>BSBN01000665.1:0-5392044 GCA_027924645.1 Cunninghamia lanceolata
AAAGCCTTTTTCTAACTTCAAATTCATCTGGGTAATCTTCCCAATAGTCCTGTATTTGGGGAATGAGTGAAAATCCCTCTCCAAAATCCAAATTGTCTCTGGAAAAACCTTTGCTATCAAACTTAAGTCTGACATTATAATACTAAAAATTAAACTTCTTTAGACCCACCTCTAGATTTAAAGCAGCAGAAACTTATTGACATGAATAGTGACCAAGCTCAATAGCGAAAGATATACCAGACTCTCTTTTCATTGAAAATTTCTTATCTATATGAGCTAATTGCCTACAAACTTCAATTAACACAAAGCGGTCGAAGACATATTTGGGAAGTTTCACAAGTTCACCTTCAAAACTACCGAGCCCTGATGTATGTGAATTTGGGAAATTGAATGAAGTAGCTACCATAAATGCTAATTAACTGCATGGCTTCATCATACATCCTTTTATTAACATTACCTATTAATTCGTAAACCATCTTGCCAGTGAAAACATCATTAACCCTTCCATAATTTTCATAACACTTCTGCATTTGTAAATGAGAGTAATAATCATATATTCTAATATCTTCAACTAAGGATGCATGGGGTAACCCTCTCCACTGCCTTGTAGATGCCAGGTAGTAGAAGAGATGTGAAGACATGTAAAAGTTTTTATTTCCCAAATAGTTACTCAAACCCTGATGTAGCATTCAACTATGGTTTCTACCCAGTCTAGATATTGTTCTCCTTGAAGAATCACTTGAATAAAGAAATATATCCAATCCTCCCAATAGAATGCTTGAGAATTACCCTTTAATCTGTTAAACAACACCATGATATCTTTTACTTTTGGTATCATATGTTCCCTTGTTAGTGATCCAGGCAGCGTTGGACATCCCTTTTGAAACTTTAGCAGCCAAATTCCTTGCAATTACACTCTTGTAATTTTCCTTTTTCAATGAAAAATAACGATAAGAGGAAGCAATGTCAAGATCCGAGTATGGCTCCTTGGGTAGGATTTTCATTACGGCCATTAAGGTTTGTCTATTAACAGGCAATAACACGTCTCCATTGGCAGCTCTAATACATCTCCCTTGAGGGTCATATTTGCTCATACATTCAAGGACTAACTCAGGGCATTGGCACCACCATAGGAAAAGCTACGGCTTCAATTAGACCACTTTCCACAATCCTTTCCATCATAGGAGTAGACATAGGATTTTTAGCTCTTTCTTTAAAATCCTCTAAATCCATATTGAGCTAAAAAGGTATCCCCATATTCAAGTAGAGAACAAACAAGACTAGAACCATGTTTGGAACCCAGAAAGGTAGCTTTCATGACTATAGTTTGGATAAATAGAACATAAAATGCTTGAACTACTTTACAGTATTAGAAACTGAAAATGATTCTTTTTTTTTTAACAGAGAAATGACAACAGCTATGAGAAAAGTCAAAACTCACCTTAACAGATCTGAATTCACTGTGAAAACTAGGCAAGATTGTCCTTTACCTCCAGCGTTGTTTCCCTTTCGTATCACCTTGTATGTTTTAATGCTAAAATTGGCCTGTTCCTTCTTTGATAAAAGGCATAAAATCTGGTCGAATAATTACTGGATCAATTAAGTTGTCCTGAATTTACTTGATAAGATGTAAATTCTTACACATGCATTAATTACAAGTAATCCCCCACAATGACTTTGATGTGTAATCATTACCTTTAACCTCTAAAAGTTAAAACTTTCCACTTCATAAGGTGTTCCAAATATATTTCCCTCCAGTTGATTTTCTCCGTTAAAATCTCCCGCAAATTTTGACTCAAAGAAGGTTTAAGGGAATAAACAAGACTTAACACATAGGTACACTTATTACGAAACATTTCATGGACAAACTATTGAACCTTTGAACCTTTGAACTCTGATATGAGGTTGAATCGGAGAGTTCAAAGATACAAATTGTGTTGCACGAGGGACCAAGGGTAAGCGGCTTTTCTAGGAACATCAGACGGTGAACCTTTGAACCCATGAACTATTGAATTTTGGAAAAGGTTCAAGACTAGAAATTATTTTGTACATAAAGAGAATAGGTGAATGAACTTTAATAACAAAGAGCTAACTTAAGGAGTAAACATATTTGACCATAAAGGACAATGGTATGTCAACTGTTTGCTCAGAGAAGGATTATGAAAATTTGATAAGGGTGAATAAAAGGTAACATTGGCTCTAATTGGGGACTGCATTTTTATGACAAAATGTAGAGAACTTGAATCTCTGGTTATGCACAAACTGAAACACAAGGATAAAATAAAAAGGACCGAGACAAACCAAAACTAGAAAACAAAAAACAAAAAAAGACAGCACATGACAACAAAGAAACAACTATGTAACAAACAGGGGACACCTATTTTACAATTGATACAACTTAAGGTCCTGTCCATTATAGGACAGGGTAGAACATATCCATCTGGATATTCTAATTTGAAAGAATTAGGGCCCAGTACCTAATGAATTTTAATGGTCCCTTCCAAAGTGAATTGAACTTGCCATGTGCTCCTTTAGGTTCTCTTCTCTTCTCCCATAAAAGCACTTCATCTCCTTCCATGAATTTTTTGGGCCTAGTTTTTCGATCAAAAATTGTCTTAACCCTAGCTTGATGAGAAGTAATACGATCAACTAGTTCATTCCTTTCCTCCTTAATCTTTGTTAAATACATAACCCTCTTTTCCAAAGACCTTTAATGACCTTTTGCAATTTGGCTGCAAATAATTCTAGAGGTAATGATAACTGAGCTCATATTCCATAAACTAGCTCAAAAGGTGCCATTCCTATTGCTCTTTTTGGGGTTATCCTATCAGCCTAGAGCGCTTCATACAACTTTTTATGCCAATCTTTGGGATTATCACTCACCAATTTCTTCATGATGGCTATCAAATTTTTGTTATTGGACTCAGCTTGACCATTCCCTTGAGGGTAATAGTCTAACGGAGTGAGAAAGGGAGATACTATGATCATAACAAAATGAAGTAAGTTCAATTGAAGAAAAAATTGGTAGCATTGTTTGCCACAAGTTTTTGAGGGACACCAAAATACACCAGTATATTCTCTTTGAGAAAATTACACACCACTTTTGAGGTAGTTCTTTTCATAGGGATCACCTCCACCCATTTCATAAAATAGTCCGTAGCTATTAGAATACATGTATGTCCAACACTCGAAGGAGGTGAAAGGGGCCCAATGAAGTCTAAACCCCATTGTTTGAAAGGTTCTTCAATAACAACTGGCCTCAAAGGTAATGCTGCAAGTTGTGGTCTTCCTGAAAACATTTTGCATTTCTCACATTAGCTACCCATCTGTATGCAATCTTCTAAACATGCCTGGCCAATAATAACAATTCCTAAGAATTTTGAAGGTTGTGACTGGAGAGGAGAAGTGTCCACCATAGGCTTCATTATGGAAAAACCTCCAAAAGCTTATGTTGTTGTTCTGTATCTACACATCTCAGAAAAGTTCTATCTAGTCCCTTTTTGTATAAGACATCACCCCAAATGACATATTTCGCTGCTTTCAATCTCAGGTTCCTTTTCTCCTTCAGGGATAAGTGACTGGGACAGTCTCCATAGGTAAGATAATGTGCCATATCTATGAACCATGGATCTTGTAAACTCACCAATAGGACAGTGGGAAGTTCTTTTTTTTCCCTTACTCTCAGCAATCAATCTGCATAGGCCTTGACCTCTAATTAATTTAGTTGGCCTGATCTCCAAGTCATACTCTTAAATCTTAGCAACCCAGTGTTGCTCTATTATTCATCCAACATCTTGCTAAGTCAGAATACTTTTTACAACTAAACTAGGAACAAATACAATTGAATGAGAATGAAGTATATAGTATCTAAATGTTTGACAACCTTTTACCACAACAAAAGCTTGTTTCTCCATTAAAGAATATTTAAGTTCATGCTCTTAAGAGGAACACTCATGAAGGCTATTGGAGCTTCTAAGTTCAATTCATTTTTCTGTAATAAAATACCAGACATGGTATGTTCTAAAACATAACAATAAATGATAAAATCCTTTTGGAATCAGAGTTTATTAAAGTAGGTGCTTGCGCAATTGCTTCTTTAACATTTTCGAACGCTTTCTTAGCAGTCTCATTCCACCTGAAAGCTTGTTTTTTACTCATCATCCCTACAATATGTTTGTAATCTCAACAAAATTAGGAATGAACCTTCTAAGGAAGTTGACCTAGCCAAAGAAAGATTTAACTCCATTCCTATTTGAAAGAAGACTTAGCTGTTGTATTGCTTTAACCCTTTCCGGATCAATCTTTATTCTGTCGTTGAAACCAAATGTCCCAATAAATTACCTTCTATTACACATAATATCAACTTTTTAGGATTAAGAGATATTCCATGATTTCGGTAACTTGTAAAAAAAGTCTCAAGATCTTTTAGATGATTTTCTCTCCTTTTAGAGAAAATAGTCAAATCATTAAGATAAATGACAATAATTTTATCTTTCAGGTCTTTAAAAGATGAATTCATTGCCCACTGAAAAGTTGTACCAGCGTTGATCAAACCAAAGGGCATACAACTATAAGCAAAAGTTCCCCATGGTGTAGTGAAGGTGGTCTTATGTTGATCATCTGTAGCCACACTTATTTGACTATAACCTGAGAACCCCGTCTAACATGGACATCATCTCTGATCCAACAACTATTTGTAAAATGTGATCCATCATGGGTAAAGCATAATTATCTTTCAAACTGGCTTGGTTTAAATTCTAAAATCAACACAAATTCTTATTTCTCCATTTTTTTTGCGTACCGGGACAATGTTTGCCACCCAAGTAGAGTAATGAATTGGATAGATAATCCTAGCCTTTATCATTTTATTGACCTCCTTATAAATGGCCTTAGCAACTTTTGGGTTGTATTTTCTTAATTTCTGCCTGAATGGAGTTACATTTGTTTTTAAAGGAATATGATGCTGGAATTGACCACCTCTAAAATTCTTTAAGTCATCATAGCACCAAGCAAAGACATCCCTATATCTAGTCAACAAATTAATCAACTTATATTTCTCTTCTGGTGAGCAACACCTACCAATAGAAACCCATTTAGGATCAGTTTTACTCCCAATGTTTACTTTTTCACAATCTCCCAATTTGTCAGGAGCCTGAGCATGTTTGCCCTTGATATATTCATCTTGTTGACTGAACAAATGTTCAAGAGAAACTAGTCCTTTGGGAATTTTGTTTCCTTTCAACTAAATTACCTCATCATTTGAATTGATCCCTAGATCAGGACTGAATTCTTTATATTCTGCTTCAGACCCTTCAAAATAAGTCCCCAAGAACATCTCAACACTTTCTAAGAAATTTCTAATTTGTCGGTCATTCTCAAAAACTTGCCAATATTCAGCATTATCTAGAACATTAGGATGGTAGACCAGCTCTATTATCTATGAATTCTCTTTGAAATTGAGGTGAGAAAGAAGAAGAGAAGCTGATACTACTAGACAATTTACCGGTGTGTTATGGTCTCTTGGAATTGCCTCAATAGAGAAAGAATCAAAGTATTCTATTTCATCCCAAACTCTGTTCCTGTAATGTCTCAATCTTTCATTCTTAAGAGTAAAAATGCCCCTCACCTATTTAACAATCAGTTCTGCATCTCCTTTTACTCTGAGTATCTTTATACCTTTCCCTTTGGCTTCATTTAATCCAAGTTATAGGGCCTCATACTCTACAGTGTTATTAGTATTTTTAAATTCTAACTTAAAAGAGTAAGGGAAATTTTTACCTTTAAGTGAGATCAAAACAACTCCTGCTCCAGAGCCGATGGTGGCACAACTACCATTAAATTCCATGGTCCATAGATCATCTGAATGAACTGATTTTGGAGTGGATTTATCCTTCATGTCCTCAAAGAAGAGATAATAATTACCGAATTTGCATTCTTCAAATAGAATCTGAGACTTAGGATTATCAGAAGGAAACATAGTAAACTTGCATTTAGTTTCAGGTTCTAGTATTACTTTTCATTTTCCCACTAGAATTGTAGCTTTTGACCAATCCAATTTGATCTCTCCACCTAAATATTTACAAAAATTACTCAACAGCATCCCATAACTAGTAGGAATGTCTGCCACCAAGATAGTCAACTTCACTCTTTTATCAGAGTAGGCTGCAAGAGCAACTTGTGCATCTTTAATCTGGCCAAGTAAAGGAATCTATTTACCATTGATAAAATAACACCTACCAAGTGTTTTTGTAAGGGATAGGCCTAGGGCATTGGCTACAGAAGAGGGCATGATATTATTAGAAGCCCCTGAGTCTATAATACAATTACTGAGTTTATGACCATTTATAAATAAAGAGACATAAAATGGGTTGGGTTTCATATCAACCATATAAGATGTATCATTGGATGAATTGATGGCCATTATAGGTGTGTATGTAGGTGATTCAGGTGGAGAAGCAAATAATTGAGCAATTGGGGACTCAACATTAATATTTTGTTGACTATCGGGTTCAATTTATGAATGATCACCTTTAACATATTTAATCAATTTATCAAGTTCTTTGGGATTTAACTTAAGGTATTTAGCAGGAGATATTTGAATCCTTGAAGACTAAACAAATTCTATAATATCAAAAGAAGTTTCATGATCATTCCTTCGTAACAATTGAACCTCTTGAACCTTTGAACTAGTATCAGGGGTTCTAGTAAGAGGCTTGTTACCTTTGACAGACACTCCTTGAGAAGATTGAGTATTTGGAAATTTTGGATTCGTCTAACTTCTAGTAAGCATAGCACATGAAGGATGCTCAAGAGTAACTAATATTTCACCACCTCTTTCTAAGTCTGATTCATATTCTAGGAAGTGTATTTCAGAGCTGCTAGGTTCCTCAGAGTTTCTTTCTTCCTTAGTAATTTCTCCCAGCATATCCTTAGTAGCAACTATTTGAGCATATCTACGCATCTCTGGACAAGAATTTCCATCATGATCAGTAGTCAAATGAAAGGCACACATGTTCCCTCTCCTAGGAGGAGCTTCAATAGCTAACCTTGGTTGTGCTGGTGTAAGTTACAATGCGTTGCTAGTATTTTTCTGTTGATTAAAATTTCTTCTGCTGACATCTTGATATGGTTGTTGAAATGAAGCACCAACCTTGGGCATTTGTCTTTTCAGAGTAATCATATCATTTACTAACATTTGAACCACATGATCTGTAGAGGACGAGGTTTGAACATTAGGTACTTGAACTTCTTTCTTCCATTTTCCATCCATAATAAGATCATCTTCTAAACCAACTACCAAGGTTTGCGCGTTTGCTAAATCGACAACTGCACCTCTTCTAAGATGAAAACTAATATCAGGAGGCATAGAGTTGATAAAGAAACATTTTTGATTCTCTAGAGTCAGCCTTTTAGTATTTGGGATTTTGTGCACAATTCTATTGAATTTGGCTATAAATTCCCTCATAGGCTCATGTATTTCTTTCTTGAGCTGAGTTAATTGAGCAATGAGAGAATGTTCATCTTCTATGCTTTTGAATCTATTCTCAAATGTAGTTTTCATATTATTCTAGTTTGTAATTGAAGAGTCAGATAGGTGATAAAACCATTCCGCTGCAGTATTAGTTAGAGTTTGCACAAAAAGTCTTATAGCCACATCTTGACGTTGTATACCTAACACACCACATGCTGCGGCAAAGGAATTTAGATGCTCATCTGGTGATTGTTTTCCATCTCCATTAAACTTGGGTAATTTTTCTCTTGCATTTTTAGGTAGAGGATTCAGGTTGGCCCCTAAATTTAGAGGCCCTATAGCTGCTCCCCAAGGTTGGGCCATTGGTAGAAAGTTTATAGAAGAGGGGATGACAGTGCCAGAGAGAGTTAAGGCTTGACAAACAGAGGATGTAGAGGTTTTAGGAGGGCTAGGAGGTCTACTTATGGCTCTTCTAATAGGAGTAGGAATATAAGGAAAATTTAGGTTTTGTAGCATTTGAAAAGTAGAATCTTTAGCTCCTTCTCTCCTCAAAGATCTTGTGTATCTTCTAAACTCTAGTTTATTAAACTGTAATTGGGTAACCAATTATTAGTTTCTAGGTTGTTCTTGACCTCTTGGGACTTCAGGGGCTTGATTTCTAATTGCATTTTCAGCTTGCCTCCTTCTTTGTCTAAGTAACAGCAATCTTAAGTTATCAACCAATTCTTCTTCCCTTTCTAATACTTGACTTGCTCTTCTATAATCATCAATAATTCAATGAGTGCGCCATGCAAGAGTATTTAACTAATTGATTATGTCTTTCTGTTCATCTTGAAAGCCAATATTAGGTTACAAAATAGGAATTATATTTTCATGAGGAAGCACCATTTTGCCTCATATTAGGGCGACTAATCTTAAACAAACAATTCAATCCCCAACAAAGTCGCCAAAAAATGTTGGTTAACAGATTTGTCTTGATCTAATAATATTTTATTATGAATCTATAACCCTTTCTTCTTCAGAGCAAATAAGTTAAACAATAATTGGGTGAACTATCATAAATAATTCCCCTCTGAATTAAGGTACAACTCCCTTTCAAATCTTCAATGAATTTGAACTATTCTAACATTTGATACACTTTTAACGAGAAAGCATTTAAGGAAGACTAACATTCACACATCACCATGTTATGAATGTGATATTTTATTTCCTATGAAATCATTCAGTGAAAGAACACACAGATTCTATCTTCAACAATAATCAGATATATATGTATGTGTACCACTAAATTCTTGTGAACCAATAAATGATAAAACATATATGATGAGTCTTCCAGCAAAAGAATAATTACCACATAAAAGAAGAGTTCACATAGAAACTTGATTTCATGCACTTAAACACACATATTTAAGTCTGTAGAAATCATTCCTTCCTTTCATTCATAGATGAAATGTATTGAGACAAACATCACATACATTGTAAACGTAAAGTTCAGCAAAATTTTTCTATCCTTATTCTATATCCTCCCTTTTAGGTTTCTAACCAAACATATATATAGCTTGCCCTTATAACTGTTCTTTAAACCTAGAGTTAAACAAACTCTGACCCTTAGTGGGATTTAGTTTTTGAAATTGATTAAAAAGATAGAGTTTTCAAACATGATTCTGAACTAAATAACTAAATAAAAAGATTATATGAGCATGATCATGACTGGGATAACACGTTGGAATCTCTAGATTTGCTCTGTTCTATCGAAGAGACATGTTGTGTCTTCCATTCCTAGTATGCTGCAACAAACTCCTGAATCATTGGGAAGTTAGGGATGCCAATGTGCTTAACTCGTGCCTTCCAAACATCTTTTTCTTTTCAAATGCTAGCTACTTTTTTTGCATGTTCTGGAAGTGCATCGACGCAAAGGTGAAGTAGTGATTCCACTTTTGATATTCAGGACAAATCATCAATTATCAGATTATCATATTCCTTGACAAAGCTGATTTTCTCTTTGAAGGATTGTATAACAGTATCAACATCTTTCTCTAGCTCACCATCATCTTTCAAGTACTTTACATCAATACATTCTAAATCATGTTGTAGAGACCGAGTAAACTTAGTTATCTCCTTAATCAGATTTGCAAACTCTTTTTGTCCTTATTTTGACACTGATTTTCTCCATTCAATGTTTCTTCTACTTACATATAGCATATTGTCATTCAAGTTTGTTACGTTCTTTTCTGATAGAAACTTAGTCACTCCATACTTCTAAATTTCAATCATCTAATTTATTACACTCATCCATTTCGCTTCATCCTTTTCCCATGAGGCATTCTGTATTTTTAAATCTTCAATAGTAGCTATGGTTTCATCGTATATACCTTTCAAATCATTAATATATTCAGTACCTTTTTGGATGATACCATCTAGCTAGTCATCGAACACTTTAGTCACCATCTTATTTCTGTGTATCTGATCAAGCATTTTTTGATTAACTGGAGACTTTGGATCAAAAGACAGAGGTAATTGAGAGATGGGTTGAGGACCTGGATTGTGAATGGCGTCAATGTATTCTGCCATTGATCATAATGCTTGCTTCAGCTCTCTCTTATCCTTTTCATCTTTCCATGTGTGACTTACTATCTTTTTAGTAGATGCCTCAAGATGGTGCACGTCTGCATCACGTGATGCAATTCCAAGGTCCATTCTTTCTACTACAAAATCTTGGACTGTGGGGTTTTGGACTTCCTCATTAGCTATTGGTCGAGCTATCTCCGCACTCTAATTTCCTATATTGGGATCAATGTCTACTCTGGAAGCAGTTTTCAAGTTTTTAGATTTTGGTGCCTTTCCCAGACATTTGCTAACAATATCTTCTAGTGGTAAAGAAAATGGAACTATTTTCCTTTTATCATTAATTGAACTTTCCAACCATCGAGGCATAGTGAATCAAATCTCTTTATCAGGAGTAAGCTGTTTAGAAGGTGCATTTGCCAATATCATTAAATTAGTAGAATCCAAAGCGATCTCTACCTGTTGGTCCGTATTGGTTTCTTCTACAATTGATGAACAAAGCCCTTGATCACTCTGTTTGATTTAGGGCACACAACTGAGAGGGGGGGGGTGAATCAGTTGTATAAAATCTTTCCTTCTTTTATATACTTAACTCCACATTGTTAATTAGCAGCATAATAGAAGATCAATCATGAAAGCACAATGGAACAAATCAAGAGCGGAAACACATCAACACATAAGACACCAAGATTTTGACATGGAAAACCCAGTTAAGGGAAAAACCATGGGGTGATTAACCCAAGATAATATTCTCTATTAGAAGAATAGAAAGAACAAGATGGCACATGCCAATTAGGGCTCACTACTCGAGCACACTGCTCACAAGAGGCTCACTTCCTACAGGAGACACACTATCTACAAAAGAGTAAGTATCACATACTTGAACTGGTAAATAGCATCTTCACCATGCTTGAGTCAGTTCCATTTAAGTCCAAACCTTCTACTCTACCTTTCGCTCTTCTCCTCGCTACCACACACTCATATCCACAAGCACACTGTTGAAATGACTTCGCAATCCCTTATTTATACACGACATCAACTTAGGAATAAACATCTAAGTCGGCAAACAACCACAAGAACATTCACAAGGTGTATAATTCATCCGGTCGGCCAATCACAGAAAGAACACCTTCATCCGGAAGTATTTCTTTAATTTCTGGCTCCAACTCTAATGCGGACCATCAACACAATCTGAACATAATCCAAGGACCTCCACAAGCTTTCCTGAATCACCAGGAACATCTGCACTTCCTCTACTTACTGAAATCCTTCTCTCCTTCATCTGAAACCTCAAGATCATAGTCTGTCATTACTGTCATAAAGGAATAGGTTCTTCCGGACCTTCAAACCACAAACCAATCTACTTGATACTTCACATAGATGTCCTCAACACTTCCTCAAATCCGCAGAATGTGATAATGCATTACAAGACCTCACCGGACCTATCTATCTCACTCTGTCACTACTGAACACCTACCGGAACCGGTTCTACTTGAGCGACCATAACTTCTTTAGATCTTCATGCAGACCTTTGAAAACTTTATTGGAGCATCTCAAGACTTATATCTACAAACCCTTTAAAACGCATTCACCGATCCTCACAATATCTTGTACTTTTACTTTGTTAACATCACTGTTCCTGATTGAGACTAATTTTCTCAAAATCCTCAGCACACAGCTCATCCAATCCTTCTCATTAATGCAACATGAGTATGTTGACATCAATGACAACACCGGTTAGGTCCATACTTGCAACAATCTCCCCCTTTGTCATTGATGGCAACATATGATGTGAAAAACTATCAAGACAAGAACTTCTCCTTGCTGTTACAACTCCCCCTAACAGCAACAACTATTCACATGTCTTCTCTTCCTTTATTGCTCCCCCTTTGATCAGCAACCACTTGTTTTTCACATGTCTTCTCTCCCCTTTTGACATTAATAGCAAAGGGCTCATACTTGTAACTTCACTACTTCATACCATACCAGTTGCTCCCCCTGAGTAGCAGCTCCCTTATCATCAATCCAGGTCACAAGATATGACTGTGATATCCACTGGATTGATGCACATCAGTGCATCCTAGTTCATCAACGGAGGGGCAATAACCCCTAACTTCTCCCTGAGATACTCAAAAGTGTCCTTGGGAAGAGGTTTAGTAAAAATATCTACAAGCTGATCCTTTGAGGGCACATACTCCAATCTAACTTCACCCTTGTTCACTTGCTCTCTCAGAAAGTGAAACTTGATAGATATATGCTTAGTCTTAGAATGCAACACTGGATTCTTAGAAATATTTATTGCACTTGAATTATCATAGAAAATTGTGATAGGCTCCTCATATTCTACTTGAATATCTTTTAGCATTTGCTTCATCCATAAAACTTGAGTGCAACTTCCTGCTACTGCAATGTATTCTGCTTCAGTTGTGGATAGGGATATTGCCTCTTGTTTCTTGCTTAGCCAAGAAACCAACCTTTTTTCCCAAAAAGAATGCTCCTCCACTTGTACTCTTCCTATCATCCACATCTCCTACCCAATCTGCATCTGTATATGCATGAAGAGAAAAATTATGATCTCTAGGATACCATAGACCATACTCAACTATTCCTTTTAAGTACCTAAAAATTCTTTTGATTGCCATGACATGATATTCTCTGGGATTAGCTTGGAATCTTGCCACAAGACCAACAGCCTGTATTATATTTGGTCTAGTTTGAGTGAGATACAATAATCCTCCAATCATTGATTTTTACATTGTCTGATCTATTTTAGGAGAGTCATCATCTTTGCTCAACTTACATCCAGTTTCCATGGGAGTGTTCATTGGCTTTGAATCTTCCATTCCAAATTTCCTCAATAATTCTTTCACATATTTGGTCTGAGAGATAAAGATTCCTTTCTTTGTCTGAGTAATTTGCAGACCCAAGAAGAAATTCATTTCACCGGGCATTGACATTTCAAACTCACTTTTCATTTGATTTGCAAAGGTTTTACACATACTGTCTCTTCCTTCAAAGATGATATCATCAACAAATACTTCAACAATCAAGATGTTTTCATGATCAATTTTGAAATATAGGTTACTATCAGCAGTACCTTTGTTGAAACCAATCTTCAAAAGATGTTTGTCTAGCCTTTCATACCATGCTCTTAGGGCTTGCTTTAGACCATACAGTACCTTCTTTAATTTGCAGACCATATCACCATGCTCAGATAACTGAAACCCATCCGGTTGTTCAATGTACACTTCTTCTTCTAAGTCACCATTCAGGAAAGCAGATTTGACATCCATCTGATACCTTTGAAATCTTTGAAGGCAACAAAAGAAAGAAATAGTCTGACTACTTCAATTCTTGCCACCAGAGCAAAGGTTTCCTCAAAATCAATCCCTTCTATTTGAGAGCAGCCTTTGCAGACTAATCTGGCTTTATTTCTGATTACTTCACCAACTTCATTTAGTTTGTTCTGAAAGACCCATTTGGTTCCAATCACATTCTTGTTTCTAGGTCTAGAACCAAGATCCCAAGTGTGATTTTTCTCAATTTACATCAACTCTTCCTCCATTGCTTTGGTCCAATTTTCATCATTGCAGGCTTCATTTATTGTCTTAGGTTCAATCTTTGAAATCAGACAACATTCATCTGAATTTTGAGCAATTTTCCTCTAGTTTGCACACCTTTGCTTTTGTCACCTATGATCTGATCTTCAGAGTGGTTCAGTCTTACATACCTTGGAACTTTGGGAGTTTCTTGCACTTCTGCTTCTTGATCAGGCTCATTCAGACCTACCTCTTCTTCCTAATTTACCAGATCAGTCTGAATCTGACTTTTAGGGGAGGATTGAGCTCCTTGAACTAGGACACCATTCTGATCATCTTCATCATACTCATAAAACCTTGAGGGTCTCTTTATTCCCTCATCAACCTTCACATTTGTACTTTCTATCATCTTTCTTAGTCTCTTGTTATAACACTAGTATGCTTTGCTTTGAGTAGAGTAACCCAAGAATATTCCTTCATCACTTCTAGCATCAAACTTGCCTAAATCTTCATCTCTTTTGATGTAACAATTGCTACCAAAGACTCTGAAATATCTTACAGTGGGAGTAATGCCAAACCAGAGTTCATAAGGGGTCTTACCGGTACTGCTTTTGATTTGAACTCGATTAAGAGTATAGACTACAGTGCTGACAGCTTCTCTCCAATAGATCTGAGAAACATTTGCTTCCATCATCATAGTCCTAGATGCTTCCTGGATGGTCCGGTTCTTTCTTTCCACTACTCCATTCTGCTGTGGAGTCCTCGGAGCAGACAACTATCTCTTAATTCCATGTTTCTCACAGAATTCTATGAACTCACCGGATGTGAATTCTCCACCTCTATCAGACCTCAGACATTTCAACTTTATTCCTATTTCATTCTCTACCATAGCCTTGAATATTTTGAATTTCTCAAGAGCTTCTGATTTCTCCTTTAGAAAGGTTACCCACATCATCCGGGAATAGTCATCTATTAGTAGCATAAAGTATCTATCACCTTGAATACTTCTGGTTCTTGCCAGACCACAAAGATCAATGTGAACTAAGTCCAATAGTCCGGTAGAAGATAGTTCCTTGCTTTTGAAAGTGACTCTGCTCATCTTACCTAACTGACATTCCTTGCACAAGTTGTTAGTAGGTTTCACCAATTTTGGAAGATCTCTTACAGCCTGAGTATTGCTTATTTTGATGATATTATCAAAATTCACATGACACATCCTTCTATGCCATAACCAACTCTGATCAACTTGAACAAACAAGCAGCTTTTACCAGTACCAACCAAGTGGAAGATATTACCTTTAGTTTGAGTACCGAATGCAACCTCTGTTCCAGATCTTTCAAAGATTTTGCATTTTCCATCCTTGAACCGGAGATCATAGCCTTTGTCCACCAACTGTCCAACACTGAGAAGATTGTGCTTTAAACCTTCAACATACAATACATTACCAGTTTTGTTTCTTCCATTAAAAGAAATAGTTCCTCTTCCTCTGATTCTACCAGCAGAATTATCACCAAACTTCACCATTCCTCCTTCATACCTTTCCAAATCTATGAACTTATTCTAGTCACCTGTCATGTGGTGAGAGCAACCACTGTCAATGACCCAATCATTCTTTTCTTCAACTTGGGCAGCCAGAGGTCTTTCTACAAATTTATGATTGATAGATACATAGGATATTGGTTCTTCTTCCTTGATGGCAATAAACACCCATTCACTTCTAGATTTGTTTCCTGTCTCTGATTCATCATCTGTTACTCCTTCATTATCATCTTCTTCATGAACATAGTAACAATTCTTTTGGAACCTTGATCTGTTAGGATTTGGCTTTGAAAATCTTTCTAGAAATTTTGAGGCAAAATGACCAATCTTATTGCAGTTAAAACACTTAAAAGGCAATTTTCCTTTATACTTACCGGATTCTCTTGGCAGTCTCTTTGCAATGAGGGCTTCAAGTTGAGCAGTTTCTACTTCTTCTTCTTCCAGGTCTTTTCTTGCTTTTCCATACCATGACAGATTCCTTGATGAGTTTTCTCCTGGATCAAATCCTTGTTTACCTTTCACACAGGCACTAGCTTTGAATGCAAATTTAGTTTTGGGTGGATCATCTCCAAATTCAGTCATTTCAAAAGCAGCTAGTTTGCCAGCCAATTGGTCTCTTGTGACAGTTGTATGGGCTCTGAATTCATCAATGGCAGCAACCTTGATTTTGTAAGAGGTAGGGAGGGATCTGAGAATCTTACCAACAATCTCATTTTCATCCAAGACTCCACCAAAATTTCTAATTCCACAAACCAGCTCATTCACTCTTGGCATGAAAGTGGTAATATTTTCATCATCTCTCATCTTCAGTTTTTCAAATTTCCCTTTTAGACTTTGTAACCTTGCACATTTAACATACTCATCTCCTTCATGCAGAAGTTCCAGTTTAATCCATATCTCATAGGCAGTTGGTAGGTCAATAACATTTAAGAGCTCTGAGTCAGTTAATGCACTTAGAAGAGCCTATTTGGTCCACAGATTATTTTCAGCATCTGTGATTTCATTTAGGGTTGTCGGACCACCCTGTGGAGGTACATACGCTTTTGTGACCATGGACTAGTATGCCTTTCCCATACACTACAAGTGACATTTCATGCGACCTTTCCAAAGAGAAAAGTTGGTTCCATCAAACTTCGGACTATCCTTCTTGTATGCTGACATCTTGGATCTCCTCAAGCGGTTAAGCTCCTTTTAGAGGAACTTAGCTCTGATACCAATTGTTGGATTTAGGGCACACAACTGAGAGGGGGGCTGAATCAGTTGTATAAAATCTTTCCTTCTTTTATATACTTAACTCCACATTGTTAATTAGCAGCATAATAGAAGATCAATCATGAAAGCACAATGGAACAAATCAAGAGCGGAAACACATCAACACATGAGACACCAAGATTTTGACATGGAAAACCTGGTTAAGGGAAAAACCACAGGGTGATTAACCTAAGATAATATTCTCTATTAGAAGAATATAAAGAACAAGATGGCACATGCCAATTAGGGCTCACTACCTGAGCACACTACTCACAAGAGGCTCACTACCTACAGGAGACACACTATCTACAAAAGAGTAAGTATCACATACTTGAACTAGTAAATAGCATCTTCACCATGCTTGAGTCAGTTCCATTTAAGTCCAGACCTTTTGCTCTGCCTTTCGCTCTTCTCCTCGCTACCACACACTCATATCCACAAGCACACTGTTGAAATGACTTCGCAATCCCTTATTTATACACGACATCAACTTAGGAATAAACATCTAAGTCAGCAAACAACCACAAGAACATTCACAAGGTGTATAATTCATCCGGTCAGCCAGTCACAGAAAGAACACCTTCATCCAGAAGTATTTCTTCAATTCTAGGCTCCAACTCTAATGCGGACCATCAACACGAACTGAACATAATCCAAGGACCTCCACAAGCTTTCCTAAATCACCAGGAACATCTGCACTTCCTCTACTTACTAAAATTGTTCTCTCCTTCATCCAGAACCTCAAGAACACAGTCTGTCATTACTGTCACAAAGGAATAGGTTCTTCCGGACCTTCAAACCACAAACCAATCTACTTGATACTTCACAAAAACGTCCTCAACACTTCCTCAAATCCGCAGAATGTGATAATGCATTATCGGACCTCACCAGACCTATCTGTCTCACTCTGTCACTACTGAACACCTGCCGGAACCGGTTCTACTTGAGCGACCAGAACTTCTTTAGATCTTCATGCAAACCTCTGAAACCTTTATTGGAGCATCTCAAGACTTATATCTACAAACCCTTTAAACTGCATTCACCGATCCTCAACATATCTTGGACTTTTACTTTGTTAACATCATTGTTCGTGATTGAGATTGATTTTCTCAAAATCCTCAGCACACAGCTCATCCAATCCTTCTCATTAATGCAACATGAGTATGTTGACATCAATGACAACATCGATTAGGCCCATACTTGCAACACACTCATCATTTCTTCTGAATCTTCTTCAGTATTTAGGTCTACAACTATTCTTTCTAAAATTTCTTTCTTTTTCCTACTCTTATTTCTTGACCTGGTGGTGCAAGTAGGTAGACTGGTCACAAGGGTTTTCTTAGACTTTTTGGTGGTAGAACCCTTTCCAATTTTTGACTTTGGAGTACCTGCATCACATATATTAATAAGCTGATTAGAAGAGCTTACAGGAGATTGTGATTCATCAATGGGTGCACACTGTTGAGAATCTTCATTCTAAACTTTTCTTAATCTCCGTTCTCTTAACTACTTTTCAGTTCTTCTTATCACAGGGAGAGTTTTAACTTCAATCCGGTCCTCTTCATCTCTATTTTAATCAACTTCTAGAATAGGCAGCTGCTTTACTTGTTCAAACTGAGAATCAATCACCTATTCCTTATCATCTGTTATACTAGTAATATTCATTTTTAAGTTAAGGGTGACTATTTGCCCTAGGGAAAATCTGCACCAAAGCCTTTTTCTAACTTCAAATTCATTTGGGCAGTCTTCCCAATAGTCCTCTATTTGGGGAATGTGTGAAAATCCCTCTCCAAAATCCAAATTGTCTATGCCAAAACCTTTGCTATGAAACTTAAGTTTGGCATTATAATACTAAAAATTAAACTTCTTTAGACCCACCTCTAGATTTAAAGCATCAAAAACTGATTGACATGAATAGTGACCAAGCTCAACAGGGAAAGATATACCAAACTTTCTTTTCATTGAAAATTTCTTATCTATATGAGCTAACTATTGCAAGTATGGGCCTAACTGGTGTTGTCATTGATGTCAACATACTCCTGTTGCATTGATGTCAAGGATTGGATGAGTTGTGTGCTAAGGATATTGAGAAAATTAGTCCTATCAGAATCAGAGAAGAACAATGAAGACAGTGAAGCTATATGAAGTGAATATCCCAACTAAGATGAAGATCAAAGGATGCACATCAAAGTGTTTGTAGATATGTGTCTAAAGATGATCCAGTCAAGATTTGAGAGGTCTACATGAAGATTTGGAGAAGTTATTTCCATATGAGCAAAACTAGTTCTGGAAGATGTTTAGAGGTGACACAAATAGGTCTGGTGAGGTCCAGAAATGCAATATCTTGTTCTGTGGATTTGGTGGAATGTTTAGGAAGCCAATGTGAATTGACAACTCAATTGGTTCATGATTTGGAGGTCCACAAGCATTTATTCTAATGTGACAGTGATGACAGACTGTGTTCTTGAGGTTCCGGATGAAGATGCGAATGATTTTAGTAAGCAGAAGTGGTGTGGATGTTCTTGGTGATTCAGGCAAGCTTGTGGAGGTTTCTAGATTGTGTCCAGTTCATGTTGGTAGTCTGCATTGAAGATTGATCTCGTAATTGAAGATTTACTCTTGGGTGATGGTGTTCTTCCTAATCATGGCCGACTAGATGTTTTACACATCTTGCGGATGATCTTGAAGATGTTCTGAGAAGCATGACACGTTCCTCAAAGATGATTGAAGTCCCAGATATGTGTGGCCGATAGTGTGGTGACTCACATGAAGTCTTTTGTAACAAGTCAAGTTGTATTTGTGTAATTGCTCTGTAATAAAATAAAGTATGTATTTTGCCAACTTTGATGATTATCCCAAAGTCTATGTCTTGTATAAATAATATTTGTAAAGTCATTTCAAAGTATCCTTGTGGAGATGAGGAAGTGGTAGAGAGGAGAAGAGCGAAAAGCAGAGTAGAAGTGTTGAGCTTAAATGGAAATGACTCAAGCATGGTGAAGATGCTAATCTCCAGTTCAAGTATGTAATATTTATTATTATGTAGACAGTGTGTCTCCTGTAGGTAGTGGGCCTCTTGTGAGTAGTGTGCTCAGGTAGTGATCCCTAATTGGCATGTGCCATTTTGTTCTTCTTATTCTTTTAACAGAGAATACAATCTTGGGTTAGTCACCCCGTGGTTTTTCCCTTGACCGGGTTTTCCACGTTAAAATCTTGGTGTCATATGTGTTATTGAGCTTTTGCTCTTGAGTTATTGCATTGTGCTTCCATGATTAAATCATTATTATGCTGTTGAAATATAAGAAGGATTTAAGTGTTTAAAGAAAATAAAGTTTTGTGATAACTGATTCACCCCCCCTCTCAGTTGTCTATCCTAAAACCAACACAAACTGCCTACAAACTTCAATTAACACAAAGCGGTCAAAGACATATCTGGGCAGTTTTACAGGTTCACCTTCAAAAATGTCGACCTTGATGTAAGTGAATTTGGAAAATTGAATGAAGTAGCTGCCATAAATGCTGATTAACTGCATGGCTTCATCAAACATCCTTTTATTAACATTGCCTGTTAATTCATAAACCATCCTACCAGTGAAAACATCATTAACCCTTCCATAATTTTCATAACACTTTTGCATTTGTAAATGAGCGTAATAATCATAAATTCTGATATCTTCAACTAAGGATGTATGGGGTAACCCTCCCCACTCCCTTGTAGATGCCAGGCAGTAGAAGAGATATGAAGACATGTAAAAGTTTTTATTTCCTAGATAGTTACTCAAACCATCATGTAAGCATTCAACTATGATTTCTATCTAGTCTAGATATTGTTCTCCTTGAAGAATCACTTGAATAAAGAAATACATCCAATCCTCCCAATAGAATGCTTGAGAATTACCCTTTAATATGTGTAACAACACCATGATATCTTTTACTTCTGGTATCATATGTTCCCTCGTTAGTGATCTGGGTAGCCTCGAACCTCCCTTTTGAAACTTTAGCAGCCAATTCCTTGCAATTACACTCTTGTAATTTGCCTTTTTTAATGAAAAATAACTATAAGAGGAAATAATGTCAAGATCTGAGTATGGCTCCTTGGGCGGGATTTTCATTATGGCCATTAAAGTTTATCTATTAATAGGCAATAACATGTCTCCATTGGCAGCTCTAATACATCTACCTTGAGGGTCATATTTGCTCATACATTCAAGGAATAACTCAAGGCATTGCACTGCCATAGGAAAATCTACGGCTTCAATTAGACCACTTTCCACAATCCTTTTCATCATAGGAGTAGATGTAGGATTTTTAGCTCTTTCCTGAATATCCTCTATATCATACTGAGCTAAAAAGGTATCCCCATATTCAGGTAGAGAACAAACAAGGCTAGAACTATGTTCAGAACCCAGATAGGTGGCTTTCATGACTACAGTTTGGATAAATAGAACATAAAATGCTTGAACTACTTTTATAGATCAGAAACTCAAAATGATTCTTTTTTTTTAACAGAGAAATGGCAACAGCTATGAGAAAAGTCAAAACTCACCTTTAACAGATCTGAATTCACTGTAAAACTGGGCAAGAAAGTCCTTTACCTCTAGAGATGTTTCCCTTTCATATCACCCTATATGTTTTACTGCTAAAATTGGCCTGTTCCTTCTTTGATAAAAGGCATAAAATCTAGTCGAATAATTACTGAATCAATTAATTCGTGCCGAATTTACTTGATAAGATGTAAATTCTTGACACATGCATTCATTGCAAGTAATCCACGCACATGAACTTGATGTGTAATCATTACCCTTAACCTCTAAAAGTTAAAACTTTCCACTTCATAAGGTATTCCAAATATATTTCTCTCCGATTGGTTTTCTCCATTAAAATCTCCCGCAAATTTTGACTCAAAGAAGGTTTTAGGGAATAAACGAGACTTAACACATAGGTACACTTATTACAGAACATTTCATGATGAACTATTGAACCTTTGAACCTTTGAACTCTGATATGAGGTTGAATTGAGAGGTTCAAAAATACAAATTGTGTTGCACAAGGGACTAAGGGTAAGCGGCTTTTCTAGGAACATCGAATGGTGAATCTTTGAACCCATGAACCATAAAAACAACAGGTGAATGACCTTTAATAATA
The DNA here is from genome assembly GCA_027924645.1 of Cunninghamia lanceolata. Classification (NCBI taxonomy): domain Eukaryota; kingdom Viridiplantae; phylum Streptophyta; class Pinopsida; order Cupressales; family Cupressaceae; genus Cunninghamia; species Cunninghamia lanceolata. The sequence goes on from BSBN01000665.1 coordinate 21,509, forward strand.
AAGAGCTAACTTAAGGAGTAAACATATTTGACCAATAAAGGAAAATGGTATGTCAACTGTTTGCTCAGGGAAGGATTATGAAAAATCAGATAAGGGTGAATAAAAGGTAACACCTCTGTAGGTAGTTTGTGCTTTTTGTATGCTGATCTGTTGTTTGTTATTATTCTATGCATATATAGTTGATCTAAGGGTTGAACATTCAAACTTGGTGCATCAACTTTTCATTTTTAGTTTTTCCTTCTTCCCCTTTTCCCAGCAGTGATTAGATTAGGTTTAGTCTTAGTCTACTTTGAATTACATATTTAGAGGAAGGAACTAGCCTTCTCTGGAGGTTTGATTTCCATTGCAAGGTCCCACACTTGGAAATCACTCTAATATTTCACCAGATTGTTGTGGCAAAAGCGCTTCAACACAGGGTGTAAATCCAAGTGACAACAATTTTTGGCACACCTGGTGGGACCACACTTTACACTAAATGAAGAGTTAAGTTGAGAATTTGGTGTTGTTCTCAATATTCTACAGTTTGGTAAACAACTTTCATTCACCTGGAAACTCTATAAGCTCTTGGTTTATAATCAGTCCAACAGTATATGCCTAGAGTGCAGATGAGAGCTTCTTCAAGAGGTAATAACTACTAATTTGTTGAATTACCTGTTGCTGCTTCAAGAAGAAGAACTAGGTTATCTAGGTCTCCTGTAAGAAGAAATAGTAGTACTATTCCATCTCACCCTAGAGCTTAGTCCACACCTCCTCCTGTTAGGTTTCAATACTCAAGAAAGGGCTTGTGTATACCTAGAATAAATCTAAATATCCCTAATATGGAAATAAATTTTCTTTTTGTGACCTTTAATGGAGGTAACCCTTTAGACTTGGCTGCACATAATGATATACCTACCTCAACCCTAAAGAGTATCCCATACTTTATGGGCGATAGTTCTACTACACTTGCTAACACATCAAAGACATATCGAATGTATGTTTAGCTCACCATATTCAACATGAAGATGTGGCTATTAGGCTCATGGTTTCATCCTTCAAGCGGAGAGCTCTCCAATGGCTCAAGAGTTTAACCCCTGCTTCAATATATGATTGGGATGAGCTAGGAGAAGCAGTCTACAAGCAATTTAGAGAAAGAGTAGACAATGTTTCTCTACTGAAATAGTTAACAACCATAAAGAGGGCTCCTAGGAAGATGATGGCTGACTTCAACTTCAGGTTTTAAAGGACATGGGATAGGATCCCAACTCTCCTTAGACCATCTCCACAAGGTGCTTTCTTATATTTTTTAAGAACTTTAAATTATGATATAGCTATTATGATGCAATCTATGGGTGTTGATACCTTACCAAATGCATATGAGATAGCCTTGAAGGATGAAAATTGCTTAATACAGGCTGCAAAAATTGCTCCCAAATCTTCTGTAGCCATTTTCCTAGAATTGCCTTCATAGGTTCAACAACCTACTATTACTCCCATTCTAGAGTCTAAAGCCTCTACATTTGCTCTTTCACAAGAAGAGAATGACTTTAAAACCCTAATGGCCAACATGGCTAACAAAGTCAATACCATAGCCATACAAACTGCCCCTAAACCCCATCAAAATTACAACTAGGGGCAATCTTCAAATTAGAACTGGGACCAAGGTTATAATTCTAATAGAAATAAAAAATGGAACCAGGGTTACCAGCGAAATAGGTACCAAAATAATAACCCTGCTCAACCCTTGCAAATGGTTAGACCCATCCAACAAATACCACCTGTCAATCTGGTTAGGACCTTGGTTCCTACTAAAAATAATCTGGCCCAAGAGATAGATTGGTGTTATCCTTGTAACCAACCTCACAATTAGTCTACTTGATGAGTGTCAAATTGCATTCATAAAATACACCCTTTTTGCCTCTCTTTTTCCCTATTCAGTTCATCTTCCTTGTGTCTGCACTTAAATTAGTTAAGCAAGATTGTTCTATTTTGTGATTAATTAAGATAGATTACTTGAGATTAGAATTTCTGATTTGGTGACTAATGTGCATGGGATTAATGGAAAAATGCAGAATTTCTCTTCCTTTTTGAATTCGCAGGTGTAAATATCAGAAACAGTAGTTTTGTGCATCTCCAGAGATCGTCTTCAATGATCTCCAGAGACCATGACAAAGAATAGTGACACATGGAGATTGAAGATTTGGGGAATGACTCTCTGGAGCTCTGCGAGTGTCTGGAAGATCTCTAGAGCTCTGCGAGTGTCTGGAATATCTCCGGAGCTCTGCAAATGTCTGGAATATCTCCGGAGTTGCAGACAGGAACAGCGATCTCCGGAGCCTCCCGAGAACAGAGCATGTTCCAGTCAGAGCCGACAATCAGACACTTCAGTAGCAATCCTAATACCCCCGCACTTCACTCAAATCATCACCTGAGTGGTGAAGGGTCGACTATCAGTTAAATTGCTGAAGTTTTATCTTTCCAAAGATTGTGCATGAGTTATGAATTAAACTAATTTTCAGGGCTTTGATGCCCAAGTGTATTAAGATCTAAACTTAGACCTCTGAGTGGACTTCTGTTCCACTCAAGTCTACCTTTCTTGCATGATGATCTTTCATAAGTTTGATAGATAAGTACAAATAAGAGATGGTGTCATCTCCTAGAAAGATTGATAGATAAGTTCAGTGATATATCATCACTCTTTTTATATATACTCTCAGAAACAGTAATAGAAAAAAAACAATGATAAGATTATTCTGATTTTCAAACATTTCAGTTCTGTTATAGCCATACATTTCTCATGAACATAAAAATGAATGAATTGGATTGAATTTGGTTAGATCATCTTTAGTGCTAATTTCCTACAATAGCCTTCAGCCTCAAAGGTGCGGAGCAAGGGCCCACTCTCACCAACTAGGCAGGAGGCTAGTATCTCTGTTTTACTGTTTCAAGTTTCTTTTATAAAAGTATTTCCTGTTTTAGTAGATAGATGCATGTTATCATTCTTTGCTTTGAGTACATTTCCTGTTTTATTTTGTTTTACAGCATTCATTACATTTATTCAACAAGCAGGTAGATTAGTCATTCTTTTAAGCTTTAGGATTAGCTATAAACTGGTCACTTAGAATCCCTAGTTGCAGACAGCCATGGACACAGCCCTGGTTCTTTGACATCTGAAAACAGATTAAATGATGAGGTACAGCGACAGCTCGTCATTTTTGGCGCCGTTGCCGGGGACTAGTTTGTGTTAATTAGGGACACTAATTTAAAAATAGTTTTTAGAATAGATCTGTATGGTTCGAGCTAGAGATCTTAAAGGAAGATATATTAAACAGACACCCCAACAACACACCATAGGGGAAAGCAGTGAGGTGGTACAAAATCTTGTTGAAGAAGGAAACCTAGATCCTAATTTGGAACCTACATTTCAAAACAACAATCCCTTAGATCCTACCGATATTCCACTTGCCAATTATATCCAGGAATTGTAACAAAAAGTTGAGGTAGATCCTTTGGTAGAACTTACTTCCTCAGAACCTCAGGAAGAAGAGCTATTATTAAACATGGAAAACGATAATCATGAGGAAGAAGAAAACCAGGCCCCAAGAACCTTCTCTTATCCTATTGTTTTGGCTGCTGGAGACAATGCTCCCATGAAGAATATCTCACCAGCACATCTGCCAAATTTCAGAGGACTTTCCTCTGAGGATCCAAATCAGTTCTTGTTTGAATTCAAAGTAGTCTGCCAAACCTATGATTATGGATCAGATAACTAGAAACTTAAACTGTTCCCTTCAACCCTGAAAGATTCTACGATGAGATGGTTTATGGGTTTACCCCAGGGTTCTATCCGTTCTTGGGATCAAATGGAAACAGAGTTTTTAGAAAAATACCAAGATTATTGCAGATCCAGTAATAAAAATGAAGAACTGTTTAAAATTAGGCAGGGGGAGGAAGAATCCTTAGAAGACTATGTGGATAGGTTTAATTTTGCCTTGAGAAGTATGGCAATTCGGTAAACCACTCCTTGGCCAGAACCTTGTTTATAAAAGGATTGGATAAAGAATCAAAACAGGCACTGGACCTAATGGGAAAAGGGAACATTAACAAAATGGAAATACTTGACATAGAGGAACTCTGCAGGAATTATTCCAGAACTCAAGATGGAGTAAGGTCATCCAAAACTTTTAAGGGGAAGAATGAGATAGGATAGTTGATGGAGGAAATTGCAAATCTAAAAACAGATATTCTGGTCCAACTAAATACCACTTTGGATGGGATTCAAGCAAAAACTAGGACAACTGATCAAAGTAGAGCAACTGAACCGCTTTCCATTTATTATCCTAGGTGTAGAAACAAACACCTATTGAGAGAATGCCCCTTGGACAAATCAGAGATCTGTCAAATTTGTGACAGGGAACATCCTACCAGTCAGTGTAGTCAACTTCCAGCCTTGAAAAGATTGAGTAAAAAGAATGTTGTGATAGAGGAGGAGTTGAACTATGTGGGACAAAAGCAAGGTGGAAATTTCCCTTATAATTAGTACCCAAGCCAGTCTTCTTACAGGGGTCCTACTAATTGGGGAAATAATCAGTGGAATCTAGCTTGGTATGGCCCTCAAAATAATCCTCCTTGGGGATAGCAGGATTGGCAAAACCAAAATTGGCAAAACCAAAACTGGCAAAACCAGCCTTGGGGAAATCAACAATGGCCACCACAGTTTGGGTCACAAGGCATGCAACCTCAATGGGGTCCTCAACAGGGATACCATCAACAATACCAAGGACAACCTAGATGTTTCCAACCTCAACAGCAGGCTTTACTAACTGGACCCTCCAACACACAGGGTCAAACGCAAAATGAACCAGTTAGTCAACCACCTTTACCAGCTCAGCCTATACCAAACCCACAGAATAAACAGGGAGCAGCTGTCTATATGACAGATCAGGAAAATCTAGCTGGAGTTAATGCCATATATTCAAATAATCTCCAGCTGCGTTCTGGGAAAGCATTCCCAAGACCTTCTCCTCCAACTATAGTTGAAATAACAAATGATGAGGAACCTAAAAATCCATCCAATCAACCCCCAGAGGAGATTACTAACAAAAAAGTGCTAGAAAAATTAACCACAGACAACTCTGGAGTTCCTCCTAAAAAGCCAGCTCCGGAGAATAGTCTAGAACGCAATTCTGATAAGAGCTCCGGAGATGCTCCGGAGATGGAAAAACTAGCACCCTACCCAGAACGACTTAAACAAAATGCTCCCCAAAAAAGGGTTTTACAAAAACAAATCCAACCCAATCAGGAATCAGAACTTTTACAAGAGCTCAAGTAGCTAAACATTGAAATTCCTCTCCTCCAGGCCATCAGAGATGTACCGGAACTAAATCAATTCATCAAACAGTATTGCATCAAAACTCAGGACAGAAAGAAAAGTTTTCCCTCCACAATACAGGTGGAAGGAAAAGTAATGGATCTATTGATGGGAGAAATTCTCCTCCCAAAATATGGCGACCCTGGGAACCCTGTCATAACTGTTTTCATCTCAGGGTAGAAATTTCAAATGTTCTGGTTGACTTAGGAGTAGCAATTAATGTGATGACCGTTCATACAATGGACAAGTTAGCTCTGTCAGGTATCCAATCCACGACTACAATTCTTCAACTTGCTGATCAGTCAATAGCTGTTCCAAAGGGAGTGATCACTGATGTACCTGTTGTGATAGATTTATGGGAATTCCCAGTGGATTTCTTAATACTGGAACCTAGAAACTAGAGAAATGCTTATCCTCTGACCTTAGGAAGGCCATGGCTGGCTACTGCAGCAGCATCTATTGATTGTCGAACTGGAGATATGGTCATTTCTAATGGGATAGATTTAAAGAAAATATCTTTGTATCCTCCAGCGAAACCATTGGTGCATTACATAGGAAGAGTATGGGTGGATGAACCAGATAACATGAACAACAGTGCCTCATTGGCTATGGTAACCATTAAGGAACATTTGGGAGAATTAGAAGAAGAGGTATACTATGATACAATGGAAGACTTCACTCACATCCTAATCAACAAAGATGTGATGGAACTCACCCAAGATCCTCAAAGAGAACTTCTTGTTTCTTCTCATTGTACCCTTGCCAACATTATTCCTTGTGGGGAAACCTTTTACAGGGACTTAGCCACCTTCCACATGTTACTCCCACATTCTTGTCCTCTAAATGCCATGACACCAATGTATGGACCCACCACATATATGGATCAAATTACAAAACAGGTCATGATTCTGCCAGGGAAAACACTTAATATAAATACTCGGTTGACAGCAGATCAGGAAGAAAAACTCATTCAGCTTTTGGTTTCCCACTCAGCATCTTTTGCTTGGGAATACCAAGATATGAAAGGCATACCTCCTAAAATCTGTACCCATCACATCTACACTGAGGATACTAAACCTGTCAGACAACCACAAAGAAGATTGAATCCTGCCTTAAAGGACATTGTCAAAACTGAAATAGAAAAATTACTCCAGGTAGGGTTCATATATCCAATCTCAGACAGTCAATGGGTCTCACCCCTTGTCATTGTGCCTAAAAAGAATGGGAAATGGAGGGTGTGTATTGATTATAGAGAACTCAATAAGGCCACAAAAAAGGACTACTTTCCCTTACCATTTATTGACCAAGTTCTGGACAACCTTGCTGGGAGAAAGTATTTTTCTTTTTTAGATGGATTCAGTGGGTATAATCAAATTCAAGTAGCACCTGAAGACCAAGACAAAACCACCTTCACATGCTCTTGGGGAACCTTTGCTTACAAAGTTCTTCCTTTTGGGCTGTGCAACACCCCAGCTACATTTCAGAGACTGGTTCTAGCTATTTTTTCTAAATTGGCTAATGAATGCATGGAAGTCTACATGGATGACTTTACTGTGTATGGGAATAACTTCAAGGAAGCTCTCACAAACCTTGGAAAAGTACTAAAATGTTGTGATAAAAATCAACTATCCCTTAGCCATGAGAAATGCTTTATGATGGTGGAAGAAGGAATTGTTTTGGGACACCATATTTCAGAAAAAGGGATCAGAGTGGATCAGAACAAGATAGAAGTAATCACACAGTTGCCTTCACCCAAAAATCAGATTGATGTCAGGAGTTTTCTAGGTCATGCAGGCTACTATAGGAGGTTCATAGAAAATTTTAGCAGAATAGTTGCTCCCCTATTTACCCTGCTTAACAAGGAAACATAATTTCTTTGGACAACAGACTGTCAATCAGCATTTGAAACTTTGAGGAGAAACTTACTGTGACACCAGTTTTAAGGGGACCTAATTGGACTTTACCATTCCATATACAAACTGATGCTTCAAATGAATCCATTGGGGCCGTTTTAGGACAAAAAGAAGGAGAGAGTATGCATGCCATTTATTACATCAGCAAAAACCTTACCTCTGCAGAAAGAAACTATACAACAACTGAGAAAGAATTCTTGGCAGTTATCTATGCTATAAACAAATTTAGACATTATATTACCAGATATAAAATATTTGTGCACACTGATCATGCAGCCATCAAGTACCTAATGAATAAACCAGTAGTAGGTGCAAGGATCATCAGGTGGTTATTGCTATTGCAAGAATTTGATATTACCATAGTTGATAATCCAGGAAAGTTTAATTTGGTTGTTAATTTTCTGTCAAGATTACATATAGGAGGAGAAGATCAACCAGTGGAGGACATATTTCCAGATGAACATCTTTTTGCCATATCCACTACTGCACCTTGGTTTGCTGACATAGCTAATTTGTTAGCTATAGGCTTGTATCCATCCCATTTTACTTCAAAACAAAGAAAACGTTTGCTTAAAGAAAGTTTATCCTACAAATGGTTGAATGGTTTACTATTTAAATGTGGTCCTGATTTCATTCTACACAGGTGTTTGAAGGCTGAGGAGACTTTTGATGTGTTGAGAGCATGCCATGATGAACCATCTGGTGGCCACTACTCTTTCCACAGGACAGTCCACAAAATCCTTGGAGCTGGTTACTATTGGCCTTCTCTTCATAAAGACACAAAGAGGTATGTGCAGCACTGTGACCAGTGCCAAAGGATGGGGCAGCCCACCTTTACCCAGGAAATGCTGCTACATCCTCAAGTCATGATGGAACCATTTGAGCAATGGGGTCTAGACTTTGTGGGACCAATTTCACTGCCATCATTAGGGAAGGAGTATATCCTGGTATGCACAGACTATGTTACTAAGTGGGCTCAGGTTCAAGTATTGTAGTTTGCAAGGGAAGAAAAAGTTGCTGATTTCCTTTACAATAGGATTTTCTTGAGATTTGGAGCCCCAAAATCAATAGTTTCAGATAGAGGACCTCAATTTACTTCACAAGTAATCAAGGCATTCACGGATTTGTACCAAGTCAAGCACAAAAAAACTTCACCTTACCATCCTCAAGCAAATGGGCAGGTAGAAGTAACTAACAGAGAACTTGAGAATATCCTAACCAGGATAGTGGCAATGAACAGAAAGGATTGGGCTAATAGACTACCTGAAGCAGTTTGGGCTTACAACACCACTTGGAAGTCCACAACAAAGTTTTCACCATATGAATTGGTTTATGGGAAAAAGCCTATACCATTTATTGAATTTGAACTCCAGACACTTAAAACTATATTGGATGTTGGGCTGCCGCTATCTACAATTCAGCAGAACAGGATTCTTCAGCTCAATGAGTTGGATGAGATTCAGACAGAGGCCATTCAGCAAATAGAACTGGTTCAGTACCAAAGGAAACAATGGCATGACCAACATATCAAGAGGAGGATATTTCAACAAGGAGATTGGGTTCTTCTTTATGATTCTAAATTCAAAGAATTCAAAGGGAAATTACAGACTCACTGGCTAGGTCCTTATCAAATAAAGGCAGTGTTTGAAAATGGAACTGTATCATTGCAACCAATTGATGGAAGTACAAACACATTTTTAATAAATGGTCACCGGATAAAGCTCTACAAAAGACCGTCTACTAAAGAAGAGTTTCTTGATGATCTGTGTTTTGATACAGGGGATACCTCCTCTGTCACGGTGTTGGAATTAAAAAAAAAAATTTAGAGAAAGATGGAAAACCAGCAAATGGCTGTCTTCTCGACCAAGGGAGTTCAAAACCAGTAAAATGGTGGTTCCCTTCTCCAGGGCAGTTGTAATAATCAAGCTCTGGACATGATCGGTTGCCAGAAATTGGCCAATGCATCTCTGGTGCTTTCCAATTAGGAGCACCTCCGGCGCTTCCCAATTAGGAGCACCTCCGGCACTCTGTTAATAATGCCGACAGTTTCCATAATAAGGGCGGGACCTACCTCGCCAGGTGGTAAAGTAGACAACTCCTATGATGAGGTCATCATGACTCATCTTCTACTTGATCGCACAACATAATTACAAATTAGAAAACTAATAATTGCAGGAGTGTCCACAAGCTGGCGCTGACATCACCCATGGGCGTGGATTTTAGTGCCACTCAGTGCAATGATTGCAGGTCGCGTGCAAGTAGGAAGCGGATGTCATATTGGCCGCCACTTAAATGCCACGACGCGTGTAGTTTTCAAGGCGGTGCAGCATTTCTCCCGTGTACGATTGCCTCATCATTAAAACTGATCCAGGTAAATCTATTTTTAATTAGTCATTAATTAGTAACTGTCCTGTCTTTCTAATTTGAGTGCTGCCGTGATGACATGTCCCTCCACTGTCATTTCCTTTCTCACCTCCACGCATGCCGCCATCTATGCATTAATGCCACCTTACCTCCGGAGCACCCTGTTAGTCCGTTACAATTATGGCTGCTTTGGTTCCTTAACCCATATGCATAAACCCAGCCTGAAAACAATTGCATCCCTCATTCAAACCTCTGGAATAGACTAAAGCATAAGATAAATAACTCTTCGGAGCCTACAGAGTAATTTGAACAGCACTCCGGAGCCCATAGAGATCAGAGGGACAGATAGACTGCAGATCACAGAAGAAAAGAATAAAACACAGAAATTGCCATCAATTCAGGTATGGGGGTCAAGAAAAAGTCCGAGCCAGAAAGTACTGCGGGTCTTCTAAAGGATGCAGCTGCAGCAAATATTTTAAGGACTGCTGGATGGCTTGATTTCCTAGACAAGTTTGAGGGGTTTCAGGAGGACATTGTGGACGAATTCCTTAGGAATTTGAGAGACAACCAGACCACTGTGAGAGGGAACCAAATCAGTCTCTCCTCCACAATTATCAGCCACATCTCCGGGCTCCCTGAACAAGGTGAGAGGTTCCACCACCTGAAAACCTTGTATACAGATTTAATTAGAAATTTTTCTGTTCGTGGTGAGCCTACCATCCAATTGCATATGAATAAGAATGAGGTCAAAGGAATTTTGAGGTCCACTCTCCCAAATCCTTGGGCAACTGTTGCTACCTAGCTAATGAAATACTTTACCTGTGATGGCCAATTCTCCATAGTCTTAGGGCCCATAACGAAAATGCTCATCTTTCTTAGACATGGAAATAGGCACCCCGAATATAACATAAATATCCCCAATTTCCTCTATTCTGCCATCAGAGCAACTGCAGAAAAATACCAGCAGGGTAAGGGGCCCATGAGACATCATGGCCTCATCTTCTTGATAGTCAAGCATCATTTCTTATCTCAGGCCAATGGGGATGAACTATTACAGAATTTTCTTGAGCATAACCCTCAGGTCAGAGCACCAGAGATACCACAAACAGAGGATGAGAGTTATCCCTCTCACCATGATGAAGAAACCGAGCCTACAGCCTCCTCCACAGCTTCTCACAAAAGGATATCACCCTCACAGGAAGCTACATCATCTGCAGCCCCTGTTCCTAACAAGAAAAGAAAAGGCAAACAAATTGTAGAGCCTGCTCCTGCACGGCCTCTATATATGACTCGCTCAGTCAGGTGACAAATGACTTCACCTGAGGGATCTAGGCCTAGGGAATTAACAGAGGAAGAAGTAGGGCAGGGAATTGAAGGGAAATGGTGGGTTGATGAGCCATCCCATGACTCCGATGAGGTACCTCTGGTCTGAAAGAGGAAACAAAAGGAACATTCTCCTGCACCATCTGTTCATATGGAGTCGAGTCCAGTCTCAACACCACCATGTGCTTCAGAGATAGGAAGCTTACCAACTGTTACTATCTCCTCAGACTCTGAGGAAGGAAGACCTGCTCCGGAGGCACCAGTTCCACCTGTGCTCCGGAGAAGCAAAAGAAAGAGGTAGCTCTCATAGGCTGAGAAGGATACTGCCCTGCTCGCTGAGGCACTCCTTGAATTGAGCACATATGAGGACAAGGCAGGACCTTCAGTTGTGCCAGCAGCAGCAGAGGACCCTCAGGACAAGGGCATTGTAGAGGGAGAAGCAGGGCAGGTGGCCATGGATAATCTTGATAATCAGCCACCAGCCACAGAAATAGAGGTAGAAACTCTATCACATCCCTCTGACCAAGAAGACATAGAGGTCTCAACAGAGCAACAATTAATGGAAGAAATTGAAAATTTGAAAAGGCTGCTCTGGGGAAAGAATTTAATTATTACTGACCTCAAGAAGGTCAGGGTGGAAATGGAGATGGAACTGAAGCAAACTATTGCAGAAATCCAAACAGACCTCCAAAACAAGGACAATATCATCCAGGAAAAGGAGGCAGAGTTGGAAACACAGAAAGGTGAGGTAGCAAAAGTGGTGGAAGAAAAAGACAAAGAAGCAGCACAAAAGGTTTCTGAGCTCACCATGGCCAGAGACAATGGCCTCACAGTAATAGCAGCACTAATTGAAAAGGTACAGAGCCAGGACAAACAATTAACTTGGGCCAATAACAGACTAGATGACCAAGAAGAGTATATCCAAGAACTGTCTGGCCCAAGGGCAACCAATGAACAGGAAGTGCAAACAGATGCTTATGTGGGTCCAATCCCCATAGACATTCCTAAAGCCCTATTTCATTGGGAGGAAAGGTGCAGAGAATATGAAGCCTCCAAACCAATGTTGCAATTGCAAAGGGCAGTTACTGCAAGAGTAGAAAGGATAGCAACTTTGGAGAGCAAAATCATTCAAATGGCCTCCCTCTCCTCAGAAATTCTATCTTGCAGACCTCCAAGTGCCAGCTATGCAATGTTCCTACAAGAAAGGATACTGCAAAGGAAACTTTCCTTAGTCTTATCTGACATGAATGAGGATATAGAAACAGCAGAAGGTTTCATGACTGCTTACACCAGAAGCAATGATGAAGACAAAAACTTCCTATGTGAGCTGTACTTACATGGGTTCTGTATTAATGATATAGCCTTCATGATCAATCACTTTGTGGGAGAATGCCAGCTTAGGGCATTCATGTCCCTCATGAGGAACCACTAGATTTGGGATGAAAGAATGGAAGCTCATCTTCAAAAGGATTCAAAAATAGAGCTCCTCCTCAGAAAAGAATGTCCCAATCCTTTTGCTTTCCAGACCCAATTCAGATCCATCATCTATCATCCTGCCAGTGCAACCAGCATATTGCCATTATATTTGAAGAATTTGCAAGAATGCTCCATTGACTTTGGACTTTTTATGATTAACTCAGCAAATCCTGTCCTTGCTGTAGCAAAGAAAAGATGGAGTATTTTAACACCAGAGCAAAAACTTAGAGAGGTGGTCACCCCTGCAAACCTGAGACTATTCATGAGGAAGGCAAAGATGATATCCAAACTGATGGATAAGCATAAACAGGAATGGCTAGGTGGGCAGTTCAGACCTCCTCTGATAATTGAATCACTCCCCATGTGGACAGAACAGCTGGAAGATGAAAAACTGCAAGATTGGATGAGGCAAGTTGACAAGTACAGAGGGAATGGTAACACTAATAGAACTACTTGGACAACCTATCTCCAGGAGTATAGTCTGACTGACAAATTGCTTCGTCTAAACAAATCCAGAATGTGAAAGGCAGGAGGACCTGCCAAACCTTAGGTATGGGGGGGATGATGAGTGTCAAATTGCACTCATAAAATACACCCTTTTTGCCTCTCTTTTTCCCTATTCAGTTCATCTTCCTTGTGTCTGCACTCAAATTAGTTAAGCAAGATTGTTCTATTTTGTGATTAATTAAGATAGATTACTTGAGATTAGAATTTTTGATTTGGTGACTAATGTGCGTGGGATTAATGGAAAAATGCAGAATTTCTCTTCCTTTTTGAATCCGCAGGTGTAAATATCAGAAACAGCAATTTTGTGCATCTCCAGAGATCGTCTTCAATGATCTTCGGAGACCATGACAAAGAACAGTGACACCTGGAGATTGAAGATTTGGGGAATGACTCTCCGGAGCTCTGCGAGTGTTTGGAAGATCTCCGGAGCTCTGCGAGTGTCTGGAATATCTCCGAAGCTCTGCGAATGTCTGGAATATCTCCGGAGCTGCAGACAGGAATAGCGATCTCCGGAGCCTCCCGAGAACAGAGCATGTTCCAGTCAGAGCCACCAATCAGACACTTCAGTAGCAATCCTAATACCCCCGCACTTCACTCAAATCATCACCTGAGTGGTGAAGGGTTGACTATCAGTTAAACTGCTGAAGTTTTATCTTTCCAAAGATTTTGCATGAGTTATGAATTAAACTAATTTTCAGGGCTTTGATGCCCAAGTGTATTAAGATCTAAACTTAGACCTCTGAGTGGACTTCTATTCCACTCAAGTCTACCTTTCTTGCATGATGACCTTTCATAAGTTTGATAGATAAGTACAAATAAGAGATGGTGTCATCTCCTAGAAAGACTGATAGATAAGTTCAGTGATATATCATCACTCTTTTTATATATACTCTCAGAAACAGTAATAGAAAAAAAACAATGATAAGATTATTCTGATTTTCAGAGATTTTAGTTCTGTTATAGCCATACATTTCTCATGAACATAAAAATGAATGAATTGGATTGAATTTGGTTAGATCATCTTTAGTGCTGATTTCCTGCAATAGCCTTCAACCTCAAAGGTGCGGAGCAAGGGCCCACTCTCACCAACTAGGCAGGAGGCTAGTATATCTATTTTACTGTTTCAAGTTTCTTTTATAAAAGTATTTCCTGTTTTAGTAGATAGATGCATGTTATCATTCTTTTCTTTGAGTAAATTTCCTATTTTATTTTGTTTTACAGCATTCATTACATTTATTCAACAAGCAGGTAGATTAGTCATTCTTTTAAGCTTTAGGATTAGCTATAAACTGGTCACTTAGAATCCCTAGTTGCAGACAGCCATGGACACAGCCCTGGTTCTTTGACATCTGAAAATAGATTAAATGATGAGGTACAGCGATAGCTCGTCACTACTTGTGCATTTGGAGCACAAAAATGAGCCCTAATGGTGCAAAATTTTCACACTCAACAAGCATCATTGGTGGAAGAAGCCAAAAACAAGCCTGAGGTACCAAATGAAGCTGCTTCTAATTCCTATTTAATGCATTGGACTCCTGAGGATTTCTATGTTGTTAAATAGCCTATGGATAGTGTGATAATGCATGTTAGTAGTGTCGTAGATAACACAAGGTCCAAAAAGAGACAATTGGAGGATAACCCAATGCTTGCTATATTACAAAAGGAACCTATCCCAAAAGCAAAAGGGGCCAGTGCTGAGAATTCAACTTAGAGCAGTAGGCCTGCTACTACAAAGGAGGTTCTGTTATCTCCAAAAGTGATTGAACAAGTGCCAAAATAGTGAAAGAGGGGAACATGGATTCCTTCCATGCACAAGAAAACAACATTTCCCTTGAATATTGTAGAACAAATGAAAAGGACAAATCTGAATGTGTCAATGTGGGATGTATTATCAATCCCCTCTCAAAGGCATTTGTTGCAAGATGCCTTAAGGCAATTCCCAACAGCTAAATCAATAGTCCAGAAGGAAAAGGGCCTAGTCAATCTTATACAACCAAGTGAAGAACAGGTAGGTCCAACAAAGAAGCCATCCCCTTTCTATTTGTCTCTAATTATTGGGAAATTCCTAGTGCATAATTGCATGATTAATTCAGGGGCTAGTATTTTAGTTATGCCAAAGAAGATAGTAGATGCATTAGACATCAAATATACCCCTGTTTCATCAAGTGTGTTGCAGTTGGATGGTACTTCTTTCAATACTGTTGGGGTGATCAAAGGACTGGATTTGACCTTACATGCTTGTCCAAACTTGACTATTAGTCAAGATATTTTAGTCATTGATCTTCCTCCTTTTTTTGCTATTTGCTTGTCAAGAGACTTGACAGCTAAGGTAGGTGGCTACATCTCTTTTGATTGGTCCCACATGCTACTGAGGACAAGATATGGCACAAGGTTCACCATTAAGGCTGAACTAGTTTCAAATTATCATGTAGAAAATTATGACCATAACCTAGTGAACCCTCATTGCATGATCTAGGGCAAGGAAGTCGATGATTTAGGGTCTCTTGAGACAACATTACCCTTTCCAACCCTAGATCTTTTTCTTGATGAGTGGGCGAGGGACCACTTTGATTTTGATCCCTATGACACCACTGAGACAATTGGGCTAGGAACCTACATGATTCATCAGGAGAATTCCTTAGTCCCCTCTATATTAAAACCAGATGATGATTCTAATGGTCCATGGAAAATTTTCTTTGATGGTGCAAAGAGTAGAAATGGGGTTGGTGCAAGAGTCTTACTGATCTCTCCAACTAGTAAGAAACTACATTTCACCCACTGACTGCATTTTTCATGCACAAATAATATTGCAGAGTATGAAGCATTGGTACATAGCTTGTGGATTGCTGAAAAGAAGAAAATTAGACATTTGGAGATCTTTGGAGACACTAAGCTAGTGGTCAACTAGGTCAGGGAAAGATGTGCAAAAAAAATCAGCTCCTGAGAGCTTATAGCCATGGATTTTGGGGCCTGTTTGAGAGTTTTGATGCTCTCAACCTATAGGTGACCCCAAGGAAATTAAATGCTGAAGCAGACCGATTGACAATAGTTGGCACTCAGTTTTCTCCCCCCACATACCTCTTTCAAGGCCCCGATTAGCATGTCAAAATAGTGGCCAGGCCCTCATTCCCTAATAATGATCTGAACTGGCATATTTTTGACAACAATGAGTAGATTCTAAACTTCATCCAAAATCAAGTTGAGTTCTCATCAACTGCATAGTCCAGGATGCAAGAAGTGTATGGTGATCATATTATGCAATTGAAAGAAAACAAGATGCCCAAGGGTTTGGTCATGTTGGAAGCTATTTTCAATCATGATGATGAATTCAAGGGTGAGAAGAAGAACACCATATTCAAAAAGGATGACTATAAAAATGTTTCTATCACCTAGGACAAAGATTTATTGTTGGGAAAGGTATGTTGTGATGCTGAACAACAAAATTTTATTCACCTTTCTTAGAAATACAGTGATGTTTTTGCATGGAACTATGAGGATCTAAAAGGCTTTGACCTTAATGTTGCCCAACATGCCATAGACCTTGACCCAAACGCTAAACCTGTCTGCTAAAGGCAACGACCTGTAAATCCTAAAATCAAGCCCTTGATGAGGAAGGAGCTTGCCAAGTTCATTTAGGTCAGAATCATTTTCCCCATCAAGTATTCCACCTAGGTAGCTAACTTAGTACCAGTGAGGAAGAAATATAGTGAGATAAGGTTGTGCATGGATTTCCATGATTTGAATCGAGCTTCCCTGAAGGATCACTATCCTCTTCTATCCATGGACCAAATCTTACAGATTGTTGCAGGGGCATAGAGGTTCTCATTGCTTGATGATTTTTTTGGTTATAACCAGATTTTTGTGAGGGAAGAGGACAGATTCAAGATGAAATTCACCAGTAAGTGGGAAACCATGGCATATGCAAAGATTCCATTTGGGCTCTCCAATGTTGGCGCCACTATTCAGAGGGCAATGGACATTACGTTCAGGGGCTTCATCAACAAGTTCATCCTGATTTATTTGGATGATGTCATAGTCTTTTCTAAGAGAGGAGAAAATCACATGGAGCATCTGGAGAAGGTTTTCAAAAAATGCAGGGAGTTTGGGGTGTCTCAGAACCCCCAAAAGTGTATTTTTGCTATCTCTTAGGGCAAGCTTCTTAGCCATTTATTGTCCAAAGATGGGATCTCCATAGATCTAGAAAGAACTTCAAATCTTCTTTTTACCTGCTCATAAGAAGGCTCTATAGTCTTTTCTGGGGCAGATCAATTTTGTTAGGAAATTCATTCCCAACTATGCTAGTTTGGTCAAACCTCTGATGCTAATGCTTAAAAAGGATGTTGTTTTTAGGTGGACCAAGGAAGGGAAGGATGGATTTGAGAAGATGAAGGAAGAAATTTCCCAAGTTCCTACTCTCATGAATCCTAATTATAATAAGGACTTTGTCCTTTATGCCCATGGAGGAGAGACTAACATTGCAGCTAGCTTGTTGCAACAAAATGACCAAGGTATGAAACAACCCTTGGTCTTGTTTAGTCAAACATTGAAAGATTATGAGGTCAGGTACAGTCCCATGGATAAACAAGTTTTTTCCATTGTAAGAGCATTGAAAACATTTAGATATATGCTGGCAAATAACCATATCAAAGTATTAGTTTCTCATCCTAGTGTGAGAGACTATATAATGGGAATTGAAATTAGTGAAAAGAGAGCAAGCTGAGTCACTAGGATCCTAGAATATGATATTATTATCAAATCCACTAAGCTGATTAGAGGTAAAGGATTATGTGAACAGTTAGCTCAAACTACTATGGATAAAGTGAACTCATCCTATCACTTGAATGAGACAGAACCTACAACCAAACCAACAACTGTAAGTTCATGGACAATAGATATGGCTAGGTTCCTATCCACTGGCGAGTATCCTTATGGATTGGACAAAACTAAGAAGAAATTTCAAGTTAGTCCATTCCTTATGCTTTGATAGATGAGATTCTCTTTAAAAGAAATCTGAATGGAGTCTTGTTGAGATGCATTGAAGAGAGTCAGATTAACAAATTGCTTAGTGAGTTTCATGTTGGTCCAGCTGGAGGCCACTTCTCTACAAGAGTTACAACAATGAAGATAATGAGAGAAGGTTACTTTTGGCCCACATTATTCAATGATGCCCATGTGTGGGTAAAGAAATACAAAGAGTGTGCTCTCTTTGTTGGGAAGAAAAGACTGGCAACCCTTCCACTACATCCTATTTAAGCAGATCAATCTTTGTCATAGTGGGGCCTGAATTTCATTGACATGAAAAACCCTACATCCAGTGCTGGCCACAAATGGGTTCTAACTACAACAAACTACTTCACCAAGTGAGTTGAAGCTATCCCACTCAAAGAGGTTGCAAACTAAATAATTATTGATTTCCTAGAAGAAATCATCACAAGGTTTAGAGCTCCTCACACTATCATCTTTGATAATGTAAGAGCTTTTACTAGTTTTAGGATAACTAATTGGGCTTTGAAATATAATTTGTTCTTGAAGACTTCATCTAACTACTACCTCAAGGTAATGGTTTAGCTAAATCTACCAACAAGAACTTAATCAGAATCCTGAAGAGAACCATGGAAACAAATAAGAGACAATGGCATAATAAGATTAGATTGGTTCTTTGGGTTGATAGGATCACCTATAAAAGAACCATTGGTAATTCTCCTTTTATTCTTGTGTATGGAAGAGAGGCTAGGTTGCCTTTATTGTTGGAGCTTCCTTCATTAGAATTGGTTCAACAACTAGAATTAGAAGGAGAAGATGCTAGGTCTGTGAGGATGGCTAAATTAACTGAGTTAGAAGAACTAAGACAGTCAGCCATGGCTACCTTGGAAGAACACTAGAAGCAGACCAAGAAATATTTTGACAATAAATCTAAGGATCAAACTTTCAAGGAAGATGATCTTGTTCTAAAATGGGATGCTGATAGAGCCAAACCTAGAGGCCACACTAAGTTTTATGGACTTTGGAGTGGGCCATATGTCATCACCAGTTGCAAGCAAGACAATGCTTTCAATCTTTCAAGGTTGGATGGTGAAGTTCTACTAATCTTAGTCAATAGGATCCATCTCAAACCTTACTTCTAAGGTTGGTCTAAGATTTTGTATATATTGTTTATTTTGTTTCTGCTTTAGGTTTTCTTTTTCCCTAAGTGTTGTTGCACAAGCTGTACTCTCATTAGGAGAATGCATGCCTCATTTTCCCTTTTGGTGTTGTTTTGTTAAGGCAGGGTTTTAGTTGTTCCTAGTATGCTTCATCCCTTTTGACTCTATGCCCAATGAATGCTTAAGGCCATAGGTTCCCTTTTGTTTAGCAGCCAAACACCCTTGAGAAGTCACCAAAATGTTGTCCTATTTTTATCCCCAGCTAAATAGTCCAAATCCATGAAATCTCTAAGTGTTTTCCCCTTTTAGGAATGCAAGGAAAAACCCCCAAAAATTGACTAAGTCCAAAAATCTTGAGTTTCCCTTGTATGTTTAGTATTTTTGAAGTTTTAGAGTTTGGAGTTCTCCCCTTCGTCATGCCATCCTAATCGGCTTTGAGATCTGCTTTGTTCTTTGCAAAAATTATCTAGAGTTCTTTAGGCGTCAGAGGTCAGGAGTTTCCTCTTTTCCTTTTCTTCTGGCGGAAGGTCATAGATGGAAGGCCCAAAGTTTGGGCTCCACTCTTTTCCTTTGGAAACATTTCTAAGTGTTTTGGGGGGTCATACTTTGGACTTTTCTTCTTCCCTCTTCCTTTCTTTTGGAAAATGGAAGCCTGAAGGCCTGAGGCCTGACTTGTGCCGAAACCTTCAAAAAATGACTAAGTCTTTAAACTTGTGGATCTTCAACCTTCTTTCTTCTTCCTTATTTGGGAAGGCATAAGGTAGAAGGCTCGAGGCCCAAAGTCCATTGATTGTAATTTTCTATTTGTAAAGTGGGACTCGGAAGGTAGGGTTTTTGCCTTCCTCCTTCCTTCTCTCTTGGAAGGCGGAAGACTAAAGGCCCAAGGCCCAACCTTTGACAACTTCTATAATCTTCAAAAGGCAAAGGAAAAAGAGGAATCCAAAGGTTGGTTATGATTCATAGAGAAAAGTTTTTGCCGATAAGACAAAATACAAGCTAGAATTTGAAGATTTGACATTTAGCTCCAGCTGGAAGTGACCATTGTGCATTTATTGTTGTAGGTGGATGACTTAGATGCTTTTCCAACGCAGATATTTGTTTCTTAGCTACTTCAAAGAAGATATTTTTTGCATTTATGTCGAAGACAAAACACATGTATCCAGACATTCCCTTTGTAGAAATATCTTCTGATAGGCCCATGAGGCAAATTTATGATAGTAGGTGATTGTGTCTCAATGTAAAATGCTATATAAGCATGAAATCAAATGTATTATTATTGGTTGTTGGTCTAAAATCCGCGTCGTGTATCAGCTGTAACTATGCCTCTTTGATAAAAAATAATAGATTTTTACCTTTTCATGCACTTCCTCTGCACTGTTTAATACTTTTGTTTGATCTCCATTTGTGAATGTTTCTTTCCTTTTGGATTTCATTTAGTTTCCTTTACCTTTATAGGTAGTTAGTGATTTGTGTATGCTGATTTGTTGTTTGTTATTATTCTATGCATATAGAGTTGATCTGAGGGTCGAACATTCAAACCTGGTGCATCACCTTTTCATTTTCAATTTCTTCTTCTTCCCCTTTTCCCAACAGTGATTAGATTAGGTTTAGTCTTATTCTACTTTGAATTGCATATTCAGAGGAAGGAACTGACCTTCTCTGGAGGTTTGATTTTTATTACAGGGTCCCACACCTAGAAATCACTCCAATGTTTCACTGGATTGTTGCGGATAAAGCATTTCAACACAAGGTGCAAATCCAAGTGACAACAATTACTAATATTAAAAAACTAACACCTATTTATTTATTTATTTATCTAATCTATACTATATATACTATAGATATAATACCAATTCCAACATTCAACACTTATCTTTTAAAAATTAAAATTTACCACTATCATTTATCAACTTCATTTATTGTTGTACACATACTAAGGAGATTAATAATTTTCCTTAATAAGCATGGATGATGAAACTCTTCCCATCTTTCATTAGACTATATTTTTTGTCCCTTCTCCAATAGATAACATCTTTAAGATACACCTATGGGTTCCCAAACACTACATTGCATACATTAAGAGCAACCCAAATAATTCTACTACTTATTTTACCCAACCCAATTCATATAATTTGAGGGTGTCAATATGTTTCCAATTCAAGTTTCTCTAGCTACTCAAAACTCAAATGAACTTGGGAACAAGAATCAAAGAGAACATCTACTTTAGTCTTTTTGATTTAAATTTGGATATGAAAAAGATTAGTCTACTCACCTCCCCCTTGCCCTTCATTGCTACCTAAATAGAACTTTTTCATGAAGGGAGATGTAAACAAGGGTAAAGGCTAATCTCTATACTAGACATATCTATGGGAATGCCTAAGACATCCATTTTACATGCCTTACATGTATGGGCATACTAACATACAATCAACACTTTTTGTCATAATTTTCCAAGATATAGTCAACACTTTCACCAATACTTATAATATTTTTGAAGTGTGTTGAAAAGAACACTACAATTTTCAACAAACTCGTTGAAAAACACACAATTATGTAAATTTCCATGATTTGAACTTGTGACCTATATTTTATTAATGCACACATAAATCAACTATTCTGCATGGACAATGATGATTCCAATTGTAGTGATTCATATTTATGAGACTCAACATTCCATAATAAGTGGGCCATGCCAGTGTTGATTCATGGTGGATGGGATGTCTAATATGGAGTGCTCATTTTAATGATGCAATGGTAAGCTAGAGGCATGCCCATAGGTGTGTCTAGTATATAGCTTAGCTTTCACTATAAGCAAATATCCCTTCCACATCTAAATTACATTCTTCTTGGCCTTTGAAAGAAGATATGACCTTTTTGTTGGTATGAACAAGGTATATTACCTAACTAGTTTCATATTAGGTCCTATTCATACTTGCGTACTTAAGCTTACTTAAGTTGCTTATTATTTGTGTCTCATGTCATAGGATTAAGACACTTTTCATGCTCTTAGTTTGACTTAGGGTTTCATCCTTGTCTTTATAACAAGGGTTTCATAATTATTTATTGTACCATTTTGTATGCATCTAATCAATTATTTGGCTTTATAGAATTTCCATTGCTTCTTTCTTGTGTCAAAGGTTGTTTTGATTGCAAGTGATCCTTGGCTCCTATGGTGTTATTCATCAACTCTTACACTTATTACCCCCTTTTCCTTTCTTGTTCTTCCATGGGTGTAATTCTAGGTGTAGCTTCCAACATGTTTCATTTGTATGACTACAAACTTCATAATGTTTATGATGTTAATAAGATTTAGTGGTAGTAAAAACATCAAGATTATCTTCCTTTTTCTCTTAGCTTTTGATTCACCTTTCTATCCTCATGTCTTTGAAGAAGGGAATGAAATCTTTTCCTTGTCCATTTTGATATAATCAGCATATGAACATGCCTCTTATATATACTTAGGATTTAGCGAAATACTTCCCTCCTTATATGGCTATGAAGTCCTCCTATGCACTTCATCAAAATGTCAATCTCTTGGATGTCTATCTATTTTGAAAACCCTTCTATGAAATTAACTTACATACTTTTGCATACTTTGGCCTCTTTCTTGTTTGTATAATTACCATTTAATGGATCCCTCTTCTTTATGACATATAGGATAAAATTACTTATTTAATAGTCTCTTAAATTTATCTAAAAAACAAATAGGTTCCATCTTTATTAAATCCAAAGAATGAGCATAGATTTAAAACCAAGTAAGACCATTCTTTGCTAATTTAATCTATAAAAAATGTGCTCTTCATTAACATGACACATATGAAAATACTCTATTTGTGTCAACCAATGGTCAAACTTATCAACATTTATCTTTCCTTCATATCACAAAATTTCTATCTTTTCCTGTACTTTGAAAAGAGGAGTTGGTTCAATACTTTTCTCATTATGGGACTACATTTCTCATACTCCTTTTCTTTAGGATTCTCTAAAAACATCCCCACTTTTTCCTTGAGTACCTCAATGCTTTCTAGCCTCCCCATAGAGTAGTTGTTGGAATATTTCATTCATTATGGTCCGATTACACTTTCTCATTAAAAAATAGCCACTCCTTAGCTTTAGGATTCTCTAAAAATATTTCCATTTCTTCCATGTGCACCCCCATAATGCTTTCTAACCTTTATAGAGAGTAGTAAACATTTTCTTCATCCTCCTCCAACTTGATAAATTGCTACATACTAAGTAGTTGTCGGAATACTTTGCTCATCATAGGTTTTCACTTTCCCATGAAAAACTACCCACTCCTTAGCTTTAGGATCCTATATAAACATCCCCATTCCTCCATGAGCACCTCCATAATGATTTCTAGCCTCCCCATAGACTAGTAAAAAATTGCTACATTTGACTTCTACTTGATAAATTTCTCTTCTCCATCAATAAATTTATAGCATCATAATGTGCCATGCTTCTTACTCTTCTTATCTTATCTTTGGACTCTATCTCTGGCTACAAAGGAAATAATTCTACCTATCATTTGTACTAGTTGAGGTAGTAATGAACATAAATTTACAAATATAATCGCACAAACAAAT
Organism: Cunninghamia lanceolata; assembly: GCA_027924645.1. Lineage (NCBI taxonomy): Eukaryota > Viridiplantae > Streptophyta > Pinopsida > Cupressales > Cupressaceae > Cunninghamia > Cunninghamia lanceolata. The sequence goes on from BSBN01000665.1 coordinate 45,171, forward strand.
AAACACAAAATCCAAGAAAAAATTTCTCTAATACTAATATATTATGCAATTAGCATGGATAGTCCCTTATGTAATTCATCAATATGAATCTCACTCAATCCTTAATGTGCATTGATTGATTAAATTGTTGTTTCAATTGTAAAATATAGGAACCATAATCCTTGTGCTCAAAGTCTAGTGTTGTCAAGTGGAAATAACATGACATGAAACATTCATAAACCAACTAAATCATGTGACACACATAAAGCTAAAGAGCACAACATCAATTGACATGGAGAAACCAAAAACGGGAGAAAATCCTTGAAGAGTGAGGGATCTCTTCTTGAAACCAATATCTTAGGAACTAACAATAGTTTACTACCTTCAAGAGGTCTTCATGGGCCTCTTACATAACTAGTGATGTCCAAACACCATGCAAGACTTGCAACTTATCTTAAACTTCCCTAATCACATGAAAATTCATCTAAGAATAATATATTAAAGAAATATAAGCCCAATTCAACCCATTCACTAAGGAAACACTAATGAAAAATAGTTAGCAATGACTTCTCTTAGAGATATTTATGAACATGAATTTCAAGACATTGGAGAGGATCATGCAAGAGTCCTTAGTAATAAAACCTCTCAAATTTATAATGCCTTAGCTCATTCAAATTTTGTAGGCTTTTCCTTTTTTTTTGACTTATTTGGGATAGTTTCATGCACAAGCTCAAAATCAAATCTAATAACCTTTGTTATTAGATTGTATTCCACTATTGGTTAGGCCTATAAAAGTTAAAATTTCTACCTAGGTTACTATTACTCTTATGACTGGTTAACATCCTTTGTTACAAGTCTACTAGATCATTACTCAAATTTTGTACAATCTATTTAATAACATCCATTTTAGTGTTGGGAGTAACAGGTTAGCTTTGATTAGTTTGCCTTAGTTGACTAGAAATAGTTGTATGCATGTGTAGAAGGGATATGATATTTTTTTTGTTTGAAGTTGAAACGATTGATGTTATTTGATTTTGGCAAGTCATTGGGTTTGGTATTGTGAGGAAACTAGGAGCTAGATAAATGGATTTGTGTGTTAGGTTTGACATTAGAATATAATTAATCAAAGCCCAATTGAGAATAGGAACCTAGTTATACATTAGTTGGTTCTATAGAAGTGGATGACCTATCCCATATCAGTGAAGCATATATTATTGAGTAACATTGATGACTTCCATATAGACATTAGATAATTTATTCAAATTGGAAGTATATCTTACAAACATAGAAGTCATTGAATTGAAATTTCTTGCAAATACATTTGGATTGTAGTAGCATCATTTAATTTATATGGATCCATTGTCTGGCTATACTTTTTCTTAAATCTAGTGTTAAAAAACTAATTGACTCATTAGGCTTGTGACAAGAAGAAGAAAACTATTGGTAGACAATACTTGGATGTATAGGGATTTAAAAATGACAAAGAAAGGTTGTTTCTAAGTGATCCCAAGTAGTGATAGATATAACTAGCAAGAAAAAACACCAATCATAGGATGTTTCATCTATGGTAAATGACAAGATGTAATATGCAACATCTTCAAGTGTTATACTCTCATAAGGATTAAGGCTTTCTTGACTGTGTGAATTTGTTCTTTGATACTACAAAACCCATCATGTCTTTATTTGAAGAGAAATTTCTCTACGTTTCTAGGTATATCATGGGTGTCTCTCATGATTGGAATAGGGGTACCTCCTACTAACTAGGATGCAACCATGTTTGTGAGGGGTTGATTTATGAATGAATTTACAAAGGGAGTTGACCTAGCACCAATTGCTAATAGTCTTATAGACTTAGCCATGATTGGGTGAAAGTGTCATGCCCACATTTCCCATATGGTCATGACACGCATCACACGTGTCATGTCCACATTTGTCATGTGGTCATGACATGAAATATCAAAAAAAATTCCATGCTTCCCTAGAAACCCCCTTGCATGCATAAGCGTGCTCGGTGGCATTATGCTTAAGGCGTAACAAAATAGTTGAATGCGGGGTAATACGTACATGTGCGTATACTAAACACAATGAAGGCCAACTAGGGGGTCATCGTAACAAGGTTAACGTCACCAATAGGGTTAAACTTCTCTAACCTAGTTAAACCCTAAATTTTAGAAAAATCTACCAGCATAACGCCTCACAGGCGTGAATAGGGTTTGTTGTACAAAAACTAATTTGATCAAGAGGTTTACTAATTTGGATTAATAAATTACTTGCATCTCACTAGTTGCATTGGTAATACAATTGATTAAGTTAATTGAACATTTTTCAACAAAGTCTGATCATTTGTTCTCCTTCACATTTTCTACAATTTAAAATCAATTTTTTCTCCTTCACGTTTTCTATAATTTAAAACATTTTTCCAATCAAGTCCGATCAATCTGTTCTCCTTCACGTTTTCTGTAATTTTAAGATTAATTTGTTCTCCTTCACGTTTTTTGTAATTTAAGATTAATTTGTTCTCCTTCACGTTTTCTATAATTTAAGATTAATTTGTTCTCCTTCACGTTTTCTGTAATTTAAGATTAATTTGTTCTCCTTCACGTTTTCTTTAATTTAAGATTAATTTGTTCTCCTTCATGTTTTCTATCAATCAGAGTTATCTCTGCATTATTTACATTATTCCTAATTTCTTGGTAGATTAGATCTCGGAAACAGGATTTACTAACTTTGTTTAAATAGGTTTACTAGGTTCTCGATCTGGGTATAAATCAACGTTTAAATTTATTTTGTTAATTAAATTTTCCCAACATGATTAAAAGGACTATTAAATTTGATTAATAATGTGTGGATTAAATGTCCTCGTAGGGTTAGGTTTCATAACTTGATTGTTTAAAATAATTACCTCTTGATGTTTTAATTGTATAATCTTATTTTCCACTTGCCCTAATTTCTTCCAAAATTAAAATATTATTTTCTTTATGAGTGAAAACCCTATTGTTATCATTTTCTCATCTTTGTTTTCACTTTTATCTTTCTTTCTCTTTTTCTCTCATTTTCTCATTTTGCCTTTGTTTCTTTGTTGCAGGTTGAGTTTAAATGGCCACATATGAAATGCATATGATGGCTTCAAATAGCTATAAATATATATAAAAATATACATATATATATATATATATATATATATATATATATATATTCTTATTATATAATTGTTATAACTAGATTTTCTTTTATAAAAACATATGTATTTATGTTTCTTTGTGTTTTCATTTGGGAAGATGTTAAAAAAAACCCTAACATATTTTTTTTTAAGCAGGTTTGAGAGGGAATGGCGGCCTCAGTGGTGGCAGTGGCACTGAGTAGCGGCAGAGGAAATCCGCAGTGAAGGATGGAAGCGGGCCTCGGAGTGGTGAACGATGGGAGTGGTGGATGGATCGTGCAGAGGGGAAGGTTTGCAGAGGAGGTCGCAGGGAGAGAGAGGCCTGTGCGAGGGACTATGGGTTATGGTGGTGGAGGGTGTGGGGATCTAGAGAGGGGGCGGAGCCCCCACCCACATCCCACACAGTGGGATGTGGGTGGGGGCTCCGTCCCCTTCCCACATTCCCACTGTATTAAAGGCCGACGGTGGGGGGTTCGAACCCCCCACCAAAATTTGTAAACTTTTTTTTTATCACAAACAAATTATGAACTGTTAAATGTATGAACACAATTTGGTCCATTTTTACTCTACGAATATTTAATGGTCCTTAAATATATATATATATATATACACACACACATACACACAGAAGTTTCACAATTATAGTTTATTTAAAATTAAAATAAAATAATATATATATATAATTACCTTTGTATATAAATGTTATCTATAAATTTTATTTGACAGCCTAATAAAATCAATTTATTTGTAAATACACAAAAAAAATACATTCATTTGAATTATTCAAAATATATATAAATTATATGTATAAATAAATAAATATATATATATATATATATATATATATATATATATATATATATATATATATATATTATTTACAACTATATTCTTTTTCCTCTACACATACAATTTTATTTTTAAACAAATAAACTAAGATATATTTTTTTTATCAAATTTTCATTAAGTTAAAGGAAGGAATAAATACAATTAACTTAGATAGTTCTAATCTAGAATAACAACTAATTTTCTCTTTTGTCACAATAACAATATGCAATTTTCATATTTATCACAAGATAAAAACCACCACTTTACTAATTGACAAATGCTTAAAATTTACATACAAATGAATTATCTTATAAAACAAAATTTTCTTCATTCAACTTTGAAGGATAGGAATTAAATCAACAAATTTTAACTCCCTATAACAAGTAAATAGCTTACAAACAACTATGAAAAATATATGTTTTTACAACATGAGAGAGAGAGAGAACCATGTTCTCCTCTTGGACAACAAACAAAGATGAAACTCCTAAATAGGCCAAGCTCTTCTCAAGAGCTTAAAGAGTAAAGGAAAATAAAATATTAACTCCAAGACAAGGAGTTTCTCCAACTTCACACTTAGCTCCTTTGAACGTTCATATCACAACAAGAGGAAAGAAAACCACACATCTTGCTCTCCTCCCTACCATAGACCCGCAAGAGGGTCACCCCCGAGCTAGGGAGGCCATCCACACACTTAGGGTCTCATTCCATATCACAACAAGGAATTCAACACAACCAAAAACACAATTTTACACCCATGGATAATCACAATACAAAAACTCAACTAGGTGAGCTCAAAGGGTAGGGGAGTGGACACACTCAACTCAAGAGTGCCACTCCTACAAAATAACCCAATACAATTTCCTCTTATGGCCTTAAGCCAACACATTTAACACAATTTCCAAAAGTTTCCATATTTTGGCTCTCAAGCCATGTCTCATATTGCTCAAAATCACATATATTGCCCTCAAGGCTTACAACACCACAAAACAAGGTAATGACCCCGAGGAGGATCACTCCCCCCCTACCCCACACTTTTTGAGCATTTTCTCCCAACTAGGAGAGGCTGTTACAACACCCTACAAAATTTTCCCCACAATAACAAAATATAACTCAAGAAATTAATTCTCACACATATGCATTATGCAAACAAACTAAAATACAAAGGGAAGGCCTTAGCCTTGAAAACCAACCTTTAAAAGCTCAATTATGGAAGAAAGTTGATGTAGAGCTTCTCCAAATTCTCCTCCAACATAAGCCACAAAACTCCCTCTATCTTTCTCCCCAAATTCAAATTCAAGCAATTAAAATTTCCAAAAATTCAACAACCCCTCACCTTCTCCCAAGTGGGATTAAAATAAGCTCAACCAATGAGCTTAGAGGAATGGGGAGGTGACACTTGTCACCTCCTCACTCTTCCTCCCCACTACAAGCATGTCCCAAGAGATGGGTGTTCACACATGTCACTCACCCATCCCCAAGTCTCCCTCACCCCTTACCACTTGTCCTCTCTCCAACATGTGGGAGAGAAAAGAGGAGGGTAAGAGGGAATGGGTGACACATGTGTCCCCTTCCTTTCCTCTCAAGAGGGACCACACAACCCCAAGGGTACTCTCACCAATTGTGAGAGAGACTTGGAGTCAATTCCTCTACAATTGGTGGGTCTTGGAGTCATCTCCAACCTTGAGAAGTGAAAAGGGATGGGGTTGAGTGTTGGTACCACTCATCCTTTCCCTCCCATGCCTCCAATTTCATCACTTAACTTCAATGTGAAGTTAAGGTGACTATGTGGAGGTTTCCCAAGGGTTACCCAAGTCAAAAAGGTCCCTAGACCCATGGGGTACAACCCAGGGTCAAGTTTAGCCTAGTTAGAGCACCTAGGGTCAAGCTAAAACACATGAAAAGGGCCTCCAAATTTTAAAATTTAAAAAATGCAATTCAAAGACAATTCTTACAACACCAATTATAATTCAATTTAAAAGAGGGGTAGACTTAGCCCAATTAACCACATGCAAATCAACATTACAGAATTTCATCATACATAGAGTTGAACTTGGTTCCTCATGGAACTAGATCAGCTTCACAGGGGATAACAACATCATGTGTGGATTGATCTCTAATTTCTGTGGCTTGTTAGAAATACCTGCGCACTCAATTGCAAAGTTAATTTCCACACACACACACACACACACACACACATATATATATAATAGCTGAGGCAAATTAAGAACATACACTCGCATAAAATATCACAAGTTCACTTAAGCATTAAGGAGATCACATTACAATTTAGACCCTAATTTCTACATTTCAAACATCCATTCGCAAGATTAAATTACAAAACCAATTTCTATCTAACATCACCCAATTAGTTTTCCTTTAACATCATAATATAAACCAATTTCTATCTAACATCACCCAATTAGTTTTCCTTTAACATCATCATATAAAGCATCTATCTAACATCACCCAATTTGTTTTCTCATAATATAAAGCATCTTTCTAACATCACCCAATTAGTTTTCCCATAACATCATAAAGTCTAATAGTTTGGAAATTCGGGATCAACAGTCCCACAAGTCTAAATGTATCAGCAACAGTAAAGTAAATAGTCAAATGAACGAGAATGAAAAAGGTAGGCCTCACAGAAAGGAAATATACTCACAAACTCACTTGAATGAAAACTAAAAATTAAGCAACGATATCAAATGGAAGAAATGTGCAAATACTTTCTACATGAATCTTATGAGGAGAGAGTTATAAGTTATCTGATTTAAGAAAACTTCAACATGTAAAATAAAACTTAGAAAATAATAGGAATAGAAGGAAGAATGAGAAGAATAATGAAACAACCACAAAACAAGAGTGACATAGATATTCCCTCAGGAAACCCTACAAAAGAAAAAACCTAGCAAGTCCAAAGTACATACTATTATATTTGTTTGTGAATCCACCCAAGATCAAAATGAATGAAGGAAAACAAGAACGGAAATTGAGAGATGAAATAAATCGGCACTCCCTTGCACTAAATTAAACTAGAAAAAGGGAGAGGTGAGTACTGTATATATATAGCAAAATAAGGGCATATACTTGCAAGTGGAGTAATAATTCCCAACTACCCAAAATAGGTGGGAGTTATACCTACTTGGTAAATGTCATATTACATATTTGTACCTACTCAGATAAAGACAAACAAATGGTTATGAGAGGTGGCAAATAAATCCAAAAGGGGGTGTGAGACTCAACTACCCAAAGGTGGGTGAGAGAAACACATGTAATTGATGGATTATGCCACATGTACTCATATTAACCATGTCTAATATAACCTAAGAAATCCTAATAATATGTGTAGGAAAAATAAATATCCCCTAACTTAAGGAAAATAAAAAACCTACACTAGCACACACCTAATCTATTATTGACAACAATGTGTTACAATACATTATTAGAGCCTTTGTGCTTCAATGAGATCAATATTCTATAGTCTGGAGCTATTTTGATAGTATAAGCCTGCATGAACAAGTGCCTCATACCTCTAACCCAAACATCTAATATATTGTCAAAGGGAATCCAAGAAACTACCAATGGTTTAATGGTTTGCAATACCATGGGCCAAAACTATGAGCTCAATTTAGATACCCAAATTGGTCTAACATTTTGATTCTCCTCTCATGATGAGTCCACCTTCTGAGAATAGTATGTAACTCCCAAGGTCAAATGTTCCATTCACCAAACTTGGGAACTCCATTTTGGTCCATTCCAAACTTTTCAAAGATTCTCTTACTTGTCAGTCTTATGTGTCATAAACTACTTAAAGGTCTTACATGACTTTCCTAATCCACTTTCTAAATCCCTCTTACATTCTCTTATGTGTCATAGACTCTCTTACACATCTTACAATGTCATAGATGCTCTCACACATACATCCTTTTCTATGTGGGCACATTAAAGTTAAAAAATTACAAATATTAAATAATTTTGAATAGACCTAGGACTTACAAGGTGTACAACACACCTAGTCCCCTAGTCCTAACATTGGGTTTTTTCTTTATTTGATTGGGTTTTCTTATGATGAGTTAAACTAAGGAACTCAAAATCTCTAGAAGTAAACTATGTTTAGGTTAAGACATCCATCCTTTCTAGATTTCCTTCTTTTTAGAACTAAATTGTTGAGTATTTTGACACAAAAACTTAGGGAGTAGGTTGATACTCATTTGAAAGGAATTTTACTTTCTAATGCTTAATTTCAACTAGACTTAGGACTTGCAAGGTGTACAACACACCTAGTCCCCTACTCCTAACATTGGGGTTTTCTTTTATTTGATTAAGTTTTTCTATGGTGAGTTAAACTAAGGAACTCAAAATCTCTAGAAGTAAACTATGTTCAAGTTAAGGCACCCATCCTCAAGCTAGATTTCCTTCTTTCTAGTGCTAAATTGCTAACATGTCTTTTGACACAAAAAATTAGGGAGTAGGTTGATACTCATTTGAAAATAATTTTACTCTTCAAGGATTAGGATTATTTCTTATATATCTAATATGGGTTATATTTGAAATATCCTATATGGTTTCTCCATAAGAGGATTCTAGTTAAATCTTTGACACTTAATAGTAGATTGGTATCTTTTAGGTTACTTAGTTTTCTCTTCTTTTAGGTTTTTTTTTTTTAAGTTGATAGAATATTAAATCTAACTTAACAATATGAATCATCAAAAATTAAACTTTTGATTCTATGAATTAAATTTTTATTTTACTCCTAAACTAACCTACTCTAACCAATATTTCAAAAATCAAATCAAATGATATACATGTTTAGGGAGAAAGAGATGAGTTTGTCAATTAGAGCAATCATCATTGACTTAAGAGAATCCCATGTAAGCATTTGAAATTTCTTATACAATAACCATCTTTGATACAACTCAAGTTCAAGAGAAATTAATCTTTGGAGGAAAATAATCATTTACTCATAGAAGAATACTCATAAAATTAACTAAGGGAGAAAGTTGCAAAGAGTTTCTATTGATTGTACAATGACAAATCTAGGAATTATAGAATTCCCTAATTTTAGTTACAAATGATAATGTCATATAACCAAGAGTTAGAAGTGATAAATTTTATCTTCTATAATCAAGAAATGAAACAATTCATTCGTTCAACTAATCAAGATAATCTTCAATTTTTGATCTTAGATTTTCTATCCTAGCGACCATTTGTTCCAAATTATTGAAGCTTGAATTTAGGTTCTCTTAAAAGTCAAAGGGTTAGTAATATTTTTCATTTTTATTCCTTAAAATTCCTTGCATACCATGGAAAAGTTAATATTTTATAAAATACCAAAAAAAATTTATATTTTAGTGTAATTCTCCAAGCTTTCAACCAATACATTAATGGTCAAACAATAAATGAACAATTTTTTGTGATACAAATATGCCATCAACATGCCACATTGCACACCCATGCACTTGAGATGTCACTGTAACACAACAAAATGATACCAAAGTGCACAGTGCTAATGCACCAATCATGGCAACACAAGTAGAAGACTTACTCGATCATGAATCAAGGTCATCATGATGACACTACAAGGAGGTAGATTTCTCTCTAACTTTGACGATTATGTCCAAAACATAATCTCCTTTTTCTACCAAAGAAAGAATTGGATGAGAGAAACATATCATCTACTGTCAAATGACTCAATACAACATAACAACACATCAACAAGGATGTGGGATTGACATCTTGATCTGAAGATCACATACTCAAAAGCTAGGATGATAGGGAAACCCAAGATCTCACTCAAACACTATAGGTTAGTCATTTTGACACCAAGCATGAATCTCAACACAAAATGATCAATAAATCTTAAAGGAAACAAAGTACCACTCAAACTCAGATGATAGGCAAGTAGGCTAAACCCTAGGGAACACTTCTCCTTTAGGATTTTTTTCTAAAAAGTGCATGAAGTATTCCCTGTTTGAGGGTCACCCCATTCTAGAACAAATCACCCATACTAATAGTTCTAGATCAACCCTAGATTTATTGAGGTCACTTGAGGCTATCTTAGGTTAGTCTTGGTAAAATAGGCGACCTCTAAATTATCGTTGTTGCTAGGGCTTGTTGCACTGGTAAAATAGGCAACCTACAACATATGGACATATTTTGGATGGACAATGGGCTTCTTAGAGATCTAGAAATTGATCTCGAGGCACAAGAAAGGGTCTTCTACAAGAATAAAAAGATCTTAAACACTCAAAAGTAACTTCCAACATCACAAGAAAATAAACAAGGCATGAAACCCCAAAACAATCAAAGGGCTAGGCCTAGACAAGCCTATATCAACCTACACAAACATGACATATCTTTCTCATTTTAAGTGTTGTTAAAAATGGGTTGAACTAAGTAATTTAACATGGAAAAGATTTCATTTTTCATACAAACATTTCCAAAAATTACATTATCAAGTTTAATAAAATTCCTACATTAATCACTAGCATTGACTTCATACAAGAAAAATGTGATAAGGCATGCAAAGGTAATCAACTCATAAATGCAAGTCAATAATTGCAACACAATGCCATTTTTCTTTCCATACACATAATATCTAAATAGTACACCTACCATTTATACATGTTTCATTTCAAATTGCAAGTTAAATTATGCTTTCACATCATGTTTCTAGATCTTAACCAAACATGATAAATCAATTCCAAAACACCATACCATCTTGACACCAAGGTTGATCAATAACATGTTACAATATAGAACTCACACCACATATGTGGGCAGGTTACAACCCATCACACAAATACTTCATGTAGACACCTAAGAATGACCCTTCACATCACATCATTTGCATATATCAAATTCGTCTAAATCACCTACATTCAACGTTAATTAAATAATCTAATTATTTAATTAATTCATCAATTTCCTCCAAATCACCTAATTCCAACATTAATTAAATAAATACTTTTTATTTAATTAATTTTAGTAAATTTTCCTCTTTGTTCCTCTAAATTAAATAATTTTAATTATTTAATTAAATCATTATTTTCTTCCAACGTTCAAATCCACATTATTTAAATAATCTAATTATTTAATTAATTCATCAAATTTCCTCTTATCTACAACAATTAAATAATTTTAATTATTTAATTAATCCATTATTCCTCTAAAATTAAATAAATTATCAAATTTATTTAAATTGATTTTCTCTTCTAAAAATAAATAAAATTAAATATGTTATTTATTCTTCACCATGCAAAATAAATTAAATAAATTTATTTGTTTAATTTATTATAAATCTTTATCTAAGTTATTTCTTCTATCATGCACAATCAATTAAATAAATTTATTTATTTAATTTTCTCTTTATCCTTCCAATTCTTCTAAAAATAAATCTTATTCATCATGCACACAAATTAAATAATTTATTATTTAATTTTATTCAAATCATGCAAAAAGCAAATCTAAAGTTGAGTTTAATTGGCTTTAATGTTATTTTTAATCTCATCAACTCATAAATTGGAAAAAGCATTCTAATTTATGAAATCAAATCCTATCTTTAGCCAAAAAACAATTAATTCAATAAAAATAACTTTTAAGCATGACACATGTCGTGTGTATGTTCATCATGATTTATTTGATTTATCCCATCCATCCATTGCATGGATTTATCTCAACCGTTGATTGATCTTTACTGAAAACTATATATACCCCCTTCATTCCTTCACAAATCCTCTTCGATCATTTATTCTCAGGCATCCCTATAGCGCATTAAGCATTCTAGCATCGTTGAGCACTCATACACTACATTGAGCACATTGAAAACTATCGTCATCCGCTTGTTGCAAACATGGTTTCACAATGTATTAAACAATCCACATTCGACAAAGAGAATAATACAATCTGGGTGAAAACTTTCTTGTTTTAATTCGATTATTCATTTGATATTGGTATTTGCTTAGATTGATTCTCTTTATGTTATACGATTGAGTTATATTCATTATTTTATTTATCCTAAGATTAATTTTACCTATACACATTTTGGCATGCCCGGTGGGACCCACTAACCTTGCTTTTTCTTTAGAAAATTTGATTTTTTTGAAGTACATTATGAAAAAGTGCAAATCAAACATAGAAAAGTGCATCTAAACCAGACAAAAGAACCTTTGATCTAGAGTAAAGCACCTTCAGGTGATAGTGAAGCGCCTTTGGTGTGTAGTGAGGCACCTCCGGCCAACAGTAAAGCACTTTTGCATGACAGTGAAGTGCCTCTGGTTATAATGATTTACTGACTTGATTTTTTGATTCACAGGGTTCTTTTCTCATCATATGAATCATAATTGTTAGACAAGATAATTTATTTATCTCTCAATCATCTCACATACTTCTTAAGCTGATTTATTTAGGAGTAGTTTGTGTTTTTGAGTTAACCTGTTATTTCGCTATGTTTGTGATTCATTCTTGATTGCAGGCTATAGATCTCATCATCCATCAACATCCTATATCATTATTCAACCATTCAATCATCCTTCGATCTAGCTTTTTTGACAAAATATTGTTTTTTCTAGGTTTGTTGCAGTCAAGCGCTTTTGCACAATAGTCAAGTGCTTTTGCACAACAGTTAAGCGCTTTTGCATGATAGTTAGATGCCTTTGGTTAGAAGCAATGTGCCTATGCATCATAGTCCAGCACTTTTGGTATTTTCTAAAGCACTTTTGTTCAATTAATTTTTTTTTTACTAACTACTTGAGTTTTGTGGAAACTAAACCAACTTGTTGCAGCCTCTTATCACTAAAACAAAGCAAATAGGCTTTCTAACACATCTTTGTAGAAAAAGCATTGAAGAATTGCAATCTCTTTTTTCACTAAGTCTTAGGAACAACTGCAATATTAAGGGACAATGGACATGAATCATCTTTTTGCAATCTAAAGTCTTAGGAACAATTGCTATCTTAAGGGACAATTGACATCTAGCATTTGCAATCTTGTGTGGTTAAGTAGTTGCACCTAGTTATTTTTCTTACTAAATAGAATAAATGAACAACTATTTTTCGTGCTTGTAAGGTGATAGGTAGATGCTCTCCCCTTGCAACATCTTGGGTGATAAAAAAACTAGACTCATCTATCATTTTCTTTCAGTTTATCCTTTAGAAGGGCCTATTTTTGGATTGCACTTCATCCAAAAGGGACGACCCTAAGCAGAGTTTTCCTTTGAGCCACTATATAAATTGGTTGAGGTGAAAGCCAATTCCTAACCAGTGTTAGCCTTGCCTTACGGTGCCAACTCGAAAGGAATTGTATGTAATACTCTTGTGAAAGAAATTTTGCACTTATGTAGGGTATATTACATTCCTAGTAAAGTTGGTCAAAGCTTTTAGTAGCTTTCCGCATCCTCGCAAGGTGTTGGTCCCTCAAAGCAACTAAGAACCCCCTAGCTAGTGACCACCTGATTCATCTCTGAACATTGCGGTAATTTTTAGTGCAAGGGGAATCATTACAAGCCCTTAATATTACTCACCATTGCCTCCCTTGAGATGAGATAGAAATCCCTAGTATTGAATAAGCTACTTGTATCTTTCTGGGGAAAGGGTGATTGCGTCATCCTTCCAGTGTAGGAGGCCCCTATCTATCCTCTCTCACAAAGACAAAAAAATGTACACACCCACTCTAGGTGTGATGACATTTGAGTCAATAGAGATTAAGTTGTGAGCTGATGTACTGTAATGAATCCATGGATTTAGGGATAAAAAGTGCTTGATTTTATCTGCAAATTGTCTTATACCTGTGGAAACTTGGTTTTTTTCATAAGCCTCAAACATACAATATCTGTTGCATCAGTCCTTGGCCTTTTTTTGTACTATGTGTTCTCTTGTCAAAGAAAATCCAATCAAAATCCAATCCAAATCTATCAAAATTTTCCTTACAAACATCATTGACACTAATTCAGTGCCTTTGTACAATCCTGAAGCACTTTTGTAACAAAATTCAACACCTTTGAAACATAGTTCAATGCCTCTGATCATCAGTAAAGTGCTTTTGAAACATAGTCCAATGCCTTTGGCAAGCAGAAAATGCCTTTGAACCACAGTCATATGCCTTTGGTCTCTGTCAAATTCATTTAGCCCAGAACACAACAAACTTAAAATTTGGACCATACAAACCTCTAAGCTACCATCCTACAGTACTATCATACCTATCCCATCAAACTCCCAGACCATTTCATCCATTATCATAGCCTAAAACTTGGACATTTTGAGCCCTTCATCCTCTTGAGATTTCTATTTATCAAATCTATTTCACCAAACATGCCTCAATCCTTACTCATGCTCTTTCTAGATGTGTAACTTGGTCTCCACCTTAGATTCTAGATCACATCAATCCCCTAGTTTGTCTTTGATTTGAAAGTGATCACATCTCGTAGGTCTTTGAAGAGAAACTAGTATCTGTTATTGGTCTTTACAAGCTTTAGAGAATCAACTTCTTTTGAGTTAGTTTATGCCATTAACACTATCCACCTTCATGGAGGTCAATAGTCTACTTTCGTGAACGGTAATCCTTATCCAATCAACAATCGATCTAGTCTTTATAATCTTCCACAAGCAACCCATGTCAATTCCACCAACATAGTAATCTCAACCTTATCAGACTAGTCCAAAATCAATCAAAATCCATAAATTGTTGTCCTAGTGCATTTGAGCCATCTTATGGTAACCACTAGACTACAAAATCATCAAACCATGAAGGCTAAGCCAACCATCCCAAAACAACAAAAATATCATTCTTGTACACCTCAACTAGATCATCCAATCATGTCCCAACATGACAGTCCTCACACACCAACTGACATGCCAACAAATTATCAAAACAAGCCACACACAAATTTCCAAAATAGGCCTCAAGAGGATAATACCATTTTGATAGATCCTCCTCATGCTCCCACAGGAATGTACCATCATGATATGGTTTTCCATGATTACACCATAGGTCAAGTCCCTCTCAAGAAGATTGAAACTTTCAAGAAGGTCAATCCTCTCAAGAAGAGTCTCAAGACCTTGAGGAAATCATGCAAGATCCTAAAGCCATGGCAACACTTGACAAACTCATTAGTGCTAATCAAGATCACTTCTTTCATTTACTTGCTCAAAAAGGAGATAAACTACCCCAAGACTTTGATTTATCTACTCTTAAGGAGAAAGACCACAACCATGAGGCTATGAATGCTATCCAAACCAATTTGACTATATCTACTCCAATACCTACACAGGACTCTCAAGAGGGAATGTCTAAACCTTTCAATGCTCAATACGAAAATCCCCTCTATCAAAACCAAAATCCAATAGTAGAGAGACCATTATCAACTCTTGACTAATATAGAGATTTATAAACAACAATAGAACCTTCATTGTGAAGCCAAACTAGCAAGACAAGCCACTCTAGCTAAGAAAAATTGACAATCACAACCCTTCTTCACCACAAACCAACCACAACCCCCCAGCATATCAAAAGTGCCCACATCTATCTCAAATGGTGCATTGGCTACCCCATCATGGGAGGGTTTTGCACCAAATTACAAATTGGGAGACACATATGTGGCAATGTAACAAGGGTCACGAGTGACACCACCTCCAACCTCATCAACCCTTCATCTCAATAACTCAAACAATGTCACTTCCCCACAACACTTTCAAAACATCAACGCAAACTATGTCACTCCCCCACAACACTCCCTCAAATTCCTCAAATCCTTTATTCCTCCTACTCAACATCCTCAAAACCAAACTACCTATATTACTCCACCACAAACATCATCTACACTCAATCTAAATGACACATATCTCAATCAACCTTAACATCCACAAAACCAATCTTCCTATGACTATCCTCCACAACCACCATCAAATCAAAACACATATATCATTCCTCCACAAAATCCTTTCATCATACCTCCTCAACATTAACAAAGCCAACATTCCTATCTAGTACCTCCCCCACATGAATAACCTCAAAACAACCACCCCCATACATCATATGACCCATACAATACCAATTCCTATGGGTTTAATTCCAATCTCCCTTATGGACATCAACAACAACAAAACCCTACCTAACAAATTGTGACTCCACCAACACACCCATCGGCTCTTGCACTTGAGGTTGCTAACATGAAGAAACAAATAGAAGATCTTTCATTTGGTCATACAAAGAAAACCTTCTCTTTAGATGAGGTGTGTCCATACCCATTTGATCGATCAGTGCCCATGATCCCTTTTCCACCAAACTCTGACATGCCAAAATTTGACAAATATAAAGGAAAGGGAGACCCAAAGGACCATCTTAGAGAGTTCTACATTTCTTATTTTGAGGTTGCTCATAATGACACCTATCTTATGTGCCTCTTTCCTTGTAGTCTTGGAGGTCAAGCAATGGAATGGTTCTCACATCTACCCACAGGAATCAAAACTTTCAACGAACTAGCGAAAAAATTTGCTATCCATTTCTCTTATAACACAGAACATGAGGTATCTATGATGGATTTGTGTAACAATAAATAGAAGAATGGAAAAACTTTCATCTCCTTCCTTTAAATGTGGAGGCATATGGATAGAAAATTCCCATTCCCAATACTAGAAAAGCAACTTGTTAGCATCTTCGTCCAAAATGTTAATCCGGATCTTGGATTTTATCTTACAATCCAAAGCGCTACTAGATTTGATGAGATTATTTACAAAGGAAATAATATTGAAAAATCTCTCATCGCGAAAGGTGTGGTCAAAATATTTAAGAAGACTAAAGATAATTCTCTCCAACAACAATCAAATGACAAACCTAAATTTTGGAACAAAACAAGAATGTTGTAAATGATGGTGTTGTGGATTCCAAACATGTCCAAAACCTCCAAACACCACTTAATCTATCTAATGCCACTCAATCTACTCCCAGAGAGAAACCAAGACAAGAACATCCCTTATTAGACTATCCTCAATGACAGAGGTTCACTCCTTTAGGAGAACCTATTGAATCTGTTCTCAAGATATTTGTACAAAATTGACTCATCATGCTACCTGAAACACGTCAATACGATGAACCTGCATTCAAACCAACGTGGTACAAAGATAACGAATATTGTGAGTTCCATCAAGTAAAGGGACACAAGACCTCATCTTGCATGAAATTAAAACACTTGATCCAAAATCTCATAGACCGTGGTGAGGGTATCTTTGACAAGCCACCCCATCCTACCTCAAACCAAGAAGGATCCATTACCACAATGTAGTAAAGGTAAAAATCCTGATAAAGTTAAGAGCATTAATAGAGCTTCGTCTTCTTATGACTCCATTATAGGCCATTTTGAAGAAAGTAGAATATCCACCCTTACCATTAGAAGCAAAGGTCCAGATATAGCCGTCACAACTTATCGTGGTTATGTCACCCTTCATGGGCCTACACAAAGTCTCACCACCATTGCTGACTATAATCTTATTGATCATCTAGGGAAGACTCCCGCACATATATCTATATTATATCTTCTAAAGACATCTCCCACGCATAAAGCAGTCCTTGAAAAAGCCTTATAAGAGTCATCTATTCCAAACAATATAGTTGTCACGGATTTTCAAGCCATCATAGGTAATATCGCTTCACCCTACAATGTGGTCTTTTCTGAAAAGGACCTCCCATCTCATGATCCATGTCATAATGAGGCACTTCACATCGAAGTCCTCATCCACCAACATAAAATCAAACGCATACTTATAGATGGTGGTGTTGGTCTCAACATTTGTTCTCTCAAACTTTTAAAATAGTTAGGATACTCTAAGGATCATATAAATATAGATCAATCTATCATTGTAAAAGCATATGATGATGCCAAATGTAGGATAGATGGTGTAATACATTTGCCTATCCAAGTGGGTCCTGTCATGCTAGAAACAAGATGCCAAGTACTTGATGTGGAGCTACCCTACAATATAATCCTCGGACGCCCATGGATCTATGCCATGAAAGTTGTGCCTCCAACATACCATCAATCCCTAAAATTCCCATACAATAGTATGGAAATCATTATCCCTGGAGATCCTCACCCCTTTGAGTTCTATCATGCCATGCAAGGCTATTACAACAATAGTGACCAAATTCCTAATAATGAAGAAGCCCAACCATCTCCACTCTATGTTGATCCAGAAACCTTGTAAAAAGCCTCAACATTTACCTCTAAACCACTGCCTAAATCAAAGCCCATATCAGAGACATAGGATTTGGACACTATGATATTTCAAAATCTTGCTGTGTAGGGAGGATGCGTCTCTCACCAAAATCCTACAACAAACCTCCCATTGCTAAAGCTACCAAAAAGCTCATAATACAACCTCCTTTGATATGGTTCACTGATGGATGCTTGTTAGAAGATGAAACCATTGAAGATATCTCCTCATGGATCTACAAAGAGAAGGACCCAGTCACAATACCTATCAAAAAGTATGGCAATGGTTTTAAGATCATCCAAAACATGGGCTATAAAGGCAAAGTTGGCTTTGGAAAAGATGGTCAAGGAGCTATGGAACCTATTACTATGATAAAGAAACTCAATACAAAGGGGTTAGGATTTATAAAGGAGTTACCATGCATCTTAGACATCGAGTTTATTCTCGACGAGGTTGTGAAAGCTTTTCCCATAGATTTGATTTCTAGAGAGGATACTATCGCAGACTCTTCCCTATACATCACTGATCTATTCCAAGAAAAATTGATATTTATGATATCATCCATATCCCTCAATTCAACCACGAACACCCAGAGTCTAACCCTCATCTACCCTGACCTTATTGATTGGGACCAACAAGAGGCCCCCGTTCTAGATATTTTTCAAAATGACAAGGCCATCACAAAATTCATGGGACCCTGAGATGGTATTCCGCTTGGAGATCACAAATATGGTTTTATCATAGAATTAGGTCAAGTTACTTATTTCGGTGAGAGTGCCAAATCCTCCAGTCATAAAATAGAAAATAATAAAAGATCCTTAGGTGAAAACCTCTCCGAGGCACCCAAGGATGGAGGATTTGACCTTCCCCTACCATCTAAGTATCAAGAAAAATTAGGTCTTTTAGTAGAAGACTCCACGGAGATGAATTTGGGAACCATTCAAAATCCAAAGACAACATACCTAGCAGCATCACTTTTAGAGATAGAGAAGAAGGAATTCACTAAGTTCTTCTTACAAAGAACAATCAACTTTGCTTGGACCTATGTTGATATGCCAGGATTGGACCCTTCACTAGTGGTTCATTACCTCACAGTATCTCCTAATGTTAAACCAATCAAAAAAAGATGAGAAAGATGCATCCATAGATAGCCTTGTTGGTCAAAGTAGAGTTACATAAATTGCTAGATGCAAAGTTCACCAAACCTATTGATTATCTAGAATGGGTCTCTAACATTGTGCCTATTTCTAAACCAAATGGGGGCATCCACATGTGTTTAGACTTTAGAGACCTCAACAAAGCATGTCTAAAGGACAACTTTCCAATTCCAAACATAGATATCATAGTGGATTTGATCACAGGTCATGAAATGCTTTCCCTTATGGATGGATTTTCTTGGTATAATCAGGTAATGATAGCAGAAGAAGATCAATACAATACAACATTTACATGTCCTTGGGGTACCTACTACTGACGAGTCATGCCTTTTGGTCTCAACTGGAGATACATATCAACATGCTATGATAGTAATATTTCATGATCTCTTTCATATAATTATGGAAGACTATGTTGATGATATATTAGAAAAATCTTCTAGGGTCGATCATCTTCAAGTTTTAGGACATATATTTGATAGACTCGAAAAGTATCAAGTGTGACTAAATCCAAAGAAATGTGTGTTCAGGGTTACTTCAGGGAAATTGTTGGGGTACATTGTGTCTCACAAAGGAATCGAAGTAGATCCCACAAAAGTCAAAGATATAATAGAGATGCCTCCACCCAAGAATTGGAAGGCCCTAAGGAGCCTACAAGGAAGACTAAAATCTATTAGACGGTTTATCTCATAGCTCACCGATAGGTGCCATCCATTTCAACACTTGCTCCGCAAGGATGTCTCATTTCAGTGGGATGATAAGTGTCAATAGGCATTTGATGAACTAAAAGAATATCTAGCTTCACCTTCAATCTTGGTACCATCAGTACCTGAGAGACCTTTGATCTTATAAATATCTACAACATCAGCAGCACTTGGAGCTCTCCTTGCACAACATGATGAGTCAAGAAAAGAGCATGTAATCTACTATATCAGCCACACCTTGGTTGGTTATGAACTTAACTATACTCCTATGGAAAGAACATGTTTAGCAGTAGTGTTTTCTTCCCAAAAGTTGTGACATTACATGTTGAACCAACACACAAACCTTATAGCTAAGATTGATCCATTAAAATATCTATTAGCAAAAGGCACCCTCAACAACATACTAGCTAAATGGGTCATGATCTTGAGTGAATTTGACATAGAGTATATTGATCAAAAAGCCATTAAAGGGAAAGCTCTTGCAGACCAACTAGCAAAAACACCTATGACAGATGTACATCCATTGATATCCAATTTTCCAGATGAAGGTCTATTCAGTTTAGAAACCTCAGTAGAGTGGAAATTATACTTTGACAGTTCATACACATAGTATGGTTTAGGGGCAGGAATCCTATTTATAACTCCACAGGGTGACTACAGTCCAAAATCATATTGGATGGAATTCCCTTGCACAAACAATATTGCCAAGTATGAAGCACTTCTCACAGGTCTTCGTATAACGGTCCAATGGAACATCAAAGAACTTCAAGTGTATGGAGATTCACAACTGGTCATTTGGCAAGTCATAGATGAATACCAAACCAAGGATGATAAGTTGATACCATATAAATAGTTGGTGGATACCTACAAGCCTCATTTCTCTAGCATCACTTTTCAACAAATACCAAGAGTACATAATAAAGCAGCAGATTCTATGGCAACTATCCGGTCACTTGTAGACATACCTACCAACACTCAGAAATGTGAATTCTTGATTGAACAACTATTGATACCGGCCATTGATGTCTCTCAAATTGAAGTTCATTTGTGAACATATTGGTCCCAATTCCCCTTGGTATGAAGATATCTATGATGACCTCTGAAATGGAACCTTTCCCTTTGAATTATCTAAAACCCAGTGTAAAACCTTCATCTGCCAAGCCTCTCATTTCACTATTCTGGGTGATACACTTTACCGCTAGAGTCTTGATGGTATCCTCCTTGGATGTCTTAACTCAAAAGAAGCTAATACTACCTTAAAAGACATACACAAAGGTGTCTGTGGAGTGCATTCCACCGGTCCAAACCTAGCTAAGGAGATACTCTGAAAAAGTTATTACTGGCCTACCATAGAAAAAGATGCTTTGCAGTTTGCTAAGACGTCTTCAATGCCAACAACATGGACACATGATTCATGCACTGGCACATGAACTACAACCTGTTACAACACCATGGCCCTTTTCATAGAGGGGACTCAACCTCGTGGGTAAAATCCATCCCTCCTCATCCAATGGCCACAAGTTTATCATTACCGCCACTGAGTACTTCACAAAGTCGGTAGAAGCCATTCCTATGACCTATATCACCGGTAAGCAAATAGCCAAGTTTATCCTCAATTATCTCATTTTCTAGTTGTAATGTCAGAAAATGTCCCCTTGGGGGCTTTTCCTTATAAGGTTTAGCTCCTGAGTCTTTAGCATGCATTTAGGACATCTTAGTTCATAATTTGGCATCTTGATGGAATGAGACCTAGTTTTCATGGCAAAGTGGACCTAGGAGGACCCCTTGAGCTGTACCCTACCCAAATAGGGGGGAGGACTTGGACACCTGTACCCTAGTCCTGCCTTATTTTGGGGCAGCACTAATTTCTAGGTGTCGGTTTATGACCATTATTTGGGTCTTTTACCAACACGGTAAGTTTGAATTACGAAAATCTTGGCGGGAGTGTTTGTAGTTGCATATAAAAGTATGTTTGGGCATTCATTTGTAAACTAGATTCCAATTAGATGGCAATTGTGATGTTCAAGTGTTCTCAAGGTGATTCAAGGCTTTCATTGTGTTGCAAGAGCAGACTTATGTGTTTTGTGTGTTGATATTTGCAGATTTGAACATTAATTTCCTCATGGAATGAGCATCTTCCTCCCATGAGAGCTTCACTACAAGGTGACATTATATTGTGATTTCATCATTGATTCCTTTGGTTTTTTCCTCTGCCTCACAAGGGCACACACTCTTTATCTGACAATGGTATTCAGAGACTTAAGTGTCCTCTAGGGCTTGACTAAAGCAAGCCACTAAACACCACAACCCCCAAACCAAGCCTTGTGATTGCAAGTTGCAGGTGCATATTTAGGAAAATTGGAGTTACAAGAAGGATTAACAGGCATCAAGGATTCAGGATCTGAAGAAAAGTAGGACACAAGAGCACTTCTAGGACTTGGGCATTCGTTCTAGTGTCCTTCACATCTGAGTTTTAGGAAATAGAAGTTACAGGGCTGATTAGTGTCGTAAGGAGGTCCGGATCTCATGAAGAAACTAGTACCTTGGACTTGGGCACTTGCTCCAATGTCCCCAACTGTTCCACTTCAGAACCCCAAAAAAAGGTACTCTGTGATTTAGAATTTTACTCTTGTCAGCAAGAGATTTTTCCATTATTCATCAATTTGTTGCCGTATTTGCATAATTAGGGTTTTATGGTCAATTGGGCATAAGAGAAGGAAATTTGGTAATTAAATTCCCTAATCCAAGTTTCCCTACATTTGCAAGTGACCTAGGGTATGATAGTGCTCGCCACTTGACCTTAGATCCTTGAATGTATAGTGGAGAGGTAGATTTAAACATCTAAAATCTAGAACATTAATAAATCCAATTTTCCCCTAAACACTAGTATGGGATTCCCCAAGCCATTGTTACTGATAATGGAAGACCATTCAAGAATCAAGATTTCCATGCCTTATGCACTCAATACAACATCCAACATCACTTTTCCACTTTGTACTATCCTCGGAGTACCGGCCAAGCTGAGGCTTCGAACAAAACCATCCTTAAAATCCTAAAGAAAATAGTCAATGAAGTTGGTCGTGATTGGCACCTACAAATCAATCTTGCCTTATGGGCCTACCGCACTAGTATCAGAACACTAGATGGTGCCACTCCATATTCCCTAATCTATGGATCTGAAGCCATTTTACCCATTGAGGTCGAGGTTCTGTCCCTCAGAGTATCTATGCAGCACCTAGTTGATGGAGAGGAGTATCACATTTCTAGATTTGCTAAGCTTGAGTTACTTGACTAGAGGCATCAAACAACTCTCAACCACCTTCATGTCTATCAAAATCACCTCCATCATAACTATAACAATAAAATCCAGGAGAGAAGGTTTTGGGTAGGTGATCTTTTCTTAAAAGAAAATAAGAGGAATCTATCAGAAAGAGATAGGAAAGGCAAGTTTGAACCTAATTGGTTGGGACCATTTGTTATCACTGTAGTCTACGGATCAAGAGCCTATGCTTTATCTACACCTAAAGGCATCCCTCTAGATGAGCCACTCAACAATGTTCATCTCAAGCGGTTCTTCACTTGATCCTCAAAAAATCCAAAAAAAAAAAAAGAAAAATCCAAGAAAATAAAAATAAATAAATAATCCGTCCTATGGTGAAAACATGGTAAATAGGCGCGTTAGATAAGTACCATAGTGAAAATCTAGAAAATAGGTGCTATGTGTAGAGTCAGCATCTGCCATCTATCAAGTCTTTTTCATTCCATATCAAATATCCATCCATCCATTTAATCAAATCATTGATGTTTTGCATTTCCATATCCTTATCTATCATGGCTTGGAAATTGTTAGTGTCAGTTATCCATAAGTCAGTCATCCATATGTTGATTCATCCATGGGTCAGTTCAGTCATCCATAATAAAAAATCTACCTAAATGGGGGCAACTTTTTCCTTAACCCAGGTCTAGGAATGGATCCTTGTTCATGGTATGACCATCATCATAAATCACACGTCATCTTATCCTACATCATCAAATATCCTAGAAATACATATCATCATCTCATCCCAATCTTAAAGTACCTTGATCCCATGGATATGGGTATGTAGGCAGTCTGGCATATGAAGGACGTATTTAGTACTTAGGTACATAAGATGCCATCATTTCGCCTAAACCATTCTCATCACATTTCACCCATCTCATCACACTACCTAGAACTACATATTATCATATTCATCTTTCATCATAATGTGCCTTGATCCCGTGGATACAGGATATGTAGGCCGTCTAGAATACGAAGGAAGTATCTAGTACTCAACAACATACGATTCATCATTCTCCATCATTCATCATCCTTCTTCATCTCAATCCATTGACACTTCAATATTCTAGTCTTCCATCTATCAACATCCATCATACCACCTAGACTTGACTAACTTAAGCATAAAATGAACTATGCATCCCTCTAAAAGCTAAAGTACTTAACAAACTTGAAGTAAAAAGACCTACTTATGAAGCCATATGTTGTCCTACATACCGATTTCCAACATCTACTACATCAATTAGTTTATCCTCCCAAATAGATCAACAGTCTTTACGTATATATATTTCCTATAATAAGGCTATTATCTATCCCATCTATCCTAATCTACCTGGAGCACCCTCTTTGGCAAGAGAATATGTTGGTTGTGTGTTTACTTTTTACGTCAGTTAATTTGCTTTTTAGTTTATCTTTTATGTTCCTTTCCTATTACCTATTCAAGACTACCTTGATTTATCTATATCTTGGTATGTCAAGATGCAGTATGGATTAGGGGCATAGTCATTGCTTTTGTATGCCGTGTTTGAGGAATGATCTTATCATCTTACTTAGGCTAATATCTATCTTATGTGTGTTACAACCTAGCATCTTACATATTAATATACTACTTGCATTTATGTATTAATTTTATTTTATGTTCAAGACTATGGCTCATTCACATATCCAACAAGGCTATATTATGTCTAGTAGATCTAAGTTCAAACCTCTTACTTGCAGAGTCAACGTCCTCACATTGGATATCATAGCACCTTGGTCTTTTATACCTTGGTTACATACTATCTGTGTTCTATATCAAAAATAAGGATTACTCTTTAATACAAATTTGTGTAACAACAAGTTATCCATTTACCCATCCACTTATCCACTCATCCAACTCATCATATAGTTTTCATACAAAGATCAATCAATAAATCCATTGTTTTCTATCTATCATGTTCTATTCTATCTCATTTTTTCTTCTTTCATCAAAGTCTACTACATATCTACAAAACAACATGTTAGACATCACATCCATACATCTATAACATTAATATCATTACATGAATCCATAATCATAAGTACACAATCATGACATCCATAGCATATAGATGCACATCATCATAAGCATGAACATCCATAAATATCATCATAATCACAAAGATCATCGCATATATCATCATCAAAGGTCATCAAAAGAATACAAATGTCCATATATACATCAATGTACATTAAAAATGGTACTATGGTACATCGTGGCTACCAAGATCCCTCAATATATATATATATAATTAATATGTACAAGTATATTAATGATACAAAAATGGTATAAACATATATACAATCAAGCACTAGTGTGTAGAGCTCCCTGCCTTCTACGAGCCCTTTGGACTGTCTACACTTAGTGTAAGACCTCCTGCTAGTGGCCCTCTTGGTGGTCCCATCACTAAGGACCTTGACCTCCCTGATCTATGTGAAGATGAAGCACCAGATTTGCTCCACTCCGTAAAGCTCAACTCCCACTGGTCCGCCGGCATTGCTCCAAAGTAGAGGCCTCTATAGTACTCTACCTCTCTCCCTATAGTTAATAGCTCACCCTATACTCAGGTAAGCTCTCCCACTAGTGTCATCTGATATGAGCCCACAACCCGTCAGGATGCATCCCTCTCTCGTCTCACCCTCTGAAGGGTGGCCTCTACAACCATCCTCAACTGAACTGTTACGTCCCTCTCCATCGTCAGTTGGGCAATCTTCCCATCATCTTCTACTAGTGGTGGAAGATTGAAGGATGATCAGGAGAGAGATGAAAGATGGATGAGGAAAGGGGGGCTATCGTCTATGCCTAAATCAGAGTGCTTCCTTCACATCTCAGATTGCCTACATACCCTGTATCCATAGGATCAAGGCTTTGGATGATAGAGTTGTGATGTAGTTCTTACTTATTGTGTTGATGGTTGATGTCAAAGGATCAACTTTATTGCTTGGATTTTGTGATGTTTTGATGATTTTTTTTTAATTTTTGGAATATTTGATTTTTTTGTATTTTTGTTGTTTTGATGTTTTTGGTGATTGTTGTGCTTTGGCTTGGGTTTGAGATGTTTGTTGTGTTCTGGTTGAAATTTTATGAGCTAGTGCTGTAGATATCCACTTCCAAATAAGGCTTACCAAGTGCCCCTAGTGTGGGATGAAGATTGCTAGGAAGACGCTGCAATGGATGCGATCATGCAGATAGTGTGCTAAGGAGCCAAATGATATCTTAACCAACAAAGTCCAAACTATGAAAGCTAGCATGGCAGAGGCAAAGGGTAGAAAGGCTTTTATTATGGATGGATAAGGGATAATGGTTTATATAGGACAGTAGTGGATGATGATATGGATTATGGAGGATAGATAGCAGATGATGAATGTCATGGAAGGCTGTGATCAAAACAAACTAAGTGAATGATGGAGGGTGGTCTCTACACATAGCACCTATGTGCCAAGTTTTTACTATGGTACTTATCCAAGGCACCTATTTACCAAGTTTTCACCAGAGGATGAATTATTTATCTTGTTTTTTTTTGGGATATGCTGAGACTCATGGATAAAACTTCTTGAGATGAATACTATTGACTGGTTCATCCAAGGGAATGCCTTCTGGTGTGGAGAGAGTGTATGCATCTGATCCATAGACTGATGTGATAACAAAAGGACCAAGCCAATTAGGTTCAAACTTGCCCTATTTCTCATGGTGTTGCTGATTCCTTTGATTTTCTTTAAGGACAAGATCTCCAACTTGAAATCTTCTTTCTCTGATCTTCTTGTTGTAGCTGTAGTGTAGCCAATTTTGATAGACTTGGAGATGATTGAGTGTTGTAAGACATCGTTCATCTAATAGATCAAGATCATGGAGTCTAGAAACTCTATATTCTTCATCTAAGATAGTATGATGTAGGGATACTCACAGTTAGGGGATCTCAACCTCAATAGGTAAAATAGCTTCAGTGCCATACACAAGAGGATAAGGTGTAGCACTAGTAGGAGTTTGGATACTTGTTCTATAAGCCCATAATGTAGGATTAAGTTGTAGGTGCCAATAATGACCAGCTTCATTGACTATCTTTTTGAGGATCTTGATAATTGTTTTGTTAGAAGCCTTAGCTTGGCCATTACTTTGAGGATAGTAAGGTGTAGAGAATCTATGTTGAATATGGAACTTGTTGCAAAGATCTCTAACCTCTTGGTTCTTGAAAGGATGACCATTATCATTGGCAATGGCTTGAGGAACTCCATATCGAAAAATGATATAGTCTAAGATGAACTTAGATATTTGCTTGCTAGTAATATAAGTCATTGGTATTGCTTCCACCCACTTTGTGAAGTACTTAGTGGTGGTTATGATGAATTTATGACCATTTGATGAAGTAGGATGGATTTTACCTATGAGATCAAGTCCCCACTGCGAGAAGGGCTAAGGAGTAGTGATAGGTTGAAGTTCATGCGCTGGTGCATGTATTAAATCCCCATGTTTCTGACATTATAGACATCTCTTTGCAAATTGTTGTGCATATTTCTCCATAGTTGGCCAATAGTATCCAGCTTGTAGAAGTTTCTTAACAAGACCAGGGCCAGCGGAATGCAATCCGTAGACATATTCATGTATTTCACATAAGGCAACCTTTGCTTCCTCAAAATCAAGACATCTAAGAAGGATACCATCAAGACTCCAGCGATATAGGGTGTCTCCTAGGATAGTATAGCGAGAGGCTCGATGGATAAAGGTTTTTCGTTGGGTGTTAGATAGTTGAAATGGAAAGGTTTGGTTGTAGAGATACTCGTATATGTCCTCGTACCAAGGCAAATTAGGACCAACAATCTCACATATAAGCTCAGACTGTGGTACTTCAAATGCTGGAATTAGAATCTATTCAACCAAAAACTCACACTTATGTGTATTGGATGGCATGTCTAGAAGAGATCCAATCATAGCCATGGCATTTGCTACTTTGTTTTGTATCCTTGGGATCTGTTCAAAGGTGATACTTCAAAGTACTTCTTGAAATAGTCAACCATTACCTTGTATGGAAGGATCTTCTCATCTTTTGTTTGATACTCATCTAAGACCTATTTGATGACTAATTGGGAATCACCAAAGACCTATAGCTATTTAATAGCTTATTATACTGCCATGTGTAATCCTATGATTAAAGCTTCATATTCTGCTATGTTATTGGTACATGGAAATGCAATTCCGTATGACTTCGGGATACAATCTCTTTGAGGGGTAACAAACAATATCCCTACTCCTGATCCATGTTGTGTGTAAGATCCATCAAAATATAGTTGCCACAATGTTGGTGAAGTTAGATTGAACAATTCTTCATCAGGGAACTCTGGATGTATTGGATAAATATCTGTGACAGGTGTTGTGGCTAACTGATCGGCAATAACTTGTCCTTTTATGGCCTTGCGATCCATATATTGTATGTCAAATTCACTTAAGATAATAACCCATTTTGCTAATCTTTCCGTAAGGATTTATTTGGAGAGAAGATATTTGAGTGGATCAACATTAGATATGAGCTTTGTTGTTTGGTTTAACATATAATGTCGTAACTTTTGGGAAGTAAACACCAATGCTAAACATGCTTTTTCCATAGGTGAATAGTTAAGTTCATATCCCACAAGAGTTCTATTGATATAGTAAATGGCTTGTTCTTTTCCTGAATCATCATGTTGAGCTAGAAGGGCACCCAATGCTACTACTGTTGAAGATATGTAGAGAAATAGTGGTCGATCCAGTACAGGAGGTACTAACACAGGAGGTGTTGTGAGATATTCTTTTATCTTGTCAAAGGCCTATTGACATTTTTCATCCCACTTAAAAGATTCACCCTTGTGAAGGAGATGTTGAAAAGGATGACACGTATCTACCAGTTGTGAGATAAATCTATGAATGGATTGTAACCTTCCTTGTAGACTACAAAGCTACTTCAGATTTGATGGTGAAGGCATTTCCATGATAACTTATACTTTGTCAGGGTCCACTTCTATTCCTCATTGAGACATAATGTATCCCAACATTTTACCAGATGTTACACTAAATACACATTTCTTTGGGTTTAGTTTGACTTGATACTTCTCTAATTGATCAAATATATGTGCTAGTACTTGTATATGCTCTTCTCTTGTCTTGTATTTTCCTAGAATATCATCAACATAATCTTCCATGACATTGTGGAAAAGGTCATGGAAAATAACTGTCATGGCTCGTTGATAAGTAGCTCCAGCATTCTTGAGACCAAAAGGCATTACAACCCAACAATATGTACCCCATGGAAAAATGAATGATGTTTTGTCTTGATCTTCCTCTGCTATTCTGATTTGGTTATATCCTAAGAATACGTCCATCAAAGATAGCATTTCATGTCCAGCTGTGAGATCTACAATGTTGTCTATGCTTGGTAGTGGAAAGTCATCTTTAGGACATGCTTTATTGAGATATCTAAAATTTGTGCAGTAGTGAACTCATCCATCAGGTTTTGCTACAGGTGCCAAGTTTGAAACTCATTCTAGATAATCAATAGGCCTTATGAACTTTGCTTCTAATAGCTTCTGAATCTTTGCCTTGACCAAAAGAGCTATTTGCAGATGCATTTTGTGCAGTTTTTGTTTAACAAGTTTTGCATTAGGGGATACTGCTAAATGATGTACCACAAGTGATGGATCTAGACCTGGCATGTTGGCATAAGTCCATGCAAAATTGATAGCTCTTTTTATGAAGAATGTTGTGACATTTCTTCTTTCCTGCTCTGATAGTGATGTTACCAAATATGTGATCTTCGGATTCTGCTCTGTGCCCAAGTTCATGTCTTGAGATTTTTCAACTAGCACTATTGATTTTTCATGGTAATTAGTGGTGACAGGAAGATCAAATCCCCCATCCTCGGGTGCCTCAAAGAGGTTTTCACCCTCAGATACATCCTTTATTTTTACTTTTTCATGGTCAAGAGGCACCTTTCAGTTTTTACCTAGTGACCTATCTTTTTTTATTCTATTTATTTCACTTTTGCAACTAAAGGATTTGATACTTCCTCCAAAATATGCTAGTTTAGGGAGATCCATCATGAAACTTGCTTTATGATCACCCAATGGAATGCCTTGTCATAATCCCATGAATTCAGCAATAGCTTCGTCATTTTCAAATGTGTCCAATATAGGTGCCCCCTGTTGGTCCCAATCAACAAGGTCAGGATATACGAGTGAAAGGGTAACAGATGAACAATTTTGGCTAGATGAAGCAGTAGAAATCATGAAAATGGAGGTTTCTTGAAAAAGGTCAGTGATATGGAGGGAGGAGTTGTCGATGGTATCCAAATTAGAAGTCTCTCCTACCGAAGAAGGTCTAGCTTCCATATTAGAAATGTACTTAATGTCTTTGGAAGGTAGTACCTCCAGCTGAAAACCAAGGCCTTGCTTATTAAACTTCTTAGACACAACAATGGGTTCAATAGGTCCTTGTTCCTATGATCCCAATCCACTATGTCCTTTGTAGCCCATGTTCTTAATGATGCAGAACCCATTGTTATATCTCTCCACTTCAAGTAGTCCTTGGTTGTTCTCATCATAGAATATCCAAGAATTAATGTCATCAATGTCTTCATCATCAAGGAATCTACCTTTAATGAATATTGTAGGGGGAGCTTTTATAACGATTGCAGGTGAAGATGCCTTGGATGTAGAAGTTTTGTTGTAAGATTTGGGAGACAAGGGAAGAGTTCCAACACAACAAGATTCTTGCAATGTGTACTCACCCGGGCCATGTTCAGTGTACTTGATACGGAGATTTGGAGTGGCTTTGCTAGATGATGGCTTGAGTAGGGCGGATGGATCTAGATAAGATGAAAATGGATATGCTTCGGTGTTGATAGGAATGGGGTTAGGGCTTTGACATTTAGCTTGAAAGGCATGACAAAACTCAAATGGATTAGGATCAGCATGGATAGTAACTTTAACACCGTTATGTGGAAATTTGAGACATTGATGGTATGTAGAAGGAACTGCTTTGAAAGCATGGATCCATGGATGGCCAAGGATGATGTTGTAAGGAAGATCAATATCAAGGACTTGACAATGGGTGTCAGTAGTGACCAGACCAACTTGAATAGGCAAGTGAATAATTCCTTCAGTATCTATCTCGGCATCATCATATGCTTTGATAGTAATGACCTTGGAAGTGTCAACATCTTTCTTAGAATATCCCAATTGTTTTATTAATTTTAAGGAACACATATTAAGACCAGCTCCACCATCCACTAAGATTCATTTGATACAGTGTTAGTTTACAAATACTTCTATGTGGAGGGCTTCATTATGTGATGGGGTGATAGATGCTTGAAGATCTTTGTTAGAGAAAGTTAGGTGACAAGGGGCTACAATGCTAGCTAACATAGATTGAAATTGTGTAGTATTGATATTATTATGCACTAAGGATTCTTGTAATGCTTTATCAAGGATAGCCTTGTGGGTGGGGGATATGTGAAGCAATTCCAGGATGGAGATATGTGCAGGTGTTTTGCCAAGGTGATCAAGAATATTATAGCTAGAGGATGGTCGAGGAGGATTGACAGGTGCTCCTTGAATGGTAACGCAGCCTCTTCTAGTAGTTATAGCACAATCAAGTGCTTTGCCTTGGATAGTAATGGTAGAAATGCGGGCTTGACCAACACAACCAATCGTGGAAGACTCATAATTGTAATGGATGGCATTCCCCGTATGAGGGTTACTTGGTTTTTCATGAGATGGAAGTAGATTCTTGAAAGCATCTAAATCATAGTTCAATATCGTTTGTGATGTTGGAGGTGTGATTTTAATTACACCTTGATCGATGCAATCTTGAATGACATGCTTTAAGTGCATACAACCATTTATTTTGTGTCCCTTGATTCTATGGTATTTGCAATACTCATTCTCTTTGTACCAAGGAGCTTTGAAGAATGGTTCGCCATTGGGTGGTGCATCCGGTAATATGATATCTCTTGCTTGGACAAGTTTTCAAAAGACTACCTCCATAGGTTCTACTAAAGGAGTAAATTATCATCGAGGTGTTGGATTTTTTCTTGGTCGGCTTCGTTGAAAAGGTTGATTTGTTGTCGATGCGGCTTGAATATTAATATGAGCTTTCACTGTTTGTATGTTCTTTGCATCCATGATACCATCATTAACAACATTCTTGTTCTTGTTCTAAAAGCAAGATTTATCATTGAAGTTTTGAGGATTATCTTTTTTATCTCTGAAAATCTCGATAGTACCCTTAGCAATTAAAGCATGTTCAATGATGGTTCCTTTGGAAACAAGTTCATCAAAGGTGCTAGCACTTTGCAGTTGTAGTTGGAATGAAGGCTCGGGATGAAGATTTTGGATAAATATATCAAGCTATTGTTTCCCAAGTATTTCCCATGATAATTTGCTAGCCATATTACGGCATCATTGAGTAAATGATGAGAAAGATTCACCATTGTGTTGTTTGTTGTTGACAAGGTCATTCATGTTCAATGTTAAAAGCGAAATGTGATTGAAATTTGTTTGCTAGTTCCACAAAAGACTTAATTCCTGAAGGTAAGTGAGAGAACCATTCAAGATCTTGTCCCACTAAGCTTCAAGGAAATAGTTGGAAAAGATATGTATCTTCTTGAGAAACATCGATACATGCAACAAAAAATTCTCTAAGATGGTCTTTCAGATTTCCTTTTCCTTTGTGCTTGTCAAATTGTGGAATTTCAAAGTGTGGTAGAAAAGGTATCATATGAAGTGACTTGTCAAATGGATAAGTACATATGTCTCCTAAGGAAAATGTCTTCTTGCTTTGTCCTACCACCTTGTTAATCATTTGTTCAACATCCGCTTGAGAAAGGTGTTGTTGTTGCAAAGGAGGTTGATGGTTTGGAGGTGAAGTGTAATATGATGTTTATTGTGGTTACTATTGTGGGATGTATGAGGACATGACCATTTGTTGAGGTTGTGTTCTCATAGTATATGTCAAAGGATTAGTATGTGACACATATGTGCTTAAGGATTGCTGTCCTTGAGACACAAGTGGTGGTTGGGTATATTACGATGAATTAGTGCCAAGGGTTTGCATCACATGGGAAGTGGAAGATGGATTGACGTTGGTCAATGTTTGTGAATTCAGAGTTGGGTTTGTGATATGGTAAGTGATGGAAGGATTGTTGGATGCAGAAGAAGGATGAACATTTGGGTTTATGTTTTGGACAACATGAGGATTGGTATATGTCATGTGTTGGGTGACGATGGGTAATCCTTGGGTTGTATAATATAGATTGATGGTTTGCGAAGGATTATAGGAGGATGGTGGAAGTGATGTAAGTTGATCAACATAAAAGACAGCGGCGCTAGGATTATCTTGTGAAATAATATGCAAGTCACTCATGTCAATGAGACTAACATTGGGGTTATATGGTGTGTTGGATGGATCCATGGATATCATGGAGACCATATTAGCAGTGATAGGAATATGGGATGTGGTTTCCACATGTGATGCAATATGAGTAGCAGATCATAATGGCTATGAAACTTGTATGGTTTGTGGTGTTTGGATAGCTTAGGAAACCTATAGAGTTTGTGATATTGGGATAGCTTGTGATGTTTGAGGAGTTTGCACTTGTGCAACATGGACAGCTTGTGTTACTTGAGATCGAGATACAGTCATGGTAGGAGAAGGCGTATGTTGTGGAACATGGAAAGGTGGAACGCTTAGATTTTGTGAAAGAAAAGGAAGTACATTTGTCAGAGTTATCGAAGGTTCTAAAGTGTACTCTGAGCATGGTGCGTTGGATGGAGTAGCAATAGGAAATGAAAGAGATGGATTGGAAGGTGGATTTTGTAGCATGGACACGGTATGAGATGGTGTGGCTATAGTGGATGGTCCCTTTGCAACAACAGCGGGAGTGTTTGGATCATGCTCTCAAATAGAGGATATGTCAAAGTCACTTGGTAATTTGGCTCCCATATGTGCTAATTGCAAGAAGTAGTGATTAGAATCAGATAAAATAAGCTTCTCAAATTGATCCCATATGTGTGTGTCTCTAAATTCTGATAAGTCCTCTTGGGATTGCTCTTCATAAGTCTCTAAAAATGTCTGAGGTTGTACTTATTATGAAGAGGATAGTCCAATGGTGTATCCGGCACAAACATGTGAGAAGGCATGCTGATTGTAAATTGAGTTGCATCTCTAAGGGGTGTTGATTGGGATTGTTATATCTTGGCTTCCATCTCAGTTCACAATTTTGTTTCCATTTTACCTCTATATTGGCTCCTAGTTTGAGGCATGATGATTGATGTTGAAAATTGGACTTTAGCTTGTGAGGATTGAGACCCAAAAGGTGATGGTTTGTTGATTGTTTGGTGTTGGTTTGTTTTTCTAGTTTGCTGGTTGCTTGGTTGTTTGTTGATAAACTTCCCTAGATGATAGCTCACACACTCAAGGGAAAAGCTGGTTGCTGATATTATTTGCAGGTTTTGCTAGGGCAAAGTAAATCCAAAAGGATAATGTTTGGTTGATGGTTTTGCTAGTTGGTTGTTGTTTTTGGGGTCTCAAAAGGATAAAAGCTCAAAAAAGTCCAATGGATTGATATGCTCAAGATAGAAGACAATGCTTAGAAGACTGTCTGAAAGTTGATTACAGAGCTAAGAATGTCTAAACGTGCTACTGATTGGGTTGGATGGATATTGATTGTTGATATTTGACCAAAAGTGACTGGTAATAGCTCAAAAGTGACTTAGATGAGGCCAAAAGCGACAGATAATAGCTCAAAAGTGTTTTGGTTTTGTTGCAAATGATAGACTGTAGTGTTGACCAGAAGCGACTAGTTTTACCAAAGGCAATCAGTTTTAGGCTAAAAGTGATTTACTGTTGTTTTAAAAGCGACGTAGGTTTGCCAGAAGTGAGTAGCTGTTAATTAAAAGTGACACAGGTTTTCCAAAAGCGAGCAGCTATTGATTAAAAGTGATTTAGTTTTTGCAACAGGCGAACAACTTCTATTTAAAAGTGATTTGGATGTCTGAAGGTGAGCAGTTAATGTTCAAATGCGATTTGTGTCTACCAGGGAATATATTTGAATGATGTTTTTGACAAGAAAATAGTGATTACAGTCACTCACACTCACAACATACACAAGCTTGTACAACCTAGGCTAGGAAAGGACTGTATTTGTTGAGTACCCTTACTGTGCTTATTCAAAGAAGATAGTTTCAGGATCTTGGTAGCACCGGCTCCTCTCCACAGCACTCACTTCTCACACATACCAAGAACTAGGTTTCCCAAGACTTGTCCTCCCACCAAAACTTAGGATTGTCCCTACTATCTCTACTAAGAACCATGAGAATTAGGGCAGCTTCAAAGGTCCCACCTTTTGCGTCAACAAATAGAGGGTTTTTGGCTACTACACAAGGTTGCTAGCAAGGGCATCCGTTCGGGTGGCTATATGTGTGGTAGCACTACTCTGTTATGGAGTCTCTCAACCTTCAAGGGTTACACCTTGGAGGGTTTTGGGGGAGGTTAGCTGTTGGTATAACACAACAACACTCATTGTTTGTGGCTTTCGACACAAACACTTTTCTTATATAGCGGTTCAGAAGGACTTGGCTTTAGCCTATTACCGCTTGGGTTGTACCCCTTCTTACACTGGGAAGGCATGCCCTCTAACGATAATAACAAGTTCTCATACACCCAAAATCCATTTGATAGGCAAGGGGAGAGGATACTTTTGTTATTAAATTTGGGTTACAAACATGCACAACATGCAATCCAAAAAAAGATAAATCAAGCATGGAGCAAACAGTTATTCTTTTCAAGCACCAAGCTCAAATGTTCCTAAATTAGTGATAAAATATAATGTCTTGGATCGATCGAAGCTGCAACAGATATGTTAGTAGTTTAACAACCTCCTTTTCTTGGGCAATCGATAAGATGCTGCACAAATAACCAATTAGTAGCCAAGAAAACCAAACTGTAAATGATAAAACTGAAAGCGACACAGTTACCAAAGGTGATCAACTATTTATCAAAAGTGATCTGTATTCAGCTAAAGGTGAAATGTTACTAATCAGAAGTGATGCAGGATGACCTAGATGCGAGCTATTAAGACTCAAAAGCGATGCAAAAAATCAAAATGCAAATTGTTAAGGCTTATAAGTGACCAAGTTATGCCAAATGCGTAAAATCCCTGCAAATGTCAGATGTAAACAAAAAACCCTAATTTGTAGGAAGCGATCCAGACAGCCAGAAGCAATCAATTTTGGCTTAAAAGTGACGCAAATTATGATAGACGTGACCACTGTTTTCTCAAAAGAGATCCAAAAAATGCTAAAAGCGACAGATTTTGGCTGAAAAGTGATGCGTATGTTTTGGAAGCGACTAGTTTTCGCTCAGAAGTGACTGAAACTTGCCGTAAGCGCTCGAAAAATCTGATCTTCACAAAAAACAACTTCAAACAACAAAGTTAATCAAGGACGTGGGTCCCACTAGGTGTGCCAAAATGTGATAGGTAAAAATTAGGTTAATAAGGTCAAGCATATAATTGAAAACCTAATCCTACCACCATCAAAGAATTGAATCCAAGTGAAATCAAAAGCATGCAATTCAAGAACAATATCACCTAGATTGTATGATTCCTTATTTATGATGTGAATTACTCCTCAACAATGAACAATTATGAAGATAAAAGTTGCCATGATGAATGGATGATAATGATAAAATGCTAGATGGATGCTAAAATGCTCAATATGCTCAAGATGATAATGTAGACACTGTATGAAAATACTGGATAGATATAGTATGGAATGAGAGGGTGTTTATATAGACTTCAACCAAAATCAAACAAGTAGAGATTTGGTGGCTATGTGAATGGCTAGGATTGAATGATAGTCATAAACGAATGTGTAGATAACAAGTGGAGGGAAGATAAGGCTTATGTGTGACCGTATACATAAAAAATACATGTGAAAGATATTAAATAAAAGATGTAGTACCACATGTTTTAAATGAAAGAGGTACATATGACGGCTTATGAAGATGAATGATAAAAGAAATTAATTAAATAAATAAAATTTATTTAATTAATTGGAAAGTGGGATTATGAAGGGAATTTTAATTAAATAAATAAGATTTATTTAATTAAAATAGACAAAAATAAGAGACAATTAAATAATTAAATATTATTTAATTATAAAATAAAGGAAATAGAAGAAATAGATAATGAATTAATTAAATAAATATAAAATTATTTAATTAATAGAAGAAACAAGTAATAGGGAAATTACTCAAGTGTGTTAGACAAATGCAGATGATAAATAATTCGATATTTGATACTAATGATAATTAGGTCAATTTTGGGTGTCTACACCAAGCTCACACAAATGTAGATGAATCCTTGATGTTACACCACCAATCTATTATCAACATCCAACAATTCCTTCCACTTCAAACCTCCAACACACCAAATATTAAACAAAACCTTTAGAATAAAACTGGAACTCAAGAATGGAGAATACACAAAGCCAAAATAACAAGTAATATTTAAATGAACTCACCTTTTTCCTATTAACCCAAAACCCATTTTTCAAAAGACTATTTTCCTTCATTTCACACCCAAAATTCTCTTGAAAATAGACATTTCAAATAATAAAATTTTAGCCATTTTAATATAAATGAGTAATGCAATTCAACAAAACATTTCTTTTTCTAAAATCTTGTTGAAGGTACAAGACAACTGAGAGGGGGGGTGAAACAGTTGTATCAAAAACTTCAAATCCTCATAAACATAATCACATCCACTTTAGTTCACTTAAACCCTTAATCTATTATGAAGATTAAACATGAAAAGAAGATAACAGAACCTTAAACACATCAACACTATGCACAAGAGAACACTAGATTTTTATGTGGAAAAACCTAATAGGGAAAAACCACGGTGAGGATTAGCTCACAATATAAAATACTAGCAATACCAAATTACAAGAGGCTCACTACCAAGAGGCTCGCTTCCCTCTAAAACAAATGCCTGCTACCTAAGAAAGAAGAAAAGGCTCACTGCCAAGATTGAACTAATAAAGCACAACATATGCATGGGTTCAGTTCCAATGAAGCACAACCACCATCACCTTCACATCTATGCTGAAAGATAGTAGACACCTTATGCTCACTACATCTAGTCATCTAACTCATGAAAGCCCTTGCTGCCTTTTACCATTCTCACATCATGACGACATTGTGAACTTGAATCACAAATCGATGACACTTATTTATACCATCATTAACCTTGAAACAATTTCCAAGGTTAGAAAACACACAAAATTTTGTTACGATTAAGGTGCCATCAACCTTGTAAATCATATGTAATTAATTACTTCTAATAATGTTTGTAAATCAACCATAAGGGATGAAAGGTTTCACCAGCAGTGGTCTTGTTTTAGCTACATGTTTATATCTAGTCCTCGACGCTCATTCGTCCATGACGGGGGTATGATAAATGAGTTGAAAGCCTAACTTTTAGGTACATTTGAAATGAAGGATCTTGGAGCTGCCAAGTATATTTTGGGGATGGAGATCAAAAGAGATAGAGGTAACAGAAAGCTTTGGTTGTATCAAAGTAAGTATGTGAATACCATTTTGTAGAGATTTAGTATGCAAGACTGTAACCTAGTTAGAGTTCCTTTGCCCATTGGTACTAAGCTTTCACTAGATATGTGTCTAAAGAATGAGGATGATTTAGAAGATATGTGTAATGTGCCATATGCTAGTGCTGTAAGGAGTTTGATGTATGCAATGGTTTGCACTAGACCAAATATTGCCCAAGCAGTGGGAGCTTTGAGCAGATTTATGTCTAAACCTGGTAGACAACATTGGAATTATGTGAAGAGGGTATTTAGATATCTAGAAGGCACTCTTGATTATTGTTTGGTTTATTTTGGTATTGACAGTACTGACAAAACTTTGGACATACATGGATTTGTTAATGCAGATTGGGCAGGTGACTTGGATAGTCAAAGGTCCACTAGTGGCTATGTGTTTACCTTGTTTGGTGGAGTAGTGAGGTGGATGAGCAAAAGGTAGCCCACGATTTATTTGTCCACCACCAAAGTAAAGTATATGGCTATTGTTGTTATATAGAGCCTAATCAAACTCAGAGGTTAAATTTACCCCACTTTTATCAGTGTGGTTTCCCCCCAAATTATTTAATGGGGTCAAGGGGCAGCACCCCTTGCGGGGGTTTGGGCAGCACCCCCAAAACCTTAAATTTTTATTATTATTTTATTAAGGCGTCGAGAGTAATTTTTCTATTGGCCGACATAAAAAAAACCCTATTTTTTGTAACTAACATAAGGCTTGATAAAAGCAGCTAAGGGTTAGGGTTTTCGATGATGTATTGTAGCATTTTACAATGGTATTGAGTTGCAAGGATTGCTGGTTGTAATCGGTTTGATTTACTGGATAATAATATTGGACTCTCTATTGGTGGATGTAGCCCTAGTTTGGGTGAACCATGTTAAAACTTGTCTCTCACTATTATTATTTTTGTGTATTTCCATTCCTCTGTCTAATCTTTATTTGCATTTATTGATATCTTTTGTTGGCTAACCCTAACAAGTGGTATCAGAGTGGGTTGTGTTCGATTATCGTTTGCAAGAAGGTCTCACAGTTGAGTGGGAGTCTTAAGGTTGAGTGGGAGCAATAGCAGACGAGGGTAAATTGAAGGTAGATAAATTCAATGGGTAGAACTATCAGTTATGGAAGATGCAGATGGAGGATTATCTCTATCAGACAGGAATAGCCAAGAAACTAGTAACAATGACTGATGAGGATTAGAATCTTTTGTATAGAAAGGCACTGGGTACCATTTGGTTGTGCCTGGCACCATCTATGGCATTCAATATAACAAAAGCAAAGACAACAAATGAACTGATGAAAGCTTTGGCTAAATTGTATGAAAAACCCTCAGCCTCAAATGAGGTATTTCTCATGAAGCATTTGTTTAATCTGAAAATGATTGAAGGTGGATCTGTGATAGATCATTTAAATGAGTTTAGTATGGTTACCAGTCAGTTAACTTCTGTAAAGGTGAAATTTGATGAAGAGGTGAGGGCTCTCTTGGTTTTATGTTCTTTGCCAGAAAGCTGGAATAGTTTGGTAATGGTTGTAAGTAACTCTGTCTCTAGTTCAAACACTTTAAAATTTGATGATGTTGTTGGTGTTATCCTTAGTGAGGAAATGTGATGAAAAAGCTCAGGAGGGTCCACATCAAGTAGTGTTTTGAATGTAGAAAGCAGGGGTAAATCAAAGGAGAGGAGAAAAGGTTCTGGAGGTCATGGGAAGTCAAGAGGAAAATCAAAGGACAAGAGGTCCCAATCTAGAGGACAGAAGGATTGCTGGTACTGTGGGAAACCAAGTCATCTAAAGAAAGATTGTTGGTCTTGGAAGAATAAAGGAGACAAACAAGAAGGCAATAAGGAGGCAAATATGGTAAGTGATAAATCTGAAGATGATGCTTTGATTCTTTCTCTAGATAATGGTGATGATTTATGGGTTTTAGATTCAGGGGCCTCATTTCATGCTGCGCCCCATAGAAATTATTTTCTTGATTATGTCCAAGGGGATTTTGGGCTGGTTTATTTGGGAGATAACAAACCCTACCAGATTGTTGGAAAGGGAAGAATCAATATTAAGATGCACAATGGGAATCATTGGCTACTACAAGAGGTAAGGCACATTCCAAGGCTAAGTAGGAATTTTATTTCAATATGGTAGCTAGCTAATGAAGGTTGCATTGTTGCATTTACTGATTAAAATTGGAAGGTTTCAAAAGGTGCTTTAATAGTAGCAAAAGGTGTGAAAGTAGGCACCTTATATCTTTGTACAGGTCATACTATTCCTTCTACTTTAGCTGATGTAGAGAAAAAACAAACAGGTTCAGGAACAGTTGCTGCAGGTTCGTAGGAAGAGACTGAAATAGTTGTTGCAGGTTCTGAGACAACACTGTGGCATAACAAACTTGGGCATATGAGTGAAGAAGGTATGAAGGTACTTCATTCTAAGAAAGCTTTACCAGGTCTGAAATGTATTAATATGGATTTTTGTGAAAGTTGTGTGCATGGCAAACAAAAGAGAGTCAATTTTCTCAAGGATGGGAAGCAAAAGAAAGATGAAAAGTTAGAGCTTGTGCATACAAATGTATGGGGACTAGCTTAGGTATCTTCTCTCAGTGGCTCTTGATATTATGTTACATTCATAGATGATGCAACTAGGAAGGTTTGGATTTATTTCTTTAGGCATAAATCTAATGTATTTGAAACATTTAATAAATGGAGAAGCTTGGTTGGGAATGAGACGAGTAAAAGATTAAAATGTCTCAGATCTGATATTGGTGGTGAGTATTGCATCAAAGAATTTGAGGATTATTGTTCCTTTAATAGAATTTGTAGGCAGAAAATAGTTCTAGGGACTCCACAAGAAAATGGAGTGGCTAAACGCATGAATAAGACAATAATGGAGCATGCAAGGAGCATGAGATTGCATGCTGGGATGCCTTTAAAGATGTGGGCAGAGGCTATCAATACCATTGTATATTTAATTAATAGAGGTCCTTCAGTTCCTTTGGGTTGTAGTATTCCAGAGGAAGCATGGATAGGTAAGAAGGTGAGTTATTCTTTTA
Organism: Cunninghamia lanceolata; assembly: GCA_027924645.1. Taxonomy (NCBI): domain Eukaryota; kingdom Viridiplantae; phylum Streptophyta; class Pinopsida; order Cupressales; family Cupressaceae; genus Cunninghamia; species Cunninghamia lanceolata. Next base: position 87,202 of record BSBN01000665.1, read on the forward strand.
TGAAAACCTTCGGATGTGAAGCATTTGCACATGTAGATTCTAAAAATAGAACCAAGCTAGATGCAAAATCAAAAAAGTGTATCTTCGTTGGATATGGCATTGATGAATTTGGTTAGAGGCTTTGGCATGTTGAAAATCTAAAAATTGTGAGAAGCAAGGATGTTGTATTCAATGAGAAGGTGATGTACAAAGATCAGTTGTAGCAGCATGAGAAGAAAGTAAAGGATTATGTGGTGCTAGATGATACTCCAACTAGTGATGTTCCAGTGATTTCTCATGCTCCGTAACAGCAACAAGAAATACAACACACTCCAGTGAATGTTAGACAGTCAACAAGGCTAAGTAGACCTCCTGGAAGGTTTTCTCCCTCTTTGTATTCTATTTTGTTAATAGATGCTAGTGAACCAAAAGGGTATGATGAAGCTATGCAGGTGGATACAAAGGTTTAGTGGGAGCTTGCAATGAAAGAAGAAATGGACTCCTTGCTAAAAAATCAGACATGGGAATTATGTAAGTTGCCTGCAGGTAAAAAGGATTTACCAAACAAATGGGTTTATAGGCTGAAAGAGGAAGATGGAGGTAAGAAAAGATTTAAAGCCAAGTTAGTTGTAAAAGGATTTGTACAAAAAAAGGGCATTGATTTTGATGAGATTTTTTCTCTGGTTGTTAAGATTACTTCTATTCGTACTATTTTAAGTGTTATGGCTGCTGAAGATTTACATTTGGAATAGCTAAATGTGAAAACTACCTTTCTCCATGGTGATTTGGAGGAGGAGATATATATGGAACAACAACAGGGATTTGAGGTCAAAGGTAAGGAGAATTTGGTGTGCAGATTGAAGAAGAGTTTATATGGCTTGAAACAAGCACCTTGACAATGGTATTTGAAATTTGATAGTTTTATGGCTGAGCAAGGCTATAGTCAGTGTAATTCTGACCATTGTGTTTATTTTAAGAGGTTAGATACTGATAACTACATTATTTTATGTTTATATATTGATGACATGCTTGTAGAAGGGTCTAACATGGATCACATAAGAGAATTAAAACAACAGTTAGCACAATCATTTAATACGAAGGATTTGGGGGTAGCAAAATAAATCCTTGATATGAAAATTTGTAGATATAGGAAGAACATAAAATTGACTCTATCTCAGGTTGATTATGTTGAAAAGGTGTTGCAGAACTTCCATATGGAGAATGCAAAAGCTGTCAGCACACCTTTGCCTAGTCATTTGAAATTGACTAAGGAGATGTGTCCTAAGACACAAGAGGAGGAAGCAAAAATGTCCAAGATACCATATGCTTCAACTGTAGGAATTTTAATGTAAGCCATGGTATGCACGAGACCGGATATTGCACATGTTGGAGTCATAAGAAGGTCTATAAGTCATCCTAGATTGGAGCATTGGAATGCGGTAAAATGGATTCTTAGATATTTGAGAGGTACATCCAATAAACACTTATGTTTTGAGAGCTCTAATACTGATTTAGTAGGTTATGTAGACTCAAATTTGGTAGGAGATATTGATACCAGGTGGAGTACTACAGGTTATGTCTTTACTGTAGGTGGGATAGCGGTGAGTTAGATCTCTAGGTTGCAAAAGGTGGTTGTTTTATCCACCAGGAAGGAAGAGTATGTAGTTGCAACAGAGGCAAGCAAGGAGATGATATGGCTCCAATCTTTCATGGAAGAATTGGGCAAACAACAGGCTAACAGTTCTTTGTATACAAACAATCAGAGTGCCATACATCTTGCAAACAATTTTGCCTTGCATTCAAAGACCAAACACATACAGCTCAGGTATCACTTCATCCGGTCAATGTTAGATGATGGACAGTTAAGGCTGGAAAAGATATATACAGATGAAAATCTAGCGGATAAGTTTACGAGGGTAGTGACAAGGGAAAAGTTGAGCTCCTCTTTAGCTTCGGTTGGTCTTCAAAACTGAAAAGAAAAAAAATTAGAATAGCAGAGTCTGGGGTGCTTATTTCCAGTGGGAACTATAGGGTTAGCAGTGTTATGATTAGTCTCAAAGTGGGAGATTATTGTTATATGGAGCATAATCAGACTCGGAGGTTAAATTTACCCCACTTTTATTGGCACGGTTTCCCCCCAAATTATTTAACGGGGTCAAGGGGCAGCACCCCTTGCAGGGGTTTGGGGGTAGTGCCCCCAAGACGGGGTCAAGGGGCAGCGCCCCTTGTGGGGTTTCAAGGAAAAGCCCCTAGCGCGCTCCCTGTTGCAATATAGGGCACGCTACCCCCATGGGGGCTCGGGGGCAGCGCCCCCAAAACCTCAAACAATTTTTTATTATTTTATTAATGCATCGGGAGTTATTTTTCTATTGGCCAACATAAAAAACCCTATTTTTTGTAACTGACATAAGGCTTGATAAAAGCGGCTAAGGGTTAGGGTTTCTGATATTGAGGTGCAAGGATTGCTGGTTGTAATCGGTTTGATTTACTAGATAATAATATTAGACTCTCTATTGGTGGATGTATCCTAGGTTTGGGTGAACCACATTAAAACTTGTCTCTCGCTATTATTATTTTTGTGTATTTCCATTCTTATATTTAATCTTTATTTGCATTTAATTGATGTCTTCTATCAGCTAACCCTAATAGCTATTACCCATGTGTCTAAGGAGGTAGTTTGGCTGAGGAGATTGTGTATAGGTATTGGTTTTGATTGTAGGATCATTCAGATTGGTTGTGATAGCCAGAGTGCTATTTGTTTGGCCAAGAATCCTATGTATCATGCTTGGACTAAGCATGTTGATGTACAGTATCACTTTGTTCGATAAATGGTTGTAAATGGATAGATTGAGCTAAAGAAGGTAGACAATCAGGAGAATGTTGCAGATGCTTTGACCAAGCCTATGAGCACAGAGAATTTTGTTTGGTGCAGAGAGGCCATGGGCCTTTCTTCTAGTGCCTGATTATTTTATGGTTTTCCTATGGGTATTTACAATGTATGATGTCAAGTGGGAGAATGTTAGGATTAAGGTGCCATCAACCTTGTAAATCCTATGTAATTAAGTACTAATCTTGTTTGTAAATCACCCATAAGGGATGAAAGGTTTCGCTAGCAATAGTCTTATTTCAACTACATGTTTATATCCGGTCCTCGATGCTCATTCGTCCGTGACAGGGGGTCATAAGGGGGTTTCCCCCTGCGAGGGGTCTGGGGGATCATCCCCCCCAGTGGGGGGTCTGAAGGCCGCATGCCCCGGAAGGGGTTTAGGGGCAATGCCCCCAAAACCACATTTTATTTATATTTTATCATTGTAAATATGGACTATTCATCATTAGGTCACTAATCTGACGGTTGAAATTATGTCAATTTTCTTGCCCTAGAAGGAAACCCCCTTTTATAAGGATATTGTACTACATTTTTTATCAGAGTTGAGAATAACAATTGGTGTTGGATTGAAGATTGGAGAAGGAGAGGAAGTGCATGTATTGTAATCTCATATTTGAAGATAATACAACTTGAAGCCTCTTTTCTTGGTGGAATTTTTTACTTGAAAGAGTTTTCTCCACATTATATGTTGTGTTATGTGTTCATGTTTTAGTGCATGTTATTTATGTGTAGTGGGTTTTAATTTCTGTTACAATCTCTATTGATTCTACATTGTTTAGAGGACATAAATAAGGTTTGAATCAGATTTCCGTTGTGTGGTTTGCACATTCATTTCTAACAAATTTGAATTAGGTCTAGACCTAAACATTCCATAACACAAAGGAATGAAGACGAACCACTCTAAACCTTGGCTCAAACCCAAATCTATCCAAGCATGCTAGAAAACGCTCACATAATCATCAAATCAACTCCACAATCAACACAAACTTCTAGGTCAGCCAAATAGTGTAAACATAGGGGATTATTCATCACACACTTCCATGATCACAACCATGACTTGCAGACCATGCACAAAGCTTTAACACATTCTATAAACATCCACAAACAACTTGAAGTCACCTGGAGATCATCAAATTCATCCACAACAACTTTCACTTGAAGAAGGTTCACTCTTTGCTTACAAATAACACTGTCAAACTCTGCTACACAAGAACTTGCTTTCCAGAGCACTAAACCACAAAACTTTTGGATAGAAGGTAGCTAAGGACCTTATAGTCTTATATCAAGAATTGCAACACCTGAAACGACTCTGCAGAGAAATGCGAAGCAAAATACTTTCTCCCAGACACTTCTACATAAATTAGAAACATTGTCAAATCATGTTCTCAAACTGGTGAACATAACTTTCACTGTACATCGATCCAAAGCACCAAATTATGCATTTAGCATCTTAAACCACTTCCCAACAACATATCCAAACCACACACTTAGATCTCCAACATAGAAGAAATGCGGAGCAAAAACTTGAACAATATACTATAAGCCAGAAGACTTCTTCAACACCCTATTTCCAATATTAATCAAACTCTCTCAAAAGCATTTGGATACCCAACTACATAGGCATATCCTTAGCACCTTTAGCATCTATACAAGGTATCCAAACCACCTTTAGCAAATGAACTGAATCAAACAACACTAACTTCATCAGAAGACACAGTTGACACCAATGACAACACAAACATGTTGGCATTAATGGTACCACCGATTAGCACATACTTGCAACAAATCTAACATTCCCTTTTAAACATGATAAACCTCTTTTAAATTCCTTTCACAAAAGACAATATTAAAATTGCATTGATAATACATATATCCAAATTTTAATTTAAGTTAGATTTCATTTCAATTAAGCAATTTTACATATGTTGCAAGACATCATATAAATATAAACTCTTTCCAATACTAGTATAATATCATTTTGTAAGCACTCACAAGAATTAAAAACTGATTAAATTCAAATACCACAAGAGTTCAACAACCTATGTAAAACACACATACATGTTTCACGAGTTCACACGACATAGAAATCTAGAATTGATAAATTCAAATCTAGGCTCATAGGGCCTCACAAGACTCATCTCATAACTCAAGGTCAAGTGAGATGGGAAATAGAACACATTTTTACCCAAGTTGATTGTCTCCAATCAATCACCATTAAGGAAACCTATCTTTGCACATGTACTTAAAACATTAAATGTATTTGCACAACAAAAGATAACATAAGAACAATATATAGTAACAAAACGAGATATAATCCAAAGATGATATCAATATCTAAATATAACTAAAAATCATCTAACCCTAGGATGATTTAGATATAAAGATTCATAACAAATAATTACAATGCCGATCTTGATGATATAAGAATAATCACATATAATTGTGAAAATAGTGAAGTTGAAACACTACAAAGTTTAAACATATACAATTCTAAACATATGTATCCAAAATACATAGTCCATACACTTTAATGGAAATACAAAATGTCATGATAAATTATAATATCAATATCAAAACTCAAAACCAAGCAACAAAATGGGGCACATATACTTGGGACCTTACGTTTAGATAAAACTGGATTTAAATTCTATAGTAGAATGACTACTTATAAAATCTAGAAATACATACCTTATTTTCATTACAATTTTACCTATTTTACCACTTTTTTATAATTGAAGTCCTCTAGTTAATATTCTTGCACCTTTTTTCATAGGGTTAAGAATATGTTTAAAATTAATTTCTAGCAGTTAATAAAAAGGTAGATTCTCTTATATTATATTTAATTTATGTATTTTCTTATTCTAATTTGGAGAATGCCCATCAAATTACATCCTTACATTTTGATCCACATGGATGCCAATGAGTGATATGTGGTAAAGTCTTGTTGGTATCATGTTGTGATAATAGACCATGGGTCCATCAATTATGTCAAATCATAATAGGCAATGAAATATAAAAATTTGGAAATCTCCTCTAATGAAATTTAGATATGATTTGGGATTAATCCAAGTACATAATATATCAAGTTCATATTTTATTTTAACTCACAAGTATACTATATAAACTAGATGATACCTTGGTGTTGGGTCCACCAAGTATTAAAATCTCACACAAGATGTTATTAGCTATATGTCCAAATATTTCAAATGAGTTGAGAGAAAAGACTGAAGGAAACCAAATGTGACAAATATTAGTTTAGAATATAAAGTAAGATCATGTCTACAAGGGGTTCATAGGCCAGTCTCGACAAAACACTTCAAGTTTTCTAATATTTGACTACTCACATATCTAAAAATAGGATAGAAACTGGTTTGAATAATATGATAAAATATTCAATCTAGATTTCAAAGTAATGCAAGTTGAAGTTGACTTATAAAACACATCAGGTCTAAATGCAAATAATATATAGAGTTTAAAACCCATAATTCAAAATCAACACCTAAATTATATATAGAGGTTAGATTTAATTTTAGGGAATTCCTCTTTGATAACATTTGGTTGAAATGCATAGAGAAATTGTCACCAATCAAAAAATGTTGAGATGGTTTCGCAAAGAATTTATTAAAGTCACCTTCAAAACCTTCCTATTGGTTAAGAGATTGAGTGGGGAGGACCTCACCCCAATGGAAATGGAGAAGGTTTTATCTAACTAGTGGGACAACATAGAGGAAATGAACAAGCTCAAGGTATAAATCACCATGCATGATGACAGGGTGGCAAATATGGAGGACAATCTAGAAATCAAGAGTAACCTATAAAAGGTGGTGGACTATAGTTGTATAACCATCTAGAACATTACCAACAACATCAAATTATTGTAGGAAAATATCATCCCTCATGTGATCTAGGCTAATGCTAGTCCAAGCACTAGAAAAAGAAGTCAAAAAGCAAAAGAAACCATGTAGGAAGATGAGAAGCTCATGGCTAATAAGTTGAAGACCCTCCAGATGATTAGGAGTATGCTACCTTATTTAATCTCTAGGGTAATTTTCTATTTAATGTTTAAATATATTTTCTAGTCCTAGTTCCTACTATTCTATTTTTCTTGCTTGATAATGGGGATTCTATTTTTTTGGCTATCATATGTATGCTATTTTTCTATTTTTGAGATTTTGACTATTAACAGGAAGATGCCCTTTCAAAACCTCTATTTTAAATTTAATACAAAACATTTGTATGTGATATTAGATTAAAACATAACAAAAACTTTAAGAAGTTGAAACAAAGACAAGAAGAAAATTAATAAAAACTAGATGCAATATAAAAATTAAACTCATTTGAAAACCTTGATTAGGTTTGTAATACCATCAAAGTCAAAACTTAAGAACAAAGGATTAAGAAAGTATGATATTAGACCCAAACTCAATGTTCCTTTACATTGGTCTATAAAAACAAAATACATTTGAATTTGAAATTAGACATTCTAAGAACCTAGAGGATGACAAATTAAAGTTGCATATTTTTTGAATAATATGAAACCACAAAAAAATGGATAAACAATTCAAAACAAGAGGTTCTTTGTTTATAAAAGAAATTAGGGTGGGTTTGATACAACAAGCAAGTATTGGACTATAAGTAGTGAAAACATTAATCACCCAATTACAAAATTTATGGTTTAAAAATAATCACTTTCTAGTTTGATCATAAATTTCAAATGTATTTTGTCCTTTTAATGTTTCTCAAGGAAAAGTCTAGGGTATTTATTGTCATGTTAAGAAAGTGTTCAATATCTAATTGTAATCATAATGTACTAATGTTGTATCAGGACAACAATCTTGGAATAGGTACTTGGATGCCCATGTTGTTGAGAGATATTATTATTCTCCCAGTTGACTTGGAATATTACTTGTAGTGGAATTCATGAAGGAGGTGAAGTATGGTGGTGACAGTTTAAAAGCAATTTAAGGTCATTTATGACACTTTCCCAATCCTAGGCACTTATTAGGAGGGAGTTATAGAACGTCTTGCATTTATCAAGTGGGTCCCATGCATGTTGGTGGAGGAATTTGGATGTCACTTTTAGGAGTTGTGCCCATGTAAAGTCAATTATTGAAAGATGTTGTTCATTATTGTTATTTTATATTATCGAAAGATGCTCTCCATGTGGGATGTGGGTTTTTGCATGAAGCCATGGTTTTGGTAGTCCATTATTTTGGGAAACCATTTGTGGTTTTTCTCTTGCATTATTCTATAAATTAGTGGCATAAGATAAAGGTTTTATGGTCTTATTTATGAGTACACAAGTGTTGCCAAAATATTATTAGATTGAAGGGAGAAGTGTGTTATTAAAGTACTCTTGTTTTAGAAGATTAATATATGCTTGAGTCTCTCTTTCATGGTGGCATTTTTTCTTGAAAGTGTTTCTCCATGTACATCTGGTGTCATGTGTTGAATTATTATAGTTTGTTGATATTATGCCTTCTCCATTTTTATTTAAATATTGGTTAATACATGAACAAAATAATATGTACACTTATCTTGATGTTATTGCTACAATAGTTCACTCTATATTTTAACATGTCAAATATAGGATAATGCATATGAAGCATGTTAGGTTCAAGATAGGGTAAACTCACTCCATTCCTACATTTGTTTGGTTTGAATATGCCATTAGAATTTGCATAGTCATAAACTGATAAACATGAACACATTTTGGGTAGAGTAGTTTATTTTAACAAGTCTTGTGTTCTTGAGATAAAATACAATGAAAATTTAGCCTAGAATACTATGCTTGGTAGATTGAGTTATATTGTGCGTAGCATATCCACTATGTTTTCTGAAGTTTTATGGATAATGTGTTTCGTGTTTCATAATTAGTGAGTATATCATGTTGGAAATGGAACCTTTAGGGCTCTTTGAGTGACAGCCCCTACCTTATCTATAGTATCTTGAAAATAGGATAGAAGAAATAGGGTGTCATTGTTTGACTATATTACAAGTGTATTCGATGGATTCAAATATGTTGTTTATTTATTAAGATTCAAGAACATTGTAAATAGGGAGATATAGTTTCATTGTTTGAATATCACACAAGCGTTTAATGTAACATTACATGTTTTGTTTATTTATTAGGATTCTAAAAGTAGTTATATTTCCTTTAGGTGTTTGTGTAAATGAAATCTCCTATACCAATTCTTGAATTTTTCTAGTTTGTGATGGCTAATCTCAAAGGTTTAATTTTTTCCTCATATAAGTCTTATTGATTATGTAGAAGTGGAAGAGTACATTGAATTGGAGAGATATTACAATGAAACATTAGATGCATTAGACCTTAATATGTTGATTTATTATAGGATATTATTTTTATTGGTAGCCTAATTTGTACCATGTAATAGAAGTGCAATTTTTTTTGTTCCTCCCTTGTATTTTATTCTTTTGTCAATTAAAATTTTCATCCTTATTATTTGAGTTTTGGTATTAATGTCATGAATTTCTATTTCAAGTTTGAGTTAATTACCTCAAATATGGTTAACCTATGGAGTGCTCCAACGTTAATTTTTTAATTTTTTTTGCAGGCCTTGGTTTTGATGGTAGATCTGCTTCCAAAAAGGATGTCGGGTCAGGTGTGGGTACCTCTTTTGACACAAGGAATGTAGCTCCACATGTGTGTATGAGATTTTCTAATGGGGATAAAACTTTGGGGTCCCTCAGACCTCTTCATTTTCAAGAAATGCTCTTTCGACAAGCAACTAGTGGTTTCTCTTCAAAAGGTTATTTTGGTTTTTGAGGCAAGAAATACTGGTCAAAACAATAGCCTCATAAGAGAAAGAAGAAAAAATAATGGTTTGGGAGGAAACCACCTATTTTTTATTATCAGAGAAAAAAGTTTTGGGTTTCCACCAAAAAACCTCCAGCCAAGGTTTGGGTTCCTAAAGTTGATTCTCAAACATCTCCTATTGCTGCTTCAACTTGTTGGCAAGAGACATAGTATAGCTTCATAAGTGTTGTCATTGATGGCAACAAAGTTCATCCCACCCATCCGTAGGACATGGTGTGCCTATATCGGAAGTTAGATTGAAGAGTGTTGTGGTCCGGTAAGCAAGAACAGAGCATGCAACTAGGTTTAACAATCAGGTCCAGATCTGTTAGAGGGAGTATCTCAGCAAAGTGTGGACTTGGGAAAGCCAAGAGGAGTACCATGACTAATAGATTCCAGAGATTGAGCCTTCAGTGATGAAAGAGTGAGAAGATATGAACTCCTAAGTGTTGAGTCCCTGTTTGACAGAGTAGACTTAGGAAGAATTGACTGGCAGAGCATCAAACCTTTTTCTGGATGAGATATTGATGGTGATCAAGTTTCTTGAGGTATCATTCATGATTGTTGACATGATTGATGACTTCTATAAGAATCTCCTTGATACGTATCACTTGATAAGCAAGGATTCAGCTAACAGACTAGAGTTTTGGAAAATATGGACTATTCTGGATGCTGACTAGAAAGGTGTTGAAATCATTGGTGTGGATATATATACAAGATGGATTTGGATGCGAAGGTGTGTGTGGTGTATGAATGAAGTATGAAAAGAGTAGAGAATAGTGTAGAGGTCCGGTATGTGACAGAATAGCAGCACTAAGGGAGAGGAAGAATGAAGTGCATTAGATTAGTGTATTGAGCTTAACCAGAACTTAACCTAAGCATATGTGGATGCTTCTCATCAGTTCAAGTATCTAGTTTACTTCTATAAACTATTGTAGGCAGTGAGCCTCTTGTGAGCAGTGTGCTCAGGTAGTGAGCCCTAATTGGCAAGTGTCATTTTGTACTACCTTATTCTTTTAACAGAGAATACAATCTTGGGTTAGTCACCTCGTGGTTTTTCCCTTAACAAGGTTTTCCACGTCAAAATCATTATGTTATGTGTATTGAGTTTATTTCTTCTTTCATGGTTATGCTTGCTTATTTAATTTGAAGAACAAAAAGTTAAATAATTAAGATAATTGATTCACCCCCCTCTCAGTTATCAACAATTGGTATCAGAGCCAAGTTCCTCCAAACAGAGCCTAACAGCTTGAGGAAGATCTAGGAATTCCAATGGATGTGTATGGTATGAGGGAACAACTTCAGTCTGCCCTAGATGATCTTGAGCAATCTCACTCCGAAGTCAATGAATTGAAGGAAAGACTCAAACAAGCTGATGATTTCATAAATGAACTAAAAGGGAAACTAAGTATCTCTATGCAAAAGAGAAAGGAGCTACTTCAACAATTAGCAAGTCAAAGTGAAGCCAATAATACTGATGAAGATCTGAATGAGAAGAACAAGTTGTGTGAGAAGCTATCAAAAGAAGTCATTATGGTAAGACATGAAATGGAATTAGGAGTTATGAAATTCACTCAAGAAATTGAAGAGAAAAGAAAGACTGAAGATAATCTAAAACAATCTCTCAAGGAGAAGTCAGAAGACTACCACAATATGTATAGAATAATCAAGCATTTGGAATCTGATCTTGAAGAAGCTAGAGATAATGAAGAACAACTTGAAAATCAGATTGACACTCTAAAAAGGGATCTTCAAACAACAAATGAATACAAAGAGAAATTCAAGATAAGTTCTTCTTAGCTTGAGGTTCTTCTTGAAAGCCAAAAGAGGGTAGATGAAAAACAAGGATTGGGGTATGAGAAAGGTGAAAGCTCTGGATCTAGTTAGAAGAACTTCGGATTAGGAAATCCAAGGAATAGACCTAGAAGACCTCCGGTAAGGCAACCTAATGCTCAAAGATATCCATCCTTCAATGGATATTGCCATAATTGCAATAACTTTGGTCATAAAGCAAATGAGTGTAGAAGAAGAATGAATCAGACCAATTCATCATTCTCTGGATAGTGTTTTAATTGCAAAAGGTATGGTCACAAATCTCATGAGTGTAGAAATATGCAAATGAATAATTCATTCAATGGTAGATGCTTTGCATGCAATAGAATGGGACATATGGCTAATCAGTGTAGAACAAGAGGATATCAGTCAAATATGCAAATAAATCATGTTTGCTACAATTGTAATAGATCCGGTCATATTGCCAAATTCTGTAGAAGTAAGAATCAGGAGAAAAGGGGTTTGGTGCATCATAATCAAAACCAACACAAAGGAAAAGGAAAAGTGAATGTGGATGAAATTCAAAGGGAGATGAACAATATTTGGGTGAAGAGGAGTATAGAAAATGTTGGGGATGGATCCGCACTAGAATCTGGTGCTGATATTCCTTCTGGAAACTAAATAGATGAGATCTGGCTCAGGGGGCGTCACAAAGGAAAAACTATTTCCCCAGTGAGACAATTGGTGCCTGAAATTGGCACATGGAAAGTGTTAGATTGAAATGCATCTCAGAGAAACATCTAAATAAGTTTTGGTAAAGATATGGAAGATCCGTAAGAAGTTTGGAAGAGGTTAATCTTCTAAGATTGATCTAGTTTAACAGTCATCCAGTAAGAAGCAGGTCTTTCACAGTTAGATCCGGTATGATTCAAAATTGAGGAATCTTGATCTACGGATAGATCAAATGATTGAGGAAAGAAAGATAGATTGTCAATAATCACCAAGAATAACTCGAACCATATCTTAGTGATCTGGAAAAGATCTTTCTTAGAACAAGGAGAACAAGGCAACCAGAATGACTTGAGTTGTGCATTTATTGCAATATGAAATTAGGGTTTGCTTAGTAATAAAAGGGTTCATTTGCTCTTCATTTGCACATTTGCATTAGTGAAATAGATAAGAAGAGATCTACAAACAAGTTTGCCTCATCTCTCTCAAAGATCAATCGCAGAATTCAAATTAGCTGCTGATCTCTTCGGCTCATTCCATGAACCCTAAAAAGCGTAAGAGGTATTTTCCGCTCTCAAAATCTCTCTCTGAATCTTTAAAGATGACTACTCCAAATGTTGTGAAGATTTCTGATAGGATGTGCCCTAAATTTAAGAAACATCCCTACAAATCTCTAGAAGTGGATCCCTTAGGAGCATTTTCCAGCATTCCGCATGTGGTTTTGCATGTTGAATACATTAGGGCATACATTCATGCGAACATTGAAGAATTTGGGGAATCCAGGTTGATGGATATCTACCACAAGGAACTAATAGATGATTCATTTGATCTCAAACCCCAATACAAGGTCATCAGGGATAAACATTTTAGTCAGTGCATCTATTTCCCTTGTTTTGCTGAAGATGAATGGGTCCGGTATGTTTTGAGCAGAATGCATGACAACTTCATGTGATTGAACAGGTCATTTAAGATCACTAAGGATACCATTAGGGCAGTAACCAGATTACACTCAACCGGTGGAATGCCTACTCTCAAATCTGTCAAAAACCAAATTGTAAGTGAGGCTACCGGATCGAAATTTGATAAAAGAGCAATGACAATTGAGGATATCACAGATCCAGATATCAAGTTTGCATCAATGATAATTGGCTATAAGATATATCACTCCAGTAGGGAGAATTCAATATTCGGAACTACTGTATATACTGCTTATGAAATGTTAAGGAAGAATGTTGACTATGATCTTTGTGAGCTCCTACTGAACCAGCTTTTGGAAAATCTATAGAAGATAAAGACAGACAAGAAGAACTCCTTCAAATACAGTGGCTTGATACTCTGTTTGTTCTTCTATTATATGAATGAGCTACCTGGATCTAGTGGCTAGATATGGCAAAATAATAGACCGGTTGCCATACAAATCAGGGATTATTTGCATGGACTTGGTGATGCCAAGGCACAAAACATAGCACTCTGGGGCTACTTCAAGAACTTTCAGAATATGATGCAAGCCAGAGAGAGAATCCCCTAATCTCTAGTTGAAAAGTATAAGGATACAGTTTGCTTCATGGTAGAAACTGATTAGTGCCTAATGGAGGCAGTGGAGCCAAGGGTAGTCTGGATCATGCCAATGGGGTATGAAGTAGATGAGAAAATAGTAGAGTTACATGTTCAACACATACTTAGTCAACCCAAGGATCCTAAAGAAGAAATTTTTGGAACCTTTGAAGAGTTGAGTGTGAAGATTCATGTGGAACTAAGACAACCAGAGATGAAGAGAAAAGTGAGAAAAGAAGTAGAGAATGTTGCCAAAAGGTATGGCATTTCAAAAGAGGCACTTGATGCAAACAGAGAAAAGATGGAAAGGGTATAAAAAGAAAAGGAAGAAGCAGAAAAAGAAAGTGCTCCAGTAGAAGCCCCCTCCCAGACCAGATCCTCTAAGAGCTCTGTACCTACCACTACTAAGAGATCCAAGGCATAAAAAATGGAAGCAAAATCATTTGGTAAAGGAGAGAAGAGAACAAAGACAAAGGCAACAAGGTCTTACATCAGTCAGAAGGATGATGAAGAGAGAGAGACAGATGAGGAAGTAAAGAAAATGAAGAAGAAGAAGAAAACAACCAGTGAATCCTCTATCGGTCTAGACAAGGAAGAAGAAAAGATAGATAAATGTGTTGAGAAGCCTAATCTTGACGATATCATCAAGGCAATCACTATGGATGGAAACCTAAAACCAATAACAGAATTCTATGATGATTGTAGTGAAACTAACCAAAAGATCCTGCAAGATGCCATAATCAAGTATTTGAATATCTACAACAAAGCTTTCATTGAAATCATATCTCTAATTCCTAAAAGCCTTGAGAAGGAACTTGAAATGAGAAAGAATAATGCCAAAGCAAAGGATATGGAGATCCGGGAACAGATAGCAATTCAGCTCTATCCTTCCATCACTCCTAAGCAAAAGAATATGATCTTCAAAGATTGCAAGGATGAGTTCCAGAGCAAAGCTAGGATGAATCAGCTTATGCTTGGAGAAACTGACAAGGTGGCAAAAGAAATAGAAGACATCCTCTGGAATGCATACAAAAGATTCAACATTCCTATTATAGAGGACTTAGGTGATGATCTCTTGGCCATGGATGACAAAGAAGATTCTACTGAGATAGTGGCAGAAGAGGAAAAGGAGACAAGTGAAGAGAAAGCTAAGGACTTAGATTCCTTTGCTCCTGAAGAGAAAGTTCATGAAGTAGAAGTCACCTCTCTTCTGGATCCTCCTGCATACTCTGAAATTGAAGGAAAAGAAAGAAAAGAAGAGAGCATTAGTCAAGAAGAACAAGTAAAGGAAAGAGAAGAAGGTCAAATAGAGAAGACCACAGATGACAGTGCTAAGGTTGCAGAAGGGGAGAAAACTCTGTCTCCAGCAAGAGACACAGCAAAAGAAGTCAAATATTTCTTAACCAAAGAAATGATGGAATTTGATGAACTGGAACTACTTCAAGGTCCATTCAATTTTGATTTCCTCTTCCTGGTTCAAACCATGAAGCTAGCATCCTTCACTCAAGCAAAGGCAAAAGAAAAACTCCTGAAGTCTCACATAGAAGACTGTGAGCTCATAGAAGCTGCATCTGGTGTATTGGAGAAGATCATGCCATCCTTCCAAAAGGATTCTTCAGCCCCCACATCTAGTAATCTAAAGTCTCTTGTAAATTTTGTTCATACGCATTTTGATTCCTTAGAGAAGTCAACAGAAGAAAAGGTCTGGAAGGAGGTTTTGGAAAAGAGATTTTCTGAAGTACAAGGATTAATAACAAATGACAGGAGAGTTATGGATATTGGGATAAAGAGCTTAGAAATGCTCTCAAAGATGGCGGAGAAATGTATAAATTTTGTTTATCCTGGTCCAAGGTAACAAAGGATATTGAGAATAAAATGAAACAGCAAGAGGACAAAATGACACGTATATCTCAAAATTTTGATTCTCTCACCTTCTCCATAATAAAACAAGAGTGCTAGACTATTGCAGTCTTAAATGAAATAAAGAAGCTTGAGAAGGAGAAGAAAAACATAATAAATAGGTTAAGTGAAATCAGAGGGATAATTATCCCTAAGTTAGAGGCCATGCATGAGGCTCTAACTGATGCTCAAACCACAGCTTGGACCAATGATTCGATAGATCTAAAGAGGGCAGAGGCTTTTGCATTCCTGTTGAGTGGTCACATCTCAATTTTGGACAGGATGAAGAAGAGTTGGGTGACAGAAGTGGTGAGTTGAAAACCACTTTTGCAGATATAATTCAGTATATGTAAGTAAATCATGTATATATGTTTATGCGGCCAAGTATATATTGTTTTTGAGAAATTTTGGTATGCAGACCCTACCCTTGCCATTGATGTCAAAGGAGGAGTGAGGAGTAGTGAAAAATGTGGAATCTAGCTAAGGGGGAGCTTCGGTAAAATGTATATTAGAACAGAACATCAGCCAAGGGGGAGTGTAGTGTGACACTTAGTCATTTTTCACTAAGTGTTGACATCAATGCTAAAGGGGGAGATTGTGTTGGAAGGAAAGGAAGAATATCACCAACCGGATGGGAGAACTTAGAAGGATTATAATCCCTAAGTTGGAAACTATGCATGAGGCTATCAGTGATGCTCAGACCACCGCCCAAACAAAAGATCCGACAGATCTCAGGCGGGCAGAAGCTTTTGCATTTTTGTTGAGTGGTCACATTTCAATTTTGGATAGAATGAAGCAAAGTTGGGCCACTGAAATGATCCAATTGCAGACATCCTTTGCAGACATTCTTCAGTATATGTGAGTATGTAAATATGCGGCTATGTATAGAAAATTTTTGAAAATTTTGGTGTGCGGACCCTACCCTTTGCCATTGATGTCAAAGGGGGAGTGAGGAGCAGTGAAAAATGAGGAATCCAACTAAGGAGGAGTTCCGGAAATTGTATATAAAGACAGAGCATCAGCAAAGGGGGAGCATAGTGAAAACACTTAGTCATTTTTCACTAAGTGTTGCCATCAATGCCAAAGGGGGAGATTGTTGGCAAGAGACACTATATGGATTCATGGTTGTTGTCATTGATGGCAACAAAGGTCATCCCACATATCCGTAAGTCATAATGTGTCTCTACCGGAAGTCAGAATAAAGATTGTTGTGGTCCGGTGAACAAGAACAGAGCATGTGGCAAGGTCCGATAGATTGGTCCGGATCTCTCAGAGGAAGTGTCTTGGTGCAGTGCGGATTTGGGAAAGTCAAGAGGACTACCTTGAGTGGTATATTCCAAGGATTTAGCCTCCGGTGATGGACAAGGAAAAAGATATGAATAGTTGAGTACCGGATTCCTGAGAGACAGTGAAAACAGAGGAAGAACTGACTGACAGAGTATCAGACTACTTTCCGGATGTGTTACTGTTGATGATAAAGGTTGTGAAGGCATGAATCATGTTTGGCCGACATGATTGATGATATCTACAAGTATATGCTTGATCCGCATTGCTTGATGAGCAAGGATTCAGCCGACAGAACAAAGTTTGTAAGAAACTAAACTGTTCCGGATGCCGACTAGAAAGGTGATGAAATTACTTGTGCGGATATATATAAAGGATGGATTTAGTTGTGAAAGGTGTCAATGCGTGAAGATATATGCGAACAAGTCCAGAACAGAGCAGAAGTAGCAAGAAAGATCCGGTATGTGAAAGGATAGCAGAATAAAGAACAGAGGAAAGATGAAGTGCAGCAGACCAGTGTACTGAGCCTAACCGGAACTGAACTCCAGCATATGCAGATGCTTCCAATCAGTTCAAGACTGTGATTCTTATCACCTTGTAGACAGTGTGTCTTCTTGTAGGCAGTGAGCCTCTTGTGAGCAGTGTGCTCGGGCAGTGAGCCCTAATTGGCAAGTGCCATTTTTGTAATTTCCTATTCTTCTAACAGAGAATAATTTTTGGGTTAATCACCCCGTGGTTTTCTCCCTTAACAGGGTTTCCACGTCAAAAATACTGTGTCATGTGTTTCTTATTTCATGGTAATGTTTTTGTGTTTGATTCAATACTGCATTAATTAATAAGAAAGTTCAGATAGAGAAATAATTAGGATAACTGATTCACCCCCCCCTCTCAGTTATCAACAGATTGTTGGCAAGAGACATAGTATAGCTTCATAAATGTTGTCATTGATGGCAACAAAGTTCATCCCACCCATCCGTAGGACATGGTGTGCCTATACCGGAAGTCAGATTGAAGAGTGTTGTGGTCCGGTAAGCAGGAACAGAGCATCCAGCTAGGTCTGACAATCAGGTCTGGATCTCTTAGAGGGAGTATCTCAGCAAAGTGTGGACTTGGGAAAGCCAAGAGGAATACCATGACTAATAAATTCCAGAGATTGAGCTTCCGGTGATGAAAGAGTGAGAAGATATGAACTCCTAAGTGTTGAGTCCTTGTTTGACAGAGTAGACTTAGGAAGAATTGACCGGTAGAGCATCAAACCTTTTTCCAGATGAGATATTGATGGTGATCAAGTTTCTTGAGGTATCATTCATGATTGGCTGACATGATTGATGAATTCTATAAGCATCTCCTTGATATGTATCACTTGATAAGCAAGGGTTCAACCAATAGACCAGAGTTTTGGAAAATATGGACTATTCTGGATGTCAACTAGAAAGGTGCTGAAATCATTGGTGTGGATATATATACAAGATGGATTTGGATGCAAAGGTGTGTGTGGTGTATGAATGAAGTGCAAAAAAGAGAAGAGAATAGTGCAGAGGTCTGGTATGTGACAGAACAACAGCACTAAGGCAGAGGAAGAATGAAGTGCAGTAGATTAGTGTATTGAGCTTAATTGGAACTAAACCTAAGCATATGTGGATGCTTCTCATCAGTTCAAGTATCTGGTTTCCTTCTATAAACTATTGTAGGTAGTGAGCCTCTTGTGAGCAGTGTGCTCAGGCAGTGAGCCCTAATTGGCAAGTGCCATTTTGTACTACCTTATTCTTTTAATAGAGAATACAATCTTGGGCTAGTCACCCCGTGGTTTTTCCCTTAACAGGGTTTTCCACATCAAAATCATTATATTATGTGTATTGAGTTTATTTCTTCTTTCATTGTTATGCTTGCTTATTTAGTTTGAAGAATAGAAAGTTAAATAATTAAGATAACTGATTCACCCCCCTCTCAGTTATCAACACATCTACAGTGGCAAAGGTCAAGATTGTTATCCCAGATAGCCTTGTTTCCCCTCATATCAATGATCTCAAGGTTTATGTTCTTTGTGGTAAGATTTCCTATTAATCTTTGATAAAGCTAAGTTTTTCTCCTAGGAAAGAGAAAATTGGTATGATCTTTAACATATCTTCTTTTTAAATCTTGATAAAGGGATTTTTATGGCTATCTTTCCTTCTAAATAAATAAGGGACTTTGTTTTGGATTTCAAAGGATGGTTTTGTTTTGGTAAGGGCATAAGCCTGGTTGCTTGGCATCTAAACTTTATTGCCTCTTTTGATAGTTTTGATATCTTTCCTTTTGGGGTTCAATTTCCAGGCCTACCAATGGAATATAGAGACTTGAAAATCATTGAGCTTTTGGCCAAAAATTTAGGTTCCTTTTTAAAACATGATGTGGTTTCTTTTTTAGATCTAGGGAAACTAGTTAGGGTTTGTATTTCCTTGGAATCTTCTTCACCCACCCTTGAATCTATTGTTTGTACATCGCTTTCAAGTGAGTGGTTTCAAAATGTTTGTATTCAAAATTTTGATCCTTTCTATTCATGTTGTGCTCTTTTTGGTCATTCCAATGATCTCTATGTTTCATCAAAG
Source organism: Cunninghamia lanceolata (assembly GCA_027924645.1). Taxonomy (NCBI): domain Eukaryota; kingdom Viridiplantae; phylum Streptophyta; class Pinopsida; order Cupressales; family Cupressaceae; genus Cunninghamia; species Cunninghamia lanceolata. The sequence goes on from BSBN01000665.1 coordinate 106,712, forward strand.
AAAGACATCGGGGATGTTTTTGGAGGCTGTCGTGACAATGTTTTTGGGTCTTCTCTTAATCCCTTGGTTTCTATCCCAGAAAATGTTGTTGAAGTTGTTCCCCAATTTGAGGAGGTTGTGGTATGTGAGGATTGGGCAAAACTTAATGAATTGGCTAATCTAGTATCTCCTTTGCCTAAATATGTAGAATTAGCCCAAGCTAATATTATTGATCATGAGGAAGAGTTTGTTAATGCATCTTTGAATGAAGAGGAAGATCCTATTCTGGTTTCTCCTTCTAGATTGCCAGAGATTGTGGAGACAGTTGAACCTCTTTCTAGCAATGCCATTTCTTCACCTTCTTTGGAGGAACTTTTACCCTCTGTCAAAGCTACTCCTGATTTTGTCCCTAATTCTTTGGATGAAAATATAGGGGTCTTGACTTCTACATATAAAGCTTTTGGAGGTATCACAAATAAAAATAATTTAGATTTGCAAGATAAAGATATTCAATCAATGGTTAATGATATTATGTCTAAGATTGGGAATGAGCTTATGGAAAATATTGCAGATGAAGTTTTGAATGAAGATCTCTTTGATTTCTCAGAACACAAAGCTATTTCTTAGACAAATTTAAAGATTGAGGAGTCTACTCCTAAGTCTAAATGGGGTAGAAAATCTTAAAGTAAGAAAACTCAAGAAGAGGTATATTTGGGTGTTCAATGTACTTTGGACAGACATTTGAAATCGAGGAGGGCCTACCGCTCTCCTCAAGAGAAAAAAAGATCCTATCTTGGAATGTTAGGGGCATTAATGCCCCTAACAAAAGACACTTAATCAAGTGTCAACTTTATTCTTTACAAATATTGTTCTGTTACAAGAAACTAAGCTTTATGCATCTTTAGGAGATCTTGTTTTTTCTAAATGGTCTAAATGGAATGTTCTAATGGTAGAATCTTCTGGAGCTTCTAGAGATTTGGCAGTCTATCAAATATAAATACTTTGAGTGTTAATCAAGTGGCTTCTCAGACTAAGTGGATGCTCCTTCAGGTTCGTTGCATTCAGTCAAACTTCTCTTTTTGGTTGTGCAATGTTTATGGTCCCAACTCTATCATTGACAAACAACTTTTATGGCGAAGCCTTTCGCTAGCTCTAGCCCCCATAAAAATTATTTTCTTATAGCTGTAGGTGACTTTAATGCAATTTTGTCTCTTGAAGAAAAATCAGGAGGCATTATTCCTCCTTTAAAAACCATGGAAGATTTCAACAATTTTATTTCAGATAATCAACTTGTTGATTGTGTTCCCAAAAATGGTTCCTTTACTTGGTAAAACAAAAGAAAATATTTTTGTCAGATAGTAGAAAGGCTTGATAGATTCTTGGTTTCTCCAGTTTGGTTTCTCAACTCTAAAAATCTTCTTTCCACTATTCTACCTTTTTCAGGTTCGGATCATTATCTTGTTGATCTTTGTTTTGATAAAATTTTTGTTTCCTCTTGCAAAGCTCCTTTCAAATTTGAATCCATGTGATTTAGGGATTAAAGTTTTCTTCCCTTTTTAGAAGAGACTTGGAACAAATCTCCTTTCATTTTGGGTTCTAGAATGTTTTAGTTCATCAAAAAGCTTCAATTTCTAAAAAGTCAAATTAGAATATGGAACACTAAGCATTTTAAGAATATATTTGTGGAGAAATTCAGAATTCAAGAGGAGTTAAAGATCCCAAATGAACATATTATTGCTGTTGGAATGAACAAGTTTAGCTTTGATAAGGAAACTTCTTTGAAAACCCAGTTGCAAGAGAATCTTGCTAGAGAAAAGTTATATTGGAGGTAGCAGTCTAGAGAGTTAAAGCTTAAAGATGGTGACATAAATACTAAATTTTTTCACGCTTTTGCTAAGATTAGAAGCTATAAAAATTTTATTCATAGCATTAATGCTATTGATGGAAGAACTTTAACAAGTTAAAAAGACATTCAAGATGAAGCTATTCTCTTTTATAAAAATTTATTATCTTCTTCTCCTAGCTCTTCTAATGCCTCTAAGGAAGCCATCCTTAACAATATTCCTTCTTTGGTTTATTCTAAGGATAATAATCTGCTTCTCAAACCTTTCTCTCTGCAAGAAGTTAGGTATGTTGTTTTTTCTATGGCACCCGATAAAGCACTAGGTCCTGATGGATTTTTAGCTTTGTTCTTTCAAAAAGCTTGGGATTTCATTAGTAAGGAAATTTGATAGGTTGTAGAAGAAGCTAGAAAAACTAGAAATATTCTCAAAGAGATTAACAACTCCTTTTTGTCTTTAATCCCTTAAAAAAGGAATCCCCACTCTTTTCTTTATTTCAGGCATATAGATTTATGTAATACATTATACAAAATTATTACAAAAGCCATCACTTTGAGACCGGTTTCTATTATTCCAAATATAATTTTTGAGGAGCAAGGGGGTTTTGTGCCAGATAAAGAGACATTAGAGGGATCTATTTTTGCTCATGAGATTATACATTCTATATTTGATAAAAAAATGAAAGCTATGATGATGAAATTGGATATGTTAAAAGATTATGATAGGGTGAATTAGAATTTCCTCCTGAAATTCCAAAAAAAAATGGTTATTCTGAAGCTTTCTGCAAATGGATTCTTGCTTGCATTTCTGGGCCAAGCTTTTCAGTTATTCTCAATGGTAAATCTTGTGGTTTCTTTAGGACTTCACAAGGGATTCATCAAGGTGACCCTATTTCCCCTTTCTTGTTCATTATTATGGTTGAGGCTTTGAGTAGAAGTATCCATTCTGTTGTTAATAGAAATGTTTGGGTTGGATTGAGAAGTCCTCATTTCTTTTGTCCAGCTTCTCACTCTCTCTTTGAAGATGACACACTTATTTTTGGGAGAGCTTCTTTGGGAGAAGCTAAAGTTATTAAATCAGTTCTTGATTCTTATTGTGATGTTTTGGGTCAACAAGTTAATCCTCAAAAATCTCAGATCTTCTTCTTCTATATTGATGCTTCTAATCAACAAAGAATTTGCAATCTTTTAGGTTTCAAGTTGGGAACTCTCCCTTCCCAACATTTGGGAGTTCCCCTCTTCTCTGGGGCTAATAAAAATGAATTTTGGTTGAAAGTATTGGATTCCATCAGAAATAAGATCTCCACATGGAAAAATAGATGCCTTACTTTTTTAGGGAAACTTACTATGATTAGATCTGTTTTGACAGCCATTCCTGTCTACCTTATTTTTGTGTTGAATATGCCTAAAGGGATATTAGTGGCTTTTCAAAAAATTATCAGGAACTTTTTATGGAAAGGCAATTTGGATACTTCAAGGAAAAAAGATCTTCCTCTTATTTCTTTAGATAAATGTTGTATTCCAGAAAGGGAAGGATGTGCTAATATTTTAAATTTAGAAGCCCATAATCTTGCTCTTGGAGAAAAATTAGCTTGGCAAATGTATGAGAAACCTTATCTCAAATGGTGCAAGATTATGCAAACCAAATATTTAAATTCACAAGAGCCTGAGAGAATTCTCACTGTAGCTAATCCTCCTCTTGGTTCTAGGATTTGGAATTTTATCTTAAGGGGCAGAGAAGTTATCCTTCCTTATATTTCTTGGACTATTCATAATGGGGAAAGAGCTCTTTTTTGGGAGGACTCCTAGAATGGTCTTTCCAAACTGGACTCTTTTCAAGGGTTGTCAGAGGCAAAAAGAGTTCTCTCTTTACATTGGGGTATTCGTGTGAAAGATTACTTCATCTCTAGTGATGTCCTCTTTGGATATCTAGTGAAGTGGAAAGATTTTATAGATCTTGACTTCCCCCAAGATCAGAAAGATACTCCCACATAAATTCTTCAGTCTAGAAATTTTTTTTTCTCACCTATGGTAGATAAGTTGATCTGGTGTCCCTCAAAATTTGGATCTTATTTAGTTAAACAAGGATACTTATCTCTTACTTCTAATAATAGTAAGTCCTGTGGATGGCCATACTCTCTTCGCTGGGGGAAATATGTTTTACCAAAGGAAGGTGCTTTTGCTTGGATATCTCTGAAAAAAAAAATTTAACTAGTGATAGATTGACCAAACTTGGTTTTGCAAGCTCTTTCAAATGTATTTTGTGTGGATCTGAAGATGAAACCATTAATCATTTACTTTTATTATTTCCTTTTTCTATGCAATGCTGGAACTGGTTTTTTCAAAAAATTCATTGGTATGCTCCGCTACAGGACTCCCTCATTAACTTGTTCCTTGGCTGGCCAATTTTTTATAAAAATGCTAAGTTTTCAGATCTCTGGGTTATTTCTCCTTCAATTTTAATTTGGAATGTATGGTTGGAAAGGAATAGGAGAATCTTTAGAAAAGAATCTCTTCAGCTGAAGGATGTCATTTTCAAAATTAAGAGTTTAATTTTAGAAATTGTTATGTTTCAATCTTCAGGTGTAACTTTTTCTTAGTGGGATGATGTGATGTTATCTGAATGGAAAATGATTAAGATAATGAATCCAGGTAGTTTGTTAAGATCCTTTATAGCTATTTTGCATAAAGACCGTAAGTTAGTTCTTTGGATTCCTCTTTCTCCCAACTAGTTCAAAGTTAATTTTGATGGAGCCTCTAAGGGAAACCCTAGAATTTTATGTATAGGGTGTTTGATTAGAGATAACTTTGGTAAACTTTTTCGTGCTAAAGCAGAGAGAATTGTGGATGGAACCAATAATGAAGCATAATCTTAGGCTCTTCTACTTGGAATCAAAATGGTAGTTTCATTGGGAATTAAAAATCTAATTGTGGAAGGAGATTCTCAAGTCATCATTTAGGCATTTCAAAAGAAAAATGGTAGCAATTGGAAATTTAGTTATATATCCTACATCAGGCTTGGAGATTAATGGAGAAATTAGATTATTTTCAATGTCTTCATATATACAAAGAAGGAAATGAAGTTGTTGATTGCCTTGCAAATTTGGCCTGTTCACTCTGAAAGGGTTCTGTTCATTTTGTTCGAGATTCTTGTTCCAACTTCCCTCTATTGTTGGAACTTTTGAAAGATGATGAAAAAGTTTGATATTTTCTCTATATGGGAGAAATCCCTCTAACATGTTTATTTGTTTTTTGATAGGTTGTTGGTCTTTTAATCTTAATGTTTTTCTAAAATCCTCTAAATCCTACACTTGTAGCGACCCATGCCTTTTAACACATGGCTGATGTCACTTGACACAAGGTATATATTTGGATTCACTCTTGGTTTTGATTATGTGGATGTTACTCTCATTCCACTCAGGATGGATTCAGGGTTTCCATAATTTTGAGTGTGTGGATGATAGATATTTACATCTATCTTGAAGTAGATCTTGGATATGTGAGCTAATATTTATTCTCTTCTAGTCGCAAGGACTCCCTAAATTATGATGGCTCCTGTGACTTTGGTTTTTATCTCTACTATTACCGATTGCTTTATCATTCTCTTTTTCTTTGTTTATTTTTTGGTTCGAGTGATGGCATCGATTCCAAGAAACTCCAGGCTGCTTCTTCCTGTTCAGATGTGGGAACAACTTATACATGACAGAATTGATGGAGGATTATCAAGGCCTTTCAAACTTCACAATGGTGATGTTGAGGAAGCCCTAATTGAGGTTTGTGGAAAATATTTCCTTTATCAATCTAAAGTTTGTTATACTTCACACCTAGCTTCACACTTCCTATCGAATGTAATAGATCTGATTTAGAATGTCGACTTGGTCAAAGGTTTAGCTACAAATTTTATTCATGATTTTTTGGTTCCTACTGATAAACTACTTTCTAGTTTTGCTACTTATGATCTTCATTTGGGAACAATGAGATTGGAGGGATTTTTGCTCAGGTTGAAATTTTGGAAAATCCATATGTTAATTGTGTGTATTAGGATTTTATTCTCAGTATTCAGAATAACAATTATGAATCTCTTGATTGTTCTCTACAAGCCCATAAAAAGCAACTTGGTAATGCCAGAAAGGAAAGGATTAATGAATTTTTTAATGCTTGGAGTGTTTTACTTTACCTTCAGCCCCCTACTCCTTATGTTCCTGATGATGATAATCTCAATGCTGGTGATGATGAATTTGTAGGATTTCATGGATTTAAGGTGGTTGACCTAAATACTCTGAATCCTTAAGTCATGTCTTTTCTGGTTTTTTGGCTTTTGATTTTGGCTCTACTATATATTTGTAAAATTTTGAGCCAATTTTGAGCTTCTCATAATTGTAACTCTTGGTCTTTGGACCCTCCTTATATAAAATGTTTTAAATATAATATAATATTATGATGCATAGCATCCTTATAGATAAAAAAAGAGTTAATTTAGTAGCTACCCTAAATAGCTTGAATCAATTAATACAATCAATATTGATTTTTTATGGGATCACTTCCCCCTAATGTTAAACAAAGCCTTGATAATGAATCTAGAAAATTCCATTAACCCCTTGTAGCCAGTTTCTAAGATGGCCTAGTTTATCATAAGGATGTTAAATGAAAGGTACCATAGTAATTATGATAGCACATGTTACATAGAAAAGTGGGAGAGTAGTAATAATGACAAGGTCACTTTGAATTGGCAACAAGAAACCCCTCATTCAAATGAATTGACAGCTCAACATTTTGGTGAAGGGCTGAGACTAGCTATCAAACCTTGTAAGACTCTTGAACGAAGTTGAGCCATGGAAGGTAACATGCTTAGGATAAAGCCCTTGTCTTGTGAGAAGGTTCATAGCAATGTCACTATATGGAACATCCTAACGAGGGGAGGCCTTACCTCATTCTTGGAAGAAATAAATGAGTATGACCCTATGTTATCCTATGAATTTACAAAACTTGGAAGAACAAAATAGTGTATGTTCATGGTATCTCATTTAAGGTTTTTTGAGGAATTAGTCTCCATGGATATGGGGTTAAGCATGGAAGGAATGAAGCTATAGAACACAATAAAAAGGTAGGACCATCAACACATGGAAGCATTTCTTAAGAGAGGGGAAAATATATCAAGGTTTTATAATGACTTCAAAAGAGAAGACCTCCCTAGGCCATGGTGGGATGTGGTGGAATTTATTATGAGATACCTCATTCTTGAGGATAGGTACAAAATAATCTACTCTTATCCTTTCCTATGCTAAATCACCTCCACCATAACAAGAAAATGAGTTTCCCTTTCTTCTTGTTTTGTTCACTTGAGAGTTCTATTTTGAATGTGCTTATTGGAAAATATGAGATGCCCCTTCATCAAGGGCTTATATGTTGCATATATAGGTATGAGTAGGCTAAAACATCTAACCCCCTATTCTTTCCTAGCATTAGTAATCTTGCCTTGGTTCTTCCCAAAGTGAAGGAGGACTCCCAGCTACGATTTCTCTCGTCCCCTATGAATTATAAGGGTGGGTTTGTTGATGAGATAAAAGTAACCTCATCCTAATTTGACCCAAATTATGCCAATTTATTGAAATCATGATTATTTTTTTTTATTTATGAAGGAATAGTGTATAAATCTTTATTCTTAATTTGATTAAATTTTGACCACTAACGTTGATGAAGTGTTGTGAAAATATCTATTATTTCATAAACATGACTAAGGAACAATGGAGTGGAGAAAGCGACCATTTAGTGAAGATTGAAGTAAGTAGCACTGGAAGTTATAAGCACTAGAAATAAAGGAGACCAGTAGTTGAAGACTTCAATTACTTTATGCTTCTCCTTCCATATAGAATCCCCTTTTATTTTTTGTTATTTCAAGACATTAGATACATTTAAGCTCCACTCAGGGCCTCTTTTATTTCACTGTAAGTCAGACTCTTTTAAGGTAGTTTGTTATGTTTTTCTGTTAGAAGACTTTTTCAAGCAACAATGATAAGCTGCCCTAGTTTTCTGGATATTCAGTAGATATAAGAAAACCTCATGTTTTATGACATATGTACAATGATAATAGAATTCACTAAGTTGCTTTGAAAGTTAATAAGTTTTCTATATACATGCTTTTGCAAGATGGGAATGGATTCATGTTGTTACTATTTGATATGATTTGAGTTAGTTCAAATATTTCAGAGAGCTAGCCACTCGAATGGATAGGAGATAGATAAGTATATGTTTTGGTGTTATGTGAATGTGTTATTTTCATTGTTACTATTACAAAATTATTTTCTATTCTTTTAAAAATGTGGTAGTTAGTTTGTCAACCTACAAGATTCATGTCGTGATTATTATTTAAGTGAAATTTAAAACTCATTTATAGTTCAAATTCCATAAGTGTTGATTAAGATATTTTAGACTTCTGAAGCTTCCTTTCACTATTCTGTGGTAGAGAAGTTCCAGAGTTCTTCTATGTTTTAAATTTCCATAGTTTCATGAAAATTCTAAAGTGTAGTCTAGTTCTTGTTTTTCTCATGCTTTCATAGATTAGTTTTATCAGTTTTATCTAGTATAGGATGTTGGTGATTTTTAGTTATTTACTCAAAGCTTTTCTTAGCATAAAATTCCATGCTTTCTATTTTAGAATTTGTTTGCAAATCTCATTTAAGAAGGGAAATCAAAAAATTGCTATTGAAATGAGATACTTGAACATCCTATCAAGCATATAGCCTTGGACACAACCTAGTCAATAAATTGATATATTTCAACTAAAGTACAAGGTCTAATGACACCCTGTTAATTGTGTCTTCTCATCCTCCCCTGCATCCTAGAGCTATGGTCTTGGACAAGCCCAATCCTACCCTTGTTGTTAAAATCCTGGTGTCCCCCATTATGCCTTAATTGGAGAATACTTCTACCCTAGTATCCATTTATCCCATGCCTCCTGACCACAAGCCTCAACCAGTTCATAAGAGGAAGTAAATCATGGAGAAAGGTGCCCTTGTCAAGATTTCTATGGATAAAGACAAGCACTCAAGATATAGATCTAAGAAGGATTGTTCAACCCCCAACCTAGGATCTCTACTAATGACGAGAATATGCTTGAAGATTTATTGCTCCTCCCTACCACCCTAACAATGAGAAAGCCCTAGATTGCCCAAATTGTAAAAATATGAAAGGCCAGTTAGAAAAACTATAGGAAAGTATTAATCTTCATAACAATGTCATGAAGTTGTTTTTAGGGAAACATTACAACACTAGGCTAAAAATTTAGGAGAATGAGATGAAGTTATTCAAATAGGTCAAGGATTATCCAAAAACTTAAAATAATGGTGACATTTGGAAGGAAGTGAAGACGTTCTCTGCCACCTTCCAAAGTTGGGAGAATTTGGAGAAGTTCCTCACCCTATATAAAAACCATGATGAACTAAATGAGAACCTATCTTAGGTAATGTTTGAATAAGAAAACTATAAAAAACTTTGCAACTATTCTCTACGTGTTGCATAATGAGCTTCAAAAAGATAAAGGGAGACCAGACTAGAGGGTGGGCTAGAAGAACTAGAGCTAAGACCATTACTCAAAAATTGACACCATTTCTATTGATAAGGATCCCTTGGAAGTTTCATTTGTTGATCAAGTTAAATTTTTGACTAAAGAATGATAGGCAACCATTAGGTTGTAGAAAATTTCTAATAACAAATAGGTGGTGGTGTACTGTGTTGTTGTTGGTTGTTTTATTTTTCTTTGTTCCTACTATTTTGGTTAATTTTGTTAGTCCCATATCTCATGGTACTCATTCCATTTGCCTGATGGCTAATACTATGTAAAAGTATTCAGGCCCTTTCAAAAACCTACTTTTTATCAATATTGAAAAACTTTGATGGGATAGTGAAAGGAACGAGAGGTGTGAAATACACTTCCTACACTAATATATGAGAGAAGGTATGTAAAAATAAAGTATAAATTTACAATTACAAGGAAAAATACACAACAACAACAAATTATCACAACACAATGACTTACATGGGAAAATCTTTTGGGATAAAAACACCCACTCCAAAGCAACTCAATGTATTACTCAATAATCAAAGGTTACAATACACATATAGAGTCTAAGATTTTACAAGAGTATCACCAACTAGAGATTTGGAGTAATCTAGTAGCATAACAATGCATACAAACTCACTATCAAAACCTACATCTTAAGCACCTAATAAACAGGAGACACAATACATGCAACCATCAAATAGAAATCAGGGAAGCGTGAACTAAAACCACCCAAAATGTGGCACCAAATCTTTAATTAAAAGTATGTTAAAGCATTAAAATATTTAAGTTATGATAATCATTGATATTGAACATTATATAAATTAAATATTTAAATAATAAACTAATGATAAATATAAAAAAAATTACACAAAGTCAATAATTTACTTGGGGAAAACCATTGTTGGTAAAAAACCCCAAAAATAATATCTTAATATTAAGAACACTTACAAAAACTATCTAAAAATTTAGACAAAACTCAGGGATACACTCCTCTCAACTTCCGTAAGCCTTTTTTCTCTTTTTTCATGTAGATTCCAAATTCTATTTTTCCTCCTCACAAATGTAGAGAAGAATCCTCCCTTAAATATAGGGAGAAGGGATGGTAAATACTTGAAAGAGTAGTTACTATACTCTTTCAATAACTACCTTGTTTATCAATTAATAAATTAAGAACTATTCAATAGTTTATTAATTTTCTTATTACATAAAAGGGTTGTTAAGGGACCCTACCCTTATAGTAGCCAATAGGAAGTGAAAAAATAGGTCCTAAAGAGAGGCCCACATGAATCTATCACTAGGTAGAAAAATAGCAGAAAAACCAATACACAAACAATAAACAAACAACACGTGAACAAGACACTAACATTTGAATACAAAAAACATAGGAAACTAATACCAACAATAGACCACCACTAGAAAGAGCTACAAGGAAGAGGAGCAGCCTAGTCCATGGAGATTAAGTGCTACTTCTTGTTCTTTTGAGATTTGGCAAATAGCATCCACTAGGGAATCAAATTCATCATTTGAATAACTGGCATTGACAAACTTTTTCTTCTTCACTTTATCTTTTTTCAGTTCCTCTTCCATAATTTTCATGCAAGCCAAAGTACAATCTAAGCTCTATCTACTCAAGCTTAGCATATTAGTTACCAAACCCTCCAGCTCTTTAACTTTTCTTTTTAGGGAAACCATTTTATTTTGTAACACATTAATCATCTTGAGGTTGAAATAATAGGTGGTGTAAGCATAATGTTTCTATTTATCTTTAAGGGCCCATTCTTCTTGGTCTCTTCTTCAATAGCCTTGGAGGGGTTCTCCTTATTTTTCTCAAGATCCTTCTTTTTGTCCTTCTATTTTGGATGGGAGGGCTTCTCTCAAGGCATAACATTTGTAGGTACAATCACCACCTTCTCTTCAATAGCCATGGGGGGTCTTTTTGCTTCTCATTCCTCTTTGAGCAAGGATTCTTTTTGGACTTTGTTGGAATTTAAGCTATCAATTTATTCCAAGTCTATCTTCTCTTGATTTGAGGGCACATACAAGTCCCTTTCACCTTTGCTAGACACAATATTGACCTCATCCTCTGAGGGTTCTATTTCAGGATTTGGAGTGTAGGAAACAAGACATGAGGATTTCTTGGCCCCCATAGTGTTCTCACTGAGCCTCTTTTTTTTAACCCCTATTTGATAGGGTTGTCCGTATCCAAATTAGATTTCTGCTTTCCTTTGATGTCTGTCACCTTTCCCCTTAGTATGAGTAGAGGGGCAAAGAAACAAATGTAGGTCATACTAATGACTCTTAGAGTCAATTTCAGGTGGGTCCCCTTAGGGGTCTTAGTCTCTATGGAATTGGGGGGAATGCTTTTGGATTTGTCCTTCCTAGGCTTCTTGGTATTTTTAGAGGGGGTGCAAGCCTTTCCATCTTTTTGGGGGCTTTCTTAGTGCTAGGATTGTTGCTACCCTTTGCATAAGGGTTAGGGATTTTATCCACAAATAGGAAATTGACATCTAGGGATGAGGAATTTCTCAAATATAAATGGTAATGGTGGTAGATTAAGCCTTTATGTAGGGGAAAAGATGCCAGATTACTCTTGTCTTCATACATAGAGGCTTGAATAGAGATTAGCACATAATACAAGAAACTTATATGCATATTGTGATAAAAATGACATAGAAGGGGGAAATGATAAGTAAATATACATTGGAAATGCCCTTCAAGGGTGATATATTTTATCAAATAAAATAGTACCTCATTCTAGGGGTGAGGGAGATCATCCTACTTGAAGTTTTTTTTCTTGCAAAGCTATTTGTCCCCAATGAGGAAGAAGTTGATAAAATCCTTCACTTTAATTTTTCCCATTCTTTTAACTTTGATCCCATTAGTTCCTAGGCCCATAGATTTAACAATTAAGCCTTTAGTTAGTTCAAAGCTGACACTACCAACATTCACCTTACCCTCAGCCCAAGAGTGCACAAACTAAATTAAGAGGGTAGGGTTGAATCCGCCCATGGATTCAAAATAGGGTGCAACATTCCCTTTGTAGAATATGTCCCAGAGCTCTTGGTTGTGTTTAACTTTATCATAGGATAGGGGTTCAACCCTCACTCTTTCACCTCACATGGATACAGTCATGGGTCTAGCAACATAAGAAAGGATTGAACTAGAAATTGAGAATGAGAGGAAGGTGTAATGTTAAAAAAATGAGGACCTTCAAACAACATAAAAGGGGGGACACACATAGACTATATACCACCACTACAATGAGACATAATTCCTTCATGCTTCCTGAAGAGAGAAGCAATCATCAATTGAGAATCACCATCACCTTGGAGTGTGAGACCTAGGAAAATAATCTATAAAAGTCTTTCACCTTCCTATAAGGATAAGAACTCACAAGTTTGTCTTTCCAAGTCATTAATAACTTGCATGTGATGATGAGATATTACTTATTGCCCACACATTGAGAGATTTGGTAATTAAAAAAGCATACTAATCAAGGTACTTTTGAAACTTGGAGAGCTCATCATGCAACCAAAGGGGCATCAACATGACACTGATCAAATCAGACATCTTGTGTAGAAAGGTTTTCCAAATCATTAAGGAACAGTTTGTGCATATTTTTAGTAAGGAAGCCACTGACCTCCAGAACCTCCAAATCTCATGTCTTAAACCTTCATTGGCTAGAACATTAGCCACTTTGTTATAATCCCTAAACACATGCACTATAAAGAAAAGAGAGGTTTTTGTTAACTATCTAATATCATAGATAAGGTTCCCAATCTTCCATCTAGACTTAGAGTGGCCATTGATGATATCAATAATGAGTTTGAAGTCTCCTAGAACAACTTTGTTTAGATCAAGCAAAGAAGAAAGGTGAAGGCATTCATAAGTAGCGGATTCTCTCGTCTCATTGTTTTTTTCCCCTAGGCTAGAAACATAAGTTGCAATTAGCTCACCTTTGTCATCTCTGATAACCCTTTGTCACTGGTGATCCTGGGATTATCTTTAGAAGACCCATCAAAGTTCAATTTGGACCAACCTTCTAGGAGAGTCTTCCATTTTGTTTTCCTTCTTAGACTTTTCTATTTGAGATCAACATTATTGTTGGTCCTAATAACCCTTGGTATCATGACATTTATACATACCTCCATGATCACACCATTCCACCTAATATCACATCTAATTAATACCAAACCTTCCTCTAAAAGACATCCTATTTTACCATCCTAGGTGACACTTTATATAAAATATGCTTTGATGGTACTTTACTATGGTGTTTAAACTTAGAAGAGGACAACTTTATGCTTAAAGAAGTTCATGATGGTATTTGCGGTGCCTATACTAGTGGCATGGTCCTAGAAAAGAATCTCTTGAAAACAAGTTATTACTAGCCTACAATGGAACATGATGCTTGTCAATATGTGAAGAAATGCATTACATGTTAGTATCATGAAGGATTAATCCATAATCCATTGTAAGCATTGTAGCCCATTACTACTCCTTGGCCCTTTTCCATGTGGGTCCTTGATCTCATTGGCAAAATTCATCGCCCATCCTCCAGTGCCAACAAGTTCATTATTACCACTGACTATTTCACTAAGTGGGTAGAAGCTATCCCACTTACCTATACCACAGGTACTCAAATATCCAAGTTCATACTCCACCATATCATTTATTGTTATGCCACTCCTTATTCTATTATCATAGATAATAGTAAATAATTTAAAAATCAAGAGGTCCACACCTTATGTGAATGATTCCATATCAAACATTATTTATGTACCCCATATTACCCCCAAGGTAATAGCCAGGTTGAGGCATCTAAAAAAACCATCATTAAAATCCTCAAAAAGATTGTCAATGATGTTGGTCGTGATTGACACATCCACCTCCATCCCGCCCTTTGGGCATACTGTACCATCATTTGCACTCCTACAGGCACTACACTATATTTCCTTGTAATTCTTCTAATTGAGATCAAACTCCCATCATTGTGTCTCTTTACTTGACCTCATTGATGATGAGGAGTATTGGGTTACATGCTTACATGAGCTTGAGGGATTGGATGAGCAGTACCTCAATACCTTAAATCATCTTTAGGATTATTAGAATCATCTTTGTAGAATATCTAACAAGAGGATCAAATATTGAGAGTTTGATATTGATGACCTGTTGATTGGTTTGTGATGTCAGTCACAACCAAGCACACAAAATAAAAGTCACACAACAACCCTTATTTATCCTGAAAGATACGATGAATTCCAAGAATTCATGATCCCAAGTCCCCATCAATTAGTTCATAATCTACTAATGTTACTCTGTGGTTGATGTTTATTGTTGTTTTCCATTTTGGGGCCTTACGTAGATTAGTAGATTTTGTTCTTGCAACAATGTTATACAGGGAGGTTACTCTACACAACATATATCTCCAAATGATGTGTCTAAGTTGATATTTGCATGAGTTCTACCCTTATTTGTGATTCTCTGCATGATATTTTCAACAGTACATGCATCTAGCTTAAAATATGCTAATGTTATTTAGTTATCTATGAGATGTCAGCATATTTCTCTGTTCTGCTTCTGATTTATCATGATGTGTAGTTATGAAAGTGATTTCAATGAAATTAAAATGAGAAAAAGGGTTAGAGAGTGAGATTCCTAAAATTACTTGACTAAGATCATTGATCCACATACATGTTCCCACACAGCAATGGAGAGAAGAAAACTAAAATCATACTTCACCAGGACAGTCCACAAATCCTCATGATTCAGTGCAAATCTTTAGGGGAAAAGTTGACCATAACATGCAATGAAATGAAAGCGCTTCTATAGAACACAACATTCACCAGTACATATCCAGAAATCAACTTGAAGACTACTTAAGGTTTACAATCAGGGTATAGTCTGAAACTTCATCTCCATACAGTATGTTCATAAAATAGGTACATTTACAATGATCTGAGGAAAGGACCTTGATTATTTCAACAATCCAGCCCTCACTAGTCTCAGTAATCTAATCTCTTCCTAAAACTATTACAGGTCTGATTTTTTTGTATTATTGACCTCCTCTTTTTTACAGTACTAGGGCTCAATTTCCCCAATTTGGCGCCCAAAAACCCTAGGAGATCAACGGTTAGCATCTTGAAATGCAGCATCCAATGGTGAGAAATGAATCCCGCCAAGAATTTGAGCAGCATACCTAGACAACCGCTCCTTCAATAATGTTTCCATCTGCAAACTCCCCTGCATTGAAAGCTTCGTCTCTTTCTGGTGTGTTTGGCTTCTAGGGATCTGGCCTGCCACCTGGGACATCATCGTCATTTAAAACCCTACCTTTGTGTTCACCTGCACGCCGTTACTGTGTTGGCAACTCTGCTTCCTCCCAGCTACTCCAACAATCTACAATAAACAAGCAGGAATTAGCACCATCATTTAATAAATCAGCAAGAAAAATGAACATCTACGTTAAATTAGGCTCCAAATGCATAAACACAACCATCAGGCTCAAAAACCATGGAAAATGCGCATCAAAATGCCTATACAACGTTAAAACCAGTCGGATCAACCATCATTGACCAAAACATGCACTTGGGCTCCAAAAATGCCCTTAAATTCTTATTGTTCTGTCTTTCCCCACCTATCGACATGATATCCACGTCAGAGCGAGCTAGAAATTTCATACCGATCACTCAACTTTGGCCGATGTCTTCTCCCCATTATCGGCACTCTCTTTCTTCTTCCATCGGCGTGACGCAACACCATCGGCACGGGCTCAAAATATTTGGTCGATCGTCATTGTTTGACCGATGCCTTTTATTATTCGGCTAAGTCTTTTCTTCTGTCGGTATAACATTTGCCTATCGGGGCCCTCTAACAATTTCCCACCAATTACATTACTCACGCCGATGGCCTTCTTCTTGTTTAAATCCTTGTATATCGATGTACAAGCTGGATGTGATACAAGCATTAAATCAGATTTCAAATTTCATTTGAGTTCCGGCTTGTATATCGCTCTGCATATCGCTTTGTATATCAAAATATACAAACGCCAAAATATACAAGCATTTAACTCTTTTTAACCCTCCTTTGCGTCCGCATGATGTATAAGTGCATTGTATCTTTTAGGCATACATTTCGGGCTCGATACAAGCATTAAATCGGGTTTGATTTTCCTTTTGGATTCTGGCTTGTATGTGCACGAAGTATGTTTGGAATTATACAAGCTGGAATTTATACAACGAATTAACATTGCTTGATAACTTCTTTAAGTCCGCGTTGTATATTGGGCCTTGTATACTATGAAAACCCTCCTTTCAAATCCACGGATATACAACGAATTTTCCATATTTAAAACCCACCTCATGTCCGCCATTGTATATTTCGATGTATGTTTGCTTTGAATGTTTAAATATACAAGTCCAAAATGTATAAGGAATTAATCAATTTTCATAACATTTGGATTTCGTGCCATGTATAAAGTGTTGTATATCTACCTTGTATGTTACGAAATATGCATTATGGAAACATACGAGGATTTAACCACTTTTAATACTCCCTTCGAGTCCGCCCGATGCATATGAACGTTGCATGTATCTTGACCTGTATATTTCGCTTGTATGTAAAAACATACAAGCGCCAAATATACAACCATTTAACTCTTCTTCACGATGCTTCTGGGTCCGCAGCCTGCACATTGCAAATGTATATATCAAATGTATGTTTAAATATACAAGCGCGATATATACAACGAATTAACATTGCTTAATAACTTTTTGGTTCCAGTCCTTGTATAAATGCATTGTATGTTACGACCTACCAAACATACAAATGTGAGATACATGCAACAGATTTAAACATTTATTCGTTTCAACTCTTAACCATTTCGGGTCCACCTTGTATGTACAAATATAACATTAACAAATGCATACAAGGCAAAAAGACATACAATTGACTTTGTATATGAACTCGACTACTCATGCGACCAAGTATGAAATGACCTTTGCATATACAAATGACTTTGTATATGGAAAATGATATACGAAGGTCTTTATATACAAGCGAACTCGCATACAAAGGGCCTTGTATATGCAACCCGATATACAAAGAGACTTGTATGTGCAAACAACAAACCCTTCCCTTGTACATTTTACCAAAATGCTCATAACTTACAAAATATGGCAAATTTTAACATGGTTCAAAAAGCAACCCTGGCTCATTTTTGACAAGGAATCCAACCATACTATGCACTGGTACTGAAATGCATTTCTTCTCCATTTTTAACAAGGTTTGCGATTTTAACTCCTTTTTCCCTTTACCACCAAGCAAAACGACACACACAAGCAAAAAGCAAAAAAGCCACAGCAGGGGTCCTCATTTTGCTAAGGAGTAAAATGGGGCATGTTGTGAACATCGCAACATGACCTTGTGCTTAAAGAAGATAAAAAAACACCACTCTAGAAAGGGAAAAGAAAATAAAGTTTGAGCCTAATTGGTTGGGTCCCTACATCATTACTGCTAAATATGGATTAGATGCTTATCATCTAGCTACTCTAGATGGTCATACATTAGATGAGTCCTTGAATATAGTGCACCTCAAGTGCTTCCACACTTAATCTTTAGTAGTACCCCAATTGTCACAAAAATACAAAAAATATAAAAATATAAAAAAAAATATAAAAATCAAAATTAAAATAAAAAGTCCCCTCATGAAAACATCTCCGAGGTGTTATCAAACATGGAAAAAGTAAAGAGAAATAATTTATCCTATGGTGAAAACCACTCTTTGTGGTGCCTTGGATAAGTACCATGGTGAAAACCTACTTGCAGGTGCCATGTGTATAGTCAAATCATGTTATCCTTCAGGTTCTCATCTATCATTCCAACTCCATTTCATTTCCTAATTTACCATTTCACTCTTATCTTTATCTATGACCTTACTTCACAATTGGGGGTTGTCGATTAGGTTATTCAAGTTCTAGGATTTTGGTATTTACCTTGATAACCACTCAACATCTTGGATTAGTCCCTTATCATATTTCAAAGCTTCATATACTTGCAAATAACTTGACACATTATACAATTTAGCATCCAAAACAATTGACCTTCATACATCCTAAATCAAGATCCCACTTTACCTTCATAGACTTACAATAGTAAACCAATTTCCATAGTTCTATTCATATCCTATCATTTTCCTTCATCAGATATAGCATTCCCACATCGGGCATAATTCTTTTTATCCATTTTCAGCACCTTAAAAAGAGATAAAATTTTGTATTTTGATTGATTGTTATTCTTGGATTTTTTCTTTATCTTTTGTCCCATCTTTTACCTTATCAGGTTTTCCAAGATTGTTATATCATGGTGTGTCTTGAGTGGTATACAGTCAGGCAAGTGTCTATTATTTTCTGAGTTCTATTTGTTGGTTGTCTCATCACAATTCCTACCAAGGTCCTCAAACACCTTGTGCTATTTTGATACATCCTTTTTGAGTATTATGTTTTTTGGTTGTTCCATCATGGTTCCTACCAAGGTCATCAAATGCCTTGTGTTGTGCTTGGGTATACTTGATTGTTGTTTTTGTTTGTTAGTCCTATGTATGGGATACATTGTCACCTTGGTCTTTATACCTTGGTGCATAACATCTCATGCTATAAATAGGTGTTCACCACACATCAACATAATACCTTCATTCAAGATCATTAACACATTATCCATTATAATTTATCCTTTATCACTTAGTTATATCCTCTTATCCAATCCAGACAATCCTCCCAATATCTATCCATTCATCTATCATTCTCTAGTTGCATGTTACAAACATTCCTCATTCATCTTTAATTTCTTCTATCTCCCTTTTATATTCCACCTTTAATTGAACTTCTATCTATTGACTTATAATCCATTTTCTCCATCTAATCTTCTATCTTCATCTTTCTATTCCATTCATCACCAAGCATTTTTACCAACATCTTTTTCATCCATTTTGAGAACACACCCTTGTTCTTCAAACCTATTCACCCTCTCTAGGCGGCATCCCTAGTTAATTCCTTCCTTCTCCAAGAGATTGGGGCATCTTCTTTCTAAATCCTTATATTTTATTCTTCTTTGAAATGATGTTACTTCAATGCCGTCTCAAAGAGGGGCAAAATGTAGACACCTAAATTTGACTACATCCTAACACCAGTTAATTCCTCCCACATTCCCATGTCTTACCATCACCTAATTACCAAACTAAATGTCTTCCAAGCATCAATTAAACAATTTATGATTAATTAATTAATTAATCAATTCATTATTCATCATTATTCAAACACTAATTAAATTAAATATTTAATTAATTAGATAATTATCTATTCATATATCCCTTATGATTTATTTCCATTTCTAACTCATGTGCACCTAATTAATTAAAACAATTAGATAAATCCATTAATTAGTCACAATATCTTATCATATCTTCTTCATGATTTATCCTCATCCTTATCCTTCTTTTTTATAAAAATCTTATCCCTATCTATCTTCAAATCTTATCCTTATCAATCCACCAAAAATCTTTAAAATGAACCTCTCGCAAACCATAATAATCAGAATCAAAAATATTGAACATAGAGTTATGTTGTTGAGTTGAGCACCTTACATCCACACATTCTTGACCAAATCAATTTGAAGAGAACTTGTGTCTCAATTTTACTACTTGAACCCCATGTTTTATAGTTTTTCTTTGTTGAACCTCTCATGAGTTCATTGGGTTCAATGGTTCGATGAACTATTCAAGTCTTGGGTTCAATGGTTCATTGAACTATTCATCGGTTCAACAGTTCATTGAACTGTTCATCGGTTCAACGGTTCAATGGTTCAGCATTGGTTCAATGGTCTTTCATCTTAGCTAAAGATATCACTCTGTTGAACCATTGAACCTCACATCAAGGTTCAATGGTTCAATAGGTTCAACAATATGTGAAGTTGGTCGGTGAGAGATTGTTCATCGGAACAATGGAAAGTGTTTGAACCGATGGCGAAGGTCTATCCGATGAAGGGTGGTGAACTTGAGGATCGTGGAGACTATATAGTATCAGTGAAGGAAACAATGCGATCACTGATGGAGTAGGTTAGGCCGATGGGTCTTTGGTTTGGCATCATCTGCAACAAAATTGCCGACGATAGTATGACCGAGTGTTTGGCGATATAAATTGCAGAGCAGTCTGCAACTCGGTGTATGTGGGACTATATATCTCATGGGAATGTGAACAGTTACGACTGTTGAACAGCAGTGGCGATAGGGAAGTTAGATCAATCAGTTAGGGCAACAGACAAGTAACGGTCTTTGCCCTTACAGACTGGAGATATAAAACTGATCTATTGGCATCGTCGTTGGTAGTTGAAAGGATTCGTTTTGTACTATTTATTTATGTAGAATGTGCAGATGAGATAAACATCTTTGTACAATTGAAAAAGGATCGATACCTGAACATTAGAGCTAGAAATCTTTATTGTAATCTTTCAGTTTGTTGTAATAAAGATAGTCTCTCTTGTGGTGGTGGTTTTTTTTACCTGAAAGGGTTTTCCCATGTAAATCTGGTGTCATTCTCTATAGCTTGTTTGTTTATTCTGTATTTTTCCTGGTGTGTTTATCTGTGGTTTTTTGAATTGAAAGTCACCTGTTTGCATTATCCCCTTTGAATTAACATTAGGAAAGTTGTATTCTGCACCTCTGATTTCCTTACAAGAGGTATCAAAGCTTGGCCAGTTGTGTTATCCTTTTTGGTAGGTTGGCTTTTTTGTGTTAGTTCTATGACTGGGAGTTCTGTAGAGGTCTATTTTGTTAAATAAGATGGCAAGTACATCAGGAAAGATAGACATTGAAAAGTTCAATGGCACAAACTTTGAGTTGTGGAAGCTTAAAGTTGAAGATATGCTGGTCGACAGAGATCTTTGGGTTGTTGTGTCTGCAACTAAACCTGTAGCCCTGAAGTAAGAAGATTGGGACCTGGTAGATAGGAAAGCCAGAGGACTGATAAGATTAAGTTTAGCAGATTTTGTTCTATTGAACGTTCATGAAGAGACAATTGCAAACCTTTTGTGGAAAAAGTTAGGAGATATTTATCAGGGCCAGTCCTTGGTAAATAAGCTTTTCCTCATAAAGAAGTTGTACTCTCTTAAGATGGATGAAGGAGCATCTGTAGAAGACCATCTGAACTCATTTAATTTGATTGTTGCACAGTTGACGTCTGTAGGTGTAAAAAATAGAAGAGGAGGACCGCTGTATGCTTCTGTTGTGTTCTTTACCTGACTCATGGGATCATCTTGTGATGGCTATTGGAAGTACAACAACCACATTTAAAACTAAAACTATTGTTTGCCTTGCTGTTGTCTAAAGAGATGCAGAGGAAGTCTTCTAGTATGGCCAAAGAGGCTCTGTCTATTCGAGGTAGATCAAAGGAAAGAGGCAAGAAGAAGGACAAGAAGTCTAAGTTCAAATCAAAGGGGAAATCAAAATCCCCTAGAAAGAAGTCCAAGGTGAAGTGCTGGAACTGTGGGCAGAAAGGTCACATCAAGAAAGACTGCAAAGAGGAGAAAAAGAAGAAGAAGAACTTCTCAGACTCTAAGTCTTCATAGAGTGATGCTGATGCCTTCATTGCTGCTTTGGCAACGCTTGCATCTGAATATGTTTAGCTGGTGGATTCAGGAGCATCTTTTCATATGACATCTCACAGAGAGTGGTTCACAAAGTATGAACTGTATGCTGGTGGGAAGGTGTTCCTGGCAAGTGATTCAACACTGGAAATTGTTAGCCGAGGATGAGTCAGAATCTAGTTCCCGGATGGCAGGATAAAGGGAATGAATGGAGTTCTTCACATACCAGGTCTGGCTCGAAATTTACTTTCTGTTATTAAGCTTAATGATGTTGGAGTGCAAGTTACTTTTGTGAATGGTGGGTGTAAGATGACTAGAGGTTCTATTGTTCTGGCAAAGGGTAAATGCATTGGAACTCTGTATAGGTTAGATGCTAAATCAATGTACTGTAATAATGTCTCTGTAAAATCTGAAAAAGCTACTATTGTAACACATGATGCAAACTCAATGGAAGTCAAACTTCCTGTAGAGAAAACAATGCTCTAGCATCATAGACTTGGTCACATAGGTGAAAAAGGTTTAAAAACCTTGAAGAACAAAAACCTAGTAGATGGGCTGATTGATTGTAATCTGGAATTTGATTTCTGTGAACATTGTATATATGGAAAATGAAACTATTTTTCATTTTATTCTAGTTCTCATAAATCTTTTGGTGTTCTGGACTATGTGCATTTTGATGTTTTTGGTTCAGTTGATGTTCCTTCTTTATCTAAATCAAGATACTATGTATCATTTATTCATGATTTTTTAAGGAGGGCATTTGTATATTTTTTGAAAAATAAATCAGAAGTGTTTAGTCGGTTTAAAGAATTTAAAACTCTTGTGGAAAATCAGACTGACAGAAAATTAAAATGCTTGAGAATAGATAATGGTGGTGAATTTTGCAATGCGGATTTTGATAAGTATTGTGTAGATCATGGAATTAAAAGGCATAAAACTATACCTTATACTCCATAGCAAAATGGAGTTGCTAAAAGGTTAAATCGATCATTGATGGAGAAAGTAAGAAGTATGTTGAGTTATGCTAGTCTTGAACAAAGGTTCTGGACTAAGGTAGTAGCTACAGCTTGTTACTTGATAAATCATTCTCCTACTTCGGCATTGGTTGATAAGACACCTATGGAAGCATGGTTTGGTAAGAAGCCCTCTCTAAGACATATTTGAGTCTTTGGTTGTGAGGCATATGCACATATTCCTGAGGTAAAGAGATCTAAGTTGGATAACAAGGCAGTTAAATGTATCTTTATTGGCTATGGTGTCAGTGTTAAAGGGTACAAGCTTTCGAATCCTAAGACTGAAAAGGTAATTTACAGTAGAAATGTAATTTTTAGAGAGTTGAAACCTTTGGTTATTAATTCTCAACCAAAAAAGATAGAAGAGAAGAAAGAAAAGAGTGTTGTGCATATTCCTCTGACCCCTGTAAAAGAGGAACAACAAGCACCAATTATAGATGGTTCGGATGTGAGTTTGAGCAGCTCCGAAGATTCAGATCTAGAGCAAGAACCTGAACCTGCACCTCAGCCTGTGAGGAGGTCTACACGTAAAATAAGACAACCAGATAGGTATGGATTTTTAGTACTTGATTCAAGTTGTGCCTATGCTTTACTTACTGATACTGATGAACCTAGGACTATGAAAGAAGCTATTAGCTTACCTGATTCAGATTCTTGGTTGGAAGCCATGGATAGTGAAATGACATCATTGGAGAAAAATGGAACCTGGGATCTAGTGCCCTTGCCTAAAGGTAGAAAACCTATCAGCTGTAAGTGGGTATTTAAAAATAAATATGGTCCAGATGGTAGTGTTGATAAGTACAAGGCAAGACTGGTTGCTAAGGGGTATTCTCAAAAAGAAGGTATTGATTATGGAGAAATCTTTTCTCCTGTAGCTAAGCTGACATCCATTAGATTTCTTTTGTCACTTGCAGCAGCGTATGACTTTGAAATTGAGCAGATGGATGTGACGACAACATTTCTTCATGGGGACCTTGAAGAAGAAATTTATATGTCCCAGCCAGAGCATTTTGTGGAAAAGGGTAAAGAACATTTGGTGTGTAAACTTAAGAAGTCTCTTTATGGTTTGAAACAGTCCCCCAGAATGTGGTATCAGAAATTTGATACATATGTTTTATCTTTGGGATATGTGAGATCTAAATTTGATCACTGTGCCTATTATAAAACTGATGGTGATCAGATTCTTATAATTGCACTGTATGTGGATGACATGTTGTTCATTGGCAATGGTAAGGGAATGATCTCAGAATTAAAATCTCAGTTGTCCTTGAAATTTGAAATGAAGAATCTAGGGGCAGTTAAGTACATTCTGGGAATGGAAATCAAAAGGGACAGGTCTAAGAGAAAGCTTTAGCTTAGCCAGAGCAAGTATATTATCAATGTTCTTGAGAAATTTAATATGTCTAACTCCAAACAGTTAGTTGTTCCAGTTTTGCAGGGAATGAAACTATCTGTTGAAGATTGTCCAGAATCTTCGAGTGAAATTGATGACATGAAAAAAGTGCCTTATGCAAGTGCTGTTGGCAGTTTAATGTATGCAATGGTCTGTACCAGGCCAAACATTGCCCAAGCAGTGGGAGTTTTGAGATGATTTATGGAGAATCCTGGCAGATCACATTGGGATGCTGTGAAAAGAGTTATGAGGTATTTGAAGGGAACTTCTGATTATACTATTTGCTATCATGGAAACTCAATTGGATCTCAGAGGTCTATAAGCATTTAGGGTTATGTTGATTCAGACTGGGTAGGGGACATTGACAGTAGAAGATCCACCAGTGGATATGTATTCATGTTAAATGGTGGTGCTATCAGTTGGATGAGCAAGCGGCAGGCTGTAGTCGCTTTGTCCACAACAGAGGCAGAATACATGGCAGCTACTCGTGCATGCCAAGAAGCCGTTTGGTTGAAGAGGTTATGTTCTGATGTTGGTTTTAATGCAGGGCAGATACAAATTTATTGCGACAGTCAAAGTGCTATATGTTTGGTAAAGAATCCTACTTTCCATGCTAGGACAAAACATATTGATGTCCAATATCACTTTGTTCGTGATATGGTGGAAGACAGGAAGGTGAAGCTGGAAAAGATTGACACTTTGGAAAATGTTGCTGATGCCTTAACTAAACCAGTGAGCACGACCAAGTTCAAATGGTGTTTAGATGAGATGGGTCTATGGACTCATAGTTCTCAATAATCGAAAGAGGACTAAGAGGTAGCAGTAATCTCTTCGACAAGTGGGAGATTGAAGAGAACTTGTGTCTCAATTTTACTGCTTGAACCCCATGTTTCATAGTTGTTCTTCGTTGAACCTTTCATGAGTTCATTGGGTTCAATGGTTCAATGAACTGTTCAAGTCTTGGGTTCAATGGTTCATTGAATTGTTCATCGGTTCAACAGTTCATTGAATTGTTCATCAGTTCAACAGTTCATTAAACTATTCATCGGTTCAATAGTTCAATGGTTCGGCATTGGTTCAATGGTCTTTCATCTTAGCTGAAGATATCACTCTGTTGAACCATTGAACCTCGTGTCGAGGTTCAATGGTTCAACAAGTTCAACAATATGCGAAGTTGGTCGGTGAGAGATTGTTCATTAGAACAATGGAAAGTGTTTGAACCGATGGCGAAGGTCTGTCCAATGAAGGGTGGTGAACTTGAGGATCATGGAGACTATATAGTATCGGTGAAGGAAACAATACGATCACCGATGGAGCAGGTTAGGCCGATGGGTCTTTGGTTTGGCATCGTTGGCAACAAAATTGCCGACGATAGTATGACCGAGTGTTTGGTGATATAAACTGTAGAGCAGTCTGCGACCTGGTGTATGTGGGACTATATATCTCATGGGAATGTGAACAGTTATGACTGTTGAATAGCAGCGACGATAGGGAAGTTAGATCAATCAGTTAGGGCAACAGACAAGTAACAGTCTTTGCCCTTGCAGATTGGAGATATAAAATTGATCTACTGGCATCATCGTTGGTAGTTGAAATGATTCGTTTTGTACTATTTATTTTTGTAGAATGTGTAGATGAGATAAACATCTTTGTACAATTGAAAAAGGATCAATACCTGAACATTAGAGATGGAAATCTTTATTGTAATCTTTCAGTTTGCTGTAATAAAGATAGTCTCTCTTGTGGTGGTGGGTTTTTTTACCCAAAAGGGTTTTCCCACGTAAATCTGGTGTCATTCTCTATAGCTTGTTTGTTTATTCTGTATTTTTCCTGGTGTGTTTATCTGTGGTTTTTTTAATTAAAAGTCACCTATTTGCGTTATCCTCTTTGAATTAACATTAGGGAAGCTGTATTCCGCACCTCTGCTTTCCTTACACAATCTTGGAGCACAACCGCCATTATTGGTGCAACAAGGAGGAGCTTGGGTTAGATTTTGTGAATTGTTTCACTCATTATTGTTTACTTTCCTTTTCTTTATCTAATGTGTGCAGTTAGATTTAAAAGTAGGATTTAGACCTTTTGATTTGAGTCTTGCATATGCATTTCAAATTTGCTTGCATATAGAAGGAACAATTAGGGTTGCTAACAATAATAGACATACCCAAATCTAAGGTTTTTCCTTTACCAATTTCTTTTGCAAACACTCTAAAAAATAAAATCCCAAAGCTAAATCACATTTCCAAAATTTAACTTTCAAGTTTTTCCATTAATTTTATAAAATTTACATGACCTCCATTACTCAAGACTCTAAGATTTTTACATAAACTTGGTAAACACACAAAATAAATCTTCTCTTTCTTTTTGTAAGGCACATACAATCTTTCCTTAACCTAACATACATAAATTACAAGAGAAGTGCCTTGACTTGCACAATCAAACACTCCAAGAGTTGTAGGTTTCTCAAGCCCAAAAAAGAAATTCTCTTCCAATAAAATCTTCTCCAAATAATTCCAAATGCACTTCCAAAGGTTCAAATTCAAAACCTCTTGCTTTATTTCTTCTCTAATTTTTACATAAGGTAAAAATGAGATCCAAGAATGAGGTAAACTCAAATAAAGAACTCGTTTCCACATATAAAGCAAAAGCTAACACCTAATATTCTTTTCTTTCTTTTTACACTTACAACTCACTTTAAGCTAATATCTTTTTAAACAAAATATCTAAATTTCCTATTAACTTCATTGTTTCACCTTTTAAACAAGTTAGAAACATGCACAAAGCATATAGATAAGATCCACTTTATTTTTGTAAATAGAAAGTGAAAATGACTTTTTCAACACAAAAAATTAGTGTTCAAAATCTAAACAACCCCCTTATATTTCTAAGTGCATTTTATCATTTCAAATATCTATCAAATTATTCTCACACTCACACCAAATAAGATGCATATAAGAATTATTTTAAGATCACAAAGAATGAATAAATACACTTTATAGGTCTAGCATAATAGAGTTCCTAAATTGCCATTGATTAGGATAGGTGGTTCACTAGTTTTAATGCCTTGTATCTTATTAATCTTACTAGAGCAAGACAATTTAACATAGTTAATCATATACACGTGAACACCTCAGATATTAACCATTGTTAGTTTAAAACTATGTTTGCACACTTAATTACACATCAAACATATCCACACAATAATAATAGAAGCACAACATATTAAATAACCATGTACATAAATCAAAGAAGGAAAATACATCTCACAATAATAGCTCAATGATAATCTCATCTTAGTATTAATATTTAAATTAAGCATAATAAGTATAATATAAAGATACATGATTACAATACATATAATCAAATCATTAATATTGAAACACTAAAATAAATCAGTTAACATCACATGATCTAATAATGAAAACAATGAAGCTAAATAAATCGTAATAGTTCAAGCATAAAATAATAACATATATCTCAAGTATATATATGTTGGATATCCATAATGATAACAAAACAACATATATATAATTGATAAAAAGGTTGCAACAAGAAATGAAGGCACAAATCACTAAGGGCCTTACATATAGAGTTGGGACTATAATAGAACTAAAATAAATGCACATAATTTAAATGAGTAAAATAAGGGTACTTAAAGCTCTAAATTTGATATCAATCTTGTTTGTCAAATGTTGCCAAATGATTCACCACTATACTAGAAAATTAGGACCTATCATGTGAACACTTTGAAGCTAAGAAAATCACTCCTTACTAGTGTAATTCACTTATGTGACTATGAACTAACCTTTTCTAGTGCATAATTTGTAAGATCCCTAACCAGATCTGCCCTAAAATTTTGATTTTTCTTCTTCTTAAACCCTAGATTTGTATTTTGATTTTTATTTCTGAATTATAAATAGTTATGGACAACGAATACACAAGTGCCAAAGCTCAAATGAACGTGCCAATAATGAACCCTTATGATGATAACATCAACCATGAATTCTACCACAATATATGATCATTCAAATGCAAACAAAATGACAAATAATTCTAATTTTTGAATATGAAAGTCTGTTGCTACAAATTAGAATATTCTGAATTGAAATTACATCAAATGTATAGTCTTAAACATGCCCAAACATAGCCCAGATTTTTGCTCTTACAAATTAGGTCTAAACATATGCTTATACATACCAAAGTGGCGAGGAATGATGTCAAAGAGAAAACCCTAGATGGGTGAATTCCTCTAGCTAGGCGGTGCTCCCTTGGAAATGACAAATGACATGCAAAATGAGGGTGGCAGCTAGGGCTTGGCTCCAACACTTCAAAGTGAAATTGTCGTCATTGGCACTCAATCTAGGGTTAAACCCTAGCAAAATCAATGCTCAAATCCTCTAAAAATATGGGCTCCAAGTTTGATATGAAAATCTAAATATATCCTTCACTTCTCCAAATTGTATTTGGCACAAATCTCACAATTTGGCCCTAGTGTTTCTACAGAAATAAATATGTCTTTGATGCTCCTTCTTTCCTTCCAAACTCCAATGAAGTGCAAATATGAATTCCTTATGAGTCCACCTCCAAGATGGAATTGGGTTTTTGTCCAATCCACCAATATTCCTAAGGTTTTTCTTCCTTGGAATATGTTGAACCAAAGTTGCAACCACAAGAGAAAATCTCTAATGAAAAGATATGAATGTGAATGATGAAAATGACATCCAAATTGCCTTCTTTTATAGCCATCCTATTAGACCTCCTCATGGCCTACCTCCCTCATGAAAAATATATTTTATTTCATTTTCTATTCTTTTCCCTCTTGGCCGACCACCCTTGGCAATTTATTTATATTTTTTATCCTCAATTTTGGCCGCTCGTGACGTTCTTGGCAATTTTCTTTATTTTATTTTATTTCACCAAGAGGGTCACAAAAATAGTAAAAGTCATTTCACATCATAAATTGGTGCAACAAAATTAGTTAAATATAAATAACCTGAAATGATCAGGATTACTTAGTATTTAACTAATAGATTATTCCCTTGCACTTCTGACTTAGCCTACAAGAATAAAATAGGCTAGCTGACTCCATTGGGTGATCACTTGGAAAAAGGGGACATTAAATAATTGAACCCTATGCGTGGATCTAAACCTAGTCTATAGATTTGAACTTCATTGATATAGATGTTTGGAACTTGACAAGCTATGTTTGAAGAGGGTGGTGTTGATAAACACCATTTAGGAGTTTGCTAGGCTAGAATTTTTCCTCTTTGGTCAAACCCTTGCTACTAAGTTAATGATATAGAATAACTATTGAAGACAAGGAGTCATGCAATATGCCTAACCATGTGTAATTGTCAATGCTATGCTCTTATCATAATGCAATGCATATTGAAGCTCTTCCACTAGGTCTTAGATTTTGTGAAAATGAATTATGTTTTAGACTTAAACACAACTTACTACACAAGTTAATAAATTTCACATTCAAATAGGCTCATAACAACTAATTAGAAGGAGTCCACAAGTACCCAAATTTAAATCTAAATTTTAAAAATATATAAATCATTTTTACACTCAAAAAACTAATTTAAGTTAATTACACACCCACAAATTAAAACCTAAATAAAAATAAATAAATTAAAAATTAAAACTAATCTATTAAATATGTACAAACAAAATTAAGATCAAATTATTTACCCATTTTTTACCATTAAAAACAAACTAATTATACACTAACCATTACATTACGAATGGAAAAGGTGCAAGAATAGTCTCCTCTACTTCAAAATGAAATATTACAATTTACAATGCAAGCACGAATCTTCCTTTTCTATAAATCGATACAACTCATTAGCAAAAAGGAAAACAAGCGCAATTACTTTTATATAGGTACTTATGCGTATTCAACCAATTTCAATTACTTTTATAAAAAGCTTAATAAATAAAAAATTCATCTCAAAATAGAGCTGCAACTAATCAAATGGGGACCACACAAGACCTAAAGTTTGCGTGCTGCCCAAGGCAAGGAAAAATTCCACCTATACAAGAAGTACAAAGCATTATCAACTCTAATACATTCATTATTCTAAGAAAGTACAAAGCATTATTCTAAAAGAAATTTATGCAACAAAAGTGAAGCAATATGCCATTTTAATATATTACCTAGAATTGTAAGGAAATAAAACACATTCCTACACTTTTTTCAATTGAATTAAAATACAATATGTTTAAAATTGAATTAAAATACAATATGTTTAAATAAAGGTAATGAGATTGTAAATGAAATTGGAAATGACATGTCTAGAATAGTTTAATTTAGTTTTTTTTTTTAATTGATTTTAGGTAGTTGATGAAGGATGTCTAGTTGTTGTACAATATAGTTAACCATTAGAATTGGATATCTACTTTGAATTAGAACTGTTTTACCTATCATAAACTTGCCTAAAATTTATGCTCTACTTTTGAATGGGACAATACATGTTCTAGTCCTCCTTTTAGTTCTAGTGGCATAGTTTTGTCCTTTGTTGTTGTTGGCATCCAAATTTGTTCATATTTTTGCATTGTACTATTTAGGACACATCATTGCTTTACATCATCCCAAATGTATAGGGAAAAACACAAAGGTAAAAGAAGAATAAAAAAGAATAGCAAATGAAGTCATGAAACAAATGGAATGTTCATGCCACTTGTGTCAAGATGTGCCATTAAAGGTGGTTTTATGTCATCCACATAGTTGGAATGAATATGCAAACAATGAAACTTAAAGCAAAGAAAAATATGTATGTAGCATTAGCAAGAAGTGAGTAGTAAGTATGTTCTTTACTTTGATAGTTCTTTTGGTTTCTTGATAGATGGATCTACTGGAAAGTTTGCACTATTAGAAAGAGATTCATTTAAATCACTTTAAATTTATTCCCATATGTACATAATCATCAATAGGTAAAAGAGGATTAAAGAACTTATCCTTACAAGCATTAAGAATGCCTTCAGGATCATTAATGGGCATGTATTGATTAACATCTTGAATTTGCAAATGCTTATGATAAGTAGTATTAGGATTTATGTTGTAAAACTAAGGAGCATTGAGGAAGATGTAAGAGATTTAACATCAAACGTGTCTTGGACACCATCCTCTAATGATCCAAATGGAGATTGAAAGATATTACAATAAATTTCTTCATTTATTTTCATGCTCTCTATTTGTTCATGTTGGACAATGAGATATGCATATGGATCAACATAATAATCATGTATACTATATCCCTTAAAAGATGATGCATTATAAGAAGGCATAGAAATGTTCCATAGTAGAATCATAATGGGCATCTAAAAGAGCTATATAATTAGAAATCATAGATGAATCTATAAGACCTCCTAACGAATGGCTACTAGAGGTACAAAGATTATAATCACTATGCAAGCACTCTCTAAGGCAAGAAGTACTCAATGAAGGCACATGCAAGAGTAATGAATGAATAATAAAAAAATATGACATATCAAACCAAATTTTAAAGCTTTATAAATTAATTTTCTCTAAATGCAATCATTAAGAAAATATCATCATGTATGTGCTCATAATATAAAAAATAAAAATTATTTAACATGTAAATATGCATCTTGATTTCCACTAAATCCATTAATCATTGGGTCTCTAATAATATGTGCATTAGAAAGACCTTGATTTGATCCATCACAAGACATTGAAGCATTCATAACATCCATAGTGCAAGCATAAATTATGTGTGAAAAATGATCATCTTTAAACATAACAACATCATGTGTGAGAGAAAATAAAGTATGTTCACCATTTATGAAAGCATCATTAAGATCCTCATTATTAGGAATAGGAAAGAAACCAATGTATCAATAGAAAATGAACAACTAGCTGTATACATGAAGGTGTCAAAATATGTAGAGGAAGGACTATCATCAAATGTATGAAGGTTATCACCATCATTGGGAATAGCAACATCATGATTAACTGAAATAGGTGGAGCATGACCACACAAGTCATCATCCTAAGATATATCAAGGCAATAGTGTGATGTATTAAGAGCTAAATCACTATCATATGCCATGAAACAAGTGGCATGATCATAGTTTGTAGTTCATATTGTCAAAGGTTGTGAGTTTATTTAGAATGGAATAGATTGCATCCATAAATAAGATTTGGTAGTGACCAACAGACAAGGAGGGCTCCACAAAGATAACGTTGATGAAGGGATAAAATCTAGATAAAGTAATTGATACATAAGGAATCATGATAAATCAAATATATAAAAGGATGGGAAAATCATAGCAACATCATATATGAAAATCATAAAATATAAGAAGGATGCTTAGGGGAAAAATGGGAGGTTTTGGAATGTCAATATTCACAAAAATGTAAGGAAATAAAACACACCCTTCTCTAATTTAGAGTCTAGTTAGTGATAAATCAACAAGTAATTAGAACTAAGGTAAATGATAGCTAAAATTGTAAATGTAAAAGATAACTTTATTATGTGCTTAGAATTGTACTAATTTATGATTATAAATTATGAAGATTGTGTTGCATGATACTACTAATGATTAGAATCAAGATTTTGGGATTGGATATATAACTATCAAACTATCAATCACTTGCATTATGGATTTTCTCTACTTCCGAATGAGGTTGCATGTGGTCTAGTCCTCCTACAATAGTTTAGTCCTAGTGGCAAGTTTTGCCATGTGTTGTTGACTTCTAAAATTTGTTCACATGTATTTGTACCTATATCTAAAATTTGGTGGTGCTAAAAAGCACCTTTAGGGGCCTACTATAGACAAAGAGAAATCCTTTCAACTTCATTGATAGTAGTTGAGCCCCATTACCGATGAAGAATATTGGAAGACATGTCATATAAAGATGCACATACACCTAGATGGTAAGTCAATGTTTAGTATATGTTGACATGAGATCTAAGTCTTTATATGATGCAATGTGAATGAGATTTGATCATTTGATATGAACTAATTACCTAGGGCTTGTCCATAAATCCAAGATCCTTGTTGCTTAACTCAAACTTTTGGCATGAAATCTTAGGGATAACGATCAAATTACCTGAAAGGGTTACTCAAGAAAGTGAGAAAAGGGAACTGAATTGGGAGGACAAGGTCATGAGGGTAATCCTCTCTAGAGGACAAATCTACATCCATAATCAAGTTTAAGGTATATCATTGGTTGCAAAAGGAATTGGTCCAAACCATTTGGGGTTGGGAAAGATTGATACTGTAACATAAAAATTAAACTACTGCTAACTTTTACATTACATTCATATGAGCTAGAATGGAAAATGCTAAGTTATAGGAAACTGGAAAATAATTTATAGAAATAAGTTATAGAGATCAAAAGAGGATCAAGAGAGGATAAACAACCTCATTTTTACAACAAGCCATATAACCTGTTTGTCCTGCCCAATCACCCTAACCATGCCAATTTGTTTATTTTTAGAAGCAATATTTATCTATTTTTGAAAAAATGATGTATAAATATATATTTTCCAATTGATTGAAATTAGACACTAATGTTGACATAATTGTTAGTAGAACTATGTAATTATGCAGGGTTTCATGTATGACCTAACAGAAGGAGTGGACTTCAAAGCAGCTGAAGTCAGAGCACCGAAATTTGAGGGCGCCAAAAATTTAGGCATACATAATCATAGACTTTGTTAGCAATTCTATTATTTTCTGTTGGGCATACTTAAGACTTTATGGCTCCAATTAGAGCCTTTAATGTGTTTAATTTCTTAGACATCCAGTTAGTTTTTAATTCTATTTTTCTTTAAAGACTTCTTCAATGGCATTTACCTGCCATCTAAAATTTAGGATTTTGGAGTAGTATAATTTATATATGTATTTTCTCAAAACAAGGATATGGATGTCGTGTTATGAATGAAGACAATCTCTTTTGAAGTGATAATTTATAGCTATGTTCTATGATACTTTTATGAATGAATATAGCCAGTTCTATTCTGAGTAATCTTTTCTGAGCAATGGAAGTGATATGAATGGAATTTACTTTGGAGCTATTGAAGTATTAAATGTGATTTGAATTGATAATAGGATCTCCCAAGAGTTGGCCACTCGAGGCATTATAGAATAGATAAGTATTTTTATTATTATGAATTGGTGTTGTTATTACTATTTTGTGAATGTTCTGTTTAGATTAATGTCACTTCATGTTTAACTATGTTATGTGTTCCTGTAGGTTGTGG
Source organism: Cunninghamia lanceolata (assembly GCA_027924645.1). Lineage (NCBI taxonomy): Eukaryota > Viridiplantae > Streptophyta > Pinopsida > Cupressales > Cupressaceae > Cunninghamia > Cunninghamia lanceolata. Next base: position 141,366 of record BSBN01000665.1, read on the forward strand.
TATTTAAGTTAATGATCTTTGAAATTCTATTCATTTGAAATTTCTGGAGCATCCATTTCATTCATAAATTTGTTGTTAGTTATTCGTTCAAAATGTCAAATGTGTTTTCAGTTACTAGTTAGATGCCTTTGTTTTTAAACTCATAGTTAAAATGCAAGTGTCGATTCTTAGTTTATATGTTTTCTAGATTAAGAATTCGAATGCTTTCTAGTTTAAAGTTTTTATGCTTTATAGTTTAGATTTTGTTTTAAGTTTTCAAAAATTCAGAAAAAAACTATTACTAAGTGAGATGTCCAAAAATACTCCCTATTGCATATAGCCTTGGACACTACCCGATCGACATAACTGACTTATTTTCAACTAAAGTGTTAGGACCTTAAGACAGCCTGTCACTTTTTGGCACCGTTTCCAGGGACCTTCTTTTCTAGTGTTAATAGGGAATTGCTTGGATACCTCTTTTAGAAAAAATAGTTGTCAGAATTCTTTTTTTGCATGGTCAGGAAATGAGGTCCACACGGAAGTTTCATACCAAGAACCCCCCAATAGTAGTTCCAACCATAACCAGGGAGGTAGAAGTCTCAGCCAAAGAACTTTCACTAGTATAGAAACAACAATATCTTACTATAAAATCTACTAAAAACTACTTATAAATGACCAAACATGGTCATGTGACCATTAGTAGTTTATTGCCAGTCATTTATAACGTGACCAAATTGATGACTAAACCATTTTTAGTCATTTATTAGTTGTTTTGATTGATCAATTTAGTAGTATATTTAGTCGTTGATTTAGTCATTGATTGTTGTAATCTGGTCACTTATTTAGTCATTTTTTATTCATTGATATATTTAGTCATTGATTGTTGTTAACTAGTCACTTATTTAGTCATTTTTATTCACTGATTTTTGTCCATTGGTAGTGTATTTAGTCATTAATTTTAATCATCATTTTGATCAATTTGGTAGTATATTTAGTCATTTTTATTCATTGATTTAACATTGGTCATATATTTAGTCATATTTATTCACTGTTCACTAATTTCTATCAATTGGTCGTATATTTAGTCAATTTAATTATTAATGATGTCAATTAGTAGTATATTTAGTCATTTTGAAGCCTGCATTTAGTCATTAGTATATTTAGTAGTATATTTTGAAGCTTGCACAATGAAACAACTTTGAGAAGGTAAAAACAACTTGTTTTATTGATAAAAAATGCTTACAAACAACATACAGATCTAAAAATAAGTTACAATGCTTTCTCTTTGCTAAAAAAACCTTCATGGTTACAATACATAGCTCAAAGAATGAACAAGAAACTAATTTTCTGAGTATCACTGAGCATAGAAGCATAAAGACATTCATAGATGTCTTCTTCACAAATCCATGACTGTCCCATGAAGCTCACTGTCCTAGTTCAATATCACACTATCATCTCTATAGAGATCCTATCTCATGCACCCAACTTGCTCTAGTTCATAAGCTGCCACTGTGAATTGTTACCTGTAGCATAAATTGTCCTTTATATCTCTGATGATTATGCCTCTGATGACTGTCATCTTTGGTAGGATGCCTCAATTGTCATGGACTGTTATTCAACAATATTGCCTTATGACTAGGCTATGCATTGTCCTAATCAAACTTGTAGCTTCTTGAAATGCATTGTCCAATCACTTGTCAACCTACTGTCATGCATTTTCCCTTTATAAAATAACAATGCATCATGACTGCCACTACCTAGCTCATTATTCTAGCATGCTTTCACTTGTACCCTACCTCCCATCAACGTTGATGGGAAATGTTCTACAAAAGTTAGAAGAGCCCTGTGTTATGCCACTATTCACATTATTCTGTACAGTTATAAGCATTAAACAAAACAAAGAATAGAGTGATGAAATAAAAGAAATAAATGCTCCCAAAAAGATTGAATATCTTTTCCCATTAGTTTAAACATAAACAAGCCCTTACTTCCATCATAAATGACAAGAAAACAAAGTCAAGGTATACCTGTTAAGAGTAAATATGTATTTTGTCGAATTTCCTTCTCTCAACAAAAGCTGCAACAAATTTGGGGGTAGCCCTTGTTTTAATGTAAATTTTTAATGCAAGGTCATTGTCCACAGTCTACACCAAGAAACAAAAAGTTATTCAAAAGATAAAGTAGCATTATATAAAAATGTGGACAAAGTGCAGATTAAATTATTCAAGGTATTAAATTGCACAAAAGAGTTACAGTAAAGTTCTAAACAATAAAACAATTGTTTGGCAAAAGCACAACAAAATTAAAATAGTAATGCAAAACAATCCACAAATCAAAAGCATTTTATATTTGACATCTACCTTGCAAAAAAATATTACAGAAGTTGCTACACCGTTAAACACAGTGGCTTTTGCTAAATCAGAGCTAAAGAAACAAATATAAACAACTCCAAGCCACATCACTAAATCAGAAATAAATTCCCTAGACACAAGTACCATACCATTTTGAATTAAAAAGGAGTAAGAATTTCTAAAACATACATTCTAAAAAACTAAAATGAGGAAGTAGCTACAATTTATAGACACGGAGCACACATAGAGGATAGTGGACAAAAATTAGGGACTTGCAATTGGCACTTGGTTATGGGAGTTTGGATGGGTGGCATGGACATAACTCAATTTACTTGCCAAGAGTTTGTAGATTAATGCTTGTTTCAGTGGAGACTTTTTGACATAGAAGCACACTCATTACTATCAAAGGTGCTTGTATAATTAGCATTGTGAGAAGCTTGATGAGGCCTTGATGATTTCTGAAGAATTTCCTCAAAGAGGTGTTGTCTCTTGGAATATAATGATTTTAGGATATGCACAAAGTGGATGTTTTGAGGAAACCTTGATGCTCTTCAGGGAAATGCGGAAAGCAGGTATGAAGCTAGACTCTATTACATTTTCAAGTGTTCTCCTAGCATATGCCCATGTGGGAGTTATTCAACAAGGAAAGGAGGTCCACAAGGAAATACTTAGAAGTGGATTTCAATCTAATGCCTTTGTGGGTAGTGCTCTCATAGACATGTATGCCAAATGTGGTGTAGCACTAGCTATGGTAGAACAAATAGTGACAAAAGTCACCCAACAACCCAATGATAAACCTGCCTTGTGCTTGAGAATATTATTCAATCTATACAACATGCTTGACAATCGATATAGCAAATTCCTATTTTCAAAAATTCACGCAATTTACACAAATCTAATTTATTTCAAACTGCAACTCATGCATAAAATCTTCAAGAATGAATGCTATAACGAGAATTTGCATAAAATAGCCAAATTTAACTGGATTTATATTCGTTGTGGTTAGCTGTTACAATCAAAACTCCTCTCCAGCCTATCAAGAATGATGAAACAGTTTACCATAAAACATCTACATGATGCTTTCCAATAAAATTCCAACACAACTATATTGTCAAATCCAAGAAAAATGGCTATCAGCTTATGCTACAGGATGTTTGCCAATGAAATTCTAACACAACCATATTGCCAAATCCAAGAAAAAATGGGTATCAACTTTTTCTATAGGATGTTTGCCAATGAAATTCAAACACAACCATATTGCCAAATCCAAGAAAAACAAGTTTCAATATACCTCATTGTATCACGTTATTCACAATTGATAATAAAATGCAGTCAGATCTATAGAGGAAACAAAAATTTTGGAAGCCATTTGACATCCATTAAATGAGAGCATTAGAGTCTAAACATGAAACCTAATATTTTATTGAGACCTAATGACTAGTCAACTTGACCATGTAAAATAAGTACACACATATAGTGGATGAGCTTGTAAACTAGGAATTTTAAACCTTTCAAATCATTCTGCTGTATTTTTTAATGACAAGTAGCCAAAATGCTTGTCAAGCACCATGTTCTACCTACTCTTTGTTTCTCAACCAGAATACTGGCCAAGCACCATGTTCCAGCCTACTCTTTTGTTTATCAAAAAGCCTTACTATAGAAAACAAGTCAATCAAGTACCAATTTTGGTTGGATTTGTCAGTCTGTTAAAGAAATTTAACCCATTTGTAGGACAGAGCAAAATTAGGCTAAAGAAAGTTAACCAAATTGTTGCAAAATAGAGAAAAATCAGGCTAAAGAAAGTTAACAAAATTGTTACAGAACAGAGCAAAATCAGGCTAAAGAAAGTTAACCATGTTGTTACAGAAGAGAGAAAAATTGGTGCTTAGAACATACCCTATGTGGGCTAGGAGTTTACATTAAATCAACAAAAGATGGAATTTGTTGAAAAATGTGGGCTATGAAGAGGAAAGACGAGGGTGGTGAGCAAGGGGGATGAATTCTAAAAGAGGCATAGCAATGGGGGTGGGAAGAGGTGAAGTCTGACATATTGGACAGGAAGCATGGAGGCAGAGCGAAAACAAGTAGATTTTGTGCTTCTTGGTGGTGATCTTTACCATGAAAACAAGCCATCAAGGGCAACTCTAGTAAAAATAATAGAAATCTTGCGGCGCTACTGCCAAAATGATCAGCCAGTCCAATTTCAAGTTTACTCACTTGACACTATCCATGGAAATCATGATGATCCAGCATGAGTGGATAATCTTTCTACAATTGATATTCTTTATGCGTGCAATCTTGTGAATTACTTTGGAAAAATGATACCCCATGTTGTTTAATGGATGCGGCTTGAACCTTAGAAGGGATGCCCTATGACAGATTGGTTCAACATTTTGGTGTTCCACCAAAATAAGGAAGTATCTGGAACATGATTTCATTTAGCATAGCCGGGATCATCTGTTGTTACATCTCTCATCTATGAAGAAGGTGGAAGTACAATTGAAAGGTAGAAGAAGAAGAGGAACCGCGTTTCCATAGAGGTCTATGAGAAGGCGTGCGTTATTGTGGGTAAGAAGAATACTCTTCTCGCATTCTCACAAAGGCACCCAAAAACTTGTGCGGGTGAATGGTGAATTTAGGGTTTCTTCCCGCATCCCCACAAAGCTCAACACACTTTGGTGTGGTATAGTGGTGGAAATCTAAGTGATGCAAGGAAAATATAAGGGAAATATTAAAATATGGTGAATGTGTTAAAAGTCCTGCAAAGAGCCAGGGTATGATAATGCATTGATGCGGTGGGGTAAAATATTGGAAATATTAAAATATGGTGAATGTGTTAAAAGTCCTCGCAGTCCCGCAAAGAGCCAGTGTATGATAATGCGGTGATTAGGTGGGGTAAAATATTGAAATTAGGTCTAAAAATATTGTGCACATGGGATGGGGAAATGTATTAAAATAAATAAAGTGAAAATATTTTTATTAGAAAGTGAATTATTTCCACCCATAGAGCTAAGTATAAAAGTGCGGGGCTGGTAATTATTTGTTACCCATAGGATATATTTTCTTCATTGGGTGAAAAATGCATGAGTAAAAATAAGTATGAATGCATATGGGTGACTTTGATGGATTGGATCCTCTGCTCATGGTAGCTCAGCTGACGGAGCTTTTTGGAATAAGTTTACAGTTACTAATCATGTTGTGATCTACTTAAAAGGTAGAGTGGCTTTGACAGATTATATCCATTGCTTGTGACAGCTTCTAGTTGAAGGAAACTTCTGGAATAAATGTATACTTACTAATCATGTTGTAATTCATTTAAAAGGGAGAAATGTTGATATCTAATGTAACTCAATTGAACCCATTAAAAAAAGTTTATTAACCATTTAGCTTTGTGCTTTTAGATGACCTTTGAACACCATGGAGGTTTATTTCACCTCTTAATAAAATGAAAGAGATGGAAATTAATTCCAAGATCATAACTATAATCCCCTGGTAAAGGCCCTCTGCAAGTGGAGTTAGATTGTGGAAGCATGTGTGCCTTTTCACAAAGTGTTATGTACTCACTGTTTTCTAAAACTGAAAAGACCAACAATAATGAGAAATTTACAATGCTAGAATAAAGCCCAATATCTACATATTTATCTTCAGAGAACCAACTGAAAACATGATAATTTTAGCTAAATCTAATTGACTATAGAAAGTAGATCATAATAGTAAAAAAAATTGCATTCATGGATGGATTGTGTTTCTTATCTTCCTCATCTAAAACTTGCTGGATGGATTTGAGCAAGTTTGTGTGTTGGTTCATATTACATGGATACCAAGCTATCTTGTCCTCTTTATTTGAGAACAAACATATGGAATTTAAGCCTCTCACATTTTCCTTATCCAAGGAATCTAGCCTCTGGGTGGCCATCTTTTTACAAATAATATCATCTCTTCCATTATGATATTTCTGATCTGTGTAAATGTCAGTTCTAGAAGGCAAATTGGGTCTATTTAGATCCACAAGAATGTGAACTTTCTGGGTATGGCTTCTCAATAGACATGAAAGATAGTCCTATTTAGTACTTCTTGGCTAAGAATTGTTCAACAACCTTCTCTTAATCTTCTGCATTTTGAAGATATTCTTGTCATCAACAACAAATATAAGAATCATACTAATTATCATTTCATTCTTTAAACTATGATGAAACATATAGGTGCATTTTATTTTTATTCAACCCTGTCCATGTCTTTTGTGTGCCCTAGGGTTTTTTTTGTTTTCATTGGTAGATGAATTATACTAATTGTCATTCCATTCTTCATCCTAAGATGAAAAAGGAAAAACCATTTGGTCAATAGCTCTGATGGTCCCTTCCAATGCATTTTCTTCATCCTATTGTTCCTTGCACACACGCCCCATTTTACCAAATGGAGACCCCTTCTTTTGCTTTGGCTTGGAGTCTCAGTCTTTCTTGATTATGATGATGAGAAAGTGAATTTATGCTTAGAGTGCATGATTTGTTCTAAATTTGAGTACTTTGCATGTTTGGAGTGATTTGATCTCTTTCACGATTGATTTGGAAGTGTCTTGAGTGGTCTCATGCTTAAAAAATAGCCATTTGTTGCTTTCTACATTGGAATTGGGTTGTACTACATTTTGCTCAAAAATCCTATGTCATTGGATATTACCCTTGAAATTGCTTCTGCAGGATGTTTCATGTTGAAATTCCTAGTTTCCAAGTCTTAGAGTTGCAAAATCATGTCAAATTCCACAAGATTTCACTAAGGGGTTTACATACTTTCATCCCATCGCATGGTCCTGAAGCCTTGATTTGGCTAAGTTTGAAACCCTGAAAATCTTGAAAAATGGCTAAGTCTGAAATCTGGTGGAACCACAAAATTCTAGAATTTGCATATGAAATCCTATGGATCTGGAACCTATCTCAAACATCCTAAAAGTATATTTAAAAACATTTAAAATATAAGTAAATTATACTTAAATATATTTTTAAATATACTTTCACCCTGGCCAATTCAAAATCTAGCATTAAAAATGACCCCAACTACAAAAAGCGCTAAAAACAACCTCTACTGACCTTTGCACTAAAAACAACCTCTACCGACATTAGAGCTAAAAATAGCCTTCGCAGACTTGCGCTGAAATGGCCTTCCACCGACTTAAGTCGCGCAGGTCAGTTGGTGCTAAAACCCGTGCTAGTCGATTGCATTGAAAATCCCCGCCGACTAAGCCTTTTATGTTTTGCGCTAAAAATCCACCTTACCGACTTGCGCTACAATCCATCTCGAGCGACCTTATGAGATGCTATTAGTCGGTCTGAGCCCAAACTCGTGCAAGCCGGTGGCACCCAAAAGTAGCGCAAAAGCATTTTGCGCTAAAAATGAACCTCTCTGATCTGTGCTAGAATTGCATTGCACCGACTTTTAGTTGGTAGACCCTAAAATCCCCGCTAGGTCGGTAAACCCCAAAATCAGTGCTTTTTGGTATTTTGGCCCAAAAATTGAGTTTTTCAATGTACAACTTAGATTTTCTTGATGGATTTGAATTGCATATCTATTTTTCACATCATGATGAACATTTTATCAGGTTTGTGTGGATTTTTGGCACGTTTTACGACAATTAATGCCACTACACATGAAAAGTCCTTGACCCCCAAAAATCTTGTTTTTTGTAGAAAATTCTAGAAAAACATGAAATAAAAGTCTGCAAATGGATTCTATTGAGCCCAAAAACTTCCTAGATCAATATATTGGCCAAATGGGTACTTGAAAATGGTAAAAAATGTAGAAAATTATGCAAAAAATCACTAGATTTATGAAGTTGTCTATAAGGAAGCAACATTGACAATGGGATGTTTTTGACTGATCCATGACTGCAAATGGACATATCTTGATCAAAATTGATGGAAAATGACTTGTTTATGATGAAATTGATGTTTGTTCTTGTATATTGTAGGTCTAAGAGAACAAAGGAGCCAACCGGAGCCGTCTTGGAAGGATGAACATACAGAGGTACCCTACTGACCCAGAAATGCAGAAACTTCATTTTATCGACCAAATTGATGCTGCACATGCAAGAGGAAGTTAATATGATGTTCAAGATAATGGAGTTGAGTCTTAGGAGCTTGAAGACATAGAAGATCATGCCAAATCACTATTGTTCCTGCAGATCCAGTCCAATGTCTAAGTGATCCAGTCTGGGGGTTGTAACTCCTAGCTATTTTATCAGAATTTAAACTTCTTGGACTTGTTGAAAAGATAAACTAATTAGCTAGTTTGAGATGCTCAGCTACTAAGGCTTGACACCGAGCAACCAAGAAGTTTCGAGCTCCCATTCTTCTTTGAAGACCTCTGAAAATGCAATTTACTACGATGTAAGAAATACCAAAAATTATATGTTCAATATTTTCCCAAAAATACCACTCAAATGACCTTGGATTGGATCACCAAGACATGCATACATCTGTCCTAATAGTCCAGTCATCAAGAAGCAGTCCAGCAAGCATCTAGTTGCATATACCTTCACCAAAATACTCTTTTTTGATCCAGTCAGCACTTGGAATCCCGTGAATCCACATCAGCTCAAGTTTTCAAGCATCATGTGACTCTATTTTAGCTTTATTAGGCCTTGAAAATTAACTTTTCATCATGTATAACCAAATGGGTATCCATTTTGTCTAGATTCAATGTATTTGCAAGCTGTATTTTGTCTTTTTCCTACAAGACAAAGGTAAATTTGAAAATGTAACAAACTGATGTATCTCATTAAATGTTGTGTAATCTGGACCATCGATGTCGAGTTAATCTCCACTGTCTATTGAAAAACTTAGTATGGTGCCTTGTCTATAAAAGGGCCATCCTTTTCTCCCATTTGTAAGAGAGATTTGATGCCAAATTGTTGACTCTATGCCATTGAAGTAATGCAAAGCAAGTTTCTGCAGTAATTCTAAGAATTTGTATCTTGTGTTGGCTCATTTTGGTTTTCATGGTTTGCTTCTTGCTCTCCCATAGTTAGTTAGTTGTTCTTTTGTAATATTCATGATTTGCTAAAGTATCTGATGAATATTCTAAGTCCATACTTTTAGTTATTTGTTGATGGTAAATAGCTATGTAAAGTTAGTCTGGGCTGATTGTTTGTGCTAAAGTTCAATTGCATTTCACAAGTTAAGTTGCGCCGTTTATTGGGTATTTAACAAATAAATGTAATATGAAAATCTATTGACTTCCATTGAAGATAGCACCTTTTTTTTGCAGCACTGTAACACCCATTCCAATTTGGTAACTCAGGAAGTTGGTTAAAAGTTTTAGAGTATTTGTCTACTAAAGGTAACCTATGCATTGTGAATGTCACTTAGGATTCTTCTAAAACCCTAACCTTTTGTATTTTCTTTAAAACCCTTGTTAGTTATTAGATTAGGAATCCCAACAGCATCTTATATTGTTGTATCAGCTGAAAACCATAAAGGGTTTATGTGTGTTTGTTGCCCCAAACTTGAAAATCTACAGATTGCATGTAAGACCCCTTGTAGGCACAGCTAGAACATACCAACTGAGTCATTCCATGCAAGCTAAGACCTGATTGTATTATCCTTGGAGTAGTCTTACCTAGGGTAGGATGCTTTTCAAGAGAGGTGTGAAACCAACAATCACACCTGCATTACTGCGTGCTAAAACCACCATCAATAGAATTGGCATTAGGAGGGCTAGACAAAGATGTTATGCAGGTTTTTAGTTTGCTGGTTCACTGCACATGCTGAAATGAAATGAATGTGTAGAAAATTTGGATCCAATAGGTACACATAAGGGTTTCAATCATGAAATCCCTTCATTCTTCAGAGGACCATCTCAGCTGTCATATCATGAAGAGAACTTCCAAGTTGATATCCCACTTTTCAAAGAATTGTTAGATAAGCAGATAAGAGTGAAGTATGCTCCATTTACATTACTTGATTTTAGTTCACCTTAGGTCTGCATTGTACATCCCGGAGAGCTGCATGACAAAATAGATTATTTGACCTTCCTCCAAAGGTTGGATCTATATTTAAAAGGATTGCTCCCTATCTTTGAGATTTACAAGCCTGAAGTGGGATATAGGCATAATAGACATATTCATATTCAGAGAAAGACCTTGCAAGGAGCTGCAAATCTTCCATTCATAAATGATCACGATCAACAGGGTAATTTGCACATTGGAGAAATTGAAGTCCCTCAAGTTATTCATCAAAATACATGTCAAGATGATGAGAGCAAGCAATGCATGTGGTCTTCAGGTCACCCAACTAATGAAGATGAGGTCCCTACCTGGATAAAGCTTGGTTTTCAACCACTAGATCCAGACTATTCAGTCACAAAATATGCTGTCCCAGCATGGCAAAAATCTAGTTTTTAGTCACAAGACAATGAACAAAACAATATATAGGGTCAATTTTCTGCTACTAAGGGGGTGGACAAGGCGGATGATAAATCAAATTTGATAAACAATCATGTTGAGGATGCAAATCAGCAATCAGATGCTCTGCATATATCAAGTTCTAAACTTGAGTTTGCTGTTGCAGAGGTGGAGAAGAACAATTTATTTCAAAATGCTAATAGTTCTAAGTTGGAACATCAACTTTATCAGGTCAAACATGTGAAAATCAGTCCTCTAGATGAAGGACATTCATGGACAGCAATGCAGAAAATCATTTCAGTTGACATATCTAAGCTACAATCAAATTATTCAGAGAAAAGTGATCAAGTTCTTGACTGTATCAGCCTAGTAAATCATTGTGATCAGCCATATCAGGTTGATATAATTATTGCAGAAGGGTCTCTAGTTGAGTTAGATGAACAAAATCAGGATAGTACACCACTTCAGAGCAACATTGACATCAAGAATCTATCTATAGAGGAAAAAGGAGACCATGTTGTTGCTGCAGACAATGAATTTTCAATTTCATATCAGCCAATGACTGAAATACAAGGATTGCTAATAATTGTAGAGGGAGTTGCTTTGGAGCATATGACTGATTTTGGTGAAATGGATTCAAGTATATCACGTGTTCATCAAGCTGATCATGTTCATACTTGTATAAAAGAAGATCTTCACATGGTTGATGCTGGCCTAGTAATGATAGATGAGAGCAATAATATGCAATCCAAGAATGAAAATCAAACTGTCCTACAAAGTGATGGCTTGGAAGCTTTTTCATGTCAATCACTTGATCACATCATTGAATTGATATCAATAATGAGCAAGGATATGCTGCTACATGGGAATTCACCACACATGTCATATTTTTCTTTAGCCACTTTATATAGAGTTCATCCAGATGATCCACATTCTAAAGAAGGTTGCCTAGAATTTCTATTTTCTTGGGAAGTTAATGTAGCATTCAGTACTCCAGAACAGGATATGGCTAACCACAAGCTGAAACCCCCTGAAGATGAGAAGGTATTTGGTATAATGCAGCAAGATGTTGAACTCACATCTCTAATCAACAGTACTGCAAATCAGGTTGTATCTTCCCTTTCTCCGCTCAGTTCCAATTATCAATTTGATTATGGTGATTTAGGCAAGACAACTTGCATTTGGATTGATCATGGCCCTAATAAACTCCCCCAATTGCTAATCCTGTATAATGGGTACTTTGAACATGAACCTATCATGCCTCTACCTCACTTTTCAGGGTACAAAGATGAATTTCTCATACTTAGGACACTGACCTGCACCTTGTTACTTCTGCATGTCTTGAGAAATAAGTCACGGGGTAGTGTAAATACCTATTGTACGAGATCTTTGTACCTAGTCTTGCTTGTTTCTAGTTAGGTTTTAGTTAGTTTCTTGTTGTTTAGTTTAGTTTCTACTTTCTGCTTTTCCTTAGTTGTTAGTTGTTAGTTGTTCTTTCTATTTTCTATTTGCTTTGGTTAGAGTAGTTTGCTTTTCTTTTCACTTCTGCGCTTTCTTTGCTTGGGTTCTCCATTTCTTGAATGTGGTGGCAATTGTGCAGACCTGCAGATGCTTCCTATTGGGCAAATAATCTGCAGTCTTTTTTTGAGAAGCCAAAGTTTCACTTAGGCCTTGCTGTGGGTTCCACTGTTATACCAGGAAATATGATGTTTGTTAATTGGAATGGAGTCATTAGTTGGTGCACCTGAAATATTTTCTAACCATATATCTCTCACACATAAAATAATCCTGAAGTAGCTAAGTAAGTCTGGGTGATCTTGTGTTAAGAGAAAAAGTTTGGATTCCCATTTTACCACCCACACCAGTACTATGGATCCAGGTGAGAGTGGTAGACGGTACTAAGTATTGCTAGCCTACTAGGTAAAAATAAAAGGTGTTTTTCAACACCAGACCCACTACAAAGTATCAATATAAATTTTTTTATTTGAATATTCTCACATGAAGACTATTATCTGAAGATTATTAGCATTAGAGATCATCAAAGGCATTATCAAGAAAGAATATCATTACAGAAGATTTGTTACTGGAAGAATCATCATTCGCTTCTATCAAGACTCATCACATCTCAACATCAGAGCATTCTCTTGGTGGTAAAATAATCCCAACTTCATAGCTTAGCACGAAGGATCTTGGATGAACCTAGTTTCCAAGGGATGGGAACGAATACAATTGCACACATTCAGGTTTTTAGGATATGGATGGTTGCACTGGTTAGTGGTCTTTGATTCTTTGATAAGGTATTATACTTTCTTGTCTAATGTGTGGGAAACACAGAGATTCTGGGTTTGAACTAACATTTATCTTAGAAATGCTTTAGAGCATTTCCCAGCAGAGTCGCCATTTGTTTTGCCTTGCACACATGCCCCATTTTGCCAAATGGAGACCCCTTCTTTTGCTTTAGCTTGGAGTCTTAGTCTTTCTTGATTATGATGATGAGAAAGTGAATTTGTGCTTAGAGTGCATGATTTGTTCTAGATTTGAGTATTTTGCATGCTTGGAGTGATTTGATGTCTTTCATGATTGATTTGGAAGTGTCTTGAGTGGTCTCGTGCTTAAAAAATAGTCATTTATTGCTTTCTGCATTGGAATTGGGTGTTACTGCATTTTGCTCAAAAATCCTGTCACTGGATATTACCCTTGAAATTGCTTCTACAGGATGTTTCATGTTGAAATTCCTAGTTTCCAGGTCTTAGAGTTGCAAAATCATGTCAAATTCCACAAGATTTCACTAAGGGGTTTACATACTTTCATCCTGTCGCATGGTCCTGAAGCCCTGATTTGGCTAAGTCTAAAACCCTAAAAATCTTAAAAAATGGCTAAGTCTGAAATTTGGTGGAACCACAAAATTCTAGAATCTACATATGAAATCCTATGGATCTGGAACCTATCTCAAACATCCTGAAAGTATATTTAAAAATATTTAAAGTATAAATAAACTTATACTTAAATATATTTTTAAATATACTTTCACCCTGGCCAATTCAAAATCTAGTGCTAAAAATGACCCCAATTGCAAAAAGTGCTAAAAATAGCCTCTACCGACCTTAGCGCTAAAAACAACCTCTACCGACCTTAGCGCTAAAAATAGCCTCTATCGACCTTTGCGCTAAAAATAGCCTCTATTGACCTTCGCGCTAAAAACAGCCTTTGTGGACTTGCGTTGAAATGGCCTTCCACTGACTTAAGTCGTGCAGGTCAGCCAGTGCTAAAACCCGTGCTAGTCAGTTGCATTGAAAATCCCTGCTGACAAAGCCTTTTATGTTTTGTGCTAGAAATCGACCTTATCGACTTGCGCTACAATCCACCCTGACCAACCTTATGAGATGCTATTAGTCAGTTTGAGCCCAAACTCGCGCAAGTCGTTAGCACCCAAAAGTAGCGTAAAAGCATTTTGCACTAAAAATGAACCTCTCCAACTTGCGCTAGAATTGCATTGCACCGACTTTTAGTTGGTAGACCCCAAAATCCCCGCTAGGTCAGTAAACCCCAAAATCAACGCTTTTTGGTATTTTGGCCCAAAATTGAGTTTTTCAATGTACAACTTTGATTTTCTTGATGGATTTGAATTGCATATCTATTTTTCATATCATGATGAATATTTTATCAGGTTTGTGTAGATTTTTGACACATTTTACGACAATTAATGCCATTGCACATGAAAAGTCTGTGACCCCCAAAAATCTTGCTTTGTGTAGAAAATGCTAAAAATTATGAAATAAAAGTATTTAAATGGATTCTATTAACCCCAAAAACTTCCTAGAGCAATATATTGGCCAAATGGGTACTTGAAAATGGTAAAAAATGCAGAAAATTATGCAAAAAATACTAGATTTATGAAGTTGTCTATAAGGAAGCAACATTGACAATGGCATGTTTTTGAATGATCCATGGCTGCAAATGGACATATCTTGATCCAAATTGATGGAAAATGACTTGTTTATGATGAAATTGATGCTTGGTCTTGTTTATTGTAGGTCTAAGAGCACAAAGGAGCCAACTGGAGCCGTCTTGGAAGGATGAACATACAGAGGTACCCTGTTGACCCAGAAATGTAGAAACTTTATTTTATCAACCAAATTGATGCTGCACATGCAAGAGGAAGTTAATATGATGTTCAAGATGATGGAGTTGAGTCTTAGGAGCTTAAAGACATAGAAGATCATGCCAAATCATTAATGTTCCTATAGATCCAGTCCAATGTCTAAGTGATCCAATCTGGGGGTCGTAACTCCTAGCTATTTTATCAGAATTTAAACTTCTTGGACTCATTGGAAAGATAAACTAATTATCTAGTTTGAGCTGCCCAATTGCTAAGGCTTGACACTAAGCAACCAAGAAGTTTCGAGCTCCCATTCCGCTTCGAAGGCCTCCAAAAATGCAATTTACTACGATGTAAGAAATACCAAAAATTATATTTTCGATATTTTCCTAAAAATACCACTCAAATGACCTTGGATTGGATCACCAAGACATGCGTACATCTGTCCCAGTAGTCCAGTCATCAAGAATCAGTCCAGCAAGCATCTAGTTGCATATACCTTCACCAAAATACTCCTTTTTGATCCAGTCAGCACTTGGAATCCTGTGAATCCACATCAACTCAAGTTTTCAAGCATCATGTGACTCTATTTTGGCTTTGTTAGGCCTTATAAATTGACTTTTCATCATGTATAACCAAATGGGTATCCATTTTGTCTAGATTCAATGTATTTGCAAGCTGTATTTTGTCTTTTTCCTACAAGACAGGTAAATCCGAAAATGTAACAAACTAATGTATCTTATTAAATGTCATGTATTCTAGACCGTCGATGTCGAATTAATCTCCAGCATCCATTGAAAAACTTGGTATGGTGCCTTGTTTATAAAAGGGCCATCCTTTTCTCCCATTTGTAAGAGAGACTTGATGCTGAATTGTTGACTCTATGCCATTGAAGTAATGCAAAGCAAGTTTTTGTAGTAATTCTAAGAATTGTATCTTGTGTTATCTCATTTTGGTTTTCATGGTTCGCTTCTTTCTCTCCCATAGTTAGTTAGTTGTGCTTTTGTAATGTTCATGGTTTGCTAAAGTATTTGATGAATATTCTAAGTCCATACTTTTAGTTATTTACTGATGGTAAATAGCTGTGTAAAGTTAGTTTGGGCTGATTGTTTGTGCTAAAGTTCAATTGCATTTCACAAGTTAAGTTGCACCATTTATTGGGTATTTAACAAATGAATGTAATCTGAAAATCTATTGACTTTCATTAAAGATAGCACCATTTTCTGCAGCACTGTAACACCCATTCCAGTTTGGTAACTTAGGAAGCTGGTTAAAATTTTTAGAGTATTTATCTACTAAAGGTAACCTATGCATTGTGAATGGCACTTAGGATTCTTCTAAAACCCTAACCTTTTGCATTTTCTTTAACACCCTTGTTAGTTGTTAGATTAGGAATCTCAGCAGCATCTTATATTGTTGTATCAGCTGAAAACCATAAAGGGTTTATGTGTGTTTGCTACCCCAAACTTAAAAATCTGCAGATTGCATGTAAGACCCCTTGTAGGCATAGCTAGAACATACTAACTAAGTCATTCCATGCAAGCTAAGACCTAGCTGTATTATCCTTGGAGTAGTCTTACCTAGGGTAGGATGCTTTTCAAGAGAGGTGTGAAACCAACAATCACACCTGCATTGATGTGTGCTAAAACCACCATCAACACATCCCAACCCTATAAGTATCAATATCTTCTCCAGCAGAAAAATCACAATATTAAAGGAGAAGATGAATTCCTAGATAATCATTTACATATCAATTTATTCACACCAGCATACCTCTTTTTGTTGATTCTTCCCGAAATGTTTTCACTTACATAAAGATGATTTAATGCACTGCAATTTTCTTCCACAAAAATGCCCTAGAAAAAGAAGTCTATTTCGATGCTTATATCCATTGATTGAGGGAAAAACCAAAAACTCCATTCCATCAAAGATTTCACTTATAAGTCATAATAAAGTTGTTCTTGAGCATTTAACAAGGAACAAGGAATTTTTGGCCTGGCCTTTCATAGCTTTCATGGTCTTTGGTAAAAGAAGAATAGAGAGTGACATCCTTATCAAATGGACTAGAGCTTTGAAACAGCATCAGCTAAAAAGATGAAAGCCTAAAATAAATAACTCCAATAGAAATACATGAAAGCCTATTATATCATGAGTTTTAATTAAAAGTTTCCATAATAACAAAAAATTGGTAATAGTTATATTTAATTTATTTTGACTGATTATAAACATTAAAATATTTTATTTATATTGAAGGGCTTGAGTTTATTTTGACTCATTATATAGAAGTATAATTCATTGGCCAATGTAAACAAAAAAACCCTAGGGCACACAAAAAAACTCCACAAGATATCAATACAGTGCTTATGATTTCTTCCATCAAAGCATAAAGGATAGATAAATTTTATTAGATGTTATAGTGGCAACTGTCCTAGTAGACATGAATACAAAATGTGGAAACATAGACAAAGAACGTGAACTGTTTGACAAAATGCCTCAAAGAAATGTGGTCTCCTGGACTACAATGATTGCAAGATATGCACAAATTGAACTTTTTGAGAAGACTTTAGAAACTTTCAAGCAAATGTAATTGGCAGGTGTAAAGATAGACTCCACAACCTTTGCTAGCATCCTCCCTGCCTATGCCAAAATGGGAGCTTTGGAACAGGGTATGGACATCCATCAAAGTATGAAGGATAGATGAATTTTGTCAGATGTTGTAGTTGCAACTACCCTGGTAGACATGTATGCAAAATGTGGAACCATGGACAAGGCACATGAATTGTTTGAAAGAATACCTCAAAAAAATGTGGTCTCATGGACTCAATGATTGCAGGATACACACAAATTGGATTTTTTTAAAAATCTCTAGAAAATTTCAAACAAATGCAATTGGTAGGTGTAAAGCCAGACTGCACAACCTTTGCCAGCATCCTCCTTGCCTATACCAAAATGGAAGCTTTGGAATGGGGAATGGGCATCCATCAAAGCATAATGGACTGGGGATTTTTGTTAGATATTATAGTTGGATAGAATGCCTCAAAGAGATGTCATCTCTTGGACTATAATTATTGTTGGCTATGCACAAAATGGATTTGTTGGAAAGGCTTTACAAACTTTCAAGAAAATGCAATTGGCAGGTGTAAAGCCAAATTCCACAACCTTTTCTAGCATCCTTCCTGCATGCACCAAAATGGGAGCATTGGAACAAGGTATGGACATCCATAAAAAAGTAATGGATAGAGGAATTTTGTCATATGTTGTAGTTTCAATTGCCTTGGTAGACATGTATCCAAAATGTGGAAGCATTGACAAGGCATGTGAACTATTTGGTAGAATGCCTCAAAGAGATGTCATCTCATGGAATGCAATGGTTGCAGGATATGCACAAAATGGATTTGTTGAAAAGGCTTTAGGAACTTTCAAGAAAATACAATTAGCAGGTGTAAAGCCAAATTTGACAACCTTTTCCAGCATACTCCATGCGTGTGCCAACTTTTAATGATCAACTCAGAAAGGCATTCTAAAATTTCAAATTTATTTTAGTTGTCATAAACAACAAAGAAAGGAAAATATATGTTAAATTGTGTTTCAAGATGAGATCCCTCATACAACTTTGTTCTATGCAAATCTACATTTTCCCAGTATGAACACATCCTTCTTTGTTCACATTGAAGCAGCTAACTCGTGCAATATAATTTAACTTTTCATTATTAAATCTAGTGCTTATATTGGCCCTAAGGAGACTTGACTTTTATCTTTGACTCAGACTTGACAAAGAGATAAAATTCTCTCAATCACTGAGACTTGAAATGAATAAATGTCAAAAACTACAATGGTTAGACATGGTTGTAGATTGTATTTCATTTCTATACTTCAAATAGATTATCAACACATTGTATCTGGTAAGGCCAAATTTTGTCAATTGCTTCTTGGGTAAAAACTTGAAGCTATCCTCGACACCTGGTAAAGTTATGGCTAACAACATGATCTATAGGCTAAGGAAGTTCTTCATGGATGAAATTGGGATTAAAATTCAAAATGGAAAAGAGAGTACTGACCATAGGTTTACTTAAATCTTGAGGTGACTGTCCTACTATTGCTTCAAGGTTCATGACACAATCTACTGAAAACTTCTTGCTCATTCATACATCTTAGTAGAATAGAATGGTAAAATGCAGAGAGATGGAAAGAAAAAAATAGAACTATTTGCTGGCCATGTGTTAATACATGTGGAGAAAAATAAAAAAGTTAATGGTAAAGTGCTTTGCTATGCCGAAAATGAATAACTTCTATAAATAAGACCTATTCCAAAAACATGAGAAATTCTTACTATTCTACACCATAGTGTGTTGGACAAAGCATTCCTTGTAGATATGACTTGATAGTTGAAGGAAAACCCACTACTGTATGTGTTTTGCATATGACAGGTGTTTGACAATACCCAACAATATTCTCATGAATTGAATTCAAAAATATAACAAGTTTAAAATCATTATACACAGTTGTTCAACTCCAAAAAAAAAAATAGTGGCACCATTAAATTTTAGTAGTATGCAAGGAAGAGAAGACGGGAAATCAATAAGAAAACTAGTGCCTTTCAGGACCAAATCACCAAAACAACTAAAACTAGAACCAATGGCAAAAGCAAGACAACATACTCTTGAAAGTTATAAATGATTAATGATCACTGATTATAAATAAACCAAAGAAAACTTCACAACGATGTGCTATCATGCTCAATTATAAAGAAAATTAAGATCAACAACTGTATTTGGAATGTTGTAATTATATCCAGTTAAAACCACACATTGACTCTCTCCACATGCTTGATAGTTCCAACAGCATCACTTTTCAGTACCATACCCTAAACCATACTGCAATCATGCAATCCTCCCCCCAACAGTTTAGCAACTCGCACATTATCCACATTATAGGATTCTTGGGGAAAACTTGAATATAGGCCTACAAAACAGATCTCATTAGAATGATGTCATTGTCACCATCAACAACAATTACAAATGTTAAAGTAGATTTCATACATCTGCAATAAGAGAGCACAAAATGCTTTCTTGTCCAAATTGTTTATTGGCAACAGAAGCCTTCATTTTGAGGGTTACTTGATCTTTATTCTTAATGTCCATCTTTTTTGAACCCTATTCTATCAATTCATTTAAAAGCTCAATTGCCTGAAGAAACAAGAAAAAATATTACCAATAAACAATACTAGAAACAAAGTAGATAATGTATCATTAATTTTTGGGAAGGAGCAAATCAAAAGAAATAAAGTATCTTGGAATTTTAAAAGTTGTCCAATTGCATGCAAGCAAAATTTGGTCACCTTCTTTATGGCTTTTTGGTAGCCACTGATTATCTCACTAGGATATAATCCCATCCTAATGAGCTCTTCAGCTCCTTGAAGAAGCTCTTCTGCAAATGATATTGTCAAATTGGCACCATCTCCAATCTCTTCCTGTTGAGCTTTAGCTGCTAGCACCAGAAGCTTTGCTGTAGGATGCTGCACCTTAAGTTCATTTACTATAGTAGCCACATCATTTGTCACAAAAAGCTTGTCTAGATGATTAATGACCATTTTGTTCATACCTGAAAAATTAAAAACTTCATACGTGTTAAAGACAAAAGTAACTATATAATCAACTCCTTAAACATAAATGTTCACGCCTTTAATACTTAAACTTTATATATATATATATATATATCAACTCCTTAAACAAAAATGTTCACCCCCTTAATACTTTAACTTTGTGTGTGTGTGTGTGTGTGTGTGTTTGTAGGTTTGTACATTGAGTGTTTCAAGTATAATTTGTCACTTTTGCCATGTTCAACAGTATAAGCATCTAGGGCCAAAAAATTAGTTCCAGCCTTCTAGGCTTTAGTTTTGATTCTTTCACAAATACCACTTTTCATGGTATCTCATAAATTTGACTTTAAATGGTCATTCACATCAATCAATATGCTAATTAATATGTACCTAACTGGTCTTATACAATTATATGCCTTTAGAGTCTATATATGTACATCACACTAAATATTGTTTTCACAGAAACTCACCTGACTATTTGCTTCAGATTGATATTTTAATTTCCTATGTTTTCTTCTCATATGCTTGAATTTTTCAGAAAAAAAAAATTGCTTGCAAGTTTTTTGAAGGATAGTTCTGTAACTGTAAATAAATTTCATCAGTCTTAAATTTTTATAGGACTATCATGTAATAATTTTGACTACACTATGGAGTCAATGAAAGATGCAGAATCAGTTATGTTACAAACTTCATGACTCCTAAAACTGAAATCTGCACCTTTATTCTACTAGTGCTATAGGAGACCCAGACCAAAAAAGTTCTAGAGAAGACATAACTGGATTAATCTGAACAAGTAAAGATGCCTATTCTTGTTGCTAAAAACAAAGAGAGCTATTGAATCTACTGGGCAAGGCAGGAGGTAAGATGGCACTGATTTTCCATGAGAGCTGCATTTTTTCTCAAAATGAAATAACCTTCAATAATAGCTATTGTACATTCAGGCAGAGCCAAGACTAATGTCGAAATGATATTTGTGGGATAAAGCTCAAGTTGTTGGACACCACAAATATCAGTATTCTGCAATATAATGCCTAGCTGCAAATAGGTCAAATGACACCAACTTTGCAACAAAAGACAAGTAAGAGAGAGGTCATAGAGGAGTTCCTTGTTATGGCACTGCAAATCTGGCAAGCAGTTCAAAGAAAACAGCAAAAGCACCTTGACAAATTTAGTTTATAGATTTTACTTTCTACATTTGCTATGAGCATTATATTTGTTTCATCTCAATATCCTCCCAATTTTAGTGCATTTATTGATGTGTATGAGATTGTTAAACTGCACAAGACTTGACAAGATAGGAAGCAGTATAAGTTTAAGTTGAATGAAAAATATCTTAGGCAGGCTCAGTTAGAAATTCTTTGTTCTAAACAAGCAAATTTAACTACTGAAGAATGGTGATTAACAAAAAATTGTTAATTGTACCTATGATATTGCATTGTATATATCTGATGTACTTCACCTTTAAATGTCCATATTGAAATGTATTCCTTTGTGGACTGTTATTTACTTTTGAAACTCATCCATAAACATAAAAAATTCATTACCATAGGTTTGTCCCTTTATCATTTGACTTGAATGTGCATTGTAAAGAGGTCTACCATAATCTTCTTAATGACCGATTCATCGTTTTGCTTTTCCCTTTGGTTTAATATATGACAACTGTCCTTGTCATTGTGTTTTCCATAATGTGCCTTCAAATGTTACTCTTGGACTGCACCAAGGCCAAAATATTATTAATTATTATGGTGAAGGCAATGACTTTAACATGATTTTGGTGTAATTTGATCTCTGAGGGATCTTCCTTTAATAGGCTTGACATCCTAAAAGTAAATATAAATGGTGCAGCAGTGCACTTTGTAGTACCAAGACTTCACAAATCCAAAAAAATATGACACTACCATTATTTCCACTCAATTTTTCCATAAATGAACTACAAAAAACTAAGGAATTCATCAAAGCCACTAAAAGAATCCCAAAACGCAAGACGAAGAGCATTTACTGCACTAGTTGGAATAGAACTTTCCAGTATTTCAAGAGGTAGCAATCTAATGTCAAGTGGGAATATTTGTGAAAGTGTGACCTACATTGAATTCTTTCCATTTCACTAAGATTGCACATTATTCAAGAAAAAATGGCACAAGGTGACTGTTATCAAATATACAGAAATTTAAAGGAAACAAAGCTTAAAATTTCAAGAATATAGTAACACAATGATTCTAACCAAGTTATTTGCAGATCTTAAAGAATATGTCAATGCATTGAATGTTACCAATGTTTATAGATCTTTGGAAGATGTCAACACGTACCACCTATAAAAATGTTTCTCTTTTCTATGAGAATTGAGCTGTAGTTTTAACATTTCTTGCTTGAAATCTCTCTTCTAATGGAACCCATTTGCTACTCCAATGAGCAAAAAGGGAATAACTGATATGGCTATTGTTGTTATGTGTTCTGGCCTCAGGAAAGTCCGTGCTCAAGACTTCTAAGTCTCAACCTGAGACTTGCCAGGTTTTGGTAGAAAAAACTCACAAAAAACCACACACAATCACCCAAACTCAACCCATGAGTCTTGTGCAAGTTGCATCTGCACATGTAAAATCAAGTTGTGCTTAATGTCCTAGTTATTTATGTTAGGAGAGAATCCTATGTAAATAGTAGGAACACAAAGCACAACATACAAGCCAATTACTTTAAACCAAATTACATAATCTAAGATCTAAAGGAGACATATTTAAGCATTGAATTGGGTATAATACCACATTGACGTCAGGGTAATACATTTCTAAAACTGTAGTAAGCATGTTGATCATTCAAATTGGGTTAAATGCTACATCCAAGTCTAAATATAACTTAGTGAAACCCATAAAAGACATATTAAGCATTCATAGTGAGCAAAATATTGCATCCAACTCTAGGTGTGGAATACTCAAATCCACCGAAGATGTGTAAAGTTTTCAAAATTGGATTAAAATCAACATCCAACTATGTGTGCAACATATTTAAAAAACAAGTTTGGGTACAATTCTAGGGTGACTTTGAGGCAACATATACCCCTAGCTAAGGAAACAATTTTTTTGACCAAACCCACTAAAAGAAAACTTGAATATGATAGAACAAATTGTTTGAGGATTATTTTGAAATTAAAGGAGCTGAAAGAAAATGAAATGGCTAAATACCTGTCAAGTTACAGTGATCTCGGTGTTTTCTTCATATCCAATGGGACCGCGACTACAATCAAAATTATAAAAAATAGTAGAAACAATGGACTTTGTCACTCTGGCCTGCACTTTCTTGTACACTAGCTCCTACAAATTTGAAGCCTTGACCTATTGTAAATTGGTAATTCCATGCATGAAATAGATTGAGTCCAATATATTCGATTTCCCTGAGCCATTCAGACTAGTTATAGCATTAAAAAAGGGATCAAAATTAGGCACGATTGTCCTTGTTGCATAGGACTTGAAATCCTCCAGATAGACCTCCTTGACATACATTGTTGTAAACTTAAATCACCCCAAATGCCTATTGATAAACCCCAATTTTGTTATATGCACCATATCTCCCTCAATAAATCTTGCAAATAAGATCTTGTTTTTGGATACACAATGTGCATCTCCCTCTATAATTCATGTAAATTGTTGGATATAACAAAAATAGAGTAGACATGGGATTCAACCTGAGGTCCAATACTTATACATATCTTTGCTGGAAAGTGCCACTCATCTTCAAGTCTTGTTGGAATTGGCTTGTGTGGTTGATGCAGTCGAATCACATCGCATCCAACATTATCGATTTCTAGCCTAACTTCAATAAAGTCTCTATAGACATTAACCGCATGGCAGAATTGAAGTATACATTGCAGCTACTAGTAACTCAGGGCATTGTAGAGTTACTTATTGCTGGTGATTTGATTAGCAATTTGTCCCTTGCTTGTTTTGGATATTGACAATATTGGACAGTAGCTGTTGATGTTCCAAAATCCCAGAAGGCTTGAATTACAATAGGATATTCTCAACTCATTTTCACCTATATTATCACTCTTATCATGTAAGCACATGTAAGTGAACTTGATAGACAAGAACCACACCAGACAATCAGTTGCGCCAGGCCCTATAATTAACAAAATATCCTTTTCTCTATGCCATGGCAATTTTTGCTCTTCACTTTCAGAGACTTCAAATCTAGAAATGTCTTTTGGCTCTGGGTGGGAAAATGGGAAGCGTTCTCATGGGTGGGAACACTGTGGGCATTGTAATCTTTTATTAATAGAATAAATGACTTTTTGAAATCCCAAGGTCAAAGAGAGTTAATGGGAGAGTAGACACTACTATTTTTGCATTGTGACTAATTATTTAGTCATTTATAGTTGTGTTGTAAAAAATTATTAGAATTTAGTCATTTTATTTTTTCGTGACTAAAAGTTTTAGTCACCTAGTCTTTTATTTGCCAAAATTCTACTAGTGTTTGTTATGAATTGATCAATCAGGATCAACTTGAGACCTCTCAAAATACCCCAAAAGCTTAGCCATTAGACTGAACCTTTGAAGAGGAAAGCATTCAACCATCAGACCCAATCTTCGAGGAGGAAAGCATTCCTTTTAACATCATGGCTAATCACAATGATAACCCTTTCAATAGAAGGAGAGGAAACCAAGGAGATGGTGGTAACCCACAAAGAGCAGCACAGACATTTACCTATCCTATTTCTCTCAATGAAGATGACAATGCACCCATGAAAAACATTTCACCTTCCATATTACCAACCTTCAGAGGTGATGCAGGAGCATCCCCGGTTCAAGAGCAATCTTGCATCAACCAAAAGCATTTGCATTTTAGTTTGCTTGCAGTTAAGTTTGTTTCTTTTTATTTTCTAGTTTAGTTCAGGCAGTTTAGTCAGTAGCAGTTTCTATATTTTGGTTTGTATTCTACCATAGTTGCATTTTACATCTTGCAGAGCTGGACTTAGCACCTAGATTCATTCATCTACATCATATCCAGAATTTAGAGCATTTGGATTGGTTACCAGAAAGTTATCGCTATCAGAAGATCAATTGTTTCTCAGAACAGAGCATCCTGATAGTCTCAAATACATCAGCTGAAGGAGAAGACTTGTGGAGCATTCCTCAACTTGTGGAGCCTAATGACACATCATTCAATGATCTTTGGTTCGTGGCTAACCTTCCCTAAGATCCGCACATCATTCCATTCATTTGTAGAGGTGTTCTACATAATTAGGTCTGACCTATCCATGTACACACGTTACAACTCTTCATTGGAGTTTGTGAACTTCCTTGGCCAACGCAGAGAAATCTTATGATCTAGAGATGATGTATAAGGATGTAATAGATCCTTAGGAAAGTAGTTTTGATGATCTAGAAAATCCCTAGTTTAGATTTGTGCAAAGGAGCTTCAAAACTATATCTTGTGATTTTCTGTAATTAGGCTAGTGAGCCAAATTGTAAGCCTGCATGTTGCCAGCCAATTTGTATTTGATTTCTATGATATGCTGAAAGACTAAATATATACTTGTTTCATATCTTTGATTTGTTTCCATTGTGTTTACTCTTGCTGCACGGCCTAGACAGTTCATTCTGTGAACCCTCCTACTGTGACTACACCAAGTGGTATTAGAGTGAAAGTTTGAATCTTTGGGAGTGAGTTGAGTAAAGTTGGAGAAGGAATTCTGTAAGATCTTGCTGTGGATAGATCGTTGAACTGAGGCAGGTTACTTGTGTCACAACCGATCGCTGATT
Organism: Cunninghamia lanceolata; assembly: GCA_027924645.1. Taxonomy (NCBI): domain Eukaryota; kingdom Viridiplantae; phylum Streptophyta; class Pinopsida; order Cupressales; family Cupressaceae; genus Cunninghamia; species Cunninghamia lanceolata. Next base: position 167,539 of record BSBN01000665.1, read on the forward strand.
GTGAGGCAGTTGTCACCTTGTAGCCTGATTGCTGAACTTGAGGTAGTTTACACTTGATCATAGGAAGAATGCCGTCAATGAGAGTTGTTGCTATTGGAAGAATGGCTAGTGGAATGGATGAGATGAGGGAAATGATGAAGACGATGTGAATTCATTTAGATGTTGTTGAAGAAGATAGACGAAGAGGATTAACACCGAGACCTAATGTTGAAAGTGATGATGAAGAAGAATTTCAATCCGTTGAACAAATTGGTGAAACCCTAAGAGGTGATGAAGAGGAAGAATTAGATCAAGTAAATATGTTGCGAGCTATTTCAAAGATTGAGAAAATACCTAGAGTTTATGTGCCAAACTATATTGGTAATTTGAACCCTGAAGAATTGATTGACTAGATAAATGACATGGAAGAATACTTTGAATATGAAGAAGTTGAAGATCCGGAGAAGGTGAAATTTGCAAAGGTAAAATTGAAAGGACATGTTGCTATATGGTGGAAAGAAGTTTAGTTGGAAAGAAATAGAAAAGGAAAAGAAAAGATTACGAAGTGGGATAGAATGGTGAGAAAATTTAAGAATCAATTCATACCTGCTGACTATGAATTGGGGCTTTTGAAAAGATTGCAGAACCTGAGATAGAAGGAGAAATATATGAAGTAGTACACTGAAGAATTTTATAAGATGATTATAAGGACATGACATAGTGAAGAAAGCAAGGAGAAAGTGGCTAGATACATCAATGGATTGAGATTAAGCATTCAAGAAGAACTAAGCTTGGTAAGGATGACATCTTTGGAAGAAGCATATCAGTTTGCCTTGAAAGTTGAATAAAAGGCATGATCTGAGACAAAGAGGTAGAGGAGGTAAATTTCAAAGAGGTACAATATTTTCTGGAGGAGATAGATCACATTCATAGTAGAACAAGTTTGACAACATATTCAAGAAGGAGGACAGAGATAATAATGCTTACCAGAGAGATGACAAAAATTTTCATCGGAGAGGAAACCCTAGTGCATATCGGAATGAAGAATACAAAAGAGAGGGAAGAGGATTTGATAAGAGAACATTTAGAGGTACTTGTTTCAAGTGTGGAGGTGAAGGACATAGAGCATTCGAATTTAATCAGGGTAGTGCAAGTAAGAAGATAGAGAACAGTGGGAGAGCAACTTATATTGAAGAAGAACCTGTTGGATCGCCTAGTTCTATTGGTAAACTAGAGAAAGGAGAATTATTGGTGATGAGGAGAGCATTATTTCAAGAAGAAACAAATGAGGAACCACCACAGAGGAAAAGTTTGTTCAGAACTGGATGCAAATTAGGAGGTAAGTGTTGTAAAGTTGTAATTGATAGTGGTAGTGACTAAGTTGAAGTTGGAAAGATTGAAATACCCTAAGCCCTATCAAATAGCATGGATATAGGATGATCATAAGGTACTGGTAAGTGAACAATGTTTGGTGAAATTTCATATTGGATCTTATCATGATGAAGTTTTGTGTGATATTATGCCTATGGATGTTTGTCATATCTTGTTGGGTAGACCTTGGCAGTATGATAGAAAAGCTATACATGATGGGAGAAAGAATACATACACTATAACAACAAATGGAAAGAGAATTACCTTGATTCCTTTGAAAGATGATCCTAAGAGTGAAGTATGTGGAAATGTAAGAATCTGTTTGGTAGATGGAAGAAAATTTCTAGATGGTTTGAGACATGAGAATATGTGTTATGCTTTGATTCCTAAGAAGCTTGAAACATTGAAGGGGATTGGAGGAGAACAACTGGAGGAGATAACGGAGTTACTGACAGAATATGAAGACACCATATTAGATAATGTACCTGAAGGATTGCCACCTATAAGGAGTATTAGTCATCACAGGGATCTTATACCTAGCGCAAGTTTGCCTAACAAAGTAGCACATAGAATGATGCCGATAAAGAATGAAGAACTGAATAGACAGATACAAGAATTGTTGTGGAAAGGTTTGATTAGAGAAAGTTTGAGTCCTTGTGCAATACCTACAGTGTTAGCACCAAACAAAGATGGAGAATGGAGAATGTGTACTGATTCTAGAGCAATAAACAAGATCACAGTTAAGTATAGATTTCCTTTACCTAGAATGGATGATATCATGGATTGTTTGAGTGGAGCAAGATATTTCACAAAGAGAGATTTGAAGAGTGGATACCATTAGATCAGAATCATAGAAGGAGATGAATGGAAGACTACTTTTAAAACAAATGAAGGATTGTATGAGTGGTTAGTGATGCCTTTTGGATTGACAAATGCACTGAGTACTTTTATGAGATTGATGAATGAAGTCTTGAAGAAATTCTTGGGTAAGTTTGTGATTGTATACTTGGATGATATTTTGATTTTCAGTAAGACAAAAGAGGAACATTTGTGGCATATTAGACAAGTTTTGTTGAGGTTGAGAGAAGAGAAATTGTTGATAAACATCAAGAAGTGTAGTTTAATGAAGGAAGAATTAGTGTACTTAGGATTTGTAATTTCTGTGGAAGTATTGAAGATGGACCCTAAGAATGTGAAAGCAATTGTTGAATGGCCTACACTGGAGAGCATTGGAGGGGTTATATCATTTCATGGATTGGCTAGTTTCTACAGGAAGTTCATCAGAAATTTTAGTTCAATATGTAACCCTATGATAGAGACAAAGAGAGGTGACAGAAAAGATTTTAAGTGGACATCTGGAGCAGATAAAAGTTTTAAATTGTTGAAGTAGAAAGTGACAGAGCAACCTATATTGGCATTACCGGATTTAAATAAGGTATTTCAAGTTGATTATGTTGCAAGTGGAAATGTAGTTGGATCAGTATTAAGTCAAGAAGGTAGACTAGTAGCATATTTTAGTGAAAAGTTGAATGATGCAAGGAGAAGATATTCAATTTATGATCAAGATTTTTGTGCCATAATTCAAGCCTTGAAGAAGTGGAGACATTATTTGTTGCCTAACGAGTTTGTGTTGTATACATATCATCAAGCTTTGTAGTATTTGAATAGTCAAGGTAAGTTGAATCAGAGACATATGAGATGGGTGGAGTTCATGCAGAGTTACACTTTTGTGTTAAAAAATAGGAGTGGAAAATCAAACAAAGTTGATGATGCATTGAGTAGAAGAAGAAATTTGTTGACAGAGATGAGAATTGAAGTGTTGGGTTTTGATGAATTGAAGAACACATATGAGGGAGACACTAATTTTGTAGAAACTTGGAAAGCATGTAAGGAACCTGTTGTGACAGATAGGAGTAAGTGGTTGGATTATTTCATTCAGAAAGATATGTTGTTTAGAGGAAGTCAGTTGTGCATACCTAAGAGTTCAATGAGATAATTTGATCAAGGAGAAACATAGTAGTGGATTAGAGGACATTTTGGCATTGATAAGAGAGTGGCTTTGGTAAGTGAAAATTACTTTTGGCCTTAGATACATAAGGATGTTAGGAAATTTGTACAAAGTTGTAGAGTTTGTCAAGTTACAAAAGGAAGTAGTCAGAATATTGGATTGTATAAACCTTTGACAATACCAGAGAGACCTTGGGAAGACATAAGCATGAATTTTGTAATGGGATTACCTAAGATGCAGAGAGGACATGATTCAATATTTATAGTGGTTGATAGATTTTCAAAGATGGCTCATTTCATACCTTGTAAGAAGACAACTGATGCAGTGCATGTAGTTGACCTATTTTTCAAGGAGATTGTGAGATTGCATGGATTGCCTAAGAGTATAGTTTTAGACAAAGATACAAAGTTTGTTGGATATTTTTGGAAGACACTTTGGAAGAAAATGAAGACAAATTTGAAGTTCAGTTCAACTTTTCATCCACGGACTGATGGACAGATAGAGGTAGTGAATAGGAGTTTGGGAAACCTATTGAGATGTTTGGTTGGAGAGAAAGCAGGAAGTTGGGATTTGATTCTTTCACAAGTAGAGTTTACATACAATAATTCAGTAAATAGGAGTACTAGAAGAACACCTTTTGAGATTGTTATCAAAGTAAATCCTAGAGGAGTTGCAAAATTGAGAGACATTGGTAGGGAAGAAAAGAGAAGTGTAGAAGCAAAGGAATTTGTAGATCACATGAAGACAGTGCATAATGAGGTTAAGAAGCAATTAGAGGACATGAACAACAAATATAAGGAAAAGGTAGATGAGAAGAAAATACATAAATAATTTGAAGTTGGAGATGAAGTGATGATATACTTGAGAAAAGAAAGATTTCCAATTGGCACTTATAACAATTTGAAGATGAAGAAGTTTGGACCTTGTAAGGTACTTAGAGAGTTTGATTTAGGAAGTGCATATGAAGTGGATTTACCAAAGACATTGGGTATATCACCTATTTTCAATATTACAGACCTTTATCAGTATCATGAAGTAGAGGTCAGTGACAGCATGGATGAAGACTTGAAGAAGCAGTTACCACAACAAGCACTGGAGCAGATTGAAGACATTTTGGATAGCAGAGTTGGGCGTAGCACTAGAGGAAGAAAATACAAAGAATATCTTGTGAAGTGGAAAGGTAGACCGGAAGAAGATTCATCATGGATTTCTCAGGTTGAGGTGGACTGTCTTGGTTCTCCCCTAGCCCCAACAAAGTGAGGAACTCACTTTTTTCAATAACCCTAGATGCCTGATGCAGGAGCATCCCTGGTTCAAGAGCAATCTTGCATCAACCAAAAACATTTGCATTTCAGTTTTCTTGCAGTTTAGTTGATTTCTTTTCATTTTCTAGTTCAGTTCACGTAGTTCAGTTAGTAGAAGTTTTTGTATTTTGGTCAGCATTCTATCGTAGTTGCTTTTCACATCTTGTGGAGCTAGACTTAGCACCTAGATTCATTCATCTACATCATATTTAGAATTTAGAGCATTTGGATTAGTTACCAGAAAGTTATCACTATCAAAAGATCAACTATTTCTTAGAACAGAGCATCCTGACAGTCTCAGACACATCAACTGAAGGAGAAGATTTGTGGAGCATTCCTCAACTTTTGGAGCCTAATGTCACATCATTCAATGATCTTTTGTCCGTGGCTGACCTTTGCCGAGATCCATACATCATTCCATTCATTTGCAGAGGTGTTCTACATGATTAGGTTTGACCTATCCATGTACATACGTTAGAGCTCTTCATTGGAGTTTGTGAACTTCCTTGGTTGACGAGGAGGAATCTTATGATCTGTAGATGATATATAAGGATGTAATAGATCCTTAGGAAAGTAGTTCTGATGATCTAGAAAATCCCTAGTTTAGATTTGTACAAAGGAGCTTCAAAGCTATATCTTGTGATTTTCTATAATCAGGCCAGTGAGCTGAATTGTAAGCCCGCATGTTGCCAGCCAATTTGTATTTGATTTCTATGATAGGCTAAAAGACTAAATATGTACTTATTTCATACCTTTGAGTTGTTTCCATTGTGTTTACTCTTGTTGCATGACCTGGACAATTCATTCTGTGAACCCTCCTACCATGACTGCACCAAGAGGGTTATCCTCCGAAGACCCTGACCAGTTCCTTTTCGAGTTCAAAGTCCTATGTTAGACATATGACTACAAAAATGATAACCAGAAAATTAAACTCTTCCCCTCCACTCTGAGAGACTCTGCAATGCATTGGTTCATGGGGTTAGTTTCAGGATCAATAACCACATGGGATGACATGGAGACCATCTTTTTAGACAAATATCAGAGCTACCACAGAGTTAGTGATAGGAAAGAGGAATTGTTCAAACTAAGGCAAAAAGAAGATGAGAGCTTGAAAGATTACCTTGATAGGCTCATCTTCTTATCCAAATGATGTGGCAAAGAGGCCATAAGCCCAGAAATTTTGAAGACCATATTTCTCAAGGGACTTGATGAGGATGCTAGGAGAAGCCTAGATTTAATGGGAAAAGGAGATGTGTCCCAACTTGAACTTGGTGATATCACTGAGTTATGCAGAAATTTCTCCCAGACTCGTGAAGGTATCCATAAATCTAGTCTTTTGAGGGGCTCAAATGAAATTGGTAAACTATGAGAGGAAATAGCAAATTTGAAAACTAACATTCTTGTTCAGCTAAACACCACTTTGGATGGAATACAGGACAAAACATGTAATCCTAAAACCTTATCCATCTATTGTCCTAGGTGTCGAAACAAACATCTATTAAGAGAGTGTCTGTTGGACAAAGCTGACAATTGTCAAATTTGTGAAAAGAGTCATGCCACTAACCAATGTGAGATCCTAAATGCAATCAAAAATTCCAAGAAAAGGTCATCTCACACTAAGGAGGAGATAAATTTTGTGGGTCAAAGACCTGGAGGGAATTTATCCTATGGCCAAAATTCAAACCCCTCCTGGCAACCTCCAAATAATTGGAATAATATTCAATGGGCGGCACATTGGCCTCTAGCACCACCTAATTAGGGACCTTACCCTTGGGGACCACCTAAATCAGCAAATCAGTCCTAGGGAAATCCTCAATGGCCAAATCAGACTCAATAACAATAGTATCCTCAAAATCCTGCCCCTCAATGGAATCAGACTCCAAATCAGTTCTATCATGGACTAAGGAGGATGCCCAATCCATAGCAGAACCTCTTGCTAGCACCCCAAAACACTCAACAAAATGAGCAAGTCAACCAACCACAACTCCCAGCGCAACCTATCCCTAATCCAAAGAATAATCGTCGAACCACACTAGTGTATTCCATAGAGTAGGAAAACATGGTTGGAGTTAACGCTATCTATTGTAGAAACCTACAGTTGAGGTCAGGAAAAACACTCCAGCAGCCTACCATAGTTGAGATCCTTGATGAATCGAACGCAAAATCTACTGAAGGAACATAGACACCTTCCATACCTTCATATAAAAACCCAACGAGTAACCAGGAAAAGCTTCCTCAACAATCCTCACCTAAAACTTTTGAGTTACCTCAGGAAGAAGTTGGCCTACATTCAGCAGATCTTCCAAAGAAGGATTCCACCTTGAAAAAAAGACCTCAAGCACCTTTTCTGGAGCGCCTCAAAGAAACCCCACTAAAAAACCCTCTGAAAATGACCTTACCCACTAAAACTATGTTAATACAAGAAATTAAATGACTCCATATCAAGATTCAATTATTATAGGCAATTAAAGAAATTATTGAACTAAACCAGCTAGTCAAACCATTGTGTATAAAAACACCAAGAAGGAAAAAGAAATAGATTAACACTATGCACATCAATGGTGACCTTCTAGCTGGAAAAATCTCAACCCCAAAATATGGTGACCCAGGCAGTCCACTCATAATAGTGACAATCAATGAGGTAGCAATACCTAATGCACTTGTGGACTTGGGAGCAACCATTAACATCATGATAATGGACATTGTGGAAAAATTGGGACTCACTGATCTACATCCCATAACCACCATATTGCAAATGACAAATCAATCCATAGCTATTCCCAAAGGTGTCTTAGAAAATGTTCTTGTCAAGGTTGACAATTGGGAATACCCAGTGGATTTCCAAGTAATCCAGTCCCTCACACCTAAGGACAGATACCCGTTAACACTGGGCAAACCTTGGTTAGCTATAGTTGCAGCTAAAATTGACTACAGAGTAGGAGGAATGACCATTTCAAATGGCCCCAATAGCAAAAACTTATTCCTGTATCCCCCTGGTCAACCTACCACACATAAACAAGTTTGGGTTGACGAACCAAATGGTTTTGACAAACAAGAGAATCTAGCCTCACTTGCTATGGTAGTCATCAAACAACACAATGAAGAATTGGAAGATGAATTGGAAAACAACATGCAAGATCTTGCCATAGATTCAAGTGATGGAGAAATTTTAGAAGTAGAAGAGATTTTAGGACACCTAATCCACACTAATGATATCGAACACAGTTACACGAACTTCACAGTGTTACCTTATCCTTTGGATAATATCATTCTGAAAATAGATCACTTCTTTGAAGATATTGCTAGACTCCACAGAATTATACCGCATAGCTGTCCTCTTAACACCTTAACGAGAGAAGTTCATACTGTCACCTCCAACTACTCCAGAACCAAAACTATCCTATTACTACTAGGAAAGACCTTAAAATATTAATAGTTGGTTGACAAAGTTAGATGAACTCAAGTTATTTGATGTTTTGGTAAATAGATCCAAAGCATTTGCTTGGGATTATATAGACATGAGAGGAGTACATCCAAGTGTTTGTACCCATCACATCTATACTAAAGATGTTAGAAATGTTCGTCAACCACAATGAAGACTCAACCCTTCTCTCAAAGACATTGTTAAAATAGAGATTGAAAAACTATTGCAAGTAGGATTCATCTATCCCATCTCTAACAGCAAATGGGTTTCACCTCTGGTAGTAGTCCCAAAGAAAAATAGGAAGTGGAGAGTGTGAGTTGATTATAGAGAGCTCAATAAAGCCACTTATAGAAATTACTTTCCTTTACCTTTCATAGACCAGGTCTTGGATAATCTAGTAGGAAGGAAGTATTTCTCATTTTTGGATGGATTCAGCAGATATAACCAAATACAAGTAGTAGCAAAGGACCAAGACAAAACAACTTTTACCTATCCATACGGAAAATTTGCATATCGAGTTCTTCCCTTCAAGCTATGTAACACTCATGCAACATTTTAGAGATCTGTTCTAGCCATCTTTGCTAAGATTGTAAATGATTATGTGGAAGTCTATATGGACGACTTCACAGTGTATGGTTCCACTTTTGATGAAGCTCTTAAAAATTTGGACAAGGTGTTGTAGTGATGTGAGGACCATAAGCTATCCCTGAGTCATGAAAAATATTTAATAATGGTACTAGAACAAGGTATAGTGTTGGGACACCACATCTCAGCTGAAGGGATAAAAGTGGATCCTAAGAAAATTGAAGTGATACAACAACTAGAGACTCTGAAGAACCAAACTGATGTCAGAAATTTCTTAGGACATGTTGGATATTACTGAAGATTCATAGAAAACTTCAGCAAGATTACAACCCCCATTTTCTCCCTTCTCCAAAAGGGTATAGACTTTGTCTAGACAATAGAATGTCAAACATCATTTAAGATCATTAAGGAGAAACTCATTTTTACTCTAGTCCTACGTGGACCTAACTAGAACCTTCCTTTCCATATTACGCAGATGCTTCCAATGATGCTATTGAGTAGTTTTAGGTCAGGAAGATGAGAATGGAGGGAAATATGCCATCTATTTCATCAGTAAGAATTTGACTCCCACAGAATGAAACTACACCACTATAGAGAAAGAATTCTTAGTTGTGGTTCATGAAATCAATAAATTTTGACATTACATTGCAGGGTACAAAGTAACTATGTTCACAGACCATTCAACTATCAAATGCTTAATGAACAAACTTGCAGTAAACAAAAGAATAATCAAATGGCTATTGCTTCTCTAATAATTTAATGTGACCATCATTGATAAACCTAGAAAGTTTAACGTAGTCACAGACTTCTTATCCCGGATCAAACAAGACAATGGAGATTGTACCCCTGTACAAGATGAATTCCCAGATGAAAATTTATTTGCCATCTCCATTAAAACCCCCTGGTTTGCAGACATTGCCAACTATCTTGCCACTTTTGAGTTTCCACTAAACTTTACGTCAAAACAAAAGAAACGCCTCATTCAGGAGAGTGCTCAATTCAAATGGATCAATGGTATGCTATTTCGATGTGGCCTTGATCTGGTTTAATGATGTTGTGTCAGATCAGATGAAACATATAGCATCCTCAGAGCTTTCCATGATGATCCCTTTGGAGGTCATTACTCCGCCAAGAGGATGTCCCATATAACCTTAGGTGTAGGATATTACTGGCCCTCTATGCATAAAGATGTAGAAAACTATGTTCACCATTGTGATGAGTGCCAAAGAGTAGGAAGACCCATGACATCCAATGAGATGCCTCTACAGTCGCAGGTAGTTTTTGAACCATTTGAAAAGTGGGGATTGGATTTAATCGGTCTCATAGATCCTCCTTGACAGGGTAAAGAATAAATTCTGGTTTGTACTGACTATCTGACTAAATGGGTAGAAGTCCAAGTACTGAGATTTGCTAGGGAAGAACAAGTTGCAGACTTCCTGTATAATAAGATTTTTCTCAAATTTGGAGCCCCTAAGTCAATTGTCACAGATCAAGGACCCCAATTTATGTCCAAAGTTTTGCTATCCTTTACTGATGATTTCTAGGTAAGCCATAAGAAGTCGTCTCCTTATCACCCACAAGAAAATGGTCAAGTGGAAGTCACTAATAGGGAGCTTGAGAACATTTTGACAAAAATTGTTTCATCAGGAAGAAGAGACTGGGCCAAAAAATTCCCTGAAGCATTTTGGGCCTGTAATACAACCTAGAAATCAACTACCGGTCTTACTCCTTACAAGTTAGTCTTTGGGAAGAAACCTCTTCTACCCATTAAATTTAAACTTCAAACACTTAGAACGACAATGGAGGTAGGCCTAGACCTTGATCAAGCCTAGGTTGAAAGAGTCCTACAGCTTAGTGAATTAGATGAACTTCATCTAGAAGCCATTCACTAGACCAAGTTAGTTCAACAATAATGAAAGGCTTGGCATGATAAACATATAAAAGAAAGAGAGTTCCATAACGAGGATTGGGCACTCTTATTTGATTCTAGATATAAAGATCAGAAAGGTGAACTAAGAACTCATTGGCTGGGTCCATATGAAGATTTCTGAATTATTTCCAAATAGAGTAGTGCAACTTAAACCCATCGACAGTGACACTTGAACTCTCTTAGTCAACAGTCATCGATTATGAATCTACCACAAACCTACTAACAAAGAAGAATTTACGTGGATGGTAGAAATGCAAGGAGAAATCCAATGTATTGACTCTGACTCTGCTTTGGTAGAGGCAGTATAATTTTGAGTTAAAAAAAATGGTGTGCGTATGTATTCATGATAATTTTAGAGCATTATTATTGTATCTTCATCTTTGTACTTGTGTAAATTTCATTATTCTTTTGCAGGACTTCATCTTTGAATAAGTACCACATTTTGTTGCATCTTTCAGCGATGCTTTGGAACTTTGTTCTTTCATTCCAACTGCATCTTTCAGCGATGCCCCAAAACTTGTTCCTACATTCTAGTGCATCTTTCGGTGATGCTCTAGAACTTTATTCTTTCATTTCGGTTGCATCTTTTAGTGATGCCCCAGAACTTGTTCCTTCATGTTGTTCTTGCATTCTAGCGCATCTTTCAACGATGCTCCAAAACTTTGTTCTTTCACTCTGGTTGCATCTTTCAACGATGCCCTGGAACTTGTTCCTTCATGTTGTTCGTGCATTCTAACGCATCTTTCAGTGATGCTCTGGAACATGTTCCTTCATGTTGTTCCTGCATTTCAGCACATCTTTCAGTATTGCTCCAGAACTTTGTTCTTTCATTCTGGCTGCATCTTTCAGTGATGCTTCAGAACTTGTTCCTTCATGCTATTCCTGCATTCTGATGCATCTTTCAGCGATGCTCTAGAACTTTGTTCTTTCATTCCGGCTACATCTTTCAGCGATGCTCCAAAACTTGTTCCTTTATGTCATTCCTGCATTTTGGTACATCTTTCAGCGATGCTCCAGAATTTTATTCCTACATTCTAGTTGCATCTTTTAGTGATGCTCTAGAATTTTGTTCCTACATTCCAGCTACATCTTTTAGCGATGCTTCAGAATTTTATTCCTGCATTCTGGCTACATCTCTTGGTGATACTTTGGAATTTTGTTCCTGCATTCTGACTGCATCTTTCAGTGATGCTCTGAAATTTTGTTCCTGCATTCCAATTGCATCTTTCAGTGATGCTAGAATTTTGTTCCTGCATTCCAGCTGCATCTTTCATCGATGCTTTGAAATTTTGTTCTTGTATTTTGGCTACATCTTTTAGCAATGCTCTAGAATTTTGTTCCTGCATTTCGACTGCATCTTTCAACAATGCTCCAGAATTTTGTTTCTGCATTCTGGCTGCATCTTTTAGGGATGCTTTGAAATTTTGTTCCTACATTTTGGCTGCATCTTTCAGTGATGCTCTAGAATTTGTTCCTACATTCCGGTCACATCTTTCAATGATGCTCTAGAACCTTGTTTCATACTTCGTATACTCATTCTATGGGCATCTTTTTTGATGTTCTAGATTCATGATTCCTCTTCTTTGTAAATACTCTGACATCCTCAAAAACATACCCATTGCCATCACCAAACTTTTCCATACCAACATCACCTTAGAAATTTGTGCCCTATATTACATCTCTCACCATAATAAATGATATTATTGTGATAATCTATCATCATAATAATTAGAACACTTTAAGCCACCCCATCTTCATCAATAATAAATCCATTACAACCCTTTACCATCCCATCTGAATCTAATAACATTGCCATCTATGATGCCATTACATCAACATAAATGAGGTGACTTTCAAATCAATAATAGAATGCAAGGTACGTACATCTTTTGTCTTAAGTAGGTAAATTATTGTGAATAAAATTAACTAAATTGGCATGTTCCCCCTCTTTTCCAAATTTAGTAAATTGTGCAAATTGTACCTTCATTAGAAGAGGTGGTAGCTCATTTATTCCATTCCATGCAAGGTAATAATTAGATATAGAGTAGCTAAATGCCATGAATTAATCCATGTCCTATTGGCATTATCAAAGTCCAAGTGGCCATAAAGATTGAGTTTTGCTTAATTTGTATATTAGTTTATCTAAAACAGTTCTCACCTTGGTGTGCCATGAAGTTCTATAGACACTCAACAGAATTGCTAGCAGGGGATAGAATGGGAGGAGAAAAGTGCAAATCAAAGCCAACTTGCGCAGAAAAATTATTAGCACTTAGTAAAATTTCAGAACTGTTTCAAAGGGTAGGATGGCTAGAGTTCATGAAAAAGTTTGAGGGGCATAATATGCAACTAGTTAAAGAGTTTGTAGAGAACTTCTTAGATGGACAGTCAATTGTGCGAGGAAAGAAATTTAAGGTAAGTCCCCAAACTATTTCTAGTTTATCTAGTATTAAAAATGAAGGCTTGAATCTATGAGAAACTACAAATATTTCCTACTAGAAATTGATAGATTTTTTCTTAATGGAAGGGGAACCTCAGTGTTTATTAGTTGTAAATACCTAGGGGTAGAATAAAAGGTTTCAAAGAATGTCTATTGCATATCCATGGAGAATGATGATAGCTTGGATAATTAAGTACTTCACATGTGAGGGTCAATGTGCTACTGTAGTCGGTCCTCCCTTCCATTTGCTCATTCACCTGCGCCATGGTGCCGAAAACCCTGAATTGAGGGTTAATCTTCCTGCCCTCTTAAGTGACTCCCTTATCCACATGATAGAAAGGTTCAAAATTGGGTCTGGACCATTAAAACACCATGGCCTCATTTCTTTAATTTGCAAGCATCAAATCCTCAAAAAGAGAAACACAGATGAGAAATGGCAAAAATTCCTTAGGAATTTGAAACCCCAGCACCCTCAATGCATTTTGAGAGAGGTGAGTCATCTAGTTTGGTGGTGGAGAACCCTAGGAAACCTTCCCCTATACCCCCACCTTCTAGGGCAGCTTTTGAAGGCAAAGTGCTAGAAAATCTTTCAAACCCTATAGAACCTGAGGAATAACCTAGACCACATAATGTTTCAGAAACTCCAAAAAAACAAGAAAATGTGGATTCTAAGGATGAAAATAGTTGCACCAGAAAAAGGTAAAGATGCCTAAAATGAAATTATAGAGACCTCCCCCTCTAAGAAGAAGTAAAATATTGGCTACCTATTTCAGTTGTGCCACGGCTTGTGACCAATCGTATATTCCTAAGAAGAAAAGACGGGATAGGCAGCCGAGTGAAAACCCAGTCCAGTCAAGTGAAAATCAAACCCTGCGAAGTAATGATTCTCCTGAATTTGGAAAAGAGATTGATCCACCTAAGAGGGATCAAGATGAAATAGGAGAAGAAATCCCAAATTATGTACTTATTGAAGAAGAAGAGGCTCAAGAGGATGAGCCTGTGGAAATAATTTCTCCCACTTAATAACTATTAGATGAACACAGAATTGACACAGTCCCTCAAATTGAGTAGTCATCCCCTCTTATACTATCAATGACACATAACAAGGTCTACTAGAAGTGAATGATGAAGGACATGTGCCTGACAATGATACAAAGATTTTTATTCCCCCTCTTTCCAATAATACAGACAATGAAAAATGTGATCACATAAAGGTGGAATTAGAAGAATTAAAAGTAGAAATTGTACAGTTGAAAAATAAACTCCAGTAAAATGAGGAACAAATAGCTAGACAATAGCAAGAAATAGACACACAGACAAAACTTTTGCAATAGAAAGATTAGGGAATCAGAACTCTAGGGGCCCAATTGGAATAGAAGGATAAATTCATTAAGGAATTATAGTCACAAATGAAACAAATTGAGAAAGATAAGAAATATTTGATTAGTTTATCTGAAAAGGATGAACAAATCAAAAATTTGACTGTCAATTTGGAGTAATTCCTTTAATCATTTGTAGAGGAATAGGAGAAACATAAATTAGAACTTAACACAACTCTTAGCAAAACTATAGAGCTAGAAAAGGAATTACAAGAAATCGGTGTTAAGACAACCATGGAATCAAAAGAGATACAAACTAAACCAACAAAAATGGAGTGGTTTCAAGTTCACATTCCTCCCATGTTGGTCAAGTGAATGGAAAGGTGCTATTTCCTATGACAAGCTGGGGTAGAAAATGCTAGGCTTAAGAAGGAAATGGTATTGTTGAAGGAATCCTATCTATCAAGCTAAAACTGATGCATGCAAAATCAAAGATTTGTTATTAGCTTGTAGGAAGCCATCCAAGCTATATTCTATGTTCCTCAATGAATAGTTATTGATATGGAAACTTTTAATAATTTCTTGTAACTTACCCCATGATCCAGATGACAAACAATTCCTAGAAGTGTTCAAAGAGGCACCCCCTATTTAATAGAATCTGCTATGTGAATTTTTCATACATAATTTGTTTGTGGAAAATATAGTGATTTCTTCATTAACATTTTTGTGGGAGAAGTACAACTCAAAGCTTTCATGTCTAATCTACAAAATCAACTCCATTTGCAGGATAGGACTAGTGACTATCTTCAGGCAGAAAGAACTATAGGGCTCCACATGAGATACCCTAACCGTAAGCCCTTTTCCTTCAAAGCTCAATTCTGAAGGATTAAGAGTTATGAAGCTATGAAAGAGAAATATAATAAAAGTATCAAGATTTATTTTGAAGATTTCAAAATTAATGGGCCACAATTAATAGACAGAGCATGGAATGCCTGTGAAGAACGATATACTCCCCTGCCTATGTATCTAAAATGAAGGGAGATGATTTCTCCAACCAATCTCAGATGGTTCTATAAAAGAGAAGAAACTTTGATAGAAATACTTTAGCAGCTCAAGACCAAGTGGATAGTAATGCGATACAGGCCTCCATTGCTCCTTCAACCACCCCATGTAGTTTTAGTAACTACAAAACAAGATCCTAGGGACTTACACACATGGCAGATGAGGATTAAGTTGAACAAAGGTTTTCTTAAGTATCCCAGCCATTTAGATGAGGAAGCAGAGGACATGTATGGCCTCAGCTCGAAGTATGATGAACTAAACAGAAAGAGGGATGCAGAAAGGCAAAGAGCTCATGGTCAGCTGAGAGCAAGAGGAACTACTCCATCTTAGAGAGGGAAGAGTAATGAGGTATAAACAACCTCATTTTTATAACAAGCCATATAACCTATTTCTCTTGCCCAATCACCCTAACCATGCCAATTTGTTTATTTTTAGAAGCAATATTTATCTATTTTTGATAAAATGGTGTATAAATCTTTATTTTCCAATTAATTGAAATTAGCCACTAATATTGACATTATTGTGTGTAGAGATATGTAATTATGTGAGGTTTCATGTATGGCCTAATGAAAGGAGTGGAATTCAAAGCAGCTGAAGTCAAAGCACCAGAATTTGAGGGCACCAGAAATTTAGGCATACATAATCATAGACTTTGTTAGCAATTCTGTTATTTTCTGTTGGGCATACTTAAGACTTTATGGCTCCACTTAGAGCCTTTATCATGTTTAATTTCATAGACATCCAGTTAGTTTTTAATTCTATTTTTCTTTAAAGACTTCTTCAATGGCATTTACCTGCCATCTGAAATTTAGGATTTTGGAGTAGTACAATTTATATATGTAGTTGCTCAAAACAAGGATATGGATGATGTGTTATGAATGAAGACAATCTCTCTTGAAGTGATAATCTATAGCTATGTCCTATGATACTTTTATGAATGAATATCGCTAGTTATATTCTAAGTAATCTTTTCTGAGCGATGGAAGTAATACGAATGGCATTTACTTTGGAGCTGTTGAAGTACTGAATGTGATTTGTATCAATAATAGGATCTCCCAAGAGCTGGCCACTCGAGAGATTATAGAATAGATAAGTATTTTTATTATTATGAATTGGTGTTGTTATTTCTATTTTGTGAATGTTCTGTTTAGATTAATGTCACTTCATGTTTAGCTTTGTTATGTGTTCCTGTAGGTTGTGGTATTTAAGTTAATGATCTTTGAAATTCTGTTCATTTGAAATTTCTAGAGCATCCATTTCATTCATAAATCTGTTGTTAGTTATTGGTTCAAAATGTTAAATGCATTTTCAGTTACTAGTTAGATGCCTTTGTTTTTAAGCTCATAGTTAAAATGCAAGTGTTGATTCCTAGTTAATTTATATGTTTTCTAGATTAAGAATTCGAATGCTTTCTAGTTTAAATTTTTTATGCTTTCTAGTTTAGATTCTATTTTAAGCTTTTCAAAAATTTAGAAAAAAATTGTTACTAAGTGAGATGTCCAAAAATAATCCCTATTGCATACAGCCTTGGACACTACTCGGTCGACATAACTGACTTATTTTCAACTAAAGTGTTAAGACCTTACAATGGCCTATCACTTAACTCAAACTTTTGGCATGAAATCTTAGGGATAATGATCAAATTACCTGAAAGGGTTACTTAAGAAAGTGAGAAAAGGGAATTGAATTGGGAGGACAAGGTCATGAGGGTAATCCTCTCTAGGGGACAAATCCACATCCATAATCAAGTTTAAGGTATATCATTGGTTGAAAAAGGAATTGGTCCAAACCATTTGCGGTTGGGAAAGATTGATACTATAATATAAAAATTAAACTACTACTAACTTTTACATTACATTCATATGAGCTAGAATGGAAAATGCTAAGTTATAAGAAACTGGAAAATAATTTACAGAAATAAGTTACAGAGCTCAAAAGAGAATCAAGAGAGGAACCTGGAGCTAGATGGAGGAACCACTACCTAGGATGTTAGCACATTTTGTGGACATTTGTGCTAAGCGTTATCATTCATACGACCTAGAAACATGAAAGTCCAACCTAGCAGTTTGTCCAATATACAAAATTAGGAAAGGGAACACAATAGCAACCAATCAAATACTAAATAAAATGAATATAGCAAAGATTTAAATATGTTATTTAAATAGGATAAAGAAATGAGAAAGAAAGGGAAAAGGAAGATATCACCAAGCCCCCTAGAAGTTGGATATCTTCTCCAAAAGAAACTTGTAGCTAGAAATAACAAGAAAAAATGTTTGGGTTGTTTGGGAGTTTGATTTTAGATCAAACCCTTGCTTTAGTATTTCTACTTCCACAACAAGCAATAGATAGATAGATATAAAATAGTCTGTGTTCTTAATCTAAGTACATCTAGAAACAAGAATATGACTAACATGAGAGATTGGTAGGACGTGAGTATCCCAAGGTTTTGTTACACCTATGGTTCCAAGGGTTGCCATTGATGTTAACACTGTCACTAGGTTGTCATTGATTATCATGGTGGTGTGATGGTGTTCATGGTTGGATGTCATGTCCCATCCAACAAGAGAAGAAGATATAGTTCGTGGTTGGATGCCATGCTTTGATCAGTGCAGAGTTAAGTATGAAGACATATTAATATAGGAATTCAAAGCACAAAGATGATCAGATGTATTGTTGATGTTACTGATGGCTTGAAACATGTATGTTCCAAGCTCTATGATAATTGGATTACTGGAAGAGTGTTTGTTTCTTACTGTTTGAAGATAGTGTTATCTTTGTGAAGGTGCTCTATGTAGGACAATGAAATACTCCACATTCCTTTGCATTTATAGATATGGCCATGTAGTTCTAGAATTGTGTTCAGGGTGTAGTGAAGGCGATAATTCCAAGTTTTTAGATCATTTGTACTTCCACTGTGAAAGTTATGCATGATAGAATATTGGCATGTGTTCTCATAGAGTAAGCTAGTGTTGAAGGCCTATTAGAATGCTCCACATTGATGTAGAGAACCTAGGACTGAGAAGAACACTTCAAAACTCAAGGAAATGGCTCTCAAGGTTCACTGTTTTTAACAGAGATCACACTTCTCATAAGGAAGGGCTTTAACACAACAAATATAGATGTTTATAACACAAAAGTGAGTAGACTTCAAGACGCATATCTCAGGACTCCTAACTCAATCTAATATTCCATCATATCCACTGTGCAAGACCTACAAGATAGTAGTCTCTATTATGCCTTTCATAACAGTCACAACATTTCTGCTTCATTAGAAAGACAGTCACAGTATCCTCCTTGGAATGATCTCCATTAAGACAAAATCAATCTCATACAACATGCCAAACATATCTAATGCCTTCCTTGACAAATCAACAACCCATCAAATCTAACTAATACCTTCTTTCTGGTAACTGTTTTCAATGAGGACTGACAGAGTCTGATGTAGGTAGAATGAATAGGTTTCATGGAGGAGTTTGTCTTACCTTCTATCACAGGATCATTGCTAGATCTAGAGCATCTTATATTAGTGATAATGACTGGCATTTCACAAAATTTCCACTTCCACAGTCGATGGCCATCACCTAGTTGATGTTGTTCTTCTCTAAGTCCCAACACATGGTCTTGTTGGGTTATCTACTTGGAAAATTAGTCCAAACTATTCTCCTGCCCCCAAAACCTTCACAAGCCTTTGTACTATCTATTATACAATCCATTCCATTGATCATAAATAGAAAAGATCAGTGGAATGAAGAGAAATCCATCGAGTTGTTCAGGAAAAGCCCTAACTCAGGGTTTAAGATAGTTTGTGGGAAACCAACTATTTCTCCTACCTAGTTTAGTGTCAATTCTTCAAACAACTTGCAAAAGGTAGACAACTCACCACACTAACTATCCATCATAAGCACCAACCACCACCAGGCCATACAAGTATGGATTAAGCTGGAAAATAGTGAATTTCTGTAGAAGACAACAGTTTTAAAGAATAGTTTGATGTCCAATGATCATACATTGCCTTCTCCACAACACCATGGATCTAAACTTATCTTATTTGATAGTCAACTCATCACATTACACTTCCATATATTCCAACCTCCTTGGCAGTGCCGTACCACAGAGAAGTGTGGGTTGTTTATACAATAAACTCAGAGAAATAACACAAAAAAAGTAGGAAACTGTATTGTATTATTTGAAAACTCCTTCCTCGATGATACATTCCTCATGTTTTTGGCATTAAGAAGCCTTCTCCAATAGTTTGGATTCGTTATCAAGGCAGTTGTGGTTGGTGGAAGGTTTGAAACCACCAAATTGTCTTTGCAACTGTCTCCTTTTTGGACAACAACGAATGATTTGTGTATAACAAAGTTTCCAAACAAATTTACCAATAGTTAGGCCTTGACCAAGGAAATAGACCTTTTGATATCCTTCTAGACTTCTTGATAGCATTTGAAGCTTCTTGCCATGCCTTGACAAGGCTTTACAAAACAAGAAAACTTCCATGACTATCCCCTAGGTACAAGACTTACAACATGATAGTAGGTTTTAGTTATTTGGACATAGTCCTTTTACAATCATGGCATTCAAGCCTTATTACAACATGGAGATGGTCTCAAGGACCTTATTGAACCAAAACAAACTACTTGAAGATCAAGCAAAACCTAGATATCTTGGTGCTCCTGCACCATACTCCCCAACATGATGAAAACTCTTGTCCCAAGAGTTATGTGATCTGCTCCAAACATTCTTCAATCTTTTTGGAATGTTCCTCTGACTTGTGATAGGGAACATGAACTCTCCAAGGGTTACCCTTCTCCTTCTCCAACCTGCATGGCTCTTACAAACAGTGTTAGCATCATAAAACATGTTTTGATGTCCTTGCCTAGGACCCTGCTACTGCAATGCTTCTGCTCTTCCCATCTTGAGGTTTTGATTTATTCCTCCCTATACTATCTATTGTTTGCCTTCCTTCTTCTACCTCCTTATAGGGCAGTCAATGTCCCCAATCTTGATATAACTTGAGTCCCAAACCTGCTGTCCTTTAGGACTATCATCTACCTTCCTTTGCTACAACTGTGCATACTGTTTCCAATCATCCTTAGCCTGCACATTCAACTGCAATTTCTTTCCAAAACAGATAGTAACATGTTCCTTCTTGTCTCCACAAGGTAAAGGAATTAGTCTAAACTATTTACCATCTTTGTGCACCAAATAGTTATTAGTATAACCATCATGAATTGCCCTCCTTAAATGTTGCCATGGTCTACCCAAAATGATATGCCCACATGTCATTGAAATAACATCACATAAAATAGAATCATGATATGGACCAATTGAAAAATCAATATATTCCCTCTGACTAACCCTTACTTGTTGCTCTTGACTTACCCAAGTGGCATTGTAAGGACTAGGATGATCAAATGTCTTCAATCCCAATTTGTGCACCATATCCCAGGAAACTAAATTATCATGTGAACCTGAATCTATAATCAACTTGCATATTTTTCCATGGCTTAAACAGTTAGTTTTAAAAATGGATACTTGTGGTGCTTGCTGCATTTTGCCTTTTTCTACCATGAGCATTTCTCCAACCATTTCTGGAGAGGCTAACAACATTTCTTGGTCTTCTTGCTTCTCCTCCTCTTGTGCCAAGTGAACTCTTCTATCCTTGCTCTTATCAACATCATCCTTCTTAGGACATTTGAAAGATGTGTGTCCCACTTCATTGCAATGATAACATCTGCCTGTGAATACTCCTCTACCTGATCCAAACCTACCTCCACCTCTATATCCACCTCTCTAATCTGCAGAAAACTCTTTGCCTTTCTCATTGTTGTTCTATCCTTCATTAGTAGGTCTACCCCTACCTATGTATCCTCTACCACTACCTCCTTGTCTTTCTTGCTTCCTCTTTACCCTCTCTCCAGCCCTTATGGCCAACTAAAAACATTCTCCAAGTGATTTTGGTATTATCAAACCAATCTCATCTTGTAAGTTATACCTAAGCCCATTAAGGTATCTTGCCACTTTCTCTTCTTCATCTTCCAATCCCCCTCTAATACTAAGCTTATGAAATTGCTTAGTATAGGACATAACATCCATGTCCTTTTTTTTCAAATTCTACCTCATCCTCTTTGTTTGAATGGAGTAATCGGATGGAAGAAATTGATCCTTCATCATATCCTTCATCCTACCCCAAGAAGTGATTCTTGTTCCACCTCTAGCCACTCTTTCTGTTTGCACACTACTCCACCATGTAAGTGCTATCCCTCTCAACTTTGTTTTGGCAAATTTAATCTTCTTCTCATCACTCATCTCCTCATACTCAAAGAAATTTTCAAGGGCATCTATCCACCCTAATACCTCTTTACTATCCATCTACCCCTGATAGATAGGTAACTCTATGTTTTCCTTTGTTCCACTACCTTGAACTACCTTCAACAATCTCACAAATTTCTTTTCTTCGGCATCCAACTCATCCTCAGGAGGATTCTCATCTGCCTCATCATCCCCTTCTTGATCATCTTGTTCATCCCTTCTGGGATTCTTCTCCAATGCTTCCAACCTTGCCAAGATTGATGCATGCTCTATTCTCAGTTGTCTTAACTCTCTTTCTCTTTCAACATCTTGTTCTTTTCTATCTCTCAACTCTTTTTCTCTTGCCTCTAAGGCTTCCCTCAATTCATTATTCTCCCTAGCCATCTGATTCTTAGGAGGCATCCTTACAACTCTTCACCAAACCCTTAACTTTTTCACAAGATCCTACTACTCCCTGAAGGACCTACTTGTGGCTCTAATACCATTATGATGTAGAGAACCTAGGACTGAGAAGAACACTTCAAAACTCAAGGAAATGGCTCTCAAGGTTCACTATTTTTAACAGAGACCAAAATTTTCATAAGGAAGGGCTTTAACACAACAGCTATACATGTTCATAACACAAAAGTGAGTAGACTTCAAGACACATATCTCATGACTCCTAACTCAATCTAATATTCCATCATATCCACTGTGCAGGACCTGTAGGACAACAGTCTCTATTATGCCTTTCATAGAAGTCACAACATGTCTACTTCATTAGAAAGACAGTCACAGTATCCTCCTTGGAATAATCTCCATTAAGAAAAACTCAATCTCATACAACATGCCAAACATATCTAATGCCTTC
This sequence comes from Cunninghamia lanceolata, assembly GCA_027924645.1. Classification (NCBI taxonomy): domain Eukaryota; kingdom Viridiplantae; phylum Streptophyta; class Pinopsida; order Cupressales; family Cupressaceae; genus Cunninghamia; species Cunninghamia lanceolata. Next base: position 190,120 of record BSBN01000665.1, read on the forward strand.
CTTGACAAATCAACAACCCATCAAATCTAACTAATACCTTCTTTCTGGTAACTGTTTTCAATGAGGACTGACAGAGTCTGATGTAGGCAAAATGAATAGGTTTCATGGAGGAGTTTGTCTTACCTTCTATCACAAGATCATTTCTAGATCTAGAGCATCTTGTATTAGTGATAATGACTGGTATTTCACAAAATTTCCACTTCCACAGTCGATGGCCATCACCTAGTTGTTGTTGTTCTTCTCTAAGTCCCAACACATGGTCTTGTTGGGTTGTCTACTTGGAAAATTCAGTCCAAACTATTCTCCTGCCCCAAAAACCTTCACAAGACTTTGCACTATCTATTATACAATCCATTCCACTGATCATAAATAGAAAAGATCAGTGGAATGAAGAGAAATCCATCAAGTTGTTTAAGAAAAGCCCTAACTCAGGGTTTAAGACAGTTTGTGGGAAACCAACGATTTCTCCTACCTAGTTTAGTGTCAAGTCTTCAAACAACTTGTAAAAGGTAGACAACTCACCACACTAACCATCCATCATAAGCACCAACCACCACCAGGCCGTACAAGTACGGATTGAGCAGGAAAACAATGAATTTCTGTAGAAGACAACAGTTTTAAAGAATAGTTTGATGTCCAATGATCATACACTGCCTTCTCCACAACACCATGGATCTAAACTTATCTTATTTGATAGTCAACTCATCACATTACACTTCCATATATTCCAACCTCCTTGGTAGTGCCATACCACAGAGAAGTACGGGTTGTTTATATAGAAAACTTAGAGAAATAACATAGAAAAAAAAGGAAACTGTATTGTACTATTTGAAAACTCCTTCCTCGATGATACATTCCTCATGTTTTTGGAATTAAGAAGCCTTCTCCAATAGTTTGGATTCGTTGTCAAGGTAGTTGTGGTTGGTGGAAGGTTTGAAACCACCAAACTGTCTTTGCAACTATCTCCTTTTTGGACAGTAGCGAATGATTTGTGTATAACAAAGTTTCCAAACAAATTTACCAATAGTTAGGCCTTGACCAAGGCACTAAACCTTTTGATATCCTTCTAGACTTCTTGATAGCATTTGAAGCTTCTTTCCATGCCTTGACAAGGCTTTACAAAACAAGAAAACTTCCATGACTGTCCTTTAGGTACAAGACTTACAACATGACAGCAGGTTTTAGTTATTTGGACATAGTCCTTTTACAATCATGGCATTCAAGCCTTATTACAACATGAAGATGGTCTCATTGAACCAAAACAAACTACTTGAAGATCAAGCAAAACCTAGATATCTTGGTGCTCCTGCACCACACATTCCTTCGAAAATCAATGATTTCCCTTGTGGCTTTGAGGACATGTTTATGGATGTGTATTACATGCTTTTTTGTAGTTTCAATGTCCTTGGTGGTCCGTAGCTCAGTTTTTCAAATGACAACATGTTGCAGTGTGTTCCAGATGATAGGTTGCTCTCAGAGTTCATGATTGAAGTTGTACGACACAATTATTTGATGTGTAGTAGAACAGGAGTGTTTGGAGATTCTATATGAGTCATGTGGACTCATCTAGGAAAGTTTCATGAAGATCTTTCTTGTTTCTAGTACCACACAAGGTTTTCAAGTTGATGTGGTTGTTATGCTTCAAGGTTCATGTGTTTTTTCTTAAAGCTATCCTATTTTCAAATGAGCAGAGTGTGTGGATGTAATTCCCTAGTGTTTGAAGCTATGAAGGATGTTTTGGACCTAGTTAAGAAAGTGTTGGTGTTTGCAAGGCATGGGTCTTCTGCTGGTGTAACATGTGGTCTTACTTATAACCTATCTTCTACACGTTTCATGTTGTGTGTTGTCTGGTTGACTTATAAATGCATTTTTCATGTTATATCTAGATGACAAGTAATGTAATCAATGTAATATCTTTTATAAATTGTAAATCAAATTGAGTGAGGTGGTGTGTGATTGCAAAGCATTCAATAAGGTTTGCATGTAAGATAAGGAGCATAATGAATACATTTTGATGTTCAACTGAAGGAGAAAGAGCAAAAGTTGTAGATGCTCTCCTAATTCTCTTGAAGACATATTTGTGATAGTGATCAAGTGTAGAGTGTGCCTAACTAATCTGATCATCAGAAGCAACTATGAAGATGTAGAATAGCAATCATCAAAGGTGTGAATTTCAATGTCACTTTTCAGATAGTAGGACTATCATACTGTAATATTTTGTAAGTGTGTTATCAATTCAGGGAGTAGTAGCTTCCTTGGGAGTGACCCTAAAATAGAATCATCAGGGAGTAGTAGCTTCCTTAGGAGTGACCCTAAATCTAATTCTTCAGTGAGTAGTAGCATCCTTGGGTTGTAGCCCTAAAACAAAGTTGTGATTTGAGCTTCATCTATTGTGAGTTAATCCTCACCGTGGTTTTTCCCTTCTTGAGTTTTCCACGTATATCTAGTGTTATGTGTTGATGTACATTGTGTTAATCTTTCATGCTTATGTTAATACTGTGATGCTTAAGTTTTAATCTACTCTAGATTAGTTGAAGTTACTAAAATTGAAGATTGTTTAGATACTGATTCACCCCCCCCTCTTAGTATCTTGGTGTGTTCAACAATTGGTATCAGAGCTAAGTTCCTTTGAAGGAAGCTTAATCTCTTGAGGAAGGTCTGGCATGGCACAAAATGGATCTAGAAAAATACCTATGTTTGATGGAACAAATTATGTTTTTTGGAAGCCAAGGATGGAAGCTTATATTAATTCCCTAGGATGTGTTGTTTGGGACTCTGTCATGTCTGGTTACATAGTTCCTGTTGCTATTCCTACAGATGCAAATGAAGTCAAGTTTTATGATAACAATGCCAAGGCAAAGTTTGCTATTATGAGTGGGTTAGCTGATTCAAAACTTTCAAAGGTAATGAGTTGCAGTTCTGCTCAAGAAGTTTGGGTTAAACTCAAAACCATTTATGAATGAGATAATAAAGTAAAGCAAGCCAAGATGCAGATCTTCAAGAGCAAATTTGAGAACCTAAAAATGTCAGAAGATGATGACAATGTTGGATATATGCTCTAGGTGAATGAAGTGGTCAATGGCATTATAGGTCTTGGTGGAGAAGTGAAAGAAGATGAGATTATGAAAAAGGTTCTGAGATCTCTTCCCAAGTCTTATAGTCATAAGGTATCTGCCATTGAGGAGAATGCAGACTTGGATACATACATTGTAGACAAACTATTTGGTTCCCTTACTACCTTTGAAATGAGAGAATTTGGAAGTGATGCTCCAAAGAAAGAAGCTATTTTCAAAGCTAATGTGAAGACAAAGGGAGAAGTTACTGATGAAGATGAAATCTCTGACGAAGTTGAAGCAAATTTTTTGAGAAGAGTGAAGAAAGGCACTAGGAAATACAAAGGTAAGTTACCCTTTAAATATTTCAATTGTGGAAAGGTTGGTCACTTTGCTTCTAAATGTCCTTTTAAGGAATCAAGAGGTAGTTACAAGAGAGACAATTTCAAAAGAAGTATGTATTCCATAGAGAGCAATTATTCTTCAGAAGATGCTCAAGACCATGATGATTCAAATGATGAAACACTTTTCATGGCCTTAAGTGTTGGTGACAAAAAAGATGATGTTGAAAAATATGAGAAGCTTGATGCCTTGCAAACAGACCATAACAATGAAAGATCAATGGTTGTATGGACTACCTTTCATGCAAGAGAGGAAGCCAAGCCTTGGGTAATTGATTGTGGATGCTCAAATCATATGACTGATGACAAGGAGAAGTTTATCATCCTTGAAAAGTGGGATAGTGCACTAGTAGAAAAATAGAAATAAATGACTAAATACACTACCAAAAATTGGTCATGTGATCAGTAGTTTGGTCACATGACCATTGGTAGTTTATTACTGGTTATTTATCTCGTGACCAAATTTATGACCAAACAAACTTTAGTCATTAATTTGGTAGTATATTTAGTCATAAATTTGGTAGTATATTTAGTCATAAATTTGGTAGTATATCTAGTCATAAATTTGGTAGTATATCTAGTCATCAATTTGGTAGTATATTTAGTCATCAATTTGGTAGTATATTTAGTCACGTGACCATTGGTAGTTTATTTCTGATCATTTATCTTGCGACCAAATTTATTTAGTCATTGTAATCATTAATTACCGTCAATTGGTAGCATATTTAGTCATTGATTTCCATCCATTGGTAGTATATTTGGTCATTTTAATCATTATTTTTCCATTAACCAGTCATATATAAACAACTAGTACATGATAAAAATCAACTATGCCATTTTTTGTTGATAAACTTCAACAAATTTGGTCAAAGGATTGAAACAACAATGCTAGAAAATAATTCACTATATATTCAAACTGTATATAAAATATGTTACAAAGAACTCGTTTATCAACAAATCTACTCAAAGGATTGGAACAACAATGCTGGAAAATAATTTACTATATATTCAAACTGTATATAAAATATGTTACAAGAACTCTATATATAGAGTTTTCAAGACAGAATCTTTCTGCAGTATGCAAACTGCTGATTTGTTATGCTTTTAAAACTGAAAAAACTAAAACTAAAGCTAAAAAACCATCGGTGTGAATGCATGTCTTCAGTGATGCCATTGTTGCACATGGGGTGGACTGTAAATGCATCTAGAAGGCACTGGTTTTGCATTTTCTCCTTTCTTTGTACTTGTCCACAATCAAAAAACTCAAAATTTGTTAATATTTTAAAAAGATTTATGAAACTTTGAAATATGAAAAACAAAGTGGGATGATAAGGAATTTTACAACAGTATAGGCATATATTTGAAAGTATTTAAGAAGAAATACTTGTAACCATGTATCATCACCCATCATGATCACACGTCTTCCATTCTTAATTAGCTACAAATCAATGAAAACCATTGTTTCTACAATCAGTATTCCACCTATCTTTTGAGAGAGAACTGTGGATCAGCTCAACTAAAATAACAGAACAAGCTTGTAAATTGCAAAAATGGCCCGTAGACATTTTGTCAAATAGTTAGTAGGTTATGTAGATTAATCAATATTTCTAAATGTTAAAATTAGAACAACTGTTGCTCACTTCTAGATCTTATACATTTTAACAAGCACTTGGTATGTAGATGAAAACATATGGACATTTAATAATATGTACATTTCTTTTAGAATACATAAAACTACAATCATGACATTTAAGAAAACAGTTCGCAACATATGTATAATCACATGTATTTAATTTATACATATGGACAAAATGGATTTTTTGAAAAGGCTTTAGAAACTTTTAAGCAAATACAATTGGCAGGTCTAAAGCCAAATTCCACAACCTTTGCTAGCATCCTCCCTGCCTGTGCCAAAATGGGAGCTTTGGAATAGGTAATGGACATCCATCAAAGCATAATGGAAGGGGGATTTTTGTCAGAAATTATAGTTGGAAATGCTTTGGTAGGCATGTATGCAAAATGTGGAAGTATAGACAAGGCACATGACTTGTTTGACAAAATACCTCAAAGAAATGTGGTCTCATGGAATGCCATGATTGCAGGATATGCACAAAATGGATTTTGCAAGGATGCTATGTATTATCGACGGGATCCTATGACTTCAGCGAGACTCTGATTATGGTCTCTTTGACATCTCGATGGCAAGTGTGTGCACAGGGTAAAGGTGGGAAAGTCCATATTGGTGGGAGTTTGTCTATTTGATGGGACTCACTTTACTATCTCTTCAAAACGTCAATAAGGTAGAAAAATGCATATCAGCGGGAGTCATCTGTTCAGTGGGACTCACTTGATGGTCTCTTCGAAATGCTGATATCGGCAGGACCTTGAGGAGAAAAATGGGATTGGCTACACGATTGATGTTAGACATGTTAAGACATTAAAAAATTTCAAGCATATGCAATTGAATATACATATATATATAGAGAGAGAGATGTATGTGGAAGCATAGACAAGACATGTGAACTGTTTGACAAAATCCCTAAAGAAATGTGGTCTAATAGACTGCAATGATTACATGATATGCACAAAATGGATTGGTTGAAAATTCTTTAGAAACTTTCATGCAAATGAAATTGGCAGGTGTAAAGCTAGATTCCACAACCTTTGCCAACATCCTCTCTGCCTATATCAAAATGGTAAGCTTTGGAATAGGGTATTGACATCCATCAAGGCATAATAGAAGGTAGATTTTTGTTAGATATTATAGTTGGAAATGCTCTGATAGACATATATGAAAAATGTGGAAGCAAAGACAAGGCACACAAACTATTTGACAGAATGGCTCAAAGAGATGTCATCTCATGGAATGCAATGATTGCAGGATTGCACAAAATGGATTTGTTGAACAAGATTTAGAAACTTTCAAGAAAATGCAATTGACAACTATAAATCCAAATTCCACAACCTTTGCCAGCATCCTCCCTACTTTTGCCCAAATGGGAGCTTTGGAATAGGGTATGGACATCCTTCAAAGCATAATGGTCATAGGATACATCAACATTGGGTTTTGTTGGTGTCTCATTATTTGTATTACCCACCTAACTATTTGAGCTTCCTGAACAATGTCTTTCTATGCTATAGTATCAAGGGCTTGGGGTAAAAGGTAGTTTAGTCATCGAAGGAGGCAACATCTGATTTTGGAGGACTATCCTAGTTCAATTTCCTTCATAGGATTGTCGTAAATACTGTAACAACCATGAGGGCATGGGCACTATTTGGAATATTTTTGACAATGCTTGAAGTGGAGTTACAAGAAGTAGACCCTATCAAAAACCTAGAAGGTCCAATACTATGACAACAATCTCAAGAAAGTTCTAATGCAAAGATGAAAATAAGTCTCCCATAAACAATAGTCCTAAAATTTCCACCAAAAGTGCAATCAATAGTGAGACAACAACATGATTTAGTCAAGCATATGTAATCACCACTAGTGTGGGGGTAGTCATAAAACTCCATGGACACTATTGTCATGGACTCTCATATTAAAACAAGCATCAAATCTTGTGATAGTCACATTTGTATGCAACCAAAGTACCTCCATAATAATCATATATGAATGATTGTTGCACTTATAAGATCATGAGATCCCCACAAAGAGGAATGCTAAAGATTGCTATATCCATTTATTCAAAGCAAAGTGCTAGTGGAGACACCCACTCATCACCCTAAGATGTGAAACATAGTCAAATAGTAACTACAGTCATCACTGTCATTTCATTTTCCTTCTGTCTCTCTCCCACCCTCATGATCTTCCAAATCATGGTTATTATCCAAGGAGGTTGGTCTAAAACTTTATATCAATGATGTTGAGATTTTTGCCATTAGAAGATTACTTCAGAGCTATGAATGTTCAATTTAGGCACTTCAAGATGAGGGTGGATGTCTCAAAGGCTGTCACACATTGATTAGACCACAAGGAGGTTTGACACCTAGAACTTAAGATTTAAAAGGTATTTCCTATCAACATAGTGTACAATAATTGATGGTGGAAGTTAGAGATTGCATATGGAAGAAGGACACCTCTATAATCTCATGTGGGTAGGATGGAAGAGCACAAAAATAAGACTGTCATGACAGTCAGGAGATCACTAAAATCTCTTTTTAGAGACTGTCATCTTGTTGTGAGTCCAATTTTATGCAGAATTGTGTAAAGGTTTCATTACAATGAAAATTATAATATGGGCTACCAAGTATGAGCTATCACCTCAACTCAAATTTGTTTACTCATTACATCCATTGTTCCCAATATGGAGGCCTTATTATGGGCCTTTCCTCTATATATTCTAGAAAGAAACAATAATGATAAGGATGTCCCAGTGTTGGTGCTAAGCCTAAAGATCTTGTAAAGTGTGTAAACCTTGCTACTCAAGGTTCTGTGGTGATTATTGGCATGAATGAAAGTTAAACCCCTAAAAGGGCACCAAATAGAATTGAACTGTTTGACAAAATCCTTGAAAGAAGTGTGGTCTCATGGACTGCAATGATCACAGGATATGCACAAAATGGATTTGTTGTCTTTAGAAATTTTCAAGCAGGTGCAATTGGCAGTTGTAAAGTCAAATTTTGCAACCTTTGTCAGCGTCCCCCCTGCTTGTGTAAAAATGGGAGCTTTTGAACAAGGTATGGACATCCATCAAAGCATAATGGTAAGGGGATCTTTGTCAGATATTATGGTTGGAAATGCTCTAGTAGACATGTATGCAAACTATGGAATCATAGACAAAGCACGTGAACTATTTGATAGAATGCCTCAAAGAGATGTCATCTGATGGAATACAATGATTGCAGGATATGCACAAAATGGATTTTGCAGAAGCACTCCAGAACACATCCTAACATTGTAAGCTTTGCTTGTGTTCTAGATGCATGCAACCATGCAGGTTTACTAATATATGCTTGTAGAAGAAAATAAAATTTTCCTATGTGCAAATAGCCTAATCAATTAAATGCTAGGTTGCCGGTTTGGTGACAGGTAAGGGTACGAGTAATTCTTTCACAAATAGACAACTGGGTGCCTCAATGGAACCATTCAAGCAATATCCTCTAGTACGCTGACATTGAAGTTAGAAATACTATTCTCCAACAAAAACTTACTTTAACTAGCCAAATGCATGACCCATGTATTGTGAGATTAATTACAATGGAAAAGGGTGGCTCTGCCAAAAACAAGCTCATCAGAGAATGCGTATGAACAAGACATCAAAGAATACCAAGACCCAAAGAAGTTATAGATTCCTCAAAAGGAATTGAAAGAATTTGAGGGAGGAACATATAAAGCTTTAAATTTTTTGAATTATAGTTGAGTATTGACAATCCATGCTCCAATATTAACATTTACTTTACTTTCCCCTACACTAGAATTAACCATATTTAACAAACCTTAGGAAACACAATCATTCTTTGACCACTGTCTTTGTTTTATCAAATTAAATTGAAGCAGTAAATGCCATCTAGAGCTACTAATCTTTGGAAAACAAACATTTGTTACACGAACAAAATAATAGAAAAAGATTATTCCACACACTTTGAATAGCTTAGCCTCTGTGCTCTTTCCCCCAATAAAGAAAATAAAGTGCAAAAATTATAAATTGCAGTAAAAGCTTGAGCAATGACCCAAGATCTCAAATAGTTGTTGCATATTTCATATTCCTAACATGCAATAGTTGTGCATACTTATATCCCTAACATGCAGTAGTTTCCCACACAAAGCACTTATTAATGATGTATTTTAAACTAAGAAGTCGTGTGTTTAAATAGGAATTTGAGAAATGTCACAAATATATGGATTAAAGTGTTTGACTCACAAAGCTTTCTCTTAGGAGCTGACAAATATCAGATCAGGTAAAGTGAGAAAAAGTGATGCCAAATCTGACCATCTACCTTCCACCATGAAGGTTTGGGCCTCATCACAATAACATATCACCTGAGGTTCTACAACCTTCTCAAACAAATTACAAATAGAGCAGGCATTAACGGGATCAATATCTCCAATAACGTGCAAATATCTGTACAAGTAATATATCCACATTGCTTGATCTAAAACAAAACTATAGTTGGTTGTCAATTGTTGTGCACTAATCACCATCCAATATAGTATTTTCACATAAAAGGTGGATTAAATAACTCCTAACCATAAATCATTGAAAATGAAAGAAATGTCAAAACCAACATAACTACAAGAACTGCTGCCAAGAATATAGGAATCTTATTATTTCTCATAGAGAGCACTTCCACAAGCCTTAAGAAGAGAAAAATTTATAAAACAAAAATAATAATCATAAATCTAGGACAATTAACAAATCTTTCCACTTTACAAACAAGAAATATGACTATTGATTACAACATGCACTAAATACACAACAATGAAAAGAACTAGTTTTCTTACATATTGCAATAAAAACCTTCAGTACCTTCTCCATCTGGTCTCTCTTTAAATAGTTACTTTGGCCTCAAGATGACCTCATTTGAAATAATTATTGTATTGGCCTTAGGTCAGCTTTAAGGCAAAAACATAGAACTCCCTTTTATTGATTATAAACTTTGAGAAATGTTAAAGATATTAGTCATTTGTCTAAGTTGTTGTAGTGTAATGGTAATGGGCAAACTCATAAACATGTGAACTATGTTCAAGTTCAAATTTTTTACCACAATAAAGCAATGAATAAATCCAATAAAAAGATGGTGAGATTGTGGTGTAACAGTTATTGGGTACGTTCAAATAACAAAAAAATCACTAGCCAGTTGGCCCAAAAAGACCCAAAGTTCACCAATGACAATATTCCACATCATAAATTTAAAAAAAGTCACACCAGAGTTGTAATAAAGGGCCTACAAGTAAATACTAATCACAAAGGGCCAATAGCACCCTGGAATACAAATGGTAGGTCCTAGGTTGATAGTGGCTAGGGGCCCCAACCACCACCCAAGTAAGGATATGGAAAAACATGGTAGAGCACCAAGCATATAAATTTGAGGTCCTAGGTTCAAGTGCTATCTGGTACATGCCAAGCAAACATGGCATCAGAGCTAGACACGACACCTTCTTACTAAATCTTAGCAGAAATCTTTTAAAAATTTACATTTAGGTCACATTCAAATACACCCTATTGAATGTGGGACATGATCAAATGTATACCATATTCCTTACACCATAACCTTGCTCGTGACACCCTTGCTAGGGTTATGGGCCAACTTATTGCAGTTAAGTTAACCTACTCTCACGAGTATAACTCTTACGATTAAACCTCTTATGACCCCTTGGTTGAAATTAACCTGTTTCCCTTGATCTAAACTTCTCTTAAATGAAGAAGAAACAAACACACAATAACCAACTTCAAAACATGGAAAGACCTTAACAATTTCATCTACTAGGTTTTCGGTGCAAATTTTGAATGCTTACTTCAGGTCTTACATCAACCCATGCCATTTCTACAGTGAAATGAGCCATGGCAAGAGTAGCATCATCATCTGAAGTCTCCACTACCATCGTCATTTTACACAGCACTCAACTTGGATAAGTCAAATAAACAATCAACATCGAATGAGTTCCTAACATGAGCTAGTTTTACCAAACAAAAACAAAAAACCTAAAAACAATAACTAGGCATAACATAGCATCTTCTGGGATGGCTTAGCTACCAAATCCCTTAGATGTGAAGTATTTTGCATAACCCAAAGCTATAAACATATAAATAACTTTTTCTTTAAAACTCATATTCTGGTTTGCATTACTTACAATTTAGATTACAAGGGGTAGAGAATGAAACACAAGAAACTGTGATTCTGAGAATGAGTAGAGCGAATGCAAAATGCAAAATCTTAAAAAACCAAAACCCTCGAAAGCTGAATAGGGTTATCGGTTTGCGCAAAAAAGACAATTGAAATGAAATATTATGAAATTGAATGAAATATTAGGAAATCGAATGAAATATTTTGTATAACCCAACACTGTAAACATATAAATAACTTTTTCTTTAAAACTCATATTCTAGTTTGCATTACTTAAATTTTAGATTACAAGGGGCAGAAAATGAAACACAGGAAACTGTGATTCTGAGAACGAGTAGAGTGAATACAAAACGTAAAATCTTAAAAAACCAAAACCCTCAAAAGCTGACAGGGTTATCAGTTTGCACCAAAAAGACAATTGAAATGAAATATTATGAAATCGAATGAAATATTGTGCCAAAAAGACAATTGGTTTTGGGGAGACATAGGGATATTGAGCTAACAAAATAGAGTGTCTCACCGATACAATGATGAAACTGCCAAAGACAAAAGACATCGGTGGAAGTGATGAATATTGGTGGGATATAAATATGAGTCCCAACGATACCCTGAAAGAAAGCAATAACATAAAGAAAGCATGGACCCAAGATATAATAAATTATTTCTAGGAACATATATATGCAAGTAGTAGACAAACATCTACACATCTAATCTAGTGTTAGCATATGAATCCATCTAGTAGCTAGGGATCAACATATAATATTGATAATGAATAAAGCAATTGTGATCACAAAATAAATGGGCCTTACAATGAGGTTGGGCCTTACAACTACTAATTGATTGAATTTTAGTTGACAAATCCAATATATCTCATATTTTGCTAAGAAAACCAAACAAATTTCTTCATAAGCATGCACAATGTACTAGATCGTATTGAAGAATATATTTGGTTTTAATATAGTTTACTTATATTCAGATCTACCATAGTATTATGATCAAATTGGAAAGAAAAAAGAATAGAGGAGTAATGTCATTTATTAGTCATTTCAACCGATGACCAAATTAGTCATTTATTTAGTCATTTATAGCTGTGTTGCAAAAAAATTTGGTCACGTGACTAAAAGTTTTAGTCACCTGATCATTTATTTGCCAAATTTCTACTAGTGGTGGTGTTGTCAAGTTTGGTGGTGATGAGTCAGCACAGATTTGTGGAAAAGGTGCTATAATTATTGATGGGAAAAATAGGACCGAGGATGTTCTCTATGTCAAAGGGATAAAACACAATCTTCTCAGTGTCAGTCAAATGTGCAGCAAGGGGTATAATCTCACCTTTCATGACAAGGGCTATGAAATCAGGAAGGTAGGGTCTAGAAAATTAGTTGCAGAAGGTATCAAGACATATGGTGACATCTATCATCTAAAGGAGGTGAATGGAAAAACATGTTTGTTAGCCCAATCCATTGAATGTTGGTTGTGGCATAAAAGAATGGGACACAACAATTTTGATAATATGGTAAAGATTAGTTCTACTCATGCAGTGAGAGATATGCCTAAGATAATCAAGCCTACAAATGCGTTATGTAGGGAGTGTCTAATGGGAAAGAAAACAAAGACAAACTTTAAAAGCAAGGAGTACTCTTCTTCAAAGCCATTAGAGCTAATTCACACTGATGTATGTGGCCCTACAAGAGTAAAGAGTCAACAAGGTGAGAGGTATTTCATGTTGTTTATTAATGATTATTCTAGAATGACTTGGGTTACATTCTTAAGAGAAAACTCAAATGCCCTTGATAAATTTAAAGTGTTCAAATCTATGGTTGAGAATGAAGTAGATGCCAAGATCAAATGTTTGAGGTCTAATAGAGGAGGCGAGTTTACTTTAAATGAATTTGAAAAGTTTTTTGAAGATAATGGTATTAGGAGACATCTGTCAGCTCCTAGGACTCCTTAGCAAAATGGGGTAGTGGAAAGAAAGAATAGGATTGTGAAAGAGATGTCTAGGGAAATGTTGAAAAATGTAGATCTGCCTGATATGTATTGGAAGGATGCAGTTCATACTATTGTCTATCTAATTAATAGAGTGCATTTGAGGGTTAACAACACTAAGACCCCTTATGAGCTATGGTATGGAAGACATCCCATAGTCAGATACTTTAGGATCTTTGGTAGAAAATGCTATATCAGGAGAGATGAAGAATACCTATGAAAGTTTGATTCAAGAAGTGATGAAGGAATCTTTCTTGGCTACTCAACCAAAAGCAAGGCTTATAGATGCTACAACAAGAGGTTGGGAAAGATGAAATTGAAAGCACAAATGTCAAGGTAGATGAAGACTTGTATCAAATCTCACATGAATTAGAGGACTCTGAATCTGATATCTTTCCATGCATTATAGATGAAGAAGAAGAAATGAAAGAAGAAAAGAAACAAGAACTAGAGCAGATGCCTAAGACTCCAGCAAAGTATGTTCAGAAGAACCACTCAAAATATTAGATCATTGAAGATAAGGATGAAGGTGTACAGACAAGGAGAAGGCTTGCTAAGACACATGAGAAAGTAAACTTGTGTTTTTTTTTATCAAAGGTGGAACCCAAAAACTTTGCTGATGCTAGCAAAGATGGTGGATGGATAAAAGCCATGGAAGAAGAATTAGACATGGGAATTGGTTCCTAGACCAGTAAATAAGAATGTTATAGGAACAAAATGGGTGTTCTAGAACAAACTGAATGAAGAAGGTGAAGTTGTAAGGAACAAGGCAAGACTAGTATGTAAAGGATACACACAAGTTGAAGGTATTGATTTTTAGGAGACTTTTGCTCCGATAGCAAGGATGGAGGCAATCAAAATGTTCCTTTCTCTTGATGCTCATAAGAACTTCAAGGTATATTAGATGGATGTTAAGTCAACATTTCTAAATGGTGATCTAGAGGAAGAGGTTTATATTGAACAACCATATGGTTTCCAAATATTAGAAGATCTAGAATTGGTGTGCAGACTCAAGAAGGCTCTGTATGGTCTTAAGCAAGCACCTAGATCTTGGTAAGCTAGGTTGGACAAGTATTTCAACAGAGCTTCAAGAAATGTACTATAAATAGCAATCTTTACTTCAAGGAAGGAGACATGATATTGATAGTTGCAGTATATGTTGATGAAATCATCTTTGGTGGAGATGGTGATATGTGTAAGAGGTTTGCAAAGGAGATGCAAAAAGAGGTTGAGATGTCAATGATTGGTGAGATGTATTTCTTCATTGGACTTCAAATTACTCAGCTAGATGGTGGTATCTTTATTTCTCAAGCTAAGTATGTCAAAGAGTTGTTAAAGAAGTTTGGTATGGAGGATTCAAAACTAGTGAGTACTCCCATGGTCACTGGATGTCACTTGAGAAAAGATGATGAGTCTCTAGAGGTGGATCAGACTGTCTATAGATCTATGATTGGAGGATTGTTGTACTTGACTGCTTCTAGACTTGATATTATGCATGCAGTATGTGTGGTTTCTAGATATCAAGCCACTCCCAAGAAAACACATGAGAATGAAGTGAAAAGGATATTCAGATACTTGAAAGGAACTCTGGACTATGGCCTATGGTATCCAAGATGTAATGACTTTGATTTGAGTGCTTACACTGATGCTGATAGGGCTAGTTGTGTTGATGATAGAAGAAGTAGAAGTGGTGGTGCTTTATTTTTAAGAAATAGATTGGTTTCATGGCAGAGCAATAAGTAAGATTTGGTGTCCTTATCTACTGTAGAGGTAGAGTACATTGCAACATCATCTTATTGTACACAAGTGTTGTGGATGAAGCAAACCTTGAAGGATATCAAGGTATTGTATGATGAGCCTATTCCTACCTTGTGTGACAATACAAGTGCTATCAATATTTCCAAGAATCTAATGATGCATTCTAGAGCTAAGCATATAGCAATCAGGTATCACTTTTTGAGAGATAATGTTGCAGATAAGGAAGTGAAGTGGGAATATGTTCTAACAAAGGATTAGATAGCATATATTTTCACAAAGGCTCTTGCAAAGGATACTTTTGAGGACTCCGGCAGAGGTTAGGGGTAATTGCCCCTCCTTCTTGCTAGATGCATAGTGGTGCATCTATCCAGGGCGAGTTCATGTTATATCTTGTTCCTAGACTGATGGTGGCTACCTCTCAGGGGGAGCGGGCAGTGGTTGTTGGTGATAGGGGGAGTTTGTTTGCTATAAGAAGAAGTCACACCCTAAGAAAGAATGTGCAGGTATGTGGTCTCTGATGAGCAGGTAGTGGTTTCTCTTTGTCCTTGATGTCAAAGGGGAGAGAAGTAGAGATGTGTTGCCATCAATTCCAAAGGGGGAGATTGTTACACATATGGTTCCTAGGGTTGTCATTGATGTCAACACTGTCACTACCTATTGTCATTGATTATCATGGTGGTGTGATGGTGTTCATTGTTGGATGTCATGTCCCATCCAACAAGAGAAGAAGATACAGTTCGTGGTTGGATGTCATGCTTTGATCAGTGCAGAGTTAAGTATGAAGACATATTAATATGGGAATTAGAAGCACAAATATGATCAAATGTATTGCTAATGTTACTGATGGCTTGAAGCATGTATGTTCCAAGCTCTATGATGATTAGATTACTGAAAGAGTGTTTTGTTGCTGAATGTTTGAAGATAGTGTTGTCTTTATGAAGGTGCTCTGTGTAGGAAAATGAAATGCTTTGCATTCCTCCACATTTGTAGATATGTCCATGTGGTTCTAGAACTATGTTTAGGGTGTAGTGAAGGTGATAATTCCAAGTTTTTAGATCATTTGTCCTTTCATTGTGAAAGTTATGCATGATAGACTATCGACATGTGTTCTGGTAGAGTAAGCTAGTGTTGAAGGCTTGTTGGAATGCTCCGCATTCCTCTGGAAATGAATGATTTCCATTTTGGTTTTGAGGACATGTTTATGGATGTGTATTACATGCTTCCTTGTAGTTTCAAGGTCCTTGGTGGTCTGCAGCTTAGTTTTTCAAATGACAGTATGTTGCAGTGTATTCCAGATGACATATTATTCTTAGAGTTCATAATTGAAGTTGTGGGACATAATTCTTTGATGTGCAGTGGTAAAGGAGTGTTTGGAGATTCTGTATGAGTCATGTGGACTCATTTGGGAAAGTTTCATGAAGATCTTTCTTGTTTCTAGTACTGCACAAGGTTTTCAAGTTGATGTGTCCGTTATGCTTCAAGGTTCATGTGTTTTTTTCAAATGAGTGGAGTGTGTGGATGTAATTCCTTGGTATTTGAAGTTGTGAAGGATGTTTTGGACCTAGTTAAGCAAGTGTTGGTGTTTGCAAGGCATGGGTCTTCTATTGGTGTAATGTGTGGTCTTACTTATGACCTATCTTCTGCACATTTCATGTGCATTGTTTGGCTAACTTGTAAATGCATTTTTCATGTTATATCTAGTTGAAAATAAATGTAATCAATGTAATATCTTCTATAAATTGTTAATAAAATTGAGTGAGGTGGTGTGTGATTGCAAAGCGTTTAAAGAGGCTCGCATGTAAGATAAGGAGTAGAATGAATACATTTTGATGTGCAACTGAAAGAGAAAGAGCAGAAGTTGTAGATACTATCTTGATTCATCTTGAAGACATATTTGTGATAGTGATCAAGTGTAGAGTGTGCTTGAATGATCTGATCATCACAAGAAAGTGTGAAGAGGCAGAATAACAACCATCAAAGGTGTGAATTTCAATGTCATTTTTCAGATAGTAGAAGGACTATCATACTGTAATCTTTTGTAAGTGTGTTCTCAATTCAGGGAGTAGTAGATTCCTTGGGAGTGACACTAAAACAAATTCATCAGGGAGTAGTACCTTCCTTGGGAGTGACCCTAAATCAAAGTCTTCAAGGAGTAGTAGCTTCCTTGGGTTGTAGCCCTAAAACAAAGTTGTTAATTAAGCTTCATATATTGTGAGTTAACCCTCACCGTGGTTTTTCCCTTATTAGGTTTTTCATGTATATCTAGTGTTATGTGTTGATGTGCATTGTGTTAATCTTTCATGCTTATGTTAATACTATGATGCTTAAGTTTTAATGTGCTCTAGATTAGTTAAAGTTGTTAAAATTGAAGATTGTTTAGATATTAATTTACCCCCCCTCTCAAAGTCTTGGTGTGTTCAACAGGTTCTTAGGGGCACAACAAATTAAATGTTTGCAATTAATATCCCAAGGTTGTAATATCCCTAAAGATTTTTCTTTATTGATCTTTAAAGCTGCTAATAGAGAGGAGTTGTCGGGGGTTTTGGGTTTGGTAAGAGATGTTGTTGCTAGTCAACATTGGAGTACCAAGTGGTTCTTTATTGAGATTAATGGAATTAATATCAAATTGAGTGCTATGCAAGAGAAAATGTGAAGTAGAGTGGAGATTGATGATAACCTAGATACGGAGATTCAACTTAGTCAGGATGTTATTCCAAAGATGGAATAGATGGAAAGAGATCTTAAAAAATTTAGTCATGACTTTGAAGCTCACATTTTTGGGTTGGAGAAAGAGCTAAAGGAGATTTAAAAAAACTTGGAGAGGATGGTGGATATTAGTAAGTGAATTATCCACAACAATGTAGAAAGAATTAGGATGCTTACTGATAAGTTGAAGGAACTCTGGAAGGATCAAGTCACAGGTACTGCTATTCAAACAGACATTAGGGAGAATGATCAGACTAACATTGGCAAGGGTAAATAGGGTAAGAATGGCGAGTAGGGAGGTCCAAGTACCTGCACTTATGGAAGTAAGAAAAAGTCTTTTGAGGCAAAAAAAGATGAGTTGTTGGGATTTGTGAAGCTGCACGAAGATTTCTACAAGTAGGAGTTTGAGGCTACTGATAATTTGAAGATGTAGTTGTGTTGTTTCTCTACTTATGGTTTCCTATTGGTTTTTTGTTTGTTGTTTGTTGGCTGCCGGTAGGTCTTGTTTTATCTTTGGGAAACATTTTGTAATAGGGTTTCGGGGTCCCTTCAAAACCTATTTTATCCTTTAGTCAAAAACAAAATAAATGCTTGCAATGAAACAAGAACAATATCACATGTAAAGGCTTGAGGAAGCCAAGAGGATAAGAGAGTTGAAGGAGAATGTTGTAGAGAGATGTAGAGCTTGAGAGTGCAAGAAAATTCCAAGAGAGGGCTAAGAGAATGCAAGAGTGAAAAGATAGATTCAAAAAGAGAGGAGGAGGAAAGAGGAAGAGGTTGATGAGTCATTTCGAATCATCCCGAGTCGTTATCATTGACTCAAAAAAGTTACAAATGGAAAAATGCTCAAAAATGACCACCAAACAAAAATATGTCATCGGATGTTAGCGCGTCATGCAAACGTACATGTGAAGCACTAGTGTCCAAATAGTTTGGGCTAAAAAATGACAAGACACTACAAAACCATAAGGATAACACAAAAGTGACAACAAAACTTGACAAAAAGATAACACAGGAAACAAGGCCCAAGCACCATGGGAGGAAAAAAGGCTAATGCAAGGGCTAAAATGAGCCTACAAACAAAGGGAATGGACACTAAAGCAAGGTCAAAATAGAGAATGAAATTATAAGGGTATGCGATTTTTGATGTTATAGATATGTTGATGGGTTTTATGTTTTTAGTTAGTTTATGTGAAAAACAAACTAAATTAAACATTAGGACAATATATTTATTACAAGACCAAAATTCAATATAAAAGGAGAGCAAAGGGGAAAGTTATGAACTTTTCTTCTCTACAAGAACATAAAATCAACTAAAAAGTGTTCAATATATTTATGAGCACAACAAATCTTGTGTATGGTAATTGAGGGTCAATCCCTTTGTTCCAATAAGCGAAGGAAACTCTCCTAGCACTTAGCTATAATTTTGGGTTAGTAAATGCTTCAATATAAATCTTTTGGATTAGTAAATGTTTTAATAATATCTATTATTAAAAAATTCAATCAATTTTTTATTCATTGGGTATATAGACATTTTCATAATAATATTTAGTTTAAAATTATTCTCTTATGTGACATGGGCTTAATATTTTAATTTTAGTTATATTTTAAAATATTTTAAATGATGAAAATATATCAAAAATAAAAGAAATTTATCTTAAAATATTAATATTTCATATTTCATAATATTAGAAACAAGTTTTATAGAAATAGTTTTATAAGGTTTTTTGAATTGAATTTTTGAATCAATTTCTAGGGCAAATCTTGATGATTGATCTTAATATAAAGATATAATCAGTATTCATCATACCTATATAAGGTTATAAACTCTAAGATAAAAGGAAAATATGATTGCTAAGATAAGAACTAACTCATGTGATCTACATAGTGAAAATGGTAGATAAACAGTTTAAAAAGACCTTGTAAAATTTAAATAGGACATGCTTATGCTAATTTCTACAATTATAACTTGATGAAATCCTACATAAGATAACCATATAAATCTTGGTGATTTTATTTGGAATTAAATTTGTATTAAATAGAAGCATTGCTTCTCTCTAAATTAAATATGTTTAATTATTAAATTTCTAAATTTTTTACTTATTTTCCTTGGCACTTTAATAGGAAAGAGGCCATAAATGGGAAGTAATTTTGTTGGGAAGAGACCAATGATTATGAGAACTCTTTGGATGGTGAGATTTGAAGGATTACTATGGCACTTTAATTGAGGAAGAGTTCCAATGTTATGATAGTTCACATAAACAAAGGCAACTATAAATGACACCTCCTAGAGGGGATTAAGAAAATTGCCTTGTCTACACACTTCAAGTTGTTCTTCTAAACTAATTTGATCTAAACATATGATAGCCATAATCATATATTCATTAGAATATGTTCAATATCTTTTGGATTATTTACTAGTGTCCAACCTAATCAATGTGTGAGTATTCATAGGTACAACAATATATAAAACTACTAATTAATATAACATTATAATGCATTCAAAATCATGGGCCCAAAAATAACCCATAAGAATAGGTCTTGCACAAACTAAGTGTGTTCTTGATCTTATTACATGGATTTACATGGTTGATTGTAAACATGCATTGACTCCCTTTCTTTTTATGGTCAAGCTTGAGGCCAAGTGTTCCAATCCATTGGTTGGTGCCACTTTATATAATTAAGTTGTTGGAAGCCTCATTTGCCTAACTCACACTCATCTAGGTAACATTTCTTATGTCATTGAAATGGTTTCTTATTGTATGCAAGAACTACATGAGCTTCATTAGAAAGATACTAAGATAATATTTCATTATGTATGGGAACACAAAAATATGGGATTCACTATTATGTGGGAAATAATACAAATTTGGTAGGGTATATAAATTAGGTGATTAATTTTGACAATTGCAAGTCCACATCCAACTACAACTTTCATCTTGGTTCTAGCCCCATTTGTTGGTCAAGAAAGCATCATTATTTATCCTCCACACATGTGGACTATCAAGAGGTTATTAATGTTTCCACAAAGGACATTTGGCTTCAATAGATCCTTACCAAGTCTAGCATTCCTTTTCAATGGCCTTCAATCATTCATTGTGATAACCAAAGTACCATCAATAGTATAAACACATCAAGGTCCACATGCACTACATCCAGGAGCTTATTCAATAACAAGCCATCTATATTTAGTTTTTTCCTACTATAAAGCAAGTTTTAGATATTTTCACCTAACCCTTCACAAAAAGAAGTTATGTTCATCTACAAGCTTTGTTAGAGGTTCAATAGGTTATTCCTTGAGGGGGCACCTAGTTCTATCTCTTTTCTCTCTTTTTCTTGGGGGAATATCTCTCTATTTCTATAGAGGCATTTTTGTATGTGGTTTCCTAACATGGCGCTTTTTTGTCAAGGCAAATATTTTACTCACCTAAGATACAATTAGGGGGTTTTGGTGTATTTATGTATTTATTATGCATTTATAACACACTGGTTAATCTTACTTAGGCAACGTGTTACTTATTGGAGTGGTTGTGATGTACACCTTGCATAGCATTGGTATTATTTTATCATGTAAAATAAATATTTATTTGTGGTGCACCATGTGATGTGTTTATCCACATTAAATATTTATTTGGTGCCACTTGTAAAATTGTATGTAACATTGGATTAATTATTTATTTGTAATTATTTAATTATTGAGAAAACTTAGTACCAATAATTAAATATGGGGTCAATGGTTTTGTAGACTCATGGTTTTGGGGAAGATGGTTTTACCATACCACATGTATTTGTGTGAGCTTATGTCTATAAAAGCAAACACATGGGTTGTTGTAGATATTGGTTGTTTAGCTTGTTGGCTAGGTTTAGCTTGATGGAGCATCTCTTGCAGGTTGCATTTGTGAGGGTTTGAAGCATGGCATTTGGTGTATGGTTACATGATTGTTCACATGGAGTGTAGGTAGAGAACTTGATGTTTCAGAGGTGATCTCTGCATATGTATTGTAATCTTTATTGTTGAATAATACATGAGAGATGGATGCTTTTGGAGGCTGGGTTTTTCCCTTGTGGAGGGTTTTTCCAGAGTATATCTTGTGTCACCATTAATGGTATGATTGTCTATTTCTTTTGCATGTGGATTTTTGGTTATTGTTGCACATTAAATCTCTTATCAAGTTATGAGGAATTAGTCTATATGGCTACATATTTCCAACATTTGGTATCAGAGATTTGTTGCTTGGTTGTGGTAGGAAATCCCTGTTTGATAACACTAGCTATGAGTGGATTTTTTGTGTATAGTGGAATCCATGGACTTGTAAGAAAATAATGAAGACATTGCAAGATATGAGGGTTTTGTGCAAGTTTTTTGTTTGCAGATCTAGGGTTTTGGGTGTTGTAGATTTGTAGAGAAAATTGCAAATTTGTGTGTTAAAAAGTAGTACGAAAGGGTTTTTTGGATGGCTTCAATGAGGGTTTTGAGGAGGTATTTTTTACAAATGACCTCTTGGGTGAAAAACATATAATTTTCCCTAGTTTGGCCACTGTGACCTGAGGTAAAAAATTTTACCCTCCCAGGTATGGCAGTACGACCGTATGACCATCGTCAGTCTGCAAATTAAAAAATAAAACAAAATTTTTCCCCTGCACATTGATAAATGTTTTCTATAGCTTGATCAAAATTTTTTAGACTATAGAAATTTATTAAAGAAAGAAAAATTAAGGTAGGTGGGGGTTCGCAGACCCCCGTACCCCCTGCGTCAACACCTATTATTGACAGTGTACCGATTGGATACACCCTGTTGGCTTTGGCTGACAGTGGTCGGTCCTCTGGCCAGTGTGACCAGGCTGGTAGGGCCTTAGGTTGCCAGTCTGGCAGGGTCCATCCAGCGTGCTAAGGGGGCCACCGCCTAGCCCATAAGGGCTTTACAATTTAAAATATTAAAAATTAAAACATTTCAAACCTTGTTCAAATTAAAACCTATTTTTAATTACATTTTGATTCCGCCATAGACAAGCCACCAAGGCACCACTGGTGCACCACCACCACCGGTGGGCCACCATCTTGCCACCCAGCAGCCACTAGAGGGCCACCAGGGCCTGATTTTTAAGCATAGTAGGGCATATTTTTTGAGAGGCATAACTTGGTCCCATGATGTCGGATTTTCAACTTCTTATAGTTGTCAAAAAGCTCTTCATATGTGCTACATAGTGGTGATAGATATTTTTCCATATTTTTCCATTTTGACTAGTTTCTTTCTAGTTGGAAGTCATATGTTCATTTTGAGCTTTAATTGGGCATAATAGATGCATATAGAGTCAGATTTTGGACTTCTTATAGGCGTTGGAAAGGTATTTCTGAGCACTATACAATGGAGTAGTCTTGGAGATGATATTATAAGTTTTGTTTATTTTGTATCAGTTTGAGTTCATTTTATTTCCTTTGACTTTTGGTGCGTTTGTGAGTTGATGGCAAATCGAATCTGGGATGATTTGGTGTTTGAGTCATTGTAGAATTATATGTTTATCTCTGATTATCCTTTGTTGAAAGCAACATACATGTATTTTTGAGTTTTCATGTTGCATTGTGAGATATACAGGTTGTGCAGTGTTGTAGGTTGTCTATGCTTACATGTTGCATATATGACTTGGATGTGGGTTGTCTATGTCCATAGATGTTTCAGTGTTGATGCAGATTCTAATTTGTGTCTTGGGTAGCTCACACGTTGCATTGGTTTTGCTTGTCATTATGAGATATAGAGAGATGGTATTACCTGATACAGTCATGAAATGGGACCTATGTTTGTTGACTATATGGTACAGTTGTGTGAGACTTGATGGGATTTTGGTGTAGGTTTGTTTGGGTGGGACTTTGACATGACATGATTGTTTTACAAGTGCAGTTTTGGTGGTGTTGGATTGATGTTTGGTTTATAGGTTTTGTTCATCTTCTTGGTTTGGAGATTATGGTTTACTCAACCTTTTTGGAGCTATTGTCATAACAGTGGATTCTTTGATTGTGTTGAGGCCATGGATGATCTTCATGTAGGAGATGGTTACCATGATGTCATGGATAGCTTGATTACATGTTTTAGTGGGAGCTTTTGACAGTGATGGTTTGATGTTTATCATGTTGTCATGTATAGCTCAATATCACACTTTAGTGGGAGCTTTGGTAGGATATGGTTATCTTCATGTGATTTGGAGATGTTGACATCTTGGTACCATGGAGGACTCTTGTAGTCTTTGGTTGAGGTGTTGGTTATGGTTTATTAGTTTTGACAAGTGATCCTTGCTTATAGGATGGTTGGTATTGTGTGGTTTACTCTTGATACTAGTTTTGAGTTTCGACATGATACAGGTTATTTTGAGATAGGATGTGTGCATTAATGCATGTGATTTTCCTTTGAGGAGATGATTAGATCATGATGTCATGATATGTTCCTTGGTTATGCATATGTGCAGTGGGAGATTTGACTATGATCTTGATGGTTCAGTTGATATTGGGTACATTGGTCATGTGCTTGGGAGCTTCATGATGGTGTAGTTTTACATTTGAATTTTAGCATGGATTGATCATGGAGGTACTCATGGATACTTGGAGACTTAGGTGAGGCTTGATTTCTCTTGGGATTAGAGACATGTGCTGAGATACTTACTCTTTCATGAAGATTTCAAAAGTAACACCGAGGTGCCTACACCTTGGTTGGACGTGTGTCCAACATGGGCATGTTGAGGAGATTGTTCTTGCAGAGAGCCTTCGAGGCTTGGTGCATCTTGGAGGAGCAATCTCATTCCCACTCTTGGTCCACTCGGTAGTGAATGATTTGATAAGTATGTCCACTTGATTTTCAAATGTATTCTTTTATTTTTATCTTATCTTCTCATGCTTGAGTCTTGAGCTATGGATTATGGTTGTGAGGACTTGTTTGAGGAGAAGATGCATGGATATGATTAGTTATCTCATTATGTTTGATCCTGATTTGTTATCAGATCATTGTGTGTAATGGAAATGGTTAGTGGCTTTGGGCTTATTCCCATTTTGGGATGGTTATGAGTTTGATCTACTTTTGGTTTGAGAGTCTTGCATCTTTATTTTTTGGATGTTGTAGAGGCTTCTTTTTTTTGGGTTGTAAAGGAGATCATATTTTTCACAGCTATAGCATATTAGTGTGGATAGAAGGACATGGTTATGATTTGTAGGTTCTCTCTTGATTGGTCTTATTCTTATTCCTAGATATTTATGTTCACATGAGATTGGAGTTGAGATGTGTATGGATCTTTTGAGTCTCTTTTGCTTCTTTCTCTTATGATGTGGAGGATTTGGCAGAGATATGGACTTAAGGAGAGTTATATTGCAGCTATTTAGTTTACAGATTTTACATATCTATGTGTGTGTTCTTTGACACTATGTGATAATGGATTTAGCCAAATCTTCTATGTGTGTTCTATTAGTGGATCTTTGGATTCCTTGATCTATTTCTACATTTGACATTTACTCATGTAGTGGGTGTTCAAGGATGTATATGATTCCTTTGTTGGATGTTCTCATTATGCTGCGATATGGAGGGTGTTGAGGTTTTTTATCACATGCTTTGTGTTGTTACCTTGGAGGACTTCTTTATGTAGGGTAGAGTATATATAAAGATTTGTTATCATTGTGATTTGAGTTGGATATGTTGATGTATTAGCAACTAGTTGTGGTTGCTATTTCAGTTATGTTGATTGATTCTTGTCATCTACTCGAGCCTATTTATTACCATTGGATTTGGTGCTTGTGTTTGAATATTAGTTGATCTGGGTTTCTTGCTTCTATGTGATAGTTTAGTGTGGCATCTCTTTGGAGGATTTTATTCTTCATGGTTTGGCTAGATGGAGGATAAGGGGATTCTTGTTTGGGATGGTGGACACCTTGATTATTATTGCAGGTATCTTGGAGCACATGGATGGTTATATGGTACATTTTGGGCACATGGATGGTTCCCCTTGATGTTTTGAGTTTAGATGTTGATCCCTTATGCAATGTATACAACAAGTGGGAGAATGTTTGGAGTAGGTGTGTTGTACACCTTGCATAACATTGGTATAATTTTATTATGTAAAATAAATATTTATTTATGGTGCATCATGTGATGTGTTTATCCACATTAAACATTTATTTGGTGCCACTTGTAAAAGTTGTATGTAACATTGGATTAATTATGTATTTGTAATTATTTAATTATTGGGAAAACTTAGTACCAATAATTAAATGTGGGGTCAATGGTTTTGTAAGACTCATGGTTTTAGGGAATATGGTTTACCATACCACATGTTATATTTGTGTGAGCTTATGTCTATATAAGCAAACACATAGGTAGTTGTAGATATTGGTTGTTTATCTTGTTGGAGCATCTCTTGCAGGTTGCATTTCTGAGGGTTTGAAGCATGGCATTTGATGTATGATTACATGCTTGTTCACATGTAGTGTAGGTAGAGAGCTTGATGTTTCAGAGGTGATCTCTGCATATGTATTGTAATCTTTATTATTGAATAATACATGAGAGATGGATACTTTTCAAGGCTAGGCTTTTCCCTCATGGAGAGTTTTCCCAGGCTATATCTTGTGTCACTATTGATGGTATGATTGTCTATTTCTTTTGTATGTGGATTTCTGGTTATTTTTGCATATTAAATCTCTTATTGGGTTATGAGGAATTAGTCTATATGGATGCATATTTCAAACATTACTTATGTAGAGTTTTCTTTTCTTATTAGGAGTGTGAAGTGTCACCCTCTTTTATAGGAGTTACACTTGCCTTATTTCTATATTGAGGTGTCACCTCATTCCCTTGGAGTTACTCTTCTTGGAGGGTGAGTTTCCATCCTCCTCCCCTTCTTGTATTTTCTATAAATGAAATCTTGTTGCATTTATTGCTTAGTCTTAATGAATGGAATGGTCATTATTATTTTTATTCAATTATCTTTTGTTTCTTTTGAGAAAATAAGTTATTTGAATTATTTTTAAGGCATTTTAATCTTGGGTAGATTTAGCATAAGAAAATATTATGATTTATTTCATGGCCTATTTTTATAGCTCTCACAAATAAGGCATCCTATACTAGATCTTGCATGGATTTTCATGTCATTTATTATGTTGAAAAGGATGCAACTACATGATGTACTACTAATGGCCAGAAAATTTTTATCCCATGAATGTTTCAAAGAGCATAACAAAGTAATACATTTATCTTATTCATCCATTTTAACATAAAATGAGGCTATTCAACTTAAAATAATGTTAAAAGCATTCAAATTCTCTATCACAAAGTTGGAATCATTAATCCTAAGAGGATATAGCTTCTTTCAACAAAAAATTTTATTTACTAGAGACTTTGTCTAGTACAATGACCTTAACTTATCTTATAACTCCTTAGCACTAACTTCTCTCTAAACATTCAACAATACTAAATTTGAAAGGTACACCTTGATTGAATTGTTAGCCTTCATATCAATCTTCATCCATTCTTTTGATACCATACCAAAGAGATTCTTACCTAACATAGAAACCCGCCATATCTATCCACAAGAATATATCTGATCATAAGGTTTGATAACTCAAAGTTTTAAATATTAAATTTCTCTATTTCTATCCTTGAAGTGCTTTCCATTCTCATCATGTACATGATTCATCTACATAGAGATTCCTCTCAAAGAAAGGTTTATAAAAGAGGCAAGATTCTCTTGATCCTAAACAACTAGCTAAACTATAATGCCCAAATTTTACTAAGGACATTAATGGGTAAAAATAGAGCTAACAATTTTTTTGCATTACCAATTACAATGTAAATATGTGACAATGTGCACAAACACACCAAGAATGTCATTTACACATGGAAACAATGCACAAATACACAAAGAAAAGACTTTAAACTGTTGGAAAGAGACATAGTGTAGCTTCATGGTTGTTGTCCTTGATGGCAACAAAGTTCATCCCACCCATCCACAGGACATGGTGTGCCTATACCAGAAGTCAGATTGAAGAGTGTTGTGGTCCGGTAAGCAAGAATAGAGCATGTAGCAAGGTCCGACAGTCAGGTCCGGATCTCTTAGAGGAAGTATCTCAATAAAGTGCAGACTTGGGGAAGTCAAGAGGTGTACCTTGACTGATACATTCTAGAGATTGAGCCTCTGGTGATGCAAGAGTGAAGAGATATGAGCACCTAAGTGTTGGGTTCCTGTTTGGCAGAGTTGATTGAGGAAGAACTAGCTGGCAGAGCATCAGACCTTAATCCGGATGAGTTATTGATGGTGATCAAGTTTCTTGAGGTATCATTCATGATTGGCCGACATGATTGATGACTTCTATAAGCATCTCTTTGATACGCATCACTTGGTAATCAAGGATTCAGCCGACAGATCAAAGTTTGGGAAAATATTGACTATTCTGGATGCTGACTAGAAAGGTGTTGAAATCATTAGTGCAGATATATATACCAAAAGGATTTGGATGTAAAGGTGTGTGTGGTGTATGTGTGAAGTGCAAAGAAAAGTAGAGAACACTGTGGAAATAGAGATAGAGGTCCAGTATGTGACAGAATAGCAGCACTAAGGCAGAGGAAGAATGAAGTGCAGTAGATCAATGTATTGAGCTTAACCAGAACTGAACCTAAGCATAAGTGGATGCTTCTCATTAGTTCAAGTATCTAGTTTCCTTCTATAAACAATTGTAGGTAGTGAGCCTCTTGTGAGCAGTGAGCCCTAATTGGCAAGTGCCATTTTGTACTACCTTATTCTTTTAACAGAGAATACAATCTTGGGTTAGTCACCCCATGGTTTTTCTCTTAACAGGGTTTTCCATGTCAAAATCATTGTGTTATGAGTATTGAGTTTATTTCTTCTTTCATGGTTATGCATGCTTATTTAATTTGAAGAACAGAAAGTTAAATTAATTAAGATAACTGATTCACCTCCCCCTCTCAGTTATCAACAATTGGTATCAGAGCTAAGTTCCTCCAAACAGAGCGTAACAGCTTGAGGAAGATCTGGGAATTCCAATGGATGTGTATGGCATGAGGCAACAACTTTAGTCTGCCCTAGATGACCTGGAGAAATCTCACTCTGAAGTCAATGAATTTAAGGAAAGACTCAAACAAGCTGATGATTTCATAAATGAACTAAAAGATAAATTAAGTATCTCTATGAAAAAAAGAAAGGAGCTACTTCAACAGTTAGCAAGTCAAAGTGAAGCCAATAATACTGATGAAGATTTGAATGAGAAGAACAAGTTGTGTGAGAAGCTATCAAAAGAGGTCATTATGGTAAGACATGAAATGGAATCAGGAGTTATGAAATTCACTCAAGAAATTGAAGAGAAAAGAAAGACTGAAGATACTCTAAAATAATCTCTCAAGGAGAAGTCAGAAGACTACCACAATATGGATAGAATAATCAGGCATTTGGAATCTAATCTTGAAGAAGCTAGAGATAATGAAGAACAACTTGAGAATCAAATTGACACTCTAAAAAGAGATCTTCAAACAACAAATGAATACAAAGAGAAATTCAAGATAAGTTCTACTCAGCTTGAAGTTCTTCTTGAAAGACAAAAGAGGGTAGATGACAAGAAAGGATTGGGGTATGAGAAAGGTGAAATCTCCGGATCCAAGAACTCTGGATCAGGAAATCTAAGGAATAGGCCTAGAAGACCTTCGATAAGGCAACCAAATGCTCAAAGATATCCATCCTTCAATGGATACTACCATAATTGCAATAACTTTGGTCATAAAGTAAATCAGTGAAGAAGAAGAATGAATCAGACTAATTCATCCTTCTCCGAATAGTGTTTTAATTGCAAAAGGTATGGTCACAAATCTCATGAGTATAGAAATATGCAAATGAACAATTCATTCAATGGTAGATGCTTTGCATCCAATAGAATGGGACATATGGTTAATCAGTGCAGATCAAGAGGATATTAGTCAAATATACAAAGAAATGTTGTTTGCTACAATTGCAATAGATCCGGTCATATTGCCAAATTCTGCAGAAGTAAGAATCAGGACAAAAAGGGTCTGGTACATCATAATCAAAACCAAGACAAAGGAAAAGGAAAAGTGAATGTGGATGAAATTCAAAGGGAGATGAGCAAGATTTGGGTGAAGAGGAGTACAAAAAATGTTGAGGATGGATCCGCACCAGAATCTAGTGCTGATATTCCTTCCAAAAACTAATTAGATGAGCTCTGGCTCAGGGGGAGTCACAATAGAAAAAAAATTCCCCCAGCCAGTCAATTGGTGCCTAAATTGGCACATGGAAGGTTGCGGATTAAAAGGGTTCTTAGAGAAACATCTAAATAACCCTTGGGAAAGCTATGAAAGATCTACAAGGGATTTAAAGAGGTTAATCATCTAAGATTGATCCAGTTTAACAGTCATCTGGTAAGAAGTAGGATTTTCACAGTTTGATCCGGTGTGATTCTAAACTGAAACATCTTGATCTACGAATAAAGGGGATGATTCGAGGAAAGCAGAGACACTGAAATTAATCACTAAGATCAGCTCTAAGTACATCTCAGTGATCCAGAAAAATACTATCTCATGATAAGGCAACCAGAATAACTTAAGCTATGCATTTATTACAAAATGAAATTAGGGTTTGTTCAAAGTTAAAAGGGTTTGTTTGCTTGTCATTTGCACATTTGCATTAGTAAAAGAGATAATAAGATCTCTGCAAACAAGTTTGCTTCATCTCTCTCAAGGATCAATCATAGAATTCAAATCAACTGGCGATCTTTTCAGCTCATTTCGTGAACCCTAAAAGCGTAAAAGGTATTTTCTGCTCTTGAAATCTCTCTCTGAATCTTTAAAGATGACTACTTTGAATGTTGTGAAGATTACTGATAGGCCACGCCCTAAATTTAAGAAACATCCCTACAAATCTCTAGAAGTGGATCCCTTAGGTGCATTTTCCAGCATTCCGCATGGGGTTTTGCATGTTGAAGACGTTAGGGCATACATTCATGCAAACATTGAAGAATTTGGGGAATCCAAGCTGATAGATATCTACCACAAGCAGTTAATAGATGATTCATTTGAATTCAAACCTTAGTACAAAGCCATCTGAGATAAGCATTTTAGACAATGCATCTATTTCCCCTGTTTTGCAGAAGATGAGTGGGTCCAGTACATTTTGAGCAGAGTGCATGACAACTTCATGTGGTTGAATGGACCATTCAAGATCACAAAAGATGCTATTAGGGCAGTAACCAATTTACATTCATCTGGAGGGTTACCTATTCTCAAATCCATCAAAAACCAAACTGTGAGTGAGGCTACCGGATCAAAATTTGACAAGAGGGCAATGACAATTGAAGATATCACTGATCTAGATATCAAGTTTGCATCCATGATAATTGGTTACAAGATATATCACTCCAGCAGGGAAAATTTAGTACCTGAAACTGCAATCTACACAGCTTATCAGATGCTAAAAGAAAATGCTAACTATGATCTTTGTGAGCTTCTCCTAAACCAACTTTTGGAGAATCTATAGAAGATAAAGAAGGACAAGAAGAATTCCTTCAAATACGGTGGCTTGATACTCTATCTATTCTTCTATTACATGAATGAGCTACCCAGATCTAGTGGCTGGATGTGGCAAAATGATAGACCTGTTGCCATACAAATCAGGGATTATTTTCATGGACTTGGTGATGACAAGGCACAAAACACAGCACTCTAGGGCTACTTCAAAAACTTTTATTAAATGATGCAAGCCAGAGAGAGAATCCCCCAATCTCTAGTTGAAAAGTATAAGGATACAATTTGCTTTATGGTAGAAACTGATCAGTGCCTAATGGAGGCAGTGGAGCCAAGGATAGTCTAGATCATGCCAATGGGGTATGAAGTAGATGAGAAAATTGTAGAGCTACATGTTCAACACATGCTAAGTCAACCCAAGGATCCTAAGGCAGAAGGATTTGGAACCTTTGAAGAGTTGAGTGTGAAGATTCATGTGGAGCTAAGACAACCAAAAATGAAAAGAAAAGTGAGGAGGGAAGTAGAAGAATTTGCCAAGAGACATGGAATTTCAAATGAGGCACTTGATGCAAACAGAGAAAAGATGGAAAGGGCAGAAAAAGGAAGGCAAGAAGCAGAAAAAGAAAGTGCTTCGGTAGAAGCCCCCTCTCGGACCAGATCCTCTAAGAGCTCTGCACCTGCCACTGCTAAGAGCTCAAAAGCATCAAAACTGGAAGCAAAATCATCCGGTAAAGGAGAAAAGAGAACAAAGACAAAGGCTACAAGATCATACACAAGCCTCAAGGATGATGAAGAGACAGAGA
Source organism: Cunninghamia lanceolata (assembly GCA_027924645.1). Lineage (NCBI taxonomy): Eukaryota > Viridiplantae > Streptophyta > Pinopsida > Cupressales > Cupressaceae > Cunninghamia > Cunninghamia lanceolata. Next base: position 222,129 of record BSBN01000665.1, read on the forward strand.
CAGATGAGGAAGGAAAGAAAATGAAGAAGAAAAAGAAAACATCTGGTGAAGCCTCTACCGGTCAAGACAAGGAAGAGAATGCAGAAGAATTTGTTGAAAAGCCTACTCTCCACATTGATGATATAATCAAATCAGTCACTGTGGATGGGAACTTGAAACCAATGACTGAGTTTTGTGATGATTATAGTGAAACTGATCAGAAGATCCTGCAAGAAGCTACAGTCAGGTATTTAAACATCTACAACAAAGCATTCATTGAAATTATATCTCTGATTCCTAAAAGTCTAGAAAAGGAACTTGAAATAAGAAAGAACAATGCCATGGCAAAAGACCTAGAAATTTGGGAATAGATTTCTATCCAAATTTATCCTTCCATCACTCCAAAGCAAATAAACATGGTCTTCAAAGATTGCAAGGATGAGTTTCGGAGCAAAGCTAGAATGAATCAACTTATGCTTGGAGAAACTGACAAAGTGGCAAAATAAACTGAAGAGATCCTCAGAAATGCCTATAAAAGATTCAATATTCCTATCATAGAGGACTTAGGTGATGAAACCTCTTCCATAGATAACAAAGAAGAATCTACTGAGACAGTGGCAAAAGAGGCAAAGGAGACAAGTGAAGAGAAAGCTAAGGACTTAGATTCCTCTATTCTAGAAGAGGAAGTCCAAGAAGAAGTAAATATCTCTCACCCAGATTCCCGTGCAGACTCTGGATTTAAAGGAGAAGGAAGAATAGAGGAGAAAACTAGTCAAGGGGAAGAAGTAAAAGAAAAAGAAAAAGGCCAAACAAAGAAGACTCCAGAAGATAGGTCTGAGACTGCAGAAGGGAAGAAGACTTTGTCTCCGGCAAGAGACACTGTAGAAACTGTCAAAGATTTCTTGACTAAAGAGATGATCAAATTTGATGAACTAGAACTGCTTCAAGGACCGTTCAATTTTGATTCCCTCTCCCTGGTTCAAACCATGAAGCTAGCATCCTTTACTTAAGCAAAGGCAAAAGAACAACTTCTGAAGTCTCACATGGAAGACTGTGAGCTCATAGAAACTGCATCTGATGTATTGGAGAAGATCATGCCATCCTTCCAAAAGGATCCTTCGGCCTCCACATCCGGTAATCTAAAGTCTCTTGTAAATTTTGTTCATACGCATTTTGATTCCTTAGAGAAGTCAGCAGAAGAAAAGGTCCGGAAGGAGTTTTTGGGAAAGAGATTCTCTGAAGTGTAGGGTCTAATAACAAATGATAGGAGAGTTATGGTTATTGGGATAAAGAGCTTAGAAAATGCTCTTAAAGATGGCGGAGATATATATAAATTTTGTTTATCCTAGCCTGAAGTGACCAAGAATATTGAGAAGAAAGTAAAAGAGCAAGAGGATAAATTGACAAGTTTATCTCAAGTTTTGATTCTCTCTCCTCTTCCATAGTAAATCAAGAGTGCCAGTCTATTGTAGTAATAAATGAAATAAAGAAGCTTGAGAAGGAGAAGAAAAATAGAATAAATAGGTTAAGTGAACTTAGAGGGATCATTATCCCTAAGTTAGAGGCCATGCATGAGGCCCTAACTGATGCTCAGACAATAGCCCAGACCAGTAATCTAATAGATCTAAAAAGGGCAAAAGCTTTTGCATTCCTATTGAGTGGTCACATCTCAATTTTGGATAGGATGAAAAAGAGTTGGGTGACAGAAGTGGTACAATTGAAAACCCCTTTTGCAGATATAATTTAGTATATGTAAGTAAAAAATGTATATATGTTTATGTGGCCAAGTATAGATTATTTTTTGGGAAATTTTGGTGTGCGGACCCTACCCTTTGTCATTGATGTCAAAGGGGGAGTGAGGAGCAATGAAAAATGTGGAATCCAGCTAAGGGGGAGCTCCGATAAAGTGTATATTAGAACAGAGCATTAGCCAAGGGGGAGTGTAGAGTGACAGTCATTTTTCACTAAGTGTTGTCATCAATGCCAAAGGGGGAGATTGTGGAAAGAGGTATAGTGTAGCTTCATGGTTGTTGTCATTGATGGAAACAAAGTTCATCCCACCCATCCGCAAGACATGGTGTGCCTATACCGGAAGTCAAATTGAAGAGTGTTGTGCTCCAATAAGCAAGAACAAAGCATGTAGCAAGGTCCAACAGTCATGTCCAGATCTCTTAGAGGAAGTATCTCAGTAAAGTGCAGACTTGGGGAAGTCAAGAGGTGTACCTTGACTGATACATTCTAGAGATTGAGCCTCCAGTGATGAAAGAGTGAAGAGATATGAGCACCTAAGTGTTGGGTTCCTTTTTGGCAGAGTTGACTGAGGAAGAACTGATCAACAGAGCATCAGACCTTAATCCCGATGAGTTATTGATGGTGATCAAGTTTCTTGAGGTATCATTCATGATTGGCTGACATGATTGATGACTTCTATAAGTAGCTCTTTGATACGCATCACTTGGTAAGCAAGGATTCAGCTGACAGATCAGAGTTTGGGAAAATAGTGACTATTCTGGATGCCGACTAGAAAAGTGTTGAAATCATTAGTGTAGATATATATACTAGAAGGATTTGGATGTGAAGGTGTGTGTGGTGTATGTGTGAAGTGCGAAGAAAAGCAAAGAATAGTGAGGAAATAGAGATAGAGGTCCGGTATGTGACAGAACAGTAGCACTAAGGCATAGGAAGAATGAAGTGTAGTAGATCAGTGTATTGAGCTTAACTGAAACTGAACCTGAGCATAAGTGGATGCTTCTCATCAGTTCAAGTATCTAGTTTCCTTCTATAAACTATTGTAGGCAGTGAGCCTCTTGTGAGCAGTGTACTCAGGTAGTGAGCCCTAATTGGCAAGTGCCATTTTGTACTACCATATTCTTTTAATAGAGAATACAATATTGGGTTAGTCACCCCATGGTTTTTCCCTTAACAGGGTTTTCCACATCAAAATCATTGTGTTATGAGTATTGAGTTTATTTCTTCTTTCATGGTTATGCATGCTTATTTAATTTGAAGAATAGAAAGTTAAATTAATTAAGATAACTGATTCACCCCCCCTCTTAGTTATCAACATAAACAATGATGAGATAACTCATCATGAGGTAAGATAGGAGAGATAGGGTCTCACCTTATATTAGTGGCCAAGTACTCAAACCCAACACTTATACACTCATATCAATAACTAAAACAAATGTCAGTTTTATGACCATTACTTAGGTCCTATGCCAACATCTCAAGTTTGAATTGTAAAATTCTTAGTGGCAATGTGTTTTTTTCATATATAAGCATGTTTAGGACTTCATTTGCAAACTAGATGGATATTGCGAACTTATGATCTTATGCTAAATTGATTCAAAGCTTTCATTATGTTGTGGAGAAGTAATGTGGTGTTATTGTGTTTATTTATTGCAGATTTGACTCCATCTCCTCATGGCATGAAAGAGCTTCTTCCTTCCATGAGATCTACATCTTTGAGGTGACATTTATTTGTGTTTCAATCATTTATCATTTGGATTTTTGCCTCTATCCCACAGGGATACGCACTCTTTAGTTAACAACAATGTTTAGAAGACTTGAATGTCTCTCTGGGGCTTGACTGAGGCAAGCCTCTAAACACCACAACCCCCAACCACTCTCCTTGTGATTGTAGGTTATAGGTATCACATCTTGATGGAGTGGAGTTGTAGGGAATAGTAAGACAGTGTACAGATTCTGAATCCTTGAACAAAAGGACTACTTGGACATGGACATTAGTGGCAGTATCCTCTAAAGTTGAAAATAAAGAAACAATTTGGATAGTGATAATCAGCATCCAAAGAGCTTCCAAAATCCTAAAAAAATCTGGCCTTGGACTTGGCTGCTAGTGGAGGTGTCCTTCGCATCTTCTAAGGTATAAATGGAAAGTACAGTGAACATCAGTTTTGAAAGGAGGTCAGGATTCCACAGAGAAAACAGTACCTTGGCCTTAGTGGTAGTGTCCCCAACTATTCCACATTCTGAACTTCAAAAAATAGTCAGTTATTAATCTCTGCCTACTACCTTAGTCTGTAATCATTTGTCACAATTCATCAATTAGCTTACTGTTTTGCATACTTAGGGTTTTAAGGGTATTTGAGCATTAAATTGATACATTAGTTGATAACATCTGAGCTTCCACATCATTCCAAGTGACAACCTAACCTATAGGTGAATCCTCTTTCAAAAGTGTAATTCAACTTGGTTATTATGTCCTTGAATGTTTGTAGTGAAAGGAGGATTTAAACACTTATTTCAATCAATGCCCAATCCCCCACTTTTCATATTAAACATTTGGTGAACCCATGTTTTTAATGAATTTTGCACCTTGCTGAGTGTTGTACTTCAGATTTACATTTATTTAATTTATCATTTTCATATTGCATTTGAAAATCTACAAAAAAAATTGAAAATTTTCAAAAAAAATTCATTCTAGGGTTTCAATTTTCACATAGTTTGCATTAATTTAGTTGCATTTTATTTAATTTATTATTTTTATATTATATCTGAAATTTATTTTTCATCATACTCTTATTGCATTTGAAAAATTACAAAAAAAAAAGAGAAAATTTGAAAAAATTGGAAAAATTGGCATCTTAGGTTTGCATTTTGGTATAATTTGAATTAATTGGCATTTAATTTCATTTAATTTCTGTTATTTTCATTATATCTGATTTAAATTGCATAAATCCGTCTTATTTTAATCACTTGCATTGCATTTTCATGTTTAATTTGTTAAAAATTGCTTGAAATTGTGCATTTTTCATAAAAACCTAGTTTTGCATTAGCTAGGGTTTGTAGTTAAAATCTTCTTTTAGATTTTAATACCCTTTTCAAACACTAATTTAGGACTGATTTCTAATTGTAGTGTTTCATCATAGTGCCTTCTTTGGAAAAATTCATGTCTAGGGTTTGAAAACCTTGCATTTTTAATAGATTTGGCCTTACCGTCTCTCTGAAATTGCATCATAGGCATTTTGTGAAGGATATTATCACATAATTGGATTTATATTGATCTTATTATTCATTTCCCCTCTTAAAATTATTCACAATACCTCTTCTTATAGTCATTTGCATTGGAAAATTGTGAAAAAAGTGAAAAATCAAGCATTTTTAGGTCATATTCATAGATAGTTTTGCATTCATTTTCTTACATATACCATGGATTCTCTTTGTCATTCATCTTTGGAATTTTTATTTGAGTACATTATGAATTTTGATAATTTTTGCAAATTCACTGATAAATATCCTCAAGTCTTGCACCAAATAGCATACATCTATGGTATTAACATGTCCGTAAGTACTACATGTGGTATTCTTCGAACAATAGCCTATTTTGAAAGCTTTCTCACTATCGTGGGTGTTTTCCCTTCAATCTTGGAAAATCTCACTAATTTCATTTCTAAAAATAACAATGGGGAAAGTAGTGGTGAAAACATCATTCCCTCTATCCCTTCGTTTCATGACAACATAATGGACATTCTTTCCGAGACCTATGAGACTGATATAGCCGTGGGTGATTCATCTAATAAAAAGACTTGTCCCAACATAACCCCACTTGGTGAGGATATTTTGGCACAAGAAGAAGACATCATTGACACATTCCTTAACACTACTCTACCATCCCTTCCTGCTCTCCCTGGCCAGAATGAAGCATTGGATGATGCAGATTCCCTTTGTGAACATTTGCTTCAACCAGTTGAAACTAAAAATTTACCAACTGATGTTCAAACACATATCAACTACATCTTAAATAAATAAAAAAATCATGCACCTTTACCTGAACCCTCACATACCATGGAAAAAAATGAAAACTCACAAAACATTGAAGAACAAACTATTCCTCACAACCAAGGTATTCCAACACCCTATATATGGACTGAAATGGGCACTTTTTGGGTTCCTCCACAACCTCACTCAATTGAAATGGGTATTATTAAGGCTCCTACATCACCCTATTTAATCGACATAGAAAATTGTGATATTCCCTCTCTACCATCATTAATAGATACCTTTCCTACAAGGATAACCCCACAAGCTCATGAAAATGTGGAAGAGAGAAGAAGAGATAAAGCTTTAACCATTAAAGTAAAGATCAAGATTCATGATGACCACCAGTTCAGTTGTCCCTACAGGTAAGTATTTCTAACCCTTTACCTCTATGTTGTGTTTCTCCCGTGATGTGTTATGTGTTGTTTAGGCCTCCTTGGATGACCCTTGATACTCTTGTAAGGTCAAGGATACCGGGAGGCCACCTCTATTATGGCCTTTCTTCTATTTGTATCATCATTCTTCTATATTGCCTCTCCTCTATTTTTATTATTATGTGTTGTGTCCTAGGGGCATAGTATTACGGTTAGCGACCTGGAGGCAGCTTCCTATGTGAGGACCCTAGGGCACTTGTTTCTCCTCTCTTTATTTATTGTTTACCTTCCTCTAGTGGTTCTATCTAGCTGGCAGATGACAAAAAACAAATAACACTAATACGGACCACGTGTCCCTTTAGCGAGTAAGCAAAAATGGACCTAGTCCATACATGATGATGGGACTGATAGAATCACTCCGTGTGATATTTTGATGTTGTCTTATCACACTAACAAACCATAACAATACTTCTGCTCCATGCACTTTGTTTATCTTAGATCTCGCCATGTTTATACTTGATTCTGGGATCTCAGCAGTATATCGCCACGGTTATACTTGGGCTCCGAATCCATAGTATAACCTTGGCTTTTTTATGTGATTATGTTTATGCATTACTTTGATAATGTGATGTGGTTATTATCTTATGGAAAGATTTCTAACCTCTTCTTGCAGGATATTGTGTGTTTGTGGGAACATTTGGTGATCGTAAAGTGCATGTCACCTCTGGGGGCATGGGCTTTGCGAGAGCTTGTGTTCCTTTGTGTGTTTTCTTCCTACCTTAACGTGCTTAATATCGGTACACAATATCAACCACCTTAAGGTGGGGGCATATATAAGGTAAGCTATCTAATGATTTTGGTACTAATGAAGCGTGTTTGTAAGCCCTCTACGGAGGTGGGATGTTGTATCTCTGCATGAGTGCACATCTTTATTTTTATTGTAATTATTTTAATCCCTCTATAGAGGCAGGATATCATGCATATCCTTTTTATTTTAATCCCTCTGCGAAGGCGATGATGGTGTATTTCTCAAGGAGAGTGCACATCCTATCATTTCTAAAAGTCCTCTGAGTAGGCAGGGTTGGTGTATCCTCCCTTAAGCATGTCTTTGTTGATTTTTTTGGTGAAGTCCAATCGTTAATGTATGCCTATAATGTGCCTGAGATGGTGGTGAACCTAGCAATAGGATCCTTCCATTGCTTGTCTACCATTTTTTCTCTATGTATTCCATGTGTGTGTGTATGGCGTGTTTGTTCCCAAGCATAGTCTCAAGACCGGTGGCGATGAGCTCCTCCTATGATTTGGGATTTGTATGGCATGTTTGTTCTTAAGTGTAGTCTCAAGACTAGTGGTGATGAGCTCCTCCTACACTCTGAGATTTGTATTGCGTGTTTGTTGCCCCTTATGCAATCTCAAGATTGGTGGCAATGAGCTCCTCCTGCATTTTGGGTTGTGTGTTTACTTTCCATGTACTTGCATTTGCATTTCATAAATTAGAAAATGAAAAAGAAATAGTCATTGCATTCACTATATTCATTGTGTTTTGTGTGTCTTCAATATTGTCTTCTCCATTTTTTGCATGTCTGCATCATGCTTGGCATGTTTGTTGTGTTTTGACCATACTTTAATGCATGTATTGGCCTTGCATTTATACATACATTAAAGTGGGGGCTAAATGTTATGTTAAAAAATGTCCTTTTGGGGGCTTTTCCCTCTTAAGGTTTAGCTCCTGGGTCTTTAGAATGCATTATAAGCATCTTGCATGTTAATTTTGAATCTCGATGAGAAAACCCCAAAGTGTTATGGAAAATAGGACCTAGGGGGATGCTATTTTGATGACTCCTAACCAAAATTGGGAGGGTGGACATGGGCGCTAGCGCCCTAGTCCTACTCTATTTTAGGTCAGCCCTAAATTCAAATGTCAGTTTTATGACTGTTACTTAGGTCCTATGCTGACATCTCAAGTTTGAATTCTGAAATTCTTAGAGCGAATGTGTTTTGTTGCATATATAAGCATGTTTAGGACTTCATTTGCAAACTAGATGGACATTGCGAGCTTATGATCTTATGCTAAAGTGATTCAAGGCTTTCATTGTGTTGTAGAGCAGTATTGTGGTGTTATTGTGTTTGTTTATTGTAGATTTGACTCCATCTCCTCATGGCATGAAAGATCTTCCTTCCATGAGATCTACATCTTTGAGGTGACATTTATTTGTGTTTCAATCATTTATCATTTAAATTTTTACCTCTATCCCACATAGATATGCACTCTTTATCTAACAACGGTGTTCGAAAGACTTGAATGTCTCTCCGAGGCTTGACTGAGGCAAGCCTCTAAACACCACAACCCCCGACCACTCTCTTGTGATTGTATGTTACAAGTGTCACATCTTGACAGAGTGGAGTTGCAGGGAACAGTAAGATAGTGTGTAGATTCTAAATCCCTAAAGAAAAGGACTGCTTGGACATGGGCATTAGTGGCAATATCCTCCAAAGTTGCAAACACAAAAATAATTTGGACAATGATAATCAGCATCTGAATATCTTCTGACATCCTGAAAAACATCTGGCATTGGACTTGGGTGCTAGTGGAGGTGTCCTTCGCATCTTTCGAGGTAGAAACAGAAAGCACAGTGAACATCAGTGTCGAAAGGAGGTTAGGATTCTGCAGAGAAAACAATACCTTGGACAGGGGCATTAGTGGTAGTGTCCCCAACTGTTTTGCATTTTTAACTTCAAAAAATGGTTAGTTATTAATCTCTGCCTACTACCTTAGTCTACAAGCATTTGTCATAATTCATCAATTAGCTTAGTGTTTTGCATACTTAAGGTTTTAAGAGTATTTGAGCATTAAATTGATACATTAGTTGATAACATCTAAGCTTCCACATTGTTCCAAGTGACAACCTAACCTGTAGGTGAATCCTCTTGCAAAAGTGTGATTCAACTCGGTTGATATGTATTTGAATGTTTGTAGTGAAAGGAGTATTTAAACACTTGTTTTCAATCAACCCCTGATCCCCCTCTTTTCATACAAAACACAGATGTTGATGCATGTCTTTGTAAAGTTTTTTCCTAGAAGTTTAATATATATTGGACCATCTTGTTGGTGGATGTATCCTGATTTTGGGTGAACCACATTAAATCTTTGTGTTGTCTTATTGATGTCCATTATTTATGCGTGTTCTATTTCTCTATTTTATTGTTCAAATCTGTATTTGACTTATAGATATCTACCTCCTAACCCTAACACAAATGAGAAGTTACCTTTGACAATATTATAACCTAATGCAATTGGATCCATAGACCTAGCAATAAGAAAATGAGGAAACATATTGTTACATCTAGCAAAAGAGGGAGACATGCCAATAGGATAGGAGACAACATTAGAAATTGAAGCCAGCACAATGCCACAGTCTAAGACATCAAAGGCACCCCTAAGAAATATAAATCAACATGCCTAAATTAAAAGGGGGAGAAACATCACTATCAATGATTGAAATGTTTCCTTTCTACACCCACTCATCACTATCAATGGAGAAATTAACTGAACTAGCACCTCGATGATGAGTGCCAAGTTGCACTCATGAAATACATTTTTTTGCCTCTCTTTTTCTCCTTCTTGAGTCCATCTTTCCTAATGTCTACACCCAAATAAGCTGGCAAGATCATTCTATTTTATGATTAATTGAGATAGATTACTTAAGATTATAATTTCTGATTGAGTGACTAATGTGCATGGAATTGATGGAAAAAAATGCAGAACTTCTCTCTTTTTGATTCAATAGGTGTAGATACTAGAAACAACAATTTTGCGCATCTCTAGAGAAAGTTTTCAATGATCTCCAGAGACAATACCAGAGGACCATGACACCTGAAGTTTTGAAGGAATGAGGAATGCCTCTCCGGAGCTCTACGGGAGTCTGGAGCATCTCTGGAGCTGAACAAAGAAAGCTACAGTATCTCCAGAGCTGCAAATAGGAATAGTTATCTCCAGTGCCTCCTGAGAATAGGGCATGTTTCTAGCATAAGCTACCGACCAGACACTCTCAGCAGTGATCATAATACCCCTCATTTCACTCAAATCATCACCTGAGTGGTGAGGGGTCATCTTTAGTTAAACTATTGGAGTTTTATCTTTTCAGAGTTTTTGCATGAGTTACGATGGAACTGATTCAATACCCTTATTTTTAGGGCCTCGATGCCCAATTGTATTAAGACTTAAACTTAGATTTTGAGTGGACTTTTGTTCCACTCAAGTCTACTTTTTATCTACATGATTTTCTTTCATAGTTAAACAGCTAGTGTAATAAAGAGATGGATGTCATCTCATAGAGGAACTGATAGATAAGATAAGTGTTAAGTCATCATTCACTTTTCATATATACTTGTAGAAACATCAGAAGAAATAAACAATGATTAAATTATTCTGATTCTCAGAAATCTCAGTTTTGTGTTAGCAATATTTTCATGAATGCAGAGTGAATGAATTGGATTGGATCTAGTTGTGATCTTCTTCTGTGCTGATTTCTTACTATAGCCTTCAGCCCCAAGGGTGTGGAGCAAGGGCCCACTCTCACCACTAAGGCAGGAGGCTAGTAACATTGTTTTATTACTTCAGCTTTCTGTTATGCAAGGTATTTTTTTATTTTGATAGGTAGATGCATGTTATTGTTTTAAGATTTCTTTGAGTGAATTTCTTGTTTTATCTTGTTTTCAGTATTCCTTAAATTCAGCAAGTAGATAGATTAATCTCTTTTTAATTTGTAGAAGCTGTTAGGATTAGCTAGAAACTGGTAACTGTAGAATCCCTAGTTGCAGACAGTGGTGGACACAGCCCCTGGATTATTGACATTTGGAGAATAGATTAAATGATGAGGTACAATGACACCTTGTCATTTTTGGCGCCGTTGCCGAGAAGCTATTGTGTTAATTAGGGAAACTTAGTTAAAACAATTTTTAGAATAGATCTGTATGGTTAGATCTAGAGACTTGAAAGGAAGATATATAAAGAAGACACCCTAACAACAAACCATAGGGGAAAGCAGTGGGGTGATATAAGATCTTGTTGAGGAGAGAAACCTAGAGCCTACTTTGGAAGCTGCACCTCAGAACAATAATCCCTTAGATCCTCCAAATATTCTATTTGCCAATTACATCCAGGAATTACAACAAATGTTTCAGGTAGATCCTTTAATAGAACCTAATTTCCTAGAACCTCAGGAAGAAGAACCAGTATGAAACATGGAAAATGAAAATCATGGGGAAGAGGAAAATTAGGCTCCAAGAACCTTCTCATATCCTATTGTTTTGGCTACTGGAGACCATGCTCCTATGAAGAATATCTCACCAGCACACCTGCCAAACTTTAGAGGACTTTCTTCTGAGGATCCAGATCAGTTCTTATTTGAATTTAAAGTAGTCTGCTAGACTTATGATTATGGATCAGATAACTAGAAAATCAAATTGTTCCCTTCAACTCTGAAAGATTCTACGATGAGATGGTTTATAGGTTTACCCTAGAATTCTATCCGTTCTTGGGATCAGATGGAAATAGAGTTCTTGGAAAAATACCAAGATTACTGTAGATCTAGTAATAAAAATGAAGAATTGTTCAAAATTAGGCAGGGGGAGGAAGAATCCTTAGAGGACTATGTGGATAGGTTTAACTTTGCCTTGAGAAGGTACGGTAACCCAGTAGATCCCTCCTTGGCCAGAACCCTGTTTGTAAAAGGATTGGATAAAGAATCAAAACAAGCACTGGACCTAATGGGAAAAGGGAACATCAACAAAATGGAAATACCTAATATAGAAGAACTCTATAAGAACTATTCTAAAACCCAAGATGGAGTGAGGTCATCCAAAACTTTTAAAGGGAAGAATGAAATAGGACAGTTGATGGAAGAGGATATAAATCTAAAAACATACATTTTGGTCCAATTAAATACCACATTGAATGGGATTCAGGCAAAAACTAGAACAACTAATCAAAACAAAGTAACTAAATCACTCTCCATCCATTGTCCTAGGTGTAGAAACAAACATTTATTGAGACAATGCCCTTTGGACAAATCAGAGATTTGTCAAATCTGTGATAAGGAACATCCTACCAATCAATGTAGTCTTTTTCTATCCTTGAAAAGATTGAATGAGAAGAATATTGTAATAGAAGAGGAATTGAACTATGTGGGATAAAAACAAGTTGGGAATTTTCCTTATAATCAGTATCCAAACCAACCTTCTTATAGGGGTCCTTCTAATTGGGGAAATAATAAGTGGAATCCAACTTGGCGTGGGCCTCAAAATAATCCTCCTTGGGGACAGCAGGATTGGCAAAATCAACACTGGTAAAACTAAAATTGGCAAAATCAGCCATGGGGAAATCAACAGTGGCCACCACAGTTTGGATCACAAAACATGCAACCTCAATGGAGTTCTCAACAGGGATATAATCAATATCACCAGGGATAACCTAGATGTTTCCAACCTCAACAACAAGCTTTATTAACTGGACCCTCCAACACACAAGGTCAAGCACAAAATGAACCAGTTAACTAACCACCTTTACCAGCTCAGCCTATACCAAACCCACGAAATAAATAGGGAGCAGCTGTTTATATGATAGAGTAAGAAAATCTAGCTGGAATTAATGCTATATATTCAAATAATCTCTAGCTACATTCTGGGAAAGCATTCCCAAAACCATCTCCTCCAACTATAGTTGAAGTAACCAATGATGAGGAACCTGAAGATTCATCCACTCAACCCCTGGAGGAGATTACTAATGAAAAAGTGCTAAAAGGATCATCCTTGGACAATTTCGGAGTTGCTCCTAAAAGACCAACTCTGGAGAATGTTCCTGAACACAATTCTGACAAGAGCTCCGGAGATACTCCAGAGATGGAAAAACTAGCACCATACCCAGAACGGCTTAAACAGAATGTTCCCCAAAAAAAGATCTTACAAAAACAAATCCAAACCAACCTAGAATCATAACTTTTATGAGAAATCAAGCAGCTAAACATTGAAATTCCTCTTCTCCAGGCAATCAGAGATGTTCCAGAACTAAATCAGTTAATTAAACAGCATTGTATTAAAATGCAAGGCAGGAAGAAAAACTTTCCCTCCACAATACAGGTGGAAGGAAAAGTAGTAGATCTATTGATGGGAGAAATTCTCCTCCCAAAATATGGAGACCCTGGAAACCCTGTCATAACTGTTTTCATCTCAGAAGTAGAAATTTCAAATGTTCTGGTTGATTCAGGAGCAACAATTAATGTGATGACAATCCACACAATGGACAAATTAGCTCTATCAGGTATCCAATCCACAACTACTATTCTTCAACTTGCTGACCAGTCAATAGTTGTTCCAAAAGGAGTAATCACTGTTGTACTAGTTGTGATAGATTCATGGGAATTTCCAGTGGACTTCCTGATTCTAGAACTGAGAAACCAAAGAAATGCTTATCCACTAATCTTAGGAAGACCATGGCTGGCTACAACAGTAGTATCTATTGATTGTCAAACTGGGGATATGGTCATTTCTAATGGGATAGATTTAAAAAAAATATCTCTATATCCTCTAGCTAAACCATCAATACATTATACAGGAAGAGTATGGGTGGATGAGCTAGAGAACAATAACAACAGTGCCTCGGTAGCTATGGTAACCATCAAGGAACATCTAGGAGAATTGGAAGAAGAAATATACTATGATACAACAGAAGACTTCACTCACATCTTAATCAAGAAGGATGTGATAGAACTCGCCCAAGATTCTAGGAGAGAACTTCTTACTTCTTATTGTACCCTCGCCAACATCATTCCTTGTGGGGAAACCTTTTATAGAGACTTAGCTACTTTCCATATGTTTCGTCCACATTCTTGTCCTCTCAATACCATGACTCCTATGTGCAGATTAACTACATCTATGGATCAAATCACAAAATAAGTCATGATTTGACCAAGGAAAACACTTAACATCAATACTCAGTTAACAACCAATTAGGAAGAAAAACTCATCCAACTTCTGATTTCCCATTCAACATCTTTTGCTTGGGAATACCAAGATATGAAAGGCATACCTCCTAAGATCTGTACCCATCATATATACACTAAGGATATTAAACCTGTCAGACAACCCCAGAGAAGATTGAATCCTGCTTTAAAGGACATTGTCAAAACTGAAATAGAAAAATTACTTCAAGCAGGGTTCATATATCCAATCTTAGACAATCAATGGGTTTCATCCCTTGTCATAGTGCCTAAAAAGAATGGGAAATGGAGGATGTGTATTGATTATAAAGAACTCAACAAGGCCACAAAAAAGGACTACTTTCCCTTACCATTCATTGACCAAGTTCTGGACAACCTTGCTGGGAGAAAGTGTTTCTCTTTTCTAGATGGATTCAGTGGGTATAATCAAATTCAAGTAGCACATGAAGACTAGGACAAAACCACCTTCACATGCTCTTGGGGAACCTTTGCTTACAAAGTTCTTCCCTTTGGGCTATGCAATGCCCCAACTACATTTCAGAGACTTGTTTTAGCTATTTTTTTTGAACTAGCTAATGAATGCATGGAGGTCTATATGGATGACTTTACTATGTATGGGGATAATTTTGAGGAAGCTCTAACAAACCTTGAGAAAGTACTAAAATGTTGTGAGAAAAATCAGTTATCCCTTAGCCATGAAAAGTGCTTCATGATGGTGGAGGAATGAATTGTTTTGGGACACCATATTTTAGAGAAAGGGATCAAAGTGGATCAAAACAAGATAGAGGTTATCACACAATTGCCTTCACCCAAAAATCAGATAGATGTTAGAAGTTTTCTGGGTCATGCAGGCTACTATAGGAGGTTCATAGAAAATTTTAGCAGAATAGCTGCCCCCTGTTTACCCTGCTTAACAAAGTCACAGAATTTCTGTGGACAGAAGAATGTTAATCAGCATTTGAAACCTTAAAAGAGAAGCTTACTGTCACACCAATTTTAAGAGGACCAAATTGGACTTTGCCATTTCACATATAGACTGATGCTTCAAATGAGTCCATTGGGATAGTTTTAGGACAAAAGGAGGAAGGAGAAAGTATGCATGCCATTTATTACATCAGCAAAAACCTTACCTCTGCAGAAAGAAACTACACAACTAAAAAAGAATTCTTGGCAGTCATCTATGCTATAAACAAATTCAGGCATTACATCACTAGATATAAGATATTTGTACACATTGATCATGCAGCCATCAAGTACCCAATGAAGAAACCAGTAGTGGGTGCAAGGATCATTAGGTGGTTATTGCTATTGCAGGAATTTGATATTACCATAGTTGATAATCCAGGAAAGTTTAATTTGGTTGCTGATTTTCTGTCAAGATTGCATACAGGAGGAGAAAACCAACCAGTGGAGGACAAGTTCCCTGATGAACATCTTTTTTCTATATCCTCTATTGCACCTTGGTTTGCTGACATAGCTAATCTTTTAGCTACAGGCTTGTATCCATCCCATTTTACTTCAAAACAAAGAAAATGTTTGGTTAAAGAAAGTTTATCTTACAAATGGTTGAATGGTTTACTATTTAAATGTGGTCCTAATTTCTTTCTACGTAGGTGTTTAAAAGCTGATGAGATTTTTGATGTGTTGAGAGCATGTCATGATGAAACATCTGGTGGCTATTACTCCTTCCACAGGACAGTTCACAAGATTCTCGGAGTTGGTTACTACTGGCCCTCTCTTCATAAAGATACAAAGAAGTATGTGCAGCACTGTGACCAGTGCCAAAGGATGGGACATCCAACCTTTACCTAGGAGATGTTACTACATCCTCAAGTCATGATGGAACCATTTGAGCAGTGGGGTCTAGACTTTGTGGGACCAATTTCACCAGCATCATCAGAAAAGGAGTATATTCTAGTATGCATAGACTATGTTCCTAAGCATTACAATTTGCAAGAGAAGAGAAAGGTGCAGATTTCCTTTACAATAAGATTTTCTTAAGATTTGGAGCCCCAAGATCAATAGTTTCAGATAGAGGGCCTTAGTTTACTTCATAGGTAATCAAGGCATTCACAGATTTATATCAAGTCAAGCATAGAAAATCTTCACCTTACCATCCTCAAGCGAATGGGTAGGTAGAAGTAACCAATAGGGAACTTGAAAATATTCTGACAAGGACAGTAGCAATGAACAAAAAAGATTGGGCTTGCAGATTGACTAAAGCAGTTTGGGCTTACAACACCACTTGGAAGTCCACAACAAAGTTCTCACCATATGATTTGGTTTATGGGAAAAAGCCCATTTTATCTATAGAATTTGAACTCCAGACACTTAAAACTGCATTGGATATTGATCTACCATTGTCTATAGCTCAACATAATAGAATTCTTTAGCTTAACGAGTTGGATGAAATTCAGACAGAGACCATTCAGCAAACAGAACTGGTTTAGTATCAGAGGAAGCAATGGCATGACCAATACATCAAAAGGAGAACATTTCAACAAGGTGATTGGGTCCTTCTTTATGATTCTAAATTCAAGGAGTTCAAAGGGAAATTGCAAACTCATTAGATGGGTCCTTATCAAATCAAGTAAGTTTTTGAAAATGGAATAGTATCATTGCAACCTATTGATGGAAGTACAGACACATTTTTAGTAAATGGTCACTGAATCAGGCTCTACAAAAGACCATCTACTAAAGAAGAGTTTCTTAGTGATTTGAGTTTTGATACAGGGGATACCTCCTCTGTCCCAGTGTTGGATTGATTAAAAAAATAGAAAAAGGAAGGTTGAAAACCAGTAATGGCGGCCTTCTAAAAAAACAAAAAAAAATAGAGAAAGATGGAAAACTAGCAAATGCCTGCCTTTCTCGACCAAAGGAGTTGAAAACCAGTAAATGGTGGTTCCGTTCTATAGGACAATTGAAATAATTAAGCTCCAAAGATGATCAGATGCTAGGAGTTAGTCAAATGCACCTCTGGCACTCCTCAATAAGGAGTACCTCCGACGCTTTCCAACTAGGAGCACCTCCGGCGCTCTGTCAATAAAGAAGTCAGTCTTAATAATAAGGGAGGTGACCCACCTCTCCAGGTGGTAAAGTAGACACATCACATGATGAGGTTATCATGACTCATTCTCTACTTTATCACAAAAGAATAAATTCAATTAGCGTGAATATCAATTGTAGGAGTATTCACAAAGCCGATGCTGACATCACCCGAGGAACATGGATTCTTGAACCACTCCATGAAATGATTGTAGATTGCGTACCAACAGAGTAGTGGACATCACCTCCAGCCATCAAAAGTTGTTCATGTGCCATGACGCGTGCAGTCTCCAGCAATGACACAACATCTCTTCTGTGTACATCACCCTCATCATTAAAACCAATCTAGGTAACTCTATCTTTAATTAATCATTATTAGAAACTGTCTTGTCTTTCTATTTTTGGGTGCCACCACTATGCCATGTCCTCCTGCCATCATCTTCTTTCCTAAATTCACACATGCCACAAGCTATGTTGAACTGCCACCTTGCCTCCAGAGTGTCCTATCATTCTGTCACATTTATGACTGCTTTGAGACTCTAACTAATCTGCATAATCCTAAGTTGAAAAACAAAACACTCCTCATTCAAACATCTAAAGTACCCTAAAGAACAGAGCAATTGAACAGTCCTCTAGAGTCTACAGAGCAATTTAAATAGTCCTCTGGAGCCTGCTGAGATAAGAGGAAAGGATATACG
Source organism: Cunninghamia lanceolata (assembly GCA_027924645.1). Taxonomy (NCBI): domain Eukaryota; kingdom Viridiplantae; phylum Streptophyta; class Pinopsida; order Cupressales; family Cupressaceae; genus Cunninghamia; species Cunninghamia lanceolata. The sequence continues at coordinate 240,000 of BSBN01000665.1, forward strand.
GCAGATTGAGGAGGTGAGGAATAAGCACAGAAGGTGGAGTCAATTCAATAATGGGAGTCAAGAAAAAGTCTGAGCTAGAAAGTACTGCAGGTCTTCCAAGGGATGCAGCTGCAACAAATATTCTAAGAGTTGTAGGATGGTTAGACTTCCTAGAGAAATTTGAAGGGTTTCAGGAAGATGTTGTCGATGAATTCCTTAGAAATTTAAGGGACAACCAAAAAACTATCAGAGGAGTGCAAATCAATTTCTCCTCAGCCACTATCAGCCACATTTTTGGACTTCCCAAACAAGGTGAGAGGTTTTACCACTTGAAAACCCTATACACTGATTTGATTAAAAAAATTATCTTCATGGTGAACCTGCTATTCAATTACATTTGAATAAAAATGAAGTCAAAGGAATTCTGAGGTCCACACTCCCAAACCCTTAAACATCTATTGCTACCTCGTTAATGAAATACTTTACTTGTGATGGTCAATTTTCTCTAGTTTTAGGGTCAATCATGAAAATGTTGATTTTCTTAAGACATGGGAATAGACACCCTAAATATAGCACAAATATTCCCAATTTCCTATATTATGCCATCAGGGCAACTGCAGAGAAATATTAGCAGAATAAGGGACCCATGAAACACCATGGTCTCATCTTTTTAGTAGTTAAGCACCACTTCTTGTCTCAGGCCAATGGGGAGGAATTATGGCAACACTTTCTTGAGCAGAGTCCCCAGGTCAAAGAACTAGAGATGGCACAACCAGGAGGTGAGAGTTCTACTCACCAAGATGAGGAAATTGAGCCTTTAGCCTCCTCCACAGCTGTTCACAGAGGACAGAAGCCCTCATAGGAGGCCACTTCATCTGCAGCCCCTATTCCTGACAAAAAGAGGAAAGGCAAAGAAATTACAGAACCTGCTCCTAAACAAACCCTATATATGACTCGATCAGTTAGGAGAAAGATGACTCTAACTGGGGAATCTTGCTCTAAGGAATTAACAGAGGGAACCTGGTGGGCTGAAGAACCATCTCATGATTCAGATGAGATCCCCTTGGTTAGGAAGAGGAAGCAAAGAGAAATTTCTCTAGCACCATCTGTTCATCTGGAGTCAAGCCCAATTTCAGAACCACCATGTGCTCTGGAGATAGAAAACATACAAACTTATACTATTTCCTTAGATTCTGAGGAAGAGAGACCTGCTCCAGAGGCACCTACCCCACCTTTGCTCTTGAGAAGAAAAAGGAAGAGACAGCTCTCACAAGCTGAAAAAGATAATGTCCTACTCGCTGAGGTACTCCTAGAATTGAGAACATGTGAGGATAAGGCTAGGCCTTCATCGGTGCCAGCAGAAGCAGAGATACCCCAAGAGGATCCTCAGGATAGACAGTCTGAAGAAGAAGAAACAGAACAAAGGGAAACAGTGGCCCATGGAAAACCTTGATGATCAGCCAACAGCCACAGAAGCAGTGACAGAAGAGGTAGAAACCTTCTCTCATCCCTCTGATCAAGAGGATGTGGAAATCTCAAAAGAACAACAATTGATGGAAGAAATTGAAAATTTAAAGGGATTACTGTGGGGAAAGAATTTGATTATTACTGACCTCAAAAAGGTCAGAGTAGAGGTGGAAATGGAGAAAAAACAAATCATTGCAAATCTACAAAACATAACTCCAAAGCAAGGACAAGGTCATCTAGGAGAAAGAGGCAGAATTAGAGGCCCAGAGAATTGAGAAAGAGGCAGAGTTGGAGGCAAAGAACATTGAGGCAGCCAAACTGTTGGAAGAAAAAGAGAAAGAGGCAACACAGAGTGTTTATGAGCTCACCAGTGCTAGACACAATAGCCTCACAATAATGGCAACATTGATTGAGAAACTACAAATCCAGGATAGACAATTAACTTGGGCCAATAACAGACTAGATGACCAAGAAGAATATATTCAAGAATTGGCTGGCCCAAAGGCAACCAATGAGTAGGAAATACAAACAGATGCCTATGTGGGTCAAATCCCCATTGACATTCCCAAAGCCTTGTTCCATTGGGAAGAGAGGTGTAGAGAATATCAGGCTTCCAAGCCTATATTGCAAATACAAAGGGTAGTCACTACCAAACCAACAAGAATAGCAACTTTGGAAGGCAAAATCATGGAAATGGCCTCCCTTTCTTTAGAAATTCTATCCTACAGACCTCCAAGTGCCAACTACTCCATGTTCTCACAGGAAAGGGTACTACAAAGGAAATTCTTGTTGGTCCTATCTGACCTAGTTGAGGATATAAAAATAGCAGAAGGATTCATGATAACATATACCAGGAGCAATAATGAGGACAAGAATTTCCTATGTGAATTATACTTACATGGGTTCTGTGTTAATGATATAACTTTTATTCTTAATCATTTTGTGGGGGAATGTCAGCTTAAGGCATTTATGTCCCTAATGAGGAATCATCAGATCTAGAATGAAAGGATGGAGGATCATCTCAAGAAAGATTTAAAAATAGACCTTTTCATCAGGAAGGAATGTCCCAATCCCGGTGCTTTTAGGATCAAATTTAGGTCCCTTATCTATCATCCTGATAGTAAGAACACAATTTTTCCATTATAATTGAAAAGTTTGCAGGAATGCTCCATCGATTTTGGCCTTTTCATGATCAATTCAGCAAATCCAGTACTTGTAGCAAAGAAGAGATGGAATATTTTAACCCCGGAGCAAAAACTGAGAGAAGTATTCACCCCTGTAAACTTAAGATTATTCATGAGAAAGGCAAAGTTGATATCCAAATTAATGGATAACCATAAGAAGGAATGGATAGGTGGATAGTACAGGCCCCCTCTAATAATTGAACCACTCCCTATTTGGGCAGAACAAATGGAAGATGAAAAATTGTAGGACTAGATGAAGCAGGTTGATGAGTACAGAGGCAATGGTAATATCAACCAAACAAATTGGACCACCTATGCCCATGATTATAGCTTGTCTAACAAGTTGCTTCGCCAGAATAAATCCAGAATGTGAGATGCAGGAGAACTTGCCAAAATTTAGGTAGGGGGGATGATGAGTGCCAAGTTGCACTCATGAAATACATTTTTTTGCCTCTCTTTTTCTCCTTCCTAAGTCCATCTTTCCTAATGTATGCACCCAAATAAGCTAACAAGATCGTTCTATTTTATGATTAATTGAAATAGATTACTTAAGATTATAATTTCTGATTGAGTGACTAATGTGCATGGAATTGATGGAAAAAAATGCAGAACGTCTCTCTTTGTTATTCAATAGGTGTCGATACCAGAAACAACAATTTTGTACATCTCTAGAGAAAAGTTTCAATGATCTCCGGAGACAATACTAGAGGACAATGACACCTAAAGTTTTGAAAGAATGAGGAATGCCTCTCTGGAGCTTTGCGGGACTCTAGAGCATCTCCGGAGCTGAACAAAGAAAGCTATAGTATCTCCGGTGCCTCCTGAGAGCAGGGCATGTTTCCAGCATAAGCTGCCGACCAGACACTCTCAGTTGTGATCATAATACCCCTCATTTCACTCAAATCATCACCTGAGTGGTGAGGGGTCATCTTTAGTTAAACTGCTGGAGTTTTATCTTTTCAAAGTTTTTGCATGAGTTATGATGGAACTAATTCAATACCCTTATTTTCAGGGCCTCGATGCCCAAATGTATTAAGACTCAAACTTAGATTTTGAGTGGACTTCTGTTGATAACTGAGAGGGGGGGTGAATCAGTTATCCTACTATTTTCTTCTTTCTTAACTTTCTTAATAATCAATGCAGCATTAATCCAAATAAGCAAACATAACTATGAAATGGAAATACACATGACACAATATTTTTGACGTGGAAACCCTATTAAGGGAGAAAACCACGGGGTGATTAACCCAAGATTGTATTCTTTGTTAGAAGAATGGAAATACAAAATGGCACTTGCCAATTAGGGCTCATTGCCCGAGCACACTGCTCACAAGAAGGCACACTGCCTACAAGAGACACACTATCTACAAAAAGAGTGTTGTACAATACTTGAACTGATTGGTAGCATCCACATATGCTGGAGTTCAGTTCCGATTAGGCTCAATACACTAATCTACTGCATTTCATCTTTCCTCTTCTCTTATGTTGCTTTCCTTTCACATACCGGACCTTCCTTCCTGCTTCTGCTCTGCTCTGCTTTTATTCACACATCAATAACAACCACAACACTTCTCACAACTAAATCCATCATATATATATCCGCACAAGTGATTTCATCACCTTTCTAGTCAGCACCTAGAATAGTCAATCTTTTCACAAGCTCTGATCTGTCAGTTGAATCCTTGCTTACCAAGTAATCTGGATCAAGCATATACTTGTAGAAGTCATCAATCATGTCAGCCAAACATAATTCATGCCTTCATAACCTTTACGAACATCAGTAACACATCTGGAATAATGTCTGATGTTCTGCCAGTCAGTTCTTCCTCTGTTCACACTATCACATGAGAACCTAACACTCAAGCATTCATATCTCTTTATCCTTTCCACACCAGAGGCTCAAACCTTGGAATCTATCAGTCAAGATACTCCTCTTGACTTCTCCAAATTTGTACTTCACTGACATACTTTTGCTGAGAGATCCAGACCTGTCTGTCAGACCTTACTGACTGCTCTGTTCTTGCTTACCGGACCTCAACATTCTTCACTTTGACTTCCGATAAAGACATACCATGTCCTGCGGATGTGTGGGATGAACTTTGTTGCCATCAATGACAACATTCATGAATCCATATAGTGTCTCTTGCTAACAACTTCTATTCCACTCAAGTCTACTTTTTATCTGCATGATTTTCTTTCATAGTTAAACAGCTAGTGTAATAAAGAGATGGATGTCATCTCATAGAGGAACTGATAGATAAGATAAGTGTTAAGTCATCATTCACTTTTCATATATACTTGTAGAAATAGCAGAAGAAATATACAATGATTGAATTATTCTGATTCTCAAAAATCTCAGTTCTATGTTAGCAATATTTTCATGAATGCAGAGTGAATGAATTAGATTGGATCTAGTTGTGATCTTCTTCTATGCTGATTTCTTATTGTAGCCTTCAGCCCCAAGGGCATGGAGCAAGGGCCCACTCTCACCACTAAGGCAGGAGGCTAGTAACATTGTTTTATTACTTCAGCTTTCTATTATGCAAAGTATTTACTGATTTTGATAGGTAGATGCATGTTATTGTTTTAAGATTGCCTTGAGTAAATTTCCTATTTTATCCTATTTTTAGTATTCCTTAAATTCAACAAGTAGATAAATTAATCTCTTTTCAATTTGTAGAAGCTGTTAGGATTAGCTAGAAACTAGTAACTGTAGAATCCCTAGTTGCAGATAGTCATGGACACTGCCCCTAGATTATTGACATCTGGAGAACAGATTAAATGATGAGGTACAGTGACACCTTGTCACTCGATGAGGATCTTGATTATCAAAATCTTTCAAATCTCCCTCAACAAATCTCTTTATATCTTCTTTCTTTTTGTGTACCTATAGAGCCACATTGTTGACAATCAAAGAAATTGTGATCTTTTTTAAAACCCAATGAGAGGATGCTTATTACCTTGAAAACCTCATTATTTCTAGTAATCCATATGTACCAAAGAGTCTCAGTAGATAAAACAAACAACATATCGACAAGAAACTTATCAAATTTAGTATATATAATAATTTTAGCAAACAAAATACCATGCTAGACCATAGATTTTTTACCATAAAATTTTCCCAAGTGGGTAAGAAATAAGTACAAACTAGTTTAGCAAATGGGCAATCAAAAAACATATGTACAATTGACTCAACATTCCCACATACTAAAAAATACTTAGACCCATGCATAAACATAACTTTCCTAATAACTAGCTTGTTAAACAATAATAACCACCTAAAGAATGATTTTTTTGTTCTATCCTACAAGACCATGCCCTCCTTAACCTATTAGATCAAATATGCTCAAAACCATGGAGTCCCCAAATCTTATTAAGCTTGTTGAATAATTATTTAGAATAAGAAAAAATAGAAAAAATATATTTAGGATAAGCTTGGAAGAAATTTTTACCCCTAAACCACTGAATGTTATCCCAAATATTATCATTCCAATTGACCACCTCAATGTTCCCCACAAGACTTTTCTTCTTCATCATAGAATATGTTCTCTTATGTTGCTCTAGGATCCCAAACTTATAGTGGATATGATCTCAAGACATTAACCATCTATTAATCAAAACATTATTTATCCATTTAGTCCCTTTATTGCACCAAGATTTAGAAGAACACCCTCTACTATAGGCTAAAAGAACATTGTTATCTTCTAAATACCACTTTAGAGATCAAAAACCCACACCTTATCCTTATTAGGATGTAAGACCTCATGACATTTTTTGAACTCTTTAACAACAAGCCAATCATTCCATATTGAACCAAAAAACTTAGTACTACCTAACACTTTACATTAAATTACCCAAAAATAATATCCCAAATATGAATATCATTCTAATTTTGATTAGATTGTGGGACACTATTGGAAATATTAAATCTAAAAAGCACCTTCCAAGGATTATTACATTGCATTGCCTTGATGACCAATTTAATAGCCAAAGGGATCCCATGTTAAAAAAATATTTATTTAAACCCATGCCCTCAAAAGTTTTGGCTTAAGACATTGATCCAAAGAAACTAAATGCCTTTTCTTATTTTGTTTACCATCTAACCAAAGGAAACCTCTAATTAACTTGTTCAATTTGTTAATCTAAGAAGAAGTAGCTAACCAACAATAAGAAAATTAGATATTATAGGAAGATAAAATATTTTGGCACACTTGAAAATTAATAGCTAATGAAAGGATCACACCTTTCCATTTAATAAATTTGGTATAAATTTTTTCCATAACCCAACTCCACGTTGATTTAAGAGAGGAGTTAGGAAAATAATGGATCCCCAACTATCTTATGATCACATTAGGAACGTTGTAGTTCCATCCTTTATTTACTTTCTAATCAGGAAAATAATCACTTTAGCTAAGAACATTAGTTTAATGAATGATAATGTTTGACCTAGAAGAAACACAATATATATTAAGCCTTTTATATAATTTAATTGAAATTTTCTCATCCATGTCAAAGAAAATAGAAGTGTCATCAACAAATTAAAGATCAAAGATATAATCCTCATAAGGAAAACATAAACCCTTAGCAGGTGGTCCCCAAAAATGATCCCTCAACTGTAACGTCGAAAAATATCCCCTTGGGGGCTTTTCCCTCATAAGGTTTAGCTCCTGGGTCTTTTATCTGCATTTAGGATATCTTGCATCATATTTTGACATCCCAATGAAATGAACCCTAAGTTTCATGGTAAATGGGACCTAGGGGGATCCCTTGAACTAATCACTAACCAAAATAGGGAGGGAGGACTTGGGCACCCGTGCCCTAGTCTTGTCCTATTTTGGGTTAGGCCCAAATTTTGAGTGTTAGCTTGTGACCGTTATTTAGGTCCTATGTCGACATGGTAAGTTTGAATTACGGAATTCTTGGTAGGAGTGTTCATAGTTGCATATATATGTATGCTTAGGCATTCATTTGTAAACTAGAGAACAACTAGATGGACATTAGATGGAAATTTTGATTCTTGAGCTTGTGTAGAAGTGATTCAAAACATTCATTGTGTAGCAAGAGTAGATATTGTGTTGTTTATGTGTTTGTATTTGCAGATTTGAGCATCCATCTCCTCATGACATGAAGAGATTCTTCCTTCCATGAGATCTTCACTACAAGGTGATATCATTTATGTTTCCAAGCATTTATCATTTGGTTTTTGCCTCTGCCTCCAAGGGCACACATTCTTTATCTAACAATGGTGTTCAAAAGACTTGAATGTCTCTCTGGGGCTTGACTGAGGAAAGCCTCTAAACACCACAACACCCTCCACATTTTTTTGTGATTACAGGTTACAGGTTGAAGAAAAAGGAAAAGTGGAGTTGCAAGAGAGTGTTGCAGAGTGTCAGATTTGCAAATCATAGTTGAAAATAGGGACTTGGACTCGGGCGCCCACTCATTAGTCCTCCAGGTTTTGCAATGGAAAAATATCTGTGGCAACAGGAACAAGTTATAGATCAAACTCCCATATCCTGACAAAAATTAGGGCATTGGACTAGGGCGCCTGCTCATTAGTCCCCAACTATTTTGCTTTCCAAACTTCAAAAATTAGTACACATTTATTTGTCATTTTACATCTTCCTATTGTAGCATTTTCAATAATTTGTTTGTTTGCTTCTGTATATGCATAATAAGGGTTTTGATGTATAATTGAGCATAATTGGCAATCAAATCATCCTAATCCAATCTTCCCTGCATTCCTAAGTGACCAAGGGCCTGATAGTACACTGCCACTCGACCCAAGGTCCTTGAGTGTGTAATGGTGAAAGGAGGATAGGCATAAACTAAACAAACCATCTAATCAACCCTATCCAAATTCCACCTATTACATCAACAAATAATGAATAGACTCAAACTTTGTTAAAACAAAAAGGTAGGGGGGAAAAGGACACCCCTACCTAATAGATATCTGGAGAGGGAAAAATTACAAATTTCTTCATTCACACTAATTCGAGCTAAAACATCTCTAAAAAGGACATTGGCCATTCTACAAAAATATTCTTCAAAACCTAACCCTTTCAACATTAAAATGGATTAAGGGCCATTCAATTTTGTCATATGCTTTTTCAAAATCAAGAAGAATGCAACAATTTGATTAAAATATTTATCCCAATGCATCATCTCCCAGCTAGTAATCAAATTGTCAAATATATCTACCTTTACAATTCCTATTGGAGAAGGAGAAATAATATTTGGAAGCAATTTTTACACTTTTAAAGCCAAGGCTAAATAGCATAAATGTTATAGGAAACATTTAATAATATGATAGGCCTCCAATTTTTAATAGAGATAAGTTACCCTCTTTATGGATTAGCTTAACTATCCTTTTATTAATATATTCACCAACATAACCATTATTAGTAGCTTCCTTGTAAGCTAAAAAATGAATTTTATTGATCTAGTTGTAATTAGCCTTATAATACTGTATAGGGAAACAATCATAACCAAAGGATTGTATTTTTCAATTGAGTAATAGCATTAATAGTCTCATTAAGAGAAGGAGTAGACTTTAAGTAAAGAGATCCTCTATAGTCTAATTATTAGGGAAAATTTTATAAATAAGATCTTTAGCTCTCTAAATTTCAACATTATTTTCAATACAAGAACATAGCCTACTATAGAATCCTTTAAAATCCTTCCTAACATTGAAATCATCATCCACAAGAACATTGTCAATAACAACCCTTATCTTCTCCACATGCTTAACCTTCATAAAATTAAAGAAAAAATATGTATCTTTATCCCCCAAATGTAGCCACATCAATCTAGACCTATATTTTCCCCCTCTTGCTTGGTAACATTGGTTGCACCTTAAAGACTTCTTTAGCTCCATAGCTTCTTCTTTAATTTTTTTTCAAATAGATTGGATTGGAGCTTAGACTCAACCACCATGAGATTTTTCTACCATCTCATCCTTATAGCTCTCTCTTTAGCTTTATTTTTACCAAAAATCCTAAAAAAAATAATAGTTGAACTTACAACTTTGTTCCATCTACTATTAGATCCTACTAAAAATTTACCAAAATTTAAAACCTAGATATTGAATATAGAATTGAAAAAGGAGAAATTTCAACAAAGGGAATCCCTAAGGTGGGATATATTCATTTTTTAAAGGTCATTAAATACATTTGGAACCTTTTGAGGGATAGAGAAGGGAAAAATTATAACTAAATAGGGTGGTGATTTGACAAAGTTGTAGGAAGAACCTTAACAACATTATTATCAGCCATAGGATGAATATCAAAAAATATGCATCTAGCATTAATCTATCAAGTCTAGAAAAAGTCTTTTATTTCCTTTTAAATTTGACCATGTAAACCAAATGCCTTTACCATCTTTAGATTGCATTTAGAAAGAGGCTCAATTAGAATTAGTTTCCTTTTGAACTTATTCAAGAAAAACTTTGCATTGCCTTTCCATTCATACTTACTCCCACCATATTTATCATCACTATCTTCCACCATATTGTAATCCCCACAACAGACCCAAGGGATCTTCTTTAAGTTAGTATCCATCTAATTCCACAAATTAGACCTCTCGTTATAGTCATTATGTGCATATAATGAATAGATACCAAAGGTTTTATTATCCATATTAAGATCTATCCAAACAACCCTATTACAAGGAGAGAACCCATGGCTAACAATACTAGTTTCCAAATTAGGGTTTAAATGAATAGAAACCCCTCCCTTTACTTTCACATGCTTTGAAAAATAGAATAAAGATTTGGGCCAAATTGTACTTGACATGAACACTCAAGCTCATACCCAATAGATGTAACTTCTTGAAGATGCACACATTCTAATTTATACCTTAAATTGCATAGGGATTTTACTAAATACATCCTATCATGTGCCTCAAGACTTATAGTATTCTAACTTAAGATATTTATCAAAGAAGAAGAAAGAAAATAAATTGGTAAATCACTAGAGTAAATGGGTATTATTTCCCCACTTCATCATTATTCCAAAACAAGAAGGAAAAGCATTGCTTGTCACTTGATCCACAAGAGTAACAACATTACTACCCTCCATTTCCATGGAGCAACCATTAAAACCATCCTTAGATAAATCATACATAGTCTCAACATTAAGAGCTTTTTGTCTTTTGGAAGACTTCTTCTAGAAGACTTTGATCCATGATCACTGGATCTATTCCCTAAGCCTTTTAAGGGAACCTAAGATGAAGGATTTATTCTTAAAGTACTCACAATAGGGTCAAGAGAATCTATCCCACTCGGTGTCTTTTTATTATTATCATTTACATCTCCACTTAAACAAGGCTAATTAGAAACAATCAAAAGGGTATTTATACATGATTGGATACTATAAGTAGCAAGAATTATTAAATATTCCTCAAAAAATTATTTTTGAATTTGGAGAGGTGCCATATCAATATCATTAGATTTTTCTAAGATCAAATTTCTGTTTATTTCAACATTCCTAATTTCTTTATTATCTATCAAAAAAGGGCTACCAATACCACCCCTTTTAAGAATAGGATATTCCATTCTTAAGTGGCCATGTTGTTTAAAGAAAAAACATGCATTTAGACCACCCAAACCCATAACTTTACAAATCCTAATATTATTGTGAAGAGGGATTGATATATAATCAAGTAGAGAAATATTATGATTCAAAGAGGTCAAAACCCTTGCATTCATATGTGAGAGGGACGACCAGGTGTCTTCTAATTTAATAAATTCACCCAATGGATTTAAGTCCCATGGAAGAATAAACCAAAGACTAGAAGGCACATTAAATACCTCAATCCATTTAAGAGAGGAATTGAGAACAATATCTTCCAAATTAATAATTGGGTCCCAAGCAAACACTTTGAATAAAGACCTACCCACATTCCAAAAAGCCTTTGACAAAATTCTCTTCTCCATACTATTGGTCTTCAAGAATACAAAAAAACACTTTTGAAGCATGTCATGCCCACATTTCCCATGTGGTCACGACACACAACACACGTGTCATGTCTACATTTGTCATGCGGTCATGACACGAAGTATCCAAAACTTTCCACATATCCCTAGAAACCCCCTTGCATGCTTCAGCATGCTTGGTGGCAATATGCATAAGGCGTAAACATGTCAATCAAAAGGCGGGTATTGTGAGTATCTATCAAAATCCTTGCGCGATGGTAGCCTACTAAGGGAGTTTATGCGACGTGAGGAGCGTCGCCATTAGGGTTAGAATCAATTTGATTTAAACCCTAAGTTTTCTAGATGAGTGGCGTGATTTTGACATGTGTCAAAATCAAAACCCTAATGCTAAAGCTTAAAAAGATTAATTAACAAGCTCATCAACACATACATTATTTTGCGAAAAAAATTAAATTATTAATCAACGCATAGATTAAATCGTTTAAATAACTAATCCTGATTCTCAAAAAATTCGGGTGTACATGAGAATTAATTTTAAAATAAATTCCTACTACAAACCTTGTGAATTTAAAATTTATTTAAAGTTAAAATTACACTCAAATAAATAATCATTCTCCCATTGACATCGATGAACAAATACCTAGGTTGATTAAATTAATTAACTAACTACACCACTAAGGTATAAAAATATTGAAACTTATCCCCAAAGCCTAATTAAATTTCAAAGGTCAATACTACAACTCTTTTAAAGTTCCCTACTTTATTTAATTATAATGCTACCAAAAATCCCACACTACGATTAATCCTCAAAGCCAATTTAAAATGAGGTTTAATATAATTATTCCACTCATAAACTTTATTCACTAGACTAAAATAAATTAAGGATCCATTTTAAATAATTTCCCAACAATATTTCCTCATTACTACCCATTAAGAGACCCTACTAAAGATTAATAAAAAGGGCCTAGATTATAAAGTAATATTGCCCACAAGCTGAAAATAAGTCAAGGGATAAAACTACCCCATCTCACTAAATTATCCCATAAGGTGAAATAATCCAATATGAGTTAAAACAAACAAAAAGGGATAAAGGGAAATAATTCCCGTGCACTAAGTTTCAAAAGAAAAAAAACAAATTCTTTATTTTTATGTTTCCCACTCACCACATCCCTAAAACAAAACCCTAAAAGCCTTCTAATAAAAAACCATTTCCTTATGAGAGCATCTCATTTTCATTCTAACTCCTCCTAACCCTAACCTCTTCTCTCTTTTTTTCTTATTTTCTCTTGTCATTTTGCTGCAGGTAGGGTTTAAGGCTGCCATGAATGGGAGCTTAAAAGAGGTATACACATTTTTATGCTTCTTGGTTATATACCCATTCTCCTTTTATATATATATATATATAAATATATATGTTTATGTATATGTATTTGCAGTGTATATATGCCCCCGTGTTTTGTGATAGGCAAAAATGGTAATAAGCACAGAGGGCACACACACACACATATTCCAAATAAGGTAAATGCAGCAGGGAAATTTCATATCCATGGCAAACTGCAGAGTTGAAGAACCGTGGCGGCCAGTGCCTATACAAAGGAAGTAAGGGGGGGTGGGTAGGGAGTTCATCCCCCCTCCCCATCTCAAGAAACAAAAAGGGCAGTGGGGTCGGCGGTTATGGTCGCCGCCCCCTGCCATAAACTTGGCAACCACAGAAATTTTGTGAGGCGTCTTCACAGAGTTTACACCCCATTCGCTGGGGTTTCACAACAGCATTAAAAACTATATTTTATTCTTCTGTGTTTTATAAAATTCATTCTAGCATAATATAAATATATGTAATGTATATAATGTTAAGAATTTATATATATATATATATATTTCTATTTAAACATTGTAAAAAATGGATCTATAATTCATTAAGCTTGCTGTCATAACATAGACAAGGAAAAAAAAATTTCTTTTTCTGAAAGAACACAATAAGGATAATGTAACCTATGTTCTTTTGATTACTAAAGTAAACTCAAACAACAACATAGATGCATACTTTTTCTCTATTTTTAAATGCACATAAATTATTCATTTCACACAACAACATATTGAAATGAAACCAGCAACATAAAACTAAACATCAACTTTCTTTTTTTTTGAAATATAAGAACAACAACTTCATTAGAAATAAAATAGTAAGATTACATAGAACACATTCTTCCTCTCTTTTTTTTTTTGACAGAATGAATGATTTACAACAGCAACCATAAAGTAGTATCATCTCTCTTTTTTTATCATTTTTGATATAAGGACAACAACCTCACAAAATGGAAAAACTTGCATACATGGATAAAAATTAGTAACATCACAACCAAGAGATTTTATACTCTCATGAGGAAATCTCTACAACAAACCAACTTGGCTAAGGCTCCAAACAACCTTACATACATAAAACTGAAATTCTTTTGACACCTTCCAAGCTCCAAAGATCTCCAACAAACCTGCAAAAACTAAAACAATGGGGATACCTCCAAGCCACCACAATGCTCTCCTCCCTACCATAGACCCACAAGTGGGTCACCGCCGAGCTTGGAGGTCGATCTTCACACGGGTCTCATACCACAACACAACAAAGGCAATCACATAACAAGAAGAACACCCATAAGGCTTAAACAATGCAAAAACCATAGAAATGGATTTGAGGGGGTAGGAGAGTGGACTCTCTCTACTCAAGAGGTTCACTCCTACATCGAAATCTTATGATTCCAAAACAAGGCCTCAAGCCTAAAATTACCTCCATGAAAATTATAATACTGTAAAATAAGGCCTCAAGCCTAAAATCTCCTCCATGAAATATATCACACCGAGGCACTCATACCATAAAATACCACCAAAAATTCACCAAAATGTCCTCAAGACCACAATATGCCAATACAAAGAGGGTGACCTTGAGGAGGTTCACTCCTCTCCCACCCCTCACATGAATGGACACACCAAGAATGGTAGTCTCATTCAAAACACCCATAAAACCCAACACAACAATAAATGCAAAACACAAGCAAATCCATACACATAAGAAAAGTAAAATACATGGGAAAGGCACTTATGCCTTGAGGCTTACCTTTGAAAAGCCCAATAATGGAAGAGGGTTGTAGAAGAGCTATCCAACCTTTTCCTTCAAGCCACCTCCCAAGATCTCCAACTCTCTCACCAAAAATCCTCCAAAGATAGCCAAAAACAACCAAAAGAAAGAAACCCTTTCCTCTCACAAAGAGGAAATAATATAGGCTTCCATCTAAAGCCCTGAGGAATGAGAAGTGACACATGTCACCTTCTCCTTCCTCTTCCCAAGCCACTTGCAAGGAACATGGAATGTGGAGGTGACATGTGTCACTCTCCCATCCATTCAAACCTCACCCTCTCCACATGTGTGAGAGAAAAGGTGGAGAGGTGGCATCTCTCAAAATGGGCTCCAAGAGGATAAGGGATGACACATGTCATCATCTTATTCTCTAAAGGAAGCCCCTTCACTCTAAGATGCTCTCACACATGTGTGAGAGCATTGCAGGAAGGTTCCACACACTTGGGGGTCTTGAAGACTCCCCAAGTCTTCAAGTTGATGGGAATCCATGCCTTAGAAAGGGGAATGGGTCTTGTTTCAAGCCATGAATCATCTCCCACTCTAATTCAAATTTGAATTTTCGTCACTTTACTTCAAGTTGAAGTTAAGGTGACTAGACAGAGGTAACCCTAGGGTTTGGCATGCTCAAATGGGCCCTAGACCCTAGGGGTACCACCTAGGATTAATTTTAGCCCATAATAAACACTTTAGGAAGTAGAAAATCACATAAAATGGCCTCTAAAAATAAAATACACCAAGTGGTGTAAATTAAATCACATATTTTTACAACACTTTAATTAAATAATATAAAAGAGTGAAATCTAAGCCAAATAATAAAATGCAGACATTTACGAAAGTATCATACAATTTCACACATGATCTTGGTCCCCCTGGGACTAGATCGGTCTAACACAGGAAACACATTAGGTGTGAGATTGATCTCTAATTTTTTGTGGCCTAGAAAATCACCTATACACTTGAACAAACAGATTAATCCAACATATATATATATATATATATATATATATATATATATATATATATATATATATATATATATATATATATATATATATATATATATATATAGTTGAAGCAAGGAAATTCATACACTCACGCCATCGCATAATCATGTCAACATTATTAAAATCACATAGCTTCATAATTAAGATTCATAATTGCATTTCTAAGCACTATCTCAAGATCAAAATCACATAACAATACCATTTAATAATTTCACAACTAACATTTCTAATATCATCAAAATGCATATCACATGTCTAATAATCACCAGTGAATCAAAATCAGGATATAGTCACATCACAATCTACCAAATATAGCTAATCAAAATAAGGGGATAGAGTCCAAAGAATCTGCATATCGAGATCAACAATCCCAAATGTCGAAATGCCATCAAGTGTAAATATGAAATAAGAAAAATAAGGGAGTGAAATAAATAGGCCTCACAAAGCATACGATATAAGAAAACATGAAGCCCTAACTTCTTACCCCATACCGAAGCAAACAAATCATCAAGAAATTTCCTTGCATGTAAAGCTTCCAACATTAGGAAAATAATGAATATACCTACATATTTCAATCTTTCTCTTCCTTTTTAATCACCCCACACATTTCAACATTTGTCTTTAAAGTAATAAGAGTGCACTCAACATGTACATCTTCATCTTGGGGTGAAGTTGGAATGGTCCTTCCATCCCACAACACAAAATCTACACTTGTGCTAATGACTACAATACCACTTGCAACCACCATTTCCCTGAAATATTTTGAGCTAAATTACCACTCTTATTCAAAATTTATTCCATCTTAAATGTGCTTTTACCACCATACTACAAAGAAAGAATACACAAGAAACTTCCAACCTGCTCAAAGGGCCTCACATGCTTGAGTATTAATTATCCTAAAACCCAAAAACTTGGTGCTCAACACAAAATTGCATTCAATATTTAAAAATGGGCCACCCAAGATAATATCACAACAAGACAATAAATAAATATATCAAGCAAAAAAACTATTAAAAAGAAGGTAAACCAAAACCCAACATCAAGATTTAAGCACAAGAATGACCAAGAAGAAGCAACCAACTAGCATGGAAAGAAAAATGGAGAGAAATTTTTTATCTTACCCATCTAAACACTCTACACCAATTAAAAAAATTGATCTAAAAACCCTTTCTCTATTTTCTTTCAATACCCATGGTAGAAACCTGATATCTAGTCTAAGGTAGTTGATCCCTATATGGATAAATGCTAATAAATTTTATAATGACTACTTTTCATTCTATATTTGTAATGACTTAGAGCTAATAAGATCATTTGGGATATGGAAATCTAGAATTTCATAAAAGACCTTGAATTTGACATTCAGAAAGGAGGCCTTATGGATTATATTATCTTGCTTCAATACCTACCCTTCTTTCACAAATCACTTTGTTGCTTCATCCCTTAAATTCTATTTAAACCTTTAAACTATCAAAAGTAAAAGATTGTATAGATTTTGGTCTTTGTAGAATTTCACCCTCCTTCAGATTATCGTACAATCCTCTTATTTTTTGCACTTAATTTCCCACAAAATGTTGTTTAAATTCTCTTCTATCCCATTTTGCTTTCTATGATACTTTCATTCCCCTACTCTACTCTTTTTTGGTGTGCAAATCCATACACATACATACATATCTTAATAAAAAAATGAAAAATGCCTTGTTTGGCAAATAGAAGGTAATAGAAGATTAAATTTGGATATTAGATATTATCTCTTTCTTTGTTGTGTGTGAAAAAAAAGAGATATTATATATTGTTGGATTTAGGACAGACGACTGAGAAACGGGTTGAATAAGTTGTCACCAAAAATCCTATTTCTTATTCACTTTAAACCTTTTTATATTTCAATAGCATATCAAATATTCAATCATCAAAGCATAATGCAATAACTCAAGAGCAGAACCAAATACAACACATCTAACACCAAGATTTTAACATGAAAAACCCAGTTAAGGGAAAAACCAAGGGGTGACTAACCCACGATTGTATTCTCTGTTAAAAGAATAAGATGAATAAAATGGCACTTTCCAATTAGGGCTCACTGCTTGAGCACACTGCTCACAAGAGGCCCACTACCTACAGGAGACACACTGTCTACAGAAGAATATAAGTATCACATACTTGAATTGGAGATTAGCATCTTCACTATGCTTGAGTCAGTTCTATTTAAGCTCAACACCTGTGCTCTGCTTTTCACTCCTCTTCACTACCACCTTCTCTTCATCACCTCTTAGATATATTTGAGTGATTTCACAACTCTTATTTATACATGACATCAACTTTGGAATGATCATCAAAGTAGGCACAACATACACTTATTGTGTTACTGAGAAATTACAAAAATAGAACTTGACTTATTACAAAAACTTCATGTGCATCACTATACTGTCGACCACACATAGTTGGGACTTAAATCTTCTTCGAGGAACATGCCATGCTTCACAAAACATCTTCAAGATCATCCACCACATGCGTAAATCATCTAGTCGGCCAAGACTAGGAAGAACACTATCACCCGAAGGTAAATCTTCAATCACTAGCTTAATCTTCAATGCAGACCACAAACACAAACTAGACACAATCTAGAGACCCTCACAAGCTAGCTTGAATCACCAAGAACATCCGCACCACTTTTGCTTACTGTAATCATTCGCATCTTCATCCAGAACCTCAAGAATACAGTTGGCCATCACTGTCACATTAGAAGGATTGCTTGTGGACCTCCAAACCATGAACCAATTGAGTTGTCAATTCAAATTAGCCTCCCAAACATGCCACCAGATCAGCAGAACAAGATATTGTATTTCCAGATCTCATGGGACCTATTTGTGTCACTATGTCACCTCTGAATAGTTTCCAGAACTAATTTTATTCTCATGGCCATAACTCCTTCACATTTTCATGCGGACCTCTCAATTCTTGACTGGATCATCTTCAAACACATATCTACAAACCCTTTAATGCACATTGTCTGAACTTCATCTAGCTAGGATCTTCACTTCATAAAGCCTAACTATCTTCACTATTCTTCTCTATTTCTGATAGGACTAATTTTCTCAATATCCTCAGCACACAACTCATCCAATCCTTGACATCAATGCAACAGGAGTATGTTGACATCAATGATAACACCAGTTAGGCCCATACTTGAAATAATCTCCCCCTTTGTCATTTATGGCAACATATAATGTGAAAAATTTCTTTAACCATCAAGACAAGAACTTCTCCTCACTGATTGCCATAGCCCCCTAATAACAACAACCATTCACATGTCTTCTCTTCCTTTATAGCTCCCCCTTTGATCAGCAACCACTTTTTGTTTTTCACATGTCTTCTCTCCCCCTTTCACATCAATGGAAAAGGGCACATACTTACAACCACTTCTCATACTTCAGAATCATATTGACTACTCCCCCTAAGTAGCAGCCTCCTAACATCAATCCAGATCATAAGATATGACTGTGGATTCCACTGAACTAATGCACATCAGTGCACCTTAATTCAAAACCAGAGGGGTAATAACCCCTAACTTCTCCCTGAGATACTCAAAAGAGTCCTTAGGTAGAGGTTTAGTAAAAATGTTTACAATCTGATCCTTTGAGGGCACAAGCTCCAATCTAACTTGATTCTTGTTCACCCGCTCTCTCAAAAAGTGGAACTTGATGGATATGTGTTTTGTCTTTGAATGCAACACCAGATTTTTTGATATGTTTATTGCACTTGAATTATCACAAAAGATTATGATAGGTTCATCATACTCTACTCTGATATCTCTTAGCATTTGCTTCATCCATAATACTTGAGTGCAACTGCCTACTACTATAATATACTCTGCTTCTGCAGTGGACAAAGATATTGCTTCTTGTTTCTTGCTTAGCCAAGAAACCAATCTTTTTCCCAAAAAGAATGCACCCCCACTGGTACTCTTTCGGTCATCCACATCTCCTAGCCAATCAACATCTGTATATGCATGAAGAGAGAAATCATGATCCTTAGGATACCATAGTCTATACTCAACTATTCCCTTTAGATATATGAGAATTCTCTTGATTGCCATGACATGAGACTCTCTAGGATCAGCTCAGAATTTAGCAACAAGACCAACAACATTCATAATATTAGGTCTAGTTTGAGTAAGGTAGAGCAGCCCTCCAATCATTGACCTATACTTTTTCTAATCAACCTTAGGGGATTCATCATCTTTACTCAGCTTACATCTAGTTGCCATGGTAGTATTCATTGCCTTTGAATCTTCCATCCCAAATTTCTTCAACAATTCTTTCACATACTTGGTCTGTGATATGAAGATTCCTTTCTTTGTTTGAGTGATTTGCAGACCCAAGAAGAAATTCATTTCCCCAAACATAGACATCTCAAATTCACTTTGCATTTGATTTGCAAAAGTCTTGCACATACTATATTTCCCTCCAAAAATGATATCATCAACAAATACTTCAACAATCAAGATATTTTCATGATCAATCTTAAAATACAGATTACTGTTAACAGTACCTTTGTTGAAACCAATCTTCAAAAGATGTTTGTCCAATCTTTCATACCAGGATCTTGGAACTTGTTTGAGTCCATACAATGCCTTCTTTAGCTTGCAGACCATATCTCCATGATCAGATAATTGAAATTCATTTGGTTGTTTAAAATATACCTCTTCTTCCAAATCACCATTTAGGAAAGTAGATTTGACATCCATCTTATACACCTTGAAATCTTTGAAGGTAGCAAAAGAAAGAAATAATTTGACTACTTCAATTCTTGCCACCAAATCAAAAGTTTCTCAAAGTCAACTCCTTCTACTTGAGAATAACCCTTACAGACCAATTTGGCTTTGTTTCTTACTAATTCACCATCTTCATTCAGTTTATTCTGGAAGACCCACTTAGTCCCAATCACATTTTTGTCCTTAGGTCTAGGAACAAGATCCCAAGTGTGATTCTTTTCAATCTGTATCAATTCTTCCTCCATTGCTTTAACCCAGCTTCATCATTGCATGCTTCACTTACTGTTTTTGGTTCAATATTTGAAATCAAACAATACTTCACTGAATCTTGAGCAATTTTTCTTCTTGTTTGAACACCTTTGCTTCTATCTCCTATGATCTAATCTTCAGAATGATTCAGTCTTACATACCTAGGAGTTTTGGGATTCTCTTGCACTTCTAATTCTTGGATAGGTTCATGCAAACTTGTCTCTTCTTCTTGTATTTCAAGATTCTCCAGATTAGTCTGAATCTGAACTAGAGTTGGGACTTGTTCTCCTTGGTCTAAGACATCATTATGATCATCTACTTCATACTCATAATACCTTGAGGGAATTTCCATGCCTTCATCAACCTTCACATTTTTACTTTCTACAATCTTTCTCAATCTCTTGTTATAACACTGGTATGCTTTGCTTTGAGTAGAATATCCCAAGAATATTCCTTCATCACTTCTAGCATCAAACTTGCCAAGGTCTTCATCTCTTTTGATATAGCATTTACTACCAAAGACTCTAAAATACTTCACAGTAGGAGTGATGCCAAACCAAAGTTCATAAGGGATCTTACCAGTATTGCCTCTAATTTGCTTCTCTCCAATAGATCTTAGGAACATTTACTTCTATCATCATGGTCCTAGATGCTTCATGGATGGTCCAGTTCTTTCTCTCCACTACTCCATTTTACTGTGGAGTCCTTGGAGCAGATAACTATCTCTTTATCCCATGTTTCTTACAGAATGATATGAACTCATCGGATGTGAATTCTCCACCTCTATCAGACCTAAGGTATTTTATGTTTATGCCAGTTTCATTTTCTACCATAGCCTTGAATATTTTGAACTTCTCAAGTGCTTCAGATTTCTCTTTCAAGAAAGTCACCCACATCATCTGGGAGTGGTCATCAATCAGCAACATGAAATACCTATCTCCTTATAGACTCCTGATTCTTTCTAGACCATAGAGATCAGTGTACACCAAGTCTAACAATCTAGTTGAAGATTGTTCCTTACTTTTGAATGTGACTCTATTCTACTTACCCAACTGACATTCTTTTCACAAACTCTTATTAGGTTTTACCAGTCTTGGAAGATCTCTTATAGCCTGAGTGTTTCTTATCTTGATGATATTATCAAAATTCACATGAAACATTCTCCTATGCCACAACCAACTCTGATCAGTTTGAACAAATAAGCAACTTTTGCCAGTACCAACCAATTGGAAGATGTTACCTTTTGTCTATGTACCAGATGCAATCTCAGTTCTAGAGCTTTCAAAAATTTTGCATTTTCCATTTTTGAATCAGAGATCATAGCCTTTGTCCACCAACTGTCCAACACTAAGAAGATTATGCTTTAGACCTTCAACAAATAGAACATCACTAGTTGTGTTCTTTCCATCAAAAGAAATAGTTCCTTTGCCTCTAATTTTGCCAGTAGAATTATCTCCAAACTTTACAACTCCACCTTCATATCTTTCCAAGCTTAAGAACTTACTCTTGTCACCAGTCATATGGTGAGAGCATCTACTGTCAATAGTCCATTCATCCTTTTCTTCAACCTAAGCAGCCAAGGCACTTTCTATCATCTTATGATTGGTAGATTCAATAGGCATAGGATCTTCTTCTTTGATGGCAATAAACACTCAGTCACTTTTGGGTTTGTTTCCTATCTCAGATTCATCATCTGTTACTCCTTCATCATCATTTTCTTAAACATAGTAGCACTTCTTCTGAAACCTTGATCTATTAGGGTTTGGCCTTGAAAACCTTTTTGGACATCTAGAGGCAAAATGACCAATCTTATTACAGGCAAAGTATTTGAAAGGTAATTTTCCTTCATACTTACCAGATCCTCTTGGCAATCTCTTTGCAATGAGGGCTTCAAGTTGTTTAGCTTCTAATTCATCCTCTTCCATATCTTTCCTTGCTTTATCATACCAAGTTGATTTCCTTGAGGAACTTTCTCCTGGATCATATCTCTGTTTGCCTTTTGTAAAGGCACTAGCTTTGAATGCAAATTTAGCCTTGGGAAGTGCATCACCAAACTCAGCCAACTCAAATGTAGAAATCTTACCAACCAATTGATCCCTTGTAATAGTTGTTAAATATCTGATTTCCTCAATAGCAACAACTTTGTGTTTGTAAGTAGGAGGTAAATATCTGAGAACTTTGGCAACAATCTCATCTTCATCCAATATTCCACCAGCACATCTAATGCCACATACAAGCTCATTTAATTTTGACATATATAAAGTGATAATCTCATCTTTGCTCATCTTCAAGTTTTCAAACTTTCCTTTTAGACTTTGTAGCTTAGCACACTTAGCATATTGTCTCCTTCATAAACATTTTCCATCTTTGTCCAAATTTCATAAGCAGTCTTCAATCCCATTACATTTGTCAGCTCTAAATCAGACAAGGCACTCAGTAGGGCTTCTTTAGCTCGAAGATTATTGTCTGCATCTCTGACTTCATCTATAGTTGTTGGACCATTCTTTGGGGGAACATATTTAGTTGTGGTTATGTTCCAATATTGATCTCCCATGCATTGTAAGTGACATTCCATGCGGCTCTTCTAGGTAGTGAAGTTTGTTCCATCAAACCTTGGACTGTCCTTCTTGTAGGTCAACATCCTGGATCTCCTCAAGCGGTTAAGCTTCCTCTAGAGGAACTTGGCTTTGATACCAATTGTTGGATTTGGGACAGATAACTAAGAGGGGAGCTAAATTAGTTGTCACCAAAAATCTTGTTCCTTATTCACTTTAAACCTTTTTATATTTCAACAGCATATCAAATATTCAATCATCAAAGCATAATGCAATAACTCAAGAGCATAAACAAATACAAGACATCTAACACCAAGATTTTAACGTGGAAAACCTGGTTAAGGGAAAAACCATGGGGTGACTAACCCAAGATTGTATTCTCTATTAAAAGAATAAGATGAATAAATGGCACTTGCCAGTTAGGGCTCACTGCCCAAGCACACTACTCACAAGAGGCCCACTGCCTACAGGAGACACACTATCTACAAAAGAATATAAGTATCACATACTTGAACTGGAGATTAGCATCTTCACTATGCTTGAACCAGTTCCATTTAAGCTCAACACCTCTGCTCTGCTTTTCGCTCCTCTTCACTACCACCTTCTCTTCATCACCTCTCAGATACATTTGAGTGAATTCGCAACTCTTATTTATACATGACATTGACTTTGGAATGATCATCAAAGTCTACACAACATACACTTATTTTATTACTGAGTAATTACAAAAATACAACTTGACTTATTACAAAAACTTCATGTGCATCACTATACTATTGGCCACACATAGCTGGGACTTCAATCTTCTTCAAGGAACACGCCATGCTTCACAAAACATCTTCAAGATCATCTGCAACATGCGTAAATCATTCGGTCAGCCAAGACTAGGAAGAACACTATCACCTGAAGGTAAATCTTCAATCACGAGCTCAATCTTTAATGCAGACCACCAACACAAACTAGACACAATCTAGAGACCCTCACAAGCTAGCTTGAATCACCAAGAACATACGCACCACTTTTGCTTATTGTAATCATTCGCATCTTCATCTGGAACATCAAGAACACAGTCGCCCATCGCTATCACATTAGAAGGATTGCTTGTGGACCTCCAAACCATGAACTAATTGAGTTGTCAATTCAAATTAGCCTCCCAAACATGCCACCAGATCTGCAAAACAAGATATTGTATTTCCAAATCTAACGGGACCTTTTTATGTCACTCTATCACCTCTAAACAGTTGCCAGAACCAGTTTTATTCTCATGACCATAACTCCTTCACATTTTCATGCAGACCTCTCAATTCTTGACTGGATCATCTTCAAACACATATCTACAAACCCTTTGATGCGCATTCTCTAAACTTCATCTAGCTGGGATCTTCACTTCATAGAGCTTAACTGTCTTCACTGTTCTTCTTTATTTCTGATAGGACTAATTTTCTCAATATCCTCAGCACACGACTCATCTAATCCTTGACATCAATGCAACAGGAGTATGTTGACATCAATGACAACACTAGTTAGGCCCATACTTGCAACATATATAATCTATGATAATTTTGTCTTTACAATATCAAAATAACTTTTTTCAACATTTATAGTTCCACTAATCTAAATCAATCCAACTACTTTATTTTCTAAGTGAATTCTAATAATTTTAAGATAGTTAATTAAATTACACACACATAGAAACCCATTATGCACAATAAAATATTAATTAAAACACAGAATTAATACACTTTACTAGTTTAAACATAGGTAATCTTTGTAATTATAAATGATTAGGATAGATGGTTTCAAGATATATAACATCACACATAGTTTTACCCCATCATAGAGTAAGAGGGGTACACACTCAAACAACTCTATGTGAACATATCTAATATTAACCACCATTGATTTTCCCTTATGTCTCGCACACCTGAGTGCACATAAAGCATATCTAACCCTAGATAGCAAAAGCACAACATAATTATGCCAACAAGCATTCCTACATTCACAGCATGGATGGAGAACAAGAGATGAAAGATTCATAAACAAATTTATATTCTATGAAATTTTATAAGATTCTGATAAAAATAAAAATATAAAAGAAGAGAAGGTGAAAGGAATAAAAGAAAAAAAAAAGTGCAAGTGGGATGGAAAGGAAGGTGGATGCTAGTTTCAAAGAAGCCATCACAATCCACTAAGATCAAAGAATGGCATATCAAAAGATGCACATTAATTAAAAATTGAATGCATGGTGGTGGTGGCATGAGAGAATAAATATATAAAAAAATAAAAATAAATAAATAAATAAAAAATTGAATGCATGGATGGCATGGGAGTTACAAATAAAATAAAATAAATCCAAGGATGACTGTAGTGGCATGGGTGATGGGAGTTACAAAATGTTTCTCTATTTTTTTAATCAATTTACTATACATGAGTGGAAATAGGTGCCTCTAGAAAGATATCTCTTGGCGTACTTTAGATATATTTTTTAAATATAGGTATACTAGTAAATAACCAACATATGCAGGCACTCATCCAAGACACATACATCTCATAATTTTATATCATATAAATTACATCTCTTAATTGATCCTTTAATTATAACATAATCAAGATAATACATAGATACATGATTAAACTACATTTAATCATTAATCAAATCAATAATATTAAACCATAAAAATTTAAAAAAAAAACATCTTATAGTTATAATAAAAATAATGAGGTTAAAAATATTATAATAACTCAATCATAAAATAAAACATGTCTCATTAAAACATGTTGATCTCCAAAAGTGATCACCAACAAATACAAAACATCATAGATAATAACCAATACAAAAATGTGTAGTAAAGATAAAGGCATGATTCTTGTGGGGAGTACATTCCCTCCCCTAGAATCAAGCTTACTACAAGAAACCTACAAAAAGATATGGATAAAGCACCATCAGATATGTAGCATCCTCCCATATATCTATTGAATCAACAACCCAATGCCATTGGACCCTAACTTGGTCCAAGTCTTGACTCTGAAGGTAGAGCCTCTAAAGCTATAAAATATGGACAAGCTCTAAGGATAGATACTCTCTAACTGATGCCTCCTCAAATGAAGCCTAAAAATTTGGCTACCAATTATCAAGAACCATTACATAGACTCATTGAAATCTATTGATATCACCCACCATCTTCTTAGATGTAGCTACACCTTTCCCACCAACTACCACAACACTATGGATAAACTCTTGCATGATGGCCCATCTAGCCACACATAAAACATGCTCATCTTGGCCCATTAGAAGATTGGTGCTCACTTGGTTGTAGAAAACTCAACTAACTAGTGTTTGGTTGAGTACCTTCAACCTATTTGTAACATTGAAAAGAACTCTCAAACCGCTCATGAGCCTTAAACTCTTTGTAAGAAGCTCTATGCTCACCACTTAGAGGGCCTTGTTGAGGCTTAGGATCATGACATTTATACTGCTCTTGCTTACTATGGAGTCCTAGGAGGTGTTGGTGATGTCATAAAACTCTCCTTAGGTTGGGGTTGAGATCCCCAAACCTTAGGGTCTATATGGAAGGAACACAAATCTAAGACCTTCCATGTTCCTCATGGCCCCACAACAAGTTCTCCTTTACCACACACACCTTCTCCATGATGCTATCCAAAATCTAAAGGCTTCCATACAAATTGGAACCACAATCCTAGAATTCATGGATCTCAAAAATTTGTTAATGAGACACTTCTCATCAATAATTTAATTTCCACATAATGCTTTCATTCAAATAAATAGTTCTCATATTGAGCCATCATCATACCTTACTGCTAAAGATCATGGAATTCATTGATATGACACTGCCCAAAATTCTCAAAAAGATACCTCACTTGAAACCTCTCTAAGAAGATCCCCCAAGTGATTGTTGCAAGGGAAAGTCTATGTTTTTTCTCCTCCTAGTGCCACTAGGTGGAAGCAAAACCATGCAAAATTAAAATAGAAAAGTGAGCCTTGAGATTGCTCTCATACAGTTGCATCCTAAAACACTTGTCTAAGTTTAATGTCTAAGCCTATGCCTCTATTCCTTCTAATGAACCCTCAAATATCAATGTACATAAGAAAATAAGATCCCTCATGTGCTCTAGTGACTCTCAAAAACCTCTAATTGAATGCTTAACCTCCTAACAAGGCTACTCCTACCTCAACTAGTCCACTCTAGACCTACGAGGGCTCCTAGAATGATATCACCCACAAATAAAGAACCTCCTCTTCAGAAGGCTTTAAATTAGTTGCAGAAGTATCCTCCTACCTATGGGAAAACATCTCTAAGACCTTCTACAAAATACCCACTATTTGTGCTCCAAAATCACCCACATCATTTGGTTGAACTAGTCTCACATTAAGAGATTCCTCACTTTGAATCTCTACAGAATCTTGCCTATCATGGTCATAATGACCAGACTAATAGTTCTATAAATGATATTATTTAGGTGAGATTCTCCTTCATCACAACAACCGAGGGTCAACATGTGCACATTATATCAACAAAACATATAGAGACGACCTAGAGCTCCTAGAGTAGCAATCTAGGTCTCTAATACCAAATGTTATACTTGAATTTACAAAGGACATTAATAGGTAAAGACAAGGATAATGAATTCTTCATGTTACCAATTACAACATAGACATGTCACAATGCACAAACACACCAAGAATTTCATCACACATGACATAATATGCAAAATCATAAATGTACAATTAGAATACTTTAAACAATTGTGAGATAACTCATTGTGAGGTTCAATTGGGGAGATAGTGTCTCACCCTATACCAATGGCTAGATACTCATACCCACCACACATAATCAAGAATTAAAGTAGAAAGGAGAGAATGGTTCATTACCTAATTTTTCTTAGTTCAAGCTTAAAACAAGAATTAAGTAAATAAATCAACATCATATTATAACATAATTCTCTAATAAAACATTATATAATTCAATTAATTCCTTCATTGTAACACATATATTTAGAAAATAAAGAAAGTATAAAATAGAAAATCATTCCAAACACCAAGAACAAATTTCTAAAACCATTACCACACCCAAAATATAGTTAATACATCATGAGAGTTGTATGATGATGTGGATAAGTTGGTCATAATGATCTTTTTGAGTTAGTAAGCACTCATTGACGGTTTAGACAAAACTCTACCAAAATAGGAATACTAGAAAATTTATTATAGGAATCAACCACATAAAAAGGAGGCCAAATATGAAAAGGACAAGCCTTGAAATTCTCATTAGAAAATTCAATGCGCAAGATGCTTCCACAAAACCTCAAATACTTTTGCAACTAATAGGACACCTTCATGAAACTACCAAACATAGAGAAAAACACATTTTCTAGAAATATTTTTTCATGGGGGTTTCTAATATTATTCCCCATGTTTCCAAATCAACACATGACAAAAAAATTAAGCATAACATAATCAAAATGTACAACTTAGAAGCTTTTAGGACCTAGAAATACATCTACAATTTTCAAAATTCTAGTATTCACAAGCATGGCCTAAAAAACTACAACTAATGATTACAAGACACAAGGATGCCCTATGGACCTACTCTATAGCCTATTGGATCATAGTTTCCAAAGACAATGAGGCCTAATCCCTAATTTTATTTTCTTAAATTAATTTTAATATTATTTTTCCCTCATTCAAATCAAAGTACATACTACCAAATTGAATCTAATTTTAAATATAAATTTTCTCAAATAAATAATACAATAATGATAGCTAACTCATATTATCAATTCCAAATACTTATTTAAATTCAATTGATCATGAATTATATTTTTCCCATTTGGCTTAATTACCAAAATGCATAAACAAAAGAGATAGAACAACGAACTCCCAAGCTCCCAATTTGATCATCACAACTCCATTCTACAAAACAACAATGGTGAATCTACCAACAGACCATGTGGAACCCAAAGGTCCACCCAATTGACTATGGATATGATTTCATGGATTGTATACACAAAAATATAATCACACAAGTGGCAACATGAACATACAAACTTGGTTATAGTTTTTTCAGCACATGAAGAATCACATAGAAATCCAATATGAAGGATGACAATACTAGTCTAAGGCTTGTATTGAGAGATTATCCAAAATGAATAAGAAGAAATGGTACACATCGACCTCTAATATTTAAGGTGATCCTAAATGTACACTACGCTTTAACCTATAATATTCAAAGTGAACAAAATGAGACACTATACTTTGACCTCTAATATCCAAAGTGAGCAAGAATATTTACTACACATTGACCTCTAATATTCAAAGTGAGCAAGAAAAAACCACTCCTAATTATCAATCCTAAAATAACTAAGAATACCAAATCAACAAAATGGCTCTTAGGAAGGGTGATAGAGTTACAAAAAAACAAAAAGCAAGCCCTATACTTGAGTTTTTCTTTTACCATTCTATTTAATCAATACCTATAAAATAAGACCCTCCCATTATTTTAATAAATCAAAATCTAACTTTTTCAAGTTTATAAAATACAAATGGACCTCCATTAATGGAGTCTCAAGCTATTTTTTAAAGAACAATAACAAACAATCTTTCACTATTCTATAACATTTAAAAAGCATAAAAATATGAATACCTTAGTTCTTCTCAAACAAGGAATCTAAGGGTTTGAAAAATATTTGATCAAAAAATCACACCAATCCACTCCAAAGAATCCAAATCTCCTTCCAAGCAAAAGCAAATTTTCCTCTTTTTTCTATCTCAAATAGCATAAGGTAAAGTGAACAATGAAACTTTTTTTATCTAATAAGAAAACCCTACTTTTCAAAAATAACTCTTTTCTTTTCACACATAACAGATAATGCAATGTATCACACCTTTGGTCTACAACTTCCCACCTTTCTTTAGTTTTGAATTTGTTTAGGGTATGGATTCGGTCAACCCAGGGGGGCCTGCTCCCCTTTGGGGTCAACTAAGGTATAGGTTGAAGCAAGTACTACCTCGGGTAACTCTTTAGAACCCATGATACCAGCGTTGGGCTTAGTTCCTAAATCTTGGAAGAATGCCCTCCTTGGATTGGATGAATGCAATGATGTTCTAGATACTATTGTTCATGTACTGTCGGAGTCAGCTAAAGGAACAACCTTAAAACTCCTAGATTCAATGGTGGAAAAAATAGTTTCGTCAATGGATCTTTCTTTAGTTAGAAAGTTATTTTCATTCAAACCTAATATAGACATGGTTTGGTGGTGGGTCTCTAGAAAATGGTACCTAAAAGGGAGTGTCTCGATCAGTGCCATGGCAGGGGAACTTTTTGTTTTCAAGTTCACATCTAAGGAGGTCCTAGTTTCATTTCTGATAGGGGGGCCTTAGATCTATGGGAAGCATAACATCTCTCTTTGCCGCTAGAAACTTAGATTTGACACAGTGTCAGAGTTGAATAAATCTGCCCCAGTTTGGGTTAGGTTACCTGGATTTCCTCTAGAATATTGGGATGAAGAGGTTTTTATATGGATCAATAATTCCTTTAGCAATTTCATAGCTCTAGATAACACTACAGAGAACAAACCCAAGTTAGTGTTTTCTCATTTTTGTTTTAATGTGGATATCTATAAAACCTTGCCTACTTCAATTACTCTTGCACCTAAGTTCAGTAAATGGGAACAGTTGATTATGTATGAAAATGCTACTACCTTTTGCCAAAATTGTTCAAAAAAGGGCCACCTAATTTCAGAATGTAAAGTTCTTAAGAACCAACCTCCCTAAGTTTAAGAAAGGGTTGGAAAATGAGTTAGAAGCTGAGGAGTTCCCTTCTAAAAAGGATATTCTTAATATCCTAAGCTCTCCTAATAAGACCTTTGAGCCAGTGGTGGGTCCTTGTGAGATCTAGGAAGGGATAGCTAAAGAGGATAATGATAGTCATGAAAAAACTAATGACACATAGACATTGCTTGAACAATAGTTTGATGAGCATATGCATCTTCAACCATAAAATCCTCCCCCTCAGATTGAGGTTAAGGAGGGGGGAATTCAACAAATGTCGAACTCCCTAATAGATAATATGTAAGAAGAAACTATTGAGGGACAACAAACCATGACTATCCCACAAACCTCTTCTTGCCTTATTGAGAGGGGGGAAGGGTTGGAAAAAATACAAGCATTCTTTCTCAAGAAAAACTAACCCCTAGGGTTGGACCAAGCACAACTTGGATCTTGTGTGACTAGGAAGGTTAGATTACTCCCAGGAGAAAAGGGAAGGGCCCAATGAAGAAATTAGTAGATGTGGGAATAGACGACAAATCAGGTAGACCTTCAAAGAGGGAAACCAGACAGAGGGAAGCAACTAAGGAAATAGCTAATGGGAGGCAATGCACCCTAGAGATTCACTCTAGGAAGGTTTGTAAATGAAGGTCTTATCCTGGAATATAAGAGGACTCAATAGTCCTCAAAAGTAGTTTTTGGTTAAAAACTACATTTATGAAAATAAGATAGATATTTTGCTTCTTCAAGAAGTCAAAATGTCGAAGACCGGATGTCAATTTTTTTCTCTGCATGTCAAGCTAGGCATTCATGCCCTAGCCCGATCCTCTGGTTTTTTCTGGGTCGTGCAAAGTGTGGGGAGTGCATGCATTTTGGGGAGGTCTGGGGTTGTGTTTTTTATCAGTGCAAAGTTTTTTCATCTACATCGGTGTATTTTCTCCTTGAGCATGTGGGGGTTTTGTGCCTGGTTGGAGGCCGTGGGTGGGGTTTTTGTGTCTGGTTGGTTTGGGTCTGTAGTTCGAAGGTAGTGCTGGGTGGTGGGTTGGTTAAACCCTAGTGGTGGTTCTTTTTTCTCAGGGGCCTGCTTGCCTACCTTGGATCTTGTTTAGTTTCAATGTCGATCGGGGAGTCTTTAGGAGTGAGTCCCAAGATGGATTTTTGCTCAGCAACGGTTGGTGCAAATTCTCCTTCGCATGCTTCGAAGGTTTTTAATAATAAATTATACTCACTAGATCCGAGGTTGGTTGGTTTGGGTTTGTTTGGTGGTACTTGGATTACGAAGATCAATGGATGTCTTGAACATTGTGAGGAGAGGCTAAAATTGGTTATCCCACTGGAGATGATTGCAAAAGATATTGACTATTATTTGAAGCATGCATTGTTGTGCAAGTTTATGGGGATGCGGGTTTCATTACAATTTCTTGAATTATAGGCCCAATAGACTTGGATGCCAGAGGGAGAAATGGAGGTTATGCTTTTAGCAAATAACTTTTTCATGGTTGCATTCAATTTCTTGGCAGATCGCAACAAGGACTTTGAAGGAGGCCCCTATTTTCATAATCAGATTGGGTTATTTATTAAACCTTGACATGCGGGCTTTAATCCTGCTAAAGAGCTTCTGAACCGGGTTCCAGTGTGGGTTCGGCTTCCAAGGTTTCCTGTGTAATGTTGGCAGGATGATGTTTTACACTTGTTGGCTTCGCTGCTAGGAAAACCAGTTGGTGCTTCTCAACAGACTCAAGTTAAAAAGGTGATGACTTTTGCTCATATCTGTGTTGAGATTGATATAAGTAAACCTTTTCTGGATTCAGTGGATATGTGTGCGGGTCCTTACTCTTGGGTGCAGCAGTTGGACTATGAGACTCTTCCTTTTCGGTGCTGTCTCTGTCATGAATATGGACATTTGCAGAGGAGATGCCCAAAGGCTAGGCCTATGGATTCCCAGCCTTCTCAGCCTCCCTGCAATCCCCCTAGGGTTGAAAAGGGGAAGGAACCCATTCCTGGTGATGTGGATGGGGCTGATGGTTTCGTTCCTGTCAAGGCTCAAAACAGAAATCGAGGTCAAAAGAGGACTTTGAAGGAAAGGCAGGATGAAGATTCTTTCAACAAATTTGAAGTTTTAGATGATCTTAGCTAGTAGGAAGTGAATCCAAGCTTGGTGAATCTGGATTAGGGTGGTTTGGGTACAGGATAGGAGAGCCTTCTTTCTGAGGCTACTCAAGTTTTGTAGGATAATAGGGCTTTGCAAATGGACATAGATGTTCAAATGGAAGTCCAGGTGGAATCAGTTCCTATTATAGTAGGAAAGAAGGGTGGTGAGGATGGATCTCCTCTTGTTTCAAATGCAGGTACTGAGGGGGTGAAGATTAATAAGTCTTCTTCTCATTTGGGTCTTCATCAAAAGGATCCAAAAAAGGGGCTGGGGAGAAGTCATCCAAGCTTGGTAGAAAAAAGGATTTGGAAAAGATTAAATTAACAGGGGAACTTTGGTAGAGTCAGGGTCTGTTAAGACTCTGGATTCTCATTTTTTGAGCCCCTTGAAATGATTGTTCTATCCTAGAATGTAAGGGGCTTGAACAGTGGCCCTCGACAAAAAGTTGTTCGTGATTTGGTTAGAAGTCAATCTCCTGATTTTTTTCCTGCAGGAGACTGAGTTATCAATGGAGTGTATGTTTGGTTTAGTGCCTAAGTTGTGGGTGAGTGGAGAGTGCCAATGTATTGGTGCTCAAGGGTCTGTTGGAGGAGTGGCTTGTTTATGGAATCCTCAGAAGATCCGTCCTCTTTGGTGATTGTCCTTTCAGTCTTCTATCTCTATGATTGCATCTTGTTTTGAGATGGGGGAGTCTGTTCTCTTCTCTAATATCTATGTGCCTACTAAACTTCAGGGTAAATAACTTTTGTGGTCCCATATCCAGTTTGTCTGAAGCATGGTTCCTTTCCATCCGTGGATTATGGCTGGAGACTTCAATGCTATTTCTAAGTTAGCTGAGAAGCGGGGTGGTATTGCGAGGCTTGAGCCTTCTGTGTTGCTACTTCAGGATAACATCTCAGCTTTAAATCTTGTGGATATCAAGCCCATTAATGGCCAGTTTACAAGGAACAATCAGAGGATTGGGAATAACTGCATTGCGAAACGACTTGACCACTTTCTGGTTTCTTGCTATTGGGTTGGTGGGTTGTGGTTTTCTATCTCTAAAATTTTGGATTGGAGGGGCTCAAATCATTGGCCTATCAAGCTGGCTATTTCTTCAGCTCATGTGCCTTGATCTCCTTCTTTCAAGTTCCATCTTATGTGGTTTGGTGACTCCTCTCTCCATGACTATATTGCTGAGTGGTGGAGGTATGGTAGACCTGCTTATGGTACAACAATGTATACTTCAATTTGTCAAGTATCAGCTTAAACGTTGGAATCGGTAGTGCTTTGGAAACATTTTCCATGCTAAGATTGCTACCCAGTCTGAGTTGGATGGTATTACGAGGTTGATCAGGGAGGATGGAGCGACGAGAGGAAGTTTTTTGGAAACAAAAGGCTCGGATTGAGTGGCTTCAGGAAGGGGATAAAAATACTTCTTTTTTCTTCAACTCAGTGAAATCTAGGAGACATGGCAATTCTATTTCTGCTCTGGTGAATGACAGGGGTGAAACTCTTTCTTCTTTTCATGAAATCACACGTGAATATCCAATATTTTTCTTCTTTATTCAAAGAGGACTTGCAGGGGGGTTCTGATGAGGAAGCTCAAGTCCTTTCTTGTATCCCTTCTTTGGTTTCTAGGGAGATGAATGAGCATCTTATGAGTGATATTTCAATTGAGGAGCTAGAGGGGATTGTGTTTCAAATGAAGAGGGGGAAAGCTCCTAGCCCTTATGGTTTCCCGATTGAGTTCTTTCAAGAATTCTAGGAGATTATCAAGTTGAACTTGTTGGCAGTTGTTCCAGAGTCTCATAAGAATAAATACATGTTACAGACTTTGAATTCTACCTTCCTTGCTCTCATCCCAAAGTGTGATGGGGTGGATAGGTTAAGTCAATTTCATCCTATCTCTCTTTGCAATGTGATTTATAAAATTATCTCTAAATTGATTGCTGATAGGTTGAAAAAGTGGCTTGAAGTGCTTATTTCTAAGGAACAGAGTGGTTTTGTCATAGGACGTCAAATTCTGGATGGGGTTGTTATCGCAACTAAAACCATTCACTCTATGGCTAGTTCCAAAGATAAGGTAATGTTCATCAAGCTTGATATGGTTAAGGCTTATGACCGCATTCAATGGTCCTTCCTTCAGAAGGTTCTTGGTGCTTTTGGTTTTGGGGATGAGTGGATTTATTGGGTTATGAGTTGTGTTACTTCAGTCTCCTTCTCTGTGTTAATAAATGGCGAGCACTCTGAGCTTTTTGATGCCTCTCGGGATTTGTGGTAGGGTGACCCCCTCTCTCCTTACTTGTTTCTTCTTGTTGTTGAGGGTCTGGGATGCTTGATAAGAAGGAATGTGGAGTTAGGTTTCATTCAGGGGTGGGGGTGGGGAGGTGGTTTACCTCCACAGTCTCACTTGCAGTTTGTTGATGACACTGCTTTGATGGGTATGGCTACAATTAGTGAAGCTTCAAAATTGCACAAGGTGTTGGATGTTTATCTTGTTGCTTCAGGCCAATTGATTAATGAAGATAAGTCTTCCATCTTTTTCTTCAATACTTTAGGTTCCATTCAAAGGCAAATTGCTTATATCTTGAGATTTCAAACAGGGGTTCTCCCTTTGACCTATCTTGGTATTCCCATCTCTGTTGGACGACTTCCCAGGGAGTCTTGGCAGAATATTCTGGATAAATTTCATGCAAAAGTTAATCATTGGACCCATCGTTGGTTGTCCTTTGCGAGTCATGTTTAGTTGCTCGAGTCTATGGTGCAGGCCCTCCCCATTTATAGATGTATGATTCATGTGGCCCCTTTGGGTTTTGTTAGGGAATTAGATTCCTTAGCAAGACAATTTTTATGGGCTGGTAGCTTATTGTCCTCTAAATGGAGCCTTGTCAGATGGGACATTGTTTGTATCCTGAAGTAGCTTGGCAGCCTCGGGTTAAGACAGTTGTTGTTGTCAAGGATGGCATTGGCTACTAAATTGTATTGGCAGTGGTGTGTGGAGTAGGATGGGATCTGGGCCAGGATATTAACTCAGAAATACTTCTCAGGGATCCCTCAATTTGATATTCATCATTATCCACTAGTGGGGAAAGGCTCGATGATTTGGAGTATGCTTAAGAAAGGGGTTGCTCTAGTCAAGGATGGTTTATTTTGGATTTGTAAAAGAGGGACAAAAGCTCATTTTTGGTCTGATTCTTGGGATGGTTTTCCTCCCATTGTTTCTCAGTTTCCTAATTTGGTGACTCTGTGCCAAAGGTTTTGTGAGGTAGGTTGGTCAAGGGTGAGTGACTTCAAGTTCTTTTCTTCTCATGCGCAGTTGGTGGTGGCGAGATGGAAGAACCTTGATGAGTGGCCTGTTGTTGGTATGGAGGAGGAGTGTGTTGAGCTTCATAGTATCCTTTCTCATAGATGTTGTAGTTCCCTCTAGGAAAGGGATGTTCTTTCTTGGTCTCCTAATCCTAAGGGTGTCTATACTATTGCTTCTGGATATCAGGTGTTGTTATCTAACTGGCTGGATGGGATGGAGGTTCACTGGTGGAAGAAAGTGTGGAATAAGATTTCTTGGCCAAAGTGTAACTACTTTATTTGGACTTTGGCTTGGAATAGGTGCTTGACATGGGATAATATTCAGAAGCAAGGTTTTCAGGGTCCTTCTATATGTGTTCTATGTGGATGTGGAGAGGAGGACTCCTCTCACTTGTTTTTCCATTGTCCCTTGACTTTGCAGCTTTGGCATTTTTGGTGGGAAGTTTGGAAAAGGCCCTGTGTTCATGCTTCCTCCCTGGTGGATTTTTGGAGTAGTTTGGGTAGACCTCCTTCTATGGCCTCTTTCTTGCAAGATGTGTGGTATGTTGGGCCTTCCTTCATACAATGGCAGATTTGGTTGGAACGGAATCGCAGAATATTTTGAGGTGAGAAGCTATTGATTCAACAAGTTTGGCACAAAATTATGAGTATGATTCAGGAGACAATGGAAGCTAAGTGTGATGTGGTGTTCCCTTTGGAGAAAGGAGATGCTGAGCTGGTGGATAGATTGGGTATTCAGGGGTTGTCTCCAGCTTCTGCTTGTGTCAAGAGAGGAAGGCAAGTGAAAAAGAAAGTTCAAAGGGTGGGGAGTTGGCTTCCCCCTCCAGCTAGCATTCTGAAGCTCAATACTAATGGTTCTTCAAAGGGCAATCCTAGACCTACTGGGATTGGTGGGACTGGCAGGGATTTTTCAGGATTGGTGTTTTTTTTCTATTCTATTCATGAAGGATTGCAAACTATCAACCTTATGGAAGGTTTGGTGATCCTCTACGCTTTGGAGAGGGCTTTTGCTTTGGGATGGCGCAAGGTTATTTGTGAGTCTGATTCACAGGTTTTGATTAATTTGTTGAATAAACAGAAGGTTTCTGATGTTAGTTGGCAGTTGGCTATGATGGTGCAGTAGATTCTACAGATACGTTCTTTGATGGAGATGGTGTCTTTTGTCCATATTCCAAGGGAGTGGAATAGGGCAGCAGATTGTTTAGCTAAGTGGGCTTCTGTGCATTTAGATGGCTAGAAGATTGATGAATTGGAGCAGGTTCCTCATGAGCTCTGACATGACTTGGAGAAGATTCTTGCCGAGGATGGGAATGGTATTAGTGAAGGATGATGTTGTTTCATGCTTTGTATGGTTGTTTCTTATGGATTCCTGGGGCCTTAGCCCTTTGATGTTTTGTAATGTTCTTTTTTGAATTTCAATAAAGTTTTTACCCCTTTTTTTAAAAAAGAAAGAAGTCAAAATGTCAGAGGATAACTTCAAAGTGATAGCCAATAAATTATGGCCGACTACTGATTACTGTATCATTCAATCCTTCAGGGCTTCTGTGGGACTGGTTACTATGTGGAATAAACATCGCCTCAATGGTGATTATAGGTTTCATAACAGAAATAGTCTAGAAGTGAAGTTTGTTTCTAATAACAAGGAGTGTCCATGCTTAATAAGATTTATGCATCTAATACTAGGAATGCTAGGAAGGATTTATGGGAAGAGATGGCTTCTCACATTGTTGCTAACAAGGAAGCTTATTGGATGATAGCTAGAGATTTTAATACCCCTTTGTATCCCTCGGAAAAGTCTAGGGGTATTATGGATTTTTTGGACAACATGGTTGACCTTGTTGATTTTCTTAATATTATTGGTCTCATGGATTTGGATTTGAATGACCAACTCTTCACCTAGACTAACAGAAGGAGGGGAGAGCAACTTATTTAGGTAATACTTGGTAGGTTTCTGATCTCTTGAAATTGGGACGTCATAAGTCATTCCAAGCGTTCAGCTCTACCTAGAACTATCTCTAACCATAACCTGTTTCTATTCACCTGATGGGAAAGAACCTCCAAAGGGCCCTTCCCTTTTAGATATGAAATTATGTGGGCCTCACACCTAGATTTCTGGGATTGTATCTCTAACTAGTGGAGCGTTACTATTCAGGGATCTCCTATGTTCAGGTTAGTCCAGAAACTCCTTCATGTTAAACAAAAGGTTAAAGGCTGGAATAAGTTCTATTTTGGAAATTTTCTGGACCAAAAGAAGCATATCTTTGCTAAGCTTGTTGATATTCAAAATAAAATGGCCAATGGGGATAAGAGTGATAACACTTTCCAATTGGAAAATTCTTTGCTTCAAGAGTGAAAGGATCTTATGAAGAAGGAAGAAATCTTCTGGAAACAAAAATCTAGAATACAATGGCTGGCGGAAGTAGACATGAATATTATTTTCTTTCATAAATCAACTATGAGACATAGGAAAAGGAAAACAATTACCAAGATCCTTGATGATAGAGGTATGGAGGTTAACACTAATGAGGAGATAGGTCAGCTTGTTGGTAACTATTTTAAATTCTTCCTATTAGAACAAGTTGTCAATCCTATCCCTACTCTTGTTGAGAAGGTGTTGGACAACATTCCTACTCTGCTCACTAATGAGGATAATTGTGCCATGTTGAAACCTATTACTAAAGAGAAGGTTAGAGTACTTGTTTTTGTAGACACCCTAAAATGACCATGTCATCGCACCACTTGCATTTCGTCAAATCTGTCTAATCACTTGCATTTCAAATGTTAATTAAATAATCTAATTATTTAATTAATTTCACCAAAATCACCAAATTCTTCTAAATTACATAATTGCGACATTAATTGAATAAATTCTCTTTATTTAATTAATTAAATTAAATTCCTCTATTATTCTTCCACAATTAAATAATTTCAATTATTTAATTAGATCATTATCCTCTTTTCAAAATTCAAATCCACATTAATTAAATAAATCCAATTATTTAATTAATTCATCACAAATTCCCTCTTATCTACAATTAAATAATTCTTAATTATTTAATTAAATCAAATTCATTCTTCCAAAATCATGCACAACAATTAAATAAATAAATTTATTTATTTAATTTGCTTTATTATCTTCTAAATTAAATAATTCCAATTATTTAATTGTTTCTTCCAATAATATTTTCTCTAAATTTAAATAAATCAATTATTCATTTAAGTTAACTTTTTCTTCTAAATTGAGTTATCTTTAAATATAACACAAGCTTTCTTGCACATGCAATTAAATATTCCTAATATTTAATAAAGCAAAATATCTTATTATTCTCATGCAAATCCCTTCTTCTTGTTTTAAATCACTTAATTGATTATTATATTCTTTTAATTGCTTTAACTCATTCTTCTATTCTTAGCAAATCTTCTCATGCAAAAGAAAGCAAGACACATGTCTTCTTCTTATTCGTTGCACATTCCTCAACTGTTCTCCTCTGTTGATTCTTCTGAATTATCTGGACCGTTGATCGATCTCTGTTGAAACCTATATAAACCCCCCTCGTCTCCTTCACAAATCCTCTTCGATCACTTATTCTCAGGCATCCTTTAACAACGCTTTGAGCATACATCGTATCGATTGAGCAACATTACGATCTCTTGACATTGATCTTTGAGCACATTACTTGCTTGTTGCAACCATGGTTTCACAGCACTATTGAGCAATCCACATTCATCCAAAAGGGAACAATACAAATCTCGGTAAAAGCTTTTATATTTCATTGATTTATTAGTAATGGCTTTTATTTAGATTCGTTCTCTTTATGTTATTGGTTTTGATTTTGATAGTTTATCATAGTCAATTTTCCTCATACACAATTTTCTCTATGGGGACATTCAAGGCTCCAAGTCCAGATGGGTTTCCCCCGCCTTCTTCCAGGAGTTTTGGGATATTGTGGGATTTGATGTTACAACAACTATCAAGAACTTTTTCAGAATGGGTAAGATTCTCAAGTAGATCAATAATACTTTTATTGCCCTTGTTCCCAAAAAGATTGATCTTGTTACTATGGGATACGTTCACCCTATAAGTCTCTACAATACTATTTACAAGATTTTTCCAATACTTTGGTGTATAGAATCCAAACTCCATTGGATGGCCTTATTGTTGGCTATCAGAAAGGATTTGTCCTAGGGAGACAAATTGTTGATGCAACTATTTTTACTCATGAATTATTTCATTCTATGGATAGAAGTAATATCCCATGTATGGTCTACAAGCTTGACATTTCTAAAGCCTATAACAAAGTCTCTTGGGATTTCTTGTTTAAAGTCCTCAAGAAATTTGGTTTTTAGGATAATCTCATTTTGCTGATAAAGGAAAGTGTGAATACGACAAATTTTTTAGTTCTTGTTAATGGAATCCCCACTGCTTCTTTAGCTTGGGGAGAGGCATTAGACAGGGTGACCCTTTATCTCCCTACCTTTTCATTATGATGGTTGAAGTCTTGGGTAGGAATATTATGAACCTCTTAAGAAGACATGAGTTAAAAGGGATTGGCATTGCGTCTACTGTTGATCCCTCTTCTATTCAACAATTTGTGTATGACACATTCCTTTTTGGGGCAGTCTCGATGGTGGAAGCCATAAAATGGAAATAGTTGTTAGATGAGTATGTCATGGCTTATGGGCAATGTATTAATTATGATAAGAGCAATATATTCTTATTCAACACCAATTTGGATCTTCAAGAGAAGATTAAAGCTATCCCCATTTGTGTTGATGCTTTCTTGCCTTCTATTTACCTGGGTCTTCCTCTAATTGTAAAGCAAGTGACCCCTACTTTCTGGAATATTGTCCTTGAAAGGATACAAAAGAAGCTTGCTAGTTGGAAATATATGATATTGATCCAAGCTGGTAAGTATCATCTCCTTAAAGCCTCTTTACAAGGAATTCCTACTTATTTTCTTACTCTGTTTAAGATGCCCATGTACATAGCTAAAAATTTTGAGAAAATTTTAAGAACTTTTCTTTGGACAGGGATTGAAGAGAAGAAAATAATTTCTCTAGTTAAATGGGATAAAGTTTGTCTTCCTAAAATACAAGGAGGTCTTGGCATTAGAAAGATTCTCTTGATGAATAAAGCTCTACTTGCCAAAGTAGGTTGGGGTTTTATGAAGGATAACAAAGATTGGGGGTGTATCATGAAGGCTAAATATTTACACAATGTGGAGGGTGGCAGATTTATTGATCAAGAGGGCCTTCCTATGTTGAAATGCATAGAACAACTGAGAGGGGGGGTGAATCAATTGTCACAAAAACTTAACTTCATATGACTGTCAAACCATCAACTACTTAATTACTGATAATCAAATTTAACTATGAAAGCATGAAACCATAGACTTAATCACAATCACACATTTAACACAGTAGACACTAGATTTTTACATGGAAAACCCTAAAAGGGAAAAACCATGGTGGGTGTTATCCCACAGAAATATATGAGTTATAACAATACCAAAAAATAGAGGCTCATTTCCTACAGGGCTCACTGCCCAAATTGCTCACTACAAAGAACGACTCACTACCAAAGGGTGGCTCACTGCCAAGGGGTCATTCACTGCCAAAAATGATGAATTGATTAAGTAGCATCTACTCCATGCCTAGGTTCAGTTCCATTGAAGCACAATATAATTTCTATGCTCTGCTCTTTCACACCTTCGCACTTATCTCTTCATTTTCGCATTTATCTCTACTTTTTTGCAATTTATTACAAGTCTTTATACAAGTCATCAACCTTAGAATGTACATCAAGGTCGGTAATACATTCATCAACCATTGGAACAAT
The DNA here is from genome assembly GCA_027924645.1 of Cunninghamia lanceolata. Classification (NCBI taxonomy): domain Eukaryota; kingdom Viridiplantae; phylum Streptophyta; class Pinopsida; order Cupressales; family Cupressaceae; genus Cunninghamia; species Cunninghamia lanceolata. The sequence goes on from BSBN01000665.1 coordinate 282,339, forward strand.
CTCCAAGGTCGGTATTACAAAAACATACATAGAAATAGGTCTAGACCTAATATAGAAATTAGCTAAGGGAAAGATGTAAAGATGTATGTCGATCACGCCATGCCTTAGCTGGGACTCAAACACAATTATTCATGCCATGACATGTTTCCACAATCTTCAAGGCATCTCCATAATTAGTGAAATCAACCAAGTCAGCCAAGACTGGTGAGAACACTAGGTCTTCTAAGAACATTCTTCATTCATGATCCAATTTTCTCTTTGCAGACCAATCCAAGAGTAGGAACATGATCAAGGGACATCAATAAGCACATTGAAATCATCGGGAACAACCTCACAACTTCTAACCAATCTCTCAAGAAGATTCTTCAAACCTGAGAACAAGAACACCACTGTCATAAGGAAAGGATAGCTTGTGGACCACCAAATCACAATCCATTAGAGTTGAAGGCACTTATCATTATCTTAGACTTAACTCTAGAATTGCAGACATAAATACTTCAATGTGGAGCATAACACTTTCTCCCTATCACCACCAAACATGCAAGAAAAGCAATTTTCACGTCAGTGAACATAACTCACTCAAATCTTCATACCGAAGGCTCAAAATTGGAATATAACATCTTTAGACAGTCTTCTAAATAACTTCTAATCTGCAGACAAAGATATTCATCCTACAGGAAATGCAAAGCAATATTCTAGATTGTTCTTTTGTATGCAATACATTGTTTCCACTGTAACTCATTGTTCTACCGGAGGAGCTAATTTTCTCAATATCCTCAACATCAAGATCACTTACATAAGTAAATTCAAAGCATCTCACTTATTACAAACAAGCAAAAAAATAAGAGCACAGTTGACATCAATGACAATACAGATATGTTGACATCAATGACAATACTGATTAGGTACATACTTGCAACAATCTCCCCCTTTGTCATTGATGGCAACATATGATGTGAAAAACTGAAAAGACCATCAAGACAAGATTCTCCCCATTTCTCTTTACACATCTGTATTCTTTCTCCCTCTAATTTTTTCACATGATTTCTATCCCCCTTTGACATCAATGGCAAAGGGTACATATTTGCAGTTTGCTATTCTAATCCATCTGAACTGTTACCAACACATCTAGCTACTCCCCCTGAGAGGTAGCTCTCAAAACATCAATCCAGATCAAAGAATGAGACTTTGAACACCACTGGATTGATGTATTTTCATGCATCTTAGTCTAGGGAAGGAGGGGTAATGACACCTAACTTTTCTCTGAGACACTCAAAAGTATCCTTAGGCAGAGGTTTGGTAAAAATATCTGTAATCTGATCCTTTGTGGACACATATTCCAACTTTAATTCATTCTCTGTCACCTTTTCTCTCAGAAAGTGATACCTTATAGATATATGCTTTGATCTTGAATGCATCATTGGATTCTTTGAAATATTTATAGCACTTGTATTGTCACAGAAGATTGCAACTGCATCTTCATATACAACTCTTATGTCCCTCAAAGTCTGCTTCATCCATAACACTTGAGTACAATGACATGCTACTAAAATATATTTTTCTTATGCAGTTGACAAAGAGATTGAATCTTGTTTCTTTCTCAGCCATGAAACCAATCTATTACCCAAAAAGAAAGCACACTTGTACTCTTCCTATCATCAACATCTCTAGCCCAATCAGCATCTGTATAAGCACTAAGAGTGAAATCATTCTCTTTTGGATACCATAAGCCATGATCTGGGGTGCCTTTTAAATATCTCAAGATTCTCTTTATTGTAATCACATGTGATTCTCTTAGATCTGCTTGAAATCTTGCAACAAGACAAACTGCATGCATAATATTAGGTCTGGTTTGAGTTAGATAAAACAATCCTCTAATCATGGATTTGTACTTTTTTTGATCAATCTTGAGTGATTCATTAGTTTTTCTCAATTTGCAGCCAGTCACCATGGGAGTACATATCGGTTTAGAGTCTTCCATCTCAAACTTCTTTAACAACTCTTTCACATACTTAGACTAAGATATGAAGATTCCTTTATCTGATTGATTGATTTGCAAACCCAGAAAGAAATTCATCTCACCAAACATAGACATCTCAAACTCTTTTTGCATTTCACCAGTAAATTTCATACACATACCTTCATTTCCTCCAAAGATGATGTCATCAACAAAGACTTCAACAATCAAAATTTGATCACCATTAATGTTGAAATAGAGATTACTGTCAGCAGTACCTTTACTGAACCCTAACTGCAATAAGTACTTATCCAACCTTGCATACCAGGCCCTAGAAGCTTGCTTGAGTCCATACAATGCTTTCTTCAACCTGCATACCATATCACCTTGATTTGATAGTTGGAATCCTTCTAGTTGCTCAATGTAGACTTCCTCTTCTAACTCACCATTCAGGAATGTAGACTTCACATCCATCTGATACACTTTGAAATCTTTGTGAGCTACAAATGCCAGAAATATTCTGATTGCTTCAATCCGAGCTACTGGAGCAAAAGTCTCTTCAAAATCTATCCCTTCAATTTAAGAATACCCTTTGCACACAAGCCTTGCTTTATTCCTTATAACTTCTCCATTTTCATTCAACTTATTCCTAAAAACCCATTTGGTTCCAATATTTTTGTCAGTAGGTCTATCAACTAATTCCCAATTTTCATTCTTTTCTATCTGCATTAGTTCTTTCTCCATTGCCTTTACCCAATTTTCATCATTGTAGGCTTCATTCACATTTTTTGGTTCAATTGTAGAGACTAAACAGTAATTCACTTGTTCTTTTGCAGCTCTTTTCCTTGTCAGTACTCCTTTTTCTCTGTTTCCAATAATTTGATCTTCAGAGTGATTGATTCTTACATACATGGGGGTCTTAGCAATTTTTGGAGCCTTTTCTTATTCATCTTGATTGTCTTCTTGTTCAACTTTTTCTTCATAATTTATAGCAGTAGGTTCATCTGATTCATAGCTACTCTGATATGATGTTCTTCCTTTGCCTTCATCCACCTTCACATTTGCACTCTCAAAAAATTTTTTCAACCATTTTTTGTAACACCAGTAGGCCTTACTCTTGGTAGAGTATCCAAGGAAGATTCCTTCATCACATCTTGCATCAAATTTCCCTAGGTCTTCATCTCTTCTAATATAGCATTTGCTTTTGAAGTATCTTACTATTGGAATTCTTCCATACCACAATTCATAGGGGGTTTTTATACCATTACCTTTCACTTGAACTCTATTTTGAATGTAGACAACAATATGTATAGCTTCTTTCCAGAAAACTTCTGGCATGCCTCCTTCTTTCATCATTGTTCTAGCAGCCTCTTGAACTATCTTGTTCTTTCTTTCCATAGCTCCATTCTGCTGAGGAGTCCTAGGTGTAGACAACTGTCTCTTTATTCCTTGCTCTTCACAGAAAATGTTGAATTCATTTTATGTGAACTCACCTCCTCTATCAGACCTTAAGCATTTGATTTTCAGCTCTATTTCATTTTCAAGCATTTCTTTGAAGAATTTGAACTTCTCTATGGCTTCAAATTTGTCTTTTAAAAAAGTAACCCAAGTCATTCTAGAATAATCATCAATAAGAAACATGAAGTACCTGTCACCTTGTAGACTTCTTATCCTTGTAGGAACACATAGATCTGTATGAACTAGATCCAACAAACTGGCAGAAAATTGCTCTTTACTCTTAAAACTTGTTCTTGTCTGCTTCCCTAACTAACATTTCTTACAAATGGTATTGGTGGGTTTCACAAGTTTTGGTAAATCTCTCATAGTCTGACCTGAACTTATCTTTACCAGATTATCAAAGTTTATATGACACAACCTTCTATGCCACAACCAACTCTCATCTGCTTGGGCTAATAAATAGTAATCATTGGTTCCTCTTAATTGATAGATGTTACCTCTGGTCTTCTTACCAGTAGCAATTGTTAGATTTTAGGGTAGACAATTGAGAGGGCGGGGTGAATCAGTTGTCCAAAACTTTCTTCATTTTCAACACTTATATTCACTCATCAGTATAACAATAAATCAAACATGAAACTTAATGCATTTAATCAAGAGCAGAAACATATCAACACATGAGACACCAAGATTTTGACGTGGAAAACCCAGTTAAGGGAAAAACCATGGGGTGACTAACCCAAGATTGTATTCTCTGTTAGAAGAATAGAAAGAACAAAATGGCACATGCCAATTAGGGCTCACTGCCTGAGCACACTGCTCACAAGAGGCTCACTGCCTACAAGAGACACACTGTCTACAAAGGAATAAGTATCACATACTTGAACTAGTAAATAGCATCTTCATCATGCTTGAGTCAGTTCCATTTAAGCCCAAACCTTCTGCTCTGATTTTCATTCTTCTCCTTGCTATCACATACTCATCTCCACATGACACACTTTGAAATGACTTCGCAACCCCTTATTTATACATGACATCAACTTAGGAACAACCATCTAAGTCGGAAAACATCCATAAGAACATCTGCAAGATGTATAGTTCATCTAGTCGACCTGTCACAGAAAGAACACCATCATCTGGAAGTTATTCTTCATTTATGGGACCCCAATTCTAATGTGGAACATAAACATGAATTAAGCATGATCCAAGGACCTCCACAAACTTTCCTGAAACACCAAGAACATCCGTACTTCCTCTACTTACCTAAACCCTTCTCTCCTTCATCTAGAACCTCAAGAACACAGTCTGCCATTACTGTCACAAAGGAATAGATACTTCTAGACCTTCAAACCATGAACCAATCGAGTTGACACACCACACAGATTTCCCCAACACTTCCTCAAATCTGTAGAACTAGAGAATGTATTTCCAGATCCCACCAGACCTATCTGTATCACTCTATCACCACTGAACATCTGTCGGAACCGGTTTCACTAGAACTACCATAACTTCTTCATATCTTCATGTGGACCTCTGAAATCTCTACTAGAACATCTTATGACACATATCTACAAACCCTTTAATCCATATCCTCTGATCCACAACCTATCTTTGACTTTTACCTTGTTGTCATCACTATTCATCACTATTCCTGATTGAGACTAATTTTCTCAATATCCTCAGCATACAGCTCATCCAATCCTTCTCATTAATGCAACATGAGTATGTTGACATCAATGACAACACCGGTTAAACCCATACTTGCAACAATCTCCCCCTTTGTCATTGATGGCAACATATGATATGAAAAACCATAACTTATGAAAGACAAGAACTTCTCCTTACTATCACAACTCCCCCTATAAACAACAACTATTCACATGTCTTCTCTTCCTATACTACTCCCCCTTTGGTCATCAACCACTTGTTTTTCACATGTCTTCTCTCCCCCTTTGACATCAATGGCAAAGGGTGCATACTTGCAACTTCAGAATCACACCTGCTACTCCCCCTGAGTAGCAGCTCCCCATCATCAATCTAGATCACAAGATTATGACTGTGATATCCACCAGATTGATGCACATCTGTGCATTTTAGTTCACCACCGGAGGGGCAATAACCCCTAACTTCTCCCTGAGATACTCAAAGGAGTCCTTGGGAAGAGGTTTAGTAAAGATATCTGCAATCTGATCCTTGGAGGGCACATACTCCAGTCTGACTTCATCCTTGTTCACTTGCTTTCTTAGAAAGTGAAACTTGATAGATATATGCTTAGTCTTAGAATGCAACACCGGATTCTTAGAAATATTTATTGCACTTGAATTATCACAGAAAATTGTGATAGGCTCCTCATACTCTACTTTAATATCTCTTAGCATCTGCTTCATCCACAAAACTTGAGTGCAACTACCTGTTGCTGCAATGTATTATGCTTCAGTTGTAGACAGGGATATTGCCTCTTGTTTCTTGCTTAAAACCAATCTCTTCCCCAAAAAGAATGCTCCACCACTGGTACTCTTCCGGTCATCCACATCTCCTACCCAATTAGCATCTATATATGCATGAAGAGAGAAATCATGATCTTTAGGATACCACAACCCATACTCAATTGTCCCCTTTAGATATCTAAAAATCCTCTTGATTGCCATAATATGAGATTCTCTAGGGTCAGCTTGGAATCTAGCAACAAGACCAATAGCCTGCATAATGTCTAGTCTAGTTTGAGTGAGATACAACAATCCTCCAATCATTGACCTATATTTTGTCTGATCAACCTTGGGAGAGTCATCATCTTTGCTCAACTTACATCCAGTTGCCATTGGAGTGTTCATTAGCTTTGAGTCTTCCATCCCAAATTTCCTCAACAATTCTTTCACATATTTTGACTGAGAAATGAAGATTCCTTTCTTTGTTTGAGTAATTTGTAGACCCAAAAACAAATTCATTTCCCCAAGCATGGACATCTCAAACTCACTTTTCATTTGACTTGCAAAAGTTTTACACATACTATCTCTTCCTCCAAAAATGATATCATCAACAAATACTTCAACAATTAAGATATTTTCATGATCAATTTTGAAATATAAGTTACTGTCAGCAGTACCTTTGTTGAAACCAATCTTCAAGAGATGCTTATCCAATCTTTCATACCATGCTCTTAGGGCTTGCTTCAGTCCATATAGTGCCTTTTTCAATTTACAGACCATGTCACCATGATCAGACAATTGAAATCCATCCAGTTGCTCAATGTACACTTCTTCTTCCAAATTACCATTTAGGAAGGGAGATTTGACATCCATCTGATACACCTTGAAATCCTTAAAGGCAGCAAATGCAAGAAATAATCTGACTGCTTCAATTCTTGCCACCAAAGTAAAAGTCTCTTCAAAATCAACTCCTTCAATCTGAGAGTAACCCTTGCAGACCAGTCTAGCTTTATTTCTGATTACTTCACCAGCTTCATTCAATTTGTTCCAGAAGACCCATTTGGTTCCAATCACATTCTTGTTTCTAGGTCTGGGAACAAGATCCCAAGTGTGATTTTTCTCAATTTGCATTAGTTCTTCCTCCATTGCTTTTGACCAATTTTCATCATTGCAAGCTTCATTCACTGTCTTAGGTTCAATCTTAGAAATTAGACAATACTCATCTAAATTTTGAGCAATTCTCCTCCTTGTTTGCACTCCTTTGCTTTTGTCACCTATGATCTGATCTTCAGAATGGTTTAGAGTTACATACCTTGGAACTTTGGGAGTTTCTTGCACCACTAACTCTTGATCAATCTCATTGAGATTTATCTCTTCTTCCTGACTTACTGGATCAACTTGACTTTGTTTCTCAGAAGAGGCTTGGATACTTTGAATCTGAACATCATTCTGATTATCTTCATCATACTCATGAATTCTTGAGGGTCTTTCAACTTCTTCATCCACCTTCACATTTACACTTTGTACGATCTTTCTCAGTCTCTTGTTGTAACACTGGTATACTTTGCTTTGAGTAGAGTAACCCAAGAATATTCCTTCATCACTTCTAGCATCAAACTTTCCTAGATCTTCATCCCTTTTAATGTAACATCTACTACCAAAAACTCTGAAATATCTCACAGTAGGGGTAATGCCAAACCAAAGTTCATAAGGAGTCTTACCGGTATTGTTTCTAACTTGAACTCGATTGAGAGTGTAGACTGCAGTGCTGACAACTTCTCTCCAATAGATCTGAGGAACATTTTCTTCCATCATCATGGTCCTAGATGCTTCCTGGATGGTCTGGTTCTTTCTCTCAACTACTCCATTCTGTTGTGGAGTTCTAGGGGCAGACAATTGTCTCTTTATTCCATGTTTCTCACAGAAGTCTATGAACTCACCGGATGTGAATTCTCCACCTCTATCAGACCTCAGACATTTCAATTTTAATCCGGTTTCATTCTCCACCATGGCCTTGAATATTTTGAATTTCTCAAGTGCTTCTAATTTTTCTTTCAGAAACGTTACCCACATCATCCAGGAATAGTCGTCAATTAGCAGCATGAAGTACCTATCACCTTGGATACTCCTAACTCTTACCAGACCACAAAGATTAGTATGAACTAAGTCCAACACTTTGGTAGAAGACAATTCCTTACTTTTGAATGTGGCTCTACTCAATTTGCCCAACTGACATTCTTTGCACAAGCTATTAGTAGGTTTCACTAATTTTGGAAGATCTCTTATAGCCTGAGTATAGTTTATCTTGATGATATTATCAAAATTCACATGACACATCCTCCTATGCCATAACCAACTCTGATCAATTTGAGCAAATAAGCAACTTTTACCAGTACCAACCAAGTGGAAGATATTACCTTTAGTTTGAGTACCGAATGCAATCTCTGTTCTGGAACTTTCAAAGATCTTGTACTTTCTATTCCTGAATCTGAGATCATAGCCTTTGTCCACCAGCTGTCCAAAACTGAGAAGATTGTGCTTTAATCCTTCAACATACAGTACATTACCGGTTTTGTTCTTTCCATCAAGAGAAATAGTTTCTCTACCTCTGATTCTGCCAGTAGAATTATCTCCAAATTTTACAATTCCTCCTTCATACTTTTCCAAACTTAAGAACTTGTTCTTGCAACCTGTCATATGGTGAGAGCATCCACTGTCAATGACCCAATCATCCTTTGTTTCAACTTGGGCAGCCAGAGCTCTTTCTTCAACTTTATGATTGATAGATACAGAGGATATTTGTTCCTCTTCTTTGATGGCAATAAACACCCATTCATTACCGGATTTGTTTCCTATCTCTGATTCATCATCTGTTACTCCTTCATTGTCATCTTCTTCATGAACATAGTAGCAATTCTTTTGAAACCTTGGTCTGTTAGGATTTGGTCTTGAAAATCTTTCCAGACATCTTGAGGCAAAATGACCAATTTTATTGCAGTTAAAACACTTAAAAGGTAATTTCCCTTAATACTTACCGGATCCTCTTGACAGTCTTTTTGCAATAAGAGCTTCAAGATGAGCAGTTTCAACTTCTTCTTCTTCCAAGTCTTTTCTTGCTTTTTCATACCATGATGGGTTCCTTGAAGAATTTTCTCCCAGATCAAACCTTTGTTTTCCTTTTATAGAGGCACTGGCTTTGAATGTAGATTCAGTCTTTGGAGGATCATCTCCAAACTCAGCCATTTCAAAAGCAACCAACTTGCCAACCAATTGATCTCTTGTGACTGTTGAGTGAGCTCTGAATTCTTTGATTGCAAAAGCCTTGATTTTATAAGACTTGGGAAGGGATCTGAGAACTTTGTCAACGATCTCATCTTCACTCAGGGTTCCACCTGCATTTCTAATTCCACAAACGAACTCGTTCACTCTTGGCATAAAAGAGGTAATATTTTCATCATTTCTCATCTTTAGTTTTTCAAATTTCCCTTTTAGACTTTGTAACCTTGCACATTTAACATACTGGTCTTCTTCATGCAAAAGTTTCAGTTTATTCCAAATCTCAAAGGCAGTTGGTAGATCAATAACATTTAAAAGTTCTGAGTCAGATAATGCGCTTAAAAGAGCCTCTTTGGTTCGCAGATTGTTTTCAACATCTGTGATTTCATTTAGGGTTGTTGGACCACCTTGTGGAGGTACATAAGCTTTTGTAACCATGGACCAGTATGCAAATCCCATACACTGCAAGTGACATTTCATGCGACCTTTCCAAAGAGCAAAATTAGTTCCATCGAACTTCAGACTATCCTTCTTGTAGGACGACATCCTGGATCTCCTCAAGTAGTTAAGCTCCTTTCAGAGGAACTTGGCTCTGATACCAATTGTTAGATTTTAGGGCAGACAACTGAGAGGGGGGTGAATCAGTTGTCCAAAACTTTCTTCATTTTCAACACTTATATTCACTCATCAGTATAACAATAAATCAAACATGAAACTTAATGCATTTAATCAAGAGCAGAAACACATCAACACATGAGACACCAAGATTTTGACGTGGAAAACCTGGTTAAGGGAAAAACCATGGGGTGACTAACCCAAGATTGTATTCTCTGTTAGAAGAATAGAAAGAACAAAATGGCACATGTCAATTAGGGCTCACTGCCCGAGCACACTGCTCACAAGAGGCTCACTGCCTACAAGAGACACACTGTCTACAAAGGAATAAGTATCACATACTTGAACTAGTAAATAGCATCTTCATCATGCTTGAGTCAGTTCCATTTAAGCCCAAACCTTCTACTCTGCTTTTCGTTCTTCTCCTCACTATCACATACTCATCTCCACACGACACACTTTGAAATGACTTTGCAACCCCTTATTTATACATGACATCAACTTAGGAACAACCATCTAAGTCGGCAAACATCCATAAGAACATCCGCAAGATGTATAGTTCATCCAGTCGGCTTGTCACAGAAAGAACACCATCATCCAAAATTTATTCTTCATTTTCGGGACCCCAATTCTAATGCGGACCATAAACACGAATTGAGCACAATCCAAGGACCTCCACAAACTTGCCTGAAAGACCAAGAACATCTGCACTTCCTCTACTTACTGAAATCCTTCTCTCCTTCATCCGGAACCTTAAGAACATAGTCTGTCATTACTGTCACAAAGGAATAGATACTTCTGGACCTTCAAACCACGAACCAATTAAGTTAACACACCACACAGATTTCCCCAACACTTCCTCAAATCCGCAGAACCGGAAAATATATTTCTGGATCTCACTAGACCTATCTGTATCACTCTGTCACCACTAAACATCTGCTGGAACTGGTTTCACTAGAACTGCCATAACTTCTTCATATCTTCATGTGGACCTTTGAAATCTCTATTGGAACATCTTATGACACATATCTACAAACCCTTTAATCCGCATCCTTTGATCTGCAACCTATCTTGGACTTTTACCTTGTTGTCATCATTGTTCGTCATTATTCCTGATTGAGACTAATTTTCTCAATATCCTCAGCATACAACTCATCCAATCCTTCTCATTAATGCAACATGAGTATGTTGACATCAATGACAACACTGGTTAAACCCATACTTGCAACAACAATCACAGTTCTGGAGTTTTCCATGATCTTGCATCCATTGTCTTTGAATCTCAGATCATAACATTTGTCACACATCTAACCAACACTCAAAAGATTATGCTTCAAACCCTTCACATATAGGACATTGTCAGCATTATGCTTTCCATCAAATGAAATAGATCCTTTTCCACAAATCTTACCAGCTACATTGTCACCAAAACTAACCAGTCCTCCATCATATTTTTCCAAACTTACAAACTTACTTTTATCATCGGTCATTTGATGTGAGCATCCACTATCAATAATCCATTCATCCTTATCTTTCTCAACCTGAACAGCCAAAGCACTTTCTTCCACTAGTTTTTCTTCCTTTACACAGCTAGCAGGATTAGTAGACACAGGTTCTTCTTTAATAGAAATAAACAAGCATTCATTTGCATTAGTACTAGCTTCATTAGATTCATTATTAGTCACACCTTCATCATCAAAAATCTCTAACATAGTAGCATTTCTTTGGAGCTCTAGGCCTGTTCTCAAATCTTTTAGGACATCTAGAGGCATAATGACCTACTTTACCACATGAAAAACATTTGAAAGGTAATTTTCCTTTGAACTTACTGGAGCCTCTTTGCAATTTGTCAACAAAATTAGCTTCAATTTCATCAAAGTCATCATCAGGTTCCACCTTGTATTTCTCAGCTCTGGATATCTTTTCTGAAGAACTGAGTTTGAAAGAAGTTTCAACTTTTGGCAGAGCATCACCAAACTCTCTCATCTCAAAGGTTGTAAGCTTTCTAAGTAGTTGATCTCTGTCAATGGTTTTCACAGTCATTACTTCTTCAATTGCAGCTACTTTGTGACTATAGGAATTTGGTAGTGATCTAAGAATTTTCATCATAACTTCCTTATCACCAATAGTTCCTCCCATACCTTTTATTCCATTGACAAGTTCATCAACCCTTTGCATGAAGGTTGTAATGTTTTCATCTTCATTCATCTTTAAACTCTCATATTTTGCTTTCAGGCCCTGTAGCTTGGCTTCTTTTATAGAATCATCTCCTTCATACAATTTCCTCAACTTTTCCCAAACCTCATTTGTAGATTCTAGATCCATGACTTTCATTAGCTCAGTGTCGAACAAAGCACTTAACAAGGCATCTCTATCTTTTATATTCAACTCATATTATTTGATTTCATCTTCAATTGTCAAACCATTTGGAGGCAAGGTATATTTTGATTCTGCAACTTTCCACACTCTATAACCAAGACAACGGAGATGGATTTTCATTCCTACCTTCCATAGAGCATAATTTGTCCCATTAAACTGTGGTTCTTCCTTTTTAAAAGACATCCTGGATCTTCCTAAAGCTATTAGGATTTCTTCCGAGGAACCTGCTCTGATACCAATTGTTGAAATGCATAGGACAACTGAGAGGGGGGGTGAATCAGTTGTCACAAAAAAATAACTTCATATGACTGTCAAACCATCAACTACTTAATTACTGATAATCAAATTTAACCATGAAAGCATGAAACCATAGACTTAATCACAATCACACATTCAACACAGTAGACACTAGATTTTTACGTGGAAAACCCTAAAAGGGAAAAACCACGGTGGGTGTTATCCCACAAAAATATATGAGTTATAACAATACAAAAAAATAGAGGCTCATTGCCTACAGGGCTCACTACCCAAATTGCTCACTGCAAAGAATGGCTCACTGCCAAAAATGATGAACTGATTAAGTAGCATCTACTCCATGCCTAGGTTCAGTTCCATTGAAGCACAATATAACTTCTCTCCTCTACTCTTTCACACCTCCACACTTATCTCTTCATTTTCGTACACTTCTCTACTTTTTTGCAATTTATTACAAGTTTTTATAAAAGTCATCAACCTTGGAATGTACATCAAGGTCAGCAATATATTCATCAACCGTTGGAACAATCTCCAAGGTCGACATTACAAAAACATACATAGAAATAGGTCTGGACCTAATATAGAAGTTAGCTAAGGGAAAGATGTAAAGATGTATGTCAATCATGCCACACCTTAGCTATGACTCAAACATAATTCTTCACACCATGACACGCTTCCACAATCTTCAAGGCATCTCCACAATTAGTGAAATCAACCAAGTTGGCCAAGACTGGTGAGAACAATAGGTCTTCTAAGAACATTCTTCATTCACGATCCAATTTTCTCTTTGTGGACCAATCCAAGAGTAGGAACATGATCAAGAGACATCCACAAGAACATTGAGATCATCAGGAACAACCACACAACTTCTAACCAATCTCTCAAGAAGATTCTTCAAACTGGAGCACAAGAACAACACTGTCAGCCACTGTCATAAGGAAAGGATAGCTTGCGGACCACTAGATCACGATCCATTAGAGTTGAAGGCACTTATCATTATCTTAGACTTAACTCTAGAACTGCAGACATAAATACTTCAATACAGAGCATAACATTTTCTCCCTATCACCACCAAACATGCAGGAAAAGCAGTTTTCACTCTAGTGAACATAACTCACTCAAATCTTCATACCGAAGGCTCAAACTTGGAATATAACATCTTTAGACAGTGTTCTAAATAACTTCTAATCCGCAGACAAAGATATTCATCCTACAGGAAATGTGGAGCAATCTTCTAGATTGTTCTTCTGTATGCAATACATTGTTTCTACTGTAACTCACTGTTTCTATCGGAGAAGCTAATTTTCTCAATATCCTCAACATCAAGATCAATTACATAATTAAATTCAAAGCATCTCATTTATTACAAACAAGCAACAAAATAAGAGCAAATTTGACAACAATGACAACACATATATGTTGACATCAATGACAACACAGATATGTTGACATCAATGACAACACCGATTAGGCACATACTTGCAACATCCTAAAGGTTCTATAATTTGGAATAAAATGTTGAAGTGTAGAAATCTTCTCTCAAAAGGCATCAAATGGAAATTTGGTAATGGTAATCATATTATATTCTGGAAGGATTCCTAGCTTTAGGAACAACCTCTCATAAACTAGGAGATCTATAGCAATCTTGTCCGTCTTGCCAGTAGGTTCTTTGGGGAAAGGGTGGATAATTATATACTGTATAATTAGGGGCTTAGATAGTAGAGGAGTTTAGATGATTGTTGCCCTAATAACAACAACCTGGATCAGGTGATTAGATCTTTACAACAAAGACTTACTAATTTTATAATGCCCATCTTCCCAAGACATGATGAAATGATATGGTCTTAGGATAGCTGAGGTTTGTTCATGGTCAAGACTGCTTATGATCTACTATTAGACCAAGATATGAGGAATATCTTTTGGAAATTAATTTTGAATCACCATTTGATTCCTAAAGTTAATTTCTTTGGGTGTTTAGCTACTCATAATAAAATTCTGACCCTTGATAATCTTAAGAAAAGAGGTTTTCAAATGCCCAATAGATGTGTGTTATGTCTCAAGGAGAAGGAAATTGTTTCACTTGATATTCCATTGTGAATTTGCTAAAGAACTTTGGGGTATGACTTTAAAAAAGTCAAGTATGGATTGGGTCATGAATGAAAACCTGATGGAGGTGGTGGAGAGTTGGAAAGCCCCCTTTTCCTACCCAAGGATTAGAGAACTTTGGAGGCAAGTTCTTCCCCATATAGGTTGGAGTTTGTGGAAGGAGAGGAAAAACTACATATTCAAAAACACTATTAAAATCCTAAAGAGGTTTTTATTATCTTCTCTAAAATCCCGATTGAGAATGTTTCCAATTGTAACTTGAAAACTCCTCAAAGCCCCCTACCCCTATGGAGATTAAGCTGGCTAGAGATTGTTGTCTCTCTACTGATATTTATAAGTTCGATAATTCTAAGAAGTTGGCTTGAGTGAACACTAGCTGGAAACCACCTCCTCAAGGTTGGTACAAATTAAATTTTGATGGAGCTGCTAAAGGAAGCTCAAGATTAGCCAATGGTGGAGGGATCATCAGATCTTGTCAAGGTAATCTAGAAGTGGCCTATGCTGGAGGGTTATGAAGATAGACTAATAATGTGGCTGAAGGTATGGCTTTTCTTTAGGGTTTAAAAATTTCCCTTTCTATGAAAATAGAAAAAATTTAGGTTGAAGGTGATCCAAAATCATTATTGATGATGTCTTAGATAATGCAGACCCTAGTTGGCAACTTGGTGACATCATTGGAGATATTAAGGGTCTCCTAATGGGTTTTCAAGATAAGGAAATTTCCCATATTTATTGTGAGGACAATACTATTGCCGATGGTCTAGCTAACCTTGGCCAAAATTTCACTAATTAGAGATGTTGGTAGCATGTGGAAAATCTCTTTAGGTCTTTACAAGACCTCCTCCATAAGGAGTTGTCTTTAACTAATAACCAATGATGGAAAAGACAGGCTGGGTTTTGAATTTAAACCCTTGGTGCATGATTTTTTGTGGTTAGGGTGGCAATAATATGAGACACGTCAGGTGGATGGATAAGCTGACTCAACTCTATGTTCATGTGGACATGGGGCTGATGGGATGGAGATATTTCAAAATGCTAGTGACATTTAACAATTATGAAGACCATCTCAGTTGGTGCAATCATTCAAGTTCACATAAGGTGAACTTAAATCATTACAGCATCATGTTCTATCATGGTGGTTGGGAAATTTCTCGATTTCAAGAACACATTAGTTGTATTTTTGTGAGAACTACTTACCATTTTTATTGATTTTTGCTTATTTTCAATGAAATTTCTCCCATTATCTAGTCATTCTCTACTAAGCTTCCATTTCAAGCCATTATCGTGGGGGATAGGATGAGGACTGAGCCAATCTCTTGTGAGGAGTTCAAAAGAAATGAGACTATATGACACATTTATTGTGAAGGGGTAAGCTCCTTTTCTAGAGTGCCTCAATGGGCATGACAGAAAGTTATCTATCCAGTGTGTTGCTTCTTGGGATAACAGGAAGGTTCATATTGGAGGGTGGGTTTTGAAATCTCAGAGGAGGTAATTAGATTTGCTACAGACATGTCAATCAAAGGTAAGAAGCAGAAGAGGCAAAGAAAAATCCTTGACCCTAAAAATCTTGCCATTTTCTTGAAGGAGGGTGAAGAGTTGTTTAATCTGCAAGGAGGCTTTGATCACAAGAAGTTTTTGAAGCCTTAGGATGAGGTATGTTTTATGATAATGAAATACTTCACACTCGAAGATCATTTCAAAAGGTTTTATCACTACCACTTTGTGTTGCTTAACCATTTCAGGCGTAATCTTTTGATTAGTTTCCCATTTTATCTCCTTTCCTATTTGGAAGCCTCAGTGGAATATGTTACAGAGATTCATGCTCAAAATCCTCAAAAGCCCTTAATCCTACAGCATCAAGGGCTTATATTCCTGCTCTACAAATTCCATCTAGCTCTTTGTCCCCCTAAATCCATTGTTGCTAACTTGGCTGATATCCCTTCTATGAGCTCCCCTTCGTCTGCTAGCGGTAAACTTAAGCATGGTATTGTGATTAATGAAGTCACACCTGAAAGATCTTTAGAGAAGGTGGTTGATCCTTAGGCCTCTGTGACCAAGAAAATGGTCAGCATTAAGTAAAGCCCATCTAAAACCCATATGTCTACAAAAGCCCCACTCATCTAGAAAACTATTGACAATTTGGTAGCCCTTAAAGATGGTCCTAGTCAAGCTATTCCTATTAAGCTGGCCTCTAAGAGGAATTTTGATGTTTCTGTTAGTTCTGGTGACACAAAATAGAAAGGGGTTATTGAGTATAAGGAGGAGAAATGTAGGTTAATTGACATTGGCAAGTTGCTCGATAAAGAGGGTGATAAAATGGAGAAGGGGTAGGAGATGGCTAAGTCTATAGAGAATGAAAGGGCCAATGATGATACTAGGAAGAAGGATAATGTTACTCCTCATGGGTAGAAGATTTGCTAGAAGGTCTAGTAGATTAATTGGTAAACCCACTTCCACTTTCAAGGAGATGGTTGTTTCTAGTGATTCTGATTAGAAGGACAAGGTTGAAGGCATCCAGGAGGATGTTGAGAATATGGAGGATACTAATGTGTCTGATGAGGAAGGTCCTATTGGTGATGATGGGCCTAGCTTGTTCCCCAAGATGAACCTTCCTTGTTTGTATTCAGAGATGCCAAACAACCCTATGGAAGTGCATGCTGAAGCCAACAAAGAAGGAGATACAAGTTCTCAGGATGTTGTGGATTTTGCAGGTATGAAATCCAGGCCGATGGAGCTGGAAAAGAACTTCAAGATCCTTGCTCACTTTACAACCAACGTTATGCATTGCTCAACCACCACTTTGGCTATTTCACAAGACCTAGAAATGGAAAAACATGGAATTGGGAAGGATAAAATGAAAAACTATGAGGATATGTATACCTTCCTCATGGAAAGACTAGAAGTAGCTTTTTAACTTAATCTCTTGGGTGGTTTCTATTCTCTGTTGTTTTTTGTTGTTTGGTGGCTGTCTATTGTCTGTCTATTGTTTACGTTGGGTTAATGCTTTTATTTCTGAATTTTTGAGTCTTTTTTGTGTGCCCTCTGGGCTATTCTATACTAGGGGTTGGCACCTTTGTTTTGCCATTTATCTTTATCAAAAAGAAAGAAAGAGATAATATCTAATTTACAATTTAATCTTTTATGAATTTCTACTTGCCAAACAAGTCATTTTTCCACCTTTCTACACAAACAAAAAAAAACCTTTTTCAACACACACAAAGAAAAACTTTTTACTAATCCAAATCCATTTAACCCTTTTATTTTCTAAACAAATTCCAATAATTCTAAGAGTAATTAATTATATTTCACACATATAGCAACCCATGATGCATAATAAAAAATTAATTAAAGCACACAAAATGAACACACTCTACTAGTTTAATCATAAGGGATTTCCATAATCTCTTGAGATTAGGGTAGATGGTTTCATAGGTATATAAAAATAACCATTTTCAACACTCTTAATTTTACTAATCCAAATCCATTTGACCCTTTTATTTTCTAAATGAATTCTAATATAATTCTAAGAGTAATTAATTAAATTGCACACACATAGCAACCCATGATGCATAATAAAAAAACAATTGAAACACATAGAATGAACACACCATACTAGTTTAATCATAGGGGATTTCCATAATCTCTTGAGATTAGGGTAGATGGTTTCATAGGTATATAACATCACTCGTCACTTTATCACATCATGATGGGTTCACACACTCAAACAAATCCATGTCAACATCTCTAAGATTAACCATTGTTGGCTTTCCCTGTGTCCTACACATTCAAGTACACATCAAGTATATCTAATCCTAGATACTGAAAGCATAGTTTAATAAATAGCCAATGTCTGCATACACTCATGTAGGACACGTACATCTCACAATTTTACATCATATAAATCACCTCAATAATGGTCCTCTAATTATAACATAACTAGGATAATACAAAGATCCATGATTAAACCACATATAATCATGAACTTCAAATCAATTATATTGAACCATTGAAATTAAGTCAATTATCCTCTCACAATTATAATGAAAACAATGAGGTTGAAAATATTATAATAATTCAATCATAAAATAATAACATGTCTCATATATAAATGTGTTGGTCTCCAAAAGTGATCACCAACAAAGTCAAAACACCATAGATAATAATTGATTCAAAACTATGCACTAAAGACAAAAGAATAATGCATGCGAGCCTTACATAAACCCTAGGTCTAACACAAAATGAAAAAAAAAAATACTAATAAACCTATGAAAAAGAAACAATGCTAACATAATCTTACCTTAGGAAAACTTTTCAAACTCAACCATCTATAATACAACAAGGTATTTCACATTAGTGGTTAACCCTAATCCATGTGCAAGTATTTATAGGCACCGCAATATAGGAAATCATTGAGTGGTACTATAATGCAATGGATATAAAAAAATTATGTGCCAAGATATACTCATAACTACCCAATTAAAATTCCCTCATGAGGCATTGCTAGTCCCTCATAATGCTCTCACAAGGATTTGCTAGTCCCTCATAATCCCTAACACTCTAATCAGGGCAAATTATGTAGTCTATAAAGGGTGTAAAACATGCAAAGTATTCAAAGGTTATTTTTGATCTACCCTCCTAAGTGTTTTATCTAACAGATAGAAAACTTTATTTTGTACGTACTAATAGATAAGTCAAAATTTCAAAGGAAGTCCAAAATAAAAACTAAGTAAATTTGATCTACAAAAGCAAGTATAAGAATTGGGAAATGAAATCTTAAAGGAAATCTAGACTACATGAAAGAAAGGAGAAAATGGGGTTGATACACCTAGAAAATGAAGGATTTGATGCTAGAAGTAGGTTTAGGAGGTCAGAAAAATGGCCTTAGGTAAGTTTTAGCCTAATCAAAGAATTTTGAAAATTCCAATGTTGTTGCTTGACTAGCCTGAGTGTTGTTGCCTAACAGACCTAGGTGTTGTTGCCTATTGCTCTTGGGCACTGCTACCTACTACTCCTAGGTGTTGGCATCTATTTACATAATGACCCTAGAACTTTCACCAATTGCTCCCCAAAAATCCTAGATGCCTTTCTCACTTACAAAATATGAACATGGCACTATGGATTAGAGATATTTTGTGCTGAAGTTGGGGACAAGAGGAAATGGGTGTGCTATATGGGAAATTGTCTTAGTCAATCCCTCAGAATGGTGTATTTCAACCTCAATAGTAACACTACGGAAATTTTAAAACATGTAATCTATTGATGGTGTGGATGTTGTGTGTGTAGAGATTTTGTGGCCTACAACACAAACTGTAAGGGAAATGCCAGGCTATGGTGGTGTGTGTAAGTGATGGAGGGAAAAGGGGGATGTGAATCATAGAAAATACATAATGGAGAGGGAAGGGATAGTGGAAAGCTTTAAATTTGAATATGGAAGGTTATAGTAAGGATTTTGAGCTATAACTTCAAGGGGGGGAAATGAAATAGTGATTTATGGCTTTGAAAGGAGGGAAATGAAAGATTAGAGAAGAAAAAGGATGAGTGGAAGAGAAGATCATAAATAAGCCATGGCTTAGGTGGTTCTAGGGGCCCAAAATCTTCATAAACTTTACTTGTTGCACTACTTTGTAATGAATTTTTTTTAATCCCTAGAAGTGTGTAGATGCTTGCTTGAGAGAGAAAGGGTGCTTACTAAGTTTTTCAATTGAGCTTCTTTACACAACTAAAGGCAAAAAGTACGTTTATAATGAGTTTTGAGCAAGGTAATTGTTAAAAATGTATTAAGGGTTAGGGTTAGAATGGTCGTCATAACTTAGATTTCAAAATTAAAATATAGACACGAGAACATGATTTTTACTAGTGTTTAGACATGAGGGCTAAACCCACATTAGTGTCTTAAAGGAGTCAAGTTCTCAAATTTTCAAGGATGATTGGCAAAGGGTCCCTAAGGGTAGATATCCATGTCTCATGTTTTTATGATTAGGGAAAAAGTCAAGAAGCAAGCACAAGAATACTAAAACATGAATAGGGGATGAGCGCTAAAGTGAATATAGGAACATACGGTAAAAGTTGCAAAGTAAACAATTTTTAACCTTAACAAATATAGAACACATATCCAATAATTTGACTTGATAATAAGCACAAAGACAAAGGTTCCCCTAGGTATGTTTTTAGACTTGCATCTCAAAATCTATTACTAAAATTTTAGACAAAGCCTTAATTAAAAAAAGGAAAAAAAATTCAGATTTCCTTTAAAAATGTAGGATATTTGAGGGAGGGAGCTCTATACTAGTCAAACATTTTTGTGTGATTAACTACAACAAATTACAATATTATTAGGGATCATACATCGAAACTAGAAGTCATCCTTTGCTTAAGCTGCTATGAATAGGGAGATTTAGTCCATCTAAATTATCCAGGCGTTAAACCTGGCCCAATTACACCTCTAAAAGATTTAAACATTAGTAAATGCCATAATCAAAAAGCATACCAGCAGCCTCACCAATTGAAGTAGAACCCTTCAATATCCAAAACAATTTAAATCAAAATCAACACCCCAACAAAAACCTTCCTTATCATGGCAAGCTTAATTTAATAGTCTCCCACTGAGGTTTTCATGTCCTCAAAGGTTTGGGGAACAGAGTTCACAGCTCACGGCTACACACTATGTTCCTTTACTTAGCTTGTCCATACTGAAACGTTGGCAGAGCTGATTGTTGCTGGTGGGTTTTAGTTCCTATTGTGTAACTTGTTTGTAAAGATTTTTTTGGGGGTTCAGATGGTTTTAGACTTTGTTAACTCTTTGGTTGAGAGGAGAAACTTGCCATTTGGGTCTGCTTCGTAATCCTTTTACCATGTAATTCATGTTTTAAAGCATAATAACAGTAGCAAAATTTTTTAAATGAGGATGGTTAGTTGAATTGGTTGATGAGTACTCTTATCTGCAACAACAGGATTCAAAGTTTATTTAAGACATCAGACATACTGTAATTAATTATTTCATATAAAAAATATGGTATGTTGTGAAAATTTGGACATTTAAAACATTGTATATAATTTCTTTTTAAAAGAAAGATAAAGAGTAGGTTCTCACTGATCACATTTATTTTATTAAAAAAACCAAGAAAAACAAGAGTACTTCTAAATCAAGTTATAGAAGTTCTGAATTCCTTCAATTCAAAGAGTAATTGAATAAAATAAATCACTGGGAACTGAAGATCTACACTGTAGTATCTTACCCAGACAGAGGAGAGCATACCCCTCCTTATCTCTCAGAAGAATATTTCTATAAACTTTAAGAATTTGGGCCTTCCGTTGTTCTTTTTCAGGAGGTTTAAATTTACTGAGACACAGAGGAGTTATGGAGGCAACCCTTTAAAAATCAAATTATCTGATTCTCCTCTGGAAGAAAAAGAAAAACCCACCTTAAGAATCACAGTTTATACACCTGCAACAGGTTTTCTGTGTAAAACCTGATCATTACAAGGTAATCAATTCGGAAAACACATGATTGACTTACCATCAACGCCTTGTACTGCAACTGTGATCAGAAAGTGTCCCATTGGGAGGTGCAGAAAACGTCATCATACATTCAGCATACAGCCAATAAGGCACTTTAGCAATTCCCCCAAGGCTTGCAGTAGTTCTGAAAGTACCCAGTAGTTTGTAAGCAATTTCATTCTGTGCAGCCATGTTTACAAGCACCTGTGCATTCAGAGGCTTCAGTTCCACATCAGTTGAGATGATCTCCAGCACATTATAATTCCAAGTCTTCCTCTTCTGCCCAAAGGGCTCCAGCTGCTGATTTCCTATCAGATCATTCCGAAAATACAATTTAAAATTTATGTACTCATACTTCAAATCCACCTTCTGATTTATATTTACAATGTTCACAAGGAGCACAATCTCAGCATTCATGAGATAAGTGTTAGGGTCCAGATAAATCTTGTTGATCCTGCCTTGCACAATATCAAAGCGAGGAAGCTTGGGATGAAACAGCAAGAAAACTATTAATACAATCAAGCCTGCCAGAATTAACAAAATGATTATAATTGCACAAAGGCAAGCACTACACCATGTGCAAATTCCTGTTGTAGGCTGCGGAGGCAAGACTGGTTCTTCAGCAGCTAGACGACCTTGTGGTTTGTAATAGCTTGTGCTCATATGTGGATGCTTCGTGTTCTGGTATGTCCCATATACCACCTTGCCCAAGATCTCTATGTTCTTCTTCTTGTTGGGATGGATGTTAAGAGTTGCCATGGTGGAAACCTGCAAGGAAAAAAATGGTACAATTCTGCACTGAGGGAGAGGGGATTATCAAATGGGTGTTTTGATGCAGAGGAGAAGGTAAAGTGAAACCCGCAAGGAAAAAAATGGTACAACTCTGCACTGAGGAAGAGGGGATTAACAAATGGGTGTTTTGATGCAGAGGAGAAGGTAAAGTGATTTGGGTTTCCAAGGCTTTTTAAGGTGCTCGTTGGAGAATCCACATTTCATGGTGTTAATGGGGAAAAAGGTTTTAACAGGATGGCCCATTGTGGGGCACAATCATCCCAAGATATAATAGGAATGCTCTGCCTAGGCCCCACCACTATTACCATATGTTTGAGGGAAAATGTATTCCAATCACTTTTGCCTGGCTATCCCCACTTCAAATGATTATTTTATATTGGCATTAAGCTGAAAACAGCAAATTACAGAGTCCTAATGATACCTTAATGTATTGTCACTTTAAAAAAAGAATCGATACCTTGCTTTGTTCTCGTTTGGCAATGTGCTGATGTGAATTGTGTTAGACCTAGATTAGTGGTTGAAATCAGCTAAAACCCTATGTTATTAATGATGTTTCATTTGATTTAAGTTATGAAAGATAGGAATAATAGCTGAGTTTTGGAATTCTCGGAAATATCGTTGGTGGGGTAAATTGTTGGCTTAAAGGTTATAGGGAAATGCTCATTAAAATGCAAGAATTTAAAAAAGCTTTCTAATTTTTTCTTTCTAATTTTTTTTTAAGAATAAATAAATTAATATCATCTCATTTGATACTCTGAGAATGGAATTGGATCTTTTTATAGTTTACGATGTGGGGCAACCTGATTTTGGGTCTAGAGGTGGCTTATAACATATAAAACTACCTCATACTATATGCAGGAGGTACCTAACTGTGCTTCAAATATGAGGCATACATACCCTACCCCCTCTAGGAGAAAAAGAAGTTAGATAAATTTGTACAATAGAAATAATGCATATACAATATGTACTAATAACAGAATAAATAGAAAGTAAAGACAATACATAGTAACGTGGAAAACCCTTTCAGGTAAAAAATTCAACATAGTAAAAAAATTTCACTATTACAAAAACTCAACAGTTCTCAAATACAATAATAAATTTCTCTTACTTCACCCTTAAGCATGTGCAGTTATAAATAGGCACATCAAAAGTGGTTTTACACATAAAAGATACACACAAATGCTTTAAAACATAGATGAAAATAGAAAAACCCAAAATAACTATTTTTTTCAAAAAATGTGAGTTACTCACATTAATCCAACACTTCACCTTCTCCAACAAACAAGAGATGCTCTATTCTCCTCTCCATCAAAACAAGAGATGCTCTATTCTAAATAAGGGAAGTAACATGAAACTTGTGATGTCCCAAACGTCCCAACGTTTTGCTCCTAATAAGAATCAAAAGAACTGCCATCTTTGTTACTCATTATAAATGGTGAACAAAATCTTTTTATGACTGATCATACCCTCAATGATATTAGTAATAATATGAATGGTATCAATAACAATATTAAGATCACAACATAGTATCATGTGACTTATGATGTTTTAATGTGAATATTGTCATCTAACTAGTATAACTTATGGTAGTTGAGATAAACACCTATCTAATTTATGATGTCAATTATGCTTTCAAATGTTATTCGTTATGTTTGTATTTATGATGTAAACAAATTACCATAATTTTTTTATGGTTTGATTAGTGTAACTTATAGTAGATGATTTGTAAGATTATTAGATAAACTACAAGTAGAATTTAATTTTAATGTTGTGATGCATATTAATTGTAATAGTTAACATTAGTTGGATTATTTTATTTAAATTTGTCATGAGTGATATTCTAATTATTATTCATGGTTTATGATAAATTTGTGTTGTTTTAAGTCACATTATTTGAGGTATTTGTATAATGGTGAAAATTGCATGTTTTGTATTTTTTTAATTTTGGACTCACTTTGATTCAAGGTTATCTTTTATACCATGAGAAATGCCAAATGGCATGTCTTCCATTGGTAATTGGCACATAACTTGAACTTTTATCTATCTCTATCTACACTTATCCCCAACTTGATTCTCAGATCCACCTATTTCCCACCCTAGGTTAGGTTCACAATCAAATGACCAAGGTTAAATGTCTAGTTGTAGAAATGACCCCTGAACTTTTAGATTTCAAATTCAAATTTAGGGTTGATCTAACCCTCCCAACTAGCTATTGTGTGCCAACTTAATGCATTCAAATTGTTTCATTTGCAACCCTTAGAGTTGTATTTATAGGGGTAACCCTTGTTCATTTATAGACACCTAGAGACACATTTGAGAATCATCTAGCCAAAGCATTCAAGATACATTCATTAGCATAATTAGAGCCTTTATTATTATATTACTTTCTTTCATCAACATCTAGAGCATGTATTGCATGTTTGCTTATTATATTTGATCATTTTCAAAGTTGTTGATTGTATATCCTTATTGAGTTTGATGCAAGGGAGGTACCATCCATGTCATGTGTAAACTCCCAACCAGACAACCAAGTTTCTATTTAGAAACAAGCATAAAATTTTGTAACAAATTTAAGACAAACATTCAAAGATTTACAAATACCAAATTTACACATCTAGATTAGATTCGCACTTGCATATGTCATATTCACAAGTGTGTGATCAATCTTGCATTTGCAAAAGTGACTTGCAATAAAATATAAAAACTGATTTTTTTTACATATAGACAATTCACTTCTGGATATTTATTGTAGCCTATCTACAATAACATTATAGCTAAGTATCATCTTTTATTATTTAATTCACATGCTTTTAATCTTATTCTATTAGCATTCACATCAACTCTTTTTTATAGGGTAAGTTCTGAATATTTAGGTATTTATTTATTTGCACTAGATTTATGTATAAGGGATTGTATTCTCCCTTTTAGTTTGGTGAACCCCTTTGCTCTTACACCCACTTTGGGTTTATCTTTGGTTTTTATTACTTATTTTCTAATTTGAGATAGATTATATTATGATAGTCATATTCATAGTTGTCTTTGATTTATCATTTATTATCTTTCTAGGGTTTGGTTATGCCAAGAGCTAGCTAAAACCAAGTTAGTTTACCTTTGAGAATATCTTTCCTAACTAATAATATGGATTCTCAATCAACTAATCAATAAATTCTCATTGAAGATAATCATAATGAGCAATATGAATTTGATCATAATACACATGTAGATGAGCAAGATCTATCTTTCACAAGACAATTACTTTCTCAAGAGCTTGCTAATGCTACTTTGAGTCCTTCACAATTAACTACATCTCTTCATAATTTATTGATTAGCACACCCTTTGGTACATAGATTCTTCATGACACTGGCATTTTGATGGATTCCTCTAACTCTTTGCATGGTGCATATTTCCCCTTACCCACCTAACCTTCCTCTTCTATTGATCCTTCCGCTTCTCATCTTGAGGTAGGTTCCCCCATGATATCTCTCTCCTCTTCCTACTTCTAGTGTGATCCCTACATCTTTTGTTCCTATCTCTAATGTCATCGCTACCACTCCTTACACTAGTGTTCCACTTATGTCTAATCCCACTAGCTTCATTCCTTCTTATGTGCTTACTAGTGTCATACCCATAATATCTACCACTAGTTCTATTCTTTCATCCCATATTGTTGGTGTTATACCTTCTATGTATTATAGTGGGATCTTTGCTTTTGTGAGGGTCGTATATTTACCTCTTATCCCTTATCCTCTCTCGCCTTATTTCTCATTCTATTTCTACCACCACTATCTCCAACCCCATTTTTGATGCATTATTGTTGAATCTAGATAAAGTTGAAAATAAAATTGATTCCATGCCTAGTTATTAAGAAGGTCTTACATACACTTTAGCATATTGCACATCCCTTGCATACAAGGTTATGACATATCTATTTCTTGTTAGTTTTGTGGCACCTTTCTTTGACCTATATTATGGAAAAGGTGACTCAAACATTCACCTGCAATCCTTCAATGTAGTAAGTCTCAATTACACTTATGATGACAAGATTTTGGATAAATTGCTCCCTCACACTTCCCAATTATTCTATTAGTGGTTCTACTCATTGCTTCCTAGCTATATCCATTATTTTGATCAACTAGTTATGACTTTTCTAAGTCATTTTAATGTGAACATAAACCTCAAAACTAAAGTTTTAGACTTATTTGAGTGTCCCAAGGTTCTAATGACCACACCAATGAATATGTTAAACAATTTTAATCACTTTGTGCTAAAATAAAACATCAACTTCTTTATTATTCAAACTCCAAAACATTTTTTAAAAATCCTATTACCTCCCCTCTAGAATAGTGTATATTGGAATAGTTACACTTATTTCATGGACCTTTGTGCTTATGTTGAGAATGTTAAATTTAAATTACTTAATAATTTGAAATACAGGTCCTCCCACGCACCTTACTCATCTTTGTATCCTTCAAAGTTTCAAAATTATAAACGATAATGATATGAAAGAAGGAAATTCCAATTCAATTTTTGTGGCTACTCCTAATGCTCTTTCTTTTAAGCCTCAAAATTCTAGGAAATTCACATAATTAAGTGAACCTCTATATAATGTACTACAAAAGTTTATTGAATTCTAATTTGATCATTCTTACATCCATTCATCCATTAGACCCATCTAGAGGGTTATCTAAGGGCTATAATGAACATAATTTTTATGATTATAATAGAGTTAATGGTGATGAGAATAGGGTAACAAATATAATAAAAGCATATGTGAATAAAGAACAAATCAAATTAATTGATTAAAGGTAACATGTGATTAACCATCAAATTAACATGAAGAAGCATTTAAAAACATATATCAAAAAATTAAAATCAACAAACCATAAGAATTTTGAATATATGTGGAGAAACCCTTTTAGGAGAAAACTCCATTGCTATACAACTACCAATATTGTAACAATCAAGAATAAATGTATTACATCAATAAAATCTACTCAAAGTCTTTGATTTGATAGCATTATGGCAACATAATAGTACTTTGCCTACAACACAATGAATCCTCCAACTAATGCCTCCAATATATAGAGTAAATGAAACAAGAAACCACCAAGTGGTTTCATGAAACTAGTGGCCACTAAACAAGACCCACAAATCAAAAATATATTCCCTATTATGCATTAATCATGGAACCCCATTACTTTGGTAGGTACACATTCCCAATTCTAGCACTCCACTATGAAGATGACAACTAATGAGAGCCCCACCATGATGATGAAGATGCTCCACCCTTCTCTATGTAACTCCCAAGTACTACATTAGAGATATGAACAATTACATTAATGAGAATGATTGTGTAACTTCCACCATTGACCTCTTTCCCTAACCTCCCTATGTGATGTCATTATAACAATATTCCAAATCCTAGGAAATAATAATTAAATAATTTATCTCTCATCATTCCCATTGGTGTCTAAGTACCTATTCTAAGAAAGTTGGAGACATACATAGAATTGCAAGGTAGATATCTCCTAATCCTAACATTATCCCACTTGAAATTTACATTGAAATGACATAATAGAAAACACATAATAAATTAAGTACAAGAAGAGGAAAGGCCCAGAGCCTCCCTACACCAACAAAGCTTATCTATGCTCACTGCTTTCATAAGGGAATCTAAAACATTATCAAGAGTATCCACTTTATGAATTATGACCTTATCACTCTCAACCATCTCATGAATAAAGTGATACAATATATATATATATATATATATATATATATATATATATATATATATATATATATATATATATATATATATATATATATATATATATATATATATATATATATATATATATATATATATATATATATATATATATATATATATATATATATATATATATGAGCATTGTACATGGTATTCTTATCCAAACAAATAGCATTCTGACTATCACAATTAATTCTCACAGCCCTACAATCAAAACAAATATCTAAACACAACCTCTACAACCATACTACCTCTTTATAGCCATGTGTAGCATCCATGTACTTTTCTTCTATCATAAATAAAGAAATTGTAGATTGTATTTTAATCATATAACTCATAACTCCTCTGGAAACAAAGAAAACACAACTACTCGTGGACTTTATGTTGCCCAAATCACCATCCCAATTTGAATTAATAAAGCATGGTGTGTCCAATATTGTAACATGCCATCTCTCATTACCCAAAATTAACCAACTTAATTACCATTAAGTATAAGGTCATGATTAACATAAAGATAGTTAAACAAAGTAATAATCTATATCATAAGCAAATTCAATATGCATATCTTTTTTGGATATTTCAAAACTGAAATTTACAACAATTTAAAAGATAACATACTGGTGAATTCCTTTCACACTACATTTACAATGTTTTGCTTATAGCATCATTGATAAGTTTACACATAATGTTTGACTATCAAGTCATATAAAAGAATGTATTGTATCTAGAACTTTGACATCTATCTTCATAAGTCTCAGCTTGACTTCTACTTGGGAAAGAGAGCATCACCTGAGTGCTTTTCTTCTAACCAAAGATTAACGGTCTCCCACACAACATCCTTCCTGGAAGTGGCCCTACCCTTGACAAAGGGTATAGATATAAGGAATCGTTAGGTTTTCCATCTGAGTATCTAGTGTTGTGTCCTTCATAATACTTCACGGTCATAAAACTATAGATCCACTCTAACTATGTATGACACTACTAGAAGCATTATGCCATCTAGAGAACAGCGAACTGACTAATGCATGCAAAAATAGATGCATTACTTTGGCCAAAGATTTATATACATATACGTTTTGTAATGAACGTAGTCAATTGTTCACATACCTTGACTCGACTTAGAAGCTGTCTCATCCTACAGTGATCATAATTTGATCTCTCTAGATCATAGAAAAGATGGGTTCAAATCACCCTTAGTCCACCTAGCTTGGACTTTTGACTCTAATTCTAGGAGTGCATTCATTATTTGTTTTGTGCTATTTTGCAATAGGGAATTCTATGACTCCATGTCACCCTATTCCCGTACTTTCCTTTGTAAGATCATAGTTTCAGTTTTTAAGACCAACCCCAGTCTAAGTTACTATGGTTACCTTGTTTCAAGGTTAACATCAATTCACATTGATTATATCACATATCATTATGGTCTAATAAGTAGACAATATTAAATAGACCTTTAGTCAAAAGAATTCAAATGGGTTCTTGATACCCTATACTTCATTCATGAAGCATTGCCATTTAAAAAGAAATGAGACCATAATACTTTTCCAATAATGAGTCATCATACTCAATTTCATATTCTTTCCTACATGGAAATAAAATGATCATCGAGGGTTACTCCTTTGACATGCACGATTTGACATGTGCTTAATGCAATGTTTCCAATAATAAACTGGTTTTTCTCCATGGGCATTAAGAGTCTTATTACTCTATCCCATATAAAGATTACACCCAAAGGTATAATAACATTACCTTTCATAAACAAACAAGTGTTTCACTTCTTATTTTATGTTCCTCTAAAGCCACCATGGCATAGGCACTGTCGATAATATCAACTTCCATGAGTGTCTCTTCATTATATTATGTATGGCCATCGACCTTACTACTGTCTTGACTTTCTAAAAAGCATTGGCTCATGGCTTACTCACATGGTTTATCATTAAATAGCATGGCTCTCGACCTACTTATGTGGCTTATCATTATACAAATTGGCTCTCAGCTAGCTTAACAATCTTTATCATACATACAAATGTTATGATAACAAAACACAGTCTCTTTATTACCTTAGCCATATAGTCTATAATAGGGTTATCATCATAGCCATCATTCATGCAGTCAGTCATGAAGGCCTTAAACATATAGATGTTATCGTTTGTTATAACACAATACTATACGTGCTCTTGGCCATGAAGGCCTCATCAAGATATAAAACTCATAAATATTATTGCTTATGATAACAAAACACTATATGTGCACTCGACCATGAAGGCCTTATCAAAGATATAAAACATAGCCATTCATTAACCATCGCGTTACCAAAAAGATAGCAATGGTAATAGTTTGCTATATAACCCTTGACTGTAATACATAGTCACACCTATGAAGATAAGCTCATAGGTGAGTATGGCTTGCTAAGGAGTAGACTGTCAACGTATATCCCTAGATCCTATATGTGAGCTCTCAAGCGTATCGGTCCCTTATCTGAAGCTTCTTTAGTAAACAAAAATAACTATACTCCCCAAAAAACATCTCACAAAAAGACTATCAAAACTCTTTTCTTTTGCATGCATTTGTCCTATCTAGCACATAACCACCACCCTTTGAACTGAAGGTGGTAAAATTAGTTGGCACATGTGTGCCACCTCGTAGGTATCTAGGCTCCTCCAAGGCCATATCTCCCATTCAAGAGTATTTGCATAATGATAAGCTTCGGTTAAGCTCAATAACGACCTCCACTCACTCCACATATCGTGGGTAGTGGTATGGTGGACAACAAGAACATATAAGCTTAACATAATAAAAATCTCAACCACTACAAGTGGGTAAATAAATAATTATGTTTCACAAAATATCAATTACGTCTAAATGATGCTACAAGATTATCAAAATAAATTAGGATATCACTTAAGTTATATTATCATCATTAAGGTGGTATCATTTATATGCAAATATGGGTTGAGTCTCACTCCCCCACTTCGCCATATTAGACTATAGTCAAGAAATTAAACTATATTTTGAAAATTAATAAAGAAAAAGATATGTAAATAAAGGAAAACTTCAACATCCAGCCAACATTACTATCAACTGTATAAATGTTCAAAGAACATTATCTAGTCGAATTGACATAGATGACGTTGAGAGGTCTTAAATCGACTTGCCGACATTAGTTGAATTAAAATTGACTTAACAAGGAAAAGGGCTTATACTCACCCCGACTTACAAGGGTTCATGAAAGATCAAATTCGATACTCAGATGGCATTCTGACTTTTTCCCAACATCTAGCTCCTTCTCCCTGTTGATACTCTCCTTCCATCCTTGGAGGAAGATTATTTTCCTGATTACACTCACAACCATATAACTATGATTAGTGTATCATCATTTAATTCATAAAACATTATGATAAAATAATCTTATCAACATGCAATCTCATCTCTAATCTAAACATCAATCAATATCCATATAATATGTTTCTACTTGATATTTTCCACAAACATCAAATTATTAATCTATGATTAATTATCCTATTTACCACATAAAAGTAGGATTAAGCTAAATCAAAAGTTGGGGATGTAAAAATATCTTGCCCACATTATTAGTCCCATGATAACATAAACAATAATTATAAGTTACTCACAAATATAAAAACACCCTTTTAACATAATCCTAAAGATCTCTAATAGGGTTAGACATAAACTTGCTAATAACTCACATTGGTTGGGAAATGCCTAATCTAGTACAAACCATTGCATAAATTAGGTTATCAACATCAATAGCATAAGGAACATTACATAAATCCTCAAAATTATCATTTGACTTAGGACACTAATCTAATAAAATCCTAGTGCCTATAGGTAAAGGAATTCTCAGTAGTTTACAATCCTGCATAGAAAACCACTATATAATAGTCTCAACATACTTACTCTGACTAAGTCAAAGCTTTCTATGAATCCAATCCCTACTAATTTCCATTCCCCAAATAAATTTTGTAGCCCCTAAATCCTTCATGTCAAATATACCAAAAAAATGAGTTTTTATCTCTCTAATGTTAAATGATTCACTGAGGAGGTCCTCACCAAGGTCCTTATAAACACTTTTAGGAAGCATTATTGTACCTCCCCAAGTGGATCTTAAGGAAGTGGAAGTATTGTTTCATGTCATTCCTTCATTGGATAGACTCCCTATGTCAGTTGGTAGGCCTCAATTAAAATAGTTAAAGGTGGTTCCTTACATGGTACATCAATGTTCGAAGTATGTTCATGGACCTATAAAATTGTGATTTAGTAACAAGATATGTGTATGTTCCTATTTCCAAATCAAGTCATTTGACACTTGACAATTACATCAAAACTCCCATAGACATTCTCTATGAATGTAACAATAAGGAGCATCACATGAAGACTCCTAACGAAGCTCCTTATGAGTTTCAAGATAAGGTTCATAAGTTATATAATACACATTTACAATGAAGGAACCAAGAATAAAATTAAAATAAAGATAAGGATGAAATGAACCCTATTAGGATTCTAATAGGAAAATGCACACATAATTAAGGATATTTGGTTACAACCAATCAAACCAATTAAAACTTAGGTGGTGTCATACAACTACACACAGATGCCATAAACTATCTCATCTAGTGGTGGCCATAAATTCTCCTCCTAAGGCCTTGTAAAACATTTTTCATAACTTCCCATGTGCCACATAGTTCCTCAAGTTACTTAATCTATAGTGTCCTTGTTATTGGATTCACATACATAGAACAAGACATATAAACGTATTATCACACAATACTATATAAAACATTATACCTTGGTGAGGACCTCCTTAATGCTCTCTACTTTACTCTATCTTCCTCCTTATAGTGTTGATTTAGGTATTTCTTTGCATAATTTGACCTCCACTACACACATACCATGTAGGTACTCCATGTTCTACTTGTCCATCTTGTCTTATTGCATGAACTTCTTGGTTTCAATTTGGACATTGCTTTGTACTGATGTGGTTTCTAACACACTAGCTTTCCTACAAGTTGTAGAACCTATAGGGTGGAATGGAAAAGTTTCCCCTACTTGGAATGTGGCTTTCCTTAAAAGCCTTTCCTACATAAATTGTGAGGTTTACAAGAATCTCCCAGTTGAAGAGCACTTTGGTTGGTCTGTTCAAGAGGCTACAATAAATATTAGAAATTATTCACAAGAAAAAAGACTAACTTAGTGAAATAAAATACTATTAGCCAACACAAGACTTCAATTTCTTTCAAAATTATAAAGAAGATGAGAATTCACATGCATACATAACAAATTTTATTACCTTTTTTTGATTTGAAATTTATCACTACAATCCTAAACTAACACCATGAATAAAAATATAGAAAAGTGAAAAGGGTTAGAAAAATAAAGGTGAATCCAAACTTATCTTCCACCCTTCTATACATCATTATGTAAATAGACAAAAACAACTTAGAAACCAATCTCTACTAGATCCTTTATCTACAATCTCAATGCAAGATAGTGTGAACTCTAATATAAAATAGTGTACAAATTGTTGTTGAATTAATTTGATGCACAAATTTAGTGTTCATTTGACCATGCAGAACACCACAATTAGCAACGTATCAGTGGTTTAGACACCATGAATAAAAATATATAAAACAAAAAGGGTTAGAAAAAGAAAGGTGAATCCAAACTTGTCTTTCACCCTTCCATACATCATTCTATAAATGGATAAAAACAACTTAGAAACCAATTTCTACTAGAGCCTTTATCTGTAATCCCAATGCAAGATGGTGAGAGCTCCAATAGAAAATAGTGTGCAAATTATTGTTGAATTAATTTGATGCACGGTGTTCATTCGACCACATAGAACACCCCACAATTAGCAAGGCATCAGTGGTTTAAACACGTGTTTTTTGATCAACATTAACTGAATTAAATGCATAGAAATATTGGAAAGAAGATAAAACTTAGAATTCAAGATTAGAATTTAGAAATCCACAAAGTGTCAAACAAATTTGTATATTGTATTCATAATAAGTTTGTGAATCTCCACCAAAATGAAACAAAAGAAAATATTTTATCTCCACAATTACCAAAAGAGGAGAGAACCCCAACAATAGAACCTTGCTAAGGGAGATAAAATTTGATGAACATGCCTCCAAAAGAGGAACCCCTTACAATGAGCTTTGCACATGTATTTATATAGCTCATCCAAAGACCTATGAATATGAAAATTCATTCCCTCCAAAAGTTACATGAGGACAAAATATAAAAAACATGAAGTCATTTGACTATCCCTTCATATTTTAAATATTATAATATTTTACATAAAAGTATGACACATTATACATTTTACACATTGCACATTAACTATTGAGTGTTAACTCACCCCAAATGAAGATTTCTTTTTTGGATATGCCTAGAATTTGTCAGTTGTGCTTTTTACCAACTTTGCATCAAGACCATCATAGTGCACAGATCTAACATCCACCTTCATAAATCTCTTCAAAATGGAATTGTGAACCTATTTATAGTTAATTTCTTTCTTCTCAAAGTCCTTATAGACAAACCACATTCTCAACAACTTGGTATTAGAAGAAGAATCAAAATTTCCTCCACTTGGTGATTCTGCTTTCAACACAGTTTCCTCAAAATGTGCCTTCATATCTTGTGTTAATTTTATAATACTCTACTCATCATAGAGGCTACATCCTATCCTATTTGCAAACTTATTGATCTCCTATATTGTGCATTTTATGAGATCATATGAAGACAAAAACTTCATTTAGCACCCTTTTAAGAGCCTCTTCTTGAACTCACATGATTCTGCGAGAGTCTTATGTATAAATTTATCCTTACCATCAATAATACTTGTTGAAAGGCACAAGACAACTGAGAGGGGGGGTGCTGAATCAGTTGTATCAAAAACTTTAACTTCTTTAAACAAAATCACTTTCACATTCACTTACTTTAACTCTTTATTCTATCATGAAGATTAACATGAATCACAGAATCAAAACATAAACACATCAACACCATACACACATGAACACAAAATTTTTACATGAAAAAACCACAGTGAGTGTTAGCTCACAATATAATGTAGTAACAATACTAAATAACAAAAGAGGCTCACTTCCAAAGGGCTCACTACTCAAATGAAAGGCTCACTACCAAAGGGTGGCTCACTATCAAAGGATGGCTCACTACCATGAACTGATATAGTACCATCTACAACATGCCTGAGTTTAGTTCCATTGAAGTGCAATACATCTCCCTCTGCTCTGCTCTGCTTTTACAACTCACACTTCATCTTCACATCTTCACACTTTCTCACACAACTCACCAATTAATTACATATATTTATACCAATCATCAACCTTGGAACATTCATCAAGGTCAACAATACAACATACAACCATTGGAGTTGTCTCCAAGGTTGGCATACATACATAAATTAAATTAGGTTTGAACTTATACAAACTTGTGAATAAAATGAATGAAAGAGGAACACTTCTTAGCTTAGCTCAAACCCAAATACATCTTCACACGCTTGAAAATGCTTCTACAATACATGAATCACCTTCGCAACAAGTGTAAATACCCAGGTTGGCCATAACTAGTGCAAACATCAAGAATACTTAAATACATGCTTCCAAGAACTTCATTATAGCCTATGGATCAAGGACACACCTTCAATACATCCTGGAGACATCCATAAACAACATAGAATCACTTGGGAGCTGACAAATCCAATTGCAACAGATCTCACTTGAAGACACATCACAGACTGCTTCTCAATAGACATTGTCAAACTCTGCTAATCAATAACTTGCTTTTTGGAGCACCAAATCACAAATCCTTTGGATTGAAGATAGCTAAGGACTTTATAAACTTAAGTCCAGAACTGCAACCAAAATCCAAACAACGGAGAAATGTGGAGAAAAATACTTTCTCCCTATCACTCTGCAAACATTGCTAGGCACAATCTTCAAACTGGTGAATAGAACTTTTTCCGCACAGTGATCTAGACCACCAATTTCTGGATTTAGCATCTTCAAACACTTTCTTTAAGTCATATCCAAATCCCATACTCCATTCTTCAACATAGAGAAAATGTGGAGAAAAATACTCAAATAGTGCTCTTAGCATGACAACTCAATCAATCAACAAACAACAATATCAAAAGATACAGTTGGCACCAATCACAACACACACATGTTGACATCAATGACAACACCAGTTAGCACATACTTGTAACAATCTCCCCCTTTGTCATTGATGGCAACATATGATGTGAAAAACTGAATAACATGTTCCTCCATCAAGACATAACTTTGCATTAGAACTCCCCCTTTCTTTTTACACATTTGAACTCTCTTTTTTTCTATGTTTTTCACATGAACTCTCTCCCCCTTTGACATCAATAGCAAAGGGCTACACATCTCTTTTCACTGCACATACTTGCACTTGTTCTTAACTACTTTGAATACTCCCCCTTTAGGAGTACACACCAAACTGTATTAGCTCTTACTTACATTTCAGAGGACCTCAGGACCTTCATAAGCTAGCACTTCTAGAGTAACAAATCGTGTCTTCTCAAAACTTTAGACTAGACTCTGTGCAAATCAGGGTATGACATCCAACCAATCATTACATCTTTTATCATCCTTCATGACATCTTATGAAAGTAATGAATGTTATGATAATCAATGACAACACATATAGTCAATAATTTCCTTAGATCAACACTCATTTGCCTGTGACATTTCTTTTGTAGGCTCCTCCTATCATCAGTCACAATTACCAGCTCCCCCTTTATTGGATATAATTTGAAAGGATTTATGTGCTGTAAATCACAGAAACATTATGAGTGCCTCAATTCTTGCCAATGGATCATAAGTCACCTCAAAACCTATACTTTCAATTTCTAAATAGCCTTTATATATAGGTCTAGATTTATTTATCACTTCTCCAATTTCTGAGAACCCCCTTTATTCCAAACACATACTTATCTGTAGGCCTAGGGACAAGTTCCAAGTCTTGTTCTTTTCAATTTGCATTAGTTCTTCATTAATTTCTTTGATCCAAAATTCATTTTTACATGCTTCAGTAACTGTCTTAGGTTTAACCTTTGAAAGTAAACAAAGATTTACCTGTTCATCTATAATTTTTCTTGTCAATACACCTTTGCTCTTATCACCAATGATCTAGCCTTTAGTGTGATGCTTCTGCACAAACCCTAGTGGTCTTAGGATTCCTTTCTAGAGCTTCTTCAACCTGCACTTGCTTCATCTTTTTATTCTTCACTGCTTGAAGACTCATCTGATTCATAGCCATTTGCCTCTAAGTTCATCAAGTACTTTCAATAAAAAGTGCTCTGTACTAGAAACAACTGTGTTTTGTTAACCTGAACTTCTATTACTCATTACTCTCAAGCTAATTATCAAAATTAGATAAACTTCTGGATGTAGGTGTAACCAATTATCAATAACCATATGTCAGAACCACAGAGCAATATCTTCAATAGCAGACCAATGTGGACCAAATTACTAGAACATTGTAACTAGTTTTTACTAGATATGTACTTAGCCAAAATTCATAACTTGTCTTCTTTCTTGAACAAATCTTCTTGCATAGCAGACTTCTTAAACTACACAAATCTTCCTTTATCCTTTACAAACATAGTCTCTATCCTAACTTAAACCTTTGTTGCTAATCCTTAACC
This sequence comes from Cunninghamia lanceolata, assembly GCA_027924645.1. NCBI lineage: Eukaryota > Viridiplantae > Streptophyta > Pinopsida > Cupressales > Cupressaceae > Cunninghamia > Cunninghamia lanceolata. The sequence continues at coordinate 320,592 of BSBN01000665.1, forward strand.
TTGTCTCTTCATGTTGAGGCATTAGCACCAATCCTTTGGCAGGGGAGAAAAGATTTCCAATCAGACCCCCCCTCACCCAAAGCTCTAATCTTAGTTTCTAGAGGGAACATTTGCACATGATACTAGTATAGGCTCATCCTTAACCTCTATTACATCCTTCTTCACCCAAATCTCATTCATCTCCCTCTTGGTCTCTTCTAAATCAACTTTTTGTATTAGTTTCTTCCTTTCTGCCTGAATATCCTTCTTCAAGTTCTTGCTTCTTCAAAACTTTTCAATATGTCCAGGCCTATTGCAATTATAGCACACAACATTCCTCTGACTATTGTTCCTTCCATTCATTATGGATCTACATTGATTAGCCTTATGTCCAAATCTACTGCATGTAAAGTAGTTACCAATGAAAGATTGAGCATTCCTTTCATTATTATAGTCATTCCTTATCTGATTTCTACATTCACTTGCTCTATGACCAACTCTTTTACATGTAAAACAATTACCTCTAAAAGATTGGGCATTCCTCCCATTGTTATGACCATTCCTTATCTGGCTTCTACATTCATTAACTTTATGACCAACTTTATTGCAAGTAAAGCACTGACCAGAAAAAGATGGAATATTTTGATTCACTCTACTCCTATAATGAGTAGCCTTATGACCAAGCTTATTACATGAATTATAATAACCATTGAAATATTGGTACCTTTGAGCATTTGGTTGCTTGACTGGTGGTCTTCTAGTTTTATTTCTTTGATTATGATTCTACTTTCCTTTGTCCTTCTTGTTCTCAACATTCATTTCTTGACCAGTTTTAGAACTTTCACCTTTCTCAAATCCCAAGCCTTCTTTGTCATTAGGCTCTTCTGGTTGGCAATCATCTCATCAAGTTTTGTAGAACTTATCTTGAACTTTTCTTCATAATTTTTTCCTTCTCCAAATTTGACTTCAGGTTCACAACTTCTTTTTCAAGCTTTATACATTCTTCATAGTTGTCTTTTAGATATTCCTTAGTCCTTGCTTTTTCTTCATCTTGCACTTTCATGAATTCATTTTCTAACTTTAGTTGTTCTCTGACCTCCTTGTTCCTCTATTTGAACTTCTTGACTTGCTCTCTTAATTTTTTGATACATTGATCTGCTTCTTTAATATTTTCCTTTAGATCCTAGTTTTCTTTTTCAGATCTCTCAATGTCTTCAAGAGCAACTTTGAGTTCTTCACTACTAACAGATATGCATTCATCTTCTAAAGATTCATCATACAGGGAAACACTCTTCTTGTGTGCCATCCCAGATATATCTTAAGCTATTAGGCTTTCTTCCAAGGAACCTTTCTCTAATACCATTTGTTGAAAGGCACAAGACAACTGAGAGGGGGGTGAATCAGTTGTATCAAAAAATTTATCTTCTTTAAATAAAATCACTTTCACATTCACTTACTTTAACTCCTTATTCTATCATGAAGATTAAACATGAATAGAAGAATCAAAACATAAACACATCAACACCATACACACATGAACACCAAATTTTTACATGGAAAACCCTAAAAAGGGAAAAACCACGATGAGTGTTAGCTCACAATATAGTGTAGTAACAATACTGAATAACAAAAGAGGCTCACTACCAAAGGGCTCACTCCCCAAATGCAAGGCTCACTACCATGAACTGATATAGTAGCATCTACAACATGCTTGAGTTCAGTTCCATTAAAGCGCAATATATCTCCTATGCTCTGCTATGCTTTTACAACTCACACTTCATCTTCGCATCTTCACACTTTCTCACACAACTCACCAATTCATTACATATATTTATACAAATCATCAACCTTGGAACATTCATCAAGGTCAACAATACAACATACAACCATTGGAGCTATCTCCAAGGTCGACATACATACATAAATCAAATTAGGTTTAAACTTATACAAACTTGTGAATCAAATGAATGAAAGAGGAACACTTTATAGCTTAGCTCATAACCAAATACATCTTCACATACTTGAACACACTTCTACAATATAGGAATCACCTCTGTAACAAGTGTAAATAACCAGGTCGGCCAGAACTAGTGCAAACATCAAGAATACTTAAATACATGCTTCCAAGAACTTCATTATAGCTTGCAGATCAAGTACACACCTTGAATACATTCTAGAGACATCCAAAAACATAGAATGACTTGACAGATGACAAATCCAACCACAATAGATCTCACTTGAAGACAACAAATATCACTTGAAGACACATCACATACTACTTCTCAACAGACACTGTCAAACTCTGCTAATTAATAACTTGCTTTCTGGAGTACCAAATCATAAATTCTTTGGAATGAAGATGGCTAAGGACTTTATAAACTTAAGTCCAGAACCACAAGTCCAAAATCCAAACAATGGAGAAATGTGGAGCAAAATACTTTCTCCCTGTCACTTTGCAAACATTGCGAGGCACAGTCTTCAAACTGGTGAATAGAACTTTTTCCACACAGTGATCTAGACCACCAATTTACAAATTTAGCATCTTCAAACACTTCTTTAAATCATATCCAAATCTCATACTTCGGTCTTCAATACAGAGAAAATGCAGAGAAAAATACTCAGATAGTGTTCTTAGCATGATAACTCAATCAATCAACAAACAACAATATCAAAAGATACAGTTGGCACCAATGACAACACAAACATGTTGACATCAATGACAACACCAGTTAGCACATACTTGTAACAATAACTTCTTTGGTCAAATCCATGGATCATTTTTTACTATTTGCACAAGATAAGGAAGATCTAAATTGATACCATTCACTTCTTGGCTGATGTTTTCCTCCATAATTTTCATTACATCTTCCCTTATTGTGTACCTTCTACACTCATCCACCATTATTTCAATTTTCTTGTGCCCCAGTGCTAACAATTAACTACTCCAATTCCTCATAGCTATGACAATGATGTTTACTTCATTGGTTGGAGGCATCCTAGAACCTAAACTTGTAGATGTAAAAGGGTTTGATGATGTGGTCATTGGATCATAAGAACCCACCGGGTTCTTAGCATATGTAGTTAATGGGGCAATTTTATCACTAAGTTTCTACTTGGTGGTCTTATCCTTTATCATTTTCAGAATCATCAATTCCATATAAGATTTTTCTATTTTCTTCCCTTATTCCTAAGAATGTTTACCTAATGAAATTATAGTGATAGTGATGTCAGATGGTTGTATTACATCTCCACTACATCTCTCAATGGTGTAACTATCTAGGCTTGCCATGCTCCTTGTGTATCTGTAATTATAGTAGATTTGACTCTGGCTTTCTTTTGGAGGCATGGCCTAGAGATAATGGATGATAATTACTATAAGTCATCTAAAGGCTATTTTAATACCCTCTTTTTATCTAAATTATTTGGTTGAACCATTGAGGAATATTATCAACTGGGGTTTGCTCTTTGGATATTGTTTCTTTATGAGTCTTTTGTGGTTGTTCATCCTACACAACTTCTTCCTACAATATCTCCTCTTAGTGACTTTGTTCCTAATGAATTTGTTCTTGATTAACTTGTTCCTTTGCATGTACCTATTCATTCTTAACCTATTGTTCATGTTTCTCCTCTACCCAAGGTTGTTCTTGTTGATTTATTTATACTTATTCATTTTTCCCTTGATCCTCCTTTTCATTTTCCTCTTAACCATCCTCTTGTTCCAAATCCTACTCCATTTCCTTCTCATGTTTAATTAGCTATTCAATTCCTATTTTAGGATACCCAATTTGTTCCACCTCAACATCTTGTTATCTTGTGGGGCATTGCACTCCCTATTGTAGCACCTTCCTTAGAGGAAGATGAGATAATGATGGGGATGGATTCCTCTCAAAGGATGAGGAAGACATATAACTTCCATATACAAGAACATCTTTGACAACATTGGATTGTCCTCTATGCAGGGGAGTACTATCAAGAGAGGAAATATCTATGGCCTCTTCTTATTGCTAAACTACTTGAGAAGAGTTAGATTGTACATTCAATGATGGATAAGGAGGTGGTGGATCATCCTATAATGGCACTTGATTTTGTTAGATTCAGAACAGACAACTAAGAGGGTGGGTGAATCAGTTGTCCAAAACTTTCTTCCAATTAAACACTTAAATCCACTTTGTAATTCAGCAGCATCATAATAAATCAATCATGGAAACATAATGCATTAATAGAAACACATCAACACATAAGACACCAAGATTTTGACGTGGAAAACTCGGTTAAGGGAAAAACCATGGTGTGATTAACCCAAGATTGTATTCTCTATTAGAAGAATAGAAAGAACAAAATGGCACATGCCAATTAGGGCTCACTGCCCAAGCACACTGCTCAAAAGAGGCTCACTACCTACAAGAGACACACTGTCTACAAAAGAATAAGTATCACATACTTGAACTGAAGAATAACATCTTCAACATGCTTGAGTCAGTTCCATTTAAGCCCAAAACTTCTACTCTACCTTTTGCTCTTCTCCTTTATACCACACTCTCATCCCCACAAGATACTTTGAAATGACTTTACAATTCCTCATTTATACAAGACATCGACTTAGGAATGATTATCTAAGTCGACAAACATTATAGAGAAAATACATAAATACCCCATGACTAATTACAAAAGACTTCGCATGGATCAAAACGCTATCGGCCACATAGATCTGAGACTGCAATCTTCTTCTAGGAACATGCCAATCTTCACACAACATCTTCAAGATCATCCACAGGATGTGTAACTCATTCGGTCAACTAAACTTAGGAAGAACACCATCATCCAAAAGTAGTTCTTCAATTGCGAGCTCAAACTCCAATGCGGACCACCAACACTAACTGGACACGATCCAAAGACCTCCACAAGCTAGCCTGAATCACCAAGAACATCCACACTACATTTGCTTATTGAAATCCTTCTCTCCTTCATCTGGAACCTCAAGAACACAGTCTATCATCACTGTCACAATGGAATAGATGCTTGCGGACCTCTAGATCACGAACCATTTGAGTTGTAACTCCAAATGGACTTCCTAAACACTTCACCAAATCTACAGAATAGGATAATGTATTTCTGGATCTCATTGGACCTATTTGTATCACTCTGTCACCTCTGAAAACTTGCCAGAACCAGTTTTACTTGAGCAGCCACAACTTCTTCAGATCATCATGCGGACCTCTAAAATATTTACTGAATCATCTTAAGACACATATATACAAACCCTTTGAACTGCATCCTATGACCCTCATCTTATCTTGGATCTTTATCTTATTGTCTTCACTATTCTTCTCTATTCCTAATATGACCAATTTTCTTAATATCCTTAGCAAACAGTTCATCCAATCCTTAACATTAATGCAACATGAGTATGATGACATCAATGACAACATTGGTTAGGCCCATACTTGCAACAATCTGCCCCTTTGTCATTGATGGCAACATATGATGTGAAAAACTATTTTAACCATCAAGACAAGAACTTTCTCTTACTGACACAACTCCCCCTATCAACAACAACTATTCACATGTCTTCTCTTCCTTTTTTGCTCCCCCTTTGATTAGCAACCATTTGTTTTTCACATGTCTTCTCTTCCCCTTTGACATCAATGGCAAAGGGCACATACTTGCAACTCCACTACTTCAGAATCATACCAACTGCTCCTCCTAAGTAGCAGCTCTCTATCATCAGTCTGGACGACAAGCTATGACTGTGATATCCACTGGACTGATGCACATCAGTGTACCTTAGTTCGTCAATGGAGGGGCAATAACCCCTAACTTCTCCCCGAGATACTCAAAAGAGTCCTTAGGTAGAGGTTTAGTAAAGATATATGCAATCTGATCCTTGGAAGGCACAAACTCCAATCTGAATTCATTCTGGTTCTCTTGCTCTCTCAAAAAATGAAATTTGATGGATATATGTTTAGTCTTTGAATGCAAAACTAGATTCGTAGATATATTTATTGCACTTGAATTATCACAGAAGATTGTGATAGGCTCCTCATACTCCACTCCTATGTCTCTTAGCATTTGCTTCATCCACAAAACTTGAGTGCAACTACCTGCTGCTACAATATATTCTACTTCTGCAGTGGATAGAGATATTGCCTCTTGTTTCTTGCTCAGCCAAGAAACCAAGCTCTTCCCCAAAAAGAATGCTCCACCACTGGTGCTCTTCTGGCCATCCACATCTTTTTCCCAATCTGCATTTGTATATGGATGAAGAGAAAAATCATAATCTCTAGGATACCACAATCCATACTCAACTATACCTTTTAGATATCTAAAAATCATCTTGATTACCATGACATAATATTCTCTAGGATCAATTTGGAATCTAGCAACAAGACCAACAACATTCATAATATTAGGTCTAGTTTGAGTGAGATACAATAATCCTCCAATCATTGACCTGTACTTTTTTTGATCAGCCTTGGGAGAGTCATCATCTTGCTCAATTTACATCCAGTTGCCATGGGAGTATTCATTGGTTTTGAGTCTTCCATCCCAAATTTCTTCAACAATTCTTTCACATATTTGGTCTAAGAAATGAAGATTCCTTTCTTTGTTTGAGTAATTTGTAGACCCAAGAAGAAATTCATTTCCCCAAGCATGGACATGTCAAATTCACTTTTCATTTGATTTGCAAAATTTTTCCACATACTTCTCTTCCTCCAAAAATGATATCATCAACAAATACTTCAACAATCAAGATATTTTTATGATCAATTTTCAAGTACAAATTACTATCAGCAGTACCTTTGTTGAAACCAATCTTCAAAAGATGCTTATCCAATCTTTCATACTAGGCTCTTGGGGCTTGCTTGAGTCCATATAGTGTTTTCTTCAACTTGCAAACCATATCACCATGATCAAACAATTGAAATCCATCCGGTTGCTCAATGTATACTTCTTCCAAGTCTCCATTTAGAAAGGCAGACTTGACATCCATCTGATATACTTTGAAGTCCTTGAAGGCAGCAAAGGCAAGAAATAATCTGACTGCTTCAATTCTTGTCACCAAAGCAAAAGTTTCTTCAAAATCAACTCCTTCTATTTAAGAGTAACCCTTGCAGACCAATCTGGCTTTATTTATGATTACTTCACCAACTTCATTTAGTTTGTTCTCGAAGACCCATTTGGTTCCAATGACATTCTTGTTTCTAGGTCTGGGAACAAGATCCCAAGTGTGATTTTTCTCAATTTACATAAGCTCTTCCTCCATTGTTTTAGTCCATTTTTCATCATTGCAAGCTTCATTCACTGTCTTAAGTTCAATCTTTGAAATCAGACAATACTCTTTTGAATCTTGAGAAATCCTTCTTTTTGTTTGTACACCTTTTCTTTTATCACCTATGATCTGATCTTCAGAGTGGTTTAGTCTTACATACCTAGAAACTTTGGGAGTTTCTTGCACTTGTGATTCTTGATCAGGCTCATTCAAACTCATCTCTTCTACCTAATTTACTGAATCAATCCGAATCTGAGTTTCAAAAGGGGATTGGATTCCTTGAATCAAAACATCATTCTAATCATCTTCATCATATTCATAGAACCTTGAGGGTTTTTCAATTTCTTCATCAACCTTCACATTTGTACTTTCTATAATCTTCCTTAGTCTCTTGTTATAACACTGGTATGCTTTTCTTTGAGTAGAATAACCCAAGAAAATTCCTTCATCACTTCTAGCATCAAATTTGCCTAAATCTTCATCTCTCTTGATGTAACATTTGCTACCAAAAACTCTAAAATACCTCACAGTAGGAGTGATGCCAAACCAAAGTTCATAAGGAGTCTTACTGGTATTGCTTCTAATTTGTACCCGATTGAGAGTATAAACTGCAGTGCTTACAACTTCTCTCCAATAGATCTGAGGAACATTTGCTTCCATCATCATGGTTCTAGATGCTTCCTGGATGGTCCGGTTCTTTCTCTCCACTACTCCATTCTTCTGTGGAGTCCTAGGAGCAGACAATTGTCTTTTTATTCCATGTTTCTCACAGAATTCTATGAACTCACCAGATGTGAATTCTCCACCTCTATCAGACCTTAGACATTTTAATTTTAATCTTGTTTCATTCTCTACCATAGCCTTGAATATTTTGAATTTCTCAAGAGCCTCTGATTTCTCCTTCAGAAAAGTTACCCACATCATCCTAGAGTAGTCATCAATTAATAGCATGAAGTATCTATCACCTTGCACACTTCTAATTCTTGCTGGACCACATAAATCAGTATGAACTAAGTCTAATAATCTGGTAGAAGATTGTTCCTTGCTTTTGAATGAGACTCTACTTTGTTTACCCAACTGACATTCTTTGCACAAACTATTTGTAGGTTTCACCAATTTTGGAAGATCTCTTACAGCCTGAGTGTTGCTTATCTTGATGATATTATCAAAATTCACATGACACATCCTCCTATGCCATAACCAACTCTGATCAATTTGTACAAATAGATAACTTTTATCAGTACCAACTAAATAGAAGATATTACCTTTTGTTTGAGTATCAGATGCAATCTCTGTTCTAAAACTTTCAAAGATCTTGCATTTTCCATTCTTGAATCGTAGATCATAGCCTTTGTCCACCAACTATCCAACATTGAGAAGATTGTGCTTCAGACCTTCAACATATAGTACATTACTGGTTTTGTTCTTTCCATCAAAAGAAATGGTTCCTCTTCCACTAATTCTGCTAGCAGAATTATCACCAAACTTTACCACTCCTCCTTCATACCTTTCCAAATCTATGAACTTATTTTTGTCACCTGTCATATGGTGAGAGCATCCATTGTCAATGACCCAATCATCCTTTTCTTCAACTTGGGCAGCCAGAGCTCTTTCTACAACTTTATGATTGATAGTTTCAGAGGGCATTGGATCTTATTCGTTGATGGCAATAAACACCCAATCACTTTTGGATTTGTTTCCTATGTCTGATTCATCATCGGTTACTCCTTCATTATCATCATCTTCATGGACATAGTAACAATTCTTTTGGAACCTTGATCTATTAGGATTTGGCCTTGAAAATCTTTTTGGACACCTTGAGGCAAAATGACCAATCTTATTGCAGTTAAAACACTTAAAAAGCAATTTCCCTTCATAGTTACCGGATCCTCTTGGTAGTCTTTTTGCAATAAGGGCTTTAAGTTGAGCAGTTTCTGCTTCTTCTTCTTCTAGGTCTTTTCTTGCTTTTTCATACCATGATGGTTTCCTTGAAGAGTTCTCTCTCGGATCAAACCTTTGTTTACCTTTTACAGAGGCATTGGCTTTGAATGCAAATTCAATCTTGGGGGGCATCTCTAAATTCAATCAATTCAAATGCAGCCAATTTACCAACCAATTGATCTCTTGTGACACCTAAATGGGCTTTGAATTCTTCAATGGCAGCAACCTTGTATTTGTAAGAAGTAGGAAGGGATCTGAGAACTTTGCCAACAATCTCATCTTCATCCAAGACTCCACCAGCACATCTAATGCCACAAACACACTCATTTACTCTTGGCATAAAAGTAGTGATTTTTTCATCTTCTCTCATCTTCAGATTTTCAAATTTTCCTTTCAGACTTTGTAGCCTTGCACATTTAACATAGTTTTCTCCTTCATGCAGAAGTTCCAATTTTTCCCAAATCTCAAAAGTAGTTTGTAGGTCAATAACATTTGTAAGCTCTGAATCAGACAAGGCACTTAGAAGAGCTTCTTTAGTCTATAGATTGTTTTCAGCATCTATAATTTCATTTGTATTTTTTGGGCCATTCTGAGGAGGAGTATACTTTGTTGTAGCCGTGGTCTAGTACTGCATTCCCATACACTGCAAGTGACAATGCATGCGACTTTTCCAAAGATTAAAATTGGTTCCATCAAACTTTGGACTCTCCTTCTTGTAGGATGACATCCTGGATCTCCTCAAGCAGTTAATCTCTTTTAGAGGAACTTAGCTCTGATACCAATTGTTAGATTCAAGATAGACAACTGAGAGGGGGGGTGAATCAGTTGTCCAAAACTTTCTTCCAATTAAACACTTAAATCCACTTTGTAATTCAACAGCATCATAATAAATCAATCATGGAAACATAATGCATTAAATCAAGAATAGAAACACATCAACACATAAGACACCAGATTTTGACGTGGAAAACCCGATTAAGGGAAAAACCACAGGGTGATTAACCTAAGATTGTATTCTCTATTAGAAGAATAGAAAGAACAAAATGGCACATGCCAATTAGGGCTCACTTCCTGAGCACACTGCTCACAAGAGGCTCACTGCCTACAAGAGACACACTGTCTACAGAAGAATAAGTATCACATACTTGAACTAAAGAATAACATCTTCACCATGCTTGAGTCAGTTCCATTTAAGCCCAAAACTTCTACTCTGCCTTTTGCTCTTCTCCTTTCTACTAAACTCTCATCCTCATAAGATACTTTGAAATGACTTTACAATTCCTCATTTATACAAGACATCAACTTAGGAATAATCATCTAAGTCAGCAAACATTACAGAGAAAATACATAAATACACCATGACTAATTACAAAAGAATTCATGCAGATCAACACACTGTCAGCCACACAGATCTGAGACTACAATCTTCTTCTAGGAACATGCCTATCTTCACACAACATCTTCAAGATCATCCGCAGGATGTGTAACTCATCCGATTGGCCAATGTTAGGAAGAACACCATCATCCAGAAGTAATTCTTAAATTGTGAGCTCAAAATCCAATGCAGACCACCAAAACAAACTAGACATGATCTAAAGACCTCACAAGCTAGCCTAATCACCAAGAACATCCACACTACATCTGCTTATTGAAATCCTTCTCTCATCCAGAACCTCAAGAACACTGTCTGTCATCACTGTCACAGTGGAATAGATGCTTGCGGACCTCTAGATCATGAACCATTTGAGTTGTAACTCCACATGGACTTCCTAAACACTTCACCAAATCCACAGAACAAGATAATGCATTTTTGGATCTCACCAGACCTATCTATATCACTCTATCACCTCTGAAAACTTGCCAGAACCAATTTTACTTGAGCGGCCACAACTTCTTTAGATCATCATGCGGACCTCTGAAATCTTTACTAAATCATCTTAAGACACATATATACAAACCCTTTGAACTGCATCCTCTGATCCTCATCTTATCTTGGATCTTTATCTTACTGTCTTCATTATTCTTCTCTATTCCTAATATGACCAATTTTCTTAATATCCTCAGCAAATAGTTCATCCAATCCTTAACAGTAATGCAACAGGAGTATGTTGACATCAATGACAACACCAGTTTGGCCCATACTTGCAACAGATTTGTGGGGACCTGGTGAGAAGGAAAATTAGGCTTTCAGGAGGATGGTTTCTATGACTCATATGGCACAGTACCACACACCTTCAATTCTATCGTAGGCAACCCGTTCTTAACTCTCATCCTATTCTACCAGTTTTCTATTCTTTTCAAAATTGCCTTTGTTCTTAAATCCACATTGCTAATCTCTTTTTGACCCTAGTCAATTCTTGAAAGCAGTTTATGCACTTTTCTTTGTATTATATGTAGGGTCTAAAACATCACCATCACCCTTGATCACATTAGGCACTATTGTTATGAGAAAATTCTTTAGTTGGAGGGTAGTGAGTTTGGTCTAGTCTCTTCTTCTCACTTCATACTCATCATCACAATTCATCCAAAAATCCTCCAATCTACCTTAATCTTTACAAATATTCTTCAATCCATCAATGATTGACTTAGGATTAAAACATGGCCTAACATCATATAAATTTAAATTCCATTGTGCCATTTTAATTCTATAGTCTTTGAGGTTTGACTTGATAAACATTGGTGTTGATTATGTACAATGGGGTAATGAGGTCCCTATACCTTCTTTTTAGAACACAACTTGTAAACATCTACTAATTATCAACACAATTCTAATATTACCAATTTGTCACTTACATATTGAGGCAATTTTAAGGAGCCTATTCAAATGCTCTAACTCTCATGTATGAAAATGTTAGGAATTAGATAAACCAACATCCATATTTATCCATCTCTACTCTTGCATTTGGTGATAGCCTTTGGCCAAAATCACCCTCCAACATTCTAATAATAAAGAAAATAAATGCATCATTCACTCCATCAAAATTTCATGTTGATTCTTTAATCTTTATCTCAAGATAATTCTCAAACACTTTTTGTTTCCTAGGAATCATTTCTCCTACCATTTGTAACCTTGAAAATTTTTGTCTTTTGTCTAGGGCATACACTAGGTAAGAAGTCATATGAAACTTCTTTGATTGAATTACATTTGTCAATTATTCATGAAGAGTATTATTGATAAGGGTTTCCCAATTAACAAACTCTTTTCCTTCCAAAATCTTCACTATATATTTGTACATCCAGGTTTGGAACTCTTTGGAATTTTCCTAACTTGTGACTCTACTTAATAAAGTTATACAATCATTCACAACCTCTATGCAGTCACTCTTGAATAACTTATTTGGAAACCTTATCAATGTGGCCTTTGGCTTTTAGAGATAACTTTTGTTATTCTTATTCAAGTAATGATCTAAGTTATGGTCATAATACTCTTGAGCTAACTTTGGAGTAAGGTTGACATGAGAGCATCTCTAGATGGAATGCCAAATATTTCCTCTGTATACTAGGGTTGGATGAGAAGTATTGCATTGCCCTTTGGTTTTCTTATTTCCCATGAATCCAGGTTGTAGTGTTTGGCATAGGTCATTACAAGATCAAGAGATTAAAGGGTGATGGGAAAATTTGTAGCTTGGACTAATACACCATTCTTGAGGTTCTTGACCTTAATTTTCAACTATGCTTTAGGTTATGTCATCCTAATATTAAATTCATTGAGGCCTATGTACCCTAGGTTAGTGTCAGTAATATTAATCCATTTATTAACAATATCTAATGCTAAAATGACTCCCTTATACTTCATCTTTGCAGGTGAGGTCATATTTAGTTTATGAGAGTCCTAGAAATAATTTCCTTAAGTTAATTACTTGATTTTATATTTTTTTACCAATATCATAAAATTTTAATCAATTAATCTAGAACATGCTTAAATATTTTCAATTGTACCTAATCCATGATTTTCCATGATTAAATTGACCACATTTATAAGTTTTGGGAGTTAAAACCTTCAAAATGAGTGTTCTATTATTTTCTTGTAGTTTAGACTTCAAGCTTGGATTGCAAATTACAATTCAAGTTGCAAGCCCGATACACAATTGGTAAGAGGTTACAAATTGTAAATAGAGTGCAATTTCTAGTTGGATTTTGGGTGTGGTTTGCAGTTGGTTGAAAACTGTAAAAGTTTTTTGACTTTTGACTTGTAACAGTATTTTAGACTCTAGTTGCAATTTGCAAAAGATACAATTTGCAAAAAGCTACAATTTGCAAAAAGATTGCAAATGCCAATTAGGGTTTGGATGCGATATGTTTTGTGCAAGTTTTACAAATTGCAAAAACTTTTGGGACTCTAGTTTGTAATTGGAGTTCATACACAAAGAGTAGTTTGCAATAAATTGTAAATTGCAAACTAAGTTTTTGGGTTTGCAAAACTGGGTTTTAGACTTTACTTGCATTTTGCAGTAACTACAAAATAGGTCAAAAGTTCAAAAACTTGTAAAGAGGAAGGTTTCTCCAAATAGACCTTAAGGACAATTAAACTATGTTTGAGTGAATTACACAAGGTTTGGAATATGGCCAAAAAGGAAAGTTTAATCTAAAGGATTGATTGCTAAGTGTTTTTAAGAGATTGAAAGTAAATTTGATTGAAGGCCCAAAAAGATAGCGAATGGAAAACCCTTGGCTCAAGAAACTGATGAAAGCTAGGGTCGAAGGTTGAGGAAAAATTTAAACAATTTACAATGAAATCAAACAAAATAGGAAATTAGATACAACAAATTAGATAAAGGTAAAATCTAACATTCATTCTAGATCTCAAAATGAAAATCAAAGAAAATACAAGTAAACTTTTTCATTATACAAAACTAGAAAATAAAAATGAAGTACAAAAGATGAAAACTTGGTTAGATGCACAAAATCACTTAAAATGGGTGCAGATTCAAAATTATTGGAGGATAAGGAAGTTGAAGAGCCTGGGGAGCTAGACTATTGGATTTTTACATGGAATGCAAAAAGATAAAATAAATTCAAGTGGTTTGGATTTTTAATCAACCCTACATGCATAACATAAATGCTTAGCCACTAAGTTTTAGAGACTGGAGGTAGTTTACAGAGATACCACTCTAGGATCTAGGGTTTCAAAATAACTTGCAACTCCAATGGTTTTAAACTTTAGGAAATCGAAGTGACCTACAACTTACAAAGGGAAGGGGGTTCAAAAAGTCAAAGACACTTGCAATTTAAACTATAGACTTAAGAATTAGGAGAACTAAGTCAAATATTAAAACCCTTTCCTATCGAAGTGACATCCTTAAGAAATAATGACCCATTTGGGATAAACTAGATGTTAAATATATAAATTCAAACATAACAAAGATAAAATTAGAGGCTAGATAGAAAAGCATCATCTCAAACATTCACAAAGCGAGGGTCCTCAAATTCTAAATTTAGGGGTGTGTTATAAACCTTAACAACACTTTGCATAGTGTAGACCTCTACAAACATAACATATATGATTTCCTCTTTTTTTGCATCTATTTTTTCTAGCTGATCTACCTTCTTTATCTCAATCATGGATCTCTTGGGGGCTCCACCTTATCTCTTCTCACCCATTTTGAGGTTCATGCATAATTCTTTTGGTTGTCTCTAGCCAAATTGACTTTGTAGAAATCCAAATTCATTCTAAGGTATAGGTGAAACTTGTTTCCCTTGTGTTCTATTTGATGCCTCAACATCTTTAATGTTGACATTGGATTTCATTATAGATTTCTCTTTAGCCAGCTACACTTTATGTGTTGCATCAAATAAGGTAGTTGGATCCAAAGTGCATACCTTTCCCTTAATGTTTTGTGGTAGGCCACTAATGTAATTAGTGAACTTTATCTTTCCATCTTGTATGTACTTAATGTATTTCAAGAGCCCTATAAAATTAGAAGGATACTCAATTATAATCATGTCATGTTGCTTTAGAGAATTGAATTTATTCATTCAATCCATGAAGTAGGTTCTCTATAGATAGTGCTCGTGGAATTATTATTTAAAAAGCTACTATGTAACATTGTTGTAGCTAATTCACGTAGCAAAAAAAACAATGTTGTAGCCAATTCCCAACATATTTTCTTTGTGATCTCATCGTAATGTTGCAATTTTGGTGAGGTTAAATATTTCCAGGAATGCCTTCTCATTGTGAGTAATGTCCCTTAGATCAAAGCACCTCTTCATGCAACCCAACCATGCCTCTACCTCCACCTTAAAATTCCTCTCTTTGAATTTTAGTGGAGCTAACTTTTTAGGTTCATAGGTTAATAATTCAAGCCTCTCCCGATTCTCACTAAATATAGCTCAATTTTGTTAGGGGCTAAGTGTCCTTTCTCAATGTTGTCCTTGTTCTTCTACTTTTTCTTCATAGTATTTCCTTAATGTAATTTCATCTTGGAGCTCTCTCAAAGTGAGGAGTATCTCTTCTTTAATTAGTCTCAACTCTTCCTCTCTACCATGATTTCTGTACTTTGGGTATATTGGAACTTCTTCCTCTATCTAAAGACCTTGCAACTCAATTGGTAAACACCTAGGTCTTCTTCCTACCATCTTGATTTCTCTTCTATGTAAAGCTAAACTTAACCTTATTAACTTATAGGATATTACTCAAGATACCCATGCAAGTATTTCTTTAGATTAGAACAAACTTGCAAAAAAAACATATGCCTATTTTGGAAGGATATTCTTCTTCAACCAATTTAACAAATAAATTTTATGTAAAAAGACTAGAGACTATTAGGGTTGAAGTGATTTCACCAATGCTTCAACACCCTTTCTCCTAAAATCCTCTTATCTTCCAAGTTTAAAGTTTGCACCAACATAGCAAACATA
Organism: Cunninghamia lanceolata; assembly: GCA_027924645.1. Lineage (NCBI taxonomy): Eukaryota > Viridiplantae > Streptophyta > Pinopsida > Cupressales > Cupressaceae > Cunninghamia > Cunninghamia lanceolata. The sequence goes on from BSBN01000665.1 coordinate 336,640, forward strand.
AAGTCAATCAAATTCTAAGTTTTATCCCTATTAACTATAATTCTTCAATCTTAGCGACTCATTATTGCTACCACTACGTAACTCCCCAACTAGGTTACCAAGAACCACTTTATAATTTTTCCTTTATTTAACTATATAAATTATCTATTTACACTTTAAATATCATGACTACCATTGTTCCAAGATTTATCATGTTTGAAAGCATAAAAGATAAATTATTATTTTAACAATTTAATCTATAGATAAATTTTACTAGTTTAACTATTAATTATCTTAGGTTGTAGTTAATTCTAGTTGATGTGTTACTTGGATTTCTAAGTAACCAAACTGTGAGGCCCACCCTTGTTAGACATCTTGATTCGACCTGATAGACTTTTTATATCTTGACTTCTATGTTAACATTGGATATTATTATGGACTTTTGATTGTATTCATTAGATATTTGATGGACATTATGATATGATTAGAGTAGAGAGCTATATTCTTTATATTGATGATGATTGAGTTAGATATGCTTAGGTCATATTCTGCATTTTCTATGATGAATGAATATCTTGCCTTACATAATTCAATTTGGATTAGAAATGGATTTTAAATGAGTTAAGTAAATTGGTATGTTGTATCTATGCTTGTATGGTCAAGACTGTGATGATTGAAAGAGAATTGTATTGATTTATATCTTGACTTATGAAACTAATTTTCTTCATGATATGAGCTCTTGAGTTATTTTGTGACTTCATGTGTGATTTAATTCAAGTTACTTTGGTTATGGTATATATTGGACCTATTGATGTGTGCATTGTAGTGTATAGGTATTTCCATGGCCAAAGGAAATTCAAAGGTCTCACAAGTAACCCCTATAATTAAATCCCATGATACTTACCTAGTCCCTTAGGTGGACTAAGGTTTTGTGTGATCTTTGAATAATTGCAATATTTTTAATACTTTGTTTATTTTCATAATTGAGTATTCTAAGGTTGTCTTGGGATGAGTTGGATTATGAGTTGTCATCCATGTGTCCAATTTCATGCATAGGCTTTTGGGGCTTTTTAAAAGGTGTATTTTGAGCTTTATTTTGAATATTTTATTATTTTTAGGGCCCTAAGTCAAGTACCTATGGGATAGGTGCCTTTTGGACCAAAAATCTTAAGATTTGATCAAGATTTAACCACTCCAAATGGTCTTGGAAAAATAGTGATGAGTTAGGGTTTTTGGAAGAGGGATGGGTGACTTATCACATCCCATTCCCACTACCCTAGGCTTGGGTATGGGCTTGGGTTGATTCAAAAGTCTTACATATGTAAGAGCACCTAATGAAAGAGCTTCATGGGAAAAGAACCTAAGTACTTCCCACTCCCCAATGTCTTTACACATGTGAGAATAATTATGGGGAGATGTACTCTTGAGAGTGATTGGGAAGGTGACAAGTGTCACCTCCCCATTCAAGGAAATTGTTTTTGAAACCTTATTTATCTCCCTCTTTTAGGAGATAAAAGGGATTTTTGTCATTTTTGCTTTGGAGGGAATCTTGGCTTTGGAGAGGAGATTTTGAGAAAGTCTTGGAAGGAGATCTTGGAGTGGTTCTTGGGAGATCTACTTCAACCATCTTCAAACTTGAAAGCTTGAGAGGTAGACTCTCAAGATTTCAAGGCTTAGTAGTGTAGTCTTATTTTCTTTCTTTCATGCATGCTTGAGAATGGTTATGTAATGTTAACGTGTTTTTGTATTTAGGAAGGGTTGTGTTGGGAAAGTGATCTCCATGTGTGGGAGCTTGTCTTGTGTGGGGTAATGGTGCCTTGTTCTTGGTGTTTTGGCATTAATTTATGGTAAGAAAGAGTTCCTTTATTCTTCTTTGGGAGTTATAAGGAGTTTTAAATAGCAAGAGGCTATGCGTGAACTTGAGTAGTTAAATAAGTATATTGGGTTTATTTTATGTCTTTCCCCTTGTAGCAGTGATGTCCACTCTCTCCCCCTTTTTCAGTCCAATTAAAGGATTCAGTTTTGTGAGTCTCCATGGGATAAGAGTTGTTGTGTTTGATGTGTGTGCTATGGATTTCCCTATGTTTTTGTATGATCTTGGGTTACTTGTAGGCCTCCTAGCTCAAGGGTGGCTCACAAGCAAGCCTATGGTTGGGTGGTGAGCCCTCCATTAGCCTTGTAGAAGTTGTATGTTTATTTGCAAGATTCACGGCTATGAAGAAAGAGAAGTAGGAGAAGAGTCTCCTTGTGGAGTTTTAACTTGTTTAGAAAGTGTTGTTATCTTGTAAAGGCTATGGAAAAGCCTATGCTTGAAGAGATTTGTAAATGGGTAGTGTTAGGGTGTAAGTTTAAACCTCCCTTTGTAAGTTCTTATTGTATGTTATTCTACTCTTGTAATGATGTATTTATTTGCAAAAGAAAATAAATGAAAGGAAATTTTCATTATGCTACATAGTTGTTTTGCCATATTGTAATATGAAAAAGAAATAAATAAACTTTGTTCAAGAAAAGTTAGTTTATATGCTCTCTCTCTCCTCATTTACTATCATGTTCATAATAGTTATTGTTTTCACAAAAAATAATATCCCTCCCTTGAAAGTTTAATAGATGTAGTAATGGATTTGTCGTTTAAGAAAAAAGAATAGATAAGTAAATTTATTAGTGATATGAGTTTTATTTTAGTTTTAAAGGAAAAAAAGAAGATAAATCTATTCTTCTATTTCACTGTTTAAGAATATATATATGTTAGTTAGTTAGTAAGTATACATATACATATACACATACACATACACATACACATACAAACATACATACATACATACATACATACATACATACATACATACATGCATACATATTAGTCTACAAGTTAGGGTTATTGTTAAATAAAAAAGGGAGAAAATCTAATGGAAAAGTATTTTGAAGAATGTGTTTTATGTTTAAGTTTTTTTTTGTAAGTATTTTTTAAAAATAAGGCAGATATGAGAAGAATGTTGACCATCCTTGCAAGCACAGAGAAGGGGTCAGAGGCCTCCTCCCATAGGGTCTATGAACCCTATGGGGTGGGGACATTGCCTCGCCCTGTGGCTGGTGACTGACACAAGGTACATTGTGGGTTATGTCGCTCATGGCCGCCCTTGCACAGAGGAAACCCTCAACTCCTTTTCATACTGTCGTCTGTGTTGTTAATTGACCCTGCAATATTTAACTTCATTTTTTATTATATATGTTAGTATATATATTCATATATACCCATCCATGTGTATATACATAGCAACACATATTCTTTTAATATATTTGTATTATATAAATATATATAATTATATAATTTACACCTTTGCATATATACCACCTTTTTAGATTATATGTATCTTATTTTATTGCAATTATTCAAATAAACTATTAGAAACTATAGTAAACATTTTTGAAACATTTGGAGAAAACTATAGAAAACACTTATGAAATATTTAGAGAAAAAAAAAGAGATTAGTAAACTATTTGTAAGAATATAGGAAACCTACACATTGAAACTATAGACACAATAGATAAACTAAATTAATAGAAAAATATCTTTCCTAGGGAAAGAGATTTCCTCCTTCAAACTCCTCCCTCCAAACCTAAAAAGAACTCCAAACCTAAAAATAAAAATGCGTTTGAAGAAAAAAACTTAAGCCTTTTTATAACTTTACATTAGGGTTTTTAGTGTTTCCCTAAAGTGTTAGGGAGTTAGACTGAATTTAGATAATTTAATCCTACTTAGGGATTATTAATCCCCATTGTAACGTTCTATAGTGCAAAAATTATTTATTGGATGATTAATTGGATTTGACCCTAGAGGGGTAAATCCTAAGGTTTAATTGCAAAATTTTTAAAAGTGATTTATTTAAATTTAAGCTATAGTTTTAAGTGTTTGATTAAATGCTTTTCTTTAAGTCAAATTTAATGCTTAGTTATGTAATTATTCTATTATATTTTTAAATGTTGTTTTAGGGCAAATTGGAATGATGTTTATTTAATTAAAGCAGTTAGGCTTCTACTTCCTAGTTTTAAATCATTATACGTTCAAATTTGAATATCGTATTGGTGTGAGCTTAGAATAGATAATGGTTAGATTAATATTTCATCTCCGTAATATAGTTTAATTTTAATTGCATTAAATTTTATTAGCAACTAGGATGTTAGGTCTCAACCATAGTACGAGACTTCCTACTCTCATCATCTAGAAACCCTAGCGGTGGTCCCTTGAAATAGACCTTCCCTCGAGGTGTCGCATGTTGTGTCACCTAACCCTAATTATGTTGACCTTCATATCGAGGGCTATAAAAGGAGTTTCACACCACCTTTTGCACCACCCTTATCCTAACTTCCACCTCCTTGCCTTAGGGTGACATGCCAAACATTTGTTGCACTTGCAATGATGTTAGGGTGCGTATGTTAAACAAGCGTGCGTGCAGTGCGTGAGTGTGTTTAATGACATGTTTTAGAAAAAAATTGTTAGTTCAGTTTTCATGTCCACGTGTAAAAATGTGGGCATGTCACAAACTCTATTTAATAGATCTCAACCATCAAGAAAAAATACTTTTCCCTATCTTCAATTCTAGAATAATCTACTTATAGACTTCCATATGGTTGTGAAGTTTATTCAGGGCCCAATGCCACTTGGCACTCTAAGGTTCCATTCGATGATTTAATTCAATGAAGGATTGGGTCAGGGTATCTATATCTAAAATAACTTTTAACCCAATTAATAGTTTTCCAAGTTTGAGAGACAATGTGTTGAAATCATTCTTGAAGCTATATTTCTCCTCTAAAGCTATTCTAGATGAGGAAGGAATTTATGTTCAATTTAACATAGATTTAAATCCATCCTTTCTAAGGATTTTAAGGCTTCCTTGGGATCACTTAACACATAGTGTCAATCAATGCATCCCAAATCCTTTATCAATAGTTAAGAGGTGAGCATCTTTAGTGGGGCCCACCAGAACACATGGTCTTCATTCGTACTAGTCTCATAATGGGCTTAAATATCCAAGCTCCATGATGACCATATGCAATTTCACAATGATCATCAATTTTAGGTTTCAAAAGAAAATAATTTCTCCCAAGGCTTAAAAGGTCCTTTAAAATCTCGAGTCACCAATTAATTAACACTAGCATAGAAGTTCATCAAGTTTGGGCTTTAACTTTCATCATCCTTACCTTCAATCCAAACATGAAATACAATCCACTAGATTTCATCTGGGAATTAACACCCATAGCTAGTGGGAATAGAGTATACTATGGAGATGAGGTTTAGATGACTAATATAAGTCATGATCCCACACCAACTGGGTGGACAAATAGAAACATTTCAGTACGAGAACTCTTGGGAGCTTAATTGATTTTTAATCAATTACAAAAGAATTTGGCTAAGGGATAAAGACTTAGAGGTCCAAACCTAAAAAGAGTCTTAACAAGGATTTATAATTTTTTTGGCTCCATCTTCTTTTAGAGAAACTTTTGGTAATTCTCTCAAGTATAACATTTTAATGGATTTTGGATGCAAAATCTCTTATAATTTGGTTAATTAGGATTTCTACTCTAGGTTTACTAACTAGACAACTCAATGACTATGTTACTTTTAGATGCATAGGTGGCCTTCCACCTAGGAACTACTTTCAACATAGTGTGATCCTGTTGACTTCAAAGGAATCCTTTAGGGAAGACAACTGGGGCTTCCCTTCATAGTCTACAACTCTAGATTTAACACATGACTACATCTACTTAAATTTGACAATTGTCCCTGGAACTAGGATGTATGGATTTAACATATGATTAAATTGGTTTTAAAATTTATTTTAGATCTAATTTTCATAGGATCTCTCAAAACACAAGAAAACAATATAAACACTTAATTATACTTAAGTACAATATACACATCCAAATCTTCTCAAAATTAAAATAATTAAATATCAAATAATTTGATGCCAACCTCACTATTCTAAGTTTACTATAAGTATGGAATAATTACAAAATACATTATAATATACAAACCCTATCTTACGCACCTAATTATAGTTAAACTATAAGACACAAATGCCCTACTCAATATCTTAACATTCTTATCCATATAATTATAATTCATAATAGTAAAGACCGTGCAAAGTACCTTACAACTTACGACGCTGTTTCCTTTTGTTTAGGATGCTTCTCTTCTCCATAGCCTTGGGCGGAAAAATGAATAAAAGGCAATTTATTTAGAGAAAAAGCACAAACATATTTTCCTTTCCACCCTACAAATCGCACCCTTCACAATTGTGATTTGTACTACCTAAGTAGTTAAGAATTGTGTGAGATGCTTTCCTTAGCTGCTCAAAGGTCTCAATCGCCTTTCACCAAAGTCATTTTTATACTTGATTATTATAACAAGTCACCCACCTTTAAAAAAGGTAGACAATACCTATTCACATATTCTTGAAACATTCTTGGTCACTCTTGGAGCATATTTCATTACATTAAATTAGACCTAGAAAAAGTATTTCTTGTCATTATCCTTGCCTTGCTCTTCTAAACAATTTTGTTAAATCTCTAATGTAAGTATGTAATATTTTTATTTTTAAATTGGGCCATCTTAAAAAGAGCATATAACATAACATGTTTCTTATAGATATATATAACATTTGAAAGTTTCTAGTAAAAGCAATAAGAAACATGTCATATGATACGACATGTTTCTTATTGCTTTTATTGGAAACTTATATGCCATGTTTATTATTACTCTTATTGGAAGCTTTGAGGTCATATATATCAATAAGAAACATGTCATGTGATATGGTCTTTTTGACATGGTCCAATTTAAGAATAAAAATATTACAAATTTACATTAGAGATTTAAAAGAATTATTTAGAGGTGACACGACATGTTTCTTAATACTTTTATTGGAAATGTATATGCTATATTTGTTATTACTCTTATTGGAAGCTTTGAGGTCATATATATCAATAAGAAACATGTCGTGTCATATCATGGTCTTTTTGACATGGTCTGATTTAAGAATAAAAATATTACAAATTTACAATAGAGATTTAAAAGAATTGTTTAGAGATGACACGACATGTTTCTTATTACTTTTATTGGAAACTTATATGCCATATTTGTTATTACTCTTATTGGAAGCTTTGAGGTAATATATATCAATAAGAAATATGTCGTGTCATATTGTCTTTTTGACATGGTCCGATTTACGAATAAAAATATTACATATTTACGTAAGAGATTTAAAAGAATTGTTTCGAGGGCCAAGATAATGATAATGACAAGAAATACTTTTTTAATCTAATTTTATGAAATATGCACTTTGCGATGTACATATATATCGAGAGTAAAATTATGCAATATCAGGTTATAAATTATAAATATTCATTTCATCAAATTTGTTTGAGACACAATCTTAGCCTTAACTTTTAAGAAGGTTGGGCCTTTGTAAGTTCTTTCTGAGCCATTCAGTTTCACCAGTAGACCAAGAGCTATTTTTCTATATTGCATATCATTTACAAATATGCTCCTCAACATGAGACCAATACAAGCTCTTTATGAGCAAACAGATTATAAATGACCTATGGAAGACCAAGAGTCACTACTTAGAAATCCACTTTATTTAGAAACCACATACACATTAGCAACCAACTATGGAAGACCAGGAGCCACGACTTAGAGTTTCACATTAGATGTCCCTATGGGGATTTGAACTTGCGTCTCCACAATGAGAACCCAACATTTTAACCAATTAAGCTCAACCCCTTGGACACCAAGAGCTAATTTAAATATATGGACACTCATATTTATGTGAGGAGTCATTCAACATGCCACAAAGATACACAATTTTAAAGAAATAAAATGAATCTACATTTAGTTTAAATGTCTAATAAGGGATGATATATTAATTAATATAATTAGACTCTAATTTAATCAATGGTTAATATTTGAGATACTTAGATAGATGAATAGAAACAGTGAATGAAAGTGATAGAATTTAGAGCTTACTTGGAATTTAATGTGATGTTAATATTTGATTGTTATAATGTTAGTTTTTTAATTTATTTGTTGCCAAACAACACAAAATGGAACATTTTATATGATACAACCTCTCTTCAAATTGTAAGGAGAAGCTCCCATTCATCTAACTAAACTTATAAATAGAATATACAGTATGCAGACTAAATAGGATTTTAATGGGATTTTGCATTAAAGGTAAATATCTAATTCACTATGTTTTTTCCTTGGATGCATGCGCTAGACTATCAACAATCAAGCTTTGCAGTAAGCTTTTTAGATATAAAGGAAGGTAAATTATTAAAAATGAATAATAAAACTGAACTTCATAATAGCTAAAGCAAATACTAATTTTTGACTATAAACAAAGGTTTAAAAGAAAAACATAGATGAATGTTGATAACTAGCTAAATCATAGACCACAAATCTACATCAACAAGAAAGAATTAAATTGATTAACATCATAGGATTTTACTAAATAAATTGTTAAGTGATATGCAAAGTATTTACTTAATGAATTAATGAACATCAATGGAAATATTGACAAAGTTACTCAATTCACTTTAATTAACAAAATTACAAACACATGATCAATAAACTTAGCATAAGATTCTACAACATAAATCTTAACATCAACTCATATTCAATACTTTCACATAAATGCAATATCTTGAATTCATAATTCAAATCATTTTTTTTGTAGCACAAGTCTTCTCTTGAAACTCTCATTAACAAATTATGTGCTCAAAACACTTATCGATAAGCTTTCAAGAAGTAACTTTTAGGGAATAAAATAATAATAAAATATTCCCCAAATAATACTACCTTTAAAGTAATTCTACCCCTATCTACACAAAATACGAAATAAAACACTTAACAATTTTGTAAAATAATTAATAAAATAAAGTCCTAATAATAGGTTTGTCCCTATCTCTCTAATATAGTCATTGCCTAATGATGACATTTACCAGATGTGGTTGTGTTAGAAAATTAGAAACATTTGTCACTTGGGTAATTTTTGAAAATCCAAAATGACTTCAACTTGTAAATTTTACCAAATCCTCTAACTCGATCCTTTGACAATTGTTAAAATTTTATGAGCATGAAACTAATGAATACCCTGCCATATCAACTTGATGAATGTAAATAGGAACCCTAATCATGATGAATTTAATGATGACAATCAACTTGGAACCCAACTTCAAGTCTTTGCACTTTTCTCAAGGATTTTAATGAAACCCTTGATTTGATGATAAGCCCATCCTTCAAACTTGAAACTTTAATCCTTGGTAGCACTTTGATTAAATTTTCCTACTTAGAGATGATAAACAACACTTATGAGTAAAAGAGTTTGTACATACTAATACAATATGATGAGAATATGAAGGACAAGTGGTTGATTATGTTGAAAACCCTTCACTAATGATAACAAACCTAAAAATCCATCCACTATGGCACTAGAACTTCCTTCACAAACCTATGAAAGTTAGTTGAATATGACATGTTTTCACTATGATCAACATAGGTAACTATTTCATGAAATCTTGAAAGTATGGCAACCTTCATATAGACATTAAATGATTAATTTACCTACCTTTATCATTGCTTTAAAACTTAGTTTTTTCTTGCATCTAACTAAAAAAGAAAGGTGGAGTTTAGATTGGGCTTTGCCATCTAATAAGTGTGTTTAGAGGGGTTTTGGAAAGGTTATACCACTAAATAAGTGAGCCTTTCTTGTGTTAAAGGTTGGGTGGAGTTTCATGGGGCTATTACCACTCAAAAGTAGTCTTTTAATCTATCTTTATAACCCTTCACTTAGGAATATATTTGTAAACAATTGTTGATGCCATAGGTGAGGAACTTCATGGTTATGGATACTAAAAAGTCCACCGTTCTTTATGTCCCCTTTCTCCTTCAACATATGGCACGCTTCACTTGACATATTGCCAACTTTACATGCTATTTGGTGGGGTTTTGACTAGGCTTACCACATAATAAGTGTGCCTCCTTTCAGTGTTTTAAGCCTTGTCAAATGTTTGGTGTGCCTTTATGAGCCATTAGCCACACACTTAAAAGTTCAGTGAAATATTCTAGTCTTTTCTAGTTAAAGAGTGTACCCTAAATCTATCTCTTTTCCCTTTGGAATAATTTACTAGGGTCTTTTCTCATCCTCTTCATGTTTGGAATGGATTTCACTTGGCATTGCCACTTAATTTACATACCAACCTTTACATTATTTTTAGTTGCTTTAAACTTAGTGGATATCACTAGAGAGTTTGCTACATTTGCAACTTACGATGAACTTTCCTTTGGCTTTTTCAATACAAACTGATGCCACATTTCAATGACTAATTTTTTCATCTTCTCCCTTGGATGAGGTTTTTTGATGACATTGCCACCCTAGAATAACACCAACCTTCGACAATTTTAGACACCATAAAAATTGGCACACTTTCTTCATTACTTGATCATATTTTGGCATTGTTTCAACTTGACAGTACCATCACAAAATGGTACCTCAAATTGATCATTTAATAACTTAAAACTTAATCATGATTTCATCCATTCTTTTCCACTTTGGATTGCTATCAAATGTGGAATTTCAACTTGGCATTACTAGCTTCAAATTGTGCCATCTATCACCTATTCTTCAAATGCTTTCTCTTCATGTTTGCCTTTGCTTGCATGATGGAAAAGCCATTGATTCTACCATGATTTTTTCCTTGTTCTATTTGATTTATTTTATCATTTATTGTTCATATGTGATCAAGTTTGTTGCAAGTATCAGCCTAACTGGTGTTGTCATTGATGTCAACATACTCCTGTTGCATTAATGATAAGGTTTGGATGAGCCATGAGCTGCGGATATTGAAAAAATTAGTCTCAATCAGGAACAGTGAAGAACGGTGATGACAATAAGGAAAAAGTCCAAGATAGGATGAGGATCAGAGGATATAGATTAAAGGGTTTATAGATATGTGTCTTTAGGTGATCTAGTAGAGATTTCAGAGGTCCGCATGAAGAGATGAAGAAGTTGTGACCGCTCAAGTTAAACCAGTTCCGGTAGGTGTTCAATGTGACAGAGTGTAACAAGAAAGGTTCAGTGAGATCCGGAAATGCATTTTCCTATTCTACGGTTTTGAGGGAGTTTTGAGGAAGTCTTTGTGGTGTATCAACTCAATTGGTTCATGGTTTTAAGGTCTGCAAGCATCTATTCCTTTGTGACAGTAATGACAGATTGTGTTCTTGAGGTTCCAGATGAAGGAGAGAAGGATTTCAGTAAGCAAAAGAAGTGTGGATGTTCTTGGTGATTCAGGAAAGCTTGTGGAAGTCTTTGGATCATGCCCAGTTAGTGTTGGTGGTCCGCATTGAAGTTGGAGTTCGCATTTGAAGAACAACTTCTGGAAGATGGTGTTCTTCCTGAGACAGGCTGACCTAATGAGTTATACATCTTGCGGATATTCTTGTGGATGTTTACCGACTTAGATGATCATTCCTAAATCAATGTCTTGTATAAATAAGGGATTACGAAGTCGTTTCAAAGTTGTCCTTGTGGTGATGAGAGTGTTGTAGTGAGGAAGAGAGCAAAGGGTAGAATAGAAGTATTGGACTTAAATGGAACTGATTCAAGCATGGTGAAGATGCTATTCTCCAGTTCATGTATGTGATATTCATTTCCTTATAGACAGTGTGTCTCTTATAGGCAGTGAGCCTCTTGTGAGTAGTGTGCTCGGGTAGTGAGCCCTAATTGGCATGTGCCATTTTGTTCTTTCTATTCTTCTAACAAAGAATACAATATTGGGTTAATCACCTCATGGTTTTTCCCTTAACCAGGTTTTCCACATCAAAATCTTGGTGTCTTATGTGTTGATGTGTTTTTGCTCTTGATTTGAATGCATTATGGTTCATTATTAATATACTGCTAATCACTTAGAAGATTTAAGTGTTTTATTGGAGAAAGTTTTGCACAACTGATTCCCCGCCCCTCAGTTGTGTGCCCTAAGTATAACAATTGGTATCAGAGCCAAGTTCCTCTAAAAAGGGGTTTAACTGCTTGAGGAGATCTAGAATGTCGTCTTACAAGAAGGATAGTCTGAAGTTTGATGGAACCAATTTTAGTCTATGGAAAGGTTGGATGAAATGTCACTTGCAATGTATGGGAAAGGTGTACTGGACCATGGCTACAACACAGTATACACCTCCACAGGTGGTCCGAAAGCTCCAAATGAAATCACATATGTTGAAAACAATTTGCGGACTATAGAAGCTCTTCTAAGCGCTTTATTTGATTCAGAGCTCTCAAATGTTATTGACCTACCAACTGCTTATGAGATTTGTAAAAAACTAGAAATTTTGCATGAAGGAGACCAGTATGTTAAATGTGCAAGGTTATAGAGTCTGAAAGGGAAATTTGAAAATCTGAAGATGAGAGATGATGAAAATATTACTACCTCTATGCCAAGAGTAAATGAGCTTGTTTGTGGAATTAGAAATGTAGGTGGCATCTTGGATGAAAATGAGATTGTTGGCAAAATTCTCAGATCCCTTCATGCCTCTTACAAAATCAAGGTTGCTGCCATTGATGAATTCAGAGCCCATACAACTATCCCAAGAGATCAATTGGCTGGCAAATTGGTTGCATTTGAAATGATCAAGTTTGGAGATGATCCCCCCAAGACTGAATCTGTATTCAAAGCCAGTGCCTCTGTAAAAGGTAAACAAAGGTTTGATCCAAGAGAGAACTCTTCAAGGAAACTATCATGGTATGAAAAAGCAAAGAAAGAAGTAGAAACTGCTCAACTTGAAGCCCTTATTGCAAAAAGACTGCCGAGAGGATCCGGAAGTATGAAGGGAAATTGCCCTTTAAGTGTTTTAACTACAATAAGATTGGTCATTTTGCCTCAAGATGTCTGAAAAGATTTTCAAGGCCAAATCCTAATAGATCAAGGTTCCAAAAGAATTATTACTATGTTCATGAAGAAGATGACAATGAAGGAGTAACAGATGGTGAATCAGAGACAGGAAACAAATCCAGAAATGAATGGGTGTTTATTGCCATCAAGGAAGAAGAACTGATATCCTTTGAATCTGTCAATCATAAAGTTGTAGAAAGAGCTCTGGCTGCCCAAGTTGATGAAAAGGATGATTGGGTCATTAATAGTGGATGCTCTCACCATATGACAGGTGACAAAAATAAGTTTGTAGATTTGGAAAGGTATGAAGGAGGAGTAGTAAAATTTGGTGATAATTCTACTGGTAGAATCAATGTAGAGGAACTATTTCTTTTGATGGAAGAAACAAAACCGGTAATGTACTGTATGTTGAAGGATTGAAGCACAATCTTCTCAATGTTGGATAGTTGGTGAACAAAGGCTATGATCTCCAGTTCAAAGATGGAAAATGCAAGATCTTTGAAAGCTTCGGAACAGAGATTGCATCCGGTACCCAAACTAAAGGTAATATCTTCCACTTGGTTGGTACTGGTAAAAGTTGTTTGTTTGTTTAAGTTGATCAGAGTTGGTTATGGCATCGGAGAATGTGTCATGTGAATTTTGATAATATCATCAAGATAAGCAATATTCAAGCTGTAAGAGATCTTCCAAAATTGGTGAAACCTACTAATAGCTTGTGCAAAGAATGTCAGTTGGGTAAGCTGAGCAGAATCACATTCAAGAGTAAGGAACTGTCTTCTACCAGATTATTGGACTTAGTTCATACTGACCTTTGTGGCCCGGCAAGAATCAAGAGTATGCAAGGTGATAGATACTTCATGTTACTAATTGATGACTATTCCCAGATGATGTAGGTAACTTTTCTAAAAGAGAAATCAGAAGCTTTTGAGAAATTCAAAATATTCAAGGCTATGGTAGAGAATGAAACCGTATTGAAATTGAAATGTCTGAGGTCTGATAGAGGTGGGGAATTCACATGCGGTGAGTTCATATAGTTCTCTGAGAAACATGGAATAAAGAGACATTTGTCTACTCCTAGGACTCCACAGTAGAATGGAGTAGTGGAAAGAAAGAACCGGACCATACAGGAAGCATCTAGGACCATGATGATGGAAGCAAATGTTTCTCACATCTATTGGAGATAAGCTGTCAGCACTGCAGTCTATACTCTCAATCGAGTTCAAATCAGAAGCAATACTGGTAAGACTCCTTATGAACTTTGGTTTGGCATCACTCCTACTGTGAGGTATTTTAGAGTCTTTGATAGAAAATGTTACATTAAAAGAGATGAAGATCTAGGAAAGTTTGATGCTAGAAGTGATGAAGGAATATTCTTAGGTTACTCTACTCAAAGCAAAGCATACCAGTGTTATAACAAAAGACTGAGAAAGATGATAGAAAGTAAAAATGTGAAGGTTGATGAGGGAATTGAGAAACCCTCAAGGTTTTATGAATATGATGAAGATGATCAGAATGGTATTCTGAATCAAGGAGCCCAAGCCTCATCTGTTAGTCAGATTCAAGCTAATCTGGTAGACGAGGAAGAAGAAATGAGTTTCAATAAGCCTAATCAAGAATTAGAAGTGCAAGAAATTCCTAAAGTTCCCAGGTATGTAAGACTGAACCACTCTGAAGATTAGATCATAGGTGATAAAAGAAAAGGAGTACTAACAAGAAGGAGAATTGCTCAAGATTCAGAAGAGTATTGTTTGATTTCAAAGATTGAACCTAAGACAGTGAATGAAGCTTGTAATGATGAAAACTAGACTAAAGCAATGGAGGAAGAGTTGGTGCAAATAGAGAAAAATCACACTTGGGATCTTGTTCCCAGACCTAGAAACAAGAATGTGATTGGAACCAAATGGGTCTTCTGGAACAACTAAATGAAGTTGGTGAAGTAATCAGAAATAAAGCCAGATTGGTCTACAAAGGCTACTCTCAAATAGAAGGAATTGATTTTGAAGAAACTTTTGCTCCGATGGAAAGAATTGAAGCAGTCAGATTATTTCTTGCCTTTGCTACCTTCAAGGATTTCAAGGTATATCAGATGGATGTCAAGTCTACCTTTCTAAACGGTGACTTGGAAGAAGTGTACATAGAGCAACTAGATGGATTTCAATTGTCTGATCATGATGATATGGTCTGCAAGTTGAAGAATGCGTTGTATGGATTGAAGCAAGCCCCAAGAGCCTGGTATGAAAGATTGGATAAGCATCTTTTGAAGATTGGTTTCAACAAAGGTACTATTGACAGTAACTTATATTTCAAAATTGAGCATGAAAACATCTTGATTGTTGAAGTATTTGTTGATGATATCATCTTTGGAGGAAGAGATAGTATGTGTAAAACTTTTGCAAATCAAATGAAAAGTGAGTTTGAGATGTCTATGCTTGGTGAAATGAATTTCTTCTTGGGTCGGCAAATCACTCAAACAAAGAAAGGAATCTTCATGTCTCAGACCAAATATATGAAAGAATTGTTGAAGAAATTTGGGATGGAAGATTCAAAGCCAATGAATACTCCCATGGCAACTGGATGTAAGTTGAGCAAAAATGATGACTCTCCTAAGGCAGACCAGACAAAGTACAGATCAATGATTAGAGGATTGTTGTATCTCACTCAAACTAGACTAGATATTATGCAAGTTGTTGGTCTTGTTGCTAGATTCCAAGCTGATCCTAGAGAATCCCATGTCATGGAAATCAAGAGTTTTTTTAGATATCTAAAAGGGACGGTTGAGTATGGTCTGTGGTATCCTAGAGATCATGATTTCTCTCTTCATGCATATACAGATATTGATTAGGTAGGAGATGTGGATGACCGGAAGAGCACCATTGGTGGAGCATTCCTTTTGGGGAAGAGATTAGTTTCTTGGCTAAGCAAGAAACAAGAGGTAATATATCTATCTACAACTGAAGTAGAATATATTGCAGTAGTAGGTAGTTTCACTCAAGTTTTATGGATGAAGCAGA
The DNA here is from genome assembly GCA_027924645.1 of Cunninghamia lanceolata. Lineage (NCBI taxonomy): Eukaryota > Viridiplantae > Streptophyta > Pinopsida > Cupressales > Cupressaceae > Cunninghamia > Cunninghamia lanceolata. The sequence goes on from BSBN01000665.1 coordinate 352,575, forward strand.
TGCTAAGAGATATCAAAGTGGAATATGAGGAACCTATCACAATCTTCTGTGATAATTCAAGTGCTATAAATATATCTAAATATCTAGTGTTGCATTCAAAGACTAAACACATATCCATCAAGTTTCACTTTTTGAGAGAGCAAGTGAACAAGAATGAAGTCAGATTGGAGTTTGTGCCCTCCAAGGATCAGATTGCAGACATCTTTACTAAACCTCTACCTAAGGATTCTTTTGAGTATCTTAGGGAGAAGTTAGGGGTCATTGCCCCTCCACTGATGAACTAAGGTGCATCAGTCTAGTGGATATCATATTCATATCTTATGATCTGGATTGATGGGAGCTGCTACTCAAGGGGAGCAGCAAGTATGATTCTAAAGTGTTGGAATTGCAAGTATGTGCCATTTTCCATTGATGTCAAAGGGGGAGAGAAGATATGTGAAAAACAAGTGGCTGCTGATCAATGGGAGAGCAGTAAAGGGAGAAAATACATGTGAATGATTGTTGCTAATAGGGGGAGTTGTGACAGTAAGGAGAAGTTCTTGTCTTGATGGTTAAAACAATTTTTCACATCTTATGTTGTCATCAATGACAAAGGGGGAGATTGTTACAAGTATGGGCCTAACTGGTGTTGTCATTGATGTCAACATACTCTTGTTGCATTAATGATAAGGTTTGGATGAGCCATGAGCTGAGGATATTGACAAAATTAGTCTCAATCAAGAACAGTGAAGAACAATGATGATAGTAAGGCAAAAGTCCAAGATAGGATGAGGATTAGAGGATGCGGATTAAAGGGTTTATAGATATGTGTCTTTAGGTGATCTGGTAGAGATTTCAAATGTCTGCATGAAGAGATGAAGAATTTGTGGCCACTCAAGTTAAACCGGTTCCGGTAGGTGTTCAGAGGTGACAGAGTGTAACAAGAAAGGTCTGGTGAGATCTGGAAATGCATTTTCCTATTCTACAGTTTTGAGGGAGTTCTAAGGAAGTCTTTGTGGTGTATCAACTCAATTGGTTCATGGTTTTAAGGTCCTCAAGCATCTATTCCTTTGTGACAATAATGACAGACTGTGTTCTTGAGGTTCTGAATGAAGGAGAGAATGATTTCATTAAGCAGAAGAAGTGTGGATGTTCTTGGTGATTTAGGCAAGCTTGTGGAAGTCTTTGGATCGTGCCTAGTTAGTGTTGGTGGTCCGCATTGAAGTTGGAGTTCGCATTTGAAGAACAACTTTCGGAAGATGGTGTTCTTCCTGAGACAAGCCGACCGGATGAGTTATACATCTTGCGGATGTTCTTGTGGATGTTTTCTGATTTAGATGATCATTCCTAAGTCGATGTCTTGTATAAATAAGGGATTGCAAAGTCATTTCAAAGTTGTCCTTGTGGTAATGAGAGTGTTGTATCGAGGAGGAGAGCGAAAGGTAGAACAGAAGTATTGGACTTAAATGGAATTGATTCAAGCATGGTGAAGATGCTATTCTCCAGTTCATGTATGTGATATTCATTTCTTTATAGACAGTGTGTCTCTTGTAGGTAGTGAGCCTCTTGTGAGCAGTGTGCTCGGGCAGTGAGCCCTAATTGGCATATGCCATTTTTTTCTTTCTATTCTTCTAACAGAGAATACAATCTTGGGTTAATCACCCCGTGGTTTTTTCCTTAACTGGGTTTTCTACATCAAAATCTTGGTGTCTTATGTGTTGATGTGTTTCTGCTCTTGATTTGAATGCATTATGGTTCATTATTAATATACTGCTAATCACTTAGAAGATTTAAGTGTTTTATTGGAGAAAGTTTTGCACAACTGATTCCCCCCCCTCAGTTGTGTGCCCTAAGTCTAACAAAGTTTTCCCTACAAAATTGTTAGCTAAAAATACCAAAGATTAGATGGTCTTTTCTAACTAACTAGGAGAACTGTTAGTGTAAAAAGAGATATTACCTAGTTAGTCATTGCTAGGTCCTCTTCACACTAGTCTTCTTAATCTTACTTAGGAGTCATCAACAACATTTAATAATGTACATCTAGGTGCATTTAATATTTTTGCACTAGTTATCTCATGTCATAGCATTAAGACACTTGCCATCTTTCTAGTGTGTCTTACATGCATTTATTAGTGGTGTCTAGGTGCATTTATTATTTGTGTCATCTAGTTTGTTTTTCCACTATGTTGGCCTTGTGCATCATCACTTAACCTTGCTCCTATAAGGAAGGTATCACATTATATATTTCAGGCCATGTAATGCAATGGAATTCAATTGTGTATGAAGTCAAGCCCTACATCATTTCTTGGCAATTAGGATTTGTTGTTGCTTGTCTCTCTTGTTGAGGTAGGTTGTTGTGATTGTAGGTTATCTAGGGCCTCCTTGAGTCCATAATTGACTCTTACATTGTATCAAATCTCAAAGTTGTGATCTACTTCCCTTGGTTTTCAAGAGATTTTTTCAAGAGCTATTTTTTGTTTCATCTTGGAGCAAATCTAATTGCACCATTGTGTTCATAAGGTGTCAAAACCTTAAGATCAACTATATTTTCATCAAAATTTAGTTCAAGAGAAGAAAAGGCAAATTTTTTTTGTATTTTAGGTTCTTATGCCCATGTAAGACACTTGTGTTGTATGATTTAAAAAAAACTATGCAAAATAAAATTTGTGTTGTGCCCTTCTTCCATCATTCCATCATTTGTCCATACTTAATTGTACGCATTCTCACTTTTTGGGAGGAGTTTTTTCCCATGTGGTTTTCTCCTTTTCTCCACTTGAGATCTATTGTTCATGAGTACCTAACATGGCCTAGTAGTTTGGATTCATTCATGCATTCATGCTTAGTTTTCTTCTCCCTAAGTTGCACTTAAGGGGGGGTGTTAGTGTAAAAATATATAGTATCTAGTTAGTCATTTCTAGGTCCTCTTCACATTAGTCTTCTTAAGCTTACTTAGGAGTCATTAGGAGCATTTAATAATGTACATCTAGGTGCATTTAATATTTTTGCACTAGTTGTCTCATGTCATAGCATTTAAACACTTGTCATCATTCTAGTGTGTCTTACATGCATTTATTAGTGGTGTCTAGGTGCATTTATTATTTGTGTCATCTAGTTTGTTTTTCCACTATGTTGGCCTTGTGCCTTATCACTTAACCTTACCTATATAAGGAAGGTATCACATTGTATATTTCAAGCTATGCAATGCAATGGAATTCAATTATGTATGAAGTCAAGTTTTGCATCATTTATTAGAAATTAAGCTTTTTTCTTGCTTTTCTCTCTTGCTGTGGAAGGTTGTTGTGATTGTAGGTTATCCAGGGCCTCCTTGAGTCCATCATTGACTCCTACAAGAACAAAAACTAACTTGGACTTGGTGCAAACTCAAGAATTAACTAACAACTAACTTGAGAAAAAGAGGACTAAAAATGAAATATCTTAGGGGCACCAACAATTGTCTCTTTCTTGGGACCATGAGATAGGCTTGGGCAATAGGAGAACTTAAGAATTTTAGGAAAATTTTGACTAGTGTCTTATTTGTCAGCAATAGATTCAAGCCTATTCTAACACCTAACCTAAAACATAACAATAAGAAAACACATTGTATAAAAGGGAAAAACATTACAAAATCATGAATATAGGAAAAGAAAACTACTCACCTACCTATAAACATAAAGGAGACATGTTAGCTAGACAAAGTCATTAATGGTGTGGGAAAAGTAATAACCCCTCTATTTGAATTAGAGTTCTAACTATGGTAACTCATATCTTGAAAACCAATATAAAATACTCATGAATATCTAAGGCTTAGGAAAGTAGGAATGGTCGAGTAGAAAAAATTTAACACAAATTGATTGATAAGTATTAGTTCTTGATGATTTTCTCCCATAAGGAGAAACCTTTTGAGTAGGTTAAGCTATTATGTCTCCTTTTCAAGATGTCTAGCAAGGTCTTGTGGTTACAACACATCTTTAGGAACAATAATGTTTGCATATATGATTTGATTCTCTTTACCCATTACTTCAACATATTCAATTCTAAATCCAATTAAAGCATCATCCTACAAGAAAGGATAAAAATGTTGTGTTTAGTGGGAAAAAAGTAGGTTTTCTTAAAACCAAATTAAGTCCAATTCTTTCACCAACTAAACATTAGGAAGATAAGAACTGAGCTTGAGGTTAAGCTACATATTTCTTATACCTTCCTCTATACTAATTAGGTCTAATAAAGTGTTTAGATTAAGATTTCACAAGTTCATTTCACTCACTAATCATGAAACCCTAATTACACCATGTGATTGTAACCTATTGAATTCAAAGACAAATCCAAATGAATAGATTATAGAAATGTAGAGAATAAGGTATAGAGAACATGCACCCATAAAATGAGGACCAACTGGACTAGGGCACCTACTCCAAAGTCCCACAACTTTTCATCTGTAAAACTCTTATGTATCAGGTGTTTGATAATCTTTGGTAGCTCCTAGATCCTAAAGAATATTCCCAGGTGGACTCGGGCACCTATTCTTTAGTCCCAAAACTATCATGATCTAAAAATTTGAAACTCTGTGATGACTATATCAGCAATATCCATCTTCCTGTCACTCCTTTTTGTTCGATACAAAAGGCAGAGAAAGATGTTACGGCTATATAAGAGCTTGCCTCAGTCAAGCCCCATTTTTGGCATTCGTACCTCAACAATAGCCAATGATAAAGATCTACAAAAGTGTGTGCTCATCTAACAAATGTGTATGTAGAAATATAAAACTGTAGATGACTCAAGGATCAAGGGAAGATCAATAACTTGCTTCAAATCAATGAACAAACACAACTTAACCTCAAGGAGATGAAAGCAATGAAGACTTGCATGAACAAGAAGGTGAGGCAACCATATCCATGGAGGATTCCCAAGCTCAATGTTGGGGGCTTCAACCCTTCTCTCAATCATGCAAAAGGTGTACAAACCCTAGGAAGAGCAAGATAGTCTCAAGATCTTGATTCGTAATCTCCATCCATTGTCTCCATGATAGAAAATTTAAATAACTTCAAGAGCTTCAACAAATCACTGATCTTCAACGGCAATTTTGGCATAAATCTTGCATATAGATCATGTATGATAAAATGATTTTCAAATGTCTTTAAATATCTAACCTTAGGAATCTCAAATTTCAAAATAGTGTCTTGACATCGCATGAAAATAAAAAATTTGAAATCGAAATCCTGAGGTGAACGATGGGAGTTGACACCTTGCCAAGATTCAAAATCTCAAAAAATGGGGCAGGACTAGGGCGTAGACGCCCAAGTCTAGTTCCCCATTTTCCTATCAAATTTGCATCTAGGAGATTCCAGGGACCCAAAATCCAAATTCTCTTTTCAAGTTTAGTCAATAGTTATCTTGGGATACAACATTTTTATCAACTAGATATAAGTTAGTCAAGGTTTTAGGAAGGCCAGAAACAAAGAAGTTAAAAGGACACCAAAGGAGAGGAGCTAAACCGAGGGAAATTCTATCATTCCATACATGAGGATGATTTCTGATGTAACATGTTGACAAAAAATTCAGTAACTTACTCTTGAATTTTTGGATCAAATAATAGGTATCAACTAAGAACCATATGATTTCAATATTTCTACATCTTCTTCATCAATTGAATTTTCATCTAGAAACCCATCCAACTTTAAATCTTGAATAATTAGATCATTATCCTTTGACTTGATAAAGAGTGTGCTCTAGATCTATCCCTTGTCCCTTTGGAAAAATTTACTAAGCTATTTTCCCATCTTCTTCATGTTTAGCATTGATTTTAGTTGGTACTTCCATTTAATTTGTATGCCAACTTTTACATGATTTTTAATTGCATCAAACTTAGTGTAGATCACTAAATATTTTGCCACATTTGTAACTTAGGATGAGCTTTCCTTTGGCTTTGCCACTACAAAATGGTGTCACATTTCAATGACTAATTTATTCATCTTCTTCCTTAGGTATGGTTTCCTAATGAAATTATCACCTTGGAATAACATCCACCTTTGATAATTTTAGACACCTTAAACCTTGGTTAACTTTCTTAATCACTCATCACCTTTGGGCACTATTTCAACTTGACACTGCCATCATAAAATGGTGCCTTGACTTGATCATTTAAGCATTTGAACCTTGAGCATGATTTCATTCAATCTCTGCCACTTTAGATTACCATCAAAGATGTAATATTTCCTTTGTGTTTCTATCTTAAAATTGTGCAATCCCTCACCTAGTCTTCAAATGTCTTCTCTCCATGATTTCCCTTGCTTGCATGATGGAAAAGCCATTGATTCTACCTGTTGGTGCTCAAATTTGCAGTTTGCAAAGCTGTAAAAGGATACTAAGCTTTATGGTCAGGTTATGCAACTAATTTGGTCAACTAATGCAATCAACCAAGATGGTTGGGATTCCCTGCACTTTAGGCTCTGCTTTGCCTAGGTGGATGTTACCTTATGTTCACCAATGAATTTAATTACTCCTCAAATTGGTTGGTGACTTAAGAGCAAATTATGGATTTTATGAAATTTATCAATTAAATCATCCAATGTAACCTAATTAAGATTGGCATGTAATTTGAATAGGTTGTCTTTTATGTTCTACACACTACTCCTACTCCTACAAACATAAAATAAATCTAGATTTTTGAAATATAATACAAGGAAATGATTTTGGAAAAGAATTGATCAGTGCCTTTTTCTTAGCTGGGTAATGGAGTCTAATCATAGATAGATTTGTGCTTACTTTCTAGTCACAACTCAAATTACTTGGCATAGTATTGTCTATGACTGGCATAAACATGCAAGATTGTTTTACCTAGCTCTACTTAGTTGTCCAACTTGGATCCTCCAAATTATAGTGATCTATTCAATGGAATTTAATTCCTACTTGAGGAAACCCTATCAATAAAATCACCCAAAACATTAAGTATCCTTTGAAAAATTAGCCATATACTTGATATGCTAATTCAAATAACAAGGAGAAAGAAAATATGGAGATAACCAAATAAATTATAACAAGACCATTCAACAAGCAATTGAGAATTAGATTTCAGGCACCAGAGAAATGCAGTTTGCTTTTATTGATATGCTTCAGAGAATATGCCTTATAATGTCTCTTTCCAAAATCAACTTCCCCGAGCTTTTCCCAAGGTCTTGGTTTCCTTCTTATAGGGAGGAAGGAAGCAATAAGCTTTAGATCTTTCACATTCCAAAATGACTTTTCATATGCCCACCCCTTGATATGACATATTACAATATTTACTTTTTAAAAAGTCTTAATAGGACAACCAAATATATTTTGAATACATTTTGAAAAGCATAAAACAAGAAAGAGACAAAATAGGAGGACATCCAAAACTTGTTGATGAAGATTTGGTGCCTGTTGACGCCAGCTTGATGCTCACACAACTCCACTACATACTTTGCCTATCCATTCTTTAGTTGAAAGATATTATTTCTCCCATTGATACACAGTATAATCACTAGACCATTTGTATTCTTGGATCTGGAGTAGATTGGCCTGGTGATCCTTCCATCTCTTATCTAGCAACACCTTGACTTCAATGTTGAATTTTGCATACTCAACATCTAGTGCAATCACTCTATCCAGAATCAGATTGAAAATGAAAATGTTTGTCTTCATCCTTCTTCAATTGATCAATCACTTGAGGAACTATTTGATCAAACTCATCTTTCCATTCTCCAAAGCTTTTGTTTTGTTTACCTTCTGTCAAAATTGAAGGAATGAATTGATGCTTGAAAGTGGCGAAGGAGTCTATCTTTACTTACATCGTTTGAATCTCTCTACTTACATATTGAAACTCATCCAAAATCATCTTGACCATTTTCTTTGTAGGTTTGAGAGTAGTAGGAGCACCTAGATTTCTTTATAGAACTTTGCACAGGGTAATCAATAAATGATGTGTTGGCTACCATCTTTTGTATACTGGGTCTGAAATAGAAAGATTAACTTTCAAATGTTAAATTTCTTGAGACAAAGCATTGTAGCATTCAAGCACATCTCCCAATTCCCAATTTGTCAACAATTAGTTTCACTTTGTACTCCAAAATTTTCTCAAAAACATCAAGAATTTTCAATATTGCTTCTCCTTTTGTTATTTCATTTTACTTTTTCAAGTCCTCAATTTTATTTTCAAACTTCAAATTAAAAGTATTCAACTGATCAATAGGCACTATGTCACCAAGTTCTTGAGCTTGCAGAGGTTGATACAGAACAATTTCTTTATTTGGAGACTCACCAACTCCTTTAAGTTTCTTCTTCAATCTGACATTCTCCAAATACATTCTATTGACTTCTTCATTCATTTCAATTTCAATTTTTTCATACTCAAGCAACTTTTGCTCCATGTTTTTCATAGTAGATTTGGTGAAAATGGCTTAGTACATGGTGAGGTTGGCCGCTTCCAAGGCTGATGTATCTTTCAATGTTTTGACCATAGCTGGCCCCCTCATCTCTTGAACAACATCAAGCAATCTTGGTTTCTGTGTGCTCTTTTGAATGCTCCATATGGCCAAAGTTTTAATTTTGGGATTGAATCCCACACCACTCATTCCATTCTTGAAATCAAACTCAGAAACCTACATTGGATCATCCTGGTTTCTTACTTGATCAAGTAAGAACATTATTTTCAAATCCATCCCTGGAATAATCAACATATTTCTTTTCAAAACAATTTGTCTAGCCTCTTCAAGACTGACATTTATTTCATCAATTTTCATATCCTTGAATGCTTGAGCAACAATTTGCTCATGTTGGGATTCATCATTTCCCATTTTATTGAATTCCACCTTCTCAAATTATTTCATCTTCAATTTCATCCAAAAGTCCTTGAATTCAAGATTGTTTATGAATTGATCATCTTCAATGAATCTCAAAGAGTCAAGTACTCTTTCATCTTCATGCATTTTTTTCTCTCCCTACTCATGGCTTTCTATTCCTGCTTCAGTCATGTGAGCTTCTGCATCTTTTTGGGGGGCTGATCAACCTCTTCATGCTCATTCATGTGTCGTAGTATATTGGCAACTTCCTCTATATCTTCCACCCCTTCAGTTATTTCATAGGGCACCAATGGAACAAGATCATCAACTTTTTTCTTTTAAGAAGGTTGTTGATCAAGGAGTGAAGGATCTTGCACTGACATGGCATTAGGGGTAGGTTCTTGAATCACAACTCCAATTGACATCTTCACAGGGAGCGTAATAGCCTTAGTAGGATGGCTCTCTACCGCTTTTCCATATATCCTCTCAAATTTATTAATGATTAAATTTATTCTCTTCAAAGAATCATTCTCCTCAACAAAAAATCCAAGAAAATTAGGATTATTTTTCTTTTTTCCATCCTCAATATCCATTAGAATGTCCCATTTTATTTGCCTAGCATACACTGGCACTGGAGTGAGGTAATTCCTGATAACATCTTCTTCATAGTTCACTTGATGAGTAATCCCAGATTTTGTAAGGATTACTTGTCTGATAGAATTTACATAACATTATGGGTCAAAAAATCAATTTGTAGCACATTTCAAATAATATCTACTTTTAAAATACTCTTGCAACTCTTCAAGAGTGTCAACACCAACATACAATACTTCAAATACAACTAGATCTAGCAAAAAATGTTCCCTTTTTCTAGTTTTTCATCAAATCCCTCTCCATCTCGAGCATCTGCCACATAAATTCAAGAAATGCTATCCTAGAAGGACAAAAATTTGGTAGAATATGTGGGGCCTGGGTGTACCCATAAACTCTTATCAATGTGTGGTTTGGTAGGAAGAAGAAATCACCAAAATTGTGTGTGTGCCCCTTCTCTAGCTTCATTGCATGTGGTCTCAACAATTCCCTTACTTATGATGTCAATATTGGTACAGCATGTCCAAGGGAAGCCATGATCCTAACAACAAAATCATCATGAAAAGAAACATAGTCACCTTTATTGCAATTCTTGTCCCATAGGTAACACCAACATTGCACAACTAATCTGTATCCCTTGTTATGAACCATGACTAAATCCATCATTGGACTCCACCTCTTCCTATTTTGAAACAAAATCAAGTGACACAACAGAGAACAATGCTTGAACTTCAATAGTCCCCTATTCTCCAATATTTGAAGGAATCCCTCATGCAACCGTTTCTCCAGATATGAAGCAAAATCATATTCATTATTCAACTCATAGTTATGTATCCTCATAGCCATCATCATTATCCCCATTGACATTTTCTCTTGTGCATCTATCCCAAGAACTTGACATAATACAAAGAATGTTTTCTTGAAGTAAAAAATGAAACTATCCATAGGGAATGGATCAACAGAAGTAGTAGGGATAGGCATTCTTCTATTGTTGGCCCCCTTTCTCATATGCATGGGGAGTTCATCACTTCTATAGGTTTTTCTCAATTTCTTATAGTCTTCCTCACTTTTTTGAACATCCACAATAGTCAGAGCTTGCTTGTTTAACATTGTCATGCCCACATTTTCCATGCAGTCACAACGCGCAACACATGTGTCATGTCCACATTTGACATGTGGTCATGACATGCAATACAAAAAACTTTTCTGCATGTCCCTAGTAACCCCCTCGCACGCGTCTGTGTGCTCGGTGGCAATACACATGAGGTGTAAACATGTCATACAAATTCGGGGAAGTGCACCTTCCTACGCCATCCCCTATGTGATGAAAGTCATCTAGTAGGTATGCAACACGATGTGCGCCGCTTCTAGGGTTAGAACAATTTTAATCTGAACCCTAAGTTTCTTAGGTGAAGAGGTGATTTCGTCAGCTTCGAAACCAAACCCTAATTCTAATGCATAAATAAATTTTAATAAAAAAATATGAAAATCAATGGCATGATGGTTGCATGATAAGATGGAGTGATAAAACAATAGTTGCCAAAGGGTAAAAAAAAACCCTAAAATCTAGGAAAAATTTGACAGCATAACGCGTTATCAATAATTGAAATAAAAATTTTAAAAGAAAGACTCTAAGAAGAAATTAATGCAAAAATTAAAATAAATAATCGTAAGTAATATTAAATAAATTTTCAAGGTAAACAAATTGACCACTTAATCAAATTATAAAATTTGAATTAAAATAATAAACAACCGAAATAGAACTCATTACTTAAGTCCGTTAATAAATATAATTTCATGAATTACATTTATTAATTAACCCAAGTTAAAATAAATACAAAGAGGATAAATTAAAACATCACCTTTGGATATAATTGATAAATTAAATTAAATAAAAGATTAACCACAAGGTTAATTTAAAACGCACTAGAATTAAAAAATAAATATCCCAAAATAATAACCTACTAAGGGATAAAACACCTCATCTAAAATAAACAACCCATTCAATTAAATTAACTCTCCAAAAGGAATTAAAATCAAAACCCCCAAATAATATTATCAACCACTAAAATAAAGCACCAAGGAAAACAAATAAATCAAAATGGGTTGAAAAACAAAGTGGAGGAAACTTAGTTTCCCGTGCACAAGGGAAAATGGAAGAATTAATTAAAAATCAAATTCTAAATTTCCCTCTCAATGTACAACCCTAAGTGCCCTCCAATATAATACTAATTTCCTACACTAGAAAGCCCTAATTTTCTTATTCTATTATTTCCTTATGAAATACCCTAACTTATTCTTTTGGTTTTCTTCTCTCATTGTTCCACTTCTCTCTTTTTCTTGTTTGTTTTGCCTCCATTGTTGTAGGTTAAGGGTTTGTTAATGGAGGCCACCATGGGAATGGCTCACGGAGGAATACATTTTTGTTTAAACAATAGGGTTTCTTTATTTTATCCTATTATTACTAGAGAGAGAGAGAGAGAAGTATATGTGTATATAAATATATGTACCCAAATGGCAATAACAGATTTAACATTGCAGGTATCAAAGGATACACAGGAGACGGTGTCGTAACCACCATGGCATAGGCCGCAAATTTCAGTGGATGGGGAGGGCGGCGTATGAAGTTTAAGTGAAGGTAAAGGGGGTGTGGTGAGGGGGTCAAACCCCCACCCACACCCCCCCGCGGCTCCCATTCCCTTCAAAAAACTTTCTTTAAAATAAAACTTAGTCCACAGAATCTTTCTTGGCTCAGCTATTTATTATTTCATTTCTTTCAGTCCAATTTGTAAATATATATATATATATATATATATATATATATATATATATATATATATATATATATATATATATATATATATATATATATATATATATATATAGTAACATGTATTTACAAATAAACAGATTTGGAATGAAAAGACATAATCAGATTTGCAAGTTTCCTCTCTTTTAAAAAAAATAAAATAAAAAACATTTTCTTTCTTCATAAATCAAAATCGAATCATACATGAGGATGATACACGTGTTTTTTGTTTTTTTTATGTCTCCTAAAAAATGCATTACAACAAAACTAATTTATTTACTTTTCTGTTTGAACATTCCATAGAAAACAACTACAGCATATACCTATCTTTTTTTTTCTTTTTTTTTTTGTAAAAATAACACAACAACTAATTAATTCTTTTCTTTCCCTTTTGTAGTAAATAAAATGGAACATAATACTATTTACAGGAAACTATAATTAGTAGAAAACTATACATTCCCTTTTTCTGTAATAAAATGGAACGATACATGTTGTTTAGAATAGCAATTTTCAAGGTAACCAGTTTAATAATTTTCTTTCTTCCAAAATCTTCCTACACATCATTTGTTTAAACAGGAAATTAACTAGTGCATAGGACATCATGAGATATTTCAAACACCACATCATTAATGTATTCGAAAGCATATTTAAATTACATACAATGAAAATAGTTTACTTAACTCTTTTCTTTTTGTATACAACTTGACAATAAAATAACAAGGTAATACAATCTGCCATAAATATGACAAGGCCTCCAAGGCCATGGCATCTCAAACCAGCCAACTAAAATAAGACAAATTAGATAACAATGGACCCCTCTAAGCTCCATTTTCTTTCCAATGAAAACCTGCAATAATGCACACAAAAATGGGGAACCAAGCCATGAAGGAAAGCCCTCCTCCCTACCATAGACTCGCAAGTGGGTCACCCCTAAGCTAGGGAGGTAGGATTCACACAGTTTGACACACACTCCACAACAATACAATATTTTTAAGAACACACATAAAATTTCCCCAAGGTTGCACAAAACTAAACTCATGAAAATGAGTTTGATGGGGGTAGGGGAATGGACCCCTCAACTCAAGAGGCCACTCCATTATCTCAAATCACCAAGTCTCAAGGCCTCAAGCTATAACCACCAAAATACATATCTCCAAATAACTCAAAAACTATCATGGCACTCTTGCCATAAAAAAAATGTTCTCAACATCAAGAAAAGCCCTCAAGGCTATAAGTAGCACAAAAATAAGGAGGTGACCTCGAGGAGGTTCACTCTCCCCTACCCCATACAAGTTGAGCCTTATCTCCAAATGGAGCTGCTCTCACCAAACTCCCAACCCACACAAAAATAAAAACAACAAACAACCTAAAACTACAACAAAACTTAAATGAAATTTACAAGGGAAAATGGCCATAGCCATGGAGCTTACCTTCAAAAGCCCTAACAATGGAAGCACGTTTGGTGAAGAGCTCCAAGCTTCTCCAAGTCTTCCAATCTCTAAATTCTTCTAACTCCCCTCAAAGAACTCCAAGAATAGAAAAGAAAATATGCAAAATGTAAGAACCCCACACTCCTCTTCAAGAGGAGGTAATATAGGCCTTCCAATTTGGCCTTGAGGAATGAGAAGGTGACACTTGTCACCTTCTCCTTCCTCATCCCATGCCACTTTCAATGGAGAGGAAGTTTGAGGGTGACAAGTGTCACCCTCTGATTCCATTCCAATCCTCACCTTATCCACTTGTGCTCTCACACATGTGTGAGAGATGAAGTGGTGAGGTGGCAATCCCCTTCAAGCCTCCATGAGGATAAGGGATGCCATATGGCATCCTCTTATTATTCAAGAGAACCATCTCCCTCCAAGATGCTCTCACACATGTGTGAGAGTCTTGGAGGGAGATCCCACACACTTGGGAGTTTTGGAGACCTCCCAAGTCTTCTTGGTGAAGGGATCCCCAAACTTTGGGAAGAGAGATGAGTCTTTCCCAAAGCATGACTCATCTCCCACCCTTAGCCATATCAAAATTCGTCACTTTGACTAGACATCAATTTAGAGTGACTAAAAGTGAGTTACCCCAAGGTTTAGTTATTCAAAATTGACCCTAGACCCAAGGGTAACCACCTAGGGTAAGTTTTGGGACAATAAGGTACCCCTAGGGAGTCATAAATTCACTTTAAATGGCCCAAAAATGAAAACAATACCAAGTGGTGTAAAACAAAAAAAATATACAACACATGATATAAATTAATTTACAAAATGGGTACTAGGCCAAAATAGAAAATCAAACAAGTACTCAAACAACATTTGATCAAACGTGATCGGTTTCACAGGGAATAACATATATGTGAACACTACCTCTGATTTCTTGTGGCTTGGGAATATAATCCTGCACAACTAGATCAAGTGTCAATCATATCATGAATAATCATAGCTGAAGAAATTGAAATTAAATTCATGCCATTGTATACAACATTAATCATTTACAACATCATTCAAGATTAAACTATATTTTCTATCTAATGTCACATAATCATCATCAAATAATGAACCCACATAATGAACTAGAAATCACATCAATAATCATCATCTACTATATCTCACATGTCTAATCTCATCATAGTATCAAAATATGATTTAAATCGAATCACCACATGTCTAATCAATGTCAAACCAGAATCAAGAGATATAATCAACTTTGCATAATGGAACAATAGTCTCTAAAAGTCTAATAACGTCACCAATTGTAATGTAAAATGATCAAAAGTAAGGAAAAAATATTGGCCTCACATCCTCCCCCCCTAAGACTAAACTTCCTCCTGGAAGTCATCAAAAAGGTGAGGATAGAGTGCACTCAAAGTAGCTGCATCCTCCCAAGTAGTTGTGACCTTGTCATAACGATCCCATTGGACCCTAACCTGGTCCAACTCTCAACCTTGAAGGCCCAGTGTCTAACGAGCCAATATGCGAAATAGGTCCAAAGCCAACTGCCCGTCTACCTCTACCTATAGAGCACTCTAGTCTAATACATGAGATAAATCAGATAAATATCACCTCAATACAAAAATATGAAAGACATCGTGGATATGCGACAGGCTAGGTAGCAACACTAGATGGTAGGCAACAGGTCCTATCTGCTCCAAGATCTCAAAAGGTCCTACAAACCATGGTGCAAGTTTAGAGCCCTTTCCATAACAGATAGGACTCTTGTGTGGCTACACTCTAAGGAATACTTTGTCCCCAATTGAGAAGCTCTGATCAAGTCTCTCAACATTGGCGTACTTCTTCTATCTATCCTATGCCTCTTGAAGTCTCTGCCTAATCAGTGTGACCTACTGCTCCATATCCTGAACCAACTCTAGACCAATGGCAACCCTGTCCTCTATCCGATCCCAAATCAATGGTGTCTTGCATGGTCTATCGTATAAAGCCTGAAAAGGAGGCATACCCAACGAGTTGTTATGCCCATTATTGTAGGCAAACTCAACCAGATACAGTTACTCCTCCCATCTAGACTGATGGTCCATAACATACATACAAAGCATGTTTTCCAACACCTGATTCACCTACTCTGTCTGCCCATCTATCTCGGGATGATAAGCGGAGCTAAAGTTGAGTTGTGTGCCTAATGCCTGCTGCAAAGCTCTCCAAAAGGATGAAGTGAACACTGAATCCCTATTAGAAATGATGCAGCGAGGTACCCCATGTAATCTCACAATATCATCCAAGAATACTCTTACCATTTCTAGTGCATTGTACATCATGTGTATAGGTGAGAAACAACGAGTTGTTATGCCCATTATTGTAGGCAAACTCAACCAGATACAGTTACTCCTCCCATCTAGATTGATGGTCCATAACATACATATGAAGCATGTTTTCCAACACCTGATTCACCTACTTTGTCTGCCCATCTATCTCAGGATGATAAGTGGAGCTAAAGTTGAGTTGTGTGCCCAATGCCTACTGCAAAGCTCTCCAAAAGGATGAAGTGAACACTGAATCCCTATTAGAAATGATGCAGCGAGGTACCCCATGTAATCTCACAATATCATCCAAGAATACTCTCGCCATTTCTAGTGCATTGTACATCATGTATACAGGTGAGAAATGCGCCACCTTGGTCAACTTGTCAACTGTCACCATGATGGCATCATGGTGGTGTGAAGACATAGGAAGACCAACAATGAAATCCATGGAAATGGTGTCCCATTTCCACTCAGGTATCTCGTGGGGGTATAAAAGGCCCGTTGGATGTTGATAGTCAGCCTTGACCCTCTGGCACTCAAGGCATCGAGCAACAAACTCTACAATATCCTGTCTCATACCTGCCCAATGGTACAACTGTCGTAGGTCAGCATGCATCTTCTTCACCCTCGAATGTATTGCATATGGTGCTCTGTGAGCCTCTGATAATACTACAGTATGTAGGTCACCTACGTGGGGTACATAGATGCATTGTTGATGATGAAGTAACCCATCTACCTCAAGAGAGTACCTTGAAAACTTGCCCACAAGGGCCCTCTATGAACGGATCTCCTGTTGCACCTCAAGAAACCACTCATCCTTAGGCAGAGGTTGAATAATGTGTCCTCTTAAGTCCACACTCATAGTCAAGGTCAAGATCTTGTAGCGCCTCGAACTCAATGCGTCAACAACCATGTTCTCCTTCCCTTTGATGTAGTGGACATCAAAGTCGTACTTGCAAAGAAACTCCATCCAATGCCACTGATGGGCATTCAGATTCGGCTGTGTAAATATATACTAAAGGCTTTAATGATCTGAATGAAGCTCAAAGCAATGAACCAATAAGAAATGTCTCCAACAAACTAGAGCATGAACCACTACTGCGAGCTCCAAATCATGAGTGGGGTAGTTCAGCTCATGGGTCTTGATCTTTTGTGACTCATACGTGATCATTCTACCACCCTACATGAGTACAGCTCCCAAACCCTCAAGTGATGCATCCGTACAAACCATAAAATCTGTTACTGGATCAGGAACTGCTAAAATGGGAGCACTGGTAAGACGCTCCTTGAGGACCCCAAAGGCCCTCTCACACTGCTCAATCCATAAAAATCTCTTCCCTTTCCACTGAAGGGAAGTGATGGGGTACAATATCTGAGAACAACCCTCAACAAATCTATGGTAATAACCAACTAACCCCATAAAACTCCTGACCTCTATCACACTGGTGGGTGCTGGCCAATCTCTGATAGCCTTGATCTTCGATGGATCTACTAAGATTCCATCGCCAGATAGGATGTACCCCAAATATTGTACCTCTATCCCAAAAAATGCACACTTCGCCAAGTTCCCATAAAGATTCTTCTCCCTCAAACACTGTAGAACCTGACATAGGTGCTCCTAATGCTCCTCGGTCCATGAATAGATCAAAATGTCATCAAGGAAAATAATAACTAACCGATCCATGTAGGTATGGAACACCCCGTTCATGAGACTCATGAACACTGCAGGGGTGTTTGTCAAACCGAAGGGGACCAGAGTGAACTTATAGTGGCCATATCGTGTCTGGAAGGTGGTCTTATGGATGTCTGCCTCTATGATATGAAACTAATGGTAACCAGACTTCAGATCAATCTTAGAGAACACCCTGTCTCTCTACATCTGATCGAAGAGATCATCAATCCTGGGCAGAGGATAACGGTTCTTCACTGTCACCTTATTCAACTGCCTAAAATCCATGCATAGTCGAAGAGACCCATCCTTCTTCTTCACAAAGATGACAGGAGTGCCCCAAGGTGAAATGCTCAGTTAGATGTGCCCCTTCTCAAGCAAGTCCTCAAGTTGTAACTTGAGCTCTATAAGCTCATGAGTGGTCATCTTGTAAGGTGCACGAGACACTAGCTTAGCACCCGACACTAAGTCAATATGAAAGTCTACCTCACGAGAGGGTGGCATCCCTGGTAACTCTGCGGGAAACACATCGACAAAATCTCTCAGGATGGGATGATCATCCAAGGATGCCTCAGGCTCATCATTTGATCTGTCACTCACTATAATAGCAAACATCTGGCATCCCTTCTGCATGCAGCACTTAAGTTGTTGAGCAGTTATCATAAGCACTATTGTGGGCTTCTGAATGCCCAATATCTCAACTAAGGTACCATGATCGTCTAAGTAGCTAATTGCCTTTCAGTGACAATCTAGCTTGGCTCGATGAGCCACAAGCCAGTCCATACCCAAAACCACATTGTAGGATCCTAATGTCATAACTCTAAGGTCACAAACTATGGTGAAAGGTCCCAAAGATATCTCATAGTCATGGAATAAGGCATCTACTGTCATCTTGGCCCCTGAGGCCAACTCAACCCCCCACCTATCACCTTGCCTAGAGGCCACCAACCTGCAACGCTCCACTAATGATGGAGATATGGAAGAGTCAGTAGCACCAGAGTCAAAAAGAATAGAAATGGGGACACCCCCTATCATACTTGATGTCTTAATCACTAATGCCTAAAAATTAGCCTGGTAGTTATTAACTGCTGTGAACATATGGTGGGACCTACCCACATCTCCAACCCTTTGCTCTGATCCTCCTGAACGAGGCTATCCCCCTTCTGTAAAGCCCTGTGGACACTCTCTGGCTAGATGTACCACTCCAGCACACACATAACATGGGCCCTAGCCTGTACCTGTCCAGTCTGAGTCCTACTTGACTGCTACTGTCTAGATCTACCTATGGACCCCTGTGAGCCCCTGTATGACTGCTGTGACCTTGCGGGTCCCGCAGGTGGTCCTTGCTACCTCTAATCTTTGCACGGCCCCTGCTACTACCAACATCGATTATGCCCCCCATGTGCCCTCTACTATGGCATGGGTCTCTACGGCTGTTGCTGTCATGGGGGCCTATGAGGTAAGGATGTAGAACTAAATCCTCCTCTCTGAGGTGGTGGTGGTGGTCTGTGGTAACTCTACTGATGTTGTTGTTGCCCATGATCCTGAAACTAAGGGTGTGAACTCTTCCCTCGTCCCTATATCTCCTCAGCTATGTATGCCTTCTCGATAGCATCACTTAATGTATGAGGGTCTACCATACATATAGGCCCTGCTATGCTATGGTTCAATCCTGTGATAAACTTATGAACTAGGAGTTTCTCATCATGGAGATACTTCACATATCGAGACAACTCGGTGAATCTACCCTCATACTGAGCAATGGTAAGCCCTCTCTACTGGAGGTCATGAAAATCATCTATGCGACGCACCCTGTAGTGATCTGATAAATATCACTCATTGAAGCACTCAATGAAGGTCTCCCATGTGAGTGTGTCCAATGATAGATGGTGCTTGCACTCCTCAGTGTGCCACCAAGTAGCTGCTACATCTCACAATAGGTGGACTACCACATGTACCTTTGTGTTGCCCTCATAAGGACGTAACACGAAGCATCTATCTAAGCTGATGAGCCAGGCCTCTGCCTCAACTCCCTCTGTGGTCTTGATGAATGTAGGAGGATTTAGCCTCAACAAATCCCTAATGGGATCTCTTTGATCCCTGTGCCCTCTGATAGGCTCATCTGCATAATAATCATAAGGCTTGTGCACAATTTACTCCACTTGTGCTGCCTCCTCATGCCTAGCATGACGTGGAGGGCTCCTACTATGGGTCTTATCAGCCGATTCAACCTCCTTTGCCATCATATCTGGTACCTCAACATATGGCTCCACATGTGGTACCTCTGGTGGCTCAATGTGAGGCTCCACACGTGGCTCAACACGTGACTCTGCTTGTGGTTCCACGCATGGCTCCTCTCGTAGATCAATGTGGGGCTCAACATGTGGCTCTATGTGTGACTCAACTGCGACCGATGGTAGCCTATCTAACATTGTTTGTAGAGCCTGCAATATATGTGGCCCAATATCTGGTATAGGTAGGGCCAGTGGTGCTTGTGGTACCTGTGGGGCCGACAGTGCATGTCCCTTAGCTGAAGAGTCACTATGAACCTCTACAGACTCTGTGCGGCATGAACACGTTCTTTAAACTCATTAGGGAGGCATCCTAGAAAAATGAGGTAACCACAAATTAATCAAAGCTGCAGAATAATAATGTGCCTTAAACAAGCCTAGTGTTTAAACTTGGGCTCAGATACCAAATGTCATGCCACATTTCCCATGTAGTCACAACATGCAACACATGTGTCATGTCCACATTTGACATGTGGTCATGACATGAAATACGAAAAACTTTTCTACATGTCCCTCGGAACCCCCTCGCGCACATTTGTGTGCTCGGTGGCAATTCACATGAGGCGTAAACATGTCATACAAATTTAGGGAAGTGCGCCTTCCTATGCCATCCCTACATGATGAAAGTCATCTAGGGAGTATGCGATGCGATGTGCGCTGCTTCTAGGGTTAGAACGGTTTTAATCCGAACCCTAAGTTTCCTAGGTGAAGAGGTGATTTCGTTAGCTTCGAAACCAAACCCTAATTCTAATGCATAAATGAATTTGAATAAAAAAATATGAAAATCAATGGCATGATGGTCGCATGATAAGATGGAGTGATAAAATGATAGTTGCCAAAGGGTCAAAAAAAATAAAACCCTAAAATCTAGGAAAAATTTGACAGCATAACGCGTTATCAATAATTGAAATAAAAATTTTAAAAGAAAGACTAAGAAGAAATTAATGCAAAAATTAAAATAAATAATCGTAAGTAATATTAAATAAATTTTCAAGGTAAACAAATTGACCACTTAATCAAATTATAAAATTTGAATTAAAATAATAAACGATCGAAATAGAACTCATTACTTAAGTCTGTTAATAAATATAATTTCGTGAATTACATTTATTAATTAACCCAAGTTAAAATAAATACAAAGAGGATAAATTAAAACATCCCCTCTGGATATAATTGATAAATTAAATTAAATAAAAGATTAACCACAAGGTTAATTTAAAATGCACTAGAATTAAAAAAAAATCCCAAAATAAAAACCTACTAAGGGATAAAACACCCCATCTAAAATAAACAACCCATTCAATTAAATTAACTCTCCAAAAGGAATTAAAATCAAAACCCCCAAATAATATTATCAACCACTAAAATAAAGCACCAAGGAAAATAAATAAATCAAAATGGCTTGAAAAACAAAGTGGAGGAAACTTAGTTTCCCATGCACGAGGGAAAATGGAAGAATTAATTAAAAATCAAATTCTAAATTTCCCTCTCAACTTACAACCCAAAGTGCCCTCCAATATAATACTAATTTCCTACACTAGAAAGCCCTAATTTTCTTATTCTATTATTTCCTTATGGAAAGCACTAACTTATTCTTTTGGTTTTCTTCTCTCATTGTTCGACTTCTCTCTTTTTCTTGTTTGTTTTGCCTCCATTGTTGCAGGTTAAGGGTTTGATAATGGAGGCCACCATGGGAATGCCTCACAGAGGTATACATTTTTGTTTAAACAATAGGGTTTCTTTATTTTTTGCTATTATCACTAGAGAGAGAGGTATATATATATATATATATATATATATATATATATATATATATATATATGGCAATAACAGATTTAACATTGCGGGCATCAAAGGATACACAGGAGATGGTGCCGTAACCACCATGGCGTAGGCCGTAGATTTCAGCGGAGGGGGAGGGCAGCGTATGAAGTTTAAGTTAAGGTAAAGGGGGTGTGAGGAGGGGGTCGAGCCCCCACCAAAACTCGCCCCCCTCCCCACACTTGCCTGTGGCTCCCATACATATCAACAGTGGGCGGTGGCCATGGCCGCCGTCCACCATTCCCTTCAAAAAACTTTCTTTAAAATAAAACTCAGTCCACAGAATCTTTCCTGGCTCGACTGTTTATTATTTCGTTTCTTTTAGTCTAGTTTGTAAATATATTAAAATATATAAATATATATATATATATGTGTGTGTGTGTGTGTGTGTGTGTGTGTGTGTATATATATATATATATATATATATACAATGGTATATGTATATATATAGTTTTTTTTTCAATCCTACAATAAAGGTAAGAAGTAATACAACAAAAGTATACATATACATTCAATATATATAGTAACATGTATTTACAAATAAACAGATTTGGAATGAAAAGACATAATCAGATTTGCAAGTTTCCTCTCTTTTTAAAAAAAAAAAAACATTTTCTTTCTTCATAAAACAAAATCAAATCATACATGAGGACGATACACATGTTTTTTTTTTGTTTTGTGTCTCCTAAAAAATGCATTACAATAGAACTAATTTATTTACTTTTCTATTTGAACATTCCACAGAAAACAACTACATCATATACCTATCTTTTTTTTTTCTTTTTTTTTTTGTAAAAATAACACAACAACTAATTAATTCTTTTCTTTCCTTTTTGCAGTAAATAAAATGGAACAGAATACTATTTATAGGAAACTATAAATAGCAAAAAACTATACATTCCCTTTTTCTGTAATAAAATGGAACGATACATGTTGTTTAGAACAACAATTTTTAGGGTACCAGTTTACTAATTTTCTTTCTTCCAAAATCTTCCTACACATCATTTGTTTAAATAGGAAATTAACTAGTGCATAGGACATCATGAGATATTTCAAACACCACATCATGAATGTATTCGAAAGCATATTTAAATTACATACAATGAAAATAGTTTACTTAACTCTTTTTTTTTGTATACAACTTGACAATAAAATAACAAGGTAATACAATCTGTCATAAATATGACAAGGCCTCCAAGGCCATGGCATCTCAAACCAGCCAACTAAAATAAGACAAATGAGATAACAATGGACCCCTCTAAGCTCCATTTTCTTTCCAATGAAAACTTGCAATAATGCACACAAAAATGGGGAACCAAGCCATGAAGGAAAGCCCTCCTCCCTACCATAGACCCGCAAGTGGGTCACCCCTGAGCTAGGGAGGTAGGATTCACACAGTTTGACACACACTCCACAACAATGCAATATTTTTAAAAACACACATAAAATTTCCCCCAGGTTGCACAAAACTAAACTCATGAAAATGAGTTTGATGGGGGTAGGGGAATGGACCCCTCAACTCAAGAGGCCACTCCATGATCTCAAATCACCAAGTCTCAAGGCCTCAAGCCATAACCACCAAAATACATATCTCTAAATAACTCAAAAACTATCATGGCATTCTTGCCATAAAAAAAAATGTTCTCAACATCAAGAAAAGCCCTAAAGGCTATAAGTAGCACAAAAATAAGGAGGTGAGCTTGAGGAGGTTCACTCTCCCCTACCCCATACAAGTTGAGCCTTACCTCCAAATGGAGGTACTCTCACCAAACTCCCAACCCACACAAAAATGAAAACAACAAACAACCTAAAACCACTACAAAACTTAAATGAAATTTACAAGGGAAAATGGCCATAGCCATGGAGCTTACCTTCAAAAGACCTAACAATTGAAGCACATTTGGTGAAGAGCTCCAAGCTTCTCCAAGTCTTCTAATCTCTAAATTCCTCTAACTCCCCTAAAAGAACTCCAAGAATAGAAAAGAAAATATGAAAAATGCAAGAACCCCACACTCCTCTTCAAGAGGAGGTAATATAGGCCTTCCAATTTGGCCTTGAGGAATGAGAAGGTGACACTTGTCACCTTCTCCTTCCTCATCCCATGCCACTTTCAAGGGAGAGGAAGTGTGAGGGTGACAAGTGTCACCCTTCAATTCCATTCCAATCCTCACCTTATCCACTTGTGCTCTCACACATATGTGAGAGACCAAGTAGTGAGGTGGCAATCCCCTTCAGGCCTCCATGAGGATAAGGGATGCCATATGGCATCCTCTTATTCTCCAAGAGAGCCATCTCCCTCCAAGATGCTCACACACATGTGTGAGAGTCTTGGAGGGAGGTCCCACACACTTGGGAGTCTTGGAGACCTCCCAAGTCTTCTTGGTGAAGGGATCCCCAAACTTTGGGAAGGGAGATGAGTCTTTCCCAAAGCATGACTCATCTCCCACCCTTAGCCATATCAAAATTCGTCACTTTGACTAAACCTCGGTTTAGAGTGACCAAAATAAGTTACCCCAAGGTTTAGTTAGTCAAAATTGACCCTAAACCCAAGGGTAACTGCCTAGGGTAAGTTTTGGGACACTAAAGTACACCTAGGGAGTCATAAATTCACTTTATATGGCCCAAAAATGAAAACAATACCAAGTGGTGTAAAAAAATAAAAATATACAACACATGATATAAATTAATTTACAAAATGGGTACTAGGCCAAAATAGAAAATTAAACAAGTAATCAAACAACAACCGATCAAACGTGATCCTCATCCCTCTTGGGAATGGATTAGTTTCACAGGGAATAATATATGTGTGAACACTACCTCTGATTTTCCGTGGCCTGGGAATATAATCCTGCACAACTAGATCAAGTGTCAATCATATCATGAACAATCATAGCTAAAGCAATTGAAATTAAATTCATGCCATTGTATACAACATTAATCATTTACAACATCATTCAAGATTAAACTACATTTTCTATCTAATGTCACATAATCATCATCAATTAATGAACCCACATAATGAATAGAAATCACATCAATAATCATCATCTAATATATCTTGCATGTCTAATCTCATCATAGCATCAAAATATGATTTAAATCAAATCACCACATGTCTAATCAATGTCAAACCAGAATCAGGAGATATAATCAACTCTGTATAATGGAACAATAGTCTCTAAAAGCCTAATAATGTCACCAACTGTAATG
Organism: Cunninghamia lanceolata; assembly: GCA_027924645.1. Lineage (NCBI taxonomy): Eukaryota > Viridiplantae > Streptophyta > Pinopsida > Cupressales > Cupressaceae > Cunninghamia > Cunninghamia lanceolata. The sequence continues at coordinate 377,488 of BSBN01000665.1, forward strand.
TAAAACAATCAAAACTAAGGAAGGAAAACATATCAACCTCACAACACATGAAACAATTGATTATGGCATTTGTTGTAATTTTTACCAGTGGTGAACCATCAGGCAACCTTACTTTCTTTGTAGCTCCATGATAACAATGTGCCATAATTGTAATAAGCCCAATGTCCACAATAACATTAGCCACAATCAACTTTTCCAGGTCTAAAATCTATGGATTGCACACAGGAGCTTGTTGATCCTTCTTGTCATAGAAATACCAAAATAAACTCCAACCTGAGACAGGGATTATTGCATCTCTACAACCCTATAATTCATCCTTGAAAACCTTTTTAAATTCTTTATCCATTGATTGTGGCAATATATCTAAAATAGAGTATTGCAGAGGCCTTTTCTTATCTTTTGGAGCAGAGGATTCAACTTTCTTACTAGACTTAGCCTTTTTTGGGGCCATATTGAGTTTAAGATTGACCTAGGGTTTTCAATGCTACTTGTATACTTCACCAAACTATTTGATAGCAATGAGAATTCACTTAATTTTGTAGAGATGGAATTGAATGACTAACCTATGAATTTTCTGCATAATGTACATCAAGACTGTAGCTTTGTCACTTCCAGATGCTCCAAGCTACTCTCAGAATTGCTTTGAATTGCTATGAATGAAGAAAATGAGACAACAAATAGAAATTTATTGGGCTCTCATACTAGACCTCTCCACCATTAATTCTGCTTTGTACTAAGTGACAAGCTTTGGTCACTATGATCTAGTTTTTAATGTCAACCATCGATGAAGGATGATCTAACGGTGACAATGCCATGCATTAATTATAACCACAATTGTATCACAACCCTGCTCAAGTGGTTAAGAAACTCCATGTTGTAGCGGGTTAAAAAACCCTACCTTTTCTCCCCTTTACCGCATTACCACAAGAAATGTTGGACTTCATTGTGGGACTGTGGGATTGGTTAAGAGTTAGATTTTATGTTTACCGCTATCTCATAAACCTTTTATGTTGCTTTTGTGGGACCTCGAGATTAGTTTTGATCCTTTTAACCCTTACCACTTTACCACAGGTTAGGCTGAAATCAATTGTAGGACCACGGTGGCCTTTGTTACCATTTTACTATTTATTGTACTATCACATACCCTCCATTCAACTATCACGGGACTATGGTGCTTCATTTATCCTTGACTCAACCTTTACCGCATTACTACAGGAAAATGTCTTAGCTGTTGGGTCATGTTATGAACTTCATGTTACTTGAGTACTCCACTGCTATCCCACAGGTCTATTTTGGAACCGCTGCGGGACTGCGGTATACACTTTTCTATTGCATTGGACCTCATACCATAATACTGCCAATCGACATCATCACCATCACGGGATTGTGGTATATAACATATGTTGCTTGAAACCATTACTGCTAGCCTGCAAGACCAACTTGGAACTACTACAGGATCATGAGATATTTGAACCTGTCTCTGTTTTCACCATGATACTGCAAGTCAACTTTTCTCATATTATGGGGATGCAGTAAATGAACATTTGACTCTTTTGGCTCCCGCTCACCCGCAAGGACTATTAGGGCATGCTACGGGATTGCGGTAATGTTCAAAAACACAAATTTGGAGCAAAAGACAAAGGCTGAACTAATGCCCATGATGGCATGGACCTATGGGAGTTGATCAAAGGACTATTTCCATGAATGGGATAAGCACTTTAACCTTATAGGATAAAAATGTGGGAATGAAACAAAATGGGACCAAATGGATTTTGGACAGTCCTAACAGTGGCTCTTATTGGGGATGAATGGCTAACTAGACATTGCAAGGATCCAGAACATTTCTCCAGGGTGCAGATCAAAACACAAAATTGTACAAAACAAAGAAAACCAAAATTGGGAAAACTTAAACTGTTATGCATAGAATTTTATCTTCTTTAAGAAAAAAAGTGCTTCAGAAATTGTCCATGCACTAGCAATTCCTGACTTTCACCTACCATGTTTTGCAGGTAATAAGAATCTTCACCATATTTTCCAATAATGACAAATGTTCCTAGCCACAGAGGTTCAAACTTTCTATGCTTTCCCTTGTCTTGACTCTGAGCATTCCATATAAGGACCATACCATCAACTTGGAACTTCAGGTCCTTGGCCTTTTTGTTAAAAAGATACTTCATTTATACCTGCATCTTTTCATTTTTATTTTGTACTTGGCTCCTGATTTCATCCAGATCTACCAATTGCTCCATCCTCTCTTCCATTGGCTCAGACACATCAATATCATCCTACAATATGAATTTATATATAGACAAAAGATTGTGTATTGGCATTCTTTCTTGAGCTCCATAGACCAACTCAAAAGGTGACTTGCCAGTTGCCTTTTTTACTGTGATTCTATCTACCCATAATGCAAGCCTTAACTTGGAGTCCCATGCTCTTTTATTATTATCAAGCATCCTCTTGATTATCTTTATGATACTCTTGTTACTGGATTCTACTTGACCATTAGCCTAGGGATGATATGGAGAGGCATATGATATAACTATTCCATAAGAATCACAAAATTTCTTGAATTTATATGATCTGAAACACGTACCATTATCTATGACAATTCTTACAGGAACTCCACATCTGTGGATAATATTTTCCAGTAATACATTTATGACTACTTTACTAGTAGCTTTCTTAGTTAGAACTTCTTCAATCCATTTAGTAAAGTAGTCAGTGGCAGTAAGAATCCATCTATATCCACCACTTGACTTATCTACTATCTCTCCAATAAAATCAATACCCCATTGATGAAAGGGTGCATTAATTTGCATCGGCCTTAAAGGAAAAGTACCTTGATATTTTAATTTATTGAAAAATTTCTGGCAGGCTTCACATTTTCTTACATGTCTATGAGCGTCAACAAAAATAGTTGGCCAATAATAACCTGCTCTCAATATTTTATGTGCAGTGGTCTTAGCTGAGAAGTGTCCACCACACACACCATCATGCATCTCCTTCAGAATGCTATTTGCCTATCCCTGATCTAGACAAAAAAGGAGAACCATCCTTATCCTTCCAAAACAAATCACCTTTCATGAACACATACCTAGATGCTTATAGCTCCAATGTTCTTTTCTAATTCTCATTCAAACTATCTGGACATTTCCTATGTCTAAGGTAGTGAACTATATTTATGTACTAGGGTGTATGTTCAATGCTTGACACCATACCTTCTTCTTGTTCAAGTTCACATACCTGTGCAACCTCCAAATTGGATTCAACCATTAACTTTGCTAAACCTTGTCCTCTTACAAGTTTGGTGATCTAGATATCAATATTGAATTCTTGAATTATGTTTATCCATCTACACCTTCTTCCTATGACTTCTGTTTGTACAAGGACACCCTTGACTGTTGCATTTGGTATAGAGACAATCACTTGTGCCCCTACCAAATAAGGTTTGAATGTTTTAATTGCCTTTACAAGAGCATAAGATTTCTTTTTAGTGGCATCATACTTTAACTCAGCTCCTTTAAGTGATTTGCTAAAGAATGATATTGGTTGTTCATGCCCTTCTTCATTTCTCTGCAACATGGTAGCAACAATGGTATGAAAAGAAGAAAAATAAAAAATTTGGAATGGCATACCTAAATTAGGAGATTTTAGGACCAGAGCCTCTTTGATCACCCTTTTGATTGATGCAAATGCCTCAACCACTTCTGGCATCTAGTCAATCTTTGATCATTTCTTCAACATCTTGGCAATGGGCTTGACAATTTTAGCAAAGTTAGAAATAAATCTTCTCACGAATTTTATTTGGCCAAAAAATGATTGGATGGCTTTTACTATCTTTGGGATGGCAATCTTATCAATTGTAGCAACCCTTTCTGGATCAATTCTCACACCTTCTTTGGAGACAATATGCCCCAGTAGATTGCCTTCTGTGACAATAAATTGACACTTTTTAGGGTTTAATGATATGCCATATTTTAGTGCCTTTGTTAATATCTTTTCCAAATATAAGCAGAGATCATCTTCTTTCTTTGAGTATGTTGTCAAATCATCTTGATATACAACCATTATAACATTGATTAGGTCTACAAATGCAACATCCATGGCTCTTTGGAAAGTGGCACCAACATTTGTGAGACCAAAAGGCATCCTTACATACACATATGTGCCCCAAGGTGTAGTGAAGGTATTTTTGTATTGCTTTGATTCCTTAACCTTGGCTTGGTTGTAACCAGAGAACCCATGTATCATAGAAAGCAGTTCACAACCTGTTACCCTTTGTAACATAGCCTCCATATTTGGGAGTGAGTAATTATCTTTCAATGATGAGATGTTCAAATTCTAAAAATCAACACACAATCTTATATCACCATTCTTCTTTTTTACTGGTACCAACTTTGAGACCCAAGAAGAATGTCTGATAGGCTTAATTATACTAGCATCCCCGAGCTTCATCAATTCTTCTTGCATTTTTGGCTCCAAAATAGGATTGATAGGTCTCTATCTCTACCTGAAAGGTTTGGCATCTAGCTTCAATGGGATTTCATGCTGAAATAGTCTTCTCTATAGGCCTTCAAATCTTCATAGGACCATGCAAATACATGTTTGTATTTCCTCAACAAGATTATGAGCATGTCTATGATTCCTGGACTTATTTTCTTTCCAATATACACTTTCTTTGGAGCATTATTAGTGCCAAGGTTCACCTCTTCAAGATCATCTTGATGAATTGGTGTTTTCTTCAAGGTTGACCTATCATTTCAATTAAAAACATGCTCCAAAGCCACTAGACCTTTTGGAATTTTATTTGTTTTCAATTGTACAACTTCTTGACCAAAAACAATATCCTTACCATCAACCTTCTCAACAAAAGCATTGAAGTCTATCTCTTGAGCTTCATACTTATCTACACAATGTAAGAAATTAAACAGATCCTTATCATCATTGAAAACTTGTCAACTATATATATTATCACGAATGTATGGTCTAGTCTTGAACTCTAACTCTGAGACACTAGTCAATGTAATATCATTTCTTATCAAAGTAATATTAGCAAGAAAATCAGCCATCAAATTCTTTGACCTATCCACCCAATCTATTGAAAATGCATTAAAGATTTTAATTGTATCCCATACAACATGCTTGTATTGCTTGAGCCTTTCATTTTTAGTACTATATTTGGATCTCACTTGTGATACTACCAGCTCAGATTCTCCATATATAGTCAACATCTTGATCCCATTTTTGATAGCAAAATTCAAACCCAATAACAGTGCTTCATATTTTGCTATATTATTTGTGCATTCAAATGATAGCATAAATGAATGTTTGAAGTTTTTACCACTAGGTGCAATAAAAAATATACCAGCTCCATTCCCTTCTTTGCTACAAGCTCCATCAAAATACATTTTCTAGACACCATCTTTATCCAATTGAATAGCATTGCCAATTGGATCACTGTTTTGTAGTTGTGGTTGTGATTGTTCAACCCAAAAATTTCCCAAGTCAATGTCACAAAAGAAATTCATTTGATCTGGATCTATCCTCTCTACCACTTTCTTAGATCTTGGTTCTCTACATAACTTGGCCTCTTTCCCATTTACAGGTATGGTTGTATATGAGAGATCCAATTGAATGTTTCCACCAACTGTAGCAGTCCATTGTCTTGATAGTAACATGCCATAATATGGTGGAATGTCAACTATAGTTATATTAGCCTTGTATGTGGCTTCAGGATAGGAAACAAGCCTTATCTCTACATCTCTCATAATACCAATAATAGGAATTGATTTGTTATCCATGGCATAACACTTTCCATAAGTGAAATCAACCCACATACCAAGTTCCTTCATCACTGCCATGGGCATGATATTTATTGCAGCTCCTGATTCTATCATGCAATTCTTCACCAACTTATTATTGATCATCAATGTGATATAAAAAGGATCAACTTGGGATGGACTCTTTGTCAAAGTAGTCCCCAAGTAAATCTCATGGGTCTTCATGGCCTCTCCTTTGACATTGTTCACTTGTTTCTTATTCTTTTCTGAGTCAATGTAACCCTTGTCATGAACTTCAGGCGTATTTAGCATGTTCAAAATTAGTGTCATAGCACTATTTCTATACTCATCAATTTTTATCATTTCCATTAATGGAACTAATAATTTGATTTGAGACAAAGCCTAAGTAATATCAAAAGAGGGCATACCTATCAGAGGTTCAGTTTTGCTTACTTCTGCTTTGGCAAGTTTCTTTTCTTCCATTATCTCTTGCTTGGGATCACTCCTTATCTTATTTTGATTAGCCTTAGCTGTATCTCTTGGGACATATTTTTGAGTTGCCTTCTAGATATTTCTGTTTTCACCATCCCTTTGAGGTTCTGGGCCAATCTTCTTATCAACTTGTGAATTCTTTATGAACACACTCCCTAGCTCATACCTTGATCAGCATTGATAGTTCTATTTTTGAGGTTGTAGTTGCTCCTAGCTTGTGCTATAGTAGCAACTTTAAGTGTTTTTATTTCTTCTTTAGTAGGCCTTCTCAATTGAGTTTGATTTGATTGTGACTTTGCAAAGTAGACCTAAGTATCTCTTATGTTGTTATCCTCTTGATCAGAGAATACGCCTTATTGGCCAACATGACTATTGTACCTCTAATGATTTACATCATACTCTAATCCATCTTCTTCAGAAGAAGAATAATCCCACATGCCTCCCATCTTTCCAATTTGTCCTGTAGGGCAGATCTTGCAACCTTGGTCTTTCTTTTCTAGGATAACTTGATTTATCATAAGGTATTCCTTTTTCATTTCTTACCACCTTATATGATAAATCCTTGACAGCATTCCAGACCTTTTCCAACTTGTCTTCTTCTTTTGGCTACCTATTTGGATGAGATTTAGGGTTTTGTAATATTCTAACCTCATCTCTTCTACCAATTTTCCCTAAAGCCCTCATATTGTTCTACTTTGAATGCTTCGGTAAGAACTAATGGATTTCTTGTTCTGAGATCATATCCTATTTTAGGGTCAAAAGCATTCAAATAGAAGACCAAGGACATTGGATCTGTTGGTTTCAAATGATGTGGGATCTTGTTAAACACCTTCATGAACCTAGTATTGAACTTTGCCATAGACTCATTATAATTCTTTTGAATATTGGTCAATTCATGCAAAGAAAATTTGGGATCAAAATGATCACCATATTGTTCTTTGAACATCCTCTTAAATTCAGCTCAAGAGATGATTGGAGCATCTAGCAAATTTCTATACCAATCCCTTGCATCGTCAATTAGTGATTGCATGAACAATTTAATATACACGTCTTCATGTTCAACTTTAAAATTATCCATGACATTTTCAAATTCTCTTATATGATCTTCTCCAAGGATAGCATTATTACCAGAAAATTTAGGAATTGCTTTCCTTACCTTGTTGTCAATGTCATTTGGATATCCTTGGATACCCAAAAAGTCAAGCTATCTAAATCTATCCACATTCATTGCCCCTCTTGCAAATGGATTTTGCCTCTGATGAGGTTGATGCTGATTGTGCTAAGGTCCTTGTTGTTGAGGCTGCTGGTACACTCCCAGATGCACATTATAGTTAATCCCTGCATTAGGATTCACATTACCTTACACATTATGATGCATCCCTCTAGGATGATACATGTTGCCATGTACATTATGATGTGGAGCTTGATATGGATATTGATATTGCCCTGCATATGGATTGTATCCTTGACTTTGGCTAAGAGGAATAGGGTAAGCATTTCCCTGAGATACCACTGGAATATTTGTAGGATTTGAGACCGGTCATGTATTAATATTATGCAGTATATGTGGAACATTACTCACATTGCCATGCCTTCCAATTGTATTGTGGGTTGCCTATGAAACCAAAGGACCACTTGTGTTTCCACATGTAGTCAAATCATTGACAGGCCTATGTTGTAATGCATTTTAGCAAGCTAAGAATTTAATTGAAGCAACTCTTGTTCCAATTCTTCATATCTCCTTATCAATTTGATCCTTTCAACTTGTGCTTACAACCGTTCTTCTTGTTTTAACTCTTGGTCAGTGAATCTTCCTTTCGAAGTTGAAACAACATTGGCATCGGTAAACCTTACTGTCCTTGGAGTTTACTCAATAAACCCTTGTTGTGAGCTTTTAGCATATTTCTATGCCATCCTTTGCTCATAGTCTCGCTTGGCCTCATTATATCTCATTCCTACTTCTAGGTGGTCTTCAAATTCCTTCTGAGACTCATGAATATTGAACAAATCCCTTGGCTTAAACTACTCATTATTATGTGTTGAAATGAACCATAAAACTAAGAGGGGGGTGAATCAGTTGTCTCAAAACTTAGACAATTTTGTACCTTAAAGCATTAAACACTTGTCCATTGATTGTTATGATTAAGTCATGAAAGCATATATTCAGAAACATAAATACAATTGCAAGATCATACACAAGTAACACCAGATTTTTACATGGAAAACCTTGTTAAGGGAAAAACCACGATGGATGTTAGTCCACAAGATATATAAGTTATAACAATACCAAAAATTAGAGGCTCACTACCAAGGGTGACTCACTACCAAAGGGATTGAACTGATATGATAGCATCTACTCCATGCTTGAATTTAGTTCCATTGAAATGCAATATTCTTCCTCTACTTTGCTATGCTTTTTACACATCTTTACTCAACTTTGCATATTCACACAAGGACATATTTTCCACGACCAAATTACAAGTATACATACCATTCATGTAACACTACTTTTCCCCATAATTAATTAACTACTTGCATGGATTTTATTACAGTTAATATTTAGAGTTAAGATAGAATAATATATTCAATGATGTTAAAAGAGATGTAATAACACATGTAAATTACAATAGGTGATAATTTAATAAGAACTCTTAAGTGATCATTAACAAAACAAATTAGATAACATAATCACATAATCATATTAGCATCAAAACCCATCAATATCTTTTATTAACAATAAGTTCAATATTTCATTAGTTTCCATCATAGAAAGGAATAAATTGTGTAAACAGACAAAATATCAAATTTTAATTGCTAGAAATAACAACATAACACTTATCTATATGAAATTTTTAAGAATCCAAAGATTGCTAGAATGGACCCTGGTTTAGCCTTTTCTATCTGTGAGCAATCTAGGAGAAATAAGCGTACTTTACCACTCTACATGAGTGCTGGTTCCTCTAGAACAATGCTCAACACTCGTGTAATACCCAAGCCCTGGCCAGGATAGTCCTGAGTGTACTTCTATACCCCAGGTTGGACACACACACAAGATGTGCCCCCTTCTCCGCCTTGCTCACAGCCTGCTAACCTGGAATCCTATTTCCGCAATGTACAATGTTTGATTATTTCCTTCCTTTCTTGTGTGTTCTCCATGCTTCTTCTTTCTTTTTTAGAGATGTTTTTTATGGCTATTCTAAGTCTCACACAAATGCCTTATATAACCTTTTAAAGGGTGGTTTCTAAACCATCACACCCTTTCACAAGGTTGTCATTAACAATTAGTTAATAAACTTAATAATTCCTCCCTTTTAAAAGGGGTTTTCATAATTATTCTTTATTTATCTCTATTTTAACCAAAGGATCATAATATCCTTTATTTTTCCATCTCCCTTTTATTTATAAAGGCTAAATAAACTTTATCCTCTTATATTTTTAAAGTATTGTTTATCAAATATCCTTCTTTTCCATTTTGGGGAAAAAGTCACATAACAATTCTCCCCCTATAATTAGTTGTTGTCCTCAGTAGCTCAAGTTGAATCTACAACATAATTCACCAAAACATTATTAGTCAAGTGTGGATGTATTTTGATGAAGGGGGTAAATCATAAAACACACAACAATAGAAATTGCACATAGAAATCAGATCTTTCTTTTATTGATTTGGACAACTTATTACATTATAGAAGCTCAAATACAATTAGAGGATTCAACTCTCCATAGGTTGCAACACATTACAGCTTCCTATCACTAGGATCTAGAATCTTCTACCTTCTGTAACCCCAAATTAGCTAGGGTTTCTGTTTTCCCACCTATTCTTGACTCTACTCTTTCCCCCTTAACTCTACTACTGCCCAGGGTTCCCAAAATAGTCATAAATAGCACTTTTTGGTGGCCTCCAGCTAAATTTTGAAATTTGTAACTCCCTCCAAAAGTAGGTCAACTTCTGGGAAGCATAACTTTTGATCCGGGTGTCTAATTGACAAACCGTTTTAAGCATCAAAAAGCTTGTGATGTGAACAATCACGCTGAAAATCTGTAAACAGATTTTCATCAAATTTTTGGGATGTTATGGGATGTTTTAGTGCCTCATATCTTGTTTCAGAAAATTTCAGGGGCTTTTCAGAAAACATAAACTTTAATATCTTTCAGCCCACAAATGATCTTTTCTTGATTCCTTCGCCAAAGGTCTTATATTTGAGTTATTAAAATTTTTGTAATTTTTGCTTCAATCCATGCCTAAATGCAAACTTTCCTAAAATGGTAGTTAAACTTTCCAAAATAGGCAGTTTGCTATTTTTAGCAGTTTTAGAAAAATTGAAAGTCCTACATCATTATTTAGGAGATTATGGAACCAAAAACACTAATTATAGAAAGAAATAAAAACAACTACAATGATTTTGAATTAACTTCTTTTTGGGTGATGCAAGATTGCCCTTACACCACTAGATGCTCCTGCATTAGACACCTAGGGTAATTTGAGAAGTGACCCTATCATGTCTCATGTATTTGTGTGAGGAAAACCCAAATGGTCAACCTCTGCCTTAGACAGCCAAGAAGAATCTTAAACAGGCCTTCCTTTCCATTTCATTAGATATTCTTCATATTACTTGTTCTGAGTACTTCTTCTCACACAGCTATCCAAGATCTCTTCTATCTCCTCTATTGAAGTAGATGCCTGGATACTCCACTATTCTTCTATTGGTCCATCCTTTGTTCCACCCTCATGATATTTTGATAAATCAACAATGTTAAAAATAGGGGAAATGTTGATCCCACTTGGCAGCTCCACCTCATATGCATTTCCAGAATCATGTTTCTTCAAAATTCTGCATGGTCCAAATTTCTTCATTTTTAGCTTATTGTATGTTCCAATTGGGAACCTTTCTTTTCTCAAGTGAACCATGACTTCATTGCCTACCTAGAACTCCATATATCTCCTCTTCTGATTTGGCTTAGCCTTGTACTAAATATTCATCTTATTAATGTGTTTTTTCACCTCTTCACATAAATTCTTCATGTGTTCTGCAAAGTCTTCAGCCTCGGCACTTGTCTTTTCTCCTTTGTCCAAATTCCTTAACTCTGAAGCATTTCTTAGACTATTCCCATATACATTATGGAATGGTGATTTACTGGTACTCCTATTGACATAATTGTTGTAAGCAAATTCTACCTGTGGTAAAATCAAATCCCATCCCTTGGGTTTTTCTCCTACTAAGCATCGTAGCAGGTTACCGAAACTCCTATTCACCACTTTTGTCTATCCATCAGTTTGTGGATGGTGTACAGAACTAAATTTCAAATGTGTCTTCAACTTCTTCTACAATCTCCTCCAGAAATAACCAACAAACTTGGTATCTCAATCTGAAACTATTCTCTTTGGTAGACCATGTAGTCTCACCACTTCCTTGAAAAAATATCTCTACAATATGAACATCATCATTAGTCTTCTTACAAGGAATAAAATGTGCCATCTTCGAGAATCTATCCACCACCACAAAAATGGAATCATGCCCTCTCTGTGTCCTTGGTAAACTAAGAATAAAATTTATACTGATATCATCCCATGGCTTCTCTGGTATAGGTAATGGCTGATATAGACCTGTATTCTGACTTGCTCCTTTTGCCACCTGACACACTTGACAAATCTGCACAAATTTCCTCACATCCTACTACAACTGTGGCCAATAATAATTTTCACCAACAATAGCAATGGTCTTATCTCGACCAAAGTGTCCAGCCAATCCTCCACTATGCTTCTCCTTAATCAGGTTCTCTCTCACGGAACTCCTCGGAATGCACAACTAGCTTCCTCTAAACAACATTCCATCTTGGATTATGAAATCCAACCATTTTGTCCTGTCCAAAGTAACAAGTTCCAGACAAGCCTTTCAGGCCTCTGCAAAATCTAGATCTTTAGGATACAAACTTTTGAGCTCATCGAACCCAACAACCTCTATCTTCATTTCTATCAACAAATTTTGCCTTCTGCTCAAAGCATTTGCAACTCTATTGGACTTCCCACTTCTGTGCTTCAAAACAAAAGTATAACTCTGTAAAAACTCAACCCATTTTAAGTGCCTTTGATTCAACTTTCCTTGAGTATTAAGATACTGTAAAGACTGATGTTCAGTATATAAAACGAACTCTTTTGGAAACAAATAATGTCTCCATTTCTTCAAAGCCTGAACTATTGCATAAAATTCCTAATCATAAATAGAATACTTTTTCTTGGCATCATTAAGCTTCTCACTAAAATTGGCAATGGGCTTACCTTCTTGGCTCAAAACAGCTCCTATAGCACTACCACTAGCATCACAATCTACCTGAAATACCTTATTGAAATCTGGAAGTGCCAAAATAGGTTGCTCCATGACTTTATGCTTTAATGTATAAAATCTTTTATCTGCTCCTTTAGTCCATCTAAACTCTTTTTTATCCCCTCTCATTGTCTCAATTAGGGGTGCACAAATGCTACTAAAATTCCTGATAAACTTTCTGTAAAAACTTGCCAAACCATGAAAAGATCTTACCTTGGAAGCACTCCTTAGCATAGGCCATTCAATGATAGCCCTCACCTTCTCTGGGTCCATCTTAAGACCTTCCTCTGAGACAACAAATCCTAGGTATATCAACTCCTTCTTTGCAAAGCTACATTTCTTTAGATTAATTAGCAACTTCTCCTCCCTCAACTTTTCTAAAACTCTTCTTATATGCATTATATGCTCATCCCAAGTCTTATTGAAAATCAAAATATCATCTAAATAACCAATAAGAAAACTTCTCAAAAATTCTTTCAATACCTCGTTCATGAGCCGCATGAATGTTCTCGGTGCATTGGTTAACCCAAATGGCATGACTAACCACTCATACAAACCTTCCTTTCTCTTGAAGGTTGTCTTCCATTTGTCTCCTTCCCTGATACGGATCTGGTGATACCCACTCTTCAAGTCAATTTTGGTGAAGTACTTGGCTCCACTCAAACAGTCCATTATATCATCCATTCTTGGCAATGGAAACTTGTACTTGATCATGATCTTATTGACGGCCTGAGAATCTATACACATTCTCCACTCTCCATCTTTCTTTGGTGTTAGTACTGCAGGTACCACACATGGACTTAGGATCTATCTTATCAATCCCTTCCTCAACAACTCTTGAACTTGTCTATTCAACTCTTCACTCTCTGTTGGAGTCATTCTCTGGGCTTCCTTATCTAGCAAATTGGCTCCTGGTATCAAATCCATTTGATGACTTATCTTCCTCACTGGTGGTAAACTTTCTAGTACATTATCAGAGACAATATCTTGAAATTCGTCCAACATTTCTGAGACTTTTGCTAGTACATCTTCACATTTCTCTTGACTAATCTTAAGAATCAATGCAAAGTAATGATACTCATGCTTCATACCCTCCAAAAATTTTCAACCATCTACCAAGAAAATTCTGGCAGTACTACATACCTTTTCTTCCACCTCCTTCAAAGGCTTCAATTTATAATGAACTCCATCCTTTGTTAGGGAATATGTGTTTGCACGAACATCATGGACAACGCTCCTATCATACTACCACGACCTCCCCAACAACATATGACATGCATCCATCGGTATGACATCACACAGCACCTCATCATGGTAGTCCCCAATCTTGAACTTCACTAAACACTGCTCATTGACCAAAGCTTTATGGTCCTTCTGCAACCATGCAATCTGATATGGATGCAGATGCTTTCTTCTGGTTAACCATCTCCTCTAAAACAAGATTGTCAGTTCTTCCACTATCAATAATAATATCATAACACTTGCCTTCACATTTGCACCTTGTGCGGAATAAACTCTTCCTCTGATTGGGTTGTTTCTCCTCATTCAACAAAGTTCTTCTAACAACTAGGGTTTCTCCCCTTTCAAGATCTTTAGAACGCTCAGACTGCACATCTTCATCTACATGTACAACTTGTGCATTACCTTCAGGTCTTCTATTTGTCCTTCCTTGATGTTGTAGACACCTTGATGCCCTTCTTCTCCAATAGGTTCCTCTGAAACCTCCTCTTCTAGGTCCTTGCCTAGGTCTACCTCTTCGTCTTCCTCTTTGCTCACCATTGTTCTGGTCATGAGGGCGATAGGCATTGTCCCCTCTCTGATTTCGACTGGTGCTAGCTTCTTCACTTTTCTTTTTATCTTCATTACGGCCTCCATAGAGTCTTCCACTAGTCCTTCCACCTTGACCTCTTCCCCTTTGATTGCTATTGAATCTTTTATTCAGCTTCTCTTCCACCTTCAAGGAAAATTGGTATGCATCTTCTATGGTGGTCATTCTAAACAGGCTCAACTCCTCTTGAATACTCAGCCTCAACCCATTAGCGTAATGGGATACCTTCTCCTTGTTGGGCTCTCCATGGCTTGTCCTGATAGTAATTTTATAAAACTCTTCTGTATACTCCTTAACAGACTTGTTACCTTGCTTTAGTCCTTGTAGCTTCTTCAACAGCTCCATCTCATAGTCCACAAGAATGAACTACTTCAGTTTCTCCACCATCTAATCCCATCTGGTGATCTTTCCTTTTCCTCTTCTATTTCTCTCTAATTGGACCTCCTTCCACCAAATACTATCATGGCCCTTCAATTTTGTTTTTGCAAACTTGACCCGATCTGGTTCCTCCACATCTTCATACTCAAAATACTCCTCCATGTCATTGATCCAATCAATATGTTGTTCTGGATTCAAATCTCCAAAATAGGTAGAAACTTCGATCCTGGGCCTCTTTCCAATATTAGAAATGGCCCTCAACAACCTAACTTCTATAGGATCTCCTGTAGCTTCTTGTTCTTCCTTAGATAGCTCTTTTTCAGCTTCATCCTCGCTTTCTTCTCTTGTTCTCGAATCAAACCCTCTTCGTAGCTCCTCTTACAATGCATCGATTTGCCTTTGCAGGGCTCTAAATCCCTCTTCTGTCAAAGTATTCCTCCTAATACAATTTTTTTGTGGAGGCATCTTGATCTCCGTAACAAACCCACAACCTCAGGTCCTAGTGCAAACTGCCTCACGATTGGCGATCTGTCTACACACTTAGGAACCCTTACTTTGATACCACTTGATGAAGGGGGTAAATCATAAAATAAACAACAATAGAAATTACACACAGAAATTAGATCTTTCTTTTATTGATTTGGACAACTTATTACATTACAGAAGCTCAAATACAATTAGAGGATTCAACCCTCCATAGGCTGCAACACATTACAAGTTTTGAAATCTTCTAACTTCTGTAACCCCAAATCAGCTAGGGTTTTTGTTTTCCCACCTATTTTTGACTCTACTCTTCCCCCCTTAGCTCTACTACTGCCTAGGGTTCCCAAAATAGTCATAAATAGCACTTTTTGGCAGCCTCTAGCTAAATTTTAAAATTTGTAACTCCCTCCAAAAGTAGGTCAACTTTCGGGAAGCATAACTTTTGATCTGGGTGTTTGATTGATGAACCATTTTAAGCACCGAAAAGATCATGATGTGAACTATCATACTGGAAATCCATCAACAGATTTCCATCAACTTTTTAGGACATTATGGGATGTTTTAGTGCCTCATATCTTGTTTCAAAAAATTGTAGGGGCTTTTCAGAAAACAAAAACTTTAATATCTTTCAGCTCACAAAAGAGCTTTGCCTGATTCCTTCGCCAAAGGTCTTATATTTCAGTTATGAAACTTTCTATAAGTTTTCACTTCAATCCATGCCCAAATACAAACTTTCCTAAAATGGCAGTTAAACTTTCCAAAACAAGCAATTTGCTATTTTTAGCAATTTTGGAAAAACTGAAAGTCCTACATTATTTAGGAGATTATGGAACTAGAAACACTAATTATGGAAAGAAATGAAAACAACTGCAATGATTTTGAATTAACTTCTTTTTGGGTGATGCAAGATTGCCCTTACATCACTGGATGCTCCTGCATCATATTTCATTTCATTTTAGCTTCATCTATAGTTATAAATTTCTAAAAAAAATTAGATATCTTCAATAACTCTTCTACTTTAACTAAAACCAAAATGAGATCACATAAAAGTACTTTGTTAATCAATAACATGATTAGAACTATAAGTACATTTTCACATGAAATAGTTTAAGAATTTGTACATGAGAAGCTAATATAAGTGTATACAATAAATCTCCTATCAAATAATCCTTTAAATTTGGTCATTAATGTGTAACCTTATCTTTATACAAATATTTTAATCTTGTATGTGTCACTTCAACATAAAAATATACAAAAGTATTATCATGTAATCACATAGTACTTACCTAGTGAATGACATGCATATCTCATACTATTTAGTCACTCATCATTGAGTACTATATACTCAAAATACATTCAAAGATGAGAGTAATGCATTTCAGACTACATGAATATCCTCTTTTCATATACCAACAACAATTGAATAGCAACAAATATGTCAAAACATGTACAAGGTTATTAGGTTGATCAAGTCTAATAATGAAGTACATCAAAACAAAGATGGTACAAAATAATCTTACAAAGCAACTAAATCAACAACTATTACCATCATAAGGCACTTCATAGAGAACACTAGGTTTAGTATTTCCTTTAAGTAATTAGGTTAATTGAATATCTTTCTTTGTTATCCTCATCTTTTCCATCATGATTGATCTCACAGCCATCTAATTATGACTTTCTAAAATAATTAAAGACATAATTCAAAGTATGTTGATTGACTTTCCAAACCCAATTCCCAAACAATATTTAAAAACTTGATATTTCAAAAGATGGGTTACCAATATAATTATAGTAGCTATGATCATGGATTTTTGCTCATCTTGTGCCTTTCCTTTGAGTTATATTTTTATCTTATATAGTAAGCTCATAGGAATTATGATTAAATATCCATGTGCCTAGGATGTGTAAGATTATATTTTTTACTCACAACATTGAGCTCAACAAAGATTTTCTATAAAATATAAAACATGTTGATGATTTAAACATTACATAAACTAGCTCTTTTTCCAAAAAAACTTCTTGAGGAACTTGTATGTCACAAAAAAAGGTTTTATCTTATCTAAGAATGGCTTGAGTTTGGGATTGGCTCTCCCCCTTTAAATTTCAACATGTCCTCATGACAGATGTTAAGATAATCATTTTGGTTTCATATCTTTTAACAACATTGTTTCATTTCACCTAAACAAGACCATATTTTGTAAAGTTTAAGATGTGAAAATGATCCTAGGACTCATGAGTTATGGGCCCTCAATGTAACTTATGTTAAAAAAATGGTTGGTCTATTATTTCTTTCATGATTATTGTTGGATCCTTTATTGTTATAAGACTTTTGATGATATTGTTTGGGTAAGGCCAACTCAACTATAAAGTTTATTGATAAAAACATTAATAATGGCACACTAAAATGGATATATACATTGAGAGATAATGAACTAACTAATTAAGGAGCCAATCAAAGATAATGAGGTAAGATAGGAGAATTTAACTAAGGAGTTTACAAATCTCTTTGGGATATTTCAATATGAGAATGCATAGAAGATATGAGTGTGAGTAAAACCAAGTGTTTAGAGAGACCATCTGGTTGAAGATTGATTTGCTAAAGTACCATCTACCCAATCGCTTGTTAAGGTATTTTAACTTTATTCAAGATCTTTGGTATAAGAGATCAAGAATTAGAATGATAAATCATTTTCATACATATAAGGAGAGGCATCATTACAAATAAGACAAATAATTAGACAACTGATACATCATGAAAGGGGTTAATGAGCCTACATCCAAATAAAGGAGACACTATTAAAGTAAAGAATAAAAAAAATGATGGAGCAAAGGAAGTAGAATGAAAGATATGGGAGAAAACCAATAATCTAGCACTAAAGCATCAACTTCAATCCTAAAGTGAAAACTTGAATTGGAGAAAGCTAAATAGCCAAATCTAGGAAGTAATTTGTCACTCATGGAAAACTAGTGACAAAAGATTATTATACAACTACCCATTCTTGATGTTGAAGATATAAAATTTTGTTATTAACCTATTAAAAATCCTTACGAAGGAATCAAGGATTAATAATAATCCCCTTGACAAAAATGAAGTACCCATCTTGATATAGAACCTTACAATTTCATCATGGACCAAAGAGAGATGCATATATGGCTAGCATGAGACATACTAACTAATCAATAATAAAAATGGAGTTTGAGAATATTTAGAGGTGAAGTTTCTTGATAGAAGGAATGTTTAAAGTTCAGGGCATATTAGAAAGTGCTAAGAGAGGATAGGAATGCTCAAGACACACATGTAGGAAATAAAAAGTGTAGTAACCCATGCAAAGGAACAAGAAATTCTAAAAGCGATGGCTAATCCTTTGAATCCTAGGTAGAAGAGGTAGAAAGTGTTCAAGTTTATTAGTGATGAGACAAAATAACATGTTAAATAATGTGCATGCAAATTTAGACATCTATTAGACGGGCAAGTGCATATCATTAGTTGTAGTAATCTCCAACTATTCTTATGAGGAATATCAATTGGTATACAAACACATCATTAGATGAATGTAATACCTTAAAACTACAAAATGATTTTGACAAAGAATTTAGATTGATTAGAGAAAAATGATTCTAACATGATTACCACTACAATTATACCTTCCAACAAAAGAAACATGAATCTATTTCAAGAAAAGGTTCAAGGAGTTACTAAGATAGCTTAAGAAAGAATCAAACATTGGACTCTATATTTTTACTAATAAGTCATTCCCATAGCTACTTGGTTAAGGTGCACCCCATTCGAACTATAATTTTATTAAGTTAACAAACCTACTCAACCATAAAAGAGCCATAAGTAACACCCAATAGGACACAATCATGAAGGGTTATAATATGTATATATCTCAAGTGAGATTAACATTGTGAATGTGGATACAAATTTGTTACAATTTATAGGAGAGATATTTTTCTTGATAAAATGTTAAACTTTTAAGTTGTGTTTCAAATGGAACAAGTTAAACATGACTCTCTAAATAAATTCTTATCCCTTAAACCTTAATTTCTATGATATGAAAGTGATTAAGAAAGCATCTTTTTTATAATAGAGAGGTGATGAGGGCATCCTTCATGATATTAAAAATATTTATGGTCATAGAGAGGTCACATTTGTTATGAGGACCCAATTTGAGAGTTTTGAATGGTATGAGATGAGTTTGTAGAGTGGATGCTTTGTATAAGACTTATTTCTACATTTATCTCATGTGTGAGTAGTATTTCTACACGAGAATAATTCTACCACCATTTTGTAAATTTGATAGATACTTTGTTGGTGCGATTATGGAATACATAATTATTTTTATGTAATAGAACATCCCTTCAACTTCGTTTACTCTTATCCTAATTAACATAATGTTACATATACTTATATCAAGTTATCAAGGCGTCAACTTTTAACATAAGATGACTTAAATAAATATTAATCATGTTTAATCATCATCATGAAAGCATAAAATATAATTGGATTCCCAAATATATATTAAACAATATTAATACAAATAATAATACCCTAAATTTCAAAATTTGGTAATTAATAATATAAAGCATTTATGGTTTTTATCCTAAACCATATTTTAAAAAATATATAGATAATGTGTGATGGTATCCTTGAAGAATATTCCTAATAGATATTTGTTTTCTAATGGTAAAAACTAGTTTGACATAGACTTAACTAATATTTAGCACAGCTCACGTATAGACCTTACCTTAGGACTTAGTCTCCTACGAAATCTTCACATATTCTTATGCTTTCCTACAAAATCTTTAACAAGACTCTCATATAACGCATGCTCTTTCTTTTAGGCTTTTTTTGTTTGTTGATTGTAATCTTATTTTTACCGAAATGAATAATTTCCTTTAGATAGGACACGACCATTCAGGGAAAAAGGGTTGTCGAATGGGTATATGGTGTAGGCGGAAATAAGTCGTAAACAACAATTTTTTTTTATAATGACAAAAGTTCATGGGCTAAGGGAGGATAGGGAGGATAGGGAGAGAATTAGGGGAGGAGAGATGAGTATTAAAAAATATTAGTTGTATAGTATAATAAATAGATATAAGGTAGTGTTTAATTTTGTTTTGTATTTCAATAATAAATATTTATATATTTTGTATAAAATTGTAAAATTTGGTTATAAATTTTTCAAATTTATATTTTTTAAAAAATGTTATGAATCAATTTTATGATTGTAAATTATAAGAAGCAAGGTAAATAATTGAGGAATTAGCCACATGCCTTAATACAATTGAGGGTACAAGGATATCAATTGATCTCATAACCACAAGTCATAAAACTGGAAGACTCTTATAGGCACAAGATTGTTTAAGGGTTATATAGCCTTAGTAAAGTTGACTTAAAATATGTTATGGTTTAGTTCATATGTCTAGGAAAGTAAAATGTGATGCTAACTATGGACAACATTTTAAACATGGATATGCATACACATATATGATCCAAGATTTTCAATAATGCAAATGAAAACCAAAGATTAGTATATGGACAAAGTTTATAGGTTATGACTTGTAAAATTGGGTTTGATGTCTTAGAGGTTAAGAAAAATGTATAATGTTGGATATATACAAGCAATATATTATAGATTGGTTAATGTGAAATTTGAAAGCATATATCAAACTTTAGATAGAAAGGCCTGATCATTAGGCTCTGATACCAAATGTAATACTACTTTTCCCCATAATTAATTAACTACTTGCGGCGGATTTTATTATAGTTAATATTTAGAGTTAAGATATAATAATATATTCAATGATGTTAAAAGAATTGTAATAACAAATGTAAATTATAATAGGTGATAATTTAATAAGAACTCTTAAGTAATCATTAACAAAACAAATTAGATAACATAATCACATAATCATATTAGCATCAAAACCCATCAATATCTTTTATTAACAATAAGTTCAATATTTCATTAGTTTCCATCATAGAAAGGAATAAATTGTGCAAGCAGACAAAATATCAGATTTTAATTGCTAGGAATAAACAATATAACACTTATCTGTATGAAATTTGCAAGAATCCAAAGATTGTTGGAATGGACCCTGGTTCAGCCTCTTCCGTTTGTGAGCAATCTGGGAGAAATAAGCATACTTTGCCGCTCTACACGAGTGCTGGTTCCTCTGGAACAATGCTCAACACTTGTGCAATACCCAAGCCCTGGCCAGGACAATTCTAAGTGCACTTATGTACCCCAGGTTGGACACACACATAAGATGTGTCCCCTTCTCCATCTTGCTCACAACCTGCTAACCTGGAATCCTATTCCCGCAATGTACAGTGCTTGATTATTTCCTTCCTTTCTTGTGTGTTCTCCGTGCTTCTTCTTTCCTTTTTAGAGATGTTTTTTATGCCCACTCTAAGTCTCACACAAATGCCTTATATAACCTTTTAAAGGGTGGTTTCTAAACCATCACACCCTTTCACAAGGTTGTCATTAAGAATTAGTTAATAAACTTAATAATTCCTCCATTTTAAAAGGTGTTTTCATAATTATTCTTTATTTATCTCTATTTTAACCAAAGGATCATAATATCATTTATTTTTCCATCTCCCTTTTAATTATAAAGGGTAAATAAACTTTATCCTCTTATATTTTTAAAGTATTGTTTATAAAATAGCCTTCTTTTCCATTTTGGGAAAAAAGTCACATAACAATTCATCAACCTTGGAATGTACATCAAGGTCAGCATTACATTTATCAACCATTGGAACAATCTCCAAGGTCGGTATTACAAACATTTACAAAATAGGTCTTTGACCTAATACAAAATTATGCTAAGGAGATGTAGTAAAGATGTATGCGGATCACGCCACGCCTTAGCTGAGACTCAAACATGATCTTCCACACCATGACATGCTTCTATAATCTTCAATATATCTCTGTAATCACTGGAATTAACGAAGTCAGCTAAGACTGGTTACATGCTATGTTATCTGGGAATAAACGTCAAACACAAACTCAATTTCTTAATGCGGACCAATGTAAATGCAAGAATACGATCATGAGGCATCCACAAGCACATTGTAATCCCCAGGAGCAACCGCACAGACTCTAACCACTTTATCCATGAGATTCTTCACACTGGAGCACATGAACTTCACTAACTTCAACTGTCATAAAGGAAGGATAGCTTGTGGACCACCAAATCATGAACCATTGTATTTGTAGGCACTTATCATCATCCTAGACTTCCCTCTAGAATTGCAAAACAAAATAATTCAATGTGGAGGAATATGAAGCAAAATATTTTCTCCCTGTCACCAGTGAATAATTAGAAAAAGTAGGTTTTACTCTGGTGAATGTAACTAACTCAATTCTTCATACCGGAGGCTCAAACTCAGGATTTAGCATCTTTAGACATGCCTCTAAATAATTTCTAATTCGTAGACCAAGATCTTCAATCTACAATAAATGTGGAGTAATTTTCTAGACTATTCTTTAGTATGCAACTCACTGTCTTCATTGTGATTCACTATTTACTTTCTGATTCTTCTGGAGGGGTTAATTTTCTCAATATCCTCAACATATAAAGCTTCTAAATAAATAACAAAATAGGATACAATTGACACCAATGACAACAAAGATATGTTGATATCAATGACAACATCGATTAGGCACATACTTGCAACAATCTCCCCCTTTGTCATTGATGGCAACATATGATGTGAAAAACCACAACAACCATCATGAAAAGATTCTCCCCCTTTCTCTTTACACATCTGCACTCTTTCTCTCTAAGTTTTTCACATGACACATACTTGCACTCTGCTGCTCTAATCCAACTTTCCTCTGAACTCTCTGACTACTCCCCTTGAGAAGTAGCCCTTAAAGCATCAATCTGGATCTGGAGATGGGACTTTAAGCACCACTGGATTGATGCACTCTTGTGCATCTTTGTTTAGAGCAGGAGGGGTGATAACCCCTAATTTTTCTCTGAGATACTCAAAAGTATCCTTAGGCAGAGGCTTAGTGAAAATGTCTGCAATCTGATCTTTTGTAGATACATACTCCAACTTGACTTCATTCTCTGTCACTTTTTCTCTCAGAAAGTGATATCTTATGGATATATGCTTTGTCCTTGAATGCATTACTGGATTCTTTGATATGTTTATGGCACTTGTATTGTCACAAAAGATTGCAATTGGATCTTCATACACAACTCTGATGTCCTTCAATGTTTGCTTCATCCATAGCACTTGAGTGCAACTGCATGCTGCTGCAATGTATTATGCTTCTGCAATAGATAGAGATATTGAGTCTTATTTCTTGCTTAACCAGGATACCAACCTTTTTCCCAAGAAGAATGCACCTCCACTTGTACTTTTCCTATCATTTACATCTCTGATCTAATCTGCATCAATGTATGTACTGAGACTGAAATCATTGTCTTTTGGATACCACAAACCATAATCCATTATGCATTTCAAATATCTCAGTATTCTCTTGACTGCCATCACATTTGACTCTTTAGGTTCTGCCTGAAATTTTGCCACAAGACAAACTGCATGCATTATGTTAGGTTTGGTTTGGGTTAGATAAAGTAATCCTCTAATCATAGATCTATATCTTTTCTGATCTGCCATAGGTGAGTCATTGTTTTTGCTTAACTTACAACTAGTTACCACGGGAGTGCTTACTGGTTTAGAGTCCTCCATCCCAAACTTTTTTAACAACTGTTTCACATACATAGACTGAGAAATGAAGATACCTTTATCTGATTGATTAATTTGCAGACCAAAAAAGAAATTCATCTCACCAAACATGGACATTTCAAATTTATTTTACATTTCCCTAGCAAAAACCATGCATATAGCTTCATTGCCTCCAAAGATAATGTCATCAACAAAGACTGCAACAATTAGGATTTGTTCATCATTGGTCTTGAAATAGAGATTGCTATTGGTAGTACCTGTACTAAACCCTAATTGTATCAGATATTTATCCAATCTCACATACCAGGCCCCGGGGGCTTGTTTTAGTCCATACAATGCTTTCTTTAATCTGCACACAATGTCACCTTGATATGATGACTGGAATCCTTCTATTTGTTCAATATAGACTTCTTCTAGTTCTCCATTCAAGAATGTAGACTTCACATCCATTTGGTATACCTTGAAATCCTTGTAGGCTAAAAATGTTAAAAACATTCTTATTTCTTTAATCCTTGCCACTGGTGCAAATGTTTCGTCAAAATCTATTCCTTCAACTTGAGAGTATCCTTTGCATACCAACCTTGCTTTGTTTCTTACCATTTCACCATTCTCATTCATCTTGTTCCTGAAGACCCATTTGGTGCCAATTACATTTTTATATGTTGGTTTGGGAACAAGATCCCAAGTCTGATTCTTTTCTATCTACATCAGTTCTTCTTCCATGGCCTTTACCCAATTTTCATCATTGTAGGCTTCATTTACATTTTTAGGTTCCACTTGAGAAATCAAACAGTACTAACCTGTTCATCAACAACTCTTCTTCTAGTCTGCACTCCTTTACTCTTATCTCCTATGATTTGATCTTCAGAGTGATTTAACTTCACATACTTGGGTGTCTTAGTAATGATTTTTGGAGCTTGTTCTTCTTATTCCTATGAGTTTTCTTCTTGCTACACTAATACTTTGCTTGCAGGGACATCTGGTTCATCAGATTCATATCCACTTGATACCTTTGCCTTGCTTTCATCAACTTTGACATTTACACTCTCAATGATCTTCTTTAGCCTGTTATTGTAACACCGGTAGGCCTTGCTCTTGGTAGAGTATCCAAGGAAGATACCTTCATCACATCTTGCATCAAACTTACCTAGATCTTCATCTCTTCTGATATAACACTTCCAAAAACTTTAAAATATTTCATAGTAGGAACTTTACCATACCACAATTCATAATGAGTCTTAGAACTATTACCTTTGACTTGGACTTTGTTTAGGATGTATACAACAATGAGAATTGCCTCTCTTGTAATATACTTCCAAAAGGTCATCCTGCTTCATCATTGTTCTAGTAGCCTCTTGAACTTTCCTATTTTTTCTTTCAACTACTCCATTTTGTTGTGGAGTCCTAGGTGTAGATAATTGTCTCTTTATCCCTTTCTCCTCACAGAAGAAGTTAAACTCATTTGATGTAAACTCTCCACCTCTATTACACCTCAAGCACTTTATCTTTAAGTCTAGCTCATTCTCAACCATTTCCTTGAACGCTTTGAACTTTTCTAGGGTTTCTGCTTTTTTTTTGAAGAAGGTAACCCAAGTCATTCTAGAATAATCATCAATCAGTAACATGAAATACTTGTGTCCTTGTAGACTTCTTACTCTGGTAGGTCCACATAGATATGTATGCACCAATTTTAGTAGTCCATCAACAGATTGGTCCTTGCTCTTGAAACTTATTTTTGTCTGTTTTCCAATTGGCACTCCTTGCACAAAGTATCAGTAGGCTTCACAAGCTTGGGCAAATCTCTTACAGCTTGAATGGAACTTATCTTCACAATGTTGTCAAAATTGATATGACACAACCTTCTATGCTACAACCAACTTTCATCATTTTGAGCCAACAAACAATATTCAGTAGTCCCTTTCAAATGATAAATGTTACCTCTTGTCTTCTTACTTGTTGCAATCACTGTTCCGGAGCTTTCCAAAATCATGCATTCATTGTCCTTGAATCTGAGATCATAACCTTTGCCACACATCTAACCAACACTCAAAAGATTGTGCTTTAATCCCTTCACATATAAGACATCATTAGTGTTATGCTTTCCATCAAAAGAAATGGATCCTTTTCCACAAATTTTATCAGCTGTATCATCACCAAACCTAACTAGTCCTCCATCATATTTTTCCAAATTTATGAACTTACTTTTGTCGCCGGTCATGTGATGAGAACATCCACTATCAATAACCCATTCATCTTTGTCTTCAACAACCTGAGTAGCCAAGGCACTTTCCATTGGTTTTTCTTCCTTCACACAGCTAGCAGGATTAGTAGTCACAGGTTCTTCTTTAATAGCAATAAACAAGCATTCATTACCAGATGTACTAACATTATCTGGTTCACCATATGATACTCCATCATCATTAAGATTTTCAATATAATAACATTTCTTTGGGATTCTAGGTCTATCAGTTCTTGGCTTAGGAACTCTTGTGGGGCATCTAGAAGCATAAGTACCAACTTTACCACAACTGAAACATTTGAAAGGTAGTTTGCCTTTGAACTTACTAGTACCCCTGGGAAGACTGTTAACAAAGTTGGCGTCAAGTTCTTCAAACTCATGATCTGGTTCCACCTTGTACTTGTCAGATCTGGGGGTTCTTTCTAAAGTGCTGGCCTTGAAAGCAATCTCTATCTTTGGAAGTGAATCACCAAGTTCTCTCATTTCAAAGGCTGTTAACTTCTCAAGCAGTTGATCTTTTGTAATCTTTGTCACTGTCATTACTTCTTCAATTGCGACCACTTTATGAGTATATGATTTAGGTAGTGATCTAAGAATTTTGTTCACAACTTCAATATCCTCAAATTTTCCTTCTACACTTCTAATTCTTCTCACTAGTTCATCGATCTTCTGCATGAAGGATGTTATATTGTCATCTTTGCTCATCTTCAAACATTCATATTTTGCCTTCAAACTCTGCAACTTGGCACTCTTCACAAATTCATCTCCTTCATATAGATTCTTCAACTTTTCCTAGATTTCATGAGTAGTTTCCATCTCCATGATCTTTGTTACTTCGATGTCGAATAAGGTGCTTACCAAGGCATCTTTGGCTTTTATGTTCAACTCAAATTCCTTGATCTCATCTTCAGTTTGCAGACCATTCTTTGGTATTTCATACTTATTTTTAGTTATTTTACAATCACTATAACCTGAGCAAAGGAGATGGGTTTTCATGTGGATCTTCTAGACGGAGTAGTTTGTTCCATCAAACTGCAGACTTTCCTTCTTATACGACATCCTCGATTAGCCTCAAGCGATCAATCTTCCTTCTGAGGAACTTGGCTTTGATACCAATTGTTGAAATGAACTAGACAACTGAGAGGGGGGGTGAGTTAGTTGTCTCAAAACTTAAAAAATTTTGTACCTTAAAACATTAAACACTTGTCCACTGATTGTTATGATTAAGTCATGAAAGCATAAATTCAGAAACATAAATACAATTGCAAGATCATACACAAGTGACACCATATTTTTACGTGGAAAACCTTGTTAAGGGAAAAACCATGGTGGATGTTAGTCCACAAGATATATAAGTTATAATAATACTGAAAATCAGAGGCTCACTACCAATAGGGCTCATTTCCCAGAAAAAGGCTCACTACCAAGGGGTGGCTCACTGCCAAAGGGGTTGAACTAATATGATAGCATCTACTCCATGCCTAAATTCAGTTCCATTGAAGCACAATATTCTTCCTCTACTCTGCTCTTTTTTTTTACACCTCTTTACTTAACTTCGCATCTTCACACAAGGATATCTTTTCCCTGACCAAATTACAAGTATATATATCATTCATCAACCTTGGAATGTACATCAAGGTCAGCATTACATTTATCAACCATTGGAACAATCTCCAAGGTCAACATTACAAACATTTACAAATAGGTCTTTGACCTAATACAAAATTATGCTAAGGAGATGTAGTAAAGATGTATGTGGATCACACCATACCTTAGCTGAGGCTCAAACACGATCTTCCAAGCCACGAGATGCTTCTACAATCTTCAATATATCTCTGCAATCACTGGAATTAACCAAGTCAGCTAAGACTAGTTACACACTACGTTATCTGGGAATAAACTTCAAAAACGATCTTAATTCCTTAACGTAGACCAATGTAAATGGAGGAACATGATCAGGAGGCATCCAAAAGAACATTGTAATCACCAGGAGCAACTATACAAAATCTAACCACTTTATCCATGAGATTCTTCACACCAAAGCACGTGAACTTCATTGACTTCAACTATTATAAAGGAAGGATAGCTTGCAAACCACCAAATCATGAACCATTGTATTTGTAGGCACTTATCATCATCCCAGACTTCCCTCTAGAACCGTAGAGAAAAATACTTCAATGCGAAGGAATGCGGAACAAAATACTTTGTCCCTGTCACTAGTGAATAATCAGAAAAAGCAAGTTTTACTCTGGTGAATGTAACTCACTCAATTATTCATATCGGAGGCTCAAACTTAGGATTTAGCATCTTCAGACATGCCTCTAAATAATTTGCAATCTGCAGACCAAGATGTTCAATCTACAAGAAATGCAGAGTAGTCTTCTAGACTGTTCTTCAGTATGCAACTCACTGTCTTCACTGTGATTCACTGTTTACTTTCTGATTCTTCTGGAGGTGCTAATTTTCTCAATATCCTCAACATATAAAGCTTATAAATAAATAAAAAAATAGGATACAGTTGACACCAATGACAACAAAGATATGTTGACATCAATGACAACATCGATTAGGCACATACTTGCAACATTATGTACCTCTGTTTCAATCATAAGACTACTATATATTATGGTATAAGGCTATGATGAAACATTTATTTGATTATTCTGTAGATTGTCATGAATTTTTGAAATTACATGTTCATGTACTGAATTTATTCCATCACCAGTGGATGCACTTGTAGTAGGCAGGGCCTTTGAGCCTTCTTTATTCTTTTCTATGAATTTTTGTTTCTTATTATTCAAATTCTATTGAGACCTTATGTTGTCCATGTTGGAGAGCTGTGATATTATATTGCTTTGTTCTACAATTTAAATCTTTAGAGATTTATGTCTAGAGCTGCCACCTCCTTTTCAAAAAAGAGGAAAGTGTTGAAATTGTCTTTTGGTCTTCCAAAGCTTCAAGAGCTTGAATTCTTTGCAACTCCCTAGTAGAGTTGCCAATTTGTTGGTGCTCAAATTTGTAGTTTACAAAACCCTAAAAGGATGCCAAGCTTTATGGTTAGGTTGTGCAACTAATTTGGCCAACTGATGGAATCAACCAGGATGGTTGGGATTCCTTGCACTTTAGGCTCTGCTTCACCTAGGTGGGTGTTACCTTATGTTCACCAATGAATAATTACTCCTCAAATTGGTTGGTGACTTAAAGAGCATATTATGGATTTTATGAAATTTTATCAATTAAATCATCCAATGTAACCTAATTAAGATTGGCATGTAATTTGAATAGGTTATTTTTTCTGTTCTACACACTACTCCTACTCCTACAAACATAAAATAAATTTGGATTTTTGAAATATAATACAAGGAAATGATTTTGGAAAAGAATTGATCGGTGCCTTTTTCTTAGCTGGGTAATGGAGTCTAATCATAGATAGATTTGTGTTTACTTTCAAGTCACAACTCAAATTACTTGGCATAGTATTGTCTTTAACTAGCATAAACATGCAAGATTGTTTTACCTAGCTCTACTTAGTTATCCAACTTGGATCCTCCAAATTATAGTGATCTATTCAATGGAATTTAATTCCTACTCAAGGAAACCCTATCAGATAAAATCACCCAAAACATTAAGTATGCTTTGAAAAATTAGACATATACTTGATATGCTAATTCAAATAACAAGAAGAAAGCAAATATGGAGACAACCAAATAAATTATAACAAGAACATTCAACAAGCAATTGAGAACTAGATTTCAGGCACCAGAGAAATATAGTTTGTTTTCATTGATATGCTTTAGAGAACATGCCTTACAATGTCTCTTTCCAAAATCAACTTCCTAGAGATTTTCCCAAGGTCTAAATGGTTTCCTTCTTATAGGGACAAAGGAAGCAATAAGATTCAGACATTTCACATTCTAAAATGACTTTTCATATGCCCAACCCTTGATATGACATATTACAATATTTACTTTTTGACAAGTCTTAATAAGACCACCAAATATATTTTGAATACATTTTGAAAAGCATAAAATGAGAAAGAGAGAAAACATGAGGACATCCAAAACTTGATGAGAAAGATTTGGTGCCTATTGACGCTAGCTTGATGCTCACACAACTCCACTACATCCTTTGCCTATTCATTCTTTAGTTGAAAGATATTGTTGCTCCCATTGATACATAATATAATCACCAGGCCATTTGTATTCTTGGATCTGGAGCAGATTGGCTTGGTGATCCTTCCATCTCTTATCCAGAAACACCTTGACATCAATGATGAATTTTGCATACCCAACATCTAGTGCAATCACTCTATCCAAAATCAGATTGAAACTAAAAATGTTTATTTCTTCATCCTTCTTCAAGTGATCAATCACCCAAGGAACTGTTTGATCAAACTCATCTTTCCATTCTTCAAAACTTTTGTTATGTTTACCTTTTGTCAAAATTGAAGGAATGAATTGATGCTTGAAAAGGAGTCTATCTTTGCTTGCATCTTTTGACTCTCTCCATTCAGATATTGAAACTCATCCAAAATCATCCTGACCATTTTCTCTGTTGGTTTGAGAGAAGCAGGAGCACCTAGATTTCTTTGTAGGACTTTGCATAGGGTAAGCAATGTATGATGTGCCACCTGCCATCTTTTGTGTACTAGATCCAAAATAGAAAGAATAACTTTCAACTGTTCAATTGCTTTAGACAAAGCATTGTAGCATTCATGCACATCTCCCAATTTGTCAATAACCAATTTCACTTTGTACTCCAAAATTTTCTCGAACACATCAAGAATTTTCAATCTTGCTTCTCCTTTTGTTATTTCATTTTGCTCTTTCAAGTCCTCAATATCCTTTTCAAACTTCAACTTCAAAGTATTCAACTGATCAACAGGCACTGTGTCACCAACTTCTTGAGCTTGTGAAGGTTGATAGGCAACAATTTCTTTATTTTGAGACTCACCAACTCCTTTGAGTTGCTTCTTCAATCTAATATTCTCTAAATACAGTCTATTGACTTCTTCATTCATTTCAATTTCAATTTTTCATACTCAAACAACTTTTGCTCCATGTTTTTCACATCATCTCTGGCGAACATGGCTAAGTGCTTGGTGAGGTTGGCTATTTCCAAGGCCAATGTATCTTTCAATGTTTTGACCATGGCTGCCCCTCTCAGCTCTTAAACAACATCAAACAATCTTGGTTTCTGTGTGCTCTTTTGCATGCTCCATATGGCCAAATGATGTAGGAGCATCCTTGGTCCAAGAGCAATCTTGTATCAACCAAAAACATTTGCATTTTAGTTTGTTTGCAGTTCAGTTTGTTTCTTTTCAATTTCTAGCTCAGTTCAGGTAGTTCAATTAGAAGCAACTTCTACATTATGGTCTGGTATTCTATCACTATTACATTTTAGATCTTGTGGAGCTAGACTTAGCATCTAAATTCGTTCATCAACATCATATCAAGAATTTAGAGGTCCACACATTGTTACCAGAAATATATCGCTATCAGAAGATTGACTATTTCTCAGAGCAGAGCATTCTAACAGTTCCTGGCAACCAGCTGAAGGAGAAACCTATGGAAGCATTTCTCAATCTTCGGAGCCTAATGACACATCACTCAATGATCTTTGGTTCATGGTCAACCTTCCATGGAGATCTGCACTTCATTTCTTCATTTTTCAGAGGAATTCTATGCATTTAGGTCTGACCTATCCATGTTGTATGGTACAACTCTTCAATGGAGTTTGTGACCTTCTTTGGCTAACGCAGAGGAGTCTATTGGTCTGGAAAGGATATATATTGATGTAATAGATCCCTAAGTTCATAGTTCATAACATAGTGATAGATGATAGCTTAGATTTTATGCGAAGGAGCTTCAAAACTTTATCTTGCACATGTATGTAATCAGGCCTATGAGCCCTAATTGTAAGCCCACATGTTGCCAACTGATCTCTATTTAAATTCTATGATATACTGAATGACTGAATCTATAATTGCTTCATTTCTTTGAGTTAATTTTGTTATGTTTACTCTTGCTGCATAGTCTGGATAGTTTATTTTGTGAACCCTCCCACTGTGACTACACAAAGTGGTATCAGAGTGAAAGTTTGAATCCTTGGGAGCAAATTAAGTGAAGTTGGAAAGGAAATTCCATAAGATCTTGTTGTGGATAGATCACCGAATTGAGGTAGGTTACTTGTGTTGCAACTGATCGCTGATTGTGAGACAGTTGTCACCTTGTAGCCTGATTGCTGAACTTGAGGCAGTTTGCACTTGATCCTAAGAAGAATGCCACCGAGGAGAGTTGTTGCTGTTGGAACAATGGCTAGTAGAATGCATGAAATGATGGAGATGATGAAAACAATGCAAATTCATTTGGATGCTAT
Organism: Cunninghamia lanceolata; assembly: GCA_027924645.1. Classification (NCBI taxonomy): domain Eukaryota; kingdom Viridiplantae; phylum Streptophyta; class Pinopsida; order Cupressales; family Cupressaceae; genus Cunninghamia; species Cunninghamia lanceolata. The sequence goes on from BSBN01000665.1 coordinate 410,102, forward strand.
TGAAGAAGATAGACGAAGAGGATTGACATCAAGACCTAATATTGAAAGTGATGATGAAGAAGAATTTCAATCTGCTGAACAAACTAGTGAAACCCTAGGAGGTGATGAAGAAGAAGAATCAGATCAAGTAAAAATGTTGTGAGCTATTTCAAAGATTGGAAAGAGACCTAGAGTTGATGTGCCTAACTATACTGGTAATTTGAACCCTAAAGAATTGATTGACTAGATAAATGACTTGGAAGAATACTTTGAATATGAGGAAATTGAAGATCCAGAGAAGATGAAGTTTGCAAAGACAAAGTTGAAAGGACATGCTTCTATATGGTGGAAGAAAGTTTAGTTGGAAAGAAACAGAAAAAGGAAATAAAAGATTACAAAGTGGGACCAGATGGTGACAAAGTTGAAGAACCAATTCATACCTGCTGACTATGAGTTGGAGCTATTGAAAAGATTGCAAAACTTGAGACAAAAGGAGAAATCTATGAAGGAATACATTGAAGAATTTCATAAAATGATCATAAGAATAGGACATAGTGAAGCAAGCAAGGAGAAAGTGGCTAGATACATCAATGGACTAAGATTGAATATTCAAGAAGAGATAAGCTTGGTAAGGATGACATCTTTGGAGGAAGCATATCAATTTGCACTAAAAGTTGAAGAGAAGCTGAATAAGAGGCATGATCAGAGACAGAGAGGCAGAGGAGGTAAATTTCAGAGAGGTAGGACTTATTCTGGAGGAGACAGATCATATCTAGAGTAGAAAAAGTTTGACAGCCCGTTGAAGAAGGATGACAGAGATAACAATGCTTACCAGAGAGATGACATGAATTTTACCAGAGAGGAAACCCTAGTGCATACTGAAATGAAGCATATAGAAGAGAAGGAAGAGGATTTGATAAGAGAACATTTAGAGGTACTTGTTTCAAGTGTGGAGGTGAAGGACATAGAGCATTTGAATGTAATTAGGGTAGCACAAGAAAGAGGACAAAAAATAGTGGAAGAGCAGCCTATGTTGAGGAAGAACCTATTGAATCACCTAGTTCAGTTGGTAATTCGGAGAAAGGAGAATCATTGGTGATGAGGAGAAAACTATTTCAAATAGAGGCAAATGAGAAACCATCACAGAGAAAAAGTCTATTCAGAACCAGATGTAAATCAGGAGGTAAGAGTTGTAAAGTTGTAATTGATAGTGGTAGTTCAAATAATCTAGTTTCAGAGGAGATGGTGACTAAGCTAAAGTTGGAAAGATTGAAACACCCTAAGCCTTATCAGATAGCATGGATTCAGGATGATCGTAAGGTACTGGTGAGTGAACAATGTTTGGTGAAATTTCATATTGGATCATATCATGATGAAGTCTTGTGTGATATTATGCCTATGGATGTTTGTCATATCTTGTTGGGTAGACCTTGGTAGTATGATAGAAAAGCTATACATGATGGGAGAAAGAATACATATACTATAACAACAAATGGAAAGAGAATTACTTTGATTCCTTTGGAAGATGATCCTAAGAGTGAAGTATGTGGGAATGCTAGAATCCTAAGAGTGAAGTATGTGGGAATGCTAGAATCTGCTTGGTAGATGGAAAGAAATTTCTGGATGGTTTGAGACATGAGAATATGTGTTATGCCTTGATTCCTAAGAAGCCTGAAGCATTGAAGGAAGAAACTAAAGAAGAACAACCGAAGGAGATAAGAGAGTTGTTGATAGAGTATGAAGACGTCATATTAGATAATGTGCCTAAAGGATTACCACCTATAGGGAGTATCAGTCATCACATGGATCTTATACTGGGAGCAAGTTTGCCTAACAAAGCAACACATAGAATGACATTGATAGAGAATAAAGAATTGAATAGACAGATACAAGAATTGTTGAGGAAAGGTTTGATCAGAGAAAGTTTGAGTCCTTGTGCAGTACCTGCACTGCTTGCACTAAAGAAAGATGGAGAATGGAGGATGTGTACTGACTCTAGAGCAATAAACAAGATCACAGTTAAGTATAGATTTCCTTTACCTAGGATGGATGATATCATGGATTGTTTGAGTGGAGAAAAATATTTTACAAAGATAGACTTGAAGAGTGGATACCATCAGATCAGAATTAGAGAAGGAGATGAATGGAAGACTGCCTTTAAGACAAATGAAGGATTGTATGAGTGGTTAGTGATGCCTTTTGGGTTGACAAATGCACTGAGTACTTTCATGAGATTGATGAATGAAGTTCTAAAGAAATTCTTGGGTAAGTTTGTTATTGTATACTTGGATGATATTCTAATTTTTAGTAAGACAAAGGAGGAACATTTGTGGCACATTAGACAAGTTTTGCAGAGGTTGAGAGAAGAGAAATTACTGATAAACATCAAGAAATGTAATTTCATGAAGGAAGAGTTGGTATATTTGGGATTTATGATTTCTGCAGAAGAATTGAAGATGGACCCTGAGAAAGTGAAAGCAATTGTTGAATGGCCTACACTAGAGAGCATTGGAGAGGTTAGATCATTTCATGAATTAGCTAGCTTCTACTGGAAGTTCATCAGAAATTTCAATTCAGTTTGTAACTCTATGACAGAGACAATGATAGGTGACAAAAGATTTCAAGTGGACATTAGGAGCAGATAAAAGTTGAGTTGTTGAAGCAGAAGGTGACAGAACAACTTGTTTTGCCATTACCGGATTTAAATAAGGTATTTCAAGTTGATTCTGATGCAAGTGGAAATGCAATTAGAGTAGTATTAAATCAAGAAGGTAGACCTATAGCATATTTCAGTGAGAAGTTGAATGATGCAAGGAGAAGATATTCAATTTATGACCAAGAGTTCTATGCCATAATTCAAGCCCTAAAGAAGTGGAGACACTATTTGTTGCCTAAGGAGTTTGTGTTGTATACCAATATTTGAATAGTCAAGGTAAGTTGAATCAGAGACATATGAGATGGGTAGAGTTCATGTAGAGTTATACTTTTGTGTTGAAGCATAGGAGTGGAAAATCAAATAAAGTTGCGATGCATTAAGTAGAAGAATAAACTTGTTGACAGAGATGAGAGCTGAAGTGTTGGGTTTTGATGAATTGAAGAATATGTATGAGGGAGACACTGATTTTGTAGAACCGTAGAAATCATGTAAGGAACTTGTTGTGATAGATAGGAGTAAGTGGTTGGACTATTTCATTCAAGAAGATATGATGTTCAAAGGAAATCAGTTGTGCATACCTAGAAGTTTAATGAGAGATAATTTGATCAAGGAGAAACATAGTGGTGGATTGGCAAGACATTTTGGCATTGATAAGACAGTGGCTTTGGTGAGTGAAAATTAATTTTGGCCTTAGATACATAAGGATGTTCAAAGATTTGTGCAGAATTGTAGGGTTTGTCAAGTTGCAAAAGGGAGTAGTCAGAACACTAGATTGTATAAACCTTTGACAGTACCGGAGAGACCTTGGGAAGACATAAGCATGGATTTTGTAATGGATTACTAAATACACAGAGAGGACATGATTCAATATTTGTAGTGGTTGACAGATTTTCAAAGATGGCTCATTTCATACCTTGCAAGAAGACAACTGATGCAGTACATGTAGCTGACCTATTTTTCAAGGAGATTGTGAGATTACGTGGATTACCTCAGAGTGTATTTTCAGATAGACATACAAAGTTTGTTGGATACTTTTGGAAGAGACTTTGGAAGAAGATGAAGATAGATTTGAAGTTCAATTCATCTTTTCATCCATAGATTGATGGATAGACAGAGGTAGTGATTAGGAGTTTGGGAAACTTGTTGAGATGTTTGGTTGGAGAGAAAGTTGGAAGTTAGGATTTGATTCTTTCACAAGCAGAGTTTTCATACAATAATTCAGTAAAAAGGAGTACCAGAAGAACACCTTTTGAGATTGTGACCGGAGTGAATCCTAGAGAAGTAGTAGAACTAATAGATATCAACATGGAAGAAAAGAGAAGTGTAGAAGTAGAAGAATTTGCAGATCATATGAAGATAGTGCATAATCAGGTGAAGAAGCATTTGGAGAATATGAATAGTAAGTACAAAGAAAAGATAGATGAGAAGAGAAGACATAAGGAATTTAAAGTTGGAGATGAAGTAATGGTGTACTTGAGAAAAGAAAGATTTCTAGTTGGGACATATAACTGTAAGATACTTAGGAAATTTGATTCAGGAAATGCATATGAAGTGGAGTTACCAGAGACATTGGGTATTTCACCTATTTTCAACATTGCATACCTTTATCATCATCATGAAGCAGATTTCAGTGATAGCATGGAAGAAGACTTGAAGAAGTAGTTACCACAATAGGCATTGGAGAAGATCAAAGACATTTTGGATAGCAGAGTTGGGCACGACACTAGAGGAAGACAATACAAATAATATCTTGTGAAGTGGAAAGACAGACCGAAAGAAGATTCATCATGGATTTCTTAGGCCGAAGTGGACCGTCTTGGTTCTCCCTTAGCCCCAGCAAAGTGAGGGACTCACTTTTTCAATAACCTCAGATGTCTAATACAGGAGTATCCCTAGTCCAAGAGCAATCTTGCATCAACCAAAAATATTTGCTTTTCAGTTTGTTTCTTTTCAATTTCCAGCTCAGTTTAGGTAGTTCAGGTAGAAGTAACTTCTACATTGTGGTCTGGTATTCTATCACCATTACATTTTAGAGCTTGCAAAGTTGGACTTAGCATATACATTCATTCATCAACATCATATCAAGAATTCAGAGGTCCACACATTGTTACCAGAAAGATATCGCTATCAGAAGATTGACTGTTTCTCAGAGTAGAGCATTCTAACAGTTCTTGGAAACCAGCTGAAGGAGAAACCTACGGAAGCATTTCTTGATCTTTGGAGCCTAATGACAGATCACTCAATGATCTTTTGTTCGTGGCCAATGTTCCCCAGAGATCCGCACTTCATTTATTTCATTTTCTGGAGGAATTCTATGCATTTAAGTCTGACCTATCCGTGTTGTATGTTACAACTCTTCATTGGAGTTTGTGACCTTCTTTGGCCAATGTGGAGGAGTCTATTGGTCTGAAAAGGATATATATTGATGTAATAGATCCCTAAGTTCATAGTTTATAACATAGTGATAGCTGATAGTTTAGATTTTGTACAAAGGAGCTTCAGAGCTTTATCTTGCGCATGTATGTAATCAGGCCTATGAGCCCTAATTGTAAGCCCGCATGTTGCCAGCTGATCTTTATTTGAATTCTATGATATATTGAATAACTAAATTTGCAATTGCTTCATTTCTTTGAGTTGTTTCCATTGTGTTTACTCTTGCTACACGGTCCAGACAGTTCATTCTGTGAACCCTCCTACCGTGACTGCACCACCAAAGTTTCAATTTTTGTATTGTATCCCACACCATTCATTCCATTCTTGAAATCAAACTCAAACACCAACATTGGATCATCCTAGTTTCTTACTTGATCAAGTAAGAACATTGTTTTTAAATCCATCCCTAGAATGATCAGCATATTGGTTTTCAAAATAATTTGTCTGGCCTCTTCAGGACTAACATATATTTCATCAATTTTCATATCCTTGAATGTTTGAGAAAAAATTTGCTCATGCTAGGATTCATCACTTCCCATTTTATTTATTTCCACCTTCTCCTCAAATTCTTTCATCTTCAATTTCATCCAAAAGTCCTTGAATTCAGGAGTGTTTATGAATTGATCATCTTCAATGAATCTCAAAGAGTCAACTACTCTTTCCTCTCCATGTATTTGTTTCTCTCCCTGCTCCTAGCTTTCTATTCTTGCTTCAAGCATGTGAGCTTTTGCATCTTGTTTGGGGGGCTAATCAACCTCTTCATGCTCATTCATGTGTTCTAGTATATTGGCAACTTTCTATGTATCTTCCATCCCTTCAGTTATTTCATAGGGCACCAAAGGAACAACATCATCAACTTTTTCTTTTTAGAAGGTGGTTGATTAGGGAGTGAAGGATCTTGCACTAACATGGCATCAGGGGTAGGTTCTTGAATTACAACTCCACCTGACCTCTTCACATGGATCTTAGGAGCCTTAGCAGGTTGGTTCTCTACCGCTTTGCCATATATCCTTTTAAAGTTATCAATGATCAAATTTATTCTCTTCAAAGGATCATTCTCAACAAAAAATCAAAGAAAATTAGGATTATTTTTCTTTTTTCCATCCCCAATCTCTATTAGAATGTCCCATTTTCCTTTCCTGTCATACACCTACTCTGGAGTGAGGCAATTCCTGATGACATCTTCTTCATAGTTCACTTGATGAGTAATCCTAGATTTGGTAAGGGTTACTTGTCTGACAAAATTTACATGACCCTCTAGGTCAAAAACTCTTTCTGTAGCACATTTCAAAGAATATCTTCTTTTCAAATACTCTTGGAACTCTTCAAGAGTGTCAGCACCTATAGACACCCAAAAATGACTCTTCACACGACTTACATTTCATCAAATCTATCTAATCACCTGCATTTCAACTTTAATTAAATAATCTAATGATTTAATTAAATTTAATTAATTTCATCGAATCTCCTAAATTCAACATTAATTAAATAAATTCTCTTTATTTAATTATTTCATCAAAGTCAACTTTATTTTTCCAAAATTAAATAATTTTTAATTATTTAATTAAATCAATATCTTCTCCCAAAATTTCAAATCCATGTCAATCGAATAAATTAATTATTTAATTAATTTATCTTTCCAAATACTCTTATCTACAATTAAATAATTCTAAATTATTTAATTAAATCAAATTGTTCTTCCAAATTTAAATAAATCATGCAAATTTATTTAAATTAAATCTCAATCTCTAAAAATAAAATATAATCGAATATTTTATTTATTCTTCTATCATGCACAAACAATTAAATAAATTTATTTATGTAATTTACTTTTTTATCTTCCAATTCCTCTAAAAATAAATCTTGTTCATCATGCACACAAAATTAAATAATTTATTATTTAATTTATCTCAAATCATGCAAAAAATAAATTACAAGTTGAGTTAATTTACTTAATCAATCTTGTTTTTATCAACAACTCTTAAATTAGAAAAAAACATTCTAATTTATGAAATCAAATCCTATCTTTAACAAAAAACAATTAACTCAAACAAAAATAGCTTTTTATGTGACACATGTCAGGTACACATTCATCATGAATTTTAGATTTATCTTATTCGTTGATTCCATTGAATTATCTGGACCGTTGATCGATCTTTATTGAAACCTATATAAACCCCCCCCATCTCCATTAAAAATCCTCTTCGATCATTCAAGCTTATGATCTCTTCGATCATTTATTCTTAGGAATTCCTTAATAATGCATTGAGCACACATTGTATTGTTGAGCACATTGATCTTTTGAGCACGAACACAATCTACATCCACTTGTTGCAAACATGGTTTCGCAACATTATTGAGCAATCTACATTCATACAAAGAGAACTATACAATCTAGGTGAAGTCTTTCTTGTTTTAATTTGATTTATTCATTGATATTGGCTTTTTACTTAGATCGATCTCTTTATGTTATGGGTAATTGAGTTGTTATTATCATTGTTTTGTGATCTTATCATTCAAACCTTCTAAATTTTTCCTATACACATTCTGGCATGCCCGGTGGGACCCATTAATCATTCTTTTTCTTTAAGAAATTGATTTTTTTTAAGTACAGTACGAAACAACGCACATCAACATAGGAAAGCGCCTTTGGCAGTACAGTGCAATGCTCCTGGTATAACAGTACAGCACCTTTGGGCAATACTATGGCGCCTCTGGTAGCACAGTACTGCGCTTTTGGTAACACAATGCAGTGCACTTGACATCACAGTAAAGTGCTTTTGGTCTATTAGGGTTTTTGATCTTTTTTTTGATTTGTAGGGTTTCTAACTCATCATATCTATCATTCATTGACTAACAAGATGATTTATTTGTCTTTCAATTATCATTTATACTACCTAATCTAACATATTTAGGAGTATTATTATTTTTTTGAGCTAACCTCTCTTTTCACAGCATCTTGTGAGTTGTTCTTGATTTCAGGTTACAGATTTTATCATCTATTACATCCCAGATCCTCAAGTCAACCATGAAATCATCTTTTGATCTATCTTTTTTGACAAAATATGACTTTTTCTAGATCTGGGGCAGCAAAGTGCTTTTGGAAGTACAGTAGTGTGCTTTTGGTAGCATAGTACCATGCTTTTAGTAGCACAGTTGATCGCTTTTGGTTCTGCAGTAACGCACCTTCAGTAACATAGTTTAGCGCTTTTGGCATAACAATAAGCCGCCTTTGGTAACACAATAAATTACTTTTGGTCAAATTGATTTATTTTTGCTAACTATTTAGTTTGTGTGGAACTAATCAACTTTTTGCAGCTTCTTATTACTCAAACAGAGCAAATGAGTTTTTCTAATATGTTCTTGCAGGACGAGCGTTGAAGAAACTAAATCTATTACACTAAGTCTTAGAAACATATTACTTTCTTAAGGGACAATTGAACAATCATCTTTTTCAATCTTAGGAAAATATTGCTTTCTTAAGGGACAACTGAACAAATTATCTTTGCAATCTAAGTCTTAGGAACATATTTCTTTCTTAAGGGACAATGGACATGAATGCAAAAACACTTCAATTTTCTAAGGGACAATGGACATGAATGCCAAACACTTCAATTTCATAAGGGACAATTGACAACTACAAAACATGTGTGTGCCTAATCTAGTTGCACCTTATTTTTCTTATAATGGGACAATTGAACCTTTGTTTGACGTGCTTGATCTTACTTTTTAGTTATTCCTTTAGAAAGGCCTTCTTTTAGATTCGCTTCATCCAAAAGGGATGACCTTAAGTAGAGTTTTCCTTTGAACCACTATATAAGAGGGATAAGGTCCTAACCAATGTCAACCTTACCTTGTGCCAAATCGAAAAGAGGTGTACTAGCACTTTGTGGAAATGATTTTCACATTGTGCGAAGTGTTTGATACTCTTAGTAGGATTGGTTAAAGCTTTTAGTAGCTTGTCACATTGCTCATAAGGCGTTGGTCCCTCAAAGATACTAAGAACCAATCTAGATAGTGACTACCCGATCCACCTATGAACGTTGCGGTAATCATCAGCGCAAGGGGAATCGATTCAAGCCCCCAAGATACTCACCATTGCCTCCCTTGAGAAGAAATAGTATTCCCTTAGACATAAAGCTCTTGTGACCTACTTGAGCTTTCCAAGGGGAGGGTGAGATATCCCTACCCATCGTCTCTTACCAAGATACAAATGTACGACACCTATATGGAATGACATTTGGTCGATGAAGAATTAAGTTGTGAGCTGATCTACTACAATGATATCATGTCTCTAGGGATAAAAAGTGCTTGAATTGTTTGCAATTGTCTTATACTCATGGAAACATTGGGCTTTTTGTGAACCTTGAACATACACTATCTGTTGTGTCAGTCCTTTTTGATACTTTATTTGATGTGTTTTCTCTTGCCAAAGCAAATCCAATCAAAATTAAATCTAAATCTATCAAAATTTGCCTTATAAACATCACTGACACTGCTTCAGCACCTTGGGTATAACAGTAGCTCACATTTGGTATTACACTAGCTCACCTTTGGTATAACAGTACTTTGCCTCTAGTAGCATAGTCCAGCGCCTTTGGTAACATAGTAGCTCACTTTTGGTAACACAGTCCCGTGCCTTTGGTCAAACAGTACAACGCCTTTGGTCAAGTAAACTGTTCATCAAAATTATCTTTTCCAAAACACAACAAAATCTCAAACATATTGTTCTAGTGCATCCCATGATAACCACTAGACTCCAACAAACTATGAAGGCTAAACAAGTTGCCCCAAGAAAGTGCAAATTTCCTCCTTATACACCTCAACCAAGCCAATCCAACATGACTCCAAAGGGTACTCCAAAAACACCAATGGGAAGACCAACCAACTTTCAAAACAGGCTGCAAAATGACCAACCAACCAATCCTCAAGAAGGTAATGTTCCTTTGGTAAATGCACCTCAATATACAACCAACATGCCTCAAGATTTTGTTCCACAAGTTATACCATAGGTCAAGTCCCATCTCAAGAAGAGTGACACTTTGAAAAAGGTCAATCCTGTCAAGAAGATAGACACGACCTTGATGAAATTATGCAAGATCCTAGAGCCATAGCCGCATTTGACAAAATCCTTAATGAGAACCAAGATCATTTATTTTGCGTACTAGTAGAACAAGGAGCCAAATTACCTCAAGATTTTGATCTATCAAATCTCAAGGACCCAAACAAAAACCATGACACCATAACTGCGGTCCAAACCATGTCAATTGTGACCACTCCTATACCTGAACAAAGCTCACAAGAGAGAATGCCTACGCCTTTTGCCGCTCAATATGAGAATCATCTTTATCAAAATTCAATGGTAGAGAGACCCATATCACCACTTATGACTCCTATGGAGATCTACAAACACCAACAAGAGACTCTACAACATCGAGCTGAATTAGAGAAACAAACTGCTCTAGCTAGGTCAAACACACAGCAACCTCCTAAAATGTCCACACCAATGGCAAGTGGAACATTGGCTACTCCATCACAAGAAGGTTTCCCACCAAATTACAATCTGAGAAACACTTATGTGGCCATGCAACAAGGGCCTCAACCAACACCACCCCCAACATCATCCAACCTCTGTATCATTAACCCAAACAATGTCATGCAACCTCAACCATCACAAAACGTTAACACAACCTATGTCTCTCCACCAAAACATTCTTATACCCTCAATCATACCTATCCCCATCTTAGTCAACCCCAACCATGACAAAATGTCAACACTACCTATGTCCCTTCGCCACAACGATCATCTACACTAAACTTTTTCAACACATATCTCAATCAACCACAACCATCATAAAACCCACCTACCTATGTCCCTCCACCACAAAAATCTTCCACTCTCAACCTAACCCACACCTATCTCAACCCTTAACATTCCCAAAACCAAACTTCCCATAGCTATGTTCCACCACCGCAACCAAACCCAACAAACTTTAGCTTTCCTCCATCAAATTCTTTCTTCACACCACCTTTGCAATACCAACGACAGAACTCTTATCAACAACCATCACAAAGCCTACATACTTACCTAGCACCACCCCACCTCCCCAAAATCAAAACACCCAAATCCAACCCAACCCAAACCCAACATACAACACATACAACCCTAACCAATCATATGACCCTTATAACACCAATGCCCATGGATTCCACTACAATCTTCTATATCGGCAACAGCAACCACCTCTAGTTCAACAAGAGATGTTGTCAACACCTCCCACAACTATGGAGCTAAAACTTGTGGAGGTTCAACAACTATTTGATCTTACATTTGGCCACAGCAAGAAAAACTTCTCTTTAGAAGAAGTTTGTCCTTATCCATTTGATCGGTCATTACCCATGATCCCTTTTCCTCACAATTTCACTATTCCTAAATTTGATAAATACAAAGGAAAAGGAGACCCAAAAGACCATCTTAGAGAATTCTATCTCACTTGCTTCGAGGTCTCACATAATGACACATATCTTATGCGCCTCTTTCCTCATAGTCTTGGAGGTCAAGCTATAGAATGGTTCTCACACCTACCCACGAGTATCAAATCTTTTAACAAGCTTGCAGAAAAAATTTGCCACCCATTTCTCTTATGACACAGAACATGAAGTCTCTATGACTGACCTATGCAACAATAAATAGAAAAATGGGGAAACTCTCATCTCCTTCCTTCAAAGATGGTGACAAATGGCTAGCAAATTCCCATTCCAGATACTTGAAAAGCAGCTTGTTAGCATATTTGTGCAAAACTCAATCAAGAATTGGGTTTTCATTTGAAAATCCTTAGTGCTATAACCTTCAACAAAATTACCTACAAAGGCATCAACATTGAAAAGGCCCTCATCGCTAAAGGCATGGTCAAAATATTCAAAGAAACTAAAGACAATGCTCCTCAACAATAAACAAACGATAAACCCAAGTTTTGGAACAAGAACAAAATTGTGGTCAATGATGGTGTGGTGGATTCCAAGCATGTCCAAACACTACAAACACCCCTTCAACTTTCATCAAAACCATGTTAACCTCTGCCTCAACCAAACCAACAACAAAGACAACCAAACCAACAAAAATGACAACAAGAGAAACCTCAACAAGATTACCCTCAATGTCAATTCACTCCCTTAGGAGAGCCTATAGAGACTGTTCTATAGAAACTTATAAACAATGGACTCATCACATTACCAGATGCTCCCCCATATGGTGAACATGTTTACAAAACTGTACGATACAAAGAAAATGAATTTTGTTAGTACCATAGAACTAAAGGACACTGAACCATAGGATGCATGAAACTCAAACACCTGATCCAAAACTTTATTGATAGAGGACAAATCACATTCGGTGACCCCCATAATCAAAACACAAACAAGGATCTCAACATGTAAAAGGAACCATTCCCTAACCATGGTCAAGGTCCACCTCCAGATAAAGGTAAAGGTGTTGACAAAGCTTTAACTTCCTATGACTCTATTATGGGTCATTTTGAAGAGAGTCGGGTGTCTACCCTCACAATCAAAGGCAAATCTAAGGATTGTGCTATTACAACTTGTCGTGGTCATGTCACCATTCATTGTCCTACAACAAGTCTCCCAACTCAACTCGATTATAATCTTGTTGAACATCTAGGGAAAACCCCTGTACAGTTCTCTATTTTAGATCTTCTGAGGTCATCATCCGCACATAAAGCTATGCTCGAAAAAGCCCTACAAGAGTCTTTGGTTCCTAATAACATAGTGGTCATAGATTAACTTTGCCTCACCCTACAATGTGGTATTTTATGAAAAAGACCTCCCATCTCATGATCCATGTCACAATGATGCCCTTCACATTGAGGTTCTCACCCATAAACACAAGATCAAATGCATACTTATAGATGATGGTGCTAGTCTCAATATATGTTCTCTAAAGTTACTCAAACAATTGGGATACTCTGAGGATCATGTCAACATTGATCAGAGTATTACAATCAAGGGGTATGATGATGCTGAACACCAGTCAGAAGGTGTTATCCACTTGCCTATACAAGTAGGCCCTGTCATGCTAGAAACTAGGTGCCAAGTCCTTGACATTGATCTACCTTACAACATTATCCTAGGACGCCCATGGATCCATGCCATGAAAGCTATTCCCTCAACGTATTGGTCAGTCTCTCAAATTCCCATTTAATGGTATGGAGATAACTATACCTAGAGATCCTAATCCCTTTGAATTCTATCATGTCTTGCAAGGCAGTTATAAGAATTGCAACTGTAGACACTTAAAAATGTCCTCCTGTCGCAAATGTGATAGGATATTTTTCTCTTGCAAATTCCATGATTCAACCATTAATTAAATAATTTTAATTATTTAATTAATTCAATTTCATCCTTTCTAATTAGTTGTTCATATTTCTTCTATAATTAAATAATTAAATCTAATTACTTATTTAATTATTCATTCATACTCTAATATCCCCTTTCATTCTATTAGTTTAAACAAATAAAACATTTGCTTAAATATACCATCAAAACTCCCCTTTCACATGTCTCCTTCCTCAAATGAATTAAATAAACTAATCAAGTTTATTTAATTTAAACATTTCCCACCTCACCAATTTCTTCTAATTTTAAATTCTATTTTGTCCTCTAGTGTAGAGGAACCCTAATCAATCACAACCCTCCATTTTCAACCCTCAATCCTAGCCCTCCATTCAAAATCCCTCTTCTATAAAACACCTTTTTCCAGCTCATTTTGGGGCTCTTAGTTCCATTTTTCCTCCCTTAAGCTCTCTTATTTCCATTTTTCTCTTCTTAGCCTGGAATCTCCAAAATCTTGTTTAACACATACAAGAGCTTTTCATGATAGTGCATAAAATCTACAAATCTGAGAACACAATGCAAGATGAGGAGGATAATGGAGATTAGACAATAGATAACTTAGATTTTTAGTTGTTTTCATGTTTATTTAACCATTTTCTAAGTTAGATTGCACCCCATTGGGAGCTAGGGTTAGCTGTAGTTTGTTTTCTACAGATTAGTTAGCTTTTCCCTTACTTCAAATGGTGAACTTGACGTGAATGCGTGAAAAAATTGATATTTTTGGTGATTTCTAAAAATCTCTTTTTGTAGGTGGCCTCTGAAGCTCAAACAGACCTCACTATTGAGTATAGGAGGTCTAAGAAATGAAAGACAACATATAACACACTATATTTCACTGGTAGAAAAAATTTGAATTTTTTTTGGTTTTGGCCCCTATCACAGGGCCGTACCATATGGATCCGTATGGCCTCTACGCAGGGGTCCTCTTCTAAATTTGCTAGTTTCATTTTGACTTAGATTTTAGATTAATGCTTTTTTGCAGGTTTAAATATTTTGTGTTTTCATGTTGTAGGTTTGATGTTCACTATTTGTTTAGTGGTTTAAAAAACCTTTGCTCATAGGCTTGATAGAACCGACAACCACCTCTATTTACCTCCAATTCGCCGCCTACCACCAAAACATTTCCCACCTGAATCTTACATCATGTTGCCACCCTTATTTCTCATAGTCACCACTATTGCCTCTGAATCCCCAAGCCTGGTCACATCCATTTCAAAAGTCATCGCCCCCGTTTAAACATCAGTCGCCACCATCGTCCTAAGCTAACCCTAGCCCGTCATAAACCCTTGTCGCTCCCTTTACTATGACCTCTACTCTAATGCCACCTAAGACCCCACCATTGCTACAAAACCCCAATCTGCTACTAGTATTTTGGTTGCAACCATTCCATTTCTTGTCGACACCAACTCTTTGCCCGACCACCACTTCTAAACTACCCTGCCTAAACCCTAATCTTCACCCTTCCCCCGCTGCCTCAAGAAAGTACTTTAGACTCTCAAGCTGTAGAAGAAAAAAATCATTTTTAGTCACCCATCACTGCCAAAAGAGTTACATTGGAGAAATCTTTCTTTTCGGTTATGATTATGACTAATATGGTAGTGATTCAGATTAATAGACAACAGGCAATGCAGTAAGGTCGGTGTTGACAATGTTAAAGGATTGTCTAGTTCTATATGTTTCAAATTTATAACCGTGTCGATCTTAAATTTTGATGGCCTACATTTTAGTGAGTCTAATCATTATAGTACCTCTACCTCTTTACAATCCCCACTCAAGAATTTTATCCCAATAACAATCTTGTGGTGTCACCATTACTATAGTTTCTACCACCTTTTCCGTATAAAGTGTGAGATATTCGCTGCTACTTTGACTTTCCATAGACCACTCGGCCTGATCGGCCTAGCCTTCACTCTCTGCCCATCATCCTCCTATGATCTCCCATCACCACCTCACCTCCATCTGCTTCCTTCCTTCAACACCACTCTTGCCGCCTTGCTCAAAACCTCCTCTCCATCTTGTTGCCACCAATTCCTGTTGGGTCTTAAAGCCCTAAATCGCTAACAAACCCCCCTAAACCGTTCATCATTTGACCATAAATCTGGGATGATTGAATTCCTCGAATGTAAGCCCTCTGATTTCTTAACATTCAGCCCGTGGGTCTTTTGAGACTGCCACGGTCATGTGGGTGACCAGGTAGGAGGCCAGAGGGGGCTGTCACCTAGACATTTTAAATTTTTTTTTAAATTTTATTTTTTGTCTCGGTCGGCCCCTGGTCATATGGGTGACCAAGGGTGCCATTGGACCTTAACTGCCCATCTGACTGTCAAGGGCCTGATCACCCATGTGACCGGGTGAGCTCTAAACCATTATGGTTAATGTCTAACAGAGTGCCAGGACCTTTTTTGCCCCCACATGCATAAACAAACACTTTTTTTCAAATTTTCATAAATTTTGCAAAACAGGTCAGATTTTCACGAAACGAGTTGCATTGCGGAGCAGACTCAGCCAATTTTGCCATGGTAGGTCAATTTTAGGTAATGACATCATTTTATCAGTCATTTTTTTGGTAAAAGTCAACCCTCAATTCAAACTTCAAATGCTCATATCTAGTGCAAAATTGCTCCATTTTTTATTATTTTTTTTTCAAATTGCATGGAATTTCATCAATTTTCTAATTCTAATGTTAGTTTTTCTGTCACTAATAAATTTTATTAGATATTTTGCAGATTCCCTTTTTTGACCATTTTGACTTCGAGGCTTGCAAAAAGGGGTTTTCACTCGATGCTTCTTGTTTTTTGCATTATCATGGAGATTTTATGCTACTAATGTCTGATTTGCAGCATGTGGCATTCATGGGATGAAGACTATAAACTGAAGCTACTAACACATCTGATGCAGGGATTCAATTTTCTTTCATATGCATGTGTGTTGGTTATCATAGGCACATTTGGATTTGGGGTTTAAAATGAACATTAACTTGCTATTTTCACACATTTTGGGGGGCTTAAAATGAACCATTGTCTTCTATGCTTGGTGATTATGTTTATGTTGTGAAGTGTGTATGCTCTTCTCTCACGCTTTATGCAATCTTGGGAATCAAAAACACTTCACAACATTTTCATAATCACACCACACACCTATTTTCTAAGGTCAATGAACATGTGCGAGTGTGAGCAAGTTCACATGTGTATGGTCGCCCCTTGCGACTTAGTTTGAACCTGGGGATCAAAAACATGTTAACTTGTCTTGCTTTTGTCAGCCTTAGAGTGGGCCTACTCTTGAGACACATCCAAAATGAGAACTCACTTGCGACCCCAAGAGGGACTTTCATCTGACCCAGTATATAAATTAAGGATAAGGCAAAAGCCAAGTCTAACCAGTATAAGCACTCACCATATAGTGCTAGCTCGAAAGGAGGGGTACCTTTGTGTATATTAAACTCCTAGTAGGGTTAGTTAGAGCCTTAAGTGGCTTGCTGGATGCTTGTGAGGTGCCGGTCCCCCAGATATTCACTAGAACCCCTTTGTTTAGTGGGCAAAAACCCTCTACTTGTTTTTATAGGAGGAAACTCTAATAGTCGTCCCACATTTTCATGGCTTGTGGCAGAGATAGCACGGTACCTCAGGATTTGTGCATCCTAAGACCTAGAACTTGGTGTGCCTAAGAAGTGAGTGCACTGTAAGGGGGAGTCCGTGCCCCAAGTTCCTAGAGCTATACACCATAAGTAGGCGCGGTTGGGTAAAACCAAGTGGGAACTCAACAAGTATTGTCCTTACCTAGCCTAGGATTGTGCATGTCTACAAGTGTTTACAAAACATCATGAGTCATCAAAAACAACCAATTGATTACCAAGTGTCTTCTTTGATTGTTGTGTGTGCTTGCCTAATCATCACCCTAGACATTTTTTCCATCCATTCATCCCAAATCAAACCAACACCTAATCATCATCCTAAACATTCCAGTCATATCCTAATCCACTTTTTCACCTAATCATTCCTAATCATTCTACATAGTCATCGTCTTTCTAATCCTATTAGCATCATTTGTGTCATTATCCTACTCATCATCCATTCATCTCAAGTCATCATACCTTGATCACATTCATACCATATCCTCATCATTCAACCTCATCTTAATCATCATCCTAATCACCCTCCTAAACCAACCCATTTTATCCTAAACATTTCGATCATATCATAATCACACCATACCTAATAACCTATCTAATCATCCAATCACTCATTCCAAATCATTCCACATTACCATAATCATAGTCATCATATCTTACTTGTCATGTCCTAATCCATTTCCATCACATTCCTAACCATTCAACCATATCCTAATCATATCCTATTCATCATATCTTCATCCTTGAACCTCATCCCAACTATATCCTATTTATCATTTTTCCCATTATCCTTACACATCATCCTATCATATCCAAACAACATCGATCCTAATCATTCTTAATCACATTCTTGTCATATCTTCTTCATGCCACCTCATCATAATTATTCCCTAATCATTGCCTAATCATTGCCTAATCATCACCCCACCATCCATATCCTTATCACTATCCTCTTCGTCCTTCCTAATCATTCCACATAATCCCAATCATGTCCTATTCATCATACCTAATCATTACACCTATTCCTAGTCATACTGTATTCATCGTTCCAAATTAGTCCACCTCATCTTGATTATATCCTAAGAATCATAATCATATCCAATTAATCACACATAACCATTACATATCATCATCCCAATCCAATCCATTGCACCCTAATCATTCTTCTAGTCATCATCTAGTCATCCTCATCAAACCCTAGTCACCTCATTCATCTAATGCACATCATCCTAATCATCCTAGTCATCACCCTAATCAATCCAAGTCACCCAATATTGTCATTCCACATCATTCAACCTCATCTTAATCATCATCCTAATCATCCTTTCTAATCAATCCAACTCATCATAACCATATTCTACTCATTATTTCTAATCATTACACCTTACCCTAATCACTACACTTAAATCCTAATCATCCCTAATCATTCCATATCATACCATAATCATACCCAACTCATCATCATTCAAACCTAAATCACCCCTTGTCACCTTCTTCCTCATCAAATCCAAATCATTCCTAATCATTACATTTCATCATCCTTTCCATTTAAATCCAATCAATTTCATCTTATCATTCCACATCATATCCTATTCATCAATCCACATCATCCTAACCATTCTCCTAGTCATTTCCAAATCATCCTTCTCAAACCCTAATCGTCTCTTTCCTCTAATCACCATCATCACCACATCCTAATCATACACCCACCATTCATTCATAATCCAATCAACTTCATCACAATCATACAAGTCATCTAATCTTATCTTTACATATAATCATCTTCATTCATAATCCAATCAACTTCTTCCTAATCCATCCAAGTCATCTAATCTCACCATTACACATCATCATCTTCATCCTCATCCTAAGCATTCCTAATCAATACACCACAACCGTAGGGAAAACCTTTGAGCATCTACTCTCCCTATCGAATCTGATTGCAACCATGTCAAAACCTTATAGACTTATTGGTTCTATTCACCCACCACACATTCAATGTCATTCATCCACTACATATTCCATTTCATTCCCTTCGGATCAAATTTCATCACAACATTTCATTAACATTTCAATTTCATTTAGCCCTTGACATCTATAGAGGACCCTAAACATTAGTCTTCCTAAAGTTGAAACATAGGGAGAAACTATCAAAGCTTGACTGTATCACAAGTACAAATTTGGGCCAAGACACCTTGACATATTTTCACATCAATAAAAGCTTAGGCTTAATACTCCATGGCTAGTTTAAGTCCATTCTTACAAGTGAATTCTGAAACTCATGGGTTCACTCTAATTAATCATTTCTTACACACCTCAAGGTCTGGATAAATCCAATTTATACTTTGACAAGGTCATTAGTAGACGAGATTATCCTCTTGGAGCTAGACTTTTTGAAGACTATTATCATTAGCCTCTATCATAGTCCAGGCCTTATCACCTTGCATTGACATCCCCATAGCATCCCAAAATTCACGAATCCCATTTGGTAAAGACATGGTTGCAAAAAGAAGACAAAGGAAGTCAATCCTCCTAGTTATCCTCAAACATCCTAATCATTCCATTCCTCATCATTCAACCACATCCCTAATCCCATTATTCTTATACATCATCCTATCATATCCAAAGAACATCGATCCTAATCATTCCTAATCACATTCTTGTCATATCTTCTTCATGCCACCTCATCATAATTCTACCCTAATCATTACTAATCATCACATCCATTTCACATCATATCATATTCATCATTCAAACTCAAACTATCCTAATCACATTCCTACTCATATCTTCATCATTCAACCCTCGTATCTTAATCACACTTCTTAGCCACATCATATCCAAGTCATCCCTAATCATATCCTAATCACATTCTTATCATTCCTCATCATTACACCTCATCATCATCCTATTCATACCCTAATCATTTCCACTTCATCCTAATCACTTCTTTCATCCAATTCACATCATCACACACAACCCTAATCATTCCACATCATGTCCTAATCATTAGATAAGTCATTCAATCTTGTCATTCCCCATCATCCTAATCATTCTTCTTCATCCAATTAACAACATCCTTATCAAACCCTAATTACCCACTTCATCCTAATCATCATCCTACTCATCCCTAATCATACCATATCATACCATGATCATACCCAAGTCATCATAATTCAAACCTTAATCATCCCTTGTCACCTTCTTCCTGATCAAATTCAAATCATTCCTAATCAAATTACATTTCATCATCCTTGCCATGTAAATCTAATCAATTTCATATTATCATTCCATATCATATCACTATCACATATCCTAAACATATCTAGGTCATCATCATCACTCTCCTAATCATATCCTTATCGAACCCTAATCACCTCTTTCATCTAATCACCATCATCTTAACCATCCAATTCATCAAAACCCTAATTATCCACATTCACAATCCAGTCGACTTCTTCCTAATCCACCCATGTCATCTTCATCTCATCACTTTATATCATCATCCTAATCCAATTGGTCGCATTCTAATCATATCCCAACCAGTCATTTCGATCCAATCAATCTCATCCCAATCACAACACACCATAACCCTAGGGAAAACTGAGTATCTACTCTCCCTATTGAATCCGATTGCAATTGTGTCAAAGCCATCCATTACTTATCCAATTCCATCACTTTTTATGATCACATTTCATCGTAACATTTCATTACCATTCAGACCTTTACATCTATAGAGGACCCTAAACATAGTCTTCCTAAGGTTGAAACATAGGGAGAAACTGTCAAAGCTTAACTATATCACAAGTACAAATCTGTGGACCAAGAGACCTTGACACCTTTTTCAAATCAATCACAACTTGGGCTTAATACTCCATAGCTAGTTTAAGTCCATCCTTTCAAGTGAATTCTAAAACTTGGGTTCACTTTAATCAATCATTTCAATCCACACCTCAAGTTCTCAATAAAACCAATTTGTTCTTTGAAAGTTAATTAGTAGACGAGAGTACCCTCTTGGAGCTAGACTTTTCGAAGACTAATATCATTAGCCTCTATCATAGTCAAGGCCTCTTCATCTCGCATCGACATCCCCATAGCATCCCACAATTCAAAAGTCTCCTTTGGTAAAGACATGGTTATAAAAAGAAGAGAAAGGGAGTTGACCCTCCTAGTCATTCCAAACATTCCAAACATTCCAAACATTCCTTCCAACATGTCGTCCAATCATTTCACCTTACCATAACCACAACCTTGACCATAACCCTAATCATTACCCTCTATCACATACCTAGTCATTCCACACCGTCATCATTCATCTTAGTCAAGCATGTGTCAACATGGTCCTAATCCCTCAAGAAGACATACAATGATATGAAGACATGCATCATTCCATAACAATCCTAAAGAACAAGGTTCTAGCACCCAAAGCCTATTCACAAGCCTATCCAAGTCCACCTTGACAACAAGACAAAGTGCCTTCACATTCCAATGCTATCTTTAACAAGGGGAACCTAAGTCTACCTCATCCATCCTATGAGTACATTCTACCACCACACTCCTTATCTGAGTCCACATCATCTACCCTCATCATCCATACACTATTTTGTCCTCACACACATACCCTTACCAAGGATGTGATCCAAGGGTTACTGGCATGGAATAGACCATCCCCATGTCTAACACCCATTCATTAACCTAAATAAAGAGTCCTCAAATACCATGTTCATCCCTTCAACCCCATCATGTGGTCCACAAACCATTAAGCCCATTCATGAGTCCTCCACATTCACTTCCATTCCAAGTGAAGAGCTATGTCAAGAGCACAATCCTAAGTAGAAGGCAACATTACCCCCTCATCCAAATCAAGATCAAACCCCTGCCATTGTACCCATCCATAACACACTTACTCCTTTTGATGATCAAGCTCCCATTTATGATCACGATCCCACTTATGATCAAGAAGACCATAATGATCCATTTAGCCAATTCTATGCATTCCATGGTCAAGACCTTGCTACCTCACCCATCCATGGTCCAACAAACATCCACTTGTCATGATGAGACTTGTGTCTCCCAAGAACACATAAACATAGAAGATCAAACAAATAACTTGGATCTACATGAACACAATAAAGATCCTCATGATCCTTCCACATCCACCATCAATCCAATTTCAAATCCACCATCAAATCCACTTGGTCTATCCGCTTTCATCCACAAGTGTTCCTCCTTGGGACAACAACAATCATTATCTACCACATTACCTTCTCCATCAAATAATGAGCTCATGTCTAGTGTCCAAACCACACATAGTCCCATTGTCCATCACATACTCCAAAAGATTGACTATTAAGGTAAAGGCTTAGATCTTCACGAACAAGGTATTTTGGAGCCCATACATGTCAAAGTGCCTTCTCACTCATATGGCCTTGGATACACACCCTAAGGACAATCATCTAATGATGTTGGTAATTCCTCCATCCCCCCCTAAATCAACCACTTTCCATTGCACATCCCATCATCTTCCTAAGACATATGTTACCATTCCGCCTTCCTCATCCTACAAGTGTCAAAAGCATGTGACCATACACTTCCCTCCATCCACTTTACCATCATTTCTCCCAACACCTAATATCCCTATCATCCATAAATCACCTCAATATCCTAAGATTCATGACCAACAAATGCACACATTGTGTAGACATAAATCTTCCACTCATTCCACCCATCCCATGGGATTCAAAAATAAACATTCGGATGCCTCTACCAATCAAGCCAAAAATCCTAAGGGTCCTAATACCTTAGGAAATCGATTCAAAAAGTCAAAGTAAGATATATCCAAGAAGCTATCGAAACCCATACCTCCCAAAGCAAAGTCAAAAACTAAAATGGTATGGGTCCCCAAACAAAAATCAATCAAGTCAAATGAGGCATCCACCTCTCAAAAATCCCAACCATCCTCATCCATCCATTCCATTCCAAAATCCCAAATTCTTCCAACCCACAACTTGAACAAAAATCCTAAAAAATACTAAGTCTATGTGGGTCCCCAAAGCACTATATCACCCATCCACTAAGCAAACGTCACCATTACTTCCTACACCTCCATCCACTCAAAAGCTTCCATGTTTAACATGGTGTGTGCAGCCGTTGGTCATGATTCCTTTTCACACCTCCATCACCCAACCATTCACTCATTTTCCTACGTATTTCACACCTCATCTCCCTATGGTCCATGCTTTGGCATAAACATTTCATCCATCCTTACGTGAATCCCACATAACCCACATCATAATCCACTATCGTTCCCTCTATAATTAACTATCTACCTTATCCATCTCACTTTCATGCCATCACTTACCAACATCGATGCGAATAATGACATTTGACATGGTCAATGCAACATACCTTTGGGACTATCACCTTTTATGGCACTAGACACCTGAGTCCTTGTCCATATTGCCCTATCTAATTCAAAAAAATAAAAAAAGTTGATCATCTATGCCACTTACACTTGGGGGCACATTGTCTCATCCTCCTATTATTTTCCACCTTACCATTCTTATTCTTGCACCCGCATGCCTGTCATATCACATCCATTCATCCTCCCTTCCTCTTTTGATCTTGATAAAGATTGGGTGTATAATGTTGACAACTGTTTTGGGTATCTCTTGACATACCTTATTCCTCCAAAGAAAGCAAAATCCTTCATTATCCCATCATCATCCTATCATCATAAGCATTGTCATGAAAAACCCTAATTCTTACACCTAGAATGGGGAAAGTTATTACTATGTGACATAGTCCCTTGAGATCACATCCTTTCCCTTTTATGCATACATCCATTCATCCCATCCTATCGCCCATCCTTTTGTTCATTCATTCAACCCCTTCCACTTAGACTTGGTTTCCCCTTGTCATTGATATCTAGCGCAAAGGCTATCCCCATTATCGTCCAATGCCACCCCAAAACATTCAAAAACACAAAAAAATTGAAATATTTTCAAAATACCAAAAAAATCAAATATTTCAAAAATACAAAAAATTGAAACATCTCAAAAATCCAAAAAAATCAAGTATTTTCAAAAAATCCAAAAAAATAAAAATATTCCCAAAATCCAAAAAAATCAAAATATTCCCAAAATACAAAAAATTGAAACATCTCAAAAATCCAAAAAAATCAAGTATTTTCAAAAAATAAAAAAAATGAAAATATTCCCAAAATCCAAAAAAAATTGAATATCCTACAAAAAATTCAAGTAATAAAATCGGTCAACCCAATTCAATTTCTCACATCATTCCAACCAAGTCAATTCTTCAGTCGCTTCTTCAAATCAGTCAAATCAATCACATCATCATCTCATTCACATCCACAATCCACCATGGTCAAACTACGTCACCTCTGAGCTTTCATGTAGGCAAGGCCATCACTGATGCACCCCCGAGGCATTAGGTCAGTCTCTTAGGGCCCATCCTATCAACTCTCATAATAAGTCATCCTTTTGCGAAATGGACACTTTGATTAGATAGCCAAATCTTTCACAACAACATGCACTTCAAAACCAATCCCAAAATCAATAAAGACAAGCTATCCAATTAGTCAAACCAATCAATCGCCTTGTGATAATCGTATGTCACTATCCTCATTAACTATCACATACACTATACAGAATGGGGCATTGTCGAAACTGGGATTATGTTCCTTATACGACATGCACCATTTATCAAACATCATCAATCAAACCCTGGTGTTGCTTGTATGACCAACAACACTAGTGTCAATCAATCAATCACTTGCCTTATATAGGATGTATTATCGAAACCAGACCAGGAGTCTTATACGGCATGCTTCTATCCTAAAACTAGGCCTTCTTAATCCAATCAATCATCAATCAAACCCTGGTGTTGCTCATATGACCAACAACACTAGTGTCAATCAATCATATCACTTTCCTTATAGAGGATGTTGCATTGTCAAAACTAGACCAGGCATCTTATACGACATGTTTCATTTCTTGAAACCAGGATCCTTCTTCATCCATCATCCTAATCAATCAAACACATATCACTTGGCAAAAGTTCCAATTGGCTGTTGGTCTAGTCGGTCTTATTTTATTGGATTGTTTTTTGCAGTCTTATTCTTATGCTTCTCAAGGTAATCCCTAAGTGATGAAGAGAAGCGAGGATAGAGCAAGATCTTTTTCTTTGATTGCTGTTTGCGATTTGTCTTGGCAAATGACTAGGGCAACTTGGTGCCTTGTATGTGATCGAGATTCCATTGGGTGTGACTCAAAGACATCCTATGCATAGGAATGAGTAAATACTTCCTTGCATCAGGACTTGCACACCTTATAGTTATCTCATCACATGTTTTGACAAGGTATCATAGTCACTAGTCTGAGTCAGGCATTCTTTGTCTATCATGTGCCTATTTCACAAAGGACTACACTTTCCACCTTGGCCTCTGTCATCCATGGTGATTATTGTCCTTTGACATAATAAGTTCTATGATGATAAGAAGAAAAATTACAAGTGAGAAGCTCAAAAATCCATCAAAGCAAGATATCATTTCCATTCTTCTAGCCAATCTTTCATTCCTCCACCATCTCTCTCTCTCTCACATCTTCATTCCTCCACCTTCATTGTAGCTTAATGTATCATTCATTTCTTCTATTAGTTCTCCAATCTTTCTTCCTTGACCAATCCCCTTTCATTTCGAGAGCCTACCCGTGTCTGTCTAACTCACCTATCCTCTCAAGGGGGCATCATCACTCTATCTTTCCATCATCATCCTTTTCCTCTATCCATTTCATTAGCTTCTTTGAAATGATGTTACTCAACAAAAATTGCATCATCTCAAACATTATTTCAAAGAGGGGCAAAATGTAGACACTTAAAAATGTCCTCCTGTCGCAAATGTGACAGGACAATTTTCTCTTGCAAATTTCATGATTCAACCATTAATTAAATATTTAATTAATTCAATTTCATCCTTTCTAATCAGTTGTTCATATTTCTTCTATAATTAAATAATTAAATCTAATTGATTATTTAATTATTCATTCATACTCTAATATCCCCTTTCATTCTATTAGTTTAAACAAATAAAACATTTGTTTAAATATCCCATCAAAACTCCCCTTTCACATGTCCCCTTCCTCAAATGAATTAAATAAACCAATCAAGTTTATTTAATTTAAACATTTCCCACCTCACCAATTTCTTCTAATTTTAAATTCTATTTTGTCCTCTAGTGTTGAGGAACCCTAATCAATCACAACCCTCCATTTTCAACCCTCAGTCCTAGCCCTCCAATCAAAATCCCTCTTCTATAAAACACCTTTTTCTAGCTCATTTTGGGGCTCTTAGTTCCATTTTTCCTCCCTTAAGCTCCCTTAGTTCCATTTTGGTCTCTCTTAGCCTATAATCTCCAAAATCTTTCTTAACACATACAAGAGCTTCTCATGATATTGCATAAAATCTGCAAATCTGAGAACACAATGCAAGATAAGGAGGACAATGGAGATTAGACAATAGATACCTTAGATTTTTAGTTGTTTTCATGTTTAGTTAACCATTTTCTAAGTTAGATTGAACTCCATTGGGAGCTACAGTTAGCTGTAGTTTGTTTTCTGCAGATTAGTTAGCTTTTCCCTTACTTCAGCAACCAAGTGCCCAATAACGACAAAGCCCATGAATCCCCATTATATGTCAATTATGAACATCTAACAAAAGCCTCTGCAGCTGAACCCAATCCTATTCCTATTCCTGAAATCAAAGCTCACATCCGTGATATAGGCTTTAGAGAATATGATATCTCAAAATCTTGTTGTGTAGAGCAGATGCCCCTATCTCCTAAATCTATTGCGAACCGCCCATAGCCAAAGAAACTAAGAAAGTAGCTATCCCTCCTCCAGCATCCCTAACTCAATTCCAAGAGGGAAAGGTATTGGCAAAGGAAACTATTGAAGACATCTCTTCTTGGCTCTACAAGGAGAAAGAACCAGTCACAATACCAGTCAAGCAATATGACAATGGCCTAAGAATTGTGAAGAACATGGGCTACAAAGGCAAAGGAGGCCTTGGGAAAAATAATCAAGGTGAAATGGAACCCATTATTGTGGAGAAGAAGCTAGACAAGAAGGGGTTAGGATTTGGTAGGAAGGTACCACATGCCTTGGACATCAAGGGTATTCTCGACAAGGTGGCACAAACTTCTCTCACAGATTCAATGTCTAAAGAGGATATAATTGATGGCTCTTACCTCCATATGACTGACCTATTCACTGAATCCTCTGTATTTATGCTATCATCCATATCCTTAACATCCACCTCCAACACCCAGATTGTAACACTTGTCTACCCTGAACTTATCAATTGGGACCAGAAAGGGACCCTTGTTCTAGATGTATTTCAAAATGACAAAGCTATTACTAAGTTCATGGGACTCTGGGATGGTATTCCTCTTGGTGATCATAAAGCTGGTTTTGTAATGGAATGAGAGCAAATTACTTATTTTGGTGAGAATGCCAAATCCTCTAGTCGCAAAAGTAAAAATCAAGAAAGATCTCTAGGTGAAAACCACACTGTGGCACCTCCTGATCACAAAACAATAAAAACAAAAGACATATCCAATGGTGAAAACCCAACTGTGGCACCTAAGGATGGAGGATTTGACCTTCCCCTACCATCTAAGTATCAAGATAAATCAACTCTCCTAATGGAAGATTCTATAGAGATAAATCTTGGCACAAAATAAAATCCTAGAATAACATTCCTTGTAGCATCACTATCAGAACAAGAGACAAGAATCTTACCAACTTCTTTTTATCAAGAACCATCAACTTTGCGTGGACCTATGCTGATATGCCAGGGTTAGACCCTTCACTAGTGGTTCACTATCTCACAGTTGATCCAAAATCTAAACTAGTCAAACAGAAGCTAAGGAAGATGCATCCACAGATTGCTCTTCTAGTGAAAGTTGAAATACAAAAACTATTAGATGTAGAGTTCATCAAGCCTATTGATTATCCAGAATGGGTCTCAAACATTGTACCGGTGGCTAAACCAAATGGGGGCATCCGCATGTGTTTCAACTTTAGAGATCTTAACAAAGCATGTCCCAAAGATGACTTTCCATTTCCAAACATTGATCTCATAGTAGACTTGACTGTTGGTCATGAAATTCTTTCTCTAATGGATAGATTTTCTGGCTACAATCAGATAATGATAGTAGAAGAAGATCAACATAAAACTACTTTCACTTGCCCGTGGGGTACCTATTGTTGGTGCGTCATGCCATTTGGTCTTAAAAATGTAGGTGCAACCTATCAAAGAGCAATGACAGTGATATTCCATGATCTCTTTCATCACATCATGGAGGACTATGTGGATGATATACTTGCAAAGTCTTCTAGGGAAGATCACATATAGGTTCTAGGACAAATCTTTGATAGACTCAAAAAATATCAAGTAAGACTCAATCCAAAGATCTGTGTCTTCAAGGTAACATTAGGAAAACTATTGGGATATATTGTATCTTGCAGAGGCATTGAAGTAGATTTGGCAAAATTCAAGGCTATAGTGGAGATGCCTCCACCAAAGAATCTGAAAGCATTAAGGAGCCTTCAAGGAAGGTTACAATCCATTAGGTAGTTTATCTCATAGCTAGCGGATAAATGTTAACCATTTCAACACTTGCTCTGAAAGGATGCCTCATTTCAATGGGATGATAAGTGTCAAGAAGCATTTAATTAGCTTAAAGAATATCTAGCTACACCTCCTGTCTTGGTACCACCAGTCACTAATAGGCCTTTGATCTTGTACATCTCAACTACAACTGTAGCATTAGGGGCTCTTCTAGCACAGCATGATGAGTTAGGAAAAGAGCATGCAATCTATTATATCAGTTGAACCTTGGTGGGTTATGAACTCAATTATTCACCTATGGAAAGAGCTTGTTTATCCTTAGTGTTCACTTCCCAAAAGTTGTGGCATTACATGCTAAACCAACACACAAATCTCATAGCAAAAATTGATCCATTGAAGTATCTCCCAGCAAAAGCATCTCTCACAGGCAGACTAGCTAAATGGGTCATGATCCTTAGTGAGTTTGACATTGAGTATGTGGATCATAAGGTAATCAAGGGACAAGCCCTAGCAGATCAACTAGTAGAAGCACCCATGACAGATGTACATCCTATGGTATCTGACTTTCTAGATGAAAATCTCTTCACTCTTTCTACCTCAGTAATGTGGAAATTGTATTTTGATGGTTCCTACACACACCATGGATTGGAGGCTGACATCCTTTTTATCACAAAATGACTATATCTCCAAGTCATATCAGCTTGCATTTCCTTGCACCAAAAACATAGCCGAGTATGAAGCACTCCTCATAGGTCTTAATATAGTAGTCCAATGGGACATCAAAGAACTATAGGTATATGGAGACTCACAACTAGTCATTCGACAAGTCACAGATGAGTACCAAACAAAAGATAAAAATTTGGTCCCCTACAAGCAACTAGTGGATGCCTACCAACCACACTTTTTGTGCATTACTTTTGAGCAGATTCCCAGAGAGCATAACAAAGCTACAGATTCTATGGCTTCTATGGGGTCACTTATAGACATGCCTACAAACACACAAAAATGTGAATTCTTGTTCCGACAATTGTTGATACCAGCCGTCGATGTTCCAACTACTGAAATCATCTGCGAACTTGTTGGTCCCAATTCCCCTTGGTATGAAGATATCTATGAATACTTTAAAAATAGTACCTTTCCCTTTGACCTATCTGCCACCCAACGCAAAACCTTTATCTGTCGATCATTTTGTTACACCATTCTGGGTGATACACTATATCGTAGAAGTCTTGATGGTATCCTCTTATGATGTCTTAATGTGGAAGAAGCCAATGCTACCTTATGATACATACATGAAGGTGTCTATGGCACACATTCTACCAGTCCTAACCTCGCTAAGAAGATACTTCACATAGGGTATTATTGGCCTACTATAGAACAAGATGCTTTACAGTTTACTAAGAAGTGTTGACAATGCCAGCAGCATGTAAATTTGATTCACGCACTAGCTCATGAACTACAACCTATGACTACTCCATGGCCTTTTTCACAATGGGGTCTCGACCTCGTAGGACAAATCCACCCATCCTCATCCAATGGCCACAAATTTATCATTACCGCCACTGAATATTTCACAAAGTAGGTCAAAGCCATTCCTATGACTTATATCATAGGCAAGAAAATATCTAAGTTTATCCTTAACTACGTCATTTTCCAGTATGGTATCCCCCAAGCCATTGCCACTAATAATGGGAGACCATTCAAAAATCAAGATGTCCATGCCTTGTGCACCCAATACAATATCCAACATCACTTTTCAACTACCTACTATTTGCAGAGTAACGGCGAAACTGAGACTTCCAACAAAACCATTCTTAAAATCCTCAAGAAAATAGTCAATGAAGTTGGTCATGATTGGCACCTACAACTCAATCCTGCCCTATGGGCCTATCACACTAGTATCAGAACACCAATTGGTGCAACACCCTATGCCTTAGTCTATGGCTCTAAAGCCATTCTACCTATAGAGGTCGAGATCCCATCCCTTAGAGTATCCATGCATAACCTGATTGATGGAGAGGAGTATCACACTTCTAGATTAGCTAAGCTAGAACTACTAGATGAGAGGCACCTTACAATGCTTAATCATATCCATGTATATCAAAACCACCTCTGGCATAACTATAACAAGAATATCAAAGAAAGATGATTTCAAGTTGGTGATCTTGTCTTAAAATAAAATTAGAGAAATCAAGTAGATTGAGAAAAGAAGGGGAAGTTCGAGCCTAATTGGTTAGGACCCTTTGTTATCACAACAACATATGGATCAGGGGCTTATACTTTAGCAACACATGAAGGCATTCCTCTAGATGAGCCACTCAACAGTGTTCATCTCAAGAAGTTCTATGCCTGATCCTCAAAGTATCCATGTCAAAAAGAAAAAAACAAATAAAAAAACAAAAACAAAAATAAAAATAAAAACAATCCATCCTATGGTGAAAACGTGGTAAACAGGCACCTTGGATAAGTACCATAGTGAAAACCTGGCAAATAGGTGCTATGTGTAGAGTCAACATCCATCATCTATCAAGTTTTTGTTCATTCCATGTCTCTTTCATAATAAACTTCATCCATCCATCCATAATAAAATCATTGACCTTGTTTGCATTTCCATCGCCCTATCTAAAATAGCTTGGAAATTTATCAATGTTCATCGTCGTCATCCCATGACAATTATCACTTAGTTGACATCAGCTATGCTTTGTCAATTTATCTATGGCTTCCTCTACCAGAATGGGGGCAACTCTTTCCTTAACCTAGGTCTAGGAACCGATCCTTGTTCATAAAACATGAACACTTCAAACACTTCAAACACTTCAAACAACACAAACACTTCAAACACTTCAAACCCTTCAAACCTTCCAACACAAGAGAAAAAAAAACATATCAAACCAAACCAATCAACCATATCAACTATCTTATACATATTGTCACATGCTCAAAACCAAACCAAGCATCTTATATGAGGCGTTTCATTTTTGAAACCAGACACCTTCATCCTTGTGTTGATCTAGGGATATATCATTCCCCATAATGACAACACTTTTCCTACATCATTACACCACCAGAACTACATATTATCTCATCTCAATCTTAAGGTACCTTGATCCCATGGGTATATAGTTAGTCTGGAATATGAAGGAAGTATGCAGTACTCAGGTACATAAGATATCATCATTTCACCTATCCAAGCTCAAACACCTTGACCCACTCATCACTCTACCCAGAACTACATATTATCACTTTCATCTTTCATCGTAATGTGCCTTGATCCCATGGATATAGGGTATGTAGACAGTCTAGAAAATGAAGGATGTATCTAGTACTCAGGCACATGCAATTCATCATTCTTCACCCATTTCAAATCCATTGACATGTCATCTATCTAGTCTTCCATTTATCACAATCCATTCACCTCGACTTGACTAACTCAAGTAGCAAAACAACAAACAAACGCATCCTTTCAAAGCAAAAGTCCTTAAACAAACCTAAAGCACAAAAACTTACTTACATAGCCATATGTTGTCTGACATATCGATTGCCAACATCAGCTAAATCAATCTCAACCAAGAAACAAATCAATACACTTTTCTTATACAGGATGTTCCATGATCAAAACTAGACCAAGTGTCTTATACGACATGTATTTCCTGAAACTAGACATTATCCTTTCAACAGATAACACCCTTTAACAGACACATTGTTACTACAATAAGGCTGTTATCTATCCAACCAATCCAAACTATCCTGAGCAACCTTTTTGGCAAGAGACTTTGTTGGATGTATGTTTACTTTGTAAGTTAGTCAATTTGCTTTTTGGTTTATCTTTTTGTTCCTTTCCCATTACCTATTCAAGGCTACCTTGATTTATCTATATCTTGGTATGTTGTGATGCAGTATGGATTAGGGGCATAGTCATTGCTTTTGTGTGCCGTGTTTGAGGAATGATCTTTAGTATCTTTCTTAGCAGCATATTTATCTTATGTGAGTGATACAACCTAGCATCTTACATATTAATATTCTTCTTTCATTTATGTATTGATGTTTATTTTATGTTCAAGACTATGGCTCATTCACATATCCAACAAGGTTATATTATGTCTAAGGGATCTAAGTTCAAACCGCTTGCTTGCAGAGTCAACATCCATGCACTCAGATATCACAATACCTTGGTCTTTTATACCTTGGTGGCAAACTATCCATGTGCTATATCAAAAATAAGGATTGCTTTGTATAAACATTTGTGAAACCATTGCAACAAGCTCATCCATTCACCCATCCATTTATCCAAATCATCATATACTTTTCAAACAAGGATCGATCAACAATCTTTTCTATCATGTTCTATTCTCTCTCCACTTTCACCTATCTCCAACGCAATCTTCTAGTTGAGTGTCAACCCAGTCCTTCTGTCGCTTCCCTATCTTTCCTCTCGAGGGGGCATCCTATGCCAGCTACACAGGGGCAACTAGCTACACTGGGGCATCAAAATTGTATCATGTCTTCAACAATCATTTTCTTTGAAGCAACACTATAAACTACATTGCATCAAAGAGGGGCAAAATGTAGACACCCAAAAATGACTCTTCTCACCACTTACATTTCATCAAATCTGTCTAATCACCTACATTTCAACTTTAATTAAATAATCTAATTATTTAATTAAATTTAATTAATTTCATGGAATCTCCTAAATTCAACATTAATTAAATAAATTCTCTTTATTTAATTATTTCATCATAAGTCAACTTATTCTTCCAAAATTAAATAATTTTTAATTATTTAATTAAATCATTATCTTCTTCCAAAATTTCAAATCCATGTCAATTAAATAAATTAATTATTTAATTAATTTATCTTTCCAAATACTCTTATCTACAATTAAATAATTCTAAATTATTTAATTAAATCAAATTGTTCTTCCAAATTTAAATAAATCATGCAAATTTATTTAAATTAAATCTCAATCTCTAAAAATGAAATATAATAAAATATTTTATTTATTGTTCTATCATGCACAAACAATTAAATAAATTTATTTATTTAATTTACCTTTTTTTATCTTCCAATTCCTCTAAAAATAAATCTTATTCATCATGCACACAAAATTAAATAATTTATTATTTAATTTATCTCAAATCATGCAAAAAGCAAATTACAAGTTGAGTTAATTAGCTTAATCAATCTTGTTTTTATCAACAACTCTTAAATAAGAAAAAAACATTCTAATTTATGAAATCAAATCCTATCGTTATCAAAAAGTAATTAACTCAAACAAAAATAGCTTTTTATGTGACACATGTCAGGTGCACATTCATCATGAATTTTAGATTTATTTCATCCGTTGATTCCATTGAATTTTTTGGACCGTTGATCGATCTTTATTGAAACCTATATAAACCTCCCCTCATCTGCATTAAAAATCCTCTTAGATCATTCAGCCTTATGATCTCTTCTATCATTTATTCTCAGGCATTCCTTAACAACGAATTGAGCATACATCGTATCATTGAGCTCATCAATCTTTTGAACACAAACACAATCTACATCCACTTGTTGCAAACATGGTTTCGCAACGTTATTGAGCAATCTACATTCATACAAAGAGAACTATACAATCTAGGTGAAGTCTTTCTTGTTTTAATTTGATTTATTCATTGACATTGGCTTTTTACTTAGATTGATTTCTTTATGTTATGGGTAATTGAGTTGTTATTATCATTACTTTGTGATCTTATCATTCAAACCTTCTCAATTTTTCGTATACACAACACCAATAGACAATCCTTCAAATACAACTAGATCTAGCAAAAATGTTCCCTTTTTTTTGTTTTTTCATCAAGTCCCTCTCCATCTAGAGCATCCGGCACATAAATTCAAGAAATGCTATCCTGGAAGGACAAAACTTTGGCAGCATATGTGGGGCCTGGGTGCACCCATAAACTCTTATCAATGTGTGGTTTGGCAAGAAGAAGAAATCACCAAAATTGTATGTGTACCCCTTCTTTGGCTTCATTGCATGTGGTCTCAGCAATTCCCTTACTTTTGATGTCAATCTTGGTACAACATGCCCAAGGGAAGCCATGATCCTAACATCAAAATCATCATGAAAAGAAACATAGTCACCTTTGTTGCAAATCCTGTCCCATAGGTAACACCAACACTGCATAGGAAATCTGTATCCCTTGTTATCAACCATGACCAAATCCATCCTTAGACTCCACCTCTTCCTATTTTGAAACAAAATCAAATGACACGACAGAGAATAATGCCTAAACTTCATCAGTCCCCTGTTCTCCAATATTTGAAGCAATCCCTCATGCAACTGTTTCTCTAGATATGAAGCAAAATCACACTAGTACAAAAATGACAATATTTGATTAAAAACTACTAGAAACTACTTATAAATGACTAAACTTGGTCATGTGACGATTAGTAGTTTATTGTCAGTCATTTATAACGTGACCAAATTTATGACTAAACCAATTTTAGTCATTTATTTGGTCATTTTGATTGATCGATTTGGTAGTATATTTAGTCATAATTTAGTCATATTATTCACTAAGCTTGGTCATGTGACCATTAGTAGTTTATTACTAGTCATTTTTTTTGGTTGTTTTAATTGATCAATTTGTTAGTATATTTTTAGTCATTGATTTAGTCATATTTATTCACTGATTTATATCAATTGGTAGTATATTTATTTACTAATTTTTGTCAACTAGTACTATATTTAGTCATATTTATTCACTAATTTCTGTTAGTTGGTAGTATATTTAGTCAATTGGTAGTTTATTTAATTATTTTTGTTCAAGTTCTAGAAATGAGACAATGCTTTTGATGTTTAAACATAAAACACAAAAAAACATAATCAATCATTCATTTGCACATAATGAAATAGCTATTAAGAAGGCAAGATACTAAAATTTTATTGAAAAAATGTGTTCTTACAATAGATACAAGACTTAAATATGTCTTTACTTTGAAAAATGTGTTACAAAGTGTGTTTCTTAGTGCCGTGACTAAGAAAACTGAGTTACAAAGTGTGAGGATTGTACTCTCTACAAAGAAATTTAGGGTTTTTGAGGTATACAACTTGCCATTCCAAAACTATGATATCTACCCTTTTGGTACTGTATGCATAGGTTTCATGATAGGCTTCATTCATTGAATAGACTTCAATGGAAGTCTATCCTCTACAATGCATAAACTGCCCCCATGACTATCCATGCAAACTTTGATTAATAACACTTTTCACATCATGCACTTTGATGGTTATTTCACTTGACACTATCATGGTAGCTTCGCCCTTTGCCTTTGATCCTTTGTCTTTTCAAGAACCACTATGGACTAGCATCAAAGCTCCTACTCTCTACCTTGCTAGACTGCTCACCACAAGTCTAGTCTATACTCTCACCTTGAAACACTTATCCTTTTATGCCAATCAAGATATCAAAAACACTTATCCTTGTATGCTCCAGAAGTCACTGTGACAATCTAGGATCAAGGTGTTGCAATTCAAAAAGACAGTGATCTTGCATCCACAAAAGACTACAGATGGTGAACTGTGCTTACTCTCATGCACCCCCTTCTTTAGACATTAACAACACTATTGAATTCCTACTAGATTGGTTT
Source organism: Cunninghamia lanceolata (assembly GCA_027924645.1). NCBI lineage: Eukaryota > Viridiplantae > Streptophyta > Pinopsida > Cupressales > Cupressaceae > Cunninghamia > Cunninghamia lanceolata. The sequence goes on from BSBN01000665.1 coordinate 446,491, forward strand.
GCTATGTCACTTATTTGATGTTGACTTATTGGATGAATGTCTGATATAGCTCCTAAATTGACAAAGATGTATCAAAACTCACTTAATATTGCCAATTGTTGCATTACTTCTTCTTCTTTGCTGGATCTCTTGCCTTTGTCTACACAAACAAAACCCAACAATGCAATAAGTAAATTGCCCCTTTGTAATAGAAAGCAAATAAGTAACTTACTTTAACATGTTCTTTGAAAGAAAGAAAATAAGTAACTTAGTAAACTTTGGCATTTGCAACAGTCTCCTATCCCACTGGACTTAGTACTTTCACCATTCTATGATCTACAAGCACTATACTATGCATTACATAAGAAACTAGGGTTGGTGCTTCTCAAAAAACAATCCAATTGAGTTATTAACATGTGTCACTTAGTCTGTTATTAACAAAAACAGATCCAAAGTACATACATGGTGATAATATAATATTGAAAAAAATGAAAAGCATCAAAAAGAATGACAAGTTTTGGTTTAATGATCCAATACTTAGTATTTAGTTAGATCTAACCATTAGAAATCAATTGTTACCTGTAGACACCTAAAAATGTCTTCTACCATCAAACTGACTCCCGACAACCCTAAACACACCAATTTCCCTTCTAACCAATTAATTAAATTTTTATTTAATTAATTACCCCTTTTGTTTTTCATATTCACACCATTTTATCCCCAAAATTGAATTAATTACATTAATTCAATAGTCCAAACCTTAGCCAATTGATTTAATAAATATGCAATATTTATTAAATCAATTTCCCCCTTTTTTCTCTAAATCCAATTAATTAATTAAAACCATGTTAACTAATTAATTTAGCCTATAATTGACCTATCCCTACCCTAGACAATTAAGTAGCTATTATTTAATTGCCTACCCTAGCCTACATCATTATAGCCCTAGGATTTATTAAATAAAACCTATGTTTAATTAATCCTAAACCCTTCATTTGGGTGGTCAAACCTTGTTTAACACCCTTCCCCACATCCTCTAAATAAAAAATTGAATTAAATCCACATAAGTCAATTTTTTATTTAAAAACATCTCACATCACATTTATTTCTCCTTACAAACCCATACTCATTTATTTCCTCTCTTCCCCAAATGAATTTTTAATTCATTTACATTCCCCCATATGAATCTTTAATTCCAAAATAATCCTTCACCCCCATGCTCATTAAATAACCCCTTTTCCCAAAATGAATAAAAGAATCACTTTTATTCCTAGTCCTCCATTCATTCAAAATTTAATCTAAGCCCTCCACATCACTTTTATCCTCCACCATTGATCTTCCAAATCAATCTCCACCATTGGATCAAAATCCCTTCCAAAAGTCTATAAATAGAACCTCTCACAATCCATTTTCATCATCCAAGTTTATGCAAAGTTATTATGCCAAAATCACTCTTGAGCTAGAATAGTGAGTTGCAAATTAGAGTAGCATTTCACATTCAAATCCATTATCTAGGGATTATCTTTGTCTTAGGGGTTCTTGGGTGCATGCTCCTACTTCCCTTGATGGGATTGGATTTACATGTGAGGTATAGCTTTTGTTGTTTTTATGCACATTAGTTGTGTTTCTACCTTAAAACTTCATCTAATCTACATTGGCATGCATGGTGGGACCCACAAGGTCTAAGTCTAATCTGTTTTGTGAGTTTTTGGAGTGAGTTACATGTTTTTCTAGGTGTAGCGCCATCCACACTGCGCAATAGCGCTATCACTGGTCGATATCGATGCTATACTCTATTTTAGCGCCATCTCTGCGGAGTATTTTTCTCATTATTGATCTCACCTCCAACTCACATGTCTCATTTCTAACGGTCTTCCTACTATTTTTTAGCTTAAACTGCTCTCTGTTTTGCAGGAATAATATAAAACGCAAGGGGAAGTTATGCCAAAATTTTCATAAAATTTACACATGCACTTTGGCTTCTCTTTTGTCTTGTTTTCCATTTATCAACACTAATAGTGCTAATGGGACATCTTATGTGTGTAGCCTGACCCTCTATTTTTGTTATGAAATCACTTTTTTGCAGGTCAAACGCATTCAGCCCTGTATCGACGCTATCCCCAGATTAGTGCTATCCTCAGGTGTAATCAGGATGTTTGACAATTTGCGTAGTGGTGCATTCACAGAGTTATTTTAGTGCTATTTCCTAGTTCAGCGCTATTAGGGTCTAATAGTAGCACTATGTCTTGTATTAGCACCTTAATTGTAATATTGTAACACCATCGTCTATTTTGGCGCCTTACTGGTCTTGTATTAGCGCTATTGTATGAATTAGCACCATCTATATAGGGGTCAGTTTCTCTGTTTCTTGTCCGCAATAGCGCTATCAGACCTCTGTTTTAGTGCTATTTCAAAAACTAAGTTTACTGGCTATGTAGGTATTGACAAGTGTTTTTGCAGGTTTTTACTATCATCTTTGTGGATACTAACAAGCTTTTTGCAAGATGGTTTGATTTCTAGCTTAGCAAAACACTTCAATTTGGAAATCTAAGAATGAACCCTTTACATGTTAGTTACATAACACTTTGATTTCGTGCAATAAAATTGAACAAAAAAAACAATCAAATAGATCTTTGTGTGTGTGTGTGCCCAAACATTTAAATTTGAGCTTTAAAAAGAACCACAAATTGCATCAATCAAGTCATTGGGTTAAAAAGAACAACAATTTGCATTTCTCATGCATGTAATCAAGAAAATCAAAATTGTGTGAAGTGTTTTGTGATCTTTTGCTTATGGTGTGAAAAAGCGTATGCTCCATTTTTGGTGACCTTGGGAATCAAAAACTTCTCACTAAACTTGCATTAATCACCCCCAATCTAAATCCAAAGGAATAAAATGAACCATGTTTAGTGTGATACAAACACAAATAATACATATGCTCTCCCCTCGCATCTTTGTATGAACTTGGGGATCAAAAGGATTTTTGTGTTTGTATTGCTTTTGTTAATCCTTAGAGGGCCTGCCACCCCACTTTGAAAGGTGGGAACGACCCAAGTGGCATCAAAGTAAAGCCAAGCTCTTCCAAGCCGCTATATAAAATAAGGCATTTGGGACGAAAGTCTCAAGCGATAAGTGTTGTTGTGTTATACCGACAGCCAACCTCCCCCAAAACCCTCCAAGGCATAACTCTTAGAGGCTGGGAAACTCCATAATAGAGAGTAGTGCTGCTGCATGTATAACCACCTGAACAGATGTGCTTACTATGAACCATTGTTTAGCAAGCCAAAATCCTTCTATTTGTCGACGCAGAAGGGAAACCTTTGAAGCGGGCCCAATTCATGCGGATCTTAGCCGAGGTAGCAGGGATAATCTAAAGGTTTGGTGAGGGACAAGCCTTATAAGAAACCCAGATCTTGGTGTGCGTGAGAAGTGTGTGCAATTGTAAGGAGGAACTAGTGCTACCAAGATCCTAGAGCTACCCGCTTTGAACAGGGGCAGCTAGGGGATTCAACAAATATTGTCACATCCTCACCTTAGGTTGTTCAAAGTGCTTGTTAAATAAAATCAAACATCTTTTTTCAAAACAAAGTAAAATATTGATTATTGTGTGATTATTGTGCTTGAATTGTTTGCAAACAACATTGCCAAGAGACAAACCAAATCATTTGATCACATTCCAAACAAAGAAAATCCAAAATTGCCATAAAAAATCTATTTTTTTAGGACCTCGACAAACACTGTCTTGTTTTAGTGCCATATTTGTCTGATTTTGGCACCATTTTACCTATGGATTGGTGCTATTCTTAGATTGACTTGCCTAAAACAGAGACCTATCAATTTGTGACCTTCACCATTTGCTTTGCCATAATCCATATTCACATCCCAAAGATCTGATAACAGTACATCCATTTTCTTCAAAATTTTCCAAAATCACACCTTCTCTTTGACCTTAGAGGATTAATCACCACCATTGTTGGACCCCTTTGCTACACCAACCCTACCTCATTTTCATATCCACCTCATCTTTATTCGCATACCTTTTGGACCAAACCAAAATCCTTGTCATAAGAAAATCATTCCCAAAAATCCCCAAAATCAAAACATCATCAAAATCCATCATCCTTTTGAGCTAAAGTTAGATCTAGATTTCATCCTTCACATCATATCTTGCTTGGAAAGTCAATAGTCTACCTTCCAAGTGAAATCATTATCCGTCTTTGTGTAAGGTCATTAGTCTACCCCAAACAAAGAAAAACATCCATTTGTGCAACCACAAATCTAGGTTCTACCTAAGCTTAATTTATTGACTATCCAAATCATCCATTTCAAACATCAAAATCAAACATCAACAAAATCTCTTCAAAACAAAACGTCATCCATCACCTATCTCTTTGGCCCAAAATTTGTGCAAAAAAATCAATATCGCCCATTCGTATCACCCTTAGGTTAAAACCTTTAGAAAGACATATCGATCTTCCACCACATCCTCTCCCCTACTCCATCTCACTACCACATCCATCTTTGGGTCCAACACAATCAATCAGATTCTCTAAGGTCTCCATCCCCATCTCACTCTATGACTAGAAATCAACCCCATATGTGTGCATGCCCACCACGAGATTACAACACAAAAAGAATCAAGAAATGGCAGAACATTGGCAATTTAGCATGCCTAATACCGATAGCAACAACATACCCATCACTCAAATATTCAACCCACTTACATACTCTTACATCCTCCCATATGGTCCCAATGAAAATCCCTTCAATTACTTACAACAAAGACCACCACCACCACCACAAAATGTCCCCATCCTATCCCAAGATGACCTAGATGTCTTGAGCTTCACGCAAGATGCCGATAACATGGACCTACTTGATAAAATCCTAAGGTCGGACCCAAGTAGATATCTTGATCATCTTCTCAAAATTGGTGCTCAACTCCCCCCCATCACAACATCATCACAACCATCCACCTCTACAATTGTCCCTACCCCATCAAATACCCAAGCATCTACATCACATACCCAACCTACCATCTCTCAAACGTCAACACCTACCGTATCTACCACCTCCACAAGCTCAACCGCTACCACATCTACAATTCCCACATGTACCGCCATCCCTACCATCTCCCAACCCATCATCACTTCTACTACCACAACCACCATAAACCCTTCCGCTTTACAAATCACCATGGGCATACAAGGCAACATCACGCAAGTACCTCCACGAGTGTGCCCCCACCCAACCCTCAAACCATTGCATACCTATGACAATTATTCTCACAAACACCTCGCAACACATCTAACCAATCCAACATCCACATACCCAATGTCAATCCATCCACTACCACGTATCCACATAATCCCATAAATCAACATAATCCCAATCCCCAAATACCACCACATGTTCTCCAACAACTCTACATACATCAACAACATCAGGCACCAATCAACCAAAACACCAACCCGCAATACCAACACCTCAATCAAACACATCCCCAACATCAAATCCCACCCCATCTCCAACATCTCACCAACCAACAGGCGTACATACAACAACCACAACAGCCACATGATCTCACAACTGTTGTACAGACCTTGATCCAAAAGGTAGATGACCTACAAACTGGGGGCAAGAGAAAGCACTATTCCTTTGAGGATATTTTCCCCTATCCATTCGATCACACTTTGTACATGCCCCCTTTCCCCAAGAACTTCGAGACACCCAAATTCGATAAATACAAGGGAAAGGGAGACCCTAGAGATCACCTTAGGGAGTTCTACATCGCTTTCTTAAAAGTCTCTAATAACGATACCTATCTAATGAGACTATTTCCACGAAGCCTTGGTGGTCAAGCCGCTGAATGGTTCTCACATCTTCCCCTAGGCATTAGGACTTTCCTTGAGCTTGCGAAGAAATTTGTAAACCACTTCTCTTACAATTTTGAGCACGAAATGTCTATGACAGACCTTTGCAACACCAAACAAAAAAATAGAGAAGCCTTCGCTTCCCTCTTGCAAAGGTGGAGAGGCTTAGTAAGCAAACTCCCATGGCCCATTCCTGAAAAACAACTCGTTACCATGTTCATGGCCAACCTCAATTAGGAATTAGGGTTTCATCTACAAATCCTTTGTGCATCTACCTTTGAAGAGGTCATCGACAAAGTCACCACTATCGAACAAGCCCTCATTGCCAAGGGCTCCATCAAACTGTACAACCACAAATCCAACAACAACAACAACAACTACAAACTTAGGGGAACCTATCGAAGACATCCTTGACAGATGTCTCAAGAAAAATTTGATCACGCTCCCACCTATTAGATCCCATCAAGAGAATAAACTAAAAGCCATGTGGTACAACGAGAATGACTATTGTGAATACCACCGCATTGCGGGTCATAAAACAGCTGACTAAATGCAACTAAAACATTGCATCCAAGACCTTATAGAACAAAATCTAGTCAGCCTCGATCACAGCACCCAACCATCACCAAATGCTAACCTAGGAGCTTACAAGGATCCCCTACCTAACCATAACAAAGCCTCTTCATCCAACCAAGCATACAATGTCACCCCACCACCCGCGTCCTATGACTCTATCATAGGATGGATAGAACCATCATCCCATCATGTCAACACAGTCACCATTCGGGCACAAGTGCCCGATTGTGCTGTTACAACCTGCCATGGCCGTGTATCCAACTGCACAACCCCTCCCACTGAACAAACACCTGCATCCACATCAGATCCCCTACCTCCTTGTCCAACCACACATCCATCACCTACCCACCAGTATAACCTCCTAGAACACCTAGGAAAGACACCCACAAAAATCTCCATCCTCGAGTTGCTCCGCACATCTCCCCTTCATAAGGATGTCCTCGACAAAGCGCTCTTGCAAACACAAGTCCCTACCAACTTGAATGTAACTCAATTCCAAGCCATGGTAGGACACATCACCGCACCCCACCATCTCACCTTCTCAGAAAAGGACCTACCTACCTCTGACCACATACATAATGATGCCCTACACATCGAAGTCCGCATCCACAAGCACACCATTAAAAGAGTCTTAATAGATGGTGGCTCTGGCCTCAACATATGCACTCTAAAACTACTAAAACACTTGGGGTACTCCGATGTGGTTGTTGACACCAGTGAGTGCATCACGTCAAAGGCTATGATGACACTAAACGGCTCTCTGAAGGCACTATCAAGCTTCCCATACAAGTGGGATAGAAAATATTGGAAACTAAATGTCAGGTTCTTGATCTCGACCTCCCCTACAACATCCTTCTCGATAGACCATGGATTCATGCCATGCAAGCTGTCCCATCCACCTTCCATCAATGCATCAAATTCCCTCACAACAACACAGAAGTCACAGTCTATGCCAACCCTCACCCCTTCCAATACTATAGTTTTCTGGAAGGCCACAACCAAACATTCTGCCCATATAATAAAGCCACCACTAAAAGACACCCGCACAAATCTCCATCCTCTAGTTGCTCCGCGCATCTCCCCTTCATAAGGACGTCCTTGACAAAGCGCTCTTGCAAACACAAGTCCCTGCCAACTTGAATGTAACCCAATTCCAAGCCATGGTAGGACACATCACCACACCCCACCATCTCACCTTCTCAGAAAAGGACCTACCTGCCTCCAACCACATACATAACGATGCCCTACACATCGAAGTCCGCATCCACAAGCACACCATTAAAAGAGTCTTAATAGATGGTGGCTCCGGCCTCAACATATGCACTCTAAAACTGCTAAAACACTTGGGGTACTCCAATGTGGTTGTCGACACCAGCAAGTGCATCACGATCAAAGGCTATGATGACACTGAATGACTCTCTGAAGGCACTATCAAGATTCCCATACAAGTGGGACAGAAAATATTGGAAACTAAATGTTAGGTTCTTGATCTCAACCTCCCCTACAACATCCTTCTTGGCAGACCATGGATTCATGCCATGCAAGCCGTCCCATCCACCTTCCATCAATGCATCAAATTCCCTCACAACAACACAGAAGTCACAATCTATGCCGACCCTCGCCCCTTCCATTATTGCAGTTTTCTAGAAGGCCACAACCAAACATTCTACCCATATAATAAAGCCACCATTGAAGCCAATCCAACAGCATCAAACTCATATGTCGACCCCACAAACATTGCCTCCACTTCATCCCAAGCAACTCCACCACCCGAGGTCCAGATCAAGCTAACAGACATGGGATGTGGGGAATATGACCTGCACGGCACCTTTTGTGTGGGCACATTACCCAATCCTAAGACATTCGGCATCCTAGAAACAAAGGCAACCAATACAGTCATCATCAAGTGCAAACCCTCGCCCATCTTTGAGAAGAAACACCTCCTGGATCAGGATGTACTCGAAGATATCTCATCTTGGTTATACAAGGATGAAGAGCATGAGCAAGAAGCCCCCAAAATCCCAACAGAAATCTACGGCAAAGACTCAAGGCGGTATTGGCCTTCATGAACAGGGAATCGTAGAACCACTGCAAGCAACAAAGAATCCCTATACTCAAGGGTTAGGGTACGGTTAGCCACAATGCATCCTCACTATCGGCAAGTGTATCTTAGCCAAGGTTGCTATGGTCTCCTTAGACATCGACAATGTTAACGAAACAGACCTTCACAACTCCTTTAGTGACTTCACCGACTTCTTTGACTCATCCATTTGTACCATCTACTCAGTCACCACTCTTGCTTCACCCTCCAATGACTTTCCACTAGTTTACCCTGACCTTATTGATTGGGCCCAGTGGGAACCTCCTGTCTTCAACATCACACCTAATGATGAGGCCATTGCCGAAATGATGGGGGTAAGAGATCACTTCCCTTTGGGAGATCATCGGGCAGGATACATCATGGAACTCAATCCGGATGCCTATTTCAGGGAGACAACCCCTACTAGTCACAAAAATGCAAAAAGAAAAAATGGATCTAATGGTGAAAACTAGTCTATGGCAGTATCAGATCCCAAAATAGTAAAAACAAAAGACATATCTCCTGGTGAAAACCTCCACGAGGCGCCAGGAGATGGAAGCATGGGCCTCCCTGAGATAGACAAAGTCTATCCAGACAGATCACCCATCTTGGTTGAACCAGCTCAGGAAATGAATCTTGGGATAGAGGAAGAGCCAAAAATCACATATAGAGCAGAATCTCTCAGCATACAGGAATAGGAGAACTTCTTGTCCTTCTTCACATGCAGAAATTGCAATTTTGCGTGGACCTATGCAGACATGCCAGGGATAGATCCTGCTTTGGTGGTTCATCACCTTGTAGTACACCCTGATGCAAAACCAGTCAAACAAAAGCTCAAAAAAATGAATCCTTAGGTGGCTCTCCTCGTCAAAGCAGAGCTAAAGAAATTACTGGATGTTGGGTTCATTCGCCCAATCGATTATCCTAAATGGGTTTCAAACCTAGTACCAGTTGCTAAACCGGATGGCCAAATCTGCTGTTGTACCGATTTCAGAGACCTCAACAATGCCTGCTTGAAAGATGACTTCCCACTACCAAAAATCGACATGATAGTGGATCTCATAGCAGGATATGAAATGTTATCCCTCATGGATGGTTTCTCAGGATATAACCAAATAAAAATCGCCGAAGAGGATCAGCAGAAAATAGCCTTCATATGCCCATGGGGAACATATTGCTGGGTGGTAATGCCATTTGGCCTGAAAAATGCAGGATCTACCTATCAAAGAGCTATGACGGTCATCTTCCATGACCTCTTCCACCACATCATGGAAGACTATGTGGATGATTTTCTAGGGAATCAAAGACCAGGGAAGAACACCTAGATGTGTTGGCCAAGATCTTCGATAGGTTAGAGAAATACAATGTCCGTTTGAATCCAAAGAAGTACGTCTTCAGCATCACCTCAAGCAAACTCCTGGGATACATAGTCTCGAGAAGAGGAATCCAAGTTGATCCTGCAAAGGTCAAGGCCATCACTGAAATGCCAAACATTGAAACAGCTGAGAAGCTTGTAGGGAAAACTCTAGTCTATCTGATGATTCATTGCCCAACTTGCTGATAAGTGCCAATCATTCCAGCATCTACTCTGAAAAGACATAGCTTTCGTCTGGAACACTCATTGTCAGGATGCCTTTGACCAACTAAAAGAATACCTGGCTAATCCTCTGGTGCTAACTCCACCAAGGCAAGGTGAACCCCTCCTGCTTTACATCTCTGCAACAGAGATAGCTATCGGAGCCTTGCTAGCACAACTCAATGAGCAGGGGAAAGAAAGAGCCAAATCAACTGCACCTTGATCTCATATGAGCTCAACTACACACAAATCAAATGAGCATGTCTAGCCCTCGTCTTTACTTCACAAAAGTTAAGACACTATATGCTCAATCACAAGACCAAGCTCATTGCCAAGATCGACCCACTGAAGTACCTACTAAATAGTGCTACTCTTACTGGGAGAATGGCTAAATGGGTCATGATTCTCATGGAGTTTGATATAGAATACACTAAGAGAAAGGCCATCAAAGGGCAAGTTATAGAAGATCAATTGGCTGAAGCACCTATTCTGGCAGAACATCCTACAATAGTGGAGTTTCCTGATGAAGCTATCTTGACAATCACACCAGCCACAGACACATGGAAGATGTATTTTGATGGATCACACACTCACAGAGGCTCAGGGGCAGGCATCCTATTTGTTACCCTTCAAGGCAACACAATCCCTAAATCCTTCAAGATCACATTTCCATGTACCAACAACGTAGCAGAATATGAGGCCCTTATCACAGGTCTCTGAATGGCCATCCAGTGGAAAATTGAAAGGCTAATTGTGTATGGCGACTCCCAACTGGTCATCAGGTAGGTAAATAATGAATACAAAACCAAGGATGACAAGCTCCTTCCCTATAAGAAGATGGTTGATGATTTCAAAGATTACTTCGAAGACATCCACTTCAAGCAAATCCCAAGACTCAAAAACAAAGTAGCAGATGCCATGGCAACTATCAGATCTCTGGTAGACATGAAGAAGGACAACAAGAAATGTGAGTTCCTGATTGAAGAACTCCCCATCCCAGCATATGATGTTCCTCAATCCGAACTAGTGTGCTAAGTCATTGGTCCCTTATCCCTGTGGTATCATGAAACATACTTATACCTCCACGACAACATTCTCCCCCCTAATCTATCCACCTCATGAAGAAAATCATTCATTCGTCGAGCCTCCTGCTTCATCCTTGTAGGTGACACCCTGTACAAAAGGAGTCTTGATGGAATGCCTCTACGATGTTTAGACTCTAGGGAAGCCGAAGTAGCCTTGGAAGAGGTACATGCAGGCATTTGTGGGGTGCATTCAAGTGGACCCACTCTTTCTAAAAAGATGCTTAGGACTGGATAGTATTGGCCAACAATGGAACAAGATTCCCACAGGTTCATCAAGAAATGCCTCCCATGTCAACAGCATGGCAATCTCATCCACGCACCAGCACAGGAGCTGTAACCGATCACAATGTCGTGGCCTTTCTCATAGTGGGGACTCGATCTCATAGGGAAAATACACTCCATCCTCCAATGGCCATAAGTTCATTATTACTGCTACCGAATACTTCACCAAGTGGGTGGAAGCAGTACCACTCACCTTCACCATGGGCATCCAAATCTCAAAATTCATCCTCCACTATATCATCTGTCAATATGGTATCCCCCATTCCATTGTCACCGACAATGGAAAGCCCTTCAAGAACCAAGAAGTTCGCACCTTGTGTGAAAAATTTGACATTAAACACCACTTCTCCACACCGTATTACCCTCAAGGAAATGGTCAAGCAGAGGCTTCTAATAAAACCATCCTCCGCATTCTGAAGAAGACAGTCAATGAAGTTGGTCGTGACTGGCACCTCCAACTCTACCCTGTCCTTTGGGCCTACTGCACAAGCATCTGCACTCCAACAGGAGCCACTCCATTCTCACTAGTATTCAGATCTGAAGCCATTTTACCTATAGAGGTCAAGCTCCCATCTCTCCGAGTGTCCTTGCAAAACATTATCTTTGATGAGGAATACCGAGTCGCAAGATTGCATCAACTAGAACTACTGGATGAGAAACGCCTGAATGTGTTGAACCACCTACAGGCATATCAAAACCGCCTCTGAAGAAGCTACAACAAGAGGATCAGAACCTAAAAATTTGAAGTAGGCGACCTTGTCCTTATGGAAAATTAGAAGAACCTACAAGAACGTCCTAAGCAAGGCAAGTTTGAACCCAATTGGCTAGGACCTTATGTCATCACAACTGATTATGGATCAGGAGCATATCAGCTTGTAACACCTGAGGGGCAGCCTCTAGATGAGCTGATGAACATCTTGCATCTCAAGAAATTTTATGCATAACCCATCCGGTACCCCAAGTCAAAAAATAAAAAAAAAAATCAAGAAACCAAAAAAAAAATCAGAGAATCAAGAAAAACCCGAGTGTAATAAAAACTTCCAATGGTGAAAATCACTTCGGTGATGCCTTGGATAAGTACCATGGTGAAAACCTATTTCAGGTGCCATGCGTAGTGGCCGATTCTACCATCTAATAAGTCCTCTTCCCGTCACACCACACCATATCTCATGCATCCCATGGCTTGGAATTCTGAAACATCAAGTCCTATCACCCAACCCATCCTATCCCATCCCAAGGTCAACTCATGGAACAGACATCCTTGTAAGCTCCCTTTGTACATGCAAAATCAAAAAATCCAAAAAATAATACAAAATCAAAAAATCCAAAAAACCAAAAAATAGTAGAAAAACACAAAAATCCAAAAACAATCACCCCATACATTGCTCTCACTACAAATCACAATCACCAAAACATACATCAAATCCCCACCATCACAAACATCCCAAACTATTCCCACATCATCAAGTCATACTAGAACTACATATTCATTTCGCCCACATCTTAAAAGTACCTTGATCCCATGGACACAGGGTATGTAGGCAGTCTGGAATACGAAGGATGTTTCCAGTACTCAGGTATATAAGATGCACCCATCCAACCCGTTTGGATGGTCCCCATTCACTGAGCTTTCTGGATCTAATAAATGATATACACGCTATGTATACGCTTGAAACATGCTTCCTAGCGCAAAAATCATCAATCAACATACCAACTATAATCCTACATCTGGCCTAACTGTTCTTTTGCCCATCTTCCAAAAATTTTCCAATCAACACCAACTAATCTGTGTCCTAGGATATATCTTTCCTACAATGGACAAAAATATATCATTCTATCATCACGTCTCTTGGCAAGGGCACACAAAGGCTATTTGTATCTTTTCATTGGTCTTTTTGATTATTGATTTTTATCTTTTTGTCTCATTCTATGTCATCTCCAAAGCTACCTTGATCTCATTATATCAGGGCAAGTGGCAGACAACACCTAGAGTAGACATGGTCTTTGTTTCTGTATGCTATGCTTGTGGGTTGGTTTCATTACTCCAAGAATAGTATTCATATCTTGAAGTCTGGGTCAGTTCTAGCAGGATGTGTCCCATTTACATATATAGGCATCAAAACCTTATATGTATTATTCACATTCATCGCTATGAGTCCCCTTCCCAGGCTAGGCAAGATTATACTACCTTGGGCATGCATGAAATCAACCTATTGTTTGTGGGTCTAGTCCATGCAATCATAGGATATACATCATCACCCAGGTCATTACATACCTTTGTGAATTGTATCCTGCATTGCTACAGTAAACTAAGAAATGCCCTTAATTAATCTTTTGCAACTACTGTTACTAGCTCAAAATCATCATCCTAATCACTCATTCAACCATCACATCTTGGCCTAGATTTAATAATCACTTTCCCCCCACCCCCATCTAAAATTCCCTCACTAACCCCATTTCCCCACCATATCTCCACTCAACACATCTTGAACCAAACCAAATCCCCCCTCAATGATGTGGCATTTTATGACCTAAACAATCCTCTTGTGCCCCCACCACCATTCTCTAGACGCTCCCAATCCTATCCATACCCCATCCAAACACCCCTATCATTTCTCCACCTGATCCCCTTCCCCACAGCCTTACCACTCAGGGTCAAACAATGAACATCATGTGTATCAGGACTTGATCATCCCACCTATCACCTAGCATGCATTCCGCGTATCGCCTAACTACCTATCATAATAAGTTAATCTCATTTCATCATTATAAATCCCTTTGCATCAATTAGGTTCATTTTAATCCATTTAAAATTGCATATCCATTTAAGTTGCACATTAATTAGGTTCATTTTAATCCATGTCATTCAGGTTCATTTTAATCCATTTAAATTGCATGTCATTTAGGTTCATTTTAATCCATTTAAAATTGCATATCATTTTTAAGTTGCACATCAATTAGGTTCATTTTAATCCATTTAAAAGTTGCATATCATGTAGGTTCATTTTAATCCATTTAAATTGCATGTCATTTAAGTTCATTTTAAATCCTTTTGCATATCACTTAGGTTCATTTTAGAATCAGTTTAAAATACATGTCATTTAGGTCCATTTTATCCATTTAAATTGCACATCATTTTAGGTTCATTTCATCCATTTAAATTGCATATCATTTTTAGGTTCATTTTAAATCCTTTTTCATATCAATTAGGCTCATTTCAATCATTTAAATTGCATAAACATTAAATAAATCATCACATTTGGACTACATTCCATTAGTCACATTACATCATCATATAAATACATTTAATAAACATTTAGCTGCATATGCATATTTTCACACATAAACATACATTTCCATTACATCACATTCATTTGCATTATACATCATATAGTCCACCAAATCACAAACACCATGCATATATCGCAATAAATCCATCATAAATGCATCCATAAAATCAACAACATAATGGCATAAACATAACATATCCATAACATATAATAAAGAATATATGCATCCATCATTTAGGCATCATCATAATAGGGCATCATAAACCATCAAAAAGTATCGCCTCATATATAAATCATCGCAAAAAATATATATCGCTCATGTATCCATCAAAAAATATAGTGTCCTGATACAATGCCTCTAAGGGATAACATGATATAATCATCACATTGAGGATCCCCTCTCTGAGGGAGTGGGAGACTCTGACCCTGGTCGAGGCTGTGATCCTATCGCAGCTGTGGCTGTGGCTGTGCCTGCACCTATGGAACCTACCGGGGCATGTGTGAGGGAGGAGGCATCATCTGCTAAACAGACTGAATAGATCTCAATCTATGTGATCTTGATGCCCTCGATCCACTGAATTGGCTATAGCTCGGTGCTCGCTACTCTATTGGCACGACCGCATAATATAGGCCCCTATAGTACTCCATCTGTCTATTGCTCTCTGTCAACTCCCCTTGTACCTGGATCAACTGTCCCTGCAGTTGATATGACTATGACTACGCCTGAGATAACTATGTCTGCACCACTACCAACACTGGGGCAAGTCCACCACCTGAGGCCTGTAGACTACCTAACGCAGTCTCTGCCTGCTGTAGCCTGCCAAGTGCTGTATCCCGCTCTCTAGGCAACATGTCTACCTCATTCTGAGCTTGGGCTAGCTATGCCTATAATGCTGCCACCTGTCCATCTGCCCAATCTAATAAGGTCAGTGCCCCCCGTAACTGCACCAACTCTGCATCCCGGCCCTCCAATGCCTCCTGTAGGCTCGCCACCTATGCTCTTAGGGTCTCCATCTCCTCCTCCTCATCCTATTACCTCTGATGAGGTGTAAGCCTCTCACCCTCGACCTCTCCAGCTATCCCTGAGGGACCTACCTGCTACCCTGTTGCTATTGTCCTCCCCCAATAGCCTACTGCTATGCTACTTGTGGTGGAGGTAGATGTCCCCCATGCCACCGAGTTCCTCTAGGCTGTCACCCTGCTCCAACCTATACTTGCTCAACAGGAACCTGCTGCCCCACCTGCCCCTGTCCTACTGCCACCGCCGCCAACACATCTATCGGCTAGCCATCCCTACCAACCAACCTCTCCTCTCCATCCTCTCCAATCTCCATAAGGATGTCCTCAATGATCTCCTCCCCTTCCTCCATGTGGTCATCCTCATCAGAGTCATCTCCATCACCATCTGAATCATCCCCCCTGAACTTGCTACCTCCTCCGCTGGATCTGTCAACCAAGTAGGCCAATGCATATGCCACCATATATCATAGGTAGCCGTAGTCCCTGTATCCCTCACTGTGCTCCTCCAATCCCATCGCACTAGCCATAGAGCTACAAAATCAGCTAAGGTGACTTGTGGCTATATGGCTGCAGGCCAATAGGCTGCATCTCGAGGCGTCCACGCGAATATCACCATCTGCTGTGGAGTGTCCTGTACCACACCAAACTGTCACATGACCCATGAGGGTAGATACATGTCTATGGTATGGTTTCCTCAACCCATAAGGTACCACTGCTGAAACACATAAGGGAGATGAATATCATCATTTGGCCATGGCTCTATGCCAATATATGATTGCCAGGTCACACTAATAACATCATCTAGCATCCTCCTCCAATACCGCACCTGTCCAGTATATGTATACTTTGCATCTCGATATAAAAATACAAAGGCCTCAAAAGGTCACCGATAATACCCACATGTCAGCCTGGTAACTAGGATGTGCTCCCAAATCCATACATGAAGTAGAGTAACTCGAGCTAATAACAATCTATCATGCAGGTAGGTGACTGTATGCATCTCATGGTACAACTGACCCAACATCGCTGGTCCCCAGGCATAGACAGTCTCATGCCTCACCATCCCCTCTATCATCCCGCCCTAGCCAACTGGAAAACCCCAGCCTCCCCTGTCAGGCATCACAACCCCTCCAATCAAAGCACATAGGAATAAGGCAAAGGAATCTGCACCCGCAGCCAGTGTCCCCTCATAGTCCATCTCTCTCCTGTATGTAGAGAGCAAAATGTGGTCTGCTCCAAACACTCTAATCAGGGCATTCCACCCCATCCTCATGTCATATTGAACCCGCCGACCTCGAATAGGTAGTTTGAGGATGCAATAAACATCCTCAAGTGTAATGGTAATCTCCCCAGTCGGCAACAGAAAGCTGTAGGTCTGAGAGTGATACCGCTCCACAACTGCTATAATCAGAGCTCTATGAGCTTGCAGAACCGGCATCAATGACACCGTCAGAAGCCCCAAATTGCCAACCGCACCTACGTAGTATCATCAAAACCATCGAATAGTGCCATCACGGATGGAACTTGTCACTCACATGACTACAATATAAATCGCTGTGTATCTTGCATACGCAACATTATGGTTAGATGACAACCTATCTGTTTCTAAACCAACCTTTTCTTCTAAATGTCTAAAAAGCCAACATCATGCGGCAACAAAACACACAACCCCTTGTGCCATTTTTACAATGGCGCTAAAATTTCCTATAAATGGCGCTAATACAGAGAATTGTGCCACTGTGCATACCTCTTGGCACTAATCCAAAAAATAGCGCTACTGCGCACTATACATGGCACCATTTGTCTAGATGGCGTCACTATACCTTTTGGCACTAATTCAAACAATAGCACCAATCACCCGACACGCGCCAATTCCTTAAATAGCACTAATCTGATAATAGCACTAAAATTAAAGATAACACTATTCCCCATGATGGCACTATTCCAAAGAATAGTGCCACGTTCACCTCAATTTGGTGCTAAAGTGCCAAGATACTATTCTTCTACACATCATGCTAATCTAGATGATAGCGCTAAGATACCTCCCAAATGGTGACAAACTACCCTACCCTACCCTGGGTAGATAGCGCCAATCTAGAGGATGGTGCTAATCTGCCTTGCTGTTGGCGCTACGTGCTCAAATCCCTAATCCCAAACCCCAAAAAAGGCACGTAAAACAAAAAAATTACAAAGTCAGGGTTAGGCCCTTCCAGGGGTCCAACGTCTGGTGCCCAGCCAAACTCTCGGAACCGCTCGGAGATGTGTCAAAGTCACAGGAATTGGGGGTTGCGGTCAGCCATCTCTCCTTCATCCTTTCTTCTCCAAAGTCAAAAGTGTGCAAATGTGGCACTCTAAGGGCCCACTTTGCCTAATATAGTGGGCCATGTCATACTTCCACCCCCTTCTTTTCCCTCCAGGGTGCAGATGTCAGCCTTTTTCCTCCATTTTTCTTCCTATAATCCTCTTTTCCCATCCCCTATCCAACTTTCACTCCTGTCGCATCCTTTTCGAGAACTCGCCTAGAAAATTTTTATTTACCTGCCGACCTATCAAGGGGGCATCCCTTATCCATCTTATTCCTTCTCAGTAGCTAGGGCATATTTTTCTTTGACCTGACACCACTTCCCTCCTAGGTCCTGACGCCATGTCAAAGAGGGGCAAATGTAGACACCTAAAAATATTTTCTACTATCAAATTAACTCCCAACAACCCTAAACACACCAATTTCCCTTCTAACCAATTAATTAAATTTTTATTTAATTAATTACCCCTTTCATTTTTCAAATTCACACCATTTTATCCCCAAAATTGAATTAATTACATTAATTCAATAGTCCAAACCTTAGCCAATTGATTTAATAAATATGCAATATTTATTAAATCAATTTCCCCCTTTTTCTCTAAATCCAATTAATTAGTTAAAACCATGTTAACTAATTAATTCAACCTATAATTGACCTATCCCTACCCTAGACAATTAAATAGCTATTATTTAATTGCCTACCCTAGCCTACCTCATCATAGCCCTAGGATTTATTAAATAAAACCTATGTTTAATTAATCATAAACCCTTCATTTGGGTGGTCAAACCTTGTTTAACACCCTTCCCCACATCCTCCAAATAAAAAATTGAATTAAATCCACATAAGTTAATTTTTTATTTAAAAACATCCCACATCATATTTATTTCTCTTTACAAACCCATACTCATTTATTTCCTCTCTTCCCCAAATGAATTTTTAATTCATTTACATTCCACCATATGAATCTTTAATTCCAAAATAATCATTCACCCCCATGCTTATTAAATAACCCATTTTTCCAAAATGAATAAAAGAATCACTTTTATTCCTAGTCCTCCATTCATTCAAGATTTAATCTAGGCCCTCCACATCACTTTTATCCTCCACCATTGATCTTCCAAATCAATCTCCACCATTGGATCAAAATCCCTTCCAAAAGTCTATAAATAGAACATCTCACAATCCATTTTCATCATCCAAGTTTATGCAAAGTTATTATGCCAAAATCACTCTTGAGCTAGAATAGTGAGTTGCAAATTAGAGTAGCATTTCACATTCAAATCCATTATCTAGGGATTATCTTTGTCTTAGGAGTTCTTGGGTGCATGCTCCTACTTCCCTTGATGGGATTGAATTTACATGTGAGGTATAGCTTTTGTTGTTTTTATGCACATTAGTTGTGTTTCTACCTTAAAAGTTTATCTAATCTACATTACCATTTTGAAATTACAAATTATAATCAGTTGGATTCATTCATGAATCATAATCATTAGAAATTTAATTTTACATTTTCAAGTATTTTGATGACAAAAACTACAATATATGCTCATGTATAAAGTAGGATGTGTCTTGTTATAGATGTGCCATACAGACCTTCTTAGGGCTATACAGACCCCTAAAATGACTATACAGGCTTTAAAGTTCTTGTGCATAGCTTCTACTATTTGATAGAGCATATAAATGACTATATATGCCTAAATGTACCTCTTGATGGATTTGCATACCTTGAGTTAGATAGAGACAATCCTCCCACCCCCATTTTTGCTCTTTTACTTGGAAAAAAAATGGACCATCTGTCTCCATCCTTAGTAAGTTTTGTTGCAAAAGGCTACTTCATGCAAGTTGTTAAGTGACAATGGATTACCTTCAACATCTCCATTTCTTCTTTAGTAGGGCAAAACTTGATAAGGTTCTCAACTTGGTCAACATCTAAAATGGAGCTATCCAAAGCCAAAACTGCACTTTGGTAATTTGTAGCGACAAAGAAAATGTTAGTCTAGCTCATTACATTTTGTGTTTGCATTTGTAATTCAGCAATAGAGCATGAAGAGGCTTGCAACAGCCACTAAATATAGGAAGACATTTAATCATCTTACCATTCCTAAATGCAAGAACTAAAATATTTTGGAACAATGAGTTGACAAGTCAATTTTGGACAAAGATTTAAATGAGCATATTTTCTACAAGAAATGTGAATGTTATGCTCCCAGAAAAAAGATTATGATCTCGGAGGTGAGAATTTAACCTTAGTATAGTCATGATAACTAGTACACAAGTTGCCAATAAATGAAACAAAAATTAAGTACTTAAACCTATATGTAACAGAAAGTACAAGAAATTGGTTTCAAAATGGATTCAATCAGATGCTTAAAGAAGATAACTTGTAGTTTTATACATATATTTTATGAAGAATTTAAGTTAAGTATCAAGCAATACCCAATGATTCTCATTCAAAATAAAAATTTGAATTGACACCATAAAAGGGGCAAATTTGAAATAAGTATATACTGGGCTCAAGAAATATAGTCACAACAACATCATATCACAACTCATAAACAAATTAGAAGCATGCATTAACACTGTAACTAATGTTCCATTGAAAACTCAAACCAAGAGACCAAGACAAATGAATCACAATAATAGTAGACAAATATAAAATTTTATTAACAATTGAAGTAAAAATAGGAGATAATGAATCTTCCAACTTATCAATTTTCATAATGAACCTAGACTTTGAACATGAATGTATTAAGAATAAAAGTGGGCAATCTTTTTGGGTATAATGATTGTAAATAGTTCATGGATACCCTCTCTCCCGCAAGCACTTCAAGTCATGCCTACAGTGATGTGGGGCTTTCTTGTATCACCGCAGACATGACTTGAAGTGCTTGTGGGAGAGCAGGTGATGCGAGGTATCAATCGCCTGCATGTACATTGTATACTAAGATACTAAGAATCCTAGTCTACAGTTCATTTGTCTAATTCAAGTATCTAAGATCATCCAATATAATACCTCATTAGTGGCAAGAATTGTTGGAAACTGCTTCTTGATATCAAAGGTGGGTATCACCAGGTTAGTTACTATGTCACATAGACATCTTTCATGAAATTTCTCTTGTTACAAGATATCAACTAGATGTTTTCCATTGAATTTGGGACCAAAATCAAACTCACATTCTTCCAGTAAAATTCTTCAATCTTTTGGGTAGTATAAGGATGATTGTGAGGATCATTTGGGTCTGGAGTGGCTAACATTGTGGTGATAAGACCTCCAGTTTTAGTACCTGCCATTATGTTGAAATAATTAGCTAGTCTGGCTTCTCCTCCATCTAATTCCTAAGATAGATGAAGAAGCAAACCAAATTTCTGTAATATATTTGTGCAAAGCCATATTTTTTGGAAAGCCCTGAATCACCCACTCTCCCGCAAGCACTTCAAGTCATGCCTACAGTGATGTGAGAAAGTCCCACATCACCGCATCACCATAGGCATGACTTGAAGTCCTTGCGAGAGAGCAGGTATCCATGATATCACATTTCTTTGAGGCATTTTTTGAAACAGTTTGCTTGCCTTATCTATGCTTCCAAATTTTCATGTATGTCTAGTAGGGCACTTGTAACTACAACATATGATGTATGTAAGTGGTAGATGAGATTCAATAGTTTTTAGGGCATTCATTTATGATATATGTTCTTGTTTTAGTCATCTTATTAGGTTATATTCTTGAAGGAGTCTCTATTGTTTTTTTGTTATTGTTTTGTCACCTTCTACATTGATTTTCGTGAATCCTACCCAAGAAGCCCCAGATGATGGTGTAGATGCATGTTAAAGGTAGATATCATAGTCATATAAGCAGGGAATAATGAAAAAATAATGGAAAAGGCAAGCAAAAAGAGTATGGGATGCTTAGAAAAGAACCTAGACTACAGAGGATAAAAGACACACAAAGATGTACATATATAATATAATGAAAAATAATGTGTTGGATATCATAAGATTGAATAGTTTCAATCCAACATATAAACCTAAAATTAATGTCTACAAGTCATGAAAATTCCTCACAAGCATGATAGTCCATGGAGAATACAAAGGAAATGTCACTAAAGGAGTTTCTTATGACAACTCTTCAACCTATGCAGGAGGGAAAAGATATTTGTAGAAGGTTGGAGGCTAAGATGAAGGTATAGATGACTGTCAAGCATGAATAATAGAGACAAAGTCTTTAAAAAAATAAGAGATAGTGATGATAGTGACAGTAGCCTCTATCTAAGAGCAATAATGATCATTATGGCCGTGGTGTTAAGAGGTAAAGAGTGAAAGTGGGAAATAATGAAGACATATTTACAAAGGATAGTTAATAGACATGATTTAATATGAATATGTCATCAAGTGATCAAAATCATAATGTGAAAAGACAATGTAAAAGACAACAATCATTATAATAAAAGGATAGAGTTAATGCATTTGTGGGATCACTGCATAAAGTTTCAATATAGAGGATTTGAAGGCATAGGCTACTTTGATTCAAGATGATGATGAAGTACCTTCTTTGAAGGAACATCCAAGAGAATCAAAACCCATAGGAAAACATTTTTGGGGTCAATGGGAGTAGTATCAAACTTTGACTCTTTATTGACCATCCATTCTCACAAAATAGAGTCTACTGCCCAAATTGGAAGGAGTCTATGGAACAACATACAAGACTTCAAGCTATGTAGTGGGAAAAGATAAAAAGTAGACCCCAAGCCCTAGGATAGGAGCAATGAGAAGAGAACAAAGATTTAAGGAAATGGACTTCAAAGTAAGGCATGACACTTTCCTATAGATTCCCAAAAGGAGATCACAATCACAACTATTCAAATAAACAATGATAGTCCATGGCATAACCATGAAGGGGGCATAATTAATAATAATAGTGATATGGTAGTATGATGGACTTTAAAAGATACATAAAGACAAGTAACTGAGTAGTCAAGAGGGCTTTTAAAACATCATAAATCTTGTCAAGGGTTCATTGTCTTCAAAGTAGTATGGTAAACTAATAAATATTTCCATCTCACCAAGTTTCAAAAGAGGACAACCTACAAGTGTATTAAGGAGTGCATGGACAATATCTCAAAGAGCTACCAAAGTCAATTTCAAGGTGTTGATCATGGGAAAGAGAGGTTGACATGAAGTGGGACAGTCCCTAAGAATACAGTCAGATGGTAAAGAGGATAGTCCATAAGATAATATTCATCCAAATACATAGTATGGACCTGGAGGATAGTCCTTATGGTGCATTTATATAATCACACCTATAGGTCTTATCAAAGATCATGAATCCATTAGGATATGAAAATTAGCACTAAACAAAATACCTCACTATGAACTAAGTGTGAATGACTTTAAAGACACACAAGATAGTGAGTTGTTAGTAGACAATTCATGATCAACAAGGATAGAGTTAAATAAGATGGACTGGGATATCACAAGTGATAGTAGCCATTCATATGACAATGACAAGGGGTTTAATCACAGTCCATAAGACAGTCATAAAATAATAAATTCAAAACTCAATAGATGAAAGTTCCAAGGCATTGTTAGAGTCTTCATGAAGAACAATGTTGATGGAAGTGCTTATGACCTAGGGTAAGAATAATTCATGACAATAGGGAACTTTTAAAGAGTAGAATGCATGACCGAACCACAATAACAATGCATTGTTAGAAGTTTCATGATATAGAGGATAGTAATCTTCAAGCGATAGTAGCACCAAAGGAGAGATCACAATAATTAGAAAGGCACAATGGAAGGTGAAAATTTTCTTCAAAACATACAGTTTCATTATTGATTGAGAGTGCAGTTTCATCCTAAAGAAGATAGTATTGAGGACAGTCACAAAGGTTGTCATAGTATTGTCACAAAAGACATCCTTGTAGAAGGGTAGTACTAGCTAAAAGGGACATTCAAGATAAGTGTTGAACAAATAATAATGGTAGGAGCATGCATATTCCAATGATAACATGGAAGGAGCATAGACAAGGTAGTGAATTGTTTGAAAAAATGCCTCAAAGAAATGTGGTCTCATGGTGATGGAATGCTATGACAAGCACATTGAGACTACATTTCTTTGAGGTGTTTTTTTCAAATAGTTCACTACCTTGTCTCATGGTGATAGAATGCCATCATAATCCATAGCAATTTACTTGTCATGGCATTTTCTTGTAACAACCTTCATGAGTTGGAGATGTATCCCCTCCCTATTATATATGAACATATATGCATACTAAACCCAATTTTACTGATCCACCTACACCCTAAGTAGATTAAGTGTTGACTTAGTGGCAAAATTGTAATGTTCAATATTTCAACTAACAAAATGACCATAGACATTCATTTTATCAAAAACACGTACAGCTCATGTGAATTATCGAAACAATATACAAACAATATATATGTAACTATCACAATGTGTTTTATGCAAACAATATGTAATGACACTAAGCATGAAGACGTAATTGGTGTGGGCATGGCATGTTGAAAGTATGAGGCATAGATTTAGATTGAACATTGGAAACTGCTTGAGCAGGTGGTTGTTAACTTACAGTTTGAGAAACTTCAGTAGGCTATTTGCTTGATTTTGGCCATTTGGAATAGTTCCTTGCTGACAATGAGTTGGCAAAAT
Source organism: Cunninghamia lanceolata (assembly GCA_027924645.1). Lineage (NCBI taxonomy): Eukaryota > Viridiplantae > Streptophyta > Pinopsida > Cupressales > Cupressaceae > Cunninghamia > Cunninghamia lanceolata. The sequence goes on from BSBN01000665.1 coordinate 471,222, forward strand.
TGGTTGATAAATGCATCATGCTCTCAAAAGAATAATTCATATCTAGTATAAAATTTAGAATAAAGGAAACATGGTTAAACTAACTGGTGTTACTCACCACCATCACAGTCAGCCCGACACTAGTACCAACATTGGTAGGAGATAGATTGCCAATCCCAATAGTATTAAGCACCGTAGCAAGAATCTTAAAAAAAAAATTCAATTGTCTTAGCAAGGCTACTATTCAGAAAATGTGGTGTTTTAAAAAAATTCAAATGCAAGACAAGTATGTCATAATAGTAAAATCCAAAATGTAAATGCATACCCTATTAATATCTAGAAAACCACCTTCACCTTGCTCTTGAAGATTGAAAGTCCCAAACACTACATTGTGAGCAACTTGCCCATTCTTGTTATGGCTTGTACCTGATGTAGGATCAGTACCTATAAAAGGTTTTGAATGTTCAGTGTCTAATATTGCAGTTGCTACCTAATAGTTACCAATCAATTGCATATAACAATTACATATAATAGTGAAGAAAACTATCAATGTCACTTCTGTAATCAAGTAACTATAACAATTCCACCATATTGGCTTCTTTATACTACAGGTGATAGAAAGCATATTCATATACAAGCAAAAAAGTCACACTATGAACATTAGAAAACAAAATTAAAACAAAGTCTATTTGAAATAGAAGATACATATGATTTCCCTCTATATACCATTCTTCTATCTCACTTGGACAAAAGTTCAAAACCCATATTTTCTTAAAATACTTTCATAGTTGCTTAGTGTATTTTATGCAAATAATAAAATACAATGTGGTAATTGCTCAATGCCATTACATATTGTTTGTGTAAACTAGGTTTGCATAGGCTCTTTAGGATTTGACAAAGCTCTTTAGGGTTTCATATAAGGTCTTTACCATTGAAAGTTTCCTAGGGTTTATTGAAGTGCTACAAATTGTTATGTAGACCCTTTAATGGTTTTCACTTTTCATAAGGCTTCTAAGGTTTCTACAGACCCTTCACAAGGTTATCCAGACTCTACATAGAATATACAGACCTTTCAAAGTTTGACAAACCTTGCAAATACTTATACACACCTTAGGAATGCATGACATGGTTTAAAAATGCTTCACGGACCCTTAGAATATTTCACAAACCTTTAGGATGCTTCTTAGAGTTTCTAAATGGTTTGACATGGTCTAAAAGTGTATGTAGATCTATAGAAGGTTTGACAAGACTTTCTAGGGCTATATAAACTTCTTTATACTCTTCCCTTGATTTATAAATCTTTGTACACACTCTGCACCCTAGGATAGACTTGTTCAATGATTTCATGGTCCTGTAGAAGGTTTGACAGAGACTCTAATGATTGGACATACTCCTTAGGATTGTCATCGAGCTCTTAGGATTCAATATACCTTTCTCATGGTTTGATCTAGTCTTCTAGGGTTAATAAAGAACTTAAAATGACTGTGCAAGCTTTTAACCTCTTTGATAGACCTTTTTAGGGCTATATAGACCCCTAAAATGACTATACAAGCTTTGAAGTTCTTGTGCAGACCTTCTACTATTTGATAGAGCTTTTAAATGACTATATAGGCCTAAATTTGCCTCTTGATGGCTCTATATACCTTGAGTTAGACAGAACCAATCCCCCTGCCCCCATTTTTGCTCTTCTACTTGGAAAACCATTGGACCATCTATCTCCATCCTTAGTAAGTTTTCCCATACATGTTCTAGGGCTCACAAGATCATCTCTAGTAATGTCGGTGGCTATTTTAACAAGGTCCTCACTCCTATAGTAGACATGATTCTTTGGCACTTAGTAGTCAATACAAGATCAAAGGATGTTAGGTTCACAGGTGCTTCTTACACTTTAGTTCTAGCATGATGTAATAGTTTTGAATGACATTTAATAGTACAAAGTAGATCAAATCTTGTTGGAAGATTCTCCAAATAAGTACCAAATGATTTGTCTATTTTTGTGGCAAAGGCAATCATGGATTTATCAAAAACTATTTATTTTGATTGGGAGGAAAAATCTAATTAAAGTTTATGCCAATTACCAAATCTCATATCAAGATAAGGGTTTAGATTTGACAAAAAAAAGTTATGATAAGAGATTAATCCTAGAATTAATGCCCATAACATTGCCCTTGTTAAAAGAACCAGTTAAAAATATTTGTAGTAACTATAAAGATGATGGCTTGGATGAAACCCTACCCAGTGCATCCAAATCTTCTGTAATTAAAGCATTGCATCAAATGCGTTGGTGCTTGAAGCAAGTTAAACATGCATATCTTGGACCATCATGTGTGTTGGTTGTTTCCTATGCATTAACGGCCTTAGATCATTGGTCTGCTAAAGTGAAGCTACAAGCAATAACTACCTTTGTACATTTAGCAAAGAATTTGTTAAAAATGAAGGTGCAGACCACACAATGAAAATCTAATTCAAGCCTTATTATCCTCTAAACAATGTAGAATCAATGGAAATTGCAACAGAAATTAAAATCCACTACACAAAAATAACAAGCATTAAGAACAAAACACATAACACAATATGTAACATGGAGAAAACCCTTTCAGGTAAAAAACTCCACCAAGAAAAGAGGCTCCAAGTTGTATTATCTTCAAATATATGAGATTACAATACATGCACTTCCTCTCTCCTTTAGTCTTCAATCCAGTGGCGCCTATTACTCTCAACTCTGATAAAAAATGTAGTACAAATATCCTTATAAAAGGGGGTTGCCTTCTAGGGCAAGATAACTGACAAAATATTGACCGTCAGATCTGTGACCTAATGACAAACGGTCCAAATTCACAATAATAAAATATCAAATAAAATGTGGTTTCAGGGGCACTACCCCCGGACCCCTCACTGGGGGGATGATCCCCCTAGACCCCTCATAGGGGGGAAACCCCCTTGTGACCCCCTATCATGGATAAATGAGTGTCAAGGATCAGATATAAACATGTAGCTGAAACAAGACCGCTGCTAGTGAAACCTTTCATCCCTTATGGGTGATTTACAAACAATATTAGGAATAATTAATTAGATAGGATTTACAAGGTTGATGGCACCTTAATCCTAATAGAATCTAAATTCAACTAAGCTTGGATGGCACAATGATACAATTCTGGATGCATCTTGTCAAAACATACCTGGCAGTGAACAATTTTGGAAATCTATAATGGAAATGGCTATGACACTTGTAATTTGCATTGAGGGAAAGAATCCTCATGCATACTCGTATAAAGAACTCTTGGGGTACAATGCTTGGGGATATGGAGTGATGTAGTGAAGATAAGGAATGCCACATTATATGGCTCTAGTATATCAAACCACTTTTCGAGGCCATGGGACTTGTTATTCTATCTTTTTTCAAGTGCTTATTTCCTCTTCTTTTTCATTGGTTGCATGCAAAATATGATGCCACAACGATACTCATCCAATCATTAGCAACATCTGGCAAGGAGGTGAGGTAAAAAGGTTTGGACCTAGGACTATTATTGAAGAAGGAAGAGTAGGATCTTATCCATGTTAGTTTGCAGCTGTCCAACTGAGTTTGTGTATGTGTAGGTGGTACAACACAGACATTTCTACGTCTGCAGTAACTCTGCATTGTATTGATAAATATTGTAATCAAATCTAGTTTATTTGATGAAATTAATTATCCGCAAATCATTATAATCAAGTTGGGTGCTGTGTAATCTTATAAACTGAGATTGTTATACTCCAAATTGATTACTTCTCAAGTGTTGTAGTTGTGTATATTTGGGATTATCAAATAGAATACATATACATCTATATAAGGGATATTACATTCTACCTATTCCTATTATTGTATGAGTCTCAACACTATTGTTCTTTTCATGGAAAAAAATTGTTAGTTGCAATACACTGAAAGGCTTAGTGTTCACTGTTTCAGAAATCACTTGATAGGTTTATCCTTGCTACAAATACATTTTTTTCCTTTGGTTACTTATCCCCTTGGTATTAGAAATGCTACTAATTATTTACAACAATTCCTTCTAAAATGGTTTCCTCTGCAATAAGAGCATTACAAAGGGATATTAACCTTAACATTTTGATCCCTTTGCCTGGGAGAAAACTTTTCTAAGGGGGTGAAGAGGAACTTTGTGCAAATGAAGTTTCTCTATTATCTTGCATCTTTTAGAAGACTATAATGTGTATGAGATGATTCAATTCCATTTATTTCAATAATAGAACATTTTTTACTCATTTTAAATGGGTTCATGCCTCAATATATCCAAAATGGACCTCACTATTTAACAAAGAAATAGCATGCCAAATGGAAATATATAGAACAAAATAGTGCTCTTCTGAAGATAGATCAAGTTTGACATGTAATGCCAATCATCTAACAAATGCTTAATTTAAAATTTTTAAAAAGAAATCAAACTCCTGAAGTTCCCTCACCTGAGCAGATGATATGGTAAACAATAAAGAATCTCCATGTCTCCAGTGGCTTCCCAAAAATTAAATCTATTTTGGACTTGCTAGAGTTGTAAGCACACTATATGACATATTCACAACAAAAACTCTTTAAAAAATAGTAAAACAAGTTGAACTGAATTTGAGATGAGAAACATGGGCAACAATAGAAAGCATGAAACATGTAAAATTACTACTTAGTACTTAAATCTAGAGCATGATACCAAACATAGAATCCTCTATAATAGTTACCTGATAGCTTGAACATATGAAATCAAATTGCAATATATTCAATCAAATAGTAGATGTTCTAGACAATGTAGAGAACTAGCATCAAATCCAGAACCATTGAAACACAAATGCTGCAAAATAACAACCGCATGCCAACCATAGGGCTAAGATTTGTGCTTGAATGGAAAGCAAATCACCAAATGAGTTTCAAAATAAAGGACTAGCCCTAACGTGATAAAGCCCAATGCAAGACTCAGGTAGAGCAGGGTTTCTTTTTTTAGGCTTAGATCGAGCAAAAGAAAGAGATTTACTAGCAAGTAGATTATAACTTTAGATCTACCATGCACAAAATCTGGCAGTGGAGTGATTTCCACACATCAGGAGACCATACATCTTCATTGCAAATAATAGCTTCTCTCCATGCCTAGGAAACATTTTTGATAAATTTCCTTCTGTCGTTGATCTCTCATGTGTTTCTTTGTTGAAAAATCTGAATGACCATTTTTTTTAGCTTTTGATCTATACTTTCCCGCCTCCACAAACTAAACCTATTTTTAATTAATTAGTCATTTTTATTTGTGACTAATTATTTAGTTTTGTTTTTTACCCAATGATCAGATTAGTCATTTATAAGTCATTTATTTAGTCATTTATAGCTGTGTTGCAAAAATTAGTAGAATAATTAAAAGTTTTAGTCATGTGACTAAAAGTTTGTCATGTAGTCATTTATTTTCCAAAATTCTACAAGTTTCATATTTATTATTCAACTCATAGTTTTGTATCCTCATAGCCATCATCATTATCCCCATTGGCATTTTCTCTTGTGCATCTATCCCAAGAACTTGACATAATGCAAAGTATGTTTTCTTGAAGTAAATTGTGAAAAGTTATCCAAAGGGAATGACTCAACAAAAGTAGTATAGAGAGGCATTCTTCTATTGTTGGCCCTCTTTCTCATATACATGGGGAGTTCATCATTTTTGTAGGTTTTTCTCAAATTCTTATAGTCTTCCTCACTTTTTTGAACATCCATAACAGTCAAAGCTTTCTTGTTTAAAATAAAACTATTGATTATAGCATTCCTTGTAATTGTTACCATTAGGTAACCTTACTATCTTTGTAGCTCCATGATAATAATGTGCCATAATTGTAATAAGCCCAATGTCCACAAAAACATTAAGCACAATCAACTTTGCCATGTCTAAAATCCATGGATTGCACACAAGAGCTTGTTGATCCTTCTTGTCATAGAAATACCAAAATAAACTCCAACCCAAGATGGGGATTATTGCATCTCTACAACCCTAGAATTCATCCTTAAAAACCTTTTTGAATCCTTTATCCACTGATCGTGGAAATATATCCAGAATAGAGTGTTGCAGAGGTCTTTTCATGTCTTTTAGGGCAGAGGATTCAACTTTCTTACTAGACTCAACCTTTTTTGAGGCCAGATTGAGTTTAAGACTAACCTAGGTTTTGAATGTTACTTGTATACTTCACCAAACTATTTTATAACAATGAGAATTCACATAATTTTGTAGAGATGGAACTGAATGACTAACCTGTGAATTCACCACACAATGTACACCAAGACTATAGCTTTGTCACTTCTAGATGTGCCAAGATACTCTTAGAATTACTTTAAATTGCTGTGAATGAAAAAAATGAGATGAAAAATTGAAATTTATTGGGCTCTCATACCAGACCGCTCCGCCATTAATTCTGCTTTGTGTTGAGTGACAAGCTTTGGTCACTGTGATCTAGTTTTGAAGGTCAACCATTGATGAAGGATGATCTGATGGTGACAATGCCATGCATTATTTGTAACCACAGCTGTATCACAATCCCACTTAGGTAGTTAAGAAACTTCGCACTGTAGTGGGTTAAAAAACCCTACCTTTTCTCCCATTTACCGCATTACCGCAAGCAATGTTGGACTTCATCGTGGAACTACTGTAAATCCATTCTAGTTAATCTAACATAGAATAGATCCGTAATCTAGGATATACTTGCAATATTAAGATTTAGGTATTTCTAACCTTTTAAAGAGTCCCTCATTGCATACTTGCAATTTTCTAGGGTTTATGACTTTCTGTCATTCTATTCTCTGATTCAAATTTCAAACATCTTTGATGCATTAAAATGAGTTTCAAAATTATCATAGAATCACTTAAATTTGATAAAGTACTACAAGGACTCTTCCTCTCTTGCTCTATAGTTTTCTTGACCTTTCACTATCAATCAATATGGTTTTCTTGACTTTTCACTATTGACTAATATGTATAAATATAAACAATGTCACATCCCACATAAGAGTTGTAGGTTTCCCGAATCCTTCTAGTTTTAATACTAGGGTTTAACTTTTCTAACCCAATAATAGAAATATTAAACATCCTTATTTTCCATAGATAATAACATAAATATAACAACACATGAGAACAAATACCTCTAATCTTCCCTAGATCACTTATCATTCTTGGAATTCACATTTCAAATAAAACATAATATACGAGGTATATCCCAAACCCTATAATATCTTAATGGATACTTACATTTCTCAAACTAGTATTTTGACTAAGTTCAACCTATCAACCTTAATAGGTTTGAGTTCTAAAGGACAATAAAACACTTTCGACCTCTTGGTCTACTTAAGTCTACAAACTTTCCATTATGATAGGTTACAAACTCATTTGTATAGTCATCCTTCGAGAACATGTCAATAAACCTTATCAACAATCTTAAGTACAACAATCAAGTGGGGTAGAGATTCAAATCTCTCAACATACCCAACTTAGAATAGATCATATCAGGAATACCCAACATTGAGTTAACTATGTCTTTTATGCAAATGGCACTAAATAAGTTTAATTGATCCAATAATAAGAACTATAATTTCCCATCTCCTGGTATTCCTATACACTTGGCATGGAAGATTGCACTTGAGTCCCAGCTAAGGCATAACGTGATCCACATACATCTTTTCCTTAGCCAATCTTGTTTAGGTCTAGACCTATTTCTATGTATGTTTGTAATGCCGACCTTGGAGACTGTTCCAATGGTTGATGAATGTAATGCCAACCTTAATGTACATTCCAATGTTGATGAAGTGTATAAAAACATGTAATGTAGCCATGAAAAATATGTTCTTGTGTGAAAATGAAAAGATAAGGTAAGAAGTGTAAGAAGAGCAAAGTAGAGAAGTTATACTGTGCTTCAATGGAATTGAACTCAGGCATGGAGTAGATTCTACTAAATTAGTTCACCACCCTTTGGTAGTGAGCCACCCCTTAGTAGTGAGCTGTCCTTGGCAGTGAGCCGTTCTTGGCAGTGAGCCTCAACTTTTGCAGTGAGCCTTTGTTTTTTGGTATTGCTATAACATATATATCATTGTGGGCTAACACCCACCATGGTTTTTCCCTTATAGGGTTTTCCATGTAAAAAATTTGGTGTCTCATGTGTTGATTATGTTATTGAGTTGAGTTTCTTATTTCATGCCTTCATGATTAAATCTAAATAACAGTGAACAAGTGTTTAATATGTTAATGTTCATAAGTGGTCAAAGTTTTGTAGACAACTGATTCACCCCCCCTCTCAGTTGTCTGGTGCATTTCAATAATTGGTATCAGAGCCAAGTTCCTCAGAAGTAATCTTAACTGCTTGAGGTAGATCTAAGATGTCTTACAAGAAGGAAGCTCTATAGCTCGATGGAACAAATTATGCGCTCTAGAAGGTACGAAGGAAAAGTCATCTCCTTTGCCTTGGATATAGAGTATGGAAAGCAACAAAGACAAAGTATACCATGCCTCTGAATGGTTTGATAAATGAAGATGAAATCAAAGAATATGAGTTGAACATAAAAGTCAGAGATGCTTTGCTAAGTGTCATGTCTAACACAGAATTGATAAAGGTCATGGATTTGGAAACTGCTCATGAATTCTGGGAGAAGTTGAAAATTTTGTATGAAGGAGAAATGTCTATAAAAAGCACCAAATTGAAGGGTTTGAAAGAAAAATATGAGAGTTTGAAGATGAGCGAAGATGAGAACATAACAGCCTACATGCAAAGAGTTGATGAAATTGTCAATGCAATAAAAGGAATGGGAGGAACTATTGATGAGAAGGAAGTTGTAATGAAAATTCTTAGGTTATTACCTAAGTCCTACAGTCACAAGGTAGCTACAATTGAAGAAGTAATGACCATGAAGGATGTCTCTAAGGACCAGTTACTTGGAAAGATTACAGCCTTTGAAATGAGAGAATTTGATGATGCTTTGCCAAAGGTTGAAACTACTTTCAAAGCTAACACTTTAGAGAAGACTTCCAGAGTTGAGAAGTATAGAGTGGAATCTGATGATGAGCTTGATGAAATTGAAGCCAACTTTGTTGAAAGACTACAAAGAGGCTCCGACAAGTATAAAAGGCAAATTACCTTTCAAATGTTTTTCATGTGGTAAGGTTGGTCACTATGCTTCTAGATGCCCTGAAAGAATTGAAAGGAATAGAAAAAGATTTGACAGTAAACCTAGAGTTCCAAAGAAATGCTACTATGTTAGAGGGCCATCCCACAATAATGGGTTACACTTTTTGGCCAAACTTGACATTGAAATCAACATTTTGAACTAAATCTTCACTTTTTGACACCTATAGCCACTAAACCATTAGGAATTTGAAGATTATGTAAACTAGTGATTTGTGAGATTTTGTTTATAGATTCTAAATATATATTTTTAAAAAAATTTGGAGTTAAATTGTATTTTTTTTGCGTCTCTGATAACTAGTTTTTAATAGTAAACAACATTTTTTTAAAGTGATGTGTATTCTATAGCACATAACTCTTTTTCTACAAAGAATAAAATTATGATTCTTTTGAATTTAGATTAGTAACACCAATATATAGGGCATGCATTTGGTTTCGTAATGTTTTGTTGAATATTTTTTAATTAAGTTTTGAAGTCAAACCAATTATAATTTAGACATAGGCGTATTCTGTAAAACATAACTTTTTCTACATGTATCAAAATTCAATTTTAATTTTTTTGTTGAAACAAGGACATCAATACCTAGGGCATAGATATTTTTTAAAATTTTGTTTTACTAATTTACTAATTTTCCATGTGTAGAACAGAGAACTTAATGTTCAGTGAAAATCCTACATTCACAAGAAATAAAAAATAAATATAATAATCAAATTAAATATATTTAAAATTATACTTTTTGGGAAGCTTATAATAAGGACTACATACTTACAAAACATAAATTTTAAATGAATTCATTTAATCCCCCAAAAGTTAAATCAAAAGTGATTTTTTATCAGCATTTTGATAGGTGTAGAGGAGACTCCATTATAGGTATGGTTTAAAACTAGTGGGGTTCTATCCATGGGGGTTTGAATCTAAGGGGGTTTGATCAAACCCTCTTCAATTAAAATTTAAATGTAACCTTTCAAGGCTTAAATCATTATATTTTTTAAAAATATGTGATCTCAGCAAAAATTAGGATGTCCCAGAAAGTGTAACCCATTATTGTGGCAGCACCCTAGAGACATTGATGATGAAGGTGTAATAGATGATGAATCTGATGATGCTAATACTAGTGCAAATGAGTGCTTGTTTATTGCTATTAAAGAAGAACATGAGATTACTAATCCTACTAGCTGTGTAAAGAAGGAAAAATTACTGGAGGAAAGTGCTTTGGTTGTTCAGGCGGAGAAAGATAAGGATGAATGGATTATTGATAGTGGATGTTCACATCACATGACTGGTGACAAAAGTAAGTTCATGAGTTTGGAAAGTATGATGGAGGCTTGGTTAGGTTTGGAGATAATGCATCTGGTAAGATTTGTGGGAAAGGATCTATTTCTTTTGATGGAAAGCATAACACTGATAATGTCTTATATGTGAAGGGATTAAAGCATAATCTTTTGAGTGCTGGCCAGATGTGTGACAAAGGATATGATCTAAGATTCAAAGATAATGGGTACAAGATCATGGAAAGCTCTGGAATAGTGGTTATTACCAGTAAGAAGACCAGAGGTAACATTTACCAGTTAAGAGGAACTAATGATGACTGTTTATTGGCCTAGGCAGATGAGAGTTGGTTGTGGCATAGAAAGATATGTCATATAAAATTTGATAATTTGGTGAAGATAAGTTCAGGTCATGCTATGAGAGATTTACCAAAGCTTGTGAAACCCACCAATACCATTTGTAAGCAATGTCAGTTGGGGAAGTAGACAACAACTAGTTTCAAGAGAAAAGAGTAATTTTATGTTGGCTTGCTAGATCTAGTGCATACAGATCTCTGTGGTCCTACAAGGGTGAGAAGTCTACAAGGTGACAAGTACTTCATGTTGCTTATTGATGATTATTCTAGAATGACTTGGGTTACTTTTCTAAGAGACAAATCAGAAGCCCTAGAGAAGTTAAAATCTTTCAAGGCAATGGTTGAGAATGAAATAGAACTAAAAATCAAATGCTTGAGGTTTGATAGAGGAGGTGAGTTCACATCAAATGAATTCAACATTTTCTATGAAGAGCAAGGGATAAAGAGACAATTGTTTGCACCTAGAACTTCTCAGCAAAATGGAGTTGTGGAAAGAAAGAACAAGAATGTTCAAGAGGCTGCCAGGACAATGATGAAGGAAGCAGATCTGCCAAAAGTTTTCTAGAAAGAAGCTATATATACTGCTATCTACATTCAAAATAGAGTTCAAGTGAAAGGTAATGGTACTAAAACTCCTTATTAATTGTGGTATGGAAGATTACCTACAGTAAAATATTGTTGGCAAGAGACACTGCTATGAAGAAGACTGGTATGTTGTCATTGATAACAACAAGGTAAAGAGGGCACATCAATATGACAAGAAGACATCTTTCTAGAAGATCAACTTGATTTGGCAACAAGGCACAAGAGTATTCAAGACTGGAAGGCCAAAATGACTAATTATGGCCAATGTTTAGGGTAAGGGACAGAAAGTGAATTAGTATGCCTCCGCAGATGAAGATCAAAAAATGTAGTTCAGGTATGATGACTCATAGCTACTTGATGATGATATATTCTAGTGTTCAAGTCATGACTTCCTCTGGAAGTCATTTGTAGAAAATGTCTAAGTCTGGATGAACAGAAGTAAGACAGGAATAGTGTATAGTGCAAAGTAAAAGGGTTCGCATTCCTTCGCAAGTGTATATTTGTTATGTGGTTTTGAGGTTTTGTAAACACTTGTATGAAGTTTCTAAATCTACAATTGTAACATCTGAAGTCCACTGAAAAGATAGTTGCAAGATGCTGAGTATTACTACAGTGTTTGATAGAGTTTGACTGTGACAAAGTCTAAGTTCATGGTCCACATTCTGCCACTATGGAATATTTTGCTCTATGGTTCTAAAGGTATGGTTGATGTCTAAGGAGTCTTTGACATGATTTTGAGAAAGCCATGTGGTCCGCGGTGAAAGTTGTGATCTAACAGTTGAACTGAACCAATAGCAGTCTAAGTTTGAGGCTGACATGATAATTTGATTTATGTGTGGTAAGTTCCATTGATTAGAACTTTATCCTAAGTAGTTCTATAGTTGGAACTGACATATGAGAAGATGTTTCAAATGTTATTTGGGTCTGCTATGTATTTGGCCGACAACCTATATGTTTATCAACTATACACTTCATCTGAGTATGCTGACCTAATATGAAGATCTTAAGTGTTGTTGATATATATATGGGATCAAATTCAGTGTTTGGTGTGTTGTGTGAATATGAAGTGTGTGAAGAAGTATTGTGAATGTGATTGATGCAAATAAAAGAATAACAGAGCGGAGATAGAAGATTAGTAATGATGAAGACTTAGGACTCAATATTTAGTTGCTAAATGACTGCACCCTGGCATATAGATAGATGATGTTGCAGTATTCATATTCCTTATACAATTTCACTTGTACTTGGCAGTGAGCCTAGCTGTAAGCAATTAGTAGGTTTTAATAGCCCTCATTGTAATCTTTCTGGGTTTAGGGTTGTGGCAGTGAGCCTGCTAGACCTAGTTGTACTTCATCGTAGTGAGCCATCATGTTCTAGGCCCATGGAGTGACCGAGCATGAACATCATTATTTTTAAAAGGTTGCAATATATTGAGAGCTAATCCTCTCCATTGTTTTTCCCTTTTTGGGTTTTCCACATAAAAATCTGGTATCTATGTGTCATGTTTTTGTGGCTTATATTTCTATGGTTACTTTGCTATCTGATTAATAAATTTTGTATTTGGTTTAATTGTTTAAATTTAAGAATATTGATTCACCCCCCTTTCAGTATTCAACAATTGGTATCAGAGCCAAGTTCCTTGGAAAAGGCCTAATAGCCTAAGGAAGATTTGGGGTAGTGTAATCATGACAGAAAGAAGATTTAGAAATGATGAAAGCAACAAGGAACTAGAAGCAGCTCTTGTTGATCTGGAACAATCTAAAGCAAATGTTAGGGATCTAAAGGACAACTTACAAGAATTTGATGAATGCATCTTGAGATTAAAAGAACAAGTTAAGAAATTCAAAGACAAATACAAAGAAGTTAGTGATCAATTGATATCAACAATGAAACTCTGAATGACTTGGAAGTAGAAGTTATAGAAAGAACAAAGGTAGAAGAAGATCTAAACTTAATGATGAAAAGCAAATAAGAAGATTGTGCCAAACTTGAAAAATAAATTGTGAGTCTAAAAGCAGACTTGGAAAAGCCAAGAGCTATGAAGAAAAGTTCAAGTTAAGTTCTGTAAAGCTTGATGAGGTGATTGCTAGTCAAAAGAGTGCTGATGATAAGCAAGGTTTGGGATTTGAAAAGGTAGAAAGATCAAAATCTAGTCAAACCAACACTAAGTTAAATCAAAATAGATGGAACCAATACAGAAACCAAAGAAGAAGACCTAGAAGACCTCCAGTTAGACAGCCAAATGCTCAAAGGTATTAACCTTTCAATGGTCACTATTTTAATTGCAATAAGTTTGGTCATAAAGCTACTCAATGCAGGAGTAGAGTAAATGAAAATGTTCCATCATTCTTTGGTCAATGTTTCAATTGCAAGAAAATTGGTCTCAAATCAAATGAATGTAGAAATTTGGTAAGAAATAGGTCCTACAATGCAAGGAATAGTCAATCATTCAATGGAAAGTGTTTTACAAGCAATCGATTTGGACACATGGCTAATCAATGCAGATCAAGGATGAATTCATTTAGAGGAAAGAATCAAGGACAAGGAAACATTGTGTGCTTCAATTGCAACAAATTTGGACATGTTACAAGATTCTGTAGAAGCAAGAATGTGAAAAGAAATTACTATGCTAAAGAAAGCAAAAGAGAGCAGAGGAATGATAAGGGAAAAGAAAAGATTGATCTGATTGAAACCAAGAAGGAAATGGACAAGATCTAGATCAAGAAAGAAGTAATTAAAGAAGAGGATAGATCTGCACCATCATCTGGTGCAGATACTTCCTTTGGGAAGTAAATTGGGTGCTCTAGCTTAGGGGGAGTAGTTTTAAAAATCCAAATCCCCATCTAGATAGTTAGTGCTAGAATCCAACATGAAGATATGATGAACACAATCATATGATAGATCTTATGGAAGAAAATTTGGAAGAAAATAAATCAGTGTGGTACATTGTGGAGAAATCTTGATCGACTATATCTATCAAAGAAGACATGTAACTTTTTAGGAATGAGCATTTATGATGATTTAGGTCAAGTGCGGAGGATAAAAAGAAAATGCTTTTGCATTATAACTCACTTTGCATTCAAGCTATTTGATATCCAAGAGAGATTGAAGAAGATTTCAAGCAACAACAGAGATTCAAAGTGCTCAGATACATCCAGGCGAAGAAAACCCTAATTCGACACAATAAAGTATTTACTGTTGGAACCTTATTAAATCTTTATAATGGCAACCCCACAAGTTGATGTTATTGAGCGACCAAGACCCAAATTCAAGAAACATCCCTTCAAAGCAACTGAAGTTGATCCAATGGGTGCTTTTTCAAAAATACCATATGGTGTTCTGTATGTGGAAGACGTTAGGTCATATATCCATGTTGCCCTAGATGAGCTTGGTAGTGACAAATTCTTAGATTTATACCTAAAGCATTTAAGAAATGAACAATTTGATCTAAAGGAAGAATACAAAGTCTTAGAAGAGAAGAAATTCATCTAGTATGTAGATTTTCTTGCATTCATAGAGGATGAATGAGTCCAGTATATCCTAAGTCCAATTCACGATGAATTCATGTGGTTAGGGCAGCCCTTTAAAATCACCAAGGAAGTGATTAGGGCAGTAACAAGGTTAAATTCCACCGAAGGTGTGTCCTTGCTGAAAGCTATGAAGAACCAAACTGTTACAGAGGCTACCGAAGCCCAATTTGACAAGAGGGCATTAACCATAAATGACATCATAGACCATGCAGAAAGATTTGCTTCTATGGTCATAGGCTACAAAATCTATTTCTCAAACCAGGAGAACTGTATCTTCGAAACTGCAATATACACTGCATATCAAATGGTCAAAGAGAATGTTGAGTATGATTTGTGTGAGTTGCTAAGAATCCAACTATTGGAGAATGTAAAGAAGATCAAGGAAAGAAAAAACTATCCGTTCAAATTTGGTACGTTGATCACCTGTCTATTCTTCTATTTTATGAATGAGTTGCCAAAGATGAAGAATCTGTTCTAGTTAACTAGCAAACTAGTAGCTATCCAAATTAGAAATAATTTAAGTAGCATTGGAAGCCATGATGAGAAAAAGGTGGCCCTATGGGGGTACTTCAAGAATTTTCAAAGCATGATGCATTCAAGAGAAAGAATTCCTGAGAAAATTGTTTAGAAGTATAAGAATACTATATGTTTTATGGTTACAAAAGATCAATTCTTGATGGAGGCTGTTGAGCTAAGGACAGTCTAGATAATGCCAATGGGTTATGAAGTGGATGGAGAAATATTAGATAACTATGGTCAACACATGTTGAGAAAACCTAAGGACAACAAAGAAGAAAGGTTTGGAATGTATGAAGAGTTATCTATGAAACTCCATGTTGAACTTAGAAACCCTGAAATCTCCAAGAAGGTGAGGAAGGAGGTAGAAGAAGTTGAATTGAAATATGGTTTCACTAAGGAACAAGTCAAAGAAGCAAGAGAAAAGAAAGAAAGTGAATAGGCTAAGGGTACGAAGGAGTCTAAAAGGAAGCAAGAAAAGCCTAA
This sequence comes from Cunninghamia lanceolata, assembly GCA_027924645.1. Classification (NCBI taxonomy): domain Eukaryota; kingdom Viridiplantae; phylum Streptophyta; class Pinopsida; order Cupressales; family Cupressaceae; genus Cunninghamia; species Cunninghamia lanceolata. Next base: position 487,123 of record BSBN01000665.1, read on the forward strand.
AGCACCTCAAAGGTCTATAAGAAGTTTTTCTACCTTCTCTGGTTCCACACCATCTGCAAGTGTGGAACAACTGTCCAAGAAATCCATTGACAAAGGGACAAAGAGATAGAAAATGAAAGGTAGAAGGATGTATGTCAGTATAGAAAAAACTGATGAAGAAGAAACAGAGTCTAATGAAGAAGTGAAAAAGATGAAAGCTGAGGTTACAAAGGCCTCTGGAACTAGTAAAAAGAAACCCTTTAGTAAGGATAAGACTGTAAAAAGACAAAAGCAAGATGTGCTCTAATAGAGGAAGCAACTATAAGTCTTAAGGATGTGCTCAAAGCCACAACAGTGGATGGTAATCTAAAACCAATTGCACAACTGTATGATGAATATTCTAATCCAGATAAGAGGATCATTGAGACTGTTATTGTAGAATACATAAACATCTACAACAAGGCCCTAATTGAAATAGTTGATGATCTTCCACATAGCCTAGCAAGTATAATGATTGCAAGAAAGGAAATGACTGTGGATAAGGACATTAAGCTAAGATAGCATACACTGACACAGCTATGTCCAAAGATTACTCTTGAAGAAAAAGCCAAAATCTCCAAAGAAATCAAGGATACATTTATAACCAAGAAAAGAATGAACTCACTAATGTTAGGAGAAATTGATAAAGTGGTCAAGGAGACTGAAGAGATCATTTTGGAGGCACTAAAGAAATATAATGTCCATACCATCTATGATAATGAAGAAATAGATGCTAGAAATGATACATCTTCTCCGCAAATAAATCTCGATCAGGAAATAGATAAAGGTGTCAAATTGACTGAAGAGAAAGAAGTTCCTATTGAAACAAGATTGTCTCTGGAACATCAAGCTGAAGATAAAATTGACAAAGAGAAGACCAAGGAGGAATAGGTAAAGGAAAATCCTTCACTGGAATAGAAGGAGGACTGTAATAAGGACATGGATATAGATGATCTAGAGTAGAGCTTAAAAGAAGAAGTCTCTACTGCACTAAGAGACACTATGGAATCAGTTAAAGAACTTTTGGAGAAACAAAAACAAGTTTTAGATGAGCCTGAGTTTCTACATAGTCCAATAAACTTGGACACAATGTCCCCTAATCAAAAAATTAGATTGGCATCAATTCCATAGGCAAAAGAAAGAGAGGAAATGTTGAAATCTCAGATGGAGGATAGTGAGCTCATTAGTGAGGCATCTAGTATTTTGGAAAAACTGATGCCAACTTTCTAGAAGGACACCTCTTTGTCATCAGAAAATCAACTCAAAGGACTTATAAACTCTATAAGTGATCATTTTGAATCCTTTAAGAAATTTGCAGAAATTAAGTTAAGTAGGATTTTGATGAGAAAAGATTGAATGTGTTAAAGGAAATGATAGCTAATGACAAAGTATAGCTAGTTAATAGGATAAAATGTGTTCAAAGTGCCATTAAGGAAGCTGGTGATATATACAAATTTTGTTTATTCTGGTCGAAAGTCACAAAGAAAAAAGAAGAAAAGATCAAGGAGTTGGAGTAGAAACTGGTGAACACTTCTAAGGCATATGATCTAGTGATAGTATTAGTTAGCACCAAGGAAAGTCAAGTCATAAACCTTCATGATGACTTGAACAATCTAATAAGTGAGAGGGATAAAATCAAAAATAAAATGTGTCAACTAAGAAGAGTAATCTGTCCTAAGCTAGATTCTATGTTCAATCTAGCAGCTGAAGCACAAGTGGCTTTACAATCTGACACACCCTCTGATCTTCAAAAGGCAGAGGTTGTAGTTTTTCTAATCAGTGGTCATATTCAAATTTTGGATAATTCCAAGAAAATTTGGGATGGTGAGCTAGCCCAAATTAAGAACATTTTCAATGATATCCTCTAGCACATGTAAAAGAAAGTTGAAGATTGTACTTATACATATGCGGCAGAGTATAGCAAATTTTGTAGTTTTGACAGTTTTTGATTCTGGAACTAAACCTTTTCCATTGATGTCAAAGGGGGAGAAGAAGATCGGTAAAAAATGGGCAAACATCTTAGGGGGAGAAGGAATATAGAGTGTATATAGAAAGGGGGAGTAGTTAAGACAGTCAAGCATTTTTCACTAAGTGTTTCCATCAATGCCAAAGGGGGAGATTGTTGGCAAGAGACACTGCTATTAGAAGACCGATATGTTGTCATTGATGGCAACAAGGTAAAGAGGGTACATCAATATGACAAGAAGATATCTTTTGGGAAGACCAACTTGATTTGGCAACAAGGCACAAGACTATTCAAGACCGGAAGGCCAAACTGACTAAGTATGGTCAGTGTTTAGGGTAAGGGACAAAAAGTGAACTAGTATGCCTCCGCAGATGAAGCCCGACAAATGTAGTTAAGGTATGATAACTCATAGCTACTTGATGATGATATATTCTAGTGTTCAGGTCATGACTTCCCCTAGAAATCATTTGTAGAAAATGTCTAAGTCTGGATGAATAGAAGTTAGACAGAAACAGTGTACAGTGCAAAGTAAAAGGGTTCACATTCCTCCACAAGTGCATATTTTGTTATGTAGTTTTGAGATGTTGTAAACACTTGTATGAAGTGTCTAAATCCACAATTATAATATTTGAAGTCCACCAGAACAATAGTTGTAAGCTACTGAGTATAGCTACAGTGTTTGATAGAGTTTGACTGTGACAAAGTCTAAGTTCTGATGGTTTGTATTCTGCTGCTATAGAATATTTTTCTCTGTGGTTCTAAAGGTATGATGCGTGATGTATGAGGATTCTTTGACATGATTTTGAGAAATCCATGTGGTCTGCAGTGAAAGTTGTGATCTGACAGTTGAACTGAACCAATAGTAGTCTAAGTTTGAGGCCGACATGATAGTTTGATTTATGTGCGGTAAGTTCCATTGATTAGAACTTTATCCTAAGTGGTTCTATAGTTGGAGTCGATATATGATAAGATGTTTCAAATGTTATTTGGTCCGCTATGTATTTGGCTGACAAGCTACAAGTTTATCAACTATACACTTCATCTGAGTATGTTGACCTAATATGAAGATCTTAAGTGTTGCCAATATATATATGGGATTGACTTTAGTGTTTGGTAAGTGTTGTGTGAATATGAAGTGTGTGAAGAAGAATTGTGAATGTGATTGATGCGAGTATCAGAATAGTAGAGTAGAGATAGAAGATCAGTAATGATGAAGACTCAGGACTCAGTATTCAGTTGGTAAATGACTGCACCCTGGCATACAAATAGATGTTGTTGCAGTATTCATATTCCTTATACAATTTCACTTGTACTTGGCAATGAGCCTGGCTGTAAGCAATCCATAGGGTTTAATAGCCCTCATTGTAATCTTTCTGGGTTTAGGGTTGTGGTAGTGAGCCTACTAGACCTAGTTGTACTTTATGGCAGTGAGCCAGCATGTTCTAGGCCTGTGCAGTGACTAAGCCTGAACATCATTATTTGTAAAAGATTGCAATATATATTGAGAGCTAATCCTCTCCATGGTTTTTCCCTTTTTGGGTTTTCCATGTAAAAATTTGGTGTCTATGTGTCATGTTTTTGTGGCTTGTATTTATGTGGTTACCTTGCTATCTGATTAATAAAGTTTGTATTTGGTTTAATTGTTTAAATTTAAGAATACCGATTCACCCCCCTTCTTAATATTCAACAAATATTTCAATTTTTTTGGAAGCAAATGCTATATTAGAAGAGAAGAAGAACTAGGGAAGTTTGATGCAAGGTGTGATGAAGGAATCTTTCTTGGATACTCTACCAAGAGTAAGGCCTACCAGTACTACAACAAAAGGTTGAAAATGATTGTTGAGAGTGCAAATGTGAAGGTGGATGAAGACAAAGGAGGAACATTAGATGTGAATGGCTACAAATTAGATGAACCTATTATCACAGTAAATAAGAAGAAAGAGGAATAGGAAGACAATCAAGATGAAGAAGAGATGGCTGCAGAAACTATAGTTAAGACTCCCAGGTATGCAAGGATCAATCATTTGGAAGACCAAATTATTAGAGACAAAAGCAAAGGAGTACTGACAAGGAAAAGAGATGTAGAAGAACAAGTGAATTACTGTTTGCTTTCTAAAGTTGAACCAAAAACTGTGAATGAAGCCTACAATGATGAAAATTGGGTAAAGGCCATGAAGGAAGAACTAATGTAGATAGAGAAGAATGATACTTGGGAATTAGTTCCTATACTTGCTAATAAAAATCTTATTGGAACCAAATGGGTTTTCAGGCACAAGCTGAATGAAAATGGAGAAGTTGTAAGGAACAAAGCAAGGCTTGTGTGCAAAGGATATTCTCAAATTGAAGGGATAGATTTTGAAGAGACTTTTGCTCCAGTGGCTTATATTGAAGTATTCAGAATATTTATGGCATTTGCAGCTCACAAAGATTTCAAAGTGTATCAGATGGATGTGAAGTCTGTATTTCTGAATGGTGAGTTGAAAGAGGAAGTTTACATTGAGCAACCGAAAGGATTTCAGTTATCAAACCAAGGTGATATGGTGTGCATGTTGAAGAAAGCTTTGTATGGACTCAAGCAAGCTCCTAGAGCCTGGTATGCAAGGCTAGACAAGTATTTTCTGCAATTAGGGTTCATTAAAGGCACTATAGACAACAATCTATATTTCAAGATCAATGATAATCAGATCCTAACTATTTTAGTCTTTGTTGATGACATTATCTTTGGAGGCAATGAAGGTCTGTGCATGAAATTTGCTGGTGAAATGCAAAAAAGTTTTTGAGTTGTCTATGTTTGGTGGGAATTTCTTTTTAGGTCTGCAAGTTACTTAATCAGATAAAGGAATCTTCATATACCAATCTAAGTATGTGAAAGAGTTGTTGAAGATGTTTGGAATGGAGGACTCTAAACCAGTATGTACTCCCATGGTTACTGGTTGCAAGTTGAGTAAAAATGATGAATCACCTAAGACTGATCATAAAAGGTACAAATCCATGATTGGAGGATTACTTTATCTAACTCAATCTAGACCTGATATAATGCATGCAGTTTGTCTTGTAGAAAGATTTCAAGAGGAGCCTAGAGATTCTCATGTGATGACAATTAAGAGAATCTTCAGGTATTTGAAAGGAACATTAGATCATGGCTTATGGTATCCAAAGGACAATGATTTCACTCTCAGAGCTTATACAGATGCAGATTGGGTCAAAGATGTTGATGAGAGAAAGAGTACAAGTGGAGATGTTTTTTTCTTGGGAAATAGGCTGGTTTCATGGATGATTAAAAAGCAAGACTCAATCTCCTTGTCTACTGTAGAAGAAAAGTATATTGCAGCAGCATGTTGTTGCACTCAAGTGTTATGGATGAAACAGACTTTGAAGGACATAAGAGTTGTGTATGAAGGTCCAATTGCAATCTTTGTGACAATACAAGTGCCATAAACATTTCAAAGAATCCAGTGATGCACTCAAGAACAAAGAACATATTAATAAGGTATCATTTTTTGAGAGAGAAGGTGAGAGAAAATGAAGTAAAGATGGAATATGTGTCCACAAAAGATCAGATTGTAGATATTTTCACTAAGCCTCTGCCTAAGGATACTTTTGAGTATCTCAGAGAAAAGTTAGGGGTTATTACCCCTCCTTCTCTGAACTAAGATGCATGAGAATGCATCAATCCAGTGAAGCTTAGAGCCTCATTCACTAATCTAGATTGATGTTTTGAGAGATACCTCTCAGGGGGAGTAGCTAGATGGTTCCTGATAATAAGCAGTAAGTATTGATAACAAAAATTTTAAGTCTGATCAAAGCAACAAAGTGCAAGTATGTGCTCTTTGCCATTGATGTCAAAGGGGTAGATAAATCATGTGAAAAACTTAGGAGGAGAAAGAGTACAAATGTGTAAAGAGAAAGGGTGAGAATCATGTCTTGATGGTCTTTACAATTTTTCACATAATATGTTTCCATCAATGACAAAGGGGGAGATTGTTGCAAGTATGTGTCTAACCAATGTTGTCATTGATGTCAACATATCTGTGTTGTCATTGGTGTCAACTGTGCTCTTGATTTTGATGTTTTCTAGTGTTGGAGATAATGTGTAAGTGATCCTGATATTGCGTTTCCAAGTGCTTTTGAGAAAAATTGTTCCTCTGGTGGAAACAGTGTGTTGTAGAGTATCTCTGTTTATTGAAGAACAATCTAGTAGATTTCTCTGCATTTCCTGTAGAATGAATATCTTTGTATGTGGATTGGAATCTATTTAGAGGCATGTCTAAAGATGCTATGTCTCAATTTTGAGCCTCCGGTATGAAGATTAGAGAGAGTTCTGTTCACCAAAGTAAAAACTATTTTTCTGTGCATTCAGTGGTGATAGGGGAAAGTATTTTGTTCCGCATTCCTCCGTATTAAAGTGTTTTGGTCTGTGGTTATGGAATTAAGTTTTTAGTGTTGATAAGTACCTTCAACTCCAATGGTTTATGATTTGGTGGTCCATAAGCTATCTTTTCTCTATGATAGTAGCTGACAGTGTTGTTTATGTGCTCCAGTTTGAAGAATCTTCTTGGCAGAATGGTTAGAGATTGTGCAGTTGTTTCTGGTGATTACTATGTGCTTATGGATGTCTCTTGATTGTGTTTCTACCTTTGGATTTGATGTAGGAGTATTTGGAAGCATTCAAAATAATTGAGACAATTGACAGTAAAGTTGCAAATTACAGAGAGAGCAACCTTGGAGAATTCCACATTTTATCGCATTTGAGTATAAGAGGTTGCGAAGCTAGACTTAACATCTAGACATAGGAAGCTACAACATATCAAAACTTTAGATCATTTGGATTTGATTCTAGAGAGATATCACTATCAGAAGATTGACTGTTGTTGCACGTTTGACAAAGCAAAGCTGACAGTGTCCACTACAGTCTAATTGACTTGCAAATAAAATCCAAGACTTTCAGAGCAAAAAGGAGCATTGTTTGATGAATTTTAGGACCTGACTGACCTTCAATGAGATCCATATGAAGTTCTATGAATTTGTAGAGTAGTGTCTTATGTTTAGGCCCGACGTATCCATGTACACACATTTCATAACTAGTCATTGCAATTAGGATGATTTGTTGGTGTTTAGAAAGCTTGTAGAGGATATAAACAAGAGATAGAAGATTTTTTCTAAGCAAGTGATTGATGGCATGAAGATAGGAAGTGGGATCTTAAGTTGTTTTGATTTGAATGAGTAGCAGAACAGAGTAGAAGGCAGAACAAGAAGCAAAATGAGTTGCAAAGCAGAGAATTGAGTTGTAGAAGAAAGAAATCATGAAAGAATATTGTTGTATGAATCTTTTGTAATCCCTGGGCTGCGGCCTAGTATCTATAAAGCCCTTGAGGCATGTGTAATTCAATTTGAAGTTATAATATAAGAGGAATGAGCTTTAAAGGCTGGGTTTTTCCTTGTTAGGGTTTTCCCATGATAAATCTTGTGTTATGTTTTCATGAATATCTTTATCTTTCTGTTGATTAGTTGTTAGCTTCCATTGCATATCCATTATGATCATGTTGTTAATTGTTGAAGGCTGCAAGGTTGGATAGTCCCTTACCGGACCCTCCTACCTTGACTGCATCAAGTGGTATCAAAGCTGGTTTCGAATCTGCTGGGTTGGTTGTGAATCTGTTAGAAGGTGGCGATCTGATAAAAGTGTTGAAAGAAGTGCAAAACCCTAAAAGTAACAATTATCACAACTAAGAAGATCAAGACAAGGAATATTCAGTAATATTTTTGTAGACACCCTAAAATGACCGTGTCATCAAATCACTAGCATTCCGTTATCTGTCTAATCACTTGCATTGCAAATGTTAATTAAATAATCTAATTATTTAATTAATTTCATCAAATTCTTCTAAATCACATACTTTCAACATTAATTAAATAAATTCTCTTTATTTAATTAATTAAATTAAATTCCTCTATATTCTTCCACAATTAAATAATTTTTAATTATTTAATTAAATCATTATTCGCTTTTCGAAAATCAAATCCACATTAATTAAATCCCATTATTTAATTAATTCAACAAATTCCCTCTTATTTAAAATTAAATAATTCTTAAATTATTTAATTAAATCAAAAATCATTCTTCCAAAATCATGCACAACAATTAAATAAATTTATTTTATTTAATTTGCTTTCAAATCTTCTAAATTAAATAATTCTAATTATTTAATTACTTCTTCCAATAATATCTTCTCTAAATTTAAATAAATCAATTATTTATTTAAATTGCTTTTTCTTCTAATTTGAGTTATCTCTAATATAACTCAAGCTTTCTATATTTAATAAAGCAAAATATCTTCTTATTCTCATGCAAATCCCTTCTTCTTGTTTTAAATCATTTAACTGATCATTACATTCTGTTAATTGCTTTAACTCATTCTTCTATTCTTGATAACTCCTCTCATGCAAAAGCAAGCAAGACACATGTCTTCTTCTCATTCGTTGCACATTCCTCAACTTATCTCCTCCATTGATTCTTCTGAATTATCTGGACCATTGATCGATTTTTCTTGAAATCTATATAAACCCCCCTCATCTCCTTCATTGAGCCTCTCTCTTCGATCGTATTCTCAGGCATACTTAACAGAGCTTCGAGCATACAAAACGCATCGATTGAACACTATCACAATCTTTTGACATTGATCTCTTGAGCATATTGAGCACACTACTTGCTTGTTGCAGCTATGGCTTTGTAACTTCATTGAGCAATCCACATTCAATCAAAGGAAACAACACAGATTTCGGTAAAAGTCTCTATTTCATTAAGTGATTATTTATGGCTTTTATTTAAATTAGTTTCTTTTATGTTATTGGGTTTTTTGGTTTTATTTAGTTTAGATTTAATCAATTTTTCACCATACACATTCTGGCATGCCCGGTGGGACCCACTAATCCTTTTGTTTCTTTGAGAAATTTGTTTTTTTGAAGTCACAGTACGGCACAGCACGAACGACACCCCACAGCGCTCCTGGAAGGATACTTGCATGCTTCTGCAGACACAGTTTGGCGCTCTTGGAGGCACTGCGGCGCTTTCGGCAGCGCAGCGCTTTCGACAGTGCAGCACTTTTGGCCTGACAGAAAGGTGCTTTTGGCAGTATTCTACAGCGCTTTTAGCTAAATTAGGGTTTTGACTTTGTTCACTATTTTACAGGGTTTTCATGTCATCTATCTTATTACTTTGTATGACAAGCTGTTGTATTTGTCACACAAACCTATTTTTTTTTGGACATCCTAAGCTGATTTATTTAGAAGTACCTTCGATTTTTTGTGTTAATCCTTGGTGTTGTTACAGCTTTTCGAGTTCTTTAAAGATTACAGAACACAGATCTCTCAGCTATCATTTCTCAGATCAGTCAATCAAGCAAGGAATTTTACTTTAGATCTGATTATTTTGAAACAATTCCCCTTTTTATGATCTGAGACAGCACAATGCTTTTGGTTATATTGTCTCACTCTCTTGGTAACATAATTCCATGCGTCTGGCTATTCTTTAGCGCTTCTGGTACTATTATATTGTGCTTCTGGTCTGCATCACAGCGTCTTAGAAAACACAGTGAAGCACTTCTGGTTAATTTTCTGCGCCTCTGGTAATATTCTACAGTGCTTCTAGTCTGTAATACAGCGCTCTTGGAATACAGTAAGTCGTTTCTGGTAAAATTGTGCAGCGCTTTTGGTTAAAGTTGACTTTTGGCTAACTTGTGAATTTTTGGTGGAACTAATTCACTTGTTGCAGCTTCTTATTACTCACACAGAGCCAATAGGTGTTTTCTTAACATGTTCATGTAGGACGAGCATTGAAGACCTCTTGGATTTGTCTCACTAAGTCTTAGAAATACATTGCATGCTTAAGTGGATAATTGAACAAATCTTTATCTTGCAATCTAAGTCTTAGGAATATACTGCTTTTCTTAAGGGACAATGGACATGTATGAACAAACACCTCAATTTTCTAAAGGACAATGGACATGAATGCCAAACACTTCATTTCATAAGGGACAATTTACAACTACAATCATGTGTGTGCATAGCTTAGTTGCACCTTATTTTTCTTATAACGGGACAATTGAACCTTTGTTTGACGTGCTTGCTTTTACTTTTTTTTACTTCCTTTAGAAGGGCCTGCTTTTGGATTACGATTCATCCAAAAGGGACGACCCTAAGTGGAGTTTTCCTTTGAACCGCTATATAAGAGGGATAAGGCGAAAGCCAAGTCCTAACCGACGTCAGCCTTACCTTGTGGTGCCAAACTGAAAAGAGGTGTACTAGCTCTTTGTGGAAACGATTTTCACATTGAGCGAAGTGTTTGAAACTCTTAGTAGGATTGGTTAAAGCTTTTAGTAGCTTGTCGCATTGCTCGTAAGGCATTGGTCCCTCAAAGTCACTAAGAACCAATTTAGATAGAGACTACCCGACCTACCTCCGAACATTGCGGTAATCATCAGTGCAAGGGAAATTGATTTAAACCCTTAAGATACTCACCATTGGCTCCCTTGAGAAGAGATAGTATTCCCTTGGACATAAAGCTCTTGTGACCTACTTGAGCTTTCCAAGGGGAGGGTGAGATATCCCTACCTATCGTCTCTCGCAAAGATACTAAATATCTGACACCTTTATGGAATTGTATTTTTATCGACGGAGTATTAAGCTGTGAGCTAATCTACTGCAATGAAACCTTGTCTCTAGGGATAAAAAGTGCTTGTTATTGATTGCAACTGTATTAGACCTGTGGAAACATTGGGCTTGTTTGGAGCCTTGAACATACACTATCTGTTGTGTCAGTCCTTGTGCCTTTTTTTTGACCACTTGTTTGCTGTGTTTTCTCTTGCCAAACCAATCCAATCAGAAACAGAAAAATCTTGCCTTTGAAAAATATCAGACACTACTTCAGCGCCCCTGGTATTATAGCAGCTCGCCTTTGGTAATACAGTAGATCGCCTTTGGTCAGCAGTAACCTTCCTCTGGCAAAACTCTACTTCAGCGCCCTTGGTATAACTGTAGCTCGCTTTTGGTCACTGTAGCTTGCCTTTGGTATAGCAGTAACTCGCTATTGGTAGCTCAGTCCGTCGCCTTTGGTCCACAGTAGCACGCTTTTGGTAGCACAGTACTGCGCCTCTGGTCAAACAGTATAGCGCTTTTGGTCCAGTACTTTGCGCATCAGAGTTTGTCCGTTTCTTCAAAGCATCTCACAGATTCCTAGCATTACATTGTGTCCAGGTATATCCCATGGTCACCACTAGGCTACAGCAAACCATGAAATCTAGGCAAGTTGTCCCTAAGAAGCACAAGTCACCCCCTCGCACACCACAATCAGGTCGTCTCAACATTACTCCCAAGGTGACTCCTAGTACACCCGCGGCAAAACCAATCATCTCTTCGAACATGCCGCACATAGATGAACCAAGCAATCCTCATGAGGATAGAACCCCTTTGATAAATGCGCCTCAGTATACCACAGGCTTGCCTCCGGATTTTGTCCCACAAGGTTATATCGTAGATCAAACCCCATCTCAAGAAGAGCGACACTTTGAAATAGGTCAATCCTCTCAAGAAGATGGGCAAGATCTTGATGAATTTATACAAGATCCTAGAGCTATAGTTGCCTTTGATAGAATCCTTAGTGAGAACCAGGATCATTTCTTTCACTTGCTTGCAAAGCAAGATGCCAAGTTACCTCAAGATTTTGATGTGTCCACTCTCAAAGAAAGCACCAACACCCAAGAAACCATACAAGCGGTGCAAACCATGTCCACGGTAACTACGCCCTTGCCTACTCAAGGCTCGCAGTATAGGAATCCCCTTTTCCAAAATCCAACAGAAGAGAGGCCCATATCACCACTTTTGACTCCTATGGAGATCTATCAAAACCAACAAGAAACTCTCCAACGTCAAGCAGAGTTAGCTAAGCAAGCCACCTTAGCTCGATCGAATGTGCAACCACCTCCTAAAGTGTCCACCTCAAGCGTAAGTGGAATCTTGGTTACCCCATCATGCATAGGTTTCCCACCCAATTACAATCTGGGGAACACTTATGTAGCCATACAACAAGGGTCTCAACAAATGCCACCTCCTATATCATCACACCTGCATGTCTCTCAACCAATTAGAGTCACGCAGCCACAACCACAACATTCTTCTACTCTTGTCCTTAAGCAACCGCAACCACAAAATTCTTCTACTCGCATCCTCAATCAACCCCAACCATCGCAAATCACATCTACCTATGTCCCTCCTCCACAACGTTCATCCTCGCTCAACTTCTTTCACACATTGCCTAGCCACTCTCAACATTCCCAACATCAGGTTTCCCAAAGCTATGTGCCACCATCACAACCTAATCAAATGCACTTTAGCTTTCCTCCCCCCAATACTTTTCTTCAACCATCGCAAAGCCAACATTCTTACCTAGCGCCACCTCCACCTCCACCTAATCAAGGCCTCCAATTCCAACCCAATCTGAACCAATCGTACAATTCATACAATCCCAATCAATCTTACGACCCTTATAATACCAGTACGCATGGCTTACACTATAATCTTCCATATGGGCAACACCAACCACTTTTTGGACAACAGGAGATGTTACCAACCCCTCCCACGACTATGGAACTAAAGATTGCGGAGGTGCAACAATAGCTATCTGATCTTACATTTGGCCACACCAAAAAGACCTTCTCTTTAGAGGAAGTGTGCCCTTATCCTTTTGATTGGTCGTTACCAATGATCCCTTTTCTTCAAAATTTCACTATTCCCAAGTTCGATAAATATAAAGGAAAAGGTGTCCCTAAAGACCATCTTAGGGAATTCTATCTTGCTTGCTTCGAGGTCTCGCACAACGACACATATCTCATGCATCTTTTTCCTCGCAGTCTTGGAGGTCAAGCAATAGAATGGTTCTCACACTTACCTACGGGTATCAAGTCTTTCAACGAGCTAGCAGAAAAGTTTGCCACCCATTTTTCTTACAACGTAGAGCATGAGATTTCCATGACGGACCTATGCAACAATAAACAGAAAAATGGTGAAACTTTCATTTCTTTCCTTCAACGATGGAGACAAATGGCTAGTAAATTCCCTTTCAAGATTCCAGAGAAACAGCTTGTTAGCATCTTTGTGCAGAACCTCAACCAAGAGTTAGGTTTCCATTTGCAAATCCTTAGTGCTACAACCTTCGATGAAATCACATACAAGGGTATCAACATTGAGAAGGCCCTCATTGCTAAGGGTGTGGTCAAAATCTTTAAAGAGACGAAAGATAGCACTTCTCATCAACAATCAAACGATAAACCCAAATATTGGAACAAGAACAAAAATGTGGTCAATGATGGGGTGGTTGATACTAAGCATGTCCAAACATTGCAAACACCGCTACAACTCTCCAAACCAAGTCAAGCTCCACCTCAACAATAGCAGCAACAAAGGCAGCCTTATCCCAACCAACAACAACGACAACAAGAGCGGCCCCAACAGGATTATCCTCCACGACATCAATTCACTCCCTTGGGAGTGCCCATCGAATCGGTCTTATAGCAAGCTTTGCAGAAAGGGCTCATCACCTTACCTGATGCTCCCCCATATGGAGAACCTGTCTACAAAACTGCATGTTACAGAGACAATGAGTATTGTGAGTTCCATAGGAGCAAAGGGCATAGAATTGCGTCTTGCATGAAGCTTAAGCACCTCATCCAAAACCTCATTGACGGTAATCAAATCACTTTTGAGGATGAATCACCAGCGCAACACATGAACAAGGATCTAGATATGTACAAGGAACCATTCCCTCATCATGGTCCACCTCCCCCTCAGGACAGAGGCAAAGGTATCAATCACGCTTCCACATCTTTCGATTCCATTGTAGGTCATTTTGAAGAGAGTCGAGTGTCTACCCTCACAATCAAAGGAAAAACTACAGATTGTGCTGTTACTACTCGTCGAGGTCATGTCACCATCCGTGCACCTACACCTAGACTTCCGGTTCAGTCTGATTATAATCTTGTTGAACATCTAGGGAGAACACCAGCACAGATCTCTATTTTGGACCTTCTATGGTCATCACCTGCACATAGAGTGGTGCTAGAAAAAGCCCTCCAAGAGTCTTCCATTCCTAACAATATAGCAGTCGTGGATTTCCAAGCTATAGTAGGTAACATTGCTTCGCCTTACAACGTGGTCTTCTCTGAGAAAGACCTCCCCTCCCATGATCCTTGTCACAACAATGCCCTTCATATTGAAGTTCTCATCCATAAGCGCAAAATCAAACGTATACTCATAGATGGTGGTGCTGGTCTCAACATCTGTTCTTTAAAGTTACTAAAGCAATTGGGATACTCTGAGGATCATGTCAACACTGATCATAGTATTACAATCAAGGGGTATGATGATGCAGAACGTCATTCAGAAGGTGTTATTCACTTGCCTATACAACTGGGCCCTGTCATGCTTGAAACTAGGTGTCAAGTCCTTGACATTGAGCTGCCTTACAACATTATCCTAGGCCGCCCATGGATCCATGCAATGAAAGCTATTCCCTCCACGTACCATCAGTCCCTCAAGTTCCCATACAATGGTACGGAGATCACCATCCCAGGAGATCCTAATCCTTTTGAATTCTGCCGTGTCTTGCAAGGAAGCTATAAGAATTGCAACCAAGTGCCTAAAAATGACAAAGCCCTTGAATCCCCTCTCTATGTTGACCCTGAAACTCTCACGCAAGCCTCTACAAGTGAACCTACACCCCTCCCCAAAATCACAGCTCGTGTCCGAGATATAGGCTTTGGCACTTATGATATCTCTAAATCTTGTTGTGTAGGGCAGATGCTGTTATCTCCAAAATCTTACGGCAAACCACCCATTGCTAAAGTAACCAAAAAAGCCACTATGCCTCCCCCACCATTCCTAACCCAATTCCAACATGGACGGTTATTGGAAGAGGAAACTATTGAGGACATCTCTTCTTGGCTCTATAAGGAGAAAGAACCAGTCACGATACCAGTCAAGCAATATGGCAATGGCTTAAGGATAGTGAAAAACATGGGCTATAACAGCAAAGGTGGCCTTGGGAAATAGAATCAAGGAACTATGGAGCCCATTGTGGTAACAAAGAAGCTAGACAAGAAAGGATTAGGATTTGGTAAGAAGGTACCACGCGCCTTGGACATCAAGTATATCCTCGACGAGGTAGCTGACACTTTTCCCGCCAATACAACGTCTACAGAGGATATCATCGATGACTCTTCCCTCCACATGACCAATCTATTCGCAGAATCCTCCATTTTTACACTGTCCTCCGTATCCTTAACTTCCACCACCAGCACCCAGAATGTCACGCTTGTCTACCCTGTACTTATCGATTGGGACCAACAAGGGGCCCCCGTTATAGATGTGTTTCAGAATGACGAAGCTCTAGCTGAGTTCATGGGACTTCGGGAGGGTATCCCTCTTGGCGATCACAAGGCAGGTTTTGTAATGGAACTAGAGCCCACAGCTTATTTTGGTGAGAATGCCGAATCCTCTAGTCACAAAAGTGCAAATAAAGAAAGATCTCTAGGTGAAAACCACACAGTGGCACCTCCTGATCATAAAATAGTAAAAATAAAGGACGTATCCAAAGGTGAAAACCCAACTGTGGCACCTGAGGATGGAGGATTTGACCTTCCCTTACCATCTAAGTATCAAGAGAAATCAGCTCTCCTAGTGGAAGATTCTACCGAGATCAACCTGGGCACATAACAAAATCCAAAGACCACATTCCTAGCGGCATCATTATCTGACACAGAGCACAGAAATCTTAACAACTTCTTCTTGCAACGAACCATCAACTTTGCATGGACCTATGCAGATATGCCAGGGCTAGACCCTAAGTTGGTAGTTCATTATCTCACAGTTGATCCCAAAGTGAAACTAGTCAAACAGAAGTTGTGAAAAATGCACCCGCAGATAGCTCTCCTGGTGAAGGTGGAAGTACAAAAGCTATTAGACGCCAAGTTTATACGACCAATTGACTATTCAGATTGGGTCTCAAACATTGTACCTATGTCTAAACCTAATGGGCACATCCGCATGTGTAATGATTTCAGAGATCTCAATAAGGCATGTCCTAAAGATGACTTTCCACTACCAAACATTGACATTATAGTGGACTTGACAGCAGGTCACGAGATGCTTTCTCTCATGGATGGATTCTCAGGTTATAATTAGATAAGGATAGCTGAAGAAGACCAACATAAAACAACCTTTACTTGTCCTTGGGGCAATTATTGTTGGTGTGTCATGCTGTTTGGTCTGAAGAATGCAGGAGCAACCTATCAGAGAGCAATGACAGTGATCTTCCATGATCTATTTCATCACATCATGGAAGACTATGTTGATGATATATTGGCTAAATCTTCTAGAGCAGATCACATACAGGTTCTAGGACAGATCTTCGACAGGCTTGAAAAATACCAAGTAAGACTCAATCCAAAGAAGTGTGTATTCGGCGTAACATCAGGGAAGCTATTGGATACATTGTCTCTCATAGAGGCATCGAAGTAGATCCAGCAAAAGTAAAGGCTATAGTGGAGATGCCTCCACCCAAGAACCTTAAAGCACTAAGGAGCCTTCAGGGAAGGTTACAGTCCATTCGGCGTTTCATATCACAGCTAGCAGATAAATGTCAACCCTTTCAACACTTGCTCCGAAAGGATGTCTCATTTCGATGGGACAATAAGTGTCAAGCAGCATTTGATCAACTTAAAGAGTATCTAGCTACACCTCCTGTATTGGTTCCACCAGTTGCAGAAAAACCTTTGATCTTATACATCTCCACTACAAATTTAGCCCTAGGGGCCCTGCTAGCACAAAATGATGACACAGGAAAGGAGCACGCAATTTATTACATCAGTAGAACCTTGGTGGGATATGAGCTCAATTATTCACCAATGGAAAGGGCTTGTTTAGCAGTAGTGTTCGCCTCCCAAAAATTGTGGCATTATATGTTGAACCAACATACAAATCTGATAGCCAAAATTGATCCCTTAAAATATCTACTTGCAAAAGCAGCTCTTACAGGCAGACTAGCTAAGTGGGTCATGATCCTTAGTGAGTTCGACATTGAGTACATGGATCGTAAGGCAATCAAAGGACAAGCCCTCGCGGATCAACTAGCAGAAGCACCTATGAAAGATACACATCCTATGGTAGTAGACTTCCCTGACGAGAATCTCTTCACTCTTACTACCTCCATAATGTGGAAGTTATACTTTGATGGTTCTTACACACAGCATGGATCAGGAGCTGGCATCTTATTTGTTACACCTCAGAATGACTACATTCCAAAGTCATATCGGCTAGCATTCCCTTGCACCAACAATATAGCCGAGTATGAAGCACTCCTCATAGGTCTCAATACAGCAGTTCAATGGGACATCACAGAATTACAAGTATATGGAGACTCACAGCTAGTCATTCACCAAGTCACAGATGAATACCAAACAAAGGATGAAAAGTTGGTCCCCTACAAACAACTAGTGGATGCCTACAAACCACACTTTTCTAGCATCACATTTGAGCAAATTCCAAGAGAGCATAACAAAGCTGCAGATTCTATGGCTTCTGTAGGGTCACTGATTGACATGCTTGCAAATACACAGAAGTGTGAATTCTTGATCGAGCAATTGTTGATACCAACCGTCGATGTTCCTGTTACTAAAATCATCTGCGAACTTGTTGGTCCCAATTCCCCATGGTACAAAGATGTCTATGAATGCCTCAAGAACAATACCTTTCCCCTTGACCTATCATCCACCCAACGCAAAACCTTTATCTGTTGATCCTCTCGTTACATCATTCTGGGTGACACACTATATCGCCGGAGTCTCGATGGTATCCTCTTACGATGTCTTAACGCGGAAGAAGCTGAAGATACCTTACGAGACATACACGAAGGTGTCTGTGGCGCACATTCTACTGGTCCTAATCTTGCTAAGAAGATACTCAAAACAGGTTATTACTGGCCTACAATAGAGCAAGATGCTGCACAGTTTGCTAAGAAGTGTCTACAATGCCAGCAACACGGAGATCTGATTCACACACCAGCTCATGAGTTACAACCTATGACAACTCCATGGCCTTTTTCTCAATGGGGTCTCGACCTCGTAGGACAAATCCACCCCTCCTCCTCCAATGGCCACAAGTTTATCATTACCGCCACTGAGTATTTCACGAAGTGGGTGGAAGCCATTCCTATGACCTATATCACTGGTAAACAAATAGCCAAGTTTATCCTAAACTACCTCATATGCCGGTATGGTATTCCCCAAGCCATTGTCACTGATAATGGGAGACCATTCAAGAACCAAGATGTTCGTGCCTTATGCATACAATACAATATCCAACATCGCTTTTCAACTCCCTACTATCCGTAGAGTAACGGCCAAGCTGAGGCTTCCAATAAAACCATTCTCAAGATCCTAAAGAAAACAGTCAATGAAGCTGGTCGTGATTGGCACTTGCAACTCAATCCCGTCCTATGGGCCTACCGCACTAGTATCAGAACACCAACTGGTGCCACACCATATGCCTTGGTCTTTGGCTCTGAAGCTATCCTACCCATAGAGGTCGAGATCCCATCCCTCAGAGTATCCATGCAGGACCTGATCGACGCAGATGAGTATCGCACTTCTAGATTAGCTGAGCTTGAACTAATAGATGAGAGGCGCCTTGCCACACTTAATCATCTCCATGTCTATCAAAACCGCCTTCAGCGTAATTACAACAAAAAGATCAAAGAAAGACAGTTTCAAGTTGGTGATCTTGTACTTAAGGAGAATCAGAGAAATCAAGCAGATCGAGAGAAGAAGGGTAAGTTTGAGCCTAACTGGTTAGGTCCCTTCATTGTGACAGCAGCATATGGATCAGGAGCTTATACTTTAGCTACACCTGACGGCATTCCTCTGGATGAGCCACTTAACAGTGTCCATCTCAAGAAGTTCTATGTCTGATCCTCAGAGTATTCCCAAAAAAATCAAAAATCAAAAAAATAAAAAAAACAAAAAATAAAAAAAAAAATCCAAAAAAATCCATCCTCTGGTGAAAACCTGGCAAACAGGCGCCTTGGATAAGTACCATAGTGAAAACCTGGCAAACAGGCACTATGTGTAGAGTCAGCATCCATCGTCTATCGAGTCATGTCCACTCCTTGTCCAGTTCGCAACAACACGCTTCATCCATCCATCCATAATAAAACCATTGACTTTGTTTGCATTTCCATCTCCCTATCTAGTATAGCTTGGAAATTTGTTAGTGTCCATCATCGTCTTCCCATCTCTTGATCTGTGTCTACAGTTAACACGGTCTTGTCTTAGGTCAAGTCTTTCTGTGTCTGCTTCGGCAGTCACCCCTACAGTTTCCTCTACCAGAATGGGGGCAACTCTTTCCTTAACTTAGGTCTAGGATTGGTTCCTTGTTCGTGGTTCGCAGCGCATACTTCGATCTGTTCTCATTTCCACAGGTAACACCCTTTAACGGACATAGAGTTCCTACGATAAGGCTGTTATCTTCTCAACACTCTTTCTACATCATCACACTAACCAGAACTACATATTATCTCTTCGCAATCTTAAAGTACCTTGATCCCATGGATATGGGTATGTAGGCAGTCTGGAATACGAAGGACATTTCCAGTACTCAGGTACATAAGATCCCACCTTCTCAACGCTTGTCCACATCATCATGTAAGGGTAAAATGGTGATCAATCAAATGAACTAAACAAGACCCAAACATCAACAGAATAGTGAAACAAGAAAGATTCAATAAACAAAGCAATGAACAAACACAGTGCAAACCTCTCCCGTTTCGAAACTTCTGTTGTTCACCTATCACAGATCGTCCTTTTACAGATGAGATGAGCCCTCAGAGAGTGCAATCTTTTTAAGCTGTTTGTAGGAAGTCGATGGTGAATGGCTGTGGTGATATGCAATGAAGATGAGCTCCAATGCAAGTATGTGATCTCAAGCTTGTAGATGACAAAAGGGTGCCAAAGGCGCGCTGGTGGTATTTCTGCAGAGTAACGATGTCAAAAGCCTAGATGATTAGAATGGAGGGATGAAGCTTCATTTATAGACTTGGAAGAATGGGAATCAACGGTTGAGAGGAGATGCGAAGATCAACGGCTAAGGATGGTTGAGGAATGTGCAACCAGTAGAAATGTGACAAGTGTCCCAGCTCCATCATGAAAGAGGGGATGTGACAAAATAGATTGGAGAGTTAACTCCATTGACTGAATAGTTAACAGACTTGATTGATCAGTTAGAAGAGTGGATTATGGGATTGACTGAATTGATTGACCAGTGAACTGGATTGATTGAGGAGTCAACAGAATAGATTGACCAGTGAACTCAAATGATTAATTAGTTAACAGATTTGATTGATTAGTTAACTAACTTCTGATTTGAGAAGAAATAGGCCATGTGGGTGAGAGAAAAATAGGTAATTAAATATTAAATATATTTAATTACATGTGCAACTTGATGATGTGGACAAGGTGAGGTGGAAAAGGTGAGGTGGATTTTTGAATTTAGAACTTAGGATAGAGGATATTAGATTAATTAAATAATTTATGATTATTTAATTGTGTAGGACATTTAGAAGAATTTTAATTAAATAAATAGAATTTATTTAATTATGGAACAGTGAATCGATTAAAAAAATTTAGAATATTTATTTAATTAATAGAAGAATGGAATAAATATTTAGAATATTTATTTAGGATGATTCGTGTCATTTTTAGGCGTATACATTTTGCCCCTCTTTGATGCAATGCAGTTTACAGCGTTGCTTCAAAGAATAAATAGCCTGACAGTGATATATGCCCCAGTTTGCCCCTGGTACATGTTATGACGATAGGATGCCCCCTCGGGAGATTGGACGGGAAAAGGGTGAAAGATTCAGAGATGGACAATCTCACGAAGACAAAGGGGTTAGGATAGGTTAGAATGAAGAAATCGGTTGAAGAAAGAGTCGAATGATACGTGATGCAAGATGGAATGATGACACACACAAGAAAGCAAGCAAGTATGCGCAAATGACACAAGAACAAACAAGGTATTGCCCCTGTCAAGCGGTAAACCAACGATATACTGATAATGATATACAACAATGTTGTCATGGCGGGGAACGATGTATCCCTAGACGAACACGGCAGGTGTGTTGTCATGGCGGGGAATGATGGATCCCTAGAGCAACATGAAGGATAGTGTTTGGTTCCAGGAAATGAAGCATGTCATGTAAGACACGTGTATTGGTCTGATTTTGACAATGCAACATCCTGTATAAGACAATTGATTGATTAACTGATCGAGTTGGTTTACGACCAGACAAGGATCAAGACCACTGATTGTGATTGGATCATTTGTGCAAGATTGACTTGACTTGATTGGTATGGATTAAGGATGGAGCTTGCATTTGGATCATTGCTCAGATTGACTGGACAAGGATGAAAGATATGATGATAGATAGAAATCTGATTGATAGAAGAAAGACTCGATAGAAAGATTCACAAGCTTTTATTTGTATTGATACTCTGCATAGTTGGATCTTTATTGCATGGGGTATGGTATGGATGCATAAATGGATATAGGATGGATGCTTTGCTTTTAGAGTGCTTTATTTCATCATTGGGCATATTTTTGTGGTACTTTTCTGAAATGTTGTAAGTGAATACAAGCATCTAGGTATAATTGAACCGAGATGACCTGAGTATCGCTTACATGGATTGTGATTTAGCAAGTTAATACAAGCATCTAGTCAAAATTGAATCTAGATGACCTGAGTACCTCTTGCGTTTCAACAAGCAAGGATTGCCCCCGTTCATGTTAGACCTTTGATGTCCTCGATGATCTTTTGCCGATCACGTCCTAAGACAAGGCTTCACATTACTAAAGTTTAATCCCCAAATAGCAAACAAAGAAAATAATCATGCCCCCATCATAGCATCTCTAGCTTTTGGCATCCTTGAGTAGCATAGGAGGGTATGATAGCAAAAATTAGGACTCAAACTGTTAACCATGTTTCTGATCTACAAAGCATATTTGTGTTGATATGTGTTTAGCTCTTGCCTTAATTTGCATAAAATCGTTTACAAGACCTTGGGTATTTGCTTTGCGTTGGATAGGTTAAGATGCTCATAGTTAAGATTTCTGCTTGAGGCGCAGGTTCTGCTTGCATTTGCTTGCTTGGTGAGAAGATTGCTCAATCCGTATTGGGGAGACGGACCCTAAGGGACTGACCTAGTGCCTCAGGGGCTCATTGCTAAATGGCCTTGCCTACGTGACGACGCAGAGGCAACGTAGTTCGGGGTAAACCCTAATGGACCATGGATGGACTAGAAGAAAGACGACAAGGATGAAGACAAGAAAGGGGACGAATGGGACAAAGGGAAGAAATGGAAGCCTTGGGGGTGCATTAGAATAATGGCCTTGCCTACGTGACGGCGCAGAGGCAACGTAGTTCACGGACTTGGACCATGGACACCGACGAGTGACATTATGTAGGCTCACATTGAGGAGACGGTATGGGGCAAAACCTTGGTTGACAAGGCCACAAGGAGAGTATCAAGCCATGATAGGTAACTGTCTAGTGTTTATTGTGAGGTAGATATGGATCGAATGGGGCGAAGAGAGAAAGAATGGACTCAAGGTGATTGGATTCCCAGAGATGGAGAAGGCGGTTTATCACAAGTAACGCCTGTTTACCAGGTTTTCATCACTTGCTTTTATTTGCACGAGGAGCTAGAAAGTAACATGATGCCTGTTTGCCAGGTTTTCACCAAAGGACAATTTTTTTTGTTTGTATGCTTTCTATTTTTTTTCCAATTTTTTTTGTATTTTCTCTTTTCAATTTTTTTTGATTTTTTGAGTTTTGATTTTATTGTGCCCCCTTGCATTGGGATTCTCCTAGGTATAGAACTGACGAAGATGCATGCTGTTGATTGGATCATCAAACAACTCACCCTCTGATGTGGCCAATTGATATGCCCCCGATCCGTAAGTAGCTACAATCACATAGGGTCCAAGCCAGTTAGGCTCGAACTTACCTTTCTTTTCTCTGTCCTACTGATTGCGAGGGTTCTCTTTTAGAACGAGGTCCCCAACCTTGAAGCATCTTGGTCTAACCTTGTGGTTGTAGCTTCTTGACATCATCTGTTGATAGGCTTTGAGATGGTCAAAAGCTTTCTGACGCCTTTCCTCTAGCAACTCTAATTCTTGTAGCCTGGAGACTCTATATTCTTCATCTGATATGAGACCTTTCAACGACACCCTGAGGGATGGGAGTTCAACCTCAATGGGAAGGATGGCTTTAGAGCCATAGACAAGGGCGTAGGGTGTAGCACCTGTGGGAGTGCGTATACTGGTTCTATAGGCCCACAGAGCAGGATTGAGTTGGACGTGCCAATCGCGACCAGCTTCATTGACAGTCTTCTTTAGGATTTTCAGAATGGTTTTATTTGATGCCTCAGCTTAGCCGTTACCTTGGGGGTAGTATGGAGTGGAGAAATGATGTTGGATTTTGAAACGCGCACAAAGTTCCTGGACATCCTAATTTTTAAAAGGTCTCCCATTATCCGTTATGATGGAGGAGGGGATGTCATATCGGTAGATAATGTAATTCAGAATGAACGAGGAAATTTGCTTTCCTGTGATGGTGGTTAGGGGAACGGCTTCAATCCACTTTGTGAAGTACTCAGTCGCGGTTATGATGAATTTATGGCCGTTGGAAGAAGGTGTATGAATCTTTCCCACAAGGTCAAGTCCCCACTGGCAAAAGGGCCAGGGTGTCGTTAAAGGTCTCAATTCCTGAGCAGGTGCATGAATCAGGTTCCCGTGTATTTGGCACTGTTTACACTTTTTGACAAACTGATATGAATCCATTTCCATATTGGGCCAGTAATAACCCAAACGCATGAGTTTCTTAGCGAAGGAAGGACCGCTGGAGTGTGTTCCGCAGATCCCTTCGTGTATGTCTCACAAGGCAGTTACGGATTCTTCTTGTTCTAGATAATGGAGTAAAGTACCATCCAGACCATGTCGGTCAAGGGTATTAGCTATGATGGTGTAACGGGAGGCTTGTCGGATGAAAGTTTGCTTTTGGTTGGAAGAGAGGTCTGGTGGAAGAATATTGTCCTTGAGATAAGTGTAGGTCTTATCGTACCAAGGTGAATCAGATCCTACTAGGAGGCAAATGGAATGGGTTTCGAGGAGATCATAAGCCAGTTGCCGAATGGTTTCTACTAAGAACTCATACCGTGACTCGTATTTAGGTATTTCAAGAAGAGAGGCTATGGTAGCCATTGCATCTGCTACTTTGTTCTCGATCCTAGGTATTTGTTCAAAGGAGATGGTCCCAAAGTGTCCTTTGAGGTCGTCGACCATCTGTTTGTATGGGATGAGCTTCTCATCTTTGGTTTGATATTCATCATTGACCTGATTAATGATAAGCTGAGAATCACCATAGACACATAGTGCTTGGATTTTCCACTTAGTGGCCATCTTGAGACTAATTACCAAGGCTTCATATTCCGCTATATTGTTAGTGCATGGAAATAACAACCTGTAGGACTTTGGAATTGTGTCACCTTGGGCAGTGATAAACAGGATACCTGCCCCCGATCTGTGGTTGGTGTAAGACCCGTCGAAGTAGAGTTTCCAAGGAGATGTTGACAGGGTGAATAAAGACTCATCGGGAAACTCGAACTGCATTGGTGAAGTGTCCTGTAATGGTGCCTCGGCTAGTTGGTCAGCTATGATTTGCCCTTTGATGGCTTTTCTGTCCACATATTCTATATCATATTCACTAAGAAGTATAACCCACTTTGCTAATCAACCTGTGAGAGCTGCTTTGCTGAGAAGATACTTTAGTGGGTCGATTTTGGCAATGAGTTTGACAGGATGTGCCAACATGTAGTGGCAGAGTTTTTGTGAAGCAAAAACTACCGCAAGGCATGATCGTTCTACCTGTGAGTACTGTAACTCGTAGCCCACTAAGGTTCGACTGATGTAGTATACAACTCTTTCCTTGTTCTCATAGTCTTGCTGTGCTAGGAGAGCCCCAAGAGCAGTAGGTGTAGCAGAAATGTAGAGAATCAAAGGTTTTCCTTGGATCGGAGGCATGAGTATAGGAGGGTTCATAAGGTACTCCTTTAGCTTGTTGAATGCCTCTTCGCACCACTCATCCCATTTAAATAGAATATTCTTATGTAGGAGGTGGCTGAAAGGTTGGCACTTGTCCGCCAACTGTGAGATGAACCTTCGGATGGCCTGCAGCTTGCCCTATAAGGATCTCAACTATGTTAGAGTCTTGGGTGGTGGCATGTCCATTATTGCTTTGACCTTGGCCAGGTCTACCTCTATGCCGTTTGCTGACATGATGAAGCCTAGCAGCTTGCCCGATGTTACCCCAAACACACACTTCTTCGGATTCAGTTTGACTTGGAATTGATCCAGCCGTTGGAAGACTTTCTCTAGGATATCTAGGTGTGAGTCCCTCGTGAGAGATTTTGCTAAGATATCGTCAACATAATCCTCCATGGTCACATGCATCATGTCATGGAATATAGTTGTCATGGCCCGCTGATATGTAGCACCTGCATTATTCAGCCCAAAAGGCATGACATTCCAGCAAAAGGTACCCCATGGACAAGTGAAAGCTATTTTGTGCTGATCCTCTGGTGCTATTTTGATCTGGTTGTACCCTGAGAATCCATCCATGAGTGACAGCATTGTATGTCCTGCTGTGAGGTCGACTATGATATCGATGTTAGGCAATGGAAAGTCATCCTTGCGGCATGCTTTGTTTAAGTCTCTAAAATCGTTGCATAGTCGAACCCTGCCATCTGGTTTATACACTGGCACGATGTTTGATATCCATTCGGGGTAATCTATGGCTCTGATGAACCCCACATCTAGCAATTTCTTGAGTTCTTCCTTGACCAAAAGGGCTATATGGGGATGCATCTTTCTCAGTTTTTGCTTTACGGGCTTCACCCCTGGATCCAATGGCAAATGATGCAAAATCAGGTTTGGGTCTAAACTTGGCATGTTAGCATATGACCAAGCAAAGCTGCCTCTCTTCTTCTTAAAGAATGGTACAAACCTGGTTTTCTCCGGCAGTGTGAGAAATTTTGCGAAGTGGATAATCTTGGGCTGCTCTTCGGTGCCAATATTCACTGGCTCTATTGGTTCCACCATAATCTGTGACCGCTCCTGGTACATATCACTAGGGAGGGTGTCAAGCATTCCATCGTCAGGTGCCACAGTTGGGTTTTCACCTTCGGATACGTCCTTTCTTTTTACTGTTTTATGATCTGACACTGCCGCACAGCGGTTTTCACCATCAGATCCATTTTTGATTTTAATATTTTTGCGACTAGAAGGCTTGGCACCCTCCCCAAAGTAAGCCACAATATTGAGTTCGATAGCAAAACTAGCCTTATGATCTCCTTTTGGTAAGTGATCCCTAAGTTCCATATAGTCAATGTAAGCATCATTATTCTGGAACATATCTAATTGAGGGGTCCCTTGCAGGTCCCAGTCAATAAGCTCAGGGTGTAAGAGGGGAAGGGAGTCGGATGAGAGATCTGATTCATTATTGTTGTGAATGGAAATGCTATGGGCACTGGCGGGAGTAGTGTTCTGGGTGGTACTTTCTTCCAGGTTGTTTATTGCAATGGAATTGAAACTTTCCTCGAAAGCCATAATCTCGGGGAGGGGCAAATCAAACTCCAGTGGTCTGTCCCGTTGCGTCTGTCCCTCATGGTAGGGGCTGAGAGTTTGGATGGTGTCAATCTCCTTGTCATCGTAGGAGTGTTCTGTCATCTCGTCCCACTCATACTCATTCGACTCATCTGAATCTGCATCACTATCCTCTTGGAGTGTTTGAATTGTCTCCACTAGGCAGACATTTTCTTTGGCTTTACCTTTACCTTTGTACCCTAGGCCAGTCGTGTTTCTAGCCGAAGAGGATGAAGAAGGTTGGATAAGTTCAACGATTCCTTCCTTTCTGAGGCCTATGGGGCCTTGTCCTTCATACCCCATCCGGTGCAAGATAGTTTCACCCCGTCCATAGAGTTCTGTAGGGAGTCTAGGTGGCTCTTGGGGTGTGTTTTCCTCTTCAGCATAAAGCCATTGCAGGAGATCTCGCTCCTCTGTCTCATCAGATAAGGTCCCCCATTTTACAAAGGGATTTACAGGAGTTATAGGAGGAGCAGATGGCTTTGGAAAATGCCTAGGTTGATGCTTGGGTTTGCCAAAGGAGCGAGGAGACAAAGGCATGGTGGCAAGGTTGAGGTTGTGTTCAATGGAGTACTCCCCCATGCCATTTTCTTTTATGGTAAGTTTCAGCGGTTTGGGCCTCGAGGAGGAAGCCTCGGCGGTATGGTCTTGTTGCAGAGTAGGGGAAATGTAGGCTCGGTTATTGGGAATGATGCATTCAGATTTTGCTTGGAATGAATTGCAATGTTGGTAGGGGTCGGGGTCGCCTTGTATGGTGACCTGCTTGCCATCGTGTGGGAACTTAATGCATTGATGGTAGGTGGAGGGGATAGCCTTCATGGCGTGGATCCATGGTCTCCATAGCAGAATATTGTAAGCAAGCTCCCTATCAAGGACTTGGCACACCACATCTTTAATTACTGGTCCCACTTGAATGGGTAGGACAACCGTGCCCTTTGTGGTTCATTCCTCCTCATCATAGGCTTTGATAGTAATTTTCCGTCTTGGATCTACTGCCTGTTCGGAGAACCCCAGTGCAAGGACTAGCTTCAACGTGCAAATATTTAGACCGGCGCCCCCATCAATGAGAACCCTCTTGATGCGGTGCTTGTGCACGAATGCGACAATGTGTAGAGGAGTGTTGTGGGGTTGAGATATGGAAAGGTCATCTTGTTCTGTAAACGAGATGGAAGTGGAGGATGTCAAATTACCCACCATGGTTTGAAACTTTTCTTGGGCTAGGTTAGTGGGGACAGTAGTTTCCACTAAGGTTTTCTCAAGAATCTCCTTATGAGAAGGAGATAGACGCAAGAGCTCCAATATAGAAATGTGAGCCGGAGTTTTTTGCAATTGGTCGATGACATTATACGGGTGGGAGTTGGACGAAGATGGTGACGACCTTGGAGGAGTGGTGTTGATCGTGACTCTACCACTGCAGGTAATTATACTACAACCAGTTCTGTTAGGTCCTGGTTGTTGGTTGGGGGATATGACGTTGACTTGCGGAACATGCTCAGAAATGCAGTTAATGGTGTACTCAAAGGGAACGCTTTCATAGTTAGCATTACTCGACCCGCTGTTCTAGTTTGGCCTGTTGTGACTGTTGTCGTTATTGGGATTGCCATTAGAGTTGTTGCCGTTGTGACCATTGTTGCTATTGTGGCCATTGTTGCGATTGTTGTTATACGGCTGGTTGTGGTTTAGAAGAGGATCCCGGTAGGCCACATGAGATTCATTGGAGGTATGCTGTTGGGTCCCTCCCTGATTTTGATCCAGTATATCCTGTATGACATTCTTGAGGCGGATGAAATTATTAGTCATGTGTCCCCTTCCTTGATGATACAATAATCTGTGTCCTTCCAATAGGGAGGTTTGACGATAGGCTCATAGTCACTTGTTGGCGGTAGAGAAATTTCATTGTTAGCCAACAACTTCCTGAGAGCAGACTCTTGAGATTCCCCCAATGGCGTGAATTTTCTCCTTGGATTTGAATTGAACCAAGGTCTAGGTTCTCGAGGGGGTGGCTTGTTGAGCGCACCAGTATTTGCTTCTCCCTTAAGAGTGAATATAGGTTGTTGCTTAGGGGCTGCCGCCTTGGCATCCACTACTCCATCGTTGACCACATTCTTGTTCTTGGTCCAAAACTTTGATTTATCTGTTGTATAATTGGAAGGAGGTGTGTCCTTGTAGAGCTTGAGAGTTCCTTTAGTGATCATAGCTTTTTCAATGAAGAGGCCCATTTCAATGACCTTGGCGAACGAGGTAGGGCATTGTATCTGAATCTGATAGCTAAGATTAGTGTTTAGGTTGTGGACAAACATTTCCAAAAGCTGCTTCTCAGGCATGTCGTAAGAACACTTACTAGCTAGCTGTCTCCATCGTTGTAGGAAGGTGGCGAATGACTCACCACCCTTCTGTTTGTTGTTACATAGATCTAGCATAGATACCTCGTGTTCTATGTTGTAAGAGAAGTGCATTATAAATTTATTGACAAGTTCATCAAAAGTTTTGATTCCTGGTGGGAGACGCGAGAACCACTCCATAGCTTGACCACCTAAAGATCACGGGAATAGTCTCATTAAGTAGGTCTCATTGTGAGCTACTTCTAAACATGCTGCAGTGAATTCCCTGATATGATCTCTAGGGTCCCCCTTCCCTTTATATTTGTCAAATTTTGGAACTCCGAACTGATAGGGGAATGGTTTCATAATCAAATTTCTATCAAAGGGGTACGGTGCTATATCTTCCAAAGAGTAGTTCTTAGAACTTGTACCGGTCTTAAGGTTGGATATCTCGAGCTTTAGACTTTCGATTTGTTGTCTCATGTCTACCATAGGAGCAATTGGATCTACGGGTTGCTTTCCTCTCTCATTTGAATGGGGAACCGTGTCATTTGTACCTCTCTCATGCACATGTGGGACTGTGTCATTTGTGCCCCTCTCATGATCATTGTTTGCATTTTCCATGATGGAGCTAATGTCAAAGTCTGCGGGGAGTTTGATTCTGAGACTAGCAAGATGATGGAAATACTTATGGGGGTCTTCAAGGATCATCTTCTCTACGACACATTGGAATTTTCTATCTTGCATGTGCACCACTAATTCTTCATGAGAAATCTCTTCTTCACCATCACGTGGTGGGAGAGTGTGATCAGATGAGTCGGCCATTTCGATTTGCTTGTTGTACTAGGATCGAGTAAGAACCATGTAAGGTGATGCGGGATGGAGGGGGTGAGGACTAGAAATTCTGGCAAGGTGCCGACTGAGACTATTATGAATGGGATACGTAGGATGAGACTTGGACAAAGGATCCTCTCACTCAATGACTTCAAGTAAGACGGTTGACACAAGACTCTAGCCACTAGCAAGGGTAGTCGATACCAGTCTTACTGTGTAGGGCTTAGTTGTTCAACAAGACTACTAGCAAAGGTACTGTGACCTACTAGGCTTACGTGAATTCACTAATGAAATGAAAAAGAACTTATGCCGAATCGATATGGGATAGGTTGACTTTGGGACAAGAGTGATTTGGACAGAAGGTGAGTGCGACAATGGACAAAAGAGAAAGAGTTGGGTGAAACGGATGGAGATTGACTGCAAGGTTGACTCTGATCTCGAAGAGTGAAACTAGGCTGAAATGGGTGCTCTGATCAGGTGAAAATTTGTCATCAAAAATAGGGCAAGTGCTCACTGTCGTATATGCGCAGAAACAGATGCGCAGCAGAAATGGGCAAATGCACCGTAAGTCGCAGTAAATGCGCCGATCTGGTGAATTATATATGCGCAGCAACAGTGCATATATGCGTAGCAAAAAAGAGTATATGCGCAGCAAGTCGTTATAAAAGCGCAGCAAGGCTCTGTAAATGCGCAACAGAAATGTGTAAATGCGCAGCTCTGAAGTTTTTGCAAAATTTTTAGTTTTTCTTCTGTTTTTGGTTTTTTTGGCTAGAAAAGGTCTTCCTGATCTGATATTATGAATTCAATAGCAAGAAAACACAGCAAGCACAAAGAATATTTTGTAGTTTTTCATTGTTTTTGTAATTTTTCTGACTCTATTTTGGACAAAAGCAAGCACAAAATCCTAGGCGAGAAATGGATTATAAGGGATTTGGGCCACTAAAACAAGAGGTATTTAATTCGGGCAACCGTTCAAGTGGTTACACGTGCGGCGGTGCTACTCTCCGTTATGGAGTCTCCCAGCCTCACAGGGTTGCGCCTGAGAGGGTTTTGGGGGAGGTTGGCCGTCGGTGTAACATAACAGCACTTGTTGCAGGAAGTTTTCACCTCAAGCACAATTTATTTTAAGTGGCTTGGTAGGGCTTGGCGTTAGCCTGTTACCACTCAGGGTCGTTCCCAGTTGGACAAGCGTGCATCCAAGGGCAGGCCCCTCCTAAAGGTTAAATAGATAGAATGACAAGTCTGGAACTCTGATCACCCAGAAGAGGGGAGAGCATAAGCCTATTGTCATTCGCAAGCACAGAATACACTGATTAATCCACCCTAGTTAAAAGTGAAAAACTAAATGGGCTAATCTACTCAAACAGAACTTTGAAGTGATTTAGTAATATAGCAGTGGTTCAGTTTTAAATCCCAGAAAGCAGTGGTGAGTTCAATTTTTAAACCTCGTAGCACGAGATTGTTAACTTTGAAATTCAAGTCTCACGATATAGCAATGGTTCATTTTAACTTCAGAAAGTAGTAGTGAGTTCAGTTTTTAAACCGCATAGCACGAGATTGTTAACTTTAAAATTCAGGTCTCATGATATAGCAATGGTTCATTTTAACTTCAAGATCATTGATGAATTCAATTTTAATCTTTAGATAGCAATAACTTGGAAGGTGTTTGCAATGCAAGCAAGAAATAATCCAGTTACTTCCTCCCTAATTAGAACTAGGTGAGGATTTGAATGCAAGTTGCATGAACAATGGGTTACTCCTTCCTAATTAGAACTAGATGAAAATTGTATGCAAGTTGCATGAACAATGGGTTACTCCTTCCTAATTAGTACTAGATGAAAATTGTATGCAAGTTGTTTTACTTTCCCCTAGTTAAACTATGATGTGTGTGTTAAGGAAAATAAAACTATCCAGCTCTCAACCCTGTAGAAGATATATCAGAAGTTTCTTTTTTCCTTTCTTTGACAAGTGTTTAAGTCAAGCTGCACAGATAAATCATTAGTTTTCAAGAAGAAATGTTAGATTTAAGCTTGAAAAGATAGCTGAAATTTGACTGTAAAAATAGCTGACAAAATGATAAAATCACTTGATCAAACCTACTCCATTGTGAAGTTCACAGAATTACCTTTCCAACGAGTGTTTATATGCGAGATTACGAGTTCGTATGCTCCTGTTATGGCAAAAAGAAAAAGATACCACCCTTATGACATGTAGAAGAAGGCAGGATAGAGGATTGCTGGATAAAACGATGCACCCTATAGAAGCACCCTTTGGACCATTGGATAAAAGGATGAAGAAGCACCCTTCGGACCACTGGATAAAACGATGCACCTTGTGGGAGCACCCTTCGAACCATTGGATAAAAGGATGTACCCTGCAAAAACCTCTTCAGACAGTTGGATAAAAGGACACGGAAGCACCCTTCAGACCGCTGGATAAAGTGATGCACCCTGCAGAAGCACCCTTTGGATCGCTGGATAAAGCGATGCACCCTGTGGAAGCACCCTTTGGACTGCTGGATAAAAGGATGCACCCTGCAAAAAAAAAGCTCTTCAGACAATTGGATAAAAGGATGCGGAAGCACCCTTCGGACCGCTGGATAAAGCGATGCACCCTGCGGAAGCACCCTTTGGACTGCTGGATAAAAGGATGCACCCTCAAAAAAATCACAGTCTCTAATTTTTGTGAATTAACAGGCGATTCTAAGGTTTTTGACCCTTCTGAGCACGTTGGTGATGTCAGTTTCAGCCTAGGAGGTCACCTTTTGATAGATCCTTGCAAAACTCAACAATGGGGTTTAGAGAAACACAAATTTTTACTACAAAAATTTGTAAAAAACATAAAATTAAACAGTGGGCGCCAAAAATGTAAGGGTAAAATGGTGATCAATCAAATGAATTAAACAAGACCCAAACATCAACAGAATAGTGAAATAAGAAAGATTCAATAAACAAAGCAATGAACAAACACAGTGCAAACCTCTCCCGTTTCAAAACTTTTGTTGTTCGCCTATCACAGATCGTCCTTTTGCAGATGAGATGAGCCCTCAGAGAGTGCAATCTTTTTAATCTGTTTGTAGGAAGTCGATGGTGAATGGCTGTGGTGATATGCAATGAAGATGAGCTCCAATGCAAGTATGTGATCTCAAGCTTGTAGATGACAAAAGGGTGCCAAAGGCGCGCTGGTGGTATTTCTGTAGAGTAACGATGTCAAAAGCCTGGATGATTAGAATGGAGGGATGAAGCTTCATTTATAGACTTGGAAGAATGGGAATCAACGGTTGAGAGGAGATGTGAAGATCAACGGCTGAGGATGGTTGAGGAATGTGCAACCAATAGAAATGTGACAAGTGTCCCAGCTCCATCATGAAAGAGGGGATGTGACAAAATAGATTGGAGCGTTAACTCCATTGACTGAACAGTTAACAGACTTGATTGATCAGTTAGAAGAGTGGATTATGGGATTGACTGAATTGATTGACCAGTGAACTGGATTGATTGAGGAGTCAACAGAATAGATTGACCAGTGAACTCAAATGATTAATTAGTTAACAGATTTGATTGATTAGTTAACTAACTTCTGATTTGAGAAGAAATAGGCCATGTGGGTGAGAGAAAAATAGGTAATTAAATATTAAATATATTTAATTACATGTGCAACTTGATGATGTGGACAAGGTGAGGTGGAAAAGGTGAGGTGTAAAGGTGAGGTGGATTTTTGAATTTAGAACTTAGGATAGAGGAATTTAGATTAATTAAATAATTTATGATTATTTAATTGTGTAGGACATTTAGAAGAATTTTAATTAAATAAATAGAATTTATTTAATTATGGAACAGTGAATTGATTAAATAAATTTAGAATATTTATTTAATTAATAGAAGAATGGAATAAATATTTAGAATATTTATTTAGGATGATTCGTGTCATTTTTAGGCGTATACACATCACACCACCCAGAACTACATATTATCTCTTCGCAATCTTAAAGTACCTTGATCCCATGGATATGGGTATGTAGGCAGTTTGGAATACGAAGGAAGTATCCAGTACTCAGGTACATAAGATCCCCTCCTCTTCACCTTGACCCATCTCATCACTCTGTCCAGAACTACATATTTATCACTTTCATCTTTCATCATCATGTGCCTTGATCCCGTGGATACAGGGTATGTAGGCAGTTTGGAATACGAAGGATGTATCCAGTACTCAGGCACACACTATCCATCATTCTCCACCCGTTTCAATCCATTAGCACTGTCACCTTTCTAGTCTTCCATTTTTCAAAATCCATTCGCCTCGACTTGACTAACTCAAGCAGCAAGCTAGCGCATCCTTTCAAAGCAATAGTCCTTCGCAAACCTAAAGCAAAGAAGCTTCCTTCCAGAATCTTCTACTGTCCTGCATACTGATTGCCAACATCAGCTAAGTACCGCTTAACCAAGCCCTAGATCAACAAGCTTGTCCTCTACGAAGTGTTCCATTGTCAAGACCAACACACACATCTCCTGCAACATGTGGCATTTCCTGCAAGTGAGACATTGTCTTTTTAGGTAGATAGCCCCCTTTAACAGACACAGAGTTCCTACGATAAGGTTGTTATCTTTCCTATCCAATCTATCCTGAGCAACCTCTTTGGCAAGAGAATATGTTGGCTGTATGTTTACTTTGTAAGTCAGTCAATTTTTGTTATGGTTTATCTTTTGTTCCTTTTCCAATACCTATTCAAGATTACCTTGATTTATCTATAATCTTGGTATGTTGCGATGGAGTACGGATTTGGGGCATAGTCATTGCTTTTCGTGTGTTGTGTTTGAGGAATGATCTTTAGTATCTTTCTTAACATTCTATTTATCTTGTGTGTGTTACAACCTGGCATCTTACATATTAATAATTCTTCTTGCATTTACATGTATTGAAGTTTATTTTATGTTCAAGACTATGGCTTATTCACATGTACCAACAAGGTCATAGTATGTCTAAGGGGATCTAAGTTCAAACCGCTTGCTTGCAGAGTCAACGTACACGCACTCGGATATTACAGCACCTTGGTCTTTTATACCTTGGTGGCAAACTATCCACATGCTATATCAAAAATAAGGATTGCTCTTTATAAACAAATGTGAAACCATTGCAACAAGCTCATCCATTTACACCATCCATTTTTCCATGGCCTTATATAGTTTTCCAGCAAAGATCAATCAACAGTCTTTCTCTTATGTTCTCTCCTATCTCCTTTCTTCTATCTATCATCAACCCAACCTCGCCTATCTCCAACAAATCTTCTAGTCGAGCATCAACACAGTTCTTCTGTCACTTCCCTATCTTTCCTCTCGAGGGGGCACCCTACGCCAGCTATGCTGGAGCAACTACCTACACTGGGGCATCAAAAACTTTTGTATTACATCTTCAACAATCAATTTTCTTTAACGCAACACTACATGCTGCATTGCATCAAAGAGGGGCAAAATGTAGACACCCTAAAATGACCGTGTCGTCAAATCACTGGCATTCCGTTATCTGTCTAATCACTTGCATTGCAAACATTAATTAAATAATCTAATTATTTAATTAATTTCATCAAATTCTTCTAAATCACATACTTTCAACATTAATTAAATAAATTCTCTTTATTTAATTAATTAAATTAAATTCTTCTATATTCTTCCACAATTAAATAATTTTTAATTATTTAATTAAATCATTATTCGCTTTTCGAAAATCAAATCCACATTAATTAAATCCCATTATTTAATTAATTCAACAAATTCCCTCTTATCTAAAATTAAATAATTCTTAAATTATTTAATTAAATCAAAAATCATTCTCACAAAATCATGCACAACAATTAAATAAATTTATTTTATTTAATTTGCTTTCAAATCTTCTAAATTAAATAATTCTAATTATTTAATTACTTCTTCCAATAATATCTTCTCTAAATTTAAATAAATCAATTATTTATTTAAATTGCTTTTTCTTCTAATTTGAGTTATCTCTAATATAACTCAAGCTTTCTATATTTAATAAAGCAAAATATCTTCTTATTCTCATGCAAATCCCTTCTTCTTGTTTTAAATCACTTAACTGATCATTACATTCTGTTAATTGCTTTAACTCATTCTTCTATTCTTGATAACTCCTCTCATGCAAAAGCAAGCAAGACACATGTCTTCTTCTCATTCGTTGCACATTCCTCAACTTATCTCCTCCATTGATTCTTCTGAATTATCTGGACCATTGATCAATTTTTCTTGAAATCTATATAAACCCCCCTCATCTCCTTCATTGAGCCTCTCTCTTCGATCGTATTCTCAAGCATACTTAACAGAGCTTCAAGCATACAAAACGCATCGATTGAGCACTATCACGATCTTTTGACATTGATCTCTTGAGCATATTGAGCACACTATTTGCTTGTTGCAGCTATGGCTTTGCAACTTCATTGAGCAATCCACATTCAATCCAAAGGAAACAACATAGATTTTGGTAAAAGTCTCTATTTCATTAAGTGATTATTTATGGCTTTTATTTAAATTAGTTTTCTTTTATGTTATTGGGTTTTTTGGTTTTATTTAGTTTAGATTTAATCGATTTTTCACCATACACAATTTTCATATTGAGTTGTTTATTTGATTTGTTTTAGAAGGGGGAAGGTTGGAAAAAGGATGAAAAAAGAACATGAAACCCTAATGTGTGAAAAGGATATTTTGGAAGGAGAATTGTGCAAGGTCAAAAGGTATAATTTAGAATTGGTGGAAAGGATGAAAGAACTAGGAGAAGACAAATATGATGCTCTTGAAGAAGAACTGAAGAATGTAAAGAGGAGGAATGAATATTTAGAGGCAGAGCTGAAATTGTTTGAGGATGTTGAAAATAAATTTGCAGAACTAGAAGAAGGATTTAAGTTGTTTTATAAGGTTGAACAAAGGAACAGAGATCTAGAAGATAGTTTGGAAGAATTGAAGATGGAAAATAGTTTGCAGAAAAGTGAAATATCATAATTAAAAGAGCAAAAAGATCAGTTAGAATAGTCACTTGGAGCATGCAGAGGTGAAAATGAAAATCTGAGATCTAAGCCTGAATTTTATGATGTTTCTTGTGATACTAATGATTTGTGGAATGATGCAGAAATCTCTTTAGAAAGTGAAATAGAAGATGACAGTGTGACTGAGCCTAGAGTTGTTGGTGATGGTATTGGTTTCAAGATTATGCAAAGAATCAGATATGAAGGACAAGGATTGGGAAAGCATCAGCAAGGAATTATAGAACATATTGAACCAGTAATTAGATCAAGAAGCGAAGGCCTTGGATATGATAGAGGTAAGGATGTTATTGAAAATTCAAACCAATCAAATTAGGGAAGAAGAGGTATGTATTGTTCACATTGTAATAGACGTGGACATGAAAAGGAATTGTGTTGGGATCTATATCCTTATAAGTTTTGTGGACTAAGAAATCATTCTG
This sequence comes from Cunninghamia lanceolata, assembly GCA_027924645.1. Classification (NCBI taxonomy): domain Eukaryota; kingdom Viridiplantae; phylum Streptophyta; class Pinopsida; order Cupressales; family Cupressaceae; genus Cunninghamia; species Cunninghamia lanceolata. The sequence continues at coordinate 524,530 of BSBN01000665.1, forward strand.
AAAAGATGTGTTGGAATAAAATGAGAAGAAGAAAGCCTATGACAGATTGTATGTAGATGAACTATGGATGGATTGATGGAGTAGGATGGAAACATGTTAGTTGTATGTTCAGAAGACTATATAGATGGAAGCATTCATATGTTGGAAGAAAAGAAGGATCAGGATACAGAGACAGAAGGCCTTATGCAAAGCAGAATAAGAACAGTTATTCAAACTACAGAAGGAGAGATGATAGGAGTCATAATTCTTATCACAGTGTAGGATATAGAAGAAATGAAAGAAGATTTGGCAGAAGACCATTCAGAAGAACCTGTTTTCAATTTTGGAGGAGAAAATAATCAAGTAGTGAAAGTCAACAAGAACCTGTTACCAAAGAGGCTAATGAAGGAGAAGCAATACATAATTCAGAGATAGTTTGTGCAGAAGAAGAGAGCATGTTGATATAGAGATAGTTTATGTAGAGAAAGGAGAATCTTTTGAGACATCAGATTTGATAGAGAAACTAGAAGAAGGAGAAGCATTGATCCTAAGGAGATTTGTGTTATAGAATAGAAGAAGTAGTGCAAAAGAAAGTTTGTGTGAGACCTATCAGAAAAGAGAAGTTCATAGAGAGATGGAATGACAAGATATTCTACCGGAGGAGAAATTTTGTGTACCAGAGTAAACCAAATGTGGATAAAGAAATAGAGAAAAGTATTAAAGCAGTATATGCAGAGAAGGAAATGTAAGATTCTAAGGTGAGTGAGAGAAATTGTATCTGAGATCAGGATTGGAAAGTGTTGTAGAGAAGCTTAGGAAGTGTATTGATTGGATTAGAAAGTAATTTGATTGTTCTGAAGGATGCATGAATGAATTTTATTGCAACAGACATTGATCTTGAGGCAACTTGCAGAGAAGACTTGCTCAGATTGTCGATCATTGAGGCAGTGCAAGGCTTGCAGGTAGACCACTAAACCTAGACCATGACAAGATGATGAACTTGAGGCAGTTTTGTAGGGTGGACTTGAATAGATCACCGACTTAGATGCAGTTGCAAGTACCTGAAAATAGATAACCAAATCTATATTACTTTTGAGGCAGTTTTGCAGGGTGGATTGGGCAGACCGGTGACCTTGAGGTAGTTGCAAGTACCTAAAAAAAATAGATTGAATCTAGATCACTTTTGAGGCAGTTTTACAGGGTGGACTTGGGCAGACCGCCGACCTTGAGGTAGTTGCAAGTACCTATGAATAGATCGCTGAACCTATCTGATTTTGGCATAATATAGACCAAAGTGAAGAGGCTCACTTTTCAAATAACCCTGAGACTCTGAGTAGGAGCATCCGGAAGCATTCAGAACAATTGAGACAGTTGATAGTAAAGTTGCAAATTGTAGAGAGAGCGACCTTGGAGAATTCTGCATTTTACTGCATTTGAGTATAAGAGGCTGCAGAGTTGAATTTAACATCTAGACATAGGAAGCTACAATATATCAAGAATTTAGATCATTTAGCTTTGATTCTGGAGAGATATTGCTATCAAAAGAGTGACTGTTGTTGCACGTTTGACAGAGCAGAGCCGACAATGTCCAGTAAAGTCTAATCGGCTTACGAAGCAAATCTGTGACTTGCAGAGAAAAAAGGAGCATTGTTTGATGAAGTTTAGGACCTAGTGAACCTTCAATGAGATCTACACAAAGTTCTATACATTTGTGGAGCAATGTCTTATGTTTAGGCCTGATCTATTCGTGTACACATGTTTCATAACTAGCCATTGCAATTAGGCTAATTTGTTGGTGTTTAGAAAGCTTGCAGAGGATATAAACAAGAGATAGAGGATAGTTTCTAAGCAAGTAACCGATGACATGAAGATAGGAAGTGGGATCTTAAGTTTTTTTGATCCAAATGAGTAGTAGAACAGAGTAGAAGGCAGAACAGGAAGCAAAATGAGTTGCAGAGTAGAGAATTGAGTTGTACAAGAAAGAAATCATGAAAGAATATTGTTGTATGAATCTTTTGTAATCCCTAGGCTGTGGCCTAGCATTTGTAAATCCCTTGAGGCATGTGTAATTCGATTTGAAGTTATAATATAAGAGGAATGAGCTTTGAAGGCTGGGTTTTTCCTTGTTAGGGTTTTCCCAGGATAAATCTTGTGTTATGTGTTTATGAATATCTTTATCTTTCTGTTGATTAGTTGTTAACTTCCATTGCATATCCATTATGATCATGATGTTAATTGTTTAAGGCTACAAGGTTGGATAGTCCCTTACCAGACCCTCCTACCTTGATTGCATCAGGATTGGTCAACAAAGAGAAATTTGGATTGTGGATGAAGACCATTCTTAGAAGACCTACTGTTAACACCAGTCTTGGCCAACTTGGTTGTTTTCACTTCTCGTGGAGATGCATTAAAGATTGTGGAAGTTTGTTGTGGCATGGAAGATTGCACTTGAGTCCCAGCTAAGGCATAACATGAACCGCATACATATTTTCCTTAGCCAATCTTGTTTAGGTCCAAACCTATTTCTATGTATGTTTGTAATGCCGACCTTGGAGACTGTTCCAATGGTTGATGAATGTAATGCCGACCTTGATGTACATTCCAAGGTTGATGAAGTGTATAAAAACATGTAATGTAGTAATGAAAAAGATCTCCTTGTGCAAAAAATGAAAAGATAAGGTAAGAAGTGTAAGAAGAGTAGAGCAGAGAAGTTATACTATGCTTCAATGGAATTAAACCCAGGCATGGATTAGATGCTACCAAATCAGTTCACCACCCTTTGGCAGTGAGCCACCCCTTGGTAGTGAGTCATCCTTGGTAGTGAGCCATTCTTGGAAGTGAGCCTCAACTTTTCCAGTGAGAATTTTGGGCAGTGAGCCCTAAGCTAGTGAGCCTCTATTTTTTGGTATTGCAATAACATATATATCTTTATGGGTTAACACCCACCATGGTTTTTCCCTTATAGGGTTTTCTACATAAAAAATCTGGTGTCTCATGTGTTGATTATGTTATTGTGTTGAGCTTCTTATTTCATGCTTTCATGGTTAAATCTAAATAATAGTAAATAAGTGTTTGATGTGTTGATGTTCATAAGTGTTCAAAGTTTTAGGGACAAATGATTGACCCCCCCTTCAATTGTCTGGTGCATTTCAACAAATGCTTGGGAGACTTTATCTTCTTCAATAAACATATGATATTTATCTAAGTATCCATAAAAGATATATGAAGCTTGAGAGGTAGATAACAAATCTAACACATGCTCCTAATTTACTAATGAAGGAATAAAATATTGGTTCCTAAAACATGACACCATTGATGACTTCTCCCATGGATGTTCCTCATGTACTCTCCTCTCTTCAAATCTTTTCTCTTCCAAAGTTGTTTGATTCCACAAACATATAGAATCATTAAATGTATTTACGTTTATGGAAAAGCTAGTCCATATTGAAGATGTCATGTCATAGATTCACCATGAAGATCATCTACAAGGTTTTGAAGGTTATCTAAAAACCTTTGATAATTTTACCTAGAAATGGACATGAACTCCATCATGCAATGCATCTCTAGACAATGTTAGGAATTTGGGCTAATTATCTCATGAAAAGAGAAAATATTATTCATGATATTATTAGGAGGTATTCCAAGGTAAGCTTTCCAAGTATATGTGGTAGTATAAAATGATGATTTCTATTATTTCTTTAAAAGTGTCCTTGACACTGTTGAATTGGACTATGCTACTAAAAACACTTCTTAATGTTAATAATATCAGTCACCACTTGTTGTAGTAGTGGATTTACTTAACTTGGGACCATCTTACTAATTGATTCTTTCTTTATTTTTCTAGTGGTGATCATGTCATCCTCTAACTTGATTACTTGTGCCTGGGCTTCATCTAACTCACTGATTTCATAGATTTTGATGAGGAAATCAATTTTTGGTGGAAGAGCATTGATAATGTAGCTAAGAAGGATTTATGGAGAAGGACTTAAATAACTACTATTTTCCCAAAAAGTTGATTGAATTGTGTGACAAACTCCCTCATTATCTCATTGTTATTCTTTTTATAATTTGAGAGTTGTGCAAATAATACATGACTATCCCTAGATGGTTTTAAGCATGATAGGAACATTGTGCACATGGGCTCCTAGTTGGTAATGGAAATGGAAATGAGATTATGGTACCATTCAATTAGTGTTCCAACTAAGTTTTCAACAAAAAGTTTAACTACAACATCTTTGTGAGTGCTACTCCAAGATTGCTACAAGCTATAGTAAATGTTGAGATATACTCATCAAGATGTTGCATGCCATCACTATGGAATTTCAAAAGTTTTTCCTTGAGCATAATGAGAAATTATGACAAATGGAATTGCTAGAGGACCAATGTTGGATCCCCATGACAATGGAAATTGAGGTAGATTGTTATTAGCATGGGAATTATCACCTATTGCCTAAAGTGGTTATTTATCTTTATCTTGATCTCTTGGAAATATGCTAGTAAGTTCATGAACTATTAGTGAGGATGAATTTTCTCTTGAATGTTCTTGACTATGCATTTGAGAGAAAGGATCAGGAAGCTATACATTCCTCTTTTCTCTAATGTATACCTTATAAACTAGGATGAAATGACTTATATTGAAGGTGATATGATACTTTGTTACAAGATTAACTTGTTGTCTCTTGTTTTCTAGTAGATTCACCAAAAACTATTAACATTTTAATTTGTCTATTGCTAGACAACACATAATAGAACAATGTATATGGTAGAACCATTCTTCAAATTATAAGGGGAAGCTCCCTAAGATCTAACTAAATCCAGAACTAAACATATATATTTTTTACAAGTACGCACATTGTACAATATTTCGATGCAATTTTCTATTAAATATAAATATCTAATTGGCTATGTTTTTTCCATACATGTAAGAATCAAATTGTTAATAATAATCCTTGTAGTGAGGATTTTAGATATAAAGGAAGATATGCTTGTAAACATGAATGATAAAATCGAACTTCATATTTTCTAAAAAAAGACCAATTTTTGGATCTAAACAAAGGTTTAAAGGAAAACATAGATGAATGTTGATTATTGGCTAGTTAAAAGACATACAAATATACATCAATCAATAGGAAATAATGAAATGGTTTAACATCACATGGTTCCAATAAATAAATTGCTAAGTGATACACAAAATTATTACTTAATGAATAATGAGCATAAATAAAAAGATCAAAAAGTTAATTCAATTTAATTAAAAAAATTGCATACACAAGATCAATAAACTGAACATAAGATTCTCCAATACAAGTCTTAATATTAGCTCACCTTCATTCACTTTCATGAAAACACAATATCTTGACTTCAATATTTGAATTAAAAATTTTGTAACATAAGTCTACCTTCAAATTTCATTAATGGATTATGTGCTCAAAACCTTTATTTATAAGCTCTAAAGAGGTAGCTTTTAGGGATAAAATAATAATAAAATATTCCCCAAAAAATTATCACTTCAAAGAAGTTCTACCCCTATCTACATAATAGAGGAAACAAAAATATTTTAAAGCTAACTAATTATAAAACAATTAATAAAATCTTAGTCCTCCCCCTTCTAATTGTTTTCATGATACAAGGAAAATTAATAGGAGCCAAGTTGCTTGGGTTCCTCCTAAAGAGCCTTTGTTTAAACTAAATTTTGATGGAGCTGCAAGAGGGAATCCAGTACCCTTGGCAATGGGATGTGTCATTAGAAACTACACAGGTGAGGTCATTGTTGCTTTATCTAAGTGCATTTCTAATGCGACTAACAATTAGGATGAGGCTACAACATTGGTAGAAGGGTTGAGACTATCTTGTAGGGAAAGAATTTGAAATATTTGTGTAGAAGGAGATTCATTGAATATTATCAATGCTTTGAAATATAAATCCTTTATTAATTGGAGAATTAGCTATATATTACAAGAGGCTTGGAAGTTATTTGAGCACTTTGTTCATTTTATCATTCTTCACTGTTATAGAGAGGGCAACAACTTAGCTGATGGTTTAGTGAATTTAGCTTTGGATCAGCATTTTGAGTCAATGGAATTCAATAAAGATTTGATTGGAAACTTTCCCCAGATATCTTATATTATGGAAAGGGAAATAAAAATAGTTTGAGAAGTCAAAAGCCCATTTTTCCATGTTGGGAATTTCTCTCAGATCTCATTTGATGTGGAGGAGTAGAACAGTATCTATGTGGCATTGTGCCACATGTTTTTTATTTGAGAATTTGGTGTGTGTTTCTAGGTACTAATGTCAAGTCTCTAGCATGAAGTCATTTCTATTTAATTCCATCTTAAGTGAGATCAGCTATGGAGAAGTTTATACTTGCTGATGAGGTGTTTTATGCATGCCAAATCCTTCATCTCATACTAAAAATCTTTCCCTAAAGATGAGTATAGTGGGTTATTTATTTCTGATTTGTAATCTAGTCTAGATCATCATTATCCCCATATTCTCATGGCTTCTATTTATTCCTAGCCTTTGTTTAGTGTTTGGGCATTCTTCTTGCATGGAAACAACAATGGAGAAGTATTTTAATAGGCGGGTGCACTTTCCAATTCAGAAATGGGAACAACCTTTTATGGGTAATATTGATCTAGAGTTCTTATCATCAACCTTTGCTATTGATGGAACAGAAGTGGAAGATGCGATCCATGAGATTATAGGTAGAGATTTGTTGGATGCTCATCCCCACACTTTGTATTCATCCCAACTACTTTTTTCTCTCGTATCAATTATTATGGTTCTGGCACAGGACGATAATATTGAGAGGTCTCTCATTTTCAAGTATGTTCATGAATTTCTATTTTCAAAGGAATTTTTGAATGCATCCTTCTAGGGATCTCTTCAAATCTAGAGCATTGGTCGGGGTTATCTTCACACACTGCTAGATTAGCCATGCTCCTTCTTACAACTACATCTTTAATATTTTGTAGCATGGTTTAAAAACTCAATGTGAAGTTATGGTCTCAAATTCCTTGAGATCTCATAGGGAGGAGATTGGAGGTGATTTTGCTGTTAAAACCATAGAAAAGTTTCATTCTATTTTAATCCTTCTGCAGCACCAACCACAAGTTCCACCACCCCTGAGTGATGTTGAATAGGAAGGTGAAGACAACACTGCTAACTTGGCTGAGGACCTCCTTCGACTGATGATTGATATGAATGAGTCTCCTATTTAAGGCTACTTGGACTTCCTTTTGCTTTGTTTCCTGCAAGACTATACATGTTTTTTGTGTTTTCCTTATTTTGAGAGTATTTTGTAATTTCATCACTAGTGCTATCAATACTTATTTTAGCTTGATGAAATGCTACAAGGTTTATCACTATAAATTATGCAAGATAGTACAATATGTACTATGGCCCTTTGATGGCTATTTTGTAATTACTTTTATGATAAATATAATACTCTTTTCAGGTGCTCTACACCTTTTCCTTAAAAAAATAATAAAATAAAGGCCTATTAATAGTCTCATCTCTATCTCCCTAAAATAGCCACTACTTGATGATGAAAAATACCAAATATGGTTATGTCAGAAAAATAGAAACTTTTGTCACTTAAGTGATTTTTAAACATTTTAAATGACTTTGACTTGCAAAATTTTCCAAATCTTCTAAAACATGGCAATGTTTTTGGGAGCCTTTAAGAATTTTTGAAATTTTATGAGTATGTATCTGATGAATACCTTGCCAATATTAGCTTGATGACTTGAAACAAGAACCCTAATCATGATGAATTCATCAATGACAATCAACCTAAAACTCAACTTCAAGTATGTACACTTTGCTTGAGGATTTTGATGAAATCCTTGATTTGATGATTAGGTCATCCTTAATAACTTGAAATCTCAATCCTTGGAAGCACATTGATTGAATTTTCCTTCTTAGAAACAACAAACATTACTTGGGAGTGAAAGAGTTTGGATACAACAATAGTATAATCTAATGAGAATATGAAGGACAAAAGGTTGATTACATTGAAAACCCTTCACCAATGATAGTAAATCTTCAAATAATTCCACTATAGGGTTAGAAATTTCTTCACAAACATGCAAAAAATTTGTTGAATATGATTTATTTTCACTACAATGAACATATAAATTGTTGTTCAAGTATGGCTTTGATTTAGTTGTTATTTCCTTGCTGCTTTGTTGCAATGTTGAGTTTTCTTGTTTGTTCCTATTATATCCCTCTCTCCTTTTGGGGAGTTTTGTGCTTATGTTTTCTTGAGATTTTGATGCCTAATTACAAAAGGATGAACAAACCCCCTTTCAAAACTCCTTCTTTACCCTTAATCAAAGAAATTAGAGTTTTGATAGGGATTTTCCACCTAATAAGTGTGTTGGGAGGGGTTTTGGAATGGTTATACATTCTTTACATTTTTAATGCCCTTTCAAATGTTTGGCACACTTTTATGATCCATTAGCCACACACTTAAAAGTTGGAAGGAACTTTCAAGTGGCTTTGTCACTTAAAGATTGTTTCCTATATTTATCTCTTTTCCCTTATGAATAGTTTACTAATGCATTTTCCCATCTTCTTTATTTTTGGCATGGACTTGGCACTACAAATTCCTTTGTACACCAACCTTTACATGATTTTCAAGTGCTTCAAATTTAGTGTGGATCACAAAAGTGTTTTCCACATTTGCAACTTAGGAGGAGCTTTCCTTTGGCTTTGCCACTACAAAATGGTGCCACTAATTTATTCATTTTCGTTATTGGACATAGGTTGTTGATGACATTACCACCTTGGAGTAGTGCCAACCTTTGACAATTTTACGTTACACATATGGTTTCTAGGGTTGTCATTTATGTCAACACTATCACTAGGTTGTAATTGATGTCAACACTATCATGGTGGTGTGATGGTGTTCATGGTTGGATGTCATGTGCAAAGAAGATACAGTTCATGGTTGGATGTCAGGTTGACTATAATGTGGGTTACTGAAGTTCATGGTTGGATGTCATGCCCTGATTAGTGCAGAGTTGAGTATGAAGTAATATTAATATGGGAATTAGAAACACAAAGAAAATTAAATCTATTTCTAATGTTATTTATGGTCTAAAGCATGCATGTTCCAAGTTTCATGATGATTGGATTATCAGAAGAGTGTTTTGTTGTTGATAGTTTGAAGACAATGTTGTTTCTATGAAGGTGTTCTGTGTAGGACAATGTAATGCTCCACATTCCTCTGTATTTGTAGATATGGCCATGTAGTTTTGGAAATATATTTAGGTTGCAGTGAAGGTGACAATTCCAAGTTTTTAGATCATTTGTCCTTCCACTATGAAAGTTATGCATGATAGAGTACTGACATGTGTTCTGGCAGAGTAAGCTAGTGTTGAAGACCTGTTGGAATGCTTCGCATTCCTCTGGAAATGAATGGATGCCCTTATGGTTTTGAGGACATGTTTATGGATGTGTATTACATGCTTCCTTGTAGTCTCAAGTGTCTTGGTAGTTAACAGCTTAGTTTTTTAAATGACATGTTGCAGTGTGTTCCAGATGACTTATTGTTCTCAAAGTTCATGGTTGAAGTTGTGTGACATAAATATTTGATGTGTGGAGGTAAAGGAGTGTTTGGAGATGCTGTATGAGTCATGTGGACTCATCTAGAAGAGTTTCATGAAGATCTTTCTTGTTTCCAGTATCGCATAAGGTTTTCAAGTTGCTATGGCTCTTTTGCTTCAAGTCTTCATATGTTTTTCTTAAAGTTGTCTTATTCCCAAATGAGCGGAGTGTATGGATGTAATTCCTTGGTGATTTAAGCTATGAAGGATGTTTTGGACCTTGTTAAGAAAGTGTTGGTGCCTACAAGGCATGGGTCTTCTGCTGGTGTAACGTGTAGTTTTGTTTAGAACCTATCTTCTACACATTTCATGTCGTGTGTTGTCTGGCTGACTTGTAAATGTATTTTTCATGTTGTATCTAGCCAACAAGAAATGTTATCAATGTAATATCTTGCATAAATTATAAATCAAATTGAGTGAGGTGAGGTGTGATTGCAAGTTGATTGATAAGGTTCACAAGCAAGATAAGGAGTAGAATGAATGCATTTTTTATGTGCAACTAAAGGAGAAAGAGCAAAAGTTGTAGATGATGTCCTGATTCATCTTGAAGACATATTTGTGACAATGATCAAGTATAGAGTGTGCCTAACTGATTTGATTATTAGAAGAAAGTGTGAAGAGGCAGAATTGCAATCATCAAAGGTGTGAATTTCAATGTCAGTTTTTAGAGAATAGAAGGACTGTCATATTGTAACCTTTTGTAAGTGTGTTCTCAATTCAGGGAGTAGTAACTTCCTTAAGAGTGACACTAAAACAAAGTCTTTAGGGAGTAGTAGCTTCCTTGGGAGTGACCCTAAATCAAATTTTTTAGGTAGTATCTTCCTTGGGTTGTAGCCCTAAAACAAAGTTGTTATTTGACCTTCATATATTGTGAGTTAATCCTCACTGTGGTTTTTCCCTTCTTGGGTTTTTCACATATATCTAGTGTTATGTGTTTATGTTCATTGTGTTAATATTTCATGCTTATTTTAATAATGTGATGCTTAAGTTTTAATTCACTTCAGATAAGTTGAAGTTGTTAAAATTGAAGATAGTTTAGATACTTATTCACTCCCCTCTAAGTATCTTGGTGTGTTCAACAATTGGTATTAGAGCTAAGTTCCTTTGAAAGAAGCTTAACTACTTGAGAAAGGTTTGGGATGGCACAAAGTGAATCTAGCAAGATACCTAGGTTTGATGGAACCAATTATGCTTGTTGGAAGCTAAGGTTGGAAGCCTATATCAACTCTATAGGGTGTGGTGTTTAGGAATCTGTCAAGACTGGTTACAAAGTTCCTGTTACTATTCCTACAAATGCAGATGAAGTTAAGAAGTATGATAACAATGCCAAGGTAAAGTTTTCTGTCATGAGTGGGTTAGTTGATTCAGAACTTTCAAAGGTAATGAGTTGCAGTTCTACTCAACAAGTTTGGGTTTGTTATGTCAGAAATTGTCCTCTTGTATGGAATTGTACAATTTTCCTATGGTTTAGCTCCTTCCCTTTGGTGACCTTTCAAGCTAGTTTTTTACAGATCTTCTTGAAACCTAGATCACCTAGGTCTAACTAGAATAATCTCGCATTTTGGAATAACTAAAGATTAAATAGGAAAAACAAACTTGGATTTGGGATCCCCTAACCTCCTTGAAGCAGTCTTGAGAGGGAAATCAGGGCTTGGACTTGGGTGCTAGCGCCCTTGTCCTGCCCTATTTCTTGGGGTCTTGAATTTTGAAGGGATGTCTGCTCTTTCTGTGCATTCCAGGATTCCACTTTCAAATTTTTGTTTTTCACGTGATGTCAACATCTTATTTCAAAATTTGAAATTCCTATGGTTGGATATAAAGAGACATTTGAAAATTATTTCATCACAAATAATCTTTATGGAACTTGATGCCAAAACTCTACCAAAATTACCATTGAAGATCAGTAATTTGTTGAAGCTCTTGAAGTCATTTGAATTTGCTATTATGGAGATAATGGATAGAGATTAGGAATCAAGATCTTGAGACTATCTTGCTCTTTCTATGGTTTGTACACCTTTTGCATGATCAGGAGAAGGATTGAAGCCTCCAACATCAAGCTTGGAGATCCTCTGTGGACATTGCTGATTTACCTTCATGTTCATGCAAGTCTTCATTGCTTTCATCTCCCTGAGGTGAATTTGTGTTATATTCATTGAGTTGATACAAGTTGTTGATCTTGCCTTGATTGAGACATCTAGGGTTTGATATTTTTGCATACACTTTGTTAGGGTTTGCACACACATCTACAAATCTTTATCTTTGGCTATTGTTGAGGTGGGAACAGTGAAATGAGGCTTGACTAAGGTAAGCTCCTTTATAGCCGCAACCATTTTTCTCCTCCTTTTGCATGTGCAGGTTGCATTTGTCGAGATTCAGTGGAAAGGAGTTGCAAGAAGGTTCATGTTCCAGACACAGTCATGACAAAACTTGAATTTTTGGATTCTAAGAGTTTTGGGACACTAGGACTAGCACCTTAGTCCAACCAGGTGAATTTTCTAAGATATAGGAACCTCTGGAGATTGTGAAGTAGCTGGTGCAAAAGATTTTGAAATCAGGAAAATTTCGAGACACGAGGACTAGCGCCCTAGTCCAACTACTCCTAAGCTTCCAGGTACACTATCTCTAAACTATTTACTCTACACTTTTGTGGTTGTTTCATTAATATCTATGTTAGAAATTGAGTTATTACAGTCTGACATGCAAATTAGGGTTTCAAGGTTAGAGAAAAAAACTAGCTTGTAAAACCTGATTCAAATAGTAACATAGACACAATTAGTAGGAAAAGGGAATATTAGATATATGTAGTTTATCCCTAAACTCTCCCTTTGATTCCCTAATGTTTTAGTGCATGTGAAAGTGTGGGACTTGTATCATCCATCTTGCTTCCTCATTTTCACCACTGATCATTTTGGTGAAGCCGCGCTCTAAAGAATTTGCATCTTTTCACAACTTAGATCTGATTTAGTTTGCTGTCCTAAAACACCTTTAGATTGCAAACTCTCTTTCATGAAAGTACATGCTTTAAATCTTGAATGATTCTCTTATCCTTTCATTGAAAAAGAATTCAAAATTACAACTTTGTGTGTTGCATAGTGTTATTTTATTTCTTTTTCACAAAGTTTATATTATAGCATTTTACATTCAAGTCGTGGGTGAATTTGAGCATGTTAATATGTTAGATTACTTTTTACAAGACTTTCATGTGTATGATGAGCCATTTAGTTGTGATGACTTCAATATGCTAGATGAAGCCCTTGATGACATTATCTCAATTGAATAGTCCACTATGACTCTTAAACCATCATTGTTTCAAAGATTTGTAAATGCAATTTATGTTCCTAAAACTAGAGAAGTACCTGTGAAACTAAAAATAGTGGTCACTTTGTGTTTATATGTAGTTAAACCTCCTTCTAAACTAGTGTTCACTGTTAGAGGTCCTTCACCTTCTCCTTGTTCTCCTGATTACATTTACAACTATTCTAAATAGATATCACATCCAACTTCACAACAACCTAGTTCTACTATGGTTTCTCATACATACATCACTCAGAATAATAAACAAAACAAACAACAATCAAGCATTCCAATATCTTTACCAACTTATCAACTAATGCTTCCTCAAGCACCTCGTTTAACACATAAAGTTAGTCAAGATTATGATCTTGTTGAGTAGCTTCGTGGTACTCCTACTAAGATATCTCTATGGGAACTTATTCAAACTTCACCTATATACCATGAAATGCTCCAAGAAGCTTTACAAAAGGTGATTGTGCCACCTATTGTTAAACCTAATGATGTAGAAACTCTTTTGGATTGTATGCATGTGAAAAAAATAGATATTTTGTTTCAACAACATGAGTTGCCATCTCTTGAAGTTCAAAATCAATATGATCCTTTGATTATTTTCATTACAATAAACAAGAATTTGATTAATTGAGTTATGATTGATAATGGGTCAGCTTTGAATGGTTGTGGCATCATTTTATTACATAAGATTAAAGTTTATACATCTTTGATTAAAATGGATAAGATAAGTATTCGTGGCTTTGATAATGTTGGAAGACAATCTGTAGGCACTATAACTCTACCTGTACAAGTTGGGCCTGTAACTTTGCCTACCTTGATGCTTGTCATGCCTTGTTCTTTATCTTACAACATGATTATGGGTAGACCATGGATTCATGCACTAGGGTAGTCCTTTCTACCCTTCATCATTCGATCAAATTTATTCATAAAGATAAGCTTCATACCATTCATGCTAATCCTGAATCTGATCTTTGTTTACAAATTGAATCACAAAAGCAAGTTGTTCAACACAAAATCTTAAGAAATTTGAAAGTTGAATCATCAGCTTCTCCTGCCACAAATAATGTTGTACCAAAGTCCAAACAATCGAATGCATTTCTTGGTGACAATTGGGGTTCATTAGATTTTACATCTCCTTCCATGGGTGAATATAAAATTAATGATCCCATTCTTGAAACATCAAAGGTTGCATCGATATTATCTCAAAGTTTGACTGTAAAACCCAAAGTCTCTTTGGTTACAAATTCAAATAATACTATTAATTATACTACAGATTATGAAACTGATGAAGCTCCACCTTCTTCCAAAGAAATGGCTTCTCTTTATGGTCAAGGATTTTAGATCCTTTATAAGAACTGTGACTCTGTAGGTATGGGTTGTGGTATTAATCAACAAGGAATTAAAGTCCCTGTAGAATCTACTTCACGACATTACTCAAGTGGTATTGGATATAACCCTTTTAGGGAATCTAAATCCCATCAGCATCCTAATCTTAATGTGAATACAATATCAATGCTCAATTTGATCTTCCCTGAGATGATTGACACCAATTATCCTGCAGGAGAAATTCCTTTCGATGTATTTTTGACAGATGAAGTGATAATTGAATTCTTGGGTGCTTATGACAATACTCCCCGTTACCATCATAAACATGGATTGCCTTATTATCTAATTAATGGTGCATATTTTGGAAAATCTTCTAGCATGATAAGTAATGCTTTGATATCTAAAGATCAACTAAAGAGTTGCCACAATCACTTGATCTCCTAGACCACAGTACTCTACTTAATGGAAAGACTGTTGATGTCTTCATGGAGAAAGATAACACTAAAAAAGTTATTCCTATTGGTGATTGTTTGACTGCAGAAGAGAAAGAAGAAATGACCCAGTTATTACATGAATTTTCTTAATTATTTGTTTGGAATTATTCGGATATGCCTAGTATTGATCCTCATATTATGACACATAATATCATCCTAAAACTAGATGCTAAGCCGTTTAAACAAAAGATTTGTAAAATGAATCCTAAAGTTGCATTACTTGTAAAAGCTAAGATAGAAAAGCTCTTGCAAGTTGGTTTTATCCACTCTATTGACTATTCATCGTGGATTTCGAATGTCGTTGCTGTCACCAAACCTGATGACTACCTTTGAATGTGTACCAACTTTAGACATTTGAATCTAGCATCTTTAAAAGATGATTTTCCACTCCTAAACATTGATATGATTGTTGATTCTATAGGCAACCATGAACTACTTTATTTCATGGATGGATTTTCAGGATATAATCAAATTTTGAGAAACCCCCAAGATCAATATAAAATAGCTTTTATAACACATTGGGGAATGTTTTGTTGGGTGATCATGCTGTTTGGACTTAAGAATGCAGGAGCTACTTACCAACATGCCATGACCCTAATATTTCATTACTATATGCACAATATCTTAGAGGATTATGTCGATGACATCTTGGCAAAGTCTATTCATCACCAGGATCACACCATGACCCTCCAATAGATCTTTGAATGAATAAAGAAGTATAACATGTGATTAAATCCCCTTAAATGTGTATTTGGTGTAGACAGTGGCAAACTGTTGGGGTTTGTAGTTTCAAATTATGGTATTGAAGTAGATACAAAAAAGATTGATGCGATTGTTAACATGCCAACACCTAAAAATGTATCTCAACTTTATAGTTTGCAAGGGAATATAAAAGCCATTCACTGATTTGTTTCACAACTCATGGATAGGACTCACCCTTTTACTCAACTACTGAAGAAGGATTCAAAATTCCAATAGAATTCGGATTGTCAGAAGGCTTTTGAGGACTTAAAAAGTTATCTTGGTAAACCTCCTAATTTAAAGCCCCTTGTGTCTAGTAAATCTTTTATCCTTTACACCTCAGCATATAATCATGCTCTAGCGGCTTTGTTAGCACAACATAACACTGAAGGAAAAGAATGCATTGTATATCATATCAGTCAAACCTTTCTCAATTATGAAGTGCGATACACTGTTATTGAGAAGCATTGTTTAGCTTTAGTGTTTGTAACATAGAATCTTAGACACTCCCTTTTAAACGCTAAAATACATGTCATGGTAAAATTTGACCCTTTGAAACATCTTTTTGCTAAAACCAATTTGTCAGGGTGTCTTGCTAAATGGGTTATGTTGTTAACTAAATTTGATCTCAAGTTTATTTCTCAGAAGGCAATCAAAGGACAAGCATTACCTGACGATTTACATGAAGTACCCTCTCCTTTTACTATACAAAGTGAGGATACATTTCCCAATGACCAAATCTTAGCCATTGATAAAGAAGATGAATAGGAATTGTACTTTAATGGATCAAGATGTTGAACCAGCTCTAGTGCTGGTATCATATTGGTACCCCCTTCAGGTAAGTTGATCTCTATGTCTTATCATCTCAACTTTTCATGCACGAACAATATTGTTGAGTACAAAGCCCTCATTGCCAGACTTCGTGCTGGTTTGGCTTTAAACATAAAAAATCTCACTATATATGGTGATTCACGTCTTATAGTGTGACAAATAAATGGATCATATCAAGTTAAATAGGACAAATTACCTCAATATCATGATCTTGCTCTATCTCTGTTAAAATTGTTCACATCATTTTCAATAGATACTGTTCCCAGGAAAGACAATCAACATGCGGATGCAATGGAAAGCACAATTTCTCTTATATCCCCTGATGATTCTCCTAATGAATTTAGTTTTATTATCCATAATCTCAAAACACCAGTTGTAGATGATTCTATAATTGTGAAATCAGAACTATGTAGTAATATAAATCAAGAAGAATAGTTCTCCTATATATTCAATTATTTGCGTGATAGAACTATTCCTAATTCAACATCTAAGAATGCCCAAATTTGCTTATGTAATATTATGACACGTTATATCATATTGTTGAATGTTTTGTATAGACAAATCTATAATGGTGTTTTGCTCCGATGCTTAAGTAATTCTGAGATTCTGATAGCTTTAGAAGAAGCTCACTTTGGTGCCTGTGGACATTTTGGAGGCAAATCACTCATACAAAAACTAATACATATGGGATATTATTGGTAGTGCATGGAACAAGATTCCTTCGCTTATGTCAAAAAGTACCTACAATGTCATCAACATCAACACTTAATCTGAGCACCTACCCAGGAACTTCATGTCCAGGTCTCACCTTGGCCATTTTCTATTTGGAGCTTGGATCTAAATGGTAAAATATCTCCACCTTCTTCTCAAGGACATACTTTTATAATCACTACTACTAATTACTTTATGAAGTGGGTCAAAGTTGTCCCTTTATGATCCATGATGGCTAAAGTAATTTGTCGATTCATAGAGGATAACATTATCTCTCAATTTGGCATACCTTCCTCCTTCGTTTCTAACAATGGCATGCCATTCAAGAACAAGGATGTCAAGAAACTTTTGGAAAAATATCATATTCAACATTGATTCTCTACACCTTATTACCCTCAATCAAATGGCCAAGCAAAAGCTTCAAACAAGATTATAGGACAAATCCTACGAAAAACTGTTAACAAGCATCAAAAAGACTGACATACTCAATTGTCCTATGCATTATGGGCCTATAGAACAAGCATTCATATGGCTACTGGGACCACCCTATACAATCTTGTTTATGGCGCTGATGCGGTAATGCCCTTATAACTCAAAATTCCTTCATTAAGAGTCTCCTTGAGAGATGTTATAGATGATGACATGGAAAAAGAAAAGAGATTACAACAACTTAAGATGTTGGATGAACAATGTATTAATTCTCTCAAACATATTAAGGCCCATTAGAAAAGTATACAATGATCGTACAATGAACACGTTATACACAGCTCATTCGATGTTGGAGATTTGGTACTTTATGAGAATCAATGCAATGTAAATGCACCTCCTGGAGAAAAAAGAAAGTTTAGCCCTAACTAGCTCAGACCCTATGTTGTTACTGAAGCCTTTGGATTAGGAGCATATAAGTTAGCCGATGAATAAGGTACGCCGCTTAAAGAACCTATTAATGCAACGCATCTCAAGAAGCTTTATGATTAAGATTATATGTTAGATGTTACTTTAGAGCAAAATTATTAGTTAGCTTAGCTTCAATTTTGACAAGATATGATTATTTTGTCTTAATCCATTTAACATAGAATCTTTTTTAGTTAATCATTGTTGTATCTTGCTTAAACATGTTTTATTGAAAGATCACCGATGTATTAGCTAACTTGAGCATATAATATTAGTTATGTGTGAAGTTCATTAGTCATTGTGCTTTTACTACATGTTCTGCAAAGAATTGTTTAGTATCACATTAGCATTAATCATATTTCCACATAAGAATTTAACATTTATCACTAGTTGCATTTTACATAAATCACATATGATAGACTATACAATAGCTAGAAACAATAACAAGAGAACATCATATATATATCATCATTATTTTCAAATATGCATCTGGGTCGACTATGTTGGCAAGAGATACTACTAGGCATGTCAGGTGTTGTCATTGATGGCAACTGAATCTATCTTACACATCCGCATTACATTATTTGATCATACCGAAAGTTAGAGTGCAAATTTATCTAAGTCTGGAGAGACAAGAATAGAGCATTTGATAGGGTTTAGCATATTAGTCCGCATTTCTCCACAGGTAATCACATTGGGCTGTGGATCTGAAAGAATGGTAAGGGATATCAGGGCTACCTAAATCCAAGATTTTAGCCTTTAGTGATAAAGGGATTGTAAGATACAAGCATCTGAGTATCAGGTTCTGGTCAAATAGTTCAGTCCAGTGAAGAACATGCCGACTTGGTATTTGATCATTGTGAAGATTAAGAAAAGTTGTTGGTTGAGTAATTTGTGAGATTTAGCGGTATTGGCCGACATGTAAGGTGACTTGGATATAGAGGTTTTGGTCTGCATTGATGTTTGCGCATGGATTCAGTTGACAGAATAGTATTCTTAAAAGGTCTCTAAGTTTTTCTTAAGGCCGATTGTAGTTGATACAATTTCATGTAGTAGATATATATAATCGATGAGTTTGAGCATTTCAAAGTGTGGTAGTGCAAATATGAATAAATAGATGTGAAGCAGCATAGAATCAAGTACAAAGTGAAGAGATCTAAGCTCCAGATCATGGCAGAATAGTGAAGCAGGGTAGAGAGAGATGAAGTGTGCAAAGTCAGTGTATTGAGCTCAACTAGAACTATAATCTTGCATTGTTAGATGCTATTTATCAGTTCAAACATTCCAGTGAATTTCTGTAATTGATTTTGTAGGTAGTGAGCCTCCTTGAGCAGTGATCTCTGGGTAGTGCACCCTGAAGGCATGTGCCTTCCCCATTTGTAATACTTTTATCATAGTATAAATTCTTGTGGGTTAACCCCCACCATGGTTTTCCCCTTAATCGGGTTTCCATGTAAAAATCCTGGTGTTCATGTGTTGTGATCTTGTTGTTTCTGTTCTTGTGTTCATGCTTCTTTGTTTTGGATGTATGTGATACATTAATAAAGGAACAAAGTAATAAGTTTTACAGAACATTGATTCCCCCCCTCCCAGTGTTCCTTAATTTCAATAATTGGCATCAGAGCCTGGTTCCTTAGAAGAAGTTTAATAGCTTGAGGAAGATCTAGGAAGGTATTTTCAATGGGTTCATTCAAGCAGTCTGATGGTATCAATCAACAACTACAAGAAGCCCTAGATGATCTTGACCTGTCCAAAGCAGAAATCAAAGATCTACAAGAGAACCTTAAAGACGCTGAGGATTTCATTGAGACCTTAAATGAAAAATTGAGCAAATCTAATGAAAAGAGGAAGGAGCTAATTCTTGAACTAGAAAATTAGAATGAAGACAATGACATGGATGAGGCCCTAAAAGAGAAGACAAAGGAATGTGAGAAGTTAGAAAAAGAAGTTGTTGTCCTAAGACATGAGATGGAATCCAAGTGATGAGGCTAACCAAGGAAATTGAGGAAAGAAAGAAGTCTGAAGAAAACTAAATCAATCTCTAAAAGAAAGGATAGAAGAATGTTGCAGATTGGACAGAACAATTGGCCATCTAGAGTCTGATCTACAAGAAAGCAGGGACAATGAGGAAGAACTTGAAAGGAAAATTGTAATTCTCAAACATGACCTAGAAGTTGCTAATGAACATAAAGTGAAATTCAAGATAAGCTTAGCTAAACCTGAGGTGCTACTTCACAATCAGAAGAAGGCAAATGATAAGCATGGTCTAGGATTTCAGAAAGGTGAAAGCTCTAGATCCAATCAAAGAAATCCTGAAGCAAGAAATCAAAGAAGGAATCCTAGAAGACCTCCAGTAAGACAACCTAATGCTCAAAGGCATCCATATTTCAATGGAAGTTGTTTCAAATACAATAAGTATGGTCATAAAGCTAATCAATATAGAAGTCAAGTAAATCAAAATGCATCATCTTTCTCGAGTCAATGCTTTAATTGCAAAAAGATAGGTCATAAGGCTGAGAAATGTAGAAGTGGATCAAGGAACCCTCCTAAGAACAAACAAATGTTCAAGGGAAGATGTTTTACTTGCAATAAGTTTGGGCATATTGCAATGCAATTCAGATCTAAACCTGCTCCAACATGTAATTGTCAAAAAAATAAGATTGTGTGTTTCAACTGCAACAAATTCGGACACATTGCTAAATTTTGCAGAAGCAAAATGGAGAACTCACAGGCAGGTAAAGGAAAAATAGAGTAGAAGTTAGACAAAGGCAAGGGTAAAGTTGATTTGAATGAGATCTAGAATAACATGAACAAAATATGGGTGAAGAAAGGTGAAATGAAAGTTGACAATGGGTCCGCACCAAAATTCGGTGCTAATAATTCCTCTAGGAATTGAATCAGGAGCTCTGGCTCAAGGGGACCTACATTGAAAATCTAATTCCCCCAGCTAGTAAGTGGGTTCCTGAATCTGGCACAATGAATGAAATTAAAGAAACCTATTTCAGATCTATTGAAGCAAATTCTAGAAGAAAAGAAGCTAATGTAATTGATTGCAGAGCAATTGAAGATCAACTGTATGCAGAAACAGTGTAACCAGATGTATTAGGGCAGAGCATTTATTACAATGGAAAATTAGGTTTTGCAGAGCATAAAAAGTCATTCATTCAACATTTGAATCACTTTGCATTTGAAGAAAACAAGAAGAAGAGTGCTTGAGCTAAGATTTCAAAAATTCGAAGTGCGACAGGCAAAATTCATCAGCTAACCCTAATCCCGTGAAGAAAAAGGTATTTTTTCTACTAAGCTTTGAACTTGTAATCTTTTATAGTGGCTACACCTCTAGTTATGAATATTACTAAGTGACCTAGGCCAAAGTTTAAGAAGTATCCACATAAATTAGTAGAGGTTGATCCATTAGGTGCCTTTTCAAGTGTCTCGTATGGTGTATTGCAAATTGAAGATATTAGGGCCTATATTCATGCTGGCATAGATGAGTTTGGGGACTCAAAGTTAGTAGATTTGTTTAAGAATTAGCTGAGGGATGAAATTCATGGTCTTAAACCTGAGTATAAGGCAATGCACGATAAACATTTCATTCAGATTATAGGGTTTCCATCCTTTGATGAAGATGAGTGGGTCCGGTATGTGTTAAGCCAGATGCACGATGAGTTTATATGGTTAATGAAACCCTTCAAGATCACCAAGGACACCATCAAGGCCATGATAGGGTTGAACTCATCTAGTGGACTGCTAATGCTGAAGTCAGTAAAGAATCAAATTGTAACTGATGCTACCGGTTCAAGGTTTGACAAAAGGGTAATGATAATAAATGACATCATTGATCTAGATGTCAAATTTGCATCAATGGTGATTAGATACAAGATATACCATTCTAGTAGGGAAAATTCTATATCTAGTACAGCTATCTATGCAGCTTATCAGATGTTGAGAGAGAATGCTAATTATGACTTGTGTGAGTTACTGCAAAACCAGCTAATGGAAAATTTGAATAAGGTTAAAAATGATAAGAAGGACACTTTCAAGTATGGTACACTGGTTCTATGTTTGTTCTTCTATTTCATGAATGAGTTACCTAGCAAGCAAAGCATGTGTTGGACCAACGATAAGCCCGTTGCCATTCAAATAAGAGAGAACTTGAACAGTATTGGTGACTCCAATGCCCAAAGCACTACACTTTGGGGATTCTTCAAGAATTTTCAAAACATGATGCAATCAAGGGAAAGAATCCCTACATCTATGGTTGAAAAATACAAGGATACAGTCTATTTTATAGTGGATATAGATCAGTGTTTAATGGAAGCAGTTGAACTGAGAACTGTGTGGATCATGCCCATAGGGTATGAAGTTGATGAACAAGTATTGGATATGTATGCTCAACACCTTCTGAGTAAACCAATGGACACCACAGTTGAAAGATTTGGGACATATAATGAACTTAGTGTGAAACTACATGTTGAGCTTCGAAAGTCTGAATCTAAGAGAAAGATTCAAAGGCAAGTTGAAATGTATGCAAAAAGCATTGGCATAACAAGAGAAGTTGTGGGACAAAATAGAGAAAGAATAGAGAAAGCTGATAAGGGGAAGCAGGAAAGTGAATAGGGAAGTGTTCTGATAGAATCCTCCTCTAAGCCAAGAACTACAAGAAGTATAGGTATAACCTCTGGTGCATCACCTTCTCCTGATGTAGAAAAACACTCCAGTAAGGAAGGAAAAAGGACAAAGGTAAAAAGCAAAAGACCATATGTCAGTGTGGAGAAAGTGGATGAAGAAGAAACTGACTTAGATGATGAGGTCAAAGAGTTGAAGGCATCAGGCACTAAAGCTACTAAAGTGTCTAAGGAGAAGTCCTCTAGAAGTAAAAAGACTAGTAAAAGGCATAAATTGGAGGCTTATGTTGAGAAGTCCACTCTCTGTATGGATGACATTATTAAGTCAGTCACTATAGATGGAAACTTGAAGCCAACGATTGAATTTTATGATCATTACAGTGATGCTGATAAGAGAGTTTTGGAGGAAGCAACAGTCAAATATTTGAATATGTATAGTAAGACTCTATTTGAAATAACTTACGAAATTCCAAAAAGCCTTGCAAAAATTCTAGAAGTAAGAAAAGAGAATGCAAAAGCTAAAGATTTGGAGCTTCAGGAGCATGTGTTAATAAAACTGTGTCCTCAAATTACTCTGGATAAAAAGAACCTACTATTTAAAGAAGTGAAAGAGGGCTTTAGGAGTAAGATCGGAATGAATATGCTTATGCTAGGAGAAATTTATAAGGTAGTTAGAGATACTCAGTAGATTCTTCTCAATGCATTGAAAAAGCATAATCTTCCTACCGTTAAGGAAGAAACTAATGTTGAAATTGATTCCTCCATTCCAGATATTGAGGAATTTGATAAATTTGATGATAACACTGCTATTGAGGATACACAAAATCCTCTGAAAGAGAAGGCATAAGATATTTCTAATATAGATAAAAGCAAGGAAACCTCTAATGATGATGTAGAGAAGGCAGAAGTAGAGAAAAGGAATAAAAGTGATGAGCAGAACATTAGGGTTGACTCTGAAAAGGGAGAAAATGGAGGCCCTAAAGAGCACAAGTCTGAAACATCATTTTGGGCAAGAGACACTACAAATGTAGTGAAAGAAATTTTGGAAAGAGATAAACAGATTGTAGAAGATCAGGACATAATTAAAGGACCAATCAATTTTGATACTTTATCACCAATGCAGAAGATAAAGTTGGCCTCTATTGCACAAGCTAAGGCTAGAGAGGAAATTTTGAAGTCTCATTTAGAAGATAGTGAGCTTCTTGGCCTTGCATCTAGGATTTTGGAGAAAATCATGCCCACATTTCAAAAGGATTCTTCAACATCTCCTTCTGATTAGTTGAAAAGCTTGATAAACTCTGTAAGTTCTCATTTTGAAACCTTAGAGAAGTTAGCAGAAGTTAAAGTCAAAAATGAATTTAATGAGAAGAGGTTTGCTGAAATAAAGAAAATAATTAGCTATGATAGATCTGAGCTTGATACCAGTGTAAAGAGTATTCAAAATGCCCTATTTGAAGGTGTAGAGATCTATAAGTTTTGTCTAAATAGATCTAAATCTATTGAAGATATTGAGAAAAAGATGAAGGACATAGAGATCAAACTATCTAATATTTCTCAGTCATACAGTCCTTTAACTGAGTCTATAATTACCAAAGAATGCCAAGTAATGAGTCTGCGGAATGAATTGAGTGATTTGGAGAAGGAAAAGGCCAAAATTCTAGGCAGATTGGATGAACTCTAGGGACTGATCTCCCCTAAGTTAGAAACTATGTATGACATATTGGCAGAGTCCCATTCAGTGGGCACATATCCATCCTGGACAGTATTGAAAATAAATTGGACAATGAATTGACAAAGTTGAAAAACATTTTTGGTGATATCTTTTTGCTAATGAACAAAGCCTAAGAACTATAGGAGGAAGTATGTAGAGTTTTGACCCTTGTACATAAAATTTTTGCATGAATTTTCGTATGCAGATCCCAACCTTTTCCATTGATGTCAAAGGGGGAGAGGAAAAGCATTGAAAAATAAAGAATTAATCTAAGGGGGAGCATGGGAAATCATAAGTGTATAAAGTAAGGGGGAGCTGTTCTAACACTTAGTCATTTTTTACTAAGTGTTGCCATCAATGCCAAAGGGAGAGATTGTTGGCAAGAGACACTGCTAGGCATGTCAGGTGTTGTCATTGATGGCAATGGAATCTATCTTACACATCCGCATTACATCATTTGATCATACCGAAAGTCAGAGTGCAAATTTATCTAAGTCCAGAGAGCCAAGAATAGAGCATTTGACAGGGTTCAGTATATTAGTTTGCATTTCTCCACAGGTAATCACATTGGGCTGTGGATCTGAGGGAATGGTAAGGTATGTTAGGGCTACCTAAATCCAAGATTTTAGCCTCTGGTGATGAAGGGATTGTAAGATACAAGCATCTGAGTATCAGGTTCTGGTCAAACAGTTCAATCTAGTGAAGAATAGGCCAACTTGGTATTTGATCATTGTGTGGATTAAGAAAAGTTGTTGGTTGAGTAATTTGTGAGATCTAGTGGTATTACCTAACATGTAAGGTGACTTGGATACAAAGGTTTTGGTCTGCATTGATGTTTGTACATGGATTCAGCTGACAGAACAATGTTCTTAGAAGGTCTCTAAGTTTTTCTTAAGGCTAACTATAGTTGATACAATTTCATGTAGCAGATATATATAATCGATGAGTTCAAGCATTTCAAAGTGTGGTAGTGAGAATATGAATGGATAGATGTGAAGCAGAGCAGAATCAAGTGCAAAGTGAAGAGATCTAAGCTCCAAATCATGACAGAACAATGAAGTAAGGCAGAGAGATGAAGTGTGCAAAGTCAGTGTATTGAGCTCAACTAGAACTGTAATCTTGCATTGTTAGATGCTATTTCTTAGTTCAAACATTCTAGTGAACTTCTGTAATTGATTTTGTAGGTAGTGAGCCTCCTTGAGCAATGAACTCTGGGTAGTGCACCCTGAAGGCATGTGCCTTCCCCATTTGTAATACTTTTAACAGAGTATAAATTCTTGTAGGTTAACTCCCACCGTGGTTTTTCCCTTAACCAGGTTTCCACATAAAAGTCCTAGTGTTCATGTGTTGTGATCTTGTTATTTTTGTTCTTTTGTTCATGCTTCTTTCTCTTGGATGTATGTGATAAATTAATAAAGGAACAAAGTAATAAGTTTTGTAGAACACTAATTTACCCCCCTCTCAGTGTTCCTTAATTTCAACAAACTATGCCACATAGAAAAAATGGGATGTGGTAGTACAAACTATATACATCACATAGCTGATCCCCTATCACCTATACCCTTGGAACCTTTTGGTGTACATGTGATGGAGGGCTAACCATGTGTGGCTATGGATCATGAGTGACTCCTAGAGGCACTTCATGCTCATAACCCCTTGATCCCTCCGCTCAGTCCTAGCACCTCATCACGTGTATCCTGGTACATCTACTGATAGCAGTCTCTCTCTGAGATAGCTCACTCTAGCTCTATCTGGATCCTGTCCCTGTCCACTCTTGTCTAGCATAACTCTACTGATGAGGTCTCACTAGTTATAAGGTCTCTCTTAGGTGCAGATACTATTGCAGTCTACTCTCGTAACAACTAGAGCTCTGCCTTGACATGCTTGGCTCTCTGAGTAGATTGATCTAGAATCTCATTTACTAACAATCAGTATCAGACAAATGACATGAAGTTCTCTGGATGTTACCCATAGATGGCTGTGGCGAATACCCTATCTGCACTCGCTACTCAGCCACATCAGATGATACTATCTCTGCTGTGACACAACTCACAAAGTCATGCCATGCGTCTATGCCAACTACAAAATAGAAACAAAATAGGTAATAGTACCTCATATAGACATCATAACCAATCAAACAATCACAAACAACTGTATCTAAATACATAAAGTATCCTACCAGGGTTCTCCATCTCACCAAGATGGATCTCGGATAGCTGATGGTGTAATAAGTTCTACAGTCGATGCTGAAGGTGGGGCCATGTGCCTATTGGACTCTCCCTACACACACCGGCTCAATCTCCTCACATCCATAGATGTAGGAACTCGAGCACTTGATTGAGATTGGGAATCACTCAAGCCTCATTGATGTTTGGATCCTGCTGGTCTCATCGTGGTCTCTCCCTAAAGATGTACTACGATTCAACCTCTCCCTTGTCGTCATCCTCATCCTCCTTATCATCTAAGTCATAATGGCCAGCCAAATCATTGATGTCATCCTCTATCTCTGTGTCTATCCCCTAACTAGCATAAGGCTGAGGATCACCTATGTGGTGACCAAGTGGATAGATAGGAGTAGGTCGCACTGTCTGCCACCATGTCTGATACACTCGGGTCACTCTGACATCATCTGCATCAGATATCAGCTCTGCATCCTCCAGATCATCATCATCACTAACTATCACATTTGCTATCATCAACCATTGGGTGTTATTTGCCCTGACTGTATTGCGTATAGAGCATGGATAGCTTAGACACATCATGGGAACATCATGTTGGCATTTCAACTATTGAGCTACCCAATCAAAATAAAAGCATGAGACAATGTGTTTGAGGTGACTGACCATTAGTCGATCCCTCTACATCCTTGCTAGCTGACTCCGCTCATCTAGCCATGCTATACAACTGCAATATGGTCTCTAGATGATATCACTGGGCTGTAATCTATCAAATATAACCCTCCAATATAATATATCATCGTGTCTCCAGCACCTGATAAGCAGATAGGCATGTACCCATGGATAAGACAACGCTAGCTCTATAGGAAAACCTTTAGGCCACATACAACTGATATGCTTAAAGGCCCAAACCTGTAGTAGTGTGTAACACTTCAGGCTATGAGACTCATAGTGGACATACTAGTCTAACTAGCGTTAGAGGTGCGCAAGCATACTGTGTCCCCATGCGTACATTATCTTGTGCTCCATCACCCTGATCATGTGAACAAGGCCCCCGTGAAGGTGAGTGCCTCGACCATCAGGTACGACTGCTAGTGCTATCATGACAATCATAATCCATCAAATCAGTGGAATGTCGGTGCACCTCTGCTCTAACAAGCAAAGCTAAATGTTTCCAAGCTCAGCCTGAGAGATTGTGCAGCCCAGATAATACATCTGACTCTATCAAGTGTACTCTGATGAGCGACAGTCAACGATCCTCACTGTCCCTCCTCATATGGGTAGTCAAAGGATTTGAAAGACATCCTCTAGTGTAAAGGTCATCTCTCCTATAGGTAGATGAAATGTTGACATATCTGCATTCCATCTCTCCATCAATGCCATCAACATGATAGCATGGAATCTAATCATGGGCATATCAAAGACCCACTAGAGCCCTACCAAATGTAAATGGCTCCTCTTTACAGTAGTCATGGTAGTAATGTGATTGTGTAGAAGTAACATTAGGCGATCACCTATGTGCTCTCGCATCCCTGGAACAACCTGCATGACACAACTAGGTAGAGATTCAATCAGTTTCTAAGCATCAAAATGTAACTTTATGATCAAACTACAAAATAGTGCCCGGTCCCTGGGGCCCTTGTCCTTTCTGGACTTGGGTGCCCTAGGAGGACCTGGGCACCCAAGTCAGACTAGGGCGCCCCGGGTGGACACGAGCACCTGTGATTGGGACCCTTGTCCAATCTCACCTGAAAGGAATGGAAAATGACAAAAATCTAACAAATGAAGAGTGCAAGATGGAACAAGCAAGGATCAGGGACCTACCTCGACCTCAAGTTGTCTCTCTGCCACTCGGGATTGGAGCATCTCCAGTCACGGAAGCTAGTATGGATGTCAGGTTGGCATCATCGATCTCCTCTTCCTTCTCCTTCACTCCTCTACACAATGACACGTAACAAATGATAAGTGAAAAGTGATGACTCCCTTTACATATAGTAAAGTAGATGAGAAATCCTATCACTATCTAGGTGTGAAAATAAAAACGTTGACAAGTTTCATTCTTGAGCCTTTATCTTGAGCTGTCAAACTTAGTTTTTTGTGTCGTTTGTTGCATTGAAATCTTGGTTCTACTCTCCATCTTACCAAATGTGTGGTTTTTGGGTGTTGTCTCTTTAAATAACCCTCACAATGTATTTCTCATTATTTTTTCCTCAAAATCAATGCATGTAGATATCGCCTTGTTTCTACTTTTTAGACTAAGCAAGTAGAAACAAGGGGGGCATATATCTCCCTCAATTTCCTCCCTCATCATGTCTCATCACTCAACCCCCTTAGTGTTTATGAATTGACTTATTGACAATGGTTGCATGTTGATTTGATTTGATTTTTGATTATCTAACAAGTGTTCCAACTTTGTGGTCTTGTAGGATTACAAACTTGGGGGCTTCTTCCTCTTTTGCAACAACACTTCAGCTTCCTCTACAGTATCCTTTTGGGTATCCTTTGCATTATTGATGTATTTACTTTCCTTTAGTTGCCTATGCACGTAGTGTCATATGGCCACTAAAGTGGGGGCTAAATGTTATGTCAGAAATTGTCCTCCTGTATGGAATGGTACAATTTCCCCATGGTTTATCTCCTTTCCTTTGGTGACCTTTCAACCTAGTTTTTACAGACCTTCCCAAAACTTGACTGACCTAGGTCTAACTGGAAGAATCTTGCATTTTGGAATAACCCAAATACTGAATGAGAAAAGTAAACTTGGATTTGGGGTCCCCTAACCTCCTTGAAGCAGTCTTAGTAGGAAACCAGGGCTTGGACTTGGGCACTAGCACCCTTGTCTTGCCCTATTTCCTAGGGTCTTGAATTTTGGAGGGATGTTAGCTCTTGTCATGCATTCCGGGATTCCACTTTCAAATTTTTGTTTTTAAAGTGATGTCAAAATATTATTTCAAAATATGAAATTCCTAAGGTTGGATATAAAGACATTTAAAAATCATTTCATCACACACAATCTTTATGCAAACTTGATGCCAAAACTCTGCCAAAATTACCATTGAAGATCAATAATTTGTTGAAGCTCTCGAAGTCATTTGAATTTGCTATCATGGAGACAATAGATGGAGATTAAAAATCTTGAGACTATCTTGCTCTTCCTAGGGTTTGTACACCTTTTGCATGATTGGGAGAAGGTTTGAAGACTCCAACATCAAGCTTGGAGATCCTCCACAGAGATTACTAATTCGCCTTCTTGTTCATGCAAGTCTTCATTGCTTTCAACTCCCTGAGGTGAAGTCGTGTTGTATTCATTGAGTTGTTATAAGTTGTTGACCTTCCCTTGATTGAGACATCTAAGGTTTGATATTTCTACATACACTTTGCTAGGGTTTGCACACACATCTACAAATCTTTATCTTTGGCTATTGTTGAGATGGGAACACTGAAATAGGGCTTGACTGAGGCAAGTTCCTTTATAGCTACAACCATTTTTCTCCTCCTTTTGCATGTGCAGGTTGTATTTGTCGATATCTGATGGAAAGGAGTTGCAGGAAGGTTCATGTTGTAGACATAGTCATGATGAAATTTGAATTTTGGGATTCCAAGAGTTTTGGGACACTAGGACTAGCACCCTAGTCCAACCGGTGATTTTCATGAGATTCAGGAAGCTCTAGAGATTGTGAAGTAGCTAGTGCAGAAGAATCTAACATTAGGAAACTTTCAGGACACAGGTACTAGCCCTAGTCCAACCACTCCTTAGTTTCTAGGTACACTATCTCTAAACTATTTACTCTACACTTCTGTGGTTGTTTCATTAATATCTGTGTCAGAAATTGAGTTATTATAGTCTGATATGCAAATTAAGGTTTCAAGGTTAGAGAGAAAAACTATCTTGTAAAACTTGATTCAAATAGTAAAATAGACACAATTAGCAGGAAAAGGGAACATCAAAGATTTGTAGTTTATTGCTAAACTTGCCCCTTGCTTCCCTAATGTTTTAGTGCATGTGAAAGTGTGGGACTTGTATCATCCATCTTGCTTCCACATTTTCACCACTAAACAATGTTAAACTTGAA
Organism: Cunninghamia lanceolata; assembly: GCA_027924645.1. Lineage (NCBI taxonomy): Eukaryota > Viridiplantae > Streptophyta > Pinopsida > Cupressales > Cupressaceae > Cunninghamia > Cunninghamia lanceolata. Next base: position 555,012 of record BSBN01000665.1, read on the forward strand.
ACCATTTATGAAGGAGATAAGAAAGTAAAGCAAGCCAAGATGTAGATCTTCAAGAGCAAATTTGAGAACCTAAAAATGTCAAAGGATGAAGACATTGCTGGATATATGCTCTAGGTGTGAAGTGGTCAATGACATCACATTTCTTGGTGGAGAAGTGAAAGAAGATGAGATTGTGAAAAAGGTTCTAAGATCTCTTACCAAATCTTACAGTCATAAGGTATCTGCCATTGAGGAGAATGCAAACTTGGATACTTACACTATAGACAAACTATTTGGCTCCCTTACTACCTTGGTAATGAGAGAGTTTGGTAGTGATGCTCGAAAGAAAGAAGTTACTTTCAAAGATAATGTGAAGACAAAAGAAGAAGTTGCTGATGAAGATGAAAGATCTGATGAATTTGAAGAAATTTTTGTGAGAAGACTAAAGAAAGGAACTGGGAAATACAAAGGTAAGTTACCCTTCAAATGATTCAATTGTGGAAAGGTTGGTCACTTTGCTTCTAAATGTCTTTTTAAGGAATCAAGAGGTAATAAAAAGAGAGACAAGTTCAAAATAAGTCTGCATTCTATAGAGATAAATTATTATTCAGAAGATGAGGATCATGATGATTCAAATGATGAAACACTTTTCATGGCCTTGAGTGTTGGTGACAAAAAGGATGATGTTGGAAAATGTGAGAAGACTGATGCCTTGCAAACATACCAAAACAATGAAAGATCAATGGTTGTATGGACTCATATGATTGGTGACAAGGAGAAGTTTATTAGCCTTGAAAAGTGGGATGGTGGTGCTATCAAGTTTGGTGGTGATGAGTCAGTCCAGGTCTGTGGAAAAGGTTCTATAACTATTGATGGGAAGAACAAGGCTGAGGATGTCCTCTATGTCAAAGGGCTAAAATGCAATCTTCTCAGTGTTAGTCAGATGTGCAGAAATGGGTATAATCTCACCTTTCATGCCAAGGGTTGTGAAATCAGGAAGGTAGGGTCTAGAAAACTAGTTACAGAAGGTATCAAGACATATGGTGACATCTATCATCTAAAGGAAGTAGATGGAAGAACATGTTATTTGGTTCAATCCAATGAGTGTTGGTTGTGGCACAAGAGAATGAGACACAACAATTTTGATAATATGGTAAAGATTGGTTCTACTCATGTAGTGAGAGACATGCCTAATATAATCAAGCCTACAAATATAGTATGTAGGGATTGTCAAATAGGAAAACAGACAAAGACAAATTTCAAAAGCAAGGAGTATTCTTCTTCAAATCCATTGGAGCTGATTCACACTAATCTATGTGGCCCTACAAGAGTAAAGAGTCAACAAGGTGAGAGGTATTTCATGTTTCTTATTGATGATTATTCTAGAATGACTTGGGTTACTTTCTTAAGAGAAAAATTAGATGCCTTGATAAATTTAAAGTGTTCAAAGCTATGGTTGAGAATTAAGTAGATGCCAAGATCAAATGTTTGAGGTCTGATAGAGGTGAGTTTACTTCAAATGAATTTTAAAAGTTTTATGAAGATAATGGTATTAGGAGACATCTGTCAGCTCCTAGGACCCCTCAACAAAATGAGGTAGTGGAAAGAAAGACTAGGACTATGCAAGAGATGTCTAGGGCAATGTTGAAAGATGTAGATCTACATGATATGTACTAGAAGTATCCAGTTTACAATGCTATCTATCTAATTAACAGAGTGCAACTGAGGGTCAACAACTCTAAGACCCCTTATGATCTATGGTATGGAAGACCTCCCACCGTCAGATACTTTAGGTTCTTTGGCAGCAAATGCTATATTAGAAGAGATGAAGAAGACCTAGTAATGTTTGAATCAAGAAGTGATGAAGGAATATTTCTTGGCTACTCAACCAGAAGCAAAGCTTATAGATGCTACAACAAGAGGTTGGGAAAGATGATTGAAAGCACAAATGTCAAGGTAGATGAAGACCTATATCAAATGTCACATGAATTAGAGGACTCTGAATCTGATATCTTTCCATGCATTGAAGATGAAGAATAATAAATGAAAGAAGAAAAGGAACAAGAACCAAAGTAGATGCTTAAGACTCCAACAAAGTATGTGTAGATGAACCACTCAGTAGATTAAATCATTAGAGATAAGGATGAAGGTGTGTAGACAATGAGAAGGCTTGCTAAGGCACATGAGAATAAAACTTGTGTTTGTTATGAAAGGTAGAACCCAAACACTTTCTTGATGCTAGCAAAGATGATGGATGGATAAAGGCCATGGAAGAAGAGTTGGATCAAATTGAGAAGAATCAAACATGGGAATTGGTTCCCAGACCAAAAAATAAGAATGTTATTGGAACAAAGTGGGTGTTCCAAAACAAACTAAATGAAGAAGGTGAAGTTGTAAGAAATAAAGCAATATTGGTATGCAAAGGATACACACAAGTTGAAGGTATTGATTTTGAAGAGACCTTTTCTCTGGTAGCAAGGATGGAGGCAATCAGAATTTTCATTGCTCTTGTTGCTCATAAGGACTTCAAGGCATATCAGATGGATGTTAATTCAACATTTATGAATGGTAATCTAGAGGAAGAGGTTTATATTGAACAACTAGATAGTTTCCAAATATCATAAGATCTGGACATGGTGTGTAGATTGAAGAAAGCTCTGTATGGTCTCAAGCAAGCACCTAGAGCTTGGTATGCTAGGTTGGACAGGTACTTACTTTAGCAAGGCTTCAAGAAAGGTACTACAGATAGCAATCTTTACATCAAGGAAGAAGGTGACATGATATTGATAGTTGCAGTATATTTTGATGACATCATCTTTGGTGGAGTTGATGATATGTGTAAGAGGTTTGCAAAGGAGATGCAAAAAGAGTTTGAGATGTCTATGATTGGTGAGATGTCTTTCTTCCTTGGACCTCAAATTACTCAGCTAGATGGTGGTATCTTTATTTCTCAAGCTAAGTATGTCAAAGAGTTGTTGAAGAAGTTTGGTATGGAGGATTCAAAACTAGTGAGTACTCCCATGGTCACTGGATGTCACTTGCACAAACATGATGACTCTCTAAAGGTGGATCATACTATCTATAGATCTATGATTGGAGGACTGTTGTACTTGACTACTTCTAGACCTAATATTATTCATGCACTATGTGTGGTTTCCAAATATCAAGCCAATCCCAAGCACACACATGAGAAGGTACTGAAAAGGATATTCAGATACTTGAAAGGAACTCTAGATTATGGCCTTTGGTATCCAAGAGGTATTGAATTTAATTTGAGTACTTACACTGATGTTGATTGGGCCAGTTGTGTTGATGATAGAAGAAGTACAAGTGGTGGTGCTTTCTTTTTAGGAAGAAGATTGGTTTCATGGTAAAGTAAGATGCAAGATTCAGTGTCCTTATCTACTATAGAGGTAGAGTACATTGCAGCAGCATCCTGTTGTACACAAGTGTTGTGGATGAAGCAAACCTTGAAGGATATCAAGGTATTGTATGATGAGCCTATTCTTATCACATGTGATAATACAAGTGCTATCAATATTTCCAGGAATCTAGTGATGCATTCTAGAACCAAGCATATAGCAAGCATGCATCACTTTTTGAGAGAGAAGGTTGTAGATAAGGAAGCAAAGTTGGAATATTTTCCAACAAAGGATTAGATGGCAAATATTTTCATAAAGGCTCTTGCAAAGGATACTTTTGAGGATCTACAATAGAGGTTAGGGGTAATTACCTCTCCTTCTTCTTGCTAGATGAATAAGTGGTGCATATGTTCAGGGGGAGTTCATGTTATATATGGTTCTTGGACTGATGATGGCTACCTCTTAGGGGGAGTAGGTAGTGGTTATTGATGATAGGGGGAGTTTATTTCTATAACAAAAAGTCATGCTCTAAGAAATAATGTGTAGGGATGTGGTCACTATTGAGCAAGCAGTGGACACCCTTTGTCCTTGATGTCAAAGGGGGAGAAATGTGTAGGTATGTGTTGCCATCAATTCCAAAAGGGTAGATTGGTACACATATGGATGTTCCTAGGGTTGTCATTGATGTCAACACTATAATGGTGGTGTGATGGTGTTAATGGTTGGATGTCATGTGCAAAGAAGATACAGTTCATGGCTGGATGTCATGTTGAATATAATGTGGATTACTGAAGTTCATGGTTGGATGTCATGCCCTGATCAGTACAGAGTTGAGTATGAAGTAATAGCAATATGGGAATTAGAAACACACAAATGATTAGATATGTTTTTGATGTTACTAATGGTGTGAAACATGCATGTTCCAAGTTTTGTAATGATTGGATTACCAGAAGAGTGTTTTTCTATTGACAGTTTGAAGATAATGTTGTTTCTATGAAGGTCTTCTGTGTAGGACAATGGAATGCTCCGCATTCCTCCACATTTACAGATATGGCCATGCAATTCTAGAAATATATTCAAGGTGCAGTGAAGGTGACAATTCCAATTTTTTAGATTATTTGTCCTTCCACTATGAAAGTTATGCATTCAATAGAGTACCAGTATGTGTTCTGGCATAGTATGCTAGTGTTGAAGACCTATTGGAATGCTCTGCATTCCTCCATAAATGAATAGTTACCATTGCAGTTTTGAGGACATGTTTATGGATGTATATTGTATGCTTCCTTGTAGTCTCAAGTGTCTTGGTGGTCCACAGCTTAGTTTTTCAAATGATAGCATGTTGCAGTGTGTTCTAGATGACTTATTGTTCCTAGAGTTCATGGTTGAAGTTGTGCGGGACAAATATTTGATGTGCAGAGGTAAAGGAGTGTTTGGAGATGCCGTACGAGTCATGTGGACTCATTTGGAAGAGTTCCATGAAGATCTTTCTTGTTTCCAGTACCGCACAAGGTTTTCAAGTTGTTGTGGCCTTTTTACTTCAAGTCTTCATTTATTTTTCTTAAAGATGTTCTATTCCCAAATGAACAGAGTGTGCAGATGTAATTCCTTGGTGTTTGAAGTTGTGAAGGATGTTTTGGACCTTGTTAAGCAAGTGTTGGTGTTCAAAAGGCATGGGTCTTCTGTTGGTGTAATGTGTGGTTTTGTTTAGGACCTATCTTCTACACTTTTCATGTTGTGTGTTGTCTAACCAACTTGTAAATGTATTTTTCATGTTGTATCCTACCGGCAAGAAATGTAATCAATGTAGTATCTTGTATAAATTGTAAATCAAATTGAGTGAGTCGAGGTGTGATTGCAAGTTGATTGATGAGGTTGACAAGAAAGATAAGGAGAAGAATGCATGCATTTTTTATGTGTGACTGAAGGAGAAAGAGTAGAAGTTGTAGATGCTATCCCGATTCATCTTGAAGACATATTTGTGATAGTGATCAAGTATAGAGTGTGACTAACTGATCCAATCATTAGAAGAAAGTGTGAAGAGGCAAAATTGCAATCATCAAAGGTGTGAATTTCAATGTTAGTTTTCAGACAGTAGAAGGACTATCATACTGCAATATTTTGTAATTGTGTTCTCAATTCAGGGAGAGTAACTTCCTTGGGAGTGACCCTAAAACAAATTCTTCAGGGAGTAGTAGCTTCCTTGGGAGTGACTCTAAATCAATTTTTTTAGGGAGTAGTAGCTTCCTTGGGTTGTATCCCTAAAAAAGTTGTTATTTGAGCTTCATTTATTGTGAGTTAATCCTCAACGTGGTTTTTCCCTTCTTGGGTTTTCCACATATATATGGTGTTATGTGTTGATGTGCATTGTGTTAATATTTCATTCTTATGTTAATACTGTGATGCTTAAGTTTTAATCTACTCCAGATAAGTTAAAGTTGTTAAAATATAAGTTTTAATCTGCTCTCAATAGCTTGGTGTGTTCAACATTTTAGACACATTAAATCTTGGGAAACTTTTAGATTCATCACTTTGTCACCTTTTAGCATGGTTTAAAATTGACATTGCCATCACAAAATTGTGCCTCATCTTGATCATTCAAGCTTCTAAACCTTGATCATAATTTTAACCTTTCTTTGCCACTTTGGATTGCTAACAAAAGTAGAATCTTTCCTTGGTGTTTCTATCTTTAGATTGTACCATCCATCACCTAGTATTCAAATGTATTCTCTCCCTAATTTTTATTTCTTTCATGATGAAAAAGTAATTTTTTTTCCTAGACTTTGTCCTTGTTCTACTTCACTGCTTTTATCATTTGTTGCTATGATGTGATCATGTTTACCCTACAAAACTATTAGGTGAAAATTCCTTTGATAACTAACTAGGACAACAAGAACTAACTTGGGTGTGGTAATAACTTAAGGATTAATTGATAATTAACATGAGAAAAATAGGTTTGAAAATGGGGCTTCATAGGGGTACCAATAGATGCTATGACAAAGAACTTTTATATCTAGAATATAGATTTAGATTAATGACTAGAAGTTGGGGATGAATAGATCATGAGTTTTTGGGGTCTAGAATTGGATCATGCTTGTAGTCTAATTTGACAAGTGCAATTCTATCCTTGTTACATAAGTTTATCTAACACAGAATATGTCCTTCAATACCTACAAAAAAATGTTCACTTGAATTTATGTGTCTGTAAAGGGTGGAATTTGGATAGTTTAGTCTTTAGTAGTTTTGTATGTGTAGCTTCCTTTGACCCTTACATTCAAGGACCTAGGGTCAAGTTGCAATGTACTATCATACCCTAGGTCACTATTGATATGTAGGGAAATTTGGATTTTTATGATTTGATTGCCAATTTCCTTCTCTTATGCTCAATTGTACCTTACAGCCCTAATTATGCAAATATGACAGTAAATAGATGAATTATAGAAAATGCTTCTATAGAAAGATGTAAAATAACAAATAACTGTGCACCTATTTTTGAGGCTCAAAGGTAGAAAAGTCAGGGAATAAAGAGTGGACGTCCAAGTCCAAGGCCCTGTTTTTTGTCGAGATCTAGAAACAAGGTCTGCAACTTGTATCTTCTATACCAGAGATTTTTCCATTACAAAAATTCAAGGAATAATGAGTGGGTGCCCAAGTCTAGGGAGTTGTTTTCTTCTCTGATCTACAATTTTGACACTCTGTTGTACCCTCCTGCAACTTCACCTTGTCTGCAACTCCAACTTGTAACCTGTAATCATGAAACTTTGGGAGGGGGTTGTGGTGTTTAGAGGCTTGCCTTAGTCAAGCCCCAGAGAGACATTCAAGTCTTTCGAACACCATTGTCAGATAGAGAGTGCATGCCTTGGGAGGTAGAGGCAAAAAGCAAATGATAAATGCTCAATAATCACAATAGATGTCACCTTGTAGTGAATGTCTCATGAGAGGAAGAAACTCTTCATTCTATGGGGAGATGGATGCTCAAATCTACAAATACAAACACATAGACAATACAAATATGCTCTTGTAACACAATGAAAGCCTTGAATCACCTTTAGAATGCCAATGCTCATCTAGTAATTCTCTAGTTTACAAATGAATGCCTAAAAATTCTTTTATATATAACTACAAACATTCCCACCAAGATTTCATAAATTCAAACTTACCATGTTGGCCTAGGGACCAAATAACGGTCATAATCTGACACTAGAAATTTGGGCCTGACCCAAAATAGGGCAGGACTAGGGCATGGGCACCCAAATCCTCCCCCTATTTTGGGTAGGGTTAGGTTCAAGGGGTCCCCCTAGGCCCCATTTATCATGATACCCAGGGTTCATTCCATCGGGATGTTGAATTATGACGCAAGATGTCCTAAATGCACACTAAAGACTCGAGAGCTAAACCTTTTGAGGGAAAAGCCCCCAAGGGGACATTTTCTGACATTACATTTAGCCCCCACTTTAATTATGTATAAAAGTGAGACCAATACATGCATTAAAGTATGGTCAACAAACACAACAAACACGCCAAGCACATTGAAGACAATGACAAGCATGTAAAACATGGAGAAGACAGTTATAGTCACGCAAAACATGGAGAATATAGTAAATGCATAAAAGACACATTAATGCATGGAAGATAGAGATGATTTCTTTTCTTTTTCTTTTTCTCATATATATATATGAAGTGCAGATGCAAGTACAGGAAAGTAAACAAACCTCCCATAATGTAGGATGTACTCATCGCACAAGTCTTTGAACTACATATATAGGGAAACACACACACAAGACATGCAAAACCTCCCAAAATGCAAGATGTACTCATCGTACAAGTCTTTAGACTACATATGGGGCAACAAGTATGCCAAACAGAGAAAGTGCACCAAACACACACACTTTGAAGACATGGAGAAAACACGACAGACAAGCAATGGAGTGTCCCTATTTCTAGGTTTAGCACCATCTTAGGCACATTACAGGCATACACCAATGATTGGGCTTCACCACAACAATCACCGAAGACACGCTTAAGGGTTGAGTTAGTCACAAAAATGCTCCCTGCCTCCACAGAGGACTTTTGAAAATGTAACCTCACCCACATCATGAAGATGCCTTACAATGAAAAGGAAGCATGGCATACAACCCCACCTGCATCACGGAGATGTCTTACAGTGAAAAGGAGGTATGAGCTCAAAAGAATACAACCCCACCTGCATCACAGAGATGTCTTACGGTGAAAAGTAGATAATACAAAACAGATTTCAAGATTGTTCAAACACACTTTACTAGCATCTAGAACATACAACTTACCTTATATATGCCCCCACCTTAAGGTGGTTGATATCATGCATCGATATCAAGCACATTAAGGTAGGAAGAAAACACACAAGGGAACATAGACTTTCACAAAGCCCATGCCCCTTGGAGCTGACGTGCACTTTACGATCACCAAATGTTCCCACAAACACATCCTTGTAAGAAACATGTTAGTGTCCACATATAAACAACAACAATGCGTATGAAATCTGAGGCATGAAAGATTCAAGATAGACAAAGTGAATGGAGTAGAAGTATTGTTATGATTTGTAAATGAGATAGAACACCATCAAAATCACTACACGGAAAGCATGAGTGCTTCCACTAGCCAAGCATCGGATAAGATATACAACTCCATCGTCATATTAGGAACTAAGTCCAATTTTTGATTTCTCATGAAAGGGACGCTAGGTCCACATTAGTATAAATGTTTTTTGTCGTCCGCCCACTAGATAGAAACACTAGAGGAAGGGAAACAATAAATAAGAGAGGAGAAACAAGTGTCTTAGGGACAATCACATAGGAGGGTGCCCCCAGGTCACCAACCGCAACGCTATGTGCGTAAGACACAACACACAACAATGAAATCAGAGAGAGAGGCAATATAGAAGAATGATGATACAAATAGAAGAAGGTCACAATAGAGGTAGTCTCCTAGTATCCTGGACCTTACAAGAGAATCAAGGGTCATCCCAGGAGGCCTAAACAACACATAACACATCATGGGGGAAGCACATCATGAGAGAGATAAAGGGTTAGAGATACGTACCTGGTAGGGTCTTTATATCAGATTTTAGAACTTGTGAACCTCTTGGAGAGGTACTCGATCATGTTGAGTGCAAAGTGTGAGTGGTGCTTATGAAAGTCTTGTTTATTATCATATGATGCGTGTTTTGTAATTCCATGTTGAAGTGAGACTTTTTGTTGCCTATGAGGGGGAGAACCACTATTATTTCCAATTGTTGACAGTCGTCTTTCTCTTTTCTAATTTTTAGCGAGTTTTCATTGTTGAATCTTTCTAACACAGTAACAGGAATTATCTTGTACCTTTTGACTCGTTGCTATCAGTTGTTCTACTTGTTTTTCTGGTGTATTTTGGTTATTTCCCGATCCATATAAGGATAACGGAGGAGGAACCTCAACATAAATTCCTTGTCTTCGTGGACGAGGTGAATTATCCACTTTATTCTTATCCACTTCAATCATACCTATGATATTATCATAGTCTAAATAATCATCATCATCTATTTTCACTAAACCTTGTTCCATCATATTGGTATTAGTATGTTTAGGAAATGGGTTAGTAAAGATTTGTAAATTTTGATTTGGCAGAGCAACCGACTTATTTCTGTTAGCATTCACACCCGATACCTATATGATATTAGAATCAATAAGGTCTTGTATCTCATGTTTAAGACACATACATCATTCAGTATCATGTCCTTGTCTGATGAAAATGACAAAAGGCATTGGCATCAAAGTAAGGTCCTTGTGCTTTACTAGGATTGATAGGCCTAATTGGGGGAAGCTTTAGAATGTTGTTACTCACAACTTGATTCATGATAGAATGATAGGACTTAGATATCAAAGTAAACTTTCTTGGTTGATATGATGCTTTCTTTGGATTGGTGATAGCAGACACATTAGAAAAGTTATTCGTATTCAGTCCATTAATCTTGATGAAACTCCTATTATTATTATTATTCCTCTTAAAGTTGTTTTGTGACAATCCACCCATGGATTGGCTAACTTGAGTCAATGAGTTTTGATTCTCATACTGACTGGACGAAAGTTGGTAATCATAAAGGGTGGTGCATAAATGTTGAAAGGAGTTATACTTCATCAAGAGGATCTTATCACAAATATTAGGTTGTAGATTAGTGATAAACACCTTCTAAACATCATCTTTCATCTAATATTGAATTTGTGTATACAAAGCTTGATATAGACTAATGAATTCAATTAATTTCTCTTTCTGACCTTGTCTGCAATGAACCAGGTCAATTAAGGAGACTTGGGGTCTGATGTTTTCTTGAAAATGTTGTAAAAATTGATCAATCAACTACAAAAAGGAGTGTATTGAATTTGGAGGTAAAAAGAAAAACCATTCTAAAGAGGTATCTTTGAGAGATCGCGGGAAAAATTTTGCCAACAAGGTCTGTTCAAAGTAGAAATTGCTACACATAGCTGTGATATCTGCCACATGAGTATTAGGATCACCTTTTCCACCATATTTTTCAAAGCGAGGAGTCTCAAACCTCTCAGGCATAGGAGTTCTCAAGATTGCATAGGAAAGGGGATTACGGGCATGATATGTTGGTATATTGGGCTACGAAGAATTTGTCAAATTTGTTACCTTTTGTTGTAAAGCATTCATGCCCTATAAAAGTTGGTTTAGGATGGCATTGTTGGGAGATGTGGTTTGGTGCAAGGAATTGGAACCAAAGTGAGGAGGTGATTGAGCTTGAGAGGTGATAGGCGGAGGATGAGAATAGGTCAATGGTGGTTGGACATAATGGTAGGTAGAAGATGGTTGCGAGTAGGTAATAGGTGGCGGGAAATAAGTGGAATAGATAGGTGGTTGAGAACAATTATTCATAGAAGAGGTCCCCTTAGAAGCCAAATTGTGATAATCAAATCCCACAACTTTGTAATTAGTGCCATTAGATATTCTAATACTAGTGGTAGCATTAATACAAGCATTCACATCAGTTGTTTAGATTGTGGATGTAAAAGTGGATATTCCCATAGTTGGTATAGTTGTTGATACTTGTGTATGAGATGATGACAAAGTGTTATTTATTACTTTTACACATTCAGTCACTAGCATGATATTAGTTTGTACAATATGTGCTAAACCATGGATTACATTAACACCATCTTGTCTTTCTTAAATATCAATTCTCTTACATGGTGAATCATAGGTACAGCTTCTCCAACTATCCTCTTAGTTTGCACATAGTCTTGGAATTCAGCTAGGTCTTTGTCAAGTTTATTTATTTTCTCATTAGATACATATCTTGTCATCTCAATAGTATCATCAACATCATGAAAAGTTTGCTCTTCCATTGTACTTGTGATAGGTGTAATGTCTTGTAACATTTGTGTCTCTCCTTTTGTAAAGAAGGTGTTCGATGTGCCAACTTCTTCAAGAGCACTAGATCTCATGTGCATTATGCTTCTTATTAAAGTAATTTTTTTCTTAGGGTAGTGAGTTATTAGACTCATGCAAATCTAGGATGACAACAAGTCAAAATATAGTGAAAATATGCTAAAATATGCGATTTTCACCAAATCTGAATGCAAAAGAGCATGACAAAGGGTGTTGTGAGGAAAATTATGATGGAAATAAAATTATATCAGTAATAATGGTCTCCTAATTCCAAAATATCCATCATAACATGCTTTTAGTGCCACTCAAGGTCAAACCCTAGTGAAAATATAGCAAAAATAGGCAAATTTTCATGATTTTTCAATTCCAAGACCTAGAAAAATGAGTTTTGTAAATAATTTTAGGAGGTGTAGAAAATTATATTGATTATATCAGTCACCTCAATCCATAAAATTTGTCACAACACACTTGGAGTGCAAACTATGCCAACCCTAGGGTTAAAATAGTAAAAATGTGCAATTTTTCACCAAATTTTCACTACAAGAGCCCAATAAAAAGGTGTTGTGAAGATGTTTAGGAGGGGAAGAAAATTATTACCCTGATAACAACTAATTAGTGTAAAAATATCCTTCACAACATGCCTATGGTGCAAATTTGGAGAGTCGATAAGGCCAAATCTAGTGAAAATCAATGTTTTTGAAGCCCTAGGTTTGAGATCTTGACACAAAATGCTATATGAATGTTTTGAAATCTTATGTATGATGAAAATTAAATTTTCTCAGATCTGAAAATTATTTCCAATCTCTAACACGCAAAATGCTAATGCAAATCGAGTGAAAAATCAATGAAAATGCTAGTTTTTGTTGAATTTTTCTATACAAAAATGCAAATTTGTTCTAAAATGAAAGACTATAGACAAATGAAAATTTTAATTAGTCTCTTAAATCAGTAGAAAAATATGAAACAAGATTTTACCTACAATCCATAGATTTTGGAATTACTAGGTTATATGCAAAATTCATATTTTTCAACAAAAACCCTAGCAATTTAATGATGAAAATGCCATGTAAGATATTGAATTTTTGTAATTTTATGTAATTTAAATCAGATCTAATGAAAAAATCATAAATTTGATGAAATTCAAATTAAATGATGCAAAATAGAAACCCTAGAATGCATTTTTTTTCAAAATTTTCCAATTTTTCAATTTCTTTGTAAATTTTCCAATGCAATAAGATAAATGACTATATGAATGAATGAAAATCAATGCAAATCTAAAGCAAAACACTCAGCAAGGTGCAAACAAGTCCAATAACATGGGTTCACCAAAATGTAAATGGTGGAATTTGGATAGTTTAGTCTTTGGTAGTTTTGTATGTGTATCCTCCTTTCACCCATACATTCAAGGAGACCTAGGGTCAAGTTACAATGTACTATCATACCCTAGGTCACTATTGATATGTAGGGAAATTTGGATTTTTATGATTTGATTTTCAATTTCATTCTCTTATGCTCTATTGTACCTTAAAACCCTAATCATGCAAATACGATAGTAAATAGATGAATTAAGGAAAATGCTTTTGCAGAAAGATGTAAAATAACAAATAACTGTGCACCTATTTTTAGGGCCTGAAGGTAGAAAAGTCAGGGACTAAAGAGCAGGTACCCAAGTCCAAGACCCTACTTTTTGTCAAGATCTGGAAACAAGGTCTGCAACCTGTATCTATTGTACCAGAGATTTTCCCGTTGCGGAACTTCGAGGACTAATGAGCAAGCACCCAAGTCTAGGGAGCTATTTTCTTCTCTAATCTGCAATTTTGACACTTTGTTGTACCCTCATACAACTTCACTTTGTCTACAACTCCAACTTGTAACCTACAATCATGAAAACTTTGGGAGGGGGTTGTGGTGTTTAGAGGTTTGCCTCAGTCAAGCCCCGGAGAGACATTCAAGTCTTCTGAACACTGTTGTTAGATAGAGAGTGCTTGTGTTGGGAGGCAGAGGCAAAAACCAAATGATAAATGCTCAATAATCACAATAGATGTCACCTTATAGTGAAGGTCTCATGGGAGAAATAAGCTCTTCATTCCATGGGGAGATGGATGCTCAAATCTGCAAACATAAACACATAGACAATACAAATCTTCTCTTGCAACATAATGAAAGCCTTGAATCACCTTTAGAATGTCAATGCTCATCTAGTAATGCTCTAGTTTACAAATGAATGCCTAAATATGCTTTTATATGCAACTACAAACATTCCCGCCAAGATTTCGTAAATTCAAACTTATTGTGTCGGCGTAGGGACCAAATAATGGTCATAAACCGACACTAGAAATTTGGGCCTGACCCAAAATAGGGCAGGACTAGGGCACAGGTGCCCAAGTCCTCCCCCCTATTTTGGGTAGGGTTAGGTTCAATGGGTCTCCCTAGGCCCCATTTGTCATGATACCCAGGGTTCATTCCATCGGGATGTTGAATTATGATGCAAGATGTCCTAAATGCACACTAAAGACCTGGGAGCTAAACCTTTTAAGGGAAAAACCCCCAAGGGGACATTTTCTGACATTACAGTGTCTAATAATAATGTGGTGCTAAGAAGCATCATTAGGAAATTGCTATATATAGAGGAAAGCATGAAATTTTCTTGATGATAGTCAAACCCCTAGGTTAATTCAACAAGATCAAGACAAGATGTTGATGTTCTGAGTACACTACACTTGCTGCAAATTAATACTAGTGATAATTGATTATGTGATATGTGTGATCGATGGTGGATTCTTTTGATTGATATTCAATCCTATCTGATCCTAAAATAAACTAGGATTATGTCCTTAAATGCAAGTCCTAGACACAAATTGATACCTTTTAGGACCCCACTTAACATAGCTAGTTCTAGAAGGGACTCCCTTAAAAACATAAACATGTGTGCTAGAATCATGTAATAATAATATCCATGTAAAGTGCCATAAAACGTAGAGGTGAAAGAGTGAAGTATGCACTTTTCTCCTCTTCATTTTCCCTAATTTTGGTGTTCATGCAAATCTAAGTTAACAAACATGTCATAGTATAAATAAAAGAAAATACTATGATTAAAAAAAAAAATAGAAATAAGAATATGAGCCATTCAGAAAACTATGCATTCCATTTGTCTCTAATATGCTTCCATCAAGCCTATCATGTTATCAAATTAAAAATACCAACCTATGAAATTATACATAAATTGGAAATATAATTAGTAGATAATATACCCCCTCGAATTGCATGTATTATGATGGAGTACTTATAAATCAAGGAGGAGAGAAAAATGAAAATGAAAACCATGACTACAAACTTAGTATGATAATAGAGAATGATATGTAAATTTGAAACTATGATAGAAAAATTAAGTATGAATGATGAAGCAAATATGAGTATTAAATGCATACTTGATTTATAATTACCTATGTTGTTGAGCAACATGTATAAAAAATGTGAATGAGTAGATGCCCCCACTTTTTCCCTTGATAAGAACAAGTATGGAAACATTGAATTTTCAAAAAGAAATCATACCTTCCCCCCCAAGTGACAAGATCAAATGAACACATAGAAAGAACATGAATGTGAAATTATAATTATAATGTGTTGAAATAGTAGGGTAAATGACACAATAAAAATATTATGACAATAGATATTTAATTTAGTTATGATGTGATTAAGCCAATAAACTTATATGAATTCAAAAATAATGGAGAAGCAATTTTGAAAATCAACAATTTCATAAAATCCAGGCCATATAGACACTAGATATATGTGGAGAAACCCTTATAGGAATAAACTCCACCCCAAAGAGACCTAAGCTTGTATTATTCCAAACAATGTAGTACAATAATATAATCCACTTATCCCTTTGATAGTAGTGTGACATCATAAGAGTACATGCAAAGAATGTTACAATCCACTATCCCATGCTTCGAATATGTAGGGAAATTGGAAACAAGAAACCAACAAGTGGTATCTAAAACCATGAGTTAAAACCATGATCCAAAGTAAAAGTGCAATGCCCATATGGTCATGGTCAAGCATCTCAAAATAGTATGTCAATCCTCTTACACCTCATACACCCCTCTTATGCACCATAGATGTCATAGATTTTGTCATAACAGTCAAATTTACCAAGATCCCAATCTTAGGTGCTTCGTGAGGGCATTTAATGTTTTTACCATATCCATCAAATTAGGAAGATGCTTTGTAACTCCCAATTTTGACCTTTCCAATGTAACCTCCCTATTCAATGTATTATTACACAATATTCTAAGTATTTTAGAGAATAGATAATAAAAAAATAATTTCCCCATCCACATATGGACATCCCATTTTTCCTACTCTAAAATGTTTGGAGATCATACAATATTTATCATTTACATAAATTTTAAACATAATTAATCAAGACATAGTATTACAAGGTTAATGGCACCCCTTATCCTAACATTCTTGTACTTACATTTACATTAAAAGACATAAAGGGAAACTAAAAAATAAATTGAGTTCTCTAAGAGGCAAGACCCATGGCATCTCTGCACCAACTAATTTCTCTAGCTCATTGACTTAGAGTAAATGTAGCATTAATTAGGGTGACAACCTTCTATACTATGACTCTTCCACCTTTAACCATCTCATGGACAAAGTGATATTGAACATCAATATACTTTGTATAAGCATGGTACATTGAGTTGTCCACCAAACATATAGAACTATAACTATCACATCTGATCCTATCTTGTTTGCACTAAAAGCCAATATTTGAACACAATATTTGTAACCACATTACCTCATAGGCATGTGTCATAGCGACGCACTCTATTTTTGCAGTGGAAAATACAATTGTATGTTGTCACTTACCCATCCAATTGATAGCTCCTCCAAACAAAGTAAACACATAACCACTTGTGGACCTCCTACTATCTAAATCACCAACCTAATCTAAATCAACAAAGCCCTATATATCAAGAAAATTTCCCATGTCATAAAATCCTATAAAAGAAAATAAAATAATCAGAAGTCCCTTACAATATCTGAAAACCATTTTCTACTAGGGATAGACATAAACCTACTAAGAACTCCCACTGCTTGGACAATGCCTAGTCTTGTATAGACCATAATATACACAAGGCTTCCTATGGAACTGTCATAAGGAACATTAAACATATCCTCAAATCATTATCTAACTTAGGACACCAATCCAATGATAACTTAGTACTGATAGGTAAATGAATATTAACTAGCTTACAATCATGCATCATAAACCTCTACAAAATAGTCTAAACATAATTTGATAGAGCCAAAGATTTCTACCAACCCAATCCTTTTTTATCTTGATATCTAGAATTTACTTCACAATCCATAAATCCTTCATTTAAAAGGAAATAGATAATTGAGTTTCAAGTTCCCTAATCATTACCTTAATGTTTCCAATTAACATGTTATCAACATACAAGAAAATGATTAGCAATTGATTGTGAATTAATTTAAAATAAAATAAAATGATCACATTCACTTTTAACAAACCCAAGGTCTAATGCGAAAGCATCAAACTTTGATACCATATCCATGGTGATTGCTTTAGACCATGCAATGACCATTTGAATTTGCAAACCAAGTTCTCTTTCCCTTTTACCACAAACCATTAGGTTATTTCATATAAATTTATTCCTCAAGATCCCCATGCAAGAAAGAAAGTTTAAATCTATTTTCTCTACATCTAAATCATAAGAAACAATAATAGAAACTATAAATCTAATAATAGTTAGTTTTATAACATGATAAAATATTTCACAAAAATTAAGTCCCTTAATCTAGGAGTAACCTTTTGCCACCAGTCTTGCCTTGTACCTTTCCAACCATCCATCTTCTTTGAATTTATTCTTAAATACCCACTTGCAACCAATGGGATTCCTTCCCTTAGGTAGTTGAACTAGATCCCAAGTTTGAAACATTACCAAGGACATCATCTCTTATAGTATAATCTCCATCCAAGACTCATTCTCCTTTGAAGAAAGAGTTTCCTTCACATATCTAGGTTCATTGTCAATATAGGATAAAATAAATACACAATGAAAATATGGTGGGCTACACCTACCAACTAGTTTTTATTTCTTTGTGGACTTGCATAAGAGTGTAGTAAGAGGTTTCTCCTTCAAACTATTTAAATCTAAGACTTCTTCTTCATCTACATCCTCCTATTCGACCTATTGTTTTGCCACTTGTATAGCTTCATGCTTGTCATTTTTGTTTCAAAATGCATGGTTTTATTTTATTTTTCTTTTGGCTATATCTTATTAGACTTAACTCCAAGTTCCCTAAAAATCACATCTCTAGAATATACCATTTTCAAGTTTAGAGGATTCCAAAGATTAAAAACCCTCAACGTTATCACAATAATTAATGAAAATGCATTTGCTAGCTTTGAAATGCATCTTAGACCATTTTTCTTTAGGCACATGAACAAAATCCTCATAGCCAAATACTCTAGGAAATGGAGGATTTGTTACCAATCCACACTTCATATGGTGTTTTATCAATCAAAGTAGAACTTGGAGATCTATTAATAAAATAACACAAAATACTTATAGCCTTAGCCCAAAAACACTGATAAAACTAAGCACTACTTAAAATATTTCTAGGTTTGTCCATTAATGTCATGTTCATCCTCTTTGTGGTGCCATTTTTTGGGGTGTATATGGAGTTATTTTTTTCCTTATAATACATCCATGTCTATAAAAGAATCAAATTATCAAACAATATTCCCCTCCATTATTTGACCTTAATACTTTTATTTTTTGATCCATTTCATTTCCGACAAGAATTTTAAAATCCTTAAACTTTCTTTAAAAATTAGATTTATGCCTCAAAAAATAAATTAGACTAAACATGAATAATCATTGATTAAGGAAACATAATAATGAGATCTTCCAATAGAAGAAACATCCATAAGACGAAATACATCACTATGAATTACTTCCATTAATCCTTTTTTCTTAGTGATACCAAAATTAAACTTTACTTTGTTTACCAAACACATAGCACTCCCAAAAATAAAAATTCATAGATTAACTAGACAAAACATCCACAATACTTTGACTAACAATGGTCTTAATCTAAGTTTTTAATTACATAGGCTAAGTTATGATAAATAGATGAATCAAAATTAAACAAAGTCCCACATTAGGATCCCTTAGCTAGCACCAGATTTCCTCTATCTAACCTACAACCACTACTATTAAATGTGACATCCACTCCCATATCATCATTTTAGAAATTAAAATCAAATTATGTGTTAATCCTAGAATGCATAATGCATCTATAAGAGGTTTTACTCTCCCATCACTAAACACAATCATTACCTTCCCTTTGGCAAGAATTTGATGTGATTTATGTTGAATGCACAAGACAAATGAGAGGGGGCTGAATCAGTTGTATCAAAAAAATTAAACCCTCACAAACATAATCACATCCACATCAATTCACTTAAACCCTAATTCTGTTATGAAGATTAAGCATGAAAAATAGATAACAGAAACTTAATCACATCAACACCATGCACAAGAAAACACTAGATTTTTACGTGGAAAATCCTAAAAGGGAAAAACCACAGTGAGGATTAGCTCACAATATATAGTAGTATCAATACCGAATTACAAAAGAGGCTCACTACCATGAACTAATATAATAACATCTAACACATGCCTAAGTTCAACTCCAATGAAGCACAATACATATCACCTTCGCAACCACACAACACAAACATCCTCATCTTCACATTTCCGCACATACACATGAATCCTTTACTCTTGTTTATATCAATTATCAATCTTGAAATATTCATCAAGGTCAGAAACACATTCTACAACCTTTGGAATAGTCTCCAAGGTCATAAAACATACAAAATTCAAATTAGGTTTGGACCTAAATAGTCTTACATAGAAAAGAGATGAAAGAAGAACATTTCATAGCTTATCTTAGACCTAAATACATCTTCACATGCTTCAACATGCTTCTACAATCCATGAAGTACATCTGCAAAGAGTGTAAACAACCAGGTCGACCAAAATTAGTGTTGACACTATGATCTTTAGGCACACGCTTCCAATAACACAACCATAACTTTTAGACTAAGTACAATCCTTCAACACAATCTGGAGACATCCACAAACATGAAATCACCTGGGAGCCAACAAATCTAGCTACAACAAATCTCAATTGAAGACAGATCATAGACTACTCACAACCAACACTGCCAAGCTCTGCTACTCATGAAAACTACATTTTGGAGTACCAAATCACAATTCCTTTGGATGGAACATAGATATGGATCTTAGGAACACTCATCCAGAACTGCAAGACCAAAAACCAAACTACAGAGGAATGTGGAGAAAAATACTTTCTCCCTGTCACATTGCAAATGCTGCTAGGTACAATTTTCAAACTGGTGAACATAACTTTCATACCACAATGTTTTGGACCACCAAATTCTAGATTTAACATCTTCAACTGCTTCTCTAGAACATATCCAAATCTCACACTTTGGTCTTCAACACAAGAGAAATGTGGAGCAAAAAACTCAGATAGTGTCCTGTAAGCCAGAATACTTCTTCACAACATTGTTTTCAGTATTTATCAAATTTTCTCAAAAGCACTTGGAAACTCAACAACAAGAGAAATATACTAACATCATCAACACTTCTTCAAGTCATTCATACCACCTTAACATAATAACTTAATCAACCAATAATAACATCACTAGAAGATACAATTGACACCAATGACAACACAAACATGTTGACATCAATGCAAACACCGATTAGCACATGCTTGCAACAATTTGTTAACACAAAGGAACACTTCATCAACATCATATGCTTTGTGTCAAGAAAAGTAGTCATTGTGAAGATTCATGTGTGATATGAGACATTTAAATTAATCAAACATGAGTCATCACTAGAAATGTTAGCTAAAATGCATAAAGCATCATTTTCATCATCAAAGGAATTATCATTAGAGGAATCTTCAAAAGAAATTTTCTTGTTACTACATTCCTTGTTTTTATGACCACATTTTCCATAGTTCTAGCATTTAATTCTACTCTTAATAGGTATTTTAGACCATCCTTTTGAATTAGACCTCTCCTTATCCACTTTTTTCCTATCTTTTTCCTTGGGTCTACACTATATATGTAGTGCATCCTTGGAAATTTCATCCATGAATTTCCACCTCATTTATTCACTAAGAAAAGTAGCAAAAGTTCTATCCATCTCAGGCTCTTTAGTACCACCACTGATTACAACTATTAGATTCTTCCAAAATTTAGGTAAAGAGCATAACAATAAAATACATTTATCCTCCTTATCTAACTTAACATTAATACTTCCTACTTGAATCAAAATAAGATTAAATGAATTTTCATGCTTGGATACAAAGTCCCCTTCCTTCATTTTTAAGGAATACACTTATATTTTTAAATAAATCTTATTTACCAGTGATGCAGGGGCATCTAATGAATTTTCAAAATTTGTCATTTATGTGTCAAGACATTGACAGAAGCTGAGGAAGGAAGCTCATGTTGCCAAGGTGACGGGAACAATAATAGTCAATTGTTAATTTCTAGAAAGTCTAATAGTGGAGAAGATGGTGATTATATCCTAAATCAGATGTGTGAAGGAGCATTGGCTAATTTGAGGAGGTGATAGCCATGTTGATGGTGTCTTAAAGGAGATTCTATAGTGACTGATAGTGGAAAGGCAGAAAGAACTAAAAATAGATAAAGCGACAGAAGAGATATAAAGGCAGGCCACATGCAAGGAAAAGGCCAATTAAAAAGGCACAACTGAGAATAGATGGTGAGGGAGTGTATGGTCTAACATAGTGGAGAAAGAGGGAGGAAAAGAGAAGAGACAAAAGGAAATTCTGGAGGCCGCAGTCACTAATGACAATATGAAGGCTGACTATGTTTAGAGGCGGATGAAAGAGGAGAAGGCCGTTATGGGAAATCAAGTCAGCCGCATATAGTTTTATATAGGCTACATATACAGAGAAGGAGGCTGCGTGTATTAAAGGATGTTGTATATATTAAGAGAGGATGTTATGAAATAGGAAGAGTCCGTCAAATATACAGAGGAGGTTGAGAGGTAAAGGATTGGAGAGAGCGGTAGAAGAAAGGCTGATACGCCGATAGGCCGATAACATAGAGGTAGGTAGCAGTGAGGAAAGTAAGAGGCTGCATATATCTAAGAGTGGGAGATAACAAAAATAGGAGTTAATAGAGGAAGTCACATGCATTGGAGGGAGGTTGATAGACCAAAGGATAACTGAAGGCTAAATAAGTTTGAGAAGGGCCGATAGTGACGGTAGGCCAGTGTGGATGCAACAACTGATTGAATGATCAGGTAGAAACATAGATGTAGAAGAGATCGATTGTGATAGGCTGATAGTGCAGAGGAGCGGCAAGAAGGATTGAGGAAGGCCGTAGTAGAATAGAAAAGATAAAATGACCATACAGGAGGTTGAAGTATGAGTAGAGATAGAATAGATTTTGGAAGGTCATGGACTTATGGCTCATCAAATAACAGAGTTATGTGTAATTTGGCATATTTGTTATGTTTTGTAATAAGGCCAATTTGGGCTATATGAATGAATGTTTAATTCTAGGTATTTACTTATCTCCTGCCACCCATTGTTATCATGGAAAGTATGAATTGCATTTAAATGATTTTGTTAATCTTTATGCTGTTGTCCAAGTTCCTATCACTCTGATGATAGAATTTATGAGAATGCCATTTTAGCTGCATAGAGACATGGTTCTCACCTAAGATTGAATGGGTATTTGTGCATGTTTGTGGAAGCGTACTATCAGATTGGTATCAGAGCACAAGATTGGTCTTGAGTGTTGAGTAGATCTTTGAAGAGAGGCAACTTAGTCAGGACTGTGAGTGTGGTTGTGTAGCACCAAAAGACTGGGTAGAGTGAAAAAGAGAGAAGCCCTAGGTGAGGTGCCTAATATATGAAATAAGATAGAAGGATGCAGAAGGAGATAAAGAAAGAGAGTCTCATGAAAAGAGACAAAAGAACAGAAGGCAAACAAATGACAGATGGAGAATTCAAAAGAGAATTGGCAGCATTGAGGAGAGATGTGATTTTGATGAAACAATGGTATGAAGAACAAGACCACTTGGATATTATTGGGTTTGGCCAATGAGTAAGAAAGTAAAATTGCTATTAAAGAAGATTACTGAGGAGAGAAAAAGGTAGAGTGTAAAAGCCTTAAGAGGAAAAGATAAGAAGATGAGCGGGGTCTTGAAAAGATGGGACAATAGAGAGTTCCCATTGGAGCAACATAGGCTGGAAGAGGCCAAGAAAGTTCTCATTGAAGAGAACAGGAGAAAAGAGAAAGAGGAAAAGGTGCAACAGATAGCACTTGAGAAGAAGAGAAATGAAGAAGAAAGAATGTCCATGAGGAGGACATTGAAAGAGACATTATGGTCTCTCATTTTATTTGCTAATGTTATGTTTGTAGATTTATATGCAGGTATGAAGAAAGTGATGAAGAAGGTTGAGGATGAGACCTTGAAGATGGTGAAAGTTGGGGCAAGAATAGCTCCTGAAGAAAGAGAGAAAGATGTGAACGAGGAAAGATTGATGGCAGCAGAATGCCAAGAAGAGTTTGTTGGATTTAGGACAAACAACTGAGAGGGGGGGTGAATCAGTTGTCACCAAAATCCTATTCCTTATTCACTTTAAACCCTTTTATATTTCAACAGCATATCAAATATTCAATCATGAAAGCATAATACAATAATTCAAGAGAAGAAATAAATTCAACACATCTAACACCAAGATTTTAACGTGGAAAACCCAGTTAAGGGAAAAAACATGGGGTGACTAACCCAAGAATGTATTCTCTGTTAAAAGGATAAGATAAATAAAATAGCACTTACCAGTTAGGGCTCACTACCCAAGCACACTGCTCACAGGGGGCCCACTGCCTACAGGAGACACACTGTCTACACAAGAATAAAAGTATCACATACTTGAACTGGAGATTAACATCTTCATTATGCTTGAGTCAGTTCCATTTAATCTCAACACCTTTGCTATGCTTTTCGTTCCTCTTCACTACCACCTTCTCTTCATCATCTCAATGATACATTTCAGTGACTTTGCAACTCTTATTTATACATGACATCTACTTTGGAATGATCATCAAAGTTGGCACAACATACACTTATTTTATTACAGAGTAATCAAAAAATACAACTTGACTTATTACAAAAACTTCATGCGCATCACTACACTGTCGACCACACATAGTTGGGACTTCAATCTTCTTCGAGGAACATGCCATGCTTCACAAAACATCTTCAAGATCATTCAGTCAGCCAAGACTAGGAAGAACACTATAACCCAAAGGTAAATCTTCAATCACGAGCTTAATCTTCAATGCGGACTACCAACACAAACTGGACACAATCTAGAGACCCTCACAAGCTTGCTTGAATCACAAAGAGCATCCACACCACTACCACTTACTGTAATCATTCACATCTTCATCCAGAACCTCAAGACAACAATCACCCATCACTGTTAAATTAGAAGGATTGCTTGTGGACCTCCAAGCCATGAACCAATTGAGTTGTCAATTCAAATTGGCCTCCCAAACATGCCACCAGATCTGCAAAACGTGATATTGTATTTCCGGATCTCACTTGACCTGTTTGTGTCACTCTATCACCTCTGAACATTTGCCAGAACTAGTTTTACTATCATGGCCATAACTCCTTCATATTTTCATGTGGACCTCTCAAATCTTGACTGGATCATCTTCAAACACATATCTAAAAACCCTTTGATGCACATTCTCTGAACTTCGTCTAGTTGGGATCTTCACTTCATAGAGCTTTACTATCTTCACTATTCTTCTCTATTTCTGATAGGACTAATTTTCTCAATATCCTCAACACACAAGTCATCCAATCCTTGTCATCAATGCAACAAGAGTATGTTGACATCAATGACAACACCGGTTAGGCCCATACTTGCAACAATCTCCCCCTTTGTCATTGATGGCAACATATAATGTGAAAAACTATTTTAACCATCAAGACAAGAACTTTTCCTCACTAACTAACATAGCTCCCCCTATCAACAACAACCATTCACATGTCTTCTCTTCCTTTACATCTCCCCCTTTGATCAGTAACCACTTTTTGTTTTTCACATGTCTTCTCTCCCCCTTTGACATCAATGGGAAAGGGCACATACTTGCAACCACTTCTCATACTTCAGAATCATACTGACTGCTCCCCCTGAGTAACAACCTCCTAACATCAATCTGGATCACAAGACATGATTGTGGAATCCACCAGACTGATGCACATCAGTGCACCTTAATATAGAACTGGAGGGATAATAACCCCTAACTTCTCTCTAAGATACTCAAAATAGTCCTTAGGTAGAGGTTTAGTTATGATGTCTACAATCTAATCCTTTGAGGGCACAAACTCCAATCTAACTTCATTCTTATTCACCTGCTCTCTCAAAAAGTGGAACTTGATGGATATATGTTTTGTCTTTGAATGCAACACCAGATTTTTTTGATATGTTTATTGCACTTGAATTATCATAGAAGATTGTGATAGGTTCATCATACTCTACTATGATATCTCTTAGCATTTGCTTCATCCACAATACTTGAGTGCAACTGCCTGCTGCTGCAATATACTCTACTTTTGCAGTGGACAAAGATATTGCTTCTTTTTTCTTGCTTAGCCAAGAAACCAATCTTTTTCGCAAAAAGAATGCACCACCATTGGTACTCTTCCGGTCATCCACATCTCCTGCCCAATTAGCATCTATATATGCATGAAGAGAGAAATCATGATCCTTAGGATACCATAATCCATACTCAATTGTTCCCTTCAGATATTTGAGAATTCTCTTGATTGCCATGACATAAGACTCTCTAGGATCAGCTTGGAATCTAGCAACAAGACCAACAACATTCATAATATCAGGTCTAGTTTGAGTAAGGTAGAGTAGTCCTCCAATCATTGACCTAAACTTTTTTTTGATTAGCCTTAGGGGATTCATCATCTTTACTTAGCTTACATCCAGTTGCCATGGGAGTATTCATTGCCTTTGAATCTTCCATCCCAAATTTCTTCAACAATTCTTTCACATACTTGGTCTGTGATATGAAGATTCCTTTCTTTGTCTAAGTGATATGTAGACCCAAGAATAAATTCATTTCCCCAAACATAGGCATCTCAAATTCACTTTGCATTTGATGTGCAAAAGTCTTGCACATACTATCTTTCCCTCAAAAAATGATATCATAACAAATACTTCAAAAATCAAGATATTTTCATGATCAATCTTAAAATATAGATTACTGTCAGCAGTACCTTTGTTGAAACCAATCTTCAAAAGATGTTTGTCCAATCTTTCATACTAGGCTCTTGGGGCTTGTTTGAGTCCATACAATGCCTTCTTTAGCTTGCAGACCATATCTCCATGATCAGATAATTGAAATCCATCCAGTTGTTCAATGTATACCTCTTCTTTCAAATCACCATTTAGGAAAGAAGACTTGACATCCATCTGATACACCTTGAAATCTCTAAAGGCAGCAAAAGCAAGAAATAATCTAATTGCTTCAATTCTTGTCACCAGAGAAAAAGTTTCTTCAAAGTCAACTCCTTCTACTTGAGAATAACCCTTATAGAACAATCTGGCTTTATTTCTTACTACTTCACCATCTTCATTTAGTTTATTCCGGAAGACCCACTTAGTCCTAATCACATTTTTGTCCTTAGGTCTAGGAACAAGATCCCAAGTGTGATTCTTTTCAATCTGCATCAATTCTTCTGCCATTTCTTTAACCCAGCTTTCATCATTGCATACTTCACTTACTATTTTTAGTTTAATCTTTGAAATCAAACAATACTTCACTGAATCTTGAGCAATTTTTCTTCTTGTTTGAACACCTTTGCTTCTATCTCCTATGATCTAATCTTCAGAATGATTCAGTCTTACATACCTAGGAGTTTTGGGATTCTCTTGCACTTCTAATTCTTGGACAGGTTCATGCACACTTGTCTCTTCTTCTTGTATTTCAAGATTCTCCAGATCAGTCTGAATCTGAACTGGAGTTGGGACTTGTTCTCCTTGGTTTGAGACATCATTTTGATCATCTTCTTTATACTCATAATACATTGAGGGAATTTCCATGCCTTCATCAACCTTCACATTTGTACTTTCTACAATCTTTCTCAATCTCTTGTTATAACACCAGTATGCTTTGCTTTGAGTAGAATATCCCAAGAATATTCCTTCATCACTTCTAGCATCAGACTTGCCAAGGTCTTCATCTCTTTTGATTAGTATTTACTACCAAATACTCTAAAATACTTCACAGTAGGAGTGATGCCAAACCAAAGTTCATAAGGGGTCTTACTAGTATTGCCTCT
This sequence comes from Cunninghamia lanceolata, assembly GCA_027924645.1. Lineage (NCBI taxonomy): Eukaryota > Viridiplantae > Streptophyta > Pinopsida > Cupressales > Cupressaceae > Cunninghamia > Cunninghamia lanceolata. Next base: position 582,271 of record BSBN01000665.1, read on the forward strand.
GATTTGTACCCAATTAAGAGTATAGATAGCAGTGCTTATAGCTTCTCTCCAATAGATCTGAGGAACATTTACTTCCATCATCATGGTCCTAGATGCTTCCTAGATGGTCCGGTTCTTTCTCTTCACTACTCCATTTTGTTGTGGAGTCCTTGGAGCAGATAACTATCTCTTTATCCCATGTTTCTCACATAATGATATGAACTCACCGGATGTCAATTCTCCACCTCTATCAGACTTGAGGCATTTTATGTTTATGCCAGTTTCATTTTCTACCATAGCCTTGAATATTTTGAATTTCTCAAGTGCTTTAGATTTCTCTTTCAAGAAAGCCACCCACATCATCCAGGAGTGGTCATTAATTAGCAACATGAAATACTTATCTCCTTGTAGACTCCTGATTCTTGCCAGACCATAGAGATCAGTGTGCACCAAGTCTAACAATCTGGTTGAAGATTGTTCCTTACTTTTGAATGTGACTATGTTCTACTTACCTAACTAACATTCTTTGCACAAACTATTAGTAGGTTTCACCAGTCTTGGAAGATCTCTTATAGCCTGAGTGTTGCTTATCTTGATGATATTATCAAAATTCACATGACACATTCTCCTATGCCACAACCAACTCTGATTAGTTTGAACAAATAAGCAACTTTTTCTAGTACCAACCAATTGGAAGATGTTACCTTTTGTCTATGTACCAGATGCAATCTCAGTTCCAGTGCTTTCAAACATTTTGTATTTTCTATTTTTGAATCAGAGATCATAGCATTTGCCCACCAACTATCCAACACTAAGAAGATTATGCTTTAGACCTTCAACATATAGAACATCACCGGTTTTGTTTTTTCCATCAAAACAAATGGTTCCTCTGCCTCTAATTCTACCAGCAGAATTATCTCCAAACTTTACAACTCCACCTCATATCTTTCCAAGCTTAAGAAATTACTCTTGTCACCAGTCATATGGTGAGAGCATCCACTATCAATAACCCATTCATCATTTTCTTCAACTTGATCAACCAAAGAACTTTCTATCATCTTATGATTGGTAGATTCAATAGGCATTGGATCTTCTTCTTTGATGGCAATAAACACCCAGTCACTTCCAGGTTTGTTTCCTATCTCAAATTCATCATATGTTACTCCATCATCATCTTCTTGAACATAGTAGCACTTCTTCTGAAACCTTGATCTATTAGGGTTTGGCCTTGAAAACCTTTCCAGACATCTTGAGACAAAATGACCAATCTTATTGTAGGTAAAGCATTTGAAAGGTAATTTTCCTTCATACTTACTGGATCCTCTTGGCAGTCTCTTTGTAATGAGGGATTCGAGTTGTTCAGCTTCTAATTCATCCTCTTCCAGAACTTTCCTTGCTTTATCATACCAAGTTGATTTCCTTGAGGAACTTTCTCTTGGATCATATCTTTGTTTGCCTTTTGTAAAGACACTAGCTTTGAATGTAGATTTAGTCTTGGGAAGTGCATCACCAAACTCAACCAACTCAAATGCAGATATCTTACCAACCAATTGATCCATTGTAATAGTTATTAAAGATCTGATTTCCTTAATAGCATCAACTTTGTGTTTGTAAGCAGGAGGTAAAGATTTGAGAACTTTGGCAACAATCTCATCTTCATCCAATATTCCACCAACACATCTAATGCCACATACAAGCTCATTTACTTTTGACATATATAAAGTGATAGTCTCATCTTCACTCATCTTCAAGTTTTCAAACTTTCCTTTCAGACATTGCAGCTTAACACACTTAACATATTTGTCTCCTTCATAAATATTTTAAGCTTTGTCCAAATTTCATAAGCAGTCTTCAATCCCATAACATTTGTCAGCTCTAAATCAGACAAGGCACTCAGTAGGGCTTCTTTAGCTCGAAGATTATTGTCTACATCTCTGACTTCATCTATAGTTGTTGGACCATTCTTTGGGGGAACATATTTAGTTGTGGTTATGTTCCAATATTGATCTCCCATGCATTGTAAGTGACATTCCATGTGGCTCTTCCAGGCAGTAAAGTTTGTTCCATCAAACCTTGGACTATCCTTCTTGTAGGTTGACATCTTGGATCTCCTCAAGCGGTTAAGCTTCTTCTAGAGGAACTTGGCTCTGATACCAATTGTTGGATTTAGGACAAACAACTGAGAAGGGGGTGAATCAATTGTCACCAAAATCCCATTCCTTATTCATTTTAAACCCTTTTATATTTCAACAGCATATCAAATATTCAATCATGAAAGCATAATGCAATAATTCAAGAGTAGAAACAAATTCAACACATCTAACACCAAGATTTTAATATGGAAAACCCGGTTAAAGGAAAAACTACGAGGTGACCAACCCAAGAATGTATTCTCTATTAAAATAATAAGATGAATAAAATGGCACTTGCTAGTTAGGGCTCACTGCCCAAGCACACTACTCACAAGAGGCCCACTACCTACAGGAGACACACTATCTACAAAAGAATAAAAGTATCACATACTTGAACTGGAGATTAGCATCTTCATTATGCTTGAGTCAGTTCCATTTAAGCTCGACACCTCTACTCTACTTTTCATTCCTCTTCACTACCACCTTCTCTTCATCACCTCAAGGATACATTTGAGTGACTTTGCAACTCTTATTTATACATGACATCAACTTTGGAATGATCATCAAAGTTGGCACAACATACACTTATTTTATTATAGAGTAATCACAAAAATACAACTTGACTTATTACAAAAACTTCATGCGCATCACTACACTGTCAACCACACATAGCTGGGACTTCAATCTTCTTCGAGGAACATGCCATGCTTCACAAAACATCTTCAAGATCATCCAATCAGCCAAGACTAGGAAGAACACTATCACCCAAATGTAAATCTTCAATCATGAGCTCAATCTTCAATGTGGACTACCAACACGAACTAGACACAATCTAGAGACCCTCATAAACTTGCTTGAATCACAAAGAGCATCCACACCACTTTCGCTTACTGTAATCATTCACATCTTCATCCAAAATGTCAAGAACACAATCACCCATCACTGTTGCATTAGAAGGATTGCTTATGGACCTCCAAACCATGAACCAATTGAGCTGTCAATTCAAATTGGCCTCCCAAACATGCCACCAGATCTGTAGAACATGATATTGTATTTATGGATCTCACCTGACCTATTTGTTCACTCTATCACCTCTGAATAGTTGCTAGAACCAATTTTACTCTCATGGCCATAACTCCATATTTTCATGTGAACCTCTCAAATCTTGACTAGATCATCTTCAAACACATATCTAAAAACCCTTTGATGTGCATTCTCTGAACTTCATCTAGTTGGGAACTTCACTTCATAGAGCTTTATTGTATTTAATGTTCTTTGTTTCTAATAGGACTAATTTTCTCAATATCCTCAACACACAACTCATCCAATCCTTGACATCGATGCAACAGGAGTATGTTGACATCAATGACAACACTAGTTAGGCCCATTCTTACAATAGAGTTTGCAGTAGAGGTGCAGTACAGAGTGCCTAAAAAAGAAGAGGAGATTGATGCTAAAGATGTATAGATTGATGATGAAGATGAAGAGGAAACCATAGAGTTTCATGATGGTGGTGAAGATGTTGCAGTAGCAGCACAAGATGCTTGTAGAGAAGAGAAGTTGAAAAGCTGAGAAGCTGAATATGGATGCATTTCGGGACAATAGATCCTTGCCTAGAAGAATGAAGGTAAAATTGTTAATTTTAATCATGAGAATATGGATAGGCAAGTAGATAAGGAAAAGAAATTGGAAAATGTAAATATGTTTGTGGATCATGGATATGTAGTGCCATGTTGGCAAAATAAAAAGGTTGATAAAAAGAAACAGTTGAGTTGTAAAGAAGTGAATATTTCTGAGTGTGTTTATGCTAACAACCAAGTGCATAGAAGAAGAGATGTGTAGATGAATAAGTGGCATTATGATGCAAGGTTGAGTTGGCCAGTAAGGAGGCCTAGAGAAAAATATTGGAGGATGATGATAGAGAAAGTGAAGAGAAGCTCAAGTGCAGCAAGGAAAGGACATCGATCCAGTAACAAAGTGTGGGTAGTGAAGCAAGCATCAGAAAACAAATGTGTTGCAGAAAAGACAATGAGTTGGAGACATGATAAGGAGATCAAACCCCAAGAAATTGGAAGCATGACGAATCTAGTAGAAGAGGGCAAGAAGGAGAAGAAACATACAATGAAGTTGCAACGAGAGAAGCAAGGTGTATGGAAGGTAAGAGAAAAGAAATCTGATTTTTATGTTGATGAAACTTTGAATAAAATTCACAATGATGAGGAAAATATGAGGAGATTATTAGATGAAAAAGAGATAAGGAGGAATAAATATTTGAGAAGACAAGAATGTAGACAAAGGCAAAGTGACAAATGCAGGTATGATAGAAGAGAGGAAGGGTAGAATAAAAGACTTGTCTAGAAATAGAAGATAACAAAGGCATGTGTTGAAGTCGCAGATTTAAACCGACAAGTAGCCACAGAGGAAGAAGATGATAGTGAAACAGCCATAGTTCCAGAGCAAGAAGAAAGCAAACAAAGGAAGCATGAAAGTAAAGAAGAAGATGGAACAACAAAGGAAAGCATGGAAGACGATTTATGGAAGCAACTGGCAGCCATTGAGCAAGAATGGAATGAGAAGATTAAAGGTGAGAACATATGTAGGGCAGCAGTGAAGCCTAAAGACCATGATGCAAAATTGGTTGTAGAAATAAAGAATGAAGATGATACAGATTTGGAAGGAAAGATGGAAAAAGATGAAGCTAAAAATGAGGTGGTGTTGTAGCAGTTGACCATGAAGGAAGAATGGCTTGAAGCACGACAGATGAACAAATTGTGAATGATATGGGAATGGTGAGTATTGAGAATGTAATAGATGTTGTTATAATTTTTCCATTTGATTATGATTTGTTTAATGAAAGGAGAATTTGAGATTGGGGATGGATTGTAAGTGATGTAAGCAGCCATGTAAGAGCAGCCCACAGTGTTGCATAGAAAGGTTGGAAGATTGAAACATATGAGCAAGAAATATTATGGAAAAGATGGAAGAAAAGGCTTGATGAAGTTTGCAAAGGAACACATGTCCCAGAGCACATGATTTTTATCCCATGGGGTGTTTGATGCAGGGGCATCTAATCAATTTTCAAAATTTGTGATTTATGTGTCAAGATAGTGATAGAAGCTGAGGAAGGAAGCTTCTGTCACCAAGGTGATAAGAACAATAATAGTCAATTGCTAATTTCTAGAAAGTCTAATAGTGGAGAAGATGGTGATTATATCCTAAATTAGATGTGTGAAGGAGTGTTGGCTAATTTGAGGAGGTGATAGCCAGGTTGATGGTGTCTTAAAGGAGATTCTATAGTGACCGATAGTGGAAAGGTAGAAAGAACTAAAAATAGATAAAGAAATAGAAGAGAAATAAAGGCAGGCTGGATGCAAGGAAAAGGCCGATTAAAAAAGCACAGTTGAGAATGAGTGTATGGTCGAACATAGTGGAGAAAGAGGGAGGAAAAGAAAATTAGCAGAAGGAAATTCTGGAGGCCATAGTCACTAATGACAACATGAAGGCCGACTATGTTTAGAGGCCGATGAGAGGAGAAGGCTATTACGGGAACTCAAGCTGACCGCATATAGTTTTAGACAGGCCACATATACAGAGAAGGAGGCCGTGTATATTAAAGGAGGCCATATATATTAAGAGAGGCCGTTATGAAATAGGAAGAGGTTGTCTAATATACAGAGGAGGCTAAGAGGTAAAGGATTGGAGAGAGCAGTAGAAGAAAGGCTGATAGGTTGATAACACAGAGGTAGGTGGCGGTTAGGAAAGTAAGAGGCCACGTATATCTAAGAGTGGGAGATAACAAATAGAGGATTGGAAGTGGCAGGAGTTAATAGAGGAAGTCGCATGCATTGGAGGGAGGTTGATAGACCAGAGGATAGCTGAAGGCCAAATAAGTTTGAGAAGGGCCGATAGCGAAGGCAGGCCAGTGTGGATGCAACAACTGACTAAATGATCAGGTAGAAACATAGATGCAGAAGAGACTGATTGTGATAGGCTAATAGTGCAGAGGAGTGCCAAGAAGGATCGAGGAAGGTTGTAGTAGAATAGAAAAGAGAAAATGACCATACGGGAGGTCGAAGTATGAGCAGAGATAGAGTAGATTTTGGAAGGTCATGGACTTATGGCTCATGAAATAACAGAGTTATGTGTAATTTGGCATATTTGTTATGTTTTGTAATAAGGCTAATTTGGACTATATGAATGAATGTTTAATTCTGGGTATTTACTTATATCCTGCCACCCATTGTTATCATGGAAAGTTTAAATTGTATTTAAATGATTTTATTAATCTTTATGTTGATGTCGAAGTTCCTGTCACTCTAATGACATAAATTATCAGAATGCCATTTTAGCTGCGTAGAGACATAGTTCTCACCTAAGATTGAATGGGTATTTGTGCATGTTTGTGGAAATGTGCTATCAACCAGACTCTTCATTTTATAAATCTCACCAGTCTTCCTCCATGGACTATGTGTTGTAGTTTTCTTGGAGACAATCATAAAGGCTAAATTGATGTGATTTTTTAACCATCTTTGTCCAATTTGCATCAAACATTTCCACAATATTTTTTATCCATCTTTGTACAAATTGCATCAAACATTTCCACAACCCTCCATTGATCCCTCCCTCTAAGAGATCCTCCATTTTTATTTTCTACAACTTGTTTCTAGAGGCATTGAACATTTCAATCTTTGATCATGATGTGTTTGCGATGGCTTCTCCAACAACACTCAGATTTACAAAACCACTAAAATAATCCCACTATAATCACAAAAACCCAATAACACTAAACGAAAGGTGTCCCCTTCTACAATATAGTTAGGCTTTGAAACCAAATGTTGAAATAGCAAGGTAAACAATACAATGAAAATATTACAACAATAAAGATTTAATTTGACTATAGTGTGATTAAGCCAATAAACTTATATCAATGAAATAATAGAGAATCAATTTAACAATTCAATAAACTCATAAAATTCAAACCATATAGACATTGGATATATGCGGAGAAACCATTTTAGGAAAATACTCCACCCCAAAGAGACCCAAGATTGTATTATTCCAAACAATGTAGTATAATAATACAATCCACTTATCCCTTTGATAGTAGTCTAACAACATAAGAGTATATATAAAAAACCTTACAATCCACTATCCCATGCCTCTAATATATAGTAAAATAAAAAAACATGGATAGTCCACAATTCAAGGATAGTCCGCAACATATATACAACTTGGATTACAAGGATACCAAAGTCATTAATTATAGGTTTTCTTATAATAATGAAATAAGGAAGTACTATGATAACACATGTATCAAGAGAGCTATTCACACTCTCCAAGCATATCCAAGGATACAACTAGTCCTAATGATGATCAATATCACCCAACCATGTGGGACCTTAAGGCCTACCCCTCTATACTCGGAGAAAAGATGACTAGGTAGTCATATAACATGTACACAAAAAGAAACATATATGACACAACCAACACATGCACAATGCAACCATACACCAATCATTACATACAATTGAGAATCACAAAACCAATTCAAATGCATACAATTGGGAATCACAACACCAATAAGATGCATCCACATGTAGATTCACAAACATTAATTAGACACAAACAATATGGTAGACAAGGAGGGAAAGAGTATCATAGACTTCAAATGATAGTTTTAGCACAACAATTTCAACACATTATGGAGTTGAGAAGTGTGTTCCCATCCACTATGGGAGATTCTCATTGTCATTTGCATCAATCTCCAAGGATCAAATTAATGTCCTACACAATCAATCAATCTATCCATAAATTAATATAGAACTAAAATTATAGATTGTTCTTGTTAATATGTATTTCATATTTAAACCCATTCAATTTTTATATTTTGTACATTTTACCCTCTCAAAGGCAACATCCATTCATTTTTCATTTTAAGTAGATGGGCAATGAGAGTCTAGTCCATCCTAGTCTATAATCCTTACTCTTAAACATTGAAAAACACAAAATGACCTTAGCATGAAAGTTGATGTCCAATATTGAAACACACATTACCAAAAGGTAGTCAATCTTGTTTCTATGGGGAAAACACTTACCCCCACAAAATACAAAGCTTCTACATGATCTAAATTCACCAAACACATTTCCAAGACATTTCAATAACCATACAAAAATCTCTTTCCTACCATTGTGTGGTGTAGAGATATAATTAATGTTTTAATAGGTGGCTATGACTTTATTCTACATGATTAGTTTTATGCATGTATATACAATTGGACATCTATATTGGGAAGAATGGGCTCTCCAAGATGTTTTATCCCTATCCCATATTCATGCTATGATTTTTATAATGTGATTGAATTATGAATTGAGTGACATGGATTATTTACATGCTATAATCCCCAGGCCATATCCTATCTAACATAATTATCAACTAATGTTGTTTTATGTTTGTGAGTAATAAATGCCTTTGTAACATAAGTGGATAATTGTACCTAGATTTTTAATCTAAACTATTAGTTTTTCAAATTATAATTTCTATCTTATAGTTGATGATTTAGTTTTTTATTGTCTTATTAGAATTTATGATTGATGATATAACTAGTTGATGCAATCATGGATGGAGTATCCAATGAAGGATTATCCAACCATGCAATGAAAAATAAACAACACACATTCACAACAAAAATTAATGGAACAACAATACAAAATTTTATTAATTTCTCAGTCATGAATGATTATAATATGTTGTAATGGGATTTCAACATCCTAGGTTATAGTTGTTTGAATATAAAAATACAAAATTATAATACTAAATGATATTACAATATAATTCTATTTTTCAAGCTTCAAATAATTATTCTATTTACAACATCTCGATCCTCTAACTCCTCATTCAAAATCTGTTGTCTTCAAAAGATTGTGAGTATTGTTTATATATTAGTCTCAAGCCTTCGGAATCATCTACGTTAGCTACAAGGTGTGACAAAGATCTATACCACATGAAACTTATAGTTAACCAAGGATGCATATGAGTCTTCCAAATCAAGTGTGGTGATAACAAATTGAAGGATCTTTATGTGGTACCCACCATAATCTCTCTTGGGCCTATTGTATCTCCATATTTTTCCTTTGTTGGAACAAGATTCCAAAAATTTGGTTCAAGTTAAGTCAGTGAAATTGTGTGAGCCTGTCAGCCCAATAAAGGTTCAAGTTACATTTATGTGGTGCTCTAAATCTTCTAAAATATGGATATGATGTTTATGTATCATTATAGAACATATTCTCCAAGCCATGATATTAGATATGTATTTGTGGGGGCATGCAATGGATTCTTTGGTGACTAACTAATGATTAGAAACCTGAAAAAAATAAACAAAGTGAAAGCAAAAGATGTCTTTTGTTGATGAAAGATTGATCTTACACCTTAGGATGCTCCTACATAAGACACCCAGGGTTATTTGAAAATTGAGTCCCTAACTTTCTAATGGCTAGAGGGAAACCAAAACTATCTACCTCAAGCCTAGAAATCCAAGTAGAATCTTCTTCTAGCCTCCCTTTCCACTTCACCAAATACTCTTCATATTACATATTCCTAGTGCTTCTTCCAATTTTTCTGTCCAAAATTTCCTCAATCTCCTCCTTTTGTTGTTGTGGTATCTAGCCTTGTCATTGTATTTTTATGCTACTATATCATAACTCTGCTTCATGATATTGATATAGATCTGTAATGTTAAATATTGGAGATATTTCCAATCCTTCTAGTGACTTTACTTCATATGCATTTCTTGAATCAAATCTCTTCATAGCTCTACAAGGACCAAACTTTTTCATCTTCAACTTTTTGTATGTTCCAATTGGAAATCTTTCCTTCCTTAGATCTATACCATTACTTCATCTCTAGGCAAAAATTACTTATGTCTTCTTTTCTCAGCAACCTTTTCCTTATATATGCCATGCATCTTCTCCAAGTGACTCGCATCTACATACACTTCCTTCACATTTTGTGTAAATTCTTCTACCTCTACGCTCCTCTTGTCTTCTATACTTATGTTCCTTAACTTTGATATATTTCTTGGACTACTGCCTAATACAATGTGAAATGGTGTTTTCCTTGTACTCTAATTTACTAAATTATTATATGCAAACTCTGCCTCCAGTAGAACCATATCCTAATTTCCTACATTTTCCCCAACTAGACACCTTAATAAGTTACCCAAACTCTTATTTACAACTTTTTTTCTCCATCCCTTTGTGGGTGATATGCTAAACTATATTTTAAATTTGCCTTCATCTTCTTTCACAATGTCTTCTAAAATTATCCCACAAATCTTGTATCCCTATTTGAAAATATACTCCTTGGAAAACCATGCAACCTCATGACTTCCTTGAACAATAGGTCAGCTATATGTACCACATGATTTATCTTCTTACATGCAATGAAATGTGTCATATTATAAAATATATCCACAACTACAAATATTGAATCATACCCTCTTTGTGTTCTTGGTAATTCCAATACAATACCCATATTGATGTCTTCCCAAGGTTTCATTGGTGTAGGTAATGGCTGATATAAACTAACATTTTAACTTCTCCCTTTTGAAATTGACAAGTCCTAAAACCCTGGACAAATTTCCTTACATCCTTGTATATCTATGGTCAAAAATAGTTCTTATTCACTAATGCAATTGTCTTCTCTATTCCAAAACATCTAGCCAAACCATTGCAGTTCTTCTCCTTGATCAAAATTTCTCTCATTGAGCTTCTTGGTATGCACAATTGACTACTTGTGAACAACATTCCATTTTGAATTGAGTAATGTAACCATCTACTCCTATTCATGCTTAGTGATTCATTACATGTTTTCCATGCCTCTGTAAAATTAGGATCGACTTCATATAGATGTTTTAGATATTCAAACCCAACTACCTCTACTCATTTATGTTAGTAAATTATATCTCCTAACCAATGCATCAACAACCTTGTTTGATATTCCACTTATATGCTTCAATAGAAAGGTGTAACTTTGCATAAATTCAAATCAATCTCATATGTCTTTAGTTCAACTTAACCTGACTATTTAGATATTATATAAAGCTTGATGATTAGTATATAGTACAAACACCTTATAAAATAAGTAATTTCACCACTTCTTCAAGGATTGGATTATGGCACTAAATTCTTGGTCATATATTGAATATCTTCTCCTTACATCATTTAACTTCTCACTAAAATAGGCTACTAGTCTTCCTTATTGACATAGTATTGCTCCAATTTCATTCTCACTTGCATTATAATCAACTTGAAATATCTTATTGAAATATAGCAAAGCTAGCACTGGCTATTCTATCACCTTCTTTTTCAATAACTCAAAGCACTTATATACTTCTATCTTCCACTTGAATTCTTTCCTATCTCCCCTCATTATTTTGGTTAGTGGTGCACAAATACTACTAAAATTACTAATAAACTTTCTATAGAAACTTACCAACCCATGAAAAAATCTAACCTCTCCAACACTTATTGGTGTAGTCCATTCTACAATTGCTCTAATTTTTTATGGACCAATCTTAAAACCTTTAGCTAAGGTTACAAATCCCATGTATACCAACTCTTGTATTCCTAATTTCATGCAAGCACCTCTTACAACAATGAATCAGTCTAGGAAGGAGGAAGTTCCTAAACTTACAAGTTTCAAAGTTTCAAGCAAGGTAAGCCTCTTGAATCCTCAAATAAGTGTTCTAAATTTGAAATTCTATGTTTTAGAGGGCCCAATTCATTGCAAGATCCTACACCTACACAAACTCAGCCTACTTTTCCTCAAGAATAGCCCCTTCAAGAGCTCTTTCTACCTCAAGAAACCCAGCAAATGTTTTGAAATTATCCACCAAATCAGATTTGTTATCCTAGCACCATTTATCTTTACAAGGGAGGACCTATTGTTTATCAAGATAACTAGTTTAGTGAGCAAAAGAAGGAGTTTTATGAGGTAAAAGGAGACAACTTGTAGTTGATGAATTGTCATGTGAGCTAGAAAAGGAAAAATTAGACTTACTGCAGGAGGATGATGAGCATGATTTGCTAGGACAACAGGTTGAAAAGCAAGTAAGAGGTGTTGAACATGAATTTTAGACTAATTTATTTGATGAGCTTCCATTTTTGTTGGAGATGAGGACAATGTATCAATGCCCATGTCAACAAATCTAAATTAGTTGGGAGAGCAAGATAACAAGAACTAAGGGGGTGGTGAAGAGGAAGAGTCTACTCTTTGGTTTGATGAGATTCCTTCTTTTGTTGAGTAAGATGAAGAAAGCATGCTCATACCAACATCAACAACAAGTTTGGGATAGTAGGAGGATCCAAATAATTTTGATAGGGTGTTGGTGTACCAATAGAAGAATGAGTACAACCTTGTTTTGGAAGATGGAGAGATTGAAATATATGAAGACATTGGTCAAGTTGAACAACACATCAACTCAAATGCTATGCTTCAAATTGAAGATCTTGGTGTTTCTACAAACATTAAGGAGAGTTGTTTTAAAGCTGAAATTAGTCCTCCTATACAAAAAGGTAAAGATGTTGAAGAAGACCTTTTTTGGGATGATTTGGAAGATTTTTCTCAAACATGGACATTAAACTAGCATCTCCTAATGAAGAAATTCATGAACATCAAGGACAAAAGGTGGAAGTGACTACGTTTTCAAATGAGTCCCTAGAAATAATGCTTTCCAACCAACAGGATGATAAGGTAGTAATAGAGCTTAGGAAAGAGATTGAGTTTGTTCATTTGAATGGCTTTTTAGAAGGACGTCCTATCAGACATCTAGCTCAGTAGGAGGTTAATTAGAAGGAGTCATCCCATGTTATGTTTGATCCTAAGCACAAGATTGAGCATCTGGAGCAATAAGATCAGCTTGTTTATTCACTTCAAGACAACCATATTTTCAATCAACTTGAATGGGTAAATGAATTTGTCTTCATTCTTGAAAGAGTGTTTCAATAGCTTATTAGTTATCTACCCTTCCTCTACCCCTTGTTGGCTATTAAAAAGCATGAAGAACATTCCAAGTTGGTTAGAAAGGGAAGTTATTTTGTGGAACCAGTTAATGGTTTTGTTTAGACATCCTTTTCTTTTTTTTAGTTTAGGTTAGTATAGGTTGTTGTAGTTGTCTATTTCCTCCAAGTGAATATGCACAAATAGTAGTTGTCTTTAGGTTGTTTGTTGTGTTTGTCCTTTTCTTTTTTTTCTTTTTGAGAGGTATTAACTTTTATTTGTCAAGCCTAATAACTTCTTCTTAGTTGGTTTCAAGTTTCTTATGACTCCATCACCCAATGGATATGCACGACTAATGGTATTTGTCTCTTAGTAGGAAATCACCCCATAGAATGTTGGGAATTAAGGTGTCTCAACCTTTGCAATTTCCTAATATTGTATTCAGCACTATGTTGTAGGATCCCATACTCAACACCTTGTGTACATCCAACAAGATAATTTTTTGTTGACTTTGTTAGTTGTGGTTTCCCCCCAGAATAATAACAGGGAGTGGAGGGGGCAGAGCATTATATTTAGTAAAGGCGTTTGTAGGTAGTTTGTTATTGGATAACCACCAATGAGGCTTGAAAAATAAGTGGCTAGAGAATGTGAAAGGTCACCGAATGCGAATGAGAATTGACATTGTGTACTCCTGAGAGGGCTTGCATTGCAAGTGTGTTGTAATCATCTTTTGATTTGATAATACATTGTGAATGTTTTGGAGTGTGGGGTTTTTCACTTGAAAGGGTTTTCCCCACGTATATCTTGTGTTGTGAGTTTTGTATTTGCATTTGGATGTTATTACCTTTATGTTAATGTGCATCTAATAACCTGTAACTAAGTAAAGATTAAATTTTACATAACTTTCCTCATTAGATTAGTGTAGGAATCTATTTCAGCATACCTTGTTTCCTTTCAATTGGTATCATAGCCTGATCACCTTTGGTTGTAGTTGTTAGGTAGAGGGTTTTTGAGTTGATCTTTGTTTTAAGTGGGAGCTTGTACAGAAGATTTTGAAATCTTTGTTGTAGGAAAGAGATGGCGAGCACATTTGGGAGGTCTAAGAGATAGAAGATTAATGGAAGCAACTTTGAGTTGTGGAAACTCAAGATGGAGGACTTATTGGTGCATAGAGATCTATGGCTTGTAATATGCAGAACTACGCCATCGAGCATGAAACAAGAAGATTGGGATCTCATGGATCAGAAGGCTAAGGGTTTGATAAGACTCTATTTGGCTGATTCAGTGCTCTTGAATATCCATGAAGAGAAGTCTGCAAAAGATCTTTGGAAGAAACTTGGAGATGTTTATTAGGCTAAATCCTTGGTGAACAAGTTATTCCTGTTAAAGAAATTGTATTCTCTAAGGATGGAAGATGGAGGATCTATTTCTGATCACCTAAATACTTTCAATATGCTTGTTGCCCAGCTGACCTCTATTGGTGTGAAGATGGAGGAGGAGGATTGATGTATGAAATTACTATGTTCCTTACCAAGTTCATGGGACCACCTTGTTATGGTCATTGGGAGTACCACTATCACCTTCAAGATGGATGAAGTGGTTTCTTCATTGTTGCCTGAAGAGATGCAGAGAAAATTTTTTGAGTCAGATAAGGAGGCTCTTTTAGTTCATGGTAGATCTAAACAGAAGGGAAAGAAAAAGGAAGATCCAAATATGTTGGGAGATCCATGTCTCCTATAAATTACAAGGCTCTATGTTGGAATTGTGGAAAATCTAGTCACTTTCGCAAGGAGTGCAAGGAGGAGAAGAAGAAAAAGAACTATGATATAGATTCTGACAAGTCCTCTCAGCATGAAGGAGAAGTGTTTGTCACTACCTTGGCAACACATGCATCTAAGGATGTATGGCTTAATGACTCTGGTGCTTCTTTTTACATGACCTCTCATCAGGGTTGATTTTTAAAGTATGAAGAATATGATAGTGGGAAGCTATACTTGGGTGTTGACTCTCACCTATAGATTGTTGGTTGTGGAAGAGTCTTGATTCGATTCCCTGATGGACGAGTGAAGGGGATCATTGGTGTCCTGCATATCCCTAGTTTGGCATGGAACCTATTATCTATAAGTAAGTTGAATGATGTGAGTGTGTATGTTGTTTTCTTGAGTGGAGGATGCAAGATGACTAGAGGAGCTATGGTGCTAGCTAAGGGTGTTTAGATTGGTACTCTATTTTAGCTTGATGCATGTGTAATATAGTGCAATAGTGCATCTATTTCAAAGAAGAGAACTTTAGAGTCTTCATCCTCACCATTGGAACTAGCAGCAAAGAGGACTATTGCATCTACTTCTGATGGTCATGCGTTCTGGGTACCTAAGGGTACTCATTCTATGGAGATGAAAATTCTAGCTGAGAAGACAATGTTATGGCACCAAAGGTTTGGCCACATTGGAGAAAAGGGTTTGCGGACCCTAAAAAATAAAACCCTCATTGAGGATATGAATGATTGTAATCTTGAGTTTGATTTTTGTGAACATTGAATCTATGGTAAACAAAACCGTGTTTAGTTTTATTCCAGTTCTCACAATTTTTTTGAGGTGTTGGACTTGATTCATTATGATGTGTTTGGTCTAGTTAATGTTCCTTTGATTGCAAAATCTATTTACTTTGTTTCATTCATTGATGATTATAGTAGAAGGACATGGGTGTATTTCCTTAGAATAAAATTTGATGTCTTTAGTAGATTCAAAGAGTTCAAATCTCTTGTAGAGAATTAGAAGGATAGAAAGATTAAGTGTTTGAGGATTGATAATGGTGGTAAGTTTTTTTCAACAATTTTTGACAAGTTCTATAAAGAACATGGGATTGAGAGGCACAAGACAACTCCGTATGCCCCTCAGAAGAATGGAGTTGCATAAAGGATGAACAAAACACTGATGGAGAGGGAAAGGAGTATGCTAAGTGGATTTGGCCTTGAACAAAAGTTCTGGGCTGAAGTTGTTGCTACCACATGTTACCTAGTTAATAGGTCTCCTACATTGATGCTTGTTGATAAGACACCTATGGAGGTGTGGTCTAGTAAAATCCTTCATTGAGACACATTTGAGTATTTGGTTGTGAGGCATATGCACATGTATTTAAGGAGAAGAGGACTAAGTTGGAGAACAAGGCTGTGAAGTGTATCTTCATCAATTATGGCATCGGTGTGAAAGGGTACAAGCTTTGGGATCTAGTGGCTGAGAGAGTTCAATATAGAAGAAGTGTGGTCTTAAGAGAGGTAAATCCTTCTTCCATTGTTCTACAACCAAAGAAAGAAAAATAGAAAGAGGATGTAGTTCAACTTCCTTCCACCCCTGAGATAATTGAACTGAAGACATCTGTTGGACCTAATGATGAGGAGAACTCTAGTAGCTTTGAAAGTTTAGAAGAAGATGAAGAACCTCAACCTAAATCCTTGAGGAGATCCACGCACATAAGGTGACAACCTGATAGGTTTGACTATTCTTTGCATGATTCCAGTTGTATTTTTTCTTTGATATCTAACACTGATGAGCCTAGGACTGTAAGCGAGGCTATGGGTATGAGTGATGCAAATTTATGGAAAGAGGCCATAGAAGAAGAGATGGATTCCTTAGAGAAACCAATACTTGGGATCTTGTGCCCTTTCCTAATAGACACAAACTTGTTGGATGCAAATGGGTGTTCAAGAAGAAATTTGGCTCAGATGGTAGTGTTGAGAATCTTAAGGAAATGCTGTTTGTGAAATGTTATTCTTAGGTTGAGGGAATACATTATGGAAAGATTTTCTCTCCCATTGCAAAGCTGACATCGATTACATTCTTGTTATCACTTGCTGCAACATACAATTTAGAAGTTGAATAGATGGATGTAAAGACAAATTTCCTTCACGGTGACTTGGAGGAAGAAATGTATATGTCATAACTAGAGCACTACGTGGTAAAAGGTAAAAAAAATCTGGTTTGCAATTTGAAAAAGTCTTTGTATGGTTTGAAGTAATCTCTTAGGATGTGGTACTAGAAATTTTATGGCCTTGTTGAGTTTGGGATTTTTGAGATAGAAATTAGATAATTGTGTTTACTTTAAGATAGATAATGATTGCATTCTCATTATTTCATTATATGTTGATGATATGTTGTTCATTGGGAATGGTAAAAAATTTGATTTCTGATTTGAAGTCTCAGTTGTTAGCACAATCTGAGATGAAATATTTAGGGGTAGCGAGATACATATTGGGAATGGAAATTAGAAGAGATAGAGCTAACATAAAACTTTGGTTAGGCCAAAGTAAGTTTGTGAACATCATGTTGGAGAGATTCAAAATGATAGCTTGTAGACCATTGACAATTCATGTTATGATGGGGACAAAGTTATCTATTGTAGATTATAAAAAGTCTCCTTTAGAGGTGGAGGATATGAGAAGAGTTCCTTATGCTAGTCTAATCCGTAGCTTGATGTATGTTATGGTTTGTACAAGACTAGACATTGCCCAAGAAGTGGGAGTCCTTAGTTGGTTTATGGCTAATCCTAGATGGGTACATTGGGATGCAGTGAAGAGAGTGTTTAGATGTTTGTGGGGTACTTCTGAGTATTCCCTATGTTATCATGGTTATCCTATAGCACCTTAGCATTCCCTTTATATTCAAGGATTTGTAGATTCAGATTGGGCAAATGACATTGACAGCAGGAGATCCACTAGTGCTTATGTTTTTACTACGTACAGTGGTGTTATTAGTTGGATGAGTAAGTGGCAACCTGTGGTCTATTTGTCCTCTACTAAAGCAGAGTACATGGTAGTAACTCAAGCTTGTAAAGAAGCCATTTGGCTTAAGAGATTGTGTTTCAATGTTGGGTTTGATGCAGGGAAGATTACTATTTGTTTTGATAGTTAGAGTGCCATATGTTTGGTAAAGAATCCCACTTTCCATGTGAGGACGAAGCATATTGATGTCCAATACTATTTTGTTCATGACATGGTAGAGGATGGGAAGGTGGATTTGGAGAAAGTTTACACTTTGACGAATGTTGTAGATGCTTTGACAAAACTTGTGAGCATGGAGAAGTTCAGATGGTGTTTAGATTCTATGGGCCTCTCAACCCTTAGTAGTTAAGTATTGTTGTTCTATTGGCTCTTGAAAGGTGTTCGACAAGTGGGAGAATGTTGGGAATTAAGGTGTCCCAACCTTTACAAGTTCCTAATGTTGTATTCAACACTATGTTGTAGGATCCCATAGTCAACATCTTGTGTACATGTAACAAGATAAATTTTTGGTGACTTTTTCAGCTGTGGTTTCCCCCCAGAATAATTAATAAAGGCATTGATAGGTAGTTTGTTATTGGTTGACATGGATAAAACAACATTAGATAACCACCAGAGAGGCTTGATAAATGCACGGCTAGAGAATGTGAAGGTCATGGGATGTGAATGAGAATCAACATTGTGTACTCCTAAAAGAGCTTGCATTGCAAGTATGTTGTAATCATCTTTTGATTTGATAATACATTGTGTAGGTTTTGGAGTGTGGGGATTTTTCACCTAAAAGGGTTTTCCCCACATATATCTTGTGTTGTGAGTTTTGTACTTGCATTTGGATGTTGTTATTACCTTTTTTTTAATGTGCATCTAATAACCTATAACTAAGTAAAGATTGAATTTTGCATAACTTTCCTCATTAGATCAGTGTAGGAAGCTATTTCCACATAACTTGTTTCCTTTCATAGAAGTCACCAAAAATGTTAGCATTATTTTTCTCCATAGGTCAAAATATGTTGTTAGGAGGTGTCTTTGAATTTTAAGGGTCTTATGTTTGGGTTTTCAAGTCTAAAGAAGGTTCTCAAGGGTTTTGATTTATTTAAAAGGGCATGTAATACCCATGTAATTCCAAGTCAAACGTAATGCAAGTGCTTTTTATATTCATTTTACCTTATTTCTCCCAAAATGCCCATACAAACCTTGGAGGGATTATAGTTTCAAAACTTTTTAAGTCTTTGAGTAAAAAGTCAAAGTCTAGGGTTAGGGTTTCTGCTTTTCTCAACATTTCTTGAAGCTTTCCTATAGTTTAGCTAATGGAAGACAAACATGGAGGAATTTCTATCAGGTGTATATAGCTACAAAAGCTACATGAATCAATGAAAGGTGCATTCACATGTGTTCAAAAGCTAAAAGTCATGAGACTAAAGCAAAAACAAATCTTAAGCTATTATGCATGTGAAGATTGCACAAGGTATGATGAATGGGCATTTGAAATATCATTTATGCAACTAACAACATGAAGATATTGTATCAAAGAGTCTTGGAGGTAGGAAATCCAGAGGAACCCATATAGAGATCAAAGAAGATAAAGAGAGAGACAACTCTTAGAGCCCTACAATGTAAAGGATTTGAAATACATAGATCCACAAGAATAAAGGTTTACATGAACTTAAGTAGATGTGAATAATTCACTATAGGTATGCACATTATGTAAACAAGTTATAGATTCATTTAGGTCTGTAATCTTGTTTGGGGTATCTTCAAAACCATCAAAGTGTAGAGCCTTTACCAAGTTGACTATCAACTATACCAACTACAATCCCACAAAGACTTTTTGAAAGAAAGATCGCTACTACAGTAGGTAGAGAGATAACATTGTATAGTTTTTAGTTTGCAAGACTAATGTATTATGACATAGGCCCACAAAAGTCAATACAAAGAGTCTTAGAGGGTGTCAATCTAAAAAATAACCTAACAGAGGTCTTGGACAATTTTGAAACAAGAATACAGAGGTCTGATGAACCATGAGCAGGTCTGTAAGGTCCTAAAGAGACTATCACTATGGAGAAGATTGTGAAACCTATATAGCACAACCAACATAAGGGTAGTCAAAGGTATATGGATGGTTAACAAGGTTTTGTTCATTCACATAGAATATAGGGAAATCATTAAGAGGTGCAGGCACAACAGCTCTTTCTTTCATCATGGATCCCTATTTGGTGTAGAAGCAATAGAGAAAAATGGGTTTGCATGTATGTGTAAACTACTAAAAAAGTCTAAGGAGAAGTGGTGCCTCAAGATCAAAAAAATGAGAGTGTAAAGAAGACTGTGAACTGTCACCATTTCATGGGTGTTTCATTCAAAGAAATGGTCATTTGGGTCACAGAGATAGAAAGTTAGTTTTCATGCATCATGTTAAGAATATCGAAGCATGCATTGAAAAGGCAGAGTTGATAGTGAGAGGATGCACATTCCTTATGTAGAAATCACAATAGGCAGAGATCAAGAACTCCATGCAATGATGTGGATAGAGATGCATGCATCAAAAGGAGGGACAAATGAAATCCAAGAACAACATCATCTACAACAACTATCAAGAAACCCTAGGAGATTGGTAGGGTTTGTAAGGAGCAAATCAAAGGATATATGCAAGAAGGACAACACAAGAATACATGCAAAGTTTCAAGTGTGTTATAAGGTCTCAAGTGTCAAAAGAAATAGTATGCACTATCCTTTAAAGGTCTGCATTATCCTTTAAAGGTATCTAATGCCATCTTTAGGGATATGTACAAATGAATGTATGGGACAATTATATAGAGGAATATGGGTGTTTGAGAGGAGATAAAAAGTTTAACATACAATTATATAGACAAAGGGTGGACATAGAACTTTAAAAGGATATAGAACAATATTGGAATCTTATAAAGGATAAAAGAATGTTGGCATAGAACAGTCTACTGTGCATAGTAGAGGGATTGCCACTATCCTTTGGTAGAGTGGAAGACATCTAGAAATAATGCAATGACAGTGGGCAGAGGAATTTTTTTTGTTTGCACAATGGTCTCAAAGTTCTTAGAGGTCTATACTATCATAGTGTAGTTAACAGTGACAAAAGCAAAGAGGCAATGACCTTGACAAGACAATGTGATGCGGAGTGGCCAGTAGAAGCTTACAAATAAAGTGAAAAACCCATGAAAACCCACAATACAACATAACAGAGCTCAAATAGCTTAGAAAACCTCTTCACAAGGTTCAAACAAGACCAAAATACACTCTTTCCTTACTATCGGCAAGACCATATGCCATCGGTAAACCTAAAAACCCTTCCGCCGATACACATCGATCATATCGATGGAACCTTCAAACACCTTCATCGGTAAGACTAGCCTCTATCAGCAATGTTTCCGCATCTCTCTGACACTGATACTTACACTGATGCCTACTTCTTTGAACATACATTCAAGGATTGACATGCAACCATAGCATACATAGGAATTGCACCTGATATACGATTGCGATGTACCCAGAGATTGTATATCGACTCTTCGCAACATCCACAGCATACAAACCTGATATGCATTTGTAGGATACACATAAACTGATACTCAGATAAAAAAGTGATATACACACACATTGTTTCTCTTCCCATACAAATGACAGATAGACATAAAATGTCTTTGCCTACAAAAGCGATATATTCATAATTCGCATAAACATGAACCTTATGCCAACAACTTCCTTTGCACTGACTGTAACTGAACAAAATACACCGAAATGATTTCAGATTTAACAGAATAGAAAACTAACTAATAACACAGAGATCATTCCACTGATTTCAAAGAAATCCACCAGTGGAATGACCCCAACCAATTTCCCCTGTGATTACATCAGAACACAAACTTCTTTTATTTCTTCACATAATTGATTTACAATCTTTCTGACCTAACTCTATTTTTCTTATTCCTCTTCTCTCTTCTAAGATCGATCAGATCTCACATATTTATCCCCTCATGGGGTAGTACAAAAAATGACTCCCAGCAGCTGGGAGATGTGACCGCCTCACCAACTTAACAGTTGTCTAACAACCTATCCTAAAAATAGCAAGCACAATCAAATCAAACCTTATTACATTTAATGTCCATTTAGGACTTCATTGAAAACATAAAAACAAACTTTAAGATAGCTAATGCCTCATGAAGGCTCCTGTAGATTGGGTGCCTCCACACCATACTCCCCAAGTTGAAAAAACTCTTGTCCCAAGAGTTATGTGGTCTGTTGCAAACAACTTCATTTTGTCTTCAATCTTCTCAGCTTCAGGCTTCTAATCTTCACATCCATAGCTAGTGACCAACAAAATCAAACAACTATTAACTTTAGAGCTTCTTCAGGCTCCTTCTACTCCCATTAGTGGAGTACTCTTCAGGCTGCAACATCAAGTGCTTCTTCAGTCAGGTATCCATCTCTCTCATTGCTTCACAACACCAACTCACCAAACCATTCATCTCACCCAACAATAGATCCTAGTGATGCACTACCACTCTCTCCTCAGTGGTTTCCCTCTGCACCCTTATCCAACCTAATCTCCATTGGAGAATGGTCATGACAAACCTCATCTTATCTGCCACCTCAGAAAACATCCTTCTGTAGCTAGATGGAACAAGCACCTACAACCAAACAACTTAGCAACACCAAATAATGGTCACCAACACAATCTTTCCTTCAGTTCTTCACCTGCCTTCTCAGTGATAGGAAACAAAATACACAACACCTCTGCCCAGAGCTTTCACTAGCTCTGATACCAATATGATGCGGAGTGGCCAGCAGAAGCTTACAAATAGAGTGAAAAACCCATGAAAAACCACAATACAACAGAACAAAGCTCAAATAGCTTAGAAAACCTCTTCACAAGGTTCAAACGAGACCAAAATACACTCTTTCCTTACTATCGGCAAGACCATATGCCATCGGTAAACCTGAAAACCCTTCCACCGATACACATCGATCATACCGATGGAACCTTCAAACACCTTCGTCGGTAAGACTAGCCTCTATCGGCAATGTTTCTGCATCTCTCTCTGACATCGATACTTACGCCGATGCCTGCTTCCTTGAACATACATTCAAGGATTGACATGCAACCATAGTATACATAGGAATTGCACCCGATATATGATTACGATGTACCCAAAGATTGTATATCGACTCTTTGCAACATCCACAACATACAAACCCGATATGCATTTGCAGGATACACATAAACTGATACCCAGATACAAGAGTGATATACACACACATTGTTTCTCTTCCCATACAAATGACAGATACACATAAAATGTCTTCACCTACAAAAGTGATATATTCATAATTTGCATAAACATGAACCTTATGCCGACAACTTCCTTTGCACCGACTATAACTGAATAGAATACACCAAAAATGATTTTGGATTTAACAGAATAGAAAACTAACTAATAACATGGAGGTCATTCCACTGATTACAAAGAAATCCACCAGTGGAATGACCCCAAACAATTTCCCCTACGATTACACCAGAATACAAACTTCTTTTATTTCTTCACAAAATTGATTTACAATCTTTCTGACCTAACTCTATTTTTCTTGTTCCTCTTCTCTCTTCTGAGATCGATCAGATCTCACATATTTAACCCCTCACAGGGTAGTACAGAAAATGACTCCCAGCAGCTGGGAGATGTGACCGCCTCACCAACTTAACAACTATCTAACAACCTATCCTAAAAATAGCAAGCACGGTCAACTCAGACCTTATTACATTTAATGTCCGTTTAGGACTTCATTGAAAACATAAAAACAAACTTTAAGACAGCTAATGCCTCATGAAGGCTCCTGTAGATTGGGTGCCTCTATACCACAATGTATATGAGCAAAGGAACTCAAAGTAAGTAGAGATCTTGCAAGGGATGACAGTCTAACATATAACCTGGTAGAGATGAATGACTGCTTAACAGTTGAGATATGGTAGTGTTTAGGAATAGTATGAGGGGTAATCATACACAACTAGCATAGGAATGAAGTACTTTAGGAAGACTATTCATCTAATTAGTATGGCTACAAGGTAGAGCATAGAAAGAAAAATATAGAGTTATCCATGAAGGAGCCTCACAAGGGAATTTTAGTGATGAGATGAAATGGATGACATGTATAAGAGGATAAAATAGAGCTTAGCACCCCTACATACAGAGAATAGAATTTCCTAAAGATACATAGTACCCGTAGCTCCTATAGCTACACGTAGTCAAGGAGTAGGCTAATAGTAAGGGAGTAACGACCACTCAAAGAGATCATTAGAGTCCTAAAACGAAATAGGACTTCCTCTTACACCTTCAAGGAATCCCAGGTGCTTTTAGGAGATAAGCACATGCCCTATCTCCATGTAAGTGGGGAATATGATAGTAAATAACAAGTCTAAGGGTAGTTATGATGAGCATGTAGAAGTTTGACCATCATGCAAGTAGTCCTAACAAACTTTGTGGAGCATGCAAAGGAGAGGGACCTAAGAAATGTCAAAAAATCTCAACCTTCAAACAACTTGCATGACATTTCAAGAAAGAAAAAGGAGTTCCACCTTTCAAGCACCAAGAAATAGGTAGTTCACAAGCTAATTTGTCTTTTTCTATTGGAGTCAGCTCCTAGTTCTAGTCCAAGTTGTTTTTCACCAAAATAGGGCACCTAACATGTTGGGGCTCATTTCCTTCTAGTTTGACTTGGCTCTTAGAAAAGAAAATAAAGATTGTAACCTAGTTTTGAGATATATTCAGTTATAGAATAGAAATTTTATGTAATTTTTCAAGAAAAAAATATTTTTTTTAGAGTTGTATCACTATGAGAACACCTTTTCAATAAAGATTCTAGCATTTTACCTTCTCAAATTATTGTTTTATTATGTATGAATGGATAAGTGATGTTATTTCTATGAAATAAAATGCAATTCCTTAAGCATCTATCTCATCGTAATACCTTTACTTCAGAAAATACTTGTTTTATATAGGTCATAAGTTGTGTTACTGAGTAAAATAGCCTTGGATGTGAAAAAAATCTATCTTTTCCTTCTAAAAACTACAAAACATAGAGCATTCTTATGAAATACTAATATACAAACATGAAAAGTCTGAGTTGTATCCAAATTAGATGATCTTTGAAAAAATTGTGTTTCAAACAACAACAATACATGTCTTCAACCATTTGGTGTATAAACTCCACAGGTTGTAGTATTTCATATTATGTCCTTTCTTACCCATTTTCTCATCAAACAACAGTATTTTAGGTCAATTCAGGTGAAGCATTAGGGGAACCAACCCTCTCTAGAGGTTTATCTTTGTCATAGGTTACCCACATTTTGGATATGATCCCATGTTTCACTAGGTAGGTGAGTTCTACACTTAGTAAGGGTGCATACTTCAGTGACAATAATTAAAAAGTGAGGATTTTCTCTCCCATCATAAATACAATACTCCTCTCAATTTTCCATGGTCATCTCAACAACAATGACATACATCCATGGGTGTTATATCATGCAAGACTTCATCATGATATGTCCCTATTTTAATTTCACAAAACATTGTTCATTGACCATCACCTTATGCTACTTTTGTATCTAATCAATCTTTTATGGATTTAGGTGTTTCAACCTCTTCAACTTCAATTAATCAACCATTTCTTCAAATACTAGGTTACTTGTACTACCACTATCAATAAAAAATTTACAACACTTACCTTCTACCTTGCATCTAGTTCTAAAAATGTTCTTTCTCTATACCAGTTCTTCTTGGTCATCATATTTCAATAAAGATCTCCTCGTGGCAAGTGATTCTCCATACTCTAGGTTATCCTCTAAGTTATATGATCTCCTTGTTGATTCTTCTACAAATGTAGTTCTTGCACTACCTTCTATTCCATTTTATTGTCCTTGATAGCATTCAAATGCTCAATATCCTTCTCCTCTACACTTAAATCATGTTCTTGTAAAATATCTTCCTTCATTTCTCTCATATCTTTTCCTACCTCTTTGATATCCATTTTTGCAGTATGTATTGTATTTTCTTCGCTTCTCTTGTAGTATAAATTGCCACCATCCCTATCTTTGCAATAGGAATTACATCTTCCTCCATTGTGGTATGTTCCATTGTCTCTACAGTATGTACTATTACCTTTCTTGCCTCCAAATGGGTTTTTTGTTGCTAAATTGAGATCTTTCTCTCTAGAATATTTCTCCTCTTTCTTTCTACTAGTTCTACTTTCTCTCAAATCTTCTATTCAACTTTTATTCTACCTTGACCATAAATTGGTATGCCTCCTTTATTGTTGTTAACTTAACCAAAATTAGTTCCTCTTGAATGCTTTCTCTCAATCCATTGATGTATCTTGCAACCTTCTCTTTGCTTTCTTCACAATGTCTAGTCCTAATGATCATCTTGTAAAATTCTTCAGTATATTCCTTTACAATTGTCTCCCTTTGTCTTAGGTTTTGTAACCTTTTCAATAATTTTAATTCATAATCAACAGGTATAAATTTTCTCTTCAATTTTACAACCATCTTATCTCATTTTGTTATCTTTTCTTTTCCTCTCGTATCTCTTTCTAATTGTACTTCTTTCCAACAAACAACATGTCCATTTAATTTAGTTTTTTGTAAATATAACCCATTTAGGATAATTCCATTTTCTCATATTCAAAATTATCATCCAAATCATTTATCTGATCAATCAATTATATAGGGTTTGAATCACTAGAATAATTAGAAATCTTAATTCTAGGTGTCTTACCAATTTTGGAAACAATCTTTAGCATTTTCACCTGATATAATTCTTCCTCTTCTAGGCTTTCTAGATCTTTCTTAGTAGCTTGAACATATTCTCTTACATTATCATCCTTCTCACTCTCATCACCATTCCTATGGTTTAAACCTCTCTTCCTATCCTCTTTCATAGAATCTAGTTGGACTTTCATTGCCTTTACCATTTTAAATATTTCTTCCATTCTTCCAACAATGTTAAAAACACCTTGAACTCTTCACGGTGGCATCTTTCCCTTGGATCTGGTGCAAACTACCTTAGGTTAGTGATTTGTCTATAATCACTCCTTGCAACTACCTCTCAATCAGTGATCTATTAACAAGCCTCTTATGGACTACCTCAATTTGACAATTTGTTCATAAGTAGAACTTTTAGGATACCAAATTGCTCTCCTTAAGATTTTAAACATACACTCTGATACAACTTGATGCAATCATGGATGAAGAATTGTCCAACCATGTAGAAAATAATTACATTCACAACAAAACTCAATGGAACAATAATACAAACATTATTGATTTCTCAATCATGAATGATTACAATATACCACAATGGGTTTCCAACATTCTATGCCCTAACCATTTGGTTATAGAAACATGAAATTACAAAAATTAAACGATATTACAATACAATTATATTCATTGAGCTTTAAATAATTATCCCCTTTACAACATCTCAGTCATCTAAATCCCCATTAAAACTCAAGTGTATTCAAATGATTGTGAGTGGTGTTTATATATCATTCTCAAGGCTTAAGAATGATTTGTGTTGACTACAACATGGCACAAAGCTCTATACCACATGAAATGTGTAGGTGTCCAAGCATGTAGATGAGTCTTCCCAATTAAGTGTGGTGATAACAAATTGAAGGATCTTCAAGTGGTACTCACCATAAGATCTCCTAGGTCCAATGTATCTCCATATGTATTCTTTTATTGGCACAAACATCTAGAAATTTGGTGCAAGTTAAGTTATTGAAATTGTGTAAGCTTGTCAGCTTGATAAGGGTTCAAGTTACACATATGTGGTGCTCAAAATCTTTTGAAATATGGATATGATGTTTATGTATCACTGTATAACATATTCTCCAAGATGTGATATCAGATATGTACTTGCAATGGCATTCAATGCATTCTTCGATGATTGACTGATTACTAGAAACCTACAAAGAAACAAACAAAATGAAAACAAAAAAATATTTTTGGGTGATGCAATATTGATCTTATAGCCTAGGATGCTCTAGTATCACTAGTAATGAATGTGAGCAAGAAATTTCTAAAATAGAAGCTTGTGGTGTAAGATCAAAGAAGAGAAAGATAATGTACATAATTTAAGAAGAAATACATTCATCCTTGAGTGAATCAATATCTAATATTCCCAAGGTATGATATCAATGATTATTATAGATGACATTTGCAGAATGATGCATTTTTGTTTGATTCGAGTATTATTCATTGCTATAGACTTGAATCAAGTAGAGGAGGACATCAAGTTTGAAGAACTCAACACTTCAAATAAGATCCTAGAAAAATTCAACATATAAGGGGTAGAATCATAGATGGACATAACTAAAATGAGCTTAACTATAGCTTTCCTTTAGAAATATTATTTAAAAGAGATTCAATTTTATAAGGACCATATAGACTCACTAAAAACTAATCTAGATTAAATTTTTACACTCCTCCACAATAGGGAAAAAACCCTTGAAAAACTATCCCAAGACATGGCATCTTTGAGAGATGAAAAGTTGCAACCAGAGAAAGTACATGCTCTCTTGAACAATTCCAGTACAAATTCCAAGTCTATACAATACTATCAAGGAGAGATAATTAAATCTCTCCAAGTGAAATACAATGCAATCATGGGGGTATATGAGAAGGAGGTTGAGCACTAGAAGTAGAATGAATGTTGAAATGTGAAAATGGGGTCTAGATTATACCCATTAAATTTAACTCTTTATATTTTAGACCCCCTCTATATAGTTCAATTATACAATATACATTTGATAGTATATATTTTACTCTTTCTGTGTTACACTATTTGTTAGACCCTTTATATGACTCAGATCATTCCATATAAGTTTGAATCTATATATGTTAGACTATTTTATGTTTACTCTTTACATATTATAGATTACACTAAATGCTTACTATTCATGGATAGACTATAAATGAAACATGTAAAGAATTTTTAAATATATAAAGAAATCATGAAGTTTTGATGTTACAAGAATATTTAAATATTTACAAACTCTTAATGTGGTGTGCATCTTTCGTTCCAAATTTATCATATGTCATAGCTATGAATTATATTTTGGTTTTTATAAATATGTATTGAATTTCACATTCTACATATGTGTATTTTAGATTTTGTAACAAATCACTACATTCTATTTCTTTTTTGTGAATTTGTGTCAAATATTTTGAATTCCATTTAAAAAATTTTAAAATATTTTGATAACTAATACTTAATTGGAGTGCTTTGAAGTGCTTCACTATTGAGAACCGGTCTATTATTAATTTTGTGCCATTATTCATTAAAGTAATATTCATTAATTTGTCATATTTGGCAAGGTCTTGTTTTCTTGGAAGGTTGTTATGTGGTTAAAATTTAGACACTTACAAAAATTGAACAATGTATAAGATTCTCTAATGGACTTCCAAATATAGGATTCGTGTAAGCCAAATTTATATTTAGGATTTTGGTAGTGACTATAAAAAAATTCGTTCAGCATTTATTCTCCTTGTAGGGATCTAGTAGCTAATATCTAAATATTTTGTTGGAAAAAGAAAACATGCTGTATGTAGGCTACAATTCCAATGATATACTATCTTATATTGTGTGTTGTGTCCCTTGCATTTTATCTAAGGCTATTGTAGTATATTTTTTGAATCATACATAGTAGCATGATAGTCTTAGCTATAAAAATATGCTTAGGCCAAATCATTGGCATACATGATATGATAACTCAAGATAATTTAGCTTTCCTTGTTAATTGGTTTAAGAAATTTCTTGAATTTAAGGATGTAGACTTTTAATTTTTTTTTTTAAACAAAAGGTGGTGAGACCACCCATAATTAAATTAAATTTAAGGATATAAAAGAGTTTATACAAAACAACAACAAAATACAAGGAAAATTCACCTGGTAGTTGGAGAAAAACAAAAAAAATGATAGACCATAAAAGATTGGAAATACATAAACCAGAGGGCTACCATCCTGTAAGCAGTCTGGAAATGTAATAAATTCCAATGTGAGCCATCCACCAATCACCAGGGGGAGAAGCACCATCAACAGGGAAGAAGTGTACTTCACTAGTGAAGAGGGGACCCTAGAGAGTTAATGTTGTTGTCACCTTAGAGAGGTGAGGCCATCACTCCAGACACCTTGCTTGAAACCCCTAAATGAGAGACTTATCTTTATCCATGAGGGAGAGCAATCCCAAAGGCTAATGAGATGGATTATCAGAGAAAAGGACTTCCTAGTCCAATTGATCAATCGCATTGTTAGCTAAGCAATCAACCACCATATTTGCTTCACGAAAGCAATGAGAAATTTTGATTGACTCAAAGCTATCCAAGAGCATCTAGACCTAGTTTAAGATGTATGAAAGATGTCAGTTATCTACCTTTTTCAAAATAGCCACTGAAATTATGACTTGTGAATCTCCTTCCACCCATAAGTATTTTCTCCTTTCCTACATCAAAATTATGTTTCCACGCCTGACAGAAGACTGTTGTGTTCTCAAAAGTCTAAATTTGTTTTGGAGCACTAGATTGTAGGAGTACAATCAACACTGAGAGGGGGGTGAATCAATGTTGATACACAAAAACCAATTTTTATTTCCTCTCTAGAATTGTAAATAAGATTTGTATGAATTGAATCAATTATCAAAAGCACATTCACCAAATCTTCAATTATATAGGACACATGAAATTATGCAAATCATCAACACAAGAAATTATACAAGACATCAACACAAGAAGAATTAACGAGTGGAAAACCCTCTTGGGGTAGAAAAACCACTCCAAAACTACTTCACTGGCTTAAGCAAAAACCTCACTGGTTACAATGTTTAGAAGCACCAACTTCAAGGAGCACCAACCCCTAATACATACAAATAGGTCTCACTGACCAGGCAAGCCTCACTGGCTACAAAGAAGCCTCACTGGCTATAATATGTGTCTCACTAACCTACAAGCCTCACTAGCATACTGTGCCTCACTAGCAAACACAATCACCATTAGAAGAGATGAACAAAATCAGAGGGTTACTTTGTTTCCATTCAATTCATTATTCCATCTATGTATAATACAAACTCCTTCAATCAAAATAGATTTCTCTGTGTATGTCTTCAAACTACATCTAATGCTCAATCTGCACATTCAATTACATGTTGTCTTCATACTCGATTTGATTCAATCTTTGTCATACAAGTTGTCTTCATATTGGTTCACATCCATTACAATTGTATCAAATTACCTTCATCATTGATCTGCACAACAACCATACACACAATGCATCTGCAAAACCAATATATACAAGAAATACAAAAAAATTCCTTTCACATCCTTCACAATCTTCATATTCAACTTTGCATAAAACCTTTCATATTCTTTTCTCTGCAAAAGAAATTCAAACACTCGCATATATTTCTTCTTCCCAAAAAAAACTTTCATGAAGCCTTTCATATCCTTTATATTTTTTGCATTTTTTAATTTGACATCTTCAATATTCAAAACCAAAACCCCATTCATATTCCCTCTTAGAGATAAAAGAATATCTTTCATATTTGAGACCTTTCAATTTCTTTTTCACAAAGAACCTGCAAGAATATCTTCAACTCCCCTGCAAACAAAAACTCTTCATATTCTGTGTACTCCAAAAACCTTTTTCAACTTCAATCTGCAAAAAACACTCTTCACCAAATTTGTTAATCTTCAAAGAATAAAACAATAAAAAAAAATCTCCTCCAACTCATTTTTTTCAAAATCCCCTTTTCAAAAAATCTTCTTCAAGAAGACAAAAAACATTCTAAATAAAAACTCAAGAAATAAACTTTTCTTTCTTAGAACCTGTCATTTACATCTTCAATGTCACGGGAGTAACAAAAATAGAAATTTTTTTTTGTTTTAAAAAAATGCTTTAAAAAGCATTAACTATATGCTTTTAATAGCTATCTAAAAATAGCTTCACAAATCTTATTCGATCTCATGATAAGATAGGAAATCTTATTCGAGCTCCCAAAGTCATAAGGATTTTTTTAAAAATAATATAAATTTCCCACATATTTGACGACTCCTCATGTAAAAATATTTGATGCACATGAGCTCACATTTGAATTGGGCTTCTCTTTAAAAAGATAACCCTTCAAATAAAACAAAAATCATTTAAAAAATCTTATTGATTGAGCTCCATATCATATGCATCAAATTCTCCAAATCATTCAATGGCTCCCACTTAAACAAAAAAAATTGAATGCTTTTCATGCTTTTAAGCTTCTATAAACTAATGGCTTTCACTTCTAATAAATTGAGCTCCCTTTAATTATTCGATGCTCTTTTTCATGACCAAAGTCATGGTCTCCTTTCCTCTGATTAAACATAACCACCAATTAAACCTTACCTCTCATTGCATGTATTGGAGACTGATGTAAACAATTTTACAAGAAGAAAGGGTTAGTTTCCCGATGACACTAATACCCTTAATATTTCCACTTAAGTGGCTTTTACCCTCATTTTTATTTCACTCACTTAAAAAGACACTGTTGCAAAGAGGTAAACTTCACCAAATGACCTCACAAATATGAATCTTTCAATATCAAACCAATCAACCTCAAGACACATTAGCATCAATGTCAAGACATGAATTCCTGTATGATCAACATCTGAAGCACAAGACTATCCTCAACACATTACCAAGGAGATCACCAACCATGAAGCAATAGCTGTGATAACTAAATGAGGTAGAAGCATGAAAGCCCACATTGTAACATTCCACATTGTAACTTTGTCAACCTACCACCATGAAAGAAGATGATGATCAAACAAATCAACATCATAACACAAAACTAAGAACTCCAAAGATCAATATGAACACCAAACATCAAGATCATGAGAAACTGTCTTGAGACAATCTTGAAGATATCCTAATCAAACACATCCTTGATAAACCTGACACCTGATGAGCAACAACATCATGTGAATGTATACAACTCTTGAGACATTTGAAAATCATGAATACTCTTGTATATCATATAATCTACTCAACACCTTTTTGACATCAATGACAATCAGTCACCAGCATAGATCTCTATCTTCTTTATTATAGAAGAGGAAGGTAAAAAATCCATTGCCCATTAGACTAACCTCTGCCACCTCTGGCCATTCTTTCTTAGTCCAAGAAATAAAATCATCTGTAGAAAAATGGGGGGAAAGAACCTTACCAATGAGGGCACCATTCTGAAGGAGAGAAGTTCTTTCCATCAACTTTTTGCCAGTCAAAGAGACAGTGATGATATTTTCTTACCTTATGACTTTTTTAGAAGCAGGTTTGGGGACCCACACTTCCTTGGTGCTCTACCTTTCACATTTGTGAGGATGTATGTTCTAGGGATGGGTGTGATGAAGAAGTCTCCTCTTAGGCCTATGTTTGGTTTGTTTTTGATGTCTCTGCTTCTGTCCATAGAAGGACCGCCATCTGGGTGGTTTGAATTTACTGGACCTTGTGTGATATTTTCCTCCATTGAGATATTCCTTGAATGCCTCCTGCTAGGGCCTTAAAGGTTTTCTCCTCGAGGTCTTTTTCTTGTAGGTTTGGACATGATTGTCATGTAGGCCTGTCTTATGACTAAAAACTTTAGAAGAGAAAGCCATGCATGAGCCTCTTTCTTAGCTTGAGGTACTATCCTCTATGTGAAGATAGATTTGACTGTTCCTCTAAAGAACATTGTTGAACCTTCCATTGTTGGAGAAAGACGAAGAGCGCACTGCGGGGGCCTTGGAGAGAATTTGATTTGAAAAAGTAGCCATTCTATAGGAGTCATGAGCCATTCATTCCAGGTGTAGGATGTAGACTTTTAATTAGTAGGAGAGATCTTTGTAGGTCTACCATTATCTTCTTTGATTGTATTTGTCTGAGCATTTTGAGACTCTAGTGCCTAACTAGTCATCTCTAGTATTTAATAACTAAATAGATTATTAGTTATCATTATCTTTTATGATTAAATGTATAAATTAATTATACTCAAGCCATTCTATTAATGATTCACTCTTAGAAGTAGGCATTCACAAGAATCCATCACAATCTCTTATAGATAGTTCACTTGGTACTCATAGGGAAAAGGTTATGCTCATAATATTCCTAGGAATATATGAACCTATAGAACTATTCTTTCCTTTCCTCAATTCCACTTATATACATTCCCAAGAATACTATGCATATAACCTAATCCGATTATTTTGAAATGGATTATTGTAGCTCATGTGTGAGGAATTTCTCTTAATAACTAGTAATAAAATATGGTTCAATAAGGAAATTATATCAAATATATGCAAAACAATTTTTTAATTCTAATATTAATTCTACAAGACACTATGTACCCCTATTGGAAAATCTTGTGCTAGATTACAACAAAATGCCAAAGATCACACCAAACAAGCTAAAAGAAATAGTTGTATGCCTGATATTACATAATAATTTAATTATTCTTTGTTCCTTCTTAAAGAAAAATTTTCTTTCTATTTCTATTAACTATATGTGTAGCCCCTAATTAAGTGACATCATGGATTCTAAATTGATGTTAATATTAATCATACATATCCAAATTCATATGCATCCCATAATTAAGTGTTTATAATGAATAATACTTGTGGTCACATGGTTTGATATTAGATATTTATGGACCAAACTATGTGTAGCAAATCAAGATATTTGAATAAATATTATTAAAATAAATGTTCATTATATCATGCTTGAGAGCATCAACTTATTGATATATCCATGCCATGATCCATAAAGGTAGCTAGAGAACACCTCTTAAGGTATTAAGAGAGTTAGGAGTAGGTTAACTCTATATATATTCTAAGATTTTGATGGTGAAGGTACACCATTTGTACATGTTTAATCTAGAAATGGAGGTGTTGGTTCACAAAACCACTACTCCACTTCCTAGAATAGAGATACACTTTCAAGGCCAAGGTTGTCATAGTGAAAGTGAAACTTTCTAATCCATAGACCATGGAGGGTTAAAGGAAAACTCTACAAGAGTGGGTTTTCTCTCCTACACTTTGAGCTCAACTTAAACTTGGGAGGGTATTCCCAGAAGCTTAATAAACTAGATGAATGACTAAAATGTTGATGGCTAAACCCAACCCATTGGCTTCACTCCAAACATTGTCACCAAACCAAGAACCGCACATATGTTACCTAATATTGTCACTGGTGTGGTTGTCATTGATGTTAATACTCAATTTGGGTTGTCATTGATGCTCATGTTGATGGTATACTATGATGGTGTGCTAACAGTGATGTTGTTGATGTTCATGGTTGGATGTCATACCTTATTTAATGTCAATTAAGGTTGTATTGAGTATGTTTGTTGTCACCAGAGATGATATCATGATGATATATTAAGATGGGAATTAGAAGCATTAAGATGAGGATTAGAAGTAATTTTGATGTTAATTATTAAGATGGGAATTAGAAGCATTAAGATGAGGATTAGAAGTAATGATTATGTTGAGAAGATGTTATTAATGGCCTATAGCATGTTGTGTGCTCTCTTATTGTTCCTAAGGAAGTATATGTTGCTACAAGGAGGCTCTAGTCTCCAGATGTTGGTGAAGGTTTCTGCTGTAGGAATTTTCCTCAAAGACTGATTGGGAGAATGCTCTACATTCCTCCTCCTTTGAAGATATGGTCATGTGGTTCAGAAGTTAAGTTTAGTGGGTTGTGAAGGTGCTACATGAAAATTTTCATATCATTTGTCCCTCTGCAGAGAAATTTGTAAGTGATAGGGTGCATAAATGTATTGTTCAGTGGCTAGTTTCATTGTCTGTTGGCTGGCACCAACTTGTTGCTATATGAAGTGGTGAATTGGCTAGTGGAGAATTATCCTAAGGATCTTGTGATGTTTCCTATTGCTCCATAAGGTGTTTTTTTTTATTTCTCCAGAATAGGTTGTGGTCTGGAATGAAGGTGTTGTTGGGTTATGCTCTTGCCTAGCCGACTGAGGTATGTTGAAGGTGTGTGCCACAAAGTCTTTGTTGTGAAGAGTTCAAGGAGTATTTGGAGATGTTGTATGGGTCATGCCACCTCATCTAGGAGAAGTGCAAGTAATTTGTTTAATCTTCCATGAGTATCGCCAAGTTGTAATGGCCAACTTGCTACAAGCTTCATATTTTATTACTTAAGGCTAACCTATTTCAATTGTGTGAAGCATGCAGATGTTATTCTTTGAAGGTTGATGCTATGAAGAATGTTGAGGACTAGTTTAAGCATGTGTTGGAATATGCAAGGCGTGTTCCTCTTCCTAGTGTTGCATGTAGCTCATTTTAGGGTTTGCCCTCTACATGTTTCTTGTTGTTTGATATTTGACTAAGTTGTAATTGTAATATTCTTGTTGTCTCTAACCAACATGTAAAGATATCAATTTAATATTATAATATATATATTGTAAACCTAGTTGATCTAGTTGAGGTGTGATTGCAAGTGTAAGTGTAAGAAGATAAATGTGGATGTGTAATACATTATGATGTGTGACTAAAAGAGAAAGAGAAGAAGTAATAGATCTTGTCTAGATTTATCTTGAAGATATTTTTGAGACATAAGGGAAGTGAAGAGTGTACCTAACTGATTGCTGGATGTAGTGAGCCAAAGGAAAAAATTCTTGAAGGCTGAAAGCAGTGAGTCAGTAAGCTGTAGAGAAGACATTTGAAGAAGTTGTAGAAGTTGTCAAAGCAGAATTGCAATCATCAAAAGGATTGAGTTTCATTGTCAAATTTAGACTCTAGAAGGACTATCATGTTGTAATCATTTTTGAGTTTGTTCTCAGTTCAAAGAGTAGTTGCTTCCTTGGGTTGAAGCCCTAAAACAAAGTTTGTAGGGAGTTGTAGCTTCCTTGGGAGTGACCCTAAAACCTTTCTTCAAGGAGTAGTAGCTTCCTTGGGTTGTAGCCCTAAAACAAAGTTGTAATTATGATTCTTTTGTGAGGCTAGATTAGGAAAGTAACTCCTAGAAGCTTTTCTCACTGTGGTTTTTTACCTTTGGGTTTTTCCACGTATATCTGGTATTATGTAGTGTTGTGCATTGTGTTGATATTTTATGTTTCTATTAATGCTATACAAATTAAGTTTCAGTTTGCTCCGGAGGGTTTGTGATTTGTTTGGATATTGATTCACCCCCCTCTTAGTATCTGAGTTGTTCAACACAACTACCCACCCAGGTACCTCAATATAGCTAATTACTACACCCTACAAATGCAACAAAAAATGATAACAACATGATATCCCTTGAGATGAATCCATTTAACATCACATACACACTTACATGGAATAGACATGCATGAACACGATTCACAAATGATTAAAATAGTTTTAGGTTGTATAAAATGATTCCCTTGCTGTAATATTGAATCATGAATAATATGTAAAACCTAATATACTCCCACTCCTATAGCTAATGGGATGAAGGTTTCTTTGAAATATTGTTGGTCCTTCACCAGGCTAGATCAGTGCCTAATCCAATGGGTGACAGAGTCATGAACAACAAGGAGGAAGGAGATATACCCAATAACTATCAATGAAAGCATGAAATGTATTCATATAGAAATCTAAAATATACAACATATAATGGACGTACTTAATTATCCATGACACAACTACAATAACCCATATGCAATAATGGAATGACCAATATAAAAGCATTATATTGCATTAGACATTGTCACAGGTACATCAAACCTAGGTTACATTCATACCAAGAGATGTGGCAAAGGTAAACATGAAACTATGATTTCAACATTCCTCTAAATCATTACACAATGTCACAGAGACACACCATTACATGAAAATATGCATTGAGGACCTTTCCTACAAACTGCTAGATACATTCCCTCAATTTACAACTCAGACCAACATGATTTGATGCCCTAGATGCACCGTGAGCACTTGCACCTCTAGAAAATTAGTTCAGTGACCAACCCATCTTACATATTCTGATCATGTATATATAGAAATCCTTCTTCCACTATTACGCTAGGCAAGAATAACCTACTCCATCTACCTCTATAACTTCAACATTGAATCACACCCACTCTACCACCTACATGTGCTTTAACTTTATTTCACATTAATGGTGTATCGAGTATAGGCCTATGTCATTCAAGGTTCACCAAGATCTCATGTATGAGACACAACAATCTCATAGTGCATTGCCATATTGTATGGGTCATGCCACTTGGGACTTAGCTAATTGCACAACCAAATAGCTTTGAAAAAATTGAAGTGCCTTGGAGGAGCAATGAGTCATCACGTGTCCCTCTAGAGATGGATCTGTATTTTCCTTGTAAGGTTTGGAGACTTTTTGACTCACTTGCCTTGATTAATGGTGCAATGCCCAACACTCGTTAGCCATGATAAAGCCTGGTGATGCTTGAGCCATTAGATATCTTCATTTTTAGATCAATGGTTCTGAGCCCCTTTTGCCTCACAAAGAAAAATGGGACCCATTGCCTACATCATGGAATCAAAAAACCAATGGCATAATAGAAAAGTGTGTTAAACCAGCCTCTCCATAATGCATCATAGTTGCACCAAGTGTCTCCCTATTGTGCTTCCCTCAGCTTCATTCCTTAAAAGAGATTGGGCCCACAAAACAAGCTAAGTCACTATCATCAACCAAAGGAACAACACTGAAAAGTGTTAGCACTGAAGCATCAATATTGAGTGCATTGCCGCCACCTATCCTAAAGAAAAACCTCAATGCATTGCCTTTTTCTTTTGATTCACCAGGGCCCACTTGCTGATGATTCATGCCTCCACCAATGGTGCAATGGGAAGAGTGTGTCCATTTTTCCATCCTTGAAAAGGTGCACTATGCATCTACATGGAGACAAAAAGGTGCCAAGTAAATGAAATTACATAAAGAATGGACTTGCCTCGAAAATGGCTTAGTGCCATCACAACCAATGACACAACATTTTGAAGTATTAGAATTGGAAACCTAAAAATGTATTAGGCACATCCATGTGTTAGAGTCTCATTTTCCTCTTCTATTTCAACCTTTCAGCACTTTTGGAAACTTACAAACCTTTTTGGAAGATTTGTAGATTTGCAGACTTGCTGAACTATTGAAATTGACTTCATTCTCTACTTTTCCTCTCCTTATTTTCATTTTTTTCAGCATTTCAATGAAAACATGAATCAATAAATCAATGAACCATTTTGGTGAGTTCACAAACTGATGTACTTGCTAAAAGACACTTGCTTTCTTCTTATTCCATTGTCTCTTTGTTCTCTCTTTTCTTTTTGATGATTTGACGTAATTGAGAACTTCAAAACTTTTTCAATGGGTTTGCAAGTTTAGGAACTTGGAAAACTACCAAAACTCTCTTTCTTAGCCACTTCATCATCCCTCAACCTTCTCCTCATTCACCTACTCCCTCTTCAATGTTTTAGAAAATACTCAAACCAATGAACCTTTCAACAAGTTTGTAGGTTCGTGAACCTATTATGTATGAGGAAAATTGACTATGATAAACTAAACAAATCAAAATCCCAATAACATAAAGAAAACTGATCTAAATAAAAGCCATTAATAATAAATCAATGAAATATGAAAGCTTTTACCAAGATTTGTATTATTCCCTTTGGATGAATGTGGATTGCTCAATAGTATTGCAAAACCATGGTTGCAACAAGCAAGTAGTGCTCAAAGATCAATGTCAAAAGATCATGAAGTTGCTCAATCGATGCGATGTATGCTCAAAGCGCTGTTAAGTATGCCTGAGAATAAGTGATCGAAGAGAGGGGTAATGAAGGAGAGGAGGGGGGTTTATATAGGTTTCAACAGAGATTGATCAACAGTCTAGATAATTTAGAAGAATCAATGGAGGAGAACAGTTGAGGAACGTGCAACAAATAAGAAGACATGTGTCTTGCTTTATTTTGCATGAGAAGAGTTATCAAGAATAGAAGAATGAGTTAAAGCAATTAAAAGAATATAACAATCAATTAAGTGATTTAAAACAAGAAGAAGGGATTTGCATGAGAATAAGAAGATATTTTGCTTTATCAAATATTGGGAATATTTAATTGCATGTGCAAGAAAGCTTGAGTTATATTTAGAGATAACTCAATTTAGAAGAAAAATCAACTTAAATAAATATTTGATTTATTTAAATTTAGAAAAGATATTATTGGAAGAAACAATTAAATAATTGGGATTATTTAATTTAGAAGATTTGAAAGAAAATTAAATAAATAAATTTATTTAATTGTTGTGCATGATTTTGGAAGAATAAATAAAATAATTGATTATATTTTATTTTTTGGAAGAATGAATTTGATTCAATTAAATAATTAAGAATTATTTAATTGTAGATAAGAGGGAATTTATGATGAATTAATTAAATAATTGGATTCATTTAATTAATGTGGATTTGAATTTTGAAAAGAGAATAATGATCTAATTAAATAATTGAAATTATTTGATTGTGGAAGAATAATAGAGGAATTTGATTTAATTAATTAAATAAAGAGGATTTATTTAATTAATGTCGAATTTAGGAGATTTAGAAGAATGTGATGATTTTAATTAAATAATTAGATTATTTAATTAATGTTGAAATACAGGTGATTAGATAGATTCGATGAAATGCAAGTCATGTGACGACATGGTCATTTTAGGGTGTCTACACCTATTGAACTGTTGAAACACAAAGGTGTCAAGCTTTCAATAGGTTCACGTACTGGTGAACCTACCAAAAAGGAAAACACTTGGAAATTTTTCTATCTTTTGAGTGTTTTAAGAGGGAATCAAGGAATTAGGATTTTCTTAGATGAAAACTATGATAGGGGCCATTTGAAATCTCTTAGATCAGTTTGAAACAACGAGCAATGTAGGCCAAAGAAAAGTG
The DNA here is from genome assembly GCA_027924645.1 of Cunninghamia lanceolata. NCBI lineage: Eukaryota > Viridiplantae > Streptophyta > Pinopsida > Cupressales > Cupressaceae > Cunninghamia > Cunninghamia lanceolata. Next base: position 623,113 of record BSBN01000665.1, read on the forward strand.
GTACTAACAACATGGGATATTTGAAGGATCTTAGGCACAACTTGCAAGTTTTAGGTGCCAAAAAATTTGGGTACCAACACTTGGCTCTGGTTGGGGATGTATTCCAAACCTAACACAATAAGAACCAACTACCTTCAGGGAGATCAAAGAGCAAAAATGAACAAGGGAAAACAAAACAACATATGTATAGGGAAAAACACCAACAAGAATATATACAACCCTTACAACCAATAGCATGAAGGCACTGATACATAGTGAAGGGATGGTTGTAAACAAAATTTTAACATGATGCAGGTCAACCCTCCAAAAGAAAGATGAGACTACTTGCCTCTATCAAAGACAAGTTAAATGAAGGATTTAATCTCCCTCAGACCAAAATTGTATTCACCATCTAGTTGAAACAAAAAATGGATGCCATGTGCATGCACCACACTGCAACCACCATTCATGAAGTGAAGATCCACTTGACCACAAACACCACTATAGGGAAGCCAAAAATAATAGGTACTTGACCTATTCCATACCATATCAAATAGGTCTTCGATAACAAGGGGTGAAATTTTGAAAACTAGGTTAACAACAATACCCATGGATGAGGGAAAACACCCCTCATCAACTACAACCTCATTACACCTTCTAGCTTCTACATGTGAACTAAGAGGAAAAGAGAAATCCTCCAATTCACATGGAAAAAAAATACCTGATTTCAACCCTACTTAGCACAAGGTAGGAAATCATCTTGCATTTTGAATTGGAATGCCTCAAGCTCAGGTACACCGTCAAGTTAGGCAACAACTCATTGAAGTTTAGGCATACACATACCTAGTTACTCATTTGCATCCATGTCCCATACAAAGGACTCAACCTCTACTACAACACCAACACCTTCAAGAGTCGATGAATATCACACATCAAAGTAGAAAAATCATACTCATTTGTATCTCCATAGAACCCTTAAACATAACTTTCAAATGTGCTGCTACACCCTTCAATATATAAATCTTAATCATGATTTAGGATTCAATCTAAGCCATCAACACAAAACTCAACCCCACAACACACCTCAAGTGAAGACTCAAGTTCTTCAAATTGTCTCACTATTTTGAGCTTATTTTGGCAATTTACTATGTCATATCCACTACTGTAAACAAACTAATGACACACATCTTCCTCATTCATTTCTCTTTCATTTTCTTGTGGCCCATATGAAACAAACTCGACATGGGGAAGAAAACAAACCTTACACCAAATAAAAAGGTTCTCATATGCATCCACATGATCACCACCTTCACATTCATCAAGGGCAAATTTTTTAAATTGAAATTCCATGGATGCACTAGTACTTGTCTATGATCAGTTATCATCAAGTGTAACCACCTCAATGTCATCCTAATGCAAACAAACATTGACTACTTCATCATCCAATAGAACAAAGGAGGGTAGGATATTAAAAAAGAAACTAGTTTCTTGCTCACCTTGAACATCACTTGCATGTGCACACACAACAAGATTAGCTTCATAAGCTGATCGAACTACCTGATCATTCCTGTACACATATTCATCTTTGTTTAACATGCCACATACCTCATTATCAGACTAAAAGTCATTATGAGTTCTATCATTTTCATCTTCACTAGATGAGCTATCCAACCAAAGGTTGGTGCATACACTATTATCAACATTTGCATCACTATCATACAATGCACCACCATCACATTCTACCCTTCTGACTACACAATCATCTTGATTTTACGTTGTACTTGTTGCAAGTATGGGCCTAACCGGTGTTGTCATTGATGTCAACATACTCATGCTACATTAATGAGAAGGATTGGATGAGCAAAGAGGAGCAATGGAGACAGTGAAGTGGAGATCCCAGCTAAGATGCAGATTAGAGGTTATAGTTCAAAGGGTTTGTAGATATGAGTCTTGATATGATCCAGTCAAGTTTTCAGAGGTCCACATGAAGATCTGAAGAAGTTGTGGCCGCTCAAGTAGAACTAGCTCCGGCAGGTGTTTAGAGGTGATAGAGTGACACAGATAGGTCCGGTAAGATCTGGTAATGCACTATCGCATTCTACGAATTTGAGGGAGTGTTGAGGACGTCTGTGTGAAGTGTCAACTCGATTGGTTCATGGTTTGAAGGTCCAGAAGAACCTATTCCTTTGTGACAGTAATGACAGACTATGTTCTTAAAGCTCCGGATGAAGGAGAGGAGAATTCTAGCAAGCAGATGAAGTGTGGATATTCTCAAGTGATTCAAGAAAGGTTGTGGTGATCCTTGGATCATGTCCAGTTCATGTTGGTGATTTGCATTGAAGTTAGAGTGCACATTTGAAGAATAACCATTGGATGATGGTGTTCTTCCTGAGACTGGCTGATTGGATGTATTACACGTCTTGCGGATGTTCTTGTAGATGTTTTCTGACTTAGATGATTATTCCTAAGTCAATGCCTTGTATAAATAAGGGATTGTGAAGTCTTTCCAAAGTGTGTCTTGCAGTGATGAGTGTGTGGTAGCGAGGAGGAGAGTGAAAGGCAGAGTAGAAGTATTGGGCTTAAATGGAACTGATTCAATCATGGTGAAGATGCTATTCTCCAGTTCATGTAGGTGATACTTATTTCTTTGTAGACAATGTGTCTCTTGTAGGCAGTGAGCCTCTTGTGAGCAGTGTGCTTGGGCAGTGAGCCCTAATTGGCATGTGCCATTTTTTTCTTTCTATTCTTCTAATAGAGAATACAATCTTGGGTTAATCATCCCATGGTTTTTCCCTTAACTAGGTTTTCCACGTCAAAATCTTGGTGTCTTATGTGTTGATGAGTTTTTGCTTTTTGATTTGAATGCATTATGTTTCATGTTTAATATACTGCTAATCACTAAGAGGATTCAAGTGTGTAAATTGGAGAAAGTTTTACACAACTGATTCACCCCCCTCTCAGTTGTGTGCCCTAAGTCTAACAATTGGTATTAGAGCTAAGTTCCTCTAAAAGGAGCTTAACCACTTGAGGAGATCCAGGATGTCATCTTACAAGAAGGATAGTCCAAAGTTTGATGGAACCAACTTTGCTCTTTGGAAAGGTCGCATGAAATGTCACTTGAAGTGTATGGGAATGGCATACTGGTCCATGGTTACAAAATAGTATGTACCTCCATAGGGCGGTCTGACAACCCTAAATGAAATCACAGATGCTAAAAACAATCTGCGGACCAAAGAGGCTCTTCTAAGTGCATTATCTGACTCAGAGCTCTCAAATGTTATTGACCTACCACTGCCTTTGAGATTTGGAATAAACTGGAACTTTTGCATGAAGGAGACTAGTATGTTAAATGTGCAAGGTTACAGAGTCTAAAAGGGAAATTTGAAAAACTAAAGATGAGAGATGATGAAAATATTACTACTTTTATGCCAAGAGTGAATGAGCTGGTTTGTGGAATTAGAAATGCTGGTGGAGTCTTGGATGAAAATGAGATTGTTGGTAAAATTCTCAGATCCCTTCCTACTTCTTACAAAATCAAGGCTACTACCATTGAAGAATTCAGAGCCCATACAACTGTCACAAGAGATCAATTGGCTAGGAAATTGGCTGCATTTGAAATGACAGAGTTTAGAGATGACCCCCCCAAGACTGAATCTGCATTCAAAGCAAGTGCCTCTGTTAAAGGTAAACAAAGGTTTGATCCGGGAGAGAATTCTTCAAGGAAATTGTCATGGTATGAAAAAGCAAGAAAAGATCTAGAAGAAGAAGAAGTAGAAACTGCTCAACTTGAAGCCCTTATTGCAAAGAGGCTGCCAAGAGGATCCGGTAAGTATGAAGGAAAATTACCTTTTAAGTGTTTTAACTGCAATAAGATTGGGCATTTTGCCTCAAGGTGTCTGGAAAGATTTTCAAGGCAAAATCCTAACAAGCCAAGGTTCCAAAAGAACTGTTACTATGTACATGAAGATGATGATAATGAAGGAGTAACAGATGATGAATTAGAGATAGGAAACAAATCTGGAAATGAATGGGTGTTCATTGCCATCAAGGAAGAAGATCTAATGTCCTCTGTATCTATCAATCTTAAGACTGTAGAAAGAGCTCTGGCTGCCCAAATTGAACAGAAGGATGATTGGGTCATTAACAGTGGATGCTCTCACCATATGATAGGTGACAAAAATAAGTTTGTAGATTTGGAGAGGTATGAAGGAGGAGTGGTAAAGTTTGGTGACAATTCTACTAGTAGAATCAGAGGAAGAGGAACTATTTCTTTTGATGGAAGAAACAAAACTGGTAATATACTATATGTTGAAGGTTTGAAGCACAATCTTCTTAGTGTTGGATAGTTGGTGGACAAAGGCTATGATCTCTGATTCAAGGATGGAAAATGCAAAATCTTTGAAAGTTCCAGAACAGAGATTGCATCCAGTACTCAAACTAAAGGTAATATCTTCCATTTGGTTGGTACTAGTAAAAGCTACTTATTTGTTCAAGTTGATTAGAGTTGGTTATGGCATAGAAGGATGTGTCATGTGAATTTTTATAATATCATCAAGATAAGCAATACTCAGGCTGTAAGAGATCTTCCAAAATTGGTGAAACCTACTAACAGTTTGTGCAAGGAATGTTAGTTGGGTAAGCTGAGCAGAGTCACATTCAAAAGCAAGGAACTGTCTTCTACTAGATTATTGGACTTAGTTCACACTGATCTTTGTGGTCCGGCAAGAAATAGGAGTATTCAAGGTGATAGATACTTCAAGCTACTAATTGATGACTATTCCCGAATGATGTGGGTAACCTTTCTAAAGAAGAAATCAGAAGCTCTTGAGAAATTCAAAATATTCAAGGCTGTGGTAGAGAATGAAATAGGATTAAGGTTGAAATGTTTGAGGTCTGATAGAGATGGAGAATTCACATCCGGTGAGTTCATAGAGTTCTGTGAGAAACATGGAATTAAGAGACATTTATCTGCTCCTAGGACTCCACAACAGAATGGAGTAGTGGAGAGAAAGAACCAGACCATCCAGGAAGCATCTAGGACCATGATGATGGAAGCAAATGTTCCTCAGATTTATTAGAGAGAAGATGTCAGCACTGCAGTCTATACTCTTAATCAAGTTCAAATCAGAAGCAATACCAGTAAGACCCCTTATGAACTTTGGTTTGACATTACTCCTACTGTAAGATATTTCAGAGTCTTTGGTAGCAAATATTACATCAAAAGAGATGAAGATCTAGGCAAGTTTGATGCTAGAAGTGATGAAGGAATATTCTCGGGTTACTCTACTCAAAGCAAAGCATACCAGTGTTATAACAAGAGACTAAGAAAGATGATAGAAAGTACAAATGTGAAGGTTGATGAGGGAATAGAGAAACCCTCAAGTTTTTATGAATATGATGAAGATGATCAGAATGGTGTTCTGGTTCAAGGACTTAATCCTCTTCTGAAAGTCAGATTCAAACTAATCTGATAAATCAGGAAGAAGAGATAGGTCTGAATGAGCCTAATCAAGAAGCAGAAGTGCAAGAAACTCCCAAAGTTCCAAGGTATATATGACTAAACCACTCTGAAGATGAGCTCATATGTGATAAAAGCAAAGGTGTGCAAACTAGAAGGAAAATTTCTCAAAATTTAGATGAATATTGTTTGATTTCAAAGATTGAACCTAAGACAATAAATGAAGCCTGCAATGATAAAAATTGGACCAAAGCAATGGAGGAAGAGTTGATGCAAATTGAGAAAAATCACACTTGGGATCTTGTTCCCAGGCCTAGAAACAAGAATGTGATTGGAACCAAATGGGTCTTCCGGAACAAACTAAATGAAGTTGGTGAAGTAATAAAAAATAAAGCCAGACTGGTTTGCAAGGGCTATTCTCAAATAGAAGGAGTCGATTTTGAAGAAACTTTTGCTCCAGTAGAAAGAATTGAAGTAGTCAGATTATTTCTTGCATTTGTTGCCTTCAAGGATTTCAAGGTGTATCAAATGGATGTCAAGTCTGCTTTCTTGAATGGTGACTTAGAAGAAGAAGTGTACATTGAACAACCGGATGGATTTCAATTGTCTGAGCATGGTGATATGGTCTGTAAGTTGAAGAAGGCACTGTATGGACTAAAGCAAGCCCCAAGAGCCTGGTATGAAAGATTGGACAAACATCTTTTGAAGATTGGTTTCAACAAAGGTACTGCTGACTGTAACTTATATTTCAAAATTGATCATGAAAACATCTTGATTGTTGAAGTGTTTGTTGATGATATCATTTTTCGAGGAAGAGATAGTATGTGTAAAATCTTTGCAAATCAAATGAAAAGTGAGTTTGAGATGTCCATGCTCGGTGAAATGAATTTCTTCTTGGGTTTGCAAATCACTCAAACAAAGAAAGGAATCTTCATTTCTTAGACCAAATATGTAAAATAATTATTGAAGAAATTTGGAATGGAAGATTCAAAGCCAATGAATACTCCTGTGACAACTGGATGTAAGTTGAGAAAAGATGATGACTCTCCTAAGGCAGACCAGACAAAGTATAGATCAATGATTGGAGGATTGTTGTATCTCATTCAAACTAAACCAGATATAATGCAAGTTGTTGGTCTTGTTGTGAGATTCCAGGTTGATCCCAGAGAATCTCATGTCATGGCAATCAAGAGGATTTTTAGATATCTAAAAGGAACAGTTGAGTATGGTTTGTGGTATCCTAGAGATCAAGATTTCTCTCTTCATACATATACAGATGCAAATTAGGTAGGAGATGTGGATGACTAGAAGAGTACCAGTGGTGGAGCATTCTTTTGGGAAAGAGATTGGTTTCTTGGCTAAGCAAGAAACAAGAGGCAATATCACTGTCTACAACTGAAGTAGAATACATTACAGTAGCAGGTAGTTGCACTCAAGTTTTGTGGATGAAGCAGATGCTAAGAGATATTAAAGTAGAGTATGAGGAGCCTATCACAATCTTCTGTGATAATTCAAGTGCTATAAATATATTTAAGAATCTGGTGCTGCAATCTAAGACTAAGCATATATCTATCAAGTTTCACTTTTTGAGAGAGCAAGTGAACAAGAATGAAGTCAGATTGCAGTTTGTGCCCTCCAAGGATCAGATTGCAGATATATGTACTAAACCTCTACCTAAGGACTCTTTTGAGTATCTCAGGGAGAAGTTAGGGGTTATTGCCCCTCCGGTGATGAACTAAGGTGCACTGAGGTGCATTAGTCCAGTGGATATCACAGTCATATCTTGTGATCTAGATTGATGGGAGCTGCTACTCAGGGGGAGCAGTAGGTATGATTCTATAGTGTTGGAATTGCAAGTATGAGCCCTTTGCCATTAATGTCAAAGGGGGAGAGAAGACATGTGAAAAACAAGTGGTTGATGATCAAAGGGGGAGCAGTAAAGGAAGAGAAGACATGTGAATGGTTGTTGCTAATAGGGGGAGTAGTAACAGTAAGGAGAAGTTCTTGTCTTGATAGTTTTTCACATCATATGTTGCCATCAATAACAAAGGGGGAGATTGTTGCAAGTATGGGCCTAACCAGTGTTGTCATTGATGTCAACATACTCATGCTACATTAATGAGAAGGATTGGATGAGCAAAGAGGAGCAATGGAGACAGTGAAGTCGAGATCCCAGGTAAGATGCAAATCAGAGGTTGCGGTTCAAAGGGTTTGTAGATATGAGTCTTGAGATGATCCGTTCAAGTTTTTAGAGGTCTGCATGAAGATCTGAAGAAGTTATGGCCGCTTAAGTAGAACCAGCTCCGGCAGGTGTTCAAAGGTGACAGAGTGACACAGATAGGTCTAGTGATATCCGGTAATGCACTATTCCATTCTGCAGATTTGAGGGAGTGTTGAGGACGTCCGTGTTAAGTGTCAACTCAATTGGTTCATGGTTTGAAGGTCCAGAAGAACCTATTCCTTTGTGACAGTAATGACAGACTATGTTGTTAAAGCTCTGAATGAAGGAGAGGAGAATTCCAGCAAGTAGATGAAGTGTGGATGTTCTCAAGTGATTCAGGAAAGGTTGTGGTGATCCTTGGACCATGTCCAATTCATGTTGGTAGTCCGCATTGAAGTTAGAGTGTGCATTTGAAGAATAACCACTGGATGATGGTGTTCTTCCTGAGACTGGCTGATCAGTTGCATTACACGTCTTGCGGATGTTCTTGTAGATGTTTGCTGACTTAGATAATTATTCCTAAGTCAATGCCTTGTATAAATAAGGGATTGTGAAGTCTTTCCAAAGTGTGTCTTGTGGTGATGAGTGTGTGGTAGTGAGGAGGAGAGCAAAAGGCAGAGCAGAAGTATTGGGCTTAAATGGAACTGATTCAAGTATGGTGAAGATGCTATTCTCCAGTTCATGTAGGTGATACTTATTTCTTTGTAGATAGTGTCTCTCTTGTAGGCAGTGAGCCTCTTGTGAGCAGTGTGCTCAGGTAGTGAGCCCTAATTGGCATGTGCCATTTTTTTATTTCTATTCTTCTAATAGAGAATACAATCTTGGGTTAATCACCCTATGGTTTTTCCCTTATCCATGTCAAAATCTTGGTGTCTTATGTGTTGATGAGTTTCTGCTTTTTGATTTGAATGCATTATGTTTCATGTTTAATATACTGCTAATCACTAAGAGGATTCAAGTGTGTAAATTGGAGAAAGTTTTGCACAACTGATTCAGCCCACTCTCAGTTGTGTGCTCTACGTCTAACAGTACTCATTTGGTTTGTTGCATCCACATGACTATTGTTCACATCAGCCTTTTTATTACCAGAAAAGCACGCACTTGTAGATAATAACTCTACTATGTAATCATCCCTTACCTTCTCCATGGAGTCTAGGCACAAATAGGCTTGTTGCATGCTCATTAGTTTTAAATCTTCCTTTGCTGAACACAATCCAACTTCACATGCTTCAAAAAACATGTCAATGTAGGCGAACATGTTAGGTCTAAAATCATATGGAATATTTGAAAGGGAAACTACAAACCTATGACCAAAATCCATGCTAGAATCTCCATCTTGTCTTTTGATTTCATCCAACTTTGTGACCCTTTGCAAATTTATTTTCAAATGTAGCCACAAGTTCAAACCATGAGGCAAAGGACTACCCTAGAAAACTTTGAATCCATTATTTTACCTTCCCATGTAAGGACCTAACAAAAAACCCCATCCACATGTCCTCATCCTCAAACTAAAACTCATCCATGAAACCAAAAAAGTCAACATTGTTGAAATGAGCAATACAACTGAGAGGGGGGTGAATCAATTGTAACCAAAAATTTAAAACCATCAACACATCAACCTCTTAATCACTATTATTGTAATTTAACCATGAAAGCATGAAATTAGAACGTAAACACATTCACACATTTAACACATAACACACAAAATTTTTACATGGAAAACCCTATAAGGGAAAATCTACGGTGATTGTTAGCTCACAATAAAAAGGTATATCAAAATTTACAATAAGGCTCACTACCTAAGGCTCACTATCAATGAGGCTTACTACCCAGAATGCTCACTGCAAATGAAGCGGTTCACTGGCAATGGGGTGGTTCACTACCTATGGGGTGGCTCACTGCCTATGGGTGGCTCACTGCCAGAGTTGATGAACTGAGATAGTAGCATCTACACTATGCCAAAGTTTAGTTCCATTGAAGCATAATAATTTTCCTCTGCTCTGCTCTACTTCTTTTCTTTGCATTTATCTTCTCATAGTTTTCACATCAAGACATCTTTTTCATGAATTCATTACAAGTATTTATACAATTCATCAATCTTGGAATGATCATTAAGGTTGACACTACAATCATCAACCATTGGAACAATCTCCAAGGTCAGCAAACATACATACATTAGAATAGGTCTAGACCTAAACAAATTAAAGAAAGAGAAAGAATGAATGTGAACCAAACCACTCCTTAGCTAGGACTCAAATGCAACCTTCCATGCAACAACTTGCCATCGCAAACTTCAAAGCATAATCGCAAGTAGTGAAAACAACCAAGTTGGCTAAAACTGGTGTTAACACTAGAACCTTTAAGAACACGGTTCATGCATGATTTGGATTATACCTTGTGGACCAATCAAAAGGTAGGAACATGATCAAGAGACATCCACAAGCACATTATAATCACCAAGAACATCCGCACAACCTCTAAACACTTTATCCACAAAATTCTTCAAATTGGAGCACTTGAACATCACTGTCGGCTACTGTCATAAATAAAAGATCGCTTGCAGACCACCAAATAATGAACCATTTAAAGTAAAGGTACATAACTTAATTACAAACTTAATTCCATAACTAGAGACTGTAAGACTTAAATGTGGAGAAATGCGGAGCAAAATACATTCTCCCTGTCACCACTAAATGCATAGAAAAATAGTTTTCACTTTGGTGATCAGAACTTGCTCAAATATGCATATGAGAGGCTCAAACTTAAAACATGACATCTACAAACATTCCTTGACTTCCAATCCGTAGACAAAGATATTTAATTTATAGAATATGCATAGTAAAACACTACACTGTACTTCTGTAAGTTAGGAAACTCTACAACACATTGTTTCCACTAGGAGAGCAAATTTTCTCAAAAGCTCTTGGAAACTTAATATTTAGAACACTTTCTTATTATCTTCAACACTTATTTAAGCCAATACAAAGCATAATTGACACCAATGGCAACACAGATATGTTGACATCAATGACAACACCAGTAAGTACATACTTGCAACAATCTCCCCCTTTGTCATTGATGGCAACATTGATGTGAAAAATTGTAAGAACCATCAAGACAAGAATTTGCATTGATTACTTTTCTCCCCCTTTCTCTTTACATATCTGAACTCTTTCTCTTCTCAAGTTCCTCACATGATTTTCTCTCCCCCTTTGACATAATTGGTAAAGGACATCACTTCTTCTTTCTCTACACATACTTGCAATACTTACTTCTCTTTATCAAAAACTTATATCAACCATAACTACCTGCTCCCCTAAGAGGTAGCCTTCAAAAACATCAATCCATATCAAAGAATAAGACTTTAGGCACCACTAGACTGATGCACTTCCCATGCAACTTAGTTTAGAGTAGGAGGGGTAATAACCCCTAACTTCTCCCTGAGATACTCAAAAGTATCCTTAGATAGAGGCTTAGTAAAAATATCTACAATTTGGTCCTTTGTAGACACATACTCCATCTTTACTTCATTCTCTATTACCTTTTCTCTCAAAAAGTAATACCTTATTGATATATGATTTGTCCTTGAGTGCATTACTAGATTCTTTGAAATGTTTATAGCACTTGTATTGTCACAAATGATGGAAATAGGTTCTTCATACACAAATCTTATGTCCTTCAATATTTGCTTCATCTAAAGCACTTGAGTACAATAGCATACTGCAACAATATATTCTACTTCTACAGTATACAAAGAAATTGATTCTTGCTTCTTTCTCAGCCATGAAACCAATATGTTACCCAAAAGGAAAGCATCTCCACTTGTACTTTTTCTGTCATCAGCATCTCCAACCCAATCTGCATCTATATAAGCACTGAGAGTGACATCAATATATTTGGGATACCACAATCCATAGTCTGAAGTGCCTTTTAAATACCTCATGATTCTTTTGATTTCCATCACATGTGACTCTTTGGGATCTTCTTGAAATCTTGCCACAAAATAGACTACATGCATTATATCTAGTCTGGTATGGGTTAGATAGAGCATTCCTCCAATTATAGACCTATATTTTTTCTGATCAGTCTTAGGTGATTCATCATTCTTTCTTAGCGTATAGCCACTCGCCATAGAAGTACATACTAGCTTAGAATCCTCCATTCCAAAAAAATTCAACAATTCTTTCACATACTTGGACTGAGAAATGAAAATTCCTTTTTTTGATTGAGTAATTTGAAGTCCTAAAAAGAAAATAATTTCACCAAACATAAACATTTCAAATTCCTTTTGCATTTCCTTTACAAATTTCTTACATATACCTTCATTGCTTCTAAAGATAATATCATCAATAAGGACTACAACAATAAGAATTTGATCATCATTGATTTTGAAATAGAGATTATTGTCTACAGTACCTTTACTAAACCATAATTGCATCAAATACTTATCCAACCTTGCATATTAGGCTCTAGGAGCTTGCTTGAGTCCATATAGGGATTTCTTCAATCTGCACACCTTGTCACCTTGGTCTGATAACTGGAATCCTTCTGGTTGTTCAATGTAGACTTCTTCTTCTAGCTCTTCATTCAAGAAGGTAGACTTGACATCTATCTGGTACACCATGAAATCTTAATGTGCAGCAAAAGACAAAAATATTCTTATAGCTTCAATCCTTGCTATAGGAGCAAAAGTCTCCTCAAAATCTGTGCCTTCAACCTGAGAATATCCTTTGCATACTAGTCTTGCTTTGTTTCTTACCACTTCACCACTTTCATTCATCTTGTTTCTGAAAACCCATTTGGTACCAATCACATTCTTATTAGCAGGTCTAGGGACCAATTCTCAAGTTTGATTCTTCTCTATCTACATCAGCTCCTCTTTCATAGATTTTACCCAACTTTCATCTTTGTAGGCTTCATTTATAGTTTTAGGTTCAATCTGTGAAAGAAAACATTAGTTCACCTCTTCCTTTGCAACTCTTTTCCTTGTCAATACTCCTTTACTTTTATCACCAATAATTTGATCTTCAGATTGGTCTATCCTTACATACTTGGGAGTCTTAATAGCACTTTCTAAAGCCTTTTCTTCTTCAACTTGACTATCCTTTTGTTCCACCTTTTCTTTATTGACTATGAAAGTAGGTTCATCTGACTCATAGCCACTAAGATCTGATGTTATTTCCTTGTCTTCATCAACCTTCACATTAGCACTTTCAATGACCTTCTTCAATCTTTTATTGTAGCATCGGTAGGCCTTACTCTAAGTAGAGTATCCAAGGAAAATTCCTTCATAACATCTAGCATCAAACTTACCTAGCTCTTCATCTTTTCTAATGTAGCATTTGCTTCCAAAAACTTTGAAATACTTCACTGTGGGAACTCTTCCATGCCACAATTCATAAGGAGTTTTAGTGCTATTACCTTTGACTTGGGCTCTGTTCTGAATGTAAACAACAGTGTGTATAGCTTCTCTCCAATACACTTCTGGTAGGTTAGCCTCCATCATCATTGACCTAGCAACTTCTTGAACTATTCTATTCTTTCTTTCAACAACTCAATTTTACTCAGGAGTCCTAGGAGCAGACAACTGCCTTTTTATCCCATGCTCTTCACAGAAAATGTTGAATTCATTTGATGTAAGCTCACCTCTTCTATCAAACCTTAAGCATTTAATTCTTAATTCTAGCTCATTCTCAACCATTGCCTTAAAAGCTTTGAACATTTCTAGGGATTTTGATTTCTCTTTTAGAAAAGTGACCCATGTCATTCCGGAATAATCATCAATAAGCAACATAAAGTACCTGTCTCCTTGCAGACTTCTTGTTCTTGTAGGACCACATAGACCTATATGCACCAACTCAAGAAATCCATCAAAAAAATATTCTTTGCTCTTGAAACTTGTCCTTGTCTATTTTCCTAGTTTACATTCCTTGCAAATAGTATTAGCAGGCTTCACCAGCTTAGGTAAATCTCTCACAACTTGTACTAAGCTTATCTTCACCAGGTTATCAAAATTGATATGACACACCCTTCTATGCCACAACCAACTTTCATCTATTTGAGGAACAAACAACAATTATCAGTTCCCCTCAAGTGATAAACATTACCTTTAGTCTTCTTACCAATTGCAATGATTATTCTAGAGCTTTCCATGTGTAAAGGGTAAAATTTAGATGTTTGGTTTTTGGTAGTTTTGTGTGTATATCCTCCTTTGACCCTTTCATTCAAGGACCTAGGGTAGAGTTGCAATGTACTATCCTACCCTAGGTCACTATGAGATGTAGGGAAACTTGGATTTTTATGATTTGATTGACAATTATCTTCTCTTATGCTCAATTATGTCTTAAAACCCTAATTATACAAATACGATAGTAAACAAATGAATATTAGAAAATGTTGCTATAGGAAGATGTAAAATAACAAATAACTGTGCATCTATTTTTGGGGTTCAGAGGTGGAAAAGTTAGGGACTAAAGAGTGGGTGCCCAAGTCCAAGGCCCTTCTTTTTGTCAGGATCTGCAAACAAGACCTGCAACCTATTTCTATTGTACTGAAGATTTTCCTGTCATGGAACTTTTAGGACTAATGAGTGGGCATCCTCATCTAGGGAGTTGTTTCTTTCTCTGATCTACAATTTTAACACTCTATTGTACCCTCCTACAACTTCACTTCTCTATATTTGACACCTATAACTTGCAATCATGAAAACTTTGGGAGGGGGTTGTGGTGTTTAGAGGCTTGCCTTAGTCAAGCCCCGGAGAGACATTCAAGTCTTCCAAACACCATTGTTAGATAGAGAGTGCATACCTTGGGAGGCAGAGGCAAAAACCAAATGATAAATGCTTACAAACATAAATGAATGTCATATTGTAGTGAAGATCTCATGGAGGAAGAAGCTCTTCATGCCATGAGGAGATGGATGCTCAAATTTACAAACACAAACACATAGACAACACAAATATGCTCTTACAACACAATGAAAGCCTTGAATCACTTCTCAAATGCATAAAGTTCACAATAGCCATCTAGTTTACAAATGAATGCATAAACATGCTTTTATATGCAACTACAAACACTCCTACCAAGAATTTTGTAATTCAAACTTATCGTGTCAGCATAGGACCCAAATAACGGTCACAAGCCGAGACCCAAAAATTAGGACTGCCCCAAAATAGGGTAGGACTAGGGCGCGGGTGCCCAAGTCCTCCCCCCTATTTTGGGTAGAGGTTATCTCCAGTGGTCCCTCTAGGTCCTATTTGCCAAGAGACTTAAGGGTTTTCTCATCAAGATGTCAAATTATGATGTACTATGTCCTAAATGTAGATAAAAGACCCAGGAGCTGAACCTTACGAGGGAAAAGGCCCCAAGGGGACATTTTTTGATGTTACATTTAGCCCCCACTTTAATGTATGTATAAATACGAGGCCAATACATGCATTAAAGTATGGTCAACAAACACAACAAACACGCCAAGCACAGAGAAGACACGCTAGACACAATGAAGACAATGATAGGCACACAAAACATGGAGAAGACAATTATAGTCACACAAAACATAGAGAATACATCAGATTAAGACACATTAATGCATAGAAGACAAGAATGATTTCTTTTCTTTTCTTTTTCTCATATATATGAAATACAAATGCAAGTACAGGAGAGTAAACAAACCTCCCATAATGCAAGATGTATTCATTGCACAGGTCTTTAAATTGCATATGGGGCACCACACATGCAAGACATGCAAAAACTCCCAAAATGTAGGATGTTCTCATCGTACAGATCTTTAAACTACATATGGGGCAACAGACACGCCAAACAAAGCAAGCACACCAAAACACACACTTTGAAGACACAAAGAAAACATGGCAGACAAGCAATGGAGTGTCCCTATTTCTAGGTTCATCACCATCTCAGGCACATTACAGGTACACACCAACGATTGGGCTTCACCACAACAATCGATGAAGACACGCTTAAGGGTTAAGTTAGTCACAAAACCATTTATTGCCTTTGCAAAGGACTTTTTAAAATGATATGATGATGTAATCTGCTTTGAGAAATACACTACCCCTGCCTCTGCAGAGGGCTTAAGATAAAAAAGATATATGTGATATCCCACCTCCATCGAGGGATTAAATGATTTATTGATTGATTGGTTGTAAAAAAACTCAGAGTGCAGGATGTACTCATTGCACAAGTCTTTAAACTACACTTGAGGACAAGCACATTGCTAACATCTACAACAGATAGCTTGCCTTATATATGCCCCCACCTTAAGGTGGTTGATATCATGCATTGATATCAAGCACGTAAGGTAGGAAGAAAACACACAAGGGAACATAGAATTTCACAAAGCCCATGGCCCCCATAGGTGACATGTACTTTACGATTGTCAAATGTTCCCACAAACACATCCCTGCAAGAAACATGTTAGTGTCTATATAATCATGATAAACAACAACATCAATGCATATGATTAACCACACAAAGATCCAAGGTTATGATATGAATTTAGAGTTCGAGGATAACCCTGGGGCTATATCATGAAGATCTCTAAATTGAGTACCACCAAGGCTAGATTCAAAGACAAACAAAGTGCACAGAGCATCAAAATTGTTGTGATTTGTAAATGAGATAAAAACATCATAAAAATCACTACGCGGAAAGCATGAGTGCTTCCACTAGCCAAGCATTGGATAAGATATACAACACCATCGTCATATTAGGAATTAAGTCCAATTTTTTATTTCTCGCGAAAGGGATGCTAGGTATGCATCATTATAAATATTTTTTTCATCATCCACCTGCTAGATAGAAACACTAGAGGAAGGGAACCAATAAATAAGAGAAGAGAAACAAGTGTCTTAGGGACAGTCATGTAGGAGGGTTCCCCCAAGTCACCAACCGAAACACTATGTCTGTAAGACACAACACACAACAATGAAATCAGAGAGAGAGGCAATATAGAAGAATGATGATACAAATAGAAGAAGGTCACAATAGATGCAGTCTCCTGGTATCCTGGACCTTATGAGAGAATTAGGGGTCATCCTAGGAGGCCTAAACAACACATAACACATCACGGGGGAAGCACATCATGAGAGAGATAAAGGGTTAGAGATACTTACCTATAGGGTCTTCGTATTAGATTTTTGAACTTGTGAACCTCTTGGAGAGCTACTCAATCATGTTAAGTGCAAAATTTGAGTGACTCTTATGAAAGTTTTGTTTGTTATCATATGATATTTGTTTCTCAAATCCTTGTGTAAATGACACTTTTTGTTGCTTATGAGGGGGAGAACCACTATTGTTTCCAACTGTTGACAATCATCTTACTCTTTTCCAATTTTTAGCCAATTTTCATTGTTGATATCATCTATTGTAGTAACAAGAATCATCTTGTACCATCTCACTCATTTGTATTGGTTGTTCTACTTTTTTTAATGCATTTTGGTTATCTCCCGATCCATATAAGGTTAATAGAGGAGGAACCTCAACATAAATTCCCTGACTTCGTGGATGTGGTGGATTATCCACTTGCTCCTTATCCACTTCAATCATACCCATGATATTATCATAGTCTAAATAATCATCATCATCTACTTCCACTACACCTTGTTCCAACATATTGGTATCAATATGTTTAGGGAATGGATTAGTAAAGATTTGTAAATTTTGATTCAATAGAGCAACTAATTTATTTTTGTTATCATTCACACCCGATACCTGGATGATATTTGAATCAATGAGGTCTTGTATTTCATGTTTAAGATGCATACATCATTCAGTGTCATGTCCTTGTGTACTATGAAAATGGAAAAAGGCATTATCATTGAAGTAATGTCCTTGTGCTTTGCTAGGATCAACCAGCTTAATTGGGGGATGCTTTAGAATGTTATTACTCACAGCTTGATTCATGATAGAATGATAAGACTAAGATATCGGAGTAAACTTTCTTGGTTGAGATGATGTTTTCTTCGGATTAGTGATAGTAGACACATTAGAAAACTTGTTCGTATTTGGTCCATTAATCTTGATGAAACTCCTATTATTATTATTCCTCTTAAAGTTGTTTTGTGATGATCCACCCATGGATTGACTAACTTAAGCCAATGAGTTTTGGTTTTCATACTGACTAGATGAAAGTTGGTAATCATGAAGGGTGGTACATAAATGTTGAAAGGAGTTATACTTCATCAAGAGGATCTTATCACGAATGTTAGGTTGTAGATTTGTAATAAACACCTTTTGAACATCCTCATCTTTCATCTAATACTGAATTTGTGTATATATAGCTTGATACCAACTAATGAATTCAGTTAGCTTCTCTTTCGGACCTTGCTTGCAATGAACTAAATCAATCAAAGAGACTTGAGGTCCAATGTTTGCTTGAAAATGTTGTAAAAATTGATCAATCAACTACGAAAAGGAGTGTATTGAATTCAGAGGCAAAGAGAAAAACCATTCTAAAGAAGTATCTTTGAGAGAACATGGGAAAAGTTTTGCCAACAAGTCCTCTTCAAAATAGAAATCACTACACATAGCTGTGAATGTTACCACATGAGTATTAGGATCACCTTTTCCACCATATTTTTCAAAGTGAGGAGTCTCAAACCTCTTGGGCATAGGAGTTCTCAAAAATGCATAGTAAAGGGGATTACATGCATGATATGTTGGTATATTAGGTTGTGAAGAATTTGTTAAATTTGTTACCTTTTGTTGTAAAGCAGTCATGCCCTATAAAAATTGGTTGAGGATGGCATCATTGGGAAATGTAGTTTTCTGTGAAGAATTGGAACCAAAGTGAGGAGGTGATTGAACTTGAGATATGATAGGTAGTGGCTGTGGATAGGTCAATGGTGGTTGGACATAATGGTAGGTGGTAGGTGGTTGAGAATAACAATATGTGATGGGTAGTTGAGAATAAGTGGGATGAAGAGGTGGTTGAGAGCAATTATTCATAGAAGAGGTCCCCTAAGGAACTAAATTTAGATAATTAAATCCCACATCTTTGTAATTAGTGCCAGTAGATACTCCAATACTAGTGATAACATTACTATGAGCGTTCACATCAGTTGTTAAGATCGTTGATGTAAATGTAGATATTCTAGTAGTCGGTATAGGTACCGATACTTGAGTATGAGATGGTGATAAAGTGTTATTTATCACTTGTGCACATTTAGTAATTGGCATAATGTTGGTTTGTACAATATGTGCTAGACCACGAATTGCATTGACACCATCTTGTCCCTCTGTTATCAATTCTCTTATGTTATGAATTATAGGAACAACTTCTTCAGCTATTCTCTAATTTTCCATAAATGATTGAAATTGGGCTAGCTCTTTATCCAATTGTTATATTTTCTCATAAGATACATATCCTATTGCCTCAATGGTATCATCAACATAATGAAAAGTTTTCTCTTCCATTGTACTTGTGATAGGTGTAATATCTTGTAACATTTGAGTCTCTCCTTTTGTAAAGAAGGTATTCAATGTGCCAACTTTTTCAAGAGCACTAGATCCCATGTGCCTTATGCTTCTTCTTAAAGGAATATTTTTCTTAGGGCAGCTAGTTATTAGACTCATGCAAATCTAAGATGACGACAAGTTAAAATATAGTGAAAATATGCTAAAATATGCGATTTTTTCACCAAATCTTAATGTAAAAGAGCATGAAAAAGGGTATTGTGATGAAAATTATGATGATTAGAAAATTATATCAGTGATAACAGCCACCTAATTCCAAAAAATCCATCACAACACACTTGTAGTGTCACCCAATGTCAAACCCTAGTGAAAATATAGCAAAAAAATAGGCAAATTTTCATGATTTTTTAGTTCCAAGACCTAGACAAAGGGATGTTGTAAAGAATTTAAGGAGGTGCAGAAAATAATATCAGTGATATCAGTCACCTACAAGCAAAAAATCAGTTACAACATGCTTAGGGTGCAAACTAGGCCAAACCCTAGGGCAAAAATAACAAAAATAGGCAATTTTTCACTAAATTTTCAATACAAGAGGCCAAAATCAAGGTGTTGTAAAGAATTTTAGGAGGGGAAGAAGATAATACCCCTGATATTAGTAAATTAGATCAAAAATATTCTTTACAACACGCCTATAGTGCAAGTTTAGAGAGTTGATAAGGCCAAATCTAGTGAAAATCAAAGTTTTTCAAGCCCTAGGTTTGAGATCTTGATGTAAAAAACTATATGAATGTTTTACAAGATGATGTATGATGAAAATTAAATGTTCTCAGATCTGAAAATGATTTCCAAGTTCTAACGTGCAAAATGCAAGTGCAAATCTAATAAAAAATCAATGAAAATGCTAGTTTTTGTTGAAATTTTCTATGCAAAAGTGCAAATTTTTAAATTTAAATGCAAATTTGTTCTAGAATGCAAGACTACAGCCAAATAAAAATTTGAAGAAGTCTCTAAAATCAGTAGAAAAATTTGAAATAATATTTTACCTGTCATGCCTACATTTCCCATGCGGTCACAACACGCATCACGTGTCATGTCAACATTTGCCATGTGGTCATGACACGAAATATCAAAAAAAATTTCATGCTTCCCTAGAAACCCCCTTGCATGCATAAGCATGCTCGGTGGCATTATGCATAAGGCACAAACATAATAGTGGAATGTGGGGTAATGCGTTCACGTGCGCATACCAATTTGCAATGAAGGCCAACTAGGGGGTTGAAAAGACGTGGTTAACATCGCCAAAAGGGTTAAATTCCACTAACCTAGCTAAACCCTAAATTCTAGAAAAATCCAGCAGCATAACGCCTCACGAGCATGAGTAGGGTTTATTGTACTAAAACTAATTTTGATGGAAAGGTTTACTGGTTTGGTTTTATATTACCTACGTCTCACTAGTTGAATTTGTAGATCAATTGAAGAAGTTAATTTGTACATTTTTCAACAAAGCTCGATCAATTTGTTCTCTTTCACATTTTCTATAATTTAGCACATTTTTCAACAAATCTTGATCAATCTATTTTCCTTCACATTTTCTATAATTTAACACATTTTTAAACAAAGCTCGATCGATTTGTTCTCCTTCACATTTTCTATCAATCAGAGTTATCTCTACATCCTTTACATTATTCCTAATTTCTTGGTAGATCAGATTCACAGATACACTTACACTAACTTCATTTTAAAAGTTTACTAGGTTTCTGAACAATATCTAAATCAATGTCTAACTTAAATTCGTTAATTAAATTGCCCCAACATGATTAAAAGAATATTAAATTTTATTTAATAATGATGTGGTTGAAACCGTTCTCGTAGAGTTAGGTTTCTTAACCCGATTGTTTAAAATAAATACCTCTCAATATTTAAATTGTATAAAATTTAATTGAATCAAATAAATCTTTTTCTTCAAAAATTTAAATTAAAAATCAATAAAATATAAATCCTTCTAATTGTGATCTAATCGATCTATTAACATATCACTAACAAATAAAAGTAATATCCCACAATTATAATAAAGTTTACCCATTAAATATAATCACAATAATCCATTTAAAAAAATAATTTTTAAAGCACATGGAGGAAAATAATAAAGAGAAAGGGAAAAGAAATAAGGGCAATTTTAAAATACAAAGCCCTAAAAATCCTCTCTATTAAAAATTAATTTCCTTATGGGAAAAAGCCCTAACCCTATTCTTGAAACTCATTCCTTTTCTCCTCTTTGTTTTCTCTTCTTCTTTCTTTCTCTTTCTCTCATTTTGCCTTTGTTTTTTTTGGTTGTGTTGTAGGTTTAATGGTGGCCACATATGAAATGCATATGATGGCATATAAATAAATATATATTTTATGTTCTAGATTTTTTTAAAAAAATATTTTTTTTGTTAAATGCTAAACCCCCATTTTTTAATGATAGGTTTGAGGGAATGTGGTGGAGGAACAACGTATCTCATGGATGCCGCATTGTTTAAGGCCAGCGGCGGGTTTGAGATTGGCAGTGGAGGTGTGGTGACAGGGGAGTGGAGGTCGCAGTAGTGGTGGCCACAGTGAATGAGGGGAGTGGCAGAGGAATGACAGATAGTGGATAAGGGAAGGTCTGTAGGGTCTGTGGAGAGTGTTGGGTGCAGGGGTTTAAAGGCCGACGGGGGGTGTGTAGTTTGCAAGGAGTGAAGGGGGGTGTGGGGATGTGGAAAGGGGGCAGAGCCCCCACCCACATCCCACACAGTGGGATGTGGTTGGGGGCTTCACCTCCTCCCCACATTCCCACTTCAATATAAATGGTGGCGGTGGGGGGTTCAAACCCCCCCTCCACATGTAACCTTCTTTCTTTTAAAAGAATCTATGATCTGTTAAAAATATAGTTGCTCCTCTATATTGCACAGCGTTCATTAAAAGGTTTTTAAATACACACACACACACACACACACACACATACACATAGAAATTTCACTTCTGTGTGTATGTGTGTGTGTATATATATATATACACACACACACACATACACACAGAAATTTCACTTCTGTGTGTATGTATATATATATATATATATATAATGTAATCTTTAAGTTCTGTTTGACAACTTAATAAAATCAGTTTTTTTTTTTAAAATACATATAAAAATACATTCATTCAAATTACACATAATATATATATATATATATATTGTATATATATATCTCTATATATAATTATATTTACTAATTTTCCTTCTAATCACTTACAAATTTTCTCTTTAAACAAATAGGCAAAGATATATATATATATATATATTTTTTTTAAAAAAAATCAAATTTCTATAAGGCAAGGAACTCATTTTTTCTAACAAAATATATTCATTGTATTATTAATATTTGCATTTTTAAAGGAAAGAAACAATGAAATTAAGTAGATACTTCTAATACATAACATCCACTAATTTTCTTTCTCCTAAGAACTAAATACAAATTTTCATGTTGTCTCAACAACAAAATCACAACTTTACTAATTGATATTTTAAAATAAACATACAAATGAAATAACTTTAAAAACCAAATTTTCTTCCTTCAACATTTTTGAATAATAGGCATTAAAACCAACAAATTTTAAATATCTATTTCAAGGTAAATAGCTTACACAAAATATAAAAAAATATACTTTTACAACAAGAGAGAGAACAATGCTCTTCTCATTGACAACTAACAAAAGATACAAGCTCCTAAATTGCCCATGCTCTCTCACAAGAGCTAAAGAGAAAATAGGATATCAACTCCAAGAACAAAGGTATTTTCTCCAACTTCACAAAACTCCTAATATATCCTACAATAACACAAAAAGGGGAAAGAAGCCACAACAACTTGCTCTCCTCCCTACCATAGACCCGCTAGTGGATCACCCCCGAGCTAGGGAGGTCATCCTCACACTTGGGAACTCATTCCGCATCACAACAAGGCATTCAAACAACCAAACACAATTTACTCCCATGGTTAACACAACACAAGAACTTATTCAGGATGAGTTCAATGGGGTAGGGGAGTGGACAACACTCAATTCAAGAGTGCCACTCCTACAAATATCCCAATACAAAAACCTCTTAAGGCCTCAAGCCAACACTTTTAAACACAATTTCCATAAAGCTTCCATTTTGGCTCTCAAGCTATTTCACATATTGCACATAATCTCATATTGCCCTCAAGGCTACAACACCACAAAATCAAGGAAATGACCTCGAGGAAGCTCACTCCTCCCCCACCCCACACTTGTTGAGCATCTTCTCCCAAGTGGGAGAGGCTCTTACAACACCCTTGCAATTTTTACCCACAACAACAAATAAAACATCAAAAAATAGATCTCACACATAGCATCATACAAGCAAAATAAAAATACATAAGGGAAGGCCTTAGCCTTGAAACCAACCTTAAAAAGCCCAATTAGGTAGATGGTTGATGTAGAGCTTCTCCAACTCCTCCTCCAAAATAAGCCACAAAACTCTCTCCAACTTTTTCCCCAAAGTAAATTCAAATCAATGAAATTTCCCAAAAATTCAACAACCCATAACCTTCTCCAAGTGGGATTAAAATAAGCTCTTCCCATGAGCTTTGAGGAATTGGGAGGTGACACTTGTCACCTCCTCACTCCTCCCAACTACAAGAAAGACCCATGGGATGGGTGGTGACACTTGTCACTCACCCATCCCCCAAGTCTCTCTCCCTTCCACTTGTCCTCTCTAAAACATGTGGGAGAGAAAAGTGGAGCTTAAGAGGGAATGGGTGCCACATGTGCCCCATTCCTTTCTTCCTAAGAGGGACCACACAACTCCAAGGTACCCTCACCAATTGTGAGAGAGACTTGGAGTAAAGTTCTCCACAATTGAGGGGTCTTGGAGACATCCCCAGCCTAGGGAAGAGGTAAGGATGAGGTTGAGTGTTTGACTCACTCATCCTCTCCTTCCCATGCCTCCAATTTCGTCACTTTACTTCAGGGTGAAGTTAAAGTGACCAAATGGAGGTTTACCTTGGGTTACCCAAGCCAAAAAGGTCCCTAGACCCAAGGGGTACAACCCAGGGTCAAGTTTAGCTCATTTTGAGCACCAAGGGTTAAGTTAAAGTACATGAAAAGGGGTCTCAAAATTTAAAATTTCAAAAATGAAATTCAAAAGACAATATTCTTACAACACCAATTAGAATTCAAAATAAAAGAGGGGCAGACTTAGCCTGACTAACAACATGCAATCAACATTACAGAATTTCATCATGCATAGAGTTGATCTTGGTTCCTCGTGGAACTAAATTAGCTTCACAAGGGAAAACAACATCGAGTGTGGGATGATCTCTAATTTATGTGGCTTGTTAGAAATACATGCACACTCAAATGAAAAGTTAATTCCACATATATATAATAGCCGAATCAAATTGAAACATACACTCGCATAAAATATCACAAGTCCATATAAACATCAAGGAAGTCACATTACAATTTAGATTCTAAATTCTGCATTTCAAACATCCATTCTCAAGATTGAACCATATAACAAATTTCTAACTAACATCACCCAATTAGTTTTCCCATAACATCATAATATAACCATATGTCTAACATCATCAGTAAAGCAATATCTAGGTCTAAACACATTGTAAACATACTAAGCATAACAAATCCACATACAATATAAAGTCTAATATTCCAAAAATTTAGGATCAACAGTCCCACAAGTCTAAATGTATCATCAATAGTAAAATAAATAGTCAAATGTAAGGGAATGAAAAAGTAGGCCTCACATTACCTACAAACCCTAGATTTTGGAATTACTAGGTTATATGCAAAATTCACATTTTCAACAAAACCTTAGCAATTTTATGATGAAAATATAATGCAAGATATTGGATTTTTGTAATTTTCTATAATTTAAATTAAATCTAATGCATAAATCAAAAAATTGATGAAATTTAAATTAATTGATGCAAAATAGAAACCTATGCAAAGTAGGGTTTCCAATTTTTTTTTCAAATTTTTCAATTTTTTTGTAAGTTTTCCAATGCAATAAGATGAATGACTATATGAATAAATGAAATTACTGTAAATCTGAAGCAAAACACTAAGCAAGGTGCAAATAAGTCCAATAACACGGGTTCACCAAATGTAAAGGGTAAAATTTGGATGTTTGGTTTTTGGTAGTTTTGTGTGTATATCCTCCTTTCACCCTTTCATTCAAGGACTTAGGGTCAAGTTGCAATGTACTATCCTACCCTAGGTCACTGTGAGATGTAGCAAAACTTGGATTTTTATGATTTGATTGACAATTGTCTTCTCTTATGCTCAATTATGCCTTAAAACCCTAATTATGAAAATACGACAGTAAACAAACGAATATCAAAAAATGTTGCTACAGGAAGATGTAAAATAACAAATAATTGTGCACCTATTTTCAGGGTTCGGAGGTGGAAAATTTAGGGACTAAAGAGCGTGCACCCAAGTCCAAGGCCCTACTTTTTTTTGGGATCTGTAAACAAGACCTGTAACCTGTTCATGTTGTACTAAAGATTTTCCCGTCACAGAACTTTTAGGACTAATGAGTGGGCGCCCTAGTCCAGGGAGCTATTTCTTTCCCTGATTTGCAATTCTAACACTCTATTGTACCCTCTTGCAACTTCCCTTGCTCCAAATCTGACATCTGTAACCTGTAATCATGAAAACTTTGGGAGGGGGTTGTGGTTTTTAGAGGCTTGCCTTAATCAAGCCTGGGAGAGACATTCAAGTCTTCTGAACACCGTTGTCAGATAGAGAGTGTGTGCCTTGGGAGGCAAAGGAAAAAACCAAATAATAAATGCTTATAAACATAAATGAATGTCACCTTGTAGTGAAGATCTCATGGAGGAAGAAGCTATTCATGCCATGAGGAGATGGATGCTCAAATCTACAAACACAAACGCATAGACAACACAAATCTACTCTTGCAACACAATGAAAGCCTTGAATCACTTCTTGAATGCATAAAGCTCACAATAGCCATCTAGTTTACAAATGAATGCCTAAACATGCTTTTATATTCAACTACAAACACTCCCGCCAAAAATTGTGTAATTCAAACTTACCATGTTGGCATAGGACCCAAATAACGGTCACAAGTCGACACCCAAAAATTGGGACTGTCCCAAAATAGGGTAGGACTTTGGCGTGGGTGCCCAAGTCCTCCCCTATTTTAGGTAGGAGTTATCTCTAGTGGTCCCCCTAGGTCATATTTGCCAAGACACTTAGTGGTTTTCTCATCAGGATGTCAAATTATGATGTATTATGTCCTAAATGTAGATATAAGACCCTGGAGCTAAACCTTATGAGGGAAAAGGCCCCAAGGGGACATTTTCTGATGTTACACCATGATCTTGCATCCATTATCCTTGAAAATTAGATCATACACTTTTTCACACATTTGGCCAACACTTAAAAGATTATGCTTTAAACCCTTCACATATAGAACATCATTTGTGTTATGTTTACCATCAAAGGAAATAGATTCTCTTCCACAAATCTTACCAGATGCATTATCACCAAACCTAACTAGTCCCCCATCATACTTTTCTAGACTTACAAACTTACTTTTATCACCAGTCATGTGATGTGAACATCCACTCTCAATAATCCATTCATCCTTATCTTTCTCAACCTGGACAGACAAAGCACTTTCTTCCACTGGTTTTTTTCCATCACACAACTAGTAGAATTAGTAGACAGGTTCTTTTTTAATAACGATAAACAAGAATTCATTTGCACTAGTACTATTATCATCAGATTCATCATCTATTACACCATCATCATCAAGATCTCTAACATAATAGCATTTCTTTACAATTCTAGGTCTACTTTCAAATTTCTTCTTACCTCTCTCAATTCTCTCCGGACACCTGGAGGCATAGTGACCAATCTTACCACAAGAAAAGTAGTTGAATGGTAATTTGCCTTTGAACTTACTGGTACCTCTTTGCATTATATCCATAAATTTGGCTTCAACCTCATCAAGGTCATCATTAGATTCCATAGCATATTTCTGAGATCTTGAATTTTTTCTAAAATGTTGGCTTTGAAAGCAATCTTAGTCTTTAACAGAGCATCGCCAAACTCTCTCATCTCAAAAGTTGTAATCTTCCCAACCAACTAATCGTTTGTAACCTTATTTACACTCATAACTTCTTCAATTGTTGACACTTTGTGACTATATGATTTAGGTAATGATCTAAGGATCTTCAGCACAACCTCATCCTCATTAATAGTTCCTCCAAGACCTTTGATTCCATTGACAACTTCATCAACCTTTTGTATGTAGATTGTTATGTTTTCATCATCACTGATCTTTAGGGCTTCATACTTTACCTTCAAATTTTGTAATTTTGCTCTCTTTACAAAATCATCACCTTCATACAAATTTTTCAACTTATCCCAGATCTCATGAGCAGTTTTTAGATCCATGACTTTTACTAACTCAATATTAGATAAGGCATTTAACAAAGCATCTCTAGCTTTTCTATTTAGCTCATACTATTTGACTTCCTCTTCATCTAATGGACCATTTTCAAGCATAGTATACTTTTTCTTTGCCATCTTCCAAACATCATAACCAAGAGAAATGAGATGACTTTTCATTTGTAGCTTCCATAGAGCATAGTTTGTTCCATCAAAATGTGGAGACTCCTTGTGCACCATTGCAAATCTACCTCGAGTTGTTAGGCTCTTCACCAAGGAACCCTCGCTCTGATATCAATTGTTGAAATGAGCAATACAACTGAGAGGGGGGGTAAATCAGTTGTAACCAAAACTTTAAAACCATCAACACATCAACCTCTTAATCACTGTTATTGTAATTTAACCATGAAAGCATGAAATTAGAACTTAAACACATTCACACATTTAACACATAACACACTAGATTTTTATGTGGAAAACCCTATAAGGGAAAAACCACAGTGAGTGTTAGCTCACAATAAAAAGATATATCAAAATTTACAATAAGGCTCACTGCTTGAAGTTCACTTCTAGTGGGGCTCACTACCTAGAATGCTCACTGCAAATGAAGTAGCTCACTACCAATGGGGTGGCTCACTGCATGTAGGGTGGCTCATTCCTGTGGGTGGCTCATTGCCAGAGTTGGTGAACTAAGATAGTAGCATCTACACTATGCCAAAGTTTAGTTCCATTGAAGCACAATAATTTTCCTCTTCTCTGCTCTACTTCTTTTATTCACACTTATCTTCACATCTTTTTTGCATCAAGACAGCTTTTTCATGACCTCATTACAAGTATTTATACAATTCATCAACCTTGGAATAATCATCAAGGTCGGCATTACAATCCTCAACCATTGAAACAATCTCCAAGGTCGGCAAACATACATACATTAGAATATGTCTAGACCTAAACAGATTAAAGAAAGAGAAAGAACAAATGCGAACCAAACCACTCCTTAGCTCAAACTCAAATGCAATCTTCCACACAACAACACACCATCGCAAAATTCAAAGCATAATCACAATTAGTGAAAACAACCAAGTCGGCTAAAACTGATGTTAACACTAGAACCTTTAAGAATACGCTTCATGCATGATCCAAATTACACTTTGTGGAACAATCAAAAGGTAGGAACACGATCAAGAGACATCCACAAGAACATTATAATCACCAAGAACATCCGTACAACCTCTAAACACTTTATCCACAAAATTCTTCAAACCAAAGTACTTGAACATCACTGTCAGCCACTGTCATAAAGGAAAGATTGCTTGTGGACCACAAAATCATGAACCATTTGAATTGAAGGCACATAACTTAATTGCAAACTTAATTATAGAATTGTAGACTATAAGACTTAAATGCAGAGAAATGCATAGCATAATACATTCTCCTTATCACCACTAAATGCACAGAAAAATAGTTTGAACACTCTGGTGATCAAAACTTGCTCAAATCTTCATATTGGAGGCTCAAACTTGAAACATGGCATCTACAGACATTCCTTAATATAACTTCCAATCCACAGACAAAGATATTTAGTAGACAAAATATGTGGAGTAAAACACTACACTGTACTTTTGCAAGCCAAGAAACTCTGCAACACACTATTTCCATTAGGAGAGAAAATTTTCTCAAAAGTACTTGGAAACTTAATATCTAGAACACTTTCTTATTATCTTCAACACTTATGTAAGCCAATACAAAGCATAATTAAACATCAAAACAAGAGCACAATTGACACCAAAGACAACACAGATATGTTGACATCAATGACAACACTGGTAAGCACATACTTGCAATAATCATGTGTGTCCCCTTCCCAAATATTGTACCTGAAAGCAAGCTAGGTGACCCCATCTTGGGGATGCTGCCCCCAAACCCCCGTTAATTATTCAAGGCGAGAACCACAGCTACCAAAATCACCAAAATTTATCCTGCTGCATGTACACAAGGTGCTGACTATGCCAACTCAACATGGGATAAATAAATACAACATTAGGAATTTGCAAAGGTTGAGACACCTTAATTCCCAACAGTACCCATCAAACCTAGGCAGCTAACTGTAGACCTTATCTAGCATATTCCATGTTTTCTAGTCAACCTAAGAAAGGTCTATTTTATTATAAACATGATCTAAGGGAGTGTTAGGAGATTGGCCAAGTTGATTTTTAGAGACAGCAAGGCAAGCATCAAATTTTAATTTATTTTTCTTGTTGCAACATGGACTCTATCAACTGATTATTTCTTTCAATTTCATATTGTTGGTTGGCTAATTTATTTTGATTTTGCATGGGTACATATAAATTTGGGCTTGTATAGAATGCATAGCCATGACTAGAATAAGGATTAGAATGGTCATGGGTATCTAATCCAATGTAGTTTCTAGGGTCTGAAACATAGGAAGATGCATGTGAAGGAGCATCCCTAAAGTCTTCAAATTCATACCTAAAGGCCATAACTGAAACATTCTACAATATAGGGAAGAATAAGAGGTATTACAAATTATGCTCCTTCACCATGACAAAAAGTCAATCTCAAAGGTAGGAAGAAAAATTGTGTACCTTTTCATACCAGTTGGTGCATATTAAGATAGGGCATTAAATCACCAACAAGAAACACTTTGCAGTTTAAGCAATAAACTTTCTTTTTTATAGCATAGTCACTACCTCTTCCAAAAAGAGGAATCCCTTCAAGAGTGACTAATCTTCAAGGAAAAATAGGTTTGGGTTTAGCTCACCAACAAAGTCTTTAGATTCATTTCAACCTAATAATAATTTGTCCTCGACAATGGCAACAATCTGTTGTCATAAGTTGATGAGATGCCAACTTACCCAAGCACAATGGACAATAGAAAACCATTATTACTAGGACATTAAAAATATTTACAACCACCTACACCTATAAATGGATAAAATAACTTTATCTCTGGTAATGGTGCCAAAATGTTGGTTCCCAAAATTGCTATTCCATTTCCTATATCAGAGACCCACTTTCAAGGCCAGGGTTGTCATAATGAAAGTGAAACTTTCACGTCCATAGACCATGGAGGGTTGAAGGCCAACTCTACAAGAGTGGGTGTTCTCTCTTGTACTTTGAGATCAGCTTAAACTCAGGAGGGTATTCCTAGATATTCAATAAACCGGATGAACAAATAAAATTTTGATGGCTAAACCTAATCAATTTGCTTGACTCCAAACGTTGTCATTGAACCAAGAACAACTAGCCACCTAGGTACCTTAATATAGCTAATTACTACACCCTGCAGATGCACCAAAAAATGATAACAACACAATATCCCTTAAGATATATCCATTTAACATCACATACAAATTTGTAGGGTGCATACATGCATGAACATGATTCACAAATGATTAAAATAGTTTTAGGTTACATAAAATGATTCCATGGTTGTAATATTGAATCATGAACAACTTGTAAAACATAATCTAATCCCACTCCTACAACTAATAGGATGAAGTTTTAATTGACAGATTGTTGGCCCTTCACCAAGCTGGATCAATGCTTACTCCAATGGGGAACAAAGTCATAAACAACAAGGAGGAAATGTTGGAAAGAGACACTACTCTGGTATGGACTTGTAGCTTATCATTGATGGCAATAAGGCTTAGAGATCTCTTCATCATGATAGGGAGACACAACTCCAAAAGATCATAGGTCTGGATGGAAGAAATGGCTAAGTATGGACATGCAATGAGTAGAGAATGGTAAGTTGGATAGTATGCTTCCGTAGATGATGATCTGGTAATGCAGTTTAGATATAATGTTAGTAATTGTTTGGTGGTGTCATACTCTAGAGATTAAGTCTTGACTTTCTCTGGAAGTCATCTTGAAGAAATGTCTAAGTTTGGGTAAGCGAAGATATAACAGGAACAGTGAACAGGGTATAGTGCAATGGTCCACATTCCTTTGCAGGTGAGCATTTTATTATGAGGTTTTGAGGTGTTGTAAACACTTATATGAAGTGTCTAATTCTAGAGTTGGGAGATCTGAAGTCCATTGGAAAGATAGTTGGAAGGTGCTAAGTATCATCATAGTGTTTGACAGAGCCTGACAAAGACAGAGTCTGAGTTCTGATGCTCCGCATTTCTCTGCAAGATGATATCATGCCTTGCAATTTTAAGGGTAAGTTTGGGAAGGTATAAAGAGTCCTTGATATGATTTTGGAGGTGTTTTGAGATCCTCAGTAAAAGTTGTAAGTCAATAGATGAACCTGTTAAGCATACTCTTGAAGAATAGGCCGACTAGTATGATAAATCATTGTGCCGAGAAGAGATAATGTTTGAAGGATCCACCTAAGTAATTGACTAATTAGAGCTAACCTATATGAACATGTTTGGGAAATTTTTCTGTCCACATAATATATAGTGCATTGGATTAAGCCGAAGAGCTACATCATTCTATGTACACATTTTGATGCCGACCTGATTATGGATCAAATCATGATGTGGATATATAAAGATGTTGAGTTTCAGTTGTGAAGTGAGTGAAGGAGTGTGTGTTTGATGTGGGCATGCGAGTAGTAGAGAAGAGTTAGAAGATCAGTAGTGATGAAGACTTGGGATTTAGAATTCAGTTACTAAATGATTGCTCCCTGGCATAGTGATAGATGCTTTTGCAGTATTCAGTTTTCATGTGCAATTTGCTTTATAGTGAGCTTTCTTCATCAAGGTAGTGAGCCTTCATTAGGGTTTAACAACCCTTAGGGTTTAACAACCCTTATTGTAATCTTACTAAGTTTAGGGTTGAGGCAGTGAACTTGCTAAACTTAGTTGTTCTTCATGGTAGTGAGCCAGCATGTTCTAGGCCCATGGAGTGACCAAACCTAAACATCATTATTTGTAAAGATTGCAATATATATTTGAGGGCTAATCCTCTCCATGGTTTTTCCTGATTTGGGTTTTCCACTTAAAAAGCTTGGTGTCTATGTGTCATATTTTTATGGGTGATGTTCATATGCATGTTATGCCTTTGTTTAATTAATTTTGGAAAATAGTTGAAAGTTAAAGTATATCAAAAGACTTTTAGAACATTGATTCACCCCCCCTCTCAGTGTTCCTGATATTCAATGGGAAGGAGATATACCCAGCAACCATCAACATAAGCATGAAATGTATTCACATACAAATCCAAAATATACAACATATAATGGACATACTTAGTTATACATGACACAACTGCAATAACCCATTTGCAACAATATAATGACTAATATAAAATAATTATATTACATTAGACATTGTCACATGTACATCAAACCCACATTACATTCATACCAACAAATGTGGCAAAGGGAAACATGAAACTGTAAATTCAACATTCCCCTAAATCATTACACAATGTCATAGATACATACCATTACATGAAAATATGCATTGAAGACCTTTCCTATGAATGTTTTGAAAGGAATGTTGAAATTACATGCATATTTTGGCCTTTCAAAACTTTTGGAAACTTACAAACCTTTTCAGTAGGTTTTTTTAGGTTCACAAATCTACCAAAACTGACTTCATTCTCTTCTTTTCCTCTCGCCTTGTTTTAACTTTTCTTTTTCATCTTTTCGGTGAAAACACGAACTGGTAAACCACTGAACTATTTCATCATTTTGGTGAGTTCACAAACCAATGAACTTGTTGAAAGCCAATTGCTTTCTTCTTGCATTGTCTCTTTATTCTATCTTTGATTTTTGATGATTTGACATGATTGAGAACTTCAGAACCTTTTTGACATGTTCATAGGTTTGCAAAGTTGGAGAACCACTAAAAATCTCTTTCTTAGCAACTTCATCACTCTTTGGCCTTCTCGTCTTTCACCTACTCCTTCGGTGTTACAAAAAAACATGAACCAATGAACCTTTTGGAACATTCATAGGTTTGTGAACCTACTCAACTACTAAAACACAAAGGCACCAGGCTTTCATCATGTTTGCATATTGGCAAACTTACGAAAAAGGAAAACACTTGGGAATTTTTCTATCTTTTGAGTGTTTTAAGAGGGAACCAAAGATTTAAGATTTTCTTAGATGAAAACTATGATGGGGCCCATTTGGATTCTCTCAGAATGGTTTTAAATAATGTGAAAAGTAGGCCAAAGAAAAGAGACACTAACAACATGAAATCTTTGAAGGATCTTAGGCACAACTTGCAAGTCTTAGGTGTTAGAAAATATAGGCACCAACAAAAGGTTCTAAGGTCTTAAGGGAACATTTAAATTAAGACTATTTGTGAGAATAATTACCAAGTGGATAACCTTGAAAAAGTATGTTTTCAAGACATAGACATAGGAGGATAAGACAACATTTACATAACAATAATAAAATGATAATGCAAGCAAACCCTAGATAGAAGAAAAATAAGGAATTACAAGGAATAATAGTAATACCATAAGCTATTACTATACAATTTATAAATTTTCACTATTTTAACATGCCAAGGCAATGTATAGTTCATAACTTTTCTTATTCTTTAGAGTCAATGTGGTCCTAGGTATTGGTAGTTTGACAATCTGATGAATTCCATTCATTACAGTCATTATGAAATAGTATGAAACAACACATTGCATATTTAGGATTACATATTATAACACAATCATTACAAAACAATAAATCATAAAAGAAGAGTTACAAATCATTTATTGCAATCCTTATAGCAATCTATTATAATGGAATGTCGTTAATACCACAAAGAGTAACCACCAAGCGTCCTATTCTCTATACCTATCATACTCTTGATCATTATTTTCTTGAGCATAATGTATATTAGGGTGCACATTTATTTATAAGTGGTCCTTGTAAAATTAATAAAGCTCTATTTAATATACACTACCTATTTCTATTTGCATTCATAAATAAATGATTGTTGGTAGAGCATTTCTCTTGATAAATATTTCATCCCTAAAATTTAGTGTTAGTGCCACCGAGACAACTAAGATACAATTAACGTTCAATATCATCTAATACTCAATATACAAAGCCTAGAAGATTGTGAATATAACCACAAAAATAGATGATGTAATAACCTCTTATCTCAAGTCATTAATTAACTTGTAAGCTATACTTAGGTCACCTAAAAGTATTGTTCTTTTATATGGTAATTTTACCCAACCAATTTTTTTCTTCATATTGTTTATAGTTCTGTTACTATATTATATTCTCATCGCATATCTTGGTAATCTATCTACTCCTTAGAACATCAATAAAATGGCTGAAATAATTAAAATGTTCTAAATCTGAACTTTCATGCTAACATTTTTCTACTTTAAATTATGGCACTAAGTATTCCTATAATTGAATAATTTATTTCAATTTTATTAGTGCTAGCTTTATAATCTTACCAAACTCTATCAATGGTAAGAACTCATTGTCACTGTCTTATATTCTTGCACGAAATTATAGAGTAAGTTCTCTATATCATGACAAATCCCTATACTTAGAACTATACCTCAAGGAATCAATTCTTTGGCCTTATCTATGTATCCCAAAAAGGGAATCAAAGGCTTCATAGTTTTCTGACTTAGTCAACCAACCATGCTTGTCTCAATAGTCAACATTTACACACATTATTAGCTCATGGATAATTACTAACCAAATGAATTAAATCATAAATAAATAAACAATAGATTTAACAAAATATCTAAGTAGTTGTAAAATTATTATAACTTTCTCATTTCTCAATAAAATTTGAAACTTTAAAATATTTTAGAAAGCTAAAAACAAAGAGGATAAAACCTATAAATGGTTTGGAGAAATAGTTTAATGTGTGAGAGTAATATTTTTCTAAGATCAACAACCTACCTATAACATTTTGGCAGCCAAAATTTTTAACATTCAACAAATGTTAAATCATCTTGTTAAAAACTTAGCACAATAATAGCATTATAGAAAATCAATATGCAACTACACAAGACTTTAAGAATTCATTATTCTTGTAGTAGTGTAAAAATATCATATTATCAGATATATTGACTAGTTACCCTATACAGTGATTTATCATTAAAAAACAATTAAGACTTTGGCTCTTCTTCATAATCATGTAAAGTATGGACATCATTGGCTACAAAATCATGATGCATAGTTTATCACATTTAGTATATAGTAATATTTGTACATGCTCAAAACTTAAGAAAACCACTTGCAAAAGTAAACTTGCATAATATGCATGCATCATTTACAAGTAGGAGGTGTTATTCATATCTTAACCCCCAAATTCACTCACAATAGTATGCTCTGTCTTGGACTTACTAATAATGCCACAATTTTCTTAGTAGATCAACTAATGTAGGAGCATCTGGGTCAATGAGCAATCAACATCAGCTAAAAATATTTCAGGTTTTCAATTTCAGTTTCAGTTTAGTTTTAGTTGTTCTTTGTCTTCATTGTATTGGTATTGGTCTTTTTCTTCAGGTGGCAAATCTCTATTAATTTGGCCAAGTTAAGAACATCATCCTATAGAAGAGCCAATTGGGTATCTCCAATTCCATTTTGGTGAAGTTTGGATGAAAGTTGGATAAGTTATAGCCAGTCTGTGAATTCTCTAATTCATGAACTATTCAGTTTGTCGATCAGATAGTTTGCCGATCGAATAGTTCACTGATAGTTCATAAAGGAAAGTTTGCACTTTCAAGTTTGTATAAGGGAAGATTTGTCAGGAAAATTCCTAGTTTGCAAACTCTTTAGTTCACTGACAACTTAGTTCACTAATGGGTGATTTCTCTAACTATGCTTAAGGGTAAGTTCACAAATTCTACAAGTCATTTGAAAAGGAGCCTTCAGTCAGCAAAAGTTTGAAGTTGCAATCTTAGTCGGCAATGTCACTAGTTTGCAAACCCTTAGGTTCACTGATGGCTCATTTCAACAATGACTCACTTCACCAATGA
The DNA here is from genome assembly GCA_027924645.1 of Cunninghamia lanceolata. Classification (NCBI taxonomy): domain Eukaryota; kingdom Viridiplantae; phylum Streptophyta; class Pinopsida; order Cupressales; family Cupressaceae; genus Cunninghamia; species Cunninghamia lanceolata. The sequence continues at coordinate 659,622 of BSBN01000665.1, forward strand.
AGGATTTCAAAGTTTCTTTGGTTTGCGGGATTGGAATTTCACCGATAGAAGAAAAGTTTCAAGTCTTCAGCTAGTTCTCATATTCCAAAAGTTGCTAATTCACTGATTCTCCAACAAGCATATGAATGGAGCTTTTGAGGAAGTCAAAGAGTTCATAAAAGACAAGTTTCATTGATAAAAGAGGTTGATGTCTTGATACTTTGTATCAGTAAACTTTTAAGTTTACGAACTAGCTCGTGGTTTTCAAAATTTACCGATAAGCTGATAAAAGGATGGAAAAGGTCAATTTTCCCAATAAAGGGCTTGGTGGCTAGGATGTTGTACTGACAAGTTTATTTTTTATGAAATGGATATTTTACCAATAAAGTGGATTTGATGTCTTAAAGCATATACTGACAAATATTTTAGTTTGCAAAGCATCCAATTCACTGATATCATGTGATAGTAAACTTTTAGGTTCGCGAAGCTCAACTTTTTCTGATAACTCTTCATAGTGGTGTGTCAGGGAATGTCTTGGTTTGAAAACCTAACAAAACACTGATAAAGATGATTTTAGGAAAGAACTCAGTGGTTTGTGGAAGGGATATTTTCCCAATGAACTATCATGAAGCCCGAGTAGTGCTGAATCTACACATTGGTGATTTTTATACACTAATGGGGATATTTGAGGTGATGATTCAGTTCTACAATTGCTTAATTGCTTGGTAGTTCCTTTCCTTTTTTGGTATTTTATTCAGTTTCTTAATGGATGGTGGTAGTTTAACTATTTTTGGATTGAGTATCATATATGTATAGTAATATGGATTGGTGAGGGGGCGGTGTGATTTCCCTAGTGAAGAGAGATGTGGCAGAATATTCTGTAAAGAGATTGTTGTTGATGGGCTTGTGACACCCAGAAAAATGGAAGAGGAATGACAAAAGGAGTTTGTTGGAGGAGATGGTAGAAAATGAATCAATCAAAGTTTTGTAAAGGAGAGTAGATTGATTTTGTACTCATGTAGAAGCTGCATGAATGAATAAAAATGGCATTTTTTTGTGAATACAAACTTTCTCATGGCATAGAGTTGTAATTTAAAGATTTGAATAAAATTTGAATGAATGTGTGTTGTTTATGAGTTTATGCTTTTGTTGTGTTGTTTGCGTGATTGGGTTACTTGATAAGGTTCCCTAATCATGACTGTGTCATCAACCCATCTTGATTCATAAGTTTTGGAACATTATCAAATTTTACATTATGACTTGATGCATTTGTTGCAATAGAGGTACCTTTGTTAGTATCAATCATTCATTATGTATATTTGTATAAATATGATATATAATTTTGGTACTTGCTGATGCGATTGTTAGTCACAACAACAAGAAATAAAAGTTCACACTCAAACCTTCATTTATCTTGAAAGATATGATGAATTTCAGAAGAATTCATAATCCCAAGTCTTTGTTGGTTAGGTCTTGACTATCTGGCATTACTCAGAGTTTGATGTGCAATGTTGTTTTCCAGTTTGGGGCCTTACATATGATTATTCTTCGAAGTTTTGATATATTTCCTCAATTATCCAACTATATGTACCTACTCTACATATATTCTCCACAATTCCATTAAATTTTATACGATTAAGTCAGGATGTAAGCAAATATATGTCAATATGACCCTAACTCTTAGTAATTCACTTGAATATATCCTTTATTTAGATTCATTATGGAGACATCTCTAGGCTTGATTAGTTCTTTTGGAACTATCTCCAATTTAAATTGATCTTTACTTCTACACCTCAAATTCACTTAATGATTGAGCCAGTAAGCATATATTTCACTATGATTTACCATTGTTTGCATGGATATTCATTATGATGTGTAATTTACTAAATTATGCTATGGATATATAATTTATTTATACTAATTCAACATTTCTCTCTCTATATGCTTATTATTTATCATTATTTGTAGTTATTTATGACTATTATGAAATGAAATGTCAAAAAATAGGGTTTAGAGATGTAAATCCTAAAATTTCTAAACTTCAATCAATGGTCCACATACATACTCTGATACTTTCATGAAAAGGAGAAGAAACAAACCACATTTTTCTAGGAATCTCCACAACTAAGTGCAATTAGTACAAATCTTAAGAGGAAAAGATGATGACAATATACAATTAAAGCGAATGCACTTTAGTTTGAACGCAACATTCCACCATTACACATTAGAAATCAACCAAAGACTACTTAAGATTTATGATTAAGAAGTAATCTATTGCTCCATTTTCATTCAGTATGCTTTAGAATATGTACATATACATGTGATCTTGAGATAGAATCTAGGGAAGCCACAAGTTGCAAAAAATACAAACTTAGCACCTACAAGCTCAATAATTCAATCTCCCTTTACAAATGATGATCAATATCATTATATAGAACAAGGATAAGATCGGTTAGAATGATCCACTGGCTAAGATCCATCCAAAATAACCAACAGTCTAGATTCCCTTTGACCAAGTCAGCAATTCAAAAGAGTGGCCCATGTTTCCAGTTGGCAATTGTTAATAGGAAACATTTAGTAGGGAATATTTTTTAGCATATTTGTAGTAGCATCCACTTGCATATCCTATTCAGATATATCAGATCCCTTTGTGATGACAACCCTTGTATCCAACTTCTTATAGAAGTCATATGCAAGCACCACGGTGTCTATCTGGGATTTGTCACCTACCTAGGATTTTACTATTGTTAATTCCAACACCTTCAATTGTTCATTAAGGGATATCACCTTAGCAACTTTGTTATCCATTATGTCACTATATGTCCTTTTTTAACCTATATCTCTAATATTTCATCCATAGTATCCCCCAAAAAATGAAACATAGGATCTTGTAGTGCTGGTTTAAATCTATCTATGAATGTCTGTACAAATCCTTGTTCATCAGGTGTCTCTTTGCCATTGAATCATCAAGCAGCTCCTCCAGAATTTTTATCTCATCCGACAATAGGTTATGGACTTTTATACTTATATCTTGTATCTTAGATATGCATGTTTTCAAGACATCCACCTCAAATTGTAACTCCTGGATCCATGCACTTACTTTAGGTAAGGTATGTATGGTCAAAATTTTATTCTTCAAGAGATCTTGATCCTTCATCTTCTTCATCTCCCTAAGCCTATCTAGGGCATAAGCACTTTGGTTGAGCCTCTATCCAGATGTTCTTTTTAGGGACTCTGCTCCATTGTTCAAATTAGCCAAAGTGTGGCAACTGGACAAGGATGTCCTTACTACATTTTCCCCTACACTCATGAATTGTGTGAACCACTTGTTCATGACTTGAGATTGATTCTTTTGGCTATCGAAAGCCAAGGCAATAGGCCTTTATGTTGTCTACATTTTACATGATAACCCTATAGGCCTAACTAATCCTTTAGCCTCTTCATCCTTGCTGGTATGGCTTTGGTGCTCTACTTGAGCTCCTCAATGTCTTGATAAGCTATCGAATGTCCCAAGTCATTTGTAGTGACTTGGAATTATTTTGAACTAATTTCTCCTTTGCTCTTATCCACAAGGGGAACAACCAATTGTGTTGTTCTCTTCCTTGTAGAATCTATTTTTATTGTGGATATGGCCCTAGCCTTGCATTTAGGCTTGACATTATCAAATGTAAGTAATGACTTAAAATCAAAAGACATCAAGTCATGTACAAGAGGCTCTACATTTGATGCTAGCCATGACAACACATTTGATCATGACCTAGTTTAGTCTAGCTACTCAATGTCTTGATCATCATGTATTTCTATTTCTTTATCCTTATCTTGCCTTGGTGCGATTTGTTGATCACAAAGAATACTGAGAGGGGGGCGTAACGTCAGAAAATGTCCCCTTGGGGGCTTTTCCCTCATAAGGTTTAGCTCCCAAGTCTTTTGCATGCATTTAGGACATCTTAGTTCATAATTTAGCATCCTGATGGAATGAGCCCTAGGTAACATGACAACTGGGACCTAGGAGGACCCCTTGAGCTATACCCTGCCCAAAATAAGGGGGAGGACTTGGATGCCCGTGCCCTAGTCATGCCCTATTTTGGGGTAGCCCTAATTTCTGGGTGTCAGTTTATGACCGTTATTTGGGTCCTTTGCTGACATGGTAAGTTTGAATTATGAAAATCTTGGTGGGAGTGTTTGTAGTTGCATATAAAAGCATGCTTAGGTATTCATTTAGAAACTAGATTATGTTCATGTGATTTTGGCATCCTAAGGTGATTCAAGGGTTTCATTGTGTTGCAAGAGTAGACTTGTGTGGTTTGTGTGTTTGTATTTTTAGATTTGAGCATTAATTTCCTCATGGAGTGAAGAGCATCTTCCTCCCATGAGAGCTTCACTACAAGGTGACATTATATTATGTTTTTATCATTGTTTCCTTTGGTTTTTGCCTCTACCTCACAAGGGCATGCACCCTCTATCTGACAACAGTGTTCAGAGACTTAAGTGTCCTCCAGGGCTTGACTGAGGCAAGCCTCTAAACACCACAACCCCCTCCCAAAGTCTTGTGATTGTAGGTTACAAGTGTCATATTTGGGAAAAGTGAAGTTGTAGGAAGGATTGACAAACATCAAGGATTCAGGATCCGAAGAGAAGTAGGACACCAGAGCATTTCCAGGACTTGGGCACTCACTCTAGTGTCCTCTGCAGCTAAATTTTTGGAAACAGGAGTTACAGTGTTGATCAGTGTCGAAAGGAGGTCAAGGTCTCACAAAGAAACTGGTACCTTGGACTTGGGCACCCGCTCTAGTGTCCCTAACTATTCTGCCTTGGAACCCTGAAAATAGGTACTCTATGATTTGCTATTTTACTTCTGTCTGCAAGAGCATTTTTTGTTATTCGTTGGTTTATTGTCGTATTTGCATAATTAGGGTTTTAATGGTCAATTAAGCATAAGAGAAGAGAAATTGATAATAAATTCCCTAATCCAAATTTCCCTACATCTCACAGTGATCTAGGTATGATAGTGAATTGCCACTCGACCCTAGATCCTTGAATGTAAAGTGGAAAGGCGGATTTAAACATCAAAACACTAAAACATTAACAAATCCAATTTTCCACTAAGCATTTTGGTGAACCCATGTTTTTGGACTTCAATTGCAAATTGTTGAGTGTGTGTTTTCAGATTTGGATTGATTTCATTCATTCATATAGTCATTCATTTTATTGCATTGAGAAAAATTTTAAAAAATTTCATTGTTTGGCTTACTAAATTACATCAATTCTTTATAAATTTTCCTAATTCATGATTTTTACATCAGATCTGATATAAACTATAGAAAAAAAAAATTTAAAAAATTTGCATTGTATTTTCATCATTTATTTGCTAGGCTTTTGTAGAAATTTTGACAATTTTCCTTAAACCTAGTAATTCCAAAATCTAGGGTTAGTAGGGAAAATCTTCTTTTAGATTTTTCTACTGATTTTATAGGCTCATTAAAATTAGCATTTGGCTGTATTCTTGAATTTTAGTGTAAATTTGCATTTAGATTTAAAATATTTGCATTTTTGCATAGAAAATTTCAACAAAAACTAGCAATTTTCATGCATTTTCATTAAATTTGCATTGGCATTTTGCATGTTCAAGCTTGAAAATCATTTTTAGATCTGAGAGTATTTAATTTCCATCATAAATCAGACTTCAAAACATTCACATAGCATTTCATTTCAACATCTCAAACCTAGGGCTTCAAAAACAATGATTTTCACTAAATTAGGCCTTATCGACTCTATAAACTTGCACCATAGGCATGTTGTGAAGAGTATTTTTGAATTAATTAGATTTTATCAGGGTAATAATTTTCTTCCCCTCCTAAAAATCTTCACAACACCCTTTTAACGGGCTCTTGTATTGAAAATTCGGTGAAAAACTACATATTTTGGCTATTTTTGCCCTAGGGTTTGACCTAGTTTGCACTCCAAGCATGTTGTGATCAATTTTATGGATTGAGGTGACTGATATTATTAATATTAGTTTCTATATCTTCTGAAATTCATAACAACACCTCTTTTTCTAGGTCTTGGAATTGAAAAACCGTGAAAAATAGCTTATTTTTGCTATATTTTCACTAGGGTTTGACCTTAAGTGGCACTAAACAGTGTGTTGTGTTGGATATTTTGGCACCAAGTGGCTGTTATTACTAATATTATTTTTTTCCATCATCATTTTCCTCACAACACCCTTTGTTATGCTCTCTTGCATTGAGTTTTGGTGAAAAAAGTGCCTATTTCGACATATTTTCACTATAGTTTGACTTGGCATTATCTTGGATTTGCATCAAGAGTATGTTGGGAAGGATATTACTGATGTTTTGGACTGATATCAGACATATAACTTGCTTCCCCTGATCAAAATCCTTATAACGCCCTTTGTTTCACCTAGTTGCATTGGAAAAAGTACAAAAGATCAAGCATTTTTGGCATATACTTTGCATTCATGGATTCTCCTAAGGATACATCTTTAGAAGACTTATATGAGTACATGGTGAACTATGATAATTTTTGCAAATTCACTAACAAATATCCTCAATTCTTGCATCAAATCGCATACATCTATGACATTGACATAACCAATAGTGCTACATGTGATATTCTTCAATCAATAGCCCATTTCGATAACTTTCGTTAGACTATGGATGTTTTTCCCTCAATCATGGAGAATCTAAAAAATTTTATATCTGAAAACATTCATGGGGAAAGTAGTGATGATAACTTTACTCCTACTCTTCCTTTGTTTCACGATGATATAATGCAAATCCTCTCTGAGACCTATGAGAATGACATAGCAATGGGTGATTTATCAAACAAAGAGACTTGTCCCAAGATAACCCCACTTGGTGAGGAAATATTGGCATAAGAAAAAGATATCATTGATACATTTCTCCACACTACTTTTCCATCCCTTCTCGCTCTCCCTAAACAGGGTGAAACTTTGGATGATGCAGATTCTCTTTGTGACCATTTGCTTGAATCTAATGATAACTTGCCACCAGATGTTCAAGAACTTCTCAATTACATGCTAAACCAGAAAATAGATCATGAACCATCACATACTTTGGAAAGCAATGAAATCCTATATGCTGTGGAAGAACAAGTTATCCCTTTGACTCAAGCCATTCCAACACTATATAGGGACTGCAATGGGTATCTTTCGGATGCCTCCACAAGCTCATTTAAATGGCATTTCAAATGCTCCTATAGCTGACACAGATAGTGGCAACTTCCCCTCTCAACCATCATTAATAGAAACCTTTCTTACATGGTTACCCTCACAAACTCATGAACATATGGAAGAAAGAAGAAGTAATAATGCCTTAACCATTAAGATAAATATCAAGATTCGTGATACCCACTAGCCTACCAAGACCGTACAAGTAATTATATTTAACCCTTTATCTCTCTCATGATGTGCTTCCCCCATGAGGTGTTATGTGTTGTTTAGACCTCCTGGGATGAAATTGAATTCTCCCATAAGGTCCAGGATACCAGGAGACCGCCTCTTTTGTGACCTTCTATTTGTATCATCATTCTTCTAAATTGCCTCTCTCTGATTTCATTGTTGTGTGTTGTGTCTTATGAACATAGCATTACAGTTGGTGACACTGGGAGCACCCTCCTATGTGACTTTCCCTAAGACACTTGTTTCTTCTCTCTTATTTATTGCTTCCCTTCCTCTAGTGTTTCCATCTAGCAGGCGGATGACGACAAACATTTATACTGATGTAGACCTAGTGTCCCTTTCGAGAGAAATCAAAAAATGGACTTAGTTCCTAATATGATGATGGGGTTGTATCTCTTATCTGATGCTTGGCTAGTGGAAGCACTCGTACTTTCCATGTAGTGAATTTCATGATGTTTTTATTGGATTTACAAACCTTAACAATATTACTGCTCTGTACACCTTTGTTTGTCTTTGAATCTAGCCTTGGTGGTACTCGATTTGGAGACCTTCATGATATAGCCATATGGTTATCCTTGAACTTCAAATTCATTGTATAACCTTGGCTCTTTGTGTGGTTAATCATATGCATTGATGTTGTTGTTTATCATGATATTGTAGACACTAACATGTTTCTTGTAGGGATGTGTTTGTGGGAACATTTGACGATCATAAAATACATGTCACCTTCGGGGGGCATGGGCTCTGCGAAAGTTAGTGTTCCCTTGTGTGTTTTATTTCTACCTTAACGTACTTGATAGCGATGCATGATATCAACCACCTTAAGGTGGGGACATATATAAGGTAAGCTGTCTGTTGTAGATGTTAGCAATGTGTTTGTCCTCAAGTACAAAGACCTGCGCGATGAGTGCATCATACATCCTGAGTGTGTTTGAAATCAATCAATCAATCATATAAGCCCTCTGCAAAGGTAGGATATCAAGCATATCCTTTTTATTTAAGCCCTCTGCGGAGGCAGGGATGGTGTATTTCTCAGAGCAAATTGTATCATCCTGTCATGTTCAAAAGTCCTCTGCGGAGGTGGGGAGTGGTTCTGTGACTAACTCAACCCTTAAGCATGTTTTCAATGATTGTTGTGGCGAAGCCCAATCATCGATGTGTGCCTGTAATGTGCCTAAGATGGTGTTGGACATAGATATAGGTACACTCCATCACTTATCTGCCGTGTTTTCTCTGTGTCTTCAAGTGTGTATGTTTTGGCGTGCTTGTTTTGTTTGGTGTGTTTGTTGCCCCATATGTAGTTTAAATATCAGCGCCTTAGGGTTGTGCTTCCTGCATTTTGGGAGGTTTTGTGTGTCTTTCATGTGTGTTACCCCATATATACAAAGACCTGCATGATGAGTGCATCATGTATTATGGGAGGTTTGTTTACTTTCCAGTACTTGCATCTGTATTTCATATATATGAGAAAAAGAAAAGAAAAGAAATCATGCCTGTCTTCTATACATTAATGTGTCTTCTATGCATTGACTGTATTCTCTATGTTTTACGTGACTATAACTGTCTTCTTCATGTTTTGCATGCCTGTTACTATCTTCTATGTGATTGGCGTGACTTCTCCATGCTTGATGTGTTTGCTGTGTTTGTGACCTTACTTTAATGCATGTATTGGCCTTGTGTTTATACATACATTAAAGTGGGGACTAAATGTAACATCAGAAAATGTCCCCTTGGGGGCTTTTCCCTCATAAGGTTTAGCTCCTATGTCTTTTGCATGCATTTAGGACATCTTAGTTCATAATTTAGCATCCCGATGGAATGAGCCATAGGTAACATGACAAATGGGACCTAGGAGGACCCCTTGAACTGTACCCTACCCAAAATAGGGGGGGACTTGGGCACCCACACCCTAGTCCTTCCCTATTTTAGGGTAGCCCCAATTTCTGGGTGTCAGTTTATGACCGTTATTTGGGTCCTTTGCTGACATGGTAAGTTTGAATTACGAAAATCTTGGCGGGAGTGTTTGTAGTTGCATATAAAAGCATGCTTAGGCATTCATTTAGAAACTAGATTATGTTCATGTAATTTTGGCATCCTAAGGTGATTTAAGGCTTTCATTGTGTTGCAAGAGCAGACTTGTGTGGTTTGTGTGTTTGTATTTGCATATTTGAGCATCAATTTCCTCATGGAATGAAGAGATCTTCCTCCCATGAGAGATTCACTAAAAGGTGACATTATATTGTGTTTTTATTATTGTTTCCTTTGGTTTTTTCCTCTGCCTCACAAGGGTATGCACCCTCTATCTGACAACAGTGTTTGGAGACTTAAGTGTCCTCTAGGGCTTGACTGAGGCAAGCCTCTAAACACCACAACCCCTTCCCAAAGTCTTACGATTGTAGGTTACAGGTGTCGTATTTTGGAAAAGTGAAGTTACAGGAAGGATTGGTAGACATCAAGGATTCAAGATCTGAAGAGAAGCAGGACACTAGAGTATTTCTGGGACTTGGACACTTGCTCTAGTGTCCTTCGCAGCTAAATTTCTGGAAACAAGAGTTACAATGTTGATTGGTGTCAAAAGGAGGTCAGGACCCTACAAAGAAATTGGTACCTTGGACTTAGGTGCCCGCTCCAGTGTCCCCGACTGTTCCACCCCGGAACCTTGAAAATAGGTACTCTATGATTTTCTATTTTACTTCCATCTACAAGAACATTTTCCATTATTCATCTGTTTATTGTTTTATTTGCATAATTAGAGTTTTAATAGTCAATTGAGCATAAGAGAAGAGAAATTGATAATTAAATTCCCTAATCCAAGTTTCCCTACATCTCACAGCAATCTAGGGTATGATAGTGAATTTCCACTCAACCCTAGATCCTTGAATGTAAAGTGGAAAGGCGGATTTAAACATCAAAACACTAAAACATTAACAAATCCAATTTTCCACTAAACAGGGGGTGAATTAGTATTATGTAAAACCTTTCTTTCACATATTTATTAATCCATTTACCAAATTCAATAAAATGAAAGCAAAACAAACATAAGAAGAGCAGCCACAAAGTCATAACACATAGACAGCAGGATTTTTACATAGAAAACCCAAAAAGAGGAAAACCATGGTGAGTGTTAGATCACAATATATTATGATATCAAAATCAAATTACATGAAGGCTTACTACCTTAGGGCTCACTACCCAAGGACTCACTATCCAAAGAAGTATTCACTTCAATAGGCTCACTGCCAAGAAAATAGAAGAGAAGATAGAAGAAGGATTGGCTCACTACTAAGAGATGACTACTATAAATGTATCTACATAATACTGAAGTGTAGTTCTATTAATAGCTCAATACATAGATTGAAAAGTCTATTATATCTGCCCTACTTTTCTACTCTACTTTACATATACTCTGTTCTTCTGCCCTTACTGCTTCTTTCTTATCACAAAATTGCCTTAGATTGCATACACATTGAATTCGCACTATATTTATATTACAACACACCTCCAATACTAAAAACTATCAAGTATATATATCAGCAACAAGATTAATCTCACAACTAGGTCGACAAGCCTAATATGAAACATATACACAAATGTTATACATTGTCGGCTTGATCTTAGGCATAAACAGTAATGCAGACCCAAACAAACTTTCAAGAATCTTTATATAGGTCAGGACCTATAGTAGAGCCACTTAGAATGATAGTTCAAACATTATGTCTTCACAGCATATTGATTTCACATGAGTGCCAACTTTTTCCTTAAGTGCATACTCAATTCACCCAACTATCATACCATAACTTTCAATGCAAACCATATGAGACTCTAAGATTCATACCAAACACTCATTATTGACTTCTTATCATACCTTCAAAACCACATGACATAATACTCTTCTTCATCAAAATGTAGTTCTCATAACTATTGTTCTATCACTGTGAGATACTATCAAACTGGAATCTGATACTAAAGAACTTGTAGAATGTGATCTAGTGAACTTTAAGCTCTACAAAGCTAGAATCAGATGTTCATGACATGTATCTTGAATGCCTAAAAACCAAAAATCAAAATATTCATCATTGGAGGAATGTGGACCAAATTACATGGGCACTTCGCACTATTTTTTACTTAACTTTGTTCTCCCAGACTTAGTCAAATCATAGTATGGCTTCTGAAGGAAGTCAAAACTTGAATACTAGAACATGTCATCACTAGGTAGCTATGAATAATCATACCAAAACCACATGCAATGATCTTCAACTGTGGAGGCATACCATCCTAATCTCTATTACTCTGTATCCTATCCATACTTAGTCATTCTGACTAAGGTATTCTTCCGGGCCAAGAGTCCCTTTACCTATCTTGACTCAAGAGAAGACTTAATAGCTTTGATAACATCCCTGTCTATTATCAATCCTTGTTGCCATCTACTTTAACCATCAGAGTAGTGTCTATTGCCAACAATGTCCCCCTTTGGCATTAATGGCAACACTTAGTGAAAAATGATTGTTTTGCTCCCCCTTACTCTGATTTTCTTCTTCTCTTTAGATGTTTGGACATTTTTCACTGGTTATTCTTCTCCCCCTTTTACATCAATGGAAAAGGTGTATGTACAAGAGTCAAAATTGTGTCAAAACTGCAAAAATTGCAAAAACTGTCATACTTTATCACTTATGTACAAATACAATCTTTCAAGTCAGTTAGTTGTGGGAGAAAGGATATCATTGTAGACAATCTTTAATTGTGCTAATTCTCCAGACCACCTATTCTTGGCTCTAACTAGAGTTTGAATGTTACCATTTATCTAGAAAACTAAGTCTTCTACCCTCTATACATCAATAGGTATATCAGTGATTGCCTTAACTTTTGAGGCTTCAACAACTAGACTTGTTATTGAACCAATTTTAGGGCTTATCAACCCTCTCAACTAGTACATTCTTCTTTTCATTTCTTCCTTTTTGATTAGTAGACTACTTATTCTATTGTTAATATTTACAACTTGTATTTCCTGATGCTCATGGAATCAACTGTCGGATCATAAGACTTAGAAATATTTATTAGTTGAAGTTCCATAGTTTTGATCTTATCATCTATTTCCTTAGTAGTCAGGCCATGATAAATAGAATTTGTTTATATCTCAACCTTCCTTAATAGCACTCTCTATATTCTTAATACTATTATCTAGCAAAATTCTGTCATTGTCTAACTTGTTCTTCAATTCAATCAAATTTTTATCATCAAATTCTTTTCTGACCTTCGCATCTGTAGATTTGTCAAAAGATTCAAAATGAGTACTTACTGATTTTATCAAGCCCTTGAGTTGATCAGTTGATGGCAATGATGTGTCTTTTTAGTATGAAGGTATCAACTTCTCCAAAATGTTGGATGCCTCACCAATGAATTCATTGTCCTGTATATGTGACTTTAGAATCTATTCCTAAGCTTTTGCTTGAACAATTGATACCAGTTTAAATTTATGCAAAGGAGACATTGAAGCCAAATTTATCGGTCCTTGCAGAAACTTAGGTGCATCCAACACGTGTTTCCTGTTGCTTTTCTAAAAATTCCTTAATAGAATTTACTAGATCTTGTAGGGCACCAGTGTCTCTTGCCATATTACACTTCTTTTTCTTGATTCTACTTTGGTGGATCAAGATCCATAACTTCTTGTTCATCAATGTTTTATTCTGGAGGAGGGCTTTTGTCAGCTTGTTCATCCTCTTGATCATTAGCTTTATTTTTCTCTATAGTCTTCTCCTTGTTTTCTAGATCATCAATTTGCTGATCAGGAGGAGGACCTATCCCTGTTTGGTCCTTGTTAGCTTTATCTTGATCATCAATGATAGGGGCTTGATCATATTCTTTCTTTTCTGGGGCTACTTCTTCAAGATCTGCCTTAGTTTTCTTAGGACTTTTCTCTTCCTCTTGTTCTTCAATTTATTTATCTTTTCTAGGGCTCACCAAAAGATTTGCCTCAATTTGCTTCAAGCCTTGATCCATGCTGACTTCAGGTATAGAAGTGCCATCACCAACATTTGTATCTTCTTTATCATCTATAGTTGGGATGTTAAGATCTTTTAGGATCTCAAGAATTGTTTTCTCTATATCCTTTATAAATTTATCTACATTTCCTACCATTAGATTGTTTACTACCCTTTTTATTTCAATTTTATTTCCAAGGATCTTGAAGACCTTGGTTCTTTCCTCTGGATTCACATTTGGACAAAATTTCAGCAATGAATTTTCTCTTACCTACACATCTTTGGCCATGGCTACTTCATTCTTGGTAGACATAGTGCTTGGCAAGCTGTCTAGAAGGTCACTGGCTACCTCAATGAGAGCTCTATTATATATCTCCAAGTATTGAATGACAGCAGTCTCAATGATGCTTTTGTCTGCATCATCATACTCATCATACAATTGAGCTATAGGATTTCAATTTCCACCAACTGTTATAGCCTTCAATACATCTTCAAGACTTATTGTAGCTTCTACTTCTTTGGGCTCTACTTTCTTCTCCCTCTTCCTTCCTTTTCCCTTTCCAGAGGCTATAGTAGATTTTTCTTTCATCTTTTTAACCTCTTCATCTGATTCTATTTCTTCATCATCAACACTTATACTCGCATCCTTTTGTCTTTGGTTTTCATTCTTTTGTGCCCTTTTTCAGCAGGTTTCTTAGCATGTGCTTCCATAGAGGGTGTGGGACTGAAGGATGTAGATGCAGTTTGTGAAGTAGATGCTCTTGTTCTTTTCTTTGTTATTGCAGACTTTTTTTCTTTCCTCTTAGACTCCTCCAGAGTCTTTTCAAGCTCACTTTCCTTCACTCTTTCAGCTGCCCTAGCTACTTCAGTCTTTTCTCTTGTTTTAGCAATCTCCTCTTGGGTAAATCCTATGCTCTTGGCATACTCCTCTACCAATTTCTCCATCTTTTTTTGAGTTTCTACTTTTCTCAGTTCAATAAGCACTTTCACAGTTAACTCCTCATAAGTGCCAAATTTTGGCTCATTGGGGTCCCTGTGTTTCTTCAACATAAGGTTAGCATATCCATCCAATATATTTCCTACCACTTCATACCCAATTGGGAGGACCCAGACTGTCCTAGGCTCAATAGCCTCCATCATACATTGGTCTTTGTTAACAATAAAACATATCTCATTTTTGTATTTTTCCACAATTGGCCTAGGAATTCTTTGCCTGGACTGCATGACCTTTTTTTTTTTTGAAATAGACCCATATGGTTGTATTTTGTGCATCATGGCTTTGTTTGCTATTTAAGTGATTCCCAATTTGTGTGGTAACAAGTTTGTTGTCAAACCAAAACAAGTTCTTCATCCCTATCATTTCTTGCATAAAGTAGAAGAATAAGAAGATAATCAATGTACCATACTTGAATGGATATTTTGATTCCTTTGTCTTCTTTAGGTTCTCCATTAACTGTTGTTATAGCAACTCATAGAGATCATAATTAGCATTTTTCTTCACCATCTCATATGCTATGTGTATGGTAGTACTGGAGATAGAGTTCTCTTAGTTTGTGAAGTAAATTTTGTAGTTGATCACTATGGATGCAAACCTAACTGCATGGTCTTCAATGTCATTGATTGTCAATGCCCTTTTATCAAATTTGGCTCTAGTGGCTTCTACCACTGTGTTATTTTTTATTGCCTTCAATATAGGAACTGTACTAGTAGAATTCAACCTTGTGACCACCCTTATGGCATCTTTTGTGTCATGAATGGAGTGTTAAGCCACATAAACTCATTGTGGATTTTACTTAGCACATACCGGACCCATTCATCCTCCGCAAATGTCAGGAAATCTATATACTGAATGAATTTGTTCTCTTCTAATGCCTTATATTCTTCCTTCAGATCAAAATCATCATTGGTTAGATATTTTAGATACAAGTCTGTAATTTGGCTATCACCAAGTTCTTCTAGGGCAACATTGATGTAAGCCCTAATATCCTCTGCATGCATCACTCCATGGGGTACTTCTGAAAATGCACCATTTGGATCAAGTTATGTTGATTTGAAAGGGTGTTTCTTGAATTTTGGCCATGCCCTCTCAGTAATATCAATAACTTGTGGTGTTGCCATTTCAGCAAGAATTCAAACAAGTTCATGGTAGGGTTTTGAACTGTAAATACCTCTTTTCCCAAATTAGGGTTTTCTTCACTTGAAATTGCTTTGAGTGCTTTGGATTACTGGAAATCTATTAAGTCGCTTAGAATTCTACTTCAATTCTCCTTAGACACTTGATAGCTTGTATGCAAAGTGGTTAGTCTTTAGAACTCGACCCTTTTTAACCCTTGTTATGCAAAAACCTAATTGTCATAAATGCTACTCTCAAAAAGATATCAAACACCACACTGTTGAACATAGTTGATTAAGATTGCTTCGCAATGTACCACATCAGGTCTTTTTCTATTAGTTTCTTCTCCAAATGATCCATACAATACTACTCTAGCTTATACCTTAGTACTGGATCTCAACACCAATTATCTCGCTAGGGGATCAAGATTTTCAATAAGAGCTCCCCCTGAGCCAGAGCACCCAATTCACTTCCTGGAGGAAGTATCTACACCAAAAGATGGTGTGAATCTATCCTTGACCTCATTTAAATCCTTCTTAATTTAGACCTTTCTCATTTCCTTCTTGATTTCTACCAGATCAACCTTGTTCTTACCTCGATCTTCTCTCTTCTCTGTTTTCTTCTTTTCTATAGGATAGTCTCTTTTCTCATTCTTGATTCTGCAAAATCTTGCAACATGTCCAAGCCTATTGCAATTGTAGCATACCAAATTCCTCTATCCTTGATTCTTTCTATTTGTTTGATTTATTCTTGATTTGCATTGGTTAGCCATATGCCCAAATCTATTGTAAGAAAAGCACTTTCCATTGAAAGATTGAGTATTTCTTGAATTTTTGGGACCATTCCTTATCATACTTCTACACTCATTTGCTTTATGACCAATTTTCTTGCAATTAAAACACTGACCAGAAAAAGATGAAACATTTTGATTCATTCTACTCCGGCATTGAGTAGCCCTATGACCATACTTATTGCATTTAAAACAATAGCCATTGAAATATGGATACCTTTGAGCATTTGGCTACGTGACCAGAGGTCCTCTAGGTTTGCTTCTCTGATTCCAGAACTGGTTGCCTTTGTTTTTCCTTATCTCAATGTTTTCTTGACCTGATTTAGAATTTTCTCCTCTTTCAAATCCCAAACCTTTCTTGTCATCTGGATTTTTCTGACTGTCAAGCAACTCATCAAGCTTTACAAGAGCTTATTTTGAAAATTTTCTTTGTAAATGTTTGCCACCTCCAAATCAAACTTTAGAAGTACAACATCTTTTGCCAACCTTTCACATTCTTCAGACTTGTCTTTCAAATTTTGATTCAAATATTCCTTAGCTTTTTCTTTCTCTTCAACCAACCTTGATAAATCATTTAGGGTTTCATTTGCTCCAATCAACTGTTCACTTAGCTCTCTACTCCTATCCTTTGATCTCTTAACTTGCTCTCTTAGCTTCAAGATGCACTCATCAGTTTCTTTGACATTTTCCTTCAAATCCTGGATATTTGCTTCATACTTATCAAGATCTACAAGAGCAGTTTTTAATTCTTGATCAATTGTGACACTGGCTGGAGCGGGATACCTTCTGGCTGCCCTAAGTACTCTTTCCCAGATCTTCCTCAAGATGTTAAACTTCTTCTAAGGAACCTTGCTCTAATACCAATTGTTGATCATAAAGAATATTAAGAGGAGGGTCAATCAGTATTCTGTAAAACCTTCTTTCACATATTTATTAATCCATTTACCAAATTCATTAACATGAAAGAAAAACAAACATAAAAAGAGAAGCAACAAAGTCATAACACATAGACACCAAGATTTTTACATGGAAAACCCAAAATGGAAAAAACCATGGTGAGTGTTAGCTCACAATATATTATGATATCAAAACTAAATTACATGAAGCCTCACTACCTTAGGGCTCACTACCCAAGGACTCACTGTCCAAACAAGTGTTCATTGCAATAGGCTCATTGCCAAGAAAATAGAAGAGAAGATAGAAGAAGGACTAGCTCACTGCTAAGAGATGATTGGTACAAATGCATCTATAGAATGTTGAAGTGTAGTTCCATTAATAGCTCAATACACAAATTCAAAAGTCTTCATTAGATCTGCCCTATTTTTCTGCTTTGCTTTACATATACTCTATTCTCCTGCCCTTACTGCTTCTTTCTTATCACAAAATTACCTTAGATCACATACACATTGAATTCACACTATATTCATATTACAACACACCTCCAATACCGAAAACTATCAAGTCTATAAATTGGCAACAAGATTAATCTCACAACTTGAGGTCGACAAGCCTAATATGAAATGTATATACAAATATTGTACCTTGTTGGCTTGATCTTAGGCACAAACAGTAATGCGGACCCAAACAAACATTTAGCAATCTTCATATAGGTTAGGACCTATAGTAGAGCCACTTAGAATGATAGTTCAAACATTCTGCCTTCACAACATATTGATTTCACATGAGTGTCAGCTTTGTCCTTAAGTGCATACTCAACTCACTCAACTATCATACCATAACTTTCAATGCGAACCATGTGAGACTCTAAGATTCATACCTGAGATTCATTATTGACTTCTTATCATACCTTCAGAACCACAAGACATAACAGTCTTCTTTAGCAAAATGCGGATCTCAGAACTGTTGTTCTATCACTGTGAGATACTGTCGAACAGGAAGCTGATACTAAAGAACTTGTAGAATGTGATCTAGTGAACTTTAAGCTCTACAAACTTGGAATCAAATGCTCATGACATGTATCTTCAATGCCTCAAAACTGCAAATCAAAATATTCATTAGTGGAGGAATGCGGACCAAATTACTTGGGCACTCCGCACTATTTTTGACTTAACTCTATTCTCTCAAACTTGGTCAAGTCAGAGTATGGCTTCCAGAGGAAGTCAAAACCTGAATACTAGAATGTGTCATAACTAGGTAGCTATGAATAATCATACCAGAACCGCATGCAATGATATTCAATTACAAAGGCATACCATCCTGATCTCTATTACTCTATATCTTGTCCATACTTAGTCATTCTGACTAAGTTATTCTTCTAGGCCAAGAGTCACTTTACCTGTCTTGACTAAAGAGAAGACTTAACAACTTCTATAACATTCCTGTCTATTATCAATCTTTGTTTCCATCAATGAAAACATTCTAACTTAACCATCAGAGCAGTGTCTCTTGCCAACATGATTACCTCTAGATTCTCTGACTGTTGAATCATTGCATGATCACCAACTTTATCCCCATGAATCTCCTCCTATGCAGATGGTTCCTAGTCCCCATGTGACATTTTATTTTGTGCATCTAGACCCATTTGACCGCTAGAGTCACCTTTAGGTTGTTCTTCCTATGGACCTTGCCCCTGGATGTCTTGATGAGGTATCTTCATGTTCTAACTTTGATTTACCTCCTCATCGATCTCCCTATCCATTTGAACATGTTGTCTGAATGTGTAATTACACTGTTCATGACCCTTTTCATCCATCTAGACATCCCATTGTGTTTCCTCAATATGGATGTCTATGTCTATTTGATGATCTTCTCCATGCGTTGGACTATCCTTAACAATTTCTTCCTCTTCATCCCCATCCCAGGGTTGATATGATAAGTCTATTATCTTTGGACCGGTAATGTTATCTATAAGGACATTCTGATGTCTTGATAGAACCTCTACCTCAGGAGATTTAGGATTTTGAACCTCTGTACTACCATGTCCTCCATGAGTTGCATCTCCAGCCATAGGCCCAATATGCCTCAGCAAGCTTTCTATAGGATGTGCCGCGACGTCCATGGTTATCTAATCATCAGTCAATTCAATTATTTGACTTAAAGGTAAAAGTCAATTTGCTTCCTTTTCTAATGCCTCTACTCTTTCCTCTTTGGTTAATTCAATTTTTACCTTAATGATCTCTACTATTGGCACATTGTGTTGCAATTCTTTGGCCACACAAAGTGTAAGATCCAGATGTTCTCTAGTCTGGATGCTGGCTGATTTGGATGTAGACCCTCTCATCACTGAGCCTTGATATCTATTATGTTTGGGAATGCTTACTCCCTTTAGCACATCATCATGCACCTTATTCACCTCTATATCTCTATGCTCTTTCTCCTTTGTTTCTACAACCTTGGATAAGGATATAGGAATGGTTGCTTGGGGCACATCCCTGGGAGGTGATGGCATGGTAGCAACAGTGATACCCTCTATATTAAATTCCTCTGTAGCCCTTGAAGATCTTGGTTGAGCCAACTTGGCCTCCATGAATTTTCTTTTACGAATAAGGAAGTCATCAAAATTTGGTTTATCTTGCTCCTTCATTTTCCTCTTCTTACTAAAGGTGATGGCAAACCCTTTAATTTTAAATTCATTAATTTTCCTATTTACCCAATTCTTGGTTATCTCCACCACTTTAGCTATGACAAAATCGATGGATGTTTCATCTTCCTTAGTCTAATCTGGGGAAGCTAGTGGCTCATTATATATTTTCTTATCCTCATACTTAGGATCTAAAGTGTCTTCATCATCCACCTTGACCTGGGGTTGCACCTCTAGATATCCAATAGTTCTCATTTGGTTCAAGGTCAGTCTTTGATATCCCCTCTTCCTTACTTCATATTCATCATCACAATCAACCCAATAGTCCTCCAAGTGGGTGACATGCTTGTATTTCTTATTGATAAATCTCTCCAATCTATGATAAGGGTCATAATCTCTAACCAAGGGGAACAGTTGTAAGTGTAACATTTGCAGATTAGCCTCTGTAAGTTTTGCATTGTCAATGCACCCACACACAAACTAGTTTATGTCCAAAGGGAATTTTACATTTCCTCTACCCTTTTTCCTCTTGTATGCATCAAATTATGGAATGATCTACCTAACTATCTCCATCAAGACCACCCTATTTATAGGATGCTTAGGTAGCATGATTGAGTTTCTAGTGAAACCTTCCATCTTTATGAATACGAGGGGAATTGGATGAACCAAGCCCCATGAGGATGTATATTCTCTTGAGCTCCTACTAATAGTTGTTTATCTCTATCTCCTTCCATGGGCTGTACCTGATGCATTATGAAGAAATAATTCACTACTTTATAATGCTAAATAGACTACCTTCTCTCTAGTTGATGATAGTGTTCCCATGAAGTTTTCTTATGTGGTAGCTAACCCAACCTATCAATAGTTTGTAATCCAAACAAGGTTGCCTTGCATGCACATGCATCAACTAAATGTGAGGCCATGTAAAAAATCCTATCATTCTTCCTCCTCCATTGGACTAGTTGCTCATACATGGCATCACTACTGATTTTGGTCCATTACACAGTCTATTTTTTCTCTATCACAATGCAGATCAATCCATACATCTAAGATTTGAATTTTCCTGAATTAACTTCCCTATGCATTTGGTTGAGGAGTACTATCATATATTGGATCTTTGAGGAGAAATCACATTTGTATAGATGCTGGGGCATTTTTTCTACAGTTTTAGATTCATTTTTTTGGGTCTCTCCATCCTAAGAAGATAACCTTCTGTCAATTTGTTTCATTTCCTTCAAACTCTACATTAGGTGCCTTCAAATCAGGCACATATATGCTCCTGGGTGTGGGTAAATTGAAAGCCTCTGTGATACCATTTACTAAGAGGTTGGCATATAACCTTCCTTGGTGTTCAATCCTTTGACTAACCACATTATAGTACTTTTTGCACTCAATCAACAATTCTAAAGCCTTGGTAACATATGGAAATCTTGTCGCATAAAACATCCTTGTGGCTACTATATTCTTAAGAATGGGATGGTCTTCTCTACTCTGAACCCTCATTCTGAAAGAATCCATATCCATACGGCCACAGTGTGTATCCTCTGCAAATCCATACTGCACACACTTTTGTTCCTACCGAACATATCATCCTTGAACTCTGCACCATGTTTATCTATACGAGGTTGCATCTTGACCTGTGAATTTAAAATGACCATGTATTAAAATAAGGCTTGGGTCATACTAGGGTTAATACCTTCCAATTTCTACAAGTGGATAAATAGAGCATTTTCAGGGTGATTTGCATGTAAAAAAATTAACTCTGATTCGTCTAATTTCAACATTTTAACCCTTTACCTACATAAAAATATGCAATATCACCATGAAAATGACAAGAAAAGGTTTGTCATATATGTACGTATTTGTGAAGACCTTAACCTAAATGCATGGAAGTATTTCAAGAAATGCCATTAGAAGACAACCCTCTATATAATTTTGTTCCTCATCACAACCTTGTCATAACAACTTACAGTTTCTTAATCTCTCTGTGTAGATTTTAGCTTTCAAATGCAACAATGTGAAGAATACGAGAGAAATTACCTTTTTAAATTAATAAATCCTTCGATTTAGGGCTTATTAATTACTCCAAGTGATTAGGTGAATTCCTCAAGTGTAAACACGAGAGATTTCTACATGTGTCTATGAGCACACTTTTCAAATTTAAAAACCAACGGATTCCCTAAACAGTATTAAATGCAAAAAGGGTGAATTTGGATATGAAAATGTATCTATGATCAACATGTCCACATGAATATGTCCATATGACATCAGCAGGAGGGTCAGGTCAAGCATCGTTGACCAAAAGAATGTCATCAGGTTTTAATTTTGCTTAAAATATTTTTAGATAACCAAAATATCCATATAGACACCTAGCTTAAAATTGTTAGTCAGGATCATGATTTGGATCCTTGAGAAGGCATGGATATTAGGTAAGTGTGAATTATCCATGTCATGAATATCCATGTGACCTCATTGGGTTTAGACCTCATTATCAAGGTGAGATGATGTGACATCACTAGGACTTGGATATTTGGGGTAAGATATGGATCTTTCGATAAGATATATCCATACGAGTTAATATCCATTATGACGTCGACTACCTGTTTTGGTTATTGTATGAGCAAGGGTTGAATGATACCATCAAGAGATGGATATTTAGACAACATAAAGATATGGATATATGGAAAGCACAGATTATCCATGCAAATGATGTCAACAAGTTCAAAGTATTACCTTTAGGATGAAACTAGATGACATCATCTAGATATGGACATTTTGGCATGGATATTAGTAAGCCAAATATCCATGTCAAAATATCCGGTATCAAATGTCCAGATCTACGGGTGTATACAAAATTTGATGGACTATCACATAGATGTATGCATCCATTAGGATATGAATAATTGGGAGGGATGAAATGTCTGTGTCCAAATATCCATGCGGATATTTGGTGCCCAGTTTGCTATTAGAAAATTGATGGGCTCAAAGGAAAAGATGATCATTACTTAAACATTTTGAGAACTTCACTCTTCTGTATCATCCCCCATATTGGATGACAGTACATGCCGTCATTGGGACTTGAGTGCTTGGATATTGATCAGGATATCACATTGGAGATATCCATCTCTAAGTTGACCAAAACTTTGACCGCACATAACTTTCTTATTTTCCCAAATTTTGACATGATTCAAAAGGTAAAGTTGTTCTAAATTTGATCGTCTACCCAATGGAGACCTTTTCTAGGGGAGTTTTTGAACTTGTCTTTGTTGACCCTAATCATGACATTACTTTTACAAACTACCCAAAGCAAGAAACACACAAGAAAAAGTAGAAAAAAGGTTGGGTCCCTATTTTACTGAGGCAAAATGGGACATGTTGCAAAACCTCACAATAACTTGCCACCAAAGAAAACAACCAAATTTTAACCCAATTTAGGAAGGAATAACAAATCTAGACATAGAGTTCTAGCCTTTGCTACTCAAATATTAGGATTAGTTCAAATGAGACCATGTTCATTAATGAAACTAGGTTATGAGAAGGAATTCAAGTGTGTGCTTTGATTCATTTCCTTTTGTTGGATAAGTTCAACATGGTAGTAATTAACATTAAGCTACATAGTTGGATTTAACCTTTTAATCCGAACCTAGATAGAGCCTTGTTGCTAGTCAGGCATCCACAGCCCCGACAAGGTTATCACCTATAATTCTCCTAGATAGAGCCCTATTGCCAGTCAGACATCTATAGCCGCAACAGAGTTATCTAGATGACCTTAAGAGAATAAATTCACTTTCTCTTTATTTTCATTTATTTTCCATTTTTATGTAAGATATATCATTTTAGCTCATTATTTGCACAATATTGGGATCTATTACTAAGGCTAGGAATTATAGTGGTAGAAAAGGCAACCATTGGATTTTTCACTTAATGCAAACACTAACATTTTCAACCATTCTTAGGAACTTTAAGATGTGTTTATTTGATGATTTTTTAGATGACCTCTGTTTTGATTGATGAACATAGTTTCATAGAATAGATCTACATATAAAGAGTTGCTAAGGTTACAACCTATGCAAAGATTTGGGGTTCTTTCCTAAATTCTAGAAATTTTGAGGCTTTCTAAAGTGGAAAGTACCCAATACTATACCTAACCAAAATAGGGACTCAACAAAGAATCAACCAACACAACCAAGCAAAAAAACCACTATACAAGCAATTGTACATATATACAAACCTAGGACATTCGTAGATCAGGCTTGAAAGTAATGTTTAAGGAGCTATCCATTGACATGCAATGGAACATCCTCCCTCATTAAAGTTTTTAACCTGTAGGTACTATCCCCTAATATTTATGCTATTTGAAAGGGACCAGTCCATAGTTTATCAAATTTCCCATGGTTTCCTTTCTTCTCATGGGGCTTATCCCAAGATAGTCCCAGATCAGAGATCCAGAAAGCTTTGATTTTATCCTTCTTGTCAAACTAGTTTTTGACCATGGCCTGATGTTTAGAAAAGTGATCAATGGCTTGATCCTATTATGTCGAAAAATATCCCCTGAGAGTTATTCCCTCTTAAGGTTTAGCTCTCGGGTCCTTAGAATGCATTTAGAGCATCTTGCATGTTAATTGTGAATCCCGGTGAAAAAACCATATAGTCTTATGGTAAATAGGACCTAGGGGGTGCCACTTTGATGATCCCTAAATAAAAATGGGAGGTTGGACTTGGGTGCTAGCACCCTAGTCCTGCCCTATTTTAGATCAATCCTAAATTTAAATGTCAGTTTTATGACCGTTACTTAAGTCCTATGCTTACATCTCATGTTTGAATTACGAAATTCTTAGCGGGAATCTTTGTAATTGCATATATAAGAATGTTTAGGACTTCATTTGTAAACTAGAGATGGACATTGTGAACTTGTGACTTTATGCTAAAGTGATTTAAGGCATTCATTGTGTTGCAGAGTAGTATTTTGTTGTTATTATGTTTGTGATTATAGATTTGACTCCATCTCCTCATGGCATGAAAGAGCATCTTCCTTCCATGAGATCTACACTTCAAAGGTGACATTTGTTTGTGTTTCAATCATTTATCATTTGGATCTTGCCTCTATCCCACAGGGATACGCACTCTTTATCTAACAACGGTGTTCAGAAGACTTGAATGTCTCTCTGGGACTTGACTGAGGCAAGCCTCTAAACACCACAACCCCCAACCACACTCCTTTGTGATTATAGGTGTAATATTAGAAAATGTCCCCTTGGGGGCTTTTCGCTCATAAGGTTTAGCTCTTGGGTCTTTTATCTACATTTAGGACATATTACATCATATTTCAACATCCTGATGGAATGAACCCTAGGTATCATGTCAAATGGAACCTAGGGGGACCCCTTGAACCTAACCCTACCCAAAATAGGGGAGGGGGGGGGACTTGGGCACCCGTACCCTAGTCCTGCCCTATTTTGGGTCAGTCCCAAATTTTAGGTGTCAGCTTGTGACCATTATTTGGGCCCTATGCTGACATGGTAAGTTTGAATTACGAAATTCTTGGGGGGAGTGTTTGAAGTTGCATTTAAAAGCATGTTTAGGCATTCATTTGTAAACTAGATGATTACTAGCTAGCAATTTGGATTCTTAAGTTATGTTAAGTGATTCAAGGCTTTCATTATGTAGCAAGAGTAGATTTATGTTGTCTATGTGTTTATATTTGTAGATTTGAGCAATCATCTCCTCATGGCATGAAGAGGTTCCTTCTCCCATGATATCTTCACTACAAGGTGACATCATTTGTGTTTTTAAGCATTTATCATTTGGTTTTTGCCTCTACCTCACAAGGGCACACACTCTCTATCTGACAATGATGTTCAGAAGACTTGAATGTCTCTCCAGGGCTTGACTAAGGCAAGCCTCTAAACACCACAACCCCCTCCCAAAGTTTTCATGATTGTAGGTTACAGGTGTCAGATATGGAGAAAGTGAAGTTGTAGGAGGGTACAACAGAGTGTCAAAATTGTATATCAGAGAAGAAAATAGCTCTATGGACTAGGATGCCCGCTCATTAGTCCTTGAAGTTTTGTGATTAGAAAGCCTTCAGTATAGCAGGAACAGGTTACAAATCTTATTTGTAGATCCTGATAAAAATTAGGTAGGGCATTGGACTTGGGCACCCGCTCTTTAGTCCCTGACTATTCCACTTCTAAACCCCAAAAATAGGTGCACATTTATTTGTCATTTTACATCTTTCTACATCAGCATTTTCTGTTATTCATCTATTTGTTGTCATATTTGCATAATTAGCATTTTAAGGTACAATTGAGCATAAGAGAAGATAATTGGCAATCAAATCATAAAAATCCAAGTTTCCCTACATCTCATAGTGACCTAGGGTGGGATAGTACATTGCAACTCGACCCTAGGTCCTTGAATGAAAGGGTGAAAGGAGGATACATACACAAAACTACCAAAAACTCAACTATCCAAATTTTACCCTTTATAATAGGTTACGAGTTTCACATCTAGATGAAGTGGAGTTGTAGGGAATAGTAAGATAGTGTGCAAATTTTGCATCCCTAAAGAAAAGGACTGCTTGGACATAGGGGCTAGTGGTAGTGCCCTCTGAAATTGTAGATACGGAAACAACCTAGACAATGATAATCAACATCTGAAGAGATTTCGACACCCTAAAGTGTTGGCAAGAGACACTGTGTGGCTTCATGAGTGTTGTCATTGATGGCAACAAAGTCCATCCCACACATTTGTAGGACATGGTATGTCTATACCAGAAGTCAGATTGAAGAGTATTTTGGTCTGGTGAGCAAGAACAGAGCATGCAACAAGGTCTGACAATCAGGTTCAGATCTCTCAGAGGAAGCATCTCAGTAAAGTGTGGACTTGGGGAAGTCAAGAGGAGTACCATGACTGATACATTCCAAAGATTAATCTTCCCACGATGAAAGAGTGAAAAGATATGAGCACCTAAGTGTTGGGTTCCTGTTTGGCAGAGTAGACTGAGAAAGAACTAACCGACAGAGCATCAGACCTTAATCCGGATGAGAAATTGATGGTGATCAAGTTTCTTAAGGGATCATTCATGGTTGGATGACATGATTGATGACTCTTATAACTATCCTTTTGATACGCATTACTTAGTAAGCATGGATTGGGCCGATAGACCAAAGTTTAGAAATATCTCAAGTTTTCTGGATGCCAACTAGAAAGGTGTTGAAATCCTTAATGCAGATATATATACCAGATTGATTTCGGTATGAAGGGGTGTGTGGTGTGTTGTGTTGTGCGAAGAAAAGTAGAGAGCAGTGTGGAAGCAACTATACAAATCTAGTATGTGACAGAACAACAACACTAAGAAGAGGAAGAATGAAGTATAGCAGATTAGTATATTAAGACTAACTAGAACTGAACCTCAGCATATGTGGATGCCCATGATTAGTTCAATCACATGGTTTCTTTCTTTATACCTTGTAGATAGTGAGTCTCTTGTAGGTAGTGAGCCTCTTATGAGCAGTGTGCTCAGGTAGTGAGCCCTAATTGGCAAGTGCCATTTTGTACTTCTATTCTTTTAATAGAGAATACAATCTTGGGTTAGTCACCCCGTGGTTTTTTCCCTTAACAGGGTTTTCCATGTCAAAATCATTGTGTTATGTGTGTTGAGTTTATTTCTACTCTCATGTTCATATATGCTTACATGTTTTGATACTGCTCTAATCATTAAAGAAGAAAAGAAAGTCAATTAATTAAGATAATTGATTCACCCCCCCTCTCAGTTATCCATAATTGGTATCAGAGCTAAGTTCCTCTAGACAGAGCCTAATAGCTTGAGGAAGATCTAGGAATCTCAATGGATATGTATGGTATGAGGTATCAACTTTAGTCTGCGCTAGATGATCTTGAGCAATCTCACTCCGAAGTCAATAACCTAAGGGAAAGACTCAAACAAGCTGATGATTTCATAAATGAACTCAAAGAAAAACTAAGTATCTCAATGAAGAAAAGAAAAGAACTACTTCAACAATTAACAAGTCAAAGTGAAGCCAATGATACTAATGAAGATCTAAATGAGAAAACCAAGTTATGTGAAAAGTTATCAAAAGAGGTCATTATGGTAAGACATGAAATGGAATCAGGAGTTATGAAATTCACCCAAGAAATTGAAGAGAAAAGAAAAAGTGAAGATAATCTAAAACAATCTCTCAAGGAGAAGTTATAAGACTGCCACAAAATGGATAGAATAATCAGGCATCTAGAATCTGATCTTGAAGATGCTAGAGACAATGAAGAACAACTTGAGAATCAAATAGACACTCTTAAAAGGGATCTTCAAACAACAAATGAATACAAAGAGAAATTCAAGATAAGCTCTGCTTAACTTGAAGTTCTTCTTGAAAGCCAAAAGAGGGTAGATGACAAGCAAGGCTTGGGATATGAGAAAGGGGAAAGCTCTGGATCCGGTCAAAAGAACTATGGATCAATAAATCTAAGGAATAGGCCTAGAAGACCTCTAATAAGGCAACCAAATGCTCAAAGATATCTATCCTTCAATGGATACTGCCACAATTGCAATAACTTTGGTCATAAAGAAAATCAGTGTAGAAGAAGAATGAATCAGACTAATTCATCCTTCTTCGAATAGTGTTTTAACTACAAAAGGTATGGTCACAAATCTCATGAATGTAGAAATATGTAAATAAACAACTCATTCAATGGTAGATGCTTTGCATGCAATAGAATGTGACATATGGCTAATCAATGCATATCTAGAGTATATCAATCAAATATGCAAAGAAATATTGTTTGCTACAATTGCAATAGATCCGGTCATATTGCCAAATTCTGCAGAAGTAAAAATTAGGATAAAAAGGGTCCAGTGCATCATAATCAAAATCAAGACAAAGGGAAAGGAAAAATGAATGCGGATGAAATTCAAAGGGAGATGAACAAGATTTTGGTGAAGAGAAGTATAGAAAATGTTGGGGATGGATCTGCACCAGAAACTAGTGCTGATATTTCTTCTAGAAACTAAATAGATGAGCTTTGGCTCAGGGGAGTCATAAAAGATAACAATTTCCCTAGCCAGTCAATTGGTGTTTGAAATTGGCACATGGAGTGTTGTAGATTGAAGAGTTCTCAAGAGATATCTAAATAACCCTTGGTAAAAAATCTGCAAGAGGTTTTGAAGAGGTTAATCATCCAAGATTGATCTGGTCTAACAGTCATCCGAAAAGAGCAGGATTTTCACAGTTAGATCTGGTATGTTTCAAAAATTGGGGTATCTTGATCTGTGGATAAATGGAATGATTGGAGAAAGGAAGATAGATTGTCAATAATCACTGAGAATAACTCTAAGTACATCTCAGTGATCCGGAAAGATCTCTCAAGACAAGGAGAACAAGGCAACCAAAATAACTTAAGTTGAGCATTTATTGCAAAATAGAATTAGGGTTTGTGTAGAAATAAAAGGGTTCTTTTGTTCATCATTTGCACATTTGCATTCGAGAAGAAGGAAGAAAGAGCTCTGCAACAAGAATGCTTCAACTCTCTCAAAGATCAACTGTAGAATTTGATTCAACCAATGATCTTTTCAGCTCTTATTGTGAACCCTAAAAACGTAAAAGGTATTTTCTGCTCTTGAATATCTCTCTCTGAATCCTTTGAAAGATGGCTACTCCAAATGTTGTTAAAATCACTAATAGACCATGCCCTAAGTTTAAGAAACATCCCTACAAATCCCTAGAAGTTGACCCCCTAGGCGCATTCTCTAGCATTCTGCATGGAATTCTGCATGTAGAAGATGTTAGGGTTTATATACACATGAACATTGAAGAATTTGGAGAATCCAAGATGATGGATATCTATCACAAGGAACTGATAGATGAATCATTTGAACTTAAACCCCAATACAAGGCCATCTATGATAAGCATTTTGGACAGTGCATTCATTTCCCCTATTTTGCAGAAGATGAATGGGTTCGGTATGTTCTGAGCAGAATGCATGACAACTTCATGTGGTTGATGAGCCCATTCAAGATAACCAAGGATACAATTAGGGTGGTAACTGGATTGCACTCATCCAGTGGGTTGCCTGCTCTCAAATCAGTCAAAAACCAAACTGTAAGTGAGGCTACCAGATCAAGATTTGACAAGAGGGCAATGACAATAAAAGACATCATAGATCCAGATATCAAATTTGCCTCTATGATAATCAGTTATAAAATCTATCACTCCAACAGGGAAAATTCAGTATCTGGAACTGCTATATATACTGCATATGAAATGCTAAGGAAAAATGCTGACTATGATCTTTGTGAGCTTCTCTTGATCCAACTGTTAGAGAATTTGTAGAAAATAAAGAAGGATAAAAAGAATTCTTTTAAGTATGGTGGCTTGATACTTTGTCTATTCTTCTACTATATGAATGAGCTACCCGGAACTAGTGGCTGGATATGGCAAAATGACAGACCTGTTGCCATACAAATAAGAGATTACATGTATGGGCTTGGTGATGCCAAGGCTCAAAGCACAGCTTTTGGGGTTACTTCAAAAACTTCCAAGGCATGATGCAGGATAGAGAGAGAATCCCTCAATCTCTAGTTGAAAAATACAAGGATACAGTGTGCTTCATGGTAGACCCTGATCAATGCCTAATGGAGGCAGTGGAACCAAGAATAATGTGGATTATGCCAATGGGCTATGCGGTAGATGGAAAAATTCTAGAACTGCATATCCAACACCTACTAAGTCAGCCTAAGGACCTTAACGCAGAAAGATTTGGAACCTTCCAAGAGTTGAGTGTAAAAGTTCATGTTGAACTAAGACAGCCTCAGATCAAGCGAAAAATGAGAAGGGAAGTACAAGAAGTCACCAAGAGATATGGAATATCAAAGGAGGTAGTTGATACCAACAGAGAGAAGATGGAAAGGGCAGAGAAAGAAAGGCAAGAAATAGAAAAAGAAAGTGCTCCGGTACAAGCCCCTTGCCAGACCAGATCCTCCAAAAGCTCTACACTTGCCACCTTTGAGAGCCAAAAAGCCTCTAAACTGGAAGCCAAGACATCTGGAAAGGGTGAGAAGAGAACAAAGAAAAAGGCCACAAGGTCATATACAAGTCAAAAAGATGATGAAGAGACAGAGTCAGATGAGGAGGTCAAGAAAATGAAGAAGAAGAAAATATCTGGTGAATCCTCTACTAGTCAAGGCAAGGAAGAAAAGGTAGAAGAATTTGTTGAAAAGCCTACTCTCTACATTGATGATATCATCAAATCAATTACTGTGGATGGGAACCTGAAACCAACGACTGAATTTTATGATGAATATAATGAAGCTGACCAAACGATCTTGCAAGATGCTACAGTTAGGTATCTTAACATCTATAATAAAGCATTCATTGAGATCATATCTCTAATTCCCAAAAGCCTAGAGAAAGAACTTGAAATAAGAAAGAACAATGCTAAGGCAAAGGACCTAGAGATCTGGGAATAGATAGCTATTCAACTCTATCCTTCCATCACTCCTAAACAACTGAACGTGATCTTCAAGGATTGGAAGGATGAGTTCCGGAGCAAAGCCAGAATGAACAAGCTTGTGCTTAGAGAGACTGATCAACTGGCAAAAGAGACTGAAGATATCCTCTGGAATGCATATAAAAGATTCAATATTCCTATTATAGAGGACCTAAGTGATGAACCTTCTAATGTCAAAGGATTAAATGCATCAAAGGAAGACTCTACTGAGAAAATTGTAGAAAAGCCAAAGGAGATAAGTGAGGAGAAGATTAAGGACCTGGATTCCTTTGCTCTGGAAGAGGAAGTCCATGAAGAAGTAAACATCTCTCTTTCGGATTCCCTAGCAGACTCCGGAACTAAAGGAGAAGAAAGAATAGAGGAGAATATCAGTCAAGAAGAAAAGGTAAAAGGAAGTGAAGAAGATCCAACAGAGAAGACCCCAGGAGATAGTTCTGAGGCTATAGAAGGGAAGAAGATTCTGTCTCTAGCAAGAGACACTACAGAAATAGTTAAAGATTTATTGACCAAAGAAATGATGGAGATTGATGGACTGAAACTGTTTCAAGGACCATTCAATTTTGATTCCCTCTCCCCGGTTCAGACAATGAAGATAGTATCCTTTGCCCAAGCAAAGGAAAAAGAAAAAGTTCTAAAGTCTCACATGGAAGACTGTGAACTGATAGAGATAGCATCCAGTGTGTTGGAGAAGATCATGCCATCCTTCCAAAAGGATCTTTTGGCCTCCTCATCCGGTAATCTGAAATCTCTTGTTAATTCTATTAGCACACATTTTGATTCTTTGGAGAAAGCAGTTGAAGAGAAAGTCTGGAAAGAGTTTCTGGGTAAGAGATTCTCTGAGGTACAAGGAATTATAACAAATGACAGGAGAAATTTGGATATTGGGATAAAGAGCTTAGAAAATCATCTTAAAGATGGTGGAGACCTATATAAATTTTGTCTATCTTGGTCCACCGTGACAGTAGATATCACCAAGAAGGTGGAAGAATAAGAGAGAAAACTATCAAGTTTATCTCAAAATTTTGATCCTCTCACCTCTTCCATAATAAATCAAGAATGTCAGACTATTCCAACTATAAATGAAATAAAGAAGCTTGAGAAGGAGAAGAAAAATAGAATAAGCAGGCTAAGTGAACTAAGAGGGACAATTATTCCTAAGTTAGAGGCCATGCATGAGGCCCTAACTGATGCCCAGACCATAGCTTGGGCCAGTGATCCGGCAGACCTAAAGTGGGCAAAAGATTTTGCATTTTTGCTAAGTGGTCATATTTCAATTTTGGACAGAATGAAGAAGAGTTGGGCAACAAAAGTGGTACAGTTGAAGACCACCTTTCCAGATATACTTCAGTATATGTAAGTATAACATGTGTATATATTTATGCAGCCAAATATAGATTTTTTTGGAAAATTTTGGTGTGTGGATCCTACCCTTTGCCATTGATGTCAAAGGGGGAGTGAGGAGCAGTGAAAAATGTGGAATCTAGCTAAGGGGGAGCTCTGAAAAAGTGTACATAAGAACAGAGCATCAGCCAAGGGGGAGCATGCTATAACACTTAGTCATTTTTCACTAAGTGTTGCCATCAATGCCAAAGGGGGAGATTGTTGGCAAGAGACACTGTGTGGCTTCATGAGTGTTGTCATTGATGGCAACAAAGTCCATCCCAGACATCCGTAGGACATGGTATGTCTATACCGGAAGTCAGATTGAAGCGTATTTTGGTCCGGTGACCAAGAACAGAGCATGCACCAAGGTCTGACAATCAGGTCTAAATCTCTCAGAGGAAGTATCTCTGGAAAAGTGTGGATTTGGGGAAGTCAAGAGGAGTACCATGACTGATACATTTCAGAGATTGAGCCTCTCATGATAAAAGAGTGAAAAGATATGAGCACCTAAGTGTTGGGTTCTTGTTTGGTAGAGTAGACTGAGAAAGAACTGACCGACACAGCATCAAACCTTAATCCGGATGAGAAATTGATGGTGATCAAGTTTCTTAAGGGATCATTCATGGTTGGCTGACATGATTGATGACTCCTATAACTATCCTTTTGATACACATCACTTAGTAAGCATGGATTCAGCTGACATACCAGAGTTTGGAAATATCTTGAGTTTTCTGGATGCCGACTAGAAAGGTGTTGAAATCCTTGATGCAGGTATATATACCAGATTGATTTCAGTATGAAGGGGTGTGTGGTGTGTTGTGTTGTGTGAAGTAAAGAAGAGAGCAGTGTGGAAGAAACTATACAAATATGGTATGTGATAGAATAGTAGCACTAAGAAGAGGAAGAATGAAGTGTAGCAGATCAGTATATTGAGACTAACCGGAATTGAACCTCAGCATATGCGGATGCCCATGATCAGTTCAATCACATGATTTCTTTCTTTATACCTTGTAGACATTGAGTCTCTTGTAGGCAGTGAGCCTCTTGTGAGCAGTGTGCTCAGGCAGTGAGCCCTAATTGGCAAGTACCATTTTGTACTTCTATTCTTTTAACAGAGAATACAATCTTGGGTTAGTCACCCAGTGGTTTTTTCCCTTAATAGGGTTTTCCATGTCAAAATCATTATGTTATGTGTGTTGAGTTTATTTCTACTCTCATGTTCATATATGCTTACATGTTTTGATACTACACTAATAATTAAAGAAGAAAAGAAAGTCAAATAATTAAGATAACTGATTCACCCCCCTCTCAGTTATCAACATGAAGAACATCTGACACTAGACTAGAGTGCTAGTGGAGGTGTCCTCTGCATCTTCTGGGGTAGAAATGTAAGATACAGTGAATATCAATGTTAGGAGGAGATCCAAATTCTATGTAGAAAACAATACCTTGGATAGGGGCACTAGTGGAGATGTCCATGATTGTTCCATATTCCAAACTTTGAAAAATGGTCAGTTATTAATCTTTGTTCTTCATCTTAGTCTGAAAGGATTTGTTGTAATTCATCAATTTGCTTACTATTTTACATATTTAGGGTTTTAAGAGAATTTGAACATTAAATTGAGATATTAATTGATAACATCTAAGTTTCCACATCATTCCAAGTGATATCCCAACCTATTAGGTGAATGCTCTGGCTTAGTAGAGATTCAACTTGGTTGATATGTCCTTGAATGTTTGTTGTGAAAGGAGGATCTAATCCCATCAAACCAAAATCAAACCCCCTAACTTTTCACATGAAACATTTTGGTGAACCCATGTTTGTTTGAATTTTGCACCTTGTTGAGTGTTATGTGATAGATTTGCATTCATTCATCTTATTGCATTTAAAAAATTATAAAAAATTTGAAAAATTTGAAAATTTTCAAAAAAATTGGCATCGTAGGCTTGCTTTTTAGCATAATTTAAATTAATTGAAATTTAATTTCATTTAATTTCTATTATTTTCATCATATATGATTTAAATTACAAAAATTCATCATTTAGTATTCACTTGCATTACATTTTCATGATTAATTTGTTAAAAATTGCTTGAAATTGTGCATTTTTCACAAAAACCTAGTTTTGCATTAGCTAGGGTTTGTAGTTAAAATCTTGTTTCAGATTTTACTACCCTTTTAAAAAACTTATTGAAGACTGATTTCTAATTATAGTGTTGCATCATTGTGTCATTCTTGTAAAATTTCATGTCTAGGGTTTAAAAACCTTGCATTTTCACTAGATTTGGCCTTATCGTCTCTATAGAATCACATTATAAGCATGTTGTGAGGGTTTTTTCTACATTATTTGACTGATATCAATGTTATAATCTACTTCCCCTCCTAAAATTCCTTACAACAATATTTTAGGTGTATTTTGACTAGGTTTTGACTTGTCAACACTCTAGAATTGCATCAAAAGCGTGTTGTGAAAGATTTTTCTGCATCATTGGGTTGTTATTAGGCATATTATTTGCTTCCCCTCTTGAAATTCTTCACAACACCTTTTCTTTCACTCATTTGCATTGAAAAATGTTGAAAAATCAAGCATTTTAGGTCATTTTCGTACATACTTTTGCACTTGTTTCTTGCATAAGTGTTGAAAATCTTTAAAATCTGATTTGGCATTCATTTACACATGGATTATCAATACAACAATAATGATAGGCTTCCTCCTAGGACTTATTTTGAAAAGAAGAGCCCCTGAACTTGAAATAATAATTACACCTCATGACAAAGAAATGGTAGATACTGAAGGGCCTCTTTACGTTATAGTAAACATAATCAAAAGACCTGTGCATGGAACACTTATAGACCTTAATTGCATGACTAATGTGGTTATGGAAGAGTTTCTTCTTAAACATGATTTGGCACAAGATTATTATGAACCGTCAGATTTGAGAATTAAAACACATAATAGAGCTTTGATGAATACATTTGGCAAGATAACCTTATTGGTCTCAGTATATGATAAAGTCATGGATCAGTTATTTGATGTTATCCCCTTTTCTGACCTCTTCTGTGTAAAACTAGGACATCCATGGATTAAGGCTATGAATGTCATCCCATCAACTATTCATAAATGCTTAAAATTCCCTTTTCATGGAGAAATGCGTACTATCCACTATAATTCATATCAACCTCCAGCTAAGAACAAGAACTTTACTCTTGATTACTTTTGGCTGCAACCTGATAGAGACCCTAAGCCACGAAGAGACCAATCTTTCCTAGACTACAGATGATACAAAGAAAACCAACTAGTTAGAGTGGCCATTGTTGGCAAGAGACACTATATGTATTCATGAATGTTGTCGTTGATGGAAACAAAGGTTTTCCCACACATCCGCAATGCATGATAAGTCCTCATCGGAAGTCAGATTGAAGAAGTGTTGAGGTCTGGTAAGCAAGAACAGAGCAGTTAGTAAGGTCCGACAGACAGGTCCGGATCTCTCAGTAGAAGTATCTCAGTGAAGTGCAGATTTGGGGAAGTCAAGAGGAGTATCTTGACTGATAGATTCCAAGGTTTGAGCCTCTGGTGTGGAAAGGATAAAGAGATATGAATGCTTGAGTGTCGGGTTCCCAAGTGACAGTGTGAATAGAGGAAGAACTGACTGGTAGAACATTAGACATTATTCTGGATGTGTTACTAATGTTGGTAAATGTTATGAAGGCATAAATTATGTTAGGCTGACATGATTGATGATTTCCACAAGTATATCCTTGATCTGTATTACTTGGTAAGCAAGGATTCAGCCAACAGATTAGAGTTTAGGTAAAATATTGACTATTCTAGGTGCCGACTAGAAAGGTGATGAAATCACTTGTGTGGATATATATACAAGATAGATTTAGTTATGAGAAGTGTTGTGGTTGTAAGTGATGTGTGAAGAAAAGTAGTAGAGCTGAATAAAAGCAGAAAGGAAGATCCAGTACGTGAAAGAAGAGCAGCATAAAAGAAGAGGAAAGATGAAGTGCAGCAGATTAGTATATAGATCCTAACCAGAACTGAACTCCAACATATGTTGATGCTCCTTATTAGTTCAAGTATTGTATTACACTCTTTATAAATTGTAGATAGTGTTTCTCTTGTAGGCAATGTGCCTCTTGTGAGCAATGTGCTCAGGCAGTGAGCCCTAATTGGCAAGTGCCATTTGTACTTCCATTCTTCTAACAGAGAATACAATCTTGGGTTAATCACCCCGTGGTTTTCTCCCTTAATAGGGTTTCCATGTCAAAAATATTATGTTATGTCTATTTCTATTTCATGGTTATGTTTGCTTGTTTGAATTGATGCTACACTAATTATTAAGAAAGTTCAGAAAGCTGAAATAATTAAGATAACTGATTCACCCCCTCTCAGTTATCAACAATTGGTATTAGAGCTAAGTTCCTCCTAAACAAAGTCTAACAGCTTGAGGAAGATCTGGGAATCAAAATGGATGCATATGGTTTAAGGGAGCAACTCAAGACTACCCTTGATGATCTTGAGTAGTCAAACTCTGAAGTCAATGAATTAAAGGAAAGACTCAAACAGGCTGATGATTTCATGAGAGAACTAAAAGACAAATTAAGTCTCTCTATGAAAAAGAGAAAGAAGCTACTTCAGCAATTGGCAAGTCAAGGTGAAACAAATGATGCAAATGAAGATCTGAAGGAGAAAACCAAGTTATATGAAAAGTTATCAAAAGAAATCATTATGGTAAGACATGAAATGGAATAAGGAGTTATGAAGTTTACCCAAGAAGTTGAAGAGAAAAGAAAAACTAAAGATAATCTAAGACAATCTCTCAAGGAGAAATCAGAAGATTTCCACAAGATGGATAGAATTATCAGACATCTTGAATCTGATCTTGAAGATGCTAAAGAGAATGAAGAAAAACATGAGGATCAAATTGTCTCTCTCAAAAGGGATCTTCAAACAGCAAATGAATATAAAGAGAAATTCAAGATAAGTTCTGCCCAACTTGAAGTTCTTCTTCAAAGCCAAAAGAGGGTAGATGACAAGTGTGGTTTGGGATGTAAGAAAGGAGAAAGCTCTGGATCTGGTCAGAAGAATTTTAGATCAGAAAATCTAAGGAACAGGCCTAGAAGTCCTCCGGTAAGGCAGCCTAATGCTCAAAGATATCCATCCTTCAATGGATACTGCCACAACTGCAATAATTTTGGTCATAAAGCTAATCAGTGCAGAAGGAGAATGAATCAAACTAATACATCCTTCTCCAGATAGTGCTTCAACTGCAAAAGGTATGGTCATAAATCTCATGAATGCAGAAATATGCAAATGAACAATTCATTCAATGGTAGATGCTTTGCATGCAATATAATGGGTCATATGGCTAATCAATGCAGATCAAGAGGATATCAATCAAATATGCAAAGAAATGTTGTTTTCCAAATTTGCAATAGATCCGGTCATATAGTAAAATTCTGTAGAAGCAAGAATCAGGATAAAAGAGGTCCGGTATATTATAATCAGAATCAAGATAAGGGAAAACAAAAAGTAAATGCGGATGAAGTTCAAAGTGAGATGAACAAGATTTGGGTGAAGAAAAGTATAGAGAATGTAGGGGATGGATCCACACCAGACTCTGGTGCTAATATTCCTTCCAGAAATTAAAAGGTGAGCTCTGGCTCAGGGGGAGACACAAAGAAAACCTTGTTCCCCCAGCCAGTCAATTGGTCCCGGAACTAGCATAAGGAGAGTTGTGGATTAAAAAGGGCTCATAAGATAAACATCTAAAAGGGGTATGGTAAAGTTTTGAGAGATCTAAAAGAAGATTTGTAGAATCAAATCCTTCTAGAATTGATCCGGTAAAATAGTCTTCCGGTAAAAATAGATTCTTTACAAGTTTGGTCCAGTATGATTCAAACTATGGTATCTTGATCTATAGATAGATCAAATGACTAATGAAAGGAAGATAGATTATCACTACTCTCCTAGAATAACTTCAAAATCTATCTCAGTGATCTGGAAAGTTTTTTTTTCTTTTCGAATAAGGTAAACAAGGCTAACTAGAATGAATTAGGTTGCGCATTTATTGCAGAATGAAAATTAGGGCTTCTCAGAACTAAAAGAGTTCATCCACTCATCATTTGTACACTCACATTCGAAGAAAAGAGAAAAGGAGCTCTGCAACTACTTCTCCCAAAGATCAAGATGATTCTTCATACAACTCAATCCGGATTTTATCGTGTGTGCCCTAAACAGCGTAAAAGGTATTCTTCATTCTTGATATCTCTCAGTAAGATTCCTTGATGATGGCTACTCTGAATATAGTAAAGATTTCTGATAGACCTCACCCCATATTTAAGAAGCATCCATACAAATCCTTGGAGGTAGATCCCCTAGGAGCCTTCTCTAGTGTTCCACATGGTGTTTTGCACATAGAAGATATTAAGGTTTACATACATGCAAATGTTGAAGAGTTTGGGGAATTCAAACTAAGAGATATCTATCACAACCAATTGATAGATGATGCTTTTGAGCTTAAACTAGAATATAAGGGCATCCAGGAGAAACATTTTGATCAATTCATTCATTTCCCCTGCTTTGAAGAAGATGAATGGGTCCGGTATGTGTTGAGTAGGGTACATGACAACTTTCTATGGCTTAGCAGACCTTGCAAAATCACCAAGGAAGCAATTAGGGCAGTAACTGGTTTACACTCCTCCGGAGGAATACCTGTCATCAAATCTAAAACAACATTGTAACTGAGGGCACCGGATCAAAATTTGATAAGAGGGCAATGACCATTGAAGATATTACTAACCCGGATATCAAGTTTGCATCTATGATAATAGGATACAAGATATATCACTCCAATAGTGAAAATTCAGTATCCAAAACTACAGTATATACTGCCTATGAGATGCTGAGAAAGAATGCAGAATATGATCTCTATGAACTTCTTTTGAGCCAATTAATGGAAAACATACAGAAGATCAAAAAGGACAAGAAGAACTCCTTTAAATATGGTGGACTAATATCATGCCTATTTTTCTACTTCATGAATGAGCTACCTGGATCAAATGAATGGGTATGGCAAAATGACAAACCAGTAGAAATTCAGATCAGAGATTACTTGCATGAACTTGGGGATGCTAAGGCAAGGAATACAGCTCTATGGGGTTACTTCAAGCACTTTCAAAATACAATGCAAGTCAGAGAAAGAATCTCCAAATCAGTAGTTGAGAAATACAAGGATATAGTGTGCTTCATGGTAGACACTGATCAATACCTAATGGAGGCAGTAGAGCCAAGGACAGTCTGGATCATGCCTATGGGGTATGAAGTCGATGAACAAATTGTAGAGATGCATGTTCAACACATGCTCAGTTAGCCAAAGGACCGAAAAGTAGAAAGATTTGGAACCTTTGAAGAACTAAGTGTGAAAATTCATAAAGAGCTAAGGCAGCCAGAGATCAAGAGGAAAGTGAGAAAAGAAGTAGAAGATGTTGCCAAAGGCTTTGGCATCTCAAAGGAGGCACTTGATGCCAACAGGAAAAAGATGGAAAGGGCTGAGGAAGAGAAGAAGAAGGCAGAAAAGAAAAATGAGGAAAGGGCTTTGGCAAAACCTTCCACACGGACCAGATCATTAAAGAGATCTACACCTACCACTGCCAAAGGCTCAAGGACATTAGAACTAGAAGCACAATCATTTAGCAAAGGAGAGAAAAGAATAAAGACAAAAGCTACAAGAGCTTATGCCAGTCAAAGGGATGAAGAGGAGACTGAATCTGATGAAGAAATCAGGAAAATGAAGAAAACATCCAGTCAACCCTCTACCGGACAGAAGGAAGAAGAAAAGATAGAGGAATATGTTGAAAAACCCACTCTTCACATTGATGACATAATCAAATCAGTCACAGTGGATAGAAATCTTTAGCCAATGGTTGAGTTCTATGATGATTATGGTGAAACAGATCAGAAGATATTGCAAGATGCCACAATTAGGTACCTAAATATCTACAACAAAGCATTCATTGAAATTATATCTCTGATCCCCAAAAGCTTGGAGAAGGAACTAGAAATAAGAAAGAACAATGCCCAAGCCAAAGACTTAGAAATCCAGGAACAGATAGCAATTCAGCTATATCCTTCAATCGACCCCAAGACAATGAATATGGTATTCAAAGATTGTATGGATGAGTTCAGAAGAAAAGCAAGGATGAATCAACTTATGCTTGGTGAGACTGACAAGGTAGCCAAGGACACATAAGAGATCCTCCAGAAGGCCTTCGAAAGATTTAATCTTCTTATTATAGAGGACTTGGGTACTGACCCCTCGACCACAAGTGTTACAGAAGAGTCTACTGAGAAAATAACAGAAGAGGTAATGAATACCGGTGCAGAAATAGCTAAGGACTTGGAATTCTCTGCTCTAGAAGAGGTGGCCCATGAACAGACCAACATCACTCCTCTGGTTTCCCCTGCTAACTCTGGATCCAAAGGAGAAGAAAGAATAAAGAAAAAAAAAAGCAGAGGTGAAGGGAAAAGAAGATATCAGTACAAAGGTTGTGGAAGGGGAGAAAGCTCCAAAAGACAGTTCTGTGACTAAAGAAAAGAAAAATCTGTCTCCGGCAAGAGACACTATAGAATCAGTCAAGGACTTTTTGACAAAAGCAACTATGGAGATTAATGAACCGGAACTATTAAAAGGGCCATTAGATTTTGACTCTCTATCTCTGGTGCAAACAATGAAAATAACTTCATTTGCAAATGTGAAGGTCAAAGAGAAACTACTAAAATCTCACATGGAAGACTATGAGCTTTTAGAGGTAGCATCTGGAGTGTTGGAAAAAATCATGCCATCTTTTCAGAAGGATCCCACAGCCTCCTCTTCTGGTAATCTCAAAACTCTAGTCAACAGTGTTAGCACACATTTTGATTCTCTAGAGAAGTCAGCGGAAGAAAAGGTCCGGAAGGAGTTTTTGGATAAGAGATTCTCTGAAGTATAGGGTCTGATAACAAATGATAGGAGAGTTATGGATATTGGGATAAAGAGCTTGGAAAATGCTCTTAAAGATGGCAGAAATATGTACAAATTTTGCTTATCTTGCCCCACAGTGAACAAAGATATTGAGAGGAAAGTAAAAGAACAAGAGGATAAACTATTAAGTCTGTCTCAAAGTTTTGATCCTCTCTCATCCTCCATAGTAAATCAAGAGTGTCAGACTATTGCAATCACAAATGCAATAAAGAATTTTGAGAAGGAAAGGAAGAACATAATTAGCTGGATGGGTGAACTTAGAAGGATCATTATCCCTAATTTAGAGGCCATGCATGAGGCCATAAGTGAAGCTCAAATCACAGCCCAGACCAATGATCCAACAAATCTAAAAAGGGCAGATGCGTTTGCATTCCTGTTGAGTGGCCATATATCAATTTTGGATAGAATGAAGCAAAGTTGGGCTACAGAATTCATTCAATTGAAAACAACTTTTGCAGACATACTTCAGTCTATGTAAGTATTCCTTATGTATTTACTTATGCGGACAAAATTTTGAAAATTTTTGTATGCGGACCCTACCCTTTGCCATTGATGTTAAAGGGGGAGTGAAGAGCAGTGAAAAATGAGGAATCCAACTAAGGGAGCTCCAGAAAATGTATATAAAAATAGAGCATCAGCCAAGGGGGAGCATAGTGTAAACACTTAGTCATTTTTCACTTAGTGTTGCCATCAATGCCAAAGGGGGAGATTGTTG
Organism: Cunninghamia lanceolata; assembly: GCA_027924645.1. Taxonomy (NCBI): domain Eukaryota; kingdom Viridiplantae; phylum Streptophyta; class Pinopsida; order Cupressales; family Cupressaceae; genus Cunninghamia; species Cunninghamia lanceolata. The sequence goes on from BSBN01000665.1 coordinate 702,117, forward strand.
GAAAGAGACACTATATGGATTCATTAATGTTGTCATTAATGGCAACAAAGGTTATCCCACATATCCACAATGCATGATAAGTCCTCACCGAAATTCAGATTGAAGAAGTGTTGAGGTCCAGTAAGAAAGAACAGAGCAGTCAGTAAGGTCTGACAGACAGGTCTGGATCTCTCAGTAGAAGTATCTCAGTGAAGTGCAGATTTGGGGAAGTCAAGAGGAGTATCTTGACTGATAGATTCCAAGGTTTGAGCCTCCGGTGTGGAAAGGATAAAGAGCTATGAATGCTTGAGTGTCAGTTTCCCAAGTGACAGTGTGAACAGAGGAAGAACTGACTGGTAGAACATCAGACATTATTCCGGATGTGTTAATAATGTTGGTAAAGGTTATGAAGGCATAAATTATGTTTGGCCAACATGATTGATGATATCCACAAGTATATCCTTGATCTGCATTACTTGATAAGCAAGGATTCAGCCGACAGATCAGAGTTTAGGTAAAATATTGACTATTCTGGGTGCCGACTAGAAAGGTGATGAAATTGCTTGTGCGGATATATATACAAGATAGATTTAGTTATGAGAAGTGTTATGGTTGTAAGTGATGTGCAAAGAAAAGCATTAGAGCTGAATAAAAGCAGAAAGGAAGATTCAGTATGTGAAAGAAGAGCAGCATAAAAGAAGAGGAAAGATGAAGTGCAGCAGATCAGTATACAGAGCCTAACCGGAACTGAACTCCAGCATATGTTGATGCTCCTTATCAGTTCAAGTATTGTATTACACTCTTTATAAATTGTAGACAGTGTGTCTCTTGTAGGCAGTTTGCCTCTTGTGAGCAGTGTGCTCAGGCAGTGAGCCCTAATTGGCAAGTGCCATTTTGTACTTCCATTCTTCTAACAGAGAATACAATCTTGGGTTAATCACCCCGTGGTTTTCTCCCTTAATAGGGTTTCCACATCAAAAATATTGTGTTATGTGTATTTCTATTTCATGGTTATGTTTGCTTGTTTGAATTGATGCTACACTAATTATTAAGAAAGTTCAAAAAGCTGAAATAATTAAGATAACTGATTCACCCCCCCTCTCAGTTATCAATAGCCATGCCTCCTTTACAAACAATAAAGGAAGAACAACATGCATTTGAAGATCCTATTAGAGAAAAAGGAAAACAACAAAATAAAATAAGAATAAAATAAGACTATTATGACTATGATGAAATAATTGGCATGATAGAAGTGGATAAGGAAAAGTTTCATAACTCACCTCTTCCACAAAAAGATGGTATCTATGTTGAGGTTCCTCCCCTGCCATCCTTACAAGGATCAGGAGGTATTCATCAACAACAAAATGTTTCAACAAGACCAGTGAAATTTGAATATGGTGCTTCCTCCTTTAATGTACAAACTCCTATGGAAACACATAACAATGCCTTTGAATAAATAAACAATAAGACAAGAAAAAATAGACAAGAAAGAGAAAGGAGGAATTGAAGACAAGATTTTTCCCAACGAAATGTACCTCAACAAGAAAACATTCAACCTAACATTAAACTAAACCTAGATGAACTTGACACTAAACAATTTGAAGACAAGAACACAAGTTTGGCTAAGGTACCTTACACAACTCTTTCCTCTAGCATTTGAGATTGGGAAGAAGATGATTTGCTCATTGGCAAACCTTATTTCAGTTTTCCTACAGGTAAGTATTTCTAACCCTTTACCTCCATCTTGTGTTTCCCCCGTGATGTGTTATGTGTTGTTTAGGCTCCCTAGGATGACCCTTGACAATCTTGTAAGGTCAAGGATACCAGGAGACTGCCTCTATTGTGACCCTTCTTCTATTTGTATCATCATTCTTCTACATTTCTTCTCCTCTATTTTCATTGTTGTGTGTTGTTGCAGTTAGTGACCTAGGGGCACCTTTCTACATGAGGACCCTAGGACACTTGTTTCTCCTCTCTTGATTTATTGTTTACCTTCCTTTAGTGGTTCTATCTAGCTGGTGGATGATGAAAAACATATAATACTAATACGAACCTAGTGTCCCTTCAGCGAGAAATCAAAAAATGCCCCTATTCCATACATGATGATGGGGTTGATATATATTATCTTACACCTGGCTAGTAGAATCACTCCATGTGATATTTTGATTTTGTCTTATCACACTTACAAAACATAACAATACTGCTGCTCCGTGCACTTTGTTTATCTTGGATCTTGCCTTCCTTGGCTCTTTGTGTGAATTATTACATATATTGTTGTTTATCATGATTATATGGATACTAACACCTTTTCTTGTAGGAAATTGTGTGTTTGTGGGAACATTTGGTGATCATAACGTGCATGTCACCTTTGGGGGGCATGGGTTTTGTGAGAGCTCATGTTCCCTTGTGTGTTTTCTTCCTACCTTAATGTGCTTGATATTAGTACATGATATCAACCACCTTAAGGTGGGGACATATATAAGGTAAGTTGTTTGATGATTTTGGTAATAACGAAGCATGTTTGAAGCCCTCTACAGAGGTGAGATGTTGTATCTCGAAGCGAGTGCACATATTTATTTTCTATATTGCAATCATTAAGCCCTCTTTGGAAGTGGGATATCATGCATATCCTTCTTAGCTTAACCCCTTTGCGGAGGCAAGGATGTTGTATTTCTTGAGGAGATTGCAAATCATGTTATTTTCTAAAAGTCCTCCGAGTAGGCAAGGTGGATCTGAGACTATCCTAACCCTTAAGTGTGTCTTCAGCGATTGTTGTGGTGAATCCCAATTGTCGATGTGTGCCTATAATGTGCCTGAGATTGATATAAATCTAGCAATAGGTTTCTTCCATCAATTGTTTGCCATGTTTTCTCCATGTCTTCCATGTGTGTGTATGGCATGTTTGTTCCCAAGCATAGTTTCAAGACCATTGGCGATGAGCTCCTCTTATGCTTTGGGATTCAAGTATGGTGTGTTTGTTCTCAATTATAGTTTCAAGACTGGTGGCGATGAGCTCCTCCTACAATTTGAGATTTTTTTTAAGTGTCTATTGCCCCTTATGCAGTTTCAAGACTGGTGGTGATGAGCTCCTCCTGCATTTGGGTTGTGTGTTTACTTTCCTTGTACTTGCATTTGCATTTCATATATATGAGAAAATGAAAAAAGAAATAATCATTGCATTCACTGTATTCATTGTGTTTTGCGTGTCTTCAATGCTATCTTCTTCATGTTTTGTGTGATTGTAACTATCTTCTCCGTGTTTTGTGTGCCTGATACAATCTTCAATGTGTTTAGCATGTCTTCACCGTGCTTAGCGTGTTTTATGTGTTTGTTGACCATACTTTAATGCATGTATGGGCCTTGCATTTATACATACATTAAAGTGGGGGCTAAATGCTATGTCAGAAAATGTCCCCCTTGGGGGCTTTTCCCTCTTAAGGTTTAGCTCTCAGGTCCATAGAATGCATTTAGAGCATATTGTAGTGAATCCTAATGAGAAAACCCTGAAGTCTTATGGTAAATAGGACCTAGGGGGTGCCACTTTGATGATCCATGAACAAAAATGGGAGAGTGGACTTGGGTGTTCATGCCCTAGTCCCACCCTATTTTGGGTCAGCCCTAAATTTAAATGTTGGTTTTATGATAGTTACTTAGGTCTTATGTCAATGTCTCAAGTTTGAATTATGATATTCTTAGTGAGAATCTTTGTAGTTGCATATATAAGCATGTTTAGGACTTCATTTGTAAACTAGAGATGGACGTTGTGAACTTGTGACTTTATGCTAAAGTGATTTAAGGCATTCATTGTGTTGCAGAGCAGTATTTTGTTGTTATTGTGTTTGTGATTATAGATTTGACTCCATCTCCCCATGGCATGAAAGAGCATCTTCCTTCCATGAGATCTACACTTCAAAGGTGATATTTGTTTGTGTTTCAATCATTCATCATTTGGATTTTGCCTCTATCCCACAAGGATACACACTCTTTATCTAACAACAGTGTTTGAAAGACTTGAATGTCTCTCTGAGGCTTGACCAAGGCAAGCCTCTAAACACCACAACCCCAACCACACTCCTTTGTGATTGCAGGTTACAAGTTTTGCATCTAGACAGTGTGTAGATTTTACATCCCTGAAGAAAAGGACTACTTGGACACATGCACTAGTGGTAGTGTCCTCCAAAATTATAGATACAGAAACAACCTAGACAGTGATAATCAATATCCGAAGAGCTTATGACACCCTAAAGAACATCCAGCACTAGACTAGGGTGCTAGTGGAGGTGTCCTCCGCATCTTTCAGGGTAGAAACAAAAGATATAGTGAATATCAGTGTCGGGAGGAGATCCAAATTTTGTGTAGAAAATAGTACCTTGGACAGGGGTGCTAGTGGAGGTGTCCCTAACTGTTCCGTATTCCAAACTTCAAAAAATGGTCAGTTATTAATCTTTGTCCTTCATCTTAGTCTACAAGGATTTTTCATAATTCATCTATTTGCTTATTGTTTTATATATTTGGGGCTTTAAGAGAATTTGAACATTAAATTGAGATATTGATTGATAACATCTGAGTTTTCGCATCATTCCAAGTGACAGACCAACCTATTAGGTGAATGCTCTCACTTAGTAGAGATTCAACCAAGTTGATATGTCCTTGAATGTTTGTTGTGAAAGGAGGATCTAAACCCATCAAACCAAAATCAAACCCCCCTCTTTTCATACGAAATGGATCCCTCTTCTTCTCTAAATGTAACAATTGTAATAACCTGACTTCCATCTTATCCTCCAAAACTAAATATTCTTTAGCAAATTTGTAAGGTAAGGATTTTCAAATTGATGGGAAGGATAGGATCCACTCCATAGATTAACTGGTATGGAGAATTTCCAAGGGCTGCCTTAACTCTGGTTCTATCTACCCACAGGACATATTTTAGCAAGGTGTTCCACTCCCTGGGATTCTTCTCTACCAGTTTCTTAATGATGTTCAATAAAATTTTATTGGTCAATTCAGCTAGACCATTCCCTTCAGGATAATAATTTGATGAGAATTTCAATATTATTCCATGATCGAAATCCCAACTAGAGAATTTTAATGATAGAATGCAGTACCATTATCACACACACTAAGGCATAAGGAATTCCAAACCTAGTGATAATGTTGTCTTCAAGGAATTTGATCACATCATTAGATGTACATGCCTTACTTCTCACTACCTCTGTCCACCTAGTGCAATAGTCAGTAACAATCAAAAGAAACCTGTGTTCGACAGATGATGGAGGATTAATGGCCCCAATGAAATACATTCCTCATCTCCATTACTGGATACAAGGGTTGAGCTCCATATTTCTCTCTGTTTGTAGCTGTTTGACATGTATGGAAAAACTTGATATGCTCAGTTGTATCTTTAAAAATTGTTGGCCAATAATATCTAGCCCTAAGGATAGTATGTGTTGTAGCCAAATGGGACCCATGAGCGGTACCAAACTTGTCATGTAATTCGAGCAGGACTATGGCTACCTCTTGCTTATCCAAACATCTAAAGTATATCCCATCATGATTCTTTTTAAATATGACTCCCTCTTTTATCATATAATTATGGGCTTTGATCCTCAAAGCTCTTTTGAGAGATGTTTTTAGGTTGGATGGACATCTTCTTGTGATCAAGATATGTCTTATGTTTGAGTACCAATCCTCTTGTATATTAGAATCAACTATATATTGCTAACTAATCAAGTTAGGATTAGTTTCAATGATCATTTGGCTTAGTGCCTATCCTCTAACTAATTTCATGGGAGTAATTTCCATGTCATACTCCTGTAAGACTATGATCCATTTAGCTCTTTTCTCACCAGGTTCACTTTGCATCAACATCTTAATTGTTGAGTCTGGCACTACAACAATCACTTTACTTCTTAGAATGTAATGCCTAAATTTCTTCATTGCCCTTACTAAAGCTAATGTTTACCTTTCTACGTCAAGGTACCTCAACTCAGCATCTCAGAATGGGGTGCTCATGAATGCTATTGGTTTTTCTTCCTTAATCTCACTCTTTTGAGTTAGAACAATAGCACAAGTGTGATCAGATGCAAAGGAATATATTTATAAATCCTTAGTATAGTTAGGACTGATTAACACAGGGGCGTCTATTATTGCTTTCTTGATATCTTCGAAGGTTTCTTTGGCTTTTGATGTCCATTCAATTTTGGCATCCTTCTTTAGCATGGCATTCAGAGGCCTAACTATCTCAGCAAAGCCTGTTACAAATTTCATGAAAATATTTATCTTACTGAAATAAGACTTTAATTCTTTCTTACTTGCTTGTAGTTGTAATTTCATGATGAAATCCACCCTATTAGGATCTATAGTTATTCCATTTTTTGATATTATATGTCCTAGTAATTTTCCTATAGTAACTCGAAAGATGCACTTCTTTGGATTCAATGATATACCATATTATTCACATTTTGAAGTACCTTTCTTAGATCCTCAACTGATCTCCTCTTTGTTTTGAAAATAATGTTAGATCATCCATGTAAATGACAATACACTAACCTACCAAACCTCTGAAAGTAATATTCATGGCTCGTTGGAACATGACACCAACATTAATCAGACCAAAAGGCATGTTCCTGTAAGCAAATATCCCCCACTTGGTGGTGAAGGCAATTTTTTGTCTGTCAATCCTATCAACCATAAATTGGTTATATTCTGAGAATCCATCTAGGAAAGGCGTCATCTATGCTCCATTCACCATCTAGAGGACTTCATCCAAAGAAGGCAAAAAATATTTATCTTTCTCAAATGCTCTATTTAGGTTCCTAAAATATATGCATAAGCATATGTCTCCATTTTTCTTATGTGTTGGGACCAAATTGGCCACCCAAGTGGAATGTTTTTCTAGAAAAATGATTCAAGCAGCCACTAATTTCTTGACTTCCTCAAATATGAGGGGTTCTAATAATGCATTTACTGGCCTTTGTTTCTGTCTAAATGGCTCAGCATCAAGTTTCAATGGAATCGTATGAGTTATGAAAGAAGTGTCATATGTTTTCAACTCGTCATAAGTCCATGCTATTACATGAATGTAATCTATTAGAGCTTGGGCTATTCCTGCCTTTTCAACTAGAGTGCATACTTTATTGATTAGGACATTTATTATATCTTCTCTTTGTCCTATATTTCTGGGCTCGTACTCACCTCCATCTACCTTAGGAAAATCCTTCTTGATCATATTATCTAAATCAAATGCTCTCTCAAGCTCTATCATTCCTTTTGGAATCCTATTGCTTTGTAAATCAATGATTTCTTCTTCATCCCAGATCTAGTCTTCGAGATTGATTTCATCTACTATCTAAGCTTCAAATACATCCCTATTAGCAATGAAATCCAGGATGTGATGATCATCATCAAACACTTGAAACTTTGTGACATTAGCTGGGATTGATGGTATGGATACCAACTCAATAGAGAATCTCTTCATCCTTGATATGGATAAAGGTTCTAGTGTAATAGCATCTTGTGCCAGAACATCTGCCCAATGATTAAATTCCCTTAGAACATGGGTGATAATGAAAGTGTCAAAGCTCTCTATTAAATCCTAGACCCTGTGTCTATAAATAGACAATCTCTTATAATTACAAGAGTATATGCCTCTTATTTGCTTAACCACTAACTCAGAGTCTCCAAAGACATGAAGGATCCTCACCTTCTTCTTTAATGCAAACAACAAGCCATGAATTAAGGCTTCATACTTTGCCACATTATTAGTGCATGGAAACTATAGCCTGTATGCAACTAAGAATGATTTTCCTTGTGGGATGATGAGATCATCTCCTACCCTAGCTCCTTGCTTGGATTTGGACCCACCAAATCTTAGTGTCCAAGGTTTATCTTGAAGTGGATTATTATCTGGACCTTTCTTTTTCTTGGCCCTGGCCACACTTCCTTCAGCAATCCACCTTAGAGCAAAGTGTGAGCATCTCTTGTGCCCCAAAAGATCAAATATCTAGTGATTCAAGCATCGGGATATGATTTGACTATGCCTTCATTTGGAACAAGCCATCAGAGATATCTATATCTGGATCTCTAATTTGTTCCACTAAGGTTTCTGCTAGAAAATGATTTACAGTCTTAGACTCATCTTGTCTTACCTTATAATTCTATTTGGTCACTTCATGACATGTTTCTTCTCTTTGAAATTTTATTTCCCCTAGGATTTCATTGGACATGTTCAATTTACTCCCTGAACATAAGCATTCCTCTCTGTTCACATGTCTAAACATAAAACACAAGTAATTTCTAAGTGTGGGGCTTCATGCAACCTGCACCATCCTTCAAGTAATACCTTCCTAGATGAGACCCCTGTAGCATTCACCTTTGGATCTTCTTAGACAAGAATTCTTCAAATATATTTAAACAACTACCTCTATCCTCATCTAATAATTCATAATCAGACTCCATTAAGCATTCTATCCCTGGTGTAATTACACTAATCTCATTGTTGTCATGCATATTACAACACATCAGGACTTCCTCTATGGTGACAGTTGGAAGATGAACCTTATACACTCCTTGTTCAACATTAGTATACAACACCTCATTATTTTGATGATATTTTGTGATCATGTGTTTCATCTATGGCTCAACGTGATCTAGATTTGGTTAGGTATCCCTCTTTAGGGCAACCACATGTGTGAAAAATCTATAGCCATATATCCATTCAATGTTTTGGACCAGACCTAACTCAAAAGCATATCATAGGTATCTAGATTGTCAATGAAGTGTTGTACCCTAGGACCCAAGGCTAACTGCATATGAATGTGGGTTAACTTGCCTACCATATTGACTTCTGACTTGTCCAGTTGAGTGACTTTCTTCAAGGATTTGGCAGGTGATAAACCTGAGAGCTTACATACTGATAAAGGCATAACATTTGTAGATGTCCCAGAATCTACCAAGAAATTGTATAGATTCTTCCCAAAAATCCTTAGGGTAAGGAGAAAGGGAGGAGACTCGGTTTTCCCCTTATACAATGATAATTGTGAGGTATCAGTGGCATGGACCTGACCTTTGTCTTTAGGCTTAACAGGGATATCCTTATGTATGGGATCCTTGGTTAGGACATTACTAGAGATATTCACATTTGCTACAAGCTCATCCAAAGATTTAAGAAATGCCTTCTTTATCATAGGAATCTTTAGCAATTTAGACAAAGGCAAACTAATCTTCATTTTCTTAATTTCATCTTCTAAATAAGCAACTAACTTGTTAGAATCAGAAAGCTCACTCATACCTTTTGTTAATAGGGATGATGATGCAAAGTACTGTTGATTCACCATTGGTGGTCCTGGATTGTTGCTAGCATGCACATCTAGAGGTGTATTGAAATTGTTTGATGGGATTGAACTTGTCAATAGGCTAGGAGGCCTATTGCTATTATTTCTAAGGTTATAGTTATGTCCCTTTTGTGTTGGATCTAGGGCATACAACTGAGAGGGGGGGGTGAATCAGTTGTATAAAACTTCTTCTTTTTTCAAACTCTTGATTCTTGTTGTCAGTTAGCAGCATATAAATTAATCATCCATGAAAACATAATACATAAACACAAGAGCAGATAAGCATCAACACATTGAACACCAAGATTTTGACGTGGAAAACCCGGTTAAGGGAAAAACCACGGGGTGATTAACCCAAGAATTATTCTCTGTTAGAAGAATAAAGAAGAATGAATGGCACATGCCAATTAGGGCTCACTGCCCGAGCACACTGCTCACAAAGAGGCCCACTGCCTACAAGGAGACACACTGTCTACAGAGTGATAAAAATCACAGTCTTGAACTGGAGAATGACATCTCTACCATGTCCGGATCAGTTCCAATTAAGCCCAAAACCTCTGCTCTGCCTTTCGCACTTCTCTTCGCTATCCCACACTCATTGACACACACCACACTTTGAAATGAACTCACAAACCGTTATTTATACAAGACATCGACTTAGGAACAAACATCTAAGTCGACAAACAACCACAAGAGTATCCGCAAGATGAATAACACATCCGGTCGGCCACCACAAGAACATTCGCAGGATGAACAGCTCATCCGGTCGGCTAAACAGAGCAAGAACTTCATCCGGAAGAATAACTTCAATTCTGGGCTCTACTATCAATGCGGATCAACAACACAACCTCAACACGATCCAGAAAACTTCACAAGCCTGCCTGAATGACCGGATACATCCGCACGTCCTATATTTGCTGGAATCTCTTGTCTTCCTCATCTGGAACTTCAAGAACACAGTTTGTCGCCATTGTAGAAGGTACTTCCGGACCTTCAAATCATACATTATCAATGCGGACCAACAACATAGCCTCAACATGATCCAAGAACCTTCACAAGCCTGTCTGAATGACTAGGTACGTCCGCATTTCCTTTACTTACTGAAATCTCTTATCCTCCTTATCCGGAACTTCAAGAACACAGTCTGTCGCCACTGTCATAATACAAGAGGTACTTCCGGACCTCCAAATCATACACAAATCAAGATGGCACATTACAAGGACATCCCAAACACTCTTTCCAATCCGCAGATAAGGATTGCACAATTCCGGACCTCACCGGACCTTTCTGTGATCCTCTGTCACCTCTAAGCACTTGCCGGAACCGGTTCTACACAGACAGCCATAACTTCTTTAGGTCTTCATGCGGACCTCTGAAAACTTGACTGAAGCATCTCAAGACTCATATCTGCAAACCCTTTAATCCGCATCCTCCGGTTCTCAACCTATCCAATATATTTGCCTTCTTCTCATCACTGTTCTTCACTGTTCCTGACTGAGGCTAAGTTTCTCAATATCCTCAACACACAGCTGATCCAATCCTTCTTGTCAATGTAATATGAGTATGTTGACATCAATGACAACACTGGTTCACCTCATACTTGCAACAATCTCCCCCTTTGTCATTGATGGCAACATATGATGTGAAAAACCATCAAGACAAGAACTTCTCCTTTCTGTCACAGCTCCCCCTATCAACAACAACTTTTCACATGTCTTCTCTTCCTTTACTGCTCCCCCTTTGATCATTAACCACTTGTTTTTCACATGTCTTCTCTCCCCCTTTGACATCAATGGCAAAGGGCTCATACTTGCAATTCTAATACATCAGAATCATACCAGCTGCTCCCCCTTAGTAGCAGCTCCCCATCATCAATCCGGATCACAAGATATGACTGTGATATCCACCAAACTGATGCACATCAGTGCATCCTAGTTCATCACCGGAGGGGCCATGACCCCTAACTTCTCCCGGAGATATTCAAAAGAGTCCTTGGGAAGGGGTTTTGTAAAGATATCTGCAATCTGATCCTTGGAGGGAACATACTCCAATCTGACTTCTTCCTTGTTTACTTGTTCTCTCAAAAAGTGAAACTTGATAGATATGTGCTTAGTTTTGGAATGCAAAACCGGATTCTTAGAAATATTAATTGCACTTAAATTATCATAGAAAATTGTGATAGGCTCCTCATATTCAAATTCAACTTTAATGTCTCTTAGCATCTGCTTCATCCATAAGATTTGAGTGCAACTACCTGCTGCTACAATGTATTCTGCTTCAGTTGTAGACAGAGATATTGCATCTTGTTTCTTGCTTAACCAAGAAACCAATCTCTTCCCCAAAAAGAATGCTCCACCACTAGTGCTCTTCCAGTCATCCACATCTCCTGCCCAATCTGCATCTGTGTAAGCATGAAGAGAGAAATCCGGATCTCTAGGGTACCATAGACCATACTCAACTGTTCCTTTCAAGTACCTAAAAATTCTTTTGATTGCCATAACATGAGATTCTCTAGGATCAGCCTGGAATCTTGCCACAAGACCAATAGCCTGCATTATATCTGGTCTAGTTTGAGTGAGATACAACAATCCACCAATCATTGATCTATACTTTGTCTGATCTGCCTTTGGAGAATCATCATCTTTGCTTAACTTACATCCGGTTGCCATAGGAGTGTTCATAGGCTTTGAGTCTTCCATACCAAATTTCTTTAATAATTCTTTCACATATTTGGTCTGAGAAATGAAGATCCCTTCTTTTGTTTGAGTAATTTGCAGACCCAAGAAGAAATTCATTTCACCAAGCATAGACATTTCAAACTCACTTTTCATCTGATTTGCAAAAGTTTTGCACATACTATCTCTTCCTCCAAAAATGATATCATCCACAAACACTTCAACAATTAAAATATTTTCATGATCAATTTTGAAATATAAGTTACTGTCAGCAGTACCTTTGTTGAATCCAATCTGCACAAGATGCTTATCCAACCTTTCATACCATGCTCTTGGGGCTTGCTTCAATCCATACAAAGCTTTCTTCAACTTGCAGACCATATCATCATTATCAGACAATTGAAAACCATCCGGTTGTTCAATGTAGACTTCTTCTTCCAGATCACCATTTAGGAAGGCAGACTTGACATCCATCTGATATACCTTGAAGTCTTTGAAGGCAGCAAATGCAAGAAGTAATCTGACTGCTTCAATTCTTGCCACCGGAGCAAAAGTCTCTTCAAAGTCAATTCCTTCTATTTGAGAGTAGCCTTTGCAGACCAATCTAGCTTTGTTTCTGATTACTTCACCAGCTTCATTTAGTTTGTTCCGGAAGACCCACTTGGTTCCAATTACATTCCTGTCTCTAGGTCTGGGAACAAGATCCCAAGTATGATTTTTCTCAATTTGCATCAATTCATCTTCCATTGCTTTGGTCCAGTTTTCATCATTGCAGGCTTCATTTATTGTTTTAGGTTCAATCTTTGAAATCAGACAACATTCATCCTGATTTTGAGCAACATTCCTTCTAGTTTGTACACCTTTGCTTCTGTCACCTATGATTTGATCTTCAGAGTGGTTCAGTTTTACATACCTTGGAATTTTGGGAGTATCCTGCACTGCTGCTTCTTGATCAGGCTCATTAAGACCTATCTCTTCTTCCTGATTTACCGGATCAGGCTGACTCTGTCTCACCGGAGAGGATTGAGGTCCTTGAACACTGTCTGGGTCATCTTCATCAAACTCATAAAATCTTGAAGGCTTCTCAATTCCTTCATCAACTTTTACATTGGTGCTTTCTAACATCTTCCTCAATCTCTTATTGTAACACCGGTATGCTTTGCTTTGAGTGGAGTAACCCAAGAAAATTCCTTCATCACTTCTAGCATCAAACTTTCCTAGATCTTCATCTCTTTTAATATAACACTTGCTACCAAATACTCTGAAATATTTCATAGTAGGAGTGATGCCAAACCAGAGTTCATAGGGGGTCTTACCGGTGTTGTTTCTGATTTGAACTCGATTGAGAGTGTAGACTGCAGTGCTGATAGCTTCCTTCCAAAACATTTGCTTCCAACATCATTGTCCTGGCAGCTTCCTGGATGGTCCGGTTCTTTCTCTCAACTACTCCATTCTGCTGTGGAGTCCTAGGAGCAGACAACTATCTCCTTATACCCTCCTTCTCACAAAAGTCAATGAACTCACCAGATGTAAATTCACCACCCCTATCAGACCTTAGACACTTTAGTTTCAATCCGGTTTGATTCTCTACCATAGCTTTGAAGATTTTGAACTTCTCAAATGCTTCTAATTTTTCTTTTAGAAAGGTAACCCACATCATCCTGGAATGATCATCAATTAACAACATGAAATATCTATCACCTTGCAGACTCTTGATTCTTGTCAGACCACAGAGATCAGTATGTACTAATTCCAACAATCCGGTAGAAGACTGATCTTTGCTTTTGAAAGAGACTCTGCTTTGTTTACCTAGCTGGCATTCTTTGCACAAACTATTTGTAGGTTTCATCAATTTTGGAAGATCTCTTATGGCCTGAGTATTGCTTATCTTGATGATGTTATCAAAATTTACATGACACATTCTTCTATGCCATAACCAACTCTGATCAATTTGAGCAATCAAACAACTTTTGTTTGAACCAACCAGATGAAAGATATTACCTTTTGTCTGAGTACCGGATGCAATTTCAGTTCCGGAGCTTGTAAAGATTCTGCATTTTCCATTCTTGAACCGGAGATCATAACCCTTGTCCACTAACTGACCAACACTGAGAAGATTGTGCTTTAATCCTTCAACATATAGTACGTTACCTGTTTTGCTTTTTCCATCAAAGGAGATAGTTCCCCTGCCTCTGATTCTGCCAGCTGAATTGTCACCAAACTTTACCATTCCTCCTTCATACCTTTCCAAATTCAAGAACTTATTCTTGTCACCAGTCATATGGTGAGAGCATCCACTGTCAATAACCCAATCATCCTTTTCTTCCACTTGAGCAGCCAAAGCTTTTTCAACAACTTTGTGATTGACAGATTTAGAGAGTATTGAATCTTCTTCCTTGATGGCAATAAACACCCACTCATTTCCGGATTTGCTTCCTAGTTCTGATTCATCATCTGTTACTCCTTCATTGTCATCTTCTTCATGAACATAATAGCAGTTCTTTTGAAACCTTTGTCTGTTAGTATTAGACCTTGCAGATCTTTCCAGACATCTTGAAGCAAAATGACCAATCTTATTGTAGTTGAAACACTTAAAGGGTAGTTTTCCTTCATACTTACCGGATCCTCTTGGCAGTCTCTTAGCAATGAGGGCTTCAAGTTGAGCTGTTTCTGCTTCTTCTTCTTCCATGTCTCTTCTTGCTTGATCATACCATGACATTTTTCTTGATGAGTTTTCTCCCGGATCAAATCTCTGTTTGCCTTTCACATAGGCACTGGCTTTGAAAGCAGATTCAGTCTTGGGAGGATCATCTCCAAACTCGGTCATTTCAAATGCAGCTAGTTTGCCAGCCAGTTGTTCTCTTGTGACAGTTGTGTGGGCTCTGAATTCATCAATGGCAACAACCTTGATTTTGTAGGCAGCAGGAAGGGATCTTAGGATTTTGCAGACAATCTCATTTTCATCTAGAGTTCCACCAGCAATTTTGATTCCACATACCAGCTCATTCACTCTTGGCATAAAGGTAGTGATGTTTTCATCATCTCTCATCTTCAATCTTTCAAATTTCCCTTTCAGACTTTGCAACCTTGCACTTTTGACAAACTCATCTCCTTCATACAGAAGTTCCAGTTTGGTCAGGATCTCATATGCAGTTGGTAGGTCAATAACATTCGAGAGATCTGAGTCATTCAATGCGCTTAGAAGAGCTTCCTTGGTCCGCAGATTGTTTTCTGCTTCTGTGATTTCATTCAGAGTTGTCGGACCACCTTGTGGAGGTACATATGGTTTTGAAACCATAGCCAAGTATGCTTTTCCCATACATTCCAGGTGACACTTCATGCGACCTTTCCAGAGAGTGAAGTTGGTTCCATCGAACTTCGGACTATCCTTCTTGTATGACGACATCCTGGATCTCCTCAAGCGGTTAAGCTCCTATCAGAGGAACTTGGCTCTGATACCAATTGTTGGATCTAGGGCATACAACTGAGAGGGGGGGGTGAATCAGTTGTATAAAACTTCTTCTTTTTTCAAACTCTTGATTCTTGTTGTCAGTTAGCAGCATATAAATTAATCATCCATGAAAACATAATACATAAACACAAGAGCAGATAAGCATCAACACATTGAACACCAAGATTTTGACGTGAAAAACCCGGTTAAGGGAAAAACCACGGGGTGATTAACCCAAGAATTATTCTCTGTTAGAAGAATAAAGAAGAATGAATGGCACATGCCAATTAGGGCTCACTGCCCGAGCACACTGCTCACAAAGAGGCCCACTGCCTACAAGGAGACACACTGTCTACAGAGTGATAAAAATCACAGTCTTGAACTGGAGAATGACATCTCTACCATGTCCGGATCAGTTCCAATTAAGCCCAAAACCTCTGCTCTGCCTTTCGCACTTCTCTTCGCTATCCCACACTCATCGACACACACCACACTTTGAAATGAACTCACAAACCGTTATTTATACAAGACATCGACTTAGGAACAAACATCTAAGTCGGCAAACAACCACAAGAGTATCCGCAAGATGAATAACACATCCGGTCGGCCACCACAAGAACATTCGTAGGATGAACAGCTCATCCGGTCGGCTAAACAGAGCAAGAACTTCATCCGGAAGAATAACTTCAATTTCGGGCTCTACTATCAATGCGGATCAACAACACAACCTCAACACGATCTAGAAAACTTCACAAGCCTGCCTGAATGACCGGATACATCCGTACGTCCTATACTTGCTGGAATCTCTTGTCTTCCTCATCCGGAACTTCAAGAACACAGTCTGTCGCCACTGTAGAAGGTACTTCCGGACCTTCAAATCATACATTATCAATGCGGACCAACAACACAGCCTCAACATGATCCAAGAACCTTCACAAGCCTATCTGAATGACTAGGTACGTCCGCATTTCCTTTACTTACTGAAATCTCTTATCCTCCTTATCCGGAACTTCAAGAACACAGTCTGTCGCCACTGTCATA
Source organism: Cunninghamia lanceolata (assembly GCA_027924645.1). Taxonomy (NCBI): domain Eukaryota; kingdom Viridiplantae; phylum Streptophyta; class Pinopsida; order Cupressales; family Cupressaceae; genus Cunninghamia; species Cunninghamia lanceolata. The sequence goes on from BSBN01000665.1 coordinate 718,595, forward strand.
ATACAAGAGGTACTTCCGGACCTCCAAATCATACACAAATCAAGATGGCACATCACAAGGACATCCCAAACACTCTTTCCAATCCGCAGATAAGGATTGCACAATTCCGGACCTCACCGGACCTTTCTGTGATCCTCTGTCACCTCTAAGCACTTGCCGGAACTGGTTCTATACAGACAGCCATAACTTCTTCAGGTCTTCATGCGGACCTCTGAAAACTTGACTGAAGCATCTCAAGACTCATATCTGCAAACCCTTTAATCCGCATCCTCCGGTTCTCAACCTATCCAATATATTTTCCTTCTTCTCATCACTGTTCTTCACTGTTCCTGACTGAGGCTAAGTTTCTCAATATCCTCAACACACAGCTCATCCAATCCTTCTTGTCAATGTAATATGAGTATGTTGACATCAATGACAACACTGGTTCACCTCATACTTGCAACATTTTGATACTGCTAAAAGCATGCACATCAACAGGTTCCTGTTCAGGTTCATTGTCTTGCTCATAAGGAAATGTATAGTCTTCCACGACTAAGGTTGTCTCCTCACATCCCAAAGTGTAGTTTTCATGCATCACATCCACCTATCCTTGGTGATCCACAAAAATTTCTATGACCATTGTTGATTCATACCCTAAGGGTACTATTTCATTTTCTTTAAGGAAAGTAACCTCCCCTGCAGTATTTTGCACTTCTCCCTAAAAGATGCTAGCAACAATTTTCAATTGAGAATAATTTAGTTCTACATGTGCACCAGTGTTGTCAATCATGCACTAGTTATTTAATGCAACTTCAACTAAATTAACTCTAGTAGTCTGCTTGGTTTTTGGAGCTCCTTGATTGTCCAAGGGTGATGGCAATGTTCCATTATTTGGATGAGTATTCCAGACTCTTGGAGGTCTAGGAGCATTACTATTGTTAAAACCCATGGCATTATTGTATCATCTATCAGGACATCCTCTATTTTTCTAATTCTGAGCATTATCCTGAGAATAGAAATTTTGATTCCTTAGGTGTGTTATCTTAGTAGTTAGCTTCTTCAACTAAGCAGATATTTCCTTGATATCTTTCTTTTCTTCTTACACCTTAGCCACTACATTGTCTTGACTAGGGGAAAAGAAGGAAGTACCATTTCCATTTGGTCTATTTTCAATAGGAGCATATCCTGGATATGGAACTATATTGCCATTTCCTTGAGGAGGAATTGCATTAATTGGTGGAATTTGTAGAGGACTCACTATTGAAGCAGGATTTGTCAAGGCTCCATTAAGGTGTTGCATTTGGTTAGGAAGCGTAGGGGGTCCTATGCTAGGTAGAGGACCATGTCCTACTTGTTTCATCTCTGTATTGACCTTTATGACCTCTGCATATGAACCAGCTAAATCTGTCATGATGAGATTTGCTCTTCTTACAAACATGGTTGTCAAAGGATCTAAAGATGAGAAGTAGACCAACAATGTTGCATCTTTAGAAATGACATATGGAGCTATCATCCTTGAATAGGCTTTCTGGAAATGGTCATTGAAGTTGGAAATGAAATCACTTTCTCCTCACCTAATCTCAGTGAAATAGTGATAAATTGTAGCAGCATCAATCAGGATCCTATATCTAGCCTTAAACACATTCTCCAGTAGTAGCCAAGAGTTGATGGAAGTCTTAGGCATGTTCACATACCACGAGTATGCATCTTCCCCTAATGAGTATGGGAACAATCTACAAACTACATCATCATCTTGTATTCTTGCTTGGAAGCAAGCTTCCTTGAAGGTTCTCACATGATCCTCTACATCCTGATATGGATGATATGTTTGACACTTGTCTGGATTCTTTGGCAGATCATTATAGGCCAAAAAGTATAAGGGTTAATCATCATTAAAGAATGCCATGGGAAGTAGTGCATGAACTATTGGTGATGCATGAACAACAAGTCTAGGTTGAGAACCTACTGAATGTGGTCTTGGCCTGACAATAGGAAATTCTTGCAAAGGTCCACTAGATCTTGATCTAGTAGTAGGGTGACGAGCCAACTCAAGAAATTCAGGGTGAACTTTGAAGGTTTAGACTAAATCTCTATAAGGATACAATCAAATTCTTTTTAAGAGTGGATATTTGCAATCAATTATCTCAGATGATGAGATATTTATGAAATCTTTGTAGAAATACAAAGCTTTTAGTTTAATCTTAGGATTCAGATAAAGCTATGCAAATATTTGAGCAATTATCCTTAAGGAAGGGATATTTGTAGTCAGATCACTCAAATTGCAAAGTATTGATAGGATACTAGTAGAACACTAAAGCTTTTGGACTAGATTGAGAGATTCTAAAATAATTATTTATAGAGATACAGTTGGATTCTTCTAAAGAATAAATTCCTTCAAATTTCAATGATCTAGGCTCTCCTTCTAGTGCCAAAAACCGGTTGATGCAGTTATTAGTCACAACAACAAGAAATAAAAGTTTACACTCAAACCTTCATTTATCTTGAAGAATGTGATGAATTCTAGAATAATTCATAATCCCAAGTCTTTGTTGGTCATGTCTTGACAATTTGACGTTACTCAGAGTTTGATGTGCAATGTTGTTTTCCAATTTGGGGCCTTACGTATGATTATTTTTCAAAGTCCTACAATATTTCTTCAATTATCTAACTACCTATACCTGCTCTGCATATATTCTCCACAATTCCATTAAATCTTACATGGTTAAGTCAGGATGTTAGAAAATATATGTCAGTCTGACCCTAACTCTTAGTAATTCACTTGAATATATCAATTATTTAGATTCATTATGGAGATATCTCTAGGTTTGATTAGTTCTTCTAGAACTATCTCCAATTTGAATTGATCTTTGCTTCTGCACCTCAAATTCACTCAAAGATTGTTCCAATAAGCATATATTTCGCTACGATTTGCCATTATTTGCATGGATATTCATTATGATGTACAATTTACTAAAATATGCTCTAGATATACAATTTATTTATACTAATTCAGCATATTCTCTCTCTATATTCTTATTATTTATCATTATTTGCAATTATTTATGACTATTATGAAATGAAATATAAAAAGATAGGGTTTAGAGAATGTAAATCCTAAAATTTCTGAACGTCGACCAATGGTCCACATACATACTCTAATATTTTCATGGAAAGGAGAAGAAACAAACCAATTTTTGCAAGGAATCTCCACAACTACGTGTGGTTAGTACAAATCTTCAAAGGAAAAGATGATGACAATATGCAATTAAAGCGAATGCACTTCAGTTTGAACGCAACAATCCACCATTAAATATCATAAATCAACCAAAGACTACATAATATTTATGATTAGAAAGTATTCTATTGCTCCATTTTCATTCAGTATGCTTTAGAATATGTACATATACATGTGAACCTAAGAAAGAATCTTAGGAAGCCACAAGTTGCAAAAAATACAAACTTAGTGCCTACAAGCTCAACAATTCAATCTCCCTTTACAAATAATGATCAATATCCTTATATAGAAAAAGGATAAGATTAGTTACAAGGATCCAATGGTTAGGATCCATCCAAAATAACCAATGATCTAGATTCCCTTTGACCAAGTCAACAATCCAAAAGAGTGGCTCATGTTGTTAGTTGGTAACTGTTAATAGGAAATTACTGGTAGGGAATATTTTTTAGCATATTCACAACAACATCCACTTGCATATCCTATTAAGATATATCAGATCCCTTTGTGATGACAACCCCTATATCCAACTTCTAATAGAAGTCATATGCAAGCACCATGGTGTCTATCTAGGATTTGTCACCTACCTGGGCTTTTACTCTTGCATACTCCAATGCCTTCAATTATTCATCAAGGAATATCACATTAGCAACTCTGTTATCTATTCTCACTATATGTCCTTATTTTAACCTTTATCTCTGCTATTTCATCCATAGTATCTGTAGACACCTAAAAATGACCATTTCATCGCATCACTTGCATTTCATCAAATCTGTCTGATCACATGCATTTCAACATTAATTAAATAATCTAATTATTTAATTAATTTCATCAAAGTCATCAAATTATTCCAAATCTTCTAAATTCGACATTAATTGAATAAATTACATTTATTTAATTAATTTAAATCAAAGTCAACTTTATTCTTCCACAATTAAATAATTTTTTATTTAATTAAACCAATTGTTCTTCCAAATTTAAATAAATCATGCAAATTTATTTAAATTATCTTAATCTCTAAAAATAAAATATAATAAAATATTTTATTTATTCTTCTATCATGCACAACAATTAAATAAATTTATTTATTTAATTTGCCTCAAATATCTTCCAATTCCTCTAAAAATAAATCTTGTTCATCATACACACAAAATTAAATAATTTATTATTTAATTTATCTCAAATCATGCAAAAACCAAATTACAAGTTGAGTTAATTGACTTAATCAATCTTGTTTTTATCAACAACTCTTAAATTAGAAAAAAACATTCTAATTTATGAAATCAAATCCTATCTTTATCAAAAAGTAATTAACTCAAACAAAAAATAGTTTTTGTGTGACACATATCAAGTGCACATTCATCATGAACTTATAGATTTATCTCACCCATTGATTCCATTGAATTATCTAGACTGTTGATCGATCTTTATTGAAACCTATATAAACCTCCCTCATCTCCATAACAAATCCCCTTCGATCATTTATTCTCAGGCATTCCTTAATAGGAAATTGAGCATACATCGTATTGTTGAGCACATCGATCTTTTGAGCACGAACACAATCTACATCTGCTTGTTGCAAACATGGTTTCGCAATGTTATTAAACAATCTACATTCATACAAAGAGAACTATACAATCTAGGTGAAGTCTTTCTTATTTTAATTTGATTTATTCATTGACATTGGCTTTTTACTTAGATCGATTTCTTTATATTATGGGTAATTGCGTTGTTATTATCATTACTTTTGATCTTATCATTCAACCTCTCAATTTTTCCTATACACATTCTGGCACGCCCGGTGGGACCCACTAATCACTCTTTTTCTCTAAGAAATTGATTTTTTTGAAGTACAATACAGAACAGTGCACATCAACACAGGAAAGCGCTTTTGGCAGTACAGTGCAACGCTCCTGGTATAACAGTACAACACCTTCGGGCGATACTGTAGCACCTCTAGTAGCATAGTATTGCACTTTTGGTAACACAGTGCAGCGCACTTGACATCATAGTAAAGCACTTTTGGTCTATTAGGGTTTTTGATCTTGTTTTCTAGTTTGCATGGTTTCTAACTGATCATATCTATCATTCATTGACTGACAAGTTGTTTTATTTGTCTTTCAATTATCATTTATACTGCCTAAGCTGACATATTTAGAAGTATTATCATTTTTTGAGCTAACCTCTCTTTTCACGGCATCTTGTGAGTTGTTCTTGATTTCAAGTTACAGATTTTATCATCTATTACATCCCAGATCCTCAAGTCAACCATGAAATCATCTTTTGATCTATCTTTTTTGACAAAATGTGACTTTTTCTAGATCTGGGGTAGCAAAGCACTTTTGGTAGTACAGTAGCGTGCTTTTGGTAGCACAGTACCATGCTTCTGGTAGCACAGTTGATCCCTTTTGGTTCTATAGTAACATGCCTTCAATAACATAGTTCAGTACTTTCGGCATAACAGTAAGTCACCTTTGGTAACACAGTAAAGCGCTTTTGGTCAAATTGATTTATTTTTGCTAACTATTGAGTTTGTGTGGAACTAATCAACTTTTTGTAGCTTCTTATCACTCAAACAGAGCAAATGGGTTTTTCTAATATGTTCTTGCAGGATGAGCATTGAAGAAACTAAATCTATCGCACTAAGTCTTAAAAACATATTGCTTTCTTAAAGGACCATTGAACAATCATCTTTTTCAATCTTAGGAACATATTGCTTTCTTAAGGGACAATTGAACAAATCATCTTTGCAATCTAAGTCTTAGGAACATATTGCTTTCTTAACGGACAATGGACATGAATGCAAAAACACTTCAATTTTCTAAGGGACAATGGACATGAACACCAAACACTTCAATTTCATAAGAGACAACTGACAACTACAAAACATGTGTGTGACTAATCTCGTTGCACCTTATTTTTCTTATAACAGGACAATTGAACCTTTGTTTGACATGTTTGATCTTAATTTTTAGTTATTCCTTTAGAAGGGCCTGCTTTTGGATTGTGCTTCATCCAAAACAGACAACCCTAAGTGGAGTTTTCCTTTGAACTGCTATATAAGAGGGATAAGGTGAAAGCCAAGTCCTAACCAGTGTCAGCCTTACCTTGTGGTGCCAAATCAAAAAGAGGTGTACTAGCACTTTGTGGAAACAATTTTCACATTGTGCAAAGTGTTTGATGCTCTTAGTAGGATTGGTTAAAGCTTTTAGTAGCTTGTCACATTGTTCATAAGGCGTTGGTCCCTCAAATCTACTAAGAACCAATCTAGATAGTGACTACCCGATCCACCTCTAAACGTTGTGGTAATCATCAATGCAAGGGGAATCGATTCAAGCTCCCAAGATACTCACCATTGCCTCCCTTGAGAAGAGATAGTATTCCCTCGGCCATAAACCTCTTGTGACCTACTTGAGCTTTCCAAGGGGAGGGTATGATATCCCTACCTATCATCTCTTACAAAGATACAAATGTACGACACCTATATGGAATGACATTTGGTCAATGGAGAATTAAGTTGTGAGTTGATCTATTGCAATGATACCATGTCTCTAGGGATAAAAAGTGCTTGAATTGTTTGCAATTGTCTTATACCCATGGAAACATTGGGCTTTTTGTGAGCATTGAATATACACTATTTGTTGTTTCAATCTTTTTTGATACTTTGTTTGATGTGTTTTCTCTTGCCAAAGAAAATCCAATCAAAATCAAATCCAAATCTATCAAAATTTTCCTTATAAACATCACTGACATTGCTTTAGCATCTTGGGTATAATAGTAGCTCACCTTTGCTATAATAGTACTTCACCTCTAGTAGCATAGTCCAGCACCTTTGGTAACACAGTATCTCACTTTTGGTAACATAGTCCTATGCCTTTGGTCAAACAATACAACACCTTTTGGTCAAGAAAACTGTTCATCAAAATTGCCTTTTCTAAAACACAGCAAAATCCTACCAAAATCTCAAACATATTGTCCTAGTGCATCCCATGGTAACCACTAGACTTCAGTAAACTATGAAGGCTAAACAAGTTGCCCCAAGGAAGTGCAAGTCACCTCCTCATACACCTCAACCAAGCCAATCCAACATGACTCCAAAGGGTACTCTAAAAACACCAATGGAAAGACCAACCAACCAATCCTCAAGAAGGTAATGTTCCTTTGGTAAATACACCTCAATATACAACTGGCATGCCTCAAGATTTTGTTCCACAAGGTTATACCATAGGTCAAGTCCCATCTAAAGAAGAGCAACACTTTGAAAAAGGTCAATCCTCTCAAGAAGATAGACATGACCTTGATGAAATTATGCAAGATCCTAGAGCCATAGCCGCATTTGACAAAATCCTTAGTGAGAACCAAGATCATTTCTTTCACTTACTAGCAGAACAAGGAGCCAAATTACCTCAAGATTTTGATCTATCAAATCTCAAGGACCCAAACAAAAACCATGACATCATAATTGCAGTCCAAACCATGTCAAATGTGACCACTCCTATACCTAAACAAATCTCAAAAGGGAGAATGCCTACACCTTTTGCCGCTCAATATGAGAATCCTCTTTATCAAAATCCAATGGCAAAGAGACCCATATCACCACTTATGACTCCTATGGAGATCTAAAAACACCAACAAGAGACTCTACAATGTCGAGCCAAATTAGAGAAACAAGCCACTCTAGCTAGGTCAAACACATAGCAACCTCCTAAAATGCCCACACCAATCGCAAGTGGAACATTGGATACCCCATCACGAGAAGGTTTCCAACCAAATTACAATCTGGGAAACACTTATATAGCCATGCAACAAGGGCTGCAACCAACACCACCCCCAACATCATCCAACCTCCATATCATTAACCCAAACAATGTCATGTAACCTCATCCATCACAAAATGTTAACACAACCTATGTCCCTCCACCACAACATTCTTATACCCTCAATCATACCTATCCCCATCTTAGTCAACCCCAACCATCACAAAACATCAACACTACCTATGTCCCTCCGCCACAATGATCATCTACACTAAACCTTTTCAACACATATCTCAATCAACCACAACCATCACAAAACCCATCTACCTATGTCCCTTCACCACAACAATCTTCCACTCTTAACCTAACCCACACCTATCTCAACCCTCAACATTCCCAAAACTAAACTTCCCGTAGCAATGTTCCACCATCGCAACCAAACCCAACAAACTTTAGCTTTCCTCTGTCAAATTCTTTCTTCACACCACCTCCACAATTCCAATGACATAACTCTTATCAACAACCATCACAAAGCCTACATACTTACCTAGCACCACCCCCACCTCCCCAAAATCAAAACACCTAAATCCAACCCAATCCAAACCCAACATACAACACATACGACCCTAACCAATCATACGACCCTTATAACACCAATACCCATGGCTTCCACTACAATCTTCCATATGGGCAACAACAACCACCTCTAGTTCAACAAGAGATGTTTCCAACACCTCCTACAACTATGGAGCTAAAACTTGTGGAGGTTCAACAATAACTATCTAATCTTAGGTTTGGCCACACCAAGAAAACCTTCTCTTTAGAAGAAGTTTGTCCTTATCCATTTGATCGGTCATTACCCATGATCCCTTTTCCTCACAATTTCGCTATTCCAAAATTTGATAAATATAAAGGAAAAGGAGACCCAAAAGACCATCTTAGAGAATTCTATCTCGCTTGCTTCAAGGTCTCACATAATGACACATATCTTATGCGCCTCTTTCCTCATAGTCTTGGAGGTCAAGCTATAGAATGGTTCTTGTACCTACCCATGGGTATCAAATCTTTTAACGAGCTTGCGGAGAAATTTGCCACCCAGTTCTCTTACAACATAGAACATGAAGTCTCTATGACTGACCTATGCAACAATAAACAGAAAAATGGGGAAACTCTCATCTCCTTCCTTCAAAGATGGTGACAAATGGCTAGCAAATTCCCATTCAAGATACCTGAAAAGAATCTTGTTAGCATAATTGTGCAGAACCTCAATCAAGAATTGGGTTTTCATTTGCAAATCCTTAGTACTACAACCTTCGACAAAATTACCTACAAAGCCATCAACATTGAAAAGGCCCTCATCGCTAAAGGCATGGTCAAAATCTTCAAAGAAACTAAAGACAATGCTCCTCAACAACAAATAAATGATAAACCCAAGTTTTGGAACAAGAACAAAAATGTGGTCAATGATGGTGTGGTGGATTCCAAACATGTCCAAACACTACAAACACCCCTTCAACTTTCATCAAAACCAAGTCAACCTCTGCCTTAACCAAACCAACAACAAAGACAACCAAACCAACAACAACGATAACAAGAGAGACCTCAACAAGATTACCCTCAATGTCAATTCACTCCCTTGGGAGAGCCTATAGAGACTTTTCTACAGAAACTTATAAACAATGGACTCATCACGTTAGCAGATGCTCCCCCATATGGTGAACCTGTTTACAAAACCACATGATACAAATAAAATGAATTCTATGAGTACCATAGAACTAAAGGACACCAAACCATAGGATGCATGAAACTTAACCACCTAATCCAAAACTTTATTAATAGAGGACAAATCACATTTAGTGACCCCCTAATCAAAACACAAACAAGGATCTCAACATGTAAAAGGAACCATTCCGTAACCATGGTCAAGGTCCACCTATTAATAAAGGTAAAGGTGTTAACAAAGCTTCAACTTCCTATGACTATGTGGGTTGTTTTGAAGAGAGTCAGGTGTCTACCCTCACAATCAAAGGCAAATCTACGGATTGCGCTGTTAAAAATCGTCATGGTCATGTCACCATTCATGGTCCTACACCAAGTCTCCAAACTCAATCCAATTATAATCTTGTTGACTATATAGGGAAAACCCCTGCACAGATCTCTATTTTAGATCTTCTAAGGTCATCACCCGCACATAAAGTTGTGCTCGAAAAAGTGCTACAAGAGTCTTTGGTTCCTAATAACATAGCGGTCATAGATTTGCAAGCTATTATAGGTAACATTACCTCACCCTAGAATGTGGTCTTTTCTGAAAAAGACCTCCCATCTCATGATCCATGTCACAATAATGCCCTTCACATTGAGGTTCTCATCCATAAATGCAAGATCAAATGCATACTTATAGATGGCAGTGCTAGTCTCAATATTTGTTCTCTAAAGTTACTCAAACAATTGGGATACTCTAAGGATCATGTCAACATTGATATGAGTATTCCAATCAAGGGGTATGATGATGTTGAGTGCCAGTCAGAAGTTATTATCCCCTTTCCTATACAAGTAGGCCCTGTCATGCTAGAAACTAGGTGCCAAGTCCTTGACATTGAGCTACCTTACAACATTATCCTAGGATGCCCATAGATCCATGCCATGAAAGTTGTTCCCTCAATGTACCATCAGTCTCTCAAATTCCCATTTAATGGTACAGAGATAACTATACTTGGAGATCCTAATCCCTTCGAATTATGTCATGTCTTACAAGGCAATTATAAGAATTGCAACCAAGTGCCCAATAACGACAAAGCCCATGAATCCCCATTATATGTCAATTCTGAACATCTGACAAAAGCCTCTACAGTTGAACCCAATCCTATTCCTATTCCTAAAATCAAAGCTCACATTCGTGATATAGGCTTTAGAGAATATGATATCTCAAAATCTTATTATGTAGGGTAGATGCCCCTATCTCCTAAATCCTATGACCAATCACCCATAGCCAAAGCAACTATGAAAGAACCTATCCCTCCCCCAGCATCCCTAACTTAATTCCAAGAGGGAAAGTTATTGGCAGAGGAAACTATTGAAGACATCTCCTCTTAGCTCTATAAGGAGAAAGAACCAGTCACAATACTAGTCAAACAATATAGTAATGGCCTAAGGATAGTCAAAAACATGGGCTACAAAGGAAAAGGTGGCCTTGGAAAACATAATCAAGAAATAATGGACCCATTCTTGTGAAGAAGAAGCTAAATAAGAAGGGGTTAGGATATGTTAGGAAGGTACCACATGCCTTGGACATCGAGGGTATTCTCGACAAGGTGGCACAAACTTCTCTTGCCAATTTGACATCTAATGAGGATATCATCGATGCCTCTTCCCTCCATATGACTGACCTATTTATAGAATCCTCCGTATTCATGCTATCATTTGTATCCTTCACATACAACACAAACACTCAGATTGTAACACTTGTCTACCCTAAACTTATCAATTGGGACCAACAAGGCCCCCCTATTCTAGATGTATTTCAGAATGATGAAGCTATTGTTGAGTCCATGGGACTCCATGATGGTATCCCTCTTGGTGATCACAAAGCTGGTTTTGTCATGGAACTAGAGCAAACTGCTTATTTTGGTGAGAATGCCAAATCCTCCAGTCATAAAAGTAAAAATAAAGAAAGAACAATAGGTGAAAACCACATTGTGGCACCTCCTGATCACAAAATAGTAAAAACAAAGGACATATCCAAAGGTGAAAACCCAACTGTGGCACCCAACGATGGAGGATTTGACCTTCCCCTACCATCTAAGTATAAAGAGAAATCAGCTCTCCTAGTGGAAGATTCTATAGAGATAAATCTTGGCATAGAGCAAAATCCAAAGACCACATTCCTTACAACATCTTTATCAGAACAAGAGGACAAGAATCTTAACAACTTCTTCTTACAAAGAACCATCAACTTTGCATGGACCTATGCTAATATGCTAGGGTTAGACCCTTCATTAGTAGTTCATTATCTCACAATTGATCCAAAAGCTAAACCAATCAAGCAAAAGCTATGGAAGATGCATCCACATATCACTCTCTTGGTGAAAGCTGAAATATAGAAGTTGTTAGATGCCAAATTTATCAAGCCTATTGACAGAATGGGTCTCAAACATTGTACCTATGTCTAAACTGAATGGGGGCATCCGCATGTGTTTTGACTTCAGAGATCTTAACAAAGCATGTCCCAAAGATGACTTCCCACTACCAAACATTGATCTCATAGTAGACTTGACTGCTAGTCATGAAATGCTTTCTCTAATGGATGGATTCTCTGGCTACAATCAGATAATGATAGTAGAAGAAGATCAACATAAACCAGCTTTTACTTGCCCTTGGGGTACCTATTGTTGATGCGTCATGCCATTTGGTCTAAAGAATGAAGGGGCAACTTATCAAAGAGAAATGACAGTGATATTCCATGACCTCTTTCATCACATCATGGAAGACTATGTAGATGATATACTTGCAAAGTCTTCTAGGGCAGATCACATACAGGTTCTAGGACAAATCTTTGACAGACTCCAAAAATATCAAGTAACACTCAATCCAAAGAAGTTTGTCTTCAAGGTAACCTTAAGAAAACTATTGGGATACATTGTATCTCATAGAAGCATTGAAGTAGATCCAACAAAAGTCAAAGCTATAGTAGAAATGCCTCCACCAAAGAATCTGAAAGCATTAAGGAGCCTTCAAGGAAGGTTACAATCCATTAGGCGATTTATCTCACAGCTAATGGATAAATGTCAACCATTTCAACACTTTCTCTGAAAGGATGTTTCATTTTGATGGGAAGATAAGTGTCAAGCAACATTTGATTAGCTCAAAGAATATCTATCTACACCTCCTATCTTGGTACCACCAATCACCAATAGGCCTTTGATCTTTTACATCTCAACCACAATTGCAGCCCTAGGGGCTCTTCTAGCACAACATGATGAGTCATGAAAAGAGAATGTAATCTATTATATCAGTCAAACCTTGGTGGGTTATGAACTCAATTATTCACCTAGGGAAAGAACTTGTTTAACCTTACATGCTAAACCAACACACAAATCTAATAGCAAAAATTGATCCATTGAAGTATCTACTAGCAAAAGTAGCTCTCATAGGTAGACTAGCTAAATGGGTCTTGATCCTTAGTGAGTTTGACATTGAGTATGTGGACTGTAAAGAAATCAAGGGACAAGCCCTAGAAGATCAACTAGAAGAAGCACCTATGATAGATGTACACCCCATGGTATCTGACTTTCTGGATGAGAATATCTTCACTCTTTCTACCTCAGTAATGTGGAAATTGTATTTTGATGGTTCCTATACACAGCATGGATCAGGGGCCGGAATCCTTTTTATCACGCCTCAAAATGTCTATATACCCAAGTCATATTGGCTTGCATTTCCTTGCACCAACAATATAGCTGAGTATGAAGCACTTCTCATAGGTCTCAATACAACAGTTTAATGAGACATCACAACACTACAAGTATATGGAGACTCACAACTAGTCATTCAATAAGTCACTGATGAGTATCAAACAAAACATGAAAAGTTGGTCCCTTACAAGCAACTAGTGAATGCCTACAAACCACACTTTTCTAGTATCACTTTTGAGCAGATTCCAAGAGAGCATAACAAAGATACAAACTCTATGGCCTTTGTGGGGTCACTTATAGACATGCCTGCAAACACACAAAAATGTGAATTCTTGATCGAGCAATTGTTGATACCAGTCGTCGATGTTCCAACTACTGAAATCATCTACAAACTTGTTGGTCCCAATTCCCCATGGTACGAAGATGTCTATGAATACCTTAAACATGATACCTTTCCCTTTGAACTATCTGCAACCCAACACAAAACCTTTTTTTGTCAATCCTCCCGTTACACTATTCTAGGTGATACACTTTATCACCAGAGTCTCGATGGTTTCTTCTTATGATGTCTTAACGTAGAAGAAGCTGATGCTACCTTACGAGATATACACAAAGGTGTCTATGGTGCACATTCTACCAGTCCTAATCTCACTAAGAAGATACTTAGAACAAGTTATTACTAGCCTACAATACAACAAGATGCTTTACAATTTGCTAAGAAGTGTCTACAATTCTAGCAACATGGAGATTTGATTCACGCACCAGCTCATGAACTACAACCTGTGACTACTCCATGACCTTTTTCTCAATGGGGTCTTGATCTCATAGGACAAATCCACCCATCCTCATCCAATAGCCACAAATTCATTATTACCGCCACTGAGTACTTCACGAAGTGGGTTGAAGCCATTCCCATGACCGATATCACCAATAAGAAAATAGCCAAGTTTATCCTTAACTACCTCATTTGCCGGTATGGTATCTCCCGAGCCATTATCACTAATAATGGGAGACCATTCAAGATTCAAGATGTTTGTGCCTTGTGCACCCAATACAATATCCAGCATCACTTTTCAACTCCCTACTATCTGCAGAGTAACAGCCAAGCTGAGGCTTCCAATAAAACCATTCTTAAAATCCTCAAGAAAATGGTCAATGAAGCTGGTTGTGATTGGCACCTACGACTCAATCCTGCCCAATGGGCCTATCACACTAGTATCAGAACACCAACTGGTGTAACACCCTATGCCTTGGTCTATGGCTCTGAAGCCATTCTACCTATAGAGGTCGAGATCCCATCCCTCAGAATATCCATGCAGCACCTGATTGATGGAGAGGAGTATCGTACTTCCAGATTAGTTGAGCTAGAACTACTAGATGAGTGGTGCCTTGTTGTGCTTAATCATCTCCATGTATATCAAAACTGGCATAACTATAACAAAAAGATCAAAGAAAGATGGTTTCAAGTTGGTGATCTTGTCTTAAAAGAAAATCAGAGAAATCAAGAAGATCGAGAAAAGAAGGGTAAGTTTGAGCCTAATTGGTTAGGACCCTTTGTTATCACAATAGAATATAGATTAGGGGATTATAATTTAGCAACACCTGAAGGCATTCCTCTAGATGAGCCACTCAATAGTGTTCATCTCAAGAAGTTCTATGCCTGATCCTAAAAAAATCCATCCTATGGTGCAAACCTAGTAAACAGACGCTTGGGATAAGTGCCATAGTGAAAACCTGGCAAATATGTGCTATGTGTAGAGTCAGCACCCATCATCTATCAAGTCTTGTTCATTCCATTTTCATAATAACCTTCATCCATCCATCCATAATAAAAGCATTGACCTTGTTTACATTTTCATCGCCCTATCTAAAATAGCTTGGAAATTTGTCAATGTTCATCGTCATCATCCCATGTTAGTTATCACTTGGCTTACATCAGCTATCCTATGTCAAGTTATCTATGTCTTCCTCTACCAGAATGGGGGCAACTCTTTCCTTAACCTAGGTCTAGGAATGGATCCTTGTTCGTGGTTCACAAAAACACAAATGCTTCAAACACAAACACAAGAACTTCAACAATCTCACCGAAACCAAAACACTTCAACACTTTCCTACATCATCAAACAAACCAGAACTACATATCATCTCATCTCAATCTTAAAATACCTTGATCCCATGGATGTGGGTATGTAGGCAGTCTGGAATACGAAGGAAGTTTCTAGTACTCAGGTATATAAGATCTCATGATTTCATCCAACCCAAGCTCAAAACACCTTGACCCATTCATCACTCTACCCAGAACTACATATATCATTTTCATCTTTCATCGTAATGTGCCTTGATCCCGTGGATACGGGGTATGTAGGCAGTCTAGAATACAAAGGACGTATCCAGTACTCAAGCACATACGATTCATCATTCTTCACCCATTTCAATCCATTGACATGCCATCTTTCTAGTCTTCCATTTATCACAATCCATTCACCTCGACTTGACTAACTCAAGCAGTAAAACAACAAACAAATACATCCTTACCAAGCAAAAGTCTGTAAAAAAACCTGAAGCAAAGCAACTTATCTACAGAGCCATATGTTGTCCTACATATCGATTGTCAACATCAGCTAAATCAATCTCAACCAAGCAATAGATCAACAAACTTGTCTTATACATGATGTTTCATGATCAAAACTAGACTAGACATCTTATACGACATGTTGTATTTCCTAAAACTAGACATTATCCTTTCAACAGATAGCACCCTTTAACGGACACATTGTTCCTATGATAAGGTTGTTATCTTCCCAACCAATCCAAACTATCCTGAGCAACCTCTTTGGCAAGAGAATATGTTGGCTATATGTTTACTTTGTAAGACAGTCAATTTGCTTTTTGGTTTATCTTTTGTTCCTTTTTCCATTACTTATCCAAGACTACCTTGATTTATCCATATCTTGGTATGTTGCGATACAGTACGGGTTGGGGGCATAGTCATTGCTTTTGTGTGCCATGTTTGAGGAATGATCTTTAGTATCTTTCTTAGCAGCATATTTATCTTGTGTGAGTGCTACAACCTAGCATCTTAGATATTAATATTCTTCTTGTATTTATGTATTGAAGTTTACTTTATGTTCAAAGACTATGGCTCATTCACATATCAAACAAGGTTATATTATGTCTAAGGGATCTAAGTTTAAACTGCTTGCTTGCAGAGTCAACGTCCACGCACTTGGATATAACAGAACCTTGGTCTTTTATACCTTGGTGGTGAACTATCCATGTGCTATATCAAAAATAAGGATTGTTCTTTATAAACATTTATGAAACCAATGCAACAAGCTTATCCATTTATCCATCCATTTATCCATGGCCTTATATAGTTTGTCAAGCAAAGATCGATCAACAATCTTTCTCTCATGTTCTATTCTATCCACTTTCTTCTATCTATCATCAACCTAACCTTGTCTAACTCAAACTCACTCTTCTAGTCGAGCGTCAACCCAGTTCTTCTATTGCTTCCCTATCTTTCCTCTCAAGGGGGCATCCTACACCAACTACATAGGGGTAGCTAGCTACATTGGGGCATCAAAAATTGTATCATGTCTTCAACAATTGATTTCTTTGAAGCAACACTATAAAATGCATTGCATCAAAGAGGGGAAAAATGTAGACACCTAAAAATGACCATTTCATCACATCACTTGCATTTCATCAAATCTATCTAATCACATCCATTTCAACATTAATTAAATAATCTAATTATTTAATTAATTTCATCAAAGTCATCAAATTATTCCAAATCTTCTAAATTTGACATTAATTGAATAAATTACATTTATTTAATTAATTTAAATCAAAGTCAACCTTATTCTTCCACAATTAAATAATTTTTTATTTAATTAAACCAATTGTTCTTCCAAATTTAAATAAATCATGCAAATTTATTTAAATTATCTCAATCTCTAAAAATAAAATATAATAAAATATTTTATTTATTCTTCTATCATGCACAACAATTAAATAAATTTATTTATTTAATTTGCCTCAAATATCTTCCAATTCCTCTAAAAATAAATCTTGTTCATCATGCACACAAAATTAAATAATTTATTATTTAATTTACCTCAAATCATGCAAAAAACAAATTACAAGTTGAGTTAATTGACTTAATCAATCTTGTTTTTATCAACAACTCTTAAATTAGAAAAAAAACATTCTAATTTATGAAATCAAATCCTATCTTTATCAAAAAGCAATTAACTCAAACAAAAATAGCTTTTTGTGTGACACATGTTAGGTGCACATTCATAATGAACTAATAGATTTATCTCATCTATTAATTCCATTGAATTATCTGGACTGTTGATCGATCTTTATTGAAACCTATATAACCCCCCCTCATCTCCATAACAAATCCTCTTTGATCATTTATTCTCAGGCATTCCTTAACAAGGAATTGAGCATACATTGTATCGTTGAGCACATCGATCTTTTGAGCATGAACACAATCTACATCCGCTTGTTGCAAACATGGTTTTGCAACGTTATTGAGCAATCTACATTCATACAAAGAGAACTATACAATCTAGGTGAAGTCTTTCTTATTTTAATTTGATTTATTCATTGATATTGGCTTTTTACTTAGATCGATCTCTTTATGTTATGGGTAATTGAGTTGTTATTATCATTGCTTTGTGATCTTATCATTCAAACCTTCTCAATTTTTCCTATACACAGTATCCCCTAAAAAATGAAACACAAGATCTTGTAGTGCTGGTTTAAATCTATCCATGAACATTTGTATAGATCCCTGTTCATTAGGTGTCCCTATCTACTATTGAATCATCAAGTAGCTCCTCTAGAATTTTCATCTCATCCGACAATAGATCATGGACTTTTATACTTATATCCCCTATCTTAGATATGCATGTTTTCAAGACATCCACCTCAAATTGAAACTCCTGGATCCATGCACTTATCTTAGGCAGGGGCTGTATGGTCAAAATTTGTTTCTTCAAGAGATCTTGATCCTTCATCTTCTTTATCTCCCTCAACCTATCCAAGGCATAACCACTTTGGTTGAGTCTCTATCTAGATGTTCTTTTTAGGGACTTTACTCCCTCCTTCAAATTAACCAAAGTGTGCCAACTGGACAAGGATGTCCTTATTACCTTTTCCCCTATACTCACGAACTATGTGAACCACTTGTTCATGACTTGAGCTTGATGCTTTTGGTCATCCAAACCTGTTATTTCTTCTTCACTTACCAAAGACAAGGCAATAGGCCTTTCCATTGTCTTCATTGCAGATGCTAACCCTGTAGGCCTAACTAATCCTTTGATGAAAGTCTGAAGTTGAGCATTTTGCTTCTTCAACTCCTTATTTTTGGCCTTCAACCTCTTCATCCTGGTTGTTATGGATTTAGTGCTCTCCTTGATCTCCTTAATGTCTTAACCAACTGTCGAATGTCCCAAGTCAATTGTAGTGACTTGGAATTCTTTTGCACTAATTTCTCCTTTGCTCTTATGCACAAGGGGAAGAACCAATTGTGCTATTCTCTTCCTTGTTGTAGAATCTCTTTTTATTGTGGATATGGCCCTAGCCTTGTATTTAGGCTTGACATTATCTAATATAAACAATGACTTAAAATAAAAAGGCATCGGGTCATGTATAGGAGGGTCTACCTCTGATGCTAGCCATGACAACATGTTTGATCCTAACCTAGTCTGGTTTGGCTGCTCAATGTCTTGATCATCATGTATTTCTATTTCTTTATCCTTATCTTGCCTCAGTGGGATTATTTCTAGATTCTCTAACTATTGAATCATTTTCTAATTGCTATTTTTATCCCCATGAATCTCCTCCTGTGCAAATAGTTTTTGGTCCCCATGTGACATTTTAGCTTGTGCATCTTGACCCATCTCACTACCAGAGTCACCTTTAGGTTGTTCTTCCTATGGGCCTTACCCCTTGATCTCTTAATGAGGTATCTCCATGTTCTGACTTTGATTTACCTACTCATCAATCTCCCTATCCATTTGAACCTATTGTTCAGATGTGGAATTATTTTGTTCATGCCCCTCTTCATCCATCTAGACATCCTATTGTGTTTACTCAATCTAGATGTCTATGGCTATTTAATGATTTTCACCATGAATTGGACTATCCTTAACAATTTCTTCTTCTTCATCCCCATCCCTGGTTTGATATTGTCATGCCCATATTTTCCATGTGGTCACAACACTCATCACACGTGTCATAGCCACATCTGTCATGTGGTTATGACACGAAACATCAAAAATTTTCTCACGCTTCCCTAGAAACCCCCTCGCACGCGTAAGCATGCTCGGCGGTGTACGCTCAAGGTGAAAACTCTACAGTTGTCGGTGGGGTACAAAGTACAATTACGTTCATCTGGATGCACACAGTCCAACAAGGGGGTCTCTACGACACCGTTAACGTCGCTACAAGGTTTATATTATCAAGGTTCCTAACCCTAAATCTCGGCAGATTTCGGCAGCATAACGCCTTACGGCGTAAGTGGGAATTACTCAACACTATACTACTTACAGGGTTTCCTGATAGATTAACAACTTCCCACGATGCCTTGTTCCTACTAAATTGACTCGTGATCTCCCTATTGGGTTATTTTTCAGCAAAGCACATTTGTCTGCCTTCTTTCTCGTTTCCTGAAATATACTCCTACTTTGAACTTAGCATTCTCAACAAGACAGTTCGTTTGCCCTCTCTTCTGTTTCTCTGGATCTTAATTTTGATTGTATTTCTATCGCGCTCACCTTAACTATTTCTCTGAAATTTAGTTTGTTTATATTTCGGTCTCTCTCTTTTGATTTCTACATTTTCTTTATGTTTATCCTGTCCTTTCTTCATATTCTACATCAATTAGAGTTATCACTGTATCTATTTTTAACGTTATTCCTAAATTCTGGATGGTCCAGATCACATAGGCTAGTTTACTACTTCAATGGACTTAGTCTCCTGGTTTTCTCCGATCTAGGATTCACCTTTACGTTTGTATTAATTAAACTTGTTCCTAAGCAAAATTAGTGGAAGGGTACATCTACTTAGTTCTCTTATCCCATGTGAAATATGCCGCGCATTTTCTCCTCTGTGTTTTCCAATGTTAGTTTTTTCTTCTTCTTTCTCTCTTTCATGTTTCCTCCATTGGACAAATACTAACTACAGTTGAGATTAAAATGGCCTCACATGGAATGTCTGTGATGGCTTCTTTAAGTTTATTTCCAGTGTTCTTTTAAACAAGGTGACGTGTAATTTTCCTCTTCATTTTCCTAGTTATTAAATTTTGTTGATAGTTGAAACTTCTGAGAAACTCTTCCCGGAGTATTATAGTATATTACTTTATGCTCTCTTTAAATTATAATTTTATTTTCTCTTGTTGTTGTAAAGAGAAAACGGCCTCTTTGATAACTTATTTATCACCTAATTAATATATATATCTATCTATATATAGTTATATATGGATTATATAAATATATATACAAGTATATTTATCTTGTTGTTATTAATACTATTATTATTATTATTACTATTTTATTACTATTACTATCATTTCTATTGTTAGTTTATTTTATTAATTTATTTAAATATTATTACTATTGTTATTATTTCACTTGTTATTCTTTTATTTATTTATTTATTTATGTTTCTTTTTTTTTTATCAACCATATAAAATTAGGGTTATAGCCTCTATTTTTTTTTAAAACAACAAACCATATATCTCCATTGAAACCCTAACATCTTTGTATGGGTCTTTTTTTTGTGTGTTGCAGGAGCCATACATGGCGGCGGCGGCGTTAATGGTGGGTCGGCCAGAGGTAGCGCGCTAAGGGGAAGGGTCGCATGGTGTGGAATGGTGATTTGTTTTGGGTGGCAGAAGCCACATTGCAAGCCGCGACCATAGACACAGGGGTGGTGCGAATGGCAAGGCTGCGGGCGGCGGGCGAGAAGCTCACATCGAGCGCAGGGGATATATCATCCATGGCGGAGGGCGGGAGGTGGAGTCATCGTTTTGGGTGGTGGTTTGGTCTTCTGGGAGTCCGCAGGTTTACGGCTGCGGAGCTGTGGTTGTCTTAACGGGGGGGGGGGTGTGGGTGGGGGCTCTGCCCCTCCCCAAACCCAAAAGACTCAAAGAAGGTGGTGGGAAGGTTCGAACCCTTCCCACCACCACTCCATTTTTGCAATGTGCTGTGTATACAGTGAAAATACATTATTCTATTTTATTTTTATTTCTTTATGTAGATTTCCTTCTACTATTTATTAACCCCTCTAAATACAATTAGATATATATATATATATATCCCACAACTTTCAAACATAATGTTTTTTACAGAGAGTAAAAAAAAATACAGAGAATTAAATAAACATAGTTATGAAATATAATTCGATTTAACTGCCATCACAATCTTAGTAATATATTTCTCTCACAGAGAATCCTATATTTCTTTCTCAGAGAAATTTAAACAAAATACAGAGAATCTTAGTTAAAAAAGAAAGCTATTCTATCTGGTAACCACAGTTTCATGTAATGATTGAAATTTTCAAATACAGAGAACAAATTATAATCTTTTCTAAATATAATTTTATAACTACCGCTCCTTTAAGAATTGAAGTTCTTAAATGCAAAGATTGAATTATTTTTCTGTTTAACAATTCCAGTTCATCTAAAAATTGCAAATATAAATACAGAGAATAAATCTCTTAATCTGCCAATTATAACTTTATTAAGATATGTATAAATGCAAATGTAAGAATTAGACTTCTTATACATAATGTTAAGATCGATTTTTCCTTGCTTTCCTTCGCTTAATTTCTAACTTGCTAATTTTAGTTTAACGCATATTAGTTTAAACTGGAAATGGAAAGAATCATTAATATCGCATTGGCTCACAACTGATTCAAATTACCATATCTAAACATTAACAAAATACATAGTTTCCTCCAACCATCTCCAAACAATACTATAGATAAATTTAACACTTTTGTCTAAATCAATCATACATTTCACTACTTCGCAAATATATACACCATGTTAACATAGACTGTCAAAATTCATAACTAACAAACACTACTGAAGGGAAGAATTTCTCTCTTTCCCCAAACAATAAGTCTTACAAGTTTAGAGGATGAAAATCCCTCCACAATGAACTTAAACAGAATGTAGCTCAATGAACCAAACTCTTTCTATAGCAAGGATGAAATTCTTTCTCCCTAAATACAGCACTTCTCCAATTCCAACCATAAGCTTCAAGAGTAAACCTGCATATCAAAGACAAACAAAGAAGAAAACACCACTCATCTAGCTCTCCTCCCTTCCGTAGACCCGCAAGAGGGTCACCCCTGAGCTAGGGAGACCATACTCACACCTAGGTAACTCAAGCAATCCACTTCACAACAGGGAACAACAACAAACCCAAAGCACACAAACACCCGTGGGTAAATTACACAACACGAAAACTCAACTACAGTGAGCTTCACAAAGGGCAGGAGAGTGGACACACTTGACTCCAGAGTGTCACCCTTACAGATAATATAACCAACACAATTTCTCTTGGCCTCAAACCAAGTTTGATCACAAAATTTTCCAAGGAATCTGTATTTGACTCTCAAGTCAAAGAACTAGTCACAACACAAGCCCTCAAGGCTTTCAACATCCCAAAAGAAGAACCCAGGTATGCACCTGAGGAGGATCACTCCTCCCCTACCCCAAACTTGATGAGCATTTCTCCCAAGTGGGAGAAGCTCTGTCAACAACCCGACAACAGTTCCCACAAAATCAAAACAAAAACATAGCAAATAAACAACTTTCACATACTTTTCATACAACATTCAGATATACGAAAGAAAGGTAAACAAACCAACCTTACAAAGCCCTTCAAGGATGAAGCTATTGTAGAGCTCCACTGAGATCTTTTCCAACCTAAGCCACCAACTCCCTCTTCCTTTCCCTCTCCCCAAAAGCTAACTTTCTTATTTTGGCAATAAAAATAAACTTCTCCCAAAATTCAACTAACTCCCTTCCCATCCCAAAATGGAATTCAAATAACCCAAATCCTTTCAATTTACAGGAATGGGGAGGTGACACTTGTCACCTCCTCTCTCTTCCCAAAACCACTATTATGTCCCAAGGGATGAGTGTTGGCTTATGTCACTCACCCATCCCTAGAGTACTTCTTATCCCTCTCCTCATGTCATTTCTCTTACGCATGGGAGAAATAAAAGGAGTTAAAGGAGGAAAAGACAGGTGACCCATGCCTCTTCTTCCTTCCTTCATTATGGATGACCCCACAACTCATGGGGAATCTCACTAATGGTGAGGGTGACTTCAAGTCAATCCCTCTATAATGGATGGGTTTGTAGTCATCTCTTACCTTGGGGATTGAAGAGGGATGGGTTGGGTGTTGGTACAACCCATCATGTCCCCCCCATACCTCCAATTTTCGCCACTTAACTTCAGGGTGAGGTTAAGATGACCTTATGGAGGTTACTCAAGGGTTACCCATGCCAAATGGGGCCCTGGACCCATGGGGTATAACCCAGGGTCAACTTTAACCTACTCAGAACACCTAAGGTCATGTTAAAATACAAGAAAAGGCCTCAAGAATTTAAATAAAAGAAAAGAATTTCAAATTCAATCTTTTTACAACACAAATCATAAGTCAGTGTTACAAGAGGGTAGACCAACCCATTCGACCTTATGAAAGACCACATTACAACACCACATCAAACACAGAGTGATCTTGGTTCCTCGTGGAACCAGATCGGCTTAACAGGGAATAACAATAACAAGGTGCGGAATGATCTCCAAAATCTATGGTTTGATTAGTAAATTCCTGCACACTAAATTGCAAGATCAGTTTCACATATAATCATCATAGCCGAAGCAACTAAAAAAAACATGCATTATCATGACATAGTTCTAAATAGCATAAATGAAATCATATTACAATTTTCCATCATCACCTAATTAACTTTTCTGAAATGTAAACTTATCCAAACATCACCCAATTAGTTTTTCCGTAATCAAAATAAAGTTTAATAGTTTGACAAATCTGGGAACTACTATCCCACAAATAAAAATAATATCAGTAACAGTAATGTAAATAGTCACAAGAACAGAAGTAAAAAGGGTGGTCCTCATAGATATGATAGGTCTATTATCTTTGGAATGGTAATGGTATCTATAAGGACATTTATATGTCTTGATGGAACCTCTACCTTAGGAGATTTAGGCTTTTTAACCTCTTTACCACCATGTCCTCTCTAAGTTGCATCTCTAGCCAAAGGCCTAGTATGCCTCAGCAAGCTTTCTATAGGATGTGTTGCGATGTCCCTGGTTATCTCATCATTATCCAAATCAATTGTTTGACTTAAAGGTAAAGGTCGATTGGCTTCCTTTTCTAATGCCTCTACTCTTGCCTCTTTGGCTAATTCACTTTTTACCTTAATGATCTCTACTACTGGCACATTGTGTTGCAATTCTTGGCCACACACAGTGTAGGATCTGGATTCTCTCCAATCTAGATGCTAGCTAGTTTGGATGTACACCCTCTCATCACCACACCTTGATATCTCTTCTGTTTGGGAATGCTTACTCCCTTTAGCACATCATCATGCCCCTTATTCACCTCTATAGATGTATGCTCTTTCTCCTTTATTTCTACAACCTTGGATAAGGATATAGGAATGGCTACTTGGGGCACATCACTCAAAGGTGATGGAATGGTAGCAACAGTGATACCCTCTGTAATAAATTCCTCTACATCCCTTGAAGATGCTGATTGAGCCAACTTGGCCTCCATGAATTTCCTTTTATAGATAAGGAAGTCATCAAAATCTAGTTCATCCCTCGCCTTCATTTTCCTCTTCTTTCCAAAGGTGATGGCAACCCCTTTAATTTTCAATTCATTAATTTTCTTGTTTACCCAGTTCCTGGTTATCTCCACCACTTTCAATGGATGTTTCATCTTCCTTAGTCCAATCTGGGGAAGCTAGTGGCTCATTGTATATTTTTTATCCTCATACTCAAGATCTAAAGTGTCTTCATCATCCACCTTGACCTGGGAAGGCACCCCTAGATATCCAATAGTTCTCATTTGGTTCAGGTTCAGTCTTTGATATCCCCTCTTCTTTCATATTCATCATCAAAATCAACCCAATAGTCCTCCAAGTGGGTAACATGCTTGTATTTCTTATTGATAAATCTCTCCAACCTCTGATAAGGGTTATAGTCTCTAACCAAGGGGAACGGTTGTAAGTGTAACATTTACAGATCAGCCATTGCTAGTTCCACATTGTCAATGGACCCACACACAAACTAGTTTATGTCCAAAGGGAATTTTACATTTCCTCTACCCTCTTTCCTCTTGTATGCTTCAAATATTGGAATGATCTGTCTAACTATCTCCATCAAGACCACACTATCTATAGGATACTTAGGTAGAATGAATGGGTTTCCAGTGAAACCTTCCATCCTGATGTATGAATACGAGGGGAATTGGAGGAAGCAAGCCCCATGAGGATGTATCCTCTCTTGAGATCCTACTGATAGTCATTTAGCTCTATCTCCATCCATGCGATGCACCAGATGCATTATGAAGTAATCATTCACTACGTTATAATGTTGAATGGACTTCCTTCTCTCTAGTTGAGGATAGTGCTCCCATGAATTTTTCTCATGCGGTAACTGACCCAACCTACCCACAGTCTGCAATTTAATGAAGGTTGCCTTGAATGCACATGCATTAACCAAATATGAGGTCACACAAAAAATCATATCCTTCTTCCTCCACCATTGGACTAGTTGTTCATACATGGCATTGCTAATTATTTTAGCCCACTGCATAGTTTTTTTTTCTCTACCACCATGTGGATCAATCCATACATCCAAGATTCAATTTTCTTGAATTAACTTCTGCATGCATCCAACTGAGGATTATAATCATATATTGGATCTTTGGGTAGAAATCATATTTGTATAGATGCTATGGCATTTTTACTACAACTTTAGCTTTATTTTTTGGGTCTCTCCATCTTGAGAAGATAACCTTTTGACAATTCGTCTGATTTCCTTCAAACTTTGTAGAAAGTGCCTTCAGATTCAGCACATATATGCTCCTAGGTGTGGGTAAATTGAAGGCCTCCATGATGCCATTGACTGAGCGGTTGGCATATACCCTTTCTTAGTGTTTAGTCCTTCGACTAACCACATTATAGTGCTTTGAGCACTCAATCAGAAATTCTAAAGCCTCGATGGCATATGGAAATCCTGTCGCGTAAAACATCCATGTGACTACTATACTCTTCAAAATGGGATGGTATTCTCTACTCTGAATCCTCATTCTGAAAGTATCCATATCTGTATGGCCACAATGTGTATCCTCTGTAAATCCATACTTACTACACACACTTTTGATCCTAGGAAACATATCATCCTTGAAATTTGCATCACATTTATCTATACGGGGTCGCATCTTGACCTGCAAATTTAAAATGTCCATGTATTAAACTAGGGCTTAGGTTAGGCTTTTCCCTCATAAGGTTTAGCTCCCGGGTCTTTAGTGTGCATTTAGGACATATTACATCATAATTTGGCATCCTGATGGAATGAACCCTAAGTATCATGACAAATAGAGCCTAGGGGGACCCCTTGAGATTAACCCTGCCCAAAATAGGGAAGGAGGACTTGGGTGCCCGTACCCTAGTCCTGCCCTATTTTGGGTCTACCCCAAATTTTAAGTGTCAGTTAATGACCATTATTTGGTCCCTAGGTTGACACGGTAAGTTTTAATTTATGAAATCTTGGCAGGAGTGTTTGTAGTTGCATCTAAAAGCATGGTTAGGAATTCATTTAGAAACTAGATGATTACTAGCAAGCTATTGTGTTCTCAAGGTGATTCAAGGCTTTCATTGTGTTGCAAGAGCAGATTGGTGTTGTCTATGTGTTTGTGTTTGCAAATTTGAGCATCCATTGCCTCATGGAATGAAGAGCTTCTTCCTCTCATGAGATCTTCACTCCAATGTGACATTTATTATGTTCATGATCATTATTCATTTGGTTTTTGCCTCTGCCTCACAAGGGCACGCACTCTCTATCTAACAAAGGTGTTTGGAAGACTTAAGTGTCCTTCTGGGGTTTGACTGAGGCAAGCTCCTAAACACCACAACCCCCTCCCAAAGTTTTATGATTGCAGGTTATAGGTTGATGATGCAGACAAAGTGAAGCTACAGGAGGGCATGTTGGAGTGTGGGAATTGCATAACAGAATGAAAAAGAGCACCCTAGACTTGGGTGCCCACTCATTAGTCCTCAAAGTTTCATGACATTAAAACCTTCAGTGCAGCAGAAACAGGTTGCAGACCTTGTCCGCAGATCCTGACAAAAAGTAAGAAACTAGACTTGGGTGCCCGCTCTTTAGTCCCTGACTTTTCCGCCTTGGAACCCTGAAAACAGGTGCATAGTCATTTGTTATTTTACATCTTTCTACAGAAGCATTTTCTGTTATTCATCTATTTACTGTCATTTTCACATAATTAGGGTTTTGATGGATAATTAAGCATAAGAGAAGGTAAATTGATAATCAAATACCCTGATCCAAGTTTCCCTACATTTGTAAATGACCAAGGACCTGATAGTGCTCTGCCACTCGATTCGAATGTCCTTGAATGTAATTGGTGAAAGGAGGATTTAAACCAAAAACTAAACAATCCAAATTTTACCCTTTATATTTTGGTGAACCCGTGTTTTTGGACTTAATTGGAACTTTCTGAGTGTTTGTCTTCAGATTTGGGTTGATTTGATTCATTCATATATTCATTCATCTTATTGCATTGAGAAAAATTCAAAAAAATTGAAAATTAAAAAAAAAATGCATTTTAGGGTTACTAATTTGCATCAATTCATTCTAATTTTTCCTAATTTATGATTTTTGCATGAGATCTGATATAAAATACATAAAATTACAAAAATTCAATAATTTTCATTGCATTTTCATCATATAATTGCTAGGGTTTTGTAGAAATTTTGACAATTTTCATATAACCTAGTAATTCCAAAATCTAGGGTTAGTACGAAAAATCTTCTTCCAGATTTTTCTACTGATTTTATAGACTCAGTCAAACTTTGATTTGGATTTAGTCTTGCATCTTGGTGTAAATTTGCATTTAGATTTCAAATATTTGCATTTTTGCATAAAAAATTTCAACAAAAAACTAGCAATTTTCATGCATTTTCATTAGATTTGCACTTGCATTTTGCATCTTAGGGTTTGGAAATCATTTTCAGATCTAAGTATACTTCATTTTCATCATAAATAATATTTTAAAACATTCATATAACATTTTGTGTCAAGATCTCAAACCTAGGGTTTCAAAAACATTGATTTTCACTAGATTTGGCCTTATTGACCCCTTAGATTTAAACTATAGGCATGTTGTGAAGGATATTTTTGCACTAATTGGATTCTATCAAGATAATTATTTTCTTCCCCTCCTAAAAATATTCACAACACCTCTTTATTGGGCTCTTGTAGTAAAAATTTGGTGAAAAATTGCACATTTTTGCTATTTTTGCCCTAGGGTTTGGCCTGGTTTGCACTCCAAGAGTGTTGTAACAAATTTTATGGATTGAGGTGACTATTACCATTGATATTATTTTCTGTACCTTCTAAATTTCATTACAACACCTCTTTGGCTAGGTCTTGGAAGTGAAAAACCGTAAAAAAATGCCTATTTTAGCTACATTTTCACTAGGGTTTAACCTTGAGTGGCTCTAAAAGCGTGTTGTGACAGATATTTTGGCACCAAGTGGATGTTATTACTGATATAATTTTCTTTCCATCATCATTTTCCTCACAACACCCTTTGTCATGCTCTTTTGCATTGAGATTTGGTGAAAAATCACATATTTTAGTGTATTTTCACTATATTTTGACTTGTGTTCATCTTAGATTTGCATCAAAAGTGTGTTGTAAAGGATCTTATTTCTGTATTGGACTGATATCATACATATTATTTTCTTCCCCTGATCAATTTCCTTACAACACCTTTGCTTTCATATATGCGCATTGAAAAAGTACAAAAAATAAAGCATTTTAAGATCATTTTTTCATATAGTTTGCACTTGTCTTTTGCATACTTTTGGAAATTTGTTAAAATATTATTTTTCATTTCATTATGGTATCTTCATCTTATTCATCTCTGAAATCTTTGCATGAGTATATCCTAGATTTTGAAAATTTCTCTAATTTCACTAATGAGAATCCTCATATTCTAGAACACATAGCTCATATCAATGGTATTGACGCTTCTATATGTTTTATATATGAGCTGCAATTACTTTGTTATACACATGATTTTAATAGCTTCACACTTTTCATAGGAACACATCCTTTGATATTATAAGATTTAACCAAATTCATCTCTAGGAATACTCATGTGAAAGATGAGAGTGAAAAGCCTTTTTCCACCACAGAGTACGATGATGATGATGATGTACCTTCCTCTCATCCCATTGCTCTCCCTGGCCAAGATGTAGCATTAGTGGATGAGAAAAGGTCTCTCACATTAAATCCTCTAGGGATGGATGTTGGGTGCAATCAAGAGGGAAACAATGTTAATTCAATCTTCATTAATAGACTTGGTAGCAATATTCCTAAGATGGTTGTGCGAGGGGCACCTAGTGCACCTTCTTGCTTAAAACTGGTGATTACGGTCCAAGGTGTTCAAAATGTGTTACAACAACCACACCACAATGATATTGCTCACACATATAACACCCATAATAACAAGGAAAGTAAGCGAGCACCGCATGTTCCTATCTCCCTTCCATGTTCTCAACCTATGCTCCCTCCACCACCTTGTCTTACTCATAAAAGTGGTCAAGAGTATCATCTTGTCAAATAGCTCCACGCTACTCCGGTTAAGATCTATCTTTGGGATTTAATACAAACATCACCTACATATCATGGAATGCTCCAAGAAGCTTTACAGAAGGTGATTGTCGCACCTACTGCTAAGCCTAATGATGTAGCAGCCATATTGGATAATATGCATGCGACAAAAAGGGATATACTCTTTTAACCACATGAATTGCCATCAATTGAAGTTCAAAACCAATATGATCCTCTTGTTATCTTTGTCACAATAAATAAAACATTGTTAAAATGAGTTATGATTGACAATGGATCAACTCTTAATGTTTGTAGCATTGACCTACTACACCAAATAAAAGCTGACACATCACAAATCAAACCAAATGGCATTAACATTCATGGATTTGATAATGTTGGATGACAATCCATGGGCACTATAACTCTACCTATACAAGTAGGATATGTGCTTGTGCCTACCCTAGTTCATGTCATGCCTTGTTCTTTATCTTACAACATGATTCTTGGTAGACCTTGGATTCATGCATTGGGGTAGTCCCTTCCACCTTGCATCGTTCAATCAAATTTATATTCAATGGTAAACTTCATACTATTCATGCCGACCCTGAACCAGATAACTGCTTACACATTAAAAAGAAAAAACAAATTTACAGTCATACGATATTAAATAGTTTACGAGATGATTCATCAATGCCTCTAGCCACGAATAATGTTGTGCAAGATTCTCAACCATCGATTGCACTTGTTGGTGATGATTGGGGTTCATAAGTTTTTAATCCTTGCAGTATAGGGGAATATAAAATTAATGGCCTTGACACATCAAAAGTGGCATCAATATCACCTAAGTAATCTTTTCAAGGACCTAAGAAACCTAAAGTTCCCTTGGTAGAAAATAAAAACAATACTCTCACTTATACCACAAATTATGAGACCTATGAGGCTTCACCATCTTCTAAGGAAATGACATCCTTTTATGATCGAGGATTTAAAATCCTTTATAACAATTATGAATAGGTAGGTAAGGAATGTGGTGTAAATCAACAAGGGTTTTGAGTACCTATACAATCCGCTTCAACACATTACTCAAGCAACATTGGATATAATCCTTTTAAAGAAAAGAAGGCTTCAATTCATCCTAAACTTAATGTTAATTCAACAAAGATCAAAACAACATAACATATATGTATGTTCTTAACAATGGTACCCTAAAAAGTAAGTATTTCTAACCCTTTATCTCTCTCGTAATGTGCTTCCCCCATGTTGTTTAGGCCTCCTGGGATGACCCCTAATTCTCTTGTAAGATTTGGGATACCAGGAGACCGTCTTTGTTGTGACCTTCTTCTATTTGTATCATCATTCTTCTATATTCCCTCTCTCTCTGATTTCATTGTTGTGTGTTGTGTCTTACGGACATAGCGTTGCAGTTGGTGTGCCCTCCTACATGACTGTCCCTAAGACACTTGTTTCTCCTCTCTTATTTATTGTTTCTCTTCCTCTAGTGTTTCTATCTAGCAAGCGGATGACGAAAAACATTTACACTGATGCGGACCTAGTGTCCCTTTCAAGAGCAATCAGAAAAAGGACTTAGTTCCTAATATGATGATGGGGTTGTATATCTTATCCGATGATTGGCTAGTGGAAGCACTCGTGCTTTCCGTGTAGTGAATTTGATGATGTCTTTATCTCATTTACAAACCTTAACAATACAGCTTCTCTGTGCACCTTTGTTTGTCTTTGAATCTAGCCTTGGTGGTACTCAATTTAGAGAGCTTCATGATATAGCCCCATAGTTATCCTCGAACTCTAAATTCATTGTATAACCTTAGCTCTTTGTGTGGTTAATCATATGCATTGATATTGTTGTTTATCATGATGTTGTAGAAACTAACATATTTCTTGCAGGCATGTGTTTGTGGGAACATTTGGCAATTGTAAAGTACATGTCACCTCTGGTGGGTATGGGATTTGTGAGAGCTTGTGTTCCCTTGTGTGTTTTCTTCCTACCTTAACGTGCTTGATATTGATGCATGATATCAACCACCTTAAGGTGGGGGCATATAAGGTAAGTTGTCTGTTCTAGATGCTAGTAAAGTGTGTTTGAACAATCTTGAAATCTATTGTGTATACCTCCTTTTCACCGTAAGGTGTCTCCGTGATGCGGGTGGGGTTGTACACTTTTGAGCTCATACCTCCTTTTCACCGTAAGGCATCTCTGTGATGTGGGTGGGGTTGTATGCTATGCTTCCTTTTCACTGTAAGGCATCTCCATGATCTAGGTGGGGTTACATTTTCAAAAGTCCTTTATGGAGGCAGGGAGCGGCTCTGTGACTAACTCAACCTTTAAGCATGTCTTTGGTGATTGTTGTGGCGAAGTCCAATCATCTGTGTGTGCCTGTAATGTGCCTGAGATGGTGCTAAGCCTAGAAATAGGAACACTCTATCACTTACCTCCCGTGTTTTCTCCGTGTCTTCAGAGTGTGTGTCTTTGGCGTGCTTGCTTTGTTTGACGTGTCTGTTGCCACATATCTAGTTTGCATTTTGGGAGGTTTTGTATGTCTTGCGTGTGTGTTGCCCCATAAATGCAATTTGAAGACCTGTGCGATGAGTGCATCCTACATTATGGGAGGTTTGTTTACTTTCCAGTACTTGTATTTGCATATATGAGAAAAAGAAAAGAAAAGAATCATGCCTGTCTTCTATGCATTAATATGTCTTCTATGCATTTATTGTCTTCTCCGTGTTTTGCGTGACTATAACTGTCTTCTCCATGTTTTGTGTGCCTAATACTATCTTCTAAGTGATTGGCGTGTCTTCTCCATTCTTGGTGTGTTTGTTATGTTTGTGACCGTACTTTAATGCATGTATTGGCCTCGCGCTTATACATACATTAAAGTGGGGGCTAAATGTAACATTGAAAAATGTCCCCTTGTGGGCTTTTCCCTCATAAGGTTTAGCTCTCAGGTCTTTAGTGTGCATTTAGGACATATTACATCATAATTTGGCATCCCGATGGAATGAACCCCAAGTATCATGACAAATGGGGCCTAGGGGGACCCCTTGAGCTTAACCCTTCCCAAAATAGGGGGGAGGACTTGGGCGCCCACGCCCTAGTCTTGCCCTATTTTGGGTCAGGCCCAAATTTTAAGTGTCAGCTTATGATCGTTATTTGGTCCCTAGGCCGACACGGTAAGTTTGAATTTATGAAATCTTGGCGGGAGTGTTTGTAGTTGCATATAAATGCATGTTTAGGCATTCATTTAGAAACTAGATGATTACTAGCAAGCTATTGTGTTCTCAAGGTGATTCAAGGCTTTCATTGTGTTGCAAGAGTAGATTGGTGTTGTCTATGTGTTTATGTTTGTAGATTCGAGCATCCATTGCCTCATGGAATGAAGAGCTTCTTCCTCTCATGAGATCTTCACTACAAGGTGACATTTATTGTGTTTTTGATCATTATTCATTTGGTTTTTGCCTCTACCTCACAAGGGCATGCACCCTCTACCTGACAAAGGTGTTTGGAAGACTTAAATGTCCTTCTAGGGCTTGACTGAGGCAAGCTCCTAAACACCACAGCCCCCTCCCAAAGTTTTATGATTGCAGGTTACAGGTTGATGATGCAGACAAAGTGAAGTTGCAGGAGGGCATGTTGGAGTGTGGGAATTGTTGAACAAAAGTAAAAAGGGCACCCTAGACTTGGGCACCTGCTCATTAGTCCTCAAAGTTTCGTAACAGAAAAACCTTCGGTGCAGTAGGAATAGGTTGCAAATCTTGTCTGCAGATCTTGACAAAAAGTAGGGCACTGGACTTGGGCACCCACTCTTTAGTCCCCGACTTTTCCACCTTGGAACCCCAAAAATAGGTGCAGAGTCATTTGTTATTTTACATCTTTCTACAGAAGCATTTTCTATTATTCATCTGTTTACTATTATTTTCACATAATTAGGTTTTTGATGGATAATTGAGCATAAGAGAAGGGAAATTGATAATCAAATACCCTAATCCAAGTTTCCCTACATTTGTAAGTGACCAAGAACCTGATAGTGCTCTACCACTTGATCCGAAGGTCCTTGAATGTAATTGGTGAGAGGAGGATTTAAACCAAAAACTAAACAATCTAAATTTTACCCTTTACACTAGGGTTAATACCTTCCAATTTCTACAAGTGGATAAACAGAGCATTTTCAGGGTGATATGCATGTAAAACAAATTAACTCTAATTCGTCTAATTTCAACATTTTAACCCTTGCGTAAAAATATGCAATATCACCATGAAAATGATAAGAAAAGATTTGTCATATACGTACTTGTTTGTGAAGACCTTAACCTAGATGTACGGAAGTATTGCAAGAAATGTCATGTTGGCACATGATCCTTTGTGTAATTATATTCCTCATCGCAACCTTTTCATAAAAAACTTACAGTTTCTTGAGCTCTCTATGTAAATTTTATCTTTCAAATGCAACAATGTGGAGAATACAAGAGAAATTACCTTTTTAAGTTAATAAATCCTTTGATTTAGGGCTTATTAATTGCTCTGAGTGATTAGGTGAATTCCTCAAGTACAAACATGAGAGATTGCTACATGTGTGTATTAGCACACTTTTGAAATGTAAAAGCCAACGACTTCCCTAAACAATATTAAATTCAAAAAAGGTACATCTGGATATGAAAATGTATCTATGATCAACATGTCCACATGAATATTTCCATATGACGTCAGTAGGAGGGTCAGATCAAGCATCATTGACCAAAAGAATGCCATCAGGTTTTAATTCTACTTAAAATATTTTTAGATACCGAAAATATCCATATGAACATGTGGCTTAAAATTGTTAGTCATGATCACGATTTGGATCCTTGAGAGGGCATGGATATTAGGTAAGTACGAATTATCCATGTCATGAATATCCATGTGATGTCATTGGGTTTAGACCTCTATATCAGGGTGAGATGATGTGACATCATCAGGACTTGGATATTTGGGGTAAGATATGGATCTTTCGATAAGATATATCCATATGGGTTAATATCCATATGACGTCGGCTACCTATTTTGGTTATTTTATGAGAAAGGGTTGAATACCACCATCGAGGTATGGATATTTAGACAGCATAAAAATATGGATATAAGGCAAGCATGGATTATCTATGTGGATGATGTCAGCAGGTTCAAAGTATTACCTTTAGGATGAAACTGGATGACATCATCCGAATATGGATATTTTGGCACCATGGATATTAGTAAGCTGAATATCCATGTCAAAATATTCGGTATCAAATGTCCAGATCTATGGGTGTCTATGCTAGGTAAAATTTGATGGACCATCATACAGATGGATGCATCCATTAGGATATGGATAATTGGGAGGGACAAAATGTCCATGTCCAAATATCCATGCAGATATTTCGCGCCCAGTTTACTATTGGAAAATTGATGGGCTCGAAGGAAAAGATGATCATTACTTAAAAATTTCAAGAACTTCACTCTTGTGCATTGTCGCCCATATTCGATGATAGGACATGATGTTATCAAGACCTAGGTGCTTGGATAATGATCAAGATATTGCATTGGAGATATCCATGTTTGAGTTGACCAAAACTTTGACCGCACATAACTTTCTTATTTTCCAAAATTCCAACATGATTCAAAAGGCAAAGTTATTCTAAATTTGATTGTCTACCCAATGGAGACCTTTGCTAGGGGACTTGTTGAACTTGTCTTTCTTGACCCTATCAGGACATTACTTTTACCAAACTGACCAATGTAGGAAAACACACAAGCAAAAGCAAAAAAAAGGTTGGGTTCGTGTTTTGTTGAGGCAAAATGGGGCATATTTTGAAAACTTACAAAAGTACTTTCCAAAATTAATGATTTTAATGTCAATCTGTGATGTATTGAAATAACAATCTCACCTTATTTAATACTCATAGGTATTGATTTTTAAATTCTTGATTATCACCATATCTTTATATTGAAATCCACAAGATTAGACATAGATATCAAAGTAGATTATACATAAATATCTTAGCATTCAAGTATAGCGACAATTCCATTGATCTTAACCCAATGACTAGGTGGTCAACCATGATCTCGACTAGCAGGGGGTAGGATTCTAACTGACATTCCCAACAGTTGCAACAAAATCATAACAGGCCTTGTTAGGTCTCAAAAATGCAGGTTGCTAATCCTAAGAGGATGCCAAGCTCTATGCTTAGATTCGCAATGTTTTTGAACTAACTTAACAAAATCAAGCTTTAGGGTTTGATGATTTCCTACACTTTAGGTCCTGCTACACCTAGGTGGGTGAACCTTGAGAATTAAAGAAGACTAAATGTAAATGTATTGACTAATTAAATCTATCTACAATGGCATATGGTGTAGGATAGATGAAAGCTTGCTAATTAAATGAGTGGTTGGTATAAATTGTATAAGCAATATCAAGGTAAATTTTAAATGATGAGTAGAAATAAGACCAGTGCCTTGTTGGGTGAATAGAGTCAAAAGAAGGACTAAGACTAGTGGCTTATAATGGGCAGTAATTCTAACTGTTTGGCACAATTTTAGTTTATAACTTGTATGAACGTGCAGGGAGGTGACTGACAAACTCTTCTTATTGATCCAACTAATATCACCAGATATCTTATAATTCACCAGAAGGTATTTTAATCCTTTCTTGAAGGAACCAATTGAGTGGAATATGTAAGAATAATAGATAATATTAATTTGGAGACAAAATGGCAATCCTAATTATATGGTTCTTCTTAGTAATCCAAACTAACACTTCTAGGTTACTGTGACTGATCGGGAGGATTTTAATTCCTATTATGGAAACCAATTAATCAAACCACACAACTGTAGCAAATGTGTATTGACAAATTAAATATATACTTGATATATTAATCTGAATAATAAGGAAATACAGAACTGGAGACAACCACACAATTGAGTAACTTTAACAAACAATTGATGCCAGGATAAAACCACAAGATCAGAGAACTCCAATTTACTTCTTCAATAATAAACTTGCAACATGGTCTTTTGAGAACATTGTAAATTATATCTATTATATTCTAGTGATGATGCTTTCAACACCAAATGTTTGAACTTATATAGATATCTTCGTGAAGAGACATAACTCTTCAGTAAGTCTTTTGGGAAGTCAATCATAACATAACCACAATTAAGCTCTATTCAACCATAAGTAAATTTTAGCCACATGATCAAGGTACTCCTGGCCACGATGGGAATTAGTAAATTCAATGGCATTCCTTGTAATCACATCCATCATGACCATCCCCTCCAAATGTTTGCAGGCTTCCCCAGATGCAGAATCTTTGTCCTTAAGAGCTCCCAAAGCTTCATGTAATATAGCTTGACAGTCATTGCTCCACTCTTCTTTGCTTTTTAGTTCTTAATCACTTTTGAATAATGTGGGCACTCCTGCTTTAGAAGCTTCAGCACATTCTTTGGCATCAGTTTTAAGTTGATCATAGTACTTCTGATGTTGCTTGATCAACTCTTTTGCATTGGTGGCACCTGCAATGTCGGAAGTATCTTGACCTTGTATTTCATTCAATTTCTCCTGCAATCTTTCTTCGAGCCTTTCATGTTCTAGAATTGCTTTATAATTTTGAGAGTAATTATCCCAAAATTGGTTTAACCAATGCACCATGTTGGCATGCCTGCTCTGTAGCACTGTGACAAGTGTATCCATCTGAATTTGTGCTACTTGATCTATGGATAATGTTTGAGTACTTTGCGAACTTTCACCCTGGGTTAACCTCTTTGTTGATCCTCCGAAGGTACTCTTAACAGCATCTTTTAAATAATAATTTTCTTTTGTCAACCTTTCACAGCTTAGTTTATACGCATCTCTTTCTTTAATCAACATTTGAGCCTGTGCTTTATTTAGCTTTGCAACATTGATGCCAATGTCTGCAGTAATCAAAGGGTCAGTCTCCCCTGCTTTTAAAGTCATGACATGGCCAAAAGTTTTCTCAGTGTCTATAATTGTTGTCTTTTTTGGGGGAGGATATAGGGCCCATATCATTAATGAAATTTTGTCATTATTATATTTGGTGCCCATGTATACTTCATTGACACCCTTCGGAGTGAGTTTATATTTATCATCTATATTATTCAAGAAACTATCAAAGACTAAAGCAGAATTCAAATCAAGGCTAGGAAAGATCATTACTCCTGCATCTTTGAGCAATTGTCTGCCCTTGCTAGGGGTCATATCCTGTAGCTCATTATCCACTGTTGTTTTTAGCATATCAAGTAATTGTCTCTCATTGTTAGCAGAGACATCATCCACTGACTCTCTGATTTCCTTCCCTTTACATTTATACAAAAATGATTTAAACTCTTTTTAAATGAATGAATTTGTCATCAGAAATAAAAGAATCATAACCCATTTGCCATAGGTCTTCATCAGCAGACCCCTCCTCATCATGTATTATGACAGGAGGCTGATATTGTTGCATCTTTCTCTTGGACATTTTTATTGTTTTGTCCTGTGGTTCCTCTTGCCATGCCAGTTCTTCATCTCTAGAGGATACTACCTCAATCTCTGCCAGCTATTTTCTTTTCTCATCTAGATCCCTGTTATATTTTTCTACTAGCAACTCCACCTCAACCTCTTCCAAGTTTTTGATGACATCATCATGTGGATAAGGGATGTGTGTGTATCCAGTGAGGTTTTGCTTCCTCCGAGTAGAGTCAATAAAGCCTTCAGGATCAAATCCTTTTCTCACCTCAACACACCTCATATTGTAATGCATCAATTTATCCAGGATAAGATTATAGCCTTCTTTGGAAACCATAGTGAAATCTCCAAAACACAAAGTGCTGGGCATGAAAGATTGTTTATCATGGGAGCTAAGATGCATTACATTTGAAAAATGCATTTGCCTAACTATTTCTAAGTAAGAAATTCTGTCAGGGATAGTTTTAGGTAAGATGAACGGAGTGTCCTCAAAACCATACACTCTAACCATGGTGGCATCTTCAAAACAATACCAATCTCCCCAATTATGAATGACAGTAGGGGGACCACCAAAATCTTTAGGTCTAAGGAACCTCTTTATCTCAGTTGAGATTGAATATTCACAAGGGTGATTGAAATATCTATACAACACTTTTACACAATATTCTTCAAATTGCACATAGCTAGAGTGGGCATATCTATTGTCCCATATCCTGGTGCATATCTGTATAGGTAACTTATGTCCCTTCTGGTCTGTAGGAACAACTTTAAATTCACTTGGCCACAACCCCACTTCTTGGCCATAATAGAGCACCATGTGCATAAGAAGTGAGTAATGCTCAAAAGAACTTGCCGGGGCATTGTTTTTTATTGTAGTCAGACCAAATTCCATTCTATTAGCAATATAAGCAGCATAATCAAATTACCTTGCATTGTGGCATTAGATATTAGTAGCTATGACCATCAAAGGATTGTCATAAATTTAGGGACCTCTGATCCTAGGACCTGGCCCACATAATAATAGGTATGTTGTATGTAGGGTTCAAATGTTGATACATGAAAAGGAGGACCATCATCCTCATTAAGGGGCACCAATTCTCCATCTGCTCTGGGCCTATGAATAGGCAACCTCCATCCATTGTAGGTTGTATCCATTCTCTAGTATTCCTTTTCTAAATCCTCATAAATAATGGGGACATTGCATAAATCATCCAAGTCGAATACTTCACAGATGGCATTTTTTGACAAGTTTATAACAGGCTCCCCTTGTGAGTTGCATATAGCCTTCAGACTTGGGTTATATTGTTTAGCAAGAAGTTGGAGGAGTTCAACATTCAGGAACACGTTAGGCACAACTAATTTACCTGAATTCAAATGCCATGGGTTTGACATTGGAGAATTCCTAAATCTTCTGTTGTGGTGGAATTTAAAAAGTTCATACCCTCTAATTGGGGTCCAAATGTTTCCTAGGTGTTTACATTTATCCTCTAACTTTTCCACTTCCACCCTAAGTTGAGTAGATCTTTGAGCTTTAGGAGTTGATCCTGGTAATTGATCAATCAAATCTTGATTGAGTTTTCTATCCTTTGTTTTCTCCTCAGGGGTTTTATCAATTTTCTGCTTCTTAGGTTTACTCATATCCCCTTGTGATTTTCTGCCCTTTCCCTTTCTCAGAGTCTCCATTTTCAATCCTTGACAAAAAATCAAATTACAGGCTAAAACACAGAGGTTCGTATGTATGTACCTGTCGTCGGTGGCTGTGATCGAATTCCCCTGTTTGCGCTTCAAATTTCCCCTATAGTTTCTTCTCAAACAACTCTGTTGGTTTTAATTATAATGATCTTGGAAGATTTCATCGCCGTTTGCATTTAATTGTTTGAGCAATTCAATATCCTTCATCATTGTGAAATGTCACATCATCATAACTCCTTCCATCGGCATGATTTTCATAATGTCTAGGCAATTTTAATATCTCCTTATGGCGCGAACAATCAATCGTTGTAACCCTTCAATTGTCTCTTCGATGCTACATTAAGTCATATCAGCAGGAGATGTCTATACCTTGTCTAATGTGAAAGTGGGCACAATTGCCATCGGCATGACCTCTTTCATCATTGTGTGGTTGATATTTCTTTCCGACATGTTAAGTGTTACCGATGTGACTATCGGTGAGAGTCTCGCCGATGTATGTGATTATCCTTGTTATCAGGGTGATCTATGCCATCAGGATAACATATTTATGTTTACCCGAGCGTCATCGTCTTCCCAATAGCCCTTTACATCCTGAATTGGAAAGACTTTCATAATGTGTTACCGACATCATCATGAGAAATGCTTTGGCTAGACTTGTAAACCTTGTTTCGATTCATTTACTTTTGCCGATGGTTATGTATATCGATAAGACTTATACCGAAGCACCTTTTGTTGTTCGCCAAGACACCGGAGCATCGGAGACTTATTAATCTTTCACTCCAACATTCATTTCCTGCCGATGACCATTAGTTCCTTTGATTCTATGGGATGCTCGGTGAGAGTTTCACCGAAATACCCCATCGGTATGATCTATACCGTCGGGACGATCTTCGAAGTGTTACCCGATAGCTTTTAGTCATACCGATTGGTATGACTGATATATTTTCTCCCTGACGAAAGGTCGCCAGTATAGTTTCCTCCATCAGCGACCTTTGAAATCTTCTCTCTGATTCTTGTTTTCACGCCGATAGTTATTTTAACTATTTTTACATGGATCGGTATAAGTAACGTAAAGTCTTGCCGATAGTGTGAAATTTATGCCCTTTACATTATTTTGTCATGGACTTTTCATGGGATGTATCAATTTAATTATGATTTTTTTGGGTGAAATGTTTTATGATTCGGTCAAATGTGGAGAAGTGACAATACAGGAAAATTTTAAATTTTCCTATCCTAACAGGCCTCTCAGTTATAACTAAATCAAGAAACACAATAGTTTACATGTTTCAATTATTGAGCACCTAATAACTCTTCCATAGTGACCAGACCATTACAACTACTAGAGGGGTAAAAGCTACTTCTAAATACCTAGAAGGGATCTCTAAGTGTAAACTTATCATATTGGAATAGTATCTTAACTCATATTCTCATAATGTATGGTGATATCAACCATTATATCACAATACATTGCAAGAAGATGTTCAACAACCTTATACTTCCAAGCTAATGAGCTCATAATTTTCCCTAATCAAGTGGAGATAGCTCCATCTTAAATAGATTCCTATACTATCACAATCCTAGAACATCATTCCTAAAATACATTCTTAGAATAAAGGGCATAGATCAGATTCATAGGAAAATTTATTAATATCCATCAATTTCCTAAGGGTTTATAATCATAATCAAAACAAACCCTTGATATTAAAGGAAGCAAGGTATGTGGAAACACTTCCTACACTGATCTACTGAGGAAAGATTTATGCAAATTTTTATCTTTTATAGTTATAGACTAAGATGCACATTAACATAAAGATAATAACATCAAATGCAAATACAAAACTCACAACACAAGATATACATGGGGAAAAACCTTTCAGGTAAAAAACCCCACACTCCAAAGCCGCCTAATATATTATTCAGGAATCAAGAAGATTACAATATACTTGCAAAGAAAGATTTCACAGGATTATAACCAACCAGAGATTGAGGAGGTAACTCAACATCTATAAGACTCTTACACACAACCTCCATCTCAAGCTCCTGATATATAGGAGATACAATACAGTAAACCATCAACGGTAATTACAAAACCATGAGCCAAAACCACTCAAAAGTGGCATCCAAATGATCTCCAATCAAAGATGCCTTGTGATGTGCCAAAACACACACCAACACATGTAATTCTCTCCTTTACAACTCTTTTAAGTGTCCAACACGTTTTTACATTTCCCAAAAATAGGAGATCCAACTTCTGGAGGCCATAACTTTTGATCCAGGTGTCTGATTGACGAACCGCTTAATGCGTTGAAAAGCTTGTGAAGAGATCTATCACTATGACAAATTTTGGAACATTTTTGGACATCTTAGTGCCTCAAAACTGAGTTCAAAACTCTTTTCAGTAGTTTCAAAAAATAGAAACTTTAATATCTCGCAATCCAGATATGATCTTGAGTCGAAAATCACTCGAGATGTTTATTTAGTAGTTCCACACCTTTTGGGAAATTTTTTTGGGTCAATCTAAGCTCAAATGTAGAGTTACTAAAAATAGTAAGCACCACCATTTTTAGCCCTTTTGGAAACTTTGAAAGTTCTAGACCATTCTCCAAGATAAAGAGTATTGAAAAAGACCAAAAATGGGAAGAATAGTAACCTTTTGAAGTTGCAAGATTGAGATAGTTTTCCTAACATGATACAGGTTCAACACTCCTACCAAGGATTCAGAACAGAAATAATGAATCTCACCCATGACATTAACTTGTTTAAAACAAAGATCATGGAAATCAAAGAAAATCACATAGAATATAGACATAATGATTCTATTCACCTTTGCTCACATACTCTCAACTTTTAAACATAGTTTAGGATGAAAGAATGCACACGGCACATAATTGTTTGATAAAATGCCTCAAATAAATACAAATATACATAGGGTGTACAAAATATTTGACAAAATGTCTACTTTTTAAAAAAGGCCTTAAGAACTTTTACAAATTATGTGGCATTAAAGACTTACCAACATCTACACTCAAGCAAACAAAAATGTCAAGCTAGCTAGTAAATTTGAAGTGCAATGAGACTTTCATATTCATCTTAGTTTCTCATTAAGTCTTAATTCCTTCACTCAAAAAAATACCACCAAATACAAATGCTTTGAATACCACACCAAATTATACATGTTGCAAGCCAAATAGATTTTATCTTTGTTATGAACATATGTTATCAGCAATTCCCTTAATTAGGAACAAACCCCACACATAATTGGAAATATGTAAAAAAAACTTATCTAGGTACAAAGATGCTATACAAGGATATTAAAACAACAACACTGGTTGACTTGAAATTTCCAAAAGGAGTAACTTCAATTTTTTACATATGAATATTTGGAGAGATGATAATTTAGAATCATACCTCAGTCTATTAAAAACCTGTCAATATAGGAAATCCCATGATGAAAATAAAGAGTAATCTTCAACATCCCTGATGAAAGGGGTTACCCGTGGTGGAGTAGTACTAGATAGCCTCTATAACAAAAGATAAGAATCCCTAAACAATGATAATCTCTTCTTTTTATCTAAGACCCTCTTTTTTATTGTTGGAGTATTTTACTCCTACGTTCATGGAGAGACTTCATTTTTTTTTCTAGTTGCAGAACCCTCATTTGACAATCTCTTTCTTTAAATTACATGATTTAATTTTAACAATTGTCCTATACTCCTTTCTAAAAAATATACAAATGCATGCTTTAATTTAACAGTTGTCCCTCTTTATATAATGCTTTATTTAATGAATTTAATTATTTTTTAGTACTTAGAGTTATATTAATAGAATATTTATTTACTAGAATATTTATTAGTAAATAGTTTATTAATATTTTTTTTAAATATTGAATTAAATCTTAAACATTATTTTCCAATCTTTAATTATTATATTTTTGATGATTTAATAGGGGTGATATAGGGGCTTCTATCCTTCAAAATAAATGTCCAATACAAAGGATTCAAATTCCACCAATTCTCGAGTTGTGGCTAGAGGCCTAATGTTATGATAATGCTATAGGGTGAATCCATCTAAG
The DNA here is from genome assembly GCA_027924645.1 of Cunninghamia lanceolata. Taxonomy (NCBI): domain Eukaryota; kingdom Viridiplantae; phylum Streptophyta; class Pinopsida; order Cupressales; family Cupressaceae; genus Cunninghamia; species Cunninghamia lanceolata. The sequence goes on from BSBN01000665.1 coordinate 763,154, forward strand.
TCGTTAGTTTCTACTAATGATGGGATCTCTTATTCTTTACAAAGGAGTTTCCTTTACCCCTCCCCTATGTATGGCTCTAGTAGAGCCTTGGTGGCGTCAATGTAGGGTGTTTCCCCTATTGAGGGCATTTGGCTTGTGGTTCAATGGAGGGATTTGCCTCTTGTTTGTGGATGAATGTCTCACCCTTGCTTGGCGTTCCCTTCTTGAATGTTTATTTGTGGAAGTTGGTGTGAGTTGCCCTACTATAGAGGACACGACTTGTTCTCTTGGTGGCTTTCAAATTGGGTGAGTTCAAAGGATGATCACCCACCTAAAGTCATTTTGTGTTCGGTGATCTCTTCCTTAGTGGCATTTTCTACTAGCACATATTTTGAAATCCCTACATTGGGTGCTTCTTCTTATGATAGTGGGATGTAGTGTTAGCAAACTAATTTTTAGATAGTGCAAATGGTGGGAAACTAGGTTATGGTTTTGGATTTGGTGGTTAAAAGAGCTATCATGTGATACAAAAACTCTTTCATTGGGAGCTTAGTAGGATCTAAGCCTAACATTGCTAGTGTTAGGTATTCGACAAGTAGAAAATGGTCACAATGTGGTCATGTGGAGATTGTGGCCATGGAAAGTAGTTTCCTTCTATTTACCTTTTCAAACCATAAAGATTGTGTGAAAATTGAATTGGGAGGTGCATGGTTTATTAGAAGGTCAAGACTATTCTTGCAAAAGTAGGTTCTGGGATTCGATCCAAAGAAAGAAAGTTTCAACAAAGTTATAGTGTGGGTCAAGCTTCCAAGCTTACCCCAAGAATATTGGGAGGAGGAGATCTTGAGAGGTATTGCTTCAACTTGTGGGTAGTTCATTGTATTTGATCTAGTTACCATTTTTAGAAAATGTTTATTGTTTGTTAGATTCTATGTTTATGCAAATGTGGGCATGAGGCTTCCTTCCTCTGTTACCTTGTCTTCCAAGCCAGGTAACTAGGAGCAATATATTATCTTTGAGGAGTCTGTGGTTATGTGTGATAAGTGTCACATGGCTGATCATTACACTTATAGTTGCCAAGTCAATAGAATACCACCATAGAAGGAAAATATGAATGTTCATGATGTAGTCACGACTCAGGGGTTTTTATCAAACTACATAATCATGTAGCCAGTAACACACAATGGAAGAAAATTCATTCACAGATCTGAAAGTATTTTATTAATATCAAAACATCAACATTTACAAATTCATTGGCCTCCTAAAGATTAAACTTTACACTACAACAATCAATCGATTATGTGCTTACAACACCAAATTGCATTTCAACAGTACAGATACCCCCAATCTATATCTTCCCACCTCTGTTCTACGAAGAAATCAAACCCCCAATTCAAACTAGAAAAGGACATTTATACTCTCCAAGAAAAAAGGAAGTTGAATCGTCTTCCATCAGTTAAGGAATTGAATAGGCATTTTATTTCCAACGGCCACAATAGGAAATGAACCATCCAATAGTTGAGAAATTACAAAACTAAATCATTACCACAAAACATTCTCATTAATATATGACAGTCACCACTGTGTATATTTAACAATTGATACACACTTGACCTTATAATAGTCTGTTAGAAAAAATGCCCTTTCCATAACCACTACGTTCATTATCTACATTCCTTCAAGTTTCTAAACTCCAACATTCCCCGACACCTACTTTGAAATAGTTATTGGCAAAAGGTGTACTTTGCGAACTTTAAAAGTTCACCTTCCCAAGCTATCATCAAATTAGATACCTTCCAAACTAAAAGATTTGTCGGTACAAGCCTTTAACCATCAAGCCCCCTTTATCGGCAAAGTTTAACTTTCACGAACTTTATGAAAGCCTTGTTTACACTCTTGTTAGCATATCAACAAATTTTAGAAACCACAAACTAGTTTGCAAACTAAAATTTTTACCGATACCAATTTTTAAGCTATTAATTCCTTTTATCAGAAATGTTGCTACACCAGGAACTTGGTTGAAGACTTGACACATTCCTTCTATTGGTGATATCTTCCATTCATGATCCAAAGAAACTTGACTTCAAATTTGAAATCTTTTATCAATGAAGTGAACTTTCAGTGTGATGGCAATTATTTTTTTCATTGATGTTAAAAAGGTGTTGAGGGTGTTAAGTTGTTGTGCTTCTCCACAAGGTACTATCAGGACAGTAGGACATTTGATGATCATTTGCATTATTGACAAAGGTGTTTCATGAAAAAGGTTTTGTCATGCTACATGATTCAGTTGATGTTGATGTGTTCTTCATGGTTCAATTGATGTGGATGCCTCATAGTTTTTTGAATGGATGCTCAGATCTTAGTTGGTGTTGATTAGGATGGATGCTTTCATGATCATGGTCTTCAAGGTTGTTGCAATACTTCATCTTGTTCAGGTTGTTGGTGTTACTCATGTTGATAAGATGTCATTTGTATCAGATCAGTGTGACCCCAGGATGCAGCAATCTATGAAGCTTTACTAAGGCATGTTTGATATAGGTCTATAGTGTTGATCATCTTAACATGATGATGGTTCTGCAAGTATGTCAGAGATTTATTTTCTTAGGTGTTGTATAAGGTGATAGGTTTATGTTGTCATCTAATTGATGTCTTCATGAGTATGCATTATTGTCAAAATGGTATGTGTGGTTCAAGAGAATATGGAGTTGGTATTAGGAAGTGATTTTTGGGGAATAGTTCCTGTTGGTTGTTCATTGATCTTAATCATGGTGCCTTCTATGTGTCTTCATTGTATCATGATGTTTTGTTTAAGGATCAACAGATTCTTTCTTTCAAGGTGTAAGTACTTATATCATTTTTGTGTCTCTGAATCCAGAGGGCTTCTGCAGGTTACAAAGGCTAGATTGATCTAAACCCTAAAATTGTTGTGCACTAATACATAAACCTAATCCTTTGTCTACCCATCATTGAATCCAGTTGTTTTTGTTTTATTTTAAGGTTGACTATCATTTGAAGGTTACTTCATAATGGAATACTGGATGGAGGGGTTTTATATCATGGAGGTCACTAACCCTCAACCTAAGGTGACCGAACTCAATGATGGAGTAAGTTTGTTTTTAATCAGGGATTAAAATCGATGGTCAAAATTCAATTTTACTATGCCCGTGAACTTCATATCTATGCTCAGTTTTAAAATTTGTTTTTGTGCCCTAATGGAATGTTATTGCCAGCAAATTTGATAGGAAGTTGGAAGATGAAAACTCTAACTATATAAATAGTTATGGAACTGAAGCAGATGTTCCAGGAAATTATATAACTCAATTTGTATGATTGAACTTGAGGTGAGACTTGGTCTATATAATAGCAAAGTTGTATGTCTACATGTCCATATGGAAATTGGAGAAAATTGTAGAGGTTTATAGGGGTTTTGATAGAGTGAAACATGTAAGTTACTTGCAGTCTTCACATGAGAGTTTGAAGTTGAAGTGGAACTAAGTTAAATGAATGAAAGAGGTTTTGATTGAATAGCTTTTCTACATAAAAAAATTCTAAGTGGTTTCAGGTACTATTTGAGACTTAACTTGCTTTATAAGACTTGAAAGTGTAGAGATAAGAATTCAATGTGTTACAAACTTAGAGTAATGAAATGTGTTGAAACAGAAAGGTCCTTTAATCCTACTCCTTCAGAGATTAACTATATGATGAAAGATTATGATATGTGTTGAGGAGATAGGCATACATGTAAAATTAATGAAGTATGGTAATGTGAGTTTTTGGAGTCTTGAAGGTATGACATGTTTTGATGTATAATACATAGAGGAAGAGAATTGTATAGCTTAGGGATCATTCAAGATGTTGTTTATGGTTGTGTTGTAATGATCAGAACATATTGTAAGAATTAAGAATACAGACAAAAATCAGAGACCTTTATTGGCAGCATACTTGTGCAGGACAAACAATATGCATTGTATTCAAAGAGATATTCTTCATAGAGAAAACATTAGCTTTGCAAAGATTTGCAAAGAGACTAAAGGATGAAGTTGAAATGTGAAGCATATGTCAAACATACTAGAGGAAAGGGTTATGTGTTATAATGAATCAGGGAAACTCCCTAAACTGATTTGTTCTTTTATGTACACCTGTTAGCCAATGAGGCTTCTTTTTGCTAGTGAGGCAATTACATAGAAGTGCCAGTGAGGTAGTAATATAAGTCAGTGAGACTTAAAAGCTAGTGAGGCTATGTATTTGGTGTTTTTGAATAAGATAGTGAGGCATTTAATGAGTGGTTTTTCTACCCATGAGGGTTTGCCACTCCTAAAATCTTTGTGTTATGGTCTCATTTGATGCATGGTACATTTGTTCTTCATATTTGAATATCTTGTCCTTTATTGCACAGTGTTTGGTTTCTTCCATTCATCAACTACTTTTCAAAATTTTGATAAGAAGTCAATTGAATTGTTTTTATCCATAACACTAATTCACCCCCCTCTCAGTGTTGTCTATACTCCAACACAGTGAACCTAAGGGTTTGCAAACTAGTCATTTTGCCGACTAAGTTTGTAATCTTGAAACTTCACCAACAATGAAGAAACTTCATTCAAACGACTTAGAAAAATTTTAAACTTCCCTTGAGGGCTTGATCAGAGAAATCACCCATTCGCAAATTGGGATATTGGCAAACTGCAGAACCAACGAACTGAACAGTTCACAAACAAGAGAAATCACTGACTGGCTATAACTTAGCCAAATTTCACCAAATTGAAATTGGAGATACCCAATTAGCTCTTCTACATGATGATGTTCTTAACTTGGCCAAATAAATCTATATTTTCTCCATTAACACAAAACCAAAACAACAAAGAAAACAAACCCAAAAACCAACTAAGAAAATAATTTTTTTTTTTGGTGACACAAGATTGCTAGTGAACCTAGATGCTCTGCATTAGACACGCTAGGTAAGTGAAATGTTCCATGAGTTGGAAAACTCATGAACATTTGAAAATACTTGGGATGGTGATCCCATACATTTTCTTTATCCAAACCTCCTCTTTGTCTACCTGACCTCTCCTCTTCATCACTTGCTAAGATACTTCACTTCCACTTACACTTCCTGGGCTACACTTCTCTTGAAAAAATTTCAAGTCTCCAAACTGTGGTTTGTGTTGTTTCCTCTCCAAACCACCACTCTTTTGTTTAACACTCACAATATTTACCTTGTTTCCCACTGCTTTATGTTGTTGTTGTAAAAAACCAACACCACTACCTTTATTTTCGACTCTAGTCCCTTTAATGGGACCCTTCATTGAGTCATTCCCAATCTCTCTTATCACCTTAAACAACTATTTGTTAGAATTGTAATAGACTATTGAACTACTCTCTTTCACTAGTGGTGTCTTCTCTTTTACTAACATCAACACATACTTCTACTCATCCTTCACAATGGTATACAAATTCCTTTTACCATCATAGATTACTTCCCTATCAAATTGCCAAGGTCTACCCAACAACACATGACAGGCACTCGTTGACATAACATCACACAAGGCTTCGTCCTTATATGACCCAATCTAAAAACTAACCATGTATTGCTCCTTCACCAGTAATTCATTTTTCTTTTGCAACTAGGTAACTTTATAAGGACTAGGATGTTTCATCTTTTTAAAACCTAAAACTTCTACCATTCCCTTTGAAACTAGGTTATCAGTACTACCACTATCTACAATTACATTGTAACACTTACCTCTAGACTTGCATACATTTCTAAAAAGACTTCTCCTCTAAGATGCTTCATCCTTCTTCACTTCTAGTGTTATCAACACTCTCTTGAACATAAGAAATTCTCCCTCTTCAAGATCTTCTACTTTCAGTGATGCCACACTCTCTTCATCTTCTTATACCATGTTATTTTTGGCCACACTTTTCTTATTCTTCTCCTGATGTAATTGAGGACATTCATAAGCTCTATGTCCTGTCTCACCACACTGAAAAACATTTCTCAAGGAACCCTTTTCTATTGCTACCAAGTCTTCCTGTAGAGTATTCTCTTCCTCTCACTCCTTGACTGGACTCCTAGTTCCATTTTGAATTTATTTCTTCTTCCTGGTTTGTTTGCCTTTGCCATTGCTCCCTTGTCCTCTCCCAACTGAGAATTTCCCTCTTCCCCTGGCATTACTCTGATGTCTTCTTTCTATCTTTTCTTCTACTTTCAAAGCATATTGATATGCCTCTTCTAGTGTAAAAATCTTCAACATACTCATCTCATCTTGTATATTAAATCTCAACCATTGATATATCTAGCTACTTTCTCTTTATCCATTTGATGATGCACATATCTAATTACCATTTTATAAAACTCTTCAGTTAGTCCTTTACGCTCATATCTTTCTGCTTTAAATTCTAAAGTTTTCTGAACATTCTCCAACTCATAATCTCTAGGAATAAATTTGGCTTTCAATCGAGTAACCATCTAATTCCACCAGGTTATTCTCACATCTCCATTAGCCACTCTCTCTCTTTACAAATCCCTCCACCATAAAGCAACATGTCCCTTGAGTTTTGTTTATGCCAATCTCACCCTCTGAGGGTCAAATATTTTCATATTCAAAATATTCTTCTAATTCTCCTATCCAATCTATCAATTCATCAGGATTCAATGTTCTAGAAAAATTAGAAATTTCTATTTTGTTACCTCCTCCAACTCTGGCAAGTGCTCTCAGGAACTGTTCTTCTCTAGCATCTACTGGCTGTTCATTTTCTCTTTCTCATTCATCCTCCACAATTTCATCCTCATCATCAACATGATATTCTACATACTCTAGGTTTCTTCTCAATCCACAAACCAAATTTCTCAACTTGCTCCTCATTTCAACATGAAACTATTCTAACATTTCCTCCATTCTGGGAACTCTTCATCTCAGGGGCATCTTCTCAAATTACAACCACTACTACTTGCTCTCCACACACACTGTGGAAACAAAATCCTCTTCTGCTCACAACTCCAACATCTCCTTCAACCCTTAGTAATTACGAGACTCCTCTTCACACATACAAATACCCTCTCGATCCCTCTAAGACAATACTTCATATTCTCTGCAACGTATCTCCTCCCAGCAAGAAAACCTTGCTCTGATACCACTTGATGTTCTTAACTTGGCCAAATAAATCTTTATTTTCTCCATAAACACGAAACCAAAACAATAAAGAAAACAAACCCAAAAACCAACTAAGAAAATAAAGATTGCTCCTGCATCAGACACGCTGGGTAAGTGAAATGTTCCATGAGTTGGAAAACTCATGAACATTTGAAAATACTTGAGATGGTGATCCCATGTTTTTTCTTTATCCAAACCTCCTCTTTGTCTACTTGACCTCTCCTCTTCATCACTTGCTAAAATACTTCACTTCCACTTACACTTCCTGGGCTACACTTCTCTTGAAAAAATTTCAAGTCTCCAAACTATGGTTTGTGTTGTTTCCTCTCCAAACCACCACTCTTTTGTTCAACACTCACAATATTTACCTTGTTTCCCATTGCTTTATGTTGTTGTTGTACAAAACCAACACCGCTACCTTTATTTTCAACTCCAGTCCCCTTCATGGGACCCTTCACTGAGTCATTCCCAATCTCTCTCGTCACCTTAAACAACTATTTGTTAGAATTGTAATAGACTATTGAACTACTCTCTTTCACCAGCGGTGTCTTCTTTTTTACTAACATCAACACATACTTCTACTCATCCTTCACAATTGTATACAAATTCCTTTTACCATCGTAGATTGCTTCCCTATCAAATTGCCAAGGTCTACCCAACAACAAATTACAGGCACTCATTGACATAACATCACACAAGGCTTTGTCGTTTTATGACCCAATCTGAAAACTAATCATGTATTGCTCCTTCACCACTAATTCATTTTTCTTTTGCAACCAGGTAACTTTATAAGGACTAGGATGTTTCATCTTTTTAAAACCTAGAACTTCTACCATTCCCTTTGAAACTAGGTTATCAGTACTACCACTATCTACAATTACTTTGCAACACTTACCTCTAGACTTGCATACATTTCTGAAAAGACTTCTCCTTTGAGATGCTTCATCCTTCTTCACTTTTGGTGTTATCAACACTCTCTTGAACATAAGAAATTCTCCCTCTTCAAGATCTTCTACTTTCAGTGATGCCACACTCTCTTCATCTTCTTATACCATGTTATTTTTGGCCACACTTTTCTTATTCTTCTCTTGATGTAATTGTGGACATTCATAAGCTCTATGTCCTGTCTCACCACACTGAAAAATATTTCCCAAGGAACCCTTTTCTATTGCTACCAAGTCTTCCTGTAGAGTATTCTCTTCCTCTCACTCCTTGATTGGACTCCTAGTTCCATTTTGAATTTATTTCTTCTTCCTGAACTTGTTTGCCTTTGCCATTGCTCCCTTGTCCTCTCCCAACTGAGAATTTCCCTCTTCCCCTAGCATTACTCTGATGTCTTCTTTCTATCTTTTCTTCTACTTTCAAAGCATATTGATATGCCTCTTCTAGTGTAAAAATCTTCAACATACTCATCTCATCTTGTATATTAAATCTCAACCATTGATATATATAGCTACTTTCTCTTTATCCATTTGATGATGCACATATCTAATTACCATTTTATAAAACTCTTCAGTTAGTCCTTTACGCTCATATCTTTCTACATTAAATTCTAAAGTTTTCTGAGCATTCTCCAACTCATAATCTCTAGGAATAAATTTGGCTTTCAATCGAGTAACCATCTGATTCCACCAAGTTATTCTCACATCTCCAATAGCCACTCTCTCGCTTTGCAAATCCCTCCACCATAAAGCAACATGTCCCTTGAGTTTTGTTTATGCCAATCTCACCCTCTGAGGGTCAGATATTTTCATATTCAAAATATTCTTCTAATTCTCCTATCCAATCTATCAATTCATCAGGATTCAATGTTCTAGAAAAATTAGAAATTTCTATTTTGTTACCTCCTCCAACTTTGGCAAGTGCTCTTAGGAACTGTTCTTCTCTAGCATCTACTGGCTGTTCATTTTCTCTTTCTCATTCATCCTCCACAATTTCATCCTCATCATCAACATGATCTTCTACATAATCTAGGTTTCTTCTCAATCCACAAACCAAATTTCTCAACTTGTTCCTCATTTCAACATGAAACTATTCTAACATTTCCTCCATTCTGGGAACTCTTCATCTCAAGGGCATCTTCTCAAATTACAACCACTACTACTTGCTCTCCACACACACTGTGGAAACAAAATCCTCTTCTGCTCACAACTCCAACATCTCCTTCAACCCTCAGTAATTACGAGACTCTTCACACCTGCAAATAGCCTCTCGATCCCTCTAAGACAATACTTCATATTCTCTGCAACGTATCTCCTCCCAGCAAGAAAACCTTGTTCTGATACCACTTGATGCAGTCATGGCTAGTGGGTTTTATCAAACTACCTAATAATGCAACTAGTAATACACAATGGAAGCACAAATTCAGTCACAGATCTAAAAGTATTTTATTAACATCAAAACATCAGCATTTACAAATTCATTGGCCTCTTGAAGCTTAAAATTTACACTACAACAATCAATCGATTATGTGCTTACAACACCAAATCACATTTCAATTGTACAAAGACCCCCAATCTCTATCTTCCCACCTCTATTCCATGAGGAAATCAAACCCCCAATCCATAGAAGAAAAGGATATTTATACTCTCTAAGAAAAAAGGAAGTTGAACCATCTTCCATCGGTTAAGGAACTGAATAGGTGTTGTATTTCCAATGGCCACAATAGGAAATGATTTGTCTAATAGTTGAGCAGTTATGGAACTGAATCATTACTACAAAATATTCTCATTAATATATGATAGTCACAACTGTGTATATTTAACAATCAATACACACTTAGCCTTATAAAAGCTCGTTGGCAAAAATGCCCTTTCCATAACCACTACATGCATTATCAATATTCCTTCAAGTTTTGAAACTCCAACTTTCCCTGACACCTACTATGAAATAGTTATTAGCAAAAGGTGTACTTTTCAAACTTTAAAAGTTTGCCTTCCCAAGCTATTGACAAATTAGATATCTTGTAAACTAAAATATTTTCTAATACAAGCCTTTAGCCATCAAGCCACCCTTTATCAACAAAGTTTAACTTTCACAAATTTTATGAAAGCCTCATTTATACTCTTGTCAGCATATCAGTGAATTTTAGAAACCATGAACTAGTTCACAAACTAAAAAGTTTTTTGATACCAAGTTTTAAGCTATCAACTCCTTTTATTAATAATTTTGTTACACTGTGAACTTGGCTAAAGACTTGACACATTCCTTCTATCAGTAATATCTTCCATTCACAAACCAAAGAAACTTGACTTCAACTTTCAAAGCATTTATCGGTGAAGTGAACTTTCAATGAACCTAAGGATTCACGAACTAGTCATTTTTTTGACTAAGTTCGCAATCTTGCAACTTCACAGACAATGAAGAAACTTCATTCAAATGATTTAGAAAAATTTCAAACTTCTCTTGAGAGCTTGGATGGAGAAATCGCCCATCGGTGAATCAGGCCATTAGCAAACTATAGAAGCTACAAACTGAATAGTTGGCAAATCGAAGAAATCACTGACTAGCTATAACTTAGATAATTTTTAGCCAAATTGAAACTGGAGATACTCAATTGTCTCTTCTACATGATGACACTCTTAACTTGGCCAAATAAATCTGCATTTGCTCTAGAAACACAAAACTAACACAACAAAGAAAACAAAGCCAAAAACCAACTAAGAAAATAAAATATATTTTTTGGTGACATAAGATTGCCAATGAACTCAGATGCTCCTGTATTAGTTCCTTTGGGGCATGATCTTTCTCAAGGTGAGGTGAGTCAAGATTGGAATGCTATGAAGGTTGTTCTAGATGTTCCTTTTGAAAAGGAACTGGGATCCATTATGTGGGAGGTCGAGGCTAGGCCTGTTATGCCTTGTGACAATAATGATAACTATAATATGCCTAGGGAGGCATCTACGAAGAAAATTTTAATGCCCCCTTTCAAAAGATTCGTCCATGAGAAGGATGCTATGGAAAGGAAGGAGATTTCAACTCTAGAGGTTGGTGTTAGAGAAAATCTAGCCAAAAAGAAATATATGTGTGTGAATCCAACAAAGGGGGTTATCCAATGCTCCCTAGAATGATTTGGCTTCAAATTGCCCTAATTCATTTTTGATTAAGTAATCTAGAAAAAAGGGTCCAAATCCCTATACAAAATTAGCCAAAAGGCAAAGAAAAATAGACCCATGTGCTAGCCATAAATAATGCATCAACAACACATTACTAGTCAATAATATAACCAAAGTTGGACATAACAGGTAAAATGACTAGTGTTCAAAGTAGACAGATAGTACTTAATAAAAACAATAGAGCAACAAACACAGTAGAAGTTCAAACTAAGGGAAAACATTAGACCTATCTTGAGTGAGGAAAGTAAACATCTCCTCATAGTCCCCCATATAGTTAGTTCCAATGCCATGGATCTTTGCCTCTAGCTCCTGCATAACTGAGAATGGAGTAGCATAATGATGCAACACTTTGGTGATGGAGCTCTCCATCACCCTCCAATTCTTCTCCATCTTTGTCATTCTAGCCTTTAGGGTAGAAACCTCATTTCTAGTTTTCTCACATCTATCACAATTCTTTTCCTCCATAGTTTGCACCTGGACTTCTTCCTCCTCCTGTTGAGTCTAAACCTACTCTTGCACTAGTTGAGCTTGGGATTCTTCTTCATCCTTTAAATAAGAAGTATTCATTTCTAGAAATAGACAATTACCTTCCTCCTCACAAACAACTTTAGGAGTGCCAGAGTCCTCCCCAAACATTTCCTCTTCAAAATCAGAGTTGCTCGACACATCCACCCCCTTAGGATCATTAGACTAAATTCCATTAATGTGGTTAAACCTTCTCACCTATGGGATCCTATTGTTTCTCACTCCACTAGTCTCCCCAGTTCCTTTAACCCCCTATTTAACAATTAGCTCCATATTCACAAATTTTGAATCCTCCACCGCATACTGAACCCCTTCGACCACCTAGTTTCCCTTTAGCTTTTTATGGTTCTGATTCATCCCCCTCACTAGTTCTCTTGAATCCTTTTTTAAGACTCTCAGCTTGGGAAAAGATAAGGAAAGAGCAATCTCTATTGTTCTTTTGTAGTTTCTGAGTTGCCTACTCTAAAATTGTTGCTCGTTGTTGCATCTTTGCTACTATTTTGCTATGGGTGAGCCTTGAGTGTGTTGATGTTTTGGTGCTTGTAACAAGGTTTCCAATTCCCTTCAAAATCTACTTTACCCCTTTTAATAAAAAATGACCATCTAAGGTCTATCAAATATCTTCCTATAAATTAAAAGAGGTTCCATAAACTACCAACAATTAAATCTATCAACCCCTTATATATTTTTACTTTAAACCTCTTTTAATAAAGTAAATTTTCTTTGATTTAGCTTTTCTATTACCAACAACTTTCCAACTATCTAGATTTGGGGTGATCTTATCTAAATTAGCATCATTAGTCCAAAGGTTGCTTCCAAATCTATTAAAAAATATTGTTAATAAAGGCAAGCATCATGTTGAAAATAAAGAGTAATATTCAACAGACTTGATGAAAGGGATTCCCCATGGTAGGGTAGTACCACCTATCCTCTACCATCATTTGTAACAAGAGATAAAGGCTCCCAAAACAATGATCTTGAGGGGTGGTGCCCCCTCTCCTGCTATCTATAGTGGCTTGGCTGGATCCTTGGCTCCATAGGGCTAGATCGGTGGATGGGTAGGGCTGGATCTAGGCATATTGAGTGAGTGGCTATGAGAGTTAGGTGTGGAGGTAGATAGTTTGAGGGGTTGAGGATAGAATGGAGATGCTAGTTTGTAATAAAAGGCAAGCATCATGTTGAAAATAAAGAGTATATTTATTCAACATACTTTATGAAAGGGATTCCCCATGGTAGGGTAGTACCACCTATCCTCTACCATCCTTTACAATGAGAGATAAAGGCTCCCAAAACAATGATAATATCTTCTTTTTATCCAAAATCCTCCTCATTTTATTCCCAAAATTTTAAGACTCCTAAAACATTTTACTCCTATATATTCATGGAGAAACTCCTCACATTTTTTTGGTTACATGCCAAAATGCAAAACCCTTATCCAACAATTTCTTTCTTTAAATTGCATGATTTAATTTCAACAACTATCTTATATTTATTTTCTTAAAAAATATATAAATATATGCCTTATTTTTAATAGAATTTCTTCTTTATATAATGCTTTATTTTGATGAATATTGATCTTGGAATATGTTGTTTACTTCATAATAAAAAGTGACATGTCAATCAACAACATAAAAATATTTAGCACTTAGAAACATATGATTGAAACTTAATATTTAGAAAGTTTCATAGTTTCCCTAGCATCCCATCTTTAAACAATTTATACTTTTTGCAATATAACTAATTGTTGTTTTCAAAATCTAATTAAAATTTAAGTAAACAAAGCTGACATCTAGGCTCATACCCTTCTTTAGGCTGCCAATTTGGTCATTAATCTCACTTGTGTATGAATTATACTACAATCAAATTAACAAAATTATATATTTGTCCAAGTCTTTTATATACTACAAATAAAGTCTCTAACACCGCTTATAAGTTATACTACAAACAAAGTAGTCTTTTACTATACAATTTCAATAGTAAAGTGTCATCCTCTAATCATATAATTACAAGAAAGCTCACTTAGGCTTAAACCTTGAGAGTAACACGTTTACCAAGTAGTACAATATCACATAACAATCAAGACATGCACATGAAGCACTTGCGGGTATTAAACATAGGACAACATAATGAGATGTGTACCAAGGGATAACATAGTTATTTTTATGATATTTGATTCATGACATTTAAGCTCCCATGCCTGATTCATAATTATTCTATAATGGACGAGGACTTACAAAATTCATTCATAAGTTTTTCAGTACATTTTTTAATCTTAAAACATTCCTAGAGTTGCAATCCATGTGCATATAAATCATAAGACCTCACACATGAGAATAAATATACTTATATGATAGAAGTTTTAGCTTAGATAAAACCACAATTCAAAAATCTATGGTGTTTTATAGAGACCAAACTTAGTTGAGGTGTGTGGATAATTCTAAGGTATTGCTTGTTGTGGTGTGTTAATAAGTTAACACTTGCTATGTAATTAGAGATTATTTCTTGCATATCAAATGGTGTTATAGTGAAGATAGTATGATCCATTGTGTACGTATACTAAAAAACATATTTGCATTACCACTTCATCCTATTTGTGTGCTCAAAATAAATTTTGTTATTGTATGAATGCAGTATGTAAAAAGTAGTCTTTTGTATTTCTTCTAAATCTTCTAAACTATTATGAATTTTAAGTCAAGAAAAAAATGATTTTCCATTCAAGACTTTCAAATTCTACATAGAATCTCTAAGATGTGTTAAATACATAGTTGTTATATTGTTTTTGAGAAATAAAACAAGGGAATGAGGAATGATTAATAAAACTTACCTTCCTCTTCTCGACAAGTTGATGCATTTTATTAGACATGTATGTTTAAATGTGCAATATCTACAAACTCCATATTTTTTTATATTTGGATGGCAATCATTGAACAGGTCATTGAACACTCTATTGTAGGTTAATAATTACCTTTCATTCAACATAATAGTTGTATTTTCGTGCTTGTTTTGTTTGAAAATTGCCTTTTCCAACATGCATTCACAGATGGTGAGTTGTGATTATGCTAAATGTCAAGGGTTTTATGTTAGTGTTTCCTATTAGTGTTCCTTTGTGTTAGTATAATAGTAGCAGTGTGGACATTGTAGACACCTAAAAATGCCTTACCATCACTTAGATATCCCCTTGTTGACATCACCTTACAACACGTTGACACTTTCGTCCTAAGAGTCCCCTTTACTATATCCCCTTCTAAATTAATTAAATAAATTAAATTTATTTAATTAATTTTCTCTATTACCCAATTTAATTAAATAAATCATATTTATTTAAATAAATTTATCCATATCCCTATAGTCAAATTAATTAAATAAATTTTATTGTTATCCTAACATATCGCATCTCTCATAATTAATTAAATAATTTTATTATTTAATTATCTCCCACTTGTCCTTATCCTCATCCACTTGACACAATCAATAAATGAGAGTCACATGACTTTGCACAAAAGTCAAACTAACTCTTAGTCCTAGCCACACATTTCAAACTACACCTCTTAATCTCAACTATTCACATAAGGATATGCCCTAATCCTCCACCTTTTAATCTCAACCATCCATTGCACCTCTTAATCCTAGCCATCCATCCAATTATCCAAGCATCTATTAATCTAGCCTCAACCAAGCCAATATCATCCATATTTGAAAGTAACATCATGCTATCAAAATCAACATATCCACAACTTGAATGCAAAGTTATGTTGCTGGTTTCTAGAGCAATCAACATGTCATTATCAAGAGCATAGCTAGTGGAATTATGGTGCACTCCATTCCGCTCTATCGGAGGAGAAAGAGTGATTTGAGATAAAGGTTGTGTATATTGCATTATCTTTGTTGTATTTCCTCTTGTCATTTTCTTGTCTTAAGGCGCAATCATAGTTTATGTTAGTAAAATGATAGCAATGTGGATACAGATAGAAGATAAACAAAAGCTTCATTTCACTACCATAATAATATAAATGAGAATGCTTTTAGGCCCCAATTACTAGGTAAGCCAAACCCAATGTTGGATAAGATGAGCCTTATCCATATAAGATAAATATTCTTACATCTAGATATCAATGTTCTATGTATGTTTATATCTCTGTTTGCACTCTACTTAAATATCACAATTTTTGATAGTTAAAAAGTCAATAGCACTTTTACACCTCATCCCTACCAAAAAGTGGTAAATAGTTGTTCTTCTTTGTAATGTCCAAAATTTACTTTTGACCCTTCAATGTAGTTTAAGAATAACCCCATTATATAGAAATAGGATTGTATAGCTTTACACTTGGATTTTATACATTCTTATGACACTTCAAATCTGATCCGAGGTTAGAGTGTGAAGGGTGCACTCAAATTCTTGCTTCGTGTAGAAATAAAAGTAGATTTTTAAATAATTTTGTATTACTATAGGTAGTAAAAGTTATCAAACAAGCAAAGCGCTGAACATACAATATATCAGTATATTGCTTCAGCATCTCTCTTCTGTTCCACAGAAAAGGTAATGTATATATTTTGCCTTAATTATAAAAGAGCTTCCTGCAAATTCTATATAACAAAGCTTTCCCTTAAGTTCTTTATGAAGATTTACATTCTATATGGGGGAAGGAAAAAAAGATCTAGTATATTCTTGGCTTTACTACATAGAAAAGCCTTGCTAAAACAAATCCTGCCGTAACAAAGTTACAGTTGCATACAAAAATTACATAACTAGCATGGATCCTCAAATTACAGTGGTTAATAATTTGAATAATAAAATGTTTAAGAACATTACAATTCAGCAGAGCAGTAGAGCTTAATTTTACACAAACATAAACGAGAAATGGCTGCTTATCTATTCTATTTCCCCTGCCAGAAAACATTGGAACCACACCTATATTTGTCCTTCCCTTGGCACTCCAATTTTATATCATCTGTCAAAAATGGTACATTCTGCAAAAATCCACCATATCGTCAAGAATAAAACAACTGATTGGTTATGGCTAATTTTAAACATCCACTTCAACAGTTAAAATTCAATTTTGGCCAATAAAAATAATGTTTAATAGAGTGATGGATTATGATCAAAGCACTTGTTCTGAGGTGAAAACCAGATCCCCACCATATGGCCTCACCTAAACAGCTGTATAAAAAGTTTCAACCCCATGACCTCCTCACTGTAAGCATATTGACTTTACCAACTATGCTCTACATGCATGTATGAATGGAATTGACTTCTGGTCGGTGATATTTCGACTACTGTCGAAATTACAACTCACTGGTTGGATAAGCTTTTCCCCACCAAACAGCCCACAATTTCCCACCATTAAAAAAGAAAGAAAGATTGGGATAGCATATGATTATGTATTTACCTTTGCCTTGGCCAGATCTTGACAGCCAGTGAAATTGTATGGGAATTGGCATGTGCCAAATTCAACAGTATAAGCCCTGGCAATGTTTGCTCCACTTGTAGCCAACCTCTTTGCATCGTTCAATTCCTGAGAATACAAAATAGAGTAAGCTATTAACAGTAATACATAATAATATACCACAAGAGAAGATAAAATAGGCTTTTGATGTCAAAATTGGTCTTTAAAGCCTGTTAAGGTTTGTTTGATTGTTTAGAAAAATTCATGTTTAATTTAGTAGAATTGTATACCTTGTTGGCAGCACTTTTAGCTAAGAGATCTTCAACCAAGCCAGCATTGGCATTCCCAGAGATGGTAAAGGCAGAGAAAAGAGCTACACCCAATCCCACCATTGCTGCCCTCTTTACATCATTGTTGTTGTTATTAGCGTTGGATTGAGCTCTCACAACTAATCTTGACTTGGGTAACAAAGGGAGGGAAGCAGAAAAGGAAGAGGAATGGCTTCTGATAGAAGGTTTGATGCACTCTGCATTAAGATTAACACTAAGAGATGATGCAGTTTTTGTAGTTGCCAACATGCCTGCCATTGCCACTGCCATTGTACAGGTTTCTTACAATCTTTAGACTCGAGAAAATGGCTTCTAAATTCGCAATATCGATTGTGATGAAATCTTTTAGCCACTGGTTTGGCTTGTGGATAGTACAACATGATCTAGTGGATAAGATGAGATTTCCATTCAGCCTATAGCATTGGGGTTGTCATTTAGTTTTTTGCGGGTGAGGTTCGTGGAGGATTGTAGTGGACCCAAGCTGCGTCCTAATTCATTTTTATTTTCATTTCCTTCAGAAAAAGTATGGAACAAATAGGTTTGGTAAATGTTATAGGCATCTAAAACATAGTATTATTATTATTTGGAAATAACTCCGCTATATAAATATTGGTATTTTTGTTTACTTAACAAGTGGATTATAACAAATGAGTATAATAGGATAAGTAAGCATACATCTAAATTAAAAGTTTTTCTTCAACTAAGCTACCATGAGTTCATCTAGGGGTTGAACCTAATCCAATCGCACCTCTAAGGGCTTGAACTTTGGTGGGTGGTGTAATCAAGGAACATACCATCACCCTCACCAATTGAGCTACAACCCTTTGGTTAAACATACAATTTTTATGCTAGTAAACTTATCTTTACCATGAGGTGAAATCAATTTTCCTATTCCAGGATTGATAAAGCAGTTGACAACTAGTTTTCTTATTCGGTTTTGCGACATGTGTACAACATGCGGGAGCACTACTCATGCTTTCTATTTTGGGAAATTCTTCTTTGAAAATGATTCATTCGACTTAGATGCTTTTTTAGTTTTAGTTAGTCAATCTTAAAGAATATTGTGTAGATTGTTGTAACAGTGAATTGCTCCTGAGATTAATAAAATATTGTGAGATTTTTGCCTATGGCTTTTCCTAGCACATAACCAGGGTTCTACATAAAACTATGTGTTGTTCATTTTTGTGCGCTTTATTGCTTTTCATTGTGTATATTTTCTATTTCTGCATTGTATATTTTTCTCTACAGTTGTTTCTACATGTGTGTGTGTGAGGTCTAAAGTGGAGCTAATGTCACCCCACAACCAATTAAGAATGTTCTATGATTATTTGGAATGATAAAGGGTGTGGCTTAATGTAGTATGTGGGGAATGCCAAAAGTAACAACTCTAAAGGAAATTAATTTAAAGATGAACACTATATAAATAAATTTAGGTTAATTAAATAACTGTAATTAATAAATATATACTTGATTTTGATTAATGAGATGATAGTGAAAGTGTAATTAATAAGTATATAATTAATGTAGATTAACGAGATGATATTGATTACTAAATAAATATATAGAAATTAAATAAGAAGATTAATGGTACTTAGTTTAAGAATGAATGATGTGAAAACACTATTAATATCATATTGAATCCATTTACCATTATCTAGAAAATTAATATCTCTGGTCTAATGAATGTTTTTGGACAACCTTATAAATGAGTATGGTTCAATCTCAAGCCCCTTGAGTTCAATCTTGATTACTATAGATTTGATCTGACTTGTAGGATTGAACTATACTACACAAAAAATGACCTCATAGAATGTGCTTTAGTAAACCTATTCGCTTTCTTCTTCTAAATAGTTGAATATGTCAAGGTGGTACTAGGGTTCTCGCTTTAGGAGTTTGTCAACTCAATAGGTGAATGGGTTCTCGTAGGCCAAATCTATTAGGATTAAGGTGCCATCAACCTTGTAAATCCTATGTAATTTATTATTTCTATTATTATTTGTAAATAACTCATAAGGGATGAAAGGTTTCACCAACAACAATCTTGTTTTAGCCGCATGTTTATATCTAGTACTCAACGCTAATTCGTCTACGATCTTATTTCAACCTTATTTGTATTTTATTATTGTAAATTTGGACTATTTGTCATTAGGTCACAAATTTGACAGTCAATATTATGTCAGTTTTCTTGCCTTAGAAGGCAACCCCCTTTTATAAGGATATTTGTACTACATTTTTAGCAGAGTTGAGAGTAACATGCATCATTGGATTGAAGACTTAAGAAGAAGATGAAATGCATGTATTGTAATCTCATATTTGAAGGTAATACAACTTGGAGCATCTTTTCTTGGTGGAGTTTCTTACCTAAAAGGGTTTTCTCCATTTTATATACTGTGTTATGTGTTCAGTTCTTAATACATGTTATTTCTGTGTAGTGGGTTTTATTTTTGTTGCAATCTCCATTGATTCTACATTATTTAGAGGATATTAATAAGGTTTGAGTTAGATTTTTATTGTGTAGTTTGTACCTTCATTTCTAACATTTGGTATCAAAGCCTAGCCAATTTTGATTCTTGGGTGGTAGTGTGAAGGTTTTTAGCTGCAGTGGGAGATTTTGTTGTTTTTTTTGGAGATCTTGTGTAGGACATCATGGTTGCATCTACTGTTGCTTCAACCTCTTGGTTGGACATTGAAAAGTTTAATGGTACAGGGTACAAATTGTGGAAGCTGAAGATGGAGGATTTGCTTGAGGAAAGAAATTGGTGGTTGGCTATTATGAAAGAGAAGAAACCCAATGATGTTGCTCAAGATAAGTGGGATAGACTGGATAAAAGGCACGAGGTACAATTCAGCCATGTCTTGTAGATTTTGTTCTACTGAATGTTATGAGTGAGAAGTCTACACATAGCTTGTGGAAGTGTTTGGGTGAAATCTACCAAGCCAAGAGTATGGTAAACAAGCTTTATTTAAAGTGTAAATTATTTTCAATAAAAATGAAAGAGGGTGAATCAGTTGCATAGCATTTGAAGTCATTTAATTTGTTATTGAGTCAACTAGCATATGTAGATGTTGATGTGAATGAGGAAGATAAATGTATATTGCTTCTTTTTTCTTTACTGAGTCATGGGAGAATGTTATTTTGGCTATCACTACTAACCTCATAGATCTGAAGTTGGATTCTCTTGTTTTAGTTCTACTATCACATGAATTGAGGAAGAAAAGTTTGGATAGTTCAGGGGATGCTTTCAATGTCAGGGGAAGGTCAATAAAAAGAGGACCAAAATGGTGTAGTCATGGTTAGGAGGGTCAACAAAGTGAACAGTCTAGACTGTGCAACAAGAGTAAACACAATGGAAACAACTCAAAGATATAAAGGGTAAATGCAAGGAGATAGGGGACCAAAAAGTTGCCACCATCTCCAAAATTAAAGCAAAATGCGAGTGCGTTATAATGTGAGCACGTTATAATGCGCTCACGTTTTGATTTGCATAAAAGCCAAAAAAAAGCCATTTCTACCCATTCAGTTGCGACCATTTCTCCTCACAACAACAAAGAAAATAGGAAAGAACACAATCACGTTGAAGAAAAGGCTATTGAATCAATTGTAATAGAGAAAACAACAAATTCACAATGCCACCTTGCCACCAAAGACATTGTCATACAAATTTGGAGGCTCCAACATAGGAAGAAGGTAGGGTTTGACTAATTTTGTTAGTTTGAGAATAATTTTTGAGTTTTGCAATGTTTGATTTATTTTTATATTGCATTTATAGTTATTGGAGAAAGAGAAAACCTCAATCTAGCTGAAGGTGAAAAAAAATCCCAAACCCTCCAAACCCTCAAAACCCACCTTCACTTCCTTTTCATGTAAGGGATAATCAAGAACACTACCTAGGGATAATAGAAGAAAACAAGAAACATCTTCAAACTATTATTCAAACCCTAAACAATCCAAGTGGAACCACTGATTGTAGGAGGGCACTTGCAAAATCACTATAGGAGATTGTTTCCCACACGGATTTGGTGACAAAACAAATCACTGAATTCTAAGACTATAGGGAGAGGAGTTGGCAATATTATGTCAACAAGTTGTCATATGAACAAGTCAAGAATGAAAAAATTACAAAATCTTAATTATGTGCACAATTCATTAATCCCAAAACTGGCCAAAGATTAGAAGAAAGTTGCAAATGGTTTCCTATACATTGGTGTAGGAATGAAGAAATTCCCAAAAATTTTGGGATAGATGGTACATGGTCTTCAATGAGTGCCCATGCAACAATGATGAGGTACCACAATATTTCTTGAGGAAACTCTATTGTGAGTTTGTCCTCAACAAGATTTTGAATTATTTTGACATTAGTGAGTTCCAGGGTAGAGGTGGTGGCTCTGCCCAAGATAGACCCAAGGCTCAGTGAGATGAAGACCATGTGCCTATACCCCGAGTGAGGCTAAAATGTAGGTCACTCCGTTTGGCTTTGAAGGAGAGTGTTGAGTTGGAGACTTTACATTCATTGACTACTCTCACCCAAACTCTATCACAACATGCTGATGATCTTACCCAGGCCAATGAGGGTGAGAGTAGTAGGTGTCATGTGTCCCTACATTTGTGCAGTACATGTGGGAACCTATGTGATTATGGGATGTAGGAGGCACAACAGGACTCTCGACAGGATGTTGCGATACAGGAACATGATGCTGTGACACAGGGGCATGACATATTGGATGATCTTGTTCTCAGTAACGATCTCTTATAGCATACATTTGGTATTGACTCTTAGGTAATTTGTTACAAGTTTCATCTTGATTTAGTATATTGTTATTTGAAATTTGTAATTAATTTTATATGATTATCTATATTATAAGTAAAAAATAATGTATGTAATTGTTTGCGCAATGAAATTATAGGGTTAGAGTCTTCATCCTGCCTCCATTAGCCATCTATTGGAAGGTTATGAGAGGAGGTCAAGTCAGAAGGTATATAATTTATCACATAATCATAATTATTGTAGATATGTTAATGGTAATATTATTTTGTTAAAATTTGATGATTTCAATAGTCATTGGCACCTCCACGATTTCCTTGGTCCCCTGGATGCCAAACTACCACTTTTACAGAGGTAAATTTAACCATTTCTAATCATTATACATTTTCAAAATAATGTTATGTATTTATTTTGTTGGAATAATCTTGAACTTGATTTTTAGATGCTGAATACAGTGGAGACTCCTCCTGATCTTCATGAGTTAGTGCAAATAGGCATTACTGCAGCCATGATGTCTGCAAATCCTTTGATTGAGGTATGAACCAATAACATGAAAATATCATAATTTTGTATTTCTTGTTTTATCTCATATCATTTGATGTACATAAATGATATTTATGTTTAGTCAATTTTTCTTCTTGATGCTTCTCATAGGAGGTCACAACTCTAGTCCATCCAAGTACAGATGTAGAGAGAGACAAGATGATGGAGAGTGATCATCAGGTGGCAGTAAGTGATCAATCTTACATATGTGATGTTATATATTAATGTGCATATATTTCTTGATTATATTAACAGGTGGAGCCAGATTGACTTCTGTCGAAGAGGTCTACTCGATAACAGAGAGAGGATGAGTTAGTGATTGGCTCTACATCTTCATGGCCAAGCAAGGGTCGCTGATTATTTCATAAAAGTCCATAGGAAACTAGTTTTTGGGATATTTTTTGTATGCCTAGATGGCTTTGTATACATTCTTTTGTATGAACTACCGATGTATATTTTTGTATATATGCCTGTATGGCTTTGTTTGGACATGCCTATATGGCTTTTTCTATAAACTAGATGTTATATTCATGACATTATGCATATGATAGTTTATATTAAATATTTAATATGATAATGAATTATTGTTACAAGAATTTGGTTTTACAAGTGCCAATTGCATATGCTTGAAAGTTTATAAATCATTTTCAAATAATACATTTTGTGCATATCTTGCAATCATTGAATTCTATGGGACTATGCATTTCTTTGAGGCATCATTTCAAATAGTTCATGTGCCTTGTCTATGCTCCCATACTTTCCATACATGTCTACAAGGGTAACTTTGCAAATACAATACATGTGACAAAATTCCTATATCATTTATGCTTTGATGGTTGTCCACACCATGTTCTCTAGATCCCATTATAGCATAGGCAAGGAGGAAGTTGGTTAAGGTTGTACAATTTGGTTTTAGATGTGCCAAAATTTGCGTAAATGGTTGAAATTTATTTTTGTGCATTTATTTGAGAGTTTTTAAAGCCTTATAAAAAATCCATTTCATACATATCTTGCAATCATTGCATTCCATGAGACAACATTTCTTTTAGGCATCGTGTCAAACATTTCATGTTCGTTGTATATGCTTCCACACAAGTTGCATACATGTCTTACAGGATACTTACAACTATGACATTTGACAAAATTCCTATATCCTTTATGCTTTGATGGATGTCTATATCGTGCTCCAAACATACCATTTCTAAGGTTTTGGAATTTGGCTTTACACTTGCCAATTACATTTTCTTGTAACTTTCTAAAGGCTTATCAGAAAATCCATTTTCTTCATATCTTGCAAGCATTGTATTCCATGAGGCAACATTTCTTTGAGGGATCATGCCAAACAATTCATGTGCCTTGTCTATGCTTCCACACTTTGCATACATGTCTCTGAGGGCAGTTACAACTACAACGTTTAACAAAATTTTGATATGTTTTATCCTTTTGATGGATGTCCATTTTGGCATAGGCAAGGAGGATACTGGCTAAGGTTGTGGAATTTTGCTTTACACCTACCATTCACATTTTCATGAAAGTTTGTAATGCCTTATCAAAAAATCCATTTTGTTCATATCTTGCTGTGTATGAGGAAAAATCAATTAAATCTAAACTAATAAAATCAAAGAACCCAATAACATAAAGAAAACGAATTTAAATAAAAGCCATGACAAATAATCAATGAAATAAAGACTTTTACCGAAATCTATATTGTTTCCTTTGGATTGAATGTGAATTGCTCAATGAAGTTGCGAAGCCATAGCTGCAACAAGCAAGTAGTGTGCTCAAGAGATCAATGTCAAAAGATCGTGAGAGTGCTCAATCGACGCGTTTTGTATGCTCAAAGCTCTGTTAAGTATGCCTAAGAATACAATCGAAGAGAGAGGCTCAATGAAGGAGATGAGGGGGATTTATATAGGTTTCAACAGAGATCGATCAACGGTCCAGATAATTCAAAAGAATCAACAGAGGAGAATAGTTGAGGAATGTGCAACGAATGAGAAGAAGACATGTGTCTTGCTTTCTTTTGCATGAGAGGAGTTATCAAGAATAGAAGAATAAGTTAACTGAAGAGATAAATCAATTAAAAGAATAAAGCAATCAGTTAAGTGATTTAAAACAAGAAGAAGAGATTTGCATGAGAAAAGAAGATATTTTGCTTTATTAAATATAAAAAATCTTGAGTTATATTAGAGATAACTCAAATTTAGAAGAAAAAAACAATTTAAATAAAAAAAGGATTTATTTTAAATTTAGAGAAGATATTATTGGAAGAAATAATTAAATAATTGGAATTATTTAATTTAGAAGATTTGAAAGCAAATTAAATAAATAAATTTATTTAATTTGTTGTGCATGATTTTGGAAGAATCATTTTGATTTAATTAAATAATGTAAAATTATTTAATTGTAGATAAGAGAGAATTGTGATGAATTAATTAAATAATTGGATTTATTTAATTAACGTGGATGTGAATTTTAGAAAGAGGATAAAGATCAAATTAAATAGTTAAAATTATTTAATTGTGGAAGAATATAGAGGAATTTGATTTAATTAATTAAATAAAGAGAATTTATTTAATTAATGTTGAATTTAGGAGATTTAGAAGAATTTGATGATAATTAATTAAATAATTAGATTATTTAATTAATGTGGGAAATGTAGGTGATTAGGAAGAAATGACAAGATGCGAGCAGTGTGACGACTTGGTCATTTCAGGGTGTCTACATTTTGCCCCTCTTTGATGCAATGCAACATGTAGCGTTGTGTCAAAGAAAATAATTGTCAAAGACGTGATACAATTTTTTTTTAATGCCCTAGTGTAGCTAGTTGCCCCTAAATAGGTCCCATGGGGACCACAATCCTCATTTGCACCCTAGGAGATTCTAAATTTAGAGAGGAGAGCTTCCAAACCTAGTTGAGAGAGAGTGGAGCAGACAGTGGGGAGAGATGCCGATTCCAGTGCACAGTCATTGGGTGGAGCTGGTGCGGACCTACAGGAGGCCAGCAGGAGCTCCAGCAGCGGTAAGTGGTCGGAAACCCCCTTTGCATTTGTCGTTTGAGGGTAGATTAGGGCTAGGTTTAGGTAGAGTTACCAAGTAAGCCAAAAGCGCTTTAGAAAATTGCAGCGCGTATGGTAGTTGGTTTAGGCGCTTTTGGCGCACCGCAACGCGGCTGGTAGTTGCCCGCAGCGCTATTGGTAAAATCGCATCACGTCTGGTTAATTTTGTTAGCACCGCAGCGCATTTGGTAGTGTGCTACAGCACATTGGGTAGAATAGGTTAGTGCGAAAGGTGGAGAAGTAGAAAAAGTGCGTCGTGTATGGTAGGACAGAGTGGCACGATTGGTAGGCTGGCACGACGCTTCTGGAAAAACAAGGCGCATTTGGTTTAGAAATCATAGCGCGTCTGGATGAACAGTATGGCACTGTTGGTAGAGAGGGATAGCGCTTTTGTATAAAACAAAGCGCGTTTGGTTTGAATAGAAGAAAATGAGGGTTTTAGTAAAATGAGGGCCTTAGAAAAGGGATGCCTAGGGGGGGAAGGGATGGCATAGCAGAGATGTAGATAGGACATGGAGGGATTGGGTATAGAAGAACTGACAAGTGAGTTTGTTATGGATGCAGAGGATTTTGCCACCACTGATGTCGCGAAAGCAACATCACGCGATAGCGCACGAGGTTGTATAGCTGACCTGGGAGGAGGACGCATTCTTAGAGCATGCAGGACTATGGCACGTAGCGCATTTGACACACATTAGGGTGAATCTCGCCCTAGTGACAGCAGTTGTGGAGCGATACCATAGCGAGACTTCGTCGTTCCACTTTCTGATGGGGGAGGCTACAGTGACACTAGAGGATGTATACCGCATCCTGAGGATTCAGATAGATGGAGAGATAGTGGACTTTGACCAGGCACGGGGCGAGGCAGGCTTGGAGGAGGTCTTCTGCACAGATGACCTGTGGATAGAGGATGGGGAGATCCGATGGGCAGACGTCCCGAGACTCTGTGACAGGATCCGATGGATAGTTGCGTCACTGATTGGCGGCTTCCTGTGTCTAGATAGGAGATCTAGAGGTTTATCAGTTGGTTGGGGGACTGTGCTATCAGGGATGTTTACACATGGCAGACAGTATGCGTGGGGACCCTGTGTACTGGGACAGTTATATCATGACATGCACCATTGTGTTTACAGGAGAGGCAGGAGCCTCTCAGCAGGGGTGACTTTACTACAGGTATGGGTGTGGGAGCACATTCCAGTGATCCGACCCATGGCACAGTGCCATCGAGACAGGGGTGAGCCATATGCATTTTTATATGACGGGGTGATGACACATCAGAGGATGGGGTCTGTTAGCTATTGGAGGCGGTAGATTGACGAGATGGACCTATTCATATGGAGGCCCTGGTTACTATGCGAGGAGTGGGATGACGAGCATGAGCAGCTCATGTACCGCAGATAGGCTCTCTATCTGTTTGGTAGACAGATAGATATGATAGAGAGATATCTTCCAGAGCGAGTTCTCCAGCAGTTTGGATTGCCGCAGGGACTACCTGTGGGGGAGGCCACACATGCCAGGACATGGAGGGAGATTGGAGACCGGGACGCCGAGATCCCAGTGGCGACAGCATTGGCAGAGGTACGGGGACTTGTCCCCATTAGATGGGATTGGGACTCTGGGCTGGCAGACCCAGGGACGCTGCCAGAGTACGATCAGTACTGGCAGACACACAGGCCGATGAGATTGACTACACTAGGTGTAGCAGGGACAATGGGAGAGGTACTAGTCCTCGGTGGGGAGGCTAGGATGAGACGGCAGGCTAGGGCAGCCAGGCAGCAGGTAGTGGGTCAGCAGGCAGGTGGAGAGGGTAGCGGCGAGCAGGCCAATGTAGAGATGGCGGAGGCAGTGGGCCCGGTCGTAGAGACCGACTTGCAGACAGCAGAGCGACTGCTGCAGGAGGAGATAGCCCGGAGGACTCGATTAGAGCTCCGGATGGCACGACTTAGGAGGGATAGGGATGCAGCGCGGGTGGATGTGAGGCAGGCAGAGGCCACAGCCCAAGCACAGACATAGGCAGCCTCAGCAGCACAGATAGCCCTAGCACAGGTACAGGCACAGCTACAAGCACAGGTGCAGGCATACAGACAGCTACAAGCCCAGGTATAGGCACAGGCACAGGTACAGGTGCAGCCGCCAGCCGCACCAGCGGCAGACGCCAAGGAGCTAGCACAGGCCAGGAGAGAGAGAGATGTAGAGGTGCAGCTGCGGTTGACTGCAGAGGCCACACTCTTTAGAGTGAGACGGGAGAGAGAGGAAGCACGCCGTGCACTGGGTGCAGACCAGAGGACCCTATACAGCGAGCTCGTCCGAGTGCAGGGTGATCTAGTATCAGCCGGCCGTAAGGCAGAGTACTACAGGGGTTTGTACGTGGGTGCAGTGCCAGCAGCGCAGCAGGCACCGAGCTACAGAGACAGGAGTAGATCTGGGGCATCCGGATCTCGGAGGACAGGGCAGTCAGTGTCCTCAGTTAGAGGGCCACTTTTACTACCAGGGGGAGGAGGAGGACCATCAGGGGGACCTCCACCAAGCACAGGGGGAGGACATGGGCCACAACAGGAGGGCAGCTCTACCCACTAGGGTGCATACACTTGTATATTGTATCATATTGTATCATTTTGGACAGATACCTGCGTGCATTTTGATGTATATTTTGCGGGCTCTTGATAGCCTTGATGTACTATATTGATGTATATTTGGATGTATACACACTTTGTATTATTGATGTAGACACAGACATTTTGTATTATGATTACATGATATATATGATGATCGATTCGGCTCACTGTTGTTCATACTTTTGTGTATGCATTCTTTGATGTCATGGATGTGATGATATGTATGTATGATTATGGATTCATGTGATGCTATATGTTGCTTATATGATGCTTATAGATGTATGATGATAGAGATGTATGATGATATAGATGTGATGACTAGTGATTTCTGACATGTGGGTTTTGCAGATATGCACCAGAGAGAAGAACAGGAGGAGATGGAGACAGAGACTGTTGATTAATTACTGCAATGAAAGCGATATAAAGGTTGTGGGACTGGATGAATGAGCTTGTTACAATGGCTTCGCATTTGTATATACAGAGCAATCCTTATTGTGATATAGCACGTGGATAGTTCGCCACCAAGGTATAAAAGACCAAGGTGCAGTAATATCCAAGTGCGTGGACGTTGACTCTGCAAGCAAACGGTTTGAACTTAGATCTTTTTAGACAAAATATAACCTTGTTGGAATGTGTGAATAAGCCATAGTCTTGAACATAAAATAAACTTCAATACATGTGAATGCAAGAAGAATTATTAATATGTAAGATGCTAGGTCGTAACACACACAAGATAAATAGAATGCTAAGAAAGATACTAAAGATCATTCCCCAAACACGGCACACAGAAAGCAATGACTATGCCCCCAATCCATACTGCATCGCAACATACCAAGATTATAGATAAATCAAGGTAGCCTTGAATAGGTATTGGAAAAGAAACAAAAGATAAAACAAAAAATCAAAGTGACTAACTTACAAAGTAAACATACAGCCAACATATTCTCTTGCCAAAGAGGTTGCTCAGGATAGATTGGATAGGAAAGATAACAGCCTTATCGTAGGAACTCAGTGTCCGTTAAAGGGTGCTATCTACCTAAAAAGACAATGTCTTGCTGCAGGAAATGCCACATGTCGTAGGAGACGCGTGTATTGGTCTCAACAATGGAACACTTCGCAAAAGACAAGCTTGTTGATCTAGGGCTTTGGTTAAGCGGGACTTAGCTGATGTTGGCAATCGGTATGCAGGACAGTAGATGACTCTGGAAGTAGGCCTCTTTGCTTCAAGTTTGTTAAGGACTTTTGCTTCTGAAAAGATGTATTAGTTTGCTGCTTGAGTTAGTCAAGTTGAGGCGAATGGATTTTGACAAACGGAAGACTAGAAGGATGAAATGCAACTGGATTAAGACGGGCGGAGAATGATGGATCGTGTGTGCCTGAGTACTAGATACATCCTTCGTATTCTAGACTGCCTACATACCCTGTATCCACGGGATCAAGGCACACGACGATGCAAGATGAAAATGATAAATATGTAGTTCTGGATAGAGTGATGAATGGGTCAAGGTGAAAGGAGGGGATCTTATGTACCTGAGTACTGGATACTTCCTTCGTATGCCAGACTGCCTACATACCCATATCCATGGGATCAAGGTACCTTAAGATTGAGAAGATGATAATATGTAGTTCTGGTGAGTGTGATGATGTGGGAAACAGTGTTGAGAAGATAACATCCTTATCGTAGGAGCGATGTGTCCGTTAAAGGGTGTTACCTGTGGAAATGAGAAAAGATTGAAGTATGCGTTGTGAACCACGAACAAGGAACCAATCCTAGACCTAAGTTAAGGAAAGAGTTGCCCCCATTCTAGTAGAGGAAAATGTGTGGGCGACCACTGAAGAAGACACAGAAAGACTTGACCTAGGACCAGACAGTGTTAACTGTAGACACAGATCAAGACGTGGGATGACGACGAGGGACATTGACAAATTTCCAAGCTATACTAGATAGGGAGATGGAAATGCAAACAAAGTCAATGGTTTTATTATGGATGGATGGAAAGTGCGCTACGAACTGGACAAGGAGAGGACAGGACTCGATAGACAATGGATGTTGACTCTACACATAGCACCTATTTGCCAGGTTTTCACTATGGTACTTATCCAAGGCGCCTGTTTGCCAGGTTTTCACCAGAGGATGGATTTTTTTTTTTTTTTTGGAATACTCTGAGGATCAGGCATAGAACTTCTTGAGATGGACACTGTTAAGTGGCTCATCTAGAGGAATGCCGTCAGGTGTAGCTAAAGTATAAGCTCCTGATCCATATACTGCTGTGACAATAAAGGGGCCTAACCAGTTAGGCTCAAACTTGCCCTTTTTTTCTTGATCTGTTTGATTTCTCTGATTCTCCTTAAGTACAAGGTCACCAACTTGAAACCGTCTTTCTTTGATCTTTTTATTGTAATTACGCCAGAGGTGGTTTTGATAGACATGGAGATGATTAAGTGCGGCAAGGCGCCTCTCATCTAGTAGTTCAAGCTCAGCTAATCTGGAAGTGCGATACTCATCTCCGCCGATTAGGTCCTGCATGGATACTCTGAGGGATGGGATCTCGACCTCTATAGGTAGGATGGCTTCAGAGCCAAAGACCAAGGCATATGGTGTGGCACCAGTTGGTGTTCTGATACTAGTGCGGTAGGCCCATAGGGCGGGATTGAGTTGCAAGTGCCAATCACGACCAGCTTCATTGACTGTTTTCTTGAGGATTTTGAGAATGGTCTTATTGGAAGCCTCCACTTGGCTGTTACTCTGCGGATAGTAGGGAGTTGAAAAGTGATGTTGGATATTGTATTGTGTGCACAAGGCACGGACATCTTGGTTCTTGAATGGTCTCCCATTATCAGTGACAATGGCTTGGGGAATACCATACCAGCATATGAGGTAGTTTAGAATAAACTTGGCTATTTGTTTACCGGTGATATAGGTCATAGGAATGGCTTCCACCCACTTCGTGAAATACTTAGTGGCGGTAATGATAAACTTGTGGCCATTGGAGGAGGAAGGGTGGATTTGTCCTATGAGGTCGAGACCCCATTGAGAAAACAGCCATGGAGTTGTCACAGGTTGTAATTCATGAGCTGGGGCGTGAATCAAATCTCCATGCTGCTGGCATTGTAGACACTTCTTAGCAAACTGTGTAGCATCTTGCTCTATTATAGGCCAGTAATAACCTATTCTGAGTATCTTCTTAGAAAGATTAGGACCGGTAGAATGTGCACCATAGACACCTTCGTGTATGTCTCGTAAGGTAGCTTCGGCTTCTTCCGCATTAAGACATCGTAAGAGGATACCGTCGAGACTCTGGCGATATAGTGTATCACCCAGAATGATGTAACGAGAGGATCGACGGATAAAGGTTTTGCGTTGGGTGGATGATAGGTCAGGGGGAAAGGTTTTGTTCTTGAGGTATTCATAGATATCTTCGTACCATGGGGAATTGGGACCAACAAGTTCGCAGATGATTTCAGTAACAAGAACATCGATGGCTGGTATCAACAATTGCTCGATCAAGAATTCACATTTCTTTGTGTTAGCAGGCATGTCAATCAGTGACCCTACAGAAGCCATAGAATCTGCAGCTTTGTTATGCTCTCTTGGAATTTGCTCAAATGTGATGCTAGAAAAGTGTGGTTTGTAGGCATCCACTAGTTGCTTGTAGGGGACCAACTTTTCATCCTTTGTTTGGTACTCGTCTATGACTAGCTGTGAATCTCCATATACTTGTAATTCTGTGATGTCCCATTGAACTGCTGTATTGAGACCTATAAGGAGTGCTTCATACTCGGCTATGTTGCTGGTGCAAGGGAATGCAAGCCAATATGACTTAGGAATATAGTCATTCTAAGGTGTAACAAATAAGATGCCGGCTCCTGATCCATGCTGTGTGTAAGAACTGTCAAAATACAACTTCCACATTATGGAGGTAGCAAGAGTGAAGAGATTCTCATCAGGAAAGTCTGCTACCATAGGATGTGTATCTTTCATAGGTGCTTCTGCTAGTTGATCCACGAGGGCTTGTCCTTTGATTGCTTTACGATCCGTGTACTCAATGTCAAACTCACTAAGGATCATGACCCATTTAGCTAGTCTGCCTATGAGAGCTGCTTTTGCTAGTAGATACTTCAAGGGATCAATCTTGGCTATCAGATTTGTATGTTGGTTCAGCATGTAATGCCGCAACTTTTGGGAGGCAAACACTACTGCTAAACAAGCCCTTTCCATTGGCGAATAATTGAGCTCATATCCCACCAAGGTTCTACTAATGTAATAAATTGCATGCTCCTTTCCTGTGTCATCATTTTGTGCTAGAAGGGCCCCTAGGGTTGAGTTTGTAGTGGAGATGTATAATATCAAAGGTTTGTCTGCGACTGGTGGAACCAATACAAGAGGTGTAGCCAAATATTCTTTAAGCTGATCAAATGCTGCCTGACACTTGTTGTCCCATCGAAATGAGACATCCTTTCGAAGCAAGTGTTGAAAGGGTTGACATTTATCTGCTAGCTGTGATATGAAACGCCGAATGGACTGCAACCTTCCTTGAAGGCTCCTTAGTGCTTTAAGGTTCTTGGGTGGAGGCATCTCCACTACAGCCTTTACTTTTGTTGGATCTACTTCGATGCCTCTACGAGATACAATGTATCCCAACAGCTTCCCTGATGTTACACCGAATACACACTTCTTTGGATTGAGTCTTACTTGGTATTTTTCAAGCCTGCTGAAGATCTGTCCTAGGACCTGTATGTGATCCGCCCTAGAAGATTTAGCCAATATATCATCCACATAATCTTCCATGATGTGATGAAACAGATCGTGGAATATCACTGTCATTGCTCTCTGATAGGTTGCTCCTGCATTCTTCAGACCAAACGGCATGACACACCAACAATAATTGCCCCATGGACAAGTAAAGGTTGTTTTATGTTGATCTTCCTCTGCTATCCTTATCTAATTGTAGCCAGAGAATCCGTCCATGAGAGAAAGCATCTCATGACCTGCTATCAAGTCCACTATAATGTCAATGTTTGGTAGTGGAAAGTCATCTTTAGGACATGCTTTGTTGAGATCTCTGAAATCATTACTCATGTAGATGCGCCCATTAGGTTTAGACACAGGTACAATGTTTGAGACCCAATTTGAATAGTCGATTGGTCGTATAAACTTGGCATCTAACAGCTTTTGTATTTCCACCTTCACCAAGAGAGCTATCTGTGGGTGCATCTTTCTCAACTTCTGCTTGACTGGTTTCACCTTGGGATCAACTGTGAGATAATGAACTACCAGCTTAGGGTCTAGCCCTGGCATATCGGCATAGGTCCATGCAAAGTTGATGGTTCGTTGCAAGAAGAAGTTGTTAAGATTTCTGTGCTCTATTTCAGATAATGATGCTGCTAGGAATGTGGTCTTTGGATTTTGTTCTGTGCCAAGATTTATTTCTGTAGAATCTTCCACTAAGAGAGCTGATTTCTCTTGATACTTAGATGGTAGGGGAAGGTCAAATCCTCCATCCTTAGGTGCCACAGTTGGGTTTTCACCTTTGGATACGTCCTTTGTTTTTACTATTTTGTGATCAGGAGGTGCCACAGTGTGGTTTTCACCTAGAGATCTTTCTTTATTTGCACTTTTGCGACTGGAGGATTTGGCATTCTCACCAAAATAAGCCGTGGGCTCTAGTTCCATTACAAAACCTGCTTTATGATTGCCCTGAGGGATACCTTCCCGAAGTCCCATGAACTCAGCTAAAGCTTCATCATTCTAAAATACATCTATAACGGGGGACCCTTGTTGGTCCCAATTGATAAGTTCAGGGTAGACAAGTGTGACATTCTGGGTGCTAGTGGTGGAAGTTAAGGATACAGAGGATAGTGTAAAAATGGAGGATTCTGTGAATAGATTGGTCATGTGGAGGGAAGAGTCATCGATGATATCCTCTGTAGACGTCGAATTGGCGGGAAAAGTGTCAGCTACCTCGTCGAGGATATACTCGATGTCCAAGGCGCATGGTACCTTCTTACCAAATCCTAATCCCTTCTTGTCTAGCTTCTTTGTCACAACAATGGGTTCCATAGTGCCTTGATTCTGTTTCCCAAGGCCACCTTTGCCTTTATACCCATATTTTTTACTATTCTTAAGCCATTGCCATATTGCTTGACTGGTATTGTGAGTGGTTCTTTCTCCTTATAGAGCCAAGAAGAAATGTCCTCAATAGTTTCCTCTTCCAATAACCGTCCATGTTGGAATTGGGTTAGGAATGTTGGGGGAGGAATAGCTACTTTTTTGGTTACTTTGGCAATGGGTGGTTGGCCGTAAGATTTTGGAGATAGAGGCATCCGCCCTACACAACAAGATTCTGAGATATCGTAAGTGCCAAAGCCTATATCTCAGATGCAATCTATGATTTTGGGGAGGGGTGTAGGTTCACTTGTAGAGGCTTGCGTTAGAGTTTCAGGATCAACATAAAGAGGGGATTCAAGGGCTTTGTCATTTTTAGGCACTTGGTTGCAATTTTTATAGCTTCCTTGCAAGACACGGCAAAATTCAAAAGGATTAGGATCTCCTGGGATAGTTATCTCGGTACCATTGTATGGGAACTTAAGAGACTAATGGTACATGGAGGGAATAGCTTTCATTGCATGGATCCCTGGGCGGCCTAGGATAATGTTGTAAGGCAGCTCAATATCAAGGACTTGACACCTAGTTTCAAGCATGACAGGGCCCAGCTGTATAGGCAAGTGAATAACACCTTCTGAACAGCGTTCTGCATCATCATACCCCTTGATTGTAATACTATTATCAGTGTTGACATGATCCTCAGAGTATCCCAATTGCTTTAGTAACTTTAAAGAACATATGTTGAGACCAGCACCACCATCTATGAGGATGCGTTTGATTTTGCGCTTATGGATGAGAACTTCAATATGCAGGGCATCATTGTGACATGGATCATGGGAGGGGAGGTCTTTCTCAGAGAAGACCACATTGTAGGGCAAAGCAATGTTACCCACGATAGCTTGGAAATCCGCGACCACTATGTTGTTGGGAACGGAAGACTCTTGGAGGGCTTTTTCTAGCACCACTCTATGTGCAGGTGATGACCGTAGAAGGTCCAAAATAGAGATCTATGTTGGTGTTCTCCCTAGATGTTCGACAAGATTATAATCAGACTAAACCGGAAGCCTAGGTGTAGGTGCATGGATGGTGACATGACCTTGACGAGTAGTAACAGTACAATCCATAGATTTGCCTTTGATCGTGAGGGTAGACACTCGACTCTCTTCAAAATGACCGACAATGGAATCAAAGGACGTGGAAGCATGATTGATACCTTTACCTCTATCCTGACGAGGAGGTGGACCGTGATGAGGGAATGGGTCCTTGTACATATCTAGATCCTTGTTCGTGTGTTGCACTGGTGATTCATCCTCAAAAGTGATTTGATTACCGTCGATGAGGTTTTGGATGAGGTGCTTAAGCTTCATGCACGACGCAGTTCTATGACCTTTGCTCCTATGGAACTCACAATATTCATTGTCTCTATAACATGCCATTTTGTAGACAGGTTCTCCATATGGGGGAGCATCAGGTAAGGTGATGAGCCCTTTCTGCAAAGCTTGTTGTAAGACCGATTCGATGGGCACTCCCAAAGGAGTGAATTGACATCGCGGAGGGTAATCTTGTTGGGGCCGCTCTTGTTGTCGTTGCTGTTGGTTTGGATAAGGTTGCCTTTGTTGCTACTGTTGTTGAGGTGGAGCTTGACTTGGTTTGGAGAGCTGCAGCGGTGTTTGCAATGTTTGGACATGCTTAGTATCGACCACCCCATCATTGACCATATTTTTGTTCTTGTTCCAATATTTGGGTTTATCGTTCGATTGTTGATGAGAAGTGCTATCTTTCGTCTCCTTAAAGATTTTGACCACACCCTTAGCAATGAGGGCCTTCTCAATATTGATTCCCTTGTATGTGATTTCATCGAAGGTTGTAGCACTAAGAATTTGCAAATGAAAACCTAACTCTTGGTTAAGGTTCTGCACAAATATGCTGACAAGCTGTTTCTCCAGAATCTTGAAAGGGAATTTGCTAGCCATTTGTCTCCATCATTGAAGGAAAGAAATGAAAGTTTCACCATTTTTCTATTTATTGTTGCATAGATCAGTCATGGAAATCTCATGCTCTGCGTTGTAAGAAAAATGGGTGGCAAACTTCTCTGCTAGCTCATTGAAAGACTTGATACCTGTGGGTAAGTGTGAGAACCATTCTATTGCTTGACCTCCAAGACTACGAGGAAAGAGATGCATACGATATGTGTTGTTATGAGAGACCTCGAAGCAAGCAAGATAGAATTCCCTAAGATGGTCTTTTGGGTCACCTTTTCCTTTGTATTTGTCAAACTTGGGAATAGTGAAATTTTGAGGAAAAGGGATCATTGGTAATGACCGATCAAAAGGATAAGGACACACTTCCTCTAAAGAGAAGGTCTTTTTGGTGCGGCCAAACGTAAGATCAGATAGCTATTGTTGCACCTCCGCAATCTTTAGCTCCATTATCGTGGGAGGGGTTGGTAACATCTCCTATTGTCCAAAAAGTGGTTGGTGTTGCCCATACGGAAGATTATAATGTGACCCATGCACATTGGTGTTATAAGGGTCATAAGATTGATTGGGAACATACGGGTTGTACGATTGGTTTAGATTGGGTTGGAATTGGAGGTTTTGATTTGGCAAAGGTGGAGGTGGTGCTAGGTAAGAGTGTTGGCTTTGTGATGGTTGAAGAAAAGTATTGGGTGGAGGAAAGCTAAAGTGCGTTTGATTAGGCTGTGATGGCGGCACATATCTTTGGGAAACCTGATGTTGGGAATGTTGAGAGTGCCTAGGCAATGTGTGAAAGAAGTTGAGCGAGGATGAACGTTGTGGAGGGGGGACATAGGTGGACGTGATTTGCAATGGTTGGGGTTGATTGAGGAGCCGAGTAGAAGAATGCTGTGGTTGGGGTTGCTTAAGGACAAGAGTAGAAGAATGTTGTGGTTGGGGTTGCATGACTCTAATTGGTTGAGAGACATGAAGGTGTGATGATATAGGGGGTGGCATTTGTTGAGACCCTTGGTGCATGGCTACATAATTGTTCCTCAGATTGTAATTTGGTGGGAAACCTTCGCGTGATGGGGTAATCAAGATTCCACTTGCGACAGGTGTGGACACTTTAGGAGGTGGTTGCATATTCGACCGAGCTAAGGTGGCTTGCTTAGCTAACTCTGCTTGACGTTGGAGAGTTTCTTGTTGGTTTTTATAGATCTCCATAGGAGTCAGAAGCGGTGATATGGGTCTCTCCCCTGTTGGATTTTGAAAAAGGGGATTCTGATACTGCAAGCCTTGTGTAGGCAAGGGCGTAGTCACTATCGACATGGTTTGCACCGATTGTATGGTATCTTGGGCATTGTTGTTCTCCTTGAGAGTGGATAAATCAAAATCTTGAGGTAACTTGGCACCTTGCTCTGCAAGCAAGCGAAAGAAATGGTCTTGGTTCTCACTTAGGATTTTGTCAAAGGCTGCCACGACTCTAGGCTCTTGTATGATTTCATCAAGATCTTGCCCATCTACTTGAGAGGATTGACCTATTTCAAAGTGTCGCTCTTCTTGAGATGGGGCAAAATCTACAGTATAACCTTGAGGGACAAAATCTGAAGGCAAGCCCGTGGTGTATTGGGAAATGCTTTCCAAAGGAACCCTACCTTCTTGAGGTTTATTTTGCTCAATAGTATATCCTTGTGGCACAAAATTCGGAGGCAAGCCGGTGGTATATTGAGGTGGTCTTACCAAAGGGATCCTATCCTCCTTAGGATTGCTTGGTTCATCAATGGGCGGCATGTTCGGAGAGCT
Organism: Cunninghamia lanceolata; assembly: GCA_027924645.1. Lineage (NCBI taxonomy): Eukaryota > Viridiplantae > Streptophyta > Pinopsida > Cupressales > Cupressaceae > Cunninghamia > Cunninghamia lanceolata. The sequence goes on from BSBN01000665.1 coordinate 801,484, forward strand.
GATTGGTCTTGCCGCGGGGGTACTAGGAGTAACCTTGGGAGTAATGTTGAGACGACCTGATTGTGGTGTGCGAGGAGGTGACTTGCGCTTCTTAGGGACAAATTGCTTGGACTTCATAGTTTGCTGGAGCCTAGTGGTTACCATGGAATACACTAGGACAAGATAGGTAATGCTAGGTTTCTGTGAGATGCTTTTGAGAAAAAGACAAACTTTGATGCACAAAGTACTAGACCAAAGGCGCTATACTGTTTGACCAAAGGCGCGGGACTGTGCAATCAAAAGCGTGCTGCTGTGATGCCAAAGGCAACGGACTGAGCTACCAGAAGTGAGTTGCTGCTATGCCAAAGGCGAGCTACAGTGACCAAAAGCGAGCTATTGTTATACCAAGGGCGCTGAAGTAGAGTTTTACCAAAGGCGAATTACTGCTATGCCAAAGGTAATCTATTGTACTACCAAAGGTGAGCTGCTATAATACCAGGGGTGCTGAAGTAGTGTCTGATGTTTCAAAAATGCTTCTGTTTCTGATTGGATTGGTTTGGCAAGAGAAAACACAGCAAACAAGTGGTCAAAAAGCACAAGGATTGACACAACAGATAGTGTATGTTCAAGGCTCCAAACAAGCCCAATGTTTCCACAGGTATAGGACAATTGCAATCAATAACAAGCACTTTTTATCCCTAGAGACAAGGTTTCATTGCAGTAGATCAGCTCACAGCTTAATACTCCGTCGATAAAAATATCATTCCATAAAGGTGTCAGATATTTAGTATCTTTGTGAGAGACGATAGGTAGGGATATCTCACCCTCCCCTTGGAAAGCTCAAGTAGGTCACAAGAGCTTTATGTCTGAGGGAATACTATCTCTTCTCAAGGGAGCCAATGGTGAATATCTTAAGGGCTTAAATCGATTCCCCTTGCACTGATGATTACCGCAATGTTTGGAGGTAGGTCAGGTAGTCTCTATCTAAAATGGTTCTTAGTAACTTTGAGGGACCAACGCCTTACAAGTAATGCGACAAGCTACTAAAAGCTTTAACGAATCCTACTAAGAGTTTCAAACACTTCGCTCAATGTGAAAATTGTTTCCACAAAGAGCTAGTACACCTCTTTTCAGTTTGGCACCACAAGGTAAGGCTGACATCGGTTAGGACTTGGCTTTCGCCTTATCCCTCTTATATAGCGGTTCAAAGGAAAACTCCACTTAGGGTCGTCCCTTTTGGATGAAGCGCAATCCAAAAGCAGGCCCTTCTAAAGGAAGTACAAAAAAGTAAGAGCAAGCACGTCAAACAAAGGTTCAATTGTCCCGTTATAAAAAAATAAGGTGCAACTAAACTAAGCACACACACGTTTGTAGTTGTAAATTGTCCCTTATGAAATGAAGTGTTTGGCATTCATGTCCATTGTCCTTTAGAAAATTGAGGTGTTTGTTCATACATGTCCATTGTCCCTTAAGAAAGAGCAGTATGTTCCTAAGACTTAGATTGCAAGAAAAGATTTGTTCAATTATCCTTTTAAGCATGCAATGTGTTTCTAAGACTTAGTGAGATAAATCAAGAGGTCTTCAATGCTCGTCCTGCATGAACATGTTAAAAATACCTATTGGCTCTATGTGAGTAATAAGAAGTTGCAACAAGTGAGTTAGTTCCACCAAAAAAAATTCACAAGTTAGCAAAAAATAAATCAACTTTGACCAAAAGCGCTGTACTATCTTACCACCCGCGACGTACTATTTTCCAAGAGCGCTGTATCACAGGCCAGAAGCGTTGCCGAATACTACCAGAAGCGCTGAAAAATAACCAGAAGCGCTGCACTATGTTTTTGAAGGTGCTGTGACGAAGACCAGAAGCGCAATACAATAATACCAGGAGCGCTGAACAATAACCTGAAGCATGGAGCTGTGTTACCAAAAGCGTGATACAATATAGCCAAAAGCTCTGTGCTATCTCAGATCATAAAAAGGTTAACTTTTTCACAATAACCAGATCTAAAATAAAATTCCATGATTGATTGACTGTTCTGAGAAGTGGTAGCTGAGAGATCTGTGTTTTGCAATCTAGAAAACTCAGAAGCTATAACAACACCACAAAAATCGAAGATACTCCTAAATAAATCAGCTTAGGAAGTACACAAAAGCAGGTTTGACTGACAAATACGACAGCTTGTCAGACAAAAAAATAAGATAGATAATGCGAACAAACCCTGCAAGACACCGAACAAAGTCAGAAACCTAATTTAGCCAAAAGCGCTATAGAATACTGCCGGAAGCGCCTTTCTGTTATGCCAAAAGCGTCGCTCTGTTCTACCAGAAGTGCCACAGTGCCCGCAAGGGCGCTTAACTATGCCTCCAAGAGCGCTCAAAGACACTGCCAGAAGCGCTGTGCAATGTCGTTTGCGCTGTACCGTACTGTGACTTCATAAAATAATTTCTCAAAAGAAACAAAGGGATTAGTGGGTCCCACCGGGCGTGCCAGAATGTGTATGAGGAAAAATCAATTAAATCTAAACTAATAAAATCAAAGAACCCAATAACATAAAGAAAACGAATTTAAATAAAAGCCATGACAAATAATCAATGAAATAAAGACTTTTACCGAAATCTGTATTGTTTCCTTTGGATTGAATGTGGATTGCTCAATGAAGTTGCGAAGCCATAGCTGCAACAAGCAAGTAGTGTGCTCAAGAGATCAATGTCAAAAGATCGTGAGAGTGCTCAATCGACGCGTTTTGTATGCTCAAAGCTTTGTTAAGTATGCCTAAGAATACGATTGAAGAGAGAGGCTCAATGAAGGAGATGAGGGGGATTTATATAGGTTTCAACAGAGATCGATCAACGGTTCAGATAATTCAGAAGAATCAACGGAGGAGAACAGTTGAGGAATGTGCAACGAATGAGAAGAAGACATGTGTCTTGCTTTCTTTTGCATGAGAGGAGTTATCAAGAATAGAAGAATAAGTTAACTGAAGAGATAAATCAATTAAAAGAATAAAGCAATCAGTTAAGTGATTTAAAACAAGAAGAGATTTGCATGAGAAAAGAAGATATTTTGCTTTATTAAATATAAAAAATCTTGAGTTATATTAGAGATAACTCAAATTTAGAAGAAAAAAGCAATTTAAATTAAAAAAAGATTTATTTTAAATTTAGAGAAGATATTATTGGAAGAAATAATTAAATAATTAGAATTATTTAATTTAGAAGATTTGAAAGCAAATTAAATAAATAAATTTATTTAATTTGTTGTGCATGATTTTGGAAGAATCATTTTGATTTAATTAAATAATATAAAATTATTTAATTGTAGATAAGAGAGAATTGTGATGAATTAATTAAATAATTGGATTTATTTAATTAACGTGGATGTGAATTTTAGAAAGAGGATAAAGATCAAATTAAATAATTAAAATTATTTAATTGTGGAAGAATATAGAGGAATTTGATTTAATTAATTAAATAAAGAGAATTTATTTAATTAATGTTGAATTTAGGAGATTTAGAAGAATTTGATGATAATTAATTAAATAATTAGATTATTTAATTAATGTGGGAAATGCAGGTGATTAGGAAGAAATGACGAGATGCGAGCAATGTGACGACTTGGTCATTTTAGGGTGTCTACACTTGCAATCATTACATTCAATGAGGTGACATTTCTTTGGGGCATCATGCCAAACAATTCACATGCCTTGTCTATGCTTCCACACTTTGCATACATGTCTCTGAGGGTAGTTGTAACTACAACATCTAACAAAATTCCCATATGTTTTATCCTTTTGATGGATGTTCATTTTGGCATAGGCAAGGAGGATACTGGCTAAGGTTGTGGAATTTTGCTTTACACCCACCAAACACATTTTCTTGAAAGTTTCTAATGCCTTATCAAAAAATCCATTTTGTTCATATCTTGCAATCATTGCATTCAATGAGGTGACATTTCTTTGGGGCATCATGCCAAATAGTTCACATGCCTTGTTTATGCTTCCACACTTTGCAAAGATGTCTATAAGGGCAGCTACAATTACATCATGTGACAAATTTCCTATATCCTTTACGCTTTGATGGATGTTGATACGTCATTCCAAACATTCTATATTGGTGTATAGATAGGGAGCATGCTATCAAAGGTTGTGGAATTTGGCTTTACATGCACCAACTGCATTTACTTGAAAGTTTCTAAAGTCTTTTCAACAAATCCATTTCATGCATATCTTGAAATCATTCCATTCCATGAGACAACATTTCTTTGAGGCATCATGTCAAATAGTTCATGTTTGTCAAGTATATGCTCCACACTTTGCATACATGTCTTGCAGGGTACTTACAACTACAACATTTGACAAAATTCCTATATGCTTTATGCTGTGATGGATGTCTATGCTATGTTCCAAAGATACCATTTAAAAGGTTTTGGAATTTCTCTTTACAACCACCAATTTCATTTGCTTGAAAGTTTCCAAAGCCTTATCAAAAAATCCATTTTGTTCATATCTTGCAATCATTGCATTAAATGAGGTGACATTTCTTTGGGGCATCATGCCAAACAGTTCACATGCCTTGTCTATGCTTCCACACTTTGCATACATGTCTACAAGGTGCATGAGGAATGTCCTAGCCCAAGACACTAAAGAGGACTATTAAAATGATGACAGACCATGTTGAGACAGTCATGATGTCAAGGCATGAAGGGCTAAACCAAGGTGGAAACATGATGAATTTGGAGTCTCTTTGACTGAACTAACTGATATACCTACACATGCATGGATACAATGGTCAATGATGATAGAAAAATATTTTAAAACTAAAAATAGATGATCACATGGATCTTTTACCTGATTTTTTAGCCTTACATGTTACTAGTACACCATTTTCAAGGTCCTGGTTGGCTGGATTAGTAAGAGGAAACCACGGAAAGGCCTTGAAAATATTTGAGTGATGCAAGAAATAGAAGCTATGATGTAGAATAATGGATGTACAAATCTCTCCCAACTCAAGATTAGCCTTGTTACAACATCATATTATTGTTTTATGCATGAGGAAGGATAAAATGGGTGTAGCCCTTAAGATCCCTATGATGAAAAAACTGCCAAAATTTGATGAAGCAATTCTTGGAATTCATACTAACTGGGAATGTTCTATTTAGACCTATAGGTACATGTGGGGTCCATCCATATTAATCTCTCTCAGTTTCGTTCAACTCTAGTATATTTGATCGTGTTAGAATCAAACACATTCTTACAAAATGCTTCAGTTTCATGCAGTGGAAAGGTGCTAGGAGTGACATTTTGCATTCCATAGCTCATGGGGCCAAATGGACTTCGCCAACATGTTGGTGTGGGTGGGTAAATGCTAGGGGAACTCTTATTTCCTGTGCCAAGCGCCCTAATCATTCGAGGCAGCAGGCTACTGGCAAAGTCCCTTAAGACCCCTAAGACAAAAAAACAACCAAACTTTGATAGAGCTATTCTTAGAATTTGTAGCAGTTGGGAACACTTTGTTTAGACCTACAAGTGCATGTGGGGTCCTTCTACAATAACCTATCTCAGTTTCATTCAACTCTTGTCCATTTGACCGTGCTAGAATCAAACACATTCTTGTAAAATGCTTCAATTTCATGCAATGGAAAGGTTGACAGGTGCCATGTTTTTGTTCTACTTATTATGGGGCCAAAAAAACTATGCCAACATGTCAGGGTAGGTGGGTAAATGCTAGGGGAGGTCTCGTTTCATGCGCCAAGTGTCTCAGTCGTTCTTGGTTGCACGCTACCAAAAAAGTAGAAAGTTGCTAACACTAAAATTTTGTATTCCATATGTCATGGGGGAAAAATGACTATGCCAACACATCTAGGTGGGTGGGTAAATGCTAGGGGAGGTCTTGTTTCATATGCCAAGTGTCTCAGTCATTCTGGGTTGCAAGCTATCAACAAACTCGAAAGGTGCTAGGAGTGACATTTTGCATTCCATAGCTCATGGGGCCAAACAGACTTTGCCAACACATCAGGGTGGGCGATTAAATGCTAGGCTAGGTCTCATTTCATGTGTCAAGTGCCCCAGTCATTTGGGGCAATAGGCTACAGGCAAAGTCCCTTAAGATCCCTAAGATGAAAAAAATGCCAAACTTTGATGTAGTATTTCTTAGAATTTGTGATAGTTGGGAACATTTTGTTTGGACCTACAGGTGCATGTGGGGTCTATCCACAATAACCTCTCTCAGTTTTGTTCAACTCTAGTATATTTGACCGTGTCAAAATCAAATGCATTCTTACAAAAAGCTTTAGTTTCATGTAGTGGAAAGGTGCTAGGAGTGATATTTTCCATTCCATAGCTCGTGGGGCTAAACAAACTTTACCAACATGTCGGGGTGGGTGGGTAAATGTCAGGGGAGGTCTCATTTCATGTACCAAGCACCCCAGTCATTCGGGGCAGCAGGCTACCGACAAAGTCCCTTAAGATCCCTAAGATAAAAAATCTGCCAAACTTTGACATGACAGTTCTTAGAATTTGTGGTAGCTGGGAACATTCTGTTTGGGCATATAGGTGCATGTGGAGTCTGTCTACAATAACCTCTCTCAGTTTCTTTCAACTCTTGTCCATTTGATCGTGCTGGAATCAAACACATTCTTGCAAAATGCTTCAGTTTCATGCAATGGAAAGGTTGCCAAGTGCCATATTTTTTGTTTTGCTCATCGTGGGGTTGAACGGACTGTGCCAGCACATCGGGGTGGGTGGGTAAATGCTAGGGGAGGTCTTGTTTTGTGCACCAAGTGTCTCAGTCGTTCTGGGCTGCAAGCTATTGGCAAAGTAGAAAGTTGCTAACACTAAAATTTTGCATTCCATAGGCCTTGGGGGCAAAACAACTATGCCAACATGTCTAGGTGGGTGGGTAAATGCTAGGGGAAGTCTCGTTTCATGTGCCAAGTGTCTCAGTCGTTCTGGACTGTAAGCTATCGACAAACTCAAAAGGTTCTAGGAGTGATATTTTGCATTCCATAGCTTGTGGGGCCAAATGGACTTCACCAATGCATTAGGGTGGGCAGGTAAATGCTAGGGGAGGTCTCGTTTCATGTGCCAAGTGCCCCAATCATTCAGGGCAATAGGCTACTGGCAAAGTCCCTTAAGATCCCTAAGATGAAAAAAATGCCAAACTTTGATGGGGCAGTTCTTGGAATTCATGGTAGATAGGAATATTTTGTTTGGACCTATAGGTACATGTGGAGTCTGTCTACAATAACCTCTCTCAGTTTCATTCAACTCTTGTTCATTTGATAGTGTTAGAATTAAACGCATTCTTGCAAAATGCTTCAGTTTCATGCTGTGAAAAGGTTACCAGGTGCCATATTTTTTGCTCTGCTCATCATGGTACTGAACAAACTACGCCAACACGTTAGGGTGGGTGGGTAAATGCTAGGGGGTCTTGTTTCATGGGCCAAGTGTCTCAGTCATTCCGGGCTGCAAGCTACCAACAAACTCAAAAGGTGTTAGGTGTCAGTAACTTGCAGGCCAGAATGACTGGGATGCTTTGCACACAAAACATGACCTTCCCTACCATTTACCCACCCACCCTAATGTGCTGGCGCAATCCGTTCGGCCCCATGATGAGCAGAACAAAAAATATGGCACTTGGCAACCTTTCCATTGCATGAAACTGAAGCATTTTTCAAGAATGTGTTTGATTCTGGCACTGTCATATGGAAAGGAGTTGAATGAAATTAAGAGAGGTTATTGTAAATAGACTCCACATGCACGTGTAGGTCCAAACAAAACATTCCCAACATCCACAAATTCTGAGAATTGCCCCGTCAAAGTTTGACAGTTTTTTTCGTCTTAGGGATCTTAAGGGACTTTGCCGGTAGCCTACTACTCTGAATGATTGGGGCACTTGGTAAATGAAACAAGACCTCACCTAGAATTTACCCACCCACCCCAACGTGTTGATGAAGTCCGTTCGGCCCCACGAGCTATTGAATGCAAAATGTCACTCCTAGCACCTTTCCACTACATGAAACTAAAGCATTTTGCAAGAATGCGTTTGATTTTGATACGGTCAAACACACTAGAGTTAACCAAAACTGAGAGAGTTTATTGTGGATGGACCCCACATACAATTGTAGGACCAAACAAAACATTCCTAGCTATCGTGAATTTTGAGAACTGCTACATCAAAGTTTGGTAGTTTTTTCATCTTAGGGATCTTAAGGGACTTTGCCAGTAGCTTGCTTCCATGAATGACTGGGGCGCTTGGCACATGAAATGAGACCTCCCTTGGCATTTACCTGCCCACCCCGACACATTGATGAAGTTCGTTTGGCCCCACAAGCTATGGAATGCAAAATGTCACTCCTAGCACCTTTCCACTGCATGAAACTGAAGCATTTTGCAAGAATGTGTGTGATTCCAACACGGTCAAACAGACTAGATTTAACCAAAACTGAGAGAGGTTATTGTGGATGGACCCCACATGCACCTGTAAGTCCAAACAAAACATTCCCAGCTGCCACAAATTCTGAGAAAACCTCTATCAAAGTTTAGTAGTTTTTATGTCTTAGGGATCTTAAGGGACTTTGCCGGTAGCCTGCTGCCCCAAATGATTGAGGTGCTTAACACCATATTTTGTGATCAACATCAACATCATGAGGAGACTGAAGAAATATTTGACACATGAAGACACTGAAGACACTGAAGACATGGAGGACAAAGAAGCATGAAGACATGAACAAACTCCTGTCATGAGGAAGAACCACAACCCAATCCAACTCCTGAAGAAGCATAATGGTATCATCAAACAATAGACAACCAATTGACCTACACAATTATGCATTCCTTACTTTCAAGAAAATACAATTGGCACATGTAAAACTAAATTCATGTAAGGATAATTGATCATCATATTAAATATTTAATATAAATTGTCGTATACATAATGTCATGAACATAATATCTAGTTTACATACAAATCCATATAGGCATGTCCAAACAAAGCCATACATGCATATATACAAAAATATACATCGATAACATACAAAAGTATGTACATACATTGGTAACATACAAAAGTATGTCCCAAAACTAGTTTCCTATGAACTTTTATGAAATAATTGCAGCCCTTGCTTGACCGTGAAGATGGAGAGCCAATCCATGACTCATCCTCTCTTTGCCATTGAGGAGACCTCTTTGATAGTTCAAGCTCATGTAGCTCCACCTGTTAATACAATCAAACAATATGCACATTACTATAACAAAATGTACATGAAATATATAACATCACATATGTAATCGATCACTTACCGCCATCTGATGATCACTCTCCATCATCTTTTCTCTAGCTTCTTTGTCCATAGTTGGACAGACTAGAGTTGTGACCTCCTGTGAGAAGCATCAACAAGAAAAATTGACTAAACATAAATATACTAGAGGGAAGCAATTCATACTACTATTTATATACAAAATAAAGTACAAATAACCATCTAGAAAAGTTTTAAGCATACTTACAAATTAATCCAATGAACCATCTGGGTCTTCTCTACTCTTTATTGTGTCAAGTATTGCCTCATGGTCAGACTCAAGCACCTTCTACAAGGTCTTGTTCAAAATTCTACCTCAATATTGTATCAAATGAACATTGGTTGCCATGACAAGGTTAGAGTAATGAAGAATCTTTCGATGCATGTCAAAGTCCTTAAATAGCCAAACATTAACACTCTTATGTGGGTACCTTCTAAGCCATGTTCTAGTAACAACCACTGAGCCTATAGGGTATTTGATGTTTTCTCCATTTGTAACTGAGGCCTCCAATTTCTTTTTGGCCTCAACACAACAGCACAAGTAATAATATGTTCCCTCTTTGTTATCTTCATCTATAATAACTGCATAAACATGCCCTACAATGATATGTGCAGCAAATTAGATGAAATGAGTCAACATTACAAAAATACTACAAGGTTTAAGATAACATTAGGATTTCAAATTTAACTATGCAAGTAGATATATTACCTTGTTGAACTAGATCTGATATGTGGTCAAAATTAACTAATGATTCCATCTGTGTCAGTTCTAGTGCCATCGAGGGTTGATATGTGTCAAGTGGGCTAAGATAACTTAACTACTATTTTTCAACCCACTCCTTTGACTCACACTCATTCAAGGCTTGAATTGCACATGAAGAAAAAAAGCATGCCATCTTTTGTGTATGGATACTCCATAAACCTGCAATTGACATTCTAAAAGAGTGTAGCTCACTTGATCCTATCAGTGTACAATAGTCGTCATATGGTGCAATGTTATTATCATCTATAAACTAAAAAATTCTATGAACTAAAGACTTACCTTCATTACCTGGACCCATCGAAGCATTACACCACTCAATGATTGATTTTGCATCTGTCAACTTTGCATTGTCTTTATACTTTAACTCTTCTCATGCTTGGGTCTTTTGATACATGCTCCTGCACCATCATCCTCCCCCTTTCCATGCCTAGCCTCACAAAAGTTCCACATATACTGAACACTTGTAATATTATGCCTCCTACTTAGCCAATAGAAATTCTGTGAGCTCTTGAATTGTGATGCACAGTTATCTGACCATATGATATGCTGACTGAACGATATGCCCCTTCTAGCCAAATCATTGTAGAACACCTAAAAACAACCTTGTATGAACTCTGCGAAATGCGTACGATCATTGCTTTTATAAAAATGAAACTCCCTTATGATCTTTCTAGCATCCTCTATACTATCATTCACATGAATGAATGCAATGTGCACAAATATAGAAACTTGTGTTGAGTTTTAATTTGGGATTGCACCTCACACTGTGGCTGTACACTATAGTTCTCTGCAAAGTTGACGACTCAAACAATGCTACCAACTAAAAATGTGTCCTTGCATAACTTGAATTGCAAGTCCAACCATCAAGCTCTATAGGCATGTCTTACATACTCATACACTATACTGTAATGAAATATAGACATAAACTAATACACTGGAATCTTTTGAATAACATATTCACACCTCTTTTTTTCTCTACCATCTTTTGTATTGTATGCCACTCTTTTATACTTGCCGAACTCTACTAGTTTGTTTCCAATCACATGTGTTCTTTCCATATGTTCACATATATTGCATCCATTGCAAGCCACCGCAATGCTGACATGTGCCATCCAAGCATAATTTCCTGTAGAATATTTGACCTTCCTCTCTATCACATAAAATCATTGATATGAAGTCTCTTGAAGTAGTTGGTGGGGAACATATGCCACAATCCTGTAAAACATTGTTAGTATGCAAATCTAAACATATAGACTAATAAACATCAAAATGATTAGAAAATTCAATATGTAATCTACAACAACAAGTAGTGCGTGTGTGATTTATTTTGACAAAGAAAGGTTTTAGCATTTCAAAATATCTTTGAGAAATTTTAATTTTAGGATACATCTCTAGAAATTTACTAAAAAATTGTGTTTGAGTCATATCCAAAAAATTCTTTGGATGTAGCTCATGGTTTCAACTACCGATTCTCCTTCTTACCACATCCCTTTGATTCAAAGATACCCTTGTGTAATTCTTCCAAAAGTCTTCAATTAGTGATCTCAAAGCTTCAACAACTTTGTCTTTCTATGGGAGTCTCTCAGAGAATGGCCACAATTCATTAGTGTTTGGATCCTCAACTCTTTGATGTCTTCCAATGGATCTCATTAGAGTTTTTGTATTTATTTTCAATGCTTGACTTGTCTTTCTAATGAGGCAATATTTTTATGTTTGTTGGCTTACAATTGTCGATGTAATGACACATCGTGTGACATTACTATCCTTGGTGCGTGAGGTGGAACCCACACTCTCATACGCACTCATTAGATTCTTGACAATTGATTTTTCACTTGAGGCATTCGATGTTCTTAGGCCAAGAATCTTCATAGTGGGCCTAAATTTCAGATTTCTCATTAGTTGAACAAAGAGTTGACATCTTCTGGTTTCATTTAAATTCTCAAAGAATAATTTCCATATCTTATTCACATATTTTTGGAAAGTGCACATGGGAATCTTATCCTGCATGGGCTCCAATACATTCTCATCAATATCAATTAGAAACTTAGGCTTCTTATGCAAAATTCTAGGAGGCATTTTAATTGGTAAAGTAGACTCAACATTAGGAATTTCTTCAATATTTACTTGAGATGGAATAGATGACGTACCTTCGATTGGAGGTGATAAGGATGAAAATGATGTACCTTCAACTTGTGGTGTGAATAATGGCGTGCCACCAACTTGAGAAGAAAATGCAGATGTACCTTCTAGTTCACCTATGAAAGATGGAGTGTCTCCAATTCGAGAAGATAATGCTGGTGTTCCTTCAACTTGACCTATGGACAATGGAGTTCCTCCAACTTGGAGATTCACTTTCCTCATTGCATTGAGGTTTGCATTCGTTCCCTTTGTGCTGCCAATTCCATCTCTCTTAGCTTCATTAGACATGTCATGTTCCTCTTCAATTGGCAATGGTGGAATGTCTTCTTGTATGGTTGAAAATTTACTACTTTCCTGAATTCACCTCATTCTTTCTCTTTTCCTCTCATTCTTAGCTTCATGCTCTTCTGGTGTTAGTCTTTGCTTGTTCCCTCAGCATGATGATGATTTCTACAAGCATGATGAATAAGACAATGATAATTAGAAATTTTATAATGACAATCAATAGCACAGTCAAAATGAATAACAAGGTTCTACAAACTTTTGAATAAGACACCTCATATCAAGATAACTTGAACATACATAAGTCATGGAGTATGCATTTGAACACACATATAAGTCATGTAGTATACACTTGAACATACAAAGTCATGGAGTATACACTCAAATACACGAAGTCATAAATGATGTAGAGGAAGGGTGGAGTTCATGAAAACAAACCCAAAAGACAAATTTAAGATAAGACTCATCACACTTTGTCAAATAATGGCCAAGAATGCTTCAAAACTCCTTGAGTAGGTCTTAAAGACCTTCATATAGATTCTTCACACCTTTTTCCCAATCACAAAACACACCAAGTATACAGTGGAATACACAAAGTCATGGAGTATTGATGTAGAGAAACTTAGAACACTTAACAAACTCAATCAATTCACCTAGAAAGTCTTGAATCATCAAATCATGGGTAATCCTTCATAAACTACTCCTTTTCCTAGCAACCTTGCAAACTTGTTTTTTTATGCATAACTTACAGGTAAGACCTAAAACCCATATACCAAAATCCATTTCAAATACCCATTAGGCTATTCTTCAACATATCTCAAAAGTGCATACCTTTGTTCTAGAACTTCAATCTCTAAAAATGACTGTTCCGCTGTTTTAGGGCTCAATTAGCTCACTTTTACAAAGCAACTCCAACTTAAACAACCTGCCAACCTCAAATCTCTATGGAATGTCCTTCATCAGCCTACAAAACATTAGATTCAACAAATTTTAGTCACTAGAATCCTCTCTAATGCATCTAAACACTAAACCCTTACTCTAGGCCATTGCAAGCTTGTACAATGAGGGTTTAATGGAACTCAATACTCCAGAACTTTCCTAACCATATCACCTCTTCAAACATGTCACAATATGCCTGCACAAGCTGTATAAACCTTCACCCAACCTCAGTCCATGCATTTTATACAAAATCCCACTTGTAGCCATCCATCTTAAGCCAAAATTCATGAAAAACAAATAGGGCAGAAACAAAATGTTCTCAAATCTTACTCCCTACTCCAAAATCCTACTTTAACATCTAAGTCTACCCTAATGGTACCCATTCCATCAATTTACAAACTACTCTATCAATGGAATGGGTCAACAATCCATTTTTTATCACTTACAAACCCCAAAACAAGGTTTCCAACTCACATACAGACAAATGCTTGTAAAAACCTTAAATCTCAAAGGAATCGAATTAAACCAAAACCAATATGTTGTTATTTCACATATCCATCATCTACAATGCATTTGGGAGCAAGAATGAACTGTAAGAGGCTATACAATGGCCTGCAACAGAAAAATATACATGGAATGCAGAAAAAATAGAGATGTATTATTGTTTGAACTTCAAAATCCACCATTTAACATTGCCTCCAAGTTTGTATGGTATATTTAACCTCTTCCCATCACTAAAAACCAAAAACCAATGGTTGTAACCAACTTTTGAACCTCCATGACAGTTGGCCTTCCAAAGTTTGCATTTTGAACATGACACATTTGAAAACATTACAAAATATGACAATATGAACTCAAATGACTCCAACTAAACTAATTACATTATAAAATGGTCTATTATGACCTTATTGAACAAAATAAAACTCAACACCCTAGAAACCTATCAAATGACCTTATTCACAAAACTTGGACAAACATGGTGCCCCTGCACCAAGTATACACTTGAACATACAAAGTCATGTAGTATACACTCAAATACACAAAGTCATAAATGATGCAAGGGAAGGGTGGAGTTCATGAAAACTCTTGCATGTTCTCCATTGCTGCTCCTATGTACACCTTCCTATACAACTTCAATGAACTAAGGCAAATCCACTTGGAATACTTTCCAAAACCTCAATACAGATTTGGGAGCCTATTTCAAACATTCTAAATGTGATTTCAATAGGTATTAAGCACCTAGACTCAAAAGTAAACCCTAACTTGCTTGGGTGCCAACACTTACTCAATGATTGTAAAACTAGTCCTCTTGGAATAGTCATAATAAAACTTGTCTAACCCTTGAATAATGCTTTAAAATCCTTTGTTCAGGTCTGTAGGACCTTCTAAGACCCCTTCCCAACAAGGAATATGCACAACCAACAATTTTAGACTTAGTTTTGATGAACTTCCAATTGCTGCCTGTTGATGGTTAAAATTGTGCAGGTTCCAACAGCAACATGGGAAGTTTCAAGAATGTGGGACTTGCTACTTGAAACAACCTCCAAATTTTAAAGAAGCTGGCTCTTCCTATTTTAATGGGATTTTGAGTAAAGGGAAGGGAAAGAAACATGATTATAGATAGAATAAGCAAAAATCTAAACTATGGCGATGCGCCTGAATGAAATGTATTCCTTCAATTGGCACAGTGAAGCAATCCTTAAGATGCAGCTATATTAAAGAGCAGATATTGCATGATTAATATAAACAAATGTAAATGAATAAGGTCAAAGGCTAAACTCAGATAATTTTGTAAAGACACAGATAATATCAACAAGGGCACAGAACAAAGTTCCTTTCATTAATATTCCAGCAACATAAGAGGCACAGTAACATGCACAAGTATATTAACCTTCTTATCAGAAATTACAAAATTAAGGCAAATGATACAATCTAGTCACAACAAAGTCTCTGAATTCTCTATTTAATTCTTGATAAAACCTATCAAATTGGATCTCTCTTCTATTACAATTGCTACATATTTATAACCATAGACTTGACCCAAGATTGCCTGTAACAACCCAAATCTTCAATGACAAAACAAAACTGGAGCTAACTAGGAGTCTTCGACCATTGAGATCTCCTGAATTTGCAACTACTTTATCCTATGCACCCATTGGCTGAGGAACAAAATATGTGGCACTCTAACTGTATTACTGTTAAGACACATGGCGACACCCACGGGCCCTAAAACTTAAAAGATGTGACACATGGCACCATTCACTTTATTTATAACTCCTTTACCTTCAAAATGAAACACACATAAAAGTGCCATATGTCGCACTCCACAACACCTTGGAACTGATACATGTCTCTCTACTGAGCGCTTAAAACTGTATCTTTATGCCCAAGCAATTCACCGTTATGACATCTGTCACTATCCACAACACTTAGAGACTTAGATATAATATTATGGGATCCATTGTATATAGCACTTACTATCTGCATAGAGAAGTAAAACTAGGATAGATGGCATCCTCCACATGAAACAAAACTGGACAAGCGATGCTATATGGAAAAACAAGTAACTTATGAAAAGGGCTTCGATGAATCTCTCGGAGGCTGATGCTTGTCGCACTCTGGTGCAACTGAAAAATATAACGCCTCAACCTGAGAGCATTGAAATAAAAGAAGTTTCCTCCTCCGTTGTCACCATGTGGTGCTATCTGCTACAAGCATAAAATATCTTAAAACTGTGGCCCACCATATACATGTCGGTACTAACAAGCTTTGAATAAAAGAAGATACACGTGGCAACCTCCGTTAAAATCTCAAAAAGACACATGACAACTTTTGCTAGCAAGAAACACAAAAAGAAACTTTAGAAACTACCTCTGGGTGTCAACACATGGCAAAGCCTGCATCAAGTATGAAACTTAACAAAAAGAAGACTACTACCTGATACGTGGAACGCTCCGCTGCTTCACTAAAAGAAAGGAAACACATAGCAACACCTGCTTCATACTTAATTCTTCTTCTTTTGCTATTGCTTTAGACATATGGCATGCTCTACACATAGGAACACATATAGCCACAAATATACAAGTTGCTGAAATATATTACAACACTGCTGAAATAAACTAAAACAAAATGTAGAGTTTTTTAGCTCTATAGTTCTTGGCGACTATTAGGATTTCTGAGCCTACTTAGAAAGAACCCCAAAAAGAGAAGAAACAAAAAGGCACTGCCACAACCAAATAAAAACTTTAATCATAAATTTTGTAATGTAGTCTAGTATACAGACCACTTTGAATCTGACAACCCTTGCCTACTCTGTAAATCCTTAAAAGAAAAATCTAGATTGATAATATCTTTATGAGAAAATGACTGCAAAATTTAGACCACAACTCTCAATTGAAACTCCAGCTGAGACATTGGCACCAACATGGCTTCAACCTCTCCCACAGTAGATGAATCACTCAGACCTTGGAAAATAGTCTGATCACTCTATTTCATCAAAACCAGAGCCTTTATTTCATCTATCATCAGTATTGTGTTATTATCCGGGAAAGGTGAATGCAGACCTAATTGCACCAAATCTTCAATGTGTTTCTTCATATTTTTCACTCCTTCCTTCACTATATCTAGGAGCTCTTTACAATTCATAGTAACAGAATTACAACTCAAAACCTCATTTACCTTTTTAGCAGCAACCATTCTATCATTTATACCCGCTGCAGATAGTGTCTCATCTGTTGTATCATATAACTTTTGCAATAGAAGTTGGGAATCAAAAACTCTTAATGAAACAATGGATAATGTGGCCTGCATAGAAGATTCCACCTTTTCACACAATTGTTGGGCATTCAATAAGAAGGTGAGAGATGGCTTGAGCTGAATAATCTCCTCAGATATTCTTTTCCATACTAAAACATATAACTCCTTGACCAAGTTTAAAACTCCTACATTTTGTGGTCTATTTGCCAACTCAATTGTCAGTTGTTTTGTCTTCTGTTGCTCAGCCATGTATTGTGCTTGAGCTGCACTGTTGGCATTCTACTCCTTCAATAGTTTATGTTGCAATTGTGTTGCCTCTTGCAACTTATCTTGATATTTCTTCTCTGTAGTGGCTTTCTCCTATTTCAAAGTAGCAACAACAACTTTCTCTTATGCTAACTCATTTTTTAAGGCTACAACTTGAGCTTGTGTGGTTTGATGAACCTGTAATGAAATAGTAGTCTACAACTGTGTATTTAATGTATCAATTTCATTTTTTTGGATTGTATCTCCTAGGTGAGGTTACTACTATTAACCTTTTCCTATGCCAAATCAGCTTCCACCTTTTGTAGCCTTTTGAACACTTTTAGGTAGTTAGTAGCAACTGTTGTAGTAGTTTCATTCATTAACTCTACCAGGTCTTGTGGCCTAAAAAGAGACATATCCATAGCCATTGCATTCATTGCATAATCCTGTGGCTGCATTTGTTCATTTGGCTTAACCACATTGGGAGACAAATGTGTCACAGTCAAGGCTGTTGAATGGGGTCAAAGAGTGACTTCATATGAGCCAGAACAGGGCTTTTGTTCTCTTTCTTCCTTTTCTTTTCCATCCTAGCTTCTCTAGCCTTTCTTGTTGTGTCTGCTTGGGCTTGGAAAGTAAGAGGGGATGCAATATAACCTCCAGCAAAAGGTTGACCCTGAGGCAAGCCATAAGGAATAGCAGATACTTGTTGACTAGGGGAAATTTGAGGCAAGGCCCACCTGGGCATGGATGGAGAAAAAAATGGTAAGGTTATGGCCTATGAAGACATGGCCAGTGCACTGGTAATTGGAGGAAAAGTTTGTGAAGGCACAACAGAAGTGGAAGGAGACATGGAAACTTGGGTACTTGGGGATGCCACTCCTAAGTAATAAGAAATAGAGACTGAAGAGAAGAGAGAAGAAGTACTTACTTGAGTCATAGATGAGATGGCTAGAGCTTGTTGTTGTTGAGGTGTTGCTACTTCTTCTTCTTCTTCTTATGGTAGAATCAGTCTTCTTATCTTTTGAGGCCTACCTGATGCCTCTTCATGATCTTCTTCTTCTACATTAACTATTGGTTGTTGCAAAGGTGCCACTCTGGAACCCCCAGATGCCAAAGCTACATGGGTCCTGAGAGATGACGATGATACAATTTCCTTTTGTTTTTTGAGGGTGCTAAGAGATTAAGGCCATGGAGCTCTAGGGTTAGCAAATGATGTTTGTCTTGTTTCCTGCATTTATTGAGCTTTCTCTATTTCTTCTTTTTCTTCTTCACGCCCTCTCTGAATTTTGCTTTTATCAAGACTTGAGATTGGAGATGGATGTCATTCATCCCAAATTGACTTCCATGTCTTATCAATTTCAACATTTCCAAAAGTGTGAGTAAGTTTAGAGATTTCTTGCCTCTATTTCTAATAAGCCTCAATTTTCTCTACACTTTAGTCCTTACTTTTCAATGTTTTCCTCAAGCCTAGGGTCATCTTCAATTTAGGGTCAAGTTATTTCTCTTTCACATAGAATGTCTCCCAGGACCTGGGCCCCTCATATGGAAAATCACTTAATTCTACATAGAAAGCTAGATCATCTTCTTTTGGGGACCTTCTATCCTCCCAGAATGGGCGTCCCTTATGTACTACTTTAGCAGAGACTTTGTTGTTGATAATCTAGCAAGCCAAGAAACTGTTTGGGTCATATTTCCATTTATCTTCTATGATTAGGAAACCATAGGCAGCCAACTTTCTCAGTAGGAAGTTGTTAGTTCCCCTAACCTCTATTGTTATTTTCCCTCTTGTCCAGGGCACATCATACATCTTTTTCTTCCTCTTTTTGTGTCCATAGTCATTGTCTATAATAGACACTTGACGAGCTACCTCTAAAAATGTGACCCTAGGGGTCAAGACTTTGGGCAATAAAATAGGTTCCCTGCTAAAACCATGGACTCTAATTATAGTAGTGTGAGACCCAAAGAAATAGTCACAAGGTATTAGGTAATTGGTTAGAAAACCCTTGATGCTCTATGTCATCCTATGTTCTACAGGTTCAGGACTTAAATGGCTAAAAGCAGGAGAAACAAAACACTTTGAAAATTCATAGGGGTCTGATGTATCAGACAACACATGAGTCCATGTGGACACCAGGATGGTTCTACTACCATCCAACTCTGGGTCATACATATTTAGAGTCATATATTGTCTGAAGAGACTAAAATTCTGATACAACATTAGATGGAATAGATATGCGGAATACCTAAAAACTCGCTTTGTCTAGAAATTTGTAAGCTAGTCAATCATGGCTGCTGCAATTTTCTCTGAAAAGTCTAGCTAATATTCCTGAGACTTATCCACGGTCTTTAATCTAAAAATAACTACCAGGTACCAATCGTGAACTGTGAAATCTTCATTCTGACCAAAGATGAAGGCCAACATAGAAAGGACCTCTTAGATGTCAGGGTTGAATTGGGTGCAGCCAGTGGGTAACATAGGTAACTGGGTATTATCCTCACCTAGATGCATCTCTGTATTTAGAAACTTCAGTGTGCTATGGAGATTTGCCCATGTGCTCTGCATCTTGGTAATAGTTGGAAATGTGGTTGTTCTATCATATTGCAAAGCCAGCATGTCCCTAATTGCCTTAGGGGTAATGTGAACCATGAATGGGATGTACTGAATGGAATTTGATGGTGGGTGAAACAATTATGCGCACAAGTCAATCAACTTGGGGCATGGGTGCACATTAGGAACAAAAAACTGTGCCAATTGAGACATCCATATTCTCATCCCAAAAGTTTCCCATTGACCCTTTAACGCTCAGACAAGGCACCTCTAATGAGTGCCCTCCTGAAGACTCTTAGTATTCTTTTGCAGGTGTGTGTCAAATATATCATCAGCAAAATCCTTCACCTGAGTTGGGTCTACACTCACCCTTGTTTCAGGGACTCTTGTCCTAGGATAGTTTTTCCTCGACTGTGCAGGTGTGGAAGCATAGGACTTGCTATTCATCAGTTTATCAGAGTATTCAAATATTTCTAGCCCTTCTTGCGGTGATTGTGTCTCTGACATTTCTAATTTTTTTGTGGAAACTAGGAAGCTCTTGACACATAAAATGGGAAGGATTATAAAAGAAACTGCACTTAGCTTGAGATCTTGCTGGAAACAGAGCTTGGGTGCAACAACAATTTAGGAATATAGAATGATAATAGCAAATGCAACTCTGGAAGGGACTAATACTTAGCTTAGTGGGGCATTATGTGATGCATGAGCATCCAGTGGTGTAAGGGCAATCTTGCATCACCCAAAAAAAAGATGTGTTTCAAAATTGTTGATGTTCTTTCCATTTATTTTCAAAATTTGTGGTTCTAGTTCCATAATCGTTTGAATAATGATGTAGAACTTTCAGTTTTTCCAAATTGCTAAAAATAGCAATCGACTATTTTTAGAAAGTTTCCATTTGGGCATGGATTGAAGTGAAAATTTACAGGAAGCTTCATAACTAAAAAATAAGACCTTTGTCAAAGGAATCAAGCAAATATCATTTGCGATCTGAAAGATATTAAAGTTTTTGTTTCCTAAAAAATGCCTAAAAATTATTCAAACTCAGGTTTGAGGCCCTAAACGGCCTCGTACAGGCCCAAAAAATGGTCAAAACTATTAGAGAGGTTCTTAACGCGTAGATCACTCCGTGAGCTTTCCAACGCATAAAATGGTTCATCAATCAGACACTCGGATCAAAAGTTATGGCTCCCAGAAGTTGACCTATTTTTAGAGGGAGATGCAAATTTTGAAATTAGGTTATTGGCCACCAAAAAGGCTATTAATAACCATTTTTGGGAACCCTAGGTAGTATTTAAGGAGGAAAGTGTAGAGTCAATAATAGGTGGGAAAATAGAAACCCTAGCTGATTGGGGGTTACAGAAGGCTGATGATTCCAGAGTCTTGTGATAGGAAGCTATAATGTGTTGCAGCCTAGGGAAGGTTGATTCCTCTGATTGTATTTGAGCTCCTATAATGTAATAAGTTATCTAAATCAATAAAGAAATTTCTATTTTTTGTGTGTAATTTTTTTTGTTGTGTGTTTTATGATTTACCCCCTTCATCAAGTGGTATCAGAGAAAGGGTTCCTCAGTGTGTAGATAGATTGCTAACCGTGAGGCAATTTGTACAAGAACCTAAGGTTGTGGGTTTGTCACAGAGATCAAGATGCCTCCATGAAGAAGTCATCTTGGGAGGAATGCTTTGTTGGAAGAGGGTTTTAGAGCCCTGCAAAGGCAAATTGATGCATTGCAAGAGGAGCTACGAAGAGGGTTTGATCCGAGAACAAGAGATGAAAGTGAAGATGAAGCTAAAGAAGAGCTATCTGAGGAAGAACAAGAAGCTGCAAGAGATCTTGCAGAAGTTAGGTTGTTAAGGGCCATTTCTAAGATTGGAAAGAGGCCCAAGATAGAAGTTTCTACATATTCTTGAGATTTGAATCTAGAACAGCTTATTGATTGGATCAATGACATGGAGGAATATTTTGAGTATGAAGATGTGGAAGACCCAGATCGGGTCAAGTTTGCAAAAATAAAATTGAAGGGCCATGCTAGTATTTTGTGGAAGGAGGTCCAGTTAGAGAGGAATAGAAGAGGAAAAGGAAAGATCACCAGATGGGATTAGATGGTGGAGAAACTAAAGAAGCAGTTCACTCCTGTGGACTATGAGATAGAGTTATTGAAGAAGCTGCAAGGATTGAAGCAAGGCAACAAGTTTGTTAAGGAGTATATAGAAGAGTTTTATAAGATTACTATTAGAATGGGTCATGTAGAGGCCAATAAGGAGAAGGTATCCCATTACATTAATGGGTTGAGACCAAGTATTCAAGAGGAGCTAAGCCTTGTCAGAATGACCACAATAGAAGATGCATACTAGGTTTCCCTGAAGGTGGAAGAGAAGCTAAATAAAAGATTTGACAGCAAGCAAAGGGGAACAGGTCAAGGTGGAAGGACTGGTGGAAGACCCTATGGGGGCCAAAATGAAGATTCAAAGAAAAGTGAAGAAGCCGACACCAGTCGAAATCAGAGAAGAGATAATACCTAGCACCCTCATGACCAAAACAATGGAGAGCAAAGAGGAAGAGGAAGAGGCTGACCTGGGCAAGGACCTGGAAGAGGAGGTTTCAGAGGAACCTATTTCCAATGTGGAGAAGAAGGGCATCGAGCATAGGAGTGTCTGCAATGTCAATGAAGGACAAATAGAAGACCTGAAGGTAATGTATGAGTTGCACATGTAGATGAATATGTGCAGTCTGAGCATTCTGAAGATGCTGAAAGGGGAGAAACCCTAGTTGTCAGAAGAACTTTGTTGAATGAGGAGAAAGAACCCAATCAGAGGAAGAGTCTATTCCACACAAGGTGCAAATGTGAAGGTAAGTGTTGTGATATTATTATCGATAGTGGAAGCATTGACAATCTTGTTTCAAAGGAGATGGTTGATAAGTTGAAGTTGACAAGAAGAAAGCATCCACATCCATATCAGATTGCATGGTTGTAGAAGGACCATAGAGCTTTGGTCAATGAATAGTGTTTAGTGAAGTTCAAGATTGGGGACTACCATGATGAGGTGCTATGTGATATCATACCGATAGATACATGTCATATGCTATTAGAGAGGCCATGGCAGTATGATAGGAGCACTGTCCATGATGGCCATGCAAACACATATTCCCTAACAAAGGATGGAGTTCATCATAAGTTGAAGCCCTTGAAGGAGGTGGAAGAAAAGGTATGTATTACTGCTAGAATTTGCTTGGTAGATGGTAGGAAATTTTTGGAAGGTATGAAGCATGAGCATCATTAATTTGCATTGATTCCTAAGATCAGTCAAGAGAAATGTGAAGATGTACCAGCAGAAGTTTCAGATATGTTGGAAGAATTTTAGGACATTGTCTTTGATAATGCACCAGAAGGTTTACCACCGGTGAGGAAGATAAGTCATCAAAAGGACTTGATACCAGGAGCTAGTTTGCTGAATAAGGCAGCCCATAGAATGACCCCTGTAGAGAGTGAAGAGCTAAATAGACAAGTTCAAGAGCTGTTAAGGAAGGGGCTAATAAGAGGGAGCCTAAGTCCATGTACGGTACCTACAGTACTAGCACCGAAGAAAGATGGAGAGTCGACGATGTGTATAGATTCTTGAACCATCAACAAGATCATGATCAAGTATAGATTTCTATTACCCATAATGGATGACATAATGGATTATTTGAGTGGAGCCAAGTACTTCATGAAGATTGATCTGAAGAGTGGGTATCACTAGATCTGAATCAGAGAAGGAGATGAATGGAAGACAACATTCAAGACAAAGGAGGGTTTGTATGAGTGGTTAGTCGTGCCATTTGGGCCAACCAATGCACCGAGCACACTCATGTGGCTCATGAATGAGG
Source organism: Cunninghamia lanceolata (assembly GCA_027924645.1). Classification (NCBI taxonomy): domain Eukaryota; kingdom Viridiplantae; phylum Streptophyta; class Pinopsida; order Cupressales; family Cupressaceae; genus Cunninghamia; species Cunninghamia lanceolata. Next base: position 825,296 of record BSBN01000665.1, read on the forward strand.
TACTGAAAGATTTTTTGGGAAGTTTTGTTATTATCTATTTAGATGATATTTTAATTTTTAGTAAAACTTGGGATGAGCATCTGATGCATATCAGAAGAGTTTTAGAGAAGCTGAGGGAGGAGAAGTTGCTAATTAATCTGAAGAAATGTAGTTTTGCAAAGAAGGAGTTGGTATACCTAGGATTTGTTGTCTTAGAGGAAGGTCTTAAGACGGACCTAGAAAAAGTAAGGGCTATCATTGAATGGCCTACACCAAGGAGTACCATAGAGGTACAATCTTTTCATGGTTTGACAAGTTTATACAGAAAGTTTATCATAAATTTTAGTAGCATTTGTGCACCCCTGACTGAGAGAATGAGAGGGGATAGAAAAGAGTTTAGATGGACTAAAGGAGCAGACAAAAGTTTTGACACATTGAAGTAGAAAGTTACAGAGCAACCTATTTTGGCACTTCTAGATTTCAATAAGGTATTTAAGGTAGGTTGTGATGCTAGTGGTAGTGTTATAGGAGTTGTTTTAAGTTAATAAAGTAAGCCCATTACCTATTTTAGTGAGAAGCTTAATGATGCCAAGAAAAAGTATTCTATTTATGATCAAGAATTTTATGCAATAGTTCAAGCTTTGAAGAAATGGAGACATTATTTGTTGCTAAAAGAGTTTGTTTTATATACTAATCATCAGGCTTTGCAGTATCTTAATAGTCAAGGGAAGTTGAACCAAAGACATTTAAAATGGGTTGAGTTTTTGTAGAGCTATACTTTTGTTTTGAAGCACAGGAGTGGGAAGTCCAACAGAGTTGTAGATGCCTTGAGAAAAAGGCAAAATTTGTTGACAGAAATGAAGATAGAGGTTGTTGGGTTTGATGAGCTCAAAAGTTTGTATCTAAAAGATCTAGATTTTGTAGAGGCTTGGAAAGCTTGTCTGGAACCTGTTACTTTGGACAAGACAAAATAGTTCAATTTCATAATCCAAGATGGCATGTTGTTTAAAGGAAGCTAGTTGTGTGTTCTGAGGAGTCCATGAGAGAGAACCTAATTAAGAAGTATAGTGGAGGATTGGCCAAACACTTTGGTTGAGATAAGACCATTGCTATTGTTGGTGAAAATTATTATTGGCCACAATTGTAGTAGGATGCGAGGAAATTTGTGCAGAGTTGTAGAGTATGTTAGATGGCAAAAGGAGCAAGTCAAAATATAGGTCTATATCAGCCACTACCTGTACCAGAGAAGCCATGGGATGATATTAGTATGGATTTTGTTCTTGGTTTACCAAGGACACAGAGAGGACATGATTCCAATTTTGTGGTGGTGGACAGATTCTCAAAGATGACACATTATATTCCTTGCAAGAAGACTAATGATGCTATTCATATTGTTGAATTATTTTTTAGGGAGGTGGTGAGATTACACGGTCTACCAAACAACATAGTTTCAGATTGAACTACCAAGTTTGTTGGTTATTTCTAGAGGACATTGTGGAAGAAGTTGAAGACAGATTTGAAGTTCAGTTCTGCACACCATCCACAGACTGATGGACAAACCAAAGTGGTGAATAGGTGTTTGGGTAACCTACTATGATGCTTAGTAGGAGATAAGCCCAAGGGATGGGATTTGATTTTACCATAGGCTAAATTTGCTTACAATAATTCTGTCAATAGGAGTACTAGTAAATCACCATTCCAGATTGTATATGGCAATAGCTCAAGAAATGCTTCTGAGTTAAGAAAGATGGACAAAGGAGAAAAGACAAGTGTTGAAGCTTAAGACTTTGTAGAACATCTAAAGAATTTGCATGAAGAGCTGAGAAAGCACATTAATAAGATGAATATTCAGTACAAGGCTAAGGCATATCAGAAGAGATATAAGGAATTCCAAGTAGGAGATGAAGTCTCTGTTCACTTGAGAAAAGAAAGGTTCCTAATTGGAACATACAATAAGCTAAAAATAAAGAAATTTAGACCATGCAGAATTTTGAAGAAACGTGATTCAGGAAATGCATATGAGGTAGAGCTGCTAACTGGGATCAACATTTCCCCTATTTTCAACATTGTTGATTTATTAGAATATCATGAAGGTGGAACAAAGGATGGACCAACAAAAGAACAGTGGAGTATTTTGGCATCTACTTCAATAGAGGAGATAGAAGAGATCTTGGATAGCCATGTGGGAAGAAGTACTCAGAACAGGCAATATGAAGAAAATCTAGTGAAATGGAAAGGAAGGCCTGTTGAAGATTCTTCTTGGTTGTCTAAGGTAGAGGTTGACCGTTTGGGTTTTCCTTGCACAAACACATGAGACGTGATAGGGTCACCTCTCAAATTACCCTAGGTGTCTAATGCAGGAGCATCTAGTGGTGTAAGGGCAATTTTACATCACCCCAAAAAAGATGTGTTTCAAAATTGTTGATATTCTTTCCATTTCTTTTCAAAATTTGTGGTTCTGGTTCCATAATCGCTTGAATAATGATGTAGAACTTTCAGTTTTTCCAAACTACTAAAAATAACAACTTGCTATTTTTAGAAAGTTTGCATTTGGGTACGGATTGAAGTGAAAATTTACAGGAAGCTTCATAACTAAAAAATAAGACCTTTGGTGAAGGAATCACGCAAAGATCATTTGCGAGCTAAAAGATATTTAAGTTTCATTTTCCTAAAAAATACCTAAAAATTATTCAAACACAGGTTTGAGGAACTAAACAGCCCCGTATGGGCCCAAAAATGGTCAAAACTGGTGAAGCTAGTTCTTAGCGTGTACAGCACTATGTGAGATTTCCAATGCGTAAATTGGATACCTAGATAAAAAAATTATGGCTCCCGAAAGTTGACCTATTTTTGGAGGGAGGTGCAAATTTCAAAATTAGGTTGTTGGCCACCAAAAAGGCTATTAATAACCATTTTTGGGAACCCTGGGCAGTAGTAGAGTTAAGGGGGAAAGTGTAGAGTCAAGAATAGGCGGGAAAAAAGAAACCCTAGCTGATTTGGGGTTACAGAAGGTTGATGATTCTAGAGTCTTGTGATAGGAAGCTATAATGTGTTGCATCCTAGGGAAGGTTGATTCCTCTGATTGTATTTGAGCCCTGTAATGTAATAAGTTGTCTAAATCAATAAATAAAGTTCTATTTTCTGTGTGCAATTTCAATTGTTGTGTGTTTTATGATTTACCCCCTTCATCATTATGAAACAATAAATGACACATTTCATCATATTAATGGCATTAATGTCGAGAGATAGTTAGTGTATCTCTTTGAAAATCTGTATTGAACGGAGTGTCAGATCTTCTTTTAGAGTAGCAATCTTCTGAAAAGTGGGTACTTTCTTTGGAATTTAAGGAAACATCAAGCAACCCCAATAAATGCAACTACTAAATGAAAAGGGACTCTATGCTACTAACACATGTTCTGGGATCACTTATATAAAAGGGAAAAAGCAGGAAAGCAAGACAAAAGCGGGAAAAGGGATTGAAAGCAACTAACTAACTATGATACGTGATGAGTCTCAGGACTTAGGTAAAATGTTTCAGGAAGATCCCATTTACTGAAATCTCTTCAGGTTCTCCATCCATAATCTCTAATTCAAATGCATTTTGTTGCTTATAGGAATGGATCTTAAAAGGTCCTATCCACAATGATTCAAATTTACTATGTCGGCTTGGCTTAACAGCTCTTTCATCCCATTTCAGCACTAGATACCCAACTTTAAATTTTAGATTGGAAGATTTCTTATCAAACCAACTTTTAATCATCTATTGATGTTTCAAAACTGACTCATGTGCCTTTTCTCTCTTTTCTTGTACTTCTAGAAACTTGGCAAGTTTGACTTGCATTGAGCCATTTTCTTCAATTTCAAATTGTTTCAACAATTGCAAAGCAGGAATTTCTATACTTAGTGGCATCGCTGCATTCTTGCCATAGACCAGCTTATAGGGAGACATTTTAGTCACTTGATTTGGCATGATCCTATCAGCCCATACCGTTGTATTAAGTGCCTTGTGCCACTCTCTCATGATCAGCTCCCATTCTTTTTATGAGTCTAATCAGATTCTTGTTGGTAGACTCTACCAAGCCATTTCCTTGTGGGTAGTAATTGGAAGAGGTCTTCAGATATATTCCATTTTTCAAGGCAAACTTAGACAGTTTAGTCCCTAGGAATGCTTTAGCATTATCTGATATGATGGTGCAAGGAGGTCCAAATTGAGTAGTTATCCATTCTACAAATTATAGGATTACCCTTTCAGTAGCTTCCTTGAGTGGTACTGCTTCACTTCACCTTGTAAAGTAGTCTGTTGCAGTAAGAATCTACTTATATCCCATATTTGACACTGGACTGATCATGCCAATAAAATCTAAACTCCACTGAGAAAAGGGTTTATCCACTATTATGGGACTTAGGGGCAATGTTGCATTTCTTCTCTTCCCAGTGTAGAACTAGCAAGCTTGGCACTCCTTGACCATTTGATAGCAATCTGCAAATAGTGTAGGCTAGAAATAGCTAGCTTGTGTCACTTTGATTGCAGTAGTCTTTCCTAAAAAATGCCCCCTGAGGCTCCATGATGAAACTCATATAATATCTTTTGGGACTCATCTCTCTCTACACATCTCAATAATATTCCATCAACATTCTTTCTGAATAATACATGATCAACTAATACAAAATGAACTCCCTGCTACCTATAGTATCTTTTCTTATCAAGGGAGAGTTCACTTGGGAGCACACTAGTTCTCATGAACTATATTCTATCTTTTACCCAAGAATCTTGGTCAATCTCTTGGAGCCTCAACACTGTTTCAATTTGTGTTTCTTCAGGCATTGATTCTTCTATGTCTTGAGTCATGTATTGACACAGTCGCTTGCCTCTGACTAATTTGGTAGACCTTACTTCTACATCATATTCCAAAATCTTAGTTATCCAATTGGCTCTTTTTTCGATGATCTTACCCTACATGATGTGTTCCCTTACACTAGGGTGGGCTACTAATATTAGAATCTTATTTCTTGTTACTAAATGCCTAAATTTCTTAAGGGATTTTACCATAGCATATGCCCATTTTTCAACAAAATTGTACCTTGATTCATGCTCCCTGAGTGTTCTGGAGAAGAATACTATTGGGTGTTCCCCTTCCTCTTCATCATCTCTCTAAGTTAGAACAACTGCAATAGTGTGTTCTCCTCCATACACATACATTATGAAAGGCTTGGAGAAATTTGGGTTTCTCAGTACCAGTGTAGTTGAAATGGCTTTATTAATTTCTTCAAAAGCCCATCTTCCTTCTGTAGTCGATTTGAAAACCAAATCTTTCTTCAGCAACAGAGTAATGGGTCTAACTAGTCCTGCAAAATCAGATATAAAGTAGCTGACAAAATTATTTTTTCCTAAAAAGGACTGAATTTCCTTCTTGTTAACCAAAAAAGATAGATTCATTATGGTTGTGAACCTCTCTGGTTCAATGGAAATCCCATCCTTTGAAACCATGTGTCCCAAAAGTTTCCCCTGAGGCACAACAAAGATGCACTTCTTAGGATTTAGAGAGATTCCAAATTCCTGACACTTCCAGAAAACAACCTCTAGGTGCTCAAAATGATCTTTGGCATCCTTGGTAAATATGGTCAGGTCATCTAGATAAATCAAAATGATCTTATTAATAAGTTCCCCAAATGCTATATCCATGGCACACTGAAAAGTAGCTCCAACATTTGAAAAACCAAAAGGCATCTTGGCATATGCAAATGTTCCCCACTTTGTAGTGAATGTTGTCTTGTGTTGGTCTTCATCTGCTATCTAGATCTAATTGTATCCTAAGAAACCATCAAGCAAAGAAAACCTTTTTGACCCAGGCACAATCTGCAAAATTTGTTCCATAGAAGGCAAAGGGTAGTGATCCTTTAATGATACTTTATTTAGGTCTCTAAAATCCACACAGTCTTATATCACCATTTTTTTCCTTACAGGTACTAAATTAGACACCCAGGTTGAGTGTTTAATTGGAAAAATGATCTTTGATTCTAGAAGCTTTTGAAGTTCATCTACCATTAGTGGCTCAATTCTAGGATTCACTGGCCTTTGCTTCTGTCGGACTGGTTTTGATCCTTCAACAAACTCTATGGTATGTTGAATGATGTCTCTATTATAGCCATGGAGATCTTAATAGGTCCAAGCGATCACCCTATCATACTTGTTACACAAGGCAATTAGCCTCTCCTTTTCCTCTTGGGTAGTAGCATTACCTATCTTTAACTTCCTTCACTAACCTGAATTTTAGAATAATCATCTTTACTTGCTATAAACTTCCTTTTGTCTAGGCTTACATCTTCAGGGTCATGAAGATTCTCTAGAGTAATCAGTCCTTTTAGAAGCTTATTTGACTTTAGTTGAATGATTTGGTCCCCATAAGCTTCTTCAATCTTGGGCTGTAATTGATCAGAAAATTCTCCCGACTATTGGAAAAACAATAGTACTTGAAGATCATTATCAAAAACTTACCAATTCTAGTCATTGTCTGGGATTTCTGGTCTCACTATAACTTTAACTAACTCACTATTAACAAGTAGGTCACTTGCTGGGTCAAATTGAGAACCAATTTGTGCAATTTTGTCTACTTTAGTGTTTTGGGTCCTCGGAACAACTTCAATATTAAAAGCATCAAAACCATCTATCAGATCCCAAATTCTATGACGGTAGGATCTCATTCTTACATTCTTTGCTACTGCTTTCTCTCTAATTTGCTTTACCATTAGTTCTAAGTCTCCTCTAACTATCAGATTCTTAATTCCCCTTTTCTTGGCCAACATAAGACCATGCACTAAAGATTCATATTCAGCATCATTATTATTGCAAGCAAACTGGAAGCATATAGCTCTTAGAATTTTCTCACCATTTGGGGTAGTGAGGCAAATACCTGCTCCAACACCATTTTTGCTCCTAGCCCCATCAAAATTTAAGGTTCAGATTTTAGAGTTTCTTCCAGATTCTTCATTTTCAGATACCTCTTTTCTCATAATATTTGGAATTTCTTGGCCTTCCTAAAAAATGACATAAGTATCCGGACCGATAGAGTCATAATTTCCATAAGGATCACTCTACATCATGGTCATCAATTGACTATTTTCTTCTTCTTGTTGGTCATGTTCAGTCCAGTCACCTAATTCTTCCACAAAGACTCTTTCTTCCTTATTCATCATGGCATGAGATGCTTCTATCCTTGGAGCTGGTTCATCAGTGATGATCTTTAGACAAAGGGTCAGACAACACTTTCATTTTTGTTCCATACTTGGTTCTCAAAATTAGATGTGACCAATCCAGTGACATTTACCCTCCTATCTTGGCTGTCAAATCTCTAGATAGGAATAGACCAAAGATAGGGGGAATATCCATGACTACATCCTGTTTAATAATTATATTGGGGCAAGTATACAACTACAATGGGAGTTGTTTGATCCTTCCTATAGTTTGGACAAACTTTCATTCTAATTGCATGAATCCTCTAGTAAGTGGCTCATATTTTATCTTTAAAGCATCTGCTATCTGCTTTGGTATGACTGTAGTACTTGCTCCAGAATCTATCATTGAGTTATGTAGTAATTTCTCTCCCACTATTAAAGTTAGATAAAATGGATCTGGCTTAGATTTACCTACCTCTGGTGCATTGTTCAACAGAGGTGATGTCTGCAAAAGTGTAGTGTCTTTATGTTGAGTCTTTCCTTTGTCAACAACTCCTTCTTTAGCACTGGCATATTTAGAGCCCACCTGACTTTCTAATGCTTCTTGTAACAATGTCTTTTGCTTAGGAATAACTAGCATATCTCAGATTGACACATGCACTGGAGTCTTTTTCAATTGCTCTACCACGTTCACAGGTCCTAGTACTTGTGTCTTTGGGTAGTAAGGATATCTTGCTCTTTCTAGCATTTGGCCAGAGGCTGCTTGATTTTGAATTGGTTGAGGCACTTCTTGCCTGGGGATTGGATTATAATGATTCTGGAAAGGAGGAGCTCTAGCAGTCTCATTATTTATGACTTTGGGTTGTTCCATCATTCTTATCTTTGATCTTGTATAATAGTCAGACTAGACTAAGGGCTTCTTAGAAGTACATGCCTCATTTAAGAACACCGAATCTTCATCTTCAATCCATGAAAATAAAGCGTACTTAGGGGTAATTTCCTCCTCTTGCTGAATAGACATCCCTTGCATTTGAGCCATCATCACTACATTCTGGACACTAGGTGACTGATATGGAGGAGCATTAGATGCCATGACGTGACCTTCTCCCCTTCTCTGTTCTACTATTTTTTGTTATAGATTGCCTTTGGGACAATCTCTAGGCATATGGGCATTGTTGCAAGGGAAGAACTAGGCATTGGTGTCTCCTGCTAAATTATTTTGTCTTGGAACTATTTCTCTGTTAGAATTATGAGGCACAACCTATAAAGGTGTGGGGACTGTGACCAACTGGTTTGATGGTTGAGGGTTATTTTGCCTTTAAGGACCTTGATAATGGTTTGATTGATAAGGGGGTCTATTTCCTTGGAAACCATGGCAAGAAGGCTTAGGATAGGAAGTTTGCTACCTTTTGAGATTAATTATCTTATTTGAAAAGTCCTAAGGATATTCTTGACATCATCCATTTCAGATGGTTGAGCAGAAGGTGTTGCCACGATAGGTTGTTGAGATGTTGGGAATGTATACATGGACATAGGTGGAACTACAAGATTAGGAGCTTCTTGTGGCAAGGGTATGGAGATTTCTAGGAACATGGGTATAGGAGGCCTTGGAGGCAATTTTCAAGCATCTATCAGGTTGTTTTCAACCTTAATAGCTAATTCATATGCTTCTGGTAGAGTCTAACCTCCGAGGGACTGAATCATTGTAGATATATTAGAATTAAAGGCTTTGAGGTAGAACACAATAGCCATACCTGATGGTGGTCTTGCTGTAGTAGGAATTCTATCCCAGGTTTTTTGAAACCTTGTGTTGAAGTCAGTTATAGCTTCTTGTGGTGCCCTCTTTATTGTGATTAATTGTTACAATAGGGATGATTTTTTACCCTTCTCACTAAATCTTGCAAAGAAAGCATGACCAAGTTGATCCCATGTAGATATTGTATTTGGGGTCAAGGATCTATACCAGTCCAGAGCATTCCCTTTGAAAAAAGCTGCTAATAATCTAATTACTACATTTTATACGGTAATAATGTGCACTGCATAAACATCTGATACATCTTGAAGATGATCTCGTGGTTTCTTACAATCTTCTCCACTAAATTTAGGTAGAGCCTTCAAAGCATTGGCTGGAATTGGATCCCAAGTAGCTGGTGGAACTGAAAGAATGAGGGGATTGCCAGTGTTCCAATTTGCATAATTCCTTGGGGGTACAGGTGCTCCCATATTTATTCCTGATGTTACTGCAACTTGATTCACTCTTCTTCTTGGAGTAGCAACTAATTGTGGTAGGTGAATTCCTGGATTAGTGGTAGACTGAGCTCTTGTTGTCGGTCCATAGCTCTGACTCCTTGTGGCTCTCTAATTCATATGATATTGATAAGAACTTCAAGAAAGGTCCCACTAGGCATGCCAAAAATTGTTGATGGTTAAAATTATGCAGGTTCCAACACAACATGGTAAGTTTCAAGAATGTGGGACTTGCTACTTGAAACAACCTCCAAATTTTAAAGAAGCTGGCTCTTCCTATTTTAATGGGATTTTGAGTAAAGAGAAGGGAAAGAAACAGGATTATAGATATGATAAGCAAAAATCTAAACTATGGCAATGTGCCCAAATGAAATGTATTCCTTCAATTCGCATAGTGAAGCAATCCTTAAGATGTAGCTATATTAAAGAGTAGATATTGCATGATTAATATAAACATATGTAAATGAATAAGGTCAAAGGCTAAACTTAGACAATTTTGCAAAGACAGATAATATCAACAAGGGCACATAACAGAGTTCCTTTCATTAATATTCCAGCAACATAAGAGGCATAGTAACATGCATAGGTATATTAACCTTATCAGAAATAATAAAATTAAGGCAAATGATACAATCTAGTCATAGTAAAGTCTCTGAATTCTCTATCTAATTCTCGATAAAACTTATCAAATTGGATCTCTCTCTTCTATTACAGTTGCTACATATTTATAACCACAGACTTGACCCAAGATTACTTGTAACAACCCAAATCTTTAACGGTAAAATAGAACTGGAGCTAATTGGGAGTCTTCAACCATTGAGATCTCCTGAATCTGCAACTGCTTTATCCCACATACCCATTGGTTGAGGAACAAAATATGTGGCACTCTAACTGTATTACCGTTAAGACACATGGTGACACCTGCGGGCCCAAAAAATTAAAAGATGTGACACATGGAACCATCCTCTTTACTTATAACTCCTTTACCTTCAAAATGAAACACACAGAAAAGCACCATATGTTGCACTTTGCAACACCTTGGAACTGATACATGTCTCTCTCCACTAAGTGCTTAAAATTGTATCTTTATGCTTGAGCAATTCACCATTATGACATCTATCACCATCCGGAATACTTAGAGATTGAGATATAATATTATGGGACCTACTATATATAGCACTTACTATTTGCACAGAGAAGTAAAACTAGGATAGATGGCACCCTCTGCATGAAACAAAAATGGACAAGCAACACTATCTACAAAACAAGTAACTTATGAAAAGGGCTTCGATGAATCTCTCAGAGGCTGACACTTGTCATACTCCAGTGCAACTAAAAAATATAACACCTCAACTCGAGAGAATTGAAATAAAATAAGTTCCCTCCTCTATTGTTGCCACATGGCACTGCCCACTAAAGCACAAACTATCTTAAAACTATGGCCCACCATATACATGTCAATACTAACAAGCTTTGAATAAAAGAAGATACACGCGGAAGCCTCTGCTAAAATCTCAAAAAGGCACATGGTAACTTCCACTAGCAAGCGGCATAAAAAGAAACTTTAGAAACTACCTCCAAGTGTAAACACGTGGTGAAACTCGCAGCAAGTATGAAACTTAACAACAAGAAGACTGCTACCTGATACATGACATGCTCCGTTGCTTCACTAAAAGAAAAGAAACATGTGGCAATGTCCATTTCATACTTAATACTACTTCTTTTGCTATTGCTTTAGACACATGGCATGCTCTGCACACAAGAACATATATAGCCACAAATATACAAGTTGCTGAAATATATTGCAACACTACTGAAACAAATTGAAACAAAATATAGAGTTTTTTAGCTGTACACTACCCCAACACTGTCATGCAAAATCATTTAGGATAGTCATCACACTTTGTCAAATAATAGCCAAGAAATCTTTAAAACTCCTTGAGCGGGTCTGAAAGACCATATAGATTCTTCACACCTTTTTCCCAATCACAAAACGCACCAAGTATACAATGGAATACACAAAGTCATGGAGTATACACTCGAATACATAGTTATGATATAGACTTGAATACAGGTCATAGAGTATACACTCAAATACAAATACAAAGTCATAGAGTATACACCTAAATGGAAAGAGGACATTTAAAGAAGAAATTTAATATACTTGAATTATGGACTATGAATTTTATGAATGAGAAAGTTGGGAAGGTTTCCAAAAGACTCTAATACTATGATAGTCATAGTGGACTGATGTACATCCATAAAGGAAAATAGGGCTGCCAAGAGACTTCAAAACTATTTGAAACCATAACGTGTTGATATATCACTATTTAAAGGTATATCTATAAGACTAAGCCTCCCTTTGACCCTATCAACTCATAAGAACATCACCTTGACTGCTCTTTACTATCTTGCCCCTTGAAGGCCATCGTTTGGACTCTTATATGAGTATTAAATCATTATTTTATGTTTGGAAATCATGAATTGTATGGTTATTTTTTTACATATATGAGTTGTATGGAGGTGATTTTGAAGGATGACAAAATGAATGCCATTGAAGGGGACTAGTAATCAACATAATTTGACTATCCTAATAGTCTTAAACTAGTCCAAAAACTTTGTGATAGTCAAAAGAGCATTAACCCTTGAAGATAACCTTCTGGATACTCATGACAAAAGATCAAAGACATCTTAAGTAATGCATAAATTAAAAACAACTTCATGATGGTCATGACAATGATAGTGGATAGTTATATAGACTTGTGACTATCCTACACTCATTAAAACCTTCTTTTTAGTGTTTTATCTCCTTATAATTCCCTTTGTATCATCTTGTGTATAACCTAAGACAACCCCTAAACCTCTTTTGTATGGAGATTTCTTAGATAATGGGCATGATACAAATCGTATATGACTATCACAATGGCAAATCTAGCCTTGAAACCCTTTATGTAAATTGTCTTCTCCTTTACATGGGCTGTCTTCTCTATCTCTAGTTGATGGTATCTTCAAATTTTATCTAAAATGAATGATACAACCTAAATTTATACCCTACTAAGATCACAACCTCAATTTATAACATAAAAAATGACCCTAAATGAATTATATGGTAGCCTCTTAATATGACAACATAGTCATGAAGGGTCAGGACAGTCATGGTAGCCTCTTAATATCCCAAAATAGGAAAGCAGGGCAAATTTCACAATAATCATGAAGGGTCGAGACAGTCATTGATCCTAGAGTGTGATTATGATAGTAGGGTTAAAGAAGAGGATAGTCATAATCTAAAATGGTTAAGAAAAATATAAAAACACTCATAAAGTAAGCATTAAGATGATCTAAGATCTAGGTTTGCATGGATTGTTGTAGCATCTAACATGAGCAACATCTAGTATGAGTAGTTTACGGATAGTTGAAACAAGATGAAAATCCTAAAGTTGAAACAAGATGAAAGACATATATATATATATATATATATATATATATATATATATATATATATATATATATATATATATATATATATATATATATATATATATATATAAGTGAATTAAAATGGATATAATTTAGAACATACCTTAAAGATTTCACTATTGTAGTTGACCAATTCTCCAAATTTTGGCTTCAAAATCCTCAAATTCTTCTTTTTCACAAGTTTGATTATGAATTCTATATAACTCTAGAATAGGATTAGTGAGTTTATGGAAAAAACAAACATATATGTCATAAAATTCAATCTATATATCAATGGTAATTAGCTTTAAAACAAAATCACACATGAAACATGAAAGTTTAGGTTTAAATAATCAAATTTTCTCCAAAAACATGCAAAATTAGTTCCTCTATGTTGAAAAAAACAAAGGTGGTGGATTGATCTAAAAATGATTGTTAATATGTCAACTAGCATGAAAAGTGTTTTCTTGTCCGATATACTGCATGAAGAGAAAGAATAATAGGCATGTCTAAATCACAGATCCCACATGCTTTTTACCCATTTTTTTGCTTCCCATTATGCGAGCACGTTACGGGAAGCATAAAAATATTTGCCTCTCTTTCTCTATATCTCTAGATATAGAGGGATAGATGGAGATAGAGACGGGGAGAGGGAGAGAGGGGAATTGAGATAAACAAAGGGTTCTAGATAGAAGGAGAACGATAGATAAAGAGGGAGAGATGGATAGGGAAATATAGAGAGAGGTAGACAGGGATATATTAAGAGATAGGGTTATGGAGAGAGATAGAGATAGGGAAATAGATGGAGAGTAGTCCAAAGACATACCCGAAGAGACATTTCAAGAGGTAGATGGATGGGTAGAGAGATAGAGAGGAGAGACATTGAGAGGGAGGGAGAGAGAGGTAAAGAAGGATAGATTAAGAGATAGGGATCTATGTGGAGAGATAGAGATAGGGAAAGAGATCTTGAGAGATGTGGACATAGACATACAAGGATAGATTTGAGGTAGAGGGATTGAGAATGTTAGGTCTCAAAAATGCAGGTTGCAAATCATAAGAGGATGCAAGACACTATGATCATATTGGCAACATTTTTGAACTAACATGACCGAGTTAACCTATAGGGTTAATGACGACCTACACTTTAGGCACTGCTTTACCCAAGTGGGTAGACCTTGAAAGTTAAGGTAGATTAAATGAGTGTAAGTTTAGTGACTAGGTTAATGGAACTACCCATAGTGGCAAATGGTGTGGAATAGATGAAAGCTTGCTAACTAGTTCTATATCTAATATGTGAAAGATGATTTGGTATAAATTGTATAAGCAATATTAAGGTAAGAACTAATAAATGAATTTAACTATTGAAATGAGTAAGACTAGTGCCTTGTTGGGTAAATCGAGTCAAATGAAAATCTAAGACTAGTTGCTTATATTGGGCTATAACTCTAACTGTTTGGCACAATACTTTGGTTTATAACTTGTATAAATGTGCAGGGGAATGATTGACAAACTCTTCTTAATATCCAACTGACACAATCAGGTTTCTTGTTATTCACTAGAAGGAATTTTAATCCTTACTTGAAGGAACCAATTGAATGAACTATGCAAGAACAACAGATAATATCAACTTGGAGAGAGAATGCCAATCCTAATTATGTGGTTCTTCTTAGTGATCCAAATCAATACTCCCATATTACTCTGATTGACTAGAAGGATTTTTAATTCCTCTTTAAGGAAACCAATTAATAAAATCACACAAGTATAGCAAATGTGCATTGACAAACTTAATATATCAATTTGAATAATAAAAAAATAATGAATTGGAGACAACCAAATAACTAAATAATTTCAACAAACAATTGATGCTAGTATAGAGCCACAAAATCAAAGATATCTTATTAACTTCTTCAATATAATACTTGCAACATGGTCTTTTTAAATTTTATGGACTTCTTCTATTATCTCCTACTACTGATGATCCATTGACCATCATATGTCTAACTTATATAGAAATATTTGTAAAGAGACATAACTCTTCAAAATGTCTTTTGAGAATTAACAGGATTAACATAACAATAAACAAAGATAATGACACTAAGCTCTGCTAAGCCATAGGTATATCTGAGCAACATGATCCAGGTACTCTTGGCTCTTATGTGTATCAACAAATTCTATAGCATTCCTTGTAATCACATCTATCATCACCATCTTTTCCAAATGCTTGCAGGCCTCCCCAGATGTCGAGTCTTTATCTTTGAGAGCTTCTAGAGATTCCTGTAATATCCCTGGCATTCTTTAATCCATTCATCTTTGCTCTTCAACTCCTTATTAGTTCTGAACAACATAGGTACACCGGTCTTTGAAGCCTCAACACATTCCTTGGCATCATTTTGAAGCTGGTCATGATATTTCTTATCTTGTTCAATCAAATCTTGGACACTTGAGATACCTATAATGTTAAGGGTATCCCTACTCTGTATTTCATGGAGTTTCTCTTGGAGCCTATTATTTAACCTCTCATGTTCTTGGATAACCTTATGATTCTCAGAGTAGACATCCCAGAATTTATTCACCCAATGCATCATATGGATATGCATATTCTATAGTACTGCTGCAAGTCTGTTGATTTGAACCTAGGCTATTCGATCAATAGATGGTGACTGGGCACTTTGTGAACTTTCTCCTTGGGTTAATCTTTTAATTGATCCTCCAAAGGCATTCTTGACAGTATCTTTTAGGAAATCATTTTCCTTTGTCAATCTTTCACAACTCAGTTTATATGCATCTCACTTCTTAATCAACAATTGAGCCTATGCTTTATTCAATCTTGCAACATTTATACCAATATCTATAGTAATCAAAGGATCAGTCTCTCCTGCTTTCAAAGTCATAACATGCCCAAAGGTATTTTCAATATCTATAATGGTAGTCTTCTCATGAGGAGGGTATAGGGTCCATATCATGAGTGAGTTTTTATCATTGTTATACTTGGTACCCATGTATATCTCTGTTACACCTTCAGGTGTGAGTTTGTATTTATCATTAGTATTATGCAAAAAATATCAAATACCAAGGCAGAATTTATATCAAGTCTAGGAAATATCATGGCACACGCTTCTCTAAGCAACTGTCTACCTCTATTAGGAGTCATAGCCCTTAACTCATTATCTACTATTGTCTTTAACACATCCATCAATTGTTTTTCATTATCAGCTATGACATATTCAACTGATTCTTTGAGATCATTTCCTTTACATTTATACAAAAATGATTTAAATTACTCAAAATGAATGAATTGATCATCTACAATGAAGGAATCATATGCCAACTGTCTGGGATCCTCATCACCAGGCCCCTCTTCATCCTTCTCTCTACTAGGAAGTTGATAACCTTCCATTTTTTGTCTAGAGATTCTACTTGTCTTTTCATGGAGCTCCTCTTCACCTGTAGATTCCTCATCACCAGAAGATAATAATTCTATTTCTGAAAGTTGTTTTCTTTTCTCATCTAATTCTCTATTATATTTTTCAATTACCAATTCAACTTTGGCTTATTCCATGTTCCTAATAATATCATCATGTAGATATGGAATGTGTGTGTATCCACTGAGATTTTGTTTTCTTCTAGCAAAATCAATGAAGCCCTCAGGATCAAATCATTTTCTTGTCTCAACACACCTCATGTTGTAATACATTAATTTGTCTCTGATGAGACCATAAAATTCCTTAGACACCACAGTAAAATCCCTGAAGCATAGAGTACTAGGCATGAAGGATTGTTTGTCAAAGGCACTTAAGTTCATCACATTGGAACAATTCATCTGCCTAACTATCTCCAAGTAAGCAATCCTATCAGGAACTATCTTGGGTAGTATAAATGGGGTATCTTTAAAACCATAAATTTTGACCATAGTTGAGTCCTCAAAGCAATACCAATCTCCCCAATTGTGTGTGATAGTTGGGGGGCCACCAAAGTCTTTGGTCTGAGAAACCTTTTTATTTCATCTGACAATGAATATCACAGGGATGATTAAAGTATCTATACAACACTTTTACAAAATATTCTTCAAAATAAATGTAACTGGAGTGGGTAAACCTACTATCCCATACCCTTGTCCACATCTGCATAGGCACCTTTTGTCCCCTTTTGTCTATTTGAGCAATTATGAGTTCATTTGACCATATTCCCATTTCCTAGCCATAGTATAATACCATGTGCATGAGGAGTGAATAATGCTCAAAAGAAACTATTGGGGCATTGTTCTTAATTGCAATTTAGCTAGAATCAATCTTTCTAAAAATATAAGCAGCATAGTCAAATTGCCTAGCATTATGACATTGGATATCTATTGCTATCACCATTAATGGAATTGTCATGAAATCAAGAACTTCTGACCCTAGGACATGGCCAATGGAATAACATGTGTATTTCATATAAGGTTAAAACAAGTATACATGGAATGGAGGTCCATCATTGTCATCAAAAGGTACTATTTTTCCCTCTGCTCTAGGCCTGTGGAGAAGCAATCTCCATCCATTGTATGTGGTGTCCATCCTCCAGTATTCTTTGTCTAAATCCTCATATACTATGGGATGTGTAGAGAAGTCATCCAAATCAAATACTTCACAAATGGCATTTTTGGATAAGTGTATAATAGGCTCTCCTTGTGGATTGCATATGGCTTTCAGGTTGGGATTGTAATATTTAGCCAAAAGTTTTAGGAGTTCCACATTCACAAACACATCTGAGACAACCAATTTGCCCAAATTCAAATGCCACGGATTAGACATTGGGACATTTCTAAATCTTCTACCATAATGGAATTTAAACAATTCATAGCCCTGATTGGTGTCCATACATTTCCCATGTATTTGTATTTGTCTTCTAACTTCTCCACCTCTACCCTGAGTTGTACAGACCTTCGGGCTTTAGGGGTAGACCTAGGCAATTGATCTATCAAATCCTGATTTAGTTTTCTCTCATTCACCTTTTCATCAGGACCTTTATCAGTTTTTTGTTTCTTAGGTTTACTGGTTTCACATTGTTGTTTTCTACCCTTGCCCTTTACTAGTGTCTCCATTAGTTATAATTCTAAATAGAAAAGACAAATTGTAAGTCACCACACAGAGGTTTTATGTGTCTACCTGTTGCTTGAGATGATCATCGAATTCCTTTGTTTTCTCCTCCAAATTCTCGCTCACATGCTCTTCTCAAACAATTCTTTTGAACACAATTGTAATGATTTAGAATGAACTTTTAGGGGATTTCTTCTTAGCCTATAATTAATACTTCTAGTGCATTAATGTCCATAATCATTTTGAAATGTCACATCATCATAATGTCCTTCATCGGCAGGACTTTTGTAATGTCAGTGCGATCTAAATGCTTCTCTTGGTGTGAATATTTGCAGATGACCCAATTGCTATGACCTTTTATTTTATTTCCTCGATGTCACTTTTCATGAAAGCATATATATGTTTATATCGACGAGACGTTTCAATGCCTATCCAATATAAGAGTGAGCATAGGAGCTGTTGTCAGCCTGACTTACACTATCATTGTGAGAACAACATCCTACTCTGATATTTCAAATCTCTCTGATATTAATTATTTATATCAGTATTAGTCTTCTGAAATGTTTATTGATTTCTCTTTACAGGGTAGATTAGTGAAATCGGTAAGACCCAAGAAATTGATACCAATATCACTTGTCTTTCTGACACATGTGATCTATTGGAAAGAGTCTCATCGATGTGTGTGGTCATTGTCTTCATCAAAACAACATATGCTATCGGGATGACCTTATTTGATTTATCCAATCCTCATTATTTCCCCGATGCCGTCCTTTCTATTCTTTCTTCATCAGAATGATCATAGTCATATGTCACTGAAGTCCTCTGTTGTTGTGACTATAGACTCAACAAGACCTATAAATCCTACTCTGATCTGCTTCCTTTTGCCAATGAGTTATATCCTTCACATATATTGGTATGACTTTGGCTGAAACTATCTTATGGTCGCTGAGACATCATAAGGTCAGAGAAACATTAATTTTTTGTTCTGACATACATCTCTTCCCGATGAGTCGATATTTCAAACTGTTCCCTGAGTTGTTTGGCAAGACTCTTGTCAAATTTCCCCATTGGTATGATCTACGCTATCGGGGGAATGTTCAGAGTATTTTCTAACAATGCTTTCTCATCCTGATGGTCCTTGTATTTGATCAATTTGGTTTGACTAGGGATTCTCTTTCCGATAAGGGGTCATTGGCATAACTTCCTTTATTAGGGTTTCTTGGGATTCTTATTTCAAATTTACTCCTGATGCTGATACACATCTAATCTACTTCAAATGGAACATGGATTGGTATGAAAAAACTGAGGTCTTGCCGAAATCAAAAACTAAAGGTTTTTTCAGATTATGGTTTGGGAGGTGAGATAAATAGTTATGGTAGGGATCTTATCATACAAATCATGTTATGTTTGTGGAATTTATCGACTGTGATTATGATTTTGGGGGTCTAATGTTCTGATTTGGTTGGACAGGGGATGGGTAAGAGTATAGATTTTTTTTGAAATTTTCCTATCCTAACAGTGGCTCTATCTGGGATGTATACCCCTTGCAGGTATAACAAGAATTTAGATCTTTGGGAGAGTAGACCAAGTATTTTATTTTTTAGGGATGACAATTTTACTATATTTTAGGAATATATATGGATGAAATGAGAATGAGTGCTAGAAGTGACAATGATATAAAATGGGGATGATCCTATACTACTATACATGGAAAAGATTTTTGTTATTGTTGAGGGATTCCTAGGACTATCCATGTACCGGTAGATCCTAATCTCTCATGATTACCCTAAACTAATGTGCATGGAATAGGAGTACTTTGAGAATTATTTAAGAGTTGTCCATGCACTAGCAACACTTATCTCTCTTTGTACATGATTTTGATGCTTTCATGAAAATAAAGGCTTCAAAAACTATCCATGTACTGGCAGTTCCTGCTCTTCTCCAGACATATTTTGCAAATAGTAGGAATCTTCTCCTCCTTTTCCAATGACAACAAAAGGACACAACCACAAGGATTCAAACTTTCCATGCTTTCCTTTCTCTTGGCATCTAGAATTCCACATCAATACCAAGTCATCTATCTCAAATTTTCTATCATTGGCTTTCTTGTCAAAAAGGTATTTTACTTGTGATTACAATTTGATGTTCTACTTTTGAGCCATTCTCTTTGTCTCATCAAGTTCTTCAAGATGCTCTATTCTTTCCTCCATTGGTTTAGGAATATTTAAATCCTATTGAAGAACAAATTTGTAAACTGGTAGAAGATTTTCTAATGGCATCCTTGCTTGTATTCCATACAACAATTCAAAAGGGGATCTTCCAATTGCTCTCTTCACAATAGTCCTATCAACCCACACAGCCATTCTCAACTTTGAATCCCATGCTTTTTTGTTTCCCTCCAACATTATTTTTATAATTTTCAAAATATTTTTATTACTAGATTCTACCTGGCCATTTGCTTGTGGGTGATAAGGGGCAGCATAAGACACAGTGATGCCATATATATTACAGAAATTTTTGAACTCATCAGACCTAAAGCACATTTCGTTGTCTGTAATCAACCTCACTGGTGTGCCAAATCTAAGTATAATGTTTTCCATTAAAAAATTGATCACCACTTTACTTGTTGCTTGTTTAGTTGGGATTCCTTCTACCCATTTTGTGAAGTAATTCATTGCCACTAAAATCCATTTGTGTCCTCTGCTTGACTTTTCTACAATCTCTCCTATGAAGTCAATTCCCCATTGATAGAATGGAGCTTCCACCTGCATAGGTTTTAAGGGTAATGCTCCCTGATATTTTAATTTTCCTAAAAATTTCTAGCATGCCTCACATTTTCTTGTATAATGATATGAATCATTGAAAACTCTAGGCCAATAGTATCCATCCCTTAGGATCTTGTAAGCTGTAGTTTTTGCTAAGAAGTGTCCTCCACACACTCCTTCATGTAACTCTTTCAGGACATGTTTTGACTGATGTTCATCTAGGCATAGTAGTAGAATACCATCCCTATTCTTCCAATAAAGATCCCCATTGATAAACACATACTTTGAAGCCTGTAATTTAAGTGTCCTTTTCTTGTTATCATCATATCCTTCAGGACATTTCATATGTTTTAGATAATATATGATATTAGTATACCATGGAGTATACTCAATGCTAGAAATCATGTTTTTAACATCATCAGTATTACATATCTGAGAAGCCTCATGATTGTTTTCAGCCATTAGTCTAGCAAGACCTTATCCTCTTACTAGTTTGGTGATTTGGATTTCAATATTAAACTCCTAAATTTTATTAATCCATCTGCACCTTTTGTTCGTGACCTTAGTTTGAACTAATACATAATTCACTATAGCATTAGGCACATATGCTATTATTTCATCTCCCACCAAGTATGGCCTAAAATATTTGACTACTTTCACCAATGCATATGCCTATTTCTCAACTATGTCATATTTTAACTTTGCATTTTTAAGAGACTAGCTAAAAAATGAAATGGGTTGTTCATGTCCCTCGTCATTTTTCTGTAATATTACTGCTGCAACTATATGATATGAGGCAAATGACAACAACTCAAATGGGTTACTGAAATCGGGAGATATCAAAACTAGGGCTTCCTTGATTGCCTTCTTAATGGTGGCAAATGCCTCTAATGTTTTTGCTGTCCAGTTCACTTTTGTATACTTCTTTAACATTCTTGATATGGGATTAACAATCTCTACAAAATTTGATATGAATCTCCTGACAAAGTTGATTTGGCCAAAGAATGATTGTATAGCTTTCACATTCTTGGGAATGGGAACTTGGTCAATGGCTCTTACTCTTTCAGGATCTATTCTTACTCCATCTTTTGAGACTATGTGACTAAGCAGCTTGCCCTCTATTACTACAAAATGGCACTTCTTAGGATTCAGGAAAATTCCATATTCTTAGGCTTTAATAAAAATTTTCTCTAAGTGTATACAATGATCTTCAGCCCTTTTGGAATATGCTATCATGTTATCTTGATATACTACCATGATTTCGTTAATCAGTTTTGCAAAGGCCACATCCAATGCCCTTTGGAATGTTACTCTAGCGTTCGTGAGTCCAAATGGCATTCTTAAATACACATACAATCCCCATGGTGTGGTCAATGCAGTCTTATATTGTTTTGATTCTTTGACTTTCACCTGATTATATCCTAAGAAACCACCCATCATGGACAATAGTTCACACCCTGTGGCCTTTTGCAGTACTGCTTCCATGTTAGGAAGGGGATAATTGTCCTTAAGAGAGGATTTATTTAGAGTCCTAAAGTCCACACATAATCTAATATCACCATTTTTCTTTCTAACAGACACCAAATTAGAAACCCAAGAAGAGTGTCTAATGGGTTTGATAATAGCTCCATCCCTTAGTTTTGTGAGTTCTTCAAACATTTTAGGGGCAAGTGTGGGATTAATAGGCCTTTTCTTTTCCCTGAATGGTTTAGCATCCAGCTTTAATGGTATTTCATTCTAAAAAAGATCCTCCCTATATGCTTTCAAGTCATCATATGACCATGCAAACACATGTCTATACTTTCTGAGTAAGTTGATGAGCATGCTCCTGATTTTGGGATTCAGCTTCTTTCTAATATATACATTCTTTGGGGCTGCCTGCACCCCCAGATTAATTTCTTCAAGATCATTCTATACTATGGGTGTGTCTTTTGTTTTAAATCTGTCACATCCATCAAACACTTTCTCCAATGCTATGAATCCCTTAGGTATTTTATTTGTTTTTAGCTGAACTATCTCTTGACCAAAGAGAGTTTCTTTTCCATCATGTTCCTCCACAAACTCATTGAAATCAATCTCTTGGTCTTCATAGTGATCGATACAATGTAAGAATTTGATTATATCGGTATCATTATTAAACACTTACCAGTTATGGATATTATTTGGAATAGTTGGTCTGGTTTTGAATTCAATTTCTGTAATACCCACCAATGTGATATCATCCCTTTTTAATGCAATGTTCACTAGAAAATCTGCCATAATATTTTTTGATCTATCAATCCAGTTGATTGAGAAGGCATCAAATAACTCAACATCATCCCAAACAACATTTCTATATTGCTTCAACCTCTTGTTTTTGGATAAATATTTCCCTTTTACTTGAGAGGTAACTAATTTTGAATCCCCGTATACAGCCAGCTTTCTTATCTTATGCTTGATGGAAATATTTAAACCAATGAGCAGAGCCTCATATTTTGCTACATTGTTTGTACATTCAAATGTCAATAAGAATGAGTATTTGAATGTTTTACCTGTTGGTGAAATAAATAGTACTCTTGCCCCATTTCCCATTTTGCTACATGCACCATCAAAATACATTTTCCACACATCATTTTCCTCTTTCTTAGATTCTAGATACATTGGATCAGTATTTTGCAACTCTGGCTGATTTGTTTCAATCTTGAAGGTTCCCAAATTTGTATCAAAGAATAGATTTATTTGATTTTGATCTAGGCATTCTATGATGTTCTCATATCTTGGTTCCCTACACAGCTTGATCTCTTTGCCTCCCACTGGTATTGTGGCATATGATAAGAGCATTCCATAATATAGTGGAATATCAACCACAGTGATATCAATATTATAGGTTGCTTTAGGGTAGGAAGCTAGTTTTATTTCCACATCCTTCATAATGCCCACAACTGGGATAGACCTATTGTCCATCACATAACACTTACCAAATGTAGTGTCAACCTACATTCCCAGTTCTTTCATGACTACTATTGGCATGATATTCATGGTTGCACCTGAATCAATCATGCAGTTCCTCACTAGCCTATTTTTGATTAATAAGTTGGTGTAGAAAGGGTCCACTTATGAGTGATTCTTTATTAGGGTATCACCCAAATATACTTTAGGAACTTGGACTATTTCTTGCTAAACATTGTTTGTTCTATTCTCTGATTCCTTATATTTTTGATTTGGTATATCTGAAATTATTTTAACCACTGTACTTCTATATTTATCTATCTTCATCATTTCCAAAACTGGTACTGATATCTTCACCTGGGATATCGCATGAGCAATGTCAAATTAATGGGCTATAGTCTAATCATTCCTTTCTATTTTTATATGTTCTTTTTCTTGAAATGGTGATTTGTCTTTTGTTTTATTTTGCTCAATTTTTTTTGCTTCTTTAAGTGAGGACTTTGCGTTATTCCTTTTGTAATTTTGATCTTTTATAAAGACACTCCTAGGTGTTCCCTGTTCTGAACTTACTATCCTGTTCCTTTGATTATAGGCATTTTTAGCTTGGGCTACTGTAGCTATTGTAAGAACTTCTCTTTCCTTTTTAGTGGGCTTTCTCCATTGATCATATGGTGATTTGTTATGATAACAAGTAGGTCCCTTGTAGCTGTCCTCCTGATCTGAGAATACTTCTTATTTTCCCACATTGATATGATGATTTGGTTCCCCACATCATACTCATATCCCTCTTCTTTTGTAGAAGAATAGTCTTCATTTAGCAAGTATGGTGTATTTTGCATCATGTTTATTGTGTGGTTATCTCTGTTATAGTCATACAATGCCTCTTCCTATCGTACTATTTTAGCCACTACATAATATTCAGGTGAGTGTGGTAAATTGCACACCAAACACCAAGGATTATCTTCTACCATATGTGCCCCATTTCTCTTTAGAGGATCAAGAGTGTCTTTGCCATAATGTTGCTTTCTTCTTCTTTCAATAGGTCTCCCATCCTTCCAATTTGTATTATATGGCATATCATGCAACCTAGGTCTTTCATTTCTATGCCAACTTTCTTGTTTATTCTGTTGAATATTTGGACTTTGAGAAATTCTAAGATTATCTCTTTTGCTGACCATGCCTGCAACTTTTCTATTGTTTTCAATAGTCAACGCTACTTTCTGTGCTTCAACAAAGCTCCTAGGGCACCAGTTTCTAAGTTCATACCCTATCTTAGGATTAAATGCTTTTAGATAAATACTTAATATTGCCAGGTCGGTCAATTTAGATCCATGTGGTATTTTGTTGTGCAATTTGGAGAATCTCAGATTAAAGTCATATACTAACTCATTTTGGTATTTTTGGATACTTATCAATTCATACAAGCCAAACTCAGGGGCATACTGATTGCCATACTGCTCCTTAAATTGACTATGGAAATCTATTAGAGAACTGATTGAGGTATCTGGTAAGCTGTTGAACCAGTCTCTTGTATCCTCAGTCAGAGACATCATGAATAATCTCATTTTAACATCTTCACATTCCATACTAATATTTGGTACAAAGGCATTGAAGCTTCTGATATGATCCTCAGCTGATACTGCATTATTTCTAGTAAACTTAGGAACTATATTCCTCCAACTATTGTCAATGGGGTATGGATACAATTGATATCTAGTTAGATCAAATTACCCACATATGTTTGTGAGGTTTTGTGGAGGAACGTTCATGGGTGGTGGGTTAGGGTAGTAATGATACCCACATGGAAGCTGATGATAAGCATGTTGTTGTTGTGGGTTCATGTGGGTGTTCATATTATGATATTGTGGTCTACAATACTATTGGCCAGGGGGTGATTATGGATTAGCCATATGTTGAGAGGTGTTATGCAGGAGGGGTAGTCTAGGATTATTCAAGAGGGTATTTTGATGAATATGACTTCTAGATGCTTGCAGATTGGAAGCACCACCTATATTTTGGTGCAAGTTTTGTTGTGTGTTCCTCAAAGCATTTCCTCTATGTGGAGGTATATATTTTGGGGCAGCTATTTTAGTCCTATTCTTTATCTATTGAATCTTCTATTTTAACAACATCTCAGTTTCCTCTATCTTGATCATTTCAAGTTCTTCCTGGAGTTTAAGCACATTATGCTGCATTTCATTCATGTTCCTTGTATCCTTTAGACTTCTATTCAACTCTTGATTCATGAATCCATATTTTACCCCTTCTCCCTGCTATAATGATATTTTATAATCATACTCAGCCTACATTTGATCAATTTCCTTCATGGCCCGTGCTTCGAACTCAAGATGTTCTTGAGGATCAGGTCTGTATTTTGCCAATATATCATCAGTTACTCTATTGATTTGAGACAAATTCTCATTTGATTCATACAGAGGGGTAAAACTATTGTGAGTTATGATAGTTTGTTCTGTATTATCCTCTTGGGCCTCCTAATTATTACTTAGATGAAAATAACTTGATGCTCTATTTTACTTGGAAAGGGCTCTAAGTGGTGGGGAAGATTGTAACTTCTTCCTTCCATCTTGGATCTTCTACCATCCATTTGGTACTAACTTTCCATTATAATAGGTTTTAGAGTCGCAACCTATTTTTTGTAAATAGGAAGAGGTTGTAGTTTATCTTTCTAGGTTCTTCTTTCC
The DNA here is from genome assembly GCA_027924645.1 of Cunninghamia lanceolata. NCBI lineage: Eukaryota > Viridiplantae > Streptophyta > Pinopsida > Cupressales > Cupressaceae > Cunninghamia > Cunninghamia lanceolata. Next base: position 851,621 of record BSBN01000665.1, read on the forward strand.
AGCAGAGTTACCAATTTGTATTCTTGAAATTTTCTGACTCTATAAAAGGATGGTCTCTTACCAAGGTTCTTTGTATTTGGATCTATTGACTTTTTCCCAGACTGGATGCTTATTCCCAAATTTCCTTACAAGGTAGCCATCAGTGATCAACAGGTTCTCTGGGCCAGGGGGTCAACAGTGTAGGAGATAGACTCTATATTTTATCTCCTCTTCTTCTTCAGGCTCTGCAAGACCTAGGGGGGTATTCCCTACTCAACATCCATGAGGATATGCATGCAAGGCTGGGATGTTGACAGAAAGCAGATGAGTCCTCCTGTAAGTAGACCAAAACTGAAAGATAAGAGCAAAGGGGCTAGCTTTGGGCCTATTTGCAGTTGTAGACAGAGGACTGAAGTTCCTAAAACTAACTCTAATGTCCTAATGTTGGTTTTAGATTTTGCTTTGGAGTTTAAGTGTGGATGCAAAGCTGGATATGGTTATAACACAAAACAAAGCATGATTGGTGCCTATCCAGGGCCTGGAGTCAGTAGACACACACCTGTGAATGATCAGCATGAACAGCTAAAACTGGATTTCAAGGGGATATATGTGATATCTGCCTTACAGACATCTCCCAATACAGAGTGTTAGGTTATCTCTACTTATGGTATCCCTACTGCAGTATACCCTTCCCAATGTTCAACCTGCAAACAGTTTAATCTACCCCTTGAGCAGAAGTTAAAAGATCAGACATTCAACACAGGAATTCTATGCTCTAGAATCTAAACATTACCAAACATCCAGATTCAGAAGAAGAATACATGCAATACTGGAGACAGAATTAACACAACACATGCCAAACAGCATTTCTCATATAAGTTTAATCATGAAATCAGTGGGTTCATGCCAAAAACAAACAACAAGAGATACATAAACTCACAGGTAAGCTGTATAGAGCAACCAGATCAGCTTGTTATGCATTACAGAGCCAAAATCATCAACTTTCAACAACCTTTCAAATGAGCAAGACAACCTGCTTATAACAGCCAGGTAGGTGCTCAGCAATTAATTGCAATGTTGACCAAAAATCCTGCCAGATACACAGTATCATGAAAATGGCGCTCAAACACAACCAGATTGGCGCCCAAACTTGAATGCAGCAGGTAGGGGAGGAGACAGGAAGATATCTCGAGCCCTGCACCACTGTCCGCTGATGTACATCTTCAGTCGGGTACAGGATCCATCCACGCCATCGCCCATACCTCTGCAACAATCGCCATTAATGGCGCACCAACCCGCGGCCTTGGGAAGAACATCATACAGACTATCGCAAGCATTTCCCGCCGAGATTCATCATCATGATATTTGAAAATGCAGGATATCAATATCCCACATGCACCCCGCGATGACCTCAATAACACTTTATATACTAGGTCATGAGCATATATCATGTCGGTGCTTTTGCTTCTGACGACACTAGTATAGACTTCATCATCATCATCCTCCAGCAGCATGATATCCTGTTGTTCGAAATATCACCCTGACGTCATCATGATATTTGAAATATAACCTTCATGATAATCGGCACAACCTGATCCATCGGAGGAACATCCTCCTGCTGAGCTTATAACAAAAGTCTGGCCGATGAACATCCTGATGACGTCATCATCATATCCTGCTGACGTCATCATCATATCTGCCTACTGCGCACCTCCTCATATCCGGATGACATCATCATCATGTTAACATCATCATGATATTCGGAAGACAACCGGATATTTGGAAATATCCTCCTGATGCACAAATATCAGGTTGCACTGTAGCTCCACTATAAGATCGGGGCGATAACCGAATATGATGATGCTGCTTGAAAAGATCACCCCCAGTAAATAATGCGCGAAGCCAGCAGGCGGATATCTCCTTGATATCAGCATCATCATGATGCTCGAACAAACATATATCCGGGTGATATGAAAATATCACCCCCTCCTTCGGAAATATCATGATGCAGATAGGCAGAGAAAAAGATATCACCCTGATATAAGGATGACGTCAGCATCATCAGGATGACAAAACAACGAACAAGAAGTAATACAACATCATCAGGATGATCATAACCAAGATCACCCGATGATAAAAATATCACCCCGGTGGAATATCATGAAGGAAGAAAAAATGATGACCTCCGCAAGCAGCAGGATGATAACTGGAAATATCATGATGATGACGACGACCCTTAAGAAAAACAAGTAAGGTCGAACACTTAGAGAATAACCCCTTCAGGATACCGGGGCAACATCATCATGTTTGAGCAAGGTGATAAATGGAAGATCACCGGATACTTTGAAAAATCACCCTCGCAAGCAACTGAGGGCGCACTGTAGCTCACCAGTATCATCAGGATGATATCCAAACATCACCCGATAGTTGAAATATGATGATGACGATGAGAAACCAGTCGATGAAGAACATGATGATGCAGACCACCATCGAAGACAAGATGATGATGATGACCTCCTCCTCAGGAAAATATGATGCTGCAGCTGAAAAATACTGAGGAGGTCCAACACTTAGAACAAATGGGCAAGAAGATAAAGGCTTCAAATGAAGAAACCTCCTGATCATGACAAATCAACCCCAGGTCAAAATGAGTGCTTAACAGTGGCTGCGAATGGGGACGTGCAGGTGAAAACCTGCAGCGAGAACCAGATCTCTGGGCAGACCAGACAAAAAGGCAAAAAACACGAGCTGTACAAGGCATTTACACTACATACATATTTTTACAAATGTGCACAGCAACCAGTTATTCATGCAAAATAGAACTTAAGGAATTGGCCATGCACAGGCAATTCCAGAATTTCACCATCTAGGGCCTGGAGGAAATAAGAATCCTCCCCATGAGTATTGCAAACCTGATATGGGCCCATCCATAAGGGCTGAAATTTACCATGTTTACCCTTTTCCTGATCTTTAGCATTCCAAATGAGCACCAGATCATTGACTTGAAACTTCCTTTTTGTAGTTCTCCTGTCAAACTGATATTTCATATCCTGTTGTCTCTTGAGATTGATCTGGTGGGCTCTCCTTCTGTCTTCATCCAATGCAACCAGCTGATTCACTCTTTCTGTCATGGGATCTTCAACCTCCTCATCATTTTCTTGAATGAATCTATAAATTGGTAGGAGATTGTTTATGGGCAGTCTAGCTGATGCACCATATACCAGCTCAAAAGGTGACTTCCCAATAGCCCTTTTCACAGTCACTCTGTCAGCCCATACTGCTAAATTCAACTTTGAGTCCCAAGCTCTTTTGTTCTTGTCCAGTATCCTCTTGACAATTTTCATGATGCTCTTATTGCTTGATTCTGCTTGACCATTTCCTTGTGGGTGATATGGTGATGTATATGACAGGTTTATCCCATACTTGTTGCAAAAATCAACAAATTCACCTGATCTGAAGCACATAGCATTATCAGTGATAATCTTAAATGGTACTCCAAACCTGATGATGATGTTTTCCAGTATGAAATCTGTTACCACCTTACTTGTAGCTCTCTTAGTTGGAATGGCCTCAATCCATTTGGTAAAGTAGTCAGTTGCCACCAAAATCCAACTGTGTCCCCCACTTGATTTGTCTGCAATTTCCCCTATGAAGTCAATTCCCCATTGCTGGAATGGAGCATCCACAGGTACAGTTCTGAGGGGTAAAGCACCATCATATTTCAGCTTTCCTGAGAATCTCTGGCAAGGGTCACACTTCCTGACTAACCTTTGTGCATCTAAAAAGAGAGTGGGCCACCAATATCCTGCCCTAAGAATTTTATGAGCTGTTGTTTGGGCAGTATAATGTCCACCACACAATCCTTTATGCATGTCAATCAAAACATTGTTAGCCATGTTCTCATCCACACATCTCAGCAGCACACCATCAGGGTTTTTCCAGTACAGCTCACCTTGAACAATAACATACCTGATTGCATGTAGCTTTAGAGTCCTCTTTTGATTGTCACTGAAATGGGAAGGACAATTCAGATTTTGCAAATAATAGACAATATCCTTGTACCATTCAGATCCTGATACATTTATACTCTCATCTTGGACTGCATTAACTTGGCATGCTTCCAAGTTTGACTGTGCCATCATCTTGGCTAATCCTTGTCCTCTTATCAACTTAGTAACCTGTATGTCTATGTTGAATTCCTGCAATTTGTTTATCCATCTGCACCTTCTTCCAGTCACCTCCTGCTGAGTGAATATGTCTGTGACTGCTGCATGAGGTACATATGCAATTATATATGACCCTACCAAGTATGGTCTGAAACTTTTGATGGCTCTAACAAGTGCATATGCCTGTTTTTCTATAATGTCATATTTCAACTCAGAGGCCTGTAGGGACATACTGAAGAAAGCGATGGGCTGTTCAAAACCATCTTCATTTTTCTGTAACAAACATGCAGCAACAGTATGAAAGGAAGCAAATGAAAACACTTGAAATGGCCTAGAAAAATCAGGAGATTTAAGAACAGGGGCCATCTTAATTGCCTCTTTGATATTCTGAAATGATTCTGTTGCTTCCCTTTCCCAGTTGACAGTTGCCCCCTTCTTCATCATCTTGGAAATGTTCCTTGTAGTTTCTGCAAAGTTGGGAACAAATCTTCTAACAAAGTTTATCTGTCCAAAGAAGGACTGAACTCCTTTCACGGTTTTTGGCATTTGAATCTTGTCAATAGCTGCCACTCTCTCTGGATCTATCCTGACTCCATCCTTGGAAACAATATGTCCCAGAAGTTTTCCTTCAACTACTCCAAAGGCACACTTCTTTGGGTTTAGAGAAATACCATATTCTAGTGCTCTTATGAAGATCTGCTCCAGATGCAAACAATGCTGCTCCTCTTTCTTTGAGTAGGCAGTCAGGTCATCCTGATATACTGCCAGGACTGAATCAATCAGCCCTGCAAAAGCAACATCCATTGCTCTTTGAAATGTAGCACCTGCATTTGTTAGTCCAAATGGCATTCTAACATACACATATGTCCCCCATGGAGTGGTAAAGGCAGTCTTATACTGTTCTGATTCCTTTACCTTTACCTGATTATATCCTGAAAATCCATCCATCATGGATAGGAGTTCACAACCAGTCACTCTCTGCAACATAGCTTCCATATTAGGCAATGGATAGTTATCCTTCAAAGAGGATACATTCAAGTTCCTGAAATCAACACACAACCTAATATCACCATTCTTTTTCCTGACTGGGACAAGGTTAGACACCCAAGTTGAATGTCTGATTGGCACAATTATTCCAGCTTCCCTGAGCCTTTTGAGTTCTTCTTGCATCTTGGGAGCTAAGGTAGGATTTATAGGCCTTTGCCTCTGTCTAAATGGCTTAGCTTCAGGCTTCAATGGGATCTCATGCTGGAATAAGTCTTCCCTATAAGCTTTTAGGTCCTCATATGACCAAGCAAAAACATGTTTATACTTTTTTAGTAATGCAATCAGCATACTTCTTATGTGTGGTTTAAGCTGTTTACCAATATATACCTTCTGAGGGGCCTGAGATGTCCCCAAATTTATTTCTTCTAAACCCTCCTTATTAGTGGGGGATGTCCTTGTGACCATTTTGTCTCTACTGTCAAAGGCTCTTTCCAAAGCCACTAACCCTCTAGGGATCTTGTTAGTCTTCAATTGAATGATCTCTTTTCCCACAAGAGTCTCTTTTCCATCTACAGTCTCTACAAAAGCTTGGAAATCAATCTGTTGGTTTTCATATTCATCCATGCAGTGCAAAAATTTCAGCAAATCTCTATCATCATTAAAAACTTGCCAACTGCATATATTTTCTGGTATGGCAGGCCTAGTTTTAACTTCTATATCTGTGACACCTGACAGAGTGATGTCATCTGGCCTTATTGCAATATTAGCTAAGAAGTCAGCCATAACATTTTTTGACCTTTCTACCCAGCCAATTGAAAATGCATCAAAAAGTTTAATAGTATCCCAAACAGCATGCTTGTATTGTTTCAACCTTTTATTTTTTGCAGCATACTTATTTCTGACTTGGGATACAATCAGCTCAGAATCCCCAAATACTCTTAACATCTTAATTCCATGTTTGAGAGCAATATTCAGGCCTAAGAGTAAAGCCTCATATTCTGCAATATTGTTTGTGCAATCAAACCTCAGCAAGAAAGAGAATTTGAGGAGCTTACCAGTTGGAGACAGGAAAACAACTCCAGCTCCAGAGCCTTCTTTTGCACAAGCTCCATCAAAAAACATGGTCCATAAGCCTTGCTGATCCAGCTCTTCCATACAGGCATTTTTCTTTTTGTCTTCTGCATCATCTGAGACAACCTTGAAGTTATCACAGTCAGTGTCTACAAAGCATATCTGTTCATTTGCTTCTTGGTCTTCCACTGTCTCTGATGATCTCTGCTCTCTGATTAGCTTGACATCCCTGCCATTCATTGGAATCATGGCATATGATAGGTCTAGCTGCATACTTCCACCAATTAGTGCTGCCCATCTTCTTGACAGCAACATACCATACTGTGGCTTGATGTCAACCACTGTTATATTCATTTTGTATCTTTTTTCAGGAAATGCTGCCAGTTTGAAATCTACATCCTTCATGATTCCAATAACTGGTACCTCTCTGGCATCCATAGCATAACACTTTCCACATGCCTTGTCAATTTTTAATCCAGTTTGTTGCATGATAGCCAAAGGCATGACATTTGTGGATGCTCCAGAGTCAAGCATACAATTTCTAATTATTTTACCATTTATAACCAGGGAAACATAAAATGGTTCCACCTGTGAGGGACACTTTGTCATGGTCATTCCTAAATAGACTTCAGGAGTCTCATCTTCTTCATTACACATGACATGTTTCTCACCCTGGGTCTGATCATTTTGTTTAGCTTGAAAAGGTACCCCTGAGATTAGGGATATTGTCCTATTCTTGATCTCTTCCACTTTCATGAGTTCCATAAGTGGAACAGAGACCTTTACCTGAGAGAGGATCTGGGCTATATCAAATGGAGCACAGTTTTGCACAACAGTTGTGGCTTGCTCCACAACCTTGCCTTTATCCTGAGCTGATTTAGTTTTCATTTTCATAGTTCCCTGATCATCATTCTTGTCTTGGGAACCTCTATTTTGATCTTCAGCCTGAGGGATTTTGTTTTCTGGTCCTTGAAATTCATGACCTGTTCTGCATCTAAAGTTCTGCTTATTATTTACCCACTGCCTTTTTTGTGGTTCAGTTCCTTTATAACCATGCATCAGCTGACCTGCAGAAATATCTTCTGGCTGATGTGGGCTGCCAACTTGATTCTTACCTCTGAGATTGTAGTTGCTCTTGACTTGAGCAACTGCTGCAGCTGTGAAGGCTCTGATTTCCTCATCAGAAGGTCGTTGTAGGTTACTTAGAAAATTGTGTGAGTTCTGAGCATACACATAGTTATCTTCATCATCTTCATCATATGGGGACTGTTGGCAGGCCTGAAATTGATGATCTGTCTTCTCATCAGCATCATAAAGAGTATATCCATTTCCTATGGACATCATGTTAACATCATCATCCTGCACATGATGTGGCTCGTTGCATTCATTACAAGATGTAGCATTATCATACAAGGATTGAGCAATCATGCACTGTGACTGTGAATGTGGCATCTGACAAATTATACACCACGGAGCATCATCAGCAATATTTATAGTTTTCTTCAGGGGATCAGGAGTTTCCTTGGCATGTTGAGCCCTCTGATTTGTGTTGTTACGTGGATATACATGCTTACCATCATGCCAATTGGTGTTATAAGGCATATCATGTAATGATGGCCTCTTTTCCTGCCTTTGATAGACTTGCCTATCAGGACCCATTCCTTTTTCACTCCTAGCTAATCTATAGCTTAGGTCCTTAACAACATTTGCCAGTTTGTCTATCTTATCTTCAGGAGCAGATGTACTACCTTGAGTGTTCTGAGGCTTGTTTGGATTCTGCAGAATTTTTATATCATCCCTTCTATTAGTCTTGCCTGATGCTTTCCTATTGTTTTCAATATTTACTGCAATTCTGAAAGCATCCCTGAGAGTGGCAGGACCTTTATCTCTCAGTCCATATGCAGTCTTTGCATCAAAGGCATTGATATACAAAATTATGCACATTGGTTCATTTGGCCTCATGTGATGTGGCAGTTTGTTCAACACTTTAGTAAATCTTGCATTAAAGTCTGCAAACTACTCATTTGACCCTTTTGTGATACTGGTGAACTCATTTACAAAAAAGCTAGGGTCAGTTTTATCACCATATTGCTCCTTGAATATCCTTTTAAAATCATCCCATGATGAAATACTCCGGTCAGGCAGATTCCTGTACCATTCTCTTGCCTCATCTATTAAGGATTGCATGAATGACTTCATAAAAACATCCTCATGCTCAACCTCAAAATTATCCATGACATTTTGAAAGGCCTTCAGATGATCTTCTCCTGACACTGTGTTGTTTCCTGAAAATTTAGGCACTTGTAGCCTCAGATGCTTATCAATGGGGTTAGGATACCCAGGAATACCATCAAACACCAGCTGCCTGAATCTATCTAGCTGCATGGGCTGTCTGTTTGGCTGATTAACATTAACATTTCTATTTGCATTCTGGTTTCCTGTATGGTTCAGTGGTATCCTAGCATCATTCACATTTTGTCTGTCATCATGATGCTGATGTTGCATTTCATATCTTTGCTGATGTCTTTGCATATTTGCATTCTCTAGAGTAGGAACTGAATCATTTTGGGCAGTTCTTAAGGCTTGCACTTTCTGCTTTATATCATCTCTGATTTTCATGGCTTGTAGGTATTCTAGTTCTGCTCTTAGACTTCTGATCTCTTCAGCTAGCTGTTCATCCTTAGGTCTGGAGGTAGATGGTCTCATGCCATTCTGGTCATCATCCTCATCATCCCTTAGAGACTCTGCCTCTTCAAACCTTTCACTTGGGTCTAGAAAAGGGCGTTCTTGGAACACCTCTGACCTCATTCTCATACTACCACCCTGTTGCCTCTCATATGCACCTTGGATATCAGCTTCTGCACTTGAAAAATAAGGCGCATGCTGTCCTGATGGCCTAGGGTTATCTTGTACATCATCACTTTTTCTGGGGGAGCTCTCATGACTAACTAAGACAGTTCCCTTCCTTCTATACATCATTCTTTTTGTTAATGGTAACTCTTCAAATAGAGGATTTTGTTGGGATCTTCTCCCCTGCATATAATTTTACTTTGACCGGTTGGGAGATACTTCGGAGTCGCCACCTATTTCTAGGAACTGCTTTCTTCTGAAAACCAGGGTTCTTTCACAAGGTTCCCCAGCGGAGTAGATTATTTTTGTTGCTGACTCGGATGGGTCACATGTATTACTGGAGATGATTAGATAGTACTTTTACTTCTCAATCCCCAGCAGAGTCGCCAATTTCTGTTGACTTTTTCCCAGACTGGATGCTTATTCCCAGATTTCCCTACAAGGTAGCCATCAGTGATCAACAGGATCTCTGGGCCAGGGGGTCAACAGTGTAGGAGATAGACTCTATATTTTATCTCCTCTTCTTCTTCAGGCTCTGCAAGACCTAGGGGGTATTCCCTACTCAACATCCATGAGGATATGCATGCAAGGCTGGGATGTTGACAGAAAGCAGATGAGTCCTCCTGTAAGTAGACCAAAACTGAAAGATAAGAGCAAAGGGGCTAGCTTTGGGCCTATTTGCAGTTGTAGACAGAGGACTGAAGTTCCTAAAACTAACTCTAATGTCCTAATGTTGGTTTTAGATTTTGCTTTGGAGTTTAAGTGTGGATGCAAAGCTGGATATGGTTATAACACAAAACAAAGCATGATTGGTGCCTATCCAGGGCCTGGAGTCAGTAGACACACACCTGTGAATGATCAGCATGAACAGCTAAAACTGGATTTCAAGGGGATATATGTGATATCTGCCTTACAGACATCTCCCAATACAGAGTGTTAGGTTATCTCTACTTATGGTATCCCTACTGCAGTATACCCTTCCCAATGTTCAACCTGAAAACAGTTTAATCTACCCCTTGAGCAGAAGTTAAAAGATCAGACATTCAACACAGGAATTCTATGCTCTAGAATCTAAACATTACCAAACATCCAGATTCAGAAGAAGAATACATGCAATACTGGAGACAGAATTAACACAACACATGCCAAACAACATTTCTCATATAAGTTTAATCATGAAATCAGTGGGTTCATGCCAAAAACAAACAACAAGAGATACATAAACTCACAGGTAAGCTGTATAGAGCAACCAGATCAGCTTGTTATGCATTACAGAGCCAAAATCATCAACTTTCAACAACCTTTCAAATGAGCAAGACAACCTGCTTATAACAGCCAGGTAGGTGCTCAGCAATTAATTGCAATGTTGACCAAAAATCCCGCCAGATACACAGTATCATGAAAATGGTGCTCAAACACAACCAGATTGGCGCCCAAACTTGAATGCAGCAGGTAGGGGAGGAGACAGGAAGATATCTCGAGCCCTGCGCCACTGTCCGCTGATGTACATCTTCAGTCGGGTACAGGATCCATCCACGCCATCGCCCATACCTCTGCAACAATCGCCATTAATGGCGCACCAACCCGCGGCCTTGGGAAGAACATCATACAGACTATCGCAAGCATTTCCCGCCGAGATTCATCATCATGATATTTGAAAATGCAGGATATCAATATCCCACATGCACCCCGCGATGACCTCAATAACACTTTATATACTAGGTCATGAGCATATATCATGTCGGTGCTTTTGCTTCTGACGACACTAGTATAGACTTCATCATCATCATCCTCCAGCAGCATGATATCCTGTTGTTCGAAATATCACCCTGACGTCATCATGATATTTGAAATATAACCTTCATGATAATCGGCACAACCTGATCCATCGGAGGAACATCCTCCTGCTGAGCTTATAACAAAAGTCTGGCCGATGAACATCCTGATGACGTCATCATCATATCCTGCTGACGTCATCATCATATCTGCCTACTGCGCACCTCCTCATATCCGGATGACGTCATCATCATGTTAACATCATCATGATATTCGGAAGACAACCGGATATTTGGAAATATCCTCCTGATGCACAAATATCAGGTTGTACTGTAGCTCCACTATAAGATCAGGGCGATAACCGAATATGATGATGCTGCTTGAAAAGATCACCCCCAGTAAATAATGCGCGAAGCCAGCAGGCGGATATCTCCTTGATATCAGCATCATCATGATGCTCGAACAAACATATATCCGGGTGATATGAAAATATCACCCCCTCCTTCGGAAATATCATGATGCAGATAGGCAGAGAAAAAGATATCACCCTGATATAAGGATGACGTCAGCATCATCAGGATGACAAAACAACGAACAAGAAGTAATACAACATCATCAGGATGATCATAACCAAGATCACCTGATGATAAAAATATCACCCCGGCGGAATATCATGAAGGAAGAAAAAATGATGACCTCCGCAAGCAGCAGGATGATAACTGGAAATATCATGATGATGACGACGACCCTTAAGAAAAACAAGTAAGGTCGAACACTTAGAGAATAACCCCTTCAGGATACCGGGGCAACATCATCATGTTTGAGCAAGGTGATAAATGGAAGATCACCGGATACTTTGAAAAATCACCCTCGCAAGCAACTGAGGGCGCACTGTAGCTCACCAGTATCATCAGGATGATATCCAAACATCACCCGATAGTTGAAATATGATGATGACGATGAGAAACCAGTCGATGAAGAACATGATGATGCAGACCACCATCGAAGACAAGATGATGATGATGACCTCCTCCTCAGGAAAATATGATGCTGCAGCTGAAAAATACTGAGGAGGTCCAACACTTAGAACAAATGGGCAAGAAGATAAAGGCTTCAAATGAAGAAACCTCCTGATCATGACAAATCAACCCCAGGTCAAAATGAGTGCTTAACAGGATCCCCAACAGAGTCACCAATTTGTTAGGTCTCAAAAATGCAAGTTACAAATCCTAAGAGGATGCCGAACTCTATGATCAAATTGGAAACATTTTTGAACTAACACGATAGAGTTAACCTATAGGGTTAATGAATCCTTGTACTTTAGGCACTGCTATACCTAGGTAGGTAGACCTTGAAAGTTAACGTAGATTAAATGAGTGTAAGTTTAGTGATTAGGTTAATAGATCTACCCACAGTGGCAAATGGTGTGGAACAGATGAAAGCTTGCTAACTAGTTCTATATCTAATATCTGAAAGATGATTTGGTATAAATTGTATAAGCAATATCAAGGTAAGAACTAATAAATGAATTTAACTATTGAAATGAGTAAGACCAGTGCCTTGTTGGGTAAATAGAGTCAAATGAAAATCTAAAACTAGTGGCTTATATTGGGCAATAATTCTAACTATTTGACACAATACTTTGGTTTATAACTTGTAAAAACATGTAGGGGAATGATTGATAAACTCTTCTTAATATCCAACTAACACAATCAGGTTTCTTGTTATTCAATAGAAGGAATTTTAATCCTTACTTGAAGGAACCAATTGAATGAACTATGCAAGAAAAACAGATAATATCAACTTGGAGACAGAATCTCAATCCTAATTATGTGATTCTTTTTAGTGATCCAAATCAATACTCCTAGATTACTGTGATTGACTAGAAGGATTTTTAATTCTTCTTTGAGGAAACCAATTAATCAAATCACACAAGTACAGAAAATGTGCATTGACAAACTTAATATATACTTGATATGTTAATTTGAATAATAAAGAAATACTGAATTGGAGACAACCAAATAACTGAATAATTTAAACAAATAATTTATGCTAGTATATAGCCATAGAATAAAAGATCTCCTATTAACTTCTTCAATATAATACTTGCAACATGGTCTTTTTAAATATTATGGAATTCTTCTATTATCTCCTACTACTGATGATCCATTAACCATCATATGTCCATCTTATATAGAAATATTTGTGAAGAGACATAACTCTTCAAAATGTCTTCTGAGAATTAATAGGATTAACATAACAATAAACAAAGATAATGACACTAAGCTCTGCTAAGCCATAGGTATATGTAAGAAACATGATCCAGGTACTCTTTGCTCTGATGTGTATCAGCAAATTCTATAGCATTCCTTGTAATCACATCTATCGTCACCATCTTTTCCAAATGCTTGTAGGCCTTTCTAGATGTTGAGTCTTTATCTTTGAGAGCTTCTAAAGCTTCCTGTAATATCACCTAGCATTCTTTAATCCATTCATCTTTTCTCTTCAACTTCTTATCAGTTATGAACAACATAGGTACACTTTTCTTTGAAGCCTCAACACATTCCTTGGCATCATTTTGAAGTTGTTCATGATATTTCTTATGTTGTTCGGTCAAATCTTGGGCACTAGAGATACCTATAATGTCAGGGGTATCCCTACTCTATATTTCATGGAGTTTCTCTTGGAGCCTATTATTTAACCTCTCATGTTCTTGGATAACCTTATGATTCTCAGAGTAGACATCCCAAAATTTATTCACGCAATGCATCATATGGATATGCCTATTCTATAGTACTGTTGCAAGTGTGTCCATTTGAACTTGGGCTATTTGATCAATAGATGGTGATTGGGCACTTTGTGAACTTTCTCCTTGGGTTAATCTTTTAATTGATCCTCCAAAGGCATTCTTGATAGTATCTTTTAGGAAATCATTTTCCGTTGTCAATCTTTCACAACTCAGTTTATATGCATCTCACTCCTTGATCAGCAATTGAGCCTATGATTTATTCAATCTTGCAACATTTATACCAATATCTGCAATAATCAAAGGATCAATCTCTCCTACTTTCAAAGTCATAACATGCCCAAAGGTCTTTTCAGTATCTATAATGGCAGTCTTCTTATGAGGAGGGTATAGGGCCCATATCATGAGTGAGTTTTCATCATTGTTATACTTGGTACCCATGTATATCTCTATTACACCTTCAGGAGTGAGTTTGTATTTATCATCAATATTACACAAAAAAATATCAAATACCAAGGAAGAATTTATGTCAAGTCTAGGAAATATCACGACACCTGCTTCTTTAAGAAACTCTCTACCTCTGTTAGGAGTCATAGCCCTCAACTCATTATCTACTGTTGTCTTTAACACATCCATCATTTTTTTTCATTATCAGCTATGACATCTTCAACTAATTCTCTGAGTTCCTTTCCTTTACATTTATACAAAAATGATTTAAATTCCTCAGAATGAATGAATTGATCATCTACAATGAAGGAATCATATGCCAACTATCTAGGATCCTCATCACCAGGCCCCTCTTAATCCTTCTCTCTACTAGGAAGTTGATAACCTTCCATTTTTTATATAGAGATTCTACTTGTCTTTTCATGGAGCTCCTCTTCACCTTCGGATTCCTCATCACTAGAAGACAATAATTCTATTTCTGAAAGTTGTTTTCTTTTCTCATCTAATTCTCTATTATATTTTTCAATTACCAATTCAACTTTGGCTTCTTCCACATTCCTAATAATGTCATCATGTAGATATGGAATGTGTGTGTATCCACTGAGATTTTGTTTTCTTCTAGCAAAATCAATGAAGCCCTCAGGATCAAATCATTTTCTTGTCTCGACACACCTCATGTTGTAATACATTAATTTGTCTCTGATGAGACCATAAAATTCCTTAGACATCACAGTAAAATCCTTGAAGCATAGAGTACTAGGCATGAAGGATTGTTTGTCAAAGGCACTTAAGTTCATCACATTGGAACAATTCATCTGCCTAACTATCTCCAAGTAAGCAATCCTATCAGGAACTATCTTGGGTAGTATAAATGGGGTATCTTCAAAACCATAAATTTTGACCATAGTTGAGTCCTCAAAGCAATACCAATCTCCCCAATTGTGTGTGTTAGTTGGGGGGCCACCAAAGTCTTTGGTCTGAGAAACCTTTTTATTTCATCTGACAATGAATATCACAGGGATGATTAAAGTATCTATACAACACTTTTACAAAATATTCTTCAAAATAAATGTAACTGGAGTGGGTAAACCTACTATCCCATACCCTTGTCCACATTTGCATAGGCACCTTTTGTCCCCTTTTGTCTATTTGAGCAATTATGAGTTCATTTGACCATATTCCCATTTCCTAGCCATAGTATAATACCATGTGCATGAGGAGTGAATAATGCTCAAAAGAAACCATTGGGGCCTTGTTTTTAATTGTAATTAAGCTAGAATTAATCTTTCTAAAAATATAAGCAGCATAGTCAAATTACCTAGCATTATGACATTGGATATCTGTTGCTATCACCATTAATGGAATTGTCATGAAATCAGGAACTTTTAACTCTAGGACTTGGCCAATGGAATAACATGTGTATTTCATATAAGGTTCAAACAAGGACACATGGAATGGAGGTCCATCATTGTCATCAAAAGGTACTATTTTTCCCTCTGCCCTAGGCCTGTAGAGAAGCAATCTCCATCCATTGTATGTGGTGTCCATCCTCCAGTATTCTTTGTCTAAATCCTCATATACTATGGGATGTGTAGATAAGTCATCCAAATCAAATACTTCACAAATGGCATTTTTGGATAAGTGTATAACAGGCTCTCCTTGTGGATTGCATATGGCTTTCATGCTAGGATTGTAATATTTAGCCAAAAGTTTTAGGAGTTCCTCATTATAAACACATCCGGGACAACCAATTTGCCCAAATTCAAATGCCACAGATTAGGCACTCGGACATTTCTAAATCTTCTATCATAATAGAATTTAAGCAATTCATAGCCTCTGATTGGTGTCCACACATTTCCCATGTATTTGTATTTGTCTTCTAACTTCTCCACCTCTACCCTGAGTTGTGCAGACCTTCAGGCTTTAGGGGTAGACCCAGACAATTGATCTATCAAATCCTGATTTAGTTTTCTTTCTTTCACCTTTTCATCAGGACCTTTATCCATTTTTTGTTTCTTAGGTTTACTGGTTTCACCTTGTTGTTTTCTACCCTTGCCCTTTACTGGTGTCTCCATTAGTTATAATTCTAAATAGCAAATACAAATTGTAAGTCACCACACAGAGGTTGTATGTGTCTACCTATTGCCTAAGATGATCACCAAATTCCTTTATTTTCTCCTCCAAATTCTCACTTGCGTACTCTTCTCAAACAATTCTTTCAAACACAATTGCAATGATTTAGAATGACCTTTCAAGGGATTTCTTCTTGGCCTGCAATTAATACTTCTAGTGTATTAATGTCCATAATCATTTTGAAATGTCACATCATCATAACATCCTTCATCAGTAGGACTTTTGTAATATCAGTGTGATCTAAATGCTTCTCATGGAGCGAATATTTATAGATGACCCAATCACTGTGACATTTTATTTTATTTCCTTGATGTCACTTTTCATGAAAGCATATATATGTTTATATCGACGAGACGTTTCAATGCCTATCTGATATAAGAGTGAGCATAGGATCTATTGTCTACCTAACTTACACTAGCATTGTGAGAACAACATCCTACTGATATTTCAAATCTCTCTAATATTAATTATTTATATTAGTATTAGTGTTCTGAAATGTTTACCGATTTCTCTTTATAGGGCAAATTAGTGAAATCGGTAAGACCTAAGAAATTGATATTCATATCACTTCTCTTTCTGACACATGTGACTTGTCAGAAAGAGTCTCATCGATGTGTTTGGTTATTGTCTTCATCAGAACAACATATGCTATCAGGATGACCTTATTTGATTTATCTGATCCTCGTTGTTTCCCTGATGCCATCCTTTCTATTCTTTCTTCATCGGAATGATCACAGTCATATGTCACTGAAGTCCTCTGTTGTTGTGACTATAGACTCGGTAGGACCTATAAATCCTACTCTAATCTGCTTCCTTTTTCTGAGGAGTTATATCCTTCACATATATTAGTATGACTTTTACTAAAACTACTTTATAGTCGTTGAGACATCATAAGGTCAGAGAAACATTAATTTTTTGTTCTGATGTACATCTCTTCTTGATGAGTCGATAGTTTAAACTATTCCCTAAGTTGTTCGGCATGACTCTTTTTGAATTTTCCCATTGGTGTGATCTATGCTGTCAGGGGAATGTTTGGAGTATTTTTTGACAATGGTTTCTCATCCCGATGGTCCTTTAATTTGATCAATTTGGTGTGACATCTAATCCGCTTCAAATGGAACATGGATCAGTATGAAAAAACTGAGGTCTTGCTAAAATCAAAGAACTAAAGGTTTTTTTTAGATTATGGTTTGGGAGGTGAGACAAATAGTTATGGTAGGGATCTTATCATACAAATCATGTTATGTTTGTGGAATTTATCGACTGTTATTATGATTTTGGGGGTATAATGTTCTGATTTGGTTGGTCAGGGGATGGATAAGAGTATAGAATTTTTTTGAAATTTTCCTAGCCCAATAGAGAGAGTGATAGAGAGGGGAAGTGAGAGTGTGAGGGATGGAGAGATAGAAATGTGCAGTTAGAGAGAGGGGATCAATAGAGAGAGGAACCCTAAACCCCTAAACCATAAACCCTAAACTCGAGTATCCCTAAACCCTGAATAATTCCCCTAAACCCTAAACTTGAGCAACCCTAAATGAGAGAGAGAGAGAGAGTAGGGGTTAGGGTTTAGAAAGAAATATAGAGAGAGGGGAAAAATAGATATTGGGAGAGATAGAGGAGACATAGGGGAGGGATAGGGAGATAGAGAGTGAGAGTGAGAGATAGATAGTGTTTAGGGTTTAGGGGCTTACGGTTTAGGGGCATTATTTAGGGTTTAGGGAGAGAGAGAGGAGACAGATAGGGAGAGATAGTGGATAAGGAGGGGAGATATAGGGTTATAGAGAGTAAGTGAGATGTCTAGAGAGATAGGGAGATAAGGGAGATTAAGGTTTGGGGTTGCTCAAGTTTAGGGTTTAGGGGTTATATTTAGTGGCATTATTTAGGGTTTAGGAGCTTAGCGAGAGGGAGAGAGACTGCTTTTGACATGTAACCCTAAACCCCTAAACCCTAAATAATGCCCCTAAACCCTAAAGAATGCCCCTAAACCCTAAACCTGAGCAACCCTAAGCTTCCCCTAAACCGAAGAAATGCTAAATCTCTATCTTTCTATCTTTATCATCCCTCTACCTCTCAATCTCTCTTTGTAAACTTGAGCAACCCTAAATAATGCCCCTAAACCCTAAATAATGCCCTTAAACCCTAAACCTGAGCAACCCTAAGCCTCTAAACCCTAAATAATTCCCCTAAACCCAAGAAACCCTAAATCTCTATCTTTCTATCTTTATCATCCCTCTACCTCTCAATCTCTCTCTGTAAACTTGATCAACCCTAAATAATGCCCCTAAACCCTAAACCTCTCTCGCTCACTCACTCCCTCACTCCCTCCCTCTCTACCTCCTGCCATCTCTCTCTTTCCCTCTCTCTCATTGTAGCTCTCCCTCTCTCTCTGAGAGGAAGAGAGAGATAGGGAGATAGGAAGAAAGTGATATATAGGGGGAGAGAGATAGAAAGAGAATCATAGTTTTCTTTTTTCCATTTCCTTCATCGATAAGGGAGAGGGAGAGATAGGGGAATATAGGAATGATAGGGGAGAAAGAGGTAAGAGATAGCGAGATAGCAAGATAGCGAGAGATAGATAGACTAGAAAGACATGAGACAAATAGGGACAAATAGACAAGAAAGAGGGGAGAGATAGGGTGATAGAGAGAATGAGTGAGATGTCTAGAGAGATAGGGAGATAGAGGTTTGGGGTTTCTCAAGTTTAGGGTCTATGAGTTACAATTTAGGGGCATTATTTAGGGTTTAGGGGTTTAGAGAGAGAGATTACTTTTGACATGCAGCCCTAAACCCTAAACCCAAGAAACCCTAAGTTCCCCTAAACCTGAGCAACCCTAAGCCTCTAAACCCTAAATAATTCCCCTAAACCCTAACCCTAAATCTAAGAAACCCTAAATCTATCTCTCTATCTTTATCATCCCTCTACCTCTCAATCTCCCTCCCTAAACTTGAGCAACCCTAAATAATGCCCCTAAACCCCAAACACCTCCCTCTCTCTCTCTCAATCCTAAACCCAAGCAACCCTAAACCTTTATCTCCCTATCTCTCCTTGATCTCCCTATCTCTATTGTCCCCCTACCTCTCAATCTCTCTACCTATGTCTTTGGCTATGTCCATCACTCTCTATCTCCCTATCTCTCCCCTCGGTCTACTCTAGATATCTCCCTATTGGTCCTCTCTCCCTAAACCCTAAACCTCCAAACCTTAACATCCAAATAATGCCCCTAATCTCTAGATTGAGAGGTAGAGGGATGATAGAGATAGGGAGATAGGGGAGAGATAGGGAGATAGAGTTTTAGGGTTTCTTGGATTTAGGGTTGCTCAAGTTTAGGGTTTAGTGTTTAGAGATTAGGGGAATTATTTGGATGTTAACATTTGGATGTTTAGGGTTTAGGGAGAGAGGACTGATAGGGAGATATAGAGGAGACCGAGGGGAGAGATAGGGAGATAGAGAGTGATGGACATGGCCAAAGACATAGGTAGAGAGATTGAGAGGTTTTAGGGTTTAGGGGTACATGTCAAAAGTAGTCTCTCTCTCTAAACCCCTAAACCCTAAATAATACCCCTAAATCATAATCCCTAAGGCCTACACTCTAAACCTGAGCAACCCCAAACCTCTATCTCCCTATTTCTCTGGACATCTCACTCACTCTCTATCACCCTAGATCTCTCCACTCTTTCTCCTCTATCTCTCCCTATCTATTTTCTCTCTCTCTACTTATCTATCTCTCACTATCTCCATATCTCTTACCTCCTTCTCCCCTATCATTCCCCTATTTCCCTATCTCTCCCTCTCCCTTATTGATGAAGGAAATGGAAAAAAGAAAACTGAGACTCTCTCTCTCTCTCTCTCCCTATATATCACTTTCTCCATATCAACCTTCCTCAGAGAGAGAGAGAGTTGTTTTAGCTCACCATAATGCGAGCATGTTATAACACACTCGCGTTATGGTGAGCTTGCTTTGACATGTTTTTACTAGTTTTTAGCAAAATTTGGAGATAATTTGGAGTGTACTCCCCATCAGGATGGCACTTTTTTCAATCAAAACTAAAAAAAATACCACCACAATCTTAAGCTCTTTGTTGGCTATCTAACCATATTTTTTTGACATTTTGAGTAGGTTAAGGATTTCATCTTAAATTTCTTTTATTAGTGTGTCCATTTTTTGTCAAAAACCACTATCTAGTATTTTTGACTTGTTTCTTTAACCATTCATCAAAATTTGAAATAAGTTACATTTTTAGAAACCAGACTCCATTCTACACGTATTTTAAAAAAATTATTTTTTTTGATTAATTTTCAAAAAATTTAGGGGGGAGCACACTCAAATTTTTATTTTTCAGGATGTATCCACTTTGAAAATTACTAAAAAATCAATTATTCATGAAAAATTTATCAGAAAAATCAGGGATAAACTACATGGTGTTAGCTAATTTCTCATCGGAGCAATTATTGAAATACTAAAAAAAGTTAACATTTTAGGGAGAGCACACCAGATGCTATGTTATATTTTTTTGAAAAAATCAGGATCAATTTGTGTGCTCCCCCTTTTTGAACCCCTTAATCTCAAACATTTTTTGAGAAAATTAGTAGTTTAGAAACTAGATTTAGAGCACTATGAATCTTGTTTTTGTTCCATCTTCAAATTTTGAGTGTAGCTATCTTCAATTTCTCATCGAACATCAATGTTTCCTAATTTTAGAAAAAAAGTGGCATCTTAAGACCCCATTTTGGTCCCTCATCTTTGTGCACTTACCCTAAAGCAAATGCAGATTCAGTCATTTAGTATATCATAGATTCAAAATCCAAATTGGTTGACATCATGCATGCTTACAATTAGGGCTCATAGGCCTGATTCCTTAATTATAGAATATGCACAAGATATAGCTTTGAAGGCACTTTCTGAAGAAAAATATAACTTATGAATTCTCTAACTATCGATCACTACTTTCCTAGGCATCTATTACATGATTATATATCATCTTCAGAACCTAAGATTCCTCCGCATTGGCCAAGGAAGATCACAAACTCCAATGAAGAGCTGTAATGTGTCTACACAGATAGGTTGGACCTAATCATATAGAACTCCTTCGCAAATGAATGGAATAGCATGCAGATCTCAGGGAAGGTTGACTATAATCCAAACAACAGTGAATGAAGTGTCATTTAACTCTGCAAGTCATGACATACTCCACAGGTCATTTGCTTTAACTTATTGTCTAAGACTGTCACGATGCTCTGTTTTGAGAAAATAGTCAATCTTCTGATAGCGATATCTTTTTGGTACCTGATCCAAATGATCTAAATTTTTTATATAATGTGCATGAATGTGTCTAGATACCAAGTCTAGCTCTACAAGGTCTGAAATGAAATTGTGACAGAATGTGGACCAAAATATTGAAAATACTACTAACTAAACTAACTAAATTGAACTGGAAAATGAAAGAAAACAAACTAAAATGTAAATGTTTTTGGTTGATGCAAGATTGCTCTTGAACTAGGCATGCTTCTACATCAGACATTCAGGGTTGTTGAAAAACTGAGTCCCTTGCTCTAGAACCAGGCATGCTCCTACATCAGACATCCGGGGTTGTTGAAAACATGAGTCCCTCACTTTGCTGGGGCTGGAGGAAAACCAAGATGGTCCACCTCAACCTGAGAAATCCAAGATGATTCTTCTTTCAGTCTTTCTTTTCATTTCACAAGGTATTCTTTGTATTGTCTTCCTCTAGTGCTGCATCCAACTCTATTGTCCAAGATGTCCTCAATTTGCTTTGGTGCTTGTTGTGGTAATTGCTTCTTCAAATCTTCTTCAATACTGTCATTGAAATCTGCTTCATGATACTGATACAGGTCTGTAATGTTGAAAATAGGTGATATACTGAATGTCTTCGGTAGCTCCACTTCATATGCATTTCCTAAATAAAACTTTCTGAGCATCCTACATAGTCTAAACTTCTTCATCTTAAACTTGTTATATGTCCCAACTGGAAATCTTTCTTTTCTCAAAAACACCATCACTACATCTCCAACTGCAAATTCTTTGTGTCTCCTCTTCTCATTAGTTTTCTCTTTATACTTATTGTTCATCTCTTATAAATGCTTCTTAACCTGATTATGGATTGTCTCCATGTGTCCTACAAATTCTTTAGCTTCTACACTCCTCTTTTCTTTCATATTGATCTCTCTCAACTCTGCTACTCCTCTAGGGTTAGTTCCTATCACAATCTCAAATGGTGTTCTTACGATATGTTGGTTTTTCTTCTAAATCAGCATCAGGGTTTGCCAGTTCCTATGCATGTGTAGATTCAGCCAAGTAATACAGGAGGTTGCGTCAGCTCCTCCCCTTCACTTCTAGTTCTGCCGCACTAAGGGGGGTATCCCTATAACTTAAGATGTAACCTTGACTAGCTCAACAACACAATGATTTAGCTTGACAGCAACAGGCAGAATACTCTCATGTATGGACCAAGATCTGTATGATAGATCACAAGGTGGGCAACGTTCTTGGACATATATGTCTGGTCGGGTATGAGAACATGCATGGGGTTCCTAATCCTACTCCTACAACTAACAGGTGGAAGTGATGAAATGGGCAGACATAATGTCCGGGATGCAAGACAAGGGGTTTTGGCTCATAACTACTGATCTAGGAGTAGACTGGTGCCTATCCATTGGGCAAGGAGTCAACTAGATGTATACAACAGATGGTTTGCAACTTTCACTCAACCTTCAGGGGGTTGGACTGATGCTTGCCTTACAAACATCACCCAAGAATGGGTACCTAACTGCCTCTACTTACAGATATCCCTGCTGACATGCAACCAGATTCAAAAGAAAGAGAATAACATGCAGCAAATGGAGACAAGCAGATAGACACATGCAATAAGCATTTTTCATATACCATTAACACTGAAACTGAAAATATGTGCAAAATACATTCATGTTGCAACTCATAAACTCCAAAATGGGATAAAACAGCCAAGATCATGCCCTGTTCTTCATTATTTACACAAAAATGCCTCAGGCCTTCAACAACCTTCAAATGAGCAACACAACCTGCTATATACAGCAAGGAAGGTTCCCAACATTAATTACATAGTTGACCAAAAATCCCACCAGATACACAGTATCAAAAAAATGGCGCTCAACGCATTGAATGTGGCAGGTAGAAGAGGGGACAGAAGAGGTTCTCGAGCCATGAGCCGCTAGCCATGGATGTACAACTTCAGTCAGGTATTGGATCCATCCACGCCAATGCCCATACTTCAGCAACAACTGCCATTGATGGCTCAACCACCCGCAGCCTACTTGGAAACCATCGCAGCACTCAAAAAGGAATTTCCCGCCAAAACGTGTTTTACTGAAGGTTCAAGTTATGTAGGAACATTAATCCCACATGCAAGGTGCGAAAACCACTTTAGCAATTTAAAAACATGGCCACAAGCATAATAAGCATTGAGCGCTTTTGCCACACTCGACACATGCCTTTCTCTCCAAAAGCCCATCGGCCAAACCTTTACCATTGGCTCACGCCAAAAAAACTCTCGCCGACCTTAGTTGTCTCGCCGATCACCACACTACACTCCCACCATCGGTATGACCAAAGCCATCGGCGAGCACAAAAGATCCTTCACCGACAACACAAGTCACCCCGATGGTCCTTCAACAACCTCACCTTCTTCGGCAAGATGACCACCATTGGCCCAGCATCTCAAACCTATGCCGATATGCAAATTCCTGTCGATGCCTTCAAAAATCCTGATGACATCATCATCATATCCTGATGATGTCACCATCACCCATCTGCATACCCCGCAACTCTCATATCCGGATGACGTCATTGCCATATAGGTGCCGGGGTGATATTAGAAAGATAACCTGATATTTCAGAATATCACCCCCCATACAAAAGATCATGATGCATTGTAGACTAGATGATGATGATGACCCCTTTAACTCAAAGAACATTAGGGTGCACTATAGCTCTACTGTAGGATCAGGATGATATCCAAATATCACCTGATATTGAAACATGATGATCCTGATGAAAAATCTGGTCGACAGAAAATCATGATGATGCTGACCACCTTGGAGAAAATATGATGCTGCTGTTGAAAAATGCTGAGGAGGGCCAACACTTAGGAAATTTTTTGGATTTTTTGGGAAGGTGCCTACATGAAAATTGCTAAATTAACTGACAGTCAATTCAGGCACCAACAGTGGCTCTGTCTGGGGACATGCAGGTGCAAGACTGCAGCGAGAACCCTAGATCTCTGGGATGCAGACCAGTCCCTTATCCATTGGGCACAGAGTCAAATACTGCACTGACCTGCATCACCAAACACACTTGATGGCCTAAGGCCACCAAGAAAAGGAAAAACATGTATCTCCCTTTGTCAAATATCTTGTTTTCATCTGCATGCACTGGGTCAAGCTTGGAGATACTGCAAAGATCCACCCACAAACAAACCTTGTCATTTGCATATTCAACCCTCTGATTTGGCTTGTCATTTTCACCCCTATGCAGACAACCTTCAGCATTCGGCAACAAGTGGATGCAGAATGTATCAGGCAATGCATACCCATATGGCATAGAGCACATGTTATCATCACTATGCATTGCAAAATGATTTCCTAGATGGACTAAAAATTGAAAACACTCAAAGTCCACCACACAGCTAGGAAAAACAGAGCTCATTGTATATGGTGGCACATCAAAAGAAAAGCTTTCAAAATCACAATTGTGTACATCATGTACACAACCATCTGGTACACCAAGCTGGAAAAGATCAGGCTCCAACACCTCTTTCAAATCAGGCACATTTTTACAATCACTTACTTGATGTATGTTGGTCTCTCTTTCATCAGGATGAGAAATAGAATCCAAGTCAAAAACAGTGTCAAGATCCTCACCATACTCAGACAGATCGTCATCACCATATGTGTCATAAATGGGTGACCCAGGTGCATTAGTTTCATCATAGTATGCCATTTGTTCATGGGCAACAGAGCATGCATCTTCATCACCAATGGATTCCCTCTGTGGAGGAGTATCAGCCTGTATGCTTATTTCTTCTCTATCTTGAGCACAATACTCACAATTATCTCCACAGGTCCATTCCAAAAGTTGCTCATTGCTGTCCACAACCTCGTTATTGTTTTCATGGTCAGAGGCCTCATCATTGCAATGGGAATCCTCACTAGTCCTTTCACTGGCACCTTCAATATTCATCTTTTCATCTTCACATGATGCCTTAATTTCTTGGTTATTTACAGTTTCACAACTATTATTCACACCAAGGCCTGGGGAGAGGGATATCAGCAGGCACCCATTTCTAAATTTTTCTATATTTTCAGCGAACTTGTATGCCATCTACATACTTGTCACCTTGAAATCCCTCAATATTGCACTAGAGCCCTCCTCAAAAGCCTCAAAATATATGCCAACACAGGCTGAAATATCAGGTCTGAAGACTTTTGGGATCTGTGAAAGGGCTACTGCAAACCTATGACTGAAATCAACACATAGCTCTTTATCTTGTTTTCTGATGTTCATCAATTCTGCAACAAGATCAGCAGGTTCTCTTGCAAATTCCTCTTTAAAACAGTCAGTAAGCTCATCCCAACAGGCAAAAAATCTCTTTGGAAAGCTCAAATACCAGGCTTTTGCTTTTGCATCAAAGGACCTAACAAAAAACCTCATCCACATATCCTCATCTCTAAATGAATGTTTTCCCATGAAACTGTGAAAATTTTGGATATGTGCATTCCCATCACATACACTGTGACCACTAAATCTAGGCATCTGACGGTATATCCTAGCAGGCATATTTTCTACTTTATAATCAACCCATGACAAATCCAGTTGGTCATACAAAGGATCAAAAGGGTTGAGAAGAGGTTTAGCCTTCTGACTGGCAGACATAACAGGGTTATTGCTTTTTAACCGGGCCTGCTCAGCCTCTAAGAATATCAACCTATTTTTTATCTCTTCTATTCTTTTCTCCAACATTTCACCACTGAGTACGGGATAAGACATACTTGGATTCATAAAAATCTTACTCTTAGACATCCTTTGTCTGCCTAAGACCTAAGGCTTCCCCTGACATCTAACCTATGCAGTAAAATAACAAATATAAAGGGGAAGTAACAAGGTACCTTTTCTCATACAGATGCAGAAATATGTACATCTTTCAACAAATAACATACATCTATCTTTTATGTGCATTCAGATCTTTTTTGCAGAGTCGCCACCTCTCTAGAGAGGACAAAATTTTTAATAGCTAAAAGCTACTTTTCTAGGTTCATTCCACCAGCAGAGCATCATTTTGTTGGTGACTCGGATGGGTCACAAGATATAACCCTTTTTTTTAATCAATCCATCCCCAGTAGAGTCACCATTTTGTTGGTGACTCAGATGGGTCACAAATATATCACCAAGGATGACTAGATATTACTTTTGATCAATCACATCCCCAGCAGAGTCACCAATTTCTTGGTGACTCGGATGGGTCACAAATATTATTCTTTTTAAATCAACTCCCCAGCGGAGTCACCATTTTGTTGGTTTTTCTTCTGAATCAACATTAGGGTTTGCCAGTTCCTATGCACGTGTAGATTTAGCCAACTAATACAGGAGGTTGCGTGAGCTCCTCCCCTTCACTTCTGGTTTTGCCGCACCAAGGGGGGTATCCCTATAACTTAAGATGTAACCTTGACTAGCTCAACAACACAATGATTTAGCTTGACAGCAACAGGTAGAATCCTCTCATGTATGGACCAAGATCTGTATGATAGATCACAAGGTGGGCAACGTTCTTGGACATATATGTCTGGTTGTGTATGAGAGCATGCATGGGGTTCCTAATCCTACTCCTACAACTAATAGGTGGAAGTGATGAAATGGGCGGACATAATGTCTGGGATGCAAGACAAGGGGTTTTGGCTCATAACTACTGATCCAGGAGCAGACTGGTGCCTATCCATTGGGCAAGGAGTCAACTAGACATATACAACAGATGGTTTGCAACTTTCACTCAAGTTTCAGGGGGTTGGACTGATGCTTGCCTTACAAACATCACCCAAGAATGGGTACCTAACTGCCTCTACTTATAGATATCCCTACTGAAATGCAACTAGATTCAAAAGAAAGAGAATAACATGCAGCAAATGGAGACAAGCAGATAGACACATGCAATAAGCATTTTTCATATAACATTAACACTGAAACTGAAAATATGTGCAAAATACATTCATGTTGCAACTCATAAACTCCAAAATGGGATAAAACAACCAAGATCATGCCCTGTTCTTCATTATTTACACAAAAATGCCTCAGGCCTTCAACAACCTTCAAATGAGCAACACAACCTGCTATATACAGCAAGGAAGGTTCCCAACATTAATTACATAGTTGACCAAAAATCTCGCTAGATACACAGTATCAGAAAAATGGCACTCAACGCATTGAATGCGGTAGGTAGAAGAGGGGACAGAAGAGGTTCTTGAGCCATGAGCCGCCAGCCATGGATGTACAACTTCAGTCAGGTACTGGATCCGTCCACGCTAATGCCCATACTTCAGGAACAACTTCCATTGATGGCTCAACCACCCGCGGCCTACTTGGAAACCATCGCAGCACTCAAAAAGGAATTTCCCACCAAAACGCGTTTTACTAAAGGTTCAAGTTATGCAGGAACATTAATCCCACATGCAAGGTGCGAAAACCACCTCAGCACTTTAAAAACATGGCCACAAGCATAATAAGCGTTGAGCGCTTTTGCCATGCTCGACACATACCTTTCTCTCCAAAAGCCCATCGGCCAAACTTCTACCATCGGGTCACGCCAAAAAAAACTCTCACTGACCTCAGTTGTCTCGCCGATCACCACAATACACTCCCACCATTGGTATGACCAAAGCCATCGGCAAGCACAAAAGATCCTTCGCTGACAACACAAGTCACCCCGATGGTCCTTCAATAACCTCACCTTCTTCGGCAAGACGACCACCATCGGCCCAGCATCTCAAACCTATGTCGATATGCAAATTCTTGCCGATGCCTTCAAAAATCCTGATGACGTCATCATCATATCCTGATGATGTCACCATCACCCGACTGCATACCGCGCAACTCTCATATCCAGATGACGTCATCGCCATATAGGCGTCGAGGTGATATTAGAAAGATAACCTGACATTTCAGAATATCACCCCCCATACAAAAGATCATGATGCACTGTAGACCAGATGATGATGATGACCCCTTTAACTCAAAGAACATCAGGGTGCACTATAGCTCTACTGCAGGATCGGGATGATATCCAAATATCACCTGATATTGAAACATGATGATCCTGATGAAAAATCTAGTCAATAGAAAATCATGATGATGCTGACCACCTCGGAGAAAATATGATGCTGCTGTTGAAAAATGCTGAGGAGGGCCAACACTTAGGAAATTTTTTGAATTTTTTGGGAAGGTGCCTGCATGAAAATTGCTAAATTAACTAACAGTCAATTCAGGCACCAACATGATACTCCTATTTACTAAATTATTGTATGTAAACTCTGCTCAAGTGATAGAATCAAATCCCAATTTCCCTAAATAATGCCCAACCAAACATCTCAACAAGTTTCCCAAACTCCTATTCACTACCTCTATCTATCCATCAGTCTATGAATGAAATGTTGAACTGAACTTCAAATCTATCTTCATCTTCTTCCAAAGTGTCTTCCAAAAGTATCCAATAAATCTTGTATCACTATCTGAAATTATGCTCTTAGGTAATCCATGCAATCTCACAATCTCCTTGAAAAATAGGTCAGCCACATGCATTGCATCAGTTGTCTTCTTAAAAGGTATGAAATGTGCCATCTTTGAAAATCTATCCACCACTACAAATATTGATTCATGTCCTCTATGTGTCTTCGGCAATGCCATTATGAAATCCATGATTATGTGTTCCCAAGGTCTCTCTGGTACTGTCAAAGGTTTGTACAATCTAGTATTATGACTACTCCCCTTTTTAACTTGACATACTCTACAACTTTGCACAAATTTCCTAATATCCTTATGTGTCTGGGCCAAAAGTAATTTTCAATTACCAAATCCACTTTCTTATCAATGCCAAAATGTCCTGCCAATCCATCAATGTGTTTCTCTTTGATCAAATTATCTCTCATTGAACTCCTAGGTATGCATAACTAGTTTCCTTTGAACAACATATCTTCATAAATGAAATAGTCCAACCACTTACTGCTATCTATCACTATAGGTTCCTTACATTCTTTCCAAGGTTCTACAAAATCAAGATCTTCCTCATACATGTTCTTTAATTCTTCAAATCCTAACACTTTAACTTGTTGGCAAGAGACACTGCATAGCATTAATAGGTTTTGTCATTGATGGCAACTAAGATTGTTCCACACATCCGCAGTACAGTAGCTAATCTTACTAGAAGTCCAAATGATAATTTATCTAAGTCCAGGAGCCTGAAACAGAGTATATAGTAGAGTCTAGTATTTTGGTCAATGGATCTCTCCAGTTAATCTTTATGTGTTGCACATCTAAAGAAGTGTAAATGGACATAGGACAATCTAAATCAAATTTTTTAGCCTCTGGTGATAAAGGGATCAAAAGTTATGAGCATCAGAATACTGGATCCTATTATCATAGAACAATTCAGTGAAGAACAAGCAAACTTATGTCAATCCTTGTGTGGACCCAATAGAAGTGTTTTGATGAATTGTTTATGAGATAAAATGTTAGTGGCCAACATGTATGATGATCTACATGTGTTATTTTTTGTGTGCATCAATATTGGTGTATGGATCTAGCCAACAGAACAAACCTTTCTTAAAAAGTTCAAAGTATTGTTGCCGATTGACAAGTGATTGCAATTCAAGATAAGGATATATATATAGACGATGATTGTGGATATTTTGGGAGTATGAAAAAGGGTGTATGTAAAAAGGAGAAAAAATCTGATATGCGAATAAAGGCAGAATAGAGAGAAGATCAGAATAAAGATGAAGTGTTCAAAGTCAGTATTTGTACTTAATCAGAACTGATCTATAGCATTGGCAGATGCATCTTACCAGTTCAAAATCTCCATAAATCTCTTGTAATATTTTCCAAAGGCAGTGAGCCTTCTTTTGAGTAGTTAGCCTAAATGCATGTGCATTCCCATTTGTAAAAATACTTTTAACAGGGTATTAATTTTTGTGGGTTAACCCCCACCATGGTTTTTCCCTTAATTAGGTTTCCATGTCAAAAATCTTTGTGTCAAGTGTGTTATTTCATTTTTTCTTATGTGATGTTTATTTCATTAATCTAATTAAGTTTGGAAGGAAGATTAAAAGTAGAAAAAGTAAAGAATGTGTGACAACTGATTCAGCCCCCTCTCAGTTGTCCGGACCTTAACCAACAATTGGTATTAGAGCAAGGTTCCTTTGAAAAAGCCTAATAGCTTGAGGAAAAGATCTTGGAAGAAGTTTCAAATGGGTTCATTCAAAGATCAACTTTAGGTGGCCCTAGAAGAGCTTGTTTAGTCCAAAGAAGAAATTAGTAATCTAAAAGTGTAACTCAAAGATGTTGATGACACCATTGAAATGTTAAAAGACAAATTAAAGAAATCTCTGCAAAGGAAAAAGGAGCTACTTCTGCAGCTATCTAGTTTACCTAAAGAAAATGGAATGGATAAAGCTTTGGAAGAAAAGACAAAAGAATATGAGATGCTGCTAAAAGAAGTGGCTATTCTAAAATAGAAATGGAAACTGGGGTAATGAGGCAAACCAAAGAAAGTGAAGACAAGAAGAAAATTGAAGAAGAGCTAAATCAAAAACTAAAAGAAAGAACTGAAGAATATTTCAAATTAGATAGAATAGTTGGACATCTGGAATCTGATCTACAAGAAAGTAGGGACAATGAGAGAGAACTTGAAAGGAAAACTATCATCCTTAGATATGACCTAGAAGTTGCAAATGAATATAAGGAGAAGTTCAAAATAAGCTCAGCAAAACTTGAAACACTGCTTGAAGGATAGAAAAATGTTGGATGACAAGCATGGTCTTGGATTTGAGGAAGGTGAAAGTTTTGGATCTAGACAAATAAATTATCAACCAAGGAATAGAAGAAATAGGATCAGAAAAACTCCAGTAAGATAGCCTAATGCCCAAAGATATACATTATTCAATGGAAACTGTTTCAATTTTAACAAATTTGGTCATAAAGCTACTCAGTGTAGAAGAGGAGCAAATCAAAATGGTCCATTCTTCTCCAGACAATGATTCAAATGCAAAAGGTATGGTCATAAGTCCAATCAATGTAGAAGTATGAGAATAAATAACTCAAGTGGTAATTCTTTCAATGGCTATTGCTTTGCTTGCAATGGATTTGGACACATGGCTAATCAGTGCAGATCAAGAGGAAATCAAGGTTATAAGAAAGAAAATGTTGTGTGCTTCAATTGCAACAAATCTGGTCATATTGCAAGATTCTGTTGAAACAAGAACAATGGAAGAAGAGGTCCGGTAAACAAAAAACTAGATGACCAGAAACAAGACAAAGGTAAAGAAAAAATTGATGCAAATGAGACTCAGAATGAAACAAACAAGATATGGGTCAAGAAAAAATTTATGAATGATAGTAACAGATCGGCATCGGAATTTGGTGCTGAAAATTCCTCTAGGAATTAAATTAAGAGCCTTGGCTTAGGGGGAGCAATATTGAAAAATCAGATTCTCCCAAGCCAATAAGAGAGTGCCTAGATCTAGCACAATAAGAAAAGGCATCTTAAGTTGGATCATAACAGTGGGAAGGATTTCTAGAAGAAAAGAGAAGAATGTGGAAAATTGTAGAGTAATTTACATAAAACTGCTCAACAAACAGAGTAACCGGATGTATTAGAGCAAAGCATTTATTGCAAAGAAAAATTAGGTATTGCGGATCATAAAAGGATCATTCACTCCTCATTTCAAACACTTTCCATTAATAGAAATCAAGAAGAAAGAAGTGGACAAACTTTGCACTGAGAATTCTCAAGAGTTGGAAGCGAGAAAAGGATTTCCAAGAAAAAACCCTAATTTGCGTAGCAAGGTATTTTCAATTTTCTATGAAATCTTTTAAACTCTCAATTTTTTCAAATGGCTACACCTCTAGTGGTAAATGTTACTAAAAGGCCTTGTCCCAAGTTTAAGAAGCATCCATTCAAATTTGTAGAGGTTGAGTCGCTAGGTGCATTTTCCGGAGTTTCATACAGGGTTTTACATGTCGAAGATATTAGGGCTTACATTCACTACAATATA
Source organism: Cunninghamia lanceolata (assembly GCA_027924645.1). NCBI lineage: Eukaryota > Viridiplantae > Streptophyta > Pinopsida > Cupressales > Cupressaceae > Cunninghamia > Cunninghamia lanceolata. The sequence continues at coordinate 884,085 of BSBN01000665.1, forward strand.
GAGGAATTTGGAAATCTAAAACTATTGGATTTATTTAAAAACCATCTAAAGAATGACAACCACCAGTTGAAGCCAGAATATAAAACCGTAGAGAACAAACACTTCATACAAGTTATTGAATTTCCATCTTTTGATGAAAGCAAATGGGTTAGGTATGTATTGAGTTGGATACATGATGAGTTTATGTGGTTGTTGAAGCCATTCAAGATTACAAAAGATGTAATCTAAATTTTGACTGGACTGAATGCAACTGGTGGGCAACCCGTGCTTAAGGCTATGAAAAATCAAACAGCAATTGATGCAACCAGAGAAAAATTTGATAGAAGAGCTATGACTATCAATGACATCACTGATCCGGATGTCAAGTTTGCTTCAATGGTAGTTGGGTATAAGATTTACCACTCCAGTAGAGAGAACTCTATTTATGGAACAACTATTTATGTTGCATATCAAATGATAAAGGAAAATATGGATTATGACTTGTGTGAGCTTCTACAAAACCAACTACTAGAAAATCTGAACAAAATCAAAGAGGACAAGAAAATTTCCTTCAAGTATGGTTCCTTGGTGATATGTATTTTCTTATACTTCATGAATGAAGTTCTGGGAGTTCTAGGTGTACAATGGACTTCTGATAGGCCAGTGGCATGGCAAATTAGGGATCATTTACATAGTCTTGGCGATACCTAGACACAAAAGACTGCTATCTAGGGTTACTTCAAAAAAATTCCAAAACTTGATGCATGCAAGGGAAAGAATTCCTAATTCAATTGTTGAAAACTATGAGAATGAAATATGTTTTATGGTAGACACAGATCAATGTTTGATGGAAGCTATAGAACCAAGAACATTTTGGATAATGCCAATGGGATATGAAGTGGATGAGGAAATTTTGGACATGTATTCTTAACATCTCCTGAACAAACCTAAAGACACCTCTATTGAAAGGTTCAAAACATACAAGGAACTAAGCTTAAAATTGCATGTGGAACTTAGATAGCTAGAAACAAAAAGAAAAGTACACAAGTGGATATGTATGCAGAAAGCATTGGGATTACAAAAGAAGTAGTAGGAGAAAATAGACAAAGGATTGAAAAGATATTGAAAAGTACTAAGTAGGCAAAAAGTGAGTTTGTAGTCCCCCCGAAAGCCCCAAGGAAGACAATAAGTTTTGCAATTCCTACTGAGCCACTCAAGACCACTTCCACTAAGAAGTCAGAAGCCACTCCATCCGATGAAGGAGGGAAAAGGAAGAAAACCAAGGCAACAAGAACCCACAAGAACTCACAAGATGATGAGGAGATAAAAATAGATGAAGAAGTGAAATAAATAAGTTCCAAAAAGGTCAAAACTTCAATGACTTCTGAAGATGAACCATCTGGAAGCATAAGGGCCAGTAAAAAGCAAGTATCTGGTAAGGTTGCCATGACTATTGATGAAATTGTAAAAATAATCACTGTTCATGGAAATTTAAACCCTATCAGAGTTTACTATGATAACCTTGATCAAGCAAATAAGAAAGTCTTAGAAGACGCCATCATCATATATCTGAATAAGTTCAATAGAGCCTTGTTGGAAATCTTGTAAGAACTTCCTTAAAGTTTGAGGAAGGTAATGGAAATGAGGAAAGAAGCAGCCAAAGAAAAATACATGGAACTTAAAGAGTATGTTCTCTCTTTCTTATTCCCTATAATGACTAGAAAAGAAGCAGATAAAATCCTCCTAGAAGTCAAGGATAAATTTAGAAGCAAGGTTCGAATGAACAAGCTAATGCTTGGTGAGACTGAAGAAATTGCAAGGGAAATAGAGGAAATTATGAGAAAAGATTTGGACAAAAACAAATACTATATTGTTTCAGAAAAACAAGTGGATGAAGACAATCCTCCTACTCTAGAACAAGAAGCTCCTGAAGGAGAATCTAACATGAGAATTGATGAACGAAGTACTACTCTAGATCCTCTAGAACCAATCTATGAGGAGACCAATGATGGACTTGATTCATCAATTCCAAATATTGGAGAAGGTTAGGAAGAGGAACAAGTCAATCAGAAGGATATAGGTATGGTAGATAGAATGACTGATGAAGGAGTTACTCCACCACCTAATCACTCTGAAAATGAAAAGGATATAGCTACCACACAGAGCCCTTTAGATCAGGTAGCCAGTGGTGAACCAACAAGAAAGAGTTCATCTGATGAAAACACAGAGAAGAATGAAATGGAAAAAGAAGAAGAAAAAGGAAAGAAGGGTAAAGAAGAAGAAGATGGTGCAAATGTTGAAGCACCTAAAGAAAAAATTGAGAAATCAGATGAGCAAAAGGATGGTTCTGTAATGGCTACAAGAGACACTATAGATGCAGTGAAAGGTCTTTTAGAAAAATAAGTGATTGGGCTTGATGAACCTAAACTACTTCAAGGTCTAGCCAATCTGGATGCCCTCTCTCCAATACAACTAATGAAAATAGCATCATTCACACAAGTAAAGGCCAGAGAAAAGATGTTAAAGTCCCATATGGAGGACAATGAGTTGTTGGGGCTAGCAACCAAAGTTCTAGATAAATTAATGCCTACTTTTCAGAAGAATCAAAATGATTCCCCCTTCAGCCACTTGAAAAATCTTGTAAGTTCAGTACACTCACATTTTGAGTCTTTTGAAAAGTCTATAGAGGTAAAGGTCCAAAAAGAATTTTTGAATAAGAAATTTAGTCAAGTTATGAATCTGATAAGGAGTGATAGAGTGGTACTAGGCACTAGCATAAAGAGCATTCAAAATGCTCTAAGGGATAGAGGAGACATATATAAGTTTTTCCTATCATGGACTAAAGTCAATGAGGATATTGAGAAGAAGATAAAGGAACAAGAACATAAAATATCAATTCTATCTCAAAATTTTGATCCTCTAAATGTCTCTCCTATAAGACAGGAATGTCAGGTCATTAGCTTGATAGATGAAATAAAGGGACTTGAAAAGGAGAAAATCAATACTATGAAGAGGATGTGTGAACTTTGGGGATTGATTTCCCCCAAGTTGGAAGCCATGCATAATGCCTTATCTGAAGCCCATAATGCACTTCAGATAAGTGATCCTCTAGATCTGGGAAAGGCAGAAGCATATGCATTTATATTGAGTGGGCACATCTCACTCTTGGATGGAATAAAGAATACTTGGGCCTCTGAACTTGTGCAATTAAAAATTAGTTTTGCAAACATTCTCAAGTTCATGTAAGTAGAATTTGATTTGCTGTACATATGCATCAGTATAAATAGAACGTTTTTGAGAATTTTGACTTTTTGACCCCACCCTTTGCTATTGATGTCAAAGGGGGAGTGAAGGGAAAAATGAGGAGTTCAGCAAAGGAGGAGAACCAGAATAAGTGAAGATCATGAATGTATAGACAAAGGGGGAGTTTGTCTAAGACACTTAGTCATTTTTCACTAAGTGTTGCCATCAATGCCAAAGGGGGAGATTGTTGACAAGAGACACTTCATAGAATTGATAGGTGTTGTCATTGATGGCAACTAAGATTGTTCCACACATCCACAATACAATATCTGATCTTACCAGAAGTCCAAATGATAATCTATCTAAGTTCAGGAGCTTGAAATAGAGTATATAGCAGAGTCCAATATTTTGGTCAGTGGATCTCTCTAGTTAATCTTTATGTGTTGCACATCTGAAGAAGTGTAAAGGGACACTAGGATAATCTAAATCCAAGTTTTTAGCCTCTGGTGATAAAGGGATCAAAAGTTATGAGCATCTGAATACCAGATCCTGTTATGACAGAACAGTTCAGTGAAGAACAAGAAGCTTTATGTCAATCCTTATGCGGACCCAATAGAAGTGTTTTGATGAACTGTGCATGAGATAGAATGTTAGTGGATGACCTGTATGATGATCTACATGTGTTATTTTTGGTACGCATCAATATTGATGTATGGATCTAGCTGACAGAACAGACCTTTCTTAAAAAGTTCAAAGTGTTGTTGTTACCAATTGACAAGTGATTGCAATTCAAGATAAGGATATATATAGCCAATGATTGTGGATATTTTGGGAGTGTGAAAAAGGGTGTATGTGAAAAGGAACAGAAATCTGATATGCGAATAAAGGCAGAATAGAGAGAAGAGCAGAATAAAGATGAAGTGTTCAAAGTCAATATTTGCACTTAACCAGAACTGATCTACAGCATTGGCAGATACATCTTACTAGTTCAAAATCTCTGCAAATCTCTTGTAGTATTTTCCAAAGGTAGTGAGCCTTCTTTTGAGTAGTGAGCTCTAGGAAGTGAGCCTGAATGCATGTGCATTCCCATTTGTAAAAATACTTTTAAGGGGGTATTAATTTTTGTGGGTTAATCCCCATCGTGGTTTTTCCCTTAACTGGGTTTCCATGTCAAAAATCTTTGTGTCAATTGTGTTATTTCATTTCTACTTATTTGATGTTTATTTCATTAATCTAATTAAGTTTAAAAGGAAGATTAAAAGTAGAAAAAGTAAAGAATGTGTGACAACTGATTCATCCCCCCTCTCATTCATCTAGACCTTAACCACCATAACTCTCATCTATATTAGCAAGTTCCTTCTCCTACTCAATGCATCTGAAACTTTGTCTGATTTTCCACTCCTATGTTTCAATACAAAAGTGTAACTCTACATGAACTCTACCCATCTCATATGTCTTTGATTCACCTTCCCTTGACTATTCAAATACTACAAAGCTTGATGATTTGTATAGAACACAAACTTGTTAGGCAAAAAGTAATGTCTCTACTTCTTCAAGGCTTGAATTATGGCATAGAACTCTTGATCATAAACTGATAATCTTCTCCTTACATCATTCAAATTTTCACTGAAATATGCTACAAGTCTACCTTCTTGACTTATCACAGCTCCTATTGCATTCCCAGTTGCATCACAATCTACTTGAAATACCTTATTAAAATCTAGCAATGCCAACACAAGTTGCTCTATCACTTTCTGCTTCAACAATTCAAAACTTTTATCTGCTCCTGATGTCCACTTAAAGTGTTTTCTGTCACCTCTCATTGTCTTTGTCATAGGGTTACATACTAAACTAAAATTTCTGATGAGCTTCGTGTAGAAACTAGCTAATCCATGAAATGATCTAACTTCTCCAATGCTCTTAGGTGTAGGCCACTCAACAATTGCTCTTACTTTCTCAAGGTCCATCTTCAATCCTTCTATAGAAATCACAAATCCTAGGTATACCAATTCTTCCTTCATGAAACTACACTTCTTGATATTTATTAACAATTTCTCTTCTCTCAATCGTTGCAATACTTGTCTTGGGTGCCACAAATGTTCTTCTTTTGTCTTACTGAAAATCAGAATATCATCCAAATATACAATAACAAACTTACCCAAGAATTTCTTCAAAACTTCATTCATCAATCTCATGAAAGTACTCAGTGCATTTGTCAATCTAAAAGACATCACTAACCATTCATACAATTCGTCATTTGTCTTAAAAGTATTCTTCCATTCATCTCCTTCTCTGATTCTAATCTGATGATATCCACTCTTCGAATCTGTCTTTTTAAAATATTTTTCTCCACTCAAACAATCCATAATGTCATCCAGCCTAGGTAAAGGAAATCTATCACAACCCATCCTATTCACATATCATCCCGACTTGAATAACTCAAGTAGAAAAAAAACTATCCATCCTTTGCAAGCTCAGGTACTTATAAAACTAGAAGCAAAAGACTACTCCTGAAGCAGTGTACTTGTTTGCTTACTTCTTGCCTAATATGTGAAATCCATTTATCTTAGTCTAAAGCCTTTAATGGATATATCTTTCCTACAATAAGGCACAATCTACTATGATCACCCTCTTTGGCAAGAGATATGATAGTCGTATATTTATTTTGTTAGTTGGTCAATTTCTTTTTGGTTTATCTTTTGTTCCTTTCTAATACCTAATCAAGACTACCTTGATCTTTCTATATCTTGGTATGTTGCGATACAATGTGGATTGGGGCATGGTCATTGCTTTTGTATGTTGTGTTTGTGGGATGTTCTTATTATCCTACCAAGGCTAATATTTATCTTGTCTATGTTGGAATTAACATCTTTCATATCAATATCCTTTGCATATAAGGTCTTGAAAGAGCCTTATATGTGCTAGGATCATTCTATGCTAAGACTATTTTCCATTCATGTATCAAACAATGTTCTATTATGTCTGGTATGAATAAGTTCAAACTGTTTGTTTGCAGAGTCAACATCCTATGCATTGGATACATCATCACCTTGGTCTTATATACCATGGTGCATAATATCCATATGCTATATCCAAATAAGGATTGTTCTTTACATTTTATGAAGCATAACCGAAGAAAAATCCCTCCATACATCCACCCATATATCCTAATAAAATCTATAGCTTTCATGAAGATTGATCAATCATCATTTAACTATTCTAGACATTCTTTCTTCTATCCATACTAACATCATTGTCATCTTCTTGTCTTTCATCTACATAGAAGTCTTGCAAAAACATGCATGTTAGAAATCACATTATATATCCATAACATATACATTATGTATCATCTACAAGCATGTCATCACATAAATCCATGATCCTAATACATGTCTATCATCCATAGCATATACACTATGTCATCATCTATAAGCATGTCATCATATAAATCCATAATCATAGTACATGTCATACATCATACATCCCATTACAAGCATTTTACATGCATAACATATGCATCATACACATCATAATATAAGCATCATATACATCAAAATCATCATAACATAAGCATTATAAACATCATGAAAATCATTCATAACACATCATGTAGATCACCAAATCATGTCATCTCTCATATATATCAAAAATAAATGTCATAAACATGTATATATAATGAGGCTACAATAGCCATGAAATATATACATATATTCAAATAGCCCACATGCATCATAGTATTAATACATATATAGATCCATCATCATAAAATGTGTCTAGATGGAGCTCCCCTCTAATGGCTCGGCTCCTGTACTTGAAGGTGATGGTCCTATGGCTGGGGGTGGCTATTGTACTCCTAGTGGTTGTGATGCTATAGGTCCCATGACTGATCCACCTGATCTCCTCGAAGAAGAAGCCCCTGATATACTCCTCTCTAAAATCGGGCTGCCTCTTCTCTAGTGGTACAACACTATGATACAACCCTCTATAGTACTCTACCTCTCTAATAGCCTGAGTCAACTCATGTTGTACTTAAGATGGCTTTATAACCAAGTCTATGGTGGGATGATCCACCCCAATGAAACTACGGGTTATATCCCACTCTTGTGTCACTTGTTGTAGGGTTGACTTAGCCTGAAGCCTCATTGCGATAGCCCCATCTCTCTCGGTAGTAATGAAGCATATCTCTATCATGCCTAGAACTTGTACTTATGCCTACCCATGTGTCTTCCCTATAGCTCAAGCCTACTATAGCTCTCCTTTGGCATCATCCCTCTCATGGTGAAGCTGCACTATTAGTAGCTCTGCCCTGGTCCACCTATGGTTCTCTGCCTGTTGTAGGTTTTGTACCTTCTCTAGCTCTAAGCAAGTTGTAGGATCATCCTTTTGCTCTACCTCCCCCATAGGAACATCTTGTTGGCCTATGTCTACATGTGTTTTCCCAAGACTCCCATAAATGCCTTGCTACCCTACATCCTACTCACCAACCTCCTCTATGACCATAGAATCTCTCTGCCTTTGTCTCCTAGTCTTGCTAGGTCTGGTTGCAAGTCCTCTACCTCCCACCTCTCCAACCTATCTATCTCTACTAGCCACCACACTAGGGATGGTCAATCTAGTAGGCTTATGCACCAACCAATATGCATCATGCTCAGGAGTAGTCTTTGGATCAGCTCCTCCTCCCACTAAATCCCACTGCTCTAGGGCAAGTATATCAAACTCTGCCAATGTTGTCGCCACCACCACCTCAGGTCCCCGCTCTCGTATATCTCTCTGGTTGCGAGAAAAAAATAGCCTCTCCTATGGAACAAGTCATGGTAATCTAAACTGTTGAAGCACTCACTCTAGTAAGAATCTCTCTATAATGTACATGGTATGGCCGAAGAGGTACTTAGCTTGCCTACAATATAAATGTTACTCCACATCATCCCACCATGACTCACAATCTGTATCCAACTCATCAAAATTCCTCCTCTAGTAGGTTAGCTCCCTGATCCACCTATGTGTTACTACTCCATCATATAAATGGATGAATGGTTGTCCTACCTATTGTTGTCCTAGAAAGATTGGCCTCATCACTACAATATGCTCATAGGCCTACACATGTAGTAGTGCCATCCCAACTGTCAAACTTGACCTAAATCACCATACCACCTGATTCATGTCATGGTATAGCTGACCCAATACACATGGTCCCTATGCATATTTGATTCCATGAGTAAACATCCCCTCTAGCACTTGACCCCATCCAATTGAGAATCCTCGAGATTGTCGATCTAGTACTAGCACCCTATCGATTAGCCCTACTACTACATGTCGAATCCTGTTAAATCACCTCCTCATCTAACTGAGGCTTATCTCCACATCCTTAATGCCTAGATCTTGTGTCATCAATAATCAAGAAAGTGTAACATCTCTTGTGTCAATTTCATATATAATGCATTCCCCATAGATTAAGATGCATAGAATCCTCCACATATCCTCCAAGGTGATGGTGATCTCTTGTTGGCAATACATGCGAGTTGTGCTCATTTTGCCACCTCTCCACCAATTCTATCATCATCGCACGGTGGACTCAAACTAGTGTCATGTGGGTCACATACCACAAGCCCATAACTATGAGGAATAGGTCCTCATCCTCATCCAAATCTACATCCAAGGCAAGCATCATTGGATGTCACTCCCAGGATATCAACTGGGGAAGTACAACCTGTATTCACAATTTCAACTTGTTAGGACTTATAAAAATTAGAACATATGCATACAAAACCAAAAGTGCCTATATGTTGGCTAGTAGTGCTACTTTGTTGACTATTTGTGTTGCCTTATCCACCATTTGTGTAACCTTTTCATTAGTGCCAACTTTTCCTCCATTTTCATTGTTGTATCTACTATTTGCGCAAATACCTATACTTAACCTATCCAAAAGGGGCCTACTTTTGTTAATAGCACCATTCCATGGACCATTAGCAGTATGTTTTACCATTTGTGCCATAATTTTTACCAATTTTTCCACTTTGCTACTCAAAAGCATAACTTAGACCTAACCCTCAATCTAGCCAAAAGTGACTCCTAAAGACCAAAAGTGTCATTGCATGCCAAAAGTGTCACAACCCTAGCCATTAGTACCATTCTGCCTAATGATTGTTTTTGGTCAAAGACCTAGGACCTACCCTATTTGACCCTAATAAATGCACTAAAAGGTTTGATTAGGGGTACATACCACTCCTGGTGCTCCTACTAGCCAGCCATGCATCTTGACTCTCTCCATGTAGTGGTCTACTCATGGAATCATAGCCATCTCTGCAACATAGTTTGCTCTGAGCTCCTAAAATTTCCTAAGCACTATAAGACCAAAAATCTAAACTCTAAGGATGTGAATGATTTGAAAATGACCCCCTAGGCCCTGCTTATAGCCTCCCAATCCTAATTGAACTTCCCTCCCATGTCCTTGTTTTCTTCATGTCAACCCTTTTTCTCCATTATGTTGGCCTCCCATTCCCATCTTAGTCCTTCTTAGCTTATTTCTTCTACGTTGTCGGCCTTTTCTTCTTGTCATGAGTCTTCCAAATCCATCTTCTATTTCCCTATTTTCCTCTCAAGGGGCCATCCTATCACTTGTTACACTAGGGCATAGTAGTAGACACATCATTCATATCATTAGTAAATCTTTGAAAAGATTCTATGAAATGCATTGTCTCAAAGAGAGGCAAAATGTAGACACCCAAAAATGACCATTGCATTATAACCTTGCACATACATCATTCTTCGAGCATCTGTTTTTCTAATTCACCTTAATTCAACATTAAGTAAATGATTCTTAATTGTTTAATTAATTTCATTATTTCACCACTTTATTCTTCTATTTTCACATTAATTAAGTAAACCAATTATTTAATTAATTCAACACTTTAACTCCTCTTATCCACATAATTAAATAATTTTAATTATTTAATTGGCTAACTATTCCTCCAAAATTAAATAAATTATTCTAATTTATTTAAGTTGACTTTTCAATATCTTCTAAATAAATAAAATCATTATTTTATCTATTTTATTCCATCATGCACAACAAATTATCATCTCATCTTCCAAATTTATTCTTTTTCTTCTAAAAATCTTCCATGTACACAAGTTAAATAATTTATTATTTAATTTAATACTTTGCATGTCAAAAAGAAAAGAAAAAGTTGAGATCTTTGTTTTCTCAATCAATTCATAAAATAGAAAAAGTATTCTTTTTTTATGAAAGTCAATCCTATATTTATCTAAGAAAGTAGTTAACTCAATAAAACAACTTTTTGCATGTACACATTCATCATGATTCCTCAATTTATCTCATCCATTGATTTCATCTAATTTCCTCCACCATTGATCAATCTTCTTTGAGAGCTATAAATACATCCATTCACCTCTTCACAAACCCTTCACGAAATTTGGGCAATTGGCATCCATATTTTCTAGTACTTTTTAGCATTTGTTGAAGCAACCACACATCCATTTGAGCTATCATCCATCCATCTCACTACTAAGGTTATGATTTTATTATTTTTAGCAATCCACATTCACAAAATACACCAAGGAATTACACACAATGGGAAACATTTAGTATTTCATGCTTTTATCTTAGCTTTGTTATGCTATTGTTGATTTCTTGAAGGTTATGATGGATTTTATTATTGAATCTATGTCGTATTAATCCTTTTATGAATCCCAAATTTCCCCATACACAGATAGAATTAAAATCCATTTCATTCTTGTGAAGATCATCTTCAAAAGTACCAACATCAACCTCAACATCTTCGTAATAATTCTCACCATAAGAGTTAACCCCAGTATCCCCTTCTTCAAACTGAAAAGTCATGTTACCCTCCTCCATAATCTCAACTTCTTGAGGTTGTGGCTGCTCTTCATTCTTATCATTCTCACCTTCTACCCCCTTCTCTTCCTGAAACCCCTCAATAGGTTCTAACTCATCTTGTTCTTCTACCAACATAGGATTTATATCTTTAGAGATAGTATCAGAGACAATTTCCTCAATTGATATCTCACCCTTCTTGTTAGTACAATTATTGTTCTTTGTCTGATTAGGCTTTTGACAACTAGCTTTAGCTAGCTGAATAAATCTTCTACCCATTTTGACAACATGGGAGTAGATATCCTTCATAGTTTTCTAGTTTCATATTTGTATAGAATAAAATGATAGTATTGTAGTACTATCATTTCCTATCATTTTATTTTACACAACTTACTATAGATTAATGGTTATATATCCTACATGAATGTATATAAAACCAGACAAAACAAACACAATGTATATAAAAAATAGACTTTATACTCTATGTATTTCATTTTATTTGATTTTATTTTCTGTATATCAAAAAATTTAGAGACTATATATGTATATATATACACATAGAGATGTCTCTATGTGTATATTATATACATAGAGAGATATCTCTATGTTTGTATACACACACACACATATATACAATAGGAAATACAAAATACAATGGTGAATGAATATTTATGTATATATTTTTTATATGATAAAAAACTTTAGATGAGGGTCGATGGCCTTGCATGCAGGCACAACCCTAGAGGGGTTCTAGCCTACAAACAAGTCAGTCGGACCCAAAGGAGCGGTGGGGGCAGAGATAAAGCTCCCACCCTCATAGTGCCCACAGGCACTATGGGGATGGGGTCTTCAACCCCTCCCCTACTCTCTCGCTACCACTATGGAGGCATGGTAGGGCATGATGCCTAACAAAAATAATTTTTTTATTTTTTTACTTTCTAACCTAACCATTAAAAAAATGTCCCTCTATATTTTTATTTTTATCCATAAAAACAAAAATAACACATATATAAAATATGAAAATAAATATAATTTTTTATAAGAGGTTCTTCAACAAAACTATCATTTATCTATATACTAAGACAAAAAAACATATATATCTACAAAGAACATATGCAAGAATTTGAAGATATAAATATAGATTTATTTGAGGTGATTAAATACTGCTAAAATTTATTTGGTACCTTCCTTGTAAGGGTGAAAATAAAGGTAAAAGGAATATATAGACACTAATTTAATCATTTTAAACTCAAACAATAATGAAATGAATAACTAGTAATGCATATTTTATTTTATTAAATGCCAAATAAACAATACAACTACACTTATATTTTTATTTCTTCTAACAAACATTCAAATGTAACTAGGATTCATTAAGCATTTATAATCCATCATAGAGAAAACAATACAACTACATTTTCTTTAACACAACTTTAGAATTTAAGTAGAGGTTAAAAATTCAATCATTGAGAACTTAAACAAGGAGAGGTATTACTACATTGCATAATACACCATGTTCTTTTTTATGAAATAGTGAATACACAATAACAATAACAAATTTCTCTTACAACAAATTCTTTCAAAATTTTGAGAGCACATTACATCCACTTTTTAAACATCCTTTGCTTTACAATTTTCAACAAGACTTTACAAATAAAATATAGAACTCTCTACATAGATAACTTCTAGAACAATGATTTCAACTCCACAATAGGAGACTTTTCTCCTTCCTTCACTACTTGGTAAAAACTACAAAAACAAGAACTCCATCCAAAGACCAATAGAGGTGCTCACCTACCAACCATTGGCTTGCTCACAAGTCACCCCCAAGCTAAGAGGCCAACTATGAAGCCCAAGGAGCACATCACATCTATAATAGCATTCTCTTTTTTTCACAAAGGATTAACACACAATACTCCCAACCAAGGCTTATACAACACAAAGGATACCAATAGGAATCCAACATAGGGGGAGTAGAGTAGAAAACTCTACCTTGTAGAAAAATTAACTAATATACCAATTATCACATTTACACATTGTCATTCTCCTCTAAATATCCCAAAATCTTCTATAACCATTTCACTACCAAACTCACAATTGTAAAACACCAAATGACACTCATGCCACTCAAAAGGAAATATGGAATTCATGCCAAATTTATCTCTCGATAGAGTGAACTTTTCCCCAAGGAGGATTCTTGCCTCCCTCAACCCCTCACATGGGTTGCTCTCAACCATTTGGGGAGACAAACTTAAAAAACACATTACACCCAACCCAACAACACAACTGACAAACTCATCAAACAATAATGGAGAAACAAAAATAAGAACACAACACACATACACTTATTTCTTATCTTTCATTCCCATTCATAAGCATAAATTAATATATAAAGAAAGAATGGCCTTCCTCACAAAAGCTTTTCCCAAATCAATGAAGAATTTTGAAGTCCCTCCAAGAGCTCCACTATCCTTCTTATCCAATCTTCAAGTCTCTTACTCTCAAACTCTCAACTCAACAAGTGAAAAATGAAATGTCAAGTGCTTTCTCAAGTTGCAAGGAGGGTATAAGTAATGGATGACATTCTCCAAATGAGAAGGCACCACATGGAATCCACCTCATCCATCTCAACTAATCCTCAAACCTTGACGAGTGATTTGACTCCTCATGGTTCTCACACATGTGTGAGACCTAGGTGAGAGGAGTGTACTTGTACACTCTTCTCTAAATATCTTTCTAGGTTGGGCTCCCACATGTGTGAAGCCTTGGGATGAGGTGGTACTTGGTCGAACCCTCATCCCCAAACCTAGGAGGATGGGAGGAGATGGTGACAACTCCACCATCTCTCTTCCCAAAACCTACCCACGCCACTTTCATCCCAAGGAACTTGGGAGTGGTCTAAATCACTCAATTTAAAAAATTAAAAGCCCAAAAGACCCCAAAACCCAAGGTACATGACCTAGCAACTTAAAATCAATGAAATATCCATGAAAAGACCTCTCAAGCCCCTCAAAATTGACCCCAAATTTTAAATTTCAAAATAAGACACCTAAGCAAACAACTCATCACCTATTCCAACTCACATTTACACAATTTTAAAACTAATTTAATCTTAGTAAATAAATCACATTACACATTATACATTTACAAAAGAGTTTAGTGCACACATAGACGAAGGTCAGGCATCACAAGGAATTCACATGGGTTTCTAGTTGACCTCCAAATTTCCATTGGTCATCGAAGGTACCTGCACATCTCAATTGTACATGTCAATATGTCTAATAAGAATATATAGCCGAAGCAACTTGAATTCAATTCCAATCATAATCACATTCAATACAAACATCTATACTCTAAACGATAATCAAAATCAGTGTAGACATCAATTGCATATCAATACAATTTAAATCTTCATTCCACAATATCTCCTAATGTAATCACATATGCATCACACTAATCTACTAACCTCACATATTCAATTTCAATTCACATCAACTTGTTTAATATCATAATCCATAAGACATAATTAGGCAACATACATGATCAATTAAAACATATATCCATCACATAAAATCAACTATGATAAAGCTATCACATAATTAGGTTACCATCACCATATGAAAGTAAATATCTAATCTACTCAAATGAACAATGTTTACTATAGTCTATCCAAATATCATAAATCAAAAAATCAATAGTCTAGTGTCTAGGTATCCCAATAATAATAAGTCCAATGTCCAAGTATAACAACCATAACATAGATCTAATAGTGCAACTAGGTATGCCATACATAAATGGGCCTCACATCCTCCCCTCCTAAGATTAAGCTTCCTCCTAGAAGCCCTCAAACACGTGGGAATAGAGTATCCTCATCTTGGTAGTGTCCTCCCTATTGCAAGTATGAGGATAACTAGTGTTATCATTGATGTCAACATACTCATATTGCATTAATGAGAAGGATTGGATGAGTTGTGTATTGAGGAAATTAGTCTCAATCAGGAACAGTGAAGAATGGTGATGACATTAAGGTAAAAGTCCAAGATAAGATGAATATTAGAGGATGCGGTTTAAAGGGTTTTCTGATATGAGTCTTGAGATGCTCCAGTCAAGATTTCAGAGGTCCACATGAAGATCTGAAGAAGTTATGGTTGCTCTAGTAGAACCGGTTTTGGCAGATGTTCAATGGTGACAGAGTATCACAGATTGGTTCGGTGAGCTCCAGAATTGCATTATCTCATTCTACGGAGTGGAGGGAGTGTTGAAGAAATCAGTGAGAAGTGACAACTAGATTTGTTCATGGTTTGGAGGTCTGGAAGCATGCTTTTCATTATGACAGTGATGACAGACTATGTTCTTGAAGTTCCAGATGAAGAACAGAAGAATTCCAGTAAGCTGATAAAGTGCAGATGTTCTTGATGACTCAGAAAGGTTTTGGTGATCTTTGGATCATGTACAAATCTTATTGGTGGTCTGCATTGAAGTTAGAGTTTGCATTTGAAGAATAACCACAGATATTGGTGTTCTTATTTAGACTGGCCGACCAGATGTATTACACGTCCTACGAATGATCTTGTAGGTGTTTGCCAACTTAGATGATTGTTCCTAAGTCAATGCCTTGTATAAATAAGGGATTGTGAATTCATTTTGAGGTGTGTCTTGCGGTGATGAGGGTGGTATAGCAACGAGAAGTGTGAAAGGTAGAATAGGAGTTTTTTGGGCTTAAATGGAACTGATCTAGACATGGTAAAGATGTCAATCTCCAGTTCAAGTTTGTGATACTTGATTAACTTTGTAGATAGTGTGTCTCTTATAGGTAGTGTGCCTCTTGTGAGCAGTGTGCTCAGGCAGTGAGCCCTAATTGGCATGTGCCATCTATTTTTCTTATTCTTCTAACAGAGAACAATCCTTGGGTTAATCACCTCGTGGTTTTTCCCTTAACCAAGTTTTCCATGTCAAAATCTTGGTGTCTCATGTGTTGATGTGTATCTGCTCTAGTGTTTATGCTTTATGCTTTCATGAATGATTAATTGCTATGCTATTGAATAACATGGATTTAAGTGTTTGATTTAAAAGCAAGTTTAGGATAACTGATTCACCCCCCTCTCAGTTATCAACAATTGGTATCAGAGCCAAGTTCCTCTAAAAAGAGCTTAACCACTTGAGGAGATCTAGGATGTCGTCATACAAGAAGGATAGTCCGAAGTTTGATGGAACCAACTTCTCTCTTTGGAAAGGTTGCATGAAATGTCACTTGGAGTGTATGGGAAAGATGTACTTGTCCATGGTCACAAAAGCCTATGTACCTCCAAAGGGTGGTCTGACAACTCTAAATGAAATCACAGATGCTAAAAACAATCTGCGGACCAAAGAGGCTCTTCTAAGTGCTTTAACTGACTCAGAACTCTCAAATGTTATTGACCTACCAACTGCCTATGAGATCTGGGTCAAACTGGAACTTCTGCATGAAGGAGATGAGTATGTTAAGACTGCAAGGTTGCAGAGTCTCAAAGGGAAATTTGAAAGACTGAAAATGAGAGATGATGAAAATATTACTACCTTTATGCCAAGAGTAAATGAGCTGGTGTCTGGAATCAGGAATGCTGGTGGAGTCTTGGATGAAAATGAGATTGTTGGCAAAATTCTTAGATCCCTTCCTGATGTCTATAAAATCAATGTTGCTGCCATTGATGAATTCAGAGCCCAGACAACTATCACAAGAGACCAATTGGCTGGCAAACTGGTTGCATTTGAAATGACCGAGTTTAGAGATGATCCCCCCAAGACTAAATCTGCATTCAAAGCCAGTGCATCTATGAAAGGCAAACAAAGATTGATCTGGGAGAAAACTCTTCAAGAAAGCTGTCATGGTATGATCAAGCAAGAAGAGACATGGAAGAGGAAGAAGCAGAAATAGCTCAACTTGAAGCCCTCATTGCAAAAAGACTGCCAAGAGGATCTGGTAAGTATGAAGGAAAATTACCCTTTAAGTGCTTCAATTGTAATAAGATTGGCCATTTTGCTTCAAGATGTCTGGAAAGATCTACAAGGTCAAATTCTAACAGACAAAGGCTCCAAAAGAATTGTTATTATGTTCATGAAGAACATGATAATTAAGGAGTAACAGATGATGAATCAAAAATAGGAAACAAATCCAGAAATGAATGGGTGTTTATTGCCATCAAGGAAGAAGATCCAATGTCCTCTAAATCTATCAATCATAAGGTTGTAGAAAGAGCTTTGGCTACCCAAGTTGAAGAAAAGGATGATTGGGTTATTGACAGTGGATGTTGTCACCATATGACAGGTGATAAGAACAAGTTCTTAGATTTGGAAAGGTATGAAGGAGGAATGGTAAAGTTTGGTGATAATTCTACAGGCAGAATCAGAGGTAGGGGAACTATTTCTTTTGATGGAAAGAACAAAACTGGTAATGTACTGTATGTTGAAGGATTGAAGCACAATCTTCTCAGTGTTGGATAGTTGGTGGACAAAGGTTATGATCTTCAGTTCAAGAATGGAAGATGCAGGATCTTTGAAAGTTCTAAAACTGAGATTGCATCCAGTACTCAAACAAAAGGTAATATCTTTCATCTAGTTGGTACCAATAAAAGTTGTCTGTTTGTTCAAATTGATCAGAGTTGGCTATGGCATAGAAGGATGTGTCATGTAAATTTTGATAACATCATCAAGATAAGCAATACTAAGGCTATAAGAGATCTTCCAAAATTGGTAAAACCTACAAATAGTTTGTGCAAAGAATGTCAGCTAGGTAAATAGAGCAGAGTCTCATTCAAAAGCAAGGATAAGTCCTCTACCAGATTATTGGAATTAGTTCATACTGATCTATGTGATCTGACAAGAATCAAGAGTATGCAAGGTGATAGATACTTCATGTTACTGATTGATGATCATTCCCAGATGATGTGGGTTACCTTTCTGAAAGAGAAATTAGAAGGTTTTGAGAAGTTCAAAATCTTCAAGGCTATGGTAGAGAATCAAACCGGATTAAAACTGAAATGTCTGAGGTCTAATAGAGGTGGTGAATTCACATCCGGTGAGTTCATAGATTTTTGTGAGAAGCATGGCATAAAGAGATAGTTGTCTGCTCCTAGGACTCCACAGCAGAATGGAGTAGTAGAAAGAAAGAATCGAACCATCTAGGAAGCATTTAGGACAATGATGATGGAAGCAAATGTTCCCCAGATGTTTTGGAGAGAAGCTGTCAGCACTACAGTCTACACTCTCAACCAAGTTCAAATCAGTAGCAATACTAGTAAGACTCCTTATGAACTTTGGTTTGGCATCACTCCTACTATGAGATATTTCAGAGTATTTAGTAGCAAATGTTACATTAAAAGAGATGAAGATCTAGGAAAGTTTGATGCTAGAAGTGATGAAGAAATTTTCTTGGGTTACTCCACTTAAAGCAAAGCATATCGGTGTTACAATAAGAGACTAAGAAAGATGATAGAAAGTACAAATGTGAAGGTTGATGAAGGAATTAAGAAGCCCTCAAGGTTTTATGAATATAATGAAGATGATCAGAATGGCACTATAGTTCAAGGAGCTCAATCCTCTTCTGAAAGTCAGATTCAGACTGATCCGGTAAATCAAGAAGAAGAGATAGGTCTGAAGGAGCCTGATCAAGAAACAGAAGTGCAAGAAACTCCCATAGTTCTAAGGTATGTAAGATTGAACCACTCTGAAGATCAGATTATAGGTGACAAAAGCAAAGGTGTGCAAACTAGAAGGACAATTGCTCAAAATTTAGATGAATATTGTCTGATTTCAAAGATTGAACCTAAGACAATAAATGAAGCCTGGGATGATGAAAACTGGACCAAAGCAATGGAGGAAGAGTTGATGCAAATTGAGAAAAATCACACTTGGGATCTTGTTCCCAGACCTAGAGACAAGAATGTGATTAGAACCAAATGGGTCTTCTGGAACAAACTTAATGAAGTTGGTGAAGTAATCAGAAACAAAGCCAGACTGGTTTGCAAAGGCTACTCTCAAATAGAAGGAATTGATTTTGAAGAAACTGTGAGGGTAAAATAGTGCATCAATCAAATGAATAACAGATGACCCAAACATCAACAGAATGGAGAAACAAAGAAGATTAAATAAACAATGAACGAACACAGCAAACCTCTTCCGTTTCGAAACTTCCGTTGTTCGCCTATCACGAATCGTCCTTTCGCAGATGAGATGAGCCCTC
The DNA here is from genome assembly GCA_027924645.1 of Cunninghamia lanceolata. NCBI lineage: Eukaryota > Viridiplantae > Streptophyta > Pinopsida > Cupressales > Cupressaceae > Cunninghamia > Cunninghamia lanceolata. Next base: position 903,380 of record BSBN01000665.1, read on the forward strand.
AGAGAGTGCAATCTTTTAAAGCTGTTTGAGGAAGTCAATGGTGAACGGCTATGGTGTGATATGCAATGAAGGTGAGATCCAATGCAACAATGGTGATCTCAAGCTTGTAGATGACAAGTGGGTGCCAAAGGCGCGCTGGTGATATTTCTGCAGAGTAACGATGTCAAAAGCCTGGATGATTAGAATGAAGGGACGAAGCTTCATTTATAGACTCGGAGGAATAGGAATCAACGGTTGAGAGAAGATATGAAGATCAACGGTTGAGGATGGTTGAGGAATGTGCAACCAGTGGAAATGTGACAAGTGTCCCAGCTCCATCATGAAAGGTGGGATGTGACAAAACTGATTGGAGAGTTAACTCCGTTGACTGGTCTGTTAACAGAATTGATTGATCAGTTAGAAGAGTGGATTGTGGAACTGACTGAATTGATTGAGGATTTGACTCAACTGACAGGTTAGTTAACAGATTTGATTGATTGGTTAACTGACCTCTGATTGGAGAAGAAATAGGCCATGTGGGTGAGGGAAAATAAGATAATTAAATATTAAATATATTTAATTACATGTGCAACCTGATGAGGTGGACAAGGTGAGGTGGAAAAGGTGAGGTGTAAAGGTGATGTGGAATTTGGAATTTAGAACTTTAGGATAGAGGAAATAGGATTAATTAAATAATTTATGATTATTTAATTGTGAAGGACTTTAGAAGAATTTTAATTAAATAAATAGAATTTATTTAATTTGTGAGATAGTGAATTGATTAAATAAATTTGGAATATTTATTTAATTAATAGAAGAATGGAATAAATATTTAGAATATTTATTTAGGATGATTCGTGTCATTTTTATGCGTATACATTTTGCCCCTCTTTGATGCAATGCAGTTTACAGCGTTGCTTCAAAGAAATTGATAGTCTGAGTGATGATACATGCCCCAGTTTGCCCCTGGTACAGGTTAAATGACGATAGGATGCCCCCTTGGGAGATTGGACGGGAAAAATGGCGAAAGTTTGGGAGACGGACGATCTCACGACGAGGAAGGGGTAAGGATAAGTTGGAGGAAAAAGGGACGCGGGCAGGGATGCGGGAAGAAAACGGGAGGAAAAACGGACACGGGAAGTAGTCACAGTCATCACCTAGCCAGAATTAGGGTTTGGAGGCTATAAATAGGAGCTGGGTCCACAAGAATAGTCATTTGCACACTTGGTTGATCTGGATTGGAGAAGGAGAGCTCAGAGCAAACTTAGAGCAGCATGGCGGCCAGAGCAGCAGACATTCCACGCGAGGAGCACCGATTCGAGCGAGTCCGACGATTCGGGCGGCCAGCAGAGGCAGGACCCCCGGTATGTGCTTCGAAAAATTTCTCCTAGGGTTGAGTTTAGGTGTCATAAATGCTCGTAGAAAATAGGTGAAATGAATGCGCCGAAACGCAGAACGGCGCATATGCCTCGCGAAGTTGCGCTTTTGTGATTTCGCGGCGCATATGCCGGTTTCGGCGGCGCATGCATGAAAGCTGCGCATTTGTGCACTTTGGCGGCGCTTTCGTAATTGGGCAGCGCTTTGGTATTTTTGCCACGCATGCATGAAATGTAGCAGCGCATTTGTTAAAGTTGCGCATATGTGACTTAATGCAGTGCATACGTAATTTAGCGGCGCATACGTGGATTTCTGTGGCGCCTGCGTTATAACGGCGCATGTGTGCGCTGTAGCGGCGCATATGCATTTTTGCGGGGCATACGTTGATTTTTGTGGCGCATATACCAGAAATGGTGCATTTACCACCTGTTGTGGTGCATTTGCTTGGGATGGCAAATTACTTAGCCAAATTGATTCGATTAGCGTCCTGTTTGACGCAAGAATCGATGAGCTATCTCTGAGATTGCAGGAATCTAGTCAAGAGATGTAGTGTGCTGTTTTGATCAATTTGAAATGCTAAGTTTAGTTGATATAGTTCAATAGATATGTTTGAATGGTATATGCGGCTTGAGATTGACGCCTTGCTTTGCGTGCTTGCAGGAGGAGATACGAGAGACATTGCAGTCAAGGGAGACGTTCCCGATGCCTCTATTGCAGAGACATATGTTGACGGAGGCTGATAGAGTGGCGCTTGGTGCCATGGGCCTAGATTATGTTTGCTTTATGCCCGAGGTGCGGGCGAACCGAGGACTATTGACAGCTACCGTGGAGAGATTCCACAGCGAGGACGGGACCTTCCACTTCCCCACTGGAGAGATGACAGTGACATTGGAGGACGTCTATAGGATACTGCACTTGCCCGTGGTAGGCGAGTTAGTGGAGTATGACGCACAGCGGGACGCGGGACTCGCCGAGTGTCAGCGAGTATTTGACGATCCCGAGCTGGTGGGACAGGTCATCCCTTGGCAGGACATATATGACTGTTACGACTACTTCCCTGGGATTGTGGCCGGACTGATTGCGGGCGTGGTATGCCCTGACAGGAGATCGCACGGGTTCCCTATTGGATGGGGCAGGATCATGGAGTGGATGCTGACTGAGGGCAGCCGATATGCGTGGGGACCTTGCGTGCTAGCCCACCTATACCACGACATGCATCAGGTGGTGTATCACCGCAGCACGAGTCTATCAGCTGGGGTGTTGCTGTTACAGTTTTGGCTGTGGGAGCACATAGCAGTGACCAGGCCGATATGCGTCTTTGCTAGGCAGAGGGGAGAGCCGTACAGCTATGGCTACGCAGGAGTGATTTCCCAGCACAGGCTGGGGAAGCTGGAGTATTGGCGGCATACGTTGGATAGGATAGATGTGGTCGTCTGGCGACCGTATCTGGACTGCGAGCCGTGGGATGATGAGGGAGATGAGCTGCCTTTCTGCTTTCAGACCAGGTGGTTGATAGGCCGGACACGGCACATCTTGGAGAGGCAGACGGTGGGCCGAGTACTGAGACAGTTTGGCAGGAGACAGGGCATGCCGCAGGGACAGGCCATGTTTGCACGGACACATGCAGAGAGGGTCCGATGGGGGCCGATGGCTTCTTATGAGGAGGCTCTGGCAGAGTTCTAGCAGTTGCCGTATGTGGCATGGGACATGTGGCGAGAGATAGCAGATGCAGGGATCACCCAGGAGTATGAGGATTGGATTACTGCACATCCATTCCTGAGATATTCAGGGCCTGGTATGCTGGTGCCTCGTATTGACGAGGCGGATTCAGAGGAGGAGGGAGAGGCTGGGCCAGGGCGGAGGGCCGCGAGAGGAGGTCGAGGACGGGGTGGCCGGGCTGCAGAGAGGCCGAGGCAGCGGAGGAGGATAGATCGGGCTGGGCAGGCAGTGCCAGGACAGGGAGAGGTACCGCAGCAGGCACAGTAGCAGGCACAGATGCCACCAACCCAGCAGGTACCACAGCAGCAGGTGCCACAGTAGCAGGTGCTAGGACAGGCAGAGGCGGCACAGGGGCCAGTGCAGGGTGAGGCACAGGACAGGACTATAGCCAGTCTGAGGGGACAGGTGCGAGAGCTGCAGGCATAGCTGAGGAGAGTGGAGAGGAGGCGAGATACAGACGCAGCGGTGATCGTTGGTTTGACTCGCGAGCGAGACATGGCCGATGCCCGGGTACACCTTATCCGAGTAGAGAGGGACACAGCAGTGGCTGCCATGGGTACAGATGCAGTGAGCTCTTTTCTAGTTGGGCAGGTGCAGCAGGCACAGGCATAGGTAGGCCAGTTGCAGACGCAGTTGGCACAGGCGCAGACAGACTTAGCCAGAGCGCAGCAGCATGCATAGTACTACCGAGGCTTGTACCATGGTGCCGTGTCGTCGAGCCAGAGGGCAGGGAGTTTCAGGACTCAGTCTGGGGTGGCTCACGGAGCAGGTCCATCCCAGTCAGGGGCATCTGTCATGGGACCTCAGCAGTCAGGAGCTGGCAGTGGCGGCCCACAGCAGCAGGGGTAGTCAGAGACCAGATTTTGTACATTTTGGGACATGTATCACCGTCTATTTAGACGCATATTGTATATGACACTTTGATTTTGAGAGAGATGATGATTTTGTACATTTGGACCTCTTTGTATATGATAGTATGGATGATGATGCAGCTTTGTGTATCTATTGCATGTGTTTATGAGATGATTATGTCTATTGCATGATGTGATTCTATTGCATAGTTAGATGGTTTATATGATGCTATATGAGAAATACTGTGATATGCTGCTATATGATGTCTATATGATCTAATGTGACAAATGAATGCAAAATGTAATATGATGTCTATGTGATGATGCAAATGTATGTATATGAAACATGATTTCTATGTTATGAAATAACTGTATTGTTGTCTAAAATGAGCTAATGCAGATGTGTGTGTGGAACATGATTTCTATGTTAAGATGCTGTATAGATATGTGAGATGCTACTGGATGTTTATATGATGTAATGCTTTGAATGTATGCATTTGTAACATGAGTACTATGTGGTGATGTAACTATGTATGTGATGCACTTAGCTATGTTGTTTGACTTTCTGAGCTTTTAAGATTAAGATGTGATACAAATGTATTGGTGACCTAATGCATTGGATGGTGCGTTCGACGAACCTAATCATGTGTATGACTAGTTTCTACGAATGATATGATATGCTCCTATATGCCTTGTTTTTGTGATGTCCAAATGTACGCTATCGACAGAAGAATGACATGATGGATAGAGGAATGGTTGCGAGAGAATGACTTAGGAACTTTTCTTGATATCGTTACCTGTATACGTTGAATAATGAGGACTGTATGGATGGGTGTATGGATATAGGATGGATGTTTTTGCTTTTAGATTGCTTTATTTCATCATTGGGCATTTTGTTTTTGGTACCTTTCTGAAATGTTGTAAGTGAATACAAGCATCGAGGTATAATTGAACCGAGATGACCTGAGTATCACTTACATGGAGTGCAATTGAGCAAGTTAATACAAGCATCTAGTCAAAATTGAATCTAGATGACCTGAGTACCTCTTGCGTTTCAACAAGCAAGGATTGCCCCCGTTCATGTGAGACCTTTGATGTCCTCGATGATCTTTTGCTGATCATGTCCTTAGACAAGGTTTCACCTTACTAAAGTTTAATCCACAAACAACAAACAAAGAAAGTAATCATGCCCCCATCATAGCATCTCTAGCTTTTGGCATCCTGGAGTAGCATAGGAAGGTATGATAGCAAAAATCAAGACTCCGTAACTTAACCCTAGGTTCCAATCTACAAAAGCATATTTGCGTTGATATGTGTTTATTTCTTGCCTTAATTTGTATAAAATCATTTAGAAGACCTTGGGTATTTGCCTTGCATTGGATAGGTTAAGATGCTCATAGTCAAAGTTTCTGCTTGAAGCGCGGGTGTTTGCTTGCATTTGCTTGCTTGGTGAGAAGATGGCACAATCCTTATTGAGAAGACGGGCCCTAAGGGACTGACCTAGTGCCTCGGGGGCTCATTGCTTAATGGCCTTGCCTACGTGACGACGCAGAGGCAACGTAGTTCGGGGTAAACCCTAATGGACCATGGATGGACTAGAAGAAAGACGACCAGAATGAAGACAAGAGAGGAGACGAATGGGACCTTGGGAGATAGGGAAGCCTCGGGGGCGCATTAGAATAATGGCCTTGCCTACGTGACGGCGCAGAGGCAACGTAGTTCACGGGTTCGGACCACAGACACTGACGAGAGACACTACACTAGGCTCACTGTGAGGAGACGGTATGGGACAAAACCTTGGTTGACAAGGCCACAAGGTGAGTATCAAGCCATGATAGGTAACTGTCGAGTGTTTATTGTGGGATGGGTATGGGTCGAATGGGGGAAAATAGAGGAAGAATGGGCTCAAGGTGATTGGATTCCCAAAGATGGAGAATGCGGTTTTGTCATAAGTAACGCCTGTTTACCAGGTTTTCATCACTTGCTTTTATTTGCACGAGAAGCTAGAAAGTAACATGACGCCTGATTGCCAGGTTTTCATCAGGATACCTATCCAAGGCGCCTGTTTGCCAGGTTTTCACCAAAGGACGATTTTTTTTTTGCATGCTTTCTATTTTTTTTCAATTTTTTTGTATTTTCTCTTTGTAGCTTTTTTGATTTTTTTGATTTTTTGACTTTATTGTGCCCCCTTGCATTGGGGTTCTCTTAGGTATAGAACCTGCGAAGGTGCATGCTGTTGATTGGATCATCAAACAACTCACCTTCTGATGTGGCCAACTGATATGCCCCCGATCCGTAAGCTGTTACAATTACATAGGGTCCAAGCCAGTTAGGCTCGAACTTACCTTTCTTTTCTCTGTCCTGCTGGTTGCGAGGGTTCTCTTTTAGAACTAGGTCCCCAACCTTGAAGCATCTTGGTCTAACCTTGTGGTTGTAGCTTCTTGACATCATCTGTTGATAGGCTTTGAGATGGTCAAAAGCTTTCTGGCGCCGTTCCTCTAGCAGTTCTAACTCTTGCAGTCGGGAGACTCTGTACTCTTCGTCTGATATGAGACCTTTCAACGACACCCGAAGGGATGGGAGTTCAACCTCAATGGGAAGGATGGCTTCGGAACCATAGACGAGGGCGTAAGGTGTAGCACCTGTGGGAGTGCGTATGCTGGTTCGATAGGCCCACAGAGCGGGATTGAGTTGGACGTGCCAATCGCGACCAGCTTCATTGACAGTCTTCTTTAGGATTTTCAGAATGGTTTTATTTGATGCCTCAGCTTGGCCATTACCTTGGGGGTAATATGGGGTGGAGAAGCGATGTTGGATCTTAAAACGCTCACAAAGTTCCTGGACATCCTAATTTTTGAAAGGTCTCCCGTTATCCGTTATGATGGATGAAGGGATGCCATATCGGCAGATAATGTAATTCAGAATGAAAGAGGAAATTTGCTTTCCTGTGACGGTTGATAAGGGAACGGCTTCAATCCACTTTGTAAAGTACTCAGTGGCAGTTATGATGAATTTATGGCCGTTGGAAGAAGGCGGGTGAATCTTTCCCACGAGGTCTAGTCCCCACTGGCAAAAGGGCCAGGGTGTCGTTAGAGGTCTCAACTCTTGAGCAGGTGCATGAATCAGGTTCCCATGTATCTGGCACTGTTTGCACTTTTTGACGAACTGATATGAATCCATTTCCATATTGGGCCAGTAATAACCCAAACGCATGAGTTTCTTAGCTAATGAAGGACCGCTGGAGTGTGTTCCGCAGATCCCTTCGTGCACGTCTCGCAAGGCAGTTATAGATTCTTCCTGTTCTAGACAACGGAGTAAAGTACCATCCAGACCACGTCGGTAAAGGGTATTGGCGATAATGGTGTAACGGGAGGCTTGTCGGATAAAGGTTCGTTTTTGGTTGGAAGAAAGGTCCAAAGGGAGGATATTGTCCTTGAGGTAAGTGTAGGTCTTACCGTACCAAGGTGAATCAGATCCTACTAGGTGGCAGATGGAATGGGTTTCAAGGAGATCATAAGCCGGCTGTCGAATTGTTTCTACTAAGAACTCATACCGTGACTCCTGTTCAGGTATCTCAAGAAGAGAGGCTATGGTCGCCATTGCGTCGGCTGCTTTGTTCTCTATCCTGGGTATTTGCTCAAACGAGATGGTCCCAAAATGTTCTTTGAGATCATCGACCATTCGCTTGTATGGGATGAGCTTCTCATCTTTGGTCTGATACTCATCGTTGACCTGGTTTATGACAAGCTGAGAATCACCATAGACCCATAGTGCTTGAATTTTCCACTCAGTGGCCATCTTGAGACCAATTACCAAAGCCTCATACTCTGCTATATTGTTAGTGCATGGGAATAACAACCTGTAGGACTTTGGAATTGTGTCGCCTTGGGCAGTGATAAACAAGATACCTGCCCCTGATCCATGGTTGGTGTAAGACCCGTCGAAGTAGAGTTTCCAAGGAGATGTGGACAGAGTGAATAAAGACTCATCGGGGAACTCAAACTGCATTGGTGAAGTGTCCTGTAATGGTGCCTCAGCTAGTTGGTCCGCGATGATTTGCCCCTTGACGGCTTTTCTGTCCACATACTCTATATCATATTCGCTAAGAAGCATAACCCATTTGGCTAGTCGACCTGTGAGGGCCGCTTTGCTGAGAAGATATTTTAGTGGGTCGATCTTGGCAATGAGTTTGACAGGATGTGCCAACATGTAGTGTCGGAGTTTTTGTGAGGCGAAAACCACCGCAAGGCATGAACGTTCCACCTGTGAGTACTGCAACTCGTAGCCCACTAAGGTTCGACTGATATAGTACACAGCTCTTTCCTTGTTCTCATAGTCTTGCTGCGCTAGGAGAGCCCCAAGAGCAGTAGGTGTAGCAGATATGTAGAGAATCAAAGGTTTTCCTTGGATCGGAGGCATGAGTATAGGAGGATTCATGAGGTACTCCTTGAGCTTGTTGAATGCCTCTTCGCAGTGCTCATCCCATTTAAATGGAACGTTCTTATGTAGGAGATGGCTGAAAGGATGGCACTTGTCGGCCAACTGTGAGATGAACCTGCGGATGGCCTGTAGCTTGCCCTGTAAGGATCTCAACTGTGTTAGAGTTTTGGGCAGAGGCATGTCCATGATTGCTTTGACCTTGGCCGGGTCTACCTCTATGCCGTTTGCTGACACGATGAAGCCTAGCAGCTTCCCTGATGTGACCCCAAACACACATTTCTTCGGGTTCAATTTTACTTGGAATTGGTCCAGCCGTTGGAAGACTTTCTCTAATGTGTCTAGGTGTGAGTCCCTGGTGAGTGATTTTGCCAAGATGTCGTCAACATAATCTTCCATGGTCACATGCATCATGTCGTGAAATATAGTTGTCATGGCTCGCTGATATGTAGCACCTGCGTTTTTCAGCCCAAACGGCATGACATTCCAGCAAAAGGTACCCCAAGGACAAGTGAAAGCGGTTTTGTGCTGATCCTCTGGTGCTATTTTGATCTGGTTGTACCCTGAGAATCCATCCATTAGTGACAGCATTGTATGTCCCGCCGTGAGGTCGACTATGATATCGATGTTAGGCAAGGGAAAGTCATCCTTGCGGCATGCTTTGTTTAAGTCTCTAAAATCGTTGCATAGTCGAACCCTGCCGTCTGGTTTAGACACTGGCACGATGTTTGATATCCATTCGGGGTAATCAATGGCCCTGATGAACCCCACGTCTAACAATTTCTTGAGTTCTTCCTTGACCAGGAGAGCAATATGGGGATGCATTTTTCTCAGTTTTTGCTTTACGAGCTTCACCCCTGGATCCAATGGCAAGTGATGTAGAATCAGGTTTGGGTCCAAACCTGGCATGTCGGCATATGAACAAGCAAAGCTGCCTCTCTTCTTTTTAAAGAATGGCACAAACTTGGTTTTCTCAGGCGGCGTGAGAGATTTTGCAAAGTGGATTATCTTAGGCTGCTCTTCGGTTCCAATGTTCATTGGCTCTGTTGGCTCTACCACAATCTGTGACCTTTCTTGATACATGTCACTTGGGAGGGTGTCAAGCAATCCATCGTCAGGTGCCACAGTTGGGTTTTCACCTTCAGATACGTCCTTTCTTTTTACTTTTTTATGATCTGACACTGCCGCATGGCGGTTTTCACCGTCAGATCCCTTTTTGATCTTTACATTTTTGCGACTAGAAGGCTTGGCACCCTCCCCAAAGTAAGCTACAGTATTGAGTTCGATAGCGAAACCGGCTTTATGATCTCCTTTTGGTAAGTGATCTCAAAGTTCCATATAGTCAATGTAGGCATCATCATTCTGGAACATATCTAATTGAGGGGTCCCTTTCAGGTCCCAGTCGATAAGCTCAGGGTGTAAGAGGGGAAGGGAGTCGGATGAAAGACCTGATTCGTTGATAGTGTGGATGGAAATATTGGGAGCACAGGTGGGGGTAGTGTTCTGGGTGGTACTTTCGTCCAGGTTGTTTATCGCAATGGAATCTATACTTTCCTCGAGAGCCATAACTTTAGGGAGGGGCAAATCAGACTCCAGTGGTCTGTCCCGTTGCGTTTGTCTCTCATGATATGGGCTAAGGGTTTGGATGGTGTCAATCTCCTTGTCATCGTAGGAGTGTTCTGTCAGTTCGTCCCATTCATACTGATTGGAATCATCTGAATCTGCGTCACTATCCACTTGGAGTGTTTGAATTGTCTCCACTAGGCAGGCATTTTCTTTGGCTTTACCTTTACCTTTGTAGCCTAGGCCAGTCGTGTTTCTAGCCGAAGAGGAGGAAGAGGGTTGTATAGGTTCGATGATCCCCTCTTTTCTGAGGCCGATAGGGCCTTGTCCTTCATATCCCATCCTATGCAAGATGGTTTCACCTCGCCCATAGAGCTCTGTAGGGAGTCTGGGTGGATCTTGGGATGTGTTTTCTTCTTCGGCATAGAGCCATTGCAAGAGGTCTCGCTCCTCTGATTCATCGGATAAGGTCCCCCATTTTACAAAGGGGTTTGCGGGAGTTGTAGGAGGAGCAGAGGGCTTTGGAAAATGCTTGGGTTGATGCTTGGGCTGGCCAAAGGAGCGAGGAGACAAGGGCATTTTCGCAAGGTTGAGGCTGTGCTCAATCTGGTATTCCCCCACGCCATTTTCTTTTATGGTGATTTTCATTGGTTTGGGCTGTGAAGAGGAAGCTTCGGCAGTATGGTCTTGTTGCGGAGTAGGGGAGATATGGGCTCTATTGTTGGGAATGACGCATTCAGGTTTAGCTTGGAAAGAATTGCAGTGTTGATAGGGATCGGGGTCGCCGTGTATGGTGACCTGCTTGCCATCGTGCGGGAACTTTATGCATTGATGGTAGGTGGAGGGGACAGCTTTCATGGCGTGGATCCATGGTCTCCCTAGCAGAATATTGTAAGCAAGCTCTCGATCAAGGACCTGGCACACCACATCTTTAATTACCGGTCCCACTTGAATGGGTAGGACAACCGTGCCCTTTGTGGTGCGTTCCTCCTCGTCATAGGCCTTTATGGTAATCTTCCTCCGTGGATCCACTGCCTGTTCAGAGAACCCCAATGCAAGGACTAGCTTCAAAGTGCAAATATTCAAACCGGCACCCCCATCAATGAGAACCCTCTTGATGCGGTGCCTGTGTACGAATGCGACAATGTGCAGAGGAGTGTTGTGGGGTTGAGACATGGAAAGGTCATCTTGCTCTGTGAATGATATGGAAGGGGAGGATGTCAAATTACCCACCATGGTTTGAAACTTTTCTTGGGTGAGGTTAGTGGGGACAGTAGTCTCCACTAAGGCTTTCTCAAGAATCTCCTTATGAGAAGGAGATAGACGCAGGAGCTCCAATATAGAAATATGAGCCGGAGTCTTTTGCAATTGGTCGATGACATTATATGGGCGGGGGTTAGACGAAGATGGCGACGACCTGGGAGGAGTGGTGTTGATAGTGACTCTACCACTGCGGGTAATTATACTACAACCAGTTCCGTTAGGTCCTGGTTGTTGGTTGGGGGATATGACGTTGACTTGCGGAACGTGCTCAGAAATGCAGTTAATGGTGTACTCAAAGGGAACGCTTGCATAGTTAGCATTACTCGACCCACTGTTCTGGTTCGGCCTGTTGCGATTGTTGTCATTATTGTTATGACCATTGGGATTGTTGCCAGTGTGACCATTGTTGTGGTTGTAACCATTGTTGTTATTGTGACCGCTGTTGTGATTGTTGTTATACGGCCGGTTGTGGTTTAGGAGAGGGTCCCGGTAGGCCACATGAGATTCATTGGAGGTATGCTGTTGTGTTCCTCCCTGATTCTAATCCAGTATATCCTGTATGACGTTCTTAAGACGGATGCAATTATTGGTTGTGTGCCCCCTTCCTCGGTGATACTCGCAATAGTCTGTGTCCTTCCAATAGGGAGGTTTGACTATGGGCTCATAGTCACTTGTTGGCGGTAGAGAAATTTCATTGTTAGCCAACAATTTCCTGAGAGCAGACTCTTGAGATTCTCCTAATGGCGTGAATTTTCTCCTTGGATTTGAATTGAACCAAGGTCTAGATTCCCGAGGGGATGGCTTGTTGAGTGCACCGTGATTTGCTTCTTCCTTAAGAGTGAATATGGGTTGTTGTTTAGGGGCTGCCGCCTTGGCATCCACTACTCCATCGTTGACCACATTCTTGTTCTTGGTCCAAAACTTTGACTTGTCAGTTGTGTAATTGGAAGGAGGTGTGTCCTTGTAGAGCTTGAGAGTCCCTTTAGCGATCATAGCTTTCTCAATGAATAGCCCCATTTCGATGACTTTGGTGAATGAGGTAGGGCATTGTATCTGAATCTGATAGCTAAGATCGGGATTCAAATTGTGGACAAACATTTCCAATAGTTGTTTCTCAGGCATGTCGTAAGAACACTTGCTAGCTAGCTGTCTCCATCGTTGTAAGAAGGTGGCGAAAGACTCACCACCTTTTTGTTTGGTGTTGCATAGGTCTAGCATAGATACTTCGTGTTCTATGTTGTACGAGAAGTGCGTTATGAATTTATTGACAAGTTCATCAAAAGTTTTGATTCCTGGTGGAAGACGCGAGAACCACTCCATAGCTTGACCTCCTAAAGATCTTGGGAATAGTCTCATTAAGTAGGTCTCGTTGTGAGCTACTTCTAAACATGCTGTAGTGAATTCCCTGATATGATCTCTAGGGTCCCCCTTCCCTTTGTATTTGTCAAATTTCGGGATTCCGAACTGAAAGGGGAATGGTTTCATGACCAAATTTCTGTCAAAGGGGTACGGTGCTATATCCTCCAAGGAGTAGTTCTTGGAGCTGGTGCCGATCTTAAGGTTGGAGATTTCTAGCTTTAGACTCTCAATTTGTTGTCTCACATCCGCTATAGGAGCATTTTGATCTATGTGTTGTTTTCCTCTTTCATTGGCCTGGGGGACCGTGTCATTTGTGCCTCTCTCATGTGCATTTGGGACTGTGTCATTTGTGTCCCTCTCACGTTCATTGTCTGCATTTTCCATGATGGAGCTAATGTCAAAGTCTGCGGGGAGTTTGAGTCCGAGATTAGCAAGATGATGGAAATATTTGGTGGGATCCTCAAGGAGTACTCTCTCCACTAGGCGTTGGAATTTGCTATCTTGCATGTGTGCCACTAATTCTTCACGAGAAATTTCTTCATCCTCATCGTGTGGTGGGGCGATGTGATCGAAAGAGTCGGCCATTTCAGTTAGCTTGTTGTACTGGGATCGAGTAAGAACCATGCAAGGTGGGGTGGGATGAAATGGACTAGGATGGGAAATTTTGGCAAGGTGCCGACTAAGACTGTAGTGAATGGGATACCTAGGACAAGACTTGGACAAAGGGTTCTCTCGCTCAATGACTTCAGGTAAGACGGTTGACACAAGACTCTAGCCACTAGCAAGGGTAGTCGATACCAGTCTCACTGTGTAGGGCTTAGTCGTTCAACAAGACTACTAGCAAAAGGTACTGTGACCTACTAGGCTTACGTGAATTCACTAAAGAAGGACCTATGTCGAATCGGTATGGGACAGAATGACGTTGGGGCAAGAGTGACTAGGACAGAAGGTGACTGGGACGATGTCGAAATAGAGAGAAATGGGTGAAATGGATGAAAACTGACTGCAAGGTTGATTCTGACCTTGGAAAATGAAACTAGGCTGAAATGGGTACTCCGAACAGCTGACAAAAATTTCTCAAAAATAGGGCAGATGCTCACTGTCACGCATGCGCAGAAACAGATGCGCAGCAAGAATAGATAAATGCGCAGTAAGTCGCTGTATATGCGCCGCTCTGGTGAGGTATGTATGCGCAGTAACAGTGCACAAATGCGCAGCAGAAAAGTATATGTGCAGCAGGTCGGCGTATAAGCGCAGCAAGTCGCTGTAAAAGCGCAGCAGAACAGAGTATATGCGCAGCAGAAAGGTACAAAAGCGCTGCCAGTCGGTACAAAAGCGCAGCAAGTCGCTGTATATGCGCCGCAGAAATGGATATATGTGCAGTTCTGGTATTTTTTTGGCAAATTTTTGGGATTTTTCTCTATTTTTTGGTATTCCTTGGCTGGAAAAGGTCTTCCTGATCTGATATTAGAAATTTTAGCAAGAAAACACAGCAAGCACAAAGAATGTTTTGTAGTTTTTCATTGTTTTTGTATTTTTTCGACTCTATTTTAGACAAAAGCAAGTACAAAATCCTAGGCGAGAAATGGATTATAAGGGATTTGGGCCACTAAAACAAGAGGTTTGTAATTCGGGCAACCGTTCAAGTGGTTACACGTGCGGCGGCGCTACTCTCCGTTATGGAGTCTCCCAGCCTCACAGGGTTGCGCCTGAGAGGGTTTTGGGGGAGGTTGGCCGTCGGTGTAACATAACAGCACTCGTTGCAGGAGGTTTTCACCTCAAGCACAATTTATTTTAAGTGGCTCGGTAGGGCTTGGCGTTAGCCTGTTACCACTCAGGGTCGTTCCCGCTTGGACAAGCGTGCATCCAAGGGCAGGCCCCTCCTAAAGGTTAAACAAGTAGAATGACAAGTCTGGCACTCTGATCACCCAGAAGAGGGGAGAGCATAAGCCTATTGTCATTCGCAAGCACAGAATACACTGATTAATCCACCCTAGTTAAAAAGATAAAAACTAAATGGGCTAAGCTAGTCAAACAAAACTTTGAAGTGATTTCAACAATATTGCAGTGGTTCAATTTTAAGTCCCAGAAAGCAGTTGTGAGTTCAATTTTAGATCCACGTTGCGCGAGATTGTTAACTTTGAAATTCAGGTCTCACGATATAGCAATGGTTCATTTTAACTTCAGAATGCAGTTGTGAGTTCAATTTTAGGTCCACGTTGCACGAGATTGTTAACTTTGAAATTCAGGTCTCACGATATGGCAATGGTTCATTTTAACTTCAGAATGCAGTTGTGAGTTCAATTTTAAATCTTAGATAGCAATAACTTGGAAGTTTGTTTGTAATGCAAGCATGAAATAAACCAGTTACTTCCTCCCTAATTAAGACTAGATGAAGATTTGTAATGAACAACCATTTTACTCTTTCCCCGAAAATGAAATGTGAGCTAGTTAGATGCAACTACATGTAACTGAACCCGAGCCTAACCTGCAAAACCGCTCCAGCAAACACCTGCAAAAGGGTTAGCGTTAGCAAAATACCCTAGAAAAGTACCAAAACCTGAGCCAGTTACAAATGCGCAGCTTCAGTGACCAGATGCGCAGAAGTGATCAACAGAAGCGCAGTATTAACGAATGCGCTGTAAAAATGAACGTATGCGCCGTTAAAATGAACATATGCGCAGTTTGAACGTATGTGCAACAACAGTCCTCATAAGCGCCGTAACATATAACAGATGCGCCGTTTTAATGTATGCGCTGCAATATTATATGAAAGCGCAGCAAAAATCAACAAATGCGCAATTTAAACAAAAGCGCAGCAACAGTCTATAAAAGCGCAGTAACAGTCAACAAATGCGCCGTTTTAACGAAAGCGCCGTAGCAGTCTTCAAAAGCACCGTAAAAATGAACAGATGCGCCGAAAGAACCTGTGCGTGACTCTGCGGGACCTGTACGGAACCTGCCTTCAAAAAAGCTCAAAAACGGTAAAATAAAGGGGCAAAGGGGCCCCACGGTGGGCGCCAAAAATGTGAGGGTAAAATAGTGCATCAATCAAATGAATAACAGATGACCCAAACATCAACAGAATGGAGAAACAAAGAAGATTAAATAAACAATGAACAAACACAGCAAACCTCTTCCGTTTCGAAACTTTCGTTGTTTGCCTATCACGAATCGTCCTTTCGCAGATGAGATGAGCCCTCAGAGAGTGCAATCTTTTAAAGCTGTTTGAGGAAGTCGATGGTGAACGGCTATGGTGTGATATGCAATGAAGGTGAGCTCCAATGCAACAATGGTGATCTCAAGCTTGTAGATGACAAGTGGGTGCCAAAGGCACGCTGGTGATATTTCTGCAGAGTAACGATGTCAAAAGCCTGGATGATTAGAATGAAGGGACGAAGCTTCATTTATAGACTCGGAGGAATAGGAATCAACGGTTGAGAGAAGATATGAAGATCAACGGTTGAGGATGGTTGAGGAATGTGCAACCAGTGGAAATGTGACAAGTGTCCCAGCTCCATCATGAAAGGTGGGATGTGACAAAACTGATTGGAGAGTTAACTCCGTTGACTGGTCTGTTAACAGAATTGATTGATCAGTTAGAAGAGTGGATTGTGGAACTAACTGAATTGATTGAGGATTTGACTCAACTGACAGGTTAGTTAACAGATTTGATTGATTGGTTAACTGACCTCTGATTGGAGAAGAAATAGGCCATGTGGGTGAGGGAAAATAAGATAATTAAATATTAAATATATTTAATTACATGTGCAACCTGATGAGGTGGACAAGGTGAGGTGGAAAAGGTGAGGTGTAAAGGTGATGTGGAATTTGGAATTTAGAACTTTAGGATAGAGGAAATAGGATTAATTAAATAATTTATGATTATTTAATTGTGAAGGACTTTAGAAGAATTTTAATTAAATAAATAGAATTTATTTAATTTGTGAGATAGTGAATTGATTAAATAAATTTGGAATATTTATTTAATTAATAGAAGAATGGAATAAATATTTAGAATATTTATTTAGGATGATTCGTGTCATTTTTAGGCGTATACAGAAACCTTTGCTCTAGTGGCAAGAATTGAAGCAGTCAGACTATTTCTTGTATTTGCTGCCTTCAAAGACTTCAAGGTATATCAGATGGATGTCAAGTCTGCCTTCCTAAATGATGATTTGGAAGAAGAAGTATACATTGAGCAACCGGATGGGTTTCAATTGTCTGATCATGGTGATATGGTCTGCAAGTTGAAGAAAACACTGTATGGATTGAAGCAAGCCCCAAGAGCTTGGTATGAAAGATTGGATAAACATCTTGTACAGATTGGTTTCAACAAAGGTACTGCTGACAATAACTTATATTTTAAAATTGATCATGAAAACATCTTGATTGTTGAAGTATTTGTTGATGATATCATCTTTGGAGGAAAAGATAGCATGTGTGAAACTTTTGCGAATTAAATGAAAAGTGAGTTTGAGATGTCTATGCTTGGTGAAATGAATTTCTTCTTGGGTCTGCAAACCACTCAAATAAAGAAAGGGATCTTCATTTCTCAGACCAAATATGTGAAAGAATTGTTGAGGAAATTTGGGATGGAAGATTCAAAGCCAATGAATACTCCCATGGCAACTAGATGCAAGTTGAGCAAAGATGATGACTCTCCCAAGGTAGATCAGATAAAGTACAAATCAATGATTGGTGGATTGTCGTATCTCACTCAAACTAGACCAGATATTATGCAAGCTGTTGGTCTTGTTGCTAGATTCCAGGCTGATCCCAGAGAATCTCATGTCATGGCAATCAAGAGAATTTTTAGATATCTAAAAGGGACAGTGGAGTATGGTTTGTGGTATCCTAGAGATCATGATTTCTCTCTTCATGCATACATAGATGCAGATTGGGCAAGAGATGTGGATGACTAGAAGAGTACCAGTGGTGGAGCATTCTTTTTGGGAAAGAGATTGGTTTCTTGGCTAAGCAAGAAACAAGATGCAATATCTCTGTCTACAACTAAAGCATAATACATTGCAAGAGTAGGTAGTTGCTCTAAAGTTTTATGGATGAAGCAGATGCTAAGAGATATTAAAGTAGAGTATGAGGAGCCTATCACAATTTTCTGTGATAATTCAAGTGCAATAAATATTTCTAAGAATCCAGTGTTGCATTCCAAGACTAAGCATATATCTATCAAGTTTCACTTTCTGAGAGAGCAAGTGAACAAGGATGAAGTTAGATTGGAATTTGTGCCCTCAAAGGATCAGATTGTAGATATCTTTACTAAACCTCTTCCTAAGGAATCTTTTGAGTATCTCAGGGAGAAGTTAGGGGTTGTTTCCCCTCTGGTGATGAACTAGGATGCACTGATGTGCATCAGTCCGGTGGATATCACAGTCATATCTTGTGATCTGGATTGGTGATGGGGAGCTGCTACTCAGGGGGAGCAGCCGGTATGATTCTGATGTGTTAAAATTGCAAGTATGAGCCCTTTGCCATTGATGTCAAAGGGGGAGAGAAGACATGTGAAAAACAAGTGGTTGATGATCAAAGGGGGAGCAGTAAAGAAAGAGAAGACATGTGAAGAGTTGCTGCTGATAGGGGGAGCTGTGACAGAAAGGAGAAGTTCTTGTCTTGATGGTTTTTCACATCATATGTTGCCATCAATGACAAAGGGGGAGATTGTTGCAAGTATGAGGATAACCAGTGTTGTCATTGATGTCAACGTACTCATATTGCATTAATGAGAAGGATTGGATGAGCTGTGTATTGAGGAAATTAGTCTCAATCAAGAGCAGTGAAGAATAGTGATGACATTAAGGTAAAAGTCCAAGATAAGATGAATATCAGAGGATGCGGTTTAAAGGGTTTTCCAATATGAGTCTTGAGATGCTCCAGTCAAGATTTTAGAGGTCCACATGAAGATCTAAAGAAGTTATGGTCGCTCTAGTAGAACTGATTCTGGCAGATGTTCAGTGGTGACAGAGTATCACAGATTGGTCCGGTGAGCTCCAGAATTGCATTATCTCATTCTGCGGATTGGATGGAGTGTTGAAGAAATCAGTGAGAAGTGACAACTAGATTTGTTCATGGTTTGGAGGTCCGGAAGCACCTTTTTCATTATGATAGTGATGACAGACTGTGTTCTTGAAGTTCTGGATGAAGAACAGAAGAATTCTAATAAGCTGATAAAGTGCAGATGTTCTTGATGACTCAGGAAAGGTTTTGGTGATCTTTGGATCATGTACAATTGTTATTGGCAGTCCACATTGAAGTTAGAATTTGCATTTGAAGAATAACCACAGATATTGGTGTTCTTCTTTAGACTGGCCGACCGGATGTATTACATGTCTTGCGAATGATCTTGTAGGTGTTTGCCGACTTAGATGATTGTTCCTAAGTCAATACCTTGTATAAATAAGGGATTGTGAATTCATTTTGAAGTGTGTCTTGCGGTGATGAGGGTGGTATAGTGAAGAGAAGTGCAAAAGGCAGAGCAAGATTTTTTTGGGCTTAAATGGAACTGATCCAGACATGGTAAAGATGTCAATCTCTAGTTCAAGTTTGTGATACTTGATTAACTTTGTAGACAGTGTGTCTCTTGTAGGCAGTGTGCCTCTTATTAGCAGTGTGCTCAGGCAGTGAGCCCTAATTGGCATGTTCCATCTATTTTTCTTATTCTTCTAACAGAGAATAATCCTTAGGTTAATCACCCCATGGGTTTTCCCTTTACCAGGTTTTCCACGTCAAAATCTTAGTGTCTCATGTGTTGATGTGTATCTACTCTGGTGTTTATGCTTTATGCTTTCATGAATGATTAATTGCTATGCTATTGAATAACATGGATTTAAGTGTTCGAATTAAAAGCAAGTTTAGGATAACTGATTCACCCCCCCTCTCAGTTATCAACACTCCCATGTTGCTGAAACCTCATCATAGTAGTCCCACTAAACCTTGACCTGATCTAGCTCCTACCCTCAAAGGGCCAATGTCTAACAAGCCAATATGTGAAAGGGCTCTAAAGCCAATTGCCTATCCACCTCTACTTGTAAAGCATCCCAATCCAATACATGTGAAACATCAGGTACATATCTCCTTAAAACAGATACATGAAATACATCGTGGATATGTGAGATGCTAGGAGGAAAGGCTAAATGATAGGCTACATGACCTATCTACTCCAAAATCTCAAAGGGATCCACAAACTAAGGTACAAGATTAGAACCCTTTCCATAATGGATTATACTCTTATTTGGTCGCACTCTCAAAAACACCTAAATCACCAACTAAGAAGCTCTGATCCAATCTCTTGGCATCGACGTACTTCTTTTGGCCATCATGTGCCTCTTGGAGATGCTATCTAATAAATACCACATGTCACTCCATGTCCTATACCAACTTGAGACCAATGGCCACTCTATCCTCAATCTGATCCCAACTTAGAGGTGTCCTACAATGTTTGCCATATAATGTCTGGAAAGGTGCCATACCTAAAGAAATGTGGTGACCGTTATTATATGAAAAGTCCACTAGATATAGATAATCCTTGTGTCTCAACTATTGATCTATCACATACATCCACATGTCCTCCAATACATGATTCACCCTCTCTATCTATCCATCTATCTCAGGATGATATGTTGTACTAAAGTTAATTTATGTGCCTAAAGCTTGCTGCAATGTAGTCCAAAATTCTAAAGTGAATGTTGAATCCCTATCTGAAATGATCCATTGAGGAATCCCATGAAGTCTAACAATGTGATCCAAAAAGACCCTTGCCACTATAAGAGCATTATATGTAGTCCATACAAGAGAAAAGTGTGTAACCTTGGTCAACTTATGAACTACCACCATGATGGCATGATGGCATCAAAATGACAAATGTAGAACAACTATGAAATCCATGGAAATGGTGTCGCATTTCCACTTAGGTATCTCATGGGGGTAAAGTAATCCTATTGGATGTTGATGCTCAGCCTTGAATCTTTGACACTCAAGGCATTGAGAAAAAAACTCTATAATATCTTGTCACATACCTTCCCAATGATATAGTTGCCTAAGATATGCATGCATTCTCTTCACCCCTGGATGTACTGCATAAGGTGCTTTGTGAGCCTCTATCAATACAACTATCCATAGATCACTTGAAAGTGGTACATATATCCACCCTTGATGATGTAGTAGCCCATCTACATCTAATGAATATCCTACAAACTTTCACTTAAGGGATGTATGAGACTGTAATTCCTAATGAACCTCTCTGAACCACTCATCCTTTGGCAACTTATGGAGAATACATCCTCTCAAATCTATACCCAAAGTCATAGCCATAACCTCATGTCATCTCCTACTCAAGGCATCTACAACCACGTTCTCCTTGCCTTTGATCTAATGCACATCAAAGTCATACTCATAAAGGAACTCCATCCATCATCACTAATGAGCATTAAGATTAGGCTATGTAAATATATACTAAAGATTGTAGTGATATGTATGTAACTCAAATATGTGACCTAAAAGGAGGTGCCTCCACCTAGTCAAAGCATGAACTTCTACTACAAGCTCCAAATCATGCATGGGGTAGTACATCTCATGGGTCTTAAGCTTTCATGACTCTTATACGATCAATCGACCCTTTTGCATAAGTACTGTACCAATACCCTCTATAGAAGCATCTATACACACCTTGAAGTCTACCATTATATTAGGTACTGCTAGAATTGGTGCACTAGTTAGACTCTCCTTTAGAGTCTGAAATGCTCTCTCACACTACTTTGTCCACTCAAATCTCTTTGCTTTCAGTTGAAGGGAAGTGATGGGATGTGCAATCCTGGAAAAGCCCTCAACAAACCTAAGATAATATCCTACCAAGCCCATGAAGCTCCTGACCTTAGTCACACTAGTAGGTACTAGACAATCTATAATAACACTTGTCTTTGATGGATATAGTGAAATGCCATTGTCAGAAAAGATGTGACCCAAATACTAAACCTCTGATCTAAGAAGGCACACTTTGCCAAGTTACCATAAAGTTCTAGTTCTCCCTTAAACACTGTAGAACCTAACATAAGTGCTCCTCATGCTCCTCCTCCATCTGAGAGTAGATCAAAATATCATCAAGAAAGACAAATACAAATTGATCTAAAAAGGTATAGAATACCCCATTCATGAGATTTTTGAACACTACAGGGGCATTCATCAACCCAAATGGAACCATTATGAACTCATATTACCCATACCTAGTCTGAAATGTTGTCTTATGGATATCTAACTTTACAATCCTCATCTAATGATACCCAGACTTAAGGTTTATCTCTAAGACTACCCTGGCACCCTGCATCTAGTCAAATAATTCATTAATCCTTAGTAAAGGGTAGAAATTCTTCATTGTTACTTTATTCAGTTGCTTGTAATCCATACATAGACAAAGGGACCCATCCTTATTCTTAATGAAGATGACTAGTGTTCCCAAAAGAGAGATGCTAAGATGAATGTGACCCTTCTCTAATAGCTCCTCCAACTATAGCTTGAGCTTGCTAAGCTCATTAGTAGTTATCCTATAAGGTGCTCTAGATACTAGCTCTGCTCCTAGCACAAGGCCTATGTGAAAGTCTATCTCATGACGAGGAGGCATCCTTGGAAGTTCCAAAGGAAAAACATTTGCAAACTCTTTAAGAATAGGGTAATCATCTAAAGTAGTCTCTGGTCCATCCTTTGATCTATCACTCACTGATATGGAAAATAAATAACAACCCTTCCGCATGCACCACTTAAGTTGCATAGTAGAGGTAATGCAAAGGGATATATGTCCCTAGACACCCACAAGTTCAACTGAAGCACCATGATATCAACACCCTTAATGGTCTTATGTTGACAATATATCTTATCTCGATGGGCATCTAACCAATCCATACCCAGAACCAGTCCGTAAGATCCCAAAAGAGTAACTCAAAGATCCACTAATGTGGTGAAAGCTCCAAGTCCCAAGGTATAAATCCTAACCACTAAGTCTACTAACACCTTGGCCCCTGAAGAATACTCAACCTCCCATCTATCATCTTGCCTAGATGCCACTAGCCTACAATGCTCCACTATAGATGGGGAAATAAAAGAATTAGAAGCTCTAGAATCAAATAAAATGGTGATGGGAAGTCCACTAATAGTACTTGGGACCTCAATAACTGTGGCCTGATGATCAACTTAGAAGTTCTCAATTGCTACAAAAACTTGGTGAGATTTACCCACATCTCCTACTATTTTCTTAGAAACACCTACCTATTGTTCTCTTGATGTCATAAACCCATGACGACACTCTCTAGCCAAGTGACCCACACCTCTGCAAACATAACAAGGTCCCCTAGTCTAAACCTGTACCAACTGGGTCCTTGACTATTGTGCTCTAGGTCTACTAAAGCTAACATGACCACCTATGAAAGACTACTGTAAATGGGATGGTCTTGCACTCTATGTCTACATATGCTAATCATTATGTTGGACCTACACTTGCCATGCTCTAGAATGTCCACCTTGTGTCCCTACTATGTCATAGGACTCTGTTCCTAGTGTTGTTAGTGTTGGTGCGTAGGCCTTGAAGGTACAAGAGTTCACCTAAATCCTCCCTTTTGTGGGAGTGGAGGCCTATAGAAAATATAATCCTATTGAAATTAGTTATAGTTTCGTGATTGGTCCTAGGCCTCATAGGTCTTACCTTGAATCTCCTCTACAATATAGGCCTTCTCCACAATAACCCATAGGGTCTCAGGATCAGCCATATGCAAATGACCTAATATACTAGCATTCAAGCCCCTAATAAAATGGTTGATGAGGAGCTTCCCATCTTGGATGTAGTCAAGATACTGAAGTAACTCTAAGAACTAACTCTCATATTGTGCCACCATAAGCCCTCATTGCTACAAATCATAAAACTCATCAATACATCATTGTCGATAGTGCTTTGACAAACATCTCACTCTAAAACACTCCAAAAAATGTGTTGTAAGACAAGGTTTCTAGATCCAAATGATATCTCTGCTCCTCTAGGCACCACTAGGTAGAAGTGGTGCTACATAAAAGATGAATGAAAACACATTCTTTTAGGTTTCTATCATAATCATGCAACCTAAAACACCTATCCAAACTAAGAAGCTAGGACTCTACCTCAACACCATCTGTCAATCTTGAAAAGGTAGGAGGTTGCAAGCAAAGAAAATCCCTAATCTAATCCCTTACATCGCAAGGTTCTCACAATACACCTCCTGCATCCAAATGTTGAACTTGAGGTGGTGGATCGAGATGAACTGACTCTCCACCCTCATCTAAAAACTTCACCCAAACACAAGGAGGAATCCTACTACACTCTCTATGCTCTGACGGATACTTCCCCATCAAAGGCTATGAATGCTCAGCATTTGAGGCCTCCTCTGTCAGTGGTAGATGCTTCTAGATAGTGCCAATCAACTATTGTAGTGCCTAAAGGATTTAGGATCTGATGTCCTATTAAAAATGCTATTACATGGACTCCGATGCAGGTGATGTCGAATATCTCTCTTGAGAATGTGACCCCTCAGTGGATGACTACTTCCATGTCCTCTCCTAGTCCTAACCATCCTACATGTGCAAGTTGTAATTTCAACTAAAAATGTTTTAATACTATGTGCCCAAAGTCCCTATGTTGAACTAGTGCTCTGATACCAAATGTCATGCCCACATTTGCATGTGGATTGAAATCTCGAACCATCAATTTTTTTTTACAAAATGCTAAATGCATATTGCTACTATTGTAAGTCACACATTATCCTAATGTGTGCATTCAATTACGTCACATGTGAAACATCACAAAGAGCATGCCACATGAGGCAAGGAAGGAGGATTGTGAATAGGCAGGTGTAGCAAACTCCTTTTGTAAACCCTATGAAGATGAAGGCAAACTAATGGAGGGTTGGCATCATGTCACCTGATACCACAAGGGAATATTACATATGATGTTTTCCCTAATAGGTTCTCTAAATGAAATGTGGAGTTGGCTCATTTTAAGATGTGAAGCTTAAGTGGTGCAGGAGAACCATAGTAAAATCTACTATGTTGAAATAAGGCCTATTTGGTCATGTCATCCTATTCATGTTTTGTTTTCTAAAAACCTAGAAGTCTTTGTATTCTATTTGGCAAATAATGGACACATTTTGTATCTAATAGAATCTGAAAAGGTCAACAAGAATCAGTTGGGATTCAGAGTAGTTGGCCTTCCCTAACCATTGAATAACAGTTGATCTTCCAACTCTGGCTTAATAGAAGCATAGAGGAGCAACCGAGAGGGGGTTCTGTAGATTCGAAGATTATGATTCAAAAATCATCTGAGCAATAATAACTTCTATCCATCATTTTTTGTCTTTGATCTGTGTCGTAAATATTTCCTAACTGTTCATAATAGCTTTCTGTTCTCTACAATTGAAATAGTTTAGTCTAAATTATCGAAGATGAGTTGATAACCATTCCACTGGTGGATTTCCAAAAAAATTAGTGGAATGGCATCGGTCTATATATATTTTTGCTTGTTTTTCCTTTCATTTACCTATTTGGTAGGGTAGATGTTCCAGACTGAGGAGTGTGCATAGTAGCATGTCCTAGCATCTCTATGTGCTAGGCGTAGAGTGTAGATCAGACTATTGAGAGTTGACAACCCTATCAGTGAATCGCTGTGACACAGAGTCGTGGCCAAAGACGGTCGCTAACCGCTAGTGGTGTCGTTGGATCAGGCTAATGAAGAGACAAGTTCTGCCGACCTAAAGGACTCTAGCTGATAGCAAAGAGAGGATGTTATCAGAGTATTGAGTTGACAATTTTTGGCTCCATCAATAGGCGTATGTCTTGCCGAAACCATGATGACAAATGCTAATGTGTCATAGTTCCATCGGGATGACAAGGTCATCAGGTAGATAACTTGGCGTTGGACCGACAGCATTGGTCTTACCAATCGAGGTGTATCTAGGTGATAAGGGATAAGTGTTACTAATGGAGATCCATCAAGAGGAGTCAACTAGTGGCAAGAGATCTTTAGGTTTGGCCAATAGCATTCGTCTGGCTGATGAGCGATCAGACTGACTAACATATTAGAGAGACAAAAGGAAGTTCACCGAAGGTTGAAGTTAGACTGAAGAGAGGTTGGTCCATTAGCGCATCGGCCTAAGTTTGTAAGTGTTTTCTGATGACAAGGGTCACAGCGATGAGAGATTGGTTATTGTTGAACTAACTGTTAGCCCGAACGAAGAAGTCTCACCGATAGGAGGTATCGGACAGACTTGGTGTTCGGCAAAATAGTTTCAAAGGTCACCGATAGTCCATTATGTTGTCGATGGAAATAAGAAGGAAGTTCTAATAGAACTATATGAAGGACATAAAATATTTACCCATCCTCTCCTAAGTTGAAAGAGTAAGAATATTTATTGTTTTTGGCTCCCCATCATTAAGCAACTATACTAAATTAAAATTCTTAATGTGCTAAGGTTCAACTAAAATTAAATTAATAACCTTTAATTCTTATTCATGATATAATGACATTACTAAATCAAATGACAAATAATTTAATTAACTAGTAATCTAGTGTGACGTTAAAATAAAATACATGAAATTATTAATGATTACAATATTGCACATTAATCTACTTTGCCAAATTTCACAATTAAATCTAACAACTAAGCTTTCCTTTAAATCAATTCAAAATGATTTCCAATCATTAAAGTAATACAAAATATGGAAAATAAATTACTAATTTAAAACTATAGTAGCTAATGCAAACAACCTCTTTCGAAATAAGGTTTTAAACAACATTTCAATAATGAAATTTCTCCTTTAAAAACAATGGTCTAAATTTAATAGGAGAAGTTGTTTTAATTTTTGAGGTAAAATATAAAGTAGGTATCTAATAATTTTGTTTAGCCATATTTCTGAGCCTGCCTAATTTTCCAACAATGCCATATATAAATTTCCCTAGAATAATACATAATATTTGATTTCATTATAAAACAAATACACTTTTAACATTAGATTTATTGATTTAAAACAAAATAACTAATTATTATTTTCACTAAGGGAAACCAATGTTGAATAATAATTCTACTAAATAAAATGGTTAAAATTAATATTTATCTCCACTAAAGTTATCAATTAGCAACTAATACATTTATCTATTTCACAACCCCATTATAACTACACACATAGGAATAATAACAATGAGATTAGCTTGACAATCAGTTTCATAAAACCTCCCACTAAACTCTAGGGCACTCTACTAACTCCATTCTCATCTTATAAAGAGGTGCCCTCCCTCTTCTTATTCTCATACTTCAAGTTTTCAAGTTTGAGCAGAGAGAAAGAGAAGAGGAGAAAGGGGTTCAAGTTGAGAGAGGAAGAAAATAAGTTTTCTAAGTTTGTTTGAGATTCTTCACCTACTTGCTTTATTTTCCCTATGAATTTATCTTGTTCTCTAACCAATCTATTTTGTTATAATAGTTTACTACACACTTATCTTTTTTATTTTTATCCCTAGTTTCTCTACAATTTCATACATATACATTTTAAATGAATCATATTTTTATCTTTTGCTACAATACAATAGGAAATACAAAATATAGTGGTAGATGAATATTTATGTATATTTTTAATATGATAAAATCCTATAGATGAGGGTTGACGACCCTGCATACAGGTGCGGCCCTACATGGGTTCCAGCCCGCACACAAGCCGACTAGCCCCAAGGGAGTGGTGGGGGTGAAGTTGAAGCCCCCAACTTCAACCCCTTCCCTACTCTCCCACTGCCTCTATGGAGGCATGCAAGTAGGGCATGGCACCCAACATAAATAATTTTTATTATTTATTATTTATTATTTATTATTTTTTTTACTTTCTAACCTAACAGTTAAAAAAATGCCCCTCTATATTTTTATTTTTATCCATAAAAACAAAAATAACATATATATAAAATGTGAAAATATATACAATGTTTTGTAACATGTTCTTCAACATGTGCACACACACATGTGCATATATATATATATATATATATATATATATATATATATATATATATATATATATATATATATATATATATTTGTGTGTGGTGTGTGTATTTATATGTATATATATGTGTATGTGTATGTGTATGTGTGATGCCCTGTCATGCAACCGTAGAGTGCTAGACTGAAAAGCAACAATAAAACAAAAATATTTTTTTTGAAACAAGGAAAATCATTAATCATTATAAATATCTGCACTAATAACAACATTGAATGAAAAGATCAGCTAACACTTCTAGGGAACATAACCACATTAGATAAAATTAAAAACCATACAAGAATCTACATCTCAATGCAACAGAATAATAATACATCTTACATTATCTGGGATGAATAATTACAAATTCCAATACAAGATTACAAGACCGATTACATTGGTTTACAAATAGTACAATAATGAAAGTATACAACAACTTGAAGATGAAGAACAAGCTGGAATTGGAATACTCCTGCTCTAATCTCAAACCGAACATCCGAGAAGACCAATGGATAGCTCTACCTCCCAACAATGCGGACCCCTAAGGTCCACCCCACCGAACTAGGAGATAACAATGAGGTTCTGCTAGGAAAAGGTTACAACCATGAACACAATCACAAGATCTAGACTCCATGTAGACAAACAAGATAACCAGACTGCACAGACCCAACAGTACTCCATAAGACAAATCAAACATCAAGCTAAGATCAAACAAGAAGACAAGACTATACTCCAGAGGTAACAACAAAGACAAATAAAGAAGTAATCTGAACTACGTAAGGAGAGTGTCATCACATGGTCCTAGCATGGGTTACCCAAGCTATCTCTCACTAGAAGTTGAACCCCATCTATGGTTACCCTGGCAGCCTCTCTCTAGGCACTGGCCCCATAGGGTGACAAATACGAAGCCGACCTGTCCTCTCATGAAGATGAGGAGGTTAGCCTTGCCAACCAGGCCTTCTCATCCCACCCTTAGCCCACGAAAGCACTCAAGGAATGGGTGAGGTAACCTTACTTATCTTGTTAAGTGTTTTACTACCCCAACCCTCCTAATTAAGTTATTAAGTTTCCACTTGCTTACAACTTCCATGGGGTTACCCAGGCGGCCTCTCACTAGGCACTGACCCCACCATGAAAGCCACTCCCTTAGCAATCTATGACAAATCATCCAAACCACCACATGCAAGGATAAAGGTTACAAAGTGATTCCGTTCCATTACATATGCCATTCACTTGGCCACAATACTATAAATCCCATTACCCTCCTCAAACTCAAACAATACATCATGAGATAGTATGATCCAAGTACCAATGCTGAAGACCAAAAAATTAGACCTCTAGAGTCAGTGGCTAAGTTCTTTACCAGGTTACTACATTACCTTTCCTATCCATGATTTATTGCAAGATCAAAAAGGGGGTAAATAACTCAATACATCCTTAACATAAGTTGATAAACTAACCAATTTAATCCCAAGGATGACTTCACACTATCACCGGACAAGGTTAACATAATAAAATCATAACACAAAAAGGGGTAAATACAATGCTACAGTCTATACCCAAAAGTTCTTACTTCCATGCATTCGAAATAATCACATTTAACACTTAAGACAATAACCTTTACACATAGTTTATTAACAAGTTCCACATACTATACTTCCAAGAAATGATAATTTTCCTTTTTGTTTCATAAACAACCAAGGATTCACTTAAAGATTTTACTCAAAGGTATAAGACAATTGTAATCATACAAAACCTATTCACATCTACACTAAGATGTAATCAAGAATGCTAACTTAGATCACAATGTAATACTATTCTACCTTGCTATTCTATACAGCTCGTGATATAAACTACTTTCAAGAGTAACATCATTCCTATCAAATTACCACTCGGACAACTATTACACCATGGAGATGGTTCGAATAATAAAATTCTATTCTTTCTATGATTTACTTACAAACATCACATTACACAGGATTGCATAACTATAATTTTTACCAAGTATGACTAATACATAATTATCAAGCTATCAATTCTAGTGTAATAAATCGTTCTAATATAAAAACTGCTTGGACACATTACCCACATTTCATTCTAATATAACTACTTGCCATATCCAAAGCATAAAGTAAAATACATTGGTGGAATTGTTAAGTGTCTAGAGCACACAATCTAAATTGGATACTTAGTAATGATAATAAAATTATTACAACCCTAAGATTAAACTAACTTACACCTATATTATTAAGAGCATTCTAATAATAATGATAATTTTAAATTCCACAACATACAATAATTAAATAGCAACTCTCTCTATTACAAGGAAACTAAAAGCTACTCCATTATCTGATTAGACATGATAGAAACTTAGCTAAATTACATTACTACCAAGGCATAGTAAACTGAGGTAATACAATTCTCAATGAGTTCTTTTGGAATCTTTCCAAAACCCACTACATGCTAAATTTCTAGCTACAACACAAAAAAAAGGCTTTCAATGATAACACAATGTGGAAAGTGGGAATCAGATTACAGAGAATTAAGGATGAAGAGGAGACAACGAGCCATTCAAAATAATGAATTATTCTTAAGAGATCCCATACGGTGGCCAAGTAGAGAGAGTTCAAAAATTTAATTGAGAAAGGCTCAAGATTTCTATGTTGCAGAGCCAGAGTGATTAAAGACTAAGGGCAGAAGAAGTTTCAGAAAAAGTAAGAGATAAATGGAAGAGTAGGGAGGACGTACGACGGTGGCAGATAGAAGTGGTTACCAACATTCAACAAAAATTGTCATCAGCACATAATGAATTGGCAAGAGTCGACCAAACAGTCCCCATGAGCAATTTTGGTTGGTTGAATTTCTTTCTTGGTATAACGTTTAGGAGAAGCAAGTTAAGAATGGCCCAAACAAGGTGTGCCATGAATCGACCAATATTCGTTGAAGAGGTAATTACTAAAAAGGTTCTTGTCATTTTCTCATGATCAACAAAACTCAGAAGAATATATTAGAAATTAAAACTTGGAAAAGAAAACATTGGAATCCATTTTGAAATTGATGGAGGGTGACACATAATGGATAGTTCCTGAGATTCACTTCTAGACTGAAAGGACATTAACACCATCTAAAGATCGATTTGCATGCAGGAAATTAATATGATACGGAGATAAAGATGACAAGGAAATTGGTTTGACACAAGGGTCTAAGCAGGTCACAGACTCGATTAAAAGAATAGGTAAGTGAAATTGGTTTTGATTTAACCAAAGGTGCATAATATTTTTCCTTACTGTGATTTCCTCCAGAAGTTACATTGATTTTCAACTGAGACTAAATAAGCTCTATCATAGAGATTGCATATGCCTCAACAAATTGATGTGGGCTGCTATAGAGATCATTACTAAGAAGTTGAAATAGGAATTGATGGTCGGGGCAAGATACAATAAAACAATAATAATGAGATTTGAAGAATAAAGCAGGAAAGATTTACAAGCTCATCAATTAAGTTAGAGGAGAAAATGTTGTCATAAAGAAAAGTTCAAAAATTGATCTACAGGTGAAAATTGCAGTGATCCATCAGAGAAAGAGGTTGAGGTTGAAGAGATTATTTGTAGATTTAAAAGTTTTGCCAAACCTTCCAATGAGCAACCAACAAAAGAAAGGAGTTTACAAATGTGACAAGGGTGAATAACAGATCAATTCCATGCCAGAATAACCATCAACAAGAATTCTAATTCTTCAGAGAAAACATAGACAAAGAAAATACAGAAATTCACAAGACATACCTGTACAACTCACTCTCCGGAGTCGAATCTTCTTTCAAAATTTCCTTTCATTTCTCCACAAAATATTTCTCTGAAACATGCCTCTTCCCAAAACTCCTCTAGAACCAAACATAACCACAGACATAAAAACCCTCTCACACCAAAACCTCCCTGAGACCAAAAATAGACAACAACCATTAATTCTAGTAACCCCCAAATTTGTTACACAATCCCTCTCATTAAGAGAAATTTGAAATTTTACTTAACATAGTATTTCCATATCCCCAAACATATACGACAACTAGCCAACAATAAATGATATTCCAAAAAAAAATCATTAAATTAATATTCAATACTATTCTTCAAAATAACGATATACTAATTAACCATATTAAATTATGACATAGATACTAATAAAATCATAACATATTCCACTTAATCTATATTGGAACTTATTTAAATAATATTCCAATTTAAACAAAATACTATAATATTCGACAAGCTATTAAATATTCTTAATACCACATTACCTCATTATGCAATACCCAGATACACATGGGCTAACTACCCAAAACTTGACAATAACATTTAAACCACATGATGACTAACCAACTGAAGGTTGAATTGACCTAAGGAATAAAACTCATGTTATCTCCATCAACATTATCCATGGTGTAGGGCCCACTCAGACCTACTAAGTCAGGTGGAGTCGAGGCCCAGTACCTACAACATGTGTGAAAACCAATGGGTTGTATATGATCAACTGTATATGTATATATCAACACAAACTAAGACAAAGAATTGCGGCATAGTAGGGTGCTCGATCCGAGCAGTACTACATTGTCCCCGCTCCGAAACAAGACTATAACTATTTGTATTTAAAATCAGATGCATAAACATGATATTATCAAACCATCACTAAACATGTCCATCTCATCATAACTGGAAAAACAACCACGTCATCATAAACTCATTCCACATGTCAGAATTAGATCAGTCAAATATAATCTATCACAATCAGAATAAGCATATACCATAGTCTCAATAGCTCAAATGTCTCAGAACTGTCTGGATGAAAAAAAATGCTAACAACTATCTCAGATCAAGTAGAGAGTAATGTAAAACTAACAACTATCACAAGCCAAAAATGAGGGGGTATTACAGTATGTGTATGTGTATGTGTATGTGTATGTGTATGTGTATGTGTATGTGTATGTGTATGTGTATGTGTATGTGTATGTGTATGTGTATATGTATGTGTATATATATGTATATGTATATATATGTATATATATATGTATATGTGTATATATATATACACATATACATATATATATATATATATATATATATATATATATATATATATATATATATATATCATAACAAGTCTATCATTCATTTATATGTATTAAGACAAAAAAACATATATATCTACAAAGCACATATACAAGAATTTGAGGATATAAATATAGATTCATTTGAGGTGATTAAATACCACTAAAAATTATTTGATTCCTTCCTTGTAAGGGTGAAAATAAAGGTAAAAGGAATATATAGACACTAATTTAATCATTTTGAACTCAAACAATAATGAAATGACTAACTAGTAAGTAATGCATATTTTATTTTATTAAATGCCAAATAGACAATACAACTACACTTATATTTTCATTTCTTCTAACAAACATTCAAATGTAACTAGGATTCATTAAGCATTTATAATCCATCATAGAGAAAACAATACAACTACATTTTCTTTAACACAACTTTAGAAATTAAGTAGAGGTTAAAAATTCAATAATTGAGAACTTAAACAAGGAGAGATATTACTTGTGATAGAACTTAAATACACTTCTACATACCAATGATGCATTATCTAATTGTTAAATCACAAACTTGTGCAGTGTGTGGGTTCTCACATAGCACGGTTCATCTACCATCCTCTCTGGATGATACTCTCGCTCAACATATACAAGGGGAAAATACTATCCTACATCCACCTCAGGTCAAAATAAGTGGTAGTTAGTTTGTTATAAAAATCATAATCATGTTCAAATTAGTTAAAGCATCAACTACATATGACAAGTGCAAATATCATGTACAACCATCATGAAATATCAACTATTATAATATAGTACAATGCATTATGAAATATTTATAATATTCAATCTGCATCACTTCATTTAGTTATTTAATAACTAAAATATGTTCAAAAATATATGATAAAAAATGAGGCCTGACAAGTGTGTTGTTGCATGGTTAGTGATGTAATTATTTGATGTGAAAAATTTGTTGGTCTTGTTTTACATATTTTTTCCTTATTAAAATTTGGGCACTACACCAACCACTTCACTATGCATTGTGATTTGACCTAACACACATATGTGTTGATTAGTGTGCTATGTTGTTCTATTTAAAGACATTCATTCATTAAATTTTAAATCATCTATGGTTTATCTAGGATCTATTGGATGTGCCCCTAAAATACATTTTTGTACTTTCATGTTTTCCCTAATTCTGTATTTGGCACTTCTGATAACTAATTTGAGATTTATTTTTGATGGACCCCATTAAAAAATTCAATGCTTCCTATTTATCCTAATAAAATGTTATATGTCTTGACTAAATCTTAAAGTCATGTATTAAGTTGAAGTCTTCTATCATGAAAAGGTAAAGCTTCATGCTTAGCTAGACTCAATCTATTCTAATGTCTAGCTTCATATTTCTCTTGAATCTAGATTTTACCCCTTCTGGTAACCATGCAATCCACCAACTCAATCCTCCTTATTAATCTTGACCAGTGAGATGCTTAAATCTACATGTTTTATTGTTTGAAATCCATTGGGTCATAATTTAGTGTTTTTGATAGCTAAGGTTATTCTATATCATGTTACATGAGGAGACACATCTATTTTTTATTATTTTAATTTTTGTGTGCCCTTGGAACCTAAAAACTTTATTAGTTTTAGCTATGTTAGAGGATTGAATATGAAATGTTGTGCTTAAAATCCATGTGATCTTATTTTTTAAGAGACCCAAGCTTAAGTGTATATCCTAGTTCCACAGGGACACATCCCCCCTGGAAAATAGTCATCCCTGAGACAGGGACATTTATGGGATAGGGAGAAATCAAGGAAACATCCCCCGCTGTCTCCCCATTTCACCATCACATTTCTTTGAGGCATTCTATCAAACAGTTCACATGCCTTGTCTATGCTGCCACATTTTGCATAGATGTCTAACAAGTCAGTTGCAACTACAACATTTGACAAAATTCCTCTATCCTTTATGTTTGATGGATGTCCATACCCTATTCCAAAGCTCCCATTTTGACATAAGTAGGAAGGATGCTGGCAAAGGTTGTGGAATTTGGCTTTACACTAGCCAATTACATTTGCTTTAAAATGGGACCTTTGGAATAGGGTATGGACATCCATCAAACATAAGCAGGGAGGATGTTGGCAAAGGTTGTGGAATTTGGCTTTAGACCAGCCAATTGCATTTACTTTAAAATTTCTAAAGACTTTTCAACAAATCCATTTTGTGCATATCCTACAATCATTACAGTCCATGAGACCACATTTCTTTGAGGTATTCTGTCAAACAGTTCATGTGCCTTGTCTATGCTTCCACATTTTGCATACATGTCTAACAGGGCAATTACAACTACAACATCTAATAAAATTCCTCTATCCTTTATGTTTTGATGGATGTCCATACCATATTCCAAAGCTCCCATTTTTACACAGGAAGGGAGGATGCTGGAAAAGGTTGTATTTCAACCCAATATGTTTAAACTCTAAACTTTACTTATTAAGTTATTCCTTAGGCTTCTACAATTATACATCTTTTTATAACTAATTTTTCAAGTACTATATGTATTTCAGTACACCACTCCCCTGATGCCCCTTGCTGCTATCCCCCGCCACCCCTAGACTTAGATCCCCTATCCCCCATCCCTGAAATGTGTCCCCTACCGTCACCCCGTCCTCATTCCCAAAACCCCGTGAAACTATGGTGTATACTGTATTTTATCTTGAAGCTCATGTCTGAGCCTTGAAACTCTATTGAGAGTAAAACTTGTTTTTGACCCTATCAATTCCAGCCGAGTGAGAAGTTTAAATCTATGAGTCATATTTTCAATCCTAAAAAAGTGTCTTGACTTCATGGACGTGAGTGTGGGATCAATGGTTTTCAATAGTTTGTCTTGAGTTTTTGGCACCATGAACTTAGTTTTGAATGTAGTGAAAGGAAAATTACATGTATGCAAACTACATTATGACATGTATTCCTCACAATGTACCAGGTGTATTAGGATGTCAAGTAATTAGGTGGGACCATGACATGGTTTTGGCACATGTTTAAGTTACCAAATATAGTTTTGTAATGTCTGAGCCCATGGATTTTTAAGTGCCATGGATACAAAGACAATAAATTTGCAAAGACATGTGGCTCATGGGAAAGTTAAGAATTCGATATTTCATGTGGCTTGAGGTAATTAGAGTAACTATGGAGATCATTTTTTGACATGAAAACAAAGATTGACCTGGCAATCCATGATTGGCTAATTCATACAGTGATGAGTGGCAATTAAATGTGATGATGGATAGAGACCATGTTGATTGCATAAAGTATATTTGGAAGTTAGATTTAAGCATAAGATTCATCCAAAAATTGAATTTAGGATTGATCACAATACATGAGTTCATTGGTTTGCAAGGGTTTATGTGTGAAATTTGTTGAATTTCTTCATCTTCTATCAAAGTTTGACCTATTGTGAATTCTCTCACTTTCTCATGAAAACCTAATTTAATCATAAATTTAATGTTATTAAAGAATTATCTTGGTGGCTTAGATGTTTGGCATGTATTATGATCTTAAGAAATCTAGGGTGTGTTATGTAATCTTATAAATATTTGTTTCTCTAATGTTATATGGATTGGTCTTTTAAGCCAATTATTATACACAAATAGTCTAAACATAATCTAGGATAAGTTAAAGTCTTGTAAGGGTGAGGATATTTTGTATGAGCTATAGGAAGGTGTTATCCAATAGAGGTAATTAAATAGTAAAATGACTCCATGGCCAATATGAATTTCTTAGTGATCTTGTGCCATAGGGTATCTTTGATCACACTTGCTGATTTGAGTGCTTTAGGGATTAGTTAACACAATGAAATTGTTAAATTTTGCAAATGCTTTGTAACTGTAAAATTTTCCTTAAATACATAGCAGATTTTATTAATTAGACGTGGATGTATATAAGAATCTATGTTATTTGATGCTTCTTATATCTATCATTTGTGCACAAGTAAATTTCTATTTCTATTGCAATTTTATATAAGTATCCCCTTATCATGCATGTTTTGAGTCTTCTTACCATTTAGATAGGCACCAATTAGAATGGTGAGATGATCAATCTCTTATTTCAAAATTATTTATATTTATTCTTCTTAATAACTTAGAGTAAATTAGGTCTTCCCCACTTGTAATTTAGTGATATAATTGATAACTAGATTTTATGCAAGCTTGAAAATGCTAAAATCTTGAGAGAGTTACACAGTGTAGGTTCCAAATTGCATGTGTTATAATAAATGTTAAGGGGATTATTATTCAAGGATATAAACCTGTCTATATATTTTTTTGCACATGAAATTCTATTATTTATCTAATATTTTGTGGTAGACATAGGGCATGGTTGCTTAAGGCTTAAATATGTACAATTTTATATTCCTCTTTGATTGTCTTGTTAAAAGACATCTGCAAATTATTGATGCAAGTGGGACTCCCACAAGCATGTATTTCCCTCAAATCTCACAAACAAGAACATAGAGACTCGCTGTGATATACACACAACTTACAACCATTGTTCAAAACACCACTATATTTGCAGCATAACACACAATATAACCTCACTCAGACTCAAATCCATACATTTAGGAAATAACATTTGCAAGACAAAATCCATACACACAACTTAAACATCAACCTATTATCAAGCACAAATTCTTCTTTACAACTCACATTCAAGTCAACACACAGAAAATCAAGCAATTGCAATAAATTGCATATTTTGATTTCATTCAACAACCTTCTAGATACAATGTTCAATTATAGACATGAATCTACTATTCAACCTTTCATGGCTGCTCTACACCTCTATCAGCTCTCTCATTCTCTATTCCTCATTTTCTTTCCTCAAAATATCTCCCCTTCATCTATATACATCTATTAAATTCCATATCTCCACTTTGCTATCTAGTTTTACTCCTCTTTCACTTGCAACATCATATCCTCTCTCCTTTTATTTCACCTTTGGCAACTTCATTCTCTTCATGTTGATCTCCCTCTCTCCCAGGCATCTTCTCTATGTTATTCTTATTTAATTTTCCATTTCTACCCATACCCTCTATTGGCCACTCATGGCAAGCTTCTCTCTTTTTGCAATGGTATTTCAAAACTGGTTTTCATGCTTACTGAATGAGTTTGTTCCAAAGCTAAGGCAATTTTTTTTCTTTTTCTCTATGTTTTTGCCTTTTTTGAGCCTCTAATTGGGGCGTTAGATTCCACACACCCTATTGGTAAATAGATTTGTCACTACAGATTTCAAAGTTACTCACCTAATGGGTAGCGACAAATGTCCCAATAGTTGGAGAAGTTGTTACTAGACTAACAACTTTCCTTTGCATTTGAGAGGGGCAGCTCCCTCATATGATGGTGGTTTTTGTGTACTTTTAACCTAAAAGTACAAAAAGGAGTAAAAAGAAAGATAACAATAAAGATGATTAACAGAAGCCCTAATAGTAGATAGATGAATATTGGTTTAGATTTCACAAAGTCAAGACAAGTTATGAGGGCATTTCACCATAGAATCTAGAAACTACATTTCTGAACCAATATGATGAACTTCACAACAAATTTTTTAACACGTGATGACGATGAAAGAAGGATAACACATAGGTCTCAATGCACGAAGAGATAGGTTATATGAACACATCCAAATCAAGATACCAATAAATGAGTCTGCTTTATTACATCAATTGTGCAGTTAAGTGTTTCAATGGATGACCTATGATTTACACAATGACACAAAAGCATTACTAATCTAACATATGAGAAATTAGTAACAATAACTCAGAAGTACCATTGGAACACACAAACCAAATGCACTCTTTATTATTCTTTGTGAAATTATACAATTTCAAAAGTCCTCATGTATAAAGTGTTAGACTAAAGGTCTCTGAAAAACCTCTCCATAAGTTCCCCTCTCAAAAGTCCCCCTTTACATTTGAAAATAGCCTTGTATTTATAGGTTTGTTCCCAATAACTACCTGGTAACTACTTGATAAGTAATTTGTAACTACCCTTTTTGAAATACAACAATTAAAAAATAGGCTTTGGTTTAGTTAGATTTCACCTAATTTTTCTAGAAACCAAGCCTATTTTCTAACTTTAGTTATAATAAGTGACATAAGTCACTTTTACAAAAAGGTAACTTGAAACTTGTAACTATTGAGAGGAAGACCAAGTTATCGGTTTGTCGAGGTAGGCATTGTGAACAACACCTTGGCCTTCAAATATGTTCATCCCAATTAATGACTAAACCTTCATCGCTCTACTAGTTTTGATCACCAAATTCAGCTCTGCCATCATATAATACAAAATTCCAAGTGTTGCACTAAAACTTGTTTTGATCATAATACCTGTTGAACATAATTTTGAGATGCCAACTCCTTATGTCAAACCTTGAGGCTTGTGCAGATGTGTTTGCAACAAGGAATTCCACATCTTTTTTACCAGTCAATGCTTTGGCTAGGGCATTCATCTTAATAAACTTGGTTTCATTCACCAGATTCATAGCCATGTGCAAAAAATAATTTATCTTTTCCAACAATACTCTCAAGACTTTGCAAAATACTCAATGATACAACCAAGTCATTAGTCCACATATTTAGACCACCAACTACTCCTCCATATAATACCTTGTCAATGGGAGAGTCAACCTCCTTGAAAATATTCAAGGTTGCAACCCATAAACAAGATCAGAGCCAATCATAGAGATACCCTTCAATCTAATAATTGTAATTTAAGTCTCAACAAGGATATCACAAAGTATACCTTTTCTATCAGTTTAATATCAATTGTTTCTTCCAAATAAGAATAAGCATTAGAGAATGCCTCCAATTTATGAGCCTCAAGGTCCAATACAATAGATGTTTAAATTATTTGATAATCTTACAACCATCACCATTTTTTTTAATTTAACCATTGAGTTCATTTATGGGCTTTAATAGATCTTATTTATGTTATGAACCTATTTCATCTCAACATCAATAATGTCTGTAGGAAAGTTGGCTTGAATCGAGATGCGTAAAGGTTTATTTAAGTGTTGATAACTTTGTTTACTTCTCTATTTTTCCTTAGTGCAATTCGTATGAATTAAAGCTTCTAGCTTTATTGAATGAATTTTTCTTAGCTTAAGATACATCCAAAAAACTAAAATTGGGATAACCATCAACTGGGATGTCTAAACATATAACTTTCCTGATGACAATGGTAAAAGACATGATAGGGGCTCCATGCCGATACATTGAAGATGCATGTGACATACCTAATTTTTTTAATTAGAGACCTCTTCAACACCCATAAACCATTCTTGTTGCATTTGAAATAAGACTTCTTTCCACCTGTAGATTACACTCGCTCTGAAAGTTTCTAAAATTCTTCTGACAAATCCATTTTGTGCCTATCCTATAATTGTTGCACACCATCTGACCTCATTTTCTTTGAAGTATTATGTAGATAGTTCACGTGCCTTGTCTTGATTATGCATTTGCATACTTGTGATGAATCATCCTCTATCATGCATTGATGGACGTCCAAAACTAGCTTGTAAACCCTCATTTGGTAGGATGTTGGTAGAAAGCTAGAAATGGTTGTAGAATTTGGCCTTACACCTCTAAATTGCATTTTCTTGAATGTTTCTAAAGGCTTTTCAACATATCTATTTGTTGTATATCTTACAATGTTGCATTTTGTTGGAACACATTTCTTTGAAATGTTTTGTCAAACAGCTTTAACACTCACAAATTTCCTAGTGTAGCTAGGTAGCTCACATTCCCTTTCTAGGTTTCCCATTTTGCATGCAGCTAGGTAGACGTTAGTAAGGTTATGGAGTTGGTTTTAATGCCTACAAATTGTATTTGATTGAAAGATTCTGAAGCCCTTGTTTCAAAACATGCAGATCAAATACTTTCAAAAGTGATAATATTAGCAGATGATAACAGAAAGCTCCTTTTCACCGGCGAGTAGTTATTTTGAAACCTTTGATGATCATAAACATATGTTATTTCGACATGCAATGATCTTCATCAGTGGAGAATAGTAGTTTTAAAACCAAATAAAAACTTTGATGAAGTATGAGTCTCATTTATTGGCACTTGAGGTAGGCAACTTCTCCTTTGTCGGTGTCTTTACAAGTTTTAATAAGGAAAATTAGGAGCTTTAAAATCTCAATAACTTCTTCATGGGGAGTCTAGATGATTTTAAAAACCTTGTCGAGGCTAAGCTATACTTTCAAAACTAAACACGAGTCCCAATTATATATTTGAAATAATGTTTTCTAGCCTGTGGGTGTCTTGACCAAGGCCGTCAACGTAACTGTATAGTATGGAGTGCTTTATGACTAAGTTGTCACTTCCAAGATACGAGTGATCAAAGTATTGATCGGCTTGAAGGTAATTTAGAAGTGAATAATAAAAAAATTAGAGTCAATACTCCTCCATCCGAAACCAATTTTGAAAGTTTCTTGTAATTTCATAAACTTTCTTAGTGATTTTCCAAAACACTGATATAATTTGTTCCATTATACTTCATCTCCCCACATTTTCATAAAACTTGTTTGTGAAACCTACAAAGAGGATGAAGGGGGAAAATGGCATAACTTTTAACTGTGATATCATTTTCTCATGAAATCTTGACACCTTGTCTGAAATGTTAATATAAAACCCCTGACCAGATGATTTTACTCCAATTCACATAAAAATCTTGAACTCTAATTGTTTTTTGAAAATTTCTAACAAAAAATGAGAAGCTAAAAATCTCCCCAATCATGAGATATTTTGGCCCAGAGATTGACTGGTGTAGTCATGGTTAGGAGGGTCCTCAAAGAGAACTATCTAGACCATGTAGCTAGAGTAAACACAACAAAAATGACTCAGATATTAAGCAAATCCAGATTGAGTCATTCAGTATATCATAGAATTCAAATATAGATTGTCTGGAAACATGTGGGCTTACAAATTAGGGCTCACAGGCTCGATTATAGAATATCAGAATATGCACAAGATATAGCTTTGAAGCTCTATCGCACAAATTCAAACTATCAACTTTCACTCTTGTTGCTTAACAGATTTGTCCTTATATAAAAATGTTTTATTCTAACTCTAAACCCTTCTTCTTTCAAGGACAAATGAATTAAACAACAAATGGATGAACTATCAAGAATAGTTCCCCTCTGAATTAAAGTACAGCTCCCTTCAAGATCTTCAATGAATTCAATCTATTTTAATTATTCAAATACACTTTTAACCAAAAAGTGCCTAAAGGCAAACTAACATCCATACATCATCATGCTATGAATGTGATATTATTTTTATAACATCATTTGGTGATAGAATACACAAATTCTATTTTCAATAACAATCAGATACATAAACATATATATATATTGCTGAACCAATAAATGATAGAACACATACAATGAGTTGTCCAAAAGAGAAATTACCATATGAAAGAAGATTTCACACAGAAAACCCAATTTCAAATACTCAAATGCACAGATCTAAGTATGCAGTAATTGTTTCTCCTTTTCATTCACAGATGAAAAATGTTTCAGACAAACATCATATATACTATAAAACAACAGCAGTTCAGCTCCAAAAATTTCTTGTTTTCTCTTCTTTTTTTGTCTTCTATATCTCCAGTTTTTAGCAACCAAAAACATATATATATATATATATATATATTTGCCCTAATTATCCAATCATGTAAACCAAACCCAGAGTTAAAGTAACTCTGACCCATATGGGATTTAGTTTTTACAAACTGATTTAAAGATCAAGTTTTTTAAAAATAACTTTAACTGAAAAACTGAATAAAGAAATTGAGTAAGTAAGATCATGGCTGGGGTAACAAATTTGGATCTCTAGATTTGTTGTGTGCAGTTGGGGAGGCACGTTGAGCTTTCCACTCCTGAAATGCTACAACAAACTCCTAGATTTTCAGAAAATAGGGGATGCCGACGTGTTTTACCCTTGTCTTCTAGACATCTTTCTCCCTCCAAATTTTCCCAAATTTCTCTGTGTGTTCCAGGAGTGCGTCAATGCAGAGATAAAGAAGTGACTTCACCTTCAAAATCTGAGAGAAATCCTTGGTTAATATGTTGTCACTTTCTTTAACAAAGCTAATCTTCTCCTTAAAAGTTTGAATAACTGTATCGATGTCCTTTTCTAGTTCTCCATCATCCCTTATTTATTTTACATCAATACACTGAAGATCATGCTGTAATGATTAGGTAAATCTAGTTATTTCTTTGATCATCTTTGTGAGTTCAATTTGCCCTTACCGGGATACTGAATTCCTCCATTCAATGTTTTTCTTACTTACATATAGTATATCTTCATCCAAACTTGTTAAGTTCTTTTCTGACAGAAATTTTGCTACCCCATATTTTCGTATTTCATCAATTTGATTCAACACATTCATCCATTTGCCTTCATCTTTTATCTAGGAAGCATGCTGTGTCTTCAGGTCATCAATGGTGGATGTGGTTTGATCATATATATTTTTAAGTTCATGAATATATTCTGTACCTTTCTGTATAATACAATCCAACCAATTGTCAAATACCTTAGTCACCATTCTGTTCCTGTTCACCTGTTCCAACATTTTCTAGTTAGCTAGAGATTTAGGATCAAAAGACAAAGAAAGTTGTGAAACTGGTTGTGGAATTGGACTGTGAATGGCATCAATGTATTCTCCCATTGAGTGCACAGTCTGCTTCAACTCCCTTTTGTCTTTCTCATCTTTCCAGGTTCGACTAAGTATCTTTTTGGTGGATGCCTCTAGATGATGCACATCTGTGGCTCTTGAAGCAACCACAAGATCTACTTTTTCAATCGTGAAATCTTGCACTGTAGGATCTTGAACCTCTTCATCAGTTGTAGGCTTGGCTATTTCTGCGCT
Organism: Cunninghamia lanceolata; assembly: GCA_027924645.1. Lineage (NCBI taxonomy): Eukaryota > Viridiplantae > Streptophyta > Pinopsida > Cupressales > Cupressaceae > Cunninghamia > Cunninghamia lanceolata. Next base: position 946,982 of record BSBN01000665.1, read on the forward strand.
CCAATTCCCAGTACTAGGGTCAATACCTACCCTAGATGTTGTTTTTAGTTTCTTAGATTTAGGAGTTTTTCCTAAACACTTACTCACCATGTCTTACAATGGCAAAGAAAATGGAACTATCTTTCTTTTGTCGCTGATTGAGCTCTCCAGCCATTTGGGTGCAGGGGTCAAGACTACTTTTCCAAGGTTCAACTGGTCAAAGGACACATCTGAAATCATCAACAGTTCGGGGGTCTCTAAGGCAACCTCTACCTGTTGTTTTGTACTAACCTCCTCTGCTCTCGATGAACTAGGTTCTTTATCACCCATTACTTCCCCTAAATCCTCCTCAGAATTCAAATCCATAATTATCCTCTCAGAAATCTACTTTCTCTTCCTGCTTTTAGTTCTTGATCTGGTGGCACGAGGGGGCAAAATAGTTGTGAGGGCTTTCTTGGATTCTTATATGACAGGACTCCTTCCAGTTATTGCCTTGGAAGTACCTACACCACAGATAGCAATAGGCTGGTTAGAGGAGCTTATCGGGAATGGTGATTCAACTATTGATGTGCATTGCTGGGAATCTTTGTTTTGAAATCCTTTCTATTTTTGTTCCCTCAACCATTTCTCGGTTCTTCTTATCACTGGGAGGGTCTTGACCTCAATCCTATCTTCTTCCTCCTTACTCCAGTCAATTTTTGGAATAGGTGATTGCTTTATTTGTTCAAATTGTGGATCAATCACCTGTTCTTCATTATCAAAAATGCCAGAAATGTCCATATTTAGATTAAGGGTAATTATTTGTCCTAGAGAGAACCTGTACCACAATCTTCTTCTGACCTCGAATTCATCTAAACAGTCCTCCCAATAATCCTCCAATTTAGGAATATGTGAAAGCCCTGTTCCAAAATCCAAGTTATCCTTGGCAAAGCCTTTGCTATCAAATTAGGATCTGGTAGTGAAGAACTGAAAATTGAATTTTTTAAGGTTCACTTCTAAATTCAAAGAATCAAATTTTGACTAGCATGAATAATGTCCAAGTTCAATGGGAAAAGAGATACCAGATCCATTCTTTGTTGAGAACTTCTTATCTACATGTGCTAACTGTCTGCAAACCTCTATCAACACAAAACAGTCAAACACATACCTGGGTAACTTCATAGGTTCACCATTAAATACTCCAACTCTGATATAAGTGAACTTGGAAAACTAAATAAAGAAACTACCATATATGCTGACCAGCTACATTGCTTCATTAGACATTCTCTTATTCAAATTGCCTGCCAGTTCATAAGTCATTCTCCCAGTAAAAACATCATTAACCCTCTTGTAATTCTTATAACAATTACGCATCTATAATTGTGAATAATATTCATAAATTTTACTATCCTCAGCCAAAGGTGCATGAGGTAGCCCTACCCATTGTCTTGTAGATGCTAGGCAATAGAAGAGGTACGAAGACATAAAAATCTTTATTCCCTAAATAGTTACTCAAACCTCGATGCAAACATTCAACTATAATTTTGGCCCAGTCCAAATATTGTTCCCCTTGGAGGATAACCTGGATGAAGAAATACATCCAATCTTCCCAATGATATGCCATCGAACTACCCTCCAGTCTATGCAGCAACACCACAATATCCTTTACCTCCTAAATCATGTGGTCTCTTGTCAGTGGTCTAGGCAGTCTTGAACCCCCTTTCTGGAATTTCAATAACCAGTTTCTTGCTACCACACTCCTGTAGTTTGCCTTCTTTAGTGAGAAATGCCCATAAGAAGAAGTAATATTGAGGCTAGAATATGCTTCCTTGGGCGGTATTCTCATCATAAACATTAGGGTTTGTCTATTCACATGAAACAACACGCTACCATCTGCATTTTTGATGCACCTGTTTTGGGGTTCATACCTATTCATGCACTCCAGAACTAATTTGGGGCACTGTATGGCCATGGCAAAGGCTGCAACTTCAACCAAACCACTTTCTACTATTTTCTTCATCATTGGAGTTGGTACAGGATTTTTAGACCTTTCCCTAAATTCTTCTAAATCATATTGAACTAGAGAGGTATCCCCAAATTCAGGATGAGAACAGGTAAGACCAGGACCATGTTCATAACCAAGACAAGCAGATTTCATAGCTATAGTTGGAGGATATAACGAAAAATGCTTCAAACTTTGAAAATAATGTCGAAAACTCAAAAGATTCTTCTTTCCAGCTAAGAAATGGAAACAACATATAGGAAGAACAGAACTCACCTTCAATATATCTAAAATTATTGTGAAATTTGGGCAACAAGAACCTTATACCTCATGCACTATTCTCCTTCGCATCACACAGTATGTTCATTTGCTAAATTTGGCTTGTTCTCTCTTAATAATGGCATTAACCAGATCAAATAATTATTACCCAAAACAATACGTGCCGAAAATGTTTGAAAAGACATGAATTCTAACATCTTCATTAATGGCAAGCATTGTTCATGCGCAACCATAATGTATAATGATTATCCACAACCTTCTAAAAATTAGAACTTTCTGTTTCATAATGAGTTTCAGACATATTTTCCTCCAACTTTCCCTCTCAATTTTGACTTAGAGAGCCTCGGGAAGAAATGAGATTATAATCACTGAACCCTTGAACCATTGAACCATTGAACTTTTGGGATGTGGTTCAATGCGGAGGTTCAATTATACAAATTGAATCATACAAAGGGGCAAACGGTTAACTTAGAGAAATATTGAACTTAAACTGTTGAACCTTTGAACCATTAGGATGTGGTTCGATGTAAAGGTTCAAAGACGCAAGAACTACATAGACCAACCAATAGTAATGCGGCTTTGTAGAAAATGTTTAACTATGAAACAGTGAACCATTAAACTTTTGAACCCTGCAATGAAGTTCAACTAGAAGGTTCAAAGACATTTAAATTACACAAAGGGACAAAACAGCTCTCTTTGGGAATCATTAAACACTTCGAACCATTGAACTTTTGAACTATGAGAATGGTTCAAGTTCAAAGGTTCAAATCTTTAGTAATTTCACACACAAAGATGATAGGTGGATGAACTTTGAAGAATAAAGAGATGATTCAAGAAACAAAGGCACGACCAATAAGGGAAAATAGCGAATCGACTCTTGTTTAGGGAATTTTCATGAATTAATAAATGAGGGTGACTCAAAAGGTAACATCGGCTCTGACTGGGGACTACATTTTATGGCAAAATGTAGAGAACTCAGAAGCTCTGGTTACGCATAAACTGAACACAAGGGTGGAAGAAAAGAAGAAAGACAAACCAAAACTGGGAAAGGAAATCACAAAACCAGACAACAAAGGAAAGGCTATGTACAAAACAGGGGACTCCTGTTTTATAGTCGATACAATTTAAAATCTTGTCCATTATAGGACAAGGGTAAAATAGCTCCATCTAGATATTCCAGTTTAAAAGAATTTGGACCTAGTACCTGATGAATTTTGAAAAGTCCTTTACAAAGTGAGTCAAATTTGCTATGTGCTCCTTTTGGTTCCCTCCTTCTATCCCACAGCAATACTTCATCTCCCTCCATGAACTTGTTGGGCCTTGTTTTCTAATCAAAAATCTCTTTAACCCTGGCCTGATGAGTAGTAATCTAATCAACCAATTCATTCCTCTCCTCCTCAATCTTAGTTAAGTACATAATCCTCTTTTCTAGGGAATTTTGAAAGTATTGTTCTTCGATTACATTTTGTAATTTGGCTGCAGATAACTCTAGAGATAAAGATAACAGAGCTCCTATTCCATAAACCAACTCAAAAGACGCCATCCCTATTGCCCTTTTTGGGGTTATTCTGTCAGCCCAGAGTGCTTCATACAATCTTTTATGCCAATATTTGGGATTATCACTCACCAATTTCTTCATGATGGCAATCAGATTCTTATTACTGGACTCAGCTTGTCCATTCCCTTGAGGGTAGTAATCTGATGAATGGGAGAGAGATATACTATGCTCATAACAAAAAGAAGTTAGTTCAACTAAAGAGAAACTAGTAGCGTTATCTGCTACAAGCTTTTGGGGTACACCAAAATGTACCAATATATTTTCTTTGAGAAAATTACACACCACCTCTGAAGTGGTCCTCTTTACAGGGGCTGCTTCAATCCATTTCATAAAATAATCTATTGCTGTCAAAATGTGGGTATGTCTTGCACTCGAAGGAGGTGAGAGAGGCCCAATAAAATCTAAACCCCATTGTTTGAATGGTTCTTCAATAACAACGGGCCTCAAAGGCAATGCTGCAAGTTGTGGCCTTCCTGAGAACATTTTACATTTTTCATAGTTAGCCACCCATCTGTATGCATCCTTAAAGATACCCAGCGAATAATAACAATTTTTGAGGATTTTGAAAGCTGTGACTGAAGAAGAGAAATGTCCACCATAGGCTTCATTAAGGAAAACTTCCAAAAGTTTGTCCTGTTACTCCTTGTCTACACATCTCAGGAAAGTCCCATCTAGTCCCTTTTTGTAAAGGACATCACCCCAAATAACATATTTTGTTGCTTTTAACTTCAGATTTCTTTTCTCCTTTAGAGATAAGTGACTGGGACAATCCCCATAAGTAAGATAATATGCTACATCTAGAAACCATGGGTCTTGTAAACTTACCAACAGGACAGTGGGAAGTCATTCATCCTCTTCTTCTTTATTTTCAGCGATCAACTTGTTGATAATTGAGAGGGGGGTGAATCAGTTATCTTAATTATTTCATCTTTCTGAACTTTCTTATTAATCAATGCAGCATTAATTCAAATAAGCAAACATAACCATGAAAAGGAAATACACATGACACAATATTTTTGATGTGGAAACCCTGTTAAGGGAGAAAACCATGGGGTGATTAACCCAAGAATGTATTCTCTGTTAGAAGAATAGAAATACAAAATGGCACTTGCCAATTAGGGCTCACTGCCTGAGCACACTGCTCACAAGAGGACCACTGCCTACAAGAGATTCACTATCTACAATTTATAAAGAGTGTAATACAATACTTGAACTGATAAGGAGCATCTACATATGCTGGAGTTCAGTTCCGGTTAAACTCAGTACACTGATCTGCTGCACTTCATCCTTTCTCTTCCTTAGTGCTACTGTCCTTTCACATATTAGACCTACCTTACTGCTTTCACTCTGCTCTTCTACTTTTCTTCACACTTCCCCCAAAACCATGACTCCTCTCACAACTAAATCCATCTTGTATATATATCTACACAAGTGATTTCATCACCTTTCTAGTCGGCATCCGGAATAGTCAATATTTTCTACGAACTCTGATCTGTCGGCTGAATCCTTGCTTACTAAGTAATGCAGATCAAGGATATAATTGTAGAAGTCATCAATCATGTTAGCCAATCATAACTTATGCCTTAAGAATCTTTACCATCATTAGTAACTCATCCAGAGTAATGTCTGATGTTCTGTCAGTCAGTTCTTCCTCTGTCCACACTGCCAATTAGAAACCTGACACTCAAGTATTCATATCTTTTTTTTCATCTATCACCAGAGGCTAAATCCTTGGAATCTATCAGTCAAGGTATTCCTCTTGACTTCCCCAAGTCCATACTTTCCAAAGATACTTCCTCTGAGAGATCCGGACCTGACTATTGAACCTTTCCACATACTCTGTTCTTGCTTACCGGACCCAACATTCTTCAATCTGACTTTCGGTATAGACACACCATGTCCTGCAGATGTGGGGGATGAACTTTGTTGCCATCAATGACAACATTCATGAATCCATACAATGTCTCTTGCTAACAATCTCCCCCTTTGGCATTGATGGCAACACTTAGTGAAAAATGACTAAGTGTCACACTATACTCCCCCTTGGCTGATGCTCAGTCTCTATGTATATTTTCTGGAGCTCCCCCTTAGCTGAATTCCTCATTTTTCACTATTCTTCACTCCCCCTTTAATATCAATGGCAAAGGGTAGGATCCGCAAACCAAAATTTTCAAAATTTCAACTATACTTGGCCACATAAGTATATACATATGGCATACTTACATATACTAAAGAATGTCTGCAAAAGTTGTCTTCAATTGGACAAATTCTATTGCCCAACTTTGCTTTGTTCTATCCAAAATTAATATATGACTGCTTAACAAGAATGCAAACGCATCTGCCCTTTTTAGATTTGTCGGATCACTAGTCCGGGCTGTGATCTGGGCTTCTTTTATGTCCTCATGCATGGCCTCTAACTTAGGGATAATTATCCCTCTGAGTGCACCTAACCTTCTTATTCTATTTTTCTTTTCCTTCTCTAGCTTCTTGATTTTATTCAAGACTGCAATAGTCTGACATTCTTGATTTATTATGGAGGATGAGAGAGGATCAAAATTCTTTGATAGATTTGTCAGTTTGTCCTCCTATTCTTTTACTTTCTTCTCAATATCTGTTGTTACTGTGATCCAGGATATACAGAATTTATATATATATCCTCCATCCTTAAGAGCATTTTCCAAGCTCTTTATCTCAATATTCATATTTCTCCTATCATTAGCTATTAACCCTTGTACCTCTGATAATCTTTTTGCCAAGAATTCCTTCTGGACCTTATCTTCTGTTGATTTCTCTAGAGAATCAAAATGTGTGTTAACACTATTGACTAGAGATTTGAGATTTCCAGATGAGGAAGCTGTGGGATCCTTCTGAAACGATGGTATAATCTTTTCTAGCACTCTGGAAGTAGCTACTATAAGTTCACAGTCTTCCATGTGAGATTTTAGTAGTTTCTCTTTGGCCTTTGCTTGAGCAAATGAAGCTATCTTCATTGTTTGTACTGGAGAAAGAGAGTCAAAATCAAATGGCCCTTTTAGCAGTTCTGGCTCATCAATCTCCATAGTCTCTTTTGTCAAGAAGTCCTTGACAGATTCTGTAGTGTCTCTTGTCAGAGACAGATTCTTTTTCTTTTCTACAGTGTCATCTTCTTTACCTTTCACATCTTCTTCTTTTTCCTGTATTCTTTTTCTCCCTTAGATCCAAAGACTGCAGGGGAAATCAAAGGAGAGATGTTTGTCTGTTTATGAACTTCCTCTTCTGGAACAGAGGATTCTAAGTCCTTGTCCTTTTCTGCACCAGTGTCCATGACTTCTTCTGCCATTTTCTCAGTCGATTCCTCTCCAACACTTGTGGCCGAGGGATCAGCACCCAAGTCCTCTATGACAAGAAGATTGAATCTTTTAAAGACATTCCAGAGGATCTCTTCTATTTCCTTGGCTACCTTGTTAGTCTCACCAAGCATGAGCTAATTCATTTTGGCTTTGCTCCAAAATTCATCCTTACAATATTTGAAGATCATACTAATCTGCTTTGGGGTGATTGAAGGATATAGCTAAATAACTATCTGCTCTCGGATCTCAAGGTCTTTTTCCATGGCATTATTCTTTCTTATTTCTAACTCTTTTTCTAGACAATTAGGATTAAGAGATATGATTTCAATAAAAGCCTTATTATATATATTTAGATACTTAACTGCAGCTTCCTACAAAATCTTCTGGTCAGCTTCATTATAATCATCATAGAATTCAGCCATTGGTTGGAGATTTCCATCCACAGTGATTGATTTGATGACATCATCTAAAGACAGAGTGGGCTTTTCAACAAATTCCTTTGCCTTTTCTTCTTCACCTTGACTGGTAGAGGATTCACCGGGTCCTTCCTTCTTCTGCTTCTTCATTTTCTTTATCTCCTCATCTGATTCAGTTTCTTCTTCATCCTTTTGGCTTGCATAGGACCTTGTTGCCTTTTTCTTTGTTCTCTTCTCTACTTTACCGAATGATTTTGCTTCCGGTTGTGACACCTTTGAGCTTTTAGCAGTGGTAGGTGTAGATTTCTTTGATGATCTAGTCCGGGTGGAAGGTTCTACTGGAGCACTTTCCTTACTTTCCTTTTCTGCCTCTTTCTTCTCTTTTTCAGCCCTGTCTCTTTTACCTGTTGGCATCAAGTGCCTCTTTTGAGATGCCAAAGCTTTTAAAAACTTCTTCAACTGCTTTTCTCACCTTCCTCTTGGTCTCTGGCTGCTTTAGCTCTACATGGATTTTCACACTTAGTTCTTTAAAGGTTCCAAACCTTTCTTGCTTAGGATCCTTTGGCTAACTGAGCATGTGTTGAACATGCAACTCCACAATGTTCTCATCAACTTCATACCTCATAGGCATGATCTAGACTATCCTTGGCTCCACTGCCTCCATTAGGCAGTGATCAGTGTCTACCATGAAGCACACTGTGTCTTTGTATTTCTTAACTAATGATTTAGGGATTCTTTCTCTGGTTTGCATCATATTTTGAAAGTTCTTAAAGTAACCCCACAGATCTGTATTCCTTGCCTTAGCATCCCCAAGTCTATGCAAGTAGTCCCTAATTTAAATTGCTATAGGTCTGTTACTTTGCCATACCCATCCAATGGATCCGGGCATCTCATTCATGAAATAGAAAAATAGACACAATATCAGTCCTTAATATTTGAAGGAATTCTTCTTGTCCTTTTTGATCTTCTGCATGTTTTCCATCAATTGGATCAGAAGGAGTTCACAGAGATCATATTCTGCATTTTTTCTTAGCATCTCATAAGCAGTATATACTGTAGTTCCAGATACTGAGTTCTCCCTGCTAGAGTGATATATCTTATAACCAATTATCATAGATGCAAACTTGATATCCGGATCAGAGATATCTTCAATGGTCATTGCTCTCTTATCAAATTTTAATCTGGTGGCCTTAGTTACAATTTGGTTTTTGACAGATTTTAGGACAGGTATCCCTCTGGAGGAGTGTAAACCGGTTACTGCCCTTATTGCTTCCTTAGTGATTTTGAAAGGTCTATTCAGCCATAAGAAGTTATCATGTACCCTACTCAGTACATACCGGACCCATTCATCTTCTTCAAAATAGGGGAAATGAATGTATTGATCAAAGTGTTTCTCCTAGATGCTCTTATATTGTGGTTTAAGCTCAAAAGCATCATCTATCAATTGATTGTGATAGATATCCATTAATTTTGAATCCCCAAACTCTTCAATATTCACGTGTATGTAAACCCTAATATCTTCTGTATGCAACACACCATGCAAAACACTAGAAAATGCTCCTAGTGGATCTACTTCAAAGGATTTGTATGGATGTTTCTTGAATTTGGGGCGAGGCCTATCAGAGATCTTCACAATATTTGGAGTACCCATCATTCAAGGATTTACAGAGAGATATTTGATAATGGAGAATATCTTTTGCGCCTTTCAGTTTCACGGAGTTAGCCGGATTGATTTCTGGATGAATTGACTTCTGCAAATGATATTTGATGAGCTTGAGGAATTTTGTTGCAGAGCTTCTCTTTTCATTTCTTCTTGAATGCAGAATGAATAAATGCTTAATGAGAAAACCCTTATATTGCTCCACAAACCCTAATGTCAAGTTGAAATAAATGCTCGACCTAAGTCATTTCGGTTTGCCTTATTTGGATGACTTGAAGAACCGGATCAATCTTGATCTTAAACATCTTGCAGATCTTCCAAATCTTAACCATAGTTTATTTGGATGTTTCTCTTATGAACCCTTTAATCCGCAACTCTTCTTGTGCCAGTTCCGACACCAATTGACTGGCTGGGGGAACAAGGTTTTCTTTGTGTCTCCCCTTGAGCCAGAGCTCACTTTTTAATTTTTGGAAGGAATATCAACACCAGAGTCTGGTGCGGATCCATCTCCTACATTCTCTATTCTTTTCTTCACCCAAATCTTGTTCATCTCACTTTGAACTTCATCCGCATTCACTTTTTGTTTTCCCTTATCTTGATTCTGATTATGATGTACCGGACCTCTTTTGTCCTGATTCTTGCTTCTACAAAATTTTGCAATATGACCGGATCTATTGCAAATTTGGCAAACAACATTTCTTTGCCTATTTGATTGATATCCTCTTGATCTGCATTGATTAGCCATATGACCTATTCTATTGCATGCAAAGCATCTACCATTGAATGATTTGTTCATTTGCATATTTCTGCATTCATGAGATTTGTGACCATACCTTTTGCAGTTGAAACATTGTCTGGAGAAGGACGTATTAGTCTGATTCATTCTCTTTCTACACTGATTAGCTTTATGACCAAAGTTGTTGCAGTTGTGGTAGTATCCATTGAAGGATGGATATCTTTGAGCATTAGGCTACCTTACCGGAGGTCTTCTAGGCCTGTTCCTTGGATTTTTTGATCCAAAATTCTTCTGACCGGATCCAGAGCTTTCTCCTTTCTCATATCCCAAACCATACTTGTCATCTACCCTCTTTTGACTTTCAAGAAGAACTTCAAGTTGAGCATAACTTCTCTTGAATTTTTCTTTATATTCATTTGTTGTTTGAAGATCCCTTTTAAGAGAGACAATTTGATCCTCAAGTTTTTCTTCATTATCTTTAGCATCTTCAAGATCAGATTCAAGGTGTCTGATTATTCTATCCATCTTGTGGTAGTCTTCTGATTTCTCCTTGAGAGATTGTCTTAGATCATCTTTAGTTTTTCTTTTCTCTTCAATTTCTTGGGAAAACTTCATAACTCTTGATTCCATCTCATGTCATATCATAATGATCCCTTTTGATAACTTTTCACACAACTTGGTTTTCTCCTTTAGATCTCCATTTGTATCATTGGCTTCTCCTTGACTTGCCAGTTGCTGAAGGTGCTCTTTTCTCTTTTTCATAGAGAGACTCAGTTTCCCTTTTAGTTCATTTATGAAATCATCAGCCTATTTGAGTCTTTCCTTCAATTCATTAACTTTAGAATTTGACTACTCAAGATCATCTAGGGTAGACTTAAGTTGCTCCCTCATACCATACACATCTATTTGAATTCCCAGATCTTCCTCAAGTTGCTAGGCTCTATTGGGAGGAACATGGCTCTGATACCAATTGTTGATAACTAAGAGGGGGGGTGAATCAGTTATATTAAATATTTCATTTTTTTAAACTTTCTTATTAATCAATGCAACATTAATTCAAATAAGCAAACATAACCATAAAATGGAAATACACATGACACAATATTTTTGACGTGGAAACCCTGTTAAGGGAAAAAACCATGGGGTGATTAACCTAAGAATGTATTCTCTATTAGAAGAATAGAAATACAAAATGGTACTTGCTAATTAGGGCTCATTGCCCAAGCACACTGCTCACAAGAGGCCCACTGCCTACAAGAGACTCACTGTCTACAATTTATAAAGAGTGTAATACAATACTTGAACTGATAAGGAGCATCTACATATGTTGGAGTTCAGCTCCGGTTAAACTCATTACACTGATCTGCTGCACTTCATCCTTTCTCTTCCTTAGTGTTGTTGTCCTTTCACATATCGGACCTGCCTTATTGCTTTCACTCTGCTCTTCTACTTTTCTTCGCACTTCCCCAAAACCATGACTCCTCTCACAACTAAATCCATCTTGTATATATATCCACACAAGTGATTTCATCACCTTTCTAGTCGGCATCTGGAATAGTCAATATTTTCCACGAACTCTGATCTGTCGGCTGAATCCTTGCTTACCAAGTAATGCAGATCAAGGATATACTTGTAGAAGTCAGCAATCATGTCAGCCAATCATAACTTATGCCTTAAGAATCTTTACCATCATCAATAACACATCCAGAGTAATGTCTGATGTTCTGCCAGTCAGTTCTTCCTCTGTCCACACTACCAATCAGGAACTTGACACTCAAGTATTCATATCTTTTTCTTCATCTATCACCAGAGGCTAAATCCTTGGAATCTATTAGTCAAGGTATTCCTCTTGACTTCCCCAAGTCCACACTTTCCAAAGATACTTCCTCTAAGAGATCCAGACCTGACTGTCGAACCTTTCTACATACTCTGTTCTTGCTTACCAGACCACAACATTCTTCAATCTAACTTCCGGTATAAACACACCAAGTCCTGCGGATGTGTGGGATGAACTTTGTTGCCATCAATGACAATATTCATGAATCCATACAGTGTCTCTTGCCAACACAACTTGCATAGACCTTAACCTTTGATCAATTTATTTGGCCTAACCTCCAGATCATATTCTTGGAATTTAGCAACCCACGTTGCTCTATTGTTTAACCCAACATCTTGTTGAGTCAGAATACTTTTCACAAACAAACTAGGAACAAATACAACTAAATGAGAATGAAGTTTATAATATCTGAATTGTTTAACAACCTTTACTACAACGAAAGCTTGTTTTTCAGCCAAAGAATATTTTAGTTCATGCTTTTTAAGGGGAACACTCATAAAGGCTATTGGGGCCTCTTCATCCAATTCATTTTTCTATAACAAAATGTCAGGCATGGTATGTTCTGAAGCATAACAGTAAATAATAAAATCTTTTTGAAAATCAGGATTTACCAAAGTAGGTGTGTGTGCAATCACCTCTTTGATAGCTTCAAATGCCTTCTTAACAGCTTCATTCCATTTGAATGTCTATTTTTCACTCATCATTTCCACAATATGCTTTGTAATCTCAGCAAAGTTAGGGATGAACCTTCTAAGAAAATTAATCTGGCCAAAGAAAGACTTGACTCCAGTCCTATTAGAAGGGAGGCTAAGTTGTTGTATCACCCTAACCCTCTCTGGATCAATCTTGATTCCATCCTTTGAAACTAAGTGTCCCAATAACTTCCCCTCTGTAACATAGAAGATCGACTTCTTGGGATTAAGAGATATGCCATGACTCTGACACCTTTGTAAAATAGTCTCCAGATCCTTTAGGTGGTCTTCTCTATTTTTGGAGAAAATAGTCAGATCATCAAGATAAATAACAATAATTCTATCTTTCAAATCTCTAAAGGATGAATCCATCGCCCGTTGAAAAGTTGCACCAGCATTGATCAGGCCAAAGGGCATTCAGTTATAAACAAAAGTTCCCCGAGGTGTAGTGAAAGTAGTCTTATGCTAATCAGCTGCAGCCACACCTATCTGTTGTAACCTGAGAATCCATCTAGCATGGACATCATTTTTGACCTGACAACTACTTGTAAGATGTGATCCATCACAGGTAAGGGAAAGTTATCTTTCAGACTAGCTTGGTTCAAATTTCTGAAATCAACATAGATTCTTATTTCTCCATTCTTCTTGCACACAGGAACAATGTTTGCCACCCAGGTGGAGTGATGAATTGGATAGATAATCCTAGCCTTCAAAATTTTGTCAATCTCCTTAAAGATGGCCTCAGTAACTTTTGGATTATAATTGCTCAACTTCTGCCTGAATGGGGTTGCATTTTCTTTCAAAGGAATATGGTGTTGAAACTGCCCATGCCTAAAATTTTTAAGGTCATCATAGCACCAGGCAAAAACATCCTTATACTTAATTAGCAAATTGATCAATTTGTTTTTCTCCTCTGAAGAACAACACCTACCAATGGATATCCATTTAGGATTAGCCTCATCCTTGATGTTTATTTTCTCATAATCCTCCACTTTGTTAGGGTTCTGGGTAGGTTTGCTTTTAATATATTCATCTCATCAAGTGAACAAATGTTCTAGGGAGACCAGTCCTTTAGGGATTTTGTTTCCCTTCAACTAAATTACATCATCTTTTGGATTAATCCCTGGATCAGGACTGAATTCTTTACATTCTATTTCAGAGCCTTCAAAATAAGTCCCCAGGAACATCTCAGCATTCTCCAAGAACTTTCTAATCTAATTATCACTCTCAAAGACTTGCCATCTTTCAGCATTGTCTGGAACATTAGGGCAATAGACCAGATCTATTCTATATGAATCCTTTTTGAAATCAGGATGTGATAGAACAAGAGAAGCTGATACTGCTAAAGAATCTGCTTGGGTATTCTGGTCTCTAGGAATTGCTTCAATAGACAAGGCATCAAAGTATTCTATCTCATCCCATACTCTATTCCTGTAATGCTTCAATCTTTCATTTTTAACAGAAAAGATGCCTCTCACCTGTTTCATGATTAATTCAGCATCTCCTCTCACTTTGATTACCTTCACACCCTTTCCTTTGGCTTCATATAGCCCAAGCAATAAAGCTTCATATTCTGCAGTGTTATTAGTGTTTTTGAATTCTAATTTGAAAGAATAAGAAAAAATTTCACCTTCTGGTGAGATCAGCACAACCCCGGCCCCTGAACCAGTGGTAGCACAACTACCGTCAAATTCCATGATCCATAGATCATCAGAATGAATAGACTTTTGGATAGATTCTTCCTTGAGCTCTTCAGAAGAAAGAAAATAGTTACCAAATTCACATTCCTCAAATAAAATCTGGGATTTGGGATTATCAGAGGGATAGACAATAAACTTACATTTAGGTTCAGGTTCTAGCTTTACTTTCTACTTCCCCACTAGAATTGTGGCTTCTAACCATCCAATTTAATCTGCCCACCCAAATCCTTGCAAAAAGTCCTACTCAACAACATCCCATAACTAGCAGGAATATCTGCTACCAAGATAGTCAATTTCACTTTTTTGTCAGGGTAAGCTGCAAGAGCAACTCGTGCATCTTTAATCTGTCCAAGCAAGGAAATTTGTTTGTCATCCATAGAGTAACACCTACCAAATGTTTTTGTAAGTGATAGGCCTAGGGCTTTGGCTATATAAGAAGGCATAATGTTATCAAAAGCTCTTGAATCTATAGAACAATTACTGAGCTTATGGCCATTGATGAATAAAGATACATAAAATAGGTTGGGTTTCATATCAGCTGTATATGAAGTCTCATTAGATGAACTGAGAGCCATTCTAGGGGTATTCATGGGTGACTCAGGTGAAGAAGCAAATAATTGGGCAATGGGAGACTCAATATTAACATTTAGTTGACTCTCGAGTTCAATTTGTGTAGGACCACCTTTAACATATTTAACCAGTTTGTCAAGTTCATTGGGTTTTAACTTGAGGTACTCAAAAGGAGATATTTGAATTTTTACAGATTTATAGAATTCTACAATATCAAAAGAAGCTTCTGGATCATTTCTATGTAACAATTTAATTTCTTGAGGCTTCAAATTAGCATCATGAGTTCTAATAAGGGGCTCCTTACCTTTACCAGGTACTTCTTGCGTATTAGAGAATTTCAGATTCCTCTGACTCCTGGTGAGCACAGCACATGAAGGATCTTCAAGGGTAACCAATATTTCACCTCCCCTTTCTAAATCTGATTCATATTCAAGGAAGTGTATTTCAGAGTCGCCAGGCTCCTCAAAGTTCCTTTCTTCTTCAGTAAATTCCCCTAACACATCTTGAGTAGCAGTCATTTGAGCATACCTAAGCATCTCTGGACAAGAATTTCTATCATGATCAGTAGTCAAATGAAAAGCACACATGTTCCCCCTTCCAGGAGGAGCTTCAATAGTCAGCCTTGGTTGTGCTGATGTTAGTGGTAAAGTTCTACCAGCATTTGCCTATTGATTCAAATTCCTCTTGCCAATATCTTGATACGATGGTTGGAAAGAAGCACCAGCTTTAGGTAATTGTCTCTTTAATGCAATCATATCATTAACTAGTCTTTGAACTACAAGATCCATAGATGATGAGGGGTGAGGATTTGGCACTTGGACCTCTTTCTTCCATTCCCCGGCCATGATAAGATCATCCTCCAATCCAACTGCCAAATTTTGTGCAGCTAGCAAATTGGTAATTGCACCTCTTCTAAGATGAAAACTAATATCAGGAGGCATAGAATTGATAAAAAAACATTTCTAATTCTCAACAGTTGGCCTTTTAGCAGCAAGGATTTTGTGCATGATTCTATTGAATTTAGCTACGAATTCCCTCATAGGTTCATGTATCTCTTTCTTAAGCTGAGTCAATTAAGCAAGGAGGGAATGTTCATCTTCTATGCTTTTAAACCTATTTTCAAACACAATTTTCATATCATTTCAGTTTGTGATTGAGGAGTCGGTTAGATGATAGAACCATTGTACTGCAGTATCAGTTAAGGTTTGTACAAAAAGCCTTAAGGCTACATCTTGATATTGCACACCCAACACACCACATGTTGCGGCAAAGGCACTCAAATGTTCTTCTGGTGATTGTCTCCCATCTCCATTAAATTTGGGTAAGTTCTCCCTTGCATTTTTAGGTATAGGGTTCAGGTTAGCCCCCATATTTAAAGGCGCTATGGTTGCTCCCCAAGGTTGAGCCATTGCTAGAAAGTTTATAGCAGAGGGGATGATAGTACCAGAAAGAGTTAAGGCTTGATAGATAGGAGATGTATAAGGTTTAGGGGGGCTAGGGGGTCTACTTCTAGCTCTTCTAATACGAGTAGGGATATAAGGAAAATTAAGGCTTTGTAGTGCTTGAAAGGTAGGATCCTCAATTCCCTCTTTTCTCAAAGACCTTGTATATCATTTGGAATCTAGCTAATAATATTGTAACTAGATGAGTAAATATTAATTTCTATGCACTTCAGGGGCTTGATTTCTCACTGCATTTTCTACTAGCCTCCTTTGCCTAAGCAACAACAATCTTAAATTATCGGCCAATTCCTCTTCTTTTTCTAATACTTTGCTTGCCCTTCTATAATCCTCAATATTTCAATGAGTACACCAAGCAAGAGTATTCAACTGGCTAATAATGTCTTCCTGCTCATCTTGAAAACCAAGGTTCAGTTACAGAACAAGAATTATGTTTTCATGTGAAAGCACCATTGTTGCTTCATATTAAGGTGACAAATCTTTCAACAAACAACTTCGATCCCTAGTAGAGTCACCAAAAACTATTGGTTAACAGATTTGTCCTTATATAATTTTTTTTTATTCTGACTCTAAACCCTTCATCTTTCAAGGATAAATGAATTAAACAACAAATGGATGAACTATCAAGAATAGTTCCCCTCTGAATTAAGGTACAACTCCCTTCAAGATCTTCAATGAATTCAATCTATTTTAATTATTCAAATACACTTTTAACCAGAAAGTGCCTAAAGGCAAACTAACATCCATACATCATCATGCTATGAATGTGATATTCTTTTTATAACATCATTTGGTGATAGAATACATAGATTCTATATTCAATAACAATCAGATACATAAACATATATATATTGCTGAACCAATAAATGATAGAACACATATAATGAGTTGTCCAAAAGAGCAATTACCATATGAAAGAAGATTTCGCATAGAAAACCCAATTTCAAATACTCAAACGCACAAATCTAAGTATACAGTAATTGTTTCTCCTTTTCATTCACAGATGAAAAATGTTTCAGACAAACATCATATATACTATAAAACAATAGCAATTCAGCTCCAAAAAAAATTTGTTTTCTCTTTTTTTTTAATCTTCTATATCTCCAGTTTTTAGCAACCAAAAACATATATATATTTTTCCTAATTATCTGATCATGTAAACCAAACCCAGAGTTAAAGTAACTCTGACCCATACGGGATTTAGTTTTTACAAACTAATTTAAAGATCAAGTTTTTTAAAAATAACTTTAACTGAAAAACTGAATAAAGAAATTGAGTAAGTAAGATCATGACTGGGGTAACGGATTTGGATCTCCAAATTTATTGTGTGCGGTTGGGGAGGCATGTTGAGCTTTCCACTCCTGAAATGCTGCAACAAACTCCTAGATTTTTAGAAAATAGGGGACGCCGATGTGTTTTACCCTTGTCTACCAGACATCTTTCTCCCTCCAAATTTTCCCAATTTCTCCGTGTGTTCTGGGAGTGCATCGATGCAAAGATAAAGAAGTGACTTCACCTTCAAAATCCTAGACAAATCCTCAGTTAATATGTTGTCACTTTCTTTAACAAAGCTGATATTCTCCTTGAATGTTTGAATAACTGTATCGATGTCCTTTTCTAGTTCTCCATCATCCCTTATATATTTTACATCAATACACTGAAGATCATGTTGTAATGATTGGGTAAATTTAGTTATTTCTTTTATCATTTTTGTGAGTTCAATCTGCCCTTGCCGGGATACTGAATTCCTCCATTCAATGTTTTTCTTACTTACATACAGTATATCTTCATCCAGACCTGTTAAGTTCTTTTCTGACAGAAATTTTGCTACCCCATATTTTTGTATTTCATCAATTTGATTCAACACGTTCATCCATTTGCCTTCATATTTTATCTAGGAAGCATGCTGTGTCTTCAGGTCATCAATGGTGGCTGTGGTTTAATCATATATATTTTTTAGTACATGAATATATTCTGTACCTTTCTGCATAATAAAATCCAACCAGTTGTCAAATACCTTAGTCACCATTCTGTTCCTGTTCACCCATTCCAACATTTTCTGGTTAGCTAGAGATTTAAGATCAAAAGACAAAGAAAGTTGTGAAACTGGTTGTGGAATTGGATTGTGAATGGCATCAATGTATTCTGCCATTGAGCACATGGTCTGCTTTAACTCCCTTTTGTCTTTCTCATATTTCCAGGTTTGACTAACTATCTTTTTGGTGGATGCCTCTAGATGATGCACATCCGCAGCTCTTGAAGTAGCCCCAAGATGTACTTTTTCAATCGTGAAATCTTGCACTGTAGGATCTTGAACCTCTTCATCAGTTATAGGCTTGGCTATTTCTGTGCTCCAATTCCCAGTACTAGGGTCAATACCTACCTTGGATGTTGTTTTTAGTTTCTTAGATTTAGGAGTTTTTCCTAAACACTTACTCACCATGTCTTCCAATGGCAAAGAAAATGGAACTATCTTTCTTTTGTCGCTAATTGAGCTCTCCAGCCATTTGGGTGCAGGGGTCAAGACTACTTTTCCAAGGTTCAATTGGTCAGAGGACACATCTGAAATCATCAACAGTTCAGGGGTCTCTAAGGAAACCTCCATCTATTGTTTTGTACTAACCTCCTCTGCTCTCAGTGAACTAGGTTCTTTATCACCCATTACTTCCCCTAAATCCTCCTTAGAATTCAAATCCACAATTATCCTCTCAGAAATCTGCTTTCTCTTCCTCCTTTTAGTTCTTGATCTGGTGGCATGAGGGGGCAAAATAGTTGTGAGGGCTTTCTTGGATCCTTTGATGACAAGACTCCTTCCAGTTATTGACTTGGAAGTACTTGCACCACAGATAGCAATAGGCTGGTTAGAGGAGCTTATCGGGAATGGTGATTCAACTATTGATGTGCATTGCTGGGAATCTTTATTTTGAAATCCTTTATGTTTTTGTTCCCTCAACCATTTCTCGATTCTTCTTATCACCAGGAGGGTCTTGACCTCAATCCTATCTTCTTCCTCCTTACTCCAATCAATTTCTAGAATAGGTGATTGTTTTATTTGTTCAAATTGTGGATCAATTCTTCATTATCAAAAATTCTAGAAATGTCCATATTTAGATTAAGGGTAATTATTTGTCCTAGAGAGAACCTGCACCACAATCTTCTTCTAACCTTGAATTCATCTGAACAGTCCTCCCAATAATCCTCCAATTTAGGAATATGTGAAAGCCCTATTCCAAAATCCAAGTTATCCCTGACAAAGCCTTTGCTGTCAAATTGGGATCTGGCAGTGAAGAACTAAAAATTGAATTTTTTAAGGTTCACTTCTAAATTCAAAGCATCAGATTTTGACTGGCATGAATAATGTCCAAGTTCAATGGGAAAAGAGATACCAGATCCATTCTTTGTTGAGAACTTCTTATCTACATGTGCTAACTATCTATAGACCTCTATCAACACAAAATGGTCAAACACATACCTGGGTAACTTCACAGGTTCACCATTAAATCCTCCAACTCTAATATAAGTGAACTTGGAAAATTGAATAAAAAAACTACCATATATACTAACCAGCTGCATTGCTTCATTAGACATTCTCTTATTCAAATTTCCTGCCAGTTCATAAGTCATTCTCCCGGTAAAAACATCATTAACCCTCTTGTAATTCTTATAACAATTACGCATCTATAATTGTGAATAATATTCATAAATTTTACTATCCTCAGCCAAAAGTGCATGAGGTAGCCCTACCCATTGTCTTGTAGATGCCAGGCAATAGAAGAGGTACGAAGACAAAAATCTTTATTCCCTAAACAGTTACTCAAACCTCGATGCAAACATTCGGCTATAATTTCGGCCTAGTCCAAATATTGTTCCCCTTGGAGGATCACTTAGATGAAGAAATACATCCAATCTTCCCAATGATATGCCATCGAACTACCCTCCAGTCTATGCAGCAACACCACAATATCCTTTACCTCCTGAATCATGTGGTCTCTTGTTAGTGGTCTAGGCAGTCTTGAACCCCCTTTCTAGAATTTCAATAACTAGTTTCTTGCTACCACACTCTTGTAGTTTGCCTTCTTTAGTGAGAAATGCCCATAAGAAGAAGTAATATTGAGGTTAAAATATGCTTCCTTGGGTGGTATTCTCATCACAGACATTAGGGTTTGTCTATTGACATGAAACAACATGCTACCATCTGCATTTCTGATGCACCTATTTTGGGGTTCATACCTATTCATGCACTCCAAAACTAATTCGGGGCATTGTACGGCCATGGGAAAGGCCACAGCTTCAACCAAACCACTTTCTACTATTTTCTTCATCATAGGAGTTGGTACAGGATTTTTAGACCTTTCCCTAAATTCTTCTAAATCATATTGAACCAGAGAGGTATCCCCAAATTCAAGATGAGAATAGGTAAGACCAGGACCATGTTCATAACCAAAACAAGCAGATTTCATAGCTATAATTGGAGGATATAACAAAAAATGCTTCAAACTTTGAAAATAATGTCGAAAACTTAAAAGATTCTTCTTTCCAGCTAAGAAATGGAAACAACATATAGGAAGAATAGAACTCACCTTCAATATATCTAAAATTATTGTGAAATTTGGGCAACAAGAACCTTATGCCTCATGCGCTATTCTCCTTTGCATTGCACAATATGTTCATTTGCTAAATTTGGCTTGTTCTCTCTTAATAATGGCATTAACTAGATCGAATAATTATTAACCGAAACAATACATTCTGAAAATGTTTGAAAAGACATGAATTCTAACATCTTCATTAATGGCAAGAATTGTTCACGTGTGACCATAATGTATAATAATTATCCACAACCTTCTGAAAATTAGAACTTTTTGTTTCATAATGAGTTTTAGACATATTTTCCTCCAACTTTCCTGCTAAATTTTGACTTAGAGAGCCTTGGGGAGAAATGAGATTATAATCACCGAACCCTTGAACCATTGAACCGTTAAACTTTTGGGATGTGGTTCAATGCAGAGGTTCAATTATATAAATTGAATAATACAAAGGGGAAAACGGTTCACTTAGAGAAATATTGAACTTAGACTCTTGAACCTTTGAACTGTTAGGATGTGGTTTGATGTAAAGGTTCAAAGACGCACGAACTACACAGACCAACCAATAGTAATGTGGCTTTGTAGAAAACTTTTAACTATGAAACAATGAACCATTGAACTTTTGAACCCCGCAATGAAGTTCAACCAAAAGGTTCAAAGACATTTAAATTACACAAAGGGACAAAACAACTCACTTTGGGAATCACTGAACACTTTGAACCATTAAACTTTTGAACTATGAGAATGGTTCAAGTTTAAAGGTTCAAATCTTTAGTAATTTCACACACAAAGACGATAGGCAGATGAACTTTGAAGAATAAAGAGCTGATTCAAGAAACAAAGGCATGACCAATAAGGGAAAACAGCGAATCGACTCTTGTTTAGGGAATTTTCATGAATAAATAAATAAGGGCAACTCAAAAGGTAACATCTCTGTAAATCACTACTTTCCTAGGGATCTATTACATCATTATATATCATATCTGGAACATAAGATTCCTCTGCATTGGCCAAGGAAGATCACAAACTCCAATGAAGAGTTGTAATGTTCGTACACAGATAGGTCGGCCCTAAATGAATAGAACTCTTCCGTAGATGAATGGAATGATGTGCAGATCTCGAGGAAGGTCATCCATGAACCCAAACAACATTAAATGATGTGTCATTAAGCTTCGAAGGTTGTGAAATGCTCTGTAGGTCTTCTTCTTTAGCTGATTGTTTGAGACTGCTAGGATGCTTTGCTCTGAGAAAATAGTTAATCTTATGATAGCAATAACTTTCCAGTACTTGATCCAAATGCTCTAAATTTTAGATATATTGTGCATGAATGAATGTAGAAACTAAGTCCAGCTCTGTAAGGTCTGAGATGCAATTATGGTAGAATGCAGACCAAAATACACAAACTACTACTAACTGAACTGGAAAATGAAAGGAAACAAACTGAACTGCAAACAAACTAAAATGCAAATGTTTTTGGTTGATGCAAGATTGCTCTTGAACCAGGGATGCTCCTACATCAGACATCCCAGGTTATTGAAAAAGTGAGTCCCTTAATTTGCTAGGGCTAGAGGAAAACGAAGGTAGTCCACCTCTTCTTGAGAAATCCATGATGAATCTTCTTCCATTTTGCCTTTCCACTTCACAAGGTATTCTTTGTATTGTCTTCCTCTAGTGCTGCGGCAAATTTTGCTATACAAAATGTCTTCAATCTACTCCGATGCTTGTTGTGGTAACTGCTTCTTCAAGTCTTCTTCCATGCTGTCACTAAACTCTACTTCATGATACTGATATAGGTCTACAATGTTGAAAATAGGTGATATACTCAATGTCTGGTAACTCTACTTCATATTCATTTCCTAAATCAAAATTTTTGAGTATCCAAAAAGGTCCAAACTTTTTCATCTTCAACTTGTTATATGTTCCAACTGGAAATATTTCATCTCCTACTGCAAATTCTTTGTGTCTTCTCTTCTCATATGCCTGCTCCTTATACGTATTGTTCATCTCCTCTAAATGCTTCTTCACTTGATTATGCACTATCTCCATGTGTCTTGCAAATTCTTCTACTTCTACACTTCTCTTGACTTTGAAACTGAGATCTCTTAATTCTGCCACTCCTCTAGGGTTTACTCTAGTAACAATCTAAAAAGGTGTTCTTCTAGTACTCCTATTCACTGATTTATTGTATGCAAACTCTACTTGTGAAAGAATCAAATCCCAACTTCCTGCCTTCTCTCCAATCAAACATCTCAACAAGTTTCCCAAACTCCTATTCACTACCTCTGTCTATCCATCAGTCTATGGATGAAATCCTGAACTAAATTTCAAATCTGACTTCATTTTCTTCCAAAATGTCTTCCAAAAGTATCCAAGAAATCTAGTATCTCTGTCTAAAATTATACTCTTAGGTAATCCATGCAATCTCACAATTTCCTTGAAAAATAGGTTAGTGACATGCACTGCATTAGTTGTCATCTTACAAGGTATGAAATGTGCCATCTTTGAAAATCGGTCCACCACTACAACTATTAAATCATGTCCTCTTTGTATCTTCAGCAATCCCATTACAAAATCCATACTGATGTCTTCCCAAGGTTTCTCTGGTACTGTCAAAGGTTTATACAATCTAGTATTTTGATGACTCCCTTTTGCAACTTGACAAACTCTAAAATTTGTACAAATTTCCTAACATCCTTATGTATCTGAGGCCACAAGTAGTTTTCGCTTACCAAAGCCACTATCTTGCCAATGCCAAGATGTCATGCCAATCCGCAACTATGTTTCTCTTTGATCAACTTATCTCTCATTGAACTTCTAGGTATGCACAACTGATTTCCTCTGAACAACATGCCTTCTTGAATTAAATAGTCCAACCACTTACTCCTATCTATCACCATAGGTTCCTTACATGCTTTCCAAGGTTCTA
This sequence comes from Cunninghamia lanceolata, assembly GCA_027924645.1. Classification (NCBI taxonomy): domain Eukaryota; kingdom Viridiplantae; phylum Streptophyta; class Pinopsida; order Cupressales; family Cupressaceae; genus Cunninghamia; species Cunninghamia lanceolata. The sequence goes on from BSBN01000665.1 coordinate 970,688, forward strand.
CAAAATCAAGATCTTCCTCATACACATTCTTCAAAATCCCAATACTTCAACTCTCATCTCTGTCAACAAGTTCCTACTCCTACTCAAGGCATCTACAACTTTGTTTGATTTTCCACTCCTATGCTTCAACACAAATGTGTAACTCTGCATGAACTCTACCTGTCTCATATGTCTTTGATTCAAATTACCTTGACTATTCAAATATTGTAAAGCGTGATGATCTGACAATACAAACTCCTTAGGAAACAAGTAATGTCTCCACTTCTTCAAGGCTTGAATTATGGCATAGAACTCTTAATCATAAACTAAATATCTTTTCCTTGCATCATTCAACTTCTCACTGAAATATGCTACAAGTCTACCTTCTTGACTTAACACTGCTCCAATTACATTCCCACTTGCATCACGATCCACTTGAAATACCTTATTGAAATCTGGCAATGCCAAAATAGGTCTCTCTATCACTTTCTACTTCAGCAACTCAAAATTTTTATCTACTCTTGATGTCCACTTGAAATATTTTCTATCTCCTCTCATTGTCTTTGTCATTGGGTTACATACTAAACTACAATTTCTAATGAATTTCTAGTAGAAACTAGCCAATCCATGAAATTAGATCTGACTTCTCTAATGCTCTCTGATGTAGGCCATTCAACATTTGCTATCACTTTCTCAGGGCTCATCTTCAATCCATTAGCAAAAATCACAAATCCCAAGTATACCAATTCTTCCTTCATGAAACTACACTTCTTTATGTTTATCACCAACTTCTCCTCTCTCACCCTCTACAATACTTGTCTAAGGTCTGCAAATGTTCTTCTTTTGTCTTACTAAAAATCATAATATCATCCAAATATATAGTAACAAACTTACCAAAAAATTTCTTCAAAACTTCATTCATCAATCTCATGAAAGTACTTGGTGCATTTGTCAATCCAAAAGGCATTACTAACCATTCATACAAACCTTCATTTGTTTTAAAAGCAGTCTTCCATTCATCTCCTTCTCTGATTTTGATATGGTGGTATCCACTCTTTAAATCTATCTTTGAGAAATATTTTTCTCCACTCAAACATTCCATGATATCATCCATCCTAGGTAAAGGAAACCTATACTTAACCATGATTTTGTTGATTTCTCTAGAGTCAGTAGACATTCTTCATTCTCCATCTTTCTTTGGTGCTAACATTGTAGGTACTACACAAGGACTCAAACTTTCTCTGATCAAACCTTTCCTCAACAATTCTTCTATCTGCCTATTCAATTCTTCATTTTATGCCAATGTCATTCTATGTTCTTCTTTGTTAGGCAAACTAGCTCCAGGTATAAGATCCATGTGATGATTGATACTTCTGATTTGTGGCAATCCTTTAGGTACATTGTCTGATATGATGTATTCATACTCTGTCAGCAATTCAGTTATTTCCTTCGGTTGTGATTCTTCAAACTTTAGGGTTTCAGGTTTCTTAGGGATCAAAGCATAACACATGTTTTCATGTCTCAAACCATCCAAAAAATTTCTTCTATCTACCAAACAGATCCTAGCATTCCCACATACTTCACTCTTAGGATCATCTTCTAAAGGAATCAAGGTAATTCTCTTCCCATTTGATGTCTCCCATCATGTATAGCTTTTCTATCATACTGCTAAGGTTTACCCCACAAAATATGACATACATCCATAGGCATAATATCACACAATACCTCATCATGATATGACCCAATATAAAATTTCACCAAACATTGTTCATTCACCAGTACCTTATGATCATCCTGAATCCATGCTATCTGATAGGATTAAGGTGTTTCAATCTTTTCAATTTCAACTTGGTCACCATCTCCTCTAAAAATAGGTTATCAGAACTACCACTATCAATTACAACTTTACAATATTTACCTCTAGATTTGCATCTGGTTCTGAACAAACTTTTCCTCTGTGGTGGTTCCTCATTTGTCTCTACTTAAAATAGTTCTCTCCTCATCACAAGTGATTCTCCTTTCTTAGGTTTACCAACCAAATTAGGTGATCCAAGAGGTTCTTCTTCCACATAAGCCACTCTCCTACTATTCTATGCCTTCTTGCTTGTACTCCCCTGATTACATTCAAAAGCTCTATGTCCTTCACCTCCACAGTTAAGACATGTTCCTCTAAATGTTCTCCTATCAAGTCCTCTTCCTTCTCTTATGTATCCTTCATCGTGGTATGGACTAGGGTTTCCTTTTTTTTCTAAATTTCTGTCATCTCTCTAGCATGCATTGTTATCTCTGTCCTCCTTGAATGTGTTCTCTAATCTTTCTGCTCCACAAATGATCTATCTCCTCTAGAAAATGTTCTACCTCTCTAAAATTTACCTCCTTTGCCTTTGTCTCTGATCATGCCTCTTATTCAACTTCTCTTCAACCTTTAGGGCAAACTGGTTTGCCTCTTCTAGTGTTGTCATCCATACCAAACTTGGTTATTTTTGAATGTTCAATCTCAGTCCATTGATGTATCTAGCCACTTTCTCTTTTCTTGCTTCACTATGTCCTATCCTAATGATCATCTTATGAAATTTTTTAGTATATTCTTTCACAGATTTCTCCTTTTGTCTCAGGTTTTACAATTTTTTCAACAGCTCCAACTCATTGTCAATAGGTACAAACTAGATCTTCAATTTTGTCACCATCCTATCCCACTTTGTAATCTTTTCTTTTCCTCTTCTATTTCTATCCAACTAAACTTCTTTCCACCATATAGCAACATGCCCTTTCAACTTTGTTTTTGCAAATTTCACCTTCTCCAAATCTTCAACTTCTTCATACTCAAAATACTCCACCATGTCATTTATCCAGTCAATCAACTCTTTAGGGTTCAAATTGCCAGTGTAATTAGGTACATCAACTCTAGGTCTTTTCTTGATCTTTGAAATAGCTCGCAACATTTTAACTTGATCTGATTCTTCTTCTTCATCACCTCTTAGGGTTTCACCAATTTGTTCAACAGATTGAAATTCTTCATCATCACTTTCAACATTAGGTCTAGGTGTCAATCCTCTTCGCCTATCTTCTTCAACAACATCTAATCAAATTCTCATTGTTTTCATCATTTCTATCATCTCATCCATTCTTCGAGCCATTGTTCCAACAATAGAGATTCTCCTCGGTGGCATCTTGCTAGGATCAAGTGTAAACTGCCTCAAATTCGGTGATTAGGCTACAAGGTGACAACTGCCTCACAATCGGTGATCAGTTGCAACACAAGTAACCTATCTTAGATTTGACAATCTATCCACAATATGATCTTATAGAATTCCTTTGCCAACTTCACTCAATTCGCTCCCAAAGATTCAAACTTTTGCTCTGATACCACTTGGTGCAGTCACGGTTAGGAGGGTCCTCAAAGAGAACTATCCAAACCATGTAGCTAGAGTAAACACAACGGAAACAACTCATAGATATGAAGCAAATGCAGATTTAGTCACTCAGTATATCATAGAATTTAAATATAGATTGGCCAGCAACATATGGGCTTACAAATTAGGGCTCACAGGCCCAATTATAGAATATCAGAATATGTGCAAGATATAGCTTTTAAGCTCTTTCACACAAATTCAAACTATCAACTTTCACTTTGTAAATCACTACTTTCCTAGGGATCTATTTCATCATTATATGTCATATCTAGAACATACGATTCCTCTGTGTTAGCTAAGGAAGATCACAAACTCTAATGAAGAGCTGTAACATGTGTACATGGATAGGTCAACCCTAAATGAATAGAACTCTTCCATAGATGAATGGAATGATGTGCGGATCTCGAGGAAGGTCATCCATGAACTGAAACAACATTGAATGATGTGTCATTAAGCTTCGAAGGTCTTGAAATGCTCCACAGGTCTGAACTCCTATAGCTGATTATCTGAGACTTCCAGGATGCTCTACTATGACAAAATAGTTGATCTTCTGATAGCGATAACTTTTAGTACTTGATCTAAATGCTCTAAATTTTGGATATGTTGTGCATGAATGAATGTAGAAACTAAGTCTAGCTCCACAAGGTCTAAGATGCAACTATAGTAGAATACAGACCAAAATACAAAAATTGCTACTGACTAAACTACCTAAACTAAACTGCAAACAAACTAAAATGTAAATGTTTTTTGTTGATGCAAGATTGCTCTTGAACCAGGGATGCTCCTACATCATTGACCATATTTGGGTGAAATGCAATTACGAACACAACCATAACATGAATTTTTCTATATCTATCACTAATTTTCATGTTTAATTGTTTTTGTAAATAGGCATGAACTAGATAGGTCCACCTTGGAACTTGAGTGAAACATAGGTCATTCTTCTTTCAAATTGACACTATTATACAAAATACAATGCAAGGAAACAATATGAAGAAAAATGTGACATCTCGATGATGAGTAGGAAGTGTGAGATATTGATGACTTGCAATTGAAAAGGCAGCTTGACAAAATGCTTTGACACATGATCAAAATTATCATTTCAATACAAAAGTTTAAATTTTGGAGCTAATGAAATGGGGTCAACACACCCATGCCTCTTTCCCATAAATTATTAAAATTTAGTTTTTCTTTTCTTCTACTTGAAACATCTCCCATTCTCTCCTTTTAGCAGCCCCACAAATCTTTTTTTCGTCTCTTTTAAACTGCATTTACTATTTCCAAAAGGGAGTTTCATTTTTTTTGCTGCAAGATGCACCTTCAAGCATCTTGACCAACTTCAATGCCTCCTTTCAGGTTTGCAATTTGTAATACTTTATTCCCCTCCTTTTCCCATGCTTTGGTCTCCCAAATTATAGATGTTGAATTTGTCCTATTCTAAAACAACTGTGTGCAACAATCTTTTCATTAATATTAATGCCTAAAATGGGCATCCCATGCTTGCCTAGCATTTCAAAGAGGTTTTTTTTTTAATTTTATACAAATTGCAGATTTCTTGGAATGAATTAAAATGCCTCCTATCTCCTTGTCCATGCTGGAAATGAATGATCTCTCATAATGGTGCCTCAAAATAAAACAAAAATTAGAAATAATCTTGTCTTTATCTTCTCACACCACTTCCTCCATCACTTGAGCATTAATTAAATAAGTAACAAATGACTATAAATGGCATAGTAAATAACATTATTCAAATCCCATGACATCTGGAAGAATATGTCTAAGATGTTTGATTTCCATTTGTGAAAGAGAAACGAAGAGAAACTTGTGATATGCGACTTCACCACGGTGTGTGTTGTGCTGAAGATCAAATTTTACCATATCTTTTACCTAGAAGCTCATTTTCATGCAAAAATTGGCCAAGATATGCAAAATGATGCTAACTTTAGTACTGTGTCAAGACAAAATCAATCCGCTACAAATTTGGAGCATAAAAATAGTTTTTGCAAACCGTTAGCAATGAATAGGAAACTTTAATTTCTCCCATTTATTGTGAAAGTTATGACCCTGATTCCTTTTGCATATTTTCTAAAATGACTTCAATAATATGCATGTCAAAGGGTTTTAGCCTAGCCCTCCAAAATCTCCAAAAGTAATTGTTTCCATAAATCAGCCTGTGATGCACAAAAATTACGATTCGATGAAGAGTTGAAAATTGTCATTCTAATTATGGGAGAACTTCTTGAATGTAGAGAGATGCCTAAAACACCAAGAATAACTAAAGCGTACACCAAAAATGAAAATGAAACAAAATATGTTTTTGGTTGATGCGGGATAGCCCATTCGCCCTAATGCTATTGCATCAATTACCCTCCTAGGTTTAGTATAGCCTAAAGTGTTACATCCCCAACTTATAATTAGACTTAATCATTAACCTTGCATGATAATCAGGAGGATTAATCATATTTAATTGATTTGATATTGTGGAAAATATTTAATTTGAGCTTTGATTATGAGGTTAATGATTGATGTTAATTAGTTTTGAACATTATTTAATTTATATTATGGGATATGATAATGATGCACTGATCATGGTTTTGTGGTCTTGAGTGTGAACAAGAAAATTTAACGTCTTTCAAAGAAGGAAGGAGAGTATCATCCTGGAGGAAGGGTTAAATGTTGAGAAAACAAGGTTGATTAGTCATATGAGTATTGGTTTCTATGTCCTTTTGAATCCCTTTGTAAGTTGTCATGAGTCATGTCTCCTTTCTTACTATTTGTGCTCTTTGTGAGTCATCTTGTTGATGGTGCTATCATGAAAAGATATAATGACTAGATGATGTTCCTAGAACATCATCACAAGTCAAGAGATAGTCATGTTAAGAGGCGAAGAGATCACTCCTTACCCTATTTTTATTTGGGGATATTAATTCTTTATTCCTATTCATTCGACTAAGGTTTATGGTCAATATAGGGGGAGTATTACTCGACCTCAACAATCCTAATCTAGTTGTGTATCGTCTTTCATTTTCATTTCTATAGTGATAATCTTTAATAATATATATATATATATATTATTTAACCCTTATCATTTAGTAAGGGTGATTATATATATAGGTGTGAACCTCTTTAGAGGTTGATGACAATAATGTTGTGACTATTTTAAAAACCTATTATACAATACTATGTAACACTATTATGGATAGTAATAATTTTTTTGTATAGTTGACATTGAGGAACTAGTGGAAGCATTGAGCTCACCATAGATTGGCGCATGTCACTTTGGATGAGCCTAAGAATGTGGAAGTTGGCCGAGTGGGGTGGTAGTTCCCACCAAGATTGGTATACCAAGAAATGTGAGATAACAAGTTTTAGTTATCTTTTGAAGATCTCTATTCATTTTTTGGTTTTGGTTTTGTTCATTTTTTTAGTGTGTGGGATGGTGAAGCTCTTTGGGGAGGCTCGAAAAGAAAAGAATTTTTTAGCAAGTTGAACTGCGAACAAAACTAGGATAACATTACTTTTGAAAGACTTTGTTTAGGTAGAATGAAGGACATTGTCCCTATTTACATTCTAGTTTAATATGTTTTATTTGTGTTGAGCTTCTATAGCAGGTGTGTGCAAGAAGTTGAGTCCACTTTTTGACCAAAAAGTGGAAGTGTTTTCCCTGATTTTTAGAATTTGTCACATTTGACCTTAAAATTTGAAGCACTTAGATATGAAATCTTGAAGAAAGTCACTAATCATAAAATGTATTACTCGGAGTCTAGTTTCCAAATATGCAATTTATTTGAATACCTAGATGATACAAATTGATTTTCAATAGGCCTTTCTAAAAACCACTATTTAAAAGTCATTTTCTTTTTACTATACCATGCACGTGTACGTCATCCATATTTTGACCTAAATAATCATATTTTTATAAATCCTTTTGGGAAAGATTTGTAACTCACTGAAGCACGTTTCCATATTTTTTTGTAATTTTTTATTGAATTTTTTTTTCTATTAATTTTTCATTGCCATATTTGGTTTTTTTAAAAAATGTTGTGTATGTCACGCATAAGATGACCTAAACTTATCATTTTTTTTTCCAAATTGAAAAGAATTGTCTAAGGTAAATTTTCATACAATTTGTTTTTCAAAAAAATATTTTAATAAAAAGTTATTAAAATACTAAAAACCCTGATAATTCAAGTTTATGGACCTATTTCATTAGAAATTAATTGAAAAATAGAAAAAATAATCCAATTGTAAAAAAAATTACATATTTGGAATATACACTATCTCATCTATAATGGGTTTTAATTTTGTCAAAAAATTCTGCAAAAAATGTCTTTAGACATATGCCCAAAGTCACTATTTTGTTGTGACATTGATAGGACCTTCAACTTGCAGGTCAAACCAGGTCCAAAGCCTAGGTTCGGGTCCCCAAGCATTTTTTCTAACCCAAAACCCATAGCAAAAATTGGGTTGGAAATTCAAACTTTAAGAAACGGGATCCCGTTCTAGAAACGAGATCCCGTTTAGTTTTTTTAATATTTTAACCTTTTATGAAATGAGATCCTATTTTTGGCTCAGGAACCCAAAGTAAAATGGGATCCTGTTTCATACAAAATGGGATCCCATTTTGCTTTGCCCGATTTTAGGTTTTTTTCTAAGTCTGAAACTTCCACCTTATATGGACTCAACTTTGTGCATTTACCCTAGCATGTGTATGGTATAATTTTTCATGCTTAAATAACTAACATAGTTGCACGGGGCATTTGAGGCCATGTTCTTGTCCATTGGTATATTATTTATGGTCATGGCTCAAGGCTAAAAAGGTTGAGCTTAAAACTCTTGAAGCTCCTTTAGGACTATAGCTCAAGGCCTTATGATCGAGTTGTATTGCATTATTTTCTTTACTGTGACTTAGTTTGAGGCCTTATGGATGAGCTATATTACATTATATTCTTTACTGTGACTTAGTTTAAAGCCTTAAGACTAAGCTTTAATGCATTGTTTATCATACTATAGCCAGAACTCATAGTCATTATGGCTGAGTATATTTATATAATATAACATATACTCATTGAATAACGATGTAGTTAGAATATTAACAATGCCAAGACTCATGTAAGGAGTCAAGCCTAAGGTACTCTCAGCACATGAAGAGTTGAATGATGGTAATAATACCAGTTAATGATTTGGCATGCATTCAACCCATATAGCCAATCACAACTCTGGAGATGGCCGAAATGGCCCTAGAATATAACTATGCTTACAACACTCAAACAAAATGTTGATTCAACTTGCATGAAAACTTGACTGTGGATTAAGAAGGGGTTATTAAAATAGTTATGATTGTACATGTTTTACCTTCGACTAAGGAGGTGGTGTGATCATCAAAGATCATAGTTTTATCATGCGGTAGCTTGCATGTTTACTAAATTATTAGTATAGAATTTGTTCTATTTTTGATAAGTAAGACATATATGGTTATTATTACAAGGTTTAAACCCTTTATTTTACTTATGAGTAAATTAACAGGGATAGTGTTTATCACCAAAAGATCATAAGGGTAATTAGAGCTATCAATCATTATGAAACCATTCTACTTTCATTAAGGCAAGGTATGCCTAGAGTATCAAGAATATGATTTTAATCTATAAGATAAATTAAATCAAAATTACAAACCATAGAAGACCAAGATGGTAAATATGGTTGATTTTTGATATGATTTGAAAGTGGAGCAAGGTGACGAGGAGTCACAAGTTCCTTGTTACAAAAGTAACCCAATTAGTCATAACCAACGATGAGTGTCTTGGTATGGCTGATGAATCAAATTGATCCCACTTATACTAGACCTAGAGATAAAGGTCAATTTTAACTTACTATAGGACATAAGAGCTTATAAGTCAGGTCAGGGTGGTGGACATACGATGATGTTCATTGTGTAATGTATATGTTTGTAAATCTTTGGCCAAAGTAATGCATCTGTCTTCGCATGCATTGTCGATCCATAGTGCTCTAGATGGCTTAGTGTCTCCAGTAGTGTCATACATAGTTAGAGTGGATCTATAGTTGTGTGACCATGAGAAATTAAGAAGGAGACAACATAAGATACTCAGATGGCTAACCAAATGGTTCCTAATATCTAACCTTTCTATGAAGGGTAGGGCCTCTTCTAGTTAGGAAGTTGAGTGGGGGACAATAGGTCCATGGTTGGAGGAAAAGTACCAGGATGATGCTTTCCTTCCCAAGCATGAGACAAGACAAGGCTTATGGAGACAGATGTCATTTGTTCCAGATACAATGTTTTGCATTTTATGACATGTTGGTCAATTGTAATGTATAAACTAATTCATGATGCCTTGGGCATAACTTGTACATGAATAGTGAGGGTTACTCATTGAGGATATGTAAATGATTATTGTATTGTAAGATTTGTTATATTCTATTTAGAATAACATGCTTGGTTGATGAAATGATAATGAATCATTATGGTTAAACTTTGGTTTGGTAATCATATTGATAATTAAATCTCTTGATTATGATGCATGTTTCTGTTAAATCTTGAGCATTATGGAAAGTGATGTTACATAAAGTGTAGAGGATATGCTCTCTTTTTCTATTTGATCTCTTATCTACCATGATTTGATGATGGGTCTTGCCTCATTATCTAAGATATTCATGTTCCCCTTGTGTTGGTTTTGAGTGTCAACTCTAGGGATATGCATCACAATTTCAAATCACCAACAAGATAATCCTAAGGATAGTCAAATGAATTGTTATGAAGCATTTATGATATAATTCTAGTAGCACTATCAAATAATCTCATCATCCTAGGTTTATTGCATGTTTTATTTCTATCCTCTATCTCAATTTATCATCACTAAATTAGTACAACCAAAGACTTGATTGAGATAAACATGACTCTCACAATTCAACATATTCTATAAAGGTGTTAATAAACACTCCCAAATTCTTACTAGGCTTAAACATCAAAAGGTTGAGGTAAACAAATTTCAACCAATCCATCCCCATGTGTATATGTTCAATTTGACACAAGCTTTATTTCTACATAGTGATGCAGGAGCATCCAAATGTGTTAAAGAAATTACATCACCCAAAAAATGATTTTGTTTTCTATTATTTTTAATTTTGGTTTTGGAAAATACCCATTATCTTGAAGAATGGTTTAGAACATTCAAAGGTTCCAAAAAGGGATAAAAATAGTAGGGCTTTCTATTTTTATTAAGTCTACATTTGAGCATGGATGGGGCCAAAAATTTACCAAAAGCTATGCAACTTCCAAATAAGCATTCTGGGTAAGTTTTGACCCAAGATCATTCTTAGATGTCAAGATATTAAAATTTTCATTTTTGAAACTCTTGGAAAAGTTTTGAAGTCAATTTTGAAGCACCTAGAGGGCATGTTTTTCTCTAAAAGCTTCTTCCAAAATGTCCTCAAAAAATATCCAAAAAATTTCAATACTCTATCTCAAACTATACTCTTTAGTAGCTCATGTAGTCTAATCGATTCCTTGAAACATATCTCTACAATAAGAACTGCATCATTTGTCTTCTGGAAAGGAATGAAATGTGTCATCTTGTAAATTCTATCAACCACCACAAAAGTGGAACCATGACTTCTTTAAGTCCTTGGCAAACCAAGTACAAATTCCATGCTAATGTCTTCCCATGGTCTTTCAGGTATAGGTAAAGGCTAATACAAACAAGAATTTTGATTCACTCCCTTAGCCACCTAATATACCTTGCAACTCTATACAGACATTTTCACATCCTAATACAACTGTGACCAATAACAGTTCTCACTTACCAAGGCAATTGCCTTGTCTCTCCAAAAATGTCTTGCTAATCCTCCACTATGCTTTTCTTTTATCAAGTTCTCTCTCATTGAACTTCTTGGAGTGCATAACTAAATTCCTCTAAATAGCATGCCATCTTGGATTATATAATCCAACCACTATGTTTTGTCAATGTCAATAGGTGCTAGGAAAGCTTTCCATGCCTTTGAAAAATCTGGGTCTTCTAGATATAAATGTTTGAGTTCTTCAAACCCATTAGCTTCAATTCTCATCTCCACTAGCAAATTTTGCCTCCTACTTAAGGAATCTACAACTCTGTTAGACTTCCTACTTCTATGCCTCAACACAAATGTATGGCTTTGTAAAAACTTGACCTATTTCAAATGTCTTCAATTTAACTTTACTTGGTTATTCAAATAATACAAGGCTTTATGATCAATGTACAAAAAAAATTCCTTAGGAAAAAGTTAGTGTCTCCATTTCTTTAATGCTTGAACAATATCATAAAATTCTTGATTATAAATAGAATACTTCTTCCTAGCATCATTGATTATTTAACTAAAATATGCAATGGGTCTTCCTTCTTGACTTAATATAGCTCCTATGGCACTTCTAGTAGCATTAAAATCTTCTTAAAATACCTCGTCAAAATATGGAAGTTCTAAAATAGGTTTCTCTGTAACTTTTTTCTTTAACAAATCAAAAATTTTGGCTGCCCCAATAGCCCATCTAAATTATTTTCTAAATTATATGCTACTAAAATTTCTAATCAACTTTCTATAAAAACTAGCCAATCGATGAAATGATCTTACCTTTGTAATACTCCTTTGTGTAGGCCATTCTTTGATATACCTTAGATTCTCTAGATCCATCTTAAGACCCTCAGCTGAGATCAAAAATTCCAGGTACACTAATTCCTTCAAAAAACCACACTTCAAATTTATCAATAATTTCTCTTCTCTCAACCTCTCAAAAACTCTATGCACATGCATCAATTGTTCCTCCAAAGTTTTGCTAAAAATTAGAATATCATCCAAATAAACAATAACAAACTTACCCAAAAATTCTTTGAGTACCTCATTCATGAACCTCATGAAAGTGTTTAGTGCATTGGTTAGTTTGAATGGCATCAATAACCATTCATGAAATCCTTCTTTTGTCTTCCATTCATCCTCTTCTTGGATCCTAATTTGGTGATACTTGCTCTTCAAATCTATCTATGTGACGTACTTCGCTCCACTCAAGTAGTCCATGATATCATCCATCTTTGGAAAAGGAAATTTGTACTTGATTGTGATTTTGTTGATGGCCCTAGAATTTGTACACATCCCCCATTCTCCATCCTTCTTAGGTGCTAGCACTGCAAATACTACACAGGGACTCAAACTCTCTATAATAAGGCCTTTTTTCAACAATTCCTAAACTTGTCTATTCAACTCTTCATTTTCTATAGGTATCATTCTATGGGTTGCCTTGATAGGCAAACTAGCTCCTAGTATCAAATCCATCTAATGAATTATACTTCTCGTTGGTGGAAAACCATTAGGTACATTATCTAAAACAATATATTTTAATTTATCCAACATATTTGTAATTTCTTTATGTACATCTTCTCCTTCCTCTTTATTGATTTTAGGAATCAAGGCAAAGCACATATGTTTATGCTTCATTCCATCTAAAACATTTCTACCATCTACCAAACAAATTCTAGCATTACTACATACCTTTTCCTCTTCTTCTCTCATAGGTTTAAGATTATGTCTTACTCCATCTTTTATCAGAGAATAAATGTTAGCATGGCCATCATGGATATCACACCTATCATACTACCACAACCTTCCCAATAATAAGTGACATACATCCATTAGCATAATGTCACATAACACCTCACCATGATAATCTCCAATCTTAAACTTTACCAAACACTATTCATTAACCAAAGCCTTATGATATTTCTACAACCAAGAAATCCTATAGGTATGTGGATGGTTTGTTCTCTTTAAATACAAATTTCTAACCATCTCTTCAGAGACTAGATTATCTATACTGCCACTATCAATAATCACATCACAACACTTATCTTTTGATTTACACATTGTTCAAAATAGGCTCTTCTTTGTGTTGGTTCTTCTTTTCCCTCTTCTTTTAGCAAGGCTCTTTTGATAACAAGAATTTCTCCTCTTTATGTTGTATACTAAAAATTTGGATTAGCTGAAATGATGAAACAAATACATGCATTACCTTAACCCAAATCCTCAATATACATCGAATGATATACGCAATATGATGGCTTGATCGATGCTTGCAAGATGATGGATGCAAGAAAATGAAAGATGCAAGATGGAGATGGAGATGGAGATGGATGCAAGGGAGAGATTGATGGATGTGGTTGAATGTTGATTGCTCAAGATTTTGGTAGCATAACAGTATGAAATTAGATTGCCTCCTCCCAAATGGCTTAGAGGAGGGTAGGTTTATAGGAAATACCTAGTTAGAACAAATGGACAAGATCAATTAGGGTTTGGAAGATATGGATGGCTAGGATTAATTTGGTTTTCTTGCACATCAAGAAATCATAGTCATGTGACAAGTGTATGAAGGAGAATGAAAGGTTCATCTAATTCAAATATTTTATTTGAATTAGCTTGCACATGTGAACCATATTAAATGCAAGATGTACTACCACACATGAGACAAATGGGGAAGTGGACAAGTGTTGTCATGTGATGAAAGGTGAGGGGAATAATTCAAATATTTAATTTGAATTATGGAAACATGCGAAAGGGGATAATTTAAATAAATATTTTATTTATTTAAATTAGAGTGAAGGGGAAATTAATTAAATAAAGTGGATTTATTTAATTAATTGGGAATATGATTAAGTTGGACAAATGGGATTAAGATGGGATAAACTAGGACCTAGGGATAAATGGGATTAAGTGGGATGAGGTTAGATGAATTGGGATGAACTAGGACTTAGGGGAACACATACAAGTTCATGTCGACAATGTGTTGTGTAACTAGGACCTAGGGTAAAGACATACAAGGTCATGTGTAAACAAGACCTAGACAATTTTTAGTGTCTACATATGCATCTTCTAAATGTTCAAATCTAGCCTCCTTATCAACATGGGAAAATCTAGCATTAGCCTCTGGTCTTCTATTTTTTCCTCCAAGATTTTGTTGACAATCATATGCTCTATGCCCTTCTTCAACACATCTAAAATAGGTTCCTCTAAATCCTCCTCTTCCAAGTCCTCTTCCAAATCTACCTCTTCCTCTCTAGTACCCATCATTTTGTCCTCAAGGGAAATATGTATTTTCACCTTTGTAATTTTGATTACTTCTTGCATCTTCATTTTTTTTGCTCATCGTGTTGTACATGACCCCCATATGATCTTCCACTAGTTCTTCCACCATGACCTATTCCTCTTTGTTTGTTCTCAAATTTTCTTTTCAACTTTTCTTATACCTTCATTTCAAACTAATATGCATCTTCAATGGTTGTCAATATAACAAAGCCTGATTCTTCTTGGATACTAGGTTTTAGTCTATTGATATACCTAGCTACCTTCTCTTTTATTATCCTCTACATGATCTACTCTGATGATAACCTTGTAAAACTCTTATGTGTATTCCTTGATTGTCGTATTCATTTGTCTCAGACCTTGCATTTTCTTCAAAAGTTCCAATTCATACTCCACAGGAATAAACCATCTCTTCAATTTATCCGCCATTCTATCCCATTTGGAGATCTTCCCTTTTCCTCTTCGATTGCTTTCTAACTGCACCTCCTTCCACCAAATTTTAGTGTGACCTCTGAGCTTGGTCTTGGCCAATTTGACCCTCTTAGGATCTTCTATTTCTTCATATTCAAAATACTCTTCCATATCATTGATCCAATTTATTAATTCTTTTGGATTAAGACTACCAGAGTAAGTACAGATGTCAACCTTTGCCTTTTCCCAATGTTTGTTATGGCTTTCAATAGTCTAACTTGTTTGGGTTTCACTTCTCCATCACTTCCTTCAAATTGTGCATCATCTTGGACTGCATCATCTTCACCTTCATCTCGCCTTGGTTCAAACCCTCTTCTCAACTCCTCTTGGATTGCATTGATCTACCTCAACAAAGCTTTAAATCCTTCTTCCATGACAACAACATTTATACCACCATGATTTCTTCATGGAGGCATCTTGATTTGTGTCTCCCTATTCTACACTTATTAAAAAAATTTAAGTGTGAAGTTGCCTTAAATCAATGATTCTACTTCCACCTTCAAACTCACTATCTCAAGGCCCTAGCATAAACTACGTCACTATTCAAAAATTTGTTTGCACACTTAGGATAACCTTTCTCTGATACCACCTGATGAGGGTGAACTCCACCCAACACACTCACAACAACAAAATGAAAACAACAGTGATTTACATGGGGAAAACCCTTTCGGAACAAAAACCCCACACCAAAGAACAACTAAATACATTATTTAAAAATATCATCAAGATTACAACATGCTTGCAGAACAAGCTATCACAAGAGGATAAGCAACTAGGAATATGGTAGCAACTTGATATTTATATTACTCTCACACAACCTTTATCTCAAGCACATGATATATAGGAGATACACTACATGAAATTGTCAACAGTAATTACAAAACCATGAGCTAAAACCACCCAAAAGTGGCACCCATATTGTCTCCAATCAAAGATTCCTTATGATGTGTCAAAATACATGTCAACACATGTAACTCCTCCTTTACAGCTCTTTTAAGTGACTAACACATTTTCACATTTCCCAAAACAGGAAGCACAACTTCCAAAGGCCATAAACTATTATCCAAGAGGGTGATTGATGAACCATTTGATGCATTGGAAAGCTCATAAAGAGATATATAAAAATATAACCTGCTTTTCTAGTTATGATAAATTTTGGGGTAGAACAAGGCCTCTAAATGCCTCAAAATTGATTTCAAAAATTTTCTAGGAGTTTAAAACTCACCTAGAATGCTTATTTGGTAGTTCCATAGCTTTTGGAAAAAATTTGGGCCCATCTGTGCTCAAATGTAGACTTACTAAAAATAGAAAGCCCTGCCATTTTTAGCCCTTTTTGGAACCTTTGAATATTCTAAACGATTATTTGAAAGATAATGGGTATTCACCAAAACCAAAATTGAAAAGAACATAAAAGAAAATCAAATTTTTGGGTGATGCGAGATTGCTCTTACACCTTTAGATGCTCCTACATCATCTAGTCAATTATGAGAATGACCCAATTCATATTTTGTCATTCTACTTCAACACATATAAGAAGCTGTGATTTTGAGTTATGACTCAAAAGTTATAATCAAAACAACAAACAACTATCTTCTCATCAATAAAATCATATGTATTTTCATATATGTTTATATCTAGATTTCTAAATTCTATTACATGATTTGTCACAACTATTAATTAGATTAATTGGATTGCATTTATTTTTATGTTCATTAAAATAATTTAAGTAATAAAATTTATCTTATTTCTTTACATTTACAAAATAATCTATTAATTTAATATTTTAAATTTGTAAAATATTCCCTTAACTTTAGAATCGAATAAATGTCAACAATATTATCCAACATAACAAGAAACAAAGAATATTGGTTCAACATGTTACTAAGCCAAGATTCAAAAAAATAAATAATTAAAGAAAAAATACTTTAAAATATAGAATTTATGAAATTTAATAATATTAAAAATATGAAAAACAATATCTCAAAAATATTATAAAGTTGTAATAAAAACTAAAGTCCCCAACATAGATAGAAGTAACATGAATTACAATTTTAAAATTTATTAGGAAATTGCATCTCTTGCTATATTCTCTTGATTCAAAACATGAAATAACATTTTCAACCTAACTATTTTTCCAAATCTTGTTGAACAAAGCTCCACCCAGAACCCAACTCCACACACCACATACAAAAAAAGCTACTCCACATCCTATTGAAATGATTCCCATGATATCATACCATCATCAACATCATCATCAACAACATCTTTATTATCACTAGCCTTACCATCTTCTTTGTCTCTTTTATATTGAATCGGGAGAGGCCTCCCACATAACCCTTTGTTACCCACAAAATTTATCGGTGACATTCCCTCAATTTGAGTGCTTTGTGGAATCACTCCTGAAAGTTTATTATATGACATGTTTAATACACTTATATTACTCCACTTTGCAAGATATAAATGAATAAACCCTTATGAGAGATATCTAGTGATTCCAACACCATTAGTTTTGAAATGATTTGAGGAATGTGGCTGAGGACATTGTGAGAAAGGTTCAAATAACAGAGCCCTTCTAGGTGCCCCAAATCCTCAGGAATCTCACTGGTAAAGTTATTCCATGCCAAGCTTATCAATGTTAAGTCAGAATGCACATACTCATATTCTTGTTGGCTTCCCTTGGAAATAAGAGTGAAGTCCACCGTCAAGAATATGCCCTTGAACATCTCACTATAAAAAGTAATAATTTTTGGTGCTCGATTTATACGATAAAGATTTGCTTGAGATGGTGTCAATGTCTTCATGTATGGCAAGTCTACAACATGTAGGATGGATCTAGAAAATACATTACTTAATAAATCTATAACTTGAAATTTTCTCAACTTATTGAAGGAACCTTGCATAGATCCATTGAGGTGGTTATTTTGTAAGTTCAAGAATAGCAAATTGTCAAGACCAAGTATTCAAGAAGGAAATCCTCCACTAAAGTTATTTGAGCTCAAATCTAATATTCTTAATGATTGACAACTTGCTAAAGATGTGGGTATTGTTGCCATAAATTTGTTAGAGTAAAGCAATAATACCTTGAGAAAATTTAGATTGCCTAGCTCCAAAGGGATGTTTCCTAAAATGCTATTATTTGCAACTGATAAAATCTCTAATTTAGTGCACCTTCCAAGAAATGAAGGAAATTCACCCCATAAATTGTTGTTCTTAAGATTTAGATTCACCAATTCAGACATGGTTCCTACAAAAGAAAAGCAATGAAATTACTTTTTAACTGTATATAAATTTTTCACAATCCATAAAGTTGATTGTAAGTGCTTTTAAATTCATCTATGTATATTAGTTTTGTACCTATTAAGCCAAAAAAAATTGTGTGTAATCGTAAATAAGTATGTTCTATACCTAGAATTGAGTAGTCCTAAAAATAACTTTGACCTATATAAAACACTTATAAATAAAAGTTATTTGAAACATCGTTTGATTTGCTAACAATTTGGGCATTTAGAGAACTATTTTACAGTCAAGTAATAACCAAATAAACTCTATTCATAGATAATGAGCTATAATAGTCCCTCTGGATAGATATAGGTGTAGGAAATGAGTAAGTAATGAAATTTCATTACTCTATCCATTAAATAATTATATTTAGTTATGCTAGGATGTTTACATAATTAAGCATGAAAGAAATATATATCTAATAGTGATCTAAATGTTGGAAGTAAACCACACCTGAACCAATGATGGATTGTCCACAAGGGGTCAGTAACTCGGTTGGTAGAGCACTCCAACAACAAATGGTGTTGGTTTAGGTTTGGACAATTGAGAGGGGGGGGGTGAATCGGTTGTCATACATTTTTAACCTTTTCTACCTTTAATCTTCCTTTACAACTTATAATCAAATTAATGATATAAAAATTTTAGTATCAATCAATAACACATGAGAAGAAACATATATGACACAATTGACACCAAGATTTTTGACGTGGAAACCTGGTTAAGAGAAAAACCACGATGGGGGTTAACCCACAAAAACTAATACCCTGTTAAAAGTATTTTACAAATGGGAATGCAGATGCATTTGATCTCACTGGTCAGAGCTCACTGCTCAAATGGAGGCTCACTACCTACAGAAAGATTACAAGAGAATAGCACAGATTTTGAATTGATAAATAGCATCTACCCATGTAAGAGTTTCAGTTCTGGTTAAGTGCAAAAATTGATCTTACACATTTCATCTTTGCTCTGTTCTTCTTACTGCTCTGCCTTCATTCGTACCTTGGATTTCTATTCTTCTCACATACACTTTATTCACACACACCACACCACACAAAATCATCCAATTCCATTGGCTATATATATCCGCAACATGATCTATAATCATTTTACTAGTCGGCTTCAAGAACATTTAGAACTTTGTTGAGTACTCTGCTCTGTCTGCTAGATCCATACTTAATATGAGATGCGGACCAAAACTTACACTCTCAAATCATCAATCATTTCGGCTACCATCACTGATCATCACCAATTGCCCAATAAACAACTTCTATACGTCTAGAATTAAGATCATTCACAAGGTCGGCTTGTTCTTCTATTGTTTGTTCTATTAAACTGTAACTGGATACTCAAAAGCTAATATCTTTTGAGTCCTTCATCACCAAAGGACAAAACTCTAGATTTAGAGCATCTTGACAATGCTTTCAACTCCCTTAGATCTGCAACAAACCATGCCTTTCCATCAGAGAGATCCAAACCAAGATACTGAACCCTGTTACTTGCTCTATTCGTGACTGCCCAGACTTAGACAAATTCTGATTCTGACTTCTGGTATGAACAAATTGTGTTATGCAGATGATTGGGATGATCTTAGTTGCCATTAATGACAACACCTATCAATGAGAAGTAGTGTCTCTTGCCAACAAGTGGAAGGTCCTAGGTTCAACTCCTAGTTGGTCCATAAGAGCAGCAACTCAACAATTGGTCTCAGAGCCACACTACGAGCCCTAAGCACCTATAGTGTGGCTTAAGGGGGGTGTTGGAAGTAAGCCACACCCAAACCAACGATGGACTTGCCACAATGAGCTAGTACAGTTGGTAGAGCACTCTAGTAGCAAATGGAAGGTCCTAGGTTTAATTAATAGCTGGTCCATATGAGCAGCAACTCAATAATTGGTATCAAAGCTAGGAAAGGAGCCCCAAGCATCTGTAGTGTGGCTTAAGGGGGTGTTAGAAGTAAGACACACCCAGACTAATGATGAGTTGGCCACAAGGGGCCAGTAGCTTAGTTGGTAGAGCACTCTAGCAACAAATGGAAGGTCCTAGATTCATGTCCTAACTGATATGAGTAGCAGCTCAACACTAGATACTCAACTAAATTTCAAATAGAATGGAATTGAAGTATACAAAGGAATGGATAAAATCAAACCTATTTCAGCAAGAATTTGAGCAGTGAGATTGTTTGAAGAAAGATCAAGAATCCTCAACTTCTTAGAAGTAGCTATTTGGACTGGTATTCCTCCATTGAACTGGTTCCCTAATAGTAGTAGCTCTTCTAGCCTGAGAAAATTTCCAAAATAAGAAGGAACTTGGCCATCCAACTTATTACCATACAGTAGAATCTTTCTTATATTGGACATATTTTAGAAAGAAGTGGGTATTTGTCCATGGATATGATTGGAACTAACATCCAACAATACTAGGCGTTGCAGTTTGCCCAGTGAGGGAGGAATTACTCTGTCGAGACGATTCTTATTAAGGTTCAAAACCATTACTTTGGAAAGCATGTTGAAGCAAGAAGGAATTGGACTGGTGAAATGAAATATTAGTAAATCTGAAAGGTTGCAAAGGGTTTCTAGAATTTTACCTTGAAAACTGGTGGAAGACAAATTAAGGTTTCTAAGAGAAGTGATTGAGCCTATGCAAGGTGGAATGGGTGCATTGAAATGGTTATGATAGAGCTAAAGAGATTTTAAGTTGGTTTGGTTTGATAAATCCATGTTGGTTTAATTCCCAACCCAAGTAGTTCATTACTACTAAGATCAAGTGTTTGAAGGTATTTGAGGTGCCAAATTGTAGCAGGGATTGTCTGATAGATTGAGGAGAGTGAGATTGGATAAGGTACCAAGGCAAGAGGGTATGGAGCCGCTTAAATGAGATGACACTATTTCAATTTGTGTGAGCATGGAAAGCTTGCAAATAGCCTTTGGAAGAGTAGAAAAGAAAGTGGTATTTGTGATGCAGACATTGATGATGCATCTCACGGTGTTATGGCAAGCAACATGTAGTTTAGAAAATGAAATGTTGCACCCCTCAACCACATTGAGATCCCCAAGATGGCATATTTCATGGACATGTATAGATAAACCCACAAAGAGGGTGAAGAAAAGAGCAATTGAAAGGGGGATATGGGTGACTCTATCCATGGATGCACTACCAAACATATTGTGCGATTCAGAGGTTTTCTTCTTGTTTATATAGGTATATGAGTGTGATTCATTGAAACAAAGAAACACACACAGTCAAATCCAAAACACTTCTTTCTAAATTCTATGGACTCTGGGAAACTCATGCATACTATTAGTCTAGGAACATTTCCCTAGAGCAAGGCATGAATATGAATTTGTGAAGAGGATGGCATATGCCATGGACATGTATAGATAAACACATGAAGATATTGAAGTGGCAATTATTTGTCCTATTTCTATTGGCTAAAATTGACATTTGACTGTTGAAGTGGATGATGTTTAAGAATAACCCAAAGAAAGAACAACTAAAACCTTAATCTAGAAACATTTCCCTGGAGCAAGGCATGAAGATGAATTTGTGAAGAGGCTAGCATATGCCATGGACATGTATAGATAAACACATGAAGACACTGAAGAATAGACCAATTGCAATGGACATACAAGTGAGTCCATTTATAGATATTAAATCATTTAATATTTAAATAAAATAAAACTAAAAAATCCACAACTTTACAAGGAAAATCGAGTCCAAGTCCAAGTCTTTCAAACATAGCAGAAAGGCATCTTCGAATTATCACAAGCAACACTTAACTGGCATTCTCTCTCTTTCTTTTTAAAATCAATTCTAACTTTTCATTGAATTTAAGTTAAAAAAAAGTCCAATAATATAAACAAGCAAGTAGTCACCAAATCAAAATTCACCTGACAAGTACAATAATTTATTACAAGGTTATATATTTATGCAATTTCTCTGTCTTTTCCCACACAACTCACATGCCAAACTCACAACTCATGCAAGTGGAATTTGAACAATTGTGTTACATTTAAATATATTGACTTGACTTTAGTTGACTAATGTAAAGTAATTAGTAATTGGGCCCATAAGTTCAATGGGCACAACAATAATTTTGTGAAGATAAATTCAATATCACAAGGGTTATATCATACCCCTCTAAGTTATCACATCCATCACAATTAGTTGAAACTTACCCTTTACTAAGTGAACATTTTAAGTCTAAAATGAAACAAATTGAAAGTTACATCTTCTTTCTAGATGGATAGTGAAACATATAATAATTGAAAAAATGAAATGCATGTTTAGCGAATATAATGTGTTTCTATGTCATGGTATTTGAAGATATTAATTGGGCACTTAAAAATATGTTGGAATGCAAGAGGAATTGATAAGAAAAATCACTAGAGCACACTTCACCTATCAATCTTCTCAACAATGTCTATAAACACTACCTTCACTTCTTAGCTATCCAACATGTGAAGGCAAGCAAATTCTGGGAAAGTATTTTTTTGTCAAATCAATCTCATGCATCACACAACAGTTTTAGACATCAATATTAGGTTCACTATAGTTGGCATTGATCATGCAAGATGTGAAATTAATATGTAGATGTTTATATGCTAGTTCAAATCTTGAAATAATCATCAAACCAAGGTGAACAATTTTGTGACAAAAGAAAAATTGTCATTCCAAAACATCATTTATCTATCATTAATCCTAGAGTTAAAGCCCCAATATTCTCTTATTTAACTATCACATTTATTAGTCCTTACCTTTAGCAAGGATACTTATGTTTTCAGCTCACTCCTTTTCTCTACCTTGATATTCATGCAGGCTAAAAAAATGTTTACAATAAGGTTTTGCCCCTGCTTGATTTTTGCTGAATATGGAAATAGTATTTGGACACCTCTTATTTTCTCTAGTTGAGTAGCCTATTTTTCAATTGTTAAATTTATAGGGGAAAATAATTTAGTAATCGGAGAAGGGGATGGAAAAATTACATAGACTCTAAAGTTTTGTGGTTTTTTATGGATGTAGGTATGCGTTAGGGTTCGTGGCAATAGAGTATCTTGCATGGAGAGCTTGAAGGAAGGTATGTACATGCGTCTAGAGTGTCAAGCCAGGGAATAGGGTATTTTAAAAAAATTTCCATTCCTTCCACGAGTGTTATTCTATTTTGGGCATGCATCACATTCTTCAATAGGTAAGTGTCTGTATTTATAGTTTTTTATTTCCTATTGAAGAAAGAATATTCAATTTAAGAATATGCTGAGCTAGAGGACACAAAGTTGAAGACAATATTCTTTTCGTCTTGTGTATTCACATTTCATGGAGCTTGCCTGATTTATTATTGGTATTATTATTTTGGAAGAAAATTTGCTTATGAGTAATTCTTACCAAGCAAGTTCTTTTTGTCTTTTACCATTAACCTAGAAATAATTGTCATAAAGTATTGACCTTGCAAGAAAGGCTGTTGTATGGGACTTTGTTCGTTGTTATATATGTGTGTATTTATTCATCAATGAAAGGCATTTCCTGCCATCCTGGTTTACAAGGGTAAAATTAGTATAATTCCTCTTTTTTCTCTAATGAGATTACGATGTTATTGATACATTGTAAGGAAGGGAAAGACAGATCAAGTAAAATTGTTGCACTATTTTAGAATAAAATTTCTATGAATGGTAGCTAGTGCTTGCTACATGTCAAGGGTCAATATATTTAGATATCAAAAAAGTGCGAATCCAAGCAGCTTCCATTTTTTGGATATATAATATAAGGATCTGTAACCAATCAGAGTGAGTGCTCATACCTTTGTGTTCAACATATAACTTTAATGAAGATAAATTTGTAGTCCAAATTCAAAGAATTATGGTAATATATTTCAAAGTGTCACATTATATACTACTAATTTAGTGCAATGTGGCAAAATCTAATTGCAAATAATGGCCATTCTACAATTTCTAGTAGGGCTCCTTGCATTTGTAAA
The DNA here is from genome assembly GCA_027924645.1 of Cunninghamia lanceolata. Taxonomy (NCBI): domain Eukaryota; kingdom Viridiplantae; phylum Streptophyta; class Pinopsida; order Cupressales; family Cupressaceae; genus Cunninghamia; species Cunninghamia lanceolata. Next base: position 994,913 of record BSBN01000665.1, read on the forward strand.
TAGCTTTTGAATTTGTGGTTGGTCATATAGTAGGCTTGCTTTGACATGTACTTCACCAATGCTCTTTAGCATTCTTTTACATTCTTTACACTGTAGGATCCTAATTATGCTAAGAGAGTAACTACAATGGATGTAGGGGAGGGGATGGTTATTGTAATGGAGTGAGTGATAACAAAAACTTCTTAACATAAAAATTTGATGACATTTACAGCTCAAACTTAATAGACCAACATAAATATCTTCAATATATTTGGTTAGAGGACAGTGGGAGATATCAATCTTAAGGCATCTATTTAACTTATGTCACAAATCCATTGTATTTAAAATATCTATGCTAGTCTTAGTACACAAGAAGATTGTTTTTTTAGAAAAGGTGATGGAACACCAAACATTGTATTAATATAAACAACGTAATTACAGTATCCATGAAAATACCAGGAATGTAGAATCTGATATGTCACAACAAAAATTATACAAAATACATAAATAGATGAGATAAAACATCATGACCAAGAGACAGGCAAAACAATGTCACCCTACAGCAAATAGCTCTAAAGGAGTCATGGAGAACCAGGGAAAAAACCTTGAATGTTTGCACGAAAACACCACAACTGGGTGCAAAAAAGGAAAATAGAGGACATGCACCTCAAACACCCTCCATTGCCAATGGACCGACCACTCTGCTTGCATCAGTAGCTGCATCCTCCACCTCATTCTGCATCAGGCCCTCATTTATGTCTGAATTTGTGTCCAGGGTATCTAGATTCGTGGGAAGGTGCGGGGAGAGGTCAATGACTTGGAATCACAAAAAATGAATAGCCACAAAAGCCCCTTACATTGAATCCTTATCAGTTTTGGGACCGTGAAGGAATTCCCCTTGATGGCCCCTTCCAATTCGTTGATGCAACCACATCCAAGACCTCATTGCATTGTCTGATAGATACATTCATAGGATTTGGACAAGTGAAGTTTACACACTGGTAAGATCCCTCCAACCCAAGCATCCCCCACTAAAACATCATAAAATTGTAGGGCCTCATCCCATTTTTCCATAATAAGGAGCCTCTTATTCACCACTCTCATGGCTATGGGGAGTGCATAACTGGTGTCTTGAACTATGTCCATTAGATTTGATACACAAACCAACACAACCTCTGAACACCTTAATTCGTCATCTGGGGACCCCTCCAGCCACCACTGATTGCATATGTTGATAATGCCAAATTGATATTGTGAGCAATCAATCTCAAAACTTTGATTCAGGTCCAACAAATTCACACTACCTTTGATCATTGGTTCCCAAGAGAGGGGGTGAAACTGAATCCTAAAATTTGATACTTCGCCCTCCATTTAATAATCAAACCTGCACTGGAAAACAAAACAAATAGACAAAGCAAAGAAGAGAGATGGTGCAAAAGAGGGTGGGATGAGAGCTAAAAAGATTCCAAAGCACCTACACATTAATGCTCCTTGAAGTGGAATTAATCCACTTAAGGTGATGGCAGCGAGAGTGCCACGGACCACCCTGCTTAAATGAAAGCTATACCTTAGGGTCCTGTTAGCCTCTAATGAGCAAAGATGTTAGGTCTAAATGAAGTCAGTATTCAAACCTACAATGTTCAAAGGAAGCTTGCAAGTAGACCATCCCAATTCTTTCTTAGTAGAAGAGAAGTCTGACTAGATACAAAAACTTTAGGTGGCGCTCATCCCCTTATCTTTTCTGGCCAAAAACATCAGGAGGATCAAAAATCTGAAGGAAGCAATCTAAAATCTGAGTGAATAAAAAAATGAGTGAAAAAAGAGTGATCAAGAAAAGTGAGAATTGAGAGATCAAGCTTGCATATCAAAAGTTTTAAAAAGCATTCATTTGCATAAAAAGTCAAAATCCATAAAAAAAGAGAAAATTAAGTGAGGAAATACAAAAAAAAAAGTGAAAAAGCAAAAAAAAAGAGATACAAAAAAAGAGTAAAGAGAGAAGATTGTTGAATGTCCGTACCCTTGGGTAAAGATCAGTCTAAGCTCGAAGCCTCAAGGGTGACATTCTAACATAGAAAGAAAGGTACAAAGTGTTAGAGTAATAGGTTCTTTACTTAATTAATTTAATCATATTGATTAATTAATTAAGCCACCTTTACTTTATTTCACTTAAGCTAAACTTAGGAATCTCTCATTAGGGTTTTCTAACTTGCAATTATAAAAGCAAGTACTCTCATGTAATTCATTAATCCATTTCATTAATTGTATCTTTTTTGTGCAAATTGCTCTCTTTGCTTTTTTCTCTTGTGGAAGGCTTCATAGGTTTTACAGGTGTTCACTAGGTCCTGTGAGGTTGGTTTCACAACTTCAACATGGTATCACAGCTCCAGATCTGCAAGCCCCTTCTCAGATTTGGAGACAATTTTAAGAAAGATCTTTTTTCTTAGTGCATTTTTGCGTAAAACAGAGTATTCCATTGGATTCAGAGCAGTCAAAATAGTCATATTAGCCTTTTATTTGGCTTGATTTGAGCTTCGTAGGCTCGATCTGCAAGGGTTTCAACAGGGTGCCTTTTTTGGATCTAAAGGAAAGCTATTTTTGGAGTATTTTAGGCCCAAACGAACCTCGCCATCGCGCTCAGAAGGCCCAAAAACCTTAAGATCGACTGTCAAATAATCAAAATCAGCCTCAAGCTCATCTGGGGCAAAAACATTTTGTTAGGGAAGTCGTACGGCTTTCCTAGCACATAGATCAAGGTAACAATTAAAAAAAAATTATTCTATTTTTTTTTGTCCTGCACATAAAATTTCTAAAATAAAATATTTGGTGTAGGTTTTTTATTGTAAAAGTTGTAAAAATATATATATAAAAAAAACAACAGGCGATAATTTTTTTTAAAGCGCTTTGTGCGCTGGTTTGTGGAGTGGGGCCCCTCCTTAGTGGGCTGCATGGGGGGCGGGGTGTTTAACCCCTCCCCCATGTTTAATTTTTTTCTAATTTTTCTTTTAAATAAAAAAAAATTCATGTTTTTTTAATAAAAAAATAAACATGTATTATTTTTTTTAATTTTTTTTTCAAAAAAAGCAATTTGTAATAAAAAAAATTTTGTGTTTTTTTATTAATAGAAAAAACACATACATAAATCTATACTGTACCTACATGCTGCCTCAATATTTGTGCCACTTGGTGGCGTTTTTAGCAGAACCTCTATTTTAGAGGCTTATTTGGAGGTTTTTTCCAAATAGTAGAGCTCTAAATTTGTCTGGGCCCCTCTATACTTGGTGAACCTCCAAATCATCTAGCGAGTCTCTATTTCTGGCAGTTGTTCCAAATCTCGCAAAGGTCCTCTAAATTTGGCGGAGGTGGACTTATTGCCAAATCTACCCTTCATCATTGTTTTTTTCAATTTTGTACTCCATCTTCCAGAGGCCATATCTCGATCATATGGTGGTATTTTTCAGTGCAATTTTTTTTAAAATAGGGTAGAATTTCATGCTCTTCGCAGTGGTGTAGGTTTTCCTTTCAATTTTATCTTCTAGTTTTTTTCCAGAAATTATTTTTCTTAGTGCTCTTGCTATGCAATTCTCATTTTGGAGACTTTGACGGGCCATATCTTCTGATTCGGGCTCCTTTTTGGGTCCCATTTTTTTTAAAGTACATTTTTTTGTGTACTTTATCATGGTGCTATTGGTTTCCTCTATTTTTGTTAGAGAATTATATTTTTAGCATGTGGTCCTTTTTTGGACATTGTGAGCTTCCATTGTAAGCACTTATCTTATATAAACACACTTAAATAAAGTGCCATCAGTATTGTACATGTATTCTTGAGATCTTGGACATTATTTTTACGCCTTATTATACTCGCACTATGATATAAAGTGCCATGGGGGGGTTAATGTTTGCCTTTTGTTTTGCCATCACACCTTTGTCATGCATGTGTGCCTTGGTTTGCACACCCTTTTATTTGCTGGTACTTTCATGTTTGCACGTTCAGATGTTCCTATTTCTTCTACATGCACTTTTTAGTTTCACACAGTTTTAGTGTACCTATCATGGCTCTCCCTTGTCCACATTATGGGGGGTTTTTACTTTTGGTCCTAATGTTCCTTAGTTTTGCGTTGGAGTGAGGTATGTATCTAGTATTTGTTCCTATGTACTAGGCAAATGTAGTGGTACATCAATGGTTGATTACCCTTGCATTTCGGTGAGATGGAGCTTTTACCATATGGACACTCTTGCATTCCTTTTGTGGAGGTGACCTTCTATTTTCACTTGATTAGTTCACCAGACTTTTGGTACCTGTGCCATTTATATCTTCGAGTTCCAGATGTTTTGCCTTTGTTTGCCTTTGTGTACTATTTAGAGGAGGTTCTTCTTTCAGCACTATAGCATCTAGTCTTTGACAGTGTTTGTAGCTTCTTCATGCTTCAGTGGAGTTCTTCATATTCCTATTCTTTTGGGACATCCTTTGTGGAGGCTTCTTAGTCCTTCACTCTTTCTCTCTCTCTTGTAGGGAGGTTTGTTCTCTCTTTTGGGGAGGAGTTTTTCACATGTGGTTTTCTCCTTTTCTCTATTTGTGAGAAACTTTTTGTACATGGGTACCTCATCAAGCCTAGTTACCGGGACCCATCTTTTCTTTCATGCATTTGTCCTTAGTTTTTTAGCTTCTCCCTAAGTTCATCTTAAGGGGGGGTGTTAGAGTAATAGGTTATTTACTTAATTAATTTAATCATATTGATTAATTAATTAAGTCACCTTTATTTTATTTCACTTAAGCTAAACTTAGGAATCTCTCATTAGGGTTTTCTAACTTCCAATTATAAAAGCAAGTGCTCTCATGTAATTCATTAATCTATTTCATTAATTACATCTTTTTTGTACAAATTGCTCTCTTTGCTTTTTTCTCTTATGGAAAGTTTCTTAGGTTTTGCAGGTGTTCACTGGGTCCTGTGAGGTTGGTTTCACAAGTCCAACACAAAACACACACACACACACACACACACACACTAGCTAAGCCAAGCCAAGAATCTAGTAGTCTTTAGGATCATTTTCTATCTAGAGACCCTATTTGTTTCCTATTTATCCTTTAGCTTGGGTCTATCTTGCTTGCCATCTATGAGCTAAGTCTAGTGAACATCAACAAAATTTGTTACTTGTCTAAGTTTAAAGCTTGTCAAATTGTCTTATCTAGATAAGGATCAATGTTTAGCCTTTAACAAAGCCTAAATTTAGAAACACTCCATTTCATTTTTGCTCCCCACTTGAGTTTCAAAATCCTATCTCATAGCCTTGAATATGTCTCTTATATCAGGACAACTTGCAATCCCCTAGATTAAAAATTGTATTAAAGAATAGTCATGTTGTTTGTTCCACATTGCATTCATGCCAAAATTAGAAAAAAGAGTCTCAAAGATATAAAGTCAATGACATAACTTGTGGCATTTAGTAGAAGTAAGTGTTTCATTTTAGTATTTCTTGTGTTCTTGCATTTGCATATCGTAAACTACATCTCATATATGCCAAAATTATAAAAACGTGTCATTGTCATCATATTTGCATGGTTAAAGTTGAAGGCCAAAAGTTCTAAAACTTCCATAATGCACAAGAGATGAGTACCCGTTTGATAGACAAAACCATAAAGGGATAAACTTTCATTGATATATTTGAAGTTTACATATACGAGAGTACCAAAGAGCTAAAGACAAAATACTCTCAAGGGAAGCAAATGCTACCCATGCAAGGGGCATGATTTAAAAAAAAAAGTAAAGTAAGATCAAGGATAGTTCCCTCTTATGGAACCCTCAAGACTCCTACTCCTCTGCCTATGTGCACCACTAGTCACTCCATGAGATCTATGGGAGTGAGGCATCCTACTATGAACACGTGATTGTGAAGGCCCCATTGCACTAGCATCTTGTTGTCCAAATCCAAGATGAGCCATCTCACGAAGCACCATATTCTCACCCTTAAGGATGAGATTCTTGGTCTTCAAATCCACACTCACTTGACATACATGATAGGTAGGAGAGAAAATGTCAGTGTGTCACCTAGAAGTAGGTGGCACACCAAGATCAACCAAGAGACTCTCTCGAGTCATCCTAGTGAAGTGGGAAATCAAGCTAACATTGACCTCATGAATGAAAGCCCTCCACTCTTTGATAATACCTACAAAGAAAACCAAAAAGTGAAAATTTTGTTAGTTCCTCACAAGAAAAGGAAAGAGAAAGGACAAAAGTGTGAAAACAAGTAGAGTAAATGTAGACTTACGTGGGTCACCAGGCTACCAATCAGGGTCAAGTAGCTGCATCACCTCATTAGAATGAGGAGGTCTAGGAACCACATGTGGACCCTCTAAAACCTCATGAGCATTATCTACATAATTATCATCATCAGAATCATCATCCTGTGCATCACCTGGTGGGCCCTCATTTGTAAAATCATCCCCCTCAGGAATGTAGTCCTCATTGGTTGAGTTTGAGTCCTCAACCACGATGAGAGCTCAGGAAGGAGTCCCTCTCCCTCCCCTTTGTCCACCTCTCAAAGATCTAGGAACTTAGGTAATGAAGACTACGGAAGTCAAAGGAGTCCAAGTAACTATCTTTTGACTAACCTCGCCCATCTCCTGAATAGATCTATAGCAAGTAGGCAGTGGGGGAAAGTCCTCAAGAAAGTCCTCGCCAAACTACTATGAGATATGCTCAACAAGATGAGCTTTGACTAGACCATTATGGTGTGAACGCTCCATTACCCCACAACAATACACTTTGATCTCACCATCACTAACCATGATCCCTCCAAATCGACATAAGGATCAAAAATCATATCCTCATCTTGTTGTTATATGGAGCCTAATCAAACTCAGAGGTTAAATTTACCCCACTTTTATCAGCACGGTTTCCCCCCAAATTCCTACGGGGTCAATGGGCAATGCCCTTTACGGGGGTTTGGGTGCAGTACCCCCAAGATGGGGTCAAGGGGCAGTGCCCCTTACGGGGTCTAGGGGCAGCACTCTCACGGGGGCTCGGGGGTAGTGCCCCCGAAACCTCACACATTTTTTTATTGTTTTATTAAGGCGTCAGGATTTATTTTTTATTGGCCAACATAAAAAACCCTATTTTGTAACCGATAAAAGTCATGATAAAAATGGCTAAGGGTTAGGGTTTCCATTGATATTGTATTGTAGAATTTTGCAGCGGTATTGAGTTGCAGGGTTTGCTAGTTGTAATCGGTTTGATTTACTAGATAATAATATTGGACTCTCTATTGGTGGATGTAGCTCAAGTTTGGGTGAACCACATTAAAACTGTCTCTTGCTGTTATTATTTCTATGTATTTCCATTCCTCTGTTTAATCTTTATTTGCATTTAATTGATATCTTTTGCCATCTAACCCTAACACATCTGTGAGAGTAGCTAGAGCCCATAGAAAAGCATTGAAGTCTCCGACATGAACCCATCTAGCTGCTCTCAGAAGTCATCTATCATGAATCAAAACTAGCTTCCGATAAAGCCTGATGTGCTCAAAGATCCAAGTCATAACCAAAGAAGAGTGGCTAAAAGATAGATTCCCTCGTTAAGAAATACGGTAGAAATCTCTATAGACCATGGCCAAAATGTCTGGCCCCCAAGCGTAGATTCTGCCCTACTCAAGACCCTCTATAATTGGTGCCCAACACCATCTCAAGTGAGCCAAGGCCTTTTCTCCAGATAGCCTCGATGCAATCTAAGAAATTAGGAACTTCCTCAAGTGAGGAATGCAAAGTTGTGGCACATAAGTAAGATGAACCCTTGTCTGATCCTCGGGGTGACTAACCCCCATAAATTGTGCCCAAGATGTCTTGTCCCAAGGGACTTGCTAGAAGGTAGGATGAGAGGATGTCCTCTCACAAGAACTCCAAGTATATGGTAAACATCTAACAAAGTGATAGTCAACTCTCCTGAGACCTATGGGAACCTGAATGTGTTTTAATCCACATTCTAGTATGTCAAGATGTCACAACAAAGGCATGCCACATGATGAATAACCAGCACATGGAAGACTCTAGCAAAACCTAGCCTCAGAATAGCATGATCATTATCACTCAAAGAAGCAAACATCTTTGAGAGCCACAACTACTCTCTGCAAGTATTCCATTGAATGTGCATGTCCTGTAAATTAGGAAAGAACTTTAGATTAGATCTTATCAACTCACAAAAATCCTAAAAATCATAAAACTTGCAGAAATTTTCACAAAAAAGCATATAACCCATCAAAATTGCAATAAATAGGTAGACACAGAAGTCAACTTAGATTAGAACAAAGTGAAACGAACATCAGAGAACACCAAATTTCAAGCAAAATTTACCGAATAGGGTCACCCCTTGGGCGACCCAAATGTCAACAGGATCTTCCCTCGGGCGATCCTATTGTTTGCAGAATCTCCCCCTAGGCAACCCTATGTCAAACAGATCTCCCCCTGGATGACCTACCTAACAAAAGGGGTGACCCTATGTGGAGATCCCTCAAACTAAAAATGCTCTAAAATCCCTATTTTTTAGCCGATTTCAGTAAACGAAAAAAGCAGACCTACTCTAAATGTCGAAACAAAGACAATGCAACAAGAAGAATCACCAAAAATAAATAATTTCAAGAGATTTTTCACAAAATTCAACCTAGGGTTTAGAGAAGGGTTTTTCACTGTTTGTATACCTGATTCTTAGCATCTAAAGAAGAGGTGGCCATCTTTGTGATCTCCTCGACAATATCTACCCAATGACTATTCACATGATCGATTTTGTCACCAATTCACTTTGATCTCACTAATTTTCCTACTTCACTTGCCCTTATCTTAGTTTCTTTTATGCATTCTTAGACTAGTATTTTCTTTTATGCATCTTTTGTGTGGCATTTTGCATGCATTCATTCCTACATGTCTCACCAATGAAGGCAAGCAACTAGTCAAACTATCATGATCTACGATAAGTTCACCATTTCAGTTTTCATGATTCATTTTGATATATTCAAATGCTAGGCTAATACTAGTTATTGCAGGTACAATTGTGGAAAATTGACAATAGGTAAGGCTTAGTTTGGGAACAATACCTACCTTTCATGTAGACTATCGTCCCTGAGAGAGCAAATATGTAAGCACAAAAATCATGCACAACCGCCACGAGGACCCCTATGATATATGATCCTTATCACATATATGTAAGTGTGAAATAATGTCCTCTAAGCAATAGATCTCTTGGTGACATATCTTTTCTTTCATCTTGTGTTGTTTCTTCTCTGTCATTTTCCCTCTCTCTTGTCATCAACGCTTTTTGACACTTTTGCGACACTGGTTAATTTCTATTTTCTGAGCTTTTAACCTTGTTCCTAAGTCTTTTATGTGTCTTGTAGGTGTGTTTTCACCTTTCCCTATGTTTTTCATCTTCTCCACCTCCTAGAAGCCTTCTAGAGGTCCCCTAGACCCATCTCCCACTTCCGGTTTTTAGCTTCACTCAACTAATTGAAATCTCCCCCTATTATTTCTAGATCTCTTGTTGGAAGATCCTACTTCGTAAGTGGAGATTTGGATTCTTGCACATGATTGACCTATTTCTAGAGGTAGATCCCCTCCTTTTCATCTCCTCTGCCATCTCCCATTATGCATTTCGTCCAAGACCCCTTTCTTTCTGGATCTCCCATCGGGCGACTCTCAAAATGTAGGATCTCCCACCGGGTGACCCATGGGTGAACCTACTAGTGAAAGGGGCAACCCATGGGTGACCCTGTCACATTTCTAGCCATAGAAAAACTCAAGTTTCTAACTCAAAATAGCTCCATTTTTACCCATTTTTCTTCCAGTTCACATGATTTTTGATGCCTAATATGGAGTTAACTATTTCATGCACCCACACATGCATAATTAACTCTGTTTGATCCAAATTAACAACTCATTCTCTTTTATGCATTCTTCTAACTCCATTTCTTCTTCAGTGGTAAGCTATTATTGCTTTATCACTCCCAAATTAACTGAGTTCACTGGGTAATCAATCGAGTTCACTCCCTAATCAATCCTTGTTAACTCTTCAATCAATTGAGTTAACTTCTCAATTAATTACATTCTTCTAACCTATAAATACCTCCCTCCCTCAAGCACAAAGAGAGGAAAATTCATTATGCACACAACTCTTGCTAAGTTTCTGCTCTCTAATTAGCATTCTCAAGCTCACATAGGACGAAGGTGCCTTTTATTTGTTCATTGTTCATCAAACTTTCACATAAAGCTCTTTAAGCACATTATGTTGCTTCAATCAAGCCATCATGCTCATCAACAACTCTCATTGAGCTCATTTCTCAAAGCTTCCAAAGCTTCTTTCACTTCTTTATGTTGTCTTGTCACCAAGAGGTCTTCCCGTTGCTTCAAGAGGATATGAGTTTGCCATCAAGGATCTCTGAGGGTAGTGGAGGCTCACAAGTCTTCTTTATTTTAGGTTCCTCTATGCTTTTTTTCAATTGGTAGTCATTATAAAATTGAAATTGCTCTTGGGATTGGTAATTTATTTCTTTTTCCTTGATAGAATAGTCATATCTAGCATTTTTGAAGTAATTTGAATTCATAGTTTAATTCAATTACTTGCAATTTCCTTTTCTATATTAAATCATTTCAAAGCATTCAAAAACCCAAAAAACATAGAATAATTGCATTAGGTAAAATTCATTCTAGTTGCATTCATATTTGCTTTCTTAGATTAAAAAGCATCTTTATTTCCAAAAATACCAAAAAAGCACAAAAACAAGTTTTGTATGTCATATAGTTGCATTCATAAAAATATAGAAAGAACAAAAACATTCTAAGTCATTTAGATACATTGTAAACCCTTGATACCATCACAAGGTCAACCATGGTCAACTATTTGGTCAAACCCTTGATAACATCACAAGGTCAACAAAAGTCAATGTACAACTAAACCCTAGGTCAAACCCTAAGTCTAGTCAAGGTTAGTCCACATACATTTATCTCTTGTCTTGGCTCATGAATGTGCCTAGGATTAAGAGGTGAGTGGGTGAGGACAGTCCTTGATGAGATTAAGGAGATCCACCCGTGACCACAACAAACATTTACCTTGCCACAACGAGATCCATTTGTCTTCCTATTGATAGAAGAACATAGACAACTTCAAATATAATGTGCAATCATCCAATGAATTGAAAGATATGAATCCATCAATGAAAGTAACAACTTACCCACACAGAGGTGGAACAGTAGAAACCCTAACAAACAAAGAGTGACTAGTGACCCTTCAGATCATAGGGTTATCTCTACAACAACAATCATTGAATGAAACATATGCATTAGCACAAAACAACAAAGGCCCTAGGACGTGTTGACCCCTCTCTACGAAGTCCAGCTCTCCAACGAGCCAGACCACTGCCATGTCTCACCTCCTCTTGACTGGCTACTTCCACAAGAGCGAGAGTGATGTGATGGTTCACCCCATGGAAAGGAGGGAAGGGTCCATGTGCGTACTGAAATCTAACTCGGCATCACCATGCAATCGAGGTAGTGATTTTGAGTGTACATATTTTGGTCAATCCGACGTGAAGAGAAAAAACTTTGGTTTATGCTTTTTGCATTCCAACGTGTAGATCACATCACAACTTAAACATTCAAAAGATTCAAAACAAAAATTGTCAAAACATTTTTCACTTTATTCTTCATAGTTGCCTCTGCCACTTCAGCTTCTGTCACATTCACCATCATCTATTCCATTTATTCTGTGGTGTCTATGGCACCCCCAAATATGACAGAACCTGACTTAAACCAAGGGAATATTCTCTCAGGAGAACTAGAAACTCCTTTCGATAGGTATGTGCTGCTACATTTGGATGCACCAATCACCAACTTCTATGACTACAAAGATTCAGATTACGAACAAGATCAAAGAGAATCTAGGCATTCTCTGTCTTTCAACAACCCAGCTTGGGAAAACAATCTAGCTATACCAAATGTGCCACATAAAGCTAGGAGGGTAAGTTCAAAGATATTTTGACCCGATCAACCTTCCACAAGCACATCAAGTACTCATCTTGATGAGGAAGTGAAAGATGCTCAAGAGGCATTAAGGGTTGCCTTACTAGAAGAACAAAGAGAAAATGTTGCACGAGAGGAAGCATACCACCATGACACATTCAGAGAGAAAATCCTAGAAATGAGGAAACACCTAGAGCTTCCACTCCTGTAGACTTAATCACAACTCTAGTGCAAAGGATTAGAATCTTGGAAACAAAACAAGATGCTCTTGAAAGAAGAAAAAAGTCCCATGATGATATTCGAGTTGAATAGGACCAGGGGGTATCACAAAATCTCCCTTACCTCAATTATTATTTGCAAAATGCCAATAACAACACATACTTGAATGGGAACCCTCCTATTTAGAACAATCCAACAAATCAGACAATAAGTTATCAAAACCCACCTACAATGTTATTGCTATCAACCCCTCAATCTCAAAGTGTCTTTCTCGAAACATACCTCAAATATTTGAAAGAACCTATTGATTAAAACATAAGGAACATGTAGTTACCTTGACCATTGCCTAATCTTTTGAAATTCAAAGGAGAAGGAGATCCAACCTCTCATATTAAAGCCTACACCACTGCAATAAGAGAACTCCTCCCTTGGGATGGGGCTGTTGCCAAAATCTTTCTGAAATCTCTTGAAGGAATAGCTTTGGATTGGTACTATCATTTGTCAGAGGCTTCGATTCATGCATTCATACAACTAATCAGAGAGTTTGTCATGGCATTTGACATGAACAAACTTATCAAAATAGGGATCAGAGAATTCCTCACTATGAAGCAAGAACCGAATGAATCTGTAGCCCATTTTGTGACCAGATGGAGGCAAGTTCTCTATTCCTCAACTAGTGCCCTGAATATGGACCATCGTGAACTATGTGATCTTTTCTTACATGCCTTGAACAAGGACATGAGAGAAGATGTTCAAAAATTACCATATAGATCTTATGAAGAAGCATTGGAAAGTGCTTTGAGGATAGATCAAGTTGCCATTGATAGTGATAGAAAAGTCTACAAGTCAAATAGAAAGTTAACAAGAGAAGACACAAGGAACAACAGTCCTATCATAAAAAATCTTAAGAACAATAGAAATACAACCACATATGGGGTAATAGATCAACCCCCAATCAAGAAGGTAAGAGATGATTACAGTGGGAGAGACTATTATCCTCCTAATGTCAATGTGATTGACTGACCCAAAAACAATGGATACTACCCTAGGGACAATTACCAAAATTGGAACCACAATGGAAATGGAAATGATGGAAGATATGAGAGACCCTCATATGAGTATAACCAATTCTGTTCTTTTCACAGAATCCTGTAGAGAATATAATTGATTTATAGTGAGGTTATCGGAAGACCAATAGCAATTGTTCATAGAAATTTTCTTGAACCCACAAGAAGTCACACCAGATAACAAGGGAACAAGACAAATCCAAGCCCCAATAGCCCTATAAAACATAAACATGAGAATCTATCAGGATCCATTTCCCATGCATAAGGATGCAGAGACATCAAACCAAAACAAGGTAGCCCAAGGTAGCAACACTAGTATCCCACCACAATTGGGATAGAAAGGTGAAGCTAGAATGATGGGATTAGTCAAGATTATACACAATGAAGAAGAAGAGGAAGATCATGAGAATGAAAATGAACAAATTGAAGTATATGAGGGTGGCATTTTGGTAGTGGAACCAATACCAACTCCGATTGGACCTTATGAACTCATCAAGGACCTAAAGAAGACATACGCTCACATTTCATTCATTGACTTGCTTAGAAACTCCCATTCACATCACTTAGCACTATTAAAATCCATTGGGTTGAAATATCTCGACCAAATTACTCCACCGCCTAGTGAGAAAATTAACCATGTGGACTATGACATCAACCCACCAAACTCAAAACTCAAGGATCCAGGGTTCTTCTTTGACTTAAAGAAAATGCCTTCCAAGGCTAAGGTAACCAAGAAAGGAGACCCTACATTGTACTTACAAGTTTGGATTTATGATACTTGCATTAAGTGAACTTTATTTGATGATGGAGTTGCAATGAACATAGTTCTGTTCTCCCTTTTAGATAGAATGGGCTATGGACACACAAATATCACCACTTCATGAGATACCCTGAGTGGGTACAACAACCTAAAAGCCACTATGATAGGGAAGATCATGTTTCCTATAACTCCAGGGCCCAAGACTATCCCAACAACATTTTATGTCATCGATAAGGACATGGGATACAATTTACTCCTTAGCAAGCCATGGATCCATAGGATGAAAGTTGTGCCATCAATGTTATTTCTAGAAGCTCAATTCTTACACTTGGGGAAGGTATACATTGCAAAAGGGTATCCAAAACCTTTCAGCATGTTAAAATTGAACATATCAAACAAGCTTATAGGCATCCCCATAGATTATGAACTTCCCACCAACATATTGACTGTCCCTAGTCCCACACCTCAATCAATATGCATCAAGAAAATAGAAATTCCAGAGAACCATAAACACTATGGAGATGAAAACTTTAGAAGATGATGTACCATCAAAACAAAAAGAAATTGTTTCTAAGGAAAAGACAGTTAAGATCATGGAATGGATAGAGGAGGATGGACCTCTCCAATTTCCTCTAGAAGTACTCGTGATCAATTTTCAACCTGTCTACAAACTCTTCCCTTGCATAGGGGAGAAACCTCATAGAACTGAAGGTCCAATGTTTGAAACCACTACGTTAGACTTAAGGAATGCAGACCCGCATGTGTTCTCAGATCCTAAGGAAGACATAACAAAAATTTAAACTCCTTTGTCACCCTTAAGTGAATCACGTGTCCCAGATACACCAGAAGAGATAGAGTCATACGAGCCTCTTATGCCATTAGAGGATTCATATAGACCATTGACACCCATGGAGGAGGTGCATTCTATTGACAATGAATCAACCAACATAATAGGAATGCTACCTAAGATGTTCATGGTGTCTCAACCACAAGAGAAACCAACCACTTCTACCTCGGTTCAATCAAATGAACTTGGTAAGTGGGAAGCACCTTTAGTACAAATTGAAATGGTTGAAAGACTCCCTGATGAAGATGAAGAAAGTGAGGGTATGTTTTACAAGGAGTGGAAAATGAGATTGTTAGTCAGCATTGATGATCCTATCATTTTTGGGTTACCAGGAAGTTACATTGGATATTCCATGGATTTAAGACTAGAACCAAATGGGAGGACAAGTATAAGCTTTGTCCCTCCTGATGAGGAAAGGGAGCTGCAAACTCCCCTTGAATTATTTCAATTCTTGCAAAATGTCCAAGACAGACAAGATGTGAAGATCTAGATGCAATAATAGTTTGACCTATTAGAAGAAATATTAAGATTTGATGGAGACCTATATTAGACCCCTTCCCATCAACAAGCCTTTCAATACTTACTTCATCTCACACTACCAATGGAAACCACTAAGTTGGAAACAATAGAATCAAATAAAAAACCCTATAGAATAGGAGAACTTGTTCTAAGAAGAGGTAGCACAAAGAATAAGAAAAGAAGATGAAAAAGAGATTTTTCAAAAGATTGGAAAGGTCCTTACATGGTTAAAGAAGACGTTAGAAATGGTGCCTATCTCTTCTGCACAATGGAGGGAGAGGAATTTGGTGAAACAGTCAATGCTTTTCACCTCAAGAAATACTATATCTAAAAAACAAAAAAAATCATAAAACATAAAAAAACAAAAAAAATTATAAAAATAAAAAATGTCAAAAACAATTTGTTTCATGTATTTCAGTATCATTCTATTCATCTTGTATTACATTCAATAACTTGCTCTTATATTATTTTCATTTCAGTAAGGAGTCTAAGGTTTCCTAGATATACATCATTCTTTCAGAACTTAGAGATTCCCTATTTCCACAATCTCCATTATCCCCCTTCATTCCCAGTGATTCTAATCAAAGCCTAGCTATTAGCTTTACATTGATCTCAGTCTTAATGAGCCAAGATGTTAGGTCTAAACGAAGTCAATATTCAAACCTACAATGTTCAAACGAATCTTGCAAGTAGACCTTCCCATTTCTTCCCTAGTAGAAGAGAAGTCCGACTAGATTACAAAAACTTTAGGTGGCGCTTAGCCCCTTATCTTTTCTAGCCAAAAACGTCAAGAGGATCAAAAATCTGAAGGAAGCAATCTAAAATCTAAGTGAATAAAAAAAAAGTGAAAATAATAAGAGTGATCAAGAAAAGTGAGAATTGAGAGATCAAGCTTGCATATCAAAAGTTCAAAAAAGCATTCATCTGCATAAAAAGTCAAAATCCAAAAAAAAAGAGAAAATCAAGTGAGGAAATACAAAAAAGAAGTGAAAAAGAAAAAAAAAAGAGAGATACAAAAAAAGAGTGAAAAAGAGAAGATTGTTGAATGTTCGTACCCTTGGGTGAAGATCAGTCTAAGCTTTATAGCCTCAAGGGTGACATTCGAACAGAGAAAGAAAGGTACAAAGAACACACATGCACTAGCTAAGAAAAGCCAATAGTCTAGTAGTCTTTAGGATAATTTTTTATCTAGGGACCCTAGTTCTTTCCCATTTATCCTTTACCTTGGGTCTATCTTTCTTTCCATCTATGATCTAAGTCTAGTGAACATCAACAAAATTTATTACTTGTCTAAGTTGAAAGCTCGTCAAATTGTCTTATCTGGATAAGGATCAATGTTTATCCTTTACAAAAGCCTAAATTTAGAAACACTCCATTTCATTCCCGCTCCCCACTTGAGTTTCAAAATCCTATCTCACAGCCTTGAATAGGTCTCTTATATCAGGACAACTTGCAATCCCCTAGATTGAAAATTGTATTAAAGAGTAGTCATGTTGTTTGTCCTACATTGCATTCATGCCAAAATTTTAAAAAATAGTCTCAAAGAAATAAAGTCAATGCCATAAATTGTGGCATTCAATAGAAGGAATTGTTTCATTTTAGCATTTCTTGTGTTCTTGCATTTGCATATCATAAATTACATCTCATATATATGCCAAGATTACAAAAACATGTCATCATCATCATATTTGTATGGTTAGAGTTGAAGGCCAAAAAAATAATCAAAAAGTTCTAAAACTTCCATAATGCACAAGAGATGAGTACCCGTTTGATAGACAAAAACACAAAAGGATAAACCTTCATTGATATATCCAAAGTTTACATATACGAGAGTACCAAAGAGCTAAAGATAAAATGCTCTCAAGGGAAGTAAAGGCTCCCCATGCAAGCGGCATGATTTCAAAAAAAAGAAAAGTAAGATCAAGGATGGTTCCCTCTTACAAAACCCTCAGGACTCCTACTCCTCTACCTATGTACACCACTAGTCGCTCCATGAGATCTATAGGAGCGAGGCATCCTAGTAGGAGCGTGATTGTGAAGGCCCCGTTGCACTAGCATCTCTCTGTCCAAATCCAAGATGAGCCATCTCATGAAGCACCTGATTCTCACCCTTAAGGATGAGATTCTTGGTCTTCAAATCTGCACTCACCTAACATCCATAATAGGTAGGAGAAAAAATGTCAATGTGTCACCCAGTAGTAGGGGGCACACTAGGATCAACCAAGAGACTCTCAAGTCATCCTAGTGAAGGGGGAAACCAAGCTAACATTGACCTCATGAATGAAAGCCCTTTGCTCTTTGACATTACTTGCAAATCAAACCAAAAAGTGAAAAGTGTGTTAGTTCCCCACAAAAAGAAAGGAAATAGAAAGGACAAAAGTGTGAAAATAAGTAGAGTAAATGTAGACTGACGTGGGTCGACAAGCTTCCAGTCAGGGTCAAGCTACTACATCACCTCATCAGAATGAGGAGGTCTAGGAACCATAGGTGGACCCTCTAGAACCTCATGAGCATCATATGCATCATTATCATCATCAGAATCATCATCCTATGTATCCCCTGGTGGGCCATCATCTATCAAATCATCCCCCTTCGGAATGTAGTTCTCATCAGTAGAGTCTAAGTCCTCAACCACAATGAGAGCTTGGGAAGGAATCCCTCTCCCTCCCCTCTGTCCTCCTCTCAAAGATCTATGAACTTGGGTAATGAAGACTCTAGGAGTCAAAGGAGTCCAAGTAATTTTCCTCTAACTAACCTCGCCTATCTCTCTAATAGATCTATAGCAAGTAGGCATTGGGGGCAAGTCCTCGCCAAACTATTGTGAGATGCACTCAACATGATGAGCCTTGACTAGACCATTATGGTCTGAAATCTCCATTACCCTAGGGTAGTGCTCTCTAATCTCACCATCACATGACCATGATCCCTCAAAATCCACATAAGGATCAAAAATCATATCCTCATCTATGAGAGTAGCTACAACATGTAGAAAAGCATCGAAGTGTCCCACATGAACCCATCTAGCTGCTCTCAGAAGTCATCTATTAGGAATTGAAACTAGCTTATGATAAGGCCTAAGTGCTCAAAGATCCAAGTCATAACCAAAGAAGAGTGGCTAAAAGCTAGAGCCTCTCGTTGTACAATACAGTAGAAATATTTTTAGGCCATGGCCAAAATGTTTGGCCCCCAAGTGTAGATTCTGCCCTACTCAAGACCCTCTATAATTGGTGCCCAACACCATCTCAAGCGAGATGAGGCCTTGTCTCCAAACATCCTCAATACAATCAAACCAATCAAGAACTTCCTCAAGCAAGGAATGTGAAGTCATGGCACAGAATTAAACTGAACCCTTGTCTGATCCTCGGGGTGACTAACCCCCATAAATTGTGCCCAAGATGTCTTTTCCTCAAGGGACTCGCTAGAAGGTAGGACGAGACAAAGTCCTCTCACAAGAACTCCAAGTATATGGTAAACATCAAGCATAGTGATAGTCCACTCTCTTGAGACCTATGGGAACCTGAATATGTTTCAATCCACATCCTAGTATGTCAAGATGTCATAGAAAATGCATGCCACAAGATGAATAACTGACACATGGGAGACTCTAGCTAAACCTACCCTACTCAGAATAGCATGATCATCATCACTCAGAGAAGCAAACATCTCTGAGAGCCACAACTACTCTCTACAAGCATTCCATCGAATGCACATGTCCTATAAATCAGAAAAGAACTTTAGATTAGATCTCATCAACTCGTAAAAATCTTAAAAATTGTAAAACTTGTAGAAAATTTCACAAAAAGCATATAACCCATAAAAATTGCAATAAATAGGTAGACACAGTAGTCAAATTAGATCAAAATAGAGTTAAAAGAACATCAAAGAACACCAAATTTCAAGAAACTTTTACCCAATAGGGTCACCCCCCGGGTGACCTAGATATCAATAGGATATCCCCCGGGTGACCCTATTGTCTGTAGGATCTCCCCCCAGGTGACCCTATTGCCAGATAGATCTCCCCCTAGGTGACATGCCTGATAAAAGGGGTGACCCTATGTGGAGATCCCTCAAACTAAAAATTCTCTAAAATCCCCATTTTTCAGCCAATTTCAGTAAACAAAAAACTAGACCTACTCTAAACGTTGAAACAAAGACAATGCAACAAGAAGAATCACTAAAAATAGATAATTTCAAGAGATTTTTAACAAAATTCAACCTAGGGTTTAGAGAAGGGTTTTTTACTATTTGCATACCTGATTCTTGATGGATGAAGAAGAGGCGGCCATCTTCACGATCTCCTCAACGATATCTACCCAATGACTATTCACACGATCGATACCATCACTGATTCACTCTGATCTCACTAATTTACTTGCTTTGCTTTCCCTTAGCTTAGTTTCTTTACACATTCTTAGACTAGTTTTTTCTTTTATGCATCTTTTGTACATCATTTTGCATGCATTCATTCCTACAAGTCTCACCGGTGAAGGCAAGCAACTATTCGAACTCTCACGATCTATGGTAAGTTCATTTCAATTTTCATGATTCATTTTGATATATTCAAATGCCAGGATAATACTAGTTATTATAGGTATAATTATAGGAAAATTGACAATACGTAAGGCCTAGTTTGGGAACGATACTTACCTTTCATGTAGACTACCGTCCTCAAGGGGCAAATATGTAAGCACAAAAATCACACACGACCTCCACGAGGACCCCTATGATAATATATGATCCTTGTCACATACATGTAAGCATGAAATAATGTCCTCTAAGTAGTAGAGCTCTTGGTGACATGTCTTTTTTTTCATCTTGTGTTGTTTCTTCTTTGTCATTTTCCCTCTCTTGTGTTGTCGACACTTTTGCAACACTTGTCGATTTGTGTTTTCTGAGCTTTCAACCTTGTTCCTAAGCCTTTTATGCATCTTGTAGGTGAGTTTTCACCTTTCCCCTATGTTTTTCATCTTCTCCACCCCCTAGATGCCTTCTAGAGGTCCCCCCAGACCCATCCCCCTCTTTGGGTTTTCAGTTGCACTCAACCAATCCAAATCTCCCCCTATTATTTCTAGATTTCCCACCGGGAGATCCTACTTCACAAGTAGAGATTTGGATTCTTTTACATGATTGACCTATTTCTAGAGGCACATTCCCTCATTTTCATCTCCTCTACCATCTCCCATCATGCATTTCCTCCCATACCCCTTTATTTCTGGATCTCCCGTCGAGCAACCCTCAAAATGTAGGATCTCCCCTCGAGTGACCCAAGGTCGCCCCTTGAGTGACCCATGGGTGACCCTCTCGTGTTTCTAGCCGTGGAAAAACTTGAGTTTCTAACTCAAAATAGCTCTATTTTTGCCTGTTTTTCTTCCAATTCGCATGATTTTTGATGCCTAATATGGAGTTGACTATTTCATGCACCCACACATGGATAATTAACTCCATTTGATCTAAAATTATCAACTTATTCTCTTCCATGCATTCTTCTAACTCCATTTCTTCTTTAGTGACAAGCTATTATTGCTTTATCACTCCCAAATTAACTGAGTTCACTGGGTAATCAATCCTTGTTAACTCTTCAATCAATTAAGTTAACTTCTCAATCAATTCCATTCTTCCAATCTATAAATAGCCCTTCCCTCAAGCACAAAGGGAGGCAAATTCATTATAGACACAACCCTTGCTAAGTTTTTTCTCTCCAATTAGCATTCTCATGCTCACACAAGATGAAGGTGCCTTTTATTTGTTCATTGTTCATCAAGCTTTCACATAAATCTCTTCAAGCATCATTATGCTACTTCAATCAAGTCATTGTGCTCATCAACAGCTCTCATTGAGCTCATTTCTCAAAGCTTCCAAAGCTTCTTTCGCTTCTTTGTGTTGTCTTGTTGCCAAGAGATCTTCCCATTGCTTCAAGAGGATAGAGGTTACCATTAAAGATCTATGAGGGTAGTGGAGGCTCACAAGTATTCTGTATTTTAGGTTCCTCTATACTTTTTGTCAATTGGTAGTAATTAGAAAATTGAAATTGCTCTTGGGATTGATAATTTATTGCTTTTTCCTTGATAGAATAGTCAGATCTAGCATTTTAGAAGTAATTTACATTCATAGTTTAATTCAATTACTTGTAATTTCCTTTTCTAGATTAAATAGTTTCAAAGCATTTGTAAACCCCAAAAACATAGAATAATTGTATTAGGGAAAATTCATTCTAGTTGCATTCATATTTCCTTTCTTAGATTGAAAAGGATCTTTATTTCCAAAAAAGCACAAAAACAAATTTTGCATTTCATATAGTTGCATTCATAGAAAATATAGAAAAGAACAAAAACATTAGACATTTATATACATTGCAAAACCTTGATACCATCACAAGGTCAACCACAATCAACTGTTTGGTCAAACCCTTGATAACATCACAAGGTCAATGAAAATCAACGCACAACTAAACCCTAGGTCAACCAAAACCCTAGGTCAAACCCTAAGTCTAGTCAAGGTTAGTCCACATACATTTATCTCTCATCTTGGCTCACGAATGTGCCTAGGATTAAGAGGTGAGTGGGTGAGGAATGTCCTCAATGAGATTGAGGAGATCCATCCATGACCACAATAGGAGACATTTACCTTGCCACAACAAGATCCATTTGTCTTCATATTGATAGAAGAACATAGACAACTTCAAATACAACGTGTAATCATCCAACGAATTGAAAGATAGGAAGCCATCAACGAAGGTAGCAACTTACCCACATAGAGGTGGAACAATAGAAACCCTAACAGATGAAGAGTGACTAGTGACCCTTTGAGTCATAGGGTTGTCTATACAACAACAATCATTGAATGAAACATATATATTAGCACACAACAACAAAGGCTCCAGGACGTACCGACCCCTCTCCACGAAGTCTAGCTCTCAAGCGAGCCATACCACTGTCATGTCTTGCCTTCTCTCAACTGGCTACTTCCATGAGAGCAAGAATGACGTGGTTGTTTTCCCCATGGCAAGGAGGGAAGGGTCCGTGTGCGTGTCGAAATCTGACCTAATAGACCTAGGCAACTGAGGTTGCGATTTTGAGTGTACATAGTCAAATGGCATTTTTAATGTATTTATTTTCTAATCAGAATACAATTTTGTATGCCTGAAATATACATATATAACAAAAATGCATGCATGGTATATGGTCAAAAAAGTTAGTAAATTGTATTCAATAGGCCTATAAATTTTTTGAGGTTTTTTAGTTCAATCTAGTGAATGAAACTAGCATTATAATAGAAGATAAATAAGAGGCATGAAACATAATATTCTATTGTTCAAGCATTGTGCTTCTCTATATTTTAGAGCAATGGCACTCCCTTTGTTTTAGCATTGAAGGTTTTGCTTGTTTTGTTTGGGTTGCAATCACAACATAGTTTTAGTCTACCTAATAATTTGGAATTGATTTGGGGATTTACATTTGTTCATTTCTGGAGCCCCACTAAGTTTGCATTTTTTTATAAATATCAAACCAAAAATTACTCTAATTATAATATGTTATAGGGTTTAGAGACCCTAAATAAGATTTAGTAATTATTTCAACAAAACCATTTTAAAATTGAATAGTGGCTAATGTAGTCAAATATTGTCTATTTCTTCATTTTCAGATGATGTATAATTATATAGATGAATGTATTTAAACATTAAGACATAACAACAGGTCATACAAATATGTGCCTAGTTATCTTACAATGACCAAAGAAAATAAACCAGAAAGTTAAAATTTGAATTTTAAAATTTGAGATCAAGGTTGGACATCATGATACTAATCTAAAACATAGAAATACAAAATTTAAAATAAAAAAATAGAAACATAAAAAAATAAATTAATACTAAAACAAATACATAATAAAATCAATTATATAAAAATAGGTGTAAAATAAATATTAAACAAACATCAAATTAATATAAAAAAATTTCACTTAATTCTTAATTCTCCATTCTTAATTTGAATTAAATTAACCAAAATTATCGACAAGACCACAAAGTATTCAGACTTTCTAAATTTTTCAAGCAATGAGAAAACTACCAAACACATTGCACAAGAAGGTTTCATGTAGAGAAAATTGCAACCACTCAATGTAGCAAACCAATAGTCTTTAACACATACAAAATACCATTAAACATTGTCCTAGATTATAATTTCTCCTTTAATACCTGCTACAACAAATTCACTGATATCCTTCAATCTTGATTAATTATGTGTATAGGTAAAAATCGAGCGAATAATGATCAAGCAAATGATAACAAACTCAACCTATAACCTTCAAGAAAACAATCTAGATAATAACCGATAATTAATGCAAATAATGAAACAATGAAAGCTTTCACCTAGATTGTATAGTTTCCTTGGTCTTTGTGGATTTTTCAAATGTATTGCATACACATGGTTGCAACAAGCAGACGTGATGATGATAATAGTGCTCAAAGATTCAATGTGCTAAACAATGTGATATAATGCTCAAAGCGCTTAAGAATGCCCAAAGCTTAAATGATTGAAGAGGATTTTTGATGCAATGAAGGGGGTATATATAGGTTTTAGGAAAGATCAATAAACGATGGAGATAAATCAATGAAATCAATGATCAAGATGAGTCGAGAAGACATGATGAATGTGCACATGACATGTGTCATGAAGACAAAGTTATTTTATTGAGTTAACTGCTTGCTTGGATAAAAATAAGATTTGATTTCATAAATTTAGAATGTTTTTTCCAATTTATGAGTTGATGATAAAAACAATAATGATTAAAGCCAATTAACTCAACTTTAGATTTTTTTTTTGAAGTTCTAAAAATAAGACTGATTGTGCACATAGAAGAAAATGATATTTTTAGAAGAATTGAAAGATAATTGAGAATTAAATAAATAAATTTATTTAATTAATTGTGCATGATTGAATAAAAGATAAGATTAAATATAGAGAATAAATTAAACAAATAAATTCATTTAATTTATTTTGCATGATAGAGGGATATAAATAAAATATTACTTTTATTTATTTTTAGAAGATAAAATCAACTTAAATAAATTTGAACAATTTATTTAAATTTAGAGGAATAATTAGCTAATTAAATAATTAAAAATTATTTAATTGTGGATAAGAGAAATTTGAATGATGAATTTTTTAAATAATTGGTTTTATTTAATTAATGCAGATTTGAAGACTAAAAGAGGATAATGATTTAATTAAATAATTAAAATTATTTAATTTGGAAGAATAAAGTAATGATTAATGAAATTAATTAAATAAATAGAATTTATTCAATTAAGATTGGAATTAGAAGAATTTAGAAGAAAGTGATGAAATTAATTAAATAACCAAGTTATTTAATTAATGTTAGATGCAAGTGATTTAGGAGAAATTGATGCATGCAAGTGATGTAATGCAATGCGTCATTTTTAAGTGTCTACAAATTACACACAAGATCAAAAACATTTGGCTCATTTCTTCTCACCCTCAAAACAAAGGAATTGGTCAAGAAGCTTAGAAAAGATCATCTCTCCATGGCTTGATCATGGCATCTACCAGGCACAACAAGGATGAGGATTTTCTTCATTTCTCACAGTAAGGATTCTCAGTGTTTTACTAGATTAGGCAAATGGAGGTATGTGATATGCTATATTCTTATAGATGATTTCAATTTTGTATTTTTCTTCTAATTTTGTTTAAATCATCAATTGACCATCTGAACACAATGAACTGTACATTTAAATTATAACTAATACCCACATTTTATATATAGAAGCTAATTAAACCCTAACAACCATGTATGTTTTATTTTATATAATGGAGCATGATGTGGATTTTGCTCCTTCACAATACCCACAATGTAATATACTCTATAAAATTTGATTGGGTAGTAGAATCAGTATAGTGTTCTAGCCAAGAGCTCACTCCAGAAGATGGTGATAAAAACCAGATTTGCATTTTTTAAACTGAAAAAACTATGAAATGTTTATTATCATTTTGTTGTTCTCTTAATTCATAACATGATAGGACATCACTTTTCATTAAAAAACACAAAGGAATTGGCTTGATCAATTAGTGAAATGCCTATTTGTTGGAGAAGTGAACATATGTTATTAGTATTTTCATTCACTAAACAAAAATAATGCTTAATACTGTTGTAGGCTACCATCAAGTAGTACCTCCATATGACAAGGGAGTAAGCATAGGAAACCAATAGAATATTATGTACCATAGAATTAAAACCCAACAATAATGAAAAGTCATCTTCATAGGTAGATGAAATGATTTATATAATTGGTTATTGGCATTCAACCAAAAAATACATTATTTGTTATTTGAACTAAAGAAAATGATGTAAATGTTTAGATTGCAGTATGTTTATAGGAACTCATCTTAGTCAAATATTTTAAGAATTTAAATGATCATGTTAATTCTTCATGCATTTTTTTGTAAACATCAAACTTCTCCCTTGGCAAGGATTTAGACAATGCATTTTCAACCAATTTGTTTAATGCCACAAATCTTTATCTGCAAAATCTTATTTTCAGCCTACTTTTTAGTAATAATGATATGGCATTTCAATTATGTTGTTCTCCCAAGTCACCATGTAGTTTTGGCCATTGCATATTAAAAAAATCATCTAGTTTTTGAGGATTAAAATTCCTTAAAGCTATCTTCTCAACCAAACCATCTTGTTATAGGCAAAGCATACTGTCATACATACTTAGCTTTAGTGGCTAGCATACAAAATGTTGGTTGTTCCTTCACTTACCCACAAGATGAGCTCCCAACCCAAATGTACCAATATTTGAATGGTAACTTGCATTCATCTAGAGCCCATGCATAATCTAAATACTAGTAACCAAGAGAATCCAATCTATTCTTTTGACACCCATTGAATGTGATACCAAGATTGGTTATACCTCTTAGATACTTGCTGACTGCTACCAATGTTACAACCTTAAATAACCAGAGAATTGGCTAGCAATGTTAGTAGAACAGGTTATATAAGACTTTGTGCTTAATATTTTATGATCTAAGTTTTAGATAGCATAATGACATGGTCACATCTGTTGATTTCACTTCCAATGTCTTTAGGTGAATTTATCCCTAACATACATTGGTATGAGAGCACACTCATATTTACTCATATTTCAAGTTGGTTAACAAGCAAGTCCAACTTGGTAGTTATTGCTAACAATTCTCTTATTGATGTTAATAATAAACATTTCTACTGGTCCATTCCTTCAATTTGATATGTGATTCTATTACTCACCTAATACTAGTAAATTTGATTTTAGATTTATGTCAATAAGTCTTTTTGTAGAAATTGAGGACTTTTTTTTAAAGGTGATAAACACCAAACAATATTGATATTTCAAGAAAAACATAGATACATAAGTTTAAAGTTTAACAAGGAATTTATCATCTAGCTACTAGAAGATAAAAACAAAGTACACATATATGAAGAAAAATATGAATCACCAAAAAATCAAAAATATACTCAGCCTGCCAACTTGCTAGCCACCCCTCCATAAACGTCCACCTCATACTACTCTGGAACCCTCAGAGATGGAAGTAGAACAGTAAGTAGAAGGAATTTGCATCTAAGGAATGTGCCACCAAAGACCACCAAATAGAGAAACCATAGGAAAAAAACCATCGACCCCTGAAACTAAAGAAAACACTATGCGTAGACAAAAAGAAAACATAGCAGCCCTGCCACCCTATACAACCAGACTTGCCACCAGTATAGCATCCAGTTCCATGAGATCACCTAGAAAACCAACTTTAGCTAAATTTCCCTCATCATCTGGATCCTCAAATACATATCTAGGGATACGGGGTGCTGAGTCAAGGGAAATAATTCTCAAATAATGAATTCCTGTAAAATCATCCTTAATGTGTTTCACATCCCAATCTGAAAACACAAATGGGAAGACATCAAGCTCCTGGTCAATTGGATCACTAGAAAGGGAGCAAAGAGAGCTTTGTAAGGCATGGTAGACCACTTGGTGAGGGGCCAAGCATCACAAAGTTTTTCTTTCAAATGGTCCACCTATGTGTGTGTCCTCTTGATACATCTGATAGCCTTTAACGGCTTCCGACCACCTTGCAACCATGTATAAATTATTGGATAAGAGACTGGATGCCACCTTATGCACATACTCTACATCTTGAACTAGGTCCATGACATTAGAGAGGATGTGGGAGATGACATCGGAGTAATTCAAAACCCTCTCAGCATATCCCTTTACCCATCTGAGGCCTGTAACCATATGAATGATGAACTGAATCAAAGTGCCATCCCCTTCAATTATGGCCATAAAATTTAGTTAATTGAGGACTTTACACAAGATTTAATTAATCTGAATCATGTCTTCCTAGTAATAAAGGTGACATCCATAAATTGGAGGTGCAACATATAAGGTATTTATCTCTTGTAGATGATATCAACATATCTAATATATTTTAAGGGCCCTTACAAAAGCTTCAGCTCTTTAAAGTGAATAGGGCTAAAGAATCTTCTTGCCTTGGATCTTTATGAGCCTTGTGAAATCTACCTAGGTAGTTATTTAATTGCACAAGAACAACATGGATGAAAATTATCCATGGATCTTGTTGCATTGCTTGCCAAAGAAGTCATTTATTTTTTTTGTGGATCTTACCCCCAAATAAAACTATTTTGCTTTTTCTATGTGCTTTTATTCATGTGCAATTTTATGAGCATCACATCATTTAGGATCAATAAACAATTTAATGAACTATTATTGATTAACCAGGCATTGACCCACTTTGCACAACTTATATTGCCATGAATAGGATCTAAAGTATGATTTTCAACAACAAAGTACATAATTCAAATTTTTCATGCAAGGAATTGTCACAATTACGTATCTTATTGAGATACTATGATTTCTTATTCAAGTGAATCAAACTAGCACCCCAAAATATGCCTAACATAAATCTCAAGATCAAAGTTCCTTTCTTTAAACAATTGATTTAGTATTGTATGGTTCATCACTTTACATGCATCAATCTTGTCCTTTATCATGGGTGTTCAGTTTTATATGGCATATTGATTGATAAACATGTGCTCACTCATTCAGATCAAAGGTTTCTTCCTTTGACTCAAAAAATGATATACTTAGTAAAGGATGTAGGGAAGCTACTGCTAACAGGGCAATGCAGATGTCGATCAAATTAGGCAATTGCTACTATGTATTTCACATAATGATTACAAAATCAAATACATGGGTTCTTAGTTCTATGCATTCTTACCTCTTAATATTATTTGTTGTTGGCTGTCAAAATACATAGACAATGGTTAGTTTTGATTTTCAATAAAAATA
Organism: Cunninghamia lanceolata; assembly: GCA_027924645.1. Lineage (NCBI taxonomy): Eukaryota > Viridiplantae > Streptophyta > Pinopsida > Cupressales > Cupressaceae > Cunninghamia > Cunninghamia lanceolata. The sequence continues at coordinate 1,023,659 of BSBN01000665.1, forward strand.
ATAACTTGCATTTATTACCATCATAGAACCATGCCTATTAACTAGCTATTAATTTTGCAAGATTAGATCTCTACATCGCTCAAGTATAGAATGGGTACAATTACAAATCTACACTGTATCAGTTAGGCCAAATGCCTAAAAAAACTATACCACAAATAGAGATATGCTTCAGTCCTTTCTTGCACTATTAACATTTCAGATGTTTGAACAAACTCATACTTTTGCCTCTATTTTACAAAAAAAATCTTTCTAAAATACTGTTGCATTTGAATTGCTACTAGCACATCTTCCATATGTTCAAATATTATTTCTTGACTGGGCACCTAGCATCTATTTGTGTTTTTTGTTTCTTCTATGTTTTAGTCCCCACATTGCATTTGTCATGTTTAGAGAAATATTTGTTGTTGTCCTATTTTCCACATGTTAGTGTTGACATATGCTACTACTTCATATTGAAATTTGACCCTATGTGTGACTCTATTCTGTAAGAAAATAATGCAACTTTCAAAATGATTGTCCAAAACTAACTAAAATAGCATATTGAATCTACTCTACATGATAGTATACAATTATGCAATTGAATAGAACCCCCTTCAAGGCACTGTACATCCCTTAAATGTCCATGACATGAAGCTCACTATTTTAACCTCATGTCAACATTTTATTAAAGTAAAACCCTGTAAACAATATGAGATTATAAAATATAGTGTTAGATCCAAATGTCTACTTCAAAAATACATATTTGAACCTCCACGTGTAAGTTCAACTTTTTTGAACTTGCATCAATTCATTATTTACATACCTATTGATTCTAGACACAAGTTTCAATTGTAATATTTAGTCCCCGGCTTCGATAGGGATACTTATGTTTTCATCTCATTCCTTTTTCCTATCTTGATTTTCATGTAGGATCAATTTTGTTTGTTTACAATAAGGTTTTGTTCCTATGTCATGCCCAAAATTTACCCTATTTGAACATGGCCAACATAACCACAAAGTCTATAATTGAGTACATATCTCACAAAATTTTATTTGCAGTGCAAGTACTTTGATAGATCATGACAACATCTAACCATACAATCAATAATTTGTTGCATAAAATTAGTTAAATGAGGTAGATGCTTTGATACATCAAAGTTAAAATTTCAATTTGAATGCATAGATTTTACATATAAATTACATCATCATAATAGAATAGCAATTTACCTATGCATGTTACAACCCAATCAAAGTCATGACACCTATCATCCAAAATTCACTTTAACAAAAGAGAATAACAATGAATCTATTTGAACGAACTTCTAATTAGTTTTGATATCAAATTTGAAATACATTAACTCATGACATCAAAATATTTAACATAACATAATTTATAAATCTAAGATTACCATTTTTATGGTGGAATGTATCAATGAACACTTCAAAACTAGGAACTAAAAGAAAAACTCTTTTCATCCATCTATAAGATATATCCCTAAGGAATCCTACCCAAAATTAAACAAATAAGATAGATGCTAAATTGATTATCTCTCACTAGAGTCCTATTTTCTTTACCTTGCTTTGTTATTAACAACTCTCTTGGTTCCAATACCCTGTACCTACATGATATCTGCAAAACTAGATACACAATTAGTCTCTCCATCAAAATGAAATAATCATGATTAAAACTTTGAAATAATGAAGATGATAGGACCTAAGGGCCAGAACTATGCCTTGGGAGCTCATCAAAGATGACCTTACCTACATAGCAAGATTAGAAGCCTCATAGTTCACCTAATTGGACTTGAAACCAACACATACTTGGTTGGACAAAATAAGTATATCCTCTAGTTACAATTCTCACAAATAAATGGAAACAATTTCAATCATATCCACCATTTTGCCATTCTACACAATAATAAGGGAAATAATAGTTTGAGGTGAAAAATTATCACATAGAAATCTCACTATTGATATGCACTGGACAACTGAGAGGGGGGGTGAATTAGTTGTCTTGAAAACTCAAACACATCTGCATTAAAACATTTTAAATACTTATCAGTAGTTATTAAGATTTAACCATGAATGCATAAGATCAGAGACTTAACCACATATGCAATGACAAACAAGGAGACACCAGATTTTACCTGGAAAACCCCAAGGTGGGGAAAAACCACGAAGAGTATTAGCTCTCAATATTTATTGTAATATTGAAATAATGATGATTAGGATTGGTCACTCTATGGGCCTAATCATACTGACTAACTACCATGAAGCATAACTAGGTCTAGCAGGCTCACTACCTCAACCCTAAACCTACCAAGATTACAATAAGGGTTGTTAAACCTTGAGGGCTATTAAACCCTACTTGCAGCTCACTGCCAGGCTTCACTGCTATGACCAACACCTTTGTATATATGTAATTGAAGTACAACAGTTCCTCTACTCTACTCTTCCTCTGCTCTAGTCTTCCTCTTCTCTACTCTACCTCTTCTTTGCTCTGCCTCTTGGACCTTTCTTATGATCTTTTCATTTTTTCTCAAGGACAACTTTTCCACAACACAACTACAAGTATTTATACATTTTATCAACCTTGGAATGATCATCAAGGTCAGCATACAATTATCAACCATTGGAACATTCTCTAATGTTGGCATTACAAACATTTACAAATAGGTCTTGACCTATTACTACATTATGCAAAGGGGATAAACTAAAAGAGCACGTAGATCACACCATGCCTTAGCTAGGACTCAAACACAATCTTTCATGCTTAAAAATGCTTCCACAATCTTCCAAAGATCTTTGCAATTACTAGGATCAACCAGGTCAGCCAAAGTTGGTTACACACTACATTATTTGGGAACAATCTTCAAACACAATCTCAATTCCTTAACGTGGACCAATGTCAGGATAGGAACATGATCGTGAGACATCCAAAAGCATGTTATAATCATTAGGAGAAACCACACAACCTTTAACCTCTTTACCCATAAGAATCTTCACACTGGAACACATGAACTTAACTATCTTCAACTATCATAAAGAAAAAGATAGCTTGCCAACCACCAAACCATGAACCCTTGCAACTGTAGGAACTTATCATCATTCTAGACTTCCCTCTAGAACTGTAGAGAAAAATACTTTATTACGGAGGAATGCAGAGCATAATACTTTCTCCCTGTCCCAACTGAACTTTACAGAAAAAGTAGGTTTCACTCTAGTGAATAGAACTCACTCAAATATTCATATGGAGGGCTCAAACCTAGAATGTAGCATCCTCAGACACACCTCTAACTTATTTCCAATTGGTAGACCACGATCTTCAAGCAACAGTAAATGTGGAGTAGTTTACCGGATTGTTCTTCAACATACAACTCACTGTCTGTACTGCACTTCTCTATAAGTCACTTGTTTCTTCCGAAGAGGCTAATTTTTTCAATATCCTTAACATACAAATCTTCTAAAAAAGTAATAGAATAAGATACAATTGACACCAATGACAACAAAGATATGTTGACATCAATGACAACATGATTAGGTACATACTTGCAACAATCTCCCCCTTTGTCATTGATGGCAACATATGATGTGAAAAACTGCAACAGCCATCAAGATAAGATTCTCCCCCTTTCTCTTTACACATCTATACTCTTTTTTTCTACAGGATTCTCCCCCTTTCTCTTTGCACATCTGCACTCTTTGTCTCTCTAAGTTTTTCACATGACTTCTCTCCCTCTTTGACATCAATGGCAAAGGGCACATACTTGCATTCTTTTTCTCTAATCCAATCTCTCTTCTAAACTCTTTGACTAATCCCCCTAAGAAGTAGCCCTAAAAAGTATCAATCTAGATCTTTGAACTCCTCTAGACTGATGCACTATTGTGCACCTTAGTTAAGACTACGAGAAGTGATAACCCCTAACTTTTCTCTGAGAAACTCAAAAGTGTCCTTAGACAGAGGCTTGGTAAAGATGTTTGCAATCTAATCTATACTCCAACTTGACTTTAGTTTTTTGTCACCTTTTCTCTCAGAAAGTGATACCTGATGGATATATGCTTTATCCTTGAATGTATTACTGGATTCCTTGATATGTTGATGGCACTTGTGTTGTCACAAAAGATTGTAATGGGATCTTCATACACAACTCTGATGTCCATCAAAGTCTGTTTCATCCATAACACTTGAGTGCAACTGCATGCTACTATAATGTGTTCTGCTTCTATAGTAGACAAGGATATTGAATCATGTTTCTTTCTCAACCAAGATATCAACCTTTTTCCTAAGAAGAATGCACCTCCACTTGTGCTTTTCCTATCATCCATATCTCCAACCCAATTTGCACCAATGTATGCACTGAGGGTAAAATCATTGTCCTTAAGATACCACAAACCATAATCCATTGTATCTTTTCAATATCTTAGAATTCTCTTCATTGCCATCACATGAGATTCCTTGGGTTCTACTTGAAACCTTGCTACAAGACATACTGCATGCATTATGTTAGGTCTAGTTTGAATTAGATAAAGCAATCCTCCAATCATAGATCTATACCTTTTCTGGTCTACCATGGGTGAGTTATCATCTTTATTCAACTTACAACCAATTACCATAGGTGTGGAAACTAATTTAGAGTCTTCCATCCCAAATTTCTTTAACAACTCTTTCACATACTTAGACTGAGAAATGAAGATACCTTTATCTGATTGACTTATTTGCAGACCTAAAATGAAGTTCATCTCTCCAAACATAGACATTTCAAATTCACTTTGCATTTCTCTAGCAAAAACTACTCGCACATACCTTCATTACCTCCAAAAATAATATCATCAACAAAGACTGCAACAATCAAGATTTGTTCATCATTGATCTTGAAGTAGAGATTATTGTCTGTAGTACCTTTACTGAACCCTATTTGTATTAGATACTATCCAATTGTGCATACCATGCCTTGAGAGCTTGTTTTAATCCATACAAAGCTTTCTTCAATCTGCATACCTTGTCACCCTGATCTGATAACTGAAATCATTCTGGCTATTCAATATATACTTCTTCTTCCAACTCTCCATTTGAGAAGGCAGACTTCATATCCATTTGATAGACCTTAAAATCTTTGTATGCTGCAAAAGCCAAGAACATCCTTATTGCTTCAATCCTTTCCACTAGAGCAAAAGTTTCTTCAAAGTCTATTCCTTCAACTTGAGCATATCCTTTGCATACCAACATTGCTTTGTTTCTTACGACTTCACCATTTTCATTCATCTTGTTTCTGAAGAACCACTTTGTGTCAATTACATTCTTATCTACTAGTCTAGGAACAAGATCCCAAGTCTAATTCTTCTCTATCTACATCAATTCCTCTTCCATGCCCTTTACCCAATTCTCATCTTTGCAAGCCTCATCCATAGTTTTAGGTTCAATCTTGGAAATCAGATAGAAATTTACTTGTTCCTCTGCAACTTTTCTTCTGGTTAGGATCCCTTTTCTCTTATCTCCTATGATTTGATCTTCAGAATGACTGAGTCTTACATACCTTGGAGTTTTGGTGGGACTTTCTAGGGCTTGTTCTTTTCCATCTGAGTTATCTTCATGCTGCTCTACTTCTGAAACCTCTGGTTCATCTGATTCATATCCATTTGATTCTGAAGACCTTTTCTTACTTTCATCAACTTTGACATTTGCACTTTGAATGATCTTATTCAACCTGTTATTATAGCACCGGTATGCCTTTCTCTTAGTGGAGTAACCAAGGAAGATTCCTTCATCACATCTAGCATCAAAATTGCCAAGATCTTCTTCCCTTTGTTGTAACATTTGCTACCAAAAACCTTGAAATATTTCATAGTAGGAACTTTGCCATGCCACAATTCATAAGGAGTCTTAGAGTTGTTACCTTTTACTTGGACTTTGTTTAGGATATACACCACTGTATGAATTGCCTCTCTCCAATATGCTTCCAACAGATCATCTTCCTTCATCATGGTTCTAGTAGTTTCTTGAACTATTCTATTTTTCCTCTCAACAACTCCATTTTGTTGTGGAGTTCTAGGTGTAGATAGCTATCTATTTATTCCATGTTCTTCACAAAATAAATTGAATCCATTTGATGTGAACTTTCCTCCTCTATCAGACCTCAAGCATTTGATCTTCAAGTCCATCTCATTTTCAACCATTGCCTTACAAGCCTTGAACTTGTTTAGGGATTCATCTTTTTCTTTCAAAAAGGTAACCCAAGTCATTCTAGAATAATCATCAATAAGCAACATGAAGTGCCTGTCTCCTTACAAACTTCTTACTCTAGTAGGTCCGCACAGATCTATATGCATTAGCCCAAGTAGTCCTTCAACTGATTTGTCCTTACTTTTGAAACTTGTTCTTGTTTGCTTCCCAAATTGACACTCCTTGTAAATAGGATTAGCATGCTTCACAAGCCTAGGTAGATCTCTAACAGCTTGTGTATTGCTTATCTTCAAAATGTTATCAAAATTTATGTGACACAACCTTCTATGCCATAACCAAATCTCATCAATTTGAGCCAATAAGCAATAATTTTTAGTTCCTTTTAAGTGATAGATATTACCTCTAATCTTCTTACCAGTTGCAATGACTATTCCAGAGCTTTCCTTGATCTTGCATTCATTGTCCTTGAAGCTTAAATCATAGCCTTTGTCATACTTCTGACCCACACTCAGAAGATTGTGCTTTAATCCCTTCAAATACAAGACATCTTTGGTATTATGCTTGCCATCAAAAGAAATAGATTATTTTCCACAAATCTTACCAGTTGTATCATCTACAAACCTAACCAGTCCACCATCATATCTTTCCAAAATCAAAAACTTACTTTTGTCACCAGTCATGTGGTGAGAGGATCCACTAACAATAACCCATCCATCTTTGTCCTTAATAACCTGAGTAGCCAAAGCACTTACCACTGGTTTTCTTTCTTCACATAGCTAGAAAAATTAGTAGACACATGATCTTCCTTAATAGCAATAAACAAGCATTCATTTGCAGAGGTACTAGCATTATTAGGTTCTCCATTATCTGATACTCCATCATCATCAAAATCTTCAACATAATAGCACCTTTTTTGGGTCCTCAGTCTGTTCTCATATATTTTTCTATTTCTTTCAATTCTTTCAGGACATATGGAAGCAAAATGACCTACTATACCACAGGAAAAACACTTGAAAGGTAATTTGCCTTTATACTTACCAGATCCTCTTTGCAATCTATCCATAAGGTTGGCTTCAATTTCATCAAACTCTTCATCAAATTCAACCTTGTACTTTTCTGATCTGAAAGTTTTTCCTAAAGTGCTGGCTTTGAAGTCAGTCTCAACTTTCAGCAGAGCATCGCCAAATTATCTCATTTCAAAAGTAGTAAGATTGCCAAGAAACTAGTCCATGTCAACATCTTTTACTTGCATGAATTCTTCAATTGTAGCTACCTTGTGACAATAGGCCTTGGGAAGAGATCTAAGAATCTTCATCACTATTTCCTTATCGTCAAGAGTTCCTCCCATGGCTTTTATCCCTATGACAAATTCATCAACTCTTTTCATAAAGGCTAATACATTCTCATCTTCATTCATCTTTAGGGTTTCATATTTCACTTTCAGACTTTGTAGCTTGTCTTTCTTCACAGAATCATCTCCTTCATACAATTTTTTCAACTTTTCCCATACCTCATTTGTAGTTTCAAGATCCATGAATTTTGTCAGAACTGAGTTGGTTAATGAGCTTAGCAGAGCATCCTTCACCTTGACATCCATCTCATATTATTTGATTTCATCTTTAGTCATTAGGGTATTTTGAGGCATGGTGTATTTTATTTCTACACCTTTCCATACTCTGTAACCAAGACAAAGAAGATGGCTTTTCATCGAAGCCTTCCAAAGACCATAATTTGATCCATCAAAATATGACACTTCCTTCTTGTAAGACATATTGGATCTTCCTCAAGCTGTTAAACTTTCTTCAGAGAAACTTGGCTCTGATACCATTTGTTGATATGCATCAGAAAACTAAGAGGAGGTGGGGGGGTGAATCAGTTGTCTTGAAAACTCAAACACTTCTACATTAAAACATTTTAAACACTTGTTTGCAATTATTAAGATTTAACCATGAATGCATAAGATCAAAGACTTAACCACATATGCAATAACAAACAAGGAGACACCAGATTTTACATGGAAAACCCCAGGGTGGGGAAAAACCACGGAGAGGATTAGCTCTCAATATATATTGTAATCTTGAAATAATGATGATCAGACTTGGTCACTCCATAGGCTTAATCATACTGACTCATTGTCATGAAGCACAACTAGGTCTAGCACGCTCACTGCCTCAACCCTAAACCTAGCAAGATTACAATAAGGGTTGTTAAACCTTCAGGACTGTTAAACCCTGAGGGCTGTTAAACCCTAAGGGTTGTTAAACCCTACAGGTGGATCACTACTAGGATTCATTGCCATGATCAACACCTTTTTATATATGTAATTGAAGTACAATAGTTCCTCTGCTTTGCTCTTCCTCTTCTTTGGTCTTCCTTTACTCTACTCTTCCTCTTCTCTACTCTACCTCTTGGACCTTTCTTATGATCTTTTCTTTTTCACTCAAGGACAACTTTTCCATGACTCAACTACAAGTATTTATACACTTGCTCAACCTTGGAATAATCATCAAGGTTGGCATTACAATTATCAACCATTGGAACATTCTCCAATGTTGGCATTCCAAACATTTACAAATAGGTCTTGACCTATTACAACATTATGCAAAGGGGATAAACTAAATTAGCATGTAGATCATGCCATGCCTTAGATGGGACTCAAACATGATCTTCCACATTTCAAAATGCTTCCACAATCTTCTAGAGATCTCCACAATTATTGGGATCAACAGGTCAGCCAAAGCTGGTTACACGTTGTGTTATCTGGGAACAATCTTCAAACACAATCTCAATTCCTTAATGCAAACCAATGTTAAGATAGGAACATGATCAGGAGACATCCACAAGCACATTACAATCATCAGGAGCAACTGCACAACCTTTAACCTCTTTACCCATAAGAATCTTCACATGGAAACACATGAACTTAACTGTCTTCAATTGTCATAAAGAAAACATAGCTTGCAGACCACCAAACCATGAACCCTTGCAACTATAGGCACTTATCATCATCCCAAACTTCCCTCTAGAACTATAGAGTAAAATACTTTATTGTGAAGGAATGTGGAGCAGAATACTTTCTCCATGTCCCAACTGAACTTTACAGAAAAAGTAGGTTTCAGTTTGAACACAACTCACTCAGATCTTCATGCAGAGGGTTCAAACCTAGAATATAGCATCCTTAGGCATACCTATAACTTACTTCCAATCTATAGACCTGATGAAGGGGGTAAATCATAAAACACACAATAATAGAAATTGAACACAGAGAATAGAACTTTCTTTTATTGATCTGGGCAACTCATTACATTACAGAAGCTTAATTACAATCAGAGGAATTAGTCCTCTACAAGTTGCAACACACTACAGCTACCATCACCAAGCTCTGGAATCTTCCACCTTCTGTAACCCCCAAATCAGCTAGGGTTTCTATTTTCCTCCTATTCTTGACTCTACACTTGCCCCCTTAACTCCACTACTGCCCAGGGTTCCCAAAAATGGTTATTAATAGCCTTTTTGGCGGCCAACAACCTAATTTCAAATTTTGCATCTACCTCCAAAAATAGGTCAACTTCCGGGAGCCATAATTTTTGATCCGGGACTCCGATTGACGAACCGTTTTATGCGTCGAAAATCTCGCGGAGTGCTCTACATGCTAAGAACTAGCTTTACTAGTTCTAGCCATTTTCGGGCCCGTACGGGGCCATTTAGTGCCTCAAACCTGAGTTTGAATAATTTTTAGGCATTTTTCAGGAAACAGAAACTTTAATATCTTTCAGTTCATAAATGATCTTCATGTGATTCCTTTGCCAAAGGTCTTATATTTCCATTATGTAACTTCCTGTAAATTTTGACTTCATTCCGTGCCCAAATACAAACTTTCTAAAAATAGCAGTTTACTATTTTTAGCAGTTTGAGAAAACTGAAAGTTCTACATTATTATTCAGGTGATTATGGAACCAAAAACACTAATTATGGAAAGAAATGAAAACAACTACAATGATTTTGAATTAACTTCTTTTTGGGTGATGCAAGATTGCCCTTACACCACTGGATGCTCCTGCATTAGACACCCAGGGTAATTTGAGAAGTGACCCTGTCACGTCTCATGTGTTTGTGTGAGGAAAACCCAAACGGTCAACCTCTGCCTTAGATAACCAAGAAGAATCTTCAACAGGCCTTCCTTTCCATTTTAGCAGATATTCTTCATATTACTTATTCCGAGTACTTCTTCCCACACAGCTATCCAAGATATCTTCTATCTCCTCTGTTGAAGTAGATGCTGGAATACTCCACTGTTCTTCTGTTGGTCCATCCTCTATTCCACCTTCATGATATTCTGATAAATCAACAATGTTGAAAACAGGGGAAATATTGATCCCACTTGGCAGCTCTACCTCATATGCATTTCCTGAATCATGTTTCTTCAAAATTTTGCATGGTCCAAATTTCTTCATTTTCAACTTATTGTATGTTCCAATTGGGAACCTTCCTTTTCTCAAGTGAACCATGACTTCATCTCCTACCTGGAATTCCTTATATCTCCTCTTCTAATCTGCCTTAGCCTTGTACTGAATATTCATTTTATTAATGTGCTTTCTCACCTATTCATGCAAATTCTTCAGATGTTCTGCAAAGTCTTCAGCTTCAACAATTGTCTTTTCTCTGTTGTCCAGCTTCCTTAACTCAGAAGCATTTCTTGGGCTATTGCCATATACAATCTGGAATGGTGATTTACCAGTACTCCTATTGACAGAATTGTTGTAAGCAAATTCTGCCTGTGGTAAAATCAAGTCCCATCCCTTAGGCTTATCTCCTACTAAGCATCATAGCAGGTTACCCAAACTCCTATTCACCACTTTAGTTTATCCATCAGTCTGTGGATGGTGTGTAGAACTAAACTTCAAATCTGTCTTCAACTTCTTCCACAATGTCCTCCAGAAATAACCAACAAACTTGGTATCTCGATCTGAAGCTATGCTCTTTGGTAGACCATGTAGTCTCACCACTTCCCTGAAAAATAACTCTGCAATATGAACAGCATCATTAGTCTACTTACAAGGAATAAAATGTGCCATCTTTGAGAATCTATCCACCACCACAAAAATAGAATCATGCCCTCTCTATGTCCTTGGTAAACCAAGAACAAAATCCATACTAATATCATCCCATGGCTTCTCTGGTACAGGTAATGGTTGATACAATCCTGTATTTTGACTTGTTCCTTTTGCCATCTGACATACTCTGCAACTCTGCACAAACTTCCTCACATCTTGCTGCAACTGTGGCCAATAATAATTTTCACCAACAATAGAAATGGTCTTATCTCGACCAAAGTGTCCAGCCAATCCTCCACTATGCTTCTCCTTAATCATGTTCTCTCTCATGGAACTCCTCGGAATGAACAACTGGCTTCCTCTAAACAACATGCCATCTTGGATTATGAAATCCAACCATTTTGTCCTATCGAAAGTAATAGGCTCCAGAGAAGCTTTCCAAGCCTCTGCAAAATCTGGATCTTTAGGATACAAACTTTTGAGCTCATCGAACCCAACAACCTCTATCTTCATTTCTGTCAACAAATTTTGCCTTCTGCTCAAGGCATCTACAACTCTGTTCGACTTCCCACTCCTGTGCTTCAAAACAAAGGTATAACTCTACAAAGACTCAACCCATTTTAAGTGCCTTTGGTTCAACTTCCCTTGACTATTAAGCTATTGCAAAGCCTGATGATTAGTATATAAAACAAACTCTTTTGGCAACAAATAATGTCTCCATTTCTTCAAAGCCTGAACTATTGCATAAAATTCCTGATCATAAATAGATTACTTTTTCTTGGCATCATTAAGCTTCTCACTAAAATAGGCAATGGGCTTACCTTCTTGGCTCAAAACAACTCCTATACCACTACCACTAGTATCACAATCTACCTGAAATACCTTATTGAAATCTGGAAGTGCCAAAATAGGTTGTTCTACAACTTTTTGCTTCAATGTATCAAAGCTCTTGTTTGCTCCTTTAGTCCATCTAAACTCTTTTCTATCCCCTCTCATTGTCTCAGTGAGGGGTGCACAAATGCTACTAAAATTCTTGATAAACTTCCTATAAAAACTTGCCAAACCATGAAAAGATCTTACCTCCGTTGCACTCCTTGGTGTAGGCCATTCAATGATAGCCCTTACCTTTTCTGGGTCCATCTTAAGACCTTCCTCTGAGACAGCAAATCCCAGGTATACCAACTCTTTCTTTGCAAAACTACATTTCTTCAGATTAATCAACACCTTCTCCTCCCTTAGCTTCTCTAGAACTCTTCTGATATGCATCAAATGCTCATCCCAAGTCTTACTGAAAATTAAAATATCATCCAAATAAACAATAACAAAACTTCCCAAAAATTCTTTTAGTACCTCGTTCATGAGCCACATGAATGTGCTCAATGCATTGGTTAGCCCAAATGGCATGACTAACCACTCATACAAACCTTCCTTTGTCTTAAAGGTTGTCTTCCATTCATCTCCTTCTCTGATACGGATCTGTTGATATTCACTCTTTAGGTCAATTTTTGTGAAGTACTTGGCTCCACTCAAACAATCCATTATGTCATCCATTCTTGGCAATGGAAATATATACTTGATCGTTATCTTATTGATGGCTCGAGAGTCTATACACATCCTCCATTCTCCATTTTTCTTTGGTGCTAGTACTACAGGTACTGCACATGGACTTAGGCTTTCCCTTATCAGTCCCTTCCTCAACAACTCCTGAACTTGTCTGTTCAGCTCTTCATTCTCTACAGGGGTCATTCTGTGGGCTGCCTTGTTTGGCAAACTGGCTCCTGGTATCAAATCCATTTGATGACTTATCTTCCTTATTGGTGGTAAACCTTCTGGTACATTATCAGAGATAATGTCCTGGAACTCTTCCAACATATCTGAAACTTCTGCTAGTACATCTTCACAGTTCTCTTGACTAATCTTGGGAATCAATGCAAAGCAATGATGCTCATGCTTCATTCCCTCCAAAAACTTTCTACCATCTACCAAGCAAATTCTGGCAGTGCTACATACCTTTTCTTCCACCTCCTTCAAGGGCTTCAACTTATGACGAACTCCATCCTTTGTTAGGGAATATGTGTTTGCACGGCCATCATGGACAACGCTCCTATCATACTGCCACGGCCTCCCCAATAACATATGACATGCATCCATCGGTATGATGTCACACAGCACCTCATCATAGTAGTCACCAATCTTGAACTTCACTAAACACTGTTCATTGACCAAAGCTCTATGGTCCTTCTGCAACCATGCAATCCTGTATGGATGTGGATGCTTTCTTCTTGTCAACTTCAACTTGTCAACCATCTCCTCTGAAACAAGATTATCAGTGCTTCCACTGTCAATAATAATATCACAACACTTACCTTCACATTTGCACCTTGTGTGGAATAAACTCTTCCTCTGATTGGGTTCTTTCTCCTCATTCAACAAAGTTCTTCTAACAACTAGGGTTTCTCCCCTTTCTGCATCTTCAGAGTGCTCAGACTGTGCATTTTCATCCACATGTGCAACTCATGCATTACCTTTAGGTCTTCTATTCATCCTTCCTTGATGTTGCGGACACTCGTATGCTCGATGCCCTTCTTCTCCACATTGGAAATAGGTTCCTCTAAAACCTCCTCTTCCAGGTCCTTGCCCAGGTCTACCTCTTCCTCTTCCTCTTTGCTCACCATTGTTTTGGTCACGAGGGTGCTAGGTATTATCACCTCTCTGATTTCGACTGGTACCAGCTTCTTCACTTTTCTTTGCATCTTCATTTCGGCCCCCATAGGGTCTTCCACCAGTCCTTCCACCTTGACCTCTTCCCCTTTGCTTGCTATCAAATCTTTTATTCAGCTTCTCTTCTACCTTCAGGGAAAACTGGTACGCATCTTCTATGGTGGTCATTCTTACTAGGCTCAACTCCTCTTGAATACTCAGCCTCAACCCATTAATGTAATGGGCTACCTTCTCCTTGTTGGGCTCTGCATGGCCTATCCTGATAGTAATTTTATAAAACTCTTCTATATACTCCTTAACAGACTTGTTACCTTGCTTTAGTCCTTGTAGCTTCTTCAGCAACTCCATCTCATAGTCCACAGGAATGAATTGCTTCTTTAGTTTCTCCACCATCCGATCCCATCTAGTGATCTTTCCTTTTCCTCTTCTATTCCTCTCTAATTGGACCTCCTTCCACCAAATATTGGCGTGGCCCTTCAACTTTGTTTTTGCAAACTTAACCTGATCTGGATCCTCCACATCTTCATACTCAAAATACTCCTCCATGTCATTGATCCGATCAATAAGCTGTTCTGGATTCAAATCTCCAGAATATGTAGAAACTTCAATCCTGGGCCTCTTTTCGATCTTTGAAATGGCCCTCAACAACCTAACTTCTACAGCATCTCCGGTGGCTTCTTGTTCTTCCTCAGATAGCTCTTCTTTAGCTTCATCTTCACTTTCTTCTCTTACCCTCGGCTCAAACCCTCTTCGTAGCTCCTCTTGCAATGCATCGATTTGTCTTTGTAGGGCTCTAAAACCCTCTTCTGTCAAAGCATTCCTCCCAACACAATTTCTTCGTGGAGGCATCTTGGTCTCCGCAGCAAACCCACAACCTTAGGTCTTGGTGCAAATTGCCTCACAGTTAGCGATTTGTCTACACACTCAGGAACCCTTACTCTGATACCACTTGACGAAGGGGGTAAATCATAAAACACACAATAATAGAAATTGAACACAGAGAATAGAACTTTCTTTTATTGATCTGGGAAACTCATTACATTATAGAAGCTTAATTACAATCAGAGGAATCAGTCCTCTACAGGCTACAACACACTACAGCTACCATCACCAAGCTCTAGAATCTTCCACCTTCTATAACCCCCAAATCAGCTAGGGTTTCTATTTTCCTCCTATTCTTGACTCTACACTTGCCCCCTTAACTCCACTACTGCCCAGGGTTCCCAAAAATGGTTATTAATAGCCTTTTTGGCGGCCAACAACCTAATTTTAAATTTTGCATCTCCCTCCAAAAATAGGTCAACTTCTGGGAGCCATAACTTTTGATCCGGGACTCCGATTGATGAACTGTTTTATGCGTCAGAAAGCTCACAGAGTGCTCTATGTGCTAAGAACTAGCTCTACCAGTTCTAGCCATTTTTGGGCCCGTACAGGGCTGTTTAGTGCCTCAAACCTAAGTTTGAATAATTTTCAGACATTTTTCGAGAAACAAAAACTTTAATATCTTTTAGCTCGTAAATGATCTTCATGTGATTCCTTCGCCAAAGGTCTTATATTTCCATTATGTAACTTCCTGTAAATTTTGACTTCATTCCGTGCCCAAATGCAAACTTTCTAAAAATAGCAGTTTACTATTTTTAGCAGTTTGAGAAAACTGAAAGTTCTACATTATTATTCAGGTGATTATGGAACCAAAAACACTAATTATGGAAAGAAATGAAAACAACTATAATGATTTTGAATTAACTTCTTTTTGGGTGATGCAAGATTTCCCTTACACCACTAGATGCTCCTACATCAAGACCATGATCTTCAAGCAACAGTAAATGCAGAACAGTTTACCAGACCGTTCTTCAGCATATAACTCATTGTCTACACTGCACTTCTCTGTAACTCACTTGTTTCTTTTGGAGAGGCTAATTTTCTCAATATCCTCAACATGCAAAGCTTCTAAACAAGTAATAGAATAAGATACAGTTGATACCAATGACAACAAAGATATGTTGACATCAATGACAACACGGATTAGGCACATACTTGTAACACTCACAAAATCAACTAGCCAACACATAACCATGTTGTATATCCAGTATTACTAATTTTTAGGATATATACCTAGATTTCTTAAGGAGAAATCAAAATCCATTTTAGAATAAACAATCTATTCAATTAGGAAGGATAATAAAATTATTAAATTACATAAAGGGTCATCACTATTATAAGAACCTTCTTGTACTAAAATAAGAGAGACACTATGTCATCTTAGTATGGTAAGAGCAATCATTATGCACCCTTTGGAGTAGAAGTTAAAATGATTAAATAAATAAATAACTAAGGTTATCTCAAAAAGAGAAAAATAACAACTCTATCAACTCAAGTAATACTCAAGAAATGCAACACTAGCACATATACAAGTGGGAAGCTAACTCCAGGAGTAAAACATGAATCTATCCATTCACTTGTCCTTATTATTATGAATTAGAATTAGTAATAATATAAAAAGTAAAATTTATTACTTTCATCTTTAAAAAGCATAGGAATTAAATATTAACCCTACACTAAGATTCATTTATTATAACACCAGATGCATTCAACTCTAAAATCTTATCGATACCCAATTCTACTTAGGTGCCAAACACATTTCAATTCTTAGCATAATAACTAATGGCTCTAGACATTCTAAATATTCCCCTACTCAATTCTATTTAATGAGATCAGGAAGAAAGTAAATTAAATAACATGCATGGAACTATTTTATTCCTCCTATAATCGTATACCCATATTCTTATCTTATACACCAAAAATCCTAAGAATAAGATCCAACTATAAACTTGCATCAATAGTTTGAATCCTTTTGGGAAGGCAGTGGAAAATTTTATAAAATGAATCAATAAGGAGATACAAACATATAAAAAACTATTACTTGTAATGAAATTACTTGATATAGAGATAATTAGACCAAAAAGGAGGACCCATAGAACGTTATTCTATTCATCACACAATTAATAAGCAACCACTTCCAACAAACTCAGCCTCAAACTTCCTTGTACCACTACAATATTATAACTTATAAGCTTGTATAGTTATCATTCATTAATATACTAATGGATCCTAACTCAGTATGCCATAAAAAATAAAATAAAAGTTAGAAAGATATGTGTTAACTAACAAACTATTTTTTATTATGGCAAGTTGCAAATCAAGGTGTAGATCCCTATAACAAAAAGCCATAAGGGCAATAAAACAAGCCAATAGGCCATGAATAGCTGAGAGATAATAGACCAATAGAAAAAAATCATGCTAAAGTAAATACAATACCATAACCAAAAATAGAGACAAGAACATAAACTACTTAAGAAGCATGTTCTAATCATCCATAAGGAACCCAAGAAGCTCATTTTTGCTCATAGAATCCTTCTCTTCACCCTATTTTCCATCCTTAATGTCCTGCAAGATACCCAAAGAGGTTGCTACCCGATGAGTCACTTTAGAGAAAACAATCTCCATAACCCTCATCTTTTATTCAAGGGAGGTCATTCGCTCTTTCAAATCTACTATATCCTTCTTGAATAGGCTGCATCTTTAACACTTCTCCTCGTTGGCCACCTCCTTAACCAGAGAATCCATAACCTTATGCTCAGAGTTAGTATCAACTTCATCCTCCTTAGTATCATAATAGGAGCTATTCAACTCCTCAAATAGGCTAGCTCCCCCTTGGGAAACAGGCTGCTCTGGGGTAAGATTCACTTCTTTAATCTCAATTTCCTCCTTAGGGTCTGAGGCCGAAGAGTAGTCTACAATTTCCAGCATGGGGGTCTTAGCTACAACTCACCTACTAGAGCAATGGATGCTTAGCTTTCTAGTAGTACTAAACTTACCTTTTACCACTTTCACATTCCCCTTCACAACCTCCTCAACACCCTTCTCCTGAATATTAGTGTGGCCACCCTCAATGGAGAGTTCCTTGGTTTCTTCTTCAGTAGCCAAATTCTTAACCTTCTTTGTAGAATTCTCAAGTTCAAAAGGAACGCTTCTATCTCTCTTCTACTTTTTCTAACTACAGTGAGAAGGGCTATGCTTAAAGTCATAAAGGCCCTCATCCGCCACCTATTGAGCTTGACCAGGGGACCTAGACACACCACCAACAAGGGAGGGAAAATCAAATGGGCCTGTCAGGGAGGGGGATTTTTTCTTAGCACTTAAGAGAGCTTTGACACTTTTTTCTTATGGGATCGAGAGGCCAGAGTCTCAGTAGATGAAGCCTTAGGGTTTGGGGATGACCCATTAGGGTCGAGAGAATCTTTAATAGATGGTTTTATGACCTTTTCCTTAGCTAGGCTACCACCAACTTGACACTCAGCAGGACATTGTCATCAGACTCATCATCCTGAACCTCCTCGACAAGGCAAGCCTTAATAGGATTGGGAGGGAATAAAGTGAGGTGAAAGTGATACAATAGAGAATCAATCCTTGGTGTAGGGGCATGATAACAACACTAGGGTTGGTGGAGTGAGTAGTTTTCACAACTTTAACAGAAGACTCCAGGGAAGATAACAAATAAAAAGGAAATTTGATGAGCAATTTATGGCAAAAGTGGTTTAAGAGGGCATAGTGGTAGTGATAAAAGCACCTAAATTGGCCCTCAAGAGGTATGTATTTCATAATAAGGAAGAATACCTTATCCCAAGGGTAGATTAGGTTGTCTCTCTCAAAACCATCTTGTAGCTGAACAGGTGACTCTCCCTCGAAAAACTTTTTCATGCTCTCAAGGTCTTGCACCTTCATCTATTTTTTTAGTTATTTCCCTTTGTAGAGTAAGCCCATGGCTTGAGAAATTATGTACTTACTAATTTTGAATTGGACTCCTTCCACCCGAACCTTCCTTGAGTCTTCCCATGATATGACAAATTGAACTGAGAGGTTCTCATCGTAATCATTGAGGCACTCCAAAAATGGAGTGAGCCCACCCTCATAGCATATGCTCCAAACCATAGAATCAACCTTGAATTTGGCACATGAGGATGGTTCATTTCACACCTTTTCACCCCCCATTGAAATCCTATTCAAAACCCCTAGGAGACTAACACTCTATAAAATCACCCACAACCAAATGTCTTGGAAGTTGCTGGAGAATTTTCTAGCTTCATAGGTGTAGTCACATTCATTAATCCAACTCCAATGGCAGTTGGAAATACTCAGCCTATCCTTACTACCATCTCCTCTTTTCAAATCATTATTACTACCATTATGAGGAATGTGCGGGTTGTCATTTGGGGTGTGCGCCACCCAATTTCGAATTGGCTCTGAGGGCCACCTTGGCATTGGCCACATGACCTTGCTGATCTAGCCCTTGATGATGTGGTATGTCTACCCATCAAAAGACTATCATACATCATCCTACCACTCATAGTATCGACCCCCCTTTGTAGCCTTTGGTGCTCACTATTTATCATAATGAAAAACATAAGAATATATCTCCAAATATATTCTTTGACCTAGGAGTACCTTCTAATCACCATTATTGAGGATCAATCTTGAGCCTCTATATAGAGGCATTCTCTTATATTGCATGGGAGATTGTTAGGAATCCTCCAGTACCTCCTTGGGAATAAATTAATTCCCATATTAGCCATAATGTTCGCCAAATGATTACCTTCTCTATAGGTATGCCTAAAAACAACATCATCAAGGCCCAGAAGGAGTTGCCTGATGTCTTGTATTATGTCCACAATATGCCAGCCAAATCTAGCCTTATCTTGGACAACATCAAGGATAAGTTTTGAGTCTCCTTCAATCAGAAGGTTTTTTACTCCAATAGACAGGGCCACCTTAACCCTCCATAGAAGTGTCATAGCCTCGACCACATTGTTAGAATTGTCACCCAACCCCCCAGCAAAGGCAACCAAAAGATTCCCCTTTGCTAATTTTAGGACCCAACCACCATTGGCCGGTCCTAGGTTCCCTTTAGCAACACCATCAAAGTTGAGTTTCATCCATCCTTCAGTAGAGGGCACCCACTTAGTGTTTTTGCAAGCTATCTTCTTCGAATTGTCCACCCTACAAATGTGGGATGAGATACTCCATTTATTGATAATATTAATTTTAATCTTGTGGGGTGGAGAGTCCACATCTTTTAAAGTGCTGTTAGAGATACTTTCCTCCAAAACTTAAGAGAGAATGCAAGACCTCCTTAGCAAATTTAACATTATCCCTGAACAATCTGTTGTTCTTTTTCTTCCAAAGACCCCATGCCAGAATAGGGGGGTCTAAGTCCAGAGCTCTTTACAAATAGGATGAAAAAAGGGAGTAGACCAACACTTCACAAAAGTAGTAAGGTCTATGTTCATACTCTAGGAAACAACAAGATTCTACAAAGACAAGATCCAAACCTCCTAGGAGAATTCACAATGAAGCAACAAGTGGGAAACATACTCCTCCTCCTCCATATAGAGAGCACAACAATTTAGGATTTGGAAGCTGTTGATCTCCAGGTTGTCCATAGTTAAAATCCTATTATGCATCACCAGCCACCAGAAGTGATTAATCTTGGGGATAAGGTCGTGGTTCCAAACCTTGCCCCAAAAGCTAGAGTCCTCATTGTAATCTAGAAGCAAGCTATAATCAGACTTAACAGACAAGGACCCCATTTTATCTTTGGCCCATAAAAAAATGTCCTCAAAAGGGAAGATAGGAATCCTACATCCTTGGAGGGTTTGATGTAGGTCCTCAGTAGCCTACAAAAGATCCATTTGTCCCTGGCAGTAATCTGACAGTTGTTTCCAGCCCCCACCCCTTGGCATAAAATAGTCAGCTGCCATGGGCCAAAAAAAGTTAGTGACCCTAACAACAAGTCTTTGGGCACTTTGAATACTATTGAGAGGGAAGACTTTCAGTCAGCTATCTTCCTAGAATTTGATGTTTCTTCCATCCCCCAACTTCCACTTTATACCTCTCTGTAGGAGAACTCTTCTTTTTGGAACATTATTCCATAAGACAGATCCCTTAGGGATACCCATGGATTTTAGGAAACCATAGGGTATATCATTCAAAAAATACTTGGCCCTCATAATATTACACCAATATTTATTGTTACTCAAGAAGTTCCATCCAATTTTAGCTAGAAGGGATTTATTGGTCCAATGGATTTTTTAAGACCAAGACCTCCTAGTAATTTAGGATAGCAAACTTTATCCCAATTGATTAAATCTATACTCTTTTTCTCTTCCACCCCTATCCATAAGAAGTTTCTCTGGATCTTTTCAAAATTCTCAGCTATGTATTTAGGGATTTTAAAAAGGGACAAGAAGTAAATAGGAATTCCCTGAAAGGAAGCCTTCAAAAGTTGGTATTTACCTACTTGGATCAGTAGCTTACCTTTCCACCCAACCAACTTCTTCTAAACCCATTCAAGAAGGGAATTCCAAAACATTAGAGAGATGTCTTTGACAGCAAGAGGAAGGCCAAGATATGTTCTTGGAAGCTCCCCACTAGAACAACCCAAAATCCACATAATTTTCTATTACAACTCCATCCTAGTGTTAAATAAATAGATATGACTTTCCTAATAGTTAATGCATTGTCCTAAAGAAACAACATATTCATTAAGCACTCTCTACCACCTCCTGGCCTCCACCACTGAGACAGACCTAAAGAGGATAGTGTCATCCATAAATTGTTTGATAGAAAAAGGTCAGGGGTTGAAGTTAGTTTAATGCCTCTGATATCATTATTTCTGAACAACTACATAATACTACTACTTAGAACTTCAGCCATAAGGATGAAAAAGTATGGGGATAAGGGGTCCCCTTGCCTGGGCCCTCTTCCAACATTGAAGAATCCACACAGAATTCCATTTACAATGATAGAGTACTTCACAGTGGTGACATAGGCTTTTATAAGCTGTAGAGTTTTGTCTTGGAAGCCAATCTTCTCTAGAACTTTGAACAAGAAATCCCAGGCAACCCTATCATGTGCCTTAGAGATGTCCAATTTGACAACCATTCTAGGCATATTGTTCATGTCCATAAAGTGAATAAACTCATGAGTGGTAATGGTAGCATCAAGAATTTTCATGCCTGGGACAAATCCCTTCTTATTGTTGTTGATCAGTCTGTCCAACAGGGGCTAGAGTTTGTAGGCAAGGATTTTGAAGAAAATTGTGTAGACAATATTACAAAGGATTATAGGCCAAAATTCTCCAAAAATGATAAGATCATTTTTTTGGGAAACATAGCTATAAAATTATTATTAAGTTATTTCAATAGCTTCCCATTCTTGAAGAAATCTTTAGCAACCTTAGACACATCCTAGCCCACAATATCCCAAAACTCCTAGAAGAAGGAAGGGGGAAACCATCCAAACCAGGAGCCTTATAAGCTCCCATGGAGAAGAGACAAGCTCTCACTTCTTATTCATTCACAAGTTTGTTGAGGACATTGTCTTCTTCAGTTAGTTGAGAGGGGATGTTGTCTAGGATCATTTTTAAAAAAAAATAGCTACCCACCACCTAACCATCATGGAAGTCTAAGATCACCATGTTCGTACTATCATCCATCAACCTAGTGATAATGTTCCTCTTCATGTATCTCATGGTAGATTGATGGAAGAAGGCAGTGTTTCTATCGCCCTCACACAACCATTGTACTCTAGATTTTTGTTTCCAATAGATTTCCTCCTTTTTCACCATCTCACTCCATTCCTTTCTTAGGGACTCCTCTTACTACAAAGTGGTATTAGAAGTATCACCTTGGGCCATCAGCAGTTGTATGCCAGCAAGGTCAGCACAGATCCTTTTTTTATTCTCAAAAATATTCCTGAAAGTAAATGTATTCCAACCTTTGGCTTTAGCTTTCACAATGTTCAATTTCTAGGCCAAACTAAATATAGGAGAACCCTAGATAGAGGTTCTCCACCATTAAGCCAGCAAAGCTCTGAACTCCTGATGTTGAGTCCACATAATTTCAAAATTAAAGGGATATGGTCTCTTAGTATCCCTATCTCTCCAAGACAAGAGAAGAGGGTTGTGGTAAGAAGTTGTCTTGGGGAGAGCTTCCTAGAGGTGGGAATTGGTATAATCCCAATTGGAGGTGACCAAGAATCTGCCTAGTCTAACTTGAATCATACTATCTCCTTGCTTTCTATTGGTATAGGTGAACAACTACCCTTGAAGATCAAGATCCATAAGACCAGCATTGTTGAGGAATTCGGCAAGATCAATCATATTGTTAGTGTAGTCTATTATATCCCCTAGCTTCTCCGAAGGGTATAGGGGGAATTGAAGTCACCATCCAGCACCCAACAATCTGTTAGATTATCCTCAATGAAGGAAGTTAGCATTTCCCATAATTCCTTCCTAGTATTTCTCTGGTTAGAAGCATAGATATTGACTAAATTCCAAGTCTTATTATGGGTTGTCATCTTGACACATAAACTACTCTTGAGCCAAGAGAGGCATTTCCCTTTCACCACATTCTTATTCCACATGGTAACAATACCCCCTGAAGCTCTTGAGGCATCACTTATGTAGTACTCTACATTCAACCATATATGTTTAGCAATAGAATTAAAGCTTTCTGTATTCATCTTGACTTCTTGGAGCAAGAGGATATCAACTTTGTTGTCAAAATACAGTACTTGATCATGAACTACCTTTGGGGACTATTAAGCCCCCTAATATTCCAAGAGAAGACCTTCATTTTCTTTGGACTTTCCTTGATCCAATCTCTAGTGTCCTTTGTCTACCCATCATAATACCCCTATTGACAACTTTTTGTTTGGTTTCTCTCTATGTAGGTCTCCTTACCTTGGGATCCACTCCCACATCAACCATCTTTCTCCCTCAACTTTGGCCTTTCTTCTTAGATGTAGTCCAACCCTTTGAATTTAGGTCAATGCATCACTTGCTTGTTCCCACACCTGGGGTTAAACTAATGGGTTTGTCCCTCAGGAAAGAGAAGCTCTTCAGCTTAAAACTAATCCCCCCACTATCCCCTAGGCTACCAATTTGTTTGAAAATATATTCCAAGCTAGAGTTTGACCTAGTCTCTACAAACCTACCTTCCATATGATCAACATTAGGAACAACCACCTGGTGGATCTCCCCATCTTCCAAATCCCCTTGCAAAGATAGGGAATCATCCTTTGGATGGGAAGTCCACTGCTCCTATTGACGGGACTCATCCACTATTGAAGTCCTGTTAATCTCCTCTTGAGAGGTAGGGTTCACTAAGTCTAAAGGCGGGGTTCACTGAGTCCAAAGGCTTCTTAGCCACATGGGACAAGTGTTGAACACCCAGAATACTAAGAAGGGGCGTGAATCAGTATTCTAAAAAACCATTTAGATATAAAATATCTTAAACCATTTAGCATATTCAATTGCATTAAAGTAAGTTATGCATGAGATCATGAAGCAAAGAAACCATAACACATGAACACCAAGATTTTTACGTGGAAAACCTAAAAGGGAAAAACTAAAATGAGTGTTAGCTCACAATATATTATAACTGGTTAAGGTAATACATTAATGCTCACTACAAGTGGGTTCACTATCCAAGTGGACTCACTACCCACTGAATAAGAAGAAGGAGAAAAATTATAGATGTGTTCACTACTGATGGACTCACTGTCTAGACAGAGAGAAGAAAGAAATAAATGACACTGTTACATTTGCATCTACACATGCATGAATTATAGTTTCATTGAAGCACAAACTATTCTCTACTCTGCCCTTCAAATACACACTCTGCTATGTTCTTTCTCAATTTGCATATTCAAAACTTGATCATCGCACATTTTCATCTCTTCACATTACATTTGCACACACTAGATATCAAGATCACTTTTCATCAAAATCAAATCACTGCTTTTATATCTGCTTCACCTTTGACATTAGCTAGATCATCCCAAAAACATGCCTCGAACTTAAGCACAAACTTCGTGCCAAAATTAAAACTAAAATATAGGCTCGGTTGGACCTAAAATAGCTCACACTTAGATCAACATGCCATGTTTACCTTTCTTTTAGATTCACTCCACTCATAACACCAAATAGATCAGCCTATTTGAGTGTAACATGTAGCACATCACTAGGTCGGCCACAATATCCAATGTGGAGGGAACAAACACATGGAGCATGTTCTCCTAGGTTGGAAAGACCTATAGAACCTCTCAAGATTATACTAGATCCTTTGGAAAGCTCTGCAAAAAGTAAACATCTTTAGGTCAGCTTCATCACAAGAGGAACACAAGCATTCGCTAACTATCATCACAACTCAACTCTTGAATTACCAAATAGCCTAAAACTTGGATCAAACACTATTTAGACATTTACAAACATATCCTCAAATCCACAAGGTAAGACTGGAAGTTGCTCATTGTCACAATCTTTCACTATCTTTCCAAGTAGTGATACTCAGTCAACTTTATCTCACACTCTGGAGGTGTTCATGCATTGAAACTTTGGAATTAGAAACTTCAAACAAATGTTTTCAAACCCTTAGAACCGCAAGAGAAGATATGACATAGTGGTGAAATGTAGACCAAACAAAATTGGCACTCTGCACACTGAAGGAGACATTCAAACACTTAGCCAAATATTCACTAGGTCTTCTTCTTCCAGAGCAAGGCAACCTTTGAGATTTGAGCATACCACTTTTTAACATTGTTGCCATCAATGACAACACTCAATGCTTCTTAGCTTCTTCTATCAACACACTTAGACTGTTATGAAACTTAGTACTTAGTAGCCCAACAGTGTCTCTGTCCAACAACAAGTCTATGTCTTCTTCCTTTTCCATATCCCATTCACTCTCCTTCTGAGGGGAACTGATTATGTTGAGAATATCCTCTCTAAAGGGGTAATCCTCTTCATCTCCTTTAGCCTGTTATCCCAAGTCAGTAGAGATCTTTCTCAGGGATTTATATTGAGTTACAAGGTACCTTTTTCTATTACAGTTCTAACACAAAATAGTGGCATTCTCATACTGAATGGACTTAGTCCATTGGCCATACTTAGACTTGAGAGTTATGGTGTTAGGTAGAGTTTTATGAATATCAATGCTAACACAAAAATAGGAAAATACTAACCTAGATTTGTTCTTGGTGGTGTTATCCAAAGAAATAAAATACCCAAAGGTGTTCACAATCTAGGTGAAGACTTCTTCATCCCAATATTCTAGAGGGAGCCAAGGTAATTGAACCTAAACGTGAGCTATTTTGTTTAGATCAGCAGTGGCATCAAAACTTGGCCTCCATTTACAAAGAGAGAGGTTGTGTTTACCATACATCCATGGGCCTCCTGCAAGAATAGTGGTGAGATCCTCTCTACTTGTAAACTTGAAAAGAAACAATCCTATAGCCATATTGCTAACCGAGATGCTTCCCTTCAATCTCCATTTGATGGTAACCCATCTCCTAACTAGGTTAATATTTGGTCTACTTGAGAAAACTTTACCAACCAAAGCTTGCTACATCAAAGAAAAAATTCTCTCCATAGTAAAATCTATGAGTTTAAGGGAAGATCCACTCTCATTCTCCAGCATCTAAATAGGATAGCATTTAGGATCTCATGATCCTTGTCCCCCAAGAGGACATTCTTCCACACGTTGGGAACCGACACATCATCTTGGGTCATGGGTTCGGATTGGCAACCCAAGGCTACACCAAGGTTAACTCATACCAAAGGGGAGAGGGGAGGGGGGTTAGGGGGTCCTCTCGGGTCCCCCGCAGTCATGGCCAAATTTGAAAAATGCAAAGGTGGGAGTAGAGCATACAGATCATTAAGCAACAAACTATGTTATGGAATACTATATATATATATATATATATCCTCACTATCTTCTATTCCTCACCCATAGGGCTCATGCAAAGATAGGTTGCAATTGGATTTAAGGCCATAAATTGGTACACGCTTTTCATGTAGGAGATAGATCACATCTAAAGACACAAAAGATCTATGTAAAATGGTTGGAGAATTTAGCTTGGAAGATGAAGGTAGTAGGGTATTGATGAGCCTAGTTATTAGCCTATTTTCTTATGGTTTTATGCAAGATGAAACACATTCTCAGACATTATCTTATACATATTTATATATTATGCTATCCCTTATGATCATTATGCAAACATGAACCTAGTTATTAAGTATATGGGAATATGATTGTAATATGATGAATATTGTATGTTATGCGTGGGAATGTATGGATTGTAGAGAATATTTGTGTTGATTATGGTTGTTAGTATTATGTACATGTTTTGTGGACTAACTCTTGCGTCTAAAGAAAAAGGACTATAGCCCATAACAACTGTAAGGTGCAGCCCATAGGCACAACATTTCTAGACAGTAGAGTAGGGGAGGTTCTAAACTCAACTAAGTGCAACTACTATGGCATGAAGACACTTGATGGAGATCATCATGTATCCTAGTGGTAATCAATAAAGATAATTGAAAGAGGAAGAATTCTATTGTAACTAGAAGACCAACATGACTAATTCAACTAGTCCATGTTCCCCTATTTCAGCAAGGAGTTCCAATTTTATTAGGACTCCTCTTTCCTTCTTTTTGAGTTATTATTGTTTAGCATTTATCACACTCTAGTTTGTACAAAGTGGTGGTTTATGATTTTATTTAAGATATCTATTTCAATAAACTCCCCATGCCTATATGTATGGCTCAGTGATCAAGGTAGTTAAGTTGTTAGTTAAGTTTCAAGTTTGAAGTAGATTGTTTTGTCACAGATATAGATATTTGAATCTTTTCCACTTATATGCAAACAATGTTGTTATTTTGATTATGAGTTTATGAATAAATAGTTTAGTAAGATTTTATGTGATTTGAGAAGACTATGTAATGAATGAGTTAGAATCAATATGATTGTGTCAATCTAGAGAACTGGATTTGAGTTAAAAGTAGTGAGGTAGTCACCTAAGCAAGGGCCACCCAGGGTAACTATCCCTTAGTTTATTTTCTTGCATGTTATTATTGTAGTAGTAGTTATTTCATGAATGCAAGATCAATAAGATTATTGTGTTGTTTTAGTTCATTTAACTTGTGATATTCCATAGGGTAGGATAAGTTATCAATACCAAGATAATTCTTAGAGTCCATTTCCTTAATAGTCATTGGTTATAGTATTTCATTGCAAGTACCCATAGCAATAGTAGCAACATTACTTTCTCTTGTCATTGAGTAGTTTGATTTATGACACTATACTAGATGAGTTAGATACTTTGATCTTTGAAAGCACATATAGTGTCAGTGCCATCACAAGCTTACTATCCCTGGTCAATAATTCAATGAAGGTCTTTTCAAGGGTTATAGTAGATTATTCAGTAGGTTCCTCCTTTGAATTGTGTGATTGCCACCAAGTTTAGTAGACATGGCAAAGACCCTTCATTTTTGGCATCATTGCCGAGGATGGCACTATTTTTAGAGACTAGTTCCTATTATTTCCAAGATTTCCTAGCTTAAACATTTTGCTTTCAAGAAGATAAGGTACTTAGGTTTCATTCCACCACATACTAGAAAAATTTCACTAACATTGTGCAAGAGCCATTTCTATACAAAGTCATACCCATTGTATGCAGAGGTAGAGAGATGCTTTGGCAAGGTTTCTTCCATCAACCCAACAAGCTATAGTAGATATTGGTGACTAAAGTGATTAGAGCGAGGGTATTATTGAAGAAGAATCTTCCCTCTCATCAACATCTACCAATAATACAAAAAGAACCTTCCTAACCATGGCTAATGCAGTGGATGATCCACAAGGGCAAGTGACTTTTGAATTTCCAATCACCAACCAAGAGAGGGCTACTGCTCTAAAGAATATACCTCCTTCAACATTACTAGTCTTCTATGGTTTGGTGACTGAAGATCTAGAAACATTCTTGCTTGAGTTTTATGTCTTGTGTAGAAGCTATGACTACACAACTGATGCTCATAGGCTCAAGCTATTTCCTACTACTTTGAAGGATACGGCTTTGAGATGGTGTATGGGACTAGGAAAGGATGCTATTCCAGATTGGGACACAATGAAAACAAAATTCTCAGAGAAATACCAAGATTATTGCAGAGGAATTAATAGGAGAAGAGATGACATCTTCAAGATGACTCAAAAAGAGGATGAACCATTGGAAGATTATGTAGAAAGGTTCCAGTTCTTCCTAAAGAAAAACCCATAGAATAAACTCTTAGATGAATATTTGAAGCTTGTATTTTTGAGAGGAGTCAATGATGACTACATGGATGCCCTTAATCTTATTAGGGTAGGAGACGTGTCTCAATTACCCTTTGAGGATGTCTGAAGATTTTGTAGAAACTACTCAAGGTCTTTCACCAAGAAGATAAGGGGAGAAAGAACATCTACCATTGGTAAGACATCTAATTCAGTATCAAGGGTAGAATTGAGCAACTTGTTGACCAACATGAAAGAAGATATTATAAGTTGCCTAGCTACTCAATTGGATACTCTACACTTGCAGAAGAAGCAAGAGGAGGTTGATGCAATACTAACTGAATATTGTCCCAATTACAGACAAAGAAAAACCAATTGCAAGTGCAGAAGGGTGGCCAATATTACAGAAGATAAATTAGAGAAACCACACTTTCAACCATTTGAAAGTGAAGATGGCCAGTTGTTCTATGTTGCACAAAGGAAACCATGGCAACAAAGACAAAGTATGCCACAAGATCCCCTAACATTCAATGCATCATTTCTAGTAGATAATCATAATTTCTCTTGTTGGAACCCTCAGCCTTGGCCAAATACCCAAAACCAATGGTAAAACCCTCAACAATGGAAAAGCCCTCAGAAGAACTGGAATCAACAGCAACCAAATGTATGGCCCCAACAAAATTTCCAAGGACCTAACTACAACCCTTAATGACCAGTACAACAAAACCAATGGTAGCCACAATAGCAAAAGAGATAGCAATGGCAAAACCAAAATATGAATTACTCACAACCTTTGTTGTCTTCTCAACCACAATAGAAAGCTATTATGCCAAATCCATCAAGCCCAACAACTCAGCCACCAAGAGCACCACAACAATCGGCCCAACCTACACCTAACCCCAATAATAAGCATGTTCAATAGGCATACACTAACAAGGCTATTCAATACCCCACTTATGGGGTAGAGGTGAGTGATGTCAACCTCAGGTTAGGGAAAACATTATCTGGGCCTTCATCTCCCCAAATCATTGAGGCGATGGATGAACAACCCATGGATGAATCTTTAGATAATTCACCTCTAGAGCCTAAATCAAATCAGATAAATTAGACTATCTCAAATCTAGAGCCTTCTTTCCCTGAACTTTTAGCTATTCCAAAACATCAAACCCCTACAGAGACAGACCTATTGGGTTAACTTAAGAATGTCAATATCAAAATACCCCTTATCCAAGCTATCAAGGACATTCCAATCTATACCAAGATAGTGAGAGACCATTGTCTTAAAAATCTATGAAGAAAAAGGAAGGATCATCAGACAATCCATGTTCTAGGGAACCTTGTTGATACCATGCTAGGGAACATAACTATCCCTAAAATACATAGACCCTGGCAGTCCAATAATGGATGTTAAGATTAATGGGACTCTCATCAAGAATACCTTGATTGACTTAGAGGAAGCCATAAATGCTATGACTAAAGAGACAACATAACTACTTCATCTACCTAACCTCAAGCCTACACCAACTGTTTTATAGTTGGTAGATAGGTCAATAGTAAAACTTGAAGGGATCATTGAGGACATAGTCATAGCATTGGATTCCTGGGAGTATCCTGCAGATTTCATAGTCTTGTAGCCAAAAGTCAACCTTGCAAGTTATCCACTTATCTTAGGTAGACCATGGTTAGCAACAATTGATGCATTCATAGGTTGTAGGTCTAGAAACATGATAATCTCAAATGAAACTATAACCAAGAAACTAGTCCTCTATCCACTAGCTCAACCTTATGACAATCTAGAGCAAATCATATGGCCTACCTTGGAATAAGAAGACCACTATTCCCTACAAACTCTCATGACCATTGAATGCAACCCCCTATTATCAGCCCAAGATAAAGATGACTTAATTGACCACATTATATAGAACCATTGTGGTAGGGACTCGTAGCAACAAGACTATCTATCATGTCTACAAGATCCACTACAGAATATCATACCTGCACATTCCTCAGAGGAATTATCCTAACTTTTTCACTCTTTACTACCTCAGGAATGTGTTCCCAACATTAGTGGATGTAACCTTTCATCTGTGCAATCAGTTTTTAAAACATTGGAAATCATGCCAGGAAAAATGTTAAATATTAATAATGCCCTAATTGAGGAACAACAGACTTCCCTGAACATTGTGCTGCAGGCACATATTGCATCATCTTTTGAATGATATTACAATGACATGAAAGGAATTGATCTAGACTTGTGCATGCATAGGATCTACATAAATGATGGTTTCAAGCCAATTAGACAACCACAAAGGAGAATGAACCCTACCTTACGAGACATAGTTAAAACTTAGTTACAAAAACTCCTTGATGCCAACTTCATTTACCCTATTTTTGATAGTGAATGGGTGTCACCCTTAGTTATTGTCCCTAAGAAAGGAGGCAAGTGGAGGGTATGTATATACTATAGGGAACTTAACATAGCCACTAGAAAAGATCATTTTCCACTACCTTTCATTGACCAAATACTGGATTCTCTAGCAAGAAAAAAGTACTCCTTCATAGATGGATTTAGTGGCTATAATCAGATAAAGATAGCTCCAAAGGACCATGATAAGACCACATTTACATGCCCTTGGGGTACATATGCTTATTCTGTTCTTCCCTTTGGGTTATGTAATGCCCCAACCACTTTCTAGAGGGCAATACTAAGTATCTTTTTAGAATATGCCCATGATTCTATGAAGATCTATAGGGATGATTTCACCACCTATGGAGAAACATTTGAAACAGTACTCAGCAATATAGAGAAGGTCTTAAAAATATGTCAAGAACATAATCTATCATTGAGTCATGAAAAATGCTTTATGATGATGACTCAAGGGGTTGTTCTATGACACTTTATATCAAGTGATGGAATTCAAGTGGATCCCAATAAAATTTAGATAATTTCTATACTTATTGTACCATAGAAACCAAAAGATGTCAGAAGTTTTCTAGGCCATGCAAGCTATTATAGGAGGTTCATTTAGGACTTCAGCAAACTAGTAGCACCTTTGTTTACTCTGCTTACAAAAGATATGGAATTTGATTGGACCACAGAATGTCAGCACTCTTTTGACACACTTAAGACAGCTTTGACAAAAGAACCTATCTTGAGAGGACCAAATTGGACATTGCCTTTCGACATACACACTAATGCTTCTAATTTTACTATAGGACCTATATTGGGACATAAAGAAGGTAATAAGGAGTATGCTATCTATTATATTAGAAAAAACTTAAAAGGAGCAGAACTCAACTACACTGTCACTTAGAAAGAGATGTTGGTTGTTATCTATGCTATCAACAAGTTTAGGCATTATATCATTGGTTACCCAGTGTTTATCCATACAGATCATACTACAATCAGGTACTTAATATACAAACTTGTGGTTGGAGGTAAACTAGTCAGATGGTTGTTCTTACTACAAGAGAGGTATAACAATAGTGGATAAGCCAGGGAAAGCTAATGTGGTGACAAATTTTTTGTCTAGATTTCCTATCCAAATAGAAGAATGTGTTGTAGATGACTCTTTTCTAGATAAGAATTTGTTTTCTCTCAATATACATACACCATGGTTTACTAATATTGCCAATACTTAGTAGCAGGGCATATACTATCACATTTCTCTCTTAGAGAAAGGAGAAAGTGCATAAAAGCTTTCCATATTCTTGGATTGCTGGTTATCTATTCTACACTGGTCTAGATCATATTATGAGGAGATGTATAAGAGAAGATGAGGTCTTTGACATCCTAAAATCTTGCCATGATGAGCCCTATGGGGGTCACTTTGCAGCGAAAAGAACAACATTCAAGGTCTTAATAATAGGCTATTATTGGCCAACTCTTCATAAGGATGCAATCAAGTATACAAGGAGCTATGATAGATGTTAGAGAATGGGTAGACCAACAAGGTCAAATGAGATGCCTTTGCAGCCATAGATGGCACTAGCACCATTTGATAAATGGGGGCTAGATTTCATTGGGCCAAATTCACCAGCTTCTAATAACAAGGAGTACATTTGAGTTTGTACTGATTATTTGACAAAATGGGTTGAAGTCAAGGCCTTCCAATTTGTAAGAGATGGGAATGTAGCCAAGTTCTTGTATGAAGAGATCTTCACTAGGTACTGAGAACTAAGAGAAATTGTCACTGATCAAGGTCCCTAGTTCACTTTTGAACTCATTTCCACATTGGTTAAATAATATGAAATCAGGCATAGAAAATCAACACCTTATCACCCCCAAGCCAATGGGTAGGTGGAGGTTACAAACAAAGAAATTAAGAATATTCTGAATAAAATAGTTCACATTCACAGAAAGGATTGGGCAACTAGATTACCAGAGGCAGTATGGGCATACATAACCACATGGAAAACAACAATAGGTTTCACACCTTATGAATTAGTGTATGGAAAAACAACAATTTTGCCAATAGAATTTAAATATAATATGCTAAGAACTACACTAGAACTTGACATGGATTTGACAATAGCACAACAAGAAAGAATCCATATTCTCAATGGGTTAGATGAGATCAGAATGGCATCTATGCACCACACAGAGATAGTTCAAAAGTAAAGAGCCAAATGGCATGATCAGTTCATCAAGGATAAAGAATTCCATGTGGGTGATTAGGCTTTGTTATATGATTTCAAATACAAGGATCACAACCTAGAAAACTACAATCAAGATGAGGTCTTTTCCAATGGAGCTATCAAATTGTAGACCATAGATGAAGTCAACTTTTCACTATTGGTTAATAGACACAGATTAAAGCTCTATACCAAGCTAGCAATAAGATACAATTTTCTAAAGAAATGCTCTGTTCCCAAACCTGACTCAAATACTGCTATATTATCACCAAGCAGTCACATGGAAGTAGACCCTATTGGTTCTCAAAGTGACTTAGAAAATGAGCTACACAACTCACCTCCTGAGGTCACTCAGGTATAATTTCTTTACTTTCTTCATGTGCACACACAACACCAATGCCACAATCTTCATGGAGACTATTTCAATATGTCATAGGGACCTGTAGCAAGCAATAAAATCCACACTACCATAATATACATTAGGACATGTTGATAAAGGAACATGCAACAACTGTCCATTAGTTCATTCAAAATTTCATGCCAAGTTAATTGTACTCAATCTACATTCACTCCACTTTTCAAGTGCATGCAGCCGCCGTTTGTCATCTCACTGCATGCAAGCATCCTCAACTGGTTCACACATGCTAGTATGTCATTTTTGTCATTCCTCATAATAATGATCCATTGTCCAATCAGACTTATGTTGTAGGCATATTTTCCAATGCTTTGCTTGAGCAAAGTCTAGTTCACTTCATTTCAATAGGTACAAATATTAACTTTCCATTATTTAATGTAGATATTTTAATACTTCTATATGTTCTGGCATTCAATAATGCAAAATTCTCATTATTAATCTTACTTACATATACTATAATCCTTCTCTTCGCCCATACAATGCCTTGAACTGAGGTCACTTCAAGATTTTAGTTGGGGGGAGGGATAGGGTAGTGTATTCTCAAAAAAAAATGATTGATCACCATCAAATCCACTAAATTTAAAACCAACAAACCAGATAGACACGCAAACCCTTTCTTTATTCTTCCTGCATGCATTATAATCTTTTACCTTGCTTTCCTTGTCAACTTCCTATTCCTAATTTCAGAGGTCAGTTCAGAGTGTAGTTCATGAAGTTGCAAGTAACCTGATTATATGTAGTATAATTAGAGAATTATGAATAGAGGATTATGGGTTAAGCAGAGGAATTGTTTAGTTTGAACCTTGAGCTGAATGAACTAGCAAGCATGGGAGGTGATCTTCTTAGAAGAGAACCCACAATATATCAAGTAATATTAGAAGATAGGCTTGTTTTGCCCATTTTTATACAATCAGGATGGTTTGATTATTTTATAAAGCTCACTGAATATAATGAAGAAATGACAAGACAATTTGCAGACACATTATCACAAGATGAAGCCACTATCAAGGGATTGAAGGTGGATGCTTCTGAGGATACAATTGCAGAGGTGTCTAGTCTACCCAGAACTGGAGAAGAATTCCTTGTCACACCAAATGCAATAGCTACCCGAGACGAATTCAGTGAGGCAGGGGAAAACTTGGACTCAAAATCACAAGGTACCAAAAGAATATCAATTCCATGGATATGGGCTTCTTGTGCTTCCTATCTTATTAAATACATTACTTGTGATGGTAGACAACCTCTCTTATACATTGTGCATTTTAAGCTAGTGAGTCATCTTTGCCATAATAGAATAGTCAATGTGCCAAAAATTTTGAACCATTTGTTGAAAAGAATGGGGTTTGAGTATTGAAGCAAGGGAAATAATTCAGCATTGTCACATGACTACTTAATTATCTTGTTAGTGAAGAGGAGGCTTAGGGTTCAATACCCACAGGTATCTTGGAAAAGATTTTTGTCTTGTAGAAATATTAATGATATTTTTTGGGAACCATCAATACCATCACTTGTTGTGTCAATAAGAGAAACCCCTCATGCTCAACCTGCTACTTCAATCACCTGTAGCAAGGGGCAATTAGGGGAACAAGATGTATAAAGCATGCCACATGTAGCATCTAACCAACCTACAATAGACGAAGTGCATAAACCCTTATCTTCTAAAAAACCCAAAATCAAAACACCAAAGAGTAGAAAGAAAAGAGGAGGTTCTTCCTCTGCATCCTAAAACATACAGAGAAAGAAACCTACCCAACTTAGGCATTCACACCACTTGAAGGAGAAGGGTGTTATGAGGGGCAGGGTTAGACAACCAGAAAAGGAAATAGAAGATGTTGTGGCAATAGACACTAACCATGAGCAGGAAGCATATGTACCTAAAATGCACAAGTTCCCACAAAAAGGATGTGGTATATCTCTATTACTTTTGAATCTAAATCAAAAGATATTTTTGTTTCTAGAAAGACCAAAAAGAAAACAACAACTAACCCTAACAATGAGGAACATGAGTCTACTAGGGATGGTGTTGATCAATCTTTGAATGATGAGGAATTTTTGATTGAAGAAAGGAATGTCAGAAGAGAATTAGAGGAAGCCTTTGAGAGAATCAAGTAGGTGGAAGAATTGGTTAAAACCTATGATGAAAAGGACAAGAAAAGAGAAACAAAGATACAGAAGCTGGAGGAAAAATTGAACACTCAAGGACAGGGGTCAAATTTAGATATGCTTGCAGATTTAGAAATTGTTGTAGTAGGAAATAAGGAAATGGTAGCAAAGGAAAAGCAACTCCCTATCACTAGAACCCCCACCTATCATACAACTATGTCCCTAAGATATCAACTGTGGAAAGTAACTCAAAATTTTGCTAAATGAGAAGAAGAGTGGAGGAAAGAAAAAGAAGCCATGATTGTAAAACACACTTAGGCATTAGAAAGGAAAGATATTGAGTTGAGAAGGCTAGCAGTCAGAATGGAGGAGATAGCAGACAAAGTTGCTCAAATTGTCAGATGTAGACCCCCAGCTAGGACTTATGCTTGTTTCTATAGGAGAATTTTTCTAAGTTACCAGTTTAGTAAATTAATCAGTAATAAACTAGTTGCAATGATTGGAAAAATGACTTTACTAAATTTTTTTGATAATGCCACACTTGAAGAGCAAGACCAACTATGTGAGTATTACTTACATAACTATGTTGTATCTGAGGATGTTGAATGGAACCCATTGATTTATGTCAGAGATTTACAAGTGAGAGAACTGGCCTCCTACTTCAGGAATGAAAATTTGAGGGGTCAAATCATGCAAGCATACACAGAGAGAAAAATCAATTTCTCTCCCAATAAGGAGAGAATCTGAAATCCCTGAATCAATCATTGTAGAATGGAGACAACTCTTGTAACACAAAGGTGTGGGAAGGAATATGTGAGGCCTACCTTTTCACTCCCTTATTTGGATCATTTCATACTACTGTTGGAGAGACATTTTAGACTTTTGGGACTATTGATCCTGATATGCAGGACTATTAGATTATATGCTTTTACTTTTGTTTTATTATGTTAGCATGATTGTGATGAGACTAGACCTTGATTTCGATTCAATGATGAAGATATTGACATGTGATTTGCATTATGATACTAATTAAGATACTAGTTATCTGATTATTGTTATGGATTTATTATGTGATGTTATCTTGAGATGGATTATAGAAATATAAAATTATGAATCAAATTATGATGTGATTTTTATGATTGTTTTATATGATTATGTGATGGTGTGAGTATATGTTTACTTTGCTTGGGCTATGATATACAAGTTGGATTAATCTTTTGTTTAAGTGTGTAGGTGTTCTAACCAAGCCACGGATAATCGGAGATTATCCCACACATTTTGGGAATTCCCATGTTAAGTTGATCTAGTTCCAAGAGGAACCAAGATCAACTATGTTATGCATGATGTAATTTCGTAATGTTTATTTGTGGTGATGTTTGGGATAGGTCTACCCCTTTTATATTTGATTCTATTTTGGTGTTGGAAAGGTGTAATGTTTAATTAATTTTATTTTTGAGTTTTTATTTTTGTGACCCCTTTTTATGTGATTTTGCTCACCCTATAGTGCTCAAAATCGGTTAAAAGTGACCCTGGGTTGTACCCCTAGGGTCTACGGACCATTTGAGCTTGTCTAACCTTAGGTGAACTCTCATTTGGTCACTTAAACTTCACCCTGAAGTAAAGTGACGAAAATGGAAGTTTGGGAAGGAGTGGAAGGTTGGGTCAAACACTCAACCTCATCCACATCTCTTTCCAAGGCTTGGGGGAGTCTTCAAGACCCCTAAATTGTGGAGTACACTCCAAGGCTCTCTCACATCGGTGAGGGTAGCTTGGGGTTTTGTGGGCTTTCATAGGAGGATATGATTGGGGAACTTGTAGTACCCACATCCTTCTTTGGCTCCATTTTTCTCTCCCACACGTGTGAGAGAGCACAAGTGGAGGGGGCAAGACTTGGTGGAATGGGAGGGTGACATGTGTCACCACCATATTCCATGAATCTCGCAAGTGGTTGTGAGGAGGAAGGAGGAGGTGACATGTGTCACCTCCCCATTCCTCAAGGCTCATGAGGAGAGCCTATTTTAATCCCTCTTGAAGAGAGCGAGAGGGTTATTGATTTGTTTTTAATTTTAATTTTTATTTGAATTTGGGGAGAGAGTTAGATGCTTTTTTGGAGGCTTTGGAGAAAAACTTGGAGGTGGAGTTGGAAGGGCTCTTCTTCAACTATATTCCTTGTGGCTTATTTAAGGTAAGATTCAAGGCTAATGCCTTTTTTTATGTAATTTACATTTCTTGTATGATGGTTTGTGTGTGTGTGTTTTTACATTTTGTTGTTGTGGGGATTTTTATCGGTGTTGTAAGAGTCTCTCCACTTGGAGAAAATGCTCAACATGTGTGGGGTGGGGGATGAGTGAACCTCCTCAAGGTCACCTCCTAGTTTAGTAATTTAGCTTCGAGGGAAAGTCATGAGATTGGGCATTTTTGAATGGCTTGAGAGCCATGGAGAAATATGTGAAATTTGTTAAATATGTGTTGGGTTGAGGCTTTGTGAAAATTAGTTTTTGAGGCATTTGGAGTGACACTCTTGAGTTGAGTGATGTCCACTCCCCTACCCATTTAAACTCATTTCTATGAGTTTTATTTTGTGCAAGCCATGGGTGTTCTACATGTTTATTTGTTTGAGTGTTTTGTTGTGTTGTGGAGTGAACGTTCCTTGTGTGTGGGTGACCTCCAAGCTCGGGGGTGACTCATGAGTGAGTCTATGGCAGGGAGGAGAGCGATATTCACATGGCCTTTTCCCCCTTCCCATATTTGTTATTTGCAGGTTTATTATAGCTATGGAGCTTGGAAGAAAAAGACTACTTACTTTTGAGTTTTGTCATTTTGAGTCCTTGAGAGTTATGATCAAGTTTGGCCTATTTGTAGTTTGTTTTATTTGTCAAGAGAGAAGATTGTTCCTATCTTGATTTGTAAAAATAAATGTCTACACTTTGGGTTGTATGTAATGTTATTTTGAAGTTGAAAATAAGAATTAGTTGTTTTTTACTTGTTGTGAGATTGGAAAAATATTCAAGAAAAGTAAAATATAGATAATTTATTATGTATGCAAAAGTTAGTTGGCTGTTTTAAAATGGTTGTTGTTGCAAATGAGTTATATGTGCTGGATGATTTATCACAAATTAAAGTATGTATGTTGCTACCTTTAAGTTTAAATTGAATGCAAAAAAAATAGAGTAAGTTGCCTATTTAGAATAAAGGATTTAAAAAAAAAAGAGTTATTGTTTTTATCTCATAGAAAAAAAAAAAGATATATAATGTGTTTGTTGTCATTTCAATATATATATATATATATATATATATATATATATATATATATATATATATATATATATATATAAGCAAATATTACATAATTTAATATGCTGAAAAATATAAAGTAGTGGTGAAAGCTGTGAGTATACACCTATATATATATTTTCGGACTGTAATATTTATAAAACAAAAAAAAATTATAACTAAGAGAATTGAGGCACTATTTATACAATGTAGGTTTTGTGTTTTTTTAGTAGGCCATGTTTTTTTTAAAGAAAATGAAGGATTTTGGGGGGCGGGGGGGGGCAACGACAATATTGTTGCCCCCCTTTTGTATTGTTTTAGAGGAGAGTTGGGGGGGGGGGGGGGTGCAGGGATGGACCCCCAGCCACCACTCCACTGCGATGTTTTAGAGGAGAGTGGGGGGGGGGATGGACCCCCAGCCACCACTCCACTGTGAGTGGAGTGGTGGGTGGGGCATCCACCCGACCCTCCCTCTTTTATTTATGGCACAGACACACACCCCTTCGCCTTTGCCCAAATCTAAAGCTTCAAACAAAAAAAACCGTGCTAACCTTATGCCTCCCGCAGTGCCGTTTACTTAGCCTGCTGTCCTCCGTTGTGGCCATTCGGCCTTTTCTCTACAACATGGTAAATATTGTTTATATATATATATATATATATATATATATATATATATATATATATATTTATGCTGTGTATACATCAGAGGTATCTTTTTTTTGTTTGGAAGCAAGGTGTATACACAATATATATATATATGGAAAATGCAAATAGGGTTAGGGCTTTTCTTTCTTTCCATAAGGAAAGTATTTTTTTATTAGGGAAGTTTTTAGGGCTTTGAGTTTTAAAATAACTTTTAATTTTGTTTTCCCTCACTTTTGACTTGGAATTTTTTGTTATTGTTTTAATTCCTTATTTTGTTATTTTATAATGTCATGACTTGCTATCATGGGTTTAGGGGTAATTTCATTTATATGTGGGTAACTTTATTTTTGCTAGATATTTTTCAATTGTTAGAGGTTAGGAATTATATTCTATTATTTAAATGAATGGGATCATGTAAAGTTTAGTATATTGAGCTAGAGGATTTTATTGATTTGATTTAATTATTTCGACATGGGGATTAATTATTACTATAAGTATCTTTCGAATTAACTATAGTCACCTTATTTTATTTTTAATTTTTAAATTGATTTAATTTAATTTATCACATGTGAATATTAATCAAAGGGGTTAATTTTATTTTTATTCAGTTTAGCTGCTTTAATTTAATTAATCTAGTGTGTGATAATTAGTTAATTAATTAATTAAGTTGTTTAATTTAATTTAGTTGCCTTAATTAATTAGTTAGCCTTGTTAATCTATTTTAGTGAGCTTAGGATACCTTGGCTAAAATATTAATTATTAGAATAATTCCTATACATGCTCGAGAGGCGTTATGCTGTCGAATTTTTCCAGATACCAGGGTTATTATTATACAATTTTAAACTTGTGTAGAATATAATTTTATTGTTTCCACATTTGAGTTGATTGATTAAGTAGATTATTTAATTCCTTTAATGTTTTAGTAGTAGGCTTTTGATTTTGATTCGTGTCAGAATCCCTTCACTCACCTAGGAAAACTTAAGGTTTTGATCAATCAATCCGAACCCTAATGACGACGCTTCTCACGTCACATAGACCCCCTTAGTCAGTTTTCATCACATAGGGAAATGCGCATGTGATCGTATTACCCTAAATTTGATTGACATATTTACGCCTTATGCGTATTACCACCGAGCACACTGACACGTGAGAGGGGGTTTATAGAGATGCGTGGAAATTTTTTGATATTTCATGTCATAACCACATGACAAATGTGGACATGACATGTGTGTTGCGTAACATGACTACATGGAAAATGTGGACATGACATTTGGTATTAGAGCCAAAGTTTAAACAATGGGCTTGTTTGGGCACATTACTTATTCCACAATTTTGATTAATTTGTGACTACCTTGTTCTTGTAGGATGCCACCCCGAACTAGGTGAGCGCGTTCATGCACCACATCATCCATAGAGATACGAAACAAGTCTTCGTCAGAGGGTCAGGGACCAGTAGCTTCACCAGAACAGTAGGCACCATAGGCACCACTAGTGCTTGATATAGGACCACAGATCTTGTAGATATTACAAGCTATGTTAGAGAGCTTACCGCCAGCTGTAGCAGTGTTGCGTGTCAAGCCCCACATTGTTCCATGAGAGGAGCCACGTGCTGAGCCACGTGTAGAGCCCTACGTTGAGCTACAAGAGGTGCCACATGTAGAGCCCTTTATAGAGATACTTGACACTATAGTGGAGGAGGTTGGGTTAGCTTGCAGATCATGTAGTAGGAGCCCTCTGCATCATGCGAGGTGAGAGGAGGCTATGAGGGTAGAGCAGGTTTATCATGGACCTTATGACTATGGTATGGATGAGCCTATCAGAGGACACAGAGACCAAGGAGACCCCATCAGAGACTTAGGCTGAATCCACCTACCTTTGCAGGAGCCACAGAGGGAGCTGAGGCTGAGGCTTGGCTTATTAGTTTAGATAAGTGCTTTGTGTTGTGACCTTATGGGAGCAACATGAAGGAACATGTGGTAGTACACTTTCTAAGAGATGTAGTAGTGACATGGTGGCGCACTGAGGAGTGCAAGTGTCACTTATCTTTAGACACTCTTACATGGGACACTTTCATAGAGTGCTTTAATGCACGTTATTTATCAGACCACTATAGGCAGCGTCGGATTGATGAGTTCCATGACTTGCAGCAGTGAGGTTCTACGGTTGCGCAGTATGAGAGTAGGTTCATTGAGTTGTCACGATATGCAGAGTATCTCCATGATGAGAAGCTTCTGGTGCGTAATTTATCAGAGGTTCAGAGGTTTGAATTAGGGGATATTAGGACCAGTGCACATGGTAGGTACCCAGACCATGAGTGAGGTTGTCGAGAAGGCATATATCGTAGAGGATATTTAGGGACGAGGTCAGAGTTCACATCCTTAGTTTCAGGATCGTAATCAGTAGCAACAATAGAATTTTCATTGACCACCACCACCACCACCACAGAGAGGAGGATTTAGTTATGCATCTTTACCTCCTGGGCCTCCACAGTAGTAGCAACAATAGTATTAACAGAGATCCAGACCCCAGCAAAGGGCACAGGGAGGACAAAATCGCAGTTGGTAGCAGCAAGGCCCGCGTAGGGATCAGAGACAGCAGGGATCACCTATGGGACCTACTAGATCATAGCAGTTTTACAGGGGTTCACAGGGGTCCACAGGATGGACTAGACAACAGCAAGGTATTAGGACATAGACTAGATAGGTATAGACTAGGGGCCCATGCTATGTATGTGGTGGAGAAGGACATTTAGCTAGGGAGTGCCTACAGGCCTTTACGGTAGGGGGATAGCCTTGTGCAGGAGGTTCATAGTAGACAATTGGCGATGTGGATAAGTCCCATCGTATGTTTGCAGCGGTTGACAACCGCTAGGCTGACTTTTAGGCCTCAGTGATCGAGACAACAGGTATGATTGGGGATGTCCCCATTACTATTTTATTTGACTCTAGCACTATTGATTCATTTATATCTCCATCGTTAGTGGAGCATTGCAAACTAGTGGCCTCTAGGCAGGGCAATAGGTGGGAGGTTGAGTTGGCCACTAGGGCCAAGATGTAAGTAGATACTTTGGTTCAGGATTGTGAGATATCTTTGGGGGCCTTCACTACTTTATGCGACCTTAGGGTTATGCCTTTAGGATCCTATGGTGTAGTTTTAGGCATGGATTGGCTTGCAGCTCATAGAGCCAAGCTAGATTGTCACCAAAAATTGATTAGCTATTTAGATGATCATAGTACGTTAGTCAAGGTAGTAAGCATTTAGAAACCCACAACAGTTTGTAT
The DNA here is from genome assembly GCA_027924645.1 of Cunninghamia lanceolata. NCBI lineage: Eukaryota > Viridiplantae > Streptophyta > Pinopsida > Cupressales > Cupressaceae > Cunninghamia > Cunninghamia lanceolata. Next base: position 1,067,113 of record BSBN01000665.1, read on the forward strand.
GATATCCACTTAGTAGCTTAAGTACTACATGTAGAAGGAATGTCAATTGTTTGCCATCACGGTTAGTGACAGATCTAAGGATGAGTTAGAGGCATCATTAGATGACCATCCTATCTTGAGGGAGTTTTTCAATGTCTTTCCACCAGAGTTACCAGGTATGCCTCCACATAGAGAGGTAGACTTCCACATTGATCTAGTGCCGGGTGCAAAGCCAGTGTCTCATGCACCCTACAGGATGACCACACATGACCTCACAGAGCTCAAGTTGTAGTTAGAGGAGTTTCTTGAGAAGGGAAACATCCGACCTAGCATTTCACTATGGGGTGTACGGTCATCTTCATGAAGAACAAGGATGGGTCTCTTCATTTGTGCATGGACTATAGGTAGCTTAATAAGGTGACAGTGAAGAACCGTTATCCTTTGCCTAGGATTGATGATCTTTTTGACTAGATGCAAGAAGCCAGAGTGTTCTCTAAGATAGACCTAAAGTCTGGTTATCACCAGTTGTGCATCATAGAGGCAGACATCCATAAGACTGCCTTCTAGACTCAATATGGCCACTATGAGTTCACTATGATACCCTTCAGCTTGACGAATGCCCCTACAATGTTCATGAGTCTCATGAACTGGGTGTTCCGCACTTACTTGGATCGGTTCATGATCATTTTCCTTGATGATATTTTGATTTACTTGCAGACCAAGGAGGAGCATGAGGAACACTCACGTCAGGTTTTACAATGCTTGAGAGAGTAGCAGCTTTATGGTAACTTGGCAAAGTGTGCCTTTTTCAGGACCAAGGTGTAGTATTTGGGGCACATCCTATTTGGAAATGGTATATCCATAGATCCATCAAAGATCAAGGCTATCAGAGATTGGCCAACACCCACTAGTGTGATAGAAGTCAGGAGTTTCATGGGGTTAGCTGGGTACTACCACAGATTTGTAGAGGGCTTTTCCAGGACAACGCACCCCATCACTTCCCTTCAACAGAAAGAGAAGAGCTTCACTTGGACTGAGCAATGCGCGAGGGCCTTTGGGGTCCTCAAGGAGCATCTTATCAGCACTCCCATCTTAGTATCTCCTGATCCTATAGAGGATTTTGTGGTTTGTATAGATGCATCACTTGAGGGTTTGGGAGCCGCACTTACGTAGAGTGGTAGAGCGATTGTGTATGAGTCGTGAAAGCTCAAGACCCATGAGTTGAACTACCCTACTCATGATTTAGAGCTTGCAACAGTGGTTCATGCTCTCATTCATTGGGGACACTTTCTATTGGGACATCACTTTGAGCTCATTCAGATCACCACAATTTGTAGTACATATTCATACAACCAAATTTGAATGCTCGCCAACAACATTAGATGGAGTTTCTTTGCGAGTATGACTTTGATGCCCATTACATCAAAGGGAAGGAGAACGTGGTTTTCGATGCTTTGAGTTGGAGGTGCCACGAGATCCTGACCTTGACCTTGAGTGTGGACTTAAGAGAGCACATCATCCAGCATATGCCTGAGGATGAGTGGTTTCTTAAGTCACAATAGGAGATCTAGTCACAGAGGGCCCTTGTGGGCAAATTTGTAGGATATTCTCTTGAGGCAGATGAGATTTTTAGACATTGACAGTGCATCTATGTACCCTGTGCAGGCGATCTATGTGTAATAGTTATTTTTGAGGCTCACAAAGCACCTTATGCAGCACACCCAGGGGTGAAGAAGATGCATGCCGGCTTGCGACAGTTATACCATTGGGTAGGTATGAGATGAGATATTACAGAGTATGTTGCTCATTGCCTTGAGTGCTAAAGGGTCAAGGCCGAGAATCAACATCCAGCAGGTCTTTTATACCCTCACGAGATACCTGAGTGGAAATGGGACATCATTTCCATGGATTTCATTGTTGGTCTTCCTATGTCATCTCACCACCATGATGCCATCATGGTGACGATTGATAAGTTGACCAAGGTGGCGCATTTCTCACCTGTAGGCATGACGTACAATGCACCATCAATGGAAAGAGTATTCTTGGATGAGATTGTTAGATTACATGGGGTACCTTGCCATATCATTTCTGATAGGGACTTAGTGTTCACATCATCCTTTTGGAGGGCATTACAGCAGGCGTTGGGCATACAGATAACCTTCAGTTCTGCTTATCATGTTGAGACAGATGGTCAAACAGAGAGGGTAAATCAGGTTCTTGAGGATATTCTCTATATGTATGTTATGGATCATCAGTCTACATGGGAGGAGTATCTATATCTAGTTGAGTTTTCCTGCAATAATGGGCATCACAACTTATTAGGTATGCCTCCTTTTCAGGCCTTATATGACAAACTTTGCAGGACACCTTTGAGTTGGGACCGTATTGAGGATAGGGTTGTGATAGGGTTGGAGTTGGTTCAGGATATGGAGCAGTAGGTGACCTTGATTATATAGAGACTTTAGGAGGCATAGGATCAACAGAAGAAGTATGCTGATGCTAAGAGATTAGATTGGAGCTTCTCAGTTGGGGATAGAGTATTTTTTAGAGTGCGACTGCATAAGAGTCCAATCCATTATGGAAAGGGCTCTAAGCTTGCACCACAGTTTGTTAGGCCTTTTGAGATCTTAGAGTAGATAGGACCCATAACCTAGTGTCTAGCCTTGCCACCTAGTCTGTCGTGCATCCACAATATTTTTTCATGTATTTGTTTTACGGTGTTACATATATGATTTATCTCATTTATTGGAATAGAGTGCTCTATAGGTAGAGGTGGATGGACAGTTGTCTTTGGAGCCAATTTGCATATTGGCTCGTCGGACGCTGGGCCTTCGATGTCGAGAGCTAGATTAGGTTAGGGTCCAGTGGGATAGGTATGATGAGGTCACGGTGACTTGGGAGGATGCAGCTAGATTGAGGAAACTTTATCCTCACCTTTTTGATGACTTCTAGGAGGAATTTTAGTCTTAGGGGGAATGTGAGGCCTACCTTTTCACTCCCTTATTTTGATCGTTTCATACTACTGTTGGAGACACATTTTAGACTTTTGGGACTGTTGATCCTGATATGCAAAACTATTAGATTATATGCTTTTACTTTTGATTTATTATGTTAGCATGATTGTGATGAGACTAGATCTTGATTTTGATTCACTAATGAGGATATTGACATGCGATTTTCATTATGATACTAATTGAGATACTAGTTATGTGATTATTGTTATGGATTTATTATGCGATGTTATCTTGAGATGGATTATAGAAATGCAAAAGTATGAATCAAACTATGACGTGATTTTTATGATTGTTTTGTATGATTATGTGATGGTGTGAGTATATGTTTACTTTTCTTTGGCTATGAAATACAAGTTGGATTAATCTTTTATTTAAGTGCACAGGTGTTCTAACTAAGCCATAGATAGTCGGAGATTATCCCACACATTTTGTGAATTCCCATGTTAAGTCGATCTAGTTCCAAGAGGAACCAAGATCAACTATGTTATGCATGATGTAATTTTGCAATGTTTATTTGTGGTGATGTTTGGGATAGGTCTACCCCTTTTATATTTGATTCTATTTTGGTGTTGTAAAGGTGTAATGTTTAATTAATTTTATTTTTGAGTTTTTATTTTTGTGACCCCTTTTTATATGATTTTACTCACCCTATGGTGCTCAAAATGGGTTAAAAGTGACCCTAGGTTGTACCCCTAGCATCTAGGGACCATTTGAGCTTGTCCAACCTTAGGTGAACTTCCATTTGGTCACTTAAACTTCACCTTGAAGTAAAGTGACGAAAATAGAAGTTTGGGAATGAGTGGGAGGTTGGGTCAAACACTCAACCTCATCCACACCTGTTTCCAAGGCTTGGGAGAGTCTTCAAGACCCCTAAATTATGGAGGACTCAACTCCAAGGCTCTCTCACATTGGTGAGGGTACCTTGGGGTTTTGTGGGCTTTCATAGGAGGATATGATTGGGGCACTTGTAGTACCCACATCCTTCTTTGGCTCCACTTTTCTCTCCCACATGTGTGAGAGAGCACAAGTGGAGGGGGAGAGACTTGGTGGAATGGGAGGGTGACATGTGTCACCAACACATTCCATGAAGCTTGCAAGAGGTTGTGAGAAGGAAGGAGGAGGTGACATGTGTCACCTCCCTATTCCTCAAGGCTCATGAGGAGAGACTATTTTAATCCCTCTTGAAGAGAGAGAGAGGGGTTGTTGATTTGTTTTCAATTTTAATTTTTATTTGAATTTGGGGAGAGAGTTAGAGGCATTTTTTCAGGCTCATTTGGAGGACTTGGAGGTGGAGTTGGAAGGGCTCTTCTTCAACTATCTTCCTTGTGGCCTATTTAAGGTAGGATTCAAGGCTAATGCCTTTCCTTATGTAATTTACATTTCTTGTATGATGGTTTGTGTGTGTGTTTTTTTACATTTTGTTGTTGTGGGGATTTTTATGGGTGTTGTAAGAGCCTCTTCACTTGGAAAAAATGCTCAACATGTGTGGGGTTGGGGAGGAGTGAACCTTCTCGAGGTCACCTCCTGGTTTGGTATTTTATCCTTGAGGGAAAGTTATGAGATTGAGCATTTTTTAATGGCTTGAGAGCCATGGAGAAATATGTGAAATTTGTTAAATATGTGTTGGGTTGAGGCCTTGTGAAAATTGGTTTTGAGGCATTTGGAGTGGCACTCTTGAGTTAAGTGATGTCCACTCCCCTACCCCTTCAAACTCATTTCTATGAGTTTTGTTTTGTGCAAGTCATGGGTGATCTACATGATAATTTGTTTGAGTGTTTTGTGGTATTGCGGAGTGAAAGTTCCTTGTGTGTGGATGAGCTATAAGATCAAGGGTGACTCATGAGTGAGTTTATGGTAGGGAGGAGAGCGGTATTTATGTGGCTTTTTTCCCCTTCCCATATTTGTTATTTACAGGTTTATTATAGCTATGGAGCTTGGAAGAAAAAGACTACTTACTTTTGAGTTTTGTCATTTTGACTCCTTGAGAGTTATGGCCAAGTTTGGCCTATTTGTAGTTTGTTTTGTTTGTCAAGAGAGAAGATTATTCCTCTCTTGATTTGTAAAAATAAATGTCTACACTTTGGGTTGTATGTAATGTTATTTTGAAGTTGAAAATAAGAATTAGTTGTTTTTTACTTGTTGTGAGATTGGAAAAATGTTCAAGAAAAAGAAAATATAGACAATTTATTATGTATGCAAAAGTTAGTTGGCTATTTTAAAATGGTTGTTGTTGCAAATAAGTTGTATGTATTGGATGATTTATCACAAATTAAAGTATGTATGTTGCTACCTTTAAGTTTAAATTGAATGCAAAAAAAATAGAGTAAGTTGCTATTTAGAATAAAGTATTTAAAAAAAAAAAGAGTTGCTACTTTTATCTCACATAAAAAAAAAGAACATATATAATGTGTTTGTTGTCATTTCAAAACTATATATATATATATATATATATATATATATATATATATATATATATATATATATATATATATATATATAACTTACCCTTCCTTTAAAATAGAAAATGGTTGTTTTGTCTTTAAGATAATTTCACTGATGTATATGTTTATAAAAAAACACACACACACACACACATAAATATATTTATATTCATTTTATATTATTGTTTTTACATTTTATAGCTTGCTAGAAAACTTTGTGATTTAGAGAAATGGTGTATATATATATAAAAGCAAACATTACACATTTTAATATGCTGGAAAATATAAAGTAGTGGTGAAAGTTGTGAGTATACACCTTATATATATATTTTTAGACTGTAATATTTATAAAACAAAAAAAAAATTATAACTAAGCGAATTGAGGTGCTATGTATACAGCGTAGGTTTCGTGTTTATTAGCAAGTCATGTTTTTTTTTTAAGAAAATGAAGGATTTGGGGGGCTGACGAGAATACTGCCACCGCCCCCTTTGTATTGTTTTAGAGGAGAGTGGGGGGGATGGACCCCCACCCACCACTCCATTGTGAGTGGAGTGGTGGGTGGGGCATCCGCCCCACCCTCCCTCTTTTATTTATGGCACAGACCCACACCCCTTTGCCTTTGCCTCCGCCCAAATCTGAAGCTTCAAACCAAAAAAAAATTGTGCCTACCTTATGCCTCCCACGACACCGCTTAGTCAGCCCGACGTCCTCCGTTTTGGCCATTCGGCCTCTTCTTTGCAACATGGTAAATATTATATATATATATATATATATATATATATATATATATATATATATATATATATATATATATATATATATATATATATTCATATTGTGTATACACCTTGCTTGCAAACAAAAAAAGATACCTCTAGTTTAAAACTAGAATATATATATATATATATATATATATATATATATATATATATATATATATATATATATATATATATATATATATATATATATATATATATACCTTTGTGGTAAAAGCCATGGCTGCCATTTTTGCCCTGTAGCACAAAAACAAACAAAAAATGAAGAAGAAATGAGAGGAGAAGAGAAAATAGAGAATGAAAATGGTAGGAAAATGCAAATAGGGTGAGGGCTTTTCTTTCTTTCCATAAGGAAAGTATTTTTTTATTAGGAAGTTTTTAGGACTTTGAGTTTTAAATAGCTTTTAATTTTGTTTTCCCTCACTTTTGACTTGGGATTTTTTGTTATTGTTTTAATTCCTTGTTTTGTTATTTTATAATGTGATAAATTGCTATCATGGGTTTAGGGGTAATTTCATTTATATGTGGGTAACTTTATTTTTGCTAGATATTTTTCAATTGTTAGAGGTTAGGAATTATATTCTATTATTTAATTGAATGGGATCATGTAAAGTTTAATATATTGAGCTAGAGGATTTTATTGATTTGATTTAATTGTTTTGACGTGGGGATTAATTATTACTATAAGTATCTTTTGAATTAACTATAGCCACCTTATTTTATTTTTAATTTTTAAATCAATTTAATTTAATTTATTGCATGTGGATATTAATCGAAGGGGTTAATTTTATTTTTATTCAGTTTAGTTGTTTTAATTTAATTAATCTAGTGTATGATAATTAATTAATTAATTAAGTCGTTTAATTTAATTTAGTTGCCTTAATTAATTAGTTAGCCCTATTAATCTATTTTAGTGAGCTTAGGATATGTTGGCTAAATTATTAATTATTAGAATAATTCCTATACACGCCCAAGAGGTGTTATGCTACTGGATTTTTCTGAAAACCAGGGTTGTTAGTAAAATATGATTTTAACCTTGTGTAGAATATAATTTTATTGTTTCTGCATTTGAGTTGATTGATTAAGTAGATTATTTAATTCCTTTAATGCTTTAGTAGTAGGATTTTGATTTGACTTGTGTCAGAATCCCTTCACTCACCTAGGAAAACTTAGGGTTTCAATCAATCAATCCTAACCCTAATGGCGACGCTTCTCGTGTCATATAGACCCCCTTAGTCAGCTTTCATCATGTAGGGGAATGCACATGTGATCTTATTACCCTAAATTTGATTGACATGTTTATGTCTTATGCGTATTGCCACCGGGCATGCTGACGCATGTGAGGGGGTTTCTAGAGATGCATGGAAATTTTTTTATATTTCGTGTCATGACCACATGACAAATGTGGACATGACACATGTGTTGCATGCTGTGACCACATGGAAAATGTGGGCATGACAAAATAACATGAATTTAAGACTACAAGATTATGATAGGATGCAACATTTAATAGTTGGGATTATTCATCACTATCATTAGTTTGTACACGACAGATGGAATAGTTTGACTGCTGAGTTGTAAAAGAAAGAGCCCCACTCTATTCATAACTTTATGGCTATGTTTGAAAGGGTACGGAAATACATGGACATTGCCAAGGGATAAGGACTGGACTAGATATGACTTACTTTAACCCCCAATACTTCTATATATGGTGCTACATTGAAATGGGAAGAAGAGTGCAGAGTGTGAGAAAGTAGAGGTCTCCAGAATGAACAAGTTGGCATATAATAATAGCTTTTATTTGGAGCAGATTAAAGGAGTGGGTACTATTGTAGATTTTAGGGAGATCACCTTGCATTATAACAACCTTAGTTGATTTTTTTGAGGACAAGCAAATGGATAGTTGGGGGTGATTATGAGCCTAGTTATTAGCCTATTTTCTTATGGTTTTATGCAAGTTGAAAGACATTATCAAACATTATCTTATACATATTTCTCTATTATGCTATCCCTTATGATTATTATGCAAACCTGAACCTAGTTATTAAGTATATGGGAATATGATTATAATATGATGAATATTGTATGTTATGTGTGGGAATGTATGTATTGTAGATAATTTTTGTGTTGATTATGGTTGTTAGTATTATGTACATGTTTTGTGGACTAAATCCTATAGCTGAAGAAGGACTGTAGCCCGCAGCATCTGTAAGGTGCAGCCCATAACCATAACATTTCTAGATAGTAGAGTAGGGGAGGTTCCAAACTCAACTAAGTGCAGCTACTATGACATGAAGACACTTAATGGAGATCATCACACATCGTGGTGGTAATCAATGAAGATACTTGAAAGAGGAAGAAATCTGTTGCAACTAGAAGATCAACATGACTAATTCAGCCAGTCCACATTCCCCTATTTTAGCAAGGAGTTCCAATTTTATTAAGAATCTTCTTTCCTTCTTTTTCAGTTATTATTGTTTAGCATTTATCACACTCTAGTTTGTATGAAGTGGTGGTTTACAATTTTAGTTAAGAGACCTATTTTAATAAACTCCCTCGTGCCTATATGTATGTCTTTGTGGTCAAGGTAATTAAGTTGTTAGTTAAGCTTCAAGTTTGAAGTAGATTGTTCTGTCGTAGATATAGCTATCTGAATCTTTTCCAATTATATGCAAACAATGTTGTTATTTTGATTATGAGTTTATGAATAATATAGTTCAATGAGATTTTATGTGATTTGAGAAGACTATGTAATGAATGAGTTAGATCAATATGATTGTGTCAATCTAGAGAACTAGATTTGAGTTAAAAGCATTGAGGCAATCACCTAAGCAAGGGCCACTCAGGATAACAATCCCTCAGTTTATTTTCTTGCATGTTATTATTGTTGTAGTAGTTATTTCATGAATGCAAGATCAATTAGATTATTAAGTTGTTTTAGTTCATTTGACTTGTGATACTCCATAGGGTAGGATAAGTTATCAATACCAAGATATTTCTTAGAGTTCATTTCCTTAATAGTCATTTGTTACAGTCTTTCATTGCAAGTACCTATAGCAATAGTATCGACATTACTTTCTCTTATCATTGAGTAGTTTGATTTATGACAATATACTAGATGAGTTAGATAGTTTGATCTTTGAAAGCACATATAGTGTCAATGCCATCACAAGCTTACTATCCCTAGTTGATAATTCAATGAAGGTCTTTTCAAGGGTTATAGTGGACTATTCAGTAAGTTGCTCCTTTGAATTGTGTGATTGCCACCAAGTTTACTAGACATAGCAAAGACACTACAGGTATTCTCTAGATTCAAAACATTTACTTAATTTTGTGAAGGAGGGGGAAAAATAATCATTCCCCTATGCTAGAGTCCTCCCTACTTGCATCAAAGGGGATTATGGATGTCTATCATAACATGAAAATAGAGAATTTTTTTCATATGTTTTATTTGGTACCACTCTGGTAGACCCTTATGCAAAATGTGACAGCATGGAAAAGACACATAACTGTTTGGCATAATGCCTCAAAGAGGTGTCATAGGGATGATAAAAAGGCATGTGAACTATTTGACAAAATGCCTCAAAGATATGTCATTTAATGGAATGTTATCTCTAAGATTGTTGTAAAAGAAAAAGTTGTGAGAGAAGTGAAGCATTTCCATCATTTAAATGGGAGCAATTTTCTTGTGAAGTTTATTGATGATGTTGGATGGAACAATCTAAAAAATAGGATTGTGTTATAATAATGTGCACAATATTAGATCTTTAGTAATAATGAAGGGAAATCCATCAAAGCATAATGAAAGGGGAATTTTTGTTAGACGGTCAAGTTGCAAGTGTCCTGGTATCCATGCATGCACGCCCATTGTTTAACAAAATGGCTATAAGAAATGTAGTCTCATGGAGTGCAATGACAGCAAGATGTGCACAAAATGGATTTGTCAAAAAGGCTTTAGAAACTTACAAGCAATGCAAATGGCTGGTGTAAAGCCAAATTCCATAGCCATTACCAGCAACCTCCCTACATACCTGCACCTCCTCTCATCTTCCATCTTTCCTCTACCTCTCCCTTCCCTCCTTTCTCTTTCCCCCCAAAAGAATGTCCTCCTCTAGGTTTTTTCCCACTAATTCTTTTTAAATTAATAATATGCAAAACTATTATATTATAATAATAATAGACATTATCAAATAGCATTTTTTCCCAAATCTAGCAAAGCTAATAATCACCCCAAGTCTTTACTAAATTAATATGGTATAACTTTCATGCTAAATCCAAAACAAATTCATACATAAAAACCTAACAAGTATTTAAGGATAACAGTCATGGTTATCTATAAGGCATAGTAGATCCCCCTACCTCATACATGATTAAAATGACATATATTCCATTGTCACATAGATTAAATATAATAGGTACAACCTTTTTAGATTATCTAATCTCATTACATATAAATAATTCAATTTTTAATTTCCCATAAGTTACAAAAAAAAAAAGTTATGAAAAGCAATGTTCTTTTGGATGGCTAGCATAATTCCCACAACAATAATTTTATAATAAATGGGCTCGTGATGAAAAGGAGAAAAGAGAATTGTGAAACCACTTCCAAGCACTTTAAGTACAACGACAATTCCAAAATAAAATTCCAAACCGTCAAGTCAAGTATAGGTCAAACACTTACGACGAGAAAGCCTAAAGTGATGAAGTCTCACTCATATAAAAGGCCTTGATAAACTAGTCATCGTAGAATGTGAGCTAACTTTGAGTCAATCATTGCCTCCCATTTATGGTTGAGGTGATGTAGCCAAAGTATAGACTACAAATTCAAGTCTTGTGGACTGTAACTTATAAAAGATAAATGAAAATGGACGTAGAAATATGTAAAGAACTATAATTGAGTAATTAGCCCATCAATGAGCTACAACACTCACTTGGTGAATCCTTTTCCAAATGTAATTCTTGAGCCATGCAAAAGGATACATCATACTTTGTCTAAAATATTGTATTTTATTCTTGTAGATATTTTGTTACTCATAGAAACAAGCCTTAACCTCTATAAGGGTATAGAAATAGTTAAGATCAATGAAACGACAATAATTAATTATAGTTTCCTCTTGAGGAGAGCAATCCCTATTGTATTAAAAATGCAATACCATAGAATATCACTAATGACATAATCTCCCTTTACTAGATCATGTCAAAATGAGATGACAAAATCCATAAGCCATAGGGAAGAATTTAATATTATTAACATGATAAGGAGCATCATAAGACACATGTTGATAAAATGATTATAATTATTCTCTTTTTCCCTAAGGAAGATTACCCACACTATTAATAAAAAATAACTCCATTTTATCTGTTATGCAACCAAACAAACAATTTAATAGAATAAAAGTAGCAACACATAGACTACTTACAATACCTAAATTTACTAATCAATCAAATATCAACTAAGACAATAAATAGTCTATGAGTTACCAAAATGTTTCATACTAAAATATGATATTCATATATAAATATATATTCTACCCTATTGCGCAAGTTGTCCAAAATTTAATAGTTATTACATAGTATGAATGATAAATAATTAATAAGTCTTCTTAAGTGCACTATACTATCTCACTTAAAATTATTCTATTGGAACCATAATCTAATCTAAGCCTCTCGTGCTTGAAGAATAAGCATGAAACAATTGGTTCAATCTCGACCACCAATACACTTGCAATATGAGATGTTGCTAAAATTACAAAAGTAACAAGGAAACATAAATGCATTGGAACATCTCCACAATTGTAAGATAAAATAAAGAACAAAGGAAGTAGCTTGAAACTACAACCAAGTTAGTTTTCCATAACTTACTTGGCTAAGTGCATGCATAGTACAAGAAGAACAATCCAACACATTCTATAGTGGATTATGACTAAATGAAAATAGCACTCAATTTATAGTCCTAACACACATTCATTTGCAATAAAAAAACAAAACAAAGTCAGAAGAGTACTTACTTCTTCCATATGAAGCTTGCTTAACATTCTTGAAGAAACTCCCAAGAGTGCCAAATATGTCAAAACTCTCCAATCCTTCCTCTTAAGAGCTCTAAAATTATTTTTCTAAAATCAAGAATTAGTCTATGAAAGACAAGAAGGGAGACACGTTGGAATTCTCCTACACATTTAGTCACAATTGCTAGTATAACCTAGTGAAACATAGCTAAAGCAACACAAACTGAATCATATTCAACATATCATTTACAAATTCAATTAGAAATTATCTTACAATTACAACATCACTATATATATCACCTTCCTTGATTCAATTACACAATTTATTCATAGAAATCGTATATAAACAAGCTAGTTAGTTATCACTAACTATAGTACAACATTAAAACATAGTCTAGGAACAATATTAAAGTAACTTGTGAAAGCACATGCTAAATCATGAGAGAATATATAAAAATGTATGGAATGAAATAAGTCATTGTTTATATCTATCGACTAAGGTATCACCAAATTGCATTCATCAATATAACATCACTATGTTGTATTAAACATAATATTAGTCTAAGAAAAGTTTAATATGTGATTACACATCTTTAATACCACCAAATGGATAATGTATGCATATGAAAAGAATGTGCATCATAAAGTAAATCATCAAAGAACTAGAATTCATTAGCTTCATCAAGAGAGAGAAAAACTAACACCACTAGTTCTTCACTAAATACATCAACACAAGAGCCACAAGGAATGGAATATGGACTAGAAGGTGTTATAAGGAGTGGGTTAAGTGGCCTTACACCCTGCTTGATTTTCACTAAATATGAAAATATTATTTGTTGGTTTTCTGGTTGGGCACCTCTTATTTTCCTTGGTTGAGGAACCTATTTTTCATTTGTTAAAAATAGGGGGGGAAATAACCAATTAGAGAAAGGGATGGAAAATTTTCATAGATACTCTAAATATTTTTGTTCCTTTGGCTGCATGACATGCAATAGGGTTTGTGGCAATAGAATAGTCTTTTAGTTGTAGGTTCAGATTTACAACGTGTTTGCTTCATGTACTACGTGTTTTCTTCATGTAATCTCTATGTTTGCTTTGTGTTTTATGTGTTTGCTTCATGTATTGCATGTTTTACATATATTTTCTATGTATGATTTGTCTTATCTCATGATTACTAAATGTTAGGGTAAATAAATTTTACCTTGCTTAAGTTTTACTTAGGCAAATAATTATTCAATAGTTATAGTTGGGAAGTTATTCCTGTAACCAATTACGGTGGTTAATTCATGGGAATGTAAGGCTATAAAAGCCATATATCACATTTGTAAAAATGAGAGCAATTCATTGTAATGTATATCAATTTATTCTCCATCTTCATATTTTTCTTTTTCCTTATGCAAACTCATGCTCGAGCATTCTCCTATGGTGGTTTATTTCCTGGCTTGATCCTTGAAGACTGCAGCATCATAATGGCTCCCTATGTCTATCCCTACATGGTATCAAAGCGAGAATCAAGGAGCTTTCTGCTCGTATTGGAGAATTGAGTTGCTAGAGAAGCAATCATATAGGCATCAATCCATGCCTACATCAGTTTCTAGAGGCATCAATCCATGCCGATCTAGAGCTGAGTGCAATTCTAGAGGCATCAATCCATGCTTTCTTCATATCAAATTTCTATTTCTATTTATTGGGATTTAAATCTGCTTTGGTGAATAATCCCTCATTTTTGAGAGCAACCTCCTAATCGTTGTCATATTGCTAGTAGATTTGGAGCTGAGTGGAACTTGAAGGCTGATTTGCTTTTGGCAGCAAAGTATATTGTTTCAGTAGAACTGGTGCCCATCCGCGGTCGTAGGGGAAGATATAATATTTTTCGTGCTAACTTCATCTATTCTCAAATGTGTTATGGCTTGGAGTTTTTTAATTTTGGAAGACAAAAATATGTATGGTTTATGATTTTTCTTTCCCCACTGCATTGCCATCATTTCAATTTGTGAGACTTTTCTCCTTGTGCAAGCGCCTCTATGAGATTTGCCTGGCACGGAGTGGGCGAAGCATCGTCTGCCATCTCAATCTCCTTGGGCTTCCTGAAGAAACAAGAGTATTGCTTGTCTGCAATTTCATTGCGGGAGAGGGATCCACTGCCAAGCTCCATGGTGAGCTTTCTATGCTGCTCTGCCACTCCCATCACGTACAAGATCCAATACCATTCTACTTCCCGCACCACCACCACTGTGCACAAGATGCCCCAACATAGAGAGTGATTATGATTGTAAATGTAAAGCAATGTTGTACAAGCAATCCCTGTAGATCTGTACTCAGTAAATCCTCAACAGAGCCCTCAAAAATTACTTAGAATCAAGGTGGTTGAAGTTTTCGAAAGTCTTGAAATAAATATTAATTTAGGGCTTTTCATTAGAGGAGTGCTATCGGAGGTGGGCCCAAACATGTTGTTGTTTGGGCGTGGGACTTTTATCCTATATTGCCTATGCAAGAAGTGCTTTTGGCATTAATATGGTTCAACACTCATCTTTTGATTTGTAAGAGCTTGCAAAAGTCGTACGCTCGTGTTTGAAGAGTCTGTCTGAAACATTGACTCGGTGCTCCATGGTGAGGTGACTTGTGACTAGTGCTTCACATCTATTGGCTCTATCTGAGCTCTTCTATTGTCTTTTACAAATTGATGTTTGGTGATTTTTCTATGGTGACACATCGATTGGCACAAGTATCCCACCAACATATCAACTAGCCCATTCGGTGGGCCCTCTATTCTGCACCCAATCACGGTGCTCCATTTTTAGCCTTATAGGCTATTTTTTGCCCATTCTTAGTAGGTGGTCATGTACATGATCAAGGGTCAATCCACCCTAGGGCTAAATTCGGCCCCCTCTATTATTCAATGGGCTCCATAACAGTAATTTATTTCCATGGATGATATCTTGGGCATCTAGAGTCAGAATTTTGAGTTCCATATATCATCAAAAAGGTAATTTCGTAAACCTCGCAGTGGTGCAAGTCAATCTACCTAATTTTTCTATATCTAATGCAGCTTGAATTCAACCTTTTTTTTGGACTCCTGAGCTTATAATTTGGTGCCTTGATCTCTGATTACTATCACGCGTCAAAAAGGTGCTGAGGAGCTCTTTCATCCAGTCCATATGCTTTTTCTAGTTTAGCACTAGGTACTATCTATTGAGTTTTGTGTTTTTTGGGCACTTACTTGATAAATTGGATAGCCTGACACTTGGAGAGGTACAATTTTTTTGGGGACTTCATTTTTAGTTGCACATCTTATTCGGAAGTTTCTACATTCATGTGATGGTTCTATCTTTGAGATTTTAAGAATTTTCATAATTAAATATGGGTTCTATATTTCATTCTTCTTTGATCATCTTGAAGAAAAAGAAATGTGAAAAATGGAGAGATGACATCATTACTCATCTTAAAGGGATTCACTTCTTGCTATATTTGTATAATCTTGTTCCCAAACCTGGCACTCCTTGTCAGAAATTTGATTGGAAAAACAATAGGCACCTTGTCTTGAGAATCATTGGTATGCATGTTGATGATGACATTTTGGAATCTATTGTTGATTTTGAGTGTCCTCATTCTTTTAAGACTCACATTTGGGAATTATATGGAGATCCTAATATTAAACCATTCCCAGATGATCATAGTGTGCCTCTTCCTTCTTCAGAGAAGATAAACCATGATTGTGATACTTTGGATACTTTTGACACTTCTGTCAAGGTTGTTTTAGAGGATCTTGATTCTTCTTCATAGATAGTTGATCCACCTTCACATCCATTGGCTTCTTATCCAGAGTCATTGATTAAGACTTCCATCATTCCTGATCAGCGGGACAATCATTATCTTTCAGATTTCATTAGAAGACATATTTCAACATTTTCATCTTTGGAGTTTGTTCTATGTAAGTTTCCACATAGTTCCAGTTTGTCACCTTCCTTCTTGATTGGGGATGTACCTAATTGGATTGTGTCATCATCATTCTATCTGGACAAGGAGACACATGAGCATTTTTTAGAGACAACATCATCATCATTTTTCATGCTTCCATCTTTCAAAGCATATCCTAAATGGGAAGCATACCTACATTTATACATGGTTTTGTTTCTTCCTAAAGGGAGACAAGTGGTTTGTAAGGATTTGATTTTGTTTTTCCTTCAGACACTTACCATATTTGCAAGACATTATTTATTATAGGGGGGCTATGTAGTCTATTGCAAGTATGAGGATAACTAGTGTTGTCATTGATGTCAACATACTCATGTTGCATTAATGAGAAGGATTAGGTAAGCTATGTGCTGAGGATATTGAGAGAATAAGTCTCAATCAGGAACAGTGAAGAACAGTGATGATAAGAAGGCAAAAGTCCTCAATAGGTTGAGGATCAGAGGATGCGGTTTAAAGGGTTTGTAGATATGAGTCTTGAGATGTTCTAGTCAAGATTTTAGAGGTCCACATGAAGATCTAAAGAAGTTATGGTCTCTCAAGTAGAACCGGTTTTGACAGATGTTCAGTGGTGACAAAGTGTTACAGATTGGTACGGTGAGCTCCGAAATTGCATTATCTCATTGTGCGGATTGGAGGGAGTGTTGAAGAAGTCCGTGTGAAGTGACAACTAGATTTGTTCATGGTTTGGAAGTCCAGAAGCACCTTTTTCATTATGACAGTGATGACAGACTGTGTTCTTGAAGTTCTGGATGTAGAAGAGAAGAATTCTAGTAAGCTGATAAAGTGCGGATGTTCTTGATGACTCAGGAAAGGTTTTGGTGATCTTTAGATCGTGTACAATTCTTATTGGTGGTCTGCATTGAAGTTAGAGTTTGCATTTGAAGAATAACCACAGATATTGGGGTTCTTCTTGAGACTGGCCAACTGGATGTATTACACATCTTGCGGATGATCATGTAGGTGTTTGCTGACTTAGATGATTGTTCCTAAGTCGATGCCTTGTATAAATAAGGGATTGTGAATTCATTTTGAAGTGTGTCTTGTGGATGAGTGCGGCATAGTGAAGAAGAAGAGCGAAAGGCAGAGCAGGAGTTTTTGGGCTTAAATGGAACTAATCCAGGCATGGTAAAGATGTCAATCTCCAGTTCAAGTTTGTGATACTTGTTATTTGTAGACAGTGTGTCTCTTGTAGGTAGTGTGCCTCTTGTGAGCAGTGTGCTTGGGAAGTGAGCCCTAATTGGCATGTGCCATCTATTTTTCTTATTCTTCTAACAAAGAATAATCCTTGGGTTAATCACCCCATGGTTTTTCCCTTGATCGGGTTTTCTACGTCAAAATCTTGGTGTCTCATATGTTGATGTGTATCTACTCTGGTGTTTATGCTTTATGCTTTCATGAGTGATTAATTGATATGCTATTAAATAACAAAGAGGATTTAAGTGTTTGAATTAAAAGCAAGTTTTGGACAACTGATTCACCCCCCCTCTCAGCTGTCTATCCTGAATCCAACAATTGGTATCAGAGCCAAGTTCCTCTAAAAGGAGCTTAACCACTTGAGGAGATCTAGGATGTCGTCATATAAGAAGGATAGTCCGAAGTTTGATGGAACCAACTTCTCTCATTGGAAAGGTCACATGAAATGTCACTTGCAGTGTATGGGAAAGGCGTACTGGTCCATGGTCACAAAAGCTTATGCACCTCCACAGGTTGTCCGACAACTCTAAATGAAATCACAAATGCTGAAAATAATCTGCAGACCAAAGAGGCTCTTCTAAGCGCATTAACTGACTCAGAGCTCTCAAATGTTATTGACCTACCAACTGCCTATGAGATCTAGATTAAACTGGAACTTCTGCATGAAGGAGATGAGTATGTTAAGTGTGCAAGGTTGCAGAGTCTAAAAGGGAAATTTGAAAGACTGAAGATGAGAGATGATGAAAATATTACTACCTTTATGCCAAGAGTAAATGAGCTGGTGTGTGGAATTAGGAATGTTGGTGGAGTCTTGGATGAAAATGAGATTGTTGGCAAAATTCTCAAATCCCTTCCTACTACCTACAAAATCAAGGTTGCTGCCATTGATGAATTCAGAGCCCATACAACTATCACAAGAGACCAATTGGCTGGCAAACTGGCTGCATTTGAAATGACCGAGTTTGGAGATGATCCCCCCAAGATTGAATTTGCATTGAAAGCCAGTGCCTTTGTGAAGGTAAACAAAGTTTTGATCTAGGAGAAAACTCTTCAAGGAAGCTGTCATGGTATGATCAAGCAAGAAGAGACATGGAAGTGGAAGAAGCATAAATAGCTCAACTTGAAGCCCTCATTGCAAAGAGACTACCAAGAGGATCTGGTAAGTATGAAGGAAAACTACCTTTTAAGTGCTTCAACTATAATAAGATTGGTCATTTTGCCTCAAGATGTCCGGAAAGATCTACGAGGTCAAATTCTAATAGACAAAGGTTCCAAAAGAATTGTTATTATGTTCATGAAGAAGATGATAATGAAGGAGTAACAGATGATGAATCAGAGATAGGAAACAAATCTAGAAATGAATGGGTGTTTATTGCCATCAAGGAAGAAGATCTAATATCCTCTGAATCTGTCAATCATAAGGTTGTAGAAAGAGCTTTGGCTGCCCAAGTTGAAGAAAAGGATGATTGGGTTATTGACAGTGGATGCTCTCACCATATGACAGGTGACAAGAACAAGTTCTTAGATTTGGAAAGGTATGAAGGAGGAATGGTAAAGTTTGGTGATAATTCTGCTGATAGAATTAGAGGTAGGGGAGCTATTTCTTTTGATGGAAAGAACAAAACCGGTAATGTACTATATGTTGAAGGATTGAAGCATAATCTTCTCAGTGTTGGATAGTTGGTGGACAAAGGTTATGATCTCTGATTCAAGAATGGAAAATGCAGGATCTTTGAAAGCTCCGGAACTGAGATTGCATCCGGTACTCAAACAAAAGGTAATATCTTTCATGTAGTTGGTACTAATAAAAGTTGTCTGTTTGTTCAAGTTGATCAAAGTTGGTTATGGCATAGAAGGATGTGTCATGTAAATTTTGATAACATCATCAAGATAAGCAATACTCAGGCTGTAAGAGATCTTCCAAAATTGGTAAAACCTACAAATAGTGTGTGCAAAGAATGTCAGCTGGGTAAATAGAGTAGAGTCTCATTCAAAAGCAAGGATCAGTCCTCTACCGAATTATTGGAATTAGTTCATACTGATCTATGTGGTCTGACAAGAATCAAGAGTATGCAAGGTGATAGATATTTCATGTTACTGATTGATGACCATTCCCGGATGATGTGGGTTACCTTTCTGAAAGAGAAATTAGAAGCTTTTGAGAAGTTCAAAATCTTCAAGGCTATGGTAGAGAATCAAACCGGATTAAAACTGAAATGTCTGAGGTCTAATAGAGGTGGTGAATTCACATCTGGGGAAATCATAGATTTTTGTGAGAAGCATTGTATAAAGAGATAGTTATCTGCTCCTGGGACTCCACAGCAGAATGGAGTAGTAGAGAGAAAGAACCGGACCATCCAGGAAGCATCCAGGACAATGATGATGGAAGCAAATGTTCCCCAGATGTTTTGGAGAGAAGCTGTCAGCACTGCAGTCTATACTCTCAATCAAGTTCAAATCAGAAGCAATACCAGTAAGACTCCTTATGAACTTTGGTTTGGCATCACTCCTACTATGAGATATTTTAGAGTATTTGGTAGCAAATGTTACATTAAAAGAGATGAAGATCTAGGAAAGTTTGATGCTAGAAGTGATGAAGGAATTTTCTTGGGTTACTCCACTCAAAGCAAAGCATACCGGTGTTATAACAAGAGACTAAGAAAGATGATAGAAAGTATAAATGTGAAGGTTGATGAGGGAATAGAGAAACCCTCAAGGTTTTATGAGTATGATGAAGATGATCAGAATGGTGTTCTGGTTCAAGGAGCTCAATCCTCTCCTGAAAGTTAGATTCAGACTGATCCGGTAAATCAGGAAGAAGAGATAGGTCTGAATGAGCCTGATCAAGAAGCAGAAGTGTAAGAAACTCCCAAAGTTCCAAGGTTTGTAAGATTGAACCACTCTGAAGATCAGATCATAGGTGACAAAAGCAAAGGTGTGCAAACTAGAAGGAAAATTGCTCAAAATTCAGATGAATGTTGTCTGATTTCAAATATTGAACCTAAGACAATAAATGAAGCCTACAATGATAAAAATTGGACCAAAGCAATGGAGGAAGATTTGATGCAAATTAAGAAAAATCACACTTGGGATCTTGTTTCTAGACCTAGAAACAAGAATGTGATTGGAACCAAATGGGTCTTCCGAAACAAACTAAATGAATTTGGTGAAGTAATTAGAAATAGAGCCAGATTAGTCTGCAAAGGCTACTCTCAAATAGAAGGGATTGATTTTTGAGGAAACCTTTGCTCCGATGGCAAGAATTGAAGCAGTCAGACTATTTCTTGCTTTTGTTGCCTTCAAAGATTTCAAAGTGTATCAAATGGATGTCAAATCTGCTTTCCTGAATGGTGACTTAGAAGAAGAAGTGTACATTGAACAACCAGATGGATTTCAGTTATCTGAGCATGGTGATATGGTCTGCGAATTAAAGAAGGCACTATATGGTCTAAAGCAAGCTCCAAGAGCATGGTATGAAATGTTGGACAAACATCTTTTGAAGATTGGTTTCAACAAAGGTACTGCTGATAGTAACCTATATTTCAAAATTAATCATGAAAACATCTTGATTGTTGAAGTATTTGTTGATGATATCATCTTTGGAGGAAGAGACAGTATGTGTAAAACCTTTGCAAATCAAATGAAAAGTGAGTTTGAAATGTTAATGCTCGGTGAAATAAATTTCTTCTTGGGTCTACAAATTACTCAGACAAAGAAAGGAATCTTTATCTCTTAGACAAAATATGTGAAAGAATTATTGAGGAAATTTAGAATAGAAGATTCAGCGCCAATGAACACTCCCATGGCAACCGGATGTAAGTTGAGCAAAGATGATGACTCTCCTAAGACAGATCAGACAAAGTATAGATCAATGATTGGAGGATTATTGTATCTCACTCAAACTAGACCAGATATAATGCAGGTTGTTGGTCTTGTGGCGAGATTCTAGGCTGATCCTAGAGAATCTCATGTCATGGCAATCAAAAGAATTTTTAGGTACTTAAAAGGAACAACTGAGTATGGTCTATGGTATCCTAGAGATCATGATTTTTCTCTTCATGCATATATAGATGTAGATTAGGCAGGAGATGTGGATGATAGGAAGAGTACAAGTGGAGGAGCATTCTTTTTGGGAAAAAGGTTGGTTTCTTGGCTAAGCAAAAAACAAGAGGCAATATCCCTGTCTACAACTGAAGTAGAATACATTGCAGCAATAGGAAGTTGCACTCAACTTTTGTGGATGAAGCAAATGTTAAGAGATATTCAAGTAGAATATGAGGAGCCTATCACAATTTTTTGTGATAATTCAAGTGCAATAAATATTTCTAAGAATCCAGTGTTGCATTCTAAGACTAAGCATATATCTATCAAGTTTCACTTTTAGAGAGAGCAAGTGAACAAGGGTGAAGTCATATTGAAGTATGTGTCCTCCAAGGATCAGCTTGCAGATATTTTTACTAAACCACTTCCCAAGGACTCTTTTGAGTATCTCAGGGAGAAGTTAGGGGTTATTACTCCTCTGATGATGAACTAGGATGCACTGATGTGCATCAGTCTGGTGGATATCATAGTCATATCTTGTGATCCGGATTGATGATGGGGAGCTACTACTCAGGGGGAGCAGTTGGTATGATTCTGATGTCTTAGAATTGCAAGTATGAGTCCTTTGCCATTGATGTCAAAGGAGGAGAGATGACATGTGAAAAACAAGTGGTTGATGATCATAGGGGGAGCTGTGATAGAACAGTAAAGGAAAAGAAGATATGTGAAGGGTTGTTGCTGATAGGGGGAGCTATGACAGAAAGGAGTTCTTGTCTTGATGGTTTTTCACATCATATGTTGCCATCAATGACAAAGGGGGAGATTGTTGCAAGTATTAGGATAACTGGTGTTATCATTGATGTCAACATACTCATGTTGCATTAATGAGAAGGATTAGGTAAGCTGTGTGCTGAGGATATTGAGAGAATAAGTCTCAATCAGGAACAGTGAAAAAAATGATGCCAAGAAGGAAAAAGTCCTCAATAGGTTGAGGATCAGAGGATGCAGTTTAAATGGTTTGTAGCTATGAGTCTTGAGATGTTCCAGTCAAGATTTTAGAGGTCCGCATGAAGATCTGAAGAAGTTATGGTCGCTCAAGTAGAACCAGTTTTGACAGATGTTTAGTGGTGACAGAGTGTCACAGATTGGTCTGGTGAGCTCCGGAATTGCATTATCTCATTCTGCGGATTGGAGGGAGTGTTGAAGAAATCCGTGTGAAGTGACAACTAGATTTTTGCATGGTTTGGAAGTCCGGAAGCACCTTTTTCATTATGACAGTGATGACAGACTGTGTTCTTGAAGTTCCAGATGAAGAAGAGAAGAATTCCAGTAAGTTGATAAAGTGTGGATGTTCTTGATGACTCAGGAAAGGTTTTGGTGATCTTTGGATCATGTACAATTCTTATTGGCGGTCCGCATTGAAGTTAGATTTTGCATTTGAAGAATAACCACAGATATTGGTGTTCTTCTTGAGACTGGCCAACTGGATGTATTACACATCTTGCGGATGATCTTGTAGGTCTTTGCCGACTTAGATGATTGTTCCTAAGTTGATGCCTTGTATAAATAAGGGATTGTGAATTCATTTTGAAGTGTGTCTTGTGGATGAGTGTGGCATAGCGAAGAAGAAGAGCGAAAGGTAGAGCAGGCATTTTTGGGCTTAAATGGAATTGATCTAGGCATGGTAAAGATCTCAATCTCCAGTTCAAGTTTGTGATACTTGTTACTTTGTAGGCAGTGTGTCTCTTGTAGGCAGTGTGCCTCTTGTGAGCAGTGTGCTCGGGCAGTGAGCCCTAATTGGCATGTGCCATCTATTTTTCTTATTCTTCTAACATAGAATAATCCTTGGGTTAATCACCCTGTGGTTTTTCCCTTGAATGGGTTTTCCACGTCAAAATCTTGGTGTCTCATATGTTGATGTGTATCTACTCTGGTGTTTATGCTTTATGCTTTCATGATTGATTAATTGATATGCTATTAAATAACAAAGAGGATTTAAGTTTTTGAATTAAAATCAAGTTTTGGACAACTGATCCACCCCACCTCTTAGTTGTCTGTCCTGAATCCAACATAGTCTCCTTCTTTCCTTCCTATGGGAGGACCATTGAATGTACACACATGATGTATGTAGTCCTTGGGGGGTATTAGTGAGTCCTCCATACATGCATTTTGTTTTCTTTTTTTCTCTCTTTTGGAGAGGAGTTTTCTCCCACAGGGTTTTCTCCTTTTCTCTGGTTGTGAGAGATTGCATCACATTTTGCTTTGTAAATGGGTACCTAACATGGTTGTGTCAATGGGACCCATACTGCATCTTGCATCTCATAATAATTATTCTCCCTAAGTTGCACTTAAGGGGGGGTGTAAAGGTAAATAGATTTTACCTTACTTAAGTTTTACTTAGGCAAATAAATATTCAATAGTTATAGTTGGGAAGTTATTCCCGTAACCAGTTACAGTGGTTAATTCACATGAATGTAAGGCTATAAAAGCCATATATCACATTTGTAAAAATGAGAGCAATTAATTGTAATATATATCAATTTATTCTCCATCTTCATCTTTTTCTCTCTCCTTATACAAACTCATGCTCGAGCAATCTCCTGTGGTGGTTTGTTTCCTAGTTTAATCCTTGAAGACTGCAGCTTCATAATGGCTCCCTGTGTCTATTCCTACACTAAATTCTCAAATGTATGTGTATGTGTGTGTGTGTGATTTGTGCCATGTGTTTATAACTCATAGAATCCTAAGAATGGGGGCTATTGCATCTCTGAAAATTAGCATCATTCTATGAGGAGTTTTTGGTTTCTTCATACTTTAGCACGAGTAGGATCATAAGTTCTTACTCCTGCTAAAGTGGGGGCTAAATGTTATCCCATAAATTTTCAACACTAGAGAATTTCACACAAGGTTTATCTCCCTCCCGAATGTTGTACCAATTTTAGGACTTAATTAAGGTTCTTGGATAGGTCCCCTGGCCACACACCCTTTCAGGTGCTAGTTGGCTAGGACACTAGTGCCCAAGTGCCAGTGTCTTTCCAGTTAGGCCCTAAAAAGGTTCTAAATTAAAGTATGTTGGCCTTATGTACCTTGTGTATTGAACCTTGTTCACCTTAAATCATTTGGGCCCTAGATAAGCATATAGAATGCATATATATATACATGTCTCTCTCACTCATTTACACCTAATGAGCTAATGATCTAAGGACCTAAGGACTCTCTATGCAATTGCTCTCTAACAAGCTTCTATCTACAAGCTATCTATTTGTGTAGAATATTGTTGTGTGTACTAACCCTTGTTGCATATCTTGGTGGAAACTCCTTCCTCTTTCACTCACTCCTTATGGTGATTTGATTGTGACATCATCCCATCAAGGATTCCATGCTTATGGTAACATCTTTCCTTTCTACTTGCTTACATTCATCTTCTATTATTTAGATCTACCTCCGCCCTCCTAGGGCATGCACTCTTGATCTAATTATTGTTTTTGTGGAGGTTAGAACACCATTCATGGGGTTTGACTTAGGCAAGCCCCTAAACATCACCAACATTTTCCCTCTTTTATGTGTGCAGGTCAAAGATGAAAGATCTAACAAAAATGGATGACAAAAAGATGGAAGAATCAGGGATACAGATTGCCACCCTGGAATCTAGATAGAAACCCTAGGACACTTGCGCTTAGTCAACTTTGTCCACCTAGATCTACCCTAATTTTTGGTAGTAACATCTGATAGTCCTACTCTACTCAATTCAACCCCTGATTTTTCAATTTTTAGCCCTAACAGGTCATAAATCTCTATTTTATCATATTTCATCATGGAAACCCTAGATCTAGCCTCATTAAGTCAATCTTCTCAGTTACAACAAAGGGACAAAACCCCTATATCTTGGCTCTCCTTCAAGATTGTAGCTAAGCACGGTTTGTGTTCCAATGTTTGATTGAAAGGATCAACCTAGCTAATTGACTAGTGAGTTGGTCTTTCTTTTCCATTAAACATATAGTGCAATGCATTATGAAATATTAAAAATATTCAATCTGCATCACATAATTTATTTATTTAATAACTAAAATATGTCCAAAAATATATGATAAAAAATGAGGTGTGACAAGTGTGTTGCCTCGTGGTTAGTGATGTAATTATATAACATGAAAAATTTGTTGGTCTTGTTTTTCACATTTTTCCTTAGTAAAATTTGGGCACTACACCAACCACTTCACTAGCTATTGTGATATGACCTAGCACACATATGTGTTGATTTGTGAGCTATGTTGTTCTATTTAAAGACATTCATTCATTAAATTTTAAATCATCTATGATTTATCTAGGATCTATTGGATGTGCCTCCAAAATACTTTTTTTTTTCTTTCATGTTTTCCCTAATTCTCTATTTGGCACTTGTTGATAACCAATTCGAGATTTATTTTTGATGGGCCCCATTAAAAAATTCAATTCTTCCCATTTATGCTAAAAAAATTAAATTATGTCTTGACTAAATCTTAAAGACATGTATTAAGTTGAAGTCTTGTGTCATGAAAAAGTAAAGATTCATTCTTAGCTAGACTCAATCTCTTCTAATGTCTAGCTTCATTTTTTCTTGTATCTATATTTTACCCCTTTTGGTAACCATGCATTCTCCCAAATCAATCCTCATCATTAATATTGACTAGTGAGATGCTTAAATCTACGTGTTTTATTGTTTGAAATCCATTGAGTCACAATTTAGTGTTTTTGATAGCTAAGACTATTCTATATCATGTTATATGAGGAGACACACATCTATTTTCCATAATTTAAAACTTTGTGTTCCCTTGGAACCTAAAAGATTTATTAGTTGCAGCTAAGTTAGAGGATTGAATATGAAATGTTGTGCTTAAAATCTATGTGATGTTATTTTTAGGAGACCCAAGCTTAATTGTATATCATGTTTTATCTTAAGGCTCATGTCTAAGCCTTGACATTCTAATGAGAGTAAAACTTGTTTGAACCTATCAATTCTAGCCGAGTGAGAAGTTTAAATCTATGAGTCCTATTTTCAAGTCTAGAGAAGTTTCTTCACTTCATGGACATGAGTGTGGGATCAATGGTTTTCAATATTTTGTCAATAGTTTTAGGCACCATGAACATAGTTTTGAATGCAATGAAAGGATAATTACATGTATGAAAACTACATTACGATATGTATTTCTCACACTGTGCCAGGTGTATCAGGATTCCAAGTAATTAGGTGGGACCATGACATGGATTTGGTACAGGTTTAAGCTACCAAATATAGTTTTGTAATGTCTGGGCCCATCAATTTTTAAGTGCCATGCACACAAAGACAAGAAATTTGCAAAGACATGTGGCCCATGGAAAGGTTAAGAATTCAATATTTCATGTGGCTTGAGGTGATTAGAGTAACTGTGCAGGTCATTTTTTGACATGAAAACAAAGATTGACATAGAAATCCATGATTGGCTAATTCATACGGTGATGGGTGACAATTAAATGCGAAGATGGCTAGAGACCATGTTGATTGCATAAAGTATATTTTGAAGTTAGATTTAAGCATATGATTCATCCAAAAATTAAATTTAGGATTGATCACAATACATGAGTTCATTGGTTTGCAAGTGTTTGTGGGTGAAATTTTTTGAATTTCTTCCTCTTCTATCAAAGTTTGAACCTATTGTGAATTCTCTCACTTTCTCATGAAAACCTAATTTAATCTTATTAAAGAATTATCTTGGTGGCTTAGATGTTTCACACGTGGACCATGATCTTAAGAAATCTAGGGTGAATTGTGTAATATTATAAATATTTGTTTCTCTAATGTTATATGGATTGGCCTTTTGAACCAATTATTGTACACAAATAGCCTAAACATAATCTAGGGGACCAATTATTATAAGTTATAATCTTGTAAGGGTGAGGATATTTTGTATGATCTATAGGAAGATGTTATCAAGTAGAGGTAATTACATAATAAAATAACTCCATGGCCAATAGGAATTTCGTAGGGATCTTGTGCCATATGATTTCTTTGATCACACTTGCTGATTTGAGTTCTTTAGGGATTAGTTATCACAACAAAGTTGTAAAATATTGCAAATTCTTTGTAATAACCTTTTCCTTAGATACATATGACATTTTATTAATTAGATGTGGATGTATATAAGAATGTATGCTATGTGATGCTTCTTTTATATATCTGATTTGTGCATAAGTACATTTATAGTTGTATTGCAATTTTATATAAGTATCCCCTTATCTTACATTTTTTTGACTCTTCTTACCATTTAGATAGGCACCAGTTAGAATGGTGATATAACCAATCTCTTATTTCAAAATTATTTATATTTATTCTTCCTAATAGATTATAGTAAATTAGGTCTTCCCCACTCTTTTAATTTAGTGATATAATTGATGACTTGATTTTATGCAAGCTTGAAAATGTTAAAATCTTGAGAGAGTTACACGAGTGTAGGTTCCAAATTGCATGTGTTATAATAAATATTTAAGGGGATTCTTAATCAAGGATATAAACATTTCTATATTTTTTTATGCACATGAAAGTCTATTATTTATCTAATATTTTGTTGTAGACATAGGGCATGGTTGCTTAAGGATTAAATATGTAATTTTGTATTTCTCTTTGATTGTCTTGTTAAAATACCTCTACAAATTACGCTCCTTGATTAGTAGAGCCTAAAGTGTAGAGGAGATGCTATCTTTTTCTAGTTGGTGTCTTAGCTACCATGATCTGATGATGGGTCTTGCCTCATTATCCAAGATATTCGTGTTCCCCTTGTCTTGGTTTTGAGTGTCAACTCTAGGGATATGCATCACAATTTTAGATCACCAACAAGATAATCCTAAGGATATCCCAATGAATTGTTATGGATTATTTATGAGAGAATTCTAGTAGCACTATCAAATAATCTCATCATCCTAGGTCTATTGCATTCTTTCTTGCTATCCTCTATCTCAATTTATCATCATTGAATTAGTAAAACCAGAGACTTGATTGAGATAAACATGACTCTCACAATTCAACATATTTTATAAAGGTGTTTGTAAACACTCCCAAATGCTTACTAGACTCAAACATCAAAAGGTTGAGGTAAAAAAATTTCAATAATTAAATTTTAACCAATCCATCCCCATGTGTACATGTTCAAATTGATACAACCTTTATTTCTACACTTGCATATCTGATCTATCTATTTTTCACAATTGCATATTTGATCTAACTATTTTCCACAATTGCATATTTGATCTAGTGATGTAGGAGCATATAAAGGTGTAAGCTTAATCTTATGTCACCCAAAAAAATGATTTTGTTTTTGATTATTTTCAAGTTTGGTTTTGGCAAATACCCATTATCTTGAAGAATGGTTAAAAACATTCAAATGTTCCAAAAAGGGCTAAAAATGACAGGGCTTTCTATTTTTATGAAGTCTACATTTGAGCACGGATGGGCCCAAAATTTTCCCAAAAGCTACGCAACTTCCAAATAAACATTTTGGGTGAGTTTTGAACGAAAATCATGCCTAGATCTATCAAGATATTAAAGTTTTCATTTTTCAAACTCCCAAAAAAATTTTAAAGTCAATTTTGAAGCACTTAGAGGCTTTGTTTTGCCCTAAAAGTTTGTGTAACTAGAAAAGCAAGTTATATCTTGATAGATCTCTTCACAATATTTCCAATAGATCAAATGGTTCATCATCAACCTCCTAGATCAAAAGTTATGGCCTATGGAAGTTGGGCCTCCTATTTTGGGAAATGTTAAAATGTGTTGGTCACTTAAAAGAGTTGTAAAGGGGGAATTACATGTGTTGGCATGTGCTTTGAAAAATCAAAAGGAATCTTTGATTATAGATAATTTAGGTGCCACTATTGACGGTTTCCTATATTATATCTCCTATATATCAAGTGCTTGAGATAGAGGTTGTGTGGGAGAGTAATATAGATATCGAGTTGTCTCTAGATCTCTAGTTGGTGATCCTCCTATGAAAGATTTCTAGTTGGTTATCCAAACTAGAGGTGAACCATCTCTTTAGCATTTCTCCTACTAAACATCTAAAAAGGTTTCTCAAACTTTTGTTTGGCCATCAATTTGTGGATGATGTGCAAAACTAAACTTCAAATCTATCTTTAGCTTCTTCCACAATGTCCTCCAAAAATATCCAACAAATTTCATGTCTCTATCTCAAACTATACTCTTTAGTAGACAATGTAGTCTAATCACTTCAAACATATCTCTACAATATGAACTGCATCACATATCTCTACAATACAAACTGCATCATTTGTCTTCTAGAAAGGAATGAAATGTGGCATCTTGTAAAATCTATCAACCACCACAAAAATGGAATCGTGACCTCTTTGAGTCCTTGGCAAACCAAGTACAAATTCCATGCTAATGTCTTCCCATGGTCTTTTAAGTATAGGTAAAGGCTAATACAAACAAGTATTTTGACTCACTCCCTTAGCCATCTAACATACCTTGCAACTCTATACAAATATTTTCACATCCTAATATAATTGTGGCCAATAATAGTTCTCATTTACCAAGCCAACTACCTCATATCTCCCAAATTGTCTTGCTAATCCTCCACTAAGTTTTCTTTTATCAAGTTTTCTCTCATTGAACTTCTTGGAATGAATAGCTATCTTCCTCTAAATAACATGACATCTTGGATTATATAATCCAACTAGTATGTTCTGTTAATGGAAACAGATGCTAGGCAAGCTTTCCATGCCTTTGAAAAATATGGATCTTCTAGATATAAATGTTTAAGTTCATCAATCTCAATAGCTTCAGTTCTCATCTCTACCAGCAAATTTTGCCTCCTACTTAAGGCATCTACAACTTTGTTAGACTCCCCACTTCTATGCTTCAACATAAATGTATAGATTTGTAAAAACTTGACCTATTTCAAATGTCTATGATTTAACTTTACTTGGCTATTCAAATACTATAAAGCTTGATGATCAGTGTACAAAACAAATTCCTTAGGAAAAAATTAGTGTCTCCATTTCTTTAATGCTTAAATAATAGCATAAAATCCTGATTGTAAATAGAATACTTCTTCCTAGAATCATTGAGTTTTTCACTAAAATATACAATGGGTTTTCCTTCTTGACTTACTATATCTCCTATGGTACTTCCACTAGCATTACAATCTTCTTGAAATACCTTGGTAAAATCTGGAAGGTATAAAATAGGTTTCTCTCTAACTTTTTTCTTTAACAAATCAAAACTTTTTCCTTCTCCTAGAGTCCATTTAAATTATTTTCTATCTCCTCTCATTGTTTCAGTAAAAGGTACACATATGCTACTAAAATTTCTAATGAACATTTTGTAAAAACTAGCCAATCCATGAAATGATCTTATCTCAGTAATACTCCTTAGTGTAGGCCATTCTTTTATAGACATTAATTTCTCTGGATCCATCTTAAGATGCTTAGTTGAGATAAAAAAAAATTTAGGTACTCTAACTCCTTCACAAAGTTGCACTTCTTCAAATTTATCAACAATTTCTCTTCTCTCGGCCTCTCAAAAGCTCTACAAAAATGCATCAAATGTTACTCCAAACTTTTCCTAAAAATTAGAATATCATCCAAATAGACAATAGCCCAAAAATTCTTTGAGTATCTCATTCATGAACCTCATGGAAGTGTTCAATGCATTGGTTAGTCCGAATGGCATCAATAACCATTCATGAAATCCTTCTTTTGTCTTAAATGTTGTCTTCCATTCATCTCCTTCCCGAATCCTAGTTTGGTGATACTTGCCCTTCAAATCTATATATGTGAAGTACTTCGCTCCACTAAGGCAGTCCATGATATCACCCATCCTTGGTAAAGGAAATCTATACTTGATCATGATTTTTTTGATGGCCCTGGAATCTATACACATCCTACATTCTCCATCCTTCCTAGGTGGTAGCACTACAAGTATTGCACATGGACTCAAACTCTCTATAATTAGTCCCTTTTTCAACAATTCCTGAACTTGACTATTCAACTCTTCATTTTCTATAGGAGTCATTGTATGGGTTTCCTTGTTAGGCAAACTAGCTCATGGTATCAAATCCATCAATGACTTATGCTTCTCACTGGTGAAAAACCTTTAGGTACATTATCTAAAACAATATATTTGAATTTATTCAACATATTTGTAATTTATGTAGGTACATCTTATCCTTCCTCTATATTGATTTTAAGAATCAAGGCAAAGCACATATGTTCATGCTTCATTCCATCCAAAAAATTTCTACCATCTACCAAACAAATTCTAGCATTACTACATACCTTTTCCTCTGGTTCTCTCATAGGTTTAAGCTTATTTCTTACTCCATCTCTTATTAGAGAATAGGTGTTAGCATGGCCATCATGGATAGCACACCTATCATACTACCTGGCCTTCCCAATAACAAGTGACATAAATCCATTAGCATAATGTCACATAACACCTCATCACGATAATCTTCAATCTTAAACTTTACCAAACACTGTTTAATAACCAAAGCCTTATGATATTTCTACAACCAAGAAATCCTATAGGGATGTGGATGGATTGTTAGACTATTTGAATTCAACTTTCTAACCATCTCTTCAAATATTAGATTATCTATACTTCCACTATCAATGATCACATCACAACACTTATCTTATGATTTACACATTGTTTAGAATAGTCTCTTCTTTGTGTTGGTTCTTCTTTTCTCTCTTCTTTTAGCAAATCTCTTTTGATAATAAGAGTTTCTTCTCTTTCTACACCTTTCAAATGTTCAAATCTAGTGTCCACATCAACATGGGTAACTCTAGAATTACCCTCTAGTCTTTTATTTGTTCCTCCGTAATTTTGTTGATAGTCATATGCTCTATGCCCTTCTTCACCACATCTAAAATAGGTACCTCTAAATACACCTCTTCTAGGCCCTCTTCCAAATCTACCTCTTCCTCTCTAGTACCCATCATTTTGTCCTCGAGGGTGATATGCATTTTCACCTTTGTAATTTTGATCGATGCTTTCATCTTCCTTTTTTTTCTCATCTTATTGTCCATGAGCCCCATATGATCTTCCACTAGTTCTTCCACCATGACTTATTCCTCTTTGTTTTTTTATCAAATTTTCTATTCAAATTTTCTTATACCTTCATTTCAAACTAATATGCATCTTCAATAATTGTCAATCTGACCAAGCTTAATTCTTCTTGGATACTAGGTTTTAGTCCATTGATATACCTAGCTACCTTCTCTTTTATTAGCCTTTGTGTGACCTGCTCTGATGATAACCTTGTAAAACTCTTCTATGTATTCCTTGATTGTCTTGTTCATTTGTCTCAGACCCTGCATTTTATTCAAAAGTTCCAATTCATAATCCACATGAATAAACCGTCTCTTCAATTTATCCACCATTCTATCTCATTTGGTGATCTTCTCTTTTCATCGTCAATTTCCTTCTAACTACACCTCCTTCCACCAAATTGCAATGTGACCTTTGAGCTTGGTCTTGGCCAATTTGACCCTCTTAGGATCTTCTATTTCTTCATTTTTAAAATACTCCTCCATATCATTGATCCAATCTATCAATTCTTCTAGATTAAGACTATCAGAATAAGTACAGATATCAACCTTTGGCCTTTTCCTAATTTTTGTTATGGCCTTCAATAATCTAACTTGTTTGGGTTTCACTTCTCCATAACTTCCTTCAAATTGTACATCATCTTGGACTGCATCATCTTCATCTTCACTTTCATCTCTCCTTCTTAGTTCAAACCCTCTTCTCATCTCATCTTGGATTGCGTTAATCTACCTCTACAGAGCTCTAAATCCTTCTTCTATCACAACAATAAATTTCTACCGCCACAGTTTCTTCATGGAGGCATCTTGATTTGTGTCTCTCTATTCTACACTTATTAAAAAAATTCTAAGTGTCAAGTTTCCTCAAATCGGTGATTTTGCTTCCACCTTCAAACTTGCTATCTCAAGGCCCTAGCATAAACTACCTCACTATTTATAAATTTGTTTTCACACTTAGGATAACCTTGCTCTGATACCACTTGATAACGGTGAACTCTACCCAAGACACTCACAACAATAAAATGAGAACAATAGTGATTTACATGGGGAAAACCCTTTTGGAAGAAAAAACCCACACCAAATAACAACTCAATATATTATTCAAAAATATCAACAAGATTACAACATGCTTGCAGAACAAGCTTTCACAAGAAAATCACCAACTAGAAATATGGAGGTAACTTGATATTTATATTACTCTCCCACACAACCTTTATCTCAAGCACCTGATAAATAGGAGATACAATATAGGAAACCGTCAACGGTAATTACAAAACCATGAGCGAAAACCACCTAAAAGTGGCATCCAAATTATCTCCAATCAAAGATTCCTTATGATGTGTCAAAATATATGTCAACACATGTAACTCCCCATTTACAGCTCTTTTAAGTGACCGACACATTTTCACATTTCCCAAAATAGGAGGCCCAACTTCCAGAGGCCATAAATTATGATCCAAGAAGCCAATTGATGAACCGTTTGATCCATTGGAAATCTCACAAAAATATTTATAAAGCTATAACCTACTTTTCTAGTTATGACAAATTTTGGGGCAAAACGGGGCCTCTAAGTGCCTCAAAATTGACTTCAAAACTTTTCCAAGAGTTTCAAAAACAAAAACTTGAATATCTTGAGATCCAAACATGATCTTGGGTCAAAACTCACTTAGAATGTTTATTTGGCAATTCTATAGCTTTTGAAAATAATTTGGGCCCATTCGTGCTCAAATGTAGATTTACTAAAAAATAAAATGTCCTACCATTTTTAGCCCTTTTTGGAACCTTTGAATATTCTAAACCATTATTTTTCACCAAAATGAAAATTGAAAAGAGTAGAAAACAAAATCATTTTTTTTGGGTGATACAAGATTGCTTTTACACATCTAGATGCTCCATTATGAGTTTTCCATAGTCCATAAAATTTAAAAAGAAGTGCTTTTAGATTTGACTGTGTATTTCTTTGTTCCAATATTTTGGATCACACTCATATACCTATATAAACAAGAAGAAAAGATCTGAGTCACAAAATATGTTTGGTACCCTATCCACGGATAGAGTCACCCATATGCCCCTTTCTATTGCTCTTTTCTTCAACCTCTTCGTGTGTTTATCTGCGCATATCCATGGCGTATGCCAGCCTAGGGATCTTAGTGTAGTTGAGGGGTGGAACATTTCATCTGCTAAACTGCATGTTGTTTGCCATAAACACCACGGGACGCATCATCATTCTCTGCATCACAAATACCACTTTCTTTTCTACTCTTCCAGGGGCTATTTGCAAGCTTTCCATGCTCACACAGCTTGAAATATTGTCATCTTATTTAAGCGGCTCCATACCCTCTTGCCTTGGTACCCTATCCAATATCACTCTCCTCAATCTATCAGACAATGCGATGAATGGAACAATCCCTGCTACAATTTGGCACCTCAAATACCTTCGAACATGATCTTAGCAGTAATGAACTGCTTGGGTTGGGAATGAACAAGATGGATTTATCAAACTAAACCAGTTCAAAATCTCTCCAGCTCTATCGTAACCATTTCAATGTGCCCATTCCACCCTCCATAGGCTCAATCACTTCTCTTAGAAACCTTACTTTGTCTTCCGCTAGTTTTCATGGTATAATTCCAGAAACCCTTTGCAACCTTTCGGCTTTACTAAGATTTCATTTAAATTACAACAATCTCACTGGTCGAATTCATTCTTGCTTTAGCATGCTTTCCAAGCTAATGGTTTTGAACCTTAATAAGAATCGTCTCCACGGAGTAATTCCTCCCTCTCTGGGAAAACTGCAGTGCCTAGTATTGTTGGATGTTAGTTCCAATCATATCCATGGACAATTCCCACTTCTTTCCGAAAGATTCTGCTATATGGTAATAAGTTGGACGGCCAAGTTCCTTCTTATTTTGGAAATTTTCCCAGGTTGGAAGAGCTTCTGCTACTCAATGGAAGAATACCAGTCCAAATCGCTACTTCTAAGAAGTTGAGGAGTCTTGATCTTTCTTCAAATAATCTCACAGCTCAAATTCCTGCTGAAATAGGTTTGATTTTGTCCAATCCTTTGTATACTTCAATTCCATTCTATTTGAAATTCAGTTGAGTATCTAGATCACTGTTAGATATATATTTCTTTTATGCTTAATTATATAAACACCCTAGTATAACTAAATATAATTATTCAATGAATAGAGTAATAAAATTTCATTACTTACTCATTTCCTACATTTCCTACACCTATATCTATCCAGAGGGACTATTATTGCTAATTATCTATGAATAGAGTTTTTTCGGTTATTACTTGACTATAAAACAGTTCTCTAAATGCCCAAATTGTTGGCGAATCGAACGACGTTTCAAATAACTATTATTTATCAGTGTTTATTTGACTTATGGTTGAAAGTTTATTTCACAGGGGTTTTACACATGTCAAAGTTATTGTTAGGACTACTCAATTCTAGGTATAAAACATATATTTTTTTATTACACAGAAAATTTTGGCCTAATATGTACAAAACTGATATACATAGATGAATTTAAAAGCATTTATAATCAATTTCATGGATTGTGGAAAAATCATATATAGTTAAAAAGTAATAACATTTTTTACAAATTACGTTTCCTTTAAATAATTTTATTGCTTTCTTTCGTAGGAACCATGTCTGAATTGGTGAATCTAAATCTTATGGGCAACAATTTATGGGGTGAATTGCCTTCATCTCTTGGAAGGTGCACTAAATTAGAGATTTTATCAATTGCAAATATAGCATTTCACGAAACATCTCTTTGGAGCTAGGCAATCTAAATTTTCTCAAGGTATTATTGTTTTACTCTAACAAATGTATGGCAACAATACCCAAATCATTAGCAAGTTGCCGGTCATTAAGAATCTTAGATTTGAGCTCAAATAGCTTTAGTGGAGGCTTTCCTTCTTGGGTACTTGGTCTTGACAATTTGATACTTTGGAACTTACGAAATAACCACCTCAATGGGTTTGTGGAAGGTTCCTTCAATAAGTTGAGAAAACTTCAAGTTATAGATTTATAGAACAATGCATGTTAAGGATCCATCCTACATGTTATAGACTTGCCATATATGAAGACATTAAAACCATCTTAGTCAAATCTTTATTGTGTAAAGCAAGCACCAAAAATTATTACTTTTTATAGTGAGATGTTCAAGGATATATTCTTGACACTAGACTTCACTCTTGTTGCCAAGGGAAGCCAACAATAATATGAGTATGTGCACTCTGACTTAACATTGATAAGCTTAGCATGGAATAACTTCGTTGGTGAGATTCCTGAGGATTTGGGGAGCTTGGAAGGGCTCCATTATTTGAACATTTCTCACAATGCCCTCAGCAACCACATTCTTCAAAGCATTTCACAACTAGTGGTGTTGGAATCACTAGATATCTCTCATAATAGATTGGAAGGGCTTACTCCTTCAGATCTTGCAAAGTGGAGTAATATAAGTGTATTAAACATGTCATATAATCAACTTTCAGGAATGATTCCATAAAGCACTCAAATTGAGGGAATGCCATGTTGGCAAGAGACACTGCTTAGAGTTGATAGGTGTTGTCATTGATGGCAACT
Organism: Cunninghamia lanceolata; assembly: GCA_027924645.1. Lineage (NCBI taxonomy): Eukaryota > Viridiplantae > Streptophyta > Pinopsida > Cupressales > Cupressaceae > Cunninghamia > Cunninghamia lanceolata. The sequence continues at coordinate 1,104,214 of BSBN01000665.1, forward strand.
AAGATCATCCCAAACATCCACATAACATAAGTTGTTCATACAGGAAGTCAGAATCAGAATTTGTTTAAGTCCGGGCAATAAAGAACAGAGCAATAAAAGAGTCTGGTATCTTGATCTGGATCTCTCCGGTGGAAAGGCATGGTTTGCTGAGACCTAAGGTAGTTGACAGCATTGCAAAGACACTCTAAATCTAGAGTTTTGTCCTCTGGTGATAAAGGATTCAAAAGATATTACAATCTAAGTACCAGGTTCTAGTATGACAGAGCAGACATAAGAAGAACAGGCAGACCTTGCAGAAGATCTTGATTCCGGATGTATAGAAGTTGCTTGTTGGACAAATGGTGCTGATCAATGATTGTGGCCAACATGAGTAATGATTTTCAAGGGCAAGTTTTGGTCTGCACCTTAAGATATGCATAGATCTGGCCAATAGAGCAGAGCATTCATAAAAGTTCTAAGTGTTGATTGAAGCCGACTGACAGGATGATTGTAGATCATGTTGCGGATATATATAGTTGATGAAATTGAATGATTAAATGTGTGTGTATGAAAAAGGTGTATATGTGAAAAGAGAAGAAATCAAAAGTGCGAATGAAGGTAGATCAGTAAGAAGAGCAGAAGCAAGATGAAATGTGTAAGATCAGTTTTTGTACTTGACCAGAACTGAAATTCATGCATAGGCAGATGCTATTAATCAGTTCAAATCTTTGTCTTTCTCTTGTAATATTTCATAGGCAGTGAGCCTCCATTTAAGCAGTGAGCTCTGGGCAGTAAGCCCGAATGCATGTGCATTCCCATTTGTAAAATACTTTTAACAGGGTATTAATTCTTGTGGGTTAACCCCCACCGTGGTTTTTCCCTTAACCAGGTTTCCACATCAAAATATTGGTGTCAAGTGTATCATTTATGTTTTTGCTTATGTGATGTTTATTTCATTAATCTGATTATAAGTGGTAAAGGAAGACCAACAGTAGAAATTTTTTTAAATGTGTGACAACTGATTCACCCCCCCTCTCAGTTGTTCGGACCTATTCCAACAATTGGTATCAGAGCAAGGTTCCTTTGAAAAGTCTAACAGCTTGAGAAAAAGATCTTGGAAGAAGTTTTCAAATGGGTTCATTCAAAGATTAACATCAGGTGGCCCTGGAAGAACTTGTTCAGTCTAAAGAAAAAATTAGTAATCTAAAAGTTGAACTCAAAGATGCTGATGACACCATTGAAATGCTAAAAGATAAATTAAAGAAATCTTTGCAAAGGAAAAAGGAACTACTTCTGGAGCTATCCAGTTTACCTAAAGAAAATGACATGATGAAGCTTTGGAAGAAAAGACAAAGGAATGTGAGAAGTTGTCAAAAGAAGTTGTTTTAAAAATTGAAATGGAATCCAGGGTGATGAGGCAAACCAAAGAAAATGAAGACAGGAAGAAAATTGAAGAAGAGCTGAATCAAAAACTAAAAGGGAAAACTGAAGAATATTGGAAATTGGATAGAATAGCTGGACATCTAGAGTCTGATTTACAAGAAAGTAGAGACAATGAGAGAGAACTTGAAAGGCAAATTGTCATACTCAGACATGACCTAGAAGTTGCAAATGAATATAAGAAGAAGTTCAAGATAAGCTCAGCAAAACTAGAAGCACTACTTGAAGGACAAAAAAAGGCTGATGACAAGCATGGTCTTGGATATGAGAAAGGTGAAAGCTCTGGATCTGGACAGAAAAATTTTCAACCAAGGATATGAGAGACAGAACTAGAAATCCTCTGGTAAGACAGCCTAATGCTCAAAGATATCCATCATTCAATGGAAATTGTTTCAATTGCAATAAATTTGGTCATAAAGCTACTCAATGCAGAAGTAGAGCAAAACAAAATGGTCCATCCTTCTCCAGTCTATGCTTCAAATGTAAGAGGTATGGTCATAAATCCAATGAATGTAGAAGTATGATAATGAATAACTCTAATACCAATTCCTTCCATGGCTACTACTTTTCTTGCAATGGATTTGGACACATGGCTAATCAGTGCAGATCAAGAAGAAATCAAGGTTATAAGAAAGAAAAAGTTGTGTGCTTTAATTGCAATAAATCTTGTCATATTGCAAGATTCTACAAAAATAAGAACAATGGAAGAAGAGGTCCGGTAAATAGAAAACCGTATGAGCAGAGACAAGACAAAGGCAAAAGAAAAATTGATGCAAATGAGACTTAGAATGAAATAAAGAATATATAGGTCAAGAAAACAAATATGAATGATAGTAACAGATCCGCACTGGAATCCGGTGCCGAAAATTCCTCTGGGAATTGATTTGGGAGCCATGGTTCAGGGGGAGAAGCATTGCAAATCAAATTCCCCCAGCCAGTAAGTGAGTGAGTGGATCTGGCACAATAAGAAAAGGTACCTTGAATTGAATCAGAACAGTTGGAAGGATTTCTGGTAGAAAAAGGTGGAGATGGCAAATTACGGAGTAATTCGTGTAAAATTGTACAATAAACAGAGTAACAGGATGTATTAGGGCAACACATTTATTACAACAGAAAATTAGGTTTTGCGAAGGCATAAAAGGCTTCTTATTCATCATTTGAAACACCTTGCATTCTGGAACAAAGAAGAAGAGTGAACTAAGAGAAAAAACTTGCAGAAAACCAAAAGGTGAAGATCAAATTCAAGAATCCCATCCGACTACTCAAAGTGAAACCCTGAACTGAAAAAGAGGTATTTTTTGCAAAGCTTTCCGAATTCCATTATTGAAGATGGCTACTCCACTGGTTGTAAATGTTACTAAGAGGCCACGTCCAAAATTCAAGAAACATCCATACAAATCTATAGAAGTTGATCAACTAGGAGCCTTTTCTGATGTTCCGTATGGAGTTCTACATGTGGAAGATATTAGGGTTTACATACACGCAAACATTGAGGAATTTGGGAACTCAAAACTGTTGGATATTTTTGATAACCATGTAAGGGATGAGAATTATGACATCAAACATGAGTTCAAAACACTGGAAAATAAACATCTTGTACACGTTATCCATTTTCCAACCTTTGAAGAGGATGAATGGGTCTAGTATGTACTGAGCAGAATACATGATAACTTTATATGGCTGATGAAACCCTTCAAGATCACCAAGTGTGCCATTAGGGATATAACTGGATTGCACTCAACTGGTGGATTGCCTCTATTAAAGGTAGTGAAGAATCAAATTGTGTCTGAAGTCACCGGATCAAAGTTTGACAAGAGAGCTATGACTATCAATGATATCACTGATCTAGATGTCAAGTTTGCCTCAATGGTAATTAGTTATAAGATCTACCACTCCAACAGGGAGAATTTAGTCTCCAGAATAGTCATTTATGCTGCATATCAGATGATAAAGGAAAATGTGGATTATGATTTGTGTGAGTTGTTACTGAACCAACTGATGGAGAATCTGCAAAAGGTTAAGAAAGATAAGAACTCCTTCAAATATGGTACGCTGGTCATATGCTTATTCTTCTATTTTATGAATGAATTACCAGATTCAAGAGGCTTAGTTTGGACAAATGATAAACCTGTACCAATACAAATTAGAGATTATTTGTATAACCTTGGTGATGGAAAAGCCCAAAGAACTGCACTCTGGGGCTACTTTAAGAACTTTCAAAAAATGATCCACTCTAGGGAACGGATCCCCAAAACAATAGTTGAGAAATATAAGGATACAATCTGTTTCATGGTAGACACAGATTGTTTGATGGAGGCAGTGGAACCAAGGACTGTGTGGGTCATGCCCATGGGATATGAGGCTGAGGAAGACGTATTGGAGCTATATGCTCAACATTTGCTAAAACAACCTAAGGATACTAAGGTAGAAAGTTTTGGCACCTTTGAAGAACTCAATATTAAGATCCATATTGAACTCAGGGAACCAAAAATAAAAAGAAAGGTAAACACGCAAGTTGAAGCATATGCGCAGAGCATAGGTATAACAAAAGAAGCAGTAAAGGCAAATAGGGAAAGGTTAGAGAAATTTGAGAAAGAAAAGGAAGAAAAGAATCAAGGAGGTGCTCCGATAGAGACCTCTACCAAAACAAGAACAACTAGGAGCTCTGTTGCTGCCCCTGCTCCTCCTGAGACTAAAGCAAAATCATTTAGTGAAGGAGGGAAAAGAAAGAAAACCAAGGCAACAAGAACCCACATGAGCACACAAGATGATGAGGAAACAAAGACAGATGAAGAAGTGAAAGAAATAAGATCCAAAAAGGTCAAAACCTCAAAGACCTCTGAAGACCAGCCTTCTGGAAGCATTAAGGTCAGTAAAAAGAAAGTAACTAGTAAGGTCGCCATGACTATTGATGAAATTGTAAAAACAATCACTGTTCATGGAAATTTAAAACCTATAACAGTTTACTATGATAATCTTGATCAAGCAAATAAGAAAATTTTAGAAGATGTTGTTATCATATATCTGAATAAATTCAATAGAGCCTTGTTGGAAATATTACGAGAACTTCCTAAAAGTTTAAGGAAGGTAATGGAAATGAGGAAAGAAGTAGCCCAGAATAAAGACATAGACCTCAAAGAGTATGTTCTCTCCTCTTTATGCCTTGTATTGACCAGAAAAGAAGCAGATAGAATCCTCATAGAAGTTAAAAATAAATTCAGAAGAAAGGTTCGGATGAACAAGCTAATGCTTGGTGATACTAAGGAAATTGCAAAGGAAACAGAGGAAATTCTGAGAAAGGCCTTAGATAAAAATAAATACTATATTTCTTCAAAAAAACAAGTGGAAGAAAACAATCCTCCTACTCTGGAACAAGAAGCTCTTGAAGAAGAATCTAACAAGAGAATTGATGACCGAAGTACTACTCTAGATCCTCTGAAACCAATCCATGAGGAGACCAATGATGGACTTGATTCATCAAATCCAAATATTGGAGAAGGTCAGAAGAGGAACAAGTCAATCAGGAGGACATAGATATGGTAGATAGAATGGCTGATGTAGGGGTTACTCCACCACCTAATCACTTTGGAAAAGAAGAGGATATTGCTACCACACAAAGCCCTCTGGATCAAGTAGCAAGTGGTGAACCAACAGGAAAGAGTCCCTTTGGTGAAAACACAGAGAAGAGTAAAATAGAGAAAGAGGAAGAAAAAGGAAAGAAAGATAAAGCAGAAGAAGATGGTACAAATGTTGAAGCGCCTAAAGAAAATATTGAGAAATCATATGAGGAAAAGGATGGTTCTGTAATGGCTGTAAGAGACACTGTAGATGCAGTGAAAGGTCTTCTTGAAAAAGAAGTGATTGGGCTTGATAAACCTGAACTACTTCAAGGTCTAGCCAATCCAGATGCCCTCTCTCCAATTCAACTGATGAAAATAGCATCATTCACCCAAATAAAGGTGAGAGAAAAGATGTTAAAGTCCCACATGGAGGACAATGAGCTACGGGGGCTTGCAACTAGAATTCTAGAGAAATTAATGCCAACCTATCAGAAGAATCAAAATGATTCCCCCTCCGGCCATTTGAAAAATATTGTAAGTGCAGTAAACTCACATTTTAAGTCTTTTGAAAAGTCTGCGGAGGCTACCACACAAAGCCCTCTGCCTAAGAAATTTGGTCAAGTTAAGAATCTGATAAGGAGTGATAGATTGATAGTAGGCATTAGCATAAAGAGCATTCAGAATGCTCTAAGTGATGGAGGAGATATATATAAGTTTTGCCTATCATGGACTAAAGTCAATGAGGATGTTGAGAAGAAGATAAAGGAACAAGAACAGAAAATATTAGTTCTATCTCAAAAATCTGATCCTCTAAATGCCTCTCCTATAAGCCAGGAATGTCAGGTCATTAGCTTGACAGATGAAATAAAGGGACTTGAAAAGGAGAAAATCAATACTATGAAGAGGATGTGTGAACTCCAAGGATTGATTGCCCCCAAGTTGGAAGCCATGCATAATGCCTTATCCAAAGCCCAGAATGCACTTTAGACAAGTGATTCTTCAGATCTGGCAAAGGCAGAAGCATATGCATTTTTGCTAAGTGGGTACATCTCACTCTTGGATGGAATGAAGAATACTTGGGCCTCTAAACTTGTGCAATTAAAAACTAGTTTTCTAGACATTCTCAAGTTCATGTAAACAAGATTTGATGATTTGTTGTACATATGCGGCAGTATAAACATAACATTTTTTTAGAACTTTGGTTTGTGGATTCCACCCTTTGCCATTGATGTCAAAGGGGGATGAAGGACAATGAAAAATGAGGTATTCAGCATAAGGGGAGCACTGGATTAAGTGAAGGGAACGAATGTACAGACAAAGGAGGAGTTGCTCTAAGACACTTAGTCATTTTTCACTAAGTGTTGCCATCAATGCCAAAGGGGGATATTATTGGCAAGAGACACTGCTTAGAGTTGATAGGTGTTGTCATTGATGGCAACTAAGATAATCCCAAACATTTGCATAACACAAGTTGTTCATACCAGAAGTCAAAATTAGAATTTGTCTAAGTCTGGGCAGTAAAGAACAGAGCAGTAACAGAGTCTGGTATCTTGATCTGGATCTCTCTGGTGGAAATTCATGGTTTGCTGTGGACCTAAGGTAGTTGACAACATTGCAAAGACACTCGAAATCTAGAGTTTTATCCTTCAGTGATAAAGGGTTCAAAAGATATTAGCATCTAAGTACCGGGTTCTAGTATGATAGAGTAGACAGAAGAAGAACAAGCAGAACTTGCAAAAGATCTTGATTCCGAATGTATAGAATTTGCTTTTTGGAGAAAATGGTGGTGATCAGTGATTGTGGCCAACATGAGTAATTATTTCCAAGGGCAAGTTTTGGTCCACACCTTAAGATATGCATAGATCTGGCTGATAGAGCAAAGCATTCATAAAAGTTCTAAGTGTTGATTGAAGCTGACTGACAGGATGATTGTAGATCATGTTGCGGATATATATAGTCGATGAAATTGAATGATTAAGTGTGTATCAAAAAGGTGTATATGTGAAAGGAGTAGAAATCAAAAGTGCGAATGAATGTAGATCAGTAAGAAGAGCAGAAGCAAGATGAAATGTGTAAGATCAATTTTTGTACTTAACCGGAATTGAAGTTCATGCATAGGCAGATGCTATTAATAAGTTCAAATATCTATCTTTCTCTTGTAATATTTCATAGGTAGTGAGCATCCATTTGAGTAGTGAGCTCTTGGCAGTGAGCCCGAATGCATGTACATTCCCATTTGTAAAATACTTTTAACAGGGTATTAATTCTTGTGGGTTAACCCCCACCGTGGTTTTTCCCTTAACCAGGTTTCCATGTCAAAATATTGATGTCAAGTGTATCATTTATTTATTTTCTTATGTGATGTTTATTTCATTAATCTGATTATAAGTGGTAAAGGAAGATCAATAGTAGAAATTGTTTTAAATGTGTAACAACTAATTCACCCCCCCCCCCTCTCAGTTGTCTGGACCTATTCCAACATGCCAATGGAGATTTTTATGGGTAACAAAGGGTTATGTGGGATGCCTCTTCCAATTCAATGTAAAAGAGAGAAAGAATATGGTAAGGCTAGTGATAATAAAGATGATGGTGATGGTGATGTTAAGATGATGGTATGATATCATGGGAAGCATTTTTGATAGGATGTGAAGTATCTCTTTTTGTATGTAGTGTGTGGAGTTGGGTTATTGGTGGAGCTTTGTTTAACAAAATTTAGAAAATAGTTAGATTGAAAATGGTATTTCATATGTTTGTAATAAAGAGAATATAGCAAGAGATGTAAATTTCTAATCGATACTTAAATTTGTAATTCATCATGTTACTTAGATATCTAAGTTATGAACTTTTCTTTTTGTTCATAAAACCTGGTTTTTTGGTCCAGGAGTTGTCAAAATTGGGTAGCCCTGAGTCCATTCATGATCATTTGTAATCAACCAATGATCCTAATATATATCTTCTAACCCTAACTTCTATAAACACAAAATGATCAAAGCCCCATTGCTACCCTATGGTTAGCACAGACCAAGGTTCATTTTTTTAATAAATACGATTGGGGGTGGGCAAATTACACATGCCTTGAGCCACCCTAACATATTGAATTATAATTCTTGCATACCATACCCTTCTTCAACACTAGAACCTCCACCTCTTTGTTTTCACCATCCAAACCTTCTTCACCATCTCTTTGACTGCCAATTGCAAGAAGACTTGCCTTTTCTTGATAGCATGTAGGTGCTCTATCATACAGTCATGGTAAGACTCCAACTAGTGTACCACATCCCCCATATTGTCATGCATCAGGTAGGGACAAACTATGATATCCATTAAAGAAGCACATGATAACAATTGTGTGGCATCAATTACATTCCATCACCCATGAGTATGCCTAGGATCAAGGAGACACTTTGCCATAGATGAGTGCAATGCAACCTCTGGTTAACCATCCAATTCTTTTGATACTTCCCAAACTCATCTCATCCATATCCTTAAATTTGGATTCTCTATTTCCTTGTCAATGTAGTTTACTAAATCTCCAACCACCTCCTCTCTTGTGACTATACTCTTTCTTCACCTGGAAGAGGACTCCACCCACTTTCACTTATCCTTCTCCTTATTCACCATGACTCCACCCAGATGGCATTTTCCCATAGCGAAAGCCATCAGAAGCAACACCCACCTCTTCAAAACAAATGTCATGCAATGGTGTTACATCCCCAACTTAAAATTAGACCTAATCTTAACCTTGGATGGCAATCAGGAGGATTAATCATAGTTAACTAATTTGATATTGTGGAAATATCTGATTTAATCTTTGATTATGAGGTTAATGATTGATGATAGTTAGTTATGAAATTATTTGTTCATACAAATATTTAATTAATTTGAATTGTGAAATAGATGATGATGCACTGATCATGGTTTTATGGTCCTTAGTGTGAATAGGAAAATGCAACGTCCTTCAAAGAAGGAAGGAGAGTATCATCCTGGATGAAGACTTAGATGTCAAGAACATGGGTTAAATAGTCATCTGAGTATCATATTTTGTACATTGAAATATCACTATTAGGGTGAGTCATGTTCTCTATCTCTCGACCAGTCAATTAGACTTTACTCGACATCCTTATTTTGAATTGTCAAAAATGCGTTCGTCGCAAGGATGTCATGTTGAGTTGTTTGTAAATTTTAGAAAAGTTGATAGGGACCCATTGATCCCATGCTCTTTTTTCGCATTTTGTTTAGTGTCTATGTTTATTTGACTATCTATGTTTTGGGGTGAACGATGTTTTCTAGGGGAGCAATGCTTGACCCCATAGTCACATCATAAATATGTGACCCTAACTAATGGAGTTGATATTATTAATACTTATCTATATCCCTAAACCCTTAGATAAGGGTGTGTGATTATATCTATATATCTAATTCATTTGGTTGAATTTTGTTTATGAGACCAAATATGATTAATAATCATATTATCATTTTATTTAATGTGGTTATAAATTGGTGGGGGTACTCAACCAATCATCACCCACAAAGAGTGGGAAGGAGGTTGGTAGCCAAGAAAACCCTATTTTCATGTCTTTATCCTTGCCAACAGATCGAATGATGAAAAGGTGGAAAGCCAAAACATAGGAAAGATAACCCCATTCTTGCATGCATACATAGGGAATCAGTTATTACCGATTGGAAAGAAAGAGTCTTGACTCTCTTGTTTTTCTTCTTGGCAAGTTTGGTTTTATAAGTTGTCTCTGGTGTGTGTTGTGGGGAGATACGACTCTTGAAGGAGAGATATAGATATTTTTTTCATGCAGGGATACGGTGGTTACAACAGAAGCTTGAGAAAGTTGAGATAAGTACTGTGTAAACCTTGAGTTAGCCATTATATTCGAGCAAACACCAGTTCAGGTATAAACTAAAACTTTGTATTCTATATCCAATATCTTTACTTATTATTATAAGTCTTCAATCATGCATTTAAGAGAAAGAGTCGACGCTGTCGACAGGTTCAAGAGATGCAATGCTATTTTATGGCTTACCAAGCCGTAATGAACTCTTATTTGTTTGTTGTATATTAAAAAGGTTAATAAATGTTTTCTTTTATCATTGTTATGGTTGTAAGTGCACTACTGTGTATACATATAAAACTTAGCCACTTGAGTAGTTATCATATGCGGAATATAAATGTGAAACTCACAGTGCACTGTTAGACAGAGAACTAAACTCTACTTAAAAAATTTATTTGTTACGTCATCGTATGATGACAGTGTCAATGGAATAAATGTTATCATTGAACACCTATGTTAAAACCCAATAGGGTTATCATTTTTGTTAAACGGATTTCAAGCCCTAAACTTGTTATAATGTTTCTTAATGCTTGGATGGTAGCCATGAAGGCTCAAAGTCTTTATTTAATCTATAAATCCTGTAAGCGCAACTGCATTTTAAATGGCTATGATAGTCGAGAGTCTAGAGTCATGCACCTGATAACTAGAACCTTGCTTATGTTAGCAGGTAGATGGCAAACCCTATTATGATAATGACTGGTTTAGTTTTGATGAAAAACTCTCTTTTGAAACCATTGTTATTATTACTAACACTATTACCTCGAAGTGAAAAATGCAAAACATCGACTGCATGCAATGAGTCCTTTGTGCATTTAATGTACTTTGGTAATATAATGTTTCTTATGGTAATGAGAAGTCTCATATGGTCATGTTATTATCTTTGGACTCCTATGGGTTGAGTCATATATATATATATATATATATATATATATATATATATATATATATATATATATAATATGTTACGTAGTAGTACATGAATGCCTCTTTTCGAATGGCTAAGTTTATTCTTTAAGAATTTTAAATTAAGGTCTCTTGAGAAAGAACCTAGTTAAAGGAAATCGACTTTATGAGTCTTTACAAGTTCACTTGTTGACATTATGACTTAAAGGTAAAACCTTAGTTGAAGTAAACTCCTAGCTAGTAAGGAAGATGTGGAGAACATGATAGAACCTTTTTATTTCTGTAACCAAGTGCGAGACAAAGTGACGTGGAGTCACTAATTCCCAGTTGCATGAACAACTAGAACCTTTAGATAGGTTATCAAGACGGAAGTTGAATGTCCAAGGAAGGGACTAAGACAGTTTAAACTTATTGTTCTAGACCGAGAAGGGTCGATTTATGAAACTGTAGGACATGATAGCTTATAAGTCAAGTCAAGGTGATGGACATACGACAATGGTCAATGCATAACATCTATGTATGTAAATATTTGGCCAAAGTAATGCATCTATCTCAACATGCATTGTCAATCCATAGTGCTCCAGATGGGATGGTGTCTCCAGTAGTGTCATAAATAGTTAGAGTGGATCTATAGTTGTGTGACCGAGAGGCATTATGAAGGGCACAACACCGGATACCCATATGGCTAACCTAATGGTTCCTAATATCTAACCCTTCCACGAAAGGTAGGGCCACTTCTAGTTAGGAAGTTGAGCAAGGTACCGCAAGTCCGTGGTTGGTGGAAAAGCTTCAGGATGATGCTCTCCTTCTAAAGCATGAGACAAGCCAAGGCTTATGAAGACAGATGTCATATGTTCTAGATACAATGTTTTTCATTTAATGACTTGATAGCCAATTGTAATGTATAATTTGATATATGATGCCTTGAGCATAACTTGTACATGCATACTGAAAGTTATTCACTAAGGATATGTAATCAATTATTGTAATTGTAAGCTTTGTTATATATTGTTTAGAATAACATGCTTAGATGTTGAAATGATAATGAATCATTATTGTTTAACTTTGATCCGGATAATCATGTTGTTAAATAATCTCTTGAATAAGATGAATGTTTATGTTAAATTTTTGAGCATTATGGGATGAGATGTTACATATGGTATTAGAGCAACTAGGTTCAATACATTGACCTATGATCTCACTACTTGATGATTATTTTTACTCAACATTAAGTATGCTAATGTTTGGATGTTCTATGCCAGAATGGTAAGAACTAGAACAACACCTCGAAAGAACGTAATGGATAAAGAGTGTTACCTTAAGTTCTGGAAGAAAAAAGCAAGAGCCTCAAGGATGAGGAAACTTGACTAGACTGGCTGTCTAGTAGGAGCATGGTTAACTGATGAGGAAACCTTTGCTGATGCCATGAAACACATGAAGCAAAAGTTAAGGAAAGTAGAAAGGATGGATGCCCCTAAATCTACTGATGCGTTAGTAGAACCCTCTGCACCTAAAGCACTAGCCCTAAGGAGATTATGAAGGAGTACCTATGTGTGACCTCACCTCCTAAGACTGAAATGATGAATCTCAAGGTTAAGAAATGAATATGGGAAGTTATCCCAAACTATAAATGACTTGTAGTAGCAAGGTGTAAAATGAAATTTTTTGTAATTTTGGTGGATTATATGTAATCCAATGAAAACTACAATGCAATGGAAAATTTTTGACAATCTTTCCTTTCTTGTTAAAGATTACATGAATGAGAATATATTTGTATTATGAATGAATTAAATGACATGGAAAAACTAATCCGTGACTAATCTGCAAACTTCAGGAAAAAGCAAATTGCATCAAGGTTTGGCTAAGAACTAGGATGGGAGATAGCTAGGATGAAGGACCACCTTTAGGGCACTCCAAATCTAAGCTAGACCAAATCCTGACTTTGCTGAAAGAAACAAGAACAAGGGTAGAAACTCTTGAACAGGAGGTCAAGGGCCGACAAGGACCCAAGCAGAATGCCTATGATGAGGGTGATGACGAGGAATGTCATAATGACACCACCCAAAGTGAGCACGGAGAGAATGACTCTAAGGCTAGGAGGATCCATATGGCTTTGGAACTATCTCGAGACATGAAGAAGGTCATGCCTCCTAAATTTGATGGATTCATAAGCGAAGATGTTGTGGAGGCATGGCTTAAAGAGATGGAAAAATATTTTGAAATCAGAAACTATAACGAGGTCACTAAAGTAGTATGGGGAGCATTCTAGCTAGTAGGTGAAGCATCCACATGGTGGATGAACAAAAAGATAGAACTAGGCTTGAGGTCTACAAGCCTTACATGGGATAGATTCGTAGAACTTTTAAGGCAAAAATGGTTGCCTCAACAGTTCTATGATCAAAAACTTATAGACTTTCAAAATCTGAAACAAGCTGATGTCTATGAATGAATATTGGGAAAAATTCACCTGACTGCCGAAGTATGTGCCAGAGTACCAACAGGATGAGAAATTCCACATTCAGAAGTTCATAATGGGGTTAAATGCCCAGATTGGGGGTGAGGTTGATGGTCACAGTCCTATTACAATGGACCAGGTCTATGGAAAGGCCATCAAACAAGAACATAAACTAAAATTTATGTCAACTTATAAATAAAAGAACTGAAAGAGATATAATTGGTCTCAATCCTCTAAGAAAAAGGGGAAGAAGCAAGATTATTCTGAGAAAAATGACAAGTGGACCAAGCATAAGCAAACTAAGTCCAAGGGGGATAAAAAGGGCAATAACTACTCCAAGAAGAATGGAGACAATTTTGGAAAACCTCAGGAGAGGTGAGGACCAGTGGGAACATGCTATTGGAATTAGTCTGGACATCCGAGAGGGGGGGTCAATCAGTTGTCCGTAAACGTTAACCTTTTCTAAACTTTTAATATTCTTTCTTAATTTACAAACAAATCAATGATGTAAACATTTAAGCATGAATCAACACATGAGTAGAAACAACATGAACACACAACACCATAATTTTTGACATGGAAAACCTGGTTAAGGGAAAAACTACGGTGGGGGTTAACCCACAAAATGCGTACCCTGTTAAAAGTACTTAAGAAAATAGAAGGCACATGCCTTCAGGCACACTGCCCAGAGCTCACTGCTCAAGAAGAGGCTCACTGCCTATAAGAAATTATGATTTACACAAAGATAATGAACTAAGAAATAGCATCTACATTCATGCCTGATTCAATCCCTTTGAAGGCTCACAAAAACTTTTTCTCCTCTCTTCAAATTCTTCTTCACTAACTCTTCACTCTATACTCCCTTTGCTCCTCTTCTTCTCTGCTCTACTTTTCATCCTTTCTTCAGATTTAATTCATTTCATACAAGGATAATTTTCACAACTCTTCAACAAGTATTTATACACTTCATCAACCTTGGAATGATCAACAAGGTTGGCTAAAATTAACACGGATCTTTACACTATTGGCCAGACATAGCTGAGACTTGAAACTTGTTCTATTAACACACCACACTTCATAAAATGCTCTTTAGATCATCCGCAACATGCTAGGAACATCTGGTCGGCCAAGACTGGGAAGAACATCAACCTCAAAGAAGAAATCTTCAACAACAAGCTCAAACTTCAATGCAGACCTCCAACACAGTAGCCACACAATCTAGAGACCTCCACAAGCACATTGAATTCACCAATAACATCCACTCTAAACCAAATTACCAGAATCATTTGTATCTTCCTCCGGAACCTCAAGAACACTATCTGCCATGACTGTCAAACTAGAAAGATAGCTTGTGGACCTCGAACCCACGAACCACAGGACTTAATGATACACACTGATTTCCCAAACATGCCTTCAGATCTGTAGACCATAATATTTCACTGTGGAGCAATCCGGACCAACTTACTGTCACTCTGTCTTTTCTAAATACTACAAAAATCTAGTTCTACTCAGATGTCCATAACTTCTTCAAATCTTCATGCAGACTTCTCAATTCTTAACTGGAGCAACCTCTGATAATCCTCTACACAGCCATATGGTCCACATGCATTGATTGTCATTAATTTTCTCAATATCCTCAACAATCTGGTCTTCTATATAGACAACATTATAGGATACAATTGACACCAATGGCAACAAGGATATGTTGACATCAATGACAACACCACTTAGGCACATATTTGCAACAATCTCCCCCTTTGTCATTGATGGAAACATATGATGTGAAAAACTGAATTCAACCATCAAGACAAGAACTTCTCCCCCTTTCTCTTATCACACCTGCAACCATTTTCTTCACTGCTCCCCCTTTCACCAGTAACTATTCACTTTCAAGTTTTTCACATGACTTTCTCGGGCACATATTTACTATCTTTTCTCCCCTTTTGCTTCAGACTGGTCCCAAATTTTGTATACTGACTACTCCTTAGAGTAGTATCTTCTCAATATCAATCCAGATCTCAAGATATGACTGAGGATTCCACCAGACTGATGCACATTAGTGCATCTTAGTTCTGATCAGGAGGGATGATAACCCCTAACTTTTCTCTAAGATACTCAAAAGTATCTTTGGGAAGAGGCTTAGTGAAGATATATGCAATGTGATCTTTGGAAGACACAAACTCCAACTTGACTTCATTCTCATTTAATTTCTCTCTCAAGAAATGAAACTTGATAGATATATGCTTTGTCTTTGAGTGCAATACCAGATTCTTTGAGATGCTTATAGCACTTGAATTATCACATAAAATTGTGACTACCTTCTTAAACACAATTCTGATGTCCTTCAGTATTTGCTTCATCCATAGAACTTGAGTACAATTATTTACTACTGCTATATACTCTGCCTCTGTAGTAGACAAAGATATTGCCTCTTGCTTTTTGCTCATCCAAGAGACCAATGTTCTCCCCAAGAAGAATGCACCACCACTAGTATTTTTTCTATCATCCACATCTCCTGCCCAATCAGCATCTGTATATGCATGAAGAGTGAAGTCATTGTCCTTTGGATACCACAATCCATAATCAGTTGCCCCCTTGAGATATCTGAAAATTCTTTTGACTACCATAACATGGGATTGTTTTGGATCATCTTAAAATCTAGAAACAAGTCCAACTACATTCATGATGTCAGGTCTAGTCTGAGTCAGATAGAGCAATCCTTTAATCATTGATCTATACCTTTTCTGATTTGCCTTGGGGGAGTCATCATCTTTTCTTAGCTTGCATCCAGTTACCATAGGTGTGCCTACTGGCTTTGAATCTTCCATTTCAAACTTCTTCAACAATTCTTTCACATACTTGGACTGAGATATGAAGATACCTTTATCTGACTGAACAATTTGCAGACCTAGGAAAAAATTCATCTCACCAAACATTGACATCTCAAACTCACTTTTCATCTTATCAGCAAATGCTTTGCACATACATTCATTTCCACCAAAAATGATATCATCAACAAAGACCTCAATAATTAGAATGTCCTCATGATTAATCTTGAAGTACAGATTACTATCAATAGTACCTGTGCTAAATCTTAAGAAAATGCTTATCCAATCTGGCATACCTGGCTCTTGGAGCTTGCTTGAGTCCATACAAGGCTTTTCTTAGTCTACAAACTATATCTCCCTGATCAAACAACTGAAATCCTTCCAGTTGCTCAATGTAGACTTCTTCCTCCAAATCTCCATTCAGGAATGCTGATTTGACATCCATATGATATACTTTAAAATCTCTGAAGGCAGCAAATGCGAGAAACAATCTAACTGCCTCTATCCTTGCCACCAGAGAAAAAGTTTCTTCAAAATCAATTCCTTCCACTTGAGAGTAGCCTTTACATACCAACCTTGCCTTGTTTCTTACAACCTCACCAACTTCATTTAGCTTATTCTGGAAGACCCATTTGGTTCCAATCACATTTTTGTCCTCAGGTCTACAAACAAGATCCCAAGTGCGATTCTTTCCTATTTGCATCAATTCTTCTTTCATTGTTTTAACCCAGTTTTCATCTTTGTAGGCTTCACTCACTGATTTAGGTTCAATCTTTGAAATCAAACAAATCTCTTCTTGATCTTCAGCAGCTCTTCTCCTAGTTCAAACACCTTTATTTCTATCTCCTATGATTTAATCTTTAGGATGATTCATTCTTACATACCTGGGGGTTTTGGGAATTGTTTGAACTTCTGTTTCTTGAACTTGTTCCTCATCATATACACTAACCTCTTGAGTTACTGGAGTTACCGGATCAATATAGATCTGAGTCTGGATTTGAACTTGCCTTCCTTAACTTTGAATTTCATCTTGATCATCTGAATCATATCCGCATCACCTGGAATGTCCTTCTTTTCTTTCATCAACTTTAACATTAGCACTTTCAACAATCTTTTTCAACCTCTTGTTGATGCACTGGTAAGCCTTACTTTGAGTAGAGTATCCCAAAAATATTCCTTCATCACTTCTTGCCTCAAACTTGCCTAAATCTTCATCTCTTTTGATATAGCATTTACTACCAAAAACTCTGAAATATCTCACAGTAGGAGGATGACCAAACCATAGTTCATAAGGAGTCTTACTAGAATTGCCTTTAATCTACACCTAGTTAAGAGTGTAGACAATAGTACTCACAACTTCTCTCCAATAAACTTGAGAAACATTTGTTTCCATCATCATGGTCCTGGCAGCTTCTTGAATGGTCCGGTTCTTCCTTTCCACAACTCCATTTTGCTGAGGAGTCCTAGGAGCAGATAACTATCTTTTTATTCCATGCTTTTCATAGAAAGCATCAAACTCTCCAGAAGTAAATTCTCCACCTCTGTCAAATCTTAGACACTTTAATTTCTCACCAATCTCATTTTCAACCATCATCTTGAACACTTTAAACTTATCAAGAGCTTCTGATTTTTATTTTAGGAAAGTTACCCACATCATTCGGGAGTAATCATCAATCAGCAACATGAAATATCTATCTCCTTGCACACTCCTAATTCTAGCAAGACCATAGAGATCAGTCTGTACCAGTTCTAATCACCCACTAGAAGATTGTTCTTTGCTTTTGAATGAAATTTTGTTCTGTTTACCCAATTGACATTCTCTACATATGCTATCAAGTTTCAGAAGTCTCGGAAGATCTCTTACAGCCTGAGTGGAACTTATTTGATAATGTTATCAAAATTCACATGACACATCCTCCTATGCCATAGCCAACTTTGATCTGTCTGAGCAATCAAACAACTTTTGTTAGAACTACTTCAATGAAAGATGTTACCTCTAGTTTGAGTACCGGATGCAATTTCAGTTCTAGAAATCTCCAAGATTCTGCATTTTCCATCCTTGAATCGAAGATCATAACCCTTGTCAACCAACTGTCCAACACTGAGAAGATTTTGTTTCAGTCCTTCCACATACAGAACATCATTGGTGCAATTTTTACCATCAAAAGAGATGGATCCTTTGCCACAAATTCTACCAACTGAGTTGTCTCCAAATTTTACAAGCCCACCTTCATATTTTTCAAAACTTACAAACTTGCTCTTGTCACCAGTCATATGATGAGAACATCCACTATCAATCACCCATTCATCCTTTTCAACAACTTGAGCAGCCAAGACACTTTCCACATTTGCACAGCTAGTAGATTCAGTAGACATTGAATCTTCTTCCTTGATAGCAATGAACACCCAATCACCTTCTCCATGATCAAATTCATCATCTGTGACTCCTTCTTCTCTAGCTTCTTGGACATAGTAGCAATTCTTTTGATTTTTGTATCTGTTAGGGTTTGGTTTTGAAAACCTCTTCAGACATCTTGAGGCAAAATGACCAATCTTATTACAAGTGAAACATTTGAGTGGCAACTTTCCTTCATACTTACCGGATCCTCTTGGCATTCTTTTGGCAATAAGACCTTCAAGATTTGCAGTCTCAATTTCATCATCTTCAAGGTCCTTCCTTTTCTTCACAAATCTATTTAATCTACTTAAAGAACTTTCACTCGGATCATATTTTTGCTTTGCATACACACTGGCCTTGAATGCAGATTCAGACTTAGGGAGAGAATCTCCAAACTCACTCATTTCAAATGCTGAAAGCTTACCAACTAACTGATCCCTTGTGATAGTTGTTACTATCTTGATTTCTTCAATGACTGCAACTTTATTCTTATAAGCTGCAAGTAATGATCTGAGTACTTTGGCAACAATTTCTGATTCTTCCAATACTCCACTTGCATTTTTGATACCAGTCACGAGTTCATTTACTTTCTGCATGTAGGAAGTAATGTTTTCATCTTCACTCATTACCAATCTTTCATATTTACCCTTCAGGCTTTGTAGCTTGGCATATTTAACATATTTGTCACCTTCATACATATTTTCCAACTTAATCCAAATTTCATGAGCAGTTTTCAAATCTAGGACATTTGCCAATTTGATGTCAGTCAGGGCACTCAACAATGCTTCTTTGGCTCGAATATTGTGTTCAGCATCTCTAAGTTCATCTATAGTTGAAGGTCCATTCTTCAGAATCTTATATACATTCTTGGTTATTGTCCAATAGGCATCACCCATACATTCACAATGACATTGCATGCGTACTTTCCAGAGGGAGTAATTTGTTCCATCAAATCTTGGACTTTCCTTCTTGTAGGATGACATCTTGGATCTCCTCAAACGGTCAAGCTTCTTTTAGAGGAACTTGGCTCTGATACCAATTGTTGGAATTAGTCTAGACAACTGAGAGGGGGGGTGAATCACTTGTCCCTAAACTTTAACTTTTTCTGAACTTTTAATCTTCTTTCTTAATTTACAAATAGATCAATGATGTAAACATTTAAGCATGAATCAACACATGAGCAGAAACAACATGAACACACAACACCAGAATTTTTGACATGGAAAACCCAGTTAAGGGAAAAACCGCGGTGGGGGTTAACCCACAAAATGCATACCTTGTTAAAAGTACTTAAGCAAATAGAATGCACATGCCTTCGACCACACTGCCTAGAGCTCACTGCTCAAGAAGAGGCTCACTGCCTATAAGAAATTATGATTTACACAGAGATAATGAACTGAGAAATAGAATCTACATTCATGCCTGATTCAGTCCCTTTAAAGGCTCACAAAAACTTCTGCTCCTCTCTTCAAATTCTTCTTCACTAACTCTTCACTCTATACTCCCTTTGCTTCTCTTCTTCTATGCTCTGCTTTTGATCCTTTCTTTGGATTTAATTCATTTCATACAAGGATAATTTTCACAACTCTTCAACAAGTATTTATACACTTCATCAACCTTGGAATGATCAACAAGGTCGGCTAAACTTAACGTGGATCTTTACATTATCGGCCAGACATAGCTGAGACTTGAAACTTCCTTTATTAACATGCCACACTTCATAAAATACTCTTTAGATCATCTGCAACATGCTAGGAACATCTAGTTGGCCAAGACTGGGAAGAACATCAACCTTAAAGAAGAAATCTTCAATGCGGACCTCCAACACAGTAGCCACATGATCCAGAGACCTCCACAAGCACATTGAATTCACCAATAACATCCAGTCTAAACCAAATTACCAGAATCATTTGTATCTTCCTCTGGAACCTCAAGAACACTATCTGCCATGACTGTCAAACTAGAAAGATAGCTTGTGGACCTCCAAATGACGAACTACTGGAGTTGATGATACACACTGATTTCCCAAACATGCCTTTAGATTTGCAGACCATCATATTTCATTGCGGAGCAATCTGGACCAACTTATTGTCACTCTGTCTCTTCTAAATACTGCAAAATCTAGTTCTACTCAGATGGCCATAACTTCTTCAAATCTTCATGCGGACTTCTCAATTCTTAACTAGAGCAACCTCTGATAATCATCTACACAACCATATGGTCCACATGAATTGATTGTCATTAATTTTCTCAATATCCTCAACAATCCGGTCTTCTATACAGACAACAATATAGGATATAGTTGACACCAATGGCAACAAGGATATGTTGACATCAATGACAACACCACTTAGGCACATATTTGCAATAGGTGCTATACTTTTGGCGGAGATCATTATGCCAACCAATGTCCTAATAAGACAAAGGGAGCACAACTAAGAGGAAACCCTCTACCCTCTCAACAAGCGGCATTCTAGCAATGCATTCACGCAACCTTGGACAATAGGCAAGCCAAATACCAAATAACTCCCATTGAGACAATAGCTATTTTATTTGGACTTCCAATTTTAATTTTGATTGATACTAGTGCTATAGAATCTTTTGTTTCCCCTAAAATTGTTAGTAAAATTCCTAGAAAGGTTGGATTCATGGTAAACACATGGTCTATAGAGTATGCAAATCACACCAAGGTTCAGGTAGAGCAATGCCTGTTTGAGGCTAGGGTTAAATTTTTGAGCTTTTCCATGGAAGTAAATCTTTATGTAGCCCCACTAGGCTCATATGATGTTATCCTAGGGATAAATTGGTTATGGAAACATCGAGCCAAAGTGGATTTTTATGCTAAAATTGTAGAGTGTTTGGATGATTTAGGAAACAAAGTCTTTCTTCAAGGAAAACTTAGGGAAATGAAATTGAGACAAATTTTTGCCCTACAAATGAAAAGAGCTCAAAGGAAAGGATTTCAGCTTTTTGCTGTCAAAATGGAAAAACTAAATGAGACTAAGGAAACCTATTTCCAAGATGACTTGATATTTTACAAATCTCATAAACTTAATGAAGTTGGGAAGAAGGAGTCCATAGGTCAGGAAAGATCAGATATGGACAGGTATCATTTTCTAAGAGATTTTGACGATGTATTTCCAAATGAGCTATTGGGATTACCTCCTAAAAGAGCCTTTGACTTCTCTATTGATATAATTCCAGGGTTGGAACCCACTTCTAAAGCCCCTTACATAATGACCACCACGGAACTAATGGAGCTAAAATCTCAATTATAGGAGTTGTTAGATAAAGGGTTGATTAGACCCAGTGTGTTGCCTTGGAGAGCACCAGTCATCTTTGTGAAAAAGAAAGATGGTACTTTGTGTTTATGCATAGATTACCGCATGTTGAACAAAGAAACCATTAAGAATAAGTATATGTTACCTCACATCGATGATCTTTTCAATCAAATGAGGGGTGCAACCGTGTTTTCTAAGATTGATCTTTGGTTTGGGTATCACCAATTGAGGTTGAAGGATGAGGACATCCATAAGAAAACCTTTAGAACCAGGTATGGGCATTATGAATTCATTATCCTACCTTTTGGATTGACGAATACACTGGTGGCATTTATGAATCTTATGAACAGTGTATTCAGGGACTATTTGGACAAGTTTGTCCTAGTGCTTCTTGATGACATTCTAATCTATTCTAAGAATGAGGAAGAGCATCTGTAACATTTAAGATTTTTTCTTCAGAGGTTGAGAGAGCATAAACTATATGGCAAGCTCTCTAAATGTACTTTCTTTTAGAAGGAAGTACAATATTTGGGTCACATAATCTCAGCTAAGTGAATAGTTGTGGATCCAGCTAAGATCAAGGCTATATTGGAATGGTTGATACCAAGAAATGTTCATGAGGTTTAAAGATTCATGGGGCTTGCTAGTTATTATAGGAAGTTTGTGAAAAACTTTTCTAAAATTACATATCCTATAACCTCCTTGTAGAGAAAAGTCAAGAAATTTGAGTGGTTAGCTAAGTGCCAAGAGGCCTTTGACCTACTAAGGAAAAAATTGACTTCAACGCCAATTTTGAAAGTACCTGACCTAGAGGGTCAATTTGTAGTCATTATCGATGCCTCAGGGGAAGGCTTAGGTGGTGTACTATTCCAGGATGGACAGGTTATCACATATGAATCGCGTAAACTATAAAACTATGAACAAAATTATGCCCCACATGATTTGGAACTAGCAGTAGTCATTCACGCATTACAAATGTGGAAACACTATTTTCTCACAAAACCTTTTGAGTTAAAACAAATCATCAAAGACTTAAATATCTGTTCACTCAACCACATCTTAATGCTCAGCAAAGAAGATGGTTGGGGGTGCTGCCACAATAATGGGTTACACTTTCTGGGACATCCTATTTTTTGCTAAAATCACATATTTTTAGAAAATATAATGATTTAATCCTTGAAAGGTTCCATTTAAAGGATTTAATTGAAGAGAGTTTGATCAAATCCCCTTAGATTCAAACCCCCATTAGATAGAACCCCGCTAGTTTTAAACCATACCTATAATGGAGTCTCCTCTACACCTATCAAAATGCTGATAAAAAACCACTTTTGATTTACCTTTTGGGGGATCAAATGAATTCATTTAAAATTTATGTTTTGTAAGTATGTAGTCCTTATTATAAGATTCCCAAAAAGTATAATTTTAAATATATTTAATTTGATTATTATATTTATTTTTTATTTCTTGTGAATGTAGGTTTTTCACCAAACATCAACTTCTCTATTCTACACACATGGAAAATTAGTAAATTAGTGAAAAAAATTCTAAAAAATATGTATGCAGTAGGTATTGATGTCCTTGTTTCAACAAAAAAATGAATTTCAATACATACAGAAAAAGTTATGTTTTATGGAATACCCCTATGTCTAAATTATAATTAGTTTGACTTCAAAACTTAATTAAAAAAATATATTCAACAAAACATTATAAAACCAAATGCATGCCCTATATATTTGTGTTACCAATCTAAATTCAAAAGTATCAGAATTTTATCCTTTGTAGAAAAAAAATTTATGGGCTATAGAATACACATCACTTTAAAAAAAAGTTGCTTACTATTAAAAACTAGTTATCAAAGGAGACACAAAAAATTTTACAATTTAACTCCAAATATATATATATATATATATATATATAGAATCTACAAGCAAAATCTCACAAATCACTAGTTCCCATCATCTTCAAATTCCTAATGGTTTAACAACTATAGGTGTCTAAAAGTGAAGATTTAGTTCAAAATGTTGATTTCAATGTCAAGTTTGGCCAAAAAGTGTAACCCATTATTGTGGGATGACCCTTGGAGTTCATCTCAAATTATGATTTTGAGATTAAATATATACAAGGAAAAGAAAATCGAGTGGCAGATCCTTTGAGTAGGAGAAGACACATCTCCTCCATGATCTCCATACATTTTGATTTTAGGAATCATGTGTTATAGAAATCTAAGGGAGGCGAGTTTTTCGAGCAGGTAAAACAGGCCCTTGAAGGAAATCCCCAGAATTTGAGATATGAAGGAATCAACCTTGAACTAAATGGGTTATTAAGGTTTAAAGAGAGGATGTATGTACCTAAATCAGTAGAGTTAAGGAATATGGTAGGGAAAGAGGTTCATTCTGCACCATATTTTGTGCATCCTGGAGTAACAAATTTACTTGCTGATGTGAAACCCCTATATTTTTAGAAAGGAATGAAGAGGGATGCTACAAAATTTGTAGCTACATGTATCGAATGCCAGAGGGTGAAGGCGAAACACCATCACCCAGTAGGACTCTTATACCCTCATGAAATTTCTGAGTGGAAATGGCAAATTATAAGCATGGACTTTGTGCAAGGGCTATTTTGGTTGTGGTAAATAGACTAACCAAAGCCACTCATTTTATACCTAGGAACTTAACAGATGGGGCACCCATCATTGCTTGAAAATTTGTTCAAGAGATTTTCAGACTGCATGGCATTCTTGAGAAAATCATCTCAGATAGGGATGCACAAATGACATTGAGGTTTTGGCAAACCTTACTCTCTTCACTTGGAACCTAGTTGAATATAAGATCTACTTATCATCCTAAAATGGATGGCCAAACTGAGAGGGTGAACCAAGTGCTAAAAGATTTAGTTAGGATGTATTGCATGGATCAGCAATACAAGTGGGAGGAATATCTTCCTCTGGTGGAATTTGCCTAGAATAATTCCTATCACTCAGCTATTAAGATGGCTCCATTTTAGGCATTATATGGACAAAAGTGCCAAACCCCTATAAGCTAGGACAAGCTAGAAGATAAGGTTAGCCTTGGTCCAGAAATGTTGTTAGAGATGGAAGAGCAAGTCCATTTGACTAAGAGAAGGCTAGCAGAAGCCAATGATAGACAAAAGAGTTATGCAAATGCTAAGCACATCAAAAGGCATTTCACAGTGGGACAGAAAGTTCTCCTAAGTGTAAAACCTTAGAAAAGTTACATTAAATTTGGGTCCTTTTGAAGTTCTCGAAGAAGTCAACCTAGTAGCATACAAAATGCTCTACCGCTAGCTCTTTCCATGATGCATAATGTGTTTCATGCTTCATATTTGAAAAAGTTTAATACTACTGATAATCAAATTCCTATGCTTGATTGGAATGCTATAAAGGTGAAGGACCCAGGGGTGGTGGTGATCGAGCCCATCAAGGTGCTCGAAACGTGTCAGCTACGCTTACGTAACAAAGAGATAACATAGTGCAAGGTCTAGTGGGGCCAATATGCAGAGGAAAATGCAACCTAGGAAAACTATGATGACTTTCATGCTAGATTTCCTCATCTTTTCTGAAAAACTTATTTATTATGAGCTTGAAACATCTTCTTATTATGTTGATTAACTTTTAAGACAATTAATCATCGGGGGTGATGATTCTTATGCGGGGAGATATGTTACATCCCCAACTTACAAATAGACTTAATCTTAACCTTGCATGGTAATTAGGAGGATTAATCATAGTTAACTGATTTGATCTTGTGGAAATATCTGATTTAATCTTTGATTATGAGGTTAATGATTGATGATAGTTAGTTATGAAATTATTTGTTCGTATGAATATTTAATTAATTTGAATTGTGAAATAGATGATGATACACTAATCATGGTTTTATGGTCTTGAGTGTGAATAGGAAAACACAACGTCCTTCAAAGAAGGAAGGAGAGTATCATCTTAGAGGAAGAGTTAGATGTTGGGAAAAGGGGTTAAATAGTCATCTAAGTATTAGACTTTGTCAATTGAACTCTCACTATTAGGGTGAGTCTCTCTCTCTCTCTCTCTCTCTCTCTCTCTCTCTCTCTCTCTCTCTCTCTCTCTCTCTCTCTCTCTCTCTCTCTCTCTCTCTCTCTCTCTCTCTCTCTCTCTCTCTCTCTCTCTCTCGACTGGTCAATTAGACTTTACTTGACATCTTTATTTTGAATTGTCAAAAAGGCGTTTGTTGCAAGGACATCATGTTGAGTTGTTTGTCAATTTCAGTCATGAAGTTGCTAGGGACCTTATGATCCCATGCTCTTTTTTCACATTTTGTTTAGTGTCTATGTTTATTTGACTATCTATGTTTTTGGGGTGAATGATGCTTTCTAGGGGAGCAATGCTCGACCCCACAGTCCCATCATAAGTATGTGACCCTAACTAATGGAGTTAATATTATTAATACTTATGTATATCCCAAAACCCTTAGATAAGGGTGTGTGAGTATATCTAAATACCTAATTCATTTGGTTGAATTTTGTTTATGAGACCAAATATGACTAATTATCATATTATCATTTTATTTAATGTGGTTATAACTTGGTGGGGGTACTTGGCCAATCATCACGCATGAAGAGTGGGAAGGAGGGTGGCAACCAAGAAAACCCTATTTTCATGTCTTTATCCTTGCCAACAGATCGAATGATGGAAAGGTGACAAGCCAAAACATAGGAAAGATAACCCTATTCTTACATGCATGCGTAGGGAATCAACTATTACTGATTGAAAAGAAAGAGTCTTGGACTCTATTGTTTTTCTTCTTGGCAAGTATGGTTTTGTAAGTTGTCTCTGGTGTGTGTTGCAAGGAGATACAACTCTCAAAGTAGAGATATAGATAGTTTTCCTCATGCATGGATATAGTGGTTATAGCAGAAGCTCGAGAAAGCTAAGCTAAGTACTGTGTAAACCTTGAGTTAGCCATTCTATTCGAGCAAACACCAATTTAGGTATAAACTAAATCTCTGTATTCTATATCCAACATCTTTACTTATTATTATATGTCTTCAATTGTGCATTTGAGAGAAAGAGTTGATGGTGTCGATAGGTTCTAGAAATGTAATGTTATTATGTGGCTTACCAAGCCATAATGAACTCTTATTTGTATTCTATATATTAAGAAGGTGAATAAATGTTTTCTTTTATCATTGTTATGGTCGTAAGTGCACTACTGTGTATACATATAAACCTCAGCCACTTGAGTAGTTATCACATAAATAATGTAAATGTGAAAATCACAATGCACCATTAGATAGAGAACTAAACTCTACTTAAAACTTTTATTTGTTATGTCATCGTATGATGATGGTGTCAATGGGATAAATGTTATCATTAAACACCTATGTTAAAACCTGATCTAGGGTTATTATTTTTGTTAAACGGATTTCAAGCCCTGAACTTTTTATAATGTTTCTTAATGCTTGGATGGTAGCCATGAAGGCTCAATGTCTGTGTTTAAACTATAAATCCCGAAAGGGAGACTACATTTTAAATGGCTATGATAGCCGAGAGTCTAGAGTCATGCACTTGATAACTAGAACCTTGCTTATGTAGGTAGGTAGATGACAAATGTTAATATGATAATAACTAGTTTAGTTTTGATGGAAAACTCTCTTTTGAAACCATTGTTATTATTACTAACACTATTATCTCGAAGTGAAAAGTGCAAAACATCAACTGCATACAATGAGTCCTTTGTGCATGTAATGTACCTTGGTAATATAATGTTTCTCATGGTAATGAGAAGTCTCATATGGCTATGTTATTATCTTTGGACTCCTATGGGTTGAGTCATATTGATATAATATGTTATGTGATAGTACATGAATGCCTCTTTTTGAATGGCTAAGTTTCTTCTTTAAGAATTTGGAATCAAGAAGGTCTCTTGAGAAAGAACCTAGTTAAAGGAAATTGACTTTATGAGTCTTTACAAGTTCACTTGTTGATATTATGACTTTAAGGTAAAACCTGAGTTGAAGTGAACTCCTAGCTAGTAAGGAAGATGTGTAGAACATGATAGAACCTTTTTATTTCTGTAACCAAGTGTGGAACAAAGTGACGTGGAGTCACTAATTCCCATTTGCATGAACAACTAGAACCTTTAGATAGGTTATCAAAACATAAGTTGAATGTCCAAGGAAGGGAATAAGACATTTTGAACTTATTGTTCTAGACTAAGAAGGATCAATTTATGAAACTGTAGGACATGATAGCTTATAAGTTGAGTCGAGGTGGTGGACATATGACAACGTTCAATGCGTAACGTTTATGTATGTAAATCTTTGACCAAATTAATGCATCCCTCTCAACATGCATTGTCAATCCATGGTGCTCCAGATGGCATGGTGTCTCCAGTAGTGTCATACATAGTTAGAGTGGATCTATAGTTGTGTGACCGAGAGGAATTATGAAGGACACAACACCGGATTCTCAAATGGCTAACCTAACAGTTCCTAATATCTAACCCTTCCTTTAGGGGTAGGGCCACTTCCAGTTAGGAAGTTGAGCGAGGGACCACAGGTCCATGGTTGGTGGAAAAGCACTGGGATGATGCTCTCCTTCCCAAGCATGAGACAAGCTGAGGCTTATGAAGACAGATGTCATATGTTCTAGATACAATGTTTTTCATTTAATGACTTGATAGTCAATTGTAATGTATAATTTGATATATGATGCCTTAAACATAACTTGTACATGCATAGTGAAAGTTATTCACTAAGGATATGTAATTGATTATTGTAATTGTAAGATTTGTTATATTCTGTTTAGAATAACATGCTTAGTTGTTGAAATGATAATGTATCATTATTGTTTAACTTTGATCCAGATAATCATGTTGTTGACTAATCTCTTAACTAAGATGAATGTTTATGTTAAATTTTTAGCATTATGGGATGAGATGTTACAAATGGTTATAACTCTCCAGGTCAATAGCAAATATCAGTCCTTTGCACCAAGCAACATTCATAAAAATGAATGCCCAGATACTTGATCTGCCATATCCAGTTGTCATTTCTTTTTGTACACTCTCATTAATGAGAGTTCCTTATCCCTTTCCTTTAATCATGACTTCTAGACAATTCTGCTTCTGACCCCTTATCGGGTGGGTCTAAGTTATGAACTTAAGTTTTTATTATAATTTTATAATATTTTTAAAAGATTTTTTCATAATTTTAATAAATCATGAAATTCCATTAATTATATATCTTTAAATTTTTTTTTTAATTCATTATTTATTTGAATCTTGGCTGGGCTAGATGTTGAAACCATAATTTTCGTTTCTTGTTATGTTGGAAAAATATTGTTGAACATTTGTTTTGTCATTTAGTTGATGTTAAAGGAGTGGGAATATTTTACAAATTTAAAATGTTAAATCAATAGATTACTTAAAAATTGTAAATAAATAAGAAAACAAAATAATACTAAAATTATGTTTAATTAACATAACAAGGAATGCAATCTAGTTAATCTAGTTTAGAGTCATGAAAAACTATGTAACAAATTTTGGAAATCTAGAAATAAACATAAATGAAAACATGTAGATGATTTTGTTAGTCGATAGATAGTTGTTTGCTTTAAATCAATTAGTGAGGGTTCTAATAATGCCACCCTTTAAATCTAAAGTATGATTACATAATATTGATTTACAATATAAACTCAAAAAACTTATCAAGATGTAACTCTAAAGGTTGCCCCAAAACCACATGGACCTAACCTATAGCCATCTTACAACCAAATTTTATAGCAAAAGGAGACTTAACATATATTGAAGAACTAATAACATAGAATACTAAGAGCACCAAACATTATAGCATTCTTTTCCTTCAATTGCATTGCCACTTGACACCAAATACTCCTTCACTCATCCTACTACAATAGATTCTTTATTTGTATCTTGCACTACATTCACGAGAGTAGGAAACCAAATGCCAAAGCCAAGATCCTTGTGATGACAAACACAATGCAATAGACCTCCACAAAAGATAGGAACGACAAAGTTAGTACCCATCTGTAAATATCCCTGCTTGTGAGTGACACACAACCTAGTTAAGACCTTTTTGAGATCACAACAATATGCCCATATATCTCCAAGTTCTCTATGCCTTTCTTCTAAATTGACCCATTGACAAACTTTGGATGCTAGATAATTCATTGACTTAGCCCCTTCTAATAATTTTACTGTCATCTTTTTAGATGTGGACGGCCCAACATCCACTTATTCAACGTCAAATTGTCATTTTAAGATCAACAAATGCTATATGAAGAAAAAGTGGCACATAGTATATTTACTAATTTATTACAACTATACAAAGAAGTTTTGAAGCCCAAAAAAGTATGTGATGATGTGGCATGGTATGTAGGATCATGCATTGTTTGACCCTAAGATTTTATAATAAATTACACAAATTTTTCATTATTTTTCATTCATAATGAATTAATATAGTTAATTATAAAATTCAATAGGAAATATACTAAATTGTATCCTTATTAAAATTAAATACAAATCAAAACCAAAGGTCACCTCTAGTAAGGCATCTATCATGATCATACTCCAACACAAAAGGATGAGGTGACTAACCTTGTGTGGAATACTCCTCAATTTGCAAAGCATCCTCCTTAGCTTGTATAGGAACCTCATTAACATAAATACCCTATGCTTTGTGCCTCATCACAAAGTCCCCTAACTCATAACTATATGAAACCATACAAGCATGATAAATGTGTGGTGATACCTGACACCTTGAAGGCTCACACTCATCACCCTAGGATAAATGCATGTTATGTTGAACTAAGGATTATGCCAATGAACTAATGAACTAGAGTGTTTGAACCTTTACACTCTCCTTCACAATTAAAGGGACTATGATATGGTGAATGGATGGTTAACCAAGGGATCTTGCTAGATGCTCTTATGCATGATGTGTCCCATGCCTATCCTGCACAAAACCTTTGCCTCTACTCTAGAAATCTCTAGATAATATCAAAATAGTTCAAGATCTCATTGAGGACAAACTCACAATAGAGTTCACTTAATAAATACTAAGGCACCTCATGGTCATTACATGGGGACTAGTCAAATACCATCCATGACCTATCCCAAAAGTTATTCTTTATTTACTCATGGTTGCACCAATGAATTGGGAATCTCTTGCAACTTGTTTTCAAAAGTGCATTAGTTTTTAAGTCAGTAAGTAATGTGTATAATTTATCTTTGGCAATTTTTTTGTCTTTGACCATATCACAAAATAATTTTATGGCATAAAACTTATGACAATTTTCTCTAAATTGGTCATCCATGTGTTCATTTACCTAATCATGGAATCAATGTGAGATATCAAATATTCTAATGATGCTATGATACTTTGATAGTGTGTGCCAGTGGTATTAGAATTTTTTACCACTCCTATCAACATTTAAAGATTGTTAAGTTATTATTTTTATTTTTCCCTAAAATATTTTCTTTTGTTTAAGGATGATACATGGGAATTGTAGGAGTTTAAGGGAGGGTTTATTTGTCATGTTCTTCTAGCTCATTCTCTTCATGCATTTAATTAGGTGAAGGAGGATTTTGATTGACTGAATAGTAAAATTCAACAAATCAAAACCAATGCAAGAAAAAAATAGTTTAATATTACTAAAATTATCAAAAAATTGATATAAATTGCCTCTTGAATATCAAGCCATTATTGATGAGGTGAACATGGTGTTGATTCATCTTAGAAACATGGTTGTTCTTTTATTTGATTGTGTTTTGCTACAAATTAAGAAAATAGAATAAGAAAGGGTGGCTCATAACTACTATTTTATGATAGTCATAAGGTGAGTGCATTTAGGTTTGGATTAACCAAGCCTAAATGAACTTACATTTATAACATGATCTAGCCTTAATGCGCTCACATTATAATGTGAGTGCATTATTTGTTTTATAATGCAAGCATATTATCTTTTTTTTTTTCCTCCAAAACATTTTTTGGCCACTTTTTGACCCCCCATCTATGTGCACATACCCCCATATGTAGCTAACATGTACACCTATTAAGTAATGGCACAATGTGAGCTTTGCCATTTACTTCCTATTGTTTAGGAGTTGTGTGAACCATAGAATCAAAAGGAGATTGGATGGTTGGTGCGCCCTAGGACTAACAATATGCTTTCACTACATTTGTGATTGCATGGACCATTGGTTCCAAATAAGATCAATGGTCATGGTTCATTTTACCAACATTAAGCTCCATGAACACAAAAATATAAAGAATGAACCTATAAAACAAGAAAATCAAATAGGAAATCCCTATGTTGGGTATCACTAATGTGTAGAATGAGACCTGCCACATGATGACTTAACAATAACTTAGAGCTAATGGTGTAATCACTAGCTCTGACCTTTGAAATGACCCCTTGAAATTGCACCATCTATTGGATTAGAATGCGATCAAATGGCTAGTGCAACTTACAGAGCTAAAAAGGTCTAACAATCCTTGGAAGTTGTGTGATGCCACCACATCACTCTAGTTAACATCACACTTCAATGAGCTCACTTCTTTATAGAAAAACTCCACAACACTTAACACTTTTGTTGATGATATCATTCTTGATGTGTCCATCCATTAAAAAATAAAAGAATGGACCCACCATGTTATTCTTCTATAACTCCTTCCAAGTCCTAAAAAATTCTTTTGAACTTAAATACTATAACAATCCTTGAGTAGAAATACATCTAAGTACCTA
This sequence comes from Cunninghamia lanceolata, assembly GCA_027924645.1. Classification (NCBI taxonomy): domain Eukaryota; kingdom Viridiplantae; phylum Streptophyta; class Pinopsida; order Cupressales; family Cupressaceae; genus Cunninghamia; species Cunninghamia lanceolata. Next base: position 1,136,661 of record BSBN01000665.1, read on the forward strand.
AACAAATAATTTAATTGTGACCAACTTGGTAATGAGAATAATGACATAATTAATAAGACTTTGAGCTAAGCAAATTGAAGAAATCTAGTTATGGATTTAACTCATTAATTCACAAGCATTAGACATTAGCGTTCTTTGATAAACATTTCATGTCACCAAAGTGTACCTGAATTATCTTGCCACATGTCATTCCTGGATTTAGCTAAATCTATCCTTTCTTATTCTAAAAAATACCATGTGATAAGTGGTAAAGTTCAAACCTTGATACGTGTGACAAACCTAGAATTATAATTCAGTAAGTTTTATATGGATTTTACTATCCACTAGCCTTAAAATTCTCTCCCTTATATACATAGGCTCCCTTTATATTTTGGACACAGATGTTTGAATGAATTAACTTTTAATGATACATCTCAGGTTTGAAAAAGTAATAAATTCCAAAGATTATACAAAACATGGACGTGGGCATATAGGTAAATGAAATAAAATAACCTAGCTTTTAGTTCTACCACGTGCCTTAGATTTGAAACATGTTTCCTAATGGACAGGAGGTGCAAATTAAAAAAACATAATTACATCTTAGGTTCATACCAGAAATGAGACACTAATGCTTTAAAACAAATACATTGAATAGTCAAGCAAGCTAGAATTTACAATAGAGACATGGATCCAAGAGAAAGAACCTTTTGAACATGTTACTTATAACAATACAATGCAAGTTTCATGTCAAGATGCTCAAGAATTAACAAATTTACAAGAAAAATGGGAGGGGTCTCTAGTTTCAACAAATTAGGGTGTGTTGTTTTGGCAACAATAGTTCTCAACAAAATAAATACCTTATGTAATTTTTGATAGATTAAAGGTTAAAGAAATAAATATAGACAATTGAAAATACACGGCAAGATGATTGTAGAGAAATGAAGAAGCAATGGGCCTTGATTGAGTGTAAATGGAGGAGAAACAACCAAGAAACTAGAAAGAAGTTCTCACATTTTGAAAGAAAATCACGTGTGAAGCTAGAATTATGAGTTTACTACTTTCACATAAAACCATTGCTTTTGATAGTTTTGAAATCGGCACAATGAAAATATAGTTGTCATTGTGAATGCATGAATATTATGGTAGAAGGATAAAACTTTGCAGTGAAGGAAAAAATACTGTGATGAACTCACAATCACTACAGTGAATTTTGTAAGGCACAAGGAGCGAGACTTTTAACTTGGTGGGAGAAAAACAAAAAACACAATGCAACATAGGGATGATGTCAAGGATGACTAGGGTGTCTTAAAACATTGATAGATGAGAGCTTACCTTTGAGACATGTATTAGCTACCAGATAAATTTGCTTTGCTAATGTCATTTTTAGACTTATTCAAGATTCTTAACTATCATTGGACATCCATGTTGGCTCATTCTATTTTGGATATATATAATAATAAATAGAATACTTTGAGGTGAGTGAAAAATAAAATTATAAAATTAACAGAAATCAAATCTATAAGAAAATGATTCTAAAGAAACAAAAAATAAAAAATTTAAGTATTCTAGTTCATTCATTTGATTGACCCTAATTTACAACAATAATAAGAAATCATTTCAAAACACTTTAACATAATCATATTATACTTCAAACCTCCAACTAAATATTTAATTTATTTTAACTTATATATAATTAATTAAAACATATTTATTATTCCCAACATGTATAAAAAAAAAATCACTCTAAATATATTACAAAGTGAAGTGAGTACCCTAACCTTATCTCTTTCCATTTGAGTACTATATTTGTGTGGCTTAAGAAAAACCACAAACGTTAAATCAAACAAGTCTGAAGTAAACCTGGCTTCACACATTTGAACCAAATAATGGATTTTGTCGTCTTTATTCAAGCTATCAACGCATGAATTGAGAAAAGAAAAGATGCGGGAGACATTCTTCTTCATGACGTGCTCCGGGGTAAACTTTTCTAGACTTAAAGGTCTTAGCTACTCTTTCTGTATGTCTATACAAATTCAAAAAAAATTTGTGTGGCTATTCTTAAACATCATTCAGTAGAAAAAAAATTCATTCAAAGGCTGCTAATGGTCAAAGATGGAAAAAACCAATTATGGGCTGCTAAAAATTCAATCATGGGCTGCTACAATGGTCAAAGGTGGAAAAAATCAATCATAAGCCATTATAATAGTCAAAGGTAAATTTTGGTAAATAAAAATAGGTTGATTATTTATCACTTTTGGATAAAGATAAGATATAAAATTATTATTGGCTATTTAATTGTTAAATAGACAAATGGATAAGGATAAGATATAATTATTATTGACTATTTAACTGTTAAAGAGTGTAATGTACAAATACAGTGGCCAGAGAAATATGTTGGTACCCAATGCATCCATGGATAGAGTCACCCATATGCCCCTTTCAATTGCTCTTTTCTTCACCCTCTTCATGTGTTTATCTGTACATATCCTAAAGTAAATTTTGGTCAATACAAATAGATGGACTATTTATCACTTTTAAGTAAAGATCAGATATAAAATTATTATTGACTATTTAACTGTTAAATAGACAGATTATTTATCACTTTGGATAAGGATAAGATACAAAATTATTATTGGCTATTTAACTGTCACCAGTTCTAATCCTGCAAGGGGTAGGGTATGTAACCCAGCCATAAACAGCCGGTGAGTTGTGGCCCACTACTTGTATGGTATTCCATTCACTCCACATTATGACTCACCGACACAGTCGACTCCCCTGATCTCGTTCGTACCGCTGGTCGATGTGTTGTCGGCTGCCACATAGAGGCCATATGGTCGAGTGACCGGTTGGTTAAGCTCTTCTGGGTATTTATGCCTCATATTAGAAGCACAATTAGGTGCCTCCTACATATTAGGTGTATGAGGTAGTCTCATATGTTATAAGCCACAGGTAGACCTAAAATCAGATTGTCCAACTATAAAAGGATCCCATTTCTATTTCCATTCCAACTACAACAATTAAAATATGTTGGTACCTGGTGTATCCATGGATAGATTCACCCATATGCCCCTTGCAATTGCTGTTTTCTTCACCCTCTTCTTGGGTTTATCTGTACATGTCCATGGAATATACCAGCCTGGGGATCTCAGTGTGGTTGAGGGGGTGGAACATTTCATCTGCTAAACTGCATGTTGTTTGCCATAACACCACAGGACGCATCATCAATCTCTGCATCACAAATACCACTTTCTTTTCTGCTCTTCCAGAGGCTATCTGCAAGCTTTCCATGCTTACCCAGCTTGAAATAGTGTCATCTCATATAAGCGGCTCCATACCCTCTTGCCTTGGCACCCTATCCAATCTCACTCTCCTCAACCTATCAGGCAATAAGCTGAATGGAACAATCCCTGCTACAATTTGACAGCTCAAAAACCTTCAAACTCTCGATCTTATGTAATGTCCCCTTGTCACAAGTCAACATTTTCAAAACTTTGAACACATTTCCAACTTGCAAAGAGAACGTTATTATACCAAACTTTCTTAATTTCAATTATAGCAATAGATAAATGATATATTCAATTACATAAGAACATTGCCTTTAGATTTTCAATAATTAACATCAATTATCATTTTCTATCTTGCTTCCATAATCTTTGTGATTACTTTCAATACGCATTCTCTATCACTTATATTTCATATATTCCTCTTAAGTTCACTATGATATTCTTTATCATTAATGTCCTGATCTCTATCAGTATATATATATTTGTCATCACTATCCATGCATTAACTCTTAACTTCATACGAGATGAGGTGAAAGGATGCCCTTTGGCCAATCATGGGTTCACTATTAATCCTTTGGCACGAGGGGTGACTTCTTCACCAACTGGAGCCAAAAGCCACTTCCACTTGTCCAAGGGGTACCTTTTGTACCTACTGAGACAAGGGCCATATCCACTTGTCCAAGGGGTGCCATTGCACCTACTGAGACAAGGGCCACTTCCACTTGTCCAAGGGGTACCTTTTTGTACCTACTGAGACAAGGGCCATATCCACTTGTCCAAGGGGTGCCATTGCACCTACTGAGACAAGGGCCACTTCCACTTGTCCAAGGGGTGCCATTGCACCTACTGAGACAAAGGCCACTTCCCACTTGTCCAAGGGGTGCCATTGCACCTACTGAGACAAGGGCCACTTTCCACTTGTCCAAGGGGTGCCATTGCACCTACTGAGACAAGGGACAAAACATACCTATGTTGGCTACTATACATCTCAGACTCACCATCTCATATGAGGTTATATGTTAATCTCATGATTCAACATGTTTTCCAAGCATTATTGCCTATCTCAGGTAATCATGAAGCATATAATACAATAATGATATATGGCATACCTTTGAATTACTCTAATTAACATAATGAGCCGATTTTAGAGTACTAAGTCATGAAATACACTTATTAATCCTAATGCCTATTCGAATCTGAACCAAGATATCTTTTACACAGTTATCAGAGTACATTATTCGTTAGATGCAAGGTATATGCATGCAAATCAGGTAAAGCATTTATTAATGGAGTAAGAGTATTATGATGTACCTTGCTGTGTATGGTGTCTGGCTGCGGCAGAGCCCTAGAATTATTCTTTGGCTGTATATGATGTTGCTCCTATTATTTCCTATTGCAGAGAGGAATGTATCTTTTTTGCTTGTATGCAATTCTAAGACTAATCTTAGATTGTTACTAAGTTAACTTATAATATTCTTAGGCTATTCGTTTTTAATAAATATTCTCATTCTATATTTTATTCTATTCTCTCTTTTTAAAATCAGATCCTATTTTCATGTGATAGATACCTCTCATAAGCAATTTACAAATTCTTAATATATCTCCCTAAAGAGACACACACACTTCCAATTGAATAGACATACCTCTTAAGATTGCTGCTTTTCCCTTACACTAATATCTGTTTAACTTTAAACTCATTCGCAACCTTTTTACTGACCATCGTATCCTTTTACTTTAATATGCAATGGCATCTATATATGATAATGCTGTGATAATAATAATCACTGCATTATTATAATTGATCCAAACTCTTAAAGTGACCGCTGCTTTTATACAGCCACTTAAGAATATTTGGATTATATAATTATAAGTATTTAATATTTATATTAATACTTATATCAATATTTATTAATGATACTATTATATAACAATAATGATATTAACATTTATTTTATATTGATCATTATATTATTATATAGTAATAATATAATATTTGTATTGATTATAATATTTATATATATTTATATTATTATATTTATTTATATATTGTATATTATATTTATATTTGTCTTTTATAAATATAATATACTCTTGTTGTTAAATATATTATTAATAATATATGTTTGCTCAAATATACACAATTATTTCTATCATTCAGATTGACTAAATATCGTATTTCACGAAAGGTGAATTACCTTTTTTTTTAATCATAATGTTTAAATCTTTAATTTAAACAATGTCTTAATATCAGGACATGACATCTTAGCAGTAATAAAATGCTTGGCTTGGGAATTAACAACATGGATTTATCAACCAGACCAGCTCAAAATCTCATCAGCTCTATCGTAACCGTTTCAATGCCCAAATTCCACCCTCCATAGGCTCAATCGCTTCTCTTAGATACCTTAATTTGTCTGTCGCCCGTTTTCAAGGTACAATTCCACAAACCCTTTGCAACCTTTTGGCTTTACTAAGATTTCATTTAAATTACAACAATCTCACTGGTCCAATTCCTTCTTGCTTCGGCATGCTTTCCAATATAAGGGTTTTGAACCTTAATAAGAATCGTCTCCACGGAGTAATTCCCCCTTCACTGGGAAGACTTCAGCAGATGGTATTGCTGGATGTTAGTTTCAATAGTATCCATGGACAAATACCCACTTCTTTCAGAAATATATCCAATATAAGAAAGATTAAGCTGTTTGGTAATAAGTTGGACGGCCAAGTTCCTTCATATTTTGGAACACTTCCCGGGCTGGAAGAGCTACTGCTGTCAGAGAACCGGCTCAATGGAGGAATACCAGTCCAAATCGCTACTTCTAAGAAGTTGAAGATTCTTGATCTTTCTTCAAATAATCTCACTGCTCAAATTCCTGCAGAAATAGGTTTGATTTTGCCCATTCTTTTGTATACTTCAATTCCATTCTATTTGAAATTCAGCTGATTATTTACATCACTGTTAGATATTTTTTTATATTCTTAATTATATAAACATCCTAGAGCATAATTAAATATATTTATTTGATGAATAGAGTAATTAACTTTCCTTACTCATTTCCTACATTTCCTAAACCTATATATCTATCTGTAGGGACCATAATTGCTCATTATCTATGAACAGATCTTTTTGGGTTATTACTTGATTGTAAAATAGTTCTCTAAATACCCAAAATGTTAGCAGATGGAACACTGTTTCAAATTATTATTAATCAAATGATTTGTTTATTTTGGGGGAAGAATTTCTTTCACAAGTGTGTTTTACGTTCTGAAGTTTTTTTTAAAGATCAGTCAACTCTATAGATCTTATCTATTTATTATGATTGCATAGCTAAAATTTTAGTTGCAGTTATACGGTAAAAGAAGACTAATACTATTTTATATGTAAAATATGTTTCTTTCAAATAATTTTATATCTTTCCTCTGTATATTTTTAATAATTTTATGTCTTTCCTTTGCAGGGAACATGTCAGAATTGGTGAATATAAATTTATGAACAACAATTTTTGGGGTGAATTGCCTTCATCTCTTGGATGTTGCACTAAATTAGAGATTCTATCAATTGCAAATAATAGCATTTCAGGGAACATCTCTTTTGAGCTTGCCAATCTAAAGTCTCTTAAGGTATTATTGCTTCACTCCAACAAATTTATAGCAACAATTCCCACATCTTTAGCAAGTTGTTGGTCATTAAGAATCTTGGATCTGAGCTCAAATAGATTAAGTGGAGGATTTCCTCCTTGGGTACTTGGTCTTGACAATTTGCTCCTCCTAAACTTAGGAAATAACCACCTGGATGGATCCATAAAAGGTTCCTTCAATAAGTTGAAAAAACTTCAAGTTGTGGATTTATCAAAAAATGCATTTTCTGGATCCATCCTAAATGTCATAGATTTACCATACATGAAGACATTGAAACCATCTAAGGCAAATCTTTATAATATAAATCTAGCACCAAATCTTATTACTTTTCATGATATATTCTTGACAGTGGACTTCACTCTTATTACCAAGGGAAGCCAACAACAATATGAGTATGTGTGTTCTGACTTAACATTGATAAGCTTGGCATGGAATACTTTACTGGTGAGATTCCTAAGGACTTGGGGAGCTTGGAAGGGCTTCGTTATTTGAACCTTTCTCACAACATCCTTAGTGGCTACATTCCTTAAAGCATTTCAAAACTTGTGGTGTTGGAATCACTAGATATCTCTCATAATAGATTGGAAGGGCTAGTTCCTCAAGGTCTTGCAAAATGGAGTAATATAAGTGTGTTGAATGTTTCATATATCATCTTTCATGATTCATTCCAAAAAGCACTCAAATTGAGGGAATGCCAATGGAGAGTTTTGTGGGTAATAAAGGGTTATGTGGGATGCCTCTCCCATTTCAATACAAAAAAGGAAAAGAAGATGGTAAGTCTAGTGACGATGAAGATGATGGTGATGATGGTTTTATATCATGGGAAGCATTTTGGATAGGACGTGGAGTAGCATTTTTTGTATTGGTGTGTGGAGTTTAGTTTTTATTGGAACTTTATTCAACAAGATTTGGAAAAATAGCTAGGTTGCAAATGTTATTTCATGTTTGGAATCAAGAGAATATAGCAAGAGATGCAATTTTCTAATAAATACTTATATCTATAACTCATTGTATTACTTAGATGTCTAAGTTAGGGACTTAATTTTTTATTAAAATTTTATAAAAATTTTTAAATATGTTTTTCATTTTTTAATAAATCATGAAATTCCATTAATTATATATCATTAAATTAGTTTTTTTTTAATTCATTATATATTTGAATCTTGGTTGAGTCACATGTTGTTCAACAATAATCTTTGTTTCTTGTTATGTTTTTGATTAAAAATGGGGTAAAATAGATTTTGAAGGGAATCTAGAACCTTATTACAAATAGTTTAGCAAATCCTATGCTGACCCACAACAAAACAACAACAATACTGCAATAGGAAACAATAGTTTAAAAGCAAATGGCTCAAAACTACAACAAAAAACAAAACAACAAGGGACTCATGGCAGGGTAAATCCAAAGTGTTCGAGCAAGCCTTGAAACCTCCCTTTGATGTTCTCTAAAGAACCTTTTAGCTTCATCCGGTCCTTAACACCATCATTGAAGATCAACTGATCAGAATTGTTCATAGAACCAACATGTGAGCCTACAGGCACAGCTTGAAGTTCCACATATTTGGTACCCTACATTATATAGTCACCTTGGGGCGGAAGTTCACTAGAGCCATTGTAAGGCCATCCTATCCCGTGTTTATACTAGACCATGTGAGGGATTTCATAATCATTTCCTTGAGAAAAATTGCTCCAGTTGAAGTGTGATTTTTATGTGATGGACAACAATTTAAGATTACGATATAGGGTTATTAACATTAGAAAACCATTATAACTCTTATGCAAATAATGGAGTTAATTATGTTACTTAATGTAATTAGGCTGACAACTTTTAAATCAACATTATTATAACAATATGATTTAATTAATGATTAAGTGTGATATTTAATACCTGTCATGTTGCTTAGTCTAGGTGAATGAAAGTGGTTTGAGAACATTATATATTGAGTTTGTGTATTGAAATTGTTGTGGGATTTAAGTGGTTAGAAATGTCATAGTTATGTTATTTATTAAGTTTATTTTATTATGGGTTTAAAAGAGGTCAATAGTGATTATTTTCATGGGTTTTTTTGGGTTGAATTTAAAGTCCTAAGTCATAGGACCACCACTTAGGGTCAATTTGGATTGTTAAAATTAGGGGAAAACAATCTTTTACACCCTTAATTTTGGCATATTCTAATTTGCACAAGATTGGCAAGTTGGTTGAGATAAAGTATAGTTAGTTGGAGGTCTCCATGACTCACCATATGTGAGGACACATGGAGACTCCTCCCTCCTCGGGAGATTGTCCAAGGATAGGTGTCACTTGTTGGGAGTGGGGAATTTTTGGAAAATTTTCTTTGGGATAATGTTAGCATCAGTAGGTTACTGAAAAAAGGGCAATTTTTTTTTATCATTCACTTCAACATAGGGATACATGGGTTTTCAAAAAAACAAAAAAAAGGGAGATCTTTCCATATGAGGATAGTTTGAAGGGGGGTATTGGAAAACATTCAAGTGGAAGGGAAGGTTCAGCTGAAAAAGATTGAGAATAGGACCAGCAGGGAGTTACATTATGTAAGAGAAAATATGGGTTATTAAAGGAGGCCTAGGAGCTCTGTGTGCTGTGCGATGTAGAAGTGGCTCTCATTATTTTCTCCAACAGTTGGGAACTCTACGAATATGTCAGTAAAAGGTATTTTTCAATCTTCTTTCTTAAGTATAAATGGAACCAAATTATGAATAGCGCTCATTCTTAATATGGTTAAAGAAATATACTCAATGAATCATCGCTCAGGTTGTTTTTAAACATCATCCACTTCAATAGTCAAAAGTTAATTTTGGCCAATAAAAATAAGACAAGTATTTAACACTTTTTATTGTGTACAAGGTGTAAAATTACTATTGATTGTTTGACCCTTAAAATGGATGATGTTTAAGTAGAGTGGCTAAAAAGACATGTTACAGTGCCCCTAAGATTCCTCTTCAACCATCGCAATGTGCATACTCTGTTCCAAAGCCCCATTTCGACTCACCTAAAGGTCCTGGCGTGGGTTTTACTCCTGCCAGTCGCATTTTCTTGAAACTTTCTAAAGACTTTTTAACAAATCCGTTTTGTTCATATACTGTAATCATTGCATTCCATGAGATGACATCTCTTTGAGTAATTCTGTCAAACAGATCACGAACTCTGTTTATGCTTCCACTTTTTGGAAGCACGTCTACAGCGCAGTTGCAATTTCAACATCTAATAAAAATTCCCCTTACGTTATGCTTCGATGGATGTCCCTTCCTTATTATTGGTGATCTGACACTATGCACATTATTTAGCATCACTAATAATCTCCACAAGAAAATTGTCACTGTTTAAAATGATGAAACTGGTTATGATGACAGAGAAATAATTGTTTTTCCTCCTTTTCCACAACATTAAGAAAATGTCTTGACTCTAGAGAATACCCTGCCGCCTTCATCTTCCAAGCCAATTTCTCCAACAACTTACCAGAATAAAATGGAATCGATTCATTTTCTATCCTTTGAGGCTGTTTTTTTAATGTTTTATCACTTATGGGATTGGGCTATTTTTCTGTTGAAGGTAGTGGGCTTATTTTGTAATGTTTTGGGATGTGCCTTATTTGGTCTGGAATTGATTTTCTATTCTTTTTAAGGTAATTGGAACACTATCTATTGCTTGGGATTTTTGTGTTTATTTGTGTGGAATTAGATTAGCTTTGGTTAATATATAATCCATGTTTTGAAGAAATAAAATTGGGTTATTATGCTATTTGACGCTGTATGTTTTTGGAAGAAGGGAAAAAAAATGAATGAAATTATTGTTGTTCAGGGACTACCAAAGTAGGTTGATGGGACTTGAACATACAGTTAGATACAAAAGCGAAGTACTGAGGTTAGAAAAAAGAAGTTTAGGAAAATATAAAACATCTAAAGCATTCTATCAAAGGGTAATACAAGGAAGCAAACCCAAGATAGATAAAGTTTATGTTGAGCGAAGAAAAACAAATACAAACAAAAGCAAATGATTAAATCAAATCATAAATAAAATATAGTACTATGTAAAAGAGAAGAGCCAAGTTTTTTAAGGTGGTTTCACCAAATGGCTACATCCACATTGAGCAAGGGATAGCTCTTTGTATTAAATCCAAAATATCATATCTCTGTTACAGCATACATATCTATATACTCATCCTACAACAAATCCACTCGACTTCACTCAATGTCTATCAATAGCCAATTAATAAAAACCTCTAGAAGACTTCACTATTTTTAACCCCAACGTGGTTATGCTAGAAAGTAAATGAAAGAAGTTATCGTTACATCAGGAGGAAATAATAGATGTGTTAGGAGCGATATACAAACAATAAAGATTGGATTGCAATAAGATAGGCATTACACCAACAATCTCCTACTTGAAGTCCAATCTTGGCTACAAGAGAGTTGCGTAGAGTTATCCCCCACTCCAGGCTTATTGTCACAACTTGACAATGCTAAGAGAAGTCCTACAGAACTCAAACTTCTCCCTTGGTACAATCTTCGTCAAAGCATCGGCAATATCCTCTCCATTTTGCATGCTTGCAGCTATATGCAGTGGTGTAAGAATTCCTTGCCCCATCGAATTTGGACTAAATATAAAGTTTCCATAAGCATCTGATAAAGGTATATAGCATAACAACATGTCCACAACTCGTTTGCAATTTCTTTTCACTCCTCTATGCAGCAAGTGAACTTTCGACACAACAGTCAATGCCTCTTGAATTGATCCTTCATCAACATACACACTAAACAAGATATCCAAAACTCTTTTAAGAAGAAAATTCCAGTCCCTTTCTACAACATAAGTTAATAGAAAGTTGAAGGGGCAAAGCAAGACCTCAAGAGAAACAAGCTTCTTTTCAGGGTAGGAATTACACTGTAAAAGCCATCCAAGCTCATTCAAGAGACAGACAACCTTCTCAAGTGTGCTTAATTGGACATTAGCTTGAGAATGCATTTCTGAATACTTATCTGTTATGATACCCTCATAAAGTCTCTTATGCCAAAGGTCTGAGCCACTGTCCACAACTGTCATTACAACCCCCACTTCACCATGACATTCTAACACATAAAGACTACCCAATTTGTAGCCTTTTGCAAGCACCAATACAACCTTGGTTACTTTCCAAGTATCTAAAGAAAATTTGACATCACACCCTTGAGCATAAAGCTGACTTACAGATATGAGATTTCGTTACAACATGGGAACATGTCTCACATCTTTCAAGATCCATTTATTTCCATTTTTCAAAGACAATATCACATCACCTTTTCCTACTATTTCACATTTTTTATTATCACCAAGAAAAACTTTTCTGAACATACCTTCTTAATAATTTGTGAAGGCCTCCCGGCATGGAGTAGCATGAAAAGAGGCACCGAAATCAAGCATCCACGAGTCAATAGTAGTGTCACTTGCTAATAAAACCAAAACACCATCATCTTTATCATATGCAGTGTTGGCTTCATTATTGTTTTGATACCAATTGTTGAGTGCAAAGAAAAACAAATATAGACAAAAGAAAATGATTAAATCAAATACATAAATAAAACACAGAATTGATGCAAAAGAGAAGAGCCAAGTTTTTTAACATGGTTCACCAAATGGCTACATCCACATTGAGTAGGGGATAGCTCTTTGTATTAAATCTAGAATAGCATATCTCTGTTACAGCATACACAGCTATATCCTCATCCTACAGCAAATCCACTCCACTTCCCTCAATGTCTATCAATAGCCAATTGATAAAAACCTTTGGAAGACTTCACTATTTTTAACCCCAACGTGGGTATGCCATAAAGTAAATGAAAGCAGTCATCACTACATCAGGAGGGAATAATAGATGTGTCATGAGTGATATACAAACAATAAAGATTGGACTGCAATAAGACAGGGGTTACACCAACAGTTTAACCATATGGTCCAAATACAATTACAAATAGCCATGTGATGAGGAGAATTAGTCATTTTGTCTCATTTTAATCTCTATTTCTATTGGCATGGAATGGGATTAGATTTTGTGGGTTCCTGTTTTATGCTCAGTGGAATTGAGTTATTTTTTGTTGCTCTGCATTGTGTATTTATTCATTTATTTAGAATTGTGTATTTATTGATTTGGAATTTGGATCATTTTTTGTTTCATGTTTATGATTATACGAGAGGAATTGAATCTTCATCTAATTTCTGGGTTTTGTCTATCTGCATGGAATTAGATATCATCTTCTATTGTTTAAGGTTGAATGAGAAGTGGAATTAGGGACATGTCATTTTAATTAATTAATTAATTATATCATTATTATTTTTAACTTATACCATATATAAATTCATTCAAGTATTCATTATTATGATATGTCAGTTAGTATGTGTAGATGGTTGAATTTAAAATAAAATAATAATTAATATGATAGTATTCTATTATAATAGTAATGTTGTAATATAAATTGTTAGTTTTATGTATGTATAGGCATAAGGGTGACCTTTAAGGGAATAATGTTTTTCTTTGAAGTGTAAAAAGTGTATTAAGAATGTTTATTATATGAGAATATAATGTGAGTCTGTATATTGTGATGAAGGAGATTATATGAGTCAATATAGGAAATCAAGATTATATATTTATGTGAGTTCCTAATTGTTGGTAGAGTGAGATTCTTTTTAGGATGTTACCATAATCTATGTTCCTTCTTGTATTCTAATCAAACGAATTATGCATCCTTTCAATATATGAGGAGAGTTAATGTTATCTTATTAGAGAGATGATGTAGATGTGCTTGAGAGCATTTTATTAATTTATGGTGGTTTCTTCCACCTATGCTCCACACGTCATGTAGATTTGATATTTTCACAAGTTGATTATCCTGAGTCTAGTTTAAACTTTCTTTCTTGGGACTAGTTATTGTTCCCATTTGAACAAAATTAAAATATGGTTGGTATAACCAAGTCAGGTTGAAAGTTCAAATAATCAAACTATGAAGCCTCTACGTAATATGTAGGTTAGGCCATCTGGGATGAGCTCCTAAGGCCTAGGTCGAGCCCTTAGGATCTGTCTCTTTGCTACTTCATGTAACCATGTTATCATTATAATGAATTTCTTAGCCTTGAAACTTAGCACTATTATAAAAAAATTGTAATTTATTCGAAACCTGCTATTGTGTTATCAATTATTCATCTTGATGTTATCTAGTTGAGAGACGATTAACTCTTGTGATGTGAATTTTGGCTATTTTTGTGTTGTGTCCTTAATGGAATATTTTGGGCATGACAACCATCCTCCATAACGTCCAAGACCTGCTTCTCCTCATCTTGAGATTAACTAAGCACTAATGGGTTAGTCTCCTCATGTGTCTATTGCACGCAATAATGAGGGGAGGAATGACCAACCGCACAATATTTTCTACACATAACCATAGACTCCTCAAAAGTGATATGTTGCTTCCACTTACCCTACTTGGAGGACAAGGTAATAGATGAAGGAATCTTCCTACCCACATCCACATAAACACAAAAATCTAGCAAATAGTAAACATTTTTTAGAAATGGTAACCAAATCTGTAATGCCCTGTCATGCAACCCTAGAGAGTTAGACTAACAAGAGCAAAATTCTAGAATAAATTTTTTTTGAAAGCAAGTAAATGCAATAACAATAACCAAAGATATTATAATACACAACATAAAGAAAAGTGCACTTCTAACTCCTTTAGGGAAACATAACTACATCAGTGAATAGAAAATTAAAACCACACAAGTGATATACATTATACTGCTACTACAGATAAGATCAACTTTTACATTAGCAATATAGTTAATTTACAAAGTTACAGTGCAAGGTTACAAGACCAATCATGTTAGTTTACAACTGAATAAATATGAAAGTATACAACAACACTAAATGTGTTATGCAATTCTAAAATTGGATCACTTCTGCAAAGGACTTGAACCCCATCTCCAAGAAGACCAATGGATAGCTCTGCTTCCCATCCATGTGGAACCCTGAGGTCCACCCCACCAAGCTAGGAGATAACATCGAGGCTCCACTAGGTCGAAGTTACAACAATCAAACAACAACAAGATACAGACTCCATGCAGGCAAACAGTATAACAAAGCTGCACAGACAAGACAGTACTCGCCAAAACAAGACAAATCAATAAGATAAGATAGAGTCAACCATCAAGACAAATCTGCACTCCAGAGGTAACAACAAAAGATAAAACAAGAAGTAGCTACACTGCAGTAGGGAGAGTGTCATCGCATGGTCCTATCATGGGTTTTCCAGGCTATCTCTCACTAGAAGCCGGCCCCCATCTATGGTTTTCCTAGCGACCTCTCTATAGGCACCGACACCATAGGGTGACACATGCGGAATCAACACTACCTCTAATGGAGGCAAGGAGGTCGACCTTGCCAACCAGGCCTTCTCATCCCATCCTTAGCCTGTGAAAACACTCAAGGCAAGGGTGAGACATCATACTTATCTTGCTATATGGATTACTACCCAACCCACCTAGATCAATTATTAGTTATCACTTCCTTACCACTTCCATGGGATTTTCCAGGCAGCCACTTTGGGCACCAGCCCCACCATGGAAGCCACTTCCCCACGTACAAATAGCACTCCTAATCAATATTCCAAACAAGACATACAAGAGTGAGGAAACTGATAACATCTAATTTTTACAATCCAACACTTCCAATTCCCATTCAGTAATAAAACTTTTCCTTTCTCACATAATCCACTCAAATCAAGAAAGTTTTGAACAATATGATGACAGAAAGGAATGAAGACCCAAAAGCCCTAACCTCTGGAGTCGGTAATAGTACCCAAGCCACTTACATAAATCCACCTCACAACAAGAACGAGGTTAAAGACAATTTACGACAAGACTTAACAAAAAGGATGCAAAATAACATATACTATGGTATCACTCATTCGCATGACACGGGGTAATAAGCATAACTAACAAATTTGCATAAACTAGGCAAACAATACTTGGTTTTCATACTAATATTACCCTAAGAAACTAAAAAAATAATAATTCAAATCACTCTAAAATCTCTATCTCAATATTTACCTACTACAATAATGTATCATGAAAATATCTACCCAAAGACATCATTACTCCCAACAATGAATTTTTCAACAAAACCTTATTTGAAAACGATTTAACATAACACTTAAAGGATGATATAAACCAACGATCATAACAAGGCTTTTACTTTTATGGAAATGAAATGATTTAACATATACTATACTATTTACGTTGACTTCACCTTAGATATCTAGTATTATAACTCGAAACATACAAAAGCTCTATCTTAAGATATAATTACTAAATCAATGTTTCCTAGGATAGTATGAACAAAATTGCATTTAATGAGTATACTAATTAATTCATATAACCAACTTGCATCTTAAAACAACAATAAGCATCTATAATTCTTCCTATAACATAAGTCACTAGCTAACATTCACAATTTCAATCAAACTACTATAACCTATATAAATTCCTAACATTTAAGCACTTATAATATCAAATCAAACTTATGTATTTTCCTATGAGCATGGATTACCATCTATTATTTTACCACTTAAGATTTCTAATATAAACAACTACCATGATATCTATTTCTTAAAAAAATGACTTCTTTCCATTATATAATCTAAGATTACAATTTTCTAAATAACCAAATTACATAATATCAATAAAAAAGTTATATTTAATAAAAAAAAAACAAAACTTAATTTATTAAACTTCTTGCATATACCAAAAAAAAAAGACAACATTAATTAAATAAATTAAATTCTAAAATGATACATTACTAACAAATGAACCTTCTAATATCATCTTCTCCCTAATATTGTCTTAATAAATCCAAACTACACTCAAAATTAGAAGTTTCCCTACTAACAAGATCTCCTCCAAGTCTTCTATTTAAAAACAATAACAACAAATAACTTTTCTATGAGCTCAAATTGAAATAACTTTCAAGATTTCAATCACATTATTTTTATTAAATAAATTTTGGGCTCAAACAAGATACAATCACATTATTTTTATTAAATAAATTTCAGGCTCAAACAAGATACAGAGAAGTCAAAGAGGAATTCAAACAATTCACAAAAGTTGCAAGCTTAAAGGAAAGGTAAGAACCAAAAATTTCATTCAAAATAAGGCAATTTGAGGGTCGTACAGCGGCCATACAATGTCACAAGGGAGGGCAAAAAGTTTTCAAACTAAAGTTGCATCAGATCTCTCTAAAAGTCGTATGGTCTAGGTCTGCCATAGAGGAAAATGAGCAGAAATTTAATCACAAGGAAAAAATAAAGATGGGGTCTCCTATGCCGTACGATGAAAGGGAAAAACTAATGTTTTTCTTAGTCTACAATAGCATACTCATACATTCAGAGACTTCTATTGCTAAGGCAACACAATTTGTGAAATTTATCATATGGTTAAATTATTTTCTAAGGAATAAACCCAGAGCTTCAAACTGAGTTTTAAATCTATTGCAAAAGATGGATTAAACGGTATCTTTCAGCCAACAAGAAATTTTTTAAACAAGATTTGAAGTAAATTGTGAGGAAAAGTTCACAAGATTTGGGGGTAAGTGCAGGAAGATGGGGGGCCAAAAAGGGGTCTTAAGTGGCCACTTTTTTTCTGAAATTAGGAAATACTGGCCTTGGATGAGAAATTGAGCATAGTTACACTCAAAATTTGGAGATGCAACCAAAACAATGTTCATAGTGCTCCGAGTCTACTTTCTAAACTACTATTTTATTTTGAAAATGGCATAGATTAAGGGGTTCAAAAGAGGGAGCCACAGAAATTGGTGTTGTTTCTGTCAAAAAAACATAACATAGCATGTTTTGTGGCTCCCTCAAAAGGTCAACTTTTTTTTGGTATTTTTCAAATCGCTTCAGTGAGAAATTAGCTAATAGCATGTAGTTTATGCCCAATTTTTCTAATAATTTTTTGATGAATATTTGATTTTTTACTAATTTTTAAAGTGGACACATCCTAAAAAACAGAATTTTGGCCGTGCTACCGCTATAAATTTTGAAAACTAACTGAAAATCATTTTTTTTTAATATTGTAGAATGGAGTCTAGTTTCTAAATATGTAATTTTTTTGAAATTTGAATGAATAGTTATTTTACAATGAAAAAAAGACCAAACAGTGGTTTTTGCCTAAAAACGGACACACAAACAAAAGAAATTAAAGATGAAAGGCTTAACATTGTTAAAATGTGAAAAAAATCACATCGTCAAATAGCTAAGAGAAAGCCTAACATTACCCATGTGTTCGATTTGTTCAACCTTGAAACATGTGCAAATTTGAGGGTTAGCATGAACGAAATTATGTGAAATTTTGAAGAATATAGAAAAACACGTCTGTGACTATTCATAAGGCACTCCAAGCCTTTGGGTTGGAAATCCAAAGCAAATCCCAAGCCCAAGGCTTGGGATTCCCAAAGCAAGAAATAACGTGAGCGCGTTATAACGTGCTCGCATTATAATGCGCTCGCGTTATGCTTTGCCTTGCATTTTTCTTTCCTGCATGTCTGTCTTTTGTCATGTTTTACATAACGCGAGTACGTTATAACGCGCTCGCGTTATGTCCCACTCAAATTTTTTTACGTTCAAGGCTATTAATCATAAGGGTTAAGGGATGAGGGATAGAGTTGGAGGGTTTAGGGATAAGGGATTAGCGTTTAAGGTATACTATCGAGCCCGTTGAGGGTCTAGGAATAGGGATAGTGTTTAAGGTTTAGGGATGAGGGATGACAGATTACGGTTTAGGGTTTAGGGATAGGGTTGAGGGTCGAGGGATCAAAGTTAAGGGTTGAGGGATTAGGGTTTGACATTGAGGGTTGAGGGTTGAGGTTCAAGGGTCAAGGGTTTAGGGATAGGGTTTAGGGTCGAGGGATTAGGGTTAAAGTAGAGTGTGGAGGGTGTAAGGATTAGGGATAGGGTTGGAGGGTTTAGGGATAAGGGATTAGGGTTTAAGGTATAGTATCGAGTCTGTTGAGGGTTTAGGAATAGGGATAGCATTTAGGGATTAGGAATGAGGGATTATAGTTGAGGGATGATGGATTAGGGTTAAGGGTTGAGGGATTAGGGTTTAGGGATAAGGTTTAGGGTTGAGGTTTGAGGGTTGAGGGATTAGGGTTTAAGGTATAGTGTTGAGAGTTGAGGGTTGAGGGTTTAGGATTAGGGTTTAGGGTTGACGGATTAGCATTTAATGTTGAGGTTAGGGTTAGAGTGTCGAGGGTAGAGGGATTAGGGATAGGGTTTAGGGTTGAAGGTTTAAGGATTGAGGGTTGAGGCTTTAGGGATGAGGGTTTAAGCCTTAAGATATAGTGTCAAGTGTTGAGGGTGTAGGGATAGGGTTTAAGTTTTAAGGGTTAAGGGTTGAGGGATAGGGATTAGGGTTTAAGGTATAGTGTTGAGGGTCGAGGGATCAGAGTTAAGGGTTGAGGGATTAGGGTTTGACGTTGAGGGTTGAGGGTTGAGGTTCGAGGGTCAAGGGTTTAGGGATAGGGTTGAGGGTCGAGGAATTAGGGTTAAAGTAGAGTGTGGAGGGTATAAGGATTAGGGATAGGGTTTGAGGGTTTAGGGATAAGGGATTAGGGTTTAAGGTATAGTATCAATTCTGTTGAGGGTGTAGGAATAGGGATAGCATTTACGGTTTAGGGATGAGGGATTAGAGTTGAGGGATGATGGATTAGGGTTGAGGGTTGAGGGATTAGGGTTTAGGGATAAGGTTTAGGGTTGAGGGCTGAGGGATTAGGGTTTAAGGTATAGTGTTGAGGGTTTAGGGATAGGGTTTAGGGTTGAGGGATTAGGATTTGACGTTGAGGGTTGAGGGTTTAGGGTTTAGGGTTTAGGGTTAGGGTTGAGAGATGAGGGATCAGAGTTAAGGGTTGAGGGAATAGGGTTTGACGTCGAGGGTTGAGGGTTGAGGTTCGAGGGCCAAGGGTTTAGGGATAGGGTTGAGGTTAAAGGGATTAGGGTTAAAGTAGAGTGTGGAGGGTGTAAGGATTAGCGATAGGGTTGGAGGGTTTAGGGATAAGGGATTAGAGTTAAAGGTATAGTATTGAGTTTGTTGAGGGTTTAGGAATAGGGATAGCATTTAGGGTTTAGGGATAATGGATTAGAGTTGAGAGATGATGGATTAGGGTTGAGGGTTGAGGGATTAGGGTTTAGGGTTGAGGGTTGAGGGATTAGGGTTTAAGGTATAGTGTTGAGGGTTGATGGTTTAGGGATAGGGTTTAGGTTTGAGGGATTAGGGTTTAGGGTTGATGAATTAGGGTTTAATGTTGAGAGTTGAGGGTTAAGGGTTGAGGGTTGAGGTTGAGGGATAGGGTTAATGGTCAAGGGATTAGGGTTAAATAAGAGTGTCGAGGGTAGAGGGATTAGGGTTTAAGGTATAGTATCGAGCCTGTTGAGGGTCTAGGAATAGGGATAGCGTTTAGGATTTAGGAATGAGGGATTAGAGTTGAGGGATGACGGATGATAGATTAGGGTTGAGGGTTGAGACATTAGAGTTTAGGGACAAGGTTTAGGGTTAGGGTTGAGGGATTAGGGTTTAAGGTATAGTGTTGAGGGTTTAGGGATAGGGTTTAGGGTTGAGGGATTAGAGTGAAGGGTTGAGGGATTAGAATTTAACGTTGAGGGTTTAGGGTTTAGGGTCAGGGTTGAAGGTCGAGGGATCAGAGTTAAGGGTTGAGGGATTAGGGTTTGATGTTGAGGCTTGAGGGTTGAGGTTCGAGGGTCAAGGGTTTAGGGATAGGGTTGAGGGTTAAGGAATTAGGGTTAAAGTAGAGTGTGGAGGGTATAAGGATTAGGGATAGGGTTGGAGGGTTTAGGGATAAGGGATTAGAGTTTAAGGTATAGTATCGAGTCTGTTGAGGGTTTAGGAATAGGGATAGCATTTAGGGTTTAGGGATAAGGGATTAGAGTTGAGGGATGATGGATTAGGGTTGAGGGTTGAGGGATTAGGGTTTAGGGATAAGGTTTAGGGTTGAGGGTTGAGGGATTAGGGTTTAAGGTATAGTGTTGAGGGTTGATGGTTTAGGGAAAGGGTTTAGGTTTGAGGGATTAGGGTTTAGGGTTGATGAATTAGGGTTTAATGTTGAGAGTTGAGGGTTGAGGGTTGAGGGTTGAGGTTGACGGATAGGGTTAATGGTCAAGGGATTAGGGTTAAATAAGAGTGTCGAGGGTAGAGGGATTAGGGTTTAAGGTATAGTATCGAGCCTGTTGAGGGTCTAGGAATAGGGATAGCGTTTAGGATTTAGGAATGAGGGATTAGAGTTGAGGGATGACGGATGACAGATTAGGGTTGAGGGTTGAGGCATTAGGGTTTAGGGACAAGGTTTAGGGTTAGGGTTGAGGGATTAGGGTTTAAGGTATAGTGTTGAGGGTTTAGGGTTGAGGGATTAGAGTGAACGGTTGAGGGATTAGAATTTGATGTTGAGGGTTTAAGGTTTAGGGTTAGGGTTAAAGGTCGAGGGATCAGAGTTAAGGGTTGAGGATTTAGGGTTTGATGTTGAGGGTTGAGGGTTGAGGTTCAAGGGTCAAGGGTTTAGGGATAGGGTTGAGGGTCGAGGAATTAGGGTTAAAGTTGAGTGTGGAGGGCATAAGGATTAGGGATAGGGTTGGAGGGTTTAGGGATAAGGGATTAGAGTTTAAGGTATAGTATCGAGTCTGTTGAGGGTTTAGGAATAGGGATAGCATTTAGGGTTTAGGGATAAGGGATTAGAGTTGAGGGATGATGGATTAGGGTTGAGGGTTGAGGGATTAGGGTTTAGGGATAAGGTTTAGGGTTGAGGGTTGAGGGATTAGGGTTTAAGGTATAGTGTTGAGGGTTGATGGTTTAGGGATAGGGTTTAGGTTTGAGGGATTAGGGTTTAGGGTTGATGAATTAGGGTTTAATGTTGAGAGTTGAGGGTTGAGGGTTGAGGGTTGAGGTTGAGGGATAGGGTTAATGGTCAAGGGATTAGGGTTAAATAAGAGTGTCGAGGGTAGAGGGATTAGGGTTTAAGGTATAGTATCGAGCCTGTTGAGGGTCTAGGAATAGGGATAGCGTTTAGGATTTAGGAATGAGGGATTAGAGTTGAGGGATGACGGATGACAGATTAGGGTTGAGGGTTGAGGCATTAGGGTTTAGGGACAAGGTTTAGGGTTAGGGTTGAGGGATTAGGGTTTAAGGTATAGTGTTGAGGGTTTAGGGATAGGGTTTATGGTTGAAGGATTAGAGTGAAGGGTTAAGGGATTAGAATTTGACGTTGAGGGTTTAGGGTTTAGGGTTAGGGTTGAAGGTCGAGGGATCAGAGTTAAGGGTTGAGGGATTAGGGTTTGATGTTGAGGGTTGAGGGTTGAGGTTCGAGGGTCAAGGGTTTAGGGATAGGGTTGAGGGTTGAGGAATTAGGGTTAAGGTTGAGTGTGGAGGGCATAAGGATTAGGGATAGGGTTGAGGGTTTAGGGATAAGGGATTAGGGTTAGGGTTGAGAGATGAGGGATCAGAGTTAAGGGTTGAGGGATTAGGGTTTGACATCGAGGGTTAAGGGTTGAGGTTGAAGGGATTAGGGTTTAAGGTATAGTGTTGAGGGTTGATGGATCAGAGTTAAGGGTTGAGGGATTAGGGTTGAGGGTTGTAAGGATTAGGGATAGGGTTGGAGGGTTTAGGGATAAGGGATTAGAGTTTAAGGTATAGTATCGAGTCTAATGAGGGTGTAGGATTAGGGATAGCATTTAGGGTTTAGGGATGAGGGATTAGAGTTGAGGGATGATGGATTAGGATTTGACATTAAGGGATGACGGATTAGGATTTGACATTGAGGGTTGAGGGTTTAGGGATAGGGTTAAGGGTTGAGGGATTAGGATTTGACGTTGAGGGTTGAGGGTTTAGGGATAGGGTTGAGGGATTAGGATTTGACATTGAGGGTTGAGGGTCGAGGGATCAGAGTTGAGGGTTTAGGGATTAGGATTTGACGTTGAGGGTTGAGGGCATTTTCTATCACGAACTTGATTATGAGGGCTTGCCCCTTCATTGTTATACCTATCATATGGCAGAGCATCTGGCAAGCCCTTGCAAGAAAAAGATGTGATCAATGCAAAGGATGTGATGAATCTATAGTAGGATAAAATGCGAGCGCGTTATAGCGCGAGCGCGTTATAACGCGCTCACGTTTTGTAGTTCTATTGAAACGGTAAAAAAGTGGTTACCCCCGTGATCCAGGCCCACATGCTCTATTTTCTTACTGATTCTGTGCGTGCTCCGACAAAAAAGAAGTGCTTTCATCTTATTGGGAAGTTCACATGCACATTTGACACATTGTACCACCTTTGCATGATCTTTCCACCACCTTTTCTGCTTTGCCAACTTGAGAAGGAGGAAATAACATAGTTTTCACACCAAGTTTGATATATATCTATTCAAGTTTCAATTTTTATATTGTTGCAATGTTAATTGTGATTCAATTTTAAGAATTTAACATTGAAAAGGAAGCAAGTGGTGAAAAACTCAAATTGTTGAGGAGTTTGATGCAAGAAGATAAAAACACTACATAATTGGGTACTCTCTCCATTCAAATCTTCGTTATTTAGGTATGTCAAGTCTTTACGTGCATGTTCTTTACATTTTCCTTATTTCGGATTGAATTACTTTATCATGCTTTATCATACATGTTTAAAATAGATACATTCCCAATCAAGAAAGCAACCTACAATCTCACATGATGCCATGTATATTTTCTACACTTGGGCTCTTTAATAATTATGTGTAATAAACAAACCTTAGTTCATACCATGATGTCAAACTATACAAGAATAAATCCTTACAACATAAAAAAAAATACAATCCCACTATTATCATGTATTCATTTCTTAGGAACTAATATTGGTCTCTTTATCATGCTACAAACAAATTCTCCGTCATGCCGAGGAAACGATCAAGAATTAAACCAACATAGGAAGAGATAGAAGCTAAGAATGCAAAGAAAGCAATGGCTATGAGGGAACTTCGTGAGAAGAGGAAATTAGACACGATAAATGAAGACATACCAATTGAAGAGGAACCACAACCATCACAAAGAGATATGGTATTAGCGGCACAAAGAGAATGAATGCAAAAACTTCGTGGTACGAGAGATTTGAATACCATAATTGGAGACACGTCCTTTACCGCAAGTCAACATGTAGGGACACCATCTACCACATCTCAAGTTGAGAGTACATCATCACTCACATGTGATGAAGGAGGTACGCCATCGTTCCCACCTCAACCTCAAGGTATGTCATCTATTCCATCTTCGATCGAAGGTATGCCATCTAACCCATCTCATTTAAATATTGATGAAATTCCTAATGTTGAGATGAATTTACCTAACTTGAAACCACCTAGAATTTTGCATAGAAAGCCAAAGTATTTGATTGATATTGATGAGAATATTTTGTAGCCAATGGAAGGTAAGCTTCCAAAACGCACTTGTAGAAGATATGCTAATAAGATTTGGAGATTGTTCTTTGACAAGTTAAATGAGACTGCAAGATGTCAACTATTCGTTGAAATGATGCGAAGTATAAAGTATAGGTCTATCATGAAGATTCTTGGGTTGAGAACATCAGAGGCTTCAAGAGAAAAATCTATTGTCAAGAATCTAATGAGTGCATATGAGAGTGTGGGTAACACCTCACGCACAAAAGATAGTAATGCAACACGACGTGTGATTACATCGACTATAGTAAGTAGTCAAACGAGGAAAGCTCGTCTCATTAGAAAGACAAGTCAAGAATTGAGAATTAATAGGAAAACTTTATCAAGATCCGTTGGAAGACGCCAAAGAATTGAGGACACTAATGCCAATGAATTATGGGCGTTCTCGGGGAGACTACCACGAAAAGATAAACCAATTGTTGAAGCATTGAGATCACTAATTGAAGACTTTTGGAAGAATTACACAAGGGTATCTCTGAATCAAAGGGATGTGGTAAGAAGGAGAATCGGTAGTCAGAACCGCGAGCCACATCCAAAGCATTTTTTGGATGAGACTCAAACACAGTTTTATGGTAAATTTCTAGAGAAGTATCCTCAAATTAAAATTTGTCAAAGATATTTTGAAATGCTAAAACCTTTCTATGTTAAGATAAATCACACATGCACTACTTGTTGTTGTAGATTACATATTAAATTTTCTAACCATTTTGATGCTTATAGGTCTATATTTTTAGATATGCATACTAACAATGATTTGCAGGGTTGTGCCATATGTGCCCCACAAACATCTTAAAGAGACTTCATATCAAGAATTTTATGTGAAAGAGAGGAAGGTCAAATATTCTACAAGAAATTATGCTTGGATGGCACATGTCATCATTGCGATGGCTTGCAACATTTGCCAATATGTGAACATATGGAAATAACACATGCGGTTGGAAACGAACTAGTAGAGTTTGGCAAGTATAAAACAGTGGCATACAATACAAATGATGGTAAAGAAGAAAAGAGGTGTGAATTAGTTATTGAAAAGATTCTAGTGTATCAGTTTATGCCTATATTTCGTGACAGCATAGTGTATGAGTATGCAAGACATGCCCATAGAGCTCGATCGTTGGACTTGCAATTCAAGTTATGCAAGGACACATTTCTGGTTGGTAGCATTGTTTCAGTCATCGACTTTGCAGAGAACTACAGTCTACAGCCACAGCGTGAGGTGCAATCACAATATTACAACTCCACACAGGTTTCTGTATTTGTGCACATCGCATTCATTCATGCCAATGATAGTATAGAGGATGATAGAAAGATCATAACGGAGTATAATTTCTATATTAGTGATGATCACACGCATTCTACGGAGTTCATGCAAGGTTGCTTTCAGGTGTTTTACAATGATTTGGCTAGAAGGGGCATATCGTTTAGTCAGCATATCATATGGTCGGATAATTGTGCGTCACAATTCAAGAACTCACGGAATTTCTATTGGCTAAGTAGGAGGCATAATTTTACAGGTATTCAACATATGTGGAACTTTTGTGAGGCTGGGCATGGAAAGGGGGAGCATGATGGTGCAGGAGCATGTATCAAAAGAGCCATAGCATGAGAAGAGTTAAAGTATAAAGACAATGCAAAGTTGACAGATGCAAAATCGATTGTCAAGTGGTGTAATGCTTCCATGGGTCCAGGTAATGAAGGTAAGTCTTTAGTTCGTACATTTTTTTGGTTGATAGATGATACTAACATTGCACCATATGAGGATTGTTGTACACTGACAGGATCAAATGAGATGCACTCTTTCAGAAGCTCAATTGCAGGTTCATGGAGTATCCATACACGAAAGATGTCATGCTTTTGTTCTTCTTGTACAATTCAAGTCTGGGATGAGTGCGAGTCAAAGGAGTGGGTTGACAAATGGCAGTTAAGTTATCTTAGCCCACTTGACACGTATCGACCCCCGACGGCACTGGAACTAACACAGATGGAATCGTTAGTTGACTTTGACCACATATCAGATTTATTTCAACCAGGTAATATAGGGCACGTATATGCATCTAATTTCATCTAGTTCAACCAGGTAATGTCATCTTACTTTGTAGTGTTTTTGTAATGTTGACTAATTTCATCTAATTTGCTACACATATCAATGTAGGGCACGTATATGCAGTTATTGCAGATGAAGATAATGAAGAGGGAACAGATTATTACTTATGTCGTTGTGTTGAGGCCAAAAAGAAATTGGAGGCCCCTGTTACAGATGGAGAAAACATCGAATACCCTACAGGATCAGTGGTTATTACTGGAACATGGCTTAGAAGGTACCCACATAAGAGTGTTAATATTTGGCTATTTCAGGACTTTGACATGCATCGGAAGATTCTTCATTACTCGAACCTTGTCGTGGCATCCAATGTTCATTTGATAAAGTATCGGGGTAGACCTTTGAACAAAATATTGTGGAAGGTGCGTGAGTCTGACCATGAAGCAATACTTGACACAATAAAGAGTAGAGCAGACCCGGATGGTTCATTAGATTAATTTGTAAGTATTCACATTGATTTTGTAAAGTTATGTTACATTGAGTTGTAAGTATGCACATTAATTTGTAAGGTTTGTCTTTTTTTATTTCCTCCTGCATTTTTACACATATGTACACATTTTTACATCATCATGTTATGCATTTTTGGTGTCCTGCTCCTGATGCGACCAAACTCATAACTCACCCTACTAGACACCATTTGATGATCTCTCCAACACTCTGGATCCAAGGCGCCCAATCATGATGATGACCTATATACCATTCTCCCAAGGCGCTCATAATGAATGAAAAGAAGACCAAGGGCGCCCAAGCTTAATAGACTTATTTCTTTCAATTTTGATGATCCAAACTCTTGCAATATGACATCCACTTTCATGCCTTTAGATCTTCCTTCACATATAGGGTGCCAAATCAAGTTGAAAAATCTACATAAGGGCGCCAAACTAGATGAAAGGACACATGAAATGCACCTTAGGACTCCATGCTAAGGTTTGAGCCATTAAAGTCTCTTGATATTAGGCGCTCATGATGATGAAACTTAGAGCTTTTTCCTTTCCTATGCACTCATCTAAGATGTTTGAATGATAAGGAGCGCCTCGACCTCTATAATGTACATTGGGCACCAAATCAAGGTGATTTTAAGTCACTTTGAGTCATTTGGGGTCAGTTTGAGTCTTTGAGTCATGTTGCAAAAAAGTGTCAATGTTGTCAAGTTGCACAAAGCAACTTTTGCATTTTTGGTGTCCTGCTCGTGATGTGACCAAACTGACTGTTCCAACACGTCTGAATGGGTACATTTACACTAGGCATGGTCCTATTTTTCACCCAAACATGTCAAAACAGTCGGAGCTACATTGTACCGACGATATCCCTGAAGAGTCCAAAGTGCAAAAAGGTAGCAATCTTTGACGAGATGTTACTCAAAAACTGTGTCACTTAGAAACATTCTGTCTAAGGCAACTCGATCATGTAGAGTGCCTCTACAATAACCTCTCTCAATTTTTATAGCTCTGAGGCATTTGCCCGTGGTGAAAGTTTTTCTGCTGCCCCAAAAATTATTAGAAGGAGGCAGTGTAAAGTTGCAAAGGGGTGTAACTTTCATCCTGCTCCTGATGTGACCAAACTGACTGTTCCAACGCGTCCAAATGCGTACATTTACGCTAGGCATGGTCCTATTTTTCACCCAAACATGTCAAAACAGTCAGAGCTACATTGTACCGATGATATCCCTGAAGAGTCCAAAGTGCAAAAATGTAGCAATCTTTGACGAGATGTTACTCGAAAACCGTGTCACTTAGAAACATTTCGTCTAAGGAAACGTGATCACGTAGAGTGCCTCTACAATAACCTCTCTCAGTTTTTTATAGCTCTGAGGCATTTGCCCATGGTGAAAGGTTTTCTGCTGCCCCAAAAATCGTCAGAAGGAGGCAGTGTAAAGTTGCAAAGGGGTGTAACTTTCGTCCTGCTCCTGATGCAACCAAACTGACTGTTCCCACACGTCTGAATGGGTACATTTACGCTAGGCATGGTCCTATTTTTCACCCAAACATGTCAAAACAGTCGGAGCTACATTGTACCGACGATATCCCTGAAGAGTCCAAAGTGCAAAAATGTAGCAATCTTTGACAAGATGTTACTCAAAAACCGTGTCACTTAGAAACATTCTATCTAAGGCAACGCGATCACATAGAGTGCCTCTACAATAACCTCTCTCAGTTTTTTTTAGCTCTGAGGCATTTGCCTGTGGTGAAAGGTTTTCTGCTTCCCCAAAAATCGTCAGAAGGAGGCAGTGTAAAGTTGCAAAGGGGTGTAACTTTCGTCCTACTCTTGATGCGACCAAACTAATTGTTCCAACGCATCTGAATGGGTACATTTACGCTAGGCATGGTCCTATTTTTCACCCAAACATGTCAAAACAGTCGGAGCTACATTGTACTGACGATATCCCTGAAGAGTCCAAAGTGCAAAAAGGTAGCAATCTTTGACGAGATGTTACTCGAAAACTGTGTCACTTAAAAACATTCCGTCTAAGGCAACGCGATCACGTAGAGTGCCTCTACAATAACCTCTCTCAATTTTTTATAGCTCTGAGGCATTTGCTCGTGGTGAAAGGTTTTCTGCTACCCCAAAAATCGTCAGAAGGAGGCAGTGTAAAGTTGCAAAGGGGTGTAACTTTCGTCCTGCTCCTGATGTGACCAAACTGACTGTTCCAACACATCCGAATGGGTACATTTACTCTAGGCATGGTCCTAGGTAGAGCGCCTTCAGACTTTGACAGTGAAGTGCCTTAAGGAGTTGGATGATGTTTTTGCCTAGAGTGGAGATGATGTTTTTAGCGCCTTAAGGATGATGATGGAGCACCTTGGAGTCAGGTTAGTCTGGAGCACCTTAAGAAGGTAAAGCACTTCAAATGTAAACACAAGTGTTTTGAGCACCCTAATGAGAAGTTGTCTTGGCACCATAAGTTGTTCAAACGAAGATATGCACCTTGGATAGTTGCAAAGACCTAATTTAGCGCCCAAGGTTGGAAGACTCTTTGTGAGCACCCAGTGTTTGAAATCTCTTTGTGTTTGGTGCATTAAAATGAATTTGGCACCTAAGTAGTATTGAAACACTCAACTGAGCGCCTAAAGCCCATGAGAGAAGTGATATGCGCCTTGATAGGAATATCATGGAAGATGAGTTTACTGAATGGCACCTTGAATGACTTGGTTGATTAAGTGTTTTAGCACCTAGATATGGGATGAATCATTGAGCGCCTTTGGTTGAGATGATGTCAGCACCTTTGAGATTATAACACCTTGGAGTCAAGTTCGAAGGAGCACCTTGAGAAGGTAAAACAATTCAAATGTTTTCAAGGAATTGGAGAAGTCACTTAGTGCCTAGAAGGAATTCCAGAGCAAGAGGGTTGGAGCGCCTTGAGCTTCAAGTCAGATATGCACCTAGACCTCTACCCTTTAGCAAGTTGAAGCCCTTTGAGCCTTGACAAAGTGAGAATGCCTTATAGTGAATATGCGCCTTGGGCAAGGTTGAATACAAAGTTGAGGAGTATATCATAATGAGTAAGTGCACTGTAGGGTTAGATGATAAAGACTAGTGCCTTGAGTGTCTTGGTCAAAATTTTGACGTGAGAAGTCTTGCAAGATCAAACCCTGGAGTGCGCCTTAGAGAGAACGTATTGATCCTTTGCTTTGACAAGATTTGGGCGCCAGAATGATCCTTAATAAATGGAATGTATCTACACCAATTTTGCGCCTTTAGGGAAGTGATGGTGTCCAGATGAGTTTTGAGTCCCTTTGAGTGTTGAGATTGTTAGAGATAGGTGCCTTGATGAATGAAATGCGCCTTGAAGACCATGTGCGCCTAGAGAAGATAAGTGCCTAGTTGAGATAAAGAGGTGTTTCTAGCGCCTAGGGAAGAAGAGAGGTAAGTTCAGGGAGATAAGTGCACCTAAGAGTTTTAGCACCCTTAATCAAATTGCACCTTTTTGCCTTGGAGAATATAAGGTGAGGATTTGAGTTGAAAGTTTGAGAAAGTAGATTGAGCGCCCTGTGTTGGAGGAATCAAGTTGGATAAGCACTTGAAGAACTTGCATTAAGTGTTTTAGCGCCTTGGTATGGTTTGGAGCGCCTTGTTGAGGAGATACCCTGATTTAATCCAAGATAGAGCACCCTAGAATTGAATATGCGCCTTGTTGGAGGAATATATGCGCCTTGTTGGAGAAAGATATGCACCTTGAATGAGAGTTTGTGTGCCTTAACCAAGAATGATGATTGAAGTCACAATCTCATGTTTGTGCGCCTAGGTCTAGAAGCAAGATTTGAGTGCCTTAGGATAGGGTTTTTTGCACCTTGTCTTGGAGAGTGAATTTGCGCCTTGGATGATGTTGAAGCGCCTTGGGATGAAATGCGCCCAAACTTACAGAGGGCCTTCAGTGAGGGAGTTGAAGAGAGTGCTTAGAGGAAGGATAGCCTTAAGATCAAACTAAGTACTTAGAAACCTAAGATTAGCGCCTTATTTGAAGTTATACACCTATTCTGGCGCTAGAGAGTGAGTTTGAGTGTGAAGAAGTGAATGTCTGCGCATTGAAGGGGATACAAAGGGAAGATGATGCACCTTGATGGGTTGATGATGGAAATTTGCGTTTTGGAGCTAAATGTGCGCCGTGAATCTAAATGATATTTGAGTGCTTAGAGGTAAATAGGGGCGCCTTTGAGAATTCTTTGTGCTTTAAGGAATGGATTGTGGCGCTTTAGACTAAGGTAAGTCCTGAGCACTTCCAATGATTTTAAGGAGCGCCTTGAAGGAGATAGTACCTAGAGAAGAAAAGATGTCAAGTTTTAACACCTTGGAAGAAATTCCAGATAGTGGCGCCTTCACAGGGTTTTCCAAGTTGGCGCCTTGGTTTGGGATGATCATGCTAAGAAAGAAAATGTGCCTTCAGCAAGGTCACATCAAGTCCAACATGTCAATACTCTTCATCACTAACGTCATGTTGAAATTTCAAGGCATCTATCCATTCAAGTTCTCCAAGGAATATCTTGCAAGTGTACTTCATCAATGATAGACATTCATCCATCCAAGTTTCAAGATCTCTCAATCTTCAAAGTTTCAAAGTCCACAACTCCAAGAGGGTCACTCCAAGGGTCATCATGAAGGATCACTTCATCTTCATCTTATCATCAAGCAAGGCTTCATCCAGTCCTAGAGAGATCTCTACTTCATGTCATCATCATCTACTCTTAAGATGATAATCCTTGGAAGTCAAGTGTTTCAAAGATTCTTTGAGAAATTGACAAGTTGTAACCTAGGCGCCAAAACCCCTGAGAATCCTCCTATCTGGCGCCTAGTTAGAAGAACACTAATATTGCACCTAAGTGAATTTGAGTGTCAATATAGAGTCATCAAACCCCACCAGACGTTCATCCATGTCTCTACCACCTCAAGGAAGTGCCTAGCTTAGGATGGCACCTAGTCTGGTCTCTACTACCTTCAGTTGGCGCCTAACCCTAAGAGTCTTGCAACTATGATGTTCATCCATGCAACAAGCAAGGTGATGCTCCCTTGTGATATTGTGAGGTGTTGACATTCAGTTGACATCATTGAGTTTGATTGAGTTGATCAAGTGTAGACGCCATTGTAAACATCAAGGCTTCAAGGCCTTTCTTTTGTATCTCCATTGAATAAGTTGTAACTTCATGCTATTGAAAGCATTATCCATGTAATAAGACATTGCAAGTTGATTGAGTCAAATAACTAGACAAGTACCCAACTCTAAGGTTGATTCATTCAAGTAGTTATCTTTGATGTATATCTTTGTGTTGTTGAAGTAGTTGATGAATTGATAGCAAGTAAAATTGTTTAAGGAAAAATTTTCATAGAACTAGTTGGGTATCTTACTGTCATGTCCCCGTTTCTGGCCTAATCATCAAATGAAGAATGAGTTAGCCTATTCCTCATTCCTGGAGGCTAATTCGAAATAATGAGGGAATGAATTGGTTTTTGACTAACTTAACTTTTGTTTTTTGCAGGAACAAAGTCAAAAACTTGAAATTAGTTAAGTCTGGATGCTAAACTTGACTAAGGTAGGACTCCTAGAGTCAGGGCGCACTTTCTTGCTTGCTCAATGTCAAATGTGCGCCTAACCAAGAATCATGGAGCTTTGAAGCACTTTAATCACATCAACTAGGGCGCCTAAGTGCATAGAGGTACAATGAATCTTCTGGAGAACATGGATAGACAACTAAGTTTCCAACTTGAGTCTTCTAAGTGAATTGGATGATGAAGAGAGTCTAGTCATTTTGGGTGCTAGTATCAGGATGAATCATCCAAAATGGGTGCCTAGAACTAGAAGGTGCCAATACATGAGTTCAAGGATCCTCCATTGGAGCGCCTAGCCCAGATGGCTATAGATTGAAAGTTTTAAAGCTGAGTGATGTCTCTTAGGTGAATTCCTAGCCCAAGTGCATGTGTTGGGAAAAACTCTTTGGCTCTGGCGCCTAGAATTGGGAGCTTTGTAAGATGCACCAATTGATGAAACATTTCCATTTTGCGCCTAGAATAGGACTCTCTCACATAGTTGAAATTGACTTGATAGAAGGAGATAAGTCTTAAGGACTAGTTTGGCGCCTCACTTGCCTATCTCACCTTTGAAATGCGCTTTGGTTGATGATCATCATTGATGGCGCCTAGTGAAATGAAAAGCTATTTGCATCTCCAGAGGATCAAAATTGGATTAGGAGATCATCCTTGCAGTTGAGATTGACAGAGAAGTGTTAAAGGAATCACTTCAAATGGGCGCCTAAGCTAGTTGAGGTGCATATCAATTCTATTGTAACTCCAGACTGACACTTAGGATCCAGTCATCTCCTAAGGCGCAGTTCCATTCACCCATGACCTCGCTTGGTGTCTAAAACTTGGAAACTCCTTTGGAAAGCTCCTGTTGCGCCTAGAAGATGAGTTTGGGATATCAACTTGCAAAAGGCTTAGAAACTCTTCAAAGATGTTAGGCACAATCCCATGGCATTGGAGCTCAATTTTGGCGCCTTCAAGGAATAGCACATGAAGGAACTTGGGAGGTCAAGTGCTTGTAAAAGGGAACACCTTGGAACATCTTCCAGGGGTTGAAGTAGTAAGAAAACATCAAGTGAGTCTAGGCGCACTCCCTTGTGTGAACAGTTTAGCTCTGGCGCCTAGCCATAGAGTGAGCCAGAAGAAGTAGTTTGGACATTAGAAGATAGGCGCTCATTCTACAATGAAGCATTCCACCTTCCTAATTAACAAAGACTTGAAAGAATTGACAAAGGAAGCTAAGGCGCACCTTCTACTTGTTTCCACCTCCAGAATGCGCCTAACCTTGAAAGGGGGTTCAAAGATGTTTGTTAGACCTTTTCACTCAAGGCGCTCACCTTAGGCGCACTTTCTAAGTCCTTGTCACCTCAAGGAAACACCTAGTTTGGAAGGCGCTTGCCCTATTCTCCACTCCTTTCAATTGGCGCCTAGAACACAGAATGCATGAAAGGAGTGCCTAGACTCCAGAGGGCTCATTTGGGCGCCTAGCATTTAAAACACTTTCATAATGATGATGTTTTGGCGCCTACTCTTGGAAACAATCCAGAGCATCCATAAACTCTAATTGGCGCCTGATGTTGACAAGGCGCAACTTCAGGAGGAGGTCACCTCAACTTGGCACCCAAGTCAGAAAAACCTGTAAATCCTTCAAATATGCGCCTACCTTGTGAGGTGATGAGTTGAACATTCCAAATCTTCAAATGTTGCTCAAGTAAGGAAGACATTGTAACATCAAGGCTTCAAGGCCTGTCCTTGTATTTCCATTGAATGAGTTGTACTTCATGCTATTGAAAGCATTTTCCATGTAATAAGACATTGCAAGTTGATTGAATCAAGTAACAAGACAAGTACCCAACTCTAATGTTGTTTCATTCAAATAGTTATCTTGATGTATATCTTTATGTTATTGAAGTAGTTGATGAATTGTTAGCAAGTAAAAGTGTTTAAGTAAGGAAAAATTTTCGTAGAACTAGTTGGGTATCTTACACTTACACCATGCCTATCCATCAAACATCACAATGCAATCAAAATCCTAACAACATGCCCATGATCCAAGATCAAGTGCAATCATGCAAAGATATTATCAATCACAAGCCTATTAAGAATGAACTAGAGTCTTCTAGTACCATACTTTTCCATCAAACACCATCATGTAATCCATGGCCTATCAAGCCTATCAAAGAAAATGCAAACATCCTATGTAATACAATCAGACTTTAAATATTTGAAGTAGCCATCTACAAATATCCATTCAAAAGTGGATTTATAATGCAAGTATGGACGCCATCAATAAAAAAGATTTGTATTAACCAAATATCCATATACGCATACATCAATATCTATCGATATAAGTATAACATATATACAAAATAGCCATATAGGCTTACAAGAATGCCATATAGGCATACAATGTCAACTATGTACAATACAAAATATATGTCCACAAATGCCATATAGGCATACAACAGAGGAACACAATAAAAAGTCATTCCCCTCTGGCTGGTGAAGAGAATAAATCACGAGCAGCCTTTGATCTTCTAGGGGATGGAGACATGCATGTGGGTGGTCTACTATGAACTCGAGGGCTACTCCTCCTATTTAGTTCTTCCTGCACCTTTACCTATTACAAAAAAAAGTATAGACATTAATATATAGAAATTACATGTTATAAAAAAATGAAACATTTAACAAAATAATCACTTACCGCTAACATATAATCTGTCTCCTTGCTTGCCTCAGTAGCAAGAATAGGCCCTGGTGATGTCATGTCCTATAGAAACCATCCAGATAGAAATTAAACTTCAAATCAATAATCTTTTGATTTTTCAAAAATAGACAACTATAACAATGAATGTAAATTGAAATTTACTAATCTGCCTCATACCCCTGTCAATGCCATAGAGCTATGAATCGCAGAGGCCACACCCTACTCCATTGCCCTATGAACATGGGGAGGTGTATCTGCAGCCTGCATCATCTGGAAATAAAACAACATTATTCAATTACGAAAACTATAATAGTGATGCAAATCATGGCTCCTAACATACACACACGTTCATCTAAACATGGAAGTACACACAATAAAACACACAAATCACATACAAAAATTTAGTAAGTACAATTCATTCATTAAGCTATTTATTTTATTACCTCCGTAAAGCTTTGAAGTCCACCACCGCTGGCAGGTGTTGCCATGAAATCTACAGTGTTAACCTATTCAACATCCAAAATAAAAAATTAGAATACCATTCATATAACGATGCTATTCACATGTAATATTTATAATTGTTTACTAGTTACATACCTCGACAGTAGATGATCTAGTGAAAAATGTAGGTGGAGAACCACTAAAAACTGCATCGACGCTATGACCCTGAAATTTCATTAAAATCATCAATTTAAATTAGTTAATCTTGTATTTCAAAAATGAAATTTAATAAATTAAATTCAATAAACTTGCTAATATTTACCTGAGTATCAAGGTCGAAAGTCTCACTCAGGAGGGTATCTGTCATCACCATCTGCTCAGCTGCAGATGTAGCCTGTGCACCTGCGTCTTAACTATCCATGGGGTCATAACCACAGGCTGATCCGCAAGCCTGGCAAGTATGCGGTGGGACCCTACTCCTCGCACTATCTCCCAACCCACTCTGTGTTGCAGGATCGGCATGCTCTATGATGCTCTGGGTCAAGGCACTATTCGACCTCAGTGTATCGACCTCAACACTCTCCTTCACAATGGAAGGGATAGAAACATGCTCGTGGGCTGGTCTGCTAATTACTTGTCTCACTACCTGCTGTGGGTCAAGACGTGCCCCTGGTCTATCCTGTGCTGAGCCCCCACCTCTACCCTGGAAGTCTCGCATATCAAAATAGTTTGGCACTTTATTGAGGACAAACTCACAGTAGAGTTTCCTCAAAAAGTATTGCGGGACCTCATTGTTATTGCATGGAGGATGGTCAAAAACCATCCACCACCTCTGCCCAAAATTGTCCCTTATCGCTTGGTTGTTGCACCAATGGATAGGGAACCTCTTGCATGTAATGGGTGGAGGTTGATTTGTTTGTGGGTTTGTGAAAATTGAACACAAGTCTACTTTTGTAATTTGTAATTTTTTGACATCTTGGTATGACAATTTATCTGCATAGTAATCTCTAAACTCTCTCTTTTTATCAGTCCAACTAGTTATTTTCTTGCTAATTGAATATACATTTGATAACATAGACTCAAGAGATTCGGCAAGCGTGGACCTATGCAAGGTTGAAGTGGAAGGATCTTTCAACCTTGCAATTATATCTTCAATTTGTTTTTTGTTGTTTTTAATTTCCCCCATTATATTATCTTGTGTTCTAGGGGCATGTCGAGGAATGAATGGAGGAGGTTGTTGTTCTGCAAGTATTTCCTCCTTAGGATTTTGTGGATTTTGAGGAGGAGGAGGAGGAGGAGGTGCATTAACATTTCCTACAATTAACGAAATATACATCAAAAATCAACAAAAACCTACCTATTTAGGAAGAAATTCAAACAAAAAATAAAGATAACTCACCCCTTTGGCATGCTCGACGTCGCGGCGGCATTTTGGTGATGAATTGACAAGCCTTTTGTGTTGATTGGCGTTTTGTAGAACACAAGCACATTTTTGAGGGTTTTGAAGCCGCAGGCGGAGGAGAAATTCAGAATAAAATGAAATGACTACTTTTTTTTTATTTATAGAACGTTATAACGCACTCACGTTATGGCTCGGTAATGACGAGCCTAAGGCTTGTCATTGCCAAGCCATAACGCGAGCGCGTTATAACGCGCTCGCATTATGACTTAAATTTTTTTGAAAATTTTTTGGCCACTTTTTGGCCCCCCATCTTTTTGCACTTACCCTTGGTCAAATTCCTAGACATGCTTGCAGGGTAACTTTCTAGAGGAAGTAGTGTTGAAGACACAAGATTTTCATCAGGGTTACATAGATAGAAGCACAAAATCCAAGGTAGAAAGGAAATATGAATAATATGAGAGCCAAATAAGTGGTTGTAAGCACTAACAGGTTGCCATGGAAAATATATGTAAAGGCCAATTCACTTCTTACTGGGCATTTCACCTCTATCAGAGATAAATTGCAAGAACGAATGGGATAAGAGATTGATAAAAGCTTAAAATTGAGTCATCTATTTGAGAGGATTGAGATCACAATGCAGGGTTACTGAGCTAATGATTTCAAGAGGAATTAAGACAAAGGCTAAACCAAAAGAATAACATCTTGAAAGAATCTAGAGAGGTTGGAGCAATAATCGACTACCCAGGCACAAGACGATACAAGCCACAAAGAAATTTAAATTCCAAATTACAGAACATACAAGTTTCACACACAGGGCATGCTAGTTTCACACACAGGAAACATGCTGCAATAAAATATAACTTACAAGCTACAACAATTGTAAATTCACAGAGAGAGACAAATCACATACCCGAAATTCAATCCCACCTCAAAATTTCTCCAACTCCTGCAACTAAATTCTCTGTTCTTCTCCCCAATCTCTCCATGCTCTTTCCCCACTCTACTTCCAAACAAATTTTTTTTCCATCTAAAAATGGTTCAACTCATAAAATAAATGTAGACATGCATCCGTTACCCAACATCCCACTCCTCTAAGAAATTCAAAAATTTGCTATAAAAAGAGATCCCAAATCTTCCAATTTCAAAATTGACAACTCAAGGCATTAATTTCACATATCAAAAATTATTCTGTAACCAACTATATACTAATTACCCATAGCTACAACTTATAACATAAATGCTTTAGAATAGCAGATAATTCAATCTAGTCCATTAAAAAAATTTAACCAAGGTGTCCATCCAAGTTCTAAGCTAAAACAAATATTATCCAATACACATAATAGAAGCATTATTATTTTAATAATAAATCATTAAAGTATTATCCAACTACACATGAGCATTAATAACACAACTCGATGATACTCCACAACATAAGATTACCAACATAAAAGGCAAGGACCAAGCGACACAACACGACTCGAGACCACAACAGAAGACAATGACCGACCTAGTGGAATAGACCTCATGTTATCTCCCATCACTGATACCCATTGGTGCAAGAACCCACTCAAACCTGCTATATCAGGTGGAGTCGAGGTTCGGTACCTACAGCCTGCATCCGAGCAATTGGTTGTATACAATCAAATACATATATGTCAGCACACATAGAGAGTCAGAGACTCACGGTGTAGTAGGGTGCTTGAAGCGAGTAGTACTACACCATCTCTGCTCTTGAAACAATATCATAACAACTTTTATCTGAATTCAAATACCAACAAATCAAATGACACATGATAATATTAATTAGCATCATAATTGGAGTAATAGTAATGCCATCATAAACTCATAACACATGTCTAATTATATCAGTCGAACATAGTCCATCATGATCAAAATAAACATAAATCATAACCTACTAATCAAATGTCGCATAATTGTATCAATGCAATGAAAGACTAACGACTGTCTCCGACTGACATAGAGCAATGTAGAACTACCATTATCTATCACAAGCCAACAACGAGGGGCACTACATCCTCCCCCCTTAAAACTTGACTTACTCCTGAAAGTCACATATTAGGGTAGAAACATAATATATTAATATTGCCATATTCCATTGCCAACATTCTCATCTACATTCAACAATTGTTCACAAAACAAGCACAAATGTTCAATAAAAGACAAGAAGAGCATCTATTCTTTACCTTTATGGTGTACCTTGTGATCTACTTATATCTAATTACACTTTTTTCAGCAATCTCATACAATCCAAAGAATTGCAGTTACATATAACTACGGAAAAATTCATCTCATATCTTATTTCCACTAATTACCAACCATGCAAAGTGCAATTCTCCACGGAGTCCTCCCTTGAACA
The DNA here is from genome assembly GCA_027924645.1 of Cunninghamia lanceolata. Lineage (NCBI taxonomy): Eukaryota > Viridiplantae > Streptophyta > Pinopsida > Cupressales > Cupressaceae > Cunninghamia > Cunninghamia lanceolata. The sequence continues at coordinate 1,176,121 of BSBN01000665.1, forward strand.
TACTATCAGAGGTTCGAAATGAACATGATAGAAACAACACTTACCACAAAATGGGGCCAACAGAATCAAATGTTCAGAATATCCACCATAGAAAATTTAAAAATAGATACAAACCCACATGGAAAAATTATCAAATCCAACTTTAAGTCACAAAGTGCCGGCAAATTTCAATAAATCAAGAATAAAGAAAGGAGTCTTGGTGGCCATTCCTGACATAAGAAGGTTCAAAGAAAGAAAACTCACTATTAACCCCCCGTACTGCACATGAAGCAACCGTCAAAATTTCCAAAACAACCAAATTACAACAAATTTACATGATGATGTGACTAATTTTAGCCACAAAAAGGGAGTATCCACTACACAACACTCAAAGACACAAGGTCCAAAATGTGTTAGAGAATGTACACCAACACTCAAACAATTATGTTAACTACATCCTCCTATCTAAACAACTTCTATCTTTATTACAATACAATTTCTTTCTACTAAACTACGGAAATAGGCAATTTGCTTCCTTATGCAAGAAGATAACAGGAATATATGATATCACATACATGAATAATACAAACTATAATTGACTTACATTATCACATACCTAATCTCATAGGCCCAACACAAGCTCTCATTTGATCTCCTACATACAGTTCTTACACAGGCATATACAATGATTACAACAATTCTTCCATAAGAGGTCATGACCATCTAGGGGTTAGATATAGATTTTCAAGAAACCATGTAAAGATGTCAACATCACATAACCACATAACCTATGATGCATGATGCCACCAGATGATTAGATGCATTAACATGCAGGGAGAACATATTGTTAGATGTAACATCACATTTCCAGAGAAGAAGGAGAAAGAACATAGCAGACACATAAGTAACATAAAAAAATCATTTCTTAAAGAGCAAGTCTATAAACTTATCAACCTTCATACAAATGCATACAGGTGGGAGATATTATTACCAACTCACTACAACGAGAAAATCGTTTAACCTAGGGCAACAACAACAATCCGGAGGTCTCAGTGTTGCAACCTGGCTATGATACCAAGTGTAATGCCCCGTAATGCAACCCTAGAGAGTTAGACTAACAAGAGAAAAATTCTAGAATATTTTTTTCTTTTTTAAAGCAAGTAAATGCAATAACAGTAACCAAAGATATTATAATACACAACATAAAGAAAAGTGCACTTCTAAATCCTCTAGGGAAACATAACTACATCAGTGAATAGAAAATTAAAACCACACAAGTGATATACATTATACTGCTACTACAGATAAGATCAACTTTTACATTAGCAAGATAGTTAATTTACAAAGTTATAGTGCAAAGTTACAAGACCAATCATGTCAGTTTACAACTGAATAAATATGAAAGTATACAACAACACTAAATGTGTTATGCAATACTAAAACTAGATCGCTTCTGCAAAGGACTCGAACCCCATCTCCAAGAAGACCAATGGATAGCTCTGCCTCCCATCCATGTGGAACCCTAAGGTCCACCCCACTAAGCTAGGAGATAACATCGAGGCTCCACTAGGTCGAAGTTACAACAATGAAACAACAAGATATAGACTCCATGCAGGCAAACAGTATAACAAAGCTACATAGACAAGATAGTACTCGACAAAACAAGACAAATCTATAAGATAAGATAGAGTCAACCATCAAGACAAATCTGCACTCCAGAGGTAACAACAAATGATAAATAGGAAGTAGCTACACTGCAGCAGGGAAAGTGTCATCGCATGGTCCTATCATGGGTTTTCCAAGGTATCTCTCACTAGAAGCTGACCCCCATCTATGGTTTTCCTGGAGACCTCTCTATAGGCACTGGCCCCATAGGGTGACACATGTGGAGTCAACACTTCCTCTCATGGAGACGAGGAGGTTGACCTTACCAACCAGGCCTTCTCATCCCATCCTTAGCCTATGAAAGCACTCAAGGCATGGGTGAGGCATCATACTTATCTTGTTATATGGATTACTACCCAACCCACCTAGATCAATTATTAGTTATCACTTGCTTACCACTTCCATGGGGTTTTCTAGGTAGCCACTTTGGGCACCGGCCCCACCATGGAAGCCACTTCCCCATGTACAACTAGCACTCCTAATCAGTATTCCAAACAAGACATACAAGAGTGAGGAAATTGATAACATCTGATTTTTACAATCCAACACTTCCAATTCCCATTCAGTAATAAAACTTTTCCTTTGTCACAAAATCCACTCAAATCAAGAAACTTTTGAACAATATGACGATAGAAAGGAATGAAGACCCAAAAGCCCTAACCTCTAGAGTCGGTAATAGCACACAAGCCACTTACATAAATCCACCTCACAACAAGAACGAGGTTAAAGATGATTTATGACAAGACTTAACAATATGACTCAAAATAGAATAACATGAAACCCCAGTTGCAACAACACAAAAAAACTAGTACTATCAATTAAATAAGGGATTACGACCATACAACAATGGATGGTATCACAATGTGCTTCATTCCATTAAAATGAAGGATGCAAAATAACATATACTATGGTATCACTCATTCGCATGACACAGGGTAACAAGCATAACTAACAAATTTACATAAACTAGGCAAACAATACTTAGTTTTCATACTGATATTACCCTAAGAAACTAAAAAGATAATAATTCAAATCACTCTAAAATCTCTATCTCGATATTTACCTACTACAATAATGTATCATGTAAATATCTACCCAAAGACATCATTACTCCCAACAATGGATTTTCCAACAAAACCTTATTTGAAAACGATTTAACATAACACTTAAAGGATGATATAAACCGGCGATCATAACAAGGCTTTTACTTTTATTGAAATGAAATCATTTAACATATACTATACTATTTACGTGGACTTTACCTTAGAAATCTAGTATTATAACTCGAAACATACAAAAGCTCTAACTTAAGATATAATTACTAAATCAATGTTTCCTAGGATAGTATGAACAAAATTGTATTTAATGAGTATACTAATTAATTCATATAACCAACTTGCATCTTAAAACAACAATAATCATCTATAATTCTTCTTATAACATAAGTCACTAGCTAACATTCACAATTTCAATCAAACTACTATAACCTATATAAATTCCTAACATTTAACCACTTATAATATCAAATCAAACATATGTATTTTCCTATGAGCATGGATTACCATCCATTATTTTACCACTTAATATTTCTAATGTAAACAACTACCATGATATCTATTTCTAAAAAAAAAATAACTTCTTTCCATTATATAATCTAAGATTACAATTTTCTAAATAACCAAATTACATAATATCAATAACAAAGTTATATTTAATAAAAAAAAACACAACTTAATTTATTAAACTTCTTGCATATACCAAAAAAAAGACAACATTAATTAAATAAATTAAATTCTAAAATGATACATTACTAACAAATGAACCTTCTGATATCATCTTCTCCCTAATATTGTCTTAATAAATCCAAACTACACTCAAAATTAGAAGTTTCCCTACTAACAAGATCTCCTCCAATCCTTCTATTTAAAAACAATAACAACAAATAACCTTTCTATGAGCTCAAATTGAAATAACTTTCAAGATTTCAATCACATTATTTTTATTAAATAAATTTCAGGCTCAAACAAGATACAATCACATTATTTTTATTAAATAAATTTTAGGCTCAAACAAGATGCACAGAAGTCAAAGAGGAATTCAAACAATGCACAAAAGTTGCAAGCTTAAAGGAAAGGTAAGAACCAGAATTTCATTCAAAATAAGGCAATTTGAGGGTCGTACGGTAGTTTACAATGTCACAAGGGAGGGTAGAAAGTTTTCAAACTGAAGTTGCATCAGATCTCTCTAAAAGCTGTACGGTCTAGGTCTGCCATAGAGGAAAATGAGCAGAAATTTAATCACAAGGAAAAATAAAGATGGGGTCTCCTATGCCGTACGATCAAAGGCAAAAACTAAGGTTTTTCTCAGTCTACAACATCATACTCATACATTCAGAGACTTCTATTGCTAAGGTAACACAATTTGTGAAATTTATCATATGGTTAAATTGTTTTCTAAGGAATAAAGCCAGAGCTTCAAACTGAGTTTTAAATCTATTGCAAAAGATGAATTAAATTGTATCTTTCAGCTAACAAGAAATTTTTTTAAGCAGATTTGAAGGAAATTGTGAAGAAAACTTCACAAGATTTGGTCAAATTCCTAGACATGCTTGCAGGGTAACTTTCTAGAGGAAGTAGTGTTGAAGACACAAGATTTTCATCAGGGTTACACAGATAGAAGCATGAAATTGAAGGTAGAAAGGAAATATGAATAATATGAGAGCCAAATAAGTGGTTGTAAGTACTAATAGGTTGCCATGGAAAATATATGAAAAGGCCAATTCACTTCTTATTGGGCATTTCACCTCTATCAAAGATAAATTGCAAGAATGAATGGGATAAGAGATTGATAAAAGCTTAAAATTGAGTCATCTATTTCACAGGATTGAGATCACAATGCAGGGTTATTGAGCTAATGATTTCAAGAGGAATTAGGAGAAAGGCTAAACCAGAAGAATAACATCTTGAAAGAATCTAGAGAGGTTGGAGCAACAATCGACTACCTAGGCACAAGATGATACAAGCCACATAGATATTTAAATTCCAAATTACAGAACATGCAAGTTTCACACACAGGACATGCTAGTTTCACACATAGAACATGCTGCAATAAAATATAACTTATAAGCTGCAACAATTGTAAATTCACAAAGAGAGACAAATCACATACCTAAAATTCAGTCCCACCTCAAAATTTCTCCAACTCCTGCAACCAAATTCTCTGTTCTTCTCCCCAATCTCTCTGTGCTCTTTCCCCACTCTCCTTTCAAACAATTTTTTTTTCCATCTAAAAATGGTTCATCTCATAAAATAAATGCAGACATGCATCCGTTACCCAACATCCCACTCCTCTGAGAAATTCAAAAATTTGCTATAAAAAGAGATCCCATATCTTCCAATTTCAAAATTGACAACTCAAGGCATTAATTTCTCATATCAAAAATTATTCTGTAACCAATTATATACTAATTACTCGTAACTACAACTTATAACATAAATGCTTTAGAATAGCAGATAATTCAATCTAGTCCATTAAAAAAATTTAAACAAGGTGTCCATCCAAGTTCTAAGCCAAAACAAATATTATCCAATACACATAATAGAAGCATTATTATTTTAATAATAAATCATTAAAGTATTATCCAACTACACATGAGCATTAATAACACAACTTGACGATACTCCACAACACAAGATTACCAACATAAAAGGCAAGGACCAAGCGACACAACACAACTCAAGACCACAACAGAAGACAATAACCGACCTAGTGGAATAGACCTCGCATTATCTCCCATCATTGATACCCATTGGTACAAGAACCCACTCAAACCTACTATATCAGGTGGAGTCGAGGTTCAGTACCTGCAGCCTACATCTGAGCAATTGGTTGTATACGATCAAATACATATATGTCAGCACACACAGAGAGTCAAAGAATCACAGTGTAGTAGGGTGCTCGAAGCGAGTAGTACTACACCGTCTATGCTCTTGAAACAATATCATAACAACTTTTATCTGAATTCAAATACCAACAAATCAAATGACACATGATAATATTAATTCGCATCATAACTGGAGTAATAGTAATGCCATCATAAACTCATAACACATGTCTAATTATATCAGTCAAACATAGTCCATCAGGATCAAAATAAACATAAATCATAACCTACTAATCAAATGTCTCAGAATTGTATCAATGCAATGAAAGACTAACGACTGTCTCCGACTGACAGAGAGCAATGTAGAACTACCACTATCACAAGCCAACAACGAGGAGGCACTACAAAATCAAAGGTAATGAATTGACCACAAATAGAAGCAATACCTTTGAAAATCTCCTCCTTGCAATATTCCAAAGGTAAGCTTGGAAGTTTAACCCACACAAGGACTTTTTGGAGCTTTCCTTCCATGGGTCAAACCTCAAAGTCCACTTCTACAAGACAGACCCTGATCTTCCCATAAACAAGGGGCCTCCCACCTAAGATTTTACAGAATCCCCCTAATTCGAAAATGTGAACAAAAGGAAACCATTAGCCAATGCTGCAATCTCTACATGTCCACAAAGTGTCCACTTTTTGTTTGCCCAACTCCTGACAACATCGATGTGAGGCCTCGCTCCCATGAACCTCCCAATGAGAGTTTGTGTATCATTCGTGTTTATTTCTATGTTAGAAAATTATTGTTAAACTTTTTTCATTTATTTGATGTTAGAGTTATGGGAATATTTTACAAATTTGCAATATTAAATTAGTAGATTATTATATTATTGTAAATAAATAAGGAAAAAATTATCACTAAAATTATGTTTAATGAACATAATAATGAATTTAATCTAGTTAATCTAGTTTAGAGTTGTGACAAACCATGTAATAACATTTGAAAATTTGAAAATAAACATAAATGGAAATATGTAGATGATTTTTCTAGTTAATAGATAGTTTGTTTCTAGATCAATTAGTTGGGGTTCATAGTTTGTTTCTAGATTAGTTAGTTAGGGTTTTATTAGCACCGCCCTTTAAATTCATAGCACATGATTACATTATATTGAATTAGATTATAAACTCAAAAAACTTATCAGGATGCAACTCTAAAGGTTTCCAAAAAACCATATAGACCTGACCTATAGCTATCGTACAACTATACATCATGGCAAAAGGAGACTAACATATACTAAAGCACTAATAACATAGCATACTAAGATCAACAAACATTAAACCTAGCACTATTTTTATTCAATTGTATTGCCACTTGCCACCATATACTCCTTTATACATCCCACTAAAATAGATGCTTTAGCTATATCTTGCACAACACTCATGAGAGACGGAAGCTGAATACCATAGCCAAGATCCTTGTGATGGCAAGCACAATACAATAGACCTCCACATAAAATAGGAACCAAATATGTATCATTACTTCCTCATTTCCTACATTTCCTAAACCTATATCTATCTAGCGAGACTAATATTTCTCATTATCTATGAATAGATCTTTCTAGGTTATTACTTAGTTGTAAAATAGTTCTCTAAATACCCAAAATGTTATTATAGATCAAACAATGCTTCAAATTATTATTGATTAATGATTTATTTTATTTTAGGGGAAGAATTTCTTTTACAAATAGTGTTTAAGTTTTGAAGTTATTATAAAGAACATTCAACTCTATAGACTTCATCTATTTATGATTGCATAGTTAAAATTTTAGTTGTAGTTATACGATTAAATAAATGATACTATGTTTAACAAAATATATTTTCTATAAATAATTTCATATCTTTCCTATGTAGGAACCATGTCAGAATTGGTGAATGTAAATCATATGGACACAAATTTATGGGGTGAATTGCCTTCATCTCTTGGAAGGTCCACTAAATTAGAGATTCTACCAATTACAAATAATAGCATTTCAAGGAACATCCCTTTCAAGCAGGGCAATCTAAAGTCTCTTAAGGTATTATTGCTTTTCTCCAACAAATTTATAACAATATCCACATCTTTAGAAAGGTGTCAGTCATTAAGAATCTTAGATTTCAGCTCAAATAGCTTTAGTGGAGAATTTCCTTCTTAGGTACTTGGTCTTGACAATTTTCTACTCTTGAACTTGTGAAATAACCACCTTAATGGGTATGTAGAAGGTACCTTAAATAAGTAGAAAAAACTTCAAGTTGCACATTTATCAAACAATGCATTTCTAGGATCTATCCTAAATGTCATAGACTTACCATACATGAAGACATTGAAACCATCCAAGGCAAATCCTTATCATATAAATCAAGTACCACCAAATCTTATTACTTTTCGAAGTGAGATGATAAATGACATATTCTTGACAATGGACTTCACCCTTATTGCCAAGGGAAGCCAACACAATAATATGAGTATATATGCATTTTAACTTAACATTGATAATCTTGGCATGAAATAACTTTACTAGTGAGATTTCTAAGGATTTGGGGAGTTTGGAAGGGCTTCATTATTTGAACCTTTCTCACAACATCCTTAGTGGCTACATTCCTTAAAGCATTTCAAAATTTGTGGTGTTGTAATCACTAGATATCTCTCATAATAGATTGGAAGGGGTAATTCCTCAAGGTCTTGCACAATGGAGTAATATAAGTGTGTTGAATGTTTCATATAATCATCTTTCGGGATTGATTCCACAAAGCACTCAAACTGAGGGAATGCCAATGGAGAGTTTTGTGGGTAATAAAGGGTTATGTGGGATGCCTCTCCCATTTCAATGCAAAAAAGGAAAAGAAGATGGTAAGTCTAGTGGCAATGAATATGATGGTGATGTTGATGGTGATGATGGTTTGATATCAAGGGAAGCATTTTGGATAGGATGTGGAGTAGCATTTTTTGTATGTGGTGTGTGGAGTTTAGTTTTTATTGAAACTTTATTCAATAAGATTTGGAAAAATAACTAGATTGAAAATGTTATTTCATATTTGGAATCAAGAGAATATAGCAAGAGATGCCATTTTCTAATAAATAATTAAACTTGTAACTCATTATGTTACTTAGATATCTAAGTTAGGGACTTAATTTTTTAATATAATTTTATAAATTTTTTGAAATATGTTTTTCATTTTTTTAATAAATCATGATTCCATTAATTATATATATTTAAATTATTTTTTGTTTAATTCATTATTTATTTGAATCTTGATTGAGTCATGTTGTTCAACAATAATCTTTGTTTCTTGTTATGCTAGAAAAATATTGTTAAACATTTTTTATTTCATGCTAGAGTTATGGGAATATTTTACAATTTGCAATATTAAATTAATAGTTTATTATATAATTGTAAAGAAATAAGAAAAAAATTATTACTAAAATTATTTTTAATGAACATAATAATGAATGTAATCTAGTTAATTTCTAATTTAGAGTTGTGACAAACCATGTAAATTTGGAAATTTGGAAATAAACATAAATGAAAATAAGTAGATGATTTTTCTAATCAATAGATAGCTTGTTTCTAGATTAATTAGTTGGGGTTCACAATTTGTTTCGAGATTAGTTAGTTGGAGTTCTATTAGTGCCCCCTTTAAATTCATAGCACATGATTACATAATATTGACTTCTAGATTATAAACTCAAAAAACTTATCAGGATGCAACTCTAAGGGTTTCCAAAAAACCACATAGACCTAACCTATAACTACCTTACAATTGCACATCATAGCAAAAGGAGACTAAAATATATTAAAGCACTAATAACATAGTACACGAAGAGCAACAAATATTAAACCTAACATTATTTTCCTTCAATTGCATTTCCACTTGCCACCATATACTCCTCCATACATCCCACTACAATAGATGCTTTAGCTATATCTTGCACTATACTCATGAGCTCATAGGAAACCAAATACCAAAGTTTGGGACATTTCTGACACCCAGAAGACATTTTCAGCAATGTTTGGAGCATTTTAAACTGCTCGGCAGTGGAAAAAATGTGACAACAACTGTAAAAACACAATTTCATTGTTTTAAATGCCTCCAACAAGTTTTTAAATGCATTGGCATATGTAGAAATGCTCTGGAAAAGGAAAAAATGCTCCTGAAGATAAGGAGGGAAAATGAATTTTTCATTTTTAAAGGATGCTTTGGTATCCTTTCTGTTGTGCCAAATTTAGTTGCAGAATCAGAGGGCTCAAATGTGCTAGATTTCATGCCTCAGTTTAATCTAGGGCTCTTCTTCTCTATAAAATGCAAATACTATTTCATTTGCAAGGGTTCCTGAATCTCTAGTTTAAGGTAGTAGTGTATTCTGTGTTGTAATCCAGAGCAAATAGAAGAGAATTTGTATTTCAGCTTATGTTCGAATCTATAGAGCAATAAGTTTTTTCAAAGTTGAATACATTTTACACTGGTTATGGAACCTTCTCCATATTGTATTTGCATGAAGTTAATATGAATATTGAGTATCAAGGATATTACAGTTCATCCCTATAGTTTTCTATATTGTGCATATTTTCTATGGCTTTCTCTCAAGGAGAGGAATAATTTGCTTGGAAGATATTCTGTTAACTTTTTCTACATTGTGGTTTTAAAAGATAGTTCTATAATGTCAAGTGAATGAGTTATTAATGTTGTTGGTCCATTTTATGATGAAACAATATTGCTTGAATGATACATTTGTTGTGCATAACTTTGACTCTGTTACCCATTGGATTAGGCACTAGTCTCTTACTGAACTGATATATTGATTTGGATTCATCCCAAATAACTAAAATCACTTTTATTTCTGTTGTTATCTTAAGAATAGATTTGGATAAATAATGTTCTCAATCATGGTCTTAATTGTATTGCTAAAGGATTAAGCCAATCTAGATGGAATCATTCATTTCCTTGGTAAAATGTTATTGAGAACCTTCTATTTTGATACAACATCATAAATAAATCTTTGAAATACCTTTAGGTGTTGTAAAGGGTACACCTGCCTTGGTCTTGCAGAACCAAAAGTGCAGAGGATTTTAAAACTCATTTGTTGTAATCCTATTCGTTGGCCACTGACCTAAAATCCCTAAGTATAAGATATTGGATAATCTTTATGGGATTTAGACAATCAGTTGGAGGAACCAATAGAGAAAATGTCACACCTCATTTTTTGGACAAGCTTAATTAAGTCATTTTAAACTAAATTATCAATTAGATGCTTTGATTATGAATTATGTATGATAATTATCATGTCATGTTGATAGAGGAATCTGATGGGATAGAATTATCTTGAATTATAATTACTTAGAAAAGGAAATGATTTTTGGAAGATAAAGGAATTACTTCATGTTTATTGATTAATTATTTATTTTATATCGCAAACATAATGTGGTTAATGTACTAACTACTATGATTTTCTATGAGGTGGATGCATGAAAATTAGTTTTTCCCCCTCCCAGAGGAGGAGGGAGAGTATCACCCAAGAGAGGGAAATGGATCAGACAAATTTGGACAGGAAAAAAATGCCTTGAGAACTCTCTCACACACAAGTAATGTGTCATTTTTATGTGTTTAATATTTGTTTGGTGACGTGAGTGAATTAGTGCCAATTTAGTGTCATTATCATGATGTGATAATGAAGTTGGTTCATGATTAGTTTTTGAGTAAACTATGTCTTAGAAGGTCTTTTGTATTGGTCTTCTATAAAGATCTTGTCAATCTTGCATTTCAAATTTGTCATATGACTGTGAAGAGAAAATATTTGTACTAATATATATATATATATATATATATATATATATATATATATATATATATATACATATAGTTTTAATAGTATATAAATGTTTATTGTCATTTATAACATAATTATAAATATGTGTGTGAATGTATTCATATATATATTTATATATAATAACACATATCTAGATATATAAATATGTTGTAAACTTGTTATTATCAAATATTAATAATAGTGTTCCATAGATATTATTTTAAAAGTTTTGGATTTTGTAGAGCCTCTCAAACCATCACAAAAGTAAAACGAAGTAAATAAAGTAAATAATCCATTTAAATTACAACATTACAAGTAACGAAAGTAAAATGAGGCAATTAATCCGCTTAATTACAACTTCACAAGTAAAAGATAAATCTCATAAATATGAATCAATAAAAGTCATTAAACCTTACAAAAGTCTCATGCTCAATCCAGGTGATAGCACTATAAAATAATATAGAAAGTCCTTTGGCATTCATGCCATAATACATCCAATTACAGGTTACAATAATCATGTACAATAAGTATAAATAAATCAATACACTCTTCAGTCACCACGAACCAAATGGTTCTCCTACAAGACAAGAGACGAGAACATGGCTCAGGCACTTTTCCACCCAACCATGAAGCAATTACACTTCCCTAGATACAATCATGACATGAAGGAAACCCAATCCTACACAAAATGTCTAGCTACCTAGAACAACTGGCAGGTAGGAACACTCAATGCAACTTGATGTCTAATGTGAAAATCTAATAATGAAATGCAGATTGTCTCACAACAAGATGTGGTAGGGATATATATCAATAAGTTTTCTAGAAAAAATATTCATCTTTTTCAATGATAGCTCGTTTAGATCTAAACCTTTTAAAACATAGTAACTGGTCAATTCTTGAAAAGAGAAAAAACCATCTTTGATAATCCACATTCGACATCCTAGCCCAAAAGTAACCCAAACACATTCCTAGATAAAAATCTACTTTCTTTCCCCAAGAAATAAATACAAAGGATAAAAGAAATAAAGAGAAAATATCAACCCATTTCACCTATAAACCATCTAAAAATTCACTTTCCAAAGCAAGAATCATGGAAATACACTTTCAATAAACAATAAGTAAAGCATCATTCATTCATTTATGCAATTTAATTATAATGTCTATAGTCTGGTTATAATCCTTAATCATAGTTCATTGTCTAAAAGTTGAAGAAGATTCAACATTAACTCTTTCCAATCCAATATCAGTTTATGCTTTAACAAACTAGAGAGTCTTTAATTAAAAATTAATACTAGTTTCAGCTTAGGAAATATTCAAAAAATTAAACTGTCTCTATTTTAAAATTGACATAATTGTTTTTAAAGAGTTTTAAGTAAAGCTTTAGAAGCAATTTATTCAAGCTATAGGATCTTAAATCAACTATAGATAATAGTGCATCTATGCTACATGAACTAGAAAGAATGGCGACAGTGATAAAAGAAAGCTACAGGAATTAATGAATTAGGCTACAGGATAAGAAATAATTTGATACAGCAAGATAATAGATTGCGATAGGATAATTAACAAGCTGCTACAGAAGTTTTGCAAGGAAATCTAATTTCAAACAAAGGTTTTCAAGGTTGTTGATAATGCAATACAGGCTGAATAAGAAGGTCAAAATCAAATCTTTAGGAAGTTTTAAATGGAATGTTAAACTAAGCCAGTAGATAAAATAGAGAATGTTTTCAAGGCTCGAAGATAGGCCATTTATGTGAACTATAGAAGAGAGTTGAATCCAAGGTAAACACATTTAACGGCTAAGGAAAATGGTAAGATTATAAATCTATTTATATAGTCAAATTATTTGGCAGTTCATGGTAGAGAGGGCTGGCGTCAGAAGCAAAAAAGCACAACTAATAGTCAAAAAGTACAAGTCATCTAAAGGACTCAGGCTGACCCAGAGGGAAAAGAATGTAGATTGAGTTATTACAGATAGGTTGATTTAATTTAAAGAGTCTAATGCCTTCATAAATAGGCTAAAATTGCTACCGTTAAATAGTCAAACATTCATATGTTTATTGCAACTAAATCAGAAAAATACCCGAGATCTTATGCGCCTGTCAAAGGTCGAATTCTCTACCACTGTCACTACCTTTCTTTCCTCCTATCGCTACCTAGAAAATCACTAATAATCTTTCCTTCTACTACTAAATTCACGGTGTTTCTCTCTACCAAGATTTCTCTTCTTTTCTCCTTTTTTTCACTCAGGAAAAAGAATGTTTCTTTTTCTTAATCCGTATATGTTTTATTGAAAATCCCCCTAATTTTGGCGTTGGATATTGAGGTTTTTCTTTTGCTTTTTTTATTAATCTCCAGTTTACTTATGATTGCATGCCTCTTGCATTCCAAAGAGCCCAAAACAAAACCCAATTAAATAACTTATTCATTCCTATCTCTTGCATGACAGAATTATGTTTTTAATTCCTTTATTTAAAAATTCTAAATATAATATGTACTATTAATATAGTTTATTTATTTTCTAAATAAAATAAACACTTAAATCAAACAAATAGTATTTAAAATAATATTAAAATTATATATATATATATATATATATATATATATATATATATATATATATATATATATATTGTAATTTAAATACAATTGTTTTAAGTCTAATTTAGATATTGTCTTCCAAACATCCATATTTGTAAAAATAGGAAAACATTATTTATATTTATTAAATAATATAAAAACACACAGTTTTAAATATAAATCAAGAGAACATTAGTAATTATGACTAAATCATACATTCGAAATGTACTTACTAAAGCAATAAAAACACAATATTTTTCTAAGCATCTAACCATCAATTGCATTTATTATCCACACAATAATGCATATTAAACCATTCAAAATAATACAATATGAGACTATGTGAGTGTGTGAGTGCACTAGGGTTAACCATCCCATCAGTTCTTGCCAAGTGGCTTGAACATCTCTACCTCAACCATGTTCTTGTCTTCAACGAGTACCTACATTCATTCACACTCAACTTGACATCAATATGTTAGTTCCCCAAAACATAGCCGAAGAAAAATATTATAATCAGATCGATAATATTTAATATTTAAATCAATTTTCTAATTTACGAAAATATAACTTCATGATAATTACCTTCACACACGTGGAATTTACTCAAAATAAAACAATCATAGTAAACGTTCGCTAATCTAGAATAATTATATAGTCTATAAAAATGAGACGTGACATCCTTTCTCACTAGGAAGAGACACCGTCCCAATGTCTTATTACACAACAAAATAATAAGGTATCAATCAACCACCAACAAAGTATCAAAGTATCATAAAACAATAACAACAATTCAAAGTATCATAATCATGCATGAATAAGAAATTTAGGCTATATCGTCAAATGAGGAAAAGATCTATCAATCTCCTCCGCATCCTCCCATGTGGCACCGTCCTCACAATATTAGTCCCATTGGACATTATATTGTACCACATCTCTGCTTCGCAACTTAATGTTGCACCTCTCCAAAATTTGAGTGGGCTCCACCAACACCACTCCTAGATCCTAAACCTATAAAGCATGCCAATCAAGAATATGTGATGCATCAAGATGATAAAGCTTAAGTAAGGACACATGAAAAATATTATGGATTCTGGCAAGTGCAGGCGGTAGAGCAATTCTATATGCTATAGGATTTCTCATTTCCAAGACATCAAATGGTCCTACAAAACGAGGAGCAAGTTTGGATGCTTTACCAAATGAAACTAAACTCTTCTGAGGTTTGACCCTCAAGAAGACTTTGTCACCCACTGAGAACTGTCTAGGTGTCCTATTTCTATCTGCATAACTCTTTTGACAATCTGAAGCTTGCTTCAACTTCTTTTGATCAATCTCATCTAATCATCTGTTTCCCTTAACATATCAGGACCAATCACTATTATGTCCTCCACCTTATCCCAACTAATAGGTGTTTGACACCTACACCCATAAAGAGCTTCGAATAGTGTCATTCCCAAAGATGCATGGTATGAATCTTGTTGTATGCAAACTCTACCAATGGAAGATACTCCTCCCATTTATACTATTGATCTATACAATACATGATGAGAAGGTCTTCTACAACATGATTGACTCTTTCTGTCTAATCATCCATTTGAGGATAATAAGTTGAACTAAAATTCAACTTGGTGCCCAATGCTTCATTAAGAGTTGTCCAAAATTTGGATGTCATGCGAGTGTCTCGATTTGAAATGATTCTCTTTGATACTCCATGCAATAAAAAAATATCCTAAACAAACTTTTTAGCTAAAACCATAGAACCATATGAAAGATTCCTCAAAATAAAATGTGCTAGCTTTGTCAACTTGTCCACAACCACTAAGATGACATCATGCCGATTCTTTGACATGGGTAACCCCTGGATAAAATCCATGCTTATTACTTCCCACTTATGCTCAGGAACACTACGCGGATACAACAATCCTACTAGATGCACATGCTCAGCTTTGACCCATTGGCACTCCAAGAATCGAACCACAAATTCTGTCACATCCTTCTTAAGTCTAGGACAAAAATATAAGGGTCTCAAACCTTCGACCATCTTGGTCACTCCAGGGTGCCCCAAATATGGTGTGTTGTGGATCTTCTCAAGCACTAACTTCCTCAACTCTCTCGAGTTAGGAATATACATCCTTCCCTGAAATCTCAGAAGTCCAGATCTGACTCAATCACATAACCATAAAACCTATGATCTAAGGGGTCTACTTCCAAAGCTTGCTTTACTCTTTCATAATGCTCATCCCCTTGAAGATTCTAAATTACTTTTTGCTTCAAATTAGAACTTGTTGTAACCATGGCAACCAAATGTCTTCTTCTACTAAGAGTGTCTGCTACTCTATTCTCCTTTCCTTTTATATACTCAATTCCAAAGTCATACTCACTAAGGAATTCTAACCACCTTCTAGATGTCATGCATTAAGGTTACATTGAGTAAATATATATTTGAGCCCTAAATGATCTTTCTTCAACTCAAATGGCTTACCTAGAAGATAATTCCTCCACATCTGAAGTGCATGAACTATGGTAGCTAACTCAAGATCATGCGACACATAGTTTAATTCATATTGCTTTAACTTTATTGACTCATATGCAACCACTTGCTCATTCTGCATCAACACTCCTCCTACTCCTCCAAAAGCATCAATTATAATTGTAAAGTGACCATTAGGATCTAGTATGGTCAAGATAGGAGCAGTTGTGAGCTTTTCCTTTACTACTTGGAAAGCTTTCTCGCACCTTTCTGTCCATTCAAACTTCTTACCCTTCTTTTGTAGCAAGGTAATCGGTGCTACTATAGTTGAAAAACCTTCCACAAACTTTCTATAGTAACCTACAAGTCCCATAAAACTTCTAACTTCTCTCACACTCTGCGGTGTAGGCCATTTCATTATCGCCTTTATCTTCTCAGGATCAACTGCAATCCCTTCTATCGAGATCACATGACCAAGATAGTGCACTTTATCTTGAAAGAATGTACACTTAGATAGCTTACCATAAAGCTTTTTCTCTCTCAAATGCTACAAGACTATCTTCAAATGCCTTTCATGTTATTCCACTGATTTAGAGTATATCAATGTCATTAAGGAAGATAAACACAAAATCATCTTAACAATCTCTAAAAATGCTATTCATTAAATTCATGAAGGCTGCTGGAGCATTAGTCAGCCCAAATGGTACTATTGTGAACTCATAGTGACCATATCAAGTCCTAAAAGCTATTTTAGAGACGTCCTCATCCTTAATCCGTAATTGGTGATAGCCAAATCTAAGGTCTATCTTCAATAACATCGTAGCTCCTTTCATCTGATCGAAGAGCTCATCTATTCTTGGGAGTGGGTACTTGTTCTTTATAGTAGCTTTGTTAGGCATCCTATAATCAATGTATAATCTCAAAGTACCATCTTTCTTCTTTATAAAGATAACTAGTGTGCCCCATGGTGACACACTAGGTCTAATGAACCCTTGATTTAACAACTCTTGCAATTGTGCTTTAAGTTCGTACAATTTTGTAGTAGTCATCTTGTAGGGTACCTTCAATTGAGGCTTAGTCCTTGGTATCAATTCAATTGAGAAGTCAAATTCTCTCTTCGATGGTGACTATGTCAACTCCACATGGAATACATCTCTGAAATCTCTAAGGATTGGGTAGTCATTGAATACTGGTTAGTCTTTTTCAATGTCCTTTACTTGGATGACATAAATGGCACACCCTTTCCTCTTGGCTTTCTTCAATTGCATAGCCGAGATTTGTCTAATCTCTAAAGGTCTCTTAGATCCATTAATTTCCACCTAATTTCCTAGGTCATCCAAACATCTAACAACTTTGTCTTCACAGTTTACTAGAGACTTATGTTTAGCTAACCAGTTGATTCCTAGAATTACATCATAAGACCCTAAAGGTGCTACATATAGATTAACTTGTGTCTGAAAACTTAGAAGCTCTAACTCACTGCATGCTAGACATAAGTCTACTCTCCTTTATGCTCTATTGTCATATTGTACCATCCAAGAGTTTTCCATATGTCTAGGTCTAATTGATAACTTAGATACTACTCTAGGTTCTACAAAACATTCTATGGCACCAGTATCAATTAAAATAGAAATAGGTAGTCCATAGAGCTTACCTTGAAACTGAATAGGTGCTACCTAAAAGTCAGCTTGTCAATTGTCCACTGTGGCATGAATCTGATGTTGAGGTGCTCCTTGCTGATTTTTGTTTCCTCTTCTGGCTGATCACTGTGGACATGAATTTGCATAATGTTTTCCTCCACAAATGTAGTATCCACCCTTAGGTGCTTTCAGTCCTTCAATTCTTTCCCTCTGGTTGTTGCTTCTGTTGTTATAGCCACCTCTTCTATTTCCTCCATGTTGGTTCCCACCATTTACAAAACAAATTAAACCAATAGAAACAAACAAAACCAAGGTTCATTCAAGTCAGAGCACTACCAAAATATTAGCACCCATGGCCTTTGGCACCTTATGCACATTTGGAGAATATTTTGTTTGAATCTCATGTATAAAATTTTGAATTAATAGGAAATCATAAATAAATGTGTCAGTTGGGTCTCAACAATTAATAGTTTTGTTTCAACAGAAGCTATGCTATTAGATTCCCAAATTATAATGCCCAAAAAGAACATAGGGAAAGTACATGAATTCCTTAGCTAAGAAATAGTCAATGAATTCCTTGGCTAAGAAATAGTCAATCATAGTAAGCAGTGAGAGGATCAAAACTGCAATAATCATGATGTACCATAGACATTCAATGCCAACACAAATAAGAGTTTGTCAGCTAACAAAATAACTCTAGTTCTTTTGCTCTATTTGATCCTTATTCTTTTCTCTATGAAGATGCATTAATCTACATGCTTTTGAAATATTGTCTTGTTTTTATTTGACATAGAAAGAAAAAATCTTGGAGGAAGATCAAGGTGATTCTTGACTAATTTAAACACTTCTATGCACCCATGCATATTCTCAAATAAAACTACTGCTAATAAATACCCAAAAATAACTTGAATTACAACTAAGCAAAGCTTTATGTCCATCTTGAATCAAAAAAGAAAATCTAGACTATAATGTACTACAATACAGAGTGAAAACATTCCACAAAAAAAATATTTGCAATACACAAAAAGTCATTATGGCTATTGTCAATATTCCTCACATTACAATCTGAACCATAATGTCCAAATACAAGTCATAGCAAGAAGGATACCTCTATAATTGAGGTGATGCCAATTAAGTCTAGCAATTTGGCAAATATACCCTAGTGTGCATGAATATGTGAGAAATAGATTGTTATATGAAAACATAATCTGAGATGAATAGATTTGCAAAGTAAAGAAATGATTTCAATATGGAACAAAAAATATAGATATCGATAAAATGTGCAACCATGATGCAACCCTTTCACAAAAGATTCTAAAATCAAAGAACTTCAAATTTGTAATTAATGCTAAAAAAAAATGTGTATGCAAAAATGTGATAAAATTTGTTAAGGACTAAATTTCAAGTACCTTATAATAAAAAAGGCTCAAAAATTAAATGTACACAATCCCCCAAAGATATTGGACTGTAGTTGGGCTCCTTGTTGTGAATCGTCATGATTCACACTGATAAATATGAATTTGATAACATACGACCACTTTTTGACAAACTCACTTAGATTCCTTGGATCTATTTGGAGGTTGTGCCTAGGTTTGTAGACTTCCAAATGTGCATTGCTACCTTCCTTCTTTGGTTCCTATCAGGTCGCCTTGCTCTTGTTACTAGTCTATAGTTTTTGAAGCTGGTCCTATGGCTCTATTCTTAGCTTGTTGCTTAAGGATTGTTATTTTGTAGGTTATGATCTAGTCTTATGGCCATTTTAAGAGGGCTTTATAGACTCGAGCATAGCCTAGGCTCATCTCAAATAAATGTCACCTTAGACTCCCTATATTGAATAAGACTTGTAAATATTAATTCAAATTACATTTAAAAAATTACCACATTAGCTAGAAGCTTCTCGCAAATGTTCACAACAATGGATAACCCTACTCTTTGGATTTCAAAGGGTCAAGCAAATTTAGATTGAATGTATAATCCTGGTGGATTATTTGTATGTTGTTTATCTTTGAGGTGAGTTTTAGATTCTATATGATAACAAACTCAATGTTGCATGCTTTAGTAGATATGAAAATAATTTTTACTTTCAAACAACTTTGAACATCTTTATCATCATACTTTCAAGTTGCCACAAATGTGCATATGAATTAGAATTATTTCCTAATGTGGAATAACATTGATAGGAAAAAAGACTAAACAAAAAGTCCTTTTTTAAAGGTATAGAATGCAAATCAAAGACACCACTAGACCAATAGATCTTGACAAGAATTAGCATTGTTAGTCATACAAATGTGATTATGAATTAGTATTATTTCATAATTTGAAATGACATTCATAGGGAAAAAAGACTTATGTTTGAATGTCACTATATATGGAAAGAAGTTGGATTACATACCAGAGGAGCTAGACTAATAACCTACAAAACCCGTCATTGCTAAACAAGGCCCAAACGATTAAAGCATGCTAAGGGACCATGGGCTAAGAGTCATGGCTAAGCCAAAAGTCAATAGATATTATGGATGGATTCATTGTAAACAACATGACAGAGATGGATGAGATAAGTCTAAACAAACCCAATCAATTAATGTATGAAAGCGGGTCTTGAATTGTTTTTACTCGCAATACCTAGCCAAAGAAATGTCTAGTTAAGAGCAAGCAAGCTATGGTCAAGTGGCAACAAGGTTGAGTCAATATAAGCCCCTCTAGAATTTGTCTATTCGGTAATCAATGGCTTTGTAATGTACACTATTAATGTTGGCAAACAGTTAGCGTTCCTCGTGGGATTCATGACATGGACTAACTACCTCTTGTGGATTCATTAACTCTTGTGCTTGTATTGGAAATTGATAGGTCAACCTTTTGGTTTAACAACAATCATGGGTCAACAATTGGTATTAGAGCGAAAGGTCATGGGTTCGAATCCCCCTGGGTAACGCTGGGGGGAGTTCATTGGAAAATGGTTAACGCTCCCCATGGGATTTGTGACATGGACTAACCACCTCCCGTGGATTCATTAACTCTGGCGCTTGTATCAGAAATTGACAGGTCAACCTTTTGGTTTAATGGCAATCGTGGGGCAACAATTAAATGTTTACAATAGCATCCTTAGGTTATAAAATCATAGCAGAGACATTAGTCCATCTTTGGGATTTTCTCCTTGTGCAATGTAACTGTGTTTATAGATGGGTTTCTTGTACTGAGTATGTGATTTGTTCAATGCCAAAACATAGTGTAAAATATGTGCTATATTTTAAAAGTTTAAAAAAATATCAAATGAGATAAAATAGGTACGCACAATAATCAGAAAAATTAAAGAGAATAGTTAAATGACTTGTATCAATAATAGTAACAAATGTAGCAATACAAAAATCATAATTTTCAAAGGGAAATTGGCCAATCTAAAGAGGTGAAGCTTCTTTCTTTGCTGTATGTTGTAAAATATATAATCTAGATAGAAAATTATGAATTGCTCTTGATCTATTGGTAAACTACAAACCATTTATAAATCATTTTCATAGGGAGACTAGGTGTCAAAAAAAGGGGATGACAAGAGCATAAAACATTTGAAATTTTCATATGACTCCCATCACATTGGATGGAACATGTGTCAAAGAAAAAGGAATTATAAATTTTCTATATCATAATGCAAAGAAGACAGGGGAAATAAATATGCATGAGATGAAATGCAAATCAAATTATGAAGACTCTTAGATGACACACATAAGGAAAAAATTAAATGAACTCAAGTACACAAAGCATTTTTCTATTAAAGCACAATAAAGATGCCCATTGCTTGGTTTTCAGTTTGGCAAGTAACCAACTTCTTCTCTGTTTTGAGATTCAATCTACTTATTATGTGCATACAAAATTGGATTCTTTGACAATTTAATGGTGCTTTGACTATCACACATTATTCTAAACTACTTCACTTCAAAGAAATCCACTTCTAAGCCTTCCATAAGGGGGTTTACAATGGTGACAATTAGAAGTAAATTGTTTGGAAAACAAAAGGGTTGTTCTCTACAAATCAATACTATTTCAAATTAAAATAAGAAAATAAAATAGAGATGGAAGACTAAAATGTGTGCCAGTTGATATGAAGAGCAGTTGGTTCATCTATATTTCATGTGAAAAATGTGTCAAACTCAAAGTCAAAGATGAAATTTTACATATAAAAATTTTGAATTATCATGTTGCTTGGTGCTCTTGCTCCAGAAGAAAAGAAAAGTCACGATTCTCTCAACCCTAAGTATTTACCCTAAAAATAATTGTCGCTGGACTTTGGCTTTAGAATCAAAGAGCTTCAAATTTTACCCTAAAAATAATTAAAACATATTTACTCTAAACACTAAGTATTTACCCTAAAAATAATGAAAAATATCAAAGAACTTCAAATTTGTGCTACACCCTAAGTATTTACCTTAAACTCTATGTATTTATTTCAAACCCTAAGTATTTACCATAAAAATAATTATAACTTTTTTACTCTAAACCCTAAGTATTTACCATAAAAATAATTAAAACGTTTTTACTCTAAACCCTAAGTATTTACCCTAAAATAATTAAAAATAACTAAAAACAATGGCCATGGCTTCATTTTTGTTTTTCTCTTTCTCTAAAATGTTTTTTTTAACTGTGTCTCTAGATTACCAACATAATAGCTCACATG
Organism: Cunninghamia lanceolata; assembly: GCA_027924645.1. NCBI lineage: Eukaryota > Viridiplantae > Streptophyta > Pinopsida > Cupressales > Cupressaceae > Cunninghamia > Cunninghamia lanceolata. The sequence goes on from BSBN01000665.1 coordinate 1,198,837, forward strand.
ACCTTAATGGATATAGCTTGGCAAGCCTAATGTCTTCTTCCGGCATGCCAATGAACCATGTGAAATTTTGGCCTAGCTACGCAGAGTATGGAAAAGGTATGGTAAGCGGAAAAAAAAGAGGAATGAGAAGTTGTCGGGAGGATGAGGAAAAAGAAAGTGAGAGTTTCAAAACAACTTTGATCTAGTGAGCCATGATTTGTATATTCACCTAGTGATGACCAGTTAGATGCCTCCTATATAGACCTTCATCCCTGTCTGGTTGGCCTATTTGCAAAAGAAAACAAATGCTTAACAAAAAAACAAATTAAACCAACAGAAACAAATGACATCATGGTACATTGAACCTAGAACATTGTAAAAAATCAATTTCAAACTCATACCAATAGAAACAAACAAAAAAATAGGGCACATTTCAGTGAGAATACTATAAAAAAATCACCATTTCAAACTCACACTATGCTGATGAGAACCAGTGTGTGCACTGAGCCTTCCAAACAAAATGTCAAATGGCATTCCCACAAATCATTTTTCTATTGCTGCAATGGAAAGGGTTCACATGCATGCCCGAAGCCATCCCACACATGCAAATTTTTCTCCCGCCGTGACTTGAAGCACGAGTGCTTGCCCTACAAGAAAAGAAAAAACCCTCTTTACAGATTTTAAAGCTTCCCCAAAAAACCATTAACTAAAATAACAGCGTATAAATAACAAAATCCAGCTCTATCAATCTCATTTGTGAAAAACGTGTGTCCAAAAACTCCAAATGGCCCTCCATCAACATCTATCACTAATGTTAATGAGCAAAGACAATAGTTACCATGCCTACAATAGAGATTAATAAGGAATCATTTCAAGAGACTCATAAAGAATTATGTTCTACACCAAACCTTAAATGTCAATACTATATTTGTGTGGCTTAGTGAAAGCCGCAAATATTAAATCAAAGTAAGAAATAATGCATTCTGAGGGTCCAAGGACACTGTACGTCATCTTTATTCAAGCTGTCTACCCATGAATTGAGAAAAGAAAGACGTGGGAGACATCCCAATTCTTCTTCATGTCATGCTCAGCTGGAAACCTTTCTACGCTAAGGCCTTACCTTCTCTTTTTCTATATATCCCTATAAACAAGAAAATCTCTGAGTCGCAAAATATGTTTGGTAGTGCATCCATGGATAGAGTCACCCATATGCCCCTTGCAATTGCTCTTTTCTTCACCCTCTTCCTGGGTTTATCTGTAGATGTCCATGGGATATGCCAGCCTGGGGATCTCAGTGTGGTAGAGGGGTGGAACATTTCATCTCATAAACTGCATGTTGTTTTCCATAATACCACGGGACGCATCATCAGTCTCCGTATCACAAATACCACTTTCTTTTTTGCTCTTCCAGAGGCTATTTGCAAGCTTTCCATGCTTACATAGCTTGAAATAGTGTCATCTGATTTAAGCAGCTCCATACCCTCTTGCCTTGGCACCCTATCCAATCTCACTCTCCTTAATCTATTAGACAATTAGCTGAATGGAACAATTCCTGGTACAATTTGGCACCTCAAATACCTTTAGACTCTGGATCTTAGCAATAATAAATTGCTTGGGTTGAGAATTAACAACATGGATTTATCAAACCAAACCAGCTTAAAATCTCTTCAGCTCTATCATAACCGTTTCAATGCCCACATTCCACCCTCTATGTAAGAATAGACCCAAAACACCAAAAAGACAAGACAAAACATAACACCAATGAACATAGAAAACACAGGGCAAACAGAGTTGGAGAACTCAGAAATATATTTATCTAGCTTGCAATACATTACATCCAAAATGTTGTGTCTAACAGCTATCTAGATGATGTGCCTAGCAACTATCCAGATGTTGTACCTAACAGCAATTCGAATATATTGCTGGAGTGATTGTTTGCAGGGCGGATATATTGTTGGAAGTGATTTGTTTACAGGGCTGATATATTGTTGGAGTGATATTTGTTTAGAGGGTTGTTATATTGATAAGGAAATTGAAAAACCCCAAAATGAAAATGAAAAGGAGCTATGGAAATGCAAGTTGGAACAAGCTAGAGGTATTATTGGTAGTGATGATGAAGAAGATGACTTTTCAGCTAGACAAAAGACAAAGAGTGTTGAAGAAATATATAGGAAAGGCTCAAAGATCTAAAAAAAGAATGGTAGAGCTCTCATGGCCAAAGTATTATATATAAATGATCTAATCTCATATGAGCAAACTAGAGGGAAGAAAGAATGGGAACAAGCCATGAAAGAGGAATATGATAGAAGAATACTTGATATGTTAGAGGTGAACATTAAGGGGGGATAGTAGTATAATGTTCCCCTCTCCTTTGTATTCCCCCTCCTTTGTATTCTCTTTGTATTATTCTAGCCAATCTTAAGGGGGGATGTTAAGGATGATTAAGATTGTCTAGAAAATGATAAAATGTTTCTAGAGTCTTCCATAAGCTAGAACATTCCTAGAGCTATTCTAAAAAAGAACATTCTAAGATCTATTCTAGAAAAAGAACATTCCAGGTTTAAGAGTTTTCTAGAAAGCTAGAAGCTTCTAGACTTCAAAGGTTTTGTAGCTATATATATGTGATTGTAGAGAGCTATTGTAGACTTCATTGGTGTTATGTTTTACCCTGTCTTTTGGTGTTTTTGGGCCTGTTCTTACACTCCATAGGTTCACTCTCTTCTCTTAGAGACCTTAACAATTCCACAAACCCTTTGCAACCTTTTGGTTTCACTAAGATTTCGTTTAAATTACAACAATCTCACCGGTCCAATTCCTTCTTGCTTCGGCATACTTTCCAATCTAATGGTTTTGAACCTTAATAAGAAACGTCTCCACGGAGTAATTCCCTCTTCACTGGGAAGACTTCAGCAGCTGGTATTGTTGGATGTTAGTTCCAATGATATCCATGGTCAAATACCCACTTCTTTCCGAAATATATCCAATATAAGAAAGATTCTGCTGTATGGTAATAAGTTGGATGTCAAGTTCCTTCTTACTTTGGAAAATTTCCCAGGCTAGAAGAGCTACTGCTGTCAGGGAACCGGCTCAATGGAGGAATACCAGTCCAAATAACTACTTCTAAGAAGTTGAAGATTCTTGATCTTTCTTCAAATAATCTCACTGCTCTAATTCCTGCTGAAATAGGTTTAATTTTATCCATTCCTTTGTACACTTCAAAAAATTCAGTTAGATTTTTTTTAATGCTTAACTATATAAACATCCTAGCATAAATAAATATAATTATTTAATGAACTGAGTAATAAACTTTCATTACTTACTCATTTCCTAAACCTATATTTATCTGGAGGGACTATATTGCTCATATTATATATATGAATAGATTTTTTTCGGTTATTACGACTGTAAAACAGTTCTCTAAGTACCAAAAATGTTAGCAGATCTAACAATGTTTCAAATTATTATTAATGAATGGTTTATTTTACTTTTTGGGAAGAATTTCTTTCACAAGACTGTTTGTACGTTCCAAAGCTATTTTTAAGACCATTCACCTCTATTTATCTTAGATATTTATAATCAGCTAAAATTTTAGTTGTAGTTATACAGTTAAAAAGTGATGCTATTTTTTACAAAATATATTTGCTTTAAATAGTTTTATATCTTTTTTTTTTTTTGGTAGGAACCATATTAGAATTGGTGAATCTAAATCTTATGAAAAACAATTTATGGGGTGAATTACCCTCATCTCTTGGAAGGTGCACTAAATTAGAGATTCTATCAGTTGCAAACAATAACATTTCAGGGAATATCCCTTTTGAGCTGGGCAATCTAAAGTCTCTTAAGGTATTATTGCTTCATTCCAACAAATTCATAGCAACAATACCCACATCTTTAGCAAGTTGCTGGTCATTAAGAATCTTGGATCTGAGCTCAAATAGCTTTAGTGGAGGATTTACTTCTTGGATACTTAGTATTGACAAATTGCTACTCTTGAACTTACAAAATAACCACCTCAATGGGTCCATAGAAGGTTCCTTCAATAAGTTGAAAAACCTTCAAGTTGTAGATTTATCAAACAATGCATTTTCAGGAACCATCCTAAATGTCATCAACTTACCATTCATGAAGACATTGAAACCGTCTAAGGCAAATCTTTATCATATAAATCGAGCACCAAATCTTATTACTTTTCAAAGTGAGAGGTTCAATGACATATTCTTGACAATAGACTTCACTCTTATTGCCAAGGGAACCCAATAACAATATGAATATGTACGTTTTGACTTAACATTGATAAGCTTAGCATGGAATAACTTTACTGGTGATATTCGTGAGGATTTGGGGAGTTTGGAAGGGCTTCGTTATTTGAACCTTTCTTACAATCTCCTTACTGGCCACATTCCTCAAAGCATTTCAAAACTAGTGGTGTTGGAATCACTAGATATCTTTCATAATAGATTGGAAGGGCTTATTGCCCAAGGTCTTGCAAAATGGAGTAACATAAGTGTGTTGAACATGTCATATAATCAACTTTCAGGATTGATTCCACAAAGCACTCAAATTCAAGGAATGCCCATGGGGAGTTTTGTGGGTAACAAAGGGTTATGTGGGAGTCCTCTCATATTTCAATGCAAAAAAGGAAAAGATGGTAAGGCTAGTGACAATGAATATGATGGTGATGGTGATGCTAATGTTGATGATGGTATGATATCATGGGAAGCATTTTGGATAGGATGTGGAGCAGCTTTCTTTGTATGTGGCGTGTGGTGTTTAGTTTTTGCTAGAACCTTATTCAACAAGATTTGGAAAAATAGCTAAGTTGAAAATGTTATTTCATGTGTTTGGAATAAAGAGAATATAGCAAGAGATGTAATTTTCTAATAGATGCTTAAATTTCTAATTCATCATGTTACTTAGATATCTAAGTTGGGAACTTAAGTTTTTATTATAATTTTATGATATTTTTGAAATATTTTTTTTCATATTTTTAATAAATCATGAAATTCCATTAATTATATATATTTAAATTATTTTTTGTTTAATTCATTATTTATTTGAATCTTGGTTGGGTTAGATGTTGAAACAATAATCTTTGTTTCTTGTTATGTGGGAAAAATATTGTTTAACATTTATTTGATTTTAAAGTTATGGGAATATTTTACAAATTTAAAATATTAAATCAATAGATTACTATATAAGTGTAAATAAATAAGAAAATAATTATTACTAAAATTTTGTTTAATGAGTATAATAAGGAATGCAATCTAGTTAATCTAGTTTAGAGTTGTGACAAACTATATAACAGATTTTGGAAATCTAGAAATAAACATAAATAAAAATATGTAGATGATTTTGTTAGTCTGATAGATAATTTTTTTGTTTTAAATCAATTAGTAAGAGTTCTAATAATACCACCCTTTAAATCTAAATATGATTACATAATATTGATTTACAATATAAACTCAAAAAAAATTATCAAGATGTAACTCTAAAATTTGCCCAAAAAGCACACAAACCTAACCTATAGCCACCTTACAACCATATTCTATAGCAAAAGGAGACTCAACGTATACTGAAGGAGACTTAACATATACTGAAGCACTAATAACATAGCATACTAAGAACACCAAACGTTATAGCATTCTTTTCCATCAGTTGCATTGCCACTTGACACCATATACTCCTTCACTCATCCCACTACAATAGATCTTTAGTTGTATCTTGCACTACAATAGATGCTCTAGTTGTATCTTGGATATTGCCAAAGCCAAGATCCTTGTGATGACCTCCACAAAAGTTAGTACCCATCTGTACATATCCCTGCTTGTGAGTGACACACAACCTAGTTAAGACCTTGCCCACAGATCTCCAAGTTCTCTACGCATTTCTTCAAAATGGACATGTTGACAAACTCTGGATGCTAGATGATTCACTGACTTAGCCCCTTCCAATCATTTTACTGCCATCTTTTTAGAAATCCCAGGCCCTTCATCTTGTAGAGTCACCTCCATATCTCCAAATTGTGATGGGAGAAGGGCTTCAACAAACATAGCCTGGTATCTACATCAGGAACATACATCACTAAATTGGTAACAAAATCCTCTCTTACTGCCACGTTTGACCAATTTCTTGTTGGCCAACCCTATGTCACGCATCACCAATTGAACAAAACATAGGGATGCAAACAAGCCATGTGAAAATATATACATAAGACTCCTATCAGAAATAAAGCAGCGAAGCATTTTATCCTTCCCCTTGCTCGAAATCCTCCTGTTTGCCATGCTAGTTAACAAAACCACAATGTCACTGCCTTCAGAAACCTATTACAAATGTGCAAATGAGAGGCACCACAGAAACTTAGCTTGAAGACCATAATACCAAACCAAGTTAAGAAATAGAAATTTGCCACGTGCGTGTGATGAAGAACATAACTCCCCACGATTCTTTGTGAAAGGATTAGAAAGTTACCAATCCTTTATGGATATAAAGAAAGGCATGAATATAGAATATGATCTTTACTGAAAGATCCCACTTAATAAATGCAAATGGAAAGCCATCACCACCAAGCTAAATCCCTTCCACAATAAGGAAAAAAACAAAATATCAACCATTATTACTATAATGCTCAGAAAGCTTTCCGAGGGATTGTGAGATTGACCAAGATCATTGAGTGAATGCGAGTACCAAATCAAGACACCCAAGACAAACAGGATGCAAGAAAACAAGTATTGCAAAGTAATGGACACATAGAATGTAAATAATGGATTGATAAATTAGCTTACAAGATGTAGTACATATAGGACATAATTGAATAAGAATAGTCGAGCCCATAATAAGAAAAACTCATTAAGAAATATATTGGTGCTCCAAGAATAGGGAAAGCAACCAATAAACTTAGACAAAGCTAATCTAGGCATGTCAAGTATAGCTTAAGGCTAAACATAGACTCCTAAATATGCACTCCTAAGCAAGCTTAATATACACTAACACCCCCTTTTAAGCATAGCTTAGGTAGACTAAATGAAGATGGGTCCTAGAAACTAGGCTTGATCAGGTACCCATGTACAATGCAATCTCTCATAAAAACGGAGAAACAAAGAAAACCACGTGGGAAAAAACTTCCCTCTAAAAGAGAGAAAAAGATAAAAGAAGAGGACTAGGAAGCCTGGACTCGAAGATAATAATTATGCACCAAACCTAAAACCATGTCACTTTGACTATGATGATGCAAATAGATCCACCCCATAGGAGAGAGAAAGAGACTATGTAGTCCCCCACAATGAAGTAGCCCCTATGCCAAAAGAAAATGCCCATGTATGAATGCTGAAAATGATCCATTTGTGGCAAATGGCATTTCTCTCCTTAGAAAGAAACAACTCCAATGGTGAATGTTGAAGTAATTCCAACTCAAAGAAGCAAGGTGAGGTGGTAAGTCTCATGATGTATCATATCTCAGAACACTACTCAAATGTCTTCATGATGATGTCGAAATGAGTCACGAACAAATCGAGAAACCCAGGCATAACTGAGATAAGTGACCTCTCAAAATCATGTGAAAAGTGATGAAGAGCAAGATCCAAATAATTGATGTATGGATGTGGAATGTCAATGCATGACATGTGGCTACAATGCAAATTCCATGAGATGTACTGCAAAGAATCATTGGAAGCCCTTGGTGAAGACTCTCTAAACTATGTAGTAATAGTAGGTGTATATGTACTGTCATCAAATAGAAGGATGAGATCCTCTAAGGTGTCATCAAGATCTGAAATATGAGACTCAATAAACAAATAAGAGATGTCTGGAAGAAGTGTGTCCCAATGAAGTGAATTGAAAATGACTCTGTTGTAATGAATCATTAGAAGCTCTTGAAGAAGCAACTCTAAACTCAAAAGTAAAAACATGTATTATAGATGGGGTATCAATGTATGTCAATGAAATAAACTAATCATCTGATGAGGATGTGTCCAAACAAGATGGGGCAACAAAAGTCTCAGTATCATCCACAACAGCCTAGTCATACAAAGAAACATCACTATTAAACGAAGATCTAAAGTCTCCATACAGCTGTTGGATGATGGCCTAAACAGTGAAAGGGCACTCAATGTGCTCTATGTGATGTAGAAAATCATTAGAAACAATAAGACACATTAATTCATAGACCATTTTATTATTGTTAAACCATGCATTATTTTGTTCATAGTCACTTGGCTCAAGAACGAGTCCAAGGAGATAGGGTAATGGATCCTGTTCAAGATAATGATTCTTTATCCCTTATTTCTAGGACAAATAGTTCTCTGAAGTTAACTTGACAACATAAGGATGGAAATAAATTTCAAAAGACATGATGAACCCCCCAAAAATGGAACTTTATATCAGTTTGTGATTACAAAATGCTTAATTGCCCCGAAATGAAAAAGTGAAAGGAAGTGCAGAAGTGTACAAGACACAACACAAAGGACACCCTCCCTTGATTCAAAATTAGATTCTCCCCTGAAAAGTGGCACTTTATCATGTAGTGCTATAGGTCTAAGTGGGTTGATTAAAATCATGCCCTCATACTTAACCTTTTTACAAATCCTATTTAAATTTGACACTTTTAAAAGTTCACTTTTACAAGTCCTTTGCAAATTTAGCACTAAGAATTTTTAAAAGAACCTCTAAATATAGAGGATGAGGGAAAAAAAAAACACTTTTCTAAAAGAAGAAAAGTTTACTTTTCCCTAATTTAGTTTTGGGCTAAAGAATGATGCCCTAGTTGATCTCCAAAAGAACAATTATTGGTTTTGTGCACTCCAAACAGAGTAAGGTGGCTCCTTTTGCATTTTATGGCACCTTTGTGTAGGCCGCCAAGAGCCAGGAAAACATGTAGGCTCTTTCCTAACACAAATCGGCCTTCCTCTGGTTCATTTTCATGCCCAACTTAGTGATTTGACAACTTGCTCCAAGGATAGATGCCTCTCTATAGGAAAAATGCCACACACAAGTTGATTTAGGGCACCTCACACTCCCAATCGCGACTTTTTGCAACAAAATATGCCCTTTTGTTTGCCTTTGGAGTGCGTGAATACCTTTACAGAGGTTTTTGAATGCCTTTCTTTATGTAAGTTGTGGTTTGATCTTTCCATAGGCTAAGGGGAAACTTTTCCTGCTAAGCTCAGCCTTTAAAATGCCTTCCTCAAGGGTTTCCACGCCTTTGTGCAAGTTTCCTGGTGACCCCTGCAATAAATTGAGCCCAAAAAAGAGCGTGCCTACCTTAGTTCCTTGCGCTGAACCAGATGCAGATCAATTTTATACACAAATTGACCTTCTTTGGATCTGGGTCTTATCTTATCTTTTACTGTGTGTAAGGTAAACCAAGGTTCAGATGAAAAATGCAAGGACACTGAATCAAATAATGCATTTTAGGTAGCTGTCAATTTTCTTTGCAAAATATTAATAATCAATTTAATAACAATCGTCCTATTATCAGCTGTTGGAGAGACATTGCGTCGTATGATTCATGACTTCTTTAAATTGTGTTTAAAGAACAAGTTAAGAAAGCCATTTTATCCCATCCACCACTCAGGAAAAGAGTAATGTACAGCGCGCTAAATTTACCATCAGATATTCATTCTAATCCAGTCTCTGTGGAAAATGACACACGACAGTTGTCTTCTTACCAAATTCCAAGATTTTTACAAGCTAGAGTCTGGGCAAGTTATAAATGCCGTGCAGCCCTTTGGAAAGAGAGTGAGTGGGAGTGGGTGGGTTGTACAGTTGTGCTTCTGAGCTTGAAATAATGAATGAACATGGGCATTCAAATATTTATTTCTGCTGCAGATGTGGGAAGATGATGGAGGCTTTCCTTACCTTCCAAGATCCAACAAATGGCATAATGTTCTGTAAAGTTGGGTTCATTCTCTCATATTATTGTTCGTCTCCATTTATATATGGCCTTATTTTATCTATGTATCCACAACATTTCCACATTCCATGACCACAAAGTCATTCCTATCAAAATAGACAACGAAATATATGGTTTGAACATATCCAACAGTCACAACTAATAATGGAATTTTATTTGAAGCAAAACATCATGATAACCATTTCAATGACATTGATGATTTAACAAATGTGAACTTATGATAGACAATCTAGTAGACACTACACAACACAATCCTTTCACAATTGATTGCAATAGCTACATCACTTCACCTATAATTTGTTCTATGTTTTTTTTTTAAACCATCTATCGAAGACCAATGTCTACGCTCTCTCTGAAATCTTTCCTACACTTTCCAATCTTGCATCAAATGACTCTACTTATTTGTCTATTTCTCTAGAAAAAAAAGGCTTACAAGTTAAATATAGCTGCCCACAATTAATACAAGCCAATTATCACTATCCTCACCTCAAAGTACAATTTCAACCACCAACTCACAAGCAAGAATCTGACGCAATGTGTTTCTTATTTCGCAAGTGTTTTACATGTTAAAGCTATTTTTAATACCATTCAACTCTATAGACCTTTCCTATTTATGGTTACATAGCTAAAATTTTGCTTGTACTTATATAATTTAAAAGAGATAATATTTTTTTATAAAACTATATTTACTTCCAATAATTTCACATCTTTCATTTGCACAAACCATGTAGAATTGATGAATCTAAATATTATGGACATAAATTTATGGGATGAATTGCCTTCATCTCTTGGAAGGTTCACTAAACTAATGGTGAAAACACAATAGTGTGTCATTTTTCATCTTATTGGACCACAAAAATAAGAAATTTTCAACATTTAACACATTCTATCAAATATACCAAACAAACTATCAAGAATTTAAAGACCGTGTAGACAAGTGATTTGTATCATTTTCTCTATAGATTCAATCTATATTTTTTTAAAAATTTAACAAAATAATTTCTATCATTTTTTATTAGTTTTCACTAAAAATTTATTATTTTTCTATTTTTTATAGTGATCAGCATTTTACTGCATCATAACTTTTACTAGAAATAAAAAACTTTCCAAGATTTCTTGGAAGTAGATCACTAACTCCAATATTCAGAGTGTAGATATTTTTTGGTAATTTTTATTCAATATTTTACTTATTATTAATTTTTAAATAGTACTAACGTAAATTTAGACATATATTTTACCATAACATGTTTCTCTTTGCCTATTTATTGATTCTTTTTGTTGAAATAAGGACATCGATATAGAGTGCAGTGCAAATTTTTGAAATTTTTTGACTTGGTTTACTATTTTTCCTAGTGTCTCAAATAGAGGTCTTTTTTTGTAATGGACCTATCTTGCTTATAAATTAAATAATAAATAAAATATTAAAAAACATAATATATATGACAGCTTTTGGAAAGCTACTTTCGAGGGCTACATATACGTAAAATCTCATCTTTGAGTGATTTCATTTGACTCTAGCTTGAACAATGTGAACTTGATTGTTTTGACAAATAAAATTGCAACATGTGGATATGAGAAGAAAAGGATACCATGGGGGAACAACATAAAGTAGGTTCAATCAAATTGAGTTCGATCAAACTCACATTGATAGAATCCTCTTACTATTTCTATAAAAGGTTAGGCCAATTAATTATTTTGGCCCTTATGCCTTTTGAATTACTAATTTGATAATGTCAGTGATTCAAGAAGTGGAGGTTGTTGTATGTTAATACAATAATGTCAACTTTTTGACTTGTTGAACTTATCGAGTTGGTTAGAAAATCACCTAAGTATGTTGCATAATAGTAACAAATCTAAGGTCATTGAGGGTCATGTATGTATTACACAATATACTTAGACAATTTCTTTTGATCAAGTTGGAGATTTCTCATGTTGCTATTAGGTTTAAGATAGACAAAGAAAGGTAGACTGTTACTTAATAGAGGGTTCTTAAATAAGCCCTTGTCCCACATTTAACTCTAATATTTCACAAGATTATTTAATCCCACAAGTATGTAAGTGTGTTGCATGACAAATAGATGTTAGAACACAAGAACAATACAAAAGCTTTATTTGTTTAACACTTTTTAAAGAAACATAGAGAATCCACTTATGAATATTGTGTCTGGACAAGACGTATTGATAAATGTTAAAAACTTGTAGACATACAATGCATGAGAAGAATGTTATTTATAACTTCCTCAATTATACTTTGAGAAGTTAGTTTGAGAAGTCAACAAAGAACCAACAACATTTCCCTTAGATGGATGACTAGTATAGAAACAATCAAAATGGGCAAGCACCTATGTCATCTTAAATTTCTTACAAGACAAAGATGTAAATGTCTCATAAGATAGGAGAGATACAATCTGATGCAGAGGTTTAGGTAAGGTTGTAGTAGAAGTTCACTCAATGAACTTAGATCACTTCCTTCAAGAGGTTAACAACGGTGTTTGTGAAGACCAAGCCTACCAAGGCTATTATAGAGATTGACCTAGCCTAGGATCACTATCTAGTGTCCTCCTCTCAGACTATCCACTTCTCAATTAGGAGAGTCATTGCTCCATCCAACATACTAGCACAATACACCTTTTTAAGGACTCCCAACCTGTTACCACACCTCTACCAACAGTGTTTTCATACAACTGATAACAATTACTTGTCAATGAATCATAACTAGCAAGAGGTCTCAGACCCAAAAGATTAATTTCTGCATTTTCTAAGATGATGGACAGTAACAGCAAGACTGTCCTAGAGCAGCGTTTGGAGAAGGCTTAAGACTTAAGAAATTTGTTAAACAACCTCTTCAAGGTTTCAAAAGAACTTCAATACTTGATGCATACTGACCATTCAAGATGAAAGAACTACTATTTATACACATGCAATCCACACTGTGTTTATGGAGGATAGAAGACAGTAATGGCATATTGACTGTCCTATGACAGTGCTGTGATAACAACTTATAATTTATAGCTATTATGAACAATCAATTGGTATTGTTCTCCTTTATCAATAGAGTTCTCCTTATCAATCTCCTATATACCTTCAGTGGACAGGAACAACAATAAGCTATTAACAAAATGGTCAAACTTCTGTCCTAAACAAGACTGTGAATAGCAACTAGCCTTGACTGTCATAAAATAGTGTTACAAAGAGATCTACCTCCTTGAGGTTTGTTCACACAATCTCAACTCATCAGTCCTTCCAAAGACCATGCAGGGTTACTACTCACTCCAACACCCATGAAAACTTCACAATCTTTCCACAAAAGTATAGAGCCGTACTTTGTCAACATGGAAAAGTAATTAGACTATCCCTCATAGCAACAAACTATTCTTTCCTTCTAGAAATCATTCTAGTTGAGGAATAGAGAAAGATATGTTTAAAGAAAACACCTTGTTTGGATCAGTAGGATGTTGTACATGTAGGAATACACACAACACTGAGAGGGGGGGTGAATCAGTGTTGTTAACAATTTTAACACTTTTTACTACTTTTGATTAATCTAATTTCACAATTTAGAATTCTTCAGAAGGAACAAAGTAAATATGCAGAGTATCAACACACAGATTTGACACAAGAAATTTCCCGAGTGGAAAACCCTCCTGGGGTATAAAAACCACTCAACTGCCTCACTGGCTTAACACAAAATTCAGATTACAATTGTCTCACTGACATTACAATTCTGCCTCACTGGCAAATTTTATCTCTCTGCATGTCTCACTGACATCATCAACATTCAATGAAAAATTATAACTCAGGGGATTTCCCTGTTTCAATAAAAACCAAAACCTTATTTCTCCCTTTTAAGACAAACAAAATAAATTCTTTGCAATCAACCTTTAACTGTCTTCAACACCTACAGTCAATCAATTTTGATCTTCAATATATTTCATACCTCTGCAAAACAATTTCAAACTAATTCACCATTTTGAGCTTTCTCTCTCTGCAAACTGAACAATTTATCTTCTCTGAAAAATTATAGTCTTTAATCATCTTCACTTTCTCTGACACCTTCACTTTCTCTGAACAAACATTAATCCATCATGATCATTGAAGAATTCCATTCATTTTGAATTAACATTCTTTCAAATTCTCAACATAAATCCCTGAAAAATGATTCTCCATTCCTGCAAAAATTACATAACAATTCCATTCTCCAAAAGAACTTCTTCAAAAATTCTCATTGATTATCTCTCATCTGCAACTCTTTTTATATCTACCATTCAAAAAAAAATCTCTATATGCAAAAAGAATTTCAATCAAAAACCAAAATCTTCAAAAACCGGTTCACCTTTAACATTACATTTCTTCTCAAACTTCTCATCTTCTCTCTTATCAAAATCAAAAAACATAAAACAAAAAAAATGAAACCCCTTCGTAGAATTCTGCCTTTTCATCTTCTTATCAATTAGAAGCCTTCTAAAAACATACTCTTTCCTTTACACAAAAAAACAACTTCAGTGCCCCTTGAATTTCGGTTAGAAAGGCTAAGACAAACATGTTTTATTGCCTTTTTAACAATAGTGAACGTCAATTTTAACTGGACAAACTAACCGTTTGGAGATACTTTCTATTTAAAAACCAACCTTTCGATCTTCGGTGCCTGCCAACTGAGGATTCAAAGATAATCGTTGATTTTGTGTTTCCCGCGGACCACACGATGCATTGACTTGTTATCGGGCACCCTAGGCAATGGGGCCGGTAAAATCGACGAGTTTCATACCCTTACATTGCAACTTAAGGCCCGATGACCTTCTCGACCGGTCAGTTTGAGTTTATAACATAAAGTGCATAGAGTTATGACGGCCAAAGGTTAAACAATGTATAGACAATGTAAAAGACTTAGTCAATGTTGAGACAACCACCCTTACCATATCAAATACTATATACCTTGTCAAAAATCACATACTCCAAATACTAAAACACTGAAATGAAACACCATGCTTCATCAGACTGCCACTGTAATGAACTCAATGTAGATGGAGTTAATATAATGCATATTAACATTTGTCAAATGATGCAAGCCCTTGCCCTAATCTAAAAATTGATAATATGCAATGAATGTCATCCACTGAAATGACTAAGTCACAGAACAACTTCACACAAGATCAACATTGATGTCATTACCATGAAGAACCACTGAAAGATCAAAACTGAGAGATCTAACAACCATTGTCACTGATGCAGACCATATCACTGAACTGAAAACCATTGCCATTGATGAAGACCATGTCACTGATGAAGACCATTCATAAACCAACCTTATGAAAAATCCTTCACAACACTGATTGCAACTTCACAACACTGTTTGCATACTTCACAACATTGATTTCAACTTCACAATACTGATTGCATAACCTGTCAACTGCATCTTGTGAAAACTGTGAAATGCAACATCTTGATATCCTGATATTTTGACATCAATGAAAAGACAACATCCTGAACTGTGAAATGTCCTACAAAACTCCCCCTTTGTCTTTGACATTGATGGCAAAACCATAACTGATTTCTCCCCCTTTTTGACATAAAAATGTCAAAGGCAAAAAAAATAACACCACAATCAATAGACTCCTGTTCTTGTAAATGTAATCCTCTAAAATTTTTTTCAAAACCAACATTTAACTTTACACTGATCAAATGCATAATACTGTAACACTGCCAACCAAAAAAATGTGTACAAAAACTATATACATACTATGTACAAATGAGATTCAGGACATCAAAAAATAATCTAGAAGACAACTCCCCCTGAATCTAATATCTCTGTAACTTACTGAAGAGAGATAAGAGACAGAACTCCTAATCTCTGTCTCAAAGTTTCAAATGTCTCCTTTGGCAAAGGCTTTGTGAAGATATCAGCTAATTGATCACTAGTATGCACATATTCCAAAGCAACTTCATTTTCAATCACCTTTTCCCTTAGAAAATGATATCTGATAGCAATGTGCTTAGTTCTTGAATGCATTATAGGATTCTTTGACATATTGATTGAACTTGTGTTATCACAAAGAATAGACACAGGCTTTTTAACCTCAACCTTAATATCAAGAAGTGATTGTACCATCCAAAGTACCTGTGTACAACATGATGAAGCAGCAATGTACTCAGCTTCAGCTGTAGATAGAGAAACACAATCTTGTTTCTTACTATGCCATGCAACCAATCTGCCACCTAGAAAGAAAGCTGCCCCACTTGTGCTTTTTCTGTCATCAGGACACCCTGCCCAATCTGCATCTGTATAGGCAAGAAGTGTAAAATCATTGTGTCTAGGATACCATAAACCAAAATCAAGTGTACCCTTAATATATCTAAAGATTCTCTTAACAGCATTCAAATGTGATTGTTTAGGACAAGCTTGAAATCTAGCAACCAAACAAACAGCCTGCATAATATCAGGCCTAGAAGCAGTGAGATATAAAAGACTCCCAATCATAGATCTATACAGAGATTGTTCTACTTCAGGTGATTCATCATTTTTACTTAGCTTATGCCCTGTCTCCATAGGAGTACCCAAAGGTTTGCAATCATCCATTTGAAACCTCTTTAACATCTCTTTGGCATATTTATTTTGTGAGATGAATATTCCCTTTTCAAGCTGAGATACCTGAAGACCAAGAAAGAAAGACAATTCTCCCAACATAGACATTTCAAATTCTGAATTCATGATGTTAGGAAATGAATGACTCATATCATCATTGTTACTACCAAAAATGATATCATCTACATAAATTTCAACAACCAGAATATCCTCACCTTTGATTAAATAGTACAAATTACTATCCACACCTCCTTTTGTGAACTCCTGTTCCTGCAAAAACTTATCCAGTCTATAATACTAAGCCCTTGGAGCTTGCTTTAAACCATATAAAGCCTTTTTCAACCTGTAAACATGATCTGAATTATCTTTATTCACAAAACCTTCTGGTTGTTCCATGTAGACTTCTTCTTCAAGATCTCCATTTAGAAATGCTGATTTTACATCCATTTGGTAAACTTTGAAATTTTTATAAACTGAAAAAGCTAAAAACATCCTTATAGCTTCTAATCTAGCAACAGGAGCAAATGTTTCTTCAAAGTCAATACCTTCAATTTGTGAATACCCTTTGCAAACCAGTCTGGCTTTGTTTCTAACAACTTTACCTTTATCATCAAGCTTATTCCTAAACACCCATTTTGATCCAATGACATTCTTACCTTTTGGTCTTGGAACAAGTTCCCATGTTTTGTTCTTTTCTATTTGGCTTAACTCCTCTTCCATGGCATTAACCCATGCTTCATCTTTGTTGGCCTCAACATAATTCTTTGGTTCCATTTCAGATATCAAACACACATGTGCTTGATTATGTGCAGCAGCTTGCTTTCCTCTTCTTGTTAACACACCACTGTCCTTATCCCCAATGATCAACTCATGAGGATGATCTCTTTGAAATGCCTTTGAAAGAGTCTTTGTCTTAACATCAACAGATTTTTCAGGATCTTCTTTCTCTTCCTGAATTTCTTCTTCCTTTTGTGAATGATGATCAACTTCAATGTCATGAATCAACTGCATACAGGGCTGCAAATCCTCATCCACCTTAACATTAGTACTTTCAATTATTCTTTTGAGCCTATTGTTAAAACATTTATATGCCTTGCTATGTGTAGAATAACCAAGAAAAATGCCTTCATCACATCTAGACTCAAAACCACATAAGCTATCATTATCTTTCTTGATGTAACACTTACTTCCAAAAATTTTGAAATACCCAACATTAGCTGACTTACCATACCACAGTTCATAAGGAGTATAATTTGACTTTACCCTTAATTGAACTCTGTTCAGAGTATATACAGCTGTATGAACAGCTTCTCTCCAATAGACATTAGGCAGATTTGCATCATGTAGTAAAGTTCTTGCCATTTCTCTTACAGTCCTGTTTTTCCTTTCAGCTACTCCATTTTGCTGTGGAGTTCTAGGAGTGGAGAATTGCCTTCTTATCCCATGTTCTTCACAATACTCCTCAAATTCCTTTGAAGTGTACTCTCCTCCATTGTCTGACCTTAGACATTTTAGCTTGAAATCAAATTCCTTTTCAACCATCTTCTTGAAGATTTTGAATCTATCAAATGCCTCTGATTTATGTCTTAAGAATGTTACCCATGTCATTCTTGAAAAGTCATCAATGAAAAGCATAAATTACTTTTCTCCTCCCAGAGCTTTAGTCCTTGTAGGACCACACAAATCTAAATGTACCAGCTGCAGAGGTTCTGAAGTAAAATACTCCTTAGGCTTGAAACTAACTTTGGTTTGCTTACCCAGCTGACACTCTTTGCATATAGTATTACTTGGTTTTGAAATATGAGGCATATTTCTGACATTGTGATTCTTGCTAATTCTCACAAGATTGTCAAAATTCACATGACCAAGTCTTCTGTGCCATAACCAGCTTTCCTCAATTTGACCCATGAAACAGATATGACTATCAACACTTTTAGTTTCTGAGTTATGAAGATTGTAGATGTTACCACTAGTCCTTAGACCTGCTGCAATAACTTTACCTGATTTCTTTTTAATCTCACATCCATGTGCATCAAAAACCACATTAAAACCATTGTCACATATTTGACTGACACTTAACAGGTTGTGCTTCAGTCCTTCTACAAAATACACATCATTTAGTGGTGTTTCATCATCAAGAAGAATTGTACCTTTGCCTCTGATCATAATACAACCATTATTTCCAAACATAACAGAGCCTTCATTAATGTCTTCAAACTTAACAAACTTATCTTTGTCCCCTGTCATGTGGTTGGAGCAACCACTGTCAATCACCCACTGTTCCTTCTTTTTGGCATGAAAAGCAGCTTGTGCAATCATAACATCTAAGCTCTTATTGATTACCTTAGGTTTCCAAACAAGCAGTTTCTTTTCAGAATCCAAAGAAGACAAACCTGAGACAGTATTTCTTGTTGTTTGCTGCATTTGCAATGAAGGTCTACAGAATTTTGCAATATGCCCAAAATTTTTACAATTGTGACACTTCAAACTTCTTAGGAACATGAATGGATGCATTTCTCTTCTGATTCCAAATCTGCATTCACTGGCTTTGTGTCCAAACCTGTTGCAACAAAAACAATATCCAGTAAAGTGAGCATTATACCTGAAAGTATCACTTCTGTTGTAGTTTGTTGTCGTTATGATTGATTTGCCTTTTATACTAGCCTTTTGAGAACATTGTCCCTCTTCAAATCCAAGACCTGATTTATCTTTGAATCCTTTTTGTCTATCAAGAAGATCATCTAATTTATCACTGCTTCTGCACATATCAAGTCTTCTTCTTAGACCAACAATTTCAGCTTCAAGTGTATGACATTCCTTGTCCTTGTTATTCACTTCTTTGTCTTTATCATCAATAATTTTCTTACTTTCTTCAAGAGAAAGAATTAGATCAGTAATCTGTTTCTCATAACAAGTTAACTTGTTATTCATGATATCATTTTCTTTTTGAAACTGACTTCTTTGAGCAATGATTTCCTTCTTAAGTTTCTTGACTTGACTTAATGCACATATCAATTCTCCTTCAAAGTCAATAACAGCTTCACAACTGTTTGATTGTTCTTCACATTTTTCATTTTCATTTAGAATAGCCATAAACAAAGTCTGTGCATTTTCATCAAGAAAATCATCTGAATCACTTTCAGTCATATCAACATTTTTTATGAACAGACTTCTTTTCTTTCTGAAATTATTTTTCCTTCTAGAAACAAACTGTTTCTTTTTGAATTGCTTCTTGTTTTCATCTTCATCACTGTCTGGATCTTTGTAAGGACACTGAGCTGCATAGTGTCCAATCTTTCCACACTCAAAACATTTGAATGGAAGCTTACCTTTGTACTTACCAACAGATCCCTTCTTTAACTTGCTTGCAAGAGATATTTCTTGTTCATCATCCAATTCATTTGAATCAGAAATCTCCTTTTCTTTTCTGACTGATTTGAAAGCAGCTTCTTTGCTTGAAGGTATGTCATTGCTAATCCTCATCTCATAAGCTGTGAAAGTGCCATGAAGTTCATCAAAGGTAACTTTGCTTAAATCTCTTTCTTCAATAGCAGACACTTTGGATTCATATTTTGGATTTAAGGTCCTTAAGATTTTTGTAACAACTGTCTTCTCTTCCAGTGTATCACCAAGTCCTCTGATAGCATTTACAATTTCTTGGACCCTTAGAAGATATTCTGCCACTTTCTCATCATCACTCATTCTGAGACTTTCAAATTTTGCTCTGTAGGATTGCAGTTTTGCTTCTTTGATTTTATCATCTCCTTGATAGATATTAGACAATTTATCCCATATTTCCTTGGCTGTTTTACACTCCATGATTTTTACAAGTATGTCATTGGTAAGACCACAACATAATGCATTTTTAGCCTTAGCATTATTTTCATATGCTCTTTTCTCATCAGCTGTGCTAGGAGGATTTGTAGCAGTATATCCAGTAACAATAGCATCATACACATCATAGCCCAGAGATGACAAATATGACTCCATCCTGAATTTCCAAAAAGCATAGTTAGAGCCATCAAACATAGGTGCCTTATAATTTGAGTAACCTTCTTGACTTGCCATGATAAGTATTCCAGAAATATGATCTACCCAAGCTGATTAAGCTTTGACAGGGTACCAGGCTCTGATACCAATTGTAGGAATACACACAACACTGAGAGGGGGGGTGAATCAGTGTTGTTAACAATTTTAACACTTTTTACTACTTTTGATTAATCTAATTTCACAATTTAGAATTCTTCAGAAGGAACAAAGTAAATATGTAGAGTATCAACACACAGATTTGACACAAGAAATTTCCCGAGTGGAAAACCCTCCTGGGGTATAAAAACCACTCAACTGCCTCACTGGCTTAACACAAAATTCAGATTACAATTGTCTCACTGACATTACAATTCTGCCTCACTGGCAAATTTTATCTCTCTGCATGTCTCACTGACATCATCAACATTCAATGAAAAATTATAACTCAGGGGATTTCCCTGTTTCAATAAAAACCAAAACCTTATTTCTCCCTTTTAAGACAAACAAAATAAATTCTTTGCAATCAACCTTTAACTGTCTTCAACACCTACAGTCAATCAATTTTGATCTTCAATATATTTCATACCTCTGCAAAACAATTTCAAACTAATTCACCATTTTGAGCTTTCTCTCTCTGCAAACTGAACAATTTATCTTCTCTGAAAAATTATAGTCTTTAATCATCTTCACTTTCTCTGACACCTTCACTTTCTCTGAACAAACATTAATCCATCATGATCATTGAAGAATTCCATTCATTTTGAATTAACATTCTTTCAAATTCTCAACATAAATCCTTGAAAAATGATTCTCCATTCCTGCAAAAATTACATAACAATTCCATTCTCCAAAAGAACTTCTTCAAAAATTCTCATTGATTATCTCTCATCTGCAACTCTTTTTATATCTACCATTCAAAAAAAAATCTCTATATGCAAAAAGAATTTCAATCAAAAACCAAAATCTTCAAAAACCGGTTCACCTTCAACATTACATTTCTTCTCAAACTTCTCATCTTCTCTCTTATCAAAATCAAAAAACATAAAACAAAAAAAATGAAACCCCTTCGTAGAATTCTGCCTTTTCATCTTCTTATCAATTAGAAACCTTCTAAAAACATACTCTTTCCTTTACACAAAAAAACAACTTCAGTGCCCCTTGAATTTCGGTTAGAAAGGCTAAGACAAACATGTTTTATTGCCTTTTTAACAACAGTGAACGTCAATTTTAACTGGACAAACTAACCGTTTGGAGATACTTTCTATTTAAAAACCAACCTTTCGATCTTCGGTGCCCGCCAACTGAGGATTCAAAGATAATCGTTGATTTTGTGTTTCCCGCGGACCACACGATGCATTGACTTGTTACTGGGCACCCTAGGCAATGGGGCCGGTAAAACTGACGAGTTTCATACCCTTACATTGCAACTTAAGGCCCGATGACCTTCTTGACCGGTCAGTTTGAGTTTATAACATAAAGCGCATAGAGTTATGACCGCCAAAGGTTAAACAATGTATAGACAATGTAAAAGACTTAGTCAATGTTGAGACAACCACCCTTACCATATCAAATACTATATACCTTGTCAAAAATCACATACTCCAAATACTAAAACACTGAAATGAAACACCATGCTTCATCAAACTGCCACTGTAATGAACTCAATGTAGATGGAGTTAATATAATGCATATTAACATTTGTCAAATGATGCAAGCCCTTGCCCTAATCTAAAAATTGATAATATGCAATGAATGTCATCCACTGAAATGACTAAGTCACAGAACAACTTCACACAAGATCAACATTGATGTCATTACCATGAAGAACCACTGAAAGATCAAAACTGAGAGATCTAACAACCATTGTCACTGATGTAGACCATATCACTGAACTGAAAACCATTGCCATTGATGAAGACCATGTCACTGATGAAGACCATTCATAAAGCCAACCTTATGAAAAATCCTTCACAACACTGATTGCAACTTCACAACACTATTTGCATACTTCACAACATTGATTGCAACTTCACAATACTGATTGCATAACCTGTCAACTGCATCTTGTGAAAACTGTGAAATGCAACATCCTGATATCCTAATATTTTGACATCAATGAAAAGACAACATCCTGAACTATGAAATGTGCTACAGTACAGACCTACCTTCCTTCTAATACACAGAGATCAACATCATTTGATCAAATCTTGGGCTTTTTTCTAACACTTTTGCTGTCTACTACCTTTCTTGACTAACTAGTCACTGTTTGACTAGATAGAGGCATGCCAAACACTATGAAAGAAGGAGGACAACCTATCAAACAACAAAAACATGAAATCTACTCTAAATTCCTCCATCTCATCAAAATATGACTGTTCACCTTCAGAAGACAGAGGAAAAAAACTCCATTTTACCTCAAAACCCTAGGCAAGGAGGGTTTAATCCAATATTCACAAAAAGGAGAAGAACTAACACCTCCAAACGTTTCAAAAGTTCAAATCACCTGCAAATGAAAGCCATGACCCAGAACTAAAGCATTTAAAAAAAATTACTTCCCAAGCAATCCGTACTTGGCCGTACCAAGACTGTTTTCACAGCAAAAAATAGAAAAAACACACGTTTTCTTCATAAAATTCCTTCTTTCTATATATTCTTGGCATGATTTTACAGATTCAGATTTATAGGAAGTTTCCAAAACTCTTCCACTTTCCATTTGTCCGTACAACTGCCTAGGAAGGCAGAAAATCAAATGGAAAAGGCAGTTTTTTCATAAAAACATAAGTTTCTAAAGAACAGTCCTAGAAAATAGGTCTAAGATAACTCCAAAAATAAACTAGTCAAACAGATGACTAAGTCTTAATTACAAAATAAGAAATGGCTTTCAAAGCCTTATGAAAACCAAAATTAATCAAGGTCACAAAATATTATATGTGAAAAAAGAAATGTAAATTGAAGCTCCTGCACCACAATCCAACCTCCATTGAAAAATAATTGTTATTACTTTCAAAATGCATACACTTCACACCTTTAGAAGAGACACATAAAGTCTAGTTGTGGATGCCACATTTACATTGGTCATAGTTGTAAGGCTCAAAAAATTTCATAGCAATAGATTGCATCACATTACTCTCACTAATAACATCAAGATTCATATCAAAATGAGTCAATTAATGAGTTCAAATAGGATCAAAACACTTGTACGAAAATTTGAGATGGCATAAATGCATCTAGGCTTTACACCATTTTTGACAAACTACAAAAAAGTGAATGACTTCTTTCAAAGGAAGTTCTATTAGAATATGAGAACACAATAGGTCCACTGGGAGACAAAATCATGCTAAAAATAACATGGAAGCCCTATTTGTGAAAGCTAAGTTGGTAGAAACATAGTGCTCCACATGGCCCAACTCTAGCCAATGGAAAATATTAGGACATTCTAGTAGTACTCTTGGATCAAACCCCTAATGATATCAATACAATCTCATGGATTAGTTTAGGAATTTACACCAATTGGCAAGTGGTGACAACAAACAGCTAGTGTAAAATTTCTAATTTGATCAAATTTTCCTTTAAGCACACAACCTCTATTGAGTTCTCAACATGTAGTGACATTTCTCATTTGGTTTGTAGGCAAAAGTGCTAACATGATTGGTGATCCCCATCACTTATTGACTTGGGAGGCACTTTGATAGATGGTGATTTGATTGAACCATATTCATTTAGACCTAGTCCTATCTCTGGGTCTCATACAACATCATAGATGTTCTAATTAGGTTCAATCAAATATAGTTTGATCAAGCCTATGTGAGTTTAGGTGTGATCCAATTTGGTATTTTTAATTTTGGTCCAAAACTGAGACTCACTTATGAACTTTTACCATTTAAAGAGATTCCACTAGTTACAACTAATAGTATTTCAAGAAACATTCCTTTGGAGCTAGGCAATCTAGAGTCTCTTAGGTATTACTGCTTCACATGAAAAAATTATTGCAATGATACCAACATATTTAATAATTTTTGGTTCATTAAGAACTTTATATTTGAGCTCAAATTACTTTAGTGAAAGATTTCCTTCTTGGGTACTTGGTCTTGGCAATTTTCTACTTTTGAACTAAAATAATAACCACCTCAATGGGTTTGTGAAAATTTCCTTTAATAAGTCAAAAAAATTCAAGTTATGGATTTATCAAACAATGCACTTTTAAGATCCATCCTAAATGTCGTAGATTTACCATACATGAAGACATTAAAATTCTATCAGACAATTCTTTATCATATAAATCAAGGAAATATTATTATTTTTTTGAGTTATATCAAGGACATATTCTTGATGGTGGACTTGATCCTTATTTCAAAGGTAAGCTAACAAGAATACAAGTATGCATGTTATACTAACTTAACATTGATAGGCTTGCCATAGAATAGCTTTACTTGTGAGGTTCCTATGGATTTAAGGAGCTTGAAAGGGCTCTATTATTTGAACCTTTCTCACAATGTGCATAATGGACACATTCCTAAAATATTTTAAAACTAATGGTGTTGGAAACACTAGATATCTCTCATAATAGATTGGAAGGGCTTTTTACTTCAAGGATTAATTCCACAAAGCAATCAACCTTTAGGACTAATTCCACAAAGCACTCAAATTGAGGGAATGCTAATGGAGAGTTTTGTGGGTAATAGAGGGTTATGTGGGTAATAGAGGGTTATGTGGGAGGCCTCTCCCATTTCAATGTAAAAGAGGAATTTAGAAGATGGCAAGGCCAGTGACAATGAAGATAATGGTGATCGTGATGTTGATGTTGATGATGGTATGATATCATGTGGGAAGCATTTTTAGATAGGACATGGATCAACTTTTTTATATGTTTCATGCATAGTTGGGTTTTTGTTGAAGTTTTATTCAATAATATTTGGAAATATGAGTAGGTTGAAAATGCTACTTCAATTTTGGAATCAAGAGAAGATAGCAAAAGATGCAATTTTCTAATACATCTTTACATTTACTTGATTCATCTTTAAATTTATAATTCGTCATGTTACTTCTAAGTTAGAGAATTTATAATATTTTTAAAATATGTTTTTCATATTTGATAAATTATTAAATTCCATATATTATATATTTTCAAATTATTTCATTTAATTCATTATTTATTTGAATCTTGGTTCGTTCACGTGTTGAAACAATAATCTTTGTTTCTTGTTATGTTGAAAAAATATTATTAACATTTATTTTTTATCATTTATCTGATTCTAAAGTCATGGGAATATTTTACAAATTTGAAATGTTAAGTCAAAATAAATTATTATATAATTGTAAAAAAGTAAAATCATTTTTATTAGTAAATTTTTTCTTAACGAACATAGAAATCAATGTAATCCAATTAATGTAGTTTAGAGTTGTGACAAATCATGTAACAAAATTTGGAAATCTAGAAATAAACATAAATGAAAACATATATGATTTTGGCAATTGATATCTATAGTTTCTTTCTATTTTGATTATAACTTTTGAATCATCTTATAATCACAACTTTTGAAAAATTGGCCAGATTAGATATGCAAGTGTGGAAATGAGCCAAATCATATCTATGAGTGCAAAAATGAACCTTGCATGTGGAACTGAACATATACCTACAACAATGAATTGGTAGAAAACTAAGTGTTAAAATTCATTTACCTCAATATTTTGATGTATGAGTCTAGATAGGATCTGGAGTGTTTACAAACAACTTTAGGGAATTTGTTGAATTGTGAGAACCATGTTCTTCTAGTTAGACTTCTAGTTGTATTGATCCAATGATGATGAACCAAGATAAAATATAGAAATCAGGAAAGGCAATGGACATAGGATGATGTGATGCTCTCACAATTCTACTAGAATGCTATTATAAATTCTCCATAACAATCCATTTGGATAACCCTAGGATTATCCTAGATAAATCCTTGAAATTATTTGAAAGTGAATGAATGAATGTCTTTAAATACAACAATATAGAAGACAAATCAACACAAATGTGTGTTAGGACAACTCACAATGTCTAGTGAAGTAGTTAATTATGTAATGCCGAAATTTTACTAAAGAATAAAATGTGCAAAACAATACCTTTTTTGTGTTAAACAACTCTTCACTAGCCATGAACCAACACACTCTAACACACTAGTGTTGACATGGCACATGAGAACATTACACATGAATGATTTGCTTGTCTAGAAGATACATGTAGACTATACACAAATAGAGAGATGACAACACATCAATCTCTGAAGGGTGGTGGATGATAAAATTTTGAACCCTAGGTTGTAATGTATTGGTTTTGACATGGGATTTGATTTCTTTGAATGTTTTAGCCCATCTTACACTAATATGAAATAAATGCTAATAAGAAAATAATAAAAATTCTTTTAATAGATTGATAAAGAAAATAAACTAACACTAAGCTTGGAAATGAATGATAGTAAGCGAGTGATAGAGAGGGGAAAAGTGCATCCTTGGTGTACTTGAGGCTAATGAACTATGAATGAAAATTTAGATGACACCTGAAGGATCAATCCTAGAAAGATGTAGGTATCTACAAGCTATCTAGGACAAATTACACTAGGTTGGGTACTCTTGTAGATGCCCTGCCTAGCTCTAGATGATGTAGTCACTACTATTGACTCTGGGTACTAGGGACATATATAGGGTATTTTTAGGGGCTTGAGAGTTGGAGGTGAACATTGGTACATAAAATAGTGTTAAAAGGTGTTGTGTGGTTACACAACATGCCCCATTTTTCCTCAGTAAAATAGGGACCCAACCTTTTTTCTTTTTCTTGGCTTGTTTTCCCTTTGCTTTTGGGTGGTATGGTAAAAAAATCAATATCAAATGCATGTCAAGATGTTCTAGGCATGTCATCACCTCAGGCTATAGGTCAAATTTTCAAAGTTAGAATTTCTCATCAGAAACCCTGCCAGATGAAAGAGTATAAAATTCTAAGCATAATTGCTTTTTGAAGCACCTAGCAATTCATTAAAATAAAAGAGCTAAGCATGGTCAAAGTTCAGTCAACATGTCATAAAGATATTCTCCTGGTCATAACATCTAGACCTTAACTTAATAATGTTACATCCCCTTTTTGGATTCAGTGTTACTATTTACTTTTATTGATTTCATAGATAGAATAGACATGTGAATATGTTTATGATTATGGAAAACAATGTTATGGTTAGAAGAATTAACTTTATGAAATCATGGTTTTATCACTTGAGTATGATCAATTTGATGTTATGAATTAAAATGTCCTTTCAATATGAAAATGAAATGATGTGATGTTAATATGTTTTGACCAAAATACCAGTACTTTGACCACAAATTGTATGTGAGAATGTTTTGACAGGAACAGGTGGAACAGGCTGTCCATGAAACAAAGAGGAGAGAAGGTATCTTCGGGGAAGGGGAGAATAGACCCTGGAATGTCAATGGGTATTTGGCACTGAGTACACATCAAATAGATCAACCTAGTTGAATCGAGGTAAGTCTTGATTTTTTTAGGTAAGTCAAGGTTATCGATGAAGTTGTTATGAGTTGTAAGGGTAAGTCACTCTTTGTTACGTCCCTGTCACGACGAGTAAGATTGATCGACAATTGCGTCGTAATATCATGAGTTCATGTTGCCCATTATGTATGACAGGTATAAATGTTGAGAATGTGTCATATGTTATGTCTTGTTAAGTTTACTCGACATAAAATGTCGATAGTGGTTTATCGATCGTATGCTTTGTCGTTGCGATCATGTAATTGTTCCAAATCATTTTCGTCATAACATCCAATGTGCATGTGACATAAACATAGTAAATCTGATGAGGATAATGCCATGAAATAGGTTTCAACAACATTTTAAGTTTATGAGCATTGGGTGTCTTACAATCGCTTTAATCATAAAGAAATGGTATAAATAATATATGTGTTAATGTCTTTAAGTACCACCATGAGCAAATAGCTCATTTTGATAAATAAAGTGTTGTCTTTGATTGGGCACTAAGTTATTGGACCATGTTATTAATCGTTAATCCTTAATCCTTTCAATCTTCAAAGATGGTCAATAAATCAAAAGTCGAAGACAAGCCATATCATGATAACCATACTTACCTCAGTTGTAAGTGGAATGGCATAAAGCCATCAACCATCTTGCCACCTCACATATAAATACATCATTCAAACTTAAGCCATGAGAGCATGTTAATGGAATCGACACCATTGATAGTGGATCATCGTGGAAGGAATCGACAATGATGATGTTTCAAGCTTATCTCAAGCAACCGCGGTAGTTAGGGTTGATAAAAAATGGTTATCAATTCTCTTTCGCCACCTTAAGAGCATTTGGGAAGTCTTGAAGGGTAACCAAAAATTAGTTATCAAGAAACCACAGTGACCAAGATGACAACGAGAGTGAGGAGCTAGAAAAACAAAGGGATTAGACAAGAGCTACAGTGTATAGTCCTTTGAACAAGTTCTCGTTTCCTCTTTTTTTTAAGCTGTAAATAGTCATAATGTAGTGACAATATGAAGTTGAATCTTTATTGTTTGCATTGTTATTTGAATGTTAATCATTTTTAACAAGAAAATGAATACCTTGCATTATGCCTCATTCCTTACTATCATTCATTCAAACAACTTGTTGACTGTTCTTGGCACCACTAATAATGTGTTATTAAGATGTCATTGTCAAAGAGAAATCATTGCATTTCATGGAGTATTAAACAACAACATAAGCTTAGTAAACTGTGATATTAGAATAACCAGTCTTTATCACCGAGAGTTGTGGAATACAACTAAAATGACCATTCGAGAGCAAGGATTGTCGAGTCATGATGGTTTAAAAGAG
This sequence comes from Cunninghamia lanceolata, assembly GCA_027924645.1. Classification (NCBI taxonomy): domain Eukaryota; kingdom Viridiplantae; phylum Streptophyta; class Pinopsida; order Cupressales; family Cupressaceae; genus Cunninghamia; species Cunninghamia lanceolata. Next base: position 1,228,198 of record BSBN01000665.1, read on the forward strand.
TTAAAACTTATGCCATCTTTGTGCATTGTTAGTTATTTTCCAATGCATGTATCAACTTCATAATATTGAAGTACCAATGAATGTCAATTAGCAGTTTGTTTCATAACACGGTGAAATTGCTTAAAATGACTTAGACTGTGGAATTATTGTGTCAACTTTAGTATTTTGAGCCTTTTAAGCTCGGTAGACAAAGACCAACCTCCTCTTTGAGTAGATTTAGTTAAAATAGTAACTGCCAACTGTGATAATATAGGCACCCTACATCCTTAATAGTTGTGCATGTGTATATCGAAAGGAGGGTATTTGTGAGTGACTTTTTGATAAATTTAAGTAACGAGGTTTTCAAAACAGATTAAAGACTTTTAGAAACAAATGATTATGGATATTAGAGGTTCATTTAAATTATTTTATTTGGAAACAATTATAGGATGAACTTAGTTTTTATCAATAATTGCATAGAGGTCAACCATAAAGATTGATAACCGACTCCCTTTTTACCAAGATGATCTATTTGCCATACCAAGTTGTCAAGTCATTGTTGTCCCTCAAATACGAAATAGAAAGAAAATTCTTTTATTTATTTCATAGTCATGGGGGTCAATTTGTTATTCTAATTTATCTAGATCAAACGAGAATTGCCCCATTCACAATGATTGTACACCCTAGCAATTCTTTCATTGACAAGGTAGTCTCGTTATTGTATAGTCAAAATAGGAGTTGAGTTAGGGATTGAATTTCCATTCCACAGAGAACTTTGTCAAAGAGATAATAATATTTCAACATGGGAAATGTCCCCATTGGGTCTTTTGATGGTAAATGATACTTAAACTCATTTTCTAGTATATCATGATAAACTTGTTAAAATTAGTGTGTATCTTCAAAGACAAATTGCACATGGGTAATTAGACCCACTTAGGAATTAATATCAACTAGAGATATTTAGTAACTTGGAATTCTTAGCTTGTCTTAAAAGTTGTGTTGATTTCAAAAATCATACCTTTGTGTTGGGTATCTATCGAGCTGGTAAGGCTATAATATTACCTTGCTATATTAACTGTAGGATTTTGACGTAATTCAAGTTGAGTTGGGTGGGTGAACATAATGACTGTGTTGTTCATAACATTAAATCCCATTAAAAAACTTTGGCCAAGGTAATGCACTTACCTTTAGTGCATTGTCAGTTCACTATGACTGGATGGCATAACTTGTGGATGGTCATGCTTGACTAGAGGGTATCTAGGGATGCATGATAACAAGTTAGGAAAGTCACAACACCAGCACTCAGATGGAAAATACCATTGGTCATCCTAAGTCTATCCTCCTCGAGCAGGGTAGGGCCACTTTCGGTTAGGAAGGTGTGCGAGAGACCGACGGTCTGTGGATGGAGGTAAAGCCGTCTGAAGATACTTTCTCTCCCATTAATCAGAGGCTTGCCGAGGCTTGAATTGTGAAGGTTGACAATTGAGATCAGTGAAGCATGGTAAGATTTGAATTTATAAATTCTTCTTTTGAAAATATTGTCATATTGTTAAATCTTTGAAAAGAATCAAACTCATGATGAAATGAAGTACTAGATGATTTCTATTTAATGGATAGATTTACTTCTTTATTTAAAAAAAAAAATTAATACCTTTTTACCCTTTCAAAATTAAGATTTGAGTTGAAATTTTATTTTGGATATTACTTATGGTATCAAAGCTAAACTGGGTTCAGCACTAGGGCTTATGAGTCTACTAAGCTGACTAAGAATCAACATTATGTGGGTAGCTAATGTTTTGATTTACTGTGCCAGGATGGTACGTCTTAAACAAATTGCATGGAAATCCTTCACTGGTAAGGAACATTACTTGCAAGCCAATCAGGAACGTCTTGCGATGATTAAGACTATTGAGAGAATGAATGATGAAAATGATATTTGGTTAGATGATATGGAAACCCTTTCTGATGCTTTAAGACAGTTTAAATGAGTCAAGAAGGAACTCCTAGAACCGTCAAGATGGCATCCCAATTCATGAATGATTCATACCCTGATAGCATACCAATAATCACAAGGGATCCTCGTATACCACCTAAAGCTGAAATCATTGTACTATCATATGATAGTGAATTTAAGGGTTATACACCCCATGAATATGTGTCGGACAATGAATCTGAAGGTTACACCCCTCTTGTAAATATTGATTGAAACATGAAATGTATCTATCCACAAAAAATGTATATGCTCTTGTGCAAAATATAATAAAAACAATTTTGTTTTTGTGACTGACTATGGTTATGAGCAATTGTTATGTTATGATATTATGATAAATGATAAATCAAAGAAACTAATTAGTAACTTGTTAATAATAGGTGTGAAAGCATACAAATATGGATCAATCGGCATTTAATGAGACAGAAGATTGGGAAGATCACAACTCTCAGGTCAACTCTATTAATAAATTGGACAGAATTCTTAATATGCTTGCCGAGACCAAGGAAAGATTGGGCAATTTGGAAAAGAAAGTGAATGAAACTAGAAATACTGAGGGTGAAAATGAATATTCCTATAATGCAAGTAAAATTAGGCAACGAGAACATGGTACGACAAGTGAGAACTAGGATGACAGTGAATCTTAGAGAGAGATCAAAGATAAACTTGCACTTGAATTATCAAAGGATATGAAGAAGATTATTCCTCCTAAACTCGATGGAATGAAAACAGGAGATGCAGCAGAAGCCTGGCTAACTGAGATGGAGAAGTACTTTGAAATCATGAATTATTATGAGGTCACAAAAACAGTTTGGGGAGCATATTAGCTATCTAGAGAAGCATCCACCTGGTGGATGAACAAAAATACGGAGTTGAATTTAAGCCCCTTAAAGGTGACATGGAATGAATTTGTTGAACTTTTTTGAAAGAGGTGGTTGCCACAGCTATATTTTGATCAAAAGCTAATGGATTTCCAAAATCTCTAACAGGGAGATCTATCTGTGGTCGAATATGCAGACAAGTTCACTTGATTGTTGAAGTATGTTCCTCAATACCAAAAGGAGAAAAGATTTAGGATCAAGAAATTTATTATGGGTCTAAATCCTTAGATTGGCAGGGAGGTAGAAGTACATGGTCCGACCACAATGGATCAGGTATATGAGAAAGCAATTAAGCAGGAACAGAAGATCAAATCCATTTCCTCTTATCATGAAAAGAAGTGTAAGAGATTTAATAAGAATTCAAATGAATAGACATATAAGAAGAAGAATGACAAAGGATATAGAAACAAAAGGAACGACAAGGGAAATCAAAAAAATAAAGGAGGATTTGGTAATGAGCAAAGAAATTAAGACTTTTAGAAGAATGACAATTATAAGAGGAATGATGATGCTATGAGTAGACCAATTGAGAAGAGGGGACCACTTGGAGGTTGCTTTACAAGTGGTGGAGATCAATATGCCAACCGCTGTTCTAATAAAAAGTAGAATGGGCAGCAAAGGAACACAACACTCCCTTCACAACAGGAGGCTTTTCAGCAAAGGATTCACACTGCCCTTGACAATCGACAGTACCAGATTACTCTCATTGAGATGACATGTACTTTATTTAGAGTCTCCATTTCTATTCTGATTGATACTGGTGCAACAAAATTTTTTGTGTCACCTAGAGTCTTAAGTAAATTTCCTAGAAGAGATGGTTATATGTCAAAACCATGGATTGTTGAATATGCAAATCAAATAAAGGCTTAGGTAGAGCGATGCTTGTTTGAAGCCAAGGTTGATTTTCCAAATTTTTCAACCGAGGTAAACTTGTATGTAGCACCTTTAGGGTCTTTTGATGTCATTATAGAAATGAATTGGTTGTGGAAACATAGGGCCAAGGTGGATTATTTTTCTAAATCAATTGAATGTTTAGATGATAACGGGAATAAAGTCAACTTTCAGGGTATCCAAAGGGAAGTAAAGATCAGGTCTATTTCATCCAAACAGTTAAAAAGGGCTAGGCGTAAGGGATGTCAGCTTTTTGCGGTCACAATGGATCAAGTTGAGGAAGTTCTGAGAAACCAATAGAATCTTTTGAGGAAAAATACCCCTATCTCTACAATTTTCAAGATGTGTTTCCAAAGGAACTACTTGGTTTGCCTCCAAAAAGAATTTTCAATTTTTCCATAGACATTAAACTAGGATCTGAGCCAGTTTCTAAAGCTCCATACTGAATGACCACTACTAAGCTTATGGAATTAAAAGCTCAACTACATGAGCTATTGGCTAAAGGTCTAATAAGACTAAGTGTATCACCGCGGGGAGCTTCAATCTTTTTTCAAGAAGAAAGACAAAACCCATAGGCTATGTATAGATTATCGAATGCTTAATAAAGCAATGATAAAGAACAAGTACCCACTGCCACGTATTGACGATTTGTTTGATAAAATGTGCAGTGCTGCAGTATTTTCTAAGATAGATTTGAGATCGGGATATCATCAGTTGAGATTAAAAGATGAGAATATTCACAAGACCATATTCTGAACAAGATATGGTCATTACAAGTTTGCAGTGTTACCATTTGGGTTGACAAATGCACCAGCTGCCTTTATGAATGTCATGAATAGTATTTTCAAAGATTGCCTAGACAAGTATCTCTTAGTTTTTCTGGATGATATTTTGATATATTCCAAAAATGAGGAGGAGCATAAACATCTTCAAATTGTTTTGCAACGATTGAGAGAGCACAAGTTGTATTTGAAACTCTCTAAATGTACTTTCTTTCAAAGAGAAATTTAGTATTTAGGGCACATCATATCTACAAAAGGAATATTAGTAGACCCAACTAAAATAAAGGCTATTTTGGAATGGCCTGTACCTTCCAATGTTTAGGAAGTGCGAAGTTTTATGGGTTTGGCCGATTATTACAAGAAATTTGTTCTAAATTTTTCAAGTATTGCTAATCCAATCACTTCATTACAGAGGAAAGGAAAGCGATTTGAATGGTCAAGTGAATATCAGAAGGCATTCAATTTATTCAAAGAAAAGTTAACAACAACCCTAATCCTGAAAGTCCCTAATCCTGAAGGACAATTCAAAGTTATTACTAATGCCTCTGGAGAATGATTAGGAGGTGTGCTCATGAAAGATGGGCATGTAATAGCCTATGAATCAAGAAAGTTGAAACCTTATGAGTAGAATTATGCCCCACATGATTTAGAACTGGCAGCACTGATTCACGCCCTTCAGATGTGGCGACACTATTTATTGGGAAAGACTATCATATTGAAATCAGATCATCAAAGTCTTCATTTCATATTCTCACAACCCCATCTCAATGCAAGACAACGGAGGTGGTTAGAGCTAATATCAGATTATGATTTTGAAATTAGTACATTAAAGATAAGGAAAACTGAGTAGCTGATGCTCTAAGTAGAAGAAGGCACATAGCTTCTATAGTCTCCATTCATGCTAATTTCAAGGATCTAGTATTACAAAGGTTACCTGGAGATAAATACTATGAACAAGTTAAGTAATCTCTACAAATCAATCCTAAGGACCCGAGATATGATGGATTCGATCATGAGTTAGATGGATTTTAATGAGATTTAAGGGAAGAATCTATGTTCCTAACTCTGAGGAACTAAGAAACCTAGTATGGAAGGAAGTCCATTGTGCACCTTATTCCAATCATCTAGGAGTAACAAAACTCTTAGCAGATGTGAAACCACTATGCTTCTAGAAAGGGATAAAAAGTGACGTTGCAAGGTTTGTGGCAAGTTGTTTAGAGTGTCAAAGAGTAAAGGTGGAACATCAACATCCTACCGGATTGTTGTACCCTCACGATATTCCAGAATGGAAATGGCAAGTCATTAGTATGGATTTTGTTCAAGGATTGCCAATGTCAAGGAATAGACATGATGCGATTTTGGTCGTAGTGGATTAACTGACTAAAGTTGCACACTTTATCCCTAGAAATTTGACCAATGGAGCTCCTGTATTGGCTCGTAAGTTCATTTAGGAAGTGTTTAGATTACACAAAGTACTTGAAAAGATTATATCAAATAGAAATGCTCGAATAACCTCCAGGTTCTAGTAAACTTAATTTTTAGCACTAGGGACTAAGCTCAATGTGAGCACTACTTATCATCCTGAAATTAATGGACAAACAGAAAGGGTTAACCAAGTTCTAGAGGATCTACTGAGAATGTATTGCATGGATCAGCAATACAGGTGGGAGGAATATTTACCTCTAGTAGAATTTGCCTACAATAATTCCTATCGTTATGCCATTAAGATGGCACCATTCGAAGCATTGTATGGAAGGAAATGCAGAATTGCTATAAGCTGGGAGAAGATGGAAGATAGGGTAAGCATTGGTCCAAAAATGCTAGCAGATATGGAAGAGAAAGTGAAAATGATTAGGAAAGGTTGGCAAAAGCCAACGACAGGTAAAAGAGTTATGCAGATCACAAACGAGTGCCTAGGCAATTTTCTATTGGAGAGAAAGTTCTCTTATGAGTAAAACCCCATAAAAGCTCTATCAAGTTTGGTAAATCTTCAAAGTTTGCTCCTCAATATGTGGGACCCTTTGAAGTCCTTGAGATCATCAATCCAGTGGCATACAAAATTGCTCTACCTCCAGCCTTATCTAAGATGTACAATGCTTTTCATGTTTCATACCTAAAGGAATGTTTTGCAGGAAATGACCACATTCTTAACTGGAATTCCTTACAGATGCAGGAGCTAGGAATGGTTGTGATCGAGCCACTCAAGGTACTCGAAACATGTAAACTCCATTTACGTAATTGGGAAGTCTTGCAATGCAAAATTCAGTGGGACCAATATGGTGAGGATAGCACCACTTGGGAGGACTATAATGAAATCTACCAAAAATTTCCTTATCTTTTTTGAAAACATTAATGTTAAAACTATAAAAGCTTGTTTCTTGTTAAAACTTTGTTTTGATAAACTCAATCATTGGGGATGATGATTCTTTAGGGGAAGGATATGTTACATCCCTTTTTTGGATTTAGTTTTACTATTTACTTTTATTGATTTCATAGATAGAATAGACATGTGAATATGTTTATGATTATGGAAAACAATGTTATGGTTAGAAGAATTAACTTTACAAAATCATGGTTTTATCACTTGAGTATAATCAATTTGATGTTATGAATTAAAATGTCCTTTTAATATGAAAATGAAATGAGGTGATATTAATATGTTTTGATCAGAATACTGGTACTTTGACCACAAATTGTATGTGAGAATGTTTTGACAGGAACAAGTGGAACAGGCTCTCCATGAAATAAAGAGGAGAGAAGGTATCTTCGGGGAAGTGGAGAATAAACCCTAGAATGTCAATGGGTATTTACCACGGAGTACACATCAGATAGATCAGCCTAGTTGATTCAAGGTAAGTCTTGATTTTTTTTAGGTAAGTCAAGGTTATCGATGAAGTCGTTATGAGTTGTAAGGGTAAGTCACTATTTGTTACATCATTGTCACGATGAGTAAGATTGATTGACAATTATGTCGTAATATCATGAGTTCATGTCACCCATTATGGATGACAGGTATAAATATCGAGAATGTGTCATATCTTATGCCTTGTTAAGTTTACTTGACGTAAAATGTTGACAGTGGTTTGTCGATCGTACGCTTTGTCGTTGCGATCACATAATTGTTCCAAATCACCGCTGTCGTAACATCTGACATGCGTACGACATAAACGTAGTAAATCTAACAAGGATAATGTCATGAAATAGGTTTCAACAACGTTTTAAGTTTATATGAGCATCGAGTGTCTTACCATCATTTAAATCATAAAGAAATGGTATAAATAATATATATGTGTTTATGTCTTTAAGTGCCATCATGAGAAAATAGCTCCATTTCAATAAATAAAGTGTTGTCTTTGATTGGGCACTAACTTATTGGACCATGTTATTAATTGTTAATCCTTAATCCTTTCAACCTTTGAAGATGGTCAATAAATCAAAAGTCAGAGACAAGCCATTTCATGATAACCATACTTACCTTAGCTATAGATGGAATGGCATAAAGCCATCAACCGTCCTACCACCTTGCATATAAATCCATCATTCAAAATTAAGCCATGATAGCATATTAATGGAATTAACGCCATCGATAGTGGATCATCATGGAAGCAATTGATGACGATGATGTTTCAAGCTTATCTCAAGCAACCACGGTAGTTAGGGTTGATAAAAAATGGTTATCAATTATCTTTTGTTACCTTAAGAGAATTCAAGAAGTCTTGAAGGGTAACCAAAAATTAGTTATCAAGAAAACACAGTGACCAAGAAGACAACGAGAGTGAGAAGCTGGAAAAATGAAGGGATTAGGTGGGAGCTACAATGTATAGTCCTTCGAACAGGTTCTCATTTCCTCTTTTTTTAAGCTATAAATAGTCATAATGTAGTGACAATATGAAGTCAAATCTTTATTGTTTGCACTATTATTTGAATGTTAATCATTTGTAAGAGGAAAACAAATACCCTGCATTATGCCTCATTCCTTACTATCATTCGTTCAAACAACTTGTTGACTATTCTTGGCACCACTGATAATGTGTTATTAAGATTTCATTGTTGAAGAGAAATCACTGTGTTTTGTGGAGTATTAAACAACATAATCTTAGTAAACCGTGATATTATAATAACCAGTCTTTATCAGCAAGAGTTGTGGAATACAACTAAAATGACCATTTGAGAGCAAGGATTATCAAGTCATGATGGTTTAAAAGAGTTAAAACTTATGCCATCTTTGTGCATTGTCAATTATCTTCCAATGCATGTATCAACTTCGTAATATTGAAGTACTAGTTAATGTCAATTAGTAGTTGTTTCATAATATGGTGAAATCGCTTAAAATGATTTAGACTATGGAATTATTGTGTCAACTTTAGTATTTTGATCCTTTTAAGCTCGGTAAATGAAAAAAAACCTCCTCTCTGAGTAGATTTAGTTAAAATAATAACCAATGACTATGAGAATATAGGCACCATGTAGCCTTAATAGTTGTGCATGTGTATATTGAAAGGAGGGTATTTGTGAGTGACTTTTTGATAAATTTAAGTAACGAGGTTTTCAAAACAGATTAAAGACTTTTAGAAACAAATGATTATGGATATTAGAGGTTTATTTAAATTATTTTATTTGGAAACAATTATAGGATGAACTTAGTTTTTATCAATAATTCTATAGAGGTCAACCATAAAGATTGATAATGATTGTACACCCATCCACAATGATTCTAATTTATCTAGATCAAACTAGAATTGCCCCATCCACAATGATTGTACACCTTAGCAATTCTTTCATTGACAAGGTAGTCTCGTTATTGTATAGTCAAAATAGGAGTTGAGTTAGGGATTGGATTTCCATTCCATAGAGAACTTTGTCAAAGAGATAATAATATCTCAACATGGGAAATGTCCCCATTGGGTCTTTCGATGGTAAATGATACTTCAACTCATTTTCTAGTATATCACGATAAACTTGTTAAAACTAGTGTGTATCTTCAAAGACAAATTAAACATCCAGGTAATTAGACCCACTTAGGAACTAATATCAACTAGAGATATTTAGTAACTCAGAATTCTTATCTTGTCTTAAAGGCTGTGTTGATTTCAAAAATCATACGTTTGTGTTGGGTATCTATCGAGCCAGTAAGGCTATAATATTACCTTGCTGTATTAACCATAGGATTTTGATGTAATTCAAGTCAAGTTGGGTGGGTGAATGTAATGACTGCATTGTTCACAATGCTAAATCCCATTAAAAACTTTTGGCCAAGGTAATGTACTTGCCTTTAGTACATTGTCAGTTCACCATGACTGGATGTCATAACTTGTGGATGGTCATGCTTGACTAGAGGGTATTTAGGGGTGCGTTATAACAAGTTACGAAAGTCACAACACCAGTACTCAGATGGAAACACCATTGGACATCCTAAGTCTATCCTCCTCGAGTAGGGTAGGGCCACTTCCGGTTAGGAAAGTGTGTGGGAGACCGACGCTCTGTGGATAGAGGTAAAGCTCTCTAAAGATACTTTCAATCTCCCATTAAACAGAGGCTTGTTGAGGCTTGAACTGTGAAGGTCGACAATCGAGATGCAGTGAAGCATGGTAAGATTTGAATTTATAAATTCTTCTTTTCAAAATATTGTCATATTGTTAAATCTTGGAAAAGAATCAAACTCATGATGAAATGAAGTACTAGATGTTTTCTATTTCTTTATTTTTTTAAAAAAAAATTAATACCTTTTTACCCTTTCAAAATTGAGATTTGAGTTGAAATTTTATTTTGGATATTACAAATATGTTGACCTCCGTTAACATCCCAAAATCAACTTTAATGTACTTAGTGGATCACCATTGCATGCATGTACATTAGTTAAGATCCATACATTAACTTAGTATCCGAACCTTAACGTAAGATCCATATCTGAGTTAATATGCCGATTTAGATGATGTCATGTCATTTCAATTTCATGCAGACTCTTGATCCTGATTACATCACCTAGACATTAGAGCATATGAATATTAAATTTTCTAGCATCCAGATCTTATTGTAACATCCTGATCTAGATGATGTCATGTCATCCTGATCTTGTGAAGAACACTAAACTTGCTTACATCATCTAGATATTAGTTAACATTCAAACATTATCTTAAGATCCATATCCCGATGACGTCACAATCACCCAATGTGATAGTAAGGATATACCAAGCTTACGTCATCAGGATATTAAAGCCATGGGGATATTTCGCATTCTTATTGTCATGACCTTATTTTGATATCCCAGTTTCAATGATGTCACTTTATCACGCTCCAATGAAGGAGTCTCCTCCTGCTGACATCATCCAGACATTTCGACTAGATGGATACCCTACACTCATAATATCCAGACCTTAAATTAGTATCCATGCCTTTTGATCCAACCAATGATGTGATGTCACGTGTCCATATGGATATCTCGACTCACCATGAATACCATTGGAACCCGATAGTGAATCTTCAATCAATTATGGTTGAATTGACCCCTGCTGACATCATCTGAATATTTTCACTTGGATATCCATGGGGATATTCCTTGCAAGATATCCATCCCCACATCCCCACACTTTTTGCATTAAATGCTGGTTAAAAGGTCGTTGGCTTTTAAATTTCAAAGCGTGCCAATGGACACTTGTATAAAAATCCTGTGATTCCATTGGGGTAAGACTATCAAATCTCCTAGAAACCATTAATAAGCCCTAAAATTAGAATTTAGTTAAAATAAAAGGGCATTTCATCGTCCTAATTAACACATTTGCATTTTAAAAGCTAGTATTTCACATATAGAACCTGAGAACTCCATTAAAGCTACTACAGTGAACCTATGACTAGACTTGTAGCACAAAGAAGGGTCATTTACACATAGGAATTTTGGGTATTCACCTGCATCAGTTTCAATTCAAGTTGTACAAACTAGGTACATATGAATATGAGCCCTAACTAGTTATTTGCCATGATGTTTCATGATTTCGAGCTAGAAATTATATAAAATGCTGAAATAGAATGAGTTTAAGGTTCATATGGATTAGATGTATATGTGGATGTAATGTTTGTTAATCTCATAGATTTAATAATTCTAACCCTAAGTATTATAGGATTCCTTGGTTAAGACATGTCCATGAAATTACAAGACGAGATGTCACAACCAAGGATGGATAAACGCAGTGCAGAGTTCAAACAAGATATGTTTCCAAAATCATAGAGCACCTACAATAAACAAGGTTTTGTAGAGGACATACACTGCGGGGCTACAAACATTGAAGCATTTAGGGCAAGGATAAATGCCAGGGAAGCTCATCCTATGCTGAAGAATATAGTAATGTTAGGGATGTATTATGTCGTTGGGTTCCCTTATGCCGTGAAAGCTCTAGAACTCCTGATTGCATGTACTTAGAATTATATAATTATGTTACCAGAAGAGTTGATAAGAAGGGAAGGGTATACACTGATTTGTTGGTAGATGGAATAACTGAGGCCTTCAACTTGCCTACATCCAAGGGAATTTATGTGCCAGACCTGGATACCCTAGCTAAGGAGTTCACTACTAATCAAAAAGATTATAGAAAAGTGATTTATTAGGGATAGAGAGATCAGGCTAACAAAGCCAAGGCAGTGGCTAAAATGCCACAATACTTGTATAAGTATGATTTTAGCCCAGAGGTCCAATACATGATCTTCATGTTAAGAAGGATGAATGAGATGGAAAAATGTGGAAACTTTGAGCCATGGATGTTTGGATTGATCAGAATGGTGATCGAGCATACAAAAGGAAAGATTCAGTGTGATAGAGTTATTAGTGATGCTCTATATGATCAAATGGTAAAATGGAGGAGGGTTAAGAGTAGAGTTTTCAAATGACCTCCTACCTAGTTTATGTCTACACAACTAAAGACACATTCAATGGTCTACAAATAGTGGGAAAGATGGACAGATTGCCTCATGAGAAGACTCCCTAGGAACATTACCCCCAATTAGAGAGGACACAGTCAATACAACACTACAGATTGGTGAATGATTGTTTCATAATGCACATTGTCAGGTTCTTAGAGGGAGATAGAGCCAAAAGATTCTCAGTAGGAGCTATGAAGTTAATTGATGCATATGGTTCTTGGTTTATACAAGCCAAGACCTACTTATATATCTGGATGGAAGGATTTAGTGGGCATCCATTCATGTTTCCAAGGTATCCATCGGATAAGGTATTCTTAATGGAAATGGTGAGACATCGACTCCCCATATTTGAGCTATCCAAAAGGAAAGAGGGGAAACCATATAGAAAATTCCCTCTACAAAGTGACTGCTTCATGATAGGATCTATGGATAATACTAAAGATGTTGAATTAGATTTGAATAATTTAAACTTGCAATTATTTCCATTAACTAGAGATTATGATCCCTATCATAGGGTTGAGAAGAGTTTTAATAAGAAATACAAACACAGTATGCACCTTGAAGACTATTGGGTTGACTTTGATGATGAGGATGAAGTAAGAAAAAGATAATATCAAAGGTTGACTCTGGATTAGATGAGGACCATTGGGCAACCTGAGGTTCCTCCACAGATTAAGAAAGATGATGGTGAGATCATGGATCGTGAGTATAAGGAAAAGAAGATATACAATGACACAATCTCCTCCCTGGATCTAACACAAAGATATGAAACATCGATCGACGTCATTATTACCAAAGTCATGGTAAGGACTAAGAATTGGGTGGCCAAGAAGATCAGTGAATTGAAAGAAAAATGTTTTGTTGTCACCTATGATAAGAAGAGAAAAATGAAAGAAAGAGAAGTAGGATATGATGACTTCCTGGTGCACAAGAGGTGGGTCCTTGGGACCAAACTAGTTGAACCTAGTTCATCTAGAACTGTAAAGAAACCTACTATAGAGGGAGTCTCTTTAGTATATCAGCCTCCATCACATCCTACAGGTTATGTACTTGAAGCAATTCCTATATTTATACCTTAAGTGCCTGCAATGGAAGAGGAGGAAGATATAAATGATGAAGGGAGAGATCATGTCCCAATTGAGACATTCTTGGGGACAGAGAAAGGTCTCCTGCAAGGAGTTAATGTGCCTAGACAAAGCAGATATCAAGGCCTTCACATGAGAGGGGCAATATCACCTCCTGCAGCTAAATCACAACCTGATCCATCCTTGAACATAGTCAAGGAAATGCAGGATGGTGTGCCAATTGAAAGCATCATTAAGGTAAAGTCTAAAATGGAACAAGAAGCCATTAATGAATCTTTAAGGAAATAAGTCAATAATCCTTTGCCTTTGAGTGCTACAATAGACTTAACTGATGATGATGTAGTCACAGATGTGACTAATCATCATATTGAGATTCTACTCCACCATACTAAAGCTGAGGTGGGAAGCAAGCATACAAAATTGAAAGATAAAAGTGTCAATAGGGAGGAGTCCCCAAAGGTGGAAGTGTAAATAGACCCTCTGAATATTCTTATTGATACAATCACTAACCCCAAAGTAATTGATCTAACATATCAGCCCAAGGATGGGGAGCAAGAATAAGAGACTAATAAGCATGATCAGGGACCAAAGAACATCCCTATGGAAATTGATGACACAAATAAAGATGCCCAGACTAAAAATCCACAACAAGATATCCAGATGGATATGTTTGAGCAAGGGCCAGTGTCAGAAATAGTCACAAATATAGAAGGACAATAGATGCAGACATCTCTTCAAGGTGACCAGACACAGGGGTGTGAGAATATCCAAGTTGAGAAAATTCAAGAAAAATCAGCTCAGGTTGAGCATACAGATGATAGGGTTCAAGATGAACCAAAAGATACATTGCATTCGGATCAACCCTTACCAGAGCAAGAAAAGATCCAAGATGATGGTAGGACTAATCAGGATGAGGATCAACCAGCAGAAAATCCTAAAGTCATCCTATCACAATAGGATCGGGATGGAAGACAACAAGCAAATGTATAGGGTCCTGGTGGTGAAGATGAAGATAATAAGAATAAAGAAATAAAAGATGTCCAAATTCAGCAGACAGACCAAGGAGGGTCACAATCAACTGCATTCTCATGGAGGTCATTAGAGGTGGCACATCGACAAAAAGAGGTCGAGCCCTTTGATTTCAAATCACTCTTCACACTGGACCCAAACAAATAGAAGAGGAGGGCAAGGACAATCTCAACAATAAAATGAGATGCAACTACAGGGAAAAGGATAGCTCAAATAGCTGTACCAACAACGGACGAGGCCAAAGGAGAAATAAGGCTTGAAGAATTTCAGATAACCACCATTGATTTAGGCCATGCCACATATTGTCAAGAGATCCAGAGATTAAGGGATCACACTGATCAGTGGAGGCTAGAATTAGGAAGGCAAAGGCCAAGAAAAGAATGTATAAAGCACAAGTAGTGCAGTTACAGGCTTTTGTGAAAGGGTTGGTAGCACTAACCACTATTCAAATTATAGAGGATACTTCATTAACATTGGTATCACAAGAGGAAAAGGTTGCCTTATATGTGCAGAAACATCATGCACATGTTATGGATAGTTAGTTCACTAAATTTTTAACTAATGGTGAATAGGTGATAAAGATTTCATTGTCCAATTAGGACATGCTCAGTAATTTGAAGAGAAAAGATGATAAGATGAAGGAGGTTGGATAGAGGCTAATAAAGAGTGGTAGACATCTGGTCACACTCAAGGAGATAAGAAAGATGGATACTAGCACCCTTATGAATAAGAATGCCCTGACACCTCAAACACTACCACTGTTGGATAATTGGTGTGAAGATATAAAGTTTGAGGTGGATGTACTAAAGAGGTGCAATGCTAAAGTTATAGATATCAGCATATAGCTACATGAACTCTTGTCAGAGGAGTTAGAGATTTTGGAGGCCCTTGAGGGCAAGATTGAAGGAAAAGTGGAAAATCAAGATGTGGATTTTGCCACCAAGGCATTTAAAGATAACTTCAAGCTTGTAGTAGAAGATCCTATCAAGCATTTTTCTGAGGATACTATAGACAAGGCCATGTAGATGAAAGACAAAATAGAGAAGTACAATGTAGAGTTGGATAGTTGAATGAATAGGTGGATAGCCTTACAAAGCAATTGAAGACACAAGGATATGCATTTAAGAAGGCTAAAGTGTTGGATGGAGTAAAGATAGAAAAAGTAATCCAAGCCTATGAGCTCATCCAAGGGACCAAATGCAGAATAATGGAGGATGAGCCATCTATTGATGAAGAGGAATAGAATTTGATGAGAATGAGGGGTGAAGCAGTCACATTGACCAAATCCAAGATTCAAATATTCCAGATGCCAACTATACACCACCAGATTGATTGCCAACTAGCAATCATGTGCCACATGTGATCTCGATCATTGAATCTGTTGAGATGATCTTGACCATTGGATTAGTTGTAACCACATCCTCTCCTTTTTCTATAAAAGAAGGTGGATTATCATTTTGTAGATTATTAGAAGCTTAATTGAGATTGAATTGTTGAATGTCATGGTTCTCTCTCAAGACCAACTGTAGATGTATATTCCTTTTGCATACTTTAATGAAGATGAAGACTTTTGATTACAACTTATCATAAATCTTATGTAATCTATGAATGAGTTCTTGATATGTCACTATGATTTGCTGCGTCCCTTGGAGTGCATTTCAACTAGTGCATGTTGTTTTCATTCTTTACCTTTGAAAATTTGCATCAATCATATGTAGCTGTGGAATGTCCTGGTGAAATATGGTTTGATTTTCTTCTCTTTCATGAAAGTATCAAGGATATATGTTGATCAATGACCGAACTTCATTTAATTTCATTGAAATTAGAATGTTTTCAGTTCATTCCTTTAAATTTCATCAAATCAACATCATAACTACAAATATTGATAAATGAAAAGCAAAATTTAATAAACATGCAGACTTTCATAGATATATGAATATCATAAGCATATTTGAGTAGATGACATGCACAATTGCAAATATCATGCAAATAGTTGAAACTAATGATAAGAATTATAGAAATATCATCTTATAGGCACATTATTTAGAAGAATTTAAGGTGCAAAAGCAAAATTGAGTAAAGATTAGTTTAAATTCAAGTAGATTGGAGATAGTTTCAAAAGAACTAATCAAAGTTAAAAAGATCATCATAAATAATCTTAACCAGAGTAAAAATCATAAGAATTGATCAAACTTAGATAAATATATGTACAATCTAGTTAGATATTGTAAGATTTAACATCAGTTTGTTGAGATTTGCACAAAGTAGGTGGAATAGAGCAAATATTTGCACATCTAGATATAGATTACCTTGAATATCATGCATAAGGCCCCTAAAGGAAATAACAACAATTCACATCAAACTAATAGAGAGATTATTAGAAGATTATGATCTAATCAACGAAGACTTGGAATCATGAATTCATCCTAAGTTCATCGTATTATTCAAGAAGATAAGGTTTGCTTTGTGAATTTTATCATTGTTAATATGACTAACAATCATATCAACAAAAGGTTGGGTGTTAGGGCCCCTAGAATAACTATTAGAGGGATAGAATGCTAGGTTGGTCCCTAGTTTGGATCGTAAGTCACCAAGGCACTTTTGCAAACACATTTTTTGATAGGATTCTAAGGTCCTTTGTACACTATAGCTATAAACGTCCCTAAAGATGTCACTCTACCTTTGTAGGTCCTATAGGTGTGCCCAAGATTCATACAACTACTACAAAGTTTCTATAATGCTAGATATAGCTTGAGGGATAGGAAAAAAGAGTGTGATTTTGTGGGAAGTTACATTGCCTATCACCTTAAAATGGTATATTTCAACCTTCACTATGTCACAAGATAAACATTAGGTGTGCAATCAAGTGCAAGAGTGTGGTATTGTTTTGTAGACTAGTGATAAATAGAAAACCTTATGGGGTTGAAACTATGTTTTGTGGTGTCTGGGTGTGTGTGTGTGTGTGTATGGATGATAAGTAGGAGTTGAACTATTTTGGACTAATTTGATAGAGCATGGGGATGAATCTAAAGGTGGGAGATACAAGGAGTACGTAGATAAGAATTTAAGTTGCAGAGGAGAAATTGACATACAACTTTTATCTAGATTTGTGAAAGATACCAATTATGCTCTAAATGAAGAAATGGGGTATTTTATGTTGGAATTCATTCAATTTGACCATTTTAGGAAATATTAGGGTAAAGGAGGATTAGGGATTTCAAAATCTAAAAGATGGAATAAATTAGTTTATTTAGGCCTTACTTTTCCATTTGACTTTACATTTTGTACACTTTTTCCTTCACTTTGGATTTAAGCTTAGGAATCTTAGAATAAGAAATAGAGGTGAAAATAAGCCTAAGGGTCTATACAAATTAGTCTAAAATTAGGTAGAAGGCTATAAATCAAGGACCATGTCCCTAAAATACTAGAATGAGGTAAAGCTCTAAAATTTGTGTAAGAATGTAAGGTGGAGATTACAAAGTAAGAAATTTTTTACCTTACACCCCTCCCTCCACTTTAGTAGGCTGATACAACTAGGTGAAAAATTATGCTAAAGGAAATAATTTGCATAATTGAAATATATTACATAAATAATGGAGGATATAAATGAAGGGTGCATCTCCTTCTCTTCACTCTATCTATCATCTTTATGTGCTCCCATCCTACAAACCATCAAGGACAACTGCCATTGTTTCATTTTAGAAAGAAAACATCTTATGAAATGAAATTAGAAGAAGCACGGTAAATTTAACATGGAAATGAAACAAGAGCAAGTCAAATTGGACCTTTCTAAAACTATGGATTATTTTTCAACTGTTGTGGTTTAATTGTATGTAACTCTATTACTATAGGATCAGGCATTGATCTATGCTATATGCTACTAGTTCAACACTTATAACTCAAAATGACAAACATCCTCAACAAGTTTAATTATTTGCATATGGTCTTTTCCTCAGAAGTAGTGTTAGACTATCATTATTTTTGGTACCACATTCTACCATGGTTGAGTCTTTGGCTTCACGGTTTGGAGGTTATGAAGAGAAAAGGAGACATGTTATATCTTCTTTGTAGAAGTTATTGATCACTGCAAAGACATCTAGAAGCATCTGAGTCAAGACAGTGAAACTGAATATCATGGGTGTAATTGGAGACTACCACATTCTACCACAGTTAGCTTTCTAGTCTCGTAGTTGGGAGGATGGATAGAACTAGTCCAAAGATATTCTTAATCCAAATTTTAGAAGGTTTGAATTATCTAAGATATATCTAGAGGAGTTTGAGTGAAGACTGTGTAACTGATTACATGAAATTTAACAGGGATGCCTTGGGAAACTACTGCATTCTACCACAATTAAGGTTCTAGTCCCGTGGTTTGGAATATAAGCAAAGATAGTCAAGAATTATGTAGTCTCATTTCAAAAGATTTGAAATACCAAGGAGAGATCTAGAAGTGACAGAATGAAGTTTGCGTTCACTAGTTATCTGTACAAATGTTCTAATGGTTGCACCAGATAAGAAAAATGTGCACCAACAAGAGGAAATGTGTGAAGGTAGCATGGGACCATGAGAGCTCATGGGATGAAGTGCATAATGTGGATTCACTCCTATGTTACCGCATAGAGTTTGGAGTCGAGTTGACTAAATGTTACATGAATTAAGGGTTAATGGCCGACATGAGTTGTTTCAGGGAGATGTGTAAAGTGGTTCTAAGATGACATTGTCATGTTAATATTACGAAGAGATTTGAGTCCCGTAGAGATTTTGATTCCTACATCATCATGTTTTTTGGTATCAAAGTGTATATGCAAGGCCGACTACATGTTTCATGTGGCATAGAGTAATGCACCATCTTGTAGCTGACGTAGATGATTTGGAAGAGCTGCAAATGATATATATTTGTATGAATTGAATTTGTTATAAAAATAGTATGTGAGTGGTGGTAAGATGTAAGTAGTATCTTGCATAATTAGTGTGTGAAGGGTATGAGCAGAAGATAATCCAAGATTCACACAAGATGTATCCATGTCTGCATGAGGATATTGCTTTATTCTAAATTACAAAGTAGAAGAGTTGGGAAGTATGTGGTGTTGCATAATTGAATGTATGCAGAACGAACTTGATCATATTTTCAAATGTTTGAAGTTGGTGCTTCATATCTAAGTTGGTGCTCAGTGACTAGGTTGGTGCTTAGTTTTTGATAAGGGGATTGGAGTCTCCTATAGGTTGGTGCCTACAAATCAGTAAAGGGGATTGGTATCCTCTTGGGTTGAAACTCCTATAGGTTGGTGCCTACAAAATATTTGTAATTCGATATTCTTTTGTGAGGCTAGATTTGGGTAGTAGATCCAAACAGTTTTTCTCACCGTGGTTTTTTCCTTCTAGGTTTCCACATAAATCTTGTGTTCTCGTGTGGATGTGTTTATATCTTGATGTTATTGTTGATGCAGTAAAAATATTAATGTTATGGTAGGCTTTGAAGTTAAAATTTGTGTATACTGATTCACCCCCCTCTAAGTATATCTGTGTGTTCTAATAATTGGTATCAGAGTGAGGCTCCTTAGTGTAACCTAACAACTAAAGGAAGATGATGAATTGGAACACATGGTAGGTTAAGAAGGATCTCCTTCAAGTAAGGCCCCGCTACTTGATGGAACAAATTATTCATTTTGGAGTATAAGGATGGAAGCCTATGTAACCTCATTAAGGTTTGATGTATGGCAATCTATTGTGGATGGTTATGTTGTTCCTACAACTCCTCCAATAGACCAGACTGAAAAGAAAGAATGTGAGAACAATGCTATAGCTAAGAATGCAATTCTATGTGGATTGGCAAACACTGAATTTGTTAAGGTGATGCATTGCAAGTTTTCTAAGGGCATCTAGCAAAAAATTCATAGCATTTATAAGGAGATGATAAGGTAAAACAAGCTAAACTATAGACATAAAGAAGCAAGTTTGAAATTCTAAAGATGAAGGAAGAAGAAAAAATTGTTGACTATCTACTTCGGGTGGATGAAATAGTCAATGTATTACACGACTTGGTGAGGAAATGAAAGAATTAGTAATTGTGAAGAAGGTTCTAGGATCCCTTTGCTAAAGGCATGATTCAAAATTTTCTGCTATTGAAGAAGCTAGAGATCTGAATAAGTTTACAATGGATGATTTGTATGGATCTCTCATTGCTTATGAAATGAGAAATATGAGTAAGGCGACATATAAGAAGGAAGCTACTTTCAAAGCATCTAAGAGAGAAAATAATGATGCATCTGATCTAATCAATGGGTCTAATGATGTGGAAACCAACTTTGTGAGGAAATTGAAGAAGGGCTTTGGCAAGTACAAAGGTAAGTTACCTTTCAAATGCTTTAACTATGGTAAAGTAGGTCACTATGCTTCTAAATGTCCCTTTAGAGAAAGTGAAAATAGTGATCAACCTAAGAATCATAAGGAGTACAAAAAGAAGAATTTTCACAAGAATAAGATGAGCCTCTATTCAAAAGAAAACAATAGTTCATCAGAATAATGTAATCACTATTCATCTGAAATTGATAGAGAAGAAGCCCTGTTCATGGAAATGGATGTTTTAGAAAATGAAGACAAGCCTTTAGAAGATGGTGAAGAAATGCTAGATCCTAATGAAAAAGAATGTAAGGTAGATCTATAAGGAGAACTCACTTATGCCCTAGATGATTTGAAATCTATTAGGAAAGAAAATCAGAAGAAAAAGTAGAACTTGAAGAATATGAGGAGATGATTGTCAATCTGAAAGTTTAAGTAGAAGAAGGAAATAAAATTTTAGAGGTTGTGAGATATGAACTAGACACAAAATCAGAGGAATTTTAGAATCTTGAAGCCAAAATCATGTCTCTGAAGAAGGAATTAGAGAAGATGAATTTTTAGTTAAACATAAGTTTGAAGCTTGGGAAAAGTATAAAAATGCTTAATAAAATAATAGACAGTTAGAGGGCATGCTTTATCAAGTTTGACTTGGGATATGATGACATGAATGCAAAGTCTATTGCACCCCCTAAGAAGACAAATACAGACAAGTCTGAGGGGAATATAGAAGCCCCTAAGAAGACTAAAGATAAGAAAGAAAAAGAAGATGGATTTGTCAAATTCAACAATCAAAAGAGGAGATTCAAAAGACCATCTCCTACAAGGCAAGATTACATAACTAGGTTCAATTACTCATTCTCTGGTTATTGTTTCTTTTGTAATCAATATGGTCATAAGGCTATTGATTGTAAATCTAGTGCAAGAAGAAATACTTTTGTGAGCAAGAATCCATTTGCACCTTTGGTTGATTTCAATGTCATATGCTACATGTGCAATAACTTTGGGCACATAACAAGATTCTATAGAAGTGGCTTTGTGAATCCTCCTAGACAAAAAAGTAAAGTGGATGTTCCCTTCTAAGTAATAAAGGAAAGTGGACATTCCTGCTAATCAGGACAATGAACCTAAGAAGGAATGGGCAATGAAGAAAAGAGATCAAGAGTCTAAGAAATCAATGATTGTTCAAACTGCATTTCATGCTCAAGGTCAAGGAAAACCATGGGTGATTGACAGTTGATGTTCTAGTCACATGACTCGATATAGAAGCATGTTCATTAGCTTGATGAAGTGGAATGGTGGTTCAATAAAGTTTGGTGATAATACATCTGCAAAAATTTGTGGAAAAGGCACTCTAAGCATTGATGGGAAGATAAAGGCAAAAGATGTTGTATATGTTGAAAGACTAAAGCATAACCTACTAAGTGTGAGTAAGATATGTGACAGGGTCACAACATTATCTTCCATGCTCAAGGATGTGAGATCAGAAAAGAAAGCACTAGAAAGCTTGTTGTAGAGGTAAGTAGGACTAAAATCTTAGTGAGATCAAAGGGAGAAACTATCTTTTAGGATAGACAAATGAGAGTTGGTTATTGCATAAAAGGATGGGTCATATCAATTTTGGAATATGAAAGGTCTTCAAATTTTCAAAGTGGGTTAGTTTGACCACTCTTTCTTGGCATTTATTGATTCAGTTCAAATCTTCTTCAAATGGTTCATCTACTCATACAAGTTGTTTATTGAAAGAATCAAAAGGGAAGTGATAAAATATAAAAGGGTATAAGGTCAAAAATATTTGAGATGAGGTTGATGATCTATGTTTATTGGACTATCATTAAGGTTATTCTAGAATGTTAAGGATTGGATTGTAGCTAAATAGAGTAACCCTCTGTATTAAACTGTATTATTCATTGTATTGATTGAAACATGCCAGTGAGGTACAAACATGCCAGTGACGCACAAACAGCCAGTGACGCACAAACAACCAGTGAGGCATCTATATTTTCTAGTGAAGCACATTTTGATTAAGCTAGTGAGGCATTTTGTGGAGTGGTTTTTTATCCCTAGAGGGTTTTCCAACCGTCAAATTGTTGTGTTATGGTTACTTGTTTTGTCACGAGTTTATGATTCATTATTTCATGATTTAACTATTGCATATTATTGACAAGATGCTTATATTGAGTCACTACAAATGCATAATAATTTTGATACTCATCTTTGTGCAATGAAGTAATAAAACTGCCTCTATTGTTTGTCATGATAAACTGTTCATCATAGTTCAGTTGTCCTATTCCTTCCTAGTCACAAGTTGATCTGATAATGCACTACAGTTCATAAATGAATGTCTTGTTTTCATTATACAAAGATTGAAGTTCATAGTTGGTAAAACATTTTTTAATTGTTGCCAAAAACAAGTCTATTTCATAAGACACTAATTCATCCCCTCTCTCAGTGTCTTTCGTACTCCAACAAGAAGTGGTGTTAGACTGTCATTATTTTTGGTACCGCATTCTACAACAATTGAGTGTTTGCCTTCGCAGTTTGGAGGTTATGAAGAGAAAACAAGGAGACATGTTATATCTTCATTGCATAATTTATTCATCACCGCAAAGACATATATAAACAATCTAAGTCAAGATAGTGAAACTGAATATTAGGAGTGTAATTGGAGACTATCGCATTCTACCATAGTTAGATTTCTGGTCTCGCAGTTGGAGGATGGATAGAGCAAGTCCAGAGACATTCTTAATCCAAATTTTAGGAGGTTTGAATTATCTGAGAAATATCCAGAGGAGTTAGAGTGAAGACTGTGTAACTGGTTGCATGAAAGTTAACATGGATGCTATGGGAAACTACTACATTCCACCGCACTTAAGTTTCTAGTCCTACGGATTGGAATATAAGCAAAGATAGACAAGAAGTAAGTTGTACTCTCATTTTAGAATATTTAAAATACCAAGGAGAGATCTAGAAGTGACAGAATGAAGTTTGTGTTCACTAGTTATCTATACAAATGTTCTAATGGTTGCGTTAAATAAAGGAAACATGCTCTAGCAAGAGGAAGCGTGTGAAGATAGCATGGGACTAGGAGAGCTCATGGGATGAAGCACATAACATGAATTCATTCCTATGTTATTGCATAGGGTTTGGAGTTGAGCTGACTACACGTTACATGAATTAAGGGTTGATGGCCGACATGAGTTATCTTGGAAAGATGTGTTAAGTGGTTCTAAGTTGACATTGTGATGTTAATATTATGAAGAGATTTGAGTCCTGTAGAGATTTTCATTCCTACATCACCTCATTTGATTTGGGATCAAAGTGTATATGTAAGGTTAACTACATGTTTCATGTGGCATAGAGTTATGTGCCATCTTGTAGCCGATGCAGATGATTTGGAAGAGCTGCAGATGATATATATTTGTATGAATTAAAGTTGTTTTAAAAATAGTGTGCGAGTGGCGGTAAGATGTAAGTAGCATATTATGTAAGTAGTGTGCGAAGGGTATGAGTAGAAGATAATTTGAGATTCACATAACATGTATCCATGTCTTCATGAGTGCATATTGCTTTATTCTAAATTGGAGAGTAGAAGAGTTGAGAAGTGTGTGATGTTGCATAATTAAATGTATGCTAAACAAACTTGATCTTGTTTTGAATTATTTGAAGTTGGTTCTTCATAATTTGAGTTGGTGCTCAATGACTGGGTTGGTGCTTAGTTTTTGATAAGGCGATTGGAGTCTCATGTAGGTTGGTTCATGCAAATTTGATAAGAGGATTGGAGTCTCTTATAGGTTGGTGCCTAGAAATTAGTAAACGGGATCGGTGTTCTCTTGGATTGAAACTCCTGTAGGTTGGTGCCTACAAAATATATGTAATTCAACATTCTTTTGTGAGGATGGATTTGGGCAGTAGATCCAATCAACTTTTCTCACCATGTTTTTTCCCTTCTGGGTTTCCACATAAATCTTGTGTTTTCTTGTGTAGATGTGTTTATATCTTGATGTTATTTTTGATGTAGTAAAATATTAATCTTGTTGTAGACTTTGAAGTTAAAATTTGTATATACTGATTCACCCCCCAGTATATTTGTGTTTTCTAACACTTTTAACCTTTAGAGTCTAATTTACATTTATCATTTCAATCTTTAGAGTTTGACTTGCAATTCACATTTCATAAGAATTGCGGATTCAAGTCCAAATTTTGATGAACAACCATTTCAACCTTCAGAGGTTGACTTACAACATGCACTTCATACTTCATAGTATGAAATGCAACAAAGAAACATACAAGTGTCCAACACAAGGTCCAAACTGCTATAGGCTTGCACATCAAACTTTAGTGTCCAAATGGAAATTCACAACCATGCAAAAGCCACATCAAGTATAAGCTCCCACTACCTTGCAACTCAAACTTTAGGGTCCAAACTATAATTTGTAAATATGTAGTAAAATTAGGAGAGGACAACAAGCTCTACTTTTGCTTGACCATCAAGGCATAACTTCCTTGTTTTGTGTGTTATAAAAAATAGTTTAGGCCAATCATTTGAGAACCTATGGGCTCCATGTTGTTTGAGTGAGAAGTTCCCAAAATCTTTGGAAAATAGACTAAAACCAATGTTAAACTCCCTTTCTACATGAAACTACCTATGCCAAGGAAGTGACATGGAGGTCAATGAAGATAACCACTTAAGGTGAAGACAATATTTCCAAACATTGTAGTATTATACATGATATAAGAGGAATTATCTCCTCATTAAACCATTACATGATTAGTATCAAGGAACATATACATCAATCTTATTAACAATATTTTCTACATTAAACCATCACGAGAAAATCCATTATAATAGCCATACACATCTGCTTTCAAGGTCAAGAACATTACAATGATTATTAGATCTCACACCACCCATAATGGTGCATTACAATACCATTTACTATTGCTCATAATCAATTATAAAAATTACTTGAACAAGGACATCAAAGGTCCCAAATTAAATATTTTCCATCAAGGTAGAAAATGACAAATACCATATTTTCAAGGTAGAGAAGTCCTTGCATACTCTCCCAAATACACCAAGAGATCCATGAGTTCAATGTCATGCAACCATGTAAAGCACTTAGAACCACCCCACTAAACTAGGAGGAAACTGACTGGGTAGTCCAACAACACACATTCCAAACATGGGGGTTGAACAAACACAATTACCTACATCACATACAAAGACTTCCAAGTAAGAATACATAAAAGATGATCAATCTCCAATCCTAGCATATACATGGGATATCACACACACCATACAAGATATAACCATGCAATAATATTGGGAAAACATAGCAATCACACATGTATCTTAGAATCATATGCACCCATTAGATATGCAATCCAATGTCTATGAGGGAAGAGAGGGATGTCATAGGAAGTAGTAATAGAGTCTCATCATGGGTAGCAACCACATGGAGGTTGTTAACAAAACTAGTATTATAATGCAAACCCTTAAATATCCATGGTCTCAAAAATGTCAAATCATCCTTCTTGTCCTTCATAGTCCTTTCCACATATCCTCATGGGCATTTAGAAGTGTCTCATGGTTATGTTTCATTAATAAAAAAATGTGTAATGCTCATTCATTTTAGTGTTATCTTATCTTAACTTCTTCTTAACCCAACCTCACTTAACAAACAAGTGGATGGGCATTAGAGTCCACTCTAATCTATCCTAGAGTCCTCACCTCCTATGGCTACATAGTCAAATGCACATAAATGTATAACACAAAGAACACTGTTCTGATCAAGAAACACACAAGACCAATTGATTCCTTGTCCCATTTCCATGATAAATCTTTTTATCACACAATACATTACACCCACAAATACAAAATTTCCATTTTCCTTTTTTTCAACACATACAAGCCTTTTTCAAAAAATGCAAGCATACCATTTTGAATCCAAGGGCATAAAAATAATTATTTTCCAATCACGTAATTATTTTAAGGAAATCTCACCATAGTTTCGACATAATATGTAAAATTCTGAAATAAATAAATAGGGATTATTAAATTGATTCCAACCAATTTAACAATTCAGCTGTATAATATTTTTATACTACAATGAAATCCAATACATCCACTTAATGTGGGAATGAAAATAGCACAAGGAAATTTAAATAAAGGAGAGGAAGATGAAACCTTGACCTTCCACCTTGGAATGCACAAAAAGAAGGGAAGAGAAGATTTTATTGAAGAGAATTCTCCTTCCACACACACAAGCAAACAATTTCCCCACATATACTAGACCAAGAATCCAAAGCAACCCCTTACAAAATCCCATGCCCAATAAGATGAGAAGAGAGGAGGAAAACAAGAGAGAAAACCTACCCAAAATTTCCAATGCCCACAATGGGCCTTTTCCTTTCCTTTTATCCCAAAAGCATTTTTCAAAAATCCTTTCTCCATCCCATAACAATATGACAAGATAAATTATTTAAAAAATAATTTTGCATTCTTTCAACAACACATGCCTATTTAATTTAAGTAATTTGAAAAAGGAAACATAGAAAATCATACATATTGTGCACAAAGTAATAATACAATTCTTTCAATTAAACATATATTTTCATTATTTTGTACACAAAATTAAATAAACTGTGAAATGCATCAAACTATAATTTAATCCATCACTAGCATAAATTTTCATTTTTCCAACACACTACAATTTATGAAAATTGATTAAATGAAATAATTTACAAAAGTCAAACAATTATGGCTAACACACAAGCATATTTTATGGGTTTCCACATGACTTAGGAATCTATAATACAATTATTTGTATTTTGGCTCATAGGGCTACACAAGACACATATTGTAGCTTAGATTTTAGCAAGATGAAAAATAAACAACATTTTTAGCCAATTTGACTACCTTTGATTAATCATCATTGGGGAAAAACTACGTCTGTGCACTCAAGGAAAAACTTAGGCATACCCATCCAAAAAATAGCTGAAGCACATTATATAAATATTATTTACCAATGAGATAATATCAAAATATATATCTAACTAAGAATTATCTACACTAGAATGATTTAAATATACAGATGCAAAATAACTAATCATAATGCTAAACTTAATAAGTATAGGAAAAATCACATGTCAAATTAAAAACAATGAATCTACGCACTACCAAGCCCAAGAATAAATAAGTCCACACATGTACATAAATATAGTCACATAATTCATACATCTCAATGGAAATCCTCAAGAACATCATTGGTAAACTATATAATAGAAGTACCAAGACACAACTTGAGTCCAACCTTGAAATGGATTTGATGAACAAAAGAATTTTAAGCACAAATGAAACAAGGTTTTTCTAGGGATTCAGGAGTTAAAACCAAGACTTTTAGGTCTTAACATGGTTCTAACATAGAGCATGATTTTTTTGACTCACTATTGGCAAGATGCCAAGACACACTTTTCTTTGGGGTGTCTTATTTTCTCTTACTTCTTTAAATTTGGGGCATCACCTATAACTATATGCTCCCCTTCTTTGCATCCTACTTTATCACCCATCCTTAATACTAATACATTTACATTAATAATATGTCACCCCTTGGGGGAAGCAACTCTTATTATTAGGGGCATATCCTATAAGTCTCCTCTTCTCTATACTTTCCTATTACTATACCTAGGCATAATTTTCTATTCTCTCATTTTGCTATTTATCTTAAATTTATTGGATCTCTTCTCTTGCAATCAAATTTAAGTGGGGTACAACATATATATTGTATTTACAATCATCCTAGCAATACCATTTAACACATCTTGGCTTCCTTTTGCATAGTTTACATTAGATCTCCAACCTAATCCATTGAGTGGCAACCTCATAACCATACTCATATTCTTATTCACTTTGACTTTGGATTGGTCTAGTTATTGAACACATCCAGAGACTGAGAGGGGGGGTGTAAATCAGTCTATTCTTAAACTTTAAATCAATTCCATTTACAACATAACCATTAAATCATTTTAACCAAAAGATGAAGAACATAAAGTAAAACATGTACCACACAAAGACACCAAGATTTTTACATGGAAAAGCCAATGAGGGAAAAACCGCAGTGAGGATTAACTTACAATATAATAAGCTCCCTACTATAAAATATTACAACTCTATTTTAGGCCTACAACCCAAGTAAGCTACTACTCCCTACTGGACTTGCGGACTAAGGCTACAACCTTAGGAAATATACAAAGACTTGCTAAAGAGACTCACTATTTAATAGCAAGATACATGAAACTATAATGAAAACAAGAACCTAAACTGTTGTGAAGGAAGCATCTAACTTATGCTGATGTTGCAGTCCCCTTTTGTTCAATTACTTCATCATACTAACTTCACACACTTCATCCTTGATATTCATCTCTCACATCCACACTCTTCAAAAATGACGTTTTTCTTCTATATATACCCTCTGCAACAACACAAATCCTTAATTAGGTTGGCACCAAAAAATAGCTTTTAGATGAAACGTGTGATTCTCCATGGGTCAGCTTCAAACATATACATTATGAGTTGCAGATTAATTCACATGGCATAGCAAGGTCAAATAATCACAACAAATCCTTCAATGCCAAACCAATTGATTAGGATCAACCACAAATGAAGGGAACTAGACTATCGGCCTAAACAACTCAAACACTGGTATCTGTCCATCTTTGCATCATCGAGGAAACACCAAAAGCATCATGTGAACCAAGATATGAGTAATGTACCTTGTCAACACTATCCTTACACCATTCACCTGAAATATCTGATCATTATATGCATCCATACAAGAAGAAACATGTTGAACTGATGGAAATAGAGCATTTCAAACTAACTGTAACACATCAAAACTTGGGATATTGCATTGCAGACCACTATGACATCTAAAACTCTTATGAATGAACTTATGCATCATTATGAACATGTCTCCAAAACAGCACAACCACACCTATTACTTTGGAGGAATTCAGAGACACTTAACTTAATTGTACTGTAATCAGTAGTCATATAACTCAAACTATCTTGGACACTTCTATTATTTGAAAAATGAACTTGTGGACCACCAAACCACTTGATACTTCTACAAAGAATACATTAGACATCTCTAAGCATGTCCTCAAAACTGCATTAATAAATATTTACTTCTGGAGGAATGCAAAGCATTCCAACAATCTTTCATCATTGCTTTACTCTGCCAGAGCACTAACTGGAACTCTATCACTCATAATTTTCACTGTTGAAGGTGTAATGACCTAAAATTGTGGATATAACTCCTTCATAACTAGATCAACTTATATTTTGAGCTGCAAGACTAAATCTTTCTCTGTAGAGGAATGCAAAGCAAAATACTATGACTCTGCCTTAGGTTATGCATTGTAAGTGCCTTAACCAAACTTCTGCAACTTATTTCTAAGTGTACTACATCAAACTGGTAGGATATTAATGTAGACATTTATGAAACACATTACAACAAGTGTACTCACCTTTGCATCACACTTAGACATTGTACAAATCATTATTCTTATACTTAGATAATTTCTCTCCATCTGCTAGGTCTTTCAGATTGACCTACCTTAAACATACTAATCCCATGTCTCTAACTAAGTCAAACCATCTCTCTCAAATCTTCCATTCTCCACCTTAACCTTTTCAACCTCTATACAAAAGCTCTATACAAGCCTGATCTCAAGTTGATACATATTGAGTTGACATCAATGACAACACATATTGCCAACAATCTCCCCCTTTGTCATTGATGGCAACACCAAGATGATGTGCACAAACGCTCCCCCTTAGATGTACATTCTTCTCTCTCCCCTTTGACATCAAGGACAAAGGGCCTAATTTCTACTTATAACATCCCAAAACTGTATGAACTCCCCCTTACTGTATGGTTTCTACACACAATACTCCCTTTGAGATGGAAATGCCCAAAAACTAATGCTATGTACATAGAATGATACTGCAAACCTTCACAAGTCTATACACAGCCAAAATTGTCTACAATACTCTTAAAAGTCACTTAGAAGGTAGAATGCTTTTGTAAATTACCTTGAGTTGAGTAAGAGTAGATACCCAATTTGCTTTCTCTGAGGAGAGAATATGATTCTATCATTCAAACTACATACATAAATCATCAACCTCATTTATGCTACTTTGGGTCTTCATCTTCTGATCAATTTTCTTAGATTCTCCTAGCAACCAGAATAATGAAGCAAGTATTAAGTTGACTACTTCACTTAGCTGACCAAAATGTTTCTTTATTTGTTCTCTTTGGTCCTGTAGTTGTGACATATGTGCATGAAGATTTTCAATTTGTGCCTTGGTTGATCCATCCTTGTCCTTTGACAAGTCATATATTTTGTCCAGTTTAGTGATATGTGACTCAATGGAGTCAATTTGATTTTTGATGTTCTTGGTGGCATTTGGCCATTTCAAGAAAAATAGATATAAGGTAGTAGCTTCATCAATATAGTCCTTAAATATCTTTATGTCTTCTTGCAACCGGTCAAATACCTTAGCTAGTCTTTTATCATTTATCTCCCTAAAGGCCTCTTATTCTTCCTTTTGTTCAATATGGGAGGAGTGATCCTTGAAGGAGTCCATAAAAAGCTTTAATTTCTACTCTAGAGCCAAGGAAGGATTAATATTTACCTCTGGTAATCCTTCTTGAATCAACTTTACTACATCCTCAACTAGACTAGTTTTCTTCAAATTTTCTTGTAGGAACTCCTTCCTTGCAGAAGCATGCAGGATGTCACCAAGTTTTAGCTTATGAAGGGGTGAAATATTTGACAAATCTACTTGCCCCTCATAAGTGCGAATTTGCGTAAGTTGAGGTGTGATCATAGGTTGAAATTGCATCTACAAGCTTAGTAGGTCCTTAAATGAATCTAACCCTAAAGAACTTTGACCTATATCCATAGAATCATTCTAACCTTTCTCATCTTGCTTCTCCTCAGTCTTCTCTATTTCATCCTAAATTTTCTCATATTGTTTCTCCTTAGTCTTTTTCGTTTCATCTTGAATTTTCTCATCTTGTTTCTCAATAGTCCTCTTTATTGCATCCTTAGTTTTTTCAGGACTATCCTCTTTCTTCATCTCATATTTCCTTGTATTCTTCAAAGGAGGATTGTTATGTTTTGTACTAGAATTAATATTCTCCAGAGGAGGTGTTCCCATTTTACCTTGATCCTCTATATCTTGTGCCTCAGTATTCTCTGGAGGAGCAGTCTCCTCATTCAACTAATCATTCTTCACGGTCTCATCATCATCGATTACATTATCTTCAAATGCTGATAGGTCTATGTCATTAGATATATCTTCAATAATCAGCTCAACATTCATCTCTTCAAGAATTTTGGTTGTTTTCTCTATTGTTTCTTTTTCCAATCTTCCTATTTCTTCTTCATCCTTTCCCATTAGAATATTTATTTTGCATTTGGTTCTAAATTCTTGTGCTTGTCTTTGGGAAAATTTATTCTTTTCTTCATCAGAGATAGATGGACCAAACTTTTCAACTACTTTTTGCCTCATCTTGGCCTCTTTTGTCATGGCTTCATTCCTCTTATTTGTGAGTATGTCTACAAGACTTGCAGGAAGTTGATCAATGATCTCAATTAGGGCCACATTAAAGGCCATCATATATCTAATAACTATGGCTTCCTCAATTGTAGCTTTATCATTGTCAGGCATCTCATTATAAAGCTCTGTAACTTCCTTCAGTGCACCATGATGCACAATAGCATTGATAGTGGCCTCAAGCTATAGAGGCTAATATTTAGATTTTTCTTGAGGAGCTCTTTTATTTTTCTTTGCCTTTTCTTTTCCTTTTCCTTTGGAAGTCTCTCCTTCTTCTCCTTCTCTTGTTATTTTCTCTCTTTTCTTCAACATACATGATTCCTCTTCTTCTTCTTATTTATCCTCTTCATCATTATCCACATTCACTAGATTGATCTTTCCCCTCTTTGTCTATACCTTAGGCCTTGGTTTCTTCTTCTCTGTAGTCTTGGTCTGTACTGGGACTTCAATAGCAACTCTTCTCCTGCTAGGGGGTGTATGAGTAGGTCCGAATGATTTGGAAGAAGTAGTAGTAGCAGGGACATACCTACTTGTCCTTTTAGGAGTTTATGAGGCAGAGGTGGTTTGAGGTTCTTCAGTAGAATCTTCAGGAGTATTAAGCATTTCTTCTAGCTTTGATTTCATCTTTTCTACCTTCTCTTCTACCTCCTTCATATTTCTCTTATTGGTTATTTCATCATATGTGCCAAACCTCTCTGCAAAGGGATCCTTAGGCTTGCTGAGCAAGATATTAGCATATCCAATCAAATCAGGTCCAGATACCTCATAGGGCAAGGTGGTTATCTAGAAAGTCCTTGGTTCTACTACCTCCATATAGCAATTGTCCTTATCCACCATGAAAGTTATATCATTCTTGTATTTTTCTACAACTTTTGATGGCATCCTCTTCCTCAATTGCATTTCATACTGGAAGTTTTTAAATAATCCCCAATACATAGTGTTGCATTGTTTAGAGTCTATAAAGCTCTGCATGTGATCCTTGATCTATTGGGCAACAATGATATTTCTTCTCCAGATTACATTCTTCACACTAGGCATTTCTCTCAAGAAATAAAACATGAGGTAAAAAATTAGAGAGCCATACCGAAAGTGATAATGTGCCTCCTTTGTTCTCTTTAGATTATCTAATAGTTGTTGTCGCAACAACTCACACAGTTAATAGTCTTTTCCTTAACCATCTGATGTGTAGTGTAGATGAAAATTGTGGTAGAAAAACCTTCTTTGTTGGTATAATATAATTTATATCTAATGCCCATTGTGGCATACTAGACCCCTAGGTCAGTGATATCATCCACTATTAGGGTTCTTTTGTCAAACTTTGCACTGGTAAGCTTCATAACCACCTCATTCCTTACAACTTTCAAAATTGGCATAGGTCCGGAGGAGCACAATTGGGTGGTCACAACTTTAATGGCTTCTTTTGTGATCATATAGGGTTGATCAATACAAAGGGATTCTTCACAAATCTGACTTGAAAAAATTTTGACCCAATCATCCTCATAGTAGAAATTGGGAAAACCCTTTCATATATCTAAGTATTTAGCTTCAACATTTGCATACTCTGGTTTTAGCTAAAAATCATCACCCAAGAGATGGTCATTCCTGAATTGTTCCAACTTCAAATGGTTGTATTCATTTAGCTATGAGTGGATGTATATGCATACATCCTCTATATGCAATACATTGATGGGAACGCGGGAAAATGCTCTATCCTTGTCAGTTTCAGTGGATTGGTATGAATACTTCTTAGATTTTGGCCTTAGCCTCTCCACAATACCAATAACCACTGGTGTTGCAATGACGATTCTTCTAAAAGACTAGGTTTTTACAAGCATATTTGAGAAATATCTATGAATACTGTCATTAGGGTTTGCACACAAGCTTTGCTGAAAAAACTTCTTCTCTTCTTAGCTCTTGCACACACTTGATATCGATCAAATGAGATCACATTTGATCAAGTATCAATTAAATATGCATCATACCACTCTGGTGGCTCCACATTAAATGCATCTCTTGTTCTTGACCTAATCAACTTTTTACTATATAGGTATCCATAATCATTCAACAAACCTCTAGAAAGAGTGTATTTTCTCTAGAATTTTGATCAAAAGTCATAAAATTGCTATCCAAACATATCATGTCACCATTAACCATTTTGTTGAGGATTTTAGCATCTTATACTCAACAAGGGTTTGAAAAGATTTGCAATTGCAACTCCCCCTAAGCCAATACTTCCCTTTTAGTTAATAGAAGATCCATCTGCACCAAGCAGACGTACATATCCTTCCTTTACTTCACCTTGTTCCATCTTCTTCCATATTTTGTTCATTTTCTTCTTTTGCTAACCAATGTCAGTCTTCTTTTGAGGAGTAGGTCTTACATTCCTTCCCTTACAGAACCTTGTAATTTGTCTTGATTTATTGCAATTATAATAGGTGATCCTAGATTCCTGAGCATAATCACCTCTTCTCACATTAGATCTACAATTAGCAGCCTTATGACCAAACTTGTTGCATGTGTAGCAATAACCATAGAAGAATTAAGAAGTCATAGCATTGTTCTTGTT
Organism: Cunninghamia lanceolata; assembly: GCA_027924645.1. NCBI lineage: Eukaryota > Viridiplantae > Streptophyta > Pinopsida > Cupressales > Cupressaceae > Cunninghamia > Cunninghamia lanceolata. The sequence goes on from BSBN01000665.1 coordinate 1,263,277, forward strand.
CATGAAACCATTCCTCATCACGTTTCTTCTATATTCATTAGCCTTATGACTAACTTTGTTGCAAGAATAACACTAACCATGAAATGAATGAGAGTTCATAGCATTGTACCTTGGAGGCCTAAATGAATTATGATTCATCTTGCTTCTACATTCAACAGCCTTGTGACCAAACTTATTACAAGCATAGTAATTACCATTGAAAGTTGAGGGTACCTAGTAGGAGAAGTTTTTTTAGGAGTAGGCTTTCTGAAGTTTTTCTTCTTGTTATTCTTTCTTTGTCTCCAGACATGAATGAATCTATCATATTTTGCATCTCTAGAGGCATTCTTCTTAAGATCTTTAGTGCAAGTTTTTTCCTCCTTTATTTTAGACTTTCCTTCTACTTTGAAGTTATTAAATAAGTTTGTAGATGCACTAATTATAGGACTTTTCCTCTTTTCAAAACCAATACCAGATTTTTCTTTTGTTGGCTTTTGAGAGTAAATAAACTCATCAAGAATTTCAAAGCCTCCTTTCAGTTTTAACCTCTTGTCAATTTGTTCTTTTGCTTTTTCTAGTTCTTTTCTTAGAGAGACAACTTCTTCCTCAAGTTTTGAACATTTAGCTACTTTTTCATTGAGCTTCATATTTAAGTAGTCTTCAATCCTCTTACCTTCTTCAACCATGAATTTCAAACTAGAGATCATATCTTTTGTCTCCTTGAGTTTAATGCCACATCCTTTATCTCCTTCCATTTGAGCTTTTAGTTTGCCAATTTCTTCTTTTGATTCTCTGGCTTGTGTCTTCCATTTTACAATTATCTCCTTTAATTTTTTAAGCATGACCTCATATTCCATATCTAGTTCTATTGCTTCATTTAGATCTTCAAGAGCTAATTGGAGTTCTTCTTCAAGGTCAACTTCATCTAGATTGAGGTACCAACCTTTAGGTTCTATTACTTCTAGATATGGTTTTGGAGTAAGCACCTCATTAGACATTGCTTTAGATTCCATGTGTTCAAATGTAGGATCTACCTCAACTATTAGGCTTCTCAAAGGTACTTGGCTCTGATACCAATTGTTGAACACATCCAAAGACTGAGAGAGAGGGGGTGAATCAATCTATTCTTAAACTTTAAATCAATTTCATTTACAACATAACCATTAAATCATCACACAAAGACACTAGGATTTTTAAGTGGAAAACCCAATGAGGGAAAAACCATAGTGAGGATTAGCTCACAATATAATAAGCTCACTGCTATAAAATATTACAACTTTGATTTAGGGATACAAACCAAGGAAGCTACTACTCCATGTTGTACTTGCAAACTAAGGCTACAAGCTTAGGCAAGATACAAAGACCTATTGAAGAGACTCACTATCTAATAGTAGGATACATGAAATTATAATGAAAACATGAACCTAAACTATTGTGAAGAAAGCATCTGACTTATGCTAATGTTGTAGTCCCCTTTTGCACAATTACTTCATCATACTGACTTCACACACTTCATCATTGATATTCATCTCTCACATCCACACTCTTCACAAATTCCTTTGTTCTTCTATATATACCCTCCACAACAACACAAATCCTTATTTAGGTCGGCACCAAAAAAGACCTTTTAGATGAAACGTGTGATTCTCTAGGGGTCAGCTTCAAACATATACATTAAATGAGTTGCAAATCACTTCACATGGCATAACAAGGTCAAATACATCACAATGCATCCTTCAAAGCCAAACCAATTGATCAAGATCAACCTCAAATGAAGGGAACTAGACTATCGACCTAAACAACTCAAACACTACTATCTATACATCTTTGCATCACCGGGGAGCCACCAAAAACATCATGTGGACCAAGATATGAGAAATGTACCTTATAAAAACTATCCTTACACCATTCACTTCAAATATCTGATCATTATGTGCATCTGCACAAGAAGAAAAATGTTGAACTGATGAAAACAGAGTATTCTGGACTGACTATAACACATCAAAACTTGGGATATTGCATTGCGAACCACTAAGACATCTGAAACTCTTATGAATGAACTTATGCATCATTTTGAATATGTCTCCAAAATTGTACAACCACACCTATCACTTCCAGAGGAATTTAGAGACACTTAACTCAGTTATACTGTAATCAGCAATCATATAACTCAAACTATCTTGAACACTTCTGTTATTTGAAGACTGAACTTGTAGATCACTAAACCAATTGATACTACAACAAAGCATACATTAGACATCTCTAAGCATGTCCTCAAAACCACATGAACAAATAATTTACTTCTAGAGGAATGCAAAGCATTCCAAAAATCCTTTATCATTACTTTACTTTGCCAAAGCACTAACGAGAACTTTATCACTCATAATTTTCACTGCTGAAGGTGTAATGACCTGAAATCATGGATATAACTCCTTCATATATAGATCAACTTATATTTTGAAATGCAAGACTAAATCTTGCTCTGCGGTGAAATGCGGACCAAAACACTATGACTCTGCCTTAGGTTATGCACTGTAAGTACCTTAGAAAAACTTCTGCAACTTATCTCTAAGTGCAATACACCAAATTGGTAGGATATCAATGTAGACATATAGGAAACATATTAGAACAAGTGCACTCACCTCCGCATCACACTTAAATATCATGTTGATCATTATTCTTATACTTAGACAATTTCTCTCCATCTGCTAGTTCTTTTAGGCTAACTTGCCTTAAACATGCTGACCCCATGTCTCTAAATGAGTCAAACCATCTCCCTCAAATCTTCCATTGTCCACCTCAACCTCTTCAACCCCTATACAAAATCTCTATATAAGTTTGATCTCAAGTTGACACATATTGAGTTGACATCAATGACAACACATATTGCCAACATTGGTCTCATCAGTAGGTGGTAATGAAATCACCAAAATATTATATACAATCCATCTCTTTCTCTTTATATCTCCCAATTCATCTCTTTGCTAAGGCAAATGTTAATATACAATCTACTCTTTATCATGATGTTTCACCTAGTTGCACCAGCCTATTAAAGCGGAGACAAATTGTAAGGTAAAAATAACCTAATTTGCAATCTCCACCCTACATTCTTATGCCCATTTTAATGATTTATCCCTTAGTGGAATTTTAGGTCCATTTTCCTTTATTTACAGTGTTCTAACTAATTTTGGACTAATTTTTTTATAAATCCTTAGCTTTATTTTCACATTGAATTCTTATTCTAAAAGTTTTAAGCTTAAATTTAAAGATAAGACAAGAATGTGTCAAAATATTATACCCCAAGAGAAAAGTCATTCAAATGAACCATCTACTTAATAACTAAAATAATTTTAAAAAACAACTAAAATTAATTAATCACTAGATTTATCATCATTAATAAAATAAATTTATTAAAACTAAGCACAATGCCTAGTATTTTTTTTCCCTTTTCATTCAAAAGAGTATATCTAAATATTTGATCATTACAAAGAGCTAGATAACATAGCTTTTAATATATAATTTAAGACTTAGTACTTTTACAATCAAGATGGCCCTAAAAGATCAATTTAAAGAGTATCATTATAAACACATTATCCTCTAATTAAACAATTGAAGTTATTATCTTTAAAATATAAGGAGAAGAGAGAGCATCATTAGGGCACTTTTATGCCTAACATATGAAGAACTAAGCTTCCTTGTGTTAACTCCCAAACCAAAGAAGCTTGACCCTTCAAGAAAGGATCTATAAGACTGAAATTGACATGTGTGAAAGAATTTGGTGCGACATGTAATCACTAATAGTCTACCAAACTATCTTATACACATGTTCTTAGAAAATATGATATGGAAGAGAATAAAATTGAATAAAATACTACACTTCAATTTAATTTAAAATTTTGACCAAAACATATTTGTATACACAGTACTACACTGACATATTATTCACTTCTAAAATTACTATGTAGGATATAATACTTTCTTAGACAATTCACATTATATCTTGTATATAGATTGTAAATAGGCTATTATATTTGAAGTGCTACCCAAATTTATAACATAATTTATGTACAAGGTTAATATGTATCACAATCCACTATTGTATATCATGCCTATCAATGTAGATACCAACTATATTGCTAAGTCCCTATGCATTAAATAATATCTCAAATGCCCATATGACAAGGCACTGTGCCATCCTCCCTATGGACCATTTATCAACAACTTTATTAGGTTGTCTCAATAGAGAATGACATAGTTTCACTCTAACAACATGTTTACAACCATAGGTAAATAACCAAGAATACTTAACCATAGGCACACTCCTAAGATCAATTCTACTTAACTTGAGATCCCATTCACGAATACATACAATTGATCATTCACAACTCAAATAATTGTAATCAATTGAAATTGTCAAAGGATGCTATTAACACTAGCTCCCATACCTTAATGGTTGATATGCTAAGCCATATCCATGGATATTGTTAACTATATGTATTTTGATACTATGATTAACAACTTCTTTGTTCTAACCTTTATATAAGCTAAAAGGAAGATTTTCTTTTAGGATAAATATAACTTCTAGTCAATTTAATAACAAGAGTTCAACTAAGGCAACACTACTAGCACTTATTATTACAATACTATGATTTTTATTTGAATAGTATAATTAATGTTCTTAATGTTATTCTTTATAAGACATCTTAACTCATGGGTGTAACTTCTAGAAAGTAACACATGCTTGAGTGTTAAGTTACAACCCTAGTTTTGTATAAAGGAAAAACCAAAAACAATGTTCATCCAATCATTGCGATGTTCAAAATAACTAATTAAGATGCATCCACAAGTTTATGGAATGAGTCACCTTGTTATACTAGTAAGAACACAAATAATGTCTCTTGCAGTTGGGGTAATGCTTATCTAACGTTCATATATTTTAAATACCTAGAAGCACTCACTACTATGTTTGAGACCCACAAGATGAACTCTAAATAGAAAACATAAGCACATTGATGAAATTTGAATGTATTTGGAACAAGAAACTAAGCATTTAAAATAGGTAGGTTGCATTTGAAATCATCTATTGTACCATACACAGGAACTATATTATTCCTCGCTTCCTTCTATAAGAACCAAATCTAACAGGAAAGCTATTCCCATGGGAAATGACAATAGTTCAAACTCATACAAATTACAAATTATTCCACTCCCATGTCATGTCTAAATGTGTTTTTGAGGAATTTGTGATCTCATAAACCTAAGTAAGACATATGCACAGGGTGTAGAAATGCAGCCTCATTATGCAAGATTTTGTAAGATAAAACAATATAATTCATTGGATTGAAGTCATAGAAAGGATTTGTTAAAGGACATAGAAATTTTCATGCAAATACAATTTGATAGGTGAAAAGCCAAATTTCACCGCCTTTGTTAGCATCCTCCTTGCTCACACTTTAATAGGAACTTTTTAACTGAGACCATCGAACACAACATAATGATAAGGTTTCTTAATCTCTTTGTTAGATAATATAATTTCAAATACTTTGGTAAACATGTAAACAAAAGGGGAATTCTATAACATAGAAAAGATATTTGGCATAGCATTATAAGTAAAGAATGAGTACAGATAAACTAAATATCATGCCTAGTATAATAAACATCTAAATTATAGTAGTGACATAACTCATTCCCTATGGCACAACTATGTTGGAGAATCGATAGAAGATAAAAAAAACAAGAATGCAAAAATAAACAATCACATAGATGAAGGAAAGACACAAGTTTTTAATGTGGTTCACCTTATAGGCTACATCCAAAAGAAGAAGGGGAATATATTTATTTGTCTCTAGTTTTATAGTCATACATTATATGCATATAGGTAGGAATAATATCTTTAAAGCCTAAGCAAACCTCCTGGTAAGGAGTAGCATGGAAAGAGGCACTAGAATCTAACACCCATGAATCCACAATAGTGACACTTGTTGATAAAACCAATACGCCTTCATCTTTGTCATATGCAGTGTTGGCTTCACTGTCATTTACCTTTTCTTGTGCCTTTTTGTAATCCCAACAATTCTTTTTTGTGTGACCCACTTTGCCATAGAACCAACAATCACCATTTTTGTCCCTGGACTTTGATCTTATTGTAGATGTGGACCTTCTTCTATTATTATTTCTACATCTCTATTGACACCTTCCTTTATTGACAATAGTCAATGTGTCACCAGATGTTTTGTTCTGCACTCTTCTCATATCTTCATTGAAAAGTGTTGCATCAACATCATCATATCTCAACATTGATTCCTTTTTGTTGTCATCGGATCCCCTTCTTCTGAATACTGAATTTCTAATCGCCATTATCACACTATCCTAGCTATCAGGAAGAGAACATAAAAGCAACATGACTCTTATTTCTTCTTCAAAGTTGACATCCACAGATGCTAATTGGCTAATCACAACATTGAATTCATTTAAATGGTTTGAAATGTTGTTACCTTCTTTCATCTTCAAATTGACCAATTTCTTCAACAAGAGAACTCGATTTGTTGCAGAGGCTCTTTCATACATATCACATAGTTTATCCCATATTTGTTTTTCTATTGTTTTCATGGCAACATTGAAAAGAACATTGCTGGACAATGAAAGAATGATAGTTGCAGCTGCCTTTTGGTCCAAAACATCACAATCATCATCCAACATCTTCTCCAGCTTCTTATTCTTCCCTTACAATGCAATAGCAAGATCCTTCTGAATCAACAAAGCATGAATTTGAAACTTCCACAAACTGAAGTTCTGTCCCGAAAACTTCTTAATTTTCCATTTATCTGCTTCCTCCATTATTCTAGAAAATTCTTCACCAATTTCCAAAACAGCTTCACCACCGAGCTTCTTCATCGAGCTTCTTCACCAAGCTCGGATACCAATTGTTGGAGAATTGACAGTAGATAAAAACAACAAGAATGCAAAAATAACCAATCACACAGATGAAGGAAAGACACAAGTTTCTAACGTGATTCACCTTATAGGCTACATCCACAAAGAAGCAAGGAAATATCTTTATTTGTCTTTATTTTTACAGTCATACATTATGCTATAGCTATTACCAACTTTAGCAGAAGTATTTTATGAATTACATAGTTTTGTATAATAATATGCCTTCAAGAGGAAAAACAAACAGTCAAATGAAGTGAAGAGTAAAAGGATGTCCATTGGGCTTCATATACCCAATAGACTATGCATATGGTTACCCAAAAAAAAAAAATATTCCAGCATACATGCACTCAGCCTATAGCATCACAAGTAAAATTTGATTTCATTGTTTAACCTACAACATGTAAAGGAATGAAGGAGAACATAGAACCTCACAAGTTTAACCCTTAAGACACCAATGAATTATTTCAAAGTAACACAAATAGTTCCACTCTTGAACTATATAGCAAATAACAAATTCATAGCACATACCCATTATTAAGGACACACAAAAAGTCTACACAAATCCCATTATCTCAAACATTCTAGCTAATTGTATAAACTAGTAGTTGCACGAAATTTACACAACGAATTCACCGATAGTTGAAATATCTTAAAGAAAAAATCTGAATTTGAAGAAAAAATGCAAATACATTCAAAGAAAATAAAAATTAACCAAACATTTTTTTTAAATTGCATGAACGAAAGCAACTGTCATTGTCTTTGTTCACCTAGTTGCTCATTTCTTTGTCTCCACTCCATCTGGTCTTGGATTATACATATTTCTAATGATTTTTCCCCCCATCTGTAAGTAAATCATATGAAAAAATACAATTGAATGCCTTTAAATATAAATACAATGTGATCGATATCTTAATTATTGCTTCTATGCTTGTTGTGGATGATCAAACAAATGCAATTGAAGGCCTTTAAATATAATTTAAATATAAATATATAACAATAAATCATACAAATATATATAAATAGTCCACTCTAAGCAAGAAAGAAATGGTAGAAACTCAACCAAAATTTGTTTTCCAGTTTGATATACTGAATACTTATAGGAGTGGACAAAAGGAATACTCAATGTACACTTATATATAGGTGAACAAAGAGGGATACTAGCACAAGTATACCAGTGAACAAAATGCTTTACTAATCTTTTAAAAGAAGACAAAGCCTCACCAAAACAAATACATCATCATCCAATCCCCAAGATATTATTGTAGACCAGTTCTATTTCGATCCAGAATAAATAACTTCTCTTGCTTAATATTATTATTATTTTATATATATTTTCAATTTTACTATTCAACACTTTTTCAATGTTGATCTCAAAATCAACATCCAACTTAACATAGTACAATATGGCTTTATATATCAGAGATGTCAAGACAATAACATTGCTATATAACACCATTAACAAGTACAAGTTCAAATCTTTTACCGAGCATATGAAAATAAGAAAAACAATGCAACACCATTCATTTTCAAATATGTATCCTAGTTGGGTTTAGTTACAACTATTTGTACATACAACAGAGATAATGGTATGATAGTACTTTAGTAGGTTTTTACTTTTTAACAAATTTCAAAAAATACCTAAAACTCAGAATTGCAACTCACAGAATGCTGCCTCACAACCCCCATCACAAGAGCCATCGTTTTTAGCAACAGTAGCAACAGAGGCAAATTTATGAGCAGAAGAATAAAAGTCTTGATCATTCTTCTAGCAACCCTAATTAAAGTTCTGAGAATAACTATAAACATCATATGTAAACCTCTCCACTATTGTAGGCCTCATGGATTTCCTTAGCTCTGACCTCACTTTCCAAAATAATCTTTTCCAAGCTTCTGAAATTGATATCAGAACCCACTTCCAACATCCTTAAACAAACAAAGTAATATATTGTAGAAATAAAACAAAAGTTTCAATATAGAATGAAAATGAATTGTAACCATGTGCTACAGGGGTGGAGATGCAGTAGCATAGTGGTTGCGCAACATCAATGCCAGTGATGCTGCCGTTGATTCAAATGTTTTCTTCTTCTCCAGTCGTTTCTATATATCCTCTATATTTTTCTTTAGTATATTTTCTACCTCCATCTTGCCTGCGAATCAAACCCTGGTCGTCTATTCCCTAATGAACATCTGAAATAAATGGGAGCAACCTTTTGATTTACTGGGACAAATGCTGATGGGAATATTAAATGATGTTTACTATATAACAAAACAATCTTTAAATCATACCTGTGCAACCATGTGAAACGGAGCTCATTCCAAGCAATAACCACATTCCATATCTTCAGCCAGGAAAAAGAAACAAATATATAAATGTCAAACGAATTGCAAAACAGGGGAAGAATCAAGAATTGACCTTGCAATTTAGGTTTGAGACCAAATCATAAGTTGAATCCCCTTACCCCTGCAAATACATACCAAAGTAAACAAATAAGTCGTCCTCTGATTTATCTCATGACAGAAAAATGGGAACCAAAGAAAACTTTTAGAATCAAGCTTGTAACAATAAAATAACCTAAAGATTGTCCTAAAATTTCTTTCAAGGTTTTGTTCTACCAGCAATAATGGTGGTTAGCATGTAAGTGCTATAAGGGGCTTTCTTTTTTCTTCCTTCAAAGAGTGCTATAGGCGGCTTCATTTTTCCTTCCTTCAAAGTCTTTATAATTGTTTCTGGTTGTGGGTTGTTTATCATACATATTACAATCAGTATTTCTAATTCATAAGCTTTTTGGTTCCAACTGATGATATTATTTGAACACAATAATCAAACAGACACCTCACCTTAGCTTTATTTAAGAGGCCTCAAAACATTCCTAGAAATAGCTTCTTTAAAAAGGTGATTGGTCTTTTATGTGCATTCAGAACAAGCTCTGAAAACCCTTTTGGAAATCTACCTAACTACCGATTGCCAAGAGAAACACAACATTTTAAAAACCTTGATTTTTCAGAAAATGGCAAACCTAAAATTGCCATAAGTTTCTACTAAAAAAATACTCAGATTCCAAACGGTTATAACCAGTCTGTTTAAAACAGAGTGACAACAGTAAAATTCAAAACACGCCAAAAAGTATATTTGCCATCTAAAAAAATGTACTTTTTATTTCCATGCATCTTAATAAACTTTTGTTTTGTATAATATTAAGATTCGGCTCGCATTTTGATAGATTACTATTAATTAACGATATAATTTAATTAGTTATTGGATATTACACGGATAAATTTTGTGAAACAATATTAAAAAAATAAAAAAAAATTAATAATTCATTTTCAGCCTCGACTTAGTTTTAATGTGAATACATTTTTATTTCCAGACGCTGTTCTTAAAGTCTGATTTTTTTTTATTAAATCATTATACAGCCCCACCACCGTCTTATTGCTTCTTTCCTATATTAAGTATCAAATATCAATTAATTACACTTTTTTTTACAGGGTTTAAAATTGATTTTCTGGCGTTGGAAGAAAGCGGTCACTTTCCCGTGCTGGAAGAGACCATGCAGCAATCCTTGCAACAGATGATTCATTTCCATTGCAATAATACAAGAACTTTTTTTACCTAGAAATTTGAAACTAAAGCCCCAAGAAAAAGAGGAAGAGGTGACAGTTTTCATAACTACTTCCACCTTTTATGCATTCCGACGATTTCCTAATACTAACCCACCCCTCTTCCTACATGCCCTCTACCCAATCTACTTACGATTCTATTATCGTAAATCTCTTCTTTTAATTTAATAATTTAAAAAAAAAAAAAAAAAATTGGCTTTTAACTTATCTTTAATTCTTTATATATATATATCAAAAACACACATATACAACTATAAACAAGTGCCACGTAGTGGCTAGTCCCTGCCTTGTAGTGTTGTTATTATAGTATTTGTTTAGTTGTATTTTTTTTTTGTTCATTAGCTATTGATTGTACATAGTATTTGTTTAGTTGTAATTTTTTTGTTGATTAGGTATTGGTTGTAATAATTGAAAAATTAATTTTTGAAGAGTGTTGAAATGCCTTGGGGAAATAAAATTGAAATATCAAAAATAATCTAATTTGGTAAAAATAAAATAGGACTAAAATATTTCCTTAAATATAAAACTAAACTTTACAAAACCTATTAAATAACACAAATATTTCCTTAAGCGAAACCCCCTACTACCATCCTTGTTGAGTAAAGCTCTAATGACAACTCTCAGGACAAAATTCCCTAAAGCACGAGACTTGCTAAGACTTCCACCCCTCTAACTTCCCAGCCCGCCTCCCCATCCAACCAGCCTCTTAGTGGCCCCTCGGGACCCTTGTCTAGTCTACCTATTTCTAAGACCACCTCATTTTCAAAAGCCGTTGCAGGGAGCCGTAGCCGGGCCCAAACTTTTGTAACCCCACATGATAGCCCAAACTTTTGTAACCCCACATGATAAATCCCATGTTGGTGCTGTGGAAGCCCTGTGCAACCTAAAAGGTAAGTTTCTAGTGCAGGAGAGCAAAAAACGTAAAGGTGGTAGCCTTGCTAAAAGTAAAAATGCCAAAAAGAGATGTAGTGATGGGAGTGATAAAAAAAAAATTGAAGTCTTAGGAAAAAAATAGGGATCCCCGGGGAAAGATGAAGAGGTTATTGTCAAAGATTTAGATTTTGTTTTGGGTAAAGATGGTAAACCCAGAAGGCCTTCCTTGAGGAGATCTACTCAGTTGGCAGGAGGCCCTTCTCAGGGAATTAAACTTGTGGATTACTCCACTGCGACTGAGGTGATGACACTGGGCGGGAGGTGGATAAGAAGGGTAGTAAGACTATTCTTGAGAAAGAAAAGGAGGGTGCTAGTCACTTCGCATCAATGAACAATTCTTTCTATGATACAAATGAGGGAGAAACTGAAGTTTAAGAGACCCCAGATAAGGCGGTTATGAGTGCTAGGAGAGACATGGATTACAGAAAACTGGAAGCGGAGCTGGCTGAAGTCAAGTCCTGCCTGGCTGTCATGGAGGACAAGGTGAAGAAGATGATTTAGATGATGATGAAGACCTCCCTCAAGGTTGCTGATTTCTTTGCTACTCTTTAGGTGGACCAGACAAACAACGTGGATTCGCTAATGGAAGACCAATAAAATCTCTTTAATATGTTAATTGATGATTGGAAGACCTTGCTTAGTTAGCTAGTTTTTGTTTTTCGCTTCTCTTAGACTTGTTTTAAACTCGACCTATGTTTTGTTAATACTTTTTGGTTGACTGTTGGTCGGCTATTGGTCGGTTGTTCGTGGCTATGTGCCTGCCTTTTGGCTTTGTTATCAGGTTCTACTCCTGGGTTATCAGCTTATCATAATAAAAAACACAAATATTTCCTTAAAATGTAACAATACTAATACTTTTATAATTTAAAATGCATTAAAATATTGTAAGTTTGAAGAATAAAACAAGTGCCACATAGTGGCCTTGTAGTGTTGTTATTATAGTATTTGTTTTGTTGTAATTTTTTTGTTGATTAACTATTGGTTGTATATAGTATTTGTTTAGTTGTAATTTTTTTGTTGATTAGCTATTGGTTGTATATAATATTTGTTTAGTTGTATTCGTTGTATAGACAAATTGCATTCCAATAATTGAAAAAATAATTTTTGAAAAGTGTTGAAATGTCTTGGGTAAATAAAATTAAAATCTTAAAAATAATCTAATTTGGTAAAAATAAAATAGGACTAAAATATTTCCTTAACTATAAAACTAAACTTTACATAGCGTATTAAATAACACAAATATTTCCTTAAAATGTAATAATACTAATACTTTTATAATTTAAAATACATTAAAATATTGTAAGTTTGAAGAATAAAATAAAAAATGTAATAACATTCGTGATACTTAGAACACTAACCCTAGTTGGGTGTGGAGAGATTTGAAATCTCTACCTAACATATTAAAATGTAATGATATTAATACTATGATAATTTAAAATGCATTAAAATATTGTGTTTGAAGAATAAAATAAAAAATGTAAAAATTAAAAAACTAGATTTTTAATTGTTGAATAAATAAAATTGAAATCCCAAAAAAATCTAATTTCATAAAATAAAACGTGTAGAACCCTATTTTTTAATTGTATTATTAATATTATAAATGATTCTTCCCTCTCATAATTATCGCCATCCATTTAGGCATCACTTAACTAGTGGGAGACATAATTTGTGTTCATAATTTGTTCATTTGCCACATCCTCCCCTCAAACCCAAATTCTCTCTGCATTTATAGCTTTTTGTTGCGCTCTCTGACAATCCACAGAGAAGAGGTCTTTTTTTCTAGCCAATGACAATACAAATAAATTATTTTTCAATAATTTTTTGTTAAAAATTTATCATGTTGACATAAGAAAAGTAGAAATTTAAATCAAATTTACCGGACAAGAAAAATAATCCTGTCTTTTGATTGGTTTAATGGCATAAGTAACTCATACTTTAACAATTTGGGTGTTTGTTTTTCAATCTTACTCTCACAGTGATAGAGCCACTTATAGTCACAACAAATAGTGAGCATCAATGTCTTAAGAGAAAGTAATAAGGAAAGTGATTTACAATTAAAATCACACATTTTGATAAGATGCCAAAAATAGACTTTAAGTTCCTTTATCAAATAGGGGCAAGAAAAGGTTACACACAATGCAATTGCTGCACTAAAAGTATGTATCAAAAAATTAAATTAAAATAATTTATTTCACCAATCATACACACATTTATGCAACCTAACTATATGCTTTCTAGGTGCATGTGTGTTGATTCTTTCAATTTATGCTATCTTTCAAACCTTCTAAGTACCTTCTCCCCAATGATACTCTCCCTACATGGTTTGTGGGAGGGTCGACTCTTTTCCTATCTCACTCATGTACACTAGAGACAAGTAGTTAGTCTTCATCAAAATCATGATTTAGATCAAACATTTAAAAGAACGCAATTAAACATGTCATAATTTGACATTCACATAATTCTCAAAATGTTTAAAACATTACTTGTATTCATTACTATTAACAAGTCGAAATGATGACCAACATAACCATAATTATCTTTTCCTAATTTTTTTCCAATCAACAAATTAAATACATATAAAAAGTATTTATAACTAGGCATATTAAATTTCTCTAGTTTCATTTTCATGTTAGTTTTACCTAGTTTCTTGTAATTTCATTTTATAACATGTTTTCTTTCCAAAATGCAATAGTGACCAAAGTCTTGGATGTTTTTTAGGATAGAAGCACATAAAGATAGAGGATAAAATAAAGAGAAGAAGATTTATCCTTTATTTGTATCCTCCATAATTTATATAATATATTTCAATTCTTCACCTTGTTGCACCAACCTAGTAAAGTGGGGGTAAATTGTAAGGTAAAAACCACCTACTTCGCAATCTCTACCTTACATTATTATGGCCATTTAAATGACTTCTCCCTTAGTGGTATTTTAGGTCCACTTTCCTTGATTTATAGTCTTCTACTTAATTTTGGACTGATTTTTATAGACCCTTAGCCTTATTTTTACATCGACCCTTAGCCTTATTTTTACATCTAATTCTTATTATAAAAGTGTTAAGCTTAAATTCAAAGATAAAATAAGGATTGTCAAAATGCTAAGGCCCCAAGAGAAAAGTCATTCAAATGCTAAGGTCTAAATAAACTTTGATTTATGGGCCATCTTTCAAGTCCTACAAGCCCTAATCCCCCTTTGCCCTCATATTTCCTCAAATGGTCAAAGTGAATGAAGCTCGACATAGAAGATCTCACTTCCTCAGTTTGAGCACTCTATTGAGTTTCCCTCACCAACTCATTATCTTATCTCCATACTCCCCATATCTCTCACCTTCAAATTTATCCTTCATCCTCATTCAAATCAATCTATAATATCTTGCCTCCTACTTGTCTTCTACGCACGCGCGCACACACACACACACACACACACACACACTATATAAAGCATAATTTTGATGTAATCTCCTAGGGTTTTCTATTTGACAATAATCTATAAAATAATATCACACTCTTGCACTTAGGATTGCACACACCTAGATTTTCTATCTTGTGACTAGTGGAGGTTAGAATATAAAATCCTAGAGGGCTAACTAAGGAAACTTCCCATTCAATCATTTTTTCTATCCCTCAAGATATATCCAACATTGTAGAAATTTTGTAGCATTTGTAGGAATTTTGAGGCCACCTTCAAGATCTATAGAGGTAGAGTGACATCTTGAATGGATTTTAGAGTTGTAGTGTATAGAGGGCCCTAGCATCCCATTGTAAATATGTCTAGCAAAAGTACCTAGGTGACTTATTCTCTATGATAGGGCCCAACCCTAGCACTCCAATAATTATTCTAGGGGCTATAGTGCCACACCTTGACATTGGTGTCTATACCAATGTTCACCTCTAGCATTCCAACCCTAAATAATATCCTAGAAAATTCACTAGTGCCCATAGTCAATACTAGTGACTCCATTAGCATCTAGACCTATCCAAGGTGTCTACAAGATCGCCCAACCCAATGTAATTTGTCCTAGATCACTTATAGAGAGGTATACCTTTGTAGGATTTCTCTTGTAAGTGTTTTCTATGAGTTTTATTCACACTTCATTAGCCCCAAGTACACCATGGATGCACTTTTCTCATTGCAATAATTTTCTAATTGTTATTCATTTCCAAGCTTAGTGTTAGTCTCACATCTAAATTTTTGTTACACAAGGGCAACTAGCTACACTGGGGCATCAAAATTGTATCATGTCTTCAACAATCATTCTTTGAAGCAACATTGTAGATTGCATTGCATCAAGGAGGGGCAAAATGTAGACACCCTAAAATGACCATGTCTTTGAATCACTTACATTTCGTCTAGTCTGTCAAATCACCTGCATTTAAACATTACTTGAATAACCTAATTATTTAATTAATTTCATCAAATTCTTCCAAAACTCCAAAATTCAACATTAATTGAATAAATTGTATTTATTTAATTAATTTCACCAAAATCAACCTTATTCTTCCAAAATTAAATAATTTTCATTATTTAATTAAATCATTATCCTCTTTCAAATTTCAAGTCTACATTAATTAAATAAATCCAATTATTTAATTAGTTCATAAATCCTCTCTTATCTACAATTAAATAATTTATATTATTTAATTAAATCAAATTATTCTTCTAAATTTAAATAAATCATGCAAATTTATTTAAATTGTCTCACTCTCTAAAAATAAAATATAATCAAATATTTTAATTATTCTTCTATCATGCACAAACAATTAAATAAATTTATTTATTTAATTTCC
Organism: Cunninghamia lanceolata; assembly: GCA_027924645.1. NCBI lineage: Eukaryota > Viridiplantae > Streptophyta > Pinopsida > Cupressales > Cupressaceae > Cunninghamia > Cunninghamia lanceolata. The sequence goes on from BSBN01000665.1 coordinate 1,279,527, forward strand.
TCAAATATCTTCTCAATCCTCTAAAAATAAATAAAATCAAGTATTTTATTTATAAACTTCATATTCCTCTATCATGCACAATCAATTAAATAAATTTATTTATTTAATTTCAATTATCTTCCAATTCCTCTAGAAATACCATGTTAACTCATGTGCACAATCAGTCTTATTTTTAGAACTCTAAAAAAGGCAAAATTACAAGTTGAGTTATCTATTCAATCAATCTTGTTTCCATCATATCTTAATAAAATTATCCTTATAGAGTGACACATGTCGTGTGCACATTCAGCATGAGTTATTTGATTTATCTCGTCCGTTGATTCTATTGAATTATCTGGACCGTTGATTGATCATGTTTGAAACCTACATAAACCCCCCTCATCTCCTTCACAAATCCTCTTCGATCACTTATTCTCAGGCATCCTTTACAACGCTTTGAGCATACATCGTATCGTTGAGCAACTTATAATCTTTTGACATTGATCTTTTGAGCACTTACATCTGCTTGTTGCAAACATGGTTTGACAACATTATTGAGCAATCTACATATCTACAAAGAGAACAATACAATCTAGGTGAAGTCTTTCTTACTTGATTTATTTCTTGATATTGGACTTTTACATAGATCAATCTCTTTATGTTATGGGTTATTGATTTGTTATTATCATTACTTTGATTTTATCATTTGACATCTCAATTTTCCTCATACACATTCCGGCACATCCAGTGGGACCCGCCAATCCCTCTTTTTCTTTGAGAAATTGATTTTTTTAAAAGTATAGTACAGAACAGTGCAAACAACACAGAAAAGTGTTACTAGCAAAACAATAGAGCACTTTGGAAGCACAATATAGTGCCTTCAGGTGATACTGTAGCGCCTTTGGTAACACATTAGTGCATTATTGGTAACGCAGTCCAACGTCGTTGGCATAATAGTAAGGTGCCTTCGGTATATTAGGGTTTTTTGGATCTTGTTTGTGATATGCAGGGTTTTAACTCACATGCCTATCATTGATTGACTGGCAAGTTGATTTATTTGTCTTTCAATTATCTTTTATACCTCCTAAGCTAGCATATTTAGGAGTATTTTCACTTTTGAGTTAACCTATCTTTTTGTGGCATCATTGAGTTGTTCTTGATCCTAGGTTACAGATCCTATCAACCATACATCCCAGATCTACAAATCAAACATGAAATCATCTCTTGACCTATTTTTTTTACATAATGTAACTTTTTTTAGATCTGGAACAGTAAAGCGCTTTTGTTATCACTATACCGTGTTTTTGGTAGCAAAGTACAATGCTTCTAGTAACATAGTAAATCACCTTTGGTCCTGCAGCAACTCACCTCTGATAACACAGTATAGTGCTTTCAGTAATATAATATGTTGCCTTTGGTAATACAGTCAAGTGCTTTTGGTCAAATTGATTTATTTTTGCTAACTTTTTAGTTTGTGTGGAACTAATCGACTTGTTGCAGCTTCTTATCACTCAAACAGAGCAAATGGATTTCCCTAACATGTTCATGTAGGATGAGCATTGAGGAAATCTCAATCTATCGCACTAAGTCTTAGAAACATATTGCCATTCTTAAGGAACAATTGAACAAATCACTTTTGCAATCTAAGTCCTAGGAACATATTGCTTTATTAAGGGACAATGGATATGAATGCAAAAACACTTCAACTTTCCTAAGGGAAAATGGACATGAATGCAAAAATATTTCAATTTCATAAGGGACAATTGACAACTACAATCATGTGTGTGCCTAATCTCTACACCTTATCTTTCTTCTAACGAGACAATTAAACCTTTGTTTGACGTGCTTGCTCTTACATTTCAGTTATTCCTTTAGAATGGCCTTCTTTTGGATTGCGCTTCATCCAAAAGGGACGACCTTAAGTGGAGTTTTCCTTTGAACCACTATATAAGAGGGATAACATGAAAGTCATATCCTAACCGACGTCAGCCTTACCTTGTGGTGCCAAACTGAACAGAGGTGTACTAGCTCTTTGTGGAAATGATTTTCACATCGAGCGAAGTGTTTGATACTTAGCAGGATTGGTTAAAGCTTTTAGTAGCTTGTCACATTGCTCGTAAGACATTGGTCCCTCAAAGTTACTAAGAACTAATCTAGATAGTGACTACCTGATCCACCTCTGAACGTTGCAGCAATCATCAGTGCAAGGGGAATTGATTTAAGCCCTCAAGATACTCACCATTGGTGTTGGGAATTAAGGTGCCTCAACCTTGGTAATTCTTTGCATTTGTAATGTTTGTATATACTATTTAATTACCTATGTTGTAAATATTTGGAAAATCCATATTGTCATATTGTGGGATGTGGCACGGTGATGTGTCCATCCTACATGGATTATGACAACTTGTATTTTTGTCCTCACATGAGGAGATAGGCATCCCACTTAGTGGTAGGAATATTCTGCCATGTGTCAGCACCTTCTATGTTGTATAAGGAATGTTTGACCAAAACGGTTATGATGGATTCCTATGACGAATCTATGACATGTAAGAGTTAGAAATAGAAGGTTATAAGACAGGTGATGACATGTGTCATGAAGCATCTTTGAATAAGGCATATTTGGGTTCCCCAAGGTGGAATATGACATGGTGTAAGAGAATATGCTATTTATAGCATGTGTATGACATATTCTCTTACAACTGTAAGTTGTAACTGCTATGACGGATTCTATGATGGTCGTAAGTGTCGTAAGAGCATCTATCATAGCCCATTTTAGAAATAGGTGACCTCTTTGGGATGGGAGCTGTGGACAAGTGTTAGGCACATTCTACAATGTTGACCAAGTGTCCTTGGGTGTGGTTTTTGGTCCAAGATGCCATGTTGGATGCTCATTCTAAGAAAGGTCCAATATTGCCTTGTATTTCCTATTTATACAGGTGTTTGGAGATGGAGTTTGTATCATAGGTTTACAAGTACTATTATGCTACCGGATTGACTCCAGACATGAGTGTCAAAGACCATTGAAGCTTGCATTGCAAGTGTGTTGTAAACATTCTTTCAGATTTGTTAATACATTGTGCAAGTTTCTGAGTGTGGGGTTTTTCACCCGATAAGGGTTTTCCCCATAGTAAATCTTTGTCTCTCTTCTTCTATCCACTTTCTGGTTCTTGTGTTTTGCTACAATATCTCATGTTAATAGTTTAACATTGCTATAATAGTTAGGATAAAGTTGAATTTGCATAGCCCTCTCCTCATTAGATTAGTGTAGGAAGCATTTTCCACAAACCTAGCTTCCTTTCAGTTGGTATCAGAGCTTGATCACCTTTGGTCCTAGTTGTTGGGTAGGGGTTTTTTGAGCTAATCTTAGGTTGAGTGGGAGTCTGTGCAGAGCATTCTATATCTTATTGCAGCAAGGAGATGGCAGGCACATCAGGAAGGTTTGAAGTAGAGAAGTTCAATGGCAGTAATTTCAAGCTATGGAAGCTCAAGATGGAAGACATGTTAGTTGACCGAGACCTTTAGGAAAGTGTGAATGGAACTAAACTAGCTACAATGTCACAAGATGAGTGGGATCTCAAGGATCGGAAGGCTAAGGGTCTCATAAGACTTAGTCTTGCCGACTCTGTGTTGTTAAATGTCCATGAGGAGACTACTGGAAACTCCTTTGGAAGACGTTGGGGGATGTGTATCAAGCTAAATCCCTTGTCAATAAACTTTTCCTAAGAAAGAAGTTGTATTCTCTTTGAATGGAGGATGGAGGATTCGTTGCTAAGCATATGAATGCCTTTAACATGCTGGTTGCACAATTGACATCTATTGGTGTAAAGATGGAGGAGGAGGATCAGTGTATGACCCTGCTTTGTTCTCTGCCGAACTCATGGGATCATCTTGTCATGGCAATTAGAAGCACCACATCCACATTCAAAATGGAAGAGGTGGTTTCTTTGTTGTTGTCTGAAGAGATGTAGAGAAAGTCTTCTGAGGCAGCAAAAGAGGCCCTTGCAGTTTGTGGAAGACCCAAGGAGAAAGGGAAGAAGAAGGACAAGAAAGCTAAGAAGGGTAGATCCAAATCCCGTGGGAGATCCAAATCTCCTGGAAAGTCCAAGGCTCTTTGTTGGAACTATGGTAAGACTAGACATTTCTAAAAGGAATGCAAAGAAGAAAAGAAGAAAAAGAAGAAAACTCCTGATTCAGATTCTGACAAATCACAAGATGACAGTGATGCTTTCATCACAGCCTTCGCAACCCATGCATCTAATTATGTGTGGCTAATCAACTCTGGTACATCATTCCACATGACCTCACATCGAGAATGGTTCACTAAGTTTGAGGAGTTCGATGGTGGAAAGGTGTATCTGGGTGACGACTCTCATCTGAAGATCATTGGTCATGGAAGAGCCTCTATCCGATTTGTTGATGGTTGAGTGAAGGGGATCTCTGGGGTTCTGCACATCCCAGTCTTAGCACGGAACCTGCTTTGTGTAAGTATGTTGAATGATGCAGGTGTGCAGGTTGTCTTTTCAAAAGAAGGATGCAAGATGACTAGAGGAGCTATGGTGCTTGCTAAGGGTACTCGGAGAGGTACTCTGTTTCAGCTAGAGGCATACATTCCACAATGCAATAGTTCTTTTGACTTAAGGAAGAGGGTAGCAGTCACTTCATCCCCACCATTTGAATGAGCAGTGAAGAAATCTGTTGTTTCTAGTCTTGATGATTGTAATCGTGCATTGGAAGTTAAACTTCCTGTAGAAAAGATAATGTTATGGCATAAGAGATTTGGCCACATTGGTGAGAAGGGTCTACGTACCCTGAAAAATAAGAATCTCATTGAGGGGTAAGATGATTGTAATCTTGAGTTTGACTTTTGGGAACATTGCATTTATGGAAAACAAAACCATGTTCAGTTTTACTCGAGTTCTCATAAGTCTTCTGGTGTGTTGGACCTTATTCATTCTGATGTGTTTGGTCCTGTTAATGTTCCTTCATTATCAAAATCTATATACTTTGTATCTTTTATAGATGATTACAGTAGAAGGACATGGATTTATTTTCTCAAAAGCAAATCTGAAGTCTATAGCAAGTTTAAGGAGTTTAAAGCCTTTGCTGAAAATCAGACTGGTAAAAAGATTAAATGAGTGAGAACTGACAATGGTGGTGAGTTCTGTTCTACAGAATTCGATAAATATTGCAAGGAACTTGATTGAAAGGAACAAGACAACTCCATACACCCCGCAAAAAAATGGAGTTGCAGAGAGGATGAATAGGACACTGATGGAGAAGGCTAGGAGTATGCTTAGTGGAGCTGGTCTAGAACAAAAGTTTTGGGCTGAAGCTGTTGCCACTACGTGCTATCTGGTAAACAGATCTCCTACATCAGCTCTTGTTGGAAAGACACCCATGGAGGTGTGGTCTGGTAGAAAGCCTTCAATAAGGCATCTTCATGTTTTTGGTTGTGAGGCATATGCACATGTGCCTAGGGAGAAGCAGTCAAAGTTGGAGAGCAAAGCTGTTAAGTGTATCTTCATTGGCTATGGTGTTGGTATGAAAGGATACAAGCTTTGGGACCCTGTGGCTAAAAAAGTGTTGTATAGTAGAAGTGTCATCTTCAGAGAGCTTACACCTTCTTCCACTATTTTGCAGCTAGAAGAAAGAGAAAAGAAAGAGGATGTTGTTCAGTTTCCTCTCACTCTTAAGAAGACTGAACAGAAAGACAATGTTGGACCTAATGATGAGGAGAGCTCTAGCAGCTTTGAAAGCTTAGATGAAGAAGCTAAACCTCAACCTCAGCTTTTGAGGAGGTCTACACAGATAAGAAAGCAACCTGAAAGGTTTGGTTTTACATTTCATGATTCTAGTTGTGCTTATGCTTTGCTTACTAATAGTGATGAACCTAGAACTGTATCAGAGGCTTTGGATATGAAGGATGCAGTTTCCTGGAAGGAGGCCATGGAGGAAGAAATGGCTTCTTTGGAAAAGAATCAAACTTGGGACTTGGTGCCTTTGCCTCCTTGACAGAAACCCGTTGGATGCAAATAGGTGTTCAAGAAGAAGATTGGTGTAGATGGCAGTATTGAGAAGTATAAGGCCAGATTGGTTGCGAAGGGCTATTCACAAGTGGAGGGTATTGATTATGGTGAGATCTTCTCTCCCATTGTAAAGCTGACATCCATTCGATTCCTGTTGTCTCTCATAGCAGCTTATGACTTAGAGGTAGAATAGATGGATGTGAAGACAACTTTCCTTCATGGTGACTTGGAGGAAGAAATCTACATGTCATAGCCAGAGCATTACATGGTAAAAGGTAAAGAAAATTTGGTTTGCAAACTTAAGAAGTCTTTATATGGTTTGAATCATTCCCCTAGGAGATGGTACTTGAAGTTTGATGCCTTTGTGTTGTCAATTAGATTTGTAAGATCAAAATCATATCACTATGTGTATTATAAATTGGATGGTGATCGTATTCTCATTGTTGCACTGTATGTTGATGATATGTTGCTCATTGGGAAGGGTAAGAATATGAATTCTAATTTTAAATCTTAGTTGTCAGTTCAGTTTGAAATGAAAGATTTAGGGGCAGCTAGGTACATTCTAGGAATGGAAATCAGAAGAGACAGAACCAACAGAGAACTTTGGTTAAGCCAGAGTAAGTATGTGAAGACCGTGTTGGACAGATTCAGCATGGGAGATTGTAGACCATTGTGTGTTACCGTTTATTTGGGAACAAAGTTATCTGTTGAGGATTGTCCAAAATCTCTTAGTGAGGTGGAGGACATGAGCAGAGTACCTTATGCTAGTGCTATTGGCAGTTTGATGTATGCTATGGTCTGCACAAGACCAGACATTGCCCAAGCAGTGGGAGTCCTTAGTCAATTTATGGCTAATCCTGGATGGGTTCATTGAGATGCAGTTAAACAAGTGTTCAGATATTTGAGGAGTACTTCTGAGTATTCCATTTTCTATCATGGTAATGTTTCAGGACCTCCACATTCTATTGATATTCATGGATTTGTGGATTCAGATTGGGCAGGTGACATTGACAGCAAGAGATCCACCAGTGCTTTTGTTTTTACACTGTTTGGTGATGCTATTAGTTGGATGAGTAAGCAACAACCTATTGTTGCTTTATCCATAACAGAAGCTGAGTATATGGCAGCAACTCATGCTTGTAAGGAAGCCATTTGGCTTAAGAGATTGTGTTCCGATATTGGTGTTGATGCAGGTCAGATCATGATCAGTTGTGATAGTCAGAGTGCAATTTGCCTTGCAAAGAATCCAAATTTCCATGCTAGAACCAAGAACATTGATGTTCAGTTTCACTTCGTACAAGACATGGTTGAGGATGGAAAGGTAAATTTGGAGAAGGTAGATAATTTGAAGAATGTTGCAGATGCATTGACGAAACTAGTGGGCACAAAGAAGTTCAGTTGGTGTTCAGAGTCTATGGGCCTCTCGGCCTATAGCAGTTAAATCCTATTTTTCTATTGGCTCTTACAAGGTGTTCGACAAGTGGGAGAATTTTGGGAATTAAGGTGTCTCAACCTTGGTAATTCTCTGCATTTGTAATGTTTGTATTTACTATTTAATTGCCTATGTTGTAAATATTTGGAAAATCCATATTGTCATATTCTGTGATGTGGCACGGTGATGTGTCAATCCTACATGGATTATAAAAACTTGTATTTTTGTCCTCACATGAGGAGATAGGCGTCCCACTTAGTGGTAGGAATATTCTGCCATGTGTCGGCATCTTCTATGTTGTGTAAGGAATGTTTGACTAAAACGGTTATGATGGATTCCTATGACGAATCTATGACATGTAAGAGTCAGAAATAGAAGGTTATAAGATAGGTGATGACATGTGTCATGAAGCATCTTTGAATAAGGCATATTTGGGCACCCCAAGGTGGAATATGACATGTTGTAAGAGAATATAGTATTTATAGCGTGTGTATGATAGATTCTCTTACAGCTATAAGTTGTAACTGCTATGACAGATTCTATGATGGTCGTAAGTGTTGTAAGAGCATCTGTCATAGCCCATTTTGGAAATAGGTGACCTCTTTGGGATGGGAGTTGTGGACAAGTGTCAGGCACATTCTACAATGTTGACCAAGTGTCCTTGGGTGTGGTTTTTGGTCCAAGATGCCATGTTGGACGCCCATTCCAAGAAAGCTCCAATATTGCCTTGTATTTCCTATTTATACAGGTGCTTGGAGATGGAGTTTGTATCATAGGTTTATAGGTACTGTTATGCTACCGAATTGACTCTAGACACGAGTGTCGAAGACCATTGAAGCTTGCATTGCAAGTGTGTTGTAAACATTCTTTCAGATTTGTTAATACATTGTGCATGTTTCTGAGTGTGGGGTTTTTCACTCGATAAGGGTTTTCCCCACCATAAATCTTTGTCTCTCTTCTTTTGTCTACTTTCTAGTTCTCGTGTTTTGCTGCAATATCTCATGTTAATGGTTTAACATTTCTATAATAGTTAGGATAAAGTTGAATTTGCATAGCCCTCTCCTTATTAGATTAGTGTAGGAAGCATTTTCCGCACACCTAGCTTCCTTTCAATTAGCTCCCTTGAGAAGAGATAGTATTCCCTCTGCCATAAAGCTCTTGTGACGTACTTGAGCTTTTAGAGGGGAGAGTGAGATATCCTTACCTATCATCTCTCGCAAAGATACAAATGTCTGACACCTTTATGGAATGACATTTGGTCGACGGAGTATTAAGTTGTGAGCTAATCTACTGCAATGAAACCTTGTCTTTAGGAATAAAAAGTGCTTGATATTGTTTGCAATTGTCTTATACCCATGGAAGCATCATGATTTTTGTGAGCATGGAACATACACTATCTGTTGTGTCAGTTCTTTTTGCAAATTTGTTTGATGTGTTTTCTCTTGCCAAAGCAAATCCAATCAAAATCAAAACCAAAACTATCAAAATTTTCCTTATAAAGCATCACAGACACTGCTTCAGCGCCTTTGGTATAATAGCAGGTCGCCTTTGGTATAACAGTAGCTTGCCTTTGGCATAACAGTATGTCACCTTTGGCAAAACTACTTCAGTGCCCTTGGTATAACAGTAGCTCGCTTTTGGTCTAACAGTAGCTCACCTTTGGTATAACAGTACCTCACTTCGGTAAGCTTAGTCCAATGCCTTTGGTAACACAGTAGCTCACTTTTGGTAACACAGTCTTGTGCCTTTGGTCAAATAGTATAGTGCCTTTGGTCTAGTGAATTTGTTTATCAAAATTGTCTTTTCCAAAGCACAACAAAATCCCAGCATCTCAAACAAAGTATCCAAGTACATCCCATGGTAACCACTAGAATCCAGCAAAATATGAAGGCTAAGCAACTTCCCCTAAGGAAGCGTAAATTGCCTCCTCATACACCTCAACCAAGCATGACTCCAAAAAGTACTCCAAAGACTCCAATAGAAAGATCAAACAACTCTCAAAATAGGCCACAACATGACCAAACAACCAATCCTCAAGAAGGTAATGTTCCTTTGGTAAATGCACCTCAATCTACAATCGGCATGCCTCAAGATTTTGTTCCACAAGGTTATACCATAGGTCCAGTCCCATGTCAAGAAGAGCGACACTTTGAATAAGGTCAATCCTCTCAAGCAGATAGACATGACCTTGATGAAATCATACAAGATCCTGGATCCATGGCCACCTTTGACAAAATCCTTAGCAAGAACCAAGATCATTTCTTTTGCTTACTAGTAGAGCAAGGAGCTAAATTACCTCAAGATTTTGATCTATCCAATCTCAAGGACACAAACAAAACCTATGATGCCATACCTGCAGTCCAAACCATGTCAACTGTGACCACACCCATACCCGAATAAAGCTCACAAGGGAGAACAATTGCACAATATGAGAATCCCCTTTATTAAAATCCAATGGCAGAGAGGCCCATATCACCTCTTCTGACTCCTATGGAGATCTACAAACACCAACAAGAGACTCTCCAACATCAACCAGAACTAGCCAAACAGGCCGCTATAGCTCAATCAAACATACAACACACTCCTAAAATATCAACACCAATCGCAAGTGGAACATTGGCTACCCCATCATGAGAAGGTTTTCCACCAAATTACAACCCAAGAAATACTTATGTAGCCATGCAATAAGGGTCTCAACAAACACCACCCCCAACATCATCAACCCTTTGTATCCTTAACCCAAACAATGTCATGCAATCCCAACCATCGTAAAACATCAACACAAACTATGTCCCTCCACCACAACATTCTTCTACACTCCATCTTACCTATTCCCATCTTAGTCAACCCCAAACATCACAAAACACATCTACCTATGTCCCTCCGCCACAACATTCATAGCTAACCTTTTTCAACACATTTCCCATTCAACCTCCACCATCACAAAACACATCGACCTATGTCCCTCCACCACAACGGTCTTCCACTCTCAACCTAAACCACACCTATCTCAACCCACAACATTCCCAAAACCAAACTTCCCAAAGCTATGTTCCACCACTACAACCAAACCCAACAAACTTTAGCTTTCCTCCACCAAACTCTTATCAACAACCATCACAAAGCCTACATTCTTACCTAGCACCACCCCCACCTCACCAAAATAAAAAAACCAAATTTCAACCCAATCTACACCCAACTTACAACACATATGATCCCAACCAATCATACGACCCTTATAACACCAATGCCCATGGCTTACACTACAATCTTCCATATGGGCAATAACAACCACTTCTAGGATAACATGAGATGTTTTCGGCCCCTCCCATAACTATGGAGCTAAAACTTGTGGAGCTTCAACAACAACTATCTGATCTAACATTTGGCCATAACAAGAAAAACTTCTCTTTGGAAGAAGTTTGTCCTTATCCATTTGATTGGTCATTACCCATGATCCCGTTTCCTCACAATTTCACTATTCCCAAATTTGATAAATACAAAGGAAAAGGAGACCCAAAAGACCATCTTAGAGAATTCTATCTTGCTTGCTTTGAGGTCTCACATAACGACACATATCTTATGCACCTTTTTCCTCGCAGTCTTGGGGGTCAATCTATAGAATGGTTCTCGCACCTGCCCAAGAGTATCAAATCTTTTAATGAGCTTGTGGACAAATTTGCCACCCATTCCTCTTACAACACAGAACATGAGATCTCCATGACCGACTTATGCAACAATAAATAGAAAAATGGGGAAACTTTCATCTCCTTCCTTCAAAGATGGAGACAAATGGCTAGCAAATTCCCATTCAAGATACCTGAAAAGCATCTTGTTAGCATATTTGTGTAGAACCTCAACCAAGAGTTAGGTTTTCATTTACAAATTCTTAGTGCTAGAACCTTTGACGAAATAACCTACAAGGGAATCAACATTGAAAAGGCCCTCATTGCTAAGGGCATGGTCAAAATCTTCAAAGAAACTAAAGATAATGCTCTGCAACAACAAACAAACGATAAACCAAAGTTTTAGAACAAAAATAAAAAGATGGCCAATAATGGTGTGGTTGATTCTAAACATGTCCAAACATTACAAACAACCCTACAACTTTCCAAACCAAGTCAAAATCTGCCTCAACAAAACCAACAACAATGACAACAAGAGCGACCTAGACAAGATTACCCTCCGCCACGTCAATTCACTCCCTTGGGAGAGCCCATGGAGTAAGTTCTATAGAAACTTTTACATAAGGGACTCATCACCTTACCAGATGCTCCACCATATGGCGAACCTGTTTACAAAACCACACGGCATAGAGAAAATGCATATTATGAGTTCCATAGAAGCAAAGGACATAGAACCACATCATGCATGAAACTCAAGAACATAATTCAAAATCTTATCGATGGAAACCAAATCTCTTTTGAGGATGAATCACCAACTCAACACATGAATAAAGACCTCAACATGTACAAGGAACCATTCCCTAACCATGGTCAAAATCCTCTTCCTGATAAAGGTAAAGGTGTTAATAACGCTTCCACTTCCTATGACTCCATTGTGGGTTGCTTTGAAGAGAGTTGGGTATCTACCCTCACAATCAAAGGCAAATCTATAGATTGCGCTGTCACAACTCGTCGTGGCCGTGTCACCATTTGTGGTCCTACACCAAGTCTCCCAACCCAATTTGATTATAATCTTGTCGAACGTCTAGGGAAAACCCCTGCACAAATCTTTGTCTTGGATCTTCTACGGTCATCACCCGCACATAAAGTTGTGATGGAAAAAGCCTTGCAAGAGTCTTTGGTTCCTACAACATAGTGATCATAGATTTCTAAGCTATTGTAGGTAACATTGCCTCACCCTACAATGTGGTCTTCTCTAAAAGAGACCTCCCATCCCATGATCCATGTCATAATGATGCCCTTCACATTGAGGTTCTCATCCATACATGCAAAATAAAATGCATACTTATAGATGGTGGTATTGGTCTCAATATCTGCTACCTAAAGTTACTTAAACAATTGGGATACTCTGAGGATCATGTCAACATTGATCAAAGTATTACAATCAAAGGGTACGATGATGCTGAGCGCTATTAAGAAGGTGTTATCCACTTGCTTATGTAAGTAGGCTCGGTCATGCTTGAAACCAGGTGCCAAGTCCTTGACATTGAGCTACCTTACAACATTATCCTAGGATGCCCATGGATCCATGCCATGAAGGCTGTCCCCTCAACATACCATCAATCTCTCAAGTTCCCATTCAATGGTACGAAGATCACTATCCCATGCAACCCTAATCCTTTTGAATTCTTCTGTGTGTTGCAAGGTAATTATAAGAATTACAACCAAGTACCTAAAAATGACAAAACTATTGCATCCCCACTATACGTCAACCTGAAAATCTGACAAAAGCCTCTACAATTGAGCCCAAGCCTCATCCTATTCCTGAAATCAAAGCTCACATCCGTGATATTGGATTTGGAGAATATGATATCTCAAAATCTTGTTGTGTAGGGCAGATGCCCCTATCTCCTAAATCCTATGGCCAACCGCCCATTGCCAAAGCAACAATTCCTTCCCCAGCATCTCTCACCTAATTTCAAGAGGGAAAATTATTGGTAGAGGAAACAATTGAAGACATTTCTTCTTGGCTCTACAAGGAGAACGAACCAATCACAATACCAGTCAAGCAATATGGAAATGGCTTAAGGATAGTTAAGAACATGGATTATAAAGGCAAAGGTGCCCTTGGAAAATAGAATCAACGAACAATGGAACCCATTATTGTGATGAAGAAACTAGACAAGAAGGGGTTAGGATTTGGTAGGAAGCTACCACGCACCTTGGACATCAAGGGTATCCTTGACAAGGTGGCAGAAACGTCTCTTGCAGATTCGATGTCTAATGAGGATATCATTGATGACTCTTCCCTCCATATGACTGACTTATTTACAAAATCCTCCATATTCATGCTATCATCAGTATCCTTAACATCCACCACAAATACCTAGGTTGTAACACTTGTCTACCCTGAACTTATCAATTGGGACCAACAAGGGTCCCCTGTTATAGATTTATTTCATAATGATGAAGCTATAGCTGAGTTCATGGGACTTCGGGATGGTATCCCTCTGGGTGATCACAAAGCTAGTTTTGTAATGGAATTAGAACCAACAACTTATTTTGGTGAGAATGCCAAATCCTCCAGTCGCAAAAGTAAAAATAAAGAAAGATCTCTAGGTGAAAACTACACTGTGGCACCTCCTGATCACAAAATAGTAAAAAGAAAGGACGTATCCAAAGATGAAAACCCAACTGTGGCACCTGAGGATGGAGGATTTGACCTTCCCCTACCTTCTAAGTATCAAGAGAAGTTAGCTCTCCTAGCGGAAGATTCTATAGAGATAAACCTTGGCACAGAGAAAAATTTGACGACCACATTCCTTGCAACTTCATTATCAGAAACAAAGCACAATAATCTTAACAACTTCTTCTTACCAAGAACCATCAACTTTGCATGGACCTATGCTGATATGCTAGGGTTAGACCCCAAGCTAGTGGTTCACTATCTAATAGTTGATCCAACAGTTAAACCAATCAAGCAAAAGCTAAGGAAGATGCACCCACAGATAGCTCTCTTGGTAAAAGTTGAAATACAGAAGTTGCTAGATGCAAAGTTCATCTGGCCTATTGATTATTCAGAATGGGTCTCAGACATTGTACCTATGTCTAAACCGAATGGGCGCATCTGCATGTGTAATGATTTTAGAGATCTTAACAAAGCATGTCCCAAAGATGACTTTCCATAACTGAACATTGATCTCATAGTAGACTTGACCGCTAGTCATGAAATTCTTTCTCTCATGGATGGGTTCTCTGGCTACAATCAGATAAAGATAGCAGAAGAAGATCAACATAAAACATCTTTTACTTGTCCTTGGGGTAACTATTGTTGGTGCGTCATGCCATTTGGTCTTAAAAACGTAGGGGTAACCTATCAAAGAGCAATGATAGTGATATTCCACAATCTCTTTCATCATATCATGGAGGACTATGTGGATGACATACTAGCAAAATCTTCTAGGGAAGATCACATACAAGTTCTAGGACAGATCTTTGATAGGCTCGAGAAATACCAAGTGCGCCTCAATCCAAAGAAGTGTGTCTTTGGTGTAACATCAGGGAAGCTGTTGGGATACATTGTATCTCACAGAGGTATCGAAGTAGACCCCGCAAAAGTCAAGGCTATAGTGGAGATGCCTCCACCAAAGAACCTCAAAGCATTAAGGAGCCTTCAAGGAAGGTTACAATATATTAGGCATTTCATCTCACAGCTAGTAGATAAATGTCAACCATTTCAACACTTGCTCTGAAAGGATGTCTCATTTCAATGGGATGATAAGTGTCAAGCAACATTTGATCAGCTCAAAGAATATCTAGCTACACCTCCTATCTTGGTTCCACCAGTCGCCAATAGGCCTTTGATCTTGTACATCTCAACTACAACTACAGCCCTCAGGGTTCTTCTAGCACAACATGATGAGTCAGGAAAAGAGCATGCAATCTATTATATCAGTCAAACCTTGGTGGGTTATGAACTCAATTATTCACCAATGGAAAGAGCTTGTTTAGCAATAGTGTTCGCTTCCCAAAAGTTATAGCATTACATGCTAAACCAACACACAAATCTAATAGCCAAAATTGATCCATTGAAGTATCTACTAACAAAAGTAGCTCTTACAAGCAAACTAGCTAAATGGGTCATGATCCTTAGTGAGTTTGACATTGAGTATGTGGATCGTAAAGAAATCAAGGGACAAGTCCTAGCAGATCAACTAGCAGAAGCACCCATGATAGATATATATCCTATGGTATCTGACTTTCCGGATGAGAATCTCTTCACTCTTTCTACCTCAATAATGTGGAAATTGTACTTTGATGGTTCCTACACACAACATGGATCAGGGGCTGGCATCTTATTCATCACACCTCAAAATGACTATATTCCTAAGTCATATCGGCTTGTATTTCCTTGCACCAACAACATAGTCAAGCATGAAGCACTCCTCATAGGTATTAATACAACAGTTCAATGGGACATCACAGAACTACAAGTATATGGAGACTCACAACTAGTCATTCGCCAAGTCACAAATGAGTACCAAACAAAAGATGAAAAGTTAGTCCCCTACAAGCAACTAGTGGATGCCTACAAACCACACTTTTCTAGCATCACATTTGAGCAAATTCCAAGAGAGCATAACAAAGTTGCAGATTCTATGGCTTCTGTAGGGTCACTTATAGACATGCTTGCAAACACATAGAAATGTGAATTCTTGATCAAGCAATTGTTGATACTAGCCATAGATGTTCCAACTACTGAAATCATCTTCAAACTTGTTGGTCCCAATTCCCCATGGTATGAAGATATCTATGAATGCCTTAAACATGGTACCTTTCCCATTGACCTATCTGCTACCCTTGACGCAAAACCTTTATCCATCAATCCTCCTGTTACACTATTCTGGGTGATACACTATATCGCTGGAGTCTCGATGGTATCCTCTTATGATGTCTTAATGTGGAAGAAGTCGAAGCTACCTTACGAGACATACACGAAGGTGTCTGTGGCACACATTCTACTAGTCCTAATCTCACTAAGAAGATACTTAGAATAGGTTACTACTGGCCTATAATAGAACAAGATGCTTTACAGTTTGCTAAGAAGTGTCTATAATGTCAACAGCATGGAGATTTGATTCACACACCAGCTCATGAACTACAACCTGTGACAAATCCATGGCCTTTTTCTCAATGGGGTCTCAACCTCATAGGACAAATCCACCCATCCTCATCCAATGACCATAAATTTATCATTACCGCCACTGAGTATTTCATGAAGTGGGTTGAAGCCATTCCCATAACCTATATCACTAGTAAGCAAATAGCCAAGTTTATCCTTAACTACCTCATTTGCCGGTATGGTATCCCCCAAGCCATTGTCACTGATAATGGGGGACTATTCAAGAATCAAGATGTCCATGCCTTATGCACACAATACAATATCCAACATCACTTTTCAACTCCCTATTATCCACAAAGTAATGGCCAAGCTGAGGCTTCCAACAAAACCATTCTTAAAATCCTCAAGAAAATGATCAATGAAACTGGTCGTGATTGGCACCTGCAACTCAATCCCACCCTATGGGCATACCACACTAGTATTATAACATCAACTGGTGCCACAACCTATGCCTTGGTCTATCGTTCTGAAGCCATCCTACCTATAGAGGTCGAAATCCCATCCCTCAGAGTATCCATGTAGAACCTGATTGATGGATTGGAGTATCGCACTTCCAGATTAGTTGAGCTAGAACTACTAGATGAGAGGTGCCTTGCCGCGCTTAATCATCTGCATGTCTATCAAAACCGCCTCCAGCGTAATTACAACAAAAAGATCAAAGAAAGATGATTTCAAGTTGGTGATCTTGTCTTAAAAGAAAATCAGAGAAATCAAGCAGATCGAGAAAAGAAGGGCAAGTTTGAGCCTAACTGGTTAGGCCCCTTTATTGTCACAACAAAATATGGATCAGGAGCTTATACTTTAGCTACACCTGACAGCATTCCTCTAGATGAGCCACTTAACAGTGTTCATCTCAAGAAGTTTTTTGTCTGATCCTCAGAGTATCTAAAAAAAAAAGACAAATAATCTGTCCTATGGTGAAAACATGGTAAACAGATGCCTTGGATAAGTACCATAGTGAAAACTTGGCAAACAGGTGTTATGTGTAGAGTTAACATCCATCATCTATCAAGTCTTGTTCATTCCATTTTTCACAGCACACTTCATCCATCTATTAATAATAAAACCATTGACCTTGTTTGCATTTCCATCTCTCTATCTAGAATAGCTTGGAAATTTGTCAGTGTCCATCATTGTCATCCCACGTCTCGATCTATGTCACATAGTTATCACTGTCTTGTCCTAAGTCAAACTTTCTATATCTTCTCCATCAGACACCCATGCAAACACCTCTACTAGAATGGGGGCAAGTCTTTCCTTAACCTAGGTCTAGGAACACTTCCTTGTTCGTGGTTCACAGCAAAACAAACACTTCCAACAACCCAAAACACAAACACATCAACAATCCAAACAGACACACAAGCACTTCAAGCATCTCACCGAAACCTAAAACACTTCAACACGATCCTATGTCATCGCACCAAACAAAACTACATATTATCTCATCTCACATCTTAAGGTACCTTGATCCCATGGATATGGGTATGTAGGCACTCTGGAATACGAAGGACATATCCACTACTCAGGTACATAAGATGTCATAAAAAACACGTCAACCCTAAAACCCAAAACATGACAACAACACCTTTCCTACATCATCACACTAGCCAGAACTACATTTTATCTCTACTCAATCTTAAGGTACCTTGATCCCATGGATATGGGTATGTAGCCAGTATGGAATACGAAGAAAGTTTCCAGTACTTAGGTACATAAGATCTCATCATTTCACCAACTCCAGCTCAAAACACCTTGACCCACTCATCACTCTACCCAGAACTACATATTATCATTTTTCATCTTTCATCGTATGTGCCTTGATCCCATGGATACAGGGTATGTAGGCAGTCTAGAATACGAAGGATGTATCCAATACTCAGTCACATATGATTCATCATTCTTCACCCACCTCAATCCATTGACATTCCATCTTTCTAGTCTTCTGTTTATCAAAATCCATTCACCTCAACTTGACTAACTCAAGTAGAAAAACAACAAACACATGCATCCTTTGAAAGGAAAAGTCCTTAACAAACCTAAAGCAAAGAAACTTACTTACAGAGCCACATTCTTTCGTACATATCGATTGCCAACATCAGCTAAGTCAATCTCAACCAAGCAGCAGATCAACAAACTTATCTTTTATAGGAGGTTCCATGCTCGAAACCAGACCAACACATGCGTCTTGTACGGCATGTGGCATTTCCTGCAATAGGACATTATCTTTTTAACAGATAACACCCTTTAATGGACACATAGTTCCTATGATAAGGCTGTTATCTTTCCTATCTAATCTATCCTGAGCAACCTCTTTGGCAAGAGAATATGTTGGCTGTATGTTTACTTTGTAAGTCAGTCAATTTGCTTTATGGTTTATCATTTGTTCCTGTTCCAATACCTATTCAAGACTACCTTGATTTTTCTATAATCTTGGTATGTTGCGATGCAATATGGATTGGGGGCATAGTCATTGCTTTTGTGTGTCATGTTTGAGGAATGATCTTTATCATCTTTCTTAGCAGCATAGTTACCTTGTGTGTGTTCTGACCTAGCATCTTACATATTAATATTCTTCTTGCATTTACATGTATTGAAGTTTATTTTGTGTTCAAGACTGGCTCATTCACATATTCAAAAAAGGTTATATTATGTCTAAGGGATATAAGTTCAAACCACTTGCTTGTAGAGTCAACGTCCACGCACTCGGATATCACAGCACCTTGGTCTTTTATACCTTGGTGGCGAACTATCCATGTGCTATATCAAAATAAGGATTGCTCTTTATCAACATTTGTGAAACCATTGCAACAAGCTCATCCATTTACCCATCCATTTATCCATGGCCTCATATAGTTTTTAAAGAAAGGATTGATCAACAATTTTTCTTTCATGTTCTCTTCTATCTCCAACACAATCTTCTAGTCGAGCATCAACCCAGTTCTTATGTCGCTTCCCTGTCTTTCCTCTCGAGGGGGCATCCTACGCTAGTTACATAGGGGCAGCTAGCTACACTGGAGCATCAAAATTATATCATGTCTTCAACAATCATTCTTTGAAGCAACATTGTAGACTACATTGCATCAAGGAGGGGCAAAATGTAGACACCCTAAAATGACCATGTCTTCGAATCACTTGCATTTCATCTAGTCTATCAAATCACCTGCATTTAAACATTAATTGAATAATCTAATTATTTAATTAATTTCATCAAATTCTTCCAAAACTCCAAAATTCAACATTAATTGAATAAACTGTATTTATTTAATTAATTTCACCAAAATCAACCTTATTCTTCCAAAATTAAATAATTTTCATTATTTAATTAAATCATTATCCTCTTTCAAATTTCAAGTCTACATTAATTAAATAAATCCAATTATTTAATTAGTTCATAAATCCTCTCTTATCTACAATTAAATAATTTACATTATTTAATTAAATCAAATTGTTCTTCTAAATTTAAATAAATCATGCAAATTTATTTAAATTGTCTCAATCTTTAAAAATAAAATATAATCAAAATGTTTTATTTATTCTTCTATCATGCATAAACAATTAAATAAATTTATTTATTTAATTTCCTCAAATATCTTCTCAATCCTCTAAAAATAAATAAAATCAAGTATTTTATTTATAAACTTCATATTCCTCTATCATGCACAATCAATTAAATAAATTTATTTATTTAATTTCAATTATCTTCCAATTCCTCTAGAAATATCATGTTAACTCATGTGCACAATCAGTCTTATTTTTAGAACTCTAAAAAAGGCAAAATTACAAGTTGAGTTATCTATTCAATCAATCTTGTTTCCATCATATCTTAATAAAATTATCCTTTTGGAGTGACACATGTCGTGTGCACATTCAGCATGAGTTATTTAATTTATCTCCTCCATTGATTCTATTGAATTATCTAGACCGTTAATCGATCATGTTTGAAACCTATATAAACCCCCCTCATCTCCTTCACAAATCCTCTTCGATCACTTATTCTCAGGCATCCTTTATAGCGCTTTGAGCATACATCACATCGTTGAGCAACTTCCAATCTTTTGACATTGATCTTTTGAGCACTTTGAGCACTTACATCTCCTTGTTACAAACATGGTTTCATAACATTATTGAGCAATCTACATATCTACAAAGAGAACAATACAATCTAGGTGAAGTCTTTCTTATTTGAGTTATTTCTTGATATTGGACTTTTACTTAGATCGATCTCTTTATGTTATGGGTTATTGATTTGTTTTTATCATTACTTTTATTTTATCATTCGGCATCTCAATTTTCCTCACACACACAGATATATATATGTGTGTGTGTGTGTGTGTACATGTATGATGCAAGAGCACCTGGGCGCACGTATGATCAGCATCACACAAAAACATTTTTAGTTTTGTTTGGTTTTCATTGATTTAATTTTGGTGGATGTTCTCGGTTTGTGAAGCACCTACAAAAGACAAATGTTAGACACTCGCAGTTGCTCTTCCTGTCATGACAACTTTTGGTGCTTTCTTTTAGAAATTATTGCAAGGCAATTTATACTTTAGAGGCTTAGAGTTTCAAGTATCATTGTAAGCCTTCGAGGAAAAAAGTTGTGATGTTTCTGTTAAAGTGGTTGAAATCAAGGAATACAAATCCTTCCAATCTAAAGTTGGTGGTGAAGTTTATTGCCAATCCATGATATTGGATATACCATGTAATTTGCTCGAAAGGTTTAAAGACTTTCTGCCAAATCTAGACTTCATTCCTACCTGAAAGCACAGTGATTGGAATAGGAAAGCAATATATATCATTTTATTGTGAATATCATATCTCAGGGTAATCAAAATATCACTGGAGATCTTCTTGGTTATGAGGCCAAGTTTGTCTTATTATTAATATGGATAGTCTCTTAACCACATGTCGATAACGCCTAGAAATTGAAATACCAAAGGGAAAAATAAAAGTGCCCATTTCAAAGGTTGAACTTGTAGTGCTTCATTTCAAAAATATCTTTAATGTCTTGGTATGAAAGAGTTTCTGAAGTTTGGTGAAGTATCTAGACTGTATGAGGTGCATTCCACATTAGCATAACAACAGTTAGAGAAGATGAAATGATCAAAGGCATGGAAATGGTTAAGTGCTTCACAATGGTGTCACCTCACCTTCCTTGCTCAACGATTCCTATTATCATTTAAAAGAGAAATTTGGAGATATATTAAGTGAGACCATCGAATGGAGATAGTGCAGTGAAGTAGAGAGAGTGGGAGAGGTTCTTAGTCTAGGAGTGGAGTCTATCATTGAAGAGAAGAAATAGAAAATGATTGGTCTAAGGAAGACTATGAAGGAACTTAGCCAGTGCCAATGTGTAGGCAGTTGCGAGTATGCAGATGCAAATGAATAGAGGATAAGAGTTTGCTGAATGAACACCAGAGGGAGAGATTTTATGCAGAGGAAGGCCATTTGTAGGCTGATATTTGTAGAATTTGTAATGTAGATTATGTTTTTTATAGTGAATCAATTTAATCAAGTTGTTGCAATCATTCATTGAGTTAAAATTTTAATTTGGTCAAATATATATGCTTGTGTATTGGTTTGTAAAAGTGTGTTTGCAGCAAAGGGTTGTGTTTTCCTTCTACCTTAATCAATGTATGTATGTATGTATATAGACATATATGTATTTAATATATATACCAAAATCAATATATATATATATGTATGCACCTATATATATAAAAATAGTGGTAAAAGTGAAGTTTACAAATTAAAAATATTGTTAATGCATGATGGGTTGTTCATGCACCCACAATACTATGAAAAAGTGTTAGTTTTTTCTAGAACTTAAGTGAAGCATTGGCAGGCTTGACTCATCTTGAATGCCCAAAATAGGGCAGCAAAATGAATAAAATAGAGGTCAAAAACCCTATTACACACAACAACGATTTTAGCAAAAATTCATGTTAGTTTTTGGAAAAATCTTTGGCGGCAACTTCTTGTGAGGAGTTTGAGCAAAATATAGCAATTTGGGCACACCATATAGGGAGATTGAGCATTCACATAACAATCTATAGTTATTTGCCTCTCTATTTATCACTATGTACATTCTTCTTGATGAATTCTTGCAAAATTAGCATGTGAATTGAATGATGTATGTGATGTTTACCAGTAAATTCCAGATCTTGAATTCACTATATATATATATATATATATGCATTTTATATATTGATATAGAGGTTTATGTCTTGCATTCTATATATCTATATAGAGGTTTATCTATGTTGTTTGAATATATATGTATATGCTTTTTATATATTTATACAAAGGTTTATCTCTACTATTTGCAATGTAATTTTATGAATTTATGGTACATTTGGCATCTCTATTTTTCCAATATAAAATCTCTGTAAAAACATGAATGATCTTACTCAAATTTATCTCAAAATTTATCATAGTTGTAGCATGAAATCAAATCTTGCATAATGATATGAAATCAGTTTAATTTGATCTTTCCTTTGAGTTAATTGCACATGTATGTGGGTAAATATACACGCATATGTATTCGTATATATATGCCTATATATATATTTATATGTATATATTTACATGATATAGATACTTGCATCATTTCTATGTGACTGATATCTATATAGCCTTGAACTATAAAAACATCAAGAAAATAGTTAGAAACATGAAATTTAGACAACATATGCATTTGCATCAAATATCACATAAAAAAATAGTAGAAGACTTAAATGCATAAAGAATCACGTAGTTATCTTTTTGCATGAAAACTATTATGCATTTACATAAAATCTTGCATGAATTCATAGTAAGAAAAGAAATGCATTATGTATCATGATGTTTATCATTTTGCATGAAAGAAGAGTTAATTTTATTGGTTATATGCATGTTATGCTTAGATTTGTCCTTGTTAAGGAAAGTAGTTTTCTTTCTTTGTGTGATGGGTTTACCTTTCAGGACAGGTGTTGAATATGGGCTAATAGAGAGTAGATCTTCTTTTTGGGATCTACAACTGATATATGGTTTTAAGTGCTTTGGCCAAAGCCACATGTTTCATTGAAATAGATGAATATTTGTCTAGTATATTATATATTCTCTACCATATCATGATAGTAAGACATTACATGTTCATGTTAGAAATGCATGTAGATATATCAGGTTGCACCAGATTCTATCTTACCTTCCATTCTCAAGTTGCAAGGAATTTCATGTAGGCTCAGGTATTCTTCATGTTAGGAAGAATTCTGGGGAAGCACCTGAACCATGTTCTCCTCTCTTGGATTTGTAGGTGACCATTGGGGTTAGTGGCGGCCAGAGACTTTATTGATTATGTTTCATATATCATTATTTATATTTGTACATAATTATTTGTATGGTGGTGACTAGATGGACATGAGAGCCTACATTGTATTCTTATATATCATATTTCATGTACATATAACCTAGATTAGACACTTTTACATGTGAGATGTAATATGTGAATTGTATATATTGAAGATGTTTCATTCATTTCCTTATTAATTTGGAATTGAGTTGTTTATTTAATTTGTGATATAATTTTTGGGTAGCATCCCTTAGATTTGGTATCAGAGCTAAGTTTAAAACTAGGGCCTTTGTCTACTAGGCTAAAATACAAACCTTGATGTAGGTGTTTTCCTAACCAACCATGCTAAACACTAGAAATAGTGGTGACCACAATGGCCTGAGCAATGAGCAAAATGATAGGTTGTACCAAATCCTCAACTTCCTAAATGAACAAAGAACCAAGATGGACAACTTAGAACAAGAGGTCAAAGGAAATTGGGGGGGTCAAAACAAAAATGAGAATCAAAGGAATGAGGAACATAATCAAGAGAATGAAGACAATGGAAACAATCGGGGTAGAATTGCAGAAGAACTGGGCAAGGACCTGAAGAGAATTGCACCACCCAAATTTGATGGCAAAACCATCGAAGATGGAGTAGAAGATTGGATCATTGAGATGGAGAAGTACTTCAATCTCTATAATCTATCCAATGAGACCAAGGCTATGTGGGGCGTGTAACAACTCTTTGGTGAAGCAGCTACTTGGTGGGACAACAAAAAAGATGAGAAGTTGCTACCAAGGGAGATCACTTGGGAATTGTTTCTCCAACTTTTCAAGAAGATTTGGTTACCTTAGCTCTTCTTTGATAAGCGGATAGAATTCCAAAACCTAACCCAAGGTAACATGACAGTGACTCAATATTGGGAAGAGTTCACCAATTTTCTTAAGTATGTACCACTGTATCAGATGGATGAATGAGTCAAGATCTAGAAGTTCATCTTGGGATTGAGGCCTTAGATTGGAGTAGATGTGGACATCCGTAACCCTTTGACTATGGATGAAGTTTTTGAGAAATCAATAAAACAAGAGCAGAAGCTTCAAAACGTGGGTAACTATCATGATTGCAAGAACAAAGAAACTAGGAATAAGAAATTTCAAAAAAAAAATCAGCAAGGAGGCAATAGTTGTCAAATCCAAAACCTGAAGTGAGACAACTTTTGTCAAGATAAAACAAAAGGAAATTACATTGGAAGAAATCAGAGGGGAAACTACAACAACAATAACAAGAGGGATAGGCATGAAGGACCAAGAGAACCTCATGACAAATACTTTGTATGCAAAGGAGAACATTATGCCAATGCTTGCCCTCAATGGTCAATGAGATGAAAGGAAAAGAATCAACAAGGAGCACCTCAAAATCAAATCCATGTGGTGCCATTCAAGTTAACCAATGCTCCCATAAATTTCATGAACCTAATGAATAGTGTATTCAGAGATTGCTTGGATGACTTTGTGCTAATATATCTAGATGATATCCTAATCTACTCCAAATCTATTGAGGAGAATGATAAGCATTTGAGGATAGTGTTACAAAGATTGAGGGAGCACAAACTTGTTCGTAAGCTATCCAAATGTGCCTTCTATCAAGACAAGGTGCATTATGGAGGCCATATCATTTTAATAGAAGGGATTGCAATAGATCTAGAGAAAATTAAGGCAATTGTGGAATGGCCAACACCACCGAATGTGACTAAAGTCTAAAGCTTCATGGGACTTGCAGTGTAGTATATGAAGTTTGTAGAAGGGTTTTCTATAATTGCAGCACTAATCTCTTCACTCCAAAAGAAAGGAAAATAATTTGAGTGGATTAACAAGTGTGAGCAAATTTTTCTATCTTTTGAAGGAAAACCTCACTACATCTTCAATTTTGACTATACATGATCCAAATGGAAAATTCACAGTGATAACCGATGCATCATGAGAATGTGTAGTAGGAGTGCTAATGTAGAATGGCCAAGTGGTAGAAAGTTAAAGTAGTATGAGCTGAACTATGCACCACATGACTTAGAGTTGGTAGCCATTGTTCATGCATTACAGATGTAGAGACATTATCTCCTAGGGAAGCCATTTGAATTGAAGACAGACCACCTAGAACTCAAGTATATCTTTACTCAACCCAATCTCAATGCTCGACAAAGGAGATGGCTAGAGTTCCTCAGCAAATATGATTTTGGGGTTGAGTATATCAAAGGGAAGGATAATAGATTAGCTAATACTCTTAGCTGAAGAAGACATTTAGTAGCCATGACTACAACAAGGTCTAATTTGAGACAAGTGGTTCAAAATTTACAAGGAGATGAGCACTATTCTAGAGTGAAGCAATCTTTAGAGAAGAACCCATTGAACTATTGTTTCAATGGGTATGCATTTTAATTAGATGAAATTTTGAGACACCAAGGAAGAATGTACATTCCAGACTTAGGGGATTTGAGGAAGTTGATCCTAGAAGAGATTTACAATGCACCAACTATTTAGGGCACCCTAGAGTAACCAAGATGGTAAAAGAATTGAGATCTCTATATTTTTGGCCAAGACTTGAAAGAAGGATGTGATTGAATTTGTGGCTCGATGCTTGGAATGCCAGTGAGTTAGGGATGATCATGTTCATCCAACAGGGCTTTTGTACCCACATAGTGTACTAGAGTATATATGGCAAGTGATTAGTATGGACTTCATTCAAGGGTTTCCTATGTCCAAGAATAGGTATGATGTCATCTTATTAGTTGTAGATAAGTTGACCAAGGTAGCACACTTCATTCTAGGAAAACTTAAGGATGGTTCATTGACCTTAAATCCAAGAAGTTTTTTGAAGAAATCTTTCATTTACATGGAGTACTTGATATGATCATATCAGATTGAGATACTCGCATGACTTCTAGATTTTGGACAACATTGAATGTCGCTTTGGGACAACATTGAATTTCAATTCCATATATCACCCACAAATAGATGGTCAAATAGAAAGAGTGAATCAGGTAGTTGAAGACCTACTTAGAATGTATTGCATGGATCAGCAATACAAGTGGGAAGAGTATCTTCGATTGGTGGAGTTTGCATATAGAAATGCCTACCATGCATCCTTGGGAATGGCACTAGTTGAATCTCTTTATGGGTGAAAGTGTCACAGACCTATCAGTTGGGATAAAGTGGAAGATAGAATCATAATTAGTGTAGAGATGCTTAGAGATGGAAGAACAAATGAGATTGATCAAGGAGATATTAAAGGGAGCATCAACTAGATAGAAGAGTTATGTAGATAAGAACAAGGCTTTCATACAGTTTTTAATTGGGGACAAAGGCTTTTTGAGGGTCAAACCTCATAAGAGTTCCATATATTTTGGCAAATCATCCAAACTAGCACATAGATTTGTGGGTCCTTTTGATGTGTTGGAAGTGATCAACCCAGTTTCTTATAGACTTGCTCTATCACCCGCTCTTGCCCAAATCTACAATGTGTTTCCTGTTTCTATGCTTAAACCATACCATCCTAACACAACTCATATACTTGATTCATATGCTTTACAGTTATAGGATCCAGGAGTGGTGCTAGTGGAGCCCACTCAAATTCTTGATAGACATAATGTTAAGTTGCATAATAGAGATGTAGTCAAGTATAAGGTCCAGTAGGACCAATATTTAGTGGATAGTGCCACATGGGAGAATGCAAAGGATATAGACCAATCTTTTCCTCATTTGAGGACTTAGTTTGAGATACTTTTATATGCATTAGTGTGACACTCTTATTTGCTTTAGTGTGTGTTTAATAAGACATTGGGACGATGTCTCTTCCTAGTGGGGAAGGATGTCACATCTCAAATTTTGTTTGTGTAATTTAACATTAATAATAAATGGAAAACTCGATGGGACAATTGGACATATTTTGTTTAATGCATTGGTGAATGTGTGTGCATGAATGAAAATTAGATATGATTACTAAGAATGCATGGAATTAGATTAAATAGTGATGAATTGCATATTTCAAATATTTTGATTATGATCATCATTTATGGACTAACCTATTGATGAGAAATTGAGTGCAAATGAATGCAGGGTGCAGGATTGAAGGCAAGAACATGGTTGAGGTAGAGATTACCTAGCCACCCAAAAATAGTTGGCATGATGGAAATCATATACACACACTCATGTAGTTGCATTCATACTACATTTTGAATGGTTTTGTTATGTATTTTGTGTTATCATGCACACGTAGGTTAAATTATGCATTTGATTTAAATGATGATTATGGTTGGGATTGTTTAAATTATTAGTTTATGGATATGCAATCTTGTTTACGACATGTTCATTTCAAAAAAATGACTTAGGAAAAATAAAATCATTTCTTTTATATTAATGTTATTGTCTTAATGACTATTTTTGGTTTCACAATGTAATTATTTTTCTTTTCAATTAAATATATATATATATAGTGATTGATTTCAGTATATATATTAAATACATATATTTGTCTATATATATATATATAGCTTATTATATAAAAATAGTGGTAAACGTGAAGTTTACAAATTAAAAATATTGTTAATGCATGACAGGTTGTTCATGTGCCCACAATACTATGAAAAAGTGTTAGTTTTTTTTAGAACTTAAGTGAAGCATTGGTGGGGTCAACTCATCTTGAATGACCAAAATAGGGCACCAAAATGCATAAAATAGAGGGGAAAAACCCTATTACACACAACAACAGGTTTGGAAAAAATTCATGGTAGTTTTTGGAAAAATCTTTGGAGACAACTTCTTGTGAGGAGTTTAAGAAAAATACAGCGATCTGGGTGCACCATACAAGGAGATTGAACATTCACACAATAATCCACAATGGTTTTTCTCTCTGATTATCAGTATGTACATTCTTCCTAATGAATTCTTGCAAAATTAGTATGTGAATTGGATGATGTATGTGATGTTTATCTCTGCTGATGAATATATATGTATATGCATTCTATATATCTATACAAAGGTTTATCTCTATTGTTTGAATATATATGTATATTCTTTTTATATATTTATACAGAGGTTTATCTCTGTTGTTTGCAATGTAATTTTATGAAATTATGGTACACTTGGCATCTCCATTTTTGTGATATAAAATCTCTGCAAAAATGATGCAGGGGTATCATGCTCTTATCAATTTTGGTTTTATTTTCCCTTTTGATGTTTTGGTTTTGGTTTGCATCTTCATTGTTAATAAGTGCATTTGAGCATAGAATTTCCTGCCGCTTAGAAATTAGCTAGAATTCCCTGTCACCAAGCAACAGGAACTTGTCTTGAAAGAGGTCTTTAAACCATCAGAAGTTATTCTTCAATCCCACTAGTGCCACTTGACAGTTCTGATGAAGATAGTCGGGAAAGTTTGAGAGGAAGTTGAAAAGGTCTCTAGCAGATGGTTCAATGACAATTGGTGGAAAATAGAAGACAACCTCGATGACGGTGACAGTGCAGTGTGAGGGAGATGAAATGATGGCAATAAGAAGGGATATCTTAGTGGACAATAGAGGATCGACAGGAAGGACGGTTAGGGACAGAAGGAGAAGTTGAAACGAATAAAATTAGTTACTAAGAAGGAAGTTAGTGTTCATTTAGGACATACAACTGAGAGGGGGGGTGAATTAGTTGTCACCAAAACTTTCTTTTATTTAAACACTTAAATCCTTCTTATATTTCTACAGCATAATAACGATTTAATCATGGAAGCACAATGTAATATCTCAAGAGCAGAAACACATTAACACAAATGACACTAAGATTTTAATGTGGAAAACCTGGTTAAGGGAAAAACCATGGGGTGACTAACCCAAGATTGTATTCTCTATTAAAAGAATAAGAAGAACAAAATGGCACTTGCCAATTAGGGCTCACTGTCCGAGCACACTACTCACAAGAGGCCCATTGCCTACAGGAGACACACTATCTATAGAATAATAAATATTACATACTTGAACTAGAGATTAGCATCTTCACCATGCCTGAGTCAGTTCCATTTAAGCTCAACACTTCTACTCTGTTTTTCTCTCTTCTCCTTTCTACCACTTTCTCATCTCATCAAGGATACTTTGAAATGACTTCACAACTCTTATTTATACAAGACATTGACTTTGGGATAATCAACAAAGTCGGCACAATACATACTTTATTTTATTATAGAGAAAATACACAAATACAACTTGATTTGTTACAAGAACTTCATGTGTATCACCACACTGTCAGCCGCACATATCTGGGACTTCAATCTTCTTTAAGGAACACACCATGCTTCATAAAACATCTTCAAGATCATCCGCAAGATGTGTAAAACATCTGGTCGGCCATGATTAGGGAGAACATCATCACCTGGAAGTAAATCTTCAATTACGAGCTTAATCTTCAATGCGGACCGCCAACACGAACTGGACACAATCTAGAGACCCCCACAAGCTTGCTTGAATCACCAAGAATATCCACACCACTTTTACTTATTGAAATCATTTGCATCTTCATTAGGAATGTCAAGAACATAGTCTGTCATTACTGTCACATTAGAATAAAATCTTGCAAACCTCTAGACCACGAACCAGTTGAGTTGTCAATTCACATTAGCTTCCTAAACATTCCACCAAATCTGCATAATAAGATATTGCATTTCTGAATCTCACCGGACCTATTCGTGTCACTCTGTCACCTCTGAACATCTACCAGAACCAGTTTTACTCATATGGCCATAACTTCTCCAAATCTTCATGCGGACCTCTCAAATCTTGAATGGATCATCTTTAGACACATATCTACAAACCCTTTGATGCACATGCTCTAATCTTCATCTAGCTGGGATCTTCACTTCATAGAGCTTCACTGTCTTCATTGTTCTTCTATGTTTCTGATAGGACTAATTTTCTCAATATCCTCAGCACACAACTCATCCAATCCTTGACATCAATGACAACACCAATTAGGCCCATACTTGCAATAGTTAGAGTCTAACACAAAATGGCCAAGAAGGAAAAGATCACACTTGGGAAATGGGGGGTAGATTAATCAAGAATAGTCAAGAAGGTCAGGGAGGAACACCAATTAGGTAGAGGCCAAGAGGAAGAAAGGCCAAATAAAAAAATGAACGCCCAATGAGGAATGAAGGCAGAGGAAGAACGTTGGTTGTTCTAAGCAAAGATAAATATATCAGTCAGAAGAGAGACGAGAGTAGAGGAGAAATAGCACAAAAAGGGGGCCATGTGTAGGAGGAGGTTGCAGCCTAAAAATAGAGGCCATCGAATAGAGAATGCAGTGAGTAGAGAGAAGGTTGAAGGCCAAAGAGTTAAGACTAGAGAGTAAAGAGGGTCGTAGGACACAGGACGAAGAGGCAATTGTTGCAGGCAAAAGCAAGAGAAAGATTAGCAAAGAAGAGGCCGATTATTAGAAGGGGGAAGTGGTGGAGAGATAGCAAGTGAAATGGGAATTCATAGGAAGAGTGAATCCACATAAAGAAGACTGGTGCAGGGGTCGAGGAAGATAGTAGAGTGTGTGGAGAAATATTTTTGTAAAAAAAGGAAATTTGCAATAAAAGTCTTTATCTGTTTCAGTTCTATCTCATTCAATGTTTATGATTATAATGTGTGTATACTGGGATTAAGTGTTGTTTCCTTTTAGTGTTTCCTATTCCTGTCGAATTCATAGAATCATTATTGTTTTATAAGTAAATTCTTCTAGTATTAGGAATCCCATGTTTGAGAGTGTAAAAATAAATTTGTTCATAACCTGATAACCTAAACTTCCTATCATTATTGTGGGGTTGAGTTGGTACTGAATCTCGATTGAATATCTATAAGTTGAAGTTTCAATGATTAGTGAGGCTCTCTCTTGAGTGTCTTGTTATGACAACATAAGTTCCTGTAGCAAGTTAGTCTCCAAGAAGTTGTGTGTTGGAAAAGAATCATCAAATGGGTTATAGAATGGAGAGTATTAAAAGTCACACCATCATATTGGTATCAGAGCCCCAAAAGATCTTAGCAGTAGAAAAGTTTGCTATTTGTTAGTTTGATGGGAGTGTTATATGTGAACCTAGAGTTCTAAAAGATCTGGGCAGTGGGCACTATGTGTGTTCTAGATTTTGATGGGTGTTGTTGTATGAGTGTTGCAGTCTAATGTATGTTGCAGTTTGATTGATAGAGGAAGAGAGTAGAATGTGGGTTCATAATACAGGGCTGAGCAAAAGAGTACCCCGGGAATAGGTATCAGAAGATAGAAGGATACAAGTTTGCATGGGTAGAGCACCGAAAGGGAGACAACCTGTGCTAGAAATAAGTTGCAGTGAAGTGTGTTGTTGTGTGAACTGATCACCGAAGGAGAGGTAGTTTGCACTTGCAGTTTGAATAGAGATTGTGGATTGCAGCAGTAAGAAGGATGGGTATTAGTGTAAGAAGACCTATCATAATCCCATTTTGGGATATATATTGGGATGGAGTAGAAGGCAGAAAATTCCAAGAGGAATTGTATAAGATTGCTAGTAGAATGGATATGTTGGAAAAGAGTTATTTTCATGCTGATGTTGTGGTTGCAAGAAGTAGGCAAGAAGAGAAGAGGAAAATTCTCATTAAAGATAATAAGGAAAGGAGAAAAGAGAAAGTGCAGCAAGGAGCACTTGAAGAAGAAGAGAAGATAGTGTCTATGGAAGAGGCACTTGAAGAGACATCTTGGTCTCTTGATTTATTTTCTATTGATTTGTTTGAAAGTGTGAATGCAGGTATGAAGAAGGTTGAGAACAAGCCTTTGGAGGCAAAAGGACAAAGGGCAAAAAGATAGCCTATAGATGAAGATGAAGATAAGACCGAAAGAAGACAAGTTGCAACAATAGATAATAGAAGACAGTTTGTAGCAGTGGTGCAATACAAGGTACCTGAAGATGGAGAGAGGGCTAATGAAGAAAAGAAGAAATCTTGTAAAGAGGAAGAGGTGGCAAGACATGAAGCCAAGAATGTAAGCAAATTGGGGCAGCAGACCAATGAGGAGGTAAAAGTGAGTTTTAGTGGTGATTTTGTTTATGCAAGTGAAAATAGGAGTGTAAACCTGCAAGTTAGAAAGGAGAAGAGTAATTTAGTGGATCATGGCTATATAATACCATATTGGCAAATGAAATTAGTTATAAATGTATAGCAAAGAGAAGTGAGGCAAGGAGTGGCTTGTACTAACCTTTATGACATTAAAATAGCATCAAGGATGGAAGATATGACAAGGAATCAGAGAAGACAAGAGGATAGGCCAAGTACAGAGGCAACAAGACATCAATTCAGGAAGATGGAAAACCAAGTGTGGGTAGTGAAGCATGGAACAACAGTAGAAGAAGTTGACAATGAGAAACATACAAAGAAAGAAAAGAGGAGATGTGCAGATATTGACAAGCCTAATGAAGAGGAGCCCATGATAAAGCCACTAGAAGATGAAAAGAAGGATAATGTCCTAAAGCATGCAACAGAGCTAGAGGAAAAGCAACATGGTATGTGCAAGATAAGAGGTAGACAATCTGATTTGTATGAGGATGATATTGAAGCTTTGAATGAAATTTATGAACATGAGGAAAAGTTGTGGCTGACTGTGGATAAAAAGAAAATGAGAAGAGAGAGATATAAAATGAGGAAGGAGAGCAAAGGAAGGTAGAGTGGAATGTTTAGTAATAAGTACAAAATGGATATGAAGAATGAGTTAGCCAAGGAGAATAGAAACCAAAGGGAAAAAATAGAGAAAGACATGAAGAGTGAAGGAGGAGTAGCAAAAAATATAGATGAGGAAGCTGGAGTAGCAGAGAATAAAGATAAAGAAGCTGAGGCAAAGGAAGATAAAGAAGGTAAAGATAAAATTCATGAAGAAACAACAGGAGAATCTGAGGCAACAAAGAGTACAAAAGATGAAGACAAATACATTCTTAAGGGAAGCATAAAAGAGGCAACATTTAAAGTTAGGGCAATAAACAAGAATGGTGGTTTATGGGCACAATCCTCCTTGATTGAACAAGAATTGTAAGAAGATATTGGAATGCATATACATGGGATAGCGAAGAAGGATGAAGAAAAAGAGATTGTAGATCATAATAGAGAGGTTGGAGCAACAATGTAGGCCGAGGTAAACAAAAATGCCTTTTATATATGGATATGTATTTCTTTATATTATTGATCAATGAGAGGTTTGAGCCACAATCTGTAAGACAGCATGATATTGTGGTTTGTGATAAGCGAAAAGATCTATTAAAAATTATTTGTGGTTGTTTAATTGGGACATGGAAAAGGAAGTATATGGAATGATGAATGCAGATTTGTTGAAGGCTAAGCATGCTTTTATTGGAGTTGACAGACTCATAGGTGAAGTGGAATTAATTAGTACCATATATGTAGAGTTTCTTAATCTTCAGGTGTTTGGAAGGGATGATTTATGGATGAATGTGACAGAAAGGAATCTGGTTAGTGTGGAGTGGTATGATGAACAAAAATGTAGGATGAATATATTAAAGGTGACAAACAGATTGTGGAAGAAGCTGAAGAAGGATACAAAAAAATGAGTTTTGAATAATGACCCCATGTGCAGGAGCACATGATCTTTTTTGTCCCTTGGGAGTCTAATGTAGGGGCATCGTGCTCTTATCAATTTTGGTTTTATTTGTTCTTTTGATGTTTTGGTTTTGGTTTGCATTTTTGTTGTTAATAAGTGTAGGGATTTCTTATCTTCCTTGTAAGCTCCTATCACTATGAACATTTGAGCATAGAATTTCCTAGTGCCTAGAAATTAGCTAGAATTCCCTATCACCAACCAACAGGAACTTGTCTTGAAAGAGGTCTTTAAACTGTTAATAATTATTCTTCAATCCCGTTGATGCCACTTGACAGTTCTAATGAAGATAGTTAGGAAAGTTCAAAAGGAAGTTGAAAAGGTCTCTAGCAAGTGGTTCAATGATAGTTGGTGGGAAATAAAAGAAAACCTCGGCGACAGTGGCAGTACAATGTGAGGGAGATGAAACAATAGCAATAAGAAGGGATATCTTAGTGGACAACAGAGGATCGACAGGAAGGGTGGTTGAGGATAGAAGGATAAGTTGAAATGAATAAAATCAGTTACCAAGAAGGAAGATAGAGTTTGACACAAAATGGCCAAAAAGGAAAGGATTACACTTGGGAAATGGGGGGCAGATTAATCAAGAATAGTCGAGAAGGTTAGGGAGGACCGCCAATCAGGCAGAGATTGAGAGGAAGAAAGGCCAAAGAAAAGAATGGATGCCTAGCGAGGAACTAAGGTAGAGGAAGAAAGGCTAAATAAAAGAATGGATGCCCAGTGAGGAACTAAGGTAGAGGAAGAACACAGACTGTTCTAGGCAAAGATAAATATATCAGTCAGAAGAGAGATGAGAGTGGAGGAAAAATAGCACAAAAAGGGGGCCATGTGTGTAGGAGGAGATCGTAGGCCAAAAATAGAGGCTGTCGAATAGAGAAAGAGATGAGTAGAGAGAAGGCCAAATGCCAAAGAGTCAAGACCAGAGAGTAAAGAGGGCCATGGGCCATAGGATGAAGAGGTGATTGCTGTAGGCAAAATTAAGAGACAAATTAGCAGAGAAGAGGCTAATTATTAGAAGGGGGAAGTGGTGGAGAGATAGTAAGTGAAGTGGGAATTCATAGGAAAAGTGAATCCATAGAAAGAAGACTGGTGCAGGGGTTGAGGAAGATAGTAGAGTGTGTGGAGGAACATTTTTGCACAAAAATGAAATTTGCAATAAAAGTCTTTATCTATTTTAGTTCTATCTCATTCAATGTTTATGATTATAATGTGCATATATTGGGATTAAGTGTTGTTTCCTTTCAGTGTTTCCTGTTCCTGTCGAATTCATAGAATCATTGCTGGTTTATAAGTAAACACTTCAAGTATTAGGAATCCCATGTTTAAGAGTGTATAAATGAATTTGTTCATAACCTGGTGACCTGAACTTCCTATCATTATTGTGGGGTTGTGTTGGTACTGAATCTCAGTTGCATATCTATAAGTTAAAGTTTCAATGATCAGTAAATCTCTCTCTTGAATGTCCTATTATGACAACATAAGTTCCTATAGCAAGTTAGTCTCTGAGAAGTTGTGTGTTGGAAAATAATCATTAAATGGGTTACAGAATGGAGAGTATTAGAAGTCATGCCATCAAAAAACATGAATGATCTTACTTAAATTTATCTTAGAATTTATCACAATTGTAGCATGAAATTAGATCTTGTATAATGACATGAAATTAGTTTAATTTGATTTTTCCTTTGAGTTAATTGCACATGTATGTGGGTAAATATACACACATATGTATATGTATATATATTTACATAAGATAGATACTTGGATCATTTCTATGTGACTGATATATATATATATATATATATATATATATATATATATATATATATATATATATATATGAGATAGATACTTGGATCATTTCTATGTGACTGATATCTCTATAGCCTTGTGTAATGAGTAAAATTTGGATAGTTGGTTTTTGGTAGTCTTTGTGTATCCTCCTTTCACCCAATCACATTCAAGGACCTTAGGATCGAGTGGCAGTACACTATCAGGGCCTTGGTCACTTAGGAATGTAGGGAAGATTGGATTTTTATGACTTAATTGCCAATTATGTTCTCTTATGCTCAATTATACCTCAAAACCCTAATTATGCAAATACGACAGTAAACGAAACAAATTATTCAAAGTGCTGCTACAAAGAGATGTAAAATGACAAATAGAAGTGCACCTATTTTCAGAGTTTAGACGCAGAAAAGTCAGGGACTAATGAGCAGGCACCCAAGTCCAATGCCCTAGTTTCTGTCGGGATCTACAAACAAGATCTGTAACTTATTCATGCTGAACCAAAGGTTTTTCTATCACAAAACCTTAAGGACTAATGAGTGGGCGCCCTAGTCCAGGGAGCTATTTTCTTCTCTGGTCTACAATTCCAACACTCTGAGATACCCTCCTGCAACTTCACTTTATCTGTAGCTCCAACCTGTAACCTACAATCATGAAAACTTTGGGAGGGGGTTGTGGTGTTCAGAGGCTTGCCTCAGTCAAGTCCTAAAGAGACATTCAAGTCTTCCAAACACCGTTGTCAGATAGAGAGTGCATGCCCTTGGGAGGCAAAGGCAAAAACCAAATGATAAATGCTCACAAATCAAATAGATGTCACCTTGTAGTGAAGATCTCAAGGAAGGAAGAAGCTCTTCATGCCATGAGGAGATGGATGCTCAAATTTACAAATACAAACAGATAGACAACACAAATCTGCTCATAATGAATGCCTTGAATCACCTTTAAAATGCATAAAGATCACAATAATCATCTAGTTTACAAATGAATGCCTAAACATGCTTTTATATGCAACTACAAGTTTACACTCCTGCCAAGAATTTTGTAATTCAAACTTGTCATGTCAGCATAGGACCTAATTAACGGTCATAAGCCGACACTCAAATTTGGGACTAACCCAAAATAGGGCAGGACTAGGGTGCAGGTGCCCAAGTCCTCCCCCCTATTTTGGGCAGGGTTAGGTTCAAGGGGTCCCCGTAGGCCCCATTTGACATGAAACCCAGGGTTCATTCCATCGAGATGTCAAAATATGATGTAAGATGTCCTAAATGCACACTAAAGACCTAGGAGCTAAACCTTATGAGGGAAAAGCCCCCAAGGGGAAATTTTTTGACGTTACATTTAGCTCCCACTTTAATATATGTATAAATGTGAGGCCAATACATGCATTAAAGTACGGTCCACAAACACAGCAAACACACCAAGCATGGAGAAGACATGCTAGACACATTGAAGACAATGACAGGCATGCAAAACATGAAGAAGACAATTACAGTCACACAAAACATGGTGAATACACTATATGCATAGAAGACACATTAATTCATAGAAGACAGAGATGATTTCTTTTCTTTTCTTTTTCTCATATATATGAAATGCAAATGCAAGTATAGGAAAGTAAACACACCTCCCATAATGCAGGAAGTACTCATCGCAATAGTTTTGAAACTACATAAATGGGGAAACACATACACACAAGACATGTAAAACCTCCCAAAATGTAGGAAGTACTCATCGCACTAGTATTTAAACTACATATGGGGCAATAGACATGCCAAACAAAGAAAGCACACCAAACACACACACACTTTAAAGACATGGAGAAAACACGGCAAACAAGAGATGGATTATTCCTATTTCTAGGTTCAACACCATCTCAGGTACATTACAGGCACACACCAATGATTGGGCTTCACCACAACAATCACCAAAGACATGCTTAAGGGTTGCGTTCGTCACAAAACTGCTCCCCACCTCCCAATGAGGACTTTTTGAAAATGACAGGATGGTGCAATCTACTCCGAGAAATACACCACCCCCACCTCCATAGAGGGCTTAAGATAAAAAGGATATATGCGATATCTCACCTCTGCAAAGGGCTTAAATGATTGATTGATTGGTTGCAAACAAACTCAAAGTGCATGAAGTACTCATCACACTAGTCTTTAGACTGCACCTAAGGACAAGCACATTGCTAACATCTACAACAGACATCTTACCTTATATATGCCCCCACCTTAAGGTGGTTGATATCACGCATCGATATCAAGCATGTTAAGGCAGGAAGAAAACACACAAGGGAACATAGAGTTTTACAAAGCCCATGCCCCCCGGAGGTGATATGTACTTTACGATCACCAAATGTTCCCATAAACACATTCCTACAAGAAACATATTAGTGTCTACAAAATCATGATAATGCACATGAAATCTGAGGCATGCAAGATTCAAGATAGACAAAGTGCATGGAGCAGTAGTATTGTTATGATTGGTAAATGAGATATAACACCATCAAAATCACTACGTAGAAAGCACAAGTGCTTCTACTAGCCAAGTGTCAAATAATTTATTACAACCCATTATCATATTAGGAACTAAGTCCAATTTTTTATTTCTCACTAAAGGGACACTAGGTTCACATCAGTATAAATATTTTTCGTCATCCACCCACTAGATAGAAACACTAGAGGAAGGGAAACAATAAAGAAGAGAGGAGAAACAAGTGTCTTAGGGACAAGTACGTAGGAAGGTGCCCCCAATTCACCAACCACAATGCTATGTCCGTAAGACACAACACACAATGATAAAATCAGAGAGAGGCAATATAGAAGAATGATGATACAAATAGAAGAAGGTCACAACAGAGGTGGTCTCCTGGTAGCTCGGACCTTACGAGAGAATCAGGGGTCATCCCAGGAGGCCTAAGCAACACATAACACATCAAGGGGGAAGCAAATCACGAGAGAGATAAAAGGGTTAGAGATACTTACCCGGTAGCACCATCATTAAGAATATACATATCTAGGATATCTCTCACATTGTTTTGATATTGTACTAACATTAAGTTTAGGATGACAAGAGGCTTTGGTGGGTTTCAAAGAGTGATATCCTATACCATCTGTGTAGTTAATTCCAACAACTTGTAAAGGTACTCTAATTCCTTGTTGATTTACACTGTAGCCATTGCCTACATAGTTGTTATTTTTGTACAAGATTCAAAATCCATGACCATATAGAGAGTCCATTTCTTTAGAAGAAGGTGAAGCCTCGTAGGTATCATAATTTGTAGTGTAAGTGAGAGTATTGTCTTTATTTTCAACCAAGGAGACTTTGTTTTTCTCACATGTTTCAAAAGATTGCTTAGATGAGATC
Organism: Cunninghamia lanceolata; assembly: GCA_027924645.1. Taxonomy (NCBI): domain Eukaryota; kingdom Viridiplantae; phylum Streptophyta; class Pinopsida; order Cupressales; family Cupressaceae; genus Cunninghamia; species Cunninghamia lanceolata. The sequence goes on from BSBN01000665.1 coordinate 1,318,876, forward strand.
GATGTGACTTTTGATGTGTCAGGTTTATTAAATTCATATTCCCCTGTACTATAAGGATTAAAATCTAATGAACCCCAATCATCACCAACAAGTGCATTCGATGGTTAGGAGTCTTGCACAACATTAGTCATTGATGGATCACTTCGCAAATTGTTTAAGCTCATATGGTTGTAAACTAGTTTTTACATTTCAATATGTAAACAATTATCTAGTTCAGGATCAACATGAATAGTGTACAGCTTATCTTTGAATATGAATTTAATTGAATGATGTAGGGTAGATGGAACTGCTCCCAATGCATGAATCCAAGGTCTACCAATAATCATGTTGTAAGATAGAGAACAAGGCATGACATGAATCAGGGTAGGCACAATCACAGGTCCCACTTGTATAGGTAAAGTTATAGTACCCACAGATTGTCATCCAACATTGTCAAAACCACGGATACTTAACGATTCCGGCTTTATGGTAGATGTATCAACTTTAATCTTATGTAATAAGTCCATGCCACAAATAGTAAGAGCTGATCCATTATCAATCATAACTCTCTTAACCAATGTTTTGTTTACTATGACAAAGATTACAAGAGGATCATATTGGTTTTAAACTTCAATTGATGGTTGTAATGTTAGAAAATGTCCCCTTGGGGGTTTTTCCCTCATAGGGTTTAGCTCTTGAGTCTTTTGCATGCATTTAGGACATCTTACATCATAATTTGGCATCCCAATAGAATGAATGCTAGGTATCTTGGCAAATAGGGCCTAGGGGAACCCCTTGAGCTTAACCCTGCCTAAAATAGGGAGAGGACTTGGGTTTAGCTATGTTATGTTCATTTGAAATTTTTAGAGCATCCACTTCATGTTCAAATTTGTTGTTAACTATTAGTTCAATGTTTCAAGTGTGTTTTCAGTCAACAAGTTAGTTGTCTTTCAAGTTCATAGTTAAAATCACATGTGTGAATTTCTAGATTAGAATTTATAGGCTTTTTTTAGATTAAAGATTTGAATGCTTTCTAGCTTAGAATTTACATGCTTTCTAGTTTAAATTATGTTTTAAAGATTTTCAAAAATTTAGAAAATCATTCCTAAGTAGATGTCCATAAATATTTCCTATTACATATAGCCTTGGACACTACCCGGTCAACATAACTGACTTATTTTAACCTAAAGTGGTAGGACCTTAGACAGCCTGTCAATAATAAGATTTGGAGCTTGATTTATATGATAAAGATTCTCCTTAGATGGGGTCAACATCTTCATGTATGGTAAGTGTATGACATTTATGATGGATCCTAGAAATGCATTGTTTGATAACTGCACAACTTGATGTTTTTTCAACTTATTTAAGGAACCTTCTACAAACCCATTGAGGTGGTTATTTCACATGTTCAAGAGTAGCAAATTGTCAAGACTAGGTACCCAATAAGGAAATCCTCCACTAAAGCTATTTGGGCTGAAATCCAAGATTCTTAATGACTGACACCTTGCTAAAGATGTGGATATTATTGTTATAAATTTGTTGGTGTGAAGCAATAATACCTTAAGAGACTTGATTTCCTAGTTTGAAAGGGATGTTCCTTGAAATGCTATTATTTACAATTGATAGAATCTCTAATTTGGTGCACCTTCCAAGAGATGAAGGAAATTCACCCTATAAATTACTATCCATATGATCTAGATTCACCAATTATGACATGGTTCCTACAAAGGAAAAATATAAAATTATTTAAAGAAATATATTTTGTAAAACATAGTATCATTTATTTAATTGTATAACTACAACTAAAATTTTAACTATGTAATCATAAATAGATAAAGTCTATAGAGTTGAATGATCTTTAAAATAACTTCAAAACTTAAACACTATTTGTGAAAGAAATTCTTGCCCTAAAATAAAATAAATCATTAATCAATAATAATTTGAAACATTGTTTGATCTATAATAACATTTTGGGTATTTAGAGAACTATTTTACAACTAAGTAATAACCTAGAAAGATCTATTCATAGATAATGAGCAATAATATTAGTCTTGCTAGATAGATATAGGTTTAGGAAATGTAGGAAATGAGTAAGTAATGATACATATTTGGTTCCTATTTTATGTGAAGGTCTATTGCATTGTTCTTGTCATCACAAGGATCTTGGCTATGGTATTTGGTTTCCATTTGGTTTCCTTTTCTCTTGAGTGTTGTGTGGGATATAGCTAAAGCATCTTTTAGTGGGATGTATAGAGGAGTATATGGTGGAAAGTGGCAATAAAATTGAAGGAAAATAATGCTAGGTTTAATGTTTGTTGATCTTATTATGCTATGTTATTAGTGCTTTAGTATATGTTAGTCTCATTTTGCTATAGTTGTATGGTAGCTATAGGTTAGGTCTATATGGTTTTTTTTTGGAAACCTTTAGAGTTGCAGCCTAATAAGTTTTTTGAGTTTATAGTCTAATTCAATATTATGTAATCATGTGCTATGAATTTAAATGTCGGTGCTAATAAAAAACCCCAACTAACTAATCTAGAAACAAACTATGAACCCCAACTAATTGATCTAGAAACAAACTATCTATTGTCTAGAAAAATCATCTACATATTTTTAGTTATGTTTATTTTCAAAATTTCAAATTTAATTACATGATTTGTCACAACTCTAAACTAGATTACTTAGATTAAATTCATTGTTATGTTCATTTAACATAATTTTAGTAATATTTTTTTCTTTATTTCTTTAAAATTATATAATAATCTACTAATTTAATATTGCAAATTTGTAAAATATTCCCATAACTCTAACATCAAATAAATGAAACAAAATGTTTAACAATATTTTCTAACATAGAAATAAATACAAATGATACATGAACTCTCTCATTGGGAGGTTCATGGGAGCAAGGCCTCACATCAATGTTGTCAGGGGTTGGGCAAACAAAAACTGGACACTTTGTGTACAGGGGGTGATTGTAGCCTTGGCTAATGGTTTCCTTTTGTTCACATTTTCAAATTAGACGGATTGCGTGAAACCTTAGGTGGGAGACCCCTTGTTTATGGGAAGACCATGGCTTGTCTTGTAGAAGTGGACTTCAGAGTTTGACCTGTGGAAGGAAAGCTTCAAAAAAGTCCCTGTGTGGATTAAACTTCCAAGCTTACCTTTGGAATATTAGGAGGAGGAGATTTTTAGAGGTATTTCTTCTATTTGTGGTCAGTTCATTACCTTTGATTTGGTTACCATTTCTTTAAAAAAATTACTATTTGCTAGATATTTGCTAGATTTTTGTGTTTATGTAGATATGGGTAGGAAGATTCCTTCATCTATTACCTTGTCCCCTCCAAGTGGGGTAAGTTGAAGCAACATATCACTTTTGAGGAGTCTGTGGTTATGTGTAGAAAATATTGTTTGGCTGGTCATTCCTCCTCTCATTGTTGTGTGCGAGGACACATGAGGAGGCTAACCCATCAATGCTAAGCTAATCTCAAGATAAGGAGAAGTAGGTGTGGTTATGTGTAGAAAATATTGTTTGGCTGGTCATTCCTCCTCTCATTGTTGTGTGCGAGGACACATGAGGAGGCTAACCCATCAATGCTAAGCTAATCTCAAGATAAGGAGAAGTAGGTCTTGGACGTTGTGGAGGATGGCTGTCGTGTCCAAAATATTCCATTAAGGAAATAACAAAAAAACAACCAAAATTCACATCACAAGAGTTAACCGGCTCTCAACCAGATAATGTCAACATGAATAATTGATGACACAATAGTAGGCTTCAAATAACTTACAATTTTTTTATAATAGTGCTAAGTTTCAAGGTTAATAAATTCATTATAAGGATAACATGGTTACATGAAGTAGCGAAGAGATAGGTCCTAAGGGCCCGACCTAGGCCCCGGGGGCTCATCCCAGATGGCCTTACCTATGTATTGCCCAAAGGCTTCGTAGTTTGATTATTTGAACTTTCAACCTGACTTGGTTACACCAAGTATATTTTAATTTTGTTCAAATGGGAACAATAACTAGTCCCAAGAAGGAAAGTTTAAACTAGACTCAGGGTAATCAACTTGTGAAAATATCAAATCTACATGATGTGTGGAGCATAGGTGGAAGAAGCCACCATAAATTAATACAATGCTCTCGAGCACTTCTACCTCATCTCTCTAATAAAATAACATTGACTCTCCTCATATATTGAAAGGATACATAATTCGTTTGATTAGAATACAAGAAAGAACATAGATTATGATAATATCCTAAAAAGAATCTCACTCTACCAACAATTAGGAGCTCACATAAATATATCATCTTGATTTCCTATATTCACCTTCATCACAATACACAAACTCACATTACATTTCCACCTAATAAACATTCTTAATACACTTTTTACACTTCAAAGAAAAACATTATTCCCTTAATGGTCGCTCTTAGGCCTACACATACATAAAACTAACAATCTATATTAGAACACTACTATTATAATAGAATACTATCATATTAATTATTATTTTATTTTAAATTCAACCATCTGCACATACTAATGAGATGTCATCATAACGAATACTTGAATGAATTTATATAAGATATAAATAAAAAATAAATAATTAAATGAGATGTCATCATAACGAATACTTGAATGAATTTATATAAGTAAAAAATAAATAATTAAAATGGCATAGCCCTAATTCCACTGATCATATGGCCTTAAACAATCGAAGGTAATACCCAATTCCATGCAGAAAGACAGAACCCAGAAATTAGATGAAGATTCAATTCCTCTCGTATAATCATAGACATGAAACAAAAAAATGATCCAATTCCAAATCAATAAATACACAATTATAACAAGGGCTGCGGTGCAGCTGCAGTCCCTGCCTATATTGCAAAAAAATAGATACAGGAAATGCTTCAAAAGTAGAGCATTTATGGCATTTTTATGCTAGTTGTGAGTGCCTAGGTGAAATCATTTAGTATTTAAGAGGAAACTAACTTTGTAAGTCTTCTTGTTTTATTTGATTTAAAGATATATAGAACATCTGCTAGCTCCTCCGAATGTGTAAAATAGAACTTCCTTGGTGGTCAAGAAACTTAACAAAGAATGCAACCAAATTACATGCTGAACATTTTATTGTGTATCTAATGTGCAATCTAAAACCTCAAAATTTCCTTATGTCGAGGACTTGGCTCAAAATTTCCTTATGTCGAGGACTTAGCTCAATCTCAGCAAGACTTGTAACCCTGGTTTATCTTGATCCCAAATGAGCATAGTTGGCTCATTTTTCATGACTTGACCAACTTTAGCAAAGCTTTCTAGATTTTGTTTTTGATAAGAATTTCAATATGTCAATACATTTTTTGCCCACTTTGACATGCCAAGTTGCTGCCAGTAAGTCTAGTTGGCTATTCTTTTCCAAGCTAATGGGTTTTTTACTTGAAGATTCATAGGAAATTTCCTATGATACAGTAAAATGTACAATGGAACATGTCATAGAAATTAACTGAAGCCAAAAATAGGTCAGTAAATAAAATTGTAAAAAAAAATTACTTTATTTGAATCAATAAAGCTACACTTTGAGCACATATAATTGGTAAAAAATAAAAAATACAGTAAATTGTATACAAACAATATTTGAATCAATAAAGCTACACTTTGAGCACATATAATTGGTAAAAAATAAAAAATACAGTAAACTGTATAGAAACAATATTTGAATCAATAAAGCTACACTTTGAACACATATAATTGGTAAAGAATAAAAAATACAGTAAACTGTATACAAACAAATGTGGATAACAGAAAAAGACTTTACACTTTACCACAAGAATCTCAGTGTGATGGCCAAGTCTTGCTATTTTATTCTCTGCAACATTTCATTCTCCAAGGCAAGAACTTGATCAAGCATATATACAATCTGTGTTCCAAAAATAAATTATGAGAACATTGAATTTAACATTTGAACTTCAGTATTGTAATGATAAGCATTAAGCACTATAAACCTGGGAGATGTTCCATCAATCCCATGCAATACAAAACCATCTGGAAGATTCTAACTTTTAAGTGGATACAATGCTAAGTGTTCAATAACAAAGTTATAAATTTCAAATAATGGAGAACTAATTTTCTCATATGGTTTAGTATACTTTACTATTAATATCAAAATATACCTAGGGTGAGTATACTTTTAAAATCAAAATATACAAATCCCCCACTTGGCACTCCCAAATACCTACTTAACCAAAATAGGAAGAAACGAAAATAATAATTAATCCCTGAAAACACAAAACAAAAATAATGACAAATAAATCCTCACTGCAAAAACTAAATCCATCACGAAAGCAAAAAAATTATAATTGGCTAACCTAAAGTTTGTTAACTGATTTTGGTGCTTACAGCCGGATGCAATCTGCCACGCTAAATGCCCCTACAAATTTTGCATTTACTCTGACATAGACCACTGTGGAGCCTTCCACATTCCACGTGTCTGGTACATCTACAATCCACCATTGGGAAAATGTTAAACAGTCTGAAAAATGTAACAGGCAAAATAATTACTTTTGCAAGTGCAAACTTTACCTTGACCACAACAAAGCCGAGTTTTCAAATGCTTGTCGCCGATGTAAATATAGCATACCTGGGGTATAGTACTTGGAAAATCGCTGTAAAAACAAGGGAATCTCAATACCTTAAGGTGTCCAACAGCATCTTCATGTCTTCACTTAGTGCCCCTTTCCTAATTACTGCAATACCCTACTACAGTAGATTAAAAAAAATATTGACAACACAAATTGGGCGCACACAAATTCTTTTCTGTACTTTTTATAATTTTTGTACATTGCATTTGTAAAATTCCATGCATACAGTTATACACAAAATGTTGTGAGAGAATAGAAAGGTACAGTCTGCATGGAGGAGGGAGCAGGGGTCGGCTGGGGAAGATGTGGTAGAGAGCTCCTGTGGTAATGTCAACGAGTTACTGTGCAGATTTTTTAATTGCATAATTATTTTTTTGCTGAATACTCTCAACTGTGTCATTCATCTTATTCATAAATCTTAGTTTTAAAATTGACAGCCATTACATGGCACTGCCTTTCTCTGCTCTCGATCACACGGACCCTCCTCCACCCCAAATTGGGCGCATCTATCATTTGGATGCTTTCACACTTCTCCAATTGCAGGCTCTGGCAAACCAAACTCAAGAAAAATCCTGTCTTGGCAAATCAATAACAAAGATGGAGGCAGTCTCTGCGTATATTTGGAAACTTTTTGCTTGGGAAAGGCTGCAGAGCACATGTCGTCCTCACGCCTCCATGCACCAAAAAAAACCCTGTCAACCCTGCCACATATCCTTAGCAAGGAGAACAGGTGTCTTGCCCACAAAAAACAATGCAAGACATTAGTGAGCAACTTAATATCTAGTTTGCTCCAACAATATTTTAGCGTGGGAAAAAATGAAAGTAGCCAATAAAAAATCTAGCTCAAACCATTTTTCTACTACAGAAATTATCTTAGAAATTAAAACCTTATCATATGAGCAAAATTATTTGTCTTGCACGCTAATCAAGGCAGATTAAATACATGCAGGTGAAAACAAAAGTTACCCTGCCATAGGCAGGGACTAAAAAATGAATAAATACACAATGCAGAGCAACAGAAAATGACTCAATTCCACTGAGCATAAAACATGAACCCACAAAAGCCAATCCCATTCCATGCCAATAGAAACAGAGACCAAAATGAGAGAAAACGACTGATTCTCCTCATCACATGGCTATTTGTAATTGTATTTGGACCATTTGGCTGAAGTTTATTTATCTTGGGTTTGCTTTCTTCTATTACCCTTACTTTGATGGAATGCTTTAGATGTTTTATATTTTCCTAGACTTCTGTTTTTCTTTTTTCTTTTTACCTCAGTACTTAGCTTTTGTATCTAGCTGTATGTTCAAGTCCCATCAACCTACTTTCGTAGTTGCTGGACATCAATAATTTCATTCATTTTTTTCTCTTCTTCCAAAAACATAGTGTCAAATAGCATAATAACCCAATTTCATTTCTTCAAAACATGGATTATATATTAACCAAAGCTAATCTAATTCCACACAAATAAACACAAAAACCCCAAGGAATAGATAGTGTTCCAATTACCTTAAAAAGAATAGAAAATCAACAACAGAGGAATGAACCAATTCCAGACCGAATAAGGCACATCCCAAAACATTACAGAATGAGCCCACTACCTTCAACAGAAAAAGAGCCAAATTCCATAAGTGATAAAACATTAAAAAAAATAGCCTCAAAGGATAGAAAATGAATCGATTCCATTTTATTCTGGTAAGTTGTTGGAGAAATTGGCTTGGAAGATGAAGGCGGCAGGGTATTCTCTAGATTCAAGACATTTTCTTAATGTTGTGGAAGAGGAGGAGAAACAATTATTTCTCTGCCATCATAATCACTTTCATCATTTTAAACACGGACAATTTTCTTGTGGAGATTATTGTTAATTTTTGTAGCTTGGACAGGTGTTCTAGTCTCGGGTGGAGATTACGAGGCTGGAAACACAGCTGGAATAATTATCTCCATACCTAGATAATTGATTTCTCGAGAGACTTCTAGATATTAGGGTTTAGAGTCTAATTAATCCTAGCCATTGATTAAAATTAAATCATGGCCATTGGTTTCCAATGAGGGGATTATAAAAGAGGATCAATAGGCATTTGGAAAATACAGATCCGAGAAGTATTTGCAGCGATAGCAAATAAATAAATTTGCGGTGATAGCAAATTGATTTGCAGTGAAAGCAAAGGGCGCAGTGATAGCGTTGGAGAGCAGTGGAATTGCCGGAGAAGGAAAATATTGCCGGAGCAATTTCAGCAGGAACAATTGAGGGAAGGGAATTTACAGGAAAGAAATTTCCAGAGCTCTGCCAGTAAGAGGCAAGCAATTTTGTATCTCTTGATTTTCTGCAGTTGAATAAAATTCATATCTGCTGACTGGTTTTCCCTTCGGGGTTTTTCCAGGGACAATTTGTCCAAAACATTGTGTTCATTTTATTTTTCTATTTCCGTGATTTTTTCGTGAAGTTGCAGCTGTGTTATTATTTAATATTTGCTGTAAATTATTTAATTTTTCGGCAGCCAAATAATCTTATAAGATAGGAAATTAATAATCAGTAGCTGCAATAGATTTTTCACATGGTATCAGAGCAGATCTGAGGGCAGAACAGGCACAGGGAGAAAGGAAAAATAAATCTAGGGTTTATAAAACCCAGTTTGACCTCTTCAAATTATTATTTCTTTTGAGATGGCCTCAGCAGGTTTAAGAGATCAGGACAGATTGGATGGAGCCTCAAATTTTGGTGTCTGGAAAGCCAGAATTTCTTTATTGCTGGAAGAGAATGGTATCAAGGATTATGTGACCACTGTTGTACCTGTACCTACAGACGCAACACAGCTCGTAGCATATAAGAAGGAAGATGCCAAGGCAAGGAGGCTGATTCTTGACGGTGTTAAGGATCATATTGTTCCGCATATTGCAGAGTTAGATACAGCAAAGACAATGTGGGATGCCATTATGAATCTGTACCAGAATGCTACCCTTAACCGAAAGCTGATTCTCAGAGAAAAGTTAAGGAATACCCGAATGAATAAGGGAGAAGACGTCACAAGTTACCTCACCAGACTTAGACTTGTCAAGGATGAATTGGCAGCTGTTGGAGACAAACCAAAGGATGATGAGCTAGTACGAATAGCCCTGAATGGGTTTACTAAGCAGTGGGATGTCTTTGTTCAAGTTATTAATGGACGAGACACCTTACCGAGTTGGGATCGACTATGGAGTGACTTCACTCAAGAGGAGCTTAGACTAAGTCTTGTCAATGGAACCAGCAGTAATAGTCAGAAAAGTGAGGTGGAACAGGAAAACGTTGCCCTAGCAGGAAAAGGGAAAGCGAAGAAGGGGTCTGGCAAAGGATCAAATTCAAAAAGTGAGAAGAAGAAGGACTTATCTAAGATCAAATGCTATGGCTGTCACGAGTTCGGCCACTATGTCAGCGATTGCCCACAAAGGAAGAAAAATGAAAAGAAGGGCAAGAAGCAGACGGCAGCTTCAGCAAGTGTAGATGAGCTTTCTAGTAGAATGGAGGATGAGTTTGCACTCATAGCTTGCCTGACTAGCTCAACCTCACAGGGTGTTTGGTATATAGACAGTGGGGCGTCATTTCATATGACAGGAGTTAGGGAGTACTTCTCCAGATACAAGGAGGAGGACATCAGATTCCAGATTCAGATGGGGAACAAGTCCAAGTGCAATCCAGTTGGGAGAGGGACTGTTCTATTTCAGAGGGAGAATGGCAAGCCTATTTCCATTCATGATGTGTTGTATGTGCCAGGCTTGGGCATGAATCTAATTTCCGTATCTGTCCTTCAGGATAAAGGCTACAATGTACTCTTTAGAGGGGCGCATGTTTTAATCAAGCATAAGGATTGGAAATCACCCATAGCTATTGGAGTTAGGAGCGGCCGACTTTATAGGTTGCTGTTTGATACTCCTAAGGCACTAGTGAGCAGCAGTAATCCTAGAGATCAAGGAGAGCTATGGCATAGAAGAATGGGCCATATACATCATGGAGCACTTAAATTGCTTCGTGAGACAGTGACAGGTGTTCCAGACGTGAGCACAGAGCATGATGATGTATGTAAGGGATGTGTATTGGGGAAGTTTGTGAAAGCAGCTTTTCCAAGGAGTGACACCAGATCCAAGGGGGTTCTTGATCTAGTACATTCAGATATATGTGGACCAATGTCAACGAAGTCTCTCAGAGGATATGAGTACTTTGTTACTTTTATTGATGATTTCTCCAGGAAGACCTGGATATACTTCTTGAAGACCAAGGATGAGGTCTTCAGTCACTTCCAGGAGTTCAAAGCTCTTGTGGAGAATTCGACAGGCAGGAAGGTAAAGGTTCTTCGGTCAGACAATGGAGGCGAGTACAAAGGGAAAGAGTTCCAGGAGTTCTGTACCAAGGAAGGAATCAAGAGAGAGTGGACCGTTCCTTACAACCCACAGCAGAATGGGGTTGCTGAGAGGAAGAATCGTTCTATATCGGAGGCAGCAAGGGCTATGTTGTATGACCAAGATATGCCACGATACTTATGGGCAGAGGCATGTAGTACAGCAGTATACATACAGAACAGGGTTCCACATAAGGTATTGGGCAAGATGACACCAGAGGAGGCATTCTCAGGGAAGAAGCCAGATGTTAGTCACTTCAGGATATTTGGGAGTTTGGCATTTTGTCACATTCCAGGGGCTACACGTTCCAAGTTAGATCAGACTGCAGAGAGAGGGTACTTTGTGGGGTACAGCGAGACCTCAAAGGCATATCGGATATTTATTCCAGGGACCAAGAGGATTATAGTCAGGCGTGATGTCAAATTCATGGAGGACAAGGCATATAGGAGGTCCAGAGATTTGCCAGCAGATGATCAGAATGAGCAGCCAACAGAAGCTCCAAGGATTGTTCAACCAGAATAGGGGCAGCGAAGCACGAGTACAGTTACTAGTACAAGCACAGGCTCAGGTGCTGAGAGTTCGCAGAGTATGGAGCAACAGATACAGCAAATCCAAGAGATGCATCAAGAAGATATGGAGTTTGATATTTCATCCTCTATAGTTGACAGGAGGAACCGTGAGGTTCAACAGACACATAAGGATACTCAGGAGTTTGTGGGAGCTCCTAGGACGAGTAATAGACAGCGAAAACAACCAGCTAGGTATAATGACTATGTGGCATTGGTTAGTCAGTTGGTAGATAGTGAGCCTTCTAGCTATCAAGAGGCTGCACAGCAACAGGTGTGGCAAGATGCGATGGTTGAGGAATATACCTCAATAATGCAGAATGATGTGTGGGAGGTTGTGCCTAGACCGACAGATAGGGCAGTGGTTGGATCACGTTGGATCTATAAGATTAAGCATGGTGCAGATGGTAGCATCAAAAAATACAAGGCAAGGTTCGTGGCCAAGGGGTTCTCTCAAAAGGAGGGAATAGACTATGAGGAGACATTCGCTCCAGTGGCCAGGTATACTTCTATACGAGCCGTAATCTCACTTGCAGCGCATATGGGATGGCAGATCCATCAAATGGATGTCAAGACGGCATTTCTTAATGGTGAATTGTTAGAAGAGGTATACATAGAACAACCAGAGGGCTTTGTAGCACACAGCAGCGAAACCCACGTGTGCAGATTGAAGAAAGCTTTGTATGGACTCAAGCAGGCTCCCAGGGCGTGGTATGAGCGCATTGATAGATACTTGCAGGGAATAGGTTTTGTGAAGAGTGAGGCGGATGCTAACCTCTACTACTTGGTGGTTGGGGGTGAAATTCTCATTCTTGTTCTATATGTGGACGACTTGTTTTTAACAGGTTCATTGGGGCTTATAGAGGAGTGCAAGAGGGACCTTGCAGCAGAGTTCGAGATGAAGGATTTGGGGCTTATGCACTACTTTCTAGGCATGGAAGTGTGGCAGACAGATGGAGAGATTTTCCTTGGACAAGGGAAATACTGCATTGAAATCTTGAAGAGGTTTGAGATGCAAGATTGCAGAGCCATGTCTACACCTATGATCACGAATTGGAAGAAGGTAGACACATCCAAGGAAAAGGATGTAGACCCCACCTTATACAGGATGATGATTGGATCTCTCATGTATTTGGTTAACACTAGGCCAGATATATCCTTTGCAGTAAACTCTCTTAGTCAGTTCATGGTTGAGCCGAAGAGAGTGCATTGGATAGCAGCAAAGCATGTGTTGCGGTATTTGCGTGGTACAATCGAGTATGGGATCAGATATGCTCGAGGTGATGGTATCAAGTTGATAGGCTATACTGATGCAGATTGGGCAGGTAGTGCGGTGGACAGGAAAAGCACTTCAGGGTGCTGCTTTAGTTTGGGATCAGGAGTTGTCTCTTGGTACAGCAGGAAGCAAAAGTCCGTGGCTCTGAGTTCTGCAGAAGCAGAATACATAGCAGCTAGCATGGCAACGTGTGAGGCTATATGGCTTCGGAAGTTGCTAGTAGCCTTGTTTGGTCAGAGGGTTGAGACTACAGTGATACACTGTGATAATCAGAGTTGCATCAGATTATCTGAGAATCCAGTGTTTCATGATAGGTCTAAACATATAGACATCAGATATCATTTCATCAGGGATTGTGTACAGCGGAGGGTTGTTCAGCTACAGTATATACCTACAGATCAGCAGGTAGCAGACATTTTGACAAAAGCATTGGGGAAGGCAAAATTCATCTTCTTCAGAGGTAAGTTGGGTGTTATGCAGAACACCTTCCTCGCTAAGAGGGAGTGTTAATTTTTGTAGCTTGGACAGGTGTTCTAGTCTCGGGTGGAGATTACGAGGCTGGAAACACAGCTGGAATAATTATCTCCATACCTAGATAATTGATTTCTCGAGAGACTTCTAGATATTAGGGTTTAGAGTCTAATTAATCCTAGCCATTGATTAAAATTAAATCATGGCCATTGGTTTCCAATGAGGGGATTATAAAAGAGGATCAATAGGCATTTGGAAAATACAGATCCGAGAAGTATTTGCAGCGATAGCAAATAAATAAATTTGCGGTGATAGCAAATTGATTTGCAGTGAAAGCAAAGGGCGCAGTGATAGCGTTGGAGAGCAGTGGAATTGCCGGAGAAGGAAAATATTGCCGGAGCAATTTCAGCAGGAACAATTGAGGGAAGGGAATTTACAGGAAAGAAATTTCCAGAGCTCTGCCAGTAAGAGGCAAGCAATTTTGTATCTCTTGATTTTCTGCAGTTGAATAAAATTCATATCTGCTGACTGGTTTTCCCTTCGGGGTTTTTCCAGGGACAATTTGTCCAAAACATTGTGTTCATTTTATTTTTCTATTTCCGTGATTTTTTCGTGAAGTTGCAGCTGTGTTATTATTTAATATTTGCTGTAAATTATTTAATTTTTCGGCAGCCAAATAATCTTATAAGATAGGAAATTAATAATCAATAGCTGCAATAGATTTTTCACAATTATTAGTGATGTTAAGTAATGTGCAGTGTCAGATCTCCAGTAATAAGGAAGGGACATCCATCGAAGCATAACGGAAGGAGAATTTTTGTTAGATGTTGAAATTGCAACTGCGCTGTAGACGTGCTTCCAAATAGTGGAAGCATAAACAGAGTATGTGATCTGTTTGACATAATTACTCAAAGAGATATCATCTCATGGAATGCAATGATTACAGTATATGAACAAAACGGATTTATTAAAAAGTCTTTAGAAACTTTCAAGAAAATGCGGCTGGCAGGTGTCAAACCCACGCCAGAACCTTTACCAACATCGTCCCTACGTGAGCCGAAAATGGGGTTTTGGAACAGAGTATAATTCACTGAGTATATTTCAGTAACCATATTAAGAATGAGCGCTATTCGCAATCTTTTTCAGCTGAACCTTCCATTTCACATGAATGTTTTCCAATAGTCCCCTTCAAACTATCCTCATATCGAAAGATCTTCCTCTCTTTTTTTTTTTTTAAAACCCCTCTATCCCTATGTTGAAGTCAATGATGCTACGTGAGCCGAAATGGGGCTTTGGAACAGAGTATGCACATTGCGATGGGTGAAGAGGAGGCTTAGGGACACTGAACATGTCTTTATAGCCACTCTACTTAAACATCATCCACTTTAATGGTCAAACAATCAATAGTAATTTTACACCTTGTCCACAACAAAAAGTGTTAAATACTTGTCTTATTTTTATTGGCCAAAATTGACTTTTGACTGTTGAAGTGGATGATGTTTAAAAACAACCTAAGCGCTATTCATAATGGAGTTCCATTTATACTTAGGGAAGAAGATTGAAAAATACCTTTTACTGACATAATCATAGAGGTCCCAACTGTTGGAGAAGATAATGAGAGCCACTTCTACATTGCATATCATAGAGAGCTCCTCGGCCTCCTTTAATAACCCATATTTTCTCTTACATAATGTAACTTGCCTACCGGTCCTATTCTCAATCTTTTTCAGCTGTACTGTCCCTTCCACATGAATGTTTTTCCAATAGTCCCCTTCAAACTATCCTCATATGCAAAGATCTCCCTCTTTCATTTTTTTTAAACCCCTGTATCCCTATGTTGAAGTGAATGATTAAAAAAATGCACTTTTCTTAGTAACCTCCTGATGCTAACATTTTCCTAAAGAAAATTCTCCAAAAATTCACCACTCCCGACAAGTAACACCTATCCTTGGACAACCTCTAAGTGTCCTTCTTGGGAAAGATTCTGAGGAGGGAGGAGTCTCCATGTGTCCTCACATATGGTGAGTGATGGAGACCTCCAACCAACTACACCTTATCTCCACCAACTTGCCAATCTTGTGAAAATTAGAATATGCCAAAATTAAGGGTTTAAAATATTGTTTTCCTCTAAATTTAACAATCCAAATTGACCCTAAGTGGTGGTCCTATGACTTAGGACTGTAATATCAACCCAATAAAAATCCATGAAAATAATCATTATTGACCTCTTTTAAACCCATAATAAAATAAACTTAATAAATAACATAACTATGACATTTCTAACCACGTAAATCTCACTAACAATTTCAATACACAAATTCAATATATAATGTTCTCAAACCACTTTCATTCACCTAGACTAACCAACGTGACAAGCATTAAATATAACCCACTTAATCATTAATTAAATCATATTGTTAGAATTATGTTGATTTAAAAGTTGTCACCCTAATTACATTAAGTAACATAATTAACTCCATTATTTGCATAAGAGGTATAATGGTTTTCTAATGTTAATAACCCTATCTTGTAATCTAAAATTGTTGTCCATCACATGAAAATCACACTTCAACTGTAGCAATTTTTCTCAAGGAAATGATTATTAAATCCCTCACACAGTCTAGTATAAACATAGGATAGGATGGCCTTACAATGGCTCTAGTGAGCTTCCGCCCCAAGGTGACTGTATAATGTAGGGTACCAAATATGTGGAACTTTAAATTGTGCATATAGGCTCACATGTTGGTTCTATGAACAATTCTGATTAGTCAATCTTGGATGATGGTGTTGAGGACCAGATCAAAGTAAAAGGTTCTTTAGAGAACATCAAAGGGAAGTTTCAAGGCTTTCTTGAGCACTTTAGATTTAGGTCACCATGAGTCCCTTGTTTTTTTTTGGTAGTTTTGAGCCATCTGCTTTTAAACTATTGTTTCCTATTGTAGTATTGTTGTGGTTTTGTTGTGGGTTAGCATAGGATTTGCTAACGTATTATTGTTTGTAACAGGTTCTAGATTCCCTTTAAAATCTATTTTCCCCCCTTTTTAATCAAAAACATAACAAGAAACAAAGATTATTGTTGAGCAACATGTGACTCAACCAAAATACAAATAAATAATGAATTAAACAAAAACTAATTTAATGATATATAATTAACTGAATTTCATGATTTATTAAAAAATGAAAAGCATATTTCAAAAATATTACAATTTTATAATAAGAAATTAATTCCCTAACTTAGATATCTAAGTAACATAATGAGTTACAAATATAAGTATTTATTAGAAAATTGCATCTCTTGCTATATTGTCTTGATTCCAAACATAAAATAACATTTGCAACCTAGCTATTTTCCCAAATCTTGTTGAATAAAGTTCCAAGAAAAACCAAACTCCACACACCACATACAAAAAATGATACTCCACATCCTATCCAAAATGCTTCCCATGATATAAAACCATCATCACCATCAACATTGCCATCATCTTCATTGTCACTAGACTTACCATCTTCTTTTCCTTTTTTTGCATTGAAATGGGAGAGGCATCCCAGATAACCCTTTATTACCCACAAAACTCTCAACTGGCATTCCATCAATTTGAGTGCTTTTTGGAATCAATCCTGAAATATTATTATATGACATGTTCAACACACTTATATTACTCCATTTTGCAAGACCTTGAGGAATTAGCCCTTCCAATCTATTATGAGAGATATCTAGTGATTCCAACACCACTAGTTTTGAAATGCTTTGAGGAATGTGCCCACTAAGGATGTTGTGAGAAAGGTTCAAATAATGAAGCCCTTCCAAGCTCCCCAAATCCTTGGGAATCTCACCAGTAAAGTTATTCCATGCCAAGCTTAGCAATGTTAAGTCAGAATGTACATACTCATATTGTTGTTGGCTTCCCTTAGCAATAAGAGGGAAGTCTACTATCAAGAATATGTCATTGAACATCTCACTTTGAAAAGTAATAAGATTTGGTGCTCAATTTATACAGTAAAGATTTACCTTAGATGGTTTCAATGTCTTCATGTATAGTAAATCTACGACATTTAGGATGGGACCTAATAATGCATTGTTTGATAAATCCATAACTTGAAGTTTTTTCAACTTATTGAAGGAACCCTCTATCGATCCATTGAGGTGGTTATTTCTTAAGTTCAGGAGGAGCAAATTGTCAAGACCAAGTACCCAAGAAGGAAATCCTCCACTTAAGCTATTTGAGCTTAGATCCAAGATTCTTAATGACCAACAACTTGCAAAAGATGTGGGTATTGTTGCTATAAATTTGTTGGAGCGAAGCAATAATACCTTAATAGACTTTAGATTGCCTAGCTCAAAAGGGATGTTCCCTGAAATGCTATTATTTACAATTGATAGAATCTCTAATTTAATGCACCTTCCAAGAGATGAAGGCAATTCACCCCAAAAATTGTTGTTCATAAGATTTAGATTCACCAATTCTGACATGGTTCCTGCCAAAAAAAACAAAGATATAAAACTATTTAAAGCAAATATATTTTGTAAAAAATAGTATCACTTTTTAACTGTATAACTACAGCTAAAATTTTAGCTGATTATAAATATCTAAGATAAATAGAGGTGAATGATCTTAAAAATAGCTCCGTGGAGACGATTCTTGTTAAGGTTCAAAACCATTAGATTGGAAAGCATGCCGAAGCAAGAAGGAATTGGACCAGTGAGATTGTTGTAATTCAAATGAAATCTTAGTAAAGCCGAAAGGTTGCAAGGGTTTGTGGAATTGTACCTTGAAAACTGGCGACAGACAAATTAAGGTCTCTAAGAGAAGAGAGTGAGCCTATGGAGGGTGGAATGTGGGCATTGAAATGGTCACGATAGAGTTGAAGAGAATTTAAGCTAGTTTGGTTTGATAAATCCATGTTGTTAATTCCCAACCCAGAAAGTTTATTACTGCTAAGATCGAGAGTCTGAAGGTTTTTGAGGTGCCAAATTGTAGCAGGGATTGTTCCATTCAGCTCATTGTTCGATAGATTGAGGAGAGTGAGATTGGATAGGGTACCAAGGCAAGAGGGTATGGAGCCACTTAAATGAGATGACACTATTTCAAGCTGTGTAAGCATGGGAAGATTGCAAATAGCCACTGGAAGAGTAGAAAAGAAAGTGGTATTTGTGATACGGAGATTGATGATGCCTCCCGTGGTGTTATGGCAAACAACATGCAGTTTATG
Organism: Cunninghamia lanceolata; assembly: GCA_027924645.1. NCBI lineage: Eukaryota > Viridiplantae > Streptophyta > Pinopsida > Cupressales > Cupressaceae > Cunninghamia > Cunninghamia lanceolata. The sequence goes on from BSBN01000665.1 coordinate 1,337,390, forward strand.
AGATGAAATGTTCCACCCCTCAACCATACTGAGATCCCCAGGCTGGCATATCCCATGGACATCTACAGATAAACCCAAGAAGAGGGTGAAGAAAACAGCAATTGCAAGGGGCATATGGGTGACTCTATCCATGGTTGGACAACCAAACATATTCTGCAAATCAGAGGTTTTCTTGTTTTTAGGGATATACAGAGCAGGTAAGGCCTTTGTGTAGAAAGGTTTCCAGCAGAGCATGACATGAAGAAGAATTGGGGTGTTTCCCATATCTTTCTTTCCTCAATTCACGGGTGCACAGCTTGACTAAAGATGACTTACAGTGTCCTTGGGACCCTCATAATGTTGGCAAGAGACACTATATGGATTCATGGTTGTTGTCATTGATGGCAACAAAGGTCATCCCACATATCCGCAAGTCATGGCGTGCCTCTACCGAAAGACAGGATGAAGAACTGTTGTGGTCCGGTGAACAAGAACAGAGCATGTGGCAAGGTCCGACACACTGGTCCGGATCTCTCAGAGGAAGTGTCTTGGTGCAGTGTGGATTTGGGGAAGTCAAGAGGACTACCTTGAGTAGTATATTCCAAGGATTTAGCCTCCAGTGATGGACAAAGAAAAAGATATGAATAGCTGAGTACCAGATTCCTGAGTGACAGTGAGAACAGAGGAAGAACTGACTGACAGAACATCAGACTATTTTCCGGATGTGTTACTGTTGATGGTAAAGGTTGTGAAGGCATGAATCATGTTTGGCCGACATGATTAATGATATCTACAAGTATATGCTTGATCCACATTACTTGATATGCAAGGATTCAGCCGACATAACAGAGTTTGTGAGAAGATAGACTATTCCGGGTGCCGACTAGAAAGATAATGAAATCACTAGTGCGGATATATATAGAGGATGGATTTTGTTGTAAGAAGTGTGTTGTGGTATGTTGTATGCGAATAAGTGTAGAACAGAGTAGAAGCAGTAAGAAAGATCCGGTATGTGAAAGAAAAGCAGAATAAAGAGCAGAGGAAAGATGAAGTGCAGCAGATCAGTGTACTGAGCCTAACCGGAACTGAACTCCAGCATATGTAGATGCTTCCAATCAGTTCAAGTATTGTATAACATTCTTTTGTAGACAGTGTGTCTCCTTGTAGGCAGTGTGCCTCTTTGTGAGCAGTGTGCTCGGGCAGTGAGCCCTAATTGGCAAGTGCCATTTTGTAATTCCTTATTCTTCTAACAGAGAATAATCTTTGGGTTAATCACCCCGTGGTTTTCTCCCTTAACCGGGTTTCCACATCAAAAATACTGTGTCATGTGTTTCTCATTTCATGGTAATGTTTGTTTGTCTGATTCAATGCTGCTTTGATTAATAAGAAAGTTCAAAAGAAGAAATAATTAGGATAACTGATTCACCCCCCCTCTCAGTTATCAACAATTGGTATCAGAGCCAAGTTCCTCCTAATAGAGCCTAACAGCTTGAGGAAGATCTGGGAATTCAAATGGATGCATATGGTTTAAGGGAGCAACTCAAGACTGCCCTTGAGGATCTTGAATAGTCAAATTCTGAAGTCAATGAATTAAAGGAAAGACTCAAACAGGCTGATGAATTCATGAGAGAACTAAAAGACAAATTAAGTCTCTCTATGAAAAAGAGAAAGGAGCTACTCCAACAATTGGCAAGCCAAACTGAAGAAAGCAATACAAATGAAGAATTGACTGAGAAAACCAAGTTATGTGAAAAGTTATCAAAAGAAGTCATTATGTTAAGACATGAAATGGAATCAGGAACTATAAAGTTTACTCAAGAGATTGAAGAAAAAAGAAAAGCTGAAGACAATCTAAGACAATCTCTTAAAGAGAAATCAGAAGAATGCCACCAGATGGACAGGATTATCAGACATCTTGAATCTGATCTTGAAGATGCCAAAGATAATGAAGAAAAACTTGAGAATCAAATTGTCTCTCTCAAAAGAGATCTTCAAACAGCAAATGAATATAAAGAAAAATTCAAGATAAGTTCTGCCCAACTTGAAGTACTTCTTACAAGTCAAAAGAAGATAGATGACAAGTACGGTTTGGGATATGAGAAAGGAGAAAGCTCCGGATCCGGTCAAAAGAATTTTGGATCAGAAAATCCAAGGAATAGGCCTGGAAGACCTCTGGTAAGACAGCCCAATGCTCAAAGATATCCATCTTTCAATGGATACTGCCACAACTGCAATCACTTTGGTCACAAAGCTAATCAGTGCAGGAAGAGAATGAATCAGACTAATTCATCCTTCTCCGGACAGTGCTTTAACTGCAAAAGGTATGGACACAAGTCTCATGAATGCAGAAATATGCAAATAAACAAATCATTCAATGGTAGATGCTTTGCATGCAATAGAGTAGGTCATATGCCTAATCAATGCATATCAAGAGGTTATCAGTCAAATATGCAAAGAAATGTTATTTGCCAAATCTGTAATAGGTCCGGTCATAATGCAAAAGTCTGCAGAAGCAAGAATCAGGACAAAAGAGGTCCGGTATATAATCAGAATCAAGACAAAGGTAAACAAAAGATGAATGTGGATGAAGTTAGGAATCAGATGAACAAGATTTGGGTGAAGAAAAGTTTAGAGAATGTAGAGGTTGGATCCACACCAGACTCTGGTGCTGATATTTCTTCTGGAAATTAAAAAGTGAGCTCTGGCTCAGGGGGAGACTCAAAGAAAATCCTGTTCCCCCAGCCAATCAAGTGGTGCTGGATGTGACACAAGATGCGGAGTAAAGGGTTTGAAGATACCAGTCCTGAGATGATCCAGACAAGATTTCAGAGGTCCGCATGAAGATATAAAGAAGTTGTGATCGATCAAGTAAAGACCTGTTCCAGGAGATGCTCCGGAATGACAGAGGACTACAAAAGGGTCCGGAGAGATCCGGAAGTACATTATTTTACTCTGCGGACTGGACAGAATGTTTGGGATGTTCTTGTAATGTGTCATCTCGATTTATTCATGATTGAAAGATCCGCATGATGTTCATAGATCAGGACTGATCCGGGATACTCCAAGCTATCCGGACAAGGCAAACCGGAATAATATAGGTGGAGCATTTACAAACAGATATTAGGGTTTGCAAAATGATATAAGGGATTTCTCAACAATCACTTGATCATTCCACATCCAAGAAGAAGCTAAAAGCGGAGCTCTGCAACAAAATTCATCAAGTTTACCGAAGATCTCCTGCCGAAGTCATTACATACAGAAATCAATCCAGCTACTCCGTGCAACCGAAGATGCAAAAGGTATTTTCCACTTTCGATATCTTGCTACAAATCTTTTGAAGAAATGGCTACTCCAAATATAGTAAAAATCTCAGATAGGCCCCGACCTGAATTTAAGAAACATCCATACAAGTCATTGGAGGTAGATCCCTTAGGAGCATTTTCCAGTGTTCCTCATGGAGTTTTACACACAGAAGACATTAGGGTTTACATACATGCAAGCATTGAGGAATTTGGGGAATTCAAATTGAGAGATCTCTATCACAAACAACTGATAGACAATGCTTTTGAGCTTAAACCAGAGTATAAGGGTATCCAGAAGAAACAATTTGATCAATTCATTCATTTCCCCTGCTTTGAAGAAGATGAATGGGTCCGGTATGTACTGAGCAGGATGCATGACAACTTCCTATGGCTGGATAGACCCTGCAAGATCACAAAAGAGGCAATTAGAGCAGTAACTGGTCTATACTCTTCCGGAGGGATACCTATCCTCAAATCTGTCAAAAATAACATTGTAACTGAGGCCACCGGATCAAAATTTGATAAGAGGGCAATGACCATTGAAGATATTTCTGATCCGGATATCAAGTATGCGTCCATGATAATAGGATACAAGATCTATCACTCCAGCAGGGAGAATTCTGTATCCGGAACTGCAGTGTATACTGCCTATGAAATGCTAAGGAAGAATGCAGAATATGATCTCTGCGAACTGCTCTTAAGCCAATTAATGGAAAATATACAGAAAATCAAGAAGGACAAAAAGAATTCCTTTAAGTATGGTACTCTTATATTATGTCTATTTTTCTACTTCATGAATGAGCTGCCCAGATCAAGTGGATGGGCATGGCAGAATGACAAACCTGTTGCAGTCCAGATAAGAGACTATCTACATGGGCTTGGGGATGCCAAAGCAAGAAATACAGCCCTATGTGGATACTTCAAAAACTTCCAAAGCATGATGCAAGCAAGAGAAAGAATTCCCCAGTCTCTTGTTGAAAAATACAAAGACTCAGTGTGCTTTATGGTGGACACTGATCAGTGCCTAATGGAGGCAGTGGAGCCAAGGACTGTCTGGATCATGCCCATGGGGTATGAAGTGGATGAACAAATAGTGGAGCTGCATGTTCAACACATGCTAAGTCAACCCAAAGATCCAAAGGCAGAAAGGTTTGGAACCTTTGAAGAGCTGAGCGTAAAGATACATGTAGAACTCAGGGAACTTGAGATAAAGAGGAAGGTGAGAAAAGAAGTTGAGCACATTGCTCAAGGCCTAGGCATCTCAAAAGAGGCACTTGATGCCAGCCGGGAAAAGAGAAGAAAATCTGAGGAAGAAAAGAAAGAGGCAGAAAAGAAAAGTAAAGAAAGTGTTCCGCTTGAAACTTTCACCCGGACCAGATCATCAAAAAGATCTGCACCTCCCACAACCAAAAGTTCAAAACCGGAAGTCCAGGCATCCGGTAAAAGATCTAAGACAAAAGCCACAAGGGCTTATAAAAGCCAAAAGGATGAAGAGGAAACTGAGTCAGATGGGGGAGTAAAAGAAATAAAGAAGCAGAAGAAGAAAGGATCTGGGAAACCCTCCACAGGCCAAGACAAGGAAGAAATGGCAGAAGAATTGCTGAAAAGCCCACTCTATCCCTAGACAGTGTAGTCAAATCAGTCACTGTGGATGGGAACCTTCAACCGGTGGCTGAATTTTATGATGACTACAACGAGGCAGATCAAAAGATCCTGCAAGAAGCTATAATAAGGTACTTGAACATCTACAATAAAGCTTTTATTGAGATTATCTCTGAAATCCCAAAGAGCCTAGAGATGGAATTAGAGATAAGAAAGAACAATGCCATGGCAAAAGACCTTGAGATCAGGGAACAGATAGCTATTCAGCTATATCCTTCAATTGATCACAAAACAATGAACATGGTATTCAAAGATTGCAAGGATGAATTCAGGAGCAAAGCAAGGATGAATCAGCTTATGCTTGGTGAGACCGACAAGGTAGCCAAGGACACTGAAGAGATTCTCCGGAAAACCTTCAAAAGGTTTAATCTTCCTGTTGTAGAGGACTTAGGTGCAGAAACAGCTGTGGACTTGGAATCATCTACTTCGGAAGAAGTGGCCCTTGAACAGACTAACATCTCTCCTCCGGTTTCCCCTATAGTCTCCGGATCTCAAGAAGAAGAGAAACTACAGGAGAAAGAAGCAGCAGTTAAAGAAAAAGAGGTTGACAGCACCAAGGATGCAGAGAAAGAGAAGACCCCAACAGAGAAAACCACAACTGAAAGTGGTAAGAGTAAGGAAGGAGAAAAGATTCCAAAGGACAAAACTGCAGAAGAGAAGAAACATCTGTCTCCGGCAAGAGACACTGCACAAATTGTTCAAGAATTCTTGACAAAAGCCACTATAGAAATTGATGAACCGGACCTGCTAAAAGGACCATTAGATTTTGACTCTTTGTCACCAGTGCAAACAATGAAAATAGCCTCATTTGCAAATGAGAAAGTCAAAGAGAAACTACTGAAATCTCACATGGAAGACTGTGAGCTTATGGAGGTAGCATCTGGAGTGCTGGAAAAGATCATGCCATCTTTTCAGAAGGATCCCACAGCCTCCTCTTCCGGTAATCTCAAAACCTTAGTCAGCAGTGTTAGTACACATTTTGAATCTCTAGAAAAATCAGCTGAAGAAAAGGTCCGGAAGGAGTTTTTGGATAAAAGGTTCTCCGAAGTTCAGGGTTTGATCATTAATGATAGGAGAAACATGAACATTGGGATAAAGAGCTTAGAAAATGCTCTTAAAGATGGCGGTGAAATATACAAATTTTGTATCTCCTGGTCCAAGGTAACAGTTGACATTGAGAAGAAAATAAAAGTGCAAGAGGACACACTACTAAGCTTGTCTCAAAGTTTTGATCCTCTTTCTTCCTCTATAACAAATCAAGAATGTCAGACTATTGCAGTCTTGAGTGAAATCAAGAAACTAGAGAAGGAAAGGAAAAATAGAATAAGCAGGTTGAGTGAGCTCAGGGGGTTAATTGTCCCTAAGCTAGAGGCCATGCATGAGGCCATAGCAGAAGCTCAAATCACAGCCCAGACAAGTGATTCGAAAGATCTAAAAAGGGCAGATGCATTTGCATTTTTGTTGAGTGGTCACATTTCAATTTTGGATAGAATGAAGCAAAGTTGGGCTACAGAACTGATCCAACTGAAGACATCTTTTGCAGACATTCTTCAGTATATGTGAGTATGTAAATATGCGGCTCTGTATAGAAAATTTTTGAAAATTTTGGTGTGCGGACCCTACCCTTTGCCATTGATGTCAAAGGGGGAGTGAGGAGCAGTGAAAAATGAGGAATCCAACTAAGGGGGAGTTCCGAAAATTGTATATAAAGACAGAGCATCAGCAAAGGGGGAGCATAGTGTAAACACTTAGTCATTTTTCACTAAGTGTTGCCATCAATGCCAAAGGGGGAGATTGTTGGCAAGAGACACTATATGGATTCATGGTTGTTGTCATTGATGGCAACAAAGGTCATCCCACATATCCGCAAGTCATGGCGTGCCTCTACCGGAAGACAGGATGAAGAACTATTGTGGTCCGGTGAACAAGAACAGAGCATGTGGCAAGGTCTGACAGATTGGTCCGGATCTCTCAGAGGAAGTGTCTTGGTGCAGTGCGGATTTGGGGAAGTCAAGAGGACTACCTTGAGTAGTATATTCCAAGGATTTAACCTCGGTGATGGACAAAGAAAAAGATATGAATAGCTGAGTACCGGATTCCTGAGTGACAGTGAGAACAAAGGAAGAACTGACTGACAAAACATCAGACTATTTTCCGGATGTGTTACTGTTGATGGTAAAGGTTGTGAAGGCATGAATCATGTTTGGCCGACATGATTAATGATACCTACAAGTATATGCTTGATCCACATTACTTGATATGCAAGGATTCAGCCGACAGAACAGAGTTTGTGAGAAGATAGACTATTCCGGGTGCCGACTAGAAAGATAATGAAATCACTAGTGCGGATATATATAGAGGATGGATTTTGTTGTAAGAAGTGTGTTGTGGTATGTTGTATGCGAATAAGTGTAGAACAGAGTAGAAGCAGTAAGAAAGATCCGGTATGTGAAAGAAAAGCAGAATAAAGAGCAGAGGAAAGATGAAGTGCAGCAGATCAGTGTACTGAGCCTAACCGGAACTGAACTCCAGCATATGTAGATGCTTCCAATCAGTTCAAGTATTGTATAACATTATTTTGTAGACAGTGTGTCTCCTTGTAGGCAGTGTGCCTCTTTGTGAGCAGTGTGCTCGAGCAGTGAGCCCTAATTGGCAAGTGCCATTTTGTAATTCCTTATTCTTCTAACAGAGAATAATCTTTGGGTTAATCACCCCGTGGTTTTCTGCCTTAACCGGGTTTCCACATCAAAAATACTGTGTCATGTGTTTCTCATTTCATGGTAATGTTTGTTTGTCTGATTCAATGCTGCTTTGATTAATAAGAAAGTTCAAAAGAAGAAATAATTAGGATAACTGATTCACACCCCCCCTCTCAGTTATCAACACATAATGCATTATTTCTTTCAAATGTTAAGTCAGGTTTACTTTGATTTAATGATTGCCACTTTCATTAAGCCACACAAATATAAAAAGGTTTCCATCAGAGCATGACATGAAGAAGAATTGGGATGTCTCCTTTGTCTTTCTTTTCTCAATTCACGAGTACACAACTTAACTAAAGACGATGTACAGTGTCCTTAGGAACCTCAGAATGCATTATTTCTTTCAAATGTTAAGTCAGGTTTACTTTGATTTAATGATTGCGGCTTTCATTAAGCCACACAAATATAAAAATGTTTCCATCAGAGCATGACATGAAGAAGAATTGGGATGTCTCCTTTGTCTTTCTTTTCTCAATTCACGGGTACACAACTTGACTAAAGACGACGTACAGTGTCCTTGGGACCCTCAGACTGCATTATTTCTTTCAAATGTTAAGTTAGGTTTACTTTCATTTAATGTTTGCGGCTTTCATTAAGCCACGCAAATATAGAAAGGTTTCCAGCAGAGCATGACATGAAGAAGAATTGCGATGTCTCCCGTGTCTTTCTTTTCTGCATTCACGGGTACATAGCTTGACTAAAAATGACGTACAATGTCCTTGGGACCCTCAAAATGCATTATTTCTTTCAAATGTTAAGTCTGTTTACTTTCATTTAACATTTGCAGCTTTCATTAAGCCACACAAATATAGAAAGGTTTCCAGCAGAGCATGACTTGAAGAAGAATTGGCATGTCTCCCATGTCTTTCTTTTCTCAATTCACGGGAACATAGCTTGACTGAAGACGACATACAGTGTCCTTGGGACCCTCAAAATAGATCATTTCTTTCAAATGTTAGCCAGGTTTACTTTGATTTAACGTTTGCAGCTTTCATTAAGCCACATAAATATAGTACTATCATTAAATAAATGTAAATAAATATCTAGTTTGAGGTTTTGTGTAGAACGTAATTCTATCTAAGTGTCTTGAAATGATTTCTTAGTGTTGTTGTAAATTAGGGTCGTGTTGTGATGTAATCACACATCGCCTCATTGCAAATGGGGACCCACCCTTTCTTTCACAATTTTGAGCTCGTAGGAGTCTTTTGGAGGTGTCATTCGATCAGTTCTCCTCTACAAATCACTCAGCTTATCTCTGCATTCCTCTTAAGTCTATTGCGCACTTTTAGATCACCCTTGCACAGGTCGACTTGTATGCATCACTTCCAAATCTGTGCCTCACTTACATCTTATACACTCACTTCAAGGGGCACTTGGAAAGTTTATCATTTGCAAATCAAAATCTCAATCCAAACTGATATGGGGAAAGTGTGGTAAGGACCAACTTCATCTTGGCGCACATTCCATACCACCTTGCATAACGTGTTTCATGCATACACACAAAAAATGTCCTCCTTGGTTTTGACACACTTTTAAGACACCCTTGTGTTTTACCATTTATACAAGCATGTTCAGGAGGTCCGCCATTTCACCTTAGGCGGACTTTTGGAGGAGGTTTGCACAAACAAACATTATGCACACAAGCCCAAAATGTCTGCTCAAGCAGACCTTTTCATGCCCTTTGCATATATGTTTCTACATCTTAATGCATGTCATCCCAAAATGTCCGCCTAAGTGGACTTTCTTGGTCTCTTTGGATATCTTTTTCTCCATCTTAATGTGCGTCAACCCAAAATGTCCGCTTGGGTGGATTTCCATGGTCTCTTTGATGCGATGAGGTCTCTTAGTGTATCCTTGGTGAGCTGGAACGTCCATCCAAGCCGATGGTCTTCGATGCATCATGATTATGCCTTCCTTATGTCGCCCACCTCATGCAGGCATTCTATTCTTAGCAGCGTGGGTAGTGGAAATGAAAAGCCCAATAGACCACGCGAAGAGATTCCTCTCTATTTTTAGCATTTGAATAATTGATCGGTGCACTCTGCGCTGTGTATTTTCCATTCATGGCGGAGAATGTTATAACGTATATCTTATTCTAAGCATTGCAACCATTTTAGGAGTTGTTATTTATAGCATGAATGGGGTGGAGTGTCTTGTCTTCGCTGGTAGAATCCTCCAAACTTATCAAATGTACTCACTTATAGAGCATACCAATATTTCCACATATTCCTCTGAATCCTGTAGTATAAATCATTCAGCTCACACGTATTGATTTAGGAAAATTTGCCTTAGGCGCACTTATGGTTTTATCGAAGAATAGCACCGTGTCTTGAATTTGCTATTTTAAATTTGAGTCTCACTTAACAATTCGAAGAGATTGCCTTAGACGCAAGATAGAGGCCGATATGCAAAGATCAGTTTTTAGGCTAGATGAGCATTGGCATTAAGCAAGCTTGCATATGTGTGAAGAGAAAAAACTTGCCTTGGGCACATGTCAAAAGGTCCTATGTTTCTAAAGACAACGCAACTTTGCCTAGTATGTTAAAGCATGAGAAGTTTGCTTTGACTCTTTAATGAAGAATTCATAATTTGTATTCAAGTTACCCACTGAAGAAGAAGTCTGTGGAGGTTTGCAAACCATCAATGCCTCTTGACACATGCACAAATTCAATGCCCAGGGTTGTTGAAAGTCTGCCAAGGTGAGAACGAGCATTGGAGTATCAGGTGAAATTGTAAAATCCTAAAGCCTCTTGGTAAATATTCATGCATGATTTCATTGCCTTATTTGAAACATTCATCATGTGAACAATTTTAGGTGCACTTCTACCTATACCTTGCAGTGTTCACTTAATGCATAAGTGCCTAAGATATGTGCTTTTCCATCCTCTAGTTTGAATGTTGAAGCATTCAACTTGTGAAGTAAGGTGAAGATATTATAAAATTGATATAATTTTGTTAAACATTATCATGAGAATAATTTATGATATTTCACTTTATAGAACAAGGAGTCTACAACAAGGAAGAAGATGGTGAGAAGCTTCTAGGAGAGATTCAAAGCAAAAAGAGTATTGTTCAAGAACAGTCAAAGAGGAAGATATCATCACCAAATGGAGGAATTTCCACATCAAGATCATCATTTGCATGAGGACAAGAGAAATAGGCAGGTTCATCAAGCAATCCATGAATTATACATTCAAAAGTACAATTGCATGATCGACAACAAGAAATTCGATGAAATTTCCCAAGTTTTCAAGTTTGAAGCAGCCAAGTTCTAGAGGTGAAAATTCAGATTCGAAGACTACTCCAAAAGATGACAAAATTTGGGAAAATATTCTGAGCAATGTGAACACAAAGAAAATCAAACTAGTTTGTTCGATGTTGAGGTGGCATGTGCACAACATTGATCCAATCACAGTCTGCCATGTCATCAGTCCGCATTCAATGTTCTAAAGATAGTAAATTTTTGTAACAGACTGCCTTGTTGTCAAAATCTGGGCCATTGATTCTCAAATCAATCCTGGCCATTCATGTAATTTTGAGGCCTATAAAAGGGCCCATTTATCTCATTTGTAAAGGAGAAAGATTTTCAGAGGAGAGAGCAAGAATCAAGCAGTAGGAGTAGATGCTGTTAGAGTAGAGGTAGATTAGAGGGGACTTTTCGTAGTCATTGAAGACATATGAAATTGTTGTAAAAAATACATTTCCAAAATCAATACAAGCTCATTCTTGGTTCACATGGTGATTTTGTTTGACTAAGGAATGTTAGCATGGTTTCTAATGTTTGAATATGATGGAGAGATGTTTCCAAGTAGAGTAGAAATAGATTAAAAGTGCATTGATGTAATGATTATATGTAAAGATATTTGATGAATTCTTCTGGTTCATACTTTTTATGATTTGTTGCTGATAAGTCATTTTGCAAAGTTAGCTTGAACCACATATGTTTTAGTTTAGTTGTGGATGCTCATTCAAGCTGCGCCAGCAGTGGGTGTTTGGATGGAGATTTGTAACATGAAAATCCTTGAGTTTCCTTAGAAGATTGCACTGACTTCACGTAGTTGTTGGTTCTCATGGCGAAACAGAGTTTGGTTTCATTAGGAGTTTGTCTATCTCAACATGTTTCATTATCTCTTTGTCCTTAGAGTAGATTTCCTAAACCCTTGTCTTTTTGTATTTTCTTTTCATAGTTGGCTTGTAGAGTTCCACTTCACAAGGAGAATGACATATTTGATTGGAATAAGGAGTATATTCAACGTAAGTCCCTTTGTGAGTTTTCAGCAAATCACATCAACTACTGAGTCTATCCATCGCAAGTCAAGACCTGACATATCATGAACCTTGGAGTTGTCTCATTGGATCACATTGTTTAGCCTTTGAGAAACTTTGTTCAAGAGAGGATAGAATACCTCGGCATTTTATTTTGAGTTTGCATTTGCATAAAAAAACACATCAACAGAATTGGCGCTAGAAGGAGGGCGAGAACAACGAATTACTACATTTGTCCCAAGCATACAAAAGATATTCTAGTGTTTTATCATTCATTGCTCTATCATACTGCTCGACAAAATTCAGTAAGGAGCAGGCCAAAACAAAGAATTTCATACATCTCAACTCAGGATAAAAGGGCATGAACAAGGAATTGTGTTGCTTCTTTCACTCCGAGCACGCGAACAAACTCCGAATTGTGGAATTGGAACCCAGTGAGCTTTAAAAGCTAAATTTGAGATTTGTTAGATCTCTTTTATGCAAAAAATCTAAAAAAAATATAAAACTTAAAAAAATCCAAAAAATGTAAAAAATTGAAAAATACCAAAGAACAAGGATGGATTTCTCAGCATATGTGAAGTAGTCTCATGGTTGTGGGTAGTAATGTGATCACCCTCAAGGTGATATTCTTCAGCTTTGGTGGACTCTGAATGCACAACTCTATCCTAAGAGTTTGGATGATTTCGCATCAAGGAAGGGATATAGAATTCACGATACCAATGGACATGAGGAACTGTATTGCCTAACATTTTTATCAAGAATGGAATTAGCATTGGAAGAGAAAATTTCTTTTTCATAGGTACATGAGCCGATTGTTTCTACAAAGGTGGTTCCCAACACCTTATTTGACGAAAGAGAGTTCTTCATAAGTTTTAAGGAAATGATCAAGAAAAGACTAAGTATTGAGAAGGACCTGCCCACAGAAGAAATGTTGATTCCAGGTGGTTGGTGCAGGATTCATAACACCACTCATTCAGAACTCATGTGTTCATCTTGTTAGGAAGTTGTTTGTCAAGTGAAGCAAGAATTGAGGTTGGAAGAAGAATCCAAAGTACAATTGAGATTAGATGACTTGTGGAACGAATGTCTTCAAGAAATAAATTCACCACCCAAAGAAGAAGATGTTCCCATGTTATTCATAAGTGAGGATAGCACAAGTGAACTTGATAATCAAGTGGAATGTCCATTTGCATACCTTCTTCCAAGTAAGAATGAACCTCCTACCGAAGAAGTTGAAAAAGTAGTAGAAGACATCCAAACAAAGGTAATTGAAGAACAAGATGTTGATTCTTCCAGCAAAGAAGAAAGTGAATCGAGTTCATTACAAGAAGAAGAATTCCTTGCTGCATACTCATTCGTGTTGCTAGAAAAGATCATTGAGAAGGAATTGCAAGAGGTTTCAAGAATCCTTGAAAGAGATGGTAATCATGAAGATATGCTACAAGCCATCATTCACAAGCCTGACAATCAAGTGCAATTCAAAGGGGCGCTCGACGCTCTCATAGATGAAGTACAACCAAAGTCATCCCAAAATGAACAAGTTGAAGAAATGGAGGCCAAATATACAAAATAATTCAAATTGATGTTGGATCTGTTGCTGAAAATCTATGATGAATTAATAGGTGAAATGTTCCATGCTTCTAAATTTCTATTATTTTCACCTTTTCAGTTTGATATGCCCACTATTGATTATAATGTTGATTTGCATGTTGCGGATGCGAGTCGGATGATTCATCACCAACTTCGACCTCCAGACATATTGGTAGGCGACAAACATAAATTTCCACTTGAGGATGAAGACCACCAGGTTGTACCTTTCCCTGCTTCTAGTGATGAAGATTACGAATTTGAAGATCATGAATTTCCAAATTGTGAATGTGAGGAGTATGAATTTGATTATAGAAATTTTCGAAAAACAACTTGCATATGAATTAATCATGGTCTGAATGAGTCGCCACAACTACTGATTTTGTCTTTTTTCTAAATTCAATGATTGTGTTGTGAGAGAATTTTTCTCTGAATTCAAGGACAAATTTGCCAAAATCCAAACTATCACATGTGCCTTATTGTTGCTTTTTGTTTTGAGAAATCATTCGAGGTCATGTATATATTTGGGTGTTTTGAGTCGTGTCTGCTCTTTGTACATAGCTTGCTTAGAGTAGGTTTTCTTTTATGTTGCTTTAGAATAGTTTTGTCGTAGTTTAGTTTGCTTTCCGTAGTTTAGGTTGTTGGTTTGCTTTTGTGGGTTTCCCATTGGTGAAATAAGCGATGTTATCCTTTAAGCACATTTAGCCTGATTCTTATCAAATGTCTAGAAATTTTTTGAAATCTGAAGATGATTTTCTTTAGCTTTATCAACGAATTATGATTTGTACTTGACTCGGAAGGGAATCATATATTGTGTCTTGACACCGACATCTTGATTGTATGTTTAAAATGCCAAATCTTAATTTAATTATTAACCTCTTAGTTTTCCTTTGAGAAACTTGCATCAAATGGATAGATTCATTGTAGACTCCATTGTTAGTTTCGATAGCATGTTGCTTGCTCTTGGAAGATAAATTGACTGTTTAGAGCAACTTGAAATGTTTTGGGATCTTATATCTTTCCACACTTAAAATCTAGAGGTACCTAAGTGAATCTTTGTGATCTCGCATTAAGTGAAAAATCTAAAGGTCCACCTTTGCCGCCATCATAAGTCCACACCCAGCTAGCTGAGTTATCACATAGTGGTACTGCATTGTACTCTACCAAATATAAGCTTGTTGAAAATCAAAAAAGAAAAGAGAAAAAGAAATGAAAAGAAAATCACAAATCACACACTATAACTCAGTTAGATGGACAATTGAGTAATCTTTACCGGGGCTATGGACGCCTGACTGGCAGTAGGGCTCTGCTCGAGTGGAATTACAAGACAAACCCGTCGGGGCTATAGATGCTCGCTGGTAGCGGGCCCATGTCCAAGTAGTTCATGAGGTGTGTACTAATCACTTAGCTTAATGTGGAGGAATTAAGGTGATCTTAGTTGCTGATGGATGGGAATGAACTCAATTGCACACACTTGGATCTTCGGGATGTGAATGGTTGTCCTAAGCTTTTAATTTTGACACCTTGATCGAGTTTTCATGTCTATTTGACCTAATATGTGGATGTACGTAGGAATTTTGAAGTTGTGATTCCTGTTTATCTTTGGAACACTTGAGATTTTATATTAATCACTATTCTGGAAATGTTTAATTTTGACATGTCTCGATCCAATCTATGATTCTTCTTCACTTTTGAGTGCATTTCCTAGCTGGTTGATGATTTTAAAGGTATTGTTTGATGTTTTTGGGTTTGGATTGCGTCTTTATTTTTGAAATGTTCAAGAACATTTATTCAAAGGTAGTGCTAGATGTTGTGATGTAATCACACATCGCCCCATTGCAAATGGGGACCCACCCTTTCTTTCACAATTTTGAGCTCGTAGGAGTCTTTTGGAGGTGTCATTCGATCAGTTCTCCTCTACAAATCACTCAGCTTATCTCTGCATTCCTCTTAAGTCTATGGCACACTTTTAGATCACTCTTGCACAGGTCGACTTGTACGCATCACTTCCAAATCTGTGCCTCACTTACATCTTATACACTCACTTCAGGGGGCACTTGGAAAGTTTATCATCTGCAAATCAAAATCTGAATCCAAACTGATATGGGGAAAGTGTGGTAAGGACCAACTTCATCTTGGTGCACATTCCATACCACCTTGCATAATGTGTTTCATGCATGCACACAAGAAATGTCCTCCTTGGTTTTGACACACTTTTAAGACACCCTTGTGTTTTACCATTTATACAAGCATGTTCAGGAGGTCCACCATTTCACCTTAGGTAGACTTTTGGAGGAGGTTTGCACAAACAAACATTATGCACACAAGCCCAAAATGTCCGCTCAAGCGGACCTTTTCATGCCCTTTGCATATCTGTTTCTACATCTTAATGCATGTCATCCCAAAGTGTCCGCCTAAGCGGACTTTCTTGGTCTCTTTGGATATCTTTTTCTCCATCTTAATGTGCGTCAACCCAAAATGTCCGCTTGGGTGGATTTCCACGGTCTCTCTGATGCGCTGAGGTCTCTTAGTGTATCCTTGGTGAGCTGGAACGTCCATCCAAGCCGATGGTCTTCGATGCATCATGATTATGCCTTCCTTATGTCGCCCACCTCATGCAAGCATTCTATTCTTAGAAGCATGGGTAGTGGAAATGAACAGCCCAATAGACCACGCGAAGATATTCTTCTCTATTTTTAGCATTCGAATAATTGATCGGTGCACTCTGCGCTATGTATTTTCCATTCATGGCGCAGAATGTTATAATGTATATCTTATTCTAAGCATTGCAACCATTTCAGGAGTTGTTATTTATAGCATGAATGGGGTGGAGTGTCTTGTCTTCGCTGGCAGAATCCTCCAAACTTATCAAATGTACTCACTTATAGAGCATGCCAATATTTCCGCATATTCCTCCGAATCATGCAGTATAAATCATTCAGCTCACACGTATTGATTTAGGAAAATTTGCCTCAGGCACACTTATGGTTTTATCTAAGAATAGCACCATGTCTTGAATTTGCTATTTTAAATTTGAGTCTCACTTAACAATTTGAAGAGATTGCCTTAGACGCAAGATAGAGGCTGACCTGCAAAGATCAGTTTTTAGGCTAGATGAGCATTGGCATTAAGCAAGCTTGCATATGCGTGAATAGAAAAGACTTGCCTTGGGCACATGTCAAAAGGTCCTATGTTTCTAAAGACAACGCAACTTTGCCTAGTATGTTAAAGCATGAGAAGTTTGCTTTGACTCTTTTATGAAGAATTCATAATTTGTATTCAAGTTACCCACCGAAGAAGAAGTCTGTGGAGGTCTGCAAACCATCAATGCCTCTCGACACATGCACAAATTCAATGCCCAGGGTTGTTGCAAGTCTGCCAAGGTGAGAACGAGCATTGGAGTATCAGGTGAAATCGTAAAATCCTAAAGCCTCTCAGTAAATATTCGTGCATGATTTCATTGCCTTATTTGAAACATTCATCGTGTGAACAATTTTAGGTGCACTTCTACCTATACCTTGCAGTGTTCACTTAATGCATAAGTGCCTAAGATATGTGCTTTTCCATCCTCTAGTTTGAATGTTGAAGCATTCAACTTGTGAAGTAAGGTGAAGATATTATAAAATTGATATAATTTTGTTAAACATTATCATGAGAATAATTTATGATATTTCACTTTACAGAACAAGGAGTCTACAACAAGGAAGAATATGGTGAGAAGCTTCTAGGAGAGATTCAAAGCAAAAAGAGTATTGTTCAAGAATAGTCAAAGAGGAAGATATCATCACCAAATGGAGGAATTTCCACATCAAGATCATCATTTGCATGAGGACAAGAGAAATAGGCAGGTTCGTCAAGCAATCCATGAATTATACATTTAGAAGTACAATTGCATGATCGACAACAAGAAATTTGACAAAATTTCCCAAGTTTTCAAGTTTGAGGCAGCCAAGTTCCAGAGGTGAAAATTTAGATTCGAAGACTACTCCAAAAGATGACAAAATTTGGGAAAATATTCTGAGCAATGTGAACACAAAGAAAATCAAACTAGTTTGTTCGATGCTGAGGTGGCACGTGCACAACATTGATCCAATCACAGTCTGCCATGTCATCAGTCCGCATTCAATGTTCTAAAGATAGTAAATTTTTGTAACAAATTGCCTTGTTGTCAAAATCTGGGCCATTGATTCTCAAATCAATCCTGGCCATTCATGTAATTTTGAGGCCTATAAAAGGGCCCATTTATCTCATTTGTAAAGGAGAAAGATTATCAGAGGAGAGTGTAGGAATTAAGCAGTAGGAGTAGATGCTGTTAGAGTAGAGGTAGATTAGAGGGGACTTTTCGTAGTCATTGAAGACATATGAAATTGTTGTAAAAAATACATTTCCATAATCAATACAAGCTCATTCTTGGTTCACATGGTGATTTTCTTTGACTGAGGAATGTTAGCATGGTTTCTAATGTTTGAATATGATGGAGAGATGTTTCCAAGTAGAGTAGAAATAGATTAAAAGTGCATTGATGTAATGAATATATGTAAAGATATTTGATGAATTCTTCTGGTTCATACTTTTTATGATTTGTCGCTGAAAAGTCATTTTGCAAAGTTAGCCTGAACCGCATACGTTTTAGTTCAGTTGTGGATGCTCGTTCAAGCTACACCAGCAATGGGTGTTTGGATGGAGATTTGCAACATGAAAATCCTTGAGTTTCCTTAGAAGATTGCATCGACTTCACGTAGTTGTTGGTTCTCATGGCGAAACAGAGTTTGGTTTCATTAGGAGTTTGTCTATCTCAACATGTTTCATTATCTCTTTGTCCTTAGAGTAGATTTCCTAAACCCTTGTCTTTTTGTATTTTCTTTTCATAGTTGGCTTGTAGAGTTCCACTTCACAGGAAGGAGAATAACATATTTGATTGGAATAAGGAGTATATTCAACATAAGTCCCTTTGTGAGTTTTCAGCAAATCACATCAACTACTGAGTCTATCCATCGCATGTCAAGACCTGACATATCATGAACCTTGGAGTTGTCTCATTGGATCACATTATTTAGCCTTTAAGAGACTTTGTTCAAGAGAGGATAGAATACCTCGGTATTTTATTCTGAGTTTGCATGTGCATAAAAAACACATCAACAGGTCGGTCAAACAAATGATTTAGAATTCTATAATTTTTTTTGTTTTTTAGGACTACAAAATCGATCCTGTGGTGTAAATTTTATCTTTTCCTATAGATCCAATATCTGTATTTCTTTATAATTTAGTTTTCCGCTCACCTCAAAGTATTATTTTTATCCCTATAAGCGCCTAAAATTTAATAGGCCAATATAGCGTGTCAAAAGATAACTAAGAATCCTGAATAAGCTTAAAAATGACATTAGGAAAACAAATTTCTTTGGTAGCTAATGCATCTCCAAGGTAAGTTCTCATTTGTCAATGATTTAAGACACCCTGGTCACCCCTAACATGATCCTTGTGTTGTATTGTGTTTTTTGTTTTTCTCTTGCCAAGTCAAAAGTCTTTCTCCTTATGCCTTAGTAAATTTATTATAGTTATTGTCAGTTCACCACGGTACTTTTGCCTTCACTACAAAGTCTTATCTTTTTATTGTAGTATTCATGCATTCACAATGGGAGATGCATTTTAATGTGCCAACTTCATAATTGTAAAAGATAGTGGTTTCATGTAAAATTGGCTAATTCATCATTCTAGTTCCACAAGTGATTTTGGTTCAAAACGCGAGAACTTCTTTCTAGTTTTTTTGGTTGTTTCTCCTCTAGTTACACTCAATCAAAGTCCATTAATTCTTCATTTCTCTATAATCTTTTTGGTGTGCATTTGTCACTGTAGGCTATTTTTAAACATCATCCACTTCAACAGTCAAAAGTCAATTTTGGCCAATAAAAATAGGACAAATATTTACCACTTTTTATTGTGGATGAGGTGTAAAATTGCTATTGATTGTTTGACCATTGAAGTGGATGATGTTTAAGTAGAGCCGTCATTGTATATATTCATTGCTTTATCTTTTAATCTATCAAAAACTACATAAGGCATTTATTTCAATGAGAACTATTGTTGGCAAAACAACACACCCTAGTTTCTTGAAACTAGGGAGCGCCTCCCCTTTTTCTTGTAAATTTATTAATTCTTGAACATCCTAACATGAAGCATGCATCGTGTTATTGTAAGTAACTTGGCCAAAAGGTTCTTTCTCTTAGATCCATGTCTCTTGTTTAAATTCAAGTATGCCTCCTATGTAAATTCTAGCTTGCTTGAATGTTGAATGTATTTATTTTAAAGCAATGATGTCTTATTTTAATGCCAACTTGTGATGTAATTATCTTTGTTTAATTTGTACCCTCGCATCCATGGGTAGAACTAAAATCCCTTATTCGATTTCATTTGCTCGTAGCCTCACATCCATGTTCTGTATAATCTTTGGACTTTATTACTTTTTCGAACATGAGATGTATCATTAAAGTCAATTCACTCAAACACTTGTGTCCAAAATATAAAGTTATTAACGTCTCATTTACAAGACCAAAAGTTTAAACCTATCAAGGAACCCTTATGGATTCTATTAGGGAGAACATTTCAAGTCTAGTGGACCCTAAAAGCCATATCAAACTTAATTATAATTCTAGGTTCCTCAAATGTATCAAGATTTGAATTTTATTACCCAAAAATTAAGGAATTAGGGATATTGAGAGAATTAAGTTGTGAACTGCCATGTGGTATTTATTAGAAAGAGAAAGGATAGATTTAACTCAATCAAGGGACATGTGGCAAGGTAATTTAGGTATGCTTTGGTGACATGAAAGGTTTATTAGAGAAAAACAATCTTTACTTGTCAATTCAAAAATGGTCTTATGGGCAGGGGCCCTGGCTCGATTGGCTAAGTAATTCCGTTGCGGTAAAGATGGTCACGAGGTCCAGTCTCCCCCCTGCCCACCTGATATTGTAGCCGGTTCATAGCTCCGGTCAAAAGTGTTTACCCATGAATAAAAAAAAAAAATGGTCTTATCAATTTTGATAGATTAATGAATTTAAAGGTCCGTAACTAGATTTATTGCTTTTGTTTAGCTTGAAGAATTATTAAGTATGCTATTATTCTCATTGCGAAGCTAGCCCTGATTAAATATTTTGTTCAAGTACTAAGATGTTTTTCTACTCAAGGATTGGTATATTATGCAACTTCAAAAGAAAATTATAAGACTTGGAAGTATAGGAGTGAACCAAGATCTTCTGAAGGAATATCGATACTGGTTGGCCATGAGAGATGAACAATCACATGCCTAAAAGTTATGAAAAACAAGAGTATGTAATACAAACAAGATTGAAAGCAATAAATCACAATAATGTGAGAACCAAGATCTTTTGGAGGAATGTCGATACCATTTGGTCAGTAGAGATGAACAATCACATGCCTGCAAGTTATGAGAAACAAGAGTATGCAATACAAACAAGATTGGAAGTAATAAGTTGCCATAATACATTTACCCATGATTGATCATGATGTACACTTATAAGAGAGAGGTGAAGAAAACAATGGAGAAGATAACTCCACATAACTACCACTGATTGAGAGTAGTGGTGAGTTAACTTCCTCAAGACTTGCATGCAATGGTGAGTTAACTCTCACTAACTAGGACACCTAAGTAGGCTTAATGCCATGTGGATCTATCTCATGTGCATGTAAATAATGCATGAGATAATATATGAATTATCAATATGCATGCAAATAATGCAATATTTAAAATATACACTAACACCCCCCTTAAGCATAGCTTAAGTGGGCACAAAGTAAAATTGGGTCTTGGTAACTAGGCCTGATAAGGTACCCAAAAGAGATAAATAATCCTCCTATTTTTATTGACTAGAATTTACCTTTGACTATTCTAACCGTCCATGACTAATTTTTTCCATCTTTGACCATTATAGCCGCCCATTACTAAATGTTTCACCTTTGATCATTATAGCCGCCCATGACTGAATTTTTTTTCTATTGAATGATGTTTAAGAATAGAGACGAAGATTTTTCTTGTTTGTATAGGTAAGACCTTAACTCTAGAAAAGTTTCCTCTAGAGAAAGTCATGAAGAAGAATGTGTCCCTCATCTTTTCTTTCCTCAATTCATGCATGGATAGCTTGTGAGCATGGAAAGCTTGCAAATAGCCTATAGAAGAGCAAAAAAGAAAGTGGTATTTGTGATACAGAGATTGATGATGCATCTCATGGTGTTATGGAAAACAACATGTAGTTTATCAGATGAAATGTTCCACCCCTCAACCACACTAAGATCCCCAGGCTAGCATATCCCATGGACATCTATAGATAAACCCAAGAACAGGGTGAAGAAAACAACAATTGCAAGGGGCATATGGGTGACTCTATCCATGAATACACTAGGTACGAACATATTTCTCTAACTGTTGTATTTGGAATGGAAATGGAAATGGAATCCTTTTATAGTCCACAATGTTAGGCAACCTTATTTTGGGTCTACAGGTGGCTATGAGACTATGTCATACTGCCAATATGGAGTAGGCACCTAATTGTACTTCTAATATGAGGCATACATACCCTACCCCTCGTAGGATTAGAACTTGTAACAGTTAAATAGCCAATAATAATTTTATATCTTATCCTAACCCAAAGTGATAAATAGTCTATCTATTTAACTGTTAAATAGTCAATAATAATTTTATATCTCATCTTTACTTAGAAGTCATAAATAGTCCATCTATTTATATTGACCAAAATTTACTTTAGGATATGTACAGATAAACACATGAAGAGGGTGAAGAAAAGAGAAATTAGAAGGGGCATATGAGTGACTCTATCCATGAATGTAGTGGGTACCAATATATTTCTCTAGCCCTATATTTGTACATTACACTCTTTAATAGTTAAATAGTCAATAATAATTTTATATATTATCCTTACCTAATAATAATTTTATATTTTATGTTTACCCAAAGTGATAAATAGTCTGTCTATTTAAAGTTAAATAGTCAATAATAATTTTATATCTTATCTTTATCTAAAAGTGATAAATAAACTGCCCATTTTTATTGACAAAATTTACCTTCAAACTATTATAATCGCCCATGACTAAATTTTTTCACCTTTGACCATTATAGCCGCCCATGACTGAATTTTTACCACTATAGCCACCCATGACTGAATTTTTTTTCTACTGAATGATGTTTAAGAATAGCGTTGGAGATTTTTCTTGTTTGTATAGATAAGACCTTAAGTCTTGATTTTTTTTTCTATAGAATGATGTTTAAGAATAGCCATAGAGATTTTTCTTGTTTGTATAGATAAGATCTTAAGCCTTGAAATTGTTTTCTACTGAATAATGTTTAAGAAAAGCCATAGAGATTTTTCTTGTTTGTATAGATAAGACCTTAAGTTTTGAAAAAAAATTTACAACATTATGTTTAAGAATAGCGATAGAGATTTTTCTTGTTTGTATATATAAGACCTTAACTCTAGAAAAGTTTCCCCAGAGCAAGTCATGAAGAAAAATGTCTCCCGCGAACTTTTTCTTTTCTCAATTCATGCGTAGATAGCTTGACTGAAGACGACGTACAGTATCCCTGAGAACGACAAAATGCATTATTTCATTCAAACGTCTGAATCCGGATTTACTTTAGACTTGTTTGATTTGACATTTGTGGCTTTCATTAAGCCACACAAATACAGTATTCACGTGGAACGAGATAAGGTTAGAGTAGTCACTTCACTTTCTAATATATTTAAAGCAATTTTTTAAAATATGTTTTGATTAATTATATAAGTTAAATACTGTAAATATTTAGTTTGAGGTCTAAGGTAGAATGTGGTTCTCTCTAAGTGTTTTGAAATGATTTCTTATAGAATGAATTAGAATACGTAAATTTTTGTTTCTTTTAAATCACTTTTGTAATTACAAAATTCATCTTGTGGGTGCAAAATAATCTTTTCCTATAGATTTGATCTTTGTTAATTTTATAATTTTATTTTTCACTCACCTTAAAGTATTCTATTTATTATTATATGTACCCAAAATAGAATGGATCAATATGGATGTCCAATGATAGTTAAGAATCT
Source organism: Cunninghamia lanceolata (assembly GCA_027924645.1). NCBI lineage: Eukaryota > Viridiplantae > Streptophyta > Pinopsida > Cupressales > Cupressaceae > Cunninghamia > Cunninghamia lanceolata. Next base: position 1,361,052 of record BSBN01000665.1, read on the forward strand.
TGAATAAGCTTAAAAAATGACATTAGTGAAGCAAATTTATCTTGTAGCTAATACGTCTCTCAAAGGTAAGCTCTCATTTGTCAATGTTATAAGACATCCTAGTCACCCTTGACATCATCCCTATGTTGCATTGTGTTTTTTATTTTTCTCCCACCAAGTTAAAAGTCTTGCTCATTGTGCCTTACAAAATTTACTATAGTGATAATTTTGAGTTCACCAAGGTATTTTTGCCTTCACAACAAAGTATTATCCTTCTACCATAGTATTCATGCACTCACAATGACAACTACATTTTCACTATCGATTTCATAACTATCAAAAACAATGATTTTGTGTAAAAGTGGTAAACTCATAATTCTAGTTTCATGTGTGATTTTTTTTCAAAATGTGAGAACTTCTTTCTAGTTTCTTGGTTGTTTCTCCTCCAGTTACACTCAGTCAAGACCCATTGCTTCTTCATTTCTCTACAATCATCTTGTTGTGTGTTTGCAATTGTCTATAATTATTGATTTAACCTTTAATCTATCAAAAATTACATAAGGTATTTATTTTGTTGAGAACTATCGTTGCCAAAACATCACACCCTGATTTCTTGAAACTAGAGACTCCCTCCCATTTTTATTGTAAATGTGTTAATTCTTGAGCATCTTGACATGAAGCATGTATGATGTTGTTATAATATTTCTCTTGGATCCATGTCCCTTGTGTAAATTCTAGCTTTCTTGTTTTAAATGATTGGCATCTCATTTCTAGTATGAACCTAAGATGTAATTATGTTTGTTTAATTTGCACCCTCATGTCCACTAGGAAACATGTTTCAAATCAAAGGCATGCGGTAGAATTGAAAGCCCTTATTTGATTTCATTTACCTATAGGACCATGTCCATGTTTTCTATAATCTTTGGAATTTATTATTTTTTCAAACCTAAGATGTATCATTAAAGTCAATTCATTCAAACATTTGTGTCCAAAATATAAAGGGAGTCCATGTCTATAAGGGAGAACATTTTAAGGCTAGTGGAACCTAAAAGCCATATAAAACTTAGTTAATTATAATTATAGGTTTTCACATGTATCAGGTTTGAACTTTACCACCTAGAAAGTAGGGAATTAGGAATATTAAGACAATTAAATTATCATATGGTATTTATTAGAATAAGAAAGAATATATTTAGCTAATTCAAGGAATGACATGTGGCAAGATAACTTAGGTACACTTTGGTTACATTAAATGTTTATTAGAGAAAACCAAGGTTCAATGCTTGTGAATTCAAAAATGGTCTTATTGTTGGAATTAGTCCGGATAACTGAGAGGGGGGGGGAATCAGTTGTCCCACAAATTTAACCTTTTTCTACTTTTAATCTTCTTAATCAACTTGCAATCAGATTAATAAAGTAAACATTAAAGCATGAATCAACAACACATGAGCAGAAATAAACTGAACACACATAACACCAGGATTTTTATGTGAAAATCTAGTTAAGGGAAAACCATGGTGGGGGTTAACCCACAAGATTCGTAACCTGTTAAAAGTACTTAGAAGAAAATAGAAGGCACATGCCTTCGGGCTCACTATCCAAAGCTCACTGCTCAAGAGAGGCTCACTGCCTACATAATTTATGTTTTAATACAGAAGGAATTAACTGATAAATAACATCTTCTTCATGCCTGGTTTAGTTTCATTGAATGCTCACAAAACTTCTGCTCTGCCCCAAATACTTCTCTAACTCTTCATCAAAACATCTCTTGTTCTTTTGCTTCTCCTCAGCTTTGCTCTGCCTTTTGATCCTTTCTTTAGATTATTTTATTTTCACACAACGATGATGTTCCACAACTCGTCAAGTATTTATATGCTTCATCAACCTTGGAATGAACATCAAGGTCGGTACTACAAGCATCTGACTTAATATGAATCACTAAGCTGTCGGCCAAACATAACTGGGACTCAAATCTTCATTAATCAACACGCCATGCTCCATAGAAATACTCTTAGATCATCTGCAACATGCTTGAATCATCTGATCGGCCAAGACTAGAAGAACAACAACACCAAGAAGGAAATCTTCATTGACAAGCTCAAACTTCAATGTAGACCTCTAGCATAGTAATCACATGATCCAGAGACTTCCACAAGCACATTGAATTCAACAAAATCATCTGCACTCCTCCAAATCATCATAATCACTTGCATCTTCCTCCAAAACCTCAAGAACACTGTCTGCCATGACTATCACTTTAGAAAGATTGCTTGTAGACCTCCAAACCACAAACCACTTAAATGTATGATACATGCTAACTTCCCAAACATGCCTCCAAATCTGTAGATCATCATTTGACATATCCAGAGCAATCGAGACCTCTTTCTTGTCACTCTGTCTCTTCTGAACACTGTAAAATAAGTTCTACTCAGATGGCCATAGCTTCTTCAAATCTTCATGCAAACCCTTCAGAGCTTAACTAGAGTTTCTTCAGACAATCCTCTACTCAGCCATGGGTAAGTGCAAGAAGATGGGGGGCCAAAAAGTGGCCAAATTAATTTCGAAAAAAATTAAGTCATAATGCGAGCGCGTTATAACGTGCTCACGTTATGACTTTCTATACATAAAAAAAAGGGTTTGCAATTTCATTTCTTTCTATTTTCTCCTTTCCACCCGCGGCTTGCAAACCCTCAAAAGCGCGCTCGCGTTTTGCAAAACACCATTCAACACAAAAAGCTTATTGATTCGTTGCCAAAATGTCACCGCAACGTCGAGCACGCCAAAGGGGTGAGTTATATTTATTTTTTTGTTTGAATTTGTTTCTAAATAGGTATGTTTTTGTTGATTTTTGATGTATAATTTGTTAATTGTTAGGAAATGTTAATGCACCTCCTCCTCCTCCTCCTCCTCAAAATCCACAAAATGTTGAGGAGGAAGTACCTGCAGAACAACAACCTTCTCCATTCATTCCTCGACATGCCCCTGGAACACAAGAAAATATAATGGGGCAAATTGAAAACAACAAAAAGGAAATTGAAGATATAATTGCAAGGTTGAAAGATCCTTCCACTTCAACCTTGCATAGGTCCACGCTTGCTGAATCTCTTGAGTCTATGTTATCAAATGTAGATTCAATTAGCAAGCAAATAACTAGTTGGATGGATAAAAAGAGAGAGTTTAGAGATTACTATGCAGACAAGTTGTCATACCAAGATGTGAAAAAATTACAAATTACAAAATTAGACTTGTGTTTAATTTTCACAAACTCACAAACAAATCAACCTCCACCCATTACATGCAAGAGGTTCCCTATCCATTGGTGTAACAACCAAGCGATAAGGGACAATTTCGGGCAGAGGTGGTGGATGGTTTTTGACCATCCTCCATGCAATAATAATGAGGTCTCGCAATACTTTTTGAGGAAACTCTACTGTGAGTTTGTCCTCAATAAAGTGCCAAACTATTTTGATATGCGGGACTTCCAGGGTAGAGGTGGCAGCTCAGCACAAGATAGACCAGGGGCACGTCTTGACCCACAGCGGGTAGTGAGACAAGTAATCAATAGACCAGCCCACGAGCATGTTTTTATCCCTTCCATTGTGAAGGAGAGTGTTGAGGTCGATACACTTCAGTTGATTAGTGCCTTGCCCCAGAGCATCATAGAGCATGCCGGTCCTGCAACACAGAGTGGGTTGGGAGATAGTGCGAGGAGTAGGGTCCCACCCCATACTTGCCAGGCTTGCGGGTTAGCCTGTGGTTATGACCCCATGGACAGTTAGGACGCAGATGCACAGGCTACATCTACAGCTGAGTAGATGGTGATGACAGATACCCTCCTGAGTGAGACTTTCAGCCTTGATACTCAGGTAAATATTAGCAAGTTTATTAAATTTAATTTATTAAATTTTATTTTTGAAATACAAGATTAACTAATTTAAATTGATTATTTTAATAAAATTTCAGGGTCATAGCGTCAATGTAGTTTTCAGTGGTTCTCCACCTGCATTTTTCACTAGATCATCTACTGTCGAGGTATGTAACTAGTAAACAATTATAAATATTACATGTGAATAGCATCATTATATGAATGGTATTCTAATATCTGATTTTGGATGTTGAATAGGTTAATACTATAGATTTCATGGCAACACCTACCAGCGGTGGTGGACTTCAAAGCTTTATGGAGGTAATAAAATAAATAGTTTAATGAATGAATTGTACTTACTAAATTTTTGTATGTGATTTGTGTGCTTTATTGTGTGTACTTCCATGTTTAGATAAATGTGTGTGTATATTAGGAGCCATGATTTGCATCACTATTATAGTTTTCATAATTGAATAATGTTGTTTTATTTCGAGATGATGCAGGCTGCGGAGACACCTCCCCATGTTCATAGGGCAATGGAGCAGGGTGTGGTCTCTGCGATTCATAGCTCCATGGCATTGATAAGGGTATGAGGCAGATTAGTAAATTTTAATTTACATTCATTGTTATAGTTGTCTATTTTTGAAAAATCAAAAGATTATTGATTTGAAGTTTAATTTCTATCTGGATGGTTTCTATAGGACATGACATCACCAGGGCCTATTCCTGCTACTGAGGCAAGCGAGGAGACAGATTATATGTTAGCGGTAAGTGATTATTTTGTTAAATGTTTCATTTTTTATAACATGTAATTTCTATATATTAATGTCTATACTTTTTATTGTAACAGGTAAAGATGCAGAAAGACCTAAATAGGAGGAGTAGCCCTCGGGTTTGTAGTAGACCACTCACATGCGCATCTCCATCCCCTAGAAGATCAAAGGCTGCTCGTGATTTATTCTCTTCACCAGCCAGAGGGGAATGACTTTTTATTGTGTTCCTTTGTTGTATGCCTATATGGCATTTGTGGACATATATTTTGTATTGTACATAGTTGACATTGTATGCCTATATGGCATTCTTGTAAGCGTATATGGCTATTTTGTATATATGTTATACTTATATCGACAGATATTGATGTATGCCTATATGGATATTTGGTTAATACAAATCTTTTTTATTGATGGCATCCATACTTGCATTATAAATCCACGTTTGAATGGATATTTGTAGATGGCTACTTTAAATATTTAAAGTCCGATTGTATTACATAGGATGTTTGCATTTTCTTTGATAGGCTTGATAGGCCATGGATTACATGATGGTGTTTGATGGAAAAGTATGGTACTAGAAGACTCTAGTTCATTCTTAATAGGCTTGTGATTGATAATATCTTTGCATGATTGCACTTGATCTTGGATCATGGGCATGTTGTTAGGATTTTGATTGCATTGTGGTGTTTGATGGATAGGCATGGTACTATGTGACTTTTGGATAGGCTTGGGAGAGGTACACTAATTGAATTTGTGATTTCTAGTTTGAGATTTTTCCTCCACTAGAGTCCTTGGAGGAAATCTAAAAATGATGATTTGGATGTAGTGGGTTTGGATTGATGGGATAAGTTGGAATGTAAGGATTATGAGATGGAGGATTTGAATAGGATAAACAGTTCTCACATGCGGTTGGGATTGGAGATATGAATTGAATATGAGGACCTTGGTCTAAAGTGGTTCTTCCCTTACCAAAGGTACCATAAGGATGACCATTAGATGTGTATTTAGGATTGGCATGATAGCTAGTGCTAGTCATTTCTTGTTTGAAATATTCTTCCATGTTCATGAGTGGGAGATGAAGGTTTATGGAAAGTTTGCATGTAATGATCTCATAGTTAATGCTATTGTCATCTTGATATCATCATGATCTACAAGACTATCATCATCATCATTGTCAGAGGGATTTTTTGATTGATTTGGATAAAAGATCTCATTTAAAGGATGCATGGTTTGAGGACCTATTTTGATTGTGATTTTGGGTTTTGCATGAGCCTCACACAAGGTAATAGGCATAGGGTTTTTATCTTGCATAATATTTTTTTCAAACCAAGGGTCCATGATGGAAATGATTAAGGATGATAGAATGTTTGGATTTGGACTTTGAGATGTTTATGGTTGTAAATTTTTATTGTTTGGACTCAAATTTTGTTAAATGGTTGTTTGAAAGAGGACACATCAAACACAACAATAAGATTGGTTTAAGTATGGTTTAAGACTTGACCATGTTTGTAGTTGATAGGTATGGGTTATGATGTTTGATTCATGATTACATGTGGTGTTGTGGTTTACTTTTAGCACATTGTTCTTATCTCTTAGATGCTTGATTAGTTCCTTGACTATGGTTACTCATTTGTAAACTTGTTTGGAAAGTTGAATCTATGATTGATTTGGTGAAGTCTATAAGTTATATTATTTGATATCTCAGTTTGGAAGTTACTAATGTGATGATGATTTTGCATGTTTTCAATGGCTGGGATCTACAAGTTATGCATTTTTTTGGGATGCACACCTCATTGATTGTAGTGGGATGACTTGAATGCATATTGGCTATATCCATGAGATTGATTCAGTGTTGATGTAGACTTTGTTATTTTTCCTTGTCTATGCTCATTTGCGCATTGGTATGTTGCATTGGGATGAGAGGATGGATGATGAGAATGATTAGATAGTTGGTTATTGGGACTTGTAGCATGTTTATCATGATGTCATGGATATCTTAGTTGCATAGTTTAGTGTGAGCTTTTGACATTAATGATGGTTTATCTTCTTAGATTGGAGATCTTGGTTCTACTTTGGAGTTATTAGTATTATAGTTGAGTGTGTGTGGACCATGGTGATCTCCATTTAGGAGATGGTTATCACAATGCCATGTGTAGTTCATATCATGGTTCATTGGGAGCTTTGATAGTGATGTGTATTCGTCACCTAGTGATGGATGATCTTATATAGTGGTTGGGTGTAATGGACAAACTCTTGGATTATGATTATTATTTGTAGTGAGAGTGCTTTGACATTTTGGCTACTATTTTTAGGAGATGGTTATATTCATGTGGTTGTAGATGTTGATCCTTGGTTTAGAGGTGTTTGGTAGTGTATCTTGGTGGACTATTGATTCTAGATTAGAGTATTAGCATGATACAAGTTCTCTTGAGACTAGGATGTCTGTATTGGTGCATGTGATCTTCTAGGAGGAGATGTTAGATCATGATGTCATGTTTGGATACCTAATTTTGTAGTTGGAGTTTTGACAGTGGTCTTGTTGGTTCTCTTGGTATTGAGTACATTGGTCATGTGCTTGGGAGCTTCATGATAATGTGTTGCATTTGGAGCTTAACATGGATTGATTGGTTGTAGGTTCTCATACATACTTCGAGACTTGGGTGAGGCTAGAGTTCTCTTGGGATTAGAGACACTTGTTGAGATGGTTATCCTTTAGAGGTTTTAGCAGGAAGACCAAGGAGACTTTCACTTGGATATGGGCGTGAGTTAATTATGGACCTAGAGAAGATTCTTATTGGAGAGAGTCATTGTGGCTTGGTGTATCTTTGAGGAGCATTCTCATTCCCCACTCTTGGTCTACTCGGCAGACTATCATCTAAGAGGTATTTCCCATCCTTTAGATGAATTTTTTTAATGCTTTATCTTCTCATGGTTATGGATCTTGAGCTATGGTTATTGGTTCTAGAGGGTTCATTCGAGGGGTGTCTCTAAACATGCTTTTTCTTAGGCACTAAACTGGAGTTGTCTAGATGCACAAGTGCGCCTCCCTCAATGAAGTTCATTTTGTTAACTTAGTTCATCCTAGTGACTCAAGGGGTTGTTATATTCTTTAGGCGCAATCTTTCATAGACTAAAACATTCACTCCATGTTAAGGTGCTCAAAAGAGGCTCTGGAGATGGAAAATGGCACCTTAACTCACTTATGTAAATTTTGGACTTTTAGGCAATTGCAAGATGTCTTGGAGGGCTCAATTCTTCAAGGTGCCCATTTTGTTCACCACTTGTAGCATCACTTGTTCAAGTTGCATATGTGATTTGGTCACAACATGCACCTAGAGTGAATAGGCTTTCATCCTGACTTAATACACTGCCTCCTTCTGACGATTTTTGGGGCAGCAGAAAACCTTTCACCACGGGAAAATGTCTCAGAGATATAAAAAACTAAGAGAGGTTATTATAGAGGCACTCTACATGATCACGTTGCCTCAGATGGAATGTTTGTAAGTGACATGGTTTTCGAGTAACATCTCGTCAAAGATTGTTGCCTTTTTGCACTTTGGACTCTTCAGGGATATCGTGGATACAATGTAGCTCAGACTATTTCAACATGTTTGGGTGAAAAAAAGGATAATGCCTAGCGTAAATGTACCCATCTGGATGCGTTGGAATAGTCAGTTTGGTCACATCAGGAGTAGGACAAAAGTTACACCCCTTTGCAACTTTACACTACCTCCTTCTGACGATTTTTGGGGCAGCAGAAAACCTTTCACCATGGGCAAATGCCTCAGAGATATAAAAAACTGAGAGAGGTTATTGTAGAGGCACTTTACATGATCACGTTACCTTAGACAGAATGTTTCTAAGTGACACAGTTTTTGAGTAACATCTCGTCAAAGATTGCTTCCTTTTTGCACTTTGGAATCTTCAGGGATATCGTCGGTACAATGTAGCTCGGACTGTTTCGACATGTTTGGGTGAAAAATAGGACCATGCCTAGCATAAATGTACCCATCTGGACTCATTGGAATAGTCAGTTTGATCGCATCAGGAGCAGGATGAAAGTTACACCCCTTTGCAACTTTACACTGCCTCCTTCTGATGATTTTTGGGGCAGTAGAAAACCTTTCACCATGGGCAAATGCCTCATAGATATAAAAAAATGAGAGAGGTTATTGTAGAGGTACTTTACGTGGTCACGTTGCCTTAGACAGAATGTTTCTAAGTGACACAATTTTTGAGTAACATCTCATCAAAGATTGCTGCCTTTTTGCACTTTGGACTCTTTAGGGATATCGTGGGTACAATGTAGCTTGGACTGTTTCGACATGTTTAGGTGAAAAAAAGGACCATGCCTAGTGTAAATGTACCCATCTAGACGTGTTGGAACAGTTAGTTTGGTCGCATCAGGAGCAGGACGAAAGTTACACCCCTTTGCAACTTTACACTGCCTCCTTCTGATGATTTTTGGGGCAGCAGAAAACCTGTCACCATGGGCAAATGCCTCAGAGATATAAAAACCAAGAGAGGTTATTGTAGAAGCACTTTACATGATCGCGTTGCCTTAGATGGAATGTTTCTAAGTGACATAGTTTTCGAGTAACATCTCGTCAAAGATTGCTGCCTTTTTGCACTTTGGACTCTTCAGGGATATCGTCGGTACAATGTAGCTCAGACTATTTCGACATGTTTGGGTGAAAAACAGGACCATGCCTAGTGTAAATGTACCCATCTAGACGCGTTGGAACAGTTAGTTTGGTCGCATCAGGAGCAGGATGAAAGTTACACCCCTTTGCAACTTTACACTGCCTCCTTCTGACAATTTTTGGGGCAGCAGAAAACCTTTCACCACGGGCAAATGCCTCAGAGATATAAAAAACTGAGAGAGGTTATTGTAGAGGCACTTTACATGATTGCATTGCCTTAGATAGAATGTTTCTAAGTGACACGGTTTTCTAGTAACATCTCGTCAAAGATTGCTGCCTTTTTGCACTTTGGACTCTTCAAGGATATCGTTGGTACAATGTAGCTCAGATTGTTTCAAGATGTTTGGGTGAAAAATAGGACCATGCCTAGCGTAAATGTACCCATATGGATGCGTTGGAACAGTCAGTTTGGTCACATCACGAGCAAGACACCAAAAATGCAAAAGTTGCTTTGTGCAACTTGACAACATTGACACTTTTTTGCAACATGACTCAAAGACTCAAACTGACCCCAAATAACTCAAAGTGACTTAAAATCACCTTGATTTTGGTGCCCAATGTACATTATAGAGGTTGAGGCGCTCCTTATCATTCAAACATCTTAGATGAGCGCATAGGAAAGGAAGAAGCTCTAAGTTTCATCATCATGAGCACCTAATATCAAGAGGCTTTAATGGCTCAAACCTTAGCATGGAGTCCTAAGGTGCATTTCATGTCTCCTTTCATCTAGTTTGGCGCCCTGTATGTGAAGGAAGATCTAAAGGCATGAAAGTGGATGTCATATTGCAAGAGTTTGGATCATCAAAATTGAAAGAAATAAGTCTATTAAGCTTGGGCGCCCTTGGTCTTCTTTTCATTCATTATGAGTGCCTTGGGAGAATGGTATATAGGTCATCATCATGATTGGGCGCCCTGGATCCAGAGTGTTGGAGAGATCATCAAATGGTGTCTAGAGGAAGTAGGGTGAGTTATGAGTTTGGTCGCATCAGGAGCAGGACACCAAAAATGCATAACATGATGATGTAAAAATGTGTACATATGTGTAAAAATGTAGGAAGAAATAAAAAAAGACAAACCTTACAAATTAATGTGCATACTTACAACTCAATGTAACATAACTTTACAAAATCAATGTGAATACTTACAAATTAATCCAATGAATCATTCGGGTCTGCTCTACTCTTTATTGTGTCAAGTATTGCTTCATGGTCAGACTCATGCACCTTCCATGATATTTTGTTTAAAGGTCTACCCCGATACTTTATCAAATGAACATTGGATGCCACGACAAGGTTCGAGTAATGAAGAATCTTCCGATGCATGTCAAAGTCTTGAAATAGCCAAATATTAACACTCTTATGTGGGTACCTTCTAAGCCATGTTCCAGTAATAACCACTGAGCCTGTAGGGTATTCGATGTTTTCTCCATCTGTAACAGGGGCCTCCAATTTCTTTTTGGCCTCAACACAATGACATAAGTAATAATCTGTTCCCTCTTCATTATCTTCATCTGCAATAACTACATATACATGCCCTACATTGATATGTGTAGCAAATTAGATAAAATTCGTCAATATTACAAAAACGCTACAAAGTAAGATGACATTACCTAGTTGAACTAGATGAAATTAGATGCATATACGTGCCCTATATTACCTGGTTGAACTAAATCTGATATGTGGTCAAAGTCAACTAATGATTCCATTTGTGTTAGTTCCAGTGCCGTCGGGGGTCGATACGTGTCAAGTGGGCTAAGATAACTTAACTGCCATTCGTCAACCCACTCCTTTGACTCGCACTCATCCCAGACTTGAATTGTACAGGAAGACCAAAAGCATGACATCTTTCGTGTATGGATACTCCATGAACCTGCAATTGAGCTTCTGAAAGAGTGCATCTCATTTGATCCTGTCAGTGTACAACAATCCTCATATGGTGCAATGTTAGTATCATCTATCAACCAAAAAAATCTACGAACTAAAGACTTACCTTCATTACCTGGACCCATGGAAGCATTACACCACTCGACAATCGATTTTGCATCTGTCAACTTTGCATTGTCTTTATACTTTAACTCTTCTCGTGCTATGGCTCTTTTAATACATGCTCCCCTTTCCATGCCCGGCCTCACAAAAGTTCCACATATGTTGAATACCTGTAAAATTATGCCTCCTACTCAGCTAATAGAAATTCTACGAGTTCTTGAATTGCGACGCACAGTTATTTGACCATATGATATGTTGACTGAATGATATGCCCCTTCTAGCCAAATCATTGTAGAACACCTGAAAGCAACCTTGCATGAACTCCGTAGAATACGTGTGATCATCACTACTATAGAAATTATACTCCCTTATGATCTTTCTGTCATCCTCTGTACTATCATTCGCATGAATGAATGCGATGTGCACAAATATAGAAACCTGTGTGGAGTTGTAATATTGTGATTACACCTCATGCTGTGGCTGTAGACTGTAGTTCTCTGCAAAGTTGATGACTGAAACAATGCTACCAACTAGAAATGTGTCCTTGCATGACTTGAATTGCAAGTCCAACCATCGAGCTCTATGGGCATGTCTTGCATACTCATACACTATGCTGTCATGAAATATAGGCATAAACTAATACACTAGAATCTTTTCAATAACTAATTCACACCTCTTTGCTTCTTTACCATCTTTTGTATTGTATGCCACTGTTTTATACTTGCCAAACTCTACTAGTTCATTTCCAACCGCATGTGTTATTTCCATATGTTCACATATTGGCAAATGTTACAAGCCACCGCAATGATGACATGTGCCATCCAAGCATAATTTCTTGTAGAATAATTGACCTTCCTCTCTTTCACATAAAATTCTTGATATGAAGTCTCTTGAAGATGTTGGTGGGGCACATATGGCACAACCCTGCAAATCATTGTTAGTATGCATATCTAAACATATAGACCTATAAGCATCAAAATGGTTAGAAAATTCAATATGTAATCTACAACAACAAGTAGTGCATGTGTGATTTATCTTAACATAGAAAGGTTTTAGCAATTCAAAATATCTTTGACAAATTTTAATTTGAGGATACTTCTCTAGAAATTTACCATAAAACTGTGTTTGAGTCTCATCTAAAAAATGCTTTGGATGTGGCTCGCGGTTCTGACTACCGATTCTCCTTCTTACCACATCCCTTTGATTCGGAGATACCCTTGTGTAATTCTTCCAAAAGTCTTCAATTAGTGATCTCAATGCTTCAACAATTGGTTTATCTTTTCGTGGTAGTCTCCCCAAGAACACCCATAATTCATTAGCATTAGTGTCCTCAATTCTTTGGTGTCTTTCAACGGCTCTTGATAAAGTTTTCCTATTAATTCTCAATTCTTGACTTGTCTTTCTAATGAGACGAGCTTTCCTCGTTTGACTACTTACTATAGTCGATGTAATCACACGCCGTGTTGCATTACTATCTTTTGTGCGTGAGGTGTTACCCACACTCTCATACACACTCATTAGATTCTTTACAATAGATTTTTCACTTGAAGCCTCTCATGTTCTTAACCCAAGAATCTTCATGATAGACCTATACTTTATACTTCGCATCATTTTAATGAATAGTTGATATCTTGCAGTCTCATTTAACTTTTCAAAGAAAAATCTCCAAATCTTATTAGCATATCTTCTACAAGTGCATTTTGGAATCTTACCTTCCATTGGCTGCAAAATATTCTCATCAATATCAATCAAATACTTTGGCTTTCTATGCAAAATTCTAGGTGGTGTCAAGTTAGGTAAATTCATCTCAACATTAGGAATTTCATCAATATTTAAATGAGATGGCTTATATGGCATACCTTCGATCGAAGATGGAATAGATGACATACCTTGAGGTTGAGGTGGGAACGATGGCATACCTCCTTCATCACATGTGAGTGATGATGTACTCTCAACTTGAGATGTGGTGGATGGTGTCCCTACATGTTGACTTGTGGTAGAGGACGTGTCTCCAACTATGGTATTCAAATCTCTCGTACCACGAAGTTTTTGCATTCGTTCTCTTTGTGCCGCCAATACCATATCTCTTTGTGATGGTTGTGGTTCCTCTTCAATTGGTATGTCTTCATTTATCATGTCCAATTTCCTCTTCTAACAAAGTTCCCTCATAGCCACTGCTTTCTTTGCATTCTTATCTTCTATCTCTTCCCGTGTTGGTTTAATTCTTGATCGTTTCCTCAGCATGACGGAGAATTTATCTGTAGCATGATAAAGAGACCAATATTAGTTCCTAAGAAATGAATACAAGATAATAGTGGGATTGTATTTTTTTTATGTTGGAAGGATTTATTCTTGTATAGTTTGACATCATGGTATGTTAAGGTTTGTTTATTACACATAATTATTAAAGAGCCCAAGTGTAGAAAATATACATGGCATCATGTGAGATTGTAGGTTGCTTTCTTGATTGGGAATGCGTCTATTTTAAACATGTATGATAAAGCATGATAAAGTAATTCAATCTAAAATAAGGAAAATGTAAAGAACATGCATATAAATACTTGACATACCTAAAAAATGAAGATTTGAATGGAGAGAGTACCCAATTATGTAGTGTTTTTATCTTCTTGCATCAAACTCCTCAACAATTTGAGTTTTTTACCACTTGCTTCCTTTTCAATGTTAAATTGAATAACACTCAAATATCATTACTAACAACAATACTATTAACCAATCTATAATGTTAAATTCCTAAAATTGAATCACAATTAACATTGCAACACTACAAAAATTGAAACTTGAATAGATATATATCAAACTTGGTGTGAAAACTATGTTATTTCCTCCTTCTCAAGTTGGCAAAGCAGAAAAGGTGGTGGAAAGATCATGCAAAGGTGGTACAATGTGTCAAATGTGCATGTGAACTTCCCAATAGCATGAAAGCACCTTTTTTTTGTCAGAGCATGCGCAGAATCAGTAAGAAAATAGAGCATATAGACCTGGATCACGGGGGTAACCACTTTTTTACCGTTTCAATAGAAAGACAAAATGCGAGCGCGTTATAACGCGCTCGCATTTTGTCCTGCTATAGATTCATCACATCCTTTGCATTGATCACATCTCTTTCTTGCAAGAGCTTGCCAGATGCTCCGCCATATGATAGGCATAACAATGAAGGGGCAAGCCCTCATAATCGAGTTCTTGATAGAAAATGCCCTCAACCCTCAACGTCAAACCCTAATCCCTCAACCCTTAACTCTGATCCATCGACCCTCAACCCTATCCCTAAACCCTCAACCCTCAACGTCAAATCCTAATCCCTCAACCCTTCACTCTAATCCCTCAACCCTCAACCCTATCCCTAAACCCTCAACCCTCAATGTCAGATCCTAATCCCTCAACCCTTCACTCTAATCCCTCAATCCTAATCCCTCATCCCTAAACCCTAAATGCTATCCCTATTCCTAAACCCTCAACAGACTTGATACTATACCTTAAACTCTAATCCCTTATCCCTAAACCATCCAACCCTATCCCTAATCCTTACACCCTCCACACTCTACTTTAACCCTAATCCCTTGAACCTCAACCCTATCCCTAAACCCTTGACCCTCGAACCTCAACCCTCAACCCTCAACGTCAAACCCTAATCCCTCAACCCTTAACTCTGATCCCTCATCTCTCAACCCTAACCCTAAACCCTAAACCCTAAACCCTCAACCCTCAACAACAAATCCTAATCCCTCAACCCTTCACTCTAATCCCTCAACCCTAATCTGTCATCCCTAAGCCCTAAATGCTATCCCTATTCCTAAACCCTCAATAGACTCGATACTATACCTTAAACTCTAATCCCTTATCCCTAAACCATCCAACCCTATCCCTAATCCTTACACCCTCCACACTCTACTTTAACCCTAATCCCTTGAACCTCAACCCTATCCCTAAACCCTTGACCCTCAAACCTCAACCCTCAACCCTCGATGTCAAACCCTAATCCCTCAACCCTTAACTCTGATCCCTCATCTCTCAACCCTAACCCTTAACCCTAAACCCTCAACGTCAAATCCTAATCCCTCAACCCTTCACTCTAATCCCTCAACCCTAATCCCTCATCCCTAAACCCTAAATGCTATCCCTATTCCTAAACCCTCAACAGACTCGATACTATACCTTAAACTCTAATCCCTTATCCCTAAACCCTCCAACCCTATCCCTAATCCTTACACCCTCCACACTCTACTTTAACCCTAATCCCTTGAACCTCAACCCTATCCCTAAACCCTCGACCCTCGAACCTCAACCCTCAACCCTCGACGTCAAACCCTAATCCCTCAACCCTTAACTCTGATCCCTCATCTCTCAACCCTAACCCTAAACCCTAAACCCTAAACCCTCAACCCTCAACGTCAAATCCTAATCCCTCAACCCTTCACTCTAATCCCTCAACCCTAAACCCTATCCCTAAACCCTCAACACTATACCTTAAACCCTAATCCCCCAGCCCTCAACCCTCAACCCTCAACCCTCAACTCTCAACATTAAACCCTAATTCATCAACCCTAAACCCTAATCCCTCAAACCTAAACCCTATCCCTAAACCATCAACCCTCAACACTATACCTTCAACCCTAATCCCTATCCCTCAACCCTTAACCCTTAAAACTTAAACCCTATCCCTACACCCTCAACACTTGACACTATATCTTAAGCTTTAAACCCTCATCCCTAAAGCCTCAACCCTCAATCCTTAAACATTCAACCCTAAACCCTATCCCTAATCCCTCTACCCTCAACACTTTAACCCTAACCTTGACATTAAATGCTAATCTGTCAACCCTAAACCCTAATCCTAAACCCTCAACCCTCAACACTATACCTTAAACCCTAATCCCTCAACACTCAACCCTAAACCTTATCCCTAAACCCTAATCCCTCAACCCTCAACCCTAATCCATCATCCCTCAACTCTAATCCCTCATCCCTACTAAATGCTATCCCTATTCCTAAACCCTCAACAGACTCAATACTATACCTTAAACTCTAATCCCTTATCCCTAAACCCTCCAACCCTATCCCTAATCCTTACACCCTCCACACTCTACTTTAACCCTAATCCCTTAAACCTCAACCCTATCCCTAAACCCTTGACCCTCGAACCTTAACCTTCAACCCTCGACGTCAAACCCTAATCCCTCAACCCTTAACTCTGATCCCTCATCTCTCAACCCTAACCCTAAACCCTCAACCCTCAACGTCAAATCCTAATCCCTCAACCCTTCACTCTAATCCCTCAACCCTAAACCCTCAACACTATACCTTAAACCCTAATCCCCTAGCCCTCAACCCTAAACCTTATCCCTAAACCCTAATCCCTCAACCCTCAACCCTAATCCGTCATCCCTCATACCTAAGCCCTAAATGCTATCCCTATTCCTACACCCTCAACAGACTCGATACTATACCTTAAACCCTAATCCCTTGTCCCTAAACCCTCCAACCCTATCACTAATCCTTATACCCTCCACACTCTACTTTAACCCTAATTCCTTGACCCTCAACCCTATCCCTAAACCCTTGACCCTCAAACCTCAACCCTCAACCCTCAACGTCAAACCCTAATCCCTCAACCCTTAACTCTGATCCCTCAACCCTCAACCCTATCCCTAAACCCTCAACCCTAAACCCTCAACCCTCAATGTCAAATTCTAATCCCTCAACCCTTCACTCTAATCCCTCAACCCTAAACCCTATCCCTAAACCCTCAACACTATACCTTAAACCCTAATCCCTCAACCCTAACCCTAAACCTTGTCCCTAAACCCTAATCCCTCAACCCTCAACCCTAATCCGTCATCCGTCATCCCTCAAGTCTAATCCCTCATCCCTAAACCCTAAATGCTATCCCTATTCCTAGACCCTCAACAAGCTCGATACTATACCTTAAACCCTAATCCCTCTACCCTCGACACTCTTATTTAACCCTAATCCCTTGACCATTAACCCTATCCCTCAACCTCAACCCTCAACCCTCAACCCTCAACTCTCAACATTAAACCCTAATTCATCAACCCTAAACCCTAATCCCTCAAACCTAAACCCTATCCCTAAACCATCAACCCTCAATATTATACCTTAAACCCTAATCCCTATCCCTCAACCCTTAACCCTTAAAACTTAAACCCTATCCCTACACCCTCAACACTTGACACTATATCTTAAGCCTTAAACCCTCATCCCTAAAGCCTCAACCCTCAATCCTTAAACCTTCAACCCTAAACCCTATCCCTAATCCCTCTACCCTCGACACTCTAACCCTAACCTTGACATTAAATGCTAATCCGTCAACCCTAAACCCTAATCCTAAACCCTCAACCCTCAACATTATACCTTAAACCCTAATCCCTCAACCCTCAACCCTAAACCTTATCCCTAAACCCTAATCCCTCAACCCTCAACCCTAGTCCATCATCCCTCAACTCTAATCCCTCATCCCTAAACCCTAAATGCTATCCCTATTCCTAAACCCTCAACAAACTCGATACTATGCCTTAAACTCTAATCCCTTAACCCTAAAACCTCTAACCCTATCCCTAATCCTTACACCCTCCACACTCTACTTTAACCCTAATCCCTTGAACCTCAACCCTATCCCTAAACCCTTGACCCTCGAACCTCAACCCTCAACCCTTGACATCACACCCTAATCCCTCAACCCTTAACTCTGATCCCTCATCTCTCAACCCTAACCCTAAACCCTAAACCCTAAACCCTAAACCCTCAACCCTCAACGTCAAATCCTAATCCCTCAACCCTTCACTCTAATCTCTCAACCCTAAACCCTATCCCTAAACCCTCAACACTATACCTTAAACCCTAATCTCTCAGCCCTCAACCCTAATCCATCATCCCTCATCCCTAAACCCTAAATGCTATCCCTATTCCTACACCCTCAACAGACTCGATACTATACCTTAAACCCTAATCCCTTATCCGTAAACCCTCCAACCCTATCCCTAATCCTTACACCCTCCACACTCTACTTTAACCCTAATCCCTTGACCCTTGAACCTCAACCCTCAACCCTCGACGTCAAACCCTAATCCCTCAACCCTTAATTGTGATCCCTCGACCCTCAACCCTATCCCTAAACCCTAAACCCTAAACCCTCAACCCTAATCTGTCATCCCTCAACTCTAATCCCTCATCCCTAAACCCTAAACGCTATCCCTATTCCTAGACCCTCAATGGGCTCGATATTATACCTTAAACACTAATCCCTTATCCCTAAACCCTCCAACCCTATCCCTTATCCCTTAACCCTCATGATTAATAGCCTTGAACGTAAAAAAATTTAAGGGGAACATAACGCGAGCGCATTATAACGCGCTCGCGTTATGTCAAACATGACAAACAACAGACTTGCGGGAAAGGAAAAATGCAAAGCAAAACATAACGCGAGCGTGTTATAATGCGCTCACGTTATAACGTGCTCGCGTTGTGTCTTGCTTTGGGAATCCCAAGCCTTGGGCTTGGGATTTGCTTTGGATTTCCAACCCAAAGGCTTGGAGTGCCTTATGAACAGTCACAGATGTGTTTTTCCATATTTTTCAAAATTTCACATAATTTCGTTCATGCTAACCCTCAGATTTACACGTGTTTCAAGATCGAACAAATCAAACACTTGGGTAATGTTAGGCTTTCTCTTATCTATTTGACGATGTGATTTTTTCACATTTTAACAATGTTAAGCCTTTCATCTTTAATTTCTTTTGTTTGTGTGTCCGTTTTTAGGCAAAAACCACTGTTTGGTCTTTTTTTCATTGTAAATTAACTATTCATTCAAATTTCAAAAAAATTACATATTTAGAGACTAGACTCCATTCTACAAATATTAAAAAAATAAAAAAATGATTTTCAATTAGTTTTCAAAATTTATAGGGGTAGCACGGCCAAAATTCTATTTTTTAGGATGTGTCCACTTTGAAAATTAGTAAAAAATCAAATATTCATCAAAAAATTATCAGAAAAATTAGGCATAAACTACATGCTAGTAGATAATTTCTCACTAAAGCGATTTTAAAAATACCAAAAAAAAGTTGACATTTTGAGGGAGCCACAAAACATCCTATGTTATGTTTTTTTGATAGAAACAACACCAATTTCTGTGGCTCCCTCTTTTGAACCCCTTAATCTATGCCATTTAAAAAAAAAAATAGTAGTTTCGAAAGTAGACTTGGAGCACTACGAACATTGTTTTGGTTGTATCTCCAAATTTTGAGTGTAACTATGCTCAATTTCTCATCCAAGGCCAGTATTTCCTGATTTCAGAAAAAAAAAGTGGCCACTTAAGACCCCTTTTTGGCCCCACATCTTCCTGCACTTACCCCCATATGGTCCGCATACATTGATCCTCATTATTTTTCTCAATATCCTCAACAATCCAGTCTTCTCTACAGACAACAAAAGAGGATACAATTGACACCAATAGCAACAAGGATATGTTGACATCAATGACAACACCGCTTAGGCACATATTTACAACACTTCTTAGTTTTGATGAATTAATGAGTTAAACCCATGACTAGATTTCTTGAATTTTCTTAGCTCAAAGTATTATTAATTATGTCATTATTCTCATTACCAAGTTGGTCAGAATTAAATTATTTATTTAGGTACTTAGATGTGTTTCTACTCAAGGATTGATATAGTATGTAGGTTCAAAAGAAATTTTTAGGACTTAGAAGGAATTATAGTAGACTAACATGGTGGGTCCATTCTTTTATTTTTTAATGGATGCACACATCAAGAATGATATCATCGACAAAAGTGTTAAGTGTTGTGGAGTTTTTCTATAAATAAGTGAGCTCATTGAAGTGTAATGTTAGCAAGAGTAATGTGGTGACATTCGACAACTTCCAAGGATTATTGGACCTTTCTAGCTCTCTAAGTTATACCAACCATTTGATCTCATTCTAATCCAATAGATGGTGCAATTTCAAGGGCCCCATTTCAAAGGTCACAGTTAATGATTGAACCATTATCTAGTTATTGTTAAGTCATCATGTGGTGGGTATTAGTCTACACATAAGTGATATCCAAGGTAGGGATTTCCTATTTTAAATTATTATTTTATAGGTTCATTCTTTATATATTTGTGTTCATGGAGCTTAGTGTTGGAAAAATGAACCATGGCCATTGATCTTATTTGGATCCAATGGTCCATGCAATCACAAATGTTGTGAAATCATATTGTTAGTCCTAGGGTGCACCAACCATCCAATCTCCTTTTGATCCTATGGTTGACACAACTCCTAAACAATAGGAACTGAATGCCAAAGCTAACATTGTGCCATTAGCTAATAGGTGTAAAAGTTAGCTATGTATATGGGCCTATGTGCACATAGATGGGGGGTCAGAAAGTGGACAAAAAATGTTTTGGAGGCAAAATAAAAGATAATATGATTGCATTATAAAACAAATAATACACTCACATTATAATGTGAGCACATTAAAGCCAAATCACGTTATAAATGTAAGTTCATTTAGGCTTGGTTAATCCAAATCTAAATGCACTCACCTTCTAAATATCACAAAAATAGTAGTTATGAGCTACCCTTTCTTATTGTACATTTTCTTAATTTGTAGCAAAACACAAGCAAAGAAAAGTACAACCATGTTCCTAAGATGAATCAACACCATGTCCACTTCATCAATAATGCCTTGATGTTCAAGAGGCAATTTATATCAATTTTTTTATACTTTTAGTTAAGATTAAACTATTTTTTCTTGCATTGGTTTGGATTTTTTGAATTTTATTATTCAGTCAATCCAAACCATCCTTCACGTAATTAAATGCATGAAGAAGATGAGCCAGAAGAACATGACAAATAAAACCCCCCTTAAACTCCTACAATTCCCATGTATCATCCTGAAACAAAAGAAAATATTTTAGGGAAAATTGAAAATAATAAATTAGCAATCTGCAAATGTTCTTGTCAAAGTTTGACACATTTTGCTTTCAAGGCTCTTAAGAAACATCATCATACTAGAATGTAGCCCAGAAGGTTCAATATGCTTAGGGAATGAAATGATGTCTCTAGTGGCATCTACTAGCCCACTGAGATGTGTCGATGCTATTAGTTTGGTGTTATGAGGTGTGATTTGCAAGATAACACTCTCAACACCCTAACACTGAAGCAAACTAATGTTTTATGCAACATTGCATTCACTGCCACCATGAGAAAACTATCAATAGTTGGGAGAAAATAAGAGATGTTTTTGAAGATTGAACCAACACCCATTTGTAAGTTCAAATGGAAAATTTGTAGGTGCCACATATTGCAACAACATTCTTGTCAAAATACAACATTTTTTGGCTCTTAAAGATTTTAAGAGAGATCATTAGACTGATGTATTTCAGAAAGATAGAGATGCCTAAGAAATGAAATGACATCTCTACTAGCATCTACTAACCCATCCAAACATGATGATACTATTGGTTCAATGCCATCATGTGTGGATTGAAAGACAACATGATTGACACCCTAACACTAAAGAAAATTGACACCGTTTGCAACATTGCATTTTCTACCACCATGAGAAGATCATTGGGAGCTGGGAGAAACTAGGGGAGGATTTTGTAGATTGAACCAATACATAACTATAGGTTTAGAAGGAAAATTCATAGGTTCCATGAATTGCAATAATGTTCCCATTAAAGTTTGATAGTTTTTAGCTCTTAGGGCTCTTAAGAGACAATATCAAATGTATCCTAGAAGGATTGGGATGCTTGGGTAATGAATTGACATCTTTAGTAGTGTCTACTAGACCACTTAGATGTGTTGCTATTATCAATTTGTTGCCATGAGTTTCATATTGTAAGATAGAAGCCTTCACACCCTAACATTGAAGCAAATTGACACTTTTTCAACATTGTGTTCATTGCCACTCTAAGAAAACCATCAAGGGTTGGAAGAAAATGGGAGAGGATTTTGTATATTGACCCAATTCCTAGTTGTATGTTTAGAAATGACATTCATGGGTTCCATAGATTACAATAACTTTCCTATAAAAGCTGGACAATTTTTGCACTTGGGGGTCTTAAGAGACATTATCGAATTTACATAGCCTTGAAGAATAAAGATTCCTAGGAAAAAAATAACACCTCCATTAGTATCTACTAGTGCAACCATACATGTTGGAATTATTCTTAGTTCCACAAGGCATTGATTGCAAGCTACCACTCTCAACACCCCACCAATAAAGTAAATTGATATTTTTTTACAACACTACATTCGCTACCACCGTGAGAAAACCACTAGGAGTTGGGAGGAACTAGGAGATATTTTTTTAGATTGACCTAATTCCTAGCTATACATTTAGATGAAACATTATTAGGTTCCATGAATTGCAAGAATGTTCCTCCAAAGTTTGATAGTTTTTGGCTCTTAGGGCTCTTAAGGGACATCATTAGTCTAATGTAGCTCAAAAGGATCAAGATGCCTAGGTGATTAAATGATGCCTCTATTAGCATCTACTAGTCTACTTAGACATGTTGATATTATCAGTTCGGTGCCACAAGGTGTGGATTGCAACATAAAACTCTTGAAACCCTAACACAGAAAAACTAATGATTTTTATAACATTGTGTTATTTGCAATTGCAAGAAAACCATTAATAGTTAGGATAAACTAGGAGAGGATTGTTTTAGATTGACTAATACCCAACTATAAGTTCAAATGGAACATTTTTAGGTGCCACAAATTGCAAGAACATTCTCATCAAACTTTAATAATTTTTAGCTCTCAAGGCTCTTAAGAGACATCATCAAATTGATATAGCCCAAAAGGATCAAAATACCTGAGAAATGAAATGAGACCTCAAGTAGCATCTACTAGCCTACCTAGATGTGTTGAAATTCAGTGTATCACATGATTCATAATAGAGATGACAACATAATGCTAGTGGCATTTCATGATTTTATTGGTTTGTGTTTACCCTATTTCCTATTTAAACCATTATTCCAGTGAATTCCATTATAATATTTGAAGTGGCCTACAAAAAATTAACTTATTTAGAATTTGCATCACTAAATTTTTATTTTAACCTACTAAAGTAGTGAAAGTAAAAAAATGTAAGGTTAATTAGTTATCGCATCAATTGTAGAAAATGTAAGGCTAAAGTCAGCCTTTACTTTGCTATGTTGAGGGCTAAGTGTTTGAAGGAATTTAATCAAGTGCCCTTATATTATTGTTTAAATAGGTAATACTAATCATTAGATTTATACTTAGATTGAGAAGAAGTAACTTGCCTATATTGTAATTAGAGATGTACTAAAGCTATTTATTTCATTCATTTCATCATTTTCTCACTCACTAATTTTGGTTGCATAAAAGATGCATCAACTTCTTAAAAATAGTAGCCCTCCATTTTAAATGATATCCTTGGGGACAAATACAATGCCCATCAATATGATATTCATTAAAATTATTAGTTGTACAATAATATCTTAAGTTGATCTTCATTTTCAATCAGTTTTTCCCTTGATTTAGTGATCATACGTACTTATTTTAAAGATAGATGGTAAGTTAGGGAGAGAGATAAGTAGAGATAGAGAGAGAGAGAGAGAGTTCATTGCTAATTTTTTTTAAATAAATTTAATAATTCCCTTATATTATCACTTAACTACATAATACTAGGCATTACATTTTCTACTTGGTTCAGAGGTAACTTGCCTATCTCGTAATTTGATTTGTACAAAAGTTATTTATTTTTTTGTGTTGTAATCTTCTCACCTGCTAGCATTGGTTGCATAAAAGGCTCACTAAATTCTTAAAAATGGCGGCCTACCATTTTCAATTCTCGTGGGACTCTTTAATTCTTCTAATGATGCCTTATCGTCGCCTTATCGGTGAATCAACAAATCAGGAAAAAGGCAAACTTCTGAACTAGTTCAGCAGTTTACACTTTTTCTGATTTGCTGACTAAGGCTTAAAATGTTCATTTTTTCAAAGGAGAAAAAATAAAGACATAACACTTAGAATATTTTGAACTAAAAACCCTATAAAAGTTCTCTCTAATTGGATATATATATGAGGGATTTTAGTACAAAGGTAAAAACTAAGAATTTTCCTTTGATTTTAGGAGCAACATAATGCATGTCTGGGAAAAAAATTTACAAGTCCCAACACCACCTTTCCAATGCCTATTTTTTTTTTTAAATTATGACTCTGTGGCACAAAGTCATGCTCTCCAAATCGACAAGGGGCTCACACAATTGAAAGGCTTTGATACCATTTTGAAGCAATCAACCACCAATAGCAAATCTACAACACCAAACAACCTTCTACACAAAAGAGACAAACAACAAAAATGATGTTATACTACCAATAATGATACAAGAATACATAATTTACAAGAGAAGCTTTTCTTATAAAGGCAAGGTGAGACATAAGACAACATATGATTAGGACAAGTGTCAAAATCCTATGACATGAGACAACTAAAGTATAAGATCACATGTGTACTAGAAACATCTAGACATATCCATAGTGCCCTAAGTCAACTTAACATGTGAACATGTGAATAGGTCCTAACTAAGAACTAGCTAGATAATGTACCATGTTCACACTATAAAGGTAAACTGGATAGGTAATACCCCTATTCACACCAACACTTATGTTCATTTTCTATATGTACACAATAATACCAAAAACTTGACATTGATCCTATGTGCCAACTCTTGATCAATCTACATTAGGTGACCAAAATTGTTATGGAAATTTTCCCCAAAGTGAATTGGAAGGTTATTTTCCAATGAAATATCACTTAAAAATTAAAAAGGAGATATAAAAATAAAGGTTATAATGATCCTTTTGGTTAAAAAGGGATTAATAATAAATATTTTGAAGAGATTCTTTTTAAAAGGGAGGAATAATTATATTTATTAAATAAATATTAAAGGCAACCTTCATGAAAGGGTGTGATGGTTTAAAAACCACCCCTTAAAAGGTTATATAAAGCATTAATGCGAGACTTGGAAATGACATGGAGATCACTCAAGGAAGAAGGTAGTCTGGTGGGCTATGGGTATTGTAGAAAGGGCATACATATTGTGTCCAACTTGGAGTATAGAGTACAATTAGAATTTCCATGAGTACAATAAAATTACCCTAGCCAGAGCTTGTGTTAAGTGTTTTCTCTACTGAGCATGTCACATTAGGTTGATAATTTGCTTTGTTCAGCATGTCATGTTGTGTTGAGCATTTGCTATGTTGAGCATGTCACAAGTTGTGTTTGGAATAAGAACTATCCCTCTTGGAGTGTTCCATATCTATGAGAGTTAAGACCACTGAAATGTTCCTATAGTGATAGTGGCTTTCCCAAGTACTATGATTGAAATAATTATTGAAACTATTGATGTTTAAAATATATTTGGAATAATATATAATTTTAATGTTAATCTAGTTGAATTATGTTATTATGTTATCCAATTTAACATGTTAATTACTTACTTTAGAGTTCATACTAAACTATCACATGTTTTAATTTACATGGGAATTGATAACATTGCATACTTTAAATTGTTTAACTCTATTAATAGCTATATTTAAATCCACTACAAATAATTAAATAACTCTAGAGAAAAGTAGTGTTATAGGACTGGTGGGTAACACTTTGCAGTAGGTTAACATTTGAGATTTTCAATATGATGGTGATCAAGTGCATCATCTTGAGATATAAATTACTTAGGTTAAGTATAGTACACTGCATAACTTTACATTTGTACATAAATTTTTATAGACATATGCAATTAAAAACTCTAGGACAAATTTTCTTATTTAACACAAAATATTTTTAAACATGCATGTATAGGTTTTGTTATCAGCTCATGATTCTTTTTAGAGTCATATTCAGTGTCATGTACATTATGTAGGTGGATGTTTAGTAAAGGTCATAAATATTATATAAATTTTTTATATTATGTATATGCATACACATAGATTTCATATTATTTTCTATTTTTTAAATACATAAGATCATACACGTAGAGTCCATTAGATTACATATATACATTCTTATACATGGATATAATTTTATGTGCAAGGCTTTACACATGACTCATAGGGTGATATCCATAGATGGGTTGGATCAACCTTAAGATAGGGCTCAGGGCATGATTTTAGTCTTGGGTAGAGTGAGGCAAATTTTGAGAATGGCCCAATACATATTTTTTCATTTTTCTTCTAATGCATCTAAGAATTCATGATTCTAACTTTCAATTCAAAATCTATAATAAAAACAACAAACAACTAACTATATCCCATTCTAATGATAAGAGAAAAAATAAATTGTACATATTAAGGAGGGACAAGTAAGGAAAGTATGAAAGGAGGAAAGGAAAAATGGATTCTACCATCAAAAGGCTAGTAAAATTAAATTTTGATGGAGCATCTAGAGGTAATTTTTTTTTGGTTGGAGGAGTTGTTTTCATTTGGCTGACAACACAATAGTGCACATCTCAAAATAAGCATGATTAGGCTACCAAAATCAATATTTTTTAAAATTATGTCAATTATATAAAAAATGGCCAGTAATTTAAGGGTAGAACTTGTAAACTAATTAGTTGTGGTATTTTCCATGTAGATTCAATTTATAATTCTTTTGAGTTTTAAAGAATATATTTATATCATTTTTTATTTTTTAACTCAAAATTTTAATTATTTTTTAAATTATTTTCTACTAAAATTTTAGAGCACAACTTCCACTACATTTATAACATATTTCAATGATTTCACGGAATTAAACCATCAACTCCAATGTCTAGTGCACAAGTATTTTGGGTAATTTTTTATTAAGTTTTTTTTTATTCTTAATTTTTAATTAGTACTAATAGAAATGGCACACCTATGTTTTATTATAATTTCCTTCTCTTAGTGTATATATCAAATTTTATTTATTTATTTATAGTAAAACAAGGACATCCATTTAGAGTGTAATGCATCTAGAAAGCTGACAATGAGGGCTATAGACATGTAAAATGGCATCTTCAAATGGCTTCATTTGATCTCCAAAAAGGTGAAGCAAAATTACTTTTTGTTAGTATTTTGCTAGATGCACAAGAAACTCCACCGAGGGTTCATTTTAATCCTTGGGGGCTTCTACTAAAGGGATTTTGATTTAACCCCCTTCAATCAAATCCCTCTAGGCTTAAACCATGCATTTTTCTTAAAAAGGAGTGATTTTAGGTGGAAAATTAGCCCAAAAGTGGGACTCACTTATGTGCTTCAGCCCATTTAAGACTCTACATGTAGCGCCCCTCCATTCTCACCTTGGATGTGCAGGTAGTTTAGCTAAGGAACCTGATGATGAGGATGGAACAAGAGTTTTTGTTAATACTTTTGGGAGCATGATGCATATTGTTATTATGCAGAGATTTATTTGGATAAGGTGATGCAGTAGTATGTTGTTAGGACAGGTGGAAAGGGTGGCATCATACCATTGGACGTATGGGTGACATACGAGTATGAGATATGATTGCTAGAGTCCCTTCCCTAGTGCTTTGGCTATTATGTACATGTGCTCTAACTTGTATGTTTGAGTGAACAGGTACCAAGCATCGACTCCACCTGAATTGGTAGGTTTGAGCGTGCCTTGCACCCAATGGAAGTAGTTGACCAGAGATAGCACTTGGTCCCCCACCCTAACCATCATCCTCGAAGAGGATGAGTACCGAGTTTGATACCTTGTCAAGTACTATCGGTGGTCAGTCAGGGTTGCTTGAAGTTTTGTGGTTAGTCAATGTTGCTTGAAGTTTTGCGTTTTGACCCTGGTTAGTGGTTAGGTAATTGTTTTGACTTTTGGTTTAATTTGTGTGATAATATGCCTTGGTTATCTTATGCATTAAAATAGATTGATAAATAAATATATAATCCTAGTTGATAATAAAATAAAATTATAGTGTAATATTATAATTAAGAAATAATAATAATATAGTAAATAATAGAATATTATAAAGTTGGTTATATAATTAATTATATTATGTGAGTGGGTGTGGGTAAATGGTTTTACCCGTTTTTGTAAAATTGAATATTTATTATATTGTTGTGATTTTAAATGAAATACTTTTAATCAATGTAAAAATTATTTATTGTGTGTATGTTTAAATTATGTTGGTTGCATATATTTTGTTTATTTTTAATAAAGGTTAGTTAGGTAGTTAGTTGGGGTGGTTGTAAATTTATTTTGTACGGGAGTGGGAAAAATAACTTCCCTCCCTTCATTATTTATTAAAGAGGAAATTTCGGAAGCACGGGGGGCATTATAAAAATTCCAGTGGAGAAGTTTATCTTTAAAAAGGTGGATGCAATATTTTAGATCCGAAGAATAGAAGTTAATTGAATGGTAAGTGCATTATATTTTATAGATTTTGTCACCAATTTTTACTTATGTTTTCTACACAACGAAATTTAAATTATTATCTTCCCATCGTTGTTTTATAATTATATTTTATTAGGGTTTAATGTAATGCTATAAAATAATATTTTATACTATCTTTTAAATTTACATCACTCTATTTTATTTACAAGTGTGGTACAATATTTTATATTTTATAAAGGTTATTTCCAACACTACATTTTATTTACTGTAAAGTTGGTATAAAATATACTTAGGGTTTATTTCCAGTACTATATTTTATTTATAGAGAAGCGTGGTAAGCGCATTATATAAAATAATAATTTATAGATTTTATTTTCTGTTCTTTTGGCTGAAATGAAATTGAGTTATTTTATTTAATTATTTTACAAATCTTTCCTTCCAATCCAATCCATAAAGTAATAGTTCAATACATAAATTGGGAAAGGCACTATATTTCATTAGTGATCTCTCGGGCTTTTTATATAGATTTTTTTTCTTTAACATTAATTAACTTTCTTATCAATATAGCATTATTTTTAGGGTTATTGAGTATAGTTTTATACTAACTTAGGATATATGTATTATATTTGATCTTGAACTAAATGTTGCCTAGAATATTAATATTTAGGGTGCAATTAGGGTAATTGTTAGACTAATCTTTTCTATTAACTTATTTAACATTGTAAAATATGCATTATTAATAATTAGAAATGATGCTTCATAGAAGAGCAGATATAAAGGATTTTAACTGTGTACTTATCAATTAAATCAAGCTTCTAGTGATGAATAAATGTATTGGTCAGTGGATTGATTACTTCTTATAGATAAGTCATTGAGAGTTGGGGACATTTAAAATAAATAAATAAATTGTATTATGTCTAATTATAAACTTTGTTAGGAATAAGTAGTTATAACGTTTCTTATACCATTTAAACAATGTTTTGTTTATTTTGATTTCTCATTAAATGTTCATGAGATTCAGTTAGGAATAAATGGAAAGGTTATATTCTTTATGTAGAATAAATTGTTTATAGATGATAATTGAAATGTATTCTTCTGGTTAGAATTTACAATATACCAGTTATAGAGAAATTAAAACCATGGTAAAAACATACAACTCTAGAGACTTAAGTTCCAAATTAAGGCTTAGTTGATGTTTTAATTGAGTAGAGTCATGTATAGGTAAGAATAATAAGTAGTTAATCTTAATTAGATTTTAATTAATTATGCATTATCTTTTTATATGATATCTTTGAATAAAGAGAGAAAGAGTTATCATAGAAGGATCTCATGTTTAGAATATAGGATTTTCTTAATTTTCTGTTATAATAAAAGTTGGCTCTTTGTGTTAAGTAAGAATAAATTATTGTGAAATAATTACATACATGTAATTGTCTTTTATGTTTACTATCTACTTACACTGTGCATAGAATTATGAAATTGGTCTATTCTAAAATTGAGATTGGATAATAACCAATTTACAATCTTATATTGATAACTTTGTTATGATAAATTCTCTGTAGTAACCAATGTATCTAGACTATTGGATTAAATGTTCATGCTTTTGTTATAGTGGGATGTTAAGTTCTGTGTCATTAGGAAGTTGGATTGTAGAGGCTAAGGAGGGTTTAGTTGTACGCATAGTCCTGGTGATATTATGACCCTGGAGTTGGTTGAGTATGTGATGAGTCATATGTAACCCTAGATTGATATATCCTATTCTATTAAGAATTCTTGTAACTAGGATGAGCATGCAAGATGATTAATGCCTTACTTGGTATATGGAATATGTGGTCATGATGATTGTGTAAGCGGATTAGTGTCTTGGTTAGTGTAGGGTTTTCTAGTTGCAAGTAGGGGGAGTGGCTCTCAATGGGGGACGGAACCCAAAGTGGTTTCCAGGACAACCCATTGAAGGGTTTCTTAACCCAGTGATAACGTTATAATGAAATAGGGAAATGGGCAGAATTAACATTAATCAAAATAATGTATGCCTCACTCGTGGCTCAAGTACTAGTTTAGGCTTGAGATGAGATGAGAAGGCCTGGAATGGCAAGGTCAACTACCCTGTCCCCATGAAAGGTATGTTGATTCTACATGAATTGTATGGGGGCCGGGGATCGGGAGAGGCTGCCAAGACAACCCAAAGATGGGAGTCAGTGGATTGATTACTTCTTATAGATAAGTCATTGAGAGTTGGGGACATTTAAAATAAATAAATAAATTGCATTATGTCTAATTCTAAACTTTGTTAGGAATAAGTAGTTATAACGTTTCTTATACCATTTAAACAATGTTTTGTTTATTTTGATTTCTCATTAAATGTTCATGAGATTCAGTTAGGAATAAATGGAAAGGTTATATTCTTTATGTAGAATAAATTGTTTATAGATGACAATTGAAATGTATTCTTCTGGTTAGAATTTACAATATACCAGTTACAGAGAAATTAAAACCATGGTAAAAACATACAACAACTCTAGAGACTTAAGTTCCAAATTAAGGCTTAGTTGATGTTTTAATTGAGTAGAGTCATGTATAGGTAAGAATAGTAAGTAGTTAATCTTAATTAGATTTTAATTAATTATGCATTATCTTTTTATATGCTATCTTTGAATAAAGAGAGAAAGAGTTATCATAGAAGGATCTCATGTTTAGAATATAGGATTTTCTTAATTTTCTGTTATAATAAAAGTTGGCTCTTTGTGCTATGTAAGAATAAATTATTGTGAAATAATTACATACAAGTAATTGTCTTTTATGTTTACTATCTACTTACACTGTGCATAGAATTATGAAATTGGTCTATTCTAAAATTGAGATTGGATAATAACCAAGTTACAATCTTATATTGATAACTTTGTTATGATAAATTCTCTGTAGTAACCAATGTATCTAGACTATTGGATTAAATGTTCATGCTTTTGTTATAGTGGGATGTTAGGTTCTGTGTCATTGGGAAGTTGGATTGTAGAGGCTAAGGAGGGTTTAGTTGTACGCATAGTCCTGGTGATATTATGACCCTGAAGTTGGTTGAGTATGTGATGAGTCATATGTAACCCTAGATTGATATATCCTATTCTATTAAGAATTCTTGTAACTAGGATGAGCATGCAAGATGATTAATGCCTTACTTGGTATATGGAATATGTGGTCATGATGATTGTGTAAGCGGATTAGTGTCTTGGTCAGTGTAGGGTTTTCTAGTTGCAAGTAGGGGGAGTGGCTCTCAATGGGGGATGGAACCCAAAGTGGTTTCCAGGACAACCCATTGAAGGGTTTCTTAACCCAGTGATAACATTATAATGAAATAGGGAAATGGGCAGAATTAACATTAATCAAGATAATGTATGCCTCACTCATGGCTCAAGTACTTGTTTAGGCTTGAGATGAGATGAGAAGGCCTGGAATGGCAAGACCAACTACCCTGTCCCCATGAAAGGTATGTTGATTCTACATGAATTGTATGGGGGCCGGGGATCGGGAGAGGCTGCCAAGACAACCCAAAGATGGGAGTCAGTGGATTGATTACTTCTTATAGATAAGTCATTGAGAGTTGGGGACATTTAAAATAAATAAATAAATTGCATTATGTCTAATTATAAAGTTTGATTAGGAATAAGTAGTTATAATGTTTCTTATACCATTTAAACAATGTTTTGTTTATTTTGATTTCTCATTAAATGTTCATGAGATTCAGTTAGGAATAAATGGAAAGGTTATATTCTTTACGTAGAATAAATTGTTTATAGATGACAATTGAAATGTATTCTTCTGGTTAGAATTTACAATATACCAGTTACAGAGAAATTAAAACCATGGTAAAAACATACAACAACTCTAGAGACTTAAGTTCCAAATTAAGGCTTAGTTGATGTTTTAATTGAGTAGAGTCATGTATAGGTAAGAATAGTAAGTAGTTAATCTTAATTAGATTTTAATTAATTATGCATTATCTTTTTATATGCTATCTTTGAATAAAGAGAGAAAGAGTTATCATAGAAGGATCTCATGTTTAGAATATAGGATTTTCTTAATTTTCTGTTATAATAAAAGTTGTCTCTTTGTGTTAAGTAGGAATAAATTATTGTGAAATAAATACATACATGTAATTGTCTTTTATGTTTACTATCTACTTACACTGTGCATAGAATTATGAAATTGGTCTATTCTAAAATTGAGATTGGATAATAACCAAGTTACAATCTTATATTGATAACTTTGTTATAATAAAATCTCTGTAGCAACCAATGTATCTAGACTATTGGATTAAATGTTCATGCTTTTGTTATAGTGGGATGTTAAGTTCTGTGTCATTGGGAAGTTGGATTGTAGAGGCTAAGGAGGGTTTAGTTGTACGCATAGTCCTGGTGATATTATGACCCTGAAGTTGGTTGAGTATGTGATGAGTCATATGTAATCCTAGATTGATATATCCTATTCTATTAAGAATTCTTGTAACTAGGATGAGCACGCAAGATGATTAATGCGTTACATGGTATATGGAATATGTGGTCATGATGATTGTGTAAGCAGATTAGTGTCTTGGTCACTGTAGGGTTTTCTAGTTGCAAGTAGGGGGAGTGGCTCTCAATGGGGGACGGAACCCAAAGTGGTTTCCAGGACAACCCATTGAAGGGTTTCTTAACCCAGTGATAACATTATAATGAAATAGGGAAATGGGCAGAATTAACATTAATCAAGATAATGTATGCCTCACTCGTGGCTCAAGTACTCGTTTAGGCTTGAGATGAGATGAGAAGGCCTGGAATGGCAAGATCAACTACCCTGTCCCCATGAAAGGTATGTTGATTCTACATGAATTGTATGGGTGCTGGGGATCGGGAGAGGCTGCAAGACAACCCAAAGATGGGAGTCGGGGCCTAGTAAGGTCCACCAGGACAACCCATATCAATCCATGTGATGACACTCCTCCCTATTGCAGTCTAGCACTCCCTAGTTGTATTTCCTCCCTCGATTGCGTAAGTGCCTCTGGAAGTGCAGTTAAGTATGTCAGTGATGTTTATTGTGGACAGTTTGATAATTGGTGTCATGTATAACCCTACTGCTTGTGTTAGTCTATTGTTCTCCTTACTATCTGTGAGTGTGGGATCTTGTGTTATCTCCTAGCTTGAGGGGTGGACCTTAGGGTTCCACATGGTTGGGTGGAAGAGCTTTTATTTCCATTGGATTTTCCCTTACCGATGTTCGTGGGCGAGGAGGATGTATCTTGTGCGTTAGATATCAGATCTTGTACCAGTTTGAGGAAGATGATTATGCATACTCATGGGCTAGCCTTGTGTGACAGTTGATTCATAATGTATGTAATCAGATGTATTTAGAAAGGTGATAATGTAATCAATGTAATGATTTACTCATGTGTATAGGAATTTGTATATTCACATGTAATCCTGATCATGTCGATTATTCATCTGATGTTATGATATGGAGATGTATATGTTTATTCATTTAATGTTATAGATTTAGAATGATCTACTAATGTTAGTTAATAATGTATGTTGAATTATGTTAATTAATTTGGCAAGTAATGCAACCATGAAATCTTAGAGGACAAGTCGTTAGTTCAAATGATGTGTATAGATGTGTTAACATTACTTTGTTATCTTATTCATATAAAAAAAAGAAAATTATCCTGCTTTGCATAGCATAGATATGTTGTTCTCTAAGGTGTTCATGGTGGGGCATTACATCTGGTATCAGAGCCAGGTTGCAGCACTGGGATCTTTGGTTAATGTTGTTGCCCATGTCTAGTTATAGTAACTTCTCTTATGCATGTGCATGTTTAGATTAATTAGCTAAGTTGGCATGTGAATTTCTTTTGTTTGACTAAAGGTGCATTAGGATAAGATGTTATTTTGTGTAGCTAGGTATTTAATCTATGTATTTGGAAGTAAATGTATGTGATTAAGTTTTGTATTACATGATGTGATATGTTTTATGGGAAATAGCTATTTTTGTGGAATAAATAAGATGCTAGTGCATAGAACTAGGTATCTTCTCTGAAAAATTATGATGACTATATATGGTGTTTGATAATCTTGTTTGCTAGGTGTAGCTGAAAACCCATGAGGTAATGTCCTTCTCTTTTCTTACAATTGTATAAATAGAAAAGATTTATGCATTGGATGTCTTGCATGTTGAAAATATGAGAATTCAAATAGCTTGTGATGAAGTAAGAGTTGTTGTGTTTAGGAAAGACCTACATGAAGTGGGAAGAGTTAAGTAGAGGATCATTATTGTTATTTTGTGAATATGGAACTTGTGTATAATTTGTTAAGTGGAATTGTTAAGTAATCGTGATGATCATGACAGTGACTTTTAGCATTAGGTGGTATATGGAAAAGATGATTTAAAAAAAAAAAAAGGTTATGGATAATATGAAATGATATGATCTTATAAAGGGAATCACAATGGTTATGGAAATAAATGTACTTTTGGTATGTGATCCTTGGTAGTAATGAAAATTGTGTATGTAAATGTAGATCTTCCCCCTGAAAATGTGAGGAACCAGTAACTGTGCATTGGTTGAGTGTTGTGAATACCACATACTTGCTTTGTGTGCCCTTGAGATGGCGATACTGGGTACCCATCCATGGGGAAAATGTGTATTTTAGGTGTGGAAACAACCATACCATTATGTGTGTTTGCATGCTTGTTACCCGATTGAGGGCCAACCCTTTGGTGGTTGAAAATATATATATAAGAGTAACCAAAAGTTAGATTCATAGATTCTTTTCTTTTGGTTCTCTAGTCCCTCAGTCTGTGAAGGGGTAGTAGCAGCCACAAAGTTCCTTGGGTGGAGTGTGTAGCGTACGCTTATGACGGCGCAGAGCGGTCCCTCGCTCAACTGTACCTGAGGAAATGTACTCACTACTTTCCCTTATGATAGATCAAGGCACTTGATCCATATGTGTTAGCCTAATCCCCATAGTTTCTGAGCATCTGGATGGTATTTCTTGGAGGGTCATTTGCCTTGTCTTCACGAAAGGTATGATATGCCACATGAGTTGTCAGTTGGGGGCCAGGGTCTAGGACCTGCATGGACAACCCAACTGGAACTATGTGATGACATGAGTCGTCACTTGGGGGCCGGGGTCTAGGACCTGCATGGATAACCCAAGTGAGACCATATGCCCCATGTATATTTTGAGGTCCAACATGTAGAGGGAGATCTGTTACCCATGTTGAGACAGATCTCGTATCTGCACATGTTCTGACATGATGCAATAGGTACGATGCCACACCCCACTGATGTTCTGACACAGTGCTGGTGATGATGCCGTGTTGCTGATGGTAGCGAGCTGGGCTTGAGAACACGATGCCACGTGCTTAGACATGTGAAGGTGCACTATGAGTTTGTGTTATAGCCTACTTGTGTGATGAGCATAATGGGGCCTCACACACTTGTAGAGGGATACTCATGTTTGCTTTCGACAGTGTTTGGGTCGGTTAACATATGGGTATGACCTAGCCATGTATACCTCTAGCTACGGTGAGTACCTGCATGTGCCTTCTCCATGAGGTATCGCTATGCGGGGTGTGTTCTACATGTGCCTACTTCTGCAGAGCCACAGACACACTACCATGCGGCATACGGCCAGTACGTGCCTTCTCTGGCTGGCGTATGACCATGTCGCGCTGAGATGCGATGCGGGATGTGGCCGAGGTGCACATTCCATGCGGGCAGCCAAGGAGTGTGTGGGCCACTTGGTTAGTCCATGCTACGTGACAACGCAATGTAGGGTGTAGCCGAGGAGTACACCTTGAGTCATGTGGATGGCGTGCTCACTCCGCACCACATGAGGGCTACTGCTATAGCTTGACGTTGTTCCCTCCTTCCTCGTTTGGTGGCTAGTATCTAGTCACATAGTGTTGTACAGTGTACTTTTGAATATTGAATATTTTCTTTATGGTTATTGATGATTTCCTATTGATTGTGAAGGCCAGCACTTTGTTTCTTTTTGATTGTGATGGTTTAGCCACACCTTGTGATCCTATTTGCTTGTAACCCTCGTGGTTACATTTGACTTAATATTAAAATTGCGCGCATTTTTTTTACTTTATTGTTGAAATTGAATTTTTATTTGATCTTTCTTTATGACATTGGTGGCTAAACTAGTTTTTTCCTTATTGTTTTCGATGTCGGCCATGTGTCGTATTGTGATTCCTCTCCAAGGACATATGAGGTGGACTTGGTGAGTGTATACGAGGAAGCAGATGCAGGGAACCTTGAGGATGGGGGTATGTGAGGCTGTTACACGGCTAGGACCCACTACCCACCTATGTGTGATGACTATCTCTTGGAGGCTAACTACCTTATACAACAAGAGATAGGTCATTGTGGTCTTGTTTGGATGGTCTCACCATGTGTGTGTGGCCTAACACCATCAAGCCACTACATGTGAGGTATAGATTATGTGAGACGGATTTTGGCTCTTGGCTCATGGATTATGTATCATGGATTAGCATGTTGCTTCCCGGTGTCCAGATGGACCCCTATGTAGCCTTGTGATGTGATTCTCGGTGATATGAATTGTGTGTATGTGAAGAATGTATGTGAAATTGTGAATATAGTACTTATGAAATGATGAATTGTGTTTACATGCTTCTAAAAGGTGTAAAATCATGATCTTGGTTGAATATGTCATGAGATTTATTGTTGTAAAATGAATAAAGAGGAGAATGTCTTGTTTATAAATGATGGATATTTAGTGTGCTTTGTGGGTCTAATTATGTTGTGATTTATGGAAATGTAGCATTTTGATGTATTGATTTCTTAATAGTGTATTGGAAAGAGAATTGTAATTTAAGGGTAAAGAAAATGATATGGTAATGCATTTGAAATTGAATAGCTTATATGTTTATGATATGAGAAATTATGCTAGTTAGGATTAAATGGGTGCAATGTTTTCTTTGTTTCGAAAGAAACTGAAGGATTTTGAGTGGTTTATGTACTTTGGAATCATTTTTTGAAATGCAAGTCTTGATTGTGTTATTATTGTAACATTAAAGGCTAAAAAGATAGGTCTGAAATGGACCATATAAGTATATGTTCTTTCGAGATAAATTATTTTCATAAGCAAACTAGTGTATATTATTTTGATGTAATGAATCAGTTTTGATGTTGGTACTAATGAGTTATATTTCCACCCTAGTTTGCGACTTCCAGGAGTAAGTCAAGTTTTAGCAGGGAAGGATGTAGCGCCCCTCCATTCTCACCTTGGATGTGCAGATAGTTTAGCTAAGGAACCTGATGATGAGGATGGAACAAGAGCTTCTGTTAATACTTTTGGGAGCATGATGCATATTGTTATTATGCAGAGATTTATTTGGATAAGGTGATGCAGTAGTATGTTGTTAGAACAGGTGGAAAGGGTGGCATCATACCATTGGACATATGGGTGACATACGAGTATGAGATATGATTGCTAGAGTCCCTTCCCTAGTGCTTTGGCTATTATGTACATGTGCTCTAACTTGTATGTTTGAGTGAACAGGTACCAGGCATCGACTCCACCTGAATTGGTAGGTTTGAGTGTGCCTTGCACCCAATGGAAGTAGTTGACCAGAGATAGCACTTGGTTCCCCACCCTAACCATCATCCTCGAAGAGGATGAGTACCTAATTTGATACCTTGTCAAGTACTATCGGTGGTCAGTCAGGGTTGCTTGAAGTTTTGTGGTCAGTCAATGTTGCTTGAAGTTTTGCCTTTTGACCCTGGTTAGTGGTTAGGTAATTGTTTTGACTTTTGGTTTAATTTGTGTGATAATATGCCTTGGTTATCTTATGCATTAAAATAGATTGATAAATAAATATATAATCCTAGTTGATAATAAAATAAAATTATAGTGTAATATTATAATTAAGAAATAATAATAATATAGTAAATAATAGAATATTATAAAGTTGGTTATATAATTAATTATATTATGTGAGTGGGTGTGGGTAAATGGTTTTACCCATTTTTGTAAAATTGAATATTTATTATATTGTTGTGATTTTAAATGAAATACTTTTAATCAATGTAAAAATTATTTATTGTGTGTATGTTTAAATTATGTTGGTTGCATATATTTTATTTATTTTTAATAAAGGTTAGTTAGGTAGTTAGTTGGGGTGGTTGTAAATTTATTTTGGACGGGAGTGGGAAAAATAACTTTCCTCCCTTCATTATTTATTAAAGAGGAAATTTCAGAAGCACGGGGGGCATTATAAAAATTCCAGTGGAGAAGTTTATCTTTAAAAAGGTGGATGCAATATTTTAGATCCGAAGAATAGAAGTTAATTGAATGGTAAGTGCATTATATTTTATAGATTTTGTCACCAATTTTTACGTATGTTTTCTACACAATGAAATTTAAATTATTATCTTCCCATCGTTGTTTTATAATTATATTTTATTAGGGTTTAATGTAATGCTATAAAATAATATTTTATACTATCTTTTAAATTTACATCACTCTATTTTATTTACAAGTGTGGTACAATATTTTATATTTTATAAAGGTTATTTCCAACACTACATTTTATTTACTGTAAAGCTGGTATAAAATATACTTAGGGTTTATTTCCAGTACTATATTTTATTTATAGAGAAGCGTGGTAAGCGCATTATATAAAATAATAATTTATAGATTTTATTTTCTGTTCTTTTGGCTGAAATGAAATTGAGTTATTTTATTTAATTATTTTACAAATCTTTCCTTCCAATCCAATCCATAAAGTAATAGTTCAATACATAAATTGGGAAAGGCACTATATTTCATTAGTGATCTCTTGGGCTTTTTATATAGATTTTTTTTCTTTAACATTAATTAACTTTCTTATCAATATAGCATTATTTTTAGGGTTATTGAGTATAGTTTTATACTGACTTAGGATATATGTATTATATTTGATCTTGAACTAAATGTTGCCTAGAATATTAATATTTAGGGTGCAATTAGGGTAATTGTTAGACTAATCTTTTCTATTAACTTATTTAACATTGTAAAATATGCATTATTAATAATTAGAAATGATGCTTCATAGAAGAGCAGATATAAAGGATTTTAACTGTGTACTTATCAATTAAATCAAGCTTCTAGTGATGAATAAATGTATTGGTCAGTGGATTGATTACTTCTTATAGATAAGTCATTGAGAGTTGGGGACATTTAAAATAAATAAATAAATTGCATTATGTCTAATTA
This sequence comes from Cunninghamia lanceolata, assembly GCA_027924645.1. NCBI lineage: Eukaryota > Viridiplantae > Streptophyta > Pinopsida > Cupressales > Cupressaceae > Cunninghamia > Cunninghamia lanceolata. The sequence continues at coordinate 1,400,991 of BSBN01000665.1, forward strand.
TAAACTTTGTTAGGAATAAGTAGTTATAACGTTTCTTATACCATTTAAACAATGTTTTGTTTATTTTGATTTCTCATTAAATGTTCATGAGATTCAGTTAGGAATAAATGGAAAGGTTATATTCTTTATGTAGAATAAATTGTTTATAGATGACAATTGAAATGTATTCTTCTGGTTAGAATTTACAATATACCAGTTACAGAGAAATTAAAACCATGGTAAAAACATACAACAACTCTAGAGACTTAAGTTCCAAATTAAGGCTTAGTTGATGTTTTAATTGAGTAGAGTCATGTATAGGTAAGAATAATAAGTAGTTAATCTTAATTAGATTTTAATTAATTATGCATTATCTTTTTATATGCTATCTTTGAATAAAGAGAGAAAGAGTTATCATAGAAGGATCTCATGTTTAGAATATAGGATTTTCTTAATTTTCTGTTATAATAAAAGTTGGCTCTTTGTGTTAAGTAAGAATAAATTATTGTGAAATAATTACATACAGGTAATTGTCTTTTATGTTTACTATCTACTTACACTGTGCATAGAATTATGAAATTGGACTATTCTAAAATTGAGATTGGATAATAACCAAGTTACAATCTTATATTGATAACTTTGTTATGATAAATTCTCTATAGTAACCAATGTATCTAGACTATTGGATTAAATGTTCATGCTTTTGTTATAGTGGGATGTTAAGTTCTGTGTCATTGGGAAGTTGGATTGTAGAGGCTAAGGAGGGTTTAGTTGTGCGCATAGTCCTGGTGATATTATGACCCTAAAGTTGGTTGAGTATGTGATGAGTCATATGTAACCCTAGATTGATATATCCTATTCTATTAAGAATTCTTGTAACTAGGATGAGCATGCAAGATGATTAATGCCTTACTTGGTATATGGAATATGTGGTCATGATGATTGTGTAAGCGGATTAGTGTCTTGGTCAGTGTAGGGTTTTCTAGTTGCAAGTAGGGGGAGTGGCTCTCAATGGGGGACGGAACCCAAAGTGGTTTCCAGGACAACCCATTGAAGGGTTTCTTAACCCAGTGATAACATTATAATGAAATAGGGAAATGGGCAGAATTAACATTAATCAAGATAATGTATGCCTCACTCATGGCTCAAGTACTCGTTTAGGCTTGAGATGAGATGAGAAGGCCTGGAATGGCAAGATCAACTACCCTATCCCGATGAAAGGTATGTTGATTCTACATGAATTGTATGGGGGTCGGGGATAGGGAGAGGCTGCCAAGACAACCCAAAGATGGGAGTCGGGGCCTAGTAAGGTCCACCAGGACAACCCATATCAATCCATGTGATGACACTCTTCCCTATTGCAGTCTAGCACTCCCTAGTTGTATTTCCTCCCTCGATTGCGTAAGTGCCTCTGGAAGTGCAGTTAAGTATGTCAGTGATGTTTATTGTGGATAGTTTGATAATTGGTGTCATGTATAACCCTATTGCTTGTGTTAGTCTATTGTTCTCCTTACTATCTGTGAGTGTGGGATCTTGTGTTATCTCCTAGCTCGAGGGGTGGATCTTAGGGTTCCACATGGTCGGGTGGAAGAGCTTTTATTTCCATTGGTTTTTCCCTTACTGATGTTCGTGGGTGAGGAGGATGTATCTTGTGCATTAGATATCAGATCTTGTACCAGTTTGAGGAAGATGATTATGCATACTCATGGGCTAGCCTTGTGTGATAGTTGATTCATAATGTATGTAATCAGATGTATTAAGAAAGGTGATAATGTAATCAATGTAATGATTTACTCATGTGTATAGGAATTTGTATATTCACATGTAATCCTGATCATGTCGATTATTCATCTGATGTTATGATATGGAGATGTATATGTTTATTCATTTAATGCTATAGATTTAGAATGATCTACTAATGTTAGTTAATAATGTATGTTGAATTATGTTAATTGATTTGGCAAGTAATGTAACCATGAAATCTTAGAGGACAAGTCGTTAGTTCAAATGATGTGTATAGATGTGTTAACATTACTTTGTTATCTTATTCATATAAAAAAAAGAAAATTATCCTGCTTTGCATAGCATAGATATGTTGTTTTCTAAGGTGTTCATGGCGGGGCATTACACTACAAGTAGCTTTATTTATGGGTTTTTTATTCTTTAGATATAAATCTAATAATGAAGTAGAATGTGAAGCTTTACTTGCAATTTTGGTTGTGGCTATCTCTCAAAACATTAGAAATATGGTAATTGAGGGTGATTGTTTGGTAGTGATTAACGCTTTAAATAAAGGGTCTAAACCTTATTGGAAGCTTAGTTTATTTTTTAAATAAGTGACAAGGTTAAATATGCATTTTACATAATGTAGTTTTCAAAATTGTAAGCATCATTTGAATTTCACAATTCATTATTTGGAAAATATTGGTATTGACCAGGAGACTATAATTGTAGTGTATAGACTTTGAGCTCTAGTTCCTAGAACACGTAGATTGCCACGTTTTTTTCAATTGTCATGTGATTATTATTTAGTTCCTCTAGGTGAAGCTTTTTTACCATTATGTTAATAATTATTTATATCTTAAATATATTTTTCCTTATTGTTTTTCCTTAGATGGGGCTCAAGTTGGTCGCGATGAGATTCCATTTGCATTTATTAAGTGGGATCTTTTAGTAATGGAAGATATGCCTATAATCATTCCTTTCTTTATGTCCACAGAGGATTGGTAACTTTCTTAGGCCTTCAAGTTTAAGGTTTTACATGGAGTATCTTGGGAAGTTGTGTTCTTAAGTGGCCACATGTGGCAAGTTTTTATTTTTTCAAGCTAAGTTTTTCATGGTGCCTTTCATTTGCACATTTGTAATGGGACAGCGAAGGGATTCCTCTGTGAAGGCTTGTGGGGAAGGGTTTTCTTCTGGAGTTCGGCGGTCTGGGCGTATTGCTAGCAAGCCGGCTCCCTCTACCAAGTTCATTGACTATTCTAAGAGCGGCTCGGATGAATCCACCCGGGGGGAGGATGACAGGGATGTGGAGATTCAGGACATTTCGGGTGATGATTAAGACAAGCAGGAAACGCATGATACAGGGGAGGAAACTGCTGACTCTGCTGGAAATGCTGACAAAGCGGGCGATATGTTTGTGGAAGAAGCTGAGGATGCTATGGAGACTGATGATGGTCTGGGGGCTGATCTTGCAGGTCTGCGGGTCCGCATTGCGAAGTTGGAACATTTTTTCTCCATTGTGCTCAGGACCTCTATTCTCCTCAACCTCTCTGTGCTGAAGAATTTAGGGGTTCCTGTCAATACTGATAGTGTTGATTTGGCTGAAAAAGTGGATGCTATTATTAACTCTATGGTCTAGTAAGGAGAGCTGTTGTCTCCTCTATCTTTGTTATTTTACTGCTGATACTCTGTTACTCTATTTTTTGGCTTTAGTTTTAGTGGCTAGTTTTGCTGGTTTTGCTGGCATTATGTACTGGTGGTATATGCTGTTTCTAGTTTAAGGCCCTGTTTTGTCTTCGGGCCTTTCTGTTTTTGTTAAGGGTTCGGCCCCTTGTTTAGCCGCCTTATATAATCAAAACCATTATTTTTCCAACACAATAAGAAACAAAGATTATTGTTTCAACATGTGACGAAACCAAGATTCAAATAAATAATGAAGTAAACAAAAAATGATATAAAGATATCTAATTAATAGAATTTCATCTTTTATTAAAAATGAAAAACATATTTAAAAAATATTATAAAATTATAATAATAAATTAAGTTCCTAACTTAGATATCTAAGTAACATAATGAATTACAAATTAAATTATTTATTAGAAAATTGCATCTCTTTCTATATTCTCTTGATCCCAAATGTAAAATAACATTTTCAACCTAGCTATTTTTCCAAATATTATTGAATAAAGCTCTAGAAAAAACTAAACTCCACATGCTCTAGATACAAAAAAGTTTGCTCCACATCATATCCAAAATTCTTCCCATGATATCAAACCATCATCACCATCAACATCACCATCATCATCATTGTCACTATACTTATCATCTTCTTTTCCTTTTTTTATTGAAATGGGGTAGGCATCTCACATAACCCTTTAGTACCCACAAAACTCTCCGTTGGCATTCCCTCAATTTGAGTGCTTTGTGGAATCAATCCTAAAAGGTGATTATATGACATGTTAAACATACTTATATTACTCCATTTTGTAAGACATTGAGGAATTAGCCCTTCTAATCTATTATGAGAGATATCTAGTGATTGCATCACCACAAATTTTGAAATGCTTTAAGGAGTGTAGCCACTAAGGATGTTGTGAGAAAGGTTCAAATGGTGAAGCCCTTCCAAACTCCCCAAATCCTTAGGAATCTCACTAGTAAAGTTATTCCATGCCAAGATTATTAATGAATTGTCTAGCACCTAGAGTTTGTTGATAGGTCAGGTTGGAAGAAATGTTGAGAACTTGGAGCTGTGGGTGTATTGTTGTGATGTTGGCAATGTCTTAACTAAGTCATGGATCACTCACATGTAGGGATATTTGGAGATGGGTAGTTATTTTTTGGTTCCTATTTTATGTGGAGGTCCATTGCATTGTGCTTGTCATCACAAGGATTTTGGCTTGGGCATTTGGTTTCCTACTCTTGTGAGTGTAGCACAAGATACAACTAAAGAATCTTTTGTAGTGGGATGTATGGAGGAGTATATGGTGGCAAGTGGCAATATAGTTGAAGGAAAAGAGTCCTAGGTTTAATTTTTGGTTCCCTTAGTATACTATGTTATTAGTGCTTTAGTAAATGTTAGTCTCCTTTTGCTAAGAAGTATGGCTGTAATGAAGCTATATTAAATCTATATCATATTTTGGAAACCTTTAGAGTTACATCTTGATAAGCTTTTTGAGTTTATATAATGTAAGTAAATATTATGCAATAAAGTGCTATGGATTTAAAGGGGAGCACTAATAGAACCCCAACTAATTGATCTAGGAAAAAACTATCTATTGAGTAGAAAAATCATCTACATATTTTCATTTATGTTTATTTCTAGATTTCCAAATTTTGTTACATGGCTTGTTACAGCTCTAATCTAGATTAACTAGATTATGTTCCTTGTTATGTTTATTAAACATAATTTTAGTAATAATTTTCTTGTTATTTTCTAACAAATATATAATAATCTATTAATTTAATATCAAAAATTTGTAAAATATTCCCATAACTCTAAAATCAAATAAATGACAAAAAATAAATGTTCAATGGTATTTTTCCAACACTATAAGAAACAAAGATTATTGTTTCAAAATGTGACTCAACTAAGATTCAAATAAATAATGAATTAAACAAAAAGAAAAGATATCTAATTAATGGAATTTCATAATTTATTAAAAATGAAAAACACATTTCAAAAATATTATAAAATTATAATAAAAAATTAAGTCCCTAACTTAAATATCCAAGTAACATAATGAGTTACAAATTTAAGTATTTATTAGAAAATTGCATCTCTCTATATTCTCTTGATCCCAAAAATGAAATAACATTTTCAACCTAGATATTTTTCCAATTATTGTTGAATAAATCTCTAGAAACAACTAAACTCCATGTGCTAGATACAAAAAGTTGCTCCACATCCTATCTAAAATGCTTATCGCCATCAATATCACCATCATCTTCATTGTCACTATACTTACCATCTTCTTTTCCTATTTTGCATTGAAATAGTAGAGGCATCCAACATAACCCTTTATTACCCACAAATCCCTCCAATGGCACTCACTCGATTTGAGTGCTTTGTGGAATCAATCTTGAAAGATGATTATATGACATGTTCAACACACGTATATTACTTCATTCTGCAAGCCCATGAGGAATTAGCCCTTCCAAACTATTATGAGAGATATGTAGTGATTATAACACAACAAATTTTGAAATGCTTTAAGGAATGTGTCCACTAAGGATGTTGTGAGAAAGGTTCAAATAATGAAGCCCTTCTAAACTCCCCAAATCCTTAGGAATATCACTAGTAAAGTTATTCCATGCCAATTTTATCAATGTTAAGTTAGAATGCACATACTCATATTATTGTGTTGGCTTCCCTTGGCAACAAGAGTGCAGTCCATTGTCAAGAATATTTCATTAAATATCTCACATTGAAAAGTAATAAGATTTGGTCATACTTGATTTATATGATAAAGATTTTCCTTTTATGGTTTCAATGTCTTCATGTATGGTAAGTCTCTGACATTTAGGATGAATCCTAGAAATGCATTGCTTGATAAATGCACAACTTAAATTTTTTTATACTTACTTAAGGTACCTTCTACATACCCATTGACGTGGTTATTTCACAAGTTCAAGAGTAGAAAATTGTCAAGACCAAGTACCTAAGAAGGAAATCCTCCACTAAAGTTATTTGAGCTAAAATCTAAGATTATTAATGATTGGCATCTTTTTAAAGATGTGGATATTGCTATAAATTTGTTGGAGTGAAACAATAATACCTTAAGAGACTTTAGATTGCATAGCTTGAAAGGGATGTTCCTTGAAATGATATTATTTGTAATGGTATAATCTCTAATTTAGTGGACATTCCAAAAAATGAAGGCAATTCTGTTGATAACTAAGAGGGGGGGGTGAATCAGTTATCTTAATTACTTTAACTTTCAGTTCTTCTTTAACAATTAGAGCAACATCAAATCATATAAGAAAACATAATCATGAAAGTAGAAATAAAATCAATACACATAACACAATGATTTTGACATGGAAAACCCTGTTAAGGGAGAAACCACGGGGTGACTAACCCAAGATTGTATTCTTTGTTAAAAGAATAAGATAGTACAAAATGACACTTGCCAATTAGGGCTCATTGCCTGAGCACACTGCTCACAAGAGCTCACTGCCTACAAGAGACTTGTACTATCTACAAGGTATAAATAAAGTCATAAGATACTTGAACTGATGAGAAGCATTCACATATGCTGAGGTTCAGTTCCGGTTAGGCTTAATATACTGATCTACTACACTTCATTCTTCCTCTTCTTTGGTGCTGCTGTCTTGTCACATACCGGACCTTTATTACTGCTTTCACACTGTTCTCTGCTTTTCTTCGCACTTCACACCACACAACATATACCTTCACATCTAAATTCATCTGGTATATATATCCGCACAAAGGGTTTCATCATCTTTCTAGTCGGCATCTGGAATACTCAATATTTTCCCCAACTCTGTTAGTTGAATCCTTGCTTATCAAGTGATGCGTATCAAAAAGATAGTTAAAGAAGTCATCAATCATGTCGGCCAATCATGAATGATACCTCAAGAAGCTTGACCACCATCAATATCCATCCAGATTAAGGTCTGATGCTCTGTCGGTCAGGTCTTCCTCAGTCTACTCTACCAAACAACAACCCAACACTCAGGTGCTTATATCTTTTCACTCTATCATCACCAGAGGCTCAATCTCTATAATTTATCAGTCAAGGTACACCTCTTGACTTCCCCAAGTCCGCACTTTGCTAAGATACTTCCTCTAAGAGATCCGGACCTGATTGTTAGACCTTGCTACATGCTCTGTTCTTGGTCACCGGACCAAAATACTCTTCAATCTGACTTCCGATATAGACACACCATGTCTTGCGGATGTGTGGGATGGACTTTGTTGCCATCAATGACAACACTCATGAATCCACACAGTGTCTCTTGCCAACAATCTCCCCCTTTGGCATTGATGGCAACACTTAGTGAAAAATGACTGAGTGTCATACTACACTCCCCCTTGGCTAATGCTCTATTCTAAAGTATACTTTTTCGAAGCTCCCCCTTAGCTAGATTCCACATTTTTCACTGCTCCTCACTCCCCCTTTGACATCAATGGCAAAGGGTAGGATCCGCATACCAAAATTTCCAAAAACAATCTATACTTGGCCTCATAAATATATATACATAACATACTTACATATACTGAAGTATATCTACAAAAGTGGTCTTCAACTGGACAAATTCTGTTGCCCAAATCTACTTCATCCTGTCCAAAATTGAGATGTGACCACTCAACATGAATGCAAAATCTTCTGCCCTCTTTAGATCTATCAGATCACTAGTCCAGGCTGTGGTCTGAGCATCAGTTAGGGCCTCATGCATGGCCTCTAACTTAGGGATAATTATCCCTCTAAGTTCACCCATCCTACTCATTATATTCTTCCTTTCCTTTTCAAATTTCTTTAATTCATTTAGAATGGCAATAGTCTGACATTCCTGGTTTATTATGGATGTGGTGAGAGGATCAAAATTTTGAGGTATACTTGATAGTTTATCCTCTTGCTCTTTCACTTTCTTCTCAATATCCTTTGTCACTTTAGACCAGGATAAACAAAATTTATATATTTCTCCGCCATCTTAAGAGCATTTTCTAAGCTCTCTATCCCAATAGCCATAGTTCTCCTATCATTTGTTATTATCCCTTGTACTTCAGAGAATCTCTTACCAAAAAATTCTTTCAGGACTTTCTCTTCTGCTGCTTTCTATAAAGAGTCAAAATGTGTATTAACAAAATTTACAAGAGACTTTAGATTACCGGATGTGGAGGTCGAGGGATCCTTTTGGAAGGATGGCATGAGTTTCTCTAGCACACCAGAGGCAATTTCTATTAGCTCACAGTCTTCCATGTGAGACTTCAGAAGCTTTTCTTTTGCTTTGGCTTGAGCAAAAGATGCTACCTTCATTTTCTAGACTGGAGATAGGGAATCAAAATTGAATGGTCCTTGAAGTAGCTCCGGTTCATCTAATTCCATCATTTCTTTTGTCAGGAAGTCTTTGACTGCTTCTATAGTGTCTCTTGCCAGAGACAGAGTTTTCTTCCCTTCTGCAGCCTTAGCACTGTCACTTGTGGTCTTCTCTGTTTGACCTTCTTCTCTTCCCTTCACTTCTTCTCCTTGATTGATGCTATCTTCTTTTCTTTCTTTTCCTTCAATTCTGGAGTCTGCAGGGGGATCCAGAAGAGAGGTGTCTGCTTCTCCATGAACTTCCTCTTCTGGAACAGAGGAATCTAAGTTCTTAGCTTTCTCTTTACTTGTCTCCTTTGACTCTTCTACAACTATCTCAGTAGATTCTCCTTTGTCATCCATGACAGAGGGTTCATCACCTAAGTCCTTTATAACAGGAATATTGAATCTTTTATAGGCATTCCGGAGGATCTCTTCAGTCTCTTTAGCCACCTGATCAGTCTCTCTGAGCATAAGCTTATTCATTCTAGCTTTGCTCTGGAACTCATCCTTGCAATCTTTGAAGATCATGCTTATTTTCTTTAGAGTGATGGAGGGATAGAGTTGGATAGCAATCTACTCCCGAATTTTGAGGTCTTTTGCCATGGCATTGTTCTTTCTTATTTCAAGTTCCTTTTCTAAACTTTTAGGAATCAAAGATATAATTTCAATGAATGCTTTGTTATAGATGTTTAGATACCTGAATGTGGGATCTTGCAAGATCTTCTGATCAGCTTCATTTTATTCATCATAAAATTTAGTCATTGGTTTTAGGTTCCCATCCACAGTGACTGATTTGATGATATCACCAATGCAGAGAGTAGGCTTTTCAACAAATTCTTCTGCCTTTTCTTCCTTGCCTTGACCGGTAGAGGATTCACCAGATACATTCTGCTTCTTCTTCATTTTCTTGACCTCCTCATTGGTTTCAGTTTCTTCATCATCCTTTTGACTTGTATAGGATCTTGTTTCCTTTTTCTTTGTTCTCTTCTCTCCCTTTCCAGATGTCTGGGCTTCCAATTTTGATGCCTTTTGGCTCTTAGAGGTGCCAAGTGCAGAGCTCTTGGAGGATGTAGTCCGGGAAGGGGTTTGCACCAGATCACTATCCTTTTCTGCATCTTGTTTCTCTTTCTCTACCTTTTCCAAATTTTCTCTATTTGCATCAAGTGCTTCTTTTGAAATGCCATACCTTTTAGCATCATCATCTACTTCTTTTCTCACTTTTCTTTTCATTTCCTATTGTCTTAGCTCATCATGAATCTTCACACTCAACTCTTTAAAGGTTCCAAACCTTTCTGCCTTAAGGTCCTTGGGCTGACTCAGCAGGTGTTGAATATGTAGCTCTAGAATTTTCTCATAAACTTCATACCCCATTGGCATGATCCAGACTATCCTTGGCTCCACTGCCTCCATTAGGCATTGATCAGTTTCTACCATAAAGCATATTGTATCCTTATACTTTACAACTAGAGATTGGGGGATTCTCTCTCTGGCTTGCATCATACTCTGAAAGTTTTTGAAATAGCCCCAGAGTGTTGTATTCTGTGCCTTGGCATCACCAATTCCATGCAAATAATCTCTGATTTGTATGGTTACTAGTCTATCATTTTGCAATAACCAACCACTTGATCCAAGAAGCTCATTCATAAAGTAAAAGAACAAACACAGTATTAGCCCACCATACTTAAATGAATTATTTTTATCCTTCTTTATTTTCTGCAAATTCTCTAACACTTGATTCAGGAGAAGCTCACAAAGATCATAGTTAGCATTTTCTCTTAGCATTTGATAAGCACTGTAAATTGCAGTTCTGGGTACTAAATTTTCCTTGCTGGATTGATATAACTTGTAACCAATTATCATGGTGGCAAACTTGATATCTGGATTAGTGTTATCTTCTATTGTCATTGCTCTCTTGTCAAATTTTGATCTGGTAGCCTCACTCACAGTTTGGTTTTTGACCGATTTGAGAACAGGTAACCCTCCGGATGAGTGCAAACCGGTTGCCTATTTAATAGCATCTTTTGTGATCTTAAATGGTCTATTCAACCACATGAATTTGTCATGCACTCTGTTCAAAACATACTGGACCCACTTATCTTCTGCAAAACAGGGGAAATGGATGCACTGTCCGAAATGCTTATCCCGGATGGCTTTGTACTGAGGTTTGAGTTCAAAGGATTCATCTATTAACTACTTGTGGTAGAGATCCATCAGCTTGGATTCCCCAAATTCTTCAATGTTCACATGAATGTATGCCCTAACATCTTCTACATGTAAAACCCCATGCGGAATGCTAGAAAATGCACCTAGGGGATCAACTTCTAGGGACTTGTAGGGATGTTTCTTGAATTTACGGTGCGGCCTATCAGTAATATTCACAACATTTAGAGTAGCCATCTTCCAAAAGAATCAAAGAGAGGTTTTCAAGAGTGGAAAATACCTTTTACGCTTCTAGGGTTCACAATATGAGCCGGATAGGATTGCTAGAAGAATTGACTTCTGCGGTTGATCTTTGAGAGGCTTGAGATAATTTTGTTGTAGAGCTCCTTCTCTTTTCTTCTCGAATGCAAATGTATAAATGACAAACAAAAGAACCCTTTTATTCCTGCGCAAACCCTAATTCCATTTTGTAATAAATGCACAACTTAGGTTATTCTGGTTACCTTGTTTTCTTTGTTTCTGAGAGAGATCTTTCCAGATCACTGAGATGCACCTAGGATGATAACTTACAAAGTATCTCCTTTTAACCAATCATTCCATCTAGCCACAAATCCAAATATTTCAATTTTGTATTATACCAGATCTAACTGTGAAAGTTCTACTTTTGTCAGATGACTGTCAACCCAGATTAATCTTGGATGATTAACCTTTTCAAACTCCTTGCAGATCTTTCAAATCTTTACCAAGGGTTATTTAGATGTTTCTCTGAAGGCCCTTTTAATCTGCAACCTTTCATGTGCCAATTTCAGGCACTTATTGACTAGCTGGGGGAAAATGTTTTTCTTTTGTTACTCCCCTTGAGCCAGAGCTCATCTATTTAGTTTTCAGAAGGAATATTAGCACCAAATTTTGGTGTGGATCCATCCCCAACCTTTTTTGTACTTCTCTTCACCCAGATCTTGTTCATCTCCCTTTGAATTTCATCCACATTCACTTTTCCTTTTCCTTTGTCTTGGTTTTGATTATGATGCACTGGACCGTTTTTGTCCTAATTCTTACTTTTTTAGAATTTGGCAATATGACTGGATCTATTGGAATTGTAGCAAACAACATTTCTTTGCATATTTGACTGATATCCTCTTGATCTACATTGATTAGCCATATGTCCCATTCTATTGCATGCAAAGCATCTACCATTGAATGAATTTATTTGCATATTTCTACATTCATGAGATTTGTGACCATACCTTTTACAGTTAAGATACTGTCCAGAGAAGGATGAATTAGTCTGATTCATTCTTCTTCTACACTGATTTGCTTTATGACCAAAGTTATTGCAATTATGGCAGTATCCATTGAAAGATGGACATCTTTGAGCATTTGGTTGCCTTACCGGAGGTCTTGTAGGCCTGTTCCTTGGATTTCCTGATCTAGAGTTCTTCTGATCAGATCCAGAGCTTTCACCTTTCTTATACCCCAAGCCTTGCTTGTCATCTACCCTCTTTTGGTTTTGAAGAAGAATTTCAGGATGAGCAGAGCTTATCTTGAATTTCTTTTTGTATTCATTTGTTGTTTGAAGATCCCTTTTAAGAGTGTCAATCTGATTCTCAAGTTGTTCTTCATTATCTCTTGCTTCTTCAAGATCAGATTCCAGATGCCTGATTATTCTATCCATTTTGTGGCAGTCTTCTGACTTCTCCTTGAGAGATTATCTTAGATCATCTTCAATTTTTCTTTTCTCTTCAATTTCTTGGGTGAATTTCATAACCCCTTATTCCATTTCATGTCTTACCATAACGACCTCTTTTGATAGCTTATCACATAACTTGTTCTTCTCTTTTAGATCTTCATCAGTATTATTGGCTTCACTTTGACTTGCTAATTGTTGAAGTAGGTCCTTTCTCTTTTTCATAGAGATACTTAGTTTCTCTTTTAGTTCATTTATGAAATCATCATCCTGTTTGAGTTTTTCCTTCTAGTTATTGACTTCAGAGTGAGAATGTTCAAGATCATCTAGGGCAAACTGAAGTTGTTCCCTCATACCATACATATCCATTGAGATTCCCAGATCTTCCTCAAGTTGTTAGGCTCTGTTTCGAGGAACTTAGCTCTAATACCAATTGTTGATAACTGAGAGGGGGGTGAATCAGTTATCTTCATTACTTCAACTTTTAGTTCTTCTTTAACAATTAGAGCAACATCAAATCATATAAGCAAACATAATCATGAAAGTAGAAATAATATCAATACACATAACACAATGATTTTGACGTGGAAAACCCTGTTAAGGGAGAAACCATGGGGTGACTAACCCAAGATTGTATTCTCTATTAAAAGAATAAGATAGTACAAAATGGCACTTGCCAATTAGGGCTCACTGCCCAAGCACACTGCTCACAAGAGGCTCACTGACTACAAGAGACTCACTATCTACAAGGTATAAAGAAAGTCATAAGATACTTGAACTCATGAGAAGCATCCATATATGTTGAGGTTCAGTTCCGGTTAGCCTTAATATACTGATCTACTACACTTCATTCTTCCTCTTCTTTGGTGTTGTTGTCCTGTCACATACCAAACCTGTATTACTACTGTCACATGGTTCTCTACTTTTCTTCACACTTCACACCACACAACATATACCTTCACATATAAATTCATCTGGTATATATATCTGCACAAAGGGTTCTATCATCTTTCTAGTCAGCTTCCAGAATACTCAATATTTTCCCAAACTCTGATCTGTCAATTGAATCCTTGCTTACCAAGTGATGCGTATCAAAAAGATAGTTAAAGAAATCATTAATCATGTCAGCCAATCATGAATGATACCTCAAGAAGCTTGACCACCATCAATATTCCATCCGGATTAAGGTCTGATGCTCTGCCGGTCAGGTCTTCCTCAGTCTACTCTGCCAAACAAAAACCCAACACTCAGGCGCTTATATCTTTTCACTCTATCATCACCGGAGGCTCAATCTCTATAATGTATCAGTCAAGGTACACCTCTTGACTTCCCCAAGTCTACACTTTACTGAGATACTTTCTTTGAGAGATCCGGACTTGATTGTCGAACCTTGCTGCATGCTCTGTTCTTGGTCACCGGACCAAAATACTCTTCAATCTGACTTTTGGTATAGACACACCATGTCCTACGGATGTGTGGGATGGACTTTGTTGCCATCAATGACAACACTCATGAAGCCACATAGTGTCTCTTGCCAACAAATTCATCCCATAATTTTGTCAATATGATTTACATTCACCAATTCTAACATGGTTCCTACAAAGGAAAGATATGAAATTATTTAAAGGAAGTATCATTTATTTAATTGTATACCTACAACTAAAATTTTAACTATGTAATCATAAATAGATAGGGTCTATAGAGTTGTATGATCTTTAAAATTGTTTCAAAACATAAACACTTTTTGTGAAAGAATTTCGTCCACTAAATAAAATAAATAATAAAATAATAATATGAAATATTGTTTGATCTACTAACATTTTTGGTATTTAGAGAACTATTTTACAACCAAGTAATAACCTAGAAAGATTTGTTCATAGATAATGAGCAATATTAGTTTCACTAGATAGATATAGGTTTCGGAAATGTAGGAAATGAGTAAGTAATGATAGATATTTGGCTCCTATTTTATGTGGATGTCCATTACATTGTTCTTGTCATCACAAGGATCTTGGCTTTGGTATTTGGTTTCTTACTCTCATGAGTATAGTGCAACATATACATAAAGCATTTATTGTAGTGGGATGTATGGAGGAGTATATGGTGGCAAGTGGCAATACAATTGAAGGAAAATAATGCTAGGTTTATTGTTTGTTGCTCTTAGTATACTATGTTATTAGTTCTTTAGTATATTTTAGTCTCCTTTTTCTATGATGTATGGTTGTAAGGTAGCTATAGGTTAGGTCTATGTTTTTTTTGGAAACCCTTAGAGTTGCATCTTGATAAACTTTTTGAGTTTATAATCTAAGTCAATATTATGCAATCATGTGCTATGAATTTAAAGGGGGCACTAATAGAACCCCAACTAACTAATCTAGAAACAAACTTTGAACCCCAACTAATTGATCTAGAAACAAACTATCTATTGATTAGAAAAATCTTTTGCATGTTTTCATTTATGTTTATTTCTAAATTTCCAATTTTTTTTACATGGTTTATCACAACTCTAAACTAGATTAACTAGATTACATTCATTGTTATGTTCATTAAACACAATTTTAGTAATAATTTTTTTTCTTATTTCTTTACAATTATATAATAACCTATTAATTTAATATTGCAAATTGTAAAATATTCCCATAACTCTAACATCAAATAAAAAAATGTTTAACAATATTTTTCTAGCATAAGAAGAAACAAAGAATATTGTTGAACAACATGTGGCTCAACCAAGATTCAAATAAATAATGAATTAAACAAAACATAATTTAAAGATATATAATTAATGGAATCATGATTTAGTCCAAAATGATAAACATCTTTCAAAAGAATTATAAAATTATAATAAAAAATTATGTCCCTAACTTAGATATCTAAGTAACATAATGAGTTACAAATTTAAGTATTTATTAGAAAGTTGCATCTCTTGCTATATTCTCTTGATGTCAAACATAAAATAACATTTTCAACCTAGTTATTTTTCCAAATCTTGTTGAATAAAGTTTCAATAAAAACTAAACCCCACACAACACATACAAAAAACCTTACTCCACATCCTATCCAAAATGCTTCCCATGATATCAAACCATCATCACCATCAACATCACCATCATATTCATTGTCACTAGACTTACCATCTTCTCCATCAACATTCCCTCAATCTGAGTGCTATGTGGAATCAATCCTGAATTGATTATATGAAACATTCAACACATTTATATTACTCCATTGTACAAGACCTTAAGGAATTAGCCCTTCCAATCTATTATGAGAGATATCTAGTGATTCCAACACCCCAAGTTTTGAAATGCTTTGAGGAATGTAGCTAGTAAGGATGTTGTGAGAAAGGTTCAAATAACAAAGCCCTTTCAAGCTCCCCAAGTCCTTAGGAATTTTTTTTTTTGAAAAATATCTATGCCCTAGGTATTGATGTGCTTGTTTCAACAAAAAAATAAAAATTGAATTTTGATACATACAGAAAAAGTTATGTTTTGCGGAATACACCTATGTCTAAATTATAATTAGTTTGACTTCAAAATTTAATTAAAAAAAATATTCAACAAAACATTATGAAATTAAATGCATGCCCTATATTGGTGTTACCAATCTAAATTTAAAAGAATCATAAATTTATCCTTTGTAGAAAAAAAGTTATGTGCTACGGAATACACATCAGTTTAAAAAAATATTGTTTACTATTAAAAACTAGTTATCAAAGGAGACACAAAACTTTTTACAATTTAACTCCATTTTTAAAAAATATATATATTTAGAATCTACAACCAAAATTTCACAAATCACTAGTTCGCATCATCTTCAAATTCCTAACTGTTTAGCAGCTATAGGTGTCAGAAAGTGAAGATTTAATTCAAAATGTTGATTTCAATGTCAAGTTTGGCCAAAAAGTGTAACCCATTATTGTGGGATGATCTGCACACTCTATATCGATGTCCTTATTTCAACAAAAAGAATCAATAAATAGGCAAACAAAAACATGTTATGGTAAAATGTATGTCTAAATTTACATTAGTACTATTTAAAAATTAATTAATAACAAGTAAAATATTTAATAAAAATTACCAAAAAATTCTGCACTCTAAATATTGGAGTTTGTGATCTACTTCCAAGAAATCTCATAATTTTTTTTATTTCTAGTAAAAGTTATGTTGCAGTAAAATGCTAGTCACTATAAAAAATAGAAAAATAATAAATTTGTAATGAAAAGTAATAAAAAATGATAGAAATTATTTTGTTAAAATTAAAAAAATACATAGATTGAATCTATAGAGAAAATGACACAAATCACTTGTCTACACCGTCTTTAAATTCTTGATAGTTTGTTTGGTATATTTGATAGAATGTGTTAAATGTTGAAAAATTCTGATTGTTGTGGTCCAACAAGACTGAAAAGTGGGACACACTATTGTGCTTTCACCATTAGTTTAGTGAACCTTCCAAGAGATGAAAGCAATCATCGTATAATTTTTTGTCCATAATATTTAGATTCATCAATTCTGACATGGTTCGTGCAAATGAAAGATATGAAATTATTGGAAGTAAATATAGTTTTATAAAAAAATATTAGTGCTTTTAAATTATATAAGTACAAGCAAAGTTTTAGCTATGTAATCATAAATAGGTAAGGTCTATAGAGTTGAATGGTATTAAAAATAACTTTAGCATCTAAAATGCTTGCGAAATAAGAAACACATTGTATTTGATTCTTGCTTGTAAGTTGGCAGTTGAAATTGTACTTTGAGGTGAGGATAGTGATAATTGGCTTGTATTAATTGTGGGCAACAATATTTAACTTGTAAGCATTTTTTTCTAGAGAACTAGAGAAATAGGTAGAGTCATTGCATGCAAGATTGGAAAGTGTAGGAAAGATTTCAGAGAGAGCATAGACATTCATGATTGATAGATGGTTAACAAAAACATAAAATAAATTATAGGCGAAGTGATGTAGCTATTGCAATCAATTGCAAAAGGATTGTATTGTGTAGTGTCTACTAGATTGTCTATCTTAAGTTAAGATTTTTTAAATCATCAATGGTATTGAAATGGTTATCGTGATGTTTTTCTTCAAATAAAACTCCATTATTGGTTGCAAGTGTTGGATATGTTCAAACCATATTTTTCATTGTCTATTTTGATAGGAATGACTTTGTCGTTGTGGAATGTGGAAATGTTGTGGATACATGGATAAGGTAAGGTTATGTGTAAATGGAGACGAACAATGATATGAGAGAATGAGCCCAACTTTACAGAACATTAAGCCATTTGTTGAATCTTGGAAGTTAAGGAAAACCTCATCATTTTCCCACATCTACACCAGAAATAAATATTTAAATGCCCATGTTCATTCATTATTTCAATCTTAGAAGCACAATTGTACAACACACTCACTCCCCACTCACTCTCTTTCCAAAGGGTTGAACGGCATTTATAACTTACTCAGACTTTAGCCTATAAAGGAATTTGGTAAGTGACAACAATTACCATGTGCATTAGTCAACAACA
This sequence comes from Cunninghamia lanceolata, assembly GCA_027924645.1. Lineage (NCBI taxonomy): Eukaryota > Viridiplantae > Streptophyta > Pinopsida > Cupressales > Cupressaceae > Cunninghamia > Cunninghamia lanceolata. Next base: position 1,419,102 of record BSBN01000665.1, read on the forward strand.
TGTGCAGAAGCCTTGTTTGACATATTTGTAATGCCCAGTGGGCTCATTAAAACTTGTAGTTGTACTTCTTGACTTTCGGGTTCAGCATTTAGTTTTGTTGTTGAGTTATTGGCATTGTGGTTGTGTGCCATAACTCACTTGTCTTTTTGATACTCTATATATTGATGCCTTACCTCTTCATGTAAAAGAAAATTTGGGGCTTTTGTATGTTGTTATTTTGTGATCATCAGATCACTTTTATTTGTCTATTTGCCTTCATTCGGTATTAGAGCCATTTGGTTCAGAGATCTTGAATCCAAAGTCCAGTAGAGGTCATTTTGTTTTTTCTCTCCATTAATTAATGTTTGTGAGTGTGGATATACAGAAGGACTACATTAGATATACACAACTGCGTGCAATCCATGGATAGAGGAGGCATTCGAAGTGACAGGCCATGTGAAGAAACTGAAGCGGATTTACATGTGAAGAAATGCTATATTTCATCATCATATTTGATGTGCCTATGAAGAGGGTGCAGGCGTGTGAAGAGGGCGCAAGCCATGGGAAGAAGCTGTCTTTGAAAAAAATCAAAAGGAAAACAAAAAAAACTTGTCGTGTGAAGAACTTTCTCTTTTTTTAAAAGCTTTTGTATTAGCTTTTAAAAGAGCTTAAAGCAATTAAGGCCACGTGAAAGTTTTTTTTAAAAGAGGGTTTTCTTTTTTGAGAGAAAGAAAGTAAAAGTTTTTTATTAAAGGGAAAAGAAGCCAATTTTTTTTTTTTAATTGAAATGAAATAGTTTTAAAAGGTTTTAAATATTTATATAGTCTTTTTTATAAGGAAAGTGGTGCATAGAAAGGTTGATTAGTAGTGATATGTTTATCATTGGAATTTGTTCTTTAGAGGGGTTATAAGTTCAAAACCTTTCAAGGTGCAATCATTTTGTAAAATGATAAATGAATCATTTGTAATTAAGTGCACTATCGATTCAAGCCGACACTTATTCTAAGACAAAATAATATAAAAATCTTTTTGTTGTGGTTCATATTTGAAAGGACAAGGAGAGTATCCATTTGCAGAGATCTCTCTAGGTTTTTCGTGTTGAGTTGTTGAGTTATTGTACACATTACTCTTATGGAAAATATGGCAGGAAAAGTTATGTCTGACATGTTAATTCTCATATTTGAAGGAGACAATTTTACATATTGGTGTACTAGGATGCAAACCCTACTCAAATCCAAAGATTTGTGGGAAATTGTACAAATAGGGTATGTAGAACTAGATACAACTGCATTTAATGCATTAAATGATCAACAAAAAAGAGAATACAAAGCAAATGTAAAGAAGGATAATGAAGCCTTATTTCTGGTTCAAGGCAGAATTAATCAAGTAATTTTTCCTAGGATAAGTGGTGCTAGTAATTCTAAGCAAGCTTGGAAAATTCTCAATAATGCCTATCAAGGTTGACAAATTGCAAAATTGCAAACTATGAGGAAATTTTTTGAAAATGTAAAAATGATCAATAGTGAAAGTGTAAATGAATTTCTAACAAAGGTAGAAGGCCTAGTTAGTCAAATGAAAGTTCTAGGGGAAACCGTGGATGACAAGCATGCCATTGAGAAAATTTTAAGGAGTTTAGTTCCTAAATTTGATGGTGTGGTTTCTACAATTGAGATTTCCAAAGATCTCACAACTTTGCAAATAGATGAACTAAGTGGAATCTTGTTAACTGCTGAAGAAAGAATGAAAAGTAATGAAGAATGTCTAGAACAAGCATTTTCCTCTAAAGCAAGCATAAGAGGTAAAAGAAACACATTTTTCAAGAATCACAATAAAAATCAATACAAAGGTGAATCTAGCAATTCTAGAGGAAGAGGTAATAGTTTTAGAGGAAGAAGTAGCAACTTCAGAGGAATAGGAAGAGGAAGAGGTAGAAATAATAGGGAGATAAAAAGAATGTCTAATGCTTTCATTGCAACAAGTTTGGACACTATGCATCAGAATGTTGGCATAAACCAGGTGAAGCAGAAAAGAGAAATACTCACAATACTATTGAAGATAAGTGAAATTTGTTTATTTCTTGTTTCAATACAACTATTAGTAAGAATAATGTATGGTACATTGATTTTGGATGTTCATCGTATATCACATCTAATAAAAATTTGTTTATCAATCTAGATGAAAACCATCATAGTACAGTGGAATTAGGAGATAATCAATCTCATGGAACCAAAGGCAAGGGTACTATTGTAGTTGCAACAGAATATGGTGAGGTAAAATATATCAATGAAACATTATTGGTTCCAACCCTCAAAAAGAATTTGTTGTCCGTTGGACAAATGTTAGAGAAAAATTTTCAAGTGACTTTTGATAAGAAAGAGTGCATAATAAGAGACAAGATAAAAAGAAATGCAGTTGTTGCAAGAGCAAAAATGATAGGTGATAGGATGTTTCCTCTCCATTTCACCCATGGAAACCAAGCATTAAGATCTAGTGAAATGAATGAAAGTAGAATTTGGCATCAAAGATATGGCCACCTCAAATTTAGTGGGTTAATTTTACTCAAGAGATTAAAAATGGTTTAGGGTCTATCTTTCATTGAAAATACAAAAGAAGTGTGTGAAGAAAGTGTTGTTGGCAAACAACACCGAGTTAGCTTTACAATTGGTAATCTAGTAGAGCTAAGAAACATCTTGAGATAATCCATATGGACTTGTGTGGTCCTACGGAAACACCTTCTTTGAATAAATCAAAGTATTTTCTAACCTTCATTGATGATTACTCAAGAAAAACTTGGGTATATTGTTTGGTTGCAAAATCAGAAGTGTTTGACAAGTTTGTAGAATTCAAGAGGTTGGTTGAAAAACAAAGAGGTAAGTACATCAAAGTGATAAGGTCAGATAATGGAGGTGAGTACAAATCAAATCAATTTCTAGATTTCTGTAGAAATCATGGAATCAAGAGAGAGTTCACTACTTCTTACACTCCACAACAAAATGGAGTTGCTGAAAGAAAGAATAAAACCATTGTTGAAATGGCAAGGAGTATGATGAAAGAGAAGAATTTAGATAAGATGTTTTGGGTAGAAGCAGTATGCACAATAGTATATCTTCTCAATAGGAGTCCTACAAAAGTAGTTAAGGGAATGACTCATGAACAAGCATGGTTTGGGGTAAAGCCAAGTGTTGAACATTTGAGAGTATTTGGGTGTGTTTCTTATGCACACATACCAAAGGAAAAAAGGTCCAAGCTAGATGATAAAGGCCTAAAATGTATTTTTCTTGGATATGGATCAGAAAATAAAGCATATAGATTGTATGACCCAATAGGAAAGAAACTTTTTATAAGTAGAGACATGGTATTCAATGAAGCAACTTAATATACCAAGGAAAATGAAACAAAGGGAAAAGAGATAATGATTGATGAAGTTGAAGAAGGAGAAGAAGAAGAAAATGAATCCGAGTCTTCTAGTACAAGAACAAGAAAGTATCAAAAATATCAAAGGAGGACAGAAAAGAATCATCCATCAACTCTTATGTTAAATTCAAATTTTGACAAAATGACAACAAGATCACAAGAAAAAGTGAATTATGCTTTGATGACTCAAATCATGGAAAGTAATGAGCCACAAACATTTGAACAAGCTCAAGAAAAATAAGTGTGGTTTGAAGAAATGAATAGTGAGATAGAAACAATTGAAAGGAATGACACATGGGATCTGGTTCAACTACCTCCTAGTAAGGAAATTGTTGGTACAATATGAGTGTATAAAACTAAGTATAAATCTGATGGAAGAATTGATAAACACAAGGCTAGACTAGTAGCCAAAGTATACACTCAATAGGAAGGTATTGATTACACTGAAACATTTGCACCTGTAGTACGAATGGATACTATTAGATTGGTTTTGGCTTTGGCAGCTCAGCAAAGTTGGGTAGTTTGTCAAATGGATGTAAAGAGTGCCTTTTTAAATGGATATATTGATGATGAAGTGTATGTTTCTCAACCTATAGGTTTTGAAATACCTTCTAAAGAACATTATGTTTACAGATTAAAGAAGGCCTTGTATGGTCTTAAGCAGGCACCAAGAGCATGGTATTCAAGGATAGACTCATACCTACAGCAGAAAGGTTTTTAGATCTGAATCTTTATATTAGGATCTTAGCTAAAGATATTTTTTTATTAGTTCTCTATGTTAATGATCTTATCTACACTGGGAACAATTCAGATTTGTTTGCAGAATTTAGAGTAGCTATGGTTGCTGAATTTGAGATGACAGATTTGGGGCAGATGCACTATTTTCTTGGTATAGAAGTATGGCAAAACAAAGGTGAAATATTCATGTCTTAGAAAAAATATACTTCAAGCATCCTACAAAATTTTAGATGAATAGTTGCAAACTAGTTGTAACACCCATTGAAGCTGGACTTAAGTTGTCTAACTTGGATGTGTCAGATCTAGTGGACCCCACTATATATAGACAGTTGATTGGTAGTTAGATCTACTTAACTACTACTCGGCCATATATCACATATGCAGTGAGCTTGGTATCTGGGTTCATGTCAGAACCTAAGGAAACACATTAGATTGAAGCTAAGAGGATTCTTAGATATGTCAGAGGGACATTAAGTTATGGTCTTAGATTTCAACATTCAGAGGATATCAAGTTGATTGGCTATACAAATTTAGATTGGACAGGTTCCATAGATGATCTAAAGTCTACTTCTGGTTATACTTTTAGCCTTGGTTCTATAGTATTCTCTTGCAAATCTAAGAAATAGCCGACTGTATCACTTTCTACAGCAAAGGCAGAGTATAAAGCTACAACATTTGCAGCATGCCAAACAGTTTGGTTGAGACAACTATTGGAGGATTTGCACCAGATTTAGAATGGACCTACCTTGTTGTACTGTGACAACAAGAGTACTATATAGATGACGAAGAAAACAGTGTTTCATAATAGGACCAAACATATTGAGATTCAACATCACTTCATCAGAGATTTGGTTCAATAGGTTTGATTGAGATTATGTACTGCAGTACAGAGGATCAGATAGCAGATATCTTCACGAAGCCTCTAGCTCGTGACATGTTCGAGACACTTAGAGATCTACTCCAAGATCTTCCCAATGGTCATTATGGGGGGGAATGACAACAATTACCATGTGCATTAGTCAACAACATGTACAGTAGCCTTGTTTGACATATTTCCAATGCCCATTGGGCTCATTAAAACTTATAGTTATATTTCTTAACTTTCAGGTTCAACATTTAGTTTTTTGGTTGAGTTATTGGAATTGTAGTTGTGCGCCATAACTCACTTGTCTTTCTGATAGTCTATATATTGATGTCCTGCCTCTTCATCTAAAAGGCAATTTGGGGCTTTTGTATGTTGTTGTTTTGTGATCAGCAGATCACTTTTATTTGTCTATTTGCATTCAGTAAGAAGATAACTACTATGTGTCATTTTCCACAGAGACTGGACTAGAATGAATATCTGATGGTAAATTTGGCACATTGTACATTACTATTTTCCTAAGTGGTGGATGGGATAAAATGACTTTCTTAATGGGTTCTTTACACAATTTAAAGAAGTCATGAATCATACAACGTAATGTCTCTCCAACAGCTGATAATAGGATGATTGTTATTAAACTGATTATTTATATTTTGCAAAGAAAATTGACAGCTACCTAAAATGCATTATTTGATTCAGTGTCCTTGCATTTTCATCTGAACCTTGGTTTAGCTTACACACACAGTAAAAGAGTAGATAAGACCTTAGTTTACAACTTGACTAAAGATGAATTAGTATACAACTTGAACTTAGTCTACCTAAAATGCATTATTTCTTTCAAATGGTGAAGTCATGTTTACTTAATACTTGTTCGATTTGATGTTTGTGGCTTTCATTAAGCCACACAAATATATTACTCACGAGAAATGAGATAACAAAGAGGATAACAATGTGAATTGGATTTCTCTCCATTGTGTGGTTCTAATTATACAGTAAATAATTTCTTTTATTGCTCTTCATATGGGACTTCAAGCAACCTAAAATATTCCAAGAAAATAATTAAAGAGATGGGAGAAACATGCGAACAAAGATAGACTAGGGTTGAAGTGAATAAGATTAGGCTTTTTAAAGATATATTTATATTGTTTTTCCTTTTAAATCAATTTTTCTATTATTTTGTATTGACATTTCATTGTAATGCATAGCTTTCACTTCAAACAAAATATTTCCATGATTTCTTGTAAGTAAACCATTAAATCCAATGTTTACTGCACAAATATTTTTTGGTAAATTTTTTATTTAGTATTTTATTTATTATTAATTTTTAATTGACACTAATAGAAATGTCAAACCTATGTTTTACCATAATGTGATATTCTTAGTATGTATATCAAAATTTATTTATTTATTTTTAGTAAAACAATGACATCCATGTGCAGTGTAATGCATTTTTTTGAGATTATTGACAAAGTTTGTTATTTTTCTTGAAGTCTTGAATATAGGTCATCATTTTTAGTACATATATAATATTGGAAAAACATAATATATATTATACTTTTTGGAAAGCTGTTGTTGATGGCTGCATACATGTAAAATGACATCTTCAAATGGCTTCCTTTGAGCCTCAAAAAGGTGAAGCAAATTTACTTTTTATCAACATTATGATAGGTGCAGAAGAGACTCCACCAAGGGATAATTTTAAGCCTTGGGGGGCTCTATCAAAGGGGATTTGATCTAACCCCTTTCAATAAAACCTTTATAGGCTTAGACCATGTACTTTTTTTAGAAAATAATGCTTTTGAGCCAAAAAAATTCCAAAAGTGGAAATCCCTTATGTGCTTCAATCCATTTGAGACTTTAGAGGTAAATTTATTTATGGGGGTTTGTTACATAGAATAAATCTAATAATGACATAGAATGGGAAGCTCTTCTTGCAAGTTTGGTTTCAACTATCTCCCAAAATCTTAGAAATCTAATAATTGAGGGTGACTCTTTGATAGTGATTAATGCTTTAAATAAAGGGTCTACACCTTATTGGAAGGTTAATTAGTTTGTTAAAGAGGTGACAGGGTTAAATAAACATTTTGCATAATGTAGTTTCAAACATTGCAAGCATCATTTGAATGTCACAGTTGATTATCTTGCAAGTATTGGTATTGAGGAAGAGACTATAAGTATACTGTATAGTCATCTCTTTAGTTCCTAGAAGACTTAGATTGCTACCTTTGTTTTCATTTTGTTTTTTAGTTGCCATGATTATTGCATGGCTCCTCCTTAATGTATATTAAGCTTGCTTAGGAGTGCATATTTAGGAGTCTATGTTTAGCCTTGAGCTATACTTGGCATGCCTAGATTAACTTTGTCTAAGTTTAGTGGTTGCTTTCCCTATTCTTGGAGAACCACTATTCTTAATGAGATTTTCTTATTATTCCAACTCAACTATTCTTTGTAGATTATGCCTTATATGTACTACATCTTGTAAGATAATTTATCAATCCTATTATTTGCATTATATGTGTCCATTACTTTGCAATACTTGTTTTCTTGCAGATTTAGCATACTCTTGTTTGTCTCAGGTAGCTTGATTTAGTACTCACATTCACTCAATAATCTTGGGCAATGATCCCACATGGTATCAGAGAAAAATTGTTTAAATTTTTTGTGAGATCTTGATAGTATATGCATTATTGGATTTTCTTCACTAAAAGGTCATTCTGCCATAAGGGGGTGAGAAATCTCAGATCCAGAGCAAGGTCCATATCTAAAGAAGGTCAATTTGTGTATAAAATTGATCTACATCTAGTTTAGCATGAGGAACTAAGGTAGGCACTCCCTTGTTTGGGCTCAATTCATTGCAGGGGTCACCAAGAAACTTGCGCAAAGGCTTGGAATCCTTTGAGGGAGGCATTTTTTTACCCTCTACAAGTGTGAGCAGAGAAATTGATCCACTTGGTCAAAGGCATTTTAAGGGTCAAGCATAGCAGGAAAAATTACCCCTTAGTCTGTGGAAAGATCAGACCACAACCTACACAAAGAAAGGCATTCAAAAACCTCTGTAAAGGTATTCAAGCACTCCAAAGGTGACCTAAAGGGCATAATTTGTTGCAACAAGCCATGAGTGGGAGTGTGAGGCACCCTAAATCGACTTGTGTGTGGCATTTTTCCTACAGAGAGGCATCTATCCTTGAAGCATGGCATCAAATCTCTTATTTGGGCGTGAAAATGAACTAGAGGAAGGTCGATTTGTGTTAGGATAGGCTCTACATGTTTTCCTGGCTCTTGGTGGCATGCACAAAGACACCATAAATTGTAGAAGGAGCCACCTTACCCTGTTTAGAGCACACAAAACTAATCATTGTTCTTTTCAAGATCAACTAGGGCATCATTCTTTAGCCCAAAATCAAATTATGGCAAAATACATATTTCTTCTTTTAGAAAAGTATTTTTTGGCATCATCCTCTAAATTTAGAGGTTCTTTTAAAATTGTTAGTGCTAAATTTGTAAAGGACTTGTAAAAGTGAACTTTTAAAAGTGGCAAATTTAAATAGGATTTGTAAAAAGGAAAAGTATTAGGGCATGAATTTAATCAACCCACTTAGACCTATATCACTGCATGATAAAGTGCCACTTTTCAGGGGGTAATCTAATTTTGAATCAAGGGATAGTGACCTTTATGTTGTGTCTTGTACACGTCTGCACTTCCTTTGGATTTTTTACTTTGGGGTAATTAAGTATTTTGTAATCACAAGCTAAAATAAAGTTCCATTTTTGGGGGGTTCATCATGTCTTTTGATATTTATTTCCATCCTTCTATTGTCAAGTTGACTTTAGAGAACTATTTGTCCTAGAAATAAAGGATAAAGAATCACTATCTTGAACATGATTTATTGTCCTATCTCCTTGGACTCGTTCTTGAGCCAAGTGACTATGAACAAAAGAATGTATGGTTTAACAATAATGACATGGTCTATGGACTAATATGTCTTAATGTTTCTGTTAACTTTAGATCTTCATCTGATAGTGATGTTTCCTTGGATGACCAGGCTCTTGTGAATGATACTGAGACTTTTGTTGCCCCGTCTTGCATGGACACATCCTCATTGGATGATTAGTTTATTTGGTTGACATACATTGATACCTCATCTATAATACATGTTTCTACTTTTGAGTTTAGAGTTGCTTCTTGAAGAGCTTCCAATGATTCATTACAATAGAGTCATTTTAAGGGTTCACTTCATTGGGACACACTTCTTCCAAACATCTCTTATTTGTTTGTTGAGTCTCATATTTTGGATGTTGATGACACCTTAGAGGATCTCATCCTTTTGTTTGATGGCAATACACATACACTTGCTATTACTACAGCGTTCAGAGAATCTTCACCGAGGGCTTCTAGAAGTGATTCTTCACCATGGAGATCTCATGGAATTTGCATTGTAGCCACATGTCATGTATTGACATTCCACCTCCATACATCAGTTCTTTGGATCTTGCTCTTCATCAGTTTTCACTGATTCTAAGAGGTCACTTATCTTAGTTATGCCTCGGTCTCTTGATTTGTTCATGACTCATTTCGACATTTGAGCAATGTTCTGAGATAGAATACATCATGAGACTTACCACCTCACCTTGCTTCTTTGAGTTAGAATTACTTGTTACACCCCATGTATTTCTATCCACTTACTATTTACCTAGTTTGGTTAATTTATTTGGAAAGTGAGTGATGATGGATTTCTGAAGCTGTATATGTGTTTTTATCCATTTACTATAGATTGGATATTTTGGTGAAAATTGAAGTATTTATGAATCTTTGCATCTATGTGTGTTATCTATTTTGAATGTAATATGATGAGAAAAAGAATAATGCAATGTCTTGTATTAAATGTGGTTATTGTTAATTAATGATGATATTTTTATCAGCTTACTATTGTGGCAATAATCTAAGTGGTTGCAGGAACAGGTTGTCCCTCCAGAAAAGAAGGCAGGTATCATTCAAGAGAAGGACTTGGTCTGGTAAACGTAAAAGAGAAGCCTAAACTGAACAGCACACACACACACATCCTAATTTGACCTAGGTTGAGTCGAGTCAGTGTGGGTAGTGGTAAGTGGTCTGAGTTATGTATCTTGAGTCTTAATTAGATGATCAAACCTGCATGTTGTTATGTGTTTGGTTTCTTTGAGTTTTTTAATGCTCGTACAAGTCCACGATACATTCTTATATGTGAGTCGATATGAGCATGAACATATGTAGGTAGACGTACCTACGTATATTCTTGAGCATATTAGTCATAGATATGGAGATGTCATTTGGCTTATGCATGAATTATCGTCTCTTTTGTGATAAGTCTACAAAGATTTTATGACTTTATATGCATTTCTTGATTATGAGTTATATTTGATTTTACGATGATAAATTTATAAATATGTGAATATATATAAATGTATATTTATCATCTCTCTATATATGTATTTAATATAAATATTATTATTATTTTCTCTTAATTGCAGAAGTATAATTTTATTATTTTCCGGAATTTGATTTTTGTAAATATTGTTTTATGGTAAGTAAAACAATAAGATTATTTATATAATAGATTTAAATAAAAAATATATAATAATAAAGGATTAGTTTTATAAAAAGTAATAATAATAATAATAATAATTAAAGTTTAAGGTGATAATATTATTATAATAAATCTAAGCTTTAAAGTTCTTTTTAGAAAAGGGATACGTATCTTTTTTAGAGGAATGGTGTTTAAGGTTTTTTAAGTGCTTTTTAAATAAGGGAAATGTTTCTTATGTTTAAATGAATGAGCATGTTTTTAAACTTTGAGGCACTTAAATTTTTAAGTTTCGTTTGTAAAGCTTTACAACTATTTAGGTATGCAGGCCCCTTAAAACTTGTGAATAGTTAATAATGTTAATTTTTATATATTTTATTTTATTTTATTTTAAATTTTTATTTAACACCTTTTTTTAGAAGGTTGTTTGGATTTATGAATTAAATTTAGATTTTGACAAGCATGTTTCCATAGTGTCAACATTGTTGAGTTGGTTAAGCGCGTCAACATTATGTTGACATTTTTAAATTGGTTGCGGGATAAAAGGGGGTACTCTCCCTCATTTTCAATTGCACCATTTTCTAATCAAGAGCTTTTCCTTTTTAAATTTGAGTTTTGCATTTGTGTCAAAAATTTATCGTTTTGTCAAGTGGTTTTATTTGGAAGAGCGATCTAGCGTATTGGAAGGTTGTTAGCAGAAGAGTATCTGATCCATTTGGAGCTATATTCCCAGCCATGGGAATTATTTCTCCTTCTTTATGATTTTCATGTTTTCAAAATATTATGTGATGTATTATTGTTGAATGATTGCAATATTGAATTATCGTTGTTAATGTCTTTTGATTGTATATATATATATATTTCTAGATAGTAAACTTGTATTGTGAATGTGAGATAGTGTTTATGGTTTGGTTTTTGCCTAGATAGTTTTGTGAATCAATCATTGATTGGTATTTATATAGGAAAATTGTACAAAGGGAAAGATAGTGAGAATAGGATTCAAGTGGTATTACTTCGATATATGTATCCTAGTAAAGCATGTAATAGGTTAACCTTGCGATATGTGATCCATGGAAGAGGTGGATAACCTAGTATAGAGATTGTCGTCTTTCCCAGATGAGATAGAAGGGTGGGTGAATATAAGACAAAGAAAACTTTAGCCAAAGTGGTGTAAATAGCCAATGTTTACACTGTCTAACTTCACTGTGTTCTAGGTTTGCATTACTAAGTAGAGATGTCATATTTTGATGGTTGTAGCCATAGTATGATAGTGCTAGTTAATGTAGGACACAACACCTGCTCAAATTAGGCTTAACTTTGAGGTTGCTATACCAATCCCTTTATTGAAGGGTAGGGCCATTTACCTGTTTGGTAAATGTGCAAGGGACCGTAGATAGTCCGTGGTTGGAGGTAAATCACCTGAGTGATGCTTCCTCTCATGTAGTTCGTGGCTGGGAGTATTGAAGACAGACAAGTATACAAACATGTGATTCTATTTATCAGTTAAGCTCTTGAAGCTTCTATGTAATTTATGAAAAAAGTTGGAAAAGTTGAATATTAAATTATTTTATTGAGAAATGTAATTTGGTTATGCAATAGAAGTTTGAAATATGTTTCAAATGTGCATTATATCAAATGTTTAGAGGAAAATTTTTTATTATTCCTATTATGAATTCACGATTGATTTACTTTCAAGTTAAAATTGGTAAATCTTAGTTGGTAGAACAAGTGGCATGTTACATGTGGTATCAGAGCCTGGGTTCAGCTCTAGAACCTATGTGCTCACTATGATTTCCTATCCAACATTAAGAGTCTAATGTTGGAATTCTTGTGCTAGAATGGTGTGTCTCAGGATGATTGCGAGGAAATCAGTCACCAGAAACGAGCGCTACCTCACAGCTAAGAAGGAAAGGGAAGCCCTTGTTCGAGCCATCGAGGGAACCAATGATGTTAAAGATGTATGGCTAGGAGATGAGGAAACCCTGAGTCATGCACTTTCTCGGGTTAGCCAAGAGAAAAGAAGAATGAGGGATGATGCCAACTTTAATCGTCTGCCATTAGTGTCTCCAACCAAGTCGGCATCCTTACCACTTTCTCGGGATATGCCCTTAGAAAATAGTGTGATCCCCGCTATGTTGTTTAGGGATCCACGTATTCCTCCCTTGTCTAAAATAATTGTAATTTCTTCCAGTGATGAGTCAGAGGGATATGTACCTCGAGATTATGTATCTGAAGAAAAATTAGAGGGATATACTCCACTCACCCCTAAAGATGAGAGTGAATCTGATGGATACTCTCCTTGGGACTATCTTAATAGTCATTCAATGTAAATCCAAGGATATTTAAATCCTTATCTCTATAAATAAAAGAAAGTTTTCTTATCAAAAGCTTGTGTTATATGTCTTTTGGAAAAATGTTATGATTATAAATGTTCCTTTTTGGAAAAGTTAGATGATTTATGAATGATAAGTAAACAATCAGAGAATTTGACCTTAATGGAACCTACAGGGTAAACTTTATAGGAAAGAATGGTTCAAACCAAAAGTAACCCTGGAGGGAGTAAAGAAGTAGGACAGGGGTTAGGGGACATGGACACAAAGTTGGATTGTATTCTTGCAATGATGATAGAGACTAGGGTAAGAGTAGGGATCTTAGAGAAAAAAGAAAACAATGAAGCAGGAAAAAAAGTCCCTAATGGTGAGAAAGAGGGAGAAGATTCTGATGTTCACACTCAAGCAAGTGAACATGAAAATGAGGGATCACAATCCCAAACCTATTCGTCATCTCAAAAATATATTGAAAGGACTAAAAGAAGAAAGATGGCAAAGGAGCTATCTCGGAATATGAGGAAAATTTCACCACCAAAGTTTGAAGGTAGCACTAGTGGGGATGTGCCTGAGGCATGGCTTGTGGAAATGGAAAAGTACTTTGAGATTAGAAACTATTCTAAGGTCACTAAGGTGGTATGGGGAGCTTTTCAATTGTCAGGAGAAGCATCAAGTTGGTGGATGAGTAAGAAGACGGAACTAGGAATTAGTTCAACTCAACTCACTTGGACATAATTTGTGGAAATATTTTGAAAACGTTGGTTACCCCAACTTTTCTATGATTAAAAGCTCTTAGATTTTTAGAATTTGAGGCAAGGAGACTCCTCGATTAGTGAATACTAGGAGAAGTTCACACGTCTTCTAAGGTATGTGCCTATGTATTAAGCTGATGAGCGATTCCGCATACGAAAATTCATTATGGGGTTGAACAATCAGATAGGTGGAGAAGTGGATATGCATGGTCCTACCACCATGGACCTTGTATGCGAGAAAGCTCTAAAGCAAGAGCAAAAATTGAAATCTATCGCCAACTACCGTGAAAAGAATAGGAAAAAGTTTAACTGGTCTCAAAATAAGAAAACTTATGGAAAACCTAATGAGGTGCAAGGATTTCAAAAGCAAGGAGAAAAGAATTTTCAAAATAATTGGAGTGAACCAAAGAAGGCCCAGAAAGGAAATAACAACAGTAACTTCAACAATGCTGCTAGGAACATCACCAATTCAGAGAGAGCTCCTAGAAAGAAGGGGCTAGTTAAAGGATGTTTCAATTGTGGTGCTAATCACTATGCTAGCCAATGCCCCAACAAGCCTTCAGGATCACAACCCCGTGGTAATTCTCTTCCACCACAGAGGGAGGTATTTCAGAAAAGGATACACGATGCAGTAAATAACAGATAGGCTGAATACCAGATCACTCCAGTGGAAATAGCAGGTACTTTATCTGGTATACCCATTTCTGTTTTAATAGATACTGGTGCCACAGAAAACTTTATTTCACCTAGATTAGCTAGTAAAATGTCTAGAAGAGCTGATTATATGGAAAAATCATGAGTTGTTGAATACGCAAACCAAATAAGAGCTAGGGTGAACCAATGTCTGTTTGAAGCAAGGGTTGAACTTCCTACTTTCTCTACGGAAGTCAATTTGTATGTAGCTCCCTTAGGGTCTTATGATATCATCTTAGGGATGAATTGGTTGTGGAGGCATAGGGCTAAGGTAGATTGTCATGCAAAAACTGTGGAATGCCTAGATGATCTTAGAAACTGGGTATCTCTACAAGGGACACCTAGAGAAGTTAAGTTGCATCAGATCTCAGTTGTTCAAATGCATAGGGCAAAGAAGAAGGGTTGTCAACTCTTTGCAGTAAAAATTAAGAAACTTGAGGAGTGTGAAGTTGAGGATGGAGAAATAGAAAATGCAGAAAGGACAGATATGGAGAAATACCCTATCCTTAGAGATTTTGCAGATGTATTTCCAGAAGAATTACCAGGATTACCTCGCAAAAGAGTGTTTGATTTCTCCATTGACCTTATTCCAGGATCAGAACCTATCTCCAAGGTACAATATAGAATGATGACAACTGAATTGATGGAGTTAAAATCTTAGTTGGAAGAATTGTTGTCTAAAGGATTGATAAGGCCAAGTGTTTCACCTTGGGGAGCGCCAATGATCTTCGTCAAAAAGAAGGATGGAACTTTGCGATTATGTATAGATTACCAGATGCTCAATAAAGCAATAGTGAAGAATAAGTATCCGTTGCCATGTATTGATGACCTCTTTGATCAGATGCGAGGTGCAACTGTCTTTTCCAAAATTGATCTAAGGTCAGGATATCACTAGTTGAGAATCAAGGATGAAGACATCTCTAAGACTGCTTTCAGAACAAGGTATGGCCATTATGAGTTTATAGTCTTACCTTTTGGGTTAACAAATGCACCTGTAGCATTCATGAACCTTATGAATAGTGTATTTAGAGACTGCTTCGATAAGTTTATTTTGGTCTTCTTGGATGATATTTTGATTTACTCCAAGAATGAAGAGGAACATCTTCAACATTTGAAAATAGTACTCCAATGGCTAAGAGAGCATAAGCTGTATGGGAAACTTTCCAAGTGTACCTTCTTTCAGAAAGAAGTATAGTATTTGGGCCATGTGATTTCAGCCAAAGGGATTGCAGTTGATCCAGCCAAGATCAAAGCAATACTTGAGTGGCCAGTGCCAAAGAATGTTTCCGAAGTGAGAAGTTTCATGGGTTTGGCTGGATATTACCGTAAGTTTGTGAAAAACTTTTCTAGTGTAGTTTCTCCTATCACATCTCTTCAAAGGAAAGGGAAAAAGTATGTATGGACCAAAAAATGTCAAGAGGCATTTGATCTCCTAAAGAAGAAGTTGACCACAGCTTTGATTTCGAAAGTTCCAGATCCAGAAGGTAACTTTGTAGTAATCATGGATGCATCAGGAGAAGGTCTAGGTGGAGTATTGATGCAAGGAGGGCAAGTCATTGCATATGAGTCAAGGAAGCTAAATCCTTATGAACAAAATTATGCTTTGCATGATTTCGAGTTAGCAACAGTAGTTCATGCATTGCAGATGTGGAGACACTATCTGATGGGTAAACCTTTTGAACTAAAAATGGACCATCACGGTTTGAAGTATCTATTTACATAGCCTAATCTTAATGCAAGGAAAAGAAGGTGGTTAGAGTTGATATCAGACTATGATTTTTGACATTAACTACATCAAGGGAAAGGAAAACAGAGTTACTGATGCCCTAAGTTGAAGAAGGCATATATCTTCCTTAGTGGCAATTCAGTAGGATTTCAAAAGTCAAGTATTGCAAGGATCTAAAGGTGACGAGTTCTATGAACAAGTCAAGAAAGCACTCTTGAGATATTTGCAAGATAAGAGGTATGAAGGATTTAGTTTTGAACCTAATGGATTATTCAGATTTAATGGAAGAATTTATGTACTTGATGTTGGTGAACTAAGGAATTTGGTATGGAAAGAAGTTCTTAATGCACCATACTCAGGGCATCCTGGTGTTACCAAGATGTTAGTGGATGTAAAGCCATTATATTTCTGGAAGGGGATGAAAGGAGATGTAGCAAGCTTTGTGGTAAGTTGTTTAGAATGTGAGAGAGTAAAAGTAGAACATCATCATCCTGCAGGTTTACTATATCCTCATGATATACCAGAAAGTAAGTGGCAGGTTATTAGCATGGATTTTGTGCAAGGTCTTCCAATGTCAAGGAATAAGCACAATGCCATTCTAGTGGTCATAGACAAGCTTACTAAGGTAGCGCATTTCATACCAGGTAACCTTTTAAATGGAGCTCCAGTAATAGTTGAGAAGTTTATTCAAGAGGTGTTTAGATTGCATGGGATTCCTAAAAAGATTATTTCTGACATGGATGCTTGTGTAAATTCTAGATTTTGGCAAACCTTGTTTTCTTCTCTGGGAACTTAGTTGAATATAAGTTCAGCTTATCATCCAAAAATAGATGGGAAAACAAAAAGAGTTAACCAAGTACTAGAAGATCTTCTAAGGATGTATTGCATGGATCAACAATACACATGGGAGGATTATTTACCTTTGGTAGAGTTTGCATATAATAAGTCTTATCATTCTACAATAAAGATGGCTCCGTTTTAAGCATTGTATGGTAGGAAATGTCAAACTCCTATAAGCTGGGATAAGCTAGAAGATAGGATAAGTTTTGGTCCAAAAATGCTGTCAGATATGGAAGAACAAGTTAAGATTATCAAGGAAAGGTTGGCAGAAGCTAATGACAGGCAAAAGAGTTATGCAGATGCCAAACGGGTTCCTAGGAATTTTTCTATTGGGGATAAGGTGTTATTGAGAGTAAAACCTCATAAGAGTTTGGTAAAGTTTGTAAAGTCATCCTAACTAGCTCCGCGCTATGTAGGTCCATTTGAGGTCCTAGAAGTAGTCAATCTTGTTGCATACAGAATTGCTTTGCCACCAGCTCTTTCTATGATGCATAGTGTTTTTCATGTGTCATATCTTAAGAAGTATATTCTAGGGGATAACCATGTTATTGACTGGAATGCTTTACAGGTACACGACCCAGGGGTGGTAACAATTGAGCCTCTCAAGGTGCTCGAAATGCATAAGCTTCACTTATGTAATAGAGAGGTTCTACAATGCAAGGTCCAATGGGATCAGTATGTAGAAGATTCTGCCACTTGGGAAGATTATGTTGAGATAAAGTAGAAGTTTCCACAAGTTATTTTGGATTTTGAAAGTTCTTGAAAAACAATATGTTTTGTGATATGATACTCTTTATGTTTTACTATGTTATGATAATGCTTGATACTTAAAAATCATCGGGGACAATGATTCACAAGGGGGGTAGTATGTTACACCCCATGTGTTTCTATCTACTTACTATTTACCTAGTTTGGTCAATTTGTTTGGAAAGTGAGTGATTATGGATTTCTAAACTGTATATGTGTTTTTATCCATTTACTATAGATTGGATATTTTGGTGAAAATTGAAGTATTTATGAATCTTTACATCATGTGTGTTATCTATTTTGAATGTAATATGATGAGAAAAAGAATAATGCAATGTCTTTTATTAAATGTGGTTATTGTTAATTAATGATGATATTTTGATCAACTTACTATTGTGGTAATGATCTAAGTGGTTGCAGGAATAGGTTGTCCCTCCAGAAAAGAAGAAAGGTATCACTCAGGAGAAGGACTTGGCCTAGTAAACGTAAAAGATAAGCCTAAACTGAGCAGCACACACACATCCTAATTTGACCTAGGTTGAGTCGAGTCAGTGTGGGTAGTTGTAAGTGATCTGAGTTATGTATCTTGAGTCTTGATTGGATGATCGAACCTGCATATTGTTATGTGTTTGGTTTCTTTAAGTTTTTTTAATGCTCGTACAAGTCCATGATACATTCTTATACGTGAGTTGATATGAGCATGAACATATGTAGGTAGACATACCTACATATATTTTTTAGCATATTACTCATAGATATGGAGATTTCATTTGGCTTATGCATGAATTATTGTCTCTTTTGTGATAAGTCTATGAAGATTTTATGACTTTATATGCATTTCTTGATTATGAGTTCTATTTGATTTTATGATGATAAATTTGTACATATGCGAATATATATAAATGTATATTTATCATCTCTCTATATATGTATTTAATATAAATATTATTACTTTTTCTCTTAATTGCAGAAATATAATTTTATTATTTTACAGAATTTAATTTTCGTAAATATTGTTTAATGGTAAGTAAAACAATAAGATTATATATATAATAGATTTAATAAAAAAAATATAATAATAAAAGATTAGTTTTATAAAAAGCAATAATAATAAAGATAATAAAATAAATAATAATAATTATTAAAGTTTAAAGTGATAATATTATTATAATAAATCTAAGCTTTAAAGTTCTTTTTAGAAAAGGGATACGTATTTTTTTTTAGAGGAATGGTGTTTAAGGTTTTTTAAGTGCTTTTTAAATAAAGGAAATGTTTCTTATGTTTAAACGAATGGGCATGTTTTTAAACTTTGAGGCACGCGGCCCCCACCTTAAATTTTTAAGTTTTGTTTGTAAAGCTTTACAACTATTTAGTCATGTGGGCCCCTTAAAACTTGTGAATAATTAATAATGTTAATTTTTATATATTTTATTTTATTTTATTTTTAATTTTTATCTAACACCTTTTCTCTAGAAGGTTGTTTGGATTTATGAACTAAATTTAGATTTTGATAAGCATGTCTCCATAGTGTCAACATTGTTGAGTTGGTTAAGCACGTCGACATTATGTTGACATTATATCGACATTTTTAAACTGGTTGCGGTATAAAAGGGGGTACTCTCCCTCATTTTAAATTGCACCATTTTCTAATCAAGAGCTTTTCCTTTTCAAATTTGAGTTTTGCATTTGTGTCGAAAATTTGTCATTCTGTTAAGTGGTTTTATTTGGAAGAGCGATCTAGAGTATTGGAAGGTCGTTAGCAGAAGAGTATCTAATCCATTTGGAGCTATATTCTCAAGCATGGGAATTATTTCTCCTTTATGATTTTCATGTTTTCAAAATATTATGTGATGTATTATTGTTAAATGATTGCAATACTAAATTATCGTTGTTAATGTCTTTTGATTGTATAATAGTTTATGTATATATGGATATATATATTTTTCTAGATAGTAAACTTGTATTGTGAATGTGAGATAGTGTCTATGGTTTGGTTTTTGCCTAGATAGTTTCATGAATCAATCATTGATTGGTATTTATATAAGAAAATTGTACAAGGGGAAAGATAGTGAGAATAAGATTCAAGTGATATTACTTCGATATATGTATCCTAGTAAAGCATGTAATAGGTTAACCTTGGGATATGTGATCCATGAAAGAGGTAGATAACCTAGTATAGAGATTGTCGTCTTTCCCAGATGAGATAGAAGGGTGGGTGAATATGAGACAAAGAAAACTTTAGCCAAAGTGGTGTAAATAGCCAACGTTTACATTGTTTAGCTTCACTATATTCTAGGTTTGCATTACTAAGTAGAGATGTCATATTTTGATGGTTGTAGTCATAGTATGATAGTACTAGTTAATGTAGGACACAACACCTACTCAAATTAGGCTTAACTTTGAGGTTGCTATGTTTGATTTCAGACAGACAACTGAGAGGGGGTGAATCAGTTGTCCAAAACTTTCTTCCAATTAAACACTTAAATCCACTTGGTAATTCAACAGCATAATAATAAATCAATCATAGAAACATAATGCATTAAATCAAGAGCTGAAACACATTAACACACAAGACACCAAGATTTTGACATGGAAAACCCAGTTAAGGGAAAAACTACGGGGTGATTAACCCAAGATTGTATTCTATGTTAGAAGAATAGAAGAACAAAATGGCACATGCCAATTAGGGCTCACTACCCGAGCACACTGTTCACAAGAGGCTCACTGCCTACAGGAGACACACTATCTACAAAATAATAAGTGTTACATACTTGAACTGGAGAATAGCATCTTCACCATGCTTGAGTCAGTTCCATTGAAGCTTAATACTTCTACTTTGCCTTTCGCTCTGCTCCTCTCTACCACACTCTCATCTCCACAAGACATGCTTTGAAATGACTTTACAACTCTTTATTTATACAAGACATCGACTTAGGAATTATCATCCAAGTCGACATACATAACATAGCAAGTACATAAATACAACATGACTTATTACAAAAAGACTTCATGCGGATCAACACATAGTCAGCTACACAGATCTGAGACTTCAATCTTTCTTTGGGAACACGTCGTTCTTCATAGGACACCTTCCAGATCATCCATAGGATGTGTAACTCATCCGATCAGCCAAACTTAAGAAGAACATCATCATCTGGAATTAAATCTTTAATTACGAGCTCATTCTTCAATGCAGACCATCAACACAAATTGAATACAATCCAAAGACCTTCACAAGCTTGCCTGAATCACCAAGAACATCCACACTACTACTGTCTACTGAAATCATTTTCTCCTTCATCTAGAACCTCAAGAACACAGTCTGTCATCACTGTCATATTGGAATAGATGCTTGCATACCTCTAGATCATGAACCAATTGAGTTGACATTTCACATGGACTTCCTAAACACTCCACCAAATTTACAGAACAGGATATTTCATTTCTGGATCTCACCGGACCTATCTGTATCACTCTGTCACCTCTGAACACCTGCCAGAACTGGTTTTACTTAAGTGACCATAATTTCTTCAGATCTTCATGCAGACCTCTAAAATCTTTACTGGATCATCTCAAGACACATATCTACAAACCCTTTGAAGTGCATCCTCTGATTTTTATCTTAACTGGGATCTTTACCTCACTATCTTCATTGTTCTTCTCTGTTCCTGATTAGGACTAATTTTCTCAATATCCTCAACACACAGCTCATCCAATCCTTATCATTAATGCAACAGGAGCATGTTTGCATCAATGACAACACCAGTTAGGCCCATACTTGCAACAATCTCCCCCTTTGTCATTGATGGCAACATATGATGTGAAAAACTGTTTTGACCATCAAAACAAGAGCTTCTATTTACAGTCACAACTCCCCCTATCAGCAACAACCATTCACATGTCTTTTCTTTCTTTCTTGCTCCCCCTTTGATCAACAACTATTTTTTTTCACGTCTTTTCTCCCCCTTTGACATCAATGGAAAAGGGCACATACTTGCATTACTTCAGAATCATGCCAGCTGCTCCCCCTAAGTAGCAGCTTCCCATCATCAATCCGGACCATAAGATATGACTGTGAGATCCACTGGACTGATGCACATCAGTGCACCTTAATTTAGAACTGGAGGGGTAATAACCCCTAACTTCTCCCTGAGATACTCAAAAGAGTCCTTAGGTAGAGGTTTAGTAAAAATATCTGCAATCTGATCCTTGGAAGGCACAAACTCCAATTTGACTTCATTCTTGTTCACTTGCTCTCTCAAAAAGTGAAACTTGATGGATATATGTTTAGTCTTTGAATGCAACACTGGATTCTTTGATATGTTTATTGCACTTGAATTATCATAGAAGATTGTGATAGGTTCCTTATACTCCACCCTGATGTCTCTTAGCATTTGCTTCATCCACAATACTTGAGTGCAACTACCTGCTGCTGCAATATATTCTACTTCTGTAGTAGACAGAGATATTGCCTCTTGTTTCTTGCTCAGCCAAGAAACCAATCTCTTCCCCAAAAAGAATGCTCCACCACTGGTACTCTTCCGATCATCCACATCTCCTGCCCAATCTGCATCAGTATATGCATGCAGAGAGAAATTATGATCTCTAGGATACCACAACCCATACTCAACTATCCCTTTCAGATATCTAAAAATTCTTTTGATTGCCATGACATGAGATTCTCTAGGATCAGCTTGGAATCTAGCAACAAGACCAACAACATTCATAATATTAGGTCTAGTTTGAGTGAGATATAATAATCCTCCAATCATTGACCTGTACTTTTTCTTATCAGCCTTAGGAGAGTCATCATCTTTTCTCAATTTGCATCTAGTTGCCATGGGAGTATTCATTGGTTTTGAGTCTTCCATCCCAAATTTCTTCAACAATTCTTTCACATATTTGGTCTGAGAAATGAAGATTCCTTTCTTTCTTTGAGTGATTTGCAGACCTAAGAAGAAATTCATTTCCCCAAACATGGACATCTCAACTTCAATTTTCATTTGATTTGCAAAGGTTTTGCACATACTATCTCTTCCTCCAAAAATGATATCATCAACAAACACTTCAACTATCAAGATATTTTTATGATCAATTTTGAAATACAAATTACTATCAGCAGTACCTTTGTTGAAACCAATCTTCAAAAGGTGCTTATCTAATGTCTCATACCAGGCTCTTGGGGCTTGCTTGAGTCCATATAATGCTTTCTTCAATTTGCAGACCATATCACCATGATCAGACAATTGAAATCCATCCGATTTCTCAATGTATACTTCTTCTTCCAAGTCATCATTTAGGAAGGCAGATTTTACATCCATCTGATATAGTTTGAAGTCCTTGAAGGCAACAAAAGCAAGAAATAATCTGATTGCTTCAATTCTTGCCATCGGAGCAAAAGTTTCTTCAAAATCAACTCCTTCTACTTGGGAGTAACCCTTGCAAACCAATCTGGCTTTATTTCTGACTACTTCACCATCTTCATTTAGTTTGTTCTAGAAGACCCATTTGGTTCCAATCACATTCTTGTTTTTAGGTCTGGGAATAAGATCCCAAGTGTGATTTTTCTCAATTTGCATCAGCTCTTCCTCCATTGCTTTAGTCCATTTTCATCATTGCAAGCTTCATTTACTGTCTTAGATTCAATCTTTGAAATCAGACAATACTCTTCTAAATCTTGAGCAATCCTTCTTCTTGTTTACACACCTTTGCTTTTATTGCCTATGATATGATCTTCAGAGTGATTCAGTCTTACATACCTGGGAACTTTGGGAGTTTCTTAAACTTCTAATTCCTAAACAGGTTCATTTAAACTTATCTCTTCTTCCTGATTTATCGGATCAGTCTGAATCTAAATTTCAGAGGGAGCTTGGACTTCTTGAACAAAAGCATCATTCTGATCATCTTCATCATATTCATAGAACCTTCAGGGTTTTTCAATACCTTCATCAACCTTCACATTTGTACTATCAACAATCTTCCTTAATCTCTTGTTATAACACCGGTATGCTTTGCTTTGAGTAAAATAACCCAAGAAAATTCCTTCATCACTTTTAGCATCAAATTTTCCTAGATCTTCATCTCTTTTGATGTAACATTTGCTACCAAAGACTCTGAAATACCTCACAGTGGGAGTGATGCCAAACCAAAGTTCATAAAGAGTCTTACCAGTATTCCTTCTGATTTGTACTCGATTGAGAGTATAGACTGCAGTGCTTACAACTTGTCTCCAATAGATCTGAGGAACATTTGCTTCCATCATCATGGTTCTAGATGTTTCCTGGATGGTTCGATTCTTTCTCTCCACTACTCCATTCTGTTTTGGAGTCCTAGGAGTAGACAACTATCTTTTTATTCCATGTTTCTCACAGAATTCTATGAACTCACCGGATGTGAATTCTCCACCTCTATCAGACCTCAAACATTTTAATTTTAATCTAGTTTCATTCTCTACCATAGCTTTGAATATTTTGAATTTCTCAAAAGCTTCTAATTTCTCTTTTAGAAAAGTCACCCACATCATCCAGGAATGGTCATCAATTAATAACACGAAGTATCTATCACCTTGCACACTCTTGATTCTTGTCGGACCACATAGATCAGTGTGAACTAAGTCCAATAATCTGATAGAAGATTGTTCCTTGGTTTTGAATGAGACTCTGCTTTGTTTACCCAACTGACATTCCTTGCACAAACATTGGTAGGTTTTAACAATCTTGGAAGATCTCTTACAGCCTGAGTGTTGCTTATCTTGATGATATTATCAAAATTCACATGACACATTCTCCTATGCCACAATCAACTTTGATCAATTTGAACAAATAAGCAACTTTTACTAGTACCAACCAAGTGGAAGATGTTACCTTTAGTTTGAGTACCAGATGCAATCTCTGTTCTAGAACTTTCAAAGATCTTGCATTTTCTATTTTTGAATCAGAGATCATAGCCTTTGTCCACCAACTGTCCAACACTGAGAATATTGTGCTTCAGACCTTGAACATACAGTACATTACTGGTTTTGTTCTTTCCATCAAAAGAAATAGTTCCTCTACCCTTGATTCTGCCAGCAGAATTATCACCAAATTTTACCACTCCTCCTTCATACCTTTCCAAATCTATGAATTTATTTTTGTCACTTGTCATATGGTGAGAGCATCCACTGTCAATGACCCAATCATCCTTTTCCTCAACTTGGGTAGCCAGAGCTCTTTTAACAATTTTATAATTGACAGATTCAGAGGGCATTGGATCTTCTTCCTTGATGGCAATAAACACCCAATCACTTCCGGATTTGTTTCCTGTCTCTGATTCATCATCTGTTACTCCTTCATTATCATCATCTTCATGAACATAGTAACAATTCTTCTGGAACCTTGATCTATTAGGATTTGGCCTTGAAAATATTTCTGGACACCTTGAGGCAAAATGACCAATCTTATTGCAGTTAAAACATTTAAAAGGCAATTTCCCTTCATACTTACCGAATCCTTTTGGCAGCCTTTTTGCAATAAAGGCTTCAAGTTGAGCAGCTTCTGCTTCATCTTCTTCCAGGTCTTTTCTTGCTTTCTCATACCATGATAGTTTCTTTGAGGAGTTCTCTCTTGGATCAAACTTTTGTTTTCCTTTAACAAAGGCACTAGCTTTGAATGCAGATTCAGTCTTGGGGGGGGGCATCTCCAAACTCAGTCAATTCAAATGCAGCCAATTTACCAACCAATTGATCTCTTGTGATACCTGAAATAGATCTAAATTCTTCAATAGCAACAAACTTATACTTGTAAGAATCAGGAAGGGATCTGAGAACTTTGCCAACAATTTCATCTTCATCCAAGACTTCACCAGCACATCTAATGCCACAAACAAGCTCATTTACTCTTGGCATAAATGTAGTGATACTTTCATCTTCTCTCATCTTCAGATTTTTGAAATTTCCTTTTAGACTCTGTAGCTTGGCACATTTGACATACTTGTCTCCTTCATGCAAAAGTTTCAGTTTTTCCCAAATCTCAAAAGAAGTTTGTAGGTCAACAACATTTGTCAGCTCTGAATCAGACAAGGCACTTAGAAGAGCTTCTTTAGTCCGCAGATTATTTTTAGCATCTGTGGTTTCATCTACGGATTTCAAACCATTCTGTGGAGGAGTATACTTCTTTGAGGCCATGGTCCAATACTGAATTCCCATACATCGCAAGTGACATTGCATGCGACTTTTTCAAAGAGTAAAATTGGTTCCATCAAACTTTGGACTATCCTTCTTGTAGGATGACATCCTGGATCTCCTCAAGTGGTTAAGCTCTTTTAGAGGAACTTAGCTCTAATACCAATTGTTAGATTTCGAGCAGACAACTGAGAGGGGGGAGTGAATCAGTTGTCTAAAACTTTCTTCCAATTAAACACTTAAATCCACTTGGTAATTCAACAACATAATAATAAATCAATCATGGAAACATAATGCATTAAATCAAGAGCTGAAACACATTAACACACAAGATACCAAGATTTTGACGTGGAAAACTCAGTTAAGGGAAAAACCACGGGGTGATTAACCCAAGATTGTATTCTATGCCAATTAGGGCTCACTGCCCGACCACACTACTCACAAGAGGCTCACTACCTACAAGAGACACACTGTCTACAAAATAATAAGTGTTACATACTTGAACTGGAGAATAGCATCTTCACCATGCTTGAGTCAGTTCCATTTAAGCTCAATACTTCTACTCTGCCTTTCACTCTGCTCCTCTCTACCACACTCTCATCTCCACAAGACACACTTTGAAATGACTTTACAACTCCTTATTTATACAAGACATCGACTTAGGAATTATCATCCAAGTCAGCATATATAACAGAGCAAGTACATAAATACAACATGACTTATTACAAAAAGACTTCACGCGGATCAACACACTGTCGACTACACAGATCTGAGACTTCAATCTTTCTTTGGGAACACGTCATTCTTCACAGGACACCTTCCAGATCATCCGCAAGATGTGTAACTCATCCAGTCGGCCAAACTTAAGTAGAACATCATCATCCGGAAGTAAATATTTAATTATGAGCTCAATCATCAATGTGGACCATCAACACAAAATTGATACAATCCAAGACCTTCACAAGCTTTCCTGAATCACCAAGAACATCCACACTACTACTGTCTATTGAAATTATTTTCTCCTTCATCCGAAACCTCAAGAACATAGTCTGTCATCACTGTCATATTGGAATAGATGCTTGCGGACCTCCAAATCATGAACCAATTGAGTTGACACTTCACATGGACTTCTTAAACTCTCCACCAAATTTACAGAATAGGATATTTCATTTCCGGATCTCACCGAACCTATCTATATCACTCTGTCACCTCTGAACACCTGCCAGAACCGGTTTTACTTAAGTGACCATAATTTCTTCAGATCTTCATGCGGACCTCTGAAATCTTTATTGGATCATCTCAAGACACATATCTACAAACCCTTTGAAGTGCATCCTCTGATTTTTATCTTAACTAGGATCTTTACCTCACTGTCTTCACTATTCTTCTTTGTTCCTGATTAGGACTAATTTTCTCAATATCCTCAACATATAGCTCATCCAATCCTTATCATTATTGCAACAGGAGTATGTTGACATCAATAACAACACTAGTTAGGCCCATACTTGCAACATGCTATATCAATCCCTTTGTTGAAGGGTAGGGCCATTTACCTATTTGGTAAATGTGCGGGGGACCGCAGATAGTCTGTGGTTGGAGGTAAATCACCTGAGTGATGCTTCCTCTCATGCAACTTTGGTGGCCGGGAGTATTGAAGACAGACAAGTATACAAACATGTGATTCTATTTATCAGTTAAGCTCTTGAAGCTTCCATGTAATTTATGAAAAAGGTTGTAAAAGTTGAATATTGAACTCTTTTATTGAGAAATGTAATTTGGTTATGCAATAGAAGTTTGAAATATGTTTCAAATGTGCATTATATCAAATGTTTAGAGGAAATTTTTTTATTAGTCCTGTTATGAATTCACGATTGATTTACTTTCAAGTTAAAAGTGGTAAATCTTAGTTGGTAGAACAAGTGGTATGTTACATTACTTTAGCATTCACCATTGGAGTTGTTTCTTCCTAAGGAGAGAAAGTCATTTGCCACAAATGGATCATTTTTAGTATTCCAACGAGCATTCTCTTTTGGCATAGGGGCTACTTTATTGTGGGGGACTACATAGTCTCTTTCTCTCTCCTATGGGAGGGAGTTGTTTGCATCATCAAAGTCAAAGCAACATGGTTTCAATCTTGGTGCATAGTTATCATCTTCGAGGAGGGTTCCTAGTCCTCTTCTTTTATCTTTTTCTCTCTTTCAGAGGGAAGTTTCTTCCCATGTGGTTTTCTATGTTTCTCTGTTTATATGAGAGATTGCATTATACATGGGTACCTGATTAGGCCTAGTTGCTAGGACCCATCTTCATTTAGCCCACCTAAGCTATGCTTAAGGGGGATGTTGGTGTATATTAATCTTTCTTAGGAGTGCATATTTAAAAGTCTATGTGTAGCCTTGAGCTATATACTTGACATGCCTAGATTAGCTTTGTCTAAGTTTATTGGTTGCTTTCTCTATTCTTGGAGCACTACTATTCTTAATGAGCTTTTCTTATTATTGGCTCACTATTCTTAGTCGATTATGCCCTATATGTACTACATTTTGTAAGCTAATTTATCAATCCATTATTTACATTCTATGTGTCCATTATTTTGTAATACTTATTTTCTTGTAGATTGAGCGTGCTCATGTTTGTCTTGGGTGGCTTGATTAGGCACTCAAATTCACTCAATGATCTTGGTCAATCTCACACTCCCTTGGGAAAATTTCTGAGAATTATACTAATAATTGTTGATATTTTGTTTTTTCCTTATTGTTTTTCCTGGAAGGGATCTAGGTTGGTGCGGATGGCTTTCCATATGCATTTATTAAGTGGGATCTTTCAGTAAGAGATCATATTCTATGTCCGTGCCTTTCTTTATATCCATAAAGGATTGGCAACTTTCTAATACCTTCATAGAAAATCGTGGGGAGTCATGTTCTTAATCACACGCACGTGGCAAATTTCTATTTCTTAACTTGGTTTGGTATTATGGTTTTCAAGCTAAGTTTCTATGGTGCCTGTCATTTACACATTTGTAATAGGTTTATGAAGGTAGTGGCATTGTGGTTATGTTAATTAGCATGGTAAACAGGAGGAGCTCGAGCAAGGGGAAGGATAAAATGCTTCGCACCTTTATTTTTGATAGGAGTCTTATGTATATATTTTCCCATGGTTCCTTAGCATTCCTATGGTTTGTTAAATTGGTGATGTGTGACATCTATTTTTAAATACCATCCACTTCAACAGTCAAAACTTAATTTTGCCCAATAAAAATTAGGACAAATATTTAGCACTTTTTGTTATGGATGAGGTGTAAAATTGCTATTGACTATGTGACCATTGAAGTGGATGATGTTTAAGTAGAGCCATGCATTGCATAGGGTTGGCCAACAAGAAATTGGTCAAAGATGGCAGTAAGAGAAGATTTTGTTACCAATTTAGTGATGTATGTACCTGATGTAGATACCAAGCTATGTTTGTTGAAGCCCTTCTCTCATTACAATTTGGAGATATGGAGGTGACTCGAAAAGATGAAGGGCCCAGGATTTCTAAAAAGATGGCAATAAAACGATTGGAAGGGGATAAGTCAATGAATCATCTAGCACCCAGAGTTTGTCGACATGTCACGTTTGAAGAAATGCGTAGATAATTTTGAGATCCTTGATTTCAATGAATGCACATAAGAATTAAATTTAAAATATATAACCACATAGTTTTATTAAATGAATGCACATAAAAATAAAACTGACTTAAAGTAAATAATCTATATAAATACAAGTAATACTCAAACATAAATCACAAAAATATCAAATCAATTAAATAATTGAATGGTGAGTGCATTATATTTTATAGACTTTACTATAAGTATCAATTTAATTTTCTTTTGTTTTGTGCAGAATAAAATTTAATTTATTGGTTTTTTTCATGGTTTTTTTTCACTGCTTTTTATAAAAATCTATCTAAAATACACTAAGTAATTTTAATGAGATTTGATATATTGATGACTATAGTAGAAGGACATGGGTATACTTTCTAAAGAGTAAATATGAAGTTTTCAGTCGATTTAAAGAATTTAAAGCAATGGTTGAGTTGTAGATTGGAAAGAAAATAAAATGTTTGAGGATTGATAATGGCAGTGAATTTTTCTCTAATAATTTTGATAGATTTTGTAAAGATTGTGGTATTCGTAGACAAAAGACAACTCCGTATTCTCCACAACAGAATGGAGTTGCATAAAGAATGAACAGGACACTGATGGAGAAGGCTAGGAGTATGTTGAGTGGTGTTGGTCTAGAACAAAGGTTTTGGGATGAAGTTGTTGCCAGTGTTTATTACTTGATTAACAGGTCTCCTACATCAGCTCTTGTTGATAAGATGCCTATAGAAGCATGGTCAGGTCACAAGCCTTCATTAAGACATCTTAGAGTTTTTGGTTGTGAGGCCTATGCACATGTGCCAAAGGAGAAGCGAACAAAGTTGGAGAACAAGGTTGTGAAATGTATCTTCATCGAATACAGTTATGGTGTGAAAGGATACAAGCTTTGAGATCCTGTTGCACATAAGGTAATATATAGTAGAAGTGTTATTTTTAGAGAAACAGGAAGATGTGATTCAATTTCCTTCTACACTTGAGAAATTTGAATTAAGGCCCATGGATAGACAAGAAGTTAAGGAGAGCTCATATAACTCTGAATCTTCAGAAGAGGAGGAAGAACCTCCAAATCATCTTGTTTGTAGGTCTACAAGGCATAGACAACCACCTGAAAGGTATTCACCTGATGATTGGAGATGTATTTTTTCTTTGAATATTAACATGGATGAACCCAGATCTCTAGAAGAGGCATTAGGTATGAATGATGTAGAATCCTGGAAGATTGCTATGGATGAGCTCGTATTTCATTGAGTTTAGATAGTAGATTTCTATTATTTTCATTTATGCACCATCTAGTGCCTTTGTTGTTGTGTTCTCCATTTTGGTCTTAAAGTCTAGATGAACAGTTAGGTGGGGCTTCACATTTTTTGGAAGCTTTTCACATTTCTGAGTCGTACAGATGACAATGCTTAGCATGGATATTCACAAGATGCACTAACATCATGGACAATGGCCTCCTCCTTTTGGTACCAGGTTCTTCTCTTTGAGCTCTTTTTAGTTCTGCAATTCATTTCTGAAAAATCTGCTTCCAATTTTCTGTAAGTTTGTTCTTTCCATTCCTACTTATTGACGAAAGTAGAAGTATCTATTTTTCTATATTGACATCTCCAAGACCAATTAATACTTATTTGCTCTCCTGATAAAGATTAATTTTAAACATGACTTTATATTAATTGTTAAGTGAAGTTTCACATCCTCATGTCACTCACCCTAATAATTATAATGACAATAATTTATATGCTTCCCACTTATGTTTATTTAATAATTCTTGTGAAATCAAATTTGTGTGTACCTTTGTCATTTTATTTGATTTTTAATATCTAAGAATATGATCAATTCCTATAACCTTTTTTTTTTTTTTTTTTCCTTCCTACTCAAAGGTATCTCCATTTACAAACTATTTTGATATCCTCATAACTTCTACTAATTGTTTTGCCTTTTAAGGTGGTTATGATACTCTTCAGCTCAATGTTGTAATCGTTGGGATTATGCAATTTCTTAGTTGTCACAATATCCACAATGATTCTAGGATGTTTATGTTTGCAAGATTAGTGCTTGATTCTCTTGCCTTTTCAATTTAGATTTACACTTGAGCCTTGAATGTGAATTTGTATAGGACAAACCTTAAAGTCCCTTCCTTTTACCCATAGCGATGTAGATTGAAAAGTTTTCAGCACATGCCCCATCAATGGCATTTGGCTTAGCAATCAAGAGTTTTCTTCCTCTAAGGGTATGAAGTCCCCTAAAGCTCTTCACCACCACATTTCCATCTTATTATATGCATAACCTCAATTAAATTTCTTACCTCCTAAATTCAATGATATATTCTTGCACGATTTGCCCTTACAAATAATATTTGTCATTTTATCTTATGCTTTTCTTCATACCAAATATGATCAAAGTGAGACTTGACTAGTTTTTATTCTTCAAAACAATCAAAACTGCCCTCAAAACAAAATTCTTCTTCAGTACACCTCCAGCTGCTTAAAGTTCTACCCCTTTTTTCAAATAAAATTGCAAAAATACATGCAGCCGATGGTACTAAACAAAGTGGTTAACACTGCATATATGGTACATGAATTTGCATAAGAAATAAACCCAAGGGTGCAACATCTGCATAATTTCAAGGGTAGATGACTGGAAATCTCTTCACAGGATTTGAAAAAGAGATATCTCACAAGCCATGTTGTTGTCTGGTTTTGACATAAAAATAGCCGCTACCTGTAACCTATTATATGCCCCACATCAAGAGGATTCATTCCTTGCAACAAGTCATGATTCAAAATCTACATAACAGTATGTCAAAGTTTCTCAAACC
This sequence comes from Cunninghamia lanceolata, assembly GCA_027924645.1. Taxonomy (NCBI): domain Eukaryota; kingdom Viridiplantae; phylum Streptophyta; class Pinopsida; order Cupressales; family Cupressaceae; genus Cunninghamia; species Cunninghamia lanceolata. The sequence goes on from BSBN01000665.1 coordinate 1,451,351, forward strand.
CTTCACATTTAGCTCATACAAGCCAAAAATTTACCAGACACGGTCACCAGTAATTGGGAAATACAATGAAATCAAAAGACGAAGCACCACAGTGATGTTGATATCGTTATAAAACAAGGGCTGCGCTGCAGCAGCAGTCCCTGCCTAAAGCTGCTGCAGCAGTTGTGGAGGAGCTATGTAATATACAAAAGGGTGCAATGATTGCCATTCGAGCAGGAAATATAGGGTTATTGTGTAAACTTGCAAGCAAATGGATTTTATTCTGTCTGCATATTGTAGTTTAGTTACTGGCAGTATTGTTTGGCCATTAGCATCAGAAATATATTAAATTGAAATAAACATAACATTGAATATGCACAGATGTTTCCGTTAGCAATAGCTGCAAAGTTGGTTGTAAATAATGTTGTCAATTCAAATTAAGATAAATTTTTAGTTTGTTTAGGTACATTTGAAAATATGTGTATTTTATCAAGTTGTTATATGAATTGATCTGTTTAGAAATGAACTTTGAAATGACCTGAATGAAAACCCTAAGTATCGAGATGAACTCTGAGCGTGTTTATATAAACAAGAAAATTGTAGGAATTTATTAAATATATAAATAATGTCTAACATTAAACAGAATAGATGTAATTTCAATTAAAAACCAAGGAAAATGTCCTCCTGTGCCTTGCAGTTTTCGGTGAGGTGGCAGCATCTACATTTTTAAATTGAGAACACTCAGAATTAGTTATTAAAGATTTTCATATACTCAGCGAGAAAGAAGAAAAGTAAATAATTAATTTTCTCATGCAAATAGGCCAACTATACTATCAGAGATTAACTAGCTTGATGCTGACAAAGAGTACAAGAGCATTCAACACATATTCAATCAGGTGTAGAGGGAAAACAATTTGAACATTGTTCTCCCCCAATATAGGGTAACATGCAAAAGAAAAGAAGTTAGGCAAAAGGAATTACAACTCAGTGTCTGATGATTTATGAGTAGAATGAGAATCATCAACTCACTATGCCCATTTCAAGAACTCTGCTAGAAGATAGACTTTAAGATTGTCACTGGCTGGTAACAGGAACAACTTTTGCTGCTAAGTTAAAACAGATATTGGGATATTTAATCTGAGATGTATGAAATATTAAAAATTGTACTATTAATGTAGCTGATAAGGCTAGTCTGATTAGGATATAAAACTGTAGAGAGCTTGGGAGATTTGAGCTAACTTGTATTCCTACAGCTCCAAGAGGAGTTCTTTAAATTGAAGTCACTTTTGAAGTGGATGCCAATGGTATCCTGAATGTGATAGTAGGAGTGGAGACAATTTGCTTTGGAAATCAGCATCTACAGATTTCACACATGATATGTTTGACAAAATGCTTGAAGGGAGGTGAATCTACATCTCTTAATCCTGTAACAATCAAATGCCCATCAATATTAAAACTTTTTCCATATGTTAGTAGGTGAAGCTTAAAATGAGACACTAAAACCCTTACTGAACCAGCATTAGCTAACAAGAACTAACCTTATAGATTACAAAAAGCACACTAAAATTTCAAATCCTACTGCTAAACCACCTATAACTAACTACAATCAACCTTCCATATTGGCAAAACTACCCTAAATTTTCAAACTACATAACTGACCCTGCATCTGCTCACTAGAACTAACCTTGTACCTTAATAATGTGTAAGAATTTTCTAAAAATATTAAAACCCACAATGGTTAATTACACTTGAACTTGCAGATATGCCAAAAATTACACTAAGTTTTCAAAACCAACAATTGAACCAACATTAGCCACCTACAATTAAACTTGCATTCTGCAAAACTATCCTAAATTATGCATAATCCATCCAGCACCAGCTACACTAGAACCAACCATGCAAATTACTAAAATATCCAATATTTTTCGAAACCCACAACTGAACCAGCATTAGCTACCTACAATCAGCCTTCCAGATTAGCACAACCACCTGAAATTTTTCAAACCCCATACATGACCCAACAACAGCTAATCAGATATAAACTTGCAATATGTAAGAATGCCATGAAATTTTCAAAACCTATATTTACCAAAAGATAAATCAGTGGCTATGCTATGCAAATTTCATATGCCTAATATAAAAAATAGACCTGATGATATCAGCAATACATACAACAGTTGGGTAGCAGATTGAAAACATAAAATCACATTTTTAGGTCATTGACATCAATTACAGATGTTAACAACAGTAGGCTCATAGATGTCAAAACAGAGCCTTAAACAAGTTTTCTTTAATCAGGTAGATACAAACTGCAAATGGATCGTTTGCAAGAATACTACTCAGACTATGCTTTGATGGATGTCCATACACTACTTAAAAGTTTCTAAGGCCTTTTCAGCAAAGCCATGTTGAACATATCCTACAATCATTGCATACTGTACAAGCAAAACAATTATCAAGCTCATGTACAAGTATTGTGTAGCAAATACATAGGTATAGAGCAACAAATATAGTGAAATAATGGTGCAACCTTTTATCTGGTGATACAAAGTGAAATGTAAATAAAACATTGGCATACTTTTCAATATTTTCAGTTCAGTGTAGTAATATCATGGTGCAGCAAATGAATATAGGATGCAACAATGTTAGGTTAAAAGAATGGATAAAGGGGGAATTTGCCATCTAAATTGATACAGTGCATAACATGTATCAAGAAAGAGGGATAGTATACAATATGAGAAAATATTGAAGCTTCCAGCTTAGCCATTGAAAATGGTGATACAATTGACAAACATATTGGCAGGCTTACAAACAATCCATTTACAATATAGGAATCAAGATCAGACATAATGTGCAAAAGAGGTTTGTATGCAGCAAAGGCAAGCACAAAAGAATATAGCAGACATGTATGAATATGTAATTGTGTAGTTGTGCCCCTATTGACATGGGTAGAGTCCACCAGAGCACTTGCAAGACATCATCTAACAAAAAAACCCATTCCATTATGCTTTTATGGATGTCTACACCATGTTCCAAATATCCCATTTCTGCACAGGCTGCAGGGATGCTGGCCAAGATTGCAGAGTCTAGTTTTGCGCCTGCCAATTGCATTTTGTTTAAAGTTTATAAAGCTTTTTCAACAAATCCATTTTACATGTATATTCCCCCTTTGCTTGGCAATGGTAGAAGCCTAGTGAATCCAGTAACAACACCACTCTCTGCACGCTCAAATACACTCCTCCCTTCATCCACAGAAGAACCCTTGAGCACATACTCAACACGGTCACCTGCTCCTGTGTTCCCCTTCTCTGCAACCCTGAACAGACCATCTGCAATGACTGAGCACTGAAAACAAGTAGAAACCTGGAGGCCTGCACGAGATGAGCCGGAGATGGGCTTCTTCTTGCCAGCCTTGTCATTAGTATTAGACTTATTACCATTATTAATGGCAGTGGCAGAAGCAGAAGCAAGGGTGGAGGATTTCCCAATGAGCAAGCCTTTGGCACCTTTGCCTGTAACCATTGTGTTTGTGCAAGATCTGTATAGCCTTGGGAGCTCCGCCAAGTGGTCTCTTTCAGATCCTGCCTGACACCAACAACCCACTTGCTTGGCTTATTAAAAATTGGCCAAATGGGTATAAAATTTTAATGAACAAAAGCATGAAAAGAACTGTATATGGCGGTTAAAGAAATTGTTTTTATTATAGGGCCTGTGACATTAAAAACTCCATTCCTACAAAAAACTACCATTTGGTAGGTTGTTTCTGGATGGTAAACAAAAATTTAAAAAAAATTAAAATATGAAAACAATTAAAATCTAATTCTGCTCATTATCAAAAAACCATTTCAGAGCTGCCCCTAATAATTCTGTCTTTTGATCTATAAATGTGTGCTCTACATTTAGATTGCTTCTGATAGTAAGAAATTCTCCTTACAACCCAGTGAATTTAAAAGTTCAATTGCATTATAAAAACTATCCAAAACCTGAATATGATATATATTGTAATTGAATAAGCTATTGTCTATTTCTGTTCTCTTTCTTGATGCAAACGTTTGATGCCACAAATCTAGAATTTGAGGCCAGCGGTATAGGCCTTCTTGATGCAAACGTTTGATGCTAAAGTTAACGAATTGTCACCTCAAAAAAGTTCTATTCTTTCCCAAAATTAAAAAAAATGGCAAAACATACTTCCTTTATTTCAACTCCCAACTCTATGATATAGCAGAAGATTTAAAAAGGCGGTAATGGGTTTTCCGTTTTTCTCTGCATAATGAAATTGCAGCAAACACCGGTTTCAGTTTTTCTGCGCATATTGAAATTGCAGCAAACACCAATGTGGGACATTTACAAGACATGATTTTTTAACCAACCGATGAGTTTAGGAAATTTTCCAGCATCAAATCTTTATACTAAATTTTACTTCAAAAAGGAAAAATGCAAAGAGACAAAACACAGAGAACTAAAGACTAAAAAAGATGCGGCCTCTCAAGCTTAAAATCTAAACTCACCACCTGAAGAAGCTCCGGTAGATAGTGTTAGTTTTTGTTAGTTTTAGGATCAGAAATGAAATAAGCAGAAATACAACAACACATAGAGCAATGAACACAACAGGTACCCTGGGAAAACCCTCCAACTCGAGGGAGAAAAACCCAGTAAATATATCTCTTATATATTGAAGGAATAGGAGCAGAAATCTGCTTACAACTCAGGGCCAACACAAGGGCAAATTTAATACAATGAATAATAGCACCTCTCCTAGGTACAAAGATACAGATGAATATGTTTCTCCTTGAAATCTGCTCTGCTGCTAAAGAATGACCGATCTTCTGCTGGAGGTGTTAATGAAGTGATTGAATCGATGTATATATACAAATCAAGGTGACTCTTCATATGCGTTGATGACTCTTCATATGCATCGGCAACTCTTCATATGCTTAGGTGTCTATTCATATATTTTGATGTCTCTTCATATATGACTTTTCATTGAGTTGATCTGAGTAAATCTCCTGACGCTACAATAACATCAACACTCCCTCTTAGCTAGGGAGATATCTTTCCAGATATGTCATGGAGTCTCTCAACATGACACCCACAATGGTTACACCCATTAGTAAGAAGAATTTATCACAGAGTCTCTCAACGTGATATCATCATGGAGTCACTCAACATGATGTCCACCATGGCTACTCCCATGAGTGGAAGAAAACTAGTGCACAAGTGCCCATCACGGAGTCACTCAACGTGATGTCGTCATGGAGTCTCTCAACATGACGTCCACCATGGCTACTCCCAGAGGGTGGAAAGAAACATGTGTACAAATGCCCATCACGGAGTCACTCAACGTGATGTCGTCATGGAGTCTCTCAACATGACATCCACCATGGCTACTCCTAGAGGGTGGAAAGAAACATGTGTACAAATGCCCATCACGGAGTCACTCAACGTGATGTCGTCATGGAGTCTCTCAACATGACGTCCACCATGGCTACTCCCAGAGGGTGGATAAACACAAGTACAAGAGAATCATCACGGAGTCTCTCAACGTGATGTCCACAATGGCTACTCCCATTAGTGGAAAAAATACATCGTCATGGAGTCACTCAACATGACGTCCACCATGGCTACTCCCAGAGGGTGGAAAGAATCACATCTCCATCTCAGAGATGGACAAGGACTCGCATCTCATATTTCTCCGTCACAGAGAAATATACACTACAAGGGCTTTCACCTCATACTTCTCCGTCACAGAGAAATATACATTACAACAGATCTTCATGATGATGTGACTCCCTCTGAAGCTCCAAGTACTTGCATCAACCTTCTGACCTTCTCGTCCAAGATTGCTTGCAATGCTCGCCTTAGAGAAATGGTTTTCAACGCACGCCTCTGGCACTACTGACTTGCGAGAGTTCAGGACTATCCTCCTTGATCTCATCCCAGATCACTTTATTTTGAATAGGTTTGCGGAACTACCAAAATCAAATTCAGATTGATAATCTTGTTCAATTCTATTCTCAACAGCTGAAGAGGTCTTCCAAGTACTGCAACCCACTTAGCTAACACCTTCACTTCTTCTTAGTGAGTCACAGAACTCCCTCTTGATCCCTACCTCAGAGATTGCAAGGAAGTGAACTCCCCTCCATTGATTTATCTCAGAACCTTAGTCCTTTTCCCGGACATGCTCTCAACTCGTGCCTTGAATTCTCAGAATTTAACTCCCTTTGAATGTCATTTCCTCCTCTTCGAAGTGGTTGATCACAATGACAATCTGTAAGGGTTCTCCGTTGTTTAGTGTCTTCATCTTTCTCAATCTTCTTTGCTGATGCAAATTCCTCATCCAAGGCTGACCCAACCTTGTGCCCTCGAGAGATGTCTCCAGTGAAGTTATGTGCCACCAACTCAGTTCCATGGCTGCAAGCATGCCTTCCTCACAGGGTGTTTCAAGCTCTTCCTCCCTTTGAATTACTTATGTAGTCTCTCATCATCCTTTTGCTCCTCAATCCATCCTGGAAGCATTTTTAGAGAGATTACTAATAGTTCATAGAATCAAATTACCCCAAAAAGAAATATTTAGACCAATGCTAGAAGCATACATGATTTACTATTCCCAATGTTAGTGTATGAATTAGCTACATCATTATTCAAAGGCACACACATAAAATACTTATCTCTTTATTTTGATGCTCTTTTCACTTCATCTTCATCCACTGTAGAAACAAAACTCAATAGCCTAGGCCTTCATTTGCCCCTTTATGCATCTCGTGAGTTCCCATATCAACCGCGCAGCCCGCTACATGTTCATTATCAGCCACTAGATCAAACACTTCGCCCATCTGCTCATGGAAGCGGTGCAGACGCAACCTGCTATGGGCATCCCACGCATGCACCATTCCATCAATAGACAGAAATGCTTGCCACATGTTCAAGGTCCTGAGAACTTTTCTGATATGATTATTATAATTACTATTGCTGCTGCCAGTGCTCGTCAAGTTACTATCTGCCATTTGTCAAAGGAGAAGCCGTAAACATCTTCGAAGTTTGTAATTCGACATATTCTAGCAGTGCCATTATCTGACGCCGTCAAGAATCGGTCTTTGTTTATCTCCACACTTTCTACTATAAGATCTTGTTCATCTAGAGCAATTTCCTTTCTGCTGAAAGGCAACCCGTAGTTTTCAAGTTTGAATGCCACAAGCTTCAATCATGTCACCGTTAGAAGAATCCCATCACTATTCACCCTCACACGACCAATGTGCTCTACCTGCTTCGTCAACAAACTCCATCCTCTAGAGTCAACAACCATTTCCACACTTTGCCATCATCAGAAATAGAGATAAAAGCTGTCTCCAAGACAAGAGTAGAATGCCCCAATAACATGGAAGAAGTGGCTTGTTTTGCATAAGTAGGCAGCTCAAAGGGCTTGAAACTAGATACTTCTTCTAAATTTATTCTATGAGCTTTCTCTATCTCAAGTTCTAAAGAGCAATAAGAAACAAGTATTGTTGGCGATGGCACTGATGTGCCCATCAAGGGCATTAATGTTTCCAGCATACATAATATATAAGTTTGCTTCCCTTCCTTTCTCTTCCACTCCATAGTCGCCTCGTAGTTTGGGATAGGCGACATCCATCAGGCTCTCTCTGGTATACAATTCCCACACCCCTTCCAAAGGATACACCACTTTGCTTACCTGTATCGGACCTGGTACCTCGTCGGCCATATGAAATGAGCACTAACACTCTTAATAATCCTGACACATACACATGCTGCCATGAAGATGATCGGGCTCGTGGAGTGCGCTCAAAACAAAATGAATACTCCCGATGAAATATGAAGCATTGCACCATATAAACATTGGACATTACAACAGTACCTTTGAACATATGCAAAGAGTACAGAACACATATAAAACTCATACCATGTGCACAGGATACCATTGAAGGCATCGGGCCTTGGAGATACTTGGGCCATCAAAGGATGCCCAACCATCACGCTGCATCCCGACAGGAATACCATTTTGTCAGGCCCGGATGAATCAAGCCTCCACCTAATCACCATCCTATGAGCGGGGAAAGAGAAACCCCGAAAACACCACACAAATAAACACTTAGGCACCGTCAACACATCCTTAGTGCATTAGATTCGACAACTCCCTAATGACTTAGAAGACAATAACGCACAACACTGACATGCCGACACACCAAGATTCAGATGAATAAAATAAGGACAAAGGCTGAATCTCGGGGCCATTACAAATGGATATACAGGAATTGGTGACCCCCAGCACATGAGTTGTCTGCGGGGTTTCTCGCTGTGGTCGTACAATATTGCCAACCTAAAATCCCCAAATCTTCCATTGAGCTCCGAGTTCAACAACACATTGCTCGATTTAATGTCTCTGAGGACAAACCTCTTCTCCCACTACTCGTGTAGATACAACAACCCCGCAGTGACTCCATTGAGAATATTATATCTCTCAGACTACCGTAGCATTGCTGTGGGTCATCCAAAGATCAATTTATCGAGGCTGACATTGGGCATATAGACGTAGACAATAAAGAGTTACTTATGTCGCCTGCACCAGCCCCACAGCTGCACCAAATTCCTGTGCTGCAACCGCCCCATGCTTGTGATCTTGCGTAAACAAATATGATTATATCTTTTCTTAGACCCGCTCTGATACCATGTTGAGACATGGACCAGCTAGGACTCAAACCTAGGACCTTCCATACGCTGCTGGAGTGCTCTACCACTGAGCTACTGGCCCCTCTTGGACCAATCCATCGTCGGTCCGGGTGTAGCTTAACACCAACACCCCCCCTTAAGCCACACCTCTCGTGTGCTTGGGGCTCCTAGCCTGAGCCTGGCTCTGATACCATGTTAGTTTTAGGATCAGAAATGAAATAAGCAGAAATACAACAACACATAGAGCAATGAACACAACATGTACCCTGGGAAAACCCTCCAACTCGAGGGAGAAAAACCCAGCAAATATATCTCTTATATATTGAAGGAATAGGAGCAGAAATCTGCTTACAACTCAGGGCCAACACAAGGGCAAATTTGATACAATGAATAATAGCACCTCTCCTAGATACAAAGATACAAATGAATATGTTTCTCCTTGAAATTTGCTCTGCTGCTAAAGAATGACCGATCTTCTGCTGGAGGTGTTAATGAAGTGATTGAATCGATGTATATATACAAATCAAGGTGACTCTTCATATGCGTTGATGACTCTTCATATGCATCGGCAACTCTTCATATGCTTAGGTGTCTCTTCATATATTTTGATGTCTCTTCATATATGACTTTTCATTGAGTTGATCTGAGTAAATCTCCTGACGCTACAATAACATCAACAGATAGGCGAAGGAAAAAAACAAACTGTGCAGCTAAAATATTTTCTCAGAGAAAATTCCATGCAATATGCGCTGAATTACTCTATTAGACACCTGTGCTGAATGTGGAAGCACAACAAGGCCCGTGGATTTGTGTGATGGAAGAGGTGTCCATGCAGCCCACTAAATAATTAAAAAAAAACATTGCAAACATTATACGGCAGGGACTAAAAATGGCTATTTTAAGAATAGGGAAAATATTGCCAATGGGCTAAAAAATTCAGGAGCCAATAAAAAAATAGACTCAGCTAATATTATTGTCTCAATATTCAAAAAATAAAAACAACTTAGACTAAAGACTGATTATTGCCATTGCACAAATTTCAACACCAAATTAATATTAAACAGTGACCACAAAACTTAAACTAAAATTTTATTATTGCTATTGCACAAATTTCAACGCCAAAAAATATAAAGGGAGTGAAAACAACAGTTAGGCAGGGAATAATAATGTAAAATAAGTCTTGGGCAAGCTGGAGGGCAAAATATTTCCATCAAAGAAAGGCCTACCTACACTAGCATTAATCAAATAGCATATGGATGCAAAACCTGGAAACAGATGAATGAAAAACCTAGAAACAAAAGTGACCGCAAAACATGTCTTCTAAACACTGCCCCTGAAGTCAACCTTCTAGCAAATACAAACATGTTTATCAGCAAATCTATGATAAAGACCCTGTAGCAAATACATACAATTTTATCTGCCAATCTATGATAGGTATTGAGATTAAAGTGACATTAAACGTAAAACTCCATGAAATACACTATGAACAGGTAGATGGAGCCACCCACACCCTGTGGGAACAAAAGATTTGTAAGGTGTGTCATTTAAAGCAAATAGACGATGAAGCACATTTTCTACTAAATTGGACACTTATTTGAATCCCAATCAAAAAGAATCAAAACAATTAAACAAAGCTTGGAGAGTACAACATAAATTGTAGAAACTACTTCTAATTAAAATATATACATTTTAACAGGTCCTACAGACCAAATTGCCTTAAAAACTAAAATTCAACATCATTGTTAAAGCTAAAATTGTGGTATACTCCATTGAAACCGATACACTAGCAAACACAATAATAAATCTATGAGCTTGAGCTTGTTCTTCATCAGTTTCCAACATAGATAAGTTTGAAACAACACAATCCATTTCTATGAACTCCATAAGTATGGACATGACATATAATACAACACTATCACAATTAACATCTCCTCTACCACCAGTTTTCTGTTTTAAAAAAATGTTAGAATTCAGTGTATTTCCTTTCCATTAGACTTAAGATCCAACGACTATCTATGATGGTTAAAAAGATAAAAAACTACAGATAGATAACATTTTTTTTTTCATTAGTCTTGGTCATCGCACAATAATGGGTTACACTTTTTGGCCAAACTTGACATTGAAATCAATATTTTAAACTAAATCTTCATGTTCTGACACCTATAGCTGCTAAACTATTAAGAATTTGAAGATGATGCGAACTAGTGATTTGTGAGATTTTATTTGTAGATTTTAAATAAATTTTTTTTAAAAGATTTGGAGTTAAATTGTAATTTTTTTTGCATCTCCTTTGATAACTGGTTTTTAATAGTAAACAACATTTTTTTAAAGTGATGTGTACTCCATAGAACATAACTTTTTTTCTACAAAGGATAAAATTCTGATTCTTTTTAAGTTAGATTGGTAACACCGATATATAGTGTATGCATTTGGTTTCATAATGTTTTGTTGAATATATATTTTTTAATTAATTTTTTAAGTCAAACGAATTATAATTTAGACGTAAAACATAACTTTTTCTATGTGTATCTAAATTCAATTTTTTTTCTTTTGTTGAAACAAGGACATCAATACGTAGTGCATAGATATTTTTTAGATTTTTTTTCAGTAATTTACTAATTTTCCATGTGTGTAGAATAGAGAACTTGATGTTCGGTGAAAAACATACATTCACAAGAAATAAAAATAAATATAATAATCAAATTAAATATATTTAAAATTATATTTTTTGGAAAGATTGTAATAAGGACTACATACTTAAAAAACATAAATTTTAAATGAATTCATTTGATCCCTCAAAAGATAAATCAAAATTGGTTTTTTATCAGTATTTTGATAGGTGTAGAGGAGACTCTATTATAGGTATGGTTTAAAACTAGCGGGGTTCTATCCAAGGGGGTTTGATCAAACCCTCTTCAATTAAAATCCTTTAAATAGAACATTTCAAGGCTTAAATCATTATATTTTCTAAAAATATGTGATTTCAGCATAAATCAAGATGTCTCAGAAAGTGTAACCCATTATTGTGGCAGCACCCTCTTTACAAGTAAAGACAAACTAGGAAGGTGAAATGATTAAAAGCTAAAGAGAAATGATCACAATCCTAACAAAGACATTGACAGGGTAAACAGGCATTGATTACAGAACACAAAGACAATATGAACAATAATTATTAAAATAACTTGGTAATTAAGACCTTGGTGTCATCACAACAATACGGCCACAGATCTCAAAGTTCTCTATGCATTTCTTCAAAATCAACATGTTGACAAACTCTGGGTGCTAGATGATTCACTGACTTAGCCCCTTCCAATCATTATACTGCCATCTTTTTAGAAATCTTGGGCCCTTGATCTTGGAGAGTCACCTCCATATCTCCAAATTGTGATGTGAGAAGGGCTTCAACAAACATAGCCTGATATCTACTGAAGGAAATTTAAACAACACTTAAACTATACTGTTAAGATAATTGACAACGAGAATAAATACTGAAATGAATATTAAATTATGATAAAAGTAGACAAGTGCATCAAGGATTGATGGATCTTTGATGTAACAAACTACATAAATACATTGAAATCCTTACTGCAACTACGAATAGAAGCTAGTTTTTCACTCTTTTTAATGATAGAATGATGAATTATCAAGGACATTAGATTTCCATAGTCTATAGTATTGTTCATTCATGCTTCTAGATTAAATTGTGTGAGAATTTTTAGCATCAACATTTTAGATCACACTCTGTGATCGATCATCAGGATGTAGAGAGATAGAAAATAAAAATGTGATGATGTTGATGCAAAGTTTGATCTTTGGTATGTCAATGCAAGCTATAACGATTGCTTTATGCTAATCTAGATGTTCTCATAATGCTCCATTCATGTGATGACGTGTTGACATAGAGCATGTTCTTAAATATGATCATAATCTAGACCTCAATTCCAGAAACTTAATGTGTAAACCGATGAGCAATGGTCACATTTTTGAATTGGGTATCTTGGAATTAACAAGAAGTGGGTTTGAAATCACTCATGTGATGATGTGTTGATGTAGGGCATGTTTTTAAATATGATCAGAATCTAGACCTCAGTTCAAGAAACTTAATGCACAAATCGATGAACAATGGTCACTTTTTTGAATTGGGTTAGCTTGGAATTAACGAGAAGTGGGTTTGAAATCATTCATGTGATGATGTGTTGTTGTAGGGCCTATTTTTAAATACGATCAGAATCTAGACCTCAATTCAAGAAACTTAATGCACAAACTGATGAACAATGGTCACATTTTTTAATTGGATTAGCTTGGAATTAATGAGAAGTGGGTCTGAAACTCAAGGATGGAATTGCACAGTGACATATAAGATGTACACAAATAATTAATAAATTATGTCAATCATTACATACAAATACCTCAATCAAGTGCTTAATCAACACATCACAAGATATGACTACACCACTTACATTGGCCATTGCTTATAATTCTAGATAATTAACAAGAAGTGGGTTTGAAACTGAGGGATGGAATTGCATAACGATTTCTAAAAAGATGGCAGTATAATGATTGGAAGGGGCTAAGTCAGTGAATCATCTAGCACCTAGAGTTTGTCAACATGTTGATTTTGAAGAAATGCGTAGAGAACTTTGAGATCTGTGGGCGTATTGTTGTGATGTCGGCAAGGTCTTCACTACGTTGTGTGTCACTCACAAGCATGGATATGTACAGATGGGTACTAACTCTTGTGGAGGTCATCACAAGGATCTTGGCTTTGGCAATATCCAATATACAACTAAAGCATCTATTGTAGTGGGATGAGTGAAGGAGTATATGTTGTCAAATGGCAATGCAACTGATGGAAAAGAATGCTATAACATTTGGTGCTCTTAGTATGCTATGTTATTAGTGCTTCAGTATGTTTGAGTCTCTTTTTGCTACGGAATATCGTTGTAAGGCGGCTATAGTTTAGGTTCGTGTGGTTTTTGGGCAATCTTTAGAGTTACATTTTGATAAGTTTTTTTTGAGTTTCTATTGTAAATCAATATTGTAAATCAATATTATGTAATCATATTTAGATTTAAAGGGTGGCATTATTAGAACTCAGACTAATTGATTTAAAGCAAAAACAACTATCAACCGACTAACAAAATCATGTATAAATTTTCATTTATGTTTATTTTTAGATTTCCAAAATTTCTTACAGTTTGTCACAACTTTAAACTAGATTAATTAGATAACATTCTTTGTTATGCTCATTAAACAAAATCTTAGTAATAATTTTTTTCTTGTTTATTTACAATTATATAGTAATCTATTTATTTAATATTTTAAATTTGTAAAATATTCCCATAACTTTAAAATCAAATAAATGTTCAACAATATTTTTCCCACATAACATGAAACAAAGATTATTGTTTCAACATCTAATTGGACCAAGATTCAAATAAATAATACATAATGGAATTTCATAATTTATTAAAAATATGAAAAAATATTTCAAAAATATTATAAAATTATAATAAAAACTTAAGTTCCTAACTTAGATATCTAAGTAACATGATGAATTAGAAATTTAAGCATCTATAGAAAATTACATCTCTTGCTATATTGTCTTTATTCCAAACACATGAAATAACATTTTAAACTTAGCTATTTTTCCAAATCTTGTTGAATAAGGCTTCAGCAAACACTAAACTCCACACGCCACATACAAAGAAAGCTGCTCCACATCCTATCCAAAATGCTTCCCATGATATCATACCATCATCAGGATCACCATCATGTTCATTGTCACTAGCCTTACCATCTTTTCCTTTTTTGCATTGAAATGGGAGAGGACTCCCACACAACCCTTTGTTACCTACAAAACTCTCCATGGGCATTCCCTGAATTTGAGTGCTTTGTGGAATCAATCCTGAAAGTTGATTATATGACATGTTCAACACACTTATGTTACTCCATTTTGCAAGACCTTGAGGAATAAGCCCTTCCAATCTATTATGAGAGATATCTAGTGATTCCAACACCACTAGTTGTGAAATGCTTTGAGGAATGTGGCCACTAAGGATGTTGTGAGAAAGGTTCAAATAACGAAGCCCTTCCAAGCTCCCCAAATCCTCAGGAATCCCACCAGTAAAGTTATTCCATGCCAAGCTTATCAATGTTAAGTCAGAACGTACATACTCATATTGTTGTTGGCTTCCCTTAGCAATAAGAGTGAAGTCTACTGTCAAGAATATGTCAATGAACATCTCACTTTGAAAAGTAATAAGATTTGGTGCTCGATTTATACGGTAAAGATTTGCCTTAGATGGTTTCAATGTCTTCATGTATGGTAAATCTACAACATTTAGGATGGGACCTGAAAATGCATTGTTTGATAAATCCATAACTTGAAGTTTTTTCAACTTATTGAAGGAACCTTCTATGGATCCATTGAGGTAGTTATTTCTTAAGTTCAAGAGGAGTAAATTGTCAAGACCAAGTACCCAAGAAGGAAATCCTCCACTTAAGCTATTTGAGCTTAGATCCAAGATTCTTAATGACCAACAACTTGCAAAAGATGTGGGTATTGTTGCTATGAATTTGTTGGAGTGAAGCAATAATACCTTAATAGACTTTAGATTGCCTAGCTCAAAAGGGATGTTCCCGGAAATGCTATTATTTGCAATTGATAGAATCTCTAATTTAGTGCACCTTCCAAGAGATGAAGGCAATTCACCCCCAAAATTGTTGTTCATAAGATTTAGATTCACCAATTCTGACATGGTTCCTGCCAAAAAACAAAGATATAAAACTATTTAAAGAAAATATATTTTGTAAAAAACAGTATCACTTTTTTACTGTATAACTACAGCTAAAGTTTTAGCTGATTATAAATATCTAAGATAAATAGAGGTGAATGATCTTAAAAATAGCCTTGGAACGTAAAAACACTCTTGTGAAAGAAATTCTTCCCAAAAAGTAAAATAAATCATTCATTAATAATAATTTGAAACATTGTTAGATCTGCTAACATTTTTTGTATTTAGAGAACTGTTAGTAACCGAAAAAAATCTATTCATATATATATAATATGAACAATATAGTCCCTCCAGATAAATATAGGTTTAGCAAATGTAGGAAATGAGTAATTAATGAAAGTTCATTACTCTATTCATTAAATAATTCTATTTAGTTATGCTAGGACGTTTATATAATTAAGCATTAAAAAAAATCCAACTAAATTTTTTTGATGTGTTCAAAGGAATGGATAAAATCAAACCTATTTCGGCAGGAATTTGAGCAGTGAGATTATTTGAAGAAAGATCAAGAATCATCAACTTCCTAGAAGTAGCTATTTGGACTGGTATTCCTCCATGGAACCGGTTCCCTGACAGCAGTAGCTCTTCTAGCCTGCGAAATTTTCCAAAATAAGAAGGAACTTGACCGTCCAACTTATTACCATACAGCAGAATCTTTCTTATATTGGATATATTTTGGAAAGAAGTGGGTATTTGTCCATGGATATCATTGGAACTAACGTCCAGCAATTCCAGCTGCTGAAGTCTTCCCAGTGAAGGGGGAATTGCTCCGTGGAGACGATTCTTGTTAAGGTTCAAAACCTTTAGATTGGAAAGCATGCCTAAGCAAGAAGGAATTGGACCAGTGAGATTGTTGTAATTTAAATGAAATCTTAGTAAAGCCGAAAGGTTGCAAAGGGTTTGTGGAATTGTACCTTGAAAACTGGCGACAGACAAATTAAGGTCTCTAAGTGAAGAGAGTGAGCCTATGGAGAGTGGAATGTGGGCATTGAAACGGTTACGATAGAGCTGAAGAGATTTTAAGCTAGTTTGGTTTGATAAATCCATGTTGTTAATTCCCAACCCAAACAGTTTATTACTGCTAAGATCGAGAGTCTGAAGGTTTTTGAGGTGCCAAATTGTAGCAGGGATTGTTCCATTCAGCTCATTGTCCGATAGATTGAGGACAGTGAGATTGGATAGGGTGCCAAGGCAAGAGGGTATGGAGCCGCTTAAATGAGATGACACTATTTCAAGCTGTGTAAGCATGGGAAGATTGCAAATAGCCTCTGGAAGAGCAGAAAAGAAAGTGGTATTTGTGATACGGAGATTGATGATGCGTCCCGTGGTGTTATGGCAAACAACATGCAGTTTATGAGATGAAATGTTCCACCCCTCAACCACACTGAGATCCCCAGGCTGGCATATCCCATGGACATCTACAGATAAACCCAAGAAGAGGGTGAAGAAAACAGCAATTTCAAGGGGCATATGGGTGACTCCATCCATGGCTGGACTACCAAACATATTCTGCGACTCACAGGTTTTCTTGTTTATAGGGATATACAGGAAAAGAGTTAAGGCCTTTGTGTAGAAAGGTTTCCAGCAAAACACGACATGAAGAAGAATTGGGATGTCTCCCGTGTCTTTCTTTCCTCAATTCACGGGTGTACAGCTTGACTAAAGACGACGTACAGTGTCCTTGGGACCCTCAGAATGCATTATTTCTTTCAAATGTTAAGTCAGGTTTACTTTGATTTAATGTTTGCGACTTTCATTAAGCCACACAAATATAAAAAGGTTTCCATCATAGCATGACATGAAGAATTGGGATGTCTCCTTTCTCTTTCTTTTCTCAATTCACGGGGACACAACTTGACTAAAGACGATGTACAATGTCCTTGGGACCCTCAGATTGCATTATTTCTTTCAAATGTTAAGTCAGGATTACTTTCATTTAATGTTTGCGACTTTTATTAACCCACGCAAATATAGAAAGGTTTCCAGTAGAGCATGACATGAAGAAGAATTAGGATGTCTCCCATGTCTTTCTTTTCTCAATTCACGGGTACACAGCTTGAATAAAGACAACGTACAGTGTCCTTGGGACCCTCATAATGCATTATTTCTTTCAAATGTTAAGTCAGGTTTACTTTGATTTAATGTTTGCAGTTTTCATTAAGCCATGCAACTATAGAAAGGTTTCCAGCAGAGCACGACATGAAGAAGAATTGGGGTGTCTCTCATATCTTTCTTTCCTCAATTCATGGGTGCACAACTTGACTAAAGACGACTTACAGTGTCCTTGGGACCCTCAGACTGCATTATTTCTTTCAAATGTTAAGTCAGGTTTACTTTGATTTAATGATTGCAGCGTTCATTAAGCCACACAAATATAAAAAGGTTTCCATTAGAGCATGACATGAAGAAGAATTGGGATGTCTCCTTTGTCTTTCTTTTCTCAATTCACAGGTACACAACTTGACTAAAGACAACGTACAGTGTCCTTGGAACCCTCATACTGCATTATTTCTTTCAAATGTTAAGTCAAGTTTACTTTCATTTAACGTTTGCGGCTTTCATTAAGCCACACAAATATAGAAAGGTTTCCAGTAGAGCATGACATGAAGAAGAATTGGGATGTCTCCCATGTCTTTCTTTTCTCAATTCACGGGTACACAGCTTGACTAAAAATGGCGTACAATGTCCTTGGGACCCTCAAAATGCATTATTTCTTTCAAATGTTAAGTCTGTTTACTTTCATTGAACGTTTGTGGCTTTCATTAAGCCACACAAATATAGAAAGGTTTCCAGTAGAGCATGACGTGAAGAAGAATTGGCATGTCTCCCATGTCTTTCTTTTCTCAATTCACGGGAACACAACGTGACTAAAGACGATGTATAGTGTCCTTGGGACCCCCAAAATGCATCATTTCTTTCAAATGTTAGCCAGGTTTACTTTGATTTACCATTTGCAGCGTTCATTAAGCCACACAAATATAGTACTAACGTTAAATAAATCTAAATAAATATCTAGTTTGAGGTTTTGTGTAGAACGTAATTCTATCTGTCTTGAAATGATTTCTTAGTGTTGTTGTAAATTAGGGTCGGTCAAACAAATGATTTAGAATTCTATAATTTTTTTTATTTTTTTAGGACTACAAAATTGATCCTGTGTTGTAAATTTTATCTTTGCCTATAGATCCAATCTCTGCATTTCTTTATAATTTAGTTTTCCGCTCACCTCAAAGTATTATTTTTATCCCTATAAGTGCCTAAAATATAATAGGCAAATATAGCGTGTCAAATGATAACTAAGAATCCTGAATAAGCTTAAAAATGACATTAGGAAAACAAATTTATTTGGTAGCTAATGCATCTTCAAGGTAAGTTCTCATTTGTCAATGATTTAAGACACCCTAGTCACCACTAACATGATCCTTGTGTTGTATTGTGTTTTTTGTTTTTCTCTTGCCAAGTCAAAAGTCTTGCTCCTTATGCCTTAGTAAATTTATTGTAGTTATTGTCAGTTCACCATGGTACTTTTGCCTTCACTACAAAGTCTTTATCTTTTTATTGTAGTATTCATGCATTCACAATGGGAGATGCATTTTAATGTGCCAACTTCATAATTGTAAAAGATAGTGGTTTCATGTAAAATTGGCTAATTCATAATTCTAGTTCCACAAGTGATTTTGTTTCAAAACGTGAGAACTTCTTTCTAGTTTCTTTAGTTGTTTCTCCTCTAGTTACACTCAATCAAAGTCCATTAATTCTTCATTTCTCTATAATCTTTTTGGTGTGCATTTGTCATTGTAGGCTATTTTTAAACATCATCCACTTCAATAGTCAAAAGTCAATTTTGGCCAATAAAAATAGGACAAATATCTACCACTTTTTATTGTGGATGAGGTGTAAAATTGCTATTGACTGTTTGACCATTGAAGTGGATGATGTTTAAGTAAAGCCGTTATTGTATATATTCATTGCTTTATCTTTTAATCTATCAAAACTACATAAGGCATTTATTTCAATGAGAACTATTGTTGGCAAAACAACACACCCTAGTTTCTTGAAACTAGGGAACCCCTCCCCTTTTTCTTGTAAATTTATTAATTCTTGAACATCCTAACATGAAACATGCATCGTGTTGTTGTAAGTAACTTGGCCAAAAGGTTCTTTCTCTTAGATCCATGTCTCTTGTTTAAATTCTAGTATGTCTCCTATGTAAATTCTAGCTTGCTTGAATGTTGAATGTATTTATTTTAAAGCAATGATGTCTTATTTTAATGCCAACTTGTGATGTAATTATCTTTGTTTAATTTGTACCCTCGCATTCATTGGTAGAACTAAAAGGCCTTATTCGATTTCATTTGCGCGTAGCCTCACATCCACGTTTTCTATAATCTTTGGACTTTATTACTTTTTCTAACATGAGATGTACCATTAAAGTCAATTCACTCAAACGCTTGCGTCCAAGATATAAAGTTATTAACGTCTCATTTACAAGACCAAAAGTTTAAACCTATCAAGGAACCCTTATGGATTATAATTTTTGAAAAGAGCTCATGTCCATTAGGGAGAACATTTCAAGTCTAGTGGACCCTAAAAGCCATATCAAACCTAATTATAATTCTAGGTTCCTCACATGTATCAAGATTTGAATTTTATTACCCAAAAATTAAGGAATTAGGGATATTGAGAGAATTAAGGTGTGAACTGACATGTGGTATTTATTAGAAAGAAAAGGGATAGATTTAACTCAATCAAGGGACATGTGGCAAGATAATTTAGGTTTGCTTTGGTGTCATGAAAGGTTTATTAGAGAAAAGCAATCTTTACTTGTCAATTCAAAAATGGTCTTATCAATTTTGATAGATTAATGAATTTAAAGGTCCGTAACTAGATTTATTGCATTTGTTTAGCTTGAAGAATTATTAAGTATGCTATTATTCTCATTGCCAAGCTAGCTCTCATTAAATATTTTGTTCAAGTACTAAGATGTATTTCTACTCAAGGATTGGTATAGTATGCAACTTCAAAAGAAAATTATAAGACTTGGAAGTATAGGAGTGAACCAAGATCTTCTGAAGGAATATCGATACCTGTTGGCCATGAGAGATGAACAATCACATGCCTAAAAGTTATGAAAAACAAGAGTATGTAATACAAACAAGATTGAAAGCAATAAATCGCAATAATGTGAGAACCAAGATCTTTTGGAGGAATGTCGATACCATTTGGCCACCAAAGATGAACAATCACACGCCTGCAAGTTATGTGAAACAAGAGTATGCAATACAAACAAGATTGGAAGTAATAAGTTGCCATAATACATTTACCCATGATTGATCATGATGTGCATTTATAAGAGAGAGGTGGAGAAAACAATGGAGAAGATAACTTCACATAACTACCACTGATTGAGAGTAGTGAGGAGTTAACTTCCTCAAGACTTGCATGCAATGGTGAATTAACTCTCACTAACTAGGACACCTAAGTAGGCTTAATGCCATGTGGAGCTATCTGATGTACATATAAACAATGCATGAGATAATATATGAATTATCCATATGCATGCAAATAATGCAATAATTAACATATACACTAACACCCCTCTTAAGCATAGCTTAAGTGAGCACAAAGTAAAATTGGGTCTTGGTAACTAGGCCTGATAAGGTACCTGTTGATGAGGTTTTTGTGACTACAAAAACATTAGAATAAAACACAGAGTATCCTATCCTCTCTTGAATAAAGCTTCTCAGACGTTGAACTACATGATCGAATGAGACTGCTCCAAGGTTCCTTTTGTGTCAGGTCTTGACGTGCACAGGGATAGACTCAGTGGAATGATGTGATTTGCTGGTAATCACGAGGGGGACTTACGTGGGCTTACTCCTTTGTAGACATGGAATTCACTCCTGGGACTCAGACTTGTGGGCGAATGGAACTCTTTCACAAATGGACAGCTTGGAATTCCTAGGTTCCACTCTCTAGTTTAGGCGGATGCTTTAGCAATGAAGCTTCTAGAAAACTAATCCTAGTGAAAATCTAAAAGAAAATGCAAAAGATGAGGTAAGGGTTTAGGAATCTAATCAATGGAAATGACTGCTGTTGAAGATGAAACTGGAACTAGTCCTCTGCTTCGCCATGAGACAACAACTAGGCAGGGATGGTGCAATCTTCTAGGGTAGAGGTAGAGGTTTTCATACTGTCCTGTCATGGAACATGGAACTGATCATACAGAAACAACTAAAGTTAAGCATGGATCACGTTCAGACTAACCATACAAAGTGATTTGCAAGCCACAGATCACAAATGGTATGAACTAATCAACTTCAATCATTCAACAAGAACATTTCCATCGCATCTATCTAATGAAAGTAAGAAAATACAAGAGAGAACTTTAATATCTTTTAGATTTGCTCCAAGAAATCAATAAGACCATGCCAAAAATCTAAAGAAATATATGAACACCATTGTTCAATGCATATATTATTGCTTCACAAGGCTGTATTACAACAATCTGACTGATCTTTGGAGTTTCATCTCAGGAAGAACAATGCAGAAATAAAAGCTAACTACTAGGGTGCTCTAGGAGCATCAGACTGATGGAAAAGAGAGAGAGATACAATGAGGCATCCCTCAGCCTTTATATAGGCTCTCAAAAATATCTTAGGGCAAAAGGAAATCAGATTTCCTTAAAACATGTGCCTTGGGTCATATCTTTTAGAAAAGCAGGTGGGGTCATCAGGGTCCACATGTAGGTGACTGCCACCTGTCCTGGTCGTCAGAATGTGTAAGGAAAACTTCCAGCTGTCCTGGTCGTCAGAATGTGTAAGGAAAACTTCCAGCTGTCCTGGTCACCACCTGTCTAGGACTCCTGGATAGGAATGTCCTGTCTATCTGAACTTCCTTGATCACAAATTCCATGGTGTCCTAGAGTCCACTTGTCCTAGTCGCAAATTCCACTTGGAACAGGATTTTGCGACCAGGAATGATTTTCTTCCTGGGCACAAATTCCAGGGTGAACAGGATTTTTATGTGGAGGAATCCTTCCTTGAGCAGGGGCGCACTTTCCTTAGGGTCCTAGAATGGAATTCCTTCCTGAGTTGGAATTCCCTGTCGTGGAATAGAATTCCCTGTCCTGGATTCCTGGGTTGGAATTCCTCATCCTTGGCATGGATTCCATTCTTCCTGATGGATGGTGAACTTGAAGTGTATCCTCTTGGTTTTCCAAGGATTGATCCTCTTGTCTGGAACTGGAATCCTTGATACTAGACTTGGAGTGATTTCTCCCATTCCGCCATCCTTGATATAGGCATTCTCTGTCATTTGAAATCTTTGGAAGGACATCTTAATCTTCCTTATCCCTTTGTGGCGAAGTCTCCCTGTCGCCGAACTAGAATCTTTGATGTTGCCTTCCCTTCCCTCAGTATGCATGTGTAGTTCTTCTTATTGTCAGAACTCCTGGATCCTTGAAATGATCATCATATCTGGCGCTTGAACTCTCTGCATCCATCTTGCTTGCCACGGATCATCTTTGTTCATCCTCCTCATGGAACTTATCCTCGTCTTGGATTCCTACAAAACATGGGAAACCTCGAATAGTCATGATGCACAAAATCCATAAATGCAATGCAATATGAAATGAAACATGAATGATTTTGCAAGTTTTGATCAATTTCACTTATAAATTCCTGAACAAACAAAGGATTTCCCTCATTCTCCAGCATTCTTCATACTCGACTGACTTTTCCTTCATTCCAGGGTTACCAGGCCATGGACAGGAGGAATTTCAGTTGTCAGGGATTCCTGCTCATCCTGGAATTCCACTTGTCCCGGAGGATGAATTTCTACCCTTGGAGGATGAATTTCTGCCCTTGGAGGATGAATTTCTGCCCTCCTTGCTTTGGAATTGAATTTGAATGATTGTAAATGACTTGGGCACCCTCCTTTTATAGGTAAGTTGTCCTTCTTTGCCACTTGGCCGACTAGGTTGGAGGAGGAGAAATTTAGCCGCCATACCTTATCACTGCTGACTTAGCTTTTTGTCCTTTTCTCCCATGTCGATGGTCGGGGATTTATGAATGTTGGGGATTTTGGAATGTCGGGGATTTTGGAATGTCGGGGATTTTGCAATGTCGGGGAATTTGGCATGTCGGGGATTTTGCAATGTCAGGGAATTCCTGAGGTCTGGAATTTTGTGACGTCGGGGATTTCGTGAGGTCTGGAATTTTCTTCCTTAGCATGATCCTTGAACTTTTGTTAAAATCCAGCTAAGTCTTGGAATATTGCCCCTTGGAATCTTACTCAGATGGAAGGTTGCAATTTTGCTTTCTGTGGACAGGAATTCATTTAAGCTGAAACTCCTGGAAGGAGTTGGAATCTGCCTGGCACATCCTCCTACAGGTCCTGGATCAAGTTATTCAGTTGCATTCATGATTGGGTGAGGAGGATTGTTCCGCAGGAATTTCTGAGTTCTAACATCCTCTGAAGGATAGAAATTCACCTGTGGAGGAACTGGCGGGATGTGTCCCTTGGACTTTTATGTTCAGTCTTTTGGATATTTGCTAAGGGTTTCATCACTCCTGTTTTGGCAGGGATAGATTTTCTTATACTGGGATCAGAGACTCCATTTTTAAAACTAGAATTACCTTCTATCTCCTTTAGGGATTCCAGACTTCGAGGTATAATAGGCAAGGAATTCTTCCATGCAAGAGCTAGCAGACTGGGTTCCAGAATTTCATCCTATAGGTCTCCCATTCTAGACTGGATCAGGAATCCTTAGGAGCGCAGAATCCAAGGAGTACTGGATTTTGCACTCAAGGACAAAATTTGTCCTGGAGCGCACAATCCAAAAGGTACTAGATTTTGCACTCAAGGACAAAATTTGTCCTGGAGTGCACAATCCAGGAAGGTACTGGAATTTGCACCACTTGACCTTGGAACTTAGTTTTCAGGGATTTTAAGTCAATGACCTGCATTTTCTTCAGTTTTGGACTAGGATTTCAGTTTTGCAGTAGGTCCGTTCTCTTAGTTATTCCATGGAGGTTCAGATGTTGATACAGGATCAGAAAATGGAGTTCATTTCTCCCATCCTCGTTTGTTCCATCCTTCGTTCATTCCATCCTCGCGGAATCTGTTATTTCCAAGGCGGGATGAGAAGTTCGTTTGTTCCATCCTCCGAGAGTCTCTTTTTGATGGCGAGACACAAAGTTCGTCTGTTCCATCTTTCGTTTGTTCCATCCTCTGGGAATCTGCCTTGATGGCGAGACACGAGGTTCATTTGTTCCATCCTTCGTTTCTTCCATCCTCGCAGAATCTGTCACTTCCAATGTGGGATGAGAGGTTCGTTTGTTCCATCCTTCATTCTTTCCATCCTCCAGGAATCTGTACTTCCAAGGCGGGATGCAAAGTTCATTTCTTTCATCCTTCGTTCCCTCCATCCTTCGTTTCATCCATCCTCTGGGAATCTAATGGTGAGACACGAGGTTCGTTTCTTCCATCCTTCATTCTTTCCATCCTCGCAGAATCTATTGGCGAGGCACGAAGTTCGTTTGTTTCATCCTTCATTTCTTCCATCCTCCAGAAATCTGCTATCTCTACGACTGAAGGATAGATGTTCATTTGTTCCATCTTTCAACTTACGTGTTTGGAATTGGCTAAGTCTGGTAGCCTGAAATCCTGAAATCCTAAAAAAATGACTAAGTCTGAAATCTGGTGGATCTTCCAAATTCTAGATTTTGCATGTTAAATCCAGTGGATTCAAGACCTATCTCAAACATCCTGAAAGGTATATTGAAAAATATTTAAAGTATAAGAAATTCAATCTCTCAACTTATACTTAAATATATTTTTAATATACCTTTACCCTAAGAGACACTGAAAAGTGGCAAAGTTCCCCAGGAGCGCAAAATCCAGTAGGTACTGGATTTTGTGACCAGGACAAAAAGTTGTCTTGGGCACAAAATCTAGTAGGTACTGGATTTTGCGACCAAGACAAAAATATATCCTGGGTGCATAATCCAGTACCAGCTGGATTATGCGACCAGGGATAAGTCTCCTGTCGCAATTCTAGCCTACCAGAGGGGGATTCATTAAATGCTGATTGTCTCCTGAAATTGCCCTAAGTCTTCGATTTGCGAATCTTCTGAGCTATGAAATGAGGTTGAGTGCTAGACTGGGATCATAAGAATATCGCCCGGGTTGAACTTCTGGACTGGAGCTATCTGGCCAGGAACTGAGTTCCATGACCGAAGGATGATCATGCCAAGGAGTGACAGTCTTTGTTGAATTCTGCCCTGGATTGGAACTTTGTGACAAGAATCCAGACAGGAACTTTGGAATAGGATTCCTAGATAGGAACTTTGGAATAGGATTCTTGGATAGGACCTTTGGGACAGGATTCCTAGATAAGACCTTCGGGACAGGATTCCCAGACAGGAACTTTTGGACTGGAGTCTTGGAACAGGAACTTCTGGACTGGAGTCTTGGAATAGAATTCCTTATTCATCACGGAGTCTTATGCTAAGAGCGAAGGATTTAGATTTCTTATGGAATGATGGACTTATGCCATGGATTGGTCAGTTTTGATCGAGGAATGATAGGTAGGGCATTATTCATCCTCAGGAGAAATTCACTATTTCAAGCATTCCTAATGTTCCTGTGAGCTAACTGCTTGGACATTCTTTCCTAGCTTCATGGATTCAGGCAAGAAACTGCAAGATCAAAGCAAAAACGACAGCAAAAGCGAGCAAAAGAGGGGGTCCCCATTTGCAATGGGGTGATGTGTGAAAACTCACAACATCTAGTGCCACCTTTGAACAAATGTTCCTGAACATTCCAAGGATAAAAAGTCCCCTCAAAACTCGAGATCAACAATACAACTTCCTTAAGGCCATCTAGTAGTTAAGAAATATACTCAAAAGGAGAAGAGAGTCAGAGGTTATATCAAGACATCCATCTTTGTTGTTGCATTAAAGAAACATTTTCTTGTAAAGTTCTTCAAGTGCTTCAATGATAAACATGAGTCACAACTTCAAACATCCCTGTGCACACCCACATGTTAAGTTAGATAAACATGAAGACTTGGTCGAGGCTTCAAAATCAAAGAGTTAGTACAACCATTTGTATCTTAAAGATCTAGTGTGTGTGATTGTGTTCATTCCCATCTGTAAGCAACTAGAGTCATCAAAGTTCCTTTACATTGAGCTACGTGATTAGTACGCACCTCCTGAACTACTAGGACATTGCCCCGCTGCCAGCGAGCGTCTATAGCCCCGGCGGGTTTGTCTCATAATTCCACTCGAGTAGAGCCCCACTGCCAGCGAGCGTCCATAGCCTCGGTGGAGATTGCTCGATTGTCCATCTAACTAAGTTATAGTGTGTGATTGAGTGCTTTGTTCTTTTTCCTTTTTTTTTTTGGATTTTCAACTGATTAGAATTATGACAGAGTACAATGCAGTACTTTTACCCTTGCAACACATGCTTTTGATGGCATAGGTTACGTTGATAACTCAGCTGGCTGGGTGTGGAATACCGATGGCGGCAAAGGTGGACCATGGATTTTTCACTTAATGTAAGATCACAAAGTCTCTCCTAGTGACTTCCAAATTTTTTAGTGTGTAAAGTATAAGATCTCAACATACTTCAAGCCATCCTAAATAGTCGATTTATCTTCCAAGAGCAAGCAGCATATTATCCAAACACTAATAATGGAGCTCACAACGAACGCATCCGTTTGACAAGAGTTTCTCAAAGGAAAACTAGGAAGTGTTCATTTAAAGATTTAAGCATTTTAAACATATAATCAAAGATATTCATGTCGAGATGTAATGTATGATTCTAATCTTGAGTCAAGTACGAATCTTAACAGAAGATAAGCTAAAGAAAAGTTATCCTGAAGATTCAAGCAATCTCATGAGCAATTTATCCAAGGAATGAGTCTCACGGTGGAAGTGCCAGATTGTGTTTTTAGAAGTTCAACACCTCCTTGCAAAAAAATTGGAATCCCCAGAAAAGGAAACCTAAAACTAAAGCAAACTACCAAACTAAGGAAAGCAAATCTAAACTAAAGCAAACTAAAAAGAAACCTATCTAACTATGAACAAGACCCAAAAGACCTAAATATATACATGATCTAACATGATTTCTCAAGATGAATAGGAGCAATAATGCACAAGTGACTGTTCGGAGTGTAGCAAATTCATCCTTGAATTCAGAGAAAACATCTTGCACACTACATTTCTCATATTCAAGCAAAATTTCATGTAGGATTATCAATTGTGGCAATTCAAAAGGACCATGATTAATCCAAACACAAGTTGTTTTTCCTAAGTTTCCATAATCAAATTCATAATTTTCACAACTAAAGGCAGGGAGAGAAACAACCTGGGATACTTCATCTTCTAGTGGAATTTGTTCAATCTCCATCAGCGTATCAAGAGGTCGCAATTGATGATGGATCATTCCTCTTGCAGCAAATCGTTCATCTTGGAATAACTTTGGCAAAAGATGTTCAGGCGCTTCCTTTCTTGGGTCTTCCAGCACCCCATCGAATTGTCCTTCTTCCTTGGACTCAATAGCTGGTACCTTTTTATCTAGCATATCCATAAGGTTGTCTTCCTCTCCAAGGACACTTGAAATTCCTTGTGATTCATTTTCAATGACTTCCTCTTGTAGTATGGACGGGTGTTCATCAAGGATTTCTTCCTCTTGCAATGGACTGGGGCACCTTCATTTTTGATGACCTTGCTCATCACTTGCATTTGTTTGGACATCTTCTAATACTTTTCCAACTTCTCGTTCAGTAGGCTCTTTCTTTCTTGGAGAAAGATATGCAAATTTGTTCTCCTCAATAGTATTTTGATTGTCAGAGCCATTTGTACTGTCTGCACTATTGGATGGAACAGGAAAGTCTTCTCCTTTGGATGGATAATTGATTTCTTGAAGACACTTGCTCCACAAGATGTCCAATCTTAATCTTGTCTTGGATTCCTCCTCCAACCTCAATTGTTCCTTGACTTGATGAATAGCTTCTGCACAAGACGAACAGGTGAGTTCTGAATGGGCTATGTTATGAATCCTGCACCATCCTCTTGGAATCAAGAAGTCTTCTGTAGGCAAATCATTCTCAATGCTCAATATCTTCTTGATCATTTCCTTGAAACTCCTGAAGAACTCCCTTTCATCAAAGAGAATGTCGGGCACTACTTTCATAGGAACAACTGGCTCATGCACCTGTGAAAAGGGAATTTTCCCTTGCACTACTAATTCCATCCTAGATAGAAATGTCAGACAATACATTTCATTGTGTCCATTGGTCTCGTGGATTCTACATCCCTTCCGTGATGCAAATTCATCCAAGCTCTTAGGGTGAAGTTGTGCATTCAGGGTCCACCAGAGCTGCAGAAGGTTAACTTGAGGGTGATCCATATAGAATTGCCTTGAAGGTCCTGAGAAATCCATGTCTTCTTTTATTTTCTGAATTTTTTACTTTTTTTTTTTGGTATTTCCCACATATGATGAGATCTAGCAAATCTCAAATTCTTCCTTGAAACCTCACTTTGGTTCCGCATTCACAGTCCGGAGTTCATTCAACATTCCCTCCTTCTGTTGAGCATTTGATGGAGAAATGACTTGAAGTGGATAAGGCAATCCTTATTCCAGCCTCAGAATGAACAAGAAAATTCGTAGTTCATGCCCAGAATGAATGGAGTAATTCCTTGAACAACCCTCCTTCTAGCGCTAATTTATGTTGATGCGTTGGAAGAGAGGGCCGTGCTGATGAAATCAATGTCTTTGAACGAAGCAATGCTCCTTTGCTCTGCCCTCCTTCTAGCGCCAATTTATGTTCATGAGGTTTTTGTGACTACAACAACATTAGAATAAAACACAGAGTATCCTATCCTCTCTTGAATAAAGCTTCTCAGACGCTGAACTACGTGATCGAATGAGACTGCTCCAAGGTTCCTTTTGTGTCAGGTCTTGACGTGCACAAGGATAGACTCAGTGGAATGATGTGATTTGCTGGTAATCATGAGGGGGACTTATGTTGGCTTACTCCTTCGTAGACATGGAATTCACTCCTGGGACTCAGACTTGTGGGCGAATGGAACTCTTTCACAAATGGACAGCTTGGAATTCCTAGGTTACACTCTCTAGTTTAGGCGGATGATTTGGCAATGAAGCTTCTAGAAAACTAATCCTAGTGAAAATTTAAAAGAAAATGCAAAAGATGAGGTAAGGGTTTAGGAATCTAATCAATGGAAATGACTGTTGTTGAAGATGAAACTGGAACCTGTCCTCTGCTTCGCCATGAGACAACAACTAGGCAGGGATGGTGCAATCTTCTAGGGTAGAGGTAGAGGTTTTCATACTGTCCTGTCATGGAACATGGAACTGATCATATAGAAACAACTGAAGTTAAGCATGGATCACGTTCAGACTAACCATACAAAGTGATTTGTAAGCCACAAATCACAAATGGTATGAACTAATCAACTTCAATCATTCAACAAGAACATTTCCATCGCATCTATCTAATGAAAGTAAGAAAATAAAAAGAGAGAACTTTAATATCTTTTAGATTTTCTCTAAGAAATCAATAAGACCATGCAAAAAATCTAAAGAAATATATGAACACCATTCTTCAATGCATATATTATTGCTTCAGAAGTCTGTATTACAACAATTTGACTAATCTTTGGAGTTTTAGCTCAGCAAGAACAATGCAGAAATAAAGGCTAACTACTAGGGTGCTCTAGGAGCATCAGACTGATGGAAAAGAGAGAGAGATACAATGAGGCATCCCTTAGCCTTTATATAGGCTCTCAAAAATATCTTAGGGCAAAAGGAAATCAGATTTCCTTAAAACATGTGCCCTGGGTCATATCTTCTAGAAAAGCAGGTGGGGTCGTCAGGATCCACATGTAGGTGACTGCCACCTGTCCTGGTCGTCAGAATGTGTAAGGAAAACTTCCAACTATCCTGGTCGTCAGAATGTGTAAGGAAAACTTCCAGCTGTCCTGGTCGCCACCTGTCTAGGACTCTTGGATAGGAATGTCCTGTCTGTCTGGAACTTCCTTGGTCGCAAATTCCATGGTGTCCTGGAGTCCACTTGTCCTGGTCGCAAATTCACTTGGAACAGGATTTTGCGACCAGGAATGATTTTCTTCCTAGGCGCAAATTGCAAGGTGAACAAGATTTTTATGTGGAGGAATCCTTCCTTGAGCAGGGGCACACTTTCCTTAGGGTCCTGGAATGGAATTCCTTCCTGAGTTGGAATTCCCTGTCGTGGAATAGAATTCCCTGTCCTGGATTCCTGGGTTGGAATTCCTCATCCTTGGCATGGATTCCCGTTCTTCCTGATGGATGGTGAACTTGAAGTGTATCCTCTAGGTATTCCAAGGATTGATCCTCTTGTCTGGAACTGGAATCCTTGATACTAGACTTGGAGTGATTTCTCCCATTCCGCCATCCTTGATATAGGCATTCTCTGTCATTTGAAATCTTGTGAAGGACATCTTGATCTTCCTTATCCCTTTGTGCGAAGTCTCCCTGTCGCCGAACTAGAATATTTGATGTTACCTTCCCTTCCCTCGGTATGCATGTGTAGCCTTCTTATTGTCAGAACTCCTGGATCCTTGAAATGGTCATCATTTCCAATGCTTGAACTCTTTGCATCCATCTTGCTTGCCCCGGATCATCTTTGTTCATCCTCCTCATGGAACTTATTCTCGTCTTGGATTCTTGCAAAACATGGGAAACCTCGAATAGTCATGATGCACAAAATCCATAAATGCAATGCAATATGAAATGAAACGTGAATGATTTTGCAAGTTTTGATCAATTTCACTTATAAATTCCTGAACAAACAAAGGATTTTCCTCATTCTCTGGCATTCTTCATACTTGACTGACTTTTCCTTCATTCCAGGGTTACCAGGCATGGATAGGAGGAATTTCAGTTGGTCAGGGATTCCTGGGAGTCGGGGATTCCTGCTCATCCTAGAATTCCACTTGTCCCGGAGGATGAATTTCTGCCCTCCTTTCTTTGGAATTGAATTTGAATGATTGTAAATGACTTGGGCGCGCTCCTTTTATAGGTAAGTTGTCCTTGTTTGCCACTTGGCCGACCTAGGTTGGAGGAGGAGAAATTTAGCCGCCATACCTTATCACTGGCCGACTTAGCTTTTTGTCCTTTTCTCCCATGTCGGTGGTCGGGGATTTATGAATGTCGGGGATTTTGGAATGTCAGGGATTTTGGCATGTCGGGGATTTTGCAATGTCAGGGAATTTGGCATGTCAGGGATTTTGCAATGTCGGGGAATTCCTGAGGTGTGGAATTTTGCGACGTCGGGGATTTCCTGAGGTTTGGAATTTTCTTCCTTAGCATGATCCTTGAACTTTTGTTAAAATCCAGCTAAGTCTTGGAATATTGCCGCTTGGAATCTTACTCAGATGGAAGGTTGCAATTTTGCTTTCTATGGACAGGAATTCATTCAAGCTGAAACTCCCGGAAGGAGTTGGAATTTGCCTGGCACGTCCTCCTACAGGTTCTGGATCAAGTTGTTCAGTTGCATTCATGATTGGGTGAGGAGGATTGTTCCGCAAGAATTTTTGAGTTCTAACATCCTCTGAAGGACAGAAATTCACCTGTGGAGGAACTGGCGGGATGTGTCCTTGGACTTTTATGTTCAGTCTTTTGGATATTTGCTAAGAAATTCATGACTCTATTTTGGCAGGGATAGATTTTCTTATACTGGGATCAGAGACTCCATTTTTAAAACCAGAAGTACCTTCTATCTCCTTTAGGGATTCTGGACTTCGAGGTATAATAGGCGTGGAATTCTTCCATGCAAGAGCTGGCAGACTGGGTTCCAGAATTTCATCCTACAGGTCTCCCATTCCAGACTGGATCAGGAAACCATAGGAGCACAGAATCCAAGGAGTACTGGATTTTGCGCTCAAGGACAAAGTTTGTCCTAGAGCGCACAATCTAGAAGGTACTGGATTTTGTGCTCAAGGACAAAATTTGTCCTGGAGCACAGAATCCAAAAGGTACTGGATTTTGCGCTCAAGGACAAAATTTGTCCTGGAGCGCACAATCCAGGAGGTACTGGAATTTGCGCCACTTGACCTTGGAACTCAGTTTTTAGGGATTTTAAGTCAATGACCTGCATTTTCTTCAGTTTTGGACTAGGATTCCAGTTTTGCAGCAGGTCTGTTCTCTTAGTTATTCCATGGAGGTTCAGATGTTGATACAGGATCAGAAAATGGAGTTCATTTCTCCCATCCTCGTTTGTTCCATCCTTCGTTCATTCCATCCTCGCGGAATCTGTTATTTCCAAGGTGGGATGCGAAGTTCGTTTGTTCCATCCTTTGTTTCTTCCATCCTCCGAGAGTCTCTTTTCGATGGCGAGACACGAAGTTCGTCTGTTTCATCTTTCGTTTGTTCCATCCTTATTTGTTCCATCCTCCGGGAATCTGCCTTCGATGGCGAGACACAAGGTTCATTTGTTCCATCCTTCGTTTCTTCCATCCTCGTAGAATCTATCACTTCCAATGCGGGATGAGAGGTTCGTTTGTTCCATCCTTCATTCCTTCCATCCTCCAAGAATCTGTTACTTCCAAGGCGGGATGTGAAGTTCATTTCTTCCATCCTTCATTCCCTCCATCCTTCGTTTCTTGCATCCTCTGGGAATTTGATGGTGAGACACGAGGTTCGTTTCTTCGATCCTTCATTTCTTCCATCCTTCGTTCCTTCCATCCTCGCAGAATCTGTTGGCGAGGCACGAAGTTCGTTTGTTTCATCCATCCTTCAGAAATCTTCTATCTCTACGACTGAAGGATAGATGTTCATTTGTTCCATCTTTCAACTTACCTATTTGGAATTGGCTAAGTCTGGTAGCCTGAAATCCTGAAATCTTGAAAAAATGACTAAGTCTGAAATCTGGTGGATCTTCCAAATTCTAGATTCTGCATGTTAAATCTGGTGGATTCAAGACCTATCTCAAACATCCTGAAAGGTATATTGAAAAATATTTAAAGTATAAGAAATTCAATCTCTCAACTTATACTTAAATATATATTTTTAATATACCTTTACCCTAATAGACACTGAAAAATGGCAAAGTTCCACAGGAGCGCAAAATCCAGTAGGTACTGGATTTTGCGACCAGGACAAAAAGTTGTTCTGGGCGCAAAATCTAGTAGGTACTCGATTTTGCGACCAGGACAAAAATCTATCCTGGGCGCATAATCCAGTACCAGCTGGATTATGCGACCAGGGATAAGTCTCCTGTCGCAATTCCAGCCTACCGGAGGGGGATTCATTAAATGCTGATTGTCTCCTGAAATTGCCCTAAGTCTTCGATTTGCGAATCTTCTGAGCTATGAAATGAGGTTGAGTGCCAGACTGGGATCATAAGAATATTGCCCGGGTTGAACTTCCGGACTGGAGCTATCTGGCCAGGAACTGAGTTCCATGATCGAAGGATGATCATGCCAAGGAGTGACAGTCTTTGTTGAATTCTGCCCCAGATTGGAACTTTGTGACAAGAATCTAGACAGGAACTTTGGAATAGGATTCCTGGATAGGAACTTTGGAATAGGATTCTTGGATAGGACCTTTGGGACAGGATTCCTAGATAAGACCTTCAGGACAGGATTCTCGGACAGGAACTTTTGGACTGGAGTCTTGGAACAGGAACTTCTGGACTGAAGTCTTGGAACAGGATTCCTTATTCATCACGGAGTCTTATGCTGAGAGCGAAGGATTTGGAATTCTTATGGAATGATGGACTTATGCCATGGATTGGTCAGTTTTGATTGAGGAATGATAGGTAGGGCATTATTCATCCTCAGGAGAAATTCACTATTTCAAGCATTCCTAATGTTCCTTGTGAGCTAACTGCTTGGACATTCTTTCCTAGCTTCATGGATTCAGGCAAGAAACTGCAAGATCAAAGCAAAAACGATGGCGAAAGCGAGCAAAAGAGGGGGTCCCCATTTGCAATGGGCGATGTGTGAAAACATCACAACATCTAGCGCCACCTTTGAACAAATGTTCCTGAACATTCCAAGGATAAAAGGTCCCCTCAAAACTCAAGATCAACAATACAACTTCCTTAAGGCCATCTATCAGTTAAGAAATATACTCAAAAGGAGAAGAGAGTCATAGGTTATATCAAGACATCCATCTTTGCTGTTGCATTAAAGAAACATTTTCTTTTAAAGTTCTTCAAGCGCTTCAATGATAAACATGAGTCACAACTTTAAACATCCCTGTGCACACCCACATGTTAAGTTAGATAAACATGAAGACTTGGTCGAGGCTTCAAAATCAAAGGGTTAGTACAACCATTTGTATCTTAAAGATCTAGTGTGTGTGATTGTGTTCATTCCCATCTATTAGGAATTAGGGTCATCAAAGTTCCTTTACTTTGAGCTATGTGATTGGTACTCACCTCCTGAACTACCTGGACATTGCCCCGCCGGCAACGAGCGTCTATAGCCCCAGCGGGTTTGTCTCATAATTCCACTCGAGTAGATCCCCACTGCCAGCAAGCGTCCATAGCCCCGGTGGAGATTGCTCGATTGTCCATCTAACTGAGTTATAGTGTGTGATTGAGTGCTTTGTTCTTTTGCCTTTTTTTTAATTTTCAACTGATTAGAATTACGGCAGAGTACAATGCAGTACTTTTACCCTTGCAACACATGCTTTTGAAGGCATAGGTTATGTTGATAACTCAGCTGGCTGGGTGTGGAATACCGATGGCGGCAAAGGTGGACCATGGATTTTTCACTTAATGTAAGATCACAAAGTCTCTCCTAGTGACTTCCAAATTTTTTAGTGTGTAAAGTATAAGATCTCAACATACTTCAAGCCATCCTAAACAATCGATTTATCTTCCAAGAGCAAGTAGCATATTATCCAAACACTAATAATGGAGCTCACAACAAACGCATCCGTTTGACAAGAGTTTCTCAAAGGAAAACTAGGAAGTGTTCATTTAAAGATTTAAGCATTTTAAACATATAATCAAAGATATTCATGTCGAGATGTAATGTATGATTCTAATCTTGAGTTAAGTACGAATCTTAACAGAAGATAAGCTAAAGAAAAGTTATCCTGAAGATTCAAGCAATCTCATGAGCAATTTATCCAAGGAATGAGTCTCACGGTGGAAGTGCCAGATTGTGTTTTTAGAAGTTCAACACCTCCTTGCAAAAAAATTGGAATCCCCAGAAAAGGAAACCTAAAACTAAAGCAAACTACCAAACTAAGGAAAGCAAATCTAAACTAAAGCAAACTAAAAAGAAACCTATCTAACTATGAACAAGACCCAAAAGACCTAAATATATACATGATCTAACATGATTTCTCAAGATGAATAGGAGCAATAATGCACAAGTGACTGTTCAGAGTGTAGAAAATTCATCCTTGAATTCAGAGAAAACATCTTGCACACTACATTTCTCATATTCAAGCAAAATTTCATGTAGGATTATCAATTGTGGCAATTCAAAAGGACCATGATTAATCTAAACACAAGTTGTTTTTCCTAAGTTTCCATAATCAAATTCATAATTTTCACAACTAAAGGCAGGGAGAGAAACAACCTGGGATACTTCATCTTCTAGCGGAATTTGTTCAATCTCCATCAGCGTATCAGGAGGTCGCAGTTGATGATGGATCATTCCTCTTGCAGCAACTCGTTCATCTTGGAATAACTTTGGCAAAAGATGTTCAGGTGCTTCCTTTCTTGGGTCTTCCAGCGCCCCTTCGAACTGTCCTTCTTCCTTGGACTCAATAGCTGGTACCTTTTTATCCAGCATATCCATAAGGTTGTCTTCCTCTCCAAGGACACTTGAAATTCCTTGTGATTCATTTTCAATGACTTCCTCTTGTAGTATGGACAGGTGTTCGTCAAGGATTTCTTCCTCTTGCAATGGACTGGGGTCACCTTCATTTTTGATGACCTTGCTCGTCACTTGCATTTGTTTGGTCATCTTCTAATACTTTTCCAACTTCTCGTTCAGCAGGCTCTTTCTTTCTTGGAAGAAGATATGCAAATTTGTTCTCCTCAATAGTATTTTGATTGTCAGAGCCATTTGTACTATCTGCACTATTGAATGGAATGGGAAAGTCTTCTCCTTTGGATGGATAATTGATTTCTTGAAGACACTTGCTCCACAAGATGTCCAATCTTAATCTTGTCTTGGATTCCTCCTCCAACCTCAATTGTTCCTTGACTTGATGAATAGCTTCTGCACAAGACGAACAGGTGAGTTTTGAATGGGCTATGTTATGAATCCTACACTATCCTCTTGGAATCAAGAAGTCTTCTGTAGGCAAATCATTCTCAATGCTCAATATCTTCTTGATCATTTCCTTGAAACTCCTGAAGAACTCCCTTTCATCAAAGAGAATGTCGGGCACCACTTTCATAGGAACAACTGGCTCATGCACCTGTGAAAAGGGAATTTTCCCTTGCACTGCTAATTCCATCCTAGATAGAAATGTTAGACAATACATTTCATTGTGTCCATTGGTCTCGTGGATTCTACATCCCTTCCGTGATGCAAAGTCATCCAAGCTCTTAGGGTGAAGTTGTGCATTCAGGGTCCACTAGAGCTGTAGAAGGTTAACTTGAGGGTGATCCGTATAGAATTGCCTTGAAGGTCCTAAGAAATCCATGTCTTCTTTTATTTTCTAAATTTTTTACATTTTTTTTTTGGTATTTCCCACATATGATGAGATCTAGCAAATCTCAAATTCTTCCTTGAAAGCTCACTTTGGTTCCGCATTCATAGTCTGGAGTTCATTCAACATTCCCTCCTTCTGTTGAGCATTTGATGGAGAAATGACTTGAAGTGGATAAGGCAATCCTTATTCCAGCCTCAGAATGAACAGGAAAATTCGTAGTTCATGCCTAGAATGAATGGAGTAATTCCTTGAACGGCCCTCCTTCTAGCGCTAATTTATGTTGATGCGTTGGAAGAGAGGGGTGTGCTGATGAAATCAATGTCTTTGAACGAAGCAATGCCCCTTTGTTCTGCCCTCCTTCTAGCGCCAATTTATGTTGATGAGGTTTTTGTGGCTACAACAACATTAGAATAAAACACAGAGTATCCTATCCTCTCTTGAATAAAGCTTCTTAGATGCTGAACTACGTGATCGAATGAGACTGCTCCAAGGTTCCTTTTGTGTTAGGTCTTGACGTGCACAGGGATAGACTCAGTGGAATGATGTGATTTGCTGGTAATCACGAGGGGGACTTACATGGGCTTACTCCTTCGTAGACATGGAATTCACTCCTGGGACTCAGACTTGTGGGCGAATGGAACTCTTTCACAAATGGACAGCTTGGAATTCCTAGGTTCCACTCTCTAATTTAGGCGGATGATTTGGCAATGAAGCTTCTAGAAAACTAATCCTAGTGAAAATCTAAAAGAAAATGCAAAAGATGAGGTAAGGGTTTAGGAATCTAATCAATGGAAATGACTGCTGTTGAAGATGAAACTGGAACCAATCCTCTGCTTCACCATGAGACAACAACTAGGCAGGGATGGTGCAATCTTCTGGGGTAGAGGTAGAGGTTTTCATACTGTCCTGTCATGGAACATGGAACTAATCATATAGAAATAGCCGAAGTTAAGCATGGATCACGTTCAGACTAACCATACAAAGTGATTTGCAAGCCACAGATCACAAATGGTATGAACTAATCAACTTCAATCATTCAACAAGAACATTTCCATCGCATCTATCTAATGAAAGTAAGAAAATACAAGAGAGAACTTTAATATCTTTTAGATTTGCTCCAAGAAATCAATAAGACCATGCCAAAAATCTAAAGAAATATATGAACACTATTCTTCAATGCATATATTATTGCTTCAGAAGTCTGTATTACAACAATCTGACTGATCTTTGGAGTTTCAGCTCAGGAAAAACAATGCAGAAATAAAAGCTAACTACTAGGGTGCTCTAGGAGCATCAGACTGATGGAAAAGAGAGAGAGATACAATGAGGCATCCCTCAGCCTTTATATAGGCTCTCAAAAATATCTTAGGGCAAAAGGAAATCAGATTTCCTTAAAACATGTGCCCTGGGTCATATCTTCTAGAAAAGTAGGTGGGGTCGTCAGGATCCACATGTAGGTGATTGCCACCTGTCCTGGTCGTCAGAATGTGTAAGGAAAACTTCCAGCTGTCCTGGTCGCCACCTGTCTAGGACTCCTGGATAGGAATGTCCTGTCTGTCTGGAACTTCCTTGGTCGCAAATTCCATGGTGTCCTGGAGTCCACTTGTCCTGGTCGCAAATTCATTTGGAACAGGATTTTGCGACCAGGAATGATTTTCTTCCTGGGCGCAAATTGCAAGGTGAACAAGATTTTTATGTGGAGGAATCCTTCCTTGAGCAGGGGCACACTTTCCTTAGGGTCCTGGAATGGAATTCCTTCCTGAGTTGGAATTCCCTGTCGTGGAATAGAATTCCCTATCCTGGATTCCTGGGTTGGAATTCCTCATCCTTGGCATGGATTCCCGTTCTTCCTGATGGATGGTGAACTTGAAGTGTATCCTCTAGGTATCCCAAGGATTGATCCTCTTGTCTAGAACTGGAATCCTTGATACTAGACTTGGAGTGATTTCTCCCATTCCGCCATCCTTGATATAGGCATTCTCTGTCATTTGAAATCTTTGGAAGGACATCTTGATCTTCCTTATCCCTTTGTGCGAAGTCTCCCTGTCGCCGAACTAGAATATTTGATGTTGCCTTCCCTTCCCTCGGTATGCATGTGTAGCCTTCTTATTGTCAGAACTCCTGGATCCTTGAAATGGTCATCATTTCCAGCGCTTGAACTCTTTGCATCCATCTTGCTTGCCCCGGATCATCTTTGTTCATCCTCCTCATGGAACTTATTCTCGTCTTGGATTCCTGCAAAACATGGGAAACCTCGAATAGTCATGATGCACAAAATCCATAAATGCAATGCAATATGAAATGAAACATGAATGATTTTGCAAGTTTTGATCAATTTCATTTATAAATTCCTGAACAAACAAAGGATTTTCCTCATTCTCTGGCATTCTTCATACTCGACTGACTTTTCCTTCATTCCAGGGTTACCAGGCATGGATAGGAGGAATTTCAGTTGGTTAGCGATTCCTGGGAGTCGGGGATTCCTGCTCATCCTGGAATTCCACTTGTCCCGGAGGATGAATTTCTGCCCTTGGAGGATGAATTTCTGCCCTCCTTTGTTTGGAATTGAATTTGAATGATTTTAAATGACTTGGGCGCGCTCCTTTTATAGGTAAGTTGTCCTTGTTTGCCACTTGGCCGACCTAGGTTGGAGGAGGAGAAATTTAGCCGCCATACCTTATCACTGGCTGACTTAGCTTTTTGTCCTTTTCTCCCATGTCGGTGGTCGGGGATTTATGAATGTTGGGGATTTTGGAATGTCGGGGATTTTGGCATGTCGGGGATTTTGCAATGTCAGGGAATTTGGCATGTCAGGGATTTTGCAATGTCGGGGAATTCCTGAGGTGTGGAATTTTGCGACGTCGGGGATTTCCTGAGGTCTGGAATTTTCTTCCTTAGCATGATCCTTGAACTTTTGTTAAAATCCAGCTAAGTCTTGGAATATTGCCGCTTGGAATCTTACTCAGATGGAAGGTTGCAATTTTGCTTTCTATGGACAGGAATTCATTCAAGCTGAAACTCCTGGAAGGAGTTGGAATCTGCCTGGCACGTCCTCCTACAGGTCCTGGATCAAGTTGTTCAGTTGCATTCATGATTGGGTGAGGAGGATTGTTCCGCAAGAATTTCTGAGTTCTAACATCCTCTGAAGGACAGAAATTCACCTGTGGAGGATCTGGTGGGATGTGTCCTTGGACTTTTATGTTCAGTCTTTTGGATATTTGCTAAGAAATTAATCACTCTATTTTGGCAGGGATAGATTTTCTTATACTGGGATCAGAGACTCCATTTTTAAAACCAGAAGTACCTTCTATCTCCTTTAGGGATTCTGGACTTCGAGGTATAATAGGCGTGGAATTCTTCCATGCAAGAGCTGGCAGACTGGGTTCCAGAATTTCATCCTACAGGTCTCCCATTCCAGATTGGATCAGGAAACCATAGGAGCACAGAATCCAAGGAGTACTGGATTTTGCGCTCAAGGACAAAGTTTGTCCTGGAGCGCACAATCCAGAAGGTATTGGATTTTGTGCTCAAGGACAAAATTTGTCCTGGAGCACAGAATCCAAAAGGTACTGGATTTTGCGCTCAAGGACAAAATTTGTCCTGGAGCGCACAATCCAGGAGGTACTGGAATTTGCGCCACTTGACCTTGGAACTCAGTTTTTAGGGATTTTAAGTCAATGACCTGCATTTTCTTCAGTTTTGGACTAGGATTCCAGTTTTGCAGCAGGTCTGTTCTCTTAGTTATTCCATGGAGGTTCAGATGTTGATACAGGATCAGAAAATGGAGTTCATTTCTCCCATCCTCGTTTGTTCCATCCTTCGTTCATTCCATCCTCGCGGAATCTGTTATTTCCAAGGTGGGATGCGAAGTTCGTTTGTTCCATCCTTCATTTCTTCCATCCTCTGAGAGTCTCTTTTTGATGGCGAGACACGAAGCTTGTCTATTCCATCTTTCATTTGTTCCATCCTTGTTTGTTCCATCCTCCGGGAATCTGCCTTCGATGGCGAGACACGAGGTTCATTTGTTCCATCCTTCGTTTCTTCCATCCTCACAAAATCTGTCACTTCGAATGCGGGATGAGAGGTTCGTTTGTTCCATCCTTCATTCCTTCCATCCTTCGGGAATCTGTTACTTCCAAGGCAAGATGCGAAGTTCGTTTCTTCCATCCTTCGTTCCCTCCATCTTTTGTTTCTTCCATCCTCTGGGAATCTGATGGTGAGACACGAGGTTCGTTTCTTCCATCCTTCATTCCTTCCATCCTTCGTTCCTTCCATCCTCGCAGAATCTGTTGGTGAGGCACGAAGTTCATTTGTTTCATCCTTCATTTCTTCCATCCTCCGGAAATCTGCTATCTCTACGACTGAAGGATAGATGTTCATTTGTTCCATCTTTCAACTTACCTGTTTGGAATTGGCTAAGTCTGGTAGCCTGAAATCCTGAAACCCTGAAAAAATGACTAAGTCTGAAATCTGGTGGATCTTCCAAATTCTAGATTCTGCATGTTAAATCCAGTGGATTCAAGACCTATCTCAAACATCCTGAAAGGTATATTGAAAAATATTTAAAGTATAAGAAATTCAATCTCTCAACTTATACTTAAATATATTTTTTAATATACCTTTACCATAAGAGACACTGAAAAGTGGCAAAGTTCCCCAGGAGCGCAAAATCCAGTAGGTACCGGATTTTGTGACCAGGACAAAAAGTTGTCTTGGGCACAAAATCTAGTAGGTACTGGATTTTGCAACCAAGACAAAAATCTATCCTGGGCGCATAATCCAGTACCAGCTGGATTATGCGACCAGGGATAAGTCTCCTGTCGCAATTCCAGCCTACTGGGGGGGATTCATTAAATGCTGATTGTCTCCTGAAATTGCCCTAAGTCTTCGATTTGTGAATCTTCTGAGCTATGAAATGAGGTTGAGTGCCAGACTGGGATCATAAGAATATCCCCCGGGTTGAACTTCCAGACTGAAGCTATCTGGCTAGGAACTGAGTTCCATGACTGAAGGATGATCATGCCAAGGAGTGACAGTCTTTGTTGAATTCTACCCTGGATTGGAACTTTGTGACAAGAATCCAGACAGGAACTTTGGAATAGGATTCCTTGATAGGAACTTTGGAATAGGATTCTTGGATAGGAACTTTGGGATAGGATTCCTAGATAAGACCTTCGGGACAGGATTCCCGAACAGGAACTTTTGGACTGGAGTCTTGGAACATGAACTTCTGGACTAGAGTCTTGGAACAAGATTCCTTATTCATCACGGAGTCTTATGTTGAGAGCGAAGGATTTGGATTTCTTATGGAATGATGGACTTATGCCATGGATTGGTCAGTTTTGATCGAGGAATGATAGGTAGGGCATTATTCATCCTCAGGAGAAATTCACTATTTCAAGCATTCCTAATGTTCCCTGTGAGCTAACTGCTTGGACATTCTTTCCTAGCTTCATGGATTCAGGCAAGAAACTGCAAGATCAAAGCAAAAACGATAGTGAAAGCGAGCAAAAGAGGGGGTCCCCATTTGCAATGGGGCGATGTGTGAAAACGTCACAATAGTACACAAAAGAGATAAATAATCCTCCTATTTTTATTGACTAGAATTTACCTTTGACTATTATAACCGTCCATGACTAATTTTTTCCATCTTTGACCATTATAGCCGCCCATGACTAAATGTTTTCACCTTTGATCATTATAGCCGCCCATGATTGAATTTTTTTTTCTATTGAATGATCTTTAAGAATAGAGATGAAGATTTTTCTTGTTTGTATAGGTAAGTGAAGAAGAATGTGTCCTTAATCTTTTCTTTCCTCAATTCATGGATGGATAGCTTGTGAGCATGGAAAGCTTGCAAATAGCCTATAGAAGAGCAAAAAAGAAAGTGGTATTTGTGATACAGAGATTGATGATGCATCCTGTGGTGTTATAGAAAACAACATGTAGTTTATTAGATGAAATGTTCCACCCCTCAACCA
This sequence comes from Cunninghamia lanceolata, assembly GCA_027924645.1. Taxonomy (NCBI): domain Eukaryota; kingdom Viridiplantae; phylum Streptophyta; class Pinopsida; order Cupressales; family Cupressaceae; genus Cunninghamia; species Cunninghamia lanceolata. The sequence continues at coordinate 1,494,486 of BSBN01000665.1, forward strand.
CACTGAGATCCCCAGGCTAGCATATCCCATGGACATCTATAGATAAACCCAAGAACAGGGTGAAGAAAACAACAATTGCAAGGGGCATAAGGGTGACTCTATCCATGGATACACTAGGTATGAACATATTTCTCAAACTGTTGTATTTGGTATGGAAAGGGAAATGGAATCCTTTTATAGTCCACAATGTCAGGCAACCTGATTTTGGGTCTACAGGTGGCTTGTAACATATGAGACTATCTCATACTGCCAATATGGAGTAGGCACCTAATTGTACTTCTAATATGAGGCATGCATACCCTACCCCTCACAGGATTAGAACTTGTAACAGTTAAATAGCCAATAATAATTTTATATCTTATCCTAACCCAAAGTGATAAATAGTCTATCTATTTAACTGTTAAATAGTCAATAATAATTTTATATCTTATCTTTACTTAGAAGTGATAAATAGTCCATCTATTTATATTGACCAAAATTTACTTTAGGATATGTACAGATAAACACATGAAGAGGGTGAAGAAAAGAGAAATTAGAAGGGGCGTATGAGTGACTATCCATGAATGCAGTGGGTACCAATATATTTCCCTGGCCCCTATATTTGTACATTACACTCTTTAATAGTTAAATAGTCAATAATAATTTTATATATTATCCTTACCTAATAATAATTTTATATTTTATGTTTACCCAAAGTGATAAATAGTCTGTCTATTTAAAGTTAAATAGTCAATAATAATTTTATATCTTATCTTTATCTAAAAGTGATAAATAAACTTCCCACTTTTATTGACAAAATTTACCTTCAACTATTATAATCGCCCATGACTAAATTTTTTCACCTTTTACCATTATAGCCGCCCATGATTGAATTTTTACCACTATAGACACCCATGACTGAATTTTTTTTCTACTGAATGATGTTTAAGAATAGTGCTGGAGATTTTTCTTGTTGTATAGATAAGACCTTAAGTCTTGATTTTTTTTTCTACAAAATGATGTTTAAGAATAGCCATGGAGATTTTTCTTGTTTGTATAGATAAGATCTTAAGTCTTCAAATTGTTTTCTACTGAATGATGTTTTAAAATAGCCATGGAGATTTTTCTTGTTTGTATAGATAAAAACTTATGTTTAAAAATAGCGATGGAGATTTTTCTTGTTTGTATAGATAAGACCTTAACTCTAGAAAAGTTTCCCGCATACATCGCTTGACTAAAGATGACGTACAGTGTCCCTGAGAACGACAAAATGCATTATTTCATTCAAACGTCTGAATCCGGATTTACTTTAGACTTGTTTGATTTAACATTTGTGGCTTTCATTAAGCCACGCAAATACAGTATTCACGTGGAACGAGATAAGGTTAGAGTAGTCACTTCACTTTCTAATATATTTAAAGTAATTTTTTAAAATATGTTTTGATTAATTATATAAGTTAAATAATGTAAATATTTAGTTTGAGGTCTAAGGTAGAATGTGGTTCTCTCTAAGTGTTTTGAAATGATTTCTTATAGAATGAATTAGAATACGTAAATTTTTGTTTCTTTTAGAATCACTTTTGTAATTACAAAATTGATCTTGTGGGTGCAAAATAATCTTTTCTTATAGATTTGATCTTTGCTAATTTTATAATTTTATTTTTCACTCACCTTAAAGTATTCCATTTATTATTATATGTACTCAAAATAGAATGGGTCAATATGGATGTCCAATGATAGTTAAGAATCTTGAATAAGCTTAAAAATGACATTAGCGAAGCAAATTTATCTTGTAGCTAATACGTCTCTCAAAGGTAAGCTCTCATTTGTCAATGTTACAAGACATCCTAGTCACCCTTGACATCATCCCTATGTTGCATTGTGTTTTTTATTTCTCTCCCACCAAGTTAAAAGTCTTGCTCCTTGTGCCTTACAAAATTCACTATAGTGATAATTTTGAGTTCACCAAGGTATTTTTGCCTTCACAACAAAGTATTATCCTTCTACCATAGTATTCATGCACTCACAATGACAACTACATTTTCACTATCAATTTCATAACTATCAAAAGCAGTGATTTTTTGTAAAAGTGGTAAACTCATAATTCGAGTTTCACGTGTGATTTTTTTAAAAAAATGTGAGAACTTCTTTCTAGTTTCTTAGTTGTTTCTCCTCTAGTTACACTCAGTCAAGGCCCATTGCTTCTTCATTTCTCTACAATCATCTTGTTGTGTGTTTGCAATTGTCTATATTTATTGATTTAACCCATAATCTATCAAAAATTACATAAGGTATTTATTTTGTTGAGAACTATTGTTGCCAAAACATCACACCCTGATTTGTTGAAACTAGAGGCTCCCTCCCATTTTTATTGTCAATGTGTTAATTCTTGAGCATCTTGACATGAAGCATGTATGATGTTGTTATAATATTTCTCTTGGATCCATGTCCCTTGTATAAATTCTAGCTTTCTTGACTATTGAATGTATTTGTTTTAAATGATTGGCATCTCATTTCTGGTATGGACCTAAGATGTAATTATGTTTGTTTAATTTGCACCCTCATGTCCACTAGGAAACATGTTTCAAATCAAAGGCATGTGATAGAATTGAAAGCCCTTATTTGATTTCATTTACCTATAGGCCCATGTCCATGTTTTGTATAATCATTGGAATTTATCATTTTTTCAAACCTAAGATGTATCATTAAAGTCAATTCATTCAAACATTTGTGTCCAAAATATAAAGAGAGTCTGTGTCTACAAGGGAGAACATTTTAAGGCTAGTGGAACCTAAAATCCATATAAAACTTAGTTAATTATAATTCTAGGTTTTCACATGTATTAAGTTTGAACTTTACCACTTAGAAACTAGGGAATTAGGAATATTAAGACAATTAAGGTGTAAATTATCATATGGTATTTATTAGAATAATAAAGGATAGATTTAGCTACTTCAAAGAATGACATGTGGCAAGATAACTTAGGTACACTTTGGTTACATGAAATGTTTATCAAAGAAAACCAAGGATCAATGCTTGTGAATTCAAAAATGGTCTTCTTGTTGGAATTAGTCCGAACAACTGAGAGGGGGGGGGGAATCAGTTGTCCCACAAATTTAACCTTTTTCTACTTTTAATCTTCTTTATCAACTTGCAATTAGATTAATAAAGTAAATATTAAAGCATGAATCAACAACACAAGAGCAGAAATAAACTGAACACACATAACACCAGGATTTTTATGTGGAAACCCAGTTAAAGGGAAAACCACAGTGGGGGTTAACCCACAAGATTCGTACCCTATTAAAAGTACTTAAAAGAAAAGAGAAGGCACATGCCTTCGGGCTCACTGCTCAAGAGAGGCTCACTGCCTACATAATTTATGCTTTAATACAGAAGGAATTAATTGATAAATAGCATCTCCTTCATGCCTGGTTTAGTTTCATTGAATGCTCATAAAACTTCTACTTTGCCCCAAATACTTCTCTAACTCTTCATCAAAACATCTCTTGTTCTTTTGCTTCTCCTCTGCTTTGCTCTGCCTTTTGATCCTTTCTTCAGATTATATTATTTTAGCACAAGGATGATGTTCCACAACTCATAAACAAGTATTTATATGCTTCATCAACCTTGGAATGAACTTCAAGGTCGGTACTACAAGCATCTGACTTAATGTGAATCACTAAGTTGTCAGCCAAACATAACTAGGACTCAAATCTTCTTTATTCAACACGCCATGCTCCATAGAAATGCTCTTAGATCATCTGCAACATGCTTGAATCATCTGGTCAGCCAAGACTGGAAGAACAACAACACCAAGAAGGAAATCTTCATTGACAAGCTCAAACTTCAATGCGGACCTCTAGCATAGCAGTTACATGATCTAGAGACTTCCACAAGCACATTGAATTCAACAAAATCATCCGCACTCCTCCAAATCATTAGAATCACTTACATCTTCCTCCAGAACCTCAAGAACACTATTTGCCATGACTGTCACTTTAGAAAGATTGCTTGTGGACCTCCAAACCATAAACCACTTGAATGGATGATACATGTTGACTTCCCAAACATGCCTCCAGATCCATAGATCATCATTTGACATATCCAAAACAATCTGGACCTCTTTCCTGTCACTCTGTTTCTTTTGAACACTGCAAAACTGGTTCTACTCAGATGGCCATAGCTTCTTCAAATCTTCATGCGAACCCTTTAGAGCTTAATTGGAGTTTCTTCAGACAATCCTCTACTCAGCCATATGGTTCACATACATTGATCCTCAGTATTTTTCTCAATATCCTCAACAATCCAGTCTTCTATACACACAGCAAAATAGGATACAATTGACACCAATGGCAATAAGGATATGTTGACATCAATGACGACACCACTTAGGCACATATTTGCAACACTTCTTAGTTTTGATAAATTAATGAGTTAAAACCATGACAAGATTTCTTCAATTTTCTTAGCTCAAAGTATTATTAATTATGTCATTATTCTCATTACCAAGTTGGTCACAATTAAATTATTTATTTAGGTACTTAGATGTGTTTCTACTCAAAGATTGGTATAGTATGTAGGTTCAAAAGAAATTTTTAGGACTAACATTGTGGGTCCATTCTTTTATTTTTTAATGGACGCACACATCAAGAATGATATCATCGACAAAAGTGTTAAGCGTTGTGGAGTGTTTCTATAAATAAGTGAGCTCATTGAAGTGTGATGTTAGCAAGAGTGATGTGGTGACATTCCACAACTTCCAAGGATTATTAGACCTTTCTAGCTCTCTAAGTTGCACCAACCATTGGATCTCATTCTAATCCAATAGATGGTGCAATTTCAAGGGCCCATTTCAAAGGTCACAGCTAATGATTGAACCATTTTCTAGTTATTGTTAAGTCATCATGTGGTGGGTCTTAGTCTACACATAAGTGATATCCAAGGTAGGGATTTCCTATTTTAAATTATTATTTTATAGGTTCATTCTTTATATGTTTGTGTTCATGGAGCTTAGTGTTGGAAAAATGAACCATGACCATTGATTTTATTTGGATCCAATGGTCCATGCAATCACAAATGTTGTGAAATCATATTGTTAGTCCTAGGGTGCACCAACCATCCAATCTCCTTTTGATCCTATGGTTGACACAACTCCTAAACAATAGGAACTGAATGCCAAAGCTAACATTGTGCCATTAGCTAATAGGTGTAAAAGTTAGCTATGTATATGGGGCTATGTGCACATAGATGGGGGGTCAGAAAGTGGACAAAAAATGTTTTGGAGGCAAAATAAAAGATAATATGATTGCATTATAAAACAAATAATACACTCACACTATAATGTGAGAACATTAAAGCCAAATCACGTTATAAATGTAAGTTCATTTAGGCTTGGTTAATCCAAATCTAAATGCACTCACCTTCTGAATATCACAAAAATAGTAGTTATGAGCTACCCTTTCTTATTGTACATTTTCTTAATTTGTAGAAAAACACAAGCAAAGAAAAGTACAACCATGTTCCTAAGATGAATCAACACCATGTCCACCTCATCAATAATGCCTTGATGTTCAAGAGGCAATTTATATCAATTTTTTTATACTTTTAGTTAAGATTAAACTATTTTTTCTTGCATTGGTTTGGATTTTTTGAATTTTATTATCCAGTCAATCCAAACCATCCTTCACCTAATTAAATGCATGAAGAAAATGAGCCAGAAGAATATGACAAATAAAACCCCCCTTAAACTCCTACAATTCCCATGTATCATCCTGAAACAAAAGAAAATATTTTAGGGAAAATTGAAAATAAAAAATTAGCAATCTTCAAATGTTCTTGTCAAAGTTTGACACTTTTTGCTTTCAAGGCCCTTAAGAAACATCATCATACTAGAATGTAGCCTAGAAGGTTCAATATGCTTAGGCAATGAAATGATGTCTCTAGTGGCATCTACTAGCCCACTGAGATGTGTCGGTGCTATTAGTTTGGTGTCATGAGGTATGATTTGAAAGATAACACTCTCAACACCCTAAGACTGAAGAGAACTAATGTTTTATGCAACATTGCATTCACTGCCACCATGAGAAAACTATCAATAGTTGGGAGAATAAGAGATGTTTTTGAATATTGAACTAACACCTAGTTGTAAGTTCAAATGGAAAATTTGTAGGTGCCACATATTGCAACAACATTCTTGTCAAAATGCAACATTTTTTGGCTCTTAAATATTTTAAGAGAGATCATTAGACTGATGTATTTCAGAAAGATAGAGATGCCTAAGAAATGAAATGACATCTCTACTAGCATCTACTAACCCATCCAAACATGATGATACTATTGGTTCAATGTCATGATGTGTGGATTGACAGACAACATGATTGACACCCTAACACTAAAGAAAATTGACACTATTTGCAACATTGCATTTTCTACCACTATGAGAAGATCATTGGGAGTTGGGGAGAAACTAGAAGAAGATTTTGTAGATTGAACCAATACCTAACTATAGGTTTAGAAGGAAAATTCATAAGTTTCATGAATTGCAATAATGTTCCCATTAAAGTTTGATAGTTTTTGGCTCTTGGGGCTCTTGAGAGACAATATCAAATGTATCCTAGAAGGATTGGGATGCTTGGGTAATGAATTTACATCTTTAGTAGTGTCTACTAGCCCAATTAGATGTGTTGGTATTATCAATTTGTTGCCATGAGGTTCATATTGTAAGATAGAAGCCTTCACACCCTAACATTGAAGCAAATTGACACTTTTTCAACATTGTGTTCATTTCCACTCTAAGAAAACCATCAAGGGTTGGAATAAAATGGGAGAGGATTTTGTATATTGACCCAATTCCTAGTTGTAGGTTTAGAAATAACATTCATAAGTTCCATAGATTGCAATAACTTTCCTATAAAATCTAGATAATTTTTGCACTTGGGGGTCTTAAGAGACTTTATCAAATTGACATAGCCTTGAAGACTCAAGATTCCTAGGAAAAAAATAACACCTCCATTAGTATCTACTAGTGCAACCATACATGTTGGAATTATTCTTAGTTCCACAAGGCATTGATTGCAAGATACCACTCTCAACACCCCACCAATAAAGTAAATTGATATTTTTTTACAACACTACATTTGCTACCACCGCGAGAAAAACACTAGGAGTTGGGAGTAACTAGGAGATACTATTTCAAATTGACCTAATTCCTAGCTATACATTTAGATGAAACATTATTAGATTCCATGAATTGCAAGAATGTTCCTTCAAAGTTTGATAGTTTTTATCTCTTAGGGCTCTTAAGGGACATCATTAGTCTAATGTAGCTCAAAAGGATCAAGATGCCTAGGTGATTAAATGATGCCTCTATTAGCATCTACTAGTATACTTAGACATGTTGATATTATCAGTTCGGTGCCACAAGGTGTGGATTGCAACATATAACTCTTGAAACCCTAACACATAGAAAAACTAATGATTTTTATAACATTGTGTTATTTGCAATTGCAAGAAAACCATTAATAGTTGGGATAAACTAGGAGAGGATTGTTTTAGATTGGCATAATACCCAACTAAAAGTTCAAATGGAACATTTTTAGGTGCCACAAATTGCAAGAACATTCTCATCAAACTTTAATAATTTTTAGCTCTCAAGCTTCTTAAGAGACATCATCAAATTGATATAGCCCAAAAGGATCAAAATCCTTGAGAAATGAAATGAAACCTCAAGTAGCATCTACCGGCCTACCTAGATGTGTTGGAATTTAGTGTATCACATGATTCATAATAGAGATGACAACATAAGTCTAGTGGCATTTCATGATTTTATTGGTTAGTGTTTACCCTATTTCCCATTTAAACCATTATTTCAGTGAATTCCATTATAATATTTGAATTGGCCTACAAAAAATTAACTTATTTAGAATTGGCATCACTAAATTTTTATTTTAACCTACTAAAGTAGTGAAAGTAAAAAAATGTAAGGTTAATTAGTTATAGCATCAATTGTAGAAAATGTAAGGCTAAAGTCATCCTTTACTTTGCTATGTTGAGGGCTAAGTGTTTGAAGGAATTTAATCAAGTGCCCTTATATTATTGTTTAAATAGGTAATACTAATCTTTAGATTTCTACTTAGATTGAGAAGAAGTAACTTGCCTTGTAATTAGAGATGTACTAAAGCTATTTATTTCATTCATTTCATCATTTTCTCACTCACTAATTTTGGTTGCATAAAAGACCCATCAACTTCTTAAAAATAATAGCCCTCCATTTTAAATGATATCCTTGGGGACAAATACAATTCCTATCAATATGATATTAATTAAAATTATTAGTTGTACAATAAGATCTTATGTCAATCTTCACTTTCAATCAGTTTTTCCCTTGATTTGGTGATCATACATACTTATTTTAAAGATAGATGGTAAGCTAGGGAAAGAGATAAGTAGACATAGAGAGAGAGAGTTCATTGCTAATTGTTTTTAAATAAATTTAATCATTCCCTTATATTATCGCTTAACTACATAGTACTAGGCATTACATTTTCTACTTGGTTCAGAGGTAACTTACCTATCTTGTAATTTGAGTTGTACAAAAGTTATTTATTTTTTTGTGTTGTAATCTTCTCACCTGCTAGCATTGGTTGCATAAAAGTCTCACTAAATTCTTAAAAATGGTGGCCTACCATTTTTAGTTCCCGTGGGACTCTTTTATTCTTGTAATGATGCCTTATCGGCGAATCAAGAAAAAGGCAAACTTCTGAACTAGTTCAGCAGTTCATGCTTTTTCTAATTTGTTGACTAAGACTTAAAATGTTCATTTTTTCAAAGGAGAAAAAATAAAGACATAACACTTAGAATATTTTGAACTAAAAACCCTATAAAAGGTCTCTCCAATTGGATATATATGAGGGATTTCGGTACAAATGTAAAAACTAAGAATTTTCCTTTGATTTTGGGAGCAACATAATGCATGTCTGGGAAAAAAATTTACAAGTCCCAACACCACCTTTCCAATGCCTATTTTTTTTCAAAATTATGACTTTATGGCACAAAGTTATGCTCTCTAAATCGAGAAGGGGCTCACATGATTGAAAGGCTTTGATACCATTTTGAAGTAATCAGCCACCAATACCAAATCTACAACACCAAACAACCTTCTACACAAAAGAGACAAGCAACAAAAATGATGTTATACTACCAATAATGATACAAGAATACGTAATTTACAAGAGAAGCTTTTCTTATAAAGGCAAGGTGAGACATAAGACAACATAGGATTAGGACAAGTGTCAAAATCCTATGACATGAGACAACTAAAGGATAAGATCACATGTGTACTAGAAACATCTAGACATATCCATAGTGCCCTAAGTCAACTTAACATGTGAACATGTGAATAGATCCTAACTAAGAACTAGCTAGATAATGTACCCTATTCACACTATAAAGGTAAATCAGATAGGTAATACCCCTGTTCACACCAACACTTATGTTCATTTTCTATATGTACACAATAATATCAAAAACATGACATTGATCCTATGTGCCAAATCTTGATCAATCTACATTAGGTGACTAGAATTGTTATGGAAATTTTCCCCAAAGTGAATTGGAAGGTTATTTTCCCATGAAATATCACTTAAAAATTAAAAAGGAGATATAAAAATAAAGGTTATAATGATCCTTTTGGTTAAAAAGGGATTAATAATAAATATTTTTAAGAGATTCTTTTTAGAAGGGAGGAATAATTATATTTATTAAATAAATATTAAAGACAACCTTCATGAAAGGGTGTGATGGTTTAGAAACCACCCCTTAAAAGGTTATATAAAGCATTAATGTGAGACTTGGAAATGGCATGGAGATCACTCAAGGAAGAAGGTGGTCTGGTGGGCTATGGGTATTGCAGAAAGGACATACATATTGTGTCCAACTTGGAGTATAGAGTACAATTAGAATTGCCCTGAGTACAATAAAAATTACCCTAGCCAGAGCTTGTGTTAAGTTTTTTCTTTGTTGAGCATGTCACGCTGTGTTGAGAATTTGATTTGTTGAGCATGTCATGTTGTGTTGAGCATTTGCTATGTTGAGCATGTCACAAGTTATGTTTGGAATAAGAACTATCCCTCTTGGAGTGTTCCATATCTATGAGAGTTAGAACCACTGAAATGTTCCTATAGTGATAGTGGCCTTCCCAAGTACTATGATTCAAATAATTATTGAAACTATTGATGTTTAAAATATATTTGAAATAATATATAATTTTAATGTTAATCTAGTTGAGTTATGTTATTATGTTATCCAATTTAACATGTTAATTACTTACTTTAGATTTCATACTAAACTATCACATGTTGTAATTTACATGGGAATTGATAACATTGCATACTTTAAATTGTTTAACTCTATTAATAGCTATATTTAAATCCACTACGAATAATTAAATAACTCTAGAGAAAAGTAGCGTTACAGGATTGGTGGGTAACACTTTGCAGTAGGTTAACATTTAAGATTTGCAATATGATGGTGATCAAGTGCATCATCTTGAGATATAAATTACTTAGGTTAAGTATAGTACACTACATAACTTTACATTTGTACATAAATTTTTATAGACATATGCAATTTAAAACTATAGGACAAATTTTCTTATTTAACACAAAAAATATTTTAAAACATGTATGTATAGGTTTTGTTATTAGCTCATGATTCTTTTTAGAGTCATATTCAGTGTCATGTACATTATGTAGGTGGATGTTAAGTAAAGTTCATAAATATTATATAATTTTTTTATATTATGTATATGCATACACATAGATTTCATATTATTTTCTATTTTTTAAATACATAAGATCATACACGTAGAGTCCATGAGATTAAATATATAAATTTTTATACATGGATATAATTTTGTGTGCAAGGCTCTACACATGAGTCATAGGGTGATATCCATAGATGGGTTGGATCAACCTCAAGATAGGGCTCAGGGCATGATTTTAGTCCTGGGTAGAGTGAGGCAAATTTTGAGAATGGCCCAATATATATTTTTTCATTTTTCTTCTAATGCATCTAAGAATTCATGATTCTAACTTTCAATTCAAAATCTATAATAAAAACAACAAACAACTATCTATATCCCATTCTAATGATAAGAGCAAAAATAAATTGTACATATTAAGGAGGGACAAGTAAGGAAAGTATGAAAGGAGGAAAGGAAAAATGGATTCTACCATCAAAAGGCTAGTAAAATTAAATTTTGATGGAGCATCTAGAGGTAATTTTTCTTTTGTTGGAGGAGTTGTTTTCATTTGGCTGACAACACAATAGTGCACATCCCAAAATAAGCATGATTAGGCTACCAAAATCAATATTTTTTAAAATTATGTCAATTATATAAAAAATGGCCAGTAATTTAAGGGTAGCACTTGTAAACTAATTAGTTGTGGTATTTTCCATGTAGATTCAATTTATAATTCTTTTGAGTTTTAAAGAATATATTTATATCATTTTTTATTTTTTAAATCAAAATTTTAATTATTTTTTTAATTATTTTCTACTAACATTTTAGAGCACAACTTCCACTACATTTATAACATATTTCAATGATTTCATGGAATTAAACCATGAACTCCAATGTCTAGGTGCACAAATATTTTGGGTAATTTTTTATTAAGTTTTTTTTTTAATTCTTAATTTTTAATTAGTACTAATAGAAATGGCATACCTATGTCTTATTAGAATTTGCTTCTCTTAGTGTATATATCAAATTTTATTTATTTATTTATAGTAAAACAAGGACATCCATGTAGAGTATAAAGCATTTAGAAACCTAACAATGAGGGCTACAAACATGTAAAATGGCATCTTCAAATGGCTTCATTTGATCTCCAAAAAGGTGAAGCAAAATTACTTTTTGTTAGTATTTTGCTAGATGCACAAGAAACTCCACTGAGGGTTCATTTTAAGCCTTGGGGGGTTCTATTAAAGGGATTTTGATTTAACCCCCTTCAATCAAATCCCTCTAGGCTTAAACCATGCATTTTTCTTAAAAATGAGTGATTTTAGGTGGAAAATTAGCCCAAAAGTGGGACTCACTTATGTGCTTCAGCCCATTTAAGACTCTACAAGTAGCTTTATTTATGAGGTTTTTTATTCTTTAGATATAAATCTAATAATGAAGTAGAATGTGAAGATTTACTTGCAATTTTGGTTGTGGCTATCTCCCAAAACATTAGAAATATGGTAATTGAGGGTGATTGTTTAGTAGTGATTAACGCTTTAAATAAAGGGTCTAAACATTATTGGAAGCTTAATCAATTTTTTAAATAAGTGACAGGGTTAAATATTGGTGTAGGAGCACCTTGGCAAATTAATGTTGCCCTAGACAAATCTTTGGGGTTTGATTAAATTTTTAGTGATTCAACATTGAACTGAGGTTTATCAAGTCATTGTTATGTGTCTAGGAGATTAGGAGTTTCAAATATGCAAAATATTGCAAACCATGTAAAGGTTGCCAATGTAAAATTGAAAAAAAAAATAGTCAAGTTATTAGGTCGATTGGTGGAATGCCAATAGTCAAGTTATTCAAAAGATAGTTTTGGGCAGTTGAAAGGTCGTTAGAATTTGTACAGACAAGTTGGAATGACTTTATTAAGGCCTTGTAACCATTCTATATGTGTGGGTGATTGTATATCTGATTCTGAATGAATAAAGACATTGTTTTCTGTATATTCTCTTTGAAAATCACTGTATTCCTGTTGTGTATGGCTCTATACAGGCAAGGATCTGTACCAAATTGATTTTAAGTGAATGTAGGAGCAATCACCCTCCATTTCCATTTTGTTTCATGTATTTTGGTATTGTTTTGAGTTAGATATTGTTAGTTTTCTGAAAACTATCAAAAACCCTGATTAGGGTAAACAGTGGCATGTAAATCTTGTGTTTCTTCTAGTTTATCCATTGCATGTTACTAATCCTTGGTGGAAATGATTGTGGTAGTATTTGCCTTCATATTCTTGAGGTCTCAGACCAAACGACTAAAGGTTGATGTGGGGAAAATCAAAGTTTTATGACTGCATTTCTGTATACAGTCTAGAAAACAGAGTTTAGGGATAATCAAGAGGTATAGGACTTAGGGATTGATAAATTGCTTATCAAATTGGACTTTTGAGGGTTTTATAAGCATAAGTAGGCCTATTTAACATTGTTTGAGGGATTGGTTGAGAGAGATTGAGGTAGGGGATAGGAGAATCAATAAGCCCTTGTGGTGACAAGGCCTAATAGGCCTAATTTGTATGCTGACAGTCCTGATTTGAGGCTTTCTTTTTAAAAAAACCAATGGTGATTCTTAGATATGTTATAAAACACCTTAATGGGTACTCAAAACACCCATCATAGTCTTGAGAAGGATTCTGTGGAAAAAGTTATGCACTGACAGTCCCTAAAACATGGCTACTAGGAGTTATGACAGTCAATGAAGAGATGGTTGCTTGTATGGTGGGACAGACCTTGGTAAATGTTTGTTTCGTATTAAATTAGTATTCCTAAGGAATGAGAAGGCTTGTGAAGTCTGGTTTGGGCTTGAGAAGCTGAAAAACAAAATTGTGCTTGAGTAGATGAATGAAGTCTATTGTGGTGAAATATGGTATCAATTGCTTGATCCTCTATTTGCTTTGCATCAGATTGGTATCAGAGCTAGCAAAAGCTTTGGGAGGAGATGTTATTTTTGAGATGAAGAGTTGAAACAATATGTTTGTTTGGTGACCATTATTTTGTGTTGCTAAGTTGTTTGGTTGTAGGTGCTTGGTCCATCTAGCTGCAGAAGGATGTTTTTTGAGGTTGTGTGTGTGGGCAGACAAGATGAGTTCTATCATGACCATTCTCCAATGGAGATTAAGCTGGATGAGGGTATAGAGAGAGGCCACTGAGGAGAGAGTGGTAATGTGCATCACCAGGATCTATTGTTGGGTGAGATGAATGGTTTGGTGAGTTGGTGTTGTGAAGCAGTGAGAGAGATGGATACCTGACTGAAGAAGCACTTGATGTTGCAGCCTAAAGAGTACTCCACTGATGGGAGTAGAAGGAGCCTGAAGAAGCTCTAAAGTTGATAGTTGTTTGATTTTGTTGGTCAGTTGGTCACTAGCTATGGATGTGAAGATTGGAAGCCTGAAGCTGAGAAGATTGAAGCTAAAGGTGAAGAGACAGATAGAGGAAATGCAGAAAAAGATTTTTGTTGTAGGTACATTTCCAAGGGACTTAGAAATTTTGTTGGTTGGTTGTATGGTGCAGGAGCACCTTGGCAAATTAATGTTGCCCTAGACAAATCTTTGGGGTTTGATTAAATTGTTAATGATTCAACATTGAACTGAGGTTTATCAAGTCATTGTTATGTGTCTAGGAGATTAGGAGTTTCAAATATGCAAAATATTGCAAACCATGTAAAGGTTACCAATGTAAAATTGAAAAAAAAAAGTCAAGTTATTAGGCAGATTGGTGGAATGCCAATAGTCAAGTTATTCAAAAGATAGTTTTGGGCAGTTGAAAGGTCTTTAGAATTTGTAGAGACAAGTTGGAATGCATTTATTAAGGCCTTGTAACCATTCTATACGTGTGGGTGATTATATATCTGATTCTGAATGAATAAAGACATTGTTTTATGTATATTCTCTTTGAAAATCACTGTATTCCTGCTGTGTACGGATCTGTACAGGCAAGGATCCGTACCAAATTGATTTTAAGTGAATGTAGGAGTAATCACCCTCCATTTCCATTTTATTTCATGTATTTTGGTATTGTTTTGAGTTAGATATTGTTAGTTTTCTGAAAACTGTCAAAAACCCTGATTAGGGTAAACAGTGGCATGTAAATCTTGTGTTTCTTCTAGTTTATCCATTGCATGTTACTAATCCTTGGTGGAAATGATTGTGGTATTATTTGCCTTCATATTCTTGAGGTCTTAGACCAAATGACTAAAGGTTGATGTGGGGAAAATCAATGTTTTATGACTGCATTTCTGTATACAGTCCAGAAAACAGAGTTTAGGGACAGTCAAGAGGTATAGGACTTAGGGATTGATAAATTGCTTATCAAATTGGAATTTTGAGGGTTTTATAAGTGTAATTAGGCCTATTTAACATTGTTTGAGGGATTGGTTGAGAGAGATTGAGGCAGGGGATAGGAGAATCAACAAGCCCTTGTGGTGAGAAGGCCTAATAGGCCTAATTTGTACGCTGATAGTCCTGATTTGAGGCTTTCTTTTCAAAACAACCAATGGTGATTCTTAGATATGTTTTAAAACACCTTAATGGGTACTCAAAAAACCCATCACAGTCTTGAGAAGGATTCTATGGAAAAAGTTATGCACTGACAGTCCCTAAAACAGGGCTACTGGGAGTTATGATAGTCAATGAAGAGATGGTTGCTTGTATGGTGGGACAGACCTTGGTAAATGTTTGTTTCCTATTAAATTAGTATTCCTAAGGAATGAGAAGGCTTGTGAAGTCAGGTTTGGGCCTGAGAAGTTGAAAAACAAAATTGTGCTTGAGTAGATGAATGAAGCCTATTGTGGTGAAATATGGTATCAATTGTTTGATCCTCTATTTGCTATGCATCAAATATGCATTTTACATAATGTAGTTTTCAAAATTGTAAGTATCATTTGAATTTCACAATTGATTATTTGGAAAATATTGGTATTGACCAGGAGACTATAATTGTAGTGTATAGTCTTTGAGCTCCAATTCCTAGAATACGTGGATTGCCACCTGTTTTTCAATTGTCATGTGATTATTATTTAGTTCCTCTAGGTGAAGCTTTTTTACCACTATGTTAATAATTATTGATATCTTAAATATATTTTTCCTTATTGTTTTTCCTTAGAAGGGGCTCAAGTTGGTGGTGATGACATTCCATTTGCATTTATTAAGTGGGATCTTTTAGTAATGGAAGATATGCCTATAATCATTCCTTTCTTTATGTCCATAGAGGATTGGTAACTTTCTTAGGCCTTCAAGTTTAAGGTTTTACATGGAGTATCTTGGGAAGTTGTGTTCTTAAGTGGCCACATGTGGCAAGTTTTTATTTTTTCAAGCTAAGTTTTTCATGGTGCCTTTCATTTGCACATTTGTAATGGGTTTGTGTGGGCAAGGACATTATGGTTTCAATATCTAGCATGGAAAATATCAAGAGATCAGGCAAGGTGAAAGATAAAATGCTCCATAGATCTATTTATGATAGGAGGCTTAAGTATATATTTTCCCATAGTTCCTTTGCATCCATAGGGTTTGTCAAAAGGATTATGGGTGACTTGGGGATAGAAACAAGAAATTGGTTGAAGGTGGAGATAAGAGGGGATTTTGTTACCAATTTAGTCATGTATGTTCCTAATGTAAATACTGGGATATGTTAGCAAAAGATCTTTCCCCTATCACAATTTGGAGATATAGAGGTGACTCTACTATAGGAAAGGCATAGGATTTCTAAAATATGGTAGTCAGATGATTGGGAGAGACTAAATTAATGAAGTATATAGTACCTAGAGTTTGTCAATAGGCTAGGTTTGAAGAAATGTTGAGAACTTGGAGCTTTGTGGGTGTATTGTTGTGATGTTGGAAAGGCCTTAACTAGGTTGTGCGTCACTCAAAAGTAGGGTTATGTGGAGTTGGGTAGTTATTTTTTGGTTCCTATTTTATGTGGAGGTCCATTGTATTTTGCTTGTCAGCACAAGGATTTTGTCTTTGGCATTTGGTTTCCTACTCTTGTGAGTGTAGCATAGGATACAACTAAAAAATCTATTATAATGGGATGGATGGAGGAGTATATGGTGGCAACTGGAAATATAGTTGAAGGAAAAGAATGCTAAATTTAATTTTTGGTGCTCTTAGTATGCTATGTTATTAGTGCTTTAGTATTTGTTAGTCTCCTTTTTCTAAGAAGTACATGGGTGCAAGGTAGCTATAGGTTAGATCTATGTGGTATTTTGGAAACCTTTAGAGTGACATCTTGATAAAGATTTTAGAGTTTATAATGTAACTCAATATTATGTAATAATGTGATATTGATTTAAATGGGGGCACTAATATAACCCCAAATAATTGATCTAGGAACAAACTATCTATTGACTAGAAAAATCATCTACATATTTGCATTTATGTTTATTTCTAGATTTCCAAACTTTGTTACATGGTTTGTTACAACTCTAAATTAGATTAACTAGATAATGTTCCTTGTTATTTTTATTAAACATAATTTAATTAATGGTGTTTTTCTTAGTTTTTAACAATGATATAATAATCTATTAATTTAATATCTCAAATTTGTAAAATATTCCCATAACTCTAAAATCAAATAAATGACAAATAAATAAATGTTCAACATTATTTTTCCAACACAATAAGAAACAAAGATTATTGTTTCAACATGTGACAAAACCAAGATTCAAATAAATAATGTGTAACGCCCTGCCATGAAACTCTAGAGAACAACACATTTATACTAAATGCAACAGGATAATTTTTTTTTTTTAAAAGATAGAAATAAGAAAGTAATAACAACACATCATTTAAACTAATGACTTGTCCTCTAAGTTAACATGGTTGCATTACTTGACAAAACAATTAACATAATCTAACACACATCATGAATTAACATCAGTAACTCACTATAAACCTAATACACTAAATTAATAATCATTTACATCTACATAACATCATATAAGTATTAATCAGGATCTAGTACATAGTTACCATTTCTCCCGACATATAAATACAACATTACATTGTTACATTATCATCTTTTGAATACATATGAATACATACATAATGAATCATCTGATACACAGGCCAGTACATGAGTATAATAACTATCTCCATAAACAGGTACAAGATCTGATGTCTGATACACAAGCTATATCCTCTTCACACATGAACATCGGCAAGGGAAAAAACTAATGGAGATAATGCACATCCACCTGACCATGTGGAACCCTAAGGTCCACCCCCCATGCTAGGAGATAACATAAGGTCCCAAAACATCAAATAGCCAGGTAGACAATTGCCAACAGGAACAAGGACACAGCATGACTCCATCACAACACATGACAACATCATAAGCAACCCAATATCATGTCCAGAGGCAACACACAATGAATGGGGAGAGTACAACTAGGGAATGCTAGGCTGCAGTAGGAGGAGTGTCATCGCATGGCCCTAACATGGGTTACCCTGACAGCCTCTAGCTAGATGCTGGCCCCCATCCTTGGGTTACCCTGACAGTCTCTTGCTAGGCGTCGGCCCCCATCTATGGTTATCCTGACAACCTCTCACTAGGCGCCGGCCCCATAGGGTGACACATGCGGAATCAACCTTCCTTTTGTGAGGACAAGGAAGTTGATCTTGCCAACCAGGCCATCTCTACCCATCCTTAGTCTAAACGAGCACTACAGGCATGGGAGAGGAAATCCAATTATCTTGTTAATGTGTAATTTACCCTTTTCCCCCTAGTTCATTTTTAGGTTTTCACTTAATTAACAACTTTCAATGGGTTATCCTGATAGCCACTTTGGGCGTCGGCCCCACATTGAAAGCCACTCCCCTACTTGCATCTAGAAACCCCAACCATCAAGACAATCACTATCATAAATATAAGTATACATAACAATGCAATACATCACCTTCTTGCTTACAAAATAGAATCACAATGACCAACCTGTACATCATTGTCCCAAAACTTTTCATTGATCAATCGCAACAACACATATCCTGAGCAAGGTATGGGTCATCTTGCTCACAAATCTCAACCATGAACAAAATAGTTTCTCATTACGATTTCCAAGATCTCCCCATTACAATACTAAACACAAGCTCAATATCAACACATACGTGAAGGAGGTTTAACCCCATCATAATATATTCACAACACGGTATGTACATCATCTCACATTATTGTTTACCAAAACCCACATACATGGACAAAAGACATCATGTTCTTACAACATCTTCATTTCAAGACACCTATGAACAGGATACATCCCATCAAATCATATTACCTTATGCCTCTAGAACCTAAACTTGACAATTTACACATAGACCAACTCACATGAAAATTTTGCTTGCAATAAGTAGTTTCAACTAATCATTTCATTGGCAACATAAATTTTTCTTACAAGAGCAGCTAGATTCAAGTTATATCTCCACCAAGAATTTCATAAAACCTAGGTCTAGTTTAATTAATATTAATTCTATCTATTCTATTAATCAATCATCAATTACATATAACTGTCAAGCTAAATAATGCATAGATAATATTAATTACAAATACTTATAAATTAAAAGCTAAATTACAACATTTATAATCCAAACCCATATATCCTATTTCTACTAACAAAACCATTATAATTATGTTTAAGAAACCATCATTCAAAAACCAATAATTGCAGAATTTATAAACATGCCTATCTTAATCGAAAGCCCAATTGATAGATGTTAGTAAGATATTCCACAATATGCATTTTATCTTTAACACACACACATAAACCCTTATTGTCACCTTACTAATGCATTTAAAACATAAGGCCCACTATCAATCCAATTAAAACACATTTTCCATGCAACGATAGGTTCACTACTAACCCAAAATCAAGTAAAACATTACCTCATTTCACTAGTTTTCCTATGTAATAATTTATCTGATAAGGTTCTATTCCATTTTCTTACATAAATAGTGAACAAGTAAGTAGATGGTTTGAGGTAGAATATTATTGCTAGGTAACTACATAGGATCTGCCATATGATCATAACCAACTATGTTACACACATAAACCAAATCAATTAAATTACCAATTAATTCCAACCCCTTGGTATGGTTGAGGGCTCAAAAGTCACAATCTATGAATAATTGAATCTCTTAGTGCATCTCCTATAGAAGTTAGTAAAAGTTCTAACAATGTCTCTCATATTGAACTAAATAAATCAAAAGAGTCTACACCTACTACCCAACACAACACACACGCATGACCAATTTGATACAACAATATCATGGAAGAAAACTAGAAACCAACTGGGTGCATGCATAAACCATCAAAGCTAAACAATAATTAACTATTGATCAATAAGGATCATGTACACTAGGCAATAATCATAATAGAAGTCAAAGGGTCCATTTTGCATCATATAGCCTCAATGTAAAACATTAGCATAATTACCATGAAGCGACATCCTAGAGTAAAATCATTAAATCTCTAAAACCTAAGCGGTTCAATACTAAAACCTATACCTTCAACTTGTTTTCTATTCATTCAAAGACTCCAACATGATTGGTAAACCATTTCCATATAATATTAAATTAATGTTTAAGAATATATACTTACCCCTAGATGCTATTTATGTCATCTCTAATTCACTATACGAAACCTAGATTCATTTTATTTCTCTATCTATAATATTTCTTGTTTGCAATAAAGAAGAATTACAATTTTAAATTCCAAATACTATATAAACATAGCTCATTGATTGACTACAATAATTACATAAATAGGATATACTTATAAGCACAAATTCGTGACTTAATCAGCTAACAAGAGTGAAAATATCTATTTGAATCTCTTAACCAACTTACAACATCATAAAAGGAACCCAGGTCTAGGGTATAACTATCTCACAAGATCTCACATCTAAATTTTATCCTAAGTGAAGGATACAAGCATAACGACAAGGACATCCATCATAGCATAATGGCATAACACATTTTATTGTAAAATAGTGAGCTACAGAGATAGATATCTTTTGCATTCTGGCTAAAGATTAAATTTTGCCTTTGCTAGTAATAAAGAAACAAGCATAACACCATTTGGTGCTAGTGGTATAGGAGAACGAAACTATCCACTAACAAAATTCTACACTTGAGTTCCCCTCTAACTCCAACATGTTCCGTAGACATCCCATGCCATTCATGCCTCAAACATCTACTATTAAGGTTTGCCTGCTCCACTCCAAAATGTATACTAACCACAAGAGCTAAATCTAGCTACAGCTTACAATGCTAGTTTTTAATTGCATAGCTTAATAGTTTAGCTATTGGGCCTTTTCTTTGAGCATGCCATTGTATATTCAATCTTTTTATGTTGACATGACATTGTCCATCAAACCAGCAAATTATAAGAAAAGACGTATGATCAGTTCTCGACTAAAATTGTTAAAACAGCTTATAGTCCTTCATTTATATGAAAATCTACCACAACTATAAACGTCAAGGCCTGATATGTAATTGCAACTAAAACAAATATCAGATAAAAAATCTACGGGTGTGAGCAACTTGTCAATTTTTACAGTAGATTGGTAAAATGATTATACAACACAGGGTCTGCATGATCTAAGTGGTGGTGGTAGTTGTATACGATCTAGAATTATATATAGAACTTTATAATTTTATGAATCATCTATTTAGGCTTAGCCTGACAGGACTTGGTAAATTTATGATTCCGATGCAGTTGAGAATCATGTGAATTACCTATCTTAACTATTAAGATAATAGATGCTATTTTGATTTCGATATCACTATAGCTAAGTATATTTCGATATCACTATGATATATAAACATTACAACTTCTTCATGGTTTGATACCATTATGAAGAATATTTAAACATTTAAGAACTTTTAATAAAGGGACGCCTTAAAGGAACGTGTTCTAAGTTTAGGAACTTCTGAAATAACCACTGTTTTCTATGGAGTAATCAATAAGGTCATCTCAGTATACTTTAATGCCTTTGTAATTCAGTTGCATTCGTATATACATAGCTATGTACAATAGGGTGTCTCTCTTTTGTAGTCATGAAATACAGTAATTCATTTTTGAATGAAATCCAAAGTTATTGAATGCAATAACAGATATCATTTACTTCTAAGTTGGAAACTACAATCATTATAAATCTCAAGCCAGCTTGGCATTATCACAATACAGATGTAAGCATATAATTGTTTCCAAGTATAAAATTTGTAAACCTTTATTTCCTTTTAAAATAAAGTTAAAACATTAATAAAAGCAAGTGGATTAAATACCAAAAGATAACACCTTTAATAAAATAAGCATCATTTAGTAAAATCCACAGAATAATTCTAATGCAAAAACTAACTATAATTTCAATGGCACCTTCTTATATGCAGATATGCACTTCTAATCTTTCAATAGGGTAATTGCAATATTTTAAATGCAACCTTATATCTCTATAGAATAGATTCAATTAAATAGACTGCATGCAAGAATGTGGATGCCAGACAAGGCACACGAATTGTGTAATAAAATGCCTTATAAATACTAGGTCATGTGGAAACACAAGGTGCCAGATTTGCACAATGTGGATTTAATGAAAAAGGCATTAGAAACTTTCAATCAAATGCAATTGGCAGGCTTAACACCAAATTCACAACCTTTTCCAGGATTCTCCTCCTTGCGCGCTGCCTACGGCAAAATGGAAGCCTTGGAACATGTATGGATATCCATCGTAGCATAAGGGATAGAGGAAGTCTGTCAGATGTTGTAGTTGTAATGGCCTACTAGACATGTATGCATAATGGTGGAAGAATAGACAGGCACATGAACTTTTTGATAGATTGCCTCAAAGAGATATTATCTGATGGGATCTGGCTATTGTAGGATTGCACAAAATGGATTTGTAGTATAGGCTTTTAGAATGAGCTTCAACAATAAAATAACCAGAAATGTTTCACACATAAGAAGATATTCTAAACTCATCGATTGTTCTCACATCGGAAATAAAATCATGATAGAAATAAAAATCTCAAGTCGTATGGAATGCTAAGGTTCCAAATCAAATTGTAGTGTTTACAAACAAAAGATTCAATTCTAGTGGCAAGTTTATGAAGGTTTCTGTGCACAAGTTTTGGAATCTAAATCCACAAAACATGATGAAAGTAATAGAATCCAAAAGAATAAAGCAAACTCCACAAAATCACATGCTATGGGTAATATAAAACCTAATTCCATGAAAATGCAACATTCTTAGCTTGAGCAAATGATATGCATTAGAAAATTCAACCTCATACCTGTACCTGCAACTTCATCAAGCAATTTTTCCTTGAAATTACACTTACCATCCCCCCCTTTCATAGCAAAAATCTTTCCTTTATATTTGCAAGAGTGCAACCACAAAACGGGAAAACCAACTAACTCAACTTAATACCAAATATTAATTTTATTAAGCTCATAGTTTTAAAATATTTACCAATTACTCCATTCTAAATTTATTCATGTAAACGGGTAATTTATTTACCCCCACATTTACACATACAAACAATTAATTGTTTACCCAATTACATTCTATTATTATGATTAATAATAATTATTAAAATAATATTACACCACACATTAACAATAATTTATTTATATTTATTGGTTCACAAACAACTTATTAAATCTGAATAATAATATGATATAACCTTGTTAAATATTATAGTGGGTTAAATAATAATAATATACTATATGCTATAATAATTTCTATTACACCACAACAAAATCTAGGCACATATCATTAACCCACTGAGCAAGAAAGATCTCAAATGCCAAATCAACACAAGTTCACAAGCCAGGGCCAAGCTCGCACTTAACCAACAGGCTCCATCAAATATCAATCAGTTGCAAGACCTGACATACTGACAGAACTGATAGGTTGAACTAGACATGTCATGCACCCTGATCGAGGATGATGACTTGGGATGTGGGACCTTAAGTTATCTCCAGAACAACTTATCCATTGGGTTCAGGGCACGCTCAAACCTATTAATTTAGGTGGAGTCGATGCTAGATACTTGCATCCTGCAACAAATGACACCGTCAAGCATGTATAGATGCATATAAGCTGACAATAGGTGAAAAAGAAATCACAACATCGGAGGGCACTTGCAAGCGAGTGATGCGACATCATCCTTTCCACATCATATCAATCTAGATCAGATAACACCTAATCATAACCAAAACCAATCTACTTCATTGTTTGCACAGAACCATACACTGCACATATAGGTGCATGAAATTGAATAAGTCTTAGAAGTACCATCATAACAAATAAATCTAACAGAATCAGTCCATGAGATCCATTCTAGCATGTAACAATTGTAGTAAGATCAATATCTTAATCATTGGAATGCAAACAATGTCAAAGCCTTACCTTAATTATTCCTGTTATTTTACCTTCATATTCATGCGCCTTGATCTGTGCACCTGTACATCCAAGGTGAGAACGGAGGGCACTACATAATGAAGTAAACAAAAAATGATTTAAAGATACCTAATTAATGGAATTTCATCTTTTATTAAAAATGAAAAACATATTTAAAAAATATTATAAAATTATAATAATAAATTAAGTCCCTAACTTAATTTATTAAAGTATTTATTAGAAATTTGCATCTCTTTCTATATTCTCTTGATCCCAAACGTGAAATAACATTTTCAACCTAGCTATTTTTCCAAATATTATTGAATAAACCTCTATAAAAAACTAAACTCCACATGCTCTAGATACAAAAAAGTTTGCTCCACATCCTATCCAAAATTCTTCCCATGATATCAAACCATCATCACCATCAACATTAGCATCATCATCATTGTCACTATACTTACCATCTTCTTTTCCTTTTTTGTATTGAAATGGGACAGGCATCTCACATAACCCTTTAGTACCCACAAAACTCTCCATTGGCATTCCCTCAATTTGAGTGCTTTGTGGAATCAATCCTAAAAGGTGATTATATGACATGTTAAACATACTTATATTACTCCATTTTGTAAGACATTGAGGAATTAGCCCTTCTAATCTATTATGAGAGATATCTAGTGATTGCATCACCACAAATTTTGAAATACATTAAGGAGTGTAGCCACTAAGGATGTTGTGAGAAAGGTTCAAATGGTGAAGCCCTTCCAAACTCCCCAAATCCTTAGGAATCTCACTAGTAAAGTTATTCCATGCCAAGATTATAAATGAATTGTCTAGCACCTAGAGTTTGTCGATAGGTCAGGTTGGAAGAAATGTTAAGAACTTGGAGCTTTGTGGGTGTATTGTTGTGATGTTGGCAATGTCTTAACTAGGTCATGCATCACTCACAAGTAGGGATATTTGGAGATGGGTAGTTATTTTTTGGTTCCTATTTTATGTTAAGGTCCATTGCATTGTGCTTGTCATCACAAGGATTTTGGCTTTGGCATTTGGTTTCCCACTCTTGTGAGTGTAGCACAAGATACAACTAAAGAATCTTTTGTAGTGGGATGTATGGAGGAGTATATGGTGGCAAGTGGCAATATAGTTGAAGGAAAAGAGTGCTAGGTTTAATTTTTGGTTCCCTTAGTATACTATGTTATTAGTGCTTTAGTATATGTTAGTCTCCCTTTGCTAAGTATGGTTGCAAGGAAGCTATATTAAATCTATATCATATTTTGGAAACCTTTAGAGTTACATATTGATAAGATTTTTGAGTTTATATAGTGTAAGTAAATATTATGCAATAAAGTGCTATGGATTTAAAGGGGAGCACTAATAGAACCCCAACTAATTGATCTAGGAAAAAACTATCTATTGAGTAGAAAAATCATCTAAATATTTTCATTTATGTTTATTTCTAGATTTCCAAATTTTGTTACATGGTTTGTTACAACTCTAATCTAGATTAACTAGATTATGTTCCTTTTATGTTTATTAAACATAATTTTAGTAATAATTTTCTTGTTATTTTTTAACAAATATATAATAATGTATTAATTTAATATCAAAAAATTGTAAAATATTCCCATAACTCTAAAATCAAATAAATGACAAAAAATAAACATTCAACGGTATTTTTCCAACACTATAAGAACAAAAGATTATTGTTTCAACATGTGACTCAACTAAGATTCAAATAAATAATGAATTAAACAAAAAAAAAAGATATCTAATTAATGGAATTTCATAATTTATTAAAAATGAAAAACATATTTCAAAAATATTATAAAATTATAATAAAAAATTAAGTCCCTAACTTAAATATCTAACATAATGAGTTACAAATTTAAGTATTTATTAGAAAATTGCATCTCTCTATATTCTCTTGATCCCAAAAATGAAATAACATTTTCAACCTAGATATTTTTCCAAATATTGTTGAATAAATCTTTAGAAACAACTAAACTCCATATGCTAGATACAAAAAAGTTGCTCCACATCCTATCTAAAATGCTTATCGCCATCAATATCACCATCATCTTCATTGTCACTATACTTACCATCTTCTTTTCCTTTTTTGCATTGAAATAGGAGAGGCATCCAACATAACCCTTTATTACCCACAAATCCCTCTAATGGCACTCCCTCGATTTGAGTGCTTTGTGGAATCAATCTTGAAAGATGATTATATGACATGTTCAACACATGTATATTACTCCATTCTACAAGACCTCGAGGAATTAGCCCTTCCAATCTATTATGAGAGATATCTAGTGATTATAACACCACAAATTTTGAAATGCTTTAAGGAATGTGTCCACTAAGTATGTTGTGAGAAAGGTTCAAATAATGATGCCCTTCTAAACTCCAGAAATCCTTAGGAATCTCACTAGTAAAGTTATTCCATGCCAATATTATCAATGCTAATTTAGAATGCATATATTCATATTATTGTGTTGGCTTCCCTTGGCAACAACAGTGCAGTCCATTGTCAAGAATATTTCATTAAACATCTCACATTGAAAAGTAATAAGATTTGGTCATACTTGATTTATATGATAAAGATTTTCCTTCGATGGTTTCAATGTCTTCATGTATGGTAAGTCTATGACATTTAGGATGGATCCTAGAAATGCATTGTTTGACAAATGCACAACTTCAATTTTTTTATACTTACTTAAGGTACCTTCTACATATCCATTGAGGTGGTTATTTCACAAGTTCAAGAGTAGAAAATTGTCAAGACTAAGTACCTAAGAAGGAAATCCTCCACTAAAGCTATTTGAGCTAAAATCTAAGATTATTAATGACTAAAATCTTTTTAAAGATGTGGATATTGCTATAAATTTGTTGGAGTGAAATAATAATACCTTAAGAGACTTTAGATTGCCCAACTTGAAAGGGATGTTTTTTGAAATGATATTATTTGTAATGGTATAATCTCTAATTTAGTGGACCTTCCAAGAGATGAAGGCAATTCATCCCATAATTTTTGTCAATATGATTTACATTCACCAATTTTAACATGTTTCCTACAAAGGAAAGATATGAAATTGTTTAAAGGAAGTATCATTTATTTAATTGTATAACTACAACTAAAATTTTAACTATGTAATCATAAATAGATAGGGTCTATAGAGTTGTATGATCTTTAAAATTGTTTCAAAACATAAACACTTTTTGTGAAAGAAATTCTTCCTCTAAATAAAATAAATAATAAAATAATAATTTGAAATATTGTTTGATCTGCAAACATTTTAGGTATTTAGAGAACTATTTTACAACCAAGTAATAACCTTGTTCATAGATAATGAGAAATATTAGTTTCACTAGATAGATATAGGTTTAGGAAATGTAGGAAATGAGTAAGTAATGATAGATATTTGGCTCCTATTTTATGTGGAGGTCCATTGCATTGTTCTTGTCATCACAAGGATCTTGGCTTTGGTATTTGGTTTCTTACTCTCATGAGTACAGTGCAACATATACATAAAGCATTTATTGTAGTGGGATGTATGGAGGAGTATATGGTGGCAAGTGGCAATACAATTGAAGGAAAATAATGCTAGGTTTATTGTTTGTTGCTCTTAGTATACTATGTTATAGCTAAAGCATCTATTGTAGTGGGATGTATGGAGGAGTATATGGTGGCAAGTGACAATACAATTGAAGGAAAAGAATGCTAGGTTTAATGTTCATTGCTCTTAGTAGACTATGTTATTAGTGCTTTAGTATATTTTAGTCTCCTTTTGCTACGATGTATGGTTGTAAGGTAGCTATAGGTTAGGTCTATGTGTTTTTTTGGAAACTCTTAGAGTTGCATCTTGATAAGCTTTTTGAGTTTATAATCTAAGTCAATATTATGTAATCATGTGCTATGAATTTAAAGGGGGCACTAATAGAACCCCAACTAACTAATCTAGAAACAAACTTTGAACCCCAACTAATTGATCTAGAAACAAACTATTTGTTGATTAGAAAACTCTTTTACATGTTTTCATTTATGTTTATTTCTAAATTTCAATTTTTTTTACATGGTTTGTCACAACTCTAAACTAGATTAACTAGATTGCATTCATTGTTATGTTCATTAAACACAATTTTAGTAATATTTTTTTTTCTTATTTCTTTACAATTATATAATAACCTATTAATCTAATATTGCAAATTGTAAAATATTCCCATAACTCTAACATCAAATAAAAAAATGTTTAACAATATTTTCTAGCATGAGAAGAAACAAAGATTATTGTTGAACAACATGTGGCTCAACTAAGATTCAAATAAATAATGAATTAAACAAAACATAATTTAAAGATATATAATTAATGGAATCATAATTTAGTGAAAAATGAAAAACATATTTCAAAAGAATTATAAAATTATAATAAAAAATTAAGTCCCTAACTTAGATATCTAAGTAACATAATAAATTACAAATTTAAGTATTTATTAGAAAGTTGCATCTCTTGCTATATTCTCTTGATTCCAAACATAAAATAACATTTTCAACCTAGTTGTTTTTCCAAATCTTGTTGAATAAAGTTTCAGTAAAATCTAAACTCCACACAACACATACAAAAAACCTTACTCCACATCTATC
The DNA here is from genome assembly GCA_027924645.1 of Cunninghamia lanceolata. Classification (NCBI taxonomy): domain Eukaryota; kingdom Viridiplantae; phylum Streptophyta; class Pinopsida; order Cupressales; family Cupressaceae; genus Cunninghamia; species Cunninghamia lanceolata. The sequence goes on from BSBN01000665.1 coordinate 1,523,283, forward strand.
CAAAATGCTTCCCATGATATCAAACCATCATCACCATCAACATCACCATCATATTCATTGTCACTAGATTTACCATCTTCTCCATCAACATTCCCTCAGTCTAAGTGCTATGTTGAATTAATCCTGAAAGTTGATTATATGAAACATTCAACACACTTATATTACTCCATTCTACAAGACCTTAAGGAATTAGCCCTTCCAATCTATTATGAGAGATATCTAGTGATTCCAACACCCCAAGTTTTGAAATGCTTTGAGGAATGTAGCTAGTAAGGATGTTGTGAGAAAGGTTCAAATAATGAATCCCTTCCAAGCTCCCCAAGTCCTTAGGAATCTCACCAGTAAAGTCATTCCATGCCAATCGTATCAATGTTAAGTCAGAAAGCACATACTCATTGTTGTTGGCTTCCCTTGGCGATAAGAGTGAAGTCCACTATCAAGAATATGTCATTGAATATCTTACTTTGAAAAAAAATAAGATTTGGTGCTCGATTTATATTATAAAGATTATCCTTAGATGGTTTCAGTGTCTTCATGTATGGTAAGTCTATGGCATTTAGAATCGATCCCAAAAATGCATTTTTCGATAAATCCATAACTTGAAGTTTTTTCAACTTATTGAAGGAACCTTTTATGGACCCATTGAGATGGTTATTTACTAATTTTAGGAGGAGAAATTTGTCAAGACCAAGTACCCAAGAAGGAAATCTACCACTTAAGCTATTTGAGATTAGATCCAATATTCTTAATGACCAACAAGTTCCAAAAGATGTGGGTATTGTTGCTATAAATTTGTTAGAGTGAAGCAATAATACCTTAATAGACTTTAGATTGCGTATCTCAAAAGGGATGTTCCTTGAAATGCTATTATTTGCAACTGATAGAATCTCTAATTTAGTGCACATTCCAAGAGATGAAGGCAATTCACCCCCAAAATTGTTGTCCATAAGATTTAGATTCACCAATTCTAACATGTTTCCTACAGAGGAAAGATATATTATTTAAAAGAAATATATTTTGTAGAAAATAGTATCATTTTCTTAATTTTATAACTACAGTGAAAATTTTAGCTATGCAATTATAAATAGATAAGGTCTATAGAGTTGAATTTTCTTTTAAGTAGCTATAGAATATAAAAAACACTTGTAAAAGAAATTCTTCCCCAAAAATAAAACAAATCATTTGACTACTAATAATTTAAAACATTATTTTAACATTTTGGGTATTTAGAGAACTATTTTACACACGCAATCAAATCCTCTTCCTAATGAGGGATCCAAGGCCTACATTGATGGCCGTATAGCCATATTTAGTCATTTTTGCCGTAAAATACAATTAAATTTTTAAAGAGATTGATCACATGAAAGGAGACATTTTGAAGAGATTGTCAAAATTTATATAGGATTAGGATGATATATATATATTTAGTTTATGTATAATTTTAATTATCATAAGGCATGCCATAGTATTTTAAGGGCACCTTTAAATGGATAACTGTCATAAAAAAATTGCTTGATAGGCATGGTCGAAGGGGTCACTTAATGCGGAAATGTTGATGCAAAAACACATGTAGTCAAATCCAAAAATACTCTCACATTAATCTGTAACTCATTGTGTAGAAAGGTTTCCAGCAGAGAACGACATGAAGAAGAATTGGGATGTCTTTCTTTTCTCAATTCACGGGTACACAACTTGACTAAGGACGACATATAGTGTCCTTGGGACCCAAATACATTATTTCTTTCAAATGTTAGCCAGGTTTACTTTGATTTAATGTTTACGGCTTTCATTAAGCCATACAAATATAGTACTAACATTAAATAAATATAAATAAATATCTAGTTTGAGGTTTGGTGTAGAATGTAATTCTATTTGAGTGTCTTGAAATGATTTCTTAGTGTAAATGATTTAGAATTCTATATATATATATATATATATATATATATATATATATATATATATATATATATATATATATATATATATATATATATATATATATTTAGGACTGCAAAATTGATCCCGTGGTGTAAATTTTATCTTTGCCTATAGATTCAATCTCTGCATTTCTTTATAATTTAGTTTTTCTCTCACCTCAAAGTATTATGTTTATCCCTATAAGAGCCTAAAATACAATAGGCAAACATAGCGTGTCAAATGATAACTAAGAATCTTGAATAAGCTTTAAAATGACATAAGGAAAACAAATTTATTTGGTAGATAATGCATCTCCAAGGTAAGTTCTCATTTGTCAATGATTTAAGACACCCTAGTCACCCCTAACATCATCATTGTGTTGTATTGTGTTTTTTTTTCTCTTGCCAAGTCAAAAGTCCTGCTCCTTATGCCTTCGTAAATTTATTATAGTCATTGTTAGTTCCCATGGTACCTTTGCCTTCACTACAAAGTCTTATCCTATTATTGTAGTATTCATGCATTCACAATGGGAGATGTATTTTAACGTGTCAACTTCATAGTTGTAAAAGATAGTAGTTTCATGTAAAATTTGCTAATTCATCATTCTAGTTTCACAAGTGATTTTGTTTCAAAATGTGAGAACTTCTTTCTAGTTTCTTGGTTGTTTCTCCTCTAGTTACACTCAATCAAAGTCCATTAATTCTTCATTTCTCTATAATCTTCTCGGTGAGCATTTGTCATTGTATATATTCATTTCTTTAACTTTTAATCTATCAAAACATACATAAGGCATTTATTTCCATGAGAACTATTGTTGCCAAAACACACCCTAGTTTCTTGAAACTAGGGAACCCCTCCCCTTTTTCTTGTAAATTTGTTAATTCTTGAGTATCCTGACATAAAGCATACATCCTATTGTTGTCACTAACTCAGCCAAAAGGTTCTTTCTCTTAGATCCATGTCTCTTATTTAAATTCTAGTATGTCTCCTATGTAAATTCTAGCTTGCTTGAATGTTGAATGTATTAATTTTAATGCAATGATGTCTTGTTTTATTGCCAACTTGTGATGTAGTTATCATTGTTTAATTTGTACCCTCGCATCCATTGGTAGAACCAAAAGCCCTTATTCGATTTCATTTGCTCGTAGCCTCACATCCACGTTTTGTATGATCTTTGGACTTTATTATTTTTTTGAACATGAGATGTATCATTAAAGTCAATTCAATCAAATGCTTGTGTCCAAAATATAAAGTTATTAGCATCTTGGGTATTTACAAGACCAAAAGTTTAAACCTATCAAGGAACCTCTCGAACTCCAAAGGCCTTATGGATTATACTTTTTGAAGGGAGCTCATGTCTATTAGGGAGAACATTTCAATTCTAGTGGACCCTAAAAGCCACATCAAACTAAATTATAATTCCAGGTTACTCACATGTATCAAGATTTAATTAGGGATATTGAGAGAATTAAGGTGTAAACTGACATGTGGTATTTGTTAGAAAGAGAAAGGATAGATTTAACTCAATAAAGGGACATGCAAAAAGATAATTTAGGTAAGCTTTGGTGATATGAAAGGTTTATTAGAGAAAAGCAATCTTTAATGCTTATCAGATGAATAGGGTGAATGAATGAATGAATGAAGGCTTTTAATAATGTCCATGAGGCTAGGCAACCTATGGGACCGTAGAAACCAAAACACATGACAAAGAGAACCAAAACCCACAAGAAAAACATGAGCCGCAAAAGGCAAACTACCCACACAACACCTAACTGAAGAAAAGAGCAATTGCAAGGGGCATATGGGTGACTCTATTCTGTGACTTAGAGGTTTTCTTGTATATACAAAAAAAGAGTAGGTAAGGCCTTAGTGTATATACATGAAGAAGAATTGGCATATCTCTCACGTCTTTCTTTTCTAAATTCATAGGTAGGCAACTTGAGTAAATACGATGTACATTGTCCTTGGGACCCTCAAAATGCATTATTTCTTTTAAATGTTTAGTCAAGTTTACTTTAATTTAACATTTGTGTCTTTCATTAAGCTACACAAATATAGTACTAATGTTAAATAAATGTAAATAAATATTTAGTTTGAGGTTTGGTGTAGAACGTAATTCTATCTCACTGTCTTGAAATGATTTCTTAATGTTGTTGTAAATTAGGGCCGGTCAGACAAATGATTTAGAATCTATAATTTTTTTTTGTTTTTAGGATCATTTTTATGACTAAAAAATTGATCCCATGGTGTAAATTTGATCTTTACTTATGGATCCAATCTCTACATTTCTTTACAATTTTTTTTCCACTCACCTCAAAGTATTATGTTTATCCCTATAAGTGCCTAAAATAGAATAGACCAAACATAGCATGCCAAATGATAACTAGGAATCTTGAATAAGCATAAAAAATGACATTAGGAAAACAAATTAATTTGGTAGATAATGCTTGTCTCCAAGGTAAGTTCTCATTTGTCAATGATTTAAGACACCCTAGTCACACCTAACATCACCCCTATGTTGTATTGTGTTTTTTTGTTTTTCTCTTGTTGAGTCACAATACTTTCTCCTTATGTCTTAGTAAATTTATTATAGTGATTGTCAGTTCACCTCGATACTTTTGCCTTCGCTACAAAGTCTTATCCTTTTATTGTAGTATTCATGCAATCACAATGGGAGATGCATTTTAATGTGTCAACTTCATAATTGTAAAAGATAGTGGTTTCATGTAAAATTGGCTAATTCATCATTCTAGTTTCACAAGTGATTTTGTTTCAAAACATGAGAACTTCTTTCTAGTTTCTTGGTTGTTTCTCCTCTAGTTACACTCAATCAAAGTCCATTAATTCTTCATCTCTCTATAATATTCTTGGTGTGCATTTCTCATTGTATATATTCATTGCTTTAGCTTTTAATCTATCAAAAACTACATAAGATATTTTTTCCATGAGAACTATTGTTGCCAAAACAACACACCCTAGTTTCTTGAAACTAGGGAACCCCTCCCCTTTTTCTTGTAAATTTGTTAATTCATGAGCATCCTAACATGAAGCATGCATCATGTTGTTGTAAGTAACTTGGCAAAAAGGTTCTTTCTCTTAGATCCATGTCTCTTGTTTAAATTCTAGTATGTCTCCATTGTAAATTCTAGCTTGCTTGAATGTTGAATGTATTTATTTTAAAGCAATGATGTCTTGTTTCTATTGCTGACTTGTGATGTAGTTATGCTTGTTTAATTTGTACCCTCGCATCCATTGGTAGAACTAAAAGCCCTTGCTCGATTTCATTTGCTTGTTTCCTCATGTCCACGTTTTGTATAATCTTTGGATTTTATTACTTTTTTGAACATGAGATGTATCATTAAAGTCAATTCACTCAAACACTTGTGTCCAAAAGATAAAGTTATTAACATCTTAGGTATTTACTAGACCAAAAGTTTATACCTATCAAGGAACCTCTTGGACTCCAAAGGCCTTATGGATTATAATTTTTGAAGGGAGCTCATATCTATTAGGGAGAACATTTCAAGTCTAGTGGACCCTAAAAGCCATATCAAACTTAGATAATTATAATTCTAGGTTCCTCACATGTATCAAGATTTGAATTTTATTACCCAAAAATTAAGGAATTAGGGATATTAAGAGAATTACGGTGTAAACTGACATGTGGTATTTATTAGAAAGAGAAAGGATATATTTAACTCAATCAAGGGACATGTGGCAAGATAATTTAGGTATGCTTTGGTGACATGAAATGTTTATTAGAGAAAACCAATCTTTAATTCTTGTGAATTCAAAAATGGTCTTGTCAATTTTGATAGATTAGTGAATTAAAAGATCCATAACTAGATTTCTTACATTTGTTTAGCTTGAGGACTTATTAATTATGCTTTTATTCTCATTGCCAAGCTATCCTTGATTAAATATTTTTCTCAAGTACTGACATGTATTTCTACTCAAGAGTGTATGCAATACAAACAAGATTGAATGCAATTAGTTGCAATAATGTGATAACCAAAATCTTCTGGAGGAATGTTGATATTGGCTAGGCATGAGAGACATCTAGACTAAAGATGATGTAGAATGTCCTTGGGACCCTCATAATGCATTATTTCTTTCAAATGTTAAGCCAAATTTACTTTGATTTAATGTTTGTGGCTTTCAGTAAGATAGACAAATATAGTACTGATGTTAAATATATGTAAATAAATATTTAGTTTGAGGTTTCATGTAGAATGTAATTCTATCTGAGTGTCTTGAAACGATTCCTTATTGTTATTGTAAATTCAACCCAAACACTTAGAATTTAATCCTTTGCTTCAATGCAAGTTAACGAAGATATAAGGAACTAAAGTGAAATGGAAATGAATTGGAGGGATATGTGAGTCACAACTGGGAGTCAGAGATCTCATTTTTCTTGACAAAATTAAAGTTATCTTTGAAAAGGTATCGCGTCAGGTTCAAGATTAATAATTCCTTTTCATTTTAAAAAATATATACTACAATCTAGGAGAGAAGAGGGAACATCACCTTAGCTAAAGTCAAGGAGACTTAAATTTTTTTCAAATTACATGGGAAGATAAAGAGAAGGAACTCGCTGCCTAAAGGGAGAGGTCTATAATGTTTGAGTGGGGTGTAGGAATTAAGACGAAGTTAAAAATGCCTTAGAAAGTGATTTTAGCAACAACAAGGAATATAGGTTGTTGTATAGAGGAACGATGGAGGTCACTAGAGCTACTATGAATTGAGGAAGGGGTGTAGCAAATTGGATGAATTCACTACCAATAGAGGACAAGAAAAGAACAATATCAATGTGAATGCATTTTTTAGGGTGAAGGGGTCAGCCAGATAGATGAGAGCAGAGTAGTGAGAAGCAATATAAGTGATGAAATATTGAATATTTGTTCATTCATAAGTCAATTTGTATTTAGATTGGAAAATAATAAAATCCAGTGGAGTTTGTAAGAAGACTTGTATTTAAGTGGGTGTTCCAATCTTGTATACGAGTGTGAGTAGTGTAGTTGATTGTTTGTTTGGCAAGAGGTAGATTTTTCTTACTATATTATATGGTATTAGAGTTGGAAGATCCTGAGTGTGCACAGTATGTACTAGTACCTGCAGACAAGTGAAGTAGTAGAGAAGAAGCTCGTGTGAGGGTAGTTGCAGGTAGGAGAAGTCCTAAGCAGTGAGAGAGAGCTTGAATCCATGAGAAGATTGAGAGTGTGATGGTAGATTAGAGAGCATGAGGTGAGAATTATGGAAGATTGTAGTAGATAAGATGGGGATATTGGTGAGGAAGAATCTCGTGATATGGGAGGGCTGGATGTAATATGAGAAGAGAAAGATTTTGGTAATGATGATTGACATTAATGTGAGAGTGTATAGATTGGAAGCATGGCAACATCATAAATTGGTAAAGCATGATGAGGATAAGCAAGAGGATGTAAGTGTAGTAGCGATTGAAGATGAAGAGGTGGACAGTGAGAATGAGGAGGTTGAAGTTGTAGTGATGGAATGCAAAGAGGTTGCAGCAATATAACATGGAGAAGATGATGATTTGTTAGCACAAATTTTGGCAATAGAAGAGGAGTGGCTTGAGAAGATCGCTGATGAAGATGAGAAGATGCACGTCGAAGAAGATGATGTTGTAGCAGTGAAGGAAAAATAGGTAAATCATGAACATTTTGATTTCATTTGTGATCATTCTTCCATAGTAGAGTAGAAGAGGCTGTATTGTAGAGGATGAAATAGCAGTTGCAGATTTGTATGTAGAGGCTACATATTTATATATAGATGTTGTAGAAGATGATGCAGGTGTACTTTGGTGGAGGTGTTTGGTTTGTGGTGGGTTGGATCCCATGAAGGAGGAGAGGAGAGTAGAGAGCATCTGACAGAGGAGGATGACATATGGTGGATGTGAATCCATGAGAGGAGAAAGGAATGGTGACTGGAGTTGTGGGAGAAGAATGATGATTATGCCAACGAGATGTTGGAAAAAGAGGAGGAAGACATACCTTGTGCACATGACTCAACAATGGAGTTTGTTGCAGGTTGGTTGCAACTTGAAAGGGTAGTTCAACTAGTCAACTCTGCTTTTTGTGATCCTATGCTCACAATCTTTCTACTCAACATGTTTGATGTAGGAGCACCCCAACACATGTGCAATCGACATAACCCAAAGAGATTATTCTATTATTTATTTTAGTTTTGTCTTTATTAGGTTTTGTTTTATCTTGTCACAACATTGTGGACACAAGGTGTGGTTAGTTTGACAAGAAACTAGCTTTTGTCAGTTGTCAGTTTCAGTGCATAATAGGCTAGATTCACAAAAACAATTGTTCAATTGGATTGGCAAGGTTTGATGATGAATCTTGTTACAAATAGGTTGTCAACTCTATTTCAAAATTGATACTAAAGGTGTCATGATTAGATCTTTCTTGGTTTTTGAGATGTTACAACTATTTGTGACTTATGTTGACAAATTGGTGAGACTTTAAAATTTTGCATTTCATGAAGTTTGCGGTAAGATGGCTTGGTGGAGGTCTTGGGGATGTTGAAATACATGTCTCTACTAGTTTTCATGAGATTTTGAACAATTTGTGTGGATTTATGGTTAAAGTTGGTTTTCAGCCTTGACACCCATTGTAGTGGCATACTTCAAGTTTCCCATCTCTATAAGGTATAGTTTAAATTGATTTTCTTAGATGTCTATTCCAATAACAAGAGATTGTGACTTGAAGTATTTTCATCAGTGATCATGTTTGGAGGGATTCTAATTACAAATTAAGTTTTAAGTTAATGCATTTTTGTTGAAGCGTATTGCATATACACTTTTGAGCTTCAACTAAGACAACATGAAAATTAAAATCTAAAGAAGACTGTGGTCTACATGGAGATGGAATGTTGTGCCTTATTTAATCCTTAATTTTATACTATTAAAGGCAAATTGAAAGGCCTTTCTAGGCCACAAAACTATGATAAACTAATGCCTATTCAACAATTGTAACCACACTTTATAGAGTGCATAATACATTGTTTCTTTGAGTGCCAAATTGGCATTAAAGGATGCCTAAGGAGATAATTCAACCCAAACACTCAGTAATGAATTCTTTGTTGATACGAGTTAACGAAGATATAATGAACTAAAGTGAAATGTATGCCAACTAGAGAGATATGTGAACCGCGACTAGGAGTTAGAGATCCCATTTTGGTTGACAACATTAATGTTAACTTTGAAAAGGTGTCACCTCAGGTTCAAGATTAAAAATTCCTTTTCATTTAAAAAAAATACTGCAATCTAGGAGAGAAGAGGGAACATCACGTTAGTTGAAGTCAGGGAGACTTAAACTTTTTTCAAATTACATGGGAAGATAAAGAGAAAGAACTCGTTGCCTAAAGGGAGAGGTGTGCAGTGTTTGAGGAGGGTGTAGGAATTAAGACAATGTTAAAAATGCCTCAGAAAGTGGTTTTAGTAGCAGTAAGGAATATAGGCTATTGAAAGAGGGATGTCACTGAAGCTGCTATGAATTGAGGAAGGGGTGTAGCAAATTGGAGTAATTTGCTACCAATAGAGGACAAATAGAGAATAATATTGATGTGAATGCACTGTTAGGGTGAAAGGACCACCTAGATAAATGAGAGCAAAGTAGTGAGAAGCAATATAGATGATGATTATTGCATATTTTTTCATTCATAAATCAAATTTGTATTCAGATTGGAAAACAATAAAATTCAGTGGAGTTTGTAAGAAGACTTGTATCTAAGTGGGTGTCACAATCTTGTATATGAGTGTGAGTAGTGTAGTGGATTTTTTGTTTGGGAAGAGGCAAATTTTTCTTACTACATTATATGGTATCAGAGCCAGAAGATCTTGAGTGTGTAGATTATGTACCAAGACCTACGGGAGAGTGAAGAGGTAGAGAAGAAGCTCATGTGAGGGTTGTTGTAGGTAGGAGAAGTCCTAAGTAGTGAGAGTGAGTTTGAAGCCACAATAAGATTAAGAGTGTGATGACATATTAGAGAGCATGAGGTGAGAATTGTGAAAGATTGCAATAGATAATATGGGGATATTAGTGAGGAAGAAGCCTGTGATATGGGAGGGTTGGATGCAATATGAGTAGAGGAAGTTTTTGGCAATAATGATTGACATTAATGTGAGAGTAGATAGATTGGAAGCATGGTAGCATGATAAATTGGTCAAGCATGATGAGGATAAGCAAGAGGAAGTGTAGCAGCAGTTGAAGATGAAGAGGTGTGTAGCGAGAATGATGAGGTTGAAGATGCAATGATGGAATGCATAGAGCTTGCAGCAGTAGAACATGGAGAAGATGATGATTTGTTAGCATAGATTTTAGTGATAGAAGAGCAGTGGCTTAAGAAGATCATCGATGAAGATGAGAAGATGCACGTCAAAGAAGATCATATTGTAGCAGTGAAGGAAAAAGAGTAAATCATGAACATTTTGATTTCAATCATGATCATTCTTCCATAGTGACAGTAGAAGAGGATGATGTTGTAGAGGATGAAATAGATATGGTAGATTTGTATGTAGATGCTACATATTTGTATATAGAGGTTGTAAAAGATGATGCATGTGTAATTTGGTGGAGGTGGTTAGTTTGTGGTGGGTTGGATTCCATGAAGGAGGAGAGGAGAGGAGAGTAGAGAGAATTTTGTAGAGGAGGATGACATATGGTGGATGTGAATCCATGAGAGGAGAAAAGAATGGTGAATGGAGTTGTGGGAGGAGAATGACGATTATGACAGTGAGATGTTGGAAAAAGAGAAAGAAGAGATAACCTGTACACATGACTCTTGATGATGGAGTTTGTTGCAGGTTGGTTGCAACCTAAATGGGTAGTTTGACTACTCAACTCCACTTTAGTGAGCCTATGCTCACAAATTTTCTACCTAGCCTATCTGATGTAGGAGCACCAGGGTGCATGTGCAATTGACATCACTCAAAAAGATTTTTCAGTTGTTTATTTTAGTTTTGGCTTTCTTAGGTTTGGTTTTTTCTTGTTACAACATTAGGGAGACATGGTGTGTTGCAAGGCATGTGCCCTTGGTCTCCTTGTGTTGTGCAGCACAACGCTTGGGTTCATGACAAGGCTTAACCACATCCTGTGGATTAATTTACTCCAGTGGTTGTATTAAGCATTAATAGGTCCATCTTTTGGTGCAATGACAACTATCTTTCTAACAATTGGTCTCAGAGCCTGGGTCACAGGTTTGAACCCCTCGCTTGCACTGGGGGAGATTGTTGTAAGGTGTGTGCCCTTGGTCTCCTTGTGCTGTGTAGTGCAATGCTTGGGTTCATAACAAGGCTTAACCACCTCCCATAGATTCATTAACTCTAGCAATTGTATGGGGCATTAATAGGTCGATCTTTTGTTGCAATAACAACTATCTTTCTAACATGGCATCGTCAGTTTGATAGGAAACTAGCTTTCGTCGGTTGACCATTTCTGTGCATAATAGGAGCTGGATTCACAAAAATAATTGTTTAGGCAGATTGACGAGGTTTCATGATGAATCCTCTTACAAACATGATGTTGGTTCCATTTTAGAATTGATGTCGAATGTTTTGTGATCAGATCCTTCCTATTTTGGGAGACGTAATTGTTTGGCGACTTGCACTGACAAATTGGAGAAACTTTAAAATTTTGTATTCCATGAAATTTGAGGTAAAATGGATTAGTGGAGATCTTAGGGGTGTTGAGATACATGTCTCTACCAATTTTCATGAGATTCCAAGAAATTGGTGCAGAGTTATGTCCGAAGTCAGTTTTCATCCTTAGCATGAGTTGCAGTGGCATACTTCAAGTTTCCCATCTATGTAAGGTAAATTTTAAATTGATTTGTCAGACATCTATTCCAATAATAGGAGCCTATGACATGAAGGATTTTCATCAGTGATCACATTGGGAGGGATTCCATAGATTAAGTTTCAAGTCAATGCATCTCCACCGAAGCCTATTGCATATGCAATACTGAGCATCAGTTGGGACAACACGAAAATTAAAATAGGAAGAAGACTATGGTCTACATGGAGATTGAATGTTGTGCCTTATTTAAGGCTTAATTTTATACTATTAACGATAGATTGAAATCCCTTTCTAGGCCATGCAACTATGATAAACTGATGCATACTCATTAATTGTAACTACACAAGTTATAGAGTGCATAATACATTGTTTCTTTGAGTGCTAAATTAGCATTAAAGGGTGCCTAAGGAGACCATCAAAACACTTAGAAATGAATCCTTTGTTGATGAGAGTTAACAAAGATATAACAAACTTAAGTGAAATGGATGCCAACTGGAGGGATATGTGAGCTGTGGATGGGAGTTAGAGATCTCATTTTTGTTAACAAAATTAACATAATATTTGAAAATGTGTCACCTCATGTTCAAGATTTGTAATTCTTTTTCATTTGTTTTTAAATAAAATATTGCAATCTAGGAGAGAAGAGGGAATGTCACCTTAGCTAAAGTCAGGGAGACTTAAAAAATTTTCAAATTACGTGGGAAGATAAATAGAAGGAACTCACTACCTAAAGGGAGAGGTGTGCAATGTTTGAGTGGGGCATATGAATTAAGAAGAAGTTAAAAATGCCTCCGAAAGTGATTTTAGTAGTAGCAAGGAATATAGGCTACCATACAAAGGAAAGAGGGGCATCACTAGAGCTACTATGAATTGAGGAAGGGGCATAGTAAATTGGAGGAACTCACTATCAATAGAGGACAAACAAATAACAATATCGATGTGAATACATTATTAGGATGAAGGGGTCAGCCAAATAAATGAGAGTAGAGTAGTGAAAAGCAATATAGGTGATGAATTATTGCATATTTGTTCATTCATAAATCAATTTGTATTTAGATTGGAAAATAATAAAATTCAGTGGAGTTTGTAAGAAGACTTGTATCTAAGTAGGTGTTGTGATCTTGTATACGGGTGTGAGTAGTGTAATGGATTGTTTATTTGGAAAGAGGCATATTTTTCTTACTACATTATATGGTATTAGAGCTAAAAGATCCTGAGTGTGCAGAGTATGCACCAAGACTTGTGGGAGAGTGAAGCAGTAGAGAACAAGCTCGTGTGAGAGCTGTTGCAAGTAGGGGAAGTCCTGAACAATGAAATAGAGCTCAAAGTCATGAGAAGATTGAGAATGTGATGGCAAATTGGAGAACATGAGGTGAGAATTGTGGAAGATTACAACATATAAGATGGGGATATTGGTGAGGAAGAAGCCCGTGATATGGGAGGGTTGGATCCAGTATGAGAAAAGGAAGATTTTAGCAATGATGATTGACATTAATGCAAGAGTGGATAGATTGAAAGCATGGTAGCATGATTAATTGGTCAAGCATGATGAGGATAAGCAAGAGGATGCAAGTGTAGCATCGGTTGAAGATGAAGAGGTGGGCAACGAGAATGAGAAAGTTGAAGATACAACAATGGAATGTGAAGAGGTTGCAGCAATAAAACATGGATAAGATGATGATTTGTTAGCACTGATTTTGGCGATAGAAGAGGTGTGGCTTGAGAAGATCACTGATGAAGATGAGAAGATGCATGTTGAAGAAGATGATGTTTTTGCAATGAAGGAAAAAGAGGTAAATCATGAACATTTTGATTTCATTTGTGATCATTCTTCCATAGTGAGAGAAGAAGAGAATGATGCTATAGAGGATGAAATGGCTGTTGTAGATTTGTATGTAGATGCTACATATTTGTATATAGAGGTTGTAGAAAATGATGTAGGTGTAATTTGGTGGAGGTGGTCAGTTTGTGGTGTGTTGGATCCTACAAAGGAGGAGAGGAGAGTAGAGAGCATTTGACAGAGAAGGAAATCATATGGTGGATGTGAATCCATGAGAGGAGAAAGGAATGGTGAATGGAGTTGTTGGAGGACAATGACAATTATGTCAGTGCGATGTTGAAAAAGAGGAAGAAGACATAACTTGTGCACATGACTCAGTGATGTAGTTCGCTGCAGGTTGGTTGTAACCTAAAAGGGTAGTTTGACTACTCAACTCCACTTTTGTGAGCCTATGCTCACAAACTTTCTACCCGTCATGTCTGATGCAGGAGCACCTAGGTGCATGTGCAATTGGCATCACTTAAAAAGAATTTTCATTTGTTTATTTCAGTTTTGGCTTAGGTTTTTTTTGGCTTGTCACAGTGTTGGGGAGACATGGTGTGGTCAATTTGATAGGAAACTAGCTTTCGCTATTTGTCAGTTTCGGTGCACAATAGTCTGGACTCACAAAAATAATTGTTCAAGTGGATTGGTGAGGTTTGATGATGAATCCTCTTACAGGAAGATTTTTGTCTCCATTTTAGAATTGATGCTGAAGGTTTTGTGATTAGATCCTTCCTAGTTTTGGAGAGGTAACTATTTTGTGACTTACGCTAACAAATTGGTGAAACTTTAAAATTTAACATTCCATGAAGTTTGAGGTAAACTGGCTTGGTGGAGGTCTTAGGGATGTTTAAATACATGTTTGTACCAATTTTCATGAGATTTTGAGCACCTAGCACATGAAGTTATGGCCGAAGTCAGTTTTTAGACTTGGCACCCATTGTAGTGGCATACTTTGAGTTTCCCATCTTCATAAGGTATAATTTAAATTGATTTGTCAGACATCTATTCAAATAAAAGGACCCTGTGAGTTGAAGGATTTTCATTAGTGATCATGTTTGGAGGGATTCCAATCACAAATTAAGTTTCAAGTCAATACATTTCTACCAAAGCTTATTGCATATGCAGTTTTGAGCATCAATTGGGACAACTTGAAAATTAAAATTTGAAGAAGACTATGGTCCACATGGAGATTAAATATTGTGCCTTATTTAAGGCTTAATTTTATACTATTAAAGGTAGATTGAAAGGCCTTTCTAGGCCACACAACTATGATAAACTGATGCCTATTAAACAATTGTAACCGCACAAGTTATAGAGTGCATAATAGATTGTTTCTTTGAGTGCAAAATTGGCATTAAAGGGTGCCAAAGGAGAAAATTCAACCTAAACACATAGAAATGAATCCTTTGCTGATTCGAGTTAATGAAGATATAAGGAATTGAAGTGAAATGGATGCCAAATGGAGGGATATGTGAGCCGTGGTTGGGAGTCAAAGATCTCATTTTTCTTGACCAAAGTAACATTATCTTTGAAAAGACATCACCTTAGGTTCAAGATTAATAATTCATTTTCATTTTAAAAAAAACTACAATCTAGGAGAGAAGAGGGAATGTTGCCTTAGCCGAAGTTAGGGAGATATAAAAACTTTTCAAATTACAAGGGAAGATAAAGAGAAGGAACTTACTACCTGAAGGGAGAGGTGTACAGTGTTTGAGTGGGGTGTAGGAATTAAGACGAAGTAAAAAATGCCTACTATGAATTGAAGAAGGGGCATATCAAATTGGAGAAATTCGATGCCAATAGAGGGCAAATAGATAACATCGATGTGAATGCATTGTTAGGGTGAAGGGGTCAGCCATATAGATGAGAGCAAAGTAGTGAGAAGTAATATAGGTGATGAATTATTGCATATTTGTTCTTTCATAAATCAATTTGTATTTAGATTGCAAAATAATAAAATTAAGTGGAGTTTGTATGAAGACTTGTATCTAAGTGGGTGTTGCAATCTTGTATTCAAGTGTGAGTGGCGTAGTGGATTGTTTGTTTGGCAAGAGGCAGATTTTTCCTACTGCATTATGATCCAAGAGTACTACTGGAATGTCCTAATATTTTGCATTGGCTGAAGTTGTGCCATGTGGAGCACTATGTTTCTACCAACTTAGCTTTCACAAATAGGGCTTACATGTTATTTTCAGCATGCTTTTGTCTCCCAGTGGACCTATTGTGTTCTCATATTCTAATAAAACTTCCTTTGAAAGAAATCATTCACTTTTTTGTAGTTTTTTAAAAATGGTGTAAAGCCTAGATGCATTTATGCCATCTCAAATTTTCGTACAAGTTTTTTGATCCTATTTGAACTCATTAATTGACTCATTTTGATATGAATCTAGAAGTAATTAGTAAGAGTATTGTTGTCATGCCCAATTCATCACACCTGCGCACGAATTGAGAATCTCCACTTTAAACTATCAAATATTTAACCTAATAACAACATTAGTAAAATCAAAGTTAATTTTTTTTAAAAAATAGAAGACATACTTCATCTTAACTGTGATGAACAACTCTTTAGATCTTATAGAATTATAGTGTAATCCTACTTAAATGTAATTACAAGGCTCAAACATTACTCACCACAAATAACACAATTCAATAAGCATTTTACATGATACATATATATCTATTACAATTGTTGTTTATTGAAGAAGTAGAGAATACAACTTACCCCTATAACAACACACACACACACACACACATATATAACTACACTATGCATCTTAGAACATAAATACAACAATATAAGGTCATTCCATATGAAGTGATTAACAATTATCACAGTAAGCTTCCATTCGCAACCATCTCAATACCAGTATCCTGTAGGGCACCTCATAAACCTACACATGTATCAGTCTAAATCTGCACAACTCAAAAAAATCATTAGTTTCATAAAACCCATAAATAACATATAAGATATCAATGCATGAACCTAACATCCCTAAGGGGCCGACCTAATGCCTCAGGGGCTCATCTATGATGGCCTTGCCTACGTATGCATAGCACAGAGGCTTTGTAGTTCACAAGGTAACTTTCAACTTGTTTATCTAGGATCATACTTACTTGCAATTTTATTATCGCATCCCAAGCTTTTAGCAGAAAAGTAGGCTCTCTCATCTGAGCTCAAGAAGGGTACGACATTAATTATCTTAGGATTCTTTAACACTAGGTTACCATATAACATTCTTTTAACTATCTTCACATAACTTAACGTTCAAGACACCAAGCATATTCAATTTTATAATTAATCCCTCAAAAGGTATGATAAGTCAGTTATAATACAAACCAAAACAATCAAATCATTCTAGGGTCATAATCTTCCTATTTGTCCATTCAACGAAAGATACTAATGCAATGTATATATATACACAAAATGATTCAATAGAGTTATCAAATAAAATAGATGAAATCGTCTTCTTGCTCAATCTAGTTAAGATAAAGATGCTACTAACTTTAATCATAAGAAAACTTATTTTCATTCTTATATATAATTTTCAATCTCATCTAAAACTGATTTCCAATTCCCAATACTATTATATTGTAAACGACAAAGAAGGAACGATTCATTAATTTCATATCGAAAGAAAAATATATATTCATATACACAAAATCAAATGATAGCTATAAACCTTTTTCCAAACTATTTCTTATTTACAATAATTTCCATAAATTGTTATTATTATTTCTATTTATTCTCACATCCTGTATGAACCCATTCTAAGGCCCCGTAGTCCTGATGTAATTTGGACTAGGGGTGGGGACTTGAAACTTAATACTAACTCTATGTGTGTGTGTAAGTGTATGTGTGTGTGTGTGTGTGTGTGTATACTTAAGTGAATGAACTTTTGATGGTTAATAGTGATGTATGCATATAAAATCTAGTTAAGTTTTTTTTTGATTTAATTTCTATATAGATATGTTTGGCTATATTTTATCTAACCCAGAATAATTAAATTGTGAATGTTGCGAGGAACAATGTTTTGTACGTAGGCAACAGGGTACATGGTGGAGTGGACTTTGTGGATACATAAATTGAAAATGATTCTAATGCCAACCTAGCTGAAACACCGGTTAATCCTGAGACTTGTCCAATCCTTAGTTAGTCTCGTTTGTTGCTTGTAGAGTTAAGGTTCTAGATGGAGTCCACTTGCTAGGTTACTGTTACCTCATGTGTATTAGTTTCTAAATACTTTTCATTCAACATGTATTTCATATAATACCAATTTGGGATCACATGGTGAGTTTCAGCTTATGGGGTGATACTTCCCTATAGTGGTAATTAAATTTACAAATTGCGTTTGCAAAATAGATTATTTGTATATATAATTTTGAAGGAACTATTATAATAATTATAATTATAGAGTAATAATAATTATCATTGTTGATGTCCAATTTAATACATTGAATATTAAATGGTTTAAGAAATACATTATCATAAGTAATATTATCATTATAAGTAATACTATGATTGCCTATAGTGAGTTAAATTATTATAAAACCCCAAATAATAATGGACGATAAAACAATAGGTAAATAAAAGAATCGCATAAAAATAAAATATAAAACCATGAGAAATGAAATTGCACAAAAATGACAAATAGAGGAAAAAGCAAAAAGTAAATCGCATAAGTCAAAACAATGAGAAGAGGAAAGGAGAGAGAGGTGTAGGGTTTTTGCAAGAACGCTACGGCCAGAAGGTGAGGAGGGCAGAAATAATTATTATCTAGTTGGCTCTGTTGATGGAGAAATTGGAACCCATACCTTAGCAATAAATTCCACGCCCAGGCACTCCTTGCAAATAGGAATTGGACTAAATGGAAGTGACAACAGGAAGGATAGGAAAGGAAAAAATAAAAGAGGAATGGAATGGGCATTTTTGGACAAAATTCTTCTTTCAGCTTGGGAGGGTAGAAGGGCATTTTGGGAAAGAAAGCCAGAGTTTGGAGGTCCTTTGGCTGAGGGTGAGCTGCCCAACATCATTTTATAGCTACCTGGAGTGAATTCTCTTGCATGAGGACAGGTTATTCCTTTTACTTGTTGTCTTTAAAAATAAATTTACATTGTTGTTGGTATGGCAGACATAGGAGATTACAAATGCTGGTAATATGGAAAAAATAATTTTAAATGTAGTATTTGATTGCTTTTCCTTCCATTAACTTATAATATTCAACTTGCCTAGTTGGAGAAGAAGCATAAACTTAATATTTTATCGTTGTTATTTTTATAGATTCATAGGAATCAGCTGGTATGGTTGGAGTTGTATCTTAACTTAGTATTTTATTGCTGCCCCCTTTTATAAAATCATAAGTTTCAGTTGTATTTTGGAATAGAAGTTTAATCATAGTTTTATTTGTCATTCCTCATAGGTTTCAGCTTGTTTGATTGAATAAAATCTAAGTAGTGCATTCAATCACTATGGTGTATGTTTCTTACTTAAAAACCCTAGCCAGAATATTAGTCTCTACCAAATTCTAGTTGAAGAAGAAGAAAATAGTGTGGGGTAATTGATCTCAAACCTTAGTAAACTACTACAACAATTTGAGATGCCTAGGATACTTCCAAATGCTCTCTTTTGGTGGGCGTCTACCTTTTTATACTGCTGCATCTTCCTTTAAATGATGTATTCATTGTATTTTTTTATGCCATTGGAGTTAGAGGGTATTTAATGACAGTAGACAGATAATTAGGCCATTCATACCTTTCACTAGTTTTTTTTTATCAGGATAGAAATTGAAAACAAAACAGAGCCTTTAAGGAAATAAAAGCCAATGTAGGAAGCTTCTTAGTCAATGGTGTTACTTTACCATATCTTTGGGTATGTTATGACCAAGTTTGGGAGTTACTTGACAAAATAAACCCTTCAACCTAAAGTATTAGAAGCTGCAAGTAATATGGACATGTAGATCAATGTTGTGGATTTGTTTGATAAAATACCTCATTGTAGGAGACCATTAGAAATGCCATGCTAAGTCGAGTGGTTGTTAAAATGTATGTCATTAGAACTTTTGTATGTGGGTAAATTTGTTCTTGTTGGCTGAAACTAGGACAACCAGGGTTAGAATGGCAATGTTGGCTGAAACTGGGACAACCAAGGTAGAATTAATGTCAAATTTTTACTATGAATATCTGTGGAAAGAGGATCATGCTAGGCCCTTGCGATGACAAGAGATTTCAACTAGTTATTGGTGTAAATAGGGGTTGGCTGGAATACATATACAAATGTATGAATGAATTTCTTTCCGTGTTTAGGTAACAACAGAAAAATGTCTCTCTATGCTAGAGAAATTGGTTATTCATCATTAATAATAGCTAGACTTCATAAGTCTTAGGAAAAGACCATAGTCAGGTGGACTATATGGATGGTCATGACTATCTAGCTCTAGGATGGCTTAGTCCACTTACAAAACAAGCCAGATATAGTTGCCGACCTCTATGACAACACATGATGGTTGGACTATGGGCTCTATGAGGGTATAGGTAGGAGGAATGCATTACTCCTATAACGTAGTAGTTGCACTCCTTCCATGGTGATCACCGACTTGTAAATCCTATGACCCACTTGAAGATAAGCTTATTGATGCTCTAGCTTGATAGTAGTTAGGGAGAGTGCTCTGTAGGTAGAGTGATATGGCGGTATCCAGAGATAGTAGGCTATCACCCAGGTATACCGGTGAAGAATGCCAGGGACTTCTCAGGTTTGAATGGTTATCACCATCAGCATGTAGGTCCTATAACCAGTGGCATGCGAGTGAAGGATGCCATTAATTGCTATTCTATAGCTTTGAGATTAGTGGAAAGTCATACTAGTGCAGTTTGAAGTTTAAGCAAAAGACCAGGGTGTTTTAGGTGCTAGTTCTAGTTCTTTCTTACTCTCATGGTTACTGGTCTATTTGTGCCAATATAAGTCCTTTTGGAAGCTAGATATCATGAGTCATTAGTTACCTGAGTCTAAAAGCCTTGGCATGAACAATCATCTCTCTTTACGGATCCCAAAGTCCATTGGTGATTTGGGATAGGGAATTCTTATCCTTAAGGTGGGATTCACCATGCACTATAGAGGATGGAGGGAGACTGATACTCTGATGTGAACAACTACCTTCTTCCTGCTATCTTACTTAAGGTAACATCCAGGTGAGTATTCTTCATTATGGCATTTCATTATTCGCATTTCCTTAATAATGCTACAAAATTGATGGGTAATCATGTTGCAAGTTCAAATTATGCTTCTAGGAAAAGTAGGAAGAGAGTACTTTGGCTAATGCTTTAACATGTAAACTTGGATTTTAGGGTGCAAGAATGTAAATGGGCTTATGAGATACAGCAGGTGGATAACCAGAATAGTCTTACCTTCTTTGGTTGGTTGTATGATGAACATGAACAACTTAATGGAATTTTCCAACTGTTGTTCTAAATTTTTGCATGTTCTCTTAGTGTTGTTACAAAATTTATGTCATGTACTCTTTCTACAACTAACAACTGGGTTGTAAATGTTTAAGTTCAAACCTCTTTGTGTGGGCCTAGTGTCCCTAAATACATTTAAATCTTCTTCAAGCTAGTTTTAGTGCAGTCATGATAATATTTTATGATTGTATTAAGTTCTATTTTTAAAAGAAAAAAAATTTTGGTTGCTTTTTTTTTTGGGGTCATTACATTAGTATTAGAGCTCAGTTTCCAACTCTAGGACCATGGAGCTCACTTTTTCTGCATGTACTGAATTGTTTCTTTGATTATGCAGCCATGGCTCATAAGAAGAAATGAAAGAAGGGAGTCTCCAGAAAACCACATCCCCAACCCAAGACCAGAGTGGGTTATGAAGAACTTGCTATGACATTACCTAACATAGAACCTGAAATGATATCTGATTCTGAGGCCCTGGCGATAACCATGAAGCGTTTAAAAATCCAAAAGGGAAAGGAAGTCACTGGACCTTCTAAAAATGTAAACTTGCTGAAGGTTAACGCACCTTCAGTAAGCAAGCCCAAACCATCTGCTAAAAGAGATTTTCCTTTTGGTTGTGGACGTAATGCACCGACACTTTTAAAAGAAGTGATTGCTGAATTAGAGCATGTACACCCTAAATCATCCGCAAATATGGAAACTTCTGAGGAGGAGGAGCCTGAGGAAGAGGAACTACCTATTGTCTAAGAACTTATATGTAGTAATGATATAGTATTAATTAGATATCAATGCCTCTATGTAATGGCATCTATGTAATTAGTCTCTGTTAATGAAGAACTATCAAAGTAATTATGCCTTATCATTGTTAAATCAGAATTTTAGTTTGACTCTGGATTCTTGAATTTTTTTTAAAATAAAAGAGTTGCTTCTAGATTTTTTCATTACATGAGTTTAAAGCAATTTGATGATGGTTGTAAATAAATGCTGAATTTGTTATAATTGTCTCGCAGTTGAGATATACCTATAGAAATGAAGAGGACAACCGGGAGAAGATCTAGTCCAAGCTTGGCTAAAATACTTAGAGCCAACAGAGGTGCAACCTCCTCACAACCAACGATGCCTGAGGAATTGTAGGCTAAGATAAATTCCCTTCGAGCAAAAATAGCTTCGCAAGAGCAACTGATTGAAGAATTAATGAGATAGAAGGATCAAGAAACAAATCATAACATTGGCCTAGGAACCGATGAGGACCAGGGTCATGAACATAGTTCCAAGGCTACTACCCATAGCTTTTCATTGGGAGAGCCACAACAAAGAGTGGGAAAGAACCCTTTGATTAGGGAGCTAAAGAAAATGCAAGCTCCCAAGTTTGACAGAACAAGTGGTGGGGATGTTGTAGAAGCTTGGTTAATTGGAATGAACAAATATTTTGGGTTATTAGATTTGACTTCCAACACCAAGGCCTGACTCGCCATCTCTCAGCTAGAAGGGGAAGCATCTTTATGGTGCGACCATCTACTAGAAATTAAAAAATATGAAATGCATAAGCTGACTTGGGACAAGTTTGTAAAATGATTCCATAAGGAATACCTTTCCGCCCACCATCAAGATCAAAAATTGACTAAATTCCATTCACTGCACCAAGGAGGGATGACAGTTTCTGAGTATAAGTCTAAATTCATGGGTTTACTCCATCATGTTCACTACATGAAGGAAGAGGAGGACCGCATAAACAAGTTTATCCTGGGCTTGAATAAGAACCTCATGTATGCAACTAAGTTATCATGTCCTAAGAGCCTAAATCAAGTGGTGGAGATAGCCCTAGTTGCTAAAGAGAAGCAAAAGAGCAAGCACGAGTGGAAACAAAAATCTTATACCTCTTACCACTCTGACAAGAGAAGGAAGGAGTTAAAAAACTATACTAGAAAAGAAGGCATGGGATAAGTTTAAAAGGAACCAGGGCTTCAAAAGAAGTTATGAATCAGTAGAAATCAAGGGTGGTGAAGGAAAATGATAGAGACCATCTAAGCAGGGAGCACAAACTAGCTTGCCTAAGGATAGGGAAGTAAAGAAGATTGGCCCAGTGGGAGGATGTTGGACTTGTGGGGGTGACAACTATAAAATTGAGTGTCCAAGGAATCAAGATAAATCCACCAAGCCTCCAGTTAGAATTTTTGCAGCTGTGGATAGACGCCAAGCTGACAACCAAGCTTCACTCATAGAGTTGCAAGGTACTTTCCATGGACAATCCATCTCTATTCTAGCAAACGTAGGTGCAACTGGTAGCTTTATTTCACCTGAGATGTTAAAAAAATGTAATATTGAATTTAAAAATCTTAGTCGAGAGGAGATGGAGGTAGAGTTTGGGTCTGGTAAGAATCAACGGGTAAATTTCAACCTGAGAGGAGTAAAAATTGATATAGGCATCACAAAAACCAAGGTTAATCTATTGGTCACAAAGTTAGGATCTTATGACTTGATCCTAGGAATGGATTGGTTCAGGACACACCAAGCTAAACTGGATTGCTATAACAAAACAATTGAATGCCTAGATGACCAAGGAAGACCGATAGTACTCCAAGGAATTCAAAGGCCATTAATTGTGAGAATGGTTACAGCCATGCAAGTCAAGAGAGATGTAAGGAAGGGAAGCAAACTATATATGGTAAAGATTGAAGAAGGTAGTGAAGACCCAGTTCCTAAGTTTGAGGACTATCCAATTCTTTAGGAATTTCATGATGTCTTTCCTGAAGAATTGCTAGGCTTACCCCCTAAGTGACAATTTGACTTTTCAATTGATCTAGTTCTAGGGGTAGAGCCTATATCAAGGGCTCCTTATAGAATGAATACTGCTAAATTACGGGAGCTTAAAATGCAACTACAGGATCAAATGGAGAAAGGGTTAATACGGCCTAGTGTGTCACCTTGGGGAGCCCCAGTGTTGTTCATCAAGAAGCAGGATGGGACTATCAGATTGTGCATTGATTATCGAATGTTGAACAAGGTAACCATCAGAAAAATAGACCCCCTTCCTCGAATTGATGATTTGTTTGATCAAATGGAGGGAGCCACAACCTTTTCAAAAATAGACCTGAGGTCTGGATACCATCAGCTCCAGATCAAGGAAGAGGATATTCTAAAGATAGCTTTCTGAACTAGGTGTGGCCACTATGAGTTTTTAGTGGTACCTTTTGGCTTAACAAATGCTCCATCTTCCTTTATGAGCCTCATGAACCATGTCTTTCATGACTACCTAGACAAATTTGTGCTAGTATTTTTAGATGACATTCTCATCTACTCCAAGAATCTATAGGAGCATGATGAGCATCTAAGAATTGTACTCCAGAGGCTAAGGGAGCATAAATTGTATGGGAAATTGACCAAGTGTTCCTTCTTCCAACCTAAGATACATTACCTCGGACACATTATCTTAGTTGAAAGAATTTCAGTGGAGCCAGCCAAAATTTAGGAAATTGTAGACTGGCCTACTCCTAAGAATGTATCAGAGGTAAGGAGCTTTATGGAATTAGCTGGATACTACAGAAGGTTTGTGGAGAACTTTTCTGAAATAGCTAACCCCATAACATCTCTTCAATGAAAAGGAAAGAGGTTTGAGTGGACTGAAAAGTGTGAAAATGCCTCCAATAGTTGAAGGAAGCACTTACCACCACTCCAATCCTGCAAGTACCTGATCTAGAAAAGGAGTTCACAGTGTGGACAGATGCCTCATTAGATGGGTTAGGTGGAGTTTTGATGCAAGATGGGTGGGTGATTGCTTTTGAATCTCAAAAATTGAAGGATCATGAACTCAATTATCCTAGTCATGATTTGGAACTTGCAGTGATCATGCATGCTTTGAAGGTCTGGAGGCATTATTTAGTGGGGAGACCATTTAAATTGAATACTGATCAAAAAGGGCTCTAGTATTTATTTACACAACCTCACTTAAATGCTAGCAAAGAAGGTGGTTAGAATTCTTAAGTAACTATGAGATAGACATTTCATATGTTAAGGGTAAGGAGAATCGGGTTGCTGATGCCTTAATTCGTAGGGCCAAACTAGTTGCAATCACTCAACTAAAGTTTAGAATGCTTGAATGTATTAAGCAGATACAAGAAAAGGATCCCTTTTGTCAACAAACAAGGCTAGAACTCCAGCAAGGGATTGGTGCAATAGAGTATCATTTGGGAGATGATGATATCTTACGTTATCAACAATGAATATATGTACCTGAAGAAGGAGACTTTAGAATAATAAACCTTGAGGAAAGCCATAATGTGCCTTACCAAGCACATCCAGGAGTAACTAAGATGTATGCAGATTTGAAAACTCATTATTTTTGGCTAGGAATGAAAAAGGAAGTAGCAAATTTTGTTGCAAAGTGCCTAGAATGTCAGTGAGTCAAGGCTGAACATTGCCATCTAGCAGGAAAATTGTACCCCCATGAGTTGCCTTGGCACAAATGGTTAGTGATTTCAATGGATTTTGTGACGGGATTGCCTAAAACTCAACACCAACATGATAGCATCTTGGTGATAGTTGATAAATTAACCAAGGTAGCACACTTCATACCTAGTAATGTAAAGGATGACGCTCCAACTTTAGCAAAAAGATTCATAAAAGAGGTAGTCAGGTTGCATGGGATGCCCGAAGTAATTATATTTGACAGGGATAAATTATTTACTTCTAGATTCTGGACAGCCCTCATGACCGCTCTTGGTACTAAACTCAATTTTAGTACTACCTACCACCCTAAAACAGATGGCCAGATAGAAAGAGTTAATCAAGTTATGGAGGATATGCTTTGAATGTATGTAATGGATCAACCCAAGAAATGGGAAGAGTATTTACCCCTAATTGAGTTTGCTTACAATAACTCCTACCATTCCTCGATTCAAATGGCCCCTTTCGAGGCACTTTATGCGAGGAAGTGCAAAACCCCAATAGGATGGGATGGTTTGGACAACCGTGTAACCATTGGACCTGAACTACTTCAGGAATACGATAAGTAGATAAAGATCATTAGGGAGAGGTTAAAGGAAGTGGGAGATTGACAAAAGAGTTACGCAGATGCTAAGCGAACACTGAGAGAGTTTGCAGTTGGAGACAGAGTGTTTCTTCGTGTCAAGCCTCAGAAAAGTTCAATAAAATTCAGCAAGGCTACCAAATTATCCCCACGATATATTGGACCATTTGAGATACTTGAAAAGATTAGTCATGTGGCTTACAGACTAGCTCTTCCCCCATCTCTCTCTCGCATTCATAATGTGTTTCATGTATCACTTCTTAAGAAATATATTGCTAATCCCACACATGTAATTGATTGGCAGGCACTATAGGTAGAAGAAGGTGGAGATATCCACCTCGAACCACCCACAATCATAGAAAGTCACAACATACAAATACGCAGCAGAACAATACCACAAGTTAAGGTCCTTTAGGACCAGTATGGGGAGCAAGGAGCTACCTAGGAAGATGAAAATGTAATTAGAATGGAATATCCACACTTATTTTAGTTAAGCCAAGCTGGCTTAATCCTAAGGGGGGGAGGATGTCACACCTCATATGAACCCATTCTAAGGCCCCGTAGTCCTAATGTAATTTGGACTAGGGGTGGGGACTTGAAACTTAATACTAACTCTATGTGTGTGTGTAAGTGTGTGTGTGTGTGTGTGTGTGTGTGTGTGTACTTAAGTGAATGAACTTTTGATGGTTAATAGTGATGTATGCATATAAAATCTAGTTAAGTTTTTTTTCATTTAATTTCTATATAAATATGTTTGGCTATATTTTATCTAACTCAGACTAATTAAATTGTGAATGTTGCGAGGAACAATGTTTTGTACATAGGCGACAGGGTGCATGGTGGAGTGGACTCTGTGGATCCATAAATTGAAAATGATTCTAATGCCAACCTTTCCAAAACACTGGTTAATCCCGAGACTTGTCCAATCCCTAGTCAGTCTCGTTTGTTGCTTGTAGAGTTAAGGTTCTAGATGGAGTCCACTTGCTAGGTAACTGTTACCTCATGTGTATTAGTTTCTAAATACTTTTCATTCAACATGTATTTCATATAATACCAATTTGGGATCGCATGGTGAGTTTCAGCTTATGGGGTGATACTTCGCTATAGTGGTAATTAAATTTGCAAATTGCGTTTGCAAAATAGATTATTTCTATATATAATTTTGAAGGAACTATTATAATAATTATAATTATAGAGTAATAATAATTATCATTGTTGATGTCCAATTTAATTCATTGAATATTAAATAATTTAAGAAATAAATTATCATAAGTAATATTATCATTATAAGTAATACTATGATTGCCTATAGTGATTTAAATTATTATAAAACCCCAAAAATAATGGATGATAAAACAATAGGTAAATAAAAGAATCGCGTAAAAATAAAATATAAAACCATGAGAAATGAAATTGCACAAGAATGACAAATAGAGGAAAAAAAAAAAAAAATTACATAAGTCAAAAACAATGAGAAGAGGAAAGAGAGAGAGGCATAGGGTTTCTGCAGGAACACTATAGCTAGAAGGTGAGGAGGGCAGAAACAATTATTATCTGGTTGGCTCTGCTGATGGAGAAATTGGAACCCATACCTTAGCAATAAATTTCACGCCTAGGCACTCCTTACAAATAGGAACTGGACTAAATGGAAGTGACAACAAGAAGGATGGGAAAGGAAGAAATAAAAGAGGCATGGAATGGGCATTTTTGGACAAAATTCTTCTTTCAGCTTAGGAGGGTAGAAGGGCATTTTGGAAAAGAAAGCCAGAGTTTGGAGGTCCTTTGGCTGAGGGTGAGTTACCCAACATCATTTTATAGCTTCTTGGAGTGAGTTCTCTTGCTTGAGGACAGGTTATTCCTTTTACTTGTTGTCTTTAAAAATAAATTTACATTGTTGTTGGTATGGCAGCCATAGGAGATTACAAATGCTGGTAATATGGAAAAGAAATTTTAAATGTAGTATTTGATTGCTTTTCCTTCCATTAACTTATAATATTCAACTTGCCTGGTTGGAGAAGAAGCATAAACTTTATATTTTATTGTTGTTCTTTTTATAGACTCATAGGAATCAGCTAGTATGGTTGGAGTTGTATCTTAACTTAGTATTTTATTGCTGCCCCCTTTTATAAAATCATAAGTTTCAGCTGTATTTTGGAATAGAAGTTTAATTATAGTTTTATTTGTCATTCCTCATGGGTTTCAACTTGTTTGATTGAATAAAATCTAAGTAGTGCATTCAATCACTGTGGTGTATGTTTCTTACTTAAAAACCCTAGCCAGAATATTAGTCTCTACCAAATTCTAGTTGAAGAAGAAGAAAATAGTGTGGGGTAACTGATCTCAAAACTTAGTAAACTACTGCAACAATTTGAGATGCCTAGGATACTTCCAAATGCTCTCTCTTGGTGGGCATCTACCTTTTTATATTGCTGCATCTTCCTTTAAATGATGTATACATTGTATTTTTTGATGGCATTGGAGTTAGAGGGTATTTAATGCTAGTAGATAGATAATTAGGCCATTCATACCTTTCACTAGTTTTTTTTAAATCAGGATAGAAATTGAAAACAAAACAGAGCCTTTAAAGAAATAAAAGCCAATGGAGGAAGGTTCTTAGTCAATGGTCTTACTTTACCATATCTTTGTGTATGTTATGACCAAGTTTTGGAGTTACTTGACAAAATAAACCCTTCAACCTAAAGTATTAGCAGCTGCAAGTAATATGGACATGTAGATCAATGTTGTGGATTTGTTTGATAAAATACCTCATTGTCGGAGACCATTAGAAATGCCACACTAAGACAAGTGGTTGTTAAAATGTATGTCATTAGAACTTTTGTATGTGGGTAAATCTGTTCTTGCTGGCTAAAACTGGGACAGCCAGGGTTAGAATGGGAATGTTGGCTAAAACTGGGACAGCCAAGGTAGAATTAATGTCAAATTTTTACTATGAATATCTATGGAAAGAGGATCATGCTAGGCCCTTGCGATGACAAGAGATTTCAACTAGTTATTGGTGTAAATAAGGGTTGGCTGGAATACATATACAAATCTATGAATGAATTTCTTTTCGAGTTTAGGTAACGGTAGAAAAATGTCTCTCTATGCTAGAGAAATTGGTTATTCACCCTTAATAATAGCTAGACTTCATAAGTCTTAGGAAAAGACCGTAGTCAGGTGGACTATATGGATGGTCATGACTATCTAGCTCTAGGATGGCTTAGTCCACTTATAAAACAAGCCAGATACAGCTGCTGACATCTATGGCAACACATGACAATTGGAGTTTGGGCTCTATGAGGGTATAGGTAGGAGGAATGCATTACTTCTATAATGTAGTAGTTCCACTCCTTCCCTGGTGATCACCAACTTGTAAATCCTATGACCCACTTGAAGATAAGCTTATCGATGCTCCAGCTTGACAGTAGTCAGGGAGCGTGCTTTGCAGGTCGAGTGATATGGCGGTATCTAGAGATAGTAGGCTATCACCCAGGTATACCAGTGAAGAATGCTAGGGACTTCTCAGGCTTGAATGGTTATCACCATCAGTATGTAGGTCCTATAACCAGTGGCATGCGGGTGAAGGATACCATTAATTACTATTCTATAGCTTTGAGATTAGTGGAAAGTCATACTAGTGCAGTTTGAAGTTTAAGCAAAAGACCAGGGTGTTTTAGGTGCTAGTTCTAGTTCTTTCTTACTCTTGTGGTTGTTGGTCTATTTGTGCCAATATGAGTCCTTTTGGAAGCTAGATATCATGAGTCAGTAGTTACCTGAGTCTAAAAGCCTTGGAATGAAAAATCATCTCTCTTTACAGATCCCAGAGTCCATTGGTGGCTTGGGATAGGGAATTCTTATCCTTAAGGTGGGATTCACCATGCACTGTAGAGGCTAGAGGGAGACTGATACTCTGATGTGAACAAACACCTTCTTCCTGCTATCTTACTTAAGGTAACATCCAGGTGAGTATTCTTCATTATGGCATTTCATTATTCTCATTTCCTTAATAATGCTGCAAAATTGATGGGTAATCATTGCAAGTTCAGATTATGCTTCTAGGAAAAGTAGGAAGAGAGTACTTTGGCTAATGCTTTAATATGTAAACTTGGATTTCAAGGTGCAAGAATGTAAATGGGATTATGAGATACAAAAGGTGGATAACTAGAATAGTCTTACCTTCTTTGGTTGGTTGTATGATGAACATGAACAGCTTAATGGAATTTTCCAACTGTTGTTCTGAATTTTTGCATGTTCTCTTAGTGCTGTTACAAAATTTATGTCATGTACTCTTTCTACAACTAACAAATGGGTTGTAAATGTTTACGTTCAAACCTATTTGTGTGGGCCTAGTGTCCCTAAATACATTTAAATCTTCTTCAAGCTAGTTTTAGTATAGTCATGATAATATTATATGATTGTATTAAGTTATGTTTTTAAAAGAAAAAAAAATTTGTTGCTTTTTTTTTTGGGGTCATTACATTAGTATTAGAGCTCAGTTTCCAACTCTAGGACCATGGAGCTCACTTTTTCCGCATATACTGAATTGTTTCTTTGATTATGCAGCCATGGGTCATAAGAAGAAATGAAAGAAGGGAGTCTCCAGAAAACCACATCCCCAACCCAAGACCAAAGTGGGTTATGAAGAACTTGCTATGACATTACCTAACATAGAACCTGAAATGATATCTGATTCTGAGGCCCTGGTGATAACCATGAAGCATTTAAATCTTCTTCAAACTAGTTTTAGTGCAGTCATGATAATATTATATGATTGTATTAAGTTCTCTTTTTAAAAGAACAAAAAAAATTTGGTTGCTTTTTTTTTTGGGGTCATTACATTTATATAAACAAAATAGACTCTTTCTATATTTATAAAAGATAAAGAAAAACATATTCATATATAAAGGATAATTTCATAATTGAATAAAAATAAGTAAACAAAATTCATATTTTTAAGAGGGTGGAATAATTTTTAAAAGAAAGAATCCATTATAAGCTAAAGTGAATCCTTTATTAAGAAGGATATAAGGATTATATCATTTCCTAAAAACAAAAAGATTTTTTCTTAAAAAAAAAAAGGTGATTTTTCTTCATTCGATAAAGATTTAATTTCTAATTTTAAAGAGTCAACAGGAATCTTTTAGATTGGGAAAAATTGGTCTGCTGAAAAAGCTTTAGAAACATTCAAGAAAAAGTAAATGGGAAGTGTAAGGCCGACATTATAACTAGCGCTTGCACCCACATGAGGTTTAAGGAAAATGCCGATAGAACAATCCACCAGTTTAGAAATAATTTCTAGCGTGAATTCTTTCTTTAATATGAAAACACATATTTTTTTTACCAGAAAAAAGTGTGGGAACACCCATAGATTAAAAGTTTATAAAAAAATATTACAGATAAGAACAACCAATGCCAAGTCTTAATAACTGAACGAGAAGAAGGGCCCTTGACCACCTAATAAAACGATCAAAACCAAACAAAACAAAAATAGATACAAAGAAACACCCCTAGAGAACCAAGACTTATAGCCACCGTGGCACAGACTAGAGAAAGAAAAGGTCAGAAAAAAGATAAATGAAGATCCTTTATCTGCCCAACACCGCCATATATGATAATAGTATAAGCCCATGTCAACATGACGGAGACAAGCTGGCAAGGTACATCAAAAATGTCATTGATCTAGAAACTGCAGGTGACAATAGTGGAGATACACCATACTTTGGAGACCACCAACTGACAATGGCAACGTGTCCTCTACTAGTGCATCCCTTCAACAAAATGAGGCAGTTACGCTTCCCAGTGAAAACTCAATAAAGTTTGCACTTAAAGCTAGACATAATCTTTTAATCTGGGTTATTATGAGGACGGATTCGCAATCCCCACCTTTCCACCAACACGGCTAAAATGGCTTGAAAAACTTCAATTCAGTGAATCTCATGAGAACTATCCATCCTACTCCATGGATTTGTCAGAATTTGAAAGAAAGAAGTTATGTCACTTTAAATAGTATGTACCAAACATGTCAGAGGAGGAAAATTGCCCAAGCCATAATCAAAGCCAACAGAAGCCTGCCACCAACCCTAAATCGATCACCAGGGAAGTAGATGCGATGTAATCCTTCAAGAAGATATATTTGGGTGAAAGTCATAAATGTGCCAAAAGGATGACTTCCAGCCAAAATAATGTCAAACTAAGCTGCTCCCCGTGGTTTCTTCCATCTCTTGTGAAAGGAGGTTTGCTAGAATGGTTGAGTGAGTTTGATCTCTAGGAGGAAAAACAATAGAAGTGCTTTCCATCGAAACGGCTATATTTGCTAACAAATCTGCCACCCTGTTACCTTCCCTAAACATATGAGAAATAAGAAAACTGTCGAACTTGTTCAAAAGAATGATGGCCTATTGAAGAATGTAGTTGAGTTTCTAGTTGTCTGATCCTCTTCCTTTGATAACATTTATCACTATCAGTGAATCTCCCTCAATCCACACATTTTTAAACCCTTTTTCCACCACCAGTTGCAATCCATGGACTAGCGCCCATGCTTCTGCCTCATTATTAGTTCTAGTGGGTAATTTAGTTGATTTGGCTGCAATCAAGGCCCCTTCTTCATTTCTGATAATACATCCTACTCCTGACGGGCCCGGATTCCCTCGGCATGCACCATTGAAGTTTAATTTAATGAAAGGAGAAGACGGAGGAGTCCATTTTATTTGTTCTCTTTTTGAAGCAATTTTGGGTAACCCTGAGGCACAGCCAAGGTTTAACTTACTAGCTGATGGCTAGTGTGGAATAGTGACTGCATCCCATTTGGACCATATTGATTTATTGTTTGTTCGTCTGAGACAAGCCATTAAAAGGTTTGAAATTGCCACCTCTAATTTGACACAAACCTGAATCATGGACCTTGCTTCCCTTCTGAAAATGTGAAGATTTCTTTCCCACCATAAATGCGAAATGATCATCGATGGGCCTATATCCCATAGATAGGCTAGATAAGAGTTAGCAATTGGATGGGGCCAATTCTTGAACATTAAGAGCAAAGATTTGGATATAGGGCTGATCCAATTTATCTTTCTAAAAAACCATTGCCAGTATTCTCTGCTAAAGGGACATAGAAGGAGGAGATGATCCGTGGATTCATCCTCCTCTCCACATAGCACACAAGGGAAATTTGAGCCAAGGCCCAACCTTTTGATTCGATCTCCTGTCAAAATTCTATTATGGAGCACACACCAAGCAAAGGCTTCAGCTTTGGGAAGTAAATTGTTTCCCCAACACAAATTTGAAGGCCATTCTGAAGTAGCTTTAATTATGCAGGATCTGTATCCTTCTCTAACTGAAAATCTACCTGACTTAGACCCCATCCAAATAACTTCATCCTCTCCATTGGAAATAATTACCAATTTCTTCCTTAAGATCTGAGAAAGCATCACTTTCTGATTTCTTGGAAAGTTGTAGTCACAAGTGCTCTTCCAAACTACTGAAAGTGAAGACCCTGTCCTTGACGTGATCCAATAGTCTTTGACTTTGTTCCACCAATTCAACTAAAGATAGAGCCTTGCTTTTGTTAGCTCCTTCCTTATAGCCAACGTCGGTCCACCTCCCCATGAGTCATACCAGAAATCTGCCTTTTCTCCATTATGAACTATCCATGTTAAGTTAGGCTGAAGAATATCTTTACTTCTTATTAGGAAATTCTAAATTATTGATCCTTTGGGAGGATTCTGCACTGTGAAAATTCTCTCATTATCAAAAGAGTCTAGATATTTTTCTTTCATAAGTCTAACCAGTATAGAATTGGGTTTGGCATACATACTCCATGCCAATTTAGCCCCCAAAGCTTGATTTTGAAATTCAATATTTAGGATAACTGTCCCTCCTAACTCTTTAGGTTTGTACACTTTGTCCCAGGCCAATAAGTGGATTTTCTTCTCTTGAAGATAGCCTTGCCATAAGAAGTTCCTATAGATCCGATCTAGTTTGGCGATGATGCCTTTTGGTATATTGAAGACCGACATCATGTACACTGGCACAGCTAAAAGGACAACTTTTATCATCACAATTCGGCCTGCCAAAGACAATCTGCGACATTTCTAGCTAACCAGTTTAGAGCTCAGTTTACTCAGAACTTTACTCCATAATCCATTTCTATATCTTCCATTAAAGAGAGGGAGACCAAGATAGTTTCTAGGTAGAGTCTATATGTCTAAATTTAGAATACCCCGAATCTCATCCTGGAGATAAAGCGGCACATTTTGAAAGAAGACCATAGACTTATTAAAATTAACCAACTGTCTCGAGGCCCTACAATACATCTTCATTGTGTTCATCATGGTTCTGGCTTCTTGTGGCGAAGCATGACCAAAAAGTAGTGTGTCGTCTACAAAAAGAACATGGGTGAAAGGTTCTTGTATCCCTCTAAGTTTAATACCTTTCCATTCTGATCTTTCCTTAGCTTCTTTTATTGCCCATGTAAGTGCCTCTGTCATCAAAATAAATAGGTAAGGGGATAGAGGATCTCCTTGCCTCAACCCTCATGACGACTCAAAAGAAACCGACTCCTTGCCATTTATAAGCACTGAAATTTGAAAATCTGAAATAAAAGAAGCGATCCATTTTATCACTTCTTTGGCAAATCCTAACTGCAGCAAGATGTCTAAAAGGAAACTCCATTCTACTCTGCTATATGCTTTAGACATATCTAATTTAACCACCATTGCTGTCCTTTTGTCCATATTAACAGAATGTAGAATTTCATGCATTAATATGGCACCCTCCAAAGTCTCTTTCCCTAGTACAAAACCTCCCTGCTCAATAGAAATTAAAACCGGCATGAGTTTAGAAAGTCAGTGCGCCAAAGCCTTAGAGATTATTTTATAGATGAAATTACATAAGGATATTGGCCTGAAATCTTCAAATGATTGGGGAGAACTAATTTTTGGAATTAGCATTAGACAAGTGTTCTTAATTTCTTTAAGAACATTTCTGTATTTCCTAAATTCTTCAACTACCAAAAAAACATCTCTGCTGACTATGTCCCAACATTTCTGAAAGAAAATTCTGGTCTACCCATCCGGTCCTGAGGCTTTCTCACCTGTTAGGGAAAAGACTATTGTCTTAACTTCTTTTGGAGAAAATTCTTTCAATAGTTCTAGATTATGAATATCTTTAACTAGTTTGGGAACGAACTTACAGACATTCTGAGACTCTATCACTTCAGGAGTCGAACTGGCTAGGAGACTCCTCAAAAAATCTTTTGCTCCAGAGAGAATTCCTGTCTACTCAGTGCA
Source organism: Cunninghamia lanceolata (assembly GCA_027924645.1). Taxonomy (NCBI): domain Eukaryota; kingdom Viridiplantae; phylum Streptophyta; class Pinopsida; order Cupressales; family Cupressaceae; genus Cunninghamia; species Cunninghamia lanceolata. The sequence goes on from BSBN01000665.1 coordinate 1,558,611, forward strand.
AACCTGCCCATTCCCAAATTTGATTGAATTGATAAAGTTTGTACCCTCCCGCACCTTAGCTGATAGGTGAAAGAAAAAAGTATTTTTGTCACCTTCTTTGAGCCATAATTCTTTAGATCTTTGCCTCCAGAAGATTTCTTCTCTTTTCAGAATTTCCTCTAGCTCACCTTTGAGTTGCTTCTCCTTCTGAAAAGAGGATAGATCCATACCATTTTTTATTATTAAATCTGCTAGATCTCACACCTCTTTCTGTATTCTGATCTTTTCAGCGAAGACATTAAGAAACTGAGACTTATTCCATTCCATCACCTTATGTCTTAACAGTTTTAATTTACTAACCATTTGGAACATGCAGGAACCTCTCACAAATAGGATTTGCTTCCACTAAGTCTTAATTTTTTCAATGAAGGAATCATCATGGAACCACATAGTTTGAAATCTAAACTTCTTCTTACTAGGGAAAGAATTGCCTCCTATTCTTAATCTGATTGGGAAATGATTAGAGCCCATCAGAGGCTAAATCTTTGTCTCAAACTTAGCTAGGAGATTAAAACATTCTAAAGATAGCAAGAATCTGTCCAGGTGTTCCGCAATTTTTAAAAAACCATTCCTTCTATTTTTCCAGGTGAAACTTCCATTTTTGGGGATGCAATCTATGAGAAGATTTTTGTTGATAAAATCTTTAAAATCCTACTGAGATCTAGCTGGGTGAGAGATGCTCCCCGATTTTTTAGATTCATCCATAATAGAATTGAAATCACCTCCTAATAAGAGAACATTTCTTCTCAACAAACCTAGCCATACTGATAAATTTTCCCATACTTGTCTTTTCTGAACTATGTCGATTAGGGCATATACATTTACTAACCAAAGATCTACACCATGAAGAAGGGAAGGAAACTTACCTATTAGAAAATGGTCACCCTTTTCCATAACCTCCAGTGGTTGTATATGCTTTCTCCATCCTATGGCAAGCCCGCCGGAAGATCTGTTAGCAGCTACTACCTCAAAGGACCAACATCTCCAGCTTTTGAAGGCATAAACATTCGAATCAGCAAACAGTTTTGTTTCTTGTAACATTATAATATCAAGTTTCTCCTCATCAATCTGGGAATTGATGAGTTTTCTTTTGTTAGGGGCGTTAAGACCCCTAACATTCCATGTAAGAATCTTCATGCCTCCGAGGAGAGTAGTTAACTCTCCTCTAGCTTGAACTGTGGTTGGCCTGGAGGTTCTTCTCACTTGAAAGAGATTTGTTCTTTTTCAACTGTTTCTGTTTAGAACTTTTCCTGATCGAGGGGGGAGTACCCTTGACAAGGGGACTTTTCAGATAGGTCCTATTGAGGCCTAGAGGCATATTCTGGAGCTTGTCTGAATCTTCTTGAAGGACTTCATCAGCTATCTCCTCGATCACGTTATTTGCTACCTTCATCACTACCTAATCAAGAAGGTCTCTCAAAGTTTCATTATCGTGCATCAAATCCTTTGAGAATTCTTTGATCACAGGGTCTTTGCTGAAATTCTCGTTCTAATCTTTTTTAGGGGTTTGTATCATTTCTCATAACGGGGTGTCCTCTTCCCAGTTGAGCCAATCTTCCTCCTCCCTTAAGGGTGAGTGACAGTTTAAAACATTGCCTTCTGCCTCTTTCTCACTATCCTTTTCCAAACTTTCCATATGACTAACGAGCTCTACATTCTCAGTGTTCTCCGGCAATAGAATCTGATCCTTTTCTGTATCACCATCAACAACCTCCTCAGAAATCACATGCCCTTCTGCCCTTATCCCTGGTAAATCAATCTGAAACTCGCCTGAGCTAAACCTGACCGTTCCGGATTCCATCTCCTTGTCAAATTGTTTATTAGCCTCTTCAACGTCTCTATAGGTTTGCATAGAATCATCGTACAAATCTTCATCATTGGAGGCTTGGTTTATTATGACCCTCTGATAGCCTAACATATCTTGCTTATTACATGTGTCTTTATTATTTAAAAACTCCTTCAACCTCTCTAGATCCTCTGAATCTACTCCATCTTGAAGAATGATTTCCTGAAACCATGTACCATGCTTTGATTTCATTTTGAGTCTTTTGGGTAGTAGCTCTTTAGCATCTGTGAGAATTCGAATTCTGATTGACGAGGAAGCAAGGTTCTCTACTGGTATATCCACTTCTTGGCACACTCCAATGGAGCTACCTAGGCATTTTAGAGTTTCAACATCCCTATATTCTAGAGGAAGATACGGAAGTTGAACCCAGAAGGGGACTAGCGGGATTTGTTCTTTTCCAACATGAAAATTGGGTCTCCATTCTTGGCAGCAAATCGCTGTTTGATTCAACTTCCATATTTTCCTTTCAAGGATTCTATCCCTTTCTTCCTTGTCTGGGAACATAAAGCAAAAAAATCCGTTTCCCAGTTCACAAAACTCCTCTACCTTATCCCACTTTTCTTGAAGCCATTTTTTAAGATCCTCTGCTGAGAAATGGGGAGATAAGACTTTACCTATTAGAGCTGTTTGAGCTAGTAAGAGTGCTTTGTCTCTCAACTTTTGCTCCACCTGATCTAAAAAGACCTCCCCAAATTCATTGCGTCTTGTCACACTCTTAAATTTGGGGATCCAGACCTTTTTCTGTTTTGGTGCATGCCCTTTTTCTAATCTTCGCTCAGGAGCTCTGCGAAAGTCAGCCCTTTTCGCTTTTGTAATATCTCTTTGCCGGAATCCTCTTGGGAAGGCACTTGTCGTTCCCATATCCCTTCTGTTCTGCATGGAGGAAGCTCCTCTTTTTGCCTGGAAGTCACTGAAAGCGTCTTGTTGGGATTTCAAGGGTCTTCTAAAGACAGGATTATCTTCCATGTATGGGTGTGGCCGTCTGGTCCCATAGTTTGGATACCCATCTTGAAACCAAACTTTTTTCCCAAAAGATAATTGCTTATGATCCCGCAATCCTGGATTCCTCAGTATGGATCGAATCTCTCTACCTTGTCCTTGGATGCCAGTCGAATGGGAAATCTCCTGGTGCATTAAAGCCGTTCTGTAGGCCCTTTTTTTGCTCTTAATTGCCAACTATTTTGCTCTTATTCTTCGCTGCGGACAGCAAAACACTTCAGCAGAACCAAACCCTAAACTTTGGCCTTCCCTGATTCTTGATGCCAGATTATTTAGGAAGCTTTCACGGAGAAGTGGTTGAAGCTTTCACGGAGAAGGGCAGTGAAGTTTTGCTGCTTAAAACATCATATATCCAATCCTTCATCAATAAAATCCGTTGTCTGCGAGCAGTTATATACTAGGGTTTCAATAAATCGAAGGCCATCGAACCTGGGCGCAAATGCTTCCTCTGTACTTTTGTTATTCAAGCTTTCAGGTTTTTCCACCCACCAAATTCTTTAATGCAAGAAAGGAATGATGAGCAACTGTTCTAACACCATCAATACATGATGAGCGACTGTTCTAACACCATGAAAAGGAAAAAGAGACGAGAGTGGGAAAGAAGGTGAGTGGGAGTGCTCCTCCATCTAGAAATACTTATCTTTAAAACACATATTTCAATATGTTTTTTTTTATTGTGAGTTATGGCACAGGCAAGGCACGTGACCAGTTTGGCACAATGCCTCAAGAGATGATATTTCTAGGAACACAATGATTGCAGGATATGCACAAAAAGGATTTGGTTGAACAGGTTTAAGGAACGATTATGATCTCATAACAGAAGGCAATGAAGGTTCAGCAGACAGAACATTCAAAACTTCATTCCACATTCCACATCTTTTTCCTGCATTCAACCAAAGCTTGGAACTCGGCACAGATATCCCTCGACGCTATAGCCAAATTAATTTACTAAATGTCTTCATTTTCTTGTGACCCTTGAGGAACTCAGATGTGTCGACAATGACTCCATTCTTCCCCAGAAATGAATCAGATCCTAATTTCACCCATGTTATCCCCCCTTCCCTCTTTCCAAAGATACAACCTTAAAGATTTTAGATCCGGTTGACGCCTCCGTAAAAAGGCAGATTTTGCAGCTTTAAAACTCTCCTCCATTTTAGAAAAAACAAAATCCAATATGGTTCAATGCTTATAAAAAAAAACAAGGAAAGCATATCTAGATGATTATCGAGCTATCAAGAAGGATTTACATCCAACTATTATTAGATGGAAAGTATTAAAACTTCCATTCAAAGCACTGAAAGGACTCAACGTAAAAACATTGATGAAATAAAAGACTAATCTATAACTTACACAAATAAATTATAAAACTATATATATATTTATTTATTTTTCATACTTAAAATAATTTCCTAAATAATACAAAAGCAAGGGAACAACTTCTTATAGTACATCTCTTAAACAAATGTTAGAACTATATAATAAAGTGGTGCAGATTGTTCTAGCAAAAGGTCACCCGAAGGCTATAGATGACTTCACAAGGCATTATGTTCTAGACCATAAGATCAAATACCATAAATGAATTGTAACCCTTGAAAATCTATGTTAAGGTAAATCTCTACTTACCCATCAGAAAATCTCATGGTAAGTGTACTCATACCTTCAAATATTAAAAAAAAATGAATGTAGATCCTTAGACGAGTCATAAGAGTTGGGTGGCCTTACAATTGTGATGCAATCTATGAATATGGAATTTTTGAGCCTTACAACTATGTCCAATGTAAATGTGGCATCCACAACTAGACTCTGTGTGTTTCTTCTAATGGTGCGAAGTGTATGCATTTTGAAAGTAATAACAATTATTTTTCAATGGAGGATGGATTGTATCTCTCCTCTCTTATGAGACATTTACATATTTGTCTCTGAAGAAATTTAAGATGACATAGGTGCTTGTCCATTTTTATTGTTTCTATACTAGTCATCCATCTAAGGGAAATGTTGTTGGTTTCTTGTTGACTTCTCAAAGTAACTTCTCAAAGTGTAATTGAAGAAGTGATAAATAACATTCTTCTCATGCATTGTGTGTCTACAAGTTTTTAAGATTTACTAATGCATCTTGTCTAGACACAATACTCATAGGTGGATTCTCTATGTTTCCTTAAAAAGTGTTAAACAAATAAAGCTTCTAGATTGTTCTTGTGTTCTAATGTCTATTTGTCATGAAACACACTTACATACTTGTGGGATTAAATAATCTTGTGAAATATTGGAGTTAAATGTGGGACAAGGGCTTATTTAAGAACCCTCTATTAAGTAACAATCTACCTTTCTTTGTCTAATGGTCTAGGATTATAACTTATTACCCATTTCCTATCTTACATGTGTTAAACCTAATATCAAAATGAGAAATCTTCAACTTGATCAAAATAAATTGTCTGAGTATGTTTTGTAATACATACACGACCCTCAATTACATTATATTTGTTAATATTATGCAACATACTTATGTGATTTTCTAACCAACTTGAGGATAAGTTCATCAAGTCAAATACTTGACATTGTTGTATTAACCTACAACAACCTCCGCTTCTTGAATCACTAACATTATCAAGTTAGTAATTCAATAGGTACAAGTACCAAAAATAATTAATTGGCCTAACCTTTTATAGAAATAGTAAGAGGATTCGATAAATCTGAGTTTGATTGAACTCAATTCAATTGAACCTACTTTATGTTGTGCCCCCATGGTATCCTTTTATTCTCATATCCACATGTTACAATTTTATTTGTCAAAACAAACAAGTTGACACTGTTCATGCTAGAGTCAAATGAAATCACTCAAAGATGAGATATTACATATATGTAGCCCTCGAATTTAGCTTTTCAAAAGCTATCATATATATTATATTTTTTGTTTAATTTATAAGCAAGATAAGCCCATTACAAAAAAAGGACCTTTATTTGAGACACTAGGAAAAATACCAAACCAAGTCAAAAAATTCCCAAAATTTGCACTGCAAGGTGCTGCCACAATAATGGGTTACACTTTCTGGGACATCTTGATTTTTGCTGAAATAATATATTTTTAGAAAATATAATGATTTAAGCCTTGAAAGGTTCCATTTAAAGGATTTTAATTGAAGAGGTTTTGATCAAACCCACTTAGATTCAAATCCCCTTGGATAGAACTCTGCTAGTTTTAAACCATACCTATAATGGAGTCTCCTCTACACCTATCAAAATACTGATAAAAAACCACTTTTGATTTACCTTTTGGGGTACCAAATGAGTTCATTTAAAATTTATGTTTTGTAAATATGTAGTCCTTATTATAGACTTCCCAAAAAGTATAATTTTAAATATATTTAATTTGATTATTATATTTATTTTTTTATTTCTTGTGAATGTAGGTTTTTCACCGAACATCAAGTTATTTTTTCTACGTACATGGAAAATTAGCAAATTAGTGAAAAAAAATTCTAAAAAATATCTATGCCCTAGGTATTGATGTGCTTGTTTCAACCAAAAAAGAAAAATTGAATTTTGATACATAGAGAAAAAGATGTTTTTTACGGAATACACCTATGTCTAAATTATAATTGGTTTGACTTCAAAATTTAATTAAAAAAATATTCAAAAAAACATTATGAAATCAAATGCATGCCCTATATCAGTGTTACCAATCTAAATTTAAAAGAATCAAAACTTTATCCTTTGTAGAAAAAATTTTATGTGCTATAGAATACACATCACTTTAAAAAAATATTGTTTACTATTAAAAACTAGTTATCAAAGGAGATGCAAAAAAATTTACAATTTAACTCCATTTTAATATATATATATATATATTTAGAATCTACAAACAAAATTTCACAAATCAATAGTTCGCATCATCTTCAAATTCCTAACGGTTTAGTGGCTATAGGTGTCAGAAAGTGAAGATTTAATTCAAAATGTTGATTTCAATGTCAAGTTTGGCCAAAAAGTGTAACCCATTATTGTGGGATAATCCGCACACTCTATATCGATGTCCTTATTTCAACAAAAAGAATCAATAAATAGGCAAATAGAAACATGTTACGGTAAAATGTATGTCTAAATTTACATTAGTACTATTTAAAAATTAATAATAAGTAAAATATTTAATAAAAATTAATAAAAAATTGTGCACTCTGAATATTGGAGTTAGTGATCTACTTCCAAGAAATCTCATAAATTTTTTTATTTCTAGTAAAAGTTATGTTGCAGTAAAATGCCGGTCACTATAAAAAATAGAAAAATAATAAATGTTTAATGAAAAGTAATAAAAAATGATAGAAATTATTTTGTTAAAATTAAAAAAATACATAGATTGAATCTATAGAGAAAATGACACAAATCACTTGTCTACACCGTCTTTAAATTCTTGATAGTTTGTTTGGTATACTTGATAGAATGTGTTAAATGTTGAAAAATTCTGATTATTGTGGTCCAATAAGACTGAAAAGTGGGACACACTATTGTGCTTTCACCATTAGTTTAGTGAACCTTCCAAGAGATGAAAGCAATCATCCCATAAATTTTTGTCCATAATATTTAGATTCATCAATTCTGACATGGTTTGTGCAAATGAAAGATATGAAATTATTGGAAGTAAATATAGTTTTATAAAAAAAAAATATTAGCGCTTTTAAATTATTTAAGTACAAGCAAAATTTTAGCTATGTAATCATAAATAGGTAAGGTCTATAGAGTTGAATGGTATTAAAAATAACTTTAGCATCTAAAATGCTTGCAAAATAAGAAACACATTGTATTTGATTCTTGCTTGTGAGTTGGTAGTTGAAATTGTACTTTGAGGTGAGGATAGTGATAATTGGCTTGTATTAATTGTGGGCAGCTATATTTAACTTGTAAGCATTTTTTTCTAGAGAACTAGAAAAATAGGTAGAGTCATTGCATGCAAGATTGGAAAGTGTAGGAAAGATTTCAAAGAGAGCATAGACATTGGTGATTGATAGATAGTTAAAAAAAACATAGAAAAAATTATAGGTGAAGTGATGTAGCTATTGCAATCAATTGCAAAAGGATTGTGTTCAGTAGTGTCTACTAGATTGTCTATCTTAAGTTAAGATTTGTTAAATCATCAATGGTATTGAAATGGTTATCGTGATATTTTGCTTCATATAAAACTCCATTATTGGTTGCAAGTGTTGGATATGTTCAAACCATATATTTCATTGTCTATTTTGATAGGAATGACTTTGTGGTTGTGGAATGTGGAAATATTATGGATACATGGATAAGGTAAGACCATGTGTAAATGGAGATGAACAATGATATGAGAGAATGAGCCCAACATTACAGAACATTAGGCCATTTGTTGAATCTTGGAAGGTAAGGAAAACCTTGTCATTTTCCCACATTTGCACCAGAAATAAATATTTGAATGCCCATGTTCATTCATTATTTCAAGATTAGAAGCACAATTGTACAACCCACTCACTCCCCACTCACTCTCTTTCCAAAGGGTTGAACGACATTTATAACTTACTTAGACTTTATCCTATAAAGGAATTTGGTAAGTGACAACAATTACCATTTGCATCAGTCAACAACATGTGCATAAGCCTTGTTTGACATATTTGTAATGCCCATTGGGCTCATTAAAACTTATAGTTGTACTTCTTGACTTTCAGGTTCAACATTTAGTTTTGTGGTTGAGTTATTGGCATTGTGGTTGTGTGCCATAACTCACTTGTCTTTCTGATACTCTATATATTGATGCCCTACCTCTTCATCTAAAAGACAATTTGGGGCTTTTGTATGTTGTTGTTTTATGATCAGCAAATCACTTTTATTTGTCTATTTGCCTTCATTTGGTATCAGAGCCATTTGGTTTAGAGATCTTGAATCCAAAGTCCAGTAGAGGTCATTTTATTCTTTTTGGCTCCTTTAATTAATGTTTGTGAGTGTGGATATATAGAAGGACTACATCAGATATACAGGACTATGTGTAATCCATGGATAGAGGAGGCATTTGAAGTGATGGGTAGTGTGAAGAAACTGAAGTAGATTTACATGTGAAGAAATGCTATATTTCATCATCATATTTGATGTGCCTGTGAAGAGGGTGCAGGTGTGTGAAGAGGGCGCAGGCCATGGGAAGAAGCTGTGTTTCAAAAAAAATCAAAAGGAAAATAAAAAAAACTTGTTGTGTGAACTTTCTCTTTTTTTCAAAGCTTTTGTATTAGCTTTTAAAGGAGCTTAAAGCCATTAAGGCCACGTGAAAGTTTTTTTTAAAAGAGGGTTTTCTTTTTTGAGAGAAAGAAAGTAAAAAAAAATTATTAAAGGGGAAAGAAGCCAATTTTTTTTTTTTTAAATGAAATAGTTTTAAAAGGTTTTAAAATTTATATTGTCTTTTTTATAAGGAAAGTGGTGCATAGAAAGGTTGATTAGTAGTGATATGTTTATCATTGGAATTTGTTCTTTAGAGGGGTTATAAGTTTAAAACCTTTCAAGGTGTAATCATTTTGTAAAATGATAAATGAATCATTTGTAATTAAGTGCACTATCGGTTGAAGCTGACACTTATTCCAAGACAAAATAATATAAAAATATTTTTGTTGTGGGTCATATTTGAAAGGACAAGGAGAGTATCCATTTGCATAGATCTCTCTAGGTTTTTCGTGTTGAGTCGTTGAGTTATTGTACACATTACTCTTATGGCAAATATGACAGGAAATGTTATGTCCAATATTTTAATTCTTGTATTTGAAAGAGACAATTTTACATATGGGTGTACTAGGATGCAAACCCTACTCAAATCCAAAGATTTGTGGGAAATTGTACAAATAGGGTATGTAGAACTAGATACAACTGCATGTAATGCATTAAATGATCAACAAAAAAGAGAATACAAAGCAAATGTAAAGAAGGATAATGAAGCCTTATTTTTGGTTCAAGGCAGAATTATCAGGCAATTTTTTCGAGGATAAGTGGTGCTAGTAATTCTAAGCAAGCTTGGTAAATTCTCAATAATGCCTATCAAGGTGCACAAACTACAAAATTGCAAACTATGAGAAAAAATTTTGAAAATGTAAAAATGATCAATAGTGAAAGTGTAAATGAATTTCTAACAAAGGTAGAAGGCCTAGTTAGTCAAATGAAAGTTCCAGGGGAAACTATGGATGAAAAGCATGCCATTGAGAAAATTTTAAGGAGTTTAGTTCCTAAATTTGATGGTGTGGTTTCTAAAATTGAGATTTCCAAAGATCTCACAACTATGCAAATAGATGAACTAAGTGGAATCTTGTCAACTACTGAAGAAAGAATGAAAAGTAATGAAGAATGTCTAGAACAAGCATTTTCCTCTAAAGTAAGCATAAGAGGTAAAAGAAACACAGTTTTCAAGAATCACAATAAAAAATCAATACAACGGTGAATCTAGCAATTCTAGAGGAAGAAGCAGCAACTTTAGAGGAATAGGAAGAGGAAGAGGTAGAAATAATGGGGGAGATAAAAAGAATATTTAATGCTTTCATTGCAACAGGTTTGGACACTATGCATTAGAATGTTGGAGTAAACAAAGTGAAGCAGAAAATATAAATGCTCACAATACTATTGAAGATAAGCAAAATTTATTTATTTCTTGTTTCAATACAACTGTTGGTGAGAATAATGTATGGTAGATTGATTTTGGATGTTCATTGCATATGACATCTAATGAAACTTTGTTTATCAATCTAGATGAAAACCATCATAGTACAGTGGAATTAGGAGATAATCAATCTCATGGAACCAAAGGCAAGGGTACTATTGTAGTTGCAACAAAATATGGTGAGGTAAAGTATATCAATGAAACATTATTGGTTCCAACCCTCAAAAAGAATTTGTTGTCTGTTGGACAAATGTTAGAGAAAAATTATCAACTGACTTTTGATAAGAAAGAGTGCATAATAAGAGACAAGCTAAAAAAAAATGTAGTTGTTGCAAGAGTAAAAATGACAAGTGATAGGATGTTTCCTCTCCATTTCACCCATGGAAACCAAACATTAAAGTCTAGTGAAATGAATGAAAGTAGAATTTGGCATCAAAGATATGGCCACCTCAGCTTTAGTGGGTTAATTTTACTCAAGAGATTAAAAATGGTTGAGGGTCTATCTTTCATTGAAAATACAAAAGAAGTGTGTGAAGAATGTGTTGTTGGCAAACAACACCGAGTTAGCTCTCTAATTGGTAATCTAGTAGAGCTAAGCAATATCTTGAGAAAATCCATATGGATTTGTGTGGTCCTATTGGAACACCTTATTTGAATAAATCAAAGCATTTTCTAACCTTCATTGATGATTACTCAAGAAAAACTTGGGTATATTGTTTGGTTGCAAAATCAAAAGTGTTTGACAAGTTTGTAGAATTCAAGAGGTTGGTTGAAAAATAAAGTGGTAAGTACATCAAAGTGATAAGGTCAGATAATGGAGGTGAGTACAAATCAAATCAATTTCTAGATTTCTGTAGAAATCATGGAATCAAGAGAGAGTTCACTACTTCCTACACTCCACAACAAAATGGAGTTGTTGAAAGAAATAATAGAACCATTGTTGAAATGGCAAGGAGTATGATGAAAGAGAAGAATTTAGATAAGATGTTCTGGGTAGAAGTAGTATGCACAACAGTATATCTTCTCAATAGGAGTCCTATAAAAGTAGTTAAGGGAATGACTCATGAACAAGCATGGTCTGGGGCAAAGTCAAGTGTTGAACATTTGAGATTATTTGGGTGTGTTTCTTATGCACACATACCAAAGAAAAAAAAGTCCAAGCTAGATGATAAAGGCCTAAAATGTATCTTTATTAGATATGGATTAGAAAATAAAGCATATAGATTGTATGACCCAATAGGAAAGAAACTTGTTATAAGTAGAGATGTGGTATTCAATGAAGCAACATAATATACCAAGGAAAATGAAACAAAGGGAAAAGAGATAATGATTGATGAAGTTGAAGAAGGAGAAGAAGAAGAAAATGAACTTGAGTCTTCTAGTACAGGAACAAGAAAGTATCAAAAATATCAAAGGAGGACAGAAAAGAATCATCCATCAACTCTTATGTTGGATTCAAATTTTGACAAAATGACAACAAGATCACAAGCAAAAGTGAATTATGCTTTGATGACTCAAATCATGTAAAGTAATGAGCCACAAACATTTGAACAAGCTCAAGAAAAAGAAGTGTGGTTGGAGCAATGAATAGTGAGATAGAAATAATTGAAAGGAATGACACATGGGATCTGGTTCAACTACCTCCTAGTAAGGAAATTGTTGGTACAATATGGGTGTATAAAACTAAGTATAAATCTGATGGAAGAATTCATAAACACAAGGCTAGATTGGTAGCTAAAGTATACACTCAATAGGAAGGTATTAATTACACTAAAACATTTGCACCTATAGCACGAATGGATACTATCAGATTGGTTTTGGCTTTGGCAGCTCAGCAGAGTTGGGTAGTTTATCAAATGGATGTAAAGAGTGACTTTTTAAATGGATATATTGATGAAGAAGTGTATGTTTCTCAACCTAGAGGTTTTGAAATACATTCTAAAGAACATTATGTTTACAGATTAAAGAAGGCCTTGTATGGTCTTAAGTAGGCACCAAGAGCATGGTATTTAAGGATAGACTAATACCTACAGCAGAAAGGTTTCTTAAGAAGTCAATTAGATCTAAATCTTTATATTAGGATCTTAGCTAAGGATATTTTTTTCTTAGTTCTCTATGTTGATGATCGTATCTACACTGGGAACAATTCAGATTTGTTTGCAGAATTTAGAGCAGCTATGGTTACTGAATTTGAGATGACAGATTTGGGGCAGATGCACTATTTTCTTGGTATAGAAGTATGGAAAAACAAAGGTGAAATATTCATGTCTCAGAAAAAATATACTTCAAACATCCTATAGAAATTTTAGATGAATAGTTACAAACTAGTTGCAACACCCATTGAAGATGGACTTAAGTTGTCTAACTTGGATGTGTCAGATCTAGTGAACCCCACTATATATAGATAGTTGATTGGTAGTTTGATCTACTTAACTACTACTCGACCAGATATCACATATGCAATGAGCTTGGTATCTAGGTTCATGTCAGAACCTAAGGAAACACATTAGAGTGTAGCTAAGAGGATTCTTAGATATGTCAGAGGGACATTAAGTTATGGTCTTAGATTTCAACATTCAGAGGATATCAAGTTGATTGGCTATATAAATTTAGATTGGACATGTTCCATAGATGATTGGAAGTCTACTTCTAGTTATACTTTTAGCCTTGGTTCTGCAGTATTCTCTTGGAAGTCTACGAAATAGCCGACTATATCACTTTCTACAGCAAAGGCAGAGTATAAAGCTGCAACATTCGTAGCATGCCAAACAGTGTGGTTGAGACGACTATTGGAGGATTTGCACCAGATTTAGAATGGACCTACCTTGTTGTACTATGACAACAAGAGTGCTATACAAATGACTAAGAATCTAGTGTTTCATAGTAGGACCAAACATATTGAGATTCAACATCACTTCATCAGAGATTTGGTTCAACAAGGTTTGATTGAGATTGGGTACTCCAGTATAGAGGATCAGATAGTAGATATCTTCATGAAGCCTCTAGCTCATGACATGTTCGAGACACTTAGAGATCTACTCCAAGCTCTTCCCAATGGTCATTATGGGGGAGAATGACAACAATTACCATGTGCATTAGTCAACAACATGTGCAGTAGCCTTGTTTGACATATTTGCAATGCCCATTGGGCTCATTAATACTTATAGTTGTATTTCTTGACTTTCAGGTTCAACATTTAGTTTTGTGGTTGAGTTATTGGAATTGTGGTTGTGTGCCATAACTCACTTGTCTTTCTGATACTCTATATATTGATGTCCTACCTCTTCATCTAAAAGGCAATTTGGGGCTTTTGTATGTTGTTGTTTTGTGATCAATAGATCACTTTTATTTGTCTATTTGCCTTTAGTAAGAAGACAACTACTGTGTGTCATTTTCCATAGAGACTGGACTAGAATGAATATCTGATGGTAAATTTGGTGCATTGTACATTACTATTTTCTTAAGTGGTGGATGCGATAAAATGACTTTCTTAACATGTTCTTTACACAATTTAAAGAAGTCATGAATCATACAATGTAATGTCTCTCCAACAGCTGATAATAGGATGATTGTTATTAAACTAATTATCTATATTTTGCAAGGAAAATTGACAGCTACCTAAAATGCATTATTTGATTCAGTGTCCTTGGATTTTTATCTGAACCTTGGTTTAGCTTACACACACAGTAAAAGAGTAGATAAGACCTTAGTTTACAACTTGACTAAAGATGAATTAGTCTACAACTTGGACTTAGTCTACCTAAAATGCATTATTTCTTTCAAATGGTGAAGTCATGTTTACTTAAGACTTGTTTGATTTGATGTTTGTGGCTTTCATTAAGCCACACAAATTTATTACTCATGAGAAATGAGATAACAAAGAGGATAACAATGTGAATTGGATTTCTCTCCATTGTGTGATTCTAATTATACAGTAAATAATTGCTTTTATTGCTCTTCATATGGGACTTCAAGCAACCTAAAATATTCCATGAAAATAATTAAAGAGATGGGAGAAACATGTGATCAAAGATAGACTAGGGATGAAATGAATAAGATAGACTAGGGTTGAAGTGAATAAGATTAGGCTTTTTAAAGATATATTTATATCATTTTTTTCTTTTAAATCAAGTTTTCTCTTATTTTGTATTGACATTTCATTGTAGTGCATAGCTTTCACTTCAAATAAAATATTTCCATGATTTCTTGTTATTAAACCATTAACTCCAATGTTTACTGCAGAAATATTTTTTGGTAAATTTTTTATTAAGTATTTTATTTATAGCCGATGATGGCATGGTTCGGTGGTTAAGTCGCTCAGGATGTAGTGGCGGCCACCAGAGTTCAAACCCCCGCTGGGCCAACGAGCTCGCAAGGCTTTACACCTTCGCTGGGCCAATGAGCTCGCGGGTTTGAAGTGTTCTTCCTAGGGGATGAGGTCCCCCAGTTGTGGCCTCACTGGTTCATTGCTCTGGGCAAAAGCATTCGCGTGGAGCCGGAGGGCGTGTCGCACCAGCGTCGCCGGTCACGTTAAAAAGTTTACCAGGTGCATTTTTAAAAAAAAAAAAAAAAAAAAAACAAGTATTTTATTTATTATTAATTTTTAATTGACACTAATAGAAATGTCAAATCTATGTTTTACCATAATGTGATATTCTTAGTATATATATAAAAATTTATTTATTTATTTTTAGTAAAACAATGACATCCATGTGCAGTGTAATGCATTTTTTTTGAGATTATTGACAAAGTTTGTTATTTTTCTTGAAGTATTGAATATGGGTCATCATTTTTAGTACATATATAATATTGGAAAAACATAATATATATTATAATTTTTGGAAAGATTCTGTTGATGGCTACATACATGTAAAATGACATCTTCAAATGGCGTCCTTTGATCCTCAAAAAGGTGAAGCAAATTTACTTTTTGTCAACATTATGATAGATGCATAAGAGACTCCACCAAGGGATAATTTTAAGCCTTGGGGGGACCTATCAAAGGGGATTTGATCTAACCCCTTTCAATAAAACCTTTATAGGCTTAAACCATGTACTTTTTTTTAGAAACGAATGATTTTGAGCCAAAAAAAAGCCCAAAAGTGGAAATCCCTTATGTGCTTCAATCCATTTGAGACTTTAGAGGTAGCTTTATTTATGGGGGTTTGTTACATAGAATAAATCTAATAATGACATAGAATGGGAAGCTCTTCTTGCAAGTTTGGTTTCAACTATCTCCCAAAATCTTAGAAATTTGATAATTGAGGGTGACTCTTTGATAGTGATTAATGCTTTAAATAAAGGTTCTACACCTTATTGGAAGATTAATTAGTTTGTTAAAGAGGTGACAGGGTTAAATAAACATTTTGCATAATGTAGTTTCTAACATTGCAAGCATCATTGGAATGTCACAATTGATTATCTTGCAAGTATTGGTATTGAGCAAGAGACTATAAGTATAGTGTATAGTCATCTCTTTAGTTCCTAAAAGACTTAGATTGCTACCTTTGTTTTCATTTTGTTTTTCAGTTGCCATGATTATTGCGTGGTTCCTCCTTGGTGTATATTAAGCTTGCTCAGGATTGCATATTTAGGAGTCTATGTTTACCCTTGAGCTATACTTGGCATGCCTAGATTATCTTTGTCTAAGTTTAGTGGTTGCTTTCCCTATTCTTGGAGAACCACTATTCTTAATGAGCTTTTCTTATTATTCTAGCTTGACTATTCTTAGTAGATTATGCCTTATATGTACTACATCTTGTAAGATAATTTATCAATCCTATTATTTGCATTATATGTGTCCATTATTTTGCAATACTTGTTTTCTTGCAGATTTAGCGTACTCTTGTTTGTCTCGGGTAGGTTGATTTAGTACTCGCATTCACTCAATAATCTTGGTCAATGATCCCACATGGTATTAGAGAAAAATTGTTTAAATGTTTGTTTGAATTTTTTGTGAGATCTTGATTGTATATGCATTATTGGATTTTCTTCACTAAAAGGTCGTTCTACCATAAGGGGGTGAGAAATCTCAGATCCAAAGCAAGGTCCAAATCTAAAGAAGGTCAATTTGTGTATAAAATTGATCTACATCTGGTTCAGCACAAGGAACTAAGATAGGCACTCCCTTGTTTGGGCTCAATTCATTGCAGGGGTCACCAAAAAACTTGTGCAAAGGCTTGGAATCCCTTGAGGAAGGCATTTTTTTACCCCCTACAAGTGTGAGTAGAGAGACTGATCTACTTGGTCAAAGGCATTTTAAGGGTCAAGCATAGCAGGAAAAGTTGCCCCTTAGTCTATGGAAAGATCAGACCACAACCTACACAAAGAAAGGCATTCAAAAACCTCCGTAAAAGTATTCAAGCACTCCAAAGGTGACCTAAAGGGCATAGTTTGTTGCAACAAGCCACGATTGGGAGTGTGAGGCACCCTAAATCAACTTGTGTGAGGCATTTTTCATATAGAGAGGTGTCTATCCTTGAAGCATGGCATCAAATCGCTTATTTGGGTGTGAAAATGAACTAGAGGAAGGTCGATTTGTGTTAGGAGAGGCTCTACATGTTTTCCTGGCTCTTGGTGGCTTGCACAAAGACACCATAAATTGTAGAAGGGAACACCTTACCCTGTTTGGAGCACACAAAACTAATCATTGTTCTTTTCGAGATCAACTAGGGTACATTCTTTAGCCCAAAATCAAATTATGGAAAAATAAATCTTTCTTCTTTTAGAAAAGTATTTTTTGGCATCATCCTCTAAATTTAGAGGTTCTTTTAAAATTGTTAGTGCTAAATTTGCAAAGGACTTGTAAAAGTGAACTTTTAAAAGTGGCAAATTTAAATAGGATTTGTAAAAAGGAAAAGTATTAGGGCATGAATTTAATCAACCCACTTAGACCTATATCACTACATGATAAAGTGCCACTTTTCAAGGGGTAATCCAATTTTGAATCAAGGGATGGTGACCTTTATGTTGTGTCTTGTTTATGTCCGCACTTCCTTTGGCTTTTTTAGTTTGGGGTAATTGAGTATTTTTTAATCACAAGCTGAAATAAAGTTCCATTTTTGGGGGGTTCATCATGTCTTTTGATATTTATTTCCATCCTTCTATTGTCAAGTTGACTTCAGAGAACTATTTGTGCTAGAAATAAGGGATAAAGAATCACTATCTTAAACATGATCCATTGTCCTATCTCCTTGGACTCGTTCTTGAGCCAAGTAACAAAAGAATGTATGGTTTAACAATAAGGACATTGTCTATGGACTAATATGTCTTAATGTTTCTCTTAACTTTAGATCTTCATCTGATAGTGATGTTTCCTTGGATGACCAAGCTCTTGTGGATGATACTGAGACTTTTGTTGCCCCATCTTGTATGGACACATCCTCATTGGATGATTAGTTTATTTGGTTGACATACATTGATACGTCATCTATAATACATGTTTCTACTTTTGAGTTTAGAGTTGCTTCCTCAGGAGCTTCCAATGATTCATTATAGTAGAGTCATTTTAAGGGTTCACTTCATTGGGATACACTTCTTCCAAACATCTCTTATTTGTTTGTTGAGTCTCATATTTTGGATCTTGATGACACCTTAGAGGATCTCATCCTTCTGTTTGATGACAATACACATACACTTGCTATTACTACAACATTCAGAGAGTCTTCACCAAGGGCTTCTAGAAGTGATTCTTCACCATGGACATCTCAAGGAATTTGCATTGTAGCCACATGTCATGTATTGACATTTTGTTAGGTCTCAAAAATGCAGGTTGCTAATCCTCAGAGGATGACAGGCTCTATGCTTAGATTTGCAACATTTTTGAACTAACTTGACAAAATCAACCTTCAAGGTTTGAATGATTTCCTGCACTTTAGGTCCTACTACACCTAGGTGGGTGAACCTTGTAAATTAAAGCAGACTGAATATAAATGTATGAACTAATTAAATCTATCTACAATGGCAAAGGATGTATGATAGATGAAAAGCTTGCTAACTAATTATGTATCTAATGCCTAATGAGTGATTGGTAGAAATTGTATAAGCAATATCAAGCTAAAAAGGATTTAAATAATGAATTGAAATAGGACCAATGCCTTGTTGGGTAACAGAGTCAAATGAATGACTAAGACTAGTGGTTTTCTAATGGGTAATAATTCTAATTATTTGGCACAATTCTAGTTTATAACTTGTATAAACGTGCGAGGAGATAATTGACAGACTCTTCTTTAATGATCCAACCAATATGATCTAATTCCTTGTTATTCACCAGAAGACAATTTAATCCTTTCTTGAAGGAACCAATTGAGTGAAATACGCAAGAGATGACTGATAATATCAATATGGAGACAGAATGGCAATCCTAATTATATGGCTCTACTTAGTAATCCAAACTAATACTTCTGGGTTACCGTGACTGATCAGAAGGATTTTAATTCCTCAAATGGAAACCAATTTACTCAATCACACAGATACACCAAATGTGTATTGACAAATTAAATATATGCTTGATATATTAATCTGAATAACAAGGAAACACAGAATTGGAGACAACCACACAATTGAGTAACTTTAACAAATAATTGATACCAAGATAGAACCACTGAATCAGAGAACTTCAATCTACTTCTTCAAATAAAATATGCAACATGGTCATTTTGAAAACATTGTAAATTATATATATGTATATATCCTACTACTGATTGATGTTCTTCCTAATCTACTTCTCCCTTTTTATTGCCGGGTTTGCACCTTCATATATATTTTACAATCTTAGGGTCATAACCCTTTACATTCCGATACATTTTTTGGTACAGTTCTTCAATTGTCTTCGGTAAAATAAAATATTTAATTAATTGCCATTGGCAAATTAAATATTTTAATTAGACTTCATGCGGCCATTATCGTTTGTATTGCCATTGGCTTGATCAATATATTTCCTTCCAACATATCAAATGTTATCGATATAACTATCGGTGAGAGTCTCATCGACATGTGTGAACAATTGTTATCGGGGTGATCTATGCCATTAGGATAACATATTTATGTTTACTTGATCATCATCGTCTTCCTGATAACCCTTTATATTCTGGATCAGAAGGACTACCTCAATGTCTTATCGATATGGTTATTGGTTACACTTCTTATTAACGGGTGTGATCTTATTTCCATCAGAGTGAGATATACTATCGGGGTACTCCTTTTCAAATCACCCGATCACAATTATCTCCCCGATGGGCACTTCATATTCCTTATCAAAGAGAACCTTTCAAAGTGTCACCGATACCCTTTTATCGCTATGACTTGTGAGTCAGCAAAACATAATTACTTCATTCCGATATGTTGAGTCATGCTGATGGATATGTGTATCAGTGTGACTCACACCAAATGCACTTTTTATTGTTTCGCCAAGACACTAGAGTATTGGAGACTCATTAATTTTTCATCCTGATATTTATTTCTTACCGATGGCTATTGTTTCCTTCATTCCCATAGGATGTTAGATGAGACTCTTGCTGAAAATGCTTCATCAGTATGATATATACTGTCGGGGTAGTTTTTAAAGGACCACCCGATGACTATTAGTCATACCGATCGGTGTGACTACTTGATTCTCTTACCGATAAAAAGCCATCGGTATTACTTCTTCCATCGACAACTTTTACAAATCTCTCTTCGACCTTTAACCTCATGCGGATAGTGATTTTTCTTTGATTTCTTATGTATCGGCATAAGCAACACAAATTCTTGCCGATAGATTTAAATTTAAGTAATTTTGCATTGCTTAGCCATGGACATCTTGTGGGATGCATCAATTTTTTACTATGGTTTTGGAATGTTTTATGATTTGCTCAGATATGGTGAAGTGAGAATATAGTGAAAATTTTTAAATTTTTACTGTCCCAACAGTGGCTCTGTTTGGGATGTATACTCCCTGTGAGTATAACAAGGATCTAGATCTCCTAGGGAAGTAGACCAAATGCTTTATTTATTTGGGGTGATGATTTTATGAAAAATGGAAAAGGAGAGTGACAAATGATGGGGAACGGGAATGATTCCTAAACTATTGTGCATAGAATAAAATATTTTTGAGAATTGTTTGAGGGTTGTCCATGCACTGGCAATGCTCAATCCTCCTTGTACATGTTTATGAAAAGAACTGCTTCAAGTATTGCCCATGTACAGGCAATTCCTGTTCTTCTCTAGACATATTCTACAAGTAGTAAGAGTCATCACCTCCTTTGCTAGTGATAACAAAAGGACCTAACCATAGGGCTTCAAACTTTCCATGCTTTCCTTTGTCTTGACACCTTGCATTCCACATTAGTACCAGATCATTTATTTCAAACTTTCTATCTTTGGCCTTTTTGTCAAAGAGATATTTTACTTGCGATTGTAACTTAACATTCTGCCTTTGAGTGGTTCTTCTTGTTTCATCAAGTTCTACAAGATGTTCCAACCTCTCCTCCATTGGTTCAGGAATGTTCAAGTTTTCCTGGAGAACAAATTTGTATACTGGTATAAGATTCTCTAATGGTAGTCTTGCTTGTGTTCCATACACCAGCTCAAAAGGAGATCTCCCAATTGCTCTTTTTACAGTAATCCTATCAGCCCATACTACCATTCTTAATTTTGAATCCCATGCTTTTTTTATTTCTATCCAACATTCTTTTTATGATTTTCAGGAGGCTTTTGTTACTTGATTCTGCTTGTCCATTTGCTTGTGGATGATAGGGGGCAACATAGGACACAGTGATGCCATGTGTACTACAAATTTATTTTAATTCATCCGATCTGAAACACATTCCATTATTTGTAATTAACCTTACTGGAGTGCCGAATCTAAATATAATGTTCTCCATCAGAAAGTTTATCACCACCCTACTTGTTGCCTGTTTGGTTGGAATTACCTCCACCCATTTTGTAAAGTAATCAGTTGCTACTAGAATCCACTTGTGTCCACCACTTGATTTCTCCACAATTTCACCTATGAAATCAATACCCCATTGATAAAATGGGGCCTCAACTTGCATGGGTTTTAAGGGCAATGCTCCCTGATATTTCAACTTTCCTGAAAACTTCTGACATGCTTCACATTTCCTAGTGTAATGATGTGAATCATTAAAGACCTTAGACCAAGAATTTCCAGCCCTTAAAATCTTGTGGGCTGTAGTCTTTGCTGAGAAATGACCTCCACACATGCCCTCATGTAACTCTTTCATAATGTGTTTTGATTGATGTTCATCCAGGCACAATAGTAGGACACCATCTCTATTTTTCCAATAAAGATCACCATCAATGAATAAATATTTTGAGGCTTGCAACTTAAGGGTCCTTCTTTTGTTATCATCATACCCCTTTGGACACTTCATATGTTTTAGATAATATATAACGTCAGAATACCATGGAGTATGCTCAATACTAGACCTTGCATTATCAACATTATCAGCACTACATATCTAGGAAGCATCGAGATTACTTTCAGCCATCAATCTGGCAAGACCTTGTCCTCTCACTAGCTTAGTGATTTGGATTTCAATATTGAATTCTTGAATTCTATTGATCCATCTGCATCTTCTACCAGTGACTTCAGTTTGGACCAATACATCCTTTACTGCAGTATTAGGCACATATGCTATGATTTTGGCTCCCACCAAGTATGGCCTAAAAGTCTTAACTGCTTTTACTAATGCATATGCCTGTTTTTCAACAATGTCATATTTTAACTCTGCATTTTGAAGAGATTTACTGAAAAAAGAAATAGGCTGTTCATACCCATCATTGTTTTTCTGCAACAGTACTGGCAAATGAAAATAGTTGAAATGGTTTATTGAAATCAGGGGATATCAAGATAGGAGCTTCTCTGATTGCTCTCTTAATAGTAGCAAATGCTTCTATTATTTCTGTTGTCCATTTCACTTCGGAGTTCTTTTTTAGCATCTTTGATATAGGACAAACAATTTCTACAAAATTGGATATAAACCTTCTGACAAAGTTAATTTGGCCAAAAAATGACTGTATAGCTTTCACATTTTTTGGAATAGGCACTTGGTCAATTGCTTTTACTCTTTCAGGATCTATTTTCACTCCATCTTTTGAGACTGTGGCCAAGCAATTTCCCCACTGTCACTGCAAAATGGCACTTCTTAGGATTCAATGAGATCCCATATTCTAGGGCTTTGATAAATATTTGCTCTAAGTGTGTGCAATGGTCCTCAGCCCTTTTGGAATATGCTGTTAAGTCATCCTGGTACACTATCATGATTTTATTGATTAACTCAGCAAAAGCCACATCCATCGCTCTTTGGAATGTTGCTCTAGCATTAGTTAGTCTGAATGACATTCTTAAATATACATATGTTCCCCATGGAGTGGTGAATGCAGTCTTAAATTGCTCTAATTCTTTGACTTTCACCTGATTGTAACCTGAGAAGCCATCCATCATTAACAACAATTCACATCCAGTAACCTTTTATAATATTGCTTCCATATTAGGGAGTGGATAATTATCTTTAAGAGAAGACTTGTTTAAATTTCTAAAATCCACACATAGTCTAATATCACCATTCTTTTTTCTGACAGGCACTAAATTAGAAACCCAAGAGGAATGCCTGATGGGTTTAATGATAGCTCCATCCCTCAACTTTGTAAGTTCTTCTAGCATTTTAGGAGCTAATGTAGGATTGATTGGCCTCTATTTTTGCCTGAATGGTTTAGCATCGGGTTTTAGTGGTATTTCATGTTGAAATAAATCCTCTCTATATGCCTTTAAATCATCATATGACCAAGCAAATACATGCCTGAACCTTCTAAGTAAGTTGATGATTCTATTCCTGATTTTTGGGTTAAGATTTCTTCCAATGTACACATTCTTTGGGGCTCCTTGTGTCCCCAAATTGATCTCTTCAAGGTCATTAGGTACCACTAGTGTCTCTTTTATTTTAAATCTATCATGCCCATCGAATGCCTTTTCCAATGCTATAAGGCCTTTAGGTATTTTATTTTTTTCAACTGAACTATCTCTTGACCAAAAAGGGTTTCCTTCCCATCATGTTCTTCTACAAATGCATTAAAATCAATCTCTTGATTTTCATATTGATCAGCACAATGTAAGAACTTGATGATATCAGCATCGTTGTCAAATACCTGCCAGTTATATATATTATTTGGGATGGTGGGTCTGGTTTTGAATTCAACCTCTCTAATTCCTCCTAATGTGGCATCATCCCTTTTCAATGCAATATTTTCTAGAAAATCTGCCATGATGTTCTTAGACCTATCAATCTAGTTGATTGAAAAGGCATCATATAATTCAATATTATCCCAAACTGCATTTCTATACTGTCTCAACCTTTTGTTTTTTGATAGGTATTTTTCTCTTACTTGGGAAGTGACCAATTCAGAATCACCATATATAGCCAGCTTTTTTATTTTGTGCTTAGTGGCTATGTTCAAACCAATGAGCAAGGCTTCGTATTCAGCTACATTATTTGTGCATTCAAATGTTAATAGAAAAGAGTATTTGAAAGTTTTACCTCCTGGTGAAATAAACACTACTCTAGCCCCATTTCCTATTTTATTGCATGCACCATCAAAATACATCTTCCATACATCATTTTTTTCTTTCATAGATTCAGTACGTATTGGATCAGTATTATGCAATTCTGGCATATCTTTTCCCACTTTAAAAGCTCCCAAATCTGTGTCACAAAAGAAGTTTATTTGATGTTGATCCAAACGTTCTATAATGTTTTCATACCTTGGCTCTCTGCATAGCTTAATTTCTTTTCCTCCCACTGGTATTATGGCATATGATAAGTCCAATTGGACATTCCCTCCTGCCATCGCAGCCCATTGTCTTGATAGAAGCATTCCATAATATGGTGGGATATCAACCACAGTAATATCAATGTTATAAGTTGCTTCAGGGTGTGTTGCAAGTTTTATCTCCACATCCTTCATAATGCCAACAACTGGGATAGATCTATTATCCATTGCATAACACTTACCAAATGTAGTGTCAACCCACATTCCTAGTTCTTTTATAACAGCTATTGGCATGATGTTCATGGCAGCACCTGAATCAATCATGCAATTCCTCACTATCCTATTCTTGATCAATAATGTAGTGTAGAAAGGATCTACTTGTGAGGGATTTTTTTTCAATGTATCACCAAGGTATACCTCAGGCATTTTGAATGTTTCTTGATGAACATTGTTTGTTGTATTTTCTTATTCTTTATGTTTTTGACTTGGTGTATTAGAAATTAGCTTCACGACTGTATTTCTATATTTATCTATCTTCATCATTTCTAAAAGTGGGACTGATATTTTGACCTGAGACACTACATGAGCAATGTCAAAAGAATGGGCCATAGTCTGATCACTCTTTTCTGTCTTTATATTTTCCTTTTCTTGATTTTGTAATTTTGTCTTCGTGTTATCCTTACCACCATTTTCTGGTTCTTTAAATGATGACTTTGTATTATGCTTTTTGTTATTCTGATCTTTTATGAATACACTCCTAGGTGTTCCTTGTTCAACATTTACTGTCCTATTCCTCAAGTTATAAGCATTTTTAGCTTGAGCTATTGCAGCTACTATAAGAGCTTCTCTTTCATCCTCAGTAGGTTTTCTCCATTGACCATATGGCTGATTGTTATAGTATGTAGGTTCCCCATAACCATCTTCCTAATCTGAGAACACTTCTTGTTCTCCCATGTTGATATGATGTCTCTGGTTTCCTATATCATACTCATATCCCTCTTCTTCTATAGAAGAGTAATCTTCAGTTATCACACATGGTGTATTCTGCATCATATTTATAGTATGGTTGTCTCTATCATAACTGTACAACACTTCTTCTTGTTATACTGATTTAGCTACCTCACAGTACTCAGGTAAATGTGGTAAATTGCATACTAAACACCAGGGTTTATTTTCTAACATATGTGCCATGTTTCTTTTCAGGGGGTCAGGGGTATCCTTGCCATAATGTTGCTTTCTGCTATTGTCGATGGGTCTCCCATCCTTCCAATTTGTATTGTAGGGCATATCATGCAACCTAGGCCTTTCATGCCTATGTTGACCCTCTGGTTTAGTTTGTTGAATACTTGGGTTCTGAGGATTTCTATGGTTATCTCTCTTACTAACCATACCTGTAGCTTTCCTATTATTTTCAATAGTTAGGGCCACTTTCTGTGCTTCGGCCAGGGTCGTAGGACATCGGTTCCTAAGCTCATACCCTGTATTGGGGTCAAATGCTTTCATATAAATGCTCAGTGCTGCTGGATCAGATAACTTGGATCCATGTGGTACCTTGTGTAATTTGAAAAATTTTAGATTGAAATCATATACTAATTCATTTTGGTACTTCTGGATACTTATCAATTCATGTAATGCAAACTCAGGAGCATATTGGTTGCCATACTACTCCCTAAACTGATGATGGAAATCAGTTATTGAACTAATTGAGGCATTAGGCAGGCTATTGAACCAATCTCTGGCATCTTCAGTGAGGGACATCATGAATAACCTCATCCTAATATCTTCCCAATCCATACCAATATCTTGCATGAAAGCATTGAAGCTTCTGATGTGGTCTTCAGCCGAGATTGCATTGTTCCCAGTAAACTTGGGAACTATATTTCTCCAATTACTATCCATAGGATATGGATATAACTAATATCCATTTAAATTAAATTGGCTACATATGTTTGCAAGGTTTTGAGGTGGAAAGTTCATGGGTGGTGGATTTGGATAGTAATTATATCTACCTAATGGCTGATGATAGGCATATTTCTGTTGTGGGTTTATGTGAGGATTCATGTAAGGATTTGGCATTCTGTAATATTGTTGGCCAGGGGGTGGGTAAGGATTTGCCATATGTCGAGATGTATTATGTATGGGAGGTGGCCTAGGGTTTTGGGGAATGGTGTTTTGATGACTTCAGGATGCATGTGAATTTTGAACACCACTTGTATTTTGCTATGGATTTCTTGAAGTGTTTCCTTTATGCAGGGGTATATATTTTGGGGGAGCTATTTTAGCTTTACTTTTCATCTGTTGAATTTCTTGCTGCAACAACCTTTTATCTTCCTGCATCTTTAACATTTTGAGTTCTTCCTAAAGCCTGAGCACCTCATGTTGTTCTTCACTCATACTTCCTAGATCCTCTGGATTGTCATTTATTTCTTGACTTGAGAATTCATGATTTACCCCTTCTCCCTGATGTAATGACATTTTGAAATCATATTCAGCTTGGTTTTGAGCAATGTCCCTCATGACCCGTGCTTCATACTCATGCTATTCTTGAGGATCCAGTTTGTATCTTGCCAAAATATCATTAGTTACTCCATTGAGGTTTTCATTTGAATCATGCAGAGGTGTGAACTTGTTATGGATTGAAATAGTTGTCTCTGCATTATCCTCTTGAGCATCCTGGTTATTATCCTGTTGAGAATAATTTGAAGTTCCATTTCTTTTGGAAATGTTTCTTAGTGGTGGAGATGATTGTAACTTCTTGCCTTCCACCTTGTATCTCCTTCCATCCATTTGGCATCAATTTTCAATTATAACTATCTCTAGAGTCACCACCTATTTTGGTAAATAGAAAAAGTTTGTAATTTATCTTTCTGGATTCCTCTTACCAGTAGAGTTACCAAATTAAAGTTTCTGAAATGACTCTATAAAAGAAATGGTTTGTTACTAAGGTCTTTTTATTTATTTCCCCAACAGAGTCACCAATTTGTTAGGTCTCAAAAATGCAGATTGCTAATCCTAAGAGGATGCCAGGCTCTATGCTTAGATTTGCAGCATTTTTGAACTAACTTGACGAAATCAACCTTCAAGGTTTGAATGATTTCCTACACTTCAGGTCCTGCTACACCTAGGTGGGTGAACCTTGTAAATTAAAGCAGACTGAATATAAATGTATGAACTAATTAAATCTATCTACAATGGCAAAGGATGTATGATAGATGAAAAGCTTGCTAACTAATTATGTATCTAATGCCTAATGAGTGATTGGTAGAAATTGTATAAGCAATATCAAGCTAAAAAGGATTTAAATAATGAATTGAAATAGGACCAGTGCCTTGTTGGGTAACAGAGTCAAATGATGAATAAGACTAGTGGTTTTCTAATGGGTAATAATTCTAATTGTTTGGCACAATTCTAGTTTATAACTTGTATAAACGTGCGAGGAGATAATTGACAGACTCTTCTTTAATGATCCAACCAATATGATCTAATTCCTTGTTATTCACCAGAAGGCAATTTAATCCTTTCTTGAAGGAACCAATTGAGTGAAATATGCAAGAGATGACTGATAATATCAATATGGAGACAGAATGGCAATCCTAATTATATGGCTCTACTTAGTAATCCAAACTAATACTTCCAGGTTATCGTGATTGATCAAAAGGATTTTAATTCCTCAAATGGAAACCAATTTACTCAATCACACAGATACAGCAAATGTGTATTGACAAATTAAATATATGCTTGAAATATTAATCTGAATAACAAGGAAACACAAAACTAGAGACAACCACACAATTGAGTAACTTTAACAAACAATTGATACCAAGATCGAACCACTGAATCAGAGAACTTCAATCTACTTCTTCAAATAAAATATACAACATGGTCATTTTGTAAACATTGTAAATTATATATGTATATATCCTACTATTGATTGATGTTCTTCCTAATCTACTTCCCCCTTTTTATTGCCAGGTTTGCACCTTCATATATATTTTGCAATCTTAGGGTCATAACCCTTTACATTTTGGTACATCTTTTGGTACAGTTCTTCAATTGTCTTTGGTAAAATAAAATATTTAATTAATTGCCATTGGCAAATTAAATATTTTAATTAGACTTCATGCGGGCATTATCGTTTGTATTGCCATTAGCTTGATCAATATATTTCCTTCCGACATATCAAATGTTATCGATATAACTATCGATGCTCGAGTCTCATCGACATGTGTGAACAATTGTTATCGGGGTGATCTATGCCATCGGGTTAACATATTTGTGTTTACCCAATCATCATCGTCTTCCCGATAACCCTTTATATTCTGGATCGGAAGGACTACCTCAATGTCTTACCGATATGGTTATTGGTTACACTTCTTATTAATGGGTGTGATCTTATTTCCATCGGAGTGAGATATACTATCGGGGTAATCCTTTTCAAATTACCTGATCACAATTATTTCCCTGATGGCCACTTCATATTCCTTATCGGAGAGAACCTTTCAAAGTGTCACCGATACCCTTTTATCGCTGTGACTTGTGAGTCAGCAAAACATAATTACTTCATTCCGATATGTTGAGTCATGCCGATGGATATGTGTATCGGTGTGACTCACACTAAAAGCGCTTTTTATTGTTTCGCCAAGACACTGGAGTATCGGAGACTCATTAATTTTTCATCCTGATATTTATTTCTTGCTGATGGCTATCGTTTCCTTCGTTCCCATAGGATGTTAGATGAGACTCTTGCCGAAAATACTTCATCGGTATGATATATACCGTCGGGGTAGTTTTTAAAGGACCACTTGATGACTATTAGTCATACCAATTGGTGTGACTGCTTGATTCTCTTACCGATAAAAAAGCCATCGGTATTACTTCTTCCATCGGCAACTTTTACAAATCTCTCTCCAACCTTTAACCTCACACCGATAGTGATTTTTCATTGATTTCTTATGTATCGGCATAAGCAACACAAAGTCTTGCCGATAGATTTAAATTTAAGTAATTTTGCATTGCTTAGCCATGGACATCTTGTGGGATGCATCAATTTTTTACTATGGTTTTGGGATGTTTTATGATTTGCTTAGATATGGTGAAGTGAGAATATAGTGAAAATTTTTAAATTTTTATTGTCCCAACACATTCCACCTCCATACATCAGTTCTTTGGATCTTGCTCTTCATCAGTTTTCATTGATTTTGAGAGGTCACTTATCTTAGTTATGCGTCGGTCTCCTGATTTGTTCATGACTCATTTCGACATCATCATGAAGACATTTGAGCAGTGTTCTGAGATAGAATATATCATGAGACTTACCACCTCACCTTGCTTCTTTGAGTTGGAATTACTTCAGCATTCACCATTGGAGTTGTTTCTTCCTAAGGAGAGAAATGTCATTTGCCACAAATGGATCATTTTTAGTATTCCAATGGGCATTCTCTTTTGGCATAGGGGTTACTTTATTGTGGGGGACTACATAGTCTCTTTCTCTCTCCTATGGGATGGAGTTATTTGCATCATCAAAGTCAAAGCAGCATGGTTTTAATCTTGGTGCATAGTTATCATCTTCGAGGAGGCTTCCTAGTCCTCTTCTTTTATCTTTTTCTCTCTTTTGGAGGGAAGTTTCTTCCCATGTGGTTTTCTATGTTTCTCCATTTATATGAGAGATTGCATTATACATTGGTACTTGATTAGGCCAAGTTGCTAGGACCCATTTTCATTTAGCCCACCTAAGCTATGCTTAAGGGGAATGTTGGTGTACATTAATCTTTCTTAGGAGTGCATATTTAAAAGTCTATGTTTAGCCTTGAGCTATATACTTGGCATGCCTAGATTAGCTTTGTCTAAGTTTATTGGTTGCTTTGTCTATTCTTGGAGCACCACTATTCTTAATGAGCTTTTCTTATTATTGGCTAGACTATTCTTAGTTGATTATGCCCTATATGTACTACATTTTGTAAGCTAATTTATCAATCCATTATTTGAATTCTATGTGTCCATTACTTTGCAATACTTATTTTCTTGCAGATTGAGCGTGCTCATGTTTGTCTTGGGTGGCTTGATTAGGCACTCACATTCACTCAATGATCTTGGTCAATCTCACACTCCCTTGGGAAGCTTTCTAAGAATTATACTAATAATTGTTGATATTTTGTTTTTTCCTTATTGTTTTTCCTTGAAGGGATTTAGGTTGGTGCGGATGGCTTTCCATATGCAATTATTAAGTGGGATCTTTCAGTAAGAGATCATATTCTATGTCCATGCCTTTCTTTATATCCATAAAGGATTGGCAACTTTCTAATACCTTCATGGAGGATCGTGGGGAGTCATGTTATTAATCACACACACGTGGCAAATTTCTATTTCTTAACTTGGTTTGGTATTATGGTTTTCAAGCTAAGTTTCTATGGTGCCTATCATTTGCACATTTGTAATAGGTTTCTGAAGGTAGTGACATTGTGGTTATGTTAACTAGCATGGCAAATAGGAGGAGCTCGAGCAAGGGGAAGGATAAAATGATTCGCACCTCTATTTTTGATAGGAGTCTTATGTATATATTTTCCCATGGTTCCTTAGCATTCCTATGGTTTGTTAAATTGGTGATGTGGGGCCTTTTTTTTTTTTAATATCATCCACTTCAATAGTCAAAACTTAATTTTGCCCAATAAAAAATAGGACAAATAGTTAGCACTTTTTTATTATGGATGTGGTGTAAAATTGCTATTGATTGTGTGACCATTGAAGTGGATGATGTTTAAGTAGAGCCATGCGTTGCATAGGGTTTCCCAACAAGAAACTGGTCAAAGATGGCAGTAGGAGAGGATTTTGTTACCAATTTAGTGATGTATGTTCTTGATGTAGATACCAAGCTATGTTTGTTGAAGCTCTTCTCTCATCACAATTTGGAGATATGGAGGTGACTCGAAAAGATGAAGGGCCCAAGATTCCTAAAAAGATGGTAGTAAAATGATTGGAAGGGGATAAGTCAATGAATCATCTAGCACCCAGAGTTTGTCAACATGTCAAGTTTGAAGAAATGCATAGATAATTTTGAGATCCTTGATTTCAATGAATGCACATAAGAATTAAATTTAAAATATATAAGCACATAGTTTTATTAAATGAATGCACATAAAAGTAAAACCGACTTAAAGTAAATAATCTATATAAATACAAGTAATACTCAAACATAAATCACAAAAATATCAAATCAATTAAATAATTGAATGGTGAGTGCATTATATTTTATAGACTTTACTATAAGTATCAATTCAATTTTCTTTTGTTTTATGCAGAATAAAAATTAATTTATTGGTTTTTTTCATGGTTTTTTTTCACTGCTTTTTATAAAAATCTATCTAAAATACACTAAATAATTTTAATGAGATATGATTTATTGATGACTATAGTAGAATGACATGGGTATACTTTCTAAAGAGTAAATATGAAGTTTTCAGTCAATTTAAAGAATTTAAAGCAATGGTTGAGTTGCAGACTGGAAAGAAAATAAAATGTTTGAGGATTGATAATGGTGCTGAATATTTCTCTAATAATTTTGATAGATTTTGTAAAGATTGTAGTATTCATAGACAAAAGACAACTCTATATTCTCCACAACAAAATGGAGTTGCAGAAAGAAGGAATAGGACACTGATGGAGAAGGCTAGGAGTATGTTGAGTGGTGTTGGTCTAGAACAAAGGTTTTGGGATGAAGTTGTTACTAGTGTTTATTACTTGATTAACAAGTCTCCTACATCAGCTCTTGTTGATAAGACACCTATAGAAGCATGGTAAGGTCACGAGCCTTCATTAAGACATCTTAGAGTTTTTGGTTGTGAGGCATATGCACATGTGCCAAAGGAGAAGCGAACAAAGTTGGAGAACAAGGTTGTGAAATGTATCTTCATCGAATACAGTTATGGTGTGAAAGGATACAAGCTTTGGGATCCTGTTGCACATAAGGTAATATATAGTAGAAGTGTTATTTTTAGAGAAACTAAGGTTTCTTCTATTACATTGCAGCCAGAACAAAGTAAACAGGAAGATGTGATTCAATTTGCTTCTACACTTGAGAAATTTGAATTAAGGCCCATGGATAGACAAGAAGTTAAGGAGAGCTCATCTAGCTTTGAATCTTCAAAAGAGGAGGAAGAACCTCAAATCATCTTGTTTGTAGGTCTACAAGGCATAGACAACCACCTGAAAGGTATTGACCTGATGATTGGAGATGTATTTTTTCTTTGAATACTAACATGGATGAACCTAGATCTCTAGAAGAGGCATTAGGTATGAATGATGTAGAATCCTGGAAGATTGCTATGGATGAGCTCGTATTTCATTGAATTTAGTTAGTAGATTTCTATTATTTTCATTTATGCACCATCTAGTGCCTTTGTTGTTGTGTTTTCCATTTTGGTCTTAAAGTCTAGACGAACAGCTAGGTGGGACTTCACTTTTTTTGGAAGCTTTTCACATTTCTGAGTCATACAGATGACAATGCTTAGCATGGACATTCACAAGATGCACCAACATCATGGACAGTGGCCTCCTCCTTTTGGTACTAGGTTCTTCTCTTTGAGCTCTTTTTAATTCTGCAATTCATTTCTGAAAATCTGCTTCCAATTTTCTGTAAGTTTGTTCTTTCCATTCCAACTTATTGACAAAAGTAGAAGTATCTATTTTTCTATATTGACATCTCCAAGGCCAATTAGTACTTATTTACTCTCCTGATAAAGATTAATTTTAAACATGACTTTGTATTAATTGGTATGTGAACCTTCACATCCTCATGTCACTCACCCTAATAATTATAATGACAATAATTTATATGCCTCCAACCTAAGTTTATTTAATAATTCTTGTGAAATCAAATTTGTGTGTACCTTTGTCGTTTTATTTGATTTTTAATATCTAAGAATATGATCAATTCCTATAACCTTTTTTTTTTTCCCTACTCAAAGGTATCTCCATTTACAAACTATTTTGATATCCTCATAACTTCTACTAATTGTTTTGCCTTTTAAGGTGCTTATGTGATACTCTTCAGCTCAATGTTGTAATCGTTGGGATTATGCAATTTCTTAGTTGTCACAATATCCACAATGATTCTAGGATGTTTATGTTTTCACAGATTAGTGCTTGATTCTCTTGCCTTTTCAATTTAGATTTACACTTGAGCCTTGAATGTGAATTTGTATAGGAAAAACCTTAAAGTCCCTTCCTTTTACCCATAGCAATGTAAATTGAAAAGTTTTCAGCACATGCCTCATCAATGGCATTTGGCTTAGCAATCAAGAGTTTTCTTCCTCTAACGGTATGAAGTCCTCTAAAGCTCTTCACCGCCACATTTCCATCTTATTATATGCATAACCTCAATTAAATTTCTTACCTCCTAAATTCAATGATATATTCTTGCACGATTTGCCCTACAAATAATATTGTCATTTTATCTTATGCTTTTCTTCATAGCAAATACGATCAAAGTGAGACTTGATTAGTTTTTATTTCTTCAAAACAATCAAAACTGCCCTCAAAACAGAATTCTTCTTCAGGACACCTCCAGCTGCTTAAAGTTCTGCCCCTTTTTCAAATAAAATTGCAAAAATACATGCAGCCGATGGTACTAAACAAAGTGGTTAACACTGCATATATGATACATGAATTTGCATAAGAAATAAACCCAAGGGTGCAACATCTGCATAATTTCAAGGGTAGATTGACTGGAAATCTCTTCACAGGATTTGAAAAAGAGATATCTCACAAGCCATGTTGCTGTCTGGTTTTGACATAAAAACAGCCGCTACCTGTAACCTATTATATGCCCCACATCAAGAGGATTCATTCCTTGCAACAAGTCATGATTCAAAATCTACATAACAGTATGTCAAAGTTTCTCAAACCCTTCACATTTAGCTCATACAAGCCAAAAATTTACCAGACACGGTCACCAGTAATTGGGAAATACAATGGAATCAAAAGACGCAGCACCACAGTGATGTTGATATCATTATAAAATAATGTAAAATAAGTCCTGGGCAAGCTGGAGAGCAAAATATTTCCATCAAAGGCCTACCTACACTAGCATTAATCAAATAGCATATGGATGCAAAACCTGGAAACAGATGAATGAAAAGCCTAGAAACAAAAGTGACCGCAAAACATATCTTCTAAACACTGCCCCTGAAGTCAACCTTGTAGCAAATACAAACATGTTTATCTGCAAATCTATGATAAAGACCCTGTAGCAAATACATACAATTTTATCTGCCAATCTATGATAGGTATTGAGATTAAAGTGACATTAAACGTAAAACTCCATGAAATACACTATGAACAGGTAGATGGAGCCACCCACACCCTGTGGTAACAAAAGATTTGTAAGGTGTGCCATTTAAAGCAAATAGACGATGAAGCACATTTTCTACTAAATTGGACGCTTATTTGAATCCCAATCAAAAAGAATCAAAACAATTAAACAAAGATTGGAGAGTACATCATAAATTGTAGAAACTACCTTCTAATTAAAATATATACATTTTAACAGGTCCTACAGACCAAATTGCCTTAAAAACTAAAATTCAACATCATTGTTAAAGCTAAAATTGTGGTATACTCCATTGAAACAGATACACCAGCAAACACAATAATAAATCCATGAGCTTGAGCTTGTTCTTCATCAGTTTCCAACATAGATAAGTTTGAAACAACACAGTCCATTTCTATGAACTCCATAAGTATGGACATGACATATAATACAACACTACCACAATTAACATCTCCTCCACCACCAGTTTTCTGCTTTTAAAAAATGTTAGAATTCAGTGTATTTCCTTTCCATTAGGCTTAAGATCTAACGACTATCTATGATGGATAAAAAGATAAAAAACTACAGATAGATAATATCTTTTTTTTCATTAGTCAAGTTACAAGTAAAGACGAACTAGGACGGTGAAATGATTAAAAGCTAAAGAGAGATGATCACAATCCTAACAAAGACACCGACAGGGTAAACAGGCATTGATCACAGAACACGAAGACAATATGAACAATAATTATTAAAACAACTTGGGAATTAAGATCTTGCCGACATCACAACAATACGCCCACAGATCTCAAAGTTCTCTACACCACAACTTGGTCGTACAATAGTTCTCAAATTCATATATTCACACTACACTTATGTACCTTATTCAAGCATTGACCAATAAACCAAAATACAAGTCAAACTAATCTAGGAATATAGATATGAGAGTGACCATAATCAAGTAATGACCCATAAATAAAATGCAAGTCAATCTATTGATCTAGGAATATGAGCAATGGTAAATGTAAGTGTAGTAGTCCTATCTTGTGATATGAACCCATACAATAAAGCTAAAAATGCAAGCAGAAAGAGTCTTACAAGCCGTAAAATATAGTACGGACCAAACAGAACACTAAACAGAAATTACAGACACAGAACCAACAACAAAAAGTCTTGTGATATGTTGATTAAGCACTTGTTTGAGGTATTTGTGTGTAATGACTGATATTATTTATTAATTATCTGTGTGCATGTTATCTGTCACAGTGCAATTCCATCCCTCAGTTTCAAACCCACTTCTTGTTAATTATCTAGAATTATAAGCAATGGCCAATGTAAGTGGTGGTCATATCTTGTGATGTGTTGATTAAGCACTTGATTGAGGTATTTGTGTGTAATGATTGGCATAATTTATTAATTATTTGTGTACATGTCACTGTGCAATTCCATCCTTGAGTTTCAGATCCACTTCTCATTAATTCCAAGCTAATCCAATTCAAAAATGTGACGATTGTTCATCGGTTTGTGTATTAAGTTTCTTGAATTGAGGTCTAGATTCTGATCATATTTAAAAACATACCCTACGTCAACACATCATCACATGAATGATTTCAAACCCACTTCTCGTTAATTCCAAGCAAACCCAATTCAAAAATGTGACCATTGTTCATCGGTTTGTGCATTAAGTTTCTTGAACTGAGGTCTAGATTCTGATCATATTTAAAAACATGCCCTACATCAACACATCATCACATGAATGATTTCAAACCCACTTCTTGTTAATTCCAAGATAACCCAATTCAAAAATGTGACCATTGCTCATCGGTTTGCACATTAAGTTTCTTGAATTGAGGTCTAGATTATGATCATATTTAAGAACATGCTCTATGTCAACACGTCATCACATGAATGGAGCATTATGAGAGCATCTAGATTAGCTGCAAGCAATCGTTATAGCTTGCATTGACATACCAAAGATCAAACTCTTCATCAACATCATCACATTTTTATTTTCTAGCTCTCTACATCCTGATGATGGATCACGGAGTGTGATCTGAAACGTTGATGCTAAAAATTCTCACACAGTTTAATCTAGAAACATGAATGAACAATACTATAGACTATGGAAATCTAATGTCCTTGATAATTCATCATTCTATCATTGAAAAGAGTGAAAAACTAGCTTCTATTCGTAGGTGCAGTAAGGATTTCAATGTATTTATGTAGTTTGTTACATCAAAGACCCATCAATCCTTGATGCACTTGTCTACTTTTATCATAATTTAATATTCATCTCAGTATTTATTCTCGTTGTCAATTATCTTAACAGTATAGTGTAAGTGTTGTTTAAATTTCCTTCAGTAGATACCAGGCTATGTTTGTTGAAGCCCTTCTCCCATCACAATTTGGAGATATGGAGGTGACTCTACAAGATCAAGGGCCCGAGATTTCTAAAAAGATGGCAGTAAAATGATTGGAAGGGGCTAAGTCAGTGAATCATCTAGCACCCAGAGTTTGTCAACATGTTGATTTTGAAGAAATGCGTAGAGAACTTTGAGATCTGTGGGCGTATTGTTGTGATGTCGGCAAGGTCTTCACTACGTTGTGTGTCACTCACAAGCATGGATATGTACAGATGGGTACTAACTCTTGTGGAGGTCATCACAAGGATCTTGGCTTTGGCAATATCCAACATACAACTAAAGCATCTATTGGAGTGGGATGAGTGAAGGAGTATATGTTGTCAAATGGCAATGCAACTGATGGAAAAGAATGCTATAACATTTGGTGCTCTTAGTATGCTATGTTATTAGTGCTTCAGTATGTTGAGTCTCTTTTTGATACGGAACATCGTTGTAAGGCGGCTATCGTTTAGGTTCGTGTGGTTTTTGGGCAATCTTTAGAGTTACATCTTGATAAGTTTTTTTTGAGTTTATATTGTAAATCAATATTATGTAATCATATTTAGATTTAAAGGTGGAATTATTAGAACTTGGACTAATTGATTTAAAACAAAAACAACTATCAACCGACTAACAAAATCACGTACAAATTTTTATTTATGTTTATTTTTAGATTTCCAAAATCTCTTACAGTTTGTCACAACTCTAAACTAGATTAATTAGATAACATTCCTTGTTATGCTCATTAAACAAAATCTTAGTAATAAATTTTTTCTTGTTTATTTACAATTATATAGTAATCTATTGATTTAATATTTTAAATTTGTAAAATATTCCCATAACTTTAAAATCAAATAAATGACAAAATAAATGTTCAACAATATTTTTCCCACATAACAAGAAACAAAGATTCAAATAAATAATGAATTAAACAAAAAATAATTTAAAGATATATAATTAATGGAATTCCATGATTTATTAAAAATATGAAAAAATATTTCAAAAATACTATAAAATTATAATAAAAACTTAATTTCCTAACTTAGATATCTAAGTAACATGATGAATTAGAAATTTAAGCATCTATTAGAAAATTACATCTCTTGCTATATTGTCTTTATTCCAAACACATGAAATAACATTTTAAACTTAGCTATTTTTCCAAATCTTGTTGAATAAGGCTTCAACAAAAACTAAACTCCACATGCCACATACAAAGAAATCTGCTCCACATATCCAAAATGCTTCCCATGATATCATACCATCATCAACATTAGCATCAGCATCAGCATCATATTCATTGTCACTAGCCTTACCATCTTTTCCTTTTTTGCATTGAAATGGGAGAGGACTCCCACATAACCCTTTGTTACCTACAAAACTCTCCATGGGCATTCCCTGAATTTGAGTGCTTTGTGGAATCAATCCTGAAAGTTGATTATATGACATGTTCAACACACTTATGTTACTCCATTTTGCAAGACCTTGAGGAATAAGCCCTTCCAATATATTATGAGAGATATCTAGTGATTCCAACACCACTAGTTTTGAAATGCTTTGAGGAATGTGGCCACTAAGGATTTTGTGAGGAAGGTTCAAATAACGAAGCCCTTCCAAGCTCCCCAAATCCTCAAGAATCTCACTAGTAAAGTTATTCCATGCCAAGCTTATCAATGTTAAGTTAGAACGTACATACTCATATTGTTGTTGGCTTCCCTTAGCAATAAGAGTGAAGTCTACTATTAAGAATATGTCATTGAACATCTCACTTTGAAAAGTAATAAGATTTGGTGCTTGATTTATACGGTAAAGATTTGCCTTAGATGGTTTCAATGTCTTTATGTATGGTAAATCTACGACATTTAGGATGGGACCTGAAAATGCATTGTTTGATAAATCCATAACTTGAAGTTTTTTCAACTTATTGAAGGAACCTTCTATGGATCCATTGAGGTGGTTATTTCTTAGGTTCAGGAGGAGCAAATTGTCAAGACCAAGTACCCAAGAAGGAAATCCTCCACTTAAGCTATTTAAGCTTAGATCCAAGATTCTTAATGACCAAAACTTGCAAAAGATGTGGGTATTGTTGCTATAAATTTGTTGGAGTGAAGCAATAATACCTTAATAGACTTTAGATTGCCTAGCTCAAAAGGGATGTTCCCTGAAATGCTATTATTTGCAATTGATAGAATCTCTAATTTAGTGCACCTTGCAAGAGATGAAGGCAATTCACCCCAAAAATTGTTGTTCATAAGATTTAGATTCACCAATTCTGACATGGTTCCTGCCAAAAAACAAAGATATAAAACTATTTAAAGAAAATATATTTTGTAAAAAATAGTATGACTTTTTTAAGCTAAAAGTTTAGCTGATTATAAATATCTAAGATAAACAGAGGTGAATGATCTTAAAAATAGCTTAGAGGTGGATGATCTTAAAAATAGCATTGGAATGTAAAAACACTCTTGTGAAAGAAATTCTTCCCAAAAAGTAAAGTAAATCATTCATTAAAAATAATTTTAAACATTGTTAGATCTGCTAACATTTTTTTGTATTTAGAGAACTATTTTACAGTCATGTAGTAACCGAAAAAAATCTATTTATATATATATATATATATATATATATATATATATATATATATATATATATATATATATATATATATAATATGAACAATATAGTCCCTCTAGATAAATATAGGTTTAGGAAATGTAGGAAATGAGTAATTAATGAAAGTTTATTACTCTATTCATTAAAAAATTATATTAGTACCATATAGATGGAAGAATAAATAAGATTGATCAAGGAGATATTAAAGGAAGCTTCAAATAGATAAAAGAGTTATGTAGATAAGAACAAGGCTTTCATACAGTTTTTAGTTGGGGACAAAGTCTTTTTGAGGGTCAAACCTCATAAGAGTTCCATATATTTTGGCAAATCATCCAAACTAGCACATAGATTTGTGGGTCCTTTTGATATGTTAGAAGTGATCAACCCAGTTTCTTATAGACTTGCTCTATCACTTGCTCTTGCCCAAATCTACAATGTGTTTCATGTTTCTATGCTTAAACCATACCATCCTAACACAACTCATATCCTTGATTCGTATGCTTTATAGTTATAGGATCCAGGAGTGGTGCTAGTGGAGCCCACTCAAATTCTTGATAGACACAATGTTAAGTTGCATAATAGAGATGTAGTCAAGTATAAGGTCCAGTGGGACCAATATTCTATGGATAGTGCCACATGGGAGAATGTAGAAGATATAGACCAATCTTTTCCTCATTTGAGGACTTAGTTTGAGATACTTTTATTTGCATTAGTGTGACACTCTTATCTTCTTTAGTGTGTGTTTAATAAGACATTGGGATGATGTCTCTTCCTAGTGGGGAAGGATGTCACATCTTGATTTTTGTTTGTATAATTTAACATTAATAATAAATGGAAAACTCAATGGGACCATTGAAAATATGTTTTTTAATGCAGTAGTGAATGTGTGTGCATGAATGGAAATTAGATATGATTACTAAGAATGCATGGAATTAGATTAAATAGTGATGAATTGCATATTTCAAATATTTTGATTATGATCATCATTTATGGACTAACATATTGATGAGAAATTGAGTGCAAATGAGTGTAGGGTGCAGGATTGAAGGCGAGAACATGGTTGAGGTAGAGATTACCTAGCCACCCAAAAATAGTTGGCATGATGGAAATCATATACACACAATCATGTAGTTGCATTCATACTACATTTTGAATGGTTTCGTTATGTATTTTGTGTTATCATGCACATGTAGGTTAAATTATGCATTTGTTTTAAATGATGATTATGGTTGTGATTGTTTAAATTATTAGTTTATGGATATGAAATCTTGTTTATGACATGTTCATTTCAAAAAAATGACTTAGGAAAAATAAAATCATTTCTTTTATATTAATGTTATTGTCTTAATGACTATTTTTGGTTTCACAATGTAATTATTTTTCTTTTCAATCAAATATATATATAGTGATTGATTTCAGTATATATATATATATATATATATATATATATATATATATATATATATATATATATATATATATATATATATATATATATATATAATACATACATATACATATACATATATATACATATACATATACATATACATATACATATACATATATATATATAGTGGTAAAAGTGAAGTTTACAAATTAAAAATATTGCTAATGCATGACGGGTTGTTCATGTGCCCACAATACTATGAAAAAGTGTTATTTTTTTTAGAACTTAAGTGAAACATTGACAGGGTCAACTCATCTTGAATGACCAAAATAAGGCAGCAAAATTAATCAAATAGAGGGCAAAAACCCTATTACACATAACAACAGTCTTGGCAAAAATTCATGGTAGTTTTTGGAAAAATATTTGGAGACAACTTCTTGTGAGGAGTTTGAGAAAAATACAGTGATCTGGGTGCACCATACAGGGAGATTGAACATTCACACAACAATCCACAATGGTTTTTCTCTCTTATTATCAGTATGTACATTCTTCTTGATGAATTCTTACAAAATTAGCATGTGAATTGGATGATGTATGTGATATTTATCTCTTCTATTGAATATATATGTCTATGCATTCTATATATCTATACAAAGGTTTATCTCTGTTGTTTGAATATATATGTATATGCTTTTTATATATTTATACAGAGGTTTATCTCTGTTGTTTGCAATGTAATTTTATGAAATTATGGTACACTTGGCATCTCCATTTTTGTCATATAAAATCTCTGCAAAAATGATGCAGGGGCATAATGCTCTTATCAATTTTGGTTTTATTTACTCTTTTGATGTTTTGGTTTTGGTTTGCATTTTTGTTGTTAATAAGTGCAGGGATTTCTTATCTTCCTTGTAAGCTCTTGTCACTATGAACATTTGAGCATAGAATTTCCTTTTGCCTAGAAATTAGCTAGAATTCCCTATCACCAAGCGACAGGAACTTGTCTTGAAAGAGGTTTTTAAATCGTCAGAAGTTATTCTTCAATACCACTGGTGCCACTTGATAGTTATGATGAAGACAGTCAAGAAAGTTTGAGAGGAAGTTGAAAAGGTCTCTAGTAGATAGTTCAATGACAATTGGTGGAAAATAAAAGACAACCTCGATGAGGGTGGCAGTGCAGTGTGAGGGAGATGAAATGATGGCAGTAAGAGGGGATATCTTAGTGGACAGTAGAGGATCGACAAGAAGGACAGTTGAGGATAGAAGGAGAAGTTGAAATGAATAAAATGAGTTACCAAGAAGGAAGTTAGAGTCTAACACAAAATGGCCAAGAAGGAAAAGATCACACTTGCAAAATGGGGGGCAGATTAATCAAGAATAGTTGAGAAGGTCAGGGAGGAATGCCAATCAGGTAGAGGTCGAGAGGAAGAAAGGCTGAATAAAAAAATGGATGCCTAATGAGGAATGAAGGCACAGGAAGAACGCGGACTGTTCTAATCAAAGATTATTATATCGGTTAGAAGAGAGATGAGAGTAGAGGAGAAATAGTGCAAAAAGGGGGCTGTGTGTAGGAGGAGGTCACAGGCTGAATAAAGAGGCCGTCAAACAGAGAATGCAGTGAGTAGAGAGAAGGTTGAAGGCCAAAGAGTCAAGACTAGAGAGTAAAGAGGGCCGTAGGCCACAGGACGAAGAGGCAATTGTTGTAGGCAAAAGCAAGAGATAGATTAGCAAAGAAGAGGCCGATTATTAGAAGGGGGAAGTGGGAATTCATAGGAAGAGTGAATCCATAGAAAGAAGATTGGTGCAGGGGTCGAGGAAGATAGAACAATGTGTGGAGAAACATTTTTGTAAAAAAGGGAAATTTGCAATAAAAGTCTTTATCTGTTTTAGTTCTGTCTCATTCAATGTTTATGATTATAATGTGTGTATACTAGGATTAAGTGTCATTTCCTTTTAGTGTTTCCTATTCCTATTGAATTCATAGAATCATTATTGGTTTATAAGTAAATTCTTCTAGTATTAGGAATCCCATGTTTGAGAGTGTAAAAATTAATTTGTTCATAACCTGGTAACCTAAACTTCCTATCATTATTATGGGGTTGTGTTGGTACTGAATCTCAGTTGAATATTTGTAAGTTGAAGTTTCAATGATCAGTAAGGCTCTCTCTTGAATGTCCTATTATGACAACATAAGTTCCTATAGCAAGTTAGTCTCCAAGAAGTTACATGTTGGAAAAGAATCATCAAATGGGTTACAGAATGGAGAGTATTAGAAGTCACACCATCAGATTGGTATCAGAGCCGAAAAGATCTTGGCAGTAGAAAAGTTTGTTATTTGTTAGTTTGATGGGAGTGTTATATGTGAACCTAGAGTTCTAAAAGATCTGGGCAGCGAGCACTATGTGTGTTCTAGATTTTGATGGGTATTGTTGTGTGAGTGTTACAGTCTAATGTATGTTGCAGTTTGATTGATAGAGGAAGAGAGTAGAATGTGGGTTCAAAATACAGGGCTGACCAAAAGAGTACCCCGGGGATAGGTATCAGAAGATAGAAGGATACAACAAGTTTGAATGGGTAGAGCACTGAAAGGGAGGCAACCTATGCTAGAAATAAGTTGCAGTGAATTGTGTTGTTGTGTGAACTGATCATCAAAGGAGAGGTAGTTTGTACTTGCAGTTTGAATAGAGATTGTGGATTGCAACAGTAAGAAGGATGGGTATTAGTGTAAGAAGACCTATCATAATCCCATTTTGGGATAGATATTGGAATGGAGTGGAAGGCAAAAAATTCCAAGAGGAATTGGATAAGATTGCTAATAGAATGGATATGTTGGAAAAGAGTTATTTTCATGCTAATGTTGTGGTTGGAGGAAGTGGGCAAGAAGAGAAGAGGAAAATTCCCATTAAAGATAATAAGGAAAGGAGAAAAGAGAAAGTGCAACAAGGAGCACTTAAAGAAGAAGAGAAGATAGTGTCTATGGAAGAGGTACTTGAAGAGACATCTTGGTCTCTTGATTTATTTTCTATTGATTTGTTTGAAAGTGTGAATGCAGGTATGAAGAAGGCTAAGAACAAGCCTTTGGATGCAAAAGGAGAAAGGGCAGAAAGAGAGGCCATAGATGAAGATGAAGATAAGACTGAAAGAAGACAAGCTGCAGCAATAGATAATAGAAGACAGTTTGTAGTAGTGGAGCAATACAAGGTACTTGAAGATGGAGAGAGGGCTAATGAAGAAAAGAAGAAAGCTTGTAAAGAGGAAGAGGTGGCAACACATGAAGCCAAGAATGTAAGAAAATTGGGGCAGCAGACCAATGGGAGGTAAAAGTGAGTTTTGGTGGTGATTTTGTTTATGCAAGTGAAAATAGGAGTGTAAACCTGCAAGTTAGAAAGGAGAAGAATAATTTAGTGGATCATGGCTATATAATACCATATTGGCAAATGAAATCAATTGTAAATGTATAGCAAAGAGAAGTGAGGCAAGGAGTGGTTTGTACTAACCTTTATGACATAAAAATAACATCAAGGATGGAAGATATGACAAGGAATCAAAGAAGACAAGAGGATAGGCCAAGTGCAGAGGCAACAAGACATCAATTCAGGAAGATGGAAAACCAAGTGTGGGTAGTGAAGCATGGAACAACAGTAGAAGAAGTTGACAATGAGAAACATGCAAAGAAAGAAAATAGGAGATGTACAGATATTGACAAGCCTAATGAAGAGAAGCCCATGATAAAGCCCCTAGAAGATGAAAGGAGGATAATGTTCTAGAGCATGCAACAGAGCTAGAGGAAAAGCAACATGGTACGTACAAGCTAAGAGGTAGATAATCT
The DNA here is from genome assembly GCA_027924645.1 of Cunninghamia lanceolata. Classification (NCBI taxonomy): domain Eukaryota; kingdom Viridiplantae; phylum Streptophyta; class Pinopsida; order Cupressales; family Cupressaceae; genus Cunninghamia; species Cunninghamia lanceolata. The sequence continues at coordinate 1,603,435 of BSBN01000665.1, forward strand.
GATTTGTATGAGGATGATGTTGAAGCTTTGAATGAAATTTATGAACAAGAGGAAAAGTTGTGGCTGACTATGGATAAAAAGAAAATGAGAAGAGAGAGATATAAAATGACGAAGGAGAGCAAAGGAAGGTAGAGTGGAATGTCTAGTAATAAGTACAAAATGGATATGAAGAATGAGTTAGCCAAGGAGAATAGAAACCAAAGGGGAAAATTAGAGAAATACATGAAGAGTGAAGGAGGAGTAGTAGAAAATATAGATGAGGAAGCTGGAGCAACAGAGAATAAAGATAAGGAAGCTAAGGCAGAAGAAGATAAAGAAGGTAAAGATAAAATTCATGAAGAAACAACAGGAGAATCTAAGGCAACAAAGAGTACAGAAGATGAAGACAAATATATTCTTGAGGGAAGCATAAAAGAGGCAAAATTTGAAGTTAGGGCAACAAACAAGAATGGTGGTTTATGGGCACAATCCTCTTTGATTGAACAAGAATTGCAAGAATATATTGGAATGCATATACATGGGATAGTGAAGAAGGATGAAGTAAAAGAGATTGTAGATCGTACTAGAGAGGCTGGAGCAACAATGCAAGCTGAGGTAAATAGAAATGTCTTTTATAAGAATATGGATATGTATTTCTTTATATTTTTTTATCAATGAGAGGTTTGAGCCACAATCTGTAAGAGAGCATGATATTGTGGTTTGTGAAGAGAAAAGATATTAAAAATGATTTGTGATTGTTTAATTGGGACATGGAAAAGGAAGTATATGGAATGATGAATGAGATTTGTTGAAGGCCGAGCATGCTTGTACTGGAGTTGACAGACTGATAGGTGAAGTGGAATTAATTAGTACCATATATGTAGAGTTTCTTAATCTTCAGATGTTTGGAAGGGTTGATTTGTGGATGAATGTGACAGAAAGGAATCTGGTTAGTGTGAAGTGGTATGATGAACAACAATGTAGGATGAATTTATTAAAGTGACAAATAGATTGTGGAAGAAGCGGAAGAAGGATATAGAAAAATGAGTTTTGAATAATGGCCCCATGTGCAGGAGCACATGATCATTTTTGTCCCCTGGGAGTCTGATGCAGGGGCATCGTGCTCTTATCAATTTTGGTTTAATTTGCTCTTTTGATGTTTTGGTTTTGGTTTGCATTTTTGTTGTTAATAAGTGCAGGGATTTCTTATCTTCCTTGTAAGCCTCTGTCACTATGAACATTTGAGCATAGAATTTCCTGGCACCTAGAAATTAGCTAGAATCCCCTATCACCAACCAATAGGAACTTGTCTTGAAAGAGGTCTTTAAACTGTTAGTAGTTATTCTTCAATCCCATCAGTGCCACTTGACGGTTCTGCTGAAGATAGTCAGGAAAGTTTGAGAGGAAGTTGAAAAGGTCTCTAGCAAGCAGTTCAATGATAGTTGGTGGGAAATAAAAGAAAACCTCGGTGACAGTGGTAGTACAATGTGAGGGAGATGAAACAATAGCAATAAGAAGGGATATCTTAGTGGACAACAGAGGATCGATAGGAAGGATGGTTCAGGATAGAAGGAGAAGTTGAAACAAATAAAATCAGTTACCAAGAAGGAAATTAGAGTTTGATACAAAATGGCCAAGAAGGAAAAGATCACACTTGGGAAATGGGGGGTATATTAATTAAGAATAGTCGAGAAGGTCAAGGAGGAACGCCAATTAGGTAGAGGCTGAGAGGAAGAAAGGCCAAATAAAAGAATGGATGCCCAGCGAGGAACTACGACAAAGGAAGAACACGGACTGTTCTAAGAAAAGATAAATATATTAGTTGGAAGAGAGATGAGAGTAGAGGAGAAATAGTGCAAAAAGGGGGCCATGTGTGTAGGAGTAGGCCGTAGGCTGAAAACACAGGCCATCGAACAGAGAAAGTGGTGAGTAGAGAGAAGGCCAAAGGCCAAAAGTCGAGACTAGAGAGTAAAGAGGTTCATGGGCCATAGGACAAAGAGGCGATTGCTGTAGGCAAAAGTAAGAGACAGATTAGCAGAGAAGAGGCTAATTATTAGAAGGGAGAAGTGGTGGAGAGATAGCAAGTGAAGTGGGAATTCATAGGAAGAGTGAATCCGTAGAAAGAAGACTGGTGCAGGGGTCGAGGAAGATAGTAGAGTGTGTGGAGAAACATTTTTGTAAAAAGAGGAAATTTGCAATAAAAGTCTTTATCTATTTTAGCTCTATCTCATTCAATGTTTATGATTGTAATGTGCATCTACTGGGATTAAGTGTTGTTTCCTTTCAGTGTTTCCTGTTCTTGTCGAATTAATAGAATCATTGCTAGTTTATAAGTAAACGATTCAAGTATTAGGAATCCCATGTTTGAGAGTGTATAAATGAATTTGTTCATACCCTGGTAACTTGAACTTCCTATCATTATTGTGGGGTTGTGTTGGTACTGAATCTCAGTTGAATATCTATAAGTTGAAGTTTCAATGATTAGTAAGGCTCTCTCTTGAATGTCATGTTATGACAACATATGTTCATGTAGCAAGTTAGTCTCCGAGAAGTTGTGCGTTGGAAAAGAATCATCAAATGGGTTACAGAATGGAGAGTATTAGAAGTCGTGCCATCAAAAAATATGAATGATCTTACTTAAATTTATCTCAGAATTTATCACAGTTGTAGCATGAAATTAGATCTTGTATAATGACATGAAATTAGTTTAATTTGATTTTTCCTTTGAGTTAATTGCACATGTATGTGGGTAAATACACACACATATGTATATGTATATATATGCCTATATGTATATGTATGTATATATATATGCCTATATGTATATGTATATATATATGTCTATATATATACATATATGTATATATTTACATGAGATAGATACTTGGATCATTTCTATGTGACTGATATCTCTATAGCCTTGTGTAATGAGTAAAATTTGGATAGTTGGTTTTTGGTAGTCTTTGTGTAGCCTCCTTTCACCCAATCACATTCAAGGACCTTAGGATCGAGTGGCAGTGCACTATCAGGTCCTTGGTCACTTAGGAATGGAGGGAAGATTGGATTTTTATGATTTAATTGCCAATTATGTTCTCTTATGCTCAATTATACCTCAAAACCCTAATTATGCAAATACAATAGTAAATGGACAAATTATTCATAGTGTTGCTACAAAGAGATGTAAAATGACAAATAGAAGTGCACCTATTTTCAGAGTTCAGAGGTAGAAAAGTTAGGGACTAATGAGCGGGTGCCCAAGTCCAATGCCCTGGTTTCTGTCAGGATCTGCAAACAAGATCTGTAACCTATTCTTGCTGCACCAAAGGTTTTTCTATCACGAAACATCGAGGACTAATGAGTGGGTGCCCTAGTCCAAGGAGCTATTTTCTTCTCTGGTATACAATTCTGACACTCTGAGATACCCTCTTGCAACTTCACTTTGTTTATTCTTCAACCTATAACCTACAATCATGAAAACTTTGGGAGGGGGTTGTGGTGTTTAGAGGCTTGCCTCAGTCAAGTCTCGAAGAGACATTCAAGTCTTTCGAACACCGTTGTTAGATAGAGAGTGCATGCCCTTGGGAGGCAAAGGTAAAAACCAAATGATAAATGCTCACAAATCAAATAGATGTCACCTTGTAGTGAAGATCTCATGGAAGGAAGAAGCTCTTCATGCCATGAGGAGATGTATGCTCAAATTTGCAAATATAAACACATAGACAACACAAATCTACTCTTGTAACACAATGAATGCCTTGAATCACCTTTAGAATGCATAAAGATCTGAATAATCATCTAGTTTACAAATAAATGCCTAAACATGCTTTTATATGCAACTACAAACACTCCCACCAAGAATTTTGTAATTCAAACTTGTCATGTCGGCATAGGACCTAATTAACGATCATAAGCCGACACTAAAAATTTGGGACTAACCCAAAATAGGGCAAGACTAGGGCACAGGTGCCCAAGCCCTCCCCCCTATTTTGGGCAGGGTTAGGTTCAAGGGGTCCCCCTAGGCCCCATTTGACATGAAACCTAGGGTTCATTCCATTAAGATGTCAAAATATGATGTAAGATGTCCTAAATGCACACTAAAGACCTAGGAGCTAAACCTTATGAGGGAAAAGACCCCAAGGGGACATTTTTCAACGTTACATTTAGCTCCCACTTTAATGTATGTATAAATATGAGGCCAATACATGCATTAAAGTACGGTCCACAAACACAGCAAACACACCAAGCACTGAGAAGACATGCTAGAGACATTAAAGATAATGAAAAGCACGCAAAACATGAAGAAGATAATTATAGTCACACAAAACATGGTGAATACACTCAATGCATAAAAGACACATTACTGCATAGAAGACAAAGATGATTTCTTTTCTTTTCTTTTTCTCATATATATGAAATATAGATGCAAGTATAGGAAAGTAAACACATCTCCCATAATGCAGGAAGTACTCATCGCACTAGTCTTTAAACTGCATATATGGGGCAACACATACACACAAGACATGCAAAACCTCCCAAAATGTAGGAAGTACTCATCGTACTAGTCTTTAAACTGCATATGGGGCAACAGACACACCAAACAAAGCAAGCACACAAAACACACACATGTTGAAGACACAGAGAAAACACGGCAGACAAGAGATGGAGTGTTCCTATTTCTAGGCTCAACAACATCTGAGGTACACTACAGGTACACACCGACGATTGCGCTTCACCACAACAATCACCAAAGACATGCTTAAGGGTTGAGTTAGTCACAGAACTTCTCCCCTCCTCCTGATGAGGACTTTTTAAAAATGACAGGATGGTGCAATCTACTCTGAGAAATACACCACTACCACCTCCATATAGAGCTTAAGATAAAAAGGATATTTGCGATATCTTGCCTCTGTAGAGGGCTTAAATGATTGATTGGTTGCAAACAAACTCAAAGTGTAGGAAGTACTCATCGCACTAGTCTTTAGACTACAACTGAAGACAAGCACATTGCTAAGATCTACAACAGACATCTTACCTTATATATGCCCCCACCTTAAGGTGGTTGATATCACACATCAATATCAAGCACGTTAAGGTAGGAAGAAAACACATAAGGGAACACAGACTTTTGCAAAGCCCATGCCCCCCGAAGGTGATATGTACTTTACGATCACCAAATGTTCCCATAAACACATTCCTGCAAGAAACATATTAGTGTCTACAAAATCATGATAATGCACATGAAATTTGAGGCATGCAAGATTCAAGATAGACAAAGTGCATGGAGTAGTAGTATTGTTATGATTTGTAAATGAGATATAATACCATCAAAATCACTATGCAGAAAGCACGAGTGCTTCTACTAGCCAAGCGTCAGATAATTTATTACAACCCCATCATCGTATTAGGAACTAAGTCCAATTTTTTATTTCTCGCTAAATAGACACTAGGTTCACATCAGTATAAATGTTTTTCATCATCCACCTGCTAGATAGAAAGACTAGAGGTAGGGAAACAATAAACAAGAGAGGAGAAACAAGTGTCTTAGGGATAGTCATGTAGGAGGGTGCCCCCAATTCACCAACCACAACGCTATGTCCATAAGACACAACACACAATGATAAAATCAGAGAGAGGCAATATAGAAGAATGATGATACAACTAGAAGAAGGTCACAATAGAGGCAGTCTCTTGGTATCTCAGACCTTACTAGAGAATCAGGGGTCATCCCAGGAGGCCTAAACAACACATAACACATCGCGGGGGAAGAAAATCATGAGAGAGATAAAAGGGTTAGAGACACTTACCTGGTAGTACCATCGTTAAGAACATACATATCTACGATATCTCTCATGTTGTTTGGATATTGTACTAACATTAAGTTTAGGACAACAAGAGGCTTTGGTGGGTTTCAAAGAGCGATATCCTATACCAGCCGTGTAGTTAATTCCAGCAACTTGTAAAGGTACTCTAATTCCTTGTTGATTTACACCGCAACCATTGCCTACATAGTTGTTATTTTTGTACAAGATTCAAAATCCATGACCATATAGAGAGTCCATTTCTTTAGAAGAAGGTGAAGCCTCATAGGTATCATAATTTGTAGTGTAAGTGAGAGTATTGTCTTTATTTTTAACCAAGGAGACTTTTTTTTTCTCAGATGTTTCACAAGATTGCTTAGATGAGATTGATGCGACTTTTGATGTGTCAGGTTTATTAAATTCATATTCCCCTGTACTACAAGGATTAAAATATAATGAACCCCAATCATCACCAACAAGTGCATTCGATGGTTGGGAATCTTGCACAGAATTAGTCATTGATGGATCAGCTCGCAAATTTTTTAAGCTCATATGGTTGTAAACTAGTTTTTGCGTTTCTATATGTAAATAGTTATCTAGTTTAGGATCGACATGAATAGTGTGTAGCTTATCTTTAAATATGAATTTAATTGAATGATGTAGGGTAGATGGAACTGCCCCCATGAATCCAGGGTCTACCAAGAATCATGTTTTAAGATAGAGAACAAGGCATGATGAATCAGGGTAGGCAAAATCATAGGTCCCACTTGTATAGGTAAAGTTATAGTACCCACAGATTGTCATCCAACATTGTCAAAACCATGGATACTTAATGATTCTAGCTTTATGGCAGATATATCAACTTTAATCTTATGTAATAAGTCCATGCCACAAACATTAAGAGTTGATCCATTATCAATCATAACTCTCTTAACCAATGTTTTGTTTACTATGACAAAGATTACAAGAGGATCATATTGGTTTTGAACTTCAATTGATGGTTGTAATGTTAGAAAATTTCCCCTTGGGGGCTTTTCCCTCATAAGATTTAGATTTTGAGTCTTCTACATGCATTTAGGACATCTTACATCATAATTTGGCATCCCGATGGAATGAACCCTAGGTATCTTGGTAAATAGGGTCTAGGGGGACCCCTTGAGCTTAACCCTGCCCAAAATAGGGGGAGGACTTGGGTTTAGCTCTATTATGTGTTCCTATAGGTTGTGGTATGCAAGATAATGATTTTTGAAGTTCTATTCATTTGAAAATTTTAGAGCGTCCACTTCATGTTCAAATTTGTTGTTAACTATTAGTTCAAAGTTTCAAGTGTGTTTTCAGTCAACAAGTTAGTTGTCTTTCAAGTTCATAGTTAAAATCACGTGTGAATTTCTAGATTAGAATTTATATGTTTTTTTTAGATTAAAGATTTGAATGCTTTCTAGCTTAGAATTTACATTCTTTCTAGTTTAAATTATGTTTTAAAGCTTTTCAAAAATTTAGAAAATTGTTCCTAAGTGAGATGTCCAAAAATATTCCCTATTGCATATAGCCTTGGACACTACCTGGTCAACATAACTGACTTATTTTCAACTAAAGTGGTAGGACCTTAGACAGCCTGTCAATAATAAGATTTGGAGCTTGATTTATATGATAAAGATTTTCCTTAGATGGTGTCAATGTCTTCATGTATGGTAAGTGTATGACATTTATGATGAGATCATAGAAATGTATTGTTTGATAACTACACAACTTGATGTTTTTTCAACTTATTTAAGGAAACTCCTACAGACCCATTGAGGTGGTTCTTTCACATGTTCAAGAGTAGAAAATTGTCAAGACTAGGTACCCAAGAAGGAAATCCTCCACTAAAGCTATTTGGGCTAAAATCCAAGATTCTTAATGATTGACACCTTGCTAAAGATGTGGATACTATTGTTATAAATTTGTTGGTGTGAAGCAATAATACCTTAAGAGACTTTTGATTTCCTAGTTTGAAAGGGATGTTCCTTGAAATGCTATTATTTACAATTGATAGAATCTCTAATTTGGTGCACCTTCCAAGAGATGAAGGAAATTCACCCTATAAATTACTGTCCATATGACTTAGATTCACCAATTATGACATGGTTCCTACAAAGGAAAAATATAAAATTATTTAAAGGCAATATATTTTGTAAAACATAGTATCATTTATTTAATTGTATAACTACAACTAAATTTTTAACTATGTAATCATAAATAGATAAAGTCTATAGAGTTGAATGATCTTTAAAATAACTTCAAAACTTAAACACTATTTGTGAAAGAAATTCTTGCCCTAAAATAAAATAAATCATTAATCAATAATAATTTGAAACATTGTTTGATCTATACTAACATTTTGGGTATTTAGAGAACTATTTTACAACTAAGTAATAACCTAGAAAGATCTATTCATAGATAATGAGCAATATTAGTCTTGCTAGATAGATATAGGTTTAGGAAATGTAGGAAATGAGTAAGTAATGATACATATTTGGTTCCTATTTTATGTGGAGGTCTATTGCATTGTTTTTGTCATCATAAGGATCTTGGCTATGGTATTTGGTTTCCTTTTCTCTTGAGTGTTGTGCAGGATATAGCTAAAGCATCTTTTGTAGTGGGATGTATAGAGGAATATATGGTGGAAAGTGGCAATAAAATTGAAGGAAAATAATGCTAGGTTTAATGTTTGTTGATCTTATTATGCTATGTTATTAGTGCTTTAGCATATGTTAGTCTCATTTTGCTATGATGTATAGTTGTACGGTAGCTATAGGTTAGGTCTATATGGTTTTTTTGGAAACATTTAGAGTTGCATCTTAATAAGTTTTTTAAGTTTATAATCTAATTCAATATTATGTAATCATGTGCTATGAATTTAAATGTCGGTGCTAATAAAACCCCAACTAACTAATCTAGAAACAAACTATGAACCCCAACTAATTGATCTAGAAACAAACTATCTATTGTCTAGAAAAATCATCTACATATTTTTAGTTATGTTTATTTTCAAATTTTTGACTTTAATTACATGATTTGTCACAACTCTAAACTAGATTAACTAGATTATATGTTCATTTAAGATAATTTTAGTAATAATTTTTTCTTTATTTCTTTACAATTATATAATAATCTACTAATTTAATATTGCAAATTTGTAAAATATTCCCATAACTCTAACATCAAATAAATGAAAAAAAATGTTCAACAATATTTTCTAACATAGAAATAAATACGAATGATACATGAACTCTCTCATTGGGAGGTTCATGGGAGCGAGGCCTCACATCAATGTTGTTAGGGGTTGGACAATCAAAAATTGGACACTTTGTGGATAGGTGGTGATTGTAGCCTTGACTAATGGTTTCCTTTTGTTCACATTTTCAAATTAGGGGGATTGTGTGAAACCTTAGGTGGGATGCCCCTTGTTTATGGGAAGATCAAGGCTTGTCTTGTAGAAGTGGACTTCAGAGTTTGACCTGTGGAAGGAAAGCTTCAAAAAAGTCCCTGTGTGGGTTAAACTTCCAAGCTTACCTTTGGAATATTAGGAGGAGGAGATTTTTAGAGGTATTGCTTCTATTTGTGGTCAGTTCATTACCTTTGATTTGGTTACCATTTCTAAAAAAAAATTACTATTTGATAGATTTTTGTGTTTATGTAGATATGGGTAGGAAGATTCCTTCATCTATTACCTTGTCCTCTAAGTGGGGTAAGTTGAAGAAACATATCACTTTTGAGGAGTCTGCGGTTATGTGTAGAAAATATTGTGTGGCTGGTCATTCCTTCTCTCATTGTTTTGTGCAATAGACACATGAGGAGGCTAAGCCATCAATGCTAAGCTAATCTCAAGATAAGGAGAAGTAGGTCTTGGATGTTGTGGAGGATGGATGTCATGTCCGAAATATTCCATTAAGGAAATAATGCAAAAACAACCAAAATTCACATCACAAGAGTTAATTGGCTCTCAACCAGATAATGTCAACATGAATAATTGATGACACAATAGTAGGATTCAAATAACTTACAATTTTTTTTACAATAGTGCTAAGTTTCAAGGTTAATAAATTCATTATAAGGATAACATGGTTACATGAAGTAGCAAAGAGACAGGGCCTAAGGGCCTGACCTAGGCCTCAGGGGCTCATCCCAGATGGCCTTACCTATGTATTGCCCAGAGGTGTTGTAGTTTGATTATTTAAACTTTCAACCTGACTTGGTTATACCAAGCATATTTTAATTCTGTTCAAATGGGAACAATAACTAGTCCCAAGAAGGAAAGTTTAAACTAGACTCAAGATAATCAACTTGTGAAAATATCAAATCTGCATGACATGTGGAGCATAGGTGGAAGAAGCCACCATAAATTAATACAATGCTCTTGAGCACTTCTACCTCATCTCTCTAATAAAATAACATTAACTCTCCTCATATATTGAAAGGATACATAATTTGTTTGATTAGAATACAAGAAAGAACATAGATTATGATAATATCCTAAAACGAATCTCACTCTACCAACAATTAGGAACTCACATAAATACATCATCTTGATTTCCTATATTCACCTTCATCACAATACACAAACTCACATTATATTCCCACATAATAAACATTTTTAATACACTTTTTACACTTCAAAGAAAAACATTATTCCCTTAATGGTTGCTCTTAGGCCTACACATACATAAAACTAACAATCTATAATACAACACTACTATTAGAATAGAATACTATCATATTAATTATTATTTTATTTTAAATTCAACCATCTGCACATACTAATGAGATGTCATCATAACGAATACTTGAATGAATTTATATAAGACATAAGTAAAAATTAAATAATTAAAATGGCATAGCCCTAATTCCACTGATCATGTAGCCTTAAACAATAGAAGGTGATACCCAATTCCATGCAGAAAGAGAGAACCCAGAAATTAGATGAAGATTCAATTCCTCTCGTATAATCATAGACATGAAACAAAAAAAATGATCCAATTCCAAATCAATAAATACACAATTATAAATAAATGAATAAATACACAATGCAGAGCAACAGAAAATGACTCAATTCCACTGAGCATAAAACATGAACCCGCAAAAGCCAATCCCATTCCATGCCAATAGAAACAGAGACCAAAATGGGAGAAAACGACTGATTCTCCTCATCACATGAGCTATTTGTAATTGTATTTGGACCATATGGCTGAAGTTTATCCATCTTGGGTTTGCTTCCTTCTATTACCCTTACTTTGATGGAATGCTTTAGATGTTTTATATTTTCCTAGACTTCTTTTTTTCTGTTTTTTTTTACCTCAGTACTTCGCTTTTGTATCTAGCTGTATGTTCAAGTCCCATCAACCTACTTTGGTAGTTCCTGAACATCAATAATTTCATTCATTTTTTTCTCTTCTTCCAAAAACATAGTGTCAAATAGCATAATAACCCAGTTTCATTTCTTCAAAACATGGATTATATATTAACCAAAGCTAATCTAATTCCACACAAATAAACAGAAAAACCCCAAGGAATAGATAGTGTTCCAATTACCTTAAAAAGAATAGAAAATCAACAACAGAGGAATGAACCAATTCCAGACCGAATAAGGCACATCCCAAAACATTACAGAATGAGCCCACTACCTTCAACAGAAAAATAGCCCAATTCCATAAGTGATAAAACATTAAAAAAAATATCCTCAAAGGATAGAAAATGAATCGATTCCATTTTATTCTGGTAAGTTGTTGGAGAAATTCGCTTGGAAGATGAAGGCGGCAGGGTATTCTCTAGATTCAAGACATTTTCTTAATGTTGTGGAAGAGGAGGAGAAACAATTATTTCTCTGCCATCATAACCACTTTCATCATTTTAAACAGGGACAATTTTCTTGTGGAGATTATTAGTGATGCTAAATAATGTGCAGTGTCAGATCTCCAGTAATAAGGAAGGGACATCCATCGAAGCATAACGGAAGGATAATTTTTGTTAGATGTTGAAATTGCAACTGCGCTGTAGACGTGCTTCCAAAAAGTGGAAGCATAAACAGAGTATGTGATCTGTTTGACATAATTACTCAAAGAGATGTCATCTCATGGAATGGAATGATTACAGTATATGAACAAAACGGATTTATTAAAAAGTCTTTAGAAACTATCAAGAAAATGCGACTGGCAGGTGTAAAACCCACGCCAGAACCTTTACCAACATCGTCCCTGCGTGAGCCGAAATGGGGTTTTGGAATAAAGTATAATTCACTGAGTATATTTCAGTAACCATATTAAGAATGAGCGCTATTCTCAATCTTTTTCAGCTGAACCTTCGATTTCACATGAATGTTTTCCAATAGTCCCCTTCAAACAATCCTCATATCGAAAGATCTTCCTCTCTCTTTTTTTTTTTTAAAACCCCTCTATCCCTATGTTGAAGTCAATGATAAAAAAAACATGCCCTTTTTTTCAGCAACCTCTTGATGCTACGTGAGCCGAAATGGGGCTTTGGAACAGAGTATGCACATTGCGATGGGTGAAGAGGAGGCTTAGGGACACTGAACATGTCTTTTTAGCCACTCTACTTAAACATTATCCATTTTAATGGTCAAACAATCAATATTAATTTTACACCTTGTCCACAACAAAAAGTGTTAAATACTTGTCTTATTTTTATTGGCCAAAATTGACTTTTAACTGTTGAAGTGGATGTTGTTTGAAAACAACCTGAATGATAATTCACTGAGTATATTTCTTTAACCATATTAAGAATGAGTGCTATTCATAATGGAGTTCCATTTATACTTAGGGAAGAAGATTGAAAAATACCTTTTACTGACATAATCATAGAGTTCCCAACTGTTGGAGAAGATAATGAGAGCCACTTCTGCATTGCATATCATAGAGAGCTCCTAGGCCTCCTTTAATAACCCATATTTTCTCTTACATAATGTAACTCGCCTACTAGTCCTATTCTCAATCTTTTTCAGCTGTACCTTCCCTTCCACATGAATGTTTTTCCAATAGTCCCCTTCAAACTATCCTCATATGCAAAGATCTCCCTCTCTTCATTTTTTTAAACCCCTGTATCCCTATGTTGAAGTGAATGATTAAAAAAATGTACTTTTCTTAGTAACCTCCTGATGCTAACATTTTCCTAAAGAAAATTCTCCAAAAATTCCCCACTCCCGACAAGTGACACCTATCCTTGGACAACCTCTAAGTGTCCTTCTTGGGAAAGATTCTGAGGAGGGACGAGTCTCCATGTGTCCTCACATATGGTGAGTCATGAAGACCTCCAACCAACTACACCTTATCTCCACCAACTTGCCAATCTCGTGAAAATTAGAATATGCCAAAATTAAGGGTTTAAAATATTGTTTTCCTCTAAATTTAACAATCCAAATTGACCCTAAGTGGTGGTCCTATGACTTAGGACTTTAATGTCAACCCAAAAAAAATCCATGAAAATAATCATTATTGACCTCTTTTAAACCCATAATAAAATAAACTTAATAAATAACATAACTATGACATTTCTAACCACGTAAATCCCACTAACAATTTCAATACACAAATTCAATATATAATGTTCTCAAACCACTTTCATTCACCTAGACTAACCAATGTGACAAGCACTAAATATAACACACTTAATCATTAATTAAATCATATTGTTAGAATTATGTTGATTTAAAAGTTGTCACCCTAAGTACATTAAGTAACATAATTAACTCCATTATTTGCATAAGAGGTATAATGGTTTTCTAATTTTAATAACCCTATCTCATAATCTAAAATTGTTGTCCATCACATGAAAATCACACTTCAACTATAGCAATTTTTCTCAAGGAAATGATTATTAAATCCCTCACACGGTCTAGTATAAACATAGGATGGGATGGCCTTACAATGGCTCTAGTGAGCTTCCACCCCAAGGTGACTATATAATGTAGGGTACCAAATATGTGGAACTTTAAACTGTGCCTATAGGCTCACATGTTGGTTCTATGAACAATTCTGATTAGTCGATCTTGGATGATGGTGTTGAGGACTAGATCAAACTAAAAGGTTCTTTAGAGAAAATCAAAGGGAAGTTTCAAGGCTTTCTTGAGCACTTTGGAGTTAGGCCGCCATGAGTCCCTTGTTTTTTTTTTTTTTGTAGTTTTGAGCCATCTGCTTTTAAACTATTGTTTCCTATTGTAGTATTGTTGTTGTTTTGTTGTGGGTTAGCATAGGATTTGCTAACGTATTATTGTTTGTAACAAGGTTCTAGATTCCCTTCAAAATCTATTTTAACCCCTTTTTAATCAAAAAAAAACAAGAAACAAAGATTATTGTTGAGCAACATGTGACTCAACTAAGATTCAAATAAATAATGAATTAAACAAAAACTAATTTAATGATATATAATTAACGGAATTTCATGATTTATTAAAAAATGAAAAGCATATTTCAAAAATATTACAATATTATAATAAGAAATTAAGTCCCTAACTTAGATATCTAAGTAACATAATGAGTTACAAATGTAAGTATTTATTAGAAAATTGCATCTCTTGCTATATTGTCTTGATTCCAAACATGAAATAAGATTTGCAACCTAGCTATTTTTCCAAATCTTGTTGAATAAAGCTCCAAGAAAAACCAAACTCCACACACCACATACAAAAAATGATACTCCACATCCTATCCAAAATGCTTCCCATGATATAAAACCATCATCACCATCAACATCACCATCATCTTCATTGTCACTAGACTTACCATCTTCTTTTCCTTTTTTGCATTGAAATGGGAGAGGACTCCCACATAACCCTTTGTTACCTACAAAACTCTCCATGGGCATTCCCTGAATTTGAGTGCTTTGTGGAATCAATCCTGAAAGTTGATTATATGACATGTTCAACACACTTATGTTACTCCATTTTGCAAGACCTTGAGGAATAAGCCCTTCCAATCTATTATGAGAGATATCTAGTGATTCCAACACCACTAGTTTTGAAATGCTTTGAGGAATGTGGCCACTAAGGATGTTGTGAGAAAGGTTCAAATAACGGAGCCCTTCTAGTCTCCCTAGATCCTCAGGAATCTCACCAATAAAGTTATTCCATGCCAAGCTTATCAATGTTAAGTCAGAACGCACATACTCATATTCTTGTTGGCTTCCCTTGGCAATAAGAGTGAAGTCCACCGTGAAGAATATGCCCTTGAACATCTCACTATAAAAAGTAATAATTTTTGGTGCTCGATTTATACGATAAAGATTTGCCTAAGATGGTTTCAATGTCTTCATGTATGGCAAGTCTACAACATGTACGATGGATCCAGAAAATGCATTATTTGATAAATCTATAACTTGAAGTTTTCTCAACTTATTGAAGGAACCTTGCACAGACCCATTGAGGTGGTTATTTCGTAAGTTCAAGAGTAGCAAATTGTCAAGACCAAGTACCCAAGAAGGAAATCCTCCACTAAAGTTATTTGAGCTTAAATCTATGATTCTTAATGATTGACAACTTGCTAAAGATGTGGGTATTGTTGCCATAAATTTGTTAGAGTAAAGCAATAATACCTTGAGAAACTTTAGACTGCCTAGCTCCAAAGGGATTTTTCCGGAAATGCTATTATTTGCAACTGATAAAATTTCTAATTTAGTGCATCTTCCAAGAAATGAAGGCAATTCACCCCATAAATTGTTGTCCATAAGGTTTAGATTCACCAATTCAGACATGGTTCCTGTAAAGGAAAGGAATGAAATTATTTAACAGAAATGTATTTTGTAAAAACTATTATTGCTTTTTAACTGTTTATGAATTTTCCACAATCCATAAAGTTGATTGTAAATGCTTTTAAATTCATCTCTGTTGGCAAAATTCTCTGTGTAATCATAAATATCTATGTTCTATAGAATTGAGTAGTCCTAAAAGTAACTTTAGCCTGTGTAAAACACTTATGAAATAAACTTTTCACCATATGTCAAATAAAACACTGATAAATAATAGTTATTTGAAACATCGTTCGATTCGCTAACAATTTGGGCATTTAGAGAACTGTTTTACAGTCAAGTAATAACTGAAAAAACTCTATTCATAGATCATGAGCAATAATAGTCCCTGTGGATAGATATAGGTGTAGGAAATGAGTAAGTACTGAAATTTTATTACTCTATTCATTAGATAATTATATTTAGTTATACTAAGGATGTTTATATAATTAAGCATTAAAGTATATATAACAGTGATCTAGATGCTCAATTGAATTTCAAATAGAATGGAATTGAAGTATACAAAGGAATGGATAAAATCAAACCTATTTCAGCAGGAATTTGACCAGTAAGATTATTTGAAGAAAGATCAAGAATCCTCAACTTCTTAGAAGTAGTTATTTGGACTGGTATTCCTCCACTGAGCCGGTTTCCTGACAGCAGCAGCTCTTCCAGCCTGGGAAATTTTCCAAAATAAGAAGAAACTTGGCCGTCCAACTTATTACCATACAGCAGAATCTTTCTTATATTGGACATATTTCGGAAAGAAGTGGGTATTTGTCCATGGATATTATTGGAACTAACATCCAGCAATACTAGGCGCTGCAGTTTGCCCAGTGAGGGAGGAATTACCCCGTCGAGATGATTCTTATTAAGGTTTAAAACCATTAACTTGGAAAGCCTGCTGAAGCAAGAAGGAATTGGACCGGTGAGATTGTTGTAATTTAAATGAAATCTTAGTAAAGCCGAAAGGTTGCAAAGGGTTTCTGGAATTTTACCTTGAAAACTGGCGGAAGACAAATTAAGGTTTCTAAGAGAAGCGATTGAGCCTATGGAGCGTGGAATGGGCACATTGAAATGGTTACGATAGAGCTGAAGAGATTTCAAGCTGGTTTGGTTTGATAAATCCATGTTGGTAATTCCCAACCCAAGCAGTTTATTACTGCTAAGATCGAGTGTTCGAAGGTATTTGAGGTGCCAAATTGTAGCAGGGATTGTTCCATTCAGCTCATTGTCTGATAGATTGAGGAGAGTGAGATTGGATAGGGTACCAAGGCAAGAGGGTATGGAGCCGCTTAAATGAGATGACACTATTTCAAGCTGTGTGAGCATGGAAAGCTTGCAAATAGCCTCTGGAAGAGCAGAAAAGAAAGTGGTATTTGTGATGCAGAGATTGATGATGCGTCCTGTGGTGTTATGGCAGACAACATGCAGTTTATGAGATGAAATGTTCCACCCCTCAACAACACTGAGATCCCCAGGCTGGCATATGCCATGGACATGTACAGATAAACCCATGAAGAGGGTGAACAAAAGAGCAATTGAGAGAGGCATATGGGTGACTCTATCCATGGATGGACTACCATATATATTCTGCGACTCAGAGGTTTTCTTCTTGCTTATATAGGTATACCGAAAGTATTTTACTTAAATATCATCCATTTTAGTAATTAAACAATCAATAATAAATTTAGACTTCATCCATACGAAAACTTAGTAATTATTTGACCTATTTTATTGACCAAAATTGACATTTAACTGTTGAAGTGAATGATATTTAAGAATAGCAGAAAAAAAAAACAAAGACCTTCGTCTAGAAACATTTCCCCTAAAGCAAGGCATGAAAATTAATTTGTAAAGAGGCTGGCATATGCCATGGACATGTAAAGATAAACACATGAAGATGAATTTGTGAAGAGGCTGGCATATGCCATGGACATGTATAGATAAACACATGAAGACGCTGAAGAATAGACCAATTGCAATGGACATACAAGTGAGTCCATTTATAGATATTAAATCATTAATATTTAAATAAAATAAAACTAAAAATTCCACAACTTTACAAGGAAAATCGAGTCCAAGTCGAAGTCTTTCAAACGTAGCAGAAAGGCATCTTGGAATTATCACAGGCCACGCTTATCTGGCATTCTCTCTATCTTTTTTAAAATCAATTTGGTCTTTCATATATTGAATTTAACTTAAAAAAATAAAGTCCAATAATATAAACAACCAAGTAGTCACCAAATCAAAATTTACCTGACAAGTACAATAATTTATTACAAGGTTATATATTTATGCAATTTCTTAGTCTTTTCCTACCCAACTCACATGTCAAACTCACAACTCATGCAAGTGGAATTTGAACAATTGTGTTACATTTAAATATATTGACTCAACTTTAGTTGACTAATGGAAAGTAATTAGTAATTGGACCTATAAGTTCAATAGGCACACCAATAGTTTTGTGAAGATAAATTCAATATCACAAGGGTTATATCATACCCCTCTAAGTTAGCGCATCCATCACAATTAGTTGAAACTTCTCCTTTACTAAGTGAATATTTTAAGTTTAAAATGGAACAAACTGAAATTCACATCTTCTTTTTAGATGAATACTGAAACATGTAATAATTGAGTAGATTAAATGCATGTTTAGTAAACATATAATAAGTTTTTATGTCATGTTATTTGAAGACATTCATTGTGCACATAAAAGTACGTTGGAATGGAAGAGGAATTGATAAGGAAAATCACTAGAGCACACTTCACCTATCCAGCTGACAAGATCCTCAACAATGTCTCTAAAAACTACCTTTACTTCTTGGCTATCCAACATGTGAAGGCAAGCATATTCTAGGAATGTGTTTTTTGTCAAATCATTCTCACACACCATAGATTAGTTTTAGACATTAACATTAGGTTCACTATAGTTGGGATCGATCATGCAAGACGTGAAATTAATATGCAGATGTTTTTGTGTTAGTTCAAATATTGAAATAATCATCAAACCAAGGTGAACAATTTTGTGACAAAAGAAAAAATGTCATTCCAAAAGAATATCAACATCATTTATCTATCATTGATCCTAGAGCTAAAGCCCTAATATTCTCTTACTATCACAATTGAACTCTCAAACTCTCAAATATTCATTAGACTAAGGTGAACAACTTTGTGATAGAAATATATCATTCTAGAGTAGCATCAACATCATTTATCTATCATCCATCCTTGAGTTAAACCCCCTTATCCTCTTATTTAATTATCACATTTATCTCAATTCTTTTATGAGACCCAACTTTATCATCTAGATTAATTGTTTGCTAGGTAATTTGTTGCATTTATTTAATTAGTCTAATTAATTTATGTAAATCTTTTATATTATTTACAACAAGTTAAAAGTTATAAATAATTAAGGATTGACATAAGAATTAAGTTGCTATAAAATCTATTCAATTGGTTATTTACCAATGTTTGCAACACTATTAGTAATACCAAAGTGTTTACAAAAATTTACAAAATTCCCATTGAAAGAAAGGAAAAACCTATTTTAATTAATCTTAATTACAATATTTACATTTATTAAATATCCAAAAATCTTGGAACTACTATGTAATCATCCTCAAGGTGAGACTACAATTTTGGGTGGGAGTGGTGTCTTTCCTCCCAATATGGGAGCAAAGACAATCTAAAAATTGATAATAGAGCAAGATTGATGAAATGGTTGCATTTCCACTTGAGACCACTACTCCACCACTATCTATTTGTGTAAGGTTCTCCCCCTTAGATGGTTGCCCTACCCTTCAAACATTTTTTCCAAGTACTTTATAATGGTTCTTGAGTCTACCCCACAAAAACTCCTCTTAAACTAAATTAAAATACATACACCATAGATAAAATTATGTGAAATAATGGAGTTGAGTTAGGGTTGCACTAAATAAGGTGGGATCACTGTTTTGAATGGTAGGCACTTGTCCAAATGGTTGTTTAAAAAAATCAAATGGTGAGTGATGAGAATGTATGTAAGAGAGAAAGGAAGTGAGTTTACTAAAACTAAGAATAATTTTGGATACAACTATGTAAATTTTTTAACATCGTTCTTATTTTCTTTAATATGGACTATAGTTATCGCATGTCTATTAAGTGATTTTGATATTTGTCTACTTGTATTAAGAGCAAGGAAAGCGTATAGCTTGTGACCACTTGTTGAGGAGTCCACCAAGAGGAATTTGTAATCAACTTCCTTCTCATGAAAGGAGGCCAACACGTTTGTTGTGCATGTGGAGTGGGGGTGACTATGTAAATTGATTGTTGTATTTTTTTTATTGTAGAGTACTCCACTTTCTAGATGAGATAAAGAGATTACAAAGGATATTAGAGAGAATAATTATTTTTTAATTGTTTAGAAAGACATCACTTTATAGGCCTCAAGTTTAGATGGTCAATCATGAAATCCTCATGGGCAATTCAAAGTCAAATTGTGACACGTTATTTGAGCTAAAATTCATGGGGTTAGGCCTAGAAAATGATTGAATCTATAAAAATATTCATTAGAGGAGTTACTAAGTACATGAGGTAGGATATTATTTGCATGCGCTTGGTTGGTAGGGAAGATATTTCTTATAGACTTTATTTTGTGTCACATTCAACAAATATTTCCTTCTCTATTTAAGTTTATATCTTGTTGGAACTTAAAATATTGTAAATAATATTGTATTGACGTAGATTTAAAAAGATTATATTGACCAAAAAACTGTGTATAATAAGATTGTATTAGAAAATCAATGATTATGTATTGAAAAAAATGTTAAATAAGATTGTATTGAAAAATCATTATTTATGATGATTTACATGGTAGTCCTTTTAGTTTCAACCATTGATTTATGCATTTTCTCAACTACTCTTTACTTTAAAATCCCTATCAAAATAAACATATTATAATGGAGAAAAAAAGAGATAATGTATGAAGAATTAAAACATATAAACAGTTGAAAAGATAACAACAACAAAAACAACTCTAGTGGTATTGGCGAGTGAATAATCTATTTAATAGTTATTACAAATCAATTTTGTTTAAATTATTTCAAAATAATTTATTATGTTATATAAAAATTTAAAAATAAATATAGTTTTAAGCTGCTAAATAATCTAGCATTTTAATTGGCCCAAAACCACAATCAATTTCATTAAATTGATTTTCATTATAATTGTCAAAAGGAAACCAATTATGAAACCTTTAATTGGAATGATTATAGCATTCTCCACAACAATATCTACTAATGCCTATTCTATTTTTTTAGCATTCAAAGCTTAAGAAGCCCCAACAAATGGACTTCCTTTATAACACCTTAAGTATCATAAACAATTTTTCACTATACCAAACTTAAACATATATTTAAGGTAAATATAATATAAGAACATGGACATTGTATTATTAACTTTCTTTATGGATGTACATTGTAATGTAGAAAAGAGAGACTAGCTCAATAGATCAAACTAGGTCAAACCCTCTTCTACAAAACATTGGGGCACAAACCAAGATTGGCTTCTACCCAAGAAGGAGAGCCAAACTACATGGGTTCTGCCATTTTGTTGTATTGAGAAGTAATTAACCAAATTCAACCAATCAAGCTAGATTCAAGACATGAAACCCTATTTGACAAATATCAGAGTACAACATACCATCGGAACCAAAAACCCATTAACCAAATGGACAACAGAGATCAGTGAATGATTTGGAACCTAATTTTGGAGGTTAAAATTCTTAGGAAAAGGGTTCTTTGGTGCCCTGGTCCCAAATTATGGTTTCTAGAAACTGATTCCTCTGTCAGGTTTGTAACAGTAACCTTAGTCTTCTTCCAAGAGATTACCTTCCGAAACTTGTTTGTCTGACCTGCACACATGCAAGAAGGAAAATGGTTTGGTGCTATGTAGGAGCTTGCCTCATTCAAGCTCCATGAATGGTGTTTCCACCTCCATAATAGAAAAGATGATGGATAAAGAGCACGTTCCCTAGGAGGGTAGAGGCAAATCCAAAGTAGAATGGAATGATAGAACATAGCATGAAGGAAATGTTGGAAAGATGGTTGTCATTGCACCAAAAGATTGACCTGTCAATGCCTGATACAACCGCTAGAGTTAATGAATCCACAAAAGGTGGTTAAGCCTTGTCACAAACTCAAGCGCTACATTGTACATCACAAGGAGACCAAGGGAACACACCTTGCAACAATCCCCCCAGCACAAGCGAGGGGTTCAAACCCGTGACCCAAGCTCTGATACCAATTGTTGGAAAGATGATTTCCATTGCACCAAAAGATTAACCTATTAATGCCTGATACAGCCACCCAAGTTAATGAATCCATGAGAGGTGATTAAGCCTTGTCACGAACTCAAGCGCTGCACTACACAACACAAGGATACTAATGGCACACACCATGCAATAGGAAAGAGGTCACCATGAGCATGGAAACCCTTGTATGCTTGTAGATGATGTCACAACTTGACTCAAGAAGTTGGTGTAGCCTCCAAGATCTTCACAAGACCTGCAATATGTTAGTGCCGCAACAATAATCCACAATAGAGAGTTGTAGAGAGCATGACAGAGAAAAAGAGAGAGTGAAAGAGTGCCAAGATTCACTAGAGAGAGTTAGGTGTTCAAACAAATGACTTAACTTAATTTTATATGCATTCTTGTTGATTTATGGAGAATTAAACCGCATGAGGCCAACCTTGGGAGTCATTTAAGATGCCTACACCAACAAGGCCACAATTTAGGGTAGGGCTAAAGGAGGGCCTAGGGTGCTTGGGCACCCTAGTCCTTCAGCCACATAATCCCTAAAAGAGGGGACTTAAAGTATGCTTAGCCCCGCCTTATGATTATTTTCCTAGTTTTGTGCATCAGTAGCAAGAACTACATGCTTAATGCTCAAAAAGGTGCTAAAATAGGTCCTAATAAACAAGTGCAAATATTTGAGGCCCATCTAGGAGCTAAACTAAGTGTAAAATAGTGATGTACACATTTTATGACGTTACATACATAAGGTTAAATCATTATCGACAACTATATCTACTAGTGTATGCTCTATCTTTTTAATGATCAAATCTCAAGAGACCCCAACAAATAGACCTCTCTCAGAACACCTCAAGTGTCAAAGACAACTTGCCACTACATCAAACTCACATATATTTAAATAAGACAAATATAGTATAAGAACATAAATATTGTATTATTAACTTTATATGGATACATCAAGTTTATACAATATTGACATCCTTATCTCTATGTAACTAATTACAAAATGTTGAATAAAAGTACACCTATATACCAAAATAAAAGTCATGTCTATCCTTAAATAACTATTTATAATACGTTGATTAGGCATATACCTATATCAGAAATATCCTTTCACTAAATTATTAGATTGACAAAAAAGACAATACTATTTAAACATATGTGAACATAGTATAGAATACAAACTACATACATAAAATAAATTAATGAATTTAAATCCCCTCATTGGTCTAAATTTATCTAACTAAGCCAAAGAAACATATGGATTGGTGAGATCTAACTTTTAGAGCCAAGCTAAGTCATGATGTCAATACTTAGGGGTACAAATACAAAGTTTCCCCTTGTGAGTTTCCATGTGGGGAGGTGGGGTCTCATTGGCCATTACCAAATTTGCATATGACTTAGCCATGACCTATGAAAAATATTTTCACCTTTTTATGTATTGATTCATTTGAGCTAGATTAGTCTCTAGTAGTGAAACATTTGATCTTGTATTGATTATTTTTGTTGTGTAAAAATCGTATTTGTATGCTAGAAGGAGATGCATGTATGGACTTTTCTAGCTTGTAGTTTTAGATTGTAATACTTGACCTACTAAGATGGTAGTACCTCACTAATAAAAGGGAGATGAGACTTGGGTATTTTGAACTATAAGTTGCAACCTTTAGAAGCTTGGTAAGAAAAAAGTGTTTATGAATGAATTTTTCGTTATCATAAAATTAAGCAACACATAAGTAGGAAAAGGGTATTATAAAATCTATGTATACTATAATTATTTTAACTCATTTGATTAGATACATAATATCTTCATCATATGATAAAATAAAGTAAAAATATCCATATTGTGTTTATGACAACTCTTGATTAGAATAAGATCAAGCCTCAATCTTCCACCATATCCAATCATTAAAAACTTTGTAAAACCTAGAAGCTTGGGAACTCCTTAGTATATGTCACAACTAATTCTATTTTTCAGCCATAAAAAATAACTCTCCACTCTCATTTGTAAATGTTTTGTATCTGCCAACCATGTTGATCACATTCTATGTTAAATAAAATCATTTTTATAGTTCATTCATGAACAAGAATGAACAATAAAATCATAGTAATGTTTCAAAAATTTAGTTTATAAAAATATAAATTGTAATAGTGAAAGTACTACTCCCTTCCCTGGCCATGGTATCAAGTAATCTTCTCCTTTATCTTCTCCATGAACCCTTTCTTCACAAGGCCTTGAGAGATAACTAGACTCTTAACATTACATGTGTGGCCATGCCTATGTTGAGCCACAATGTGTTGTTTTTGATCATTTAAGATGGAAATAAGGGACCAAAACCCTATACAAAAGCAACTCACAGGGATAAACAAAACAAGCCTTCAACTAGCCAGAAACAATACTTAAACAACACAATAATATTTCAAAAGCAACGATAAGTCCAAAATCAACATAATAAAAAATAACAAAACCAGCAGTAGAAACATAATAAAACAAAGACTAATGGAGCAACTTTCCTATAACATCCCAACTGGAATATTAAATAAAATTAAACACAAATAATGTAAAAAATCTCATTTCTTTTTTTATATAACTAAATACAATAATATTACATTTGCAATTTCCAAGTACAATACATAATTTCAAAAGATGGTCGCTTCACACGTGACTAGCAAATTTCACATTTTTATCATGAACATATAACAGATGGTTGCATTCCTTATGACTTACAATATTTATCAAGTTCATTTACATAATATGTAATGTTTCATGTCCACAAGTCTTTAGTAGTCAATTGTAGGAGAGAGAGCATCACTCTAGTTCTTTTTCTCTAACCATAGACCGGCGGTCCCCCATACACCTTTCTTCTGGAAGTGGCCCTTCCCTTTATGAGGGTGTAGATAATGAGAATAAACTAAGTCTTTATGTCATATGATAACTAGTGAAGCGTCCTAGCTAATAACAATTAGGCTTACAACTCTAGTCTAGCTCTAGCTATGTATAACCCACTCTGACTATTCAGCTATCTGGTACATAGTGAACTGACAATGTAAGCAGTGACTTTTACATTACTTTGGCCAAAGTTTCATATAATGAGTCATATGTTCACACACTCCTTTCTCGACTTGGAGACAACATTCTTATTATTCTAGTAAGTAATATATATCAACATACTTTGACTTGTTTGTTCAATATCAGTCTAAAAGACATAAAATATACCCTTTACTATAAATCAACAATTTAAGAAATATAAGATTAGAGCTTAGGTGACTTATGAAGCATATATTGAGCCCCTCTTTGCATCCTAACAATATTCGGTCTATGACAACCTATCAACTACTCAATGGCTTGTCAACCCAATTCCATGCTCATCAACAAAATTTGTATTCTTTGATAACGATATGCAAGATTCTGACATTAAGTCATTGGTTTGGTAGTTAAAGACTTTATATGTCTTAGTCTAAGATTATATTCGACTTATAACTTGTCAAAGAAAACAATGAACTTCATAATTTATTTTATATTGGATACATTTCCGCTTGTATATCAAAATAGAATTCCAAATAATAAGTAGTTTCATTCTCAATGAAAAACTATAGACTATATAGCCACCATCTATGTGTTTCTTACAGTTATAAACTTGAGTACTCAAAGTATCTATAGAGTTTATTAAGGATGGTATGCTTACTTGTAATGCTAAAACAAGTAGAACTGATACTCCTTAGCTTTTGTATCCCTTCTTACTTCTCCAATATCAGAGATTCCACCCTTTCTTTACTTTCTTCGATGTACTTTTATGCAAGAAAGAATCCTATTAAATCCTTTCTCCCACTACCGTTAGTTATGCAACTACATATTTACCAACTTTCCACTATTCCCTCAACCATCCATGACCTCTAATGCTAGAAAAAGGGAGTATGGAGCTAGTGCTCCTCCCCATTCCTCCTAGCATCTAGGGGAAAAGTATGATGGGAGTCTATCCACCAAAGACTTTACTTCTTTCAAAAACTAGACATTATATTTAATCATAACTAATCTTAAAAATATTTTAAAATAAACAATAGTACACCCATTTCATAGATATCACTAATGCATTCTTTTGAATGCTTATTTTCAAGAGCACAATTATTGATGATGAAGACTCACAAAGTTGACTTAGTCCTAATCGACAAAATTGGACTTGTCTAGTCGATTACTTACATTCACTCAACATTCAAAGGTATACACTACCTTACTATCTATTGACGGAGAAGATTTAGCCATCGACTTGAAAATGACATAAATTAACAAGTATAAAATGATCTCAATGCTAAATGTTTTTTGAAGATGACCAAAGACATAGAGATTAAGACTTAATCCAAAATTGGCTTATCCTCTAATAAGTATGTGTGTGTGTGTTTCCAGATGGCATAAGGATCATTGTGTTCACACAATCTAGCATCCTCTCCATGGTGATACTCTCTCTCCTCATCTCAGAGGGGAAAAACATTGTTCTTGCATCCACCTTAGTAACACAATGGTAGTTAGTCCATTACATCAATTTACCATGTGCTTTATAATAATGTAATAAACAATTATTCTTTTCACATAAACTAATATAAATCAAATGTATTTTCTATCATTACTTTAATCATAATATTTTCTCTAACTATTTGTCTTCTCAAAAATAAAAATGATAAGTATGTTTGTTTAAAAATGGTGTGTGACATATCTCCCCCCTTAAAGATCATCGTCTTCTATGATTATGTACAAAACATAATAAATATATCAAATATGTTCTTTTACATCATGCTTTCATAAAAAGATGTGGAAACTTTTGATAAAAATTATTGTAATACTCCCAAGTAACATTTTCCTCTGAATACTAGTCCCACTGGACCTTGCACTGGGTAATCTCTCTGTTACGCAGTTGGAGATTGCATACCTTGAGCACCTTGAGAGGCTCGATCATGACCACCCCTAGGTCTTGTACCTAGAGAGCATTTCAATCAAGTATATGATTAGATCATGATATATATTTCTTTAAGTAAGATATAAGGAAAACATCATGTGTTCTAGCAAGATATGGTGGTAGAGCTATCATGTAAGCAACTAGATTAACCAATTCTAGGACTTCAAAAGGTCCCACATATCTAGGTGCTAGTTTGGAAAACTTCCCAAACTTAAGAGGGTTTTTACAAGGTTTCACTCTCAGAGAGCTTTATCTCCTATTGAGAATACTCATGTGGAGTACATTTGGCATCAACATAGTTTTTCCGCCTATCATTCTCTTCTACTAATCTTTTCTTTATTAACTTAACTTGCTCTTCCATTTCAGTTAGTAATTATAGTCCAAGATGAACCCTATCTTCTAGCTTATCCCAGCTTATAGGAGTTTAACACTTTCTACCATACAATGCTTCAAAAGAAGCCATTTTTATTGTTGAATGATATGAATTGTTATAGGCAAATTCAACAAGTGGAAGGTATTCTTCCCATTTATATTGTTGATCAATGCACTACATCCTCAACAAGTCTTCCAGTACTTGGTTAACTATCTTTGTTTGTCCATCTGTTTCCAAATTATATAGGTTAAGCTTATGTTTAACTAAGTCTCAAGTGTTGAGAATAATGTCTGCCAAAACCTTGAGGTCATCCGTACATCTCTATCTAAGATAATCTTTTCTGGAACTCCATGCAATCTAAAGACCTCTTGAATGAATTTCTTATCAATTATATGTGCCCCATCAGTAAGATTTCCAGATATAAAATGTGCTACCTTGGCTAAATTATCTACCACTACTAGGATTACATCATGCCTATATCATGACATAGGGAATCCCTAAACAAGGTCCATACTGACTACCTGCCATTTCTATTCAGGAATTTCGTGAAGATACAAAATTCCTTCTGGATGTCAATGTTTAGCTTTAACTCACTAACACTCCAAACATCCTTCTACAAATCTTTCAGCATCATTTTTTATTCCCTTTCAAAAATACAAGGGGTTTTACATCTGCTTACAATTTTGTCACATCTAGGTTACCAGAATAAGGTGTAGAGTGCACTTCCTTCTACACTAGGTTCCTCAAATCTTGATGATTTAGGACATACATCTTGTTCTTATACCTCAGAAGTCCATCGGATGCATAACTAAATCCTTCATATCTTGCATCCTACGAATTTTCCTTTAGATCCTTTAGGACTTGTTCGTAATACTCATCTCATGCTACATTTTTCAATACTTTATCTCTAAAATTGGAATGCACTGACAACATTGCCACAATATGCCTTCTATGGATCAGGGCATCAACTACTCAATTTTCTTTGCCCTTGATATAACCAATTTTAAAATCATAATTAGATATAAGCTCCAAACACCTTCTTTGTCAAGCATTAATGTTTGGTTGAGTGAAGATATACCTCAATCCCTGATTATCAGGTTTAAGTTCAAATTGCTTTCCAAGTAGATAGTGTCTACATACTTGGAGAGCATGCACAACTGCTGCTAGCTCCAAATCATGTGGAGTATAATTTTTCTCATATAGTCTCAACTCTCTAGACTCATAGGCCACTACTTGACCTTCTTGCATTAATACATCACCTAATCCTTCTTCGGAGGCATCAGTTATAACAACAAGAAGACCTTCCGGATTTGGAACTTGAAGGATTAGTGTTGAAGTCAACTTCTCCATAATGATTTTGAAGGCCTCTTCACACTTCTCTGACCATTCAAATCTCTTCCCTTTTCTTTGCAGAGAAGTAATGGGGTGGGCAATTCTGGAGAAATTTAAAATGAACTTCCTATAGTATCTTTCCAAGCCCATAAAACTATGGACTTCATGCACATTTCTAGGTGCAGGCCATTCTAGAATAGCTTTTATCTTAGAAGGGTCCACTACAATTCCCTTTTTAGAGATTATGTGGCCCAAATAATGAACTTCCTTTTGAAATAAGGTACATTTGGATAGCTTACCGTACAACATGTGCTCTCTAAGATGTTGTAAAACTATTCATAAATGTTGATAATGCTCTTCCTCATTATAGGAGTAGATTAGGATATCATCGAGAAAAACTAACACAAATTTATCCAAACAGTCTTGGAATATACTGTTCATCATATCCATAAAAGCTGCTGGGGCATTGGTTAACCCAAAATGTAAAACCATGAATTCATAATGCCCATACCTTGTTCGAAAGGTTGTCTTATGAATGTCCTTTGTTAGACTTAGGATACACAACTGAGAGGGGGAGTGAATCAGTTGTTCAAAACTTTCTTCAATTTAAACACTTAAGTCTTCTTAGTGATTAGCTATATATTAATCATAAACCATAATGCATTCAAATCAAGAGCAGAAACATATCAACACATAAGGCACCAAGATTTTGACGTGGAAAAACCACGGGGTGATTAACCTAAGATTGTATTCTCTGTTAGAAGAATAGAAAGAACAAAATGGCACATGCCAATTAGGGCTCACTGCCCGAGTACACTGCTCACAAGAGGCTCACTACCTACAAGAGACACACTGTCTACAGAGAAATAAGTATCACATACATGAACTAGAGAATAGCATCTTCACCATGCTTGAATCAGTTCCATTAAGCTCAATACTTCTGCTCTGCCTTTCGCTCTCATTTTTGCTACCACACTCTCATCTCCAGAAGACACACTCTTTGGAATGACTTCACAATCCCTTATTTATACAAGGCATCGACTTAGGAACAATCATCTAAGTCGGCAAGCACCTACAAGAACATTCGCAAGATGTGTAATACATCCGGTCAGCCAGTCTCAGGAAGAACACCAAGATCCGGTGGTTATTCTTCAAATGCGAGCTTTAACTTCAATGCGGACCATCAATATGAACTGGACATGATCCATAGATCACCACAAGATTTTCTGAAACACCAAGAACATTCGCACTTCATCTGCTTACTGGAATCCTTCTCTCCTTCATCTGGAACCTCAAGAACATAGTCTGTCATCACTGTCACAAAGGAATAGGTTCTTCCAGACCTTCAAACCATGAACCAATCGACTTGACACTTCACAAGGATGTCCTCAACACTTCCTCAAATCCGTAGAATGGGATAATACATTTTTGGATCTCACCAGACCTATCTGTGTCACTCTATCACCTTTGAACACCTGCCAGAGCCAGTTCTACTTGAGTGGCCATAACTTCTTCAGATCTTCATGTAGACCTCTAAAAACTTGACTGGATCATCTCAAGACTCATATCTACAAACCCTTTGAACCGCAACCTATGATCTATATCTTAGTTGGGATCTCCACTTCACTGTCTCCATTGCTCCTCTCTGCTCATCCAATCCTTCTCATTAATGCAACATGAGTATGTTGACATCAATGACAACACTGGTTAGGCCCACACTTGCAACAATCTCCCCCTTTGTCATTGATGGCAACATATGATGTGAAAAACTATCAAGACAAGAACTTCTTCTTATTGTCACAACTCCCCCTATCAGTAACAACCATTCACATGTCTTATCTTCCTTTACTACTCCCCCTTTGATCATCAACCACTTGTTTTTCACATGTCTTCTCTCCCCCTTTGACATCAATGGAAAAGGGCTCATACTTGCAGCTCCAATACTACAGAATCATACCTACTGCTCCCCCTGAGTAGCAGCTCCCATCAATCTGGATCACAAGATATGACTGTGATATCCACTAGACTGATGCACCTCAGTGCACCTTAGTTCATCATCGGAGGGGCAATAACCCCTAACTTCTCCCTGAGATACTCAAAAGAGTCCTTAGGTAGAGGTTTAGTAAAGATATCTGTAATCTGATCCTTGGAGGGCACAAACTCCAATCTAACTTCATTCTTGTTCACTTGCTTTCTCAAAAAGTCAAACTTGATGGATATGTGTTTAGTCTTTGAATGGAACACCAAATTCTTAGATATACCTATAGCACTTAAATTATCACAGAAGATTGTGATAGGTTCCTCATACTCCACTTTGATATCTCTTAGCATCTGCTTCATCCACAAAAGTTGAGTGCAACTACCTACTACTGCAATATATTCTTCTTCAATTGTAGATAGAGATATTGGCTCTTGTTTCTTGCTTAGCTAAGAAACCAATCTCTTCCCCAAAAAGAATGCTCCACCACTGGTACTCTTCCGGTCATCCACATCTCTTGCCCAATCAACATCTATATATGCATGAAGAGAGAAATCATGATCTCTAGGATACCACATACCATACTCAACCGTCCCTTTTAGATATCTAAAAATCCTCTTGATTGCCATGACATGGGATTCTCTAGGATTAGCTTGGAATCTAGCAACGAGACCAACAACTTGCATAATATATGGTCTAGTTCGAATGAGATACAACAATCCTCCAATCATTGATCTGTACTTTGTCTGGTCTACCTTAGGAGAGTCATCATCTTTGCTCAACTTACATCCGGTTGCCATAGGAGTATTCATTGGCTTTGAATCTTCCATCCCAAATTTCTTCAACAATTCTTTCACATATTTGGTCTAAGTAATGAAGATTCCTTTCTTTGTTTGAGTAATTTGCAGACCCAAGAAAAAATTTATTTCACCAAGCATAGACATCTCAAACTCACTTTTCATTTGATTTGCAAAAGTTTTGCACATACTATCTCTTCCTCCAAAGATGATATCATCAAAAAATACTTCAACAATCAAGATGTTTTCATGATCAATTTTGAAATATAAGTTACTGTCAGCAGTATCTTTGTTGAAACCAATCTTCAAAAAATGCTTATCCAATCTTTCATACCAGGCTCTTGGGGCTTGCTTTAATCCATAAAGTGCCTTCTTTAATTTGCAGACCATATCACCATGATCAGACAACTGAAATCCATCCGGTTGCTCTATAAATACTTCTTCTTCCAAGTCACCATTTAGAAAGGCAGACTTGACATCCATCTGATATACTTTGAAATCCTTGAAGGCAGCAAAGGCAAGAAATAATCTGACTACTTCAATTCTTGCCACCGGAGTAAAAGTTTCTTCAAAATCAATTCCTTCTATTTGAGAGTAGCCCTTGCAGACAAATTTGGCTTTATTTCTGATTACTTCACCAACTTCATTTAGTTTGTTCTGGAAGACCCATTTGGTTCCAATCACATTCTTGTTTCTAGGTCTGGGAACAAGATCCCAAGTGTGATTTTTCTCTATTTGCACCAGCTCTTGGTCCATTGCTTTAGTCCAGTTTTCATCATTGCAAGCTTCATTCACTGTCTTAGGATCAATCTTTGAAATCAAACAATACTCTTCTGAATCTTGAGCAATTCTCCTTCTTGTTAGTACTCCTTTGCTTTTATCACCTATGATCTGATCTTCAGAGTGGTTCCGTCTTACATACCTGGGAACTTTAAGAATTTCTTACACTTCTGATTCTTGATCAGGCTCATTGAGACTCATTTCTTCTTCCTGGTTTACCATATTAGCTTGAATCTGACTGATAGATGAGGCTTGGGCTCCTTGAGTCAGAACACCATTCTGATCATCTTCATCATATTCATAAAACCTTGAGGGTTTCTCAATTCCCTCATCAACCTTCACATTTGTACTTTCTATCATCTTTCTTAGTCTTTTGTTATAACACTAGTATGCTTTTCTTTGAGTAGAGTAACCCAAGAATATTCCTTCATCACTTCTAGCATCAAACTTTCCTAGATCTTCATCTCTTTTAATGTAACATTTGCTACCAAAAACTCTGAAATACCTTACAGTAGGAGTGATGCCAAACCAAAGTTTATAAGGAGTCTTACCAGTATTGCTTCTGATTTGAACTCGATTGAGAGTATAGACTGCAGTGCTGACAGCTTCTCTCCAATAGATATGAGGAACAATAGCTTCCATCATCATGGTCCTAGAAGCTTCCTGTATGGTTTGGTTCTTTCTTTCCACTACTCCATTCTACTGTGGAGTCCTAGGAGCAAACAACTGTCTCTTTATTCCATGTTTCTCACAGAACTCTAAGAACTCACCAGATGTGAATTCTCCACCTCTATCAGACCTTAGACATTTCAACTTCAATCCGGTTTCATTCTCTACCATAGCCTTGAATATTTTGAATTTCTCAAAAGCTTCTGATTTCTCTTTCAAAAAAGTTACCCACATCATCCAGGAATAGTCATCAATTAGTAGCATGAAGTATCTATCACCTTGAATACTCCTGGTTCTTGCCGGACCACAAAGATCACTGTGAACTAAGTCCAATAATCTAGTAGAAGACAGTTCCTTGCTTTTGAATGTGACTTTGCTTAGCTTACCCAACTGACATTCCTTGCACAAGATGTTAGTAGGTTTCACCAATTTTGGAAGATCTCTTACAGCCTGAGTATTGATTATCTTGATGATATTATCAAAATTCACATGACACATCCTTCTATGCCATAACCAACTCTGATCAACTTGAACAAATAAACAGCTTTTACCAATACCAACCAAGTGGAAGATATTACCTTTAGTTTGAGTACCGGATGCAATCTCTGTTCTAGAGCTTTCAAAGATTTTGTATTTTCCATCCTTGAATCAGAGATCATAGCCTTTGTCCACCAATTGTCCAACACTGAGAAGATTGTGCTTCAAACCTTCGACATACAGTACATTACCAGTTTTGTTTCTTCCA
The DNA here is from genome assembly GCA_027924645.1 of Cunninghamia lanceolata. Lineage (NCBI taxonomy): Eukaryota > Viridiplantae > Streptophyta > Pinopsida > Cupressales > Cupressaceae > Cunninghamia > Cunninghamia lanceolata. The sequence continues at coordinate 1,636,901 of BSBN01000665.1, forward strand.
TCAAAAGAAATAGTTCCTCTTCCTCTGATTCTACCAGCAGAATTATCACCAAACTTAACCATTCCTCCTTGATACCTTTCCAAATCTATGAACTTATTTTTGTCACCTGTCATATGGTGAGAGCAACCACTGTCAATGACCCAATCATCCTTTTCTTCAACTTGGGCAGCCAGGGCTCTTTCTACAACTTTATGATTGATAGATACAGAGGATATTGGTTCTTCTTCCTTGATGGCAATAAATACCCATTCATTTCCTGATTTGTTTCTAGTCTCTGATTCATCATCTGTTACTCCTTCATTATCATCTTCTTCATGAACATAGTAACAATTCTTTTGGAACCTTGATCTGTTAGGATTTGGCTTTGAAAATCTTTCCAGACATCTTGAGGCAAAATGACCAATCTTATTGTAGTTAAAACACTTAAAATGCAATTTTCCTTCATACTTATCGGATCCTCTTGGCAGTCTCTTTGCAATGAGGGCTTCAAGTTGAGCAGTTTCTACTTCTTCTTCTTCCAGGTCTTTTCTTACTTTTTCATACCATGATAGTTTCCTTGATGAGTTCTCCCCTGGATGATCAAACCTTTGTTTACCTTTCATAGAGGCACTGGCTTTGAATGCAGATTCAGTCTTGGGGGGATCATCTCCAAACTCGGTCATTTCAAATGCAGCCAATTTGCCAGCCAATTGGTCTCTTGTGACAATTGTATGGGCTCTGAATTCATCAATGGCAGCAACCTTGATTTTGTAAGAGGCAGGAAGGGATCTGAGAATTTTGCCAACAATCTCATTTTCATCCAAGACTCCACCAACATTTCTAATTCCACAAACCAGCTCATTTACTCTTGGCATAAAAGTAGTAATATTTTCATCATCTCTCATCTTTAATTTTTCAAATTTCCCTTTTAGACTCTATAACCTTGCACATTTAACATACTGGTCTCCTTCATGCAAAAGTTCCAGTTTATTCCAAATCTCAAAGGCAGTTGGTAGGTCAATAACATTTGAGAGCTCTGAGTTAGATAATGTGCTTAAAAGAGCCTCTTTGGTCTGCAGATTGTTTTCAGCATCTATGATTTCATTTAGGGTTGTCGGACCACCCTGTGGAGGTATATACTATTTTGTAACCATGGACCAGTACACCTTTCCCATACACTGCAAGTGACATTTCATGCGACCTTTCCAAAGAGCAAAGTTGGTTCCATCAAACTTCGGACTATCCTTCTTGTAAGATGACATCCTGGATCTCCTCAAGTGGTTGAACTCCTTTTAGAGGAACTTAGCTCTGATACCAATTGTTAGACTTAGGGCACACAACTAAGAGGGGGGGTTGAATCAGTTGTTCAAAACTTTCTTCAATTTAAACACTTAAGTCTTCTTAGTGATTAGTTGTATATTAATCATAAACCATAATGCATTCAAATCAAGAGTAGAAACATATCAACACATAAGGCACCAAGATTTTGACGTGGAAAACATAGTTAAGGGAAAAACCATGGGATGATTAACCCAAGATTGTATTCTCTGTTAGAAGAATAGAAAGAACAAAATGGCACATGCCAATTAGGGCTCACTGCCTAAGCACACTACTCACAAGAGGCTCACTGCCTACAAGAGACACACTGTCTACAAAGAAATAAGTATCACATACATGAACTGGAGAATAGCATCTACACCATGCTTGAATCAGTTCCATTAAGCTCAATACTTTTGCTCTGCCTTTTGCTCTCCTTTTTGCTACCACACTCTCATCTCCACAAGACACACTCTTTGGAATGACTTCACAATCCCTTATTTATACAAGGCATTGACTTAGGAACAATCATCTAAGTTGGCAAGCACCTACAAGAACATCCGCAAGACGTGTAATACATCTGGTCGGCTAGTCTCAGGAAGAACACCAACATCCGGTGGTTATTCTTCAAATGCGAGCTTTAACTTCAATGCGGACCATCAATATGAACTGGACATGATCCATAGATCACCACAAGCTTTTCTAAAACACCAAGAACATCCACACTTCATCTACTTACTGGAATCCTTCTCTCCTTCATTCGAAACCTCAAGAACACAGTCTGTCATCACTATCACAAAGAAATAGGTTCTTCCGAACCTTCAAACCATGAACCAATCAACTTGACACTTCACAAGGACATCCTCAACACTTCCTCAAATCCACAGAATGGGATAATGCATTTCTGGATCTCACCGAACCTATCTGTGTCACTCTGTCACCTCTGAACACCTGTTGAAACCGGTTCTACTTGAGCAGCCATAACTTCTTCAGATCTTCATGCAGACCTTTGAAAACTTGACTGGATCATCTCAAGACTCATATCTACAAACCCTTTGAACCGCAACCTATGATCTGCATCTTAGCTGGGATATCCACTTCACTGTCTCCATTGCTCCTCTCTACTCATCCAATCCTTCTCATCAATGCAACATGAGTATGTTGACATCAATGACAACACGGGTTAGGCCCACACTTGCAACATCCTTATCCTTCAACCTTAGTTGGTGATAACCTAACCTCATGTCAATCTTTGAAAGTATTGTTGCACCATGCATTTGATCAAAAATATCATCTATGCATGGTAGAGGATACTTGATTTTTTATCATTGCTTTGTTAAGCCTACGATAGTCTATACACAAACATAGGGTACCGTCCTTCTTGACAAAGATCATCGGCACTCCCCACAGTGATGCACTGGGTCTAATCAACCCTTTAGTTAATAGTTCCTGAAGCTGGGATTTCAACTCCATTAGCTTGGTGGTTGTCATCTGATATGGTGCCTTAGACATCAGTTCAAAACCAAGAATAATATCAATAAAAAAATCAAAAACCCTTTTTGAAGGAAGACCTAGAAGATCTTTAGGAAACACATCCTGATATTCTTGAAGAAAAGGATAGTCTTCCAGTGAAGGTCCTTTTGGTTTGCCAATTCCTCACCTTTTTCATTCAATTCTTCCATTTTGACCACAAATATTTGGCAACCCTTTCGACTAGTTCTCTTCAATTACATCACAAAAATTTGTCTGATTTTCATTTCCCGCTGCACTCCTTGAATCAGGGCGGCATTGCCAACATCATCTAGACATTCGACTGTCTTGGAAAAGTAGTCTGCCTTTACTCTATGTTGCTATAACTAATTCATACCTAGGATGACATCATACAATCCTAGAGGGGCTACATACAGATTGACTTTGGTAGAAAAAGTGGGTAGATTCAATCTAGCTTTGAACAAGCTCTTGTCTTGTTTGCATGTTCTACTGACCATGGCTTCACCATGAATCCATCTCATTTAGGAATTTTACAAAGCAATCTTGGTGAATTTATAAAATTCTCAGTTGTTCATGTATCTATGAGAATTGAAACTAGAATGCTAAATAAGTTACTTGTAGTTTTAATGGGAGTAATTTGGTATTTTGGTGGTGATTGTCCTAAGTAACATGGATCCTTTGTTGAAAGGTTGTTTGTTGTGATGACAAAGGATTACCACAATATGGGTTTCCTTGGCTCTTAGTGGGGCACTGACTAGCATAGTGGTCTCCACCACACGTAAAACACCCTCCAAGGGGACCTTTCTTTCTTGAAGGGTGGTTAGGATTATCATCATTCTTTTTAGAATTATCATCCTTGTTCTCGTCCATGGGTTCATTTCTGTTGTACCTAGAACATTTACCATGGTTTCTCCCTCTAGATTCTTGATTTATGTTTCTCCTTTTGAAAGGTGTCGAATAATGATTCCAATTAAATTTCTTGCAAGATTTCTCTTGATATGTAGAGATAGATTTGAGCTTTTGCTCTTGCTTCATGGCTTTCTCAAAGACTTGATCCATGGTTGTGGGTCCATAGACATCCACTTCTCAGCCAATTTGAGCATTCAAGCCCATAATAAGCTTCATTATTCTAAATCTCTCATCGTTTTGATATTGTGGCACATACTTCAAGAATTTGGTAAACGTTTCCTAGTATTGAGTGACAGTCATATCTCCTTGACATAGATTTTGGAAATTTGTTAGTTTCTGATCAAAATGCAATTAAGGAAACCATCTTTTCTAGAAAATGGCCACAAATTGATCCCAAGTTAGACTTAAGGAACTCAACCCTATTTCTATTTTCTTATACATCCACCATGTAAATGATTCTCCTACTAATTGGTAGGCTCCCCACACAGCCTTAATGATCTCAGAGAATTCCTTGTCTCAAAATATTTTTCCATCTCTACTAGTGAAGCCTCGATGTCTCCACTCACAATTCCATCAAACTTAGGGGAAGTAACCTTCTTCATGTCTCTAGATAACTCATTGGTGAGATGAGTTTTTACCTCATTATGAATTAGAGAGTCTTGTTTACTCACTATTGGTTCACCAAGAAAATTGAATTCTTCTATTTCTTCATAGTGGTGTTCATGATTGTTCTCTCCTCCTCTAACTTCTTGTTTAAAGGCTTCCAATCTTTCTTTTGTTTTGTTTAAAACTGATAAAATTTGATCTAATTTTTCCATAGGATTATTTTCAAGGTCTAGGTTGCTAGGGCTCTCTCCTGGTTGATTTCTAGTTTGTTCCATAATAATACTTACCTGCACCTAAATTTGCATAGAAATTTATCAAAACATTGAACTTTTGACATGCTATCATAAAATTGTAAATTCATAAATATAGAAACTTAGAGATGATTCATATAAACATTTGTTTATACTAAAAGCCAAAATTTTACTTCATTCATTCTTTGGATTTTTACATCCTTATTCAAATACAAAACTTTTTTGATTTTGTGTATAAAAAGTGTCTACATATCACTTTCTAACAAAGGGATTTCCTCGAGTTCCTCCTCCCCATTAGAATCGAGTAACACAAACTTTGTGGGTGGCTGTACTCGTGAGTACTCAATCAACACCTCTTTTCCTATTACGGCCACATCCTAACCACACCCGAAAGGCATATCATGGTGGGTGGATAGTTTACTAATCTTAACAATAGTAGGATTTGGCAGCTTTTCTGCTACTTCAATTCATTTCCTCCTTTATGGACAAATATGTTTGAATGCATCAACTAGTGTCTCAAAATCATTGAGCCATGCTCCTTCTGCATAGCTCACTAGTTCCTTCATTTTTGGCTCAAGTGATGGCTCTTTATTAATGGTGATCAGATTAGGCATATCACTAGGTTTTGTTTTCTTAGATCATTTTCTTTTCCTTTTCTTTCCTATCATTCTATCACAAGAACAATCATTTTATCATTAGCATATCCTGCCAAGCTACAAAATCTCGCAATGAGATCCTAGGCCCAAGTGTTGAACCCAGTACCTTTGATACCATGTGTAACATCCCAACTAAAATATTAAATAACATTAAACACAAATAATACAAAAATCTCATTTCCTTTTTTATATAACTAAATCCAATAATATTACATTTTCAATTTCCAAGTATACTACATAATTTCAAGAGATGGTGGCTTCACATGCAACTAGAAAATTTCACATTTTTATCATGAACATATAATAGATGTTCGCTTTCCTTGCGACTTACAATATTTATCGATTTCATTTACATAATAAGTAATGTTTCATGTTCACAAGTCTTTGGTAATCAACTGTAGGAGAGAAAGCATCACCCTGGTGCTTTTCCTCCAAGCATAGACTAGCGGTCCACTGCACACCTTCCTTTTGGAAGTGACCCTTCTCTTCACGAGGGTGTAGATAATGAGAATCAACTGATTCTCTATGCCATCTGAGAACTACTGAAGTGTCCTAGCTAATAACATTCAAGCTTACAACTCTAGTCTAACTCTAGCTATGTTTAACCCACTCTGATTGTCCAACTATCTGGTACATAGTGAACTGGCAATACAAGCAGTGACTTTTGTATGACTTTGGCCAAAGTTTCATATAATGAGGTGTATGTTCACACACTCCTTTCTCAACTTGGAGACAACAATCTTATAATTCAATAAATAATATATATCAAGATACTTTGATTTGTTTGTTCAATATCAGTTTAAAAGACATAAAATATACCCTTTACTATAAATCAACAAAACAAATATAAGATGAGAGCTTAGGTGAATAATGAAGCATGTATTGAGCCCCTCTTTGTATCCTTGCAATATCAGGTCTATGACAAGCTATCAACTACTCAATGACTTGTCAACCCAATTCCATGCTCATCAAACAATTTTGTATTCTTTGATAATGATATGTGACTCTGACATTAAGTCATTTGTTTGATAATTAAAGACTCTATCTATCTTAGTCTAGGATTATATTCAACTTATAACTTGTCGAAGAAAATAATAAACTTCATAATCTTTCATATTGGATACATTTCCACTTGGATATCAAAAAAGAATTCCAAATAATAAGTAGTTTCATTCACAATGAAAAACTATAGAAAATTGACCTTACATTGCCATAGTAAGGTAAGTATATTTCACGTCAATCTGTTGGCTAGTCTTTGTTGGAGCTAGACAACTGAGAAGGGGGGTGAATTAGTTGTCCCACAAAACTTTTCTTGCCTTTAACTTTCTTTATTATCTTACTATCAGATTAGTGAAGTAAACATTAAAGCATTAATCAACAACATAAGAGTAGAAACATAATCAACACACTTAACACCAAGATTTTGACGTGGAAACCCAGTTAAGGGAAAAACCACGTTGGGGGTTAACCCACAAAATGCATACCCTGTTAAAAGAACTTAATAAAATAGAAGGCACATGCCTTCGGGCACACTTCCCAGACCTCACTGCTCAAAAGAGAGGCTCACTACCTACAGAACTTATTTAGAAAGAATTAACTGAGAAATAACATCTACTTCATGCCTGATTTAGTTTCAATGAATGCTCAATAAATTTCGCTCTGCCCCAAATTCTTCTTCACACTCTATACTTCTCTCACTCTTTTCCTTCTCTACTCTGCTCCTAATCCTTTCTTCAGATTTTTCTATTTTGCAGAAGGATGATTTCAATACCTCTTCAACAAGTATTTATATGCTTCATCAACCTTGGAATGATCAACAAGGTCGGCTAAGCTTGACAGGGATCATCACACTATCGGCCAAACACAACTAAGTCTTGATTCTGCTTCTATAACCACTCCACGCTTCATAAAAATGTTTTTAAGGCATCTGCAACAGGCTAGGAACATCCGGTCAGCCAAGACTTGGAAGAACATCAACCTCAAGAAGAAATCTTTAATCAATAATCTCAAACCTCAATGCAAACCTACAACAAGTAGCCATACAATCTAGAGACCTCTTCAAGCACATTGAATTCACCAATAACATCCATTCTAAACCAAATGATCAGAAGCAATTGAATCTTCCTCTGGAACCTCAAGAACACTCTCTGTCATGATTGTCAAACTAGAAGGATAGCTTGCAGACCTCCAAACCATGAACCACTAGTGTTGATGATACACATTGACTTCCTAACACATGTCTTCAGATCCATAGATCATAATTTTATATTACCAGAGCAATCCGGACCTCTTTTCTATCATTCTGTCTTTCCTGAGTATTGCAGGAACCGGTTCTACCTAGATGGCCATAACTCCTTCAAATCTTCATGCGGACTTCTCAAATCTTAACTGGTGCAATCTCTGACAATCCTCTACATAGACACATGATCCGCATGCATTGATTATCATTAATTTTCTCAATATCCTCAATAGTCTGGTCTTCTATGCAGATAACAAAATAGGATACAATTGACACCAATGGCAACAAGGATGTGTTGACATCAATGACAACTCACTAAGGTACATATTTGCAACAATCTCCCCCTTTGTCATTGATGGCAACATATGATGTGAAAAACTGAATCTAACCTTCAAGACAAGAACTTCTCCCCCTTTCTCTTCTCACTTCTACAACTACCTTCTTTACTGCTCCCCTTTATATCAGCAACTAGTTTTTCACATGACTTCTCTCCCCCTTTGACATCAATGGCAGAGGGCACATATTTTCTATCTTTTCTCCCTTTTTGCTTCAGAATAATACCAAAATTTTCATATTGACTACTCCCCCTTTGAGTAGTACCTCCTTAACATCAATTCGGATCACAAGATATGAATGTGAATTCCACCGAAATGATGCACCTTAGTGTATCTTAGTTCTTCTTAGGAGGGGTAATAACCCCTAACTTCTCTTTGAGATACTCAAAAGTATCCTTGGGAAGAGGCTTAGTGAAGATGTCTGCAAATTGATCTTTGGAAGACACAAACTCCAACTTGACTTCATTCTCATTTACTTTCTCTCTCAAGAAATGAAACTTGATAGATATATGTTTTGTCTTTAAATGCAATACCGGATTCTTTGAGATGCTTATTGCACTGGAATTATCATAGAAAATTGTGACTTGCTCCTCAAACACAATTTTGATGTCCAACATTTGCTTCATCCATAAAACCTGAGTGCAATTATTTGTTGTTGCTATGTACTCTACTTCTGCAGTAGACAAGGATATTACCTCTTTCTTTTTGCTTATCCAAGAGACCAATCTTCTCCCCAAGAAGAAAGCACCACCACTAGTACTTTTTCTGTCATCCACATCTCCTACCCAATCAGCATCTGTATATGCGTGAAGAGTGAAGAGTGAAGTTATTGTCCTTTGGATACCACAGTTCATAATCAATTGTCCCCTTGAGATATCTAAAAATTCTTTTGACTACCATAACATGAGATTCTTTTGGATCAGCTTGAAATCTAGCAACAAGTCCAATTGCATTCATGATGTCAGGTCAGGTCTGGGTTAAATAAAGCAATCCTCTAATCATTGATCTATATCTTTTTTTATTTGCCTTGTGAGAGTCACCATCTTTGCTTAACTTGCATCTGATTACCATAGGTGTACCTACTGGCTTTGAGTCTTCCATTCCAAATTTCTTTAGCAATTCCTATACATACTTGGACTAAGAAGTGAAGATACCTTTAGTTGATTGAACAATTTGCAGACCTAGGAAGAAATTCATCTCACCAAATATTGACATCTCAAACTCACTTTTCATCTAATCAGCAAATGCTTTACACATGCATTCATTTCCAACACAAATGATATCATCGACAAAAACTTCAACAATTAGAATGTCCTCATGATCAATTTTGAAGTAGAGATTACTATCAGCAGTACCTTTGCTAAATCCTAACTTAAGCAAATTCTTATCCAATCTGGCATACCAAGCTCTTAGAGCTTGTTTGAGTCCATACAAGGCATTTCTCAATCTACAAACCATATCTCCTTGATCAAACAACTGAAATCCTTCTGGTTGCTCAATGTAGACTTCTTCGTCCAAGTCTCCATTCAAAAATGCTGATTTTACATCCATTTGATATACTTTAAAATCTTTGAAAGCAACAAATGGAAGAAATAATCTAACTGCCTCTATCCTTACCACCAGAGCAAAAGTTTATTCAAAATCAATTCCTTCTACTTGAGAGTAGCCTTTACATACCAACCTTGCCTTATTCCTTACCACCTCGCCATCTTCATTCAATTTATTCTGGAAGACCCATTTGGTTCCAATCACATTTTTGTCCTGAGGTCTAGGAACTAGATCCCATGTGTGATTCTTCTCAATCTGCATCAATTCCTCTTCCATTGCTTTCACCCAATTTTCATCATTGTAAGCTTTACTTACTAATTTAGGTTCAATCCTTGAAATCAAACAAATCTCTTCTTTATCTTTAGATATTTTTCTCCTAGTTCAAACACCTTTACTCTTATCTCCTATGATCTGATCTTCAGGATTATTTAACCTTACATACTTGGGAGTTTTGGAGATTGTTTGAGCTTCTATTTCTTGAACTTGTTCCTCATCATCTGTGTTAACCTCTGGAGTCACCAGTTTAAACTAAATCTAGGTCTAAACTTGAACTTGCCTTCCTTGATTTTGACTTTCATCTTGATCATCTGAATCATATCAGGAGTACTTGGAATGTCCTTCCTTGCTTTCATCAACTTTGACATTCACACTTTCAACAATCTTCTTCAACCTTTTATTGAAGCACTGGTAGGCCTTACTTTGAGTTGAGTATCCCAAAAATATTCCTTCATCACTTCTTGCCTCAAACTTACCTAAGTCCTCATCTCTTTTGATATAACATTTACTACCAAAAACTCTAAAGTATCTTATAGTAGGAGGATGACCAAACCAAAGCTCATAAGGAGTCTTACCAAAATTTCCTTTGATCTACACTCAGTTAAGAGTGTAGACAACAGTACTCATGGATTCTCTCCATTAAACTTGAGGAACGTTTGTTTCCATCATCATGGTTCTGGCAGCATCTTGAATGGTCCGGTTCTTTCTTTCCACAACTTGATTTTGCTGAGGAGTCCTAGGAGCAGATAACTATCTTTTTATTCCATGCTTTTCACAGAAAGCATCAAACTCACCGAAGGTAAATTCTCCACCTCTGTCAGATCTTAAACACTTTAGTTTCCCACCAATCTCATTTTCAGCCATCATCTTAAACACCTTAAACTTGTCAAGGGCTTTTGATTTTTCTCTCAAGAAAGTTACCCACATCATCCGAGAGTAATCATCAATTAGTAGCATGAAATATTTGTCTCCTTGCACACTCCTAATTCTAATAGGACCGTAGAGATCAGTATGTACCAGTTCTAGTCTCTCACTTGAACCTTGTTCCTTACTCTTGAATGAAATTTTGTTCTGTTTGCCCAATTGACATTCTCTACATATGTTATTAGGTTTCACAAGTCTTGGAAGATCTCTTATAGCTTGAGTGGAACTTATTTTGACAATGTTGTCAAAATTCACATGACACATCCTCCTATGCCATAGCTAACTTTGATCTGTCTGAGCAATCAAACAAATTTTCCCAGAACTACTTAAGTGAAAGATGTTACCTCTGGTTTGAGTACCAGATGCAATTTCAGTTCCAAAACTTTCTAGGATTCTACATTCTCCATCCTTAAACCGAAGATTATAACCCTTGTCAACCAATTGTCCAACACTAAGAAGATTATGTTTCAATCCTTCCACATACAAAACATCATTGGTGATGTTCTTGCCATCAAAAGAGATGGATCCTCTGCCACGGATTCTACCAGCTGATTTGTCTCCAAATTTTACAAGTCCTCCTTCATAGTTTTCAAAGTTCAAAAACTTATTGTTGTCACCATTCATGTGATGAGAACATCCACTATCAATTACCCATTCATCCCTTTCAATAACCTAAGCAGCTAAGGCACTTTCCACATTTTCACAGCTAGCAGATTTAGTAGACACTGGATCTTCTTCTTTAATAGCAATAAACACCCATTCATTTTCAAAGGAGCCTCCATGATCAAATTCATCATCTATTACCCCTTCTTCTCCATTTTCTTGGACATAGTAATATTTCTTCTGACCTTTATACCTGTTAGGGTTAGCTTTTGAAAACCTTTTTGGACATCTTGAGGCAAAATGACCAATCTTGTTACAAGCAAAGCATTTGAGTGGTAATTTTCCTTCATACTTACCAGATCCTCTTGGCATTCTTCTGGCAATAAGAGCTTCAAGATCTGTTGTTTCTATTTCAACATCTTCAAGATCCTTTCTTGTCTTTACAAATTTGTTTGATCTTGCAGAAGAGCTTTCCCCCGGATCATATCTTTGTTTTCCATACACACTGGCTTTAAATGTAGATTCAGACTTGGGAAGAGAATCACCAAACTCACTTAAATTGAAAGCTAAAATTTTGCCAACCAGATGATCTCTTGTAACCTCTGAGACTATCTTGATTTCTTCTATAGCTGCAACCTTATGTTTGTATGAATCTGGTAAAGATCTAAGTACTTTTGATATAATTTATGATTCTTCGAAAGTTCCACCAACACACCTAATGCCACACACAAGTTCATTTATCTTTTGCGTGTAGATTGTGATGTTTTCATCTTCGCTCATCCTCATAGTTTTAAATTTTCCTCTCAGACTTTTGCAGCTTTGCACATTTGACATATTTGTCACCTTCATACAGATGCTCCAATTTTTTCCAGATTTGATAAGCAGTTTTTAGACCAAAGACATTTGTCATTTCTGAATCAGTCGGGGCACTCAACAAGGCTTCTTTAGCTCAAAGATTATTTTCAGCATCTTTGACTTGATCAGGAGTTGAAGGACCTTTCTCCAAAGGTTTATACTCAACACTAGTTATTGCCCAATAGGCATCGCCCATGCATTGCAAATGGCACTCCATGCGATCTTTCCAAACAGAATAATTTGTTCCATCAAATCTTGGACTATCCTTCTTGTAGGTCGACATCCTGAATCTCCTCAAGTGGTTAGGCTTTTATGCGAGGATCTAGCTCTAATACCAATTGTTGGAACTAGACAACTGAGTGGGGGGGTGAATTAGTTGTCCCACAAAACTTTTATTGCCTTTAACCTTCTTTATTACCTTACTATCATATTAGTGAAGTAAACATTAAAGCATTAATCAACAGCATAAGAGCAGAAACATAATCAACACACTTAACACTAAGATTTTGACATGGAAACCCGATTAAGGGAAAAACCACGGTGGGGGTTAACCCACAAAATGTGTACCCTATTAAAAGTACTTAATAAAATAGAAGGCACATGCCTTCGGGCGCACTACTCAGAGCTCACTACTCAAAAGAGAGGCTCACTGCCTACAGAATTTATTTAGAAAGAATTAATTGAGAAATATCATCTACTTCATGCCTGATTCAGTTTTAATGAATGCTAAAGAACTTTCGCTCTACCCCAAATTCTTCTTCACACTCTATACTGCTCTCGCTCTTTTCCTTCTTTGCTCTGCTCCTGATCCTTTCTTTAGATTTTTCTATTTTGCATAAGGATGATTTCAATACCTCTTCAACAAGTATTTATATACTTCATCAACCTTCGAATGATCAACAAGGTCGATTAAGATTGATGCGGATCATCACACTATCTGCCAAACACAACTAAGTCTTGATTCTGCTTCTACAACCACTCCACGCTTCATAAAAATGTTTTTAAGGCATCCGCAATAGGCTAGGAACATCGGGTCGGCCAAGACTGGGAAGAACATCAACCTCAAGAAGAAATCTTCAATCAACAAGCTCAAACCTCAATACAGACCTCCAACATAGTAGCCATATGATCCAGAGACCTCCACAAGCACATTGAATTCACCAATAACATCCATTCTAAACCAAATGATCAGAAGCAATTGAATCTTCCTTCGGAACCTCAAGAACACTCTCTGCCATGACTGTCAAACTAGAAGGATAGCTTGTGGACCTCCAAACCATGAACCACTAGTGTTGATGATACACATTGACTTCCCAAACATGCCTTCAGATCCACAAATCATACTTTTATATTACCAGAGCAATCTAGACCTCTTTTCTGTCATTTTGTCTTTCCTGAGTATTGCAAGAACCGGTTCTACTCAGATGGCCATAACTCCTTCAAATCTTCATGCAGACTTCTCAAATCTTAACTGGAGCAATCTCTGACAATCCTCTACATAGACACATGATCTGTATGCATTGATTATCATTAATTTTCTCAATATCCTCAACAGTCTGGTGTTCTATACAGACAACAAAATATGATACAATTGACACCAATGGCAACAAGGATATGTTGACATCAATGACAACTCACTAAGGCACGTATTTGCAATAGTCTTAGCCTAGATTAGGATACATAATATTCCTTTTTAAATTGGAATAAAGATAGTTCATGATAGCTCTTGGTTATCTATTAATAAGAAAAGGATAACATCCATATCGAACTACCTCTACAGGTAATAAGATAAATAAACTCTTCTGCATGTTAACAGAATAAGAAGTCTATATATCAAATACCCTTAAACAAAGACATCAAGTAATAACAATGTATAATTTTTTTATTATTATTTGAGGTGATGATACCTTCTATAACAGATAGCTAGGACTCTTAGATAGATACTATGATAACTTAATGTTGATACTTTGGTCTTACACAAGAAAATAAGAACTCTCGATCTAGTAGAATTTTCTAAAAAGATCTCATCACTAGATAATGGTAAGATTGGAATACCTATATCAGTGATTCTTAGGTCAACTGAACACACCAACATTTGGCCTTACTCAGGTGGTTGAATTCATCAAAGCATAGCTAATATATAATGCTCAACCTTTGTGTACAGTCAGCCTTTAATGGTTTCCATAGGGTTTGTTTGCCTAAGAGAAACCTTAAATAGATTATACAAAGCATAATAGCCATTCAGCTTTAACAAACATAGTCATATGACTATATCATATACCATAGACTAGTATGTTATTTGCAACATTTAAAAAGAATAACATATATAAAACATAATCTCTTTATCTAATACTCTCGACTTCTAAAAGGTATTAATACATAATACAAATCTTGTTCAACAACCATTATATGATATATTTGCAGACAAAGGCCTCTATTGAAAGTGTAACAATAGTAAATTAATTCTTGATACAATGCACTATGATATCATGCAAGTAGATCAGCCTCTTAAGGCACACAAAGTAGGGTTTATCTATATAGCCACCATCTATTTATTTCTTACAAATATCAACTTGCATACTCAAAGTATCTATATAGTTTATTAAGGATGGTATGCTTACCTATAATATTAAAACAAACAGAACTGATATTCCTTTACTTTCATATTCCTTCTTGCTTCTCCAATATTAGAGATTCTGCCCTTTCTTTACTTTCTTCGATGTACTTTTATGCAAGAAAGAATCCTATTAAATCCTTTCTCCCACTACCGTTAGTTATGCAACTACATACTTACTAACTCTCCACTATTCCCTCAGCTATCCGTGGCCTCTCATGTTGGAAAAAGGAAGTATGGAGCTACTGCTCCTCCCCACTCCTCCTAGCATCTAGGGGAAAAGTATGATGGTAGTCTATCCACCAAAGACTACTTCTTTCAGAAACTAGACATTATATTTAATCATAACTAAGATTAAAATAATTTAAAATAAATAATAATACACCTATTTCATAGATGTCACTAATGCATTCTTTTGAATGCTTTAATTATGCTTATTTTCAAGCACAATTATTGACAGTGGAGATTGACAAAGTCGACTTAGTCCTAATCGACAAAGTTGGACTTGTCTTGTCAATTACTTACATCGACTCAACATTGAAAGGTATACACTACCTTACTATCTATCAACAAAGAAGATTTAATCATCAACTTGAGATGAAAAAAATTAACTAGTATATAATGATCTCAATGCTAAAAATATTTCTAAGATGACCAAAGACATAGAGATTAAGAGTTAATCCAAAATTGGCTTATCCTCTAATAAGTATGTGTGTGTGTTTCCATATTGCATAAGGATCATTGTATTCACGTGATCTAGCATCCTCTCCATGGTGATACTCTCTCCTCATCTTGGATGAGGAAAAACACTATTCCTACATCCACCTTAGTTGAACAACAACCATGTTCTTAATAATATCATAAACAATTATTCTTTGCATATAAACTAATATAAATCAAATGTATTTTCTATCATTACTTTCATCATAATATTTTCTCTGACTAACTATCTATCTTCTTGAAAATAAAAATGATAAGTATGTTTTGTTTAAAAATGGGGTGTGACATTTCCCCAGTCCTCAGTGAGGAATTAATACATTTCATCATAATTAACCACCTTCTCAATAGCAATGTCATGCCTCTTCAGCTCCAAATCTTACAAAATAGATAGAGTTATCATAGACACATGTGCATGATTTTGGTGCTAAACCTAGTCATAGTCTTTATGTTTTCCTCCATCTTCTCAACCTTGGCCTTCAATATAACTAAATCCATAGAGGTCTGAACACATATCTCACAACCTTGCTGAATAGTTGCAAGGGCTTGAGGGGCATGGGGGGAATTTGACTCTTCAGTATCATAATAAGGATCATTCATCTCTTCAAACAAACTATTCCCTTCACCCAGAAGATGAGAAGTCTTAGGAGTGACATCATACTTCTCACCATTAGTATTACACTCCTCTTGCTATGAATCACAAGAAATTTCTATATCTTTTAGGTTGGGACATTGCATCATAGCCAACCTAGTAGATTTTCTAATTTTATTTCCTTTCTTCTCCTACTTAAGAACAACCCTAACTTCCTCCTTCTCCTCCATCTGGGAGTTAGTCTTATCCTTGTGAGAAAACAAGGCCATATCAACAAACTAGCTCATACCCTCTTCACATTTTTCCTCATTCACCTTATGACTACCCTTGGCTTTTTTACCCATATTTTGGTGGTGTCCCCTTCAAGATTTATTTTAATAGTCACCTTGTTATCACCCTATTTATCCAAGGAGATGTGTTTTAGAGAACACAAACCCACCACATCCTCCTCATGAGTCTTGGAAACCTTAACATGAATGTTGGAGGTAGACTTAACAAGTTTCAAGGAAGGTTTAGATTTCAGCATAGTTTTCTTAATCCATCAAGTTTCATCTTTCTCATCTCTATCCACGGGTTTCTCCAGGGATTCCATCTCAACAACCTCCCTTTTTCTCATAGCCACCTTTTTTAACCTTTAGTCTAGGGAGCAGAGGTCCTAGCCAGAATGAGGGGTTTTCCCCCTTATCAACAGGGTAGGGAGGTGAATTCTCCACAATGTTGAGTTTGATGGGTTTGGAAGGACAGGGAGCAAGGTGTAACTGATAGAGACACAAAATTAAGCTTTGATGGAGTGGAATGGTGAGCATACTAGGGTTCTTAGTGTGATAATCTTTGGCTTCCCTAATCAAATTATCAAGGGAGGATAGAAGAAAGAAAGGGGAACTCAATAAAATTTTGTCTAGTGAAAATGATTCATCAAAGAAAAATGGTAATGGAAATAGAATTTAAAATGACCTTCAAGGGTAAAATACTTCATCAAAAAACAACATACCTTATCCCACGGCCTTGAAAGATTTTCATGCTCAAAGCCATTTTGGTATTTAACTGGTTCTTCTCTCTTTAAAGAAAATGGCCACACTCTTCATGTCCAGGGCCTTACTCTGTCTTCTCACGTTCTTCCCCTCTCATCTCATACCTGTAACTTAGTTGATATCCTCTTTGTTCACTTTTAACACCACACCTCCCAACTAGACATGTCTGCGGTTCCAAGAATCTACAAAATAGATTGAGAGGTTTTCATCATAGCTATTTAGGCACTCTAATAATGATGTAATACCACTTTAGTGCAGATATACCAAACAATAAGTTATCATTTCTCACTTCTTCATAGGACCTAGGCTCAGTGCAAACCCTATCCCCTCATTGAAAGAAGTTTGTAGCAAATAGAATGCAGAAGGGCATAAGAGTGATACAAATAAATTGTATTGTTTAATTCTTTGCATTTATGGTAATCAATCCAACAATTCAATTTCCAAGTATAATGCTACCGGATCCCAAAGTTTTTCATGCCATTATAGTAATTCATGGTACCTTCACAATCCCTCATCTCAAGTGTGTGACTATGGAGATTGTTTTTCAAGCTCCTCTTTCTTGAATGAGTGTTCATTTTGAAGTAGTAATCATTACTACATAACTTTACCAATAAGTGTACTTCAAGATCCATCTCACATGCCCATCCTTCCAATCATCATACTGACTCGTTCTCATGTTGACATCACTGCCAAAGCTCCGCATCCTCATATCCATTGGTCTAGCTAGGATGTAAAAAAACTTATACACCTTATCAATTAAATAAGTCATGAGTAAATTAACCAAGGTAATAAACCAAACTCTAAGCCACCATAGGAGGATTCATTTATTTGCAATAAATCCTTATGAAGGAAAGGGGGTATGGAACTAGGGAGGTTCTTAATTTCTCTCCAACACTTCTACTAGGTCAAACTAGTACCTATATTGGCCATAGCATCAACCACTTGGTTTCCCTCCCTATAAATATGGAGCACATCATACTCCATAAAGCCCTTGAGCAAGCCTTGAATATCACTAATAATATTAGAAATGCTCCATCTTGGAATTGCTTTACCTAAAGTGGTATCAATTATGAGCTTGGAGTCCCCCTCCACTTGCAAGTAACAAATACCTAGAGAGTGCCAACTTAATTCCCCACAACATAGCCATTGCCTCTGCCTCATTTTTAGATTTCACACCTAACCCTCATGTGAAAGGAGCAATGAACTCACCCTTGTGAGACCTTATAACTCCCCCACCACTAGAAATCCCAGGATTCCCTTTAGCTACCACTTCAAAGTTTAATTTAATCCACTCCTCTAGCAGGGTTCTCTAGAAGGTGTTCTCATGAGAAATATTTTTCATCCTATCCACCTTGTCCATATCTCTAGAGATACCCCAATTCTTAACAATACCAATCTCTGTGGGGCTAGGAGGAACTTTCAGTCCTCAAGGGAACATACATATATGAGATCCACTACATAGCAAGAAAAGATACATATTTGGTGGACCAAATAGATTCATATTGGGTTAGAAATTCTAATGATTATAATTTCATCTTAGATCACAACTCTCATTTGAGTTTTGGCACCATATATTGATTCCAAAGGGGATGATAATTGGGGACTTCTCATTTCACCATAAAATCCAGATGAATTTATCATATACTTATAATTTAATATTGCTTGTAATTGGCATTTAGTTAACCCTTGTGATAATTAGAGTGATGTTTAGATCTTGAAGAAGCTAGTCCAAATTGAGAGAACCAAACTCATCAAGGTCCATATGCACTACATAAAAGAGCAAAACTTGGAGTAACAATTTTTCCTACTCTTGAGAATGTTCTAAGAATATCCACAATGCCCTTGACAAAAAGAAAGTATTTTCATCTATAAGATTTTTTTGGGGTTCATAAGGCTATACATTTGAGGGTTTACCTAGTATTTCCTCTCCCTTTCTCTCTTGATTTGAGGAGCTATCTTTGTATTCCTTCAGGGAATTTTATTTGTACATGGGTACCTAAAATGGATCTATCTTTTTGAGACAAAGTTTACACATTTAAGTTGTGCTTAAGGGTGTTGGTATATAGATTTGCATTTATTATGCTTTGTTATGCACTTATTACACCATAGGTTATCCTTAGGTAATTTTTTTACTTCATTTTTGTTATTCTTTTCTTTTGGTAGTATGAGATGTCATCTCCTTTATTAGGAGTTACACTTCCATGTTTGAAAACTAAGGTTTCAACTTATTTCTTGGAGAGTGAGTTGTCATAATACTCTCCTCATATTTTTTCTAATGTATCATCATTGTATTTATTATTTACATTTTATGAATTGAATAGCTGAGTTTTGTTCATTGCATTTTGAGTCTACATAATTTCTTTGAGAAACTAGGTAGTCATAAATGGCTTTAAGACATTTGTTCTTGGGTAGAGGTTTCTTACAATCATCACAAATCTTACACATTACTCCTGTAGACACCCAAAAATGACCAAGTCATCGCATCACTTGCATTTCATCAAATCACCCGCATTCAGCGTTAATTAAATAATCTAATTATTTAATTAATTTCATCAAATTCATCCAAATCACATATTTTCAACATTAATTAAATAAATCCTCTTTATTTAATTAATTTCATTAAATTCCTCTATATTCTTCCAAAATTAAATAATTTTTATTATTTAATTAAATCATTATCCTTTTTCAAATTTTAAATCCACATTAATTAAATAAATCCCATTGTTTAATTAATTCATCACAAATTCTCTCTTATCCACAATTAATAATTTTAATTATTTAATTAAATCAATTGTTCTTCCAAATTTAAATAAATCATACAAATTTATTTAAATTATCTCAATCTCTAAAAATAAAATATAATAAAATATTTTATTTATTCTTCAAAATCATGCACAATCAATTAAATAAATTTATTTATTTAATTTCAATTATCTTCCAATTCCTCTAAAAATAGCATGTTAACTCATGTGCACAATCAGTCTTATTTTTAGAACTCCAAAAAAGACAAATCTAAAGTTAAGTTAATTAGCTTTAATTTATCTTATTTTCATCAACTCATGAATTAGAAAAAAAAGCATTCTAATTTATGAAATCAAATCTATCTTTATCAAAAAAACAATTATCTTAATAAAAATACCTTTTTGGAGAGACACATGTCTTGTGCACATTCATCATGAGTTATTTGATTTATCTCAACCATCCATTCTATGGATTTATTTCATCCATTGATCGATCATGTTTGAAACCTATATAAACCCCTCTCATCTCCATAACAAATCCTCTTCGATCATTTATTCTCAAGCATCCATACAACACATTGAGAATTCATCACATCATTGAGCACCCTTGAGCACTTTGAGTACAAACACAACCTACATCTGCCTGTTGCAAACATGGTTTCACAATTTGAAGAGTAATCTACATTTGACCAAGAGATCCAAACAATCTAGGTGATAGCTTCTTTGTTCGTAATTTGATTTATTCATTGATTTGGTTATTGCTTAGATAGATTTTTTGATGTTATGGGTAATTGAGTTGTTATTATCATTACTTTGTGATCTTATCATTCAACCTCTCAATTTTTCCTATACACATTTTGGTATACCCGGTGGGACCCACTAATCACTCTTTTTCTTTAAGAAATTGATTTTTTTAAGTATAGTACGGAACAATGCACATCAACACAAAAAATGCCTTTGGTAGTATAGTGATGCACCTTTGGTATAACAGTACAACACCTTCAGGCGATACTATAACACCTCTAGTAGCACAGTACCGTGCTTTTGGTATCACAGAGCAGTGCACTTGGCATAATAGTAAAGCACTTTTGGTCTATTAGGGTTTTTTATTTTGTTTTCTGATTTGCAGGGTTTCTAACTTATCATACGTATAATTTATTGATTGACAAGCTGATTTATTTATCTTTCAATTATCATTTATACTACCTAAGCTAACGTATTTAGGAGTATTATCATTTTTTGAGTTAACTTGTCCTTTCACGGCATCTTGTGAGTTGTTCTTGTTTGCAGGTTAGAGATCTTACCCTCTATCAACATCCCAGATCATCTATCAAACCATGAAGATATCCTTTGATCTATCTTTTCTGACGAAATATGACTTTTTTAGATCTGGGGCAGCAAAGCATTTCTGGTAGTACAATAACTCACTTTTGGTAGCACATTACTATGCTTCTGGTAGCACAGTGCATCACTTTTGGTTCTACAATAACTCGCCTTCGGTAGCACAATCCGGCGCATTTGGTAATACAGTACATCACCTTTGGTAACACAGTAAAGCACTTGTGGTCAATTAAGTTGTTTTTTTTGCTAACTCTTGAGTTTGTGTGGAACTAATCAAATTATTGTAGCTTCTTATCACTCACATAAAGAAAATGGGTTTCTCTAACATGTTCATGTAGGATGAGAGTTAAAGAATCTCAATCTATCGCACTAAGTCTTAGAAACATATTGCTTTCTTAAGGGACAATTAAACAATCATCTTTGCAAATCTAAGTCTTAGGAACATATTACTTTCTTAAGGGACAAAACATCTTTTTGCAATCTAAGTTTTAGGAACATATTACTTTCTTAAGGGACAAAACATCTTTTTGCAATCTAAGTTTAAGGAACATATTTCTTTTTTAAGGGACAATGGACATGAATACAAAAACACTACAATTTTCTAAGGGACAATGGAAATGAATGAAAAAACACTTCAATTTTCTAAGGGACAATGGAAATGAATGCCAAACACTTCAATTTCATAAGGGACAATTGACAACTACAATCGTGTGTGTGCCTAATCTAGTTGCACCTTATTTTTCTTATAAAGGGACAATTGAACCTTTGTTTGACATGCTTGATCTTACTTTTCAGTTATTCCTTTAGAAGGGCCTGCTTTTAGATTACGTTTTATCCAAAAGGGACGACCCTAAGCAGAGTTTTCCTTTGAACTGCTATATAAGAGGGATAAGGCAAAAGCCAAGTCCTAACTGACGTCAGCCTTACCTTATGGTGCTAAATCGAAAAGAGGTGTACTAGCACTTTGTGGAAATGATTTTCACATTGTGCGAAGTGTTTGATACTCTTAGAAGGATTGGTCAAAGCTTTTAGTAGCTTGTCAAATTGCTCATAAGGCGTTGGTCCCTCAAAGCAACTAAGAACTAATCTAGATAGTGACTACCTGTTTCACCTCTAAACATTGTGGTAATCATCAGTGCAATGGGAATCAATTCAAGCCCCCAAGATACTCACTGTTGCCTCCCTTAAGAAGAGATAGTATTCCCTCGTCCATAAAGCTCTTGTGACCTACTTGCGCTTTCTGAGGGGAGGGTGAGATATCCCTACCTATCATCTCTTGCAAAGATACAAATGTACGACACCTATATGGAATGACATTTGGTTGACAAAGAATTAAGTTGTGAGCTGATCTACCGCAATAAAACCATGTCTCTAGGGATAAAAAGTGCTTGAATTGTTTACAATTGTCTTATACCCATGGAAAAATTAGGCTTTTTCATGAGCCTTGAACACACACTATCTGTTGTGTCAGTCCTCTTTGGTACTTTGTTTGATGTGTTTTCTCTTGCCAAAGCAAATCTAGTAAAAATCAAACCCAAATCTATCAAAATTTGCCTTATAACATCACTGACACTACTCCAGCACTTTTGGTATAATAGCAATCACCTTTGGTAGCACAGTCCAACACTTTTGGCATAACAGTTTAGCACCTATGGAAGCATAGTCCAGCGCCTTTGGTAACACAGTAGCTCGCCTTTGGTAACACAGTCCTGTGCCTTTGGTATAACAGTCTAGTACCTTTGATCTAGAAAATTGTTCATCAAACTACCTCAGCAAAATCTCAAAACATATTGTCTTACTGTATCCATGGTAACCACTACACTCCAGAAAACTATGAAGGCTAAACAAGTTGCCCCAAGGAAGCGCAAATCATCTCCTCATACACCTCAACCAAGCCAATCCAACATGACTCCAAAGGGTACTCCAAAAACACCAATGGAAAGACCAACCAACTCTCAAAATAGGTCGCAACATGACCAACCAACCAATCCTCAAGAAGGTAATGTTCCTTCAGTAGATGTAACTCAATTCACTATCATCATGCCTCATGATTTTTCTACACCCAATTATACCACGGTTCAAGTCCCATCTCAAGAAGAGTGACACTTTGAAGAAGGTCAATCCTCTCAAGAAGATAGACAAGACCTAGATGAAATTATGCAAGATCCTAGAGCCATAGCCGCATTTGACAAAATCCTTAGTGAGAACCAAGATCATTTCTTTCGCTTACTAGCAAAACAAGGAGCCAAGTTACCCCAAGACTTTGATATATCCAAACTTTAGGAGCAAAACAAAACCCATGACGCTATAACAGTGGTCCAAACTATGTCAACTATGACCACTCCCATACTTGAACAAAGTTCACAAGGGAGAATCCCTACACCTTTTGTTACTTAATATGAGAATCCTCTTTATCAAAATCCAATGACAGAGAGACCCATATCACCACTTATGACTCCTATGGAGATTTACAAACACCAACAAGAGACTCTACATCATCAAGTAGAACTAGCAAGACATGCCGCTCTAGCAAAATCAAACACACAGCAACCTCCTAAAATGCCCACACCAATCACAAGTGGAACATTGGCTACCCCATCACGAGAAGGTTTCCCACCAAATTACAATCCAGGAAACACTTATGTAGCCATGTAACAAGGGTCTCAACAACACCACCCCCAACATCATCAACCCTCCGTATCATTAACCCAAACAATGTCATGCAACCCCAACCATCACAAAACGTCAACACAACCTATGTCCCTCCACCACAACATTCTTCTACACTCAAACATACCTATCCCCATCTTAGTCAACCCAACCATCACAAAACCCATCTACCTATATCCCTCTGCCACAATGACCATCTACACTAAAATTTTTCAACACATACCTCAATCAACCCCAACCATCACAAAACCCATCTACCTATGTCCCTCCACCACAACAATATTCCACTCTCAACCTAACCCATACCTATCTCAACCCTCACAACTCTCAAAACCAAACTTCCTTTGGCTATACTCCACCATCACAACCAAACCCAACAAACTTTAGCTTTCCTCCACAGAATTCTTTCTTCACACCACCTCCACAATACCAATGACAAAACTCTTATCTACAATCATCACAGAGCCTAAATACTTACCTAGCACCACCCCCACCTCCCCAAAATCAAAACACCCAAATTTAACCCAATCCAAACCCAGCATACAACACATACGACCCCAACCAATCATACGACCCTTATAACACCAATACCCATGGCTTGAACTACAATCTTCCATATGGGAAACAACAACCACCTCTAGGACAACAGGAGATGTTTCCAACCCCTCCCACAACTATGGAGCTAAAACTTGCCAAGGTGTAACAACAACTATCTGATCTTACATTTGGCCACACCAAGAAAACCTTCTCTTTGGAAGAAGTTTGTCCTTATCTATTTGATCGGTCATTACCCATGATCCCTTTTCCTCACAATTTCACTATTCCCAAATTTGATAAATACAAAGGAAAAGGAGACCCAAAAGACCATCTTAGAGAATTCTATCTCGCTTGCTTCGAGGTCTCACATAACGACACATATCTTATGCACCTCTTTCCTTACAGTCTTGGAGGTCAAGCTATAGAATGGTTCTCGCACCTACCCATGGGTATCAAATCATTTAACGAGATCACAAAGAAATTTGCCACCCATTTCTCCTACAACACAGAACATGAGGTCTCTATGACTGACCTATGCAACAATAAACAAAAAAATGGGGAAACTCTCATCTCCTTCCTTCAAAGATGGAGACAAATGGCTAGCAAATTCCCATTCAAGATACCTGAAAAGAAGCTTGTTAGCATATTTGTGCAGAACCTTAACCAAGAAATTGGCTTCCATTTACAAATTCTTAGTACTACAACCTTTAACAAAATTACCTACAAGGGCATCAACATTGAAAAGGCCTTCATCGCTAAAGGCGTGCTAATGCTCCTCAACAACAAACAAATGATAAGCCTAAGTTTTGGAGCAAAAATAAAAACATGGTCAATGATGGTGTGGTAGATTCTAAACATGTCCAAACACTGCAAACACCCCTTCATCTTTCATCAAAACCAAGTCAACCTTCGCCTCAACAAAGCCAACAACAATGACAACAAGAGCAACCTCAACAAGATTACCCTCCGTGATGTCAATTCACTCCCTTGGGAGAGCCTATATAGTCTATTCTACATAAACTTATACACAATGGACTCATCACCTTACTAAATGTTTCCCCATATGGTGAACTTGTTTACAAAACTATACGGTACAAAGATAATGAATATTGTGAGTACCATAGGACCAAAGGACACAGAACCATATCATGCGTGAAACTCAAACACCTGATCCAAAACCTTATCGACAGAAAACAAATCACTTTTGATGATGAACCACCAAATCAAAACACCAATAAAGACCTCAACATGTATAAGGAGCCATTCCCTAACCATGGTCATTGTCCACCTCCAGATAAAGGAAACGATGTTAATAAAGCTTCTACTTCCTATGACTCTATTGTAGGACATTTTGAAGAAAGTTGTGTATCTACCCTCAGTATCAAAGGCAAATCTATAGATTGTGCAGTTACAACTCATCATGTTCATGTCACCCTTCATGGTCCTACACCAAGTTTCCCAACTCAATCTAATTACAATCTTGTAGAACATCTAGGGAAAACCCCTGTACATATCTCTATCCTTGACCTTCTACGGTCATCACCCATACATAAAGCTATGCTAGAAAAAGCCCTACAAGAATCTTTTGTTCCTAATAACATAGCGTTCATGGATTTCCAATCTATAATAGGTAACATTGCCTCACCTTACAATGTGGTCTTTTCTTAAAAGGACCTCCCATCCCATGATCCATGTCACAATGATGCACTTCACATTAAAGTTTCCATCCACAAACAAAAGATCAAACGCATACTCATAGATGGTGGTGCTAGTCTCAATATCTGTTCTCTCAAGTTACTTAAACAGTTGGGATACTCTGAGGATCATGTCAACATTGATCAAAGCATTACAATCAAGGGGTATGATGATGCAAAGCATCATTCAGAAGGTGTTATCCACTTGCCTATACAAGTAGCCCCCATCATGCTGGAAACTAGGTGCCAAGTCCTCAACATTGAGCTACCTTATAACATTATCTTAGGACACCCGTGGATCCATGCCATGAAAGTTGTTCCCTCCATGTACCATTAGTCTCTCAAGTTCCCGTTCAATGGTATGGAGATCACTATCCCCGAAGATCCTATTCCCTTTGAATTCTGTCATGTCTTGCAAGGCATTTATAAGAATTCCAACCAAGTGCCAAATAATGACAAAGCCCATGAATCCCTATTGTATTTCGACCCTAACACTATGAAAAAATCCTTTGCAGGTGAACCCAATCCTAATCCTATTCCTGAAATCACAACTCATATCCGTGATATAGGCTTTGGTGAATATGATATCTCAAAATCTTGTTGTGTAGGGCGGATGCCCCTATCTCCAAAATCATACGGCCAACTGCCCATAGCCAAAGCAACTAAGAAAGAAGCTATCCCTCCTCTAGCATCCTTAACCCAATTCTAAGAGGGAAAATTATTGGCAAAGGAAACTATTGAAGACATCTCTTCTTGGCTCTACAAGGTGAAAGAACCAGTCACCATACCAGTCAAACAATATGGCAATGGCCTAAGAATTCTGAAAAACATGGGCTACAAAGGAAAAGGTAGCCTTGGAAAAAATAATCAAAGTGAAATGGATCCCATTATTGTGAAGAAGAAACTAGACAAGAAGGGGTTAGGATTTGTTAGGAAGGTACCACACGCCTTGGACATCGAGGTTATTCTCAATGAGGTAGTACAAACTTCTTTCATAGATTTGATGTCTAATGAGGTTATCATCAATGACTCTTCCCTCCATATGATTGACCTATTCACTAAATCCTCCGTATTTATGCTATCATCTGTATCCTTAACATCGACCACCAACACCCAGATTGTAACACTTGTCTACCTTGAACTTATCGATTGGGACCAACAAGGGTCCCCTATTCTAGATGTATTTCAGAATGATGAAGCTATTGCTGAGTTCATGGGACTCTGGGATGGTATCCCTCTTGGTGGTCACAAAGCTAGTTTTGTAATGGAACTAGAGAAAACTACTTATTTTGGTGAGAATGCCAAATCCTCCAGTCGCAAAAGTAAAAATAAAGAAATATCTCAAGGTGAAAACCACACTGTGGCACCTCCTGATTAGAAAATAGTAAAAATAAAGGACATATCCGAAGGTGATAAGCCAATAGTGGTACCTAAGGATGGAGGATTTGACCTTCCCCTACCATCTAAGTATCAAGAGAAATCAGCTCTCCTAGTGGAAGATTCTACATAGATAAATATTGGCATGGAGCAAAATCCTAAGACCACATTCCTTACAGCATCATTATCATAACAAGAGCACAAGAATCTTACCAAATTCTTCTTACAAAGAACCATCAACCTTGTGTGGACCTATGTTGATATGCCAGGGTTAGACCCTTTGCTAGTAGTTCACTATCTCATAGTTGATCCAAAAGCTAAACCAGTCAAGCAAAAGCTGAGAAAGATGCATCCACATATTGCTCTCTTGGTGAAAGTTGAAATACAGAAACTGTTAGATGCAAAGTTTATCAAGCTTATTGATTATCCAGAATGGGTCTCCAACATTGTACTTATGGCTAAACCCAATGGGGGCATCCACGTGTGTTCTAACTTCAAAGATCTCAACAAAGCATGTCCCAAAGATGACTTCCCATTGCCAAACATTGATCTCATAATAGACTTGACTTCTGGTCATGAAATGCTTTCTCTAATGGATGGATTTTCTAACTACAATCAAATAATGATAGCGGAAGAAGATCAACATAAAACAAATTTTACTTGCTCGTGGGGTACCTATTGTTGGTGCATCATACCATTTGGTCTAAAGAATGCCGGGACAACTTATCAAAGAGAAATGACAGTGATATTCTATGACCTCTTTCATCACATCATGGAGGACAATGTTGATGATATATTAGCAAAGTCTTCTAGGGTAGATCACATATAGGTTCTAGGGCAAATCTTTGACAGACTTGAAAAATAGCACTTTACTACACTACCAAGTGCGCTTTAGCATACCAAAAGTGCTTTGCCTGACCACCAAAGGCGCATTGGCATTACGCAACGCTTTTGGCTGACATAAAGCAAAACTTAGAAAAAACCTTAGAAATGACCTAGAAATTCAACACAAGCAGGTTATAGAACACTTACCACTGCTGATGCTTCCGCTGGTCTCCCATAGGTCCACACCTGCCCTGCCCGATGCTTATGTGCAGGAATTGGCATCTCTACAAGCTACGAACTCTCTTCACTCAAAGCTCTCAACTAAGCAAGGAGGCTACAAGCTCTAATTTTTGACAACTCTAAGTGTGCAAATGAGGTGTGTTGACCCCTTAGGAGCTATTTGTAGTGTCCCTACCCTAATGCTTCCCACCCCTACTCAATCTTAGCCTCGTGACCTATCTTCATCTAGCCAACCTCGTGTAACTCCAATGCTATCTTCTAGTCGAGCGTCAACCCAGTCCTTCTATTGCTTCCCTGTCTTTCCTCTCAAGGGGGCATCCTACGCTAGCTACACTAGGGCATAAAAAATGTATCATGTATTCAACAATTGTTTTCTTTGAAGCAACGCTATAAACTGCATTGCATCAAAGAGGGGTAAAATTTAGACACCCAAAAATGACCAAGTCATCGCATCACTTGCATTCATCAAATCACCCGCATTCAACATTAATTAAATAATCTAATTATTTAATTAATTTCATCAAATTTATCCAAATCACATATTTTCAACATTATTTAAATAAATCCTCTTTATTCAACTAATTTAATTAATTTCATTAAATTCCTCTATATTCTTCCAAAATTAAATAATTTGTATTATTTAATTAAATCATTATCCTTTTCCAAATTTCAAATCCACATTAATTAAATAAATCCCATTATTTAATTAATTCATCACAGATTCTCTCTTATCCACAATTAAATAATTTTAATTATTTAATTAAATCAATTGTTCTTCCAAATTTAAATAAATCATGCAAATTTATTTAAATTATCTCAATCTCTAAAAATAAAATATAATCAAATATTTTTTTTATTCTTCAAAATCATGCACAATCAATTAAATAAATTTATTTATTTAATTTTAATTATCTTTCAAATCCTCTAAAAATATCATGTTAACTTATGTGCACAATCAGTCTTATTTTTAGAACTCCAAAAAAGGCAAATCTAAAGTTAAGTTAATTGGCTTTAATTTATCTTATTTTCATCAACTCATGAATTTGAAAAAAATCATTCTAATTTATGAAATCAAATCTATCTTTATCAAAAAATCAATTGTCTTAATAAAAATACCTTTTTGGAGAGACACGTCTTATGCACATTCATCATGAGTTATTTGATTTATCTCAACCATCCATTCTATGGATTTATTTCATCCATTGATCGATCATGTTTGAAACCTATATAAACCCCCCTCATCTACATAACAAATCCTCTTCAATCATTTATTCTTAGGCATCCATACAGTTCATTGAGCATTCATCGCATCGTTGAGCACCCATGAGCACTTTGAGTACAAACACAACCTACATCCGCTTGTTGCAAACATGGTTTCGCAATTTGAAGAGCAATCTACATTTGACCAAGAGATCCAAACAATCTAGGTGATAGCTTCTTTGTTTGTAATTTGATTTATTCATTGATTTAGTTATTGCTTAGATAGATCTTTTGATGTTATGGGTAATTGAGTTGTTATTATCATTACTTTGTGATCTTATCATTCAACCTCTCAATTTTTCCTATACACAACTCCAATATATGGGAGAATTTCATTTGGTAAGAGGTTTTTGTAGGTATAATTTCATGTATCTCTTACTGGCTTTATATACTCAACAGGGTAAGTGCACAAATATGGGGGACAAAAAGGGGGTTGTAAGATGCCACTTTTTTTTCTAAAATTAGGAAAGACTGATGTTGGATGAGAAATTAAAGATAGTTACACCCAAAATTTGGAGATACAACAAATAAGAGTCATATTGCTCCCAATCTAAACTACTATTTTTTTCAAAAATGGTTGAGATTAAGGGGTTCAAAAAGAGGGAGCACACAAATTGGTCCTATTCTTTTCAAAAAAATATAACATAGCGTCTGGTGTGCTCCCCCTAAAATTTTAACTTTTTTTTAGTATTTCAAAAATCATTTCAATGAGAAATTAGCTAATTCCATGTAGTTTATCTGAGATTTTTCTCATAAATTTTTCATGAATAATTGATTTTTTGCTAATTTTCAAAGTGGACACATCTTGAAAAATAGAAAATTGAGTATGCTCCCCCCTAAATTTTTTTAAAACTAATCAAAAATCCAAAAAAAATTGAATACTATAGAATGGCGTCTAGTTTCTAAAAATATAATTTATTTGAAATTTTGATGAACGGTTAAAAACAAAGTCAAAAATACCACACACTAGTTTTTGACAAAAAATAGATACACTAACAAAAGAAATTAAAGATGAAATCCTTAACATACTCAAAATGTGAAAAAAAATTATATCCAGTTAGAAAGCTAAGAGAGAGCTTAAGATTATGGTGGTATTTTTTTAACTTGTCATTGAAACATGTGCAAACATGATGGAGAGCACACTCTAGATTATGTAATTTTCATTACAATCTAGAAAAACACATCTTTTGATATCCAAAACATAGTCCAAGCCTTTGGGTTGGAAGCCCAAGGCAACTCTAAGCCAAAGGTTTGTAAATTACCAAAGCAAAGCATAACACAAGCGCATTATAATGCACTTGCATTATGGTGAAATAAAATTATCTCACTCCTTTTCTCCTTACCCCTTTCTATTAATCTCTCTCTCTCTCCCCTCCTATCTCTCACCTCTTTACCTCCTACCCTCTCTCTCACTCTCTACTTCCCTCCCCTCTCTACCTCCTACCCTCTCTCTCACTCTCTACTTCCCTCTCCTCTCTACCTCCTACCCTCTCTCACTCTCTAATTCCCTTCCCTCTCTACCTCCTACCCCTTCTCTCACTCTCTACTTCCCTCCCCTCTCTACCTCCTACCCTCTCTCTCACTCTCTACTTCCCTCCCCTCTCTGCCTCCTACCCTCTCTCTCATTCTCTACTTCCCTCCCCTCTCTACCTTCTACCCTCTCTCTTAATATCTACTTCCCTCCCCTCTCTACCTCCTACCCTCTCTCTCACTCTCTACTTCCCTCCCCTCTCTACCTCCTACCTTCTCTCTCTCTTTGAGAGAGAGAGGTTTAGGGTTTAGGGGTTAGGGGTCAAGGTTTAAGGGCATTATTTAGGGTTTATGAGTTTAGGGTTGATCAAGATTAGGGTTTACAGTTTAGGGGTTAGGATTTAGAAGAATTATTTAGGGTTTAGGGGTTAGGGGTTAGGGGTTAGGGTTTAGGGGTTTACGGTTTACGGTTTAGGGGTTAGGAGTTAGGGTTTAGGGGTTTAGGGTTTAGGGTTTAGGAGTTAGTGTTTAGGGATTTAGGGTTTAGGGTTTAGGGTTTATGGGGTTAGGGTTTAGGGGTTTATGGTTTAGGGTTTAGGGGTTAGGTTTTCGGGGTTTAGGGTTTAGAGAGAGATAGAAAGAGGGGACCAATAGAGATTGGGAGAGCTAGAGGAGACAAAGGGGAGAGATAGGGAGATAGAGAGTGAGGGACATGTCTAGAGATATAAGGAGAGAGATTGAGAGGTAGAGGGATGATAGAGATAGGGAGATAGGGGAGAGATAGGGAGATAGAGGTTTAGGGTTGCTTGGGTTTAGGGTTTATGGGTTTGGAGTTTAGGGGTTTAGGGTTGCGCAGGTTTAGGGTTTAGAGGTTAGGGGTTAGGGTTAAGGGGCATTATTTAGAGTTTATGATTTATGGTTTAGGGGTTAGGGGTTAAGTATTAGAGGTTTAGGGTTAAGGGTTTAGAGAGAGAGGACTGATAGGGAGATATAGATGAGACCAAGGGGAGAGATAGGGAGATAGAGAGTGAGCGACATCGCCAGAGACATAGGGAGAGATATTAAGAGGTAGAGGGACTATAGAGATAGGGAGATTAGGGAGAGATAGGGAGATAGAGGTTTAGGGTTTAGGGTTTAGTATTTAGGGGTTAGGGTTTAGGGGTATTATTTAGGGTTTAGGGGTTTAGCGAGAGAGGGACATAGGTTTAGGGTCACTCAGGTTTAGGGTTTAGGAGTTATGGGTTAGGGGTTACTGGTCAGGGTTTAGGGGCATTATTTAGGGTTTATAAGTTTAGGGTTTCTCAAGTTTAGGGTTTAGGGTTTAGGGGTTAGGGGTTAGGGGTTAGGGGAATTATTTAGGGTTTATGGGTTTAGGGTTGCTCGAGTTTAGGGTTTAGGGGTTTAGGGTTTCTTGAGTTTAGGGTTTAGGGTTTAGGGGTTACGGGTTAGGGGTTAAGGGTTAGGGGTTTAGGGGTTTATGGTTTAGAGAGAGATAGAGAGAGGAGATCGATAGATATTGGGAGAGATAGAGGAGACAGATGGGAGAGATAGGGAGATAAAGAGTGAGGGATATGTCCAAAGACATAGGGAGAGAGATTGAGAGGTAGAGGGATGATAGAGATAGGGAGATAGGGGAGCGATTTTGAGATAGAGGTTTAGGGTTTCTTTGGTTTAGGGTTTATGGGTTTGGGGTTTAAGGTTTAGGGGTTTAGGGTTGCTTGGGTTTAGAGGCATTATTTAGGGTTTATGGTTTAGGAGTTAGGGGTTAAGGTTTAGAGGTTTGGGGTTAATGTTTAGAGGTTTAGGGTTTAGGGTTTAGAGAGGGAGAGAGAGGATTGATAGGGAGATATAGATGAGACCAAGGGGAGAGATTGAGAGGTAGAGAGATGATAGATCTAGGGAGATAGGGGAGATATCTAGCGAGATAGAGCTTTAGGGTTTCTTGGGTTTAGGTTTTAGGGTTTAAGGGTTTGGGTTTTAGGGTTTAGGGTTTCTTGGGTTTAGGGTTTAGGGGTTAGGGATTAAGGTTTAGGGTCATTATTTAGGGTTTAAGGTCTATGGTTTAGGGCTTAGGGGTTAAGGTTTAGAGGTATAGGGTTTAGGGTTTAGAGAGAGAGAGAGGACTGATAGGGATATATAGATGAGATAGATGGGAGAGATAGGGAGATAGAGAGTGAGAGACATGGTTAGAGATATAGGGAAAGATATTGATAGGTAGAGGGATGATAGAGATAGAGATATAAAGGTTTAAGGTTACTTGGGTTTAGGGTTTAGGGGCATTATTTAGGGTTTAGGGGTTTAGGGTTACATGTCAAAAGTAGTCTCTCTATGTTTATCTCTCTCTCTCTCTCTCTCTCTCTCTCTACCTCCTACCCTCTCCCTCCCATATATACCTCCTACCCTCTCTCTCTCTCACCTTTGTACCTCCCTCCTTACTTTCCATGCATGAAAGCACATAAACTTTCCATGCATAACCAAAAAAATAGACAAAAAGCATGTGGGATCCATGCTTAAGTCCCACATGCTATGTTATTCCCTTCTTTTCATGCACAATCAGACAACAAAACACTTTTTTATTTTGTTGGCATTTTGACAATCATTGTTTGCTTAATCCACCCCTTTTTTTTTGTTTTTCAATGTAGAAGAAGTAAATTGGATGTTTTTAGATAGAATTTAATTATTTAAACTAATAGTTTCATGTTTCATATTGTTTCAATGCTAATTTTCATGTATTTAGATTGAATTTGATGATATATGTTTTTTTCTCAATTCTCATTAATCTTATTAGAGTTATATAGAATTCAACATTGAATACGAAGGAACTTGCCAAAAAGATCAAATTTTTGAGGATTTTGAAGCCAAATTTTTGAGGATTGATCAACTCAAATCTTGAAATCTAAGTTATGTTCTTTATGTATTCGTTTACTTCACTTTATGATTATGTTAAAGCATGAAATCTCATGTTATAGGACAATCATGAGGGAAGTGAGAGGATTATCATTTTAAAAAGTTAAATTATCATGAGAAAGTGAATTTATATTTATTTGAGATAACAATCTATGACAACAAGCCATATCACCATGGGAAGGAAATCATCAAGATAGTATTGGTATATATTTATGAAGGAAGTCTTATCAACAATCAATGATAATTCTAAACTAGAGCAAGGCCATGGAAATAGTTTCATTGTGGAGTAGATGTGTAATCACATGTTTCTATTATCCTGATACAAACACTAACCTAAACAATTAGAAGGATACTAAGGGAAATCATGTTAGTCAATGAATTATCATCATGCTAAAATCAAGCTAAGGATTTTTACTTGAGAATACTCACTTGGAAGAACTATCATAGTAGCCTAAAGAGTAAATTATAATGTAGTAGCTATCATGCAACCCTAGGAATAGTTATGACCTCTTACCCATGGGTAGGATAGCAACTGATACACAAGGTGGAAATCAAGACTAAATGATAAGTCAATTAATCTCAAATCCATGCAAAAAAGATATCCATGATACTATATAAACATATCTAGGTGGTCGTGAAAGGATATTCATATGGTAGGGAAGATTGTTGTCAACTAAAAGATAACCATACATGTCATTAGCATAGTTATTAGAATAATTATAATCATAATGAGGTTGTCTTCAATAGATAGTAACTTGTCAAGGAGTTATTAGATAGTTAACGAAGACAGATTATTGATATTGGTGGGTGCATAGCCTTTTCATGATTTAATGAAAGAGTCATGCATCCTGAAGTAGCAGTCAAGATCAAAAGGACACCAAACTTTGTGAAGCTACAAAAAGAAACTAAATTTGACACTAGATTATAATTTTCACAACCAATTTGACTAGGAATGGGAGATGAATTAGAGAAGCGATTTGTCCTAAATAGGAATGAATATGTTTCATCTTTAATCTAACTTGTCATGTTTTTAGATCTTTCATTGATCTTGATTAAAATCTTTGTGTTTCATTTTTTGTTTATCTCAATTTTTTGCTAGCTAGTAGGAGGTTGCTCTACATACACTATTTTAACAAAAATATGATAGAGGAAGAAAGTATTAAAAGAGAACCTAATACAAGATCAAACAAATTTTTTGAGAAGATATTGTAAGAAAATGTGAAATTAACCTAGAGATTGTGCCTACCACCATTTCTAAATGTTGACCATATCTTGACCATTGATGTAATGCTAAAAAATTATTATGGAAAAGTTGATTTCTATATATAGATAGAGCTAAAAGACATTGTAAGTGTTGGAAGAGTTCCTTTGCATTGCTATATTCTTAAATATCATATGAACGATGAATGTTAGTTACTCCATGAAGTACAAGAATAGTATGATATATGTCATCTCACCTTGTAATTCAAATTTTATCCTAGGTTAATCTTGATTTGTAAAAGATTGCTAGTATATGACATGTGTGCAATCTTTATGTTTCGGGTCAGACCACCCTAGGAAACTATAAATTTTTTAGATTTATAATCATTTATTCACTTTAAATATATTATTATATTTTAAGATTTGTGTATGAGATTACTTTACTCTATTGTACCAAGATGGAATAATTTACTGTCTTATTCATGATGCATATAGAAATCAACATCATTCTGAGGAAATGAGCAAAGACTCTAACTCCAGAAGATCGTGAAGCTAAGAATGAAAAGAAAAGAGAAAGAATGAGGTGACTTCGTGAAAGTAGGAAATTGTCAACCATAGAAGAAGACATGACACCAATTCAAGAGGAACATGAATCATCTAATCAAGCTAATAGAGAGATGGAATTAGCGACACAAAGGAAATCAATGTGAAACCTCCATTCAACGAGGAAATTGAATCTTGAAGTTGGAGGCACTCCATCTTTCATGGGTCAAGTTGAAGGTGCACCATCATTCTCTTCTCAAATTAGAGGCACTCCATCTTTCATAGGTCAAGTTGAAGGTACATCTTCATTCTCTTCTCAACTTGGAGGCATGGCATCATTTAAATGTCAAGTTGAAGGGGCACCATACTCTCCATCTCAACTTCAAGGCTTTTCATCTTTTCCATCTCCAATTGAAGGTACACCATCTATCCCATCTCAAGTAAATATTAAAGAAATTCCTAATACTGAGTCAACTTTACCATTGAAAATGCCTCCTAGAATTTTGCATAGAAAGCCTAAGTTTCTAATTGATATCAATGAGAATGTTTTAAATCCCATGTAGGATAAGATTCCCAAGAGCACTTGCCAAATATATGCCAATAATGTATGGAAATCAATCTTTGAGAATATAAATGAAACTAGAAGATGTCAACTATTTGTTGAATTGATGAAAAATCTAAAATTCAGGCACATTATGAAGATTCTTAACCTAAGAACATTAGATGCTTCAATTAAAAAATTAATTGTAAAGAATCTAATGAGTGCATATGAGAGTGTGGGTTCCATCTCATGCACCAAGGATAGTAATGTCACATGACATGTCATTATGTCAACAATAGTAAGCCATCAAACAAATAAATCTCGCCTCATTAGAAAGACAAGTGAAGCATTGAAAATAAGTAGAAAAACTCTAATGAGAGCCATTGGAAGGAATGAAAGAGTTGAGGGTCCAAATACAAATGAATTGTGGGAATTCTCTAAGACACTCCCACAGAAAGATAAATTTGTTGTTGAAACCTTGAGATCCTCATTTAAGAATTTTAGAAAAATAACACAAGGGTATCTCCTAATGCAAGAGATGTTATAAGAAGGAGAATTGGTTGTAGAAACTATGAGCCACATCTAAAGCATTTTTTTGATGTGACTCAAACACAGTTTTTCAAGAAATTTTAAGAGATGTATCCTTAAATCAAAATAAGTCAAATGTATTTTGAAATGGTAAAGCCTTTTTAGGTCAAAATAAATCACACACACACAACTTGTTGTTGTAGAGTACATATTGAGTTTTCTAATCATTATGATGTTTATAGATATATATGTGTAGATTTGCATACTAATGATGTTTTGTAGGAGTGTAATATAAAGTGTCCACCTAGATCTTCAAGAGATTTCATATCGAGTATCTTATGTCAATGAGTGGATGATCAATTAGTCTACAAGAACTAATGCTTGGATGGCACATGTGATTATTATGGTGGGTTGCAATATTTTCCAATTTGTGAACATATGGAGAACACACATGCAATTGGGAATGAACTAGTAAGTTTTGGAAAATATAAGATAGTGGCATATAGTCTAAAAGATGGTAAAGAAATAGAAAGGTGTGAATTGGTCATTAAAAAGATTCTAGTGTATCAGTTTATCTCTATTTTCTGAGACAATATAGTTTATGAGTATGCAACACATACCCATAGAGCTCGATGGTTGGACTTGCAATTCAAGTTATGAAAGGACACGTTTCCACTTGGTACTATCATTTAGGTTGTTGAATTTGTAGAGAAGTACAAACTACAACCACATAATGAGGTGTAATCATGGTATTACAACTCTACGTAGGTTGTCATATTTGTGCATATAACATTCATTCATGTAAATGATAGTACAGAGGATAATAGGAAGATCTTGAGGGAGTATCATTTTTATATTAGTGATGATCGCACACATTCTATATAGTTCATGCAAGGCTACTTTCAAATGTTCTACCGTGATTTGACTAGCAGGAGTATATCATTTCCTCAACATATCATATGGTTAGATAATTATGCATCACAATTAAAGAACTCGAGGATGTTCTATTGGTTGATTAGGATGCATAGGATGAATGGTGTTCAACATATGTGGAATTTTTGTGAGGCCGAGCATGTATCAAAAGAGCATTAGTACGAGAAGAGTTGAAGTACAAAGACAATGTAAAGTTGACAGATGTGAGATCTATTGTCGAATGGTGTAATACTACAATGGGTCCAGGGAATGGAGGTAAGTCTATAGTTCATAGATATTTTTGGTTGATTGATGATACTAACATTACAAAATTTGAGGATTGTTTGACATTGATAGGATCGAGTGAGCTACACTCCTTTAGAAGCTCTAATGTAGGTT
This sequence comes from Cunninghamia lanceolata, assembly GCA_027924645.1. Classification (NCBI taxonomy): domain Eukaryota; kingdom Viridiplantae; phylum Streptophyta; class Pinopsida; order Cupressales; family Cupressaceae; genus Cunninghamia; species Cunninghamia lanceolata. The sequence continues at coordinate 1,675,029 of BSBN01000665.1, forward strand.
CATCGAGTATTTATACATGATGGATGGTATGCTTTTGTTCTTCATGTATAGATCAAGCTTGGTATTATTGTTAGTCAAAGGAGTGGGTTGATGAATGGTCTACAAGAAGCCTAAACCTGATTGACACGTATCGACTCCTGACAACACTATAACTCACAGAGATTGAATCATCAATTGACTTTAACCATGTTTTAGATCTAGTTCAACTAGGTATTATTAGCATTCAAATTTAATGAAATTAAATATTCCATCTTATTTTATATTTTTTTGTATTGTTGACTATATTGATCGAACTAAATGCACATATCAATGCAAGGCATGTTTATGCAATTATTGTAGCTGAAGATAATGAAGAAGGAATAGATTATTATTTGTGTCATTATGTTGAGGTAAAAAAGAAATTAGATGCCCCTATTATAGATGGAGAAAATATCAAGTACCCTACAAGATCCGTGGTTGTTATTAGAACACGGTGTAGAAGGTACCCAGTGAAGAAGTCTGATGTGTGGTTGTTTGAGACTTTAACACACATAGGAAGATTCTTCATTACTCCAACCTTGTTGTGGCATGAAATGTTTGTTTGATCAAATATGGGGGTATACCATTGAACAAGACTTTGTGGAAGGTTCATGAGTCTGACCATCAAGCAATAATCAACATAATAAGGAGTAGAGAAGACTTGGATGGTTCATTAGATTGAATTAGTGGAATAATAGAAAGGTATGTTATTTTTCTTTTCTATCCTCATTTAACCTTCTATATTTTTGACACCTATCTTACCTTCTTGTATGTGCTCCTTGGTCCTATTTGATTAGCTTCATTTTATTATAGAGTTCAATGGTGTACTCATTTTAGCTAAATAGTGCAATTACATTTGAATGTAGGATTTGAGTATGATGGAGGTAGGCATGATCCTTATGAAGTTACCTTTGGAAGGAAAGTAAGGTAAGTTTTCATGATTATTTCATGATGATATGTCCTTTAGTTACTATTTCATAATGAGTTTTAATGATTTTTAATGATAAACCCTCATTTGTTTCTTTACATTTGGTGCTAACAATTGATAGCAGTGGTAAGGGAAGCCTTAATTGATACCCTACAAGACATTAGATCAAGTGAGAACACCTTTATAGTACAAAATTTTTATCTACTAGAAAGGTATTAGGACAAAAATTTTACATTTGGGACCTCCTAGGCCAAACAAATGGTGCCAATGCATTCAAGTGGGTGGGTAAATGCTAGGGAGGTGTCTTTTCAGTGGTGAAGCCTCCTGGTCGTTATCGGCTACATTAAATACACATAATCTCTTAATAGCCCTAAGACAGAAAAGGTGTCAAACTTTGGATTGGTTGTTCCATCAAATTGTGATACCTAGGAACATATTATTTGCATGTATAGGTGGATGTCAAGTCTATATACAAAAACCTACCTCAATTTTTTTAAATCAATTTCATTTGCCTATGGTGGCAAGGAACACATTGTTCCAAAATGCTTTAGTTTCATGTAGTGGAAAGGTGTTAGGAGTGAAATTTTACATTCCATAGCTTGTGGGGTTGAACCAATAGCGCCAACATGTTAGGTTGGGTGGGTAATTGTTGCAAGTATGGGCCTAACCGGTGTTGTCATTGATGTCAACATACTCCTGTTGCATTGATGTCAAAGATTGGATGAGTTGTATGCTGAGGATATTGAGAAAATTAGTCCTATCAGAAACAAAGAAGAACAGTGAAGATAGTGAAGCTCTATGAAGTGAAGATCAGAGGATGCGCATCAAAGGGTTTGTAGATATGTGTCTAAAGGTGATCCAGTAAAGATTTGAGAGGTCCACATGAAGATTTGAAGAAGTTATGGCCATATGAGTAAAACTAATTCCAGTAGATGTTCAGAGGTGACTAACACAAATAGGTCTAATGAGATCCAGAAATGCAATATCCTGTTCTACGGATTTGGTGGAGTGTTTAGGAAGTCAATGGGAATTGACAACTCAATTGGTTCGTGGTCTGGAGGTCTGCAAGCATCTATTTCAATATGAGAGTGATGACTGACGATGTTCTTAAGATTCCAGATGAAGAAGAGAATGAGTTTAGTTATCAGAAGTGGTGTGGATCTTCTTGGTGAATCAGGCAAGCTTGTGGGGGCCTCTAGAATGTATCCAGTTTGTGTTGGTGGTCTGCATTGAAGATTGAGCTCGTAATTAAAGAATTACTTCCAGATGATGATGTTCTTCCTCAACTTGGCCGACTGGATGATTTACACATCTTGCAGAGGATCTTGAAGATGTTCTGCGAAGGATGGCATGTTCTTCAAAGAAGATTAAAGTCCCAAATATCTGTGGCCGACAGGTGGTGATTCGCATGAAGTCTTTTGTAATAAGTCAAGTTGTATTTGTGTATTTTCTCTGTAATAAAATAAAGTGTGCCGACTTTGATGATTATCCCAAAGTCAATGTCTTGTATAAATAAGAGTTGTGAAGTCATTTCAAAAGTGGAGTAGAGAAGATGAGAGTGTGGTAGAGAGGAGAAGAGCGAAAAGTAGAGCAGAAGTATTGAGCTTAAATGGAATTGACTCAAGCATGTTGAAGATGCTATTCTTTAGTTCAAGTATATTTATTATTCTGTAGACAATGTGTCTCCTATAGGCAGAGGGCCTCTTGTGAGTAGTGTACTCAGGCAGTGAGCCCTAATTGCCATGTTCCATTTTTTTCCATTTATTCTTTTAACAGAGAATACAATCTTGGGTTAGTCACCCCATGGTTTTCCCCTTAACCAAGTTTTCCATGTTAAAATCTTGGTGTCATATGTGTTAATGTGTTTATGCTCTTGAATTATTGTATTGTGTTTCATGATTGATTTATTATTATGCTGTTGAATTACAAGAAGGATTAAAGTGGTTAATAAAAGAAAAATTTTGGGACAATTGATTCACCCCCCTCTTAGTTGTCTGTCTTGAAACTAAAAATTGGTATCAGAGCCAAGTTCCTCTAGAAGAAGCTTAACTACTTGAGGAGATCTAGAATGTTGACCTACAAGGATAGTCCAAGGTTTGATGGTTCAAACTTCACTGCCTAGACAAACCGCATGGAATGTCACTTACAATGCATTGGATATCAGTATTGGAACATAACCTTAATTAAATATGTTCCCCAACAAATGGCCCTACAACTCTAAATGAAATCAGAGATGCAAAGAATAATCTTTAAGCTAAAGAAGCCCTACTAAGTGCCTTGTCTAATTCAGAGCTGACAAATGTTATGGGTTTGAAGACTGCCTATGAAATTTGGACAAAGCTTGAAAATCTATATGAAGGAGAAAAATATGTTAAGTGTGCCAAGATACATAGTCTGAAAGGAAGGTTTGAAAACTTAAAGATGAGTAAAGATAAGAATATCACTCCTTACATGACAAAAGTAAATGAGCTTGTTTGTGGCATTAGATGTGCTGGTGGAGTTTTGGATGAAGATGAAATTGTTGCTAAAGTTCTTAGATCCTTACCTCCTACTTATAAACACAAAGTTGTTGCTATTGAGGAAATTAGATCCTTAACAACTATCACAAGGGATCAATTGGTTGGTAAGACATCTGCATTTGAGTTAGTTGAGTTTGGTGATGCACTCCCAAGACTGAATCTGCATTCAAAGCTAGTGCCTCTACAAAAGGCAAATAGAGATATGATCTAGGAGAAAGTTCCTAAAGAAAATTAACTTGGTATGAGAAAGCAAGAAAAGATCTGGAAGAGGATGTATTAGAAGCTGAACAACTTGAGGTCCTCATTGCAAAGAGACTGCCAAGAGGATCCAATAAGTATGAAGGAAAATTGCCTTTCAAATATTTTAACTATAACAAGATTGGTCATTTTGCCTCAAGGTGTCCTAAAAGATTTTCTAGGCCAAACCCTAATAGATCAAGATTTCAAAAGAAGTGTTACTTTGTTCATGAAGATGATGAATCAGAGACAAGAAACAAATCTAGAAGTGACTGGGTGTTTATTGCCATCAAGGAAGAAGATCCAATGCCCTCTGAATCTGTCAATTATAAAATGATAGAAAGAGCTCTGGCTGCCCAAGTTGAAGAAAAGGATGATTGGGTCATTGATAGTAGATGCTCCCACCATATGACAGGTGACAAAAATAAGTTCATAGATTTGGAAAGATATGAAGGAGGAGTTGTAAAATTTGGTGATAATTCTACTGGCAGAATCAGAGGTAGAGGAACTATTTCTCTTGATGGAAAGAACAAAACCAGTGATGTACTATATGTTGAAGGTCTAAAGCACAATCTTCTCAGTGTTGGATAGTTGGTGGACAAAGGCTATGATCTCTGATTCGAAAATGGAAAATGTAATATCTTTGAAAGTTCTAGAACAGAGATTGCATCTGGTACTCAAACAAAAGGTAACATCTTCCACTTGGTTGGTACTGGAAAAAGTTGTTTATTTGTTCAAATTGATCAGAGTTGGTTGTGGGATAGGAGAATGTGTCGTGAATTTTGATAACATCATCAAGATAAGCAACACTCAGGCTGTAAGAGATCTTCTAAGACTAGTGAAACCTACTAATAGTTTGTGCAAAGAATGTCAGTTGGGTAAGCAGAGCATAATCACATTCAAAAATAAGGAACAATCTTCTACTAGATTGTTGGACTTAGTACATATTGATCTATGTGGACTGGCAAGAATCAAGAGTTTGCAAGGTGATAGATACTTCATGTTATTAATTGATGAGCACTCCTAGATTATGTGGGTGACTTTTCTGAAAGAAAAATCTGAGGCTCTTGAGAAATTCAAAATATTCAAAGCTATGGTTGAAAATGAAACTGGATTAAACATAAAATGTCTCAGGTTTGATAGAGGTGGAGAATTCACATCGAGAAAGTTCATAGAATTCTGTGAGAAACATAGGATAAAAAGACAGTTATCTACTCCAAGGACTCCACAGTAGAATGTAGTGGAGAGAAAGAACCGGACCATCCAGGAAGCATCTAGAACCATGATGTTGGAAGCAAATGTTCCTCAGATCTACTGGAGAGAAGTTGTAAGCACTGCTATCTATAATCTTAATCGAGTACAAATCAGAAGCAATACCGGTAAGACCCCTTATGAACTTTGGTTTGGCATCACTCCCACTATCAAGTATTTCAGAGTCTTTGGTAGAAAATGTTACATTAAAAGAGATGAAGACCTTGGCAAATTTGATGCTAGAAGTGATGAAGGAATATTCTTGGGTTATTCTACTCAAAGAAAAGCATACCGGTGTTATAACAAGAGATTGAGAAAGATTATGAAAAGTACAAATGTGAAGGTTGATGAAGCTATTGAAAAACCCTCAAGGTTCTATGAATATGAAGAAGATGATCAGAATGATATTTTTGTTCAAGAAGTCCAAGCCCCCTCTGAAATTTAGACCCAGACTGATCCAGAGAATCCTGAAATACAGGAAGAAGAGATGAGTTTGAATGAACCTGTCCAAGAAATAGAAGTGCAAGAAATTTCCAAAACTCCCAGGTATGTAAGACTGAATCATTCTGAAGATCAGATCATAGGTGATAAAAGAAAAGGTGTTCAAGCATGAAGAAAGATTTCTCAAGACTTAGAAAAGTATTGTTTGATTTCAAAAATTAAACCAAAAATAGTAGGTGAAGCATGCAATGATGAAAGCTGAACTAAAGCAATGAAGGAAGAGTTGATGCAGATTGAGAAAAATCACACTTGGGATCATATTCCCAGACCTAGAAACAAAAATGTGATTGGAACCAAATGCGTCTTCTGGAATAAACTGAATGAAGATGGTGAAGTAGTCAGAAATAAAGCTAGATTGGTCTGTAAGGGTTATTCTCAAGTAGAAGGAGTTGACTTTAAAGAAACTTTTGCTCTAGTGGCAAGAATTGAAGCAGTCAAATTATTTCTTGCTTTTGCTGCCTTGAAGGATTTCAAAGTATATCAAATGGATGTCAAGTCTGCCTTCCTGAATGGTGATTTGGAAGAAGAGGTATACATTGAGCAACCAGATGGATTTCAATTGTCTAATCATGGTGATATGCTCTGCAAGTTGAAGAAAGCATTGTATGGACTCAAACAAGCCCCAAGAGCCTGGTATGAAAGACTGGATAAGCATCTTTTGAAGATTGGTTTCAACAATGGTACCGCTGACAGTAACTTGTACTTCAAAATTGATCATGAAAATATCTTGATTGTTGAAGTATTTGTTGATTATATCATTTTTGGAGTAAGAGATAGTTTGTGCAAAACTTTTGCAAATCAAATGAAAAGTGACTTTGAGATGTCCATGTTTGGGGAAATGAATTTCTTCTTGGGTCTGCAAATCACTCAAACAAAGAAAGGAATATTCATTTCACAAACCAAATATGTGAAAGAATTGTTGAGGAAATTTGGGATGGAAGAGTCAAAACCAATGAATACTCCCATGGAAACTAGATGTAAACTGAGAAAAGATGATGACTCTCCTAAGGGTGATCAAAAAAAGTACAGGTCAATGATTGGAGGACTACTATATCTTACTCAAACTAGACCTGACATTATGAATGATGTTGGTCTTATTGCCAGATTCCAAGTTGATCCTAGAGAATGTCATGTCATGGCAATCAAGAGGATTCTCAGATATCTAAAAGGAACAGTTGAGTATGGTTTATGGTATCCTAGAGATCATGATTTCTCTCTTCATGTATATACAGATGCGGTTTGGGCAGGAGATGTGGATGACCGGAAGAGTACCAGTGGTGGAGCATTCTTTTTAGGGAAAAGATTTATTTCTTGGCTAAGCAAGAAACAAGAGGCAATATCTCTATTCATTCCAGAAGTAGAATATATTGCAGCAGCAGGTAGTTGCACTCAAGTATTGTGGATGAAGCAAATGCTAAGAGACATTAGAGTGGAGTATGAGGAACCTATGACAATCTTCTATGATAATTCAAGTGCAATAAATATATCAAAAAATCCAGTGTTTAATTCAAAGATAAAACATATATCCATCAAGTTTCACTTTTTGAGAGAGTAGGTAAACAAGAATGAAGTCAGATTGGAGTTTGTGCCCTCCAAGGATCAGATTGCAGATATTTTTACTAAACCTCTACCTAAGGACTCTTTTGAGTATCTTAGGGAGAAGTTAGGGGTTATTAGTCCTCCAATTCAAAATTAAGGTGCACTGATGTGCATCAGTCCGGTGGATCTCTTAGTCATATCTTGTGGTCCGGATTGATTATAAGAAGTTGCTACTTAGGGGGAGCAGCCTGTATGATTCAGAAGATTGATGCAAGTATGTGTCCTTTACCATTGATGTCAAAGGGGGAGAGAAGACATGTGAAAAACAAAAAGTGGTTGTTGATCAAAGGGGGAGAAGTAAAGGATGAGAAGACATGTGAATGGTTGTTGTTGATAGGGGGAGCTATATCAGTTAGTAAGGAGAAATCCTTGTCATGATGGGTGAAATAGTTTTTCACATCATATGTTGCCATCAATGACAAAGGGAGAGATTGTTGCAAGTATGGGCCTAACCAGTGTTGTCATTGATGTCAGCATACTCTTGTTGCATCGATGTCAAGGATTGGATGAGTTGTGTGCTGACGATATTGAGAAAATTAGTCCTATTAGAAACAGAGAAGAACAGTAAAGATAGTGAAGCTCTATGAAGTGAAGATCCCAAGTAAGATGAAGATCAAAGGGTGCGCATCAAAGTGTTTGTAGATATGTGTCTAAAGGTGATCCAGTAAAGATTTGAGAGGTCCACATGAAGATTTGAAGAAGTTATGGCCATATGAGTAAAACTGGTTTCGACAGATGTTCAGAGGTGACAAAGTGACACAAATAGGTCCAGTGAGATCTGGAAATGCAATATCTTTTTCTATAGATTTGGTGGAGTGTTTAGGAAGTCAATGGGAATTGACAACTCAATTGGTTCATGGTCTAGAGGTCCGTAATCATCTATTTCAATATGACAGTGATAACAGACTATGTTCGTAAGATTCTGGATGAAGAAGAGAATGAGTTTAGTAATCAGAAGTAATGTTCTTGGTGAATCAGGCAAGCTTATGGGGGTCTCTAGATTATGTCCAGTTTGTGTTGGTGGTCTACATTAAATATTGAGCTCGTAATTGAAGAAAGTTAGATCATGGGCACACAACTGAGAGGGGGGGTGAATCAGTTGTACAAAAACTTTCTTTTACTTCAAACACTTGATTCTTCTTTGTTCTTTAATAGCATATCAATTAACCATTCATGAAAGCATAAAACATAAACACCAGAGTAGATAAACATCAACACATTAGACACCAAGATTTTGATGTGGAAAACTCGGTCAAGGGAAAAACCACAGGGTGATTAACCCAAGGATTATTCTTTGTTAGAAGAATAGGAAAAATAGATGGCACATGCCAATTAGGGATCACTGCCCAAGCACACTGCTCACAAGGAGGCACACTACCTACAAGAGACACACTGTCTACAAGATAACAAGTATTACAAACTTGAACTAGAGATTGACATCTTTACCATGCCTAGATCAGTTCCATTTAAGCCCAAAAACTCTTGCTCTACCTTTTGCACTTCTCTTCGCTATATCATGCTCATCACCACAAGACACACTTCAAAATGAATTCACAATCCCTTATTTATACAAGGCATGAACTTAGGAACAGTCATCTAAGTCGGCAAGCATCTACAAGATCATTTGCAAGACGTGTAATACATCCGGTCGGCCTGTCTCAGGAAGAACACCAATATCAGTGGTTATTCTTCAAATGCAAACTCTAACTTTAATGCAGACCACCAATAAGAATTGTACATGATCCAAAGATCAACAAAACCTTTCCTGAGTCATCAAGAACATCTGTACTTTATCAGATTATTGGAATTCTTCTGTTCTTCATCCGAAACTTCAAGAACACAGTCTGTCCTTACTGTCATAATGAAAAAAATTCTTTCAGACCTCCAAATCATTCATGAATCTAGTTGTCACTTCACACTAACTTCTTCAACACTCCTTCCAATCTGCAGAATGAGATAATGTAATTCCGGATCTCACCAGACCAATCTGTGACACTCTGTCTCCACTAAACACCTACTGGAACTGGTTCTACACAAATAGCCATAACTTCTTCAGATCTTTATGTAGACCTCTAAAATCTTAACTGGGACATCTCAAGACTCATATCTACAAACCCTTTAAACTGCATCCTCTAATCCTCAACCTATTGAGTACTTTTGCCTTCTTTTCATCAATGTTCTTCACTGTTCTTGATGGAAACTAATTTTCTTAATAACCTCAGCACACAGCTTATCCAATCCTTCTTATCAATACAATATGAGTATGTTGACATCAATGACAACACTGGTGAACCTCATACTTGCAACAATCTCCCCCTTTGTCATTGATGGCAAAATATGATGTGAAAAACCATCAAGACAAGAACTTCTCCTTTCTGTCATAGCTCCCCCTATCAGCAACAACTCTTCACATGTCTTCTCTTCCTTTACTGCTCCCCCTTTGATCATCAACCACTTGTTTTTCACATGTCTTCTCTCCCCCTTTGACATCAATGGCAAAGGGATCATACTTGCAATTCTAACACATCAGAATCATACCAGCTACTCCCCCTTAGTAGCAGCTCCCCATCATCAATCTGGATCACAAGATATGACTGTGATATCCACCGGACTGATGCACATCAGTGCATCCTAGTTCATCACCGGAGGGGCCATGACCCCTAACTTCTCCCTGAGATACTCAAAAGAGTCCTTGGGAAGAGGTTTAGTAAAAATATCTACAAGCTGATCCTTGGAGGGCACATACTCCAATCTGACTTTACCCTTGTTCACTTGCTCTCTCAGAAAGTGAAATTTGATAGATATATGCTTGGTCTTAGAATGCAATACCAGATTCTTAGAAATATTTATTGCACTTGAATTATCACAGAAAATTGTGATAGGCCCCTCATATTCTACTTGAATATCTCTTAGCATTTGCTTCATCCACAAAAGTTGAGTGCAACTACCTGCTGCTACAATATATTCTGCTTCTGTTGTAGACAGGGATATTGCTTCTTGCTTAGCTAAGAAACCGACCTTTTTCCTAAAAAGAATGCTCCTCCACTTGTACTCTTCCTATCATCCACATCTCTTGCCCAATCTGCATCTGTATATGCATGAAGAGAAAAGTCATGATCTCTGGGATACCATAGGCCATACTCAACTGTTCCTTTCAAGTACCTAAAAATTCTTTTGATTGCCATGACATGAGATTCTCTGGGATCAGCCTGGAATCTTGCCACAAGACCAACAGCCTGTATTATATCTGGTCTAGTCTGACTGAGATATAGTAATCCTCCAATCATTGATCTGTACTTTGTCTGATCTATCTTAGGAGAGTCATCATCTTTGCTCAACTTACATCCGGTAGCCATAGGAGTGTTCATTGGCTTTGAATCTTCCATTCCAAATTTCTTCAATAGTTCTTTCACATATTTGGTCTGAGAGATAAAGATTCCTTTCTCTGTCTGAGTAATTTGCAGACCCAAGAAGAAATTCATTTCACCGAGCATTGACATTTCAAACTCACTTTTCATTTGGTATGCAAAGGTTTTACACATACTGTCTCTTCCTCCAAAGATGATATCATCAACAAATACTTCAACAATCAAAATGTTTTCATGATCAATTTTGAAATATAGGTTACTATCAGCAGTACTTTTGTTGAAACCAATCTTCAAAAGTGTTCAGCCTCTCATACCATGCTCTTGGGGCTTGCTTTAGACCATACAGTGCCTTCTTTAATTTGCAGAACATATCACCATGCTCAGATAACTAAAATCCATCTGGTTGTTCAATGTACACCTCTTCTTCTAGGTCACCATTCAGGAAAGCAGATTTGACATCCATCTGGTACACTTTGAAATCTTTGAAGGCAGCAAATGCAAGAAATAGTCTGACTGCTTCAATTCTTGCCACTGGAGCAAAGGTTTCCTCAAAATCAATCCCTTCTATTTGAGAGTAGCCTTTGCAGACTAATCTGACCTTATTTCTGATTACTTCACCAACTTCATTTAGTTTGTTCCGGAAGACCCATTTGGTTCCAATCACATTCTTATTTATAGGTCTAGAGACAAGATCCCAAGTGTGATTTTTCTCAATTTGCATTAATTCTTCTTCCATTGCTTTTGTCCAATTTTCATCATTGCATGCTTCATTTATTGTCTTAGGTTCAATCTTTGAAATCAGACAACATTCATCTGAATTTTGAGCAACATTCCTTCTAGTTTGCACACCTTTGCTTTTGTCACCTATGATCTGATCTTCAGAGTGGTTCAGTCTTACATACCTTCAAACTTTGGGAGTTTCTTGCACTTCTACTTCTTGATCATGCTCATTCAGACCTGTCTCTTCTTCCTGATTTATCAGATCAGTCTGAATCTGACTTTCAGGAGAGGATGTAGCTCCTCGAACCAGAACATCATTCTGATCATCTTCATCATACTCATAAAATCTTGAGGGCTTCTCAATACCTTCATCAACCTTCACATTTGTACTTTCTATCATCTTTCTCAGTCTCTTATTGTAACACCGGTATGCTTTGCTTTGAGTGGAGTAACCCAAAAAGATTCCTTCATCACTTCTAGCATCAAACTTTCCTAGATCTTCATCTCTTTTAATGTAACACTTGCTACCAAATACTCTGAAATATCTCATAGTAGGAGTGATGCCAAACCAAAGTTCATAGGGAGTCTTACTGGTATTGCTTCTGATTTGAACTTGATTGAGAGTGTAGACTGTAGTGCTGACAGCTTCTTTCCAAAACATCTTGGGAACATTTGCTTCCATCATCATTGTCCTAGATGCTTCCTGGATGGTCCGGTTCTTTCTCTCAACTACTCCATTCTGCTGTGGAGTCCTAGGAGTAGATAACTGTCTCTTTATACCATGCTTCCCAAAAAAATCTATGAATTCACCGGATGTGAATTCACCACCTCTATCAGACCTCAGACATTTCAGTTTTAATCTAGTTTGATTCTCTACCATAGCCTTGAAGATTTTGAACTTCTCAAATGCTTCTGATTTCTCTTTCAGAAAGGTGACCCACATCATCCGAGAATGGTCATCAATTAGTAACATGAAGTATCTATCACCTTGCATACTCTTGATTCTTGTCAGACCACATAGCTCAGTATGAACTAACTCCAATAATCTGGTAGAGGACTAATCCTTGCTTTTGAATGAGACTCTGCTCTATTTACCTAGCTGACATTCTTTGTACAAACTGTTTGTAGGTTTTACCAACTTTGGAAGATCTCGTACAGCCTGAGTATTGCTTATCTTGATGATGTTATCAAAATTTACATGACACATCCTTCTATGCCATAACCAACTCTGATCAATTTGAACAAATAGACAACTTTTATTAGTACCAACTAGATGGAAAATGTTACCTTTTGTTTGAGTACCAGATGTAATCTCAGTTTTGGAGCTTTCAAAGATCCTGCATCTTCCATTCTTGAACTGGAGATCATAGCCTTTGTCCACCAACTGACCAACACTAAGAAGATTGTGCTTCAATCCTTCAAAATACAGTACATTACCGATTTTGTTCTTTCCATCAAAAGAGATAGTTCCCCTACCTTTGATTCTACCAACAGAATTGTCACCAAACTTTACCATTCCTCCTTCATACCTTTCCAAATCTAAGAACTTGTTCTTGTCACCTATCATATGGTGAGAGCATCCACTGTCAATAACCCAATCATCCTTTTCTTCAACTTGGGCAGCCAAAGCTCTTTCTACAACCTTATGATTGGTAGATATTGGATCTTCTTCCTTGATGGCAATAAACACCCATTCATTTCCAGATTTGTCTCCTATCTCTAATTCATCATCTGTTACTCCTTCATTATCAGCTTCTTCATGAACATAATAACAATTCTTTTGGAACCTTTGTCTGTTAGAATTTGATCTTGTGGATCTTTCCGGACATCTTGAGGCAAAGTGACCAATCTTATTGCAATTGAAGCACTTAAAGGGTAATTTTCCTTCATACTTATCGGATCCCCTTGGCAGTCTTTTTGCAATGAGGGCTTCAAGTTGAGCTATTTCTGCTTCTTCCTCTTCCATGTCTTTTCTTGCTTGATCATACCATGATAGCTTCCTTGAAGAGTTTTCTCCCAGATCAAATCTTTGTTTGCCTTTCACATAGGCACTGGCTTTGAATGCAGATTCAGTCTTGGGGGGATCATCTCCAAACTCGGTCATTTCAAATGCAGCCAGTTTGCCAGCCAATTGGTCTCTTGTGACAGTTGTATGGGCTCTAAAATTTATCAATGGCAGCAACCTTAATTTTGTGGGCAGCAGGAAGGGATCTGAGAATTTTGCAAACAATCTCATTTTCATCCAAAACTCCACCAGCATTCCTAATTCCACACACCAGCTCATTTACTCTTGGCATAAAGGTAGTGATATTTTCATCATCTCTCATCTTCAATCTTTCAAATTTTCCTTTGAGACTCTGCAACCTTACACTCTTAACATACTCATCTCCTTCATGCAGAAGTTCCAGTTTAATCCAGATCTCATAGGCAGTTGGTAGGTTAATAACATTTGAGAGCTCTAAGTCAGTTAATGCACTTAGAAGAGCCTCTTTAGTCTGTAGATTGTTTTCAGCATCTGTGATTTCATTGAGAGTTGTTGGACCACCCTATGGAGGTGTATATGCTTTTGTGACCATGGACAAGTATGCCTTTCCCATACACTCCAGGTGACATTTCATGCAGCCTTTCTAAAGAGTGAAGTTGGTTGCATCAAACTTCGGACTGTCCTTCTTGTATGACAACATCCTAGATCTCCTCAAGTGGTTAAGCTCCTTTTAGAGGAACTTGGCTCTGATACCAATTGTTAGATCTAGGGCACACAACTGAGAGGGGGGGTGAATCAGTTGTACAAAAACTTGCTTTTACTTCAAACACTTGATTCTTCTTTGTTCTTTAATAGCATATCAATTAACCATTCATGAAAGCATAAAACATAAACACCAGAGCAGATAAACATCAACACATTAGACACCAAGATTTTGACGTGGAAAACCCGGTCAAGGGAAAAACCACAGGGTGATTAACCCAAGGATTATTCTCTGTTAGAAGAATAAGAAAAATAGATGGCACATGCCAATTAGGGCTCACTGCCCAAGCACACTGCTCACAAGGAGGCACACTGCCTACAAGAGACACACTGTCTACAAGATAACAAGTATTACAAACTTGAACTAGAGATTGACATCTTTACCATGCCTGAATCAGTTCCATTTAAGCCTAAAAACTCTTGCTCTGCCTTTCGCACTTCTCTTCACTATATCATGCTCATCACCAGAAGACACACTTCAAAATAAATTCACAATCCCTTATTTATACAAGGCATCGACTTAGGAACAGTCATCTAAGTCGGCAAGCATCTACAAGATCATTCGCAAGACATGTAATACATCCGGTTAGCCTGTCTCAGGAAGAACACCAATATCAGTGGTTATTCTTCAAATGCAAACTCTAACTTTAATGCGGACTACCAATAAGAATTGTACATGATCCAAAGATCACCAAAACCTTTCCTGAGTCATCAAAAACATCTGCACTTTATCAGATTACTGGAATTCTTCTATTCTTCATCCGGAACTTCAAGAACACAGTTTGTCCTTACTGTCGTAATGAAAAAGATTCTTCTGGACCTCCAAATCATTCACGAATCTAGTTGTCGCTTCACACTGACTTCTTCAACACTCCTTCCAATCCACAGAATGAGATAATGTAATTCTGGATCTCACCAGACCAATCTGTGACACTCTGTCTCCACTGAACACCTGCCGGAACCGGTTCTACACAAACAGCCATAACTTCTTCAGATCTTTATGTGGACCTCTAAAATCTTAACTAGAACATCTCAAGACTCATATCTACAAACCCTTTAAACCGCATCCTCTGATCCTCAACTTATTGAGTACTTTTGCCTTCTTTTCATCACCGTTCTTCATTATTCCTGATGGAGACTAATTTTCTCAATAACCTCAGCACATAGCTTATCTAATCCTTCTTATCAATGCAATATGAGTATGTTGACATCAATGACAACATTGGTTAACCTCATACTTGGAACAAAGAATTACTTCCAAATGATGATGTTCTTCCTCAACGTGGCTGACTGGATGATTTACGCATCTTGCAGATGATCTTGAAGATGATCTTGAAGATGTTCTGCAAAGGATGGCATGTTCCTCAAAGAAGATTGAAGTCCCAGATATGTGTGGCTGATAGAGTGGTGATTTGCATGAATTCTTTTTTAATAAGTCAAGTTGTATTTGTGTATTTTCTCTATAATAAAATAAAGTGTGCCAACTTTGATGATTATCCCAAAGTCGATGTCTTGTATAAATAAGAGTTGTGAAGTCATTTCAAAAGTGGAGTGGAGAGGATGAGAGTGTGGTAGAGAGGAGAAGAGTGAAAAGTAGAACAAAAGTATTGATCTTAAATGGAACTGACTCAAGCATGGTGAAGATGCTATTCTTCAGTTCAAGTATATTTATTATTCTGTAGACAGTGTGTCTCCTGTAGGAAGTGGGCCTCTTGTGAGTAGTGTGGTTGGGTAGTGATCCCTAATTAGCATGTGCCATTTTGTTCCTTTTATTCTTTTAACAAAGAATACAATCTTGAGTTAGTCACCCCGTGGTTTTTCCCTTAACCAGGTTTTCCATGTTAAAATCTTGGTGTCATATGTGTTAATGTGTTTCTTCTCTTGAATTATTGCATTGTGTTTCATGATTGATTTATTATTATGCTGCTGAATTACAAGAAGGATTGAAGTGGTTAATAAAAGAAAAGTTTTGGGACAACTGATTCACCCCCCCTCTCAGTTGTCTATCTTGAAACTAACAATTGGTATCAGAGCCAATTTCCTCTAGAAGAAGCTTAACTGCTTGAGGAGATCCAGAATGTTGACCTACAAGAAGGACAGTCCAAGGTTTGATTGTTCAAACTTCACTGCCTGGAAAAGCTACATGGAATGTCACTTACAATGCATGGGATATCAGTATTGGAACATAACCTCAATTAAATATGTTCCCCCAAAAAATGGCCCTACAACTCTAAATGAAATTAGAGATGCAGAGAAAAATCTTCAAGCTAAAGAAGCCCTACTAAGTGCCATGTTTGATTCAGAGCTGACAAATGTTATGGGTTTGAAGACAACCAATGAAATTTGGACAAAGCTTGAAAATCTATATGAAGGAGACAAATATGTTATGTGTGCCAAGCTACAAAGTCTAAAATGAAGGTTTGAAAACTTAAAGATGAGTGAAGATGAGAATATCACTTCTTACATGACAAAAGTAAATGAGCTTGTTTGTGCCATCAGATGTGCTAGTGGAGTTCTGGATGAAGATGAAATTGTTGCTAAAGTTCTAAGATCCTTACCTCCTGCTTATAAACACAAAGTTGTTGCTATTGAGGAAATCAGATCCTTAACAACTATCACAAGGGATCAATTGGTTGGTAAGATATCTGCATTCGAGTTAGTTGAGTTTGGTGATGCACTTCCCAAGACTGAATCTTCATTCAAAGCTAGTGCCTCTACAAAAGAAAAACAGAGATATGATCTAGGAGAAAGTTCCTCAAGAAAATCATCTTGGTATGAGAAAGCAAGAAAAGATCTAGAAGAGGATGAATTAGAAGATGAACAACTTGAGGCCCTCATTGCAAAGAGATTGCCAAGAGGATCCAGTAATTATTAAGGAAAATTACCTTTCAAATGTTTTAACTGCAACAAGATTAGTCATTTTGCCTCAAGGTGTCCAAAAATATTTTCTAGGCCAAACCCTAATAGATCAAGATTTCAAAAAAAGTGTTACTTTGTTCATGAAGATGATGATGATGAAGGAGTAACAGATGATGAATCAGAGACAAGAAACAAATCTGGAAGTGACTAGGTGTTTATTGCCATCAAGGAAGAAGATCCAATGCCCTCTGAATCTGTCAATCATAAAATGATAGAAAGAACTCTAGCTGCCAAAGTTGAAGAAAAGGATGATTGGGTCATTGACAGTGGATGCTCCCACCATATGACAGGTGACAAAAAATAAGTTCATAGATTTAGAAAGATATGAAGGAGGAGTTGTAAAATTTGGTGATAATTCTGTTGGTAGAACCAGAGGTAGAGGAACTATTTCTTTTCATGAAAGAACAAAACCAGTGATGTACTATATGTTGAAGGTCTGAAGCACAATCTTCTCAGTGTTGGACAGTTGGTGGACAAAGGCTATGATCTCTGATTCAAAAATAAAAAATGTAAGATCGTTGAAAGTTTTGGAACAGAGATTGCATCCTGTACTAAAAAAAAAGTAACATCTTCCACTTGGTTGGTACTGGTAAAAGTTGTTTATTTGTTTAAATTGATCAGAGTTGGTTGTGACATAGGAGAATGTGTCATGTGAATTTTGATAACATCATCAAGATAAGCAACACTCAGGCTATAAGAGATCTTCCAAGACTAGTGACACCTACTAATAGTTTGTGTAAATAATGTCAGTTGGGTAAGTAGAGCAGAGTCACATTCAAAAGTAAGGAACAATCTTCTACCGGATTGTTGGACTTAGTACATACTGATCTATGTGGACCGGCAAGAATTAGGAGTTTGCAAGGTGATAGATACTTCATGTTATTAATTGATGAGCACTCCCGGATGATGTGTGTGACTTTTATGAAAGAAAAATTTGAGGCACTTGAGAAATTCAAAATATTTAAAGCTATTTGAGAATGAAACTAGATTAAACATAAAATATCTCAGGTCTAATAGAGGTGGAGAATTCACATCCAGAGAGTTCATAGAATTCTGCGAGAAACATGGGATAAAAAGACATTTATCTGCTCCAAGGACTCTACAGCAGAATGGAGTAGTGGAGAGAAAGAACCAAACCATCTAGGAAGCATCTAGAACCAAGATGTTGGAAGTAAATGTTCCTCAGATCTACTGGAGAGAAGCTGTAACCACTATTGTCTATACTCTTAATCGAGTACAAATCAGAAGCAATACCGGTAAGACCCCTTATGAACTCTGGTTTGGCATCACTTGCACTGTCAAGTATTTCAGAGTCTTTGTTAGAAAATGTTAGATTAAAATAGATGAAGACCTTGGCAAATTTGATGCTAGAAGTGATGAAGGAATATTCTTGGGTTATTCTACTCAAAGCAAAGCATACTGGTGTTATAACAAGAGATTGAGAAAGATTATGGAAAGTACAAATGTGAAGGTTGATGAAGCTATTGAAAAACCCTCAAGGTTCTATGAATATGAAGAAGATGATCAGAATGATGTTCTGGTTAAGAAGTCCAAGCCCCCTCTGAAATTCAGACCCAGATTGATCTGGAGAATCCTGAAATATAGGAAGAACAGATAAGTTTGAATGAACTTGTCCAAGAAATAGAAGTGCAAGAACTTTCCAAAACTCCCAGGTATGTAAGATTGAATCATTCTAAAGATCAGATCATAGGTGATAAAAGAAAAAGTGTTCAAACAAGAAGAAAGATTGCTCAAGACTCAGAAAAGTATTGTTTGATTTCAAAAACGGAACCAAAAATGGTATGTGAAGCCTGCAATGATGAAAGTTGGACTAAATCAATGAAGGAAGAGTTGATGCAGATTGAGAAAAATAACACTTGGGATCTTGTTCCCATACCTAGAAACAAAAATGTGATTGGAACCAAATGGGTCTTCCGGAATAAACTGAATGAAGATGGTGAAGTAGTCAGAAACAAAGCCAGATTGGTCTGTAAGGGTTATTCTCAAGTAGAAGGAGTTGACTTTAAGGAAACTTTTGGTTTGGGGACAAGAATTGAAGCAATCAAACTATTTCTTGCTTTTGCTACCTTCAAGGATTTCAAAGTATATCAAATGGATGTCAAGTCTGCCTTCCTGAATGTTGATTTGGAAGAAGAGGTATACATTGAGCAACCAGATGGATTTCAATTGTCTAATCATGGTGATATGGTCTGTAAGTTGAAGAAAGGACTGTATGGACTCAAACAAGCCCCAAGAGCCTAGTATTAAAGACTGGATAAGCATCTTTTAAAGATTGGTTTCAACAAAGGTACCGCTTATAGTAACTTGTACTTCAAAATTGATCATGAAAATATCTTGATTGTTGAAGTATTTGTTGATGATATCATTTTTGGAGGAAGAGATAGTTTGTGCAAAACTTTTACAAATCAAATGAAAAGTGAATTTGAGATGTCCATGTTTGGGGAAATGAATTTCTTCTTGGGTTTGCAAATCACTCAAACAAAGAAAGGAATCTTCAATTCACAAACCCAATATGTGAAAGAATTGTTGAGGAAATTTGGGATGGAAGACTCAAAACCAATGAATGCTCCCATGGAAACTGGATGTAAACTAAGCAAAGATGATGACTCTCCTAAGGCTGATCAGAAAAAGTACAGGTCAATGATTGGAGGACTACTATATCTTACTCAAACTAGACCTGACATTATGAATGTTGTTGCTCTTGTTGCCAGATTCCAAGCTGATCCTAGAGAATCTCATGTCATGGCAATCAAGAGGATTCTCAGATATCTAAAAGGAATAGTTGAGTATGGTTTATGGTATCCTAGAGATCATGATTTCTCTCTTCATGTATATACAGATGCGGATTGGGCAAGAGATGTGGATGACTGGAAGAGTACCAATGGTGGAGCATTCTTTTTAGGGAAAAGATTGGTTTCTTGGCTAAGCAAGAAACAAGAGGCAATATCTCTATCCACTGCAGAAGCAGAATATATTGGAGCAGCAAGCAGTTGCACTCAAGTATTGTGGATGAAGCAAATGCTAAGAGACATCAGAGTGGAGTATGAGGAACCTATCACAATCTTCTATGATAATTCAAGTGCAATAAATATATCAAAAAATACAGTGTTTAATTCAAAGATAAAACATATATCCATCAAGTTTCACTTTTTGAGAGAGTAGGTAAACAAGAATGAAGTAAGATTGGAGTTTGTGCCCTCCAAGGATTAAATTGCAGACATTTTTACTAAACCTCTACCTAAGGACTCTTTTGAGTATCTCAGGGAGAAGTTAGGGGTTATTACCCCTCTGGTTCTAAATTAAGGTGCACTGATGTGCATCAGTTCGATGGATCTCTTAGTCATATCTTATGGTCTAGATTGATGATAGGAAGCTGCTACTCAGGGGGAGTAGCCTGTATGATTCAGAAGATTGATACAAGTATGTGCCCTTTTCCATTGATGTCAAAGGGGGAGAGAAGACATGTGAAAAACAAAAAGTGGTCGATGATCAAAGGGGGAGCAATAAAGGAAGAGAAGACATGTGAATGGTTGTTGTTGATAGGGGGAACTATGTCAGTCAGTAAGGATAAATTCTTGTCTTGATGGTTAAAATAGTTTTTAACATCATATGTTGCCATCAATGACAAAGGGGGAGATTGTTGCAAGTATGGGCCTAACTAGTGTTGTCATTGATGTCAACATACTCCTATTGCATTGATGTCAAGGATTGGATGAGTTGTGTGCTGAGGATATTGAGAAAATTAGTCCTATCAGAAATAGAGAAGAACAGTGAAGACACTGAAGCTCTATGAAGTGAAGATCCCAGCTAAGATGAAGATCAGAGGATGCGCATCAAAGGGTTTGTAGATATGTGTCTAAAGGTGATCTAGTAAAGATTTGAGAGGTCTGCATGAAAATTTGAAGAAGTTATGGCCATATGAGTAAAACTAGTTCTGGCAGATGTTCAGAGGTGACATAGTGACACAAATAGGTCCAGTGAGATCCGGAAATGCAATATCTTGTTCTACGGATTTGGTGGAGTGTTCAGGAAGTCAATGGGAATTGACAACTCAATTGGTTCATGGTCTAGAGGTCTGCAAGCATCTATTTCAATATGGCAGTGATGACAGACTGTGTTCTTAAGATTCTGGATGAAGAAGAGAATGAGTTCAGTTATCAGAACTGGTGTGGATGTTCTTGGTGAATTAGGCAAGCTTGTGGGGGTCTCTAGATTGTGTCCAATTTGTGTTGGTGGTCCGCATTGAAGATTGAGCTCATAATTGAAGAATTACTCTCAGATGATGATGTTCTTCCTCAAATTAGCTGACCAGATGATTTACACATCTTGTTGATGATCTTGAAGATGTTCTGCGAAGGATGGTGTGTTCCTCAAAGAAGATTGAAGTCCCAGATATGTGTGGCCAACAGAGTGGTGATTCACATGAAGTCTTTTGTAATAAGTCAAGTTGTATTTGTGTATTTCTCTATAATAAAATAAAGTGTACCAACTTTGATGATTATCTCAAAGTCGATGTCTTGTATAAATAAGAGTTGTGAAGTCATTTCAAAAGTGGAGTGGAGAAGATGAGAGTGTGGTAGAGAGGAGAAGAGAGAAAAGCAGAGTAGAAGTATTGAGTTTAAATGGAACTGAATCAAGCATGGTGAAGATGTTATTCTTCAGTTCAAGTATATTTATTATTCTATAGATAGTGTGTCTCCTGTAGGCAGTGGGCCTCTTGTGAGCAATGTGCTCAGGCAGTGAGCCCTAATTGGCATGTGCCATTTTGTTCCTTTTATTCTTTTAACAAAGAATACAATCTTGGGTTAGTCACCCCGTGGTTTTTCCCTTAACCAGGTTTTCCATGTTAAAATCTTGGTGTCATATGTGTTAATCTATTTTTGCTCTTGAATTATTGCATTGTGTTTCATGATTGATTTATTATTATGCAGCTGAATTACAAGAAGGATTGAAGTGGTTAATAAAAGAAAAGTTTTGGGACAGCTGATTCAGCCCCCCTCTCAGTTGTCTATCTTGAAGCTAACAATAATATCTAGGGGAGATCTTGTTTAGTGTGCCAAGTGTCCCAGTTATTCGGGGTAGCAGCCTACTGGTAAAGTCACTTAAGATCCCTAACAGTAAAAAACTGCTAAACTTTGACAAAGCAGTTCTCAAAATTCATGGCAGCTGGGAATGTTCCATTTAGACCTATAGGTGTACATGGGGTCCATCCATAATAACCTCTCTCATTTTTGGTCAACTCCAATTCATTTGACCATGCCAAAATCAAATGCATTCTTACAAAATGCTTCAATTTCATGTAGTGGAAAGGTGCTAGGAGTGTCATTCTACATTCCACATCTTGTGGGGCCAAACTGATAGTGCCAACATGTTGAAGTGGGAAGGTAAATTCATGGCAGATGGGAATGTTTCATTTAGACCTATAGGTGTACGTGGGGTTCATCCATAATAACCTAGCTTGGTTTTGATCAACTCCAATCCATTTGACCATGCTGAAATCAAATGCATTCATGCAAAATGCTTCAGTTTCATGCAACACAACCTTGCCAGGAGCCATATTTTTTGTTTTTCTTATCGTGGGGCCAAACTGATAGCACCAATGCATTGAGGTGGGTGGGTAAATTCTAGGGGAGGTCTCATTTTTTGTGTCAAGTGTCCCAGTCATTTGGGGCAACAGGCTACCGGCAAAGTCACTTAAGATCCTTAAGAGAAAAAAACTGCCAAAATTTGATGGAGCATCTCTCAGAATTCATCGTAGCTAGGAATGTTTTGTTTAGACCTACAGGTGCATGTGGGGTCCATCCACAATAACCTCTCTCAGTTTTAGTCAACTCCAATCCATTTGATCGTGCCGAAATCAAATACTTTGTTGTAAAATTCTTCAGTTGCATGCAGTGGAAAGGTGCTAGGAGTGAAATTTTGTATTCCACAACTCACGGGGCCAAACCAACAATGTTAACACATCAGGGTGGGTATGTAAATGCTAGGGGAGGTCTCATTTCATGCGCCAAGTGTCTCAGTCATTTTGGGATGCAAGCTACTAGCAAAGTCAAAAGATGCTAGGAGTGAAATTTTGCATTCCACAGGTCATGGGATCAAATTGACTGTGCCAACATGTCAGGGTGGGTGGGTAAATGTTAGGGGAGGTCTCATTTTGTGCACCAAGTGTCTCAGTCATTCTGAGATGCAAGATAATGGTAAAGTCAAAAGGTGCTAGGAGTGAAATTTTGCATTCCACAGGTTGTGAGGCTGAACTGACTGCGCCAACACATCGGGGTGGGTGAGGAAATGGAAGGGGAGGTCTCATTTCGTACACCTAGTGTCTCATTCATTTCAGGCTGCAAGCTACTGGTAAATTTAAAAGGCGCTAGGAGTTAAATTTTGTATTCCATAGGTCATGGGGCTGAACCAACTATGTCAACACATTGGGGGATATATGCACAAAGATGAGGGACCAAAAAGTTGCCACATGACTTTTTGGTCCCACACAAGTCATAATACAAGTGTGTTAAAATGTGCTCGCATTATGGCTCGATTTTATCGAGCCTATAACACGATCATGTTATGACGCAAGCACATTATAACATGACTCGTGTTATAACGCGAGCACATTTTGCAAAAGTAAAACTTTCTCTCTGTGTGAGTTAGAGAGATAGATAGCAAGATAGGGAGAAAGTGATATATAGGGAGAGAGAGAGAGATAGAAAGAGAGTCATACTTTTCTATTTTCCATTTCCTTCATCGATAATGGAGAGGGAGAGATAGGGAAATAGAGGAATGATAAGGGAGAAGGAGATAAGAGATATGGAGATAGCGAGAGATAGATAGGTAGAAAGAGAGAGGAGATAGATAGGGAGAGATAGAGCAGAAAGAGGGGAGAGATAGGGTGATAGAGAGTGAGTGAGATGTCTAAAGAGATAGGGAGATAAGGGAGAGATATGGAGATAGAGGTTTGGGGTTTCTCGGGTTTAAGGTTTAGGGGTTATGATTTAGGGGCATTATTTAGGGTTTAGAGGTTTAGAGAGAGTGACTACTTTTGACATGCAACCCTAAATCCTAAATAATGCCCCTAAACCCAAGCAACCCTAAGCTTCTAAACCCTAAATAATTCCCCTAAACCCTAACCCCTAAACCCAAGAAACCCTAAATCTCTATCTCTCTATCTTTATCATCCCTCTACCTCTCAATCTCTCAATAATGCCCCTAAGCCCTAAACATGGGTCTCTCTCTCTCTCAACCCCTAAACTCAAGCAACCCTAAACCTTTATCTCCCTATCTCTCCCTGATCTCCCTATCTCTATCATTCTTCTACCTCTCAATCTCTCTACCTATAGCTCTGGCCATGTCCATCACTCTCTCCTTATCTCTCCTCTCATTGTCCTCTATATCTCCCTATCAGTCCTCTCTCATTAAACCCTAAACCTCCAAACCTTAACACCTAAATAATTCCCCTAAGCTCTAAACACTAAGCCCTAAACTTGAGCAACCCTAAACCCCCAAACACAAAACCCCAAACACCTAAACCCTAAACCCAAGAAACCCTAAACCTCTATCTCCCTATCTCTATCATCCCTCTATATCTTAGTCTTTCTCCCTATGTCTTTGGACATGTCCCTCACTCTCTATATGGAGAGAGAGAGAGAGGTGTTTAGGGTTTCTTAGGTTTATGGTTTTGGGGAATTATTTAGGGTTTATAAGTTTAGGGTTGCTCTGTTGGCAAGAGACACTATATGGATTCATGATTGTTGTCATTGATGGCAACAAAGTTCATCCCACGCATCCGCAGGACATGGTGTGTCTATACCGGAAGTCAGAGTGAAGAATGTTGTGGTCTGGTAAGCAAGAACAGAGCATGTGGCAAGATCTGATAGTCAGGTCCGGATCTCTCAGAGGAAGTATCTTGGTGAAGTGCGGATTTGGGGAAGTCAAGAGGACTACCTTAAGTGATAGATTCCAAGGATTTAGCCTCCGGTGGTAGATGAAGAAAAAGATATGAATACTTGAGTATCAGGTTCCTGATTGGCAGTGTGGACAGAGGAAGAACTGACTGGCAGAACATCAGACATTATTTCGGATGTGTTACTGATGATGGTAAAGGTTATTAAGGCATAAATTATGATTGGCTGACATGATTGATGACTTCTACAAGTATATCCTTGATCCGCATTACTTGGTAAGAAAGGATTCAGCTGACATATCAAAGTTTGTGAAAAACATTGACTATTCCAGGTGCCGACTAGAAAGGTGATGAAATCACTTATGCGTATATATATATATATATAAGATAGATTTAGTTGTGAGAAGTGTCATGGTTTTTAGTGATGTGTGAAGAAAAGCAGTAGAGCTGAATTAAAGTAGAAAGGAAGGTCCAGTATGTGAAAGGAGAGCAGCACAAAAGAAGAGGAAAGATGAAGTGCAACAGATCAGTGTACAGAGCCTAACTAGAACTGAACTCCAGCATATGTTGATGCTCCTTATTAGTTCAAGTATTGTATTACACTCTTTATAAATTGTAGACAGTGTGTCTCTTGTAGGCAGTATGCCTCTTGTGGGCAGTGTGCTCGAGTAGTGAGCCCTAATTGGCAAGTGCCATTTTATATTTCCATTCTTCTAACAGAGAATACAATCTTGGGTTAATCACCCCATGGTTTTTTCCCTTAACAAGGTTTCCACGTTAAAAATATTGTGTCATGTGTATTTCCATTTCATGGTTATGTTTGCTTATTTGAATTAATGCTGCATTGATTATTAAGAAAGTTCAGAAAGAAGAAATAATTGAATAACGGATTCACCCCCCTCTCAATTATCAACAATTGGTATTAGAGCCAAGTTCCTCCTAACAGAGTCTAACATCTTGAGGAAGATCTAGGAATTCAAATGGATGTATATGGTTTAAGGGAGCAACTCAAGACTACCCTTGATGATCTTGAGCAGTCAAACTCTGAAGTCAATGAATTAAAGGAAAGACTCAAACAGGCTGATGATTTCATGAGAGAACTAAAAGACAAACTAAGTCTCTCTATGAAAAAGAGAAAGGAGCTACTTTAGCAATTGGCAAGTCAAGTTGAAGCCAATGATACAAATGAAGATCTAAAGGAGAAAACCAAGTTATGTGAAAAGTTATCAAAAGAAATCATTATGGTAAGACATGAAATGGAATTAGGAGTTATGAAGTTTACCCAAAAGGTTGAAGAGAAAAGAAAAACTGAAGATAATCTAAGACAATCTCTCAAGGAGAAATCAGAAGATTGCCACAAGATGGATAGAATTATCAGACATATTGAATCTGATCTTGAAGATGCTGAAGATAATGAAGAAAAACTTGAGGATCAAATTGTCTCTCTCAAAAGGGATCTTCAAACAGCAAATGAATATAAAGAGAAATTCAAGATAAGTTCTGCTCAACTTGAAGTTCTTCTTGAAAGTCAAAAGAGGGTAGATGACAAGTGTGGTTTGGGATATGAGAAAGGAGAAAGCTCTAGATCTGGTCAGAAGATCTTTGGATCAGAAAATCCAAGGAACAGGTCTAGAAGACCTCCGGTAAGGCAGCCTAATGCTCAAAGATATCCATCCTTCAAGGGATACTGCCACAACTACAATAACTTTGGTCATAAAGATAATTAGTGTAGAAAGAGAATGAATCAGACTAATACATCCTTCTCTGAACAGTGTTTCAATTGCAAAAGGTATGGTCACAAATCTCATGAATGCAGAAATATGCAAATAAATAATTCATTCAATGGTAGATGCTTTGCATGCAATAGAATAGGTCATATGGCTAAGCAATGTAGATCAAGAGGATATCAATCAAATATGCAAAGAAGTATTGTTTGCCAAATTTACAATAGATCCGGTCATATTGCAAAATTCTGTAGAAGCAAGAATCAAGACAAAAGAGGTCCGGTATATCATAATCAGAATCAAGATAAGGGAAAACAAAAAGTGAATGCGGATGAAGCTCAAAGTGAGATGAACAAGATTTGGGTAAAGAAAAGTATAGAGAATGTAGAGGATGGATCCACACTAGACTTTGGTGCTGATATTCCTTCTGAAATGTAAAAAGTGAGCTCTGGCTCAGGGGGAGACACAAAGAAAACCTTGTTCCCCCAGCTAGTCAATTGGTGCCGGAACTGGCACAAGACGAGTTGCGGATTAAAGGGTTCTTAAGAGAAACATCCAAATAAACTATGGTTAAGATTTGGAAGATCTGTAAGATGTTTAAGATCAAGATTGATTTGGTTCTTCAAGTCATCCAAATAAGGCAAACTGGAATGACTTAGGTTGAGCATTTATTGCAACTTAACATTAGGGTTTGCAGAGCAATATAAGGGCTTTCTCACTAAGCATTTGCCAATTCTGCATTCAAGAAGAAATGAAAAGAGAGGCTCTGCAACAAAATTCCTCAAGCTCATCCAAGATCATTTAGAGAAGTCAATTCATCCAGAAATCGATCCGGCTAACTCCGTGAAACTGAAAGGCGCAAAAGGTATTCTCCTTTATCAAATATCTCTCTGTAAATCCTTGAATGATGGGTACTCCAAATATTGTGAAGATCTCTGATAGGCCTCACCCCAAATTCAAGAAACATCCATACAAATCCTTGGAAGTAGATCCCCTAAGTGCTTTTTCCAGTGTTCCACATGGTGTCCTGCATATAGAAGATATTAGGGTTTACATTCATGCAAACATTGAAGAATTCAAAGAGTCCAAATTAATGGATATCTATCACAAGCAGTTAATAGATGATTCTTTTGAGAACAAACCTCAGTATAAAGTCATCCGGGATAAGCATTTTGCACAGTGCATTCATTTCCCCTATTTTCTGGAAGATGAATGGGTCCGGTATATCCTAAGCTGAATACATGACAACTTCATGTGGTTGAATAGGCCGTTTAAGATCACTAAGGATGCCATTAGGGCTGTAACCGGATTACACTCAATCGGTGAAATGCCTACGCTCAAATCTGTCATCACTCCAGTAGGGAGAATTCTGTTTCCGGAACTGCTATATACACTACTTATGAAATGTTGAGGATGAATGTAGACTATGATCTTTGTGAGCTCCTTCTGAACCAACTATTAGAGAATCTACAGAAGATGAAGGATAAGAAGAACTCCTTCAAATACAGTGGTTTGATACTCTATCTTTTCTTTTATTACATGAATGAGCTTCCCAGATCCAGTAGCTAGGTATGGCAGAATGATAGGCCAGTAGCCATTCAAGTCAGAGATTATATACATGGGATTGGTAATGCCAAGGCACAAAATACAGCTCTCTGGGGATATTTCAAGAATTTTCAGAACATGATGCAAGCAAGAGAGAGAATTCCCCAGTCTCTTGTTGAGAAATACAAAGACACAGTATGCTTTATGGTAGAGACTGATTAGTGCCTAATGGAGGTAGTAGAACCAAGAACTGTATGGATCATGCCTATGGGGTATGAAGTTGATGAACAAATTGTGGAGCTGCATGTTCAACACATGCTAAGTCAACCAAAGGATCCAAAGGTAGAAAGGTTTGGAACCTTTGAAGAGCTAAGTGTAAAAGTTCATGTGGAACTCAGACAACCAAAAATAGAGAGGAAAGTGAGAAAAGAAGTTGAAGAAATTGCCAAAGGCTTAGGCATCTCAAAGGAGGCACTTGATGTCAATAGGGAAAAGATGGAAAGGGCTGAGGAAAAGAAGAAAGAGGCAGAAAAGGGAAGTAAGGAAAGTGCTCCGGTAGAATCTTCCACCTGAACAAGATCATCAAAGAGATCAGCACTTGTCATTGCTAAAAGCTCAAGGACATCAAAACTGGAAGCAAAATCATCTGCCAAAGGAGAGAAAAGAACCAAAACAAAGGCCACAAGGTCTTATGTCAGTCAAAAGGATGATGAAGAAACTGAATCAGATGAGGAGATAAAGAAAATGAAGAAGCAGAAGAAGAAAACATCTGGTGAACCTTCTCCTGGTCAAGGTGAAGAAGAAAAGGCAGAAGGTTTTGTAGAAAAGCTCACTCTGTCTTTAGATAATGTCATCAAATCAGTCACTGTGGATGGAAACCTTCAACCAATGGCTAAATTCTATGATGATTACAATGAAGCAGACCAAAAGATCTTGCAGGAAGCAGCAGTTAAATATCTGAACATATATAACAAGGCTTTTATTGAAATTATATCTCTTATTCCCAACAGGCTAGAAAAAGAGTTAGAAATAAGAAAGAATAATGCCATGGCAAAAGATCTTGACATCCGAGAGCAGATAGCTATTCATCTATATCCTTCAATCACCTCAAAGCAGATTAATATGATCTTCAAAGATTGTAAGGATGAATTTCGGAGCAAAGCCAGAATGAATCAGCTCATGCTTGGTGAGACTGACAAGGTAGCCAAGGAAATAGAAGAGATCCTCCGGAATGCCTTTAAAAGATTCAATCTTCCTGTCATAGAGGACTTGGGTGCTGATCCTTTGGCCACAAGTGTTGGAGAGGAATTGACTGAGAAAATGGAAGAAGAAGTCATGGACACCGGTGCAGAAAAGGATAAGGACTTGGAATCCTCTACTAAACAAATATCTCTCCTCCAGTTTCCCCTACAGTCTCCGGATCTAAAGGAGAAGAAAGAATACAGGAGAAAGAAGCAAAGGTGAAGGAAAAAGAAGATGATAGTACCAAGGTTGTGGAAGGAGAGAAAGCTCCAACAGATAGTTCTATGACTGCAGAAGAAAAGAAGAATCTATCTCCGGCAAGAGACACTGTAGAATCGGTCAAGGACTTTTTGACAAAAGAAACTATGGAGATTGATGGACCAGAACTACTAAAAGGGCCATTTGATTTTGACTCTCTATCTCTGGTACAAACAATGAAAATAGCTTCATTTGCTAATGCAAAGGCCAAAGAAAGACTCCTGAAGTCTCACATGGAAGACTGTGAGCTTATAACAGCTGCATCCAGAGTGTTAGAAAAGATTATGCCATCTTTTTAGAAAGATCCCTTAGCCTCCCTATCCGGTAATCTTAAAACTCTAGTAAATAGTGTTAGCACACATTTTGATTCCCTAGAAAAGTTAGCAGAAGATAAGGTCCGGAAGGAATTTTTGACAAAAAGATTATCAGAGGTACAAGGGTTAATAACTAATGATAGGAGGAATATGAGTATAGGGATAAAGAGCTTAGAAAATGCTCTTAAAGATGGTGGAGAAATGTACAAATTTTGTTTATCATGGTCCAAAACAACATTGGACATTGAGAAGAAAGTTTAGAAAATAGAAATAATTGAATAATTGATTCACCCCCCCTCTCAGTTATCAACATGCTCAAGATTAGGGAGAGAGATTGAGAGGTAGAGGGATGATAAAGATAGAGAGATAGAGATTCAGGGTTTCTTGGGTTTAGGGTTTAGGGGCATTATTTAGGGTTTAGGAGTTTAGGGTTGCTTGGGTTAAGGGTTGCATGTCAAAAGCAATCTCTCTCTCTAAACCCCTAAACCCTAAATAATGCCCCTAAATCATAACCACTAACCCCTAAACCCTAAACCCGAGCAACCCCAAACCTCTATATCCCTATATCTCCCTTATCTCCCTATCTCTCTGGACATCTCACCCACTCTCTATCACCCTATCTCTCCCCTCTTTCTCCTCTACCTCTCCCTATATGTCTCCTCTCTCTCTACCTATCTATCTCTCAGAGAGAGAGGGAGAGTGAGAGTGAGGGAGAGGGAGAGAGAGAGAGAGTGTGTGTGTCCCTATATATCACTTTTTCCCTATCTCTTTCTGCCTCTCAGAGAGAGAGAGAGTGTGTACCTGTATATCACTTTTTCCCTATCTCTCTCTGCCTCTCAGAGAGAGAGAGAGAGGGAGAGCGAGAGTGAGGGAGAGGGGGAGAGAGAGAGAGTTTTGCTTTTGCAAAACACGCTTGCATTATAACACTTTCATGTTTTGTGCATTCACATAATGCGCTCATGTTATAATGCGAGCGCATTATAATGTTCTCATGTTATGCATTGCCTTGGTTATTTCCAAGCCTAAGGCTTCGATTTGTCTTGGGCTTCCAACCCAAAGTCTTGGACTGTGTTTAGGACATCCAAAGTGTGTTTTTCAAGATTGTATCAAAAACCACATAATCTGGAGTGTGCTCCCCATCAGGTTTGCACTTATTTCGATGAAAACTCAAAAAAAATACCACCATAATCTTAATCTCTCTATTAGCTATCTAACCATATAATTGTTTTCACATTTTGAGTACGTTAAGGGTTTCATCTTGAATTTCTTTTGTTAGTGTGTCCATTTTTTTATCAAAAACCAGTGTCTAGTATATTTGACTTTGTTTTTTAACCGTTCATCAAAATTTTAAATAAGTTACATATTTAGAAACTAGACTCCATTCTACACATATTAAAAAAATTCAATTTTTGATTAGTTTTCAAATATTTTAGGGGGAGCATGCTCAAATTTCTATTTTTCAAGATGTGTCCACTTTAAAAATTACTAAAAAATCAATTATTCATGAAAAAATTATTAGAAAAATTAGGGATAAACTACATGGTGTTAGCTAATTTCTCACTAGAGCAATTATTGAAATACTAAAAAAAAGTTAACATTTTAGGGGGACCACACCAAATGCTATGTTATGTTTATTTGAGAAAAACAGGACCAATTTGTGTGCTCCCCCTTTTGAACCCCTTAATCTCAACCATTTTGGGAAAAAATTAGTAGTTTAGAAACTAGATTCAGAGCACTACGACTCTTGTTTTTGTTCCATCTTCAAATTTTGAGTGTAGCCATCTTCAATTTCTCATCCAACATCAATGTTTCCTGATTTTAGAAAAAAGTGGCATCTTAAGACCCCATTTGGTCCCTCATTTTTGTGCACTTACCCTGAGGTGGATGGATAAATGCTAAGGGAGGTCTCGTTTCATGTGCCAACTATCTCAGTCATTTTGTGCTATAAGCTATCGACAAAGTTGAAAGGTGCTAGGAGTGAAATTTTGCATTGCATAGGTTGTGGGGCCAAACCAATTATGCCAATGCATCAAGGAGTGAAATTTTGCATTGCATAGGTTGTGGGGCCAAACCAATTATGCTAGGGGAGGTCTCGTTTCATGTGCCAAGTGTTCCAGTCATTCTGGGCTGTAAGCTACTAGGAAAGTCACACTTTGTCAGTAGCTTGATGAGTGTCAGGTAGCACCCATGAAATACACCTTTTTACCCCTCTTTTTCTCCCTTCTTATTCCATTGTCCTAATAACTGCACTAAAATAGGTTGACAAGATTGTTCTAATGATGATTAATGAGAGATGAATTACTTAGAATCATTATTTCTGATTGATGGACTAATATGCATTGAAATGATGGAAATATGCAGAAATCTTCTCTTTTTGAATCAACAGGTGCAGGTGTTCAGGTAGACACTTTTTGTGCATCTCCAAAGGTAGTCCTAATGATCTTTAGAGCTGACATTCAAATGCCACGACTGATCTCCAATGTTTTCCAGTTTGATTGGAGAGATTTTGGGATAAGGAGGTGAATCATCTCCGAAGCTGGACTGAAGTCACAACATCTCTAGAGCTAAACGAGAAGGTCACAATCATATCTCTGGAGCTATAGATAGAAGCATACATCTCTGGTACCTCTTTACAACAGTGTAGATTTCCAGCACAGCTGTCAGTTGAACACTTCTAGTAGTGATGGGGATGCTCCTGATATTACTCAAATCATCACCTAAGTAATTGAGGGCAAACCATAGTTAACTATTGGAAATTTTATCTCTTTTTGATTTTGCATGGGTTATTGATAAACTGATTTAAATACCTCTATTTCAGGGCCTCGCTGCTCAAGTGTATTTAAAGCTAAGACACAAATTTAGTGTGGACTGTTGTTCCACTAAATCTATTTTTATTGCGTGGTTATTCATTCTGTAGTTAGACAGTTAGTAGAATAAAGAGATTGATGTTATCTCATAGAGGAACTAGTAGAATAGGGTAAGTGATATCGCATCAGAGATTTAGATATAAAACTTACAAAGTAGCAGTAGAACAGACAATGATTAATTTCATATTTCTGTAATGTTATTTTGACATAAACATTTTCTGAATACAAAGCTGATGGAATTAGACTGGAATTGAATAGTGATATTATCTTCTTGTGTTAATTCTTTACTTTAGTCTTCAGCCCTAAGGGTGTGGAGCAAGGGCCCACTGTCACCACCAAGGCAAAAGGCTAGTACTATTGTTTTTGTTATTTCAAAATCTTTTTAAGGAGATAGTTACTGTTTTCATAGATAAATGCATGTTTCAGTTGAAAGGAATAATATAGATTTACTTTAAAGTAATTCATTGTTCAGTTTTGTTTTCAATATTCTTAGAATTCATTTCACAGCAGATAGATCAGTAATGTTAATTTTCTTTAATCAGTAAAGATCATTAGAGTTAGTTAGATAAAACTAGCAACTATAGGATTCCTAATTGCAGATAGCCATGGACACAACCCCAGATTTGACACTTGAAATATGATTAAATGATAAGGTACAATGACCCTTGTCATAACTTATAGCCTAGAAAGATTGAAACACTTGGCACATGAAACAAGACCTCCCCTAGTATTAAATCACCCACCTCGATGTGTTTGTGTGGTTGGTTCTGCCCCACGATGAGCAGAATGAAAAATATGGCACTTGGTAAGGTTGTGTTGCATGAAACTGAAGCATTTTGCAAGAATACATTTGATTTTGGCATGGTCAAATGGATTGGAGTTGACCAAAACTGAGAGAGATTATTGTGGATGGACCCCATGTGCACCAGTAGGTCTGAACATAACATTCCCAATTGCCACAAATTCTAAGAACTGCTCCATCAAAGTTTGGCAGTTTTTTGCTCTTAGGATCTTAAGTGACTTTGCCAATAGCCTTCTGCCCCGAATGACTAAGACACATGGTGCATGAAACAAGACCTCACCTAGCATTTACCCACCCACCCTGACACATTGGCATAGTTGGTTCAGTCCCATGAGTTGTGGAATGCAAAATTTCACTCCTAGCACCTTTCCACTGCATGAAATTGAAGCATTTTGCGAGAATTCATTTGATTTCAGCACGGTCAAATGGATTGGAGTTGACCAAAAATGAGCAAGCTTATTGTGGACATACCCCACGTGCACCTATAGGTATGAATGGAACATCCCTAGATGACATCAATTCTGAGAATTGCTACGTCAAAATTTGGCAGTTTTTTGCTCTTAGGGATCTTAAGTGACTTTGTCAGTAGCCTGTTGCCTCAAATGACTACAAAACTTGGTGCACAAAATAAGACCTCCCCTAGCATTTACCTACCCACCCTAACATATTTATTTCCTGATGTTCTGGATTATCATTCATTCCTTTATTTGAAAATCCATATCCTATCTCTTCTCCCTGATGTAATGACATCTTGAAATCATGTTCAACTTGGTTCCTATCAATATCCCTCATGACCTTTGCATCATGATCACGCTGTTCTTGAGGAGTAGGTCTATACCTTGCCAAAATATCATCAGTTTCTCCACTGAGGTTCTTGTTTGAATCATGCAGAGGTGTGAATTTGTTGTGAATTGAGATATTTTGCTCTAAATCATTCTCTTGGATATCCAAACTATTATCTTGGTGAGAATAATTCGAATTTCCATTTCTTTTGGAAATGTTTCTAAGTGGTGGAGATAACTGCAATTTTTTACCTTCCATCTTTGATCTCCTACCATCCATTTGATATTGAATTCTTTGTTATAATTGTAACTAGAGTCGCCACCTATTTATTAAATAGGAAAAGTTTATATCTATAGGGTTATTGTCACTAGCAGAGTTACCAAATTAAATTTTCTGAAATGACTCTATGGAAGAAAGGATTAATTTCTAAGGTCTTTTTACTAGGTCCCCAGTAGAGTCGCCAATTTGTTAGGTCTCAAAAATGCAGGTTGCTAATCCTAAGAGGATGCCAAGCTCTATGTTTGGATTTGTAACGTTTTTGAACTAACTTGACGAAATCAACCTTCAAGGTTTGATGATTTCCTACACTTTAGGTCCTGCTAGACCTAGGTGGGTGAACCTTGAAATATTAAAATAGTCTGAGTGTGAATGAGTGGACTAATTAGATCTATCTACAATGGCATAGGATGTAGGATAGATGAAAAAGCTGGCTAATTAATTCTATGTATAATGTTTAATAAGTGATTGGCAGAAATTGTATAAGCAATATCAAGGTAAAAGGAAATAATGAGTTAAATAAGACTAGTGCCTTGTTGGGTAACAAAGGCAATTGAAGGACCAAGACCAGTGGTTTCTTAATGGTAATAATTCAAATTGTTTGGCATAGTTTTAGTTTATAGCTTGTATAAACGTGCAAGGAAATGACAGACAAACTCTTCTTAACAATCCAACCAATATAATCAATTATCTTATAATTCACCAGAAGGTATTTTAATCCTTACTTGAAGGAACCAAATGAAATGAATAAACAAGATTAACAGATGGTATTGTCTTGGAGACAGAATGGCAATCCTAATTATATGGCTCTACTTAGTAATCCAAACTTAATACTTCCAGGCTACTGTGACTAAATCAGAAGGGTTTAATTCCTCAAATGGACACCAACCTATTTAATCACACAGATACAGCAAATGTGTATTGACAGATTAAATATATACTTGATACATCAATCTGAATAACAAGGAAATGCAGAAATAGAGACAGCCACACTATTGAATAAATTTAACAAACAACTGATACCAAAGCAGAACCACTGAATCAGAGAACTCCAAACTTCTTCTTCAAATAAAATATGCAACATAGTCATTTTGAAACTGTAGATTGTATATATGAATATATTCTACTTCTGATGATCTTTCAGCATCAATTGTTTGAACTTATATAGATGTTTCTATGAAGAGACATAACTCTTCAATAAGTCTTTTGAGAACTTAACAAGCATTAACAATAATTACATAAGCGTAATTAGGCTCTATTCAGCCATAAATAAACTTTAGCCAGGTGATCTAAATACTCCTGATCACGGTGAGAATCAGTAAGATCAATAGCATCTCTGGTAATCACATCAAGTGTGACCATCTTTTCCAAGTGTTTGCAGGCTTCTCTGGATGCAGAAGTTTTGTCTTTGAGCACTCCTGTGGCCTCGTGCAATATGACTTGACAATCAACAATCCATTCTTCTTTGCTCTTTACCTCTCCATTGTCTTTAAATAATCTAGGCACTCCTGCGTTTGAGGCATCAGTTCCTTCCTTAGCATCAGCTTTAAGTTTGTCATAGTAATTTTGGTGTTGTTTGAGCAATGCTCTTGCATCAGAGATATCTGTACTATCAGCAGCACTTCTGTTTTGTAACTCAATCAATTTTTCTTGTATTCTCTTTTCAAGTCTTTCATGTTCTTTAACTGCTTTATGATTCTCTGAGTAATTATCCCAAAACTGGTTTAACCACCACACCATGTTTGTATACCTGCTCTGGAGTATCGTAACAAATGCATCTATCTGAATTTGTGTGGCCTGGTCAGGGGATAATACTTGAATGCCTTGTGAGCTCTCACCTTGAGTTATTCTTTTTGTGGATTGGCCAAAAGTGCTCTTAATAGCATCTTTCAAGTAATCATTTTCTTTTGTCAATCTTTCACAATTCAATTTGTATGCATCTCTTTCTTTGACCAACATTTGAGCTTGTGCTTTATTCAATTTTGCAACATTGATAGCAATATCCGTAGTAATTATAGGGTTAGTTTCCCCTGCTCTGAAAGTCATAACATGGCCAAAAGTCTTTTCAGTATCTATGATGGCCGTCTTCTTATGGGGAGGGTATAACACCCATATCATCAAGGAATTTTCATCATTATTGTATCTTGTTCCCATATATACTTCATTAACTCCTTCTGGAGTAAGCTTACACTTGTCATTAGCATTATTCAGAAAACTATCAAAAACCAAAGCAGAATTTAAATCCAAACCAGGAAAAATCATAACCCCTGCATCCTTGAGCAACTGTCTACCCTTGCTAGGTGTCATGTCTTGCATTTCTTTATCTACTGTTTCCTTCAACATATCTAATAATTGTTTTTCATTATCAGCAAAAACATCATCTACTGACTCTCTGATCTCTTTCCCTTTGTATTTATACAAGAATGATTTAAATTCTTTTGACTGAATAAATTTATAATCTGAAATGAAAGAATCATAGGCTGTTTGGCGTGGATCCTCATCAGCAGACCCCTCCTCATCATGTAGCACAACTAGAGGCTGATATTGTTGCATTTTCCTTTTGGACATTTCTATTGTTTTATCTTGTGGCTGCTCTTGTTCTGTTAGTTCTTCATCTTCAGAGGAAACCACTTCAATCTCTGCTAATTGCTTTTTCTTTTCACTTAAATCCCTGTTATATTTTTCTACCACCAATTCGACTTCAGCTTCTTCTAAATTTCTAATGACATCATCATGTGGATAATGTATGTGCATGTATCCACTGAGATTTTGTTTTCTTCTTGCAGAGTCAATAAAACCTTCAGGGTCAAATCCTTTCCTCGCTTCAGCAGTCATCATATTATAATGCATTAATTTATCCAAAATGAGGTTGTAACCTTCTTTTGAAACCACAGTAAAATCTCCAAAACATAAGGTGCTGGGCATAAACGATTGTTTGTCATGTGAACTCAAATGCATCACATTTGAACAATGCATTCGCCTGATTATCTCTAAATATGCAAGCCTGTCAGGGACAGTCTTGGGCAATATGAATGGAGCGTCCTCAAAACCATAAACTCTGATCATAGTAGCATCCTCGAAGCAATACCAGTCTCCCCAATTATGAGTGACAGTAGGGGGGCCACCAAAATCTTTTGGTCTAAGGAACCTTTTTATTTCAGTTGAAATTGAATATTCACAGGGGTGGTTAAAATACCTATACAACACTTTTACACAATGCTCTTCAAATTGAGCATAGCTGGAGTGGGCATATCTACTATCCCAGATTCTGGTCCACATTTGTACAGGTATCTTTTCCCCTTTCTTATCTGCAGCAACAACTCGAAACTCACTTGGCCATAACCCTACTTCCTGGCCATAATATAACACCATGTGCATAAGCATTGAGTAATGCTCAAAAGAGCATGCTGGAGCACTATTTTTTATTGCAGATAGACCAGAATCTATTCTATTAGCAATATAAGAAGCATAATCAAATTGCCTTGCATTATGACACTGAATGTCAGAAGCTATGACCATTAGAGGAATAGTCATGAACTTGGGGACCTCTGAACCCAGAACTTGGCCTACAGAGAAATAGGTATATTGTATATATGGTTCAAATATGGCTACATGAAAGGGAGGACCATCATTTTCAGTTAAGGGCATTACTTCTCCTTCAACCCTGGGCCTGTGAATGGGCAACCTCCATCCATTGTATGTTGTATCCATTCTCCAATACTCTTTATCCAGATCTTCATAAACAATAGGGATAGTGCATAAATCATCTAGATCATACACCTCACAAATAGCATTTTTTGACAGATGTACGATTGGTTCTCCCTGTGGGTTGCAGATGGCTTTCAGGCTTGAATTGTAATGTCTGGCAAGCAATTGAAGGAGTTCCACATTCAAGAATACATTAGGTACAACCAGTTTGCCTAAATTCATGTGCCATGGGTTTGACACAGGAGCATTCCTAAACCTTCTATTATAGTGGAATCTGAAAAGCTCATATCCCCGAATTGGGGTCTAGATATCTCCCAGGCGTTTATGTTTATCTTCCAATTTTTCCACTTCTGCCCTGAGTTGGGCAGACCTCCTGGCCTTGGGAGTTGACCCAGGCAATTGGTCAATTAGGTCCTGATTGAGTTTTCTTTCTCTCACTTTCTCCTCAGGGGTTTGTTCAGTTTTTTGTTTCGTAGGCTTACTGGTTTTCCCTTGTGACTTTCTTCCTTTTCCCTTTCCCAGAATTTCCATTTTAAAACTTTGGTAGAAAATTTAAATACAGGCTATACATTGGTTTGTGTATATGTACCTATCGTTCGGTGGCTAGAATTAGAATCCTCTACTTTTTCCTTAAGAGTTCCTCTGTATTCTCTTCTCGGAAGGTTTTTTTGCAATTATAATGATCGTATAAATCTCGTAGCCATTTGTATTTAATTATCTGATCAATTCAATGTTCATTGCTGTGAAGTGTCACATCGCCATAACTCTTCTTAACGGCGTGAATTTTAAAATGTCTGGGCGACCTCAATGCTTTTATGGCATGAACCGTCAATCGGCGTGACCCCTCAATTGTATTCCTGATGCTATGTAATGTCATATCTTAAGTGGGCGCGACCATCGGCATGACTTCCTTCATCGCCATGTGTTTTAGATTTCTCTGCGATATAGTGAGTCCTACCGACATGATTTGTTTATCAGGGTGATTAATACTATCGGGATAATATAATTATGTTCCCCCGATCTTTGTTGTCTCACCGATGGTCATCTTTACTTTGGATCGGGATGACTTTGTTATTGTCTCGCCGCTAGAGTATCAACGGGTATGAATTTTGCTCTTATCAGAATGACATATACTCTCGGGATAGCCTTTTAAAGATAACCCAATCCAAATCGTCTCCCTGATGGCCCTTTTGTATTCTTTATCGGGCAAAGTATATTAAAGTGTCACTGACACCTTTTGATCGCCGTGACTTGTGAATCGGCAAGACCTAATTCCTCTGTCCCGATATGTCGAGTTATCCCGATAGGTATGTGTATCGCTATGAGTCTCTCCGAAAGCTCTCTTATCGCCAAGACTTTAAGCATCAAAAACTTCTTTGTGTCTTATCTTGATAGTTTACTTCTTGCCGATGGTTATTTGCTTCGTTGCCCCCGCAGGATGTTCGATGAAACTCTTGCCGAAATGCTTCATCGGTATGATATATACCGTTAGGGCAACTTTTAAAAGGTCATCCGATAGTTATCTATCATACCGATCGGTATGACCACTTACTTCTCTTGTCGATGTAAGGTCATCGGTATTACCTATTCCATCGGTGACTTCCATAGATCTCCTTCCGATCTACCTTCTCACGCCGATGGTTATTTCGAAATGATTCCTTATGTATCGATGTAAACAAAACATCTTGCCGATGGATTGACTTTGAAGAAATTTGGCATTGCTCATCTATAGACACCTTGTGAGATACATTAAATTTTTATTATGGTCTTTTGGGATGTTTTTTTAGGATTTGTTCAAATATGATGGAGTGAAAAGATAGTAAAAATTTCAAATTTTTACTGTCCTAACAGTGCCTCTGTCTGGGATGTATACTCTCTATGAGTATAACAAGGATCCAGATCTCCTGGGGAAGTAGACCACATATTTTATTTATTTTGAGGTGAGGTTTTTATGAAAATGGGAAAAGGAAAATAACAAATGATGCAGAGCGGGAATGATTCCTAAACTACTGTGCATGGAATAAGATATTTTGAGAATTATTTGAAGGTTGTCCATGCAATGGCAACGCTCAATTCTCTTTGTACATGTATATGAAAAGAATTGCTTCAAGTATTGCCCATGTACAGGCAATTCCTGCTCCTCTCCTAACATATTCTGTACATAGTAAGAATCATCACCTACCTTGCCAGTGATAACGAAAGGACCCAACCACAAGGCTTCAAATTTTCCATGTTTTCCTTTGTCCTGACATCTTGCATTCCACATCAGTACCAGATCATTTACTTCAAACTTTCTGTCTTTGGCCTTCTTGTCAAAGAGATATTTTACCTGTGATTGTAATTTATCATTCTGCCTCTGAGCTATTCTTCTTGTTTCATCAAGCTCTGCCAGTTGTTCCAATCTTTCCTCCATGGGTTCAGGAATATTCAAGTCTTCCTGAAGAATGAATTTGTATACTGGTATAAGATTTTCCAATGGTAATCTGGCTTGTTTCCCATACACCAACTCATAAGGAGATCTCCCAATTGCTCTTTTTATAGTAATTCTATCAGCCCATACTGCCATTCTTAATTTTGAATCCCAAGCCTTCTTATTTCTATCCAACATACTTTTTATGATTTTCAAGAGGCTCTTATTACTTGATTCAGCTTGCCCATTGGCCTGTGGATGGTAAGGAGCAGCATAAGAAACAGTGATACCATGTGTACTGCAAAAGCCTTTGAATTCATCAGATCTAAAACACATCCCATTATCTGTAATCAATCTTACTGGGGTACCAAACCTGCATATAATATTCTCCATTAGAAAGTTAATCACAACTTTACTTGTAGCCTGTTTGGTTGGGATTGCTTCCACCCATTTTGTAAAGTAATCAGTAGCCACTAAAATCCATCTGTGCCCCCCACTTGATTTCTCTGAGATTTCACCTATAAAATCAATACCCCACTGATAAAATGGAGCCTCAACCTGCATAGGTTTTAAGGGTAGTGCTCCCTGATATTTTAACTTCCCTGAGAACTTTTGGCATGCTTCACACTTTCTAGTGTACTGGTATGAATCATTAAAAACTTTAGGCCAGTAGTATCCTGCCCTCAGGATCTTATGGGCTGTGGTCTTTGCTGAGAAATGACCTCTGCACATGCCTTCATGCAACTCCTTCATAATATGTTTTGACTGATATTCATCCAAGCATAATAGTAGAACCCCATCTCTATTTTTCCAATAGAGATCCCCACTGATGAGTACATATTTTGAAGCTTGTAGTTTGAGTGTCCTCCTTTTGTTATCATCATATCCTTCAGGACACTTAATATGTTTTAGCTAATATATTATATCAGTATACCATGGAGTGTGTTCAATACTGGTACTTGCATCAACATTACATATCTGAGAGGCTTCAAGATTACTTTCAGTCATCAATTTGGCAAGACCCTGTCCCCTTACCAAATTAGTGATTTGGATTTCAATGTTGAATTCCTGAATCCTATTGATCCACCTACATCTCCTACCGGTGACTTTAGTTTGGACCAATACATCCTTCACTGCAGCATTAGGAACATATGCTGTGATTTTAGCTCCCACCAAATATAGTCTAAAATTTTTAACTGCTTTTACCAATGCATATGCCTATTTTTCAATAATGTCATACTTCAACTCTACATTCTGAAGGGACTTGCCGAAGAAAGAGATGGGCTGTTCATATCCATCATTGTTTTTCTGTAATAACACTGCTGCTACTGTATGATAGGAAGCAAATGAGAAAAGTTGGAAAGGTTTACTG
Organism: Cunninghamia lanceolata; assembly: GCA_027924645.1. Lineage (NCBI taxonomy): Eukaryota > Viridiplantae > Streptophyta > Pinopsida > Cupressales > Cupressaceae > Cunninghamia > Cunninghamia lanceolata. The sequence goes on from BSBN01000665.1 coordinate 1,717,054, forward strand.
AAGTTAGGGGATACTAAGACTGGAGCTTGCTTGATTGCCTCCTTAATATTGCCAAATGCTTCCAATGTTTCTATTGTCCACTTTATTTCTAAGTTCTTCTTCAGCATTCTTGATATAGGGCAAACAATCTCTGCAAAATTTGGTATAAATCTTCTGAAAAAATTTATCTGACCAAAGAATGATTGTATAGCTTTTACATTTTTTGGAATAGGGACTTGATCAATTGCTTTTACCCTTTCAGGATCTATTTTAACTCCTTCCTTCGAGACTATATGGCCAAGCAATTTTCCTTCTGTCACTGCAAAATGGCATTTTTTAGGGTTCAATGATATCCCATATTCTAGGGCTTTGATAAATATTTGTTCTAAATGTGTGCAATGATCTTCGGCCCTTTTTGAATATGCTGTCAAGTCGTCTTGATATACTATCATAATCTTATTGATCAATTCAGCAAAAGCTACATCCATTGCTCTTTGAAATGTTGCTCCAGCATTGGTTAATCCGAATGGCATTCTCAAATATACATATGTTCCCCACGGAGTGGTGAATGCAGTCTTAAATTGTTCAGACTCCTTAACTTTTACCTGATTGTAGCTAGAGAAACCATCCATCATTGATAGCAATTCACACCCAGTGACTTTCTGCAATATTGCCTCCATATTGGGAAGAGGATAATTATCTTTGAGGGAAGATTTATTCAAGTTTCTGAAATCCACACATAGTCTAATGTCACCATTCTTTTTCCTGACAGGTACTAAATTTGAAACCCAGGAAGAATGTCTAATAGGTTTGATTATAGCTCCATCCCTTAACTTTGTAAGTTCCTCTAGCATTTTAGGGGCTAATGTAGGATTAATCGGCCTCTATTTCTATCTGAATGGTTTAGCATCTGGCTTCAGTGGTATCTCATGTTGAAATAGATCCTCTCTATATGCCTTTAAATCATCATATGACCAAGCAAACACATGCCTGTACTTCCTAAGTAGGTTGATAAGTTTGCTTCTGATTTTTGGGTCAAGATTTCTTCCAATATACACATTCTTTGGGGTTGTTTGGGCCCCTAAATTGATCTCTTCAAGGTTACTAGGTATCACTGGTGTGTCTTTCTTTTTATATCTATCGTGGCCATCAAATGCCTTTTCTAATGCAATAAGTCCCTTGGGTATCTTATTTGTTTCAACTGAACCACCTCTTGGCCAAAAAGGGTTTCCTTCCCATCATGTTCCTCTACAAATGCATTGAAATCAATTTCTTGATTTTCATAATAGTCAGCACAATGTAAGAAATTGATTATATCAGCATCACTATCAAACACTTGCCAGTTCTGTATATTATCAGGGATGGTAGGTCTAGTTTTAAATTCAACTTCTGTGATCCCTCCTAATGTGACATCATCTCTCTTTAATGCAATATTTGCTAAAAAGTCTGCCATAATGTTTTTAGACCTATCAACCCAGCTGATTGTAAAGGCATCAAATAATTCAACACTATCCCAAACTGCATTTCTATACTATCTTAATCTTTTATTTTTAGATAAGTATTTTTCTCTTACTTGGGAGATGACCAGTTCAGAATCACCATAGACAGCCAACTTTTTTATTTTGTGTTTGGTGGCTATGTTTAGGCCAATGAGCAGGGCTTCATACTCAGCTACATTATTTGTGCATTCAAATGTCAATAGGAAAGAGTATTTGAAAGTTTTACCTCCTGGTGAAATGAAAATTACTCCAGCCCCATTTCCTATTTTGCTGCATGCACCATCGAAATACATTTTCCACAAATCATTTTCTCCTTTCATAGATTCAGTGTGTATTGGGTCAGTGTTATGCAATTCTGGTGTAGTTTCTCCAACTTTGAAAACTCCTAAATCTATGTCACAAAAGAAATTTATCTGATGCCGGTCCATTCTTTCTATAATATTGTCATACCTTGGCTCTCTGCACAATTTGATTTCCTTGCCACCCACTGGTATGGTGGCATATGATAAATCTAACTGAACATTGCCTCCTGCCATTGCAGCCCATTGCCTTGATAGAAGCATTCCATAATACGGTGGGATGTCAACCACAGTAATGTCAATGTTATAAGTTGCTTCAGGGTGTGAGGCAAGTTTTATCTCTACATCCTTCATGATACCAACTACTAGAATAGATCTGTTATCCATTGCATAACACTGGCCATACGTAGTATCAACCCACATTCCCAATTCTTTCATAACTGCTATAGGCATGATATTCATAGCAGCACCTGAATCAATCATGCAATTTCTGACTATCCTGTTCTTGATTACTAGTGTAGTATAGAATGGGTCTACCTGTGAGGGATTTTTTGTAAGTGTGTCGCCAAGGTATACCTCAGGCATCTTGAAATTTTCCTGATGCACATTATTTGTTGTTTTTTCAAACCCTTTATGTTTTAGATTTGGTGTATCAGAAATCATCTTGACAACTGTACTCCTATATTTATCTATTTTCATCATCTCTAGAAGTGGGACTGATATCTTCACCTGAGACACTGCATGTGCAATGTCAAAAGAATGGGCTATGATCTGATCATTCTTTTCTGTTTTTGTGTTCTCTTTTTCTTGCTTTTCTTTCATTTTACTTTTATGCCCCTTTTCCGGTTCTTTGGATTGTGTATTATTCCCTTTGTTATTCTGGTCTTTTATAAATACACTCCCAGGAGTTCCTTGCCCAACATTTGTTGCTCTATTCCTTAAATTGTAAGTGTTTCGAGCTTGAGCCACTGCAGCCACTATGAGAGCTTCTCTTTCATCCTCAGTAGGCTTTCTCCATTGACCATATGACTTGTTAAAACTATCTTCCTGGTCTGAGAATACGTCTTGTTCTCCCATGTTGATATGATACTTCTGGTTCCCTACATCATACTCATATCCTTCTTCTTCTGAAGAAGAGTAATCTTCTGTTACCACACATGGTGTATCCTGCATCATATTGATGGTGTGATTATCCCTATTATAGTTGTATAGCATTTCTTCTTGCTGTATTGATTTAGCTACCTCACAGTATTCATGTAAATGTGGTAAATTACATACAAAACACCAAGGCTTATTTTCTGCCATATGTGCCATGTTTCTTTTTAGGGGATCAGGAGTATCCTTTCCATATGGTTGCTTTCTACTGTTATCGATAGGTCTTCCATCCTTCCAATTTGTATTGTAGGGCATATCATGTAACCTAGGTCTATCATGCCTATGCTGACCCTCTGGTTTAGTCTGTTGAACATTTGGATTCTAAGGATTTCTATGATTATCCCTCTTACTGACCATTCCCGCAGCCTTCCTATTATTTTCAATAGTTATGGCCACTTTCTGTGCTTCAGCCAAGGTTGCAGGACACCTATTTCTGAGCTCGTACCCTGTTTTGGGGTCAAATGCTTTCATATAAATACTCAGTGCTGCCTGATCAGATAACTTGGCTCCATGTGGTACCTTATTATGTAACTTGGAAAACTTCAGGTTGAAATCAAACACTGACTCGTTTTGATACTTTTATATACTTATTAATTCATGTAATGCAAATTCAGGTGCATATTGGTTACCATACTGATCCTTAAACTGGTTATGGAAATCAGTTATTGAATTGATTGATGCATCAGGCAAGCTGTTAAACCAATCTCTAGCATCTTCAATGAGGGACATCATGAATAACCTCATTCTAATGTCTTCCCAATCCATACCAATATCCTGTACAAAAGCATTAAAACTTCTGATATGATCTTCCGCAGATATTGCATTGTTTCCAGTAAACTTGGGAACCATATTTCTCCAAGTACTATCCATAGGATATGGATACAACTGATATCCAGTTAAGTCAAATTGACTACATATATTTGCAAGGTTTTGAGGTGGGAAGTTTAAAGGTGGTGGATTGGGATAATAATTATATCCACCTGGTGGCTGATGGTATGCATATTGTTGATGTTGGTTCATGTGGGGACTTGTGTAATTGTTTTGTGGTCTATAATATTGTTGACCAGGGGGTGGGTAATTATTTGCCATAGGTTGAGATGCATTATGTATAGGAGGTGGTCTGGGGTTTTGGGGAATAATATTCTGATGACTCCCGGATGCATGTGAGTTTTGAACACCACCTGTATTTTGCTGTGTATTTCTTGAAATATTCCCTCTATGCGGAGGTACATATTTTGGGGGGGGCTATTTTGGCTTTACTTTTCCTCTGTTGAATTTCTTGCTGCAACAACTCCCTCTCTTCCTGTATCTTGTACCTTTCAAGTTCCTTCTGAAGCATGAGTATTTCCTATTGCTCTTCACTCATGTCCTGATTATTTATTTCCTGATGTTCTGGATTATCATTCATTCCTTGATTTGAAAATCCATATCCTATCTCTTCTCCCTGATGTAATGACATCTTGAAATCATGTTCAACTTGGTTCCTATCAATATCCCTCATGACCTTTGCATCATGATCACGCTGTTCTTGAGGAGTAGGTCTGTACCTTGCCAAAATATCATCAGTTGCTCCACTGAGGTTCTCGTTTGAATCATGCAGAGGTGTGAAATTGTTGTGAATTGAGATATTTTGCTCTGAATCATTCTCTTGGATATCCAGATTATTATCTTGGTGAGAATAATTTGAATTTCCATTTCTTTTGGAAATGTTTCTAAGTGGTGGAGATGACTGCAATTTTTTACCTTCCATCTTTGATCATCTACCATCCATTTGATATTGAATTTTTTGTTATAATTGTAACTAGAGTCGCCACCTATTTATTAAATAGGAAAAGTTTATATCTGTAGGGTTATTGTCACCAGCAGAGTTACCAAATCAAATTTTCTGAAATGACTCTATGGAAGAAAGGATTAATTTCTAAGGTCTTTTTACTAGGTCCCTAGTAGAGTCACCAATTTGTTAGGTCTCAAAAATGCAGGTTGCTAATCCTAAGAGGATGCCAGGCTCTATGTTTGGATTTGCAACGTTTTTGAACTAACTTGACGAAATCAACCTTCAATGTTTGATGATTTCCTACACTTTAGGTCCTGCTACACCTAGGTGGGTGAACCTTGAAATATTAAAAAGTCTGAGTGTGAATGAGTGGACTAATTAGATCTATCTACAATGGCATAGGATGTCAGATAGATGAAAAAGCTGGCTAATTAATTCTATGTATAATGTTTAATAAGTGATTGGCAGAAATTGTATAAGCAATATCAAGGTAAAAGGAAATAATGAGTTAAATAAGACTAGTGCCTTGTTGGGTAACAAAGTCAATTGAAGGACCAAGACCAGTGGTTTCTTAATGGTAATAATTCTAATTGTTTGGCACAGTTTTAGTTTATAGCTTGTATAAACATGCAAGGAAATGACTGACAAACTCTTCTTAACAATCCAACCAATATAATCAATTATCTCATAATTCACCATAAGGTATTTTAATCCTTACTTGAAGGAACCAAATGAAATGAATAAACAAGATTAACAGATGGTATTGTCTTGGAGACAGAATGGCAATCCTAATTATATGGCTCTACTTAGTAATCCAAACTTAATACTTCCAGGCTACTGTGACTAAATCAGAAGGGTTTAATTCCTCAAATGGACACCAACCTATTTAATCACACAGATACAGCAAATGTGTATTGACAGATTAAATATATACTTGATACATCAATCTAAATAACAAGGAAATGCAGAAATGGAGACAGCCACACTATTGAATAAATTTAACAAACAACTGATACCAAAGCAGAACCACTGAATCAAAGAACTTCAAACTTCTTCAAATAAAATATGCAACATAGTCATTTTGAAACATTGTAGATTGTATATATGAATATATTCTACTACTAATGATCTTTCAGCATTGATTGTTTGAACTTATATAGATGTTTCTATGAAGAAACATAACTCTTCAATAAGTCTTTTGAGAACTTAACAAGCATTAACAATAATTACATAAGTGTAATTAGGCTCTATTCAGCCATAAATAAACTTTAGCCAGGTGATCTAAATACTCCTGATCATGGTGAGAATCAGTAAGATCAATAGCATCTCTGGTAATCACATCAAGTGTGACCATCTTTTCCAGGTGTTTGTAGGCTTCTCTGGATGCAAAAGTTTTGTCTTTGAGCGCTCCTGTGGCCTCGTGCAATATGACTTGACAATCAACAATCCATTCTTCTTTGCTCTTTACCTCTCCATTGTCTTTAAATAATCTGGGCACTCCTGCGTTTGAGGCATCAGTTCCTTCCTTAGCATCAGCTTTAAGTTTGTCATAGTAATTTTGGTGCTGTTTGAGCAATGCTCTTGCATCAGAGATATCTGTACTATCAGTAGCACTTCTATTTTGTAACTCAATCAATTTTTCTTGTATTCTCTTTTCAAGTTTTTCATGTTCTTTAACTGCTTTATGATTCTCTGAGTAATTATCCCAAAACTGGTTTAACCACTGTACCATGTTTGTATATCTGCTCTGCAGTATTGTAACAAATGCATCTATCTGAATTTGTGTGGCCTGGTTAGGGGATAATACTTGAATGCCTTGTGAGCTCTCACCTTGAGTTATTCTTTTTGTGGATTGGCCAAAAGTGCTCTTAACAGCATCTTTCAAGTAATCATTTTCTTTTGTCAATCTTTCACAATTCAATTTGTATGCATCTCTTTCTTTGACCAACATTTGAGCTTGTGCTTTATTCAATTTTGCAACATTGATACCAATATCCGCAGTAATTATAGGGTCAGTTTCCCCTGCTCTGAAAGTCATAACATGGCCAAAAGTCTTTTCAGTATCTATGATGGTCATCTTCTTATGGGGAGGGTATAACACCCATATCATCAAGGAATTTTCATCATTATTGTATCTTGTTCCCATATATACTTCATTAACTCCTTCTGGAGTAAGCTTATACTTGTCATTAGCATTATTCAGAAAACTATCAAAAACCAAAGCAAAATTTAAATCCAAACTAGGAAAAATCATAACCCCTGCATCCTTGAGCAACTGTCTACCCTTGCTAGGTGTCATGTCTTGCATTTCTTTATCTACTGTTTCCTTCAACATATCTAATAATTGTTTTTCATTATCAGCAGAAACATCATCTACTGACTCTCTGATCTCTTTCCCTTTGTATTTATACAAGAATGATTTAAATTCTTTTGACTGAATAAATTTGTCATCTGAAATGAAAGAATCATAGGCTATTTGGCGTGGATCCTCATTAGCAGACCCCTCCTCATCATGTAGCACAACTGGAGGCTGATATTGTTGCATTTTCCTTTTGGACATTTCTATTATTTTATCTTGTGGCTGCTCTTGTTCTGTTAGTTCTTCATCTTCAGAGGAAACCACTTCAATCTCTGCTAATTGCTTTTTCTTTTCACTTAAATCCCTGTTATATTTTTCTACCACCAATTCGACTTCAGCTTCTTCTAAATTTCTAATGACATCATCATGTGGATAATGTATGTGCATGTATCCACTGAGATTTTGTTTTCTTCTTGCAGAGTCAATAAAACCTTCAGGGTCAAATCCTTTCGTCGCTTCAGCAGTCATCATATTATAATGCATTAATTTATCCAAAATGAGGTTGTAACCTTCTTTTGAAACCATAGTAAAATCTCCAAAACATAAGGTGCTGGGCATAAACGATTGTTTGTCATGTGAACTCAAATGCATCACATTTGAATAATGCATTCGCCTGATTATCTCTAAATATGCAAGCCTGTTAGGGACAGTCTTGGGCAATATGAATGGAGCGTCCTCAAAACCATAAACTCTGATCATAGTAGCATCCTCGAAGCAATACCAGTCTCCCCAATTATGAGTGACAGTAGGGGGGCCACCAAAATCTTTTGGTCTAAGAAACCTTTTTATTTCAGTTGAAATTGAATATTCACAGGGGTGGTTAAAATACCTATATAGCACTTTTACACAATGCTCTTCAAATTGAGCATAGCTGGAGTGGGCATATCTACTATCCCAGATTCTGGTCCACATTTTTACAGGTATCTTTTCCCCTTTCTTATCTGCAGCAACAACTTGAAACTCACTTGGCCATAACCCTACTTCCTGGCCATAATATAACACCATGTGCATAAGCATTGAGTAATGCTCAAAAGAGCATGCTGGAGCACTGTTTTTTATTGTAGATAGACCAGAATCTATTCTATTAGCAATATAAGAAGCATAATCAAATTGCCTTGCATTATGACACTGAATGTCAGAAGCTATGACCATTAGAGGAATAGTCATGAACTCGGGGACCTCTGAACCCAGAACTTGGCCTACAGAGAAATAGGTATATTGTATATATGGTTCAAATATGGCTACATGAAAGGGAGGACCATCATATTCAGTTAAGGGCATTACTTCTCCTTCAACTCTGGGCCTGTGAATGGGCAACCTCCATCCATTGTATGTTGTATCCATTCTCCAATACTCTTTATCCAGATCTTCATAAACAATAGGGACAGTGCATAAATCATCTAGATCATACACCTCACAAATAGCATTTTTTGACAGATGTACGATTGGTTCTCCCTGTGGGTTGCAGATGGTTTTCAGGCCTGAATTGTAATGTCTGGCAAGCAATTGAAGGAGTTCCACATTCAAGAATACATTAGGTACAACCAGTTTGCCTAAATTCATGTGCCATGGATTTGACACAGGAGCATTCCTAAACCTTCTATTATAGTGGAATTTGAAAAGCTCATATCCCCGAATTGGGGTCCAGATATCTCCCAGGCGTTTATGTTTATCTTCCAATTTTTCCACTTCTACCCTGAGTTGGGCAGACCTCCTGGCCTTGGGAGTTGACCCAGGCAATTGGTCAATTAGATCCTAATTGAGTTTTCTTTCTCTCACTTTCTCCTCATGGGTTTGTTTAGTTTTTTGTTTCTTAGGCTTACTGGTTTTCCCTTATGACTTTCTTCCTTTTCCCTTTCCCGGAGTTTCCATTTTAAAACTTTGGCAGAAAATTTAAATACAGGCTATACAGTGGTTTGTGTATATGTACCTATCGTTCGGTGGCTGGAATTAGAATCCTCTGCTTTTGCCTTAAGAGTTCCTCTGTATTCTCTTCTCGGACGGTTTTTTTGCAATTATAATGATCGTAGAAATCTTGTAGCCGTTTGTATTTAATTATCTGATCAATTCAATGTTCATCGCTGTGAAGTGTCACATCGCCATAACTCTTCTTATCGGCATGAATTTTAAAATGTCTAGGCGACCTCAATGCTTTTATGGCGCGAACCGTGAATCGGCGTGACCCCTCAATTGTATTCTCGATGCTATATAATGTCATATCTTAAGTGGGCGCGACCATCGGCATGACTTCCTTCATCGCCATGTGTTTTAGATTTCTCTGCGATATAGTGAATCCTACCGACATGATTTGTTTATCGAGGTGATTAATACTATCGGGATAATATAATTATGTTCCCCCGATCTTTGTTGTCTCACCGATAGTCATCTTTACTTTGGATCGGGATGACTTTGTTATTGTCTCGCCGCTAGAGTATCAACGGGTATGAATTTTACTCTTATCGGAATGACATATACTATCAGGATAGCCTTTTAAAGATAACCCGATCCAAATCGTCTCCCCGATGGCCCTTTTGTATTCTTTATCGGGCAAAGTATATTAAAGTGTCACCGACACCTTTTGATCGCCGTGACTTGTGAATCAGCAAGACCTAATTCCTCTGTCCCGATATGTCGAGTTATCCCGATAGGTATGTGTATCACTGTGAGTCTCTCCGAAAGCTCTCTTATCACCAAGACTTTAAGCATTGGAAACTTCTTTGTCTTATCCCGATAGTTTACTTCTTGCCGATGGCTATTTTCTTCGTTGCCCCTGCAGGATGTTCGATGAAACTCTTGCTGAAATGCTTCATCGGTATGATATATATACCGTCGGGGCAACTTTTAAAAGGTCATCCGATAGTTATCTGTCATACCGATCAGTATGACCACTTACTTCTCTTGCCGATGTAAGATCATCGGTATTGCCTATTCCATCGGTGACTTCCATAGATCTCCTTCTAATCTGCCTTCTCACGCCGATCGTTATTTCGAAATGATTCCTTATGTATCAGTGTAAACAAAACAACATCTTGCCGATGGATTGACTTTGAAGAAATTTGGTACTGCTCATCTATAGACACCTTGTGAGATACATTAAATTTTTATTATGGTCTTTTGGGATGTTTTTTTAGGATTTGTTCAAATATGATGGAGTGAAAAGATAGTAAAAATTCCAAATTTTTACTGTCCTAACACCATCTACCACAAATTTTGAGAACTACTTTGTCAAAGTTTGGTATTTTTTTGTTCTTAAGATCTTAAATGACTTTACCAATAGCCTGCTTCCGTAAATGACTGGGACACTTGGTGTGCGAAATGAGACCTCCCCTAGCATTTACCCACCCACCTTGACATGTTGGTGTAGTTAGTTCAGCCCCACAAACTGTGGAATGCAAAATGTCACTCCTAGCACCTTTCCATTTCATGAAATTGAAGCATTTTGCAAGAATGCATTTGATTTCGACATGGTCAAACAGATCAGAGTTGACCAAAACTAAGAGAGGTTATTATGGATGGTCCCAATGTACATCTATAGGTCTAAATTGAACCTTCCTAGCTACCATGAATTGTGAGAATTGCTCTATCAAAGTTTGAGAGTTTTTTTCTCTTAGAGATCTTAAGTAACTTTGCTGATAGCCTGCTACCCCGAATGACTGGGACACTTGGCACACAAAATGAAACCTCCCCTAGCATTTACCCACCCACCCCAATGCATTCATGATGTTGATTCTGCCCAATTAGTTGTGGAATACAAAATGTCACTCCTAGAACCTTTCCACTACATGAAACTGAAGCATTTTATAAGAATGCATTTGATTTTGGCATAGTCAAACAGACTGGAGTTGACCAAAACTGAGATAAGTTATTGTGGATGGACCCCACATGCACTTGTAGGTCCAAATAGAACATTCCTAGTTGGCATGAATTATGAGAACTACTCTGTAAAAATTTTGGCATTTTTTTGCTCTTAGGGATCTTAAGTGACTTTGTCGGTAGCTTGCTACCTCGAATGACTGTGACATTTGGTGCATGAAAAAGATCTCCCCTAGATTTACCCACCCACCCAAAACATTCCAAGTTGCCATGAATTCTAAGAACTACTCCATCAAAGTTTGGTAGTTTTTTGCTCTTACAAATCTTAAGTGACTTTGCCAGTAGCTTGTTGCCCTAAATGAATAGGACATTTGGCGCATGAAATGAGACCTCCCCTAGCATTTACCCACCCACCCCAATGTGTTGGCACTGTCATTTCAGCCCCATGATCTATTGAATGCAAAAATCTCACTCTTAAAGAACCTTTCCACTGCATGAAACTAACACATTTTGGAACAATGTGTTCATTGCCACCATAGGCAAAAAAATTTGATTTAAAAAACCAAGGTAGGTATTTGTAGGTGGACCTAACATCCACCTATACATGCAAAGAATATGTTCCTAGGTGTCACAGTTTGATAGAACAGCTGGTCCAAATTTTGACACATTTTTTGTCTTAGGGCTCTTAAGAGATTGTTTGTGTTTGATGTAGCCGATAATGACCAGGAGGCTTTGCCACTAAAAATACACCTCCCCTAGCATTCATCTGCCCACCCCAATTCATTAGAATAGTCAATTCAACCCCATGAGGTATGTTTAATGTGTTCTAATTACATCTATCAAAGCATAAAGGATATGGGAATTTTGTCAGATGTTGTAGTTGCAATTGCCTTGATAGACATGTATGCAAAGTGGCAGGTGTAAAGCAAATGTAGAAAGGTGAAATGAGGATATGCAAAGCATAAAAAACATATAGAAGATGAAATGAGGATATCCAAATAATGTCAAATGTGTGTCTCTCTCTCTTACTCTCTTCATTGTTTTGCAAGAGAAAGACAAATGCACAATCAACATAAGTAATGAGAAATTTGCATAAGATTTATAAGAGAATTGTTATCACATGTCTTTACATAATTTCTATTCTAAATTGTAGCTAACTTCACTCACTAACTGGTGAGTGTGAGGAAACAAGTCTACTTGAAGGTAATGAAGGACAAGAAGGTAAAGTTTATGAGGCAATGTAACTTCAACCCTCACATTTCTTGAAAATTGTACAAAGAAGACATCCATTCTCATTGATAGAAAACATGTACACATCCATTATCCATTATAATATGAAAGCATAGTTTATCTATTAGCATGAGAATGTAAGGGATATATAAACTTTCAAGAAAATGCAATTGGCACATGTAAAATGAAATTACATAACCTAGCCAGCATCCTCCTTATCTATGCCCATATGGGATCTTCGAAACAAGGTATGGAAATCCATCAAAGCATAAAGGATAAAGGAATTTTGATAGATGATGTAGTTGTAACTACCCTAGGAGACATGTATGCAAATTGTGGAAGCATAGAGAAGTGATGCCATCCTAGCTCAGCCATACTCACATCAACTTGGCTTTTTATCTTGAACACTTGCATGCAACCTATCATGCCTTGTCTATTCACATGACTCCTAAAATTCATGGCATAGATCTTGTCTAGAGATCTACACTACATCATATGACCTCAACTTGATATGTTCATGCAATGAACTAAGCAATTCAAGTTCTCACTAGCTCACACTAGCTTCACTCTAGGCTTAAAACAAGACCAAATCTTGATTGGAAGACTTATAGAGATTCACATGGTTTGAAAACACTCAAGTATGCTTAAATTCACTACACCAACCTTTTTTGTGCATGGGCAGATCTTTGTGATCAGTATAAGATGTACTTGCCTTGTAAGTGTCCTAGGAGTTTGTATCCCTTCTCATAGACCTTTCCTATCATAAATTCCTTCATACACCTGATAATGGAGATATGAGACCTGATTTGGATACCCTTTTGGTCCTTGTAAAACATATGTGAAATTTGATAGGTTGTTTTGCACAGAATAGGAAAAAACTGGGTTGCTACAGTCAAATTAGGCTTATTTTTGGGACTGTAATGTAACAATAGAGACTTGCACATGTATTTAAACCCTAATATTGATAGAGAAGGTGTAAATAGGCATATATAACATGTCTGACCACTTCTCTTGCATAAATCAATCACCCAACACAAAAATTCTCAAAAATACACTAAAACAGGGTCTCTTTAAGCCAAATAGAGTAGGGCTTATTCAAAATGGCACTTACATGTGTGACCAACCTCTGAAATCTTTCCTATAGCTCTATATATACCTACTCATACATGTGTGACTTAATATTTTTATATACCCTAACCTCCTCATAACTTCTCCATTTAGATTTGAATATTTAATACTTGGCAATTTGTGAGGATAATATTATGACCATAGATAACATTTTAGTGACACCACTATTCTAGTTTTGACCGAGTGCCAATTTCATATGATAGTCGTAAGTTCACAAAAGTGATAATATTTAACATTATGGCCAAGTCCTAATAGACTGTTAACTAGTTTTCAGTCTTCATGATAGTATTTGAAATTATTAGCATCTCCTCTTACTCATACATCAACTCTTCTTCATTCAATCCCATCTTATGATGTTTCTAAATGTTAATACAAAAGTTAGGAATGACTTCTCAAGGGTATAATAACCTAGGAATAGTCTGGTAATCTATTGGAAAGATGCAAAACTCAATCATTATAGGACAACAAAACTTGCAAAACTATATATAACTAACCTAGGGTATTGTGAATGCATAACATTCCTCGCATTTTATAATAAGACAAAACTAACATGCCCACCTTAAATTGCTTTTACCTTAGATGAATTTTATGGAGACACACTCATCCACCATCTCTCATGATTTAAACAATACAATACCTCAGTGATCCAAAGGTGACAATCCTAAATACATTAAGTTTCATAAATTTGAGATAGTCCCATGCAACTCCTCATAATAGTCCATCCTTTTATCTATCACCTATGACAATCATGTAGCATGAAGATTGATCTAAAGACTCTTGTATGATTTCCTCATGCTAATAGGAATCTACATACCACTTCCTTCTTTCATAACATGATCACTAACCATGACATAGTGATAGTGAAAAGTTTCATGGCATGGTTATGGCATGTGAGGATTTGTAGGGTAACCACTACCCCCTTTTCTCCCTAAGACTAATTCATGGTATTTCACCATAGTACTATTAACTTATGAAGAAAAACTAATTTCATCTTCACCCTAATGGAAATCAGAGCACAAAATATGCTACAGTATTGTCATTATTTGGGTAGTCTTATATGGATGGTATAGGTGTCTTTATAAATATTGAATGAAGAGTTATAAGGGGCACAATGATGTAGATATAAGACAATCAGAGGTGACATGAATAGTAACAAGATCCCAACTTCTTTAATTCCAATCCCTTGATGCCCAATATTAGCATCTTGATGTGAATTTAAAAGAAAACTATAGAGAGGAATTCCATCAAGATTTGATGAATGGTTTGTTGAACATCAAATATTAGATTCATTCTCCTCAGTACTCCATCTTTCACCCAAGCCACAAAACCAAAGAAAAGGATTAGATTCTTATGAAAAATGCAACACCATCAAAGGACAAATCATATTGTCAACTAATAGAGACCCTAAGAATATAATGCATTGTACCATGACCAAACCATAGATCATGCATATGAGAGGGATCCCTTTCTAAAGACATGCTCATTCTTAACACGTTATTCTTCCACTTCTTAAACTAGTAAAAAACTATGTCTAGATGCCATGAATATTCCTCTGTATAGGATTAACATATGTTTTAACTCATATAATATAGAAACCCTAGACTTACGACAGGTTGCTCCCCTATGTAGAGGTTGACAACATAGAATAAATTTAATTTTAGAGATAAGATAGCTAGCTAAGAAATAATCATTATGATGTCACGTGTAGGAGCTCAAAACATGTCATCTTCCTTAAACCTTAACATAAAAAATAAATGAAGCATCAAGGTGAATCCAAATTTCATAATGATTACATTGAGACAATCAAGAATTCAAGTAAAAAATAAATAAATAAAGAACTTAACCATAACAAAATTGTCAAAGACAATCAGTTACTGTAAGCACAAAGATCACGCACAGCCTCCACGAGGACCCCTATGATGATTTTAATCCTTGTCACATAAATGTAAGCATGAAATAATGTCCTCTAAGCAGCAAACCTCTTGATGATGTGTCTTCTTTCTTGTCTTGTGTTATTTCCTCTTTGTCATTTTCTCTCTCTCCCTATTTTTGACACTTTTACAACACTTGTCGATTTGCATTTTTTGAGCCTTCGACCCTCTTCCTAAGCCTTGTGAG
This sequence comes from Cunninghamia lanceolata, assembly GCA_027924645.1. Taxonomy (NCBI): domain Eukaryota; kingdom Viridiplantae; phylum Streptophyta; class Pinopsida; order Cupressales; family Cupressaceae; genus Cunninghamia; species Cunninghamia lanceolata. Next base: position 1,732,408 of record BSBN01000665.1, read on the forward strand.
CATCTTTTAGGTGATTTTTCACCTTTCCCATATGTTTTTCATCCTCTACACCCCCTAGAAGCCATCTAGAGGTCACCCCTATCCATCTCCAACTTTCAGTTTTTAGTTTCACTCAACCAATCCAAATCTCCCGTAGGAGATCCTGCAGGTGCAAGTGGAGATTTGGATTCTTGTACATGATTGACCTATTTTCAGAGGTAGAACTCCATTTCCTCTTCTCTACCATCTCCCATCATGCTATTCCTCTAAAAACCCTTTTCTGTCAAGATCTCCCTAGGGCAACCCAGGATCTCCCCCGGGTGACCATGACTGGTGAAAGGGGAGACCCACTTTTTCTATGTGTTCATCAAAAACTAATGACACCACTGCATAGCCCTCGAAAAAACATGCACTTTAAAAAAAATGACACACAAAAAGGAATTTGTATGTGCCTGAACGAGCTCCCGAAAGTTTTATATGAAAAACATTATTTTTGAATTTGAATTCCTAAAATCATTTTAATTTTTCTCATCACAAATAAATAAAATTAATATTTTATTTACTCTCTAAATTATCCATTATCCATGAAATTAACTCCCATAATTTCCCCCACTAATCACTCAAATTGACTACTCAATCAAGTTTCAATCAAATTAATTAACTATGCAATCAATTTAGTTAACTAATAAGTCAAATTAGTGAGCTCGTCAATCAATTTAGTTAACTATGTAGTCAAATTAGTGAACTAATAAATTAATTTAGTTAACCAATTAATCAAATTAGTTAACTAATAAATTAATTTAGTTAACTAATCAATCAAATGAGTTAACTATTCTATCAATGCATGTTAACTCCCAATCAATCCAGTCTATTGCCTAATCAATTAAGTTCACTAAGTAATCAATCTTTTGAACTCCCCAATAAATCCTTGTTAACTCTTCAATCAAATTGAGTTAACTTCTCAATCAATTCCACCTCTCATCCCTTCTTCTAACCTATAAATACCCCTCACCTCTTCATTATTTTCCAGGTTGAGCAAGTTGGAGAATACTCTTCTCATCTTCACAAGCTTTTTCAAGCTTCTTCATAGGCCTTTGAGCGTTTTTCTTCATTTCTTTCTTTAGTTTTCCAAAGCTTCAAAGATTTCATTGTTGCATAGATTCAAAGCTCTTCCACATAGGCAAATTCATTGTGCACACAGATCTTGCCATATTTTTCTCTCCAACTTAGCATTCAAATTCTCTTACAGGACGAAGGTGCATTTTATTTTATTCATTGTTCAACCAAGCAACGTTACGCTGCTTCATTATATGCCATTGTGCTCAACCAAAGCTCTCATTGAGCTCATACAAACTTCATCAAAGCTTCTTTTTTCTTCTTTGTGTCATTTTGTCATCAAGAGCATCTCCCGCTACTTCAAAAGGACTCAAGGTTGCCGATATCAAGGATTTTTGAGGGTAGTGGAGTCACACAAATATTTCTTTTTCTTAGGTTCCTTCATTGTTTTATTCAATTCATAGTAATTTAAATACCAAATTTGCTCTTGGGAAAAGTAAAACATTGCTTTTTCCTTGATAATTAGATCTTGCATGTAAGAATAGTTGTTTTCTTATTTCTAGATCTAGATTCTTAGAAAAAGCATTTTCCCTTTTCTTTAAAATTAGATTGCATTAAAATCATTGAAAACACAAAAAACATAGGTTATCTTTGCATTAGAAAAGTCATATAGAATTGTATACATATTTCCTTTTCATAGATTAAAAGCACTTTCATTTCCAAACTACTAAAAAATACCAAAAAAATGTTTTGCATATCATTTAGTTTGCATGCATATAGAAACCCTAGAATAGACAAAATAGAAAACCCTCAATTCCATCACGAGGTAAAAACAAGTCAAAACAAAGTCAAACCCTAGGTCAAAACTCTAGATCTAGTTAAGGTTAGTAATCACGCATTTATCTCTATCTTGATTCACGAATGTGCTTAGGAGTGAGAGGAGAGTGGGTGAGGGCTATCCGTGATGAGATCCAAGAGATCCATCCAAGACCACAACAAGAAACATTTGTTCTACCACAAGGAAACCCATTCATCCTCTTATTGTTAGAAGAAACTAGGCAATGCCAGATACAACAATAACTCATTTAATGCATACAAAGACAAGAGGACATAAACGAAAACAATCATTTACCCACACAGAGGTGGAATCTAAGAAACCCAAATAGAAGAAGAGAAACTAGTGACCCTTCGGGTCATAGGGTTATCTCAAGTACAACAATAATTAAACGAAACATACAACTAAGCACACAACAACAAAGGCCATAGTACTTACCGACCCCTCTCTATGAAGTCCAGCTCTCTAATGAGATAGAACCCCACCATGTCTCGCCTCCTCTCAACTAGCTAAATCCATGTGAGTGAGTAACATGGCGGAGCACCCCGTGGAAAGGAGGGAAAGTGGTGTAGTCATGAGAGGAGGGAAAATAGAATGAACTGTCTGGACCATGCAACAAGAGTAAACACAATGGAAACAACTCAAAGAAATGGAACAAATGCAGATTCAGTCATTTAGTATATCAAAGAATTTAAATACGCTCTGGCTGGCAACATGCAGCTTACAACTTGGGCTCATAGGCCTGCTTTCAGACATGCCAAAGATAATGCTTTGAAGCTCCTTCACACAAAACTAAACTACAGATCTTTCTAATGTGAATAGCTACTTTCCTAAGGATCTATTACATCAATATATATCATTTCCGGACCAATAGGTTCCTTTGCGTTGGCCACAAGGAGTCTAGAATCCTGATGAAGAGGTGTAACGTGTGTTCTTGGATAGGTCAGACCTATCGGCTTGAAAATCCTTCACCAACGAATACAATGAAGTACAGACCTATGAGGAAGGTCGGCCATGCACCAAGGAACATTGTAGAATAAATCACAAGGATCCACAAGTCGGCCAATGCTCCCAATCCTTCTCCTTCAGTTGATTACTCATGACTATCAGAGAACTCTGCACTGAGAAAATAGATGATCTTCTGATAGCGATAACTTTTCGGTAACTATTCCAAATGCTCTGAATTCTTGGTATGATGTAGATGAGTGAATTGAGATGCTAAGTCTAGATCTGTAAGGTGTAAAATGCTGAAACCAGACCACAAGGTCCGATGCTTCTGACTAAACTACCTAAACTGAACTAGGAAATGAAAGAACTAAAATGCAAACAAACTGAAATGCAAATGCAAATGTTTTGGTTGATTCAAGATTACTCTTGAACCATGGATGCTCTTACATCAGACATCTAGAGTTATTGAAAACATGAGTCCCTCACTTTGTTGGGGCTAGGGGAGAACCAAGATGGTCCACCTCAGCCTAAGAAATCCATGATGAATCTTCTTCCGGTCTACCTTTCCACTTCACAAGATATTATTTATATTGTCTTCCTCTGGTGCTGCGTCCCACTCTGCTATCCAAAATGTCTTCAATTTGTTCTGGTGCTTGTTGTGGTAACTACTTCTTCAAGTCTTCTTCCATGTTGTCACTAAACTCTACTTCATGATACTGGTAAAGGTCTGCAATGTTGAAAATAGGTGAAATAGCCAATGTCTCTGGTAATTCCACTTCATATGCATTTCCTGAATCAAATTTCTTGAGTATCCTACAAGGTCCAAACTTCTTCATCTTCAACTTGTTATATGTCCCAACTAGAAATCTTTCTTTTCTCAAATACATCATTACTTCATCTCCTTCTTCAAATTCTTTGTGTCTTCTCTTCTCATATGCCTTCTCTTTGTACTTACTATTCATGTTCTCCAAATGCTTCTTCACCTGATTATGCACTATTTTCATATGATCTACAAATTCTTTAGCTTCTGCACTCCACTTTTCTTCTATGCTGATATTTCTCAATTCAACCACTCCTCTAGGGTTTACTCTAGTAACAATCTCAAAGGTGTTCTTATGGTACTTCTGTTGACTAAATTATTGTATGCAAACTATGCTTGTGAAAGAATCAAATCTCAACTTCTTATCTTCTCTCCAACCAAACATCTCAACAAGTTTCCCAAACTCCTATTCACTACCTCTGTCTATCCATCTGTCTGTGGAGGAAAAGTTGAACTAAACCTCAAATCTGTCTTCATCTTCTTCCAAAGTGTTCTCCAAAAGTATCCAACAAACTTTGTATCTCTGTCTAAAACTATATTCTGAGGTAATCCATGCAGTCTCACAATCTCCTTGAAAAATAGGTCAGCTACATGCACTGCATCAATTATCTTTTTGCAAGGTATGAAATGAGCCATCTTTGAAAATTTGTCAACCACTACAAATATTGAATCATGTCCTCTCTATGTCTTAGGTAATCCCATTACAAAATCCATGCTTATGTCTTCCCAGGGTCTCTCCGGTACTGTCAAAGGTTTATACAATCCAGTGTTCTAACTAGTCCCTTTTGCAACTTGACAAACTCTACAACTTTGTACAAATCTCTAAACATCCTTATGAATTTGAGGCCAAAAGTAATTTTCACTCACCAAAGCCACTGTCTTGTCAATGCCAAAATGTCCTGCCAATCCTCCACTATGCTTCTCCTTGATCAAATTATCTCTCATTGAACTTCTCGGTATGCATAATTGACTTCCTTTGAACAACATATATTCTTGAATGAAATAATCTAACCGCTTACTTCTATCTATCACAACAGGTTACTTACATGCTTTCCAAGGTTCTACAAAATCAGTGTCTCCCTCATACATGTTCTTCAATTCATCAAAACCCAACACCTCGACTCTCATCTCTGTTAACAAGTTTCTTCTTCTACTCAAGGCATCATCAACTTTATTTGATTTTCCACTCCTATGCTTCAACACAAAATTATAACTCTGCATGAACTCTACCCATCTCATATGTCTCTGATTTAACTTTCCTTGACTATTCAGATACTGCAAAGCTTGATGAGCTGTATACAACATAAACTCCTTAGGCAACAAGTAATGTCTCCATTTCTTCAAGGCTTGAATTATGGCATAGAACTCTTGATCATAAACTAAATATCTTCTCCTTGCATCATTCAACTTCTCACTAAAATATGCTACAGGTCTACCTTCTTGACTTAACACCACTCTAATTGCATTTCCACTTGCATCACAATCAACTTGAAATACCTTATTGAAATCTGGTAATGCCAAAATAGGTTGCTCTGTTACTTTCTACTTTAACAACTCAAAACTTTTATCTACTCCTGATGTCCACTTCAAATCTTTTCTGTCACCTCTCATTGTCTCTGTTATAGGGTTACAAACTAAACTGAAATTTCTGATGAACTTCCAGTAGAAGCTAGACAAACCATGAAATGATCTAACCTCTCCAATGCTCTCCGGTGTAGGCCATTCAACAATTGCTCTCACTTTCTCAAGATCCATCTTCAATCCTTCCGTGGAAATCACAAATCCCAAATACATCAATTCTTTCTTCATGAAACTACACTTCTTGATGTTTATCATTAATTTCTCCTTTTTCAACCTCTGCAAAACTTGTCTAATATGCAACAAATGTTCCTCTTTTGTCCTACTAAAAATTAGAATATCATCCAGGTACACAATCACAAACTTACCCAAGAATTTCTTCAAGACCTTATTCATCAACCTCATGAAAATACTCAGTGCATTTGTCAATCCAAAAGGCATCACTAACCACTCATACAATCCTTCATTTGTCTTAAAAGCAGTCTTCCATTCATCACCCTCTCTGATTCTGATCTGATGGTATCCACTTTTCAAGTCTATCTTTGTGAAATATCTTGCTCCACTCAAACAATCCATGATATCATCCATCATAGGTAAAGGGAATCTATACTTAATTGTGATTTTGTTTATTGCTCTAGAATCAGTACATATTCTCCATTCTCCATCTTTCTTCAGTGCTAGCACTGCGGGTACTACATAAGGACTTGAACTTTCTCTGATCAAACCTTTCCTCAACAACTCTTGTATCTGTCTATTCATTTCTCCATTCTCTACTGGTGTCATTCTATGTGCTGCTTTGTTAGGCAAACTTGCTCCCGGTATAAGATCCATGTGATGGATGATACTCCTTATAGGAAGTAATCATTCAGGTACATTATCTGATATGATGTCTTCATATTCTGTCAGCAACTCTCTTATCTCCTCTAGTTGTTCTTCTTTAGTCTCTTTCTTCAATGCTTCAGGTTTCTTAGGAATCAAGGCATAACACATATTCTCATGTCTCAAACTATCCAAAAATTTCCTTCCATCTACTAAATAGATTCTAGCATTTCCACATACTTCACTCTAGGATCATCCTCTAAAGGAATCAAGGTAATTATCTCTCCAAATGTTATTAAAATATAGGTATTCTTTCTCCCATCATGCATAACTTATCTATCATACTGCCAAGGTCTATCCAACAAGATATGACAAACATCCATAGGCATAATATCACACATGACTTCATCATGATAAGATCCAATATGAAATTTCACCAAACATTGTTCACTCACCAGTACCTTAGGATCATCCTAAATCCATTCTATCTGATAGGGCTTAGGGTGTTTCAATCTTTCCAACTTCAACTTAGTCACCATCTCCTCAGAAACTAGGTTATCTGAACTACCACTTTCAATCACAACTTTACAACACTTACCTCCGGATTTGCATCTAGTTCTTAATAGACTTTTCCTCTGTGATGGGTCCTCATTTGTCTCTACTTGAAATAGTTCTCTCCTCATCACCAATGATTCTTCTTTCTTTGGATTGCCAACAGAACAAGGTGATTCAACAGGTTCTTCTTTGACATAGGCTGCTCTCCCATTATTTTCTATTTTCTTGCTTGTACTACTCTGATTGCATTCAAATGATCTATGTCCTTCACCACCACACTTAAAACAAGTACCTCTAAATGTTCTCTTATCAAATCCTCTTCCTTCTCTTCTGCATCCTTCATTCCAGTGTGCACTAGGGTTTCCTCTCTGGTAAAAATTTTGGTCATCTCTCCAGTAAGCATTATTATCTCTGTCATCCTTCCTCAAGGGGCTGTCAAACTTGTTCTATTCCAGATAAGATCTATCTCCTCTAGAAAATGTCCTACCTCTCAAAATTTTACCTCCTCTACCTCTCTATCTTTGATCATGTTTCTTATTCAACTTCTCTTCATCTTTCATTGCAAATTGATATGCTTCTTCCAAAGATGTCATCCTTACCAAACTTAGTTCTTCTTGAATGTTCAATCTCACTCCATTGATATATCTAGCCACTTTCTCCTTGCTTGCTTCACTATGTCTTGTTCTTATGTTCATCTTGTAGACACCCAAAAATGACCAAGTCATCACATCACTTGCATTTCGTCTAATCTTTCTAATCACCTGCATTCAACGTTAATTAAATAATCTAATTATTTAATTAATTTCATCTATTTCTTCTAAATCAAATACTTCAACATTAATTAAACAAATCTTTTTTATTTAATTATTTTTCATTAAATCAACCTTATTCTTCCATGATTAAATAATTTTTATTATTTAATTAAATCATTATCCTCTTTCCAAAGTTCAAGTCCACATCAATTAAATAAATAAATTATTTAATTGATTCATCACAAATCCTCTTATCTACATTTAAATAATTTACATTATTTAATTAAATCACTTGTTCTTCTAAATTTAAATAAATCATGCAAATTTATTTAAATTATCTCAATTCTCTAAAAATAAATAAAATCAAGTATTTTATTTATAATCTTCATATTCCTCTAATCTTGCACAAACAATTAAATAAATTTATTTATTTAATTTGCTTTTTCCCCTAAAAATAAATAAAATCAAATATTTTATTTATAAGATTCTGTTCCTCAATCATGCACAATTAAATAAATAAATTTATTTAATTTCAAATATCTTCTAATTCCTCTTAAAATATCTTGTTAACTCATGTGCACAATCAGTCTTATTTTTAGAACACTAAAAAAGGTAAAATTACAAGTTGCATTATCTATTCAATCAATCTTGTTTTTAATCATATCTTAATAAAAATATTCTTATGGATTGACACATGTCGTGTGCATGTTCATCATGGTTATTTGATTTATCTCCTTCGTTGATTCTTCTGAATTATCTGGACCATTGATCGATCATGTTTGAAACCTATATAAACCCCCCCATCTCCTTCACAAATCCTCTTCGATCACTTATTCTCAGGCATCCTTTACAGCGCTTTGAGCATACATCACATCGTTGAGCACTTTGAGCACCTATACTTGCTTGTTGCAAACATGGTTTCACAGTGTTATTGAGCAATCCACATTCGACAAAAGAGAACAATACAATCTGGGTAAAAGTTTTCTTATTTCATTTGATTTATTGATTGATCATGGCTTTTTATTTAGATAGATCTCTTTATGTTATGGGTTATTGATTTGGTTATTATCATAGTTTTGATTTTATCATTTAAACATATCGATTTTTCTCATACACATTCTGGCACGCCCAATGGGACCCACTAATCCCTCTTTTTCTTTGAGAAATCAATTTTTTTGAAGTATAGTACAGAACAACACAAAAGACATAGAAAAGTGCTATTGGAAGTATAGTAAAGCGCTTTTGGTGGCACAGTATAGCGCCCTTGGGTGATATTGTAGCGCCTCTGGTAGCACAGTAGCACACTATTGGTAAAACAGTCTAGCACGTTTGGCAGAGCAGTAAGGCACTTCTAGCATATTAGGGTTTTTTGAGATCTTGCTTTGTGATTGGCAGGATTTTAACTCACATAACTATCATTGATTGACTGACAAGCTAATTTATTTGTCTTTCAATTATCTTTTATACTTCCTGAGGTGACGTATTTAGGAGTATTTCAATTTTTGAGTTAACCTATCTATTTGTGGCATTCTTTGAGTTGTTCTTGATCCTAGGTTACAGATCTATCAACTATTACATCTTAGATCTTTAAGTCAACCATGAAATCATATTTTTGACCTGGCCTTTTTTGATGAAATATAACATTTTCTAGGTTTGAGGCAGTAAGGCACTTTTGGTAGCACTGTATTGCGCATTTGGTAGCACAGTACGGTGCTTCCAGCAGCACAGTAAATCACTTATGGATTTGCAACAACTCACTTTTGGTAGCATAGTGTATCACCTTTGGTCTGTAGTAACTCACCTCCAGCAACATAGTTTAGCACTTTTGGCATTATAGTAAGTCACTTTTTAGTAACACAGTGCAACACTTTTGGTCAAATTGATTTATTTTTGCTAACTTGTGAGTTTTTGTGGAACTAATCGATCTGTTGCAGCTTCTTATCACTCACACAGAGCAAATGGGTTTCCCTAACATGTTCATGCAGGATGAAGCATTGAAGAAATCTCAATCTATTGCACTAAGTCTTAGAAACATATTGCCTTCTTAAGGGATAATTGAACAAATCATTTTGGCAATCTAAGTCTTAGGAACACTTTGCTTTCTTAAGGGACAATGGACATGAATGCAAAAATATTTCAATTTTCTAAGGGACAATGGACATGAATGTCAAACACTACAATTTCATAAGGGACAATTAATAACTACAAATGTGTGTGTGCCTAATCTAGTTGCACCTTATTTTTTTATAACGGGACAATTGATCCTTTGTTTGTTGTGCTTGCTCTTACATTTCAATTATTCCTTTAGAAGGGCCTACTTTTGGATTGTGCTTCATCGAAAAAGGATGACCTTAAGCAGAGTTTTCCTTTGAACCACTCTATAAGAGGGATAAGGTGAAAGCCAAGTCCTAACCGATGTCAGCCTTACCTTGTGGTGCCAAATTGAAAAGAGGTGTACTAGCTCTTTGTGGAAATGATTTTCACATCGAGCGAAGTGTTTGATACTCTTAGTAGGATTGGTTAAATCTTTTAGTAGCTTGTCACATTGCTTGTAAGGCATTGGTCCCTCAAAGTTACTAAGAACCATTCTAGATAGTGACTACCTGATCTACCTCCGAACGTTGCGGTAATCATTAGTGCAAGGGGAATTGATTTAAGCCCTAAAGATACTCACCATTGGCTCCCTTGAGAAGAGATAGTATTCCCTCAGCCATAAAGCTCTTGTGACCTACTTGAGCTTTCTGAGGGGAGGGTGAGATATCCCTACCTATCATCTCTCACAATGATACAAATGTCCAACACCTTTATGGAATGACATTTGATTGATGAAGTATTAAGTTGTGAGCTGATCTACTGCAATGAAACCTTGTCTCTAAGGATAAAAAGTGCTTGATATTCTTTGAAAATTGTCTTATGCCTGTGGAAACATTGGGCTTTTTTGTGAGCCTCGAACACACACTATCTGTTGTGTCAGTCCTTTTTGTAACTTTGTTTGATGTGTTTTCTCTTGCTAAAGAAAACCCAATCAGAACCAAAACCAAATCTATCAAAATTTGCCTTATAAAAGAATCACAAACACTACTTTAGCACCTCTAGTATAACAACTCACCTTTGGTATTACAGTAGCTCACCTTTGGTATAACAATACCTTGCCTCTGGAAAACCTACTTTAGTGCCCATGGTAGAACAGTAGCTCACTTTAGGTCTAATAGTAGCTCACCTTTGGTATAGCAGTACCTCACCTTTGGCATCTCAGTCCATCGCCTTTGGTATTATAGTAGCTCACTTTTGGTGGCACAGTCTTGCGCCTTTGGTCAAAATAGTACAGTGCCTTTTGTCCAGTAAGTTGTGCATCAAAGTTTGTCTTTTCCAAAACACAAACAAAATCCCAGCAAGCATCTCAGGCAAAGCATATTGTCCTAGTGTATCCCATGGTAACCACTAGACTCCAACAAACCATGAAGGCTAAGCAAGTCACCCCAAGGAAGTGCAAATCGCCTCCTTGTATGCCTCAACCAAGCCAATCCAACATGACTCCCAAGGTTACTCCAAAGACACCAATGGTAAAATCAACCAACTTTGAAAACATGCCACAAAATGACCAAACAAACAATCCTCAAGAAGGTAATGGCCCTTTGATAGATGTAACACAATTCACTACCGGCATGCCTCATGATTTTTCTACACCCGGTTATACCACAGTTAAAGGCCCATCTCAAAAAGAGTGACACTTTGAAAAAGGTCAATCCTCTCAAGAAGATGGACAAGACCTTGACGAAATCATACAAGATCCTAGAGTCATGGCCACCTTTGACAAAATCCTTAGTGAGAACCAAGATCATTTTTTTCGTTTGCTAGCAGAGCAAGGAGCCAAATTACCCAAAGGTTTTGATCTATCAAACTTTAGCTAGCCTAATAGCACCCAAGACACTATAATGGTAGTCCAAACCATGTCAACTGTGACCACACTGTTACATGAACAAAGCTCACAAGGGAGAAAAATTGAACAATATGAGAATCCCCTTTATCAAAATCCAACAGCAGAGAGACCCATATTGCTGCTCTTGACTCCTATGGAAATTTACAAACACCAACAAGAGACTCTACATGGTCAAGCTGAACTAGCAAGACAAGCCGCTCTAGCAAAATCAAACATACAAAACACTCCTAAATTGCCCACACCAATCACAAGTGGAACATTGGCTACCCCATCACGAGAAGGTTTTCCACCAAATTACAATTTGGGAAACACTTATGTAGCCATGCAACAAGGGTCTCAACAAACACCACCCCCAACATCATCAACCCTTCATATCCTTCAACCACACAATGTCAAGCAACCCCAACCATCGCAAAACGTCAATGACTCCTATGTCCTCCCTCTGCAACATTCTTCTACACCAAGCTCTTATCAACTACCACCACAAAACACATCTACTTATATCCCTCTGCCATAATGCTCATCGACACTTACATTTTTCAACACATTTCCCATACAAACCCAACCATCGCAAAACACATCTACCTATGTTCCTCCACCACAATAATCTTCCTCTCAACCTAACCCACACCTATCTTAATCCGTAACCTAACCCAACAAACTTTAGCTTTCCACCACCAAACTCTTTTCTTCAACCATCACAAAGCCTACATTCTTACCTAGCGTCGCCCGCACCTCCCCAAAATCAAAACACATACGACCCCAATTGATGCAGAGCTATAACAGAAACGTGCAAAATAGATGTCATTAACATACATTTACCTTTGTATGTTTCTCTTACTTACCCATTGGTTAGACATCACACGATCGGCTAAATAAAATAACCTTCCTCCGATCGCATACCTTATACCGATGTATGCACTTTGCATCGGTTACCTATCGGCAACACATGTGCTATCGGCTTCCCTGATATGATTCACACCGATGCTTATTGTCACCCCGATGCATTCAACCTTGTACATACAGTCTTAGTCTTGCCGTGCCGGTTCCTTCTACCACTCCTACCAGTCACTCCTAGTATTGGACTCAATGTATCTATGTAATGCATATGCGCAACATACAATCAAAACATACAACCTGAATCTACATTCGAAAGATGCAACTAAAACATTCATTCAGAATATGCCTTGCCGAACATGCATTTGACCGTTGACTCCCTTTGTATATAAACCTGATGTATATCCGTGATGTACATTTACAACATGCAATTCAGATATGCATTTGATGGGTTTGACCGAACCTTTGACTTCCTTGTATGCCAATTGGAAACTTTAGCTTTCTCTTTCCTTTGTATGCCAATAGACTTGTACATTTACAATGTACATCTGCAAGATATACACGAACATGCTACTGCGGTATATACATAGAAGGTATATCCGACATATAAATGTGATATACACACAAACTGTATATCCAATGGAACAATGCAAAATTTCACCGATTTGATCCATTGAAACCCTTGCGATTTCATAGAACTGTTTCTCCTGCAAACATACAACCCTTTGCACTTTGCCAACCTAGCACATGACCATGCTAGGATCTATCAATGCATGCTGTAAGTGATCCTGTAAACCTAAAATGAACAAACAAAAAACACAAAACAGAAGCACAAACTGATATGTACAACCATTCCACCAATTACGGAGTAATCTAACAGGTGGAATGGGCTAAGAACCCATCTGGATCCCAAATAGAAAATTGGTTGCATAATGAATTTGAATGCCAGAAAAATAACAAAAAACATGATCTTATTCTTGATGCTTTCAGAAATGTATACAGATGATCTGATTTCATAGTTCCACAACTCAACTTCATAACTACTCCTCTGTCTAACATCTCCCCCTCAAATTGATCTAATCTAGGTTAATTTATCCACTCACTATGAGTAGTACTGAATTGGTTCCCAGCGGCTGGGAGACAATTCTAAGCAGCTAGGAGACAATTCTAAGCGGCTGGGAGATACACCTGACTAACAACCTCTAACTTTCTAACCACCTTGTCATAATAGATCGACAAGTGTCCTAGGGATTTACAACAAAAACCTAGATACAAACTACAATGACATGCATTGGTCAAATAGACCTTATTACATTAAATATAGAAATGCACAAAACATAACATATTAAGACCTTAGTCTTCTCCCTCAGATGTATAGTTGGCTTGTTGAAGGGGTGCTCCTGCACCATACTCCCTGGGAGAAGAAATCTCAAGCCCACTTGAGATGAGAGTTTGAAGGTCTGCACCATATTTTATGATCTTCTTTTCAATCATCCAAACTACCTCTGAAATAGGTTTCCCTTGCCAAGCCACCAAGTATTCCATGTACTCTTTGTTCCTGGTCTTCTTTGCCACTCTTGAGTCTAAAATCATCTTCAATTATGGTGGATCATGCTTAGGGATATCATCATCTGTTGTACCCTGCAATGGTTCCTATCCTACATCTGTATTATGCTTGTATGGAGTTAAATCAGATACATTGAAGATAGGGGATAATCCAAGATCAGAAGGAAGTTGGATCTCATAAGCATTCTGTCCACACTTCTTCAGAATCTGACAGGGTCCAATCTTCCTCTACATTAGCTTGGTATGTTTACCTTTTGGGAGCCATTCCTTCTTCAGATGAGCCCACACCAAACCTCCAATATCAAATTGTACATCCCTTTTCTTCTTGTCAGCATATGCTTTGTACTTCAATGTAGTCTGTTGGAGTTGTGTCTTGACTTGATCATGCACCTCTTTGATGGCTGATGCAAAGGCTTCTCCATCTGCACTAATAGACTCTCCTACAGGCAGATCTCTCAACTCCAAAATACCCCTTAGATGAATACCATATACCACTTGAAAAGGTGACTTCCCTGTACTCCTATTAATGGTGTCATTATAGGAAAATTCTACTTGTGGGAGGATGTTATTCCACTTCTCTCCATGCTGCCTTGTCAAACACTTGAGCAGATTTCCCAATGAACGGTTAACCACTTCTGTCTGACCATCTGTTTGAGGATTATAGGCTGATGAGAAAGATAAGTTGGTGCCAAGCTTCTTCCAAAGAGTCCTGCAAAAGTGACCAATAAATCTCACATCTCTATCTGACACTATGCTCAATGGCAATCCATGTATCCTCACTATCTCTTTGAAAAATAGATCAGCAACATATGAAGCATCACAAGTGGTTTTGCATGGCAATAAGTGTGCCATTTTACTGAATCTATCTACTACAACAAAAACACTATCATATCCCTTCCTTGTCCTAGGCAAACCCAACACAAAGTCCATCCTTATGCTCTCCCATGGCCTAGAAGGAATGGGCAGTGGCTGATACAAATCTGCATTAGTGGATCTCCCTTTTACCTTTTGACATATTACACATGCCTCCACAAATCTCCTCACATCTGACTATAACTTTGGCTAGTAGTAATGCCTCTTTACAAGATCAAGAGTCTTATCCAGACCAAAATGTCCTACCATGGCCCCACAATGTTTCTCCTTAATGATGTTCAATCTCATAGAACACCATGGAATGCACAACTGTCCACCCTTGAAAAATAATCCATCTTGGATCAGAAATTCAGAGAACTCAGCATGATATTTGTCTCCAAAGGAAGTACATACCTTGTAGATCTCTCCAAAGTCTTCATCAGCATCATACATGGCCTTCAAGGAATTAATGCCAACACTCTCCAATTGGATCTGATTTATGGTTAGATCCCTCCTGCTCAAAGCATCTGCCACCTTGTTCTTGACCCCTTTCTTGTGCTTGAGTGCGAAGGTGAAAGCTTGCAAAGTCTCCACCCACTTCATGTGCCGATGGTTCATCTTCTTTTGACTATTTATGAAACTAAGGGCCTAATTATCTATAAACACTATGAATTCTTTTGGCATCAAGTAATGCCTCCACTTTTTGAGTGACTGTACAAGAGCATACATCTCCAAGTCATAGGATGAGTATCTTTTCTTAGCATCATTGAGTTTCTCACTGAAAAATACAATAGGCCTACCTTCTTGACTGAGTACTGCTCCAATCGCCATGTGGCTTGCATCACATTCTACTTGGAAAATCTTGTTGAAGTCAGGGAGTGCAAGGACTGGCTGCTCTACCACCTTCTTCTTCAATGTTTCAAATGAATCGTCTGCTTCCTTTGTCCAAGTGAATCTGTACTTCTGTCCTCCTTTTATGGTGTCAAGCATGGGTGCACAAACATGACTAAACCCCTTTATAAACTTCCTATAGAAGGTTGCTAACCCATGGAAACTTCTAACATCATTCATGGTTCTAGGAGTTGGCCAAGACAATATGGCACTTACCTTCTCTTGATCCATTTGTAGTTTGCCATGTGAGATGACAAAACATAAGTAGATGATCTCCTTCTACATGAACAAACACTTCTCCAAGTTGATCATGAGCTACTCTTCATGTAACCTTTTGAGGATCAAGTCTATATGTTTGAGGTGTTCTTCCCTTGTATTACTAAAAATTAGGATGTCATCTAGATATACTATGACAAATTTTCCTATAAATTCTCTCAAGACCTCATTCATCAGTCTCATAAAGGTACTAGGGGCATTGGGCAAACCAAAAGGCATGACCTTCCACTCATATAACCCCTCATTGGTCTTAAATGCAGTCTTCCATTCATCTCCTGGCCTAATCCTAATCTAATGATAGCCACTCTTTAAATCTATTTTTGTGAAATATTTAGCACCTCCCAAGCAATCAAGTAAATCTTCTATCCTAGGTATTGGTAACCTATACCTGATTGTTATCTTATTGATAGCCCTTGAATCCGTATAAAGTCTCCAAGTGCCTTCCTTCTTTGGTGCTAGGACAGCCGGTACTGCACATGGGCTTAAGCTTTTACCAATTAGGCCTGTCTCCAACAATTCCTCAATCTACCTTTCTACCTCTGCATTCTGCTCTAGGGTAAGCTTATATACTGCCTTGTTTGGAAGTGTAGATCCTAGGATCAGATCTATGCAATGGCTGATGTCCCTTATATGTGGTAGGGACCTTGGCATTCCATCAGAGATGATACCTTTGTATTTGTCCAATAGCTCTCGGATAGCGGGATCTATGAACCTTTCCCTCTTCTCTCCCTTGACTTCCTGCTACTGCTCCTTGTTCACTTTCAGGCATGGAATTAGAGCATATGCAACTGCACCTTCTTTTACTATCTCTTTCATGAACTGTTTGCCTTCTACCATCATCACCTTAACTTCTTTCCCCTTTGATTCCACTTCATTCTCCATCAATGGTAGCAACTCTATCACCTTACCATCCTTGGTGATTGAATATGTGTTCCTAACTCCATCATGATGTGCTTTCAAGTCATATTGCCATGGTCTGCCAAATAGGAGATGGCAAGCATCCATCTGAGCTATGTCAAACAATAATCTGTCCTTGTATGGTCCAATTTGAAACTCCACCCAAGCCTGTTCTTCAACAACTATTTGCTGACCTTGAGTGAGCCATGAGATTTTGTATGGGCAAGGATGTGACAGTCTTCTAAGCTTAAGCTTTTCTACCATTTCAACGGACATAAATTTTTTAGTAGATCCAGAGTCAATCAAAACTTTACATACCTTTCCTCCTGCCTTGCAAGTAGTTTTGAAGAGAGACTTTCTTTGTGGGGGTTCTCTATCACGCACCTTCATGGTGGTCATTTCTCTCCTAATCATCAAAGATTCTCCTTTCTCAGGGTACCCATAACTGTCAGGAGCATTCACACTTTGATAAGTGTTTGAGCTTGTCACACTTTGGCAATCAGATTCTTGGATCAGATTTGTCCTCCTTTCTCCCATTGAACTTGTTGCTTTTTTCTGGACATCTGCTAGCTATATGGCCTTCTTGATTACAATTGTAACATATGAGAGATCCTCTACCCTGAGATCTTCCTCTAAATGGTTGTCTTCTGCCCCTAAAGTTTCCTTTTTGAATGTAACTTCCCCCTTGAGTTTGAGTGTTGTCTCCTTTGCTTTTCTCTGGATTGTATTTACCTTGGTGTCCAAATCCATTTCCTCTGCCTCTGAAAGGACTTCTTCCCCCTCTTTGCTATCTCCCTCTTCCTCTACTATTCTGCTTTTGTCTTCTCTTTAATTTCTCTTCCACTTTGAGTGCCAATTGGTAGCACTTTTGGACTGTATCTAGATTATGCAGATTTAGGTCTTCTTAGATGGTAAATCTCAACCCATTGAGGTACCTTGCCACCTTCTCTTCTTCACTCTCCTTCACCTTTGTCTTGACACATAGTTTCATGAACTCTTCAGTGTATGAATTGACATCAAACTCCTTCTGCTTCAAATTTTGTCTCCTCTTATGTAGTTGGATGTTGTAATCCAATGGAACATAGGCTTCCTTCACTAAAGCCACCATCTTCTTCCAAGTAGTAACTCTGCTCTTTCCGTCTTTCACCCAGTCATCTTGGATGAAATTCCACCAAGTTAGTGTAGCCTCTTTCATTTTGGATTGGGCCATCTTCACCTTTTGATAGTCTGGTATTTCCTCTGTTTCAAAGAAATTATTCAAGGAGTCTATCCACTCCATCACTGAATCAGGATCCATTTTTCTTGCAAACACTAGCAGGTCTAGTTTCATATCCATGGTCCTTCTCTCCATGGATTTGAGGGCATTGAGTAAGGGTCTCTGGTCTGTAGGAACCTCTTCCCACCTAGGGGTCTCCTCTTCATCCCTGTCTTCCTCACCAGAATCTTCTTTTCCCTTTCCTACTTTGTCCCTCAACTTCTCTAACTCATCTTTCAAAGCTTGATTCTAAGCTCTAACTGCTTTGCTCTCTGCAATTTGCTTCTTCACTAGGATAGCCAACTCAGTATTGGTCATCCTTGTTGGGAACTCTTGTGACCCTTCTTCATCTGACATCTTGTCTTCTTCTTCTTCCTAAAAGATACAACCTTTGCTCTGATACCACTTGATGCAGAGCTACAACGGAAATGTGCAAAATAGGTGTCATTAACATACATTTACCTTTGTATGTTTCTCTTACTTACCCATCGGTCAGACATCACACCATCAGCTAAATAAAACAACCTTCCTCCGATCGCATACCTTATACTGATGTATGCACTTTGCATTGGTTGCCTATCGGCAACACGTGCTATCGACTTCCCCGATATGATTCACACCGATGCTTATTGTCACCCTGATGCATTCAACCTTGTACATATAGTCTTAGACTTGCCTTGCCAGTTCCTTCTACCACTCCTACCAGTCACTCCTAGTATCGGACTCAATGTATCTATGCAATGCATATGCGCAACATACAATCAAAACATACAACCTAAATCTGCATTTGAAAGATGCAACTAAAACATGCATTTAGAATATGCCTTGCTGAACATGCATTTGACCGTTGACTCCCTTTGTATATAAACCCAATGTATATTTGAGATGTACATTTACAACATGCAATTCAGATATGCATTTGATGGGTTTGACTAAACCTTTGACTTCCTTATATGCCGATTGGAAACTTTAGCTTTCTCTCTCCTTTGTATGCCGATAGACTTGTACATTTACAATGTACATCTGCCACATACAACTACGATAAACATCTATAGAATATACATGAACATGTGACTACAGTATATACACAGAAGGTATATCCGACATACAAATGTGATATACACACAAATTGTATATCCGATGGAACAATGCAGAATTTTGCCGATTTGTTCCGTTGAAACCCTTGTGATTTCACAGAACTGTTTCTCCTGCAAACATACAACCCTTTGCACTTTGCCAACCTAGCACATGACCATGCTAGGATCTATCAATGTGTGCTATAAGTGATCTTGCAAACCTAAAATGAACAAACAGAAAACACAAAACCAAAGCACAAACTGATATGTACAGCCATTCCACCGATTACGGAGTAATCTAACTGGTGGAATGGGCTAAGAACCCATCTCGATCCCAAATAGAAAATCAGTTGCACAATGAATTCGAATGCCAAAAAAATAACACAAAACATGATCTTATTCTTGATGCTTTCAAAAATGTATACAGACGATCTAATTTCACAATTCCACAACTCAACTTCACAACTACTACTCTGTCTAACATCTCCCCCTCAAATCGATCTGATCTAGGTTAATTTATCCACTCACTATGAGTAGTACTGAATTGGTTCCCAGTGGTTGGGAGACAATTCCAAGCGGCTGGGAGATACACCCAACTAACAACCTCTAACTGTCTAACCACCTTGTCATAATAGATCGACAAGTGTCCTAGGGATTTACAACAAAAACCTAGATACAAACTATAATGACATGGATTGGTCAAACAGACCTTATTACATTGAATATAGAAATGCACAAAACATAACAACATATTAAGACCTTAGTCTTCTCCCTCAGATGTATAGTTGGCCTTTTGAAGGGGTGCTCCTACACCACCAACCAATCATACGACCCTTATAACACCAATGCCCATGGCTTACACTACCATCTTCCGTATGGGCATCAACAACCACTTTTAGGACACCAGGAGATGTTTCCAGCCCCTCCCACAATGATGGAACTAAAAATCACAGAAGTTCAACAACAGCTAGCCGATTTAACATTTGGCCACACCAAGAAGACCTCTTTAGAAGAAGTGTGTCCTTATCCTTTTGATCAGTCATTACCCATGATCCCTTTTCCTCACAATTTCACTATTCCCAAGTTTGATAAATACAAAGGAAAAGGGGACCCAAAAGACCATCTCAGGGAATTCTATCTTGCTCTCTTTGAGGTCTCACATAATGACACATATCTTATGCATCTCTTTCCTCATAGTCTTGGAGGTCAAGCTATAGAGTGGTTCTCGCACCTACCCATGGGTATTAAATCTTTTAACAAGCTCGAAAAGAAATTTGCCACCCATTTCTCCTATAACACAGAGCATGAGATTTCCATGACCGATCTATGCAACAACAAATAGAAAAATGGGGAAACTTTCATTTCTTTCCTTCAAATATGGAGACAAATGGCTAGCAAATTCCCATTCAAGATACTCAAAAAGTAGCTTGTTAGCATATTTGTACAGAATCTCAACCAAGAATTAGGTTTTCATTTGCAAATTCTTAGTGCTACAACCTTTGACGAAATTACATACAAGGGAATCAACATTGAAAATGCCCTCATTACTAAAGGAGTGGTCAAAATCTTCAAAGAAACTAAAGACAATGCTCCTCAACAACAAACAAATGATAAACGAAAGTTTTGGAACAAAAATAAAAATGTGGTCAATGATGGTGTGGTCGATTCTAAACATGTCCAAACATTGCAAACACCCCTTCAGCTTTCCAAACCAAGTCAATCTCCGCCTCAATAGTAGTAACAACAAAGATAACCATATCAAAACCAACAACAATGACAACAAGAGCAAGATTACCCTCTATGGCAGTAATTCACTCCCTTGGGAGAGCCCATAGAGTCTATCCTACAGAAGCTTTTACACAAAGGGCTCCTCACCTTACCAGATGCTCCCCCGTATGGTGAACCTGTTTACAAAACTGTACAGTATAGAGAAAATGAATATTGTGAATTCCATAGGAGCAAAGGGCACAAAACCACATCATGCATGAAACTAAATCACCTAATCCAAAATCTCATTGAGGGCAACCAAACCTCTTTCGAGGATGAACCACCACCTCACCACACCAATAAAGACCTCAACATGTACAAGGAACCATTCCTAACCATGGCCAAGGTCCTCCTCCGGATAAAGGTAAAGGTATTAATAAATCTTCCACTTCCTATGACTCCATTGTGGGTCATTTTGAAGAGAGTTGTGTATCTACCCTCACAATCAAGGCAAATCTATGGATTGCACTGTTACAATGCGTCATGGTCATGTCACCATTCATGGTCGTGTCACAATTCGTGGTCCTGCACCAAGTCTCCTAGCTCAATCGGATTACAATATTTTTGAACATCTCAGGAAAACCCCTGCATGAATCTCTATCTTGGACCTTCTATGATCATCACCCACACATAAAGTGGTACTAGAAAAAGCCCTCCAAGAGTCTTCGGTTCCTAACAACATAGCGGTCGCAGATTTTTGAGCTATAGTAGGTAATATTGCTTCACCCTACAATGTGGTGTTCTCTAAGAAAGACCTCCCATCCCATGATCCATGTCACAATGATGCCCTTCATATTGAGGTTCTCATTCATAAACACAAAACCAAATGCATACTCATAGATGGTGGTACTAGTCTCAACATCTGTTCTCTATATTTACTTAAGCAATTGGGATACTCTGAGGATCAAGTCAACATTGATCAAAGTATTACAATCAAGGGGTATGATGATGTTGAACACCATTCAGAAGGTGTTATCCACTTGCCTATACAACTGGGCCCCGTCATGCTTGAAACTAGGTGCCAGGTCCTTGACATTGAGCTGCCTTACAACATTATCCTAGGCCGACCATGGATCCATGCAATGAAAGATGTTCCCTTAATGTACCATCAGTCTCTAAAGTTCCCATTCAATGGCACGGAGATCACTATCATAGGAGACCCCAATCCTTTTGAATTCTGCCATGTCTGGCAAGGTAGTTATAAGAATTGCAACCAAGTGCCTAAAAATGACAAAGCCCTTGAATCTGCACTATATGTCAACCCTAAAAATTTGACAAAAACCTCTGCAAGTGAACCTAATCCTCTTCCTGAAATCAAAGCTCACATCCGTGATATAGGCTTTGGAACATATGATATCTCAAAATCTTGTTGTGTAGGGCAGATGCCTTTATCCCCTAAATCTTATGGCCAATCGCCCATTGCCAAAGTAACTAAAAAAGTATCTATTCCTCCCCCAGCATCTTTAACCCAATTCCAAGAGGGAAAATTATTGGCAGAGGAAACTATTGAAGACATCTCTTCTTGGCTCTACAAGGAGAAAGAACCAGTCACAATACCAATCAAGCAATATGGTAATGGCTTAAGGATAGTCAAAAACATGGGCTATAAAGGCAAAGGTGGCCTTGGAAAATAGAATGAAGGAACAATGGAACCCATTATTGTGACAAAGAAACTAGACAAAAAGGGGTTAGGATTTGACAGGAAGGTACCACGCGCCTTGGACATCGAGGGTATTCTCGACAAGGTGGCTGAAACTTCTCTCACAGCTTTGACATCTAATGAGGATATCATCGATGACTCTTCCCTACATATGACTAACCTATTCACCAAATCCTCCATCATTATGTTATCATCCGTATCCTTAACGTCCACCACAAACACCTAGACTATAACACTTGTCTACCCTGAACTTAGCGATTGGGACCAACAAGGGTCCCCCGTTATAGATGTATTTCAGAATGACAAAGTTATAGATGAGTTCATGGGACTCTGGGATGGTATCCCTCTTGGTGATCATAAAGTAGGTTTTGTAATGGAACTAGAGCCAACAGCTTATTTTGGTGAGAATGCCAAATCCTCTAGTCGCAAAAGTAAAAATAAAGAAAGATCTCTAGGTGAAAACCACACTGTGGCACCTCCAGATCACAAAATAGTAAAAACAAAGGATGTATCCAATGGTGAAAACTCAATTGTGGCACCTGAGGATGGAGGATTTTACCTTCTCCTACCATCTAAGTATCAAGAGAAGTCAGCTCTCCTAGTGGAGGATTCTATAGAGATAAACCTTGGCACAGAGCAAAATCTGAAGACCACATTCCTGGTAGCATCATTATCAGAAACAGAGCAAAAGAATCTTAACAAATTCTTCTTACAAAGAACCATCAACTTTGTGTGGACCTACCCTGATATGCCAGGGTTAGACCCTAGGCTAGTGGTTCACTATCTCATAGTGGATCCAATAGTTAAACCAGTCAAGCAAAAGTTGAGGAAGATGCACCCATAGATAGCTCTCTTGGTAAAAGTGGAAATACAAAAGTTGTTACATGCAAAGTTTATCTGACCCATTGATTATTCAGACTGGGTATCAAACATTGTACCTGTGTCTAAACTGAATGGGCGCATCTGCATGTGTAATGATTTTAGAGATCTTAACAAAGCATGTCCCAAAGATGACTTTCCATTACCGAACATTGACCTCATAGTAGACTTGACTGTAGGTCATGAAATGCTTTCTCTCATGGATGGATTCTCTAGCTACAATCAGATAAAGATAGTAGAGGAAGATCAACATAAAATAACTTTTACTTGTCCGTGGGGTAATTATTGTTGGTGTGTCATGCCGTTTGGTCTAAAGAATGCAGGGGCAACTTATCAAAGAGCAATGACAGTGATATTCCACTATCTCTTTCATCATATCATGGAGGACTATGTGGATGACATACTAGCTAAATCTTCTAGGGCAGATCACATACAAGTTCTAGGACAGATCTTTGACAGGCTTGAAAAATACCAAGTGCGCCTCAATCCAAAGAAGTGTGTCTTTGGTGTAACATCAGGGAAGCTATTGGGATACATTGTATCTCGTAGAGGTATCGAAGTAGACCCCACAAAAGTCAAGGCTATAGTGGAGATGCCTCCACCAAAGAACCTCAAAGCATTAAGGAGCCTCCAAGGAAGGTTGTAATCTATTAGGTGATTCATCTCACAGCTAGTAAATAAATGTCAACCATTTCAACACTTTCTCCAAAAGGATGTCTCATTTCGATGGGATAATAAGTGTCAAGCAGCATTTGATTAACTCAAAGAGTATCTAGCTACACCTCTTATCTTGGTACCACCAGTTGCCGATAAACCTTTGATATTATACATCTCTACTACAACCTCAGCCCTCGGGGCTCTTCTAGCACAACATGATGAATCAAGAAAAGAGCATGCAATTTATTATATCAGTCAAACCTTGGTGAGATACGAACTCAATTATTCACCGATGGAAAGAGCTTGTTTAGCAGTAGTGTTCGCTTCCCAAAAGTTACGGCATTACATGCTAAACCAACACACAAATCTTATAGCTGAAATTGATCCATTGAAATATCTCCTAGCAAAAGTAGCTCTCACAGGCAGACTAGCTAAATGGGTCATGATACTTAGTGAGTTCGACATTGAGTATATGGATCATAAAGCAATCAAGGGACAAGCCCTGGCAGATCAACTAGTAGAAGCACCCGTGATAGATACACACCCTATGGTTTTAGACTTTCTGGATGAGAATCTCTTCACTCTTTCCAACTCAATAATGTGGAAGTTGTACTTTGATGGTTCCTACACACAGCATGGATCAGGGGCTGGCATCTAATTTATCACACCTCAAAATGACTATATTCTAAAGCCATATCGGCTTGCATTCCCTTGCACCAACAACATTGTAGAGTATGAAGCACTCCTCATAGGTCTCAATACATTAGTTCAATGGGACATCACAGAATTACAGATATATGGAGACTCACAACTAGTCATTCAACAAGTCATAGATGAGTACCAAACAAAAGATGAAAAGTTGGTCCCCTACAAGCAACTAGTGGATGCCTACAAACTACACTTTTCTAGCATCACATTTGAGCAAATTCCAAGAGAGCATAACAAGGCTGCAAATTCTATAGCTTCTGTAGGGTCACTTATCGACATGCCTACAAATACACAAAAATGTGAATTCTTGATCGAGCAGTTGTTGATACCAGCCATCGATGTTCCAGTTACTGAAATCATCTGTGAACTTGTTGGTCCCAATTCCCCATGGTACGAAGATATCTATGAATACCTTAAAAACAATACCTTTCCCGTCGAACTCTCATCCACCCAACGCAAAACCTTTATCCATCGATCCTCCTGTTACACCATTCTAGGTGATACACTATATCACTAGAGTCTCGATGGTATCCTCTTACGATGTCTTAACGTGGAAGAAACTGAAGCTACCTTACGAGACATACACAAAGGTGTCTGTGGCACACATTTTACCAGTCCTAATCTCACTAAGAAGATACTTAGGACAGGGTATTACTGGCCTACAATAGAACAAGATGCTGCACAATTTGCTAAGAAGTGTCTACAATACCAGTAGCATGGAGATTTAATTGATGCACCATCTCATGAGCTACAACCTGTGACGACTCCATGGCCTTTTTCTCAATGGGGTCTTGACCTCATAGGATAAATCCACCCATCCTCATCCAATGGCCATAAGTTCATCACTACTGCCACTGAGTATTTCATGAAGTGGGTGGAAGCTATTCCCATGACCTATATCACCGAGAAGCAAATAGCCAAGTTTATCCTTAACTACCTCATATGCCGGTATGGTATTCGCCAAGCCATTGTCACTGATAATGGGAGACCATTCAAGAATCAAGATGTCCATGCCTTATGCACATAATACAATATCCAACATCACTTTTCAACTCCCTATTATCCACAGAGTAACGGCCAAGATGAGGCTTCCAACAAAACCATTCTCAAAATCCTCAAGAAAATAGTCAATGAATCTTGGTTGTGATTGGCACCTGCAACTCAATCCCGCCCTATGGGCCTACCACACTAGTATCAGAACACCAACTGGTGCCACACCATATGCCTTGGTCTATGGCTCTGAAGCCATCCTACCTATAGAGGTCGAGATCCCATCCCTTAGAGTATCCATGCAGAACCTGATTTCAGGAGAGGAGTATCGCACTTCTAGATTAGCTGAGCTAGAACTACTAGATGAAAGGTGCCTTGCCACGCTTAATCATTTCCATGTCTATCAAAACTATCTCTGGCATAATTACAATAAAAAGATCAAAGAAAGATGGTTTCAAGTTGGTGATCTTGTCTTAAAAGAAAATCAGAGAAATCAAGCAGACCAAGAAAAGAAGGGCAAGTTTGAGCCTAACTGGTTAGGTCCCTTTATTGTCACAGCAACACATGGATTAGGAGCTTATATTTTAGTTACACCTAACGACATTCCTCTAGATGAGCCATTTAACAGTGTTCATCTCAAGAAGTTTTATGCTTGATCCTCAGAATATTCCAAAAAAATAAAATAAAATAATCTGTCCTCTGGTGAAAACCTGGCAAATAGGCACCTTAGATAAGTACCATAGTGAAAACCTGGAAAATAGGTGCTATGTGTAGAGTCAGCATCCATCATCTATCGAGTCCTGTTCATTCCATTTCTATTTCACAACAACCTTCATCCATCCATCCATAATAAAACCATTGACCTTGTTTGCATTTCCATCTCCCTATCTAGAATAGCTTGCAAATTTGTCAATGTCCATCGTCATCATCCCATGACTTGACCTATGTCAATAGTTATCACTATCTTGTCCTAGGTCAAACTTTATATTTCTTCTCCATCAGTCACCCATGTAAACACCTCTACCAGAATGGGGGCAACTCTTTCCTTAACCTAGGTCTAGGAATGGTTCCTTGTTCATGGTTCACAACAAGCGCTTTAGTAGTTCTCCTTTCCGCAGATAGCACCCTTTAATGGACGTATCGCTCCTACGATAAGGCTGTTATCTTCCCAACACCAAACACATCATCACGCCAACCAAAACTACATATCATCCCATTTCAACCTTAAGGTACATTGATCCCATGGATATGGGTATGTAGGCAGTCTAGATTACGAAGGAAGTATCTAGTACTCAGGTACATAAGATTTCATCATTTCACCTACCCAAGCCCAAACACCTTGACCCACACATCACTCTACCTAGAACTACATATTATCATTTTTCATCTTTCATCGTAATTTGCCTTGATCCCGTGGATACAGGGTATGTAGGAAGTTTGGAATATGCAGGATGTATCCAGTACTCAGGCACATACGATTCATCATTCTTCACCCACCTCAATCCATTAACATGTCACCTTTCTGGTCTTCCATTTATCAAAATCCATTCACCTTGACTTGACTAACTCAAGCAGCAAAACAACAAACAAATGCATCCTTTCAAAGTGAAAGTTCTTAGCAAACCTGAAGCAAAGCAGCATACTTCTAGAGTCATCTACTATCCTACGTATCGATTGCCAACATCAGCTAAATCTAGATCAACAAGCTTGTCTTTTGTAGAGTGTTCCATTGTCGAGACCAAAACACGCACCTCATGCGACATGTAGCATTTCTTGCAGCAAGACATTGTCTTTTAAGGTAGATAGCACCCTTTAACAGACATAGAGTTCCTACGATAAGGCTATTATCTATCCTATGCAATCTATCATAAGCAACCTCTTTGGCAAGAGAATATGTTGACTGTATGTTTACTTTGTAAGTTAGTCAATTTGCTTTATGGTTTATCTTTTGTCCCTTTTCCATTACCTATTCAAGGCTACCTTGATTTATCTATAATCTTGGTATGCTATGATGCAGTATGGATTGGGTGCATAGTCATTGCTTTTGTATGCCGTGTTTGAGGAATGATCTTTAGCATCTTTCTTGGCATCATATTTATCTTGTGTGTGTTATGACCTAGCATCTTACATATTAATATACTTCTTGGATTTATGTATTGAAGTTTATTTTATGTTCAAGAGTATGGCGCATTCACATGTCCAACAAGGTTATATTATGTCTAAGGGATCTAAGTTCAAACTGCTTGCTTGCAGAGTCAACGTCCACGCACTCGAATATCACTGCACCTTGGTCTTTTATACCTTGATGGTGAACTATCCATGTGCTATATCAAAAAAATAAGGATTGTTCTTTATAAACAATTGTGAAACCAATGCAACAAGCTCATCATTTACCCATCCATTTATCCATGGCCCTATATCATTTTCAAAACAGTGATCGATCAACAGTCTCTCTCTTCCATCTCCATTTTTGTTCTCTCTAGTGCATATCTACAAAACCCACATGTTAGATATCGCAAGTCATAGCATCTATATCATCATACATATATAAGCATCATGTCGTCATATGTCATACATCTATAAGCATCATATAAGCAATATATGTCATCACATAAATCCATAATCATACATACATATCATCACATCTATGTCATCAAGAAGTGCATACACAAAAGCATGAACATCAATGAGCATAATATGTCATCATATATATCATGTGAAGGTCATCAAAATATAAACTGTATGTGTCTACATCAATAGTCCATATGTATACATCAATAAAATACATCAAGGCTATCAAGAGCCCGCAAAATATACATCAGGATGCATGTAGGCATCAGTCAAAATATACAATGTCCATAATGATATAAAGATGATACAAATGATACAAATGATACAATGTACAATGTGCGTGCTCTAGTGGGTAGAGCTGCCCTCCTGCTATGGCCCCTGTCCTCCACCTATGCTCGGTGCAGGTCCCCCTATTGGTCCTACTCCCCCTGGTGGCACAAAGGGTCCTCTGACTAAGGACGCTGACTGCCCTATCCTGCGTGACCTGGATGCTCCAGACCTGCTCCTCTCTCTGTAACTAGGTGCCTTCTAAGATGCTAGCACTGCACCAATGTAGAGTCCCCTATAGTACTCGGCCTCTCTACCTACCGACACTAGCTCTCCCTATACATGCATGAGCTCACTATATAGTGTCCTCTGATCGACACCCAATGCATGGCGTGCCTCATCTCTCTCCTACCTCACTCTCTATAGTGTGGCCTCTACTGTCAATCATAGCTATGTTGCAATTATGGGCCTAACCAGTGTTGTCATTGATGTCAACATACTCTTGTTGCATTAATGATAAGGATTGGATGAGCTGTGTATTGAGGATATTGAGAAAATTAGTCTCAATCAGGAACAGTGAAGAATAGTGATGACAGTAAGGTGAAAATCCAAGATAGGATGAGGATTAGAGGATACAGTTTAAAGGGTTTGTAGATATGTGTCTTAAGGTGGTCCAATAGAGATTTTAGAGGTCCGCATGAAGATAGGAAGAAGTTGTGACCGCTCAAGTAAAACCGGTTCTGACAGATGTTCAGTGGTGACAGAATAATATAGATAGGTCCGGTGAGATCCAGAAATGCAGTATCTTGTTCTGCAGATTTGAGGGAGTGTTGAGGAAGTCTTTGTGAAGTATCAACTCAATTAGTTTGTGGTTTGAAGGTCTGCAAGCATCTATTCCTTTATGATAGTAATGACAAACTGTGTTCTTGAGGTTCCAGATGAAGGGGAGAAGGATTTCAGTAAGCAGATGAAGTGTGGATGTTCTTGGTGACTCAGGAAAGCTTTTAGAGGTCTTTGTATCATGTCTAATTCATGTTGGTGGTCTGCATTGAAGTTAGATCTTGCAATTGAAGAATAACTTCCAGATGATGGTGTTCTTCTTGAGATTGGCCGACCAAATGAGTTACACATCCTGCGGATGTTCTTGTTGATGTTTGCCGACTTAGATGATCATTCCTAAGTTGATGTCTTGTATAAATAAGGGATTGCAAAGTCATTTTCAGTGGTGTCTTTGTGGAGATGAGTGTGTGGTAGCGAGGAGGAGAGAGAAAGGCAGAGCAGAAGTATTGGGCTTAAATGGAACTGATTCAAGCATGATGAAGATGCTATTTTCTAGTTTTCATCATTGCAATCTTCATTCACTGTCTTAGGTTCAATTTTTGAAATTAGACAATACTCTTCTAAGTCTTGAGAAATTTTCCTTCTTGTTTGTACTCCTTTTCTTTTATCACCTATGATCTGATCTTTAGAGTGGTTCAGTCTTACATACCTGGGAACTTTAGGAAATTCTTGCACTTCTGATTCTTGATCAAGCTCGTTGAAACTCATCTCTTCTTCCTGATTTACCAGATTAGTTTGGATCTAACTTACAAAGGAGGCTTGGGTTCCTTGAATCAGAACACCATTCTGATCATCTTCATCATATTCATAAAACCTTGAGGGTTTTTCAATTCCCTCATCAACCTTCACATTTGTACTTTCTATAATCTTTCGTAGTCTCTTGTCATAACATCGGTATGCTTTGCTTTGAGTAGAGTAACCCAAGAATATTCCTTCATCACTTCTAGAATCAAACTTTCCTAGATCTTCATCTCTTTTAATGTAACATTTTCTACCAAAAACTATGAAATACCTCACAGTAGGAGTGATGTCAAACCAAAGTTCATAGGGAGTCTTACCAGTATTGCTTCTGATTTGAACTCGATTGAGAGTATAGACTGTAGTGCTGACAGCTTCTCTCTTCATACATATATAGATGCGGATTGGGCAGGAGATGTGGATGACTGAAAGAGTACCAGTGGTGGAGTATTCTTTTTGGGGAAGAGATTGGTTTCTTGGGTAAGCAAGAAACAAGAGGCAATATCTCTGTCCACAACTAAAGCAGAATATATTACAGTAGCAGGTAGTTGTACTCAAGTTTTGTGGATGAAGCAGATGCTAAGAGATATCAAAGTGGAGTATGAGGAACCTATCACAATCTTTTGTGATAATTCAAGTGCAATAAATATATCTAAGAATCCAGTGTTGCATTCAAAGACTAAACACATATCCATCAAGTTTCACTTTTTGAGAGAGCAAGTGAACAAGAATGAAGTCAAATTGGAGTTTGTGCCTTCCAAGGATCAGATTGTAGACATCTTTACTAAACCTCTACCTAAGGACTCTTTTGAGTATCTCAGGGAGAAGTTAGGGGTTATTGCCCCTCCAGTGATGAACTAAGGTGCACTATTGTGCATCAGTCTAGTGGATATCACAGTCACATCTTGTGGTCCAAATTGATGATGGGGAACTGCTACTTAGGGGGAGTAGCAGGTATGATTCTGAAGTGGTGGAATTGCAAGTATGTGCCCTTTGCCATTGATGTCAAAGGGGGAGAGATGACATGTGAAAAACAAGTGGTTTCTGATCAAAGGAGGAGCAGTAAAGGGAGAGAAGACATGTGAATGGTTGTTACTGATAGGGGGAGTTGTGACAGTGAGGAGAAGTTCTTGTCTTGATGGTTAAAACAATTTTTCACATCATATGTTGCCATCAATGATAAAGGGGAAGATTGTTGCAAGTATGGGCCTAACCGGTGTTGTCATTGATGTCAACATACTCCTGTTGCATTAATGATAAGGATTGGATGAGCTGTGTGCTGAGGATATTAAGAAAACTAGTCTCAATCAGGAACAGTGATGACAGTAAGATAAAAATCCAAGATAGGATGAGGATCAAAGGATACGGTTTAAAGGGTTTGTAGATATTTGTCTTAAGGTGGTCCAGTAGAGATTTTAGAGGTCTGCATGAAGATAGGAAGAAGTTGTGGCCACTCAAGTAAAACTGGTTCCGGTAGATGTTCAGTGGTGACAGAGTAATACAGATAGGTCTGGTGAGATCCGAAAATGCAGTATCTTGTTCTGCAGATTTGAGGGAGTGTTGAGGAAGTCTTTGTGAAGTATCAACTTGATTAGTTCATGGTTTGAAGGTCTGCAAGCATCTATTCCTTTATGACAGTAATGACAGACTGTGTTCTTGAGGTTTTGGATGAAGGGGAAAAGGATTTCAATAAGCAGATGAAGTGTGGATGTTCTTGGTGACTCAGGAAGCTTTTGGAGGTCTTTGTATCATGTCCAATTCATGTTGGTGGTCCGCATTGAAGTTGGAGCTCGTAATTGAAGAATAACTTCTGGATGATGGTGTTCTTCTTGAGATTGGCTAACCGAATGAGTTACACATCCTGTGGATGTTCTTGTTGATGTTTTCTGACTTAGATGATCATTCCTAAGTTGATGTCTTGTATAAATAAGGGATTGCGAAGTTATTTTCAGTGGTGTCTTTGTGGAGATGAGTGTGTGGTAGCGAGGAGGAGAGAGAAAGGCAGAGTAGAAGTATTGGGCCTAAATGGAACTGATTCAAGCATGATGAAGATGCTATTTTCTAGTTCAAGTAGGTGATACTTATTTCTTTATAGACAATGTGTCTCCTGTAGGCAGTGGGCCTCTTGTGAGCAGTGTGCTTGAGCCGTGAGCCCTAATTGGCATGTGCCATTTGTTCTTTCTATTCTTCTAATAGAGAATACAATCTTGGGTTAATCACCCCATGGTTTTTCCCTTAACCAGGTTTTCCACATCAAAATCTTGGTGTCTCATGTGTTAATGTGTTTCTGCTCTTGATTCATTGCACTATGTTTCCATGATTGATTTGTCATTATGTTGCTAAATTACAAACTGAAGTTAAGTGTTTAATTGGAAGGAAGTTTTTGTACAACTGATTCACCCCCCCTCTCAGTTGTCTACCCTAAATCTAACAAGTTGTACTATTGCATCCCTCTCTAGTGTCACCTGGGCTAATTACCCATCATCCCCTGCTGGTACGGGTGCGGCCTGTACCTGTGCCAAGGCTGCCTGTGCTTGTGTCAATGCCACCTGGGTCGCTATCAAGGTTGCATGTGCCACTGCTACTGTCTGTGTCTGTAACTATCCTAGGGCCTCAACCCATCTCATCTCTCCCCTCATTGCATCCCTGTCTCTCCTCACCCTCACCATCTAGAGCTCTAGACATGTCCTTCATGCCTTGTCCTCCTGTAACAGTCATTCTGCCCAATGTAAATCAGTCTCTACAACTGGATCCTCCTCCTCGGCCATCTCTACATTTGCCAGCTGACCTTCAGCCTCTCCACCTACCTACTGTCTCACCTCTCTGGCCCACCATCTCATCCTAGCCTCCCCACCTAGGACTAGTACCTCCCCCACTACCCCTGCCACACCTGGTGTAGTCAGTCTCACTGGCCTGTGTGTCTGCAAGTACCTGTCATACTCAAGTAGTGTACCTAGGTCTGCTAGCCCTGAATCCTAGTCCCATCTCATGGGGACAAGTCCTTGTACCTCTGTCAATGCTATAGCCATGAGAATCTCTGCATCCCAGTCCCAAACCTCCCTCTGTGTTCTCGCATGGGTAGCCTCCCCAATTGGCAACCCCTGTGGCAATCCAAACTATCTGAGTACCCACTCTGGCAGGTATCTCTCAATCGTATCTGTGCATCTCCCAAATAAGTATTGAGCCTGTCGGTAGTACAATAGCTGCTCATGCTCATCCTCCCACTCCTCACATAGTAACCACGGCCTCCAAATGAATAGATCCATCTCCTCAATCTGCCGCCTCTAGTGGCTAACAGATCCAAGCCACCTATGTGTAATAACTCCCTCATACAGAAATGTATAAGGCTCCCCCCTCTCACGGTGGTGCTGTGTAATAGGTTTGATCACTGGGATGTGCTCCCATGCCCACACCTGTAGTAGAGTCACCCCTGCTAAGAGACTCTGGCCTCTCCTATATACACAGTCGTGCATATCTTGATACAGCTGCCCAAGCACACACGGGCCCCATGCATACTAGATGCCATGTGTAAACATCCTAGACAGTATAGTTCCCCATCCTACAGATAATCCTCTAGATCACCTATCTGGGCATAGGAAGCCACCAATTAGTGAAGATACTATCCATCTGATCCTATCGCAGAGTCTTAAAATGTCTACCCATCGAATCTCACCATCATCAATCTACAGATCATCTGTGCAAAACACCTCTATCAAGCCCGCCTCGCCCCGCACTGGGTTGAAATCAACTTGCTCTCCATCAATCTAGATCTTGAGGATACGATACACATCCTCAAGTGTCACTGTAGCCTCCCCTGTCAGAAAGTGAAATGAACATGTCTCACTGTGGTATCTCTCTACGACCACTATCACTAGGGCGAGATTTGCCCTAATGTGTGTAAGGTGTGCCACATGCCACAATCCCATGTACTCTAGGAATGCATCCTCCTCCCACGTCATCTGTACCACCTCATCTACTATAATGTGGTGTCGCTCTCTCGACATCAGTGGTGGCATCATCCTCTACATCCACAAAACCACTTGTTAGACCTTTTACACATTTCTCCAAATCCCTACCGACATCTACCCTCTGACGCAAACCCTAGGACCAACTCTACTCTTCTCTAACCTAGGTGGTCAACCCCTTAGTCAACCCTAACTATTTCACTCTTCTAACCTAACCAAAAGCACCTTGTTTTAGCCTAGCACGCTACACTATCTTACCTAAAGCCCCTTATTATTGCTACAACAGCGCTTTCCTACCATCTACCAAAAGTGACTTGTTTTCAACAAGTGCGCTGCACTGCGCATCTAGCTGTGCCTTACTACACTCACAAAGGTGACTCATTTTTATTCTCCCCTACCAACTGTGCCTAACTACCTGACCAACTGCGCTCTCCTACTCTACCAAGAGCGCTGTGGATTTCTACCAGCGGCACTGCAACGCGGTGCCCAAAAGCTAATAGCACTTTGTTTTAACCAACAATGCTTTACTAAGCTACCAATGGTGCTTTAGCATGCTAAAAGCACCTAAACTGACTACCAGATGTGCCCTAGCATGCTGCAGTGCTTTTGGCTGACCTAAAGACCTACCTAGACCAAACCCTAAAACTAACCTAAAATGTCAAGTACAAGGAGGTTTTCAAGCACTTACCGCTATCGGTGCTCCTGCTGGTCTCCCGTACATTTGCACTAACTCTGCCTGATGCTTATGTGCTCGGATCGGCATCTCTCCTCGCTGCAAACTCCTTCTCTACTTAGCTCTCACACACTAAGCTTGGAGGCTCTAAGCTCTATTTTTAGCAACCCTTAGTGTGCAAATGAGGATTGTGGTCCCCTTAGGACCTATCTATAGTGTCCCTCCTGCATTTTTTTCTTCCCACCCCATTTTTTTTCTATTACCTTGTTGCGCAATCTTCTAGTCGAGCATCAACCTAGTTCTTTTGTCGCTTCACTTTCTTTCCACTCGAGGGGGCACCCTACGCCAGCTACACAAGGGCAGCTAGCTACACTGGGGCATCAAAAATTGTATCATGTCTTAAACAATCATTTTCTTTGACGCAACACTGTAAACTATATTGCATCAAAGAGGGGCAAAATGTAGACACCCAAAAATGACCAAGTCATCACATCACTTGCATTTCATCTAATCTGTCTAATCACCTACATTCAGCGTTAATTAAATAATCTAATTATTTAATTAATTTCATCTATTTCTTCTAAATCACATACTTTCAACATTAATTACACAAATCTTCTTTATTTAATTAATTTTCATTAAATCAACCTTATTCTTCTACGATTAAATAATTTTTATTATTTAATTAAATCATTATCCTCTTTCCAAAATTCAAGTCCACATCAATTAAATAAATTTATTTATTTAATTTGCTTTTTCCCCTAAAAATAAATAAAATCAAATATTTTATTTATAAGCTTCTGTTCCTCAATCATGCACAATTAAATAAATAAATTTATTTATTTAATTTCAAATATCTTCCAATTCCTCTTAAAATATCTTGTTAACTCATGTGCACAATCAGTCTTATTTTTAGAACTCTAAAAAAGGGAAAATTACAAATTATCTATTCAATCAATCTTGTTTTCATCATATCTTAATAAAAATATCCTTATGGATTGACACATGTCATGTGCAGATTCATCATGGTTATTTGATTTATCTCCTTCATTGATTCTTCTAAATTATCTAGACAGTTGACCGATCATGTTTGAAACCTATATAAACCCCCCTCATCTCCTTCACAAATCCTCTTCGATAACTTATTCTTAGGCATCCTTTATAGAGTTTTGAGCATACATCACATCGTTCAGCACTTTACGATCTTTTGATATTGATCTTCTTGAGCACTTTGAGCACCTATACTTGCTTGTTGCAAACATGGTTTTGTAGCATTATTGAGCAATCCACATTCGACAAAAGAGAACAATACAATCTGGGTAAAAGCTTTCTTATTTCATTTGATTTATTGATTGATCATGGCTTTTTATTTAGATAGATCTCTTTATGTTATGGGTTATTGATTTGGTTATTATCATAGTTTTGATTTTATCATTTAAACATATCAATTTTCCTCATACACACATCTTATGAAATTCTTCAGTGTATTCCTTCACAGATTTCTCCTTTTGTCTTAGGTTTTGCAATATTTTCAACAATTCCAACTCGTAGTCAGCAGGTATGAATTGATTCTTCAATTTTGTCACCATCTGGTCCCACTTTGTAATCTTTTCCTTTCCTCTCCTATTTCTTTCCAACTAAACTTCTTTCCACCATATAGCAACATGTTCTTTCAACTTTGTCTTTACAAATTTCACCTTCTCTGGATCTTTAATTTCCTCATATTTAAAGTATTCTTCCATATCATTTATCCAATCAATCAACTCTTCCGGATTCAAGTTACCAATATAGTTTAGAATATCAACTCTAGGTCTCTTTCCAATTTTTGAAATAGCTCACAACATCTTTATCTAATCCGATTCTTCTTCTTCATCACCTCCTAGGGTTTCGCTAGTGTGTTCAACAAATTGAAATTCTTCCTCATCATCACTTTCAACATTAGGTCTCGGTGTCAATCCTCTTCACCTATCTTCTTCAACAACATCCAAACAAATTTGCATTGTTCTCATCAATTCCATCATCTCATCCATTCTATTAGCCATTGTACCAACAAGAGGAGCTCTTCACGGTGGCATCTTCCTAGGATCAAGTGCAAACTTCCTCAGGTTCGGTGATCAGGCTACAAGCAACAACTACCTCTCAATCGGCGATTGGTTGTGCACCAGTAACTTGCCTCAGATCAGCAATCTACTTAAAACAAGATCTTACGGAATCCCCTTCACCAATTCGCTCCAAAGAATCAAACTTTCACTCTCCAAGATTTGAACTTTCACTTTGATACCACTTGGTGCAGTCACGGTAGGAGCATTCACAAAATGAATTGTCCAGACCATACAGCAAGAGTAAACACAATGGAAACAACTCAAAGAAATGGAACAAATGCAGATTCAGTCATTCAGTATATCAAAGAATTCAAATACACTCTAGCTGGAAACATGCGGGCTTACAACTTGGGCTCACAGGCCAGCTTTCAGACATGCTCAAGATAAAGCTTTGAAGCTCCTTCGTACAAAACTAAACTACATATCTTTCTAATGTGAATAGATACTTTCCTAAGGATCTATTACATC
This sequence comes from Cunninghamia lanceolata, assembly GCA_027924645.1. Lineage (NCBI taxonomy): Eukaryota > Viridiplantae > Streptophyta > Pinopsida > Cupressales > Cupressaceae > Cunninghamia > Cunninghamia lanceolata. Next base: position 1,769,625 of record BSBN01000665.1, read on the forward strand.
AATATATATCATTTCCAGACCAATAGGTTCCTCCACGTCGGCCACAAGGAGTCTAGAATCCCGATGAAGAGGTGTAATGTGTGTTCTTAGATAGGTCAGACCTATCGGCTTGAAAATCCTTCTCCAATGGATACAATGAAGTGCAGACCTATGAGGAAGGTCAGCCACACACTAAGGAACATTGTAGAATGAATCACAAGGAACCACAAGTCAGCCAATGCTTCCAATCTTCTCCTTCAGCTGATTACTCATGACTATCAAAGAACTCTGTACCGAGAAAACAAAGAATCTTATGATAGCGATAACTTTCTGATAACTGATCCAAATGCTCTGAATTCTTTGTATGATGTAGATGAGTGAATTGAGATGCTAAGTCTAGATCCACAAGTTGTGAAATGTTGAAACCGGACCACAAGGTGCGCTGCTTCTGACTAAACTACCTGAACTAAACTAGGAAATGAAAGAACTAAAATGCAAACAAACTGAAATGCAAATGCAAATGTTTTGGTTGATGCAAGATTACTCTTGAACTAGCGATGCTCTTGCATCAGAAAGGGTCTGTGTGTGTGCCAAAATCTGACCCGATAGCCCCAGGCAACCAGAGTCATAATTTTGAGCGTACATATTTTGGTGAACCCGACATGAAGAACAAATCCTTTTAAGATGGATTCTTTCACATTTTTATGCATTTCACAATGTTTCATGCAAAAATTCCAAGGGAGTGTCTGCTCAAGTAAAATTACGAATCCAAAAGGGATCCAACAAAATCCCCACAACTTTGACCAAATCAAAACACATGTGAACATGCAATCTAAGATCCATCAAGATTATCAACCCATAACAAGCCAGAGAAAAATGGCCATCAACATGGGCAATGAAGTATATTGTCAAGAAAAGAACATACAAGAAGCTTAGGAGGTACAAAAATCACTCCACATAGTACATCAAGATAAAAAGTCCACAACATGTGAAATGTCATTAGAAAGAACAAATAGGGTCACTCAAACCCCAATGCAAAGCAATCCATCTCAAGGTGGAAAAATTCAAAGAACAGATAAATCCTCACACATAGACCTTATAGAAAGTTTGGTCCAACGAATCAAGACCCTTGAGGCTAGGAGTGTTGAACAATCTCACCAAAACAACATTACTGAAAAACCTAGGAGACAGGGAAATCATTTCATTGATGAAATCAAATCAAACCAAGGGGCAACATAAAATACCCCTCATCTAAACTCCCATTCGTATGACACACATAGCAAAGCATTCAGGCCTCCCTTGCCCTAACAATCCAACATGGAAAGCCTCAATCAAATAGGTGGGATTTCTATGATGTAAGATCAACCACAAATGATCCCACCCAATCCTCAAAACATAAACAATTTACCATCTAGTCATCCAACTTTTTCAGGATATCAACAATCTAGCATACCCTTTCAACAAACACAACAAGCTCCACTTGAAGGGCTAATGTTTGGAGGAACAAAATCATCTACACATAACTCCCTCCTAGGAACATACCTCAAGTATTTAAAGGAGCCTCTTGACTACAACATTCATCAAGTTATACTACAACGGCCTCTCCCTGAGCTTCCAAAATTTAAAGGAGAGGGTGATCCCAACTCTCATATCAAGGCTCACATCATGGTAGTGCAAGAACTCCTTCTTTGGGATGGGGTGGTAGCTAAGATTTTTCCAAAGACTTTGGAGCATATTACTCTGGATTGGTACTATCAACCTTCAGAAGCATCAATCCTCTCTTTTGAGCAACTCATTGATTAATTTGTGGCTACCTTTGACATAAACAAATTGGTCAAGATAGGAATATGAGAATTTTTAAAAATCAAACAAGAAGCCAATGAATCAGTTGCACATTTTATCACACGATGGAGGAAAGTTCTCTATTCTTCAACTAGCGCACCAAACATGGATCATAGAGAACTTTGTGATCTTTTCTTACATGCTCTCAACAATGACATATGAGAACAAGTTCAAAAAATCCGTTACAAATCATATGAAGAAGCACTCAAAAGTGCCCTTAGAATTGACCAAGCCGCTATTGATAATGGAAGAAGGGAGTACGATGCCAATGGAAGGTTGATAAACCATGATAGAAAAAATGATAATTTGACAAATGATCAAGACATAGATGGGTCAAAAAACACCTCACCATCAGGGAACCACAATTATGACCACAATAGTCATACAAATTTGGGAAATGAAAATGTCAACAACTATCCCTTGAGAATCAACAAAAAGTCATACAGCAATCATCATAAACCTCAAGATCACAATCATGATAAATTCTGCTCATTTCACAAGAGAAGGGGGCATGAGATCAAGTCATGTCAGGGGTACCATCGTTTCATATCAAATCTCCCAGAATGTCAACAAAAAGCATTCATGGACACATTCTCACAAGATGAAGAACATAGTCCCAACACCTTTGATCAAAACACCTTAGGTCTTGTGGAATTAGATAAAGATCAAGAAATTTGTGTCACTGAATAACTACATGACACCTCCAATGACTCAAATTTTTCTCACATGATAGACCTTATCAAGAGTTCTCAAACACATGAACACTTTCCTCAAATCCTTAGATCTAGGACACCTAGTTCAAAACACTCCAAGTGAAAAGTGTTCTTCTTCGACATTTGATTTTGAAAATTTACCCTCAGACAATGACATAGCTAAATAGGGCAATCTCCCCCTCCATCTTATAGTCCAAGTTCAAGACTATTCCATTAAACGTGTAATGATTGATGATGGGTCTGCAATCAACATGGTCTCCTTTTCACTTCTTCAAAGAATGGGTTATGATGAAACACAAATCACAAAACAAACTTCCATCCTTAGAATTCGTGATAACCCAAACACTCAAACCATGGATATGGTCTTTCTTGAAGTCAAATTAGGTCTCAAAACCCTCCCAACTAAATTTTATGTCATAAATAACGAAACCACTTACAACATGATCCTAGGAAGGCCTTGGATTCATAGGATGAGGGACGTTCCCTCAACATTATTTTAAGAATTACACTTCTTGTACATGGGACAAACCCATGTCATCAAAGGAGATCCTGATCCTTTAAGCCTTTATAGAGTTGAACAAGTCAAAAAGAAGGGAAAGTCCATGGAAACCACTAGTGACCCAAAAATCAACAATTTTGAAAAAGGAGAGACATTAAAACAAATTGCAAACCTAGCCAAGACCTTAAAATGTATAGGAAACGGGGCAACAGGAGAATTCCCCTTTGATCCCCACTCAACAAAGTCTTATGCTCCATTCAACTTAGTAGCCATTCCAATTGAACCAAACATAAACATCCCTATGGTTGAAATCATGACTAAAGAAGAAGAACCAAAATCCACACAAAAACTAGGAGAGTCAACACCAACTCCAATTGCGCCTCAAAAGTTAAAAAAAAAACAACGAAACTATACAAGAACATAAAATGGCAAAGCTAGGGGGCAAATCATCAAACAATGAAACATGTGAATACACAAGATTCTTCATTTAATACAAAGATGTTTTTACACCAAGTCTTCGAGTGTCCTTGCAAAATCTTTCAAGTGAAGTTTAGACCAAGTTGGATAGGTCCACACATAGTTAAGGAAGACGTCAGAAATGATACTACCTCTTGTGCATTATGGAAGGAGAAGATCTTAGCATCTCATAAAAAATCATAAAACATAAAAATACAAAAAAAATTAAAAAAATTAAAAAATGTCAAAAACAATTTGTTTCTTGCATTGCTGTTAGTGACTTGTTTTTATACTATTTTCTTTTCAGTAAGGAGTCTAAGGTTGCTTAGATATATGGAATCCTTTCAGGACTTAGAGATTCCCTATTTTTTCAGAATTGCCATCATCCCCTTTTCATTCCCAGTGATTCTAATCAAAAGCCTAGCTCTTAGCTTTACACTGATCCTAGTCTTAATGAGTCAAGATGTTAGGTCTAAACAAAGTTAGTATTCAAACCTACAGTGTTAAAAGGAAGATTGCAAGTAGACTTTCCCAATTCTTCCCTAGTAGAAGAGAAGTCCAAACATATTACAAAATTTTAGGTGGCACTCAACCCCTTATCTTTTCTGGCCAAAAACATCAGGAGGATCAAAACTCTAAAGGAAGCAGTCTAAAATTCAAGTGAATAAAAAAATGAGTGATCAAAATAAGAGTGTTGAGAAAAGTGCGATTTGAGAGATCAAGCTTGCATATCAAAAATTTCAAAGGCATTCATTTTCATAAAAATCCAAAAATCCAAAAAAATGAGAAAATCAAGTGGGGCATCCTAGAAAATACAAAAAAAAAGTGAAAAAGAAAAAAAAGAGAGATACAAAAAAAAAGAGTGAAAGAGAGAAGATTGTTGAATGTTCGTACTCTTGGATGGAGACCAATCTAAGCTCAAAGCCTCAAGAGTGACATTCTAACAGAGAAAGAAAGGTACAAAGCACACACACGCACTAGCTGAGCAAAACCAAAGAGTCTAGTAGTCTCTAGGATCATCTTCTATCTAGGGACCCTTGTTCTTTCCTATTTATTCTTTACCCTAGGTCTACTTTGCTTGCCATCTATGATCTAAGTCTAGCGAATACCAATAAAATTTGTTACTTGTCTAAAGTTGAAAGCTTGTCAAATTGCCTTATCTAGATAAGGATCAGTGTTTAGCCTTTAGCAAAGCCAAAATTAGAACCACTCCATTTTTCACTCCTACTCCCCATTTGAGTTCCAAATCCTATCTCACAACCTTGAATAGGACTCTTATATCAAGACAACTCACAATCCCCTGGATTGAAAATCGTACTCAAGAGCAGTCATTTTGTTTTTTCCATAATGCATTCACATCAAAATTAGAAAAGGAGTTCCAAAGAAATAAAGTCAATTTCATAACTCATGGAATTCCATAGAAGTAAAAGTTTCATTTCAGCATCACTTGTGTTGTTGCATCTACATATCATCACCTACATTCATATATATATTCCTAAAAAGACAAAAACAAATTGCATCATCCATATGTGATCATCTTAGGTATACATTCTCATAAGAAAATAAAAATCTCTATCCAACCATATGCACAAAAGGGAAAGTGAAGTACAATATGTCGACTAAAGCTATGTATGGATCTCATCAATCAAGTCTTGTAAAAATAAAGTGTAAAACAATGTCTGAGCACAAGTCACTCCTCCAACAAGTCAAAAGAACAAAATTGTGTAATCAAGTACACAAGTCTCCCCATGCAAGGGGGAAAGGGTAGAGATCCCTTCAATAAGTATAGGCCTTCCAAATACCTCAAGGAGTCTCAAGGTCAAACCTTTGCAAAATCTCCACAAAAACCATAAAAAATAGAAAAAAAAAGAAACCTAAAAAAATTGTAAAACATAAAAAATCCCTAAAAATTAAATATGTTCTTCAAAATGTGCAATAAAAGGAGAATTTATTCTCCTCCTCTCTATCTTAGCATGTGTTCTATTTCTTTTATGCATCTTTTGTGCGTTGTTTTGCATGCATGCATTCCTATAGGTCTCACCGACAAAAGCAAACAACTAGTCAAACTCTCAAGATCTATGGTAAGTTTGTCATTTCAGTTTTCATTATTTGTTTTAATATATTTAGATGCCAAACTAACACTAGTTATTGTAGGTACAATTGCGTGAAAATCAACAAAAGGTAAGGCCCAGTTTGGGAACGGTACCTACCTTTCATGTAGACTACCGTCCCCGAGGGGGCAAATATGTAAGCACAAAAATCACGCATAGCCTCCACGAGGACCCTTATGATGATTTTAATCCTTGTCACATACATGTAAGCATGAAATAATGTCCTCTAAGCAACAAACCTCTTGATGGTGTGTCTTCTTTATTGTCTTGTGTTATTTCCTCTTTGTCATTTTCTCTCTCTCCCTATTTTTGACACTTTTGTGACACTTGTTGATTTGCATTTTCTGAGCTTTCGACCCTGTTCCTAAGCCTTGTGAGCATCTTTTAGGTGATTTTTCACATTTCCCCTATGTTTTTCATCCTTTGCACCCCCTAGAAGCCTTCTAGAGGTCCCCCCTATCCATCTCCAACTTTTGGTTTTCAGTTTCACTCAACCAATCCAAATCTCCCCCTATTATTTCTAGATCTCCCTTAGGAGATCCTACAGGTACAAGTGGAGATTTGGATTCTTGCACATGATTGACCTATTTTCAGAGGTAGAACTCCTCCTTTTCCCTTTCTCTACCATTTCCGATCATGCTATTCCTCTAAAAACCCTTTTCTCTCCAGATCTCCCCAGGGTGACCCTCACTGGTGAAAGGGGTGACCCACTTTTTCTGTGTGTTCATCAAAAACTAATGGCAGCACTACATAGCCCTAAAAAAAATGCACTTTAAAAAAATGACACGCAAAAAGGAGTTCGTATGTGCCCGAACGAGCTCCCAGAAGTTTCATATGAAAAACATTATTTTTTAACATGAATTCCTAAATTCATTTTCATTTTTCTCATCACAAGTAAATAAAATTAATATTTTGTTTACTCTCCAAATTATCCATTATCCATGAAACTAACTCCCATAATTTCCCTCACTATTCACTCAAATTGTCTACTCAATCAAGTTTCAATCAAATTGAGTTAACTTCCCAATCAATTCCACCTCTTATGCCTTCTTCTAACCTATAAATACCCCTCACCTCTTTATTATTTTCTAGGTTGAGCAAGTTGGAGAATACTCTTCTCATCTTCACAAGCTTTTTCAAGCTTCTTCATAGGCCTTTGAGCCTCTTTCTTCATTTCTTTCTTTAGTTTTCCAAAGCTTCAAAGCTTTCATTGTTGCATAGCTTCAAAGCTCTTCCGCGGAGGCAAATTCATTATGCACACAACTCTTGCCAGTTTTTGCTCTCCAACTTAGCATTCAAATTCTCTTACAGGATGAAGGTGCATTTTCCTTTATTCATTGTTCAACCAAGAAACGTTACGCTGCTTCATTCTATGCCATTGTGCTCAACCAAAGCTCTCATGGAGCTTATACAAGCTTTATCAAAGCTTCTTTTTGCTTCTTTGTGTCATTTTGTCATCAAGAGGATCTCCTGCTACTTCAAAAGGACTCCAGGTTTCTGATATCAAGGATTTCTAAGGATAGTGGAGTCACACAAATCTTCATTTCTCTTAGGTTCCTTCATTGTTTTATTCAGTTCATAATAATTAAAATACAAAATTTGCTCTTGGGAATAGTAAAACATTGCTTTTTACTTGATAATTAGATCTTGCATGTTAGAATTGTTGTTTTCTTATTTCTAGATCTAGATTCTTAGAAAAAACATTTTCCCTTTTCTTTAAGATTAGATTGCATTAAAATTATCAAAAACACAAAAAAACATAAGTTAGTTTTGCATTAGAAAAGTCATAAAGAATTGCATACATATTTCCTTTTCATAGATTAAAAGCACTTTCATTTCCAAAATGCTAAAAAATACCAAAAAATGTTTTGCATATCATTTAGTTTGCATGCATATAGAAACCATAGAATAGACAAAATAGGAAACCCTTGATTCCATCACGAGGTAAAAACAAGTCAAAACAAAGTCAAACCCTAGGTCAGCTAAACCCTAGGTTGAAACTCTAGATCTAGTTAAGGTTAGTAATCACACATTTATCTCTATCCTGATTCATGAATGTGCTTAGGAGTGAGAGGAGAGCAGGTGAGGGCTATTTGTGATGAGATCAAAGAGATCCATCCAAGACCACAACAAGAAACATTTGTTATACCACAAGGAGACACATTCGTCCTCTTATTGTTAGAAGAAACTAGACAATGCCAAATACAACAAGAACTCGTTCAACGCATACAAAGACAAGAGGAAATCAACAAAAAACAATCACTTACCCACACAGAGGTGGAATCTGAGAAACCCAAACAGAAGAAGAGAAACTAGTGACCATAGGGTTATCTCAACTACAACAACAATCGAACAAAACATACAACTAAGCACACAACAACAAAGGCCACAATACTTGGTGACCCCTATCCACAAAATCCAGCTCTCCAATGAGCAAGATCCCCACCGTGTCTCGCCTCCTCTCGACTGGCTAATTCCACGTGAGAGAGAGTGATGTGGTGGGTTGCCCCATGGCAAGGAGGAAAAGGGTTAGTGTGCGTGCTGAAATCTGACCCGACAACCCCAGGTAACTGGAGTCATAATTTTGAGTGTACAGTTACTCAACCAAGTTTCAAACCTACAACCATTGATCAAATTGGAAACATAGTGATAGTGAATCACAAAAGGTAAAATATCAACATTTAGCTCAATGAATGTGCACAAAATGGAATGCAATGATTGCGGGATATGCACAAAATGGATTTGTTGAAAAGGCTTTAGAAACTTGCAAGAAAATGCAATTGGCAAGTGTAAAGCCAATTTCCTCAACCTTTGCCAGCACCCTCCCTGCCTATGCCAAAATGAGATCTTAGATACAGGGTATGGACATCCATCAAATCATGAAGGATATAGGAATTTTGTCATATGTTACATAGTTGTAACTACCCTCGGAGACATGAATGCAAAAAGTGGAAGCATAGACAAGGCTATGAACTGTTTGATAGAACACCTCAAAGAGATGTCATCTCATGGAATGCAATGATCACATGATATGCACAAAATGGATTTGTTGAAAAGGATTTAAAAACTTTAAAGAAAATTCAATTGGTGGGTGTAAAGCCAAATTCCTCAACCTTTTCCAACACCCTCCTTACCTATATAAAAATGAGATCTTTGGAGCAGGGTATGGACATTGATCAAAGCATGAAGGATATAGGAATTTTGTCATATGTTTTAGTAGCAACTACCCTCAGAGACATGAATGCAAAATGTGGAAGCATAGACAAGGCGCATGAACTGTTTGGCATTATACCTCAAAGTGATGTCATCTCATGGAATACAATGATTAAATGATATGCACAAAATAGATTTGTTGAAAAGGCTTTAGAAACTTTCAAGCAAATGCAATTGGCAAGTGTAAAGACAAATTCCACAACCTTAGCCAACATCCTCCTTGTCTATGCCTATATGGGATCTTTGGAATAGGGTATGGACATCCATCAAAGCATTAAGGATATGAGAATTTTGATAGATGTTGTAGTTCCATCTACCCTAGGATACATGTATGCAAAGTGTGGAAGCATGGACAAGGCACATAAACTATTTGACATGATACCTCAAAGAAATGTTGTCTCATGGAATGCAATGATTGCAAGATATGCACAAAATGGATTTTTTCAAAAAGTCTTTAGAAACTTTCAACCAAATGCAATTGGTGGATGTAAATCCAAATTCCACAACTTTATCCACCATCCTCCTTACCTATGCCAAAATGGGATCTTTGGAACAGGGAACCATCAAAGTATAAAGGATATAGGAATTTTGTCACATGTTGTATTTGCAGCTGCCCTTGTAGACATGTATGCAAAGTGTGGAAGCAGAGACAAGGCATGCAAATAGTTTGGCATGACACCTCAAAGAGATGCCATCTCATGGAATGCAATGATTGCATGATATGCAGAAAATGGATTTTTTGAAAATGCTTTATAAACTTTCAAGAAAATGCAATTGTACATGTTAAACCAAATTCCATAACCTTTGCAAGAATCCTCCCTACCTGTGCCAAATTAAGATTTTTGGAATAGTGTATGGACCATAGAAGTGTATATGTTTAAAATATCCTGATATATACCACTATATCGCAATATATTTCGATGTACTTCGATATTGTTATTGTGATTAGTGATAATCATTTTTACCTTTGACAACAACAAACACTTCTAAAACCAAATTCCACAACCTTATCCAACATCCTCCTTGCCTTTTCCAAAATGGGATCTACAGAACAGGGTGTGGACAACCATCAAAGCATAAAGGATATAGAAATTTTGTCACATGTTGTATTTGCATCTGCCCTTGTAGACATGTATGCAAAGTGTGGAATCATAGGCAAGGCATGTGAACTATTTGACATGATGCCTCAAAGAAATGTATAGTCTCATGGAATACAATGATTGCAAAGATATGCACAAAATGGATTATTTGAAAATAATTTATAAACTTTCAAGAAAATGCAATTGGTGCATGAAAAACAAAATTCCTGTAATGATAATTGATCATCATATTAAATATTTAATGTAAACTATCATATACATAATGTCATGAACATAACATATATTCTATATATAAAGCCATATAGGCATGTACAAACAAAGCCATACAGGTAAATACAAAGATATACATTAGTAACATATAAAAGTATGTATATAAAGCCATCTAGGCATACAAAAAATATCCCAAAATATAGTCTCCTATGAAGTGCTATCAAAAAATCGATGGCCCTTGCTTGGCCATGAAGATGGAGAGTCAATTAGTGACTCATCCTCTCTCTCCCATCAACTAGACCTCCTTGACATATATTTTTGCAGCTCCACCTATTAATACAATCAAACAATATGCACATTAATATAGAAAACATGAAATATATAACATCGCATATCTAATCGATCACTTACCGCTAGCTGATGATCCCTCTCGATCATCTTTTCTCTTTCTTCATCCATAGCTAGACGGGTTGGAGTTGTGACCTCCTATGAGAAGCATCAAGAAGAAAAATTGACTAAACATAAATATCATTTACGTACATCAAATGACAAAAAGATAAAAAGAAGAAATACAAAATGACATTCACATGTTATTAGATCATACCTTGGTGAAAGGATTTGCAAACAACATAGTTGTAGCAATGCCTACCTCCGCTAACTAACGAAGATGAGGAGTCTCCATATTCAACATCTGAAAATAGAGTTCAAGGTTATTTGACCAAAATAGATACATAAAATTATTTAAATGAATAATGATTACAAATGGTTAAATTTACCTTTGTAAAAGTGGTTTTGCATCTAGGGGACCAAGGAAATCATCGAGGTGCTAGTGAAGCTCACTATTGAAATTATCAAATTGTCACTAAATAAGATTACCATTGATATATGTACTATATTTATGATTATGTGATAAATTACATACTTTCTAACTCGACCTCCTCTCATAACCCACCACTGGACAGCTAACAAAGGTAGGATGAAGACTCTAACCCTAGAATTTCATAGCGCAGACAATTACATACATTAATTTTGACTTATAATATAGATAGTCATATAAAATTTATTACAAATTTCAAATACAATTATATTAAATCAAGATGAACCTTGTAAAAAATTACTTGGGAGTCAATACCAAATGTACATTGTAAGACATCATCTATGAGAACAATATCATCCAATATGGATGTGTCCATCTCTGGCTACTGCCCCTACATCGCAGCATCTTGTTGAGAGTCCTACGTCCTATAATCACACAAGTTCCCACAAGAACTGCAAAGATGTGGGGAAAAATGATGCCTATTGCTCCCACCCTCATCGGCTTGGGTGAGATCATCATCATGCTATGCTAGGGACTATGTCAGAGAACACAATGAATGTAGTGTCTCCATGTCAACACTCTCCTTCAAAGTCGAAGGGAGTGAGACACGTGTTAGCCTCATGAGAGGTCTAAGTATACGGTTTTGGTCTCATTGTGCCCCCTCTCTATCTTGGGTAGAGCCACCACCTTTGCCCTGGAACTCTTGAATGTTGAAATAATTAGGAATCTCCTTAAGGATGAACTCCCAATAGAGTTTCCTCAAGAAATATTGTAGCACCTCATTGTTATTATATGGACGCTCATCAAAGACCATGTACCGTTTGCAAGTCTCTTCTAATGTTTCACCAGTTTTAGGATTGATAAATTGTGAACATAATGTAGATTTTGTAATTTTTTTGTCCTTGACTTGTTGGTAAGACAATTTGTTAGCATAGTATTACCAACTCCTCTCCCTATAGTCATTCTATTTGGTGATTTGGTTTGTCACTAATTCAATGTGAGAAATAATCACCTCTAATGACTTGGCAAGGGGTCTCCTACGATCAGTGCTTGCACTTGGACTATTTCACATTTCAATTAGGGTTTGAAGATGTTTTTTATTTTCTTTAATTTACCCTAAATAATTTTCCTGTGTCTCTTTCATGGTGAGGAAGTGAAGGTGGGGGTTGAGGGTTTTGGGGGTTGTCTTTATCCTCCTCTATTGGATTAGTGTTTTGTGGTGCCTCATTAACTATAAATTCAACATAAAAAACCAATCAAACATTGCAAAAGTAAAAATTTCTTTTCAAACTCACAAAAAATCAATCAAACCCTACCTTCTTCGACTGCTACACCCTCTACATTTCATTCATGACATCCTCAGGAGTGGGATTGGCAAGGTGGCATGGTGAAAATGTCGATTACACTTAGAAATTGCTTGATTACTCCTAATGCTCTTACACTCTAAAACCTATTTTTTGCTTGCCAAAACACAGAAATGAGCCGTAGCTTTCTGTTTTGGCTTTTTATTTTTTACTTTTTAGTAGAACATAACTCAAGCACATTATAATGCACTCACATTATAATGTACTCATGTTATAACGTGCTCACGTTTTGCCTTACATGGGACCAAAAAACCAAGTGGTGACTTTTTGGTCCCACAACTCTATGCACTTACCCAACACACCATTATATATGTGTATGCCACATGAATCAAATTTTGAAGAGTGCTCCATCTTTGACCCATGTTAGATAATGAAATCTAAGATTAATACTTGTTTCTCTTTAGAAAATCACAACTTGGTTCATTATCAGTTCTCATCCTTTATGAAGACTAGAAATGTGCGGATCTCTTTAGCAATAGACAACTCAACACAAATAGACCTTAGAGAATTAACCTCATGATAGGCCTAGTACCCAACTCAATACCTCATCCTTCTATCTAATTTTTAAGTGACATTTTTGGGTAAGTGCAAGAAGTTGGGTCCATTTTTTGGCTAAAAAGTGGTAGTGTTTTTCCAAAAAATCAATGTTTGTCACAACTGGAGTTAAAATTTGAAGCACTTCAATATATAATCTTAAGAAAGTTGAGTGATATGAAATGTAGTATTTTGAGTCTAGTTTTCAAATATGTAATTTATTCTAATACCCAGATGATACAAATTAATTTTGCATAGGATTGTACAAAAACCACTTTTAAAAGTCAATTTTTAAGGATCATACCATGCATGTGTACAACCAACAAATTTGATCTAAATAAAATTATTTTTATAAATCATTTTGGGGAAAGATGAGTATTATAGTGAAGTTTGATGAGGATATTTTTGTATAATTTTTTTCCAAATATTTTTTTAATTTTTTTTTATTGGCCCTAATTGCTTATTTTGAAAACCCCTTGTGTATGAGCAACATAATTTGATCTAAATTAATCATAAAATGATTTTTTCATTGTGTAAATAATGATGTGTATATTGATGACATATAATTTTTTTTAACTTTAAAAATTAAAAGTTATTAAAAATATTAAAACCTGACATTTCAAGTTTATGAACCAATTTTCTCATAAATTAATTAATAAATAGAAAGACAAGTTGAATCATAAAAAAATACATATTTGAAAACTACACATCGTCATCTATAATGGGTTTTAGTTTCGTAAAAAAAATTAGAAAAAAACATTGTCAGACATATTGGCAAAGTTAGTCTTTTCTCTTGGTTTGAACATGGACTTGTACTTGTAGGTCCAAGGCTAAGGGTTGGCTTACCATGCCTTTCCCAAGCCTAAAACCAAATGAAAAATTTAGGTTTTGGTTTCAAACTTTTAGGAATGGATAGATGTTTTAAAAAATAGAATGGATACCCGTTTTAAAACGGGTACCCATTCTAAAAAACAATAAAAAACAAAATGGGTACCCATTCTAAAAAATAATAAAAAACAAAATGGGTACCTATTCTAAAGAAAAAATGGGTACCCATTCTAAAAAATAATAAAAAACAAAATGGGTACCTATTCTAAAGAAAAAATGGGTACCCATTCTAATTCTAGGCTTGGGCGCCCATTGCTATTGAGATTTTTTTTTGCTCGACACTTCCCATATACGTGGACCAAACTTCTTTCTTTTACCCTTTTCTAAAAAAAATTAAATTTCTACTCACTAAACTTACTTTCTCAATGCCACATAATACCAAATCAACACCATAGGACAAACTTAATATTTAACCTAAACTTGATAGAAGAGGAAAATTAGGTGGTATTTTCTTGATCAACACCATATGCATCCCTATAGAGTTCTATTCTTTAAGATGAATCATATGTGTTGGGAAAGGTGTCTCAACCTTGCATCCCAATGTTCCATATTTATTCATTGGTATTTATTTATTATTTTTTCCTCACATGGAAAGAGGGTGTCCCACTTTAAAGTGGAATTTATAGCCATATGTCATTATTTTGTAATGTATGTAAGAGGTTGTAAAAACATCTACTATCATTATGATGTGTAAGAGCATCTTATGAAATCTCAATATGAGAGTTATGTATGATGGATTCTATGATGTGTAATAGCATGATTATAGGGGAGTTGAATTGGAATCTTGACCAACATCATTTTATGACACATCATAAGGAATTTTTGAATGGTGACAATGGAGCCAAAATAAAGTGCCCAAGTTGGTGAGTTGGTTATGATGGATTATGATTATGTAAGAGGACCTTCTAATACTAGCATGTTAACTCATCATGGGATTTGGGATTTGGAATTCCTCATGAGGATTCAAGTTCCATTTTGGGAGTGATATTTCCCCATGGTTCAAGTTTTACCATATGTGGTTTCATGATTTGTATCTTCTATATATTGGTTCATAAGATGGAGATGCAGTATGATGTAACTTTTGTAGGGGGTTATGTTGTTGAAATTTCTTAATACTTCTGTCACTTGTTCTCATGTCAAGGCTTGGGACTATTAATGTATTATAACTAGTTGGTACTATGAGTACATTGGTTTAGGATTTGAAGGCTAGGTTTTTTCCTGAAAGGATATTCCTAAGATAAATATAGTGTCATTCCAATATTATTTTTGTGTGAATATTTTATTTTCAAACTACTAGATCATATTTTGCATGCATTTCTCTCCTAATTGATTAGTATAGGAAGTATTTTTCTCTCATCTTCAATTCATTTTTTTATCAAAACCTAATCAAATTTATTTCCTATGTGATAGGAAAATGATTTTTCAACTAATCTTGGTTTGAGTGGAGCCATGTAGAAAAGATCATTGTTCTTAGGGAAATTACAAGTACATCATAGTTGGAATTGGAATAAATTATTGGCACAAACTTGGAGATATGGAAGCTCAAGATGGAGAATCTAATGATAGACTAAGATTTATGGTTAGTAGCCTCTAGAAAAAAATCTATAGGAATGAAGGATGAAGACTGGGATGTGTTAGACCAAAAAGGCAAAACCCTAATTCAACTTTATTTAGAAGATTCAATGCTCTTAAATGTTGTAGGATAACCCACTAATAAATCCTCTTAGAAAATTTGGGAGAGTTGTAATAAGATAAATCCCTGGTGAACAATATTTTTCTATGGAAGAAGTTGTATAATTTAAGGATGGGTGATTAGAACTCATGCATTTAACACCATTGTAACATAGTTATGTTTTATCAATGTGAATATGAAATAAGAATATTATTATATGATCTTTTTATGTTCTTTACCAGAATCATGAGAAAATCTAGTGATGTCTATTAGAAGTAATACTTCAAAGTTCATGCTTGATATTGTAGTATCTTCTCTTCTTTCATAGGAGATGATGTGGAAGGATTCCAAATTTACTAATGAATTAGTAGTTGTTTGTGGACAATCAAAAGAAAAAGGAAAGAAAAAGGACAAGTAGTAGATATAAGCCTAGATGGGAGATCTAAGTCTCATAGTAAATCCAAGATAAAATGTTTGAATTACAGTAAAAAAGGACACATCAAGGACTACAAGGAGAGGAGAAAAGAAAATAATGAGTCAAATGATTCAAATTCTCGAGCTTCTCAAGATGAATCCAATGCATTTTTTGTGACCCTTGCCACACTTCCATGTGAGGATACATGGATGATCAAATCTAGTTCCTCCTTCCACACAACTCCCCATTGTTAGAACACACAGATGTACTAAGAGGGGGGTGAATCAATATACACCAATTTTTACTTCAATTCTACTGCAACAATAGGATCTTTACCGCATCAATCAAATTAAGAAAGAACTATGCAAATAAACATATTTACACATCCACACAAGAGAACATAACACTAGATTTTATGTGGAAACCCAAGAAGGGAAAACCATGGTGAGAAAGTTGCTTGGATCTACTGTCCAAATCTAGCCTCACAAGAAAATTGATTATTGCAATATGATTTGAAGGTACCGACCCTTAGGAGATACCAATCCCCCAACTAATACAAGGTTATGGGCACCAACCCAAAGGAGACTGTAATCCCCTAAACTAAGCACCAACCTAGATAAAGAGAGGTACCAACCTCACAAGGATCAAGAGGCACCAACCTCTAGAATCTCTAAAATGATTATAAGAGAAATGATATACATACACTTTTACATAATACAATCATCACCTCTGCTATCATGATTTGCACAAATGGAATTACAATCCAACTTCAGAATTTCGCTCTCACACTTCTCACCCCTTATGTACTACAATTCAGAATAAAACAATATACTCTTTCAAACATGGATACATATTGTGCGACTCCTGAATAGTTTTCTATTATTGTCCTTCGCACTTAATTCACATTCATTTATATATTCACACTATTTTACTTTGATACTCACATATCTAGAGACTCACAAAAAAATGCAAACTGATATGTTTTAAATATCGATCTAGATACAATTACAATCCTCATGTTGGCTAAGAACCATCAAATTAACACATTCTCCAAAGTCGACCTCTATATTTGAATTCTAGCATGTACACTTAATAGGGACGGCCCAATCTTAAATTCCTCACTTTGAATATGGGCCTATTTACACAAACGGAGTCGGTCATCTTTTTATTTTAATTTCTAATGTGTCCTTACGTCAGCCCAACCTGAATTTCCACATTATAAGTTTGGACCCAATTTAAACACACTGATTTAGCCACAACAATTTTTTTTACTTTAATTCCAGTGGATTCAACCACTTTATATTTCCACAAACCTTAGACTCTTCTCCTTTGTTGGAAAAACTTCGCATCCACAAACCTCAACTTAAAAACCTTAATTGGTAAAAGTTCACTTGCACGATCTTACACTTTAGCACCTTTATCGACAAAACATCATTTTCACAAACTTAAACTCCAACACATTTATCAGCAAAATTGCATCTTCATGAACTTGTCAACAAAATATTATTTCCACAAACCAATTATCTTCTTCTTTATCAGCAAAAGTTTGTGTTCACGAAATTTTGACATTTCATCCTTTATAAAAAAAAGTGCCACTTTGTGAACTTACAAGCACCATCTTCATCATATTGCTTATCGGTGAAGTCATCTCATCACGAACCCATCAGAAAAATTACATTTCTTCAAACCATCAATCTTTTTCTCTATCAGCAAAATCACTTGTTGGTGAACCTTGAAATTGGTGAACTGAGGAGTTCACAAACTAAATACTTTTATGATACCTCATTGACAAATCACCTATTGACAAACTTGAGGAACCGTGAACCAAATTGCCTTCATCGACAAAGTTTCCCATCGGCAAACTGGTTGTCGGCAAACTTTTAAGTTTGTGAACTAAAGATTTTGCCAATACTTTAAACTTTGTACTTCAAACTTTCTTCTTCACGTTTTCATCTTTTGGTGAACATTCTATCAGGGAAACCGTCTATCGGTGAAATTCTGAGTTTGTGAATTGAGATAGTTTCTAACTGAGAGGCTTTTACCTTTTCTTCTTCGAGACTTCATTGCTCAACTCTCCTATCAGTGAACTAGTTGTCAGAGAAATTTGTTGTCAACAAACTTATAAGTTTAGAAATTGAGCGATTTACCGACTAAAGGCAGAAATAATTCATGCCTTAGAAACTTTTGGATCATTAATAGTTCTTCTTCGTCACATCCATTTCCCTTTGACATCAATGACAATATTTCCAACAATCTCCCCCTTTGTCATTGATGGAACCAAGAAGAAATAAACTTTGTATCTCTATCTAAATTGTTACACAACTTATGAAATTTCTCCCCCTTTGATATCAATGGCAAAGGGATGTAACAAGCTTCTTTCCTTCATGTAATCTGATATTTCCATGACTAGCTCCCCCTGACTGTAATGCTTCTCCTTACTATATCTCTTTGCTTTGTCATATCAAACTTGATCTTTTGTATTGTCTTCTATCTACCTGTTCCCCCTGAGAGGTAGCCACTGTCTAAATAGGGATGAAGGATATGCCTTGATCTATTCCCCCTAGACATATGCTTCATCATAAGATTTTACTAATTTGATGACAGTGATATTACTCCCAACTTCTACGTTAAATACTAAAATGTCTTTTTGGGAAAGGGTTTTATAAAAATATTTGCAATCTGATCCTTTGTGGTGATGTACTCCAACTTTACCACCTGATCTGCAACATTTTTTCTCAAGAAGTGATACTTAATGGATATGTGCTTGGTTCTAGAGTGCATCACTAGATTCTTTGATATGCTAATTGTAATGTATCATCACATAAAATAGGAATGGGCTCATCATATATTACTTAATATCCTTCAATGTTTTCTTCATCCACAAAACCTGAGTACAACAAGATACTGCAACTATGTATTATGCTTCTACTATTGACAAAGAGATTGATTATTGCTTCTTGCTTAACCATGAAACCAATCTATTTCCTAGGAAGAAAGCTCCACCACTTGTGCTTCTCCTATCATCAATGTTGCCAACCCAATCTGCATCTGTATATGCAATTAGAGAGAAGTCCTTTCCCTTCTCATACAAAAATCCATAGTTCGATGTGCTCTTCAAATATCTGAAAATCCTTTAATAGCCTTTATGGTGCAGGGCACCTAAGGGCATTTTGATGCATTTTAAGAAGTTATGTTTTTTTGTTCAATGTGTTTTGTATTAAGGCTTTTAGCCATTGTTGTTTGGTCCATTTTGTATGGTCAAGAGGTTTGGGGTGACTATATAAACCTCAAATCCTTCTTAGTCCATTTGGACCCTAGTTATGCCACTTAGGCCTAGTAGGTCTAATGTTGGTTTTTTGTTTGTTTTTGAGTCTAATTGAAAATTTTTGTGTTTTGGCATGTTTTAGAGGGAATGGTGGTTGGTTAGGTTCCATTGGACAAGTTGAACCAATCGACCTCTTTGTGTTATTGCAAAATGTCATAGTGACCAATGTTGTTAATGTTGTCAAATGACACATTTGGTCAGTTGCAACCCATTTTTGGAAGTTGCATCTATTTGGACACTTGAAAACCAACTTAGGTCGAGTCATATTGCTGTCCTCTCATCCCAGTATGGAGGAAGAAATTTTGTATGCAATTTTGGGCACAAAAATCAAGAATTTGACTATTTTTCTAAAGAAAACATGTTTTTGTACAGACTGTATGGATTTTCCAAGGTGCAAATGTACTTTTTCTGAAATCTCTTGGAGTCAAGGTTCCAATGCAATTGGTTTGAGGTCCTGAAGTGGTCAGGATCAAAAGTTATTGATTTTTCTTTCAAAACAGGTCTAGAAACCCTGTTTTCTAGGGCAGCCATAGAAATCCGACCCTAGAATGCATTCCCACTGGTGAAAATTCATAAAAATTGGTGAAATGCAGGCTAGGGATATGTACTATAAGATTCCAAAATATTTTTTTCGGGAAATGTAGTCTTCTATTTTTAAGGTGATGCCCTAGGTCAAGTATTTCATTGTATTTGGCTAATTTCATGCTATTTGAGGTTGTAGATGATAAAATCCTATTAGGGTGAGCAAATAAATGATGGATTTGTGTTGTAGGGACATGGTAGAAGCATTCCAAATTCTTGCCCCTAACCTATGCACCCAATTTTGAGCACTTGCTTTGTAACCTAGCCTAAATTGATCAATTAGGCCTAGAAGACCAAATGAGTGTTCTAGATTGCTGGAGTAGAGTTGGAACAAGAGACTTGGGAGTTTGATAGGGTTCCATAGAGTGTATCTAAAACCATCATTTTATTTCCTGGTCATATGGGATTTTGTCAAGTTTTGTTGAGAAAACCTAGTTTGGAGGGCTAGTAGCCTTACTAGTCAAGGTATAGGTTGAAGAGTTTTGGGAAGTTGGAGATCAAACCAACTACATAGAAGGTGTTTGTTGATCTGTCCTAAGGTGTTGGAGAAGCCTAGAAGGTGGAGCCATCACTAGGATACCAAATCCTTCATACACCCTTGAATGTGCCTTTGGTTGCTTGGTTGAAGCCTGTTTGAAGTGGGTGAGTGGCAAAGGACAGTAGAGGAAACTCTTGTGTGTTGCTTCCCTTGTGCCACTCTGCATCAGGTGGTATCAGAGCCATCAAAGAGATGGGAGATAGAGAAGAAAAGGAGGAAATTCCTTCAAAGGTGACAAATGTCGAATTGGCAAAGATAGTGAGAGAGCAAGCAGCCAAGAACAAAAGGATGGAGGCTGAGATAGAAAAGTTGAAGAAGGATAAAGACAAAGACAAGAAGAAGAAGCCAGAGGTCATCTTGGATTCAGATGAAGAGGATCAAGATGAGGAAGAGAAAGTGCCATGTTTTGCAGTAGTCATCAAGCCCAAGGATGTGAATCCCAAGAAGGTCAAAGTGTAGCAACCTCTTAGGAGGATTGGACCAAAGGAAGTGGAAGAACTATTAGAGAGGTTTCAGGATGTGATAGCCGATGAAGGCCAGGATGCCCTTCCACCAAAGAGGGAGATTAGTCATTGCATTGATCTCATCCCTGGATCCACCCTACCAAACCAAGCAGCCTACAAGTTGACCCCAGAGCAAAATGCTGAAGTGGCAAGACAAATCCAAGACTTGTTGGATAGAGGACTTATCAGGAGGAGTATTAGTCCATGTGTAGTACCTGCAGTGCTTGCACCCAAGAAGGAAGGAACATGGAGACTATGCACTGATTCCAGGGCCATCAACAAGATCACTATCAGGTATAGATTTCCAATGCCTAGAATAGAAGATTTAATGGATTGCTTGGGTAGGGCTAAGTATTTTACCAAGATAGATCTAAAAAGTGGTTATCACCAAATCAGGATAAGGGAGGGGGATGAGTGGAAAACCGCCTTCAAAACCAATGAAGGACTATTTGAATGGGTTGTGATGCCTTTTGTCTTGTCAAATGCACCAAGCACCTTCATGAGATTGATGAATGAAGTGCTAAAACCTTTCCTTAACAAGTTTATTGTTGTATATTTGGATGATATACTAATTTTTAGTGACAGCAAGGAAGACCACATAAGGCATATCCATCAAGTGCTCAGGAGGCTTCAAGAGGAGAAGTTGAGAATCAATCTTGACAAATGTGTCTTCCTACAAGAGGAGTTGACATTCTTGGGGTTTGTCATCTCCAAGGGCAGCTTAAAAATGGATCCAAGTAAGGTTGCAGCCATTCTTAATTGGCCAACACCTACAACAGCCTCTGAGGTAAGGAGTTTCCATGGTTTGTGTAGCTTTTATAGAAAGTTCATTAGAGGGTTTAGTGGCATTTGTGCTCCACTTGTTGACACCATAAAAGGGGGCAAGAAATGTGTGTTTGTATGGACAAATGAGGCCAACAAAGCCTTTGAACTATTAAAGAAAAAAATTTCAGAAAAACCAGTCCTAGTGCTACCTAATTTTGACAAGGTCTTTGTGGTAGAGTGTGATGCAAGTAAGAGGGCTGTTGGGGGAGTCCTAAGTCAAGATGGGAGGCATGTAGCATTCTTTAGTGAGAAGTTAAATGAGGAAAAACAAAACTACTCCACCTATGATCTAGAGTTATATGCCATGGTTCAGTCATTGAGGAAATGGAGACACTACTTATTGCCAAAGGAATTTATAGTTTTTACTGATAACCATGCATTAAGCTTCTTGAACAAGCAGCAAAAGTTGAATCACAGACATGTCAAGTGGATGGAGTACATCCAAGCATACACCTTCTCCATAAAACACAAGAAAGGAGTGGCCAATAAGGTAGCCGATGCCTTAAGTAGGAGAAATCTTGTTGTGCAGACCATATAGTTGGAAAGTACAGGTATTCATGCCATCAAAGATCAGTATGCAGTAGATGAAGACTTCAAAGAACCATACCTATCTTGCAAGGCCATGACAGGAAGGTATAATACTGATTTTTTTGATTTTTTGTTACAAGATGGATATCTTTTCAAGGGTAGCATGTTGTGTATCCCAAGAGGGTCTGTTAGAGAGAATATAATTAGGGAAAAGCACTATGGCAGCATGTTAGGTCACTTTGGTATTGACAAGACCCTAGAATTGGTTAGAAGGTACCTATTTTTGGCCAAAATTGCCAACCGATGTAAGGAAGTTTGTTGAAACTTGTCAAATTTGCCAAAGAGCAAAGGCGCATACATACAATGCAGGTCTATACACTCCTCTACCTATTCCTTCAAAGCCTTGGGATTCCATCAGCATGGACTTTGTACTTGGTTTGCCCAGGACCAAGAATGGCCGTGATAGCATCTTTGTGGTAGTTGATAGGTTCTCAAAAATGGCTCACTTCATCCCTTGTAAAACCACACATGATGCCTCACACATAGCAGGTCTATTCTTCAAAGAAATAGTTAGGTTACATGGTTTACCTTTGTCAATCATCTCAAACAAAGACCCCAAGTTCATAGGACACTTCTGGAGGACACTGTGGAAGAGACTAGGTACAAATTTGTCCTTATCATCTGCCTATCACCCTCAGTCTGATGGAGAAACAGAGGTGATTAATAGGTCACTTGGCAACCTCCTAAGATGCCTAACAAAGGAGCAGGGTGCTAGTTGGGATTCAATTTTGGCTTAGGCAGAGTTCTCATACAATGATACTGTCAATAGAAGCACCGGCCTGTCTCCTTTCCAAATTGTTTATGGCACTCACCCAAGGGGTATTTTGGAACTTAGGGAGGTTAAAGGACTAGAAAATAGCAGTGCCTTGGCTGAAGACTTCATTCAAGTCATGAAAGATGTCCATGAACAAGTACAACAGAAATTACTGTCCACTTCACAGAAGTACAAACAGTTTGCTGACAAGAAAAGAAGGGATTTGCAGTTCAAGGAAGGTGATTTGGTAATGGTCCATCTGAAGAAGGAGAGGCTCCCTACAGGTAAACATACCAAGCTACTCATGAAGAAGATTGGGCCTTGTGAAGTGCTCAAGAAATGTGGAGACAATGCCTATAAAATCAGACTTCCGGATGCCATTGCTTTGTCTCTAATTTTTAATGTTTTAGACCTTTATCCCTATAAAGGATCTGATCCTCAGACTGCTATTGAAGAAGATCAAACTGATCAGACACTCCAGGAACTCATTCCTTCATCTCCAAATCAAATTGAGTGCATTTTGGAAAAGAGGATTGCAAAACAAACTAGAAGGCACACCTATCATGACTATTTGGTGAAGTGGCTAAACAAACCTCAAGAGGATGCCACTTGGATGAGCACGGTAGACATTGAGAAGGCAGGTTTCACATTTGACAGCATTCCAACTCATGAGACTTGAGTTCTCTTTGATAGTGGGTGTATGGTGCAGGGCACCTAAGGGCATTTTGATGCATTTTGAGAAGTTATGTTTTTTTGTTCAATGTGTTTTGTAATAAGGCTTTTAGCCATTGTTGTTTGGTCCATTTTGTATGGTCAAGAGGTTTGGGGTGACTATATAAACCTCAAATCCTTCTTAGTCCATTTGGACCCTAGTTATGCCACTTAGGCCTAGTAGGTCTAATGTTGGTTTTTTGTTTGTTTTTGAGTCTAATTGGAATTTTTTGTGTTTTGGCATGTTTTAGAGGGAATGGTGGTTGGTTAGGTTCCATTGGACAAGTTGAACCAATTGACCTCTTTGTGTTATTGCAAAATGTCATAGTGACCAATGTTGTCAATGTTGTCAAATGACACATTTGGTCGGTTGCAACCTATTTTTGGAAGTTGCATCTATTTGGACAGTTGAAAACCAACTTAGGAAGTCATATTGCTGTCCTCTCACCCCAGTACGAAGGAAGAGATTTTGTATGCAATTTTGGGCACAAAAATCAAGAATTTGACTATTTTTCTGAAGAAAATGTGTTTTTGTATGAACTGTATGGATTTTCCAGGGTTCAAATGTACTTTTTTTGAAATCTCTTGGAGTCAGGGTTCCAATGCAACTAGTTTGAGGTCCTGAAGTGGTCGGATCAAAAGTTATTGATTTTTCTTTCAAAACAGGTCTAGAAACCCTATTTTCTAGGGTAGCCGTAGAAATCTGGCCCTAGAATGCATTCCCACTAGTGAAAATTCACAAAAACTGGTGAAATGTAGGCTAGGGATATGTAATATAAGATTCCAAAAGATTTTTGTCAGGAAATGCAGTCTTCTATTTTTAAGGTGATGCCCTAGGTCAAGTATTTCATTGTATTTGGCCAGTTTCATGCTATTTGAGGTTGTAGATGATAGAATCCTATTAGGGTGAGCAAATAAATGATGGATTTGTGTTTTAGGGACATGGTAGAAGCATTCCAAATTCTTGCCCCTGACCTATGCACCCAATTTTGAGCACTTGCTTTGTAACCTAGCCTAAATTGATCAATTAGGCCTAGAAGACCAAATGAGTGTTCTGGATTGCTAGAGTAGAGTTGGAACATGAGACTTGGGAGTTTGATAGGGTTCCATAGAGTGTATCTAAAACCATCATTTGCTTTCCTGGTCATATGGGATTTTGTCAAGTTTTGTTGAGAAAACCTAGTTTGGAGGGCTAGTAGCCTTACTAGTCAAGGTATAGGTTGAAGAGTTTTGGGAAGTTGGAGATCAAACCAACTGCATAGAAGGTGTTTGTTGATCTGTCCTAAGGTGTTGGAGAATCCTAGAAGGTGGAGCCATCACTAGGATACCAAATCCTTCACACACCCTTGAATGTGCCTTTGGTTGCTTGGTTGAAGCCTGTTTGAAGTGGGTGAGTGGCAAAGGATAGTAGAGGAAACTCTTGTATGTTGCTTCCCTTGTGCCACTCTGCATCACTTTATGTGTGTCTCTTTTGGATTGGCTTGAAACCTAGCCACCATACAAACTACTTGCATAATATTCGGTCTTGATGCAGTCAAGTATAATAAGCTTCTAATCATGGACCTATAAAGAGTCTGGTCAGATTGAGGTGACTCATCATCCTTTCTATGATGACAACATGTAACCATAGGTGTAGTTATTAGTTTGCAATCATCCATACCAAAATTTTTCAATATCTCCTTAACATACTTATCTTGTGAAATAAAGATACCCTTGTCTGATTGAACAATTTGAAGTCTAAGAAAGAATGAAAGTTCACCTATCATAGTCATTTCAAACTCTTTTTACATTTCTTCTACAAACTTTTTGCACATACCATCATTCCCACCAAAGATAATATCATCAACATATACTACTACTATCAATATGTGCTCACCTTATGCCTTGATGTAGAGATTATTCTCTGCAATACCTTTATGGAAGTCTTGTTGGTATAAGTACTTGTACAACCTTGCATACAATGCCCTAGGGGATTGTTTAAGACCATATAAAGCCTTTCTAAGTCTACATACCAAATTCTAATCTTCTAATAGTTGAAATCCTTCAGGTTGTTCTATGTAAACATCTTTTTCTAGATCACCATTCAAGAAGGTAGATTTGACATCCATTTGATACACCTTGAAGTCTTTGTGAACTATGAATGCAAGAAACATCATGATTTCTTCCAATATTGCCACCTGGGAAAAGGCCTCCTCAAAATCAATGCCTTCCACTTGTGAATAGCCCTTGCAGACCAAACTTACTTTGTTTCTAACCACTTCTCCATCTTCATTCAACATATTTCTAAATACCCACTTTGTGCCAATGACATTCTTGTCTTTAGGTCTTGGGACAAGTTCCTAAGTTTTATTCTTCT
Source organism: Cunninghamia lanceolata (assembly GCA_027924645.1). Taxonomy (NCBI): domain Eukaryota; kingdom Viridiplantae; phylum Streptophyta; class Pinopsida; order Cupressales; family Cupressaceae; genus Cunninghamia; species Cunninghamia lanceolata. The sequence goes on from BSBN01000665.1 coordinate 1,795,620, forward strand.
TGATCTGATTTATCTCTTCTTGCATAACATTGATCCAATTCTCATCTTTACTAGCTTCAGATAAACTCTTTGGTTCCATCTTGGACAATAGTGAGAAGTTTACTTGTTCTCTAATTTTTCTCCTAGTCATAACTCCTTCATTTTTGTTACTAATGATCTAATCTTCAGAGTGATTCTTTTGAACATACTTTGTAGGTGTCTTAGTAGTCTCCTTGGGTGTTTCTTCTTCTTCAACTTCATCTTCTTCTTCTATGCAAGATCTTTCATCTAAACAACAGTCTTCTGGATCATAGGTATTCATAAATCCTAACATTTGTGCTTTCAACTATTTTCTACAGTCTCTTATTGTATCAGTTGTAGGCCATGCTTCTAGTTGAGTAGCAAAGAAAAATTCCTTCATTAGATCTTGAATCAAACTTGACCAAGTTGTCTTCATCTCTTCTGATATAACATGTACTTCCAAATATTCTGAAATACTTGATAGATGCAGGTCTACCTTTCCATAGCTCATATGGTGTCTTAGTGTTGTTCACTCTTAGTTGTCCTCTGTTGAAAATATAAATGGAAGTATGGACTACTTCTTTCCAATACACATCATGTTGCAAGTATGAGTAGTAAGTATTGTCATTGATGTCAACACCTAAGGTCAGCATCTAAGGAAGTTATTTGGATGAGTTTGAGCAAGTGTTTGAGAAGTTAGCATAATTACAAAATTGTTCTGTCTCCCAGAATAGTGTAGTGTTTTGCTCCGCATATCCTATAGATTTAATATCTTTGTCTATGATTTGGAAGTTATGTCAAGAGATGTCTATAGCTTCTATGTTTCAAGTTTGAGCCTCTAATGTGAAGATTTGAGTGAGTTCTGTTCACCAGAGTAAAAACTACTTTTATGAGTATTCAATGGTGACAGAGAGAATGTATTATGCTCTGCATCGAGCTCTGCATTTAAGTTTTATTGTTTGTGTTTCTAAAGTTAAGTTTGGGATGATGTTATGTGTCTTCAGTTGTAATGGTTCATGATTTGGTACTCTGCAAGCGATCTTTTCTTTGTGACAGTTGTTGATAGTAATGTTTAAGTGGTTCGATTTGAAAAATCTTCTTGATAGAGTGTTTGGAGGTTGTGCAGAAGTTCTTGGTGATTATAACGTGCTTGTGGATGTTTCTAGATTGTGTTCCTGCTTTTTGATTGGTCCATAAAGTATGGTGTAGGAGCATCCAGACTCACAAGCAATATTGTATCAAACAAAAAATATTGTATTTCTTTTACCATTTTGTTTGTCTTACAAATTTTTAATCAACATCATACACAAAATTTGGGGAAATAAAAAAATATTCTCCAACACTCCAAGGAAAAGACAAGGCAAGTTGCATATGGACAAATTCCTAGTCACCTACATGCTAGAAGACAAAGATTGGACAATGAAGAGTTTTCAAGCACCCAAGTCGTGAAAGAAAGCAATAAAAGAATCCGAAGAGTCACTTTTCTCCAAGTTGGATGCCACCAAGAAAGAAGAGGAATACCAAGAGTCATTGGAGCCCAAAATGAGGAAGATGAAACTATGCAAAGGAGATCTTATAAATAGATTGAAATTTGGCTCCAAAGAGGTATTGAAAAAGAAGAGAAGAGCCCAATTTATTTCTGTTTTTTGCAAGTCATCAAGAGGACGTCCATAGGTGATATTGAAGAGAATTCTCCAAGGGAAATAGATTCATTTTGATGAGGCAAAGAAAGTGAACATCCATAGTGACTTTCTAGATGAAAATTTTCTAAATTTGTGGTGCAGAGACCACCATAGTCAATTTTGGCTTGTATGCTCACTAGGAGCCTTAAATTTTGGATTTTATGCTCATTATGAGCCTAGGTGGAGTTATGTATTAGTTTATTATTGTAATAAGGTCTGATTCAGACCACTCTCTCTATTCTAGAAGTCAATCTTGTAGTGGAACTCCAAATAGCATGTGCTATGTTTAGAAAAAACAGTCATAAGGCTAAAATTAGTGAAATTAATGGGAAATTAGTAATCCTTTTTGCCTTTTGGATAGAAAAAGAATCTTGCACGATGGGAAGAGATGAATTTGCATTGTATTTATCTCTTGGAGCTCGTGAATAGAGGGAGATTTAAGTTTGAAGGAAGAAAATAATAGAGAAGACTATTTTTGTTGTTTTTTTCCTGTGTAATCCACTGCTCTTGTGTGTGGTACTCGCCCATACAGCCATTTCAAGGGATCTCACATTTTGGATGTTGTAAATACATGTTTTACCTTTCACTTAAATCATATTAGGTGCCTTGACATTTTAGGAGAAGAGAGAACAATTCATTGTCCCAGTTTTGTTGTTTTGAAGAGGGTTTGGTAGGGTTTTAGGAGTTTGATGGAGTTCTGACCCAAATCATTGAGTTAGAGCCCCAAAATGGATTTTTTGGATCTGTATATGTCTATTATACAATGGGTTTTGTGTTCAAGTTTAGGGGAGCAGTCCAAGACAAGTTTTGAGGAAGATTTGGCTTGATATCTCTATGTATTAAGCCATTGGTGATAGCTAGAGGAAGATTTAGTTAGAAAACTAGTTTGAAATGCTCATAGAGGTCCAAAACCTATTGAATCCATCTATTTACAATCCATACTAAGTTCTGTAATTTGTTAGGAAGTTCTAGATCATCTTGGTAAGGTACTTCCTTTGTAAACCTAGGGCTAATTACCCCTTGGAATAGCACGTACAATCATTTTTAGAGGCTTGTGTTCCAAAACAAAGTACTCTACATGTCAAGTATGTTATATAGGGACTTAATGGGTATCTAAAAAAATAAATAGTTCTAGGAGTTGTTTGGAAAGTTTTGGAGTTAAGCCGTCTCAACCGCATTTCTAGGGCTATAAGGAAAATAGGTCATTTGTGAAGGAACGATTCGAAGGACAAGTTGCCAGGTAAATTTATGAGTTTGATAATCCTCCATTGGTCAAATGAACATGTATCATGCCCTCCCCAAATGCTCATAGTCATCACATGTGTCCAAACCAAGTTGGGTTCAAGAATGGAGGTTGTAGGTGTCTTGATGTGCAAGTTTTTTGTCCCTCTTTCCAAGATCAGCCACTCATGTTTGTGAGACTTGATAAGTGTTCCCCTGTTTTGCATCAATTTGTTAGCTTGTGGAGGTGGATAGTTGGAAAGTTCGTTGGGGATATTTCATAGTTGGATTTGTGGAGGTTATGTAGGTGTGTTTCTACCTTGATTTGCTGCATAAAAACATTTGGGTTGTAAGTATTTGCTATTGTTCATGTTTTATGAAATTCTCAAGATATGGTGTTACTTCATAGCTGAAATTATTGCTACAAACATTCACAATTTATTTGAACTTAAGGGCTGCAAGTTTAAGAGGTTAATATACATTAATTTTGTTGCAACTAAAGGAATCAAAGGGACAAGTAACAATCTTTAAGGGCTGGAATTTATCAAAGTTAATTTGCATCTAAGAGGAGTGGAAAAATATTGACAAACAAAAATCGTAAGGCTGAAATTTAACAAGGATATGTTGGTACATACAATTTGCTTCAATCTTTGAAGTTTTGAGCACATGATTATGATAATTTGAAGGCATGAATATTGTTGTTATCACAATGTACATTAGAGAAGTTGATTGGGTTGCATGATGGGACAATCCTTCATTGGATTCTCTTATCTTATCTGCAACAGATTGGTATCAGAGCCACAAGATCTTGAGAGCGCAGAGTATGCACCAGGACCTACAGGTGAAGAGTAGTGAAGAGTAAAGTGGTGAAGCTGTGAAAGAGAGTTGATTCTATGAGAATCATGGTGGCTATCCTCCAACTGAGATGAAGCTAGGTAGAAGGTGTGTAGAATTATTCCACTAAGAGGAAGTGGGTAGAAGAGGTCTTGGAGAGATGCATCTTCCAAAATCTCATTGGGTAGAGGATAGTTGTGAGTGTTTGGTTGCAAGGAGTACCTATGATTGTCGAGAGGTTGGTTGGCTTTGAAAACATTTGTGTGAATAGTTGTGTGTAGGTGAGTTGCATGTGATTGCAGATTTTGATGAGCATGATGTAAGTTGTCAAAGATTGCAACAGTGAGAGAGATGGGGATTTATGTAAGAAGGCCCATGATATGGAAAGGGTGGAGCAAGTACTTTGAAGGAGGAAAATCTCTTCAATGGTGGCATATATACATGTGAGGATGGATCGAATAGAGGCTATGCAACGTGCAAGTAAGGAGATCGTAGCGAAGGAGAAGAAAGATGAAGCATAGGTTAAAGATTATCCATTAAGGGTTGCCTAATGGAGATATCACTTGGAGGTCAAAGAATGGCATGATTGAACTTGAATCCATTGTTGTGGTAAGATTGGTCACTATGCTTCTAGGTGTCTGGAGAGAATTGAGAAGGCTAAGAAGAAATTTGAAAGTAGACCTAGGATCATAAAGAAATGCTATTATGTTAGAGGATCAACATCAATAACAGATGATGAGTCTGATAATACTAGTGCAAATGAATGCTTGTTTATTGCTATCAAGGAAGAACCTATGTCTACTAATCTTGCTAGTTGTTTGAAGGAAGAAAAACTAGTGGAAGAGAGTGCTTTGTCTATCTGCCAGGTTGAGAAAGATAAGGATGAATGGATTATTGATAGTGGATGTTCACATCACATGACTACTGATAAAAGTAAGTTTGTAAGTTTGGAAAAGTATGATGGAGGACTGGTTAGGTTTAGAGATGATACAATTGGTAAGATTTGTGGAAGAGGATCTATTTCTTTTCATAGAAAGCACAACATAGATGATGTTCTATATGTGAAGGCTTTAAAGCATAATCTTTTAAGTGTTGGTCAGATGTGTGACAAAGGGTATGATCTAAGATTCAAGGATAATGGATGCAAGATCATGAAAAGTTCTGAAACAATGATTGCTACTGGTAAGAAGACTAGAGATAATGTTTATCACTTGAGAGGAACTAATGATTGTTGTTTGTTAGCCTAGATAGATGAGAGTTGGTTGTGGCATAGAAGGATGTGTCATATCAATTTTGACAACTTAGTGAAGATGAGTTCAGTACAAGCTATGAGAGATTTTCCTAAGCTTGTAAAACCTGCTAATACTATTTGCAAGTAATGTCAATTGGGGAAATAAACAAGGACAAGTTTCAAGAGTAAAGAACAATTTTCTGTTGGATTGCTTGAGCTGGTGCATACAGATTTGTGTGGTCTTACAAGAACAAGAAGTTTGCAAGGAGATGGGTACTTTATGTTTCTTATTGATGATTATTCTAGAATGACTTGGGTCACTTTTCTAAAAGATAAATCAGAAGCCCTAGACATGTTCAAAGATTTCAAGATGATGGTTGAGAATGAGTTAGAATTGAGGATCAAATGCTTAAGGTATGATAGAGGAGGTGAGTTTACATCAAATGAATTTAACATTTTATGTGAAGAACATGGGATAAAGAGACAGTTGTCTGCTCCTAGGACTCCTCAGGCAGAATGGAGTTGTTGAAAGAAAGAACAGGATAGTTCAAGAGGCTGCTAGGTCAATGATGAAGGAGGCTAACCTACCAGAAGTGTACTGGAGAGAAGCTATGCATACTATTGTCTACATTCAAAACTGAGTTCAAGTCAAAGGTAAGGGTGCTATAACTCCTTATGAATTGTGGTATGGAAGAGTTCCTACAGTGAAATATTTCAAAGTTTTTGGAAGCAAATGCTATATCAGAAGAGAAGAAGAGCTAGGCAAGTTTGATGCTAGATGTGATGAAGGAATTTTCCTTGGATACTCTACTAAGAGTAAGGCCTACCGGTGCTACAATAAGAGATTGAGAAAGATCATTAAGAGTGCTAATGTGAAGGTTGATGAAGACAGGGAAAGAATATCAGATCTAAGTGGCTATGAATCAGATGAACCTCCTATTACAATAAATGAAGAAAAAGTTGAACAAGAAGACAATCAAGTTGAAGAAGAAAAGGCTCTGGAAAGTGTTGTTAAGACTCCTAGGTATGTAAAGTTTAATCATTCTGAAGATTAGATTATTGATGACAAAAGCAAAGGGGTATCAACAAGGAAAAGAGTTGCAAAAGAATAGGTGAACTACTGTTTACTTTCAAAGATTGAACCTAAAATTGTAAGTGAACCCTGCAAAGATGAAAAGTGGGTAAAAGTTATGGAAGAAGAGCTGATGCAAATAGAGAAAAATCAAACTTTGGAATTGGTTACTAACCTGCTGATAAGAATGTGATTGGAACTAAATGGATTTTTAGAAACAAGATGAATGAAAATTGAGTAGTAAGAAACAAAGCAAGACTGGTATGCAAAGGATATTATCAGGTTTAAGGTATAGATTTTGAAGAGACTTATGCTCCTGTGGAAAGGATTGAAGCAATAAGAATGTTTTTGGCATTTGTAGCACACAAATATTTTAAAGTGTACCAGATGGATGTGAAGTCTGCATTCTTCAATGGTGATCTGGAAGAAGAGGTTTACATTGAACAATCAGAAGGATTTTAGTTATCAGACCAAGATGACATGGTGTGTAGATTGAAGAAAGCCTTGTATGGACTAAAGAAAGCTCCTGAGCCTAGTATGCAAGGTTGGATACGTATTTGTTGCAATTAGGGTTTAGTAAAGGTACTACAGACAGTAATCTCTATTTCAAAATTAATGATGATCAAATTTTGATTATGTGTAGTCTTTGTTGATGATATTATATTTGGAGGCAATGAAGGTATGTGTAAGAAATTTGTAGAGGAAATGTAAAAGGAGTTTGAGATGTCTATGTTTGGTGAAATGAATTTCTATCTAGGACAGTAGATTACTCAATCAGAAAAAGGAATTTTCATTTCTCAATCCAAGTATGTGAAAGAGTTGTTAAAGAAGTTTGGAATGGAGGATTCTAAGCTAGTATGTACCCCTATGGTAACTAGTTGCAAGCTGAGCAAGAATGATGAATCACCTTAGATTGATCAGAAAAAGTATAGGTCTATGATTGGAGGACTACATTATCTAACCTATACCAGACTAGATATAATGCTTGCAGTTTGTCTTGTGGCAAGATTTCAAGAAGATCCTAGAGAGTCACATGTGTTGGCAGTTAAGAGGATCATGAGGTATTTAAAAGTCACTTCAGACTATGGATTGTGATATCCTAAAGATACTAATTTCACTCTTCATGCTTATATAGATGTAGATTGGACTGGATATGTTGATGATAGAAAAAGTACAAGTGGAGGTGCTTTCTTTTTAGGTAATAGATTGGTTTCATGGTTAAGTAAGAAACAAGATTCAATTTATTTGTCTACTATAGAAGCAGAATAAATTACTATAGCATGTTGTTGCACTCAAGTGCTATAGATGAAGAAAACATTGAAGGCTATAAGAGTTGTGTATGGAGAACCAATTTCAATCTTTTGTGACAATACAAGTAATATAAACATTTCAAAGAATCTAGTGATGTACTCAAGAACAAAGCATATATCAATTAGGTAACACTTTCTGAGAGAAAAGGTAACAGAGAATGAAGTAAAGATGGAATATGTATCTAAGGATCAGATTGCAGATATTTTAACAAAGCCTCTGCCTAAGGATACTTTTGAGTATCTCTAGGAGAAGTTAGGGGTTATTACCCTCCTACTCTAAACTAAGATGCATAGGAAGTGCATCAGTCTAGTGGTGCCCAAAGTCTCATTCTTTGATCTGGATTGATGTTTTGAAGGATACCTCTTAAGAGGAGTAGGTAGATGTTGTTGATATGAGTTCCTGATAAAGAGCAGTAAGTGTTGCAGTATTGATGATAGGGGGAGTAGTGCAATGGTAGTAAGATCTAATTTAAGCCTTGATAACTAAAGAGGGAGAGAAGTAAAAGTTCTAGCACCCTTTGCCATTGATGTCAAAGGGGGAGAGAAGTTCATGTGAAAAAATTAAGCAGAGAGATTCTGATTGATATCAAAAGAGGGAGAAAATTACAGTCAGAGAATGCATAAAGTAAGGGGAGCATAGAAGCAAGGAAAGTTTGTTTGTCTTGATGGTTTTTCACATCATGTGTTGACATCAATGACAAAGGGGGAGATTACTACAAGTATGACCAGTAAGTGTTGTCATTAATGTAAACACCTAAGGTCAGCATCTAAGGAAGTTATTTGGATGAGTTTGAGCAAGTGTTTGAGAAGTTGGCACAATTGCAGAATTGTTTTGTCTCCCAAAACAATGCAGTGCTTTGTTCTGCATATCATATAGATTGAATATCTTTGTCTAAGGTTTGGAAGTTATGTCAAGGGTTGTCTTTAGTTTCTATGTTTCAAGTTTGAGCCTGAGGTGTGAATATCTGAGTGAGTTATGTTCACCAAAGTAAAAACTACTTTTTTGAGTATTCAATGGTGATAGAGAGAATGTATCCTAGTTCGCATCTCTCCGCATTTAAGTTTTATTGTTTGTTGTTCTAAAGTTAAGTCTAGGATGATGTTATGTGTCTTCAGTTGTAATGGTTCATGATTTGGTACTCCGCAAACAATCTTTTCTTTGTGACAATTGTTGAGAGTAATGTTTAAGTGGTTCAGTTTGAAAAATCTTCTGGATAGAGTGTTTGGAGGTTGTACAAAATTTCTTGGTGATTGTAACATGCTTGTGGATGTTTCTAGATCATGTTTCTTCTTTTTGATTGGTTCACAAAGTATAATTTGGATTGTGGTTGAAGTGTGTTCCTAAAGGTCTTAGTGTTAACACCAGTTTTGGCTGACCTGATTGTTTTCACTACTTGCGATTATGCTTTAGGTATTGTGGAAACATGTTGTCATGTGGGAGATTGCATTTGAGTCCCAGTTAAGGTGTGGTGTGGTCCACATTCATTCTTTTCCTCTACAAATCTATTTAGGTCTAGACCTATTCTAATGTATGTATGTATACCGACCCTAGAGATTGTTCCAATGGTTGATGATTGTAATGTTGACCTTGATGTACATTCTAAGGTTGATGAATTGTATAAATACTAAATTCGTGAATAAGGGATGATGATGCAAAGATGTGAAGATAAGTGTGTATGTAAAGAAGGTAGAAAAGAAGAAGAATTAGTGTGCTTCAATGGAACTAAACCCTGACATGGTGTAGATGCTACTATCTCAGTTCATCAACTTGGCAGTGAGCCTCTTCCATTTGTAGTGAGCCCTCTGGGCAGTGAGCCTTGTTGTAATTTTGATATATCATTTATATTGCTAGTTAACCCTCACTGTGGTTTTTCCCTTATTGGGTTTTCCATGTAAAAATCTGGTGTCTCATGTGTGGTTGTCCTTAATTTTCTCATTTCATGCTTTCATGGTTAAATCATAATAACAATGATTAAGTGGTTGATGTGTTGATACTTATAAGAAGTTAATTTTTGGTTACAACTAATTCACCCCCCCCCCCTCTCAATTGTATTGTGTATTTCAACACATCAGGCATCTTGGCTTCATTTAACATTGTTCTTTCCATCTCCTGAACTATTCTATTCTTCCTTTGAACTACTCAATTTTGTTGAGGAGTCCTTGTAGCAAAGTATTATCTCCTTATCCCATGTTTTTCAAAGAATTCTTCAAATTCATTTGATGTGAACTCACCACCTCTATCTGATCTTAAGCACTTGATTCTAGTATTCATTTCATTCTAGACAATAGACTTGAAGATCTTAAATCTATTAAAAGCTTCTGATTTATCTTTCAAAAATGTAACCCATGTCATTCTAGAGTAATCATCAATGAGAAACATGAAATACCTTTCACCTTGAAGACTTCTTATTTTGGTAGGACCACATAAATCTATATGAATCAGTTCCAATAGCTTAGTAGAGTAGCACTCCTTAGTCTTGAACATGGTCCTTGTTTGCTTCCCAATTTGACATTCTTTACAAAAAGTGCCTGTAGACTTGGCAATCTTTGGCATGGCTCTAACTGCTTGTTTACAGCTAATTTTCACAAGGTTGTCAAAGTTGATGTGTCCCATCCTCTTATGCCACAACCAAATCTCATTTCTCTGTTGTAGAAGGTAACTCCTTCCTTTATCTTCACTAAGATTATACAAATTATTCTCTTTCATGCTTGCTTTTGCCACAAGTTTACCGATGCTTGCTCAACTGATTTCACATCCTTGTGCATGGAAAATGAGATTATATCCTTTGTTGCACATTTGACTTACACCGAGAAGTTTTTTTTTGAGACCTTCTACATATAAGACATCTTTTGTTCTTGTTCTTCTATCAATAGTTATTGTGCCTTTACCACAAATTCTTGTAGTGGTGTTGTCTCCAAACTTGACTGATCCACCATTCCATTTTATAAGGAAAATAAACTTTATTTTATCTTCTATCATGTGGCTTGAGCATCCACTGTCTATAACCCAAGGATTTGCTTGTCCTTTTGCATGAAATGCAGTTTGTACAATCATTGAATTTTCACCTTCATGATTGTTCTTCTTGACTTTCCATTCCTTCTTCTGATCTGTCTTCTAATTTTTAGGAATGTTTATCCTATTGTCTTGGTTATCAAGATCAATCATCTGATATATATATTTTTTTTAACAAAAAGTGGCAAGCCACTATATATATATATATAAATTACAAATGTTGGTTCAACAGAGCATACCAGGAGGAAAGAGCTAGCAAGAAAACCTCCGGTTATAGCTCGAATTGTACAATTTCCCTCAAAGGGTTTAAATTTTACAAAAAACAAGGGGGAAAATACAACATTTGAACTCTTCACCCCCTAAATTTTACAAAAAAGGCTACAATATTCCTCAAATTTAGCAGTTTGGAGAAAAAAAACCCTCACTGCATCGAACAGCACCATACTTTAGAAACTGTCTACACATAGCAAAAACCAGTGAACTTATGATATTTTGACTTTGCCAAGCTACTTCTACAAAACCTTGCTATGTGCCCAAAATTGTTGCAAATATGACATATTATGTTGAAATCAAACAAAGGAGAAAAATAATTTCTACTTACATAATCACTTCTTCTCATTCTAGATCTGCATTCAGTGGCTTTGTGACCATACTGATTGCAATTGAAATAATAACCAGAGAAATCATAATTAAACCTGTTCATGGATGCCTGTCTTGCAAGAGTTGATCTTCTGAATTTTCTTCTTTGAGAGATGACAGGGATGAAATCAATTTCTTCAATTTTCTTACTCTCTTTCATCATTGGGATTTCTTCATTTGGTATTGTCTTCTCTAATTCAGTCTTCTTTGAAGGAGCAAAAGATTGTGTGACTTCATCATATTCCAGGCCTGATTTTATGAATAGAGGTCTCTAAATGTTTATTATATCATCTAGAATTTTAGAGCTCTTTCCAAACTTGATATTCTTATTCAACTGAGCATGTACTTTTTTAACTTCCTTTATCAGTGAAACAATTTCTTCTTCAAGTTTTAAACACTCTTCTAATTTGGTTTTGAACTCAGTATTTACTATGTCTTCAATCCTTTTCTCCTCTTCAATTTGAATCTTTAAACTAACAATCATTTCCTCTGATTCTTTAAGCTTTGCCTTTTGTTCTTTGTTTTCTTTCCTAACAAATCTCAAGTCCTCAAGAGCAGAAATAAGTTCACCTTCAAGATCAACTTCACATTCTTCTTCATCAATGATTGTCATGTCTTCTTCATTATTAGTGCTCAGCGCTATCAAAGTTGTCTAGGACTTCCATAGCCATGAATAGAGCTTCTTCCCTTTCCTTTTCTGATGAGTAGTGATCTTCTTCTGATGAACTGTTGTCCTCTTTAGAGTAGACTTTTCTTGTTCTTATTGAAGTTATTCCTTTTCAAACCCTTGTTGCTATCTTCACTTTCTCCAAAACAACAGTTAGATGCATAATGACCCAATTCTACCACAGTTGAAACAATTAAAGGTCAACTTACCTTTGTACTTACCTAAACCCTTCTTTTACTTCCTTACAAAGTTTGCCTCTTCTTCCTCAGATCCACTTCTTTGATTTTATACTTCTTCTTTGTTTGTAGCTTTGAAATCACCTTCCTTTTTAGATGTGTCTTTTCTTGCATTTCTCATCTCATAGGTAGTGAGGGAACCATATAATTCATCCATTGTAAATTTATTTAGATCTCTCGCTTCTTCAGTAGCAAAATCTTTTGATTCATACCTTTGGGGAAGGTATCTTAGGACCTTCTTCACAATCAGTATGTATTCCATTTATTCACCTAATCCTCTAATAACATTGATGATTTCATCCACCCGGAGTAGATAGTCAGCAATATTTTCTTCTTCCTTCATCTTCAAGTTTTCAAACTTACCTCTATAGGTTTGTAGCTTAGCTTGCCTCACCTTATCATCACCTTCATAAATGCTATGAAGTTTTTCCCAAATCTCCTTAGTAGACTTGCAATGCATCACTTAACAAATTCAGTGTTTGTCAACCCACCTAGAATTACATTCTTAGCTTTAGCATTGTTCTCACATGCATTCTTATCATCCTGATCTATTGGAGGAGTTGCAGGATCAATATAACCATCCACAATAGATTTCCATACATCAAACCCTAATGAGGTTAGATAGGCTTCCATCCTTATACTAAAAAACACATAGTTTGATCCATAAAATAGAGGTTCCTTATTTGATTAGGATCCTTCCTGACTTGCCATGTGTCCTAATCCAAGGTCTACCTTTAGCTGTTAGGCTACACCAAGGAACTTGGCTCTGATACCAATTCTTAGAACACACAGATATACTAAGAGGGTGGTGAATCAATATATACCAATTTTTACTTCAATTCTACTGCAACAACAAGATCTTTAACACATCAATCAATTTAAGAAAGAAATATGCAAACATAAACATATCCACACAAGAGAACATAGCACCAGATTTTATGTGGAAACTCAAGAAGGGATAAACCATGGTGAGCAAGCTACTTGGATCTACTATCCAAATCCATCCTCACAAGAAAATTGATTATTACAATATGATTTGAAGGTACCAACCCTCAAGAGATATATATCCCATAGCCAATACAAGGTTTATGGGCACCAACCCAAAGGAGACTGCAATCCCCTAAACTGAGCACCAACCTAGATAAAGAGAGGCACCAACCTCACAAGGATCAAGAGGTACCAACCTCTGGAATCTCTAAACTGATTATAAGAGAAATGATATACATACACTTTTACACAATAGAATCATCACCTATGCTATCACATGATTTGCACAAACATAATTACAACCTAACTTCAAAATTTCTCTAGCACACTTCTCAACCCTTCTATACTGCAATTTAGAATAAAACAATATACTCTTTCAAACCTAGATACATGTTGTGTTACTCCCAAATAATTTTCTATTCTTGTCCTTCGCACTCAATTTGTATTTGCCTATATATTCCCACTATTTTACTTTGATACTAGCATATCCAGAGACACAAAAAAATGCAAACTAATATGCTTTAAATATTGACCTATATAATTACAATTCTCATGTTGGCTAAGAACCATTGAATTAACACATTCTCCAAAGTTGGCCTCTGTATTTGAATTCCAACATGTACACTTCATAGGGTCGGCCCAATCTTAAAGTCCTCACTTAGAATCTGAGCCTAATTTACAAAACTAAGTTGGCCACCTTTTTATTTTAATTTCCAACATGTACTTAGGTCGGCCCAACTCAAATTTCTGCATTATAATTATGGACCCAATTTAAAAACACTGAGCCAGCCATAAAAATTATTTTCACTTTATTTCCATAGGAGTCAGCCACTTTATATTTTTGTGCAAACCTTAGACTCTTCTCCTTTGTCAGCAAAATTTCGTGTCCATGAACGTCAAATTAAAAACCTTAATCAGTAAAAGTTCACTTGCATGATCTTACACTTTAGCACCTTTATCAGCAAAACATCATTTTCATGAACTTAAACTCCAATGCCTTTATCAACAAAATTCCATCTTCATGAAATTGTTAGAAAAAGATTATTTCCACAAACTAATTATCTTCTTCGTTATTGGCAAAAGTTTGTGTTCACGAACTTTGGATGTTTCATCCTTTATCAGAAAAAGTGCCACTTTGTGAACTTACCAGCACCATCTTCATCATATCACTTATCTTTGAAGACATCTCATCATAAACCCATCATCAAACTTACATTTCTTTGAACTATCAACCTTATGCTCTGTCGGCAAACCTTAAAATCGGTAAACTGAGGAGTTTATGAATTGAAGACTTTTCTGATACCTCATTGACAAATCACCTATCGGAGAACTTGAGGAACCACAAACCAACTTTACTTTGTCAAAAAAGTTTCCCATCATTGAATTGGCCATTGAAAAACTTTTGAGTTCGTGAACTAAAGGTTTTGCCGACACTTTAAACTTTGCACTTCAAACTTTCTTCTTCATGTTTTCATCCTTCCAGAAAACATTTTGTTGGGGAAACCATCTATCGATGAACTTCTGAGTTTACAAATCGAGTAAATTTCCAACCAAGAGGATTTTACCTTTTCTTCTTCAAGACTTCATCACTTAATTCTCCTATTGGCAAACTAGTTGTCAGAGAAACTTGTTGTCAGCAAACTTATGAGTTCACAAACTGAGCGCTTCGCTGACTAAAGGCAAAAATCACTCATGCCTTAGAAACTTTTGGATCATTAATAGTTCTTCTTCATGACATCCATTTCCCTTTGAAATATTCCTATCAAATTTCCTTTGACATCAATGAAAATATTTCCAATACCCATAGGGAGTGGTTTTCTAACTATAATAAATTATATGGTATAAAGTTCTACCTTGGTGAAATTTGTTATTATTGTTGGGCATGGTTGAGTCAAGATCAAATTATTCTATGGGAGGATATAGGGTATTTTAGGGGTTCTTCAGATCTTGAGTTTGGCATATAACCTCTTGTCTATTAGCAATATTAATGATGTGGGTGTGTAAGTAATCTTTAGTAGTGCTGAATGTGAGATATCTCATTGAGCTATGGTGCTGGAAAGGGGAGTTTAAGTTGCAATAGTTTTAAATGCCTTGATGTTAGTACCTACATTTAGTGTAAAAGTTTGTTAGTACCTATAGCAAAGGGACTTGTAGCATTTGAGCAAGAAACTTGGTACCTACAACATCTACACCTACAATATTAGTACTTGTAGCAAAGGAACCTAGAAACACCTATAAATGTAGTGTGGTTTCTTAAACCTATTCTCACCTCATAAGCTACCAACTAAGAATATTATGTTATGGCATGAATGTATGGACTACATAGGTGAGAATGTCATATGACCTTAAAATATATAAATCTTGTAGAGGGGTTGGTTGATTTTTTGTCTTAAGTTCATATTTTTGAACATTACATTTATGGTAAATAGAATCATGTTTAGTTTTAGTCAAGCTCACATAAGTCACATGGTATTTTGGATCTTATTCATAGTAATTTTCTTATTCCAATTGAAGTCCCTTCATTAGAAGAATTGATATATTATATTTCTTTTATTAGTGTTTTCTTAAGGAGCACTTAGGTCTTCTTAGGAATAAATTTGAGGTCTTTAGTCAATTCAAGGAGTTTAAGGATCTTTTGGAGAACTAGACAAGTAAAAAGATCAATGTGTTGAGAAGTGACAATTATGGATATTATTATCTAGCCAAGTTTTATATATTATGTAAAGAGATCAATATTGCTTAGCATAAGAGAAATCCATACACCCCTCAACAAAATGAAATTTTAAATAGGATGAATAGGTCATTGATTGAGAGGGCTAGGAGTATGCTCAATAGGGCTACTTTGGAATATAAATTTTGAGTAAAAGGTGGTTAGAATCATGTGTTAGTTGATCAACAAGTCTCCTACATTCACACATGTGGATGAAAACCCTATGGATGTTTGGATGGAAAAAATCTCTCATGTCAACATCTTTAAGATTTTGGTTGTGAAGCATATGTTCATGTTCCTAAGGAGAAGTGGTCAAAGTCATATTATAAGGAAGTAAAGTGTGTCCTCATTTTCTATTTCAATGGTTTAAAAGGGTACAAGATTTAGGATATTGTGATTGAAAAGGAATTGTATGGTTAGAATGTGATCTTTAGAGAGATTAGGCCTTCTCCTTTAGATAAGCCACTAAAAGGGAGGTACAAAGTCTATAGTGTATTTATATCCATAGACTAAAACAACTACACCTAAGGTTGAACCAAATGTTTAGGATGGACCTAGTGAGGAGGATTCTATAAAGATCTTAGAGAGTTCAGAGGTAGAAGAACATCCACCTTAGGCTTTGAGGATGTCCACTCAGTAGAAGAGGAAGCTAGAGATGTACAGTCCACCTAATTTTGATTCTTTAATTACTAACTCTAATGATTCTAAAATATGATTAAAGTGAAGGATATGGATGATAGTGAGTCATGTAAGTTGCCCATGGATAATGAGATGGATACATTTAAGAAGAATGACATTGGGGAATTGGGTTAGTTTTCAAAGGAGAGGAAGCTTATAAGTTGAAAATGGGTCCTCAAGAATAAATTTATTTTAGATGACCTATTATTAAAAACTAAAATGTGAGATTGGTTGTGAAAGGATATTTCTAGATTGAGGGAATTAATTTTGGTAAGGGTTTTCACAAATTGCTAATTATATGACATCCTTTGAATTATTATTATCTATTTCAATAACGTTTGATCTTGAGATTGAGTAGATGGATGTGAAGACAACTTATAATCATACTAATCTAGAGGAAGAAATATATATGACATATCCCAAGAACTACATGATAAATTCTAAGGAGCCTTTGTTTTCTAGATTGAAGAAATATTTATATGGTCTTAAATAGTTACCAAAAATTTGGTACCAAAAGTTTGATTCATATGTCTTAAAAAATTTTTTAAGTTTCAAATAAGATCACTATGTATATTTTAAATAGGATTGTGATCATTTCCTTGTTATCACTTTGTATATGGGTGATATGTTGATATTTGATAATATTAAGGGGATGATTAGGGATCTAAAGTCTAAGCTCTCATTATAGTTTGATATGAATAGCTTGGGAGATACTAAATTCATTTTAGGTATGGACATTAGAAGAGATAGAGCTAACAAAAAGATCTAGTTGGGAAAGATTAAGTAAGTTAAGTCTATGTTATAGTGTTTCAACATGGTAGACTATAGAAAAGTGAGTGTTCTTATTATGTTCTCGACTAAGTTATCACTTGAGTGATGTCCATCTTCATATATAGAGATGGGGCATATGTATTATGTTTCTTATGCTAGTGCAATTAGTGGTTTGATGTGTGTTAAAATTTGCACTAGACAAGACATTTCCCAAGTAGTGAAAGCCTTGACCTAGTTTATGGCTAATCTTAGCATAGAGCTTTGGGAAATAATGAAGATAGCCTTAAATTGCTTTCATGACACTACATAGTATTCTATTTTCTTCCAAGGTCACTTGAAACATAGTGAGGGTCACTTGAAATAAAGTGAGATTGGTGACACTTGTGGTAAATTCAATGAGTAGTTATAGCACTTGAAAATCTAGGGGTTTGTTAATTTAGATTGGACAGGAGATGTGGTAGTAGAATATATACCAATGGTTATATTTTTAGCCTATTTGGTTGTGTAATTAGTTTGACACGAAAGTGATGGGCTATGGTCACTTTATTAATGATAGAGGTGGATACATGGTAGCTACTAATGATTTTGAGGTAATATGGATTTAGAGATTGTGTTTAGATTTTGGACTAAGTTAGGTAGTAGTTTAGATTGGATGTGATAGTTTAAGTTCGATTATCTTGGAAAAGAACCTAACTTTTCAAGTATGGATAGAGAATATAGATGTTTAGTATCATTTTGTTCATGACATGGTGGAGGATGGAAGGGTGATGAATGAAAATGTTCACACTTTGGTGAATGTTGTAGATGTATTGATAAAGATTTTAAGGACAAAGAAGTTTAGGTGGTCCAATGAGTTTATGGGCCTCACAGTACCTAGCAATTATATTTTAGTGTTGGGTTTCCCTATGTTCTTTTATAAGGTATCTGACAAGTGAGAATTTTGGAAAATGTGGCTTAACCTTGTATCCTAAGGTTTTGTATTTATCAATTAATTGTATTTATTTATCATTTTATCCTCACATGGGAAAGAGGGTATCCCACTTTGAGGTAGAATTATTTTCCACATGATAACATTTTGTAATATGTGTAGGAGGAGCTTTTAAGAGCATATAATCTGTCATCATGATGTCTAAGAGCATCTTATGACATTGTAAGATGGGAGATATTTATCATAGATTCTATGACATGTAACAACATGATGAGAGTTTGGATCTTCCCCTTGATTCTAGTATTTGGAAAAACATCATGGACAATAGGAGCCTTAATAAAAATGGAGTTAAGTGGAAACTTGGGAATGACACCTCTATAAATTTCTAGGAAGATAAGTGGATTTTATATATCCCACTTTCAATGTGTGATTGGGTTGGACCTCTGAAAGAGTTTTGTGTTAGGTATTTTGGGAATAGGGAGGTTGATTTTATTGAGTGTTCTTGGAAAAATATAGTTGTTTTAGCTCCCTCTTTTCCCTTGGAGGCTACAAGGCTTCAATCCTTGCTTTCTAGGTTCCATATACCTATCATCCCAAGGGAAGATGAGCTTTTATGATGTGATACTTTGAAAGGGGATTATACTATGGCTTCATACATTGCTTCTCTTAATGATTCTGATCCTACTCCATAAATTCCTAAGGATTTTCCTGAGCTTGTTTCAAAGGTTGCTAATTAGGAGGAATTATTGGATGTCTTGGGCATTATGAGGGAGGTGGTTGCTTCTCAACACAATGAAAAATGGTTCTATGTGGAGATTAATTGTATAAACATTAAATTGGCTATCTTGTAAAAAAGATATGGGAGTCAAAATTAGTTATAGAGGGAAGAGGAGGTGAGCATCATGCAATGCTAGGAGTGTTAGTGTAAATAGTAGTTTTATCTAACTAGTTATTGTGTATGGGGAAATATAGAATTCATAAAGAGATCAATATAATAAAAGAATCATACCAAACTCCATCATAACCTCAAGAAATCAACAATAGCATAACAAACATATAATAAAAGCATGAAACACTAAATGTTACCCATTGCTTGAAATTCCTTGCTGTATAAATGCGAATGTGGATTCTCAAATACAAAAGAATAACCTTAGTAGTGAGATGGATGGATGACAGCTCAAATGGATGCATTATTTTCTTCAACAAATGATCAAAAGCATTGGGAGATATGGATGCCAATTGCTTAAAGTTCGTGAAGGGTTTGTGAAGGGTGAGGATAGACATATTTATAGCTTCCAAAGGAGTTTGATCAACGATGGAGGAAATTAGATGAAATCGATGGATGAGATAAATTGAGGAATCATGAGTAAATGTGCACATAACAAGTGTACATGCAAAAAGTTGATTTTAAGAGTTAATTACTTTCTTGACTAAAGATAGGATTGATTTTCATAAAAATAGAATGCTTTTTCTATTTAATGAATTAATTGAGAAAAATAAAGATTTAAAGCCAATTAAACTCATTTTTTTATTTTACTTTTTGACATGCAATAGATAAAATTAAATAATAAATTATTTAATTTGTGTGCATGGAAGATATTTAGAAGAAAAAGATAAATTTAAATTAGATAAATTTAAATTTATTTAATTTGTTGTGCATGATGGAAGAAAATAAATAAAATAATGATTTTATTTATTTTGAAGATCAGAAAAAGTCAACTTAATTTATTTAATTTTGGAAGAATAATTAGATAATTAGATAATTAAAATTATTTAATTGTGTGGATAGGAGGAATAAGATAGTGAATTAATTAAATAATTGATTTATTTAATTAATCAGAAAATAGAAGAATAAATGTGGTGAAATGATGAAATTAATTAATTAATGTTCAATTAAGGTGAATTAGAAGAATTGACGATAGAAGAGTGATGTGTATGAAAGATGATGATGTGATGGTCATTTTTGGATGTCTACATTTTGCCCCTCTTTGAGATGGTGTTGCAAAGTAACGTCATTTCAAAGAGATTTAAAACATAGTGTTTGATTTGGTAGAAAAAGATTGATTTAGAAGAATATGGTTGGAAGAAAATAATTGGATTAGAGATAGTGATGCCCCAATCACTAAAAAGTGAGGGTGACAAGGAAACATAATGGTAAGTTAATGAATAAGATGAATGATGATGATGCCCCCTCAAAAGGAGATGTGGGGTCAAATAACATAGGTGTGCTCTCAAAAAGAAAGAAGAGGAAATTATTAATAAATAGAGATGTGGATGAAGATGAAAATTTAGATGAAAGATGGAAGAAGAAGATGTAGAAGGATAGAAGAATTGATCAAACTATGAAAGCTATAGATATTTAATAGGATGTATGGGTGAGATGGATGGGATCATTTAATTTGGTTATGCTTTATAAAATGTAAATAGAAATCCTTATTTTGATATAGAATATAGTTATGATGCAAATAAGGGGTGGATGATCTCAAATAAACTTAAAACTGATTCAAAAAACCAAAATTTACAAATTCAGAACCCTAACTTAGTGGGTTTCTCTCACAATCTCACTATTCTCCTTGTAGCACTTGAAACTAGGTTTTTCCACCATAACTTTCCAAGAAGATCTTGAAAAAAAAACAAAAGGGTAGTTTCAGATACCCTTTATGCCTTTTGACAACATATCCAATTTTTAGGTGGGGTTGTTTTGGAACACAGAGGTCAAATCTTGACTGTCCTAGTCTTGACTAGGCTTAAGGTGGTGCAACAAATAGGGTTTTTAAGCCATAATTTTCAAACCAGAACTGATCTCCAAGAAAGAAAAATTGATTCAAATACTAATTTATTCCTTATTTAACATATCTCAAAATTAGGGTAGGTTATTTTGTATAGAAACCCTCAAATTTGGACTATTTTCCCTCAAATAAGGCCTACTAGGGTTTCAAACATGTTTTAGTAAAATGGACATAATTTGCTCAAAACATAATAAAATTGAGTGCAGAAAAAAGTAGTAGAAAGTAGATTCAATTATCTTTCCAACCATACCACCTACAGGTAGTACAAATTCTATACTGATCTATACCAAGCTCTGAAACATAAATTTAATATTTAAAAAATGCAGAAAACAAAGCTTCTTTATTGAATTTTGTGTAAAACTTCAACCCCCAACCTTGGCTCGACTTCCCAAGGCTTATTCAAACTATTTATAACCAAAAACAAGCATTTCTAACTACCTTTTCAGTTTTCCAACCATTCAACTTCTCATTTTCAACCTATGACTTCACATTCCTTGATTTTGCATTTTTGCAATAAAGACAACATTTGCAAAATTGAACAAATAGGTCCCACAAACTACCTAGCAACCTAACAAGGACTGAAAAAAACATGACACATGGTCAAAATGACCTTATTACATTAAAAAAAAAATTGACAAAAAAATGCCTCATATAGGCATGTAATCAACTAGGTGCTCCTACACCAGGTTATTATGCACCAAGGTATATAAGACCAAGGTGATGATGTATCCAATGCATATGACGAACACACAAAAAGATAAAGGTCACAAGAAACCCTATACCATATAGAACCATGATATTGAAGACCATGATATCGTTGTGGTAAGTAGGTTACAAGGACTGATGTAGATACAAGACAAAAGATGCAAGATAAAATGATAATGTTGATAAAAAGATACAAGATAAAATGATGCAAGATCAAATGCAAGATAAATGGATAATGTTAATAAATAATACAAGAGAAAAGACAACACACATAAGCAAGCATGCACAAATGATTCAAAAATAAACAAGGTTATTGCCCCTGTAAAGATGAAAATTAAGGATTAAGTGATCAAGGATTGACTAGATTGATTGCTCGGATAGTGTTGTCATTGTGGGGAATGATATATCCCTATAACAACACAAGGATGCAGGAAAAATATATCCCATTGATGATGATTGGATAAATGATCAATTGATTAGTTTGACAATAAGGTTGGAACAAAACCAAGGATGTGATTGGATGATTGGATAGATTACTTGATTGGATTGGTCTAGAGTAAGGATGACTTGCATTTCAATTGACTACTTGGATTTTTGGAATGTTTTGATGTTTTTGGAGTTTTCTATTTTTTTAATTTATTTTTTATTTTTTTGGAATGTTCTGATTTTTTTTGGATTTTTTTGGAATGTTTTGATTTTTTTGGATTTTTTGGATGTTTTGATTTGTTTGGATTTTTTTGGATGTTTGGAGTTTTTTGGAATGTTTGGATTATTTTGGATTTTTTGGAACATTTTGATGTTTTTTTAGGATTTTTGAATGTAGGATAGCCTTAATGACAGATACCAATGACAAGGGAACATCATGGATAGGTAGACCGATGGGTGATAGTGGATAATGGATGGATAGGTAGAAGCATGGGTAATAGTGGATAATGGATGGGTAGGTAGAAGGATGGGTGATAGTGGATAATGGATGGATAGTACATGAAGGATAGAGGGACGAAAGAATTTAGGATGTGATCTCCAAGGACTATATCACATAGGAATAACATGTCATATTCTATGTATGAGATTCAAGATATGGTGTGACAATGATTGCAATGAGAGGATTGATAGGAGATGGTGGGAAGTATTAGATATAATAAGAGGTGTCCAAATCTTGATTCAACATTTTTCCACTATCTTTATCAAGAGCAATAGGAGGTATGGAGAATGGATTAGATCAATGGGATAGTATGCAGATACAATGGATAAGGAAGATAGGATTGGAAATGATAGGATGATATGAGATATGACCCCAAATGTAATCTACATAGACAACCGATCTACACATGACACTTG
Source organism: Cunninghamia lanceolata (assembly GCA_027924645.1). Classification (NCBI taxonomy): domain Eukaryota; kingdom Viridiplantae; phylum Streptophyta; class Pinopsida; order Cupressales; family Cupressaceae; genus Cunninghamia; species Cunninghamia lanceolata. The sequence goes on from BSBN01000665.1 coordinate 1,818,434, forward strand.
TTTACCAAGTTTTCATCATGGTACTTATCCAAGGCACCTATTTGCCAAGTTTTCACCATTGGGAAAATGATTTCTCTTTACTTTTTTTTCTCCTTTCAATTTTTTTGACTATTTGGATGGGATAGAGGATGATGATTCAACTGTCTATTTTTAATAGAAAGGTAATATTTTAGCATTAGACGCAAGGATGTTGGTAGATGTGAGAATATGGAAATGGAATGGATGGTGGATTATGATGTGGATGATGGATGCAGATGAATGGATAAATGGGTGGTGGAGCAAAAGCATGGACCATAGAGGTATGATGGGGGAAGTATGTCAGATAAGGGATATATGATGGGGAGATGGAAGTATGCAGAAATGTCATGGAATTGTAGGGAACCAAGACCAACAGTTACACACATTGTGATAGATTTTGAAGCCTTTGACTAGGATGGGGAGTGGGGAGTAATGGGAATCAGGATAGGGATTTAGGAATCATTGATTTAGGGACTTAGGAACCCAAATGGTCTTAGGATTTTCAGGAATTTTTAATGGGGAGAAGGATTTTTGGAATTAGGGGATGGATTGAGATGTGGATTGTTCATTTGGAGTAATTGCTTATTGCTTGGGAACCCACACCAATTTCAATTTTGCTTTTAGGTATGTGGAAGTATGCAACTTTTGAGATGGATTTGGCTTTGAATTTGTGTATTGATACCCTACAACATGATATTCTTGAGGCTTTTACGGATGTTTTTCTATATATGTGGAAGCATCCAAATTTTTATTTTGGAATATCATTGGGTTGGGGATAACTCCATATGTAGTTGATGTGTGCATTCATTGGCCATGATTAGGGATGATAGGGCATATAAGGGAATGACATGTGTGGATGGAAGGATGAGTGTACTGATGGATGAAGGGATTAGGGGATTGAAGGATAGGAATATTAGGAGTTGGAAGAAGTGGAGGAAGAGTGGATGGAGGGAGATGTATGGTCACATGCTTTTTGTGAATGGTATGATTATGGAGGAGGGATGGTGATATATGATTTAGAGGTGTGATGAGGTGCACCAAGTTTCAGATTGGAAGAAGTAGTTTTAGGAGGCATGGATGTGGTACCAACATCTTTGGATTATTTTTCTTGGGATGAAAAAACAAGGCCATGCACTTGTGGATGGATTTTGACATGGATGGGCTTTGAGATTCCTTGTTCATGAAGGCCTTTAAACCTTTGACTTGATATTTCATATTTAGAACATACAATATGCAATGGGATGTTTGTTATTTTGGAAACAAGATGCGAGTCCATTAGTAGATGGAGAAGGTGGGGTGGTGGTTGAAGTTTGTTTCTCTTTGACAAGAGAGCCACCACAGATGAAAGTAACAGGACCAATTGGATAGGATAATGGATTTGGAATGGGGTTGATAGAAGATGGTGGAGGATTAATAGGGTTTGATGGAGGATCAATAAAAGATAATGTAGGAGCATGCAATGGATGACTTGGGATGCATGGATCTTGACTAACATTATGCTCAGTAAGATGGGCAGTGATAGGATCCAAGTTACTTGTTTGATTATCAATGCTTTCTTGGGGATCAAATGTCTCATCTTGGGAAGAGGGTGTTGTGGAGAATGGATAGGAGTAATTTGGATATCTTTCACATGGATGGTTGTGGGATTATGAATGGGTGAAGTGATAATCTATAGCTCATGTAATGTACAAAGTGAGCTAAGAGGATCATCATGGATTTCATGATCATAGAGGGGAACTTGATCATAAATGGGAGCTTGATCCTGAATAAGACCTTGATCATGGATAGGAGATGGAGGAGTTTGAATGGTTTAATCTTGACTTGGTAAGGAGCAATGTGGATCATGCTTTGGATTTGAATCCTTACATATCTCTCGAGTGTGGACATGAATGGAGGTGGCATGGATGGACATGATAGGCTTTGGATTCTCAACAACATGGCTACATGATGGATCTTGTTTTACATTCATTGTAGGGGACTCTTCAATAGGATGGATATGCATAAGAATCGATGATGGTGTTGGGGGGATAGATATGCTATTAGGAGGTTCAAGGATAGACATTTGAGTGTATGATAGTGTTTTATTCCATGCTAGCAGTCCTTGGGGTACATCATTCATGAATTATAGAGTAAGATATGTATATGTATATTGTGTCACGTCCTTCATGGTGGAAGATGTTGTGGGGTTTGGATTAGGATTTGATGGTGGATTATGAGTGGAGAGATCCCATGATGGAGGGATAAAAGGGGTTAATGGACTAGGAGGTGGATCATATGGTGGATTGGGTGAAGGAGGATATTATGGATTGGGTGAAGGATTATGTGGTAGATGAATGAAGGGATTGGGATTAGGAGGTGGAGGAATTGCATAGGAAAATGGCTCTTGGAAAATGGATGGAGGTGAATATGTAGATAGAGGATGGTATGGATGACCTTGATGTCCTTTGTCATAGGATATACAATTAGGTATAGCGTTGTAACTTGTGTTAGCCAATGTTGGATTGTAAGAAGTTTATATGTCCAAGTATGGATTCATGATTAGATGATTTGGAGTTTGTATGGGCATGTAAGATGATGATGTGGATGTCATAGAATTAGGAGGATCTCCAGTGATGATATGTACAAAGGGGTTATCACGGATGATATTTCAACATTTTTTCCTTAGTGATAGGATCAAAATTCTCATAGTCATTTTTAATTTGTTGTATTTGTACTTCAAGTGGACTACAAAATGTGTATGTTAGAGGTTGGTCTGATAGTGACATATGTTGGATTGAAGATATATCTTGGGAATAAGATCCATATAGCATTTAAGTTCCTCTATGTATGTATCCTCTTTATCTCCAGTTGTCTTAGCTCAACATGTATTTTTACACTTAGTTCTTGAAATGTTCCAAACCTTTCTGCCTCAAGGTCCTTGGGCTAGCTCAACAGGTGTTGAATATGTAGCTCCAAGATTTTCTCATCGACCTTGTATCCCATTGGAATTATCCACACTATTCTGGGCTCAATTGCCTCCATTAGGCATTGATCAGTGTCAACCATGAAGCACACTGTATCCTTGTATTCCTCAACTATGGATTGAGGTATCCTCTCTCTGGCTTACATCATGCTTTGGAAGTTCTTAAAGTAACCCCAGAGAGTTGTGCTTTGAGCTTTAGCATCACCAAGTCCATACATATAGTCTCTAATTTGGATTGCAACCAGTTTGTCATTTTGCCAAACCCAACCACTTGATCCGGGTAGCTCATTCATGTAATAGAAGAATAGACATAGTATTAAATAGCCATACTTAAAGGAGTTCTTCTTATCCTTCTTGATATTCTACAGGTTTTCTAATAGTTGATTTAAGAGAAGATCACATAGGTCATAATCGGCATTTTCCCTCAACATTTGATATGCTGCATATATTGCAGTCCCAGACACAAAATTCTCCCTGCTAGAATGATAGATCTTATACCCAATTATCATTGAGGAAAATTTGACATCTAGATCTATGATGTCATCTATGGTCATTGCGCTCTTGTCAAACTTAGATCCAGTGGCTTCAGTTACTGTCTGGTTTTTGACAGATTTAAGTGCAGGTAACCCATCAGATGAGTGTAGCCTAGTTACTGCCCTGATGGCATCTTTTGTTATCTTGAAGGGCCTCATTAACCACATGAAGTTATCATGCATCCTGCTTAGGAAATATCAGACCCAATCATCTTCTGCAAAATAGGGGAAGTGTATGCAATGTTCGATGTGTTTATCTTGAAGGGCCTTGTATTGAGGTTTGAGTTCAAAACTCTCATCTATAAGCTATTTGTGATAGATGTCCATCAATTTAGAGTCTCCAAATTCCTTGATGTTGGCATGAATATAGACCCTAACATCTTCTACATGCAATACCCCATGCGGAATGCTAGAAAATGTGCCTAAAGGATCAACTTCTAGAGATTTATAGGGATGTTTCTTAAATTTAGGGTGCGGCCTATCAGTGATCTTAACAACCATTGGAGTACCCATCTTGCAAAAGATTCAGAGAGAGATTTTTAGAATAGAAGTACCTTTCTATGCTTTAGGGTTTGAAATGGGAGCTGGAACAAATCGTTGGTTGAGTTTGATTTTGTAGTTGATCTTTGAGTGAGTTGTAGAAACTTTGATGCAGAGCTCTTCTTTTCTTCTTCTCGAATGCAAATGTGCAAATAATGAGTGAATGAGCCCTTTTAACCTTGTGCAAACCCTAATTTCCTTTTGTAATAAATGCACAACATAAGTTATCTGGTTGCCCTATTTTGAGAGAGATCTTTTCGAATCACTGTGCTAAACTTAGAATCATTGTCAGTGAGGATTGACAATGTATCTTCTTCTTTTCAATCATGCCATGGATCCGTAGATCAAGGTATTTCAATTTTGAATCATACCGGATCTATCTGTGAAAATCCTACTTTACCGGATGGCTGTCAAACCAGATCAACCTTAAACAATTAAACTCTTGCAAAACTCCATGCGAATCTTTCATATTTTTACCGAGGGTTATTTAGATATTTTTCTGAGAACCCTTTAATCTGTAGCATTCCATGTGCCAATTTAGGCACTAATTGACTAGCTGGGGGAATTTATTTTTCTCTGTGACTCCCCCTGAGCCAGAGCTCATCTGTTTAGTTTCCAAAAGGAATATCAGCACCGGATTCCGGTGCGGATCCATCCCCAATATTTTTTGTACTCTTCTTCACCCAAATCTTGCTCATCTCCCTTTGAACTTGATCGACATTCACTTTGCCTTTACCCTTATCTTGTTTTTGATTATGATGCACCGGACCCTTTTTATCCTAATTTTTACTTCTGTAGAATTTGGCAATATGACCAGATCTATTACAATTGTAACAAACAACATTTATTTGCATATTTGATTGATATCCTTTTGATCTACATTGATTAGCCATATGTCCCATTCTATTGCATGCAAAGCATCTACCATTCAATGAATTGTTTATTTGTATATTTCTGCTTTCATGAGATTTGTGACCATACAGTTTGTAGTTGAAACATTGTCAGGAGAAGGATGGATTAGTTTGATTCATTCTCCTTCTGTATTGAGTTGCTTTATGACCAAAATTGTTGCAATTGAAGCAGTATCCATTGAAGGATAGATATCTTTAAGCATTTGGTTGCTTGATCGAAGGTCTTCTAGGCATGTTTCTTTGATTTCCTGATCCAAAGTTTATCTGACCGGATCTGGAGCTTTCACCTTTCTCATATCCCAAGCCACGCTTATCATCTACCCTCTTTTGGCTTTCAAGAAGAACTTCAAGTTGGGCTAAGCTTATCTTGAATTTCTCTTTGTATTCATTTGTTGTTTGAAGATTTTGTTTAAGAGTGTCTATCTAATTCTCAGGTTGTTCTTCATTGTCTCGAGCTTCTTCAAGATCTATATCAAGATGCCTGATTATTCTATCCATTTTGTGGTAGTCCTCTATTTTCTCCTTGAGGGATTATTTTAGATTATCTTCAATTTTCCTTTTTTCTTCAATTTCTTGGGTGAATCTCATGACCCCTGATTCCATTTCATGCCTTACCATAATGACTTCTTTTGACAGCTTCTCAAATAGCTTACTTTTTTCATTCAGATCTTCATTAGTATCATTGGCTTCACTCTGATTTGCTAATTTTTGAATTAGTTCCTTTCTCTTTTTCACAAAGATATTCAGTTTTTCTTTTAGCTCATTTATGAAATCATAAGCTTGTTTGAGTCTTTCTCTCAAGTTATTGACTTCAGAGTGGGATTGATCAAGATCATCTAGGGCAGACTGAAGTTGCTCCTTCATACCATATATATCCATTGAGATTCCCAGATCTTCCTTAAGTTGTTCAGCTTTGTTTAGAGGAACTTAGCTCTGATACCAATTGTTGGAAAAAGGCAGATAACTAAGAGGGGGGAGTGAATCAGTTATCTCAAAATTTCTTTAACTTTTTCTTTTATTATCTCAATAAATAGTGCAACATCAAATCATATAAGCATATAAGAACAGAAATAAAATCAACACACATAACACAAGGATTTTTATGTGGAAAACCCTGTTAAGGGAAAAAACATGGGGTGACTAACCCAAGAATGTATTCTCTGTTAAAAGAATATAAAGTACAAAATGACACTTGCCAATTAGGGCTCACTGCCCGAGCACACTGCTCATAAGAGGCACACTGCCTACAAGAACTTAGAGAAGGTAATCAGATGTTTGAACTGATGAGAAGCATCTACAAATGTAAGAGTTCAGTTCTGGTTAGGCACAATACACTGATTTGATGCACTTCATTCTTCCTCTGCTTTAATACTATTACTCTGTCACATACCAGACTTGATCTACAGCTTTCACACTTGTCCCTACTTTTCTTTGCACTTATTACTTGGCTTCTATTCTTCACACACCTACATACTGGAATTCATCTGGTATAAATATCCACATCAAGGATTTCATTAACTTTCTAGTCAGCAACAAGAACACTCAAAATATTTACAAGTTACTGATCTGCCGACTGAATCCATGCTTGATTTGAGATACGTATCAAAAGCATAGGCATAGAAGTCATTAATCATGTTAGCCAACAATGTATAATCCCCCAAATATCTTGATCAACACCTTTTACTCATATGGATTGAAGTCTGATGCTCTGCCAGTCAGTTCTTCCTCTGTTTGTTGTACTTGACTAGAACCTAATGCTCAGATGCTCATATATTTTCCATGATTTACTATCGGAGGCTAAATCTCTGGAATATAGTAGTCATGATACTCCTCTTGACTTATCCAAGTCTACAACTTGTTGAGTTACACCATCTGAGAGATCTGGACCTGATTGTCTGACCTTGTTGCATACTCTGTTCTTGTTCACCGGACCAAAACAATCTTCAATCTAACTTCTGGTATAGGCATACTATGTACTGCAGATGTGTGGGATAGACTTTGTTGCCATCAACAACAACACTCATGAAACCACATAGTGTCTCTTGCCAACAACTAGTTGCTAGAGTGGCGCTTTTGGAAATTTGAGGATTTCTAGGTTGTCTAGGAGGAATAAAAGACCATGTGGATGCCTCTTTACAAAATGGCACTTCTAGTGAAAGGTCTGGTGCTTTTGGGGACTAGAATGGCACTAATGGTTGTCAGAATGGTGCTACTAGTTGCTAGGATGGCACTTACAAAGTATTAGTGAAATTAGTGAGGTTGTTCGTGTGTTGATTTTGATAGTTTTCTTTGAATGATGAGAGAGGAAGTTAAAATGGATTAGATTTAGAATGGAAGGAAGTGGTTTAGGAATGGATTGGAATGCTTTAAGATACTTTAGGGATGGTTTAGGATGGTTTAGGGATGGTTTATAATGCTTTAGGGATGTTTTGGGATAGTTTAGGGATGATCTCATGTGGTTTGGGGATGATGTCAAGTGGTTTGGGGATGATTGGAAATTGTTTAGGGATGTTTTGTAATGATTTAGGGTTTGATGTTGAAGTAGTTTGGAAGTGGTTGTTTTGATGATGAAGTAGTTTGGAGGTGATTAGGGATGGTGATAAGTGGTTTGGAAATGATCTCAAGTGGTCTGGGAATGTTTGGTTTGATGTTGTAGTGAGTTAGGAATGATTGGTTTGATGTTGAAGTGATTTGGGAATGATTGGTTTGATGTTGAAGTGGTTTAGGAATGATGTCAAGTGTTTGGGAATGATTAGTTTGATGTTTGATGGATGTAGATTGAAGTTGTTTTAGGATGAATTGAATTTGTTCTGGACAGAATTGGGATGAAGTGGGAGTGATATGGATAGGTAGATAATGGGTTGTGTCAAATTGGATGGATTGAGATAAAGATAACAATAGGAAAGTCAGAAACTTAGGAACTAACCAAAAGTGCAATAGTTCTAACCAAAAGTGCCATAGTTCTGACCAAAAGTGTCAAGATACTAACCAAAAGTGCCAAGATATTGACCAAAAGTTCCAACATACTAACCAAATTCTCACAAATAATTAGAAGTGCCATGGGATTGATTAGAAGTGCAAGACTAGCAACAAAGGTGAAAATGGCTAGTAGATAGCTTGTTTTTGGCAATAGATAAAAAAACACACAATAGTTGATGATTTTAAAAGTATATAATGATGCAAAAGGCTACTAACCCTTGCAGATAGCAAGTGGCTTGTATAGGTATATCACATGAAAACATGTCAAACACTCTTTTACATTCATAGTTTTATTCAATCAAGTAGTGTCGTATCTCGTGGACTCACTCAGGTACAAATTCAATCCCCACTATTAGATAATGGCATCTTGCATCCCTCTGATACCATCTACCATTACTTGGATGAGTAGGGAATGCAAGGTCATGTACCACCTTACACCCCTTACCTTTGAGACAAATGTCTTGCCCAAAGTTTATTCCATTTCAAACAACATAGGTAATAGCTTGAGCTCTTCTCCCCCTGCTATAATGATGCACCGCAAGATATGACAGTCGAAGGTCTTATCTAGGATAACAAGGTGTCTAGGGTGCCCCCAAATATACATGAGGTATGGAGGGGTCCAAGTTTGTGAATAGGGGTGTCCCAATCATCCAACCAAGCACCAACCAAACACAAGTCTTAGCAGATCAAGGGTCTCAGGGTTTTTCTAGACTAGAGGTGATCTTTCCTTTGGAATGAATCTTTTGATTATGATAACATTTATATATTGTGCTAGAACATTCATTTAAGGTTGCCTTTAAAGGTCATGAAATTCCTTAACAACCCTTCTATAGGGGATTCCAAGTACTTTTGATTCTCAAGATCATCTTGCGACATGAGAGAAGAGCATATGTATGACTCTAGGTCCCCAAGAATAAAGAAAATAAAGAAAGTAAAGTGAATTATCTAGTGCTTTTGATCTCCAAGATCACCTTTCGGTGCAAGGAGAGAGCATGCACACAAAGATATTCAAGACATAGCAAATAATTGTATACTCCCTTAATGAAATTGAAGTGTTCTACTAAACTAGTGAGAAATCAAATCTTTTTCAAGCGTCCTACACCAGATACATTAGTAATTCAATTTTTGCTTCTTTGACAAGTGATAAGAGGCTACACAAATTATGTTATTAGATAAATCTACAAGATCAAAGAAATATATGTTGAGATAATCTAAAATAAATTACACCAAAAGATTCCTTAGGATTTTCTATATGATTTAAAAAAATTCATTCAATTTTGACCTAATTTACAAAAGTTATGGCCTTTTAAAGTTTGATAGTCACTTCAGGCAACCATATGTGAGCTGTTATTAACCATATGCACCATGTTATCAACTAGATATGCCAAACTATCTACCAGATGTACAACTTTGTTTATTAGATGTGTAACTCTGTCTACCAAAAGTACAACTTTGCGTGCTAGATGCACAACTCTATCTATTAGATGCACAACTCTATATACTAGATGTGCAACTCTATTTATCAAATGTGTGCAACTTTGTCCCAACCTACAAAACAGAGAAACACAGAGAGTTAAAAGCATAATTATTTCACTCAAAAGAAAATCAGGATGTCCCGGATGCACCAAATTGTCTACCAAATGCGTCATTTAATCAACCAGAATCACAAATATATACTTGTAGCCTAAAAACCAAAATTTCTAAAGCCAATATGTGTTAAATTCAGGGAGTGAGTCCCACTGCGAGTGCCAAAATGTGTATGGGGAAATCTAAAATTCATAAAGAGATCAATATAATGAAAGAATCATACCAAACTCCATCATAACCTCAAGAAACAAATAATAGCATAACAAAGATATAATAAAAGCATGAAATGTTAGAACACAAGGATATACTGAGAGGGGGGATGGATTAGTATATCACTAAAACTTATTTCAGTTAATCATCAACAATCAAAACTTGTAACTGCTTTAGCCAGAAGATTAGAAAAGTAAACCAATCAAAGCACAACACATAAGCACATAACCACAACACTGGATTTACATGGAAACCCCAAGAAGGGAAAAACAACGGTGAGCAAGATGCTTGGATCTACTATCTAAATTGAGCCTCACAAATAAAGATAAAACAAAATTACAATATTATTTATGGGCTACAACCCAAAGGAAGTTGCAACTCCCTATAATATAATGCAATGACACTTACAGAATGAGGCTACAACCTCTAGATATTACATTTAATAGACCTTATTGAAAAACCACCTATGCATCATTCACACACTTCACTTTGTCACAAAACTTCACTTTCTCTGCTCAGTGAACACTGCTACCTCCAACACACCTTCACAAACATCCTCACATCTGCTCACACATCTATGCACACTCTCACACACTCATACTTTCCTCAACAACAAGATCTTTCATATATACCTTCCATAAATTCAAAAATCCTTCTCCCAAGTATGCCAAGATGAAACATGCGTGGCCACACCAAGTCAGTATCCAAAAGATGTAGAAAATCAATGCGGTTCAAACCAGGTGATAACCAAGACCTATTATTCATTATCACATTCTTCCAAGATGGCACACACTTCAAATCATCTAGTGGGAACATTGAAAACACATGAAGTCGTCCCAACAAACATTCATCCTTCTGCCCAATAGCTCCAGACCAAAAGCAGTACTAGAGGGGTCAATTAACATCATAAAAATCATCACAAAAGCAACATAAGACTTATACAAATCTTCTCAATCAATCCTTCTTTTGAAATATATGTTTTCTTTCTGGCACAAGTAAGCAAAAACTGAGCTTGGTATCACAAATGAACACTGAACACACTATATTAAGATAGAACATTAAAAAACTAACTTGCGGTACACTTCAACACCTAAAACTTGAATTGAATCATTTATCTAAATATATGAACTTATCCTCCAAACATTGAATCCAAAAGATAAACTGTGGTAAAATGTGGTTGCTTTTGCTTTCTCCCCTAAACAAACCTAGTTAGCAACAAGATGTATCTTTGCTCTGCTGACCCCAGAGAACCTTTATGGTACACCTTAGCAACTAAATATTGAATATTATCATCTTCTCACCTATAAATGATCATCCTTCAAATTGCAGGACCTCAACTTCAAAGGTAGAGAAATGTAGAACATTTCTCAAGCGCATCCTAATTGCATCAATTCTGAACAACTGTCTTCAATCTATGAGCTCTAGAATCTTCTACATTAATCTTCAAGCTCTAAAATTAGGAACATAAAATATTCACACATGTCTCTAACCAACTCCCAAACTGCAAGGTCATATCATCAAATGTGGAGGAATACAGAGCATTCTACCAAGCTTATTCTGTGCAAACTTCAGTGCCTTGGACAACCTAAATCTTTTCTTTCAAAATTAAAGTAATGCTTTTCCTTAGGAAACAAAGAATACAATACTTACCACATCAAAGACTTCATTCTCATATTCATACAACAACAACAAACTCTTTTCTTAAAGTAATAATCTTCATGTTAGCAGACTCTTTGTCTATACAACTTCAAGAGATATTGATGGCATTCATTATCCTACCCTTCTCATCTCTGATCTAGCTTATTTGTCTTCATCTCTGATCACATTTTCACAGACTTCCTTTGACATTACCTCAAAATTATTCAATCCAGTATTGCTGACAGCACACCTGAGTTTCCCACTATTGACATCAATGACAATACAAGTGCAACGGTCTCCCACTTTGGCATTGATGGCAACAGTTGACCTAATATGCAATTTTCTCCCCCTTTGACATCAAGGACAAAGGGCTAATGGTCTTCTTCTAAACTAATCTTCCTTTTGCTCCCCTTGTCTTCTTTCTTCTTGATTTTTCTTTTACTGCTCCTCACCTGTCAGCTCCTCCTGACTGATCAAATCTCATTATCCTTCAGAATGTCTTGCCTACCTACTCCCCCTAAGAGGTAACCACCATCAATCTAGGGATAAAAATGTATCTTGAATTGCTCCCCTTGGATAGATGCACCATCTATACATCTAGTTAGAATAAGGAGGGGCAAAAACCCTGAACTTATGTCTAAGATACACAAATGTATCCTTAGAAAGTGTCTTGGTGAAGATGTCTACAACTTGATCCTTTGTAGGCACATACTCCAGTCTGACTTCTTGATCTACAACCTTCTCTCTCAAAAAGTGATACCTGATAGATATGTTTTTGGTTATAGAATGCATCACTAGATTCTTTGAAATATTGATACTTGTATTATCACAAAGAATAGGAATAGGCTCATCATTTACAAACTTGATATCCTTTAATGTTTGCTTCATCCACAACACTTGAGTACAACAAGCTACTGCAACAATATATTCACCCTCTGTAGTTGATAAGGAGCATACTTGATTCACAAGTAATCTTGCATCAACCAAAAACATTTACATTTCATTTTTTTTTCATTTTCCAGTTCAGTTCAGTCAGATCGGCCAATAGCAGTTTCTGTATTTTGGTCTACATTCTGTCGCAATTTTATTTCAGACCTTGCGGAGCTAGACTTAGCATCTAGACAACTTCATTCACATCATATCCAATTTTTTAGAGCATTTGGATTAGTTTCCAGAAAGATATCACTATTAGAAGATCAACTATTTTCTTAGAACAGAGCATCATGATAGTCTCAAACAATTGGCTAGAGGAGAAGACTTGTAGAGCACTTTCATGACTTGCGTAGCAAAATGACACATCATTCAAGGTACTTTGGATTGTGGTTGACCTTCCATAAGATCATCACTTCATTCCATTCAATTGTAGAGGATTCCAACATGATTAGGTCTGACCTATCTATGTACACACATTACACCTCTTCATTAAAGTTTGTAACCTTCCTTGGACGCTGCGAAGAAATCTTATGCTCTGGAGATGATATATAATCATGTAATTGAGGCCTAAGAAAGTAGTTATCACAATTCAAAAGATGGATAGTTTGAATTCTTTGTGAAGGAGCTTCAAAGATTTATCTTGCGCATGTGTTGTAACTGAGAATCATGCCTATGAGCCCTAATTGTAAGCCCACATGTTGCCGACCAATTTGTATTTTGAATATTTGATATATTGAATGACTGAATCTGCATTTGAGTTATCTATTTGAGTTGTTTTCATTGTGTTTACTCTTGTTGCATGGTCTGGACTATTCACTTTGTGGACCCTCCTAACTATGACTACACCAAGTGGTATTAGAGTAAAGTTTGAATCCATTGGGAGAAAAATTTGGGAAGGCATTCTATAAGATCATGTTGTGGATAGATCACTGAATTTGAGGCAACTGACTTGTGTTGTCAACCGATCACTAATTGTGAGGCAGTTGTAACCTTGTAGCTAGATCAACAAATTTGAGGCAGTTTGCACTTGATCCTAGGAAGAGATGCCGCTGAGGAGAATACCTTCTATTGGTACTATGGCTGGAAGAATGGATGAAATGATAGAGATGATGAGGACTATGCAAGTTTACTTGGATGTTGTTGAAGAAGATCGAACAAGAGGCCTAACACCTTGACCTAATGTTGAAAGTGATGATAAAGAATTTCAATCCCTTGATCAAAATGAAGAAACCGTAGAAGAACAAGAATCAGATCAAGTCAAGATGGTGAGAGCTATTTTGAAGATTGGAAAGAGACCTAGAGTTGATGTGCCGAACTACACTGGTAATTTGAATCCTGAAGAGTTGATTGATTGGATAAATGATCTAGAAGAATACTTTAAGTATGAATAAATTGAAGATCCAGAGAAGGTGAAATTTGTAAAGACAAAGTTGAAAGGACATGCTGCTATTTGGTGGAAAGAAGTACAGTTGGATAGAAATAGGAGAGGAAAGGAAAAGATTACAAAATGGGATAGGATGGTGACAAATTTGAAGAATCAGTTTATACCTGCTGACTATGAGTTGGACCTGTTAAAGAGATTACAAAATTTGAGACAAAAGGAGAAATCTATGGAGTATATTGAAGAATTTCATAAGATGATCATAAGGACATGACATAGTGAAGCAAGCAAAGAGAAAGTGGCAAGATACATCAATGGACTAAGATTAAACATTCAAGAAGAACTAAGTTTGGTAAGGATGAAAACATTGGAAGAAGCATATCAGTTTGCCCTGCAAGTTGAAGAGAGTTGAACAAGAAGCATGAACAGAGATAGAAAGGAAGAGGAGGTAAATTTCAAAGAGGTAGAAAATTTTTAAAAGGAGAAAGATCATATGCATGTTAGACTTAGGGCACACAACTGAGAGGGGGGGTGAATCAGTTGTGCAAAACTTTCTCAATTAAAACACTTAAATCTTCTTTAGTGATTAGCAGAATATTAATCATGAACCATAATGCATTCAAACCAAAAGTAGAAACATATCAACACATAAGACACCAAGATTTTGACATGGAAAACCAGGTTAAGGGAAAAACCACAGGGTGATTAACCCAAGAATGTATTCTTTGTTAGAAGAATAGAAAGAACAAAATGGCACATGCCAATTAGGGCTCACTACCCAAGCACACTGCTCACAAGAGGCTCACTACCTACAAGAGACACACTGTCTACAAAGAAATAAGTATCACCTTCATGAACTGGAGAATAGCATCTTCACCATGCTTGAATCAGTTCCATTTACGCCCAATACTTCTGCTCTACTTTTCGCACTTCTCCTTGCTACCACACACTTGTCACCGCAAGACCCACACCTCAAAATGACTTCACAATCCCTTATTTACACAAGGCATTGACTTAGGAACAATCATCTAAGTCAGCAAACACCCACAAGAACATCCGCAAGACGTGTCATACATTTGGTCGGCCAGTCTCAAGAAGAACACCAATATCCATGGTTATTCTTCAAATGCAAACTCTAACTTCAGTGTGGACCACCAACATGAACTAGACATGATCCAATGATCATCATAACCTTTCCTAAATCACCAAAAACATCCGCACTTCATCATCCTACTGGAATTCTTCTCTCCTTCATCTGGAGCTTCAAGAACACAGTCTGTCATCACTGTCACAAATGAATAGGCTCTTCCAGACCTTCAACCCATGAACCAATCTAGTTGATACTTCACAGGAACATCCTCAAGACTCCCTCGAATCTGCAGGACGGGATAGTGAATTTCTGGATATCACTAGACCTATCTGTGACAATCTGTCACCTCTGAACACCTGTCGAAACTGGTTTTACTTGAGCGACCATAACTTCTTTAGATCTTCATGCGGACCTCTAAAAACTTGACTGGAGCATCTCAAGACTTATATCTACAAACCCTTTAAACCGTATCCTCTGATCCTCAACCTATTGAGGACTTTTACCTTCTTGTCATCATTGTTCTTCACTATTCCTGATTGAGACTAATTTTCTCAATATCCTCAGCACACAGCTCATCTAATCCTTCTCATTAATGCAACATGAGTATGTTGACATCAATGAAAACACCGTTTAGGCCCATACTTGCAACAATCTCCCCCTTTGTCATTGATGGCAACATATGATGTGAAAAACCATCAAGACAAGAACTTCTCCTTGCTGTCACAACTCCCCCTAACAGCAACAACTATTCACATGTCTTCTCTTACTTTATTGCTCCCCCTTTGATCAACAACCACTTACTTTTCACATGTCTTCTCTCCCCCTTTGACATCAATGGCAAAGGGCTCATACTTGCAACTCCATTACTTCATAACATTCCAGTTGCTCCCCCTGAGTAGCAGCTCCCTTATCATCAATCCAGATCACAAGATATGACTATGATATCCATCAAATTCATGCACATCAGTGCATCCTAGTTCATCACCGGAGGGGCAATAACCCCTAACTTCACCCTGAGATACTCAAAAGAGTCCTTGGGAAGAGGTTTAGTAAAGATATCTGTAATCTGATCCTTGGAGGGCATATACTCCAATCTAACTTCATCCTTGTTCACTTGCTCTCTCAAAAAGTGAAACTTGATAGATATATGCTTAGTCTTAGAATGCAACACCAGATTCTTAGAAATATTTATTGCACTTGAATTATCATAGAAAATTGTGATAGGCTCCTCATATTCTACTGTAATATCTCTTAGCATCTGCTTCATCCACAAAACTTGAGTGCAACTACCTACTGCTGCAATGTATTCTTCTTCAGTTGTAGACAGGGATATTGCCTCTTGTTTCTTGCTTATCCAAGAAACCAATCTTTTCCCCAAAAAGAATGCTCCACCACTGGTACTCTTCCTGTCATCCACATCTCCTGCCCAATCTGCATCTGTATATGCATGAAGAGAAAAATTATGATCTCTAGGATACCATAGACCATACTCAACTATTCCTTTTAGGTACCTAAAAATCCTTTTGATTGCCATGACATGAGATTCTATGGGATCAGCCTGGAATCTTGCAACAAGACCAACAACCTGCATTATGTCTAGTCTAGTTTGAGTGAGATACAATAATCCTCCAATCATTGATCTGTACTTTGTCCAATCTGTCTTAGGGGAGTCATCATCTTTGTTCAACTTACATCTGGTTGCCATGGGAGTGTTCATTGGCTTTGAATCTTCCATTCCAAATTTCCTCAACAATTCTTTCACATATTTGGTCTGAGAAATAAAGATTCCTTTCTTTGTCAATTTTGAAATATAAGTTACTATCAACAGTACCTTTCTTGAAACCAATCTTTACAAGATGTTTGTCCAATCTTTCATACCATGCTCTTGGGGCTTGCTTTAGTCCATACAGTGCCTTCTTTAATTTGCAGACCATATCACCATTCTTAGATAATTGAAATCCATCCGATTGTTCAATCTACACTTCTTCTAAATCACCATTCAGGAAGGCAGATTTGACATCCATCTGATACACCTTGAAATCCTTGAAGGCAGCAAATGCAAGAAATAATCTGACTGCTTCAATTCTTGCCACTGAAGCAAAGGTTTCTTCAAAATCAATTCCTTCTATTTGAGAGTAGTCTTTGCAGACCAATCTAGCTTTATTTTTGATTACTTCACCAACTTCATTTAGTTTGTTCTGGAAGACCCATTTGGTTCCAATCACATTCTTGTTTCTAGGTCTGGGAACAAGATCCCAAGTGTGATTTTTCTCAATTGGCATCAATTCTTCCTCCATTGCTTTGGTCCAGTTTTCATCATTGCAGGCTTCATTTATTGTCTTAGGTTCTATCTTTGAAATCAGACAATATTCATCTGAATTTTGAGCAATTCTCCTTCTAGTTTGCACACCTTTGCTTTTTTCACCTATGATCTGATCTTCAGAGTGGTTCAGTCTTACATACCTTGGAACTTTGGGAGTTTCTTGCACTTCTGCTTCTTGATTAGGCTCATTCAGACCTATCTCTTCTTCCTGATTTACCAGATAAGTCTGAATCTGACTTTCAGAAGAGGATTGAGCTCCTTGAACTAGAACACCATTCTGATCATCTTCATCATATTCATAAAACCTTGAGGGTTTCTCTATTCCCTAATCAACCTTTACATTTGTACTTTCTATCATCTTTCTTAGTCTCTTGTTATAACACCAGTATGCTTTGCTTTGAGTAGAGTAACCCAAGAATATTCCTTCATCACTTCTAGCATCAAACTTACCTAAATCTTCATCTCTTTTGATGTAACATTTGCTACCAAAGACTCTAAAATATCTTACAGTAGGAGTAATGCCAAACCAGAGTTCATAAGGGGTCTTACCGGTATTGCTTCTGATTTGAACTCGATTAAGAGTATAGACTGCAGTGCTAACAGCTTCTCTCCAATAGATCTAAGGAACATTTGCTTCCATCATCATAGTCCTAGATGCTTCCTGGATGGTCCGGTTCTTTCTCTCCACTACTCCATTCTACTGTGGAGTCCTCGGAGCAGACAACTGTCTCTTAATTCCATGTTTCTCACAGAATTCTATGAACTCACTGGATGTGAATTCTCCACCTCTATCAGACCTCAGACATTTCAACTTTATTCCTATTTCATTCTCGACCATAGCCTTGAATATTTTGAATTTCTCAAGAGCTTATGATTTCTCCTTTAGAAAGGTTACCCACATCATCTGGGAATAGTCATCTATTAGGAGCATGAAGTATCTATCACCTTGAATACTTCTGGTTCTTTCCAAACCATAAAGATCAGTGTGAACTAAGTCTAATAATCTGGTAGAAGATAGTTCCTTGCTTTTGAATGTGACTCTACTCAGCTTACCCAACTGACATTCCTTGCACAAGCTGTTACTAGGTTTCACCAATTTTGGAAGATCTCTTACAGCCTGAGTATTGCTTATCTTGATGATATTATCAAAATTCACATGACACATCCTTCTATGCCATAACCAACTTTGATCAACTTGAACAAATAAGCAGCTTTTACCAGTACCAACCAAGTGGAAGATATTACCTTTAGTTTGAGTACCGGATGTAATCTCTGTTCTAGATATTTTAAAGATTTTGCATTTTCCATCCTTGAATCAGAGATCATAGCCTTTGTCCACCAACTGTCCAACACTGAGAAGATTGTGCTTCAAACCTTCAACATACAGTACATTACCAGTTTTGTTTCTTCCACCAACGGAAATAGTTCCTCTTCCTCTGATTCTACCAGCAGAATTATCACCAAACTTCACCACTCCTCCTTCATACCTTTCCAAATCTATGAACTTATTCTTGTCACCTGTCATGTGGTGAGAGCAACCACTATCAATGACCCAATCATTCTTTTCTTCAACTTGGGCAGCTAAAGCTCTTTCTACAACTTTATGATTGATAGATACAGAGGATATCGGTTCTTCTTCCTTGATGGCAATAAACACCCATTCACTTCTAGATTTGTTTCCTGTCTCTGATTCATCATCTGTTACTCCTTCATTATCATCTTCTTCATGAACATAGTAACAATTCTTTTGGAACCTTGATCTATTAGGATTTGGCTTTGAAAATCTTTCCGAACATCTTGAGGCAAAATGACCAATCTTATTGCAGTTAAAACACTTAAAAGGCAATTTTCCTTCATACTTACCAGATCCTCTTAGCACTTTCTTTACAATGAGGGCTTCAAGTTGAGCAGTTTCTACTTCTTCTTCTTCCAAGTCTTTTCTAGCTTTTTCATACCATGACAATTTCCTTGATGAGTTCTCTCCTGGATCAAATCCTTGTTTACCTTTCACAGAGGCATTGGCTTTGAATGCAAATTTAGTTTTAGGGGGATCATCTCCAAATTCGGTCATTTCAAAAGCAGCAAGTTTGCCAGCCAATTGGTCTCTTGTGACAGTTGTATGGGCTCTGAATTCATCAATGGCAGCAACCTTGATTTTGTAACAGGTAGGAAGGGATCTGAGAATTTTACCAACAATCTCATTTTCATCCAAGTCTCCACCAGAATTTCTAATTCCACAAACCAACTCATTCACTCTTGGCATAAAAGTGGTAATATTTTCATCATCTCTCATCTTCAGTTTTTCAAATTTCCCTTTTAGACTCTGTAACCTTGCACATTTAACATACTCGTCTCCTTCATGCAAAAGTTTGAGTTTAATCCAGATCTCATAGGCAGTTGGTAGGTTAATAACATTTGAGAGCTCTGAGTTAGTTAATGCGCTTAGAAGAGCCTCTTTGGTCCGCAGATTATTTTCAGCATTTGTGATTTCATTTAGGGTTGTCGGACCACCCTGTGGAGGTACATATGCTTTTGTGACCATGGACCAGTACGCCATTCCCATACACTGCAAGTGACATTTCATACGACCTTTCCAAAGAGAAAAGTTGGTTCCATCAAACTTTGGACTATCCTTCTTGTATGATGACATCCTGGATCTCCTCAAGCGGTTAAGCTCCTTTTAGAGGAGCTTAGCTCTGATACCAATTGTTAGACTTAGGGCACACAACTGAGAGGGGGGGTGAATCAGTTGTGTGAAACTTTCTCAATTAAAACACTTAAATCTTCTTTAGTGATTAGCAGAATATTAATCATGAACCATAATGCATTCAAATCAAAAGTAGAAACATATCAACACATAAGACACCAAGATTTTGACGTGAAAAACCCGGTTAAGGGAAAAATCACAGGGTGATTAACCCAAGAATGTATTCTCTATTAGAAGAATAGAAAGAACAAAATGGCACATGCCAATTAGGGCTCACTGCCCAAGCACGCTGCTCACAAGAGGCTCACTACCTACAAGAGACATACTGTCTACAAAGAAATAAGTATCACCTTCATGAACTAGAGAATAGCATCTTCACCATGCTTGAATCAGTTCCATTTACGCCCAATAATTCTGCTCTACTTTTCGCACTTCACCTCGCTACCACACACTTGTCACCGCAAGACCCACACCTCAAAATGACTTTACAATCCCTTATTTATACAAGGCATTGACTTAGGAACAATCATCTAAGTCGGCAAACACCCACAAGAACATCCGGAAGACGTGTCATACATCCGGTCGGCCAGTCTCAACAACACCAATATCTGTGGTTATTCTTCAAATGCAAACTCTAAGTTCAGTGTGGACCACCAACATGAACTGGACATGATCCAATGATCATCATAACCTTTCCTAAATCACCAAAAATATCCACACTTCATCATCCTATTGGAATTCTTCTCTCCTTCATCTGGAGCTTCAAGAACACAGTCTGTCATCACTGTCACAAATGAATAGGCTCTTCCGAACCTTCAACCCATGAACCAATCTAGTTGATACTTCACAAGAACATCCTCAAGACTCCCTTGAATCCGTAGGACGGGATAGTGAATTTCTAGATCTCACTGGACCTATCTATGACACTCTATCACCTCTGAACACCTGCCAAAACTGGTTTTACTTGAGCGACCATAACTTCTTCAGATCTTCATGCGGACCTCTAAAAACTTGACTGGAGCATCTCAAGACTTATATCTACAAACCCTTTAAACTGTATCCTCTGATCCTCAACCTATTGAGGACTTTTACCTTCTTGTCATCATTGTTCTTCACTATTCTTGATTGAGACTAATTTTCTCAATATCCTCAGCACACAGCTCATCTAATCCTTCTCATTAATGCAACATGAGTATGTTGACATCAATGACAACACCGGTTAGGCCCATACTTGCAACAATCTCCCCCTTTGTCATTGATGGCAACATATGATGTGAAAAACCATCAAGACAAGAACTTCTCCTTGCTGTCACAACTCCCCCTAACAGCAACAACTATTCACATGTCTTCTCTTACTTTATTGCTCCCCCTTTGATCAGCAACCACTTACTTTTCACATGTCTTCTCTCCCCCTTTGACATCAATGGAAAAGGGCTCATACTTGCAACTCCATTACTTCATAACATTCCAGCTGCTCCCCCTGAGTAGCAACTCCCTTATCATCAATCTAGATCACAAGATATGACTGTGATATCCACCGGATTCATGCACATCAGTGCATCCTAGTTCATCACCGGAGGGGTAACCCCTAACTTCTCCCTGAGATACTCAAAAGAGTCCTTGGGAAGAGGTTTAGTAAAGATATCTGTAATCTAATCCTTGGAGGGCATATACTCCAATCTGACTTCATCCTTGTTCACTTGCTCTCTCAGAAAGTGAAACTTGATAGATATATGCTTAGTCTTAGAATGCAACACCGGATTCTTAGAAATATTTATTGCACTTGAATTATCACAAAAAATTGTGATACGCTCCTCATATTCTACTTTAATATCTCTTAGCATCTGCTTCATCCACAAAACTTGAGTGCAACTACCTGCTGCTGCAATGTATTTTGCTTTAGTTGTAGAGAGGGATATTGCCTCTTGTTTCTTGCTTATCCAAGAAACCAATCTTTTCCTCAAAAAGAATGCTCCACCACTGGTACTCTTCCTATCATCCACATCTCCTGCCCAATCTGCATCTGTATATGCATGAAGAGAAAAATTATGATCTCTAGGATACCACAGACCATACTCAACTGTTCCTTTTAGGTACCTAAAAATCCTTTTGATTGCCATGACATGAGATTCTATGGGATCAGCCTGGAATCTCGCAACAAGACCAACAACCTGCATTATGTCTAGTCTAGTTTGAGTGAGATACAATAATCCTCTAATCATTGATCTGTACTTTGTCCAATCTGTCTTAGGGGAGTCATCATCTTTGTTCAACTTACATCTGGTTGCCATGGGAGTGTTCATTGGCTTTGAATCTTCCATTCCAAATTTCCTCAACAATTCTTTCACATATTTGGTCTGAGAAATAAAGATTCCTTTCTTTGTCTGAGTAATTTGCAGACCCAAGAAGAAATTCATTTCACCAAGCATTGACATCTCAAACTCACTTTTCATTTGATTTGCAAAGATTTTACACATACTGTCTCTTCCTCCAAAGATGATATCATCAACAAATAATTCAACAATCAAGATGTTTTCATGGTCAATTTTGAAATATAAGTTACTATCAGCAGTACCTTTCTTGAAACCAATCTTTAAAAGATGTTTGTCCAATCTTTCATACCATTCTCTTGGGGCTTGCTTTAGTCCATACAGTGCCTTCTTTAATTTGCAGACCATATCACCATGCTCAGATAATTGAAATCCATCCGGTTGTTCAATGTACACTTCTTCTTCTAAGTCACCATTCAGGAAGGCAGATTTGACATCCATTTGATACACCTTGAAATCCTTGAAGGCAGCAAATGCAAGGAATAATCTAACTACTTCAATTCTTGCCACCAAAGCAAAGGTTTCTTCAAAATCAATTCCTTCTATTTGAGAGTAGCCTTTGCAAACCAATCTGGCTTTATTTCTGATTACTTCACCAACTTCATTTAGTTTGTTCCAGAAGACCCATTTGGTTCCAATCACATTCTTGTTTCTAAGTCTAGGAACAAGATCCCAAGTGTGATTTTTCTCAATTTGCATCAATTCTTCCTCCATTGCTTTGGTCCAGTTTTCATGATTGCAGGCTTCATTTATTGTCTTAGGTTCAATCTTTGAAATCAGACAATATTCATCTAAATTTTGAGCAATTCTCCTTCTAGTTTGCACACATTTGCTTTTTTCACCTATGATCTGATCTTCAGAGTGGTTCAGTCTTACATACCTTGGAACTTTGGGAGTTTCTTGCACTTCTGCTTCTTGATCAGGCTCATTCAGACCTATCTCTTCTTCCTGATTTACCAGATAAGTCTGAATCTAACTTTCAGAAGAGGATTGAGCTCCTTGAACTAGAACACCATTCTGATCATCTTCATCATATTCATAAAACCTTGAGGGTTTCTCTATTCCCTAATCAACCTTTACATTTGTACTTTCTATCATCTTTCTTAGCCTCTTGTTATAACACCGGTATGCTTTGCTTTGAGTAGAGTAACCCAAGAATATTCCTTCATCACTTCTAGCATCAAACTTACCTAAATCTTCATCTCTTTTGATGTAACATTTGCTACCAAAGACTCTAAAATATCTTACAGTAGGAGTAATGCCAAACCAAAGTTCATAAGGGGTCTTACCGGTATTGCTTCTGATTTGAACTCGATTAAGAGTATAGACTGCAGTGCTAACAGCTTCTCCCCAATAGATCTAAGGAACATTTTCTTCCATCATCATAGTCCTAGATGCTTCCTGGATGGTCCGGTTCTTTCTCTCCACTACTCCATTCTACTGTGGAGTCCTCGGAGTAGACAACTGTCTCTTAATTCATGTTTCTCACAAAATTCTATGAACTCACTAGATGTGAATTCTCCACCTCTATCAGACCTCAGACATTTCAACTTTATTCCTATTTCATTCTTGACCATAGCCTTGAATATTTTGAATTTCTCAAGAGCTTATCATTTCTCCTTTAGAAAGGTTACCCACATCATCTGGGAATAGTCATCTATTAGCAGCATGAAATATCTATCACCTTAAATACTTCTGGTTCTTGCCAGACCACAAAGATCAGTGTGAACTAAGTCTAATAATCTGGTAGAAGACAATTCCTTGCTTTTGAATGTGACTCTGCTCAGCTTACCCAACTGACATTCCTTGCACAAGCTGTTAGTAGGTTTCACCAATTTTGGAAGATCTCTTACAGCCTGAGTATTGCTTATCTTGATGATATTATCAAAATTCACATGACACATCCTTCTATGCCATAACCAACTTTGATCAACTTGAACAAATAAGCAGCTTTTACCAGTACCAACCAAGTGGAAGATATTACCTTTAGTTTGAGTACCAGATGCAATCTTTGTTCTGGATCTTTTAAAGATTTTGCATTTTTCATCCTTGAATCGGAGATCATAGCCTTTGTCCACGAACTGTCCAACACTGAGAAGATTGTGCTTCAAACCTTCAACATACAGTACATTACCAGTTTTGTTTCTTCCACCAAAAGAAATAGTTCCTCTTCCTCTGATTCTACCAGCAGAATTATCACCAAACTTCACCACTCCTCCTTCATACCTTTCCAAATCTATGAACTTATTCTTGTCACCTGTCATGTGGTGAGAGCAACCACTATCAATGACCCAATCATTCTTTTCTTCAACTTGGGCAGCCAAAGCTCTTTCTACAACTTTATGATTGATAGATACAGAGGATATTGGTTCTTCTTCCTTGATGGCAATAAACACCCATTCACTTCTAGATTTGTTTCCTGTCTCTGATTCATCATCTGTTACTCCTTCATTATCATCTTCTTCATGAACATAGTAACAATTCTTTTAGAACCTTGATCTGTTAGGATTTGGCTTTGAAAATCTTTCCAGACATCTTGAGCCAAAATGACCAATCTTATTGCAGTTAAAACACTTAAAAGGCAATTTTCCTTCATACTTACCAGATCCTCTTGGCAGTTTCTTTGCAATGAGGGCTTCAAGTTGAGCAGTTTCTACTTCTTCTTCCAAGTCTTTTCTAGCTTTTTCATACCTTGACAATTTCCTTGATGAGTTCTCTCCTGGATCAAATCCTTGTTTACCTTTCATAGAGGCACTGGCTTTGAATGCAGATTCAGTTTTGGGGGGATCATCTCCAAATTTGGTCATTTCAAAAGCAGCCAGTTTGCCAGCCAATTGGTCTCTTGTGACAGTTGTATGGGTTCTGAATTCATCAATGGCAGCAACCTTGATTTTGTAAGAGGTAGGAAGGGATCTAAGAATTTTAAAAACAATCTCATTTTCATCCAAGACTCCACCAGAATTTCTAATTCCACAAACCAGCTCATTCACTCTTGGCATAAAAGTGGTAATATTTTCATCATCTCTCATCTTCAGTTTTTCAAATTTCTCTTTTAGACTCTGTAACCTTGCACATTTAACATACTCATCTCCTTCATGCAAAAGTTTGAGTTTAATCCAGATCTCATAGGCAGTTGGTAGGTCAATAACATTTGAGAGCTCTGAGTCAGTTAATGCGCTTAGAAGAGCCTCTTTGGTCCGCAGATTGTTTTCAGCATCTGTGATTTCATTTAGGGTTGTCGGACCACCCTGTGGAGGTACATATGCTTTTGTGACCATGGACCAGTACGCCATTCCCATACACTGCAAGTGACATTTCATGCGACCTTTCCAAAGAGCAAAGTTGGTTCCATCAAACTATGGACTATCCTTCTTGTATGACGACATCCTGGATCTCCTCAAGCGGTTAAGCTCCTTTTAGAGGAGCTTAGCTCTGATACCAATTGTTAGACTTAGGGCACACAACTGAGACGGGGGGTGAATCAGTTGTGTGAAACTTTCTCAATTAAAACACTTAAATCTTCTTTAGTGATTAGCAGCATATTAATCATGAACGATAATGCATTCAAATCAAAAGCAGAAACATATCAACACATAAGACACCAAGATTTTGATGTGGAAAACTTGGTTAAGGGAAAAACCATGGGGTGATTAACCCTAGAATGTATTCTCTGTTAGAAGAATAGAAAGAACAAAATGGCACATGCCAATTAGGGCTCACTACCCAAGCACACTGCTCACAAGAGGCTCACTACCTACAAGAGACACACTATCTACAAAGAAATAAGTATCACCTTCATGAACTGGAGAATAGCATCTTCACCATGCTTGAATTAGTTCCATTTAAGCCCAATACTTCTTCTCTACTTTTTGCACTTCTCCTCGCTACCACACACTTGTCACTGCAAGACCCACACCTCAAGATGACTTCACAATCCCTTATTTATACAAGGCATCGACTTAGGAACAAACATCTAAGTCAGCAAACACCGACAAGAACATCCGCAAGACGTGTCATACATCCGGTCGGCCAGTCTCAAGAAGAAAACCAATATCTGTGGTTATTCTTCAAATGCAAACTCTAACTTCAATGTGAACCACCAACATGAACTGGACATGATCCAACAATCATCATAACCTTTCCTGAATCACCAAGAACATCCACACTTCATCATCCTACTAGAATTCTTCTCTCCTTCATCCGGAGCTTCAAGAACATAGTCTGTCATCACTATCACAAATGAATAGGCCCTTCCGGACCTTCAACCTATGAACCAATCTAGTTGATACTTCATAGGAACATCCTCAACACTCCCTCGAATCCGTAGGATGGGATAGTGAATTTCTGGATCTCACCGAACCTATCTGTGACACTCTGTCACCTCTGAACACCTGCTAGAACTTGTTTTACTTGAGCAACCATAACTTCTTCAGATCTTCATGTAGACCTCTAAAAACTTGACTGGAGCATCTCAAGACTTATATCTACAAACCCTTTAAACCACATCCTCTGATCCTCAACCTATTGAGGACTTTTACCTTCTTGTCATCACTATTCTTCACTGTTCCTAATTGAGACTAATTTTCTCAATATCCTCAGCACACAGCTCATCTAATCCTTCTCATTAATGCAACATGAGTATGTTGACATCAATGACAACATCGGTTAGGCCCATACTTGCAACAATGCATAGTAGAACAAGCATGAAATCCCATTCATAAAGGAAGATAGAGATAACAATGCATACCAGAGAGATGATAGAACTTTCTACTGGAGAGGAAATCATAATGCTTACTAGAATGAAGGGTAAAAAAGAGAAGAAAGAGGATCTGAGAGGAGGGCATTTAGAGGAACTTGTTTTAAGTGTGGAGGTGAAGGACATAGAGCATTTGAATGTAATCAGAGTAGTACAAACAAGAAGATGGGGAATAGTGGAAAAGAAGCTTATGTAGAAGAACCTGTTGGATCACCTAGTTCAGTTGGTAAACCTGAGAAAGGAGAATCATTGGTCATGAGGAGAGCACTATTTCAAGCAAATAAAAATGAAGAACCACCACAGAGGAAAAATTTGTTCTAGATAAGATGCAAATCAAGAGGTAAATGTTGTAAAGTTGTAATTGATAGTGGTAGTTTAGATAATTTGGTTTTATAGGAGATGGTGACTAAGCTGAACCTGAAGAGATTGAAACACCCTAAGCCATATCAGATAGCATAGATTTAGGATGATCATAAGGTACTGGTCAGTGAACAATGTTTGGTAAAATTTGATATTGGATCTTATCATGGTGAGATATTGTGTGATATTATGCCTATGGATGCTTGTCATATATTGTTGGGTAGACCTTGGCAATATGATAGAAAAACTATACATGATGGGAGAAAGAATACATATACTATAACATCAAATGGGAAGAGAATTTATTGATTCCTTTGGAAGATGAACCTAAGAGTGAAATATGTGGAAATGCTAGGATCTGTTTGGTAGATGGAAAGAAGTTTTTGGATGGTTTGCGACATGAGAATATGTGTTATGCTTTGATTCCTAAGAAGCCTAGAAACCTAAAGATAGAGAATGAAGAAGCACAACTAGAGGAGATAAAAGTGTTGTTGATTGAGTATGAAGACATCATATCAAATAATATACTTGAAGGATTGCCACCTGTTAGAAGTATCAGTCATCACATGGATCTTATACTGGGAGCTAGTTTGCCTAATAAAGTAACACACAAAATGTCACCAACAGAGAATGAGGAATTTAATAGATAGATACAAGAGTTGTTGAGGAAAGGTTTGATCAGAGAAAGATTGAATCCTTGTGCAGTACCTGTAGTGTTAGCACCTAAGAAGGATGGAGAATGGAGAATGTGTACAGACTCTAGAGCAATCAACATGATCACAGTTAAGTATAGATTCCCTTTCCCTAGGATGGATGATATTATGGATTGTTTGAGTGGAGGAAAATATTTTACAAAGATAGACCTGAAGAGTGGATACCATCAAATCAAAATCAGAGAAGGAGATGAATGGAAGACTTCTTTTAAGACAAATGAAGGACTGTATGAGTGGTTAGTAATGCATTTTGGATTGACAAATGTACTGAGTACTTTCATGAGGTTAATGAATGAAGTTTTGAAGAGATTCTTTGGTAATTTTGTTATTGTATACTTGGATGATATTCTAATTTTTAGTAAGACAAAGGAGGAACATTTGCAGTACCTTAGACAAGTATTGCAAAGACTAAGAGAAGAGAAATTGTTGATAAACATCAAGAAATGTAGTTTCATAAAGGAAGAATTGGTATACTTGGGATTTGTGATTTCTATGGAAGGATTGAAGATGGACCTTGAGAAAGTAAGAGCAATTATTGAGTGGCCTACACCTGATAGCATTGGAGAAGTCAGATCATTTCATGGATTAGCTAGTTTCTATCAGAAGTTCATCATAAATTTTAGTTCAATATGTAATCCTATGAAAGAGACAATGAGAGGTGATAGAAAACACTTTAAGTGGACATCAGGAGCAGATAAAAGTTTTGAACTATTGAAGTAGAAAGTAACTGAGCAACCTATGTTGGAATTACCAGATTTTAATAAGTTATTTCAAGTAGATTGTGATGTAAGTGGAAATGCAATAGGAGCAGTCTTAATTCAAGAAGGTAGAACTGTAGCATATTTTAGTGAGAAGTTGAATGATGCAAGAAAAAGATATTTAGTTTATGATCAAGAGTTCTATACCATAATTCAAGCCTTGAAGAAATGGAGACATTATTTGTTCCCTAAGGAGTTTGTGTTGTATACAGATCATCAAGCATTACAGTATCTGAATAGCCAAGGTAAGTTGATTTAGAGACATATGAGATGGGTAGAGTTCATGCAGAGTTACACTTTTGTATTGAAGCATAGGAGTGGAAAGTCAAATAAAGTTGTTGATGCATTGAGTAGGAGAAGGAATTTACTGACAGAGATGAGAGTTGAAGTATTAGGATTTGATGAGTTGAAGAACATGTATGAGGAAGATCTTGATTTTACAGAACCTTGGAAAGCATGTAAGGAACCTGTTGTGATAGATAGGAGTAAGTGGTTGGATTATTTCATTCAGGAAGATGTATTGTTTAAAGGAAATTAGTTGTACATACCTAGGAGTTCAATGAGAGATAATTTGATAAAAGAGAAGCACAATGATGGATTGGCAAGACATTTTGGCATTGATAAGACAATGGCCTTGGTGAGTGAAAATTATTATTGGCCTCAGATGTATAAGGATGTAAGGAAATTTGTGCAGAGCGGTAGAGTATATCAAGTAGCAAAAGGAAGTAGTCAGAATACTGGATTGTATAAACCTTTGATAGTACTGGAGAGACCTTGGAGAGACATAAGTATGGATTTCATTTTGGGATTGTTGAAGACACAGAGAGGACATGATTCTATATTTGTAGTGGTGGATAGATTTTAAAAAATGGCTCATTTCATACCTTGTAAGAAGACAACTGAT
Source organism: Cunninghamia lanceolata (assembly GCA_027924645.1). Lineage (NCBI taxonomy): Eukaryota > Viridiplantae > Streptophyta > Pinopsida > Cupressales > Cupressaceae > Cunninghamia > Cunninghamia lanceolata. The sequence goes on from BSBN01000665.1 coordinate 1,848,067, forward strand.
GGAGTGCATGTAGCTGACCTATTTTTCAAGGACGTTGTGAGATTGCATGGATTACCTACTTGAGCATAGTTTCAGATAGAGATACAAAGTTTGTTGGTTACTTTTGGAAGATACTTTGGAAGAAGATGAAGACTGATTTGAAGTTCAGTTCAACATTTCATCCACAGACTAATCGATAGATAGAGGTAGTGAATAGGAGTTTGAGAAACTTGTTGAGATGTTTGGTTGGAGAAAAGATAGGAAATTGGGATTTGATTCTATCACAAGCAGAGTTTGCATACAATATTTCAGTGAATAGGAGTACTGGAAGGACACCTTTTGAGATTGTAACCGGAGTAAACCCTAGAGGAGTAGAAGAGTTGAGGGATATCAGTATGGAAGATACGAGAAGTGTAGAAGCAAAAGAATTTTTAGATCGTATGGAGATAGTACATAATTAGGTTAAGAAGCATTTGGAGGATATGAGTAGTAAGTATAAAGAGAAAGAAGATGAGAAGAGGAGACATAAGGAATTTGTAGTTGGAGATGAAGTGATGGTATATTTGAGAAAAGAAATATTTCTAGTAGGGACATATAACAAGTTGAAGATGAAGAAGTTTGGACCATGTACGATACTCAAAAAATTTTATTCAGGAAATGTATATGAAGTGGAGCTGTCGGAGACATTGGGTATTTCAACTATATTCAACATTTTAGACATATATCAATATCATGAAGTAGAGTTTAGTGATAGTATTGAAGAGGACTTGAAGACGTAGTTACCACAACAAGTACTGGAGCATATTAAAGACATTTTGGATAGCAAAATTGGATGCAACACCAAAGGAAAGAAATACAAAGAATATTTGGTTAAGTGGAAAGACAGAGTGGCAGAATATTCATCTTGGATTTCTCAGGCTGAGGTGGACTATCTTGGTTTTCCTCTAGTCCCAACAAAGTGAGGAACTCACTTTCTTAACAACCCCAGGTGTTTGATGTAGGAGCATCCCTGGTTCACAAGCAATCTTGAATCAACCAAAAACATTTGCATTTCATTTCATTTTCTTTCATTTTCCAGTTTAGTTCAGTCAGCAACATTTCTTTATTTTGGTCCACATTCTGCCCTAGTTTCATTTCAAACCTTGTGCAACTGGACTTAGCATCTAGACATCTTCATTCACATCATCTCTAATTTTTAAATCATTTGGATTAGTTTTTGAAAAGATATCGCTATCAGAAGATCAATTATTTTCTTAGAACAAAGCATCTTGATAGTCTCAGACAATCAGCTAGAGGAGAAGACTTGTAGAGCACTTTCACAACCTACAGAGCAAAATGACACATCATTCAAGGTACTTTGGATCATTTTCAACCTTCCCTGAAATCCACACTTCATTCCATTCAATTGCGGAGGATTCCAACATGACTAGGTTTGACCTATCTGTGTACACACGTTACACCTCTTCATTGGTATTTGTAACCTTCCTTAGCTAGCGTGGGGGAATCTTATGTTCCAAAGAAGATATATAATTATGTAATTGATGCCTAGGAAAGTAGTTAGTACAATTTGAAAGATAGATAGTTTGAATTCTTTGTGAAGGAGATTCAAAGATTTATCGTGCGCATGTATTGTAACTAAGAATCAATTCCGTGAGCCCTAATTGTAAGCCCACATGTTGCCGGCCAATTTGTATTTTGAATCTTTGATATATTGAATGATTGAATCTACATTTGAGTTATCTTTTGAGTTACTTTCATTGTGTTTACTCTTGCTGCACAGTCTGGACTGTTCACTTTGTGGACCCTCCTAAATGTGACTGCACCAATCCATAACACTTAAGTACAACAGGTTGATGCAACAATATATTCACCCTTTGTAGTTGATAAGGACATTGAGTCTTTCTTCTTTCTAATCCATGGGACCAGTCTGTCTCCCAAAAAGAAAGCTCCTCCGTTGGTACTTCTCCTATCAACATTGCTAGCCCAATCTATATCAGTATAAGCACTCAGAGAAAAGTCATTGGCCTTTTGATACCATAATCCATGTTCCAAAGTGCTCTTTAAGTATTTGAATATTCTCTTGATTGCCTTCACATGTGTTTCCTTAGGATCATCTTGAAATCTTGCAACCAAACACACGACTTGTATAATGTCAGTCCTTGATGATGTTAGGTAGTAGTCCCCCAATCATAGATCTATATTGAGTCTAATTAGATTCAAGTGACTCATCACCTTTACTCAAGTGACAACTAGTTGTCATAGGAGTACTCATAGGCTTGCAATCTTCCATTCCAAACTTATTCAACATTTCCTTAACATACTTTGCTTGAGAGATAAAGATACCCTCATTTGATTGACATATTTGAAGTCCTAAAAAGAATGATATCTCTCCTGACATAGACATTTCAAACTCTTTATGCATCTCTCCTGCAAACTTCTTACATATCTCATCATATCCACAAAAGATTATATCATCAACATACACAGCAATAATTAGAATTTGTTCACCTTCTATTTTGATGTAAAGATTACTATCTATGGTACCTTTCTTGAAACCTTGTTGAAGTAAGTACTTGTACAACCTTGAATACCAAGCCCTAGGGGCTTGTTTGAGACCATACAGAGCCTTCTTAAGTTTGCACACCATGCTTGGATCTTCTAATAACTAAAAACCATCCATCTTCTATATGTAGACCTCTTCTTCCAAGTTACCATTTAGAAAAGTAGACTTAGCATACATCTGATATACCTTGAATCCCTTATGTAATGCAAAAGAAAGAACCATTCTGATTGCTTCCATTCTTGCCACTAGAGCAAATGTCTCCTCATAGTCAACACCTTCAACTTTTTAATATACTTTTCAAAACAATCTTACTTCGTTCCTTACCACTTCTCCATCTTCATTCAACTTATTCCTGAAGAACCATTTTGTTCCTATCACATTCTTGTCTGTGGGCCTCCGTACAAGCTCCTAAGTTTGATTCTTTTCTATTTGATTCAATTCTTCTTCCATGGCTTGTATCCATATATCCTCATTAAAAATTTTAGGTTCTATTCTTGACAGTAAAACAAAGTTTACCTATTCATTTGGTCTTGCAAATCTTATTCTTGTCTGAACTCCTTCATTCTTATCTCCAATGATCTGATCTTCTAAATGATTTTTTAGAACATACTTGGCTAGAGTCTTAGAAGTCTTCTCTAGAGTTTCTTCATTTTCTTCAACTTCTGCAACTTCCTCTATGCAGGCAGGTTCATCTAGCCACTAGTCCTCTTGCTCAACTAAATTTTGATGTGATTCTTCATTAAGTCTTACATTTGCACTCTCAACTATCTTCCTTAGTCTTTTATTGTAGCATTTGTAGGCTTTACTAGTAGTTGAGTATCCAACAAAAATACCTTCATCTTCTCTTGAGTCAAATTTTCCTAGACCTTCTTCATCTCTTCTAATGTAGCATTTGCTTCTAAAAACTCTGAAATACTTGACTATTGTAGATATTCCATTCCAAAGCTCATAAGGGGTCTTGGTGTTGTGCTTTCTTAATTGTCCCCTATTAAGAATATAGATTGTGGTATGAATTGCTTCCTTCTAGTATATATCAGGCAGTTTAGCTTCACTCAACATTATCCTGGCCACCTCCTGGATAATCCTATTCTTTCTCTCTACAACACTGGGTTCTAGTAGCTATATAGTGTCTTTTGATTCCATGTTCTTGACAAAATTCTACAAACTCATTCGAAGTGAACTCACCACCTTTATTAGATCTTAAGCATTTGATTCTAGCATTCATTTCATTTTCAACCATAGACTTAAAGATATTGAATCTATTGAAAGATTCTAATTTTTATTTCAAAAATGTAACACATGTCATTCTAGAGAAATCATCAATGAGTAACATGAAATACCTCTTACCTTGTAAGCTTTTTGTCCTAGTTGGTCTGCACAGGTCTATATGAACCAGATCCAAGGGCCTTGTAGTAGAGTATTCCTTGGACTTGAAAGTTATCCTTGTCTGCTTCCCAATCTAACATTCCTTGCATATTATGTTTGTAGGCTTGATGATCTTTGGCATGTCTCTTACTACTTTCATGGAACTGATCTTCACCAAATTGTCAAAGTTGATGTGCCCCATTCTCTTGTAGCACAACTAGCATTCATTTGTTTGTCCTAACAGAAAAGTCCTCTCATTAATCCGTTTCATATTATACAAGTTGCCTTCTATCTTAAAGCCTTCTGTCACCAGCTTTCCAGACTTTGCTCTCTTGATTCTACATCCTTGATCATGAAATGTGAGATTATATCCTTTGTTGTACATTTGACTTACACTAAGAAGATTATGATTGAGACCTTCTACATAAAGAACATCATGTGTCTAAGACTTTACATCAAGGCTTAGTACCTTTTCCAGTGATCTTTTTTAGAAGAGTTGCCTCCAAACTTAACCAAGCCACCATCCCACTTGCCAAGATTAATAAACTTGTTTTTATCACATGTCATGTGATTTGTACATCCATTGTCTATCACCCATAGATTGGTTTGTCCTTGAGCATGAAATGTTGTTTGGACAATCATTGAGTTCTCAACTCCATTGTTACTTTCATTGTCTTGCTCAGTGGAATCAGTTATCCAAGATTCTTAATTTTCTAGACCATTCTTGAAATACCTTGCTATGTGTCCAAACTTGTTACAAGTTTGAAAAACCATATTAGCATCCAAAATATTTCTTCATTCATTATAGACTTGCAATCCATAGCCTTATGACCAAATTTATTGTAGATAAAACAACAACCAAAGAAAACATGATTGAACCTATTCATGGAAAATTGTCTTGAATGAAGAGATCTTCCTTGAGGCAAGATGAGATCTATACATTTTGTATCATCCAGACCTCCAAGCTTTGCCTTCTTCAATTCCCTTTTGAGTAACTAAATTTCTTTCTGAAGTTTTATACATTCTTTTTGTTGGCAAGAGACACTATATGGATTCATGGTTGTTGTCATTGATGGCAACAAAGGTCATCCCACATATCCGCAAGTCATGATATGTCTCTACCGGAAGTCAGATTGAAGATTGTGGTGGTCCGGTGAACAAGAACAGAGCATGTGGCAAGGTCCGACAGATTGGTCCGGATCTCTCAGAAGAAGTGTCTTGGTGCAGTGCGGATCTGGGGAAGTCAAGAGGACTATCTTGAGTAGTATATTCCAAGGATTTAGCCTCCGGAGATGGACAAGGAAAAAGATATGAATAGTTGAGTACCGGATTCCTGAGAGACAGTGAAAACAGAGGAAGAACTGACTGACTGAGTATCAAACTACTTTCCGGATGTGTTACAGATGATGATAAAGGTTGCGGAGGCATGAATCATGTTTGGCCGACATAATTGATGATATGTACAAGTATATGCTTGATCCGCATTGCTTGGTGAGCAAGGATTCAGCCGACAGAACTAAGTTTGTAAGAAACTAGACTGTTCCGGATGCCGACTAGAAAGATGATGAAATTACTTGTGCGGATATATATAGAGGATGGATTTAGTGGTAAAGCGTGTGAATGAATGTGAGGATATGCGAACAAGTCCAGAGTAGAGTAGAAGTAACAAGAAAGATCCGGTATGTGAAAGGACAGCAGACTAAAGAACAGAGGAAAGATGAAGTGCAGCAGATCAGTATACTGAACCTAACCGGAACTGAACTCCAGCATATGCAGATGCTTCCAATCAGTTCAAGACTGTGATTCTAATCACTTTGTAAGACAGTGTGTCTTCTTGTAGGCAGTGAGCCTCTTGTGAGCAGTGTGCTCGGGCAGTGAGCCCTAATTGGCAAGTGCCATTTTTGTAATTTCCTATTCTTCTAACAGAGAATAATTCTTGGGTTAATCACCCCGTGGTTTTCTCCCTTAACAGGGTTTCCACGTCAAAAATACTGTGTCATGTGTTTCTTATTTCATGGTTTATGTTTTGTGTTTGATTTTATGCTGCTTCAATTAAAAGGAAAGTTTAATAAGGGAAATAATTAGGATAACTGATTCACCCCCCCCCTCTCAGTTATCAACAATTGGTATCAGAGCCAAGTTCCTCCTAATAGAGCCTAACAGCTTGAGGAAGATCTGGGATTTCAAATGGATGCATATGGTTTAAGGGAGCAACTCAAGACTGCCCTTGAGGATCTTGAACAGTCAAATTCTGAAGTCAGTGAATTAAAGGAAAGACTCAAACAGGCTGATGAATTCATGAGAGAATTAAAAGACAAATTAAGTCTCTCTATGAAAAAGAGAAAGGAGCTGCTTCAACAGTTGGCAAGACAAAGTGAAGAAAGCAATACAAGTGAGGAATTGACTGAGCAAACCAAGTTATGTGAAAAGTTATCAAAAGAAGTCATTATGTTAAGACATGAAATGGAATCAGGAACCATAAAGTTTACTCAAGAGATTGAAGAAAAAAGAAAGGCTGAAGACAATCTAAGACAATCTCTTAAAGAAAAATCAGAAGAATGCCACCAGATGGACAGGATTATCAGACACCTTGAATCTGATCTTGAAGATTCCAAAGATAATGAAGGAAAACTTGAGGATCAAATTGCCTCTCTCAAAAGAGACCTTCAAACAGCAAATGAATATAAAGAGAAATTCAAGATAAGTTCTGCTCAACTTGAAGTTCTTCTTGGAAGTCAAAAGAGGACAGATGACAAGTATGGCTTGGGATATGAGAAAGGAGAAAGCTCCGGATCCGGTCAGAAGAATCTTGGATCAGAAAATCCAAGGAGCAGACCTAGAAGACCTCCGGTAAGACAGCCAAATGCTCAAAAATATCCATCCTTCAATGGATACTGCCACAGCTGCAACCATTTTGGTCACAAAGCTAATCAGTGCAGAATGAGAATGAATCAGATTAATTCATCCTTCTCCGGACAGTGCTTCAACTGCAAAAGGTATGGACACAAATCCCATGAATGCAGAATTATGCAAGTAAACAAATCATTCAAAGGTAAATGCTTTACATGCAATAGAGTAGGTCATATGGCTAATCAATGCAGATCAAGGGGATATCAGTTAAATATGCAAAGAAATGTTATTTGTCAAATCTGCAATAGGTCCGGTCATAATGCTAAAGTCTGCAGAAACAAGAATCAGGACAAAAGAGGTCCGGTGTATAATCAGAATCAAGACAAGGGTAAACAAAAGATGAATGCGGATGAAGTTAGGAATCAGATGAGCAAGATTTGGGTGAAGAAAAGCTCAGAGAATGTAGAGGTTGGATCCGCACCAGATTCTGGTGCTGATATTTCTTCCGGAAATTAAAAAGTGAGCTCAGGCTCAGGGGGAGACTCAAAGAAGATTCTGTTCCCCCAGCCAAACAAGTTGTGCCGGATGTGGCACAAGATGCGGATTAAAGGGTTTGTAGATATAAGTCCTGAGATGTTTCAGTCAAGTTTTCAGAGGTCCGCATGGAGTTATGAAGAAGCTGTGTTCGATTAAGTTAGACCTGTTCAGGGAGGTGCTCCGGTATGATAAAGGATTACAAAAAGGTCCGGAGAGATCCGGAAGTGCACGATCTTGTCTTGCGGATTGGACAGAGTGTTTGGGATGTTCTTGTAATATGTTACCTAGATTTATTCATGATTTAAAGATCCGGATGATATTCAGTGATCAGGACTAATCCGGGATACTCCAAGCTGTCCAGACATGGTAAACCGGAATAATGCAGGTGAAGCATTTATTGCAGACAGATATTAGGGTTTGCGGAGCAATATAAGGGATTTCTCAAAAGTTATCTGCTCATTCTACACTTGAGAAGAAGCGAATAGTGGAGCTCTGCAACAAGGTTCATCAAGCACACCAAGGATCTCCTGCCGAAGCTATTGCATAAAGAAATCAATCCAACCACTCCGTGCAAACCGAAGGCGCATAAGGTATTCTTCGTTTTTCATTGCCTCACTGCAAATCTTTGAAGAATGGCTACTCCAAACATAGTTAAGATCTCTGATAGACCTCGCCCCTCATTCAAGAAACATCCCTACAAATCGTTGGAGGTAGATCCACTAGGAGCCTTCTCTAGTGTTCCCCACGGAGTCTTACATACTGAAGATATTAGGGTTTACATACACGCAAACATTGAGGAATTTGGGGAATTCAAATTAAGAGACCTCTACCACAAGCAACTGATAGACAATGCTTTTGAGCTCAAACCAGAGTATAAGGGTATCCAGAAGAAACAATTTGAGCAATTCATTCATTTCCCTAGCTTTGAAGAAGATGAATGGGTCCGGTATGTACTGAGCAGGATGCATGACAACTTCCTTTGGCTAGATAAACCCTGCAAGATCACCAAAGAAGCAATTAGAGCAGTAACTGGTCTATACTCTTCCGGGGGGGTACCTATCCTCAAATCTGTCAAGAACAACGTTGTAACTGAGGCCACCGGATCAAAATATGATAAGAGAGCAATGACCATTGAAGATATTTCGGATCCGGATATCAAATATGCATCAATGATAATAGGATACAAGATCTATCACTCCAGCAGGGAGAATTCTGTATCCGGAACTGCAATATACACAGCATATGAAATGCTAAGAAAGAATGCAGATTATGATCTTTGTGAACTACTACTAAGCCAATTGATGGAAAATGTACAGAAAATCAAGAAAGACAAGAAGAACTCCTTTAAGTATGGTACTCTCATTGTATGTCTCTTCTTTTACTTCATGAATGAGCTACCCGGAACAAGTGGATGGGTATGGCAGAACGACAAACCTGTTGCAGTCCAGATAAGAGACTATTTGCATGGACTTGGGGATGCAAAAGCGAGAAATACAGCTCTATGGGGATACTTCAAAAACTTTCAGAGCATGATGCAAGCAAGAGAGAGAATTCCCCAGTCACTCATTGAGAAATACAAGGACTCAGTATGTTTTATGGTTGACACTGATCAGTGCCTAATGGAGGCAGTGGAGCCAAGGACTGTCTGGATCATGCCCATGGGGTATGAAGTTGATGAACAGATAGTAGAGCTGCATGTTCAACACATGCTAAGTCAGCCCAAAGATCCTAAGGCAGAAAGGTTTGGAACCTTTGAGGAGCTGAGCGTGAAATTACATGTAGAACTCAGGGAACCTGAGATTAAAAGAAAAGTGAGAAAAGAAGTAGAGCACATTGCTCAAGGCCTAGGCATCTCAAAAGAGGCACTTGATGCCAGCCGGGAAAAGAGGAGAAAGGCTGAGGAAGAAGAGAAAAGCAAAGAAAGTGCTCCGGTTGAAACCCCCACCCGGACCAGATCATCAAAGAGATCTGCACCTTCCACAACCAAAAGCTCAAAACCGGAAGTCCAGGCATCCGGTAAAAGATCCAAGACAAAAGCATCAAGGGCTTATGAAAGCCAAAAGGATGAAGAGGAGACAGAATCAGATGAAGGAGTAAGAGAAGTAAAGAAACAGAAAAAGAAAGGATTCGGTAAGCCCTCCACAGGCCAAGACAAGGAGGAAATGGCAGAGGTAACTGTTGAAAAGCCCACTCTGTCACTAGAGAGCATAATCAAGTCGGTCACGGTGGATGGAAACCTTCAACCAATGACTGAATCCTATGATGACTTCAGTGAGGCAGACCAAAAGACTCTGCAGGAAGCCACAGTTAAATATCTGAACACATACAATAAGGCTTTCATTGAGATCATATCTCTCATTCCTAAAAGCCTAGAGAAGGAAATGGAAGTAAGAAAGAATAATGCGCATGCCAAAGATCTTGAGATCCGGGAGCAGATAGCTATTCAGCTATATCCTCAAATTGATCCCAAGACAATGAACATGATCTTCAAGGACTGCAGAGATGAGTTCAGAAGTAAAGCCAGGATGAATCAGCTCATGCTTGGTGAGACTGACAAAGTGGCACAAGAGACAGAAGAAATCCTCCGGAAGGCCTTCAAAAGGTTCAATCTTCCTGTTGTAGAGGACTTAGGTGCAGAAACAGCTGCTGACTTGGAATCTTCTGTTCCGGAAGAAGTGAGCCCTGAACAGACAAGTGAGGACTTGGGACCCTCTTCTCCAGAAGAAGTGACCCATGAACAAGCAAGCATCTCTCCTCCGGTTTCCCCTACAGTCTCCGGATCCAAAGAAGAAGAGCAATTGCAGGAGAAGGAAGCAGTGGTGACAGACAAAGAGGTTGACAGTTCTAAGACTGCAGAAGAAAAGAAACATCTGTCTCCGGCAAGAGACACTGCACAAACTGTTCAACAATTTTTGAGCAAAGAAACTCTAGAGATTGATGAACCGGAGCTTCTAAAAGGTCCATTTGATTTTGACTCTCTCTCTCCGGTACAAACAATGAAGATAGCTTCATTTGCAAATGCCAAGGCAAATGAAAAGCTCCTAAAGTCTCATATGGAGGACTGTGAGTTGATAGAGGCTGCTTCCGGAGTACTTGTAAAGATCATGCCATCAATCCAAATAGATCCGACTGCCTCCACTTCCGGTAATCTAAAAACCTTAGTCAGCAGTATTGATACACATTTTAATTCTCTAGAAAAATCAGCTGAAGACAAGGTCCGGAAGGAATTTTTGGATAAGAGATTTTCTGAAATATTAGAATTAATCTCTAAGGATAGGAAGATTGTAAGCATTGGAATAAAGAGCTTAGAAAATGCTCTTAAGGATGGCGGTGACATCTACAAATTTTGTATATCTTGGTCAAAGGCAACAACAGCAATTGACAAGAAAATAAAAGAAGAACAGGACAAGCTTCAAAGCTTATCTCAAAGTTTTGATCCTCTCTCTTCCTCTATAATAAATCAAGAATGTCAGACTATTGCAGTCTTGAATGAAATAAAGAATCTTGAGAAGGAGAGGAAGAACATTACCAACCGGATGGGAGAACTTAGAAGGATTATAGTCCCTAAGTTGGAAACGATGCATGAGGCCATCAGTGATGCCCAGACCACCGCCCATACAAAAGATCCGACAGATCTCAGGCGGGCAGAAGCTTTTGCATTTTTGTTGAGTGGTCACATTTCAATCCTGGACAGAATGAAGCTTAGTTGGGCTACTGAAATGGTTCAACTGCAGACATCCTTTGCAGACATTCTGCAGTATATGTGAGTATGTAAATATGCAGCTATATATAGAAAATTTTTGAAAATTTTGGTGTGCGGACCCTACCCTTTGCCATTGATGTCAAAGGGGGAGTGAGGAGCAGTGAAAAATGAGGAATCCAACTCAGGGGGAGTTCCGGAAATTGTATATAAAGACAGAGCATCAGCAAAGGGGGAGCATAGTGTAAACACTTAGTCATTTTTCACTAAGTGTTGCCATCAATGCCAAAGGGGGAGATTGTTGGCAAGAGACACTATATGGATTCATGGTTGTTGTCATTGATGGCAACAAAGGTCATCCCACATATCCGCAAGTCATGATATGTCTCTACCGGAAGTCAGATTGAAGATTGTGGTGGTCCGGTGAACAAGAACAGAGCATGTGGCAAGGTCCGACAGATTGGTCCGGATCTCTCAGAAGAAGTGTCTTGGTGCAGTGCGGATCTGGGGAAGTCAAGAGGACTATCTTGAGTAGTATATTCCAAGGATTTAGCCTCCGGAGATGGACAAGGAAAAAGATATGAATAGTTGAGTACCGGATTCCTGAGAGACAGTGAAAACAGAGGAAGAACTGACTGACTGAGTATCAAACTACTTTCCGGATGTGTTACAGATGATGATAAAGGTTGCGGAGGCATGAATCATGTTTGGCCGACATAATTGATGATATGTACAAGTATATGCTTGATCCGCATTGCTTGGTGAGCAAGGATTCAGCCGACAGAACTAAGTTTGTAAGAAACTAGACTGTTCCGGATGCCGACTAGAAAGATGATGAAATTACTTGTGCGGATATATATAGAGGATGGATTTAGTGGTAAAGCGTGTGAATGAATGTGAGGATATGCGAACAAGTCCAGAGTAGAGTAGAAGTAACAAGAAAGATCCGGTATGTGAAAGGACAGCAGACTAAAGAACAGAGGAAAGATGAAGTGCAGCAGATCAGTATACTGAACCTAACCGGAACTGAACTCCAGCATATGCAGATGCTTCCAATCAGTTCAAGACTGTGATTCTAATCACTTTGTAAGACAGTGTGTCTTCTTGTAGGCAGTGAGCCTCTTGTGAGCAGTGTGCTCGGGCAGTGAGCCCTAATTGGCAAGTGCCATTTTTGTAATTTCCTATTCTTCTAACAGAGAATAATTCTTGGGTTAATCACCCCGTGGTTTTCTCCCTTAACAGGGTTTCCACGTCAAAAATACTGTGTCATGTGTTTCTTATTTCATGGTTTATGTTTTGTGTTTGATTTTATGCTGCTTCAATTAAAAGGAAAGTTTAATAAGGGAAATAATTAGGATAACTGATTCACCCCCCCCCTCTCAGTTATCAACACTTTTGTCTTGGCTTCAATCACATCTTTTTATTCTTGATTCTCCTTCCTTGCACAATCTAGGTCTTCAAGAGAATTGAAAGAAACTTCCTTTTGGCATTGAACTATGACTTAATTTCTCATTTCATAGGTAGTGAGGGACCCAAACAGTTCTACCATGGTGAGTTTATTCAAGTCTTTAGCTTCTTCTATTGCATAAACTTTTGAATCAAATCTACGAGGGAGGGATCTCAGGATTTTCTTTACAACCATTGATTCAACTATATCTTCACCCATACTTCTGATTCCATTCAAAGTTTCATCTACCTGGTGTAAGTAGCTAGCTATGTTCTCTTCTTCTTTCATCTTTAGATTCTTAAATACTATTTTGTAGGATTGTGATTTGGCTTCCTTTATGGTGTCATCTCCTTCATAGAGACCTTTGAGCTTATCTGATATCTCCTTCATTCTCTTGCACCACACAACCTTGACTAACTTTGAACTGCTCAGACTACATAAGATTGTATTCTTAGATTTGGCATTATTCTCATGGGCCTTATTCATGTCCAAATCTATGATCATGGGATGACTGGTTTCAACATAATCAATCTTAGTCACCCTTAAGACATCATGCCCTAGTGAGGTAAGATAGGCTTCCATCCTTACACTCTAGAAGTCATAGTTATTCCATGAAACATAGGAGCTTTAGAAGAGGACTCATTCTGATCCATGTTTTCTATTCCAAGATCCACCTTCAACTGTTAGGTTGCACCAAGGAACCCCGCTCTGATACCAATTGTTAGAACACAAGGATATACTGAGAGGGGGGGTGAATTAGTATATCACTAAAATGTATTTCAGTTAATCATTAACAATCAAAACTTGTAACTTCTTTAGCCAGAATATCAGCAAATTAAACCAATTAAAGCACAACACAAGCACATAGCCACAGCACCAAATTTATGTGGAAAACCCAAGAAGGGAAAAACCATAGTGAGCAAGCTGCTTGGATCTACTATCCAAATCCAGCCTCACAAATAAAGATAATATAGGAATACAATATTATTTATGGGCTACAACCCAAATGAAGATACAACTCCCTAAAATACAATGCAATGAAACTTACAGAATGAGGCTACCACCTTTGGATATAACATTTAATAGACCTTACTGAACAAACCACCTCCGCATCATTAACACACTTCACTTTGTCACAAAACTTTACTTTCTCTGCTTAGCAAACACTGCTACCTCCAACACACCTTCACAAACATTCTCACATTTTCTCACACATCTTCACACACTCTCACACACTCATACTTTCCTCAACAACAAGATCTTTCATATATACCTTCTGCAAATTCAAAAATCCTTCTCCCAAGTTGGCCAAGAATTTGAAATGTGTATTCATGAAACATGCATGGCCACATCAAGTCGGCATCCAAAAGATGTAGAAAATCATCAGGCGGGAACATTGAAAACACATGAAGTCAGCCCAACAAACATTCATATTTCCACCCAATAGCTCTAGAGACCAAAATTGGTACCAGAGGGAACAATTAACATCATGTGGATCATCACACAAGCAACATAAGACTTACACAAATCTTCTTAATCAATCCTTCTTCTGAAATATATGTCTTCTTTCTGGCGCAAGTAAGCAAAAACTGAGCCTGGTATCACAAATAAACGCTGAACACACAATCTTAAGATAGAACATTGAAAAACTAACTTGCAGTACACTTCAATACCTGAAACCTAAGTTGAATCATTCATCTGAATATTTGAACTTATCCTCCAAACATCAAAGCCAAAAGATAAATTGCGGTAAAATGTAGTGGCTTATGCTTTCTCCCCTAAATAAACCTAGTCAACAACAAGATGTATCTTTGTTCTATTGACCCCAAAGAACCTCTTTAGTACACCTTAGCAACTGAATATTGAATATTATCATCTTGTCACCTATAAATGATCATCCTTCAAACTGCATGACCTCAACTTGAAAGGCAGAGAAATGCGGAGCATTTCTTAGGTGCATCCTGACTGCATCAATTCTGAACAACTGTCTTCACTCTATGAGCTATAGAATCTTCTGTGTTAATCTTCAAGCTGTGAAATTAGGAACATACAATCTTCACACATGTCTCTAACCAAATGCCAAACTGCAAGGTCATATCATCAAATGTGGAGGAATGCAGAGCATTCTCCTAAGCTTATTCTATGCAAAATTCAGTGCCTTGGACAACCCAAATCTTTTCTTTCAAAACTAAAGAAATGTTTTTCCTCGGGAAATAAAGAATACAATATTTACCACATTAGAGAGTTCACTCTTATCTTCATACAAAAACATCAAAATCTTTTCTTAAATAAATAATCTTCATGTTAGTACACTCTTTGTCTATACAACTTCAAGAAATATTGATGATGTATTCATTGTCTTACTCTTCTTATATCTGATCTATCTTCTTTGTATTCATCTCTGATTACATTTCCACAGACTTCCTTTGACATTACCTCAACATTCTTCAATCTAGTATTGTTGACAACACAACTGGGTTTCCCACTGTTGACATCAATGACAATATGAGTGCAACATGAAAAAATAATGTTACCCATTGCTTGGGATTCCTTGGTGTATTTACAAATGTGGATTGAGTAAAAGCAAGAAGTTGGGTCCACATATAGGGGAAGCATGGGGCAAAAAAAATCCTGACAGGAATGAGTACTCGTTTAGGAATGGGCACTCGAACCTAGAATGAGTACTTGTTTTGTTTTATAGAATGGGTACCTATTTTAAAACAGGTACCCATTTTGTTTTTTATTGTTTTTTTAGAAATGGGTACCTGTTTCTAAATGGGTACCCATTCTGTTTTGTTTTTTATTCTTGTTGGAATGTGTACCCGTTTTAAAATGGATACCCATTTTGTTTTTTAATGTTTTTTAGAATTAGTACCCGCTTTAAAATGAGTACCCATTTTTAAATTTTTTAATTTCACACCCATGTTTTTGGTTTGGTTTTAGACTCGGGAAAGGCATGGTTAGCTGACCTCTAGCCTTGGACCTACAAGTACAAGTTTATGTTCAGAGAAAGATGAAAGACTAACTTTTATATGGCTGACTACATTTTTTTTAAATTTTTTTACAAAATTAAAAATCATTATAGATGATGATGTGTAGTTTTCAAATATGTATTTTTTTATTAAACTTGTTTTTCTATTTATTAAATAATTTATGAGCAAACTGGTCCAAAAACTTGAAATGACATGTGTTTGTATTTTTTTAATAAATTTTAATTTTTAAAGTTTTAAAAAAAAATTATGTCATCAATTTACACATCATTCTTTACACAATGAAAAAAAATTATTTTATGATTATTTTTGCTCAAATTATGTTGGTCGTACACGAGAGGTTTTCAAAAACAACAATTAGGGCCAATAAAAAATTAATACAAAAAATATATTTGGAAATAAATTATAAAAAAATATCCTCATCAAACTTCACTATAATACACATCTTTTTCTAAAAGGATTTAGAAAAATACTTTTATTTAGGTCAATATATGTTGGTCATACATGTGCATGGTATGGTCTTAAAAAATTACTTTTAAAAAGTGGTTTTTGTTCAAGCCTATGAAAAATTAATTTGTATGATATGGGTGTTAGAATAAATTACATATTTGAAAACTAGATTCAAAATGCTACACTTCATATTACTAGACTTTCTTTAGATTTTATGTGTAAGTGCTTCAAATTTTGACTCCAATTGGGAGAAATTTTAATTTTTAGGGAAAACACTTCCACTTTTTAGCCAAAAAGTGGACCCAACTTCTTACACTGACTTGATTTCTCAAATACAAAAGCACAACCTTAGTAGTGAGATGGATGGATGATAGCTCAAATGGATGTGTGATTTTCTTCAACAAATGCTCAAAAGCACTGGGAAATATGGATGCCAATTGCTCAAAATTCATGAAGGGTGAGGATAGACATATTTATAGCCTCCAATGGAGATCGATCAATGATGGAGGACATTAGATGAAATCGATGGATGAGATAAACTTAGGAATCATGAGTGAATGTGCACATGACAAGTGTACATACAAAAATTTGATTTAAAGAGTTAATTGCTTTCTTGACTAAAGATAGGATTGATTTTCATAAAAATAGAATGTTTTTTCTATTTAATGAATTGATTGAGAAAAACAAAGATTTAAAGCCAATTAAACTCAATTTTTTATTTTTCTTTTTGACATGCAATAGATAAAATTAAATAATAAATTATTTAATTTGTTTGCATGGAAGATATTTAGAAGAAAAAGATAAATTTATATTAAATAAACAAATTTATTTAATTTTTTGTGCATGATGGAAGAAAATAAATAAAATAATGATTTTATTTATTTTGAAGATAAGAAAAAGTCAACTTAAATAAATTAGAAGAATTTATTTAATTTTGGAACAATAATTAGCTAATTAAATAATTAAAATTATTTAATTATGTGGATAGGTGGAATAAGATAATGAACTAATCAAATAATTGGTTTATTTAATTAATGGGAAAATAGAAGAATAAATCTGGTGAAATAATGCAATTAATTAATTAAGAATCATTTAATTAATGTTGATTAAGGTGAATTAGAAGAATTGATGATAGAAGAATGATGCGTATTCAAGATGATGATGCAATGGTCATTTTTGGGTGTCTACAGTTAGTTTCTAGTCTACATAGTCAAGGTCCTATTCACACATAAGCTTAAGTTTACTTAGATTTTTAGAAATTTGTCTCACCTCATGTGGTGAAGACACGTGTCCTCATACATATGAGACACCTCTTTCATTTTATCTTGCCCCTTTCCTCACACATGTCATGTGAGTTAGACTAGTGTTGTATACTTGTAGGGGTAGTCAGTAGTTGATTCCTACCTTCCTACCTCATCCTCCTCACCTATTTATGCAAGGCTTCTCTTTGTATTAAATTACACAATCTCTTGCTTATTGTGCTCCATTTTTCACTTGTGGAAGGTTATGCTATTTGTGCTTGCTAATCTTGGCTACTCCAACATGGTATCAGAGTCATGCTTGCGCATTCCTTCTCAAATTGGTGACTCCAACACTTATCCCTATCATGAGAGCATCATGGAGCCATATGGACCTTGTCGTTGAGTCCGAAAGGCTCAAGAAATGAAGAATAGCCTTTCAATTGGCATTTTTTGGTAAAGTCATTTTTTTGCAAAATTCTTGCCCTCATGCTTGAATAGTACAATTTTTGGTTTAAAAAGGAAAAACAAATTAGCAGAGGGCCATATTGCCTCCTACCATTTTTCGCTATATGGTGAAAAAATTTCTCTTGCGGATTTTTTAAGGTATCTCATCTCCTCAGCCTTTGATTTCATTCCTATATGGAATTTTTGTAAAAAATTACAAAATTTCTTTGTAGAAGGCAAATTTGCCCCCTACAATTTTGTAGTTATTGGGTCAATTTTTCATTTTTTGGTCTGTTCTATGTTGCAGAAGGTGCTTTTCTAGCCTATTCATCCTGGTTATTGGATGCTAGTTTTCAGGCTCACTCTGTGCTTTCTCATCTCTTAGGGCACCTCGACCCAACCTCACAACAATCCTGAGCTCCCAATGACCTCAAGCTCTTCTATGGTCAGCTTTGTGTTTCATGGGTTTACATTTGTAGGGTTTGACACCAGTTAAAGCTTATTGTTTTGTAGAGATTGTGGTTCTAAGAAACCCTCATTGTCGTTTGTCATCTTTGGTCATTACTATCTATGTATGATCACACCAATTCGCCAAAAGCATTCTTTTCTACTAGGCCCATTTGCTCTGGCCACCCATCGACTCTCATTGCAAGAACAACCTCTTTGAAGATCTAATCCTTTTGGTCATAGGCTCCATTCAAAGGTCAACTTCATTTCGTTGATCAACTTCAATTTATAACATTTCTAGCCGATCTTCAACTATGGCTCTCTTTTGGGCTAGTTCTCTTAGCCTTTAGCCCTTCATGGGCCAGTCTCTCTCACAAATTCATTACCGCCTTTGGTTCTTTGGTTGAGCCTACTCATGGGCATCTTTCTCTGCCTCCCATTTGGCCACTTTATTGGCCCTTGGGTTGTGCAACACAACCCAAGGCCCTTACTCTGGCCTCGTTTAGCTGCTTTGGCCCCTTCAAACGGCCTAACAAGCCCTCTTTTAGAACTCCACATCTTTTGGCACCCACATTTGCACCCTTCACTTGACACAAGCCTCCAACTGCCCATTTGACTCATTAGGCCTACAAATCGGCCCATTTGGGCTCTACATCCAATGCTTCTACTTCAACTTTGGGCCTTCTTTACTCATGTTTTTTGTTCTGCAGAAGCAATGTTGCAAGCTTCCATAGTTATTATATGTCAAGCCAACATCAAGTTTTGACCAAGTTGACTACTCTATAGAGCCAACACTTGTTAACTTTAGAGGTTTATTCTCAATGTTTGTTTGTTGTTTGTTGCAACATTAATGTTTTTTGTTACACATTCAATGTTACCAATAGGGTATATAAAAGGCTACTAGTTACTGTTAGAATTATTTGTGACATTTTAAACCTCTAGTAGGTTAAGAGGACATGCCTATTAATCATGAAAAACATTAACCACAAATAGTTATAACTTCCTACTAGACAAACCACCACTTTTATTGTAATAGTTAGTATTATATTCTAACCAATACTAGTTAGAAAACCACCAAGATGGCATTTTATATTAATGGTTAGTACAATCAAGTTAACATTTTTTGGCAAGTACACAGTCCACTAGGGCCTTCAAAGTGCCTAACATCAGCATTTTTTTGTATTTTTCTATAACTTTCACCCGTAGAGGCAAAAATCAACAAATTTGTAGTCAACAAAAAGGAGTTTCTGTGTACTTAGCTGCAGTGAAGTCAAACTAAATTTTTTTTGCCTTTCTGACTGGTTTTTTAACCTTTGAAGTCATTGTAGGTGGAAAATTTTGATAGGGCATAACTTTTACCCACCATATCAAAATTTCATGAATTTTTTGAAAGTGCTCAAAATTTTGCAAGGAATTCAAAATTGTAAAAAAAATTAAGATTCGGATTGCACATTTTGTAAAAATCACCGTAACTTATAAACAATCAATTTTGTGTCTGATCTTCAACAAGTTGTAATTTTTCTTGCATTTCTTTCTGAGGGGGATTCTAAAATAGTCATACTCATTTTGGGGGGGCAAAATTTCATTTCTACTTGGATATTTATTAAAATTTGATCATGTATATTGTTGTGGATGACACACATAATTCCTTCCATTTGAGTATTCTCAATAAACCTCTTAATAAATGGAAGATTAAATGTGGATATCGTGGGCTAAAATGGCATACAACAAAAGAATGTCATTATCATAAACTTGATAAACTTAGACAACAACTTCCTCATGCTTATCAATTTTTTATTGAGTCATTATAAAGCACTTGTAGAAAAATCTCATCTCACTAAGCCAACTTATGAGACACCACCATTAGTTGGGTATGTACACTATAGTCAGATGACTTACATTGAGATCTCATCTACACCATCATCACCTATTGCTACATTT
The DNA here is from genome assembly GCA_027924645.1 of Cunninghamia lanceolata. Lineage (NCBI taxonomy): Eukaryota > Viridiplantae > Streptophyta > Pinopsida > Cupressales > Cupressaceae > Cunninghamia > Cunninghamia lanceolata. The sequence continues at coordinate 1,868,021 of BSBN01000665.1, forward strand.
GAATCCAGAGTTGATACCTCCATGGCTTCTAGTGATTTATTGCACTAGGACATTGATATCATTTTTCTAGATTTCCCACATTGGGATGCATAGCTACTCGACATTTCATGTCTTTTCATAGAGTCTCACATTGCAAATTTGGGACACTATTGAGGAAATTTGTCTTCTTTCAGATTCCATCTTTGATAAAGTTGAATCACCATATTCATCTTCAGATTTTATTGTTCTTGCCTTGCCTATATCAACTTCTATAGTGCTAGATTCTATAGATATTTATGAGTCCACATATATTTGACTTCATCATCATGTATTTTGACATCCTCTGCAATAGTCTCATATTCTTCTAGGTCTAGTAATCATCATACATCCATGGTTCTTAATACTAAATATTTTATGGTACTTGATCCATTCTATCATCATTTGTCACATCATAGAATTGGCTTGAAGATCCTTAAGAATCCTTCGAAGACATCATGGGCATCATCTATATCTTTGAATCATGTGCAGAATTCAAAGACCTTCATACTTCTTCATGTATGTTCCTATTTGAAATGAGAAAGATCAATTGCACACTTATGTGGTTCATTTTCTTCCTAAGAGTTAATGTTCATGGATCATCTTCAACATCTAGTGTCAAGCTTCTAACAGTACTATAGGAGGTATTTTAAGAGGAGGTTGCATGGTTAGTCTTCTCATATCATTTTTGGGAGGATCCATCTCTTCACATGGATTTCATTCCTTCACATTTTTGGTGGGTCGCATAGAACTTCTCATTTTTCCTCTCCTATGGGGGGAATATCTATTTACATTAATGTTAGAAGTAGTCCTTGGGGGGTCATGTATAGTCCTCCTTCTTTCTTCTTCACTTGCACAATTTATTCATGCATCATTTCTCTTTTGGAGGAAAGATTTTTTCCCATAGGGCTTTCTTTCTTTCTCCACTTTATAAGAAATTCATTTGTACATGGGTACCTAACATGGCCTACTAGCAAGGACCCATCATCATCTTTGTATTCTCCCTATGTTACACTTAAGGGGGAGTGTTAGTGTAAATAGTGGCTTTATCTAACTAGTTAGTTTCTAGTCTACATAGTCAAAGTCCTATTCACACATAAGCTTAAGTATACTTAGCTTTTTAGAAAGTTGTCTCACCTCATGTGTTGAAGACGCGTGTCCTCATACATATGAGACACCTCTTTCATTTTAGCTATCCACTTGCCCCACACATGTCATGTGAGTTAGAAAAGTGTTGCATACTTGTAGGGGTAGTCAGTAGTTGATTCCTACCTTCCTACCTCCCCCTTCTTGCCTATTTATGCAAGGCTTCTCTTTGTATTTTAAACACTCTCATTGTATATGCTAGATATGCTTATTGTGCTCCATTTTTCACTTGTGGAAGATTATTCTATTTGTGCTTGTTGATCTTGGCTACTTCAATAGGGAGGCTATCTCAAAATTTGAAAAAATGGAAAAGGAGTTAACAACTCTAAATGATAAATTCAAGGAGGAACTAGGTAACTTGGACACATGGAAAAAAAATATCAATGAGAGAATTGTAGTTCTAGATAAGGATTCAAATTCTATTAAGGAGAACCTAGAGTGGGTGCTTAAAGTGAGTTACTACACTATTCAGAATAGTGTAGCTGGAATCAAAATTCTGACTAAAAAACTAAAAGACATTCAGGAAGGGTAGGTTGTGCAGGGAAATGAAAAAGGTGGCAAGACTAATCAAGTTGGTCCTAGTACTTGAACTCATGCAAGAAAGAATAAATATTTCAATGAGGAGAAGAAAGAATTGTTGGGTTCTCTTAAGCTTCATGAAGATTTTTATCAATGGGAGATGGAATCTATTGAGAGATTGAAGCAGTTGTAGCTATGCTTCCCCTGGTTATTGTTGTTGTAGTATTCTTTCTATTTCTTCTTTCATATGTTGGTGTTTTGTCTTTGTTTTTTTGTGGTTTCACTTAGGTGAATAGTTTGTCATCAATTGGATATGTTTTCTCTATTAGATAGCCTTTTGTAAAGGGTTTCAGGGTCCCTTCAAAACCTACTTTACCTTAAATAAAAAACAACATGATTATAGGGGAGTTACATTCAAATCTTGGTGAACATTATGACATATGTTATGACACATCATAAGACATCTTTAAATGGGGATAATGGAGTTTAAATGGAGTGTCAAAGTTCGTGAGTTGGTTATGATAGATTATGGTAGTATAAGAGGATCTTCAAATATTAGCATGTTGACCCATCATAGATTTTTTCATTTTAATTCTTCATATGGATTTGGGTTCCATTAGTGGTATTCTCCCATGGTTTATAATTTTTAGTTTCCTAATTTGCATCTTCTATATATTGGTGCTTAGGATGCATATATACTCTGATATATTTTTTGTAGGGGTTATTCTACCAAAATTTCCTTAGAATTGTCTTGGTTGTTATTCTATGAAGGATTGGGTCTATTGATGTATTTTTATTGGATTATTACTATGGATACATTGGTTTGAAACTTGGAAGGTGGGTTTTTTCTTGAAAGGGTTTTCCTAGGATAAACACTATGCCATCGTGGTATTATTTTTGTGTGTATATGTTGTTTTGAAACTACTAGATCATATATTGCATGAATTTATCTCCTCATTGATTATTTTAGGAAATGTTTTAGCTCTCAACTTCCTTTTAATATGTTCTTATATTTTTCTCTTTCTTATAATTTATATTAAACTCTTATCTCTCACTAGCATTGCAAAAAAATTTCAATCCTATTAACTGATTTATGGTTGATAACACACATTAATATATAAATTAAATCAACACGAGAATCTATAATAGAAAAAACAATATGTAACCTTTTCTTATTAATTGTATAGAATTTTTTTTGTAAATCCAATTTATGCCATGATTTTAAAACATCACTCTATATATCACAAGAATTAAAACAAGATAATGAATAATATCAATTCAACATCCATCGATAATAATGAATTAAAAGATTGAATATTATACAAATGGTTATACAAAAATTAAGTTCAACATATGATCTCAAACTAATCATAGTTGTCAAAACTCTTTCAGTTTTATATACAAAGAACTAAATAGTTACAATTGATTCTACAATCAATTACAATGAGAAAAAATTCCTTTACAATATTTGTTCTACATCATAACAAGTAATACACATTTACTTTCTGTCAATTTTAATTTCTACATACTATAATCTTCTTTCCAAAGTCTTCTTTCACAAACTCGAAGAATAGAGAGTATCATCAGAATGACTTCCACCCTACCACAAAGCAATAAACTTCCCTGTGCTATTCTATAAGAGAAGCCTGGCCCATCACAAAGATTCTAGCAAATCGTGGATGACATGTATGAAATCAATGCTATCATGATATTACTAGCATTAAAGCATTCATAACTGATGCTCAAAAAGAAAACATATATCTAAATGCAATGTCCTTTAACACCATGATGTGGCAGAGAAGAAACTCAAACAATTCATTATACTAACATTTGAGTAATAGCTTGGGCCAAAGAAACTCTTGTTTTATGTACACAGGTTTAACTTGACATGTTATAAGTAAGTTGTAAGATAGTCTCACTAACTTTGACATAGCCACATTAGCACCCATTTGAATGCATGCCCTTGTTTATATCAAAAAATCATTATTGGAACCAATCAAGTAATCAAACAAGTTTCATTTGCATAATCATTCTAGTTGAATAAAAAAAGTTATTTCACACTACGAAGTAGTTATAATCTAAACTTCATATCACTAATTTGAGAAATTTACAATATCAAACACCTCCTTACTCTTATATTTGAAACACTAACTAAATTAAATTTGTGATTCTTCAAGGTTGCTCATACAATAATAAAATATAAAGTCACATGAATATAATAAGGAAACAAATACATATTTCATACATTGTGAGGAATAATGTTTACACTTATATATAAATTTAGGAAGAGATATTGGAATAGTAAGTTTCCATAAATTTCCATTTTGGAGATTCAACATATCTACTCTATACATATACGATAACTTTCCTATAAAATTTAGGAAACTCAAATAAATATTATACAAATATAACAAATGTATATGTGTGTATATATATATGTATGTATATATCTTCTAATATCAAACTCAAACAATCACATTTAAAAAATTCTATATAGTTGTGATAAGTTATCCTCTTTTATATTGGAAAGTAAAATAAATTTAATGAAAAATTTGCATAAAACTGGGTGGTTGAGTGATAAGTAAACAGTAAAATAAGATACAAATATAAAGGAAAATAAGATTAAAATAAGTTAATCTCTACTCAAAAGGGCTTGTTTCCTCTCCTATAGAGGCTCACCCTTGTTACTAGGGAGCAACCTTACAAAGACTAACCGCCCATTCAAACAATGGATATATTTTTGTTTAAAAAATATGGAATCTACGCTTCCAAATCTAGCCACCCCCTTTCTAATAAAGGTAAGAATGATTATGGTTTCAAATAAAATTAAAAAAAGATCATCTTTCCCAATCACCCATGATAAACCCTTGATGAAAAAGGGAAAGAATACACAGATTTATCCACAATATTGTGTGCATAATTCATTGGCATTAGCATTGCAATTTATTAATTGGGTGTTTTCCTAATTAGTATAGTACTATAGAAAAAATAAAGACTCGAGAAATTATTTGGATTTCAAGCTTCTAATTTGGCTAGACTCTTCTAGTTACAAGATATGCACAAAAGAATATGAACTTAGAATTTTAAAAACCTTTAAGCAAGGTAATCAGCAGGTGTAAAATAGAACCACTAGAAAAAATATATTATATTTTCTATTAAAAATAACAGTGATAACTACAACTATAAATCAACTATTCCTTGGCACAAATAAGGCAGATGTTTGTAACGGAGAGTATTTTCATTTATAAAGGAATAAAAAACATTTCCTACATAGTTTGAAAATGGGAAGTGATTGTTGAAAGGTACAACACAACTGAGAGGGGGGGTGAATCAGTTGTAACAAAAACTTTAACTTCTTTAACCAAAAATCACATTCACATTCACTTGCTTTAACTCTTTAAATTGTTATGCAGATTAAACATGAATTGCAGAATCAAAACATTCACACATTGACACCATTCACACATGAACACTAGATTTTTTACATGGAAAACCCTAAACAAGGAAAAACCATGGTGAGTGTTAGCTCACAATACCGAATAACAAAGAGGTTCACTACCTTAGGGCTCATTGCCTTAGGGTTCACTGCCCAAATGAAGGCTCACTGCAAGGGGTGGCTCACTGCTAAGGGGTGGCTCACTTCTGAGGGGTGGTTCACTGCCAAGGGTTGGCTCACTACCAAGTTGGGTGGCTCACTAACATGAACTAAGATAGTAGCATCTACAACATGCCTAAGTTCAGTTCCATTAAAGCGTAATATATCTCTCCTTCGCTACCTTCTTCACACACACACTTTATCTTCACACAATCACACCTCACTCATGACTTCATTACATATATTTATACAAGTCATCAACCTTGGAATGTACATCAAGGTTAGCATTACAATCTACAACCATTGGAACAATCTCCAAGGTTGGCATACATACATAAATCAAATTAGGATTGGACCTAAACAAACTTGTGGACTAAATGAATGAAAGAGGAACACTTCACACCTTAGTGTAGACTCAAATACATCTTCACATGCTACAACATGCTTCTACAATTTAGAGAACACATCCAAAAAGAATGTTATCATCCAAGACATCCAAATTGGTGCAATCATCAAGAATACTTTGAACACACGCTTCCAAGAGCTTCAATACAGCTTGCAGATCAAGCACACACCTTCAATGCATTCAGGGGACATCCATGAACATCATAGAATCATTTGGAAACCAACAAATCCAACCACAATAGATCTCAACACATACCACTTGAAGATAGATCACAGACTGCTCCTAATAACAGACTGTCAAACTCTGCTAATCAAAAACTTGTTTTTCGGAGCACCAAATCACAAATGCTTTGGAATGAAGATAGATAAGGACCTTTTAAGCTTATGTCTAGGACCACAAGACCAAAGAACAAACTACAAAGGAATGTGGAACAAAATACTTCCTCCCTATCACACTGCAAACTCTGGCAAGCACAGTCTTCAAACTAGTGAATAGAACTTTTGTTACACAGTGATCTAGACCACCAAATTCTAGATTTAGCATCTTCAAACACTTCTCTAAAACATATCCAAACCTCATACTCTGGTCTTCAATATAGATGAAATGTGGATGAAAACTTCAAATAGTGTTCTTGACAAGACAACTCAATCCCTCAACAAACAACAATATCAGAAGGCATAGTTGGCACCAATGACAACACAGACATGTTGACATCAATGCCAACACTGGTTAGCACATACTTGCAACAATCTCCCCCTTTGTCATTGATGGCAACATTGATGTAAAAAACCATAAAACCATCAAGACAAGATTCAACTTTAATAACCTTCTCCCCCTTTCTCTTTACACATCTGACCTCCTGAGTTTTTAACATGATTTACTCTACTCCTTTGACATCAATGGCAAAGGGAATCACATCTCTTCTACTACACATACTTTCACACTACCGCTCTTGATCAATCTGGAATCATTGTTTACTCCCCTTGACTGCAACAATCATTTCAGATCACTACCTGCCCCCCTAAGGGGTAACTTCCATCATCAGTCCAAATAGAAATGTACTTTGAGGCACATTAGACTAATGTAACTCCTTATGCATCTAGTTCAGGGAAGGAGGGACAATAATCCCTAATTTCTCTCAAAGATAATCAAATGTGTCTTTTGGAAGAGCCTTAGTGAATATATCAACAACTTGATCTTTTGTGGGCACAGACTCAAGCTTCACCTCATTGTCAACAACTTTCTCTCTCAAAAAGTGATACTTAATTGAAATGTGCTTTGTCTTTGAATGCATCATTGGATTCTTTGAAATATTTATGGCACTTGTTTTGTCACAAAGAATAGGAATTAGCCCATCAAACTCAACTTTGATATCCTTCAAGTTTTGTTTCATCCATAACACCAGAGTACAACATGATACTGTAACAATATATTCTGCTTCTGTAGTAGACAAAGAGAATGATTATTGTTTCTTGCTATGTCAAGACACTTCCCTATCTCTAAGGAAGAATGCACTGCCACTTGTGCTTTTCCTATCATCAGCACATCTGGCCCAATCTACATCAGTATAGGCACTCAGGGAAAAATCATTGTTCTTAGGGTACCACAAACCATGATTAGGAGTTCCCTTCAAGTACTTGAATATACTCTTTACTACCATCGCATGTGATTCTCTAGGATCTGATTGAAATCTAGCCACAAGACATAGTACATGAATGATATCTGGTCTAGTAGCAGTTAGGTAAAGTAGTCCTCCAATCATTGACCTGTACTTGCTCTGATCAATCTTAGGAGATTCATCTTTTCTTAATTTGCAGCTAATAACCATAGGAGTGCATACTGGTTTAGAGTCCTCCATTCCAAACTTCTTTAACAATTCCCCAACATACTTTGATTGAGAAATGAAAATACCTTTATCAGTCTGATTGATTTGCAGTCCAAGAAAGAAGTTCATCTCACCACACATAGACATCTCAAACTCCTTTTGTATTTCATCTACAAACTTCTTGCACATCTCTTCATTTCCACCAAATATGATATCATCCACATAAACTTCAATAATTAGGATCTGATCTTTGCTTGCCCTGATGTACAAGTTACTATATGCAGATCCTTTACTGAAACCCTGCTACAACAGATACTTGTCTAGTCTTGCATACCAAGCTCTAGGAGCTTGCTTCAATCCATACAAAGCCTTCTTCAACTTTCATACCATGTCTGGTTTGTCTGATAGCAGGAACCCATCTGGTTGCTCTATGTAGACCTCTTCTTCTAGCTCACCATTTAGGAAGGCATATTTCACATCCATCTGATATACCTTGAAACCTTATGTGTTACAAATGTCACAAATAGTCTGATAGCTTCCATTCTTGCCACCGGAGCATAGGTCTCTTCATAGTCAATTCCTTCCACTTGTGAGTAGCCTTTACACACAAGTATTGCCTTGTTTCTCACAACTTCTCCAATTTCATTCAGTTTGTTCCAGAAGACCCACTTTGTTCCAATCGCATTCTTATTTGTAGGTCTGGGGACAAGTTCCCAAGTTTTGTTCTTCTCAATCTGCATTAATTCTTCTTCCATTTCCTTAACCCAATTTTTATCATTACATGTTTCATTTATTGTTTTAGGTTCCACCTTTAAAAGTAGACAAAGATTTACTTGTTCTTTTGCAGCTCTGCTTCTTGGTAGCACACCTTTCCTTTTGTCACTAATAATCTGATCTTTAGAGAGATCTCTTTGTACATACCTGGGGGTTTTAGGAATACTTTTTAGATCTTCAAATTGAACTTCTTCTTTTTCTTCATCAGGAGCAGCTTGTACTTTAGTCTCAACTTCCTTTTCTTTTCCTTTTTTAATTTTTTTTGTATCAGTAGACCCATATGACTCATATCCATTTGATTGAATATCTTCATCTACCTTCATATTTGCACTTTCAATGATCTTTCTTAGTCTTTTGTTATAGCACTAGTAAGCCTTGATCTTAGTGGAGTACCCAAGGAATATGCCTTCATCACATCTAGCATCAAACTTTCATAATTCTTCATCTCTTCTAATGCAACATTTGCTTCCAAAAACATTGAAATCTTTGACAGTAGGAGTTTTAGTATACCATAGCTCATAAGGTGTCTTTGTTTCTTTTTCTCTGACTTACACTTTGTTCTGAATGTAGATAGTACTGTGTATTACTTCTTTCCAGTATACTTCTGGTAGGTCTGCTTCCTTGATCATTGCTCTAGCAGCTTCTTGAATAGTTCTATTCTTCCTTTCAACCACTCCAATTTTTTGTGGAGTCTGGGGGGTAGATAAATGTCTCTTTATTCCATGTTCTTCACAAAAATTATTGAACTCCCTTGATGTAAACTCACCACCTCTGTCAGACCTTAAACATTTGATTCTCAAATCCACTTCATTTTCAACCATAGATTTTAATGCCTTGAACTTATCTAATGCTTCTTCTTTTTCTCTAAGAAAAGTAACCCAAGTCATTCTTGAAAAATCATCAATAAGAAGCAAGAAATACCTTTCACCTTGTAGACTTCTCGTTCTTGTAGGACCACATAGGTCTGTATGCACCAACTTGAGCAAACTAGTAGAGGATTCTTCCTTTCTCTTGAAAGTAGTCCTTGTCATCTTCACAAATTGACATTCTTTGCATATAACATTTGCTGGCTTCACAATCTTAGGCAGGTCTCTTACAGCTTGAACAGTGCTTGTTCTCACCAGATTATTGAAGTTAATGTGACAAATTCTCCTATTCCATAGCCAGCTTTCATCTATCTTAGTCAACAAGCAACAATTTTTAGTACCTTTCAAATGATAAACATTGCCACGAGTCTTCTCACCGGCAGCAATTAGAGTTTCAGATATTTTCCTTATCTCACACCCATTGTCCTTAAACATCATATTATAACCTTTGTTACACATTTTTCCAACACTTAGAAGATTATGTTTTAAGCCCTTGACATAAATAACATCATTTGTGTTATGCTTTCCCTCAAAAGTAATAGATCCTTTTCCACAAATCTTACCAACTACATCATCACCAAACCTAACAAGTCATCCATCATACTTTTCAAACTTAACAAACTTACTCTTGTCTCCTTTCATGTGATTTGAACATCCATTGTCAATGATCCATTCATCTTCTTTCTCAGCATGAAATGTAAACAACTCTCCTAGACTTTCTTCCTTCACACAACTAGCAAGGTTAGTAGAAGCAGGTTCTTCTCTAAGTGCAATAAACAAGCATTCACTATTGTTACCATCATCAGGATCTAGTTCATCATTAGTTACACCATCGTCATCTCTAACATAATAACTATTTCTTACCATATTTCCTTTACTGTCATTGTTCTTGAACTTCAATGCTCTGTCAGGACATCTTGATGCATAGTGACCAATTTTACCACAATTGAAACATTTGAAAGGTAACTTACCTTTGAACTTTCCTCTACTACCTCTTTTTATTCTACTTGCAAACTTTGCCTCAATCTCTTCAAAGTCTTCTTCATCTAATTCCACAGCATATTTCTCTGATCTAGTAGTCTTTTCTTCCTTGGCCTTAGAAGCAGTTTTAGTTTTTATAGGGCCATCAGTAGTACGAAACTCTCTCATCTCAAAGGTAGTTAGTTTGCCAAGCAATTGATCATTTGTAAGCTTGCCCATATCAAACAATTCTTCAATGGAAGATACCCTATGACTATAGGATTTTGGAAGAGTTTTGAGTATATTATCTACAACATCTATATCCTCTAACTTTCCACCAAGACCCCTGATGCTGCTGACAACTTCATCAATCTTTTGTAAATAACTTGTTATGTTCTCATCCTCAGCCATTCACATGGTTTCTTATGTGGTCTTCTATTGCAAGTATGTGCCTAATCGGTGTTGTCATTGATGTCAACATATCTGTGTTGTCATTGGTGTCAACTGTGCTATTAATTTGTTGAGGATATTGAGAAAATTAGCTCCTCTAGAAGAATGAGAAAGGAAATAGTGAATCATAGTGAAGACAATGAGTTGCATATTGAAGAACAGTCCAGAAAAATGCTCCACATTTCTTGTATATTGAAGATCTTGGTCTACGGATTGGAATTTATTTAGAGGCATGTATAAAGATGCTAAATCCTGAGTTTGAACCTCTGGTATGAAGAATTGAGTGAGTTACATTCACCAGAATAAAACTTGCTTTTTTTTTATTATTCACTAGTGCCAGGGAGAAAGTATTTTGCTCCGCATTTCTCCACATTGAAGTATTTTACTCTATAGTTCCAAAGGGAAGTCTAGGATGATGATAAGTGCCTACAACTACAATTGTTCATGATTTGGTGGTCCACAAGTTATCTTTCTTTTATGACAATTGAAGACAGTGAAGTTCATGTGCTCTGGTGTGAAGAATCTCATGGATAAAGTGGTTAGAGTTTGTGCGGTTGCTCCTGGTCATTACAACACACCTGTGGATACCTCCTGATCATGTTCCTGCCTTTACATTGGTCCACATTAAGGAATTGAGATCATGTTTGAAGATTATTCCCAGATAACGTAGTGTGTAACTAGTCTTAGTCGACTTTGTTAATTCCAGTGATTGCGGAGATCTCTTGAAGATTGTAGAAGCATGTTGTTGCATAGAAGATCATGTTTGAGTCCTAGCTAAGGCATGGCATGATCCATATACATTTTTACTACATTTCCTTAGTATAATCTTGTATTAGGTCAAGACCTATTTTGTAAATGTTTGTAATGCCAACCTTGGAGATTGTTTCAACAGTTGATGAATGTAATGCCGACCTTGATGCACATTCCAAAGGTTTATGTAGTGTATAAATACTTGTAATTGAGTCATGAAAAAGTATCCAAGTGTGAAGATGAATAGATAAGGTGAAGTAAAGTAGTAGAGCATATCAGAGGTGTTTGCACTTCAATGGAACTGAACCTTGGCATGAAGTAGATGTTGTTATCTCAGTTCAACCCTTTGGTAGTGAGCCTTCCTTTGGTAGTGAGCCACCACTTGGTAGTGAGGCATCCATAGGCAGTGAGCCTTTCTTTGTAGTGAGCAATTTGGGCAGTGAGCCTCTGATTTTTGATATTGATATAGCATATATTTATGTGGGCTAACACCCACCATGGTTTTTCCCTTTTAGGGTTTTCCACGTAAAAATCTTGTGTCTCCTATGTTGAGCTTCTCATTCTATGGAAATTCATGGTTATATTTGAATACAAGTGATTGATAAGTGTAGGACTGAAATTGGTTAAAAGTTTTAGGACAACTGATTCACCCCCCTCTCAGTTGTCTGGTGTAGTTCAACAATTGGTATCAGAGCAACGTTTCTCTGAAGAAAGCCTAACAGCTTGAGGAAGATCCAGAATGTCTTACAAGAAGGAAGCACCACATTTTTATGCGACAAATTATACTCTTTGGAAGGCACGAATGAAAATCCATCTTCTCTATCTTGGTTATAAAGTATGGCTAGCTACACTATCACAATTTTTCATACTTGAAGGTGGTTTGACAACTGAAGATGATATCAAAGAATATGAGTTGGATGCCAAAGTAAAGGATGCTTTGTTAAGTTCCTTAAGTGACTTAGTGTTGACAAAAGTTGTGGACCTTGAATCTGTAAATGAGGTATGGGCGAAGCTGAAAAATTTGTATGAAGGAGATGATTCTATCAGAGAAGCAAAGCTACAGAGCTTGAAAGTAAGATATGAGGGTTTGAAGATGAATGAAGATGAAAACATAATATCCTTTATGTAGAAAGTTGATGAACTTGTCACTGGAAAAAAAGGTATGGGAGGAACACTCACTGATAAGGAAGTTGTGATGAAAATTCTCAGATCACTACCAAAATCCTATAGTCACAAGGTGGCTTCTATTGAAGAATTCATGACTATGAAAACTATTGACAGAGATTAGTTACTTGGAAAGATTACATCCTTTGAGATGAGAGAATTTGGTGATGCTCTTCCAAAAGTTAAATCTACTTTCAAAGCCAGTACTTTAGAAAAGATTTCTAGATCTGAGAAATATAAAGTGGATGATGACTTTGATGAAATTGAAGCTAACTTTGTTGACAGAATGCAAAGAGGTTCTGGTAAGTTCAAAGGTAAACTACCTTTCAAATGTTTCTCTTGTGGTAAGGTAGGTCATTATGCTTCCAGATGTCTTGAAAGAATTGAAAGAAATAAGAAAAGATATGAGAGCAGACCTAGAGTTCCAAAGAAATGCTACTATGTTAGAGATTTTGATAATGAAGGTGTGACTAATGATGAATCTGATGATGCTAGTGCTAGTGCAAATGAATGTTTGTTTATTTCTATTAAAGAAGATCCTGTGTCATTTAATTATGCTAGCTGTGTGAAGGATGAAAAACTAGTAGAAGAAAGTGCCTTGGCTATTCAGGTTGAGAAAGATAAGGATGAATGTATTATTGATAGTCGATGCTCACATCATATGACTGGTGACAAAAGTAAGATTGTAAGTCTAGAAAAGTATGATGGAGGATTGGCTAGGTTTGGAGATAATGCAGTTAGTAAGATTTGTGGAAAATGATCTATTTCATTTGATGGAAAGCATAATATTGACAATGTTCTATATGTGAAGGGTTTGAAGCATAATCTTTTGAGTGTTGGTCAGATGTATGCCAAAGGACATGATCTAAGATTCAAAGACAATGGGTGCAAGATCATGGAAAGCTCTAGAACTGTGATTGCTACCGGTAAGAAGACAAAAGGTAACATCTATCAATTGAAAGGAACAAATGATTATTGTTTATTGGCTTAGGCAGATGAAAGTTGGTTGTGGCATAGAAGGATGTGTCATATAAACTTTGATAGTATGGTAAATATAATCTCAAGTCAGGTTGTGAGAGATTTACCAAAACTTGTGAAACCCTCCAACTCAATTTGTAAGGAATGTCAGTTGGGAAATCAAATAAGGACAAGTTTCAAGAGCAAAGAACAATTTTCTACCGGTTTGCTAGATCTAGTGCATATAGATCTCTATGGTCCTACAAGGGTGGGAAGTCTACAAGGTGACAGGTACTTCATGTTGCTTATTGATGATTATTCTAGAATGGCTTGGGTTACTTTTCTAAGAGATAAATCAGAAGCCTTAGAGAAGTTCAAATCTTTCAAGGCAATGGGTGAGAATGAAATAGATTTGAAGATCAAATGCTTGAGGTCTGGTAGAGGAGGTGAGTTCACATCAAACAAATTTAACATTTTCTATGAAGAGCATGGGATAAAGAGATAGTTGTTTGCACCTAGGACTCCTCAGCAGAATGAAGTTGTGGAAAGGAAAAATAGGATAGTTCAGGAGGCTGCTAGGACAATGATGAAGGAAGAAGGTCTGCCAGAAGTCTTTTGGAAAGAAGTTATTCACACTACTATCTACATTCAAAATAGAGTTCAAGTGAAAGGTAATGGTACTAAAGCTCCCTATGAATTGTGGTATAGAAGAATTCCCACAGTAAAATATTTCAAAGTCTTTAGAAGCAAATGTTATATCAAGAGAGATGAAGATCTAGGAAAGTTTAACGCAAGATGTGATGAAGGAATCTTTCTTGGATACTCTACCAAGAGTAAGGCCTACCAGTACTACAACAAAAGGCTCAAAAAAATTGTTGAGAGTGCAAATGTGAAGGTAGATGAAGACAAAGAAAGAATATCAGACTTGATTTGTTATGAACCAAATAAACCTGTAACTATAGAAATTGAAGAAAAAGATGAGAAAACAAATAGTCAGGATGAAAAAAAGGCTCCAAAAAGTGTTGTCAAGACTCTTAGGTATGTAGGGATCAATCATTTTGAAGATCAGATTACATGTGACAAAAACAAAGGTGTACTAACAAGAAGAAGAGCTGCAGAGGAACAAGTTAATTACTATTTTCTTTCAAATATTGAACCAAAAAATGTGAATGAAGCATGCAATGATGAAAATTTGGTAAAGGCAATGGAAGAAGAACTATTGCAAATAGAGAAGAATGAAACTTGGGAACTAGTTCCCAGACCTGCTGACAAAAATCTTATTGGAACTAAATGAGTCTTCAGGAACAAGCTGAATGAAAATGGAGAATTTGTAAGGAATAAAGAAACACTTGTATGCAAAGGATATTCTCAAATTGAAGGGATAGATTTTGAAGAAACCTTTGCCCCAGTAGCTCAGATTAAAGCAATCAAAATGTTTATGGCATTTGCAGCTCACAAATATTTTAATGTATATCATATGGATGTGAAATCTACCCTCCTGAACGGTGAATTAGAAGAGGAAGTATACATTGAGCAACCTGAGGGATTCCAATTGTCAAATCAAGGTGATACGGTATGTAGGTTAAAGAAAGCATTGTATGGACTCAAACAAGCTCCTAGAGCTTGGTATGCAAGGTTAGACAAGTATTTATTGCAATTGGGATTCAGTAAAAGTACTGTAGATAGCAATCTATACTTCAAAATTAATGATGATTAGATCTTGATTGTTGAGGTCTTTGTTGATGACATCATCTTTGGAGGAAATGAATGTATTTACATAAGGTTTGCCGGTGAGATGAAAAGTGAATTTGAAATGTCCATGTTTGGTGAAATTAATTTATTTTTGGGTCTACAAATTAATCAATCAGATAAAGGAATCTTCATATCTTAGTCTAAGTATGTGAGAGAGTTGCTGAAGAAGTTTGGGATGGAAGACTCTAAACTGGTATGTACTCCCATGGTGACTGGTTGCAAGTTGAGAAAAACTAATGAATCACCTAAGGCTGATCAAAAAAAGTACAGATCCATGATTAGAGGATTGCTTTATCTAACTCAAACCAGACCTGATATTATGCATGCAGTTTGTATTGTTGCAAGGTTTCAAACTGATCCAAGAGAATCACATGTGATGGCAGTTAAGAGAATCCTGAGGTATTTGAAAGGTACTTTGGATTATGGCTTATGGTATCCAAAGAATAATGATTTCACTTTAAGTGCTTATACAGATGCAGATTGGGCCAGAGATGTTGATGAAATAAAGAGTACAAGTGGAGGTGCTTTCTTCTTGGGAAATAGATTGGTCTCATGGCTGAGTAAGAAACAAGATTCAATCTCCTTGTCAACTACATAAGCAGAGTATATTGTAGCAGCATGTTATTGTACTCAAGTGTTATGGATGAAGCAGACTTTGAAGGATATAAGAGCTATTTATGAAGATCCAATTGCAATCTTGTGTGACAATACAAGTGCCATAAATATTTCCAAGAATCTAGTGATGTACTCACAAACAAAGCACATATCAATAAGGTATCACTTTTTGATAGAGAAGGTGACAAAGAATGAAGTAAAGTTGGAATATGTGTCCACAAAGGATTAGATTGCAAACATTTTCACCAAGCCTCTACCTAAGGATGCTTTCGAGTATCTCAAAGAAAAGTTAGGGGTTATCACCCCTCCTTCTCAAAACTAAGATGCACAAGAGTGCATCAGTCCGGTGGTGCTTAGAGTTCCACCTCTAGATCTGGATTGATGCTTGTATAGGCTACTTCTCAGGGGGACTAGTCAAATGGAGAGAGTTCAGAAGAGAGTTTGGCTCAGAGCAGTAGAGTGCAAGTATGTGCCATTTGCCATTGATGTCAAAGGGGGAGAGAAATCATGTGAAAAACTTAGAGAGGAAAGAATGCATATGTGTGAAGAGTAAGGGGGAGAATCTTGTCTTGATGGTAGTTACAGTTTTTCACATCATATGTTGCCATCAATGACAAAGGGGGAGACTGTTACAAGTATGTGCCTAATCAGTGTTGTCATTGATGTCAACATATCTATGTTGTCATTGGTGTTAATTGTGCTATTACTTTGTTGAGGATATTGAGAAAATTAGCCCCTCTGGAAGAATCAGAAAGGAAACAGTGAATCACAGTGAAGACAGTGAGTTGCATACTAAAGAACAGTCTAGAAGATTGCTCCACATTTCTTGTATATTGAAGATCTTTGTCTACAGATTGGAAGTTATTTAGAGGCATGTCTAAAGATGCTAAATCTTGAGTTTGAGCCTTTGGTATGAAGAATTGGGTGAGTTACATTCACCAGAATAAAACCTACTTTTTCTAATTATTCATTGGTGCGAGGGAGAAAGTATTTTGCTCCACATTCCTCCGCATTGAAGTATTTTTCTCTGAGGTTCCAAAGGGAAGTCTGGGATGATGATAAGTGTCTACAACTACAATGGTTCATGATTTGGCAGTTCACAAGCTATCTTTCTTTTATGACAGTTGAAGATAGTGAAGTTCATGTGCTCTAGTGTGAAGAATAAAGTGTTTAGAGTTTGTGTTTGCTCCTGGTGATTACAACGTGCCTGTGGATACCTCCTTGGTGCAGGAACACCATGACAACTTCATGCCTCCATGAGGCAACTCTTGATTTCTGATTAAATTTTGATGTTTCAACATTGTAATGAGGTCTAATAGACCATTTTTTGTGTAATTTGAGTCATTTAGAGTCCATAGGGTTAATATTGCAAAATGATGTAAAAGTTGCCAAATTGTTGTAATTGCAATATTGTAAATTGCAAAAAATACAAAAATGGAAAGTGAAGAGTCAAGTAGTTAGAAAGTCAGTTTGAGTCACTAGTTTTGGTTTGTAAAAGCCTAAAGAAGCCTCAAAAACTTTGAGGCAAAGGGAAGAGTCTTGTATTGAAGTTGAAACAATAAAAGAATACCTTATTTCTTGCAATTTTCTATCTTTACAACCCTGTACAACCCGTAAATGGAAAGAACCTAAGTTTGTTGGAAAGAGCAGTGAACTAGCTTTTGTTTGCAGTTGGTTTCATTAATTTTTATTGGATTTAACAAAAGTTACAGCCATTTTTGTAAAAAATAGGTTTGTGAAACCCTAGTTGAGGGTTTGGCAACAAAAATGAGGATTTGAGACCCATTCCACCATTGGAAGTTAACCAAACTTGGTGGAATAGAGGCTCTTAGGGTACTCTTCAATATTTGGTGGTTATTTATGCAAAATATGGAGTTTGGGTTGGATTTGACCAAGCCCTAGTATCATTTTCTCTTGTTTTTGGCTTAGAAGACTAGATAGAGGAATGAATTGGAAAAATAGCAATCTTGTGATGAAATGTAGTGATGAAATCTATGTAAAGGGACCCTAGGACATGTGTTGAGACCCCTAAAGTTGACTTGAGAAGTCTGGTGTTTAGATTTCAAGCACTTGCTTTGGAAAAGAGGGCTAATTAGGCCTAGTTGTAGCATGACAGTGAATTATTGAAGGTGTTGGTCCAAAACACCTATAGTCCATTTTGAAGTATGTTTTTAAAAAGCCAAAAGGGTACCCAAAAGTGGCTTTAGATCTGTGTTCTTACACCTATCCTGAGAGAAAAGTTCTGACACTCCATTTTGGAGGGCCACTAGCATTGGAAACAGTCTATGAGAAAAGGACCAATGATTGTTGCAGGAAGGTTCATGTGAGGAGTTGGTTGAGTGAGTTAGAGTTATTGAGGTGAATAAATATTGTATGTAATCTTTTTGAGCTTGTGGACCTGAGAAACCAAAAAATGTGCCTTGTGAAGTAAGTTGCCCTGAATTGTTTGCCTTTGAAAGTTGAGGAATTTATCTTTGAAACCCATTGTTGTGAAATATGCCTTCATTAGATTGAGTTTCAACCCCTATTCTGCATCAATTGGTATCAGAGCTTAGAAGGTTAGGGCAAGAGAGTTTGATGTTTGTGTGTTTGTGTTTGTGTAGGTTGAAGAGAGAACCTGGTTGCCAAAAGACTAGGTAGAGGAAAAGAGAAGAGACCTAGGTGAGGCAAAGACAAGAAGAAGAAAGGTTAAAGGGACTTGCTTGAAGAGAAGATGGATTTGTTGAGAAGGTACCTATAGGATGGGGGTTCACAAAAGAAGAAGCAAGAATAAAAAGAGAGGAAGAGGAAAGAGGAAAAAGAGAGGGCAAAAAAAATGGAGTTTGACCAAGAGGTAAAAGAACTGAGGTAGGCTATGGAACAACTGGAAGAGTTGAGAAGAAGGATGAAAGATGAGATGGAACAATTGCTCAAAAGAGCACTCAATTGGCACTTGACAATGAAGAAGAAGGTTATATGGCCTATTCAAAGGCTGATGCAAAAGAGAAGACAAATGAAAGCATTAGAACCAGATGTGAAGACAAAAGAACCTTTGATGGAAGAAGACAAGGAACAAGCCAAGCAAGCTAAGATGATGGTAGAGGAAGACAAACCCATGAAGGATGCAGCCATGTCAAACCATGAAAATGTTGAAACAACAGGTGTGCAACTTGATCTGATTTTAGTGGAAGATGATATTGAATTGGTGTCAAAAGATGATTTGGTTAAGGTTAAGGATGACTTGATTTTGGAGGATCAAAGTTGGTCTTAAAGGTATGATGGTATGATGTTTTCTCCATTGATTTTCAAGGAGGATAATGGCTTTTCAATTTTTTGCACTATAGAGGTTTGTGATCCTAACAAGGTGGCAAGGTTGAAGGTAGAGCAATAGATGGGAAAAGTGAGGACCAAAGGTGAAGGGATCATATCTACACCAAAAGGGAGAAAGAGTAAGGAAGGAGTATACATAGTTCTTGTTGAGATTGTAAAGAAGGACAAACCAAAGTTCAAGATGAAACCCAAGGTGAAATTGAAGACTACATGGAGCTGCTTTAAGGAAGAAATAGAGCAGATCATAGAAGGCATCAAGAAGAAGCATTCAGAGGTGGATACTTGTTGTTACCCTTAATCCAAGAGGGCTTGGATTTTCTTTTGGCCGGAGTTTGGTGCAGGAGCACCATGGCAACTTCATGCCTCCATGAGCAACTCTTGATTTTTGATTAAATTTTGATGTTTCAACATTGTAATAAGTTCTAATAGACCATTTTTGGTTCAATTTGAGTCATTTAGAGTCCATAGGGTTAATATTGCAAAATGATGTAAAAGTTGACAAATTGTTGTAATTGCAATATTGTAAATTGCAAAAAATACAAAAATGGAATGTGAAGAGTCAAGTAGTTAGACAGTTAGTTTGAGTCATTGGTTTTGGTTTGTAAAAGCATAAAGAAGCCTCAAAAAGTTCAAGGCAAAGGGGAGAGTCTTGTATTGAAGTTCAAACAATAAAAGAATACCCTATTTCCTGCGGTTTTCTGCCTTTTTTACTGCTCCAGATCGTGGTATGGCCCTATACGGCCTGTAAATGGAAAGAACTTGAGCTTGTTGGAAAGAGAAATGAAGTAGGTTTTGTTTGTAGTTAGTTTCATTAATTTTTATTGGGTTTAACAAAAGTTATAGCCATTTTTGTAAAAATAGGTCTGTGAAACCCTAGTTGAGGGTTTGGCAACAAAAATGAGGATTTGAGACCCATTCCACCATTGGAAGTTGACCAAACTTGGTGGAATGGAGACTCTTAGGGTGTTCTTTAAGATTTTAGTGGTTATTTATGCAAAATATGGAGTTTGGGTTGGATTTGACCAAGCCCTAGTATGATTTTCTCTTGTTTTTGGCTTAGAGGACTAGATAGAGGAATGAATTGGCAAAATAGAAAACTTGTGATGAAATGTAGTGATGAAATTTGTGTAAAGGGAACCTAGGAAATTTTTTGAGACACCTAAAGTTGACAAGATAAGTCTGGTGTTTAGATTTCAAGCACTTTCTTTGGAAAAGAGGGCTAATTAGGCCTAGTTGCAGCATGACAGTGAATTATTGAAGGTGTTGGTCCAAAACACCTATAGCCTATTTCGAAGTATATTTTTAAAGAGCCAAAAGGGTACCCAAAAGTGGCTTTAGATCTGGGCTCTTACAGCTATCCTAAGAGAAAAGTTCTGCCACTCCAGTTTGGAGGGCTATTAGCATTGGGAACAGTTTGTGAGAAAAGGACCAATGATTATTACAGGAAGGTTCTTGTGAGGAGTTGGTTGAGTGAGTTAGAGTCATTGAGGTGAATGAAGAGTGTATGTAACCTTGTTGAGCTTGTGGACCTAAGGAACCAAAAAATGTGCCTTGTGAAGTAAGTTGCCCTGAATTGTTTGCCTTTAAAAGTTGAGGAATTTGTCTTTGAAACCCATTGTTGTGAAATATACATTCATTAGATTGTATTTGAACCCCTAATTTGCATCACTCCTGATCATGTTCGTACATTTACATTGGTCTGCGTTAAGGAATTAAGATCATGTTTGAAGATTATTCCCAGATAACATAGCATGTAACCAGTCTTAGCCAACTTGGTTAATTCTAGTGATTGCAGAGATCTCTTGAAGATTGTAGAAGCATGGTGTGGCATGGAAGATTGTGTTTGAGTCCCAGCTAAGGCATTGTGTGATCTGTATACATCTTTACTACATTTCCTTAGCATAATCTTGTATTAGGTCAAGACCTATTTTGTAAATGTTTGTAATGCCGACCTTGGAGATTGTTGTTATCTCAGTTCAACCCTTTAGAAATGAGCCACCCCTTGGCAGTGAGCCTCTAATTTTCTGTATTGATATAACTTATATATTTATGTGGGTTAACACCCACCATGGTTTTTCCCTTTTAGGGTTTTCCACGTAAAAAGCTTGTGCCTCCTGTGTTGATTATGCTTTTGTATTGAGCTTCTCATTCTATGCTTTCATGGTTATATATGAATATAAGTGATTGATAAGTTTAGGATTGAAATTGGTTAAAATATTTAGGACAACTGTTCACCCCCCCTCTCAGTTGTCCGATGCAGTTCAACATCTTCAAGTTTTGCAATTTAGCCTTCTTGACTGACTTATCACCTTCACAGATGTTCTTCAATTTGTCCCAGATCTCACAAGCGGTTTCCAGATCCACAACTTTCACCATCTCAGTGTTAGATAAATCACTTAATAGAGCATTTTTAGCTTTATGATTAATCTCATAATCCTCAATCTCTTCATCAATTTTTGGACCATCTTTAGGTATTTTATATTTGCCATCAACCATTTTCTAGACCCTATAACTAATAGAAATAAGATAACTTTGCATTTGTACCTTCCAGTAGGCATAGTCAAATCCATCAATGTAAGAAATGTCTTTCTTATGTTCCATCTCGGATCTACCTTAAGTTGTTAGGCTTTCTTCCAATGAACCTCACTTTGATACCAATTGTTGAAAGGCACAACACAACTGAGAGCGGGGGTGAATTAGTTGTAAGACAAAATTTAACTTCTTTAACCAAAAATCACATTCACATTCACTTTCTTTAACTCAAACTATTATGTAGATTAAACATGGATTGCATAATCAAAACATGAACACATTGACACCATTCACACATGAACACTAGATTTTTTACTTGGAAAACCCTAAACAGGGAAAAACCACAGTGAGTGTTAGCTCACAATATAATATGTAGGAACAATACCAAATAACAAAGAGGCTCAATGCCTTAGGGCTCACTACCCAAATGAATGCTCACTGCAAGGGGTGGGTCACTACCAAGGGGTGGCTCACTGCTAAGGGGTGGTTCATTGCCGAGGGTTGGCTCACTACCAAGTTGGGTGGCTCACTGCCATGAACTAAGATAGTAGCATCTACAACATGTATGAGTTCAGTTCCATTGAAGCACAATATATCTCTCCTTCGCTGCCTTCTTCACACACACACTTTATCTTTCAATCTTCACACAATCACACCTCACTCACGACTTCATTACATATATTTATACAAGTCATCAACCTTGGAATGTACATCAAGGTCAGCATTACAATCTACAACCATTGGAACAATCTCCAAGGTCGGCATACATACATAACTCAAATTAGGACTAGACCTAAACAAACTTGCAGACTAAATGAATGAAAGAGGAACACTTCATGCCTTAGCTTAGACTCAGATATATTTTCAAACTCTACAACACGCTTCTACAATTTAGGAAACACATCCACAAAGAATGTTATCATCCAAGTTAGACAAACTGGTGCAATCATCAAGAACACTTTGAACACATGCTTCTAAGAGCTTCATTACTGTTTAGTGTGAAAATGACAATTTTGTTTGCTAGGCTAAATGCTACCATTTCTCACTGCTAAGCATTGGGGAGATAAGAATTGGGCCTGGAACAAGCTTCTATTCAATTTGCCTCTCTTTGATGCTCGTGTGGTTATGAAACCTAAGGCCTAATCAAGATTTTTGCCAAGTGTTGTATTTTTAACCAAGTAAAAACCCTAATTATGCCTCAATTTAACAATATACAGAAACTGATGAAATATCTAGTAAAACTGATCACATAGGTGTAGAGGGGAGGTTCTAGAGACACAGTACCCAGATTTTGAGGGCTACCTAGACTAGAGTACCGCTCCAATGTCCTAGAAACTTCCAAACAAAAAAACCTTCTAAATAGGGTGTCTGAGGCTGTAAAATGGCTTCTAGATCTTAGAGGAAACACCTGGTTCAACTAGGGCACCTGCTCTAATGTCTCGCAAGTCTCAAAATCTAAAAATCTAAAATTCTATCTCGACTATACCCGTAATATCCTTCTTCCTATAGCTTCTTTTTGCTAGAACCTACGAAACACGATTTGCACATACAAAAGAA
Source organism: Cunninghamia lanceolata (assembly GCA_027924645.1). Lineage (NCBI taxonomy): Eukaryota > Viridiplantae > Streptophyta > Pinopsida > Cupressales > Cupressaceae > Cunninghamia > Cunninghamia lanceolata. The sequence goes on from BSBN01000665.1 coordinate 1,891,213, forward strand.
GGAAATTGTTGTGGCTATATAGGAGCTTGCCTCATTCAAGCCCCGTCTTCGGTATTTCTACCTCAACAATAGCCAAAGGAAAAGATTTGTAGAAGTGTGTGCAAACCTAAGAATGTGTGTATGCATAAAATCAAACCCTAGATGTCTCAATCAAGGGAAGATCAACAACTTGCCTTGCATCAATAAATACATACAACTTCACCTCAAGGAGATGAAACAAATGAAGACTTGCATGAACAAGAAGGCGAATCAGCAATGTCCATGGAGGATCTCCAAGCTTGCTATTGGAGGCTTCAACCCTTCTCTTGATCATGTAAAAGGTGTACAAACCCTAGGAAGAGCAAGATAGACTCAAGATCTTGATTCCTAACCTTCATCCATTGTCTCCAAGATAGCAAATAAAGAATACTTCAAATAGCTTCAACAAGTCACTAATCTTCAATGGCAATTGTAGTAGGGTTTCGGCATTAAGCTTGCATAAGATTTGTGTGTGATAAAATGATTTGCAAATGTCTTTTTATATCAAGATTTAGGGAATTCAAATTTCGAAGTAACGTCTTGATATCATGCGAAAACTGAGAATTTGAAAATGGAATCCCGAGGCACTCGGCGGGAACCGATACCCCACCAAAATTCAAAATCTCATGAAACCGGGGGGGCTAGGGTACGGGTGCCCAAGTCCAAGCTCCTAATTTTAGCTCGGATCTGCATTTTTGGGGGTCCTAGGGACCCTAATCTCAAATCCCTTTCCAATTTTTATCAATCAGTTACCTCAAAAAGTGATTAAGTTGCTCCTAGACCAAGTCAATTAGGGTTTCAGGAAGGCTGAAAGAGAAAAGGTTAAGAGACCACCAAGAGTGAGGAGCTAAACCGAGGGAAATTGTATCATTCCATACAGGAGGACAATTTCTGACATTACAATTACAACTTGTGGATCAAGAACATGCTTTCAATGCATACAGGGGACATCCATGAACATCATAGAATCATTTTAAAACCAGCAAATCCAACCGCAATAAATCTCAACACATACCACTTAAAGATAGATCATAGACTGCTCTCAATCAGAAACTGTCAAACTCTACTAATCAAAAACTTGTTTTTTGGAGCACCATATCACAAATGGTTTGGAATGAAGATAGTTAAGGACTTTTTAAGATTATGTCTATGACTGCAAGACCAAAGAACAAACTATGGAGGAATGCGGAGAAAACTCTTCGTCCCTGTCACAGTCTTCAAATTGGTGAATAGAAATTTTGCTACACAGTGATTTGGACCACCAAATTCTAGATTTAGCATCTTTAAACACTTCTCTAAAACATATCCAAATATCATACTCCGTTCTTCAATATAGAGGAAATGCGGAGCAAAACCTCAGATATTGTTCTTGACAAGACAACTCAATCCCTCAACAAACAACAATATCAGAAGGCACAGTTAGCACCAATGACAACACAGACATGTTAACATCAATGACAACACTGATTAGCACATACTTGCAATAGAGATCTTTTGACTAAAAAACCAATAGAAAATACTAGATTCCAAACTATAGAAGCTATATGCCCAAATAAGTTCCCCATAACCAATATCTCTCAAAAATGATTTCTTTTTCCCATAAAACCTCTTTTGAAAAATGGTTCCCCTTGTATGAACATGGATAACATTTTAATTCTCAAACAAGTTTCATTTTTCTTGCTAACATTTGTTAAGTGCTGGAGAATGTGGCACATCCCATGGAAGGAGGCACTGTGTCAAAATTAAAAAAAAAAAGAATAAAAATGAAATTAATAGATATTTCCATAAATGGGGCTGATGTGTTGGGGGACAAATAAATAAAAGAGGATCTGGAGATAATAGGATGATAAGGTGTCCATGTAAAACAAAGTATATGCAACCCTTAACCATTAAAGGGGATTGACATAGATTTGGTGGAAAAATAAAATGTAGGCATGGACATCCATGAAAAGAATATAGAATAAAGAAATTGAGGAAGGCTAAGGACTGGACACATAAATTGACTTTTTTTTAGAGAGTGAAAATGGGGAAGCAGAGATAATATGGGAAAAATGCAAGCTTTTTCCCTCATGCTATTTACCCCAAATGATCAAGCTCACTTACATGAGCTTGTAGCCCATGTGTGAATGCATAATATGGAGAATCTCATTCAAAATCAAAGTGCTATTGCTACTATGAATGCTTTATCCTAGGCTTCCATTATCAGTATTGATAGCTTCTATCTTAAGAGAGTGTTTTGGTTGGGAAGACTCTCAACATGGAGGCCTATGACTGCTATTGTTTTATGTCCATGACCACCGCATTTGACACTCTCTCCTCCTTGTTTAGGTACTTTTGTGCTAGGATTACTATATTAAGTTTGTGTATGCTTTTTTGATAAGCCAAAGGGAAGAAATTAGGAAGCTTCTATCCACTCAATGGAGTGTGAGAAGTTACAATAGTAAGCACTTAAATGGACAATGCCATATGTGGATGTAAGAGAAGATTAAAATGATTACACAAAAAATATCTACCACATTGTTCCTTTAACCATGTGGGTATTTTTATGTGTGTGAGTACCATGAGAAGGTTAAGCAATGGGCTTCATGGTTGTAGGAGGTGGGATTCATACCTATGTACTTCTCTATAATATTTATGCCACAGCTAGAAGGTGTGATGCCACCAAAATATCAAGAACATGATGAAAGATAGAGGCATTGAAAAGACTCCTAACCATAGCTGGAATAAGGTCCATGAAGAGGTACATGACTCTCTCAAAAGAGATACATAACACCTAGCAACTAATGAAATCTATGCAAAATTAGAGAGTTTATGTTGGGACAAGGAGGTGGTAGGATATGTTCTTGATACAATGAGGGTGTTGAATGATGCTAAAGAAGAGGGAAAATTTCCTATCCACCATAATGAGAAGCTGGGAATTGCATTCAGACTATTAAAACATCCCCAAGAATAACCTTCAAGTGTATGGTGATTGCCACTCTGCAACCAAATTCCTCTTTAAGAAATTTTAGTGCCTGCAAAGTGGGATGCTCGGTAATGGTGTAGGGGGTAGGTAAATACCATCGGCACTGAGGAAGAATAGAAACATGCTTGAGCTACTAGTGAAGGTGATGTTGAAGGGTAGGTGCAAGGAGGTGATATTATTTTGCAAGCATCTCTAAGTAGCTTGATGACTTCTATCACTGCCATGCTACACTCTATTCAAATTCTTTGTGAGCTTGATGGGGCCTTTATTGGAAATTCCTATCTATTTCATGTTTGTTAGGTATGAATTATGCAATATATCATATTAATAGTAATCACCTTATCTTTTCAATATGAAATATATATATATATATATAAGCTCATTACATGTTTAACTCAATTAGTGATGGAAATGTCCTTAGGGATTATAAAAACATATGGATTAGAATTATTTAGCATTCATAATATGTTGAGTTATTTGGGGTATAATTTTTAGCATAACAACTTGATATGTATCAAAAGCATGTCATTGTGTATGATTATGGGTTAATCCTTCAAGGTTAAATTATTTCCTTTTCTTAGTGCTTGGACTTCCAACTAGACAAAAGTGGAAGTTAGCATGTATCCTTACCTTAAGATTTTACATGGAATATGGTGAAATGGGGTTTACATTAAGTCTAAAGCCATAGAGATCTTATATTATGGCTAATGAATGAGATTTACTTAATATGAGCTTTGGCTTACGGTTACATAATAATGTAAGTGATGATAATTTCATTTAATGGCACTAGAACTACATTGCATCAAACATATTTCTAATGTTGCACGTCAATAGTTTTTGCAACCCGCTTTAATTTTAGGGCTAAAATCTTTATTTGAATGCATGATGCCTAATGACCTCTTAAGTATAAGAACCCTAATATTGGAACTATTATGTGAACTAAGGGAAGTGTATTATGGTTGTATCAGACTGTTGTATGACTATGCGCTAAATGAAAGGCAATATGTCCTTTAATTTGATGATGTTTAAGATTGAGTTAAGAGATAAAATAGTTGTGATCATACTAAATAGCATCTCTTGATATCTTATTGATGATCATTAAGGTCATATTTAATATAAATCCAAGTGTGAATACTATCTAGACCATGATATAGACTATCATAAGAATATTGGATATTACCATATGGTAAATGAAATACAAGGTTAAGAATATGATCATTATTATTATTGAGTGAGCATCTTTGTATGATGATCTAATGATCATAGTGTTGACAAGTATCTTGAGTATGACTCAGGTATTAATCTTTCTTAAAGCATGTCTATAAGTATTGTTGTGATCCTTCGAGGTCTTAGAGACAATGTTTATCTAAGTCCCTTGTTAATGCATTTTGAGTTCCATAAAGAAGAAATATATGTTGAAATACACTCTCTCTAGTCTTTGTGTTAATAATATGAGCCTATAAGGGTTTTAGCCTGTTTGTGCTAAAGTATGAATCATAATGGTGGAGAGGTATAAATTGAGACCCTAGTGTCCTTTGTTAGAAGTTATTTAGCACATGTTTTCTGATTGAGTTTAAAGAGCATGCTTCTATATTGTTTTCTTGTTCATTGCTTGTTGGCCAAACAATGTTGGATATTAAAGATGTGTTGTAAGTATACATGACTCCAATATGAATAATGTAATGTATGTAATTGAATACTCTTCATACTAGAACATATGTAGTGATTGATTATGGGCATGGTACTATTGTTATAACACTTTGAGTAGAGAAAAGCTTAACTATGTAGATAGTTATTTTAAACAGATGAATAACATAAATTCTTTTCCTTATGATAAAGTTCATGAAACAATAAATTAAGTTGTCTTATGAATATGTAGCTCTCTTATATTGAGGTTAAGGAGGTCATCACAGAATAGAACCGAATGTTATAATATTCCTCTGATTACAAATAACACTATTTATCAAGTACTTAATTGCAAGGAGATGTCTTAATGATTCATGTACTAGGTGATAAATACATGTGTGGTGTTATCATCAAGGTATTGAATGTTGCATGATATCCTTGATATATAATTATTAGGGAATGAACATCATGGATATGACTATGATATTGATATTATTGAATCCTATTATAGTTGGATGTCATTGTGGATCTATATTAGGGCTTAGCATGATTATTGCATTATGAATACATTTGATATGCTCTCATCCTATGCTCAGATATGGTTGATTTATTTTTATTGATTATGTTGTTGAATGGTTTTATGTATGGATTTGATTATGGGCATATTAATAATTTTTGGTATGAAATTGGGATGACAATGAAACCCTAAGGGTAGGAACCTATGGGTATAAACCTTGAGATTTTAAGGTGAGGAGAACTACATGTGACTTTGATCTCATTTGGAAGTGAGTATGTAGGTAGTTCTTGGGAAAAGGATGCCCCTAGACCTCAAGTCCATAGGGGAAGGGTTTAGGGAATTTACTCCAACATTTAGGGTGTGCCTAAACTTGATCAACCTTCCCTCTTCGGTATGCTTCACCTTGAGGCTAAAATCACATCAGATGATTGTGAACTCACCATCTAGTTAATAAGTCCCAACTATATAGGTTTGAGATAGTAAAAGACACTCTATCAACACTAAGTTCATCTACTCTAAGGTTGTTGGGTTAGGTTCTCTAAATCTACCCCAATCTTGGATGAACTTTTAGAATTGTCATCTTCATAGTTTGTCTCTAATGTAAATGTATGAAGGTGACTTTAGACTTGTCTAGACTAAAATGATTAGAGTTTGGTGTATTGAACCCTATGGGTAATTAATGGTGAGAATTACCAACTATGTATGGTGTTATGCCTTAAAACTTGGTTGGTTGTTAATAGTATACTAAGACTTGTGATTGGTGTTATGCAAATGTTAGGCACTTAGAAATAGAATATTGTCTAATATTACTATTGTAGGTTTGACTTCTGTATAATGCATATTGTGTTCCCAAGTAACAATTGAATGTATGTAATGGCCATTGATATTACTTTTTGTTTGTATATGTTTATGCATATGTGACCAAATAGAATCCAACTCATTTGGGTCGAATATGCCTATTGTGTGTTGACCTATAATTTAGACCCTTAGACATAAAAGACCATGTGTATTGGTTTATGGATCTCTATGTGGAATTTAACCAAGTCAACTAACCAGTGTTGGAGAATCCTTGTGATATCCTAAGATTGTGTGTGTACCTGGCTATAAGATGGCTCACATGTCAGAACTAAGTATGATATAGGTGTGAATAGCTAGCTATCACCAATATTGTGTATATGACAGATACCAAGTGCTATCTATCATATCTTAAGGTGAGATTGCTATTTCTAGTAGCACAGAGGTGACATATGGTAGGAGCCATCCAAGTTATGATACAAGTGTAGTTTAGATGGCTATCACTAGTACAGTGTAGGTGATGGATTCCAGGTGCTACCCATCGTATCTTAGGGTTAGTAGGCTATTGCCAGTAGCACAGAGTTGACAAATTCAAGGAGATACCTAGTAGTATGATAAGACTTAGCTAGCTTTCATCAATACCATGTAGGTGATAGATGTCAGGAACTACCCCATACCAATTTACACTAACTTTTTCTAGTGGCATGGAGGCAATAAATGTTTGGGTCCACCGACTCTATAGGTTTAGCAAGTTGTGGAAATATTACTAATTGCCACATGTGACATATGTTGTTACACCTACTCCTTAGCCAATGATGCCAACAATTGGTATGGGATGTTTGCTTGCCATCATAGTTGGTTGTGAATATGTATGTTTTCACACTTACTCCTTAATTAGTGATGACAACAAGTAGTATGGGATGCTCACTTGTCATCATAATTGGTTGTGAATCAGGAAAAAAGATGGGATCCATGGTGTAGCATGAGATGCATCAATATTCCTTTTTCTCATTAGGAGGTATTTATGATCTTATGTGTTAGTGAGCCAAGTAATGGGAAGATGCATATAGTAGGTTGCATCCACTCCCTCTTACTAGTTGGTCACTATGTATGTGTGAGTCAATCCCTATGTGCATCTATATTAAGGAACTTATGTGTTGTACATGTTGCACTTGAGCCCTTTCCATTGATGACCACAACTAGTATGGGATACTTGCTTGTCATCATAGTTGGCAAAAGGATGGAACCCATGATGTACCATTAGATACACCAACATTCCTTTTTTTGGTTGGGATATATTTGAGGCCTTATGGCCCAATGAATCAAGCAAAAGGGAAGATGCTTGCATTATGATCACAACCATTCCTTTTGCTACCTGGTCACTATGTGTACCTATGTGCATATGATCCTATCACATTGCGTCTAGATATGATGCCTATATGAGCCATTCACATTGTGTATATATGATGCCTGTATGAACTAATCACATTATGTATATGTGAATTAGTCACATTGTGTATATGTGATACATGTATGAGCTATTCACTCTATGTATATGTGATATAGGTATGAACTAATCAAACTATGTATATTTGTTGAATGCATGAGCTAGTCACTCTATGTGAATTTGATGCATGCATACATTATTCCCCCTATGTATATGTGTTACATGCATGAGCTAGTCACTATGCATGTAGCTGACGTATGCATGAATTATTCTCCATGTGTATATGTGATGCAAGAGCATCCCTAGTTCAAAAGCAATCTTACATCAAACAAAAATATTTGCATTTCATTTTATTTTCTTTCATTTTCCTATTCAGTTCATTCAGATCAGTCAATAGCAGTTTCTATATTTTGGTCTGCATTCTACCATAGTTTCATCTCAGACCTTGCAAAGATGGACTTAGCATCTAGACAAGCTCATCTACATCATATCCAATTTTTAGAGCATTTAGATCAGTTACCAAAAAGTTATCACTTTTAGAAGATCAACTATTTTCTTAGAGTAGGGCATCCTAACAGTCTCAAACAATCAACTAAAGGAGAAGACTTGTGAGGCATTTCTTGACCTGCAGAGCTAAAAAACACATCATTCAATGTTCTATGGTTCATGATTGACCTTCCCTGAGATTCGCACAACATTTTGTTCATTTGTGGAGGAGTTTTACAGGTTCAGGACCGACCTATCCATGTACACATGTTACAACTCTTCATTGGAGTTTGTGATCTTCCTTGGCCGATGCGGAGGAATCTATTGTTCTACAGATGATATATATTGATGTAATAGATGCATAGGAAAGTAGTCTTGATAGTTATCATGCTTTAGAAGATAGATAGTTTGATATCTTTGTGAAGGTACTTCAAAGCCATGTCTTGTGCATATTCTATAACTGTGAAATTAGGCCTACGAGCCCAACTATAAGCCCGCATGTTGCTGGCCAGTTTGTATTTTGGATCTATGATATATTAAATGAATTAATATGAATTTGATTCATATCTTGAGTTGTTTCCATTGTGTTTACTCTTGCTACACAGTCTGGACTGTTCTCTTTGAGGACCCTCCTAATCGTGACTGTACCAAGTGGTATTAGATCAAAGTTTGAATCTTTGGTAATGAATTGAGTGAAGTTAGCCCAAAGGAATTTCCATAATATCTTGCTGTGGATAGATCAATGAATCTGAGGAAGCCTACTTGTGTTGTCAACCGATCATCGATTGTGAGGTGGTTATCACCTTGTAGCCAGATCGCTGAACTTGAGGTAATTTGCACTTGATCCTAGGAAGAGATGCCACTAAAGAGAATACCTGTTATTGGTACAATGGCTAGAAGAATGGATGAGATGATGGAAATGATGAGGACTATGTGAGTTTTCCTTGATGTTGTTGAAGAAGATAGAAGATGACTTACACCTTGACCTAATATTGAAAGTTGAAGAAAAGTTGAAGAAGAGGCATGATCAGAGACAGAGAGGTAGAGGAGGTAAATTTCAAAGAGGTAGAACATTTTCTGGAGAGAGATCATATGCAGAGCAGAACAAGCATGATAATACATTCAAGAAAGAAGACAGAGATAACAATACATACCGGAGAGCTGATAGAACATTCTATCAGAGAGGAAATCATAATGCGTACCAGAATGAAGGATACAGGAGAGAAGAAAGAGGACCTAATAGGAGAACATTCAGAAGAACTTATTTTAAGTGTGGAGGTGAAGGACACAAAGCATTTGAATGTAATTAGAATAGTACAAGCAAGAGAACAGAGAATAGTGGGAGAGCAACCTATGTGGAAGAAGACCCTGTTGGGTCAACTAGTTTAGTTGGTAAACCTAAGAAAGGAGAGTCACTTGTCATGAGGAGAGCACTATTTCAAGAAGAGACGGATGAAGAACCACTGTAGAGGAAAAGGTTGTTCAGAACAAGATGCAAATCAGAAGGTAAATGTTGTAAAGTTGTAATTGATAGTGGTAGTTTAGATAATCTAGTTTCAGAGGAGATGGTGACTAAGCTAAAACTAGAAAGATTGAAACACCCTAAGCCATATCAGATAGCATAGATTTAGGATGATCATAAGGTACTGGTGAGTGAACAATGTTTGGTGAAATTTCATATTGGATCTTATCATCATGAAATCTTGTGTGATATTATTCCTATGGATGTATGTCATATCTTGTTGGGTAGACCTTGGCAGTATAATAGGAAATCTATACATGATGGAAGAAAGAATACATATAGTATAACATCAAATGGAAAAATAATTACCTTGATCCCTTTGGAACATGATCCTAAGAGTGAAGTATGTGGGAATGCTAGAATCTATTTGGTAGATGGAAGAAAATTTTTGGATGGTTTGAGACATGAGAATATGTGTTATGCTTTGACCACTAAGAAGATTGGAAACCTAAAAAAATGTAATGAATAATCACAACCAGAGGAGATAAATGAGTTGCTGACAGAGTATGAAGACATCATATTAGATAATGTACCTGAAGGATTGCCACCAATCAGGAGTATCAGTCATCACATGGATCTTATACTAGGAGCTAGTTTGTCTAAAAAAGAAGCACACAAAATGACATTGGCAAAGAATGCATAATTGAATAGATAGATACAAGAGTTGTTGAGGAAAGGTTTGATTAGAGAAATCTTGAGTCCTTGTGCAGTGCTAGCACCAAAGAAGGATGGAAAATGGAGAATGTGTACAGACTCTAGAGCAATAAATAAAATCACAGTTAAGTATAGATTCCCTTTGCCTAGGATGGATGACATTATAGATTGTTTGAGTGAAGCAAAGCATTTTACAAAGATAGACTTGAAGAGTGGATACCATCATATCAGAATCAGAGGAGATGAATGGAAGACTGCTTTTAAGACAAATGAGGGATTGTATGAGTGGTTAGTGATGCCTTTTGGATTGACAAATGCACTAAGAACTTTCATGAGGTTGATGAATGAAGTTTTGAAGAGATTCTGGGGTAAGTTTGTTATTGTATATTTGGATGTTATTATGATTTTCAGTAAGACAAAGGGAGAACATTTGCAGCACCTGAGACAAATATTATAGAGATTAAGAGACAAGAAATTACTGATAAACATCAAGAAGTGTAGTTTCATGAAGGAAGAGTTGGTATATCTGGGATTTGTGATTTATGTAGAAAGATTGAAGATGGACCCTAAGAAAGTAAGTGCATTTGTTGAATGGCCTACACCAGAGAGCATTAGAGAAGTCAAATCATTTTATGGATTAGTTAGTTTCTACCGAAAGTTCATCATAAATTTTAGTTCACTATGTAACCCTATGACAAAGACAATGAGAGGCGACAGAAAAGACTTTAAGTGGACATCTGGAGCAGATAAAAAATTTTAGTTGTTGAAGCAGAAAGTGATAGAGCAACCTATGTTAGCATTACTAGATTTCAATAATGTATTTCAAGTAAATTGTGATGGAAGTGGAAATGTAATAGGAGCAGTGTGAAGTCAAGAAGGTAGACCTACAGCATATTTCAGTGAGAAGTTGAATGATGCAAGGAGAAGATATTCATTTTATGATCAAGAGTTCTATGTCATAATTCAAGCCTTGAAGAAGTGGAGACATTACTTATTGCCTAAGGAGTTTGTGTTGTATACAGATTATCAAGTATTCTAATATTTGAACAGTCAAGGTAAGTTGAATTAGAGACACATGAGATGGGTAGAGTTCATGTAGAGTTACACTTTTGTACTGAAGCATAGGAGTGGAAAGTCAAATAAAGTTGTTGATGTATTGGGTAGAAGAAGGAACTTGTTGATAGAGATGAGAGTTGAAGTGTTGGGATTTTATGAATTAAAGAACATGTATGAGGAAGATTTTGATTTTGCAAAACCTTGGAAAGCATGTAAGGAACTTGTTGTGATAGATAGAACTAAGTGGTTGGATTATTTCATTTAGGAGGATATGTTATTCAAAGGAAACCAGTTGTGTATACCTAGAAGTTTGATGAGAGACAATTTGATCAAGGAGAAGCACAATGGTGGATTGGTAGGACATTTGGCATTGATAAGACAGTAGCATTGGTGAGTGAAAAATACTTTTACCCTCAGATATATAAAGATGTAAGGAAATTTGTGTAGAGTTGTAGAGTTTGTCAAGTTACAAAAGGGAGCAATTAGAACACCGGATTGTATAAACCTTTGACAGTACAAGAGAGACCTTGGGAAGACATAAGTATGGATTTCATATTGGGCTTGCCGAAGACATAGAGAGGACATGATTCTATATTTGTAGTGGTAGATAGATTTCAAAGATGGCTCATTTCATACCTTGTAAGAAGACAACTTATGTAGGCATGTAGCTAATCTATTTTTTAGAGAAATTTTGAGATTCCATGGATTGCCTAAGAGCATAGGTTAAGAAAGAGATACAAAGTTTGTTGGTTATTTTTGGAAGACACTTTGGAAGAAGATGAAGACAGATTTGAAGTTTAGTTCAGCATTTCATCCACAGACAGATGGATAGACAGAGGTAGTGAATAGGAGTTTGGGAAACTTGTTGACATGTTTGGTTGGAGAAAAGGCGGGAAGTTGAGATTTGATTCTTTCACAAGTAGAGTTTGCATACAACAATTTAGTGAATAGGAGTATGGGAAGAACACCTTTTGAGATTGTGACTGGGGTAATCCCTAGAGGAGTAGTAGAGTTGAGAGATATTAGTATGGAAGAAAGGAGAAATGCAGAAGTAGAAGAATTTGTAGATCACATGAAGTTTGTACATGTCCATAGGATTTCTACAGCTCTTCATTGGAGTTTGTGATCTTCCTTGGCCGACATGGAGGAATCTACTATTCTGGGGATGATATATATTGATGTAATAGATGCATGGGAAAGTAGTCTTGATAGTTAGCATGATTTAGAAGATAAATAGTTTGAATTCTTTGTGAAGGAGCTTCAAAGCCATATCTTGTGCATATTCTGTAACTGTGAAATCAAGCCTGCAAGCCCTAACTGTAAGCCCGCATGTTGCCAGCCAGTTTGTATTTTGGATCTCTAATATATTGAATGATTGAATCTGAATTTGCTTCATATCTTGAGTTGTTTCTATTAAGGGAAAATTGGATCAAATGAATAATCAATAATATCAATATCAAGTTACCCAAACTCAATGAAATGGTGAACAAAGAAGATTCAATAAACAATGAACAACAATAAAGCAAACCTCCTTAATTTGAAGCTTCCATTGATTGCCTATCACAATCGATCTTGCATATATGCAATAAGGCCCTCAAAGAGTGCACTTCCTTGCTATGCTTCAAGAATGTCAATTGGGAATGGCTATGTGTCATGCCCACATTTCCCATGCGGTCACAACATGCATCACACGTATCATGTCCACATGCGCCATGTGGTCATGACACGAAATACAAAAAAAAATTCCACGCTTCCCTAGAAATCCCCTCACATGGGTAGGCGTGCTCGGAGGCGTACACTTAAGGCAAAAACAATATAGTTGTCAGTGGGGTACCAAGTACATGTGCGCACACCCTACGCAAGGAAACACGTGGTTTCCTAACTTAGGTTAATCTTACGAATTACATTTGAACAATAGTTATTTTAGGTGATAGATCATTTTTCAGCAAAGCACGATCATCTGATTCTTCTTTCCATTTTCTAGAATTTAATATTAATTTCTCCTCCTTTAGACTTAGCATTTTCAACCAAGCCTGTTCATTTGCCCTCTCTTCCTTTTCTTAAAATTTAATTTTAATTGTATTTCTATCTCTTTCTCCTTCCTGTTGTGCAAGATCTTCTTATGCTATCCTATTTTTTTTTCTTCACGTTCTTTATCGAACAGCAATAACACTACATCCTTTACATTATTCCTAATTTCTTGGTAAACCAGATCACTTACACAGGGTTGGTTAACTTCACTTGACTCAGTCCCCCTAGGGTTCCGCTCTAGGTTTTAGTTCAACGTTTGAATTAATTTTAATAATCAACTTGTTCCTAAACAGGTTTAACAGTAGGTTAAACTTACTTAGTTCTCTTAGCCCTGTTCGGAAATGCCGCGCATTTTCTCCTCTTTGTTTTCCAAGGTTATCTATTCTTTCTCTTTCTCTCTCTTTTTTTTCTATTGGACGTTTATTTTCTAAATCTACAGTTGAGTTTTTTTTTTTTTTAAAAGGCCACTCATGGAATGCCTGTGATGGCTTGTTTGTGTTTATTTTCAGTGTCCTTTGTAAATGAAAAGATCATATTTTCCTCTTCATTTTCCTGTCATTTAATTTGGGATAATTGTTAAAACTTCCGAGAAACTCTTCCTTAAAATTAAAACATATTTACCTATGCTCTTTTTAAATTATAATTGTATAAACAATGTATTTCTAAATTGCAACTCTGAGTTTGAACATCTATTCAATTCGTATTATACATTATGCATAAATAAATCCCACTTTCCTCGATTAAAATTTCTATTTCAAGTCAAATGTTTTAAACTACATATAGTAAGCATTTAATTACTTGCGGTAATTTAAAAAAAAAAAATACTGTAATCCCAAATTTGATTTCTTTCATGGTAGCAAAATTACGACTTGTCTTATAACAAAATTTAAAATTAATATTTCCACTAAGCTTACACAGAAATAATACTTTTATAAATTTAATTAAAACATCAACTAACTCTCAACTTTGCAAGTAGGAGAAGAAGGAACTAGACAATTTTAATATCCTTTTAAAAACAAATTTTCTTTTCTTCTTCTCATTTCTAAATGGTAAAACTTAATGAACAAGAAAATTATAACTATCAACCCAAGAATAGAGGATTTCCTCACAACTCCAAAAATAACAATTTATACAACAATAGGGAGATAATTTTCTCCTTTTGAAAAATCGACAAGGAAGGAGCTATTAAAAGAACAGGCTCTCCTTAAGACTTCAGGAAAATAAAATATTTTCTAAGATCCAATAATCTTCTCTAAGCTTCACAATAAGCTCCCAAAAAACTTGCATATCACACAAGGGAAGAAACACCACACAAGCTGCTCTCCTCCCTACCATAGACCTGCAAGAGGGTCACGCCCGAGCTAGGGAGATCATCCACACACCTAGGGTATTCTAAAATTCCACTTCACAACAAGGTAGAAACAACACACCAAAACACACATACACCCATAGATATTACACAACACAAAAACTCAACCACAGTGAGTTTAACAAGGGGTAGGAGAGTGAACACACTCAACTCTAGAGTGTCACCCTTCAATTAAATTTTAACACAGTTTCCTTCTCATGGCCTCAAGCCAACTTGCCAACAAAGATTCCAAGGAGTTCATATTTTGACTCTCAAGCCAAATAACACAATTTCTCAAAGTCACACAAATGCCCTCAAGGCTTTCAACATCCCAAAAGAAACAAGGCATGCACTCGAGGAGGATCACTCCTCCCCTACCCCACACTTGATGAGCATTTCTCCCAAGTGGAAGAAGCTCTGTCAACACCTAAATAAGTTTCCCCACAATTACAAAATTTACAACACAACAAATCAAATTTCATTTCACAAATCCACCATGCAAGAAATAGAACATACAAAGAAAAGGCCTTGCATACCAACCTTAACAAGCCCTTTAATGGAAGTAGTTGATGAAGAGTTCCACTCTAGTTTCCTCTCCAATTTCCTTTCTCCCAAAAAAAATGACTCCCTCTACACTAAGATTTCTCCCTTTAAAACTCTTTTTTTTTTCTTTTTTAAAATTCCTCCAATTCTGTTATCCTCAAGTGGGATTAAAAAATAACCCCACTCCTTTTTCCACTATCCCAAGTGGGATTAAAAAAATAACCCCACTCATGAGCTCCTTCCCCAAAGTCTTCCCTCTTTTTTGTCACTATCCCAAGTGGGATTAAAAAAATAACTCCACTCATGAAGGACCACACCACTTCATGGGGACTCTCACCAAAAGTGAGGGAACAAGAAGACAAGCCCCTCCATTATTGGTGGACCATGGAGTCATTTCAAGCCTTGGGAATTGAAAAATAGATAGGCTTGAGTGTTGGTACCACTCATCTTATCCCTCCCTTACCTCTAAATTCGTCACTTAACTTCACTGTGAAGTTAAGGTGACCATACGGAGGTTACCCAAGGGTTACCCAAGTCAAAAGTGACCCTAGACCCATGGGGTATAACTCAGGGTCAATTTAAACTTAGTTAAGACACCCAGGGTCAAGTTAAGACACAAGAAAAGGGTCTCAAATTTTAAAATTTAAAAATAAGATAAAATTCAAAAATAATTCTTACAACACATATCATAATTCAAATTTACAAGAGGGTAGACCTAACCCATTCAACCTCATGCAAGACAACATTACAACATTAAATCAAACATAGAGTTGATCTCGGTTCCTCGTGGAACCAGATTGGCTTCACAAGGGATTACAACATAAGGTGCGGAATGATCTCCAGTATTTGTGGTTTTGTTAGAAATACCTACACACTCAATCTCAAAGTTAATTCCACGTATATATATCATAGCCGAAGCAAATTTAATACATGCATTTCTAAAGCATACCATAGTTCATATAAACATAATGAAATCACATGACAATTTTCTATCTAACATCACCCAATTAGTTTTCCTATAATGTAAACATTAATCGGACATCACCCAATTAGTTTTCCTAATAAAATAAACATCTATATAACATCACCCAATTTGTTTTCTCTTAAAGCAAACATCTAACTAACATCACCCAATTAGTTTCCTTTAACATAATAAGGTTTAATAATTTGAAAATTCTGGGATCAACAGTCCCACAAATGTAAAAGTACCAACAACAGTAAGGTAATTAGTCACATGTATGGAAATGAAAAAGTGTAGGCCTCACACTATGATAATACTGCCATGAAGAGGAGCTTCACAACGATGGTAGTGGTGCGTAGTAACGAATGTGATCACAAGCAATGAAGGAATTGGTGCCAAAGGCGCACTGTAATTCCTGCAGAGTAATGATACTTAAAGCTTGGATGAATGAAATAGAAGAATGAGGTTGAATTTATAGACTGGAGAGAATGAAGATCAACGATATAGAAAGAATAAGAAGATAAATGGTTGAGAAACCTTGAGGAACGTGCAACGAATAAGAAGAAGACATGTGTCTTGCTTTCTTTTGCATGAGAGGATTTGGTAAGAATAGACGAATGAGTTAAAGCAATTAAAAGAATATAATAATCAGTTAAGTGATTTAAAACAAGAAGAAGAGATTTGCATGAGGATGAGAAGATATTTTGCTTTATTAAATATTAGGAATATTTAATTGCATGTGCATATTTGATTGAATTATATTTAGAAATAACTCAATTTAGAAGAAAGAGACAACTTAAATAAATATTTGATTTATTTAAATTTAGAAAAGATATTATTGGAAGAAGCAATTAAATAATTGAAATTATTTAATTTAGAAGATAAGAAAGCAAATTAAATAAATAAATTTATTTAATTGTTGTGCATGATTTTGGAAGAATAAATAAAATATTTGATTGTATTTTATTTTTAGAGATTGAGAGGATTTGAATAAATTTGATTTGATTTATTTAAATTTGGAAGAATGATTTGATTTAATTAAATAATTAAGAATTATTTAATTGTTTGGAGGAATTTAAATTAAATAAAGGAATTTATTTAATTGTTGGAAGAATATGAATCAAATAAATAAAATTTGTTTATTTATTTATTGATAGAGGAATTAGAAGGGAATAAATATTAAAAATATTTATCTAGACCGAATTGTGTCATTTTTAGGCGTAAACATTTTGCCCCTCTTTGATGCAATGCAGTTTATGACGTTGCTTCAAAGAATAGAATTTTTGATAATGATACATGCCCTAGTTTGCCCCTAGTACAGGTTATGATGATAGGATGCCCCCTCAGGAGATTAGACGAGAAAAAGGAAGAAGGACGTGAGATGGACAATCTCACAAAGATGAAGGGAAAACTAGGTTAGGTTTGAAGAAAATAAGACGCATTTCAGAGAAATGGGAAGAAAACTAGAAGAAACAGGTGCGGGAAGTAGTCGTAATCACCACATAGCCAGATTAGGGTTTGCATGCTATATATAGGAGCTAGGTCCACAAGACAATTCATTTGGACACTTGTCTTGGTTTGATTTGCCTCAGAGAGCTTAGAGCAGCATAGAGCATAGAACAATCAGCACGAGGATGGACATTCCACGTGAGGAGCATTGATTTGAGTGAGTCCATCGATTCAACTGGCTAGCAGAGGTAGGACCCTCAGTATGTATCTCAAAAAATTTCTCCTAGGGTCAAGTTTGATAGCAATAAATGCTAGGAGAAAATTAGGATAGATAGATGTGCTAAAACGCAGTGTGGCACATATGCCATGCGAAACTATGCATGTATGGTTCTGCAGTGCATGCATGATAAGAAACAATGCATCTGTGAAAGTTGTGCATGCATAGGTTTTGCTAGTGCATGCATAATTATGCAGCGCATTTACGGTATGTAGTGGTGCATGTGTCAGAGCAGTGCACATATAGCATAGGACGACGCATACATTGGTTCTTGTAGCGCTTTTTCTAGAAGTGGTGCATGTGTTAAGAAATGATGCATTTGCTAGGAAATGGCACATTTACCACCTGTTATGGTGCATATGATATAGATAGGCAGTTTACTTAACACAATTGACTCGATTGGCGTCCTGTTTGATGCGTCAATCGATAAGCTATCTCCGAGATTGTAGGAATCTAGTCAAAAGATGTAGTGTGCTGTTTTGATCAATTTGAAATGCTAAGTTAGTTGATATGTTTCTATAGATATGTTGAGTATGGTACTTGCAGCTTTAGGTTGATGCCTTGCTTTGCGTGCTTGCAGGAGGATATATGAGATACGCTTTAGTCAAGGGAGCAGTTCCCTATGCCTATGTTGCAGAGATACATGCTGACTAAGATGGATAGAGAGGCGTTTGGCACCATGGGACTTGACTACGTTTGCTTCATGCCTGAGGTTCGAGTGAACCGTGGGTTGCTGACTATTGCAGTGGAGAGGTTCCACAGTGAGGACGGGACCTTCCACTTCCCTACTAGCGAGATGACCGTTACTTTGGAGGACATGTACAGGATCCTCCACTTGCCTATTCAAGGAGGGCTTGTGGAGTATGATCCACAGAGGGATGTAGGACTTGTCGAGTGCAGGTGAGTGTTTGATGACCCCGAGCTGGTCAGGAAGGTCGTCCCTTAGCAGGATATTTATGACTGTTACGATTACTTCCCAAGGATTGTAGCAAGACTGATTGGAGGTGTTGTTTGCCCCGATAGGAGATCACACGGGTTCCCCATTGGATGGGGTTGGATCATGTAGAGGATGGTGACAGAGGGCACCTGGTATGCTTGGGGTGTCTACATGCTAGCGCACCTATACCATGATATGCATCAGGTGGTATATCACAAGAGTACGAGCCTATCTACAGGCGTGTCATTGCTACAGTTCAGGCTATGGGAACACATAGTGATCACGAGGCTGATATGTGTGTTTAATAGACAGAGAGGAGAGCCATATAGCTATGGCTATGCAGGAGTGATTTCCCAGCATAGGCTGGGGAAGCTTGAGTACTGGTGGCATGCATTAGATGGAGTAGATGTGGTCGAGTGGCGGCCATACCTAGACTGTGAGCCATGGGATGATGAGGCAGACAAGCTACCTTACTGCTATCAGTTGCGGTGGCTGATAGGGCAGACATGGTTTATAGTAGAGAGATAGATAGTCAGTCGGGTACAAAGATAGTTTGGGAGGAGGCAAGGCATGCCACAGGGGCAAGCTCAATTTGCTAGGACTCATGTCGAGAGGCTCAGATGGGGACCGATGGCATCCTACGAGGAGGCACTGATAGAGTTTTGATAGACACCATATGTCAGTTGGGATATGAGGGGGGAGATAGAAGACACTAGGATGACCCAAGATTATGAGGATTGGTTCACTACGCACCCATTTCTAAGATACTCGGGGCCTGGGGTGCTGGTGCCTCGGATAGATGAGGCAGACTCAGATGATGAGGGCTAGGTTGGCCAGAGGAGGAGGAGGAGGGGGAGAGGAGGACGAGGAGGATGAGGAGGTGGGGGAGATGATGGAGATGACAAAGGTCAACCCAGATAGAGGAGGAGAGGCAAGGAGGGACCTTCCCACGCCCAGCAGGTAGTGCCACCATAGGTTGCATAGTAAGCACCACAGCAGGCACTATAGGTACAGATGTCACCACCTTAGCAGGTCGCACAGTAGTAGGGACCCCAGCCATAGGGATAGGGACAGGCATAGGCAGTCTAAGGTCCAACACAATGCGATGCCCAGGAGAGGACTATAGCTACTTTGAGGGGAGAGGTTAGGCAGTTGCGGGCACAGCTCAGGAGGGCTGATGCCTAGTGAGAGACAGAGGCAGAGGTCATTGCAGGGCTCACTAGAGAGAGAGATATGGCAGATGTGCGGATATGAGTTATCTGAGTAGAGTGGGACACCACAGTGGCAGCCCTAGGGACAGACGCAATGAGCAACTTTTTGGTTGGGCAAGTGCATCAGGCACAGGCACAGGCACAGACACAACTAGCGTAGGTATAGGGCAAGCTTGCTAGAGTGCAGGCTCAGGCATAGTACTACCAGGGTTTATACCATGGTGTCATGCCAGCTAGTCAGAGAGCTTCGAGCTACAGGAGCCAGTCTGTGGCTCCCCTGAGAGTAGGTGGATCGAGGTCATGAGCCTCCGTGATGGGCCCACAACAGTCTAAGGCTAGTGGAGGAGGAGGAGGAGACATTGTTGGTAGTGGTGGTCCACAACAGTAGGGATAGTAGAGACTAGCAGACTTTGGATCTTATGTACCTTTTTGCATTTTGAGACATGTATCACCATCCTTGGGATGTATTTATTGTATATGACATTGACTCAGAGATGGACTACTTTGATATTGTACATTTGGACACATTTTTGATATTTATATGATGATGCAGCTATTTTGATTCTCTCTATATGTATGAGTTATGATGCATTTCTATTGTACGATGCAATGTATGTGTTTATCTAATGCAAACTTAGATGTTTAGTTGATGTTATATGATGTAATCTAATGCAAATTTTGAAATGATGTTATGTGATGCGATATGACCTAAATGCAAACTTAGATGTTTTATTTGATATGTCTCTAATGTGTGTGAGTGTAAATGGTATCTATATGAATACGCAACTTATGTGATGCACTTATCTATGTTTTTGATATTTTCTATTTTGACACTATGTGATGATTGTATATGGATGACCTGATGCACTTACTATGTATGCAACTAATTTAATCATGTAAATGACTATCTCATGTGATATGATATGTAGCTATGTGTTATGTTTTTGTGATGTCCAAATGTACTCTATCAACATAGAGATGATATAGAATGATAGACAGAAGATTTGATTGAAAGAATTACTTGATAGAAAGATTCACAAGCTTTGACTTTGTACTGTTACTCTACATTTTTTGGATCTTTTATTGCATGGAATATGGATGTATGGATGTATGACTGGATGTATGATGGATGCTTTGATTTTGACATCTTGATGGTGCAAGTATTTTGAAGTGCTTATTTCATCATTGGGCAATTTTAGTACTTTTTCTGAATGTTGTAAGTTAATACAAGCATCTAGGTATAATTGAACCAAGATGACCTGAGCATTGCTTACATAGATTTTGATTTAGCAAGTTAATACAAGCATCTAGGTATAATTGAACTAAGATGACCTGAGTATTTCTTGTGTATCAAAAGTCAAGGATTGCCCCCATTCATGTTAGACCTTTGATGTCCTCGATGATCTTTTGTCGATCATGTCTTTAGACAAGGCTTCACATTACTAAAGTTTAATCCACAAACAACAAACAAAGAAAATAATCATGCCCCCATCATAGCATCTCTAGCTTTTGGCATCCTTGAGTAGCATAGAAAGGCATGATAGCAAAAAATCAAGACTCCGTACTTTAACCATGTTTCCAATCCACAAAACATTTTTGCATTTAGATGTGTTTGTTTCTTGCCATAATTTGTGTAAAATCATTTAGAAGGTCTTAGGAGTTTGTTTTCTTTGCTTTGGATAGGTTAATGTCCTATGTTAGGATTTCTACTTGAAAGCGGGCTTTGCTTGCGCTTGCTTGCCTGGTGAGAAGATTCCATAATCTTTATTGGTGAGACGGACCCTAAGGGACTGACCTAGTGCCTCAGGGTCTCATTGCTAAATGGCCTTGCCTATGTGACAACACAGAGGCAACGTAGTTTGGGGTAAACCCTAATGGACCATGGATGGACTAGAAGAAAGATGACAAGAAATGGGATGGATGGGACCGCGGGAGCCTCGGGGGTGCATTTGAGAAATAGCCTTACCTACGTGACAACACAGAGGCAATGTAGTTCATGGACTTGGACCATGGATACTAACAAGAGACACTAGACTAGGCTGACACTATGGATAGGATATGGGATAAAACCTTGGTTGACAAGGCAACAAAGAGATAGAGTGTCAAGCCATGATAGGTTATCGTTAGGTTTTTATTATGGAACATATATGGATCGAATGGGACATGAGGAAGAATGGACACAAGGTGATTGGTTTCCCAAAGATGGAGGAAATGGTTTATCACAAGTAACACCTGTTTACTAGGTTTTCACCACTTGCTTTTATTTGCATGAAAAACTAGAAAGTAAACATGATGCTTGTTTGCCAGGTTTTCATCATGATACCTATCCAAGGTGCTTGTTTGCCAGGTTTTCACCAAAGGACAATTTTTTTGTATTTTTCTGGTTTTTTTATTTTTATTTTTGTATTTTTTTCTAATTTTTTTTATTTTTTTGTATTTTATGCCTCCCTTACATTGGGGTTCTCTTAGGTATAGAACCGGCGAAGATGCATACTATTGATTGGGTCATCCAACAACTCACCCTCTGATGTTGCTAACTGATATGCCCCTAATCCATAAGCAGCTATGATCACATAAGGCCCAAGCCAGTTGGGTTTGAACTTGCATTTCTTTTCCCTATCCTGTTGATTACAGGGATTTTCCTTAAGTACTATATCTCCAACCTTAAAGATTGTTGGGTGAACTCTATGGTTATAGCTTCTTGACACCATCTATTGATATGCTTTGAGATGGTCAAAGGCTTTTTGTCTCCTTTCTTCTAGCAACTCTAGTTCTTGCAATCTAGAGACTCTGTACTCTTCATCTGATATGAGACCTTTTAACGACACCCTGAGAGATGGTAATTCAACCTCAATGGGGAGGATAGCTTCTGAGCCATAGACAAAGGTGTAAGGGGTAGCACTCGTGGGAGTGTGTATACTAGTTCTATAGGCCCACAAAATGGGATTGAGTTGGATATGCCAATCATGGCCAGCATCATTGACTATCTTCTTGAGGAGTTTCAAGATGGTCTTGTTAGATGCTTCAGCTTGACCATTGCCTTGGGGGTAATAGGGTGTGGAGAAATGGTGTTGGATCTTGAATTGGTCACAGAGTTCTTAGACATCCTAGTTTTTGAAGAGTCTTTCATTATCCGTGATAATGGATGAAGGAATTTCGTATCTGCAGATGAGGTAATTCAGGATGAATGAGGAGATTTGTTTATTTGTGACGGTGGTGAGGGCAATGGCTTCAATCGACTTGGTAAAGTACTCAGTGGTGGTTATGATGAATTTATGGCAGTTGGATGAGGGTGGATGGATCTTTCCCACAAGGTCAAGTCCCCATTGGCAAAAGGGCCAAGGTGTCGTTAAAGGTCTCAACTCTTGAGCTGGTGCATGTATCAGGTTCCCATGTATTTGGCACTGCTTGCACTTCTTCACAAATTGGTATGAATCTATTTCCATGTTCAGCCAATAATGACCCAAATGCATGAGTTTCTTAGCTAAGGAGGGACCGCTAGAGTGTGTTCCACAAATCCCTTCATGTACGTCGTGTAAGGCAGTTAGGGATTCTTCTCGTTCTAAACAACGGAGTAAAGTACCATCTAGACCACGTCGGTATAGGGTGTCGGCAATAATGGTATAGTGAGAGGTTTGGTATATAAAGGTTCGTTGTTGGTTTGAAGATAAGTCAGGTGGGAGGGTGTTGTCCTTGAGGTAAGTGTAAACCTTACCATACCAAGGTGAATCAGATCCAACTAATAGGCATATGGAATGGGTCTTAGGAAGATCATAAGCTGGTTGTCGAATAGTTTCCACTAAGAACTCATACTGTGACTCATTCTCTGGTATCTTGAGAAGAGAGGCAATGGTCACCATGGCATCTGCTGCTTTGTTCTCAATGCGAGGTATCTGTTCAAAAGATATAATCACAAAGTATTCTTCTTTTTTTTTTTTGGAATACTCTGAGGATCAGGCGTAGAACTTCTTAAGATGAACGCTGTTAAGTGGCTTATCCAGAGGAATGCCAGTAGGTGTAGCTAAAGTATAAGCTCCTGATCCATATACTGTTGTGAAAATAAAGGGACCTAACCAGTTAGGCTCAAACTTGCCCTTCTTTTCTTGATCTGCTTGATTTCTCTGATTCTCTTTAAGTACAAGATCACCAACTTGAAACTGTCTTTCTTTGATCTTTTTGTTGTAATTATGCCAGAGGCAGTTTTGATAGACATGGAGATGATTAAGCGCAGTAAGGCACCTTTCATCTAGTAGTTCTAGCTCAGCTAATCTGAAAGTGTGATACTCTTCTCTGCTGATCAGGTCCTGCGTGGATACTCTGAGGGATGGGATCTCGACCTCTATAGGTAGGATGGCTTTAGAGCCATAGACCAAGGCATAGGGTGTGGCACCAGTTGGTGTTCTGATACTAGTGCAGTAGGCCCATAGGGCAGGATTGAGTTGCAAGTGCCAATCATGACAAGCTTCATTGACCATTTTCTTAAGGATCTTGAGAATGGTTTTATTAGAAGCCTCAGCTTGGCCATTACTTTGCGGATAGTAGGGAGTTGAAAAGAGATGTTAGATATTGTATTGTGTGCATAAGGTACGGACATCTTGATTCTTGAATGGTCTCCCATTATCAGTGACAATGGCTTGGGGAATACCATACTGGCATATGAGGTAGTTAAGGATAAACTTGGCAATTTGCTTACCAGTAATATAGGTCATGGGAATGGCTTCCACCCACTTCGTGAAATACTCAGTGGCAGTAATGATGAATTTGTGGCCATTAGATGAGGAAGGGTGGATTTGTCCTATGAGGTTGAGACCCCATTGAGAAAAAGGCCATGGAGTAGTCACAGGCTGTAATTCATGACCTGGTACATGAATCAAATCTCCATGTTGCTGGCATTGTAGACACTTCTTAGCAAACTGTGCAGCATCTTGCTCTATTGTAGGCCAGTAGTAACCTGTTCTAAGTATCTTCTTAGCGAGATTAAGACCAGTAGAATGTACACCACAGACACCTTCATGTATGTCTCGTAAGGTAGTTTCAGCTTCTTCCATGTTAAGACATCGTAAGAGGATACCATCAAGACTCTGGCAATATAGTGTATCACCCAGAATGGTGTAACAAGAGGATCGACGGATAAAGGTTTTGCTTTGGGTGGATGATAGGTTAGAGGGAAAGGTATTGTGTTTAAGGTATTCATAGATATCTTCATACCATGGGGAATTGGGACCAACAAGTTCGCAGATGATTTCAGTAATGGGAACATCGACAGCTGGTATCAACAATTGCTCAATCAAGAATTCACATTTCTATGTATTAGCAGGCATGTCAATCAGTGACCCGATAGAAGCCATAGAATCTACAGCTTTGTTATGCTCTCTTGGAATTTGCTCAAATGTGATGCTAGAAAAGTGTGGTTTATAGGCATCCACTAGTTGCTTGTAGGGGACCAACTTTTCATCTTTTGTTTGGTACTCATCTGTGACTTGGCAAATGACTAGCTATGAGTCTCCATATACTTGTAATTCTATGATGTCCCATTGAACTACTGTATTGAGACCTATGAGGAGTGCTTCATACTCAGCAATGTTGTTGGTGCAAGGGAATTCAAGCCAATATGACTTTGGAATATAGTCATTTTGAGGTGTGATGAATAAGATGTCGGCCCCTGATCCATGCTGTGTGTAGGAACCATCAAAGTATAACTTCCACATTATTGAGTTGGAAAGAGTGAAGAGATTCTCATCCAGAAAGTCTGCTACCATAGGGTGTGTATCTATCATGGGTGCTTCTGGTAGTTGATCTACTAGAGCTTGTCCTTTGATTGCTTTATGATCCATATACTCAATGTCGAACTCACTAAGGATCATGACCCATTTAGCTAGTCTGCCTGTAAGAGCTTCTTTTGCTAGTAGATATTTCAAGGGATCAATTTTGGCTATAAGATTTGTGTGTTGGTTCAACATGTAATGCCACAACTTTTGGGAAGCAAACACCACTGCTAAACAAGCCCTTTCCATTGGTGAATAATTGAGTTCGTATCCCACCAAGGTTCTACTGATATAATAAATTGCATGCTCTTTTCCTGATTCATAATGTTGTGCTAGCAAGGCCCCTAGGGCTGAAGTTGTAGTTGAGATGTATAATAGCAAAGGTTTATCCGCAACTGGTGGAACCAATACAGGAGGTGTAGCTAGATATTCTTTGAGCTGATCAAATGCTGCTTGACACTTATCATCCCATTGAAATGAGACATCCTTTCGGAGTAAGTGTTGAAATGGTTGACATTTATCTGCTAGCTGTGAGATGAAATGCTTAATGGATTGCAACCTTCCCTGAAGGCTCCTTAATGCCTTGAGGTTCTTTGGTGGAGGCATCTCCACTATAGCCTTTAGTTTTGTTGGGTCTACTTCAATACCTCTGCGAGATACAATATATCCCAATAGCTTTCCTGGTGTTACACCAAAGATGCACTTCTTTGGATTGAGGCGCACTTGGTATTTCTCGAGCCTATCAAAGATCTGTCCTAGAACCTATATGTGGTTTGCCCTAGTTGATTTAGCTAGTATTTCATCCACATAGTCCTCCATGATATGATGAAAGAGATCATGAAATATCACTGTCATTGCTCTCTGATAGGTTGCTCCTGCATTCTTTAGACCAAACGGCATGACGCACCAACAATAATTGCCCCAAGGACAAGTAAAAGTTGTTTTATGTTGATCTTCTTCTGCTATCCTTATCTGATTGTAGCTTGAGAATCCATCCATGAGAGAAAACATTTCATGACCTGCTGTCAAGTCTACTATAATATCAATGTTTGGTAATGGAAAGTCATCTTTGGGACATGCTTTATTTAGATCTCTAAAATCATTGCACATGCAGATGCGCCCATTGGGTTTAGACATAGGTACAATGTTTGATACCCAGTCTGAATAATCAATAGGTCGGATGAACTTTGCATCTAACAGCTTTTGTATTTCCACTTTTACTAAGAGAGCTATCTGTGGGTGCATCTTTCTCAGCTTTTACTTGACTGGTTTAACTTTTGGATCAACTGTGAGATAGTGAACCACTAGCTTAGGGTCTAACCCTGGCATATCAGCATAGGTCCATGCAAAGTTGATGGTTCTCTATAAGAAGAATTTGTTAAGATTCCTGTGCTCTGTTTCTGATGATGCGCTAGGAATGTGGTCTTTAGATTTTGCTCTGTGCCAAGGTTTATCTCTGTAGAATCTTCCACTAGGAGAGATGACTTCTCTTGATACTTAGATGGTAGGGGAAGGTCAAATCCTCCATCCTCAGGTGCCACAGTTGGGTTTTCACCTTTGGATACGTCCTTTGTTTTTACTATTTTGTGATCAGGAGGTGCCACAGTGTGGTTTTCACCGAGAGATCTTTCTTTATTTTTACTTTTGCGACTGGAGGATTTGGCATTCTCACCAAAATAAGCTGTTGGCTCTAGTTGCATTACAAAACCTGCTTTATGATCCCCAAGAGGGATACCCTCCCGAAGTCCCATGAACTCAGCTAGAGCTTCGTCATTCTGAAATACATCTATAATGGGGGACCCTTGTTGGTCCTAATCGATAAGTTAAGGGTAGACAAATGTGACATTCTAGGTGTTAGTGGTGGATGTTAAGGATACAGATGATAGCATAAAAATAGAGGATTCTGTAAATAGGTTGGTCATATGGAGGGAAGAGTCATCAATGATATCCTCAGTAGACGTCGAATCGGTGGGAAAAGTTTTGGCCACCTCGTCGAGGATATACTCAATGTCCAAGGCGCGGGATACCTTCTTACCAAATCCTAAGCCCTTCTTGTCTAGTTTCTTTGTCACAACAATGGGTTCCATAGTTCCTTGATTCTATTTCCCAAGGCCACCTTTGCTTTTATAGCCCATGTGTTTGACTATCCTTAAGCCATTACCATATTGCTTGACTAGTATTGTGACTAGTTCTTTCTCTTTATAGAGCCAAGAAGAAATGTGCTCAATAGTTTCCTCCTCCAATAATTGTCCCTATTGGAATTGGGTTAGAAATGTTGGGGGAGGAATAGCTACTTTTTTAGTTACTTTGGCAATGGGTGGTTGGCCATAAGATTTAGGGGATAAAGACATCCGCCCTACACAACAAGATTTTGAGATATCATAAGTTCCAAAGCCTATATCAAAAATGTGAGCTTTGATTTCAGGCAGAGGA
The DNA here is from genome assembly GCA_027924645.1 of Cunninghamia lanceolata. NCBI lineage: Eukaryota > Viridiplantae > Streptophyta > Pinopsida > Cupressales > Cupressaceae > Cunninghamia > Cunninghamia lanceolata. The sequence goes on from BSBN01000665.1 coordinate 1,919,254, forward strand.
TTAGGTTCACTTGTAGAGGCTTGTGTTAGAGTTTTAGGATCAACATATAGTGTGGATTCAAGAGCTTTTGCATTGTTAGGCACTTGGTTGCAATTCTTATAGTTGCCTTGCAAGACACGGCAGAATTCAAAAGGATTGGGGTCTCCTGGGATAGTGATATCCGTACCATTGTATGGAAACTTTAGAGACTAATGGTACATGGAGGGAATAGCTTTCATTGCATGGATCCATGGACGGCCTAGGATAATGTTGTAAGGCAGCTCAATATCAAGGACATGACACCTGGTTTCAAGCATGACAGGACCCAATTGTATAGGCAAGTGGATAATACCTTCTGAACAGCGTTTAGCATCATCATATCCCTTGATTGTAATACTCTGATCAGTGTTGACATGATCCTCAAAGTATCCCAATTGCTTAAGTAACTTTAAAGAACAGATGTTGAGACCAGCACCACCATCTATGAGTATACGTTTGATTTTGCGCTTATGGATGAGAACCTCAATATGAAGGGCATCATTGTGACACAGATCATGGGATGGGAGATCTTTCTCAGAGAAGACCACATTGTAGGGTGAAGCAATGTTACCTACTATAGCTTGGAAATTCGTGACCGCTATGTTGTTAGAAACCGAAGACTCTTGAGGGCTTTTTCTAGCACTACTCTATGTGCAAGTGATGACCATAGAAGGTCCAAGATAGAGATCTGTGCTGGCGTTTTCCCTAGATGTTCGACAAGATTATAATCAGATTGATCTGGAAGACTGGGTGTAGGACCATGAATGGTGACACGACCATGATGAGTTGTAACAGCACAATCCATAGATTTGCCTTTGATTGTGAGGGTAGAGACTCGACTCTCTTCAAAACAACCTACAATGGAATCAAAGGAAGTGGAAGCATGATTGATACCTTTACCTCTATCCTGAGGAGGAGGTGGACCATGATGAGGGAATGGTTCCTTGTACATATTGAGGTCTATGTTCATGTGTTGAGCTGGTGGATCATCTTGTAGAGATATTTGATTGCCCTCGATGAGATTTTGGATTAGGTGCTTGAGTTTCATGCATGATGTGGTTCTATGCCCTTTGCTCCTATGGAATTCATAGTATTCATTTTCTCTGTACCACACAATTTTGTAAACAGGTTCACCATACAGGGGAGCATCGAGTAAGGTGATGAGGCCTTTGTGTAAAATCTTTTGTAGGATAGATTCTATGGGCTCTCCCAAGGGAGTGAATTGATGCCACGAAGGGTAATCTTGTTGAGGCCACTCTTGTTGTCATTGCTGTTGGTTTTGATAAGGTTACCTTTGTTTTTGTTGTTGTTGAGGTGGAGCTTGACTTGGTTTGGAAAGTTGCAGCGGTGTTTGCAAAGTTTGGACATGTTTAGAATCAACCACACCATCGTTGACCATGTTTTTATTTTTGTTCCAATATTTGGGTTTATTGTTCATCTGTTGATGAGAAGCATTGTCTTTCATTTCTTTGAAGATTTTGACCACACCCTTAGCAATGAGGACCTTTTCGATGTTAATTCCTTTGTATGTGATTTCGTCGAAGGTTGTAGCACTAAGAATTTGCAAATGGAAACCTAACTCTTGGTTGAGGTTCTGCACAAATATGCTAACTAGCTGTTTCTCAGGAATCTTGAAGGAGAATTTGCTAGCCATTTGTCTCCATCATTGAAGGAAAGAAATGAAAGTTTCACCATTTTTCTATTTATTGTTGCATAGATCGGTCATGGAAATCTCATGCTCTGCGTTGTAAGAAAAATGGGTGGCAAATTTCTCTGTTAGCTCGTTAAAAGACTTGATACCCATAGGTAAGTGTGTGAACCATTCTATAGCTTGACCTCCAAGACTACGAGGAAAGAGATGCATAAGATATGTGTCATTATGTGAGACCTCGAAGCAAGCAAGATAGAATTCCCTAGGAAGGTCTTTTGGGTCACCTTTTCCTTTGTATTTATCAAATTTAGGAATAGTGAAATTTTGAGGAAAAGGGATCATAGGTAATGATCGATCAAAAGGATAAGGACACACTTCCTCTAACAAGAAGGTCTTCTTGGTGTGGCCAAACGTAAGATCAGATAGTTGTTGTTGAACTTCCATGATTTTTAGCTCCATCGCTGTGGGAGGGGTTGGAAACATCTCCTGTTGTCCTAGAAGTGGTTGTTGCTACCCATAAGGAAGATTGTAGTGTAAGCCATGAGCATTGGTGTTATAAGGGTCATAAGATTGGTTGGGGTCATATGCATTGTACGTTGGGTTCAGATTGGGTTGGAATTGGATGTTTTGATTTGGAAGAGGTGGAGGCGGCGCTAGGTAAGAATGTTGGCTTTGTGATGGTTGAAGAAAAAAATTGGGTGGAGGAAAGCTAAAATGCGTTGGATTAGGTTGTGATGGTGGCATGTAGCTTTGGGAAACTTGATGTTGGGGAAGTTGAGGGTGGCTAGGCAATGTGTGAAAGAAATTTAGCGCTAATGAACGTAGTGGAGGAGGGATGTAGGTAGATGTGATTTGCGATGGTTGATTGGGGATGAGTGTAGAAGAATTTTGTGGGGGGGATTGCATGACTCTAATTGGTTGAGAGACATGAGGGTTTGATGATATGGGGGGTGGTATGTGTTGAGACCCTTGTTGCATGGCTACATAGTTGTTCCCTGGATTGTAATTTGGTGGGAAACCTATTCGTGAAGAAGTAACCAAAATTCCACTTGCGGTTGGTGTGGCCACTTTAGGAGTTTGTTGTATATTTGATCGAGCTAAGGTGGCTTGCTTAGCTAGCTTCGCTTGACGTTGGAGAGTTTCTTGTTGATTTTTGTAGATCTCCATAGGAGTCAGAAGCGGTGAAATGGCCCTCTTTCCTGTTGGGTTTTGATAAAGGGGATTCTTATATTGTACCATTGTTTTCTCTTGTAAGCCTTGTTCGGGTAAAGGCGTGGTCACTGTTGACATGGTTTGCACCACTTGTATGGTGTCTAGGGTGTTGTTTGTCTCCTTGAGATTGGATAAATCAAAATCTTGAGGTAATTTGGCTCCTTGTTCTACTAGCAAGCGAAAGAAATGATCTTGGTTCTCACTAAGGATTTTGTCAAAGGAGGCTATAGCTCTAGGATCTTGTATGAATTCATCAAGATCTTGCCCATCTTCTTGAGAGGATTGACCTATTTCAAAGTGTCTCTCTTCTTGAGGTGGGGCTAGATCTATGGTATAACCTTGTGGGAAAAAATCAGGAGGCAAGATGGTGGTGTAATGAGGTGTACTTACCAAAGGAACTCCTTCCTCCTGAGATGGGACCGGATTGGCAGTATAACCTTGTGGGACAAAATCTGGAGGCAAGTCGGTGGTATAGTGGGGTGTATTTACCAAAGGGGTTCTACCCTCTTGCGGATTGCTTGGTTGATCAAGGTGTGACATATTGGGAGAATTGGTAGATCTTTCTGCGGGTGTTGTAGGAGTAACCTTGGGAGTAATGTTGAGATGGCCTGATTGCGGTGTGTGAGGAGGTGATTTGCGCTTCCTAGGGACAACTTGCTTGGACTTCATATTTTGTTGGAGCCTAGTGGTTACCATGGAATACACTTGGACAAAAGGTAATGTTGAGATTTTGCTTGTGTTTTGAGAAAGACAAACTCTACTGCACAATTTACTGGACCAAAGGTGCTATACTATTTGACCAGAGGTGAAGGATTGTGCAACCAAAAGCATGCTACTATGATACCAAAGGTGATAGACTAAGCTACCAAAGGTGAGGTACTGTTATACCAAAGGCGAGCTACGGTGACCAAAAGTGAGCTACTGTATGACCAAGGGCGAGCTACTATAATACCAGAGGCGCTGAAGTAGTGTCTAATGTTTTTAAAGGCAATTTTGATAGATTTGGTTATGATTCTAATTGGATTTGTTTTTGGCAAGAGAAAACATAGCAAACAAAGTTGGCAAACAAGGGACTGACACAATAGATAGTGTATGTTCAAGGCTTACAAAAAAACCCAATGTTTCCACAGGTATAAGACAATTGCAATCAATAACAAGCACTTTTTATCCCTAAAGACAAGGTTTCATTGCAGTAGATTAGCTCACAGCTTAATACTCCGTCGATAAAAATATCATTCCATAAAGGTGTCAAATATTTTGTATCTTTGTGAGAGACGATAGGTAGGGATATCTCACCTTCCCCTTGGAAAGCTCAAGTAGGTCACAAGAGCTTTATGGCCAAGGGAATACTATCTCTTCTCAAGGGAGCCAATGGTGAGTATCTTAAAGGCTTAAATCGATTCCCCTTGCACTGATGATTACCGCAACATTCAGAGGTAGAACGGGTAGTCTCTATCTAGAATGGTTCTTAGTAACTTTGAGGGACCAACGCCTTACAAGAAATGTGACAAGCTACTAAAAGCTTTAACCAATCCTACTAAGAGTATCAAACACTTTGCTCAATGAGAAAATCATTTCCACAAAGAGCTAGTACACCTCTTTTTAGTTTGGCACCACAAGGTAAGGCTAACGTCGGTTAGGACTTGGCTTTCGCCTTATCCCTCTTATATAGCGGTTCAAAGGAAAACTCCGCTTAGAGTCGTCCCTTTTGGATAAAATGCAATCTAAAAGTAGACCCTTCTAAAGAAAATACTGAAATGTAAGAGGAAGCACGTCAAACAAAGGTTCAATTGTCCCGTTATAAGAAAAAATAAGGTGCAACTAGATTAGGCACACACACGTTTGTAGTTGTCAATTGTCCCTTATAAAATTGAAGTGTTTGGCATTCATGTCCATTGTCCCTTAGAAAATTAAGGTGTTTTCGCATACATGTCCATTGTCCCTTAAGAAAAGCAGTATGTTCCTAAGACTTAGATTGCCGAAATGATTTGTTCAATTATCCCTTAAAAAGGCAATATGTTTCTAAGACTTGGTGAGATAAATCAAGATTTCTTCAATGTTCATCCTGCATGAACATATTAGAAAAACTTTTTTGCTCTGTGTGAGTGATAAGAAGCTGCAACAAGTCAATTAGTTCCACAAAAAACTCACAAGTTAGCAAAAATAAATCAATTTGAGCCAAAGTGAGCTGCTGTCTTATTGAACGCGACTTACTGTGATACCAATCACACTGCACTGTGTTTCTAAAAGCACAGTGATGCAGACCAGAAGTGACTCACTGTGCTATCAGAAGTGTTGAATCAGTCCCAAAAGCGTCGTACTATGCTACCATAAGTGCTATACTATGTAACCAAAAGCGATGTTCTGTCTCAGATCAAAAAAAGTCATGCTTTGTCAAAATAACTAGGTTCAGATAGGATTTCATGATTGATCTAATGTTCTGAGAAGTAATATCTGCTAGATCTGTATCCTGAAATCAATCAAACTCAGAAGGTGTCGTGAATAGATAGGTTAACTCAAATATTGAAAATACTCCTAAATAAGTCAGCTTAGGAAGTATCAAAAAGACAATTTGAAAGACAAATAAAATAGCTTGTCAGACAAATCAAAGATATGTATATGAATAAAACCCTGCAAAAAACACCAACCAATGTCAGAAAACCTATTTTGCCGAAAGCGCTTAACAATACTACCAGCAGCACCGGTCTGTGTTACCAAACGCATGGCTCTGTATTACCAGAAGTGCCGCAGTATCACCCGAGGGCACTGTATTGTGCCTCCAGGAGCGCTTTAGGATACTGCCAAAAGTGATTTTCTGTGTCTTTTATGCTGTTCCATACTGTAACTTCAAAAAAAATTAATTTCTCAAAGAAAAAGAGGGATTAATGGGTCCCACCGGGCATGCCAGAATGTGTATGAGGAAAATTGACTATGATAAACTAAACAAATCAAAAACCTAATAACATAAAGAGAACCGATCTAAATAAAAGTAATTAATAATAAATCAATGAAATATGAAAGCTTTTACCGAGATTTGTATTGTTCCCTTTGGATGAATGTGGACTACTCAATAGTATTGCAAAACCATGGTTGCAACAAGCAAGTAGAGTGTTCAAAGATCAATGTCAAGAGATCATGAAGTTGCTCAATCGATGCGATGTATGCTCAAAGCGTTGTTAAGTATGCCTGAGAATAAGTGATCGAAGAGGCTTTGTGAAGGAGATGAGGGGGGTTTATATAGGTTTCAACAGAGATCGATCAATGGTCCAGATAATTCAGAAGAATCAACAGAGGAGAATAGTTGAGGAACGTACAATGAATAAGAAGAAGACAAGTGTCACACAAAAGCTGTTTTATTTGAGTTAATCACTTTCTTTTTTAAAGATAAGACATGCTTTTCATAAATTAGAAAGTTTTTTTCTAATTTAAGAGAAATTGATAAAAACAAGGTTGAGTGAGTAGATAACTCAACTTAAGATTTGCTTTTGCATGATTTGAGAGAAATTAAATAATAAATTATTTAATTTTGTGTGTGGAGAAGACTTATTTTTAGAAGATTTGAAAGATATTTAAAGAATTTGAAGATAAGTAAGCAAATTAAATAAACAAATTTATTTAATTGTCATGCATGATTTGGAAGAATAAATAAAATATTTGATTGTATTTTATTTTTGGAGATTGAGAGGATTTAAATAAATTTGATTTGATTTATTCAAATTCTGGAAGAATGAATTTGATTTAATTAAATAATTGGGAATTATTTAATTGTTTGGATAAGAGGGAATTTGTGATGAATTAATTAAATAATGGGATTTATTTAATTAATGGAAACTTGAGACTTGGAAAGAAAATAATTATCTAATTAAATAATTAAAATTATTTAAGTGTGGAAGAATAGTAGAAGAATTTAATTTAATTAATTAAATAATGAGGATTTATTCAATTAATGTCGAAAGTATGTGATTTAGAAGAATTAGATGAAATTAATTAAGTAATTAGATTATTTAATTAACGCTTAAATGCAAGTAGTGCGATGACTTGGTCATTTTAGGGTGTCTACATTTTGCCCCTCTTTGATGCAACGCAGTTTATAGTGTTGCGTCAAAGAAAATGATTGTTGAAGATATGATACAATTTTTGATGCCCCAGTGTAGGTAGTTGCCCCAGCGTATGCCCCCTCGAGCAGGAAGATAGGGAAGCGACAGAAGGACTGGGTTGACGGTCGACTAGAAGTGTGTGTGACGAGATTAGAAGGAAAAGCAGTAGGGGTTGGGAAGACAGAAGAAAGAGGGAGGGATGCTATAAATAGGTCCCATGGGGACCACAATCCTCATTTGCACCCTAAGAGTTTCTAAATTTAGAGAGTAGAGCCTCCAAACTTAGGGTGAGATAGTTGAGTGGAAGGAGCTGATAGCGTGGAGAGATGCTAATTCCAGTACACATGCATCGGGCGGAGTGAGTGCAGACATATGGGAGGCCAGCAAGAGCTCCGGTAGCGGTAAGTGTCCAAAAACCTCAGTTTAATTTGACGTTTTAGGGTGGTTTAGGGCTAGGTTTAGAGAGGTCAATTAGGTCAGCCAAAAGTGCTTTAGGGTAGAAAGGCACTATTGGTAATCAGTTTAGGCACTTTTGGGGCGCCGCAGCACTCTTGGTAGGAAGGTATAGTGCTTTTAGCAAAAATAGAGCGCTATTGGCTTTTGGGGTTAGCGCCGCAGCACGGTTGGGAGGATGCCACAGCGCACTTGGTAGAATAGTGAGGCGTGGTTGGCGGGGAAGCAAGGCGCGGTTGGAAGGGATGAGTAAAAATCACGGTGCCCCTGGTAGCGCAGTGAGGCGCGGTTAATAGCCTGGAGCAGTGCACTTGTAAAACAAGTCACCCTTGGGGTAATATAGTGCAGCGCTTCTACATAAGCAATAAGGCACGGTTGGTAAGACAGGGTAGCACACTTGTGCACAACAAGGCACTTTTGGTTTAGGCTAGAAGAGTGCAAGAGACTAGGGTTGACCGAAGGGTTGACTACCCTAGTTGGAGCAACGGTGGTAGGACTATAGAGGAATGGTTAAACTGACTGACAAGTGATTTCTTGGATGCAGAGGATTATGCTGCCTTTCATGTCGAGAGAGCGACACCACCCTATAGCACATGAGGTAGTACAGCTGACGTGGGAGGAGGACGCATTCCTAGAGCACGTGAGATTGTGGCATGTTGCACACTTGACACACATTAGGATGAATCTCACCCTAGTGACAGCAATGGTGGAGAGATTTCACAGTGAGACAGGCTTGTTTCACTTTCCTACAGGGGAGGCGACAGTGACGCTGGAGGATGTGTATTGCATCCTCAGGATTCAGATAGACGGAGAGAGAGTGGACTTTGACCCAGCGCGGGGCAAGGCAGGCTTGGTGGAGGTCTTCTGCACAGATGACCTGCGAATAGATGACGAGGAGATTCAGTGGGCAGACATCCCACAACTTTGTGACAGGATCAGGTGGATAGTTGCTTCACTGGTTGGCAACTTCCTATGCCCAGACAGGCGATCCAGAGGACTATTTGTGGGATGGGGCACAATACTATCAGAGATGTTCACACATGGGACACAGTACGCATGGGGGCCTTGCGTGCTAGGGCAGCTATATCAAGACATGCACGACTGTGTGTACAGGACGGGCCGGAGTCTCTCAGTAGGGGTGACGTTACTACAGGTGTGGGCGTGGGAGTATATCCTAGTGATCAGACCCATGACACAGCGCCACTGGGATAGGGGAGAGCCATACGTATTCCTATATGAGGGAGTGATCACACATAGGAGGCTGGGATCTATTAGCCACTAGAGGCGGCAGATTGATGAGATGGACCTATTTGTTTGGAGGCCATGGTTACTTTGTGAGGAGTGGGAGGATGAGCACGTGCAGCTTATGTACTGCCGCCAGGCTCGCTACCTCTTCGGTAGACGGACAAATATTATCGAGAGATACCTGCCAGAGCGGGTACTGAGATAGTTTGGGTTGCCACAGGGACTGCCAATGGGGGAGGTGACACATGCCAGTACATGGCAGGAGGTTGGGGACTAGGATGCAGAGATTCCAGTAGCGATAGCATTGGTAAAGGTACGGGGACTTGCCCCTGTGAGATGGGATTGGGATACAGGACTGGCAGATCCAGGTACACTGCCAGAGTATGACAGATACTGGTAGACACACAGGCTGATGTGGTTGATGACACTAGGTGTGGCAAGGGCAGTGGGGGAGGTACTTGTCCCAGGTGTAGAGGCTAGGATCAGACGACAGGCTAGAGCAGCCAGACAGCAGGTAGTTGGAGAGGCCAGCGGCCAGCAGGCAGATGTGGAGATGGCGGAGGAGGGGGATCCAATCATAGAGACTGATTTGCAGAGGTCTGAGCAGTTGTTACAAGAGGAGATAGCCCAGAGGACTTGACTAGAGCTCTGGATGGTATGGTTGAGGAGGGACAGGGATGCAGTGAGGGTAGAGGCGAGACAGGCCGAGGCCTTAGCCTAGGTGCAAACGCAGGTAGCAAAAGTAGCATAGACAGCCCTGGCACACATACAGGCATAGCTACAGATCTAGGCACTGACATAGGGACAAGTACAAGCACTAGCTGCACCAGTAGGGGATGATGGGAAACTAGCCCAGGTGACGAGGGAGAGAGACGCAGAGGTACAATTACGGCTGACAGCAGAGGCCACACTCCATAGAGTGAGGCGGGAGAGAGATGAGGCACGCATACACTGGGTACCGATCAGAGGACCCTATACAGTGAGCTCGCCTGGGTGCAGGGAGAGCTAGTATTAGCAGGTAGAGAGGTAGAGTACTACAGGGTGCTTTACGCAAGTGTGGTGCCAGCGGTGCAGCGAGAGCCGAGCTACAAAGATAGGAGCAGGTCCAGAGCGTCAGGTTCTCCCAAGACAGGGCAGTCATTGTCCTCAGTGAGAGGACCATTTGTGCCACCAGGGGGAGGAGGAGGACCAGCAGGGGGACCTACACCAAGCACAGGTGGAGGACAGGGGCCACAGCAGGAGGGCAGCTCTACCCACTAGAGCATGTATATTGTGTACATTGTATCATTTTGGACAGATGCCTGTGTGCATCCTGATGTATATTTTACAGGCTCTTGACAGCCGTGATGTACTATATTGATGTATATAGATGCCCTATTGATGTAGACACATACATTTTGTATTTTATGATGACCTTTACATGAGATATATGATGATCGATTCTACTCACTGTTGTTCATGCTTTTATGTATGCACTTCTTGATGTCATGGATGTGATGATATGTATGTATGATTATGGATTTATGTGATGATGTATATTGTGTATATGATGCTTATAGATGTATGATGATAGAGATGTATGATGATATAGATGTTATGACTAGTGATATCTAACATGTGGGTTTTGCAGATAGAACCAGAGAGAAGAAAAGGAGGAGACAGAAGATAGAGACCGTTGATCGATCATTGCAATGAAAATGATATAAGGCCATGGGTGAACGAATGGGTGAATGAGCTTGTTGCAATGGTTTCACATTTGTATATAAAGAGCAATCCTTATTTTTGATATAGCACGTGAATAGTTTGCCACCAAGGTATAAAAGACCAAGGTGCTGTGATATCCAAGTGCATGGACGTTGACTCCGCAAGCAAGCGGTTTGAACTTATATCCTTTAAACATAATATGATCTTATTGAATATGTGAATGAGCCATAGTCTTGAACATAAAATAAACTTCAATACATATAAATGCAAGAAGAATATTAATATGTAAGATGCTAGGTCATAACACATACAAGATAAATAGAATGCTAAGAAAGATGCTAAAGATCATTCCTCAAACACGGCACACAAAAGCAATGACTATGCCCCCAATCCATACTGCATCATAACATACCAAGATTATAGATAAACCAAGGTAGCCTTGAGTAGGTAATGGATGAAGGAACAAACGATAAACCATAAAACAAATTGACTGACTTACAAAGTAAACATACAGCCAACATATTCTCTTGCCAAAGAGGTTACTCAGGATAGATTGGATAGGAAAGATAATAGCCTTATCGTAGGAACTCTATGTCTATTAAAGGGGGCTATCTACCTAAAAAGACAATATCTTGCTGCCTGAAATGCCACATGTCGCAGGAGATGTGTGTGTTGGTCTCGACAATGGAACACTCTGCAGAAGACAAGCTTCTTGATCTAGGGCTTTGGTTAAGCAGGACTTAGCTGATGTTGGCAATCGGTATGCAGGACAGTAGACAACTCTAGAAGGAAGCTACTATGCTTCAAGCTTGTTAAGGACTTTTGCTTTGAAAGGATGTGCTAGCTTGCTGCTTGAGTTAGTCAAGTCGAGGCAAAATGGATTTTGACAAACGGAAGAGCAGAAAGGTGACACGCTAATGGATTGGGGTGGGTGGAGAATGATGAATCGTATGTGCCTGAGTACTGGATACATCCTTCGTATTCCAGACTGCCTACATACCCTGTATCCACGAGATCAAGGCACATTACGATGAAAGATGAAAAATGATAAATATGTAGTTCTGGATAGAGTGATGAGGTGGATCGAGGTGGAGAGGAGGGGATCTTATGTACCTGAGTACTGGAAACTTCCTTCGTATTCCAGACTACCTACATACCCATATCCATGGGATCAAGGTACCTTAAGACTGAGAAGATGATAATATGTAGTTCTAGTTCATGTGATGAAGTGGATCGAGGTGGAGAGGAGGGGATCTTATGTACCTGAGTACTGGAAACTTCCTTCGTATTCCAGACTGCCTACATACCCATATCCATGGGATCAAGGTACCTTAAGATTGAGAAGATGATAATATGTAGTTCTAGTTGATGTGATGAAGTAGGAAAAGCATTGAGAAGATAATAGCCTTATCGTAGGAGTGATGTGTCTGTTAAAGGATGCTATCTACGGAAAGGAGAAAAGATTGAAGAGCGCGCTGTGAACCACGAACAAGGAACCAATCCTAGACCTAAGTTAAGGAAAGAGTTGCCCCTGTTTTAGTAGAGGAATTTGCATGGGTGACTGCCAAAGAAGACATAGAAAGCTTTGACCTAGGACAAGACAGTGTTAACTATAGACACGGATCAGGACATAGGATGACGACGATGGACATTGACAAATTTCCAAGCTATACTGGATAGGGAGATGGAAATGCAAACAAGGTCAATGGTTTTATTATGGATGGATGGAAAGTGCATTGTGACAACGAGAAATGGACAAGACTCGATAGACGATGGGTGCTGACTCTACACATAGCGCTTATTTGCCAAGTTTTCACTATGGTACTTATCCAAGGCACATGTTTGCCAGGTTTTCACTAGAGGATGGATTTTTTTGGATTTTTTGTTTTTTTAGTTTGTTTGTTTGTGTTTTTTTTTTGTTTGTTTGTTTGTTTGTTTGTTTGTTTTTTGGAATACTCTGAGGATCAGGCATAGAACTTCTTAAGATGAACACTGTTAAGTAGCTCATCCAGATTTAATTGTGGAAGAATAGTAGAAGAATTTAATTTAATTAATTAAATAAAGAGGATTTATTCAATTAATGTCGAAAGTATGTGATTTAGAAGAATTAGATGAAATTAATTAAATAATTAGATTATTTAATTAATGTTGAAATGCAAGTAGTGCGATGACTTGGTCATTTTAGGGTGTCTACAGTCGCCATGGCATCTGCTGCTTTGTTCTCAATGCGAGGTATCTGCTCAAAAGATATAATCACAAAGTATTCCTTAAAGTCATCCACCATCCTTTTGTATGGGACAAGCTTTTCATCTTTGGTTTGGTAATCATCATTGACTTGATTTATCACTAGTTGAGAATCACAGTAGACATGTAGCTCTTTGATTTTCCAATCTGTTGCCATCTTGAGACCAATGACTAAGGTTTCATATTTTGCTATGTTATTGGTGCATGGAAATAACAGACGGTAAGACTTTGGTATGGTGTCGCCATGAGGAGTTACAAACAAGATTCCTACCCCCGATCCATGGTTTGTGTAGGACCCATCAAAGTAGAGTTTCCAGGAATGTGTTGAGATATTGAATAAGGATTCGTCTGGAAACTCAAATTGCATTGGTGTGGTGTCCTGTAGCAGTGCATCCACTAGCTGGTCAACAATGACTTGTCCCTTGATAGCTTTTATGTCTACATACTCAATGTCGTATTCACTTAGGAGCATTACCCATTTGGCTAGGCGACATGTTAGAGTTGCTTTGCCTAGTGGGTACTTCAGTGGATCTATTTTTGCAATGAGTTTGACTGGATGTGCAAGCATATAATGTCAGAGTTTTTGGGAGGCAAAAACTACCGCAAGACATGATCTTTCTATCTGAGAGTATTGCAACTCATAGCCCACTAATGTACGACTGATATAGTAGATGGCTCTTTCTTTATTCTCATAATCTTATTGTGCTAGAAGAGCCCCAAGAGATGTAGGTGTAGCAGATATGTAGAGTATCAATGGTTTCCCTTGGATAGGAGGAATGAGAATAGGTGGATTCATAAGATACTCTTTCAGTTTGTTGAATGCTTCTTCACATTTCTCATCCCATCTGAATGGAATGTTCTTGTGCAGGAGATGACTAAATGGTTAACTGTCTGCCCATTGTGATATGAATCTACATATTGCTTGTAGCTTTCCTTGTAGAGACCTTAGTTGAGTAAGAGTCTTGGCTGGTGGCATGTCAATAATGGCCTTGACTTTGGTGGGGTCCACCTCAATTCCATTTGCTGAAACAATAAAACCTAGGAGTTTGCCTGAGGTGACTCTAAACACACATTTATTTGGGTTCAACCTGACTTTGAATTGTTTGAGTCTCTGAAAGACCTTCTCTAACACATCCAGATGTGATTCTCTTGTGAGTGACTTTGCTAGGATATCATCTACATAATCTTCCATGGTGATGTGCATCATGTCATGAAATATAGTGGTCATAGCACGTTGATATTGTTAGCAAGAGACACTGTGTGGCTTCATGAGTGTTGTAATTGATGGAAACAAAGTCCATCCCACACATCCCGAGAACATGGTATGACTATACCAGAAGACAGGTTGAAGAGTATTTTGGTCCGGTAAACAAGAACAGAGCATACAGCAAGGTCTGACAATCAGGTCTGGATCTCTCAGAGGAAGCATTTCAGTAAAGTGCAGACTTGGGAAAGTCAAGAGGAGTACCATGACTAATACATTCCAGAGATTGAGCCTCCGGTGATGAAAGAGTGAAAAGATATGAACACCTAAGTGTTGGGTTCCTGTGTGGCAGAGTAGACTGAGGAAGAACTGACCGGCAAAGCATCAGACCTTAATCTGGATGAGATATTGATGGTGATCAAGTTTCTTAAGGGATCATTCATGATTGGCCAACATGATTGATGACTTCTATAAGTATCTCTTTGATACGCATCACTTGGTAAGCAAGGATTTAGCTGATAGACTAGAGTTTGGGAAAATATTAAGTATTCCAGATGCCAACTAGAAAGATGTTGAAATCCTTTGTACGGATATATATACCAGATGGATTTCAATGTGAGGAAGTGTCTAGTGTGTTGTGAAGTGTGAAGAAAAGTAGAGAGCAGTGTGGAAATAGAAATACAAGTCCGGTATGTGACAGAACAACAGCACTAAGGTAGACAAAGAATGAAGTGCAGTAGATTAGTATATTAAGCTTAACCAGAACTAAACCTCAGCATATGTGGATGCTTCTCATCAATTCAAGTACCTAGTTTCTTTCTATAAACTATTGTAGGCAGTGAGCCTCTTATGAGCAGTGTGCTTGGGCAGTGAGCCCTAATTGGCAAGTGCCATTTTGTACTACCTTATTCTTTTAACAGAGAATACAATTTTGGGTTAATCACCCCGTGGTTTCTCCCTTGACAGGGTTTTCCGCATCAAAATCATTGTGTTATGTGTATTGATTTTATTTCTGCTTTCATGGTTATACATGCTTGTATGATTTGATGTTGCACTAGTTGTTAAAGAAGAATAGGAAGTTAAAGTAATTTAGATAACTGATTCACCCCCCCTCTCAGTTATCAACAATTGGTATCAGAGCTAAGTTCCTCCTAATAGAGCCTAACAGCTTGAGGAAGATTTGGGAATCTCAATGGATATGTATGTTATGAGATAACAACTTCAGTCTGCCTTAGATGATCTTGATCAATCTCACTCTGAAGTCAATAATCTGAGGGAAAGACTCAAACAAGCTAATGATTTCATAAATGAACTCAAAGAAAAACTAAGTATCTCAATGAAGAAAAGAAGGGAACTACTTCAACAATTAGCAAGTCAAAGTGAAGCCAATGATACTAATGAAGATCTGAATGAGAAAACCAAGTTATGTGAGAAGTTATCAAAATAAGTCATTATGGAAAGACATGAAATGGAATCAGGAGTTATGAAATTCACCCAAGAAATTGAAGAGAAGAGAAAAAGTGAAGATAATCTAAAACAATCTCTCAAGGAGAAGTCAAAAGACTGCCACAAAATGGATAGAATAATCAGGCATCTGGAATCTGATCTTAAAGAAGCTAGAGACAATGAAGAACAACTTGAGAATCAGATAGACACTCTTAAAAGGGATCTTCAAATAGCAAATGAATACAAAGAAAAATTCAAGATAAGCTCTGCTCAACTTGAAGTTCTTCTTGAAATCCAAAAGAGGGTAGATGACAAGCAAGGCTTGGGGTATGAAAAAGGGGAAAGCTCCGGATCTAGTCAGAAGAACTCTAGATCAGGAAATTCAAGGAACAGGCCTAGAAGACCTCCGGTAAGGCAACCAAATGCTCAAAGATATCCATCCTTCAATGGATACTACCACAACTACAATAACTTCGGTCATAAAGCAAATCAGTGCAGAAAGAGAATGAATCAGACTAACTCATCCTTCCCCGGATAGTGTTTCAACTGCAAAAGGTATGGTCACAAATCTCATGAATGTAGAAATATACAAATGAACAATTCATTCAATGGTAGATGCTTTGCATGCAATAGAATGGGACATATGGCTAATCAATGAAGATCAAGAGGATATCAGTCAAAAATGCAAAGAAATGTTGTGTGCTACAATTGCAATAGACCCGGTCATATTGCAAAATTCTGCAGAAGTAAGAATCAGGATAAAAGGGGTCTGGTCCATCATAATCAAAATCAAGACAAAGGAAAAGGAAAAATGAGTGCGGATGAAGTTCAAAGGGAGATGAACAAGATTTAGGTAAAGAGAAGTACAGAAAATGTTGGGGATGGATCTGCACCAGAATCTGGTGCTGATATTCCTTTCGAAAACTAAATAGTGAGCTCTGGCTCAGGGGGAGTCTCAAAGGAAAACAATTTCCCCCAGCCAGTCAATTGGTGCCTAAGTTTGGCACATGGAATGCTTCAGATTAAAGAGTTCTCAAAAAAATATATAAATAAGCCTTGGTAAAGAAATGGAAGATCCGCAAGAAGATTTGAAGAGTCTAATCTTCCAAAATTGATTTGGTTAGATAACCTTTCGGTAAAAGTAGGACTTTCACAATTTGATCTAGTGTGATTCTAAATTGAAACATCTTGATCTACGGATAAATGGAATGATTTGAGGAAAGAAGAGACATTGTAATTCATCACTAAAAATAGCTCTAAGTACATGTCAGTGATCCAGAAAAATCTCTCTCAAAACAAGGCAACCGGAATGACTTAAAGTTGTGCATTTATTACAATATGAAATTAGGGTTTGCACAGAGATAAAAGGGTTTCTTTGCTCATCATTTTCACATTTGCATTTGAGAAGAAGATAGGAGCTCTGCAACAAAATTGTCTCAAAACCTCTCAAAGATCAATTGTAGAAGTTGATTCAACCAGCAATCTTATCCGGTTCATCTCGTGAACCCTAGAAGCGTAAAAAGGTATTTTCACTCTTAAATATCTCTCTCTGAATCTTTTGAAAGATGGCTACTCTAAATGTTGTCAAAATCACTGATAGGCCATGCCCTAAGTTCAAGAAACACCCTTACAAATCTCTAGAAGTTGATCCTTTAGGCACCTTCTCTAGCATTCCGCATGGGGTTTTACATGTAGAAGATGTTAGGGCAACATTCATGCAAATATCAAGGAATTTGGGGAATCCAAGTTGATGGATATCTATCACAAGTAGTTAATAGATGAATCATTTGAACTCAAACCTCAGTACAAGGCCATCTGGGACAAGCATTTTGGACAGTGCATCCATTTCCCCTGTTTTGCAGAAGATGAATGGGTCTGGTATGTTCTAAGCAGAGTGTATTACAACTTCATGTGGTTGATGAGGCCATTTAAGATCACAAAAGATGTTATTAGGGTAGTAACCAAATTGCACTCATCTGGTGGGTTGCCTACTCTCAAATTGGTCAAAAACCAAACTATAAGTGAGGCTACCGAATCAAAATTTGACAAGAGAGCAATGACAATAGAAGATATCACTAATCCGGATATCAAGTTTACCTCCATGATAATTGGCTACAAGATATATCACTCCAGTAGGGAGAATTTTGTATCTGGAATAGCAATTTACCCTACTTATGAAATGCTAAGGAAAAATGCTGACTATGATCTTTGTGAGCTCCTCCTGAACCAACTATTAGAGAATTTGCAGAAAATAAAGAAGGATAAGAAAAATTCTAAGTACGGTGGCTTGATACTCTGTCTATTCTTTTACTACATGAATGAGCTACCCGAATCCAGTGGTTGGGTATGGCAAAATGACAGATCAGTTGCCATACAAATCAAAGATTACATGTATGGGCTTGGTGATGCCAAGGCTCAAAATATAGCACTCTGGGGATATTTCAAGAACTTTCAAAGTATGATGCAAGCCAGAGAAAGAATCCCCCAATCATTGGTTGAGAAATACAAGGATACAGTGTGCTTTATGGTAGACACTGATCAGTGCCTAATGGAGGCAGTGGACCCAAGGTTAGTCTGGATTATGCCAATGGGTTATGAAGTAGATGAGAAAATTATGGAGCTACATGTTCAACACATGCTAAGTCAACCAAAGGACCCTGAGGCAGAAAGGTTTGGAACCTTCCAAGAGTTAAGTGTAAAAATTCATGTTGAACTAAGACAACCTAAGATCAAGAGAAAAGTGAGAAGGGAAGTAGAGGAAGTTGCCAAAAAATTTGGCATTTCTAAAGAAGCAGTCGATGCCAACAGAGAGAAGGTAGAAAGGGCAGAGAAAGAAAAGCAAGAAGCAGGAAAAGAAAGTGCTCCAGTGGAAGCCCCCTCCCGAACCATATCATCCAAGAGTTCTGCACCTGCCACTACTAAGAGCCCAAAAGCATCAAAACCAGAAGTAAAGTCATCTGGTAAGGGAGAGAAGAGAACTAAGACAAAGGCCACAAGGTCTTACACCAGTCAGAAGGATGATGAAGAGATAGAATCAGATGAGGAGATCAAGAAAATGAAAAAGAAAAAGAAAATTTTTGTGGAATCATCTATCAGCAAGAACAAGGAAGAAGAGAAGCAGAAGAATTTGTTTAAAAGTCTACTCTTTCCATTGATGATGTCATCAAGGTAGTCACTGTGGATGGAAATCTGAAACCAATGACTAAATTTTATGATGATTATAGTGAAGCTGATCAGAAGATCTTGCAAGAAGCTACAGTCAGGTATCTAAACATCTATAGCAAAACATTCATTGAAATCATCTCCTTAATTCCCAAAAGCCTAGAGAAGGAACTTGAAATAAGGAAGAACAATTCTAAGGCAAAGGACCTGGAGATCCAAGAACAGATAGCTATTCAGTTCTACCCTTCCATCACTCCAAAATGAATGAACATGATCTTCAAGGATTGCAAGGATGAGTTCTGAAGCAAAGCAAGAATGAATCATCTTATGCTTGGAGAGATTGACAAAGTGGCAAAAGAAACTGAAGACATCCTCCGGAATGCCTTCATGAGATTTAATCTCCCTATTATAGAGGACATAGATGATGAACCTAATGAGAAAAATGTAGAAGATCCAAAGGAGATAAGTGAGGAGAGGACCAAGGACTTGGATTCCTCTATTCAGGAAGAGGAAGTCCATGAAGAAGCAAACATCTCTCTTTCAGATCCCCCAACTGACTCTAGAACTGAAGGAGAAGAAAGGAAAGAAGAGAAAATCAATCAAGAAGAAGAGGTAAAGGGAAGAGAAGGAGATTAGACAGAGAAGACCGCAGATGATAGCTCTGAGGCTGCAGAAGGAAAGAAGACTCTGTCTCTAGCAAGAGACACTGTATAAATAGTCAAAGACTTCCTGAACAAAGAGATGATGGAAATAGATGAACCGGATCTATTTCAAGGACCACTTAATTTTGACTCCCTCTCTTCGGTTCAGACAATGAAGATAGCATCTTTTGCTCAAGCTAAAGCAAAAGAAAAGCTTCTGAAGTCTCACATGGAAGACTATGAGCTAATAGAGATTGCATTCGGTGTGTTGGAGAAGATCATGTCATCCTTCCAGAAGGATCTTTTAGCCTCTTCATCTAGTAATCTCAAATCTCTTGTTAATACTGTTAGCACACATTTTGATTCTTTGGAGAAATCAGCTGAGGAAAAAGTTCAGAAAGAGTTTTTGGGTAAAAGATTCTCTAAAGTACAAGGGTTAATAACAAATGATAGAAGAAATATGGATATTGGGATAAAGAGATTAGAAAATGATCTTAAAGATGGCGGAGAAATATATAAATTTTGTCTATCCTAGTCTAAAGTGACAAAGGATATTGAGAAGAAAGTGAAAGAACAAGAGGGTAAACTGTCAAGTTTATCTCAGAATTTTGCTCCTCTCACCACATCCATAATAAACCAAGAATGTTAGACTATTGCCATTCTAAATGAACTAAAGAAACTTGAAAAGGAAAGGAAGAATATAATAAGTAGGATGGGTGAACTTAGAGGGATAATTATCCCTAAGTTAGAGGCCATGCATGAGGCCCTAACTGATGCTCAGACCATAGCCTAGACTAGTGATCCGATAGATCTAAAGAGGGCAGAAGCTTTTGCATTCTTGTTGAGCGGTCATATCTCAATTTTGGATAGGATGAAGCAGAGTTGGGCAACATAATTTGTCCAGTTGAAAATAACTTTTGCGGATATACTTAAGTATATGTAAGTATAACTTGTATATATACTTATGCGGATATGTATAGGCTGATTTTTGGAAATTTTGGTGTGCGGATTCTACCCTTTGCCATTGATGTCAAAGGGGGAGTGAAGAGTAGTGAAAAATGTGGAATCCAACTAAGGGGGAGCTCCAAAAAAGTATACATAGAACAGAGCATCAGCTAAGGGGGAGTGTAGTGTGACACTTAGTCATTTTTCACTAAGTGTTGTAATCAATGCCAAAGGGGGAGATTGTTGTCAAGAGACACTGTGTGGCTTCATGAGTGTTGTCATTGATGGCAACAAAGGCCATCCCACACATCTGCAGAACATGGTATGACTATACCAGAAGACAGACTGAAGAGTATTTTGGTTCGGTAAACAAGAACAGAGCATACAACAAGGTCCGACAATCAGGTCCGGATCTCTCAGAGGAAGCATTTCAGTAAAGTACAGACTTGGGGAAGTCAAGAGCAGTACCATGACTAATACATTCTAGAGATTGAGCCTCCGGTGATGAAAGAGTGAAAAGATATGAACACCTAAGTGTTGGGTTCTTGTGTGGCAGAGTGGACTGAGGAAGAACTTACAGGTAGAGCATCAGACCTTAATCCGGATGAGATATTGATGGTGATCAAGTTTCTTAAGGGATCATTCATGATTGGCTGACATGATTGATGACTTCTGTAAGTATCTCTTTGATACGCATCACTTGGTAAGCAAGGATTCAGCCGACAGACCAGAGTTTGGGAAAATATTGAGTATTCCGGATGCTGACTAGAAAGATGTTGAAATCCTTTGTGCGGATATATATACCAGATGGATTTCGATGTGAGGAAGTGTGTAGTGTGTTGTGAAGTGTGAAGAAAAGTAGAGAGTAGTGTGGAAATAGAAATACAAGTTCAGTATGTGACAGAACAACAGCTTTAAGGTAGAGGAAGAATGAAGTGCAGTAGATCAGTTTATTAAGCTTAACCGGAACTAAACCTCAGCATATGTGGATGCTTCTCATCAGTTCAAGTTCCTGGTTTCTTTCTATAAACCATTGTAGGCAGTGAGCCTCTTGTGAGCAGTGTGCTCGGGTAGTGAGCCCTAATTGGCAAGTACCATTTTGTACTACCTTATTCTTTTAACAGAGAATACAATTTTGGGTTAATCACCTCGTGGTTTCACCCTTAATAGGGTTTTCCACGTCAAAAACATTATGTTATGTGTATTGATTTTATTTCTACTTTCATGGTTATACATGCTTATATGATTTGATGTTGCACTAGTTGCTAAAGAAGAACAGGAAGTTAAAGTAATTTAGATAACTGATTCACCTCCCCCCTCTCAGTTATCAACAGATATGTGGCTCCTGCGTTGTTTAGCCCAAATGGCATAACATTCCAATAGAAAGTGCCCCATGGACAAGTAAAAGATATCTTATGCTGGTCTTTTGGTGCTATCCTGATCTGATTATATCCTGAGAAGCCATCCATGAGAAATAACATGGTATGCCCTGCTGTTAAGTTGATTATGATATCTATATTTGGCAACAAAAAATCATCGCTGCGGCAAGCTTTGTTTAGATCTCTAAAGGCATTGCATAGTCTGACTCGGCCATCTAGTTTGGATAGTGGTACTATGTTGGAGACCCATTCTGGATAGTCTATAGCTCTGATGAACCCTACATCCAGTAATCTCTTGAGTTCTTCTTTTACAAGTAGTGCTATGTGTGGATGCATCTTTCTAAGCTTTTGTTTCACTAGTTTCACTCCTGGATCTAATGGAAGATGGTGTAGAATCAAATATGGATCTAACCCAGGCATATCTGCATATGACCAAGCAAAATTGACTTGCTTTCTCTTGAAGAATGGTACAAACTTAGTCTTCTCTGGTGGGGTTAGAGACTTAGCAAAGTGAATTATCTTAGGCTATTCCTCTATTCCAATGTTAACAGGTTCTGTTGGTTCCACAACAATCTAAGACTTCTCCTGGTGCATGTCATTGGGGAGACTGTCAAGCCTTTCATCGTCAGGTGCCATAGTTGGGTTTTCACCTTCGGATGAGTCCTTTCTTTTACAGTTTTGGGATTTGACACTGCTGCAGAGTGGTTTTCACTGTTAGATCCAATTTTTATTTTGATATTTTTGTGACTGGACGGCTTGGCACCCTCTCCAAAATAAGCCATGGTATTAAGTTCAATAGTGAAACTAGCTTTATGATCCCCTTTGGGTAGGTGGTCCCTAAGTTCCATGTAGTAAATATAAGCATCATCATTTTAGAATATATCTAGTTGAGGGGTTCCTCGTAGATCCTAGTCAATAAGCTTAGGATGTACAAGGGGAAGGGAGTCAGAGGATAGATCTGATTCATTGATAGTTTGAGTGGATATGCTAGGAGTACTGGGAGCGGGAGTGTTCAGGATGGTACTTTCCTTTAAGTTGTTTATTGCGATAGAACTTGAACCTTCCTCGAAAGTCGTACTCTTAGAGATAGGCAAATCAGACTCTAATGGCCTATTTGGTAGCATTTGTCCCTCATGGTAGGGGCTATAAGTTTGAATGGTATCGACCTCTTTGTCATCATAGGAATGCTCTGTCATCTCATCCCACTCATATTCATTGGAATTTGTGTCACTATCCACTTGAAGCGTATGGATCATTTCCACTAGACAAGTATTTTCTTTAGCTTTGCCCTTATCCTTATATCCTAGACCCTTTGTATTTCTAGCCGATGAGGATGAAGAAGGTTGAATGGGTTCTATGAGTCCTTCTTTTCTTAGGCTGATGGGGCCTTGTCCTTCATAACCCATTCTATGTAGGATAGATTCACCTCACCCATAGATTTCTGTTGGGAGCCTAGGTGGTTCTTGTTGTATGTTCTCTTCTTCTTCGGTATAAAGCCATCGTAGGACATCTCTTTCCTCTGTCTCATCTGATAAGGTCCCCCATTTTACAAAGGGAGCTGTGGGAGGTATAGGAGGAGCATATGGATTTGGAAAATGCTTGGGTTGACCAAAGGATCTAGGAGATAAAGGCATCTTGGCTAGATTAAGGCTATGCTCTATGGAGTATTCCCCAACTCTTTTTTCTTTGATCGTAATTTTCTGCTCTTTAGGCCTTGATGAGGAAGCTTCAGAGGTAGAATCATGCTATGGGATAGGGGATGTAGACACTCTATTATTTCGTATGATGCAATCGGGCTTTGAAAGGATAGAGTTGCAATACTAGAAGGGGTCAGGGTCACCTTGGATGGTGACTTGCTTGCCATTATGAGGGAATTTTATGCATTCGTGATAAGTGGAGGGAACAACTTTCATGGCATGGATCCATGGTCTACCTAACAGAATATTATAGGTGAGCTCCCTATCTAGGACTTGGCACACATCTTTTATTATCGGTCCCACTTGTATGGGAAACACTACTATTCCTTTTGTAATTCTCTCCTCTTCATCATAGGCTTTGATAGTTATCTTCTTTCTTGGATCAATTGCATTTTCAAAGAACCCCAATGTAAGGACTAGCTTCAATGTGCAAATATTTAAACCGGCTCCCCCATCAATGAGAACCCTCTTGATGCGGTGCTTGTGGATGAAGGCGACAATATGTAGAGGGGTGTTATGAGGTTGAGAGACTGAGAGGTCATCTTGCTCGGTAAATGATATGGTACTTGAGGAGGTTAGATTACCTACTATGGCCTGAAACTTCTCTTGGGCCAAGTTAGTGGGCACAGTCATTTCCACTAAGGCTTTATTGAGAATCTCCTTGTGGGAAGGAGATAGAAGCAACAACTCTAAGAAAGAAATGTGGGCCGGAGTTTTCTGAAGTTGGTCTATGATGCTATACTAATGGGGATTGGATTAAGAAGGTGACAACCTTCGAGGGATGGTATTCAACGTGACTTTACCACTGCAGGTAATGATACTGCAATTATTTTGGTTAGGCTCTGATTGTTGGTTCGGCGTAACCACGTTGATCTGTGGGACATGCTTTGATATGCAATTGATGGTATAGTCAAATGGCACACTTGCGTAGTTAGCATTACTATTCTCACTATTCTGATTTTGCATGTTGCGGTTGTTGTTGTTGTTGTTACCGTTGTTGTTATTTCCATTGTTGTTATTGTTATTGTACGGCTGGTCATGATTGAGAAGTGGATCTCTATAAGCCACATGTGTCTCATTAGAGGTATGTTGTTGGTTTCCTCCTTGATTTTGATCAAGTGCATCTTGAATAACATGTTTGAGACAGATACAATTGTTGGTTGTATGTCCCCTTCCTCTATGATACTCACAATAGTCAGTGTCTTTCCAATAGTGAGGTTTAATTTGAGGCTCATAATCACTTGGTGGTAGAGAGATTTCATTGTTGGCCAATAGCTTCCTCAATGCGGATTCTTGGGACTCACCCAGCAGTGTGAATTTTTGCCTTGGATTTGCATTGAACCATGGTCTTGGCTCCTAAGAGAATGTTTTGTTGGGTGTAACATTGCTTGACTCTCCTTTGAGAGTGAATATCGGTTGTTGCTTGGGAGCCGCCACCTTGGCATCAACTACTCCATCATTGACGACATTTTTTGTTTTTAGTCCAAAAATTTGATTTGTCAGTCGTATAATTGGAGGTAGGTGTGTCCTTGTATAACTTGATTTGCCCCTTGGCAATCATAGCTTTTTCAATGAACAATCATATTTCAATGACCTTTGAAAATGAAGTAGGGCATTGGATTTGTATTTGATAGCTAAGATCGGTATTGAGATTATGGACAAACATCTCCATTAATTATTTCTCTAGTACATCATATGAACATTTACTTGCTAGTTGTCTCCACCTCTGTAAGAAAGTGGTGAATGCTCTTTTGTTTGGTGTTGCATAAATCGAGCATAGAGACTTCATGTTCAATATTGTAAGAGAAGTGTGTGATGAATTTGTTGACTAACTCATCAAAAGATTTTATGCCCAGTGGGAGTCGTGAGAACCACTCCATGGCTTGATTACCTAAAGATCTAGGGAATAGTCTCATTAAGTAAGTTTCATTGTGAGCTACTTCCATACATGTTGCGTTGAATTCCCTAATGTGATCTCTAGGGTCCCCTTTCCCTTTGTACTTATCAAACTTAGGAACTTCGAATCAAAAGGGAAATGGTGTCGTATTCAAGATTTTATCAAAGGGGTATGGTGCAATATCTTCCAAGGAATAGGTTTTAGTGTTTGTACCCGTCTTGAGATCCAACATTTGTTGCTTTAGACCCTCGAGTTGTTTCCTCATTTCTTCCATAGGAGCATTTGGGTCTATGGCTTTCTTTCCTTTTTCATTCTTATTTTCCATGTTTGGGTTTATGGCTTTCTTTCCCCTTGCTTCATGATTGTTCTCCACATTTTCTTAGATTGTGCTTATATCAAAATCTGTGGGGAGTTTAATTCCAAGATTTGCAAGATAATAAAAGTACTTGTGAGGATCATCATGGAGCACTTTCTCTAACAAGCGTTGGAATTTCTGATCTTGGAGGCTTCCTTGATAATCTTCGTTAGAGATTTCCTCATCACTATCATGAGGTGTGATGATGTGGTTGGATGATTTGGCCATTTCAAGTTGCTTTTGGTATTGAGATCTAGTAAGAACCATGCAAGGTGACAAGGGATGAGGTGGGATAACACTAGAGATTTTGGCAAGATGTCGATGGAGACTGTTGAGAATAGGATACTTATGACAAGACTTGGACAAGGGACTTTCTCGATCAATGATTCCAAGTAAGACGGCCGATACAAGACGATAGCCACTAGTAAGGGTACTCGATACCTATCTTACTATGTAGGGACTAGTCATGCACCAAGACCACTAGCAAAGTTCTGTGACCTACTAGGGTTACTTGAATCCAAAGTGATATGAAAAAGGGGCCTATGCTGACCTGATATGGGATACTTTGACTTAGGACTAGAAAGACCTAATAGAAGGCGGATGAGATGACTAAGGAAAGAGAGATTTTGACGTGAAATGGATAGAAAAATGACTGCAAGGTAAGACTTGATCTCATATTTTGAAACTAGACTGAAATGGGTACCCAGAACTGGTAAAATTTTTCTCTTACAAATTGTGTAAGTGCTCACTATCACGCATGTGCCGAAACAGATGCGCTATAGAAACTGGTAAATGCGCTGTAAGTCAGGATATATACACCACACTAGTAAAAGGTAGATGCACTATAATAGGCAGTAAAAGCATTGTAGGTCAAAGTAGATGCACTACAGGTCAACACAAATGCATAGCAACAGAGGACAAAAGCGCTGCAAAAAAGAGTATATGCGCTGATCTGATGTATGCGCTGTGACAGGTAGTAAATGCACTGGAACAGTGTCTGTATGCTTTTCTCACTATTTTTTGCAATTTTTTGGAAGTTTTTTGATGTTTTTTGGTACTTTGGTTGCAAGAAGGTCTTTTTTGATCTGATTTTCTGAAATTATGGCAAGAAGACACAGCAAACACAAAGAATATTTTTATGGTTTTTTTTTTGTGGTTTTTTAACTCTTTTTTGGACTAAAAGGAAAAATAAGTACAAATCCTAGGCTTCAAATGGATAACAAGGGTTTTTGGCCACTAGAACAAAGGTGTTTAATTAAGGCAACCATTCGAGTGGTTATACATGTGGCAGCACTACTCTCTATTATGGAGTCTCCCAGCCTGCAAGGGTTGCGCCTTGGAGGGTTTTGGGGGAGGTTGGCTGTTGGTATAACACAACTTCACTCATTGTTTGAAGCTTTCACTCCAAACACAATTTATTTGTAGTGGCCTAGAAGGGCTTGGCATCTAGCCTGTTACCACTTAGGGTCATTCCTACTTGGATGAATGGTATCCAAGAGCAGGCCCCTCTAAAGGAAAAACACATGCAAAAATGATATGTCTAGCATTTTGGTCACCTAAGATAGGGGAGAGCATAGGCCTGGTATCATTCCCAAAACATAGAATACAGTGGTTCTTTTCCCCTAGTTAAAATGAGAAAAACAAGATGAGCTATCTACTTGGGCAAGCATAGAACTTTGAAGTGATAACAAGATAGCAATGACGAGTTCAATTTTATCCACGTAGTATGAATTGTTAACTTTGAAGTGATGGTCAATTGAGATAGCAATGGTTCAGTTTTACCCAGATAGTAATGACAAGTTTAATTTTATCCATGTAGCACGAGTTGTTAACTTTGAAGTGATGGTCAATCGAGATAGCAATGGTTCAGTTTTACCCAGATAGCAATGATGAGTTTGTTGCAAGTATGGGCCTAATCGGTGTTGTCATTGATGTCAACATACTCCTGTTGCATTGATGATAAGGATTGGATAAGCTATGTGCTGAGGATATTGAGAAAATTAGTCCTAATCAGAAACAGAGAAGAACAGTAAAGACAGTGAGGTAAATATCCTAGTTAAAATAAAGATCAGAGGGTATGCTTCAAAGGGTTTATATATATGTATCTTAATATGATCCAGTAAAGATTTCAGAGGCCCGCATGAAGACCTAAAGAAGTTATGGCCACTCAAGTAAAACTAGTTTCGATAGGTGTTCAGAGGTGACAGAGTGACATAGATAGGTCTGGTGAGATCCAGAAATGAAATATCTTGTTCTGCAGATTTGGTGGAATGTTTAGGAAGCCAATATAGATTGACAACTCAATTGGTTCATGGTCTGGAGGTCCGCAAGCATCCATTCCAATATGACAGTGATGATAGACTATGTTCTTGAGGTTTCAGATGAAGGAGAGAATGATTTTAGTAAACAGAAGTAGTGTGGGCGTTCTCGGTGATTCAGGCAAGATTGTGAAGGTCTTTGGATTGTGTCTAGTTCATGTTGGTGGTCCGCATTAAAGATTGAGCTCGCATTTGAAGAACTACTTCTAGATGATGGTGTTCCTTCTAAGTCTGGCTGACCAGATGAGTTACACATCCTGTGGATGATCTTGAAGATGTTCTATAAAGTATGGTGTGTCCCTAAAGAAATATTAAAATCTCAGATCTGTGTGGCCGACAGTGTGTTGATCCACGTGAAGTTGTTTTGTAATAAGTCATGTTATATTTATGTATTTTCTCTGTAATGTATGCCGACTTGGATGATTGTTCCTAAGTCGATGTCTTGTATAAATAAGGAGTTGTAAAGTCATTTCGAGTGTGAGAGGTGTGATGAGTGTGTGGTAGAGAAGTGTGAAAAGTAGAGCAGAAGTGTTGGGTTTAAATGGAACTGACTCAAGCATGTTGAAGATGCTATTCTTCAGCAAGTATGTAATACTTATTATTTTGTAGACAGTGTGTCTCCTGTAGGCGGTGGGCCTCTTGTGAGCAGTGTGCTCAGGCAATGAGCCCTAATTAGCATGTGCCATTTTATTCTTTCTATTCTTCTAATAGAGAATACAATCTTGGGTTAGTCACCCTATGGTTTTTCCCTTAACCAGGTTTTCCACATAAAAAATCTTGGTGTCATATGTGTTAATGTGTTTCTGCTCTTGAATTGTTTCATTACATTTCCATGATTGATTTATTATTATGCTACTAAATTAAGAAGAGAATTTAAGTGATTAATTGAAGAAAGTTTTGACAACTAATTCACCCCCCCTCTTAGTTGTCTGTCCTTAATCTAATAATTGGTATCAGAGCCAAGTTCCTCTAAAAGAGCTTAATCGCTTGAGGAGATCCAGGATGTCATTATACAAAAAGGATAGTTTGAGGTTTGATGGAACCAATTTCACTCTTTGGAAAAGTCACATGGAATGTCACTTACAATGTATGGGAATGTAGTATTGGATCATGGCTTCAAAGAAGTATACTCCTCCACAGAATGGTCCAAGAACCATAGATGAAATCAGAGATGCTAAAAACAATTTGCAGACTAAAGAAGCTCTTCTAAGTGCCTTGTCTGATTCAGAGCTAACAAATGTTATTGACCTACAAACTACTTTTGAGATTTGGGAAAAACTGGAACTTCTGCATGAAGGAGAAAAGTATGTTAAATGTGCCAAGCTACAAAGTTTGGAAGGAAAATTCAAAAATCTGAAGATAAGAGAAGATGAAAATATCACTACATTTATGCCAAGAGTAAATGAGCTTGTTTGTGGCATTAGATGTGCTGGTGGAGTCTTGGATAAAGATGAGATTGTTGGCAAAGTTCTCAGATCCCTTCCTGATTCTTACAAATACAAGGTTGCTACTATTGAAGAATTCAGATCTATTTCAGCTATCACAAGAGATCAATTGGTTGGTAAATTGGCTGCATTTGAATTGACTGAGTTTGGAGATGCCCCCCCAAGACTGAATCTGCATTCAAAGCTAGTGCCTCTGTCAAAGGAAAACAAAAGTTTGATCCGAGAGAGAACTCCTCAAAGAAACTGTCATCGTATGAGAAAGCAAGAAAAGACCTGGAAGAAGATGAAGCAAAAGCTGCTCAACTTGAAGCCCTTATTGCAAAAAGACTGCCAAGAGGATCTGGTAAGTATGAAGGGAAATTACCTTTTAAATGTTTTAATTGCAACAAGATTGGTCATTTTGAGGTGTCTGGAAAGGTTTTCAAGGCCAAACCATAACAGATCAAGGTTCCAGAAGAATTGTTACTATGTTCATAAAGATGATGATAATGAAGGAGTGACAGATGATGAATCAGAAGCATGAAACAAATCCAGAAGTGACTGGGTGTTTATTGCCATCAAGGAAGAAGATCCAATGCCCTCTAAATCTGTCAATCATAAAATTGTAGAAAAAGCTTCGACTGCTCAAGTTGAAGAAAAGGATGATTGGGTCATTAACAGTGGATGCTCTCACCATATGACAAAGGACAAAAATAAGTTCATAGATTTGGAAAGGTATGAAGGAGTGGTGAAGTTTGGTGATAATTCTACTGGCAGAATCAGAGGTAGAGGAACCATTTCTTTTGATGGAAAGAACAAAACTAGTAATGTACTATATGTTAAAGGCCTGAAGCACAATCTTCTCAGTGTTGGATAGTTAGCGGACAAAGGCTATGATATCTGATTCAAGAATGGAAATGCAAGATCTTTGAAAGTTTCAGAACAGAGATTGCATCCAGTACTCAAACAAAAGGTAATATCTTTCACTTAGTTGGTGCTAGTAAAAGTTGTCTATTTGTTCAAATTGATCAGAGTTGGTTGTGGCATAGAAGAATGTGTCATGTGAATTTTGATAATATCATCAAGATAAGCAACACTCAGGCTGTAAGAGATCTTCCAAGATTGGTGAAACCTACAAATAGTTTGTGCAAAGAATGTTAGTTGGGTAAACAAAGCAAAATCTCATTCAAAAGAAAGGAACAATCCTCTACCAGATTATTGGACTTAGTTTATACTGATCTATGTGGTTCGACAAGAATCAGGAGTGTGCAAGGTGATAGATACTTCATGTTACTAATTGATGACCATTCCCAGATGATGTGGGTGACTTTTTTGAAAGAGAAATCAGAAGCTCTTGAGAAATTCAAAATATTCAAGGCTATGGTAGAGAATGAAACTGGATTAAAATTAAAATGTTTGAGGTCTGATAGAGGTGGAGAATTCACATCTAGTGAGTTCATAGAATTCTGTGAGAAACATGGAATAAAAAGATAGTTGTCTACTCCTAGGACTCCACAACAGAATGGAGTAGTTGAGAGAAAGAACTGGACCATCCAGGAAGCATCTAGAACCATGATGATGGAAGCAAATGTTCCTCAGATCTATTGGAGAGAAGCTGTAAGCACTGCAATCTACACTCTCAATCGAGTACAAATTAGAAGCAATACCGGTAAGACTCCTTATGAACTTTGGTTTGGCATCACTCCCACTGTGAGATATTTTAGAGTCTTTGGCAGTAAATGTTACATTAAAAGAGATGAAGGAATTTTCTTGGGTTATTCTACTCAAAGCAAAGCATACTGGTGTTATAAAAAGAGATTAAGGAAGATTGTAGAAAGTACAAATGTGAAGGTTGATGAAGGCATTGAAAAACCCTCAAGGTTTTATGAATATGATGAAGATGATCAAAATGATGTTTTTGTTCAAGAAGTCCAATCTAAAATTTAGATTTAGACTAATCCAGTAAATCAAGAAGAAGAGTTAAATTTGAATGAACTTGTTCAAGAATCAGAAGTGTAAGAAATTCCCAAAGTTCCCAGGTATGTAAGACTGAATCACTCTGAAGATCAGATCATAGGTGATAAAAGCAAAGGTGTACAAATAAGAAGAAGGATTGCCCAAGATTCAGAAGAGTACTGTCTGATTTCAAAAATTGAACCTAAGATAGTGAACGAAGCTTGCAATGATGAAAACTGGACCAAAGCAATGGAGGAAGAACTGATGCAAATTGAGAAAAATCACACTTGGGATCTTGTTCCCAGACCTAAGAACAAGAATGTGATTGGAACCAAATGGGTCTTCTGGAATAAACTAAATGAAGATGGTGAAGTGGTTAGAAACAAAGACAGATTGGTCTGCAAGGGTTACTCCCAAGTAGAAGGAATTGATTTTGAAGAAACTTTTGCTCTGATGGTAAGAATTGAAGCAGTCAGACTATTTCTTGCTTTTGCTGCCTTCAAGGATTTCAAAGTATATCAGATGGATGTCAAATCTGCCTTTTTGAATGGTGACTTGGAAGAGGAAGTTTACATTGAGCAATCGGATGGATTTCAATTGTCTGATCATGGTGATATGGTTTGCAAATTGAAGAAACCATTGTATGGACTCAAGCAAGCCCCAAGAGCCTGGTATGAAAGATTGGATAAGCATCTTTTGAAAATTGGTTTCAACAAAGGTACTACTGACAGTAATTTGTATTTCAAAATTGATCATGAAAATATCTTGATTGTTGAAGTATTTGTTGATGACATCATTTTGGGGGGAAGAGATAGTATGTGCAAAAACTTTGCAAATCAAATGAAAAGTAAATTTGAGATGTCCATGTTTGGGGAAATGAATTTCTTCTTGGGTTTGCAAATCACTCAAACAAAGAAAGGAATCTTCATTTCTCAGACCAAATATGTGAAAGCATTGTTAAATAAATTTGGGATGGAAGACTCAAAACCAATGAATACTCCCATGGCAACCAGATGCAAATTGAGCAAAGATGATGACTCTCCTAAGGCTGATTAGAAAAAGTACAGATCAATGATTGGAGGATTATTGTATTTCACTCAAACTAGACCTAAAATTATGAATGTTATTAGTCTTGTTGCTAGATTCCAAGCTGATCATAGAGAATCTCATTTCATGGCAATCAAGAGGATTTTTAGATATCTAAAAGGAATAGTTGAGTATGGTTTGTGGTACCCTAGAGATCATGATTTCTCTCTTCATGCTTATACAGATGCGGATTGGGCAGGAGATGTGGATGACCGAAAGAGCACCAGTGGTGGAGCATTCTTTTTAGGGAAGAGATTGGTTTCTTGGCTGAGCAAGAAACAAGAGGCAATATCTCTGTCCACTACAGAAGCAGAATATATTGCAGCAACAGGTAGTTGCACTCAAGTATTGTGGATGAAGCAAATGCTAAGGGACATCAGAGTGGAGTATAAGGAACCTATCACAATCTTCTATGATAATTCAAGTGCAATAAACATATCAAAGAATCTGATGTTGCATTCAAAGACTAAGCACATATCCATCAAGTTTCACTTTTTGAGAGAGCAAGTGAACAAAGATGAAGTCAGATTAGAGTTTGTGCCTTCCAAGGATCAGATTGTAGATATTTTTACTAAACCTCTACCTAAGGACTCTTTTGAGTATCTCAGGGAGAAGTTAGGGGTTATTGCCCCTCCGGTTCTGAATTAAGGTGCACTGATGTGCATCAGTCCAATGGATCTCACAGTCATATTTTGTAGTCCAGATTGATGATGGGAAGCTACTACTCAGGGGGAGCAGCTGATATGATTCTGAAGTAATGCAAGTGTGTACCCTTTACCATTAATGTCAAAGGGGGAGAGAAGACATGTGAAAAACAAGTAGTTGCTGATCAAAGGGGGAGCAGTAAAGGAAGAGAAGACATGTAAGTGGTTGTGTTGATAGGGGGAGTTATGTCAGTAAGGAGAAGTTCTTGTCTTGATGGTTAAAATAGTTTTTCACATCATATGTTGCCATCAATGACAAAGGGGGAGTATGGGCCTAATCGGTGTTGTCATTGATGTGAACATACTCCTGTTGCATTGATGATAAGGATTGGATAAGTTGTGTGCTGAGGATATTGAGAAAATTAGTCCTAATCAGAAATAGAGAAGAACAGTAAAGACAATGAGGTAAAGATCCTAGTTAAGATAAAGATCAAAGGGTGCGCTTCAAAGGGTTTATATATATGTATCTTAAGATGATCCAGTAAAGATTTTAGAGGTCTGTATGAAGACCTGAAGAAGTTATGGCCACTCAAGTAAAACTAGTTCTAGCAGATGTTCAGAGGTGATAAAGTGACACAGATAGGTCCAGTGAGATCCGAAAATGAAATATCCCATTCTGCGGATCTGGTGGAATGTTTAGGAAGCCAATATGGATTGACAACTCAATTGGTTCATGGTCTGGAGGTCTGCAAGCATCCATTCCAATATGACAGTGATGACAGACTATGTTCTTGAGGTTTCAGATGAAGGAGAGAATGATTTTAGTAAACAAAAGTAGTGTGGATGTTCTCAGTGATTCAGGCAAGCTTGTGAAGGTCTTTGGATTGTGTCCAGTTCATGTTGGTGGTCTGCATTGAAGATTGAGCTCGCATTGTGGCTGACAGTGTGTTGATCCGCGTGAAGTCATTTTGTAATAAGTCATGTTATATTTATGTATTTGCTCTGTAATGTATGCCGACTTGGATGATTGTTCGTAAGTTGATGTCTTGTATAAATAATGAGTTGTAAAGTCATTTTGAGTGTGAGAGGTGTGATGAGTGTGTGGTAGAGAAGTGTGAAAAGTAGAGCAGAAGTATTGGGCTTAAATGGAACTGACTCAAGCATGGTGAAGATGCTATTCTTCAGTTCAAGTATGTAATACTTATTATTTTGTAGATAGTGTGTCTCCTGTAGGTAGTGGGCCTCTTGTGAGCAGTGTGCTTAGGCAGTGAGCCCTAATTGGCATGTGCCATTTTGTTCTTTCTATTATTCTAACAGAGAATACAATCTTGGGTTAGTCACCTCGTGGTTTTTCCCTTAATCGGGTTTTCTACATCAAAAATCTTGGTGTCATATGTGTTAATGTGTTTCTGCTCTTGAATTGTTGCATTACATTTCCATGATTGATTTATTATTATGCTACTAAATTAAGAAGAGAATTTAAGTGATTAATTGAAGAAAGTTTTGAAAACTGATTCACCCCCCCCTCTCAATTGTCTGTCCTTAATCTAATAGAGTTTAGTTTTATCCTGATAGCAATAACTTTGAAAAGATAGCAATATAGCAATGATTCAATGATATGCAAGATAGCAATGATTCAATTACCACTTTCCTAGTTAAACTATGTGAGATTTGCATGAACATCCATTTTACTTTCCCGTTAGAAATCGAAGTGTGAGCTAACAAGTGCAACTATATGAATCTAAACCAGTGCCTAGCCTACAAAATAGATCAAGAGAGTTCCTGCAAAGACGTCAGAGTTAGCAAAAATCTTCAAGAAAACCCTAAAATCACTGCCTAAAACAGATGCACTGCTTCAGAGATTGAATGCGTAGAAATAGTGAATCAGAAGCGTTGTATTACATATGCGCTAAAATAGAGGACAAAAGCACTGCAAAATAGAGTATATGCATTGATCTGATGTATGCGCTGTGACAGGTCACTGCAGAAACATATGCACCGTGACACGTAACAAATATGCTAGAATAGAGATTATATGCGCTGTGAAAATGTATGCACCATGATAGGTAACAGATGCGTGTTAGGATGTATCAGATGAACTATTTCCTCCTATGTACGGCTTTCTAAAACACAAAAACTTAATTTTTGGGTTAAATTTGGGGCTAGGCCCCATGGTGGGTGCCAAAAACGTGAAGGGAAAATTAGATCAAATGAATAATCAATAATATCAATATCAAGTTACCCAAAACTCAATGAAATGGTGAAAAAAGAAGATTCAATAAATAATGAACAACAACAAAGAAAACCTCCTTAATTCAAAGCTTCCATTGATTGCCTCTCACAATCGATCTTACATGTATGTAAGAAGGCCCTCAGAGAGTGCACTTCCTTGCTATGCTTCAAGAATATCAATTGGGAACAGCTATGATAATACCACCATGAAGAGGAGCTTCACAACGATGGTAGTGGTGCATAGTAACGAATGTGATCACAAGCAATGAAGGAATTGGTGCCAAAGGCGCACTGTAATTCCTACAGAGTAATGATACTTAAAGCTTGGATGAATGAAACAGAAGAATGAGGTTGAATTTATAGACTTGAGAGAATGAAGATCAACGGTATAGAAAGAACAAGAAGATCAATGGTTGAGAAACCTTGAGGAACGTGCAACGAATAAGAACAAGACATGTGTCTTGCTTTCTTTTGCATGAGAGGATTTGCTAAGAATAGAAGAATGAGTTAAAGCAATTAAAAGAATA
Organism: Cunninghamia lanceolata; assembly: GCA_027924645.1. NCBI lineage: Eukaryota > Viridiplantae > Streptophyta > Pinopsida > Cupressales > Cupressaceae > Cunninghamia > Cunninghamia lanceolata. The sequence continues at coordinate 1,954,791 of BSBN01000665.1, forward strand.
TAATATTCAATGAAGTGATTTAAAACAAGAACGGATTTGCATGAGGATGAGAAGATATTTTGCTTTATTAAATATTAGGAATATTTAATTGCATGTGCATATTTGATTGAATTATATTTAGAGATAACTCAATTTAGAAGAAAAAGACAACTTAAATAAATATTTGATTTATTTAAATTTAGAAAAGATATTATTGGAATAAGTAATTAAATAATTGAAATTATTTAATTTAGAAGATAAGAAAGCAAATTAAATAAATAAATTTATTTAATTGTTGTGCATGATTTTAGAAGAATAAATAAAATATTTGATTGTATTTTATTTTTAGAGATTGAGAGGATTTAAATAAATTTGATTTGATTTATTTAAATTTGGAAGAATGATTTGATTTAATTAAATAATTAAGAATTATTTAATTGTTTGGAGGAATTTAAATTAAATAAAGGAATTTATTTAATTGTTGGAAGAATATGAATCAAATAAATAAAATTTGTTTATTTATTTACTGATAGAGGAATTAAAAGGGAATAAATATTAAAAATCGTGTTATTTTTAGGCATATACAGTTTCTGTTGTGTTTACTCTTGATACATTGTCTGGATTGTTCTCTTTGAGGACCCTCCTAACCGTGACTACACCAATATGTGTTGTATACATGAAATAGTCACTATGTGTAAGTGACGCATGCATGAATTATTCATCCCGTGTATATGTGTTCTATGCATGAGATAATCACTCTAGTTGTATGTGATGCTGCATGCATAAGTTATTCACTTTATGCATATTTGGTAAGTAGGAGCTAGTCACATTGTGTATATGTGACACATAGATGAGTTATTCACTTTGTATATATGGGTTGTACCTATGAGCTAGTCACATTATGTATATGTGACACATCTAGATGAGTTATTCACTTTGTGTATATGGGTTGTGGGTGTTGTTACAATAATGGGTTACACTTTTTGGGACATCCTGATTTTTGTTGAAATCACATATTTTTAGAAAATATAATGATTTAAGCCTTGAAAGGTTCCATTTAAAGGATTTTAATTGAAGAGGGTTTGATCAAACACCCTTAGATTCAAACCCCCTTGGATAGAACCCTGCTAGTTTTAAACCATACCTATAATGGAGTCTCCTCTACACCTATCAAAATGCTGATAAAAAACCATTTTTGATTTACCTTTTGGGGGATCAAATGAATTCATTTAAACTGTATAATTTGTAAGTATGTAGTCCTTATTCTAAACTTCACAAAATGTATAATTTTAAATATATTTAACTTGATTATTATATTTATTTTTTATTTCTTGTGAATGTAGGTTTTTCAATGAACATCAAACTCTTTGTTTCACACCTACAAAAAAATAGGAAAATAGAGAAAAAAAATTCTAAAAAACACATATCCTCTAGGTATTGATGTCCTTATTCCAAAAAAAAAAAAAAATGATACATACAAAAAAATTTATGTTGGACAAAATACGCCTATGTCTAAATTATAATTGGTTTGACTTCAAAACTTAATTAAAAAAAATATTCAACAAAACATTATGAAACCAAATGCATCCTCTAGATATCAGTGTTACCAATCTAAATTCAAAAGAATCAGAATTTTATCCTTTGTAGAAAAAAAAGTTATGTGCAACAGAATACACATCACTTTAAAAAAATGGTGTTTACTATTAAAAACTAGTTATCAAAGGAGATGCAAAAAAGTTTACAATTTAACTCCAAATTTTTTTAAAAATATATATTTAGAATTTACAGACAAAATCTCACAAATCACTAGTTCACATCATCTTCAAATTCCTAACGATTTAGTGGTTATAGATGTTAGAAAGTGAAAATTTAGTTCAAAATGTTGATTTCAATGTCAAGTTTGGCCAAAAAGTGTAACCCATTATTGTGGGATGACCCTTGTACCCATGACCTAGTCACACTTGTATGTATGACCCATGTGAGAAATAGTCACATTCGTACAAGAAATGTATGATTGAGCCAATCACTATGTGTGAACAAGTGATGTTTATGTGAGTGGGTCACTATGTGTATTTGTGTGTTTTCATATACTAATATTGGCATTAAACTATCATGTGACTAGATTGCATTTTCTATCATACTAATTCATATGATATGAATTGGAATCATAGGATTTACTTGAAGGCTATAATCTAAAAGTGAGATCAAAGATCTCATATCAAAGGAGAGGATGCTATTGTTGATGAATGAACTATGGAGCCTTTGATTCCCATGAAGGGATACATAGGTAGTGGCATTATGAATGAACTCTCGAGGTTTAGGTCAGATATAAGGATGACCCTAACCTTGGGAGCTTACCATACTCTAATATGTGTATGGGAGTTGTGGCATAGAGTAGTTGTCATGACTCTGATTGGTAAGTCTCTAAAGTTGGTACTTGTAAATCAAATAGAAGATGCTTGGTCAATAAAGTTAGTACTTGATATGTAAAAAAAACATTGAGTAGTAACCAAGGTGGTTATTACATTCGTATCAAAGCATGGTACAGACACTGGACCTATAAAGCTCACTACACTCTTGGATAAAGTGGACAATCTTGCACCACTAGTTCACTATAATTGAAGTGGTCACTCGGTATGAATTTGATATCATTGAATTACCTAAAATAGACAGCCTTGTAAAATGGTTAACCTTCACTAACCAAGAATACCTAACTTGGAAGGAAATTTAGATATGGGAATTGTAAAGGAATATCAAAGTGTGCAGCAAAAGTGGTGGTATTTGATGATTACTACTCCCCATTTCACTTGATAACTTAATCATTGGATTTGAATTTGCACAATGTTATGTGATGAATTTCACTACATATTTAAGACTATTAAGAATATTTTACATGGTATAAGCATGAATCACTATGAACTTAAATGTAGAGAACTTGAGAATGTATGATCTAATGTGTTGGTATGTAATTAGGGCAAAAATTGATGGTACACTTAGTTGGAGGATGCTTGACATTGCGATAGTACTTCTAGATGTAGCCATATGTTGATGAAGGGGGTAAATCACTAAACACACAACAACAGAAATTGCACATAGAAAATAGAATGATCTTTTATTGATATGGGCAAAACATTACATTATAGAAGCTCAAATACAATTAGAGGATGAATCCTCTACAGGCTGCAACACACTACAGCTACACACCACCAAGCTCTGGAATCTTCTACCTTTTACAACCCCAAATCAGCTAGGATTTCTATTTTCCCCACCTATTCTTAACTGTACACTTTCCCCCTTTAACTCTACCACCACCCAAGGTTCCCAAAAATGGTTATTAATAGTCTTTTTGGCAGCCAACAACCTTATTTTAAAATTTACATCTCCCTCCAAAAATAGGTCAACTTCTGGGAGCCATAACATTTGATCCAGGTGTTCGATTGATGAATCATTTTATGTGTCAGAAAGCTCGTGGAGTGCTCTATGCACTAAGAATTGGCTTTGTTGGTTTTGGCCATTTTTCGGGCCCGTATGGGGCCGTTTACTACCTCAAACCTGAGTTTGAATAATTTTTAGGCATTTTTCAGGAAACAAAAACTTTAATATATTTCATCTCGCAAATGATCTTTGCGTGATTCCTTCGCCAAAGGTCTTATTTTTCAGTTATGAACCTTCCTGTAAATTTTTACTTCATTCCGTGCCCAAATGCAAACTTTCTAAAAATAGCAAGTTACTATTTTTAGCAGTTTGCTGAAAGTTCTACATCATTATTCAAGCGATTATGGAACCAGAACCACAAATTTTGAAAAGAAATGGAAAGAATATCAATAATTTTGAAACACATCTTTTTTTGGGTGATGCAAGATTACCCTTACACCACTGGATGCTCCTACATCAGACACCTAGGGTAATTTGAGAAGTGACCCTGTCACGTCTCAGGTGTTCGCGTGAGGAAAACCCAAATGGTCAACCTCTGTCTTAGACAACCAAGAAGAATCTTCAATAGGCCTTCATTTCCATTTCCCTAGGTATTCTTCATATTGCCTATTCTAAGTACTTCTTCCCACAAGGCTATCCAAGATCTCTTCTATCTCCTCTATTGAAGTAGATGCCGGAATACTCCACTGTTATTCTATTGGTTCATCCTCTGTTCCACCTTCATGATATTTTGATTAATCAGTAATGTTGAAAATAGGGGAAATGTTGATCCCACTTGGTAGCTCTACCTCATATGCATTTCCTAAATCATGTTTCTTCAAAATTCTACATGGTCCAAATTTTTCTATTTTTAGCTTATTATATGTTCCAATTGGGAATCTTTCTTTTCTCAAGTGAACCATGACTTCATCTCCTACCTGGAATTCCTTATATCTCCTCTTCTGATCTTCCTTAGCCTTGTACTAAATATTCATTTTATTAATGTGCTTTCTCACCTCTTCATGCAAATTCTTCATGTGTTCTACAAAGTCTTTAGCCTCAACACTTGTCTTTTCTCCTTTGTCTAGATTCCTTAACTCTGAAGCATTTCTTGGACTATTTCCATATACAATCTGGAATGGTGATTTACCAGTACTCCTATTGACAGAATTGTTATAGGCAAATTCTATCTGTGGTAAAATCAAATCCCATCCCTAGGGCTTATCTCCTACTAAGCATTGTAGCAGGTTACCCAAACTCCTATTCACCACTTCTATCTGTCCATCAGTCTGTGGATGGTGTGCAGTACTGAACTTCAAATCTATTTTCAACTTCTTCCAAAATGTCCTCCATAAATAACCAACAAACTTGGTATCTCAATCTAAAACTATGCTCTTCGGTAGACCATGTAGTCTCACCACCTCCCTGAAAAATAACTCTGCAATATGAACAACATCATTAGTCTTCTTGCAAGGAATAAAATGTGCCATCTTTGAGAATTTGTCCACCACCACAAAAATAGAATCATTTCCTCTCTGTCCTTGGTAATCCAAGAACAAAATCCATACTAATATCATCCCATGGCTTCTCTAGTATAGGTAGTGGCTAATATAGACATGTATTCTGACTTGCTCCTTTCACCATCTAACATACTCTGTAACTCTACACAAATTTCCTCACATCTTTCTGCAACTATGGCCAATAATAATTTTCACCAACAATAACAATGGTCTTATCTCGACCAAAGTGTCCAGCCAATCCCCCACTATGCTTCTCCTTAATCAGGTTTTCTCTCATGGAACTCCTCAGAATGCACAACTAGCTTCCTCTAAACAACATGCCATCTTGGATTATGAAATCCAACCATTTTCTCCTATTCAAAGTAACAGGTTCCAAACAAGCTTTCCAAGCCTCTACCAAATCTGGATCTTTTGGATACAAACTCTTGAGCTCATTGAACCCAACAACCTCTATCTGCATTTCTATCAACAAATTTTGCCTTCTGCTCAAGGCATCTGCAACTCAACCTATTTTAAGTGCCTTTGATTTAACTTCCCTTGATTATTAAGATATTGTAAAGCCTGATGATCAATATATAAAACAAACTCTTTTGGCAACAAATAATGTCTCCATTTCTTCAAAGCTTGAACTATTGCATAAAACTCCTGATCATAAACAAAATACTTTTTCTTGGCATCATTAAACTTCTCACTAAAATAGGTAATGGGCTTACCTTCTTGACTAAGAATAGCTCCTATACCACTACCACTAGCATCACAATCTACCTGAAATACCTTATTGAAATCTGGAAGTGCCAAAATAGGTTGTTCTATGACTTTTTGCTTTAATGTCTCAAAGCTCTTGTCTGCTTCTTTAGTCCATATAAACTCTTTTCTATCCCCTCTCATTGTCTTAGTTAGGGGTGCACAAATGCTACTAAAATTCTTGATAAATTTTTTGTAAAAACTTGCCAAACCATGAAAAGATCTTACCTCAAAAGCACTCCTTGGCATAGGCCATTCAATGATAGCCCTCACCTTCTCTGGGTCCATCTTAAGACCTTCCTCTGAGACAAAAAATCCTAGGTATACCAACTCCTTCTTTGCAAAACTACATTTCTTCAGATTGATCAACAACTTCTCCTCCCTCAGCTTCTCTAAAACTCTTCTGATATGCATCAAATTCTCATCCCAAGTCTTACTGAAACTCAAAATGTCATCTAAATAAACAATACCAAAACTTCCTAAAAATTCTTTCAGTACCTCGTTCATGAGCTGCATCAATGTGCTCGGTGCATTAGTTAGCCCAAATGGCATGACTAACCACTCATACAAACTCTCCTTTTTCTTGAAGGTTGTCTTCCATTCATCTCCTTCGCTAATTCAAATCTGGTGATACCCACTCTTTAGATCAATCTTCGTGAAGTACTTGACTTCACTCGAACAATCCATTATGTCATCCATTATGGGCAATGGGAATCTGTACTAGATTGTGATCTGGTTGATGGCTCAAGAATCTGTACACATCCTCCACTCTCCATCTTTCTTCGGTGCTAGTAGTGTAGGTACCGCACATGGACTTAGGCTCCCTCTTATCACTCCCTTCCTTAACATCTCATGAACTTGTCTATCCAACTCTTCATTCTCTGCTGGAGTCATTCTGTGGGCTACCTTATTTGGCAAACTAGCTCCTAGTATCAAATCTATTTGATGACTTATCTTCCTCACTAGTGGTAAACCTTCAGGTACATTATCATAGACAATATAATGAAATTCTTCCAACATTTCTGAGACTTCTGCTAGTACATCTTCATATTTCTCTTGACTAATCTTAGGAATCAAAGAAAAGCAATGACACTCATGCTTCATACCCTCCAAAAACTTTCTACCATCTACCAAGAAAATTCTAGCAGTACTACATACCTTTTCTTCCACCTCCTTCAAGGGCTTCAACTTATGATGAACTCCATCCTTTGTTAGGGAATATGTGTTTGTACAGCCATCATGGACATCACTCCTGTCATACTGCCACAACCTCCCCAATAGCATATGACATACATCCATCGGTATGATATCACACAACACCTCATCATGGTAGTCACAAATCTTGAACTTCACTAAACACTGCTCATTGACCAAAGCTCTATGGTCCTTCTACAACCATGCAATCTGGTATGGATGCAGATGCTTTCTTCTTGTCAACTTCAACTTGTCAACCATCTCCTCTGAAACAAGATTATCAATGTTTCCACTGTCAAAAATAATATCACAACACTTACCTTCACATTTGCACCTTGTGTGGAATAAACTCTTCCTCTGATTGGGTTCTTTCTCCTCATTCAACAAAGTTCTTCTGACAACTAGGGTTTCTCCCCTTTCTGCATCTTCAAAGTGCTCTGACTGTGCATCTTGATCCACATGTGCAACTCATGCATTACCTTTAGGTCTTCTATTCATCCTTCCTTGATGTTGTGGACACTCATATGCTCAATGCCCTTCTTCTCCACATTGGAAACATGTTCCTCTAAAACCTCCTCTTCCTCTTTGATCACCATTATTCTGGTCACAAGGGTAGTAGGTATTATCTCCTCTCTGATTTCAACTAGTTCCATCTTCTTCACTTTTCTTTGGATCTTCATTTCAGCCTCCATAGGGTCTTCCACCAGTCCTTCCGCCTTGACCTCTTCCCCTTTGCTTGCTTTCAAATCTCTTATTCAGCTTCTCTTCCACCTTTAGGGAAAATTGGTACACATCTTCTATGGTGGTCATTCTGACCAGGCTCAACTCTTCTTGAATACTTGGCCTCAACCCATTAATCTAATGAGCTACCTTCTCCTTGTTGGCCTCTCCATGGCCTATCCTGATAGTGATCTTATAAAAATCTTTTGTATACTCCTTAACAGACTTGTTACTTTGCTTCAATACTTGCAGCTTCTTTAGCAACTCCATCTCATAGTCCATAGGAATGAACCGCTTCTTCAATTTCTCCACCATCTAATCCCATCTGGCAATCTTTGCTTTTCCTCTTCTATTTCTCTCTAACTGGACCTCCTTCCACTAAATACTGACATGGCCCTTCAACTTTGTCTTTGCAAACTTGACCCATTCTGGGTCTTCCACATCTTCATACTCAAAATACTCCTCCATATCATTGATCCAATCAATAAGTTGTTCCAAATTCAAATCTCTAGAATAGGTAGAAACTTCAATCTTGGGCCTCTTTCCAATCTTTGAAATGGCCCTCAACAACCTAACTTCTGTAGGATCTCCTACAGCTTCTTGTTCTTCCTCAGATAGCTCTTCTTCAGCTTCATCTTTGCTTTCCTCTTTCCTTCTCGGCTCAAACCCTCTTCGCAGCTCCTCTTGCAATGCATTGATTTGTCTTTGTAGGGCTTTAAAACCCTCTTCCATCAAAGTATTCCTCCCACCATGGTTGCTTCATGAAGGCATTTTGATCTCTGCAGCAAACCCACAACCTCAGGTCCTAGTGCAAACTACCTCACAGTCGGCAATCTGTGTACACACTCAGGAACCCTTGCTCTGATACCACTTGATGAAGGGGGTAAATCACTAAACATACAACAACAAAAATTGCACACAGAAAATAGAATGATCTTTTATCAATGTGGGTAAAACATTACATTATAGAAGCTCAAATACAATCAGAGGATGAATCCTCTACAGGCTGCAACACACCACCAAGCTCTGGAATCTTCTGCCTTCTGCAACCCCAAATCAGCTAGGGTTTCTATTTTCCTTGCCTATTCTTGACTCTACACTTTCCCCCTTTAACTCTGCCACTGCCTAGGGTTCCCAAAAATGGTTATTAATAGCCTTTTTGGCGTCCAACAACCTAATTTCAAAATTTGCATCTCCCTCCAAAAATAGGTCAACTTCTAGGAGCCATAACTTTTGATCCAGGTGTCTGATTGATGAACCATTTTATGCGTCAGAAAGGTCATGGAGTGCTCTATGTGCTAAGAACTAGATCTATTAGTTATTTCCATTTTTGGGTCCGTACGGGGCCATTTAGTGCCTCAAACCCAAGTTTGAATAATTTTCAAGCATTTTTCAGGAAACAAAAACTTTAATATCTTTCAGCTCGCAAATGATCTTTGCGTGATTCCTTCGCCAAAGGTCTTATTATTTAGTTATGAAGCTTCCTATAAATTTTCACTTCATTCCATGCCTAAATACAAACTTTCTAAAAATAACAGGTTGTTATTTTTAGCAGTTTGGAAAAACTGAAAGTTCTACATCATTATTCAAGCAATGATGGAACCAGAACCACAGATTTTGAAAAGAAATGGAAAGAACATCAACAATTTTGAAACATATCTTTTTTTGGGTGATGCAAGATTGCCCTTACACCACTGGATGCTCCTATATCATATGTTGACATGGTCTATCAATTGTATGGTTTTCCCATATAGTGTAATGCCCTGCCAAGGAACCCAGAGGATAATACAACTAAACTTACAAAAAAGACAATTTATTTTTTAAAATGAAAGAAATAAAAATAATCATATATTTATTCATAACTTTTAAATTAAGATTTATCCTCTAGGGTTCTATGGCTGCATTACTAACGAACTAAAATAAGATCTAACCAACATTATGAATTAACTAACAACCATGGTTCATTCTATATCTAATTGCATCAGATGAATAAACACATACAATTTCATATTATATTATTAGATAAATAAGCATCAAGATCCTGCACATAGGATCACAAGTACACAAACAAGTTCCTTTACAAGAGAGTACAACATTACATTGTTTAGAATATTACTATCTAGATTACATTGGAGTACATACATCAAGAAAATAGTATATGATTCAACTGATATACAAGACTGGAACATGATCATAAGTATCTATCTCCTCAAGCTAGAGCAAGATCTGAAATCTGCCATACAAGGTACATCCTTCTCGCACACAATCAACAACAAGGGAAACCAATGGAGAGAAAAGCACAACCACCTGACCATGTGGAACCCTAAGGTCTACCCCCCATGATAGGAGATAACAATAAGGTCCCACTAAGAAAACAATCAAGAAAGATAGTAGACTAACAGGGGCAAGGACTACACATGGCTCCAATACAACACGGGGTCAATATGAACAACAAAAGTAACTCAAACATCACTTCCAGAGGCAATCACACAATGAAAGGGAAAAACACACATTAGGGAGTGCTAGGCTGCAATAGGGAAGAGTGTCATCGCATGGTCCTAACATGGGTTATCTTGGCAGTCTCTCACCGAACACCAGCCCCCATCCATGGGTTATCCTGGCAGTCTCTCACTAGACGCCGACCCCATAGGGTGACACATACAGAACCAACATTCCTTTCATGAGGACAAGGAAGTTGATCTTGCCAACCACGGCCTTCTCATCCCATCCTTAGCCTGAACGAGCACTACAGGCATGGGTGAGGCATCCAATTATCTTATTTAGTGTGGAAACTACCCAACCCTATAAATTTATTATTAAGTTATCACTGGATTAAAAACTTCTAATGGGTTATCTTGGCAGCCTCTTTGGGCACCAGCCCCACATTGAAATCCACTCCCCTACCTGCATCTAGAAGACCCTATCAGATTCATATATCTAATGATTTAGATATCCAGGACATACACCATTTATAAGAAAATTAGAGAAACCTAGTTTGTAAAAATAAAGTTATGGCTAACACAATAGATTGGGTTCAGAAAATGTAGAAGAGAATTCATAGAATATTTTACTAAATCTAATGCAACAATAAATCATATTCATATCTCAGTCCATACCTAGAATATTACTTCTATCACATCATCACAAAATTCCCAACTCGCATCCATTTTCCCCCAAGTCTTTTCTTCTAGAAACTATGGTTTATGGTGCCAAAAGAAAAATGAAAACTTCCTGAGAGAGAGAGAGATATGAAAACATAAAACATATTCTCCTATTTGAAATGCATGCTTCTCCTCCAAATTATGTTTTGAGATTTTAAAATAAAGTTGAGCATGCATAACCACCCCCATGATTTCTTCTAGAAGATTCTCCTTTATTACTTTCTTACATTTTGCTATTTTTAACCAAACAATAATTTCTCTATGATTTTATTTATTTTAGAATTTGCTATTTATGTCATTTACAACTAAACAAGATTCCTTTTTGATTTTATCTACTTTAGTATTTTATATATATATATATATATATATATATATATATATATATATATATATATATATATATATATATATATATATATATATATATATATATATATATATATATATATATATATATATGACAACTTGTAAATATTATCTATTTTATTGCCATTAACGCAACATTAAATTATATTAATTTATTTATTTATCTCTAGTTGGAATTACATTTATTACTATTATTATTATTATTTATTAACTTAACTTCTAGAATAATATATTTTTCATAAACTAAATTTAGATAAGGATATTTATATATTTATTTATTTAACAAAAATGCTTCATAACTAATTATTTTATTTTAAGGCAACAATAACCAAAATAATACCAACAAAATAACCCAACTGCTAAACCATACCTGACTACTATACAAGATCAGAAAGCAAGACCACCACAACAATGACTGACTATCATGACGAAACTGACAACATTGACAGGGTGCACAACCGGATACTCATCCTCTTCAAGGATGATGGCTAAGCTAGGGGACCATATGTTATCTCCATTCAATAGTTCCATTGGTTAAGGCACGCTTAGACCTGTTAATTCAGGTGGAGTCGATGCCTGGTACCTGCAGCCTACAACAAACAACACGGTCGAACATGTATATATATGCAATCATGTAGTCATACACACAATGAAAGGAAGTCGTAGTGTAGTAGGGTACTCATGCATGAGTAATGCGACAATGTTCCTTTCACCCACACATCAAACATGTAATCACAACACACATAGCAATTAGTTACTGAATGACTAAGTAAGAACCATCATCAAATAGTCACATGATACTCATAATACAATTGATCCACACAAAACATCATAACCTCCTATGATACATAATTAATCGCATAAAACTCAATTCTAACATATGACAATCATAGTAAGATCAATATCATAATTACTTGAATGTAAACAATGTTAGAGCATATGAGTTGTCAATGTCGTAATAAGGATTATCAATAAAACATACTAACTTCGTCTTCATGCTCCTTAGTCTAACCACCTGCACAATCAAGGTGAGAATGGAAGGGCACTGCATATAGAGCAAAGTCCCAAAACTAAAAGAGACAACATACCAAGATGTGTGAATGCATTGTATTTAGATATCTATATTAAGTTAGATGCATTCTAAAGGAGCAATAAGGGGATGATATGCTATCCAATAGGACATAAGTGGAATCTACTAAAGGAAAAAATGAATATATATTGTGTTCCTAACCACAAAGAGTGGTCATTGATGCATGGTACTTCAATACTTTGCAAGGATTAATAGGTAAAAGTGTGTGCCAGATGGCATAAATATTGACCTACCCTAAGAAAATCAACACTTAAATTAAAATTTAGATGATCAAATCCAATGGAATTGCCTTTGTAGGTGTGTACTCTTATGTCTATACCATTCTAATCTTAAAATACTAGTAGTGGAATAATGAAACCACTAGTAGTGGATTAAAAGACATAATTTTGGCTATCAACCTTAAAATGAGAAGAAAAATAAATGGTTTGAATGTATCTATTGCAAGAGAAATAGAAAAGGCAATTTCTTAATAAGCTGAGATGACTTATCCCAAGGGGGGAGGATGTCACATCCTATGGAAGGAGGAATTGTGCCAAAATAAAAAAAAATAAAATAAAAATGAATTTAAAAGATATTTTTGTAAATGGGGCTGATGTCTTGGGGGACAAACAACTAAAAGAGGAGCTGGAGAGAATAGCGATGATAAGTTGTCCATGTACAAAAAAGTATACGCAACCCTTAACAATTAAAGGGGATTGACATAAGTTTGGTGGAAAAATGAAATATAGGTATGGACATCCATGAAAAGCATACAGAATAGAGAAATTGGGGAAGGCTAAGGACTGATTGCAGAAATTGACTTTGTTGCATAAAGTGAAGATGTGGAAGTTGAGATAAGATGGAAAAAATGCAAGCTTTTTCCCTCATCCTCTTTATCCCAAATGATCAAACTCAGTCGCATGATCCTATAGCCCATGTGTGAATGCATAAGGTGGAGAATCTTTTCCAAAATCAAGGTGTTATTTCTACAATGAATGCTTTCACCTAGTCCATCATTATCAGTTTTGATAGCTTCCATCTTAAGGGAAAGTTTTGGCTTGGAAGACTCTCAATATGGAGGCCTATGAATACTATTGTTTTTTGTCCATGACCACCACATTTCACTCTCTACTCATTGTTTAGGCACTTTGGTGCTAGGATTACTATATTAAATCTATGTTTTCTCTATTGATAAGACAAAGGGAAGAAATTAAGAATTTTCTATCCACTCAAGGGATGTGAGAAGTTTTGTGAAAGGGGTTGTGCTTAAATGGCAAGGCCATAAGGTTCTCAAGATGGAGATCCAAGTTTGAATCCCCAAAGTAACATTTGTGGCTTATGTGGCTTCTAAGTTGATTATGTGGTTTCTAAGTTGGATATGTTGATGGAGAGGAGGTCCCCCTTGTGACTCCATGCTTACGAATAAAAAAAAAGGGAGTGTGAGAAGTTACAAGAGTAATCAATTCAAATAGACAATGCCATATGTGGATCTAAGAGTAGATTGAAATGATTACTCCAAAAATATCTTCCACGTTGTTCCTTTAACCGTGTGAAGATTTTTATGTGTGTGAGCACCATGAGAAGGTTAAGCAGTTGGATTCATACCTATGTTCTTCTCTCAAACATTTATGTCACATCTAGAAGGTGTGATGCCATGTAAATATAAAGAACATGATGAAAGATAGAGGCATTAAAAAGACTCCTAACTGTAGTTGGAATAAGGTCCCTGAAGAGGTGCATGACTCTATCATAAAAAATATGTAAAACCTAGAAACTAATGAAATATATGCAAAATTAGAGAGTTTATGTTGGGAAAACGAGGTGGCATGATATTTTCTTGATACAATGAGGGTGTCGAATGGTATTGAAGAAGAGGAGAAAATTCCTATCCACCATAGTGAGAAGCTGGCAATTGTATTCAACCTGTTAAAACATTCCCAGGAACAACTACCCGAGTTATGAAAAAGCTTCAAGTGTATGGTGATTGCCACTCTGCAACCAAATTCCTCTTTAAGAAATTAGTGCTTACAAAGTGGGTTCCTCGGTAATTGAGACCCTGGTGTCCTTTGTTAGAAGTTCTCTAGTACATGTCTATTCATTGAGTTTAAAGAGCATGCTTCTATATTATTTTCTTGTTCATTGCTTGTTGGGTAGATAATGTTGGATGTTAAAGATGTGTTGTAAGTATATGTGGCTCCAATGTTAATAATCTAATGCGTGTAATTGAATTTATTCATAGTGGAACATATGTAGTGATTGATCATGGGCATGGTACAATTGTTAATACACTTTGAGAAGATCAAAGCTTAACTATAGATAGTTATTTTAGATAGTTGAATAATCTAAATTCCTTTCCTTATGATAAAGTTCATGAAACAATACATTAATATGTCTTATGAATATGTAGCTCTCTTATAGTGAGGATAAGAAGGTCATCACAGAGTAGAACTGAATGTTATAATATTCCCCTAGTTATAAATAACACTATCTACCAAGTACTTAATCGCAAGGAGATGTCTTCATGATTCATGCGGTAGGTGATAAATACATATGTGGTGTTATCATTAGGGTACCAAATGTTGCATGATATCATTGATATATAATTATTAGGGAATGACCATCATGGATATGACTATGATATTGATATTATTGGATCCAATAAGCTGGATGTCATTGTGGAGCTATATTAGGGCTTAACATGATTATTACATTATGAGTACATTTGGTTTTCTTTCATCATATGCTCAAATATGGTTGATTTATTTTACATTGATTATGTTGTTATGCATATTTCTATGTATAGCTTTTTCTTTTTTAGAATATTAATAAGTTTTGGTATGAAATTGGGATGAGAATGAAACCCTAAGGGTAGGAACCTATCCATATAAACCTTGAGATTTGAAGGTGAGGAGAACTACATGTGACTTCAATCCCATTTGGAAGTGGGTATGTAGACAGTTATTGTGTGAAGGATACCCCTAGACCTCAAGTCTGTAGGGGAAGGGTTTAGGGAATTTAATCCAATGTTTGCAGTGTCCCTAAACTTAATCAACCTTCCCTCTTTAGTATGCTTCATCTTGAGGCTGAAATCACATCACATGATTGTGAACTCACCAACTAATTAATAAGTTCCCACAATATAGGCCTGAGCATTTAAAAGGCACTCTATTAACACTAAGTTCATCTACTTTGAGGTTGTTGTGTTAGGTTCTCGAAATCTACCCCAATCTTGGATAAACATTTAGGATTTCTATCTTCATGATTTGTCTCTAATATAAATGTATGAAGGTGACTTTGGGCTTGTCTAGACTAAAATGATCAGATTTTCATCTATTGAACCCTATGGGCAATTAATGGTGAGAATTACCAACTATGTATGTTGTTATGCCTTAACACCTAGTTGGTGGTTAATAGTATATTAAGACTTGTGATTGGTGTTATGTAAATGTTAGGCATTTAGAAATAGAAGATTGTCTGAGGGTACTATTTTGGGTTCAACTTTTGTATAATGCATATTGTGTTCCTAAGTAACAACTAAATATATGGAATGGTCAATGATATTACTTTATGTTTGTATATGTTTATGCATATGTGACTAGATAGAATCTATCTCATGTGGCTCCAATATTTATATTGAGTGTTGACTTGTAATTTAGACCCCTAAACATAAAAGACCCTATGTATTAGTTTATGGACCTCTATGTGGAATGTAACCAAGTCATCCTGACCAGTGTTGGAAAATCCTTGTGATATCCCTATTATGTGTGTACCTGGATATAAGATGACCCACATTTCATAACCAAGTTTGATACAGGTGTAGATAGTCAGCTATCACTAGTTCCGTGCAGATGACGGATGCCAGGTGCTATCTTCCATATCTTAGGATGGGCCAACTGTCACTAGTAGCATACAAGTGAAAGATGTTAGGAGCCATCTAGGTTATGATATAGGTGTAGTTTAGCCGATTGAGACTAGTACCATGTGTAGGTGATAGATATTAGGTGTTATCTGTTGCATCTTAGTGTTAGTCAACTATTGCCAGTAGCATGGAGGTGACAGATGTTAGGAGCTACCCAATGGTATGATAGGGCTTAGTTTTCTTTCACCAATACCATGTAGGTGATAGATGCTAGGAGCTACCCCATACTAGGTTGAACTAACTTTTGACAATGGCATGGAGGACATAGATGTCTAGATCCACTGACTCTACAAGTTCATCAAGTTGTTGAAATCTTATTAATGGTCACATGTGATGTATACTGTTATACTTACTCCTTAGTCAGTGATGACAATAAATAGTATGGGATGCTTTCTTGTCATCATAGTTGGTTGTGAATATGTATGTTGTTACACTTACTCCTTAATCAGTGATGATAACAAGTAGTATGGGATGCTTACTTGTCATCATAGTTGGTTGTTACTCAAGAAAAACAATGGGATCCATGGTGTAGCATGAGATACATTGATATTCTTTTTCCTCGTTAGGAGGTATTTATTGTTGGAAATTTGCAGCCATATAGAAAATTTCCGCATAACCCTATGAGAGATTAATATGCAAACATTGTGATCAAAATCCATATGCAAAAGAATAGACAACATACCATCAAAGGTGACACAAGATATACCCTAGGAAAACCCTCCACGAGGGAAAAAACCAGCCTCCAAAAGCATCCATCTCTCATGTATTATTCAACAATAAAGATTACAAATACATACATGCAGAATCTCCATGAATACCCCTGAAGCATCAAGCTCTCTACATGCACTCCATGTGAACAAAAATGTAACCACATATCCAATGGCATGCTTCAAACCCTCAGATGTGCAACCTACAAGAGATGCTCAAACAATTCAAAGCTAGACAACAACTCAAATAGCCAACAAGCCAACCTTAATAACTACTCGTGTGTTTGATTTTTATAAAAATAAGCTCACACAAATACTAATTGTAGTATGGTAAAACCATATTCCTCAAAACTATGAGCACAATAAAACCATTGAACCCCTCATTTAATAATTGGTACTAAGTTTTCCTTTTTTCCCCCAATAATTAAACAATTAAAAATAAATAATTAATTACTCTGTGTCCCACAAACATAAGATAATTAACCCAATGTTACATACAACTTTTACAAGTGGCCCCAAATAAATATTTAATGTGGTTAAACATATCACATGGATGCACCACAAATAAATATTTATTTTACATAATTAAATAATACCAATGTTATGCAAGGTGTACAACACACCTATTCCAACATTCTCCTACTTGTTGTATACATTGGATAAGGGATCAACAAGTAAACTCAAAACATCAAGGGAACCATCCATATGCCCAACATGTACCATATAAACATCCATGTGCTCCATGTGCTTCAAGATACCTGCAACAATAATCAAGGTGTCCACCATCTCAAACAAGAATCCCCTCATCCTCCATCATGTCAAACCATGAAGGATAGGATCCTCCAAAGAGATGTCACATTATTTACTATCATGTAGAAGAAAGAAACCTACATTAACTAATATCCAAACACAAAAACTGAATCTAATGTTAACAAATAGGCTCAAGTAGATGACAAGAATCAATCACCATAGCTGAAATATCAACCACAGCTAGTTGCTAACACATCAACTAGCCATACCTTGAAACCAAGGTATACAAATGATAAAAAAGTATATCTTGTGCCATCAACATATCCACCTCAATTCACAATGATAAAAAGTCCCTATATACACTCAATTCTGTATAAAGAAGTTCTCCAAGGTAACAACACAAAGCATGTGATAACAAACCTCAAGACCCTCCATACCACAATATAATGAGAACATCCAACAAAGGAATCATATACATCCTAGAACTCCCACTGCATGAGTAAATATCAAATATGAAATCCCAAGGTTGGCCTCATGTGGTTTAATTCTCCAGAAATCAACGAGAATGCATATAAAACTAAGTTAAGTCATTCATTTGAACATCTAACTCTCTCTAGCAAATTCTTGGCACTCTTGTACTCTCTCTTTCTCTTTCATGCTCTCTACAACGCTCTTTTTTGGATTATTGTTGTATCACTAACATATTGCAGGTCTTGTAAAGATCTTGGAGGCTATGCCAACTTCTTGAGTCAAGTTGTGATGTCATATACAAGCATGAAAGGGTTTCCATGCTCATGGTGACTTCCTTCATACTTTGTCTTAGCATTCCATTCTACTTTTGATTTGCCTCTGCCCTCCTAGGGCATGCACTCTTTATCTATCATATTTTGTATTGTGGAGGTAGAAACACCATTCATGGGGCTTAACTAAGACAAGCTCCTAAATAGCACCAAACCATTTTCCTTCTTACATGTGTGCAGGTCAGACGAACAGGTTTCAAAAGGTGAGCTCCGGGAAGAAGACTACGGTTTGTGTTATAGACCCGACAAAAGAATCAGTTTCTGGAAACCCTAACTTGGGACTAGGGAACCCTTGTCCTAGGCATTTTAACTTTTGGAATTAGGTTCTAAATTAATCACTGATCTCTATTGTCCCTTTGGTTACTAGGTTTTTTGGTTCCGATAGTCTGCTGTACTCAAATCTATGTCAACTAGGGTTTCATGTCTTAACTCTAGCTTGATTGGTTTAATTTTCTTAATTGCTTCTCTATAAAACAAAAGGGTAGAACCCCTATAGTTTGGCTCTCCTTCTTGGGTAGAAGTCAAGCTTGGTTTGTGCCCCAATGTTTTGTAGAAGAGGGTTTGACCTAGTTTGATCTATTGAGCTAGTCTCTCTTTTCTACATTAAATTTTGGTGAACCCGTTGTTTCTTGCACTTTGGAATCCTCATTGCATCAGATCTAAGATATTTTCTTCCTTATATCTGATTAGATTACATTAATTCATCATTTTTCATAGTTACTTAGTTTGTTTCATTGTTAGGGTTTGAAAAAACCTTGCATTTTTAGGAAATTTAGCTAATCTTCAACCTAGGGTTTCTAGATTAGTGTGTTATTTCAGATCTTGTTGCATGTGTAGGTTGATTAAAGGGTTATATTTTTATGTGCCTTATCATCCTTACTGTTCTAGGGCATTTTTGCATATTTTGCATTGAAAAAAGTGAAAAAATCAAGCATTTTTGGTGCATTGTTTCATTGCATATGTTGTAGATCATCATAGAAAGATTTAAATCTCTAATTTTTGCATCAAATCAGATTTATATTATATTGGATAATAATTTCATGGTGTTGTGTATTTCTTTTGAAACTCTCATTTGCTAGGGTTTTGTTAAAAAATTGCATTTTTGAAAAACCTAGTCAAATTCAAAACCTAGGGTTTGTAATTAAAATCTTCTTTCAGATTTTGCTACTATTATAAACATTTCAAATATGATCTTGCACTGCTATATCATTTCTTAAATTTCATTTATGTTCAAAAATAAGGCTGGCATCAAAAAGTTTGGTCTAGAAGTGAGCATTTAAGATCTAGGGTTTGATGGTAAAACCCTAGCTAGTCTTGCATTTAGTGCATCCTTATCAAAGGAACAGTGTTGTAAATCATTGTTGCATTCAAGTGGATACATTATTTAGGATTTATTTTTCACATACTACACATCCTACATTTTCAAAACTTAGTTGTTGTGGTTACCAAGAATATCACAATTTTTGGAAGACCCCGATTCTCTTGCACTTGTAGGTCTCTAATTGCAATCTCATTTTTACATTGGTAGTACTTGATTAATGCATAGATTAGATTTAACATTGCTTTTCTATATCATATTCACATATAATAGACAAGTCATCTCATCATGGCTTCTTCTAATTGTTCCTCTTTAGTATCTTTGCATGCATATATCAAAGATTTTGAAATTTTTTACAAATTCATTAATATGCATCCTTATGTTTTAAATCATATAGCATCCATGTATGATATTGATATATTTAAATGCTCTTCACTTGAAATCCTTGATTATGTATCTGATTTTGATAACTTCATAACTCTCATGAATGTGTACCCTTCGATATTAAAGGACTTTACTAATTTCATCTCCATGAATTGTCATGAGAAAGATGATGGTGATAATTCTTCTTATACTCCTACTACAAATCATGATAATTCCATTCTACTCCCATGGATCTACTCTCTAATACATGTCATGGTGACCTAGATTTGTCTATTTCACCCAATGATTTGGATCCCTCTCCCAAAATTGTTCCCACTTGTGACAATATTTTGGTGAAAGAGGATAAAATCATTGATACATTTCTTATCATAACCCTACCCTCTCTTCATTCCAATGCTATCTCTTCAAAAGATGAAGCATTAGTGGATGTCGAGCCTTCTCTCACAAAGGATTCTCCATGGGTATATAATGGGCATTCATCTCACCATCTTAAATATTCTATTTCTAACATAGTACATGAGGTTTCTAAATCTCATCCTAGGGTTCTTCCTCCTTTGGTTGAATGTTAAATTGCCTTGGATATCACTAAGGATGTCAAGACCCTTGATCTTCCTCCTTTGGTTGAATGTTCAAGTACATTGGATATCACCAAGGATGTGAAGACTCTTGGTGTTACTCCTTTGGTTGTGTGTTCAAACCCCTTGGACATCACCAAAGATACAATCATCAGTGATTTTAACAATTCTCTTAACAACACCTTCCCTTCCCTTCATTCCAATGCTCTCCCTTAAAATATCTCCCTCTCAACCAAAGACCTAGAAGGTAAATACAATTTCTTCAATAAAATCTCATAGTCCTACAAATTTTAAACTTAAATTTAATGATGATGGAACCTTTAAAATAGATGAAGATCTGCCTTCCCCTACAAGAATGGTAGGTATTTGTGATAAAGTATCATCTCAATCAAATGAATAATCTAATTATAATGCATGTCTTGGTAATGAAGTGGCCTCTTTATATTTCAATCCCCATGGGATGATTGAAACAAAGATGGACCCTCCTCACCGTGATAAACATAATGATCCTTTTTCCTCTTCAACATATAATCATACTTATAAAAACAAAGCTAGCCATATGACCTCTCTTCGTCCTTTAGTCTTAGAGAAGCATTATGGTCGTGGATTCAAAATTATTTCAAAACAAGGATACAATGGAAATGGGTTAGGATGTAAAGAACAAGGAATTAAGGTACCTATGGAACTAACAATGCACTTGTCTAAAGTAGGTTTGGGTTTCTGACCTTCTCCTACATTCTCTCCACCCTATTCACAACAAAAAGGATTGCTTCCTACTCCACCTAAATCTTCTCTTCTTTCTCAAAAAAGAGTATATTTTGCCGAGTCTACTAAAAGAGAACTTAATCACTCTTCCTCCTCTAAAACATAAAAAAATTCAACAAAATAATAATTCAACACATTATTGTGCATATCATTGAGTGCTTGGTCATTCCACTAATGAATATCGAGTCTTGAGTGGCAAAATTCAACAACTTCAAACAAGGTTTGGCTCTAGCACTTCTCACCATGCTTGATGTAGTCCCTACAGCACCTTGTCCTCCATCTATTTTATAATCAGGTTGGGGGAGGATAACTTCCTATAGGCCAACTCGCAAAAGTGGTCCCTTCTTCTCATTTGTGTTATGTTTGTATGTAATGTTATCCCCGTATTGTGATGTTGTAGTTCTCCCTTAGTGCCCTTTTTTAGCACAAAGGTACAAGGAGTAAGAACTCGTTGTGTCATTCCTCTATGTATTTCATTCTTCTATATGTTGTGATGTGCAATTTTTGTTATGTTTCCTTGGATGATTTAGCATCCTTTCATGATTCAATTTATGTGTGCTCTCATGTGATCTTTCTTCCATCTATTTGGAACCTTGTAGTAATGCTCAACATCATACCATGACTACACAAGCCATTGTGTATCATGCCTGTAACCATCACCTTGGTTTCTCATCTTAGGGGCAACCCCTTGTCATGATGTAGCTTTTGTAAACACATCTCATTTGGGCATATGCTCTTAGAAATCTCTCCTACTTGTTTTCATATTTCTTCCTCACTCTACCTTAAAGACAATTTCTCCCTTATGGAGTTAGAAATCACTTTAAGGTGGGGGCATATAGTGTACTATGAGACTTACTTTATTTTTTCTATCTAAGCACTTGCTAATTATCTTGGTTACTACTCTCTCTTAGAAAGGATTACAAAAAGCTTGGAAACAAGATCTTGAGTCTATCTTGTTCTCTTGGGATGAAAATTGAAAGCAAGATCTTGAGTCTATCTTGTTTTCCTAAGTTGAAGCTCCTTGCATGTTAGGGAGAAGGGTTGCACCACCAACTAGAGTTTGGTAGTAAGGTTGCATTACCTTCTTATTCTACAAGGCTTTGCATAATTCCTCTTGCAAGAGGTAGCTTCATGTATTCCCTTGAGTGGAAACACTTTCCTTTTTGAGATGGTGTGTATGATGTGTTTGTACTTCTCCTTTGCTTCTTCTTATTTATAACTAACCCCTTAGCATTCTTCTTTATTGCATCTTGGGGAATGATGCATGATGATTGAGACATCACTTAGATCAAGGTCTCATTTGTCATGCTAACTCAAGGTCTTTTGTTGTGTTTCTTGTGTTGCATTCTCTATGTATTCCTTATACTTCATGTGTATTCCATGCTTATTCTATGTATATACCTTTTTCCTTAATGTGTGTATGCTTCATGTCAAGCATCTAGACTTTGTGTATTGCATGTATGCATTATCATTTCTCAAGTGTTTGCCTTGTGTATGCCTTGTCTTATCTCATGTCTTCTAAATGCATCATGTATGTGAGTGAATTATGTTATGTGATTTATGTGTATGCCAATCATCATAGACTCCCAAAGTCCTAAACTTGGGGGCTTGGCCACCCTTCAATTTTGGTGACATTTTACAACTTCTATGTTGTTGTGTTTGAGTTGTGTCTTCTCCATCCTTTAATATGAGTTTGAACATAAGTTCATACCTACACTAAAGTGGGGGCTAAATGTAATGTCACAAAATGTGTACACCACCATTTTACACTTAGTTTAGCTCCTAGATGGGCCTCAAATATTTATCCTTGTTTATTAGGACCTATTTTAACACCTTTTTGAGCATTAAGAATGTAGTTCTTGATCCCGATGCATAAAACCCATAAATTAACTATAAGGTGGGGCTAAGCATAGCTTAAGTGCCCTATTTCAAGTATTATGTGGCTAAAGGACCAGGGCACCCAAGCGCCCTAGGCCCTCATTTAGCCCTTCCCTAAATTGTGGCCTTGTCAACTTAGGCCTCTTAAAAGACTCCCAAGTTTGGCCTCATGTGGTTTAATTCTCTAGAAATCAATGGGAATGCATATATATAAAACTAAGTGAAGTCATACATTTGAACATCTAACTCTCTCTAGAAAATTCTTGGCACTCTTACACTCTCTCTCTTGTGGATTATTGTTGTGACAAGTTAATATATTATAGGTCTTGTGAAGATCTTGGAGGCTACACCAACTTATTGAGTCAAGTTGTGACATTGTCTACAAGCATGGAAGGGTTTCCATGCTCATGGTGACTTCCTTCCTTCATGCTTTGTCTTAGAATTCTATTCTACTTCTGATTTGCCTTTGCCCTCGTAGGGCATGCACTCTTTATCTATCATCTTTTCTATTGTGGAGGTCGAAACACCATTCATGGGGCTTGATTGAGGTAAGCTCCTAAATAGAACCAAATCATTTTCCTTCTTGCATGTATGCAGGTTAGACAAACAAGTTTCATAAGGTGATTTCGAGAAGAAGACTAAGGTTGCTATTACAAACCTAACAGAAGAATCAATTTCTGGAAACCCTAACTTGGGACTAGGACACCCAAGCGCCCTTGTCCTGCGCATTCTAACTTCTAGAATCATGTTCTAAATTAATCATCTATCTCTATTGTCCCTTTGGTTACTGGGTTTTTTGGTTCTGACAGTCTGTTGTACTCAGATATTTGTCAATTAGGGTTTCATGTCTTAACTCTAGCTTGATTGGTTGAATTTGGTTAGTTGCTTCTCTATAAAACAAAAGGACAGAACCCTTGTAGTTTGGCTCTCCTTCTTGGGTAGAAGTCAAGCTCAGTTTTTGTCCTAATGTTTTGTAGAAGAGGGTTTGACCTAGTTTGATCTATTAAGCTAGTCTTTCATTTCTACATTACACTCATAAGAACATGTATCATGCCAACGCTTTGATGCGTAATCAAGAGTAAACCAAGACACAATACCAACCATCTTGTAAAAAAGGATCACCTATCAAAACTAACAAACCATAACCAACACCTCAACCAAAGACTCCAAGAGTCATCCATGGTACCAATATGTCAACATCTCCAAATCACATGAAGATGACCATATCTCTCCAAAGCTCCCACTAAACTATGATACCGAGCTATACATGGCTGTTAAACACACCAATATATTGAGAGGGGGGGTGAATCAATATATAAACAATTCTTCCAATTTAACTACTCTAACTTATCCAGAGCATATCAGAACTTAAGCATCACAACATTATCATGAACATGAAAGATTAACATATTGCACAACAACACAACACCAGATATACCTGGAAAACCCTAGAAGGGAAAAACCATGATGACGATTAACTCACAATATATGAAGCTCAAATAATAACTTTGTTTTAGGGGCTTTAACCCAAGGAAGATGCTACTCCCTAAGTAACTTTGATTTAGGGTCACTCCCAAGGAAGTTTCTACTCCCTGATGACTTTGTTTTAGGGGCATTAACCCAAGGAAGAAAATACTCCCTAATCTGAGAGCAAACTTAGAAATGATTACAGTATGACAATCTTTCAACTGTCTAAAAACTATCTTTGAAGCTCACACTTGATGATTACACTTTTGTCTCTTCACACTTTATTATGAAGATCTAATTAGTCAGGCACACTCTATACTTGATCACTATCTTAAATAAGTCTTCAATATGAATCCAGACAACATCAACAACATCTGCTCTTTCTCCCATTGTTGCACTTTAAAAATGTATTATTCTACTTTTATCTGCTTGCAAACCTTTTGATCAATTTCCAATCATACCTTCCACACTCAAGTTGATCTATTATTTATACATGATATTACATTGATTACATAGCTTGTTGGCTAGATTAAACATGAAAAATACATTTACAGGTCAGCCATACAATATACAATATGAAACATGTAGAAGATAGGTCTAATTAGGACAACATGTTACACCAGTAGAAGACTCAAGCCTTGTGGACCCCAACACTTTCTTAATCAGGTCCAAAACATACTTCACAGCTTCAAACATCAAGGAATTACCTCCGCACACTCTACTCATTTGAAAATAGGACAACTTTAAGGTAAGCTCATGAAAACTTGAAGAGTAACAACCATATCAACTAGAAAACACTATGCGGTACTAGAAACAAGTGTTAGTGTAGGTTTTTTATTTTCCTTATGTTAGGGAATATTTATTTTTCCTACACATATTATTAAGCTTTCTTAGGTTATATAAGACATGGTTAATATGAGGACACATGGCATAATTCATCAGCTACATGTGTCGCTCTTACCCACCCTTGGGTAGTTGAGCCTCACACCCTCTTTTGGACTTATTTGCCACTTCTCATAACCATTTTTTGTCTTTACCTAAGTAGGTATAACCATGTAATCTAGCATTTACCAAGTAGGTATAACTCCCGCCTATTTTGGGCAGTTGAGAGTTATTACCTCTTGGCTTTATTTTCCCTTATTTTTCTATATAAACAACACTCACCTCTCCCTTTGCTAATGAGCTATTGAGGACTGATTCAGTCAAGGGAGTGTTGATTCATTCATATCTGGGTTTCTGTTCTTGCTTTCCTTCAACCATTTTGATCTTGGGTGGCTTCATAGCCAAATCTAACAACAAGAAAGATCTTTGTGAAACTCTTCCAGATGAGTCTACATGACTCATACAACATCCCCAAACACTCCTTTTCCACTGCACATCAAAGAATTGTGTTGCACACCTTCAATCATTAACTTATGAGAGAACACTGTTATTCATAACACACTACAGCATGTTGTCAATTGAAAAGCTAAGCTGTGGACCACCAAGAAGATTGAAACAAGAAAGAAACATGAAATGTACATTCAAGAACATGTTCACAAAACTACAAGGTTAATCATTTACTTCCAGAGGAATGCAGAGCATTCCAGTGAGTCTTCAATACTACATTCTGCCAAAGCACATACTAGTACTTTGTCAATCATAACTTTCACTAGAGAGGGAATGATGATCTGGAACTTTGGAAATAAAACTTTTACCACCCTCTAAACATAGATCCAAAACTACATAGCCATGTCTACAAACATGGAGGAATGCAGAGCATTCCATTCACCTTTCAACATCACATTGCATTGTAAGAGCCTAAATCATAACTTAGTCACTTATATCTTTCATTGTGGAAGAGAACACTCTGAAACTTAGGATTTAGCATATTTACATCATACTCAACATAACTCTTGAACTGCAAGAACATATCTTCAAAATCAGTGGAATGTGGAGCATTCCATTACCATGCTTTCAGAGAAACAACACTATCTTCAAACTGTCAGCAAAAAAATCCTTTTGGTGATCAAAACATCATGAAACTTGGAACATACATAAGATAATATTGTACGAAGCTATGTTCCAAACTGTAAAAGCTCAATAGTAAGATAATGAGCAATCTTTTAGATAGTCTTCAAGGAACAAACATTATGAAACAAGAACTATCACCTTCTTCTAGAGGCCAAGTCTTCTTTGCATCACCATATACAATTCAAGATCAGTAGGAATGATCATACAACATGCTTCAAAGCAAGAACACATCCTCAGCATCAACAACACAACTTGATTCTTCTAGTCCATATTGACCAGGCTTCCAACTCAACTCTTCTTTGATTAGGAATGTAACTTTTAGGACCTCTAATGATGATTTTTCTCTTTCTTAGAAGCATGACATCCAACCATGAACAATCTCTTACTCTTATGATAGTGTTGACATTAGTGTATGCTGCTATGTTGACATCAGTGACAACACATATGGCCAACAATGGAAACAAGATAAACATCAAACCATCACTATCAAAAGTTCTCACTGAAATGTGTAACCAAGCTATGCATGACATCATGATAACCATCTCCTAAATGAATATCATCCATGGCCCCAACACAATCAAGGAATCCCACTATAATGACAATAGATCCCAAAAGGTCAAGTAAACCATAATCTCCAAATTAACCTGTAAATCTGAATCAATCCAACACCACCAATAATGCACCTGCATAACAATCATGTCATTCCAATGTCCTAAACAAACAAGGAGCATCCATGATACCATGATCACCACCCAATGTACCTACACCAAACTCCCATCAAGTCTCACACAACTATACCATATAGACAACAAACATATGTCCCATATCATGACTATACCAGGTAATATCATCTCTCTCTCTCTATCTCATAACGACAAGCCAACCAATGAAACATGTAACTAAACCAAGCCACAAATTAGAATCTCCATCAACACCGAAACATCTATGGGCATAGAAAACCCACATCAAAGTCATATATGCAACTTGTAAGCACAAACAACCTACAACACTACACAACCTATAGATCTCACAATGTAGCATGCAAATTCAAAAATACATTTATAATGCTATCAACAAAGGATAATTAGAGATAAATCTATAATTTTTTAATGACTCAAACACCAAATCACCTCATATTTGATTTGCCATCAACTCACAAAAGTACCATAAGTCAAAGAAACCAAAAATAGCTCAAATTGAAACAAACTAAACAAAACTTAGAATAACATCTTCAAACCTACTCCACTACATAATTCTCAGAAATACCTTTCCAATGCATATAAGAAGTCCAAAATCAGACTCTGTATGCACAAGTTATGCCCCATCAAAGTTCAAAACAGACATCTAGATTCTGATTGGCAAATTTTGGTTAAAATTGCAAAATATAGAACACATTCTGACACCATTGCATGGTACACAGAAAGAGCTTTCTGTCAACTATAAGAAGTTGATTTTTTGAATAGTGGGATAAAGTTATGCCCCCTAGAAAAAATCTGCCCAATAAGGCTATATAACCAGGCCCTAGCGGCCCTCTGGTGGCTCTGTGGTGGCCGACTGATGGCTCTTGGGTAGTGCCTGGGTGGCACAGTGGTGGAGGAAAGGTGCTAGATTTGAATTTTTATCAAAAAAGTCTTAATTTTCTAGATTTTAATTTTTTCCTACTTGGGGGTTGGGTTGCACGCCAGTTCCCCACAGGACAGGGGGCCCAAGCTGGGGGCAAAGCCCCACCGGTGCCGGAACCCACTGGCTAGGGGCCAGTGGCTAGAGCCCGCCACTGATAGCACTACTGAAAGTACCACCAGCCTATCAAGCCATGCGCAGGTGCAGGCTAGTGTAAGTTGGGGGTACGAACCCCCTGCAAAACATTTAATAATTTTTTTATTTTTTATTTGCAAACTTAAATTTTTTTTAATAAAACCTACAAACTTAACAAAATTAAATTAACTTTTCTGTACATGTTGTACCTATGTAGGCATAGTATGTAGAGAATATTCTCTACAAATGCCTTGTGACCTATGCCATACAGATTCCATACGAAATCTTTGAAGATTCACTGCAAGATTCTCCTAGGGAAAAATAGGGCTAAATTTTTATGTGTCCAAACATAGTTGAATTATATGTTTTTCTTTGCCTCTCAGGCCTCTTGAATCCAATAGTAGAGTTTGTTTTTTTCTCAAGAGGATTCTTGCAAAAGTTAACCTCTAAAACTCCCATATAAAGAACCCAAAATGAAAACCCATTTGCTAAATCTCCATTAAACCCTAAATCTGCAATAATCCAAGTCTATAAATAGCCTTGTAACCCTGAAAATTCTTTTATTCTCAACTTGAAAGTCCATGGATTCAAATATGCACAACAATCCACTCATAGCAAGGGTTATCAAAAGAGGGATTTCCTCCCAAATCATGGCAACGAAGCTCTATTATCAAATGTTGGAAATTTGCAGCCATATAGACAATTTCCTGATAACCCTAATGAGAGATTAATATGCAAACATAGTGGTCAAAATCCATATTCAAAAGAATAGACAACATACCATCAAAGGTGACACAAGAATTTCCTTGGGAAAACCCTCCATGAGGGAAAACCCCAGCCTGCAAAAGCATCCATCTCTCATGTATTATTTAGCAATAAAGATTAAAATACATATACAGAGTCTCGATGAATACCCCTGAAGCATCAAGCTCTCTACATGTACTCCATGTGAACAAGCATGTAACCACACATCCCATGCCATACTTCAAACCCTCACATGTGCAACTCGCAAGAGATGCTCAAACAAGCCAAACCCAGCCAATAGCTCAAATAGCCGACAAGCCAACCTCAACAACTTCGTGTGTGTTTACTTTTTATAAAAATAAGCTCACACAAATACTAGATGTAGTATGGTAAAACCATATTCCCTAAAACCATGAGCACACTAAAACCATTGACCCCCACATTTAATTATTGGTACTACATGTTTTCCTTTTTCCCCCAATAATTAAATAATTACATGTGTCCCACACACATAAAATAATTAACCCAATGTTACATACAACTTTTACAAGTGGCCCCAAATAAATATTTATTATGGTTAAACATAGATCACATGGGTGCACCACGAATAATATTTATTTCACATAATTAAATAATAACAATGTTATGTAAGGTGTACAACACACCTATTCCAACAATTATGAGCTTGTGTTACTGAGCTAGGTAATGGGAAGATGCATGTAGTAGGTTGCATCAACTTCCTCTTACTAGTTGGTCACTATGTATGTGTGAGTCAATCCCTATGTGCATTTGTATTAAGGACCTTGTGTGTTGTGTGTTGTTGCACTTGAAGCCTTTCCAGTGATAACCGCAACTAGTATGGGGTTCTTGCTTATCATCTTAGTTGGTTGCAAATCAAGAAAAATGATGGAACCCACGGTGTACCATTATATACACCAACATTCATTTTTTGGTTGGGATATATTTGAGGACTTATGGGCCAGTGAATTAGACAAAAGGGAAGATGCTTGCAATATGGTTGCAACCATTCCTTTTGCTACCTGGTCACTATGTGTACCTATGATGTACATATGATCCTATCACATTTCATAGATATGGTGCCTAAACAAGCCATTCACATTATGTATATGTGATACATGCATGAGCTATTCACACTATGTATATGTGATATAGGTGTGAACTAATCACACTGTGTATATGTGTTAAATGCATGAGCTAGTCACTCTATGTGTGTGTGATGCATGCATGAATTATTCCCCCTATGTATATGTGTTGTATGCATGAGCTAGTCACTTTGTGTGTAGGTGATGCATGCATGAATTATTCTCTCTATGTATATATACATTGTATGCATAAACTAGTCACTCTATGTGTAGGTGACACATGCATGAATTATTCTCCCTATGTATATGGTACAATCACGGTTAGGAGGGTCCTCAAAGAGAACTATCCAGGCCATGTAGCTAGAATAAATACAATAGAAACAACTCAAGGATATGAAGCAAATGCAAATTTAGTCATTCAGTGTATCATAGAATTCAATTACAAATTGGTTGGCATCATGCGGGCTTACAATTAGGGCTCACATGCCTGATTATATAATATCAACATATACAAAGATATAGCTTTGAAGCTCCTTCACAAGAATTCAAACTATGAACCTATGCTAATGATCCTCACTATCAAATTCTACTTTCCTAAGGATCTATTACACCAATATATATCATGTCTAGAACATAAGATTCCTCTGCATTAGCCAAGGAAGATTACAAACTCCAATGAAGGGGTGTAACGTGTGTACATAGATAGGTCAGACCTAAATGAATAGAGCTCCTCCACAAATCAATGGAATGATGTGTGGATCTCAAGGAAGGTCGGCCATGAACCCAACAACATTGGATGATGTACAATCATTAAGCTTCAAAGATTGTGAAATGCTCTGCAGGCCTTCTCCTTTAGCTAATTATCTGAGACTGTTAGGATGCTATGTTCTGAGAAAACAGTCAATCTTCTGATAGCGATAACTTTTTGGTACTTGATCCAAATGGTCTGAATTTTAGATATGTTGTGTATGAAGGTGTCTAGATGCTAAGTCCAGCTCCGCAAGGTCTGGAATACAACTATGGTAAAATGTAGACCAAAATATAGAAACTACTTTTAATTGAACTGACTAAACTGAACTGGGAAATGAAAAGAAACAAACTGAAATGTAAATATTTTTGGTTGATGCAAGATTTCTCTTGAACCAAGGATGCTCCTGCATTAAACATGTGGGGTTATTGAAAAAGTGAGTCCCTCACTTTACTGGGGCTAGAGGAAAACCAAGATGGTCCACCTCATCCTGAGAAATCCATGATGCATCTTCTTCCAGTCTACCCTTCCATTTCACAAGGTATTCTTTGTATTGTCTTCCTTGGGTGTTGCATCCAATTCTACTATCCAAAATGTTCTCAATCTACTCTGGTGCTTACTGTGGTAACTCCTTCAAGTCCTCTTCAATGCTGTTACTAAACTTTGCTTCATAATACTAATATAGGTCTGCAATGTTGAAAATAGGTTATATACCCAATGTCTCCGGTAGCTCCACTTCATATGCATTTCTTGAATCAAACTTTTTGATTATCCTACAAGGTCCAAACTTCTTCATCTTCAACTTGTTATATGTCCCAACTAGAAATCTTTCTTTTCTCAAGTATACCATCACTTCATCTCCAACTACAAATTCTTTGTGTCGTCTCTTCTCACCTGCCTTCTCCTTATACTTGTTGTTCATCTCATCTAAATCCTTCTTTACCTGTTTATGCACTGTCTCCATATGTCCTACAAATTCTTTTGCTTCTGCACTTCTCTTATCTTCCAAACTGAGATCTCTCAATTCTGCTACTCATCTAGGGTTTACTCCAGTAAAAATCTCAAAAGGTGTTCTGCCAATACTCCTATTCACTGAATTATTGTATGTAAACTCTACTTGTGAAAGAATCAAATCCTAACTTCCTGCTTTCTCTTCAACTAAACATCTCAACAAGTTTCCCAAACTCCTATTCACTACCTCTATCTATCCATCAGTCTGTGGATGAAATGTTGAACTGAACTTCAAATATGTCTTCATCTTCTTCCAAAGTGTCTTCCAAAAGTATCCTAGAAATCTTGCATCTCTGTCTGAAATTATGCTCTTTGGTAATCCATGCAATCTCACAACCTCCTTGAAAAATAGGTCAGCTACATGCACTGCATCAGTTGTCTTCCTACAAGGTATGAAATGTGACATCTTTGAAAATATGTCTACTACTACAAATATTGAATCATGTCCTCTCTATGTCTTAGGCAATCCCATTACAAAATCCATACTTATGTCTTCCCAAGGTCTCTCCGGTACTGTCAAAGGTTTATACAATCCAGTATTCTGACAACTGCCTTTTGTAACTTGAAAAACTCTACAACTTTGCACAAATTTCCTAATATCCTTATGTATCTGAGGCCAAAAGTAATTTTCACTTACCAAAGATACTGTCTTATCAATGCCAAAGTGTCCTACCAATCCACCACTGTGTTTCTCCTTGATCAAATTATCTCTCATTAAACTTTTAGGTATGCACAATTGGATTCCTTTGAACAACATATCCTCCTGAGTGAATTAATCTAGCTACTTACTTCTGTCTGTCATAGCAAGTTCCTTACATGCTCTCCAAGGTTCTACAAAATTAATATTTTCTTCATACATGTTTTTCAATTCATCAAATCCCAACACTTCAACTCTCATCTCTGTCAACAAGTTTCTTCTTTTGCTCAATGCATTTGCAACCTTGTTTGATTTTCCACTCCTATGCTTCAACACAAATGTATAACTCTGCATGAACTCTACTCATCTCATGTGTCTCTGATTCAACTTTCCTTGACTATTCAAATATTGAAAAGCTTGATGATCTTTATACAACACAAACTCCTTAGGAAACAAGTAATGTCTCCACTTCTTCAAGGCTTGAATTATGGCATAGAACTCTTGATCATAAATAGAATATTATTTCCTTGCATCATTCAACTTCTCACTAAAATATGCTACAGGTCTACCTTCTTGAATTAACACTGCTCCTATTGCATTCCCACTTGCATCACAATCTACTTGAAATACCTTATTGAAATCCGCTAATACCAAAATAGGTTGCTCTATCACTTTCTGCTTCAACAATTCAAAACTTTTATCTGCTCCTGATGTCCATTTGAAATCTTTTCTGTCACCTCTCATTGTCTCTGTCGTAGGGTTACAAACTGAACTAAAATTTCTGATGAATTTTTGGTAGAAACTAGCCAATCCATGGAATGATCCGACTTCTCCAATGCTCTCCAGTGTAGGCCATTCAATAATTGCTCTTACTTTCTCAGGGTCCATCTTCAATCCTTCTATAGAAATCACAAATCCCAAGTATACCAATTCTTCCTTCATGAAACTACACTTCTTGATGTTTATTAGTAATTTCTCTTCTCTCAGTCTTTGCAATACTTGTCTACGGTGCTGCAAATGTTCCTCTTTTGTCTTATTAAAAATTAGAATGCCATCCAAGTATACAATAACAAACTTACCTAAGAATTTCTTTAGAACTTCATTCATCAATCTCATGAAAGTACTAGGTGCATTTGTCAATCCAAAAGGAATCACTAACTACTCATACAATCCCTCATTTGTCTTGAAAGTAGTCTTCCATTCATCCCCTTCTTTGATTCTGATCTGATGATATCCACTCTTCAAATCTATCTTTCTAAAATATTTTGATTCACTCAAACAGTCCATGATATCATCCATCCTAGTTAAAGGGAATCTATACTTAACTATGATCTTGTTGATTGCTCTAGAGTCTCTACACATTCTCCATTCTCCATCCTTCTTCGGTGCTAACATTGTAGGTACTGCACAAGGACTCAAACTTTCTCTGATCAAACCTTTCCTCAACAACTCCTGCATTTGTCTATTGAATTTCATTCTCTTCCAGTGTCATTTTGTGTGCTGGTTTGTTAGGAAAACTAGATCTAGGTATAAGATCCTTGTGATGACTGATACTCCTGATTGGTGGCAACCCTTCAGGTACATTATCTGATATGATGTCTTTATACTCTGTCAGCAACTCCTTTATCTCCTCTAGTTGTGATTCTTCAGTCTCCTTCTTCAAGTTTTCAGGCTTCTTAGGGATCAAAGCATAACACATGTTCTCATGTCTCAAATCATCTAGAAATTTCCCTCCATCTACCAAACAGATTCTAGCATTTCCACATACTTCACTCTTAATATCATCTTCCAAAGGAATCAAATTAATTCTCTTCTCATTTGATGTTATAGTGTATGTATTCTTTCTCCCATCATGTACAGCTTTCCTATCATACTGCCAAGGTCTACCCAACAAGATATGACGTATATTCATAGGCATAATATCACACAAAACTTCATCATGATAAGATCCAATATGAAATTTCACCAAATATTGCTCACTCACCAGTACCTTATGATAATCCTAAATCCATGCTATTTGATAGGGCTTGGGGTGTTTCAATCTTTCCAACTTTAGCTTAGTCACCATCTCCTCTGAAACTAGATTATCAAAACTGCCACTATCAATAACAACTTTACAACATTTACCTCCTGATTTGCATCTAGTTCTAAACAAACTTTTCCTCTATGGTGGTTCCTCATTTGTCTTTGCTTGAAATAGTTCTCTCCTCATCACAAGTGATTCTCCTTTCTTAGGTTTACCAACCGAATTAGGTGATCCAACAGGTTCTTCTTCCACATAGGCTGCTCTTCCACTATTCTCTGTTCTCTTGCTTGTACTCCCCTGATTACATTCAAATTCTCTATATCTTTCACCTCCACACTTAAAACAAGTTCCTCTAAATGTTCTTCTATCAGGTCCTCTTCCTTCTCTTCTGTATCCTTCACTCTGGTATGGACTAGGGTTTCCTCTGCGGTAGAAAATTCTATCATCTCTCCAGTATGCATTGTTATATATGTCATCCTTCTTGCATGAGTCCTCTAGTCTGTTGTTCTCGGCATATGATCTTTCTCCTCCATAAAATGTTCTACCTCTCTAAAATTCACCTCCTCTACCTCTCTATTTTTTATCATGTCTTTTGTTCATCTTTTCTTCAACTTTTAGGGCAAACTAGTATGCTTCTTCCAGTGTTGTCATCCTAACCAAACTCAATTCTTCTTGAATGTTCAATCTCAGTCCATTGATGTATCTAGCCACTTTCTCTTTGCTTGCTTCACTGTGTCCTTTCCTTATGATCATCTTATGAAATTCTTCAGTGTACTCCTTTACAGATTTCTCCTTTTGTCTCAGGTTTTGCAATCTCTTCAATAGCTCCAACTCATAGTTAGCAGGTACAAACTGATTCTTCAATTTTGTCACCATCCTATCCCATTTTGTAATCTTTTCTTTTCCTCTCCTATTTCTATCCAACTAAACTTCTTTCCACCATATAGAAGCATGTCCTTTCAGCTTGGTCTTTGCAAATTTCACCTTCTTCAGATCTTCAATTTCTTCATATTCAAAGTATTCTTCCATGTCATTTATCCAGTCAATCAACTCTTTAGGGTTCAAATTGCTAGTGTAATTTGGTACATAAACTCTAGGTCTCTTTTCGATCTTTGAAATAGCTTGCAACATCTTGACTTGATCTGATTCTTCTTTTTCTACATCTCCTAGGGTTTAACCATTTTGATCAGCAGATTGAAATTCTTCTTCATCATCACTCTCAATATCAATTCTAGGGCTTAGTCCTTTTCTTCTAACTTCTTCAACATCATCCAGTCTAATTCACATTGTTTTCATCATCTCCATCATCTCATCCATTCTACCAGCCATTGTTCCAACAGTAGGGATTCTCCTAGGCAGCATCTTCCTAGGATCAAGTGCAAACTGCCTCACAATCAACGATCGGTTGTGACACAAGTAACCTACCTCAGATTTAGTGATCTATCCACAGCAAGATCTTACAGAATTCCTTCACCAACTTCACTCAATTCACTCCTAAAGATTTGAACTTTTGCTCTGATACCACTTGGTACAGGCATGGTTAGGAGGGTCCTGACAGAGAACTATCCAAGCCATGCAGCTAGAGTAAACAAAATGGAAACAATTCAAAGATATGAAGAAAATACAGATTCATTCATTTAGTATGTCATAGAATTCAATTACAAATTGGATGGCATCATGCGGGATTGCAATTAGGGCACATAGGCTTGATTATAGAATATCAGCATATACAAAGATATAGCTTTGAAGCTCCTTCACAAGAAACTATGAACTTATGCTAATGATCCTCACTATCGAATTCTACTTTCTTAAGGATTTATTACACCAATATATATCATGTCTGGAACATAAGATTCTTCCGCATCGGCCAAGGAAGATTACAAACTCCAATGAAGGGGTGTAATGTGTGTACACAGATAGGTCAAACCTAAATGAATAGAGCTCCTCCACAAATGAATGGAATGATGTACGGATCTCAAGGAATGTCAGCCATGAACCCAACAACATTGAATGATGTGTCATTAAGCTTCGAAGATTGTGAAATGCTCCACAGGTCTTCTCCTTTAGCTAATCATCTGAGACTGTCAGGATGCTTTGTTCTGAGAAAATAGTCAATCTTCCGATAGCGATAACTTTCTGGAACTTGATCCAAATGCTCTAAATTTTAGATATGTTATGCATGAAGGTGTCTAGATGCCAAGTCTAGATCCACAAGGTCTAGAATGCAACTGCAGTAGAATATGGACCAAAATATAGAAACTGCTTTTGACTGAACTGATTGAACCGAATTGGGAAATGAAAAGAAACAAACTGTAATGCAAATGTTTTTGGTTTATGAAAGATTGCTCTTGAACTAGGGATGCTCCTACATCAATATATGTGTTTTATGTATGAGATAGTCACTTTGGGTGTATGTGACACATGCATAAGTTATTCACTCTACGTATATGTGGTATGCAAGAGCTAGTCACATTGTGTATATGTCACACATAGATGAGTTATTCACTTTGTGTATATGGGTTGTACCCATGAGCTAGCCACACTTGTATGTGTGACCCATGTGAAAGATAGTCACATTGCATACAAGGAATATATGCTTGAGCCAATCACTATGTGTGAACAAGTGATGTTTATATGAGTGAGTCACTATGTGTATTTGTGTGTTTTCATACACTAATATTAGCATTAAACTATCATTTGACTAGATTGCATTTTCTATCATACTATTGCATATGAAATGAATTGGAATCATATGATTTACTTAAACCTGCTATGATCTAAAAGTTAGATAAGAGATCTCATATCAAAGGAGAGGATGAAGCCTTTATATTGTTGATGAATGAACTACAGAGCCTCTAATTCCCATGAAGGGATACATAGGTAGGGCCATTATGAATAAACCCTTAAGGTTTAGGTCTAGGTCTAGGGATGACCCTGACATTGGGAGATTACCATACTCTAATATGAGTATAGGATTTGTGGCATAGAGTAGTTGCCATGACTATGATTGGTAAGTCTTTGAAGTTGGCACTTATAAATTAGATAGAAGATGCCTGGTCAATTATGTTAGTACTTGATGTGTAAAAAATATTTAGTAGTAACTAGGGTGGTTATTGCACAATGAAGACTTTAAATTATAAACAAATGTTTCATTTTTCCTACTAGCAATTGTCAATATTCTACAAGTTTTCCTCTTTTCAATGTTACAACAAACTTATAATTGAACAAAAAAAAGATTTGATAAAACTTTAATAAAATATGATTATTCAATCATATTTATTTTAATTGAAAGAAAACATTATTTTATTATTATTATTATTATTATTACTAAAGTCAAAAACAAGAAAAGAAAAAAATAAATTTCTTCTAAAAAATTTCCCTTTTAAAAAAATCAAGTTATGTATTTTGACAAACCTTTATAAAAAAATTAATCATAATTATCTAATAATAATAAATTTCACTTTTCTATAATACAAATAAAAATATGTATTTTCTTTACACATAAAAATGTGTTCATAAAACACACACATCAATTTAACTCACAACTATATGTAGTAATAACTATATGAACTGCGTGGTTGTGTGTAGGATTGTTTTATGCATGCCACCCTTGGATGACTAGACACTTCTTCCTAATGATACTTTCTCTCTTGATGAGAGTGTCAATTTTTGTCCTGTCATACTCACATAGAAAATATTGGTAGTTAGTCATTTTTCCAAATCCATAATTTAATCAAATTATTTACAACATTTACTATCTTCCATAATAAGGCATTCAAACACAGTTTATCTCTATACACAATATTAATTGTAACTTAAGATTAC
Source organism: Cunninghamia lanceolata (assembly GCA_027924645.1). Taxonomy (NCBI): domain Eukaryota; kingdom Viridiplantae; phylum Streptophyta; class Pinopsida; order Cupressales; family Cupressaceae; genus Cunninghamia; species Cunninghamia lanceolata. The sequence continues at coordinate 1,993,383 of BSBN01000665.1, forward strand.
CATGATTAAACAATATTATTCATAGATCAAACATAGTGATTTATAGTCATACACACACCAAAATTAAAAACACATATATGTGTAGTTATACCATAGTACAAAAACAAGGCTATGACATCTCTCCCCACTAGGTATAGTCATCATCCCAATGCCTGAAAGTATGTACACAAAATAAACCAAAATGTGGAAATAAGCATTGCATTTCTACAACATCCTCCCAAGTAGCATTTTCCTCTAAATACTTGGCAAGATGTTGTTGAACCTTGTACTTTAACTTAATTTATCAATTTGCCAACCAGGGTAGTATCCAAGGCTATTTGCAAAAGGAGGCTAGATATCACAATATAGTAGCATTTGGGCCTTTTAAATTAAAATACAAATAGATTTCTAAACTAGAAAGCATTAAACATTAATCTAAGAAAGCTTTTAAAAACTAAACTAGTAAGCATAATAAACCTAACTATAAAAGCAAGAGCAATTTTAAACTAGAGAAGCATGTGAAATTTATCTATGAAAGCATTCTAACTATGATAATGAATAGTAAATTGCAAACTTGACCTCTTAACATAGATTCTCAGAACTTTGGAACCTTCTTTAACATGAAATGGAAATTATAGAGCTTACTTTGCTTAGCAAAACCACAATACTACAGAACCTATAGGCTAACACATTACTTAACACATCTTAAAGATAGAGAATTCAATACTGATAGAATTTATTACTAACACACACAACACATAAACAAATAAATACTTATCTATGCTAATCCTTCGAGTGGCCAGCTCTCTAGAATGTTTAGTAAAAACATGTAAAGCTTCAAAACATTCTTCAGAACACCAACAACTTCATCACACAATACTCATTATTTTGCCAAAATTATTTTAGAATTTAGAATAGTCTATTATATTCATGTCTTTTGAATCATGGAGCAATGCTATATATCTACTACTCTAAACTTATGCCTAAGATCTAGAAGCTAGCAGTTTTATACATTTTTCGCCTATAAAGTTTTAACTAAAAAAATTAAATTTTAAGAAGTCTTCTTTGATAAAACAACTTCAAGAAGTAAAGGCTCCGAGTGGGAGCTCTCAAATATAGATTTATTTGATAAAATAGAACTGAGCATGCTATATGCAAGGAATAATAAATATAGCAGAGACTTTTTGCTAATGTTACTTAGGATTCTTTCCAGAGTCTCTAACTTCCAGAGCCATATTCCCAGAGCACTCCTTCCTCCATAAAGTCTTCTTTCTCCTTGTTGTAAAACCCTATTTAACAAGAATAGATACTTTGCAACCACACCTTATTAGTTTAAGAGTATGATTTTAGTCAAAATGGAGAGTGAAGTATATATATATATATATATATATATATATATATATATATATATATATATATATATATATATATATATATATATATAATTTTTAAATAAATAAGTAACAATCTATCATATAAATCAAATAATATTGGCATGGTAAGCTTAGTTAGGCTATGGAAAAGGAAGGTAATTTTTACCTTATCACTTTCTCCCCCTCCTAATTTTGAGCATGTCCTCTTTTTTGCACTGGTCCACTTGATCTAGTTTCTTTTCTACCTCCCTTATCTTGGTGTGCTCTTCGAACAGTGCACTGTTACCATACACTAACTCTACTATGTTGTCCCATTCTCCTAGATTCTAAACAAAACACTTACCCAATTGTATTTTTAGTCTCCATGTCTAGTATTCCCATTGGAATTGATCTATAGTCATATTTACTGGAGGAGGTGGCTGAAGGAGTAATGGTGGTCTAAATCTCATCCCTACCCATTTCACTTTCAGTTCTCTTATTAGTTCTTCCACCCCTTTTGCTCTTTTATAAGACCATTTAAGATTAGTGGGAGAGATCAACTCCCTTCTTTTCAAATGGATAGGTATTAAGGGAGTGTACCTTTCTTTGCATGTTGCCTAGGCTCTATTTATCAATTGGAGAGCTTTTGTTTAAAATTTTCATAATAGAGTCTGAGGATTTCACTATATTTTTCCTTCATAACATCAAACTTCTTGATTCTCCTGAATTCTTTTCAAAATCATAGGGTTTGTGATGGTGATGCCTCATCAACAAGCCAATACTCTTTTCTTCTTGAAGATATTCTCTAGTCCTATCCTTCCAATACATCTAATTCTACAAGGTATAAAGAAATGACCTCGGCTGAACTTCTCCTACAAACATATTGACATAAAATTTTGTGTATTTCTCAAGCAGAAAATTATGTGTGAAGAATTCACACAATAAATTTTGTTGTGTAGGGGAGGATGTCTTAAAGGCTTTCATAAATTCTTTATCATTTGGATCATGTGGGAGATTATGAGAAATCCTCATTAGTTTCCATCTCAAAAATTGTTAATTCAAAAACATAGAATATAACCTTAAAGGTTTCCTACATGTTAACATAAGCTCCCCAATTTTACAAGCTTTTGTTTTGTCTTCATACAATGTCATATTCCCTGTGTAGCATAACAAGTTCTATTTTCAATCTATTATTTTCAATTCCTACTTTTCTAAGGAAATAAAAACATTCAATCCATTTTTGTAGTAGAGGAGGAATATGAATTTGAAACCACTCCATTCTAGTTGGTTCTGTCTAAACCTCGTTTCTTTCCATGGGTGGTTTGACCCTCAGATCTCTAAGTTCTTCCTCCAATTCTACTATTTGACTAATTGTATCTGTTAATTCCTTCTGTAGACATCTAAAAATGACTAACGCATTATTGTCCTATCATATGCATCACTCTCTCATCAATTTCTTCTAATTCAACATTAATTAAATGATTCCTAGTTGTTTAACTAAATTCACCTTTTCATCAATTTATTCCTTCTTTCACCAATAATAATTTCAAATTATTTAATTAAATCAATCTTTCCCTCCAACTTTATTTCTTCTATGTTCACACTAATTAAATAAACTTATTATTTGATTAATTCACGACTTTAATTCTTCTTATCCACAAATAATTAAATAATTTCAATTATTTAATTGGCAAATTATTCTTCGAAAATTAAATAAATTATTCTAATTTATTTAAGTTGATTTTTCTTATCTCCTAAATAAATAAAATCAAATATTTTATTTATTTCCTATTTCCTATTTTCCTCCATCATGCACAATAAATTAAATAAATTTATTTAATTTAATTTCTAATTTAGCTTCTCATCTTCTAAATTTATCTTTTACTTCTAAATATATTCCATGCAAATCAATAAAATCAAATATTTTATTTATTTCCTATTTTTCTCCATCATGCACAACAAATTAAATAAATTTTATTTATTTAATTTCTAATTATCCTCTCATCTTCCAAATTTATCCTTTTCTTCTAAAAATCTTCCATGCACACAAATTAAATATTTTATTATTTAATTTTATCCTTTGCATGTCAAAAAGCAAATCAAAATTTGAGTTCAATTGGCTTTTAATCTTTGTTTTTCTCAATCAATTCATAAAGTAGAAAAAAAACATTTTATATTTATGAAAATAAATCCTATCTTTAGTCAACAAAGTAGTTAACTCAACACAACTACTTTTTGCATGTACACTTGTCGTGTGCACATTCATTCATGATTCCTCAATTTATCTCTTCCATCGATTTCATCTAATTTCCTTCACCATTGATCTATCTTCTCTGAGATCTATAAATATGCCCATTCACCTCTTCACAAGGCCTTCATGACTTTGAGCATTCGACATCCATATCTCCCAGCACTTTTGAGAATTCGTTGAAGCAATCACGCATCCTTCCATTCATCAAGCTTATCAAGGTTATGATTTTGTATTTGAGCAATCCACACTCGCAAATACACCAAGGAATTACACACAATGGGTAATATTTAGTATTTTATACTTTTATCTTATCTTTGTTATTCCATTTTTGATTTCTTGAAGGTTATGATTAATTTTGGTAACTAATCTTTGTTGCATTGATGTTCCTAAGTATTCCATATTTCCCCATACACACCTATCTTTCTATAAATGTTGCTAGAAAATCCACAAAATTATTTGTCAAATTCCTAATTTGTTTGTCTTTATTCAATAAGTTCCTCTGCATTTCTATGTTTCCTATCTTTTTTTCCTTTTATTGGTTCAATTGTGTTTGCAAACATTCAATTTCTTTATTTTTCTCTTATACAGAAGTTTCCAATTCATGTATTTTATGTTGTCCCAAAATTGTTTCTTCACATTGAGAAATAGTTTACTTTTGCTACAAAACTATCTACTGATTCTGAGAGAGCATATGTTCTAGTATTTGATTTTTCTACTACTCCCTATCTATTTCAAAGTGTTTTTTTGGGGTGACCCCAATATCAAGAATATAATGAATTGATGTTGTTTCCAAAAATGAATGTTCTACCTCTTCCTCCAAAGTTCCCTAAGTTTTCTAATTTTAAATTTCCTCTATTTTAAAATCAATAGGAAGTCTCTGCTCAATTGGTATAGGAGATTCCATTGCAGTTGATGTAACTGTGATTTCTTCTACATATATTTGTACCGTCCCTAAAGACATTTCTCCAATTTCCTCCATTTATTTCAAAGGAGAAGTTGATTTCTCTGCAACTTCTCATGTTAGGTTTTCATCAATTGTTGGATTCTCAGGATTTTTATTCTATTTAATCCTTTTTTGGAGCCACTATTTTCTCAAAGACAATAGGGGAATAATTATCTATAGCCAATCGTTTGCTCCTCCATAGGGGAGGAGGTTTTTGCATTTTTCATTTTGATCATTGTTTTTTAGCAACTGGTGGCTTTGTTTCTTGTTCATCATTAGATACTACAATTTCAACTCTTTCCAGCTCTACTGGAAGCTCATTAGCTTCTAGTGGTACTTTAACAATTTGTGCAGGGCATGACTTTGGAACATCTTGTGCCCTAGGAGAATCTTGGGTCTCCATAGGTTTTTGGGTTGTTATGGGTTCTAAATTCTCTAGAACCTCTTGTGCTTGTTGAATTTCTGGAGCAACTCCTTCTACAACTATGACTGTTGTAGACACTTAAAATTGTCCATGTCTTGCAACATCACCTTGTGAGACATCTTGCAACATTTTGTCCTAGGTCCCTTGCATATCCCTTTCATCACCTAGCCAGTTAATTAAATAAATCCTATTTATTTAATTAATTTCCCACCTTTCCTCTAATTTAAATAAATAAAATATTTATTTAAATTAACCCTCTCCCATTTTTCAACTAATTTAAATAAAATATTTGAATTTATCCTCACCTTTCACCATAATCTAACACTTGTCCAGCTCTCATTGAATCATGTGTGGTGATACATTTTTCATTTAATGCCTTCACATGTCCAACTAATTTAAATAATTTTTATTTAAATTAGGCCAGCCCTATTCTCATCCGCACACTTGTCACATGACTACAAATCCTTGTGGAGTGGGAAACCATATTTAATCTCAACCGTCCACATCGTTTAAATCAACTTTCAATCTTAGCCATTCATTTAAATCACTCATTTCCTATAAATCAACCCTCACCCAAGCCATTTGGGGGGATCCATTTTCAAGTAGCCTTATGTTGTCAAATTTCCTCTAGAATCATCCATCATTACCCTTTCATTCCATTGTTATGTTGCTGAAATAGTGAGCAATCAACATTCATCCTTCGATATTTTGCATTCCTATGCAAGATTGAGAAGAGCAATGGAGGAGAGCCAAGATTAGCAAAGAGATTTGGTTTTTTTTTTCTTTGTCATTTGGATTTCTATGTTTATCTTGTACTCCATTGTGCTATTAGGGTCTAATGATTGTTGTTTGTGATTCATAGCTCTGATTTTTCCCCTAATACATTTGGTGAACCCAACATGAATCTAACATTTTTTTTATCAATTTTTGGTGATTGACTTTTGTAGGTTGCTTCCTGGCCCAAAATAGACCTCGTCGTTGTATCTGGGAGGCCTTGCAAGTGAAAAATGACATAAAATTTGATATATTTTGTTGATTGAATTTTTTTAGCATGGCAGGTTGTACAGTATAGATCCGCATGGATCCATACCGTACAAACCCATCGTACGGTCTGCACATATCTTAGTCTCTATTGATATTATTTATGTTTCTTTTTATCTGCAGGTTTTATTTTGACTATGTGGATTATGTCCTTATCTCCCTGCACATTAAAATTCATGTCGACCTATGATCAAATCCCCCCTTGTCGCCACTTCCTCTTGCTCGGTCAGCACCTTGAAATCTACCATCGTCACCTCCTTTCTACTAGTCACCGCTCCCCATAACGGTGGTCGCCACTGGTAAAAACCCTAATCTCCCTGTTAACTCCCCCACTGATTGTGTTTAAACCCTCGACATTGCATACCCACCAACCTCTATGAAACCCTCCTCCCGACTCCACCTTCGTCATTGCCATTATGCATGTTGTCACCGCCATTAAATTCATCACTACCTCCACAAAACCCTAACATCCTATAGTGCAATTACCCATTGTTGCCATCAAGATCCTATTCACTACCATTAGGAGCATGTTGATTGCCTATTTCCACCACTTAAACTTTAGATCTCCTGTCGAAAATCCTAGTCGCCTCCCCAATAGCCGTCGACACTCATAACTCTCGATCTCTGCCCATCTACACTTCGTTTGCAATAGCCACTCTTGATGGTCAACTTAAGCCCCAGATACACTTAAGCTTGTGGTCATGATTGTGACCACAGGGTTCACTCTATTAGCTGATGACCCCCTTTTTGAATTTTAATTTAATTTTTTTATTTTTCTGGGCCATAGCCCTTGGTCATATGGGTGATCAGAGGCCTGTTTGAGAACTTAACCACTAGTCTTCAAGATACCAGTGCTAACAGTGCTTGTGACCACATCAACTCTGACTGTTAGTGGTTAATGTTAGCTAGAAGACCTGCCTATTGCTTTCCTCATGCCCTAAATAGGGCCTTTTTTCTTTTCTTCATAACTTTCTCATATGGAGTTGAAATTTCATGAAACTTGTGGTGTTGCTAAGCTGGTTTTCCTAGCTATGCTGTGGCGAAGTCATTTTCAGGTGACTATACAATTTCATCAATTTTTTCTAGTCAAAGTCAATCTTCATTTGCAACTTCAAATGAGCATATCTCTTGCAATTTTTATCAGATTTTCATGAAAATTTTTCAAACAATAGAGAATCTCATGAACTTTTTGATTATGCTATTCATTCTGTTGTAACTGATCATCTACAATAGACTTTTATCAGATTCCTCATTTTCACCATAACACATTGCTTTGCAATTTTCTTGTCTTTTCTTCATTGTGGTGGCTTTCAGGTGATCACAAAGCACTGTAACAACATACTCATTAGTTTCACAGCAGATCTGGAGAAATTTTTTTTAGGTGCACTCATTTCATTCTCATATCTCTCATTTGATCAAATAATTTTGCATGTCTTCACATTTTGTTTTGGGCATTAAAATGGACATCTTGCTTGTCTTCACATTTCGATTTGGGCATTAAAACAAACTATTTATTGCAATCACACATTGAAAATTGGGCTTAAAATGAATTAGTGTCTTCATTCACACATTTGACTTTGGATTCAAAATGAACAAGGGATTTCATTATTTGGTGGGCTTGAGTGTGATTGAAGGTCTGTATGCTCTTCACATGCACTTTGTGTGATCTTGAGAATCAAAAACACCTTTCATCCATTCACTTTCACAACACAAATTTCATTTCTAAGGGGAATTAACATTGCGAGTGTGAATCTAGTGTGTGTGTGTGTGTATGCTCTCTCCTCACACCACAAGGTGATATTGGAGATCAAAAGCACCCACTAGATTTGCTTTTGCCACCCTTCCTAGGAGGCCTACTTGGAGACACACCACTCCAAGGGATGACCTTAACTCTAGCATTCTGGTGGAGTCTAAATAGTGAGGTGTGAATATAAAGACACCCTCTTGGAAGTTGAAATCTTGTCATCCAGGCTAATCCCCCAAGAACTTTATACCTTGGGGAAGTGAAGGTGAAGGGTGGGTTACCCCTTTCTATCGACTGTGTGGTATTATTTCACTTTCATTTCACGGAATTGGGCTCCCCATACCTTGAGTATATTAGGGACATCCTTAGTCAAACTTGTGCATCCTAGAGTAAGACCTATTTGGCCATACCCACTTGACTAATCTTAGGATTGTTGATGTGTCTTCAAGTGCTTGCTTAATCATCACATTCAAATTTCAAATTCAAACTTGCTTAAATGTCTCTTGTGTGTGTGAATTCATGCATGTACATGTGATACATTGTGTTTGCAAAAACATTGCCTAAGTCAAGACATCAACACAAACACATAAAAACATCATCCAAAACATTCTTACCAACACATTCATTCTAAGACAAGTCATCTTAATCGAAATCCTAATCATCCTTGTCATTCACCTAATCCACATCCTAATCATCCTTGTCATATCCTAATCACACCCTAATCATATTCTATCATATCTCAATCATTCCACATCATCATCCTAGTCCTAGTCAAACACTTTTCAAAATGGTTGTCATCCTTAACAGGCCTACACCTAATGCAAGACCCAAGCTCATACTTCGAGGAGGCCCTTCTTTGAATCCCAATGATGAGAACAAACCAATATGTACACTCATACTTCATTAGGCCCCTCTTCCTACTTCTAATGATGACAAGAATCATGTTGCATACCTTGAGGAACAAGACGAAATGCAAAGAGTTAAACACATGGGTAACTCCATGCCAACACTAGAAAACAAGGTCCTAGCACCCCACCTACATTCCATCATCCAAGCACTCCACGAACTAGAACAACCCCTAGACCAACAAACCATACAAAAACTACAAGACATCATCCAATGACTTCAACAAAACCAATCACCTCTAATACAACTCCTAGCCCAAGTCCAACAACTCATAACCACCCACCAATCCCAAACCCAACAAACACAACTACAACATTCATTTCAATCCTATGTGTCACCTTCATCATCGTACCAATCTAATCCATCCACCTATTATGTCAATCCTACATCAACCTATAAATTCATTCCACAACAAGAACATGTGATCCTAACTCACCCCTTGAAACAAGATCAAGTGTCTTCAAGCCCTCATGCTACCTTTGACAATGGTAACACCACTCTAACTTGTGGGACCTATAGGTATATTCCATCACCATCCAATCGAATGCCTATCCTAAAGCCTACTAGTCCTATACCAATGCAACATCACCATATTCTTCTAGTCCTAATCCATTGGTCCCTCCACCTTCTAATCCATCAAATCTTTCATTACCCTTACCATCATCTAATAATCCATCAACTCCACACCCCAAATTCAGACATTACAAAAGTAAACCTATGGAGTTACCCAAATCCACCCATCCATTACATCATTCATCTACCCATACACCTACAAAAGATGTAATCCAAGGGCTACTAGCAAGGAGTTAACCATACCACCAAATTCCTATTCTTGGGCCTACAAAAGAGTCTTCAAACACCATGTTTATTCCTCCAACCCTATCATATAGTCCACAACCCCTTGAGCCTATTGAAGACTCTCCTCCCATGAGTCCCAGTCAACATCCATTGTACCCTCATGCAGTTGACCATCAAGAGCCTATCAAGCTTCTCCAAGAGTCTCCCACATCCCCTTCCATTCATGAAAGTCAAGAGATATGTCAAGAGTTTAGCCCCAAGCATGTGGAAACATCAAGCCCTCATTCTAATCAATATCAAATCACTTTCATTCAACCCATTCATAACATATATCTTTTCCATGATCAAGATATTATTCATGATGAAGAATCTATCGACGAGCAACTTGATCCTATTCATACCCCCACAACCATCCATAAGAAAGATACCCAAGACCTACATAATCCATTTAATAAAAGTCTTGTTGACCTACTTGAACATTCACCCTGTTTTATGGCCTTCCTTCAAAGAAAAGAAACTTCTTCTTCATCTAGCCCTACCCATGATCCACAAACATTCACTTCCCTTGATGAGACACTTGGCTCCCAAGTATATATAGATGATCAAACCAATACCTTGGATCTTAGTAAACACAATGATAATTAAGATCCTAATGATCCTTCATCATCATCCACTATTAACCATAGTTCAAACCCACCAACATATCTCCTTGGTATTACCACATTCATTCATGAGTGTTCCTCCTTAGGACAACAACAACCATTTTCTACCACCTCACCTTCTCCATCCAATAATGAACTCAAGTCTAGTTCCCAAAACACCCCTTGTCCCATTGTCCATCACATACTCCAAAACATGAACTATCAAGGTAAAGCCTTAGGCCTTCATGAACAAGGTATTTTGGAGCCCATCCATGTCAAAGTCCATCCACAATCATATGTCCTTGGATATACACCCCATGGTAAAAAATCTCAATATGTTGGTACTTCCTCCATACATCCTAAGTCCACCACTTTCCATCACAAGTCCTATCATACCCCTAAAACATATGTTGTCATTCAACCTCCATTATCCTACAAATCTCAAAAGCATGTGACCATACACCTTCCACCATCTACTTTACCACCAATACTTCCAACTCCTAATATCCCGCCATCCACTCTACCTCCACTTATCCAAACTTCTAATATCCCTATCCTTCAATCCCCTTATCCATTTATCCATAAACCCACTTTTAATCATTCCATGCATAAGTCCTCTAAAATTCCTAATCATAACCAATCAATACACATATTGTCTAAATAAGAAGCCTCCACCAACCCCAAGGGATTCAAAACAAAAATTTGGATGCCTCTACCTATAAAGCAAAAAATCATCATGCCCTAGAGAACAAATGCAAAGAATTAAAGCCTAGGCCATCCAAAAGGCTATCCAAACCCATACCTCCAAAAGAAAAGGCCAAAACTAAAATGGTTTGGGTCCTTAAGTAAAAAGAAGTCAAGTCAAATGAGGCATCCTCTTCCATCCAAAAATCCCAAATATCCCCTTCCCTCCAAAAATCTCAAACTCCTTCATCCCACAAGAAAAACAAAAATCTTAAAAATCCTAAGTCTATGTGGGTACCATAATCACTAAGTCAACCATCCCCTAAGCAAACATGTCCATTGCTTCCTACACCTCCTCCAAATCAAAAGCTTCAATGTTTTTCACAATGTGTGCAACCATTGGTCATGGTTCCCTTCCATTCCACAACATTCCCACATACCTCCATCTCCCCATCCTTCATTCATTATCCTACATATTTTCCCCATCACCTTCCTATGGTCCATACTTTTGCATAAACTTTTCATTCATCCTTGCATAAGTCCTACATAACCCACATCATAATCCACTATCCAACCTTACATAATCCACATCAAAATCCACTATCTTCCTACTCCATCTCCCTCTCATGCAACCCCTTACCAACATCTATAAGCATAATGACATTTGACATGGTCCATGTGTGATGGCATTCATCTCTAATGGGACATTATCACCCTTCATGGAACTAGATGCTTCAGTCCCTCCTATCCATATTCCCCTTCTCCCATTCAAAAAACTAAAAAAGTCAAAAAAAAATTTAAAAATGTAAAGAGAAATCCATTCATCCAATGGTGAAAAGCACCCTTGGTGGTGCCTTGGATAAGTACCATGATGAAAACCTAGTAAACAGGCATCATGTGTAGGTTGATCTTCTATGTTACTTACACTTGGGGGCACATTGTCTCATCCAACCTATCATTTGCCATCATACCATTTCTTATCCTATCCTACCATCCTTATCCATTACACCCACATACCTATCATATTGAATTCATTCATCCTCCCTTCCTCCTTTTGATCTTGATAAAGATGTGGGGGGAAAATGTTGAATAGTGTTTTGGATATCTCTCAATATAACTCATCCTTTCAAACCAATCCTATCATTACCCTCTTGTCATTACCCATTTTCCATCCTTTCCAAACCAATCCATCTCATTATCCTATTGTCATACTTTCCTTGTAATGAAAAATCCTAAGCATCACACCTAGAATGGAACATGATATTCCTATGCAACATAGTCTTTGGAGATCACATCCTAGCTCCCTTATGATGCATACATCCATCCCTTTATCATGAGCCTTCCATCTTATCCATCTATCTAATCCCACCTCTATCCTTACACCTAGATTTGGTCTTCCCTTGTCATTGGTATCTAGCATAAAGAATATCTAAATTTTCATCCAATGCCATCCCAAATATTCCCAAAAATACAAAAGAAAAATCAAAACATTTCAAAAATCCAAAAAAAAAAAACATTTCAAAATACAAAAAAGATCAACATTTCAAAACCAAAAAAAATCAAAATATTCAAAAATACAAAAGAATCACAACATTTCAAAAATATATAAAAAAATCAAAACATCTCAAAAAAACAAAAAAATCAAATATCCAATAAAAAATCAAGCAATAAAGTCAATCACATCATTCAATTCCTCAAACCAATCCAATCAACTCTTCAAATCAATCCAATCATCAATTCAACTCTTCAAATCAAATCAAGTCAATCCAATTCATCAAATTAATCAAATTACCAAAATAAAATCAATCCAGTCTTTAAATCAATTCAATCATCAACTCAATTCATCAAATCAATCAATCAAGTACATTCAATCAAATCAATTCTTCAAATAAATTCTTCTAATCAATTCTTCAAATCAATCCTCAAATCATTGTTTAATTCAATCCAATCATCAATCAATCAATTCATCACATCAATTCATCAAATCACTCCTTCAAGTCAATCAAGTCAAACCATAAGATCAAACCAGATCAATTCAATCAATCCAATCATCTATTTAATTCACCAAATTCAATTCATCATTATCCAACTCTCCAAATCAATTCTTCCAATCACTCAACCAAATCAAATCAATTCATCCATCATTTAAATCAATCAATCCAAATTCCAAGCAATTATCCAAATGCAATTCCTCATCAATCCATACCAATCAAGTCAAATTATCCAATTACATCAATGGTCTTGATCCTAGCCTTGTTGTAAATCAAAATATCAATCAATCATTAATAAAATCCTAGTTTTGATTCGCATGGCCGACAACACTAGTGTCAATCAATCATATCAATTGTCTTATATAGGATGTTGAATTGTCAAAACCAAACTAGGCGTCTTATATGACATGTTTCATTTCCTGAAACCAGACACAACTATCATCATAAATTAATCAATCATTGGTTTACAACTTGATAGGGGCAATACCTTGTTTGTTTTTGAATCATTTGTACATGCTTGCTTGCTTGTGTGTGTGCTATCATTTCATCTTGCATTTGAATCACATCCATATCATTCTAGCTAATATTCATATGTTGTGTATGTTGGAATAGCCTTTTTTGCATTATCCTTTGCATCTAAGGTCATATCATACCTTTTGTGCATTAGGACTTCAATGCTCTAAGTTTTCTTCCTCATATGTCTAGACAAGGTTGTATTATGCTGGGTGCCCAAGACACATCATCACCCTGGTCCTTATACATTGGTACATAATGTCTAGTGCTATATCAAACTTCATGGTTGCTCACCTTCATTGCACCTTAATGTATCATTCATTTCTTCTATCCTTTTTCTTGCATCTTTCTTCTTTGACCAATCCCTTTCATTTCAAGAGCATACACATGTTCGTCTAACCCTCCTATCCTCTCGAGGGGGCATCATCATCCTATCTTTACATCATCATCCTTTTCCTCTAGCCACACCTTATCTTCTTTGAAATGATGTTACTTCTCTTAGTTGTGAACATCATCTCAAAGAGGGGCAAAATGTAGACACTTAAAATTGTCCATGTCTTGCAACATCACCTTGTGAGACATCTTGCAACATTTTGTCATAGGTCCCTTGCATAGCCATTTCATCACCTAGCCAATTAATTAAATAAATCCTATTTATTTAATTAATTTCCCACCTTTCCTTTAATTTAAATAAATAAAACATTTATTTAAATTAACCCTCTCCCATTTTCCAACTAATTTGAAAAAATATTTGAATTTATCCTCACCTTTCACCAGAATCCAACACTTGTCCACCTCTCATTGAATCATGTATGGTAGTATATTTTTCATTTAATGCCTTCACATGTCCAACTATTTTAAATAATTTTTATTTAAATTAGGTCAGCCCTATTCTCATCTGCACACTTGTGACATGACCACAAATCCTAGTAGAGTGGGAAACCCTATTCAATCTCAATTGTCCACATCATTCAAATCAACTTTCAATATTAGCCATTCAATCAAATCACTCCTTTCCTATAAATCAACCCTCACCCAAGACATTTGGGGGGGGTCCATTTTCAAGTAGCCTCATGCTATCAAATTTCCTCTAGAATCATCCATCTTTCCCCTTTCATTCCATTGTTACTGCTGAAGTAGTGAACAATCAATATTCATCCTTCGATATTTTGCATTCCTATTCAAGATTGAGAAGAGCAATGGAGGAGAGCCAAGCTTAGCATAGAGATTTAGTTTTGGTTTACTTTGTCATTTGGATTTCTGTCTATCTTGTACTCGATTGTGCTATTAGGGTTTAATGATTGTTGTTTGTGATTCATAGCTCTGATTTTCCCCTAATACAATTGTGACCCTTGAAGATTCTCCTACTTATAAGTTTTTCTCAAGTTCTAGGTTTTCAAATTTTTGAATAAACTTTTTCCATCTCTTTTCTATTTTATGCCTCTTTAGGATTTGGTACTTGTAGATCATGGTGATTAGACCATGGTGTTTTAGTTCCCTATTCCCAATTTTATATTTCTATATCATGATTTCTAAAGAGTGGAATAGATATGCAAGAACATTGATTTTTAATTCAGGATTAATTGCACCGTGGCGCAGGTGGGTCAACATGCAGAATGTTGGGCCCACAACTGTAGCATACTGGATTTCACAGGTAAAATACTTCATCACCCAGGCCACTACTATTTCCAGGGTTTAATGAGGGTTTTCCTATTTATCCCATTATTCTCACTCTTTTCCCTATTACCATTTGGGGCAGAGGTTCCCCCTCCTGAATAAAATTATCAATCATTTTCTTATATGAATTCTAGAAATTTCAAATAGAATTGAGATACTAACCTTGATTTTATTCCCTCTAATGATTGCATGGTCATTCTCAAAATTCTCCATGAATTCCTTCACCAATTCTATATGATGGCCTTTGAATTTATTCAAAAATTCTAACCACCCTACTTCTTGAAAAATCTCTTTAACACTCTTTATCGCTAACAATTTGTTTACTAAAGTTGGTTTTGCTTCCCGCTTGGCACCCATGATTACAAATGGAGGAGAAAGGACTTGTAATTCTTACTGATGGGGTGAATCGGTTTTGATAGCTTGACTGAGTTGCGTTTGGAAAACTCTTGAATTATTTAGAAAAAATGAAATGGATTTAAAATCAGTGAATAATGGAATTATATCCTTGAGACACATTGAATTAATCAACCCATACTTTCTCATCATGATTTCCTTGCATGCTTAGTCATGTCGTTGTCATTTTCATCAGTTCAAGCAAGGGTCATTACGGGTTTCTAATTCAAGGGAAGGGGAATACTCATGCCAACTTATTGATTCGTATGATATAATTATTTCTTATTTTAAAAAAATGATGTGCATACCTTTCTATCATAATCTGACGTCAATCAGAGCTCGTGTTTCTAATGGAAGATGTGGTGTACACATGATTGAAGATGATTATTATATGGCTTTTATTCTACAAATAAGACACTTTATTAATGATGATGGCGATATTTATTAATGGTGATGGTGTGGGTTCTGAAAGATGACATCATCCTTACCCTTTCAAAAAACCTACATTTATTATGGTTGATGAATATATCTATAAATGGTCCTTAGAAAATCATATGAGTATCATAAATTAGATACTATCAGAATCACAAACAAAAGAGGTTCCAGAGCATCATTGAAAGGATGCTTTTGAAACTTGAACTGGAACAAGAGGGTTCCAGAGCATTGTTGAAAAGATGCTCCCAGAACATGAACTAGAAAAAAAGGGGTTACAGAGCATCGTTGAAAGGATGCTCCAGGAACACAAACTAGAACAAGAGGGTTCCAAAGCATCGTTGAAAGGATGCTCCTGTAATGTGAATTGGAATAAAAGGTTTCTAAGCATCATTGAAAGGATGCTCCCAGAATGTGAATTGGAACAAAAGGGTTCTAGAGCATCATTGAAAAGATGCTCCTAGATCATGAACTAGAACAAAAGAGTTCCGGAGCATCATTGAAAGGATGCTCCTAGAATGTGAACTGGAACAAGAGAGTTCTGGAGCATTGTTGAAAGGATGCTTTCCGAATGCAAACTGGAACAAAAGAGGTTCCAGAGCATCATTAAAAAGATGCTCCCAGAACATGAACTAGAATAAAATGGTTCCATAGCATCATTGAAAGGATGCTCCCAAAACATGAGTTAGAACAAAACAAGTTCCAGAGCATCGTTGAAAGGATGCTTCCTGAACTTGAACAACTACAAGAAGGGTTCTGGAGCATCGTTGGAAGGATGCTTTCAGAACTTGAACAACTACAAAAAGGGTTCTAGAGCATCATTGGAAGAATTCTTCCACAACTTGAACAACTAAAAAGGGTTTCAGAGCATCGTTGGAAGGATGCTTATGGAACTTGAACAACTATAAAACATAATATCTTCAGAACATTTCCAGATAGGTGTTTTTGGAGAAAATCTGAGGAAAAATAGAACACTTCTAGAGAATTATATAGATGGGTACTTCCAGAGAAAATTTACCAATATAGATACCTTTTTGGAAACAAGAGTCAGGAGCTTCAGGAGGTATTCTACAAATAAACAAACAACATTTCCAAAGCATTTTGTTAAGAGATGTTTCTGAAGAAAATTGACAAATCTATACAAACACAAATACATTAAAAAATCTTCCAACGAAACTCTTTATTTTTAGTGGGTTCTTACCTCTTCCTACCATAGAAGGAGTAAATTCCTTCACACAACAAATGTATGCTTGTATTTCAACCATTTTTGTAAATTCCTTTTTATCTATTGGTTTTTGGTATAGACAAAGTCTATGACCATTTACAAGAAGTGTCCATGTGTCTCCATCAATTGGTTTGAGTTGTATAACTCCATTACTAAATACCTCATTCACTTCATATGGACCTAACTAGTGTGTCCAAAGATTTTCTTTTAAATCCTTATATCGAGAGTCAAACAACAATGCCCAATTTCTATTTTTAAACTTCCTCTAATTGATATGTCTATCATTCCAGGCTTTCCTCTGTTATTGCACTAGTTCATTCTATTGAATGGCTTCCCAATAAAGTTTGTCCAGCTCATTGAGTTGAAGGACTCATTCTACCTAGGCTCTACCAAGATCTAAACATATTTCTATAGTTGTCTTCAATCTCTAGAGTTCAAACTCAATAGGGAGAATGGGTTTCTTGCCAAAAACTAGTTCATAGGGAGTAAAGCTTGTGGTCAATTTTCATGTAGTGTTATAAGTCCATACTACTTCATGTAGTTTTCTAGCTCAATCTTTCCTCCCTGATAAAACCATCTTGGTGAGTATATTTTCTAATTCCCTAATGGTTACTTCAACCTGACCATTTTCTTGTCGATGATATGGAGATGACTTTTTGTGGCTCACCTAGAAGTGGTCAGTGAAGGTTAAGAGGACTTTGGACATAAATTGGGGTCCTCGATCTGTGACTATGGATCTAGGTGCTCCAAATTTGAGTAATATTCTATAATAAAGGAAGTCATTCACTTGTTCTTCTTTGGCTACCTTCAGCACATGAACTCCTGCCCATTGAGTAAGATAATCAGTATATACAAGGATGTATTATTTCCTTTGTGAGGATGGGTCTATGGGTCCTATGAAGTCCAAAGCCCATTTTTTGAATGGCTCCAAGACAACCTATGGATGAAGAGGCATTTCACTAGATGATGTTGGTTTTCCTATTATCTAGAATTCATCACAACACCAAACATATCTCTTGATGTCTTTATGCATGGAGGGCTAATAATATCCATCACTTAAAATTTGATGAGAAGTTTTCTTTGCTTAATAGTGACATCCTAAAGGATCGTCATGACATGCCGGAGAATACTATAGGTTTCGTTTGGTCTTATGCATTTGCATAATATCAAATCAGGTCCACATTTGAACAATAGACCATTTACCCATTTGAAGTGTGTGCTTTCTGAGATAAATTGTTTTCTCTGTTTTGCGGTAAATTCAGGTGGAAACACTAATGTAGCTACATATTCAAACCAGGATGTTTGAGAGGATATGGAAAATACTTGTTCGTCTAGAAATTCATCTTGGACTGGTTCACAATCCTCATTTTCCTAATGTATTCTGGACAAGAAATTAGCCACCACGTTAAATTTCCTAGGTTTGTCAATGATAGTCACATTAAATTTCTAGAGGAGCAATAACCATCAAATTATACTTCCACTCATAGTAGGTTTATTCATGAGGTATTTAATTGTTGAGTGATATGTGTAAATAGTCACTTTGTAACCCATGATATTATGGTAGAATTTATTGATGGCATGTGCAATAGCCATAAATTCTCTCTCAGTGGTGGTGTAATTTCTTTCAGTTGGGGTTAAGTTTTTACTCACAAAATAGATAGCATACTTACCTCCATTTTCAGATTCTTGTCCTAGAACTTCTCCTATTGCATCATTTGAAGAATTTGTATAAATTTAAAATGGCAAGATCTAATTGGGTCCATGCAACACTGGTGTGGTCATGAGTTTTTCTTTAATGTTTTTGAATGAAGCTTGGCATCCTGGGGTCCAGGAGAACTAAACATCATTTTGAAGCAATAAGATCATAGGGGCTGCAAGTTTGCAAAATTTCAATAAATCTTTGCTAATAGCCCATGTGTCCTAAAAGGATTCTAACATCTTTTTTTGTTTTTCAGGGGTTCAAGTCTTTATATAACTTCAATTTTCTTGGGATCGACTTTAATGCCTTCTACAGAAATGTGATGACCCAACATAATCCCTTGCTCCATCATTAAAAAAAAAATTTCGTGGCTTAGGGATAACTGATATTCTTCACATTGATAGAGATCTTTGTCCAAATTTTGAAGTGCTTCCTCATAGGTAGTTCCATGGACTATGAAGGCATCCATATAGACCTCTACACAATCATTTACAAGATTTACAAAAATAGCCAAAACTACTCTCTAAAAAGTAGCAGGAGCATTGTATAGGCCAAAGGAAAGGACTTTGTATGCAAAGGTTCCCCATGGAAAATTGAACATGGTTTTATCCTAATCTTCAAGAGTGACTTGTATATGATTGTAGCTACTAAACCCATCTATAAAGGAGAAATACTTTGTACCAGCCAGATTGTCAAGAACTTGGTCTTGTTGCAAGTATGTGCTTACCAGTGTTGTCACTGATGTCAACATATCTGTGTTGTCATTGGTGTCAACTATGCTCTTTTTTTTATGCTTGCTTGTTTTAAGTTAGTTGATTTATATTGGCCTATATAAGTACTGAAGATAATGAGTAAGTGATCCTGATATTGAGTTTCCAAGTGCTTTTGAGAAAATTTTCTCTCCTAGTGGAAATAGTGAGTTACATAGTATCTTTTCTTACAGAAGAATAGTCTAGTATTTTTCTTCGCATATCCTGTAGATTGAATATCTTTGTCTACGATTTGGGAGTTATTTAAAGGGATGTCTATAGATGCTATGTTTCAAGTTTGAGCCTCCGGTATAAAGATTTGAGTGAGTTATGTTCACCAGAGTAAACACTACTTTTTCTGAGTATCCAGTGGTGACAGGGAGAATGTATTATGCTCCGCATTTCTCCGCATTCAACTTTCATGGTATGCAATTCTAGAGTTAAGTTTGGGATGATGATATGTGCCTTCAATTCAAATGTTTCATGATTTGGTGGTTTGCAAGTGATCTTTTCTTTATAACAGTGGTTGACAGTAATGTTTAAGTGCTCTGGTTTGAAGAATCTTCTTGATAGAGTGATTGTATGTTGTGCGGAAGTTCCTGATGATCATAATGTGCTTGTAGATGTCTCTTGATTGTGTTCCTACCTTTTGATTAGTTTGCAAAGAGTAATTTGGATCATGGATGAAGCTTGTTCATAAAAGCCTTAGTGTTAACACCAATATTGGTTGACCTGGTTGTTCTCACTACTTGTGGTGATTCTTTAAAGATTGTAGAAGCTTGTTGTTGTGTGGAAGATTGCAATTGAGTCCCAGCTAAGGCGTGGTGTGATCCACATACATCTTTTCCTTAGCAAATTTTGTTTAGGTCCAGACCTATTCTAATGTATGGTTGTAATGCCGACCTTGGAGACAGTTCCAATGGTTGATGATTGTAATGCTGACCTTGATGTACATTCTAAGGTTGATGAATTTTATAAATACTTGAAATGAAATTATGAAAAAGGTATCCTTGTGAAAAGATGTGAAGATAAGTGCAAAGTGTAAGAAGATCAGAGCAAGGGAGATATATTGTGCTTCAATAGAATTGAACCCTGGCATGGTGTAGATGCTACAATATCAGTTCACCAACCTCTAGCAGTGAGCCACCCCTTGGCAGTGAGCCCTAACTTTTGTAGTGAGCATTTTGGGCAGTGAGCCCTAAGGTAGCGAGCCTCTAATTTTCAGTATTGCTGTTACATATTATATTGTGAGCTAACACTCACCATAGTTTTTCCCTTATAGGGTTTTCCACGTAAAAAATATGGCGTCTCATGTGTTGAATGTGCTATTGTGTTAAGTTTCTGATTTCATGCTTTCATGGTTAAATCCTCATAACAATAATTAAGTGATTAATGTGTTGATGTTCATAAGAAGTTAAAATTTTGGTGACAATTGATTCACCCCCCCTCTTAGTTGTCTTGTGCATTTCAACAATTGGTATCAGAGCAAGGTTCCTCAGAAGTAAGCCTAACAACTTGAGGTAGATCTAGGATGTCGCACAAGAAGGATGCTCCGCAGTTTGATGGAATGGATTATGATCTCTGGAAGGTATGGATGAAAAGTCATCTCCTTTGTCTTGGTTATAATGTTTGGAAGATGACAGATACAAAGTATACTATTCCTTCGAATAGTCCATCATTTGAAGACGAAGTCAAATAGTATGAGTTAAATGGAAAAGATAGAGATGTTATGTTAAGTGCCTTGTCCAACACTGAGTTGCTCTTGGAACTAGAAACTACTCATGAAACTTGGGAAAAGCTGAAAAATCTATATGAGGGAGATGAATCTGTAAAAAGTGCCAAATTGCAAAACCTGAAAGCAAAATATGAAGGTCTAAAGATGAGCGAGGATGAGAAAATAACAGTCTACATGCAAAAGGTTGATGAAATGTCAATGAAATCAATGGTCTGGGAGGAATTGTTGATGAGAATGAGGTTGTGATGAAAATTATTAGGTCATTGCCTAAGTCCTATAGTCACAAGGTGTCTGCAATTGAAGAAGTGATGATTGTGAAGAAGATTAATAAGGATCAGTTGCTTGGAAAGATTACTGCCTTTGAGATGAGAGAGTTTGGTGATGCCCTGCCAAAGACAAAGACTGCTTTCAGAGCCAACACTTCAGAGAAGACCTCCATATTTGAGAAGTATGTGGTGGAATCTGATGATGATCTTGATGAAGTTGAAGCCAAATTTGTTGATAGAATGCAAAGAGGTACTGGTAAGTTCAAAGGAAAATTACTTTCAAATATTTTACATGTGTTAAGACTGGTCACTATGATTCTAGGTGTTCGGAGAGAATTGAAAGGAATAGGAAGAGATTTGAAAATAGACCTAGGGTCACAAAGAAATGCTATTATGTTTGAGATCTTGATGATGAAGGTGTAACAGATGATGAATCTAATGATGCTGGTACTAGTGCAAATGAATGCTTGTTTATTGCTATTAAAGAAGTACCTGTGTCTACTAATCCTGCTAGTTGTGTGAAGGAAGAAAAACTAGTGGAAGAGAGTGATTTGTTTGTTCAGGTTGAGAAAGGTAAGGATGAATGGGTTATTGACAGTGGATGCTCACATCACACGACCAAAGATAAAAGTAAGTTTGTAAGTCTCAAAAAATATGATGGAGGACTGGTTAGGTTTGGAGATGATACAGCTAGTAAGATTTGCAAAAGAGGATCTATTTCATTTGATGGTAAGCGTAATACAGATGATGTTCTATATGTGAAGGGTTTAAATCATAATCTTTTGAGTGTTGGTCATATGTGTGTCAAAGGCTATGATTTGAGATTCAAGGATAATGGATGCAAGATCATGGAGAGCTCTGGAACAGTGATTGCTACTGGTAAGAAGACTAGAGGTAATGTTTATCATTTGAGAAGAACTAATGATTGTTGTTTGTTGGCTCAGATTGATGAAAGTTGGTTGTGGCATAGAAGGATGTGTCATATCAATCTTGATAACTTGGTAAAGATAAGTTTAGTTGAGGCTGTGAGAGATCTACCTAAGCTTGTGAAGCCTATCAATACCATTTGCAAGGAATGTCAATTTGGGAAGCAGACAAGAACAAGTTTTAAAACCAAAGAACAATTCTCTACTGGATTGTTGGAGCTAGTACATACAGATTTGTGTGGTCCCACAAGAACAAGAAGTCTGCAGGGAGACAGGTACTTTATGTTGCTCATTGATGATTATTCTAGAATGACTTGGGTCACTTTTCTAAAAGAAGAACTAGAAGCCCTAGATAAGTTCAAAGCTTTCAAGTCAATGGTTGAAAATGAGCTAGAATTGAAGATCAAATGCTTAAGGTCTGATAGAGGAGGTGAGTTCACATCAAATGAATTCAATATTTTCTCTAAATAATATGGGATAAAGAGACAACTGTCTGCTCCTAGAACTCCTCAGCAGAATTGAGTTGTTGAAAGAAAGAATAGAAAGGTTCAAGAGGCTGCTAGGACTATGATGAAGGAAGCTGACCTACCAAAAGTGTACTAGAGAGAAGCTATACATACTGTTGTATACATCCAAAATAGAGTTCAAGTCAAAGGTAATGGCACTAAAACTCCTTGTGAATTGTGGTATGGAAGAGTTCCTATAGTGAAGTATTTCAAAGTCTTTGGAAGTAAGTGTTATATCAGAAGGGAAGAAGAACTAGGGAAGTTTGATGTTAGGTGTGATGAAGGAATTTTTCTTGGATACTCCACTAAGAGTAAGGCCTACCGGTGCTATGTAACAAGAGACTGAAAAAGATCATTGAGAGTGCAAATGTGAAGGTTGATGAAGACAAGGAAAGAATATCAAATCTGAGTGGATATGAATTAGATGAACCTGTTGCTATAGTGATTGAAGAGAAAGGCGAACAAGAAGACAGTCAAGATGAAGAAATAAAGCTCTGGAAAGTGCTATTAAAACTCCCAGATATGTAAGGATTAACCATTCTGAAGATCAAATTATTGTTGACAAAAGCAAAGGAGCTCTAACAAGGAAAAGAGCTGCAGAAGAAGAACAAGTGAACTACTGCTTGCTTTCAAAGATTGAACCTAAAATTGTTAGTGAAGCTTGCAATGATGAAAACTGGGTAAAATCTATGGAAGAAGAGCTGATGCAGATAGAGAAGAATCAAACTTGGGAACTGGTTCCTAGACTTGCTGACAAGAATGTGATTGGCACAAAATGGGTTTTCAGAAATAAGATGAATGAGAATGGAGAAGTAGTAAGGAACAAAGAAAGACTAGTATGCAAAGGATATTCTCATGTTGAAGGAATACATTTTGAGGAGACCTATTCTTCGATGGCAAGGATTAAAGTAATAAGAATGTTTTTGGCATTTGCAGCACACAAAGATTTCAATGTATATCAAATGGATGTGAAGTCTACATTCTTGAATGGTGAGCTGGAAGAAGTCTACATTGAGTAATCAAAAGGATTTCAGTTATCAGACCAAGAGGACATGGTATGCAGATTAAAGAAAGCCTTGTATGGACTGAAGCAACCCCCAGAGCCTGGTATGCAAGGTTGGATAAGTATTTGTTGTAATTAGGGTTCAGTAAAGGCACTGCTAACAGTAATCTCTACTTTAAAATTAATGATGATCAAATTTTGGTTGTTGTAGTCTTTGTTGATGATATTATCTTTGGAGGAAATGAAGGTATGTGTAAGAAGTTTGTAGAGGAAATGCAAAAAAAGTTTGAGATGTCCATGTTTGGTGAAATGAACTTCTTTCTAGGTCTGCAGATTACTCAAGTAGATAAAGGAATCTTCATCTCTCAGTCCAAGTATGTAAAAGAGTTGTTGAAGAAGTTTGGATGGATGATTCTAAGCCAGTATGTACTCCCATGGTGACTGGTTGCAAGTTGAGAAAGACTGATGAATCACCTAAGGCTGATCAAAAAAGGTATAGATCCATGATTGGAGGATTACTTTATCTAACTTACACCAAACTTGATATAATGCATGCAATTTGTCTTGTGGCAAGATTTCAAGAAGATCTTAGAGAGTCACATGTGATGGCAGTTAAGAGAATCATGAGATATTTAAAAGGCACATAAGATCATGGCTTATGGTATCCAAAGGATAATAATTTCACTCTTAGTGCTTATACAGATGCAGATTGGGCTGGAGATGTTGATGATAGAAAAAGGACAAGTGGAGGTGCTTTTTTCTTGGGTAATAGATTAGTTTCATGGTTGAGCAAGAAGCAAGATTCAATTTCCTTATCTACTATAGAAGCAGAGTATATTGCAACAGCATGTTGTTGCACTCAAGTATTATGGATGAAACAAACATTGAAAGATATAAGAGTTGTGTATGGAGAACCAATTTCAATATTTTGTGACAACACAAGTGCTATAAACATTGCAAAGAATCCAGTGATGCACTCAAGAACAAAGCATATATAAATAAGGTATCACTTTTTGAGAGAAAATGTAATAGAGAATGAAGTCAAGATGGAGTATGTGCCTACAAAGGATCAGATTGCAAATATTTTCACAAAGCCTCTACCTAAGGATACTTTTGAATATAGATCAGGGAAAAGTTAGGAGTTATTACCCCTCCCAATCTGAACTAAGATGCATAGAAAGTGCATCAACCCAATGGAGCCCAAAGTCTCAATCTTTGATCTGGATTGATGTTTTGGAGGCTACCTCTTAGGAGGAGCAGCTAGATAAAGAGTAGTAAATGTTGTAAAATTCTAGTTTGATTAGAGCAGCAATGTGCAAGTATGTGCAAAAGAGAAATGCCCTTTGCCATTGATGTCAAAGGGCGAGAGAAATCATGTGAAAAAATTAGGGGGAGAGTGAATTCAGATGTATAAAGAGAAAGGGGGAGAAGATAATTAATGCAAAATCTTGTCTTGATGGTTCTTACAAGTTTTTCACATCATATGTTACCATCAATGACAAAGGGGGAGATTGTTGCAAGTATGTTCTTACCGGTGTTGTCATTGATGTCAACATATATGTGTTGTCATTGGTGTCAACTATGTTCTTGTTTTGATGCTTGCTTGTGTTAAGTTAGTTGCTTTATATTGGCCTATATAAGTACTAAAGATAATGAGTAAGTGATCCTGATATTGAGTGTCCAAGTTCTTTTCAGAAAATTTTCTCTCCTAGTGGAAACAGTTAGTTACAGAGTATCTTTGCTTACAGAAGAACAATCTAGTATTTTGCTCTGCATATCCTGTAGATTGAATATCTTTGTCTGCAGTTTGGGAGTTATTTAAAGGGATGTCTATAGATGCTATGTTTCAATTTTGAGCCTCCGGTGTAAATATTCGAGTGAGTTCTATTCACTAGAGTAAAACTACTTTTTTTGAGTATCCAGTGGTGACAGGGAGAATGTATTCTGCTTCGCATTTCTCTGCATTCAACTTTCATGGTCTGCGGTTCTAGAGTTAAGTCTGGGATGATGATATGTGCCTTCAGTTCAAATGGTTCATGATTTGGTGGTCCGCAAGCGATCTTTTCTTTATAACAGTGGCTGAAAATAATGTTTAAGTGCTCCGGTTTGAAGAATCTTCTTGACAGAGTGATTGTATGTTTGTAGAAGTTCCTGATTATCATAACATGCTTGTAGATGTCTCCTAATTGTGTTCCTACCTTTTGATTGGCCTCTAAAGAGTAATTTGGATCATGGATGAAGCCTATTTCTAAAAGCCTTAGTGTTAACACCAGTCTTGGCCAACCTGGTTGTTCTCACTACTTGCGATGATGCCTTAAAGATTGTAGAAGCGTGTTGTTGTGTGGAAGATTACAATTGAGTCCCAACTAAGGCGTGGTGTGATCCA
Source organism: Cunninghamia lanceolata (assembly GCA_027924645.1). Taxonomy (NCBI): domain Eukaryota; kingdom Viridiplantae; phylum Streptophyta; class Pinopsida; order Cupressales; family Cupressaceae; genus Cunninghamia; species Cunninghamia lanceolata. The sequence continues at coordinate 2,019,647 of BSBN01000665.1, forward strand.
CATACATCTTTTCCTTAGAAATTTTTGTTTAGGTCCAAACCTATTCTAATGTATGTTTCTAATGCTGACCTTGGAGACTGTTCCAGTGGTTGATGATTGTAATGCTGACCTTGATGTACATTCCAAGGTTGATGAATTGTATAAATACTTGAAATGAAATTGTGAAAAAGGTATCCTTGTGAAAAGAGGCGAAGATAAGTGCAAAGTGTAAAAGAGAAGAGCAGAGGAGATATAATGTGCTTCAATGGAACTGAACCTTGGCATGTGTAGATGCTACAATATTAGTTCACCAACCTCTGGCAGTGAGCCCTAACTTTTGCAGTGAGCCTCTAATTTTCAGTATTGATATTACATATTATATTGTGAGCTAACACTCACCGTGGTTTTTCCCTTATAGGGTTTTCCATGTAAATCATCTGGTGTCTCATGTATTGAATGTGCTATTATGTTAAGTTTCTAATTTCATGCTTTCATGGTTAAATCCTCATAACAGTAATTAAGTGATTAATGTGTTGATATTCATAAGAAGTTTAAATTTTGGTGACAACTGATTCACCCCCCCTCTCAGTTGTCTTGTGCATTTCAATAGGTCTATAATAGTAAGGGGAAATAATCCCTCTAGGTTGTCTTATTAAGTTCCCTGTAATCCACACGCACCCTCTATTTCCTGCTTTCTTAAGGATCACCACAAGAGGTGAAACCCACTTGCTGTCATAGATAGGATAAATGAATCCTATTTGTAGGAGTTTCTTGATTTTAGTTTTAACTATATCTTTGAGTGCAGGACTGGTTTAACATCCTTAGTATAGATGTGATGAGTACAAACTTGACGATGAATTCCCCTCATATCCTTGTAATCCCAAGAAAAATGCTTGGATCGACTCACTAGGATATCGAATAATTTGAGTTGTTCTAAGAGCCAACTGTTAATATTGAGGGTTTTTCCAGGTAATACCATTATTGATTTAGTCCCTGGGTAAGTGGAGGAGACCGTATAAGTTTCTCTCATCAAAGTATTAAGATGGAAGCTATGAGGTTGCATCATGTGGAAAGTAGTTATATCTTTGAGGAAACTCTCAGTTCTAGGAATTAGATTAGCCAAAGGACAGTGAAATGCTGTAAGAAAGTATTTCTTTTCATCATGAGCAAATTCTACTATACTTGTTTGGATAAGACTTTCTAGGCTTTCATCTCTTTTCAGGCTTTCTTCATTGTCTGTGTTAATTTCACTATTTTCTTCATTGTTTGTATCCAGATTAGTGTCATGATCCTATTCATTTTCCATATCCTCACCATGTTGTTTAATTACTACCATCGCAAAGAGGCTAGATTTTCTTGTTGATTATATTGATTTGGTTCATCCACCCAAACTCTACTATTTTTATTTGCAGAGGGACGAGCAAGAGGGTATAGTGTAAATTGTTTACTATTGATGCCATTTGATATGGTCATCCCTCTAGATCTATAGTCTATTTGGACTGCTACTATAGCCAGCTAAGGTCTTCCCAGAATCAATGGGTAACTGTCTGATCTGTAATTAAAGGTTTACAAAATAACTTGCACTTAACTCTAATTACAGTTTTTCTTGATCACAAAAAAAATTGCGTGGTTATGTTCTTTTACCATTGAAATTATAGAATTAGGTTTATTTAATCAGTTATCAACTTAATGACATACTAATTAACAACTCATGAAGAAATTAATAAGAGTGAGCAGAAAGAGATAGAAACCGGTTTAATAACGAAGTTCACCCAATGATCGGGCTACATCTCCGGGCTCACTCAACTGCGACACTGCTCCATTAACTGATGCGAAGCTCAATAAGGATTTGTTACATCACAACTTGGTCTTCAACTTGCAAATTAATTCTTCACCACTTTATGGAAAGATTGTAGCATATTTGATTCTCTTTCCAATCTAGGTTTTTACAAAGAATATCTAATTTTCATATACAATACTCAATCATGAGAATACATGGAGAATAAAACAATCCACTCGCAAACCTCCATTCTGTGCACAGGTCTGAGACGCCTTCAGCTTGCCTCTCTGTTTCTCTTCAATCTTGAAGAATGGACAATTCAACCTCCATGAGAAAACCTCGTCTGCTGGATCACCGAGTGCTTCCCCCTTCGAACTCTCTTTACAATAAGAGTTTTCGCCCTTTTATAAGGGGCTATGTTGTTTAAGAGAAATTTATCTCTCCATAGCTCAATTCTCTCTAGTGGACATCCTGAGCATTCCTTTCCAAGAGCAATATTCCCTTTTTTTCCTTGTTGCCCCTTATAGGATCAAAAATTCCCCTTTATATACCATTTCATATGCTAAGTAGGGGTTAACAATAAAATTTCACTATATCTCCCAAATCAAATTAAAATCCTTTAAAAAATGGGTTTAATATCCCTTTACTTACGGGCACCCTTTTACCATGCAATAGGGATAGGGCCTCGAGCCCATGTTTTTAGGTTTATCGCGAGTGTATAGATTTATGTAAATCTTGGGGCCCTTAAAATCTTGAATAAGCCGCTTTGGGGCCCTTAAAATCCCAAAAATTTGATCTGTCTCCAAATTTGACTGAAATGGCACCATGTCGAAGATCTGACGCCACTTGAATCACGTCAAATGGAGTCCATATGCGAACGTTATGGCCAGTCAAAGTTGTGTAGAAAAAAGTTGACCAGTTACAGACGTTGACGTCAGCATGGTACGGTGCTGACGTGGCAGGACAAGGTGGCACTAACGTGGCCAATTTGGACCAATAGAAGATTGACACGTGTAACCTTGGGTTGCTGACTGTACAGGGCACTTATGTATGTGGCCTAATCAAGGCATGTCAAGGGGAGTACAAAAAATGTGCCACGTGGCTCTATGGCAGGATACCACGTGGCACTCCTGCAGTGGTTCCAAGCGGATTTGGTTGTGGCGGTTTCAGATTTGGTCGCGGCGGTTAAGGTCTGCCAAAATTGGTGTGGCGGGGGGTCGAAACCTGGACCTCCCCTCCACTAATAGACCATCCAGCTTCCTCGGATATATGAAGGGCTTTACTTCTATTTAAGTTTAGTATAAGCCTATATTTGAGGGAGTGGCGGTTTAAACCGCCAACCGCCCCTCACCATTCACCCCTCATAGGCACTACGCCCATGCGAAACTTGGGTTAAAAATTGGCAAGAGTTTGTTTTATAGTTTAATTCTGGTGGTGGATCGACAGAGGAACCCGAGCCCCTCCCTCAATAAATCTAAAACAAAAGACAAACTCGAAATATGATAATAACAAGGGCCTCAAATTAAATAAGATCTTTAAAGCCCGAATGTTAAAGATTTTTTTATTTTAAAAATCTATAGGGGCTTACTATAGGTGATTTGGGGAATAATTTTGTTAACCCCCAAATAGTATTTGTAATTGTATAAAAGGGGGAGTTTCTAGCTTAGGGGGGACATTGGAGGAATAAAGAAGGTTGGAGATTAATGTATGCGTGAAGACTTTGTATTTTGTAGTTCTTTAGGTGTAATTGGGATTTTAAGGCATTTGAAGCCTACCCCATGGATGCAAGTAAAGGAGAATACAGAGGAGTCTTAAGGTGTTGAGAGAGTCTGTGAGAGAAATTGTAATGCAGGTCTGAAGCTTAGATGATGTAAAAAGGTAATTAAAGTTTGGCGTCTTCAATAAAGCGGTCCTACATTGAGAAGCAGACCCAGAGACGTAGCTTGAACATATGGGTGAACTCTGTTAACAAATTCCCTATCGTATCTCTATTTTTCTCTTATTCTTTTAGTATTTTAACTCCTTCTTTGAGTTTTAATTACGACATTTAAGTAATTAGTTAAGTGAACTCAATTTTGTAATTTCAACAGTTAAATAAACATAACCACACAATTCTGTTGCAATCGGGAATTCTGTAATTTGGGTTAACCACTAGTAATTTTGTAAGCCTTAAGTATAGATCACTGTCCTTAGGGGTTTGTGATTGGATTACTTGAAAATCAACTAGATATTCCCAATTTTCAACTTTAATTGGGATATTTTCTAGGACTCCCTTAGCAACAACAATAGACTAATCTACCATTTGCAAAATGGTGATCGTTGGTTGTAAATTTGTTAATGCTAGCATCTCCATGAGTTCCACAATCATTACATTGATTGTGACCCCTAAATTGACAAGTGCATTGGGAATCTTTACCCCATTAATTGATACAATTATAACTAGACTACCAGGATCACCATATTTTGGTGGAAGAAATTCTCTGTAAAGAAGATTGGCTAGATAGCCATCAATTTGCACAGTATTAATTTGTTTCTTCTTTTTTCTCGATGTCTTTATACATAATTGTTAACAAGCTAGATTAATTCTAGAATCTCTCTAATGGCTTGAAGTAATGGGATTTCAATGTTTAAACATTTTATTTCCTGGATGAGGTCAGTTTCAGTTGATTTCATTGGTTTTGGAGAGATTTTGGGAATCACTCCTTTGAGTCAATCCAAAAAAGGAGCTTGACACTTTTCTTTAGTCGCAAGGTCAATTTCTAGAGATGAATTGGAGTGCAATCAAACAATGTCCTCAGTGTCAGACTCTAAAATCTTGTTAGAAGGTGGTTTCAAAGAAATTTTGGAGGACAACCCCAGAACCTTCTCAGAATTTTGTCCATTTATCAATACCTCATGGGGGTTCTCTGTAGATTTCTTGTTGGTTTCTCTAATCTGGATATCCCCCTTTTTTGAAAGTGTTTCTTCCTCATTCATGATTTCAACTATAGTGGGTTTGTGAAGTGTTTTACCTAACCTCAATTGCATGTTTCCACAATGTATAATGTTGATTCCTGTCATATTCTCTTGTTTAGTAGAATATATAGGAGCAACTTGGTGATTATTCTTTGGATCCACCATTGGATGAGCAAGTAATTGTAACTGATTAACTTGGTTAGTTTGTTGTGGATTCTATGGAAGTGGCAAGAGGTTTTGTTGTTGAGTTTGCATCCATCGTGGTCTCTAGAAGAACTGATTTAATGGTTGATTCGATTAAGGAATAGGGTTCTAGGGATACTAGGGTTGTTGCACATAATTAGTCCATTGATGTTTTGTCCATTATTGATTCATCCATTCTGGAGGTCCCTAGTTGGGTGGCTCTTGAGGCCAAGGTGCTACCCACTAGTTATTATTCCAGTTAGTTTGGGGGCACCAAGATGGGTTTGAATTTTGTCCCTAGGAAAAATTTCCTCCAGGTTTCTAGCCCATATAGTTGACCTCCTCTTCTACTTGGGACACCTTTTTCTTCAAATTTTTTATCGCACTCAACAAGTCACATTGGTTTGTGGAATGGTTTTTATGACAAATATGACAAACATCAATCTTATCCAGAGGACACTCTCATAACAGATGTCTATTTCTACACCTGGGACAATAGATGGAGAGTGTTTATGGGTTTCATGTTTTAGCTTCTATGCCATCTAGGGTGGTGTTCAACTAGACAAGAATATTAATTTTTAGATTTTTGATTTCTTCTCAAAGTTGACCAATTTCATTTGATCCTCTTGTCAGGATGGACTTCCTAATACCTCCATGAGTTCTTGAATAATTTCTACATAAAGCAAACATTTATGTGAGGTTCAGTTTATCTATGTCACCCTTCCCCATCAAGTCAAGGGCTCTAGGAGCATCTTCATCAAGTCCTTTGAGGAATATGGTTTTGACAAGCTTAGGGTTCATAGTTTCTTCACTGCATCATTTTACTATGAAGATGAATCTGTCTAGAAAATCTTCTAGACATTCATCCTCCTTTTGTTTGAGCCTAAACAGTTCTTCCTTACTATCATTGACCCTACAGTAATCTTGATATTTTTCTAGGAAGATAGTTTCCATTTCATCCCAAGAGTTTCTTGATCTTGCAACCAATCCCATGAACTATCACACAGCTGAGTCCCATAGACTTTAAACTTAAAAAGGAATCGATCAGGGTCTTCTGAAACCAATCCTCTAAAGGTGGGTAGGATAGAAGGGAAACAAATTCATTGGTGAATCTTCACCTGTGTTGAAAGCGATAGGATAAGTGAATGTTCATTCCACTCTCCTCCCATTTCAATTATTATGGTTGTTATGATTGTTGTTGTTTTCGACCATTGTTACTAAGAGAATGTCTTCCTTTATAGGGTTTTATTTTGATGGCTTTTTTCAATGGTACTTTGAGAAGTCTTATGTTGGTCCTGATTGACCAGTTCATATTGAAAAAGTTCTTCAACAAAGGCTTCTACTTCCCTAGATTCAATGGTTGGTATTTCTATTTGGGGAGTCTTTTCTACAAATCTTCTGTGTGGACCCCTTTTTTTGACCATGTAGAATAAGGAGTTGACAATATTTTTGAACTACTACTTGAGATTTACCTAACTATTTTCCTAATAACACAATGTGCACGTCCCCAACAATGACACTAAAAAGTGACAAGCTGTCATTGAACCTTGTACTTTAACTTAATTTATTAGTTTTTCAACCAAGGTAGTGTCCAAGGCTATTTGCAAAAGGAGGAGCTAGATATCTCAATACAATAGTGTTTGAGCCTTTTAAATGAAAATACAAATAGATTTCTAAACTAGAAAGAATTAAACATTAATTTAAGAAATATTTTGTAAACTAAACTAGTAAGCATAATAAATCTGACTATAAAAGCAAGAACAATTTTAAACTAGAGAAGCATGTGAAATCTATCTATGAAAGAATGTAGAAGTCTAACTATGATAATGAATAGTAAACTACAAACTTGAGCTTTTAACACAGATTCATAGAACTTTAGAACCTTCTTTAACATGAAATGGAAATTACACAACTTACTTTTCTTAGCAAAACAACAATACTACAGAACCTTTAGGCTAACACATTTTACTTAAAACATCTTAAAGATAGAGAATTCAATAATGGCATAATTTATTACTAACACACACAACACATAAAGAAACAAATACTTATCTATGCTAATCCTTCGAGTGGCCAACTCTCTAGAATGTGTAGTAAAATACTTGTACAGATTTAAAACATTCTTCAAACCACCAACAACTTCATCACACAGTACTTAGAATTTTTGCAAAATTATTTCAAAATTCAGAATAGTCTATTATATTCATATATATTTTGAATCATGGAACAATGCTATATATCTGCTACTCTAAACTTATGCCTAAGATCTAGAAGCTGGCAGTTTTATACATTTGTCGCCTGTAAAGTTTTAACTGAATACATTAAATTGTAAGAAGTTTTCTTTGATAAAACAACTTAAAGAAGTAAAGGCTCCAAGTGGGAGCTCTCAAATACATATGTCTTTGATAAAATAGAAGAACCGAGCATGCTATATGTGAGGAATAATAAATATAACTGAGACTTTTTCTAGTGATGCCTAGGACTCTTTCCGGAGTCTCTTAACTTCGAGAACTATATTCTTTGATCACTCCTTCCTCCATAAAGTCTTCTTTCTCCTTACTGTAAAATCATATTTAACAAGGATAGATACTTTGCAACCACACTTTATTAGTTTAAGAGTTTGATTTTAGTCAAAATGGAAAGTGAAGTATTTACACATCATTTTTAAATAAATAAATAATAATATATCATATAAATCAAATAATATTGGCATGGCAAGCTTAGTCAGGCTATGGAAAAGGATCATTTGGGATGGTTATGATGAAGGCAATTTTTACCTATGGTCCCATTAGAATTTGTATTGGACCACTTCTCTATTGTGTAACTAAATTTTGCGCTCATCAAGGATTCACAAAGGTTCTATCAGAACCACTCTCGGATCCTAAAGCCATAAAGTACACCAATCAAGAATATGAGAGGCATCTAGATAGTAATGTTTAAGAAATTAAACATGGAAAACATTATGAATCCAAGAGAGATCTAGAGTTAGAGCTAGTCTATATGAAAACACAATTTGTAACTTCAAGGACTTCAAATGGCCCCACATATCTATGAGCAAGTTTAGCTGATGAGATCGAACTCTTTTGAGGTTTAACTCTCAAGAACACTTTGTCCCCTACAAAAATTTCTTGAAACTTTTATTTTTATCTACATAGCTTTTTTGCCTATTAGAATCTTCCTTTAATCTTCTCTTAATCACCCTCATATGCTCATCCATCTCCTTAAGCATATCAAGGCTGATGACTACTCTATCTTTGACATTGTCCCAGATAATAGGAGTATAGCATTTATTTCCATATAAATCCTTGAAAGGTGCCATTCCTAGAGAGGATTGAAAGGAATTATTGTAGGCAAACTCAACTAAGGGAAGATATTCTTCCCATTTGTATTGCTGATCCATGGAATACATTTTAAGAAAATCCTCCACAATTTGGTTTACCCATTCTGTTTGACCATCCATTTGGGGATGGTATGCTATTCTAAAATTCAAGCATGTTCCTAAAGAAACATTTAGTGTTCTCCAAAAAATGACATCATATGGGAATCACAATTAGATATGATCACCTCTGGTACCCCATGCAATCTAAATATTCCCTAGACAAATTTCTATTATAAGGTCAAAGATCCATCTATTAAGTTTCCTAGAATAAAATGTGCTACCTTGGTGAGTTTGTCTATCACCACTAGAATAACATCATGCTTAGTCTTTGACATCAGTAGCCCTTGGATAAAATCCATACTTATGATTTTCCATTTATATTCAGGAATGTCATGTGGGCGAAAAATTCATGCTGAATACACATGCTTAGCCTTGACTTATTGGCATTCCAAACATCTAGATACAAATATTATTACCTCCCCTTTTAGTCCAAGCCAAAAAAATAATGGTCTTAAATCAACCATAAGCTTGGTTACTCTTGGGTGTCCAGAATAAGGAGCATTATGTGCCTCCTCTAGGACCTTAGTCCTTAATCCACATTGATCTAGAACATACATCCTTCCCTAAAACCTTAGTAGACCATCTGGCTCAAATTTATATCCCTCAAATCGAGGGTTAGTGGCATTTTCCTCAAGGGTTGTTTTAACTCTGATATAATTTTCATTGTTTTAAAGTTGATCAAGCACTTGTCTGAAATTTGAGTGAAGAGTTGTGATAACATAAATATATCTTCTTCTAAATGCATTGGCAACTCTATTTTCCTTCCCTTTGATATAATTAATATCAAAGTCATATTTTCTCAAAAACTTTAACCATCACCTTTGTCGAGCATTAAGGTTGGGTTGGGTGAAGATATATTTGAGACCCAAGTGATTAATCTTGAGTTCAAATGGTTTTCCTATGAGGTAATGTCTCCACATTTGTAGGGCATGAATAATGGCTGCTAGCTCTAAGTCATGCAATGAATAATTCAACTCATACTATTTGAATTTTCTAGATTCATATGCCACTACTTGTCCATTTTGCATTAGGATCCCACCCAAACCTTCACCTAAGGCATCTATTATAACTAAAAACCTACCATTGAATCAAGTACAATTAAAATTGGTACAGTTGTGAGCTTTTCTTTCAATGTCTGAAATGCTTGGTTGCATTTGTCTATCCACTCAAACATTTTTCCCTTTTTCTGTAGAGTGGTAATGGAGTTTGAAATATTTGAAAGTCCTACGAATCTCCTATAATATCTTGCTAAGTCCATGAAACTGTAGACTTATTGAACATTACCCGGAGTTGGCCACTCCATGATGGCTTAAATATTAGCTAGGTCTACTGAAATCCCTTCATCTGATATAATGTGTCCTTAAGATAATGCAACTTATTTTGATAGGAGCATTTGAACAACTTCCCAAAGAGTTGATGCTTCTATAAAAATTACAAAACTATTCTCAAATGTTCCTCATGATTCTTTTCATTCTTGGAATAAATCAAAATGTCATCAATGAAAACTATGATAAAGTCATCAAGGCAATCCTTGAAGACATTATTCATCAAGTTTATGAAGGCTACCAGAGCATTTGTGATCCCAAAAGAAAGTACAATAAACTCATATTGCCCATATCAGGTTCTAAAAGAAGTTTTGTATATATCCTCCTCTTTAATCCTTAACTAATGATAACCTGATCTCAGATCAATCTTAGAAAAGACTGTCACTCCCTTTATTTGATCAAAGAGATCATTAATCCTAAGTAACTTGGATACCCATTCTTTATGGTCACCTTATTAAGCATTATGCAGTCTATGTACATTCGAAGTGTGTCATCTTTCTTCTTTATAAAGATTACTGGTGGTCCCCATGGTGACACACTTGGCCTAATTAGGCCTTTGTCTAACAAATCCTAAAGTTGAAATTTCAACTCATACAACTCAGTGGTGGTCATTTTATATGGAGCCTTGGATCATGGCTTAGAACTAGGTAAGATATCAATAGAGAAATCAAACTCTCTTCTTGGTGGTAGCCCTACCAATTCTTCAGGATATAATGTATCTTGAAATTCTTGAAGAATAGGATGATCCTAAATTGATGGTACCTTATCATTTCTAAGATCATTAATATGAATTGAATACAAATTACATCTTTTTCTCTATGCCTTCTTTACTTGCATAGCATAAATTTGCCTAAGACTTATTGCTTTTTGAATACTACGAATCTTAGTTGGATTTCCATAGTCATACAAACAAGTTACTATCTTTTATGTGCAATTAACTATGGATCTGTGACATGCCAACTAGTTAAATCCCAAGATTACATCATAGGATCCTAAAGGGGCCACATATAAGTTCACTTGAGTGGTGAACCTTGGAAGTTCTAAATCATTGAAAGCTAGACAATGATCTATCTTCCTCTCTTCTCAGTTTTCATATTATACCATCTAAGAATTTTCCATTAAACCATCTCTTTTAGGAAATTTATCAACTATATTAGGATCTATAAAGCATTTAGTTTCTCCTATATCTATCAGAAAGTTAACTAAGTAACCCCAAAGTTTACCTATCAACTAAATAAGAGTACCTTGATAATTTTTCTACCTATTATTTACTGCTGCATGAATGTGATGCTCAACACAGTATTACCCATTCATTTCATTTATTCCAACTACCCTTTGTGGACATTGATTAGAATAATGCTCTCCTCCATAAACATAGCATCCATCCCTTTTTCCTTTTTGCCCAAGTGGTTTTTCTTTCCTATTATCATTGTCATTTCCACCTCCATTGTGAGTTTTGGGTTTACTAAACTGCTCACCCTGAATATTCCCTTTGGAGAACTTGTTTTTCTTGGAAGTCTTGTCACTAGATTGGTTGCCCTTCTAGAATCTCTTTTTGAAAGTATTTATAGGAGGTTGATTATAAAAGTTCTTATTCTTTTCCATGATTTGCCTTCTGATATCTGCAAGACTAAGAGGCTTACGCTCCTATTTAATTTTCTTTTCAAGCACATCATCCATTGTCTTTGGACTATGAAGATCCACTTCCGATCCACTTTGGGGCTTCAATCCAAAAATGAATTTCCTAACCCAGAAATGTTCATCTTGTTGATATAGTGGTACATTTTAGAAGTTGGGTAAACTTCTCCCAATATTGTGTGATTGACAACTCCCCTTGTCTCAGATTCTGAAACTTTGTCATTTTCCTATTAAAATAAATTTGAGGAAGCCAAAACTTCCTAAACAAGGAAAAAATAGGTCCCGAGTGACGTTTTTAGCTATTAATTATTTCTCAACTCTCTCATTTTCCCATGTGTGTGAGGCCCACCCTTGTGTGACATATTTATTTGTACTATTAAACTTAATTATGTTGGGGTACACCATATTAAAGGACATGGTAGATGGACTTATGATCCTTTTTGATAGACTATATTGGTATTGATGTTGGGTTTAGAATAGTTAATTTAATTGCATGTGATGATGTGGAGCTAATTAGAAGATAGTTGTGTTATAATTCAAATTATGTTAAAGAGATGCATGTGTTGATTTGGGTTAATTGTATGTTGCTCAATTGTGATTGTAAATGTTCCATCAGCTTAGTTGAATTGTATTTCTATTGATTTTGTATGGTTAGTAGATTGTAATATTGGACACAAGATGTCAATAAAAGATAATTTGATTTGAAATAGTTTTTGATACACATTAAGGTGTGCATATTGAAATTAGTTAAGCAAGTAATTTATGATTATTTCAATGGTTATTAGAAATGAATTTGTTAATCCATTGAGTTTGAAATGTATTAGAAAATCTATGTTAAAGGATTGAAATGATAAACATGTGATGTCAATGGGAAATGATATAATTTTGAATTGGATTAATGAGGTGTGCCTTGATGAATGAAAATCATTATCATTTAAAGTGTGAACATTGTATGTTATGTGACTAAGTTTCTAATTCCAATTAAAGTTGTTTCGGCTATATATATATGCTAAATGTATTGATGGGTGCAATTGAGTGTACATGTATTTCCATGGACAATGAAAATTTGAAGGTCTATAAGTAACCCTTATTAATTTACCCTGACACCGAACCTAGTCCCTAAGGTGGACCAAGGTCTTTGTTTTATTTTGAGTGTTGATATGTATTAAGTTTTATGGAATTCTAATTGTTTAAGTGTTCTAAGTTTGTATCATGTTGAGTTAGATGATGAGTTGTCATACTTGTTGTTCAATTTCAGATTTTTGATTTAAGGCCTTTTAAAAAGGTGTTATTTGGTCATTTTATTGTTTTAAATAAGGTCTTTGGTCAAGTACCTATGGCATAGGCACTTACTGGACTACTAATCTTTGGTTTTGACCAATATTTGACCCTTCCAAAGTGCCTTGGGAAGGGAGTAACGAGATTTGGGCTTGGGGAAGAGGGATGAGTAACTTGTCACCATCCCATTCCCATTCTCCAAGGTTCATGTAGGGGCTTGGGTTTATCCCAAAGCCTCACACATGTGTGAGTACATAATGTAATACTTTCATGGGAGGAGAGCCTAAGTAATTTCCACTCCTCAATGCATCACACATGTGAGAGCACTTGTGGGGAGATGTGCTCATGAGAGTGAATTGGAAGGTGACAAGTTCCACCTCCCCATTGAAGGGATTGAGATTTCAATCCCTATTTATTCACCTCTTTAGGGTGAGAAAAGGGCTTTTTGTCATTTTAGATTTTGGAGTTTGCATTTGGAGAGAAGTAGTTGTTGCAAGAACTTGGAGAAGATCTTGGAGTTGGAACTCTTGGAAGGACTCCAACATCTCTTCATCAAAGCCTTTGGAAGCTTGAGAGGTAGGCTCTCAAGTTTTCTAAAGATTTGCATGTGTTGCAAAATACTCTTCTTGTTTTAGAATGCTTGTGAATGAATGTTTATGATATATCTTTTGGTATTGTTTTATGCTTTTTTGGATAAGGGTTGTGATAGGTGTTATCTCTCCATATGTGGGAGTGTTTCTTGTTTGGAGTTGAGAGAGGTGTGAACCTCCTCAGAGAAATTCTACTCCCTGAGAGGAGTTTGTAAGCAAGAGCACCTTGATCATTGGTGTTTTGAGTATTATGATGTGTAGGCAAGAGTGTCTTGGATCCTTGGAAGTTTAAGTATGGTGAAGTGATAGCAAGAGGCTATGGTGGTTTGATATTATATTTTTGAAGAGGTTTTGGTGCAAGTTGTATATGTATTACTTGATGTCACTTTACTAGCCCCCTTGAATCCATGTAATGGGTTTTGTGTTTGTGAGTCTCCTTGGATTGTGAGTGATTAGTGTCCTTGTGTGTGCTTGAAAATGGTTTCCTTGTAAGTTTGATCTTGGGGTTACCTTGAAGGCCTCCTATCTTGAGGGTGGCTTGTAATCAAGCCTATGGTTGGGTGGTGATCCCTCTATTGGTCTAGTTGGAGTTGTTTCTTTGTATTTTGTAGGTTTTGTGTAAGTGACCAAAGGAAGGAGAAGAGTCTCGCTTTAAGAAGGTTAAGTTCATTGTTCTAAGAGAACTATTGTCAGTAAGAGTATGTAAAAGTATAGATCTTCTAGCTCTTTGTATATCGGAAGGGTTGAGAAAGATGTAAGCAAACTCCTTGATCAAGGATAATTTGTGTATATATTTGGTTAAATGTTGAATATTATTGTGGGAAAGAAAGAATAAAATTTTCTTTATTATTATTGTCATTCAACTTGTTGTTTCACTCTTAAAAAGAAAAGAATGTGTTATTTTATAATTATTTGAAAAGAAAGAAATATTAGTTTCTCTCTTTCTCTCCTCTTAAATTCACACAAGCAAAGGAAGAAAAATAATACCTATAGTGCTTTAAGAAAACTAAGAAGTTGGGCTTTAATACACACACACACACACACACACACACACACACACACACACACACATGAGATTTTAATCACGTTGGAAAGTTTATTAATCTATTTTTTTTTATTTTAAGTTTTCCATTTTAAAAAAATAGAGTATATACATGTATATACATGTATGTATGTATGTATGTATATATATATACATATATACATCTATATACATATATACATATATATCACATAGAGGATACCAAACAAAAGATAATAAATAAATTTCATTTTTGAAAGTTTTATATAACAAAAAAATTGGATTGCAACTTATCTTGTTTGAGTAGGTTTTATTTTAATTAAAACGAGGGATGGTGGGAAGGGCTACCTCGACCCTCGTCCACTATTGTTATAGTGGTAGTAGGGAAGGGGAATGGAAGTAGGGAAGGGGAACCCCCATAGTACCACTGAGGTGGCACTCAGTCCTCCCCACAGGAGGCTGAACCCCCTACGACCTATCCCTTTCTTCCTTAAAAATGCCTCTTTAAAACAAACCTACATTTGGTTTAAGTTTGCCCCTATGGTATAAATAATTCAGCGTCGTATATATTTCAGCCCCTTCATTAGTATTTTCATTAACACTTGATATATATAATCTTTATATATCTTCACCTCTATAGATTTTTCTAAATTAGAGAATTGTATTTTTATATAAATAGCAATATATATATATATATATCCTTAAATGACTTCCATCCCATTATCGAAGGGGTGTTCCCATACTAAAAATAGTATTCCAAAAAGCATTGCTCATTCCAAATAAGGAAGTGAATCATCTACAATAATCAAATATTCATAGTTGCACAAAATGACAAGTTTCCATAAAAAGAAGTAACATTACCTACACTAAAAGGGTGTTACATTTGCATTTAAATACACCATAAAGGGTGTTACATTACATCTGTTTCAATGTTAAGATATTGCATCAATTACATCAATTACATCAATGAAAGTATTTATACAATTTACAGATTGGCTATGCAAGCCATACAAAGAATAATACAATGAAATCTATACATGAATCATATAGCATAAGAATCTCTGTCCTCAACCACCATGACCCCAATGGTCTTCCGCAAGCCAAGGCCAAGAGTGTGGTTAAGGTGATATTTTGACCCAACCACAAAGTACTGGACTTCCCTGGGTTTCTTCCTAACTCGAACAAGGCACTGACCTTGCATGAGGAGCCTAACAACTTGGAATGGTAAAGGTAGGAGGGAATCTCTCAATGCGTGCCTGATGCCTATATGCATTCCTAAACTAGAATGCCATAATTCTTGCATACAAGATGTGGCAGAGACATATATAACATATAATCTAGGCTTTTTAAATCCATCTATTTCAATGGTACAGTAGCTTTGGCCAAAGCAATAAATAACAAAAGTGGTAATTTAGAAAAACTAAATTACCATCTCTGGGAGCCCACATTCTGCATCCTATCTCGAAAGGTCGATTCATTTCAAAAGCATAATTCAACTACTTCTAGTGTAAAATAACAAAATCTATAAGTAATGGTCCATGCTCTCCACTAGTTGATTTTATTCAATAACAATGTAATATGATTCATATAAATTTAGACAACTCAAAGAATTTTATAGTTTCATGGAACAAGGTAAAAGCTTAGGAGAAATAGAAAGACAATTAATTACAAGAGATTTTAACATAAAGAAATACATAATCTTTCTCATACAAAATCATCGCTTGTTTATTCTTTCAAAAACATTAGTTGGATTGCTCTCTAAAGTTTTAATATACAAAGATGCTTAATCAAATTAGTTTACAATTATAAATTAACTAACCCTATTCTATTTTAATTCCAATCTAAATCTTCTAAGTTTATCTCATTTCACTTTCCTCAAGACAAGAATTAAATAGCTTGCTAAGTATGACTCTATACAACAATTCTCTATTACTTACGTAAAATGCTAATAATGATATTCAATTGTTGATCATATCTATATCTTTTACCCATAATTCATTGTTCGGATCTTAGCATTTAAGAAAGCTATGGTTTGATTTAAAGAAACAAAATATTTTGAAGTTCACATTGGAAGGTAAAATGGGACAGAGAGAACAAAATTTACAGATTTCTATTTCAACATTTCCTATTAATTTCTAGATCTTAAACTAGCTAAATGCCTCAGATTACCTTTATTAATAAAATTTAATTTTCATAGATAATGAGTTTATTATATAATCAGCCTAAAAAGGTTTTTCTCCCTAGTAATAATTATCTCAGTTTTAGAACTTAAACTAGAAGACAGATAAAATTTAGAAAGAAATAAACTAATGGAATAGAGAGGAGGCACTAGTCGATTCCCTTAATGGACTAAATCTTCAAAGAGTCAAAATAATACATTCTGCCAGCGAGTATTCAGAGGGTGACATTTATCATGCTTTCAATCGAATGATAAAAAGACTCTTTAGTTTGCTTTGTGTGCCTGAATTTATTCGTAGCAGTGGCCATATAAGAAAACTTGAAGTGTATAAAAGTTGCGAGTTTTGGAAGAGAGTGCAAGGTTTTTTTAACGGAAAATGAAATAAACAAAAATCTTCTATATCAACGATTGACACATAAATAGAACAGCGATTGTAGTATATATATGCAAACTATATAATAGATTCTGGTAGTTATTGAAAAAGTAGGTATATATAATGTGGAGATATAGACAACTTTTATAATATAGATATAGAAAAATACATAAAGCTATAGATGTATCAACATTTATAGTATTTGCTTCAGGAAAAGTTTAACAGTGGGATGACCCTCAAGAATTTTGGCGAGGTGAAAAAACAATGACAAGTAATATTTATACAATGACGGAGGCAATGCATCATCATCTTTACATAGGAAAAATGACTCCCTAAAAGGTGCCAATTCTTACAAATAAGTCTAAGCTTTTATGATAAAGATAAAACTAGAACCTATCGCTTCTAAAACTTAGGTTGGCTATACAAGAACAACTAAGTAGAATCAAATGCAAAAGCTTAAAATAAAGGCGATTTGGAATAGTTAAAACTGGTAAAGGCGATAAGGTTAAGTATATAAAAAAATATGGTAAAAATTATTGAAATTTCATAAATAGAGTTTTGACTCAGCAGGAGATATTTCTACTATAACATTGACATTAATAGAGTTTATACCAAATTACATACCTGGATTTGGTCGACAATCCTTTGGACTTTTGGGTATTGCCTCCATTATTTGGACATTTTTTTTTTGTTTTTCTTTTGCTTCCTCTCTTCTATGCGTGCTTCTTACTTTTTCCTCCCTGTTGATTCTTCTTTTCTGTGCTATCCTCTATTCTCCTTCCTGCGTGCCCATAGGGTATTCTCTCTTCAGAATGAATATTGTGAATCCAACTTCTCTTTTTGAATGAAAAGGGTTTATTCCTTTTTATTCTTTTCTTTCCTTTTTCCCTCTTTCTTTCTTTTTCTATTTTTATTTTGCTTTGTTTTTGTGTTTTATTTCCTAAATTTAAGTCTTTTCTATTTTTCTATTTGTTTCTATCTCCTTGTTTTGTTTCCTAAATCTTGCTTTGTTTTTCTAAGATTTTTCTCATAGCTATCAAATAAAACATATTTCTATTTTCAAAAACTCACATGTAATATCTAATTTAATTTTATTAAATAAATTTCTACCACACAATTATTTCTAAATAAAAGATAATAATAATTCTAACTTCAAATAAAATCAAATAATAATTTAAAACTACTTTTATTTTCTATATGAGAATTTAATATTAACTAATAATTAATTAAATAATCAACTATAACATAACAATGATTTTTCTTTCTAATAAAATAAGAAGCAATATAATATGATTAATTAATGCAATTCTAATGCAACTATATGCATCTAAGTGTCAGTGTGTGAGAGAGACCACTCCATCCTAACCCTACCAGGTAGCCAACCCTCTCTACCTTAACCACACCCTTGTCTTCGACAACCTGCAACTCATGAAACTCAAATTTTCCCTTAATAGGTTAGTGTCCAAATAGCTGAAGCATAACTGAAGCATTACATCTCATCATTTCAATGAAGTATTATTCACTATATCATTTCAAGATAAAATTTATTCACCTATCTCATCTTTCAAAATAAAATAATATCTATTTAATCCAGATCAAAATAAAATAACCTTTATTTAATCCACACATAATTATCCATAAATATCTTCAAATATAGTAAGTTTAGAATACATCAAAGTTTGAGATGTGACATCCTTCCCCACTTGGAAGAGACATCATCCTGATGTCTTATTACAACAAACATCCACATAAAAGTCTTACACATCCAGTATCAATAATATAATAAAAGTCATAATATGCAGAAATAAAAAGTATGCTAAAATCTTAGATGCGAGAAAGCTCTTTCTATATCCTCCGCATTTTCCCAGGTGGCACTATCTACTGAATACTAGTCCTACTAGACCTTGTACTGGACAACATCATGGTTCCACAACTTAACGTTGCGCCTCTCCAAAATTTTGGTGGGCTCCACTAGCACACGCCAATCAAGAATATGTGAAGCATCTGGATGGTACTGCTTAAGAAAAGAAACATGGAAGACATTATGGATACGGGATAGAGCTGGTGGTAGAGCAAGCCTATATGCAATTGGGTTGATTACTTCTAACACATCAAAGGGTCCAACATATCTAGGGGCAAGCTTGGAACCCTTGCCAAATGAAATCAAACTCTTCTGTGGTCAAACTCTCGAAAAGACCTTATCTCCCACTGAGAACTGTCTAAAGGTTCTGTTTCTATATGCAAAGCTCTTTTGGCAATCTGAAGCCTGTTTCAATTTCTCCTTAATTATCTTCATCTGATCCTCCATCTCTTTTGACATCTTTGGCCCAATGACAATCTTGTCCTCTAGCTTATCCCAACTAATATGTGTATGACATTTGCGGCCATACAAAGCCTCAAAAGGTGCCATTCCTAGGGAGGTAAGATATGATTTATTATAAGAAAATTCCACTAAGGGTAGGTACTTCTCCCACTTATGTTGTTGGTCCATGCAATAGATTCTTAGGAGATCCTCCACCACCTGATTCACCCTCTCTATTTGACCATTAGTCTAAGGATGATAGGCTAAACTAAAGTTCAATTTGGTCCCCAAAGATGCATTCAATGTAGTCTAGAATCTAGAAGTCATCTGAGTGTTGCGATTAGAGATGATCATTTTTGGCACTCCATGCAATCATAAAATTTCCTGTACAAAATTTTTAGCTAGGATCAACGATCCATTCTTGAGATTCCCAGGAATTCAAAGTGAGCTACTTTCATCAATTTATCAACAACAACCAAGATGACATCATGTTGGTTCTTGGTCATAAGCAACCCCTAAATAAAATCCATACTAATTACCTGCCACATGTACTCTGGCACACTATGCTGGATGTACATACTTATCCTTAACTCACTAGCATTCTAAACATTGGGCTACAAATTCAGTGACATCCTTCTTGAGTCCCTTCTAGAAGTACAAGGTTCTTATTCCTTCTACCATTTTCGTTACACCGGGGTGCCCTAAATAAAGTGCATTATGAAATTCTTCAAGCACTAGTTTCCTCAACTCTCTTGAGTTAGGAACATACATTTGTCCTTGGTACCTTAAGAGTCCATCTGTCTCAAACATGTATCCATCAAACCTATGATCCGAAGGATCCTGCTCTAGGGCTTGTTTCACTCTCTCATAATGCTCATCACCTGGTAAGGCCTGAATCACCTACTGTCTAAAATTTGACCTTACATTGAGCATAGCTGTAAGATGTCTCCTCCTGCTTTGGGCATCAACTACTCTGTTTTCCTTTCCCTTTATATATCCTATACAAAAATCATACTCACTCTAAAAATCCAACCACCTTCTCTATTGAGCATTTAGGTTGGGCTGAGTGAAGATATACTTAAGTCCCAAGTGGTTTGTCTTCAATTGGAATGGCTTTCCCAAAAGGTAGTGCCTCCACATTTGAAGGACATGCACTATGGCAGACAACTCTAAATCATGTGGTGCATAATTCAATTCATGTTGTTTCAATTTTCTAGATTCATATGCCACCACCTGTCCATCCTGCATTAGTACCCCTCCTACACCCTCTCCTGAAGAATCTATTATCACAGTGAAGTGCCCATTCAGATTTGACACAACCAAGATAGGTGCAATTGTGAGCTTCTCCTTTAAAAGATGAAATTCTTGTTCATACTTGTCACTCCATTCAAATTTCTTTCCTTTCTTTTGGAGCGAGGTGATGGGTGTTGCAATTGTCAAGAACCCCTTCACAAATTTTCTATAATAGCTGACAAGTCCCATAAAGCTTTAGATTTTTGATACATTCTGAGGTGCCGGCCACTCCATGATCTCCTTGATCTTTTTCGAGTCCACTGATATCCCCTCTGCTAAATGACGTGGCCAAAACAGTGCACCTTACTTGTTGGCAAGAGACACTATATGGATTCATGATTGTTGTCATTGATGGCAACAATGTTCATCCCACACATCTGTAGGACATGGTGTGTCTCTACCAGAAGTTAGAATGAAGATTGTTGAGGTCCGGTAAACAAGAACAGAGCTTGTGGCAAGGTCTGATAGACAGGTCTGGATCTCTTAGAGGAAGTATCTTGGTGAAGTACAGATTTGGGAAAGTCAAGAGGACTACCTTGAGTAATAGATTCCAAGGTTTTAGCCTTTGGTGATAGATGAGGTAAAAGATATGAATACTTGAGTACCGAGTTCCTGAGTGACAGTGTGAACAGAGGAAGAACTGACTGACTGAACATTAGACTATTTTCCAGATGCATTTCTGATGGTGGTAAAGGTTATGAAGACATGAATTATGTTTGGCCGACATGATTAATGATTTCTACAAGTATATGCTTGATCTGCATTACTTGATATGCAAGGATTTAGCCGACAGAATAGAGTTTGTGAAAAGATCGACTGTTCCGGGTGCCGACTAGAAAGATAATAAAATCACTTGTGCGGATATATATAGGATGGATTTAGTTGTGAGAAGTGTTGCGATGTTATGAAATATGCGAATAAAAGCAGAGCAGAGCAGAAGCAGAAAGGAAGGTTCGGTATGTGAAAGGAAAGCAGCATAAGAGAAGAGGAAAGATGAAGTGCAGTAGATCAGTGTACTGAGCCTAACCGGAACTAAACTCCAGCATATGTGGATGCCTCTAATCAGTTCAAGTATTGTATAACACTCTTTTGTAGACAGTGTGTCTCTTGTAGGCAGTGTGCCTCCTTGTGAGCAGTGTGCTCGGGCAGTAAGCCCTAATTGGCAAGTGCCATTTTTGTATTTCCTTATTCTTCTAACAGAGAATAATCTTTGGGTTAATCACCTCGTGGTTTTTTCCCTTAATAGGGTTTCCACGTCAAAAATACTATGTCATGTGTTTTTCCATTTCATGATAATGTTTGCTTGTTTGAATTAATGCTACATTGATTAATAAGAAAGTTCAAAAAGAAGAAATAATTAGGATAACTGATTCACCCCCCTCTCAGTTATCAACAATTGGTATCAGAGCTAAGTTCCTCCTAACAGAGCCTAACAGCTTGAGGAAGATCTGGGAGTTCAAATAGATGCATATGGTTTAAGGGAGCAACTCAAGACTGCCCTTGATGATCTTGAACAGTCAAACTCTGAAGTCAATGAATTAAAGGAAAGACTTAAACAGGCTGATGATTTCATGAGAGAACTAAAAGACAAATTAAGTCTCTCTATGAAAAAGAGTAAGGAGCTGCTTCAGCAATTGGCAAGACAAGGTGAAGCAAATAATGCAAATGAAGAGCTGAAAGAAAAAACTGAGTTGTGTGAAAAGTTATCAAAAGAAATCATTATGGTAAGACATGAAATGGAATCAAGAGTCATGAAGTTTACCCAAGAAGTTGAAGAGAAAAGAAAAAATGAAGATAATCTAAGACAATCTCTCAAGGAGAAATTAGAAGATTGCCACCAGATGGATAGAATTATTAGACATCTTGAATCTGATCTTGAAGATGCTAAAGACAATGAAGAAAAACTTGAGGATCAAATTGTCTCTCTAAAAAGGGATCTTCAAACAACAAATGAGTATAAAGAGAAATTCAAGATAAGTTCTGCTCAACTTGAAGTTCTTCTTGGAAGTCAAAAGAAGGTAGATGACAAGTGTGGTTTGGGATATGAGAAAGGAGAAAGCTCTGGATCCAGTCAAAAGAATTTTGGATCAGAAAATCTAAGGATCAGGCCTAGAAGACCTCCAGTAAGACAGCCTAATGCTCAAAGATATCCATCCTTCAATGGATACTGCCACAGCTGCAATCACTTTGGTCACAAAGCTAATCAGTGCAGAAAGAGAATGAATCAGACTAATTCATCCTTCTCCGGATAGTGTTTTAACTACAAAAGGTATGGTCACAAGTCTCATGAATGCAGAAATATGCAAATAAACAAATCATTCAATGGTAGATGCTTTGCATGCAATAGAGTAGGTCATATGGCTAATCAATGCAGATTAAGAGGATATCAGTCAAATATGCAAAAAAATGTTGTTTTCCAAATTTGTAATAGGTCCGGTCATAATGCAAAAGTCTGTAGAAGCAAGAATCAAGACAAAAGAGGTCCGGTATATCATAATCAGAATCAAGATAAGGGTAAACAAAAGATGAATGCGGATGAAGTTAAAAATGAGATGAGCAAGATTTGGGTGAAAAAAGGTACTGAGAATGTAGAGGTTGGATCCGCACTAGACTCTGGTGCTGATATTCCTTCTGGAAACTAAAAAGTGAGCTCTGGCTTAGGGGGAGACACAAAGAAAACCTTGTTCCCCCAACTAGTCAATTGGTGCTGGAACTAGCACAAGAAGAGTTGCGGATTGAAGGAATCATAAGGGATATATTCAAACAAACTGTGGTTAAGATTTGGAAGATCCACAAGATGTTTAAAGATCAGGGTTGATCCAGTTCTTCAAAATCACCTAAATAAGGCAAACTGGAATAATGTAGGTCGAGCATTTATTGCAATCTGATATTAGGGCTTGCGGAGTAATATAAGGGTTTTTCATTAATCACTCGTTCATTTTGCACTCAAGAAGAAATGAAAAGCGGAGCTCTGCAATGAAATTCCTCAAGTTCATTGAAGATCACTTGTAGAAGTCATTACTTCCAAAGATCAATCCAACCAACTCTGTGAAACTGATAGGCGCAAAAGGTATTTTCCATTTTCAAATATCTCACTGCAAATCTCTTGATAATGGGTACTCCAAATATTGTAAAGATTTCTGATAGACCTTGCCCTACATTTAAGAAACATCCATACAAATCCTTGAAGGTAGACCCCCTAGGTGCATTTTTAGTGTCCTGCATGGTGTTTTGCATAGCAAAGATATTAGGGTTTATATACATGCAAATGTTGAAGAGTTTGGGGAATTCAAACTAAGAGATATCTATCACAAATAACTGTTAGATGATTCATTTGAGCTCAAACCCCAATACATAGGCCTCCGGAACAAGCACTTTGCACAATACATACATTTCCCCTATTTTACGGAGGATGAATGGGTTAGGTCATTTTGAGTAGAATACATGACAATTTTATGTGGTTAAATGGACCATTCAAGATCACTAAAGATGCCATCAGGGTAGTTACCAGACTACACTCATCCGGTGGGATTCCTGTTCTTAAATCTGTAAAGAACCAAATTGTGAGTGAGGCTACCAGATCTAAGTTTGACAAAAGAGTAATGATAGTAGATGACATCACTGATCTGGATGTCATGTTTGCTTCTATGATCACTGGATATAAGATATATCATTCTAGTAGAGAAAATTTTGTACCTGGAACTGCCATCTATACCGCTTATGAAATGTTAAGAAAGGATACCGACTATGATCTTTGTCAGCTTCTCTTGAACCAACTCTTGGAGAATTTGTAGAAAATAAAGAAAGATAAAAAGAATTCATTCAAGTATGGTGGATTGATATTGTGCTTATTCTTCTACTTTATGAATGAGCTTCCCGGATCTAATGGCTGGGTATGGGAGAATGATAGACCGGTAGCTATCCAAATCAGAGATTATATGCATGGACTTGGTGATAACAATGCACAAAATATAGCTCTGTGGGGATACTTCAAGAACTTTTAGAACATGATGCAAGCAAGAGAAAGGATTCCCTAGTCTCTTGTTGAGAAATACAAAGACACAGTCTATTTTATGGTAGAAACTAATCAGTGTCTAATAGAGGCAGTAGAACCAAGGACAGTCTGGATCATGCCCATGGGGTATGAAGTTGATGAACAGATTGTGGAGCTGCATGTTCAACACATGCTAAGCCAGCCTAAAGATCCAAAGGTAGAGAGGTTTGGAACCTTTGAGGAGCTGAGTGTAAAAATTCATGTGGAACTCAGAGAACCAGAGATGAAAAGAAAGGTGAGAAAAGAAGTAGAACATATTGCCCAAGGTCTTGGTATCTCAAAGGAGGCACTTGATACCAACTGAGAAAAGAGACAAAAAGCTGAGGAAGAGAAGAAAGAGGCAGAAAAGGGAAGCAAGAAAAGTGCTCCGGTAGAAACTTCAACCTAGACCAGAGCATCAAAAAGATCTGCACTTGTCACAGCCAAAAGCTCAAAACCGGAAGTCCAGGCATCCGGCAAAAGAGAGAAAAGATCCAAGACAAAAGCCACAAGGGCTTATGCAAGTCAAAGAGATGAAGAGGAAACTGAATCAGATGAGGGGGTAAAGGAAATAAAGAAGTAGAAGAAGAAAGGATCCGATAAACCCTCCACAGGCTAAGACAAGGAAGAAATGGCAGAGGAATTTGTTGAAAAGCCCACCCTGTCTCTAAAAAGTGTAATCAAATCAGTCACTGTGGATGGAAACTTTCAACCAATGGCTGAATTCTATGATGATTACAATGAGGCTGACCAAAAGATCCTACAGGAAGCTACAATTAGGTATCTGAACATATACAATAAGGCTTTCATTGAGATTATATCTCTAATTCCTACGAGCCTAGAAAAGGAGTTAGAAATAAGAAAGAACAATGCCATGGCAAAAGACATTGAGATTCGGGAATAGATAGCTATTCAGCTATATCCTTCAATTGATCCCAAGATAATGAACATGGTATTCAAAGACTGCAAGGATGAATTCAGGAGCAAAGCAAGGATGAATCAGCTTATGCTTGGTGAGACAGACAAGGTAGCCAAGGACACTGAAGAGATTCTCCAGAAAACCTTCAAAAGATTTAATCTTCCTATCATAGAGGACTTGGGTATTGACTCCTCTACCACAAATGTTGCAGAAGAAACTCCTGAGAAAATGTCAGAAGAGGTGGGCCCCGAACAGACTAACATTTCTCCTCCAGTTTCCCCTACAGTCTCCAGATCTAAAGGAGAAGAAAAATCACAGGAGAAAGAAGCAGAGGTAAAATAAAAAGAAGATGACAGTGTGAAGACCTCAACAGAAAAGACCACAACTGCTAGTGGTGAGAATGTAGGAGGAAATAAAAATCCAAAGGACAGCTCCAAGGTTGCAGAAGAGAAGAAACATCTGTCTCCAGCAAGAGACACTGCACAATCTATTCAAGAATTCTTGACAAAAGCCACTATAGAAATTGATGAACCAGACCTACTAAAAGGACCATTAGATTTTGACTCTTTGTCATCGGTGCAAACAATGAAAATAGCCTCATTTGCAAATGAGAAAGTTAAAGAGAAACTACTAAAATCTCACATGGAAGACTGTGAGCTTATGGAGGTAGCATCCGGAGTGCCGGAAAAGATCATGCCATCTTTTCAGAAGGATCCCACAGCCTCCTCTTCCGGTAATCTCAAAACCTTAGTCAGTAGTGTTAGTACACATTTTGATTCTCTAGAAAAATTAGCTGAAGAAAAGGTCTGGAAGGAGTTTTTGGATAAAAGGTTCTCCGAGGTACAGGGTTTGATCATTAATGATAGGAGAAACATGAACATTGGGATAAAGAGCTTAGAAAATGCTCTTAAGGATGGCGGCGAAATATACAAATTTTGTATCTCCTGGTCCAAGGTAACAGTGGAGATTGAGAAGAAAATAAAAGAGCAAGAGGACAAACTACTAAGCTTGTCTCAAAGTTTTGATCCTCTTTCATCCTTCATAATAAATCAAGAATGTCAGACTATTGCAATCACAAATGCAATAAAGAATTTTGAGAAGGAAGGAAAGAACATAATTAACTGGATGAGTGAACTTAGAAGGATTATTATCCCAAAGTTAGAGGCCATCCATGAGGCCATAAGTGAAGCTCAAATTACAGCCCAGATAAATGATCCGACAGATCTAAAAAGGGCAGATGCATTTGCATTCCTGTTGAGTGGGCATATCTCAATTTTGGACAGGATGAAGCAGAGTTGGATGACAAAAGTTGTACAGTTGAAGAACACTTTTGCAGACATACTTAAGTATATGTAAGTACAACTTGTACATATATACTTATGCGGCTAAATATAGTTAAATTTTTGAAAATTTTGGTATGCGGACCCTACCCTTTGCCATTGATGTCAAAGGGGAGTGAGGAGCAGTGAAAAATGAGGAATCCAACTAAGGGGGAGCTCTGGAAAATGTATATAAAGATAGAGCATCAACCAAGGGGGAGCATAGTGTAAACACTTAGTCATTTTTCACTAAGTGTTGCCATCAATGCCAAAGGGGGAGATTGTTGGCAAGAGACACTATATGGATTCATGATTGTTGTCATTGATGGCAACAAAGTTCATCCCACACATCCGCAGGACATGGTGTGTCTCTACTGGAAGTCAGAATGAAGATTGTTGAGGTCCAGTAAACAAGAACAGAGCTTGTGGCAAGGTCCGACAAACAGGTCTGGATCTCTTAGAGGAAGTATCTTGGTGAAGTGCGGATTTGGGAAAGTCAAGAGGACTACCTTGAGTAATAGATTCCAAGGTTTTAGCCTCCGGTGATAGATGAGGTAAAAGATATGAATACTTGAGTACCGGGTTCCTGAGTGACAGTGTGAATAGAGGAAGAACTGATTGACTAAACATCAGACTATTGTGTATGAGGAAAAATTGATTAAATCTAAACTAATAAAACCAAAAACCAATCACATAAAGTGAACCAATCTAAGTAAAAGCCATTATCATAAAATCAAAAGACAAATGAAAGCTCTTACCAAAATCTGTATTGTTCCCTTTTGAGATGTGTGGATTGCTCAATGAAGTTGCGAAACCATAGCTGCAACAAGCAAGTAGTGTGCTTAATGTGCTCAAAGATCAATGTCAAAAGATCATAAGGTTGCTCAATCAATGCGATGTATGCTCAAAGCGGTGTTAAGTATGCCTGAAAATAAGTGATCGAAGAGAGAGGTAATGAAGGCGATGAGGGGGGTTTATATAGGTTTCGACAGAGATCGATCAATGGTCTAGATAATTCAGAAGAATCAACGGAGGAGAACAGTTGAGAACGTGCAACGAATAAGAAGAAGACATGTCTTGCTTTCTTTTGCATGAGAGGAGTTATCAAGAATAGAAGAATGAGTTAAAGCAATTAACAAAATGTAATAATCAATTAAGTGATTTAAAACAAGAAGAAGAGATTTGCATGAGAATAAGAAGATATTTTACTTTATTAAATATTAGAAATATTTAATTGCATGAGCAAGAAAGCTTGAGTTATTTTAGAGATAACTAAAATTTAGAAGGAAAAGCAATTTAAATAAATAATTGATTTATTTAAATTTAGAGAAGATATTATGGAAGAAATAATTAAATAATTAAAATTATTTAATTTAGAAGATTTGAAAGCAAATTAAATAAATAAATTTATTTATTTGTTGTGCATGATTTTGAAAGAATGATTTTGATTTAATTAAATAATTTAAGAATTATTTAATTGTAGATAAGAGGGAATTTGTTGAATTAATTAAATAATTAGGTTTATTTAATTAATGTGGATGTGAATTTTGGAAGGTGACAATGATCTAATTAAATAATTAAAATTATTTAATTGTGGAAGAATAATAGAGGAATTTGATTGAATTAATTAAATAAAGAGGATTTATTTAATTAATGTCGCAAATTTGTGATTTAAAAGAATTTGGTGAAATTAATTAAATAATTAGATTATTCAATTAATGTTGTAATGCAGGTGATTAGACAGATTTACAAAAAGCAAGTGGTGCGGCGACTTGGTCATTTTAGGGTGTCTACATTTTGCCCCTCTTTGATGCGATGCAATTTATAGTGTTGTGTCAAAGAAATTAATTGTTGAAGATGTGATACAATTTATTGATGCCCCAGTGTAGGTAGTTGCCCCAGCATAGCCGGCGTATGGTGCCCCCTCGAGAGGAAAGACAAGGAAGCAACAGAAGAACTGGGTTGACGCTCGACTAGAAGATTGTGTTGGAGATAGGTGAGGTTGGATAGATGATAGATAGAAGAAAGGAGATAGGAGAAAACATGAGAGAAAGACTGTTGATCGATCTTTGCTTCAAAAACTATATAAGGCTATGGAAAAATGGATGGTGTAAATGGATGAGCTTGTTGCAATGGTTTCACAATTGTATATAAAGAGCAATCCTTATTTTTGATATAGCACATGGATAGTTTGCCACCAAGGTATAAAAGACCAAGGTGCTGTAATATCCGAGTGCATGGACGTTGACTCTACAAGCAAGTGGTTTGATCTTAGATCCCTTAGACATAATATAACCTTGTTGGAACATGTGAATAAGCCATAGTCTTGAACATAAAATAAACTTCAATACATGTAAATGCAAGAAGAATATTAATATGTAAGATGCTAGGTCGTAACACACACGAGATAAATATAATGTTAAGAAAGATATTAAAGATCATTCCTCAAACACAGCACACAAAAGAAATGACTATGCCCCCAATCCACACCGCATCACAACATACCAAGATTATAGATGAATCAAGGTAACCTTGAATAGGTAATGGAAAAGGAACAAAAGATAAACCATAACACAAATTAACTGACTTACAAAGTAAACATACAACAAACATATTCTCTTGCCAAAGAGGTTGCTCAAAATAGATTGAATAGGAAAGATAATAGCCTTATCGTAGGAACTTTGTGTCCGTTAAAGGGTGCTATCTACCTAAAAAGACAATGTCTCGCTGTAGGAAATGCCACATGTCGTAGGAGAGGTGTGTGTTGGTCTCGACAATGGAACACTGTGCAGAAGACAAGCTTGTTGATCTAGGGCTTTGGTTAAGCAGTACTTAGCTGATGTTGGCAAATCTGTATGCAGGACAGTAGATGACTCTGGAAGGAAGCTGCTTTGCTTCAGGTTTGTTAAGGACTTTTGCTTTGAAAGGATGCGCTAGCTTGCTTCTTGAGTTAGTCAAATCGAGGTGAAATGGATTTTGATAAATGGAAGACCAGAAAGGTGACACGCTAATGGATTGGGGTGGGTGGAGAATGATGGATCGTGTGTGCCTGAGTACTGGATACATCCTTCATATTCTAGACTGCCTACATACCCTGTGTCCACGGGATCAAGGCACATGACGATGAAAGATGAAAATGATAAAATGTAGTTCTAGATAGAGTGATGAGGTGGATAGAGGTGGAGAGGAGGGGATCTTATATACTTGAGTACTAGATATTTCCTTCGTACTCCAGACTACCTACATACCCATATCCATGGGATCAAGGTACCTTAAGATTGAGAAGATGATAATATGTAGTTCTGGTTGGTGCGATGATGTGGAAAAAGTGTTGAGAAGATAACAGCCTTATCGTAGGAGCGATTTGTCCGTTAAAGGGTGTTACCTGTGGAAATGAGAAAAGATTGAAGTATGCATTGTGAACCGCGAACAAGGAACCAATCCTAGACCTAAGTTAAGGACAGAGTTGCCCCCATTCTGGTAGAGGAAATTGTACGGATGATTGACGAAGAAGACCTAGAAAGTTGTGACCTAGGACCAGACAGCGCAAACTGTTGACATAGATCAAAACGTGGGATGACGACGAGGGACATTGACAAATTTCCAAGCTATACTAGATAGGGAGATGGAAATGCAAACAAAGTCAATGGTTTTATTATGGATGGATGGATGAAGCTTGCTACGAAATGGGCATGGAGTGGATAGGACTCGATAGACGATGGATGCTGACTCTACAAATAGCGCCTGTTTGCCAGGTTTTCACTATGGTACTTATCCAAGGCACCTGTTTGCCAGGTTTTCACCAGAGGATAGATTTTTTTGGATTTTTTTTTTTGCTTTTTTTTTGGAATACTCTGAGGATCAGGCATAGAACTTCTTGAGATGGACACTGTTAAGTGGCTCATCTAGAGGAATGCTGTCAGGTGTAGCTAAAGTATAAGCTCCTAATCCATATGCTACTGTGACAATGAAGGGACCTATCCAATTAGGCTCAAACTTGCCCTTCTTCTCTCGATCTGCTTGATTTCTCTGATTCTCTTTTAGTACAAGATCACCAACTTGAAACCTTCTTTCTTTGATCTTTTTGTTGTAATTACACCGGAGGCGGTTTTGATAGACATGGAGATGATTAAGTGCGGCAAGGCACCTCTCATCTAAGAGTTCTAGCTCAGCTAATCTGGAAGTGCGATACTCCTCTCCGCCGATTAGGTCCTGCATGGAAACTCTGAGGGATGGGATCTCGACCTCTATAGGTAGGATGGCTTCAAAGCCAAAGACCAAGGCATATGGTGTGGCACCAGTTGGTGTTCTGATACTAGTGCGGTAGGCCCATAGGGCGGGATTGAGTTGTAAGTGCCAATCACGACCAGCTTCATTAACTATTTTCTTGAGGATTTTGAGAATGGTTTTATTGGAAGCCTCAGCTTGGCCATTACTCTGCGGATAGTAGGGAGTTGAAAAGCGATGTTGGATATTGTATTGTGTGCACAAGGCACGAACATCTTGATTCTTGAATGGTCTCCCATTATCAGTGACAATGGCTTGGGGAATACCATACCGGCATATGAGGTAGTTTAGGATAAACTTGGCTATTTGCTTACCGGTGATATAGGTCATAGGAATGGCTTCCACCCATTTTGTGAAATACTTAGTGGTGGTAATGATAAACATGTGGCCATTGGAGGAGGAAGGGTGGATTTGTCCTACGAGGTCGAGACCCCATTGAGAAAAAGGCCATTGAGTTGTCATAGGTTGTAATTCATGAGCTGGTACGTGAATCAAATCTCCATGTTGCTGGCATTGTAGACACTTCTTAGCAAACTGTGCAGCATCTTTCTCTATTGTAGGCCAGTAATAACCCGTTCTGAGTATCTTCTTAGCAAGATTAGGACTAGTAGAATGTGCACCATAGACACCTTCGTGTATGTCTCGTAAGGTAGCTTCAGCTTCTTCTGCGTTAAGACATCATAAGAGGATACCATTGAGACTCCGATGATATAGTGTATCACCCAGAATGATGTAACAGGAGGATCAACGGATAAAGGTTTTGCGTTGGGTGGATGATAGGTCAGGGGGAAAGATATTGTGTTTAAGGTATTCATAGATATCTTCATACCATGGGGAATTGGGACCAACAAGTTCATAGATGATTTCAATAATGGGAACATCGACGGCTGGTATCAACAATTGCTTGATCAAGAATTCACATTTCTGTGTATTTGTAGGCATGTCAATCAGTGACTCTACAGAAGCCATAGAATCCGTGGCTTTGTTATGCTCTCTTGGAATTTGCTCAATTGTGATGCTAGAAAAATGTGGTTTGTAGGCATCCACTAGTTGCTTGTAAGGGACCCACTTTTCATCTTTTGTTTGGTACTCATCTGTGACTTGGCAAATGACTAGCTGTGAGTCTCCATATACTTGTAATTCTATGATGTCCCATTGAATTGCTGTATTGAGACCTATAAGGAGTGCTTCATACTCGGCTATATTGTTGGTGCAAGGGAATGCAAGCCAATATGACTTTGGAATGTAGTCATTTTGAGGTGTGATGAACAAGATGCCAGCCCCTAATCCATGTTGTGTGTAGGAACCATCAAAGTATAACTTCCACATTATGGAGTTGGAAAGAGTGAATAGATTCTCATCTGGAAAGTCTGCTACCATAGGGTACGTATCTTGCATAGGTGCTTCTGTTAGTTGATTGGCTAGAGCTTGTCCTTTGATTGCTTTATGATCCACATATTCAATGTTGAACTCACTAAGGATCATGACCCATTTAGCTAGTCTACCTGTAAGAGCTACTTTGGCTAGTAGATACTTCAAGGGATCAATTTTGGCTATCAGATTTGTGTGTTGGTTCAACATGTAATGCCACAACTTTTTCGAGGTGAACACTATTGCTAAACAAGCTCTTTCCATCAGTGAATAATTGAGTTCATATCCCACCAAGGTTCTACTGATATAATAAATTGCATGCTCTTTTCCTGTTTCATCATGTTGTGCTAGAAGAGCCCCTAGGGCCGAAATTGTAGTTGAGATGTATAATATCAAAGGTTTATCAGCAACTGGTGGAATTAATACATGAGGTGTAGCCAGATACTCTTTAAGCTGATCAAATGCTGCTTGACACTTATAATCCCATCAAAATGAGACATCCTTATGGAGTAAGTGTTGAAATGGTTGACATTTATCTACTAGCTGTGAGATGAAACGCCTGATGGATTGCAACCTTCCCTGAAGGCTCCTTAATGCTTTAAGATTCTTTGGTGGAGGCATCTCCACTATAGCTTTTACTTTCTCTAGATCTACTTTAATGCCTCTACGAGATACTATGTATCCCAACAGCGTTCCTGATGTTACACCCAAGGCACACTTCTTTGGATTGAGTCTTACTTGGTATTTCTCGAGCCTGTCAAAGATCTATCCTAGAACCTGTATGTGATCTGCCCTAGAAGATTTAGCTAGTATGTCATCCACATAGTCCTCCATGATATGATGAAAGAGATAATGGAATATCACTGTCATTTCTCTCTGATAGGTTGCCCCTGCATTCTTTAGACCAAAGGGCATGGCACACCAACAATAATTGCCCCAAGGACAAGTAAATGTTGTTTTATGTTGATCTTCTTCTGCTATCCTTATCTGATTGTAGCCAGAGAATCCATCCATGAGAGAAAGCATCTCGTGACCTACTGTCAAGTCCACTATAATGTCAATGTTTGGTAGTGGAAAGTCATCTTTGGGACATGCCTTGTTGAGATCTCTAAAATCATTACACATGCGGATGCGCCCATTGGGTTTAGACACAGGTACAATATTTGATACCCAGTCTGAATAGTCAATAGGTCGTATGAACTTTGCATCTAACAACTTCTGTATTTCCACCTTTACCAAGAGAGCTATCTGTGGGTGCATCTTTCTCATCTTTTGCTTGACTGGTTTAACTTTTGGATCAACAGTGAGATAGTGAACAACTAGCTTAGGGTCTAACCCTGGCATATTAGCATAGGTCCATGCAAAATTGATGGTTCTCTCTAAGAAGAATGTGTTAAGTTTCTTGTGCTCTGTTTCTGATAATGATGCTGCTAGGAATGTGGTCTTTGGATTTTGCTCTGTGCCAAGGTTTATCTCTGTAGAATGTTCTACTAGGAGAGCTGATTTCTCTTGATACTTAGATGGTAGGGGAAGGTCAAATCCTCCATCCTCAGGTGCCATAGTTGGGTTTTCACCTTTGGATACATCCTTTGTTTTTACTATTTTGTGATCAGGAGGTGCCACAGTGTGGTTTTCACCTAGAGACCTTTCTTTATTTGTACTTTTACGATTGGAGGATTTGGCATTCTCACCAAAGTAAGCTGTTGGCTCTAGTTCCATTACAAAACCTGCTTTATGATCGCCAAGAGGGATTCCCTCCCAAAGTCCCATGAACTCAGCTAAAGCTTCGTCATTCTGAAATACATCTATCACGGGGGACCCTTGTTGGTCCCAATCAATAAGTTCAGGGTAGACAAGTGTGACATTCTAGGTGCTGGTGGTGGAAGTTAAGGATACAGAGGATAGCAAAAAAATGGAGGATTTTGTGAATAGGTTGGTCATATGGAGGGAAGAGTCATCGATGATATCCTCTGTAGACGTCGAATCGGTGGGAAAAGTGTCAGCTACCTCATCGAGGATATACTCAATGTCCAAGGCGTGTGGTACCTTCTTACCAAATCCTAATCCCTTCTTGTCTAGCTTCTTTGTTACAACAATGGGTTCCATAGTTCCTTGATTCTATTTCCCAAGGCCACCTTTGCCTTTATAGCCCATGTTTTTTACTATCCTTAAGCCATTGCCATATTGCTTGACTGCTATTGTGACTGGTTCTTTCTCCTTATAGAGCCAAGAAGAAATGTCCTCAATAGTTTCCTCTTCCAATAACCGTCCATGTTGGAATTGGGTTAGGAATGTTGGGGGAGGAATAGCTGCTTTTTTGGTTACTTTGGTAATGGGTGGTTTGCCGTAAGATTTTGGAGATAAAGGCATCCGCCCTACACAACAAGATTTTGAGATATCATAAGTGCCAAAGCCTATATCTCCGATGTGAGCCGTGATTACAAGCAATGGATTGGGGTCACTTGTAGAGGCTGGAGTCAGCGTTGCAGGGTCAACATATAGTGGGGATTCAATGGCTTTGTCATTTTTAGGCACTTGGTTGCAATTCTTATAGCTTCCTTACAAGACACGGTAAAATTCGAAAGGATTGGGGTCTCCTGGGATAGTTATCTCCGTACCATTGTATGGGAACTTGAGAGACTGATGGTACGTGGAGGGAATAGCTTTCATTGCATGGATCCATGGGCGGCCGAGGATAATGTTGTAAGGTAGTTCAATATCAAGGACTTGACACCTGGTTTCAAGCATGACAGGGCCCAGTTGTATAGGCAAGTGAATAACACCTTCTGAGCGGCGTTCAACATCATCATACCCCTTGATTGTAATACTATGATTAGAGTTGACATGATCCTCAGAGTATCCCAACTGCTTAAGTAACTTTAAAGAACAGATGTTGAGACCAGCACCACCATCTATGAGGATGTATTTGATTTTGCGCTTATGGATGAGAACTTCAATATGAAGGGCATCATTGTGACAAGGATCATGGGATGGGAGATCTTTCTCAGAGAAGACCACATTGTAGGGTGAAGCAATGTTACCTACTATAGCTTGGAAATCTGCAACCGCTATGTTGTTAGGAACTGAAGACTCTTGGAGGGCTTTTTTTAGCACCACTCTATGTGCAGGTGATGACCGTAGAAGGTCTAAGATAGAGATTTGTGCTGGCATTTTCCTGAGATGTTCGACAAGATTATAATCAGATTGAGTCGGAAGACTGGGTGTAGGACCATGAATGGTGACACGACCACGACGAGTTGTAATAGCGCAATCTGAAGATTTGCCTTTGATTGTGAGGGTAGACACTCGACTCTCTTCAAAACTACCTACAATGGAATCAAAGGAAGTGGAAGCATGATTGATACCTTTACCTCTGTCCTGAGGAGGAAGTGGACCATGATGAGGGAATGGTTCCTTGTACATATCGAGATCTTTGTTTGTGTTTTGAGCTGCTTGTTCATTCTCAAAAGTGATTAGGTTGCCGTCGATGAGATTTTGGATTAGGTGCTTGAGTTTCATGCACGACGCAGTTCTATGTCCTTTGCTTCGATGGAATTCACAGTATTCATTTTCTCTATACCGCGCAGTTTTGTAAACCGGTTCACCATATGGGGGTGCATCTGGTAAGGTGATGAGTCCTTTCTGTAAAACCTGTTGTAGGACCGACTCCATAGGCACTCCCAAGGGAGTAAATTGACATCGTGGAGGGTAATCTTGTTGAGGTCGCTCCTATTGTCATTGTTGTTGATTTTGATATGGTTGCTGCTGTTGTTGCTATTGTTGAGATGGAGCTTGACTTGGTTTGGAGAGCTGCAGTGGTGTTTGCAAAGTTTGGACATGCTTAGAATCGACCACACTGTCGTTAACCACATTTTTGTTTTTGTTCCAGTATTTGGGTTTATCATTCATCTGTTGATGAGGAGCATTGTCTTTCGTTTCTTTGAAGATTTTGACCACACCCTTAGCGATGAGGGCCTTTTCAATGTTGATACCCTTGTATGTGATTTCGTAGCACTGAGAATTTGCAAGTGAAAACCTAACTCTTGGTTGAGGTTCTGCACAAATATGCTAACAAGCTGTTTCTTAGGAATTTTGAAAGGGAATTTGCTAGCCATTTGTCTCCACCATTGAAGGAAAGAAATGAAAGTTTCCCCATTTTTTTGTTTTTTGTTGCATAGATCAGTCATGGAAATCTCATGCTCTGCATTCTAAGAAAAGTGGGTGGCAAACTTCTCTGCTAGCTCATTGAAAGACTTGATACCCGTGGGTAAGTGTGAGAACCATTCTATAGCTTGACCTCCAAGACTGCGAGGAAAGAGATGCATAAGATATGTGTCGTTATGTGAGACCTTGAAGCAAGCAAGATAGAATTCCCTAAGATGGTCTTTTGGGTCACCTTTTCCTTTGTATTTATTGAACTTAGGAATAGTAAAATTTTGAGGAAAAGGGATCATTGGTAATGACCGATCAAAAGGGTAAGGACACACTTCCTCTAAAGAGGTCTTCTTGGTGTGGCCAAACGTAAGATCAGACAACTGTTGTTGAACTTCTGTGATTTTTAGCTCCATAGTCGTGGGAGGGGTTGGTAACATCTCCTGTTGTCCCAAAAGTGGTTGGTGTTGCCCATATGGAAGATTATAATGTGAGCCATGCACACTGGTGATATAAGGGTCGTAAGATTGATTGGGGTCATACGGGTTGTACGTTTGGTTCATATTGGGTTGGAATTGGAGGTTTTGATTTGGCAGAGGTGGAGGTGGCGCTAGGTAAGAATGTTGGCTTTGTGATGGTTGAAGAAAAGAATTAGGCGAACAAAAGCTAAAGTGTGTTTGATTAGGTTGTGATGGCGGCACATAGCTTTGGGAAACTTGATGTTGGGAATGTTGAGAGTGGCTAGGCAATGTGTGAAAGAAATTGAGCGAGGATGAACATTGTGGAGGAGGGGCATAGGTAGAAGTGATTTGCGACGGTTGAGGTGGCTTGATGATGAGCGTAGAAGAATGTTGTGGTTGGGATTGCATGACTCTAATTGGTTGAGAGACATGAAGGTGTGATGATATAGGAGGTGGTAATTGTTGAGACCCTTGTTGCATGGCTACATAGTTGTTCCCTGGAGTGTAATTTGGTGGGAAACCTATCCATGATGGGGTAACCAAGATTCCACTTGCGATTGGGGTGGACACTTGAGGAGGTGGTTGCATATTTGATTGAGCTAAGGTGGCTTGCTTAGCTAACTCTGCTTGACGTTGGAGAGTTTCTAGTTGGTTTTTATAGATCTCCATAGGAGTTAGAAGCGGTGATACGGCCCTCTCTCCTATTGAGTTTTGATAGAGGGGATTCCTATACTGCGAGCTCTATTCAGGTAAAGGTGTGGTCATAGTTGACATGGTTTGCACCACTTGTAAGGTGCCTTGAGTGTTGTTGTTCTCCTTGAGAGTGGATAAATCAAATTCTTGAGGTAACTTGGTGTCTTGCTCTGCAAGCAAGCGAAAGAAATGATCCTGGTTCTCACTAAGGATTTTGTCAAAGGCGGCCACGATTCTAGGCTCTTGTATGATTTCATCAAGATCTTGCCCATCTTCTTGAGAGGATTGACCTATTTCAAAGTGTCGCTCTTCTTGATATGGGGGTTGATCTACGATATAACCTTGTGGCACAAAATCTTGAGGCAGGCCTATAGTATAGTGAGGAATGCTTACCAAAGGAACCCTACCCTCTTGAGATGGGATTTGCTCAATAGTATATCCTTGTGGCACAAAATCCGGAGGCAAGCTGGTGGTATACTGGGGTGTACTTACCAAAGGGACCCTACCCTCTTGAGGATTGCTTGGTTGGTCAATGTGCGGCATGTTTGGAGAGCTGATTGGTTTTGCCGTGGGTGTACTAGGAGTTACCTTGGGAGTAATGTTGAGATGACTAGATTGCGGTGTGTGAGGAGGTGATTTGTGCTTCCTAGGGCCAACTTGCTTGGACTTCATAGTTTGTTGGAGCCTAGTGGTTACCATGGAATACACTAGGACAAAAGGTAATGCTGGGATTCTGTGAGGTGCTTTGAGAAAAGGACAAACTCTGATGCATAATGTACTGGACCAAAGGTGTTATACTATTTGACCAGAGGTGCAAGACTGTGCAACCAAAAGCATGCTACTGTGACACCAAAGGCGATGAACTGAGCTACCAGAAGTGAGTTACTGCTATGCCAAAGGTGAGCTACAGTGACCAAAAGTGAGCTACTATTATACCAGGGGCGCTGAAGTAGATTTTTGCCAGAGGCGAGTTACTGCTTTGCCAAAGGCGATCTACTATACTACCAAAGGTGAGCTGCTGTAATACCAGGGGCGTTGAAGTAGTGTCTGATGCTTCTAAAAAGTAAAATTTTGATAGATTGTTTCTATTTCTGATTGGATTTGTTTGGCAAGAGAAAAAATAGCAAACAATGTTGGCACAAACAAGGGACTGACACAACAGATAGTGTATGTTTGAGGCTCCAAACAAGCCCAATGTTTCCACAAGTATAAGACAATTACAATCAATAACAAGCACTTTTTATCCCTAGAGATAAGGTTTCATTGCAGTAGATCAGCTCACAGCTTAATACTCCGTCGATAAAAATATCATTCCATAAAGGTGTCAGATATTTAGTATCTTTGCCAGAGACGATAGGTAGGGATATCTCACCCTCCCCTTGGAAAGATCAAGTAGGTCACAAGAGCTCTATGGCCAAGGGAATACTATCTCTTCTCAAGGGAGCCAATGGTGAGTATCTTAAGGGCTTAAATTGATTCCCCTTGCACTAATGATTACCACAATGTTCGGAGGTAGGTCAGGTAGTCTCTATCTAGAATGGTTCTTAGTGACTTTGAGGGACCAATGCCTTATGAGCAATGCGACAAGCTACTAAAAGCTTTAAACAATCCTACTAAAAGTATCAAACACTTTGCTCAATGTGAAAATTGTTTCCACAAAGAGCTAGTACACCTCTTTTCAGTTTGGCATCACAAGGTAAGGCTGACCTCGGTTAGGACTTGGCTTTCGCCTTATCCCTCTTATATAGCGGTTCAAAGGAAAACTCCGCTTAGGGTTGTCCCTTTTGGATGAAGTGCAATCCAAAAGTAGGCCCTTCTAAAGGAAGTACAGAAATGTAAGAGCAAGCACGTCAAACAAAGGTTCAATTGTCCCGTTATAAGAAAAATAAGGTTCAACTAAACTAGGCACACACACGTTTGTAGTTGTCAATTGTCCCTTATAAAATTGAAGTGTTTAGCATTCATGTCCATTGTCCCTTAGAAAATTGAGGTGTTTGTGCATACATGTCCATTGTCCCTTAAGAAAAGCAGTATGTTCCTAAGACTTAGATTTGCCAAAATGATTTGTTCAATTATCCTTTAAGAAGGCAGTGTGTTTCTAAGACTTAGTGAGATAAATCAAGATTTCTTCAACGCTCGTCCTGCATGAACATGTTAAAAACACCAATTTGCTCTATGTGGGTAATAAGAAGCTGCAACAAGTCAGTTAGTTCCACAAAAAATTCAAAAGTTAGCAAAAACAAATCAATTTGACCAGAAGCGAGTTACTACTATACCTAAAGCGTCGGAGAATATTACTAGAAGCACTGAACAAGATCCAGAAGCGCTGTACTGTGTATCTGGAAGCATGATACTGTTATGCCAAACATGATGTAATGCATACCAGAAGCGTCGTAGGATACTACCAAAAGCGTTGAACAAGGTCCAGAAGTGCTTTGCTGTGTATCCGAAAGCGCGATACTCTTATACCAAATGCGCGACACTTTCTCAGATCACAAAAAAATTAGCTTTTGTCAAAATAACCAGATCGAAATGGGATTTCATGATTGATCTACTGTTCTGAGAAGTAGATTCTGATAGATCTGAATCGTGAACTCCAAAAAAAATTCAGCAAAGTGTAGCAACATAATAGATTAACTCAAATACCGAAGATACCCCTAAATAAGTCAACTTAGGAAGTATCAAAAGTAGGTTTGAAAGACAAATACAACAGCTTGTCAGACAAATCCACAAGATATGTAATGAGAAAACCCTGCAAAAAACACGAAACGAAGTCAGAAACCTAATTTAGCCAAAAGCGCTTAACGATACTACCGGACGCGCCATTCTGTTATACCAAAAGCATCGCTCTGTGCTACCAGAAGTACCGCAGTGCCCCCAAGCACTGTAATGTGCCTCCAATAGCACTTAATGATACTGCCGGAAGCGCTTTGCAATGTCATTTACGCTGTACCGTACTGTGACTTAAAAAAATCAATTTCTCAAAGAAAAAGAGGGATTAGTGGGTCCCACCGGGCATGCCAGAATGTGTATGAGGAAAAATTGATTAAATCTAAACTAATAAAACCAAAAACCAATTACATAAAGCGAACCAATCTAAATAAAAGCCATTATCATAAAATCAAAAGACAAATGAAAGCTCTTACCAAAATCTGTATTGTTCCCTTTTGAGATGTGTGGATTGCTCAATGAAGTTGTGAAACCATCGCTGCAACAAGCAAGTAGTGTGCCTAATGTGCTCAAAGATTAATATCAAAAGATCGTAAGGTTGCTCAATCGATGCGATGTATGCTCAAAGCGCTGTTAAGTATGCCTGAGAATAAGTGATCGAAGAGAGAGGTAATGAAGGAAATGAGGGGGGGTTATATAGGTTTCAACAGAGATCGATCAACGGTCCAGATAATTCAGAAGAATCAACGGAGGAGAACAATTGAGGAATGTGCAATGAATAAGAAGAAGACATGTGTCTTGCTTTCTTTTGCATGAGAGGAGTTATCAAGAATAGAAGAATGAGTTAAAGCAACTAATAGAATGTAATAATTAGTTAAGT
Source organism: Cunninghamia lanceolata (assembly GCA_027924645.1). Classification (NCBI taxonomy): domain Eukaryota; kingdom Viridiplantae; phylum Streptophyta; class Pinopsida; order Cupressales; family Cupressaceae; genus Cunninghamia; species Cunninghamia lanceolata. The sequence goes on from BSBN01000665.1 coordinate 2,060,767, forward strand.
GATTTAAAACAAGAAGAAGAGATTTGCATGAGAATAAGAAGATATTTTGCCTTATTAAATATTAGAAATATTTAATTGCATGAGCAAGAAAGCTTGAGTTATTTTAGAGATAACTAATATTTAGAAGAAAAAGCAATTTAAATAAATAATTGATTTATTTAAATTTAGAGAAGATATTATGGAAGAAATAATTAAATAATTAGAATTATTTAATTTAGAAGATTTGAAAGCAAATTAAATAAATAAATTTATTTAATTGTTGTGCATGATTTTGAAAGAATGATTTTGATTTAATTAAATAATTTAAGAATTATTTAATTGTAGATAAGAGGGAATTTGTTGAATTAATTAAATAATTAGGTTTATTTAATTAATGTGGATGTGAATTTTGGAAGGTGACAATGATCTAATTAAATAATTAAAATTATTTAATTGTGGAAGAATAATAGAGGAATTTGATTTAATTAATTAAATAAAGAGGATTATTTAATTAATGTCGCAAATTTGTGATTTAAAAGAATTTGGTGAAATTAATTAAATAATTAGATTATTCAATTAATGTTGTAATGCAGGTGATTAGACAGATTTACAAAAAGCAAGTGGTGCGGTGACTTGGTCATTTTAGGGTGTCTACAACTATTTTTTGGATGCGTTTCTGATGGTGGTAAAGGTTATGAAGACATGAATTATGTTTGGCTGACATGATTAATGATTTCTACAAGTATATGCTTGATCCCCATTACTTGATATGCAAGGATTCAGCTGACAGAACAGAGTTTGTGAAAAGATTGACTGTTCCGGGTGCCGACTAGAAAGATAATAAAATCACTTGTGCAGATATATATAGGATGGATTTAGTTGTGAGAAGTGTTGCGGTGTTATGAAATATGTGAATAAAAGCAGAGCAAAGCAGAAGTAGTAAGGAATGTCCAGTATGTGAAAGGAAAGTAGCATAAGAGAAGAGGAAAGATGAAGTGCAGCAGATCAGTGTACTGAGCCTAACCGGAACTAAACTCCAGCATATGTGGATGCCTCCAATCAGTTCAAGTATTGTATAACACTCTTTTGTAGACAGTGTGTCTCTTGTAGGCAGTGTACCTCCTTGTGAACAGTGTGCTTGGGCAGTGAGCCCTAATTGGCAAGTGCCATTTTTGTATTTCCTTATTCTTCTAACAGAGAATAATCTTTGGGTTAATCACCCTGTGGTTTTTTCCCTTAACAGGGTTTCCACGTCAAAAATACTGTGTCATGTGTTTTTCCATTTCATGATAATGTTTGCTTGTTTGAATTAATGCTACATTGATTAATAAGAAAGTTCAGAAAGAAGAAATAATTAGGATAACTGATTCACCCCCCCTTAGTTATCAACATTACTCTCGTAGAAAGTGCATTTAGACAACTTCCCATAAATGTTACATTCCCTCAAACACTGCAACACTATTTTGAGGTGCTTATCATTTTTTTCCACTAATTTGGAATATATCAAAATTTCATCTAAAAATACTTATACAAAATCATCTAGACAGTCTCTGAAGACGCTATTCATCAAGTTCATAAATATTGTTGGGGTATTGGTTAGCCCAAATGATACCACAGTGAATTCATAGTTTCTATACCAAGTCCTGAATGCAGTCTTAAATATATCCTCATCTTTTATCCTTAGTTGATGGTAACCTGATCTTAGATCGATCTTCAAGAACACTTTGGCTCCCTTCGTTTGATCAAACAATTCATCTATTCTAGGAAGTAGATATTTGTTCTTAATGGTATCCTTGTTGATCATCCTATAATCAACACATAACCTCAAGGTTCCATATTTCTTCTTTACAAAATTGACTAGTGCTCCCCATGGAGACATACTTGGCCTTATGAATCCCTGATTTAACAACTCCTGCAACTGTGCCTTCAACTCATACAATTCAGTGGTTGTCATTTTGCAAGGTACCTTTGACTGAGGCTCATCTCCAGGTAGCAAGTTTATCAAGAAATCAAATTCCCATTTTGGTGGCAACTCAGTTAGCTCATCTAGAAATACATCTTGAAACTCCCTCAAAATAGGATAGTCATTAATTGATGGCTCTGAGTTTTCAAGGTCTCTAACCTTAACTGCATAAATAGCACACCCTTTCCTATTGTCTTTCTTTATATGCATCGCAGAGATCTGTTTGAGCTATAAGGGCCTTTTTACACCATGAATCTCAACTTAGTTTCCTTGATCATCTAAACATTTCACAATTTTTCCTTCACAATCTACTATGGACTTATGCTTTGTGATCCAATTTATTCCCAAAATTACGTCATAGGACCCTAGAAGTGCCACATACAAGTTAACCTAAGTTTGGAAGCTAGGAAGTTCTAGTTCACTGCAAGCTAGGCATATCTCTACCTTTTTCTTTACCTGGTTTCCATATTGCACTTTCCATGAGTTAGCCATATAACCAGGTCTAATAGATAACTTTGAAATAACATTCGGATCTACAAAACACTCAGTGGCTCCAGTATCAATTAAGATAGAAACAAGGAATCCGAAGAGCTTACCCGTACACTGGATTGGTGTAGCCTGGAAATTAGCTTGGTGATTATCGATCGCCGCATGGATGTGATGATGGTTCTTGTTCTTCTAATTATTTCCTCTTTGTAGGCATATGCTGGCATAATGCTCACCACCACATGTGTAATAACCTCCGTAGGGTGCCCTTAATTTGTTTGAAGTATCTCTCATGTTGTTGTTATTATTGTTGTAATTGGCCCTCTTGTTATTGTTGTTCTGATTCCCATTGTTACAATCTTGAGAATTGTTTCCCCTCTTGAGATTTATGATCTAGAGGTTACTATTATTACCTTCGTTATTCTGATTCTGATTGTTCCCTTGAAATTTCTTGTTACCATACTTGGCATCTCTGCTCTTTCTATAATTGGCCACTTGTTAAAACTTTTGTTCTTGTTTAATTTCTTTTTCAAAAACTTCATCCATGGTGGATGGGTTGTGAATATTAACATCAGCCCCAATTTGAGGCCTTAGCCCCAAGATAAATTTCTGAATCCTGAACCTTTCATCTTGCTGGTACTGAGGTACATATTTGAGAAGGTGCAAAATTTTTTCCTAGCATTGAGTAACTGGCATGCCCCCTTGGGTAAGGTTCTAAAATTCAGTCATCTTCTTGTCCAAAAACAACTAGGGTAGCCATCATTTTCTGAACAACTGCAGAAATCACTCCTAAGTTACCTCACCAAGCAACAATCTCTTTTCAATCTTTTCATTATCCCACCAAGTGGTTACCTCATCGGTGAGTTGATACGATCCCCAGATAGCCTTAGTTTCATTAGATAAATTACATAGGGAAAAGTACTTCTCCATCTCTATGATCCATGATTCTGCCCCATCCCCAATTGTTTTGCCATTAAATTTTGACAGGGTGACCTTTTTAAGATCCTTGTCCAGTTCCTCGGCTACTCTCTCCTGATTATTAGGGTTTCTGCCTCTAGTTTCAAGGTTTCCTCCACCTGCATCACTCCTGTTACCCCCATTCCCAACTGGGTTCTGTCCCACTTGCCTTGCATGGATTTCATGTTCCAGACTGTCTAGCCTAGTTCCTTGTTGAGTTAACAGGGCTAAGATTTGATCCAGTCTTTCGTTTGGATCACCACAGGATCCTCCTCCACGTTGGTAAGTATGCCTAATATCCATCTAGATTACTCTGTACATATTTACATGTTAAGCGTAATTAGGCGAAGGTCCTAGAGTTTAACTTGGCTTTGATACCAAATGTAAAGAATGAAAATCTCACATACTAAAAATAGTATTCCAAAAAGCATTTCTCATTCCAAATAAGGTAGTGAATCATTTACAATAATCAAATATTCATAGTTGCACAAAATGGCAAGTTTCCATAAAAAGAAGTAACATTACCTACACTAAAAGTGTGTTACATTTGCATTTAAATACACCATAAAGGGTGTTACATTACATTTGTTTCAATGTTACAAGTATAAGATATTGCATCAATTACATCAATTACATCAATGAAAGTATTTATACAATTTACAGATTGGCTATGCAAGCCATACAAAGAATAATACAATGAAATCTATTAATCATGAATCATATAGCATAAGAATCTCTGTCCTAAAATGCCATGACCACAATGGTCTTCTGCAAGCCGAGGCCAAGAGTGTGATTAAGGCATAGGAAAACTAATGCATTTTAGACTTAAACAAAATCTAGAGTTAAATCTAATTGAATAGTCCACTCTATCATTGCATTCCTACATTGAATTATCGACCAAGGAGCGTAATCTTATGATGATGCTTGCACTATATATGCCTTCAAGACTCATTTCTATCCTAAGCTAACTCATACAAACTTATTCTAATCAACTTAATTGACTGAAGTTTACAAAAATGAAAGAACAACAAAAACAGTTAAAAACCTAGTTGCTACATGTACCCTCAGCATAAGCTGAAGATAGCTATATTCAATAGAGAATTACAGAATTAACTTGAAATACATAGAATGATAAAATAATTGACACTAACCTCCAGAGGACTTCAATTATGTATTCTATTCATGAATCACAACTATCAAAAATAGCAATCACGATTTATTACTTATTTCACAATGCAATGTATAAGATAACATGAAATAGTTTAACTAGAAATGCATGAATAAATAAGTGAATGTATGAAGTGAGAGTTAGTACCTTGAGTGGCCAGCTCAAGGAACTATCTCACTTATTCTGGAAACTAAATCTACTTCAGATCTTCACACATTTTCCATGACACGCAGTTTAATTCAATTCATATCAAAGACATAATCTTCTTCAGATTTTATTCAAAATCAAAACATATCTGGAATAATTGGTAATTGTAAAAATAGAGTAATGACTGTATAGATAGAAAGTAAAAATAACAACTAACTAATCAATGAACTCATCCCCTAACTTATACAAAAGTAGGAGAGTTTTATGTGATCTTCCAACTAACTGTGATCATTAGTTCATCCCTAGATATTAGGATATAGTTTTGAGATCAACTTATTAAATATCTAGAACAAAGGAAGCAGAGTCCTATTCGAACAGAAATCCCACACAATGGCTCATGAATGAAAACACATAAGTTGCGGTTAGACTTCTAGAACAAGTCTTCTTCTCTTTCATTTATTTTTCCATGATGACCACGTTCATCTCCATCAATCTTTACTTCTGGCACTTGGACTACAGTTTAATCAATTCCCCTATTTTGCACTTTATTGCAATTACTCCTTCTTGGATGCTATGTCTTTGCTGTACAAGGTTAATTATCCAACATATATACACAAAATAACCTTTCATATTAATCTTATGAAATCCTATCTATATTACACGCATAGAAATAATTTAAATCATCCACTTGATAATATAACCACCATATTTCATTTATCAGCATAGGTTTAAAGTCTCTGAGAAGTACAGATGGAACAACATATAATAAAGGTAATGTCTATAAGGTTCTTGCAAGATCATATGAAAAGGTCTTAAAAACATATAAAAACATTATAAAAGGAAGTCAATATTTCAACCCAACATTTCCCCCCAACTTAAACTTTTGCTTGTCCCTAAGCAAAACAAAAGAACTACCATCTAGGGCAGAAGGTTATAATGCAAAGTGATCTTTCTGAGGTCCATGTTTTCTTTGATTCCTCCCTGTTTGAGATAAAATCCATTGTAACATGCAAGTCTCTCCATCCTATTCAGCTTAGCACACCTACACTTATTACCTCTCCCTCATGTCCAGTGTGGCACTGGGTAGAGAAAGATAGGAAGATGATAAGTAAGAGGCAACCATGCTACTCCCTTTTCCTTTGAGATCTAGATGTACCTGTGTAACCTCTCAAACATATTCATGAAGTTGTGGAAAGAGTGAGGTTCCTTCTTTTGTAATTCTGGAGTTAGGCTATTCCCCCCTGTTCTGCACATACCTTTGACAATTTTGAGTGATGGACACTGTTAATCTCTATATCCTTCTGTGATCCCTAAGTCTTAAATCCATGATTACCTTACCTAGACCCTTATGAGAAAGTAACGTTAGCCATTGGGTTAGGATCACTTCAGGGTCTAAGGCTTCTTTCCTACTTGGTAGTGGCTCCTTCTTTACCTGCTCCTCATACTGGTCCATCAATTCTCCCCTAAGTTGTTCATTTTTAAAGTATGACATTAGTGCTCTGATCTGTAGGTCTCCAACATAGATGTAGGGGTTCCATTCTGTGTCCTGATCCATCAAGTAATTATGCAGATAGTATTCACACAACTGGTCATGTTCTTCTAAACTAACCTCTTTGAAATATTTGCAAAAAATGTGCCTTGAATGGAAGTTAGGTTGATTATTGATAAATCTATTAAACTGGAAACTAAAGAATTTCTCTTTTAGAAATAATGCATAAACCCTTGGTGGAGGTCTACATCCAATGGTTTTCTTGGCTCTATCAATAACCTCTACTTGACAATCTTCTAACCTCTTGGTTATCAAATCCTTTTCTGCAACTAATGCATTGTGAATATGTTTCTCTTTTTCCCAATTCTCTTTTTCTTGCTTAGTCTCATTAGTCAATTTCATTAGTTCAAAGCCCAAAGACAGGGTAGTATGGTGCTCTGGGGTCTTTGTCATAGGAGGTTGGAGAGTAAGTACTTCTTCTTCCTCAATTTTTGTTTTATTTGCAGCCAATTGTGCCAACAAATCTAAGTTAGAACCATGGCCATAAGTCAAGATCTTCTCCAACTACTGAATCCTTTTCTCTTTCTCTTTATCTTTCTCTTCATACCCCCTTACATGTTCCTTCAGCTATCTTATTATATCCAGGGCTTCTTGAAGTTCCTTCCTAATATCTCTGTCCTCTAATAATTCCTTTTCTTTTTCAACATTTTCATCATTTCTTTCTCTAGGAACATCAAAAACTTCTTTAGCAGAATCATTAGGCACAGGTTTTCCCATCTTTCTTGTAGTAAACAAATCTTTTGAATTAGAATCAGAAGAAGAAATATACTTTCTTTTCCTTGTAGGCATATTGACATTTTCATAGGCACCTACAGAGACATCCTCAAGAGGGTTTTCTCCTCTATCTGAATCTAGATTTAGTGGAGTTGGATCATTGTCCTTCTGGCCTATATCTTTGTCCTCTCCTCTCTATTTCTCAACAACTTTTTCTTTGGCACCTTGCCTCCTTTACCTACCTGAGCGTCTAAGAGTGACTGTTTCCTACTTATCTATCTTTTTCCTCCTTTTATTGTCCCCTTTCTTCCTCTTTTCCCCTGCACTCTCCTCTTTTGTTGCACTCTTGTGCTTCCTCACTCCCTTCCTACTCTTATTTTCCTTACCAAATGTTGAAGGAGTGGTTCTTTTAGTTTTAGGGGTGGATGTTGAGGGTTCTTCAGTTGATACAAACCTAAACTCTAGAGGGTTCTCATGTGGTGGCTCTTCCTGCTCAGTTTCAAAAGGAGGATCAGGCTCATATGAAATCTCATCTTCTGGTTCTAGTGCCTCTAAAAGTGTTGAAATGTCTACACACTGTTTAAAAGCTTCCCACCTAATTTACAGGTACTGAATCCTTAAACTCCTCTTCATTAGTAGAGCTATTAAACAATGGTGAGAAAGAGTGGTGTCTGCCTATTGTCTCTGATATTCTGAAGACATCCTTTTCAACATACTATACAAATAATTTAGAACATTGACAAGTTTTTCATGTCGTAAATGATTGAGCAATTTAAGATGTGCAGTATATAACATATTGTATCTACCATCACAGGTAATATACTTGATAACATAGAAGGCACATTTCCCCCAAAAGAAGGGAAGAGATAGTCATTTGGTACCTTGTGTGGTAGATTCCAAGTGTTCACCTCTTTCATAGAACTCTTCCCTATCTGCGATTGCATTAGCTCTAGTTGGGTACTCGGACCCTGTTTGTAGCAACCCTCTGACCTGAGCAATAGCTAACTCAAAAGCATCTATAGTCAACCCATTCACCATTGCTTCATCATACTGTAGAGTAAATGCAAATTCTTTCACCATATCATCATCATACTCTATCAATTTTAGGAAGTAATCTAACCAACCTACTCTCGTAAAGAGCGGGAGAACCATCACATCCTCTAGTATTTCCTTATGTGCCAAAGGTTCTCTTCTGATTAGGTCCCCTCCCATTACTGCTGTGAATTGCAAACTCCACAGTGTCAATTTTCTGCACAATGTCAATTTCTGTTGCTCAATTCCTGCTGATTCATCTCGCCACTCCAAAAGAACCAATCTTACAATCTTCCTTTTCTTTCTGTTTCACTATAACTTCCTTAGGGTACTAATTCACTTATTGGTAAAATAAGGTAAGTTCATGGGGCAAATTATTTAGCTAGTTTTCTTGAAAGGCAAGGCTTTCAAAGGCAAATGATGTTCAAATGGAAAAAATAAAAAATAAACTCCTCCCCCCAACTTAATTGTGAAGTGACCTCACTTCATGTGGCAGGTATTATGGAATGAGGAGTAGTGATTAAAAGAAATGGTGGTAATATTCGTCGCATGCATGATAATAAACTATGACTAATCATGAATATAAAAAGAAATCTAGTTGTAATAATTGAAAGTTATTAAATGTACATATGAAATGGAAATGAATAATTAACATACCTTGGAAGTTGTGAACAACTCTAATGATTTGAGAGAATATGCATGCGGCGAATGAGATAGAATGTGATAGAAGGTGGCGGGTACGACTGCAGAGATATAATGTGATAACTCAAGATGATGGAGAAAAGTACCAACTCATAAATGTGAATTGATAAGTGGAGCAATAGAATGAAGCAGTTGAAAAATGGATATGGGCATGTGGAATGGGTGGAAGAATTTAGGTATTGTTCACCAAGTGATGGAAGAGAGATGCATACAGATGTTGCTACAAGTGCCTCCAGCACAGGTCCTGACTGTCTAATTGTAAACACAATATATCAGGTCCCAATTGAATGAGTGAAAAATAGGTCCCAGTGGAAATAAGTTGTTGTAACCATGGAAATTGTGTTGTGTGTGCATGTGATTTTTGAAACAAAGAAATTTAATTTTCAGCAACAAGGGTTGAGTATTGTAACTAAACCTCCACATCACTGGACAATGTTGGTGGATCAACATCTGAAGATGTATCAATTGGTGTCACAGCATCATTATCAGGAGTGTCAAGAGGATCATACTGAGTAGCCAGGGATACAAGGAAGTCATCCTTCTAAAGTGGCTTTTTATACAGTTTTAGCCTGTGCCCATTTACCAGTGGTGAAAACTAAACTTCATCTATAGTATGCAATTGAATTGCACCATTAGGAAAGACTTGCTTGATCTCAAATGGGCGTAACCAACAGGACTGAAGCTTTCCCTTGAAGTCCTTATACCTTGAATCATAAAGGAGTGCTCAAAAACCTATAGTGAATTCCTTTGTCTTGATGTACTTGTCATGCCATTTTGCTCTGTGTTTCTGTATGACCTCTGTGTGATGAATAGCCTCCAATCAGATTTCATCCAAAGCATTCAAATGTTGTAGCCTTTCTTGTTGTGCTGTGGTCAAATCCATTCCTAGGTCCACTTCTGTCCTCAAGATTTTGTGTTCAAATTCAATAGGTAGGACCACTGTCTTTCCATAGACCAACTCATAAGGCGTAAACCCTGTAGTTGTCTTCCAGGTTGTTCTATATGTCCAAACAGCTTCAGGGAGCCTAGAAACCCAATCTCTTCTATGAAGCTACACTATCTTTGTCAGGATGTTCTCAATTTATCTATTAGTGACTTCCACCTGACCATTAGCTTGAGGATGGTATGGAGTGGATTTCTTATGCCTAATCTGATATTTTGCAACCAATTTAGTTATTAAATCAAATGTAAATTGTGTTCCTTAGTTAGTTACTATTTCTCTTGGCACTCCATACCTAGTGAAGATGTCTTCATACAAGAATTTGGCCACATTGCCATCTCTTGCAAACTGTAATGCCTTCACTTCAACCCATAGTTAAGTAGTCAGTACATACTAGGATATATTCTTTGTTGTTGGATGTAGGAGATATAGGATCCACAAAATCCAATCCCCACTTGTTAAAAGGAGCCAATGAGATTTGTGGCTGCAAAGACATCTCATCACTTCTAGTAGGCCTCCCCATTCGTTGGCATCTATCATAGCTCCTAGTGTACTTGATAGCATCTTTATGAAGCGTTGGCCAGTAATATCCTATTGTTAGTATCTTGAAGGCTGTCCTCTTAGCTGCAAAATGTCCCCCACAAGGCTCATCATGACAAGCCTTCATTATATCAAATACTTCATCCTCCCTAATACGTCTTCTCATAATATTGTCTAGCCCAGTGTAAAATAGAAATCCAAAAATCCAAGAGTAAGAGAAACATTTATGAACTAGCTGCCTCTTCTCCCTTGGAGAGAAGTTTCCTGGAATCTACCCTATAACCAAATAATTGGCTATATCTGCATACCATGGATTGTGTATAGTGAGAGCAAATAGATGTTCATCAAGAAAAGAATCATCAACCACTCCATCTGAAGACTGTGTAGGTAGTCTGGACAGAAAATTAGCAACAATATTGGCCTTGCTTGGTTTATCAACAATTGTAATATCAAACTCCTGCAACAACAATAACCACCTTACAAGTCTGCCACCCACTATAGGTTTATTCATCAAATATCTGATAAATATATGATCTGTATGGATGAAAACCTTGTAACTAGTTATGTAGTGCCTGAATTTATTAATTACATAAACAACTGCCAACATCTCTTTCTTTGTCATAGTATAGTTTAACTCAGCTCCTTGCAGATTCTTACTTACATAGTATATGTCATACTCCTTGTTTCCTTCTTGTTGTCTCAGGACTGCCCCAATGGCAAAATTGGATGCATCTGTATGGATGTGAAAAAGCAGTGACCAATTCGGACCTCTGAGAATAAGGGCTTGTGTCAAGGATGTTTTTAGCTTTTCAAAAGAGATCTGACAATCTAATGTCCATTCAAATTTGCTATCCTTGGTCAGTAAACAAAGGGGAAATAATCTTGCTAAAATCCTAAATGAACCTCCTGTAATATCTTGCATGGGCTAGGAAGCTCCATACATCCTTCTATTTTTGGGGAATATGTAGGGTACATATGATCTCAATCTTCTTTGGGTCAACTTGGATGCGTGCACTTGAGATGAAATGTCCCAAGACTATTCCCTATTTCATCATCAAAAAATACTTTTCATTACTCAAAGAGAGGTTGTGCTATGTACATCTGTTCAATACCTTCTCCAAGTTGTGTAATGCTTCATCATATGTGTCAACATATGTGGTGAAGTCATCCATATAAATCTCCATACTGTCATGTGCAAAATCAGAGAAAATACTAAGGACTACTCTTTGAAATGTAGGTGGAGCATTGCACAAACCAAAGGGTAAGACAAAGTATGCATATATCCCCCAAGGCCAATTAAAGGTTCTCTTATCCTGATCCTCTGAAGAAATCATAATCTGGTTATAACCACTAAAACCATCAAGAAAGGAAAAATATTTCTTGCTTGCTAATGAGTCAAGAACTTGGTCAATAAAAGGCAATGGAAAGTGATCCTTCCTGGTAGCAGTATTCAATTCTCTGTAATCAACACAGACCCTCCATTTACCACCTTTCTTGGGGACTATAACCAATGGTGAAACCCATTCACTATATGAAATGGGGTATATAAAGCCTGCATCCAAAAGCTTCTGAAGCTCAGGTTTAACAATTTCTCTGAGGGCTGGACTTATGCACCTCTGCGGCTACCTGATTGGTCTATATCCATCATCTATGTATATCTTGTGCATGCACAAGGTAGGATCAATACCTTTCATATCATTGTAATCCCAAGCAAATGTTGCTGAGTGTGTATGTAATATTTCATGCAGGGATTGTTCTTGTTCATCAGTTAATGTATTGTTAATGTTCAACATCTTACTTGGCTTGAATTCTACTTGTTTGGACAGTTCTTGAACGGAAGACAAATCAAGGCTGGGTAATACAGGTAATCATTGCTAATGTAATAATGCATGGAAGATTTGGGAGACTTATTCTAATGAACTACTAGGTATTATGCTGCTCAAAGGGTCTTGTAAGCAAGATAGGCAGTCTTGCTATTATTTTGTATAACATGAGCAATTAATTCATCTTCATTTGGAATATTCAATAAAGGGTTGCATTCTATAGTCATTAGGGTTTGCAAGGAATAGGTGTCCTCATCCTCCATGCTAGGCCAAATGGTTTGCTCAAGCTCATGGTATGGCTGGGCTGGTGGATATAAAACCAATTTCTTGGTCACTTTCCCATTAGATATGATCATGTTGCCAGACCTACAACCTATAAATGCCTCAGTAGTGGCAAGCCATGGTCTACCTAGTATAAGAGGATATCTGACAAGATTAACCTTAGGATGCAAAACTATGAAATCAACAGGGTATTCCCAAGAATCTAATGCAATGACCAAATCTTCTATGACTCCTTCAGGTTTGACTATAGACCTATCAACTAATTGCAAGACTATCTGAGTAGGCCTAAGGTTGTTCAATTGGATTGTCTGTATTGTCTCCTTGGTCATGACATTAATTATAGCTCCTAGATCTATCAAAGTATTCTTAATCAGAGTCCCATTGATCTTTACATCCACCACTGGGCTACCTGGATCTGTGTATTTGGGAACAGTTATATTACCCAACATGATGTCAGCAAGATTACCTAAAACATACACTATCTGAGGGTCTATTCTCTTCCTTCCTAGCTTCTTTATGTAAAGACCCCTAATAGTTTTGGTATAGATAGGAATATCCTTGATGGCTTGGATTAAGGGAATCTTGATAATTATATCTTTCAGCTAGCTGAGAAGGATAATATTAGTTTGGGTTGTTTGCTTTTACATGGCCAAGTGCTCAGGGAAAGGAGGAGACTTCTGTTGTAAGGTAGTTTGGGCATCTTGGGTTGATTCAGGTTCCAAGGGTGCTTATTTGAGGCTTCTTTAGTGGGTTCTTCATCTTCAAGCTCTGTAATTTGGGGAGATGAAGGCCCTGCAAGTTGCTTCCCTGATCTAAGATGAACATTACTCACTTCCATCCCATAGGTGGGATATTGCATTACCTCGTTAGTATAACCCTGTTGGATAGGCTTGTTGTTAGGGTTAGGTGTAGGTTGGGTAGGGGTTTGGGTAGGTCTAGGAGGTGGATTTTGAGGTGGTGGCATTATGGCTAGCTGTTGTGGTTGAGATGGAATCATAGGTTGCTAAAATTGTGCATTTTGTTGCCATTGTTGGCCCTTGTTTCACTAAGGTTGCCATTATTGCTGCTGAGTAGGCCATTGAGGGTTATAGTTGGGACCTTAGAAATTTTGTTGAGGCCATGAGTTAGGCTTTTTTTGGTTCCAACCAGCTTGTGGAGTAGGCCATTGGGGATTTCTCCATGCACTTGGGTTACCAGGCCATTGTTGAGCATTCCAAGCAGAGAAGTTCTGATTTGCAACAGGAAAGGGAGAATTAAAACTAAGTGGATTAGAGGGCATACCTTGCCTTTACTTCCAATGTCTCCTCTGAGCTATAAAGAATATAGTTGCCCATCTTCTTCTTTAAATGGTTGCAATTCTAGCCTCTCAATCTTTTCTTGAAGGATGCTGGCCACCCTTTTGCATTTACAGTTGGCCTTCCTCTGTCTACAGCTGGGTACTACTCAGTAAGCATTGCATATGCCTCTTCTTCTTTCTTTTTGATATGGAGAGTGTCCAACTATGTATCCGAATGGCTAATAATGCCCTCCTTCATGTTGGTCAGCAAGTTACTAATCTCCACTCTTGAAACTCCATTAGTTGCCTTGCTTGTGATGGTTGCTCTTTCTCCCCTTGGTTTTCTAGAAAATGTTCTAGAATAATTTCTACAGGCTATATAGATATATTCAAAGGGAAGTTGAGATATATCCCCTATTCCAATGAGATTGAGGGCATCCATGCAGTCATCATTAACTCCTCTTAAAAAGACCAGCTTCAGTGATTCTTCAGACAATATATTCTAAGGGTTTTTCTTCAAGGAAAATTAGAATCTTTCCACATAGTCTTCTAGTGGTTCATCCTCTTTCTGTGACATCTTAAAAATATCATCTCTTCTCCTATCATGTCCTCTGCAGTAGTTTTTATATTTTTCCAGGAACTTTGTCTTCATGGTATCCCAGTCTGGAATGACATATTTCCCCAGCCCCTTAAACCACCTTAAGGCAACATCTTTTAGTGTGGCAGGGAACAACTTGAGTTTGTAAGGATCAGTGGTGTAGTCATAACTCCTACACAAGACATCAAACTCAAATAGGAAAGTGTCAGGATCTTCAGTCACCAAGCCATAGAAAATAGGCAATGCAAAAGGTGGTATATTTTTCAGAGTAGTGCAACCCGTGCTTGGTTTGGGATAGGGAATTTAAATGTTGCTTGTCCAAGAGGATCCTCTACTGTATCTTTTTCCATGGTTCCAAAGGTCCCTTCTGTGGATGTGGAGGAAGCTGATGGAGATGTAGGGAGTGTTGATGAAGATGTAAAAGGAAACTCTCCTTCAGCACTTCCTACTGTGTTGTTGATAAAATCAGCTGTACCCTTGTTATTCTAAGAAATTGAATGGAGGAATCTACCTTAGTAATCTCTCTACCTCTGCATATAGTAATTTGAGCTTTATGTTTCAGCGGTCCTGCATAGTGTTAGTAGAATTCCTGGTGTTTCTTGAAAAATGAATTTATTAAATCTAATGCTGAAATCAAGATTTAACTATGAAAGAATATAAAACTAATGAGACTATGAAGATAGGACCATCCCAGGTAATGATGCCAAAAATGTAGAGGAAAACTAATGCATTGTAGACTTAAACAAAATCCAGGGTTAAACCTAACTGAATAGTCCACTCTATCATTGTATTCCTACATTGAATTATCAACCAAGGAGCATAAGCTTATGATGATGCTCGCACTATATATGCCTTCAAGACTCATTTCTATCCTAAACTAACTCATACAAACTTATTCTAATCAACTTAATTGACTGAAGTTTACAGAAATGAAAGAACAAAAAAAATAGTTAAAAACATAGTTGCTACATGTACCCTCAGCATAAGCTAAAGATAGCTATATTCATTAGAGAATTACACAATTAACTTGAAATACATAGAATGATAAAATAATTGACACTAACCTCCTCGGAGGACTTTAATTATGTATTCTATTCATGAATCACAATTATCAAAAATAGCAATCACGATTTCTTACTTATTTCACAATGCAACGTATAAGATAACATGAAACAATTTAACTAGAAATGCATGAATAAATAAGCGCATGTATGAAGTGAGAGTTAGTACCTTGCATGGCCAGCTCAAGGAACTATCTCACTTCTTCTGGAAACTAAATCTACTTCAGATCTTCACACATTTTCCATGACACATAGTTGAATTCAATTCATATCAAAGATAGAATCTTCTTCAGATTTTATTCAAAATCAAAACATGTTTGGAATAACTGATAATTGTAAAAACATAGTAATGGCTGTATAGATAGAAAGTAAAAATAACAACTAACTAATCAATGAACTCATCCCCTAACATATACAAAAGTGGGAGAGTTTTATGCGATCTTCCAACTAATTGTCACATCATCAATTCATCCCTGGATATCGGGATATAGTTTTGAGATCAACTTATTAAATATCTAGAACAAAGGAAGTAGAGTCCTATTCGAATAGAAATCCCACACAATGGCTCATGAATGAAAACACATAAGTTGTGGTTAGACTTCTAGAATAAGTCTTCTTCTTCATCTCTTGCATTTATTTTTCCATGATGACCATGTTCATCTGCATCAATCTTTACTTCTGGCACTTGGACTGCACTTTAATCAATTCCCCTATTTTGCACTCTGCTGCAATTACTCCTTCTTGGATGCTATGTCTTTGTTGCCAAGGTTAATTATCAACCATACATACACAAAATAATATTTCATATTAAACTTATGAAATCCTATCTATATTACATGCATATCAATAATTTAAATCATCCACTTGGTAATATAACCACCATATTCCATTTATTAGCATAGGTTTAAAGTCTCTGAGAAGTATATATGAAACAATATATAATAAAGGTAATGTCTGTAAGGTCCTTGCAAGATCATGTGAAAAGGTCTTAAAAACATATAAAAATATTATAAAAAGAAGTCAATATTTCAACCCAACGCAAATTTGCTATGCAAGCCATACAAAGAATAATACAATGAAATCTATACATCATGAATCATATAGCATAAGAATCTCTATCCTCAAATGCGATGACCCCAATGGTCTTCCACAAGCTGAGGCCAAGAGCATGGTTAAGGCACTTTTTCCACCCAACCATGAAGTACTGGACTTCCTTGGGTTTCTTCCTAACTCGAAGAAAGCACCGACCCTGCACGAGGAGCCTAGCAACTTGGAACGGTAAAGGAAGGAGAGAGTCTCTCGATATGTGCCTGATGCCTATATGCATTCCTAAACTAGAATGACATAATTCTTGCATACATGATGTGGCAGAGACATATATAACATATAATCTAGGCTTTTTAAATCCATCTATTTCAATGGTATAGTAGCTTTGGCCAAAGCAATAAATAATAAAAGTAGTAATTTAGAGAAAGTAAATTACTGTCTCTGGGAACCCACATTCAGCATCTTATTCCAGAAGGTCAATTCATTTCAAAAGCATAATTCAACTACTTCTAGTGTAACATAACAAAATCTATAAGTAATGGTCCATGCTCTCCACTAGTTGATTTTATTCGATAATAATGTAATATGATTCATAAACATTTAGACAACTCAAAGAATTTTATAGTTTCATGGAACAGGGATAAAGTTTAGGAGAAATAGAGAGACAATTAATTACAAGAGATTTTAACATAAATAAATACATAATCTTTCTAATACAAAATCATCGCTTGTCTATTCTTTCAAAAACATTAGTTGGATTTCTCTCTAAAGTTTTAATATAAAAAGATGCTTAACCAAATTAGTTTACAATTATAAAGTAACTAACCCTATTCTATTTTAATTCCAACCTAAATCTTCTAAGTTTATCTCATTTCATTTTCCTCAAGACAAGAATTAGATAGCTTGCTAAGTATGACTTTGTACAACAATTCTCTATTACTTACATAAAATGCTAATAATGATATTCAATTGTTGATCATCTCTATAAATTTTACCCATCATTCACTATTCAGATCTTAGCATTTAAGAAATCTATGGTTCGATTTAAAGAAACAAAATATTCCAAAGTTCACATTGGAAGGTTAAAATGGGACAAAGAGAACCAAATTTATAGATTTCTATTTCAACAATTGCTATTAATTTCTAGATCTCAAACTAGCTAAATGCCTTGGATTACCTTTATTAATAAAATTTAATTTTCATAGATAATGAGTTTATTATATAATCAGCCTGAAAAGGTTTTTCTCCCTGGTAATAATTATCTCAGTTCCATAACTTAAACTAGAAGACAGATAAAATTTAAAAAGAAATAAACTAATGGAATAGAGAGGAGGTGCTAGTCGATTCCCTTAATGAACTAAATATTCAAAGAGTCAAAATAGTACATTCTGCCAGCAAGCATTTAGAGGGTGACGTTTATCACGCTTTTAATCGAATGATTAAAAGACTCTTCAGTTTGCTTTTTGAGCCTGAATTTATTCTCAGCAATGACCATATAAGAAAGCTCAAAGTGTATAAAAGATGCGATTTTTGCAAGATAGTGGAAGGTTTTCTTAACGAGAAATGAAATAAACAAAAATCTTCTATATCAATGATTGATACATAAATACAACAATGATTGTAGTATATATATGCAAGCTATATATTAGATTCTGGCAGTGATTGAAAAAGTAGGTATATATAATGTGGAGATACAGACAACGTTTATAATATTGATATAGAAAAATACATAAAGCTGCAGATGTATCAACATTTATAGTATTTGCTTTAGGTAAAGTTTAACAGTGGGACGACCTCAAGAATTTTGGCGAGGTGAAAAAACAATGACAAGTAATATTTATACAGCGATGGAGGTGACACATCATCGTCTTTACACAGGAAAAATGACTCCCTAAAAGGTGTCAATTCTTACAAATAAGTCTAAGCTTGTATGATAAAGATGAAACTAGAACCTGCCACTTCTTAAACTCGGATCGGCTATACAAGAACAACTAAGTAGAATTGAATGCAAAAGCTTAAAATAAAGGTGATTTAGAATGGTTAAAATTGGTAAAGGTGATAAGGTTAAGTATATAAAAAAATATGGTAAAAATTATTGAAATTTCATAAACAGAGTTTCGACTCAGCAGGAGATATTTCTACTATAACATCGACATTAACAAAGTTTATATCGAATTACATACCCAGATTTGGTCAACAATCCTTTGTACTTTTGGGTATTGCCTCTGTTATTTGGACCCTTTTTTAATTTTTCTTTTGCTTCCTCTCTTCTGTGCATGCTTCTCACTTTTTCCTCCCTGTTGATTCTTCTTTTCTGTGCTATCCTCTGTTCTCCTTCCTGCATGCCCGTAGGGTATTCTATCTTCAAAATGAATATTGTTAATCCAACTTCTCTTTTTTAATGAAAGGGGCTTATTCCTTTTTATTCTTTTCTTTCCTTTTTCCCTCTTTCTTTCTTTTTCTATTTTTATTTTGCTTTGTTTTTGTGTTTTATTTCCTAAATTTAAGTCTTTTCTATTTGTCTATTTGTTTCTATCTCTTTGTTTTGTTTTCTAAATATTGCTTTATTTTTCTAAGATTTTTCTCATAGTTATCAAATAAAACATATTTCTATTTTTGAAAACTCACATGTAATATCTAATTTAATTTTATTAAATAAATTTCTACCACATAATTATTTCTAAATTAAGGATAATAATAATTCTAACTTCAAATAAAATCAAATAATAATTTAAAACTACTTTTATTTTCTCCATGAGAATTTGATATTAACTAACAATTAATTAAATAATCAACTATAACATAACAATGATTTTTCTTGAATAATGCAAAAAGCTAAGGATGGCGACATCGTGCATGGGAGAGCAGGCTAGGGCACCCAAGCCCTAGCTAGTAGGATCAAGCTTTCTCTATGTGCAGGGGATTTGCATGTCAATGGGGTCTCAAGGGGACTAGGTCTACTTCACCGTTTCTTCTTTTTTTCTAGTTTTAGCTGGCTGTGAGGCATCCTTTTGTGCAGGTGGTGGTGTGCAGGGTTTAAGGGTTTCCAAATCTAGGTTTTCTTCTATTGTGTGCCCTCTGGTTCATGTTTGCTGCATGTTGGGGGTGTTTTTCTTCCTTTGAGGTGTTGTCTTTGGTGGAGGTGCACCTGTTTGGAGCCATTGCTTTGGATTCGATGTGGTGTGGAGGGCATTTTGGGCCCTCACTCATTTGGTATAAATGGCTTTGAATGTGCCTTTGGATATTGTAGGTCATGCTTCTTCTATGGCTGGGGAGGATGTCAGAATACCCATTCAGTCTTCTTCTAGATTAGATGTGGTCCAAAATGGTTCCCATAAATTGCCAAAGGTGAATGGATGCTTGGAGAGGGCCCAGGAGCAGCTAATTTTAGAAATATAATCAGAGTTGGTAGCCAAGGATATTAATTACTACTGCAATCATGTTTTGATTTGTAAGTTCATGGGGATGAGGGTTTCTCCCCCATTTCTTGATACATGGATTCGCAAGACATGGAACCCAGAAGGAGATTTTGATATTTTGATGGCTGCAAATAACTTCTTTATGGTGGACTTTTCGTGTGTCTCAGATTAGAATAGGGCCTTCGAAGGAGGTCCATATTTTTATAATCAGGTGGGTCTCTTCATCAAACCATGGCATGATGGCTTTAACTCAGCGGAGGAGTTACCTTCTAGAATCCTAGTTTGGGTTCATCTTCCTCAGTTGCTACTTGAATGCTGGAGAAGTGATATATTCCAGTCGATTGCATTGTTGCTGGGAAAACCTATTTGTCCTTCTCAACAAACTTTGAATAAGAGAATTTTTTCTTATGCTAGGGTTTGTGTTGAAATTGATTTGAGCTACTTGCTTCCATATTCTATTGATATGACTGTTGGGTCTTGTTCCTGGACTCAGCCATTAGATTACGAGATGTTACCTTTTAGGTGTCAGCTATGTCATGAATATGGTTATCTTCAGCGAAGGTGTCCCTGAGCTTCTGGTGCAACTGGTTCAAGTAGTGCTCCTACTTAGCCTGATTTGAAAGCAGATAAGGGTAAAGCCCCCATGCAGGGAGGTGGGGCTGATAAAGAAGGTTTTATTCTGGTTAAGTCTCATAATCATGGTCGAGGCTTGAGGAGATCCCTCAAGGATAGGCAAGAGGAGGAAAACTTCAATTGATTTGAGACGTTGGAGGATTTGGTCTAGGAGGAAGGTTTTCAGGTGGACTAGCAGGCAACAGTTGGATCTTTTACTAAGGTTGTTCCTAGGGATTAGCCTAATGTGATTCCTAGTTCAGATTAGCTTGGTGAGTAGGATACTCAGATGGACACTGAATTACCTCCTTCGGCTCCTATTCAGGGAGCATTGGATTTGGTACTAGAAGCTTCTGGTGGCTCTCCTAGTATTGGTGGTGTTTTCTCTGAAGTGCAGGGTACTCCAGACTCAGGAAAAAGTAAGGCTCCTTCCCCAGCCTTGGGTTTGCATCCAAAAACCCTCAAAAAAGGGGCTCCTGAGAAACCTCTTAAGGTTGGTAAAAAAAGGACCTAGAAAAGGTAAAGCTAATTGGTGAGACATTGGTTGAGTCGGGTTCGGTGAGGACTATTGATGCTCACTTCTCCCAACCCCAATGATGATTGTGCTCTCTTGGAATGTGAGGGGTATGAATAACATCCCTAGACAAAAGGCTATTCAGGATTTGGTTCATATTCATTCACTTGATGTGGTTTTCCTTCAGGAAACTAATTTATCAGTTGATAGTATGATGAGTGTGGCTTCAAAGATTTGGAGTCGCGGTCAATGTCAATGTGTTGGTCCACTTGGTAGCTCTGGTGGGGTTGCATGCTTATGGGACCCACATAGAGTCAGGGCAATTTGGTGGTACTCTTGTAGAGGTTTGATTTCTTGTGTTGCTTCTCATCTTGAGTCTGGAGAGAGAGTACTCTTTTCTAATATCTATGCTCCGGCTGACCTTCATGGCAAGGTAAAGTTGTGGGGTTTTGTCAGATATGTGAGGACTTTGGATCCTTATCTCCCGTGGATTCTAGCCAGGGATTTTAATGATGTTTCTTTGGATGAGAAGAGGGGAGGCATTGGTTGCTTAGAGCCTGCTTCTGATCTCTTGAAGGTTAATGTGGCTCTCTTAAATTTGGTTTACATCAAGCCTGTTAATGGGGTCTTTACTTAGAATAATAGGAGATGTGGGGACACTACTATTTCTGAACACCTGGATAGATTCTTTGTGTCCAATTTTTGGTTGGGGGACATGTGGCTGACTAGCTCTGAGATTTTGGATGGGCAGGGTTCTGATCATTGGCCAATCAAACTTACTGTTGAGCTACCTCGGCATTGTGTAAAGCAGTCTTTTAAGTTTCAGCTCATGTGGTTAAGAGATGACTCCCTCCATGATCTTCTCAGTTGGTGGAATTTGGGGAAGCCATCACATGGGACCGCTATGTACTCCTTCTCCAAGAGGCTCCAATATGTGAAATATAGGTTGAAACGATGGAATAGGCAACACTTTGGTAATGATTTCTATGCAAAGTAGTCTGCTCAAGCTCAATTGGACTCGATCACTAGGTAGATTCTTGATCGGGGCCTCACTAAGGATCTGGGTTTGCTGGAAGCTGCTGCTGTGAAGGAAGTTGAGGAATGGGAATTACGTGAGGAATTGTTTTGGAAACAAAAGTCCCGAATCGAGTGGCTTTAGGTGGGAGAAAGGAATACTTCTTTCTTCCACAATTCAATTAAAGATAGGAGACAAGGTAATGTCATTTCTTCTCTCAGGTCTTCGAATGGGGAGATTCTCTCCTCCTCTACTTCTATTTCTACCGAGGTTGTTCATTTCTTTTCTATTCTACTATCTGAGGATTCCCTTCCCGCGGAGGTGGATGATGCTGATATTTTGAATAGTATTCCACCCTTAATCACCAATGAAATGAATGCTTCTTTTCTTAATCCTATTTCTTCATCCGAGCTTGAAACTATTGTGTTCCAGATGAAAAAAGGAAAAACTCCAGGGCCTGATGGTTTCTCAGTTGAGTTCTACTAGGATTTTTGAGAAGTGATTAAGTTGGATTTGTTGGAGGTCATTCATGAATCTTTCATGAATAAACAAATGCTAAAATCCATGAATGCTACCTTCCTTTCTCCCATTCTAAAGAAGGATGGAGCTAATTCTTTGGATCGTTTTAGGCCCATTGCCTTATGTAATGTGGTTTACAAGATTATTACTAAGTTGATTGCTGAGTGGTTGAAACCCTGGCTAAGAAGGTTAATTTCTAAAGAGTAAGGGGGTTTTGTGGCTGATAGGTAGATTATGGATGGTGTCATCCTTGCAGCTGAGACGATTCATTCTATGGATCATTCTAAAGAAAAAGCTATGTTTATTAAGTTAGATATGGCTAAAGCTTATGATCAGGTTAAATGGGCCTTCTTATTTAAGATTCTGGGAGTGTTTGGTTTTTCTAGTGAATGGATTGAATGGGTCAAGAGCTGTGTTACTTCTCCTTCTTTTTGGTGCTGATTAATGGTGAGCTAATGAAGTTGTTTGGTTCTTCTAGGGGGCTTAGACAAGGGGACCCTTTATCCCCCTATCTGTTCATCTTATTGGCAAAGGGTTTGTGAATTAGATCCCAGGTGGAGGCTAGTTTGATTAAGGGATGGAGTTTTGGAAACAATATTTCCCCTCAGTCATATTTGTAGTTTGTTGATGACACAACTTTGATGGGCAGAGCCAAGATTGAGGAGGCTTCTGGTTGGTACATGATTTTGGACTATTATTTGGCTACGTTAGGTCAAAAAATTAATGAGGGTAAGTCTTTTATCTACTTCTTTCATACTCTACAGGCTATTCAGAGGAGAATTTCTAGTATCCTTCATTTCCAGATTGGCACTCTCCCTTTTGTGTATCTTAGTATTCTTCTTGCTATTCGTTCAAATCCTAAATTGTTCTGGCAGGAGATTATGGATAAGTTTAGAAATGTGGTTAGTCATTGGACTAACAAGTGGCTCTCTTCTACAGGTAGGGTGACTCTTCTAAAGTTAGTGGTGCAGGCTCTTCCTCTATACAGATGTTTTGTTCTCTCTGCACCTTTCAGCTTTATCAAAGACTTTGAGAGTTTGTCTCGACAGTTCGTTTGGTCTGGCAACCTCCTCCACAGGAAGTGGAGTTTGGTCAAGTGGGAAGCTATTTGTAAGCCGAAGCAGGTTGGTGGTCTGGGTCTGCTTAGAACTGATTTGAATGGGCAGGCTTTAGCAGCTAAGTTGTATTGGCGGTGGTGTTCGCAACAACACCAATCATGGGCAAAAATTCTTACCTCAAAGTATTTGGGTGCAGTTGAGAGTGTGGATGTTTCCTGCTTCAGTTTGGAGGGGAAGGGTTTTGTGATTTGGAGTACCATCAAAAGGGGTGCTAAGTTGGTCAAGCATGGGTTGTTTTGGATTTGCAATGGTGGGCAGAATGCTCTCTTTTGGCATGATTCTTGGAATGGTTATCCTCCCATTTCATCTACTCACCCCCACCTATAGAATTTGAGTAGGCATTTTATTGATGCTAGGTGGTGCCATGTTGCTGATTTTAAAACTCTTCAGAATTTGGGACAAGTTAGTGTGTATAGATGGAAGGTTCCGCAGGAGTGGCCTCCTGGTGGGGCAGCTGGGGATTATCAGGAGCTTGTTGCGATTTTGTCAAGGTGTGTCTACACTTCTCTTCCTGGGAGAGATGTGTTGGCTTGGGGTCCTGATCCAAAAGGTAAATTTTATGTTGCCTTAGGTTATCAAGTTCTTGATAAGAAAATGTTTGGGAGCTCGAAGGTCTTGTGGTGGAAACAGGTTTGGAATAAGTTTGCCTGGCCTAAGTGTAACTTCTTATCATGGTTAGTTGTTCAAGGGAGGTACCTTACCTGGGAGAACCTCTGGAAATGTGGGTTTCAGGGGCCCTCTATATGTGTTTTGTGTGGTGGGCATGAGGAGTGCACCCCCCATCTCTTCTTTCAGTGCTCCTTTGTGAAAGTTATTTGACATTTCTAGTGGAATCTCTAGCATATACCGTGTAGACATGCTTCTTCTTTAGAGGACTTTTGGAGGATTCTGGGGCCTTCCCCTGTAAAGACCTATTTTCTCCTCACTGCTTGGATAATTGGCCCTAGTTTGATAATTTGGCATATTTGGTTGGAGCACAACCGTAGAATCTTTTTGGACAAGAAGTATACTTGTTGGTCAGCTCTAGTTGAGGATTTTGGGGGTTCTGTAGGAAAATTTGGCTGCTAAGTGTGATTTGTCTATCCCTATTGTTTCTGGTGACTATGATGTTGTTGAAGCCCTGGGTCTCTTTGGGGGTGGACAGAAAAATATGAGGACGGTTCAACATGGGCATGGGAGAGCGAGGGTTTTTTGAATGGGTCATTGGTGTCCTCCCACTATGGGGGAGCTGAAAATCAATACTGATGGATCTTCCAGAGGTAATCCTAGCCATGTTGGAGTTGGTGGCATTGGTAGGGATAGTTCGGGGGTGGTAATTTTTTCTTCTCTATATATAGAGGTCAGCATACAAATAATCTCATGGAGGCTCTTGCTATTCTTCTAACTTTAGAGCATGCTTGTGCCCTTGGATGGAAGTGGATTATTTGTGAATCAGATTCTCAGGTGGTCATTGATATGTTGAATAAGAGATATTTTGAGGAGGTGAACTGGCAACTTGCAGTGGTGGCCAAACAAATTGTTTCTCTGAGCAAGGCTTTAGATTCTATTACTTTTTATCATGTACCATGGGAGTGGAATAAGGTGGGCAGATGGTTTGGTGAGGTGGGTGTCTGAGAAGATGGAGACTTGGAATGTGGATGATTGGGGAAACCTTCCTGGTGATTTGGCCCCTATTCTTGAAGATTGGGTTATGGAGGATATGAGGAGCTTTTTGGGTGTTACTTAATTCTTGATTTTGGTTGTGTCCCTTATGGGTGTTTCTTTCTACTTTGTAATGATTTTATGATTCAATAAAGTTTTTACCACTTTTTATTAGAAAAAAACAATGATTTTTCTTTCTAATAAAATAAGAAGCAATATAATATGATTAATTAATGCAATTCCAATGCAACTATATGCACCTAAGTGTCAGTGTGTGAGAGAGACCACTCCATCCTAACCCTACTAGGTAGCTAACCCCCTCTACCTTAACCATACCCTTGTCTTCGACAATCTACAACTCATGAAACTCAAAATTTCCATTAATAGGTTAGTGTCCAAATAGCCGAAGCATAACCAAAGCATTACATCTCATCATTTCAATAAAGTATTATTCACTATATCATTTCAAGATAAAATTTATTCACCTATCTCATATTTCAAAATAAAATAATATCTATTTAATCCAGATCAAAATAAAATAACATTTATTTAATCCACACATAATTAGCCATAAATAGCTTCAAATATAGTAAGTTCAGAATGCATCAAAGTTTGAGACGTGACATTTATCAATCTTAAGACCTTTGAAGGATAGTTACTCCACCATTTGATTCTACCACTTCCTATTCTAACTCTCCTACGCATTCCTTGATTGACCAACCAATCCGCTACCTTATTGCCTCCCCTTCCAATGTGAGACACCAGGGTCTCCTAAAAACTACATCAAACCAACTTGGCTTTGTGAATTAGCACACCCAACTTCCAATTCTTCACCTCTCCTCCATTAAGAGTGTTAACAATTATCTTAGAGTCCCCCTCAATCCACAACTTCCTCCACCCTTTCTTCCAATCTATCATGAGTCCACAAAGCATAGCTCGAGCTTTAGAGAAATTGTTGGACTCAAAACCAAAATCATAAGAAAACATCCCCAATGGTTGACCCTCATGATTCCTAAAAACTCCACCACCAGTCTCACTGGGGTTCCCTTTTGCTGCCCCATCAAAGTTAAGTTTGACCCAACCTACTTCTAGTTTCTACCAAACTTCTTGCTTCTTCTTCTTTATTTGCTTACTTCCCTTGTTACCTAACCAACCATATCTAGGCCAAGAATTATCCCAAGGCATCTCTATATCCTCTATGAACCACTATACTTTCCCATGCACATTCCCCAACTCCCCCACTGTACTTTCCACCAGATCTCAAAATGTTTCTATCTCCCTTTCCTTCTCTTGGAATATTCTCCTATTCCTCTCTAGCCAAATATTCAAAATGATAATTGTAGGGAATATCATATAGACAAACTTCAGGCTAGGGCTCCTAATCTTCAAAGCCCAAATATCCAAAAGATGCCACACTCTTTTTGGCATTACCTAATTAAGCTTCCACTTTCTCAAAAAGGAATGCCACAACTCCGTAGCAAAATCAGAGTGCATGAACAAGTGATCATTGGTCTATGCTTCCTTTTTAAACATTATACACATTGAAGGCTAACTTCTTCCTAGTTTTTACATAGTCTCTCCCATGTTAGGTCTCTACCCCTCCAAATAATCCAAAGAAAAGTGTTCACCTTTGGTAACCCTATTTTAAACCAAATCTGCTCGCATGCATCTGCCTTAGCTGCATCTCTATTTACAAAATACATCTCATTAAAGCCGCTCTCACTGAAACCCTTCCACTCCCCTAACCAGACCAAGCCATGCAATCTTCGGTGTTCCTCATTGAGATGGGCCATCTATCCAATTTCTCTTGAATCCTAGCACATTCTTTGGCCAACTCACAAGGGGCCACTAGGCTTTTCCATTTCCTTCCATGCTGATCTTGTTCAATATAATTCTTAACCTTATCACCCTTCACCTCCTCAAAGTGTTGAATCAATAGTCGGTAAGTGAGGACCCTAGCCAGAGGCTCGCCACCTATCCAACAATCATGCTAGAACTTGATCCTCTCCCCATTCTCAAACTACCATTCAACATGATGAATCAAAAACTTAGCACATACTCTCAAGAAGTTCCACACACTTGATCCTCTAGGAATGTTGCAACTGAAAAGATTGTTAGCATCACTCTGGACGTACTTATCATGTATTATTCTGCTCCAAAGATGATCTATATATAGAAAACAAACTTGGAGGGAAAACAAGGAATTTGAGTATAGATCTTACATAAAAAAAAATAGAATAAAGTAGCATTGAGAATATTAGCAAAACCATTTAAAGACATTTTAGAAAACTATTAGAAAAACAATATTAGAGAAATGGGCAACTTGTTAACTAAACATTTGGGGAACTTATCTTTTTTTACAAGAGATTTCTTACACTTTTCTTTCCCCTCCAACTTGCAACACAAATTAATTTTTAAAAGGGCTTAAACTATTTTTATAACTATTTTTCTAGGGCTCTTAAGTTCCCCTATAGGAGTTAGAAGACTAACTTAGCTATTGGATTAATTAATCCCACTTAGGGACTATTAATCCTTTTTGACTTATTCTATAGTCTAGAATTAATCTATGATTGGAAATTTAATTGTGTTAATCTCTAGAGAATTAATTTAAATGATTAGACCTTTTACTTGTAAAATGAGATTATATTTATTTTTGGTTAAAGTTAGAATGTATTGATTTATTAAATTTTCTAAAATCAAAATAAATCATATACATGTTTTTGTTTGAAAGATTTATTCTTTTCATAATTATTTAAATGCCAGTTTTAAGTTAATTTTTTCATAATTATTTAAATGCCAGTTTTAAGTTAATTTTTTGAATGCAAGTTAATTCAAATTAAATTATTTAATTATTGAGTTATTTTTTACTCGATCCTTGGACATTGTTAGTTAAATTTTAATGTCGTAAACTTTGGATCAAATTTAGAGTAACTAAAAGATTAGTTAAATTTATTTCATTCACATTTTAGATTTATATTATTAATTTATTTAGATTAGGGTTTGAACTCTAGTTAGGTGTTAGGTCTCGCCTTTAAGGTGGGATCATTTTTCCACAACATCTAGGAACCTTAGGGGATTTTTAACCTCACTTAGGGCCTCCCCTTGTGGTGTCACAAGTCATGTTAAACCAAACCCTAATTAGGTTAAACTCCATATTGCAGGAGCATGAAAGGAGTTTCGTACCACCCTCTTCTCGCTTCCACCTCCCTGCTTTATGTGGTGTCTCATATGTGCATTGCATGTGCAACATTGTTGTATGCACACATTAAATGAAGGCACATGTAGCACGTGAGCACGTGTTAGAGTTGATTTTAGTAAACATTTTGTTAGTTTAGTTTTCATGTCCATGTGTAAACTATGGGTATGATAATGTAGCTACCTCTCCTCTTAATTAGAAAGCTATTCAAATTATCTTAGTTTTATTTGAGAGGTTCTTGATTTCATAGTATTTCTCCATTTCTATGATCTAAGTTTCAGCACCATCCCCTAATGTCTTTCCAAAAAACTTAGGAGATGCCACCTTCTTCAGATCTTTTGTTAATTACATTTCAATCTTATCTCATTTACTATCAATTCTTACCTCCTCTTCACCAAAAACCCACTCATCATTACTTTACTAATTAACATAGGTTTATTGATATACATTTTGATTTGGTATTGAAATATTTATTCTAACTTTACGCTTTAGGACATCCATCCTTTCTCGAGTGTCAATTAATAGAGCCAGAATGCAATCCAACTTATCTCAATGTTCATTATCATACCCTAGACCACACTGATCAGAATTTTGTGACTGTTCCATAATGACTATTTCAACTATATATATCCTTGTAAAGTTAATGAAACATGTTAAATAGCGAAGTAGACTCAAGGCCCTCATGTTTAACCTAGAGGCTCTGATTCCATATGAAACATCACTCCATATATCACATGAATTAAAACAAGATCTAATGAATAATATCAATTCAACATCCATCAATAATAATGAATTCAAAGATTGAACATTATACCAATGATTATACAAAAATGAATTTTAACATATGATCTCAAACTAATCATAGTTGTCAAAACTCGTTTAGTTTTATACAAAGAACTAAATATTTACAATTGACTCTACAATTAATTACAATGAGAATAAATTTATTTACCACATTTTTTCTACATCATAATAAGTAATACACATTTACTTTCTGTCAATTTTAATTTCTACATACTAGAATCTTCTTTCCAAAGTCTTCTTTTGTAAACTCAAAGAAGAGAGAGTATCATTAGAATGACTTCCACCCTACCATGAAGAAATAAACTTCCCCATGCTACTCCATAAGAGAAGCCTGACCCATCACAAAGAGTCTAGCTAACCATGGTTGACATGCATAAAAATCTATGCTATCATGCTATTAAGTTAACATTAAAGCATTCTTAACTGATGCTCAACAAGAAAACATATATCTAAATGCAATGTTCTTTAGCACCATGATGTGGCAGAGAAGAAACTCAAATTATTCATTATACTAACATTTGAGTAATAGCTTGGCCAAAGAAATTTTTTATACACAGAGGTTGAACTTGACATGTTATAAGTAAGTCGTAAGAAAATATCACTAACTTTGACATAGCCACATTAGCACCCATTTGAATGCATTTCCTTGTTTATATAACAAATTATTATTGGAACCAATCAAGTAATCAAGCAAGTTTCATTTACATATCATTCTAGGTGAATAAACAAAGTTATTTCACACTGCTAATTAGTCATAATCTAAACTTCATATCATTAATTTGAGCAATCTACAATATGAAACACCTCCTTACTCTTGTATTTAAAACAACAACTAAATAAAAAATTTTATTGTTCAAGGTTTCACATACAATAATAAAATATAAAGTCACATGAATATAATAAGGAAACAAATATATATTTCATACATTGCGAGGAATAATGTTTACACTTATATATAAATTTATTATTGGAACCAATCAAGTAATCAAACACGTTTCATTTGCATAATCATTCTAGGTGAATAAAAAAAGTTATTTCACACTACTAAGTACTCATAATCTAAACTTCATATCATTAATTTGAGAAAACTACAATATCAAACACCTCCTTACTCTCGTATTTAAAACACCAACTAAATAATAAAAAATTATTCTTCAAGGTTGCTCATACAATAATAAAATATAAAGTAACATGAATATAATAAGGAAACAAATATAGTGGGAGGTAGGGAGGGGGCCCTACACATCATTAATGTGTAGGGATGGACTTATAGGGTGGCGGATTCATTTCGAAGGCAATTAACAAGACTAATGGCGATGAGGATTACATGCTTGAAGTGACAGGATCATCTACTTTTGATAGAATAGCTAGAGCCATGCCACCTCACTATAGCAAGTTAATAATTCTCAAGCATGTAAGCCCTTCTCACATGAAATCATTTTATTTCCCTCTCGGCCTTGGAATTTTCAAGGAGCGATAGGGCTAAGTGGAGAATGGGTAGTCACATAGTTTCTTCATTGTTCTCATGGTGAACAGATCTCAGTTCATCGTTCGTGTTTCAACATAGGGGGTAATCTTTCTAGGAATGGATACTCCAATCGAATTGGAGAGTGTTGTAAGACAACTAGCTTTTGTTGGAAAGGTGTTGGACCAGAGGTTGAAGAGAATCCTTCAAATTTGTGATGATTTTATCATAGCAGCGGTGAAGGTAATTCTGGGGTGGAGCTATGTAGAGGGCGGGGAGTTCTACACAATGGATTCTTCCATCGTGTCTAGGCTCCTTGTCGTCATTCTTGATGTGGACACTCCCAAAGATTCAGCAGAGCTTATTGTAAGAAAATTGTTCAAGGCTAATCTCCTAGTGGGGTTGAAGGAAGTCCTTATGGCGGCCTCCCTGGGGGTTGGGATTCCAAGGCCGATAGACATGGCAAAGCTACATGACCCAGATGAAGTGGTAAGATTTTTCCCCTTCCTTTTGGATTTAAAAGGTACGGTTCTGTTAGTACATAGGGAGAATGCGAAGGTGCTAATTTCTTTCCTGAAGAAATAGTTGCAATTGGATCCTTATGAAGGGTTCGTGTGGGTGGAGGAGTTCAGGGATTTTTCCTTCAATCTAGGTTTTATGTGAACAGAGGTGGTAGCTTCTTGTGGGTTTGTTTTTTTTTTCTTTTCGCACAGCTCCTTTTAAGCTTCTTAGTTTTTGGTGCTTAGCCTCCTACGGTCAAGAATTTTTCTGTTTATTTCAGTTTCAGGTCGGGTGTTTGGATCATTGGCTCTGTCAGGGTTTTTGCTTCATTGCCCTACTAGTTATGTTTCTCTGCTAAAGCTTGATGGCCTATAGGCCAGTTTTGGTCCTATAAATATAAATGTAAATGAATTAGTAGGACTGTGGCAGGCCTTGCATGGTCATTTTCCCCTCTAATGGCAACCCTGCGAGGTCATAGAGCTAACAATTTAGAAAGGAATGGAAGAAATATACAATCTATAAGTAGACTGTTATGTAAATTTTCTATTTTCAATATCAATATAAACTACTCTTATGAATAAAAACAAAAGGAAACAAATATATATTTCATATATTGCGAGGAATAATGTTTACACTTATATATAAATTTATTATTGGAACCAATCAAGTGATCAAACAAGTTTCATTTGTATAATCATTCTAGGTGAATAAACAAAGTTATTTCATACTATTAAGTAGTCTAAATTTCATATCATTAGTTTGAGAAATCTACAATATCAAACACCTCCTTACTCTTGTATTTAAAACGCCAACCAACTTTTTAAAAAATTTCCTCAAGGTTACTCATACAATAATAAAATATAAAGTCACATGAATATAATAAGGAAACAAATATATATTTCATACATTGCGAGGAATAATGCTTACACTTATATATAAATATAGGACTTGAGATATTGGAATGGTAAATTTCCACAAAATTCTATTTTAGAGATTCAACATATCTACTCTATAGATAACTTTCCTATAA
The DNA here is from genome assembly GCA_027924645.1 of Cunninghamia lanceolata. Lineage (NCBI taxonomy): Eukaryota > Viridiplantae > Streptophyta > Pinopsida > Cupressales > Cupressaceae > Cunninghamia > Cunninghamia lanceolata. Next base: position 2,092,865 of record BSBN01000665.1, read on the forward strand.
AATTCAATAAACTCAAACATATATATATAACTCAAACAATCACATTTAAATAAAACTATATAGCTTGAAAAGTATAAATGTAATGAAAAATCTACATAAAATTGGGTGGCTGAGTGATAAGGGAGCAACAAAATGATATATAAATATAAAGGAAAAGAAGCTAATCTCTACCCAAAAGGGCTTTCTGAGGCTCGCCCCTCTTAATAGGGCATAGCCTTACAAAGCCTAACCGCCCATTCAAACAATGGATAATTTTTTTGTTTTAATAATCTGTAATCTACTCTTCCAAATTTGGCCGCCCCCTTGGCAATAATGGTAAGCATGATTTTGGTTTCAAATAAAATTAAACCCAGTTGCCCATGATAAACCCTTGATGAGAAAGGGAAAACATACACACGTTTATTAACTAGGTGTTTGACTAATTAGTACAATACATAGAAAAAATTAAAGATTCAAGAAATTACTTGGATTTTAAGAAGCCAATTTGGTTGGGCTCTTCCAATTACAAGATATGCACAAAAGGTTATGAAATAATTTGAAAAACCTTTAAGAAAGACAATCTGGCAGGTGTAAAATAGAACTAAAAAAACATTGCAATTTTTGTTGAAAATAATAGTGATAACTACATACATAAATAAACTATTCCTTGGCACAAAAAGGGTAGATTTTTGTAACAAAGAGTATTTGCATTGATAAATAAGAATAAAATAAACATTACCTTTAGAGTGTGGAAATAGGAAGACATACTAAGCAACCAACAGAAAACACTCTTCCAGAGTGAAGAAGCTATATGCCAAAAAAATTTCAGCCAAACCAATATCTCCCAAAAATGATTTCTTTTTACCATTAAAACCTCTTTTACAAAATGGTTCTCCTTGTATGAACATGGAGAAGAAGATTTTAATTCTCAAACAAATGCTCCATTTTTCTTGCTGGTAGTTGTCAAGTGTTGGAGAATGAAGATTTTAAATTATAAAAAAATGTTTCATTTTGATGAAGGGGGTAAATCATAAAACACACAACAACAGAAATTGCACACAAAAAATAGAACTTTCTTTTATTGATTTGGACAACTTATTACATTACAGAAGCTCAATTACAATAAGAGGAATCAATCCTCCACACTAGAATCTTCTGTCTTATGTAACCCCAAATCAGCTAGGGTTTTTATTTTCCCACCTATTCTTGACTCTACACTTTCCCCCTTAACTCTACTACTGCCCAGGGTTCCCAAAATAGTCATAAATAGCACTTTTTGGTGGCCTCCAGCTAAATTTTGAAATTTGCAACTCCATCCAAAAGTAGATCAACTTTCAGGAAGCATAACTTTTGATCCAGGTGTTTGATTGACGAACCATTTTAAGTACCAGAAAGCTCATGATATGAACTATCATGCTAGAAATCTGTAAATGGATTTCCATGAACTTTTGGGACATTATGGGATGTTTTAGTACCTCATATCTCGTTACAAAAATTTTTAGGGGCTTTTTGGAAAACAAAAGCTTTAATATCTTTCAGCTCACAATTGATCTTTGCCTGATTCCTTCACCAAAGGTCTTATATTTTAGTTATGAAGCTTTCTGGAAGTTTTCTCTTCAATCCATGTCCAAATGAAAACTTTCCTAAAATAGCAAGTAAACTTTCCAAAATTGGCAGTTCGCTATTTTTAGCAGTTTGAAAAAAATTGAAAGTCTTGCATCATTATTCCGGAGATTAAGGAACTAGAAATACTAATAATGGAAAGAAATGAAAACAACTATAATGATTTTGAAGCAACATATTTTTGAGTGATACAAGATTGCCCTTACACCACTGGATGCTCCTGCATCAGACACCCAGGGTAATTTGAGAAGTGACCCTATCACGTCTTAGGTGTTTCTTTGAGGAAAACCCAAACGGTCAACCTCTACCTTAGACAACCAAGAAGAATCTTCAAGTGGTCTTCCTTTCCAATTCACTAGATATTCTCATATTACCTGTTCCGATTACTTCTTCTCACACGGCTATCCAAGATCTCTTCTATCTCATCCATTGAAGTAGATGCCAGAATACTCCACTGTTCTTCTATTGGTCCATCCTCTGTTCCACCTTCATGATATTTTGTTAAATCAACAATGTTGAACACAGAGGAAATATTGATCCCACTCGGCAGCTCTACCCCATATACATTTCCTGAATCATGCTTCTTCAAGCTTCTGCTCGGTCCAAATTTCTTCATTTTTAACTTAAATTATATGTTCCAATTGGGAACCTTTCTTTTCTCCAGTGAACCATGACATCATCTCTTACCTGGAACTCCTTATATCTCCTCTTCTAATCTGCCTTAGCCTTGTATTGAATATTCATCTTATTAATATTCTTTCTCACCTCTTCATGCAAATTCTTTAGGTGTTCTACAAAGTCTACTGCCTCGGCACTTGCCCTTTCTCCTTTGTCTAGCTTCCTTAACTCTAAAGTATTTCTTGGACTATTCCCATATACAATCTGGAAAGATGATTTACCAGTACTCCTATTGACAGAATTGTTGTAAGCAAATTCTGCCAGTGGTAAAATCAAATCCCATCCCTTGGGATGATCTCCTACTAAGCATCGTAGCAGGTTACCCAAAATCCTATTCACCACTTCCATTTGTTCATCAGTGTGTGGATGGTGTGTAGAACTGAACTTTAAATCTATCTTCAACTTCTTCCAAAATGTCCTCTAGAAATAACCAACAAACTTGGTATCTCGATCTAAAACTATGCTCTTTGGTAGACCATGTAATCTCACCACCTCTCTAAAAAATAACTTTGCAATATGAATAGCATCATTAGTCTTCTTGCAAGGAATAAAATGTGCCATCTTTGAGAATCTATCCAGCACCACAAAAATGGAATCATGTCCTCTCCGCATCCTTGGTAAACCAAGAACAAAATCCATACTAATATCATCCCATGGCTTCTCTGGTACATGTAATGGCTGATATAGACCTGCATTCTGACTTGCTCCTTTCTCCATCTGACATACTCTGCAACTCTACACAAATTTCCTCACATCTTGTTGCAACTATGGCCAATAATAATTTTCACCAACAATAGCAATGGTCTTATCTCGACCAAAGTGTCTGGCCAAGCCTCCACTATGCTTCTCCTTAATCAGGTTCTCTCTCATGGAACTCCTTGGAATGCACAACTGGCTTCCTTTAAACAACATGCCATCTTGGATTATGAAATCCAGCCATTTTGTCCTATCCAAAGTAACAGGTTCTAGACAAGCTTTCCAAGCCTCTGCAAAATCTAGATATTCAGGATACAAACTTTTGAGCTCATTGAACCCAACAACCTCTATGTTCATTTCTGTCAATAAATTTTGCCTTCTGCTTAAGGCATCTGCAACTCTGTTGGACTTCCCACTCCTATGCTTCAAAACAAAAGTATAACTCTGCAAAAACTCAACCCATTTTTAGTGCCTTTGATTCAACTTTCCTTGACTATTAAGATACTCTAAAGCTTGATGATTAGTATATAAAACAAACTCTTTTGGCAACAAATAATATCTCCATTTCTTCAAAGCCTGAACTATTGCATAAAATTCCTGATCATAAACAGAATACTTTTTCTTGGCATCATTAAGCTTCTCACTAAAAGAGGCAATGGGCTTACCTTCTTGACTCACAACAGCTACTATAGCACTACCACTAGCATCATAATCTACCTAAAATACCTTATTGAAATTTGGAAGTGACAAAATAGGTTGCTCTGTGACTTTCTACTTCAGTGTATAAAAGCTTTTATCTGCTCCTTTAGTCCATTTAAACTCTTTTCTATCCCCTCTCATTGTCTCCATTAGGGGTGCACAAATGCTACTAAAATTTCTGATAAACTTTCTGTAAAAACTTGCCAAACCATGAAAAGATTGTACCTCTTTGGTACTCCTTTGTGTAGGCCATTCAAGGATAGCTCTCACCTTCTCTAGGTCCATCTTAAGACCTTCCTCTGAGATAACAAATCCTAGGTATACCAACTCCTTCTTTGCAAAACTACATTTCTTCAGATTAATTAGCAACTTCTCCTCCCTCAGCTTCTCTAAAACTCTTCTGATATGCATCAAATGCTATCCCAAGTCTTACTAAAAATCAAAATATCATCCAAATAAACAATAACAAAACTTCCCAAAAATTCTTTCAGTACCTCATTCATGAGCTGCATGAATGTGCTCAGTACATTGGTTAGCCCAAATGGCAGGACTAACCACTCATACAAACCTTCCTTTGTCTTGAAGGCTGTCTTTCATTCGTCTCCTTCTCTGATTTGGATCTGGTGATACCCACTCTTCAGGTCAATCTTCATGAAGTACTTGGATACACTCAAATAATCCATTATGTCATCCATTCTTGGCAATGGAAACTTATACTTGATCGTGATCCTATTTATGGCTTGAGAATCTGTACACATTCTCCACTCTCCATCTTTCTTTGGTGCTAGTACTATAGGTACCACACATGGACTTAGGCTCTCCCTTATTAATCCCTTCCTTAACAACTCATGAACTTGTCTCTTCAACTCTTCATTCTCTGTTGGAGTCATTCTGTGGGCTGCCTTATTTGGGAAACTGGCTCCTGGTATCAAATCCATTTGATGACTTATTTTCCTCATTGGTGGTAAACCTTCTAGTACATTATTAGAGATAATGTCTTAAAATTCTTCCAACATATCTAAAACTTCTGCTGGTACATCTTCACATTTCTCTTGACTAATCTTAGGAATCAATGCATAGCAATGATGCTCATGCTTCATACCCTCTAAAAATTTTCTACCATCTACCAAGAAAATTATGGTAGTACTACATATCTTTTCTTCCACCTCCTTCAAGGGCTTCAACTTATGAGGAACTCCATCCTTTGTTAGGGTATATGTGTTTGCACAACCATCATGGATAGCACTCCTATCATACTGCCACGGCTTCCCCAACACCATGTGACATGCATCCATCGGTATGATATCACACAGCACCTCATCATGGTAGTCCCCAATCTTGAACTTCACTAAACACTGCTCATTGACCAAAGCTCAGTGGTCCTTCTGTAACCATGCAATCTGATATGGATGTAGATGCTTTTTTCTTGTCAACTTCAACTTGTCAACCATCTCCTCTGAAACAAGATTGTCAGTGCTTCCACTATAAATAATAATATCACAACACTTACCTTCACATTTGCACCTTGTGTGGAATAAACTCTTCCTCTGATTGGGTTCTTTCTCCTCATTCAACAAAGTTCTTCTGACAACTAGGATTTCTCCCCTTTTAGTATCTTCAAAATGCTCAGACTGTGCATCTTCATCTACATGTGCAACTCGTGCATTACCTTCAATGCTTCTATTTGTCCTTTCTTGATGTTGTGGACACTTGTATGCTCGATGCCCTTCTTCTCCACATTGGAAACAGGTTCCTCTGAAACCTCCTCTTCCAGGTCCTTACCCAGGTCAGCCTCTTCCTCTTCCTCTTTGCTCACCATTGTATTGGTCACGAGGGCAGTAGGCATTATCTCCTCTCTGATTCCAACTGGTGCTAACTTCTTCACTTTTCTTTTGATCTTCATTATGGCCTCCATAGGGTCTTCCACCAGTCCTTCCACCTTGACCTCTTCCCCTTTACTTGATGTCGAATCTTTTGTTTAGCTTCTCTTCCACCTTTAGGGAAAACTGGTATGCATCTTCTATGGTGGTCATTCTGACTAGGGTTAGCTCCTCTTGAATACTTGGCCTCAACACATTAATGTAATGGGCTACCTTCTCATTGTTAGCCTCTGCATGGCCTGTCCTAATAGTAACCTTATAAAACTCTTCTGTATACTCCTTAACAGACTTGTTACTTTGCTTCAGTCCTTGCAGCTTCTTCAACAACTCCATCTCATAGTCCACAGGAATGAATTGCTTCTTCAGTTTCTCCACCATCTGATCCCATCTGGTGATTTTTCCTTTTCCTCTTTTATTCCTCTCTAACTAGGCCTCCTTCCACCAAATATTGGCGTGGCCCTTCAACTTTGTTTTTGCAAACTTGACCCGATTTGGGTCCTCCATGTTTTCATACTCAAAATACTCCTCCATGTCCTTGATCCAATCAATAAGGTGTTCTGGATTCAAATCTCCAAAATAGTTAGAAACTTCGATCTTGGGCCTCTTTCTGATCTTTGAAATGACCCTCAACAACCAAACTTTTGCAGGATCTCTTGCAGCTTCTTGTTCTTCCTCGGATAGCTCTTCTTCAACTTCATCCTCATTTTCTTTTCTTGTTCTCAGATCAAACCCTCTTCGCAGCTCCTCTCGCAATGCATTGATTTTCCTTTGCAGGGCTCTAAAAACCTCTTCCATCAAAGCATTCCTCCCAATACGATTTATTCGTGGAGGCATCTTGATCTCCATAGCAAACCCACAACCTCAGTTCCTAGTGCAAACTGCTTCATAGTCAACGATCTATCTACACACTCAGGAACCCTTGCTCTGATACCACTTGATGAAGGGGGTAAATTATAAAACACACAACAATAGAAATTGCACACAGAAAATAGAACTTTCTTTTATTGATTTGGACAACTTATTACATTATAGAAGCTCAATTACAATCAGAGGAATCAATCCTCCATAGGCTGCAACACACTACAGCTACACATCACCATGCTCTAGAATCTTCTGTCTTCTGTAACCCCAAATAAACTAGGGTTTCTATTTTCCCACCTATTCTTGACTCTACACTTTCCTCCTTAACTCTACTACTACCCAGGGTTCCCAAAATAGTCATAAATGGCACTTTTTGGCGGCCTCTAGCTAAATTTCAAAATTTGCAACTCCCTCCAAAAGTAGGTCAACTTCCGGGAAGCATAACTTTTGATTTGGGTGTCCGATTGACGAACCGTTTTAAGCGTCGGAAAGATTGCGATGTGAACTATTATGCTAGAAATCTGTAAACAGATTTTTATCAACTTTTTAGGACGTTATGGGATGTTTTAGTGCCTCATATCTTGTTTCAAAAATTTTCAGGGGCTTTTCAAAAAACAAAAACTTTAATATTTTTTAGCTCACAAATGATCTTTGCTTGATTCCTTCACCAAAGGTCTTATATTTTAGTTATGAATCTTTCTGTAATTTTTCACTTCAATCTGTACCCAAATGCAAACTTTCCTAAAATAGTAGGTAAACTTTCCAAAATTGGCAGTTTGCTATTTTTAGTAGTTTGAAAAAAAATTGAATGTCTTGCATCATTATTCAGGAGATTATGGAAAGAAATGAAAACAACTATAATGATTTTGAAGCAACATCTTTTTGGGTGATGTAAGATTGCCCTTACACCACTTGATGCTCCTGCATCACATTTTTACTACTAGCAGTTGTTAAGATTTTGTCTTTCTTCATTTTCAATGCTACAAAAAAGCATATAATGTAACAAAACAAAAGATTTGATAAGATTTTAATATTTTAATAAAATATATTATTCAATCATATTTATTTTAATTGAAAGAAAAAAGTTATTTTATTATTATTTAATTATTTATTAAATGTCAAAAACAAGAAAAGGAAAAAAAATTCCTTTAATAATTTTCCCTTTAAATAATACTAAATTATAACTTTTCATTTGTGTCATAGTTGATCTCTATACATAATGTTAATTGTAACTTCACACATCATTACTATCTTCCATTAGTAAGGCATTCAAACATAGTTGATCTCTATACATAATGTTAACTATAACTTAACTTAAGATTAACATGATTAAACCACATTATTCACAAATCAAACATAATGATTTATAATATGTGTAGTTATATTATAGTATAAAAAAAAGTTGTGATAGATATCAAGTACCATGATTAAGGCATGTGACTTCAAAATATATGTTTTATTTCCACTAAGGCCTTATGTTTTATTAATTTATATCTTTAGATGTTATCCATCTATTGGCATGTCATGTACGCACATATAGGTGAATTGGAAGACCCTTTTCCAAGATAGGGAGAGGAAAATAACAAATTCTGTCACCTTCAGTTGGTTCCCACCTACATGCACATTCCATCAATAACAAAAAAGAAAAGTCATTTCATGACCTTTGACTCCAAAATTCACGAGTTCTTCCAAAATAAATGTTATAATGCATTTACATTTAAAACAAAGAACCCCTCACCTAAATTTAGTGAAAAAGGAATGTAAGAAGAGTGCAATTTCAAATCTAGCCAAATGGTATCCTAGACAAAGCCTAGCACCTCTCCCAAATGGCATATACCATGGATTTTCAGACAACTCCTACAAAATAAACCAACATGTAGCGCCCGCCTTGAACACCTTAAAGAATACACACTAAAGCTATAAGGAACAGGGAAATCTTTTTTTTAAAGATGTTTAAATAACGATAACATAATCAATTATGACATATTCTCTAAGGGTCCAAGGCTGCATCACTTAACAAATCAACTAACATAATCTAATATTCATCAGTAACGGATCCAAAACCATGCTCAAATAAGTAACTTATTCACATTCATTGCAAATCATCAAATAACAGAATCTGCATGATTAAATACATAACTGAAATGCTTTCATATAAGTACATCAAGACATCATTACATTGCCACTTTTAGTCTACATCAAAGTTACATACATAAAGAATGTTCTGTTACACAAATCTGGTACAAGGTTGTGCACTTACATCATCATCATTGGAACAAGTACAACTGGAACAAATCCTTTCTGCATATGATCTTGACAAGAATAACCAATGGATAAAATAGCTCTTCCACCCGACCATGTGGAACCCTAAGGTCCACCCCCCAAGCTAGGAGTTAACATGAGGTCCCAAACACTGACAGTCAGGTAGACGAAAGACAAACAAGAACAAAGGACGACCAACACCAATACAACACATGGCAATAACAATACAACACAACAGAACTTAACTTTAACTTCCAGAGGTGACACAAAACAAATGAGGAGAGACCGAACAAGGGATGCTAGGTTGTAGTAGGGAGAGTGTCATCGCACGGTCCTAACATGGGTTATCCTGACAGCCTCTCACTAGGCGCTGGCCCCCATCTATGGTTATCCTGACAGCCTCTCACTAGGCGCCGGCCCCATAGGGTGACACATGCGGAATCGACCTTCCTTTCATGAGGACAAGGAAGTCAATCATGCTGACCAGGCCTTCTCTACCCATCCTTAGTCTAAACAAGCACTACAGGTCATGGGAGAGGAATCCAATAATCTTATTAATGTGAAGACTACCCTTAACCCCCTAGTTATTTTTTTTGTTATCACTTGATTAATCTACTTCCAACGGGTTATCCTAACTGCCACTTTGGGCCCCGACCCCACGTTGAAAGCCACTCTCCTTCCTAACATCTAGTAACCTTAACATCATACAAGACTTATAACAATACACGAATATGTACACTGCAAGGCATGAACCCTCTTGCATCAAAATAGAATCATAACATCAATTGTTATCCAACACTTTTAACATTACGATACTTTACCCTTTTACAGATTTTAGGTCTCTCCTTACGAAAAAATGGTACAATAAGATCACAAGAGGTTTGATATCTCATCCTGAGATTATTACTTTGCAAGACACAACATTCAACCTTGACAGTACCTCATTATAATTCATACTTCGTTTGACACACATAAACGCTATTACATCGTAATTACAAAAACAACAATACACAAGTTGTAAATACTTAACAACAACAACTTAGCCTTTGGAATTCAAGTTTGAACAACCTCAATACGACTCATTACAACACTCAATCAATTCCATTCAAATTCAGGAGATGAAATACTACAGTTCATTCTTAGTTTAATGCAAACAACTCCCGTAATAAAAGAACGTTAAATTACAACAATAAAATTAACACCTTGCAACTAAATATCTAACTAATCTTTATTTTGTTTTCAAAGATAAATTTGTTAGTTCACTAAATCATTACAATAATTAATAAAAGAACCACTTAATTCCTGTTTACCATTCGACACTTCCATAACGATACGATCTTATATACTTTCCTTCAATCTTGTCCAATTAACTTTATTCTATTAAGGATAATAACACTAGGAGAGATATCTTACGACTAAACGGTAATTACATGAGGAGAGTTCAATCATGAAATGTTTGTTATCCTTCATACGGTCTTGCAGACATTCTAGCGAACTCAACCAAATGGATTCTTTTATGATGATTTGAAGATGTCTCAGAAACTGATCTTATCCATAGTGATTTAATTCCTCAAGGAGAACGACCGTAAATGCGCCCTATGCGAACAGCTTGGGATATTTTACTACTGAGATGTAAAATTGCTATTGACTGTTTTACCACTGACGTGAATAATATGCATCTGGTCTGACGACTTCCGGCTATGATCACTAAACTTGCAAACTTACTGCGTTGACGGTATCCACGTAAATCGTTTACTCATTTTCTAACGAATAGCAATGATCACAAAAGATGGTGAAAATCTGATACGGAAAAATTGGAGTTGATGCAAAGACTACTTACGGCTTCAAACAGTGTTCTTCTTATTTCCAGGCCAACATGATTCTTTCTACAGTTGTGCAGATTTCCAACATAAAGGTAAGATTAACATTTCAAATTTTAATGATCTGACAGAAGGTTACATGGTTTAATCTTGCTGACAACTATGATCACAGAATGCTAACCAAAATCACTATTTTTATTGAGTTGATCTCGTTACTGCTCTGGACACAATATAGAAAGTTTCAAGCCCCGTTCTACTGAACTAAAATCTGGAAGAACGCTACGTAACAGCAATGGTTTCTAGAGATGATCTTGGACAGTTTACTCAATACAAGTTTGAATTTCCTGGTGCAGCGATAGATCCTGTTCACCGGATACATTGCTTCTGTACAAGAACGATTGTCTGAAAACCTAAACATATATATAACCCATTGTAATACCCCAGTCAACTGTCTACGGGGATTTGCACACTGTAGGCTATAGTTATCAGAAGGCATTCGCACTACAATTCAGGTTTGAGAAAGATAATCATTAGAATACTCTACTATACGCCCAACTCAGAAATCAGAACACCTTCAGTGGCTGTCCAACACCTTATCTTATGTATTATGTTCGCACTAGGCAGACATAACTACTCATGACTATATCTTCAAAACAAAAAGAAATTAGAAATTAGTAGCTAATGAATTGAACTTGCGAAGTGCAGGTGGGAACTTCAAATTGGAAATTCACGACGCGCAACTACGGCGCGGTGTGGAGTATGCAGCAGCCTCCTGAGGGGCCCATGTCTTTACGAGTGCTTGTTACGAGTGGTTATGATGGTTTTTGGGTGTGGGCCAAAACAGCTGTGTTGCCTTCAAACTGGAAGGTGGGGTCTGTTTATAACAGCGGAGTTTTAGATCAAAGAAATTGCACAAGAAGGCTGTTCTCCTTGCGACTCGCAAGATTGGTACCTCTTGCAGTAGCTGAAAGCAGTTGCAAATACAATTACATGTATTTCAAATTCACTGTAGATTTTTGTTTTACACGTCATAAAGGGAAATCGCCATAACAACCTCAGCAAAACCCTGTTAGGGAGAACTCCAACTGTTAGCCAAACTGCGGCCTCCCAGGAGCATCACGACTTCATCTGGCAGTGAGGAATGATATGGATAAGCACCAAATACTTAACTCTATTATACTCCTCCGTAATGGGGAGCGGCTTAGGGTTTATTCTGACCGAGAGATGAATACTCGATCCTTTCGACCTTAGAGACGGCAACCAACAGCCTGTAGACCGTTCTCCCTCTAGCAGAAACGTGCCTTAGCCCAAATGGCTATGAAACAAAGGACGAGTACAGATAGATATCTAAACAAGATGAAAACTCTAGCTATGGAGTAAACTAGACACACGGAACATAGTATAATACTAAGTTAATGGCGGAAGAAGAGATTTCGTTAACTCAAACTACGGAGCAACCCAGTCATCGGAAGCATAGTTCAATACTAGGTAAATGGCGAAGGAAGCGTCTCGGTTCTTTCATTCAAACGAATGATAATAATGTAGCGGTCCACCTATTATTCCCGGTCCACAAAAGAGATAGAACCAAACACAACAAACAATATACATGGGACAGCGAAACAACAAGGCTACAGAGATTTTCAACCAGATCGAATAACCATAAGACAAAAGCAGCGATCTACCAATGACGCCCTAGCTTGCAGATATGGTGCTTCCTATCATTTTCGAACCATTTGCAAATAATACTAAGGATTCCAAAAAGAATAAATTAAATCTCAAGTAAACAATTGCTATACAGGTCTCTGAGCAAATAGAATTTCCATTTACAGATGTGGGGGTAGGCACGCAGCCCATGAAGACCAATGGATACAAAAGACATACAGTGAGTTTCCAGACAAGTTTCTAGCTAAACACAGAGAAAGAAACATTAATAACATTGATCTGATCCTACAGAGATGACTAGCTGTAGCCAACAGCGATTTACGACGATCCTATCGAGGTGTCTTTTACATCTACAACCCTACCAAGATTACGCCGGTCTGAGAGTGCATACAGAATGATTCGACAACCAGTGGAAGGAAAATAATTAACTTACGGAATCCTTGAGCAGAAACGAAGTATTTAAACCCTAAAAGAAGATGCTGATTACACACTGAGAGGACAGTCTACAGAACTATTTGGAATCAAATAAACTATAACCACATTTACAGATTCGAAATGAAGTTCAGAGATAAGGCATTCGACGGAACCTGGTTTTGCAAATCAACTTGACGAACCTGCTCCAATCGTTGCAGTTCCAAGCTGCTTCTTTCCTTTCACCTGTGATCCTGTCCTTGATGCCCCTACAGCTCTTTTATAACTCGGCCTCTCTCCTCTACCAAGGGCTTGGCACCCGATCCCATGCATAACTCCTTTAAAGAATATGTATTTTTTATTTAATTTAAAGATCCCAATTATTAGATATTTTATTTTATTATTATTTTTCTTTATAGCCGACCCAAAATATTGTTATAAATAGAATAGTACTATTTCGACAATCTATAATTTTGTACTATACTTTAATTTATCTTATTAATCAAGTTGTGAATCACAATTTACAAGCGTGATTACATCTATTTATTTATTTAAATATTTATTATAAATAATATTATATCGAATAATACAAACTTCTTACAACTTTATTTAACAACAACACTCCTCATAAAATAACAATTTATTTATAACGATAGTCGACAACAACGACTTTATGCCCATTTAACAACATTTATACTCTTTCGTAGGATGATTCTAATTTAAGCACAACATTACCACACATACATAGACACCTTCGAACTTGATTTGACTCCAAGATACAGTATTACCTGACAGCAAGACATGAGCGAATGACAACCAATAACCACAAGGGTAAACTGACGACTAAGGAACACTGACTAGGGACCTCACGTTAACTCCAACCAACTAATCCATTGGCGAAGGCACGCTCAGACCTGTAATCAGGTGGAGTCGATGCCTAGTACTTGCATCCTGCAGCAACGCACGGTTAACCATGACAAGATATACATATACATCACATGCAATCCTATCATGAATGGAAATCGTAGTGGGGTAGGGTACTCGAGAACGAGTAATACGACACTATTCCATTCACGTTTATGAATAACAATCAACTATATTGAACAAGGTATCAGATTACTAGTCTACAACATAAAATGATCAACTAACTTCCAATCCCATATAATGAATAACATCAAAGCATCTAAAACATTAGTTCATTTATCAAATTGTAAAGCATAAAATGACATAATCAACATCTGTTATCATAATAATTAGGTTCATACTGAAATAGCAAAATAACTAGAAATCCATCATCAAACGATCTAAAATACTGTCATAATGTCTAGTACTATTAAACAAACAACAGTCCAAAAGACGACAAGTTGAGGGGCACTACATCCTCCCCCCCTAGGATTAGGCTTACTCCTGGAAGCCTGCAAACAAATATGGATATAGCTCTCGCATACAGGAAGTATCTTCCTAGGTCGCTGAAGTCTCATCATTAGGATCCCATTGGACCCTTACTTACTCTATGATTCTGCCTCTGAGAGCGAGTCGCCTGTGCTCCAAAATGCCTACGGGCTCTAAAGCTAGCTGCCCGTCCTCTACCTGTAAGGCATTCTAATCAAGAACATGTGAAATATCTGGATGATAAGGTCTAAGAACAGAAACATGAAATACATCATGGATGCGTGACAAGCTAGGTCGCAAAGCAAGACGGTATGCAACAGGACCAATTCTTTCCAAAACCTCGAATGGCCCAACAAAGCGTGGCGCGAGCTTAGAGCCTTTTCCGTAACGGATCGGACTCTTTCACGGACACACCCGCAAGAACACCTGATCACCAACTGAAAACTGACAATCAAGTCTGTGAGCATCTGCATATTTCTTCTGTCTATCCTGAGCTGCTACCAGATGCTCTCTGATGCAATTGACTTGCTGCTCCATCTCTTGGAGCATCTGTGGGCCTAGGAGAACTCTATCCTCAAGACGATCCCAACTCAATGGGGTACGACAAGGACGACCATATAGGGCCTGAAAAGGAGACATGCCAATGGAGCTGTGGTACCCATTATTGTACGCAAACTCCACCAAATACAAATAGTCTTCCCAATGGTTTTGCTGATCCATAACATACATTCGGAGCATATCCTCAAGGACCTGATTGACCCTCTCAGTTTGCCCATCAGTCTCTGGATGATAAGCTGAACTGAAGTTCAATTGAGTCCCCAACGCATGCTGAAGAGATGTCCAAAGAGCTGAAGTAAAAACTGGATCACGATCAGAGATAATCTTACGAGGAATCCCGTGCAATCTGACGATATCCTCCATGAAAATTTTGGCCACAGATGAGGCATTATATGAAGATCAGATAGGAGAAAAGTGTGCTACTTTTGTAAGCATGTCTACAGTGACCATTATTGCATCATGGCGACGAGAAGACATGGGTAAACCAACTATAAAATCTATTGAAATGATGTCCCACTTCCATTCCGGAATAAGATGTGGTTGAAGAAGACCTGCGGGATGCTGATGTTCTACTTTAACCCTCTGACATTCTAAGCATCTCAAAACAAAATCAGCAATATCCCTCTTCATTCCAGCCCAAAAATATATCTGATGAAGGTCTGCATACATCTTCTTGACACCTGGATGCGCAGAATAAGGTGCCCGATGAGCCTCAGTCATGATTAGGGTGCGGAGACCCTCTGTAGAAGGCACATAAATGCGACCTAAATGTCGCAAGAGACCCTCCGACTTGATAGAATACCCAGCATATCTACCCTCCAAGGCTCTACCAGACTCCACTTCAGCTTTCACTTCCTGATACCATCTATCTGCAGGGAGAGCTGCAAGAATCTGTCCTCTCAAATCCACTCCAAGAGTGATTGATGAAAGTTCATGTCTTCGACGACTAAGAGCATCCGCCACCACATTCTCCTTACCTTAGATATATTTTACCTCAAAATTGTACTCACATAGAAACTCCATCCATCACCTCTATCTCGCATTCAGGTTTGGCTGAGTAAAGATATACTGTAAACTTCGGTGATCACTGTGCAGCTCAAACCGATGCCCCAGCAAGAAGTGTCTCCACCTTACCAAAGCATGAACGACTGCAGCCAACTCTAGGTCATGTGTAGGATAGTTCAACTCATGATCTTTGAGCTTACGGGACTCGTAAGCTATCACATGACCCTCCTACATTCAAACTGCTCCTAAACCTTCCAAAGATGCATCAGTACAAACCACAAAATCTTCAGCAGGATCAGGCACTGCTAGAATAGGTGCACTAGTTAACCACTCCTTAAGACTCTAAAAGGCTGCTTGACACTGTTCTGACCAAATGAACTTCTTTCCTTTTCTCTGAAGAGAAGTTATAGGGTGAGCTATCTTTGAAAATCCTTCCACAAATCGATGGTAATAGCCTGCTAAACCCATGAAACTATGAACCTCTGAAACATTGGTAGGAGCCGACCAATCCATGATGGCTTGAATCTTTGAAGGATCCACTGCAATACCCTTGTCTGAAATAACATGTCCCAAATATTTTACTTCAGTTTGAAAGAAATCACATTTAGCCAGATTGGCATACAACTGATTTTCTCTTAAACACTGCAGAACCTGACACAAATGTTCTTCATGCTTCTCCATAGACCTTGAATAAATCAATATATCATCTAAGAAGACAAGAACAAATCTATCAAGATATGTACAGAACACACCATTCATCAGGCTCATAAATACTGATGGCGCATTTGTCAATCCAAAAGGTACAACAGTGAACTCATAATGCCCATAGCGAGTGTGAAATGCTGTCTTGTGGATGTCAGTCTCAAAGATGCGCAACTGATGATATCCCGATTTTAGGTCTATCTTGGAGAACACCTTAGCTCCCTTGATCTGATCAAAGAGGTCATCAATTCGTGGCAATGGGTACCTATTCTTCACAGTCACCTTATTAAGCTGTCGATAGTCGATGCACAGACGCAGAGATCCATCCTTTTTCTTCACAAAAATCACAGGTGCTCCCCATGGAGAGACACTTGGACGAATGAATCCCTTCGCTAATAACTCTTCTAGCTGCAAGCGAAGCTCCTTAAGCTCCTGAGTAGTCATCCGATATGGAGCTCGAGAAATAGGCTCTGCTCCGGGAACAAGGTCTATCTTGAAATCAATATCCCGCTTCGGTGGCATACCTGGAATCTCGCTAGGAAAGACATCTTCATACTCCTTGAGAATAGGATGATCGTTAAGGGATGTCTCCCTATATTCTCCAAAATCTAAGTCATTAACTGTTACTGCAAACAACTTGCATCCTTGACGCAAACATCTCTTCAATTGCATAGCAGAAATCATGCGCAAGGAGATGGGTCTCTGAACCCCAACCACTTCTACTTCTTTGCCCGAATCATCAACACACCTCACTAATTTGTGGCGACAGTATATCACCACTCGATGAGCATCCAACCAATCCATTCCCAGCACTATGTCATAGAATCCTAATGGTATAATGTGAAGATCTGCTGTGGTAGATAAAGGTCCTATTCTCAACTCGCAACCATACACAAGAGAGTCTACTGATACCCTAGACCCAGAGGCCAATTCCACCTGCCACTTAACATCTTGCTTTGCTGCCACTAATTTGCAACGTTCCACTATAGAAGGGGAAATAAAAGAATCTGAAGCACCAGAGTCAAATAGAATAGAAATGGTAATACCTCGCAAGACACCTGTAGCCTCCACAACGGTACCTTGGTGCTCCACTTGGCAATTATCCACCACCGCAAACACTCTATGTGACCTGCCTGCATCACCAACAGTGGGCTCTGAAACTGTGGGCCTCTGTCCAAATCCTGAAGTATTCTTACGCAGGCACTGTCTAGCAATGTGGCCCTACTGGCCGCAAGAGAAACATCTTGTTCCCCTACCAAAACTTCCACCGCCTACAGGAGCATTTGATTGCTGAAAACTTCCTCTACTTGTAGCAGATTGTGTACTCTGTGTGGGTTGACTGGCACGATCACGTTTAACTCTCTGCCAACTTCGATCCTTTCTAGAATGAAATCTGTTACTTTGCTGATACTGAGAGTTTCTTGATTTCGTCTGGGAAAACTGTTGTTGCTGTTGTCCACTCTTAGAAGGTACTTGTTGACTCCGTGAGTTACCTGCTGCATGAGACTGACCACCTCGGAAACCTGAACCTGCTCGAGATGAGCTACCAATCTGTACACCTGTATGACCCCCTAGGGCCATGGTCAAGTTCTCTTCCACTAGTCGAGCCTTCTCAACTGCTACCTCCATGGTCTTCGGCTCGAACACACGAACTCCTCCGCTGATGCGTGCATTCAAACCTCTAATAAAATGCTGAACTAACATGGCCTCGTCGTTCCAATACCTGCATACTGCTTGAGTTCATAAAACCTGCGCTCATACTGTTCCACTGTCATGGCCATCTGTCTCAACCCATGGAATTCGTCCGCTCGTCGTTGCCTCCAGTGATCAGATAAAAATCAAGTTCTGAACCTTTCCAGAAATAGTTCCCATGAAATTGTCGCAATATCCAGATGCAACTTTTGTTCCTCAAGACGCCACCAAGTCGAGGCAAACCCTCTGAGGTGCATGATGGCGCATCTTGCCTTAGTATTGCTACCATATGGGTGCATAGCAAAGCACCTCTCCAAATCAATTAGCCATGTTTCTGCTTCCAAACCGCTACCGGAGCCATCGAATGTAGGAGGACGGGCTCTCATCAAGTCTCTCATGTGGCCCGCAAGAATGGCTTCTTGTTCAGCTGTGATCTCTCTCCTTCTAGGAGATCATTCTCTTTCTCTCTCTTCTGGTTGTACCACCTCTTGCCTAGGACCAAGATGAGCAAGCACATCCTCAAGGAGCTGGCGTAGTTGAGCACCCTCGAGCTGATCCTGATTCTCTTGATTCTCACTTCCACCTCCTTGTGTACTTCCATGAGGGGAACTAGGAGAAGGGCTGATTTCAACACCTCTCCCACGACCCCTACCTCGTCCACGTCCTCGGCCTCGTACTCTAGGCATCTTCCTGGACAACACATCCAAGAACCACTTCAGGTTGCTAGGCAAGGACTATGAATGAATATGTTCTTCAGAGTTTAAGCAACTAGCATAGCTTAATGGGCTAATTATAAAACCAGAGTACCCAGTGTTAGTAACCTGGCCCTGATACCAGATGTAGCACCCGCCTTGAACACCTTAAAGAATACACACTAAAGCTATAAGGAACAGGGAAATTTTTTTTTTAAAGATGTTTAAATAATGATAACATAATCAATTACGACATATTCTCTAAGGGTCCAAGGCTGCATCACTTAACAAATCAACTAACATAATCTAATATTCATCAGTAACAGATCCAAAACCATGCTCAAATAAGTAACTTATTCACATTCATTGCAAATCATCAAATAACGGAATCTGCATGATTAAATACATAACTGAAATGCTTTCATATAAGTACATCAAGACATCATTACATTGCCACTTTTAGTCTACATCAAAGTTACATACATAAAGAATGTTCTGTTACACAAATCTGGTACAAGGTTGTGCACTTACATCATCATCATTGGAACAAGTACAACTGGAACAAATCCTTTCTGCATATGATCTTGACAAGAATAACCAATGGATAAAATAGCTCTTCCACCCGACCATGTGGAACCCTAAGGTCCACCCCCCAAGCTAGGAGTTAACATGAGGTCCCAAACACTGACAGTCAGGTAGATGAAAGACAAACAAGAACAAAGGACGACCAACACCAATACAACACATGGCAATAACAATACAACACAACATAACTTAACTTAACTTTAACTTCCAGAGGCGACATAAAACAAATGAGGAGAGACCGAACAAGGGATGCTAGGTTGTAGTAGGGAGAGTGTCATCGCACGGTCCTAACATGGGTTATCCTGACAGCCTCTCGCTAGGCGCCGACCCCCATCTATGGTTATCCTGACAGCCTCTCATTAGGCGCCAGCCCCATAGGGTGACACATGCGGAATCAACCTTCCTTTCATGAGGACAAGGAAGTCAATCATGCCGACCAGGCCTTCTCTACCCATCCTTAGTCTAAACAAGCACTACAGGTCATGGGAGAGGAATCCAATAATCTTATTAATGTGAAGACTACCCTTAACCCCCTAGTTAATTTTTTTGTTATCACTTGATTAATCTACTTCCAACAGGTTATCCTGACTGCCACTTTGGGCGCCGGCCCCATGTTGAAAGCCACTCTCCTTCCTAACATCTAGTAACCTTAACATCATACAAGACTTATAAAAATACACGAATATGTACACTGCAAGGCATGAACCCTCTTGCATCAAAATAGAATCATAACATCAATTGTTATCCAACACTTTTAACATTATGATACTTTATCCTTTTACAGATTTCAGGTCTCTCCTTACAAAAAAATGGTACAATAAGATCACAAGAGGTTTGATATCTCATCCTGAGATTATTACTTTACAAGACACAACATTCAACCTTGACAGTACCTCATTATACTTCATACTTCGTTTGACAGACATAAATGCTATTACATCGTAATTACAAAAACAACAATACACAAGTTGCAAATACTTAACAACAACAACTTATCCTCTGGAATTCGAGTTTGAACAACCTCAATATGACTCATTACAACACTCAATCAATTCCATTCAAATTCAGGAGATGAAATACTACAGTTCATTCTCAGTTTAATGCAAACAACTCCCGTAATAAAAGAATGTTAAATTACAACAATAAAATTAACACCTTGCAACTAAATATCTAACTAATCTTTATTTTGTTTTCAAAGATAAATTAGTTAGTTCACTAAATCATTACAATAATTAATAAAAGAACCACTTAATTCCTATTTACCATTCGACACTTCCATAACGATACGATCTTATATACTTTCCTTCAATCTTGTCCAATTAACTTTATTCTATTAAGGATAATAATGCTGGGAGAGATATCTTAGAACTGAACGGTAATTACACGAGGAGAGTTCAATCATGAAATGTTTGTTATCCTTCATACAGTCTTGTAGACATTCTAGCGAACTCAACCAAATGGATTCTTTTATGATGATTTGAAGATGTCTTAGAAACTGATCTTATCCATAGTGATTTAATTCCTCAAGGAGAACGACCGTAAATGCGCCCTATGCGAACAGCTTGGGATATTTTACTACTGAGATGTAAAATTGCTATTGACTATTTTACCACTGACGTGAATGATATGCATCCGGTCTGACGACTTCTGGCTATGATCACTAAACTTGCAAACTTACTGCGTTGACAGTATCCACGTAAATCATTTGCTCATTTTCTAACGAATAGCAATGATCACAAAAGACGGTGAAAATCTGATACAGAAAAATTGGAGTTGATGCAAAGACTACTTACGGCTTCAAATAGTGTTCTTTTTATTTCCAGGCCAAAATGATTCTTTCTACAGTTGTGCAGATTTCCAACATAAAGGTAAGATTAACATTTCAAATTTTAATGATCTGACAGAAGGTTACATGGTTTAATCTTGCTGACAACTATGATCACAGAATGCTAACCAAAATCGCTGTTTTTACTGAGTTGATCTCCTTACTGCTCTGGACACGATACAGAAAGTTTCAAGCCCCGTTCTACTGAACTAAAATCTGGAAGAACGCTACGTAACAGCAATGGTTTCTAGAGATGATCTTGGACAGTTTACTCAATACAAGTTCAAATTTCCTGGTGCAGCAATAGATCCTGTTCACGGATACATTGCTTCTGTACAAGAATGATCATCTGAAAACCTAAACATATATATAACCCATTGTAATACCCCAGTCAACTGTCTACGGGGATTTGCACACTGTAGGCTATAGTTATCAGAAGGCATTCGGACTACAATTCAGGTTTGAGAAAGATAATCATTAGAATACTCTACTATATGCCGAACTCAGAAATCAGAACACCTTCAGTGGCTGTCCAACACCTTAGCTTATGTATTATGTTCGCACTAGGAAGACATAACTACTCATGACTGTATCTTCAAAACAAAAAGAAATTAGAAATGAGTAGGTAATGAATTGAACTTGCGAAGTGCAGGTGGGAACTTCAAATTGGAAATTCACAACGCGCAACTACGACGCGATGTGGAGTATGCAGCAGCCTCCTGAGGGGCCCATGTCTTTACGAGTGTTTGTTACGAGCGGTTATGATGGTTTTTGGGTGTGGGCCAAAACAGCTGTGTTTCCTTCAAACTGGAAGGTGGGGTCTGTTTATGACAGCAGAGTTTCAGATCAAAGAAATTGCACAAGAAGGCTGTTCTCCTTGCGACTCGCAAGATTGGTACCTCTTGCAGTAGCTGAAAGCAGTTGCAAATACAATTACATGTATTTCAAATTCACTGTAGATTTCTATTTTACACGTCATAAAGGGAGATCGCCATAACAACCTCAGCAAAACCCTGTTATGGAGAACTCCAACTGTCAGCCAAATTGCGGCCTCCCAGGAGCACCACGACTTCATCTGGCAGTGAGGAATGATATGGATAAGCACCAAATACTTAACTCTATTATACTCCTCCGTAATGGCGAGCGGCTTAGGGTTTATTCTGACCGAGAGATGAATACTCCATCCTTTCGACCTTAGAGACGGCAACCAACAGCCTGTAGACCGTTCTCCCTCTGGCAGAAACGTGCCTTAGCCCAAACGGCTATGAAACAAAGGATGAGTATAGATAGATATCCAAACAAGATGAAAACTCCAGCTATGGAGTAAACTAGACACATGGAACATAGTATAATACTAAGTTAATGGCGGAAGAAGAGATTTCGTTAACTCAAACTACGGAGCAAGCCAGTCATCGGAAGCATAGTTCAATACTAGGTAAATGGCGAAGGAAGGGTCTCAGTTCTTTCATTCAAACGAATGATAATAATGCAGTGGTCCACCTATTATTCCCGGTCCACAAAAGAGATAGAACCAAACACAACAAACAATATACATGGGACAGCGAAACAACAAGGCTACAGAGATTTTCAACCAGATCGAATAACCATAAGACAAAAGCAGTGATCTACCAATGACGTCCTAGCTTGCAGATACGGCGCTTCCTATCATTTTCGGACCATTTGCAAATAATACTAAGGATTCCAAAAAGAATAAATTAAATCTCAAGTAAACAATTGCTATACAGGTCTCTGAGCAAATAGAATTTCCATTTACAGATGTGGGGACAGGCACGCAGCCCATGAAGACCAATGGATACAAAAGACATACAGTGAGTTTCTAGACAAGTTTCCAGCTAAACACAGAGAAAGAAACATTAATAACATTGATCTGATCCTACAGGGACAACTAGCTGTAGCCAACAACGATTTACGGCGATCCAATCGAGGTGTCTTTTACATCTACAACCCTACCAAGATTACGCTGGTCTGAGAGTGCATACAGAATGATTCGACAACCAGTGGAAGGAAAACAATTAACTTATGAAATCCTTGAGCAGAAACGAAGTATTTAAACCCTAAAAGAAGATGCTGATTACACACTGAGAGGACAGTCTACAGAACTATTTGGAATCAAATAAACTATAACCACATTTGCAGATTCGAAATGAAGTTCAGAGATAAGGCATTCGACAGAACCTGGTTTCACAAATCAACTCGACGAACCTACTCCAATCGTTGCAGTTCCAAGCTGCTTCTTTCCTTTCACCTGTGATCCTGTCCTTGATGCCCCTATAGCTCTTTTATAACTCAGCCTCTCTCCTCTACCAAGGGCTTGGCACCCGATCCCATGCATAACTCCTTTAAAGAATATGTATTTTTTATTTAATTTAAAGATCCCAATTATTAGATATTTTATTTTATTATTATTTTTCTTTATAGCCGACCCAAAATATTGTTATAAATAGAATAGTACTATTTCGATAATCTATAATTTTGTACTATACTTTAATTTATCTTATTAATCAAGTTGTGAATCACAATTTACAAGCATGATTACATCTATTTATTTATTTAAATATTTATTATAAATAATATTATATCGAATAATACAAACTTCTTACAACTTTATTTAACAACAACACTCCTCATAAAATAACAATTTATTTATAACGATAGTCGACAACAACGACTTTATGCCCATTTAACAACATTTATACTCTTTCGTAGGATGATTCTAATTTAAGCACAACATTACCACACATACATAGACACCTTCAAACTTGATTTGACTCCAAGATACAGTATTACCTGACAGCAAGACATGAGTGAACGACAACCAATAACCACAAGGGTAAACTGACGACTAAGGAACACTGACTAGGGACCTCACGTTAACTCCAACCAACTAATCCATTGGTGAAGGCACACTCAGACCTATAATCAGGTGGAGTCGATGCCTAGTACCTGCATCCTGCAGCAACGCATGGTTAACCATGACAAGATATACATATACATCACATGCAATCCTATCGTGAATGGAAATCACAGTGGGGTAGGGTACTCGAGAACGAGTAATACGACACTGTTCCATTCACGTTTATGAATAACAATCAACTATATTGAACAAGGTATCAGATTACTAGTCTACAACATAAAATGATCAACTAACTTCCAATCCCATATAATGAATAACATCAAAGCATCTAAAACATCAGTTCATTTATCAAATTGTAAAGCATAAAATGACATAATCAACATCTGTTATCATAATAATTAGGTTCATACTGAAATAGCAAAATAACTAGAAATCCATCATCAAACGATCTAAAATACTGTCATAATGTCCAGTACTATTAAGCAAACAGCAGTCCAAAAGACGACAAGTTGAGGGTCACTACACAACAAATAAAGTTATCTTAGAAGAATGTTGTACATAATACCATCCATTATTTTGAAGAATTTAGAGTTTGTTGTCATTGACATACTAGAGAAGACTCATTTTGCCAATGCCATGGATTGAAAGTGAGTGGTTTAGGATAATATTTTTTTATCTAAATGTGTGCCATTGAGAAGTACAAATACTGTCCATCCTTTTGGAATGACAAAGTCTACATTTATAGTTAAATAGTTTTCAAATGAGTAATATTAAATTATTCAACTTACACAACTTAAGTAATATGAAATTTAAATAAAGATTTTGCTAAAAAGGTACCTCTAAATTTAACATCTTGTTTTGCTTGTCTAAAAACCCCTGGGGCAACATTACCCAATCAAAGATTTTCTTTTATCACCTACCATGCCAACCAAATCAAACACATAGATGTTAATTGCACAACTAAGAATTCCAATATTGTGGAGAAGACAAGTACATGATAAAATAAATTAAATTATGTACTCACACAATGAGTGAATTTCATTGACAGATAGTTGTCCCATGTAAGCTTTTTATTTCCCCTCTCCTTTAACAAAGAGTCATGCTCAACCTACATAATTTAGAGTTGAATTAGGTAGGTATCCTATGCAATATCATTTTAAAGATCAACTACTTGTTAATAGTTGGCCTTTCTCAATGACTATTTTTTTAGTACTAAAATATAGCTTGAATCTTGGGGGATAGAAAGAGTATGCACCCTATAATCTAAGTACAATGAAGTATGGGGTGTAATTTATGTGTCTACCAAGTAAACAATTAGCATGACCTATGTCTATTATCCAAAAAAAATATAGATTTGTTTAAAAATTGTGTCCTAAAATTCTTATTAGAACTCAAAAAATCTTCATGTCATAATTTGAACCCTTAATATTCACTTTTCAAAGTTAACACTTTACTAATTCACTTGCATACTAGAATTTAAATAATCTTAATTAATAATAAATTTTATTTTGGTTAACATAAAAAACACAACTCGCATCTAGATTTAAGCTCTTCCTCTACTAAGATTGAACTTAGTACACTCTTAGGCCCATGCCTAACAAGTATTAACATTAGATTATTTATAATATTATTTTGAGCCACAACTAAACACTCACCCTCAACTCCTCCAATGCTTGTGGACAATCTGTAAGAAATTTTATAGAAAATGCCATTGTTGTGGAAGAAGTCTCGTATCCAGCAAGTAGCATAAATAGTAAAAAGTCTGCAATAATGTCATCTGAGAGTGATTCTTCTTTTAAAAGTTTGGTCAACAAATCATTATGAATCACTTGAGGATGTTGCTTCTCTCCTCTATACACTCTTTAATCTTTCTTATGAGCACTTTTCTTGCTTGCATTCCTTATAAGCCAACATAAGTATTTATCCAAATACATTTTTACTCATCCTGAACATTAATAGAATTAGACTAGGTACCTTAATCCCTCTTTTAAAATTAGATCCTAGGAATTTTATAGGAATTGCAAGGAGAGCTCCTACAAATGCCTCAAAAGCTTTGTATATTTCTTCCATCTCTTCATAAGGAGGTAAACCCAACAATTGTTTAGCCATAATATTTAGAAGAACCTGTATTCAAGAATTGGTTATTGTTTTGAAACAAATTCTAATAATTAGAATAATAATTAAAATATAAATTTGTATTAAAAATTTTAAATTAACAAAATCATATAAATCACAACAAAAATTTAGAAAAAGCTAACAACCTCATAGAAAGAGATTTTCAAGGTTATATTTTAACTCTTATACTACATGAAAATAATTTTTAACACAATAATGGAAGGACTTCAATTTTAATATAGAAAAAAATTTTGTTCAATAGTGCATTTAATGTTTAAGATTTATTAGATATACTATATGATTTTTAAATTATTTTTGAGAGTATTTAATTAGAAGGAAAAATAATTTTTTAGTTAATTTAGTAAATATATTTTTTTTATATATAATTATTATAGATTTTATATTTTATGTTATGATTGTTTCTTGTATTTTATTGAGTACAATTTATAATATTATGTTATTGTTCTACAATTTTAATTAGCTCTTGGCATCATGTTGTCTCCTATACATAAAAAACCAAAACATAGTTAACATATATTTTTTTAAAAACTGTATAAGTATAAATATTTTCTATTTTTCAAAATAATAACAAAACAAAAGAATTACCAAAATAATGTATAAAAACTTTTTCAAAAATAAAATTTAAATTTACATATAAAAATAAAATAGTTTTAAAATGAAATTTATGTGTCTATATATATGAAATATCTATTTGTAGTGTTAATATATCACATCACAATATATCAGTTATTTCTCTTTCTCTTGAATAAAAAAAATTAAACAAATTTCTAAATAACACTAAGATGAAATTATAAAACAAAACAAAATATTTTTTAAATTTTTCTTTGAACTATGAATTACTGACCAATGACTCCCACTACCTATATAACTGGAAAGGTTGCAAAGTTTTAACCCCACCTGAAATAACAACTTAAATTATTCAAAAATTAGCCACTCAGTCATTCTTTTATATACATTCCAAACTTTATAGCTGGAATATTTTTAAATAAGTTTAGCCACCTTCGTAATAGTAAAATAATCAAGTAAGTTGTTTTATTATTTTAGGCATCCAAAATTCTAAATAAATGTTGGATTTTTATGTTAGGTCTTTTTAAAAATGTTCCTCTTTTTAACTGTTAATAAATATAAATAATAATTCTGAAAAAAAATATATGCCGTGTACCTTATTGCATTCTTTTTGAAGATGGATAATATTCTTATTTTGCCACCTCTGTATGGCAGTAACGAGGGCATTTTGTATATCCTCCATGAAGTTTGAGATGAGGCCATTGGGCATTAACAAATTGGCAGCAATTGCATGGAGCTTCCTTTGAAGATCACCATGGACATTGACTATACCATATTTTCCTACAGG
The DNA here is from genome assembly GCA_027924645.1 of Cunninghamia lanceolata. NCBI lineage: Eukaryota > Viridiplantae > Streptophyta > Pinopsida > Cupressales > Cupressaceae > Cunninghamia > Cunninghamia lanceolata. Next base: position 2,120,252 of record BSBN01000665.1, read on the forward strand.
AGTTTTGAAAGGGATAGGATAATTGGCTTCAAACAGCCTGCCCTCATTTTGTAAAACATATCTATTGAACTATGGATCCACTGATACAATTGTGTGCGCTCTTCCAAACAAATTAGATCTGAAAATTGGACCATACCTGCATTACAAACGATGCATATTCTCTTCTTCAATCTATCGTTTAAAAGATAAAGACAAAAGTACTGTACCATAAATTTCTAAAATTTTATCAAATAATTCAATTATTGAGATTTTAGAGTTTTTGGAATACAGTATATAATAATTTTTTAATCCAGTTTTAAAATCATACTCCATAATTTAACATTATGATAATATAGACAGCAAATAGTGCAAATTCTTATCTCAAATAAAGCTCAACACGCTATGAAAATGGGGTACTTGGAAAAGGTTGGAAATGTTCAAAATTCGGAGAAATGACAAATTAGTAAAAAGAAGAAAAATAATAAAAGAATAATACCTATTGATTACGTATGTTACATGTTGCTCTATTACTTCATCTAATATTAGATCCAAAGCCAGATTAATTGGGCTGTGAAGAAACTGTGGGTGACGGCTGTAATTTCTGGACAGTATGTGGGCGCGGGCATAAGTGAACACAGCATGGACATATCATTTCCTTTTACCTCTACTGTGATATATGAACAGGATTGAGGCTTTTGGAATAAGCTATATGGTGTGTTGCTGCATGTTGCATTGAGAAACATCTATCACCTTGGAGTTTGAGTTTGTGCTATATTATATATATTGAGCTTTTAAAGGTAATTGTAAAATTTTTTATTTAAAATTATATTTGAATTTATAAAAGTAAAATAATATACTTATTTTCTTGTCTGAGTTTTATTTTGAGAATAGCAAGAGCAGTTTGTAGGGATTTCTCCAAAGTTTTCTTTTGAGCTTTTGGGTTATTGTAGACATTGTTTGTGATGCTAGATATAGTAAGTAATGTGATCTCTACTATGTTAAATTTAGATTTATGATAATTTTTACAAGTAGGATATTCAAAATTAGCACATGTCAGTATATTAAATGTATTAAATGATCAATAAAACATAGAAAACACAGAGTATAAAGTTAATGTGAAAAAAGACAATGAAACATTTTTTTAGTTCAATGTGTAATCAATCAAACAATTATTTTTTAGATAAGTGACATTGTTTATTCTAAGGAAGACATATCAATGTGCACAAACTGCAGAATTACAAATACTTTTTTTTTTTTGAAAAAGTGAAAATGACTAAAGTAAATTTGCAAATAAATTTTTAAAATAAACAAAATTTATAAGAATTCTAACAAAAAAAATCTGCATATGACTTCAAAAATACAAATGAATCTAAAAGTGTATCTAACAACTTTAGAGGAAGAGGTAATAATTTCACAAATAAAAGTAACTTCACAAGAAGAAGAAAAAATGATGGGGTAGATAATATTTATAAAGGAATGTCCAATCCTTTCAAAGCCAAGTTTAGTCACTATGAATTAGAATGTTGGAATAAAAAATTTGAAATGAAAAATAAAATGCTCTCAGTAATGTTGAAGATACATAAACTTCATTCATTTCCTAGTTCAATATAAATGCAAGTGAAAATAATGTATAATCATTCATTTTCTATATTAGTTTTAGATGTTCTTTTTATATGGCATCTAATGAGAATTTGTTCATTGATTTAGATGAGAAGTATAATAGTATAGTGGTATTAAGAGATAATTAGTCTCATGGAAGTAAAGGAAAGAGTACTATTGTAGTCATAACTAGAAATAGTTCAAGGTAATGCATATCGATGAAACACTAGTAGTTCCAACACTTGAAAGGAATTTGTTATATAACAAACAAATGTTATAATAGAATTATCAAATGACTTTTGATGAAAACAAGTTCTTAATCAAGGAAATATTAAGAAAGAACATAGTTGTTGCAAGAGAAAAAATGATTGATGATAAGAAGGAATCTTTATATTTCACTCAAAGAAACCAAGCATTAATGACTAGTGAAATTAATGAAAGTAGAATTTAGCATCAAAGATATGGGCATTTTAGTTTTAGTGGTTTATTTTTACTCAATAAAATGTGAATGGTTGAAGGACTACATAAAAGAAGTGTGTGAAGAGTGTATTTTTGGAAAATGGCTTTCCAATTGGTAAATTTAGAAGAGCCAAACAATCTATTGAGATAAATCATATTGATTTCTGTGATCACATATAAACACTTTCTTCATTTAACAAGTCAAACTATTTTGTAACATTCATTGATGATTACTTAGGAAAAACTTGGGTGTATTGCTTGCATGCAAAATTGAAAATATTTGACAAGTTTGTAGAATTTAAGAGCTTGGTTTAAAAATAGAGTGGTAACTATTTGAAAACAATCAAGTCAGATAATGGTGGTGAAGACGAATCAAATCAATTTCTAGATTTCTATAAAAATCATTGAATCAAATAGAGTTCATTACTTCCTACACTTCACAACAAAATAGAGTTGTTGAAAGGAAGAATAAGACCATTATTGATATGGTAAGGAGTATGATGAAAGAAAGAAATTTGGATAAAAAAATTTAAGAAGAAAGAGTATATACAATTGTATATATTCAAAATATGAGTCCTACACAAGTAGTTAAAGCAATGAATCCTAAATAAGAATGGTATAGAATTAAGAAAAAAAATTGATTATTTTAAGTTGTTTGGATGTATTGTTTACACACAAATACCATAAAAAAGGATATAAGTTCAACTATGATAAAGGCCTAAAAAGCATTTTCATTGGGGTACGGATTAGAAACTAAAGCATACAAGTTGTATGATCTAGTAAGTGTGAAGTTGGTGATAAGTAGAGATGTGATATTTAAAAAATAAATAAAATCTAGTAAGGAAAACTAAACAAAGGAAAATCAATTTTTTCTTAGTGCATTTGAATAATAAGATCTTGATTCCTTGAGTGAAGAAAAAAGAAAATATTAGAAATATTAAAGGAGAAGAAAAAAGAATCATCCATCAAATATTGTGTCGGACTCAATTTTTTAGAAAATGACATGATGGTCACAAGTTAAACTAAACTATGCCTTAATGACTCAAATCATGGAAAACAAAGAGCCATAAACCATTTAACAAGATCAAGAAAAAGAAAAGCAGATTGCTTGTATCTATGAATAGTGTGATAGAAACTATTGAAAGTAGTGACAAATGGGATTTGGTCCAATTATCTTCTTGTCAGGGATGTTGTCGATACAAGGTGAGTGCATAAAACTAAGTATAAATATGATGAAAGCATTGAGAAGTATAAGGCTAGATTAGTAGCCAAAGGATATAATCAACAAGAATGTAATAAATACAATAAAACATTTGCATCTATAGCATGGATGGATGCCCTCAAACTAGTATTGGCTTTGGTAGCTTAGCAGGTTGGATAGTTTATTAGATAGATGTCAAGAGTTCTTTATTGAATGATTATGTTGATGAAGATGTTTATGTGATATGAGCTTTAAAAGTTTTTGAAACGCCTTCTAAAAGACGCTACATATTTACATATTGAAGAAGGTCTTGTATTGTCGTGAGTAGGCACTAACAACATGATATTCTAGAATCAACTCATACCTATAGAAAAAATATTTTGTAAAAATTCAATCAGGTCACAATCCTTATATCAAGAACTCAAATAGTGATATTCTTGCTAACTTAGTTTTCTATGTGGACAATCTAATCTACACTAGAAATAGTTTAGCTTTATTTGTTGAGTTTAGAGTAGCCATGATTATAGAATTTGAGATAAGAGATTTGGAATAGATTCACTATTTTCTTTGTATAGAAGTATTGTAGAATGGAGATGCAATTTATTCATTTCTTACAAAAAGTATGTTTTAGATATCTTGCAGAGATTTTAGATTCAAAGTGTTGCAAATCAATTGCAACACCTATTGAAGTTAGACTTAATTTGTCAAATTCAAATGAATAAGATCGAGTGGACCCCATTTTATATAGATAGTTTAGTGGTAGTTTAATTTACTTAACTACTATTCAACCAAATATCACATATGAAATGAGCTTGGTATCTAGGTTTATGTTAGAACCTAAGGAGACATATTGGAGTTTAGCTAAGAGGATTCTCATTTATATTATATGGACATTGAGTTCTGGTCTCCAATTTTAACATTTAGAGAATAGTAGATTAGTTGGATGTACATATTTAGATTGGACAAGATCCATAAATGATCAAAAGTCTACTTCTAGTTAAACTCTAAGTTTTGGTTTGATTGTATTTTCTTGGAAGTCCAAGAAACAACCTATTATATCACTTTATGTAGCAAAGGTAGAGTACAAAGCTATCACATTCATAGTTTGCTAAATAGTACAGTTGAGAAGATTGTTAGAGGATATGCAATAGATACATAATGGTCTTAGCTTATTTTATTGTGATAAATAAAGTACTATACAGATGACAAAGAATCTAATGTTTCACAGCAAGACTAAACATATTGAGATTCAACATCACTACATCAAAATATTAATTTAGACAGGATTGGTTGAGATTATATATTACCCTATAAATAATTAGATAATAAATATAAAGCCCATAACTCATGATAGGTTTTAAAAAATTCAAGACTTGCTTCACATACTTCCCAATAATAATTATCAATAATAACTATTAATTGTGTATGTTGCATGACATGCTCTATTCCTCCAAATAAACTTAACTACAAATAGTAACATAATCTTAACCAAACAATAGTAACATAAGGGTGTGTTTGCATACGTATATGTGCATATGTATATGTACATACTGTTACATATACATATTATACATATACATGTTGTTATACATACTGTTACATATACATATTATACATATACATGTTGTTACTGTTGAATTTTTCATGGACTAGCCCTTTGTTGACCAGTCCATCGTCAGTTCAGGTGTGGATTATTTCCAACACCCCCCTTAAGCCACACTATAGGTGCTTAGGTGCTTGGGACTCCTAGCCTAGCTCTGATACCATGTTGAATTTTTCATGGACCAGCTAGGAGTTGAACCTAGGACCTTCCATTTGCATGCTGGAATACTCTACCAACTAAGCTACTGGCTCTTTGTTGACCAATCCATCGTTGGTCCAGGTGTGAATTATTTCGAATAGTTACATGTACATATACAGTACATATATGTACACATATATACACACACATACACATACATATACACATATGTATCAATATGTACATATACATATATGTACATATATATACACAATATATACACGTGTGCATATATGCACACATATATGTATATATACATATAATATATGTATATGTACATATAACAATACATATACATATGTATTTGTATATGTACATTGTGTATATATATAATTTCAACTGTTTCATGTTTATTTATTTTGTAGCCCACTCTTGAGGGAACTGGATATTGAAGAGCGACATATAAAGATCAGCACAACAAACTTTTATATACATAATAACTAAAATAAGAAATTTGACAAGTATCGAATGGAAATGCTATTACCTATTCTCATGAACTTCAATGAATTGTCGTGGGTGAAGAGGGGATCTCATGGCTCGATAGAAACTGATCGTTTCTCCTATGAGTTGCCATCCTGTAGACCCTGGTGGCAGTGATATATGCTGGTTTTTGCTGCTTCCTCCTGCAACCCATATTATTTTCCACACAAGCAATGTCACAGAGAATACTACTCCAATCAGAAGCCATTGGTACCAATATAAATACCCACTGAGGATTGACATTTCCTCCATTTTTCCAGGCTCTCAAGATTCAATGTAGCTCTTATACAATGATGATATTAAATAAAGGGGCTATACTAAAACTGGTTATAGAATAGTCTGCCTTATTGTTTGGAAATTATCCCACCTCAAAAGTGTAAGGAAAGGAGTGTTATGCATCAACTAAGTATAACAACAATGGGGAGCATAGAGTGCCTCTGTAAACAGAAGGCTATTGACTTTATAAGCCCAAGATTTCATTTCGCACCCTTCCACTACAAATTGACCTGAATTGTTTCAACAAAACGTTCCAGAAAATTCCGGGAGACCTTACTTATCTTATAAACTCAAATATGCAGTCGTTCAAAATTCCAGATCTCCTTATATATATCTTATTGCAAAGCAATGAAGACATCGTACTTAAATAAATGACTTCGCTTGTTTCCCAAGGCATGTGAGATTATCTCCACCAGCGATTTCTTATAAACAACTCTCGCTTTAAGTATCTGTCCGCTTTTGATTTGAAATTTAAAAATAAATATATTTATGTCCACCACTACTAGTAACCAATGGAATTGTACATTTATTAAAATAGGGCAAAATGACTGTCTATTTTTTGAGTAATAACTCACCCGTTGACAAAAACATTCTGACTTTTTACGATACAATTTAATAACTACTAATAAGTTACTATAAAATCCAACAAACCCGTTGACAAAAACATTCTAACTTTTTACGATACAATTTAAGAACTACTAATAAGTCACTATAAAATCCTCATTCTTATGCTATGTCTATCAGTGTACTCCAGTTGGCACTTCTTTACCCAAGTCCTTGTCGAACTCTCACATATTATATGCACCCCACTCGACACTTGTTATATTGAAATAATGGCATTAAATGATGTTGGATAGTTAGCTAATAATATTGTTGAAAATAATTTTTCTTAGAGGGTAATCAAATCAAATAATTAAAAATTAAATGTTATGTTATGTTAGGAAATTAAATGTGATGTATAGAGTACTTCAATCTAGAATGTTGATGAAGAAACAATTTTCATGTTGAATTGAAATTGAACCCTTCATAATTGGAAATGGATCTTTGATGTCTATACTTTGCCTCATAATCAAAACAATCCATCAACTCTATTGTGGTCAATCTCTTCGCTTTGAGTCATTTCAATGGTTGCAGACCTACCCTATGGTTTGTAGATTTGGTTTAGAATATTGTGCACTTCAATCTTTGAATTCACTAATTCTCTATCTTTTACTAATCATTAAGGATTCGTGGTATTTAAAAATACCTTGGGGAGGCTACTAGATAATTATGGTCAAGTTCTCCTAGGTCAAACCCTTGGAAAAACTAGCTTTATGATCATGGAAATGAGAAAAGACAAATCTCTTCAGTCATGCAAATGCACTAGAATGATAATGCAGCTTTAAGTTTCTTTTAGTGCTCAAAATAAAAAAGATTTCTACTATGAATGCTTCTTACATATGAACAATTTGTAATTTGTATTCATTGATAAAAGGATGTGCATTGAATGCCTTTAAATACCATTACATAGCAATATATCACATGAAACATGTTCTATGTCAACTGATGCAGAGAAATAAATGGATGGGAATTACAAAATTTTGAATTTAGATTTTTGAACTTTGAGACTCAATTCCACTAATGAAGGATTGATCTTGTACCTATGACATTAACCCAAATAAGGGAACAATAATTATAATGTGGAGAATTAAAGTTCAAACATAGGGGTTGCAATAAATGTGAAATGTATAGGGTAATGTGTAGAAACATATGAGATAAGGCCAACTATGTGAGAATGTGTATAAAGAGGGATAGGTGAAGGATTAGGCAATGAGTCTAGATTCACACAAGATAGTGCCATTTCTCAATATGTAATTGTATTTAGTCATTATTTTAAAATGGGCCCAAAACTAAATGGGAATTGACACAGGCATGTAACTTTCACCATTACACTTTGCCCCCATATTGTGGTGCATTTAAATCCTAAAATTATATATGTATCTCAAAGTAAATGAGCATTGACAAACATGCATGAAAGTAAATACTAAGACATAGAAAGGATATCAAGTTCAAATAAATTATTGGACCATGTTATTTATCATTGCATGTGATCATTTGATGGTGCCACCTTGCTTAGTTCCACCGAAAATTGATTGACACCTCCTTGCAACTACAAGGGAGGAGCTACAACATTGCAGGAAATCATCACGACCTCAATTGGAAGCAACTTCTTACTTATTACATAGGCAACTTCTTACTTATTGTAGGCAGTCCTACAAGCACTTAGCTTATTTCTACTAGCCCACACCAACATAAAATGATATTTCAAATTAAATTTTTTTGACCTACTATGATGAACCAGATATTTTCCAACTTGATAGCACTTATGTTATTGCAAAAAATCATTGTTGGCTGAATCTATTTTCCCCAATTTCTTCTAGAACTTTTTATAGCCATAATGCTTGTGTGCCTATGGAAGTGACTACAGCATACTCTGCTTCTATTTATGAAAGAGCAACTAAACTTTGTTTTCTTTAAGATCAATGTAATTAAACCCAAACCAAGTGAAAAGAAATTACTAGATGTGGACTTTTGGTCATCAAAACTACCTCCCCAATTCGAATCACTAAAGACAACAAGTTCAAATCTTTAAGAAGAATAATAATGAATGCCAAAATTAATAGTTCCTTTGACATACCTTAATATCGTCTTGGTGGCCTTTATATGAATTTTAGATGGCTTAGTCATGTAACTTGAAACAAGAGAAATGAAATAAGCAATATTTGGTCTTGTGTGTGTTAGAAATGTCAAACTTCCAACAATACTTATGTACATCATTTCATCAACTATTTTAGCACCATCTTCTCTACATAGCACAACTCCATTATTAGTAGGAGTGGAATCTTCTTTACAATCAACCATACTAATTTTTTTCAATATATCCTTTGCATATTTCGTTTGACAAATGAAGATTCCATCCTCACTTTGATGCACCCCCATTCCTAGGAAATATTACATGAGGCCTAAATCTTTCATTTCAAATTCATTCATCATAGCAATTTTGAATTCATCCTTCATCTTAGAACTACTTCCCATATATCTGAAAACATCAACACATATAATAAGGATAACATTACCTACTTGTTTGTAGTGAAGAGTAGGCTCACTCTTGCTTCTTTGGAAGCCATTCTATCCTAGAATACCATGATCTTGGTGCTTGCTTTAGGCCATACAAATCCTTCTTCAGCTTGTAGACTAGGTGTTCTTTGCCTTGCATTTCAAAACCTTATGGTTGTTGTACATAAACTTCCTCTTCTAAGTAGCCATTTAAGAAGGCAATTTTCACATCCATGTTATGTATGTTCCATTTCTTTTGTGCTACTAGTGAAATCCACATTCTAATGGTCTCTTGTCTTTCTACTAGTGTAAATGTCTCTTCATAATCTATCACGTACCTCTGTGTGAAGCCTTTTGCAACTAACCATGCCTTGTGTCTTTCAATAGTACCTTCACTATTGTACTTAGTCTTATATATCCACTTAGTACCAATACATTTCTTGTCATGTGGAAGCTCTGTAAGCTCCCAAGTATCATTCCTATGAATGGAATCTATATCTTCTTGCATTGCTTGCACCCAAACCTCATTAGTACACGCGTCTTCTTGAAACATGATGGTTCAAAATCAACTTGTGAAAGTAAAGAAACAATTATTGTCTCACCTCTTAGATTCTCTTCATGTGTTTGTCTTGTACTCCTCTAATAAATTTCACATATGCTTATGATCTTCCTTGTAGATCTTGGACTTGAAACTAGACTTGCACTTCAAATTGAAGAACTACATGAGTGGATACTTTGTGGACTTGTAGTAGTTGGAACTAAAATACTAGTTAGCTTCTCATTAGCAATATCATCAATATTATCACCATTATAACTTGATTTAGACTTCTCGTGGGTTCCTACAAGAAGTTGGGTCCACATATAGGGGAAGTTGTAGGTAAAGAAAAATCCTGATAGGAATGGGTGCTCGAGCCGAAATGGGTACAGCCTAAACGGGTACCCATTTAGGAATGGGTACCTGAGCCTAAATGGGTACCTGTTTCTTAAACATATTTAATTTAAAAAAAAACATTGTGGGATCATTTTTCACCCACAGAGAACGGCGATGATGTTAGTGTAATACATTGTTAACTAATTAGTATTACATTGTTAACTACCAGTTATGGATAGTTCTGTTTGGTGTTTGGTTTCATATAACCAACTGCCACTCATATAATCGCATCCTCCCACATATATATATGTATCTGCATTTGAAATCATAATCATCGAATAAAACTATCTTCTTGTGGTATCAGAGAGGTCAATTGATCCTGTGCAACGTAGAGGAGAATTGAATCATTGTATGACGTGTAGCAGCAGATTGTGCAGGAAAAATGGAATAGAAGCTGAGAGGATTCATGGGTTCGTAGATTTGTTTGAAGTTGAGGATGCTAAGGGGCGATGTAAATGATAGTGTGGAAACCTGAAGCACTAAAATGTCTACAAGGAAGGCATCAGTTTGCTGCATCCATTTGAGACGTTAAAGTGGATAGTTAGTATGTAGAACATATGGACATTTATGCTGGGCATTTACACTAGTCAAGTGCAGGCACCATAATAGTGGAAGTTGATTCTGTCTGGAGTCATTCTGAATTCCATTTCCAAGCTTGTAGATTTATAGAGAGGTGTCTTAGATAATAATAGAGAAGACTCTACACATGCCATGAATATATGAAAAGTCACTCAACACAATTACACTGGAGGAACAGTGCATTGACACTTAGGTGCAGTCATAAGAATTTCTGGTGAAAGTCCGTGTGGAGACAAATTGGAAGAACAATGTCACACTTGTATGTGAGTCTGGAGAAGTCTGTGTAATGGTTATTTGAAAGAATAGTGCAAAAATATGTTTCATTTTGATGTGGGCATTGAATGCTAGAAGAATTTTCATTTGTGGAAGTAGCCTTAATCTTTGATTCATTCGAGAAAGCCTTAATCTTGTTGCATGTAGAAAGAGGTTTGTAAATAAAACTTAAATTTTGCTCAAGTTTGTGAATAGGCATGTGAATTCTTTTGTTGTGTGTAGAACTCTTTTGTTGTTGGCATGAGTATATTAGATGCAGACCATGGATTTGTTATGGCTGTGACCAAAAAGTATGTTAGTGGAGTCCAAAGGAATAAAATTGTTGAGGAGTAAAGGTTGAATACGATAGGAGAATAAGTTTGTGTAGAGAGAATATTTGCATGATCTGTGAGACATCTCATAGAATATTATCATTACAACACAAAAAATCCATAAGCATATTTTTCTAAATGCAATCTTCATGCCTCCATTGATTGAAAGAAAACATAGCTGATTTAAAAGTTCATTAGTTGTAGGAGAGATAAGGGTATGTTTTTGCTTTTGGAGTAATAAGGTGGAAAACATTGGAGTTATAAGGATATATTTGTGTTTACACTATATTGTAAAAGGTGCACTTTTGGTGGAATCCAACACCTTGTTCATTTTATTTTATCATGGCTACATCAAACATTGCTTGTGCTCTCGGGTTCATTCATGTCACATCCGACAAGGCCTCTAAAGACTCATCAAAGACATCAGTTGGTTAAAGGGTAATAGAGTCAAATTGGAGGCATGTAGCATCATAGGATGGAGGATTTTCCATCATCTCAAGTTAGCTTCTCACTTTGAGATGATGCTTTGCATGAGAAGCATTTTTGGTTTTGGTTATTTTGTTTTTTTCTTTGTTGATGCTAACGGAGCTGACAGATTTGAAGAATGTATGTTTTGTGAAGATTTTGTTTTGGAGGCAGGTTTGGGATTTGGTGTTCAGCTCAATAAGGATTGTTGTCCAGTGAGCTTCAAAGAGTATATGATCAAGAATTATACCCTTTTGCAGTCACTAGACAAAGGCAGAGATCTGTCATATCTCTTAGGGTTCATTGTTGAATAATTCTTGACTCTATGATTTGAGAGCTTGGGACTAAAGAGCTCAAGAACATAGCTCAAAGCTACACCTTTCTGAGGCTAGATGAGACAGCATGATGGAGCCCCACTTGGTTCATGATTTGTTCTTTGGGAGAAGATCTTCTATAAAATATGTATTCATATTATGTAATCATCTTTGTTGAGTATTTTAGCATTCAAGGGGGGTCCCTTGGTACTATTGCAGGAACAATGTAATAAGGGGGGGAATGTTAGTGTAATACATTGTTAACTAATTGGTATTACATTGTTAACTACCAGTTATGGGTAGTTCTATTTGGTGTTTGGTTTCATATAACCAACTCCCACTCATTTAACCACATACTCCCACACACACACACACACACACACACACACACACACACACACACACACACACACACACACATGCATTTGAAATCATAATCATCGAATAAAACTATCTTCTCTAATTTTCTTCAGGTGACAACTAAGGAACAAAATAGGTATTTGTTTGCAAAAACCCTGCCACCACATTTGCGACTAGATTTTTGACCATTTTTTCGCACTTACCACCTCCTCCCGCCAAAATCTTCATTTCTAAAAACCTCCAGGTAGGTTTACATTTTTTTTATGTATTTTTTATGATTGTAGGTTTATATTTGAAAATTAGGGTTTAAGTTATATGATTTGTATTTTTAGTGATAAACCCTAAAACTATGTTCACTATAAACCCTAAATGCTAAACTTAACTAAAAACCTTAAAACTATGAACAATAAACCCTAAAATATAAACTATAAGCCCTAAAATGCTAAATTTTAACTATAAACCCTAAATCTATGAACTATAAACCCTAAATCTAAAATTTAACTATAAACTATGAACCCTAAACCCTAAAACTATTAGCTCCTCAAACCCTAAATTGTCACTAAACTTCAATGTGTTGGTTTACCATATGCAAGACTGAAAAACTCTTCAAAGTAGGAAAAAACTAATGTATGTGACCAAAGATATATCAACTATTATCCCTAATGATGTAGTTAAGTCAAAAACCATTCTTCACACAAGAAAGCAAACTAGATAATATACTCATACCTCAACCATCTAACACACTTCAAGTTACCATATTTTATGTAATGGTGCGCAAATTACAAGTGTCAAATGCATAGTTTATCTAGGGATGATTGACTAGTTATATACAATTTTCTTTTAGGACCAAAGATATTTACCAAATGTTAGATTGCTTGTAGTATTTAGGATTTAAGCCAAATCTATATAGGTGTCCTCTAGTTAGTTTAATCTTTGGAATAAAGTGTTGTAAATCAAGTCTAAAATATCTGTGTCATTCATTATTTTGTAATTTTTCGAGATGATTTTGTCTATCTGAAATATTCTTCATGATCTTGATGTCTGCATAGTTATCTAAGAGTTTAAGGGGGTAATATATATGTTTATGGGGTTACAATTGCTAATATATTGTCAGAAATTGTATAGTTGACTATTATAATAGATGTAAAATTTCTTCAAATTCATCATAGAATTCTTTTAGAATAACATATGGGATTACATTGATTAGTTATGGATTACATTAAAGTAGATAGAGTTGTGTGATGTGTTTTGAGTCTTTTTGTTGCATATAAATGAAATTATACCTAGAATGATGGGATTTTAGATGTACTACTAGTACTTTGTTTCAAATTTATAAGAGTGTTTAGATATTTTTTTAAACCTTGACTCTTCATTGAATGGAATAAGGAATTGAAATATGTACTTTACTAAAATGATCAATTTGTTTATTAAAATTATCCTTCTTTTGTTCCTTGGTAGATTAGGGTAGGTTAGGTTCTACTGGTTTGCATAACTCATTGATACTTACCATTGCCAAATCTTAAGGGAACTTGCATGTGATAGATAACTGAAATATGAAATGTGATTTTTGAACACATACCAAAATTACTAAGACATAGTTATTTACATTTTCACGTTGGTGTAGATAGTGTTAGACACACCAGGATACTGAAATGGGGGGGGAGTGAATAAGTATCTAAACAATTATTCTAATTTAACAGCTTCAACTTATCCAGAGCATACCAAAACTTAAGCATCACAACATTATCATGAACATGAAAGATTAACACAATGTAAAACAACACATAACACCAGATATATGTGGAAAACCCTAGAAGGGTAAAACCATGGTGAGGATTAACTCACAGTATATGAAGCTCAAATAATAACTGTGTTTTAGGGGCTTTAACCCAAGGAAGTTGCTACTCCCTAAGTAACTTTGATTTAGGGTCACTCCCATGGAAGCTTCTACTCCCTAATGACTTTGTTTTAGGGGCTTTAACCCAAGGAAGCAACTACTCCCTAATCTGAGAACAAACTTAGAAATGATTATAGTATGACAATCTTTCAACTATCTGAAAACTACCTTTGAAGCTCACACTTGATGATTGCACTTTTGTCTCTTCACACTTTCTTCTAAAGATCTAATTAGTCAGGCACACTCTATACTTGATCACTGTCTTAAATAAGTCTTCAAGATGAATCTAGACAACATCAACAACATCTGCTCTTTCTCCCACAATCGCACATAAAAATGTATTATTCTACTTTTATCTACTTGCAAACCTTTTTGATCATTTTGCAATCATACCTTCCATACTCAACTTGATCTATTATTTACACATGATATTACATTGATTACATAGCTTGTCGTCTAGATTAAACATGAAAAATATGTTTACAGGTTGGCCATACAATTCACAATATGAAACATGTAGAAGATAGGTCTAATTAGGACAACATGTTACACCAGTAGAAGGCTCAAGCCTTATGGACCCCAAAACTTGCTTAACCAGATCTAAAACATCCTTCACAACTTCAAACATCAAGGAATTACTTCGACACACTCTTCTCATTTGAAAATAGGACAACTTTAAGGTAAGCTCATGAAAACATGAAGAGAAATTGCCATATCAACTAGAAAACCTTGTGTGGTATTGGAAACAAGAAAGATCTTCATGAAACTCTTCCAGATGAGTCCACATGACTCATACAACACCCCCAAACACTCCTTTTCCACCACACATCAAAGAATTGTGTCACACACCTTCAATCATTAACTCTGAGAGTACACTATTATCCGGAACACACTGCAACATGCTATCAACTGAAAAACTGAGCTACGAACCACCAAGAAGCTTAAAATAGGAGAGAAACATGAAATACACATTCAAGAACATGTTCACAAAACCACAAGGTCAATCATTTACTTCTGAATGAATGCAGAGCAGTTTAGTGAGTCTTCAATAGTACTCCATTCTATTGGAGCACGTACCGGCACTTTATCAATCATAACTTTCACTGTGGAGGGAACGATGGTTTGGAACTTTGGAAAAAACACATTTACCACCAATTGAACATAGATCCAAAATCGCATAGCCATATCTACAAATGTGGAGAAATACAGAGCATTCCATTCACCTTTCAACATGTCATATTACACTATCAAAGCCTGAACCAAAACTCGGTCACTTATATCTTTCACTGCGGAAGAGACAAGACTCTGAGACTTAGGATTTAGCATATTTATATCATATTTAGCTTACCTCTTGAACCGCAAGACCGTAGCTTCCAAATTAGAAAAATGCAGAGCATTCCATTGCTATGCTAGAAATATCTTCACATAACCAACACTATCTTCAACCTGCTTCCAGATGCCAAGTCTTCTTTGCATCACCATATACAACTCAAGATCAATAGGAATTATCATACAACAAGCTTCAAAATAGGAGCACATCCTCAGTATCAACAACACAACTTGATTCTTATAATTCATATTGATTAGGCTTCAAACTCAACTCTGCTTTGATTAGGAATGTAACTTTTAGGACCTCCAATGATGAGCTTTCTCTTTCTTTGGGTATGACATCCAACCGTGAACAATCTCTTACCCTTATGATAGTGTTGACATCAGTGCATGCTATGTTGGAATCAATCCATGCTACTATGGTGATATCAATGACAACACATATGGCCAACAATCTCCCCCTTTGTCATTGATGGCAACATATGCTCCCCCTTAGACTCTCTCCCCCTTTGACATCAAGGACAAAGAGATACAATACCTACTCATTCTCTCCCTTTCATCAACAATTAGATATCTATAAACTTTTCTTACAAGCTCACCCTATCATCTGTCACCACTACCTGCTCCCCCTAAGCGGTAGCCATCATCAGTCCAGGATATAGATATAGCATGAACTCCCCCTGGATAGATGAACAATTTAGCATCTTAGAAAGAAGAAGGAGGGGCAATTATCCCTAACCTCTGCCAAAGATTCTCAAAAGTTTCCTTTGTAAGAGCCTTTGTGAAAATGTCTGCAATTTGATCCTTAGTTGGAACATATTCCAACCTCACTTCCTTATCTACAACCTTCTCTCTCAAAAATGATACCTGATTGCTATATGATTGGTTCTTGAATGCATCACTAGTTTCTTGGAAATATTTATAGCACTTGTACTATCACACAAAATAGGAATAGACTCAGCATACAATACCTTGATATCATTCAGAGTTTGTTTCATCAACAATACTTGAGTGTAACAAGAGGTTGCTGCAATCTATTCTACCTTTGCAGTTGATAAGGACACTAAATCTTGCTTCTTGCTCTACCATGAGACCAATCTGCTTCCTAGAAAGAAAGAACCACCACTCAAGTACTTATTCTATCATCAACACAACTAGCCCAGTTAGCATCAGTGTATGCACTTAGATCCAAGTCATTACCTTTGGATACCATAGACCATAGTCCAGAGTTCCTTTCAAGTATCTAAATATCATTTTCACTGCCTTCTCATGTGTTTTCTTAGGATTGGCTTGATATCTGGCAACCACACATACTGTATGCATGATGTCAGGTCTAGATGTTGTCAAATACAACAAAGATCCAATCATAGACCTCTAAATAGTCTGATCCACCTCCAAAGACTCATCATCTTTGCTTAAATGGCATCCAGTGACCATGGGAGTACTCATTGGTTTTGAATCCTCCATATCAAACTTCTTCAATAATTCTTTGACATACTTATTTTGAGAAATAAAGATACCATCATTTGGTTGGGCAATTTGAAGACCAAGGAAGAATGACATCTTACCAAACTAGACATCTAAAATTCTTTTTGCATCTCCTCTATAAACTTCTTACACATGTCATCATCTTCACCAAAGATTATGTCATCAACATAAACAACAACTATCAGTATCATATCTCCTTCCTCCTTGATGTAAAGATTGCTATCTATAGTACCTTTCTTGAAACCCTATTGAAGTAAGTACTTATCCAATCTAGCATACCATGCTCTAGGAGCTTGCTTGAGCCCATATAGAGTCTTCTTGAGTCTATATACCATGTTCGGATCTTCTGATATCTGAAAACCATCTGGTTGCTCAATCTAAACCTCTTCCTCTATATCACCATTCAGAAATGCTAACTTGACATCCATCTGATATACCTTGTAATTTTTGTGAGCAACAAGAGCAAGGAACATTCTGATTGCCTCCATCCTTGGTACCGGAGCATACGTCTCCTCAAAATCAATGCCTTCTACTTGAGTGTATCCTTTACATACTAGTCTTGCTTTGTTCCTCACAACTTCACCATCCTCATTTAGTTTGTTCTGGAATACCCATTTTGTTCTTATATTATTATTATTATTAGCTAGTCTGGGAACCAATTCCCATGTCTGATTATTCTCAAGAAGATTGAGATCTCTTCAACACTACTTTCCCCTTTCCCTACTAAAGGGAAAGGGTGAAGGTCAAGAACTACCCCATCAAAAGGAGACTAATAAGAAGACATAGATCTTTACAAATGTGGCTTACCTACTTCCCTAGAAATGGGAAAGGGCTAAGGCACCAAAAAAAGAAAGGAAACAAGAAAATAACTAATGTAGAAGTGGATTCAAAGTCATAGAGGAAGACTTGTAAGGAAACACGAGAAAATGAGGTAGCATGGGAAGTGGCCAATGGGAAACTAAAATTCATGGAGATATCATGCTCTAGGAAGTCAAAAAATATATAAAATATTTCATGGAGTATATGAGGACTCAATAGACATCATAAAAGAACATACTAAAAAATTGCCTAAAAGATTTTAACCCAGATATTCTACTTTTATAGAAATTTAAATAACTTTTAATTCTTTCTCTACTATTATCAAGAAGATTTGGTCTTATATAGAATTTTAGGTCATGGATGCTAAAGGAATGTCAAGGGGTGTCAAAACCATGTGGAGATTGAATCATTCATGGAAGGTACTTTGATTTCCATGCACAAGAATTTTTTAATGTTCTTTTCACGCATAAAATTTATAGATATTCCTAGATATTTCCCAATGTGCATATGCACCTAACTCTAGAAATCTAAGAAAATATTTTTGAGAGAAATTGACTATTTTCAAGAAGGATTATCTAAACTCCAGTTGGATGGTGGCAGGGGATTTTAATTCCCCCCTTTATCCCTTACAAAAAATAGGGTGAGTGACTAATTATTTCGATAGTATATCATATTTGGCCAATTCTCTCTTAGTATGGGGGCTTATGGATATTGAGCTATGTAGTTCTTCATTTACTTGGTCTAATAAAAGAATAAAAAAGAACCTTATTTAGGTTAGATTGGACAAATTTCTCATTTCTTTTAATTGGTCAATTTTGGATAAATGTATCCTCTCATCTCTTTTAAATATAAGATCAAACCATACTCTTTTGATGTCATGGGAAATGGGTTTTAGGAAAGGAAACTACCCTTTTAGATTTGAGATAATGTGGACCCTCCACTTTGATATCAAAAATCTCATTGAAAATTGGTGGAATTTTGAGGTGAAGGGGAATGCAATGTTGAAGTTGATAAAAAAACTCAAAAATGTTAAAAGAAACATAAATTTATGGAACAAGCACTCTTTTGGTAACATCTTTCAACAAAAATTGGAGGCCAAGAAAAAAATTCAAAAAGTCCAAGATAATATTGATACAAATGCAGCCTCAAAAGATATCTGCTAAGAAGAAAAAGAAATTATTTCTTGTTAGAGTAGGCTTAAGTTTACTTAGGCTAACATTTACATTATTAGATATTTATTATTTAATAATGTTTAGGTGTTTTTTTTTTGCCGTTGAGGTAGCTGGGGTTGGCTAATTCAAATGGATGCTTTTCCTAAGAGTCATGCTTTGATGGCTCAATCTTCAAAGGGCAAGGGTAAGAACAAGAAGAAGCCCAAAACAGATTCCTCTATAGGTGGTGAGCCTCCCTCCAAGCCTAAGGCAAAGAATGATAAGAAGACTAATTCTCCACCTCCTCCTCCTTCTAACTATGGGGAGTCATCCTCTAAGTCTAAGAAGAAGAAGGAAAATTGTTCCTTTTGTGGAAAGTCAGGGCATAATGATGCGCATTGTTTTGAGAGATTAGTAGTATTGGAGGAAGCTATGAAGAAGCATAATATTTCCATGTGTAAGTCTTCTTCCTTGGGAAAAGGGCAAGCTCTCACATCAAAGGCTTCATCCCCTATGAGTAACAGTTGGATGCTTGATTCTGGTGCTTCACATCATATGACTCATGCTGAGGATCTTCTTGATTCTATTTCCTCTTGTAGTACTTCTCATATTACGGTTGGGAACTCTCCACAGATTCTAGTTGTAGGAACAGGCTTAGTTATGATGCAGGATGGTTGCATTGATGATGTTATTTTTGTTCCTAAAATTTCATAGAATTTGCTTTCTATCTATCAAATTTGTCATCACGGTGATGGGAAGGTAGTTGAGTTTTCTCCTACTGATGTGACTATTCGAGAGTTGTAGGATCCTAAGAAGGTTGTTGCTACAGGGATAATTGATGATGTGGCCTGTTTGTATAGGTTTTATGGATTTGAGTCTTCATCATGATCATCCCTTTTTGCTCATGCAGATTCTATGAGAAAGCTTTGGCACGAACGGTTTGGGCACTTGAATTATAGATATCTTCAATAGATGAGCACATAGAATTTGGTGATTGGTCTACCTAAGATCTCTTGTTCTGATGGATTTTGTCAAGGTTGTGTTCTTGGCAAACATCATAGGGATCCTTTTCTGAAGGGTATGGCCACATGTGCTTCGGTACTCCTTGAGTTGGTGAATAGTGATCTTATGTCATTCTGAACTCCATTTTTAGGGGCTAAGTATGTGCTCACCTTTATTGATGACTTCTCTTGACGCACATGGGTGTACTTTTTGAAGTACAAGGATGAGGTTCTTCAATTTTCATGACCTTCCTTGCATTTGTGGATAAGCAGTCAGGGCACACCCTTCAAAAGATTCTCCATCACAAGCCCCTTCCTCTCTTCTTCCCACTTCTTCTTCAAATGATGTTTTGCTTCCTATAGATGATGATGATGATGTTCTTGATGATGGTATTGATCTTATTGTTCACATTTGTCAATCTCCTCATCCACCTACACCCACAAGTATACTTTTTGAGGATGTTGGTTCTCTTGCCGGTGATCCCACAGCTACACAATGCACTTGTTCCTGAACTTCAGGTATTAGTCTTTTGAGTCATATAGTTTCTACTGATCCTCAAAAGTTTTCAGATGCTTTAGGTGTTCCAGAATGAGAAAGTGCTATGATTGAGGAGTATTCTTGTTTAATGACTAGAATCATACTTGGTATTTAGTTCCTCTTCCTAAGGGAAGAAAGTTGGTTCGATGCAAGTGGGTGTATCGTACTAAGTATGCAGGTGATGGTTCTATTGATAAGTATAAGGCTCATCTAGTGGCTAAGGGATTCTCTCAAGTTGAAGGTATTGACTATTCTAAGACTTTTTCTCCTGTAGCCAAGATGGATTATGTTTGTCTTGTACTTTCTATTACTGCATCTCAAGGTTGGCCAGTGTATGAAATGGATGTGAAGAGTGCTTTCCTGCATAGTGATCTTCAAGAGGAGATCTACATGCCACTAGGCTTTGTGCAGGATCCTTCACTTGTTTGTAGGCTGAGGCATTCATTATATGGTCTCAAACAAGATCCTTGGGCTTGGTATGAGAAGATGGATAGTTTTTTGCTTGCTTCTGGATTCACTAGATGTCACTCTGATCCTACAGTTTATATCCAGAGACATGGGGGGATCTTCTCATTCTTGTTCTTTATGTGGATGACTTGATTCTCACAGGGAGTTCTTCTTCCATGATTAAGGATACTCAGGGAGTTTTGATGGAGCATTTTGATATGACTGACCTTAGTCTATTGCATTACTTCCTTGGTCTTTAGATTCACCAGTCTTCTGCCAGTATTTCTATATTTCAGTAGAAGTATTCTCTTGATTTGGTTCAAACATTTGGGATGGCTGGCCGCAAGCTAGCCCCTACTCCTTTTTAGTTAAGTGTTGTGTTGTCTACCACTTGCACTACTCCATCAATTGATGCTACCTTGTATTGAGAGTTGGTTGGTAGCCTTCTGTACTTAACACATAGTCATCCTTATATTTCCTTTGTAGTTGTTCTTGTCTCATGTTTCTCTCAAGATCCTCATAAGAGTCATTGGAAGGTAGCCAAATGCATCTTGCAGTACATTCAGGGCACTACATAGTTTGGCATTCACTCTACATCAAGAGTTACTGAGATTGTGGGCTTTAATGACTCAAATTGGGCTGATGATGTTAATGATCGGAAGTCCACTTTTGGATTTGTCTTTTATCTTGGTTATGATCTAGTTGCTTGGTCTTGGAAGAAGAAAACTGCTATTGCATTATCATCAACTGAGGCTAAGTATTGAGGAGTAGTCTTGGCTAGTCAGGAGATTCTTTGGCTTTGACAGTTGATGGTTGAGTTTGGCTTTCCCGTTGATCATCCTATACTCTTTGGTGTCACAATCAGATTGCCATTCATATTTCTCACAACCTAGTGGAGCATTAGCGCACTAAGCATATTGAGATCCACATGCACTTCATTAGGTAGCTCATTTAGGAGGGTGTTCTCAATTTGAAGTATTTACCTACAGAGCAACAGGTTGTAGACACCTTCACTAAACCTTTGGCATCTCCTCACTATCTTTTGTTGCGATTAATGTTAGGAGTGAAGGAAGTTGTCCTTGGGGGTCTTGAGGAGTCCTCCTTCCTTTCACCTTTTACTTTTCAACATTTTCTATTTTTCTCTCTTTTGGAGAGGAGTTTTCTCCCACAAGGTTTTTCTCCTTTTCTCCAGTTGTGATAGATTGCATTGCATTGCATTGTAGTTGTACATGGGTACTTAACATGGCCTTGTTGTCAGGATCCATTTTTCAACTCATATTGCATAATAATCTCCCTAAGTTGCACTTAATGGGGGGTGTTAGAGTAGGCTTAAGTTTACTTAGGCTAACTAACATTTACATTATAAGATATTTATTATTTAATAATGTTTAGGTGCTTTTTTTTTCCATTGAGGTAGTTGGGGTTGGTTGTTCTCATACCTCATCTCACTTGGCTATTTATATTTGGGTTTGTACATTGTAATATATCACATGTTTTCATCTCAATGCATTTTCACTACTGGTGAAATAGCTTCGGTTGTGTTGCTTCTCTCAGGCCTGTGAAGGTTTTGGTGTGCAGATTGGATCCCTGGGTGCTCTAACATTTGTAACCTACATAACATCTTTGAAAAAGAGGGAATTTACTAGAATAAAAAATCTAGAATCCAATGGCTCAAAATGAGGGATAAGAACATGATTTTTTTATGAGGGAAAATTTAACTATAAAATGAGTCTCCTAAGAAACTCTAAAAAAGAAAAAATTATAGATCATATAATACAAATTATTTAAATATAAATTACTTAGCTACATAAGTTAAGTGGGGACACATGTTTCTTTTATAATTCGTTAAGAAAATCAAGTTTACTTTTTATTTTATATTATTTCTTTTCTTTAGTGTTTTATTTTAAAAAATTATCTTAAAGATAAATTTAAAAAGCCACACATATATATCTTATATTTTCTTTCTCTAAAATACAAGTAAATATTTTTTAGTTTCTCCAATAATGTTTTTATTAAGAATATTTGTTAGCATTTTAATTTTCTATTTCCACAATTTTTTTTATTTTTTTCTACAATGCATATAGGAAAGAATAATTTTGAAGGGGAAAAAATCTCGACATTTTTAAGTATATAAAATTTAAATTAGGTAAAAATACTAAACAAAACATTTGAAGGTAGTATTATTATTTTTCTATGTATGTTTATTTAGATACATAGGTCTCTAAAGTTAAAATTTCTAAATAATAGCAAAGTAGATATTTTATTTTATATTTAATATTTTGTTTTATATTAAATTAGGTTATATATAAATATATATATATGATTTTATATATTTATAACAATCTATGTTTTAATATATTTATGGTTTTATGATTATATGTTTTAATATAAAATTTAAATAAGTTTACTAAACAAAATTGTAGTTATATTTAATATTTTTTTATATTAAATTAAGTATATATATGTTTTAATATATTTATGGTTTTACCTCCTGATAACGAGAAAGATCATTAATCTAACACCATTTCAAGCTAACGAGAAGATGAGCATGCGAAGTGTCTGAGGCTAGGTTGGCTGATCATGACTCGGGCTGGAATGTGGCAAAGGTGGAGGTAACTACCTCTTATGATCTCAAGTTCATCGATCTTTGGTATTCCTATGGCTTATTTGACAATGGAAGAGATGAGAAGAGTTACAAATCAAAGAGGAGAAATGGAAGGCAGAAGTAGTGACAAAGGAAAAGGGAAGGTGGGGGATCACACTCCTCGGTGTTGACAGGTTCTACAAAAGGTGGCAAGCAGCATGATTGGTGGGAAGAAGAAGAAGGCCTATATCCAACTTACGTGGCTACCCAAGTTTTAGGGGATGCGGCGATGGAGAATTTCGTGGTTCTGTTAGACTCAGAGATTAAGAACCCTCTTCTCCACAAATGGATGTGCAGGATGTTAGCGATGGCCAAAGAGGTTGATGGACAGGATGGTGGAAAATTCAAAGAAGCAATAACAAATTTTATGTTAGGCTCAGGCTCTACAAGGGGAAGATGGAATGTCTCCAGTGTAGCGCAATCACTGACCTTGACTACCCTAACTTCCATCATGGAGGCTTCCATTTTGGTGCATGAGGATCTAGCAAAGGTATCTAAGGTAGCTAAAGATAACCATGAAGTCATTCTTAGACATATCCATGACTTGATGCTAGGCCTGGTGAAGACACAGAAGATTGTGGAGTAGTTGGCTGATAAGCTGGGGGTCCCTATGGAGGAGAAATCTCATGCAGACTACAAATGCACTTGCAATGAGGAGGCGGATCTAGTAGATTTAATAGGCATGATTGATAATTAGTTTTTCGTGTTGTTAAGATAGTATAGTTTTAAGACAATATATGGGGAGAGGGCCTTGTAATTTTCCCTCTCACCCTGGATATATGTTTTTGTATGACTCTTTCATAGATAGACATAAGGTCTATGCCCTATTTTTGGATGGGTCCCTGGTCCCTAACCAGGGTTTATAAAACAACAAAAAAAACATTTATGGTTTTATGATTTTATGTATTATACTCAAATTTATTAATTTAATTGTTTTATAAAAAACAACTTCTCCATGTTTGTGGCGGTATAACATTTAAATAAGTTTACTAAATAAAATTGAGGGAAAAAATTATGGAGAGAAAAAATTGAGGTTGAATTTAAAATATTCATTTATTTAGATTTTCAAAAATAATCTATCTAATTATTTCAATAAAGGACAGACAAGTTAGAAGAGAAAAAGTTTATACAACATCTTTTAAATTTCTTTTCTAATTTCATTATAGCTTCTTGAAGGTAGTTTTGAAGGTAGTGTTGTTGGATGTTTGGATGATTTTCTTGAGGATTTTGTTGTGGGGTGTGTTGAGGATTTTGCTGTGGGGTGTTTTGCTTAGCCTCCATGGCTTCAGGGTGTTGTTGTCTAGTGGTAGTCATAAGATTACTCAAATGCACTAGAATAAAGATTGGGGGATGGATGGATTGATTTTGGACTTTGTTTTATTGAGTCAAGACTACTAGATTGATGGTTTGATAGGGGTTGCTTGTGGAAGATATATAGAAACTAGATCAATTGCTGATTTGGATAGTTGATGACCTATCAAAGAGATTGACTAATGACCTCAATGATGGCAGATAGGATCAATGGCATTTGATCAACTTAGGAGAAGTTAATTCTCTAAGCTAATAAAAACCACTAATGGATACTAATTAACCTTCAAAGATTAAAGAGAGACAAGCTTTCTAAAATCAAAGATAAATTAGGGGATGTGATCTAGATACTATGATGGAAGCCAAATTATAAAGCTTTGACAACTTGGGTAAAGATTTAGGCTTGTTTCGTGAAGATGGTTGATTGGTAGTAATCTCAAGAGGATAAAAAGCTTGAAAAGTCCAAGTTTAAGCTATGATGATGGATGAGGATGGTTTGATGGTTGTTGGGACAGGTCTGAATGTTCTGTAGGATAATAGCTCAGAGATTGAAATTGGTCAAAAAATAAAGTTTAATTGATTCTGGGCTAAATGGATAATAAGCAAGAGACAGAGACAAAAGGCATGTTTTTGTGGCTCAAAGGTGAGTCACAATAGCTCAAAGGTACTTTTTTGTGAAAATAGAGGTGAGCCAGGATAATCCAAAGGTGTATAACTGTGGCTCAAAGGCATAGCAGGATAATCTAGAGGCAAGGTTTTTCTGACACTGGTGAAATTCTGACAAGGCTAGAGGTGCACTTTTACGCAGCAAAGGCGGGTTACTGTATTACAAAGGTACATTTCTGTAGGCCAGAGGCATGCTTCTGCAGACCAAAGGTGTATGAATGTAGTTCAAAGGTACATGAAAACTATGAAAAGGCAAGTTTTTCTATGTAGAGGTGAGTTTTTAGAACAGTGTTTATTTCAAGACAAGATTTTGATAAGATTTGGATAGATTTCTTGTGGTAAGAGAAAAACATAGCAGCAAGATGGCTAAGGACTGATTCAATGGTGTTGGTTGCATGAGGCTATTAACCTCCACGGATAACAAATGGTGATTACTAGTAGATAATCATAGAGAAGACACACCAAACAATCTTTTAATGCAACAACCTAGAAATTATTCAAGTAGGAGTGAATCATATTGTGAGCCCACATGATTGAATACCTGTCCATGTTCTTACCTAACTAAGAACACTTCCCCCTAAGTAGATAGCTTGAGATAAAGAACATACACCCGGTATCTCTCTCCTTGGAGGTTTTGACACCTTGCCCAAAGATTTTCTATCTAGTCCTTAAGGTAGAATGGATTGTGAGTAAATTTAGGGTACGTTTCACATCCCTTGCATCACAATACAACATGGCTGATGGTCTTATCTAGGTTTACAAAAGCTTCTAGGGTGTCCTTGATATATGCAAGGTATGAGAGGCCCAAATCTATGAATGGGGGTGTCCCAGTTAACTGATGTGCAACTATACAAGCCATAGTGGACCAAGTATCTCAAAAGTTTTTTTCTTGGAGTTAAAATGGTCCTTTCTTTGAAGTTGAGGCTTTCACTACTCCCAACATTTATAGACTGCGCTAGAACACATGATTCGGGTTGTCCCTTGAGGTGATAAAATCCCCAAGCAGGCCCCCTAGAGAGGATATCAAGCACTTTTGATTTTCAAGATCGTCTTTCAACGTGAGAAAAGAGAATACACGTGATCTTGAGTCCCCAGAATTTTAAGCACAAAAAGTAGTAAATGAATGACCTAAGTACTTTTGATTTCCAAGATCACTTTGTAGTGTGAGGAAAGAGCATACGTACTTAGGAAATCCCAAACACAGTAGACAATCGTAAATTCCATTATGAAATTGAAGTGTTTCTAAGTCTTAGTATGAAAAAGATGATATCTTTGACAAATGTCTTGCAAAAAAATGTTAGAAACCCTTCTTGATCTATGATTGATGATAAGATGATACATCAAGTGATGTTAGTTCGAAAGAAATCAAGTAGTTAGCGAAAACAATTGACTAAACCAAAAGCATAGAACTGTGGTGCAAAGGCACATCAAAATTTACCAGAGGTGTATAATTGTGGTGCAGATGCGCATTTTTCCTATGCAAAGGTGTGGAACTATGATATAGAGGTGCAGATCTATGGTGCAAAGGTGCATCAAAATAGTACAAAAGTGCTTTTTCTAAGTCATGCCTGCAAAAAAGCAAGAAAACTAGTTTAATGATTGATTGAATGATTCCATGATGATCTAAAATGTTGTAGGATGATGAGGATCCGTACTTCTATAGCAAGAACGAACAATAAACTGGTTAGATGATTAATTAGCACAATACGATAATACCCTTAAATAAATCATTTTAAGGAGTATGCTATAATGAATGTTAGACAAATAAATCATCTTGTCAACACTATAAAAGGTCAGTATGATGTCAGAAATGCCTGTAAAATCACAAAAACAAGTCAACAAACCCTAGAAACCAAAGGTGAGTTATAGAAGACCAAAGCACATCAGAATGGTGCAGAGGCGTGTTTCTATACATAAAAGGCGTAGAACTACTACATGAAGGCATGTTTTTGCAGACCAAATGCATGTTACTATGGTTCAAATGCGAGTTTCTATGTGACAATTGCGCTTTTCGATACCCGTGCTTCAGAAAATCAATTTTCTTCAAAAAAGCAAAGGTTAGACAAGTTAGTGGGTCTCACCGGGTGTGCCAGAATGTGTATAGGTAAAATTGAGATTAGAAAGATCAATAATGAATATCAAACTCAATCCTATAACCTTCAATAAAATGATCTAAATGATATCCACAAATCAATGAATAACAAAACAAAGAAAGCTTTCAACTAGATTGTATTGTTTCCTTGGTTATTTGTGGATTGCTCAATCTATTGCATAGCCATTTTGCAACAAGTAGTCTTAGATAACATGCTCAAATATGCGGTATATGTGCTCAATGATAAGAGAATGCTCAAAGTGTTGTATGAATGCCAAAAGCTTAAATGATCGAAAAGGGATTTTGTTGAAGTGAAGGGGTATATATAGGTTTTAGGGGAAGATCGATCAACAGTGGAGATAAATCAATGAAATGGATGGACGACATAAGTTGAGAGGACATGATGAATGTACACATGACAAATGTCCATTCAAAAAAAATCTTTGTTGAGTTAACTACTTGCTTTGATAAAGATAGGATTTGATTTCATAAATTTGGAATGCATTTTTCCTATTTATGAGTTGATTGATAAAAATAATAATGATTAAAGTCAACTAACTCAACTTATAATTTTCTTTTTGACATAATAAAAATAAGACTAATTGTGTACATAATATAGTGGATCAAAAAATGGGGAGGAGTGAAAAATGCGAAAGTGTAGGCGAAGGGCAGAAAGTGGGAGCAACAAATATTTCATGGGTGGCAGAAGAAGAGTGGGAAATTCCTAAAGAAAAGATCCAGGAAAGGGTGCAATTTGAAGGATGGTGCAGAAATTCAGAGCCGGGCAGGGTTCCATTTCAAGACAAAAATGAATGGATCAGAAGGCCGAGGCAGGGATTCAATAGGGACCACTCCCATTGGCACAATAAGGCCTAGCATGAAAGGAGGGGCTTTTTGGATAGACACAAATGGAAGTAGAGCCATCAAAGGGGAAACCCTAAAGAGTTTGGAAAGGGTGACATTGGTAAGAAAACATTCGCAGATCGTATGAAGAATCATAGAGAAAGGCACAAAAAAGCAATGTTCTTGAGCTCTAAGTTTTTAGGCCCTTCAATCAAGCATCTGGAAGCTTTGGGACTAATAATAAAATGGTTCGGATTGAACCTGAATTATGAGGGCCTAAGAAGATGCTGGCAGGAGAGATGGGGATCAAAGTTAAGCTTCAAAGCTCAAGGAAAAGGTTTTTTCTTAGTCATTTTCCCGTCATCCTTAGTTAGAAAAGAAATTTTAGATGGAATTTGGTTGATGGATGGTTTCAGTTTCTATATCCAAAAATGGGAAATATGGTTTGATCCTTATAGACATCAGATGGAATATATTTAGGAATGGTATGAACTCCCCAACCTCCCTCTAGAATTTTGGTAGCTAGACATCTTGGAGGAGATAGGAAACAACATGTGACATTATGTGTGTGTTGAAGAATGGTCTGAGTCAGACGGCGAAGCAACTTTTGTCAGGATCTGTGTTAAACTTTGGCCCTCTGGGACTCATTGGTGGGAGTTGGATATTATCACTAAATGGGGTTCAATCACACAACCTTTGATCCTCAAACCAAATCCCTTGGGTGGTTTGGTAAGTACCTTGGGGTGGAGATCCTAGGATCAAGTTTTGGTAGAGAAAGGCGAGGAGTGCCTAGATCCAGCCTCGGAGGGTGACAGAGAGGGAGGATTGGTTGGAAATTTGGAATCCAAAGCTCTGAATAGTGAAATCAAGGATCTCTAGAAACCTTCGAATGAAGGAGCGCACTCAGTCAAAGTAGATTAGGTGAAAGGTTCAATGGATTTGAATCAAGCTTTAGAAGTGAAAGTCAGTGAAATTTGAAATCAGATAGACAATAAATTAAGAATGGAAAACATTGACTCTTTGTTAGAGGTTAGTAAGGAATTGGTGGAGCTAGTTCAAGAAGAAAAAGAAGCCTCTCTAGGAGGGAGATGTGAAGGGGCAGATGGGGATTCTGAGTGGGAAGATAATGACAATCTCATAGAAATTGGCATGGAAGGGGAGGACAATAACCTGCCTCTAGATTTAGTGGATCAAGAAAAGTTGGATATTCTACAGATGGAAGCGACAAAAACCTCCCCAGATTGTGCTAATCCTAAAAGGCTAGGCAGGATCCCCAATTCTAAAAAACTCAAAATAGATGGAGAGGCGAGTGGACAGAAAAAGATTATGGAGATGTTAAAAGTAGGGAAGCGTGGAACCCTACCTAAAGGAAGATGAAAATCTTAACATGCAATGTTAGGGACCTTAATGCCCCTAATAGAAAATGCCTGGTAAGGCATCCTTTGGAGGTGTCCCAGGCTGATATTTGTATGCTCCAAGAAACAAAGTTAAGTTTAGAAGAAGTTACAATTTTTGAAAAATAGATGGGCTCTTGGAAGTTGCTAGTGATTTGTGGGGACGGTTATGCTGGTGGTTTAATTACTCTTTGGCACCCTAACAAGGTAGCCTTAGAAAAGTGGCAGGGAGTAGTAGATGGATGGGATACAAAGTCAAGAACTTTGCTTCGAATCTAAGTTTTTCATTAGTGAATATTTATGGACCAAATTCGTGCATCCAAAAATGAGAGGTTTGGAGAGAATTAAGGTTTTTCTACAACTCTGAAGGTCATGATTTCTACTTTTTTTGTGGTGATTTCAATGGAATTCTCCATTTAGAGGATAAGAGAGGAGGTGTGGGCCGAAAGCTTCAATCCAAAATTTATTTTGAGGAATTTGCAGAAAGTAATCATCTGCTTGAGATACCTATGGTAAATGGACTTTACACTTGGACCAAGTGACGGCTTGGTTTTTGTTCTATTGTAGAAAACCTAGATAGGTTCATTTTCAAAGGAGACCTGAGGAATTTCCTTTTTACCATGGGAAGCAAAATCCTTCCTTTCTCGGGTTTGGATCATTTCTCTGTCTTACTAGAGCTAGAAGGAGAGAAAAAAGCCTGTCAGATGCCCGTTTAAGTTTGAAAAGATTTGGTTTAAGGACTTGAATTTCTTGGAGCTCATGTCACAATGGTGGAATGAATCTCAAGTGGTAGGATCAAAGATGTTTATTTTAGCTACAAATTGAAATAAGTAAAGTTTATATTGAAGTAGTGGAACAGGGAAAGTTTCAAAAATATTTTTGTGGAAAAAAGGAAGATCGAAGAAGAGTTGGGGACTTTGAATGAAGAAGTCTACAAATCTGGGATGGATAATGCTAAGTTTTTGAAGGAGAAAGAGCTACTCAATAATCTGAGTTAAATTTTGGAAAAGGAGGAGATATTTTTATGACAAAAATCAAGGGAGCTATGGCTAAACACTAGAGATAAAAATACAAAATTCTTTCATAACTCAACTAAGGTGAGGAGAGAAATCAATAGAATTACCTGCATTAAATCTTCAGATGGGAAGACCCTAGATAAGCAAGAAGAAATCACTACAACTACAGCTGATTTTTTCTAGAATCTGCTCAATGACTGGGGATGCTTAGGGTTAGAACAACAACATTTCATTGATTGCATTCCTAAACTAGTTTCAGATTCACAAAATAGAATGTTACACAACTAGTTTTTAGAAGAGGAAATTAGGGCAACTCTATTCCAGCTACATCCAGATAAGGCTCCAAGGCTAGATGGCTTTCCTGCATCTTTTTTTCAAGAATGTTGGGATATAGTTGGTTCAGATGTGGTAGTAGCGATAGAAGATTCTAGGGAAACATGTATGGTCCTAAAAGAAATTAATAATACCTTCATAGCCTTGATTCTAAAAAAAGAAAAGCCAAAAAAATTAGAGGACTTTCACCCTATTTCATTGTGCAATACAATTTATAAGATTTTGGCAAAGGCTATGGCAAATCGAATCAAGACAATTCTTTTGGGGTTAATTTCTAAGGAACAAACAGGCTTTGTGTCAGGGAGATTGATCTTTGATGGAGTCATTATAGTGACGGAAGTGATCCAATCTATCACTAAAACTAAGAAGCAATCAATCCTCTTGAATCTTGATATTAAAAAATTTTATGACAAGGTCAATTGGAGGTTTTTATTTAAAAATTTGGAGGCTTTTGTGTTTCAGAAAGTCTGGCTCGATTGGGTGTTCAATTGGATAGCTTGCCCTAGATACTCAGTTCTGGTAAACAAAACTCCAGAAGGTTTCTTCAGTGCCTCTAGAGGACTAAGACAAGGCAATCCTCTCTCTCCATTCTTGTTTATCCTAATGGTGGAAGCTTTGGGCAGATCCTTAACTAGGGTTGCATAGATGGGACATTTTAGAGAGATCCAATTAACGAATGGTATGGCTCCTGTCATGCATCAACAGTTCACGGATGACACTATGCTGCTGGGACATGTAGGGCTAGTGGAAGCAAGGACCTTCAAAAGTATCCTATCAGACTACTTAGCCGTTTTAGGATAAGACGTAAGTGTAGAAAAGTCTAAAGTTTTCTTTTTCTTTATAGATCCAAATTTGGAGAGATAGATTATTCAAATCCTCAATTTCAAAAAGGGCAAACTTCCTTGCAAATACCTAGGGTTGCCTTTGGCAACAGGGGTTTTGTAGTGCAAATTGTGGGATCTACTAATCACTAAAGTAGAGAATAAACTTTCATCATGGAAAGGAAGATGGATTTCCTGGGTTGGAAGGTTGACAATTCTCAAGTTTGTTATAGTAGCTTTGCTTGTGTATATGCTCTCATGTTTCCCCGTCTCAATAGGGATTAATAATAAAATTGTACAGAAGATGAATTTTTTTTTTATGGCATGGTAAATCAAAGAAGAAAAAGATTCCTCTTATCAGTTGGGAGAGGATTTGCACATCAAAGGAGGCAGTAGGAATAGGCTTAAAGAACTTGACTTTGCATAATAAGGCTTTGGGGGTGAAGTTGGTGTGGCAACTATATGCAAATCAAGATCTCAAGTGCGTCAAGATAGTGAAAGACAAATACTTAAAAGAAGGTGAAGCAAGTATTTTCAGTATGCATACTCTTCCCAGAGCGTTGCAGATATGGAATTTCATTTGCATCTATAGGGATTTAGTCACAGATTTCCTTACCTGGGATGTTAGAGATGGGAGAACAACTCTTTTTTGGGAAGATTCCTGGTGCGGCTACAGTCAGATGGAAAACAAAGGAATGTTGGGGTGAGCTAGGGAAATTTCTAAAGTTTTTTAGGGTAGTCAGGTGAGGGACTATGTAGATTTTCATACAAAAAAGAGAATTGAGGAATGGTGTTGGAAAGACATAAGGCAACTTGGGTTGGGTTTGGAGGAATCTAGGGCTTTTGAGGATTCTCTAAAAGGGCATAAGATCAATTTCAAAGAAGGAAGGGATAGTCTGAGATGGAATGGTGGAGTCTCAGGCACTTATAATGCTAAGGATAGTCACAAAATTCTAATCAGGAGGCAGGAGGAGACTTCAGAACTGCCAAGTGTTCTTTGTTGGAATAAGAATTGCCTCTGAAAAGTAGGCCTCTTTGCGTGGACAGTGATTCAAGGAAGAGTACTGACTGCGGATAGATTCAAGAAACTAGGCTATAGCGGTCCATCTAGGTGTGTCTTATGTAAGGTGGATGAAGAATCTGGAGAACATTTATTTCTCAATTGCCCCTTCATAGTAAAGTGTTGGAGGTGGCTATGTGCCAAGTTACATCTGAGCATAGCCTTGCCAAGGGATTTGGAAAGCTTATTTAGGAGCTGGTCAATCCTTTACACAAACTCTCTTTTCATGTTGCTATGGTGGACAAGTCCCTCTCTCCTCATTCGGGAGGTATGGAAAGAAATGAACCAATGCATCTTTAAGGATGCTACTACCCCTTTTTTGACTTTCATCAACAAATTAGAAGCTCGGATAGTGGAAGTGGTGAATTCTAGAGTAGACTAGGATAGAAATTCAAAATCTTTCTTTCCAAGTTGGGATGCTTGAATGAGGTAGAGATGGAGTGGATTGAAGATACCTCCTTGTGTGAGCTTGGGTCTCCCAGGTTCTAAGGCAGAAAGAAGGAATGTCAAGTGGCAACCCCCAGATAGTGGATGGTATAAGTTGAATTTCAATGGGACGTTAAGAGGGAACCTAGGTCACTCAGGAGCCGGATGCATAGTAAGAAATTGGGAGGTCTCAGTCGTGGGGAAGTTAGATCAAACACTCAATGATGGCACCAATAATGCGACAGAGCTCTAGGTAGCGTATTTGGGATTAAAACTATGTGTGGAACTTAAGATTTCAAATCTAGTGGTAGTGGGTGATTCGATGGTTATATTTAATGCTCTTAGGACTGAAAAATTTCAAAATTGGAAGCTGGGAGCACTTTTGGAAGAAACTATGGGGATTTTAACAAGATTTCAGCTTATCTCGATCAACCATATCTACCGCGAAGGTAACTTAGAAGCATATCGACTCTCAAATCTCAGGGCAGATGGAATAACATTGAAAGAAATAGCCCCCTCTCTGAATGGTGTTTAACAAGCTGCCTAGTGGGTGGAAGGGTGGGTGTCTCTTCACACCTAGTGTGAAGAGGCCAAATTGGCAGGGCAAGGGTGAGCTGGCTTCTCAATCAGCATTGGTCAAAGTCTCCAGAAGACACTAGATGCTGAGATTTGGGAGTTTTTCTTATAATCATTAATCTGCAAGGACTGGCAGTTCTTAGAGGACGCCTCGTATGCACGAATTGTCTATGCATTAAGAGTGAAGGGAGGTTGAGAGGACATCTTAAATCATTCATTTGATAGGTTTGTCATTTTCCAGTGTTCTCGGCTGATGATAGAGGGTGTAGGATTAGCTGGTCATGAGGAGATGCAGTGTTGATGAGATCAGCACACATTTCCTTCTAATTATGATGGCTGAGTTAACTTGGCATAAGAACTCAATGAAAGAGGAGGTTTTATTTAGCAGGATATTTGTTTTTATGTTCATGGTAGACACTCCCTATCTTGTCTTTCACTTACTAGCATATAGTTTGGTTAGCGGAGGAATGGAGTCTCCCATCTGCTTAACCAGCAAGGTTAGACAAATGGATTTTTTAGATAATATCACAGACTAGCATTTGTGAAGGGTGCTTTTGAGGAATGATGTCTTCATGATCAAGGCCACCAGGCTTATTTTGGGGAAGGCATTTGCGGAAAATGGGGAGTGCTATAGAGTAGACTTTGATATCGCATCACAGTTCATGGTATCTTTGCTTGATTTGATGGTGCCTAAGGAAGAGATACGCACTTTGGTGTAGAGATTGATTAAGCTAGACCTATTAGAAGGTTTGGATAGAGTTCTAGAAATAGTAGAGATTGGTGTAGGGTCATCGAGGCTTAGGGACCTATGCAAAATCAACCAACTTGGGGAAGTGGCGAGGTATTTTCCTTTTATCCTGGACATTAACAGAGGAGACCTAGTCTTTCACAGAATTAGGGCCCACAAAGGATGTGAATTTTTGAAGAAAATGTTGCAGCTGACAGTGGTCAAGGGTTTTGAATGGATCGTGGAATGCAGGGACTATCTCTTTGAGTAGGGAAAGATATGAAGGCTGTCTGACAATTGTTTATGTTTTGTGTTGTTATTTCTCTATAGTTTAGGTATGTGGGTCAGGGGTTAGGATATAAGGGTGGTTTGGGTTCAGGGTGTAGTTGTCCCTTTCTCTGGGATATATGCCCTACATGACAATTTTGATATAGACCCTGTGTGGTCATTTTGTGTATGTTGGGGTAGAAGAATATTGATAGGAAGCAACCTGAGGGGCATAATCTCTATAATCCTCTTTTTTTGAATTCTTAATATAATCTATCTTACCAACCAAAAAAAAAGAGTGATTGTGCACATAGAAGAAAAGATTATTTTAAGAAGATTTGAAAGATAAAAACAAATTAAATAAATAAATTTATTTAATTTATCTTGCATGATGGAAGAAACAAGAAGATATGAAGATTTAAATAAATTAAATAAATAAATTCATTTAATTTATTTTGCATGATAGAGGAATATATATAAAATATTAGTTTTATTTATTTTTAGAAGATAAAGTCAACTTAAATAAATTTCAATAATTTATTTAAATTTTAAAGAATAATTGGGTAATTCAATAATTGAAATTATTTAATTATTTGTGGATAAGAGGAATTAGGATATGGAATTTATTTAAATAATTGATTTATTTAATTAATGTGGATTTGAAGATTAAAAGAGGATAATTTAATTAAATAATTAAAATTATTTAATTTAGAAGAATAAAGTGGAATTTAATAAAATTAATTAAATAAATAAAATTTATTCAATTAATGTTGGAATTAGGGGATTTAGAAGAAATTGATGAAATTAATTAAATAATCAAGTTATTTAATTAACGTTGTATGCAAGTGATTCAGAAGAATCTAATGTATGCATGACAAATAATGCAAAGGTCATTTTTAGGTGTCTATAGTCACCTTGGTGTTCTATACCCTAATGCATAATATCCATTTATCTATATTAAATAAAGGATTGCTCTACTCACATCAGCATAACTACTCCTCATAATAAATTCATCATTCCTTCATCCATCTTTGTATCTTCTCCATTCATTTTTCTTTAATTTGTTCTTCTTCCACCAATATTCCATCTTTTATCTAACCTTTTCTTCACATCCATTCACGTTGAGAGCACATCCGTATTCTTCTAAATCACATGTCCTCTCGAGGAGGCATCATTCAACTCACTAATTAATCTAGTAAGTGTTAGACTTAGGGCACACAACTGAGAGGGGGGTGAATCAATTGTGCAAAACTTTCTCTAATTCACACACTTAAATCTTCTTAGTGATTAGAAGTATATTAAACATGAAACATAATGCATTCAAATCAAAATCAGAAACTCATCAACACATAAGACACCAAGATTTTGATGTGGAAAACCCGGTTAAGGGAAAAACCATGGGGTGATTAACCCAAGAATGTATTCTCTGTTAGAAGAATAGAAAGAACAAAATGGCACATGCGAATTAGGGCTCACTACTCAAGCACACTGCTCACAAGAGGCTCACTGCCTACAAGAGACACATTGTCTACAAAGAAATAAGTATCACATACATGAACTAGAGAATAGCATCTTCACCATGCTTGAATCAGTTCCATTAATCTCAAAACTTCTGCTCAGCCTTTCGCTCTCCTCTTTGCTACCACACTTTCATCTCCACAAGACATGCTCTGGGATGACTTCACAATCCCTTATTTATACAAGGCATCAACTTAGGAACAATCATCTAAGTCAACAAACACCTACAAGAACATCTGCAAGACGTGTAATACATCCAGTCGGCCAGTCTCAGAAAGAACATTAACATCTGGTGGTTATTCTTCAAATACAAAATTTAACTTCAATGCGGACCACCCATATGAACTAGACACTACCCACAAATCATCACAAGCTTTCCTGAATCACCAAGAACATCCGCACTTCATCTACTTACTGGAATTCTTCTCTCCTTCATCCGAAACCTCAAGAACATAGTCTGTCATCACTGTTACAAAGGAATAGGTTCTTCCGGACCTTCAAACCATGAACCAATCTACTTGACACTTCACAAGGACATCCTCAACACTTACTCAAATCCGCAGAATGGGATAATACATTTCTGGATCTCACCGGACCTATCTGTGTCACTCTGTCACCTCTAAACACCTGCCGGAACCAGTTTTACTTGAGTGACCATAACTTCTTCAGATCTTCATGCGGACCTCTAAAGACTTGACTGGAGCATCTCAAGACTTATATCTACAAACCCTTTAAACCACATCCTCTGATTCTCAACCTTTCTTGGACTTTTACCTTGTTGTCATCACCATTCTTCACTGTTCCTGATTGAGACTAATTTTTTCAATATCCTCAGCACACAATTCATCTAATCCTTCTTATTATTGTGACATGAGTGTGTTGACATCAATGATAACACCAGTTAGACCCATACTTGCAACAATCTCCCCCTTTGTCATTGATGGCAACATATGATGTGAAAAACCATCGAGACAAGAACTTGTCCTTATTGTCACAACTCCCCCTATCAGCAACAACTATTCACATGTCTTCTCTTCCTTTACTACTCTCCCTTTGATTAGAAACCACTTGTTTTTCACATGTCTTCTCTCCCCCTTTGACATCAATGGCAAAGGGATCAATACTTTAGAATCATACCTGCTGCTCCCCCTGAGTAGCAGCTCCCATCAATCTAGATCACAAGATATGACTGTGATATCCACCGGACTGATGCACCTCAGTGCACCTTAGTTCATCACCAGAGGGGAAATAACCCCTAACTTTTCCCTGAGATACTCAAAAGAGTCCCTAGGAAGAGGTTTAGTAAAGATGTCTACAATCTAATCCTTGGAAGGCACAAACCCCAGTCTGACTTCATCCTTGTTCACTTGCTCTCTCAGAAAGTGAAACTTAATAGATATATGCTTAGTCTTAGAATGCAACACTGGATTCTTAGATATATTTATTGCACTTGAATTATCACAGAAGATTGTGATAGGCTCCTCATACTCTACTTTGATATCTCTTAACATCTGCTTCATCCACAAAACTTGAGTGCAACTACCTACTGCTGCAATGTATTCTGCTTCAGTTGTAGATAGAGATATTGCCTCTTGTTTCTTTCTTAGCCAAGAAACCAATCTCTTTCCCAAAAAGAATGCTCCACCACTGGTACTCTTCTAGTCATCCACATCCCCTGCCCAATCTGCATTTGTATATGCATGAAGAGAGAAATCATGATCTCTAGTATACCATAGACCATACTCAATTGTATCTTTTCGATATCTAAAGATCCTCTTGATTGCCATGACATGAGATTCTCTGGGATCATCCTAGAATCTAGCAACAAGACCAACAACCTGCATTATATCTGGTCTAGTTTGAGTGAGATACAACAAACCTCCAATCATTGATCTGTACTTTGTCTGGTCTACCTTAGGAGAGTCATCATCTTTACTCAGCTTACATTCAGTTGCCATGGGAGTATTCATTAGCTTTGAATCTTCCATCCCAAATTTTCTCAACAATTATTTCACATATTTGGTCTGAGAAATGAAGATTCGTTTCTTTGTTTGAGTAATTTACAGACCCAAGAAGAAATTTATTTCACCAAGCATAGACATCTCAAACTCACTTTTCATTTGATTTGCAAAAGTTTTACACATACTATCTCTTCCTCCAAAGATGACATCATCAACAAACACTTCAACAATCAAGATGTTTTCATGATCAATTTTGAAATATAAGTTACTGTCAGCAGTACCTTTGTTGAAACCAATCTTCAAAAGATGCTTATCTAATCTTTTATACCAAGCTCTTGGGGCTTGCTTCAATCCATAAAGTGCGTTCTTCAATTTGTAGACCATATCACCATGATCAGACAACTAAAATCCATCCGGTTGCTCTATATACACTTCTTCTTCCAAGTCACTGTTTAGAAAAGCAAAATTGACATCCATCTGATATACTTTGAAATCTTTGAAGGTAGCAAAGGCAAGAAATAATCTGACTGCTTCAATTCTTGCCACCAGAGCAAAAGTTTCTTCAAAAGAAATTCCTTCTATTTGAGAGTAGCCCTTGCAGACCTATCTGGCTTTATTTCTGATTACTTCACCAACTTCATTTAGTTTGTTTCGGAAAACCCATTTGGTTCCAATTACATTCTTGTTTCTGGGTCTGGGAACAAGATCCCAAGTGTGATTTTTCTCTATTTGCACCAGCTCTTCCTCCATTGCTCTAGTCCAGTTTTCATCATTGCAAGCTTCATTCACTGTCTTAGGTTCAATCTTTGAAATCAAACAATACTCTTCTAAATCTTGAGCAATTCTCCTTCTTGTTAGTACTCCTTTGCTTTTATCACCTATTATCTGATCTTCAGAGTAGTTCAGTCTTACATACCTAGGAACTTTAGGAATTTCTTGCATTTCTGATTCTTGATCAGGGTCATTGAGATTCACTTCTTCCTGGTTTACCGGATTAGCTTGAATCTGACTGACAGATGAGGCTTGGGCTCCTTGAGTTAGAACACCATTCTGATCATCTTCATCATATTCATAAAACTTTGAGGGTTTCTCAATTCCCTCATCAACCTTCACATTTGTACTTTCTATCATTTTTCTCAGTCTTTTGTTATAACACTGGTATGCTTTGCTTTGAGTAGAGTAACC
This sequence comes from Cunninghamia lanceolata, assembly GCA_027924645.1. Lineage (NCBI taxonomy): Eukaryota > Viridiplantae > Streptophyta > Pinopsida > Cupressales > Cupressaceae > Cunninghamia > Cunninghamia lanceolata. Next base: position 2,159,883 of record BSBN01000665.1, read on the forward strand.
CAAGAATATTCCTTCATCACTTCTAGCATCAAATTTTCCTAGATCTTCATCTCTTTTAATGTAACATTTGCTACCAAAAACTCTGAAATACCTTACAGTAGGAGTGATGCCAAACCAAAGTTCATAAGAAGTCTTACCAGTATTGCTTCTAATTTGAACTTGATTAAGAGTATAGACTATAATGCTGACAGCTTCTCTCCAATAGATATGAGGAACATTAGCTTCCATCATCATGGTCCTAGAAGCTTCTTGTATGGTCCAGTTCTTTCTTTCCACTACTCCATTTTGCTGTGGAGTTCTAGGAGTAGACAACTGTCTCTTTATTCCATATTTCTCACAGAACTCTATGAACTCACCGGATGTGAATTCTCCACCTCTATCAGACCTTAGACATTTCAACTTCAATCCGGTTTCATTCTCTACCATAGCCTTGAATATTTTGAATTTCTCAAAAGCTTTTGATTTCTCTTTCAGAAAAGTTACCCACATCATTCGGGAATAGTCATCAATTAGCAACATGAAGTATCTATCACCTTGAAAACTCCTGGTTCTTGCCGGACCACAAAGATCAGTGTGAACTAAGTCCAATAATCTGGTAGAAGACAGTTCCTTGCTTTTGAATGTGACTTTGCTCATCTTACCCAACTGACATTCCTTGCACAAGCTGTTAGTAGGTTTCACCAATTTTGGAAGATCTCTTACAACCTGAGTATTGCTTATCTTGATGATATTATCAAAATTCACATGACACATCCTTCTATGCCATAACCAACTCTGATCAACTTGAACAAATAAGCAATTTTTACTAGTACCAACCAAGTGGAAGATATTACCTTTAGTTTGAGCACCGGAAGCAATCTCTGTTCCAGAACTTTCAAAGATTTTGTATTCTCCATCCTTGAATCAGAGATCATAGCCTTTGTCCACCAACTATCCAACACTGAGAAGATTGTGCTTCAAACCTTCAACATACAATACATTACCAGTTTTGTTTCTTCCATCAAAAGAAATAGTTCCTCTTCCTCTGATTATACCAGTAGAATTATCACCAAACTTCACCACTCCTTCATACCTTTCCAAATCTATGAACTTGTTTTTGTCACCTGTCATATGGTGAGAGCAACCACTATCAATGACCCAATCATCCTTTTCTTCAACTTGGGCAGCCAGAGCTCTTTCTATAACTTTATGATTGATAGATACAGAGGATATTGGTTCTTCTTCCTTGATGGCAATAAACACCCATTCATTTCCTGATTTGTTTCCAGTCTCTGATTCATCATCTGTTACTCCTTCATTATCATCTTCTTCATGAACATAGTAACAATTCTTTTGGAACCTTGATCTGTTAGGACTTGGCTTTGAAAATCTTTCCAGACATCTTGAGGCAAAATGACCAATCTTATTGCAGTTAAAACACTTAAAAGGCAATTTTCCTTCATACTTACCGGATCCTCTTGGCAGTCTCTTTGCAATGAGGGCTTCAAGTTGAGAAGTTTCTACTTCTTGTTCTTCTAGGTCTTTTCTTTCTTTTTCATACCATGACAGTTTCCTTGATGAGTTTTCTCCTGGATCAAATCTTTGTTTACCTTTCACAGAGGCACTAGATTTGAATGCAGATTCAGTCTTGGGGGGATCATCTCCAAACTTGGTCATTTCAAATGCAGCCAGTTTACCAGCCAATTGGTCTCTTGTGATAGTTGTATGGGCTCTAAATTCATCAATGGCAGCAACCTTGATTTTGTAAGAGGCAGGAAGGGATCTGAGAATTTTGCCAACAATCTCATTTTCATCCAAGACTCCACCAGCATTTTTAATTCCACAAACCATCTCATTTACTCTTGGCATAAAAGTAGTAATATTTTCATCATCTCTCATCTTCGGTTTTTCAAATTTCCCTTTTAGACTCTGTAACCTTGCACATTTAACATACTGGTCTCCTTCATGCAAAAGTTCCAGTTTATTTCAAATCTCAAAAGCAGTTGGTAGGTCAATAACATTTGAGAGCTCTGAGTCAGATAATGCACTTAGAAGAGCCTCTTTGGTCCGCAGATTGTTTTCAGCATCTATGATTTCATTTAGGGTTATCGGACCACCTTGTGGAGGAACATACGCTTTTGTAACCATGGACCAGTACGCCATTCCCATACACTGCAAGTGACATTTCATGCGACCTTTCCAACAAGCAAATTTGGTTCCATCAAACTTCAGACTATCCTTCTTGTAAGACGACATCCTACATCTCCTCAAGCGGTTAAGCTCCTTTTAGAGGAACTTGGCTCTGATACCAATTGTTAGACTTAGGGCACACAACTGAGAGGGGGGGTGAATCAGTTGTGCAAAACTTTCTCCAATTCACACACTTAAATCTTCTTAGTGATTAGTAGTATATTAAACATGAAACATAATGCATTCAAATCAAAAGCAGAAACTCATCAACACATAAGACACCAAGATTTTGACGTGGAAAACTTGGTTAAGGGAAAAACCACGGGGTGATTAACCCAAGAATGTATTCTCTGTTTGAAGAATAGAAAGAACAAAATGGGACATGCCAATTAGGGCTCACTGCTCATAAGAGGCTCACTGCCTACAAGAGACACACTGTCTACAAAGAAATAAGTATCACATACATGAATTGGAGAATAGCATCTTCACCATGCTTGAATTAGTTCCATTAAGCTCAAAACTTCTGCTCTGCCTTTCGCTCTCCTCTTTGCTACCACACTTTCATCTCCACAAGACACGCTCTGGGATGACTTCACAATCCCTTATTTATACAAGGCATCGACTTAGGAACAATCATCTAAGTCAGCAAACACCTACAAGAACATTTGCAAGACGTGTAATACATCTGGTCAGCCAGTCTCAGAAAGAACACCAACATCCAGTGGTTATTCTTCAAATACAAAATTTAACTTCAATGCGGACCACCCATATGAACTGGACACTATCCACAGATCATCACAAGCTTTCCTGAATCACCAAGAACATCCGCACTTCATCTACTTACTGGAATTCTTCTCTCCTTCATCCAGAACCTCAAGCACATAGTCTGTCATCACTATTACAAAGGAATAGGTTCTTCTGGACCTTCAAACCACAAACCAATCTACTTGACACTTCACAAGGACGTCCTCAACACTTCCTCAAATCCACAGAATGGGATAATGCATTTCTAGATCTCACCGAACCTATCTATGTCACTCTGTCACCTCTGAACACATGTCGAAACCAGTTTTACTTGAGCGACCATAACTTCTTCAGATCTGCATGCGGATCTCTAAAAAATTGACTGGAGCATCTGAAGACTTATATCTAAAAACCCTTTAAACCGTATCCTCTGATCCTCAACCTATCTTGGACTTTTACCTTGTTGTCATCACTGTTCTTCACTATTTCCTGATTGAGACTAATTTTCTCAATATCCTCAGCACACAGCTCATCCAATCCTTCTTATTACTACGACGTGAGTATGTTGATATCAATGACAACACCAGTTAGACCCATACTTGCAACAGTAAGTACTTCTACCTAACTAGGGCATCATAATTTCTAATCCAGTCATATTCTTGTAAACAAGAATCTTCTTCTATCCAACACAAAACTATTTTTAAATTTCTTTCAAATGATGTTACTTCACAACACCATCTCAAAGAGGGGAAAAATGTAGACACCTAAAATTAGCCTTACTTCTCGACATAGCTATTTAGCTATCATAGGTTCACATTAATTGAATAATTCTTGATTAATTTCATCTATTATCACTCTACCTTATTCTTTTGTATTACTTAAATTATTATTAATTATTTAATTAATTTAATTTTTCTATTTTCCTAGCATTAATTAAATAATTTTACAATTATTTAATTAATCCTTCATTTCTTCTAATATTAATTAAATAAACAAATTAATTTCTATTTTTCTCCACCACAAATAAATAAAATTAATATTTTATTTATTTTCCAATATTATCCATGTGCACCAAAAATTAAATAATTAAATTATTTAATTTCTTCCATAATTTGTTCTCACCATAATTCACTATTGTCTTACCATGATTCTCTCTCATCACTCCATCAATCACTCTCAATCAGATAAGTTAACAGGTAAATCAATTCAATTAACTAATCAATCAAATTAGTTAACTAATCAATCAATTCAATTGACTAATCAAACAATTTAGTTAACAGATCAATGAAATTAGTTGACTCGATCAATTTTGTTAACAAATCAATCAATTCTGTTAATAATCCAATCTATCTAGATAATAGATTAATCAATTCAGTCAACTCACCAATCAAATCTATTAACTCCCCTTATTCAGGAGAGGATAAGGACACTTGTCATTCTCTCATTCGTGCAAATCCTCTCATCCAATTCTAGCCATTGATCTCTCTGATCATTCTCCACCATTTATCTTCATCTTTGAAGGTCTATAAATAAAACATCTTCTCAACCTCTCATCCATCTCTCATTTTTGTAAACTTATGTTGTTGCAATTGACTCATTCACTTTGGGAGATCAAAGTTATGTTGTTTTGATTAAACAATCCACATATCCACGACATATCAAAGGAGCACATCTATTAGATTTTAGGTGCATTCCAATACACTCAATTAGTGAGGTTGAATTTGTGTGTGAAGGAAGGTAAAATTGTGTTTAATTTAATTTCTTTCATTTATCTTCGTATGTGAATTTCTACCATCACAATGATGAATAATTATTTGACATGTTCTCTAGGACCCCCTTTCCCTTGTATTTGTCATATAAATTGGAATTTCAAAGGAGGTGGGAAATGAGAGTTGTGAGATGAATCGATCAAAAGGATAGGGACATAATTCTTTGAAAGTATATGATTTTTTATAGGTCCCATATTGAAGTCCTTTGACCATATATTTCATTGCTTTCCATTCTTGATCAAAAAATGAGCTAGGTGGTGGTGGAGGTGGATAGGTGTATTGATAGTGTTGTATGTTGTAGCTCTTGGGAGGAGTGAAGTGTTGGTGTTGGTTGATGCTTCTTATGGAATTGATGTTTAACTTAGGTGAAATCCCAAGGTCAAAAATTAGTTACATTAGAAATAGGAACATGGGAGGTGTTTTGGTTTGAGATGGGAATGGAAATGTACCCCACTTGGGAAGTTTGTTGTTTAGCTTTGGATTGGAAAGGGTGTGCTTAGTGGTGTGGTGATCCTACCTTGGATGACTTCTAGGCGGAATTGTACTCTAAGGGAGAGGATGTAATTCCTACCTATGTTAAACTTTACCATCGTATTTAATAGATGATTAGTTGTGTGCTAATCATATTATTGGATAGATTTATGACATTGATATACATTGGTGTTTTAGCATCATTATTTTCATTTAAATGATATGCTAGGCAAGTAGAACTAGTTCCTTTAGTGTTATGCTTTTATATGAGTAATTGCAGTTTGGTCTCATTGCTAGAATGGATGATTTAATTGAAATGTGCCTATTAAATATATTATTAAATTGTGTAATTTTTTCATTCATTTCAACTATAGTTACATATTAGGTAGATGTGCATAATGTTTGAATTGTGTGTGCAATAAAATTGCAAGGTGTTTGAGGAGTAAGTGGGATGTGGAGACTGTTGACATGGGATGTTTAGCCATCTCACCTTTGTTGTTGTGTTTTTGAAACCCATGAAAACCATATCCAAGTTGATTGCAACTCTAGATCCCCTTATGTTAGACTCATAAAGGCATCTTCTTGAGTGTGTTTAATTATTGATTTATTGTTTGTGCTTCTACTTTATATGTGCCAAAAGGATTTAATAGTTCCTTTGAAATTTATAGTTAATGCTATTTACTGCAAGAGTAGAGAAAAGTAATTATTTAATTTAGTTAAGTTTGCAAGATTATTTAGTTGAGGAAAATCATTGTATTTTATTTATTTTATTTGGAGATTATACTTTTGAGTGAAATTCATTTTAATTTGATTATTAGAATTATTTTTCTCTAAGATAGTCATATTGAATTATGTGATTCGAGAAATAGATTGATTTTCTATTGTTAGAAAATATCTATTTTAGCTAATTCTCCTTAGTGAAAAATGTTTTTTGAGAAATTGATAAAAAGGTTTAAATTAATTTGTAATTAGTTTTATATATGAAAAAAGTGTTTGCATTTTCATTTCATTATGCAGTTGTGATAAATGGAGCATAAAATAGAGGAGAAAACACATTTCAAACCCTCCTTCGAAGAAAATGGGATTTTTTCTTGCTTGGAGTTGCTTAGATTGGGTTTCTATTTGAAAGAGACTCATTGAAAAGAATCATTTGAATTCATTGAGGTAATTTATATCTTTTTTGAATTTGAATTTGAGTTTTTGTTTCAAATTTTTAGTTGCAATATTTTATTTTTGAAAAAAATAACTTTCCTACAAAAATTGTGGCAATTTTTTTGAAATTGTAAAATGATTTGAAAAGTTTGTTGTCAGGTAGAAATGGAATAAGAGGGTATTCTTAAAAAATTCAATTTTGCAAGTTTTAGATCTTGTGAAAAATATAAAAATTTGCCTCGTTAACCTTATTAGATCCTTTCAAAAATGTTGTGTTTTGAAAAGTCTGATGCTGGGCAAATTGGGATTAAAAGGGCATTTTTAGAAAATGAAATTTTCATATTTTTCACAATTAAGAAAATTTGGGGAAAATTTTGGGAAGGATGCTTCAAGATCCATTTGAAAATTATGAAAAGTGTATGTTATGTGGAATAGTGAATTATCCCATGGATTTTAATTTATATGTGCACAAGGAAGTATGCTTTCTAAGAAAACAACTCTCTTATTTTTGGGCTACTTGAAGAAGATTGAGCCCTAAATTGTGTAGGATAGGGGTATATTCATAGGAGGCTTGGGGTGCTAAAATCACCCAACTCACTACGTGCGGTTGGAGGCAAGGAGCACATTGAAAAAGTGTCTCTTTCTTAAAATGAATAATAAGAGTGTCCAAACATCCAACTCGTTAGATGGGGTTAGAGGGAAGGAGTGCACTGAAAAAGTGTCTCTTGGGATTTATTTGTATAAAAATGGATGTGTAAAATCTTGAATATAATAAATTTCATTAATCAACTATGTTATGAAAGATTGGATGAGTGATGTGCACTAAAGAAGTGTCACACTACCTTTTTTAGAAACATCCACAGGGTGAATGCTTAATTAAGACTTTTGTGGACTATTTCACTTTCAATCTTGGTTATGGAGAACCAAGGGGAAGTCCACCCCAATGTGTTAGCTACCCTCCTCTTGTCCTTGTGGTTGGATTGAGTGTATCCAAACTTGTGTTGAGATAAACCAAGTTGTCTTATATGAGAGTGGTAGGCGACCTTCATGAGGCTCCTATATGACTGGTGGTTGGCCTTCTTGAGGCTCCTATATGACTGGTGGGAAACCTTCTTGAGGCTCCTATGTGAGTGTTGGAATCCATCTTGAGGCTCATACATGTGATTATTGGCTTCCATATTGAGGCTCTTGTATGTGTATCTATTTTTGTATTGTGCATTGATTAGCATGTGTGCCATATTGTTACATCCCCAATTTTTGTGTTGCTATATTTTTACTTTTACTTGGACTTAAGTAAATTTATTATGATGTTTAGATTAATGACAAGGAAAGACATTGATTATATTGAATGTCATTTGTGAAATTATGGAAATGATTATGTTGTTATTGATTTAATATTTGCATTATGAGATTTGATTTATTATTTGAATAATGATGCACTGATCATAATTTGTTTGGTAACAAGTTTGATATAGGATTACATATTTTTAGATGAATCTCAGAGAAAAGAGAGAGAGATTATCTTTCAAGGAGAGAGATATAGACCTCAGGTTATGAGTGGTTTATTTGCCAAAACAATTATAAGTGTTTAACAGAAACGTGAACCAATTTGTCATGAGAGGTAAGTCTTGTCTTGTCAGTTTACTTTTGAACCTAATCAATGGGTAGTCGATATTTTATAATCTTTGTAAGTCGTAGTAAGTTGTCTTAGTCATTAGTAACATTAAGGACATCGTTTGAGTGTGAACTATAACTATTTATGTTTAACATAAATATTATGACGTTATTGTTGTAAAATAGTCATCTTATTATTCTTAAGTCACTTGAGGTGTTATAAACGATTCTTAATGTTAAGATGATTTCATCAAGTTAAGAATATGTGATTATTATCGACGGATAGTGATGGAGAGATAAGCTTAACCTAATCACATCATCCGTAATCTTCGTTTATTATTTTATTGATTAAACCATAACTATCTAATATAGAGGCAATGTTATGAGAATTATATTTGATGTAATCAAATATGTAAATGCCTCAGCATCGAAGGGGGATAATAGCTCATAATGAGTCAATGGTGTTATAGAAGACGAAGGTTTATTTTTAGGAGAGTCTTAATTAGTAATTGAGGTGGGTCGAACCCCCTATTGTGATCATTTAAAGAATAGTAGTGTTTAAGTAATGTGTCGACCTCTTTTAAGGGGGAACGTTGTATTATTGTTACACTTGAGGAATTTTTTCCATATTCTATACCTTAACCAAAATATGTGTTATTCTTTGCTGATAAAATGGGATCGGTTGTAAACTGAATGAGGAGTGGTTTGTTATAACTCCATTTACCTTTCAAATTTGAGGGAGTGGTAGAAACTGATTCATGATGATCAATGAAGAGTCATTAGACCCCATGACTCATTAAGAGTGAAAGCATATAGGAATCATAGATAGGGAAAATAGAAAACACAGAGATCACTGGGGGAAATAGGAAGGAGAGATCGCTACCAAAGCACAGAGGTGAAGGCAACATCATATAGGCCGACTGGTCAATAGACTCTGAAATAGATAACTCATTTGAGTTATCGCCAAGTAACACTTAGGTCTGTGTTATGATATCAACAAAATTATCATGCTTCTTAACTTTAGTTGTATACTTATATAGGAGAATCAATATTATCATTTAGACTATCTATGATGATCGATTCATAGCTGCAAACTGTATAATGATTGTTTTTCATTATGTGTTAAACCATTTGAAGTAATTGTTATCGCCATTATAGTTGGCTGGCTGATGCTCATAAAGGATAAATAGTCAGAGTCAAATATGTTTACACTATGTCAAAGTGTGCTTATTAAATGATTTAAATGTTGAAATGAACCTTTATTCATTATATTCCATGACAACCATAGAGGGTCTCCTTTTTATGTTGTTGATTTTATAGAAAAACCAGTCGATACAATGAGAAGGTTTGATATTGTGGTTGGACAAGAGTTTGGTTATAAGATAGTTATACCACTCTTATACATATTAGTGCCATGAAGAACTATGATAGGTTTTAATGTAGATGAGTAAGATGGCTAAATCCATGAGGTGGTTTAAAGGTAGTATAAAAACTATTTCTTGTTAAGTTTATAAATGTCTATTATGGTTTCTCTTCTAAGAGAACCTAGAAATCTTACTAAGCTTAGGAAGCCACCTTTTATATAATCGAGTGATAACTCAATGGAAATGTTATGATAGAGGCATTAAGGTCCTTAGGACTACCCTTACTACGTATTCTGTAAAGGAGAATATCTTTGTAGTAAACCATTATGGTGTGATTAAACTAAGTTTAACTAGATAGGAACATGAGTGGAATCATATTTGACTATATTTTTTGACAGTTGATGTGATTACGTAAAGGTAAGTTGAGAATATACATACTTTTTGTATAAGGAGTAATACCTATTATAGAACGATAGCATGCTTAATTTAATTATAGTTAAACTATGGGTTGTTTATTAACCTAGTCTAATAGATATGAGTTTTGGATAATTTGAAATGTCATATTATTCAACGGTTATTATGAGAAACCTAGATTCAAATTGAAACCAAATGATTAGATAAGACATAGATTTTTCTAAATTACAAAAAACTAATATCATGTCAAAATGATTTAACTGATTTATAAACATAGTTGATAAGGATAAACTGCAGGAATATGACAGTATCCAAGTCAAGTAGGGGTGGGTGAACACAATGGCGACATTCATTATGAAAGAAATTACCGGTTCACTGTATTTGGATTGCTCATCTGATCAGAAATCATACTTAGCTAGAGGGTATCTAGGGTTGTATGGTTGAGAGAGTTGAGTAGGATACAACACTATGCACTTGGGAAAGGCAAATTACCACTAGTCACCTAAGGTATATATTCCTCGTGAAGGGTAGGGCCACTTCCTATCTAGAAGATGTGTGGGAGACCGCTGGTTTGTGGATGGAGGTAAATCACCAGAAAGATACTCTCTCTCCAAGCAAAAGATATGTCAGGACTTGTGATAAAGATGTCAGATATTCAGAAGCAGTATTTATTCCAAATTTGTCTATGTAATTGATTTACATTGTAAACTTTGTCATTGAGAAAGACATCATGATGTATTGTACTTTGTAAAGGAAAAACCTTGTAATCATGGATATTTTATTATATGTTAAATAAAAGAAAATTTTTCTCTATCTCATTTTTACCTTGTTGATTAACTCTATGGTTAATTTTCTGGTTTTACTATGTTTTTAGAACTTGGATGTTACATATGGTATCAGAGCTACCAGGTTTAACACTAGGGCTTATGAGACCACTATGCTTGCTTGTAGCCAACATTATGCGGTTAGCTAATGTTTGAAAATTTCTGTGCCAGGATGGTACGTCTTAAGAAGGTAGCAAGAAAGTCTATTAATATGAGTCAATGTTTCCCTATAGAAAAAAGAGAATGTGAGGCCATTATCAAAACCTTTGAGGGAACCAATGATGAGAGTGACATTTGGTTAAGTGATACTGAAACTCTAGAGACTACCTGAACTCGAATCAAGCGATTAAGAAGGGAAAATATGGAAAGAGTTAAGATCACTGCCAAAATGATAGAGTAAATGTCAAATGAGGAAACAACTATGGTTAGGCGAGATCCCCGCATACCCCCAACTATTGAGATCATTGGAGTTAGGTCCAATAGTGAGTTAGAGGGTTATATACCTCAATATTATGTATTTGAAAATGAGTCTGATGGATATACTCCTCTTGAGCATGAATTTTGAAGTCATTTCTTATATAAATGAGGAATACTCTTTGCTTTTGAAATAAAATAAATAAAAAGAGTTGTTTTTGTGCCAAACTATTGTTTAATTTGAGTTTATTATGTTTCAATTTAATGGGATGCATTATAATCATGAACTAATGGACAACTCAATATTCTCAAGTGTGAGAAATCAATATACATGGCTCAGACAAGAACTAACCAAGGAGAAAGTGAAGAGGAAAACCACCCACCAAATAATAAGCTAGACCAAATCATAACCATTCTTGAGGAAACCAAGAAAAGACTGGGTGATTTGGGAAAGAAGGTGGATGATAAAGGAAATCCTGAGGGAGGAGGTGAAAAGTCTCATGGAGAAAGTGGAGAAAATCATGAAGAGGGTAGTAAGAGTACAAAACCTCATAAAGAGGCAAGAGATAGACTGACCTCAAAGCTCTCTAAGGACATGAAAAAGGTCACTCCACTAAAATTTGATGGGATGGTAACTGAAGATGCTGCACAAGCTTGGTTAACAGAAATGGAAAACTATTTCGAGATAATCAATTACTCAGAAGTGACCAAGGCAGTATGGGGAGCATTCCAACTGGTAGGAGAAGCATCCACTTGGTGGATGAATAAGAAGATGGAATTGAATTTAAGCTCTCTAAGGGTAACTTGGGATGAGTTCGTGGAGCTCTTTCACAAGAGATGGTTACCACAACTCTATTTTGATCAGACACTGATTGATTTTTAGAATCTTCATCAAGGAGATACATGACATTGGTGGACTATGGAGAAAAGTTCGCTCGACTCTTGAAATATGTTCCTCAGTATCAAAAGGATGAGAGATTCAGGATCAAAAAATTCATCATGGGCTTAAATGCTCAAATCGGTGGAGAAGTGGATGTACATGGTCCCACAACAATGGATCAAGTGTACGAGAAAGCGATCAAGAAAGAGCAAAAGCTAAAATCCATCTCGGCTTATCGTGATAGAAACTGCAAGAGGTTTAATGGTTCTCTTAACAACCAACCATACAAGAAAAGATATGAAAAGAGCTATGATAACAAGAGAAAAGATAAGGGATCTCAGAAGAACAAGGGTAGATCTAGTAATGAGAAGAATGGAAACTACAAAAGAAATGAGGATAACAATGGGAAGACTTCAGATAAGAAATGACCCATTGGAGGATGTTTTACTTGTGGGGGTGACCATTATGAAAATCATTGCCCTAACAAAGGTCAAAATGGTCAACAAAGAGGTACTGTACTACCTACTCAGCAAGAAGCATTTCAACAAAGGATTCATGCAGTGCTTGACAATCGACAAGCATAGTATCAAATCACACCTATTGAGATGACAAGTACTTTGTTTGGAGTCCCTATATATATTTTGATTGATACAGGAGCCACTAAAAATTTTGTTTCTCTTAGAAATTTGGATAAGTTTCTTGGAAAAGCTGGGTACATGTCTAAACCTTGGTCAGTAGAATATGCTAACCAATCTAAGGCTCAGGTAGAGCAATGTTTGTTTGAAGCAAAGATTGATCTCCCTAGTTTCTCAACTAAAGTAAACTTGTATGTAGCTCCCTTAGGTTCCTATGATGTAATCCTAGGAATGAGTTGGTTATGGAAGCATAGAGCTAAGGTAGACTTTTTTTCAAAAATAGTTGAATGCTTAGATGACTTAGGAAATCAGATCCATTTCCAAGGGATTCAAAGAGAAGTTAAAATCAGACCTATCTCTGCCAAGCAATTGAAAAGGGTTAGAAGAAAAGGTTGTCATCTATTTGTAGTCAAAATGGAACAAGTAGAGGAAGGATTAGAAAGTCCTAGTTCATCATTAGGAGAAAAGTATCCTTTTCTTCAGGAGTTTTAGGATGTGTTTCCAAAAGAACTTCTAGGACTACCTCCCAAGAGGGTTTTTGATTTCACAATTGACATTAAACCAAGATCTGAACCTATATCAAAAGCACCCTACCATATGAGAACTATGGAGTTAATGGAATTGAAAGCACAATTACAAGATTTGTTGGCAAAAGGTTTGATCAAACCCAGTGTTTCACCTTGGGGTGCTTTGGTTATTTTTGTCAAGAAGAAAGATGGAACCCTTTGATTGTGTATAGATCATCGCATGCTTAATAAAGCAACGGTTAAGAACAAATATCCTTTGCCACGTATTGATGATCTTTTTGATCAGATGCATAGAGCTACTGTATTTTTAAAGATTGATTTGCGATCAGGGTATCATCAGTCAAGACTGAAGGACGAGGATATTCATAAGACAACTTTTAGAACCAGATATGGACAGTATGAGTTCAAAGTGTTGCCATTTGATTTGACGAATGCACCTACTGCATTCATGAATCTCATGAATAGTATATTCAGAGATTGTTTGGACAAGTTTGTTTTAGTCTTTCTGGATGATATACTCATTTATTCTAAAAATGAAGAAGAACATCAACGACACTTGCAAATAGTTCTGCAATGTTTAAGGGAACACAAGTTATATGGAAAACTGTCTAAGTGTACATTCTTCCAGAAAGAGATCGAATACCTAGGGCATATTATATTAGCTAATGGAATTTCTATTGATCCTGCAAAAATCACAACTATTCTGGATTGGCCTGTACCAACAAATGTGCATGAGGTGCATAGTTTCTTGGGCCTGGCTAGCTATTATAGGAAGTTTGTTTTAAATTTCTCTAGTATTGCTAGTCCAATCACTTCCCTACAGAGGAAAGGAAAGAGATTTTAATGGACAGACAAATTTTAGGATGCATTTGATCTCTTAAAGGAGAAGTTAACTACAACTCCAATTTTGAAAGTTCCTGACCCCGAAGGACAATTTGAAGTAATTACAGATGCCTCGGGAGAAGGATTAGGAGGAGTGCTTATGCAAGATGGGAGAGTTATAGCATATGAGTTAAGGAAATTGAAATCCTATGAGAGAAATTATGGACCACATGATTTGGAATTAGCAGCAATAACTCATGCTTTGCAAATGTGGAGACACTATTTGTTGGGGAAAACATTTGTAATTAAGTCAGACCATCAAAGTCTTAGGTATATTTTCTCTCAACCGCATCTAAATGATCAACAAAGGAGATGGTTAGAATTGAAATCTGATTATGATTTTGAAATAAACTACATCAAAGGAAAAAAGAATAGAATAGCTAATGCTTTGAGTCGTAGAAGACATATAGCTTCTATTGTTTCTATTAGTGGAAATTTCAAGGATTTGGTGTTGTAAAATTTGTTTGGTGATGAGTATTATGAGAAAGTTAAGCAGGTTCTGAAAAATAATCCTAGAGATCCAAGGTATGATGGTTTTCTATTTGAGTCAGATGGACTATTGAGGTATAAGGGTAGAATGTATGTTCCTAATTTAGCTAGTTTAAGGGATTTAGTATGGAAAGAAGTTCATGCTGCACCATATTCTAGACATTCAGGAGTGACCAAACTTTTGGCAGATGTTAAACCTCTTTATTTTTGGAAAGGAATGAAGAATGATGCTGCAAGATTTGTAGCAAGTTGTTTAGAATGTCAGAGGGTGAAAGCAGAGTATCAACACCCTATAGGATTGTTGTACCCCCATGATGTGCCAAAGTGGAAATGGCAAGTTATTAGTATGGATTTTGTTCAAGGTATTCCTATGTCAAGGAATAGACATGATACCATTTTAGTTGTGGTCGATAAACTCATAAAGGTAGCTCATTTTATACCAGGGATGGAGCACCTGTGTTAGCTCACAAGTTTGTACAAGAGGTGTTTAGACTACATGGATTCCCTGAAAAGATTATCTTGGATAGAGATGCGCGAGTAACATCAAGGTTTTGGCAAACTTTGTTTTTTGTGCTAGGGACTAAACTCAACGTGAGTATAGCTTATCATCCCGAAATTGATGGGCAAATTGAGAGAGTAAACCATGTTTTAGAGGACTTGTTACGAATGTATTGCATGGATCAACAATATAAGTGGGAGGAATACTTACCACTTATAGAATTTGCTTACAACAATTCCTATCATTCCACTATTAAGATGGCACCATTTGAAGCATTGTATGGAAGAAGATGTCAAACTCCTATAACCCAAGATAAGCTAGAAGATAGGATTAGCATCAGACTGGAAATGCTAGCTGAAATGGAAGAAAAGGTGAAGCTGATCAAAAAAAGATTGGCAAAAGCCAATGATAGACAAAAGAGCTATGCGGTTGCAAAGCATGTTCTAAGGCAATTATCTGTTGGAGAAAAAGTTCTTTTGAGGGTAAAACCTCAGAAGAGTTCCATTAAGTTTGGGAAGTCTTCTAAGCTAGCCCCTCGTTATGTGGGACCCTTTGAAGTACTTGAAGTAGTCAATCCAGTTGCCTATAGAATTGCTCTACCACCAGCCTTGTCTAGAATGCACAATGTTTTTCATGTGTCTTATTTGAAGAAATATATTGTAGGTGATAATCATATTTTGAAT
Organism: Cunninghamia lanceolata; assembly: GCA_027924645.1. Classification (NCBI taxonomy): domain Eukaryota; kingdom Viridiplantae; phylum Streptophyta; class Pinopsida; order Cupressales; family Cupressaceae; genus Cunninghamia; species Cunninghamia lanceolata. The sequence goes on from BSBN01000665.1 coordinate 2,175,413, forward strand.
TGGAATTATTTACAGATGTAGGATCCAGGAGTGGTCAGAATTGAGCCACTCAAGGTATTCGAAACACGCAAGCTCTGCTTGCGTAATATAGAGGTCTTAGAGTGCAAGGTCCAATGGGACCAATATGCTGAGGAAAATGCTACATGGGAGGATTACCATGAATTTCATCAAAAGTTTCCTCATTTATTTAATGTTGTTACTAGTTGAAAACAATGAACTTGTTTTCCTTTTGTTACTTTTTGATACTTTATATCATCAAGGATGATGAATCTTTAGGGGAAGGATATGTTATATCCCTAATTTTTGTCTTGCTATATTTTTACTTTTACTTGTAAATTTATTATGATGTTTAGATTAATGACAAGGAAAGACATGGATTATATTGAATGTTATTTGTGGAATTATGGAAATGATTATGTTATTATCGATTTAATATTTGCATTATGAGATTTAATTTATTATTTGAATAATGATGCACTCATCATAAATCATTTGATAACAAGTTTGATAGAGGATTATAGATTTTTAGATGACTCTCAGAGAAAAGAGAGAGTATATCTTTCGAGGAGAGAGATATAGACCTCAAGTTATGAGTGGTTTATTTTCTAAAACAAGTATAAGTGTTTAATAGAAACGTGAACCAATTTGTCGTGAGAGGTAAGTCTTGTCTTTTCAGTTTAATTTTGAACCTAATCGACAGGTAGTTGATATTTTATGATCTTTGTAAGTTGTAGTAGGTCATCTTAGTAATTAGTAACGTTAATGACGTTGTTTGAGTGTGAACTATGACTATTTATGTTTAACGTAAATATTATGATGTTATTATCGTAAAATAGTCATCTTATTATTCTTAAGTCACTTGAGGTGTTATAAACAATTCTTAATGTTAAGACAATTTCATCGAGTTAAGAATACATGATTATTATCGATGGATTGTGATGGAGAGACAAGCTTAACCCAATCACATCATCTGTAATCTTCATTTAAATATTATTATTTTATTGATTAAACCATAACTATCTAATATAGAGGCGATGTTATGAGAATTATATTTGATGTAATCAAATATGTAAATGCCTTAGCATCGAATGAGGATAATACCTCATAATGAGTCGATGGTATTATAGAAGCTGAAGGCTTGTTTTTATAAGAGTCTTAATTAGTAATTGAGGTGGGTCGAACTCCCTATTGTGATCATTTAAAGAACAATAGTGTTTAAGTGATGTGTCAACCTCTTTTAAGGGGGAACATGGTATTATTGTTTTTGATAATATAAGGCGGCTAAAGCAAGGGGCCGAACCCTTACAAAATAGCAAAAAGAAACCCCAGAGGCATCAGCACAAAAGAGCCTCGAAATAGTTACAACATAACCCGCTTAACCAGCATAAACAACATAGACAGCAAAACCAGTCTAAAGATAGTATATATGAAGTAGCAAAGTAGTAACAACATAAAAGAAACTAGAACTAAGGAGAAAGATTCTCTCCTCTTTTAGCCATGGATTCAATAAATTCATCCAACGTTTTGGAGTTCTCATCAGTGTCAACAACAACAGTAGCCCCAAGATCCTGTAGCACAGAAAGATTAAGTAAAACAACAACCCCCACAGTATCCTCTTCCACTTCTCTTATCTTCCTCTTCTTGCTCTTTGCACTAACTTTAGAGACTGGGGTGTTGGTAGTGGTCTCCATGGGAATCTCCTCAGTAGTAGAAAATGAAACCCCTTTCATCTTAGGAGAAATAGGGGAAGGGCACGGCTCTTCGAAAACAACAGTATCATCTGGGTTGGTAGACATTTCCCCACTATGAGTCTGGATAGGCTTAGGCAGCTTCAAGGCAAGGTGGAAATCGTATAAGCAGAGGATGAGACCCTAGTGCAGGGGAATGGGTTTCTTGGAAGGTTTCTTGGCCAACTTAGCTCTAACCCTAAGAATCGAATGCTCAAGGGAAGATAATAAATAAAACAGGAAACTAATATGGGCATTGCGTCTAAAGTGATTTAGAAGAGGGAGATGATAATTGTAGAACCTGGTGAAGCACCCCTCCAGAGTGAAGTACTTCATAAGGAGAAAACACTGTTGGCAAGAGACACTATATGGATTCATGGTTGTTGTCATTGATGGCAACAAAGGTCATTCCACATATCCGCAAGTCATGATATATCTCTACCAGAAGTCAGATTGAAGATTGTTGTGGTCCGGTGAACAAGAACAGAGCATGTAGCAAGGTCCGACAGATTGGTCCGGATCTCTCAGAGGAAGTGTCTTGGTGCAGTGCGGATCTGGGGAAGTCAAGAGGACTATCTTGAGTGGTATATTCCAAGGATTTAGCCTCCGGAGTTGGACAAGGAAAAAGATATGAATAGTTGAGTACCGGATTCCTGAGAGACAGTGAAAACAGAGGAAGAACTGACTGACAGAGTATCAGACTACTTTCCGGATGCGTTACAGATGATGATAAAGGTTGCGGAGGCATGAATCATGTTTGGCCGACATAATTGATGATATCTACAAGTATATGCTTGATCCGCATTGCTTGGTGAGCAAGGATTCAGCCGACAGAACTAAGTTTGTACGAAACTAGACTGTTCCGGATGCCGACTAGAAAGGTGATGAAATTACTTGTGCGGATATATATAGAGGATGGATTTAGTTGTAAAGTGTGTGAATGTGTGAAAGTATATGCGAACAAGTCCAGAATAGAGCAGAAGTAGCAAGAAAGATCCGGTATGTGAAAGGACAGCAGACTAAAGAACAGAGGAAAGATGAAGTGCAGCAGATCAGTATACTGAACCTAACCGGAACTGAACTCCAGCATATGCAGATGCTTCCAATCAGTTCAAGACTGTGATTCTTATCACTTTGTAAGACAGTGTGTCTTCTTGTAGGCAGTGAGCCTCTTGTGAGCAGTGTGCTCGGGCAGTGAGCCCTAATTGGCAAGTGCCATTTTTGTAATTTCCTATTCTTCTAACAGAGAATAATTCTTGGGTTAATCACCCCGTGGTTTTCTCCCTTAATAGGGTTTCCACGTCAAAAATACTGTGTCATGTGTTTCTTATTTCATGGTTAATGTTTTGTGTTTGATTTTATGCTGCTTCAATTAAAAGGAAAGTTCAATAAGGGAAATAATTAGGATAACTGATTCACCCCCCCCTCTCAGTTATCAACAAACACACCCTGTCCCATGGCTTAGGCAGCTTAGCGCATTCAAATCCTCCCTAATAAGAAACATGGTATTATTGTTACACTTGAGGAATTTTTTCCATATTCTGTACCTTAACAAAAATATGTGTTATTCTATGCTGATAAAATCAGATCGGTTGTAAACTGAATGATGAGTAGTTTGTTATAACTCTAATTACCTTTCAAATTTGAGGGAGTGGTAGAAACTGATTCATGATGAGCAATGAAGAGTCATTAAACCCCATGACTCATTAAGAGTGAAAGCATATAGGAATCATGGATAGGGAAAATAGAAAACATAGAGATCACTAGGGGAAATAGGAAGGAGAGATCACTGCCGAAGCACAGAGGTGAAGGCGACATCATATAGGCCGATTGGTCAATAGACTCTGAAAGAGATAACTCATTTGAGTCATCACTAGGTAACACTTAGGTCTGTGTTATGATATCAATAGAATTATCATGGTCTTCACTTTCGTTGTATACTTATATAGGAGAATCAATATTATCATTTAGACTGTCTATGATGATTGATTCATAGCCGCAAACTGTATAATGATTGTTTTTCATTATGTGTTAAACCATTTGAAGTAATTGTTATTGCCATTATAGTTGGCTGCATGACGCTCATAAAGGCTAAATAGTTTGAGTTGAATATCTTTACACTATGTCAAAGTGTGATTGTTAAATGATTTAACTGTTGAAATGAACCTTTATTCATTATATTCCATGACAATTGTAGAGGGTCTCCTTTTTAAGTTGTTGATTTTATAGAAAAACCAGTCGATATAATGAGAAGGTTTGATATTGTTGTTGGCCGAGAGTTTGGTTATAAGATAGTTATACCACTCTTATACATATTAGTGCCATGAAGAACTATGATAGATTTTAACGTAGATGAGTAAGATGGCTAAATCCATGAGGTGGGTTAAAGGTAGTATAAAAACCATTTCTTGTTAAGTTTATAAATGTCTATATGGTTTCTCTTCTAAGAGAACTTAGAAATCTTACTAAGCTTAGGAAGCCACCTTTTATATAATCAAGTGATAACTCAATGTAAATGTTATGATAGAGGCATTAAGGTCCTTAGGACTACCCTTACTACGTATTCTGTAAAGGAGAATATCTTTGTAGTAAACCATTATGATGTGATTAAACTAAATTTAACTAGATAGGAACTTGAGTGGAATCATATTTGAGTTTATATTTTGTGATGGTTGATGTCATTACGTAAAGGTAAGTTGAGAATATACATACTTTTCGTATAAGGAGTAATACCTATTATAGAACGATAGTATGCTTAATTTTGTTATACTTAAACTATGGGTTGTTTATTAACCTAGTCTCATAGATATGAGTTTCAGATAATTTGAAATGTCATAGTATTCAAGGGTTATTATGAGAAACCTAGAGTCGAATTGAAACCAAATGATTAGATAAGACATATAGATTTGTCTAAATTGGGAAACTAATATGATGTCAAAATGATTTAACTGATGTATTGTAATGCCCCGTCATGCAACCTTAGAGAGTTAGGTTCAACTATGCAATAACAAACATTTTTTTTTAAACTAAAAAATGATGATATCAATTTCCAACAACAAGAATGATCAATTAGATACATCTAACTTCTCTAGGGAAACATAACTGCATTATTGAATTTTAAGCAATATTTCAACAACATACATAACACATTTCGATTATACAAAATATCAACTACTCTCATCATTAGATAGGTACATCAACTATTTTACAATAAAGATTTCAAGTTCAGAATAGTTCATATTACATTTTTACATTGATACAAAAGCTCTTCTTTTTTGGATACATAAGGTACAATATATGTCTTCTTAAACAGGTACAAACTTGAAATAGGAGAGATATGCCATACGATCCACGATGCCAAAAAACTAATGGAATATAGCTCAACCACTGAACCATGTGGAACCCTAAGGTCCACCCCCCGAGCTAGGAGATAACGAGGTCCCACAAGACAACAGTCAAGATAGCAAAATAACAGGAGAAAGACTAGAACATAAATTCCAACACATAGTCAAAATAAATATCACAAGTAACTCAACCACACTTCTAGAGGCAATCACATAACAAATGGAGGAAAAAAAATTAGGGAATGCTAGACTGCAGTAGGGACGAGTGCCATCGCATGGTCCTAACATGGGTTACCCTGACAGTCTCTAGCTAGATGCTAGCCCCCATCTATGGTTACCCTGATAGTCTCTTACTAGACGTCGGCCCCATAGGGTGACACACGCGGAACCAACATTCCTTTCGTGAGGACAAGGAAGTTGATCTTGCCAACCAAGCCTTCTCATCCCATCCTTAGCCTGAATGAGCACTATAGATATGGGTGAGGAATCCAATTATATTAATTAGTGTGAAAACTACCCAACCCCTAGATTTATTATAAGGTTATCACTTGATTAGAAAACTCCCAATGGGTTACCTAGCTAGCCACTTTGGACACCAGCCCCACATTGGAAGCCACTCCCCTTTCTTTGCATCTAGATTCTCACAACCCATAACATAAACCAAGCAAGAACTATCTCTTTTCTCAAAATATACATCATTTCACATTACACAAAGCAAGGCATTCCTATCTTGCATGCTCATCATAATCAAATGAAGAAGTACACTGAGCAATGCATTCTCCATCTTGCTCATGTATCATACCAATATGAAATAGGAGACAATATTACAAGAGCGCATTCATTCAACTCACATTCACACCCTCCTAGGCCTCTGGAAACAACTTGTACAACACTTGACATAATGGTCACACATCACATTCACATTCCAAAGCACATCCTAAACCAAGATCAATAATTCAATAACAAAACCATAAATGTAACATATGATTTGATGCACTAATAATGGTCTTAAAGAATGTAACATTATTCCAAGCATGGTCAATCATCTAATAAATAAGGTAACTCTATCCCAACAATGCAAAACAATAATAACTTGAAGGGTTACCAATTATTCTGTAACAGAAAATTCAGTCAAATAGGATACTACCCATTATTAGACTAAACCACTTTCTACACTAATGTGGATCTCTTTAATAATTGAGACAACTTTGTAATTTGCTACTTAAAATTAATTGTATAGGCAAAACATAAAGGATCGTAAAGTAGGTTAAAACAAGACATCCCTTTAAATCATTAGAAAGTATATGTTTTATATCATAACAAACCTAACCTCCAATTGCTCACCCAAATTTCATAACTAAGCACAATCATTAATTAAATTCATAGACTAACTCTATGTACAATACGAGACCTACCATCATGCATTTATTATATCATCAATATTCTAAAGACAATATTATATATATATATATACACACACACAACCATTAAGTTCATAAATAAACCTATGACCACAATAAATCAACTTGACAACCATTTTCTTGGATAAAATGTACACAATTACTTATATTACAATTAATAAAAAAAAGTCTATCATTATTACCTATATTGAAGTTTAGAGTCTACTAATTTTATAACACTATTCCATGATATATATATTGTCAATAACAATACAAGAACCCTTGTTGACAACTTACTAATGCATGAAACATCTTCTCAACTAGAAAATATGAACATACATTTTTTACTCAAAGTCATACTAACAACAAATTTTATATTACGAAACTAATCCTTAAAGAATAAAAGAATCGTATCTAAACAATCATTTTCAAGTAGGTAGAGGATAAAACTTAGACATAATAACAATGAGCACAAATCAAAAATTTCATAATAACTAATCACTAATGAAAATATACCAAGCAAGCTTATTTGATAAAGAATGCAATACATGTTAAAGCAAAGAAAATTCCAAATTCTAACTATATTCGATATCTATTCCTTATAGAAACATATATTTATATATAAAGAAACTAATCATACTTCTGTTAGACTGAATCATAAAAATCTATTGACTATGTAAAGTCTTACAACTAAGGATTCAAAACTCAAGTAATACAAGAGAGTACATGCATACAAACTTACTTATAATTTATTCCCTAACGAAAAATGAAAACATATTTCCTACAATAACCATTTCACATGCATAAATTTCTTCTTAAATTATTATTTCATTCGGAGACAAGTTATTAACATACTAGAACTTTTCAAATTCTTTCAATCAACCATAGGGAACACATATTTATAGAACTTAATTATCCTCTAAAACTTTCACGATTCAAAACTAAATCATATAACTATATATTGGACTCAGGACACAATACATCATCAACCTTTCTGTCATTCACTCGAACAAGCTTATTCATCTTACAATTAATTTAGTAACCAATCTCTAAGACAAAAGAATTATCCATTTAACATCGTATTTTATACATTAATAACCCCATGTCTCAAGTACAATACTATAAATTTGAAAATGTCCATAACCTTTAAATATAATACCATACTTTCAAAAGAATAAATCCTCAAAAAATTATTCTACTCCTATCATTTAAAGATATTTAACTCAATTACTATTAATTTAGTTACACTTCAAAGCAACTATGCCGTCTGCAATCTTCAATGATAGTTGAAACTAGTTGTGACATTCCCAACAAAACAATATAAAGCTAAAATATCACCAGACAATAAACTCACAAGCAACACACAGTACTAGGAAATAGGCTTGAGGAACTTTCAAATAAAAGCAATTGGCAGGTGAAATACCAAACTCACGGCCTCTTCCAGCAGCAGTGAAGGCGTGCGTCCTATAGGTAAAGTGCCTCAAAAGATGTCATCTCACTGGTGCAAGGATTGCAGGATATGCACACAATGGATTCGTTGAAAAAGGCTTTAGAAACATAAATTAAGTAATTGAAACAACAGTCACACTATTTCAGGCTTAAAATTTTGGGAGGAAGGTATGGACATCCATTAATGCCTAAAAGAGGCATATTTTTATCAGATATATATTATAGTTGGAAATTCTCTGGCCGACGTGCATGCAAAATGTGGAAGCACAGACATGGCACATAAACTAATTATGCCTCAATTAGATGTTTTGTCACATCTTGCAATGATTGTCGGATATGCACAAAATGGATTCATTGAAAAGGATTTAGAATCTTTCGAGCAATGCATTGGCAACATAGATAAAACTTGTCGGCTGATTGACAGAAAACTTCAAAGAGATGTCACATGATGGAGTGCAATGAGATTTTTACTTCAAACGCAAATTTCCTCCAACGCCACTGGTAGAGGGAATCAAAGGTTGACAACCATTGGGGTTTAACGAAAAGGTCTGCATTGCAATAGGTAGCACGTAGTTAAGCAGCTTGAAACTAGTTGCAATAATTTTAACGAATAATAATTTGTTTGAATATTTCACTAACGCCAGTGGTACAAGCAATAAAATGTTAGCAGCCATTGCGTTATAATGAAGGGGATTTTGCATAAAAGTAACGCATGCACAAAGCACATGAGCTGTTTGACAAACTAACTCTATAAATGTAGTATCATGAAAAGTAAAGACAGTACGATGCTCTCATAACTAGTATGTTGGAAGGACTTAAGATTTCTCAAGCAAATCTAATGGCAAATGTATACCAGACTTCACAACCTTTACCATCTTCTTCTGATACCTATGTGAAATATAGAATTTCCTAACACCTAGGAAATATTATGGTTGAATATTCAATCATGCAAAGATAATCGAAAGGAAGGATGGTACCATGTCCTTGACAGCAACTAAGAAGAAGATCAACTTGGCAGGATACATAACCTACAGAATGATTACTAGGAAAAGGCAGCCTCAGGGATAAGCCACGGTGGAAAAAAAAAACCATAATGGCTGATAATTTCTAAAACAAGATTACATCGGTTGCCTCAGAGATTTTCAAGCAATAGCAGAGGCGTAATACTGGTAAAAGAAACACTCAGAGAGGGTATTCAAAAACATTTAAAAATTCTAAATCATGAATAAAGGTGTGAAACACTTCCAAGTCACCATACAATTTCTTCTATTCAAACATTCAACAGAATCATAACTTTCTGCACACTTCCACCGAGGGTAGCAACATGCCTATATAAATAAAGGGATGGGTAAACAAATACGATTACCTGGTTACAACGAGAACTTCCATCAGATCCTTGCAGCTAAACTCCTAAGCACATGATATTGAAAACCACACAAGATGCACGAGGTATCAAATATACATGTTCTCCTCTGAATCCCCATTGATAAACAAAATTTCCTCCCCAATACCAAAAACCTCGTCTCTAGTACCATTCCCCCCCCCACCTCATAGCTGCCCAAAACTTATCTATTTTAAGGGAGAGAAGATCTTCCAAAACCCTCCAGAAGATTCCTCTCATAAAGGCAAAAAATTCTACATGCCACACTTTCTTATAATCTGCTATCTTTTATTTACCACTAAGACAATATAACTTCTTTCTAAAAATATATCTTTTGACAACTCACCGAACATTATTAATTCGAGAATATAAAATAATGTCTTAAATAATTACACAACGAATATTTATTCACATAATTAATTATTGAATATTTATAACTTATTTATTATTATTATTAGGTATTAGAATTATTAATTTAATTCCTATTGAAAACAAATAAATAATATTCTTTCAAAATTAACAATATTTATTTAACAACATAGATAAATATTTAATATTCTTTAAATTTAATATTATTTATTTACAAGATATATCAATAATCAATTTGATGAACAATAGACCTGTTGGAAATAGTCTCAACAACTGCGAGGGGGAGGGGGGGTTGAATCAGTTGTCCCTAAACTTTAACCTTTTCTGAACCTTTTAAATCTTCTTTATAATCAGATTAATGATGAAAACATTTAAGCATAAATCAACATATGAGCAAAAACAACATAAACACACAACGCCAGAATTTTGACGTGGAAAACCCGGTTCAGGGAAAAACCACAGTGGGGGTTAACCCACAAAGATGCGTACCCTGTTAAAAGTACTTAAGAAAATAAAAGGCACATGCCTTCAGGCGCATTGCTTAGAGCTCACTACTCAAGAAGAGGCTCACTACCTATAAGAAATTATGATTTATATAGAAATAATGAACTAAGAAATAGCATCTACATTCATGCATGAATCAGTCCCTTTGAAGGCTCAAAAACTTCTGCTCTTATATTGAAATTCTTCTTCATTGACTCTTCACTCTATACTCCCTTCGCTCCTCCTCTTCTCTACTCTTCTTTTGATCTCTTCTTCGGATTTAATTCATTGTGTACAAGGATGCTTTTCAACAACTCTTCAACAAGCATTTATATGCTTCATCAACCTTGGAATGATCAATAAGGTCGGCTAAACTTGATGTGGATCATCACACTGTTGGCCAAACACAACTGAGACTTGAATATTCTTTTACAACCATCCCACACTTCATAAAAATGCTCTTAGATCATCTACAACATGCTAGGAACATCTGATCGGCCAAGACTAGGAAGAGCATCAATCTCAAAGAAGAAATCTTCAATCAAGAAGCTCAAACTTTAGTGCAGACCTCCAACATAGTAGCCACACAATCCAAAGACCTTGACAAGCACATTGAAATTACCAATAACATTCACTTTAAACCAAATTACCAGAATCATTTGTATCTTCCTCTGGAACCTCAAGAACACTATCTGCCATGACTATCAAACTAGAAAGATAGCTTGCGGACCTCCAAACCACAAACCACTAGTGTTGGTAATACATATTGATTTTCCAAACATGCCTTCAGATATGCAGACCATAATATTTCACTGCGGAGCAATTTGGACCAACTTACTATCACACTGTCTCTTCTGTATAATGCAAAATTTGGTTCTGCTTAGATGGCCATAACTTCTTCGTGCGGACTTCTCAAATCTTAGCTGGAGCAACCTTTGACAATCATCTACACAACTATATGGTCCGTATGTATTGATTGTCATTAATTTTCTCAATATCCTCAACAGTCTGGTCTTCTATATAGATAACAAAATAGGATACAGTTGACACCAATGGAAACAAGGATATGTTGACATCAATGACAACACCACTTAGGCACATATTTGCAACAATCTCCCCCTTTGTCATTGATGGCAACATATGATGTGAAAAACTAAATTTAACCATCAAGACAAGAACTTCTCCCCATTTCTCTTCTTATTTCTACAACTACTTTCTTTACTGCTACCCCTTACATTAGCAACTAGTTTTTCACATGACTTCTCTCCCCCTTTGACATCAATGCCAAAGGGCACATATTTGCTGTCTTTTCTCCCTTTTTGCTTCAAACTGATGCTAAAATTTGCACATTGACTACTCTCCCTTTGAGTAGTACCTCCTTAACATCAATCCGGATCACAAGATATGAATGTGAATTCCACTAGACTGATGCACCTTAGTGCATCTTAGTTCTGATCAGAAGGGGTAATAACCCCTAACTTTTATCTGCGATACTCAAAAGTATCTTTGGGAAGAGGCTTAGTGAAGATATCCGCAATTTGATCTTTGGAAGACACAAACTCCAACTTAACTTCATTTTCATTAACTTTCTCTCTCAAGAAATGAAACTTGATAGATATATGCTTTGTCTTTGAGTCCAATACTGGATTCTTGGAAATGCTTATAGCACTTGAATTATCATAGAAAATTGTGACAGGCTCCTCAAACACAATTTTGATGTCCTTCATCATTTGGTTCATCCACATAACTTGAGAATAATTATTTGATGCTGCTATATACTCTTCCTCTATAGTAGATAGAGAAATTGCCTCTTGTTTTTTTCTCATCCAAGAGAACAATCTTCTTCCCAAGAAGAATGCACCACCACTAGTACTTTTTCTATCATCCACATCTCCTACCCAATTAGCATTTGTATATACATGAAGAGTGAAATCATTGTCCTTTGGATACCACAATCCGTAATCAATTGTCCTCTTGAGATATCTGAAAATTCTTTCAACTGCCACAACATGGGATTCTTTTGGATCAGCTTGAAATCTGGCAACAAGTCCAACTGCATTCATGATGTCAGGTCTGGTCTGAGTTAGATAGAGCAATCCTCCAATCATTGATCTATACCTTTTTTGATTTGCCTTTGGGGAGTCATCATCTTTTCTTAGCTTGCATCTGGTTACCATTGGAGTACCTACTGGCTTTGAATCTTTCATTCCAAACTTCTTCAACAATTTTTTCACATACTTGGACTCAGATATGTAGATACCTTTATCTGACTGAACACTTTGCAGGCCTAGGAAGAAGTTCATCTCACCAAACATTGACATCTCAAACTCACTTTTCATCTAATCAACAAATGCTTTGCACATACATTTATTTCCACCAAAAATGATATCATCAACAAAGACCTCAACAATTAGAATGTCCTCATGATTTATCTTGAAGTACAGATTACTATCAGTAGTACCTTTGCCAAATCCTAGCTTAAGCAAATGCTTATCTAATCTGGCATACCAGGCTCTTGGAGCTTGCTTGAGTCCATACAAGTCTTTTCTTAGTCTACATACCATATCTCCCCGATCAGACAACTAAAATCCTTCTGGTTGTTCAATGTAGACTTCTTCCTCCAAATCTCCATTTAGAAATGTTGATTTGACATCCATCTGATAAACTTTAAAATATTTGAAAGCAGTAAAAGCAAGAAATAATCTAACTGCCTCTATCCTTGCCACTGGAGCAAAAGTTTCTTCAAAATCAATTCCTTCCACTTGAGAATAACCTTTACATACCAACCTTGCCTTGTCTCTTACAACCTCACCATCTTCATTCAATTTATTTTGGAAGACCCATTTGGTTCCAATCACATTTTTTTCCTTAGGTCTTGGAACAAGATCCCAAGTGTGATTCTTTTCAATTTGTATCAATTCTTCTTCCATAGCCTTAACCCAGTTTTCATCATTGCAAGCTTCACTTACTGATTTAGGTTCAATCTTTGAAATCAAACAAATCTCTTCTTGATCTTCAACAACTCTTCTACTAGTTTGAACACCTCTATTTTTATGTCTTATGATTTGATCTTCAGGATGATTCATTCTTACATACCTGGGGGTTTTGGGAATTGTTTGAACTTCTATTTCTTGAATTTGTTCCTCATCTTAGATGCACCAATCTCTTGAGTTACTGGATCAATCTGGATCCGAGTCTAAATTTGATCTTGCCTTCCTTGACTTTGACTATCATCTTGATCATCTAAATCATATCCGCAATACTTGGAATGACCTTCTTTGCTTTCATCAACTTTAACATTAGTACTTTCAACAATCTTTTTCAACCTCTTGTTGAAGCACCGGTAAGCCTTACTTTGAGTAGAGTATCGCAAGAATATTCCTTCATCACTTCTTGCATCAAACTTTCCTAAATCTTAATCTCTTTTGATATAGCATTTACTACCAAAAAGTCAAAAATATTTTATAGTAGGAGGATGACCAAACCATAGTTCATAAGGAGTTTTACTAGAATTTCCTTTGATTTGCACCTAATTAAGAGTGTAGACAGCAATACTTACAACTTCCATCCAATAAACTTTAGGAACATTTGTTTCCATCATCATGGTCCTAGCAGCTTCTTGAATGGTCCAGTTCTTCCGTTCCACAACTCCATTTTGCTGAGGAGTCCTAGGAGCAAATAACTTTTTTTTATTCCATGCTTTTCACAGAAAGCATCAAACTCACCGGAAGTGAATTCTCCACCTCTGTCAGATCTCAAACATTTCAATTTCCCACCAATCTCATTTTCAACCATCATCTTGAACACCTTAAACTTATTAAGAGCTTTTGATTTTTCTTTTAGGAAAGTTACCCACATCATCCGGGAGTAATCATCAATCGGCAACATGAAATATTTGTCTCCTTGCACACTCCTAATTCTAGCAGGACCACGTAGATGAGTATGTACCAATTCCAATCTCCCACTTGAACCTTCTTCCTTACTTTTGAATGAAATTTTGTTTTGTTTGCCCAATTGATATTCTCTACATATACTATTAGTTTCACAAGTCTTGGAAGATCTCTTACAGATTGAGTGGAACTTATTTTGACAATGTTATCAAAATTTACATGACACATCCTCCTATGTCATAACCAACTTTGATCTGTTTGAGCAATCAAACAACTTTTACGTGAACTACTTAAGTGAAAGATGTTACCTTTAGTCTAAGTACTGGATGCAATTTTAGTTCCAGAGCTTTCCAAGATTCTACATTTTCCATCCTTGGAATAAAGATCATAACCCTTGTCAACCAACTATCCAACACTAAGAAGATTATGCTCCAGTCCTTCCACATACAGAACATTATTGGTCATGTTCTTACCATGAAAAGAGATGGACCCTCTGCCATGGATTCTACCAGCTAAGTTGTCTCCAAATTTCACAAGTCCTCCTTCATAATTTTCAAAACTCACAAACTTACTCTTGTCTTCAGTCATATGATGAGAACATACACTATCAATCACCCATTCATCCTTTTCAACAACTTGAGTAGCCAAGGCACTTTCTACATTTGCACAGCTAGCAGGATCTTCTTCTTTAATAGCAATGAACACCCAATCACCTTCTCCATTATCAGATTCATCATCTGCGACTCCTTCTTCTCCAGCTTCTTGGACATAGTAACAATTCTTCTGACCCTTGTACCTATTAGGGTTTAGTTTTGAAAACCTCTCTGGACACCTTGAGGCAAAATGACCAATCTTATTACAAGAAAAACATTTGAGTGGCAACTTTTCTTCATACTTACCAAATCCTTTTGGCATCCGTTTGGTAATGAGAGCTTTAAGATTTGCAGTTTCTATTTCAATATCTTCAAGATCCTTTCTTTTCTTCACAAATCTGTTTGATCTTCCAGAAGAGCTTTCACCCAGATCATATCTTTGCTTTCCATACACACTGACCTTGAATGCAGATTCAGACTTAGGAAGAGAATCAGCAAACTCACTCATTTCAAATGCAGAAAGCTTGCCAACTAACTAATCCTTTGTGACTATTGTTACTGTCTAGATTTCTTCAATGGCTACAGGCTTGTGTTTGTAAGCTACAGGTAAGGATCTGAGCACCTTGGCAACAATTTCTAATTCATCCAATACTCTGCCTTCATTTCTGATACCGGTCACAAGTTCATTTACTTTCTACATGTAGGAAGTAATGTTTTCATCTTCACTCATTACTAATCTTTAATATTTACCCTTTAGGATTTGTAGCTTGGCACATTTAACATATTTGCCACCTTCATATAGATTTTCCAATTTACTCTAGATTTCATGAGCAGTTTGCAAATCAAGGACATTTGGTAATTTGGTATCCGATAGGGCACACAACAATTCTTCTTTGGCTCGAGTGTTGTGTTCAGCATCTCTGAGTTCATCTATATTTGAAGGTCCATTCTTCAGAATCTTATACACATTCTTGGTTATTGTCTAAAATCCAACACCCATACATTCTAGATGACACTACATGCGTACCTTCCAGGGGGAGTAATTTGTTCCATCAAATCTCGGACTTCTTGTAGATCAACTTCTTGGATCTCCTCAAGCGGTCATGCTTCTTTTCGAGGAACTTGGCTTTGATACCAATTGTTGGAAATAGTTCAGACAACTGAGAGGGGGGGTGAATCAGTTGTTCCTAAACTTTAACCTTTTTTGAACCTTTTAAATCTTGTTTATAATCAGATTCATGATGAAAACATTTAAACATAAATCAATATATGAGTAGAAACAACATGAACACACAACACCGAAATTTTGACGTGGAAAACCTGGTTAAGGGAAAAACCATGGTAGGGGTTAACCCACAAAGATGCGTACTCTATTAAAGTACTTAAGAAAATAGAAGGCACATGCCTTCGGGTACACTGCCCAGAGCTCACTACTCAAGAAGAGGCTCACTGCCTATAAGAAATTATGATGTATATAGAAATAATGAACTAAGAAATAGCATCTACATTCATGCCTAAATCAGTCCCTTTGAAGGCTCAAAAACTTCTACTCTTATATTGAAATTCTTCTTCACTAACTCTTCACTCTATACTCCCTTCGCTCATCCTCTTCTCTGCTCTGCTTTTGATCACTTCTTTGGATTTAATTCATTGTGTACAAGGATGCTTTTCACCAACTCTTCAACAAGCATTTATATATGCTTCATCAACCTTGGAATGATCAACAAGGTCAGCTAAACTTGACATGGATCATCACACTGCTGGCCAAACACAACTGAGACTTGAATCTTCTTCTACAACCATGCCATGCTTCATAAAAATGCTCTTAGATCATCCGCAACATGCTAGGAACATCCGATCAGCTAAGACTGGGAAGAGCATCAACCTCAAAGAAGAAATCTTCAATCAACAAGCTCAAACTTTAGTGCAGACCTCTAACATAGTAGCCACATGATCCAGAGACCTCCAAAAGCACATTGAAATTACCAATAACATTCACTTTAAACCAAATTACCATAATCATTTGTATCTTCCTCCGGAACCTGAAGAACACTATCTGCCATGACTGTCAAACTATAAAGATAGCTTGTGCACCTCCAAACCACAAACCACTAGTGTTGATGATACATACTGATTTCCCAAACATGCCTTCAAATCTGTAGACCATAATATTTCACTGCGGAGCAATCCAGACCAACTTACTGTCACACTATCTCTTCTGTATACTGTAAAATCTAGTTATGCTTAGATGGCCATAACTTCTTCAAATCTTCATGCGGACTTCTCAAATCTTAACTAGAGCAACCTCTGACAATCCTCTACACATCTATATGGTCTGCATGCATTGATTGTCATTAATTTTCTAAATATCCTCAACACTCTAGTCTTCTATACAGACAACAAAATAGGATACAGTTGACACCAATGGCAACAAGGATATGTTGACATCAATGACAACACTACTTAGGCACATATTTGCAACAAGACCAACAAAACAACTCGAGGGCTACATACCAATCATTTTCGACGACAACACTCAACAGGACAACAGAGACTCAACCATGCACCAATCGACCAAACTGACAAAACTTAGAACTGAGAACTCATTCTTATCAAGAATGATGTCAACTAAGAGACCTCATGTTATCTCCATTCCACAATTTCCATTGGTATGAAGGCACGCTCAAACCTGCCAATTCAGGTGGAGTCGATGCTTGGTACCTGCAATCCTGCAGCGAACTGAAGTGTCATATACAACTATATATATATAATCAAACACACTATGATAGGGAATCGCAGTGTAGTAGGGTACTTAGCATGAGTAATACTACACTATCCCTTCACAAGGCACATCAGATATATTCACAATAAACAAGTACATCATTAAATAACACATCGTCAGATAGTCGCATGAACATAATAAAACTAATCTACATAATCAATTAACCCATAACTAATCATGTCAAAAGCATAATGTACTAATCATAATAGTGTCATCATAATGATATCAATGAGTGTCATCCTCTATATCAAAATAGTAAACCTACCATCCACATGTCTAACATATCCTAAGTATTCCAAGTATTTTACCTTCTTCTTTATGCTCCTTAGCCCGACCACGTGCTCATCCAAGCTAAGAATGGAGGGGGCATTACATGTATAAACATAGTTGATAAGGATAAACTACATGACTACAATAGTATCCAAGTTGAGTAGGGGTGGGTGAACACAACGACGACATTAATTATGAGCAAAATTGATAATAAAAACTTTTGGCCAAAGTAATGCAATTGTCTTCTGCAAGCATTGTCAGTTCACTGTATCCAGATTTCTCATCTTATCAGAAATCATACTTAGCTAGAGGGAATCTAGGGTTGTATGGTTGATAGAGTTGAGTAGGATACAAAACTATGTACTCGGGAAAGGCAAATTACCACTGGTCACCTAAGGTCTATATCTCTCCTGAAGGGTAGGGCCACTTCCTATGTGGAAGATGTGTGGGAGACTGTCGGTTTGTGGATGGAGGTAAATCACTAGAAAGATACTCTCTCTCTAAGCAAAAGATATGCTAGGACTTGTGATAAAGATGTCAGATATTTAGAAGTAGTATTTATTGCAAATTTGTCTATGTAATTGATTTACATTGTAAACTTTATCATTGAGCAAGACATCATGATGTATTGTACTTTGTAAAGGAAAAATCTTGTAATCATGGATATTTGATTATATGTTAAATAAAAGAAAAATTTTCTCTATCTCATTTTTACCTTGTTGATTTACTCTATGGTTAATTTTCTAGTTTTAATATGTTTTTAGAGCTTAGATGTTACACATATGTTGCCTTGCATGCTTGACTTGGTGTGAGTTGCCACATGTGTGTTGTGTGCATTGATTGGTGTGAGTTTTTCCATGTATTCCTTGGATGTGTGTGATCTTTGGCCTTAATAGTGGTGTTGCCATGATCTTCTTCTCTATAGCTCAGGGGTTGCCTAGAGTTGAGGAGACATCTAATGCATTGAACAATGGTAATATGGTAGGGTGGTGGGTAACATTTCCCCACATTGGTCTTTAAGGAAGATCTATTGGGAGCTAGAAGAATTCCTTATACATTATTTTATATTGTGATCATGTTGTATTTTGTGATTATTGGAGCACCTTGGAGGTGGCTTAAATAGTTGGTGTATAATTATTATTTGTATCATTTTTATATTGGAGTGTGATCCTTTCATGTTTGGTAAGTAGGATCCATCATGTAATTATATTATGATATCATTTGGTTGAAAAATAATGCTTGTCTTGGAAGGAATTTTTCAGTTGTGAAATCTATCTTAAATGTTGAAATGATTATATCAGAATGTTGGAGTCCTATTTTGTACAATATATTATTTTTCTATGTTATGTTTATGAGCTAGGTTGTGCCCACATAATGGATGAAAGCTCAATCTTTGTATTTGGCCCATCTCAACGTTGGTGTCAAATGAGCATGGCATTCTGTATGGCATTTCTTATGTTTTGCTTGTATTTTAGCATGCTTTGGAAATCTATCTTACCTATTTTTTAATTGTTATCTTGCTTTTGAGATGGTTATTAATTTGATGCAATGTGAGTGGATTCATTTTGGATGTTTGTCCCTACAAGGTTTCATGATCGATCCTCCCTTTGGCTTATTGGTCGTTTGTCAACATTGCTTGGCTTGTTGGCCATTTGTTGATGTTGGTTGTTCTTGTGATGTACAGAAGTGTGTATCCTTGTTTCCACCTTCTCTCTTCTTCCTTGAGTGTCATTGTGTGGCGCTATGTGGTGGTTTTCATGCTTGAGTGTCCAATTGTGACATGTGAGTGTTACAATTTTATCATAACAAATTTGTTCGTCCAGTTTTTGTTTAGCTAATGTCCTAGTGTGAAAGCTGGGGCATTACAAAATATGTTATCCTATGAATGACTTGATAAAATCTAAGATCCCACAATAGTGGGTTACACTTTTTGGCCAAAGTTGACATTGAAATGAATATTTTGAAAAAAAATCTTCACTTTCGAACACCTATAGTTGCTAAACCATGAGGAATTTGAAGATGATGTAAACTAGTGATTTGTCACATTTTATCTTTAGATTCTAAATATATATATTTTTATTTTTTTGGAATCAAATTGCATTTCCTTTTCCATCTCCTTCAATAACTAGTTTTTATCAGTAAACACCATTTTTAAAGAGTGATGTGTACTGTGCAAAACATAACTTTTTCTATGAAGGATAATATTCTAGTTTTTTCAAATTTAGATTTTTAACTACAATATCTACAAGATGTTTTTTGTTTCATAATGTTTTATTGAATATTTTTCTTTTAATTAACTTTTGAAGTCAAACCAATTACAATTTAGACATAGGTGTACTATGTAAAGCATAACTTTTTTTGTATGTATCAGAATTCAATTTTTTTTTGTTGGATCAAGGACATGAATACCAAGAGGATAGATATTTTTTATAATTTTGTTTTGGTAATAAACTATTTTTCCACATGTGCAGAACAAAGAGCTTGATTTTCGGTGAAAAACCTATGTTTAATTAAACTAAAAAAATGTATAATAAAACCAATATATATTAAATTTATACTTGATAGAAAGCTCGTTTCGAGGACTATAATCCTCCATATGGGTTTGTTAAGTTGATTCCATTTTGATCCTCAACCTGGGTCTCGAAATCCAAAAATTGACATAAAATTGTAGTTGGAGATGGGCAAGGGCAAAATAGGAGGTTCGAATGAAAGGGGGTTTGAATGAATCCCTAGAGAGGGGTTTGAATGAAAGGGGGTTCAAATGAACTCCCTTTCATTAGAACCCTATAAAATAAAATTAAAAAATGAAATAACATTGATGGGGGGTTCGATCGAACCACTTATTTTATTA
Source organism: Cunninghamia lanceolata (assembly GCA_027924645.1). Taxonomy (NCBI): domain Eukaryota; kingdom Viridiplantae; phylum Streptophyta; class Pinopsida; order Cupressales; family Cupressaceae; genus Cunninghamia; species Cunninghamia lanceolata. The sequence goes on from BSBN01000665.1 coordinate 2,195,952, forward strand.
AAAAAAATTTGGCCAACACAAAGTGGGCTCATTTGAATGGGGGGGTTCGAATGAACCCATTTTGGGTTTGAATGAACACCCCTATTCAAGCGAACCCCTCGAAAACTTTTTTTTGGTGCATGGGCAATTTTCCTTCCTCAATGCAATTGTAACCCAGTTATGTGGGATCACCTGTCACCATCAAATTTTATCACACATTTCCTTTTTTAATGATTATAAACTTTAAATAGCAGGTAATGAAATGTGGATGGTATGACACCCACTGTGTGAAAACATGGATGTCATAAAAAATATTATACATTAACATGTTGACCCTACTTCTAGTCATGAAAAAATTACCACAAATTTTCTTAAAAATTACTCTAATATTTTTATAAACTAATTCTAAATATTGATCTATTACCTTCATTTAGGTATTAGATTAATTATTAATTTTCCTGAACATATCAATGGAATTGTTGATTTAGTATCAAGGTATCAGATTAATTGTTAATTTAAGGATTAGGTATCATATTGAAATATATATTGATTATTGATATATTAGTTTTTGATTATATTGGTAAAACATGTTTTGAAGGGGCCTCGAAACCCTTTATGAAAAGAAGCAGACTAAAAATAGTAAGCCAACTGACCGCCAACCGAAAGCTACATAAACAACATAAGCATAGAAAACATAGCAAAAAAGGGCAGCCCAAATTAAGTCATTATCTGAAGGGTCTCTACTGCCTCAATTTCCTGCTCATAGAATTTCTCATGCATCTTGGTGAAGTTTATCAATTCTTTTTTCTCCTCCTCAAACTGTTTCTTTTTACTTCCCCTTGTGTGAGTTGAAGGGCCACCAGTATCCTCCATGGCCACCTATTTACCTTTTTCTTTAGTGCCTTCCTCTTTGTCATGTATGCCCAAGTCTTCCACATTCATAATGTCCTCTGCTTTGAAATATTTGAATTGATCTTTTTTGAGCTCTTTGAGTTTTTCTGTCAGCATCTTCATTCCATTTAAACTATTTTGAATGGTTAACTTGATGATATGCATTATCTTCTCCAAATTATTATTGACATCCATTAATTTTTCCTCCAAATATTGAACTCTCATGCCATACTCTTCCCTCATCCTTCCCATTTGACACGTTCAATCTCAACTTCCATTTTTGGTATGGCTTCTCAGTTTTGGAAAATCAGTTTATCATGTTCCACTATCGTATTACCCCCTTTCCCCAGGTATTCCAGTAATAGCTATAATTTGATGTTGATTCTGTTGATTTAGACAAAGAACCACTTAGTAATCTTATGTTGAGAGTTGACAACATTTTTCACCAGTCCAAAAACTTCCTCCACTTAGTCTCTTTCTTAGCCTTGGCTAACAAATCATCAAAGTCCTCTAGGAGATTGCAAGACGGGTCTAGAATCTCAGGAAAACACAATCCAATTTTGGGATCAAGTGTTTGAAAAGTTTTACTAGGGGTTTCCTTAGCTTTGAAACCACTCTCGACACTCATCTCAACCATAACATCATAGTTCCCCTATTTTAGGGTGTTCTTCTCTCTGCCTATCTCAACCCCCATATCCTTAATCCCTTTCTCAAAAGATTGCTTACCCTTCTTCACCGAAATAGGATTTTTCCTTTTCATAGGCAAACTCTTCTTACCTTTTGTCACCTTGAGAGAGGCATCAGACTCATCTCTTGTATTCAACCCATCAAACCAAGAAATATTAACTTCCCTCTTTTGAGTCCTCTTTTTGCTAGACTCAGTTTCACTTTCCTCCTTTTCTTCTTCCATAACCTAGTCCTCATCACTAGACACCATACACCCCTTTTCTTGTCACTGTGCTTTTCCTTAAGCCCTTTTCTAGGAGTGTTGACATTCATATAATCCATAATCAAAAGAATAAGGCCTTCATGCAAAATGGGCAACTTAGGGTTTCTACAGTTTTCTTTTATGTCATACTCCAACAAGGAAAGCAAATAAAATGGTATGGAGACATACATACCATGGTGAAAATGGCTGAGTAGTTTAAAGTGATAGTTGTAGACTGCAATGTACCTCTCATCCAACATGATATACCTCATTATCACTTCCACCACCTCGGCCCATATCGGTTTAATTGAAATGAGATTATACCCTCTAGACTATAGCTTAACCAGTTTGTCATGTTCCTTGCCTTTGAAAAAATTATTCACAGCTTCCTCATTGTATTTCCATTCATGAAATAAAATTTTCCATTTGGTAGATAACCCAGAGACCGTTAAGCTATGAGGTCTTCCATAATGGCTAACTCCTAGCCATAGGAAGAGACCTTCCTATTCTTGTAATTTTTCACAAACAACCCAGTGACATTAAGGTTGGCTCCATGTAATTTCTCCATGTAGGGAGTTAACCCACCAGCCTCCATGATTTTCCACACCTTTTGTTTTTTATGGACCCCTTCGCAAGATGAAGGCTCAACTCTGTTCCTCTCACCACCCATGCTGAACTTTGAACCCCTATTTTCTTCACAACCACCACAAAGAAGAAAGAGAACAAGAAGGAATTGAATCCTGTAATGGAAACTCTGGCCATTAATCCTACCCATAATCCATGTGACTTGACTCTTCATGAAAGAGTTACCTTTGGACCCTTCGAGATCATAATGATCTCTTCATTACTTCTCGAGCCTCATACCATGCTTGCAATCATTGACAATTAGCTCCTTAACCTTGCTCGAGGTTATTTCCACATCATCCCATATGATCTTTGATTGGCTAGTTACTCCAAGGTTGGCAAATATATCTGCCACCTTGTTTCCTTCACGAAAGATATGAGAGATATAAGTTTCATCGGAGGTCCGTAAAATCCTAATCGCATCTTCAACAAGGGCCACTATAGACCAACTAGGTTTTAGGGAATTCTTAAGGCAATTGATTGAATGTTATTTGAATCCCCTTCCACCCAAACTTTTTTGTACCCCTTAGCATGAGCAAGACCAATTGTGTGATAGGAAGTTGTAGCTTCGGCAAAGTGGTTTATCTGGGTACCCAAAGGGAGTGCCATAGCCACTAAAAACCTACCAAGATCATCTCTCATCACTCCCCCACTACCAGCAGCTACGGGGTTCCCTTTCGCTGCCCCAAATTATTGATATATTTAATATGATACGTAAACCCTAAATTAGTAAAATTTGATTTGATACCTAGATACTAAATTTAAAATAAAATCACCAAATTAACAATTCAATCGATTGATATGTTGATAATTGATTATTAATATATTAGTAAATAACAATTGAATTATTAATATTGATTAATATTATCAATAATATTTATTGATTTATATTAATCAATATCAATTAATATATTAATTTATATATTAATTGAATTGTTGATTTGGTGAGTTGTTTTTGATAATATAAGGTGGCTAAAACAAGGGGCCGAACCCTTACAAAATAGCAAAAACAAACCCTAGAGGCATCAGCACAAGAGCCTTGAAACAGTTATAGCATAACCCGCTTAACCAGCATAAACAACATAAACAACAACACCAGTCTAAAGACAGTATATATGAAGTAACAGAGTAGCGATAGTATAAAAGAAACTATAACTAAGGAGAAAGATTCTCTCCTCTTTTAGCCATGGATTCAATAAATTCATCCAACTTTTTAGAGTTCTCATCAGTGTCAATAGCAACAGTAGCCCCAAGATCTTGTAGCATAGAAAGATTGAGTAAAACAACACTCCTGAGCATAGTAGAAAAGGACTGTTCCAGCTTCTCAACATGGCCCCTCAGGACAGCAATGTCATTCCTATAACCAACATGTGTCTCCATTTCATTAGCAACTTCCTCCAAAAACATCTTTCCCGCTTCGTCAGCATTACCCTCAGAATCACCAACAACCACCCCAGTAGCCTCCAACAATTTATTCCCATTCTTGCCATCAGCATCCTCAGAAATCTCCTGCACTTCCATAACCTTAGCCTCATCATCCTAAGTAGACTCATTAGACGCACTCTCAGAATAATCTATGAGTTTAGCTTTGGGTGCAGGTTTTCCAGCAATCCTCCCCGACCGCCTAACCCCTGAGGAAAAGCCCTCCTTTATATCCTTCGTAGATAAATTAGATTTATTACCCTGCCCCACAGGAGTACTGCAAAGATTTTTAGGGGTCCCCATAGTAATCCCCACAGTATCTTCTACCACATCTCTTATCTTCCTCTTCTTTCTCTTCATACTAACTTTAGAGATCGGGGTGTTGGTAGTGGTCGCCATGGGAATCTCCTCAGTAGTAGAAAATGAAACCCCTTTCGTTTTAGGAGAAACAGGGGAAGGGCACAGCTCTTCAGAAATAACAATATCATCAGGGTTGGAAGACATTTCCCCACTATGCGTCTGAATTGGCTTAGGTGGCTCCAAGGTAAGGTGGAAATTGTAAAGGCAGAGGATGAGACCCTGGTGCAGGGGAATGGGTTTCTTGGCCAACTTAGCTCTAACCCTAAGAACTGAATGCTCAAGGGAAGATAGTAAATAAAATGAAAAACTAATATGAGCATTGCATCTAAAGTGATTCAGAAGAGGGAGATGATAATTGTAGAACCTGGTGAAGCGCCCCTCCAGAGTGAAGTACTTCATAAGGAGAAAACACACCCCGTCCCATGGCTCAGGCAACTTAGCAGGTTTGAATCCTCCCTGATAAGGAATGAGTTCTTCACCATCCCCAAGGAAAAGCATCTGGTTAGAATGATCCACCACTTTAGCTTTCCTCTACAGTTTGATCCCCTGAGTCAACAGGCCAGACGCCATAGCAATAACACTATCAGAAATCTCAAACCCAATTCCCCCCACAGTGACACGTTGATTTTGCCAAGAACTAGCAAATTGCTCATACAGATTTTCATCATACCCATTAAGTCGTTCCAAATAAGGGTTGATACCACCCTCCTTATAGTAGTTCCAGACCACAGGGTTGTCTTTAAACTCACAACAAGAAATGGGTTCCGTTCAGATTCTATCACCACCCATGTTAGCCTTCTAGACAACAACACAGAAACCCTAAAACTTCACAGAGTTCAGGGTAACATTAACCACTAGAGTGGGGATAATGATAGTGGTAATAAATCTACATGCATTATCATTAATGAGAGCCACCTTATGAACTTGACGTCTACTCTTCCCATGCTCGATCATGATTTCTTCACAATTGCTATAATTAGTAGGTAAGCAACTTGCCTTACCAGAAGGGCGTAATAAGGTAGAAGTGACAATAAACAGAGAAGTACAAAAAATCACATACTTCAAGATACACGTCAGCATCTTCCAAAAAAGCCGACGAAGAGAGCTATCTTTCCAAGAATACTGACTCATCCTCAACATGTCACCTCCTTTTGAATTAAGTCCCTTATGATTAAAGGGATTTGATTAACTTGGCACTAACAATGCCAATTTGAAAATTGTTGGCCAAGGTCAGCACATGCGTCTGTAACCCCATTACCTTCTCTATAAATATGAGAGATATCCACTCTGGGAATCCTCTGTAGAAGGATCTAAATATCTACTATAAGATCTTTCAGCTTCCAACCACAAGTCGAAACATTATTGACCGCATCAATAACCAGTTTGGAATCCCCCTGAACATTCAATTGCCTAATACCAAGAGAAAGAGCCAACTTCACCCCCCATAGAAGAGTAGTGGCTTCAGCATAATTGTTGCTTTGATAGCCTATCCCACTAGCATAGGCAGCAACCATCCACCCTTTGTCATCCCTTATAATCCCGCCACCACTAGCCTTACCATCCGCCTTAGATGCCCCATCAAAGTTTAGTTTGAGCCAATTAGGCCTCAGGGGAATCCATCTAGTATTTAATCTCTGCAACTTTTTGGAATTATTATGAGCCTGAATTTGGTTTAGGATCTTCTAATTAGCTGCAACTTTCTCCTCTTCATGAGAAATAGGTTTCTTCACAATTTTGATGTGGGAATTAGTCACACTTTCCATGAGGATCTTAGCAAAAGAATGAAAAACCTGAGAGGTGTCCCTAGCAGCATCCCTAAATATTTGGTTATTGTGTTCTTTCCATAAAGTCTAACCAAGACAGGGCAGAGTTTGGTTCCATAGCTCAACAAGCCAGGGATGAGAGAAGGTAGGACACCAACTAGCAATGACTTCCTTAATATCAGAATTACAAACCCACTGAATGCCAAAATTCCTTAAGATCATGCTCCAGACTTCTCTAGCAAAATCACAATGGATAATTAAATGAGAGACTGTTTCCTCCTCTTCTAGGCACAAACAACACCTAGTGACCAGAGTAAAACCCCTCCTCTGTAAGTTATCTTGGGTTAGAATTTTGTTATGAATAGCAGCCCACCAAAACATGTTGATTTTAGGCATAAGTTTATGATTCCAAACTTTCCTCCATATCTTATTTCTATGCACCTCAGGAACCAGCAGATGGTAAGTAGACTTGACAAAAAAATGACCTTGCTTATCCAGCCACCAATACTGCTCATCTTCTCTAGGGAAAAGAGGGATTCTGACCCCCTGCATCAATTGTTGAACATACCGCATCCTAGGAGTGAGATCAGGGTGATGAGTGCAACAATCCAATTAGTTTTTCCATCTCCTAATACCATTATTATTATACATATAATGGCGGACTTTATCCCCAAAACACTGAGTAGCAATACCCTCAATAACCCCATAATCTCCTTGAGTAACAAGAGCCTTATCACTCATCCAAATATCTTTCCAAAAGTTAATAGAATCTCCATTCCCCAGTTTCCATCTAAGCCCTTGTTTGAGAAGACTCCTAGACTTCAGCATTTTGTTCTAGATAACAGATCCCTGGGGGATCCCTTCCTGTCAGAGAAAACTGAAGTGATCATTTCCATGAAGATATTTGGCTTGCATAATTTCCCTCCATTCTTTATGGTCGTGGATCAAATTCCAGTTGATTTTGGAAAGGAGGGCTTTATTCATATTCCTGATAGATCTGATATTAACACTATTAGACTTAGGGCACACAACTGAGGGGGGGGTGAATTAGTTGTCCAAAATTTCTCCAATTTCACACTTAAATATTCTTAGTGATTAGCAGTATATCAATCATGAAACATAATGCAATTAAACAGTAAGCAGAAACTCATCAACACATAAGACACCAAGATTTTGACGTGGAAAACCCAGTTAAGGGAAAAACTACGGGGTGATTAACCCAAGATTGTATTCTCTGTTAGAAGAATAGAAAGAATAAATTGCACATGCCAATTAGGGCTCACTGCCCAAGCACACTACTCACAAGAGGCTCACTGCCTACAAGAGACACACTATCTACAAAGTAACAAGTATTACAAACTTGAACTGGAGAATAGCATCTTTACCATGCTTGGATTAGTTCCATTTAGGCCCAAAACTTTTGCTCTACCCTTCACTCTCTTCTTCACTACCACACTCTCATCTCCACATGACACACTCTTTAGAATGACTTTACAATCTCTTATTTATACAAGGCATCAACTTAGGAACAATCATCTAAGTCGGCAAACACCTATAAGAACATCCGCAAGATGTGTAATACATCCGGTCGGCCATTCACAGGAAGAACACCTTCATCTAGCGGTTATTCTTCAAATGCAAACTCTAACTTCAATGCGGACCACCAACATGAACTAGACATGATCCAAAGATCACCACAACCTTTCCTGAATCACCAAGAACATCCACACTTCATTTGCTTGCTAGAATTCTTCTCTCCTTCATCCAGAACTTCAAGAACACAATCTGTCATCACTGTCGCAAAGGAATAGGTGCTTCCAGACCTTCAAACCACTAATCAATCTAGTTGACACTACACATGGACGTCCTCAACAACCGGACCTATTTGTGTCACTCTGTCACCTCTAAACTCTTACCAGAACTAGTTCTACTTGAGTGGCCATAACTTCTTCAGATCTTTATGCGGACCTCTGAAAACTTGACTGGAGCATTTCAAGACTTATATCTACAAACCCTTTAAACCACATCCTCTAATCCTCAACCTATCTTGGACTTTTACCTTCTTGACATCACTATTCTTCACTGTTCCTGATTGAGACTAATTTTCTCAATATCCTCAGCACACAACTCATCCAATCCTTCTCATTAATGCAACATGAGTATGTTGACATCAATGACAACACCAGTTAGACCCATACTTGCAACAAAGACCACCATGAGATTTGGGAAGACAAAATTTCTCCCAACTAACCAAAGACATTCGCTATTTGTCTTCCACCCCCGTCCATAAGAATTTTCTTTGAATCTATTCCAATTTGTCAGCAAAAGAACTAGGTATCTTAAAAAGGGACAGGAAGTAAGTAGGAATACCTTGCAAGGAGGCACATAGAAGCTGTAATTTACCTACACGACTGAGTAATTTCCCCTTCCAGCCAACCAACTTCTTCTGAGTTCTTTCCAAAATTCTATTCCAAAATCCTTGAGACACCTCTTTAACTGTAAGAGGGAGGCCAAGATAAATAGCAAGAAGATCAGCTTCAGCACAGCCAAGAATATTAATAATTTTTCGCTGAAGATCATTAGGAGTATTAAAAAATACACATTGCTCTTTTGAAAGTTTATGCCTTGGCCAAAAGCTTTGGCATAGTCATTTAAAATATTCTTCCAACTACGAGCTTCGATCACAGAAGAGATGCCAAAGAGGATGGTATCATCCACAAACTGCTGTACAGACATAGGAGGAAGGGAGGAAGCATGTCTAATGCCCATAATTTCTTTAGAGGAGATATTAGAGTGAACATATCTCCCAAGGGTCTCCGCCATCATGATAAACAAGTAAGGTGAGAGGGGATCCCCCTATCTAATTCCCCTTGAAGAAGAGAAAAAACCCCTAGGGACCACATTAGCTAGAACTGAGAATTTAGTAGTAGAAACAGCCTCACGAATGAGAAGAGAAATTTTATCATTGGAGCCAAACTTTTTAATGACTTCAAACAGGAATTTCCACGAAACTCTATCATAGGCTTTGGAGATATCTAACTTAAGAGCCATGCCAGGGATTCTACTCTTTTCCATAGAATGAATAGTTTCATGAGTGGAGATCACAACATCAAGAATTTGATGACCAGGGATAAAGCCTTTCTGAGAAGGGGAAATAATTTTATCTAAAAAAGGTTGAAATCTCAAGACAATCACTTTAGTGCACAGCTTATAGACGGTATTACACAAGCTAATGGGTCTGAAATCAGAGAGATGAGTAGGCTTCGATGTTTTATGGAGAAGGACAATAAAAGTACTATTAATCTACTTTAGAAGTTTACCAGTTCTGAAAAAGTCTCTAACAACAGCAGTGAGATCAGCCCCCACAATATCCCAATATTCCTAAAAAAATATTGGAGGAAAGCCATCAAGGCTAGGAGCTTTGAAAGGGCCCATAGAGAATAGGACAACGTGAACCTCCTCCTCAGAAATAGGTTTAAGCATTTCTGAGTTGTCTTCTTTAGTTATCAGATAGGGGATTTTATCAATGAACTATTCCATAACCCTTCCATTCCCAGCATTGCTAGCTTGATTAGACAACAAATTCTAAAAAAATAACATAGCTTGGTCTCTAATCTCAGTATCCTCAGTGATAATATTGCCATTTTCAAACCATAATTTTGATATGGAGTTAGCCTTCCTATGTTTCATGGCTAAGAGATGGAAAAAAGTTGTATTCCTATCTCCCTCTTTGAGCCACTGAATCCTAGACTTCTATTTCCAGAAAACCTCTTCTCTGCTCATAAGATTCTTCTAGTTAGAAATTAGATCACCCTCCTCCTAGATAATATCCTCTGGAGCATCTCATTGAGCAATTAGCTGTTGAAGTTCTATTAATCTCCCAGATATATTTTTCTTCTGAATAAACATATTGCCAAAACTATATCTGTTCCACCCACGAACTTCCTGTTTAAAGTGAAGGAGCTTTTTGACCAATCCAAACATAGGAGTACCCTGAATGGGAATTTGCCACCATTGAGCCACCAGTTGTCGAAAATCTCTGTTTAATCCACATAGCTTCAAATCAGAAGGGGAAAGGGCCACGTTTGCACTAATCCTTCCAATGGAAGAAAATAGGGCAATGGTCAGACATAGTTCTAGGAAGAGCCTACAGCCTCATATTATGATAGTTATCCCAATTGCTAGAAATAAGAAAACTGTCCAATTTAACCTGGATCATTTGATCTCCTCTTCTTCTGTTAGACTAGGTGAAGTTCTGATTCTGCAGGTCCACATCCAGCAAACCAAAAGCATTGATAAATTCTGCAAAGTCAAACATGCTATCAGAATAATCAAGAATACCCCCAGATTTCTCAGAAGGATATAAGGGAGTATTGAAATCACCAGCCAACATCCATCAGGAGCACGGGGAATTGGAAAGAATGGTACTCAAATTAGTCCACAAAGTTTTCTTCAGAGCTCTAGTATTAGGGGCATAAATATTGATTAAGGACCAATTTAAGGAATGCAGAGAGAAGTTAACAACCAGAAAATGCTTACTAGAAACAACAAGTGAGCCCTAGAGTTTAGCATCGTTCCACATTGTGAGAATCCTGCCAGAGGCTCCTGTAGCTGGGCTAATGCAGAAAGCAGCCTTGGGCCATATATAATTAGCTATCTTCTTAAAGCTGTCCTCATTCATCTTAACCTCCTGAAGTAACAAAATATCTAACTGATTGTCCAGAACACAGTTTTTTACTCCAAACTGTTTGGTGGGGCTATTGAAGCCCCTCAAGTTCCAAGATAGAATTCTCATTTAAAAGGTTTAAGAGATTGGATCTCCAGTGTTTTTTGCTTACCACTGGCAATCTCCCTAGAAATCTCTCTTTGCCTTGTTTCTTTGAGGGTCGGTCTCCCTTGTTTTGAATCAGTGCCTACATCCGCAAACTTTTTAGCCCTACGGTTCTTTTTCTTAGGGGTAATCCAATCCTCCTAGTCGTTACCACTGCCACTAGGTCCTATATCCATTGTCAATGATGGGATAGCTATCTGGTCTCCCTCTTCAGTGGCAAGGGGTGGATCCTGCATTGAAGATGGCCGGGAGGTAACCACCCCATCATTACCAACCATTTCTGGGGGTTGGATATGTTGGTCATCACCCAAGTCCTCATCTCCTTCAATAGCAGCATCCACCGACTGGGAGCGTATCTCACCCTCCTCAACCAGATTGTTCTGTTGCTCCAGAGAGTTATCTATGTCTGGAACAACTTTCTGACAAACTTTCTCCATATCCTTCTTAGTATAATCTTTTGAGATAACATTTTCCTCATTACCCCCCATTCCCTGATTAACAGGGGTAACATGTTTGGATGAGTACTCCTCAGCCTCATTATGAAGGTCAACATTACCTGCCATTTGCTTCGCCTTACAGTGGGACATTAAATGGCCCTTCTTCTTACAAATCTAACAGAAGGTAGTAGCATTCTCATAGAGAATCGGCTGAGTCCAAATCCCATATTTAGAGTTTAACTCTATAGACATGGGAAGGGTTTGGTGGATCTCCACATTAACACAAAACTGAGCATACACACACTAGGACTTAGTGCTAGTGGTATTATCCACAATAACATACTACCCAAAGGTATTGCCAATAGCAAAAAATACCTTTTCGTCCCAAAATTCCAACGGGAACCTCGGTAATCTTACCCAAACAGGGGTGGACCTATTGAGATTCATACTAGGATCAAACCCAAGTTTCCAAGGGCACAAAGCAAGCGAATGTGTGCCATAGAGCTAGGGTCCTCCTACAAGAACAACTAGCATATCCTCCCTATTCGTAAACTTGAATAAAAACAACCCTCTTGCCATAGCGATGATCGACACACTACCTTTGATCCTCCATTGAGTGGCCACCCACTTCCTTACCATCTCAATATTAGGACGGAGGGAAAAAAACTTACCAACTAGTGCAAGATCCATGGCCGCCACTATCTCTTCAACCAAATTGTCTGGAATATCTAGAGCCATTCCTTCAGCTAAATCCTTTTGGACTGGAAGCCTCGACGCACCTTTAGGGGAACAAATCTTCTTCCCTGTTAACACCCCTTTCCATCCTTTGAAAGGATCCTCCCCCACTGAGTTCTGGTTCCCAGAGGTATTGCCCAAAGCAGTAGCTTCCATTATCACAGAAAAGTAATCAAAAACCCTAAAATCGTAAAAAGCCATGGAACATAGAACGTCGCTGATTATTGTGGTAACATTTTTTCTGCCTTGCCAATTACGTCAGCAGAATCGATTTGGTGAGTTGTTAATTCAATATGTAAGTATTAGATCATTTGTTAATTTCTAGAGTTTTAATTTTATCATATTAAATTTTATATATATTGATTGTTGGTGTATATTAATTGATTATATCTATCCATATATCAATTGATATATCAATGTGATTGTCAATCTAGTGAATTATTTTAAAATTTGGTATCTATCTATCAAATAAAGTTAGTTGATATATCAATTAATATATTGATGAGATTGTTAATTTAGTGAATTATTTTAAAATTTAGTATCTAGGTATCAAATAAATTATTATTTTAGTATCTAGGTATTAGATCAATTACTAATTTAGGTATCATATTGAAATTTATATATTGATCAACATATCAATCGATTGAATTATTAATTTGCTGATTTTATTTTAAATTTAGTATCTAAGTATCAAATTAATTACTAATTTAGGGTTTTCGTATTATATTATATATATCAATATTAATATATCAATTACTAATAGATTAATATCAATTAAGATCAATCAATTATAATTTAAGGTTTAGGTATCATAGTATAATATACTGATATTGATATATTGATTATATGCTATCCTTTTGAATGACTTGATAAAATTTAAATGAGTCACCATTAATTTTATCACACATTTCCTATTTTGATGAATATAAAATTTGGCATACCATGCAATGTGGATGGTATGACACCCATTGTGTGAATCCATGGATGTCATAAAAAACATTATATAGTAACATGTTGACCCTACTTCTAGTCATTGAAAATTCACCATGAATTTTCTTGAACATTACTCTAATATTTTAATAAAATAATCTTCAAAAATAATCTCATACCTTGATTTAGGTATTAATTTAATTTTAATTTTCTCGAACATATCAATGGAATTGTTAATTTAGTATAAGGTATCAAATCAATTGTCAGTTTAGGGATTAGGTATCATATTGAAATATATATTGATTTAGGTATCATATTGAAATATATATTGATTATTGATATACCAATTAATACCAATTGAAATATTAATATTACTTAATATTAATAAATAATATATTGATTTATAAATCAATCATTATCATTCAACAGATCAATTAGTATCAATTGATATGCTAATTTTTATATTGATTGAATTGTTAATTTGGTGAGTTGTTAATTTAGTATCTAGGTATTAGAATAGTTGTTAATTTCTAAGGTTACTATTGTATCATATTAAATTTTATAGGTATTGATTGTTGGTGTATATTGATTGATATATTGATGGGATTGCTAATTTAGTTAAGTATTTGGAAATTTAGTATCTAGGTATCAAATAAAGTTAGACTTATATATCAATTGATATATTGATGAGATTTTTTATTTAGTGAATTATTTTAGATAACATTTTTGTGTTTGAAATATGATTAATAGGGTTTAAGTAATATTTGTGGGCTAAATTATTTTAGGCTAAACCCTAATTCTTAGCATCAAACTACTATAAACCCTAAACCCTAGATTTAGAGTTTAGGGTTTACGGATTATAGTTTAGGCCCTAGGGTTTAAAGTAGGGGCTAAGATTTAATTTCTAAAGTTTAGATTTTGGTCTAGGGTTTTAGGGTTCCAGAAATGCATTTACATTAAAAAATAGGGAAAAACTTAAAAGAAACAACAAAAAATGATTATATTAGAGAAGTGCCTACCTCAGAACTTTGTCAACTAGATCTCATGGAGGAGTATGTGGAATTGGGACATTGTTAAGGATGCTAGATGCATATGCTCATTATGCTTTTCTTTTACAAGTAATTTTCATTGTTAAAATGAAAACAAATGCGAAACAAATTTAATACCTTTTTGGAATGAGTATTTTAGGATTAAGGTGCCATCAATCTTGTAAATATAATTAATTTAATTACTCCTAATATTATAATTGTAAATGCAAACATAAGGAAGTAGAGTTTATCAACTAGAGTAATTTTATTTAATTATGGTGACTTGTAATATTTATTTATTTTTATCTCAAGAGAGTAAATAGATGAAATAGGGACATCCAAGTTTATTAATTGACTTATGAAAAGTGTAAGAGCATCTTCTGAGATTATATCTTACATGTTGTAACAGAATCAACTATATTTGGATAGCTATGATAGTTCCATCTTATGACAACATGTAAGTTGTAAGAGGCTATTTTTGGCCTATTGTTGACTTTCCTAGAGGTGGGCATGATATTTTCTCTATCTTGGGTGCATTATTCAATGTGGGGTTTATGATAGATGTAAGACACTAAAATTATCCAGATTCCCAAGATGGGTGCCATGTTTTGGATACTTCTTCTATAAGCTTGTAATTTCTATTTAATAGAAGCTAGAGGAAGAGAATCATATGAGATTAGTTCTATTTATAGGTACACAGGTGGAGTTGGATTTGGATGTAGGATTGAAGGAAATTGATAATACAAATTTGTCCTTTTTTCTTGGTGGAGTTTTTTACTCAAAATGACTTTCTCCACATAAATAGCTCTTAAGTATTTTAGATTTTTTTGATGCTAGTTTATATCTTCATTTGATATTCTACAATATTGTTTCAAGTTTGTAAGTTTATTTTAGATTTCCACATTGTAGTGGTTTCCTTCATTTCTAACAGAGTACCCATTCATAAATAGGTATGTGTTACTAATGGGTGGCCATTTAGGAATGAAATATGAAACCTAAATGGGTCTCCATTTTTTATGAGTACATGTTTAGGCTCAAGCTTTCATTCCTAAACTAGTACCCATTTTTTACAAAATAGGTACTTGTTCTTGCCACAATTTTTTCACCTCAATAATTTTCCACTAAAAGTGACCCAACTTCCTACACTTACCCTAATGACAACAATATTAAATAGATAAAAAAAGTGATTATTGTGGTTATTGTCTAAGTAAGTTGACATGATAACTAATAAGAAATGAGTTATTTATATGGCCAAATTAAAATGTAAATTTGATTATTCATTATTTTAGCAATAAATGAGCAAGATTTTAATAATGTAATGTTTGTCCAATCATATAAATTATGGATTCTACCATTTTGAATATCACTCTTGTAGTAGTTCATAGATACCTTATTTAAAGGATTGCAACACAATTACACTAATGAGGAATTGTTTAGTTTAGATGGGTAGATATGAGATGGGTGAATAATTATGTTGCTATTTCCTTATGGTTTACCTTATGTACCAATAATAATTTATTGTCTAAATTGAACATATAAAGGAGTTCAATGATGATAGGTATTCACATCAAATAATTAAGTTTATTTTTTTAATTATATTTTCTATTAGATGTCAATATAAAATTATTTTATTATAAAAATATTTTAAAGAATTTTATATTTTTAATATCCTTGAGAATTCATTCAAGAATCTTAATTTGGAAATT
The DNA here is from genome assembly GCA_027924645.1 of Cunninghamia lanceolata. Classification (NCBI taxonomy): domain Eukaryota; kingdom Viridiplantae; phylum Streptophyta; class Pinopsida; order Cupressales; family Cupressaceae; genus Cunninghamia; species Cunninghamia lanceolata. The sequence continues at coordinate 2,211,586 of BSBN01000665.1, forward strand.
CATACAATAATGGTGGAAATGAACTGTTCAATTGAATATATAAGGGGTATAAATAAATAGGGATATAAAAAATGTCATTAAAAATAGGTACCTAGGGTCTACGGTAAAAATAGGGATATGTTAATAAGAATGATGAAATTGGAGTGGGTGTAAAATAGTTTAATATTTAGAGGTAGATATGACAATTAGGGGTATTATTTAAGATTTCATGATTGAAGTCAATATAGGATAAGTTTACTAAGTGAATCCCTTGAGTTCAATCACATTACTGGAACCAAGTAGATTACATATTTGCAGATTAAGTAGAGTTTAATGGCCTTACCTAATGTGCCATAGCACATCATTGCATTGAGTAAATAATTTTCATATCACTTTCCATGTAGGTAGAATTTCTAATATATCTTTCTTTGCTTTTAACTTTTTGTAGACAATTGAAGCAACTTGTCATTTGTGCCAATTTCACTTGTGTGATGAAAGATACTTATTGCATATATTTTATCTTTTTTGTAGGTCTATATGGAGCACTCTTACTAAGGATAGGAACACAAGAAGAATCCAAGAATGGTCTATTAAGTTACAGGGACTAAATATTGTTTTGAAATGTTTCAATATTTACCTTTCATGTTGGCTTAGAATGTTAATATAATTTGAACATACATGGTCCTATTAGATTCACATGCAACTCAAAGTCAAGATAAAATTTAATATTTCAAAATTTGCATACCCATGTCAATTCCCATTTAGTTTTGGGTTGATTTTGATGGAATGTCTTAATATAATTACATATCAAAAAGAGGCACACTCTTGTGCTAAGGTTGACTCATGCTCTAGTCCTTATTCATACCCATTTCATCGCATTTACTTACATTCCACATATTCATTATTTGTTAGTCATTTGTCCATTCCTACTCACACACACTTCAATACATTCACTCCCTACCTTCATCTAATCATCTTACCCACCTAGATTACTTTTGACCCACTAGAGATTGAACCTAGTTCAATCCCAAGGGACATGAGATTGAATATGAAATTTAGACATTCAAATTCAAATTCCAAAGTTCCTACCTCTTTTGACTAGTTGTTGTGATTCAACTTAGCACACATGTTTGTGTGACTCATTGCAATTTTTTGGTATTTAAACAATTCATGTGTGTAATTAAGGAATATACAAACAATGCATAATAAATAAAGAACACGGAGAAAGCAATAGAACACATTTCATTTTCTAAGGAATAGAAAAACATAATCTGCATCAAAATCATATAGGTCATCTACATGTCCATGCATGTTGTCTTTAATCAATCACTTAGAACAATAAATATGGTTCATTAATGGGTTGATGTAAGAGAACTTGACCCTAGAGATTTGACAATCTTCCCTAAAGTTTTTGTAAACACTTCCTTAATATATTTAGAAACAGGGAAGGAAAAGGTGAATAGACCAATGCACGCACATTCCATCAGTTCATTCATGCATGGCCAAGTTCATTCCTATGTATTAGATCAAGGCCACAATACTTGGGCTTTAACTCAAGGGACTCATATCTATACAACCATAAATTTTATAGCCTACATAAAACCTAAAACATCCTTTAGACTAAGAGAATTAATTTATCACATACTTAACAACAATATTGTTTCACGATCATTATTTTCAAAACTAAATACATATATCATTTTTTATTTTTATATACTTATTACCACTTATTGACCTAATTCATAATTATTATTTTTAAATAAATCAAGCTAATTTTATACTTATTAGTTACATTTATTTAATTAAACTAAATTTGTATATAAAAAAGATACTCATACAATTATATATTTTTAATTCCCCTTTTCTAAATTTTTGACATGTAATAATATCAAAATATTTTCTTAACTATTATTTTAATTATTTTTTAATAAATATTTTAGACAACTAAAACCATTCTAACATCTCAAAAACTTTTTTTTAAATGATTATCACTATCAATAATTTTGTATAAATTTAAACTTTGACCTTGAAATATTGACATGCAAGAGTCCCTTCATATAAAATTCAATACATCTTTAGAAATTTGATCACACTATCCTCATATGATCACATATCTAACCATTCATATTTAACTCTTCATTCAAACATATCTACAATATTTTAAAGGAGAAAAAAGATCTATCACGCTTATCTACATAGTAGGGATGAAAGAAGTCCATCAAATTATCCAACCATTCATATTTAACTCTTCATTCAAACACATCTACAATATTTTAAAGGAGAAAAAAGATCTATCACACTTATCTACATAGTAGGGATGAAAGAAGTCCATCAAATTATCCAATCATTCATATTTAACTCTTCATTCAAACACATCTACAATATTTTAAAGGAGAAAAAAGATCTATCACACTTATCTACATAGTAGGGATGAAAGAAGCCCATCAAATTGCATGTAAACATACAATTTTTTCTGTCTTATGAAGCCTGACAAATAAATAAGGCAATGGCTCCATTTTAACAAATTTAGAATTAAGATGTTGAATTTGTTTTTATACTTTTGGTGTTATTTTTGTTCTGAAGTATTTTTATATACTTCAAATGTATAAAAGCAAGAATTTTCAAAAATAAAATACTAATAAAAAGAGTTTAAATTTTGTATTAATTAAGGTTATTCAAAATGTTTATATATCGTATATTAATTTGATAAACACTATTTAAAAATAAAAAATAATTAAGGATACTTTTTATTTTAATAACACATATTAATAAATGAATATTATTATATTGTAAAATTAGAAAACCTAAACAAATTACTTTATAATTTTCTCTACTATATGTTTATAAAATCTTTTTGTCTTTTTAAATACTTAAATTTTTTAATTTAATAATAAATTAGTTTATAATTTTAATATTGGAATTTAAAAAATTGGAATTTAGAAACTTTGTTAATATAATTTAAAATAATTCAAAAATATTGAACCCTTTAGAATTGTAAAAAGAAAAAAAATACTATTGTATAATTTAAAACACTATTACATATGTTAAGATAATCTTTTATGATTATCTAAAAATTATTTATTCTCAAGTTAATGACAATTTTTAAAACATAAGCCCATATATAGAGAACCTTGACTTATTATGAACCTTGATCACACAAAAATAGAAAAAAATATCTTATATGAAAATACTATTGTATAATTTAAAACACTATTACATATGTTAAGATATTTTTTTATGTTATCTAAAAATTATTTATTTCAAGTTAATGAAAATTTTTAAAACATAACCCCATATATATAGAACCTTGACCTATTATGAACTCTCCTCACACAAAAATAGAAAAAAAAAACTTAAATGTTCACAATTAAATAGTGACAATAAAATAAAAATAAGAAAATTTATTTTAAAATTAAATTATATAATTTAAAATTATTATTTTAAAAATTTAAATATATTTTAATCATTTATTTATACTTATAAAAACATTTTATTTTACTTTTATAATAGAGTTATTTAAAAAACTATTTAATAGTATTATATAAATTAACATAATAGAATTATATAAAAGAAAATAAACTCCATTATTAATGTTTAAAATACTTATTCCTGGTCTTCTACTCCAGAATATTACTTTTGTTCCTTGCACTTTTACTATATGTGAACTAAGGACACTAACATAAACATGGTAAAGAGTAATATATTGAAGTGTAAATATATCCTGATGGTAATGTCAAATAAAAATGGTTACATTTGCAAAAGAAAATGTTCTGTGAAGTTATTCATCAGAGTGAAAGCTGGAGAAAACCCAGATGGTGTCATTTGAGAGAGTGTTTAAAAGCATTTAAATGAATCTCCTATAAAACTGGATTCAGGTGAATATAATTTAGTAAATCTACTCACAATTTAAAAAAACATCATTCCTTATCTCAGTATTCCTCTTTAGAAAAATTAATATTTGCCCTTACAAATCACAAGTGAAACATGCATTGAGATTTTAGGGATTGTTTTCTTGTGCATGTGAGTTGGTGAATTGTCAAGACTCAAGATGGTTGACTATTGAAAAACTATAGTCCCTGAATTTGTGTGGAGAACTTTTTTATTGACTTTTTTCTTTTACTAAATTCATCGTTGCTCGAAAATCTGGGCTGTTGTGATTTTAAACTGTGAAATGGGATAATAATCAGTTCGACATTAAATGCACTGCGTCAGACAGCATCGATATATGGATATAAAAGTAAGTTGAAATGTACGTTTGAGGTATTATCATACATATACATGCTATGGGTTCATCAGTATGCTATTAGAAAACTGTGACTATTAGAAAACCCTGAATTGTTTTCTTGTGCTGCACAATCTCTCCTGGTGAGCTATGCAGATGAATGGTTGACTGATAACTCCAAGCACAATGGGTTAAACTGATAGAGTAAACACAATGCTGCATACAAGTATATTTAAACTTAAAAAGCTTTCCACCAAAAGGGAAAAATTCAGTCTAAAGAAAAGGGGAGAAAGAAATCCAAAAATCAACCGAAGCCCTCAGAGGTAAGAGCATACGAGGCATGGACTTTTAAGTATAAGCATTATTTTTTAGTGACTTCTAATTATAACCTTGGGCTTGTTAGCTTGGCTGGGTTTTGCAGGTTAATGGCTCATTATCAAAACTTTATTACCGAACAACTACATGCAGCCCACTGTATGAGTGATCCCTTGAAAAGTTATATTTATAATGAATTTGAGGAAAAGCTGAAGTCATACAGCATACATCGTTTGGGGGGATTGCATGGGATCAGCTTTGCCAACCTTCACAATGGATGCAATGATGTAAAAAAAATCAGCTTGCTAACTGTATTTAATGCATCTACTACATAGATATATGTTTTTATAAGAAAATGTACCTCGTTTCTTCTCTCAAGAAGGAAGCACTCAGGAAGATCCGATAGACATTGTAAGCTCCAATCTAATCCCATCATCATTACTACATTCTAGTTGCTGCTGCTGCTTCTGCAACTTAAAGGAGGAGCGTCCATTAGAATCCTCCTTGTTGTTGTTCTTGGAGAACAAAGAAAGGGATAAACTACTATCAATTTCTTCTTCCCCCTCCTGTTCATGGCTGCTTCCTGTTATGGGTTGTGACTTCTCTCCATCTTCAGCTGGATGCAATCCTGGAAGCTTTTGTATTTGCTTTGCTAGTTGTCCTCTCTTAGCTATGTTAACAAAAAAAAATATACACATATAAGAGACACAAGAAAATCATGTTATGTAAGCAGCATTCATACAGACACACACACAGATGCATATTTTTTTTTTTTAAAATAGAAAAGGGGGAGTGGACACCCATAGATAAATAAAAGATGAAAATTTTTACAAGATTCATGGCCGAAGCCCAGTCCATAGAAATAAAACAAAACAGAGAAACCACAACCGGTCTAAGTCATCACAAAAACTGACAAAAACGTAAGCACAGAACAAAAAAAGTCACCCGAACGGACACCATTGAAACCGCCTCCTTGCAGGAAGAGCAAAAGAAAACCGCTCGAGGCAAGCCCAAAAAACATTGCCCATAGACACCAGCAAAGCAAACCCGAAGAAACAAAGGCAGCCAACCACCCACCCACGCCAGACCGCCATGGACACCCCCGTCGCCACCCCAGACCGCCAAGAACACATCCCGACACCACCACCTCACACTGCTGCCGGAGCTGTAGGAAAAATGTGCTCATCCAGTTCCACAACTGCAGAAGACTGAGCACCTTCCCCAGGGTCCTCTAAGACATACCTAGGCATTCCTAGAGTGAGATCAGGGGCATGAATCCGTAGGAATCGAATGGCCGTAAACACATCCTTAATCCGTTCCCTTTTTTTCTTGGTAAGTAGGAAACAGTGAGACCGCAGTGCAACATCAATTTCTCCGCTACTCAGGGATAGAATACTGGCTTGTAAAACCTTGTATATTGCTTGTTGCGGGGGAGAGGTACGCAAAGCCGCAAGATTGAAAAGGCCGCCGATAAGAGCATCCCCCTGGCCCATTCTATAGGCAGAGACCGCCGCTTCCCATCTATCCACAGTATAAATGTTTTTGAAGAACAGACCAGCCACAAGAGCATGAACAAATTCACCATCCATAACTAGATTCATTATGTTGGATAGTAGCTGTGACACCACATCTGAGAAATTGAGCACGCGTCCCTCATACCCTCTTATCCATGCATGGCCAACTATGTTTCTAACAACGATCTAGGTGAGGGTGTAGTCCTTATCAAGCAAAGTCATCAAATCTAACGACTTTACCCACCCTCTGATTTCTGGTTCCCAATCCAACACTGGAAAAAACATTCTCTGATTAAGATGTGTATCCGCCATGTAAGCTGTCCTTGTGGGGTAGAGATGGGCAAGGATGGGATGGGCACAGAGAAAAGAGGGCGTAAGAGGGATATGCAGAGCTACATAGGCTATCCACTGATAGCACAAAACAAAATTCCTTTTTCCACCCCAATAGCTCCAAATGTAGTAGATATTCTAAACACAATGCCATTATGTCAGAATTAAGAGGGCTAAGGAAATCTATGACGTCACAAGATCAAAGGGCGCAGTTGACAGGATGTGAGGTACATTGCCATAATAAACCTGCCAAAGAGTTTTTGCAGCGTGTCCTTTTTATGGCCACCCAGTTGAAGAAAGGCTAGCTGTTGTGTCACCAAAAAAAAATTCCGCTTACTCACGGTAGTTAGAGCTACTCATTTTCTTTTAATGAGGTGTGATCCAAAACTAGATTCACAATCCCCATCTATCCTGATTAAAACTGAAAAAACCAAAGCCGACTCAATTCATCTTCCCTCATGAGCACTTGCGAACCACTTCTATGGGCTTTGTCAAAATTTTGAACAAAAAGAAATGACCCTCATTAAATATGAAGCACTTCATGTCAGGGGATGATGCTAATTCTGCCAAACCTTCCAACACTCATGCCATGAAAATTGACCATAAATGTGCCGTTTACACAACACATCTTAGCGGGATAGCTTTTTCAAATAGTTCCCACCTGACAGAGACTGTCCAGCTAACTATCAACCTGATCTACTACCTGACACCTCTTCCATCTCAGTAGACAGTAGGCTATCCAAAGGCTTTGAATTGATTTGATCACCAGGTGGAAACTGTTGAGACATGGACCAATTAGGACTTGAACCTAGGACCTTCCATTCACTACTGGAGTGCTCTACCACTGAGCTACTGGCCCCTCTTGGACCAGTCCATCATCAGTCCAAGTGTGGCTTATTTCCAACACCAACACCCCCTTAAGCCACACCTCTCGTCTGCTTGGGGCTCCTAGCCTAGGCCCGGCTCTGATACCATGTTGAGACATGGACCAGCTAGGACTCAAACCTAGGACCTTCCATTCACTGCTGGAGTGCTCTACCACTAAGCTACTGGGGTGTGGCTTATTTCCAACACCAACACCCCCCCTTAAGTCACACCTCTCATGTGCTTGGGACTCCTACCCTAGGCCTAGCTCTGATACCATGTTGAGATATGGACCAGCTAGGACTTGAACCTAGGACCTTCCATTATCTACTGGAGTGCTCTACCACTGAGCTACTGGCCCCTCTTGGACTAGTCCATCGTTGGTCCGGGTGTGGCTTATTTCCAACACCAACACCCCCCTTAAGCCACACCTCTCGTGTCAGGATTGGCTAATTTGCGTGCCTGCTGGCTACCTTGGATGTGGTAGCCGTTTCTCAGGCTCCCTCTCTGAAATCGAACCCTAATTCTCTGTCACCCATCACCACCATGGTAGGCCTCTATCCTACCATCGAAAGTTGATAGGGTAGAAATTTGAATGAAGCGTCGCCGACACAAAGGCCGTGCGATCTATCGAGTTATCATGAATCACCAGAGTAGCGGGCGAGCCCGCGCAAGCCTTTTATCTAATAAATGCATCCCTTCCAAGAGTCGGGATTTGGTGCACGTATTAGCTCTAGAATTACTACAGTTATCCAAGTAGCAAAGTACCATCAAAGAAACTATAACTGATTTAATGAGCCATTCGCAGTTTCACAGTCTGAAATAGTTCATACTTAGACATGCATGGCTTAATCTTTGAGACAAGCATATGACTACTGGTAGGATCGACCAAGTATACCGTGGCTGCTGGCACCAGACTTGCCCTCTAATGGACTTGTTGAGCTACAGCTCATATGGACCAGCTAGGACTCAAACCTAGGACCTTCCATTTGCTGCTGGAGTGCTCTACCAACTGAGCTACTGGCCGCTTGTGGCTAGCCCATCGTTAGTCCGGGTGTGGCTTACTTCCAACACCCCCCCTTAAGCCACACTGCAGGTGCTTGGGGCTCCTAGCCTGGCTCTGATACCAATTGTTGAGCTACAGCTCATATGGACCAGCTAGGACTTGAAACTAGGACCTTTCATTACTGCTAGAGTGCTCTACCAACTGAGCTACTGGCCCCTTGTGGCCAGCTCATCTTCGGTCCGGTTGTGGCTTACTTCCAACATATTGTTGAGCTAAAGCTCATATGGACCAGCCAGGACTTGAACCTAGGACCTTCCATTGTTGCTGGAGTGCTCTACCAACTGAGCTACTGGCCCCTTGTGGCCAGCCCATCTTCGGTCTGGGTGTGGCTTACTTCCAACACCCCCCCTTAAGCCACACTGTGGGTGCTTGGGGCTACTAGCTTGGCTCTGATACCACTTGTTGAGCTACAGCTCATATGGACTAGCTAGGACTCAAACCTACGACCTTCCATTTGCTGCTGGAGTGCTCTACCAATTGAGCTACTGGCCCCTTGTGGCCAGCCCATCGTTGGTCCAGGTGTGGCTTACTTCCAACAGAAACATCACATATTTGCTTTTGAGATCAACGGCTATGTTTGCTAACATATCCGCCACCTTATTTCCTTCTCTAAAGGTGTGTGAAATGAGGTAATTATCTAACCTGGAAAGAAGAGTGTCAGCCTGCTGAAGAATGTAGTTGAGTTTCCAGTTATCTAGGCCTCGTCCTTTGATTGCATTTATCACTATCAGTGAGTCGCCCTCAATCCAGACATTTTTAAATTCTTTTTCAACCACCAGTTGTAACCCATGCACTAACGCCTAAGCTTCCACCTCATTGTTGGAACCTGGGGGAATTTTAGTCAATTTGGCTCCTATCATAGATCCACATTCATTTCTAATGACACACCATGTGTCGGATGGACCCAGGTTTCCTCTGTATGCACCAAAATTTAGTTTGACAAAAAAAGGGGAGGGTGGAATCCATTTTACATGCTCTCTTTTTGAGGTGGTCTTAGAAGCCCCTATGAGACTACCTCAATATAAATTACTGACTAACGACCAAGATGGGAAAATTGCTGCATCCCAGGTATGTCATCACTAGATCTGATATCACCACCTCTAGTCTGTCACAAATCTTAAAAACTAAATTTGCTTCCTTCTTGAAAATTCAAAGGTTTCTTTCCCACCATATATGTTATATGATCGTCGAGGGACCTATATCCGATAGATAGGCTAAGTATGAGTTAGCAAAAGAAAGAGGCCAATTCCTAAACATTAGCACCAATGATTTGGACATCGGGCTGAACCAATTTAACTTTCTAAAAAACCAGAGCCAACATTCTCTGCTAAAGGGGCATAATAGAAGAAGATGATTCGTAGCTTCGTCCTCTCTTCCACATAACACATAGGAAAAATTAGAGCTAAGACCCAGCCTTTTAATTTGGTCACCTGTAAGAATTTTGTTGTGGAGTGCACACCACACAAAAGCTCCTGCTTTAGGGAGTAGGGCATTTCCCCAACCAAACTTTGAAGGCCACTTTGATGTTACTTTTTGCATACAAAAATTATAACCATCTTTAACTAAATATAAGCCTGACTTAGACGCCATCTAGATCACTTCATCTTCCTTGTTTGAGACAATGACCAACTTCTCCCTTAGTAATTGGCTGAGGAGCACTGTTTGAATCCTTGGAAAATTACAGCCTCGCAAACTCTTCCAAGCTACTGAACCTGTAGCACCTTCTCTTGACACTGCCCAGTAATCTTTCACTTTTACTCCCCAGCTAGATTGAAGAAAGATTCTAGCTTCTGTTAACTCATGCCTTTCTACCAAAGCCGGTCCCCCTCCCCAAGAATCATGCCAGAAATCCACCTTTTCACCATTGTGTATTATCCATGTCAAATTGGGCTGGAGGATGTCTCTACTTTTTGTTAAAAAAATTACATATTGTTGACCCTTTGGGAGGGTTCTGCACTGTAAAAATTCTTTCATTATCCAAAGAGTCAAGATATTTTTCCTTCATAAGTTTTACCCATAGAGAATTGGGCTTTGCATACATGTTCCACGCCAGCTTAGCACCCAACGCTTGGTTTTGAGTTTCAAGATTGAGTATTCCAGTCCCTCCTGCCTCTTTTGGCTTGCAAACTTTGTCCCAGGCCAGCAAATGAATTTTCTTTTCTTGGAGGGATCCTTGCCATAGAAATTTCCTGCATGCTCCATCAATTTTAGTAGCGATGCCTTTTGGAATATGAAAGATCGACATCATGTAGACTGGCATAGCTGCAAGCACCACCTTTATCATCACAATTCGACCCACCAGAGACAATCTGCTTCCTCTCCAGTTGGATAGCTTTGCATTCATATTTTTTAACACTTTGGTCCATAGATCATTTCTATATCTACCATTAAACAAAGGGAACCCAAGGTAGCTTCCTGGCAAAAACTAAATATTTAGATTTAGGATATTTCGGATCTCATCCTGAAGAAGAAGCGGCACATTTTGAAAGAAGAACATGGACTTCTTAAAATTTACCAATTATCCCGAGGCACGATAGTAAGAATTAATTGTACTCATCATGGTTCTGGCTTCTTGAACAGAGGCAATTGTGTCATCGGCAAAAAGTGCATGAGTGAAGGATTCTTGAATCCCTTTAAGCTTAATTCCTTTCCAAACTAAATGTCTCTTAGCTGCCTTTATTGCCCAAGTGAGAGCCTCTGTGATAAGAATGAAGAGATATGGAGATAAAGGGTCCCCTTGTCTCAACCCTCTCGAGGGTTTAAAAGACCCCATCTCCCTGCCATTTATGAGAATTGAGACTTGAAACCCTGAAATGCAAGAGTGAATCCACTTGACCACTTCTTTGGAGAACCCTAATTTGAGTAAAATATTTAACAGAAAACTCCATTCTACTCTATCGTAGGCCTTGGACATATCTAACTTGACCACCATAGCTAACTTTTTATCCTGAGCGACCGAGTGTAGGATTTCATGAGTTAAAATGGCGCCCTCCTGAGTCTCTCTTTACCTAGAACGAAGTCCCCCCCCTTGTTCATCTGAAATCAACTCCGGCAAGAAAGAAGATAACCGATTTGCTAAAGCCTTCGAGATAACTTTATAGATAAAATTGCAAAGCGAAATCAGCCTAAAGTCTTCAAAAGTTTGAGGAGAGGAAGTTTTAGGGGTGAGCATAATGCAGGTAGACTTCATTTCCTTAAGTACAATCTTATTTTTCCCAGATTCTTCCACTGCCAAAAAAACATCTCTACTTACCGTGTCCCAACATTTCTGGAAGAAGACATCCATCCAGCCATCCGGCCCTGAAGCTTTCTCCCTCGCCAGAGAGAAAACAGCGGCCTTGACTTCCTCTAAGGAGAATTCTCTCAAAATATCCCTATTATGCTCTTCTTTGACTAGTTTGGGAATAAAATTGCAGATAGTCTAAGCCATGTCCGCCTCCAGATTCGAGCTGGCTAGAAGATTTCCAAAAAAGACTTGAGCTGTAGAAAGAATTTCAGTTGGCTCGTTACAAATTTGGCCATTCTCCAATTGAATTGATTTGATATAATTTGTGCCCTCCCACACCTTGGCTGCTAGATGAAAAAAATAGGTATTTCTATCTCTTTCTTTCAGCCATAATTCTTTTGATCTTTGTCTCCAGAATATTTCTTCTCTTTTCAAAATCTCTTTGAGCTCCACTTTGAGTTGTTTCTCTCGTTGAAATGAGGAGAGGTCCATGCCATCTTTGATAATGAGATCTGCTAGGGCTCTCATATCTTTCTGCACAGATGCATATACAATATGTGTACAGATTCATATCTACCTGCAGTTGTAAAGCTAGTTGTTTTTGTACTCCTGACTGCCAGTTATAGTTCTTCTGTTGAGCCTCTTGTAAGGCTATGCTAGTATTGTCTTCAATGACATGTTTAGGGAGATTGTTGTTGTATGAGGTGTCTCTACAAGAAGCATGCAGATTTGAACGTGATGTATCTTCATGGAGGCTACCTATAATCTTTTCATCTGTTGAATCTCTCCTCAAAAATGATCCTTGAAGCAGCATTAAATGCCTAGTTTTTTCTCTCATTTCTTCCTGTCTTAATCCACCCCACTGGGAAAATACATCCGATTTAACACTTTGTCTCTGAGTGCTACTGCAGTGGGGACTAATTCTGGTATTATTCAATGGTCTGAATGCCCACGAACATTGCCTTCTGAATTATTAATAATAACAGTAATGCCTTGGAACTTTAGAAATTGTAACTTTTAGAAACAAATAGTTATCTATCAAAGAACTTAAACCCTAAACCTAAATGGTAATGTATTATAAAATAGATAAGTTATGAAACTATGAAAATTGAATAAGAATGAATAGTTTGTATACATTGCATGCAATGAAGATTTGGAGAGAAAACATAATACCCACCTCATTCTAGACCGGTAGTCCGAGGGTCTCAAATTGGGAGGACGCTGCAACAAATAACTAGGTTGGAAATCCATGGTTTCCAAATAGTCATTGTTATTGTTATTCTTGAGGAATGCTGATCTCTCATTGTCATAAGGCTGGATACAAGTAGATCTAGATCTTGAAAACCAATCTGAAATGCCTTCTGAATTATTAATAATAACAGTAATGCCTTCGAATTTTAGAAATTGTAACTTTTAGAAACAAATAGTTATGTATCAAATTCTTAAACCCTAAACCTAGATGATGATGTCTCTCTCATGATCCTCCTGTCTCTTTCTTCATGATCGCCCTCCTCACATTCACTGTTGAGCTGCTGCTTAAATGAATCAATTAGGACTCGAACCACCTGTTGCTCTTCTAGCCAGCCCTTTGTTGGTCTGGATGTAGCTTATTTTCAACACTCACGTCATCTTCACCTGCATGCAACCTAAAAACCACTCATTTCCTAAAACAGTAACGTTAAATTCGGATATTTTAATTCTTACAACGTGGATTGCAGTACTCTGAAAACTCAATGATGGACCATCTTTTTTTTTTTTCTAAATACCTAAACCATTTTTTGTCTTTCAAAACCCAAATTTATGGCTTGAAGCATATTACAAATCTTACAAGCAACAGGTATTTGATCCTTGCTAGATGTTTACTTGGAGAATCTCTACAGATGTGACGACACTATTTAAGTTGGCGCTTTTGTTTTTTCTATTGTATTCTATGTATGTCTACACTTCCACCTTATTCTATGTGGCTTCTTCTCTGGAGGGAATTTTCCTTGGTTTTACTGGGGAAAGATGTCATGCATGTCTCCAAATATTATGTTGTTTTCATCTTCACAAATTTTTTTTGAATTTGTTTGTTTTGGAAATTGTGCAGTAGAAATTAAATCTGTTTCTCTAATGTTTATGTTTTTTCTTTGCATTTTTTTTTTAAATTTGTTTGCCTTGGAAATTGTGTAGTAGAAACTTTAATTTGTTTATCTAATGTTTTTTTTTTTTTAGAATTTATTGTTTGGAAAGAATTAGAAATTAATATTCTAATTGGTTTATATGTATTTTTCAGTTGATTTTCTAAATTTACATTTTTAGAAGTAAGTTGGTTTTTACCCAATTTTTTTAACATTGTGAATTTGTTTGTCTTGCAAATTGTGTAGGTAAAAAATTTAATATGTTATGTAATGTTTATGTTTTCTCTAGAATTTATTGTGGGGAAGGAACTAGAAACTAATATTTTAATTGACTTATATGTATTTTTAAGTTGATTTTTCAATTTTACATTTCTAGAAGTAATTTGGTTTTTATTCAATTTTTTTCACTGTGAATTTGTTTGCCATGGAAATTGTGTAGGTAGAAACTTTAGTTTATTTCTCTAATATTTATGTCTTTTCTAGAATTTAATTTCTCCAAAGAAATAGAAACTAATATTCTAATTGGCTTATATGTATTTTTTAGTTGATTTTTCAATTTTATATTTCTAGAAGCAAGTTGGTTTTTACCCACTATTTTTAACATTGAGATGATTGTAATTAGTTTAGTTGGACCCCTTTGATCCATTGGGACTTGTTTGAGGAATCTAAAATCAAAGATGGAAATTGTGTTTCATGTTATCTCTAGGTGGTTGAGGTGTAGGCTAGAATATACATGGGAAAATAGTCGTAATAGTTACCAACACCTTATGCTATAAAATTCATAGACAATGACTAGTAAAAACTACTCAACCTTAAAAAAGAAAATTGTTACTGTACTCATATAGATGAATCTATAAGAGGTTATAGGTAGTAAAGAGGTTATTTAGAGATATAATTGAGAGATTGGGAAAACTTGTCAAACCTTAGTGCTAATTGTTTAAGTTGCTAATGAACAAATTCCTTGAAAGCCGAATTTAACGAATGAGAAAATTGTTTGAGAATTTTATGAAAGAACAAGGAAAGAGAAAATTTTATTTCAATGAAATTCATTGTTTTGATGGTCTACAAAAATCCCAAAACATTTGATGCAGGAACTTCCAGAGAATATTAGTTGCCATTTCATCCTACCTTAGTTTTAGGAAGCTTTTGGGAAAAAACAGGATTTTCAAGGTATGATTGTAAAATTACCTAAAATGGCAAAATCTGACAATTGTCGAAATCTGCCAAAAAAGGTAATTTTTTGAATTTTTTTTCTTGGATATAAGAGAGTTTTCTCTCATTGTAGCAACAGAGTTGATGAATAGAAGTTTTTTTATGTTCCAGTCTTCAAATCCTTGGCTCTCACATGATTAATGGAAAAATTGTATTGAGTCTATGTTGTGTGCTGCATCAACATTGATTCAATTTTTCTTACTATGTAATTTTTCTATCTAGTACTTGGAGAATGACAATGATCTCTATTGATTCTAATGTTTTATTTTCCATTGCAATATTCTAATTTTGTACTCTACTTGGATTTTACACCTTTGATCAAGTTTTGAGTTCATTTGTTAAAGGAAAAAACCACAAATGTATTCTAAAAATCTTCTACTACAACACTCTTCCAACTCAAATCTACACTATCTCTCAACTCATCAACACCTGTTGGGCTATACCAATAAACTATTTGAAATAGGCTCTTTCCTGCACTTTTAATCACTAAATTGTTGTAAGAAAATCCTGCTTGTGCCATAATAAGATCCCATTGATATGGTTTGTGTCCCACTAAACATATCAACAAGTTTCCCAAAATTTTGTTCATAACCTCTATCTATCCATCAGTCTAGGGATGATAGGTTGAATGGAATCCTAGTTCAGTGTCCATCTTCTTCCATAATGTATGCCAAAAATGGCCAACAAACTTTGTGCCCCTATCAAAAACTATGCTCTTATGTAGTCCATGTAGCCTAACAACCTCTTTGAAAAAAAATGCACCTATGTGGGATGAATCTCTAGTTTTCAAACATGGTATAAATGAACCATGTTTGAAAATCTATCCACTACAATAAAAATAGAATCAATGCCTCACTATGTTTGAGGCAGTCCCAAAACAAAATCCATACTCAGGCGCTCCTAGTGTCTCTATGGTATAGACAATGGCTAATATAGTCATGTATTTTGTCTTGCTCCTTTAGCATGCTAACAAATTCTGTAGCCTTGTACCAATCTCTTCACATCTGAACTTATTCCAAGCCAAAAATAACCTTCATTCATTTGTACTAATGTCTTTTCTATTCCAAAATGTCCACTCAAGCCCCAACTATGATTTTCTCTTATTAGATTCTCCCTCATTGAACCTCAGGGTATACATAATTTTTATCCTTTGAAAAGCAAGCCATCTTGGATGAAATACTCCAACTATGGAATCATATCTCCCTCCACTAAACTTCTACTAGTTGTCCATGTTTTCTTAAAATCAAGATCATCATGATACAACTCCTTCATTACATTAAATCCAAAAAGACTGACCCTTAACTTGTTCATCAATAAACATCTTCTGCTAAGTGCATATGTTACCTACAAGTTTGACTTGTCACTCCTATGTTTGAAGACAAAAGATTAACTTTGCAGAAACTCAACCCATTTTATATGCCTTTGGTTTTACTTACCTTGACTGTTGGTGTACAATACAAACTCATTTGACATCAAGTAATTCCTCCATTTCTTCAAGGCCTACAATATATCATAGAAGTCTTGACCATAAATTGAGTATTTCCTCTTTGCTTCATTTAGTTTCTCACTAAAGTAGGCAATGGGTCTACCTTCTTGACTTAACACTCTCCCAATTGCACTACCATTGGCATCACAATCCACTTGAAACACTTTGGCAAAGTCTAGCAATGCCAACACTGGTTATTCTATCACCTTCTTATTCAACAACTGAAAGATCTTTTCTGCTACAACTATCCATTGGAACTCTTTCCTAACACCCTTCACTATCTTGGTGACTGTTGCACATATTCCACTAAAAATTATGATGATCTTCTTGTAGAATCTCACCAAGCCATGAAAACATCTGGCCTCAAACATGTATCTAGGTGAAGGCCAATCCATTATTGCCTTAACCTTCTCAAGATCCATCATCTTGACCCTTCTTTAGACACTACAAAACCTAGATATACTACTTCCCTCTGTAGAAAACTATATTTATCCATGTTTACCAACAACTTTTCTTCTTTAAACTTGGGCAAAAGTGCCTTTAGGTGCAGCAGGTGTTCCTCTTTTGTTTTACTAAAAATCAGAATGTCATCCAAATAAACAATGAAAATTTTACCAAGGATGTTACATCCCCATTTTGGATTCAGTATTACTATTTACTTTTTCTTAAATAGTGCACTCATGTGCATATGTTTAACATCATAGAAAATGATGATATGATTAGAAAAGATTAATTTTATGAAATCATGGATTTTTACTTGATTATGATCAATCTAATGTTATGAATTAAAATGTCTTTTCGATATGAAAATGAAATGATTTGATATAAATGTGTTTTGATCAGAACATTGGTACTCTGACCACAAATTGTATGTGAGATTGTTAATGGCAGGAATAGATGGAACATGTTCGCCAAGAAGCAAGAAGAAGAGAAAGTATCTTCGAGAAAGAGAGAATAGACTTTGGAATAACCAATGGGTGTTTGCCACTAAAAATGAACATCAGGTAGATAAACCTAGTTGCCTTGAGATAAATATTGATTTTGGGTTAAGTCAATTTTGGATGAGAATGTCAAGGTTTATAAGAATAGGTCACTCTTCCTTTCGTAGTTGTCATGATGAGTATGGGTAATTGACATCTATGTCGTAATACTCTGAATCATGTCGCCAAATATGGACGGATGATATATATTTATAAATATAAATGTATACACTTGAGAATGAGTTGTATGTTGTGTCTTATTTAGTGGTTCGGCGTCAAAGTCGAAAGTAGTGCATAAAGTTGACCCCAAACCTCATATTGTGTTTACGCTCCAATCGTCACCATGATCATAAATCTCTACAAGCGTATGATGTAAATGTTTAATTACAGATTTCATAGGATGTAGAATTATTTCTGTTGTGAGTTATCGTAGTATAATAAAAGGTTTAAATAATGTTTTAAATCTTTGAAATCATCAAGTGTAATACCATGGGTCATGTGGTAAGGGTAATATATAAAATCATATTTATATTTAAATAGTTATTAAGGAACAATTCATATATTCTTTAATGGTACTAGTAAACAGGCAATAGCTCGAAGCGTTTCACTCAAGTCACTATTTATGATGTCTTTAATCCCATAACATTTTATTCATTCTCGAGCTTCAAACTTAAATGATTGGTTTTCAACTCAGTAATTATCCCAAGTCATGCAATCAATCTAAGCCCAAGAGTTTGTTAGAGTTAGTGTGGCATTATGTCCAAAACAGAAACTGCCACCTCGCCAATTGATAGCTCCACCTTGCGGATCAGCTGCGAAGTTAGTGGAAGATAAAACCAATTCTGTGTTAGTGGTCATGGATAGGAGGTAGATGGATAGCCATGCTTGGTAGTTACCAAGTTGATAGGGTGCAGTCTAGTTAGAGAGAAGTTAGTTTTCTTTTTGGACTATCATAAAGAGCAAAAGAAAGATGGTTTTTGACAGAACGGGAAGAGAAGCTGATAGGAGGTGGAGAGGAAAGAGTATGTGTTTGAGTGAAGAGTGAAAAAACTTTGGACCAGTCTTAAACAATCACTGAAGCTTTCCTTCAGGTTCCATCTCTTCACTCTTATCATGCTGTCATGATTAAACTAGAATGCCATAATAGGAATGGAACCATCATGTAATAAGAAGGAATTTAGTGTTTTACTAATGATGTAATGTGTGGTTTGCTTACGCCCTTAAAGACTTGTGTTTTACAATTCTTTTAAACAAAAACAATGCTATTTCCTTGAGCAACACCATGCAGTCTTAAACTCCACATTAGTAACATACTTGTTTCCCCAGAGCATCTTACGACGGATGACTAAAACCATGTAGCTATGTTTGTTTATCATAAGAAATAAATAGAATATGTGGTGAGCACATTGTAGTTTGAGTCTTGGTCGACTGTCAGCAAGAAAGATATTTTCTGCTACGGTAGTGTAATGTTGGTCGACATTAGAAGTGTCACTGGTTGGCCTGCCGACTATATATATTTGGTCTTGTTATATCCAAAAGCAACTAATTGTATGAAAGACTTAAAGAATGTGTACCCGTCGACAAAATGGGAAACAATGGTGTGAAATATATGTTGTATGTTCTGTAACTATTCGATTTACCACAAGTCAAGATTCTATATTAGCTGGTCGAACTTAGAGTTATTCCTTTCATGCTGCAAAAGATATCCAATTTTACACCATCTTTATATTGTATATAATTCTTTCTACTTTAAAATCATTCATGTTGATGTGTCACTAAAAGTGGGTTTTAGAAACGTTGTTGGACTAAAACTATTGAACATGTTAGGTAATGAAGTTTTAGAGTAGACACAATGGGTCAATAGTTAAGTGTTTAATTAAAACTTACATGCATTCTTCTCCAAAAGATTAAGCTATGTCGAGGATTCAATAAGTCAAAGAAGACTTGTAGGAGTACTAAAACTTTTCCTCCGGATCTTCGATTACTAGAACTCGATAACTGATAAACCACTCTTGAGCTTAATTTGTTCGTTTAGTGTCCTCTCTAGACAGGATAATTTTAAGCAGAGGACCAACTTAAAGATCAACCGATAAACTAATAGCATTAACCAATTAACCGGTAAGTTAGAATTCCCATTCCTTTAACATATGGATGGAAATGTCTCCATAAGCCCAAAAGTGAGAAGTAAACCTAACTGCCATGCGTTAAAGCATGATGAGTTGAAACACCAAGAGGTTATCATGGTTGTTATATTATACTTATACATATGCAACTGTAGGATTGCGATTAATTCAAGTCGAGTTGGGGTGGGTGAACTTACTACTTGCGTTGACACAATGCTAAACATATTCAAATCCTTTGGCCAAGGTAGTGCACCAACCTCTAGTGCATTGATACTTCACCATGACTAGACGACATAGCTTGTGGAGTGGTCATGTTTGACTAGATGGTATCTAGGGGATTGCATGATAACAAGTTACGTAGGTCACAACACTAGTACTCAGATGGCTAACACCATTGGTTATCCTAAGTCTATCCTCTTCGAGTAGGGTAGGGCCACTTCTGGGTAGGAAGGAGTGCAAGATACCAACGGTCTATGGTTGGAGGTTAAGCTCCTTGAAGATACTTTCTCTTCTATATTCCAGAGGCTTTTCGAGACTTGAATTTGGATGGTCAACAATTGAGATACAGTGACTTTGGTAAGATTCTATTTTGAAAATGTTCTTAATAACTTTAATCATCATATTGTTTAATGTTGTAGATGGATAGACCCCTTTGTGTAACTTATAATTTCATGATTATTAATTAGTCGATGAATGAACTTCATTTTGAAAAATAATTTATCATTTTCTGCTTTTAAACTTTAAAAAAATTACCTTTGGTTGAACATAGTTTTTAGGGTGAAAACTAAATTGGGTGTTACATATGGTATCAGAGCTAACCAGATTCAGCACTAGGACTGATGAGTCCACTAAGGTGATTAAGAATCAATATTATGCGGGTAGCTAATGATTTGATTTACTGTGCTAGGATGGTACGTCTCAAGAAAACTGTAAGGAAGTCCTTCACTAGTAAGGAACATTACCTACAAGCTAAGCAGAGATGTCTTGCGATGATTAAGACTATTAAGAAAATGAATGATGAAAATGACATTTGGCTAGATGATATGGAAACTTTTGCCAATGCTCTGTCATGACTCAAATGAATGAAAAAAGAACTCCTAGAGACATCTAGGATGGCAGCTCGAATTATGGTCAATTCTTGCCCTATTAGTGTACCAATGATCACTAGGGATTCCCGTATACAACCTAGAGTTGAAATCATTGTACTATCATCCGATAGTGAATCTGAGGGTTATACACCCTGTGAATATGTGTCAGACAATGAATCTGAAGGTTACACCCCTCTTGTAATACTGAGTGAAACATGAAATGTGTCTATCCTTAAAAGAATGTACATACTGTTGTGTAAAATATAATAAAGACAATTTTGCTTGAGAATAACTATGAGCAATTGATATGTTTTGATAATATTCTAAATGATAAATCATAGAACTGATTAGTACTTGCTAAAACAGGTGAGAAAACAAATAAACATGGATCAATCAGAGTTTAATGAGAGAGAAGATCGGGAAGGTCACAACTCTCAGGCTAACTCCACCGATAAATTGGACAAAATTCTTAATATGCTTGCCGAAACTAAGGAAAGGTTGGGCAAATTGGAAAAGAAAGTGAATGAAACTAGGAATACAGAGGGTGAAAATGAGTATTCTAATAATGTGAGTAAAAGTAGGAAACAAGAGCATGGCACGTTAAGTGAGATCCAAGAGAATAGTGAATCTCAGAGGGAGACAAAAGATAAACTTGCACTGGAATTATCTAAGGATATGAAAAAGATTATGTCTTCATGTGCCACTTCTTGGCTTTCCATAAATAATTCTTTGGCATCTTCCCTAGGATACCCCTTTCCCATGTATTTTTCATAGAAACTGGAATTTCAAAGGAGGTAGGAAATGGGAGTTGTGAGATGGATTGATCAAAAGGATAGGGACATAATTATTTGAAAGTATATGATTTTTTATAGGTCCCATATTGAAGTCCTTTGAACATGTATTTCATGTCTTTCCATCCTTGATCAAAAGATGAGCTAGGTGGTGGTGGAGGTGGATAGGTGTATTGATAGTGTTGCATGTTGTAGTTCTTTGGAGGAGTAAAGTGTTGTTGTTGGTTGATGCTTCTTATGGAATTGATGTTTATCTTAGGTAAAATACCAAGGTCAAAAATGGTTACAATAGAAGTGGGAACATGAGAGGTGTTGTGGTTTGAGATGGGAATGGAAATGTATTGCACTTGGGAAGTATGGTGTTTAGCTCTAGATTGGAAAGGGTGTTCTTAGTGGTATTGATCCTACCTTGGATGACTTCTAGGAGGAAGTGCACTCTAAGTGTTACATCCCAAAACTTTAACTATGTTTTAGTTTTACTTCCATGTGATTAAGAGGATAAGTTATCATAGATTAATGATTTGACGTTTAGGGAAAATATCAAGATAAATCATTAATTTTATGAATTATGACTAATACATAGAATTTGACATGAGATCAAAAGATATTGAGATTATTTAATTATGATGTATAAAGATTTGTTGATGATACAATAATCACAATGTGTATGACTGTGAGTGAAACAAGATGTAGACACCTAAAAATGACCATGTCATCGCATCACTTGCATTTCATCAAATCTGTCTAATCACCTACATTTCAACATTAATTAAATAATCGAAATATTCAATTAATTTCATCAAAACCATCAAATTCTTCCAAATCTCCTAAATTTGACATTAATTAAATAAATCCTCTTTATTTAATTGATTTCATCAAAATCACTTTATTCTTCCAAAATTAAATAATTTTCATTATTTAATTAAATCATTATCTTCTTTCAAAATTCAAATCTTCATCAATTGAATAAATTAATTATTTAATTAATTTATCATTTAAATCCTCTTATCTATAATTAAATAATTTCTAAATTACTTAATTGAATCAACCATTTTTCCAAATTTAAATAAATCATTCAAATTTATTTAAATTGAATATCTTTTCTAAAAATAAAATATAATCAAATATTTTATTTATCTTCATTGTGCAAAATAAATTAAATCAATTTATTTGTTTAATTTATTTAAATCTTCATATCTTATCTATTCTTCAATCATGCACAATCAATTAAATAAATTTATTTATTTAATTTCAATTATCTTCCAATTCCTCTAAAAATATCATGTTAACTCATGTGCACAATTAGTGTTATTTTTAGAACTTCAAAAAGGAAATCTAAAGTTAAGTTAATTGGCTTTAATTTATCTTATTTTTAACATCAACTCATTAATTAGAAAAAAAAATATTCTAATTTATGAAATGAAACCTATCTTTATAATGTCTATTTCATGTCAATTATAAAAAAAAATATTTTAATAAAAATACCTTTTTGGAGTGACACATGTCGGGTGCACATTCATTATGAATTCTAGATTTATCTCATTCGTTGATTCCATTGAATTATCTGGACCATTGATCGATCTTTATTGAAGCCTATATAAACCCCTCTCATCTCCATAACAAATCCTCTTCGATCATTTATTCTCAGGCATCCATATAGTGCATTGAGCATACATCGCATCATTGAGCACTTCTACCTTTTTGAGCACAAACACAATCTACATCCACTTGTTGCAAACACGGTTTTGCAATTTATGAAGCAATCCACATTCAACCAAGATAACAATATAATCTAGGTGAAAGCTTTCATTTTTTTTGGTATTATTCATTGATTATTTGGTTGTTTGCTTACATCGTTATCTTGATGTTATAGGATTGATTTGTTGATTATTTCATTGCTTTGATTATCTATCGATCTTGATTTTATTCCTATGCACATTCTGGCACACCTAGTGGGACCCACTAATCACTTGTTTTGTTTAGAAATTTTGATTTTTTGAAGTACAGTATGGAACAATGCAGATGAACACAACAATGCGCGTCTACATCACAGTAAAGTGCCTCTAGTAGGAAATCAAAGTGCCTTCGGGTGACAGTAATGCACCTCTAGCACGCAATAAAGCACCTTTGGTAGAAGAGTCCAGCGCTTCTGGCATAGCAGTACATCGCCTTTGGATACTTACGGTTTCTAACTAGTTTTATGATTTGTAAGGTTTAAACTTATCATATTTTCATCCTTGCTTATAGATCTTAGCTTTATCAACTTTCTAGATCACATTCTAATTATGACATCATCTTACAAATCTAGCTTTTTGACAAATTACTAAGTTTTTCAAATTTGGAATAGCGTTGCACCTTTGCATCATAGTAGCGTGCTTTCGCTAACATAGTACAACACCTCTGGTATAACAGTCCAATGCCTTTGGTCAGAAATAACGCGCCTTCAGTAGCACAGTAAAGTACTTTCGATAACACAATAGCGCACCTTTGGTAACTTGGTAACGTGCTTTTGGTCAGTTAGATTTAATTTTTGCTAACAGTTGAGTTGTGGTGGAACTAATCATCTTTTTGTAGCTTCATAGTGCTCAAACACAAAAAATGGATTTTTCTAACATATTCATGCAAGATGATCTTTGAAGAAATTGCCAAATCTATCGTACTAAGTCTTAGAAACATATTGCTTTCTTAAGGGACAATTGAACAAATCATTTTTTTGCAATCTAAGTCTTAGGAACATATTGCTTTCTTAAGGGATAATGGACATGAATGCCAAACACTTCAATTTCATAAGGGACAATTGAGAACTACAATTGTGTGTGTGCCTAATCTAGTTGCACCTTATTTTTCTTATAACAAGACAATTGAACCTTTGTTTGATGTGCTTGATCTTACTTTTCATTTATTCCTTTAGAAGGGCCTACTTTTGAATTGTGCTTCATCCAAAAGGGATGACCCTAAGCAAAGTTTTCCTTTGAACCACTATATAAGAGGGATAAGGCAAAAGCCAAGTCCTAACCAACGTCAGCCTTACCTTATGGTGCTAAATTGAAAAGAGGTGTACTAGCACTTTGTGGAAATAATTTTCACATTGTGCGAAGTATTTGATACTCTTAGTAGGATTTGTCAAAGATTTTAGTAGCTTGTCACATTACTTGTAAGGCATTGGTCCCTCAAAGCTACCAAGAACCATCTAGATAGTGACTACCCGTTTCACCTTCTAACATTATGGTAATCATCAGTGCAAAGAAAATCAGTATAAATCCTCAAGATTACTCACCATTGACTCCCTTGAGAAGAGATAGTTTTACCTCGGCCATAAATCTGTTGTGACCTACTTGAGGCTTTCTGAGGGGAGGGTGAGATATCCCTACCTATTGTCTCTCAAAAATATACAAATGTATGACACCTATATAGAATGACATTTGGTCGATAGAGAATTAAGTTGTGAGCTGATCTATCGTAATGAAACCATGTCTCTAGGGATAAAAAGTACTTGAATTGTTTGCAATTGTCTAATACCCGTGGAAACATTAGGTTTTTTTCATGAGCCTTGAGCATACACTATATGTTGTGTCAATCCTTTTTGCCACTCTTTGTGCTATGTTTTCTCTTGTCAAAGCCAATCCAATTAGAATCCAAACCAATTCTATCAAAAAGTTTCCCTATAAACATCACTAACACCAATTCAATGCCTTTGAAACATAGTAGCTCTCCTTTGGTATAATAGTCTAGTACCTTTGTAACGCAGCCCAACGCCTTTGGTATAGTCATCCAATGCCTTTGATATAACAATCCAACACCTCTGGTAGCATAGTCCAATGCTTCTAAACCACAATAACTCACCTTTGGTATCATAGTCCTGCACCTTTACAGCACAGTCCAATGCCTTTGGTCCAGTAAACTATTTTTTCAAACTACCTCAGCAAAAGTCTCAAACATATTGTCCTAGAGCATCCCATGGTAACCACTAGACTCCAACAATCTATGAAGGCTAAGAAAATTACCCCAAAGAAGCACAAATCACCCCTGCATACACCTCAACGAAGTCAATCCAATATGTCTCAAAAGGGTACTCCCCAAACACCAACAGAAAGACCAACCAACTTTCAAAATAGACCAACCAATGACAATCCAACTAATCCGCAAGAGAGTAATGTCCCTTTAGTAGATGTAACTCAATTTACTACCGACACGCCTCATGATTTTGCTACACCTGGTTATACCACGGTTCAAGTCCCATCTCAAGAAGAGCAAAACTTTCAATAAAGTCAATCCTGTCAAGAAGATAGACAAGACCTTGATGAAATCATGCAAGATCCTAGAGCCATAGCCGCATTTGACAAACTCCTTAGTGAAAATCAAGATCATTTCTTTCGTTTGCTTGTGGAACAAGGAGCTAAACTACCCCAAAACTTTGATTTATCCAAAATCAAAGAGCAAAAAAAATCCCTATGACTGCTGTCCAAACTATGTCCATCGTGACCACTCCCATACCCGAACAAAGCTCACAAGAGAGAACGACTAAACCTTTTGATGCTCAATATGAGAATTCTCTTTATCAAAATCCAACAGCAGAAAGACCCATATCACCACTCATGACTCCTATGGAGATTTACAAACTGTAACAAGAGACTCTTCATCATCAAGTAGAACTAGCAAGACAAGCCACTCTAGCTAAATCAAATACACAACAAACTCCTAGCATACCACAAATGCCCACACCAATAACAATTGAAATATTGACTACCCCATCACAAGATAGTTTTCCACCTAATTACAATCTGAGAAACACTTATGTAACCATGCAACAAGGGTCACAACAAATACCACCCCCAACAACATCAACCCTCCATATCACTAACCCAAACACAAACACCCACCCACAACATTCCCAAAACATCAACACAAACATCATCACTCACCCACAACACTCCCAAAACATTAACACAAACATCTTACCCCCACAACACTCTTAGAACATACACATAACCTATCTTCCTCCACCACAATGATCATCTACACTCAACCTCACCTATTTCAATCAACCCCAGCTGTCACAAAACCCATCTACCTATGTCCCTCCACCACATCGATCATTCACACTCAATCTCACCAACACCTATCTCAATAACCCTCAACATTCTCAAAACTAAACTTCCTATGGCTATAGTCCACCATCACAACCAAACCCAACAAACTTTAGCTTTCCTCCACAGAAGCCTTTTTTCACACCACCTCAACAATATCAACAACAAAACTCTTTTGCCATCCCTTTGCAATAATCATAGAGCCAAAATTCTTACCTCGTACCACCTCCACATGTGCAAAACCAAAATAACCAAACCCAGCCTAATCCAAACCAATCATACAACACATACAACCCAAACCAATTATACGACCCATATAACATAAATGCCTATGGCTTCAACTACAATCTTCCCTATGGGCAACAACAACCACCCTTCGTGCAACATGAGACTCTTCCAACACCCCCAACAACTATGGAGCTTAGACTTGCTGAGGTACAACAACAAGTAGCTGATCTTACATTTAGTCATACTAAGAAAACCTTCTCCTTGGAAGAGGTTTGTCCTTATCCATTTGATCAGTCATTGCAAATGATCCCTTTTCCTCCCAATTTCACTATACCCAAATTTAATAAATACAAAGGGAGAGGAGACCCAAAAGACCACATTAGAGAATTCTATATTGCTTGTTTTGAAGTTGCACATAATGACACATATCTCATGTGCCTCTTCCCTCGCAGTCTTTGAGGTCAAGCTATAGAATGGTTCTCACATCTACCTACGGGTATCAAATCTTTTAACGAGCTTGCAAAAAAATTTGCCGCTGATTTCTCATACAACACAGAACATGAAGTCTCTATGACTGACTTATGTAACAATAAACAAAAAAATGGGGAAACTCTTATCTCCTTCCTTCAAAGATGGAGACACATGCATAGCAAATTCCCATTTAAAATACCTAAAAAGTAGCTTGTTAGCATATTTGTGCAGAACCTTAACCAATAATTGGGTTTCCATTTGCAAACACTAAGTGCTACAACCTTTGACAAGATTACCTATAAAGGCATCAACATCGAAAAATCCCTCATCGCTAAAGGCGTGGTCAAAATCTTCAAAGACAATAAAGACAATCCTCCCCAACAACAATCAAATGATAAGCCCAAATACTGGAACAAAAACAAAAACATAGTCAATGATGGTGTGGTGGATTCCAAACATGTCCAAACATTACAAACAGCCCTTAATCTTTCATCCAAACAAAACTAACCTCCGCCTCACCAACAATCACAACAACAACAACAACAACAACAAAACCAAAACCAACAAAATCAACAAGAGCGATCTCCCCAAAATTACTCTCCAAGACGTAAGTTCACTCCGTTGGGAGAGCCTATAGAGTTGGTCCTATAGAAACTTGTGCAAAATGGACTTGTCATGCTTCCCAATGCTCCCCCATATGGTGAACCTGCTTATAAACCCACAATGTATAAAGACAACAAATATTGTGAATACCATAGGACCAAAGGACATAGAACCATATCATGCATGAAACTCAAGTACATGATCCAAAACCTTATCGACAGAGGGGAAGTCACTTTTGATGCACCTCCTACTCAAAACACCAACAAAGATCTCAACATGTAGAAGGAGCCATTCCCTAACCATGGTCAAGGTCAAAATGCTGACAAAGGTAAAGGTATTAACAAAGCCTCAACTTCATATGACTATTATCGGTCGCTTTGAAGAAAGTCGTGTGTCTACCCTCACTATCAAAGGTAAATCTATGGATTGCACCATCACAACTTGTCGTGGTCATGTTACCCTTCGTGGGCCTACACCAAGTCTCCCAACCCAATCTGATTACAATCTTGTTGAACATATAGGAAAACCCCTACATAGATCTCTATTTTGGACCTTCTACGGTCATCACCCACACATAAAGTTGTGCTAGAAAAAGCCCTACAAGAGTCTTCTGATCTTAATAACATAGTGGTCACAGATTTCCAAGCTATAATAGGTAACATTGCCTCTCATTACAATGTGGTTTTTTCTAAAAAGGACCTCACATCCCATGATCCATGTCACAATGATGTCCTTCACATTGAAGTCTTCATCCATAAACGAAAGATCAAACGCATACTCATAGATGGTGGTGCTGGTCTCAATATGTGTTCTCTCAAGTTTCTTAAACAGTTGTGATACTCTGAGGATCATGTCAACATTGATTAAAGCATTACAATCAAGGGGTATGATGATGCTGTTCTATACAAGTAGGCCCCATCATGCTTGAAACTAGGTGCCAAGTCCTCAACATTGAACTACCTTATAACATTATCTTAGGATGCCCATGGATCCATGCCATGAAAATTGTTCCCTCCACATACCATTAGTCTCTCAAGTTCCCATTTAATGGTACAAAGATCACTATCCCTGGAGACCCTAATCCCTTTGAATTTTGTCGTACCTTGCAAGGAACTTATAAGAATAGAAACCAAGTGCCAAATAATGATAGAGCCTATGAATCCCCATTGTATGTCCACTTTGAAAATCTAAAAAAAGCCTCTGAAGTTGAACCCAATCCTAATCCTATTCCTGAAATCAAAGCTCACATCTGTGAGATAGAATTTGGTGAATATGCTATATCAAAATCTTGTTGTGTAGGGTGGATGCGCCTATCCCCTAAATCCTATGGCCAACTGCCCATAACCAAAGCAACTAAAAAAGTAGCTATCCCTCCTCTAGCATCTCTAACCCAATTCCAAGAAGGAAAATTATTGGCAGAGGATACTATTGAAGACATCTCATATTGGCTCTAAAAGAGAAAGAACCAGTCACCATACCAGTCAAACAATATGGCAATGGCCTAAGAATTGTGAAGAACATGGGCTACAAAGGCAAAGGTGGACTTGGGAAAGATAATCAATGTGACATAGAACCAATTATTGTGAAGAAGAAACTAGACAAGAAGGGGTTAGGGTATGGTAGAAAGGTACCACATGCCTTGGACATCAAGGGTATTCTTGATGAGGTAGCACAAACTTCTCTCACAGATTTGACGTCTAAAGAGGATATCATTGATGACTCTTATCTACATATGACTCACCTATTCACTAAATCCTCCATATTCATGCTATCATCTGTATCCTTAACATCCACCATCAACACCCAGATTATAACACTTGTCTACCCTGAACTTATCGATTGGGACCAACAAGGACCCCCCATTCTAGATTTTTTTTAGAATGATGAAGCTATTGTAGAGTTTATGGGAGTCCGAGATGGTATCCCTCTTGGAGATCATAAATCTAGTTTTGTAGTGGAACTAGATCAAGCTACTTATTTTGGTGAGAATGCCAAATCCTCCAGTCACAAAAATAAAAATAAAGAAAGATCTCTAGGTGAAAACCACACTATGGCACCTTTTGATCATAAGACAATCAAAATAAAGGACGTATTTGAAGGTGAAAACCCAATTGTGGCACCTGAGGATGGAGGATTTGACCTTCCCCTACCATCTAAGTATCAAGAGAAATCAGCTCTCCTAGTGGAAGATTCTACAGTGATAAATCTTGGCACAGAACAAAATCCTAAGACCACATTCCTTGCAGCATCACTATCAAAACAGGAGCACAAGAATATTACCAACTTCTTCTTACAGTCAACCATAAACTTTGTATGGACCTATGTTGATATGCCAGGGTTGGACCCTTCACTAGGAGTTCACTATCTCACAGTTGATCCAAAAGCTAAACCAGTCAAATAGAAACTAAGAAAGATGCATCCACAAATCGCTCTCTTGGTGAAACTTGAAATATAGAAACTACTAGATATAAAATTTATCAAGCCTATTGATTATCCAGAATGGGTCTCAAACCTTGTACCTATGGCTAAACCAAATGGGGGCATCTGTATGTGTTCTGACTTCAGAGATCTCAACAAAGCATGTCCCAAAGATGACTTTCCATTTCCAAACATTGATCTCATAGTAGACTTGACTGCTGGTCATGAAATGCTTTCTCTAATGGATGGATTTTTCGAGTACAATAAGATAATGATAATGGAAGAAGATCAACATAAAACAACTTTGACTTGTCCTTGGGGTAGCTATTGTTGGTGCATCATGCCATTTGGTCTAAAGAACGCAGGTGCAACCTATCAAAGAGAAATGACAGTGACATTCCACAATCTCTTTCATCACATCATGGAGGACTATGTTGATGATATACTAGCAAAATCTTCTAGGGTAGATCACATATAGGTTCTAAGCCAAATCTTTGACAGACTAGAAAAATATCAAGTAAGACTCAATCCAAAGAAGTGTGTCTTCGAGGTAACCTCAGGAAAACTATTGGGATACATCATATCTCGTAGAGGCATTGAAGTAGATCCAACAAAAGTCAAGGATCTAGTAGAGATGCCTCCACCAAAGAATCTAAAAGCATTAAGAAGCATTCAAGGAAGGTTACAATCCATTAGGTGATTTATCTCACATCTAGTAGATGAATGTCAACCTTTTCAACACTTTCTTTGAAAGGATGTCTCCTTTCAATGGGATGCTAAGTGTTAAGTAGAATTTGATTAGCTTAAAGAATATCTAGCTACACCTCCTATCTTGGTACCACTAGTCACAGTTCTTTGATCTTATACATCTCAACTACAACTGCAACCCTAGGAGCTCTTCTAGGACAACATGATGAGTTAGGAAAAGAGCATGCAATATATTATATCAGTCAAACCTTGGTGGGTTATGAACTCAATTATTCACCTATGGAAAGATCTTGTTTAGCCTTAGTGTTTGCTTCCCAAAAGTTGTGGCATTACATGCTAAACCAACACACAAATCTTGTAGCCAAAATTGATCCATTAAAGTATCTACTAGCAAAAGCAGCCCTCACAGGCAAACTAGCTAAATGGGTCATGATCCTTAGTGAGTCTGACATTGAGTATGTGGATCATAAAATAATCAAGGGACATGCCCTAGTAGATCAACTAGTAGAAGCACCCATGATAGATGTACATCCTAGGTATCTGACTTTCTGGATGAAAATCTCTTCACTCTTTCTACCTCAGTAATGTGGAAGTTGTATTTTGATGGTTCTTACACACAGCATGGATCAGGGGTTGACATCCTTTTTATCACACCACAAAATGACTATATCCCAAAGTCATATCAGCTTGCATTTCCTTGCGCTAACAACATAGCCAAGTATGAAGCACTCCTCATAGGTCTCCATATAATAGTCCAATGGGAAATCAAAGAACTATAGGTATATGGAGACTCACAACTAGCCATTCGACAAGTCACTGATGAGCACCAAACAAAAGATGAAAAGTTGGTCCCTTACAAGCAACTAGTGGATGCCTACAAACCAGACTTTTCTAGCATCACTTTTGAGAAAATTCCAAGAGAGCATAACAAAGCTACATATTCTATGGCTTCTATAGGGTCACTTATAGGCATTCTTGTAAACACACAAAAATATGAATTCTTGATTGAGCAATTGTTGATACCAACCATCAATGTTCCAACTACTGAAATTATTTGTAAACTTGTTGGTCCCAATTCCCCATGGTACAAAGATATCTATGACTACCTTAAACATGGTACCTTTCCTTTTGAACTATTTGTAATCCAATGCAAAACCTTTATCCGTCGATCCTCCCATTACACCATTCTGGGTGATACACTATATTGTCGGAGTCTCGATGGTATCCTCTTACGATGTCTTAATGCAGAAGAAGTTGATGCTACCTTTTGAGACATACATGAAGGTGTCTATGGCACACATTCTACTGGTCCTAAGCTCGCTAAGAAGATACTCCGCATAGGGTATTACTGGCCCACCATAGAACAAGATGCTTTATAGTTTGCTAAGAAGTGTCTACAATGTCAACAGCATGGAGATTTGATTCACACACCAACTCATGAACTACAACTTGTGACAACTCCATGGCCTTTTTCACAATGGGGTCTCGACCTCATAGGACAAATCCATCCATCCTCATCCAATGGCATAAGTCTATCATTACCGCCACTGAGTACTTCATGAAATGGGTCGAAGCCATTCTCATGACTTATATTACTGACAATCAAATAGCCAAGTTTATCCTTAACTACCTCATTTACCAGTATGGTATCCCCCAAGCCATTATCACTGATAATGGGAGACCATTCAACAATCATGATGTTTGTGCCTTGTGCACCTGATACAATATCCAACATCACTTTTCCACTCCCTATTATTCACAAAGTAACAACCAAGCCAAGGCTTCCAACAAAACCATTATGAAAATCCTCAAGAAAATAGTTAATGAAGCTGGTTGTGATTGGCACTTGCAACTCAATCCCACCTTATGGGCCTATCGCACTAGTATCAGAACACCAACTGGTGCAACACCTTATGCCTTAGTCTATGGATCTAAAGCCATTCTACCTATAGAGGTCAAGATCCCATCCCTCAGAGTATCTTTGCAGCACCTAATTGATGGAGATGAGTATCGCACTTCTAGATTAGTTGAGCTCAAACTATTGGATGAGAGGTGCCTTGCAGTGCTAAATCATCTCCATGTCTACCAAAACTGCCTCCGATGCAACTCTGACAAGAAGATCAAAGAACGATAGTTTCAAGTTGGTAATCTTGTCTTAAAGGAAAATTAAAGAAATCAAGCAGATCGAGAAAAAAATGGGTAATTTTGAGCCTAATTGGTTAAGACCCTTTGTTATCATAGCAACATATAGATCAAGAGCTTATACTTTAGCAACACCTGAAGACATTCCTCTAGATGAGCCACTCAATAGTGTTCATCTCAAGAACTTTGCCCGATCCTCAGAGTATCCATGTCAAAAAAAAATCAAAAAAACAAAAAAAATAATATGTCCACTAGTGAAAACCTAGTAAATAGGCGTATTGGATAAGTACCATAGTGAAAACCTAGCAAACAGGCTCTATTTGTAGAGTCAACATCCATCATCTATCTAGTCTTGTTCAATTCCATGTCCATGTCATAATAAATCTTCAGCCATCAATCCATAATAAACCAATGACCTTTTGCATTTCCATTTCCCTATCTAGAATAGCTTGGAAATTTGTCAATGTCACTCATCCCATGTCAATCATCAGCTTCTCTATGTCAGTTCGTCCATCATCATTATCCATGTCAAATGTTATCCATGTCAATTTATCAATGTCAAGGTATCCTATAACAAGTTATCCATGTCAAGTTATCCATGTCAAATTATCCTATAACAAGTTATCCATGTCAAGTTATCCTATAACAAGTTATCCATGTCAAGTTGTCCATGTCAAGTTATCCTATTTCAACATTTATCCTATGTCAAACTTTCTATGTCTTCCTATCATCCATCATTATCCTATGTCAGTTATCCATAACAACACCTCTACCAGAATGGGGGCAACTCTTTCCTTAACCTAGGTCTAGGAATGGATCCTTGTTTGCAGTTCATTAACCATCTCAAACAAAACCAAAAACACTTCAACCATCTCAAAAAAACACAAACACATCAACCATCTCACCAAAACCAAAACTTCTTCATCCACATCAGTCAGAACTACATAGCATCTTCTCAATCTTAAGGTACCTTGATCCCATGGATATGGGTATGTAGGCAATCTAGAATATGAAGGAAGTTTCCAGTACTCATGTACATAAGATATCATCATTTCACCTACCCAAGCTCAAACACCTTGACCCCATTCATCACTCTACCTAGAACTACATATTATCATATTCATCTTTTCATCGTAATGTGCCTTGATCCCATGGATACAGGGTATGTAGGTAGTCTAGAATACGAAGGACGTATCCAGTACTCAGGCACATACGATTCATCATTCTTCACCCATCTCAATCCATTGACATTTCATCTCTCTAGTCTTCCATTTATCAAAATCCATTCACCTTGACTTGACTAACTCAAGAAGCAAAACAAGCAAATAATGCATCCTTTCAAAGCAAAAATCCTTAAGCAACCTAAAGCAAAAGCACCTACTTGCAGAGCCATATGCTATCCTACATATCAATTTCCAACACCTGCTACGTGAAACAATTGTCTTATATAGGAGGTTCCATTGTCAAACCCAGACCAGGCGTCTTATATGACATGTTTCATTTCCTGAAACTAGACATTATCCTATCAATAGATCAACACCCTTTAATGGATATATCGTTCCTACAATAATGATGTTATCTATTCTATCAAC
This sequence comes from Cunninghamia lanceolata, assembly GCA_027924645.1. Classification (NCBI taxonomy): domain Eukaryota; kingdom Viridiplantae; phylum Streptophyta; class Pinopsida; order Cupressales; family Cupressaceae; genus Cunninghamia; species Cunninghamia lanceolata. Next base: position 2,246,151 of record BSBN01000665.1, read on the forward strand.
CCATATCAATCCAATCTATCCTGAGCAACCTCTTTGGCAAGAGAATATGTTGGTTGTATGTTTATTTGTAAGTCAGTCAATTTTGCTTTTTGGTTTATCTTTTTGTCCCTTTTCCATTACGTATTCAAAACTACCTTGATTTATCTATATCTTGGTATGTTGAGATGTAGTACAGATTGGGGGCATAGTCATTGATTTTGTGTGCCATGTTTGAGGAATGATCTTTTATCTTACTTAGCATCATAGCTATCTTGTGCATGTGTTACAACCTAGCATCTTACATATTAATATACTTTTTGCATTTATGTATTAAATTTTATTATATGTTCAAGACTATGGCTCATTCACATGTGTGTGTTACAACCTAGCATCTTAAATATTAATATTCTTCTTGCATTTATATATTGAAGTTTATTTTATGTTCAAGACTATGGCTCATTCACATTTCCAACAAGGTTATATTATGTCTAAGGGAGCTAAGTTCAAACCACTTTCTTGCAGAGTCAATGTCCTATGCATTGGATACATCATCACCTTGGTCTTCTATACCCTGGTGCATAACATCCACGTGCTATATAAAAAATAAGGATTGCACTTTATAAACATTTGTGAAACTATTGCAACAAGTTATCCAAGTCCACCCATCCATCTAAATCCAAATCATCATATAGTTTTTCAAACAAAGATCGGTCAATAATCTTTCTATCATGTTCTCTTCTCCATTGTCTTCTATCTATCCAACCTCGTCTGTCTCAACACAATCTTCTATTCGAGCGTCAACCCAATTCTTCTGTCACTTCCCTATCTTTCCTTTCGAGGGGGCATCCTACACTAGATACACTGGGGCAGCTAGCTACATTGGGGGATCAAAATTTTATCATGTCTTCAACAATCATTTTCTTTGAAGCAATGCTATAAATTGCATTGCATCAAAGAGGGGCAAAATGTAGACACCTAAAAATGACCATGTCATCACATCACTTGCATTTCATCAAATTTGTCTAATCACCTACATTTCAACGTTAATTAAATAATCAAATTATTTAATTAATCTCATCAAAATCAACTTTAATCTTCCAAAATAAAATAATTTTCATTATTTAATTAAATCATTATCTTCTTTCAAAATACAAATCTACATCAATTGAATAAATTAATTATTTAATTAATTTATCATTTAAATCCTCTTATCTATAATTAAATAATTTTTAAATTATTCAATTGAATCAACCATTTTTCCAAATTTAAATAAGTCATTCAAATTTATTTAAATTGAATATCTTTTGTAAAAATAAAATATAATAAAATATTTTATTTATCTTCATCATGCAAAATAAATTAAATCAATTTATTTGTTTAATTTATTTAAATCTTCATATCTTATCTATTCTTCAATCATGCATAATCAATTAAATAAATTTATTTATTGAATTTTAATTATCTTCCAATCCCTCTAAAAATATCATCTTAACTCATGTGCATAATCAGTCTTATTTTTAGAACTTCAAAAAGGAAATCTAATGTTAAGTTAATTGGCTTTAATTTATCTTATTTTTATCATCAACTCATAAATTAGAAAAAAACATTCTAATTTATGAATTCAAATCTATCTTATCATGTCTGTTTCATGTCAATTATCTTAATAAAAATACATTTTTGGAGTGACACATGTCAGGTGCACATTCATCATGAGTTCTAGATTTATCTCATCCATTGATTCCATTGAATTATCTAGACTATTGATAGATCTTTATTGAAGCCTATATAAACCCCTCTCATGTCCATAATAAATCCTCTTCGATCATTTATTCTCGAGCATCCATATAGCGCATTGAGCATACATCGCATCGTTGAACACTTCTACCTTTTTGAGCATAAACACAATCTACATCTGCTTGTTGCAAATATGATTTCACAATTTATGAAGTAATCCACATTCGACCAAGATAACAATATAATCTAGGTGAAAGCTTTCATTGTTTTTGGTATTATTCATTGATTATTTGGTTGTTTTCTTAGATCATTATCTTGATGTTATAGGATTGAGTTGTTGATTATTTCATTCCTTTGATTATCTCTCGATCTCGATTGTATTCCTATACACATAAGAAATAGATTTCCACCTTTGAGAAAGGAAGGAGAGCATCATCAGAGAGAAAGGAATAGATGTTTGGGAAGAGACAGGTTTTCCATTTGAGTTCCAAGTTGTATATCTTGTGAACCTTCTTGAGATGGGGTATGTAATAGTTAACTCTCCTTGTTGAGTCAATCTCAATTCGACCATTGTCATTTTGTCAGTAGGAAAGGTTTTCGATGTTGAAATTCATTTGATTTGGCTAAGAAATGTTTAGGGAACATTATTAATGTGTAGAGTTTTAACATGTTCTTTTGTCAAATTTTCATATATATATATATATTTCCCCATGAGCATTGATTTAGTTATATTATGTATGTGCAAGGTTGCAAGGGGGGAGAAAATCTCAACCCCATGCTTGCATTTGATCGTATGATCATTCCTTTTCCTCAACCATATTTATGGTATTTCTACCATTATATTTGTATAGATTATAATTGTTTTTTATTATGAGTATATATATGTATAAGTGAGTTATGCGGTTGTATATTTTAAGTTTCGAAACCTTATAATATTGTGATACGGTCGGTTGTTTCCATTCATTCCACTCATAAGGTGGAAATGACTCCATACTCCATGAAATGTGGAGAGAATGGAGAGTTGCCTGTTAAGTTTTAATTGGGCTTGATGTAGTGGAGAGTCTAACTTACATTGCATGCTCCTCATGGGAGATTTATGAGGAAGTAAGGTAGTTACTACCGTGGGTGGCAGGAGGTTAAGGAGGAGATTCTTATCCTCATAAGGGTTGTATGAATAGGAATCAGGAGAAAGATTAAAGAAAAGAAGAGAGGGTGAGAAGCTTCACAAAAACAAAGAGATAATAAAAGTATTCTAGCTCAACAAACTACGAAGGAGCTTACACAGGTATCGTTGATATATATATATATATATATATATATATATATATATATATATATATATATATATATATATATATATATATATATATATATATATATATATATTTGGTAACCTAGGGTGTCTCCGTGACCCTTTGCCCTATGACACTTAGAGGTGAGCGAAGGGGCAAGACTAATCCCTAGAGGTGGATGCGACAGCCCACAAGCCTATCCACCGTGGTAAGCCCAGGAGGGAATTGAACCCACGAGCTTGAGGATCTATCCTAAGTCACAAGCTAAGTCTGCTACCCATGCGGGCTATATATACATATATATACAACATAGCCAAAATGGATAAGTTTCAATGCATGTATATGTTATAGTTTTCATCCTATTCGTTTATGCTATATCATTTACCTGAAAGCTATCAAAGGCCAATAGCCTGGGAAATGCATTGTATATTTGCTGTGATAAAACTACTATGACAGTAAGATTGTGGCATGTCCATAAATCTATCTTATTGTTAAACTTATAATAATAGTGTTTAAGTTTTATAAACTGACAAAAAGGAATTCTTAGTGAGTATAGATAGATAGATAACAGAAGTTTATGGGATTAAAACTTTATTAGACTCTTGCATGTATTATAATGGCTTCTGGTATTATATCAAAGTTATTCTTTGCCACAGAGGTGGTCTAGCTGTAGCTTGTAAACTTTTGATTTAGTTCCTTGAAATAATGTATGCATGGCAAAGAATAAATCCATTGAGCATATAAACTAATCTTCTTATTTTGGAACGTACTCAGGTGGTTGCATTTACAAAAAACTTGTCAGATATTACTACCTTTTCCAAATAATTGATAGTCTGCTAACTGGATGGTTAAGACTTATATTCTTTCAACTTTGAAAGAATTTTACATGTTTATGGGTAGATTAAAAGAGTTGAGACTTAGACTCTTGAGCCCCATTTTACAGAATGAGGGACTCTCGAATGATATTACAAGTTGATAGATTCTTGAGTCCCTTGATTACAATATATTATTACTATTTTGATAAAAGAATAATTATTATCATGGAAATGTAGTATTGCAGTTAATAGAATCTTTTACATTCCAGTATGGTACCAAAATGACCAACCTTATGATCTAGAAAAGACTTGTGGTCAATAAATCTATGTCACATGATGACATCTACTTAGCTATGATTTGGTAAGTAATTTAAATGAATGTTGTGTATTGGAGTTTCTATTATTATTTATGACAAGATGGTATTTTATATGTGATAAGGGTGTTAATTGTCATTTGTAAGGAGGGATTAGAAAAGATAGCTTTCTAAGAGTATCTGATATATGCAAAGTAAACATATATTTCTACTCACAAGTTTGTGGTCAACTTCAAACAAGCATTTTAATGTTGATAGAGATTAAATGAAAATATTTGAACCAAGATTAGTACCTTGGTTGAATTTATGAAGTTATAGACAAAACTATTCTTATGTCGAGATGAGACATTAAAACCAACAATATATAAACTTTTAAAGAAGGAATAGCTATGGACAAAGAGTCATAGATTCCATGTTCCATATGCAACAAGAAACTTCTTCGAAAGATTAAGACCTCAATTTGAACCATCTTGGTATTGTACTCCAAAAATTAGGGTTAATAACCTAAGTCAGGAGGACTATGGGTGAAATTTATTTAAGATAGCCCATACTAGAATTGGTCAAACTAAATTCACTATAGGATGAGATAGTTTCTAAGTTGAGTTAGAAGTGTTTGAACAATTAACTACGTTCATTGTGAAAGATCTATTTATATTGAATCTTTGGCCAAAGTAATGCATCCATCTCTACATGCATTAGTCGATTCACTGTGCTCCTGACTTGCATAACCATCTAGCAGTGTCATACTTAGTTAGAAGGGATCTATAGTTGTATGACCGTGTTGGTTATGTAGGACACAACACTAAAAAACATATATTGAAAAACTGATTGCTTCTTCATATCTACCCCCTTCATGAAGGGTAGGACCACTTCTAGGAATGAATGTATCTAGGGGACCACTGCTCTATGGTTGGAGGAAAAGAACTTGGGTGATGCTCTCCTTCCCAAGCAAATTACAAGCCAAGACTTATGAAGACATATATCAAAACTTTAGATGTAGCATATTTATTATTATGACTTGATAGTCAAATTTATGTAAACTATTCTGATTGCCATGAGAAAAATATTGTAATTGTAAAGTTAAACCTTTCACTAAAATGATATCTTTGAAATGTTGTAATTTTTAGTTTTTGCAAATATTCAGAAAAGATATCCTTTTTATTTATTTGATTAGGTAAATGATTAATATGTTAGCAAACAAATGCTTATGATAATTATGATCATTTACTTTCTAGTAAATTTGATGTGTAAATCAAGGTAAAATGAAAAGATATGTTACATATGGTATCAGAGCTACCAGGTTCAATACATGGACCTATGAGCTCACTGCATAAAATCTTTCTTAGACATTAATAGTTGCTAATGTTTGAATGTTCTTTTTCCAGAATGGTAAGAACAAGATTAACCCCAAGGAAGAAGGTAACAGGAAATGGATGTTACCTAAAGGCTATAAGGGAACAAGCCTCAATAATGAGAAGCCTAGGCCAAGCTGGTTACATTGAAGGCACATGGTTAACTGATACTGAGACCTTCGCTAATGTTATTAAGCATATCAAGCAAGAGAAGGAGAAGAAGGACAAAGCAACTACGGCTATTGTTCTTGTCACTGAGGGTGAATTAGTTAAACCATATGTGTATAAGGACTTACCATTTATGTGTGGTCCTAATGCACCTGTCATTAGTAAGGAAGTTATGGATGAGTACTTACGAGTACATCCACCTTCCAAGACTAATTTGGTAAACCTCAAGGATGAGGATGAACCTCAGAAGATTTCTCCTTTTGACAGCAAATTGAAGTCACAAGATGTTAAAAAATGTAATAAATGATGGATAATATGTGATCCATTGATACTATAATACAATTTTATAATTTTTGCAAAATTTTCCTTTCTTGTTTAAGATTGTATAAATGAGAATGGATTTATGTTTATGAATGAATTCAATAGTATGAAAAACTAATTGAATGCTTAACATGAAAACGTCAGGAGAAGTAGAGTTACAACATGGTTCAGATAGGAACTAGTCTTGGGGGTAGCCAAGAGGAAGGGCAACCTTCTAGCAACTCCAATGCAAAACTTGACTAGATTCTTGCCATGCTCCATGAAATGAGGGAAAGAATTGGAAATTTAGAGCAAGAGGTCAGAGGTTAGAGTAGACCTAGACATGAAGCCTTCCACAAGGGTGAAGATGAGAGACGTCATGAACATACCACCCAAAGTGGGCATGGAGAGAATAAGTCACAATTGAGACAAGATGAGGATAAGAGGAGCCACTTCACCTTTGAATTATCCAGAGATATGAAAAAGGTCACACCTCTCAAGTTTGATGGGATTGTGAGCGGAGATGTTGTGAAGGCATGGATCACAGAAATGGAAAAAAATTTTGAGATAAGGAACTATTCTAAACTAACCTAAGTGGTATGGGGATCATACCAATTGGATAGTAAAGCATCCACCTGGTAGATGAACAAGAATATGGAGTTGGGATTGAGCTCCTTGACTCTAACTTGGGAAAGGTTTATGGAACTCTTCAGGCAAAGATGGTTGCCACAGTTGTATTTTGATTAGAAAGTCATAGATTTCCAAAACTTGAGACAATGTGACTCATCTAGAAATGAGTCCTGGGAGAAGTTTACTCATCTCCTTAAATATGTTCCTCAATACTAGTAGGATGAGAAGTTTTGCACCAGAAGTTCATCATGGGTTTGAATGCCCAAATTGGAGATGAAGAAGATGTGCATGGTCCCACTTCTATGGACCAATTTTATAAGAAAGATATTAAATAGGAACAAAAGCTAAAATCCATATCCGCATACTAGGAAAAGAATTGTAAAAAGTTCAATTGGTCACAATCCTCCCAATCATTCAAGAAAAAGGGTAATATGCAGAATTTTAAAAGTAAATGTGATAAAGAATTCAAGGACAATCAAAATGAATCCAGGGGTGTGTTGGTTAACAGATTTTTCATTCAACTCTATATTCTCTCACCCAAACAATGACAAATGTAACCATAGTTGAGTCAGTTACAATGGTATTTTATAACCAATTCTTTGCTTATTTTACAAGGTGATAGCTACCTTTGAATGATATACAATGAATTAAACTACTTGTTGCTTTTAACCAGAAAGCAAGGGAAAGATGATGGTTTTAACTAGAAAGATTTGAAAGGAAAATTCACACTTAAATAGTGACTAAAAATAAAGAAGTTCAAAGACTTCAAACACTAAATTATAGCTAAATGAGAAAAGAATTTACATTTCCATAACCATCACATATTCATTCAAACATAAACATTCATAGCAATGAATTCAATGAACATCAAACTCTTCAATACAAATAAGATAACCACTGGTAGTACATTCAACATAAGAAGAATGATATTTCTAACACCATAGCACAAAGAATATATCTTCTCAAACACCCAACAATATTTCTCATTTGTATATTGAAGAAAACTGCAATCAAAACATATCAAAGATATCTAACTTAATGAGTAAAACAAAGTCTTCCCAAAAAAGAAGAACGATACTATGTCCCAGATAAAGTATTTATAATGTCCACATAATAACTGTCTTTAGAAAAGAGAACAGTTTCTTGAAGACAACCATTTTTTAAATAATAAAGTCTTTAGAAAAGTCTTTGAGCCAAATATCAAGAAATGCATAAAGAAATAAAAGATAACTCGCCACCCCTTCATCTTCCTTTGGGTCTTCAATGCTTTCCTCACCTTGATCTTCTACCATCTTTTCTCGTACCTTCATCTTTAACTTGTATTCTTGATACTTGGTTATAACATTAGTGATGCTCTTGCTTCCTGGACTTGTTGTAATCTGCAACTTGGTTCTGAATCTTGCCAATGTTTTACTTATTCCTGCAATATCTTCCTGGTTATCATCGCCTCTATTTTTTAAACCATTGAGGTAAACTTGCATAAGGCCCATTTTACCAAGTGACTCCCCAGTGATACAGTTAGGATCTGAGATTTCTTTGTAAAGCATGTCCTTAGCTTCTTTTGTGATTTCCTTAGGATCCCGTAAGTTTTCTCCAATCTCATCTAAAATGTTTACGTCCGGTACTCTGCAATCATTCTGAATACCAATCATTATATCAACATAATCACATAGGGCTTTATTAATTTGTTCAATGAGACTATCATACATGCCCAACTTCCACTCCAACGAATCAACACAAGATGGATCAATCTCATGGGGATCATTGGCCAAATTTTCTTTTAGAAGAGTTAGAGAATCAATGGCAACTAATTCAGAAATTTCTTTTGAGAGAACATAAGTACTACCCTGCTCCTTCCTTACCTGCTGCAGTTCACTGACTAACTCTTTCCTTTTATTAAGTACTTGAGTATAAGACTGTGTTTCTTTGATTAAGAAGAATAAAATTTCACATGACAGTTTCTCTACCCACTCAGTAACAGCTTTGGAAAAATTTAGATTCTTTTTAATTTGTTGCACAGTATTCGCATCCACTCCTACCACTTCTGAACTAGATGCATCCTGAGATGTGGGTGTCACAATGGATTAAATAAATCTGGTCAAAGATAAAACATGAGATTGAGGTTTTATATTTTCTTTCCTCTCCTCCTTGGCTCTCTTCATCAAAGCCCCTACTGGGGTAAGTGCAAGAAGATGGGGGGCCAAAAAGGGGTCTTAAGTGGCCACTTTTTTTTTGAAATTAGGAAATGTTGGCCTTGGATGAGAAATTGAGCATAGTTACACTCAAAATTTGGAGATGCAACCAAAACAATGTTCGTAGTGCTCTGAGTCTACTTTCTAAACTACTAATTTTTTTTGAAAGTGGCATAGATTAAGGGGTTCAAAAGTGGGAGCCACATAAATTGGTGTTGTTTCTGTCAAAAAAACATAACATAGCATGTTTTGTGGCTCCCTCAATAGGTTAACTTTTTTTTGGTATTTTTAAAATTGCTTCAGTGATAAATTAGCTAACAACATGTAGTTTGTTCCTGATTTTTCTAATAATTTTTTGATGAATATTTGATTTTTTACTAATTTTCAAAATGGACACATCCTAAAAAATAGAATTTTGGCCATGCTACCCCTATAAATTTTGAAAATCATTTTTTTTTAATATGTGTAGAATGGAGTCTAGTTTCTAAATATGTATTTTTTTTGAAATTTCAATGAATGGTTAATTTACAATGAAAAAAAGACCAAACATTGGTTTTTGCCCAAAACCAGACACAAACAAAAGAAATTAAAGATGAAAGGCTTAACATTGTCAAAATGTGAAAAAAATTACATCGTTAAATATCTAAGAGAAAGCCTAACATTACCTAGGTGTTTGATTTGTTTGACCTTGAAACATGTGCAAACCTAAGGGTTAGCACGAACAAAATTATGCAAAATCTTGTAGAATTTGTAAAAACTCGGCTGTGGATGTTGAAAAGGCACTCCAAGCCTTTGGGTTAGAAATCCAAAGCAAATCCCAAGCCTAAGGCTTGGGATTCCAAAAGCATAATATAACACGAGCACGTTATAATGCGCTCGTGTTATGTTGTGATTTTTTCCTTTTTTGCATGTTTGCTGGTGTTTTCCTAGTTCGACATAACGCAAGCGCGTTATAATGAGCTCATGTTATGTCTTCCTTTGAATGAGTTATGTTCAAGTTTCATAAGTATGTTTCATGGATGTTTATATCTATTCTTGTAGGTATGTATGCATGTACATGTATGCATGCTTGTATGTATGTACATGTATGCATGATTGTATGTATGCATCTTTGTATGTATGTATGTATGTTTGTATGTATGCATATATGTATGTATGTAAGTGTTTTGGGTTTAGTTTATACAAGGACCTGAGTCTGTATAGTTTTGAGGGTTGAGGGTTGAGGGATTAGGGCTTAAGTAATAGGTATAGGGTTGAGGGTTACAATTGAGGGTTAATATTCAGGTTGTTGAGTGTATAAGATTAAGTGTGTAAGGCATGGGGATTAGGGTTTAGGATATTGGGTTTAGGGTTTACGATATGGATTGAGGGTATATGAGGCATAGGGTGACTTGGGTTGAGAGCACGTATGGTTTAGGTTTAATTTAAGTATAGGGTTGAGGCACAATATTCGAGGTTTAAGATATAAGGGTGAGGTTATATGGTCTAGGGATGAGAGTTTGAGGGTGTAGGCTTCATGGTTTAAGGTATAGGGTTGATGATTGAGGGATTAGGGCTTAAATATATTGTTGAGGGTATAGAGTTGAGGGTTTAGGGATAGGTTTTAGGGTTTAAGGTTTAAGGGTTAAGGGTTGAGGGATAGGGTTTAAGGTTTAGGGGTAAGGGATTAGGGTTTAACATATAGTGTCTTGGGTTGAGGGTTTAAGAATAGATATAGCATTTAGGGTTTAGGGATGAGGGATTAGGGTTAAGGGATTAAGGTTTAAGGTATAACTTGTTGAGGGTTGAGTGTTGGATAGGGTTTAGGGTTTAGGGTTGAGGGATTAGAGTTTAGAGTTGAGGGTTGAGGGTTTAGGATTGAGGGATTAGGGTTTAGTGTTGATGGATTAGGGTTTAAGGAATAGTTTTGAGGGTTGAGGGTTTAGGGTTGAGGGATTAGGGTTTAGGGTTGACGGGTTAGGGTTTAATGTTGAGAGTTGAGGGTTGAGGGTTTAGGGATAGGGTTGATGGTCAAGGGACTATGGTTAAAGTAGAGTGTTGAGGGTAGAGGGATTAGGGATAGGGTTTAGGGTTGAAGGTTTAACGACTGAGGGTTGAGGCTTTAGGGTTGAGGGTTAAGGGATTAGGGTTTAAGATAGAGTGTTGAGCATTAAGGGTTTAGGGATAGGTTTTAGGTTTTAAGTTTTAAGGGTTAAGGGTTGAGGGATAGGGTTTAGGGTTTAGGGATAAGGGATTAGGGTATAAGGTATAGTGTTAAGGGTTGAGGGTTTAGGAATTGGGATAGTGTTTAGGGTTTAGGGATGAGGGATTAGGGTTGAGGGTTGAGGGATTAGGGTTTAAGGTATAGTGTCGAGGGTTGAGGGTTTCGTGATAGGGTTGAGGATTGAGGGTTGAGGGTTGAGGGTTGAGGGTTGAAGGTTGAGGGTTGAGGGATTAGGTTTTAGGGGTTTAAGGTATAGTGTTGAGGGTTGAGGGTTTAGGGATAAGGTTTAGGGTTAAGAGATTAGGGTTTAGGGTTGAAAAAATTAGCATTTAATATCAAGGTTAGGGTTAGAGTGTTGAGGGTAGAGGGATTAGGGATAGGGTTTAGGGTTGAAGGTTTAAGGATTGAGGGTTGAGGCTTATGAGGGTTTAAGGCTTAAGATATAGTGTCGAGTGTTGAGGGTGTAGGGATAGGGTTTAAATTTTAAAGGTTAAGGGTTGACGGATAGGGATTAGGGTTTAAGGTATAGTGTTAAAGGTTGAGGGTTTAGGGATAGGGTTTAGGTTTGAGGGATTAGGGTTTAGGGTTGATGGATTAGGGTTTAATGTTGAGAGTTGAGGGTTGAGGGTTGAGGGTTTAGGGATAGGGTTGATGGTCAAGGGGTTAGGGTTAGAGTGTCGAGGGTAGAGGGATTAGGGAGAGGGTTTAGGGTTGAAGGTTTAAGGATTGAGGGTTGAGGCTTTAGGGATGAGGGTTTAAGGCTTAAGATATAGTGTCAAGTGTTGAGGGTGTAGGGATAGGGTTTTAGTTTTAAGGGTTAAGGGTTGAGGGATAGGGATTAGGGTTTAAGGTATAGTGTTGAGAGTTGAGGGTTTAGGGATAGGGTTTAGGTTTGAGGGATTAGGGTTTAGGGTTGACAGATTAGGGTTTAATGTTGAGAGTTCAGGGTTAAGGGTTGAGGGTTGAGGGTTGAGGGTTTAGGGATAGGGTTGATGGTCAAGGGATTAGGGTTAAAGTAGAGTGTCGAGGGTAGAGGGATTAGGGACAAGGTTTAGGGTTGAAGGTTTAAGGAGTTAGGGTTGAGGCTTTAGCGATGAGGGTTAAGGGATTAGGGTTTAAGTTATAGTGTCGAGTGTCAAGGGTGTAGGGATAGGTTTTACGGTTCAAGTTTTAAGGGTTAAGGGTTTAGGGATAGTATCAAGCTCATCAAGGGTTTAGGAATAGGGATAGTGTTTAGGGTTTAGGGATGAGGGATTAGGGTTGAGGGTTGATAGATTAGGGTCTAGGGTTGAGGGATTAGGGTTTAGGGATAGGGTTTAGGGTTTAGGGTTGAGGGATTAGGGTTTAAGGTATAGTGTTGAGGGTTTTGGGATAGGGTTTAGGGTTGAGGGATTAGAGTTAAGGGTTTAGAGATTAGGTTTTCACATTGAGGGTTGAGGGTTGAGGTTTGAGGGTTGAGGGTTTAGGGATAAGGTTGAGGGTTGAGGGATTAGGGTTAAAGTAGAGTGTCTAGGGTATAAGGATTAGGGATAGGGTTGGAGGGTTTAGGGATAAGGGATTAGGGTTTAAGGTATAGTATAGAGCCCGTTGAGGGCTTAGGAATAGGGATAGCATTTAGGGTTCAGGGATGATTGATTCGGGTTGAGGGTTGAGGGATTAGGGTTTAGGGATAAGGTTTAAGGTTTAGGGTTGAGGGACTAGGGTTTAAGGTATAGTGTTGAGGGTTTAGGGATAGGGTTTAGGGTTGAGGGATTAGAGTTAAGGTTTGAGGGATTAGGGTTTGGCATTGAGGGTTGAGGGTTGTGATTTTAGGGTTTAGGTTTTAGGGATAGACTGGAAGGTCGAGGGATTAGAGTTAAGGGTTGAGGGATTAGGGTTTGACATTGAGGGTTGAGGGTTAAGGTTTGAGGGTTGAGGGTTTAGGGATAGGGTTGAGGGTCGAGGGATTAGGGTTAAAGTAGAGTGTCGAGGGTATAAGGATTAGGGATAGGGTTAGAGGGTTTACGGATAAGGGATTAGGGTTTAAGGTATACTATTGAGCCTATTTAGGGTTTAGGAATACAGATAGCATTTATGGTTTAGGGATGAGGGATTAGGGTTGAGGGTTGAGGGATTAGGGTTTAGGGATAAGGTTTAGGGTTTGGGATTGAGGGACTAGGGTTTAAGGTATAGTGTTGAGGGTTTAGCAATAGGGTTTAGGGTTGAGGGATTAGAGTTAAGGGTTGAGGGATTAGGGTTTGACGTTGAGGGTTGAGGGTTGAGGTTTTAGGTTTTAAGGTTTAGGGATAGGGTTGAGGGTCAAGGGAATGGAGTTAAGGGTTAAGGGATTAGGGTTTGACATTGAGGGTTGAGGTTCGAGGGTTGAGGGTCAAGGGATTAGGGTTAAAGTAGAGTGTCAAGGGTATAAGAATTAGGGATAGGGTTGGAGGGTTTAGGGATAAGGGATTAGGGTTTAAGGTATAGTATCAAGCCCGTTGAGGGTTTAGGAATAGGGATAGCTAGCTTTAGGGTTTAGGATTAAGTGAAACCTAGATGGCTAAGGATGGATGGAGAGGTAGACAAGGAGTGACTGAGAGACATAGAGAGGGGAGAGGTAGAGAGGTGAGGGGGAGAGATAAGTGAGATATAGAGAGGTGAGAGATAGAACATGAGCTAATGGAACTAGAGCTGAGATATTGTAAAGGTACTATCAAAGGTGAGATAGGCACAAATATTTATGGATCAATCTATAGAAGGATAGAACGCGAGGGCATTATAATGCACTCGCACTTTTTCCTGCTATAGGAATGGTAAAAAAACCTAGGCCCCCATGATCGAGGCCCACATGATCTATTTTCATGCTGATTATGCACGTGCTCCAACAAAAAAGAAGTGCTTTCATGTTGTTGGGAAGTTCACATGCACATTTTACACATTCTACCAGCTTTGCATGATCTTTCCACCACCTTTTCTACTTTGCCAACTTGAAAAGGAGGAAATAACATAGTTTTCACATCAAACTTGATATATATCTCTTCAAGTTTCAATTTTTGTAGTGTTACAATGTTAATTGTGATTCAATTTTAGGAATTTAACATTATAGATTGGTTAATAGTATTGTTGTTACTAATTATATTTTAGTTTTATTCAATTTAACATTGAAAAGGAAGCAAGTGGAGAAAAACTCAAATTGTTGAGGAGTTTGATGCAAGAAGGAAAAAACACTACATAATTAGGTACTCTCTCCATTCGAATCTCTATTTTTAGGTATGTCAAGTCTTTACATGCATGTTCTTTACATTTTCCTTAATTCTACTTGAATTACTTTATCATACTTTATCATACATGTTTATATCACTTGTATCTAGTATCTATAATAAAAGACTATATATACATATCTTGTGTTTATATAATAGACTATGTATATTTTCTACACTTGGGCTCTTTAATAATTATGTGTAATAAATAGACCTTAACATACCATGATGTCAAACTATACAAGAATAAATCCTTACAACATAATAAAAATACAATCCCACTATTATCTTGTCATATTAACAAGTTAAAATACAAATGAATAGATGCCAAGATCATACAAGTATGCACATGACATGATGATTTGTATGCACATATCTTGGGCTAGGACATTCCTTATGCACATATTCATGATGATTTGTATGCACATGACTCAACAATATTTCAAAATTTCCTAATTGTCCTTTGTTAGCACATGATGGTGGTTACCTTGATCAACTATATACCATTCAATACCCTAAATTATAGAGATTATTCTAATGATTTTTATGACAATCCTAGGTATGTGATGCAGAGGTAGGGTTCAACTCAATCCAAAGGGCTCATACCAATAGTTTCTTCAAATTTCATAAGCTTTCCTCTCAAGCAATCTCCCTATACAAAGGAACAAAGAGGGTCTTTAATACTTCAAAACCTAACAAGGCTACTAGAGGTCTTCTTACCCCTCAAGAACTTAGAAACAACCATTCTAAACCCTTACCCAAGTCTACACTCTTCAATTGTTGTCTATTCCTTCACAAGCCACCCAAATCCTAGTAGCCCTAGTACCAACAAACATGTCAAATTGGGTCTGCCTCAACCTTTTCAAGCATGAAGTCCCATGTACTCTTCACTTGTAGCCTCAATAGGTGACTCTCCTTTCACCTTATCCTCATCTAGGACTGAAGTGAACTTTGTACCATAATGCTTTGTATGGCTGCAATAACATTGTGCAATAATGCTTTGTATGGCTACAATAATTTGCTTTGTATGCTTTGTACCTATTTTGGTTGAGTGACATTTACTCTTTTACACGATGATTGTATGTACATTTACTATGAAGGGTTGAATGACATATATTTTAGTTATTTGTATGGATTCATTTCTTAGGAACTGATATTGGTCTCTTTATCATGCTACCGTCAAATTCTCTGTCATGCTAAGGAAATGATCAAGAATTAAACCAACACAGGAAGAGATAGAAGCTAAGAATGCAAATAAAGCAGCGGCTATGAGGGAACTTTGCGAGAAAAGGAGATTGGACATGATAAATGAAGACATGAAAATTGAAGAGGAACCGCAACCATCACAAAGAGATATGGTATTGGTGGCACAAAGAGAACGAATGCAAAAACTTTGTGCTATGAAAGATTTGAATACCGTAGTTGGAGACCCATCCTCTACCGCAAGTCAACATGTAGGGACACCATCTACCATATCTAAAGTTGAGAGTACATCATCACTCACATGTGATGAAGGAGGTATGCCATCATTCCCACCTCAACCTCAAGGTATTTCATCTATTCCATCTTTGATCGAAGGTATGCCATCTAGCCCATCTCATTTAAATATTGATGAAATTCCTAATGTTGAGATGAATTTACCTAACTTAACCCCACCTAGAATTTTGCATAGAAAGCCAAAGTATTTGATTGATATTGATGAGAATATTTTGTAGCCAATGGAAAGTAAGATTCCAAAATGCACTTGTAGAAGATATGCTCATAAGATTTGGAGATTGTTCTTTGAAAAGTTAAATGAGACTGCAAGATGTCAACTATTCTTTGAAATGATGCGACGTATAAAGTATAGGTCCATCATGAAGATTCTTGCATTGAGAACATCAGAGGCTTCAAGTGAAAAATCTATTGTCAAGAATCTAATGAGTGCATATGAGAGTGTGGGTAACACCTCATGCACAAAAGATAGTAATGCAACATGGCATGTCATTACATCGACTATAGTAAGTAGTCAAACGAGGAAAGCTCATCTCATTAGAAAGATGATTTAGAACTGAGAATTAATATGAAAACTTTATCAAGAGTCGTTGGAAGACACCAATGAATTATAGGCATTCTCGGGGAGACTACCATGAAAAGATAAACCAATTGTTGAAGCATTGAGATCACTAATTGAAGACTTTTGGAAGAATTACACAAGGGTATCTCCGAATCAAAGGGATGTGGTAAGAAGGAGAATCGGTAGTCGGAACTGTGAGCCACATCCAAAGCATTTTTTGGATGAGACTCAAACACATTTTTATGGTAAATTTCTAAAGAAGTGTCCTCAAATTAAAATTTGTCAAAGATATTTTGAAATGCTAAAACCTTTCTATGTCAAGATAAATCACACACACACTACTTGTTGTTGTACATTACATATTGAATTTTCTAACCATTTTGATGTTTATAGGTCTATATGTTTAGATTTGCGTACTAACAATGTTTTGCAGGGTTGTGGCATACGTGCCCCACTAACATCTTCAAGAGACTTCATATCAAGAATTTTATGTGAAAGAGAGGAAGGTCAAATATTCTACAAGAAATTATGCTTGGATGGCACATGTCATCGTTGTGGTGGCTTGCAACGTTTGCCAATATGTGAACATATAAAAAGAACACATGTGGTTGGAAACAAACTAGTAGAGTTCGACAAGTATAAAACAATGGCATACAATACAAAAGATGGTAAAGAAGCAAAGAGGTGTGAATTGGTTATTGTAAAGATTCCAGTGTATCAGTTTATGCCTATATTTTTTGACAGCGTAGTGTATGAGTATGCAATACATGCCCATAGAGCTCGATGGTTGGACTTGCAATTCAAGTTATGGAAGGACACATTTCTAGTTGGTAGCATTGTTTCAGTTGTCAACTTTGTAGAGAACTACACTCTACGGCCACAGTATGAGGTGTAATCACAATATTACAACTCCACACAGGGTTCTATATTTGTGCACATTGCATTCATTCATGTGAATGATAGTATAGAGGATGACAGAAAGATCATAAGGGAGTATAATTTCTATATCAGTGATGATCGCATGCATTCTACAGAGTTCGTGCAAGGTTGCTTTTAGGTGTTCTACAATGATTTGGCTAGAAGGAGCATATCGTTTAGTCATCATATCATATGGTCAGATAATTGTGCATCACAATTCAAGAACTCACAAAATTTCTATTGTCTTAGCAGGAGGCATAATTTTACAGGTATTTAGCATATGTGGAACTTTTGTGAGGCTGGGCATGGAAAGGGGGAGCATGATGGTGTAGGAGCATGTATCAAAAGAGCCATAGCACAAGAAGAGTTAAAGTATAAAGACAATGTAAAGTTGATAGATGCAAAATTGATCGTCGAGTGGTGTAATGCTTCCATGGGTCCAGGTAATGAAGGTAAGTATTCAGTTCGTAGATTTTTTTGGTTGATAGATGATACTAACATTGCACCATATGAGGACTATTCTACACTGACAGGATCAAGTGAGATGCACTCTTTCAGAAGCTCAATTGTAGGTTCATGGAGTATCCATACGTAAAAGATGTCATGCTTTTATTCTTCCTGTACAATTCAAGCATGTGATGAGTATGAATCAAATGAGTGGGTTGACGAATAGTAGTTAAGTTATCTTAGACCATTTGACACGTATTGACCCCTGATGATACTGGAACTAACACAAATGGAATCATCAGTTGACTTTGACCACATATTAGATCTAGTTCAACCAGGTAATATATCTATTTGAATAGTTTTTAAAATTCCTAATGTCATCTTACTTTGTAGTGTTTTTGTAATGTTGACTAATTTCATCTAATTTGCTACACATATCAATGTAGGGCATGTATACGCAGTTATTACAGATGAAGATAACAAAGAGAGAACATATTATTACATGTGTCATTACGGATGAAGAAAACATCGAATACCCTTCAGGCTTAGTGGTTATTATTGGAACATGTCTTAGAAGGTACCCACATAAGAGTGTTAATGTTTGGTTGTTTCAGGACTTTGACATGCATCGAAAGATTCTTCATTACTCGAACCTTATCGTGGCATCCAATGTTCATTTGATACAATATCGGGGTAGACCTTTGAACAAGACCTTGTGGAAGGTGCGTGAGTCTGACCATGAAGCAATACTTGACACAGTAAAGAGTAGAGAAGACCCAGATGGTTCATTAGATTAATTTGTAAGTATTCACATTGATTTTGTAAAGTCATGTTACATTGAGTTGTAAGTATGCGCATTAATTGGTAAGGTTTGCCTTTTTTTATTTGCTGCTACATTTTTACACATATACACATTTTTACATCATCATGTTATTCTTCATGGGGTTAGACCTAAGTGATGGATGAAGTTGATCCTGAGAATAATGTATAAAATCTAGGTAATGTATAAAATATAGGTGTCTCTAGGTGTCTTGGTTTCTAACTAGATAATAGGTATCTCTAATTGTGTCTTAGGTATATACGATATGTCAACTAGGTAGATAGAGACTAGAAAAAAGGTATTTAATCTAATCTAGGTGTCTTAGGTAGATACTATATATCAACAACCTATCTAGAGACTAGAATAAGGTATAATCTGGAATGATCTAGGTGTCTTCTAGGTAGGTGTCTTATATAATTTAATCTAGGTGACTTAGGTAGGTACTATATGTCAACTAGGTCACCATAATAGGTGTCTTAGGTAGAACTATAATCTAGGTGTCCAGTTGACTTAGGTCTAGACTAAGATAAGGTATAAAGACTAGGTGTCTTAGGTCTACTATGTCTATAAAATCTAGATACATACTATACAATAGGTGTCTTAGGTGTCCTACATCTACTAGAATACACGTGTCTTAGGTCTTAGGTGAGGCCACATGAGCTTCTACCTTCACGTGGTTAGCCTTGTTAGTATAGAATATTTATATTTCTTGAAGCTAAGGGAAGATCTTTTTCTTAATAGGAAAACTTTATCGACTTCAGTTGCATTAATGGTGTAGGGGCACCCAGGGTGTCATGCCTCCAAGAGAGGTCAAAAAATAAAATTTTGTTTTGATTGAGTCAACTATATGTAATAAGGTCTTCTAAGACCATTTCATATGTTTTTGAGTTAGTTTGAGTCATTTGAGGTCAGTTTGAGTCTTTGAGTCTTGTTGCAAAAAAGTGTCAATGTTGTCAAGTTGCACAAAGCAACTTTTGCAGTTTTGGTGTCCTGCTTTTGATGCAACCAAACTAACAGTTTCAACGCATCTGGATGGGTACGTTTAGGCTAGGCATGGTCATGTTTTTCACCCAAACATGCCGAAACAGTTAGATCTACATTGTACCGACGATATCCCTGAAGAGTCCAAAGTGCAAAAGGACAACAATTTTTTATGAGATGTTACTTAGAAATTGTGTCACTTAGAAATATTTTGTCTAAGTTAACATGATCATGTAGGGTTCCTCTATAATAACCTCTCTCAGTTTTTTATATCTCTGAGCCGTTTTCCTGTCATGAAAGGTTTTCTACTACCCCAAAAATCGTCAGAAGGAGGTAGTGTGAAGTTGCAAAAGGGTGTAACTTTCATCTTGCTCCTGATGCGATCAAACTGACTATTCCAATGCATTTGGATGGGTACATTTACGCTAGGCATGGTCCTATTTTTCACCCAAACATTGCAGCAATCTTTGATGAGATGTTACTCAAAAAATATATCACTTAGAAACATTTCATCTAAGGCAACGCGATCATGTAGGGTTTCTCTACAATAACATCTCTCAATGTTTTATATCTCTAAGGCATTTGCCCATGGTGAAAGGTTTTCGGCTGCCCCAAAAATCGTCAGAAGGAGGTAGTGTAAAGTTGCAAAGGGGTGTAACTTCCGTCCTCCTGCTGATGTGACCAAACTGATTGTTCTAACGCATCCGGATGGATACATTTATGCTAGGTATGGTCCTAGTTTTCACCTAAACATGCCAAAATAGACTAACCTATATTGTAATGACGATATCCCTGAAGAGTCCAAAGTGCAAAAAGATAGCAATCTTTGATGAGATGTTACTCAAAAACTGTGTCACTTAGAAACATTCTGTCTAAGGAAACAGGATCACGTAGAGTCCCTCTACAATAACCTCTCTCAGTTTTTATATCTCTGAGGCTTTTTCCCATGGTGAAAGGTTTTCTTCTGCCCCAAAAATCGTCAGAAGGAGGTAGTGTAAAGTTGTAAAGGGATGTAACTTTCATCCTACTCCTGATGCGACCTAACTAATTGTTCCAATGTGTCTGGATGGGTATATTTATGCTATGCATGGTCTTATTTTTCACCCAAACATGATAAACCAGTCCGAGCTACATTGTACCGGCGATATCCCTGAAGAGTCCAAAGTGCAAAAAGACAGCAATCTTTGACAAGTTGTTACTAGGAAACCATGTCACTTAGATACATTTCGTCTGAGGCAACGCGATCATGTAGGGTCCCTCTACAATAAACTCTCTTGGTTTTTTATATCTTTGAGGTGTTTGCCCATGGTGAAAGGTTTTCTGTTGCCCCAAAAAATTGTCAGAAGGAGGCAGTGTAAAGTTGCAAAGGGGTGTAACTTTTGTTCTTCTCCTCGTGTGGCCAAACTGATAGTTCCAACACATTAGGATGGGTACATTTAGGCTAGGCATGGTCTTGTTTTGCACCCAAACATGCCGAAATAGTTTGAGCTACATTGTACCAGTGATATCCCTGAAGAGTCCAAAGTGCAAAAAGATAACAATCTTTGATGAGTTGTTACTCGAAAACCATGTCACTTAGATACATTTTGTCTAAGGTAACGTGATCATGTGGGGTCCCTCTATAATAACCTATCTCAGTTTTTTATATCTTTGAGGCATTTTCCCATGGTGAAAGGTTTTCTGCTGCCCCAAAAATCGTCAAAAGGAGGCAGTGTAAAGTTGCAAAGGGGTGTAACTTTTGTTCTTCTCCTTGTGTGGCCAAACTAACAGTTCCAACAGATCAGGATGGGTATGTTTAGGCTAGGCATGGTCCTGTTTTGTACCCAAACATGACAAAACAGTCCAAGCTACATTGTACCGACAATATCCCTAAAGAGTCCAAAGTGCAAAAAGGTAGCAATATTTAACGAGCTATTACTCAGAAACCATGTCACTTAGATACATTCTATCTAAGGCAACACAATCACGTAGGGTCCCTCTACAATAAATTCTCAATTTTTTATATCTCTAAAGTTTTTGCCTATGGTGAAAGGTTTTCTGCTACCCCAAAAATTGTCAGAAGGTGGTAGTGTAAAGTTGCAAAGGGGTGTAACTTTTGTTCTTCTCCACATGTGGCCAAACTGACAGTTCCAATTCATCTGGATGGATACGTTTAGGCTAGGCATGGTTTTTTTTGTACCCAAAACATGCCGAAATAGTTTGAGCTACATTGTACTGGTGATATCCCTAAAGAGTCCAAAGTGCAAAAAGGTAGCAATCTTTGATGAGCTGTTACTCAGAAACCATGTCACTTAGATACATTTTGTCTAAGGAAACACGATCATGTAGGGTCCCTCTACAATAACCTTTCTTAGTTTTTTATATCTTTGAGGTGTTTGCCCATGGTGAAAGGTTTTCTGTTGCCCCAAAAATCATCAAAAGGAGGTAGTGTAAAGTTGCAAAGGGGTGTAACTTTTGTTCTTCTCCTCGTGCGGCCAAACCAACAATTCCAATGCATCTGGATGGGTACGTTTAGGGTAGGCATGGTCCTGTTTCATACCCAAATGTGCCGAAATAGTCTGAGCTACAAACACTAACTAGTCTTCAATCTTTAAACACTACAAATACCATGATATCCTGCATAAAGTTGTCTTTTAGCCTTTTATAAAGGCATGCCCATCAAATTCAACCACATAGAGATGATTGTTTGTATTCCAAATTTCTTTTAAATACTAAACTTCCAATCCTTTTTCCTGGCCTCATATCAATTAAATATGACCTTCGATTATGATATGGCACTCGAGCTTATGAGAGTTTACCAAAGACACCAGTTGAGTTAGGTTGAAGGGCTGGTGAACTAATGACTTAAATACCCTTTAGAAGGTTGATTTAAGTGATAGTAACTTGTGATTATAAGTCAATATTAAATTAAAACAAAAG
The DNA here is from genome assembly GCA_027924645.1 of Cunninghamia lanceolata. Classification (NCBI taxonomy): domain Eukaryota; kingdom Viridiplantae; phylum Streptophyta; class Pinopsida; order Cupressales; family Cupressaceae; genus Cunninghamia; species Cunninghamia lanceolata. The sequence goes on from BSBN01000665.1 coordinate 2,268,507, forward strand.
TGCACTTTACACATGACTGACAATTGAGGGTTTTAAAGTCTTAAGAAAAGTAGATTCTTTTTAGGGTTTAATGCCCAATATGTAAACCCTAACTATCAATAAGAAAGACTTAAACATTCTAACTTTCATCAAGAGATATCTAGGACATTTCAAAGGCCTCAAGGACATTAGAAGAAAGACATTAGAGTATGACGCTTATCATAGGCTTAGGGTTCTAAGACATGAACATCTTGACATTCGAATCAAACTCATGAACTCTTCTTGATGATGACATTGAATTATGATTATGCAAGCTTGTGTCTTCTCTAACTTCTTATTGCATGAACAAAACCACATCCACCATAAATATGAACCTTGCATCATATCAACCTTCCAAGATAGACCTTATCATGAAAGCCATATTCACAACAAAACCTTTCATGAACAAAACCACATCCACCATGAACATGAACCTTGCATCATATGAACCATGTTTGTCATGTGCAGCATTAACATGAATTGAGAGACCTTATCATGAAAACTATATTCACAACATCATGCACCTCATGACCATCACCTACCTTGAATCACTGTATAACCTTATCAACATCATGGCATCAACCTTGACACCAATGACAAACAACCTTGTCCCTTTGACTTCAATGACAACCTTGAACCTTGATTGTTGATGACTTATAGAAGCCTATAGCCCCAATGTTATGTTGCATACTAAAATTAGGTAAGACTCAATGTACTCTCATAACCTTGCCTTATATGCAAGAGGAATTATATTTAATAACCACAATGGTCATCAGGTGCTCATAAGCATATGATTTTGACTATCTTATTCAAAACAACAAACATACTCTTTACATCCCACTATGGTATAATAATAAGAAATTAGAAAATATTTTCAATTGACCAACTCATAAAGAATATGGATCAACATACTCATTTGAATATTTTTAATTGAGCAAGTCATAAAGAATATGAATATTTTATGTTCAACATGATGATTCATTTTTATTTTAAATACATCTTTTATCTTTTAGTTCCAGAATGAGGTTTAGGTGATACTTGAATAACAATAGCAGGCTCATTGGATCAACAAACATCCTATGTAATACAATTGGACTTTAAATATTTGAAGTAACCATCTACAAATATCCATTCAAATGTGGATTTATAATGCAAGTATGGACACCATCAATAAAAAATATTTGTATTAACCAAATATACATATAGGCATACATCAATATCTATCGATATAAGTATAACATATATCAAAAATAGCCATATAGACTTACAAGAATGCCATATAGGCATACAATGTCAACTATATGCAATACAAAATATGTTTCCACAAATGCCATATTGGCATACAACAAAGGAACACAATAAAAAGTCATTCCCCTTTGGCTAGTGAAGAGAATAGATCACGGAACACCTTTGATCTTCTAGGGGAGGGAGACACGTATGTGGGTGGTCTACTATGAACCCAAGGGTTTCTCATCCTATTTAGTTGTTCGTGCATCTGTAGTTGTTACAATAAAAAGTATAGACATTAATATATATAAATTACATGTTATAAAAAATGAAACATTTAACAAAATAATCATTTACGACTACCATATAATATGTCTCCTCATTTGCCTTAGTAGCAGGATTAGGCTGTGGTGATGTAATGTCCTATACAAAGCATCCAGATAGAAATTAAACTTCAAATCAATAATCTTTTGATTTAAAAAAAAAAACAAATATAACAATGAATGTAAATTAAAATTTACTAATCTTCCGTATACCCCCATTAATGTCATGGAGCTATGAATCATAGAGGACACACCATGCTCCATTGCCCTATGAACATCAGGAGCTGTCTCCGTAGCCTGCATCATCTAGAAATAAAACAACATTATTCAATAATGAAAACTATAATAGTGATGCAAATCATGGCTACTAACATATGCACATGTTCACCTAAACATGGAAGTACACACAATAAAGCACACAAGTCACATACAAAACTCTAGTAAGTACAATTCATTCATTAAAATATTTATTTTATTACCTCCATGAAGCTTTGAAGTCCACCACCACTGGTAGGTGTTGCCGTGAAATCTCCAATATTAACCTATTCAACATCCAAAATCAAATATTAGAATACCATTCATATAACGATTCTATTCACATGTAATATTTATAATTGTTTACTAGTTACATACCCTGACAGTAGATGATGTAGTGTAATATGCAGGTGGAGAACCATTGAAAATTGCATCAATGCTATGACCCTAAAATTTCATTAAAATCATCAAACTAAATTAGTTAATCTTGCATTTCAAAAATGAAATTTAATAGATTAAATTCAATGAACTTGCTAAGATTTACCTGAGTATCAAGCCTGAAAGTCTCACTTAGGAGGGCATCTGTCATCACCATCTGCTCAGCTACAGATGTAGCATGCGCACCTGTGTCATGACTATCTGTGGGGTCATAACCACATGCTGACCCACAAGTCCGACAAGTATGGGGTGGAGCTGTACTCAAACTCTCCCCTGGACCATGCTATGCTACAGGACTAACATGCTGTAAGATGCTCTGGGTCAAGGCACTAATGGACTGAAATGTCTTGACCTCAACACTCTCCTTCACAATAGAAGGGATAGAAATGTACTCATGGACTGGTCTAGCGAGTGCTCATCTCGCTAGCTGTTGTGGGTCAACACATGCCCCTGGTCTATCTTGTGCTGACCCCCTACCTCTACCCTAGAACTCCCACATATCAGAATAATTTGGCACTTTATTTTTGACAAACTCACAGTAGAGTTTCCTCAAAAAATATTGCAAGACCTCATTATTGTTGCATGGAGGATGGTCAAAAACCATCCACCACCTCTGCATAAAATTGTCCCTTATCACTCAGTTGTTACACCAATGCATAGTGAACCTCTTGCATGTAAGGGGTAGAGATTCATTTGTTTGTGGGTTTGTGAAAATACAACACAAGTCAAGTTTTGTAATTTGTTCCTTTTTCACTTGTTCATATGATAACTTGTTAGCATAATACTCTCTAAATTCTCTCCTCTTTTTTGTCCAACTAGTGATTTGCTTTCTTATTGAATCTACATTTGATAACATAGATTCAAGGGATTGAGCAAGCGTGGGTCTATGCAAGGTTGAAGTTGTAGGTTCTTTCAACCTTGCAATTATGTCCTTAATTTGTTTCTTATTATTTTCAATTTGCCCCATTATATTTTCTTGTGTTCCAGGGGCATATTCAGGAATAAATGGAGGTGTTTGTGGTTGGGGCTCTTCTTCAGCAGGTATTTGTTGTTCAGTTACTAGAGGATTTTGTGGATTTTTAGGACGAGGTACATTATCAACTCTTATAAATTTAAGAAATTTACATCAAAAACTATTTTAACCTACCTATTTAGCAACAAATTCACACAAGAAACCAAATAAAACTTACTTCTTTGATTTCCCTGACGTCATGGTAGTATTTTGATGATGAATTGGCGAGAAATAGCTGACGATTGGACCTTAGATAACACAAGTGTGCTCCTTTCTTTCTTTAAGATGCGGGTTTTTTGGAATTTGCTTTGAAATAATGAAATAGAACACTACTTTTTTTATACATAACAACACATAATGCGCTTGCATTATTACACGAGCGTGTTATGTCTTGGTGTAGGCTCAGTAACACCAAGCCATAACGCGAGTGCGTTATAACGTGCTCGCATTATTTCTAATTTTTTTTTAAGTTGGCCACTTTTTGGCCCCCCAACTTTTTGCACCCACCCACTGAGAAGTTGGCATGATAAACTTCTCCCGCTAGAGTAGAAGGACCTATGTCTATGTCACTTATCTTGTAATCTGCTTCAGTTATCTCATCTTCATTTAAGTCCTTGACTGGGTTAGCAATTTCTAACATTTAATGTTCTGAAGTAGCATGATTCACCATTCTAGACATCCTTTTGGCCTTTTTAGGCTTGGAGGTAGTTTGTAGCAACTTGGCAACTGTATCCACATCAACTGCTATTGTGGGCACAACCATTCTCTTCTTATCCACAACTTTCTTTAACTGTCCTAGTGAAGATGACACCATATTAGTATTCACATTGCTTGAAATAGTTTTAACTTGATTATCAGTAGGAACAGAGATGGATACTTCCTCCGTGACAAGAGAAGAAGGGATTTCCATGAATGGGGGAAATGAACTATCATCAACAATTTGTTCAAAAATAGAATCAGAGACCACAGGTGCAGGTTTAGCTGGGGTATTTTTCTTTTTCAGAGTAGGCAAGGGTAAACCATCCAATACACAGGCCAATTTTAACTTTAGAATCTCCTATGGCCTTTCTCCATCACCTCCAAATTGTGAATTAGAATTAGACTGCAATGTCTCTTGTCTAGAAGAAATATGATCACCGGAATTTTGTGTGGGCCTTTGCTCATTGGGCCTAGAACTTCCTTGTTCACGAGGAGAACCAACACAACCATGCCATCTCCCAGCCAACCAATCCTTAGTCCTTCTAATCACAACAACAAAATAAATTATTAGGTCCACAACCTCCTTCTCTGACCAATTGATTTTGGGAAGGGGTTTAGAAACTAGGGTTTGATAATCATCATCAATTATTTTAGAATTTTCTTCAACACCATCTGGAATGTACATAGAAAGACCTAATGCTTGTATTTGACTCAGTGTGAGTCTCATGCAATTTATCCTTTGAACTTCCTGGTCATCTTCACAATCTTTCCAAAAATCATCTAGACTTGGAAGGTGTTCATAAGAACCAAAACCCTGAAGTTTATCTTCACATAATTTTTACTATCAAAATTAGGTCTCATTGACAAAGAATGAAGGTTAAACTCACCCAAAACATGTTCTGCCCCTCTAACAATCTCATTCATTTTTTAGGGATATGAAGATAGCTTCAAAGGGAAATCATACCTTTTCTTTCTCATGCTTTGGTATTTGACATTTACCACAGACATCTGCTTACAAATTTCTAGAAAAATGATAAAGTCATTAGGGTACCTAGGCAATTTTGTTGGGGCATTTTCATAACCCCCCACTCTTAAATACGTGAACCTATCAAACTGAGTGTAGAAACTTCCAAACTCCATGATCAAGGAAGCAACTTCAGGTGAAATTCTCAACTCAAAATTATCATCCAATTTTCTTACTAAAAACATTAGAAAGGCATCATTTACACGGCGATAATCCTTCATTCCCACATCCCTTTTCAGCTAAGGAAAATAATTTTACATGGGTGTGTTTGGAGTTAAAGACCCATGTGCCCTTAACCTAGCCCAAACAACCTCTTGATTGGCTAAAATGTATATCAAATATGAACACATGTGAATAGTTAAAGTCTCTTGAAACTCAACCAATTTCTTGTTCAAATGAGAGCTAATTATTTCGGCCCAATTTATAAATTTATCTTCACTGCATATCAACAAGATAAAATGACACATCCAATCTTGAAAATAATTTGTGTTTTCACTTCCAACTACATGATGTAGCAAAGTAATAATATCTGAAATTTCATCCTTAAAATGGGATCTCCTCATCTTTTGGGGTAATTGAGACTTACCTCTCTTTTGAGACTTTAACCAGTTTTGTGCAATGGAATTCTTACACCAATCTTCATTTGTTCAAAAGAACTCCATCCCAATGGCAACGGACATGTCTTCAAATTCTTTCCTCTCTGGAATCCTTAATGCATGGGTGATAGTTTCAAGGTCAATTTTGCCTACCACAGACCTGTCCTTAGCTCTAATTTCAAGGGCCTCAAGAATGTATCTTCTCACACAAGCCACAACTAGGTCCTCACTCTGTACAGAGTTGGGAAAACCTCCTGCATGTGACAAACTGCTCTACAAAATCTTTTCTACAAAAGGTGATTGGTCTTCCTTTTGCAAATGAGACCAGAATTCTTCCAAATCAATGTGGTTGAGCTTAGTATCGCTTATACCAGACAAGCTACTCTCAATACCAAAGTTATGAGAAACTCCTTGATATTTGAATTTCATCACCACTAGAAGCACAGAGGAAAATGGCTAAGTACTGAAAAAGGAATGACACGGTATGAGAGTAATGGTAGCTACATAACTTAGAGAAAAATTTGTGACTGGGAGCATATATGTACGTCGGAGGGATGCCACAATATGTTTTAAATGCTGAGTTGACGTGGAATTAAGAGTATGCCTTGAGAAAACAACTTTGAGATTTTCTCACTCTTTGAAAATCCTAAAAAGACATTTGCTCTATGTGTAGTACCCATTATTAAATGATCATTAAGAGCCTTGGAAACTGGACCATCACATCTATGTCTCAGAGTCATTAGTATTTGAAACTTTAGAACCTCAAGTTGGGGGTTTCAAAGTTTTGGAAACCTCTGACTTGGCGACTACAAAGACAACCACTGGGAGAAAGACTTAACAATGCAGTGCATGGTCAGGAAGTCAATGGGTTTGATAACTTCCGAACCGCATGACAAGGTTAGGAACTTTGGGAAACTAGCGACTAAGTTAGGAAAACCTTAGCGCATGTAACTCTTCAAGATTTTCAAAGGTAATGAAGGGTAACATAGAACCTTTTGGACTTAGACAAATACTTGATGAAACATGAGAATGGGAAATGAAAACTATAAGACCCAGAAGCAAATAAGGAGGGTAACAGGGTGATAAGAAAAATAGCAACAATAACTCCAAGAAAAATGGAGATAACTCAGGAAAGCCTTATGAAAGGCAAGGATCCCTAGGAGGGTGTTTTTTCATGTGGAGGTGACAATTATGCCAATTAGTGTCCTAATAAGACACAAGGGACTCAACCTCGAGGAAATCCCTTACCCTCAAAATAGGTAGCCTTCCAACAACAAATACATGCAGGCTTGGATAATTGATAGGTGAAATACCAGATTACTCCAATTGAAACCATAGGTACTTTGTTTGGTATTCAAATTTTAGTTTTCCAAAATTTTGAAATAAGATATCTAGAAGAGTTGGTTACATGGAAAAATCATGGTTAGTAGAGTATGCTAACCATACAAGAACTCAGGTAGAGCAATGTTTGTTCAAAGCCAAAGTTGAACTCCCAAGTTTCTCAACTAAAGTAAACCTTTATGTATCCCCCTTATGATCATATGATGTCATCCTTGGACTAAATTAACTATGGAGGCATATGGCTAAGGTGGATTGTTTTGATAAAATAATAGAATGCCTAGATGACCTTAGGAATAGATTTTTTCTGCAAGGTACTACTAGAGAGTTCAAACTTACAAACATAGCTACCCTACAAATGAAGAGAGCCCAGCGAAAAGGGTGTCAACTCTTTACTATCAAAATGGATAAAATATATGATCACAAAGAATCTATTTTCCAAGATGGTTTAATGTATTATGAATCTTAAAAACTCCAAGGAGTTGAAGAAGGAGAATCCATAGATCAAGAGATATCAGATATGGATAAGTATCCGTTTCTTCAAGATTTTGAGAATGTATTTCTAAATGAGTAACCTAGATTACCTCCTAAGAGAGCTTTTGACTTTTTGATAGATATAATTCTATGATCAGAACCCATATCCAAAGCTCCTTATCAGATGAACACAATAGTATTGATGGAGCCAAAGGCCCAGCTGCAGGAATCACTTGAAAAAGGATTGATAAGACCCAATTTTTCACCTTGGGGAGTGCCAATGATTTTTTTAAAGAAGAAAGATGGCACACTACACCTATGTATAAACTATCATATGCTAAATAAAGCAATGATAAAGAACAAGTATCCATTGCCCCATATTGATGATCTCTTTGATCAAATGCGAGGGGTAGCTATATTTTCTAAGATTGATCTACAATTAGGATACCATCAATTGAGGATAAAAGATGAAGATATCCATAAAATGACCTTTACAATGAGGTATGGACACTATGATTTCACTGTCCTACACTTTTGACTGAAAAATGCACCTGCAACATTCATGAACTTAATGAACAATGTGTTTAGATATTGTTTGGACAAGTCTGTCCTTGTTTTCCTAGATGATATTTTGATTTATTCCAAAAATGAGGAAGAACATCTCCAACATTTGTGGATTGTTCTTTAGCATTTGAAAGAGCATAAACTTTATGGTAAGCTCTCAAAGTGTACTTTCTTCCAAAAGCAAGTACAGTACCTGGGTCATGTAATTTTAGTTGAGTGAATTGTAGTGGATCCAACAAAGATCAAACCCATTATGGAGTGGCCTACATAAAAAAATGTGCATGAAGTCCATAGTTTTATGGGCCTAGCAAGGTATTACATGAAATTTGTGGCTAACTTTTCAAAAATTTCCTATCCCATTACTTCTCTACAAAGGAAAGGCAAAATATTTGATTGGTCAAAGAAATTTTAGGAGACATTTGATCAACTAACAGAGAAGTTGAGTATGACACCAATTATAAAGATACCTAATCTAGAGGGTCTCCTTTTAGTCATCACGGATGCCTTAGGAGAAGGATTAGGTTGTGTACATGTGCAAGATGGGAAATTTATCGCCTATGAGTCTATAAAGTTATAAACATATGAGTAGAATTATGCTCCTCATGTTCTCAAGCTAGTAGTAGTTGTACATGCACTGTAAATGTGGTAGTATTACTTGCTTGGAAAACCATTTGAGTGAAGAATAGACCATCAAGGACCTATATATTTGTTTACTCAACCACATCTTAATGCTCACCAGAGGAGATGGTTAGACATGATATTTGATTAGGATTTTGAGATTAAATACATTCAAGGCAAGGAAAATAGAGTGGTTGATGCCTTAAGTAGAAGGAGACATATCTCCTTGATGATCTCCATACATTCTGATTTTAAGAATCAAGTGTTATAAAAGTACAAGGGAGATGAATACTATGAGCAGGTCAAGCAAGCTCTCTTGGACAATCCTCATGATTCTAGGTATGATGGATTCTATTTTGAACCAAATGGACTATTAAGATTTAAAGAAAGAATGTATGTTCCAAACTCTGAGGAGTTAAGGAATATCATGTGGAAGGAGGTTCATTTTGCACCCTATTCAGGACATCCTAGAGTGACAAAACTACTATTCAATGTAAAACCATTGTATTTCTAGAAAGGAATGAAGAGGGATGCTACAAGGTTTGTACCAGGATGTCTAGAATGCCAGAGGGTGAAAGAAAAACATCACCTAGTAGAATTTCTACATCCTCATGGGATTCTCAAATAGAAATGGTAAATCATTAGCATGGATTTTGTACAAGGACTCCTATGTCCATAAATAGGCATAATACTATTTGGTGGTGATAGATAGACTCATTAAGGTAGCACATTTCATACCTGAGAATTTGATAGATGGAGCACCAGTCATAACCCATAAATTTGTGCAAGAAGTATTCATGTTGCATGGTATTCCTAAGAAGATCATCTCAAATAAGGATGCCTTCATGACATCAAGGTTTTGGTAAACCTTATTTTCCTCACTTGGAACTCAATTAGACATAAGCTCAGCTTATCATCCCGAGATGGATGGCCTGACAGAAAGAGTGAACCAAATGTTGGAAGATCAATTGAGAATGTATTGCATGGACTAGCATTACAAGTCTAGGAAGATTATCTTCCTCTTCTAGAATTTGCTTATAATAATTCCTAGTATTCTGATAGAAAGATCCCTCCATTTGAATCATTATATGAAAGAAAGTGTCAAACTCCTATAAACTAGGATAAGCTAGAAGATATGATTAGTCCTGGTCTAGAAATGCTATCAGAAATGGAAGAATAGGTCCATCTAATTAACAAAAGGTTAGCGGATGCAAATGATAGACACAAAATCTATGTAGATGCTAAGCACATCCCAAGACATTTCTCAGTAGGAGAGAAATTTATGTTAAGAGTCAAACTGCAAAAGAGTTCCATTAAGTTTGGAAAGTCATCCAAACTAGCTCCTAGATATGTGGGTCCCTTCGAAGTTCTCAAGGAGATCAACCTAGTTGCATATAGGATTTCTCTACAGCCAGCTCTTTCCATGAAGCATAATGTTTTCCATGTTTCTTATTTGAAAAAGCATGTTGTAGGAGATAATCATATTCATATTCTTGATTGGAATGCCTTACAGGTGAAGGACCCAGGGGTGGTAATGATCAATCCCATCAAAGTGCTCAAAATATGTAAGCTACGCTTGCATAATAAAGAAGTTACTCAATGCAAGGTCCAATGGGGCCAATATGCAGAAGAGAATGCCACCTAGAAAAATTATCATGATATTTATCAAAGATATCCTCATCTATTTTAAGTTTTTACTAACAATTTTTTTTTCATGTTATAAACTTTGGATACATTGGATCATCGGGGATGATGATTCTAATAGGGGAGATATGTTACATCCCAAAACTTTGACTATGTTTTACTTTTACTTCCATGTAATTAAGTGGATAAGTTATCATAGATTAATGATTTGACATTTAGGGAAAATGTCAAGATAAATCATTGATTTAATGAATTATGACTAATGCATAGAATTTGACATGAGATCAAAAGATATTGAGATTATTTAATTATGATGTATAAATATTTGTTGATGATACACTAATCATAGTTTGTATGACTATGAGTGAAACAAGAAATAGATTTCCACCTCTGAGAAAGGAAGGAGAGCATCATCGGAGAGAAAGTAATAGATGTTTGGGAAGAGACAGGTTAACCATTTGGGTTCCAAGTTGTATAACTCATGAACCTTCCTGAGACGGGGTATGTAATAATTATATCTCCTTGTTGAGTCAATCTCAATTTGACCATTATCATTTTATCATTAGGAAATGTTGCATATGTTGAACTTCATTTGATTTGGTTGAGAAATGTTCAGGGAACATTATTGATGTGTAGAGTTTTATCATCTTCTTTTGTCATATTTTTTGATATATATATTATTATTGCCCATGAGCATTGATTTAATTATATTATGTCTATGCAAGGTTACGAGGGGGGATCAAATCTCAACCCCATGCTCACATTTGATTATATGATCATTCTTTTTCCCCATTCGTATTCATGATATTTCTACCATTGTATTAGTATAGATTATAATTGTTTATTATTTTGAGTAAATTAATATATAAATAAGTGATTTATGCAGTTGTATATATTAAGTTTTGACACCTTATCGTATTGTGATAGGGTCAGTTGTTGCCATTTATTCCACTCGTACGGTGGAAATGACTCCATACTCCATGAAATGTGGAGAGAATGGAGAGTTAGCTATTAAGTTTGAAGTGGGCTCAATGTAGTGCAGAGCCCAACTTACCTTGCATGCTCCTCATGGGAGATTTAGTAGGAAGTAAGGTAGTTAGTGATGCGGGTGGTAGGAGGTTAAGGAGGAGATTCTTATCCTTGTAAGGGTAGCATGAATAGGAATCAAGAGAAAGGTTAGAGAAAATAAGAGAGGGCGACAAGCTTCGCAGAAACAAAGACTTGATAAAAGTATTCTAGATCAGAAAACTACGAAGGAGCTTACATAGGTATTGTTGATGTTTATATATATATATATATTTACAATATAGCCAAACTAGATAAGTTTTGATGCATCTATCTATTATAGTTTTCATCCTATTTGTTTATACTATGTCGTTTACCTGAAAGCTATCAAAGGATGATAGCTTAGGAAATGCATTGTATCTTTTCTCTAATAAAACTGCGATGACAATAAGCTTGTGGCATGTCCATAAAACTATCTTGTTGTTAAACTTGTAATAACAGTGTTCAGGTTTTATAAACTGAAAAAAGGAATTCTCTTAGTAAGAATAGATAGATAGATAGATAATATAAGTTTATGGGATTAAAACTTTATCAGAGTCTTGCATGTATTATAATGGCTTCTGGTATTATACAAAGGTTATCCTTTGCCACAGAGGTGGTCTAGTCATAGCTTGTAAACTTTTGATTTAGTTCCTTCAAAGAATGTATGCATGGTGGAAAATAAAGGCATTGAGTATATAAACTAATCTTCTTAGTTTGAAACGATACTTAGGTAGCTGAGTTCAAAGAAAACTTGTCAGATGTTACTACCTTATCCAAATAATCAATAGTCTGCTAATTGTATGGTTAAGACTTGTATTCTTTCCACTTTGAAAGAATCTTACGTGTTTATGGGAAGAATAAAAGAGTCGAGACTTAGACTCTTGAGCCCCATTTTACAGAATGAAGGACTTTTGAACCATATTACAAGTTGATAGATTCTTGAGTCCCTTGATTATAATATATTATTACTATTTTGAAAGAAGAATAATTATTATCATAGAAATGTAGTATTGCAGTTAATAGAATCTTTTATGTTCCATTATGGTACCAAAACAACCAACCTTATGATCTAAAAAAGACTCGTGGTCAATAAAACTATGCCACACGATGACATCAACTTAGCCATGATTTAGTAAGTAATTTAACTGAAAGTTGTGTATTGGAGTTTGTATTATTATTTATGACAAGATGATCTTTTATATGTGGCAAGGTTTCAATTGTCATTTGTAAGGAGGGATTAGAAAAGCTAGCTTTATAATAGTATCCTAGATATGCAAAGTAAACATGTATTTCTACTCACAAGTTTGTGGTCGACTTAAGACAGTCATTTTAATGTCGATAAAGATTAAATAAAAATCTTTGAACTAAGATTAGTACCTTTGATGAATTTATGAAGCTACAGACAAAACCATTCTTATTTCAAGATGAGACATTAAAACCAAGATTATATAAACTTTTGAAACAAGGAGTAGAGTGACAGGGAGTCATAGATTCCATGTTGCAGATACAAAAAAAAACTTCTTTGAAAGACTACAACCTCAATCTGAACCATCTTAGTATTGTACTCTAGAAATCAGAGTTAATAATGTAAGCCAGGAGGACTATGGGTGAAATTTATTTAAGATATCTTATGACTTGAATAGAACACCTTCTCTTCCTTCCAGTAGTGGGCAGCCTTGCTCCTCCCATCCTACCCATCCAGGGGTGAAGGATGGAGCTAACTCCCTAACTACTAATCTACCTCAACTAAAATTCCCTCCCCCCCGGCCACCCCTACACTATAGCTTCCTACCCAACAATTATCCCCCCCAACCAAGCTAGAGTTTTCCACTAGGGCTCCTCCCACACTGGGGGTACCATTGGGGGTGAGGATGGAGGGGTTACCACCCCCTGGTGCTCGTTGATCCTCTATTGCCTCCCATATGACTGGAAAATGAGCCCATTCCTTTTTCCAACTATACTAGCAGCTGGGACAATCTTGATAGGCCACATTTTCCCTCCACATATGACTGTCAAACCGACCCAAAGTTGCTCCTGGAGGTGAAGGGTGGCAGAAACTCGATAGTCGATTAGTTGGAGCTCAACAAGGGAGGCCTAACTAAAGCCCCGGGCAATATCACTGGACCGGTGGTGAATGTTGTAGTTTCCCACATAGTTGTAGTTAGGTAGGTGGCTGGTTGGAAAGAAGGTAGGTTCAACATTCTAGCCCAGGGAAGTGGGATATCAAGGAGGCAGGGAGTAGACAATGAAGTTGGGAGGCAAAGAGTTCCTTCCGACTATCAATGAAACAGGGAGGGAGGGAGAAGAAAATAGATATCCGGCTTGCCCACATCCTTCACTCACCCCCAGGTAACTAGAATCCCTTTCTGAGGGTTTAGCTAGAACCCTCTAGTTGACTGAGGGTTTACCTAGAACCCTCAGGTTGACCGAGGGTTTACCTAGAACCCTCAGGTTAACCTTGAAATGTATAGTGTGAGTTTTGTGAGAGCCTACAGTTTAGTGATTGTGAGTTCCCACCTATCTAATTCCAGCAGGGAGCCTTTAGTAGGGGTTTTAGTTCAACAAGCAGCGCACCGCTAGCCAATCAAGTGGGAGGAAGGCAACAAGGATGTTACTTGTTGATAGGGCATCTTAGATATTACATTACCGTTGGGAGGCAGGGACCATACAACTAGAATACCCATGGGTGGAGAGCCTCACTTCCTTCTTTCTGTTGGGGATGGCAACTCCCATCCAATGGAGCCTAGCCTAACAAGGAGCTAACCGGGGGTGGAGGATGGTAACGAGGAGAATTAACTCCCTCTCACCCATCGATCGAGAACAACTACTCTGGCCTCCCACACCCCCAAGTAGTTTCTCTTGTCCTCCCATCCGTGAAGCCCATTACCCGCCTACAATAACTTCCATCCTTTTTCACCCTGCTAGAGACCCCTTTCTTCTAATAGTTGGAGCGAGGAGAATTCAAATAGTTGCTTGCCTTCTTGTTCATTAACTATAGTTGGAAGGAGCTAACTAGAGGTGGGGGGATGGAGGAGCTAACTAGCCTAACGAGGAGCTGGAGAATTAACGAGTTCAACTGACAAATGAAATAGGACTAATTTCTAATCGGGTAGCTAGCTACTTGAATTCTACCAGACCATGGGATTGATGCTCGTATTGTGGGATTGATGCTCGGACCGTGGGTGGGAGGCAAGACGACTAGATTTGATTTTGAGCTCCTTGAATAGATTCTCAACATAACCACCCACCCATCCCCATAGGGCTGGACCATCCGGAAGGTGTTAACTCATTTCTAATCAATAGCTCCTCCAACTAATTGGATGGCTGGGTGGAAGTTCAAGATGTCCTCCCTGGGGGTGTAGGCAGGCGAAAACTTCTTTGTTCTCCATGTAGCTGGGAACTTCTTTGTTCGAGGACCCAGTGGTGGCATTCAATTAGCAAGAAGGACAACCAGAAGGAAGTAACAATAATTATTCCCTAGGGCAACTATACCTCCCATCCCCACCCAAGGACGATTGTCCAACGAGGTAGGATTGTCCCGAATTGAAGTTGGGATTATTCAATTCAGTTGGGATAGGGGGTGTAGGATGGGTTCAAATGAGCCACTTCATTGAAGTTATAGCTCTCCCTCAAATGAAGGTGCCCGGAGAGAAGTCTAGAGAGAAAACAAATTGATGGAAGGAAGGACCCCATGTCTGGAAGGAAGGTCACATGGGAGCTAACATTCGATGGGAGAGGATGGAAGGTTACCCGGCTAGTAGTCCTAGAGAGAGAAGTTGGATTGTTCAGAAGGAAGGTCTTACCATCAGGAGTAGACAACTATAAGAAGGAACTAGAAGGCCCCTACCCTAACGAGAAGGAAGTAACTCCTACCGTGGGTGAGATGGCAAGTTCGAGAAGGAAGGAAGTAACGAGTTAACAATTCAAGAATAGAGTTGCTGAGGAGGAGAATAGAGTTGCCAAGGAGTAGTTGATTAAGTAGCTAGGAAGTAACTAACTTTCTTTCAGTTAAACCAGGAGTTCAAACAAATTGATTTCCAGACCTCTTCTTCACTTCGTTCATAAGAGTTTTGGAATTCAAATGAATTAATTTCTATCAGTTCAATCAGCAACTAGAACCTAACACCTAACCGGGGCCCTCCTTTAAGCTGGAAGTAACAATCCATCTTTCACCCCCGGTTGGATTGCTTTCTTGCTAACATGTAAATCTAGGAATAAAGAAAGAAAGATACTAGTTCATTGACTTTCTTGAACTCGGGTCCCCATTATTGTAGTTAATGTTGTTACCATCGTGTTACATCTAGCTGGAGGGCACTACCTAACTCTGTTTCAACTAGATTGATGCTCGCTTGGACCAGGGAAAATGAAAGGCTCAGACCGCCCTATGATTCCCTCCCACCCGATGCTCGGATTAGTTGCCAGTGCTACTTCCTTCTCTCCAAAAGTTAGGTAGGTAAAATTGCCTATCTCACCCACGGTCGAATGATCTTGCCTGGGCTCCATCTGGTAGAAGGATCTTTATTGAATAGCTTTGTCCTCCAATGAAGGGAGCTCCAGCCGGGTAACCTTTCAACCATCCATCCATAGGTACCTAATCTGAGAGTTTATTGGCAAACCCTTAGATAGCCTAACTCATTACCTATCCTTCCCTGAACTGAACATCCCCTCCCTAGCTAATCTAGCTTGAATTGAACACCCCCTCCCTAGCGATTACTTGAGATTCCCTAGTTGTTCGAGCTTTCATTTTCTCTGGTCCAAGCCTCTAGTCTGAGCATCAATCCTTTCTCTAAACAACCAATGAACTGCCTCCCAACAACTATACTAAGGAGGGGGAATTGAGGGAGGTAATGAACTAGTCTAGTAGGGATGGGAACTTTAGTCACCTACCTCCACCCCCAGGAGGCTATATGGCTATCCGGTCTAGACTAGAAAGTACGTTTACTTGCCAATCCAAGTATTTAGTTACCTCTCTCAAGAAAGTGCACGAATTTTGATTAGACCTTCCAGAGGAACTGAGATTAGAGCAGTTCATTGGAACCTAAATTTGAACTTTGATTCTGGGTTCTAGGTAAACCCTATGTTAAGTTGTTGCCTCCCTATCTGTATATGGGGTTGGCACGAGTGCCCCATATATAGAGAGGGGGCCCTCCAGATAGATAGGGGTATATAGATAGGGGTGAAGGAGTGTCTATTTCCCATATAGAGATAGGGGCCCCCTTGGTAGTTGAGTGATTGACCTCGTATGCTTGGTTCACATCAAGAATCTCCCATATAGAGATAGGGTCCCCCTCCCCAGATAGATATATTCTATCGCCTATCACCTATCGGTTTATATACCATCTATCAGGGAGGCTGAGGGACTATCTAAAGTATAGTCATGCCCCTTGCGCCGACAGCATTTATGCTTGCTATGCCTGGGAGGCTGAGGGAGAGGGTGGCTATGGCTATATAGAATGAGGGGTGAGTGATAGATCTATATAATGGGGCACCCCCTACCCTCTAGTTACTGATGGGCGATAGGCGATAGATCAAGGAGGGGGAGGAACTATCTCGACTCCAACACCGACAGATAGGATCAGCTTACCAATATAGTTCCCCTAGGGTATCAGTATCATTTAGTCCCCAACCTAGGATTCTAATTCTAGTTCCAGTATAGGGCATTTAGAGTTATGAGCATGAACCCTCATCTTTACTTCATTCAGAAGAGTGTCTCCTCATAATCCTAAACTCCTAACAAATTACGGTATAACCTTTGGCGAATCAAACAGTGACGCATGAACCACCGATGGACCCCCATATAAGGGGTGAATGGATGCACCTCCGAAAGTAAGTCCAGTGTTTGTGTTCAGAGCTATGAATTAGAGTAGGGGCAGCAGGAAGAGAAGAAGGTTCTCACTTTCTTGATGATATAGTCATCCAAAATCCTAAGAATCATACCATCCTCATCTGGTTCTCACTTCATTTGAATTTGATCCCAGCTCAGCTGCCATATATATAGAGGGCTCTCCCTCTCCTAGCTGCCCTCTCAAGTTGGGGGGCAACAACAAATAGCCTAGGATGGGCCCCCCCTACTTCAGTAGATGTCATTGCTAGTGGGTGGGGGGAGATAGTACCAACCTTCCGGGACAATTTGAGTCCTCCCACCTAGGGTGGGGGGGAGACAAATAGTACGGAAATAGGTAGGGGCCTCCCACCCACCCTGGTAAACCCGGGCATGTTACATATAGAATCTGCCTTCAGAAACAACGGCATCTACTGAATTTATCTTCCTCCCACCCAGGTTTCCTATAGTTTCTTTAGGTGATTGTGCCTATGTTAAAAGTTTGCCTATAATTTAGGAAACTATACTAGTAGCTGGGGAACTCTATATAGTTTTGAAAGATTTTAAACTATGCGGCTCTATCTAGTGCCCACCCTATAGTTTCTTTGGCCCTCCCACCCTATCTCGTTTAGTTTATAGTTCCCAGCGATAACATTTCTTTGGCCCCAGAGCTTTAGTCATAGTATAGCTGCCTACTAGTTCTCGCCCACCCGTCTGCTAGCATGGATTGATTAGTTCACCTCATCTATCAATCCCGTCCAAATGTGCCGGGAACTGGTGAAAGGGCACTTTCAAATGCATCACATACACTATTTAGGCTATCTTCTTGGGCTCTGGGAGGCGTTTCCCCTCCCCATCGAGAAGGGAATCGGGATCAAAAACCAAGAAGGCCCCAGGGGTTGGGGAATGGTAGGGGGGCCCAGGGCAGCATTGAAAGATGGGGAATAATCAGAACGAAGACAGAGGCAGCGAACTCATCTATTCTCCTTGGCACAGCTATTCTGAGATTGGAAATTTGTCAGGCTAAGGGACAGACAGACCCCCCCACATCTAACCTAAGTCTTATTGGTGGAAAGATGCTCCCTCCTCGGGAGACTTAGGCATAGAAGCAGCTGTCTAAAGGAAAATAGATGCAGAGAGAGAACATTATCGAGATGCCCACCCTGCCTCTAGAAAGGACTGAGCCAGCCACCTCAGAACGAGAACAGGGGGAAGGACCCCCTTCACAATCCCTTACGCTTAACTCTCCTGCGACCCCTATCCAAAAGGAGTAGGTGACTTGACCCCATTATAGCCATTCTAACCATTATAAACAACCCCCCACCCCCGCTACTATAATAGCTAATGAGAGGGGGGAAACAGGTGGGTGGGGGGGCCATCTTTAGCTTACTTATGTCTGCCTGATGAGCTAACTTCTGCAATAATAGTAGGTGGAGGGGGATAATGGAATGGATTGCCTTATTTATAGTAGGGCTATTGAATCCTCCTCTCCATGATGATCCCACACCCACCCTTTTCTATACATAAATGGGAAAACCTAACAAGAGATAGAGGAGTCCCTATAGCATCTTACCATCCCCTAACCATATCTATATCCAGTAATATAGAAAGAAAGGGGCCAAGCCAAACATTGATGATATGGATTATGTCTATCAACTACCAGAGAGGAGGATGACTAGCACGCCAATAATAGAAAAGAAGGGTGATAATGTCCTCCCCTGCAAATCCAATCTCAAATATTGGTTGTTTCCCAATTTCTTGATTCAACATTTGCCCACACAATGGAAGGCGAGAGGCCCAACCCCCCCACTATAGATGTGGGTAGCTGGGAGAGCCCGCCTCTTCCTTTGATGGCCAATCAACTGGACGGTTGTACCAGCTAGAGAAGATGAGATGAGATGTTTATTCATTCTTTTAGTTGATCCTATAATAGTTCCCACACATGATTGCTCTTTATTTCGATTAACCAACCCCGGTTAGTTAGTTGCTGGATCGGTCATTGAACAAGAAGCCGTCGTGGGTCACATCAGCACTAGTAGAAGGAACCCCCATCAATTTTGGCCCACCATTCATAAAGAAATCCTAAGATTTCTTAGTTTTCATTGAGAAATCAATTAGTCCCTATCTCCGGGCAACTAGAATTCCCGAGGTGCCCAATCTAGCATGAAACCCCTGGGAGCCAAACCGCCCTTCCTCCAATTAGAGTTGGTGGGTGGGAGGTGAAGTTCAAGGGTTTGCGAACGTGCCAGAAGGGACCCCCAACTATCATCCACCCACCCACCCCTACCTCTCCCTCCCACCCAACGTCAATTGCGCTATAGTTCTCGAGGTTTTACCGGGGGAACAGGGGGCCCGGGTAGATTAATTACCACTAAGGGTGGGAGATGAAGGTTCGTGAACCCCCGAGGAGACCTAATTTGAGGAGATGTAGGGTTTTCCAATGAACTATATCTTCTTGGGCCCCCCCCACCCACCCCTTTAGTTTCTTTAGGTAATTGGAGGGGGGATCACTAATTGAAAGAATTGGCCCATTGACGATGTGCATGGCCCAGTTATATAGGTACGGGGCCGGTCGACCACTCAAGTGAATGATATCAGTACCATTGGTTGAGGGCCAGGGTAATAATCATTCATGACATAGCTTTATAGCTCTCCCTATGGTTGTTCTGATCTAGATCTACTTGAAACCCCCCCCCCCCACACTATAGTTTAGCTATAATGGGGTGGAGTGGCTACTCTAGAATAGGTCCCGTTGTTTCTGAATGTGTGTTCCCGTCTAACCCCTATCTATTCCATCTGGCTGCTCTGGCAGTTTATGTAGCAATAATAGAGGGGTGGGTGTCCCCGCTCTCCCTATCCACTATAGTGGGGCATTCATGTTACATATACAATTTGGCCGCTAGGGGAATGCCGGCTGATGATGATGGTTTTGATGCAATCATAACAATTAGTTAAAATTCACATAAAATGAACCAAAACTGACTTGAAAGATATGAAGGAATCAATTAAGATTCACTTAATCCCAAGTTTAATATGGTCAGGTCTTGACCTATTGGGCAAATTCAGTTGGTCGATGTGAAGCTGTAATGTTTAAGGGGCCTTACATAGTTCAGGGTTTCTTGTTGGTTTATTGGACTCAAACTATGCAAAAGATTAATAAATGTCAATGTTGTTCATTCCTTTTGCATAAAAGTGTTACTGTGCTGCAAAGCTTTTAAATGGTCTTCTTGAATTATTGCAGCTTTCTCCTCTTAAATATTATGAAAACTGTCTACTTTCAACTCAACTATACATGCTTCTTTCAAATATGAAACAGTTTCTTTTAAATTTCTGCATTTTAAGTTAAGTATTTTCAGATGGGTTGGGAAAAGTTAGAAAGATCTAATCTAAACTTCATTCACTCTATTCGAATGATCTAATTGTTCTGTTATGCACTTTATAAATCATACAGTAACTTGATCAAATCCACAGACAAAACCTTAAATGTATATTTTGAGCATTTTCACAAACATACACCTAAGATTGCAAGCTCTAAGAGAAAATGTTTCAAACACAATGAAGAGCAAGAAAACACTCAAAAGATAGATGCAAAATTCTAGATTCAATTGTATTAGAAACAGACAGTCATATAAGATTTACAATGTTTGAATGACTCTTAGCTTCATTGATCAAATTACAAAAAAACTTACAAGCTTTATAGATATAGTAAGGAAGCTAGATGTTCCACGCATTCCTTATTGCAAACATAGGCAACCTCCTTCTTCTACTTCTAAACTAAAAGGTCCCTCTATTCTAAATGCTACTTCTACAAATTCCTGCTGCTACAAATCTCTATGTAGCCCCTGTGTAAAATTTT
Organism: Cunninghamia lanceolata; assembly: GCA_027924645.1. Taxonomy (NCBI): domain Eukaryota; kingdom Viridiplantae; phylum Streptophyta; class Pinopsida; order Cupressales; family Cupressaceae; genus Cunninghamia; species Cunninghamia lanceolata. The sequence continues at coordinate 2,289,461 of BSBN01000665.1, forward strand.
ACAGTGTATCAAGGCACAATATATAGACTTTGATTGTCCTCAATACAGACCAAAAAAAACCTAATTTAAACCCTGGTTCAAACCTCTAGTTACAACAATAAATGCTGGTGAACTAGTCCCCCAAAATATCTCTGAGTATACATCCAATCTGGGTGAAATATGCCCTTCTAAAACCCTAGCAGCTTGATAATAACTTCTGTTTGTCTACTGCAATAATGTCTTCAGCTGCATTTTGTCTTCATCAATGAAGACCCTTGACTTCCTCACCCTTCATCCTTATCTTCCTTCTACTTCCTTCGAGATCTAATTTTTTTTTCTCCGTGATGTCACCGCCATTAAGCTTCAGCTACCTTCCTCAACTGCAAACATGCAAAAAATGGATAAGCAATAAGTATCATCGATTAATAAAACTATAGGAAGGAAAACAACTACCAAATCTAGTCATGACTGTGTGAATGCATCAATCGGACCCTGAATCTATGAAAAACGTGGGTCAAAATACATATTTAACGTTAAAACCAGTCGGGTCAACCATCGTTGACCAAAAACATGCAATCGGGATAAAAAATGCTTCAAAAACCTATCACTTCATTTCCCCGCCCTTTTCACCTGTCCAAATCCTTGTATATGGAGAATGCATATTTTTCTTGTATATCGGGTTTGTATATTGAATATACAAGCACCAAAATATGTAAGGAACTATCTATTTTTAATTTCCATTTCGAATCCGGCCCATATGAGTGCATTGTATATCGCAAAAATATACATTGCACAAATATACAATGACTTAACTCTCTTAAATAATCCCCTCAGGTCCGTGGTATGTATATTTCATTGTATGCCGAGCAATGTATATTTTGATATACATTGTGGACATGATACATTGGTTCAATCGGATTTCAATCTTTTTTAATTCCGTGGCCTGTATGCTTCCTTTGTATATTTCGTTTGTATATTGCAACATACAAATGCAAAATATACAAGCATTCATCTCCGTTTCATAACTTTTCAATTCCATGGCTTGTACATTTCGTGATGCATCTTGGCTTGTATGTATCAAAATATACAAAGCGTGAACATACAATGAATTAACCTCTTTTAACTTTCCATCACGTCCGTGGTATGTATATTTCCATTGTATCCTTTAGACATACACTTCGGGCTCGATACAAGCATTTAATCAGATTTAAATCTGCCTTTGGATTCCATGCTGTATATATATATGCAATGCATATTGGTTTGTATATCGCAATATACAAACGCCAAAATATACAAGCAAATAACTCCATTTCATAACTCTTTTGAGTCCACTCAATGTATAAATGCATTACATCTTTTAGATTATTGAATTCGGATGTGATACAAGCATTTAACGAAACCTAACCTTTCGCTGAGATCCACCTTGTATATTCTTTGCAATGTAATAATATACAAGGCGCGAAATATACAAGGATCTTTCGTTATTTCATAGTCATTTCAAGTCCGCCCCTTGTATATTTCGTTTGTATCTATCCTCTGATATACAAGCTAGATGCGATACATAGTATAAATTGGTTTCTAATTTTCTCTTTGATTCCGTGTTACATATTTTGGAATGTATGTATATGTTTTATGTCTTGCTTTGTATATTCCAAAACATGCAAGGATTTAACCCTATTTAAACAACTCTTTGTGTCCACGACTTGTATGTGGACGTTTGTATGTTCCAAAGGTATTGATAAATATACAAGTCTGAAATGTACAACGAATTAACTATGGTTCAATAACTTTTCAAGTCCGTGCGGTGTATAAATGCATTGTATGTAACTCAAACATACAAACCCGTGGATATACAACGAATTTTCTCTTGTTCATAACTTTTGGATTCCACGTTATGTATAAAATGACTTGTACATTTACTTGTATGTTGCACCCTGCCAAACATACAAACGTTAGATATATGCGACGGAATTCAAACCCTTATTCACTTTTACTCTAAAACTGTTTCAAATCCATCCTGTATGTATAAATAAAGCTTTTATTTAAAATGTATACAAGGTAAAAAGAATATACAATCGACCCAACCATGCAAATAACAATGTATATGAGCCCGACTGCAAAAAGCGATTAAGTATAAAAAGGACTTTGCACATACAAAGGACTTTGCATATGCAAAGCGATATACAAACCTGAATGTACATTTTACCAAAATGATCATAACTTGCAAAATATGGTGAATTTTAAGATGGTTCAAAAAGCAACCCTAGCTCATTTTTCACAAGGAATCCAACCATATCATGCCCTGGTACTGAAAATGCATTTTTTCTCTATTTTTATTAAAGTTTGCAATTATAACCCTCTTTTTCCTTTACCACCAAGCAAAACAACACACACAAAAGCAAAAAAGCAAAGCCACAGCAGGGGTCCTCATTTTGCTAAGCAGTAAAATGGGGCGTGATGTGAACATCACAACAACTAGCAACCAAACAAAATAATTAAATTTAAAGTGTTCAAGAAAACTAGATGAAATAAATTTATAACTCCCAACTATATTTCCTGTAAATTATTATCCAACTTGAGACCTAAGGTATTCAATAAGGATGCATGAATTTTCATTTTCAGTTTAAGTATGTGCACATGATTAATTATCCTCATCTTGAAGATCAATTGAACAAACCAGTGACTGATATTAGCCTACATAGGTGAGGACATTCCCTCATAGCTGACCGGATAGAGCCTTGCTGCCAGCGAGCATCCATAGCCCCGACAAGGTTATCGTTACAATTCTCCTAAGGAGAGCCCCACTGCCAGCAAGCGTCTATAGCCCCGGTAGAGTTACTTAGATGGCTTAATCTAGATTTTCAGTATAATCTGCTTTATTATATTTTTATATTTTATATTTTATTGATTTTTGAAAGAGATTTCACAAGATATTGCATTTGTAACTTCATGATGCAAGGAGTGAACACTTGCTAAAATTAAGCTGAGAATTGTAATGGTAGCAAGGGTGACATTGGATTTTTCACTTAATATCTACACTGGTAGGTTTAACAAACCCAAGGATTTTAGGTGTGTCATTGTGAGAAACTTCCCTTGAATTCTCAATCACTATTATTGAATATAAAATTTCAGAAGCTAAACAACCCTCTACATTCATGACAGTCACAAAAAGTTATGCATAAATTGCAAATAATTAACCTAAATATTCTAAACTTTATACTATTTTGAATGGTTGGTAGTTTACTCCTTAATACTCTAAAGTAAAACAAAGATCCCTGCTGGGGAAACAACAAACAAACCAACCAACAAACTGTACAAACAACAAAAGAAAACTGTACACTACTTACACTATATTACACAATAATGGACTGCCCTTTACCTCAAGCCTAGAAGTAGTGTTTCAAATGTAGGCCATTAACTAGTAATGGCACATCTTCTCCAGTCAAGGTCTTGAGTCTAAATGTGTTGTCTCCTATTATTTATGAGACTTGTAATGGGCCTAACCATAGTTTATCAAATTTTCCATGGCTCCCTTTCTTTTCATGTGCTTTATCCCAGTACAGCACTAAGTTTGATATCCTAAATGTCTTGACTCTTGCTTTCTTACCAAACCACCTCTTTACTACTACTTGGTGTTTGGCAAATTTCTTGATGGCTTGACCTCTTTTCTCATCTAATTGTAACATTTGTACTATTCTAGCTTCCCTATGATTATCAAGGCCTAAATACTCCTTGGCAAACTTCCAGATTGGTATTCTCAGATTTACTGGAAGTATGGGATCAGTCCCATAAACTAAATGATAAGGTGTACTACCTAATGCTGCTTTGAACTTGGTCCTATCCACCCACAGTGTGTATTTTAACAAGGTATTCCATTCTCTAGGACTCTTTATAATTAGCTTCTTGATTATATCCAATAAAATCTTGTTCGTAGACTCAGCTAATCCATTACCTTGTGTATATCGAAAAATTTGGATTTGTAAATGGAAATGATCAAACAATTGAAATGCATAACCTAAACCCAAATAATTCAATACCTCGAAGATGCAAAATGAGTTTGATTGATTGATCGCTTTGTTGTGTTGATTGCTCGATTCCGCAGCATAACGTTGATAAGGAGATAGATGATGGATGCAAAGGTTCTAATGATATTTCAACAGAATGTGGATACTTGAGGATCAATGCCCTTTTAGAAAATTTGATAGAATAAGGGTGCTTAAGGCTCAATGCATGCTAATGGCTTGTGAGGGGTTTGATTTATAGGCTTGGCTTAGTTCAAATGGATGGCTAGGATCAATTAGGGCTTTAGATGAAATAAATGGATAGGATTAAGTTAGGTTTCCTTGCACATCAAGAAATTGTAGTCATGTGACATGTGGCAAGGGAAGATAAGGCTTAGGTGTGCTTGTGTAGATAAATACTAAAATTAGCTCCCATTAGTTGTGCATGTGAAAGATAAAAGTTGTAACACATGATTGACTAGACAAGTGTTGGAATGTGATGAAAGATGAGTGTTTAATTCAAATAAAATATTTGAATTAGTTGGGATATGAGTTAAATATTAATTAAATAAATAAAATTTATTTAATTAATTGAGAAGTTGAATAGGATGAGATAAGATATGATGTGGAAATTAATTAAATAAATAAAATTTATTTAATTAATTGGGATGGGGATAAGATAAATGGGATTATGCATGTGAAATTAATTAAATAAATAAATTTATTTAATTAATTGGCTAAGTAGGATAAAGATGGGATTAAATGAGATTTTAATTAAATAAATAAAATTTATTTAATTAATTGGCTTAATGGATAAATGGGATGGGATTAGGACAAAATGTTACATGATGTCTAGGATAATGTTTTAACAAGGTGTTATAGGACATGGACAAAGTTGGGACAAATTTGGGTGGCTACACCTTGAGGGTAATAATTTGAAGAAAATTTTAAAACAATCCCGTATTCAAATGCCCATTTAGAAAACTTTAAAGAAGAGAAAGCAAGGCCGTTGTCACATACCAATGAATAGGGAGTTCCAAACCTGGTGATGTTGTTTTCTTCAAGAAACTTGATAACTACCTCAGTTGTAGAGAATTTGCAGCATGCGACCTCAGTCCACCTTGTCCAATAGTCTGTCACCATCAGTATGAACTTGTGTCATGCAAAAGATAGAGGATTGATGACTCTAATAAAATCCAGGCCCCATTGTGCAAATGGTCTTGATTCAATCACAGGTTATAATGGGTTGGCCTGATTTCTTCCCTTATCTACTACTGTCTGATAGGTGTGGCAACTTTTGATGTGACTCTTAGTATATTTGAACATCGTGGGCTAGTAATAGCCCATCCTCAATATTTTGTGTTGTAGCTAGATGGGAACCATGACCTGTTCCGTATTTGTCATGTAGTTCTGTCAACACTTTATCTGCTTTAGCTCTATTTAGACACCTCAAATAAATTCCATCATGGTTCTTCCTGAATAGAAGACCTCTTTGTACCATATATTTTTCTGCTTTAATCTTCAAAGCTCTCCTCTAAGAAGCTTTCATCCTATTTGGGTACTTTCCAGCTATTAGAAAAGTATTTAAATCACCATACCGGTCTAATATGTGATGAGAATTCAGCACATACTGTTGTTTTATCAAATCTGGGTCTGTGTTTGCTATTGTTTGTACCAATCCTGCCATCTGACTAGCTTCATGGGAATGATTTCCATGCCAAATTCTTGCAGCGTGGTGGTCCACTTGGCTCTCTTTTCTCCAGGTTTATTTTGCATTAGCAACATCTTTACTGCTGCGTCTGGCACTATGGCTTTGATCTGGCTGCGCAGAATGTAATGTCTAAATTATTTCATGGCTCTCATTAATGCAAATGCTTGTCTCTCGGTATCTAGATATCACAGCTGTGCATCTTTCAGTGGCGCGCTCATAAATGCAATGGGCCTTTCTTCATCGTGTTCACCTTTCTGTGTCAAGGCAGCCGTGACTGAATGAGAGGATACGAAGGAGTATATGTAAAATGGCCTTGTGTAGTCTGGACTCGCCAATACAGGGGCATCAGAAATGGCCCTCTTGATATCTTCGAATGTGGCCCTAGCCACAGGCCTCCACTCCATTTGTGCATCTTTCTTTAACATGGCATTTAACAGCTGCACAATTTCTGCAAAACCCGTGATAAACTTTTGAACAAAGTTAATCTTACCAAAAATGATTTTAACTCTTTCCTACTATTTGGTATTTGTAATTTTTTTATTGATTCTATTCTATCTGGGTCAATCGATATTCCATCTTCAGAAATGACATGCCCTAGTAATTTACCTTCAGTAACTCCAAATGAACATTTCTTAGGATTGAGGGAAATTCCATACCTTTCACATCGCTTGAGTATTTTCCTGAGATCTTCAGCATGAGTGGATGCATCCTTGGAATACACAGTCAAATCATCCATATACACAACAATGCACTTACTTGATAACCCACGAAATGCAATGTCCATAGCTCTCTGAAAAGTGGCACCTGTATTGATTAGACCAAAGGGCATTCTCCTATATGCATAATTTCCCCATTTACAAGTGAAGGTGGTTTTCAATCTGTAATCCCTATCTATTAAAACCTAGTTATAACCTGAGAAACCATCTAGAAAAGACATCATCTTTGCCCCGTTTACTACTTGCAGCACTTCGTCTATAGGAGGCAGAGGATAATTGTCCTTTTCAGATGCTTTATTCAAATTTCTAAAATCTACGCATAATCTGATGTCTCCATTTTTCTTCCTTACTGGTACTAGGTTAGCTACCCAGACTGAATGTTTGACTGGGAAAATTATTCTAGCAAACAACAATTTTTTAACTTCCTCAAAGATTAAAGGCTCTAGAATGGCGTTTACAGGCCTTTGTTTCTGCCTAAATGGTTTGATCTCTGGTCTCAAAGGTATTACGTGAGTTATGATGGACGTATCATAGGTTTTCAGGTCTGCATATGTCCATGCTATTACGTGTTTGTAATCTTTCAGAGCATCTAAAATTTCTTTTCTAATTTTCTCAGAGCAAGCTTTTCCGATTGGCACATTTTGTGGATTTTGCTATGTCCATAAGTTGTGTAAATCACACTTACCCCCTTCTATTTTGGGTAAATCTTTTTGTCTTATTACTCCATCAAAGTCAAAAATATGTTCTAATTCCATTGCTCCTTTGGGTAAGAAGTTGCTCTTCAAGTTGATTATATCCTCTTCGTTCCATGTTATCTCAAGCATTTCCTGCTCATCAATGATTTGAGCCTCAAATGCCTCATTGTAGGTCAGGAAGTCAATAATTTGCTGATCCCCTCCAAATACCTGAAAATGTGTAATGTTGTCTGGGATACTGGGAACATTAACTAGCTCAACAACAAATCATCTCAATCCTGACAGTGTTAAGTGTTCTAATGTGCTAGCCACAACTGCTAGTGCATCTGGCCTATGGTTCAACTCTCTAGGGATCTGCTCTATGTTGAAAGCATCAAATAAATCTATTAAACCCCATACTCTATGTTTGTAAAAAATCATTTTCTTGTAGTTGCAAGCATATAGTTTCCTTACTTGTCTGACTACTAGTTCAGAGTCTGAAAATACCTTAATCATTTTCACCTTTTTCTTAACGGCCATGACAAGTCCCATAATTAAGGCTTCATATTCAGCAATATTGTTAGTACAGGAAAATTGTAGTCTATATGTTGCTAGATATGATTTACCTTGAGGATCTATGAGTTCAATACCTGCACCCATGCCCTGCTTTGACTTGGACCCATCACATTTTAATGTCCACATGCCATCTTTACTTTTTTTATCTTTCCCCTTGGTATGCTTCGTCTTCTCTATTACTTGTGAGGTGCTGGTATATTTATTCATGGGTATTTCTATTTGGTTAACTTGCATATGTGTATTTTTAGCTTACAAATAAGAAGGACAACTACCCTTGTCCTTTATTCCCTCTTCTAAATTTGAAATCAGAGCATCTACATCACCCTAAACGTATTTCTGTGTTTGATCAAGATTCACATTTTCCTCCTGTAACTCTACCCTCTTTATGCATTTTTTGTATTCATATTCAATGATGTCTTTGCACATTCCACAACTATCCTTAGAATGTGGCCTATCATGGAATCTACATTTGTTTTTATACAATTTACATTGGGTGGGCAGACCTTGTTTAATGCACTCTTCCACCTCTTGTCTAATGGCATGACCAAAATTTTCCATTGCACTATTTTCTTCATCTGAAGAATTTCCATCAGACTCAATGAATAATGTTGTCTCCTTGCTTACATGTTTTTCTCTAATGTTTAACATCATGATCTCTTCAATTTGCACCCCATTGTTAGTAATTCTATAAACACCAGGTTCAATAGCAGCATACAATATTTCATTCGTTTGATTATACTCTGCTATCATGTGTTTCATCCTAGGTCTGCCTCTATTCTAATCTGGTTTGGGATGCCTCTCCAAGGTAGCCACATATGTGAAAAGTCTGTGGCCATATATCTATTTAATGTCTTGGACCAATCCCTACTTAACAACATTCCATAATTCACGGGTATGTCTACTATTTGAATGTCAATGAATTGGCTTACCCTAGGGTCTGAAGCTAATTGCATTTGAATGTTCATGAGTTCTCCTATCACACTAACCTTAGTCTTATCTAACTGTGTGACAACCTTGGCAGATTTGGTGGGAGTCAGCCCGAGAGTTTTACATATCCCTAAGGGCATTACATTGGCTGATGCACCAGAGTCTACCATGCAGTTGTGTATGTTTTTCCCAAACAATCTAACAGTTAACAACAAAGGAGGAGCATCCTTCTTATCAACCTACATTACTACATTTGTATTGGAAGGCAGCTCAACTTTCTTACTTTTCTCCTTAGGTGGTGAATCTCTATTAGGAACAGTTACATCAACAGCAACCTCATCTATCGTAGATGTATCCAGGGATTTTATAAAAGCATTTTTGATCCCTGGGGTTTTCAATAGTTCATTCAGAGGTATACTGACCTTAATTTTCTTTATTTCTTCTGACAAGTAACTCATTAATCTTGTTGTCTCTACTATTTTAGTTTTACTTGTTTGCACCTTTTCTACTGTTGTTCCACTGTTTGTATGATGATTAGCTTTGAGTATGGCAGGGTTGTTGGTAGCATTTTGATCTAGGGGGGTATTGAAGTTGTTAGGAGGAATGGAAGTGGTGAAAGGTCCTTCTGGCCTAGTGTTGTTTCTTAAATTGTAGGTGTGGTTTTTATTTGTCTGTTGAAAAGCCTACACCTCTTCCGTTTCAGTCAATACTTCATTTTCTGTTTCAAAAAGAAACTGAAAAGGATTTAACAGAAAGGTTGATTCAGGATAAAGATTTTCACCAAAGTATGGTTCATCCTCCAATAATTCATCTTCTTTCTCTTCTGTAGTTGCAAAGGTAAAGGTTTGTAAGACTAAAGCTATATCATACCCTGAGGGTACTACCTCATTACCTTTGGGAATGAGAAACTCAGAAGTAGGAGGCTGCACCTCTATATTAAATATGCTGGCTGCTAAATGGAACTGTGGATAGTCAAGCTCAGTATGTGCATTGGTATTGTGAAATCTACACTAGTTTTTTAGTGATGTATTGGCCATTTAGATGCCTGCCGCTTGTTTTGCATCATGATTATTTCTATTCTCAAAAGGAGAAGCTAGGGTACCATTGTTTGGTCTAGTGTTCCATATTTTGGGTGGCCTAGGCTGATTCTGATTTCTGTTATTGTTACCCCAGGCCCTATTATCTATCACTGGCCCTCTATTTTGCATTGGTTGCCCTTGGTTATGACCTTGATGTTGATTATAGTTTTGGCTCTGATTTGAACATTGGCCTTGGCTATTATTTTGGGTATGGCTCTGATTATAGTTCTGATTGTAATGATGATTTTTATTTGAACTATAGTTCTGATTTTGGCCTTGGTTATAATTCTAATTTTGATTGTATCCTTGGTTACCTCTTCCATAGAGGTTCTCGTTTCTTAGGTGTGTTACTTCAGTGGTCAATCTTTTCAAATGTGCAATGATCTCTTTGATTTCTTCCCTTTCCTCTTGTGCTTTTGCCACAGTTGTATCCCTAGGGGGTTGGAAGAAAGGCTGACAATTATTTTGACTGTTATTATAAGTGTTACTCATGTAAGGAGCAATGGCTTGGATTGGGGTAGGACTATACACAAGTGTGTAAGAAGGAACTAGATTTAGTAATGGAGTGTGATGCATAGGGACTCCATTCCAAGGTTGTGCCTAATTTTGCATCCCAAAATTTCCTCCATTAACAAATGGGCTACAAGTTGTATGCCTCATCTCTTGATTTATTGAGGCTGCCTCTTTACAGTATTTGGATATTGAATCTATGTCAAGTTTTCTTTTGACAAACATGGCAGTTAAAGGATCCAAGGCAGCATAGTACATGGCTAACAAGGTATCATCATCTACTGTGTAAGGGGCTACTAGCCTAGAGTAGGCCTTTTGAAATCTGTCATTGAAATTATCAATTAGCTCTCCCTCACCTCTTTTTATGGTAGCCAATTTATGATACAGGATGCAAGGATCAATGGGTCCTCTAAATTTTGACAGAAATGCTTCTTCCATAAGTGACCAGGAAGAAATGTAACTATTGGGTAAGTTCACATACCAGTTAGAGGCTTGTTCATTAAAGGTGTAGGGAAACAATCTACACACAACATCCTCGTGCTCTAATCTATCCCTAAAGCATGCTTCCTTGAATATTCTAATGTGGTCTTCTGGGTCTTGGTGTAACTAATATTTAAGACATATCTTTTCCAGATTTTTGGGCATCTCATTGTAATCATTGAAGTGTATGGGAGACTGGACATTGAAATAAGCCATTGTGGGTGCTTGAGCTTGACCTGAACTTGTAGGAATACCTGGATTTATTGGTGGGGTAGGATCTCTAGGAGGACTAGGACCTCTAGGAGTACCTGAACCAAGATTTAGAGATCTGAATAGTGATCTGTTAGGACTCACAATGTTACAGATGTTAAAAGGTGACCCAGGAGGTGTTCTAGATGAACTCCCTACTTGTGGTATTTTAGGATTCCAAATCAGGGGGCTCTTACTTCACCTTATATCAGGTAGCTAGACAAAAATATCCCCTGAACTGGATCTAGACATGGTCACTCTATCACTGTTGTTAGCTAGTTTTTCTTGAAACAAACCCTAACTCAAGTCAGGCCCTCCTTCTAGCGTCAAAGAAACTATTGATGATGGTTTTGATGCAATCATAACAATTAGTTAAAATTCACATAAAATGAACCAAAACTGACTTGAAAGATATGAAGGAATTGGTTAAGATTACTTAATCCCAAGTTTAATATGGTCAGGTCTTGACCTGTTGGGCAAATTTAGTTGGTCGATGTGAAGCTGTACTGTTCAAGGGGCCTTACATAGTTTAGGGTTTCTTGTTGATTTACTGGACTCAAACTATGAAAAAGATTAATAAATGTTAATATGTTGCTCATTCCTTTTGCATAAAAGTGTTATTGTGCTGCAAAGCTTTTAAATGGTCTTCTTGAATTATTGCAGCTTTCTCTTAAATATTATGAAAACTGTCTACTTTCAACTCAACTATACATGCTTCTTTCAAATATGAAATAGTTCCCTTTAATTTTTTGCATTTTAAGTTAAGTATTTTCAGATGGGTTGGGAAAAGTTAGAAAGATCTAATCTAAACTTCATTCACTCTATTCGAAGGATCTAATTGTTCTGTTATGTACTTTATAAATCATATAGTAACTTGATCAAATCCACAGAAAAAACCTTAAATGTATATTCTGAGCATTTTCACAAACATACACCTAAGATTGCAAGCTCTAAGAGAAAATGTTTCAAACACAATGAAGAGTAAGAAAACACTCAGAAGATAGATGCAAAATTCTAGATTCAATTGTATTAGAAACAGACAGTCATATAAGATTTACAATGTCTGAATGACTCTTAGCTTCATTGATCAAATTACAAAAAAACTTACAAGCTTTACAGATACAGTAAGGAAGCTAGATGTTCCACTCATTCCTTATTGCAGACACAGGCAACCTCCTTCTACTTCTAAACTAAAAGGTCCCTCTATTCTAAATGCTACTTGTACAAATTCCTGCTGCTACAAATCTCTATGTAGCCCCTGTGTAAAATTTTACAGTGTATCAAGGCACAATATATAGACTTTGATTGTCCTTAATACAGCCCAAAAAAAAAACCTAATTTAAACCCTGGTTCAAACCTCTGGTTACAACAATAAATGTTGGTGAACTAGTCCCCCAAAATATCTCTGAGTATATATCTAATCTGGGTGAAATATGCCCTTCTGAAACCCTAGTAGCTCAATAATAACTTCTGTTTGTCTGCTACAATAATGTCTTCAGCTGCATTTTGTCTTCATCAATGAAGACCCTTGACTTCCTCGCCCTTCATCCTTATCTTCCTTCTGCTTCCTTCAAGATCTAATTTTTTTCTCCGTGATATCACCGCCATTAAGCTTCAGCTAACTGCAAACCTGCAAAAAATGGATAAGCAATAAGTATCATCAATTAATAAAACTGTAGGAAGGAAAACAACTGCCAAATCTAGTCGTGACTATGTGAACGCATCAATCAGACTCTGAATCTGTGAAAAACGTGGGTCAAAATGCATATTTAACATTAAAACCAGTTGGGTCAACCATCATTGACCGAAAACATGCAATCGAGCTCAAAAATGCTTCAAAAACCTATTGCTTCATTTCCCCACCCTTTTCACCTATCCAAATCCTTGTATATGGATAATGCATATTTTCCTTGTATATCAAGTTTCTATATTGAATATACAAGCACCAAAATATGCAAGGAACTATCTATTTTTAATTTCCATTTCGAATCCGGCCCGTATGAGTGCATTGTATATCGCAAAATATACATTGCACAAATATACAATGACTTAACTCTCTTTAATAATCCCCTCGGGTCCCTAGTATGTATATTTCGTTGTACGCTGAGCAATGTATATTTTGATATACATTGTGGACGTGATATATTGGTTCAATCAGATTTCAATCTTTTTTAATTCCGCGGCCTGTATGCTTCCTTTGTATATTTTGTTTGTATATTGCAACATACAAACACAAAATATACAAGCATTCATCTTCGTTTCATAACTTTTCAATTCCGTGGCTTGTACATTTCGTGATGCATCTTGGCTTGTATGTATCGAAATATACAAAGCGCGAACATACAATGAATTAACCTCTTATAACTTTCCTTTGCGTCCATGGTATGTATATTTCCATTGTATCCTTTAGACATACACTTCGGGCTCGATACAAGCATTTAATCGGATTTAAATCTGCCTTTGGATTTCGTACTTTATGTATATATGCAATGCATATTGGTTTGTATATCGCAATATACAAACACCAAAATATACAAGCAAATAACTCCATTTCATAACTCTTTTGAGTCCACTCAATGTATAAATGCATTACATCTTTTAGATTATTTAATTCGGACGCGATACAAGTATTTAACAAAACCTAACCTTTCGCTGAGATCCGCCTTGTATATTCTTTGTAATGTAAAATATACAAGGCGTGAAATATACATGGATCTTTCATTATTTCATAGTCATTTGAAGTACGCCCCTTGTATATTTCATTTGTATGTATCCTCTGATATACAATCTGGATGCGATACATAGTATAAATCAGTTTCTAATTTTCTCTTTGATTCCATGTTGCATATTTCAAAATGTATGTATATGTTGCATGTCTTGCTTTGTATATTCTGAAACATGCAATGATTTAACCCTATTTAAACAACTCTTTGGGTCCGCGACTTGTATGTGGACGTTTGTATGTTCCAAAGGTATGCATAAATATACAAGTCTGAAATGTACAACGAATTAACTCTGGTTCAATAACTTTTCAAGTCCGCGCGGTGTATAAATGCATTGTATGTAACTCAAACATACAAAACCGCGGATATACAACGAATTCTCTCTTGTTCATAACTTTTGGATTCTGCGTTATGTATAAAATGACTTGTACATTTACTTGTATGTTGCAACCTGCCAAACATACAAACGTTAGATATACGCGACAGAATTCAAACCCTTATTCACTTTTACTCTAAAACTGTTTCGGATCCATCCTGTATGTATAAATAAAGCTTTTATTTAAAATGCATATAAGGTAAAAAGAATATACAATTGACCCAACCATGCAAATAACAATGTATATGAGCCCGACTACAAAAAGCGATTAAGTATAAAAAGGACTTTGCACATACAAAGGACTTTGTATATGCAAAGCGATATACAAACCTGAATGTACATTTTACCAAAATGATCATAACTTGCAAAATATGGTGAATTTTAAGATGGTTCAAAAAGCAACCCTAGCTCATTTTTCACAAGGAATCCAACCATATCATGCCCTAGTACTGAAAATGCATTTTTTTCTCTATTTTTATCAAAGTTTGCAATTTTAACCCTCTTTTCCCTTTACCACCAAGCAAAACAACACACACAAAAACAAAAAAGCAAAGCCAAAGCAGGGGTCCTCATTTTGCTAAGGAGTAAAATGGGGCGTGTTGTGAACATCACAACACCAGCCAACTAGAACTATTCCCGGAAGTAGAGTTTCCCACCCACCTGAATTCTAGTTGTTGGGGATATAGAGAGTTCTGGGGATTCTAGTTGCCCCTACCTTTCTATAGTGAGTTGGGGCCATCCATTATAGTAGTGATACTAGCAACCCAACTATATATGAAAAATTGGGGAGAGGGGTGGGCATCAATGCCATATATAGATAGATAGGGGATCATTCTACTTGGCAATATCTATGGGTTGGCCTAAGAACTATATGTATGGCAGTCATATGATCTAAACAATGATGTTATTAGAGGGCTCAATTCACTGATGGTCAACTATCCCCCGCTTCTATAACCGTTGAAATAAGATTCGATTCCTCACCAGGCCAGTTATATAAAATATAGCTAGAATTCCTGACTAATCCTCTGGGCTACTCCCACCCACAATTAGTTTGAGAAGCTTGCCTCCCCCTCCAATTAAGTTGTGGGTGGGAGGAACTTGTGTGTGGGGTTGGGTGGGGGGCATAGGATTGGGGGCACCAACAATAATATATATTCCCGGCTTGTTGGAGCCCCAGCCCCCTGGAGCAGATAAAGCCTCCCACCCACCCCAGATGCCTAAGGGCTGGGCAGGGGGCTAATGTTCCTCGGCCCTCCCTTCATGGAGGTAGATGCTGGTGCCAGGTGGGGGGTCCTGGCACGTTGGGAACTATAGTGCTGGGTGGGTGGTTTAGTTGCCAACAATAATGGAGGAGGGTGTAGAGAAAAAGATAGGTCTTTCGCTCCTTCCCCCTACAGTGGGCGGTATCGAGTAGTGTCTCTCCTTGACCTCACTTCCCGTGGAGAGAAAAAGAAGTTCTCATCTCCTCACCCAATAATAGTTGGGTTAGCAGTAGAGGGTTCCGGCGGTTCTCATCTTGCTTCGGGGGAGAGGTCGACCGGCCAACCTGAAACCTGTCTTAAGGGCGCATGAATGCCCCCCCACTATATAGAGTTTGGCTACCGAGAATGCTTACTATCTTGTTCGTCATGGTAGAGAGGGAAAGGGGGGGGACAACAAGACTTCCTTTTACTGTTCCAGTAAGTTCATTTAGATCATGTGGTGATTCAAGCGCGGGAATAATTTTGCCAGTGGGCGCTCAATTGATCCGCGTTCCTTCCCCCATTCGTAGCTGTTGGGGATCAACCCCGTGGTGGGCCTATTGCGGTCAACCACCCTGCTATCGAAAGGTAGGCCAATTATAGCCGGTTGGGGTGATTCCTCTGTTCGTACGATTCTGGGTGGCAACATTCTGAGCGAGAAACAGATCTATGCCAATGTAGTTTTTCGAGGGCTCAGCACTGGAATGGTTTAGATCAATGGGTAGTGTTCTTCCCCTCGCCATTCTGATGATCACATAAATATGGGCACTTCAGTCCCTCTCCATTCAAGGGTTTTTCGCCTCCGATCCAGTAACCCCACTCGATCGAGTTCTGTTCCACTCACGTAGGACGATTGGACCGGAGAGGGTTTCAAGCGTAGATGATGGAGATGGAATGGACTACCTCTAGCAAGGTCCTTCTAGCTATTATAGAGAGGTGGGGGGAAACTCAAATTCCCTCCCCCCTACATGCAAGGAAGAGTAGTCTGCGAGAACTAAACTATAGTTGATCAATGCCTATAGTTTCCCTAGAATCGTCTGGAATGACGGAACATCACAACTTATGTATGCACACCTGGGAATGGACTGAGCTATATATAGGCACCACCATGGATAGAGGCAAATGTAGTTATCTATCTAGATTGGGATCGAAACCCAGATGTGCATACTAGATCTTTTGATATGGATCAAATTACTCCATCTAATCATCTTATAGCGGGATCAGGATTCAGGGGTGGATGGGAGGCTATAGTTGCTAGGACATAGCAGTTCTTAAAACTAATTTAGTGGTTTCCATCCGCCCTTTAATGTTGTTATCTACGGTCCAACGGAGAGAAATACTGCCCAACTATCTGCTGAGAAATGACTAAAGAGCATCACTCTCATGTCAATCGCATGGAGAAACAAGGTCCTTTTCTTTCCTATTTGCAAGATCAGACTTTCACTCCCTTGCACCAGCCTACAGAGGCAAAGCCGTATCAAACGCAGTAGTGGCTAAAACCCTACCATCTCCTGTAACATCAGTAGGTCAATCTTGTGTCTCATGCCGCCAGGGGACCACAGCTATACTGACGACGTTTTATTGGCTCCAACTGCCCCCGGTGAATGTGAAGCATGAGCTACCCTTGTACAAAGACACTTAGCCTAGCCCGACTCTCAAAAGCCTAAATAGTTGGTTCGTACCTAGATGCTAGAATAAGAGGAGGAGCTATAGACCCATCACAATTGTCAACAGCAGCTGATTCTCCATGGATTAAATGCCATATGTGAGTGCCCAAGTAAACCCCAAGCGTGGCTGTCTTCCCCACTACTTTCCTGCTCTGGCTGGGAGCCCCTGTTTCTAATGGTGGTGGTCGGCAGTGCCTTCAGCTACGTTCTCTGATTCCTTAGCTACGGGTGGGGCCTCCGTCACTAATGCTATTAACTGCGTTATGGTACACGTGCTTATCTTCTACATGAGCTGTAATTTCAGATGGAGCTGGGTTGGCTGGAGCAACCAAATTAGCTCTAGGTTGGACTTAATGGAAGGTATGCTAGCTTGGTATATAGGCACTCAAGGAAGGAATGTGGGCCATGGAAATGAATCTACTCCCTTCAACTTGGGATCTATTACCAATGGTGCTTTCGAAGCTAGTGGGGAAGTTGAAGACTATCGATCTAGCACTAGTCTCAAAATGAACCTGGATACCCGATGGGCGAAA
This sequence comes from Cunninghamia lanceolata, assembly GCA_027924645.1. NCBI lineage: Eukaryota > Viridiplantae > Streptophyta > Pinopsida > Cupressales > Cupressaceae > Cunninghamia > Cunninghamia lanceolata. The sequence goes on from BSBN01000665.1 coordinate 2,306,903, forward strand.
TAACTGCCTCTGCCCTAACTATGGGTACACAACCAAATATGGGTATAGGATATGACTTTGCTACAATTATATAGAAGGGGGGGCCCGGATGTTTTCTCAGATGCCTATCCTGCTTATGCTCAAGAAAATACAATTGCTGGGGGTACCTCTGTTGATAACTAAGAGGGGGGGTGAATCAGTTATCCTAATTATTTCCCTTTTTGAACTTTCTTATTAATTAGTGCAGCATTGAATTAAACACAAAAACATTATCATGAAATAAGAAACACATGACACAGTATTTTTGACGTGGAAACCCTGTTAAGGGAGAAAACCACGGGGTGATTAACCCAAAAATTATTCTCTGTTAGAAGAATAGGAAATTACAAAATGACACTTGCCAATTAGGGCTCACTGCCCGAGCACACTGCTCACAAAGAGGCCCACTGCCTACAAGGAGACACACTATCTACAAAGTGATAAGAATCACAGTCTTGAACTGATTGGAAGCATCTGCATATGCTGGAGTTCAGTTCCAGTTAGGCTCAGTACACTGATCTGCTACACTTCATCTTTCCTCTGTTCTTTATTCTGCTATCCTTTCACATACCGGATCTTTCTTGCTACTTCTGCTCTATTCTGCACTTATTCGCATATACCTTCACACAATCATGCACTTCACAACTAAATCCATCCTCTATATATATCCGCACAAGTAATTTCATCACTTTTCTAGTCGGCATCCGGAACAGTCTAGTTTCTTACAAACTCTGTTCTGTCGGCTGAATCCTTGCTCACCAAGCAATGCGGATCAAGCATATACTTGTAGATATCATTAATCATGTCAGCCAAACATGATTCATGCCTTCACAACCTTTATCATCAATAGTAACACATCCAGAAAGTAGTCTGATACTCTGTCAGTCAGTTCTTCCTCTGTTTTCACTGTCTCTCAGGAATCCGGTACTCAACTATTCATATCTTTTTCCTTGTCCATCACCGGAGGCTAAATCCTTGGAATATACCACTCAAGGTAGTCCTCTTGACTTCCCCAAATCTGCACTGCACCAAGACACTTCCTCTGAGAGATCCAGACCAATCTGTCGGACCTTGCCACATGCTCTGTTCTTGTTCACCGGACCACAACAATCTTCATTCTGACTTCCGGTAGAGACACACCATGACTTACGGATATGTGGGATGACCTTTGTTGCCATCAATGACAACAACCATGAATCCATATAGTGTCTCTTGCCAACAATCTCCCCCTTTGGCATTGATGGCAACACTTAGTGAAAAATGACTAAGTGTTTACACTATGCTCCCCCTTTGCTGATGCTCTGTCTTTATATACAATTTCCGGAACTCCCCCTTAGTTGGATTCCTCATTTTTCACTGCTCCTCACTCCCCCTTTGACATCAATGGCAAAGGGTAGGATCCGCACACCAAAATTTTCAAAAATTTTCTATACATAGCCGTATATTTACATACTCACATATACTGAAGAATGTCTGCAAAGGATGTCTTCAATTGGATCAGTTCTGTAGCCCAACTTTGCTTCATTCTATCCAAAATTGAGATGTGACCACTCAACAAAAATGCAAAAGCTTCTGCCCTCTTGAGATCTGTCGGATCATTTATTTGGGCGGTGGTCTGAGCATCACTGATGGCCTCATGCATAGTTTCTAACTTAGGGATTATAATCCTTCTAAGTTCTCCCATCCGGTTAGTGATATTCTTCCTTTCCTTCTCAAGATTCTTTATTTCATTCAAGACTGCAATAGTTTGACATTCTTGATTTATTATGGAGGAAGAGAGAGGATCAAAACTTTGAGATAAACTTTGTAGCTTGTCCTGTTCCTCTTTTATTTTCTTATCAATTGCTGCTGTTGCCTTTGACCAGGATATACAAAATTTGTAAATGTCACCGCCATCCTTAAGAGCATTTTCTAAGCTCTTTATTCCAATACTCATAATTCTCCTATCATTAGAGATTAATCCTAATACTTCTGAAAATCTTTTATCCAAAAATTCCTTCCGGACCTTTTCTTCAGCAGATTTTTCTAGAGATTCAAAATGTGTACTAACACTGCTGACTAAGGTTTTGAGATTACCGGAAGAGGAGGCTGTGGGATCCTTTTGAAAAGATGGCATGATCTTTTCTAGCACTCTAGATGCTACCTCCATAAGCTCACAGTCTTCCATGTGAGATTTCAGCAGCTTCTCTTTGACTTTCTCATTTGCAAATGAGGCTATTTTCATTGTTTGCACCGGTGACAAAGAGTCAAAATCTAATGGTCCTTTTAGCAGGTCTGGTTCATCAATTTCTATAGTGGCTTTTGTCAGGAATTCTTGAACAGTTTGTGCAGTGTCTCTTGCCGGAGACAGATGTTTCTTCTCTTCTGCAGTTTTGTCCTTTTGAATCTTTTCTCCTTCCTTACTCTTACCACTTTCAGTCGTGGTTTTCTCTGTTGGGGTGCTGTCAACCTCTTCTTCTTTAACTGCTGCTTCTTTCTCCTGTAGTTTCTCTTCTTCTTGGGATCCGGAGACTGTAGGGGAAACCGGAGGAGAGATGTTAGTCTGTTCAAGGCCCACTTCTTCCGGAGCAGATAATTCCAAATCCGCGGTTGTTTCTGCACCTAAGTCCTCTACAACAGGAAGATTGAACCTTTTGAAGGCCTTCCGGAGGATCTCTTTTGTCTCTTTGGCCACTTTGTCAGTCTCACCAAGCATGAGTTGATTCATCCTGGCTTTACTTCTGAACTCATCTTTGCAGTCTTTGAAGATTATGTTCATTGTCATGGGATCAATTTGAGGATATAGCTGAATAGCTATCTGCTTCCGGATCTCAAGATCTTTTGCATGAGCATTATTCTTTCTTATTTCTAATTCCTTTTCTAGGCTTTTAGGAATAAGAGATATGATCTCAATGAAAGCCTTATTGTATATGTTCAGATATTTGACTGTGGCTTCCTGCAGAATCCTTTGGTCAGCCTCATTGTAGTCATCATAAATTTCAGTCATTGGTTGAAGGTTTCCATCCACCATAACCGACTTGATTACACTCTCTAGAGACAGAGTGGGCTTTTCAACAGATACCTCTGCCATTTCATCCTTGTCTTGGCCTATGGAGGGTTTACCGGATCCTTTCTTCTTCTGCTTCTTTATTTCTTTTACTCCCTCATCTAACTCTGTTTCCGCTTCATCCTTTTGGCTTTCATAAGCCCTTGTGGCTTTTGTCTTAGATCTTTTACCGGATGCCTGGACTTCTGGTTTTGAGCTTTTGGTTGTGGGAGGTGCAAATCTTTTTGATGATCTGGTCCGGGTGGAAGTTTCAACCGGAACACTTTCTTTACTTTTCTTTTCTTCCTCAGCCTTCCTCTTTTCCCGGCTGGCATCAAGTGCCTCTTTTGAGATGCCTAGGCCTTGAGCAATATGCTCTACTTCTTTTCTCACCTTTCTCTTTATCTCAGGTTCCCTGAGTTCTATATGGATCTTTACACTCAGCTCCTCAAAGGTTCCAAACCTTTCTGCCTTTGGATCTTTGGGTTGACTTAGCATGTGTTGAACATGCAGCTCCACTATCTGTTCATCCACTTCATACCCCATGGGCATGATCCAGACAGTCCTTGGCTCCACTGCCTCCATTAGGCACTGATCAGTGTCCACCATAAAGCACACTGAGTCTTTGTATTTTTCAACAAGAGATTGGGGAATTCTTTCTCTTGTTTGCATCATGCTTTGGAAGTTTTTGAAGTATCCCCATAGGGCTGTATTTCTTGCTTTGGCATCCCCAAGCCCATGTAGATAGTCTCTTATTTGGACTGCAACAGGTTTGTCATTCTGCCATACCCATCCACTTGATCTGGGCAGCTCATTCATGAAGTAGAAGAATAGACATACAATAAGAGTACCATACTTAAAGGAATTCTTCTTGTCCTTCTTGATTTTCTGTATATTTTCCATTAATTGGCTTAAGAGCAGTTCGCAGAGATCATATTCTGCATTCTTCCTTAGCATCTCATAGGCAGTATATACTGCAGTTCCGGATACAAAATTCTCCCTGCTGGAGTGATAGATCTTGTATCCTATTATCATGGACACATACTTGATATCTGGATCAGAAATATCTTCAATGGTCATTGCCCTCTTATCAAATTTTGATCCGGTGGCCTCAGTTACAATGTTATTTTTGATAGATTTGAGGATAGGTATCCCTCCGGAAGAGTATAGACCAGTTACTGCTCTAATTACCTCTTTTGTGATCTTGCAGGGTCTATCCAGCCATAGGAAGTTGTCATGCATCCTGCTCAGTACATACCGGACCCATTCATCTTCTTCAAACCAGGGGAAATGAATAAATTGCTCAAATTGTTTCTTCTGGATATCCTTATACTCTGGTTTAAGCTCAAAAGCATTGTCTATCAGTTGCTTGTGATAGAGATCTCTCAATTTGAATTCCCCAAATTCCTCAATGCTTGCATGTATGTAAACCCTAATGTCTTCTGTGTGTAAAACTCCGTGAGGAACACTGGAAAATGCTCCTAAGGGATCTACCTCCAATGACTTGTATGGATGTTTCTTAAATTTAGGTCGGGGCCTATCTGAGATTTTCACTATATTTGGAGTGGCCATTTCTTCAAAGATTTGCAGTGAGATAATGAAAACGGAGAATACCTTATGCGCCTTCGGTTTGCACGGAGTGGTTGGATTGATTTCTTTATGCAATGACTTCGGTAGGAGATCTTTGGTGTGCTTGATGAATCTTGTTGCAGAGCTCCACTTTTCACTTCTTCTTGAGTGCAGAATGAGCAAATGCTTTTTGAGAAATCCGTTATATTGCTCCGCAAACCCTAATATCTGATGGCAATAAATGCTCGACCTATATTATTCCGGTTTGCCTTATCCGGATAGCTTAGAGTATCCCAGATTAGTCCTGATCTGTGAACATCATCCGGATCTTTCAATCATGAATAAATCGAGGTGACACATTACAAGAACATCCCAAACACTCTGTCCAATCCGCAGAATAAGACAATGCACTTCTGGATCTCTCCGGATCTTTTTGTAATCCTCTGTCATACCGGAGCATCTCCCGGAACAGGTCTTACTTGATCGATCACAGCTTCTTCATATCTCCATGCGGACCTCTAAAATCTTATCTGGATCATCTCAAGACTTATATCTTTAAACCCTTTACTCCGCATCTTGTGCCACATCCGGCACCACTTGATTGGCTGGGGGAACAGGATTTTCTTTGAGTCTCCCCCTGAGCCAGAGCTCACTTTTTAATTTCCGGAAGAAATATCAGCACCAGAGTCTAGTGCGGATCCAACCTCTACATTCTCTGAACTTTTCTTCACCCAAATCTTGCTCATCTGATTCCTAACTTCATCCGCATTCATCTTTTGTTTACCCTTGTCTTGATTCTGATTATACACCGGACCTCTTTTGTCCTGATTCTTGCTTCTGCAGACTTTAGCATTATGATCGGACCTATTACAGATTTGGCAAATAACATTTCTTTGCATATTTGACTGATAACCTCTTGATTTGCATTGATTAGCCATATGACCTACTCTATTGCATGTAAAGCATCTACCTTTGAATGAATTGTTTACTTGCATATTTCTGCATTCATGAGATTTGTGTCCATACCTTTTGCAGTTAAAGCACTGTCCGGAGAAGGATGAATTAATCTGATTCATTCTCTTTTTGCACTGATTAGCTTTGTGACCAAAGTGGTTGCAGCTGTGGCAGTATCCATTGAAAGATGGATATCTTTGAGCATTGGGCTGTCTTACCGAAGGTCTTCTAGGTCTGTTCCTTGGATTTTCTGATCCAAAATTCTTTTGACCGGATCCGGAGCTTTCTCCTTTCTCATATCCCAAACCATACTTGTCATCTATCCTCTTTTGACTTCCAAGAAGAACTTCAAGTTGAGCAGAACTTATCTTGAATTTCTCTTTATATTCATTTGCTGTTTGAAGGTCTCTTTTGAGAGAGGCAATTTGATCCTCAAGTTTTTCTTCATTATCTTTGGCATCTTCAAGATCAGATTCAAGATGTCTGATAATCCTGTCCATCTGGTGGCATTCTTCTGATTTTTCTTTAAGAGATTGTCTTAGATTGTCTTCAGCTTTTCTTTTTTCTTCAATCTCTTGAGTAAATTTTATAGTTCCTGATTCCATTTCATGTCTTAACATAATGACTTCTTTTGATAACTTTTCACATAACTTGGTTTGCTTAGTCAATTCTTCATTTGTATTGCTTTCTTCACTTTGTCTTGCCAATTGTTGGAGCAGCTCCTTTCTCTTTTTCATAGAGAGACTTAATTTGTCTTTTAATTCTCTCATGAATTCATCAGCCTGTTTGAGTCTTTCCTTTAATTCATTGACTTCAGAATTTGACTGTTCAAGGTCCTCAAGGGCAGTCTTGAGTTGCTCCCTTAAACCATATGCATCCATTTGAACTCCCAGATCTTCCTCAAGCTATTAGGCTCTATTAGGAGGAACTTAGCTCTGATACCAATTGTTGATAACTGAGAGGGGGGGTGAATCAGTTATCCTAATTATTTCCCTTTTTTAACTTTCTTATTAATTAGTGCAGCATTGAATTAAACACAAAAATATTATCATGAAATAAGAAACACATGACACAGTATTTTTGACGTGGAAACCCTGTTAAGGGAGAAAACCACGGGGTGATTAACCCAAAAATTATTCTCTGTTAGAAGAATAGGAAATTACAAAATGGCACTTGCCAATTAGGGCTCACTGCCCGAGCACACTGCTCACAAAGAGGCCCACTGCCTACAAGGAGACACACTGTCTACAAAGTGATAAGAATCACAGTCTTGAACTGATTGGAAGCATCTGCATATGCTAGAGTTCAGTTCCGATTAGGCTCAGTACACTGATCTGCTGCACTTCATCTTTCCTCTGTTCTTTATTCTGCTATCCTTTCACATACCGGATCTTTCTTGCTACTTCTGCTCTGTTCTGCACTTATTCGCATATACCTTCACACAATCATGCACTTCACAACTAAATCCATCCTCTATATATATCCGCACAAGTAATTTCATCACTTTTCTAGTCGGCATCCGGAACAGTCTAGTTTCTTACAAACTCTGTTCTGTCGGCTGAATCCTTGCTCACCAAGCAATGCGGATCAAGCATATACTTGTAGATATAATTAATCATGTCAGCCAAACATGATTCATGCCTTCACAACCTTTATCATCAACAGTAACACATCCGGAAAGTAGTCTGATACTCTGTCAGTCAGTTCTTCCTCTGTTTTCACTGTCTCTCAGGAATCCGGTACTCAACTATTCATATCTTTTTCCTTGTCCATCACCGGAGGCTAAATCCTTGGAATATACCACTCAAGGTAGTCCTCTTGACTTCCCCAAATCCACACTGCACCAAGACACTTCCTCTGAGAGATCCGGACCAATCTGTCGGACCTTGCCACATGCTCTGTTCTTGTTCACCGGACCACAACAATCTTCATTCTGACTTCCGGTAGAGACACACCATGACTTGTGGATATGTGGGATGACCTTTGTTGCCATCAATGACAACAACCATGAATCCATATACTGTCTCTTGCCAATAACCTCTACTGATGCCTTTACTTGGTCAAATGCACTCTACACCACTGCAATGTTGTGTACTGGTGGATAAACTCTATCCGGGACTACGACTTAATCTACTCGATCTCCAACTGGTGTACCTGGAACCAGATCCGTTCGTGGTAGTCCCACCTTTCCTATTGTGGGTTTAGATGCTGCTACCTTTGTCTGCACTGTGGGGTAAACTTACCCATCACGGGAACTATAGGCTGGAGACTCTGCAACCAAAGCATAGGAAATTGGTGATGTTGGTTCTAGATAAATGAGTAAACTGTCTTGACTACTAATCTACCTCCATGCTAAACTCTATTTCTTGGGGGTGGGTGGGAGATATAGTTCTGCCTCTGTTCCAAATGGCTATGTCTCTACACCTGTCTCTGTCTATCTCGCCCTTGCCTTCAAGGGTGGTTCATATGGTTCATAGATTGTCATGGTAAATGGGATCAACCAATAGGGATAGTAGGGCAGTAGGGATAGTAGGGCCTACCTACCCTATAAAATATATATGACTTACCTTCATATGGACCTAGGACTAGCTCCGCCCTTGCCCTAGCCACTGGGACTGGCTCTCAAATTGGCAACAATTAGGCCCTATTCCTCATTGGGGTGCTACCTCTGCAAGTACCATTGTTTCTCTCATCACAATATAGTTCTTGGAATGCTCCCTCTACTGATGTTAGTGAAACTAAATCCCTTGGCTATGGATTTGAATCTAGGAATGACACTCAATCAGATACCTGCACTACTCTATCTATTGCTTCTGACTATGCCTCTGCCTATATATTCCATGACCCCCCCACCCCTTTCTAATAGTTATAGTAGGGCCCTCTCTTTCCTTTTCCTTAGCTACGGCTTTAGATCTGTTGTTGTTCGCTATGCTCCTACTGCCTTTGGCTTTGCCTACGCTACCTATGCCTCTTTTGCAGGCTAGTTTAGTTGTTGTTTAGTTATAAGGGGAGGCAATAGCCCCATGGGGTGGGTGATAGGCAATAGAGCCCTCTAGTCAGGAATTCAAGATCAACTCTGATCGTTGGTTCCCTTTGTAGGAGGTTCCCTTTTAGCTACAACTGCAATTGGTTATGAATCAACAAGATTGAATAGAGAACCTACTAATATCTTGTTGATTCATAACCAATGGCCCCAGGGGGGAGATATAGGTTCTCCCTCCCGCGATAACTAATCAGATAGCCAAGGAATGAAGATCAATTCCGATCGCTAGTTCTCATACATCTTGATGAAAAGAAATAGGTTCCATGGTTGGGAGGAGCTTGTCTCCTTCATTCGCTTGAGATAATTAGAAGTTGGAAAGTCAAGTTTATAAGCAGAATAATAGAAAAGAAGGGCACCCACCCAATGTATCCCAGGGGGGAGATATAGAGTTGGGTGGGAATGAAGGTCGGGGCTGGGTGGGGGGCTAATGGGAAACGGACCCCCCGGGAGGTTTCTCCAATTAATTCTATTTGTTGGGCCACTTCAATAGATGTTGTTGTTCCGGGGTGGGTGGGAGGTTGAACGTTGGGGGGGAATTATGGTTGTTGTCTTTTGGTTTCTAGGGGCCTAATAGATAGTAGGGCCCTATGTAGTAGAGGCAAGAGGTAGGGCCTGCCTAGGGAGTAGAGTCCTCCCTATGTATCGAGGCTCTCCTCTCTGCTCGGCAATGGTTTGATGCGTATTGAGGCTTTCCTCTCTCCTTGGCAATGGTTTTAGAGTAGGTTACCCAGGGGTGGGTGGGAGGAGATAGCATCCTCTATCGGATCGTCTGGTTGTTGATTAGTGAGAACGAGTAGAGTCCTTCCTGGGTATGGATTCTCTGCTCTTTATTGTTCCTTCTCCATTCAAGAGGGAAGGGACTAGCCCCCAAGTTGTGGATAGGGCTGCCTATAGGATTATTCTAAAGGTAATCCACTGCTCTTGGTAGTAGGTCAAGGCCTAGGAGTATCGGTAGCCCTACGCGGGCAGGGTATTGGAGTGGCATCCGCAGCTATAATGTCGAGGCGAGGTGTGCTTCTATTGGGTGTAAGAGGTCAAACTGTCAAGTATAGTGCTAGGAGCATATCGACTCCCTATTTATAGAACTCCTCTGGTGCCTTCCTCCCTGGTAAGCTATGTCCCCATTTCTAATGGGGGAGCCTTACTCTCCTCGGCGGGGGTGCTCGACCTCAATACCTATGCCGGAAGAAGGAAGTATATTCCTGCGAGGGTATCTCCTCGTCTGAGTGGCCTGGCTAGATAGTAGGGCTACTCCTGCTGTGCCAAAAGGTAAGCGGGCCCAAGGACCCAAGCTCAAGGACAGAGGCCCAAGGGGTGGGTGAAAGGTATTAACCACCCAAGGTGGGTGGGTGGATATAGTTACCCCCTGGGAGGTTTCAATTATCACCGTTTAGTTCCCCCCCACCCAACTAGAATTTGGGGGTTTGCCTAAATAAACCCCTGGATGAAGTCCTTCTGATAGAGGCATATTATGTATAAATGCTGAAATGTAGGGGGTTGACTTCAAACCCCTGGGCTTTCCCTGGGATGTTACGTATATAACCTTCCAGGGCATGTTATGTATATGACGATGATGCTGCATCAAGAAGTATTGACACTAGATGTCCTCCCCTCCAAATTGGAAGATTGGGTTGGCCCTCTCTATCTATGCGGGGAGATCCATCACTTCGGGAGGCTTTGGGGAACATTTTATTGAACCATTTTGAGGGCATTTTAGACCTCACCGTATCATCCTCCCACCCACCCCAGGGCAGATAACGGAACAAAGGTCAATGAGTGATAGGGAGTCATAGATTCCATGTTGTAGATGTAAAAAAAAACTTCTTTGAAAGATTAAGACCTCAATCTAAACCATCTTGGTATTGTACTCTAGAAATGAGAGTTAATAATGTAAGCTAGGAGGACTATGGGTGAAATTTATTTAAGATATCCTATGACTAGAATTGGTCAAATTGAATTCACTGTATGATGAGATAGTTTCTAAGTCGAGTTAGAAGTGTGTGAACAATCAACTACGTTCATTGTGAAATGCCTATTTATATTAAATCTTTGGCCAAAGTAATGCATCCATCTCTACATGCATTAGTCATTTCACTGTGCTCCAAACTTGCATAAGCATCCATTAGTGTCATACTTAGTTAGAAGGGATCTATAGTTGTCTGACCCTATTGGTTATGTAGGACACGACATTAGAAACTCAAATGGAAAAACCTGTTGGTTCTTTATATCTATTCCCTTCGTGAAGGGTAGGGCCACTTCTAGGAAGGAATGTGAGAGGGATCATTGGTCTGTGGTTGGAGGAAAAGCACTCTGGTGATGCTTTCCTTCCCAAGCAGATGACAAGACAAGACTTATGAAGATAGATATCAAAACTCTAGATGCAGTATATTTATTATTATGACTTGATAGTCAAATTTATGTAAACTATTCTGATTGCCATGAGCAAAATATTGTAATTATAAAGTGAAATATTTCACTAAAATGTTATCTTTGAATATGTTGTCATTTTCAGTTTTAAAAATATTCAGAAAAGATATGCTTTTTATTTATTTGATTATGCAAATGATTAATTTGTTAGCAAACAAATTCTTATGATAATTATGACCATTTACTTTCTAGCAAATTTGGTGTGTAAATCTGAGTAATATGAGAAGATATGTTACACTAAGGGGGGAGGATGTAATTCCTACCTATTTTAAACTTTACCATCGTATTTAATAGATGATTAGTTGTGTGTTAATCGTATTATTGGATAGATTTATGAAATTGATATACATTGGTGTTTTAGTGTCAGTGTTTTCATTTAAATGATTTAGTAGGCAATTAGAACAAGTTCCTTTAGTGTTATGCTTTTATATGAGTAATTGCACTTTGGTTGCATTGCTAGAATCGATCATTTAATTGAAATATGCCTATTAAATATTTATTATTTAATTATGTAATTGTATCAATCACTTTATCTATGGTTACATATTGGGTAGATGTGCATAATGTTTGAATTGAGTGTGCAATAAAATTACAAGGTGTTTGAGCAATAAGTAGGATGTGGAGAATGTTGGCATGGGATGTTTAGCTATCTCACCTTTCTTCTTGTGTTTTTGAAACCCATGAAAACCATATCCAAGTTGATTGCAACTCTAGATCCTCTTGTGTTAGACTCATAAAGGTGTCTTTGTGGGTGTGTTTAATTATTGCTTTACTATTTGTCTTTCTACTTTATATGTGCCGATAGGATTTAATAGTTCTTTTGATGTTTATAGTTAATGCTATTTACTGCTAGAATAGAGAAAAGCAATTATTTACTTTAGTTAAGTTTGCAAGATTATTTAGTGTAGGAAAGGCATTGTATTTTATTTATTTTATTTGTAGATTATACTTTTGAGTGAAATTAATTCTAATTTGTTTATTAGAATTATTTTTCTCAAATATAGAAATATTGAATTATGTGATTTGAGAAATAGATTGATTTTCTATTGTTAGAAAATATCTATTTTAGCTAATTCTCCTTAGTGAAAAATGTTTTTTGAGAAATAGATAAAAAGGTTTAAATTAATTTATTATTAGTTTTATATATGCAAAAAGTGTTTGCATTTTCATTTCATTATGCAATTGAGATAAATGGAGTGCAAAAATAGAGAAGAAAACATATTTCAAACCCTCCTTTGAAGAAAATGGGATTTTTACTTGCTTAGAATTCCTTAGATTGGGCTTCTATTTGAAAGAGACTCGTTGGGAAGAATCATTTGAGTTCATTGAGGTAATTTATATCTTTTTTGAATTTGAATTTGAGTTTTTGTTTCAAAATTTTAAGTTGTAGGAATATATTTTTTGAAAAAATAATTTTTCTACCTAAATTGTGGCAATTTTTTTGAAATTGTAAAATAATTTGAAAAGTTTGTTGTTGGGTAGAAAAGGAATAAGAGGGTATTCTTAAAAAATAAATTTTGCAAGTTTTGGTTTTTGTGAAAAATATATGAATTTGCATGTTTAACCTTATTAGATCCTTTCGAAAATGTTTTGTTTTGAAAAGTGTGATGTTGGGAAAATTGAGATTAAAAGGGCATTTTTAGAAAATTAAATTTTCATCTTTTTCATAATTAAGAAAATTTGGGGAAAATTTTGGAAAGGATGCTTCAAGATCCATCAATTGCGGACCTTGGATATTTTTGAAATTATTTTATTCTATCAAACTTTGAAAATTATGAAAAGTGGAAGTTATGTGGAATAGTGAATTATCCCATGGATTTTAATTTATATATGAACAAGGAAGTATGTTTTCTAGGAAAACAACTCTCTTATTTTTGGGCTCCTTGATGAAGGTTGACCCCTAAATTGTGTAGGATAGGGGGGTATTTGTAGGAGGCTTGGGGTACTCAAGACACCCAACTCACTAGGTGAGTTTCAAGGCAAGGAACACATTGAAAAAGTGTCTCTTTCTTAAAATGAATAACAAGAGTGTCAAAACATCCAACTCATTAGATGATCTTAGAGGGAAGGAGTGCACTGAAAAAGTGTCTCTTGGGATTTCTTTGTATAAAAATGGATGTGTAAAATCTTGAAAATAATAACTTTCATTAATCAACTATGTTATGAAAGATTAGATGAGTGATGTGCACTAAAGAAGCGTCACACTACCTTTTTGAGAAGCATCCACACAGTGAATGCTTACTTGAGACCTTTGTGGACTATGTCAATTTCTATCTTGGTTATGGAGAACCAAGGGGAAGTCCACCCCAATGTGTTCGCTACCCTCCTCCTGTCCTTGTGGTTGGATTGAGTGTATCCAAACTTGTGTTGAGATAAACCAAGTTGTCCTATATGAGAGTGGTAGGAGGCCTTCATGAGGCTACTATATGACTGGTGGTTGACCTTCTTGAGGCTCCTATATGATTGGTGGGAAACCTTCTTGAGGCTCTTGTGTGAGTGTTGGCATCCATCTTGAGGCTTATACATGTCAGTGTTGGCTTCCATCTTGAGGCTCTTGTATGTGTATATATTTATGCATTGTGTATTGATTAACATATGTGCCGTATGTTGCCTTGCATGCCTGACTTGGTGTGAGTTTTTCCATGTATTCCTTCGATGTGTGTGATCTTTGGCCTTAATAGTGGTGTTGCCATGATCTTCTTCTCTATAGCTCAAAGGTTGCTTAGAGTCAAAAGAGACATCTATCACACTTAGAAATGGTAATATAGTAGGGTGGTGGGTAACATTTCCCCACATTGGTCCTTAAGTAATATCTCTTGGGAGCTAAAAGAGTTCCTTATGCATTATTTTATATTGTGATCATGTTGTATTTTGTGATTATTAGAGCACCTAGGAGGTGGCTTAAATCATTGTTGTATAATTATTATTTGTATCATTTTTATATTGGAATGTGATCCTTCAATGTTTGGTAAGTAGCATCTATAATTTAATAATATTATGATATCATTTGGTTGAAAAACAATCCTTGTCTTGGAAGGAATTTTTCATGTTGTGAAAGCTATCTTAAATGTTGAAATGATTATATTAGGATGTTGGAGTCCTCTTTTGTATATTGTATTATTTTTCTATGTTATGTTTATGAGCTAGGTTGTTCCCACATAATGGATGAGAACTCAATCTTTGTATTTTACCCATCTCAACATTGGTGTCAAATGAGCATGGCATTTTGTATGGCATTTCTTATGTTCTGCTTGTATTTTAGCATGCTTTGGAAATGTATCTTATCTAATTATGAATTGTTCTATTGTTATATTTATTTTGAGATGGTTATTAATTAGATTCAATGTGAGTGCATTCATGTTGGATGTTTGTCCCTACAAGGTTTCATGATCGATCCTCCCTTTGGCTTATTGGTCATTTGTCAACATTGATTGGCTTGTTGGCCATTTGTTGATGTTGGTTGTTCTTGTGATGTATAGAAGTGTGTGTCATTGTTTCCACCTTCTCTCTTGTGCCTTGAGTGCCATTTCCTAGCGCTATGTGGTGGTTTTCATGCTTGAGTGTCTAATTGTGACATGTGAGTTACAATTGCATCACGACGAATTTGTTCATCTAGTTTTTGTTTAGCTAATGTCCTAGTGTGAAAGCTGGGGCATTACAAAATATGTTATCCTTATGAATGAATTGATAAAATTTAAATTAGTCACCATCAAATTTTATCACACATTTCCTTTTTTTAATGATTATAAACTTTAAATAGCATGTAATGAAATATGGATGGTATGACACCTATTGTGTTAAAACATGGATGTCATAAAAAATATTATATAGTAACATGCTGACCCTACTTCTAGTCATGGAAAATTTACGATAAATTTTCTTGAAAATTACTCTAATATTGTTAATTCAAGGATTAGGTATCATATTGAAATATATATTGATTATTGATAAATTAGTTAATAACAATTCAATTATTTTAAAATTTAGTATCTAGGTATCAAATAAAATTAGTTGATATATCAATTGATATATTGATGAGATTGTTAAAATAGTGAATTATTTTAAAATTTAGTATTTAGTATCAAATAAATTATTATTGTAATATCGAGGTATTAGATCAATTACTAATTTTGGTATCATATTGGAATTTATATATTGATCAACATGTCAATCGACTGAATTGTTAATTTGGTAATTTTATTTTTAATTTAGTAACTAGGTATCAAATCAATTACTAATTTAGGGTTTCAGTATCATATTAAATATATCAATATTAATATATCAATTAGTATCAATTGATATATAAGGATTAGCTAGATGTGTCACCATTTAAATGGGTCAATCAATTACTAATAGATTAATATTAATCAATTATACTTTAGGGTTTAGGTATCATATTGAAATATATTGATATTGATATATTGATTATATGCTATCCTTTTGAATGACTTGATAAAATTTAAATGGGTCACCATTAACTTTTATCACACATTTCCTATTTTGATGAATATAAACTTTAGCATACCATGAAATGTGGATGGTATGACACCCATTGTGTGAATCCATGGATGTCATAAAAAAACATTATATAGTAACATGTTGACCCTACTCCTAGTCATTGAAAATTCACCATGAATTGTCTTGAACATTACTCTAAGATTTTAACTAAACTAATTCTAAAAAGTGATCTCATACCTTGATCTAGGTATTAATTTAATTTTACTTTTCTTGAACATATTAATGGAATTGTTAATTTAGTATCAAGGTATCAAATTAATTGTCAATTTAGGGATTAGGTATCATATTGAAATATTGATTATTGATATACCATTTAATACCAATTGAAATATTAATATTACTTAATATTAATCAATAATATATTGATTTATAAATCAATCATTATCATTCAATATAACCATTGGTATCAATTGATATGTTAATTTATATATTGATTGAATTGTTAATTTGGCGAGTTGTTAATTTAGTATGTAGGTATTAGATCAGATGTTAATTTCTAAGGTTTCTATTGTATCATATTAAATTTTATAGGTATTGATTGTCTATGTATATTGATTGATATATCAATGGGATTGCTAATTTAGTTAAGTATTTTAATATTTAGTATCTAGGTATCAAATAAAATCAGTCTTGATATATCAATTGATATATTGATGAAATTTTTGATTTAGTGAGTTATTTTAGATAACATTTTTCTATTTGAAATGTGTTTAATAAGGTTTAAGTAATATTTGTGGACTAAATTATTTTATGCTAAACCCTAATTTTTGGCATCAAACTACTACAAACCCTAAACCCTAAATTTAGAGTTTAGGGTTTAGGGATTATAGTTTAGGCCCTAGGGTTTAAAGTAAGGGCTAAGATTTAAGTTATAAAGTTTAGAGTTTGATCTAAGGTTTTAGGGTTCCATAAATGCATAAATACATTAAAAAATAGGGAAAAAACTCTAAAAAACAACAAAAAATGCTTATACTACAGAGGTGCCTACCTCAAAACTTTGTCAACTAGATCTCATGGATGAGTATGTGGAATTGGGACATTGTTAAGGATGCTAGATGTAGATGCTCATTATGCTTTTCTTTTCCAAGTAATTTTCATTGTTGAAACGAAAAAAAATGTGAAACAAATTTAATACCTTTTTGGAATGAGTATGTTAGGATTAAGTTGCCATCAATATTATAAATCTAATTAATTTAATTACTCCTAATATTATAATTGTAAATTAAAAAATAAGGGAAGTAGAATTCATCAACTAGAGTAATTATTTAATTATCATGACTTGTAATATTTATTTATTTATATCTCAAGAGAGTAAATAGATGAAATAGGGGCATCTAAGTTTATTAATTCACTTATGAAAAGTGTAGTAGTACCTTCCTAGATTATAGCTTACATGTTGTAAGAGAATCAGTTATATTTGGAGAGCTATGATAGAGCATCTTATGACAAAATGTCAGAAGGTGTAAGAGGCTATTTTTGGCCTATTGTTGACTTTCCTAGAGGTGGGAGTGGGATTTTCTGTATCTTGGGTACATTATTCAATGCAGGGGTTATGACAGATGTAAGACACTAAAATTATCTAGATTCCCAAGATGGGTACCATGTTCTTGGATACTTCTTCTGTAAGCTTGTAATTTCTATTTGCTAGAGGAAGAGAATCATATGAGAGTATTTTTATTTACAGGTACACAGGTGCAGTTGGACTTGGATGTAGCATTGAAAGAAATTGATAATACAAATTTGTCATCTTTTCTTGGTGGAGTTTTTTACTCGAAAGGGTTTTCTCCATGTAAATTGCTCTTGAGTATTTCATATTTCTTTGATGCTAGTCTATATCTTCATTTGATATTCTACAACATTGTTTCACGTTTGCAAGTTTATTTTAGATTTCCACATTGTAGTGGTTTCCTTCATTTCTAACAAAGTACCCATTCCTAAATAGGTATGTGCTACTAATGGGTAGCCATTTAGGAATGAAATCTAAAATCTCAATGGTCTCCAGTTTTTATGAGTACATGTTTAGGTTCAGGGTTTCATTACCCTAATGACAACAATATTTAATAGATCAAACAAAACTGATTATTATGGTTATTGTCTAAGTAATTGACATGATAAATAATAAGAAATGAGTTATGTATATGCCCAATTAAAATGTAAATTTGATTATTCGTTATTTTAGCAATAAATGAGCAATATTTTAATAATGTAATGGTTGTCTAATCATATAAATTATCGATATGAAAGGAGACAACCAATGTCACTTGGCAATGATATGAAAAAATATTTATTTAAATTCTACCACTTTAAATATCATTGTTGTAGAGGTTCATAGATACCTTATTTAAAGGATTGAAACACAATTACACTAAAGAGGAATTGTTTAGTTTCAATGGGTAGATATGAGATGGGTGAATAATTATGTTGCTATTTGCTTATGGTTTACCTTATGTACAAGTAATAATTTATTGTCTAAATTTGAACATATAAAGGAGTTCAAGAATGATAGGTATTCACATCAAATAGTTAAGATTGTTTTTTTCAATTATATTTTCCATTAGAGGTTGATATAAATTTTTTTTATTTTAAAAATAAGTTAATGAATTTTATATTTATAATCTCATGTCAGAATTCATTCAAGAATCTTAATTTGGAGATTCATACATTAATGGTGGAAATGAATTGTTCAATTGAATATATGAGGGGTATAAATAAATAGGGATATAAAAAATGTAATTAAAAATAGGTACCTAGGGTATATGCTAAAATAGGGATATGTTAATAGGAATGGTGAAATAGGAGTGGGTATAAAATAATTTAATATTTAGAGGTAGATATGACAATTAGGGGTATTATTTAAGATTTCATGATTGAAGTGATATAGGATAAGTTTACTAAGTGAATCCCTTGAGTTCAATCATATTACTACAATCAAGTAGTTCACACATTTGTAGAAGTTTAATGGCCATACCAAATGTGCCATAGCACATCATTGCATTGAGTAAATAATTTTCATATCACTTTCCATGTAGATAGAATTTCTAATCTCTCTTTCTCTACTTTTCACTTTTTGTAGACTATTGAAGCAACTTGTTATTTGTTCCAATTTAACTTGTGTGATGAAAGAAACTTATTACATATATTTTATCTTTTTTGTAGATCTCTATGGAGCACTCTTACTAAGGATAGAAACACAATAAGCATCCAAGAATGGTCTATTAAGTTACATGGACTAAGTATTGTTTTGAAATGTTTCAATATTTACCTTTCATGTTGGCTTAGAATGTTCATATAATTTGAAATAAATGGTCCTATTAGATTCACATGCAAATCAAAGTCAAGATAAAATTTAATATTGAAACTTGCATACCCATGCCAATTCCCATTTTGTTTTTGGTTGATTTTGATGCAATGTCTTAATATAATTACATATCAAAAAGAGGCACACTCTTGTGCTAAGGTTGACTCATGCTCTAGTCCTTATGCATACCCATTTAATCCCCTTTACTCACATTCCACATATTCATCATTTGTTAGCCATTTGTCCATTCCTATTCACACACAATTCAATACATTCACTTCCTACCTTGATATAATAATCTTCCCCACCTAGATTAATTTTGATCCACTAGAGATTGAACCTAGTTCAATCCCAACCGGACATGGGATTGAACATGAACTTTAGACATTCCAAATCAACTTCCAAAGTTCCTACCTCTTTTGACTAGTTGTTATGATTCAACTTGACACATGTTTGTGTGACTCATTGCATTTTTTTGTTATTTAAAGACATTCATGTGTGTAATTAAGGAATATACAAACAATGCAAAATAAAGCAAGAACAAGGAGAAAGCACTAGAGCACATTTCATTTTCTAAGGAATAGAAAAACATAATATTCATCAAAGTCATATAGGACATCTACATGCACGTCCATGTTGTCTTTAATCAATCACTCAAAACAATAAATATAGTTTATTAATCGGTTGATCTAAGAGAACTTGACCCTATAAGAGATTTGACAATCTTTCCTAAAGTTTTTGTAAACACTTCCTTAATAGATTTAGAAACAGGGAAGGAAAAGGTGAATACACCAATGCACACACACTCCATTAGGTCATTCATGCATGGGCAAGCTCATTCCTATGTATTAGATCAAGGCCATAGTACTTGGGCTTTGACTCAACAGACTCTTATCTATACAACCACAAATTTTTTAGCCTACATAAAATCTAAAACATCCTTTAGACTAAGAGAATTAATTTATCACATACTTAACATCAATATTGTTTCTCAATCATTATTTTCAAAACTAAATACATATATCATTATTTATTTTTATATACTTATTACCATTTGTTAACCTAATTCGCAATTATTATTTTTAAATAAGTCAAGTTAATTTGATACTTATTAGTTACATTTGTATATATATTTTTAATTCTCCTTTTCTAAATTTTTCACATAAAATAATATCAAAATGTTTTCCTAATTATTAGTTTAATTATTTTTAATTAATATTTTAGACAACTAAAACCATTCTAACATCTCAAAAATCTTTTTTTTTAAATTATCACTATCAATAATTTTATATAAATTTTAAATTTTGACCTTGAAATATTGACATGACGGAGTCCCTTCATATAAAATTCAAGAAATATTTACAAATTTGATCACACTATCCTCATATCAAATATCCAACCATTCATATTTAACTCTTCATTCAAACATATCTACAATATTTTAAAGGAAAAAAAAGATATCACGCTTATCTACATAGTAGGGATGAAATTCATAATTAAGATGGTGAAATTTTTTTAAACTATTGGTCTTATTCTTGTTCAAATGTATAAAAGAACAAATGTTCAAAAATAAGATACTAATAAAAAGAGTTTAAATTTTATATTAATTAAGGTTATTCAAAATATTTATATATTGTAGTATTTTAGTTAATCATTGTGTATATTAATTTGATAAACACTATTTAAACACAAAAAAATAATTAAGAATATTCTTATTTTAATAACACATTAATAAATGAATATTATTATTGTAAATTTAGAAAAAATAAAAATTTTACTTTATAATTTTTTCTACTATCTGTTCATAAAATCCTTTTGTTTCTATAGATATTTAAATTTTTTAATTTAATAATAATTAATTTATAATTTTAATATTGGAATTTAGAAAATTGGAGTTTAGAAGCTTCATTAATATAATTTAAAATAATTCAAAAATATTGAACCCTTTAGAATTGTAAAAAGAAAATAAAATACTATTATATAATTTAAAACACTATTACTTATGTTAATATAATATTTTATGATTAATTAAAAATTATTTACTCTCAAGTTAATGTAAATTTTTAAAACATAACCCCATATATATAGAACCTTTGGATTAAAAGCAGCCAATTCAAAGTACAGACATAAGCTTTTATTCTGAACCTCAGGTCTCAAACACACACCACACAACTTTCTCATAATTAATAACTTATTAGGGTTGGTATTAATAACTTATCATAATAATTATTATAACCTTGTTTATTTGTATCCTAATTATTTGTACCCTAAAAAAATATATCTCCAGTTGTCTTTTAATCAATTTATTTTAAACTATAATTGTAATTATTGTATACTTTAATAATTTTAAATCATAATTATAAACTATTTGAACATAAAATAATAAACATTTATAATAAAATAATAATATAAATACATTATAGATAATAATGTATTCTATAGAATGATTGGCCACAAAATGTCTATTGATACAAATTATCCTATTGTTTCTGATCTTACAAAATAGTTAATATAACATAAGTTCTTTTTTTTTCTTTTGGCTTTATCATATGCTCATTGCTAGATAGTCCCAAAGCTTGGTTTTCTGGTTAAAAAAAATTCTAGCATCATTACTGTCAGATCTTTGATATAGCTACATAACAATAACTATGGATTTACAATAAAAGGAAAATCTCAACAGAGATCTCAAATCATCACTGTTGGCTTACAGTGCACAAAAATGAAATAAATCCATACTCAAATTTGATGTGCTTCCTTTCTAGTTAAAATGTAGAAAGTTCAAAGGTGGCACAATGCTAATCGAAGATTTAAGAATTTTAGAATCATTTGCTACCCACACCTTGATCACAACATCTGGCTAATTACCATTAATACTCAGTTATTGTTTTCAAAAACCAGAATTAGTTAGCTCTAATTGTTTTATTTTGCTGCTCTGTTAACCGGCTCTGCAGCAGGAGATAAAAGCAAAAATCCACAAAATAAGTGTCAAATAATACCGCTAGGTGGAGAGATTACAAATTCAGAAAGGAAAGAACACAAGAATTTGATAAGACACCATATTTATTGGTGTGAAACCAAATAAGATGTAATGCTAGTTAAAGGCAAGGGTTTAAGACCTTTTATTTCATGTACAATGGGATGCAAAAGCTTTTAACTGTTGAAACAATTAAAACAGAAAAATAGAGCTTCTGAAATGCATAGATAAAACTATAGATATTTGCTCCAAGCATTCCAAATTAATGGGGTACGAGATCAGTCTTCTTCCAAGCTCTCCATAAAAAAAAAGTTCTCAAATCCATGCATAAACCTTACAATAACTCCTGAGAAAGAAAAATGGGTTATGCCCAACACTTTTAAATATCATGGGTAAAGACTAACATTTGGATTGAAAGCAGCCAATTCAAAGTACAGACATAAGTTTTTATTCAGAACCTCAGGTTTCAAACACACACCACACAACTTTTTCAATTCTGAGACCTCAGGTTTCAAACACACCAAACAACTTTTTGAATTTTGAGGCATCTAAACATTCAACTAATCACTGGAAAAAGAAATGGACAATCACACGAGGATTTACCTAATCTAGGAAAGGCTAAATGTACCATCCTGCCCTGCAAACCCCAAACGATAAGGGCCAAAAGAGGGTAAGATTTTTCTTTTGACATAAATAGATAACATACACAAGATGCAGTTGTCGATTTGATAGATCGACAGCATTCATGGCCAAGTATGGCCGAATGCACAACCCGAAGGAGAGGACTAATTCACCCTCTAGAGAAAATATTATAAAACTACATTTTAAACACCAACCCAAATGTTCCTAAATCCCATCCACTTTTAAACATAGGCCATAATGATCATAGTACAAGCTAATTCAATCCCCACACCAGAATCTGTAAGTCAAATATGAACAACATCACATTTCTTCTCATTAAATTACATGATTACATCTTCTCTCTTAAGAGAGTACAAAATTACATAAAGGAATATACAAGAACAAAGGCGTAACCATGAACATAATACAATAACTGAATGAGTACATCAACTGATAAAGTAACAGAGAGAGAGAGAACATCTCCAACTGGTGCTCTAATAACCTGTACACTGGTCTCCAATGGTGGTGGCAATGCCTCCCAACCATGTGGACTCATAAGAGACCACCCCACCGTGCTCTAAGATAGTCACAAGGCTATCAAAAATCCATTCACACAGGGGGATAAAGGCTTACACACACGCAACACATGGTGCAACATGACAATCAAGTTCTCAAGCACAACCCACTAGGAATCATTATCCACACTACAGATATGACACAGATGATCACATGAACACATCATAAGCACATTGTTTACGGAGAGGATAAATTAGGCACATGGAATAATGCCAATAAAATATCACACAAAGAGAAAGGGTGAGAAGATTGGGGGGGGGGGGGGGGGCAGCAGTAAAGAAGTGACTAAACAATGTATACTCATCTCACAAACTCATACCATTCATAGAACATATGATTCTTATAACCTCCAATGGGTTGAACTAGTGAGCATTCTTTCTCAATGCTACATTAAGAGCTACATTCCCAGCCCACGATATCATCTACACCCATGACTGAAAATCTCAACTTGCATTCATAAGAATTAAGCAAACACGTGAGGACCCACACTTGAGGGCATAACACATAAAATGTTACTACATCAATAACAAGGGTATAACATTTGTGAGTAGTGGAATTGTCTAAAAAAAAAGAACTAATAGGTTTGTCTCTACCGAATTTCACATAAGGATAAGTGAACAAAGACACAATCATAACACCAATACCACCACCAAGACAAAGCATACCTTAAAAGGAATCTTACAAATAGGCAACCATTTCTATGAATAAGTTAATGGAAGTACATGTAATCAAGTCCCTAAGGGTCTATAAAAGAATCCTGAGGGAAAACCATATCGTCATCTTTAAAATGGAATTTAAAAGCAGCCATTGATACTAATTCCGATGCTGCTACAATCACTGGATCTGCAGTGACTGGTTCCTAATAGGTGTAACTATAGATTCAATACATTTACTTAATGTTGTGGAAGAGGAGGAAAGGGAATTATTTCTCTACCTTCATAGTGAAAAGTTGGCAATCACATTTGATTTGTTAAACATGCCCCGTAGAGCAACTATTAGAGTTGTTAAGAACCTTTTAGTATGTGTTGATTGCCACACTGCAACGAAACTTATTTCTGAGATTGTTGCAAGAGAAATTGATGTGAGAGATGTGAACCATCTCCATCATTAAAACAAGGACAATTTTCTTGTGGAAATTATTGGTGATGCTAAATGAAGCAAAACTAAAGAATTTGGCTTACACTATAATAATATGTTGCATCAAATCTCCAGTAATGATGAAGCGATATCCATCAAAGAATAACGGAAGAGGAATTTTGTCAGATGTTATAGTAGTTACAAGCTCCCTGGTATACATGTATGCAAAAATGGAAGCATAGGCAGGGCATGCAAATTGTTTGACAGAATGCCTGGAGGAGATGTTAACTCATTAACTGCAGCGATAGCAAGATAAGAAGAAAAATGGATTTGTTTAGAGAGGCTTTAGAAACCTTTAAGCAAATGCAACTGGTGGATGAAAAGCCAGACTCCACAACCTTACCACATCCTCACTACCTGTGCCAAAACGGATGTACAAGTAAGGCACACAAACTATTTGGCAAAATGCCTAAAACAAATGCAGTGTCATGGACTGCAATAGTCATAGGGTAGGCCCAAAATGGGTTTGTTACAAAGGCCTTAGAAACCATCAAGCATATGCTATTGGGAGGTGTAAAGCAAGACAAGACAACCTTTTCCAGCATGCACGCCGCCTGCCCAAAATGGGAGCTATGGAACAGGGTATGGAGGCAAACAAAGCATCATGGACGAGGACTTTTATCAGATATAATAGTTGGAAATGCTCTGTTCAACATGTCTACAAAAGGTGGAGGCATAGCCAGGACACTTGATCTATCCTCAATATATTCACTATAAGATCGAACCCTTGCTTTATTCAAATCTAAAAATTAGAAAACACATGATCTTTCTTTGAAATCCTTTATCCAATGAATCAAGGGAATAGCTTAGCATGTAAAAAAAAAATTCAAAGAAAGAGGCAATGTAATTATCTTGCATTGGAAAAAAAGTTTTGGCATATTCTTCCAAACGTAGGAATGCGGTTTCAAATTTTCTATGCATAAGGAAATTGCAGCAAACAACTTTAGTTTTATTTTTGTACTGGAAAAACAAAGAACTGAGGCACATACCTCTTACCAAAACACACACCCCTTCAGTGTACCTCTAATCTTGCAGATTGATATGCTTGCCTAAATGATTCACCTCCTCCTGTGATTTCTCTCTGCCTGCGTTTCCTCCCCCCATTTATTTATTTATTTATTTATTTTTTCTGTCATTTGTTTGTAAGAGATTCCCAAAATATATCTTTGTTGACTCTCTTTCCCTCCAACCATAAATTTCCTCACCCAATGCAAAGATATTTCTTCCACCATTAACATTCTCACCCACTTGTTTAAAATGGGTGACCCACCCCCACCAAACTCTCTGTCGTCAGCCAGAGAGGGTTGTTACATCCTACCCCCTAGGACTAAGCTTACTCTTGGAAGCCTGCAAATGCTAAGATACAACCAAAGCACACACTAGCCCAAGAAACTCGATACCATTATAAAAATCAGGTTATCACATGCACAATTACATGCAATCAGACCCAGTACATGGGTAAGGAATAGGCAAGGCACTCATTCCTACAAAAATATACATTAGCATAAAATAATTTCTTCCAATCAAAATAAAGAATGATGCCAAGGAAACCACATCAAATTGTCAATAGAAACCAAGGAGAAAAGTCTCAACCACTGCACTGGCAAACTACACATGACCATAAGGGGCAATCCAGACATTACTGTTAGGTAACTGGATGATAAGACAACAACACGGGAACACTGCACTAGCAGGGTACAATGGCTAGGGTAGGGAACAGGGCCTGTGACTATCTCCAGTAACCACCATCGGGGATAATAAGAGTATGCTCAGGCCTGTGAGTCCAGGCGGAGTTGATACCCAATACCTGCATCACTTCGATCACACGTCAAGGTACATGTGCATATAACATACATTATAGCTAAAACAACAGTAAGCATGTAATCCAGCATGATAACCAATCATGTCAACATCATAATAATATTGGAATCCATCAAGGAAAAGCAACAACCATCGATTTGCACATATATACCAACATAAACCACACAATTTTCTCATAATTTGCAGAAAAATACACTTTCAAGACATAAAATTTTTAATTCTCTGACTATTATATGCATCTATCTATAAAATGGAGCACACATACACACATATACATAATTTCAACCTCTGATTTCATAGAATGCATGACATCTCTTTACATATAATGCAATAGTTTGTCACTTTTCAAGGCATAATGATGCAAATTTTCTTCTCTTCTATATATAATATGCAACTACATACATGACAATTGTACAACCTACATATACATAAATACTCATTCACATCACAAGGCTACACTAGGGGTTCACATGGATGTCGCAGTACCATCCAAATCCAACATATCCATGAGTCCATAACCAATAACCATGTCCAATGTCCATATCCATGTGTCTTGATGGCATTGACCCACCTAGTGAGTGTTTCCATACAAGCCACAATGACCTATCTTTTCTTTGTGTAAGGGTTTTAGCCTCCAAGAGATAGTCGAACAATAGAAAGGTTGTGAATTAGAGCTTAGAACAACTCACACATACCCCCATCCTCAAGGGTTTCCCTACGTCTACTTCCTTGTATACACTTAAATAGGTGGATCTCACCATACTCGATGAGGAATCACATCACAACACAAGACCAACATTTGAAAATAGAAAAGTTAATGAGTTTAGCCACCAAAAATATAAATAAGAGTAAATCTCAATTCCAACAATAAAGTAAGAAAAAAAATTGCGCATAATCTTCAACAATAAATTAAATGTAACTGCAAAGAGTTACATGCCAAGAAAACCATCCGTGGCTAAAGCAATACAAGCAAGATAAACCCAAGTGTTGGTTCGCACAAGAAAAGTAAAAATCACCAATAACTGAAAGGAAGATTCACAATATTCGAAATATACACATTACAACACTATGTGACTATCACTAGTCACCACACGAGGAAGGAGGAAAACAAGCATGACTATCTCAACAGTCCTTCATGTGGGTGCGGCCTACTCACACAACCTCACATGGAAAGGTATTGTGCTGGAACTCCCAGGTCACATACCTCATGCGGCGCGACCACGCATGGTATACGCCAAGCAAAGAAAGCATGCAATAGCCAAATACCGCATGGCAATTTCCTACTCATAGGAACATCCTGCATAGTGCGTAGCCATGGAGAAAGCACATGCGGCAACACACCAAGCCAAAGGTGCACATGGCTAGGTTCAACTCACATGCCAACTGATTAGAATCAAGGAACTCTTGAGCAAACCCTCTACTCCATGCAAGCAACCACTTCTCTCATCACAAGTAGGAACACAACATATATACTACATCATCACATATCTAGGTAAGTGGCATCGTGTCCTCAACCTCGGCTCACTACCATCAGTGACATGGCATCCTCACCAGCACTGTGTCAGAACACTAGTGGGGGGTGGCATCATATCTAAAACAATCACATTAGGGTAAGATCATAGCTGTCATAGGTGCTCATACCATAAACTAATATCATCCTCAAGAACTAAGGGGATTAGGCTAACATTGTATGAACCAAGTATCTGGTCCATTAATAAGGGGAAGTAGTGAGTACTTTCCTAGGAGGTTGAAACAATTACCGTCATTTCGCACTGCCATTATATGTACGCTGTGCAATTCCCTCCCAAGGAACTTTGTTGCCGCTACTACCCTCCACATATTGAGTTATCAACAACCGTTGGGTTGGCAGTCAATAGGGTGACAACAGGAAAACACATAAATGGTATGGTTTTCTCCCATACATATCCTCCATGGATGGGTACACAATGTCACCATCCCATGGGCACACATCTCAAGTACTAGTTAATCACAACACTCAATAGGAATACATAAATTACAACCACATTTTCTCTTACCCGGGCAATACCATAGTTCACCCATGACTATGCAACATAATGCAAGTTACACAACTTTACCAAACAATAGGTACTCCCAAATAACCATACCAATTTTCCTCTTTTGACAAGGGCAACTCATTACCCATAACATCATAAATTCACCTTGCAATTCTATCAACATAACACAATAGTGTATGAACATGTATAGCATCATCACTTTCACTTTTACATCAATGCATAAACATAAGTAACATTTTTCACAATCATTATTACAGTCGCTTCTATAATCACATAATGATATACATCTCATAATGACACATTATACAACATCATGTCACAAGTCATAGGAATACCATTCGTTCACAAGAGAATTGGATGCTAATAACATAATGAAATGAGTTTTGTTTGAGGAATTCTAATCATTTCTCTACATTTGCATCCATACATATTAACTTAAGTAACCATGGTCATGTCAATAGCATTCACTATTTTCAGTTGCATTAAAATACAAACATTCAGCTATAAAGTCTCATTGAAATCCATAATGCAATTACCATTCTCATATAAACTCATTAAGTAAGGAGGCACTAATAAACATGTAACCACTTTCAATACATAACCATAACAAGCATAAAGTCTTCTTCACTCCTGTCTCACTAAATCTTTTACTTATTGTAACTTCCACATGCTAGTTAAATCCATAAGCCATCAATCTAACATCTAAGAAAAGGAGAGAAAGATAGATTTCATCTCAAATCAAGACATGACATGCCATCCAATATTCATCATATAACATGCAAATTCTACTAAGGGAAAGTTTAAGGCACCATTAGTATTCCAATTACTTCAATATGTTATCAAGGATGATAAATTGTAGCAACTCAAGCACATTAAGAGGTTATAAGAAAAATTAGCAATCATCCAACACTTACAAGAGAGCATGCAACGTTTATTCTAATCTATCCACATCCGCAACCATCTTCACACAAGGCAGAACATTCCTACCCTCATCTTATAACATGGGAGAGTGATCACTCTTAACCATGGGAGACTCTCAACAAAGGTCAATAGTCTAGTCCGATTGAGTAAGGTAAGGCCAAGGAGGCTATTTCCTCCATGATTTCTAAGAATTGGGTTGTAACTTAACCCACTAATGCCATGCTAAGGCATGAAAGCAATTAAGACTATGAAAATAATTTAACAAGCTCATGCCACACACACTAAACACAATGAAACATAGAAGGCTCAAGTACACTAGAGCTCTTAGTGTGTGAACATGGGCTCTAATACCAGATGTAATATCCTACCCCGCAGACCCCAAAGGGTAAGGGCCAAAAGAGGGTAAGAATTTTGTTTTGACATAAATAGATAACATACACAAGATGCAATTGTTGATTTGATAGATTGACAACATTCATAGCTATGTATGGCCGAATGTGCAACCCGCATGAGAGGACTAATTCACCCTCCAGAGAAAACATTATAAAACTACATTCATTTTAATCACCAACCCAAATGTTCTTAAATCCCATCTATTTTTAAACATAGGCCATAATGATCATAGTACAAGCGGATCCGATCCCCACACCAGAATCTGTAAGTCAAATAAAAACATCACATTTCTTCTCATTAAATTACATGATTACATCTTCTCTCTTAAGAGAGAAGAAAATTACATAAAGAAATGTACAAGAACAAAGGCGTAATCATGAACATGATACAATATCTAAATGAGTACATCAACTAATAAAGTAATGAAAAGAGAAAACATCTCCAACTGGTGCTCCAATAACCTGAACACCGGTCCCCAATGGTGGTGGCAATGCCTCCCAACCATGTGGACTCATAAGAGACCACCCCACTATGCTCGGAGGTAGTCACAAGGCCATCAAAACACCATTCACACATGGAGATAAAGGCTTACACACATGCAAGACATAGTACAACACAACAATCAAGCTCTCAAGCACAACCCACTGGAAATCACTATCCACACTACGGATATGACACAGATGATCACATGAACACATCATAAGAACGTTGTTCATGGAGAGGATAAATTAGGCACATGGAATCATGCCAATAAAATACCACACAAGGAGAAGGGGAGGGAAGATGGGGGGCAGCAGTAAAGAAGTGACTAAACAATGTATACTCGTCTCACAAACTCATACCATTCATAGAACACATGATTCTTATAACCTCCAATGGGTCTAACTAGTGAGCACTCTTTCTCAACACCACATTAAGAGCCACATTCCCATCCCACCATATCATCTACACCCATGACTGAAAATATCAACTTGCATTCATAAGAATTAAGCAAACACATCAGGGCCCACACTTGAGGGCATAACACATAAAATGTTACTACAACAATAACAAGGGTATAACATTTGTGAGTAGTGGAATTGTCTAAAAAAAAGAACTAATAGGTTTGTCTCTACCGAATTTTGCTTAAGGATAAGTGAACAAAGACACAATCATAACACCAATACCACCACCGAGACAAAGCATACCTTAAAAGGAATCTTACAAATAGGTAACCATATCGTCCTTTTTAAAATGGAATTTAAAAGCAGCCATTGATACTAATTCCCATGCTGCTACAATCACTAGATCTACAATGACTGGTTCCTAACAGGGGCAACTATAGATTCAATACATTTACTTAATGTTGTGGAAGAGGAGGAAAGGGAATTATTTCTCTGCCTTCATAGTGAAAAATTGGCAGTCACATTTGATTTGTTAAACATGCCCCGTAGAGCAATTATTAGAGTTGTTAAGAACCTTTTAGTATGTGCTAATTGCCGCACTACAACGAAACTTATTTCTGAGATTGTTGCAAGAGAAATTGATGTGAGAGATGTGAACCATCTCCATCATTAAATCAAGGACAATTTTCGTGTGGAAATTATTGGTGATGCTAAATGAAGCAAAACTAAAGAATCAGGCTTACACTATAATAATATGTTGCGTCAGATCTCTAGTAATAATGAAGCGACATCCATCAAAGAATAATGGAAGAGGAATTTTGTTAGATGTTATAGTAGTTGCAAGCACCTTGGTATACATGTATGTAAAAATAGAAGCATAGGCAGGGCATGCAAACTGTTTGACAGAATGCCTGGAGGAGATGTTAACTCATTGACTGCAATGATTGCAGGATAAGAACAAAAATGAATTTCTTTAGAGAGGCTTTAGAAACTTTTAAACAAATGCAACTGGTGGATGAAAATCCAGACTCCACAACCTTACTGCATCCTCACTACCTATGCCAAAATGGAAGTATAGTGAAGGCACACAAACTATCTGAAAAAATGCCTAAAAGAAACGCAGTGTCATGGACTGCAATAGTCACAGGGTACGCAAAAAATGGGTTTGTTGCAAAGGCCTCATAAACCATCAAGAAAATGCTATTGGAAGGTGTAAAGCCAGACGACACAACCTTTCCCAGTATGCACGCTGCCTGCCCAAAATGGGAGCTATGGAACAGGGTATGGATGCCAACAAAGCATCACGGAAGAGGAGCTTTATCAGATATAATAGTTGGAAATGCTCTGTTAGACATGTATGCAAAAGGTGGAGACATAGCCAGGACGCGTGATCTGTCCTCAATATATTCACTATAAGATCGAACCCTTGCTTTATTCAAATCTAAAAATCAGAAAACACACGATCTTTCTTTGAAATCCCTTATCCGATGAATCAAGGGAATAGGTCAGCATGTAAAATAAATAAATTCAAGGAAAGAGGCAATGTAATTATCTTACATTAGAAAATAAGTTTTGGTATATTCTTCCAAACATAGGAATGGGGTTTCAGATTTTCTGTGCATAAGGAAATTGCAGAAAACAAGTTTAGTTTTTTTTTTGTGCTGGAAAAACAAAGAAGTGAGGTACATACCTCTTACCCAAATACACCCCCCTTCAGCGCACCTCTAATCTTGCAGATTGATATGCTTGCCTGAATGATTAGCCTCCTCCTGTGATTTCTCTCTGCCTATGTTTCCTTCCCCCGTCTCTTTTTTTTCTGTCCCTTGTTTGTAAGAGACTCCCAAAATATATCTCCGTTGACTCTCTTTACCTCCAGCCATAAATTTCCTCACCCAATGCAAAGATATTTCTTCTGCCATTAACATTCTCACCTACTTCTTTAAAATGGACAACCCACCCCCACCAAATTCTCTACCATCAGCGAGAGAGAGTTGTTACACTAAACCTAATCCAGGACAGGCTAAAAGCTAAATCATCAAGCCTCTACAGAATCAATTGTGTGAAGTCTAGACTATAATAGGAAGCAATCACAGAAAAAAAAAGTTGTATACCTCATTTTTTCTTGCTTTCACAAAATTGAACAGTAATGTAGCTTAGTTACTTTTTTAAAATTCACGTAAAAAGAATGCTCAGGACCCTATAACAATCCCCATGATATTTAACTGTTTCCACACTTCTGTTGTGTTTTTCTTCATTAAAATCCCACAAATACATCAAAACTTATTTTTCTTTTTTATATGTAACAAAACCTTTCTACAAAACTTTATATCTTCAATACATGCAATTTCAATTACTGTAGTGGAATTGAGCATGGAACGTGATGCCATGGATGTAGCAAATAAATCATACAACAATGAATATATAATATCAATCTTGAATTCAAGATATCTCTCTCTTCTATCTGCAATCCTATTATCCAATGATAATAAATTCATTGCATAATCATGCAACATTCAATTCAATTCATATGATAATTGAATTTGGATGGAGAAAGTATACAATGCATAGATTTATTTTCAAAAACATCTTGGGACAAAAACAGGGAAATGTATAGAATGTGTCCAACGCAAATGAAAGTCATTGTTAGGCAACTTGATTCTACTAATTTGTCAATGCAAGCTTTTTTTTTAATATTAGCAATCGGTTTTGCAGGATTTAAACCCTTGGGGCAAGTGCGAGTGCAATTCATGATGGTGTGACACCGGTATAACTTGAACTCATCATTTATGGCATCTCTCCATTCAGTTGTATACTCATCACGACTGTCACTTATCCACCTACAATCCAAACAAAAGATCACACTATTAAGTCTTGTTTTCATGCTATTATATCTATGGAAATACATACTTCAAGATGAGCTTTGCCAAAAAAAACTATAATTCCTAATAAGGCTGTGAAAATTCAATTAAGCCTTCTAAGCATATAGCCTGAGTTTCAGATCCAAATAGGAAAAATGCCTGGGGTTAGCTCCTTATTGACTACTAAAACATACATGAAGGAAAAACTATGTCCATATATTCAAACAATGATATAAATTTGTAGAGTGCTTAGCCACCAAAATTTCCTCCCTGTGATGTACATAGATAATCCAACTATTTCTAACCTCTGGTAAAAATAGAATTTTAAAAATAAAAATTTAAATACTGCATTACTATAAATGTAAAATACCCCGGGGTGTAGACTGATTGATAAGTCATTGGAAGACACAGAATATTAGTTATGTTCAAACCCTGGCAATACTAATCAGAGTAGGGCTAGTCTCTGGCCCGGGAGTTGTAGGAGGGTGCAGGTTAAGATGTAAGAACCCTAGGGGCTCCTCCATTCTCGTGGTTAATTAAGATATAATTAAAATAAAACCAAAAAAATAAAACTATAAACGTATGATCCTCATGCAACCAATTAGGCTAAATGCTATAGCTCTGTATTGAATCCTAAGGAAGCACAAAGCCCAAAAGCAAAATTTTAAGACACCCCATGAAAGTTTGCTCTTTATATTCATAGACGGGTGTATTTCATAAAATCTTTGGCTAGAAAATTTCTACTCCATAGTGCAGACAATCCACCTGTTTGCCACCCTAAAACGGAAGAAAACCCCATTTCTGCTCCCATCGACTCACTTGTACAAAAATGTGAAACAGTCTACCTTTCCATATAGAATTAAGCAAGATGCCTTGTATTACCTGGATATTGAAAACTAATGGATGCAAGAACCCAAAACCAAACTTTTAACACACTAGTGAAGCGCTCTATAATTTTTTTTTTGACTAATTTAACATCCACCCCGAGGGCAATTAGCAAGTGGGTACTACATTAGATAAACCCTGTAGAAAAATACTAACCTGTAAGATCTATCTTAAATATAAGATTGCTTGTATTATAGATATGGGTATTGCTGCTAAAACCTAGCAATAGAAATACTAATGCTTACCTAAAGATGTTCCAGATGATTTGGGCATTTTATTATAAGGCTTCTGGAACTGAACCTCAAGTCGCCCATTAAGACCTCCAGTTTTTACTTCCCATTCACAGAGCCAGCATCGAAGAAGATACCCAGCCACATGATTCAGGGCACCTATTATTGCATCTCGTTGCATACAAGACATGCCTGTTTTCAAGCATAGAGGCTAGAGGACATGCCTGTTTTCAAGGGTCGTGGAGCTGGCCGCACCCTACCTCCACTCTCCCTAGAATCTAGGTAGGTATGATGGGAAAGACTTCAATTTAAATCAAATGCTTTGAAATAATTGAGGTTACCTGAATTTAATTTAAAAGTTTAAATTATTTTAAATACTTTATATAGTTTATATTAAACTAAATTAGTTTTCAATATGACAGCTGACTAAACGCTAAATTAAATCGGTGGAATAGCCTCTCGGCGTAACTATATAATTTAAAATTATTATTTTAAAAATTTATATATTTTAATTATTTATTTATACTTATAAAAACATTTTATTTTACTTTTATAATAGAGTTATTTTAAAAACTATTTAATATTATTATATAATTTAATTAACATAATAAAATTATATAAAAAATAACTGAAAATTTATTAATAAAATAAACTCCATTATTAATGTTTAAAATACTTACTTCAATCCTGGTCTTCTACTCTAGAATATTACTTTTGTTCTTTGCATTTTTACTATATGTGAACTAAGGACACTAACATAAACATGGTAAAGAGTAATATATTGAAATGTAAATATATCCTAATGGTAATGTCAAATAATTATTATATTTATATTTTAAAAAATATATCTAAAGTACGCCCATAGATATCCTTCTCGAGGCGCCTATTTTTTCTATCAATTTACCGTACTCATCTCAAATCCTACAATTTGATATGTTGGTTCTACATGTAAAAAAAATTAAGGAAGGAAGCAATATAAATAAATTGAATGTGTGTCTTTTCATATGCCATTCCGTAACATTTCTTTCATTCATCTTAGTGCATAGTGATGGCTTTATGAAACTGCCATCCACCTTTCTGCATAGTGATGGCTTTATGACACTGCCATCCACCTTTCTTTCCATCTAGCATGTATTTTTTTATTCTTGTCACCTTTTTTTTTAGTTTTTTTAATTTGTGGAGTGACTATTTGGTTTTTTAATAATGATTCTAGATTGGAATCTTATAAGTTTACATAGAAATTCTGGAATCTTTCAGCTCCCATTCATGTTGTGAACGTAGGAATGCCTCTCAGCGTAAAAATGGTCACATTTACAAAAGAAAATGTTCTATGAAGTTATTCATCAGAGTGAAAGCTAAAAATGGTCACATTTGCAAAAGAAAATGTTCTATGAAGTTATTCATCAGAGTGAAAGCTGGAGAAAACCCAAATGGTGTCATTTGAGAGTGTGTTTAAAAGCATTTTGAATGAATTTCCTATAAAACTGGATTCAGGTGAATATGTCTTTATTTACTAAATCTACTCACAATTAAAACAAATATCATTCCTTATCTCAATATTCCTCTTTAGAACAATTAATAGTTGCCCTTACAAATCACAAGTGAAACAGGCATTGAGATTTTAGGGATTGTTTACTTGTGCATGTGCATTGGTGAATTGTCAAGACTCAAAATGGTATAGTTGTGCTATACAATCTCTCCTGGCGAGCTATGTAGATGAATGGTTGACTGTTAACTCCAAGCACAATGGGTTAAACTGATAGAGTAAACACAATGCTGCATACAAGCATATTTAAACTTAAAAATCTTTCCACCAAAAGCGAAAAATTTAGTCTAAAGAAAAGGGGAGAAAGAAATCCAAAAATCAACCGAAGCCCTCAGAGGTAAGAGCATTTGAGGCATGGACTTTTAAGTATAAGCATTATTTTTAAGTGACTTCTAATTATAACCTTGGGATTGTTAGCTTGGTTGGGTTTTGTAGGTTAATGGCTTATTATCAAAACTTTATTATCGAGCAAATACATGAAGATTATAACTTATGAAAGAGCTCTCATACTATACTGATTAACTCATAAATAAAAAACATAAATGTGTTGTTTATTACACTACAGAAAAATAGTGAATAGAATTCATAATATTGTTTATTACATACTGTAGACAGCGATCAGAAGTCTGTGATATATAAAGTTTCACAGCAGTCTAAAAATAAAAATAGTCTTCAAAAAAGCTGCGTTTAAAGCAGTCTTTAAAACTAAAAAATAAAACAATAGTCTTCATGCAACCATGAAGAAAAAACACGCTGCAGTAAAAAAAGTAGTCTTAAAATAAGGAATAAAACTATATCTCTGATCATGCAAAAAGCTACAGTCTGTTGAGCATGCACGCTCCTTCAATCTCACCCTAGATGATCAACGGGGATGATGCCTAATTAGTCTCCAAAAGTAACAAACGTTTCTGAATAATCTACTCTAGGTGTTTGTGTAAATCCCTTGGCAACTAATCTTGCCTTGTGTTGTTTCACAAAATCATCAGCTTTGACACCTACTTCCATCTCTTCATTCATAGCATCAATCGACACTTTCTCTTTTATGGTTTCCTCATACACAAAAGGTTTTACTTGAATTTGACTAAGCAAAGAAAAATTAACAACTGGATTTATATTTGTACTCTGATAAATTTCATTTAAACTTCGCACCTTTCTTGAAGAGCTTGGACTTGATGCTGGACTTGAACTATCACCTAAATTTGTGCTATGAGAAGAACTTGGTGAACTTGAGCTTGGAGAACTCGAACTTGGGTTACTGTTGGAGCTTCAACTTCCACTTGAGCTTGTGGGGAGAGGAGGAACTTGATCATCTTCAATACCCATGATTAGTGGTGTAGTTTGTTGAACACTTTTTTGCCATTGCCCTACTCCCCCTTCATCAAAAACCACATCCCAACTAATAATCCATTGCTTTGTGTCAGGGTTATAGAATTTATATCGTTTTGTAGAATCTGAATAGCCCACAAAGATACAAAGTTGGGATTTTGCATCCAACTTCTTCTTCTTCTGAACAGGAATATGAACATATGCGAGGCAACCAAATACACGAAAGTGAGCTAGTTAGGGCTTGTGTCCACTCTAGGCTTCCTTTGGAGTGATATTCTGAAGCAATTTTGTTGGGCTTCGATTCAAAATATAAATTGTGGTTGTTACTATGACTCCCCAATAGCAATTAGGAAGATTTTTGGACTGTAACATACTTTGTGTCATCTCCATACTAGTACGGTTCTTCCTTTCTGCAATACCATTTTGCTGGGGTTATTAACTAACGTAAGATGTTTTTGGATGCCACGAGTATTAAAAAACTCAGCAAACTCTTTGGAAGTGAATTCTCCTCTTCTATTTGTTTTGAGTATTTTGAGAGAATACCCGCTTTGATTTTCTACCATAACCTTAAAGTGCTTGAAGCATTCAAATGCCTTAGATTTCTACTTAAGAAAATAAACCCATGTGTGGCATGAGAAATCATCAATGAATGTAAAAAAATAAATATTCTTACCCAAAGATTCCTCTTGCATATCACCACAAATGTCAGAATGCACAAGCTCTAGATCAGAGAAGCATCCAGTGCAGATATTGTCTCTAGTAAACAATGCAAGTTAGATTGGAAAGTTGTTGCCATTAGCCATTGGAGATAACTGATTAACTGAAACTTGTCACCTACAAAATAAAATTCCTGCAGCTTTCTTGAACCAGCTCTTATACCAATTGAAGAAATTATAACTTATGAAAGAGCTCTCATACTATACTGATTAACTCAGAAATAAAAAAACATAAATCTGATGTTTATTACACTACAGAAAAATAGTGAATACAATTCATAATATTATTTATTACATACTGTAGACAATGATCAAAAGTCTATGATATATAAAGTTTCATAGTAGTCTAAAAATAAAAACAGTCTTCAAAAAATTTACGTTTAAAGCAGTCTTTAAAACTAAAAAATAAAACAATTTAGTCTTCATGCAACGATGAAAAAAAAACACGCCGTGGTAAAAAATAGTCTGAAAATAAGGAATAAAACTATTGGAAATTTAATCCTCTGTCGGTGTTCATTTAATGTTGTCAGTGCCCGCGTCAGAATTGGGATCCCCTCAAATCTCCCTAGCACTGTTTGCTCCTACTAGAAGTTAATGAGGTAGGTGAATTTGAAAATCAAATGGTTGAGCACCCATTTTGCTGGGTATGAGACAAGAGACAAAAGAGAGGGAAAAGAGAGTTGACTTAGTGTGGCAAGTGAATGAACCTGTAGCAGCAGAAGATAGAACGGAAGGAAGTGTTATCCTACAGCAGTAGAGGAGAATGTTCCAGTAGAGAACAAACAGCAAAAGGAGAGTAGTAGAGAAAATAGAAGGTTTGCTGTGTAGCAGCATAGGGTACACACACAGGCAGCTACAGAGTTCGCATAGGCAGCTCTGGATATACAGTGTGCAGCTCCAAAGATTGGAGCAAGTTAGAAAATAGAGCAGCAGCTCTGTCTATAGTTTGTACATGAAGTTTGTATGTAACCTGAAGAAGGAAAAATATATATAAAGTTTTATTTCTGTCATTTCTATTTGTCTCTCTCTCCTCTATGTATGTGTGTTTCTGCATTTGTTTTTTTTTCTTGGTGGCTATATTGCTATAACTTTTGATTAGACAGTCAGCCTGTCTCCCCTACTCTCCCCCTATTTCATCTACCAACAAGTGGTATCAGAGCCTTATTTTTCTGGGCAATCAAGTGTTGTGGGTGTTTCATATAAGCCCTAGTTTGTCTAGGCATCATCAGCCTTCTTAGATTTGAGAAGCATGGTAGGTGGGGACAGCAAAGGATGGCAGCAGCCACTAAACTTTGATGGGCAGAACTATGATATTTGGGCTAAGAAGATGAAGACAATACTAGTTACGAATGACCTATGGGATTTGGTCACTAATGGGTTCACAGACATCACTGACCCAGCAGCCTATGCAGCCCTTACAAATGCTCAAAGAAACCAGTTGAAGGAAACCAGAATGAAGGATGCAAAAGCCCTCAGTCTAGTTGAGGCAGCCTTGACAGAGGCTATTTTCTCCCGCATTGCAGCAGCAAACTACTCAAAACAAGCTTGGAAAATATTACAGAACAACTACAAGGGAACTAACAAAGTGAGGTTAGTTAAGCTCTAGTTGTTTAGAAGAGATTTTGAGACCCTTCAAATGAAGGAGAGTGAGTCTATTTCAGACTTCCACACTAGGTTTTCTACCATGCTGAATCAGCTGAGGATAAATGGAGAAACCACATATGATCAAAGGATTTTTGAGAAAATCATAAGGAGTCTACCTTCCAGATTTGACCCTATAGTCATAACCATTGAAGAGACAAAGGATCTATCTAAGATGACAGTGGATGAGTTGATAGGCTCTCTACAAAGCCATGAGCAGCGGTTGAATAGATCCGCTCCTTCCCTTGAGCAAGCCTTCAAGGCTCAAACCTATGCAAGAGGTTGGGGAAGAGGAAGAAATAGCAGAGGTAAAGGTCAAAGAGGTAGAGGAAGAAGAAACTCTGGAAGAGGAGTTTCAAACAACCAAGAAGAGGCAAGCATCTCACAGCCAAGCTATCAAGAAAGGAAGAAGAACAACAGTTCTAATCAGAGGTATGACAAAAGTAATATTCAATGCTATTACTGTCATAAGTTTGGCCATTATGCTAGTGAGTGCAAAAAGAAACAGCAAGACCATGGAGGTCAAAATGCTAATGTAGCAAATGAGAATAGGGCTGAAAAAATTAGTCCAAGGTATTTATTGTGTGCAACCTTGCTGAGAAGAGCAGCCCTGAAGTCTAGTATTTGGATAGCGGGTGTAGCAACCACATGAGTGGTAATGAGAACTTGTTTGCCTCCATTGACAGAAATGTCAAGTTTGAAATCATGATGGGGAATAGTCAAAAGGTTCCTGTCATAGGAAGAGGCATCATCATAGTCTTAAGCAAGCAATGTGAGAAAATGCAGATCTAGGATGTCTATTATGCCCTAGGCATAAAACATAACCTCTTGAGCATTGGACAGATGGTCCAAAACGGTTATAGAATCCTAATGGAAAATGAAGGGTGCATAATATTTGATAGAGGAGGCAGTAAGAAAGTCATTGTAGCAGTGCAGATGATGAGAAATAGAATGTTTCCCCTGTCACTAACTCCGACACCATCTCCGGTGCTATTTTTGGCGCTATCTTTGGCACAGTTTCTTGCACTATCTCCAACGCTCATAGCAGTGGGACAGTAAACCACCTTCAGGACAGTCATCAAAGACCCATCCAAATTGTGGCATTTAAGGTATGGGCACTTAAGTTTTTTTGGTTTGAGTTTATTGTCTAGGAAAGGCATTGTTAGAGGGCTACCGAACATTGTAGAGCCTGATACAAAATGTGAAGCCTGCATCTTAGGAAAGCAACACAGGCAACCCTTTCAATCAGGGTATCCTAAGAGGGCAAGAGCACCATTGGAGTTGGTGCATTCAGATTTATGTGGCCCCATGAAAACCCCCACACTAGGTGGGAATGTATATTTCATGACCTTCATTGATGATTACAGCAGAAAAATATGGATTTATTTCTTGAAGAATAAATGAGAGGCCTTTGAGAAGTTTAAGGAGTTTAAGGCATTGGCTGAAAAGCAAAGCAGCTGACATCTCAAGGCCCTAAGAACAGATAGAGGGGGAGAGTATATCTCCAAACAATTTTTGAATTTCTACAAGTATGAAGGCATTCATAAACAGTTCACAACTAGGTACACTCCACAGTAAAATGGAGTTGCTGAAAGGAAAAACAAAACCATCACAGAGATGGCAGCAAGCATGCTAAAAGAAAAGGGACTGTCAAATGATTATTGGGGTGAAGGTGTAGCAACCATGGTCTACCTATTGAATAGGTGTTGTACAAAGGCCGTGCGTGATAGGATTCCACAAGAGGCATGGACAAACAACAAATAAACTGTTGAGCACCTGAGAATCTTTAGGTGTGTGGCATATGCATTCGTGCCTAAAGAGAAGAGGCAGAAATTTGATGATAAAGGTGGGAAATGTATCTTCCTAGGCTATAGTGAAGAATTACAAGCATACAGATTGTATAATCCCACCACCAAAAAGCTTGTGATCAGCAGGGATGTTGAGTTCATTGAGAATGAAGTATGGGATGGAACGGTGGATAGCACCACAGGTATTTCAGTCACAATACCCCTTGAAGATGAAGAAGCTTCAGAGGACAGCAACTCCAGAGGAGCTACAAAGAGCAGCAGCTCGAGGAGAAATTACCGTAGAGCTTTAGAAAATAGTTGCTCTAGAGATGTTCAGCAAAGTAGCTCCGGAGGTAGACAGCAACATTGCAACTCTGAAGATCAGCAGCTCCGGAGGTCTGCAACTTCAAAGATCAGTAGCTTCGGAGGGCGTTATAATAGTAGCTCTGGAGGGCATTATAACAGTAGTTCCGGAGGTCAATGCAGTAGCTCCAGAGGTCATCAAAATAGAAGCTTTAGAGGTCAGTGCAGGAGCTCCAGAGATCATCAGCATAGTACCTCAGGAGGTCAGAACAAGACCAGCTCTGGAGAAAATTCAGACCCCACACTCGTATCATTGATTCTAAGGAGGACCAAGAGTGTGAAGGAGATTTATGATAGCACAAGGTATGCTGATGATGATGAAGATTTGAATTTTGGATTGTTTTCTTCTAGTGATCCAATCCACTTTGAAGAAGCAGTGAAAGAAGAGAAATGGTGTGAGGCCATGGATGAAGAATTAGATGCCATAGTGAGGAATGACACATGGTAGCTAACTAATTTACCCAAGGCTAAACAAGTGATTGGAGTTAAGTGGGTCTATAAGACCAAGTCTACTGCTGAAGGAAAAATAGAAAGACACAAGGCAAGGCTAGTTGTCAAAGGGTACAAGCAACAGCCTGGAAGAGATTATGATGAGACCTATGCACCAGTTGAAAGGCTGGAAACAGTTCAGGCAATCATAGCAATTGCAGCCCAACACAGGTGGAAGGTGTTTCAGATGGATGTAAAATCAGCCTTCTTGAACGGAGTACTGAAAGAGGAAGTGTATGTGGAGTAGCCACCTAGCTACGAAGTCCCAGGGCAAGAGGACAAGGTATATAGGCTCCAGAAAGCCCTCTATGGGCTGAAACAAGCACCCATGGCATGGTACAGTAGGATTGACTCATATTTGTTGAGCAATGGCTTTAGCAAAAGCAGCAGTGAGCCCACTCTCTACATCAAAGCAGCAGAAGGTAAAATTTTGATTGCTATTTGTATGTAGATGATCTGATTTTTACTAGAAATAGTGACCTTTTCATTGCTGATTTCAAAGAGGCAATGAAAAATGAGTTTGAGATGACAGACTTAGGTTTGCTGAAGTATTTTCTTGGCATTGAGGTCAAGCAAACAGAGCATGGCATATTTATTTCGCAAAATAACTATGCCAAACAGATTGTGAAGAGATTTAAAATAGAGTTTAGTAATCCTACCCCTACACCAACAGCTACAAGTCTGAAGTTGAGTAAAGAGGATAGCAACATGGAAGTAAACCCAACCCTCTATAAGAGCATGGTTGGAAGCCTCATGTACTTGACAGCAACTAGGCCTGATTTGATGTATGCTGTAAACCTGATTTCTAGGTTCATGGAGAAGCCTAAGGACACACATTGGCAAG
The DNA here is from genome assembly GCA_027924645.1 of Cunninghamia lanceolata. Lineage (NCBI taxonomy): Eukaryota > Viridiplantae > Streptophyta > Pinopsida > Cupressales > Cupressaceae > Cunninghamia > Cunninghamia lanceolata. The sequence goes on from BSBN01000665.1 coordinate 2,349,803, forward strand.
TAGGAAAGAGGATCCTGAGGAAATGTTGATGATCGGAAGAGCACATCTGGCTATGTATTTCACATGGGTTTAGGCATGATTTCATGGCATCCAAGAAGTAGTCCATTATCTCTCTCTACAGCAGAAGCTGAGTACATTGCAGCAAATGCAGTAGCATGTCAGGCTATTTGGTTGAGGAGGATCCTTGCAAACTTGAATGAGCAGCAAAAAGATGGTACAACCATTCATTGTGACAATGTTTCATCAATAGCCCTGACAAAGAATCCAGTCTTCCACAAACAAAGCAAGCACATTAAGATCTATTATCACTTCATAAGGGATTTGGTAGAACGAGGAGAGATTGAGTTGCAGTATTGCAGATCCAAGTAGCAACTCGCTGACATTTTCACAAAGGCATTGCCAAAAGATTCCTTTGAATGCCTAAGAGATAGGCTAGGCATTGTTGACAACTCTGGAGGTGTGCAGCCCCGGAAAGAGGACAGTTACGGAGGTGTGCAGTCCTACAAAGAAGACAGCTCCGGAGGTTCAAATCCAGAAAGACAACAGAACTCCAGAGGTTCAACTCTGGAATGTATGTGCAGCTCCAGAGATGCTCTGGAGATGCAGAAAAAGAACTCCGGAGTTGGAGAGAGTCAGCTCTAGAGATGCTCCAGAGATGCTAAAGCAGGAAGTCAGCTCCGGGGATGTAGACAGGGAGCTCCAAAGATGCAGAGGGCAGCTTCGGAGATGATGCAGAGTGGTATAAACAGCTCTAGAGATTTGCTCCAGAAATACAAAGGCAAGGGTATAGCTTCAGAGATCAATTCCAGAATGAAAATTGCAAAATGACACCTAACTTCAGATTAAGGGGGAGTGTTGGAAATTTAATCCTCCGTCAGTGTTCATTTAATGATGTCAGCCCCCACGTCAGAATTGGGATCCCCTCAAATCTCCCCAGCACTATTTGCTCCTGCCAAAAGTTAATCAAGTAGGTGAATTTGAAAATCAAATGGTTGAGCGCCCATTTTGCTGGGTATGAGACAAGAGACAAAAGAGAGGGAAAAGAGAGTTGACTTAGTGTGGCAAGTGAATGAACCTGCAGTAGTAGAAGATAGAATGGAAGGAAGTGTTATCCTGCAACAGTAGAGGAGAATGTTCCAATAGAGAACAAACAGCAGAAGGAGAGTAGCAGAGAAAATAGAAGGTTTGTTGTGTAGCAGCATAGGGTACACACACAGGCAGCTACGGAGTTCGCACAGGCAGCTCCGAATATACAGTGTGTAGCTCCAGAGATTGGAGCAAGTCAGAAAATAGAGCAGCAGCTTTGTCTGTAGTTTGTACATGAAGTTTGTATGTAACCTGAAGAAGGAAAAATATATATAAAGTTTTATTGATGTCATTTCTATTTGTCTCTCTCTCCTCTATGTATGTGTGTTTCTGCATTTGTTTTTTTTCTTGGTGGCTATATTGCTATAGCTTTTGATTAGACAGTCAGCTTACCTCCCCTGCTCTCCCCCTGTTTCATCTGCCAACAAAAACTCTATCTTCAATCATGCAAAAAGATATAGTCCATTGAGTATGCATGCTCCTTCACTACATGCAGCCCACTGTGTGAGTGATCCCTTCAAAAGTTATATTTATAATGAGTTTGAGGAAAAGCTAAAGTTATATAGCATACATCCTTTGGGGGGCTTGCATGGGATCAGCTTTGCCAACCTTCACAATGGATGCAATGATGTAAAAAATTCATCTTGCTCACTGTATTTAATGCATCTACTACATAGATATATGATTTTATAAGAAAATGTACATTGTTTCTTCTCTCAATAAGGAAGCACCCAGGAAGATCCAATAGACACTGTAAGCTCTAATCTAATCCCATCATCATTACTACATTCTAGCTGCAGCTACTGCTGCTTCTGGAACTCAAAGGGGGAGCGTCCATTAGAATCCTCCTTGTTGTTCTTGGAGAACAAAGATAGGGATAAAATACTATCAATTTCTTCTTCCCCCTCCTATTCATGAATGCTTCAAGTTATGGGTTGTGACTTCTCTCCATCTTCAGCTGGATGCAATCCTGGAAGCTTTTCTATTTTCTTTTCTAGTTGTCCTCTCTATAGCTATGTGATGCAGGAGCACCCAGGTGCGTAGATGTTTTGTTGATTGAGCATAATGAAAAGGCTACTAATCTGGAATGAGATCTATTAACAGAATTAATGGAAGAGCATCCATAAGTGTTGTAAAGAAAGGGTATAGCACTAGAGTTTTAAATCATGTCATTGTACTTACACACATGGCCTTATCTAGCTGACAACTATAATTAATGTAAAGACATTTGAATAATCATTATAATTGGTGCCAAGGAAATGCAAATTCATAAAGTAGGGAAAGACTATCCAGAGCTTATTGTAATGTCAGTAGTACAGTATATCACTACTCATGGTAAAAAGCAATCCTAAATCATTATTCACAGTTGGCAATTGCAAGGTTGAAGTTGAAGGAAATACAGAGTATGAATAAGGCAAAGATGAGCTACACATATTGTTTAATGCTACTGCCAAGTTCAAAATTTCAAAGAAATCGAAGCTTTTGAAGGGAATCATTGATGCTCAAAACAAATACAAGGGAAGGAAGAAGTGTTGCTCTTGGACATAATGGATGTTTTTATCTGATCTTAAATCCATTTGGCTTTGCATAGAAATATACAAGGCAACATTTCATAGGTAGCTTGTGTCACCTAGAGGGCATAGATGTGTTTTCTTATACTTTGGCATAGATGTGTTTTCTTATGTTAAATCCATGAAGCAGTAGACCAATGGATTTATCAAGATATTGAGGACATCCATACAAGTAAAGCTTAACTAGCCAGTGGGTTGTAAAATGACTGGTTGGTCAAAAACCTGTCAACAGAAATGGTGTCTGAGAAATCAATTAATAAATAATGTCATTAAACTGGTCGAATTCATTATAGTCATCTAGTCAAGAGTAAAAGTTGATAGTGATCAGAGTCCAAAAATCCATACACAGTTGACACAACAATGTGTCAGATGTTTACAATGAGTGGTCCATACAATGCAAGAGGGGATGCTTTGTTGATAGAAATGAATATGTTTGTCCATGAGAGATATAAGCAAATTGTTATTTTCCACAGTCAACATATGACAGATGGGGCATCGTGGCATTAGCTAACTCAATCTCCAAATTAGAATATAAAATGGTAGAGGCGACGCCTCACCTTCCATTGGGAATTAAAAGTTAAAGATAGTGTTTCCATTTAAGAAGAAGAAGAAGCCTAGCATAAAGAAGAAGAGAGGAGGGATGCTGCATATAGAAAATGGAGAGCACAGTAGAGAGTGAAAGAAAAGGGAAGACATTGCTTGAAGAGAAAATAGACATAGCAAAAGGGAGAGTGGGGTGACCGATAGGATAAAGAAGATCACTATGAAACCTTTGTCGTCCATTTTTGTGAGGGAATGGGTGGTGTCCAATCCAGAAGAGAGTAGAAAACAAACAAAAATTGATGTGTGATATAACAAAGAACAAAGAAGAGAGAAACATGGAGAGGGGCAACCACAAAAGAATAGAAGAAAGAACAAATAATAGTCAAACAACAAGTCAATAGGAGGGAAGGAATTCACTACAAGTTACAGAGTGTAGGAGGTGAGAAGATATTAACTGAATTTGTTGTTATAGAGCAGGGCAAGATATGTGTTGGGTGAGGCCATAGAAAGCTATCTAATTGTAGTTTGAAATTGAATTAATAAAATCAAAGTTTGTTTGCAATCTTAAATTTATTGAATGTAAAATCAAGGCATAGCATTACCTGTGAAATTGATTGTGTGGTTGTGTATCTTTGAGTTTGTATGGATGAGTATTATTTTTGCATGGAGGGGATTTTTTTTGCTCTGCATCGAGAAACAATTACTTCTCTGAAACTGTGAAAGATTTGCCCATGAAATCTTCACCATTAAATCTAGGATGCTTCTAACAATCTACCTATGCAAGGATTTGCTATGAAACTTCACCGATTTAACAGAATAATTATTTTTGTGAATCTAGCCTGTTCTGCCAGGGAACCCAAAATTGTGAAAGTTAAAAACTACAAATCTGATTGTGCCAATCATTCCCCAAGGCTGAGAGATGCCAATCAAAACCACACACACCAAAACTGAAAGAAACAACTGAAAATCTTTTTGGCCCATGTTGGATAGCTCATCCTACATCAATCAGTTTTTACTAAATTTTTTTAACATTGTGAATTTATTTTCCTTGGAAATTGTGTAGGAAGAAAATTTAATCTGTTTATCTAATGTTTATGTTTTTTCTAGAATTTATTGCTAGGAAAGAATTATAAACTAATATTTTAATTGACTTATATCTATTTTTAAGTTGATTTTTCAATTTTACATAAGTAAGTTAGTTTTTACTCAATTTTTTTAACATTGTGAATTTGTTTTCCTTGGAAATTGTGCAGGTAGAAAATTTGATTTGTTTCTCTAATATTTATGTCTTTTCTAGAATTTATATTCTCCATAGAACTAGGAACTAGTGTTCTAATTGGCTTATATGTATTTTTTAGTTGATTTTTCAATTTTACATTTCTAGAAGCAAGTTGGTTTTTACCATATTTTTTTAACATTGAGATGATTGTAATTGGTTTAGTTGGACCCTTTTGATCTATTGGGACTTGTTTGAGGAAGCTAAAATCAAATATGGAAATTGTGTTTCATGTTATCTCTGGGTGGTTGAGGTCTAGGCTAAAATATACATGGAAAAATAGTTGTAATAGTCACCAACACCTTATGCTATAAAATTCATATACAATGACTAGTAAAAACTACTCAACCTCAAAAAATAAAATTGCTATTGTACTCACATCGATGAATCTCTAAGAGGTTATATGTAGCAAAGAGGTTATTTAGAGATATAATTGAGAGATTGGGAAAACTTGTCAAACCTTAGTGCTAATTGTTTAAGTTGCTAATGAATAATTTCCCTGCAAGTAGAATTTAACAAATGAGAAAAATGTTTGAGAATTGTATGAAAGAACAAGGAAAGAGAAAATTTTATTTCAATGAAATTCATTGTTTTGATGGTCTACAAAAATGACCTAAAACATTGATTCAATTTTTCTTACTATGTAATTTTTCTATCTACTGCTTGGAGAATGACAACGATCTCTATTAATTCTAATGTGTTATTTTCCATTGCAATATTCTAATTTGGTACTCTACTTAGATTTTGCACCTTTGATCAAATTTTGAGTTTATTTGTTAAAGGAAAAAACCATAAATGTATTCTGCAAAATCTTCTACTACAACACTCTTCATGTTCAAATCTGCACCATCTCTTAGCTCATCAACACCTCTTGGGTTGTACCAATAAACTATTTGAAATGGGCTCTTTCCTACACTTTTGTTCACTGAATTATTGTAAGAAAATCCTACTTGTGCCATAATAAGATCCCATTGATATGGTTTGTCTCCCACCAAACATCTCAACAAGTTTTCAAAACTTTTGTTCACAACCTCAGTCTATCCATTAGTTTGGGGATGATAGGTTGAATGGAATCCTAATTTAATGCCCATCTTCTTCCGTAATGTATGCCAAAAATGGCCAACAAACTCTACGTCCATGTTGGAAACTATGCTCTTAGGTAGTCCATGTAACCCTACAACCTCTTTGAAAAACAATACACCTATGTGGGATGTATCACTAGTTTTTTGATATGGTATGAAATGAACCATCTTTGAAAATCTATCTACTACAATAAAAATGGAATCATTACCTCACCGTGTTCGAGGCAGTATAAAAAAAAATCCATACTCAAGTGTTCCCATGGTCTTTCTGGTATAGGCAATGGCTAATATAGTCATGTGTTTTGTCTTGCTCCTTTAGTATGCTGACAAATTATGCAGCCTTTTACCAATCTCTTCACTTATGCACTCATTCCAGACAAAAAATAACCTTCATTCAGTTGTGCCAATGTCTTATCTATTCCAAAATGTCCACTCAAGCCTCCACTATGATTTTCTCTTATCAGAAATTCTTCCTGATTGAACCTTAGGGTATACATAATTTTTATCCTTTGAACAACAATCTATCTTGGATGAAATAATCCAACCATGGCATCCTATCTCCCTCCAATAGACTTCTACTAGTTGTCCATGCTTCCTTAAAATCAAGATCATCAGGATAGAACTCCTTCATTGCATCAAAGCCAACAACACTGACTCTTAACTCATTCATCAATAAACACCTTCTGCTAAGTGCATCTTCTACCTTGTTTGACTTACATCTCCTATGTTTCAAGACAAAAGAATAAATTTGCAAAAACTCAACCCATTTCATATGCTTTTGGTTTAACTTACTTTTACTATTGATGTACTACAAGGCATGGTGGTATGTGTACAATACAAACTCATTTGACATCAATTAACTCCTCCATTTTTTCAAGGCCTACAATATAACATAGAATTATTGGTCATAAATTGAGTATTTCCTCTTTGCTTCATGTAGTTTCTCACTAAAGTAGGCAATGGGTCTACCTTCTCGACTTAACATTCCACCAATTGCACTACCATTGGCATCACAATCTACTTGAATCACTTTGCCAAAGTCAAGAAATGCCAACACTAGCTATTCTATCACATTCTTCTTCAACAACTGAAATCTCTTTTCTAATCCAGTTGTCCACTAGAACTCTTTCCTAACACTCTTCATTGTCTTAGTGAATGGTGCACATATTCCACTAAAATTTCTGATGAACTTCCTAGGGAATCTCACCAAGCCATGAAAACATCTAGCCTCAAACATGTTTCTAGGTGAAGGCCAATCCATTATTACCTTAACCTTCTCGGGATCCATCTTTAACCCTTCTTTAGACACTACAAAACCTAGATATACTAGTTCCATCTGTATATTTAATTGCATTTATCCATGTTTACCAGCAACTTTTCTTCTTTTAACCTTTGCAAAACTACCTTTAGGTGCAGCAGGTGTTCCTCTTTTGTTTTACTAAAAATTAGAATGTCATCCGAATAAACAATGACAAATTTAGCAAGGAAATTATTCATTACCTCATTCATCAGTCTCATAAAGGTGATGGGTGCATTTGTCAACCCAAATGACATCACTAATGACTCATATAGTTCATCCTTGGTCTTGAATGTTGTCTTCCATTTATTCCTTTCTCTATTCTGATTTGGTGGTATCCACTCTTCAAATCAATCTTGTTAAAGTAATTTTCTCCACTCAAACAATCTGTCAAGTCATCCATATTAGGCAATGGAAACCTGTACTTAATAGCTATCTTATTTATAGCCCTTGAATCAATGCACATTCGTCATTTCCCATATTTCTTAGGTGTCAGTACAATAGGTACACCACAAGGATTGAGGCTCTTTCTAATTAGCCCCTTTATCCAACAACTCTTGCACTTGTCTATTCACCTCTTAATTTTCCATAGGTGTCATTCTATATGGTGCCTTATTTGGTAGCCTTGCACCCAGTATCAAGTCTATGTAGTGAATTATGCTTGTAGTTGGAGGTAATCCATCTGATAAATCCTTCATTACAATGTCGCTAAATTCATTTAGAATTTCTCGGACTTCTATAGGAACTTCTACTCCTTTCTTTGTTGTCATAATTTCTACAACGTAAGGTAGGAAGGCATAACATACCTTCTCCTTTCTAATTTCCTTCAGGAATTGTTTTCCAATCACTAGACAAACCCTATTAGTTTACTCAACCTCCTCATCCTTATCCTTCAAAGGATTCAACACATACTCGACCGCATTCTTCTTAATTTTAATGAAATTACTCTTGCCACCATGAATGGCCTGCCTATCATATTACTAAGGTCTACCTAATATAATATGGCATGCATCCATTGGCATAGCATCACACATTATCTCATCTTTGTAATTCTTGATATGAAATTTAAAAAGGCATTATTCACTTACCAATATCTGATGTCCCTTTTGCAGCTAAGAAACCTTGTAGGGAGTTGGGTTTTTTGACCTCTTTAGTTTTAGCTTTTCCACCATCTTTTCTAACAACTAATGATTTGTTCTACCGCTATCCACAATGAATTTGTAGAATTTTTCTCTAGACTTACGTCTGGTTCTAAATAGTTTTCTTCATTGTTCTAGTTCCTCTTGTACCTTCTCTAGTGTTAGAAGAAGTTTCCTTAGCATCAAGGATTCTCCATCCTTGGGTTCTTCTCCAAATTTTGGTGAGGCTACACTTGCTACACTCTCCTCAGCTTGTGTTATATGGACTCTAGTCTCTTTTCCCTTTCCATTGCCCTGTTGTACTTGAAGACATTCAAATGCCCTATGTCCAACGTGTCCACACTAGAAACATGTTCCACCAAATCTGCTTCTAGAATTTCCTCCACCTCGGGGGTAATCACCCCTTCATATACCTCCTTGGGTACTAGTCTAATAAGAACTTATTTCTCCTTTCTTATCCTAAGAACCACATCTAAGATTTGACTACCCTCTTCCTTTGGACGATTTACCTTTTCCCCTAGAACTATTCTACCTTCTAGAGATATTTTCCTTTGCCTTCAATGTAAATTGATAGGCATCTTCGACACTAGTAATTCTAACCATGCTAATTTCATCTTAGATAGAATAATACAAACCATTTACATACTTGGAGACCTTCTTAGTTTCATCTTTAATGTGACCAGCCCTGATATTCAATCTATAAAACTCTTCAATGTAGTCTTGCACACTTTTCTCCCTCTTCTTGAGGTTCTACATCATCTTAAATATGGTGATCTAATGGTCTACATGTAGAAAATTTTCCTTCAACTTAGTTAACATCCTCCCTAGGTTTTAATATTTTCCTTTCCTTTTCTCTGTCTCTCAACTTGCACATGATCCCACCACAGAGATGCATGTCCCTTCAACTTTGTAGCTGCAAGTTTTACCCTCTTAGGGTTTTCAATAGATTCCAACTTAAAATACTTTTCCATCTCTAAAATTGAGTCTATCACCTCATTTGGTTTCTGACTACCACTATAACTGGGTAACTCTACACAGGGTTTATTGGCAATCTTTGTCATTGCACCTAGAAACCTCCTCTCATATCCATCTTCTCCTTCTTATGCTTCTTCTTCAATTACTTCTCCCTCATTATCACTCACATCCTCTACACGTACGCCTCTACATTGTACTCTCTCTATTGAATCTAGCCTATTTGTGATGCCTCTTGATATATCTACCAATACTGCATCTCCAACTCTTGGAGAAACTCCTCTTCTTCCTTTTGCTCGATGTGCCATGTCTATAGACCCTCCAAAGTTGCAAGTTTTCCTCTTCACTTTACCTACAACAATCTCCTTAGGGTCCCTTGCACAACAATCCCATAGCCTCAAGAAATTCCTAACCTAGGCTCTGATACCAATTGATGCACAGTTCAAGGTCCAAGTGCTTTAACAAGTTACTGAACTATGTAGCAAAATAAAGAATGCACAACAATAAAAAAAGTTTCCTTTATTATTAGCAATCAAAACACTATAACAGGATTCCAATGCTCTTCATACATGCCTTGGCCTAAGCCTTACAATCATTCCAATGGTCAGATAAGACTATCCTAGCCTTCTTGTGAAAACCCAAAACAATCTACCTTCAAATCCAAAATCTGTAGAAGAAACTACAGCAAAAGCCAAAAACTCACTACAAAGAATTGTTGAATATAAGGAATACTGAGAGGGGGGGTGAATCAGTATTCCACAAAACCACTTCTTAACAAGTTTATTAATCCAATTTCCAAAATCAATAACATGAAAGCAGAATAAGCATAAGAACAACAACCATAAAGACATAACACATGGACACTAGGATTTTTATGTGGAAAACCCAAAAAGGGAAAAACCACGGTGAGTGTTAGCTCACAATATATTATGATAGCACAATATCGAATTACAAGAAGGCTCACTACCTTAGGGGTCACTGCCCTATAAAGAAGTGCTCACTGCATAAAGGCTCACTGCCAAGAGAAAAGAAGATAGAAGAATAATTGGTTCACTACTAGAAGATGAACTGCTATAAATGCATCTACCATATGCTGGATCACAGTTCCATTGAAGGCTTAATATACAAATTCAAAGGTCTTCATCTATTCTACCCTTCTTCTCAACTTAACTACATGTACTCTATTTTTCTTTCTTTGATCTGCACTCTACTCATAATCCTTCACATTTATAATTAACACATCACACCACACACTCTTAACATCACAATCTATCAAGTATTTATATCCACAACAAGATTCATTTAATAATCAGGTCGGCAAGCCAGACATGAAGCATGTATACAATGTATTTTACCTTGTCGGCTTGATCATGCGTACAAATAGTAATGTGGACCAAACCAAATATATAATGATTTTCATATAGGTCAGAACCAATTATACAACCATTTAGATTTATTATTCAAACAGTATATCTTCTCCACATATGGATTATACATGTCTGTCAGCTTATCTCTTAAGAACATGCTTGGCCAATTCATCTGTCACTTCAAAACTCTCACTATAGACCACAAGAGACTCTAGGATTCATAACCAACATTCATTCTTAACCTCTTAGCATACCTTCAGAACCACAAGACAAATTATGCAACTATAGAGGAATGCGGACCCTTTTTCTTTAGCACTGTGCATTGTTCCTATCTTAGTTCTGTTCACCCAGACTTAGACATTTCATAGTATGTCTTCTGGAGGAAGTCAGGTTTTGAGCATTGGAACATATCATCATCAAATATCTATGAACAACATACCTAAACCGCATATAATCATCTTCTACTGTGGAGGCATACTGACCCAATCAATGTCACTTACTTTATATACTGTCCATACTTAGTCATTTTAGCCTTCCAGACCATAATACTTTTGTGCCTTGTTGCCAAACCAAGTTGGTCTTCCAGAGTAATGTCTCTTTGTTATGCTAGTGAAAACACTTTGCCTTGTTGCCATTAATGACAACATGCAATCCATCATTAGAGCAATGTCTCTTGCCAACAAGAAGGCCCCCTCTTTTAGTGTGAAAATACTCTACTTATAGGAACTTAAGGTGGTGACCACACTCATCACATGAATGGGACATGTGTCAGTCATCAATTATCTCTTGGATCGGCTGTATAGGTGGTTGAAAACCATTTTTGTCACTTTTTGGGCACTTTTAGATGGTGCAGCAGAAAAAGTTAACCATCAAGATATTGCGGAAGAAACTGGGTCATCTACATATTGAGGGAAAAATTGGGTCATTTACATATTGCAAGAAAAACTGGGTCATCTACATATTGCGAGTAAAATTGGGTCATTTGCATATTACAAGAAAAACTAGGTCATTTGCATATTGCGAGAAATTTAGGGTCCACTGCATATTGCGAGATTTTGGGGGTCTACTACATATTACATGATTTCAAGGGTCTACTGCATATCTTTTTACAAACCAAATTTTCTCATATCCTATTGCAGACCAAAGTTCTACATATCCGGTTGACACTCAAAATTTTGCCTAAGAATAACTTGCTCAATTTTTCTCAAAATCTTGTCAAACTTGAAATTTTGGACACCCATTTGACTCCTTAACAAGATAAAGTCATCACTTGGATATGCAGGATTTCAAGGGTCATCTTCACATATCCCAATGTCAGGGAAAGTCTCCCATATCCTATTGACATTGAAAGTTCCACATCTGCATAACATATCCAATTTAGCTCAGATCATCGCTAAATTTGAAATGTGAACACCTATTTGGATCTTCTTCAAGATAAAATTAAAATTTGACCATGAATCCTTAAGAAATTCTCTAGAAATTAGATCATCAACTACTGCAGCAAAATAAGAAGCAAAACACATAAGCAAGAAAGAAAAGAAATCTTTTTGGTTGATGAGGATTGCTCGTGGACCCAGATGCTCCTACATCATTTTGGGTTGGAAGTTCCCAATATAGTTAAAAATCTAAGTTTTTATAACACAATCACATTTCTAATTGACTAAAAATGTGAGCAATGGTCTATAAAAAGGAAAAACTCATATTTTTGACCCATATACTCTATTTATTCCCTGGCACTATGTCTTATGTGACATACAATCAAACTTTTGATTCTTTTGAGGAACTACAATAATTAGTTGAAGAAATTATCTCACTTTTTGTTTCTGTATTGCTATTGTCAATTCAAGTATGCACCCCTGTTAAGTCTTGCGAAAACTTAACTACTTGCTAAAACATGGAATCATTCTTAGATGTGGGTCTCCTTTCATGAGAACGAATCTCCAGAGTGAGTTGGTTCTCTTATAATTTCTAAACTAATGATTTGAGGGGAAAAGGGGTAGAAAGATGTAACTGAAATGTAAACTAACTCTAAAATCTAAATTGGATGAAGTTCTATCACTCACAAGCAGATCCTCTAACATAAATCCTCACAATCTCACTAATAGTTATTCCTTAAGTAATTTGCAACAAGGTTTGGATTAAACACAAACTGTAACTAGGAAGAACTAAGTTTTTAACAGTATTGAGATGCAATAAAGGACTGAAATAGTCACAATATAACATTAGATCAAGATTGCAAAATATGTGAAACATGATGATTTGCTATTAGAATTGAAAGGAATACAATGCATGAATAAATGTGTGAGCCAACTGATGTATACAACTCTGCAAGAGGGAAGAAACTAATGCTAACTGACTGAGAAAAAACTAAGTTTTTCTCCTATAAATGTCTCCAAATGATCTCCTCTGAAGAAAGCTCAAAAAAGCTCCTAAAAATAGATCTGCAAACCCATTTTCGAGCTTCAGAAAAAATCTACCAAAAATAGCCTCAAACTACAAATAAAAGCGGCCAACTTGATGTCCTAAGTGGTCCCCACCAAATCAGCATCCAAATCTATCCAATCTACCTCATAAAAGCAAAGTTTTGTCCTATATGACTCTAAAAATAAAGCAAATTTGAAAAATTTGTCCTTGCTTTATTCTCTTTCAACTGCACATAATGATAAAATATTAAAGCAATTTATCAATAATATTGCTTTAATATCCACCTTACAATATCTTTTGCAAATTTACCTAATTTTATCCCTTTGACTTCCTTTAAGATGATAATACAAGTCTTACCTTTTGTTTTATTTTGCCAAGTATATCATCTTTACAATAATTGATTTTTCTAAAAAAAATCATAAAACATGTGGTCCCTAGAGATTCTTCAAAAATAACTAAGCCTTAAAGGCTTCTCCTCCATGATCTGTTAAAAATATTCTAAGGGCACTAGGTCAAAGGCATAACTCAAATGGTCAAGGCAATTTGCCATTTCCATAAGGAAATATAAAGGATTCCGCACTAAATCATGACTTATGTCAAAGGCATAAAATAAAGGCCTTAAGTCTTCTATGATATTCGACCCCTCTTAAATCACATAGATTTAAGGCACAAGAAGTGCAACCCTCAGTGTCACCATGATATTCAACCCTTGCAAGACTTAGACTTTGGTAAAAAAGGTCGACCTAGCTGTTTATTTGATGACCCCAAAAGGCATTAGATTTGGCAAGTGAATTTGTTTCAAATGTGGCCAAAATACCATACTTCAATTTAGGGTAAGAAAACCCTAAAACAAGACATGTTTTGCCCTATTCTTTCGGGCTCATTCTCACTATGCACTTTTGGAGAACATGGCTCTGTATCCGCCATTCAAGGGTTTGAACCTGAGGATCTTCTCTTTGTTGTTCGCATATATTCCTGAGGGTTTTGGATGACCACTCACCGAAAATGGAAGGTAGAAAAACTCTGCTACTGAATAGAACCTTTTCCTATATGTTCATGGCATTATTTGTCTTTTATCTATGGCCTAACTCATTTACTAATGCATTTGTTTACTTTCTACTTCTTTGTTGACTCTCTTGTCTGTAACTTGGGCCATCGTGGCAAGTGGATTGCTAGCTTGAAATGCTATGAGGGCAACAAACCCGCACCGTGTATGCGTCTACTAAGGCAAGATTTCCTCTGTATATTTTTTCTTATGCATAGCTTAATATGGATCAAGGAATCTAAAATGGATGCATTCCTCTCTTTTTTTGCATTCTTGTTAGAATCTTTATCAGCATGAAACTGAACTCGAAACCCCAAATGGGTTGTTAGAGCTAGTTGCGCTTTTGTATGGCACAAGATGATTTTCATTTTGTCATATCTAGTGTGCTATCATTTATGCATCCTCATTTGCTATTTCTAAGTGTTTATGTTAAGGAGAATGCATGAAATCTTATCTTTCTAAGGGTTGTTATTATGAGGCCGCCATTGGTGAGCCTTTGAATTGTAAAATGACCTCTTTCTGTATGTTTCAGCTAGTAACAGTGCCTCTGATAGTTCTGCCCGCTTTAATTCATTTGCTCTTTCTATTTTTTACAAGGCACTTGTCTGAAGATAATATGAGGAAAGTGAAAACTTTTATTCCAGTTGTATGTTGTTCCTCCTCTTGTAACATCTACTAATGAAAATATCCTTTTGGCTTTGTGATTTGAAAACACTTATTTAATCCTGAACATAAAATTTTCAATTCTCTATGACAAAACCCGACCCATATGATATGGAAATGAAACTTTTGAAAGATGAAGCCATGGTTATGAAGACTCCTTCTGGTTGTACCTTTATCTTGTATAGCTATAGACTCTTGTCTATCCACTCTGCATACTTGATTATTCCTTCATCTCCTCACTGTGATTTAGCATTAAAATAAACAATAGATTGTATGAGGACAGTAGCTTAACATTGGTATGGCAGTTGTGGTGATAGTTGATTCAGGGTCATTCACCATCATTGTATTCATACACTCTCATTTGATGACTTAATATTAAGTACAACTTACTTTGTATCTGGAGGTAAAAGTTGTATGATTCTAACACTCAAAAAGAAATATGAATATTCCTGTGCACAACATTTATATCTTAGATGCATACATTTCATTGCTGTACCATTATTTAGCTATTCATAGCTTCGACTACCTTCATGATGCCTCTTCAAAGTAGTTTGTTGTCCCTTACCGGATGAAACACTATTGATACAGACTTAGTTATGCACTTGAAAACTCTTAATTCTGATTATATAGTCTACCTGTCCTTTCTATGGGAAAGCACTTTACATCTACAACACCATTTCTCTGAAATGCACTTATACTTGAAATAACATGATGAAATGATACTGCAAATATCTGGACATGGTCACTATATGAGAAAGATATAACCCTTGACAAAGCATCTCTTTGTGGATTCATTTGGTATTTGCTGCTCATATGCATGTGGCAACCTTCTTTACCTCTGTATTTTATGATTTTCTAGGTATTCCACTTTGCACTCTATAAATGAAATGATACATACTATTTTCTTCTTTGATCATGGCGGTGGCTTGGGCAGTGATCACTGTAATTTCATATGTTTCATAGTTGCAAACTGATGTTCATCTGTACATGTGATCTCTTGGATGTTCCAACTTCATTCCTCTTGACTTGTCTTAAATAAGTTGCTAATGGCTCTTTCATGACATTGATTACTATGCTTAGTTGGCATAAAAGAAGGCTGAATATGGTGATCTATTTGACAACATACAAATAATGAAACCATAACATTGATAATACTCTTTCCCTTAATTTGTTCAACACCTAGACAGTCTTGGAAAAGTTCTCTATTCATGAATGGTTTTCATTCCATCCATTGGACTGATCATCATGGATGAATACTGAGCTTGAGTTTACACACTTACTTGATCGATTTGAGCATAATGAACAAAAAGCTCTAATTCATTTCCCTTTGGAACTCAGGGCAGCATGCCAAACTCTACCCTTGTGGGAGCCTGTTTAACACCACATGCAGAAATGATCAGTAACATAAATTTACCTATTCCTACACATGAAACAAACAAGTTAGAATAAAATAATGATGTTCTTATATTTGATTCACTTCAGTTCCTTCTGCACATGGATGTTCTCATTTGATCAATGCCTTACAACTAAAGTATTATGCCTCTCTTGATTGATGAAGGATTTTCATAACCAGAGCTTCTAACGAGACCTTCCCACATTTTTTAGGTACATGCTGAGGTTAGGAGTAGGACTGGAGGCTTCTACGAAGATCAACCAAAACAAGGCAATGATGGCAATGTCTTTCCCTCTTCTTCATTAAATACATAGTGTTTTATTTGTAGTTGCATGAGTTCAGCTATAACCCATGGCTTGTGTGGGACATCTGATATGTCTTAGTTTTCTTCAATGCAATGTTTGTTCTCTTATGTATTCAAAATTGTAAACGAACAATCACTGTGGTGAATGAATACTTATCTCTTTTACTACTCTGCAATGCAATGAATGATTTGAAACTTTTCTTTTCTGCATCTAAACAACTGAACTGCATTTGTCATAGCAACTATGCAACTAGCATATGATAGAAATAAATTAAACCCCATTCAAAAATGATAAATGATAAATCTGCTCAACCAATTTTTGAGCTGGGGTCAAAAAATGGTAACAATTGCCATAGAAGATTCTAATTGCATGTTTTGAAATCAAATTTGATATTATCAATCATTATTTTCATGTTTTCAAGAATTAGAATAATTGTTTGACAAAACTAACTAATTTTTTTATCTCAAATTGACACAAAAAATTAATTACATGTTTTGTACATTATTTTGACCAATTGTGTTAGATTGATATAGAATTCAACATCATGCCAAGGAATTGACCAAAAGCCCAAACACTGAAGGAGTATGAAGCTAAGAATGTGAAGAAAAGAGAACGAATGATACAACTTGATGAAAATAAGAAATCAAACTCCATAGATGAAGATACACCATATCTTACAATTGTATTAGATCATGAAGCATTGAAGAAAGAGAAGGATTTGAAGAAACAAAGGAAACTAATGCAAATGTTTCATATAAGTATGAAATTGAATCTTGAATTTGAAGGTATGTCATCTTTTCTATCTCAATTTGATATTGTAGAAAATCCTCAATCACCAATTGAAAATTATGATGCGATTTCAAATGTAGATATAGATGTTACAAAAATTGATCAATTGTTTAATGAGAAAAAATTATGTAATGAATCAATTTTTACATTGAGAACACCTCTTAGAATTTTACATAAAAAACCTATTTTTAATTGAAATTGATGAGAATATTCTAAAACCAATGCCTAATTATATTCTTGAACGTACTTGTAGAAGAAATGTTAATAAAATATGAAAAATATTTTTGGAAAACTTAAGTGAAATGAGAAAGATGTCAATTGATTGTTGAAATGATGAAAAATCATAAGCTTAGACATATCATGAATATTTTTTCTCTAAGAACATCAAATAATAATAGTGAAAAATCTATTGTAAAAGATCTAATCAATGCACATTGAAGTGTGGGTTTGGACTCACAAACCAAAGATAGTAATGCTACATGATGTGTAATTATATCAACTATAGTAAGTCATAAAACAATAAAATCTGACTTAATAAGGAAAACAAGTCAAGCACTAAAAATAAATAGAAAAACACTAATGAAAGCCATTGGGAGGTGTGAAATAGTTGAGGACCCAAATAGCAATCAACTATGGGCATTCTTTTGTAGACTTCCACAGAACGATTAGGTCATAGTTGAAGCTTTAAAATCCCTAATTGAAATGTTTTAGAAAAATAACACAATAGTATTACTTAATCAAAGAGATGTAAAAAATAGAATTAGCTGTCAATATCATTCAAGCCACATCCAAATCATTTTTTGGATATGACTCAAACACAATTTTTGTCTATTTTTTTAGAAAGTTATCTTCAAATAAATTTTTTTCAAAGGTATTTTGAAATGGAAAATCCTATTTATGTCAAAATGAATCACACATGCACATGTTTTTGATAATATAAGTTGGCAAAAACTAGGGATTAAACCCTAACAACACCAGAACAAAAAGAGACAGCAAAGGTTCATGAATGAAAAGAGCCACCCAAACCAACTACAACATTAATAGCATATATAGCTGATAAACAATAGAAAGTATATAGCAGCAGATAGATAGCATAAAGACATAAAGAGAAACAAGACTAAGGAGAGACATCCTCCCAGCCTTTAACTAAAAATTCCACAATTTTATCAAGTTTCTTGAATTTCTACTTGTCCTCGCCATTAGCCAGAGTCCCATGTTCCTATAGTAGAGTCAGGTTGAGTATTGCCAAGTGACAGAGCATACTTCTTATAAAGGCTCCCATAGATCGAACCTTCTACTCTAGATAATCCACACGTCCCCTAAGAACAGTAATATCATTCCCCTAGCCATCTCCCTCCTCCTTAGCCTCCTCTTCAACCTCCTCCACTATCATCCTCTCCCCTTCACTAGCATTATCCACAGGACCACTACCCTCACCACTAGAGTCCTCCATCTGCTTCTCTTCTCCCTCACCTTCATCCTCTTCAGAGATCTCTTGGACCTCAATGTCTTCATCTTTCGACTGATCATGCCCTGAGTGGAAGCTTCTAAATCACTTTCAGAATAATCAACTAATTTGGCCTGCGGGGCCGGTTTACTAGCAATTTTCCCTGACCTTCTCACCCCAAAAGAGAAACCTTCATTCTTACATTTAGTTGCCATTTTGGTTTTGTGCTTTTTCACAGGGCCCTCATATTCACTGTTTAGATTCTTATGGGTCCCCACCTTGTCCTCCATAACCTCCCCAGAAGAAGCTGTCTCCCTAGATTTTCTTGTATTACTATTCACACTCACTTTAGAAATAGGAGTATGCTTATCCTTCGCCGTGGTCTCCTCAAGGGTCTCAGAAAAGGAAACCCCTTTAATTTTTTGGGAATTAGGAGTACGGTAGGGTTCCTCAGAAATAGTGGCAGTAATAGGGGAAGTGTCTGCAGGGACCTCAGTAATGGACAGTTGGATTAGCTTTCTTGGGTCCAAGGCAAGGTGAAAATTATACAATCGAAGAATGAGACCTTGATGCAGAGGAACATGGTGTTTAGAGGGTTTCTTGTCAAATTTAGCTTTAACCCAAAAAATAGAGTGTTCAAGAGAAGACATCAAATAAAAAGGAAAACTTATCAAAGCATTACACCTAAAATGATTGAGCAGGGGGAGGTGATAATTGTAAAACCTGGTGAAACATCCTTCTGGGGTGAAATATTTCATCAGGAGAAAACATATCTTGTCCCATGGCTCTAGTAGATTAGCATGCTCAAACCCTCCCTGGTATGGGACTAATTCCTCTCCTTCACCCAGGAAAAGATTTTGGTTATGATGGTCAGCCACCTTCACCTTCCTTTGCAGATTTGTACCCTTGGTGGAAAGGCCAGTCACCATGGCTATGACCTCTTCAAAAATTTCAAACCCAAATCTGTCAATGGTAACTCTGTGATTTTGCCACGAAAGGGCACACTGCACAGACAAGTTTTCATCATAACCATTGAGGCATTCTAGAAAAAGACTTATGCCACCTTCCTTGCAATAGTTCCACACAATTGCATTGTCCTTAAATTCGCAACAAGAAATGGGCTTAGTACGAATTTTGTCTCCCCCCATTATCGCCTTACCCTCGAAAACATAGAGAACATAGAGCTGAAGATATTGAAAATAGATGCAACTTTCCACAAAGTGTCTTTGTGAGTTTATTCTAGTAACATTGAAGGGTATGATGAAACAATAAATGAAGAAATAAACTGACATGCTCAAGTCATCAATACCATACGCCTTCACAATCTCCAATCATTGCCAATTCTTCCCATGTTCGGAAATGGTATTTTTAAATTTACTATCAACATCACACATCCAACTCATCATAACATGAGTGATCAAAGATGCCAAAATGGCATTAGTCAGAAAGGTGCAATATATCATAATAACCCCGTACTTAAGCATCCACATCATCTTCACACAAAAAATTCATCTAGCCAGGCTGGCACTCTCAATGTGATGAGTCATCCTTGACAAGTCATCTCTTTTTGAATTAGTTCCCTTATGTTGATGGGAATATTGTTATATTGGTGCCAACATCTCCAATTCACAAATTGCTGACCCTAATCTGCGAGCACATTAGCAACTCTGTTCCCCTCTCTATAGATATGAGAGAATTCCACTCTAGAAATTCTCTAAATAAGAATTTAGATATCCACAATGATATCCTTAAGCCTCCACCCGTAGACCGAAGCATTGGTAACAGGATCAAGGACAAGTTTAGAATCCCCCTGTATATGCAAATGTAGAATGCCCAAAGAAATACCCAATTTAACTCCCCATAAGAGAGTAGAGGCCTTAGCATAGTTATTACTTTGAATACATAAACCACTAGCATAGGCAGCAACAAGCTCCCCTCTATCATCTCTGATAATCCCACCACCACTAGCCTTTCCATTTGACTTTGAAGCCCTATCAAAATTAAGTTTGAGCCAATTAGACCTTGGAGGAGTCCACCTTGCATTTAATCTCAAAATCTGCTTTGAATTGTCATAAGCAGGAATTTGGTGAAGAACTCTCCAATTGATAGCAATGCTTTCCTCTTCTTGAGTGAGGGGTTTATCAGTAGTTTTGATATAAGAACTAGCAACTCTTTCAATAAGAAGCTTAGAAAAAGACTGATAAACTTGAGAAGAATCTTTGACAGCTTCCCTAAAGACTCTATTATTCTATTCTTTCCACAATGTCCAACCAATGAAAGGAAGAGTTTGGTTCCAGAGCTCCACAAGCTAGGGATGAGAAAAAGTAGGTAACCAATTAGTAATAACTTCCCTAATATCTTTGTTGCAAACCCACTATATGTCAAAGTTCTGCAGAATTATACTCCAAACTTCCCTAGAGAAGTCACAATGAAGAATTAGATGAGGAATAGTCTCCTCTTCCTTAAGGCACAAAACACATCTATTAACTAGAGAGAAACCCCTTCTTTACAAATTATCTTGGGTTAAGATCTTATTATGAACCATAGCCCACCAAAACATATTAACTTTAGGAATAAGTTTATGGTTCCAAACTTTCCTCCAAAGCTCATTTTTGTGAACATCAGGAATCAGGAGATGGTAAGTAGAGTTAACAGAGAAGCGACCTCTTTTGTCAGGTGACCAATATAACTCATCTTCTCTAGGAAAAAGAGGAATTCTGGTACCCACCAACAGCTATTGAATAGATCTCATTCTTGGAATAAGCTTAGGATGATTATTACAACTCTAAAGAAGATGTTTTTCAAAGTCTAATACCATTCCCATGATGAATATAATAACAAACTTTTGACCCAAAAAACTATTTGGCAATATCAGCAATAACCTTGTTTCCCTCTTGAGAAGTAAGGGCCTTGTTAGCAACCCAACGATCCTTCCAAAACTTAATAAGATTACCATTCCCTAGTTTCCACTTAAGCCCCTATTTAATTAAGCTTCTAGATTTGAGCATTTTGTTCCAAATCACCAACCCCTGAGGGAGCCCCTCCTGATAAAGGAAACGTAGGTTGTCAACACCCTGTAAGTACTTAGCCTGCATAATGGTTCCCCATTCTTTACTACTGTTAATCAGATTCTAATTAATTTTGGAAAGAAGGGTTTTATTCATATTCCTTAGAGATCTGATATTGAGACCACCATGAGTTTTAGGAAGGCAAACCTTCTCCCATTTGACCAGAGACATTCTCTTTTTTTCTTCCACACCTATCCATAAGAAATTTCTTTGGATCTGCTCCAATTTTTTAGCTATATACTTGGGCATTTTAAATAGAGAGAGAAAGTAAGTTGGAATACCTTGAAGAGAGGCCCAAAGAAGCTGCAATTTTCTAGCACTACTCAGGAGCTTACCCTTCCAACCAATCAACTTCTTTTGAGTTCTTTCCAAAATACCATTCCAAAATCCTGAAGTAACTTCTTTAACAGTTAAAGGAAGGCCAAGGTAGACCATAGGAAGATCAGCTACAACACAACCAAGGATGTTGATGATTTTTCTCTAGAGATCTCCCTGAGTGTTGAAGAAATATACATCACTTTTTTGGAAATTGATGTGTTGACCAAAGGCTTTGGCATAGTCATTGAGTATATTCCTCCAACTACGGGCTTCTAAAACTGAAGAGTTACCAAAGAGGATGGTATCGTCCACAAACTGTTGACCAAACATCGGTTGCAGAGCAGAAGCTGGTTTGATCCCCACAATTTCCTTAGAAAGGACCTTAGAGTGAACATATCTCCCAAGGGCTTCAGCCATCATGATAAACAGATAAGGGGAAAGAGGATCACCTTGTCTAATCCCTCTTGTGGGAGAGAAAAAAACCCTAGGAATCCCATTAACCAGGACTAAGAATTTAGCAGTGGTAACAGCTTCCTAGATAAGCAGTGAGACTTTATCATTAAAACCAAACTTTTGGATAACCTTGAAAAGAAACTGCCAGGAAACTCTATCATAGGCCTTAGAAATATCAAGCTTTAGAACCATACCAGGAATCTTGCTCTTCACCATTGAGTGGATAGTTTCATGAGTAGCTATAACAACACCTAAAATCTGCCTTCCAGGAACAAAACCTTTCTGAGAAGAGGAAATAATTTTATCAAGGGTTGAAATCTCAAAACAAGAAGTTTGGTGCATAACTTGTAAATGGTATTACACAAACTTATAGGTCTGAAATTAGCAAGCAACTTAGGATTTGGCTTCTTGGGAATAAGAACAATAAAAGTATTATTAATCTACTTTAGAAGTTTCCTAGTTCTAAAAAAATCTCTGACAACAACAGTAGCATCATAGCTCACAATATCCTAATATTCCTAGAAAAATATAGGCGGAAAGCCATCAGGGCCTGGGGCTTTAAAGGGTCCCGTGGAAAATAAAACACCATGAACCTCTTCTTTAGAAATAGGTTTCAACATTTCAACATTATCCTCCTCAATAATCAAAGAAGGAATATTGTTAAGGAACTGATTCATTATCTGCCCATTGGCAGCACTACCAGCTTGTTCCGTCAATAAATTCTAGAAGAACAAAGTTGCTTGATTACCAATCTCATTATCATCAGTGAGAGTATTTCCATCCTCCAAACACAATCTAGAAATAGTATTAGCTTTTCTATGTTTCATAGCTGAGAGATGAAATAAAGCAGTATTACGATCCCCTTCTTTAAGCCACTGAACTCTGGATTTCTATTTCTAGAAAAGTTCTTTTTTCATAAGGTTCTTCCATTCAGTAATTAAATTATTTTCAGCTTGAGCGGTATCCTTAGTAGAATCTCCTTGAGTTATTCTGGTTTGAAAGTTAGTTAATTTTCTAGAAATAATCTTCTTCTGAATAAACACATTCCGAAAGCTATACTTGTTCCGACCACGGACCTCTTGTTTAATGTGTAAAATCTTCTTAACCAATCTAAACATAGGAGTACCTTGGATAGGGAGCTGCCACCATTTAGTCAGAAGACACCTAAAATCCTTTTGTTTAATCCACATAGCTTCAAACCTAAATGGGAAGGGACCCCGATTATGCTAGACAACCCAATTGAGGAGAATAGGATTACGATTTGAAATAGTTCTAGGAATAGACAAAAGACTAACATTAGAATGGTTGTCCTAGTTATTAGAGATGAGGAATCTATCCAATTTGACTTGAATCATTTGATCAGCTCTTCTTCTGTTGGACCAAGTAAAACTCTGATTCTACAGCTCCACATGCAACAGCCCAAAACTATTAATAAAATCAACTAAATCAAACATGCTATCAGAGTAGTCAAGAATACCCCTAGATTTATCAGAGGGATATAAAGGAGTATTGAAGTCTCCCACCAACATCCAAAGAGAATGAGGGGAAGTGGAGAGGAGAGTAGACAGATTCATCCACAGAGTTTTCCTTAGAACCCTCATGTTCGGAGCATAAATATTGATTAAAGACCAATGAAAAGAAGGCATAGAAAAAATGACAATCAGATAATGCTTATTGGAAATAGTAAGAGTACCTCTAATTCTGGCTCTATTCCACATAGTAACAATCCCCCCAAAAGCACCCATAGCAGGACTGAAGCAAAAAGCAACATTAGGCTAGATTCTGTCAACAACTAGTTTAAAATTTTCCTTTGACATTTTAACTTCCTAAAGTAAAAGAATATCAATTTTATGATCAAGAATACAATTCTTGACTTCAAACTGCTTTAAGACCCCTCATATTCCAAGATAGTATTCTCATTTGAAAAGTTTTTGGGAGTGGACCTCGAGTGTTTTTTATTTACCACTGGTAATCTCTGTAGCTACCTCTCTTTGTCTTGTTTCCCTTAGAGTAGGTCTTCCTGACTTAGGATCTATTCCAACATCAATAGATTTCTTGGGCTTGCAACCCATCTTTTTAGGGGTTATCCATTCATCTTGGTCATTAAACTTCCTACTTGGCCCTACTCCAGGGGTCAGAGTTGGGTCAACAATCTATTTTGCGGTTAACCCTTCCTTGAGAGACTTAGCATGCTGCATTCCATTGGTCCTAACTCCAGCGGTAGGAGCTGGACTCTATCTTGAAGAGGGTTGAACACTCATCTCTTCATTATTACAAACTGATTCTGGGATTTGAATGTTCTCCAAAGGGGTTGGAGGGGACCCAACATTACCATCAGCATCAAGTAAATGAACTTCCAAAAAGGTATCCTATTGAAAATCTCTCTCTTCTAGCATAGGGGGGTCCAGAGAAACCTGCTGATCAAGTTCCACATTTACCCCCAAACCCTAAAGATCAGGATTATCCATAGAAACCTGTTGATCAATTTCCACATTTACCCCCAAACACTGAAGATCAGGATTATCTTTTTCTGAAAAATTAGGATCTCTGTTCTCGCCTTCATGATTAGTGTCATGTTCCTTATTACCCCCAATTCCCATATCTTTCCCTAAAAAACTAGGATCTTTGTTCTCGCCTTCATGATTAGTGTCATATTCCTCATTACCCCCCATTCCCTAAGTATCAGGAATGTCTTCTTCTGAGGAAGTAGGATTCTTCTCTTTCTCTAGATTATAAATTTCCTCCACTTTCTTAAGCTTAGAATGTGTCATGAAATGACCCTTCTTATTGCAAAGTTGACAAAACGTAGTTGAGTTTGCATAAAGAATTAGTTGCGCCTAGATCCCATATTTAGAGTTCAACTCAATGGACATAGGAAGAGTTTTCTGAACTTCCACATTAACATAGAATCTAGCATAAACACATCGGGATTTAAACTAAGTAGTATTATCAAGAGTAATATACTAGCCAAAAGTATTAGTAATAGCAGAAAAAAATTCATCCCAATATTCCAAAGAAAACCCAAAAAGCCTCACCCAGACCGGGCCAGTTCGATTCAAGTTAGTGCTAGGATCAAACCCAGGCTGCCATGCATAGAGTGCAAGTGAGTGAGTACCATAGAGCCACGGCCCTCCCACCAAAATGGCGATCATGTCTTCTCTGCTAGTAAATTTAAAAAGAAACAACCCTCTCACCATAGCAATGACTAAAACACTACCTTTGACCTTCCAATGATTGGACACCCACTTCCGCACCATTTCAATATTAGGGCAAACGGAAAAAAACTTACCCACAAGAGAAAGATCCATGGAGGCCATAATTTCCTCAACTAGATCATCTAGTATATCTAGTGTCGTTCCTTCTGTCATTTCCTTTTGAACTGGAACCACAGCAGTACCTTTAGGAGAAATATTCTCCCATCCTGTTAGAACACCTTTCCATCCGTTGGAACAGTCAACATTTGACATGGGCTGGGGTTCAGAGGTACTTCCTGAGGCAGTACCCTCCATCTCCAAAAGACAGAGAATCTGAACTCAACAAAACCTTAGAAACCCTAAAAAGCCATAGAAAGCAAACCGTACGCGCATGCTACTGACCCTTAAGTTTAACTACTAGAAATTTTGTTGTGTGAGTTACGAGTTGTGTGTTTTTTGTGAGAGGGGAGTATTATCCCAATGTTAGTTCCTATAGTTGAAGTCCATATACATGCACATGTTGTTATTATAGTGTCCACATTGATTTTTCTATGCATTATAACATTTTTCAACATATAAGTGTATCTTTGCATACTAATGATATTTTGCAAGAGTGTGTGTTTGAAGCTCCACCTAAAATGATAGCAGATTTCATTTCAAGTTTTTCTTTTGTGAAAGAGTAGATGGATGATTGTTTTACAAGAAATCATGTTTGGATGAAACATGTGATAGTTGCAGTAGTTTACAATGTTTGAGAAATTGTGTACACATGGAGAATACATGTCACTGGAAATGAACTAGTAATTTGTAGAAAATATAAGTCAGTGGAATACACTCTCAAAGATGGTAAAGAGGCAAAAATGTGTCAACTAGTGAGTGAAGAAATACTAGTAACTAAATTTATGCCTATTTTTTAGAAAAGATAGTGTATGAGTATGCAAGACATAAACATAGAGTTCAAAAGTTGGACTTGCAATTCAAGTTATGCAAGGACACATTTCCTCTTCATACAATCATGTCAATTGTAGACATTGTAGATTTTTATATACTACAAAATAGAATGAGGTTCAATCAAAATACTACAACTCTGGTCAAGTTTCTATATTTGTGCATATAGCATTCATTCATGCACTCGATAGTATATAGGAAGATAGAAAGAACTTGATGGAGTATCATTTTTATATTAGTGATGATTGCACACATTCTATAGAATTAGTCTAAGGTTTCTTTCAAATGTTTTATGATAAATTGAGTAACAAGAACATCATGTTTCGTTAGCATATTATATGGTTAGATAATTGTACATCACAATTCAATAACTCATGGATGTTCTACTAGTTGAGTAGGATAGATATGATGAGTGGTCTTCAACATATATGGAATCTCTTTGAGGCTAGGAATGGACAAGGGGAGCATGATAGTGCTTTGCGACAAAGATGCAAATGAGTTTCTTTTCTAGTATTGGCCATGGGAAAGTACTAACCAAGGCTATCCACCATTTAAGAAATGATGAAAATCTCTCCCTTGATTTTTGTTTGGTGTTGTATAGGTCCATCATAGTTAACTCGTGGTCCATATAAGAGAAGTGTTTAACAAATTTTTTGACTAGGTCTCCAAAGGATGTGATAGACCCCTTAGGTTGGTGCAAGAACCACATAAGTGCTTTCCCACCTAGACTATGGGGGAAAAGGCATAGTAAGTATATGTCTTCATGTGCCACTTCTTGGCTTGCCATTGTAGACACCCAAAATTAGCCTCACTTCTTGACTTAGTTATTCATCTACCATACCTTCATATTATTTAAATAATTCTTAATTATTTGATTAATTTCATCTATTATCACTGTACATTATTCTTTTGCATTAATTAAATAATTATTAATTATTTAATTAATCCTTCATTTCTTCTAACATTAATTAAATAAACAAATTAATTTCTATTTTCTCCACCACAAATAAATAAAATTAATATTTTATTTATTTTCCAATCTTATCCATGTGCACCAAAAATTAAATAATTAAATTATTTATTTTCCTCTCATCACAATTCACTCTTGTCTTACCATGATTCTCTCTCACCACTCCATCAATCACTCTTAATCAGATTAGTTAACAATTCAATCACTTCAGTTGACTAATCAATCAAATTAGTTAACTAATCAATCAATTCAGTTGACTAATCAATCAATTTAGTTAATAGATCAATCAAATTAGTTGACTCCTCAATCAATTTTGTTAAGAAATCAATCAATTATATTAACAATCCAATCAATCCGGTTAACAAATTAATCAATTCAGTCAAATCATCAATTTTCATAAATTTATGCTATTGTAATTGACTCATTCACTTTGGGAGATCAAAGTTATGTTATTTTGATTAAGTAATCCACATATACACAACAATATCAAAGGAGCACATCTATTGGATTTAGGGTGCATTCCAATACACTCAATTAGTGAGGTTGAATTTGTGTGTGAAGGAAGGTAAAATTGTGTTTAATTCAATTTCTTTCATTTATCTTTGTATGCAAATTTCCTCCTTCACATTCTAGCACACCTGGTGATCTAACCCCATTTTTGCCTATCTCCCGCACTAGATCCTTTTTTGAATGTGGAATAATGAGTTTCTTAGATATCTCCATATAGTCAAATGCCATAATGCAAGATTCTAAAAAATTTGGCTTCAATTAGTGTCGAGGAATCTAGTTTTTTTGGAAAATCATAGATCAGTTAAATGCTATAGGAGATGCTTTGTTTACTTTGAAGCAATTTGGTATTACCCTCATAAAAGCATCCAGAATCAAGGGGTGATCTAGAACATGCGATCTTATCAATTGATACACCTAAACATGCCTTTACTGTGCTTCTGAAGGTGAACTAGTTTGCCATTAGTCCTCTCTATTGCATTTGTCAACTCTCATCACAACACTTCATCCAACCACCAACACACACATTTGACTTAGTGAACACTAGAGAGTATCTGAGCGCATCATATTGTGAGTTATTCTATTTATCCTAAGGTTGGATTGAGAGTAAGTTGTTTGATGTTTGGTTTAGGTAGATGGAGAGTAAGTATCAGTTGTGGTATTTGAATCCATGTTAGAACATTTTGCATTTGATTCACTTCATTTTTCTCAAGTTTTTGTAACTTATCTAGTAGATTTTTGCATTTCAGATTTGAAGGATTGTTTCTAACTTTATAGCTCAATTGACTTTATAACACAATGAAAATGATCTCAAAGAAGGTTTTAATATTTTGATATGGTGTTTATTTTTGTGTTGGAAATTAGAGTTGTGCATTGATTTTAATATGTTGTGCACCCTCATACTCCTTGCATTTGCCTGAGTAGGAACTTTAATGATTGAAATATGCTAGTTTTGATTTATCCTGTTATCATCTGTTGTTGTGATCCATTTGTGAACTATTATCCCAAGCATAGTTTACCAATGGCTTGCAAATATAGTTAACTATTCCTCCACATAGAGATTGGAAACTAACCATGGTCAGATCTTTAAGTCCAGGGGTTTTAATATGTAATTTGTTGATTCAGGGTCAAGAGAAATGTTGTAGTTTAATCCAGGTAGATTGGCCAGACAGATAGGTGGGTTCTAGCAATAGATGAATGGTTGAGAGTTAAAGGATGCAATGATGTATATGAACTTGGTGACTATGCAAGCATAGACCAATGAAACATAATGGTATGTTAATACACTTTTTTGAAAGGCATCTATAATGCCTTAATATACAAGTTAACAATAACTTCAAGAGGAACTTTACCATACACCAGTCTTTCTTTCAAATTCTAAATATAGTGTCCTTACATACATTTGGGGGAGATAATAATTGCCTCCATCTATCATATTCTCAACGACACTCCTCAAATCATTAATGCAAAATGGGATCAAATTTGTTTAGTTTTTTAGATAATTTTAGCTTTCAACATTAGTTGTTTATTTTAGTTTTTAGTTTTAACTTAATTTTAGCATGTTTCTAATATATTTTTCACATTTTTATATGTTACTATTATTAATTTTTTGTTCACACTTAAAATTAGTTGGACCTAAGTGTAATTGTTTAGAAAGAATAAAAGGAAACTTCAAGGTTATGCATTTATTAAACAGGTTGATGTCTTGACAAGAGCAGAGAAAGAGATTCAGCTGATAGGATAACCCTTCAATCTAATCAAGACTGATGAGTTATCATGACATGAGAATAAGATTGTCAAGAAAGCAAAGATTCAAGAAATACAGTTGATCTAACATAGTTTGATCTTTCAGGAGTTATAAGTTAGATTGATTATTCAGTTAATTAGTTTTGAATAAAAGAAAGAATGATATTTGTGTTGAATTGTTATTTCATGTCATGTTTTGAACATACATTCAAGTATCTGTTTCTTTATCTCATTCATTGATTGAAAAGGAAATATATATACATCATATGCATAAGAGAAATTAATTGATCATGTTTAAAAGAAGTGTTCAAATGTGTTCCACACAAGCCTTGGGAGTAACTAGACCGAGCAATTGCAGACATGCAAGCTATGCATCTATTTGATAAAAGGAAAAGAAATGAACACATGATAAATTGAAACATCCATCATTGCTTGAGAAAGAAGGTTGTTTTTTAGATGCTGGCCTTCAAGTCTTTAGTCTTCAGTCTTTACTTCAGCTCCATCATTTGTTGAACCTACAAAATTTTGGGGATGGCCATGTTAGTGCTTTGGATGTTTAAAGTTATCACATGCTTTTATCAGACAGATACATCTACTTATCACATCATACATTCACATGAGAGATCAAATAAGATATATGACACAAATCAGGAAGAAATTATGAAGAAGATCAATCAATACTATCGGGTATATTTTTATGCTAACTTGTTTGTTCACTGTACAGGTATAGGACAAGTATTGTTTCTGATTTGAAGACAAATAAACATGTGGATTAAATGTGGCTTCCACAAGGGTTTGAGCCCAACATGTTTCTTTTCATTTTTGAAAAGAGTATCAGAAAAGATAGGATGCATCATTCCAATCTACATCGTGCATCATCTAATCAACTTGCAGAAAAGTTATGTCATCATGACATTATAATAGTTGATTGGAGCAAATTAGATTAACATGACTGAGTCAAGTTGACAAAGACAAAGTGCAGAAATTAGATTACAGTCACAAAAGAATATCTAGGCTACATGAGCCATCTGAAGTATAGAATCATTTTGAATGTATGTATTTATTTCATCACAAGTAATAGGAACAAGTGATATAGTGCATTCATTGTATTAGGGCATGCTACAAGTGTTCATATTATTGTGTCTGATGAAGAGAAAAGAAATAGAATAAAGCTTCCAAGACTCAAAGCTTGTGTATCATTTGAACAAGTTATAAGATAGATCATGTAAAAGTATCATCTCATTATGGTAAAAGAGCAAGAAGTAAAATGACATGTTACAGGTACTCAAAGTAATTAGCCAGCTGAGATAAATGATACAGATTATGCCTTTAAAAAGACAAGGTCAAAAACGTCAAGGCATTAATAACTTTGGCAGACATATGCCATAATGAAGAAGCAGGATGATCAAGAAATGAAATAGTATATGTGGAACAGATATGTCATAGCTTCCAAGATAAAATAGCCAAGTCAAAATTACATATGATTAAGTCATCAATAGAGATCCTATATTCCCAGGTAGCTGCCATAGTCCCAATGTAATGTAATCAAATGTTCAACATTCAAACATTCAAGTGACACATAGAAATCATAACATGATCCCATCTCATCACTGTACTGGAGAAATAGTCATTATCTCATATACTTTGAAATAGTGAAAAGACATCATGCTACAGTTAGCAAATACCAGAAGGAGAGATACCTTGCAAGAATTAAACAAGTACAATCACATTCACTATGAATAGTTATGACAATGATCATGAGGTGGCTTGTGCAAGAAAATACAATTAGAATAGATCACAACTTCCATGTCCATCAACAGGAATAGAACATTCTTGAAAGAGAATACCACATCAATGATGAAGGAGAAGAAATAGAGGGCACATGATATGCCAAATGCTATAGTGATGATGATTGATTTTTTTTTTTTTTTTTTAAATGCGCCTGGTAAACTTTTTAACGTGACCGGCGACGCTGGTGCGACACGCCCTCCGGCTCCACGCGAATGCTTTTGCCCGGAGCAATGAACCGGTGAGGCCACAACTGGGGGACCTCATCCCCTAGGAAGAACACTTCAAACCCACGAGCTCATTGGCCCAGCGAAGGCGTAAAGCCTTGCGAGCTCGTTGGCCCAGCGGGGGTTTGAACTCTGGTGGCCGCCACTACATCCTGAGCGACTTAACCACCGAACCATGCCATCATCGGCTAGTGATGATGATTGATAAAGGCACAAAGTAAGTAGTTTTTTTTCTCATATGCCATTGTTTCTGAATGACACAGTTATGATAAACATTTTCCATGATAAAGGACACAAGGAGAAGAGAAAAGCATGATATGTATGCTACTATAAAATCCAAATGAATGAGATAAGCAGTGAGCATTCACAGAGGTAGCTAGAAGAAGTATCTAAAGAATGCCACAGACAGATGTAAATGAAGACAATAGTGATTCCACAAATCACATACATAAAGCAACATTTCTCATGAGTTAGCCAAGGTTAAAGAGGAAGATGCTGATCGACAATCAAATAATAATGATTAAAAGATACAAACAAAGGAACCTCAACATTCAGAAAGTAGTTGAAGATAAAATCTATATGCTACAAAATTTTAGGCTTACTGTCACATTGATCAAACATTCATACTTTGTAATGAGGAAGGAGCTAACATCATATGGATTCAGATGGACCAAGAAATACAAATAACCAAAGAGAGATCAAAACATGATATTTATGTTACAATAAGATCCAAATACAAAAAAGGCAGTCAAGAGGAGCATACACAAAGGTAGTAAGGAGATGATCCCACAGTCACACATGAGGCATCAATCATTCAACTCTAAACATCATCCATTTCAAATAGTTGAGAGCCTAGTCTAGGCCAATGAAAATAGGGCACATATTTACCACTCTCTATTCTAAATATAAGTGTTAAGTCACATATGTATCATCACACATGAAAAATGATCAATCATCCTACAGTTAGCAAGAAAAAGAGATATATGACATGCAGACGGGCTATAGGAGCCATCTGAGCTCAACAAAGTGAAACATAATGAACAGGCTAAAAGAGCCATTTGGAAGTTTAGGTTTTTCTCTTTTAATGCATGTATTTATCTCCTATCAAATGATTCAATAGCATGAACAAATTAAAATGTTGCAACAGGAGAACCTTCATTGCACAGAAATGTCAATATATGATACAGAAGAGAGAAGAAAGAAAAAGAAGTGTCACAGAGATGAAATAGTGTCATAGCCATATCAAAGGAAAAAGTTCTGTGCAAAAGAAGGTTGAAACCCTAATGCCTTTTTACCTACAGATAACAATATAGTCAAGGAAGTTGCTATACAAAGAAAGAGATGTCATAGCCGTGAGAAAGGAAAAGACATTTTTATGTTAAAAATGAATACCCATCCGCAAAAAGGTAAAGCCCTTTTTTCTTTTCTATATATAGTTGAAATGAGTGCCATAAGATGGAGCTAATACCATCGTTGTTCTTGAAGAAGGTCTTTTTGTGCAAAGAGAATGAATTCTTATTAGAAAATTTCAAACCCTAGTGCCACCTTACACTTACAGCGAAGGGAAGGTGATAAAATGTATCTATAGTCATAGCCATGCCAGGAAAAGACATTTCATGCTAAAAAATAGAATACCCATCTGCATATGTCAAAACCCTTGCTTCTTTTTCTATATAATGTAAAAAAGAGAACGCAGTGGATATTACAAGAAGCTGGCCATGATAGTTATAGGGGTTATGTGCAAAAGAAAGTTGAAACCCTTGTTTCCTATCTAGAAACCCTTAGCAGTTTTTCATATTTTTTATGTCTACATACAGATGGAGCATAGCCATAATAGAATGAAAGGTTTGTATGTGCAAAACAGACTAAACCCTTGTCATAAAATCAAAAAACCCTCAAAGTTTCTACACATATAGTCAAATAAAGGATGAAAAGAGATGTATACAGGCACGACTGAAATAGATATATCATTTTTTG
This sequence comes from Cunninghamia lanceolata, assembly GCA_027924645.1. Taxonomy (NCBI): domain Eukaryota; kingdom Viridiplantae; phylum Streptophyta; class Pinopsida; order Cupressales; family Cupressaceae; genus Cunninghamia; species Cunninghamia lanceolata. Next base: position 2,383,398 of record BSBN01000665.1, read on the forward strand.
CAAGAAAATGTAATACCCATTTCAATAAAACTTAGAAGACCCTTGTCATTCTTCACTTATAGAAAGACAAATGAAGCTATAGGAGGGACAAGGTAATACAATCTTACCTTGTATTTTCTAGCATGAAGAGACACCTATTCACAGCCTCACAGGAGTATGAAACTCTCAAATATAGGTTAGAGTTGCAGAGATAAAGATGCAGAGACAAGAAAGAGTTGTTGTCCAAGAATGAGTAGTGTATTAAGATAGCCATGAAAGGAGAAAGAAGCTATAGAAGTTAACAAGGATGCCAGTATACACAAAAAAAATGTTACCTTCTTGCTTGCAGGCAGAGTTCTGTTGATTCGACCAAGAGAAGACCAACGAGAGGGTAAAAAGCTAGACAGATATGTTTGAGTCCTTCAAACCCTAACTAACAGAATACAGTTGCAGTGCGAGTATCTAAAAAATGCCAAATGAAAAATGAAGACAACTTTTAGGGTTATCTATTGCTTTTGTTCGAAGGTTCTTTCTCTCATGTTCTTTGACTTCACAAAAGACAAAATTAGTTACCTTATCCAAAATGCCCGTGGTCAAGACTTTAGTCTTGAGGATTTCCTAGCCATCATGACATGGAGTGGCCAACCAACATTGTTGCATTTGATTTTTTATAAAGTCAAAAGGGTCAGTATGATGAGAAGGCAAGGCTTCATGCCTTATGATTTATTTAATTCCTTTGTGGTTGACTAAATGACATGGTTGAAGTTGCCTCATATGAAACTCATGCCTAGTCAAAGATTCTTTGTCTTTTTTTGCAAACATTCAAAGGTCAAAGATCCTTCAAGATTATGCATGGTGGCTGACAAGGTTAAAGGAGCATTGTTTTAAGACATGATATGCATGAAGATAGAGTAGGTTTGCAAGGTGGCAAACAAGGTGAGCATGTGTAATGGTGTAAAGTTTGATGCATGGAGTTATAAGGTTTTCTTGATACTGAAATTGCACATGGAGATATAAGGTGACTTCAAGATATAAGGATATATGTATGGACTAAGGCATCAAAGGGAGTCATACAAATGTTAATGTATATTATTTTGTGCATGGAGATATTATAAATGCATAGGATGACTTAAGTTGTTTTCTAGCAGAAAGAGGATTAATATTTTCTCCTTAGTGCATGTGGAGTGATAAGGGTAAATTTTTTTTGCCTCAATCTATATGTATCATGCAAACTAGGGTTTTTTCTCACATGGAGGTATAAGGGGACTTTTATTTTCTTCTAAGTCCTATTTGTGCTCAAATCATGCAAATTAGGCAACTGTAATTTGGAGAGATAAGGGTGTTATTTTTTCTCATCATGCATGATTTTACAAAGATATTAATTGTAAATAAATAATAAAGTAATATTTTCCAAATTACGTTATTATTTTCCTCAAATTGTAGAGTCAAAATTAGAACAAATTCTAACCAATAATAAGTAATTATTTTTATTACTTTATTATTTGCTAACAATCAATTTTGCTAGTGCAAAATCATGCAAATTGATTAGTTGAGTTAACTAGGCCACCTAGGAAGTTTTTTGCATGATTTTACTAGTATTTTTAGGGTTCTTGATCAACTTTTTGGTCAAACATATGGAGAGGCCCAAATTGGAGCTCTTTTTGGCTCAAATTGTGGCAGTTTTAGACCCTAATTTTGAGGATTTTGGAGGTTACTTGGGAGAGATTATTTTTAGAGGCAGTTATCTACAAGTTCATAGTTTTGCATGCCTCTTTGAGAGAAGAAACCTATATATTGTAAAGCAAAAGTTTGTTTTTGCTAGTTCTTGATTCTCATTCTGATTCAGATAGATTGGAGAATTCTTGTAGCTCATTTTACAGTTTTATTGAGAGATCGGTAGGTTACGGGTTCTATTTTTGTCTTCTTTGCAGAGTTTCCTTTATTTGTTTGAGATCAATTAAATCACCTTTCTATTTATTGCTAATTATTGAAGTGATTTTGATGATGTTTTGTTGTGCTTAATCATTAAACCTTTAAAATTATTGTCTCAATTTCTTGCTTGAAACATTAAGCATATAATCATCACAGGTCTTAGGTTGTGTTAATCAAAAGTAGTCCTTTTGTGTTGTGAAAAACCATTTCCTTCATAGAAAGAGTATTTTCAAATCTTCTTAAGAATCACTTTTGTGATATTTATGCCATGTTTGGATTGTGTGAAATTTAGATTTCTAAGTAATATTGTGAGCCAAATTGCATATTATTATCCAAATTAGGTGCATTACAAAATTTTACATTTTTTGCATTCCACATAGTTTATTTCTTCCCTTTTCCAAAAAAAAATCTCAATAGAACATTTGAAGGGAACCAACCCACAATTTGGAGGTCTAATTTAATTATAGGGCACCCACAACTTGAAATTAGTCCCATGTTACATAGAATTGCAGAGCTTTATTAGCCTTGCATACGGGTGCAATTCCCAGTGATAATAATTTTTGGCACGCCCGGTGGGACATTGAACTAATTTTAGTTCAAAAGGACTTATTCTTTTTTGTTGTTTTTGGTATGAACAATAGAATTTTAGCCTTTTAAAGGTTCATTATCAAGTACCTAGTGACTCTAATTCTTTGATTTTTCAGATCAGATCTTGCAGCCTATGAAAAAATATGAAACAAGGTCAAGTAAAAATTCTGAGAAGAAGCATAACCAGTTATGTCCACCAAAGAGGAGAATAAAAGCAGATAAAGATTTCAACATAATAGATTTATCAGTTGTTTCAGATCTACCAAGTACACATCCTGAGTTTACTTCACACCAGAATCCATTATTTGCAAGTTCATCATCAGAATTTCTTAGTTCTCCACCAGCAAGCCCAAGAGAGAAGATTCATGTTTTTCAAGAGGAACCTCTTCTTCTTGAGTTTACAGAAGAAGAACCTATGTTACAAGAAATATTCCAAGTTGTTCCAGTCCAAGCACCAACTCAAATACCATCTACTCCAATGGCTCTACTAGGAGGAGGTGGAGGACCAATCCCACCTCTTGGAGTAGTTGGAGGAGGAATACAACCTCTTGGAGGTGGTGGAGGTGGTGGAAGAATTCCACCACCACCTTGAAATTAGCCTTTTGTTTCATTTAATGGAGGTAGCCCTTTGAATCTATATCAACATGATGACATACTGATGGCTGCGTTGAAAAGTTTACCAAGTTTCACAGGAGAAGATGGGACTACACCCATTGAACATATCAGAGATGTGGCTTTTTTGTGTTCTGTTCATCACATTACCGAGGAAAACATTGCAATTGGGCTATTGGTAGCATCACTAAAAGGTAAAGCTCTCTAATGGTTTAGAGGCTTAAGAGTTAATTCAATTAGAACTTGGGATGAATTAGATGCTGCTTTGAATAGGCAATTTCAGGATAAATCTAATCATTTATCATTAGTTGAACAAATGACTATTATTAAGAGGGCTTCACAAGAGCAAATATCAAATTTTAATTTTAGATTTCAGAAAACATGGAATAGAATCCCTGAAACAGTGAAACCATCACCAAAGCTTGCTTTTTTATATTATTCAAGAGCATTAAATTCTGATATTGCTGTTATGATACAATCTATGGGAGGGGTAACTTTACTAGCTACTTTTGATATTGCAATACGAGTAGAAAACAATTTAATACAGGCTAGTAAAATAGCACCTAGGCGTCTAATGCCAATTTTTCTAGACATATAGCCTTTAATCCCAATTTCAGCCCCACATATTTCATCAATACCATCTTTTGGTTATCAAGTAAATGCAAAGAATAGTATAGATCCTATGCATTCTGAGTTTCAAGAGTTGAAAAAAAACCAACAAAGTATAGAAAAAATACTGTAGACTGTGAGCAATGACCTAGTAAGTCTAAAAATTCAAACAAACTAGAATAATACACCTTACCAAGAAGCCTCTTACTAAGCAAATAGACCTAGTTATCAGGTAGATTATCAGGGTCAAAGGAGAAATTACAATAATAGGCCAAATCAGCAGTATAATCCAAATGTTGTTAGTACATCAAAAGAAATAGTGCCTATACAGAATAACAATGTCCATGATTATGCATGGTGTTACCCCTATAATTAGCCTCATAATTAGGCCACTTGCCCAAAAGGGATAGTAAATCAAGCTTTGATGGTACAGAATAACTATGTTGCTGCTAAAAATTTAGCAAGTGATGTAAACAACTAGCTGGATATTTAAGCTCAATATGTTAATCCTGATGTAGCTTTAATGAATTGGTAGGCTAATAAATTTTGTGGTGTAAATTAGTTGCCAGGTTAAAAGTAATCTTTTACTAATATTGCAGCAAATACAAGATCAAAAAAGAGAGTTGTTGACTTGCAACAACAGGCTGGAAATGTACCACAACAAGATGATAAAGGTAAAAATACAATTTCTACAACTCAAAATGAACAGAATCAAGCTTCTACATCAAAGGATTTGCATATTTTGTCAAGGCAGCCAACTACAAAAAATAAATAGCCAGCTAAAGACGAACTAGAGGTTGTTGTCCCAAAAGTACAGCAAAAGGTTAGTGGTCCTACATTTAATATTTTGGATCATATGAAAAAGACAACAATAATCATGTTTATTTTAGATGCTTTACACATTCTAGGACAAAAGGATTTGTTACAAAATGCATTATCTCAGTTGCCTTTGTCAAATGAAGTACAAAAAACACATCAACCTCAGATTATGATTGCAAATGAGGTAGAAGAAAGAATAGAATAGCTTAAACCAGTGGGCAAACCTCCACCATTTTATGTCACTTTGATTGTAGGTGACTATTTAGTACATAATTGCATGATAGATTCAGGAGCCAGCGGCTCAGTTATGCCAAAACAACTAGCTGATAAGTTAGGCCTGAAATATGAACCTATTGTTAGAGGTGTTGTACAAATGGATGGAAATGAAGTGAGTACAGTTGGAATGTCATTGATTTTCCACCTACCTTTTCTATTTGTGTATCCAGAGATTTTACAGCAAGGTTAGGAGGATATTTATCATCTGATTGGACGCACTTATTCTTTAGAACTAGATATGAAACCAAGGTTACAATCAAGTCTGAACCATTAGCCAAAGATCACCTAGAACCTTACACACCCAGTTCCATAAATGCCAACCTTTCCATTTTTGATCAAGAGGATATGATTCCTGTCCAAGACCCAAACACACCTTTAGAAGGAATTCTAGATATGGTTTTAGATCAATGGGTAGTAGAGAATCATGAAATAGATCCATTTGAACAAATGGATGAGATAGGCCTTGGTATGTATATGATTCAAGAGAAAAATACAGTTATTCCAAATCTGATTAAAGAAGAAAAACAATAGACTATAGAATCTGAAAATGATGTTTGGGAACTATATTTTGATGATTCTAGAAGCAAGGTAGGAGCTAGAGGAGGTGCTATTTTAGTTTCTCCCACAGGTGAGAAATATTATTCATCTTTTAGATTTGCTTTTAGTTGTTCTAACAACTCAACTGAATATGAGGCTTCAGTTCATGGATTAGAATGGGCAAGAAAAAGAAAAATCAAGTGTTTAAAAGTTTTTGGAGACAGTGAATTAGTGGTTAAACAAGTCAGAAATCTTGCTGCTACAAAAAATGACTTGTTGAAGTTATATAAGCATAGAGTTTGGGACACGATAGAAGAGTTTGATGCATTTAATTTGATATTTGTACCTAGAATTGATAACAAGCAAGATGACAAATTAGCTGCCATAGGAGTTGAATATGATATTCCTGCTGAAATGAAGAATATTCACTCTCCTTCATATGTCAAAGTTGTTGTTAGACCATCAGTCCTAGATAATAATGTTAGTTGGCAAGTGTTTAACAGTGATGAACAGATTGCAAATTTCTTAATGGAAGAGGCTAAATTTTTTGTAGGTAATCAACAAAAATTTATATAGCAATATGATGATCAAATACTCCAGTTAAGATCAAACAAGCTACCCAAGGGCTTAGTGACCTTGGAATCTATCTTTAATACTAATGATCAAGTAAGAAAAGACAAGGCTAGATTGTCAATAAAACAAGAGCATTATGAACCCATTGAGATCTTTAAAGGAAAGTTACTCAACCTAGGAAAGATATGTTCAAAAGAAGAACAATAAGGATTCATCCAGCTTTGTCAAGAGTTTAGTGACAGTTTTGCATTGGAATATGGAGACCTGAAAGGTTTCAACCCTGAGTTAGCTCAACACATAATAGAGTTGGAACCTAAAGCTAAACCTGTCAGATAGAAGCAAAAGCCATTGAATCCTAAGCTAGAAGTGCTTATGAAGACAGAAATCAATAAACTCATTGAAGGTAATATCATTTTCCTATCAAAACATACTTCATGGGTTTCTTAGTTCCTGTTAGAAAAAAGAATAGAGAAATTAGATTATGTGTTGATTTCCGTGATTTAAACAGAGCATCTTTAAAGGATCATTATCATTTACCATCTATGGAGCAGATATTGCAAGTTGTTTATGGATCAAAAATATTTTCTTTATTGGATGGTTATTCAGGTTATAACCAAATTCTTGTAAAAGAGGAAGATCAATACAAGACAACTTTTACTACAAAATGGGGCACACTAGCATACAAAAAGATGTAATTTGGCTTATCAAATGCAAGTGCAACATTTCAAAGAGCAATGTACATGGCTTTTCAAGATCTGATTAATAAAATTGTGCTTGTACTTATATGTTGTGATTATTTTTTCTAAAAAAGCTGAAGATCATTTTCATCATTTAAGACTAATCTTTGAAAGATGCAGAGAATTTAGGGTATCACTAAACCCAAATAAGAGTATTTTTTCTGTTCATGAAGGCAAACTGTTGGGACACATTGTGTCTAAAGATGGAATATCAATTGATCCTAAAAGAATCACTGCAATATTGGCATTGCCTCTTCCTACACACAAGAAAGGCTTACAGAGCTTTCTGGGAAGAATTAACTTTGTAAGAAGGTTTATTCCTAACATAGCAACACTTTTACACCCTCTTACAACAATGCTGAAGAAGAATATTCCTTTCAGCTGGACCAAAGAAGGAAAGCAGAGCTTTGAAGAAATAAAGGAGGCACTTGCTGTTGCTCCCACTCTGATAAATCTAAAATGCATTTTGTAGTGTGGATACTATATCAGCTATGCTTTGTTAGTAGAACAATGAAGGAATGGAACAAGCTGTGGTATTTTTCAGCCAAGTTCTGCATGACTATGAGGTAAGATATTCTTTTGTTGAAAAGCATGTATTAGCTATTATCAGGAGCCTAAAGAAATTCAAACATATGCTTTCAAATAATAGAATTTAATTAATGGTTTCTCACCCCACAGTGAAAGAATTTTTGCTCAGTAAGTATTTAAATGATAAGAGAGTAGGGTGGATAACCAAGGTTATGGAATATGACATATAAATTAAGGTCACCAAGTTGGTCCGAGGCAAAAGACTATGTGAACAGCTTGCAGAAAATGAAGGATACATCAAAGAACTTGAAGTAGAGGCTAAGATAGTTCTTCAAAACAATGAAACAACTACTGTCCCAAACCCCCCTACAAGTTGGGTGCATGATATGATTCATTACTTGCACACTGGTGATTGTCCACGAGGCCTGTACAGATCTAAAAGAAGATATTACAAATTACAGGCAATCCCTTATGCTGTAATTGATGGAATTTTGTACAAAAGAGACTTTAACAATGTTTTGTTGAGATGTGTAGAACCAGATCAAACTTAAAGGATTCTAGAAGAATTTCATGATAGACTTACTGGAGGTCATTTTGTAGCTAGAACAACAACTCTAAAAATTATGAGAGTTGGTTACTATTGGCCTAACATGTTCAAGGATGCTCATGAATGGGTAAAAAAATGTCTAAAGTGTTTAGTTTTTGCAGGTAAAGAAAGACTAGAAGTAATGCCCTTGCATCCAATTCAAGTGAAACAACCATTTGGCAAGTGGGGATTGGACTTCATTGGTCCTATTAATCCACCTTCAAGCCAAGGACACAAGTGGATTTTGACTGCTACTGATTATTTTACTAAGTGGACTAAAGCAATTGTTTTGAAAGATGCTAATGAAACATCAGTCCTAAATTTTTATCAAGATCCAGTGTCTGGGTTTGGAACTCCTGACTCAATAATTTCCAATAATGCTTTAGCATTTATTGGATTAAGAATATCTGATTGGTTTGTAAAAAATAACATATTTCTGAATACTTCATCAAATTATTACCCTCAAGGTAATGGACAGGATGAATCAACTAACAAAAATCTGATTAAAATCATAAAGAAAATAGTTGATGAGAATCAGAGGTCTTGGCATGATAAGTTAAAGTTAGCATTATGGGCTGATAGAATTACACCTAAAAGATCAACAAGTAATTCACCCTATGTGCTTACATATGGAAAGGAAGCAAAGTTACCAATAATAGTGGAGTTGCCAACACTTAGCTACATAAAAGAGCTAGAGTTACTTGAAGAACAACCAATGGAAACCAGGCTTGCATAGCTGATTGAACTTGAAAAATTCAGGAAATAGGCCTTGAAAACACTAGAAGCACACCAGGCCCAAATGAAAAGGACTTTTGATAAAAGGACAGTACCAAGAGTTTTTAAAGAAGGAGATCTAGTTTTCAAATGGAATGAATTGAAGAGAAGACCAGGACATCATACAAAGTTTTATGCAATGTGGGATGGACCATACATAAAAATAGAATGCAAGAAACACAATGCATTCCAGCTTGCTAAGTTAGATGGTGAGGTGTTGCTAATCCCAGTTAATGGGATTCACCTCAAGTTATGCTACTAGTAAGGTATCCTTATGCTACAAATAAGTGCTTTTGCACATTTAGTTTCAGTTATTGTTGTTTTATTTTCAAGAAGTGCTTTTGCACATGTTACTGATTTGGTTTTAGGAAAATCGGTTTAGTTTCAATTTTTTCAGTTAGTTACTGCTATTGTGTTTAGTTAGTGTGAGTTGCGGAAATTCTCTATGTTCAGGGCAGAAATGACTCTATGCCCAATGGAGTTACAAAGGCTACTGGTTCTAAGCTATTTAGCAGGCAAACACCCCTGAGAGGTCACCAGAAATGTTACTAATTTTTTGTTCACACTTAAAATTAGTTGGACCTAAGTGTAATTGTTCAGAAGGAATAAAAGGAAAATTCAAGGTTATGTAATTATTGAAAAGGTTAATGTCTTGACAAGAGTAGAGAAAGAGATTCAGTTGACAGGATAACCCTTCAATCTAATCAAGACTAATGAGTTATCATGACATGAGAATAAGATTGTCAAGAAATCAAAGATTCAAGAAATATAGTTGATCTAACACAGTTTGATCTTTCAGGAGTTATAAGTTAGAGTGATTATTCAGTTAATCAGTTTTGAATAAAAGAAAGAAAGATATTTGTGTTGAACTGTTATTTCATGTCATGTTTTGAACATACATTCAAGTATCTGTTACTTTATCTCATGCATTGATTGAAAAGGAAATACATATGCATAAGAGAAATTAACTGATCATGTTTAAAATAAGTGTTCAAATGTGTCCCACACAAGCTGTGGGATTAACTAGACTAAGCAATTGTAGACATGCAATCTATTCATCCGTTTGATAAAAGGAAAAGAAATGAACACATGATAAATTGAAACATCCATCATTACCTGAGCAAGAAGGTTGTTTGTTGATGTTGGCCTTCAAGTCTTCAGTCTTCAGTCTTTACTTTAGCTCCATCATCTATTGAACCTGCAAAATTTTGGGGACAACCCTGTTAGTGCTCCAGATGTTTAAAGTTATCACATGCTTTTATTAGATAGATACATCTACTTATCACATCATACATTCACATGAGAGATCAAATCAGATATATGAAGAAGAAGATCAATCATGAAGAAGATCAATCAATACTATCAGATATATTTTTATGCTAACTTGTTTGTTCACTATACAGGTATAGGACAAGTATTGTTTCTAATTTGAAGACAAATAAACATGTGGATTGAATGTGGCTCCCACAAGGGTTTGAGCCTAGCATGTTTCTTTTCATTTTTGAAAAGAGTATTAGAAAAGACAAGATGCATCATTCCAAGCTACATCATGCATCATCTAATCAACTTGTAGAAAAGTTAGGTCATCATGACATTATTACAGTTGATTGGAGCAAATTAGATTAACATGATTGAGTCAAGTTGACAAAGATAATGTGCAAAAATCAGATTATAGTCACAAAAGAATATCCAAGCTACAGGAGCCATCTGAAGTATAGAATCATTTTGAATTTATGTATTTATTTCATCACAAGTAATAGGAACAACTGGCAGAGTACATTCATTGTATTAGGACATGCTACAAGTGTTCATATTACTATGGCTGATGAAGAGAAAAGAAATAGAATAAAGCTTCCAAGACTTAGAGTTTGTGTATCATTTGAAAAAGTTATAGGATAGATCATGTAAAAGTATTATCTCATTATGATAAAAGAGAGAAGTAAAATAACATGTTATAGGTACTCAAAGTAATCAGCTAGCTAAGATAAATAATATAGATTATGCCTTTAAAAAGACAAGATAAAAAACAACAAGGTATCAATAACTCTGGCAGACATATGCCATAATGAAGAAGCAGGATGATCAAGAAATGAAATAGTATATGTGGAATAGATATGTCATAGCTTTCAAGATAAAATAGCCAAGTCAAAATTCCATATGATTAAGTCATCAATAGAGAGCCTATATTCCTAGGTAGCTACCACAGTCCCAATGTAATGTAATCAAATTTTCAACATTCAAACATTTAAGTGACACATAGAAATCATAACATGATCCCATCTCATCACTGTACTAGAGAAAAAAGTCATTATCTCATATGCTTTGAAACAATGAAAAGACATCATGCTACAGTCAGCAAATGCCAGAAGGAGAGATACCTTGCAAGAATTAAATAAGTGTAGTCACATTCACTATGAATAGTTATGACAGTGATCATGAGGTGGCTTGTGCAAGCAAATACAGTCAGAATAGATCACAACTTCCATGTCCATCAACAGGAATAGAACATTCTTGAAACATAATACCACATCAATGATGAACGAGAAGCAATAGAGGGCACATGATATGCCAAATACTATAGTGATGATGATTGACAGAGGCACAAGCTAAGAAATTTTTTTTCTCATATGCCATTGTTTTTTAATGACACAGTTATGATAAACATTTTCCATGACAGAGGACTAAAGGAGAAGAGAAAGACATGATATGTATGCTACTATAAGATCCAAATGAATGAGATAAACAGTGAGCATGCACAGAGGCAGCTAGAAGAAGTATCTAAAGAATGCCACAAACAGATGTAAATGAAGAAAACAATGATTCCACAAATCACATACATAAAGAAACACTTCTCATGAGTTAGACAAGGTTAAAGAGGTAGATGTTGATGGATAGTCAAATAATAATGATTAAAAGATACAAACAGAGGACCCTCAACATTCAGAAAGTAGTTGAAGATAAAATCTATATGCTACAAAATTTTAGACTTATTGCCACATTGATCAAACATTCATACTTTGTAATTGAGAGGGAGCTAACATCATATGGATTCAGATGGACCAAGAAATACAGACAGCCAAGGAGAGATCAGAACATGATATGTACACTACAGTAGGATCCAAATGCAACAAAGGCAGTTAGGAGGAGCATGCACAAAGGCAGTAAGGAGATGATCCCACAATCACACATGAGGCATCAATCATTCAACTCTAAACATCATCCATTTCAAATAGTTGAGAGCCTAGTCTAGGTCAATGAAAATAGGGCATATATTTACCACTCTCTATTGTAAATATAAGTGTTAAGTCACGTATGTATCATCTCACATGACAAATGATCAATCATCCTACAGTTAGTAGGAAAAAGAGATATATGACATGCAGACAGACTATAGGAGCCATCTGAGCTCAAGAAAGTGAAACAGAATGAACAAGCTAAAAGTGTAATTTGGAAGTTCATGTTTTTCTCTTTTAATGCATGTATTTATCTCCTATCAAATGATTAAATAGCATGAATAGATTAAAATGTTGCAACAAGAGAACCTTCATTGCAAAAATGTCAATACATGATACAGAAGAGAGAAGAAAGCAAAAGAAGTGTCATAGAGATGAAATAGTGTCATGGCCATATAAGAGGAAAAAAGACACGTGTGAAAGAAGGTTGAAACCCTAATGCCTTTTTACCTGCAGATAAAAATATAGTCAAGGAAGTTGCTATACAGAGAAAGAGATGTCATAGCCATGAGCAAGGAAAAGACATTTTTATGTTAAAAATGAATACCCATCTACAAAAAGGAAAAGCCCTTGTTTCTTTTTTGTATACAGTTGAAATGAGTGCCATAAGATGGAGCTAATACCATAGCTATGCTTGAAGAAGCTCTTTTTGTGCAAACAAAATGAACCCTTATCAGAAAATTTCAAACCCTAGTGCCACCTTACACTTAAAGCCAAAGGAAGGTGATAAAATGTATCTACAGCCATAGCCATGCCAGGAAAACACATTTCATGCTAAAAAATAGAATACCCATCTACATAGGTCAAAACCCTTGCTTCTTTTTCTGTATACTTTAAAAAAGAGAACACAATGGATATTACAGGAGGTTGGCCATGACAGTTATAGGGGTTCTTTACAAAGAAAGTTGAAACCCTTCTTTCATATCTAGAAACCCTCAACAATTTTTCATATTTTTGATGTCTACATACAGATGGAGCATAGCCATAACATAATGAAAGATTTGTATGTGCAAGAAAGACTAAACCCTTGTCATAAAATCAAATAACCCTCACAATTTCTGCACCTACAGTCAAATAAAGGATGAAAAGAGATGTATACATGCACGACTAAAAGAGATATATCATTTTCTGCAAGAAAATGCAATACCCATTTCAATAAAACTTAGAAGACCCTTGTCATTCTTAATTTACAAAAAGACAAATGAAGCAACAGGAGAGACAAGATAACATATACTTACCTTATGTTTTCTAGCATATAAAACTCTCAAATATAGGTTACAGTTGCAAAGATAAAGATGTAGAGACAAGAAAGAGTTTTTGTCAAAGAATGAGTAGTGTATTAAGATAGCCATGAAAGGAGAAAGAACTCACAGCCATGAAAGGAGAAATAAGCTACATAAGCCAACAAGGATGCCAGTATACACAAAACAAACATTACCTTCTTGCTTGCAGGCAGAGTTCTGTTGATTCGACCAAGAGAAGAACAAAGAGAGGGTAAAAAGCTAGAGAGATATGTTTGAGTCCTTCAAACCCTAACTGACAGAATACAGTTGCAGAGCAAGTTCTAAAAAATGCCAAATGAAAAATGAAGACAACTTTTAGGGTTATCTATTTCTTTTGTTCAAATGTTCTTTCTCTCAATTTCTTTGACTTCACAAAAGACAAAATCAATTACCTTATCTAAAATGCTCATGGTCAAGACTTTAGTCTTGAAGATTTCCTAGCCATCATGACATGGAGTGGCTGACCAACATTGTTGCATTTGATTTTTTATAAATTTAAAAGGGTCAGTATGATGAGAAGGCAAGGCTTCATGCCTTATGATTTATGTATTTCCTTTGTGGTCGACTAAATGACATGGTCAAAGCTGCCTCATATGAAACTCATGCCTAGTCGAAGATTCCTTGTCATTTTTTGCAAACATTCAAAGGTCAAAGATCCTTCAAGATTGTGCATGGTGGCCGACAAGGTTAAAGGAGCATTGTTTTAAGACATGATATGCATGAAGATAGTAGTTTTGCAAGCTGGTAGACAAGGTGAGCATGTGTAATGGTGTAAAGTTTGATGCATCGACTTATAAGGTTTTCTTGATACTAAAATTGCACATGGAGATATAAGGTGACTTCAAGATATAAGGATATATGTATGCACTAAGGCATCAAAGGGAGTCATAAGGATATTAATGTATATTGTTTTGTGCATGGAGATATTATAAATTCTTATGATGACTTAAGTTTTTTTCTAGCAGAAAGAGGATTAATATTTTCTCCTTAGTGCATGTGGAGTGATAAGGGTAAAATATTTTTGCCTCAATGTATATGTATCATGCAAACTAGGGGTTTTTCTCACATGGAGGTATAAGGGGATTTTTATTTTCTTCTAAGTCCTATTTGTGCTCAAATCATTCAAATTAGGCAACTATAATTTGGAGAGATAAGGGTGTTATTTTTTTCTCATCATTCATGATTTTACAAAGATATTAATTGTAAATAAATAATAAAGTAATATTTTCCAAATTACTTTATTATTTTCCACAAATTGTAAAGTCAAAATTAGAACAAATTCTAACCAATAGTAAGTAATTACTTTTATTACTTTATTATTTACTCACAATCAATTTTACTAATGCAAAATCATGCAAATTGATTAGTTGAGTTAACTAGGCCACTTAGGAGGTTTTTACATGATTTTAGGAGTATTTTTAGGGTTGTTGGTCAAATTTTTGGTCAAACATATGGAGAGGCCCAAATTGGAGCTTTTTTTTCTCAATTTGTGGTAGTTTTAGACCCTAAATTTTGAGGATTTTGGAGGTTGCTTGGGAGAGATTATTTTTAGAGGCAGATATTTACAAGTTCATATTTTTGCATGGCTCTTTGAGAGAGAAAACCTATATATTGTAAAGAAAAAGTTTGTTTTTTCTAGTTCTTGATTCTCATTCTAATTCAGATAGATTGGAGAATTCTTGTAGCTCATTTTACAGTTTTATTGAGAGATCGACAGGTTACAGGTTCTATTTTTATCTTCTTTCTAGAGTTTCCTTTGTTTCTTTGAGATCAATTAAATTACCTTTCGATTTAGTGCTAATTATTGAAGTGATTTTGATGAAGTTTTGTTGTGTTTAATCATTAAACCTTTAAAATTATTGTCTCACTTTCTTACTTGCAGCATTAAGCATATAATCACCATAGGTATTAGGTTGTGTTAATCGAAAGTAGTCCTTTTGTGTTGTGAAAAACCATTTCCTTCATAGAAATCCTATTTTCAAACCTTCTTAAGAATCACTTTTGTGATATTTATACCAAGTTTGGATTGTGTGAAAGTCATATTTCTGAGTAATATTGTGAGACAAATTGCATATTATTATCCAAATCAGGTGCATCACCAAATTTTACATTTTTTGCATTCCACATAGTTTCTTTCTTCCCTTTTCCAAAAAACAAAAAACATCTCAATAGAACATTTGAAGGGAACCAGACCACAATCTGGAGGTCTAATTTCATTATAGGGCACCCACAACCTGAAATTAGTCCCATGTTACATGGAATTGTAGAGCTTTATCAGCCTTGCATACGGGTGTAATTCCCAGTTATAATAGTTACTTTAGTTAGTTGTTTACTGCATTTTCTTGCCACTAACTCTTTTTTTGTAGGTGAAATCAATTGATGAAAACTAAACCTTTATTGCAAACTACTAATGTTTTTTGTGTAGTTATCTATCGCTTGTCAAAGTTCAAAAAAATAAATAAATAAATCCATTGTCTTGCAGGTTCGTTTGTCGAAGGCATTTGTTTTTCACTAAATTAGTCATCTAAGTTAGTATAGTGGGTTAATGAATTTGTTTGACATACTTGTGGGATTTATCAAGACATATGCTCTCTCCATGCACTTCATGTGACCTTGGTGATTAGAAATCTTGCACTTCCTTTTTTTGTGTTTAGATTAAATCTTAAGGTGGTGCTAATTTGTGTATGCTAGGTGAAAGTTGAGAGTTGTTTCCCACTTTCAACCAATTAAATAGTTCTAGAAGGAATAGTTTTAGGTGGTAGGAAGTCATCCGACACCTTTTTGCCTGAATACACATGGCGCATATGTGTCGCCTACATGGATGTACCTTTCCGAGCAGTAATGTTCTGCCCGATAGGGTTTCGGGTGGAACTATTAAAAAAGAGGTGAAAATGTCATTTTCATCTAGATTCTTGTTGCCTTAAACTCTTCCACCTAGAGCCCATAGTGCCAACGACTAAACAAAACAACCATTTCCTTGCCTACCAACAATAGGTAGGGAATTTGATAGCTTTTGTTGTTTTTTGTTTTTATTTTCCATGGTTTTTTGTATATTTTTAATTTCCTTCCCTATCAATAAATTTTTTTATGATAGTTATGTATTCAATTGTGCATTTCAAATACTATGACATGCCTTAGTATAAGTAAATCATATAAATATCAAATATATAAATCATCATAATCCTATATAAATTTTGACAGTTTGTCCAAAATCACTCCTTTTATATGATACAATCTTTTAAAAATTTCAATTGTATATTTTACAACAAAAAATGCCTAAATATAGCTATACAGTTATGAAACCCTAGTTCTTAAAAAGCAACTTGTCTATGTTTAGTTTCAATACATACTTTGTGAATTTTTCATGTAGATAAAATTTAACCCTCCTCAAGCATGAATCCAATATGATATTAAAATTTCAATCAAATCTTTCACAGACATGCAATAAAGCAATATAACTTCAATTTCAAATACAAAAATGAATTTTTTACTACAATTTAATTCCCAACTCCATTACCATTACATGAAAATAGAAGAAAATGTCATCTACATTGCACACATGCTAAAGAATAGAAAATTTTATTACCATTGAGCTTGTAAAATATGAAAAGAAATTGAATGGTACCTAAGAGGTTAATTCAAGTTGATAGTTAGAACAAGCCAATGACCTAAATCATCTAGACATGACATTCAAACTTGCCTCAAGAATTAATTTTGGTCACCAATATTTGCAATCTATCATGCAATTTGACAAAGAGACCAATGGATAATCTTTAGAGTCAACTACTCTAGTTGTAGTAGTTAATTTTCTATTGGTAACAAAATCTTTTAAGACATGCATTTGGAATACCTAGATCATGCACTATGGTTTAAGTGACCCAACAAACTAGTTGTGACTGTCAAATTGCTTAAAATTCTCTAAATCCTTTTCAAAAATGCATTTTGTGTGTATGTTGCAATCATTGTATACCATGAGATGACTACTAACATTTGCCTTACCTAATAAGCATTGCTACAAATATCTTCAATATCATGCATGGTTGTTCAACATATTTTTCTCAAAATAACTAGGCATACACCTGCCAAAAGATCATGACCTCTCTTAAATTTTCTAATTAGAGATAAATCGCATAGTAAGAAGAATAGTTGAAGTGGCTTACACAACTAATACAATGGTGGGTGAATAGGCCCTACAAAATTGATGGTGGTATGGGTTACTACTTATAGTGATAATAACATAAGAAAACTAATACCTAGATGAAAGATTAAAATTAAGATCTTTAAATGACTATTCATATTCCGCACAAAGTTGGTGAATGAAATCTAAAATATTCCTCTAGAATTCAAAATCTAACATCTCAATTGAAGTCTCTTCTTAGATTTTTGTATAATATCTTTGTAAATACTTCTCCACAGTAGAAACGATAGAAAGGGAAATAAAGATATGATCATGTAAACCCCAATAATCATGTAATAGGTTTCATCAATAGCATCAAGTGACAATTAATGAACAAATGAGGATATAATCATATAATCTCATATAGAGCGAGGGGAATAGGATGCCCTTAAATTTTTCCCAAATGATGAGAAAAAAAAGAGAGAGAAACACAAAAATATAGGTCATGAAAGCACAAAGTAAACCTCATAAAATATGTAGTCATGTCCAACCATATATAAAAAAGAATAATAGATTAACATGTAAACATAAAAGGTTAATCTAGTATGCAAGGATAAGATAACCTAAAGAAAAAGATATAGAAATGGTGGAACATACATGAGAGACAAAATTTTAAATGAGGATGAAAGGGCCAAGATATTTGTAATCCATGTAAATTTTCCCAAGTATAATTTTTAGAAACTTTGACAAGTAAAATATTACCCACCAACTTCAAGAACTTGAATAATTTATCTTGGTTATGCAATACCATATCCAAGTGCTCAATCAAACAATCTAGGTGAAGCTCCACCTACCCTTTCTTGTTCTTAATATATTCATGCATGTTCATGAAGGAACCCACAACCAAAGACAACATTCTAGTACCACTTAGAGAATGAGCAACATCAAACACTTTTCTTCACCCTATCGATTAACAAAGATCAATCATCAACTTAACCATGGCCTCTCGAATTAATACATAGTTATCTATATCCATTTCTTTAGTTATCCCCCACAGGTGCAACATCCAAATATAAAGCTTAGGGTTAGTAAGATCATGTGAAATAGTCCATGAACTAATCTAAAACTTTGAAAGCATCCACTCTACCACCAACAACAATATCATTCACTTCTAACTCCACCTCTGCACACATCTTCTTTCATTTCCAACCTTATACTGTAACCTTCCTTGGATGCAAAACCCATACCACCATCTACTTTCCTTGACATCAAGAAATGACTTCAAAATATTTAACAATGTATTGTTATATGCAACTAGCAAGCAGTAAAGATGTCACCTATTGGCACACTTTACAAACCCATTGCCAATTCACCAAACCACTCAAGATAGTGCAATCATGCCCTAGTCAATGGTTTAATGATGTCAAGTAATCATTACAAATAAACTCTACAAAATGATGAGGTGGCATACCTACTTGGCCACATGCCCCTTAATAGGTCCACTCTATCCTCATTATTATTGTTATTATTAATATTGTTGTGCTCATTTTAATTCATGTTATTAGTACTACTACTAATAACAACACCACCATGTTTAAGGTTATGAATTAAGGGTGTCCATTAGTTTTTTTATCATCCATCATTCATTCTCTTGATATTAT
Organism: Cunninghamia lanceolata; assembly: GCA_027924645.1. Taxonomy (NCBI): domain Eukaryota; kingdom Viridiplantae; phylum Streptophyta; class Pinopsida; order Cupressales; family Cupressaceae; genus Cunninghamia; species Cunninghamia lanceolata. Next base: position 2,402,242 of record BSBN01000665.1, read on the forward strand.
TAGTGTGTTTGCATTCAATGATTGCTCTAAGGTGTCTATTCATAGAGTGTGAACTTCACAAATGAGTGTTTTTATAGTGTTGATTTTTCTACTCTATCATATTGATATTATATTAGAATCTCATATAGAAAATAAATAACTAAAGACCACGTTTCAATAATTTATTGTCAATCAAATGTATGTTTTTAACCAACACAATTAATGTAATATTTGAAACAAGCAAAGTAATTATACATATTTACATAAGATTAATTTAAAATGCCAAAAATGTTTTAGCAGCAATATACACACTATGAAATAGTTTATGGAATACATTTTAACTTAAACAGAGGGTTGAGAAAAAATTTCAAAACTTGCATTGAAATCATAACCCACTATGTTTTCTTTAGTTTTTCTTCTTTAGATTTAGAATATATGTGTTCATCAATGTTATCTTGTCCAAACAAATTCCATCAAGAGCTAACTAGTTCCTTTATGCTTCTAAATTTTTCTAGGTAGTACATATCTTAGGATGCAACATTAATTTATATATGTCATGCTAGCTCTAAAATAGGTATCTACACAAATCCTAAAGACTACCACCGATGATTTTTATACCCAAATGCATGATAAACCAAAAATTCTATCATTGATTTTAGGACATACTAGCTACTAATAAAGCCTCTAATTTAGTTGATAATACACTCTTCTATATGTAGAAAATATGACAAAAATATATATATCTCTTAGAATGAAAACACATGACTTTCATACATATATGAAAGAGGGAAAAAACACTTTCATGATCTTCTAATAGTATATCCATTTTTGCTTGTTTAGATGAGACGCTATACATGGTAAGATACAAATAGGCCATACAAAGAGATCTAGGTAGGTTGATCTAGGTCTAGGTAGGTTGATCTAGGAGGTCCCTCCAATTGTGTAAAATTTTATTTCATTTAACCTTAAAGTGGCTTTTTCCTTTTAAAATAGCTCTCATGACTTCATTTAAACACCTACAATTTCTAATTCCAATACTTATAATTACATGCATACCCATTCAGACATGCCATGGTATGAATAGAAGGTCCTATAATTAGTTTTTTTAATCAATATGCAATTTTCTTCATAATGAAAGCATTTCAATACAGGGAAATTAAAATAATTTATGTTTTTAGTTTTGTAACTAATTTAAATGTGTAGATTGAATGTATTTAATTTTTTAATTTTAAATGTTTTTAGTTTTCTAACTAATTAAAATGTGTAGATTGTTCATGTATTTAATTGTTAGATTTTAAATGTTTTTAGTTTTGTTAATTTAAATGTGTAAATTGAATGTATAAATAACTTTTAAATTTTATTAAATTTTCATTTTCTAAATTAAATGTATGCACATTTTTATTTTTAAATGCAGATTTGCATACAAGCACACACATATTTTTTTTAGAGATCATGAATGATCAGGTTTCTCGTCATAGTGTTGACCATACATGTAGTGCTGATACTGGTGATGCACATAGTGCTAGGAGTAACTTGTATGCAGGCACTCTTGATAGAGCAAATAATGCTTTGACACATTTGGATCCATAGTACACCAAACCTCTCTAACAGTGATAGGTTGGTGGAAATCTAAGCACAGTTTACCCATATGCTTGACACTGTTAAATCATATAACCCATATGACAATGTGAGTATTGAGGATTTCTATGTGCAACTTGCTAGTATTGTTACTGGGACAATGAAATGGCCAAAAGTTAATAGGACCATTTCATTAGATATGGTTCATAATATGTTTCCACATTATGCTAGATGAGATAGAGTTCAAGGATATTCTATCACCAGGTGCACAGATGCTATTGTTGGACCACTTATATACCCTAAGTGGTTGGCACCACATTGTCAATGGCCACATAATAATGAGTTGCCATTATATTTTTGCAAACAATTATATGCCACAATTAATTTATGACTTGATGTTGATTACACATCTATCCATAGTCATGTTGGACAGGGTCTTGGGAGGTTTTCTGATAAACCTTAATTCAGACGTCTTGATCAGCCACCGCCCATTGATAAGAGGGCAATAGTGGGTCTGAACCTTTTGGTACTTCCCAAAATGTTGAATCTAGGATGATTAGTTGAGCCAATAGTTACATCATTGAGATAGCACATTTTTCAAAGCTTAGGTTTTATTGCCAGTCAGATTGACCACTTGACATCTGACTGTGTTGGTAGATATACATTGTGTCAACGCAACAACATTCCTTCAATTGATTCGACTTCCACTAGTTATGATCCTTACATCCATGTTGACATAGTTTCACTATGTGATGTAGCACAAACTATTGCAGAGGGTGCACTACACAGATTAAGTACATGTCTGGGATAGGATCTATGAGCTGCATATGAGTTTATCAGTTTGAAGTACGAGATCCCTCTTGACTCTATGGACGCACATGTCAGCTAGCACAATGATGATCACCAAGATACACATATGAGTCACACAACCACATAGGGCAACGTAGGCGAGATCATGTTGATCTAGGAGGTCAGTCTACAGTGCCTTCACAATAGATTCCACCACATCCTGATATTGTTATTCCACCTTTTCCACTAGGATCATTCCATGGACTTTTGTTAGATGATGTTGCGATGACTCTCAATTCATCTGACCTTAGTGGGATTGGGAGGGTCATACATGGAGCTATATAGGTTGTTGATGACGAGGTATATATTAAATTTTGTGTTTAATCTAGTGTAATTTATTTGTTATAAATAATATATTTAACTTATAAAATTTAGTTTTGTGCATCATGTGTGTTGACACTTAAAATTAACTTGTATATTATGGTTTAACTAATACAATAAATGGTCTTTATCTAAGAGTTTGAATAAACTATTTGAATGTTACACACTCATGTGTAAGGACAATTTAAACTTAGGATCTAGTTCTAATATTCCTACATGATTCTTGTTGTTAGGTGGAATGGTTGCACTTGACTACTTCATGCAAGGAAAGTCTAAATTATATGAATAAATAATCATTTTTTGTTGACATGTTGCTTGATTTAATATATGGATTTAAGTATATAAGTTATGGTCTTTATCTAAGTTTTAATAAACTTCTTGAGTGTTGCACTTGTGCGTGTAATGACAAATTAAACTTAGGAGAGGTGTCTAATATTGGGATTGGGATTGTCAATTTGAAGAGCTCCTTTCAGTATAAATTTATGTTTGGGATGAACTTCATGCACAAAGGATGGGACATAGATGTTGTAGGTTCCATAATGAATTTATCAAAATAGCTTTGATGTTTGTATGTGGGTATTGGATCTAGGATTATGTGATGTCTTGGATGGGGATTTTGATTGGATATGGATGGAGTTTGATTTATATTTAGGATGATGTCCATGAAATTGGATTGGAATAGTAGATTAAAATCTAGATTATGGAGGGAAAATGGATAGAGGATGGATTATGATGTGGATTAAATGGATCTAACAAATGGATGAGAGATGGATAGGATTGTATTAGGATAGTGGATTTTGATGTCGATTATTGGTGGGAAATGGATGAAAGATTTTTAGGATAAGGATGAATGATAGGATTGGATGAGGAATATGTATTATATTTAGGTTTTGGTTTTTCAATTTTCTATATATAACTCTTTTACATAAAGGGAGAGACAAGAAAAACAACCTATACTACTCAAGTCAGAGTGTTTGGTTAGTGAGCTCACCAATATGCTAATCCTATTTGTATATAGTATCAGCCCAATGTTTCAATGTGCTAACTATAGAGGATTGGGATCATACTCGTAGCCCACTATACTGTGTCCAAGAATGCATGGGGTGAGTAACTTCCTTGGGCTAACCACTTACCGGTGCATCACAGGTTACAAACAATCGATGGCTTCCTAATCTAGGTTTAAACAAGGCTCAACTAAGGGAGTCCTCAATATCCCTTGCAGTACGTGAGGCCCAAATACGTGATACAAGGGTGTTGTCTGAGGCCTGGGTATTGGTGGGATGAAACCACCTCACTTCATAATGCGCTTAAACAACACAACCGGATAGCCAAAAAATGGTAGCTCCTCTTTGGAATTTATATAGCCCATTAGAACACGAGCTTTGCCCAAGTACTTGGTGATGAAATCCAAGTCGTTTAAACCCCTAAAAAATAAAAATCCATATTGTTTCTGATTTTTAAGATTTTCTTATGACTCTAGGAAAGAGCACACGTAGATATGGACTAGGGAAGTTCACATAAACCACATTCTTTTTGATTTCCAAGATCATCTTATGACGCGAAGAAAGAGCGTACATAGATATGAACTGGGAAAGTTCACATAAACCACACCGTTTCTAATTTCCAAGATCATCTTATGATGTGAGGAAAGAGCATACGTGGATATGGACTAGGGAAGTTCACATAAAACACATCATTTTTTATTTCCAAGATCATCTTATAATGTGAGGAAAGAGCATATGTGGATATGGACTAGAGAAGTTCACATAAACACACATGGATTATGTAGATCTAATTTTGTTAATTGTATTTTTAAGTTTATTTCTTGTATATTTGTATTGCATTTTTTTTTATTATTAATCTAGGAGTCTTTTGTATAGTATTTATCAATTTTTATAAACCTTGATTAACAAAAATCAATCAAACCCTACTTAAAAAAATTAATCCCTACTTTAAATCAATTAAACCCTAATAAAAAAATTCAATTAAACCCTACTTTAAGTCAATTAAACCCTAAACTATAATTTTTAAAAAATTAAACCCTACTTCAAAAAATTAAACCCTAATAAAAAAATTCAATTAAACCCTAAAATATATTTTTTAAAAAATTAAACCCTACTTAAATAAAAAATTAAACCCCAATTAAATTAAATCAATACTAAAAATATAAACTTTATTATTGTTCATAAAAAGAAATTACCTCTTAAATATTTTGTTTTCACTGTTCACCTATCTGTAAATTTTTTTAATCCTATCATGGTTGTATGGAACTTGCATTAAAAATTAATTATTTTAAAAAATTAATTATATAAGGTAGTTCTAGGCGAAACCTTATCAGTCGATAAGGTCTCACCCCTATAGAATCCACCTCAGACAGTTCCACCTGGAACCTTGCTGGGCGGAGCCATACCACCTGGTAAAGTTATGGGCAGAACTATCCATGTGGCACTCCACCCCACCTTCCCCACAATTTTCAAAAGCTTTCATCTTCTACTAATAATTTATGCCATTAAAATACATATTTAAAAAATTTGACAAATACCCTTTTGTAGTGCTTGGAACATAGATTGTAGAAATATTTTTTTGTCATATTTTTATTATTTTTATTATATATTTTTTTACATTTATTGTAAATAGGTTTTTCCCATTGAAAATAGATATTAATAGGCAAAACATATTCAAAAGAATTGAAAAACATATGGTTCACTACAAAATGGAATCCTCTCAAAGAGGGTATTTTTAAAAAAAATTATATAGGGAAAAAAGTTGACATCCCATGGAAACTACTATGTTCTCATTAAAACTAACTTTAAAAAAAAATTAAAAAATATATTTATCAAAAAATAATTTTTTTTTACCATGCACTAGATATTTGAGTTGGCTAATTAGGAAAAAAAATTATTGAAAAAAATTAATTTCGCTACTTTTTTCTTGATGTCCCATTGATGTCACTTTTTAAAAAAATATTAGCATTTAAAATTCATCAATTAAATTTATAAAAAAATATCCACCTATTTTTTAAAAAATTTAAAAACATATAAACATAAACTATATTAAAAATTCTACATTTCATTAGTTTATGTCATTTTAAAATTCAAAACATACATGCGACTTTTTTGATGTTTTAAGTTGGAAAAATATGTTTGTGTTGATCATTCCCTTTATAAAAGCATGACATAGTTCTAAACTTTCACCCTGCTCTCCCCTTATGCATAATGTGAACCTGGGGATCAAAAGCAATTAGCATCTATCTTTCCCATTAGGAGGCCTGCTAGGGGATTTCATCACCCCTAGGGATGACCTCAGCCGCGTGTTCTAGTGCAGTATATAAACATTGTGGGAATCAAAAGACTCACTTCAAAGGAAGGACCCTCTCCCCCCTTGTAAAGACCCCAAGGCCCTAAGTCCGCTGAGAATTATGTTAGTTGGCACTTGGTTAGATAGGGACACCCCCATTCACAGATTCATCCTCATACCTTGCATATATTGGGAGACCCCTAGAAGCTTGTAAATCATAGATAAGACCATCGACCATTTTCTAGTGTGGTGCAAGGGACACGGACTATCCCCTAAAGTTACTCACCATCATACCTCCTTGAAGGCGAGATAGAAGTTTTCTTTGGGTAAGGCATAAAAGCCTCCAAGGAAAGGGGTATTGGGTGTAACGCCCTTATCCATAGTTATCTACTCAGGGTGAACTGTTCTTAGTTAGGTAAGAACATGGATAGGTATTCTATCGTGTGGGCCCACATTACAAAATCACTCCTACTTGAATAATATCTAGGAATGTGCTCAAGTGATTGTCATGTTTTTCTTCTGAAATACCTATAATAGCCATTTGTAGCCATGAAGTTCTAACACCTTTTGCATCATTAATACCTTGAAAGTTGTGTCATCCATCACATTTCTTGATTGTAGTAATTTCTTGATCCAAAACTTTTGTTAGATTTCCACCAAATCAACCTTTGGAAAACTTGTCACATTTGGTCAAACTATTTAGGAGTTTACATAATACACTTGGGATCTATTAACCTCTTCCTCCTTCTGAAGCCATTCATACTTTCCATACATAAACTGCTGCCATAACATACCTATTCCAAGTTTCATTTCATCCATTAATCCATTTCACCTTATCCCAATCATCTTAATCATCTAATCACATCAACCTAACCTATCCCTAATCCATCTTCTAAGACCCTAATCCTAATCACATTATCCAAATCCCATAAAGGTCCTAACCTAATCCATTCCATCCACATAATCCCCTTTCAACCACATCCTAATCTAATCCATTGATCCCTCATCCCAAGCCAATCATCCAGTTTGATCAAGTATCCAATCCTTAATCAAAAATCAATCCTTTGAAAATTAAATTTTTTTTAAGGGCTTAGCCTCCTCCAAACCCATCCACTATCACCCAAATCCCAATCACAATCCATCCAAATCAATCATCAAAATCCTTAATCTAAAATTTCCTAGCCATAATCCATAATCATCCTTTCAAAAATCCACACCCAATCCAAAACACATCTGCAAACATCATGAGATGGTTTGACAAAATGGTAATGGAAGTTAAAACATCTATATCCAACCCATTCTTCAAACATATGATATCACCCATCTTGATGCAGAAATACAAGAACTTAAGTGTAAGTATGGATCTCAAACCATATCTCCAATCCAACCAACATCACTATCATATCAACCTTCATCCTCCCATTTGATCATGCCCTCATACCAATCCAATTTATCCACACCTCAAATTTATCCAACCTTCACCTATCCATATATCTCACCCCAATCCACTTACCAAGTCAATCCCATAACCTCGTACCCATCTACCATACCTTTACCCATGTCACCTCAACAAAATATATCCAATCCCAATCCTTCAATTTCTTCATTTCTTCCATCACAAGCTATCTTCAATCTTCCTAATCCTAATCCATTAGCCCACATACCTCCTAACTCATCAACCCCTTTAATCCCTTCATCATCATATTCCATCAACCCTCCATCAAAGGAGCCCATTGAGGTAGCCTTACAAAAATTTGTCTGGAGGAAAACTTCATTGAGCTACCAATGACAACGTCATATGACAAAAACCAAGTCAAGTCCTTCTAGTTAAAGTATCATGAATATTGTCAATAGTATAGAGCAAAAGGTCATAAAACATATGAATGTGTGAGACTTAAGAATTTGATCCAAGAGCTCATCAATTGTGGTAATATTGTGATTGATAATCCACCCACCAACTTATCCTTTTTCAGATGTTATCCAAGGACTATTAGCATGGAATCTATAATCATATTGCAATCCAACACCTATCCTTGAGACTATGAAAGAGCCTCCTAATATTATTCAACCTTCATTCAATCCTATGTCTTTTCATCCTATTGAATGCTAGGAAAAGTGTCTCAACCTTGCAACTACAAAAGGTTTCTATTCTTTCCAGTTTTGGTCTTTTTGAATACCCTTTATCTTGAAGAATGGTTTAGAAGTTTGAGAGTTTCCAAATGGGCTAAAAATAACCAAACTTACTATTTTTAGTAACTATACATTTGATATTGGAAGCAGTAGAAATTCTACCAAAAGGTGTGGACGTGCTAAGTAAACATCTCAAGTGAGTTTTGACTTAAGATCATACCTAGATTGCGAGATATTAAAGTTTTTTTTTTTTGAAACTGTTGGAAAAAATTTTGAACTTAGTTCTGAGGCACTTAGAGGTGCCTAAATTCCCCAAAAGTTGTCTTAGCTAGAAAAGAAGATTATAGCTTGATAGATCTCTTCACGAGCTTTTTGACGCATCAAATGGTTCATCAATCACCCGGATCAAAAGTTATGGCCTCTAAAAGTTGGAGGTCCTATTTTTGAGAAATGTGAAAACATGTTGAACACTTAAAAGAGCTATAAAGGGGAGAGTTACACGTATTGGTGTGTGATTTGGCAAATCACAAGGCATCTTTGATTGCAAATAATTTGGGCACCACTTTTGGGTGGTTTTCGCTCATGGTTTTGTAATTACCGGGTTGATGGCTTAATATATTGTATCTCCTATATATCATGAGCTTGAGATGGAGGTTGTGTGTAAGAGTATTATAGATGTTTAGTTACCTCTAGATCTCTGGTTGGTTATACTCCTATGAAAGCTTTCTCTACAAGTATATTGTAATTCTCTTGATTCCTGAATAATATATTGGGTAACTTTAGAGTGTGGGGTTTTATACCCAAAAGGGTTTTCCTCACGTATATCTTTTGTTGTGAGTTTTGTATTTGCATTTGGATGTTGTTATTACCTTTTTGTTAATGTGCATCTTAGTCTATAACTATAAAAATTAAATTTCGCATAAATATTTCCTCAATAGATTAGTGTAGGAAGCATTTTTGCATACCTTGCTTCCTTTCAGTTGGTATCAGAGCCTGATCACCTTTGGTTCTAGTTCTTGGGTAGAGTGTTTTTTGAGATTATCTTCATTTGAGTGGGATCTTATGCAGATGATTTTGTAATCTTTGCTGCAGGAAAGAGATGGTGAGAACATTTGGGAGGTTTGATATAGATAAGTTTAATGGAGGCAATTTTGAGTTGTGGAAACTCAAGATGGATGACTTATTGGTGGATAGAGATATATGGCTCGTAGTATCTAGAACCATGTCATTGGGCATGAAACAAGAAGATTGGGATTTGATGGGTTAGAAGGCTAAGGGTCTGATAAGACTTTGTTTGCTTAATTTAATGCTCCTGAATATCCATGAAAAGAAGTCTGCAAAAGATCTTTGGAAGAAGCATGGAGATGTTTATCAGGCTATATCCATGGTGAACAAGTTATGCCTGTGAAATAAATTCTATTCTCTGAGGATGGAAGATGGAGGATCTATCACTGATCACCTGAATACATTCAATATGCTTTTTTCCCAGTTTACCTCTGTTGGTGTGAATATGGAGGAGGATCGATGTATGCCATTATTGTGTTCCTTATCAGATTCATGGGATTACCTTGTTATGGCCATTGGGAGTACCACTACCACCTTCAAGATGGATGAAGTGGTTTCTTCATTGTTGTCTGAAGTGATGTGGAGAAAGTCTTCAGAATCAGATAAGGAGGCTCTTACAGTTTGTGGTAGATCTAAAGAGAAGGGAAAGAAAAAGGATAAGAAGAAGGAAGAAAAAGGAAGATCCAAATCCCATGGGAGATCTAACTCTCTCGAAAAGTCCAAGGCTCTTGTTGGAACTGTGGCAAACCTGGTCACTTCCTCAAGGAGTGCAAGGAGGAGAAAAATAAAAACAAGAAAAACTATGACTTAGATTCTGACAAGTCCTCTCAGGATGAAGGAGACGCATTTGTCGCTGCCTTGGCAACCCATGCATCTGAGGATGTGTGGCTTATTGACTCTAGTGTATCTTTTCACATGACCTCGCATAGGGGTTGGATTTTGAAGTATGAATAATAAGATGGTGGAAAGGTTTACTTGGGTGATGACTCTCACTTGAAGATTGTTATCTGTGGAAGAGTCTTGATTTGATTCCCTGATGGATGAGTGAAGGGGATCAATGGTGTTCTGTATATCCCTGGTTTTGTACAGAACCTTCTTTCTGTAAGTAAGTTGAATGATGTGGGTGTGTAGGTTGTTTTCTCAAATGGAAGATATAAGATGACTAGAGGATCTATGGTGTTGGCTAAGGGTGTTTGGATTGGCACTCTATCTCATCTTGATGCATGCACAGTTTAGTGCAATAGTGCCTCTTTTTCAAAGAAGAGAGATTCAAAGTCTTCATCCTCACCATTGCAACTAGCAATGAAGAGAACTGTTGCACCTACTTTCGATGGTCATGCTTTCTTAGTACCTAAGGGTGCTCATTCTATGGAGATGAAACTTCTATCTAAGAAGACAATGTTATGGGACCAAAGACTTGGTCACACTGGTGAAAAGGGTTTGAGGACCTTGAAAAATAAAAATCTTGTTCAGGGTATGAATGACTGTAGCCTTTACTTTGATTTATGTGAACATTGCATTTATGGAAAATAAAACCATGTTTAGTTTTATCCCAATTCTCATTAATCTTCTGAGGTGTTGGACTTGATTCATTCTAATGTGTTTGGTCCTTTTAATGTTCCTTCAATTTCAAAATTTGTTTACTTTGTTTCATTCATTGATGACTATAGTAGAAGGACATGGGTGTATTTCCTTAGAATTAAATCTGAAGTCTTTAATAGATTGAAAGAGTTCAAAGCTCTTGTAGAGAATTAGAAAGATAGAAATATTAAGTGTTTGAGGATTGACAATGTTGGTGGGTTTTGTTCAACAGATTTTGACAAGTTTTGTAAAGAACAGGGAGTGAGAGGCACGAGACAACTCTGTATACCCCTCAGTAGAACATGGATTTGTAGAGAGGATGAATAGAACATTGATGGAGAGGGCAAGGAGTATGCTAAGTTGATCTGGCCTTGAAGAAAAGTTCTAGGTAGGAGTTGTTACTACTGGTTGTTAACTTGTTAACATGTGACCTCCTACATCAATGCACATTCGAGTATTTGGTTGTGAGGCATATGCACATGTGCCTAAGGAGAAGAGGTATAAGTTGGAGAACAAGGTTGTGAAGTGTATCTTCATCGGTTATGGCATTGGTGTGAAAGGGTACAAGCTTTGGGATCCAATAGCTAAGAGAGTTCTGTATAGCATAAGTCTGATCTTTAGATAGCTCAATCCTTCTATTATTCTACAGCCAGAGAAAGAAAAAGAGAAAGAGGATGTGGTTCAGCTTCCTTCCACCCCTAAGAAAGTTGAACCAAAGGCATCTATTGGACCTAATGATAAGGAGAGATTTAGTATCTCTAAAAGTTCAAAAGAAGATGAAGAACCTCAACCTCAATATTTGAGGAGGTCCATATGGATAAGGTGGCAACCTGATAGGTTTGGTTATTCATTGCATGATTCTTGTTGTATTTTTTCTTTTATTTCTAACACTAATGAGCCTAGGACTATAAGGGAGGCTATGTGTATGAGTGATGCAGATTCCTGGAAAGAGGCCATGGAAGAAGAGATGGATTCCTTGAAGAAAAATAATACTTGGGATCTTGTGCCCTTGCCTGATGGATGTAAACCTGTTGGATGCAAATGGGTGTTCAAGAAGAAGTTTGGTTTAGATGGCAGTGTTGAGAAATTTAAGGCAATGTTGCTCACGAAGGGTTATTCCTAGGTTGAGGGAATAGATTATGGTGAGATTTTCTCTCCCTTTGCAAAGCTGACATCTATTAGATTCTTGTTATCACTTGCTCCAACATATGATCTAGAAGTTGAATTGATGGATGTGAAGACAACTTTCCTTCATGGTGACTTGGAGGAAGAAATCTAAATGTCACAGCCAGAGCACTATGTGGTAAAAGGTAAAGAAAATCTAGTTTAAAAATTGAAAAGTCTTTGTATGCTTTGAAGCAATCTCCTAGGATGTGCTACCAGAAATTTGATGCCTTTGTGTTGAGTTTGGGATTTTTGAGATCAAAATCAGATCATTGTGTTTACTTTAGAATGGATAATGATCACATTCTCATTATTGCATTATATGTTGATGATATGTTGTTCATTGGGAATGGTGAAAGTTTGATTTCTGATTTGAAGTCTCAGTTGTTAGCACAGTTTGATATGAAAGATCTAGGGGCAACCAGGTACATTCTTGGAATGGAAATCAAAAGAGATAGAGCTAACAAAAAACTTTGGTTAGTCTAGAGTAAGTATGTGAACACCATGTTGGATACATTTAACATGGCAGCTTGTAGACCATTGACAGTTCCCATTATGATGGGGACAAAGTTATCTATTGCAGATTGTCTAAAGTCTCCTTTAGATATGGAGGATATGAGCAGGGTTCCTTATGCTAGTGTGGTTGGCATCTTGACGTATGCTATGGTCTATACAAGACCAAACATTGCCCAAGTAGTGGGAGTCCTTAGTCAATTTATGGCTAATCATTGAAGGGTACATTGGGATGCAATGAAGAGAGTGTTTATATATTTGTGGGGTACTTCTGATTATTCCTTATGTTATCATGATTATCCTACAAGACCTTGGCATTCACTTTGTATTCAAGGATTTGTGGATTCAGATTGGGTAGGTGACATTGACAGCAGCGGATCCACCAATTCTTATGTTTTCACTATGTTTGGTAATGCTATTAGTTGGATGAGCAAGTGGCAACCTATGGTCACTTTGTCCACTACTAAAGTTGAGTACATGGTAGCAACTCATGCTTGTAAAGAAGCCATTTGGCTTAAGATATTATGTTCTAATGTTGGGTTTGATGCAGGGAAGATTACTATTTGTTGTGACAGTCAGATTATCATATGTTTGGTGAAGAGTCCTACTTTCCATGTGAGGACTAAGAATATTGATGTCCAGTAACATTTTTTTCATGACATGGTAGAGGATGGGAAGGTAAACTTGGAGAAAATTGACACTTTGACGAATGTTGCAAATTCCTTGACAAAACTAGTGAGCAAATAGAAGTTCAAATGGTGTTAAGAGTCTATGGGCCTCTTGGCCCCTAGCAATTAAATCATGGTGTTGATACTCCCTTTGCTCTTGCAAGGTGTTCAACAAGTGGGAGAATGTTAGGAAAAGTGTCTCAACCTTACAACTACGAAAGGTCTTTTCAAATACCCTTTATCTTGAAGAATGGTTTAGAATTTTGAGAGTTTCCAAAAGGGCTAAAAATGGCAAGACTTACTATTTTTAGTAACTCTACATTTGAGTTCCAATGGACCTAAATTTTTCCAAAAAAAGGTCTAGAACTTCTAAGTAAATATCTTAGGTGAGTTTTGACTCAAGATCATACCTAGATTGCAAGATATTAGAGTTTCTATTTTTTGAAACTATCGAAAAATATTTCAAACTTAGTTTTGAGGCACTTAGAGGTCCCTAAACACCTTGAAATTTTTCATAACTAGAAAAGAGGGTTATAGCTTGATATAACTCTTCACAAGCTTTTTGACACATCAAAAAGTTCGTCAATCGGACACCTGGATCAAAAGTTATGCCCTTTGGAAGTTGGACCTCCTATTTTTGGGAAATGTGAAAATGTGTTGAACCCTTAAAAGAGATGTAAAGGGGCTAGTTACATGTGTTAATGTGTGATTTGGCACATCACAAGGCATCTTTGATTGGAGATAATTTTGGCACCACTTTTGGGCGGTTTTGGCTCATGGATTTCTAATTACCATTGATAGTTTACTATATTGTATCTCCTATATATCAGGAGCTTGAGATGGAGGTTGTATGTAAGAGTCTTATAGATGTTTAGTTACCTATGGATCTCTGGTTGGTTATACTCCTGTGAAAGATTTCTCTACAAGTATATTTTAATCTTCTTGATTCTTGAATAATATATTGGGTGGCTTTGGAGTGTGGGTTTTTTACCTGAAAGGATTTTCCCTACGTATATCTTGTGTTGTGAGTTTTGTATTTTCATTTGTATGTTGTTATTACCCTTCTGTTAATGTGCATCTTAATCTGTAATTGTAAAAGTTAAAATTTGCATAAATCTTTCCTCAGTAGATCAGTGTAGGAAGTGTTTCCACATACCTTGCTTCCTTTCATTGAAGAATTCCTTGCTATAAGTGTTGTCAATCAAGTATGCACCCTTGCTAAGTTTGTAGAAACTTAACTAGCTATTGAAACATGGAATCATTCTTGGATGTGGGTCTCCTTTTATGAGAATGAATCTCCAGAGTGAGTTGGTTCTCTTATGATTCCTAAACTAATGACTTGTGAGGACAAGGGATAGAAGGGTAATTGAACTACAAACTAACTCTTGAATCTAATCTAAATGAATCTATCCACTCACAAACATCCCTTCAAACTTAAAATTTTCACAACCTCACCTATGAGTTTGGATCCCTAAATAATTTGTAATAAGGTTTAATTCAAACACATATTACAACAGGAGCAAACATGCAATCTAACAACATCAAGACATGATAAAGGACAAGAATTTGTCACAATAAGACATCAAATTGAGATTGCAAAAACACATAAGTAGATGAAATAGGAAAGTTTACTATTCTAAACTAAAAGGAGTACAATGCATAAAGTAAAATAATGAACCAACTGTCTATATACAACTCTGCCTTTGAACAAGAGAGAAAAATTGTAACTAACTGATTGGGAAAAACTAAGATTTTTCTCCTATAAATGCCTCCAAAAGATCCCCTCAAAAGAAAGTTGAAAAAGCTCCTAAAAATATACCCTAAGTCTATTTTTGAGCTACTCATGAAAGCAAAAAATAAAGCTCTGGATCTACCACCAATCTGAAAAATAAAGCTAAAAAACTACCCTCTCATATGGTCCCACCATAAAACTACTTTTCTCTGCTCATGAAAGCTCTAAAATTTGTCCTATATGACTCTAAATAAAACAAATCAAAACGAGATATTTGATATGTTTTATTAGTCTATAAATTGCCTAAAATAGTTAAGTTTTAAAAGCAATTTGTCAATGATTGCTTTCAAACTAACTTTACAATGCTATGGCAATTTTATTTTATATCTCCATTTGATATGATTTTTTGCAAAAATAAACAATATCTGGCTCATAATTTTGCCAAGATAGTTTACAAGATATTACCATTGATTTTCTATAAAAATAATAAAAAGATGATGAAAATATTACATATATTTGCAAAAAATATGAAAGCCTTAAAGGCTTGGCACCATGGCTCTAACTCTTCAAATACATGTCCATGTCTCGATATTCTACCACCTCATCTTTGTCTTTAAGGCTTGAACAATGCCACCTCACTACCTATACAAGTGGCACATGTCAAATTTGACCCTTCTCATCATGTCATTATCTTGCATGCTTTTCATATTTCCAAAAGGTTCTTACTTTGATCTTCTCATACATTTGAAATATATGAAGGAAATAAAATAAAAGGCATAAGTGGGAGGTCAATGACTCTCGACCACATGCATGACACTTTGACTACACTAGGTGTTGGCCATAGTAAAGGTTTAAAAAAATTATCAAAGGCATAAACTTCATTTGCTAATGATACCCACCTTTGACTTTACAAAGATCAAACAAAAGAGGGAGTGTCAGCCTCTCCACATCATGATTGCTAGGCACCATCGATTGCAAAGTTTTGACCACGATGCTATTTGGATAATGTAATTACATTTGTTTGCAAAGTCAAAATGAGAAAACAATGTCGAACAAAACAACAACATGAACCTGAAAAATTAGTTATTTCTTTTGTTGTTTGCTATTGAGTTTTCTCTGCAACTCTATGTCACTAACTTGGGGTTTCATGGCTCTACATTTTCTCCTGCATATCTGGTCCTCTGTGGTAAAAAATATTGCACTTCTCAAGTCAAAATGATAGGCTAGACTCTATGAGTATGTATCTGAAGCTTGAATGGCATTTGACTTCACTTTAGTGGCATTTCTTTCTTAAATGGTCACGACCATAGTTGCTCTTTCTTTAGTTTCTTTGCTTGACATCTATTTGCTTGGATCTTTCTATGTTGAACTCTATAAATGTGGAAAAATAACAAAAAAAATCAAGATGGGCCATGGCCATACTAGCTTTCCTCCTCTGGAACTATATTGTGAGTTTTCATTCTCTCTCTCTATTGTGGCTTCTTTTCATCTCTGTATATGCAAAAAGTGATGAGGGTTTAATTCTTACGAGTTGGGTATCTCAAAATAGCTTCATATATAGTATGGCAGTGGCATAAAATGTGTTATGTGACTTGTTCTTTGTCATTTGATATGAAAAATTTGAAATTTCCTTGACTGTGAAATGAGGATTTCATTTGCTCTACACAGAAACTCTTTTTACTCCACGGCTATGCCTATAGACACTCCATACTTGTTTTGTTTGACTGTATCTTGCAAGAAGAAAGAAGACTTTTGAAATTTGACAAGGGTTTCATTTTCTACTATATACACAACCATATCTGCTATGGCCTTGGCATAGACAATTTGCTTTACCATTCTTCTTCTCCAACACTGCAAAAAATGTTAGGGTTTCAAAAACTTGACACGGGTATCTTGAAAAATGAACATGAATGGCATTTCCATTATGGCCTTAGCTCAGATATATCTCTGGACTTTTTCTTTTCACTGTATGAACCAAGATTTGGGAACTGAAACAAAGGTTTATCTTTTGAGCAAAAAATACTCTTGTAGCATACACTACACATGATATTCTTATCTCCTTCCTTATGTTGTAACAACTTGGTTGCATTCATTATCATTGATTAAAAAAGTAACGATTTCATATACTATCCTTTATTTATGTAGCTCCGTTTTCTAATCTAGTGGACTGTGGCAAATACATACCTCAAACATGACTGGTGAATTCACTGTGTCATGACATTTTGGCACTGTATCTAACAAAGAAGCGACATTATTTACCTATTTTGTATACATTGTGGCAACATGATGACTTTCTACTATTCTTCCTTACATTATCACATCAAATGCATTATATATGATCTTCTGTAGGACATATCATTTCTTATGATGATGTTGTTGGAACTCATTCATGTACCAGATACAGCTATGCACTTATACACTTCACTTGTTATATAATGACATTCTGTAGCATAAAAGATGATGACCACACTAGTTTAACTATTCCTCTGCCACATGATAATGATGTTTTGCAACACATGTAATGAAGTGTCCTTTTAATCCTTTTGAAATTTGTCAAAGACAAAATGGGGCATCTGATCCGGTTGTCTTGTACTCTTTAACTACATATCTACAATACTAGCATGTTTCTTTGATAGATATAAATTGAATGTAGCATGCGATACACATTGTTCTGATGTTCAATTTGTCAGTAGCAAAATGTGATGCATAATTGGATATATTTCATCATCTGAGAGGTAGCTTATGTAACTCAATTTTGAATTTGATTTTTCCACTCCATAAAAATGAGAAAGTATAATGCTTTGGTACTCACTTGTTCTTGCAAACTTGCTTACTAGTTTATAATGGATACTCCTATTGGATTATTGATCATGGATGAGTAAGTAATCCTCGTATAGGCATGCCTTATGAACACTTATTCTTTTATCAGTTTGATGATCATACATGCATCATGTACTCCTTATCATCATCATGCCTGAGAATGTCATTTTCATGATAGTTGGAGCAATGACATCAACTATTATATGCATTAAATGTTGTCCTTCATCAGTTCAGCTCATGTTATTGGTTGCATTTCATCCCTTGAAGTGAAATCATGGTCATGCCTTGAAATGGGACTGATGCATATGATTGTTTTTGCTATTCCTTCATCTTGTCATGTGAATGTGATCAATGATTTTTTCTCTTTTCTATTCATCCCTTCTGATATCAAGGGGAAGTAGCATGTTGGGCTCAACCCTTGTGGGAGCCCATTTGACACCACATACTAAATGTCTTCAATCAGCTTCATGACTTGTCCTATACCTGCACATGAAACAAACAAATTAGAATAAAACAATGATACTCTATGTTTGCTTCTCTTCAGTTCCTTCTGCATATGGATGTTGCTCATTTGATCAATGCATTATAATTAAAGTATTATGCCTCTTTTGATAGATGAAGGATTTTCATAACCAGAGCTTCTAACGGGACCCTTCCCACATTTTTTAGGTACATGCCAAGATTGGGAGCAGGACTGGAGGCTACTATGAAGATCAACAAAACAAGGCAATGATGGCTATGTCTTTCCCTCCTCCTTCATTAGATGCATAGTATTTTGTTTATATTTGTATGAGTTCAGCTATAACCCACGGCTTGTGTGGGACATTTGATGTCATGATTTCCTTCAATGCAATACTTATTCCTTTATGTATTCAAACTTGTAAATGAATAACCATTGTGATGAATGAATACTTATCTCATTTTACTACTTTGCAATGAAATGAATGATCTAAAACTTTGCTTTCTTCCCTGAACCACTAAACCGCATTTGTCATAATAACCATGCAACTATCTCACAATAGGAGTAAATCAAACCTCATTCAAAAATGATAAATGTTATATCTGCTTAGCCAATTTTTTGAGCTGTGGTAAAAAAATAGTAACATTTCTAGTGACTTCTACTATATGCTTGCTTGCTAAGCATCTGACTAGTTGCCTTGACATCCATTGGGCATTGAGTCATACTCTATCCTTCTCTAACTTAGAAAACACTGCAATTTAGCTATCCAATAGTCAAAACAACAGAAACTAAAAACAAACTCTACTGAAAGCAAACTAATAGGCCTTGATGGCCAAAACAAAATGCTGAAAACAAATGTGCATGAGCACTTATTTACTGCAAAACTACTCTAATATGTACAAAAGAAGTCTTTTATCCTCAGAGGCAATGATTGAGGTTGATCCCATTAACTGGGATAGATAGCACCTCTCCACTCAACTTGGACAACTAAAATGCATTGTTTTCTTTGTACTTCATAATAACATAAGGCCCATCCCAAATGACATCAAATTTAGAATGCTTTCTTGGCCTGCTCAATTCATTCCACTTGAACACAAAATCTATGACAATAAAGTTCCTTGGTCTTGTTCTCTTATCAAATGTATTATTCATTTGGGTTTGATGCATATTATGTTTTCTTAAGGCCTCTTTCCTTGTCTCTTCTAGCTCCATGAGCTGAGCTAGCCTGATTACTAGAGGTTGTTCCTCTAGCAGCTCCAGTTCTTTGATGAAATTCAATGTAGGCAATTCAACTAAAATAGGTAACCGAGCCTCTTTTTCATAAGTAAGCACATATGGGGAACAACCAGTAGCCCTCTTGGGTGTAATTCTGTCAACCCAGAGAGCTAACTTTAACTTTTCGTGCCAAGTTTTTTTATTGTCCTCAATAGTCTTCTTGTGATCCTTATCAGATTTTTGTTGGTAGATTTGGCTTGCCCATTACCCTATGGGTAATAGTTAGATGAGGTATTCAAATAGATATTATTTCTGATAGACCAATCTAAAATTCTCAATCCTAAAAAGGCTAGACCATTATCAGAGATGATTGAATTTGGTGTATCAAATCTTGACACTAGATCCTGATAAAAACTTAGGACAACAGATTCATTTGCCTCTTTTAACGCAACAACCTCAGTCCACTTGGTAAAATAATTTGTGGCAGTCAAAATCCACTTGTGGCCTGCACTTGAAGGTGGTTGATTAGTCCTATGAAATCCAGCCCCCATTTTACAAATGGTTGTCTGACGTTAATAGGATGTAGGGGTAAGGTAGCAAGTCTTTGTTTACCTGCAAATAAGGAACACTTCTCACATCTTCTCACCCAAGCAAAAGAATCTTTAAACAAGTCAGGCCAGCAATAACCAGCCTACATAATCTTCAAGGTACTTGTCCTAGCTACAAAGTGACCCCATGAGGGTCCATTGTGAAACTCTTCTAACATTTTATCAACTTGATCAGGTCCAACACACCTCAAAAATACACCATTAAAGTCTCTCCTATATAAAATACCATTAATGATAACATAAGGTGTAGCTTGCAATCAAAAATACCTTCTACCTGCCCTATCTAAACCAATTGGGCACTCACTGGTCTACAAATAATGCATCATCTAATGCACCCAGCTATCTATTTGAGCTGGTGCATTGGCTGGTTCATTATTGTTCAGCACTATCTCAGTATCCTCTTGATGTTCTTGCTCAAACTCTTCACTTTTAGCAAGCTGATCACATAAGCCCTTACCTCTAATCAGCTTGGTTATTTTGATGTCAACATCAAATTCCATAACCTTGGTTATCCAACCAGCTCTCTTGTCATTTATATCTTTGTTTAATAAGAAACTCTTGATAGTGGGATAAGCAACCATTAAGTGAATTTTGTTATTAGACAGCATGTGTCTAAATTTCTTGAGGCTCCTTACAATAGTAAAAACATGTTTTTCCACAAAGGAGTACTTTACCTCATAGTCGTGCAGCACCTAGCTGAAAAATGCAATTGGCTGCTCTAAACCTTCATCATTTTGCTGACATAACATTGCAGAAATGGTGTCAGCTCCTCCAAAAGCATATAAAATGAAATCCCTCTCATAATTAGGATTGATGAGGGTAGGGGCAGCAACGAGAGCTTCCTTTATCTGCTCGAAGCTTCCTTTTCCCTCCTTAGTTTAGCTGAATGGCAGATTCTTCTTCAACATGGTAGTAAGAGGTTGTAACAAAGCTATAATATTTGAAATAAACCTCCTAACGAAGTTAATTCTACCAAGAAATCTCTGTAAGCCTTTCTTATGTGCAGGAAGTGGTAAATCTAGAATAGCTGAAACCCTCTCAGGGTTAATAGTAATACCTTCTTTTGAAACAATATGATTGAGGAGTTTACCTTCATGAACTGAGAATATACACTTTTGGGGGTTCAATGAAACTCCAAACTCTCTGCACCTCTAAAAAATATGCTTCAAGTGGTCAAAATGATCATTAGAATCTTTGGAAAAATAAGTTATATCATCTAGATATACCAGCACTGTTTTGTTGATAAGACAATGGAAGGCCATATCCATTGCCCTCTGAAAGGTTTCCCCTGCATTGGACAAACCAAATGGCATTTTCTGATAGGCCATGGTACCCCACTTAGTTGTGATTGCAGTTTTTTATTGGTCCACTTCTTTGACCAGAATTTGATTATATCCAGAGTAGCCATCTAACAAAGAATACCTATCAGAACCCAAAACAACCTGCAGTATTTCTTCCATGGAAGGAAGAGGGTAGTGGTCTTTCAATGAGGCTTGATTTAGATCACAGAAATTGACACAAAGTTGGATTTCACCATTCTTCTTCCTGACTGGGACCAAATTGGAAACCTAGGAGGTATGTTTTATTGGGCAAATGATACTGCTTTCAATCAGTTTATTCATTTAAGCCTTCATTAAGTGTTCAAGTTTGGGATTGAAGGGTCTCTGCTTTTTTCCTAATAGGCTTGGCATTAGGCTCTAACTCTATGGTGTGCTGGGCCAAACTAGGATCAAAACCTCTCAAGTCTTTATACTCCCATGCAAAAACATCAGAAAATCTTGACATAATTGAACAAAAGACTATTGTTCTTCTCTAGTACACACCTTTCCAAGTTTCAGTAGTTTGTCTTTGAAAATTTCTATGGTCTGATAGTGTTCTTGCTTCACTGTCATGTTGCACCTATCTTTTATGAATTGGTCATTAGTGTTAAACACTGATTCTAATTTGACTAATCCTTTGGGCAACTTATTGGTCCTCAACTAAACAATCTGATCTTCAAATTGCTATTGATATTTATGTTGATTATCAATTGCAAATTTAGCCTTTGCACTTAAGAAACTAAAGATTTGTTCGTCACTATTAAACACTTGCCATGAAACACTATTGTTAGGTACAGAAGGTCTAACAACTATCTTAACATATGACTGTACCTAAATATTCTGAATCTTATCAAGAATCTCAAATTGAGATCCCAAGGTTGTAAGCCTATCTGCATACTTATTTTGGTCCCTGGGAATTGAAATCAGATTAAAAGCATCAAAAAATTAATTGAATCCCACACTCTATGCTTTTATTTTTTGAGCAGATCATTTTTAGCAACATTCAGATTCCTAACTTGGTTAACGATCAACTCAAAATCTCTATAAACTTGAACAGATTTGATACCTTTTTTCTGAACCCACTCTAAGCCATGGATCGGGGCCTCATACTCAGCCACATTATTTGTACAGCTGAAGGTGAACCTTAAGGAAACATAATATTTGTCTCTTTGAGGTGAAATCAACATATTACCTCCACCAGCACCTGTCTTGGTCCTTGATCCGTCAAAGTATAGCTTCCAAAGCTGATCTTCTGATCTTCTTGTTGTTCTAACTAATTTTGATCCTTAATCAGATTAGAAATCACTACATCAGGTTCCTATATCATATAGATGCTTAACCCTACCTCATCCATGTGATGGAAAGGGTCACTTTCATGATCTTCAGTTGCCCAATCATCCAAGTTTTTGTCTTCTATAGGTGCATTGAGATCTAGGCTCATGGGTTCATCCTGCTACTCGTGAGTGATGTATAGATTGACATTTATTGGGCTGGGAACATAGGGCTCGATATGGTCTTTTGCCTGTGGCTCGAACTGTATTGTTACTTTTGTAGCGTACCTTGTTCTAAAGAACGAGTGAGTCTAGTCAGATGAGAGAAACCCACCCAATTTCGCTGTGAACTCCCTAGAAAGAAAGATTGCAAAACTAGGTGGAAGATCAATGATGTAAATATCTTGATGAATGAAAAAATTAGGACAAGCATGCAATGTGAGTGGCAGATTTTTTATTATCCCCGCAATACTAAGTGTAGACCCATCTAACTAAACTACTCCTTTTGCAAGGGTCTCATAAACCAATCCTAATGAGTCAACTATAGTTTTGGGCATAACTGGACTACTTGCCCCTGAGTCTACCATACAGTTATGAACAAGTTTATCACCAATAATGAGACTTAGATAGAAAGGGGGTGGTTTTTACCTCATCTGTTGGCTGCCCACTCTTGACCTCTAAGCTATTGGCAAGTAAAACCTTGGCCTTATATTGACTAGAACGCTTGAAAAGTGAGAGTTTAGCCAATACTTCTTGCAGCAAATTCTTCTGGCTAGGGATGCGTAAAGCATCCATAACTGACATGCTCACTATAGCTTTCTTAATATGATCAACTATATTAAAAGTAACATGAGTTACCTTATGTTGTCCTCTTGCTGCGACTGTAGCAATCTATCCTTGTGAAGACTACTGTTGCATTTTGCGTTGTTCTTTTACTGGTACTACTTGGTCTCTCTATAGAATTTGTACTTTCTACTGTGGTACAGGGGCATTTTGTGACGGATGAACTTGATTTTTGTCCCTTACAACCTACTGTTGTACTACATCAACTTGCTGGTTAGCATCTGTAACTCTCAATTTTGACCTTGTGTTGGATGAAACAGGTGTACTTTGCTAATTTTGACCTTGTAAATAATTTATACCACAAAAATTAGATTCTTCCCAATTCATTAAGACTACATCAGCCTTATTCTAGTGAGTTGAAACTTCACCATTTAACCCCTCTTAACTTGCATAGCTGTTCTAAACCATGATTGCCTGATTTCTTACCCCATTCATGTAGGCAACTTGATTATGTGGTTGGTGACATGAATAGCACAAGTCACTTTCTTGACCCAAATTATTCTACATGGGCACAAGTTCTTTTGAGGTATTAGCGGTATTTGGATTATAAGCCTGAAAATGTTGAGGGTTGTTGTTCCTTCTCTGTCCCTGAGGATCGGCTTGAAAGGGTTGCCTATATTGCTAATTGGGTTGATATTGGGCATTTTGCTGATTAGGCTGATACTAATTTTGGTAAGGCAAGCGTTTCTCCATATTTACTAGCTTATTTGCAATTGTCCTTAATGTATTTTCCAGCTCTGGGGTATTTTGGTTTTGGAGTGGGACATCAGTTCCCTCGATTGTCTGATATCCTATTGCTGGAACAGGTGGGAAAGCAGCTAGAGGAAGTACTACCATAGGTACATATGGCTATATTTTAGGGAAAATGGTAAAGGAGGCCTAGGGGCTATCTTCCCCACCTGAATAAGGCAGTTTTCTGCTCTAACAACGGTCTCAAAAGAATCTAGAAGGGTGGTCCCTCCCATAGACTATATCATTATGAAAATTTCACTATTCAAAGCTTTAAGATAAAACAAAAAAGCATGCCTTGGCAAAGGTTTTACCATTATGGGAATCCTATCCTAGGTTCTCTGAAATTGGTAGTTGAAATCAGCCATGTGTTCATGGGGTGCCCTTTTGATGGTGCTTGGTTGCTCTAGCAATGAGAGATGATCAGACTTGTCCTCAAAGTGTTTGTGTAATCCATCTCCCAGTAAGTCCTAGGATGTTATTAAATTTTCAGCAAGTCCTCTGAACCACTATAAGGCCTTTCCTTTTAACAAAGTAGCTAAAAGCATGATTGCCACATTCTCCTGAGTGACATTGTGAATGGAACAAAGGGTTGCTACATCTTGAATATGTTCAGCAGTAGTAGTATGATCCTCTCCAGTGAAATAAGGTAATCCTTTAAGAGCTGCCATTGGAATATAATCTCTTTGGGTAAGTTGTAATGGGCTGCCTCCATTGAAAGTAGCAAATGCATACTGCTTAGCCATTATAGGTATCTAGACTATCAACACTGGACTTCTACTTCTTTTAACCAAGCTTGTAGATCTGAATCGTGAAGGTGTAGACTTTGATCTTCTTGATGACTCAGTTGTTCTGCTTATTGATCTACCTCTCCTTTTAGGTGTAGATAGCTATGAATAATCAAAGGGGTCTGGATTAGACCTAGTTTTCATAAGTTGAAAGCACTAATCTACATACCAAACTAGAGGAAATGAGTCACCAGGTATATTGAAAGCCTCCAAAGGCTGGTAAAACTATTGCATATACCAGAACAACATCTATGAGGGTCAAAATCTCTCTGAAATTGTTTCTAGAGTCCCACCAGGCATGTTAAAAAATATTGTCAATCAAGTATGCACCCTTGCTAAGTTTGCATAAACTTAGCTACCTATTGAAACATGGAATCATTCTTGGATGTGGGTCTCTTTTTATGAGAATGAATCTCCAAAGTGAGCTGGTTCTCTTATGATTCCTAAACCAATGACTTGAGAGGGAAAGTGATAGAAGGGTAATTGAAATGCAAACTAACTCTTGAATCTAATCTAAATGAATCTATTCATTCACAAGCAACCCTTCAAACTTAAAATTTTCACAACCTCACCTATGAGTTTCGATCCCTAAATAATTTGTAATAAGGTTTAATTCAAACACAGATTACAACCAGGAGCAAACATGCAATCTAACAGCACCGCGACATGATAAAGGACAAGAATTTGTCACAATAAGACATCAAATCGAGATTGCAAACATACATAAGTAGATGACATAGAAAGATTTTCTATTTTGAACTGAAAGGAGTACAATGCATAAAATTAAATAATGAGCCAACTATTTGTATACAACTCTGCCTGTGAACAAGAGAGAAAAAATTGAAACTAACTACCAATTAATACCAATTGAAATATTAATATTACTTAATATTAATCAATAATATATTGATGTATAAATCAATCAATATCATTCAATATATCCAAAGGTATCAACTGATATGTTAATTTTTATATTGATTGAATTGTTAATTTGGTGAGTTGATAATTTAGTATGTAGGTATTAGATCAATTGTTAATTTATAAGGTTTCTATTGTATCATATTAAATTTTATAGGTATTGATTGTTGGTGTATATTGATTGATATATCGATGGGATTGCTAATTTACTTAAGTATTTTAAAATTTAGTATCTAGGTATCAAATAAAATCAGTCTCGATATCAATTGATATATTGATGAAATTTTTGATTTAGTGAGTTATTTTAGATAACATTTTTGTGTTTGAAATGTGTTTAATAAGGTTTAAGTAATATTTTTGGACTAAATTATTTTATGCTAAACCCTAATTTTTAGCATCAAATTACTACAAACCCTTAACCCTCAATTTAGAGTTTAGGGTTTAGGGATTATCATTTAGGCCCTAGGGTTTAAAGTAGGGGCTAAGATTTATGTTCTAAAGTTTGGAGTTTGATCTAGGGTTTTAGAGTTACCTCAAAAATTTGTCAACTAGATCTCATGGAGGAGTATGTGGAATTGGTTAAGGATGCTAGATGCAGATGCTCAGTAGAGTTCACGACTAGAGTAATTTTATTTAATTATGGTGACTTGTAATATTTATTTATTTTTATCTCAAGAGAGTAAATAGATGAAATAGGGGCATCCAAGTTTATTAGGACTTATGAAAAGTGTAAGAGTATATTCTAAGATTATAGCTTACATGTTGTAAGAGAATTAATTGTATTTGGACAGCTATGATAGAACATCTTATGACAACATGTAAGAAGGTGTAAGAGGCTATTTTTGGCCTATTGTTGACTTTCTTAGAGGTGGGTGTAGGATTTTCTCTATCTTGGGTGCAGTATCCAATGTGGGGGTTATGACAGATGTAAGACACTAAATTATCTAGATTCCCAAGATAGGTGCCATGTCCTGGATACTTCTTCTGTAAGCTTGCAATTTCTATTTAATAGAAGCTAGAGGAAGAGAATCATATGAGAGTAGTTCTATTTATAGGTACACAGGTGCAATTGGATTTGGATGTAGGATTAAAGGAAATCGATAATACAAATTTGTCCTCTTTTCTTGGTGGAGTTTTTTACTCGAAAAGATTTTCTCCATTTAAATAGCTCTTAAGTAATTCATTTTTTTTTATGCTAGTTTATATCTTCATTTGATATTCTACAACATTCTTTCAAGTTTACAAGTTTATTTCATATTTTCACATTGTAGCGGTTTCCTTCATTTCTAATAGAGTACCCATTCCTAAATAGGTATGTGTTACTAATGGGTAGCCATTTACAAATGGAATTAGAAATGTAAATGGATCTCCATTTTTTACGAGTACATGTTTAGGTTCAAGCTTTCATTCCTAAACTGGTACCCATTTTTTACAAAATAGGTACTCGTTCCTGCCACAAATTTTTCACCTCAGTAATTTTCCACTAAAAGTGACCCAACTTCCTACACTTACCCTAATGAAAACAATATTTAATAGATCAAGCAGAATTAATTATTGTGGTTATTGTCTAACTAAATTGACATGAAAACTAATAAGAAATGAGTTATTTATATGCCCAAATTAAAATGTAAATTTGATTATTCATTATTTTAGCAATAAATGAGCAAGATTTTAATAATGTAATGGTTGTCCAATCATATAAATTATGGATTCTACCATTTTAAATATCATTCTTGTAGAGGTTCATATATACCTTATTTAAAGAATTGCAACACAATTACACTAAAGAGGAATTGTTTAGTTTCAATGGGTAGATATGAGATGAGTGAATAATTATGTTGCTATTTCCTTATGGTTTACCTTATGTACAAGTAATAATTTATTGTCTAAATTTGAACATATAAAGGAGTTCAAGAATGATAGGTATTCACATCAAATAGTTAATCTTATTTTTTTCAATTATATTTTCCATTAGATGTCAATATACAAGTATTTTAATGACTTTTATATTTATAATCTCCTGTGAGAATTCATTCAAGAATCTTAATTTGGAGATTCATACAATAATGGTAGAAATGAACTGTTCAATTAAATATATGAGGGGTATAAATAAATAGGGATATAAAAAATGTCATTAAAAATAGGTACCTAGGGTATATGGTAAAAATAGGGATATGTTAATAGGAATGGTGAAATTGGAGTGGGTATAAAATAATTTAATATTTAGAGGTAGATATGACAATTAGGGGCATTATTTAAGATTTCATGATTCAAGGCGATATAGGATAAGTTTACTAAGTGAATCCCTTGAGTTCAATCACATTGCTAGAATCAAGTAGATTACACATTTGCAGATTGAATGGAGTTTAAAGGCCATACCAAATGTGCCATAGCACATCATTGCATTGAGTAAATAATTTTCATATCACTTTCCATGTAGGTAGAATTTCTAATCTCTTTCTCTACTTTTCACTTGTTGTAGACAATTGAAGCAACTTGTTATTTGTGCCAATTTCACTTGTGTGATGAAAGATACTTATTACATATATTTTATCTTTTTTGTAGGTCTCTATGGAGCACTCTTACTAAGGATAGTAACACAAGAAGAATCCAAGAATGGTCTATTAAGTTACATGGACTAAATATTGTTTCTAAATGTTTAAATATTTACCTTTCATGTTGGCTTAGAATGTTAATATAATTTAAAATACATGGTCCTATTAGATTCACATGCAACTCAAAGTCAAGTTAAAATTTAATATTTCAAAACTTGCATACCCATGCCAATTCCCGTTTAGTTTTGGGTTGATTTTGATGGAATGTCTTAATATAATTACATATCAAAATGAGGCACACTCTTGTGCTAAGGTTGACTCATGCTCTAGTCCTTATTCATACCCATTTCATCCCCTTTACTCACATTCCACATATTCATCATTTGTTAGCCATTTGTCCATTCCTATTCACCCACAATTCAATACATTCACTCCCTACCTTGATCTAATCATCTTCCCCACCTAGATTACTTTTGATCCACTAGAGATTAAACCTAGTTCAATCCCAAGGACATGAGATTGAATATGAAATTTAGACATTCAAATTCAAATTCCAAAGTTCTTACCTCTTTTGACTAGTTGTTATGATTCAACTTGACACATGTTTGTGTGACTCATTGCAATTTTTTGGTATTAAAGACATTCATGTGTGCAATTAAGGAATACACAAACAATGCAAAATAAATCAAGAACAAGGAGAAAGCACTAGAGCACATTTCATTTTCTAAGGAATAGAAAAACATAATCTACATTAAAATCATATAGGCCATTTACATGCTTATGCATGTTGTCTTTAATCAATCACTTAGAACAATAAATATGGTTCATTAATGGATTGATCTAAGAGAACTTGACCCTAGAGATTAGACAATCTTCCCTAAATTTTTTGTAAACACTTCTTTAATAGATTTAGAAATCCGGAAGGAAAAGGTGAATAGACCAATACACACACATTCCATCACTTGATTCACGCATGGCCAAGTTCATTCCTATTTATTAGATCAAGGCCACAATACTTAGGTTTTAACTCAAAGGACTCATATCTATACAACCACAAAATTTTTAGCATACCTAAAACCGAAAGCATCCTTTAGACTCACATACTTAACATCAATATTATTTCTGGATCATTATTTTCAAAACCAAATACATATATCATTATTTACTTTTATATACTTATTACAGTTTATTGACCTATTTCATATTTTTTTTTTAAATCTAGTTAATTTTATACTAATTAGTTACATTTATTTAATTAAACTAATTTTATATATAAAAAATATACTCATACAGTAATATATTTTAATTCCCCTTTTCTAAATTTTTCACATGTAATAATATCAAAATATTTTCTTAACTATTATTTTAATTATTTTTTAATTAATATTTTAGATAACTAAAACCACTCTAACATCTCAAAAACATTTTTTTTAAATGATTATCACTATCAATGATTTTATATAAATTTTAAATTTTGACCTTGAAATATTGACATGCAAGAGTCCCTTCATATAAAATTCAAGACATATTTAAAAATTTGATCACACTATCCTCATATCACATATCGAACCATTCATATTCAACTCTTCACTCAAACACATCTACAATATTTTAAAGGAGAAAAAAGATCTATCATGCTTATCTACATAGTAGGGATGAAAGAAGTCCATCAAATTGCATGTAACCATATAGTTTTTCTGTCTTATGAAGCATAATAGATAAATAAGGCAATGGTTTAGATTTTAACAAATTTAGAATTAAGATGGTGATAATTTTTTTTATACTTTTGGTGTTATTTCTATTCTCAAGTATTTTTATATACTTCAAATGTATAAAAGTAAGAATTTTCAAAAATAAAATACTACTAAAAAGAGTTTAAATTTTATATTAATTAAGGGTATTCAAAATGTTTATATATTGTATATTAATTTGATAAACACTATTTGAACATAAAAAATAATTAAGAATACTTCTATTTTAATAACACATATAAATAAATGAATATTATTATTGTAAAATTAGAAAAACTAAAAAAAATTACTTAATAATTTTCTCTACTATATATTCAAAAAATCTTTTTGTCTCTATAAATAATTAAAAATTTTAATCTTTTTATTTCTATAAATACTTAAAATTTTTAATTTAATAATAAATTAGTTTATAATTTTTAATATTGAAATTTAAAAAATTAGAGTTTAGAAGCTTTGTTAATATAATTTAAAATAATTCCAAAAATATTGAACCCTTTAGAATTGTAAAAAAAAAATACTATTGTATAATTTAAAACACTATTACACATGTTAAGATAATTTTTTATGATTATCTAAAAATTATTTACTCTCAAGTTAATGAAGATTTTTAAAACATAACCCCATATATAGAACCTTGACTTATTATGAAGCCTGATCACACAAAAGTAGAAAAAAACATCTTAAATGGTCACAATTAAATAGTGACAATAAAATAAAAATAAGAAAATTTATTTTAAAATAAAATTATATAATTTAAAATTACTATTTTAAAAAATGTTAATATATCTTAATTATTTATTTATACTTATAAAAACAATTTATTTTACTTTTATAATAGAGTTATTTAAAAAACTATTTAATATTAAAATATAAATTAATTAACATGATAAAATTATATAAAAGAAAATAATCTCCATTATTAATGTTTAAAATACTTACTTCAATCCTTGTCTTCTACTCTAGAATATTACTTTTGTTCTTTGCATTTTTACTATATGTGAACTAAAGACATGGTAAAGAGTAATATATTGAAATGTAAATATATCCTGATGGTAATGTCAAATAAAAATAGTCACATTTGCAAAAGAAAATGGTCTGTGAAGTTATTCATCAGAGTGAAAGCTGGAGAAAACCCAGATGGTGTCATTTGAGAGTGTTTAAAAGCATTTTGAATGAATTTCCTATAAAACTAGATTCAGGTGAATATGCCTTTATTTACTAAATCTACTCACAATTAAAAAAAACATCATTCCTTAACTCAGTATTCCTCTTTAGAACAATTAATAGTTGCCCTTACAAATCACAAGTGAAACAGGCATTGAGATTTTAGGGATTGTTTACTTGTGCATGTGTATTGGTGAATTGTCAAGACTCAAAATGGTATAGTTGTGCTGCACAATCTCTCCTGGTGAGCTATGCAGATGAATGGTTGACTGATAACTCCAAGCACAATGGGTTAAACTGATAAGAGTAAACACAATGCTGCATACAAGTATATTTAAACTTAAAAAGCTTTCCACCAAAAGGGAAAAATTCAGTTAAAGAAAAGGGGAGAAAGAAATCCAAAAATCATCCGAAGCCCTCAGAGGTAAGAGCATACGAGGCATGGACTTTTAATTCCTATCTGTGTGTGTGCAATTCTTGGCTCCACCTACAATGGGGAATTTGAAGATGTGGAGCGCCTCAATCATCTTCTGCTGGAGAAAAACAGCAAAACGGGGTGAGATTCTGTTTTCTGATCAGACTTTAATGATCCACTCTGCTTTTTCTTTCATTCCAGTTAAGTAACAGCAGTAATATATTGCTTAAAAGTTTTAGATTTCTTTAATGGGTAACAGCAGTTAAGTAACAGTTTAAAGCAGGATGCCGTAAACGATTGAGGAATATCTATTTTAGTATAAGCATTATTTTTGAGTGACTTCTAAATAACCTTGGGCTTGTTAGCTTGGCTGGGTTTTGCAGGTTAATGGCTCATTATCAAAACTTTATTACCGAGCAACTACATGCAGCCCACTGTGTGAGTGATCCCTTGAAAAGTTATATTTATAATGAATTTGAGGAAAAGCTGAAGTCATACAGCATACATCCTTTGGGGGCTTGCATGGGATCAGCTTTGCCAACCTTCACAATGGATGCAATGATGTAAAAAAAATCAGCTTGCTTACTGTATTTAATGCATCTACTACATAGATATATGTTTTTATAAGAAAATGTACCTCATTTCTTCTCTCAAGAAGGAAGCACTCAGGAAGATCCGATAGACATTGTAAGCTCCAATCTAATCCCATCATCATTACTACATTCTAGTTGCTGCTGCTGCTTCTGCAACTTAAAGGAGGAGCGTCCATTAGAATCTTCCTTGTTGTTGTTCTTGGAGAACAAAGAAAGGGATAAACTACTATCAATTTCTTCTTCCCCCTCCTGCTCATGACTGCTTCCTGTTATGGGTTGTGACTTCTCTCCATCTTCAGCTGGATGCAATCCTGGAAGCTTTTCTATTTGCTTTGCTACTTGTCCTCTCTGTAGCTATGTTAACAAAAAAAATATTACACATATAAGAGACACAAGAAAATCATGTTATGTAAGCAACATTCATACAGACACACACATAGATGCATATACAATATGTGTACAGATTCATATCTACCTGCAGTTGTAAAGCTAGTTGTTCCTGTACTCCTGACTGCCAGTTATAGTTCTTCTGTTGAGCCTCTTGTAAGGCTATGCTAGTATTGTCTTCAATGACATGTTTAGGAAGATTGCTGTTGTATGAAGTGTCTCTACAAGAAGCATGCAGCTTTGAACGTGACGTATCTTCATGGAGGCTACCTATAATCTTTTCATCTGTTGAATCTCTCCTCAAAAATGATCCTTGAAGCAGCATTAAATGCCTAGTTTTTTCTCTGACTTCTTCTTGTCTTAATCCACCCCACTGGGAAAATACATCCGATTTAACACTTTGTCTCTGAGTGCTACTGCAGTGAGGACTAATTCTGGTATTATTCAATGCTCTGAATGCCCCCGAACATTGCATTCTGAATTATTAATAATAACAATAATGCCTTGGAATTTTAGAAATTGTAAATTTTAGAAGCAAATAGCTATTTATCAAATTCTTAAACCCTAAACCTAAACTGATAATGTATTATAAAACCTAACTTATGAAACCATGCAAATTGAATAGGAATGAATAGTATGTAATTATTGCATGCAATGAGCATTTGGAGAGAAAACATAATACCCACCTCATTCTAGACCGGTAGTCTGAGGGACTCAAATTGGGAGGACGCTGCAACAAATAACTAGGTTGGAAATCCATGGTTTCCAAATAGTCATTGTTATTGTTATTCTTGAGGAATGCTGATCTCTCATTGTCATAGGGCTGCATACAAGTCGATCTAGATCTTGAAAACCAATCTGAAATGGTATCCTCTGTGTATCTTTCGGATGGAGCGTTCGCTATACAAATCAAGTTTAAACAATTAAAGAAAATACATAAGTAGAAATTTAGTGACCTATTATACAAAACAAATCAACCCAAGTTACTACTATTTATATATGGACTGCTCCTGCTGGTGTTGGGGATACCGTCGGCTTAAATTAGACAGTTGTCTGTATGGAATAAATGTGGTGAGACTTCAAGTAAAGAGATTCTGAATATCTCAGGAGAATTCAAGGATGTCATCTTATGATTGCTTTGTCAATATCAATGTGGAAGAGATCCTTCATATAACGCTCATAATTATTACCATGAACTGGAAGGATTTTATGTAATAAAACTTGGGTAGGAAATTCGTTGATAAAAATTCTATTGCGGTAAGAACATTTTCACTGGACCTATGGGATATTAGGTTAATTGAAGCTTCCTCGCCCCATAATACAAAAAGGAAAAAAATGTCAACCAATTTCACCAAATTCGAGTTCAAAACTTCTCTGACAGATTAAGTGAAGCAATAAAATCTAACCAAATTAATGACAAATGTTTGCATCACATTCCAATTCATTACTAGTATGACAGATTGAGAAAAATCCAATTGACATCTAGCATAGGCCGAGAGAAAATATTCACTTTCAAATAAATTGTTTAAACATTTAGAACTCTATCAAATTCAAATTTATCACTTGGAAAAAAAAAGGAGTTTTTTGAAATCTATATCGAAGGATTTTCTCTTCAAAACTTTCTACATTTTTGTATCTTAGCTGAATACTTAATGCTAAGAGAATGTTCCTCGGATCATAGTTGGGTGGGTGGGAGGAGGAGAGCTGTTCGCAGTGCAGTGCTTTCAATCACGCGGCTTCTTCTTTCCACCCGATGGAGTGCCGACGGAACTCTCTATAGTTATGGTTGTGCTCTAAGGACAGGACATCTGAATCTGAGGCGGGATCAGATGACTCTCTATGAGAGAAGAGCCATCTCCGTGTATAATTGTAATTTGGGAAAAAGAATCTTTTGAAATCTATATCTAAGGATTTTCTCTTCAAAACTCTACATTTTTAGATCTTAGTTGAATGGTTAATGCTGAGAGAATTGTAATTTGGAAAAAAAAAAAGCCTTTTGAAATCTGTCAAAGGATTTTCTCTTCAAAAGTTAAACTTTCTACATTTTTAGATCTTACCTGAATGATTAATGCTGAAAGAACATATGCTTGTTTTTTACTAGTCCAATTGATCAATAGAAACTATTGACAATTATCACAATTTTTTCTAAACTCTGGTGAATATGGTGAAATCATGGAGTGCTTACCTTGATCATTTTCATCATTTATCATGCTCCTGTACATCTTTTACAAGCAGGAAAAACAAGGCACTATCAGCCTCCATAGAAAATATATAGGAAACCCTAATTATAAGAAAGAAACGAAGAATAATATGAGTGTAGAAGCAGGCACCTGCAAGTGGCTTTTTACATGAGCAATAGTAAGTCCTTTCACGTCCATAAGCTGTAATACCAGCTTAGGAGTTGCTCCTGCACCCAATTTTTTTTTAGTTATCATGGGGACCAATTTACTAGTAAATATAAATCCATACCAAAGGATTACATTAGAGTCCTTCCAGTCGGGTACTTATTTTCTGATTTAGAGTCCTTGGTGGGGTACTTATTTTCATGATTTATGTGTTAAACTCTATGAGAAGGTTCCCAGCCTTTGTATGGAGGGGGGAAGGGCAAAACAAAGTACTCTTAAAT
Organism: Cunninghamia lanceolata; assembly: GCA_027924645.1. Classification (NCBI taxonomy): domain Eukaryota; kingdom Viridiplantae; phylum Streptophyta; class Pinopsida; order Cupressales; family Cupressaceae; genus Cunninghamia; species Cunninghamia lanceolata. Next base: position 2,437,581 of record BSBN01000665.1, read on the forward strand.
GGTTATAAAAAGACTACTCACTGTCTTGGCCGCCCAATCTCTCAACCGCATGAACAAAGCATTGATGCAAATCTGGAGTCCAACGAAGCCTAGGCATTTTAGATCTAACATACTGCCTTACAGATCCTCCTCCTCCTCCTCCATTATTATTATTATTATTAATTCTACACACATTTACATGTCCTTCTCCATTGTTACTGCTCTCACTTGAACTCCTACGCTTAGACTGCTTCTGATAATGATGGTTGTGATCATCAGACTCCCCACCACAATCATCAGAACACCTCACTGCTGCTCTGCTCATCCAGCTGCATTCTAATATACTTCTACCCCACTAAACCTAATCAAAAATCAAAATTTTCCCAACCCAAATTCAAAACCAGGACCATCATAAGCACCCAAAATCTAGCCTACCACTTCACCAGCACCTTGGAAACAAAAACGCCCATTTCTTCTTATCTATATACACTATGCTAGGTATGCTAACTATGTATTGTATGAATGATATAATGAGAAGCGGCAGGATTTGAGGATTTTAAGGTGGTGTAGGAGGCTGAGGCAGAGGAATATTAAGTAAATCTTTAATATTCTGCTCCTTCAATAGACTGTACGTGCACAGAAACCCCACCCCAAGAAAGAATGAAGCTGAGGCCTATTCTATTCCTATCCGTGCAGTCCCGTGGAGGAAGGATAAATTTAGTAAACTATTACAACCCCAACAGTGAAAGTGAACTTATTTGGCCTGTAACTTGTCAAACAGTAATGGCGTTTAAAGTTTTACCATTGTGGGAATTTTGTCTGAGCATAAATAAATAGAAAGAGAAATAGTAATAGTGGGGCGAGGGCGAAGGGCAGGTGTCAGGAGGCCTACAGCGCTTAGAGCGGAGATGTCGTTTTCAAGGAACCGCCTCTCACCCACGCCTTTAGAGCAAAATACAAGAATATCCTGCTTACCTCATACATATGTAATATTGCGTCACTTGTATCGCATGAATTGTGCCCTGTACGACACCTTCCTCAAACCACATACCCGCCGTCTGTCTCTTTCTTCATGATCTCCCTCCTCACGCTCACGTCATCTTCTCCACCTTCATGCAACGTTATGGAAATGAAAAAGATCTGAGCGCCTTCACAAGAAGGAATATAACATATATAATATGCCTATCTTTAGGCGCCTATTTTGTAATCGAATGCATAATAGTTTATTAAGTTTTAATGCCAGTAAACGGCAAGAAGAAACACATAGTTGTTAAGAATTTTAATGCCAACGTATGGAAGTTACAGACATAAGTTTGAATGAGAAACTTAACACCATTAAATGGCAATATCTTTCATAAAATGATATAAAAATCGTTAACGCCTAAAAACGACAACTTCTATAACATTAGATTAGAAGAAAGACTTCACACCATTATATATGGTTTTTTCTAACATACGCTAACATTCACCAATATATAGCAATTTCCATTTTATAAAAATAGGAAGATTTAACATCTCTTTAATGCCATTATAATGCATCTATAATCTGTAAAATCTAAAGAAATCATAGGCCAGTAAATGGATGATTATAAGCAAAAAAATAAATGAGGATCTAATGCCTTTATCTGGCTATTCAAACAACTAACCTAAGAGCCATTATAGACTGGTTTTTATCTATTTTTCCTTAAAAGAATAATAATAACCAGATCGATACAATGGTCTTAGAATAAACACAACTAGCAAGGAAGGAGGGCAGCCTCAAGGTGAATAAAAGAATTCAGTGAAAGAAAATATCGCCAAGAGGATAAGGCCAAACATATGTAAACAAGGAATTTGTTATTCATAAAACTGCTAGTTATCTATCTGTGCTGCGTTTAACAATTAATCAATAGCGAAAGGGTAAGAAGATCGATGACACCGTGATAAAGAAATATATCATTAAAACTACCAGTTAACTAATGCACTATAATTGCAAGTATTCAAACCACAAAGCTAGAGAATTAAGTTAATGAAGGTATAATCTACTGTAGGAGGAGAAAATCGTAAGGATAAAGATAAAACTCCAGACAATAAAATATAATCTCTATGTCTACTTCCCACTTAGGGCGTTAAATCCAATACAATGCCCATATCGTACGGCGCCTTTACGAATTTGGACGTCTACTAAGAAATTGTGACATAACTAGGTGTTGGTTTTGTTATGCAAGTGATCAAATAGGAAAAGGCAGAAGGATCCGCCCCTAATTTTATATGAAAAAGGCAGACGTGCAATTTGGGCGGCGCTGGTGAAGATATCAGGCGTGTCTGAAGGTTACCAAGAAGATATATTTTATTCACAATGATATAGAACAATACCATCTTAAACACAACACATTATATCACAATGCTACAAAACATTGCAAACATAGAGATGATTTTGAATAGCCCAAAACTCACACACAGACCGTCAACAAAATTAAGTATTAATGCAAATAATGACTGTGGAGAACAGAGTTACCCTCCTAATGATTCTACCACATTATTATCTTCACATTACATCTCCATTCTTTTCCCATTATTCAGAATTACGAAAATAATAAGATCAAATAGTCATAATGCTCATATCAAAGCTTCATAAATCTGGAATACATACCATTAATTCCAAGCAAAATCTTCTACAAACGTTGCAGAGTTTTATGTCCCTCCTGCATTGGACACATTGACAAGGATATGCTACGGCCCCGTCCTCCTGGAGACTGTTGAGCTGGGTTGCCCATGGAAAAAGTTAGAACCATTTGAATTCTGACTTAATCCATCCAAGTTTTAGGGCTGTCCATTTACCTTGTCTAACCTTCTTAGCAATGCCCTTATTGGGGAAACTTCATATTGAATTGTAGATGATTTTTTTTTTATGTTAAGCGTGCTCCACCTTCAAACAGCTTCTGCTATATGAACTTATGTGTGAATTTTAGGAGAGTTTATTTTGATTTTGTATCTGAAGTATAAGACTCTCTAGACCTTATAGCTCAGAACCTTTTTTTGCATTTCTGGTTTTCTGAGGAGCACTGGGGTCATAAACATATTGCTGGGCCTGGTGTCAGTTCTCACGGCCTGTGGTATTTTTAGGCTGAGATGGTGTGGTGCAATTTTGAATTTTTGCATCTTCTTGATATATAATTGAGGCAAGTTCCTCTTATTTATAATTGGATGACTAATGCTTATCGCTCTTCTTTTCACGATTCTGAGTTTGTAGGTTTATATCACTGTCTTGATATCTATGTTACCAGAAACAGAAACCTAAACAGCAACTTGACCAGAAATGGAATATTTAGAGGTTGTGTAAAAGAAATGGATTTTAGATACATATATTTTTGCAAAATTTTAGATTTATATAATTTAAAACACTGAGAATAAAACTAGGAAAAACAAAAACTACATCTTTGTAAATATACATTTTTATGAAATTTATTTTATAAAAAAACTTCATACATTTATCTTTTTAAAAAACATAAAACTACATTTAAAAAACCATACATTTATATTTATGTTTTTTAATGAAACTAAATCTACGAAATTTTTTTAAGAAAACAAAATTAATTTTCAAACCACACTTTAGTTTTATTTAAACAGTATTAAAACTATCATTTATTTTTTAAAATAAAATTTGTTTTGAAAAATCAAAACTACTTTCCTTAACAAATAAATAATATCATAATAAAAACAATATAAAATCACTTTTTATTCCCACTTTTAATAAAAATCACTTTCCTTAACAAAGTTCGATTGCAATTTTTTTAAAAAAAATCTTCACCCAAAAAGGCAAACAGGGGGCAACGCAGAAACGGCTGTTTCTTACCGCAATGCCGTTTCTCCCGTCAGAAACCGAAACGCGGGAAGGCCGTCGCGTTTCTGGTAACGTAGCTTGATATTACTGTGATCCTTTATTTTTATTATCGGATGTCTATTTCTTATGTGGATTGTTTTACACACGTCTGAGTTTGTTGTCTGATTGCATCGGGAATGGCTTCATAAATAGATAAAGAACTAACAGTTAAAGTTAATTCTTGCTAACAAATTTCTTGGGCGCTTGATTAGTAACTCCTTTAATGTGATTGGTGTCCCCATTTAGGAAGAAATATAATATGAAAGTTGGCAATAGTTTTAAGTAGCAAGTGAGGAAATACAAATATATTTTGAATTTTCAAGAGAAGAAAATTAACAAATGCTTTTTGGCAATAAAATGTTTATTCACTTGAGGATTTATTTGTACAGAATGATCTCATTCATGGATGGGGATGGATATGAAGCTTGGATATTGCGCAAAGGTCTGCTTCCTATTGTTATTTCTTGATTCTACTTGATTAGATTAGTTATGGATCCTGTTATGTGCAAAATCAGATGAATTGTATTGTCAATCTTGGCCTATGCTTCTGTGCTGCACTGTGGCCTTTAGCTAAAGTTTTGTTCTCATGTCTGTATTTGAAGGTTTCAAGTTATCTTTTTAATTTCTTTATTATGTTCTATCTATGACAGAATTTACATAATGGTTTCCGTGGATTTATTTAAAACAGTTAAATGTGCATAATCTATCAATATAAAGAGATCAAATATTAACTTTTTCTATATTTGGAGATATTGTAAATGTCATGTAACATGTTTCATGAAACATCGTTTGACAAAATATTTGAGTTAGCTAGAACTTACATCTAGCTTTTCGAATTGCTAATTATACTCAATATATTGGACAACGTAATGGATGTGTTAATGGTTGCAGCTTTAGTTACTAGTGATAGTCATCTTTGTAATGACAGACAGATCAATGTTTTGGGGCTTTTTTAGACCATCTAAACAATAAATTTCATTGAAATAAAATTTTCTCTTTCCTTTGTTCTTTCATACAATTCTCAAACAATTTTGTCATTTGTTAAATTCTTCATGCAAGGAATTTGTTCATTAAAAACTTATACAATTAGCATTAAGGTTTGACAAGTTTTCCCAATCTGTCAATTATATCTCTAAATAGACTCTTTGCTACATATAGCCTCTTATAGATTCATCTATATGAGTACAATAGCAATTTGTTGTTTTAAGGTTGAGTAATTTTTATAGTCATTTGTCTATGAATTTTATAGGTTGAGTAGTTTTTACTAGTTATTTATCTATGAATTTTATAGTATAAAGTGTTTTTAATAGTCATTTGTCTATAAATTTTATAGGTTGAGTAATTTTTACTAATCATTTTGTAGGTTGACCATTTTTTTTTTCCTAAATACTTAAACCATTTTTCTGTTTTTGAAAACCTAAATTTGTGGCTTGAAGCATACTACAAATCTTCCAAGCCATCAGCAACAGGTATTTGATCCTTGCTAGATGTTTACTCGGAGAATCTCTACAGGATGTGATGACACTATTTAAGTTGGCGCTTTTGTTTTTTCTATTCTATTCTGTGTATGTCTACACTTCCGCCTTATTCTACGTGGCTTTTTCTCTGTGAGGGAATTTCTTTTGGTTTTAGTGGGGAAAGATGTTATGCATGTCTCCAAATATTCTATTGTTTTCATCTTAGCAATTTTTATTGAATTTGTTTGCTTTGGAAATTGTACAGTAGTTTTTTAATGTTTATGTTTTTTTTTGAATTTTTTTTGGTGGCAAGAATTAGAAACTAATATTTTAATTAGTTTATATGTATTATTTAGTTGATTTTTTAATTTTACATTTTTAGAAGTGAGTTGATTTTTACCCAATTTATTTTAAGATTGAGACTGTTGTAATTGGTTTAGTTGCACCCTTTTGATCTATTGAGACTTGTTTGAGGAAGCTAAAATCAAAGATGGAAATTGTGTTTCATGTTAACTAATTTATTTTAACATTGAGATAATTGTAATTGGTTTAGTTAGACCCTATTGATCCATTGAGACTTGTTTGAGGAAGCTAAAATGAAAGATGGAAATTGTGTTTCATGTTATCTCTAGGTAGTTGAGGTCTAGTTGGAATATATGTGGGAAAATAGTCGTGATAGTCACCAATATCTTATGCTATAACATTAATAGACAAATGACTAGTAAAAACTACTCAACCTATAAAATTCATAGACAAATGACTATTAAAAACACCTTATGCTATAAAATTCATAGACAAATGACTATTAAAAACACCTTATAAGTTATAAAGTTAAAAGTGAATAAATGCAAGACAACGAGTATTTCTAACTGTTAAAACTCAACATGAATAAAGGGGTATCCAAGGGTGGTCATAAGCCCAAGATGAATGCAAACAATAAAAGTTTGAAAGGGCTATGTAAGTTGAAAATGTTGAAGCCTAGCCACATGAGAGGAGGCTTTCACTCCGATGGATTTAAAACCCATCTCTTGTTAGCTCCCGATAATAAAGTACTTATTACTCCCAAGCACGGAACTTTTTATAGGTTTCTCAAGGCCGAATGCCTTGGATCACACATTCATTGTGCCTTCACATGTAGGAGCAAGAGGTGGATATGCTGGCTCATCACTTCCACTCACCTTTATATCTAATTTCTAATTTTTTCTCCCTCTAGATGACTTATTCATCTCTAAACTATGCTAAATTTTATCAAAAGTTCCTAGTTCTACAATTTCTCCTGCACGTGGATTCTGTCAGCCACACTAAATTTTGTGCAACCAGGGTTGGTATTACCACGAACAAGGGCCCATCCTCCAGGAAACAGCCACAAATTTCTGAGAACCATTGCTTCATACACACTGCCTCACAAACTTCACATGACAATTCAGATTTCAATCTCAAATAAATGACAATTATATGCCTACCCACAATTTCACAACAGCTTTTTCTATCCTATCCAACTCTCCACTCACATGTTTTGATACATCTGGAATTGCAGAAGTCAATAAAGAAAAAACTACAGTGCCATGGAGTGCTCTGAGAAATGATACTCTTTCTTCCTCCTAACATAACTAACACCCCATGCACCCACTACAGCAACAAAAAGACAGGTACATTGCCACTTGCCATGGGAATCATGTTTAGCAAAATGCCAAAAAGGGTAGACAATGAAAGAGATATAAAAACTAGCCTAACATCACTACAAAACAACATGAATACATTTTGAGGGGGTATAGTGTATATCTAAACTGTGCAAATTTTTCAGTGTTCAGATTCCCTTTCTGTGCTCATTCTGCATGCAACGTGCAAAAAATCAAAGCCACCATGAAGCCAAGAGGGATGTAATTGTCTTTCTGAAAGAGACTGACAAATTGAAAAGGTCAGAAAGATTTAGATTAGCGCTGTTAAAACTTAGCTACGCTTCAGTTGTAATCTACTGATACATAATTTAACTGCAAAATGCCGCCAAAAAAATTGAAAACAAAGACCAGTTTGTTCAACACAACTGAAAGTGTGACAATGTATCTACAGAATAATTGTCAGAAATCTCACTCTTACTAGAGTAGACTGAAAAAAAACAACCAGAAATCATTTAAAAGGATACAAGGATCAGAGATATTGAGATCCATTCATCCAATAATGCACATCGATCAAGACATAATGTAACAACCCTCCCTTTGCCATACGATGGCTCACTAAATGGGGTGGGTGAGATTATTGAAGGCAGAAAGAAATATCTGCTAGTTAGGTGAACAGGTTATTGGTGCACTAGATTGGAGATGTTCTCACTCTTTGTTACCCTATCCATCGTACATTTTCAGTCATTGTATCATATTCAGGACTATGTTATTGTACTTGTGTATTATATTCATGGCTACGCCATTGCACTATATATTCTTTTATGTAATTGTACTCTCTTAAGAAAGAAGATGTAATCATGTAAATTAATGACAAGAAATGAGATGTTTCCTTTTTGGTTTACGGATTCCTATGTGGGTATTGGATCCGCTTGTACTATGATGTTTTTGGATTCATGTTTATAATCTAGAATGGGATTTAAGAATATTTGAATTGGTGTTTAAAATGAACGTAGATTTAACAATGTTTTCTCTAGAGAGTGAATTAGTCCTCTCCTTTGGGTTGTACATTCAGCCATACTTGACCATGAGTGTTGTCGACATATCAAATTGGCAACCGTATCTTGTGCATGTTATCTATTTATGTCAAAAAAAAATTATCTTATCCTTTTTTAACCCTTACCCTTCGGGGTTGCAGGGCAGGATGTTACACATAAAACTGGTTTGTTAATTTCATTACAACAAATGTGAGTGAATGGCCAACCACAGCTAGTGAGAAGATAAAGCAAATTCATCTAGATAAGGTGCCATGTACACTATCAGGAAGCTCGTGTAAACACAAGTACCATACCTTCTACCCACCTGGACAAAATGAGACTTAACATTGTAAAAACAAACCCCCATGTAGCAATCTGGATAGAAAAAAAAAAATGAAAAATTGAAATATTAACCATATGGCATAAGCATTTCATATGCTTGTCTATTCCAGCTTGCATATCTTGTAACTATGTCTGTATGTGTCTACATGAGCTTGTAAAAATATGTTCACAGGAAACACAAATACATAATACGTACACAGAAACAACTAGTGAATTTTAGTCATGAAAGTGTTAATCAAAGATTCTAAACAATGGTGTCGTCTGGGATAAAAAAAAATGCCTCATCCTAATGATGGATCAGGGTGTGTGATTTGAAATGTTGATATAAAAATCTCTACACAGTTTTCTACCAGAAGCATTCAACTCATTCACATGGACTGGAAATATCATGTCTCTAAATGATAAACAATTGTTAAACAATGATGACACATATAATTTAAACTCAACCCAAGTATGATTCGAAATGTTGATGCAAAAGAACTCACACAATTTACTCTAAAAGCATACTAACCATTCTTGATGGACTGTGGAAAAATCACATCTACCATACACATTAAACATTTACATATTCAGTGAGATGAGCTTCTAAAAGTAATTGCAGGCTAGCTGTAATCATGAAAGTGCAAGAATAAGATGTTGAAACAATTGTTAGCACAGTGAAGAAGAAGCTGCTAATGAACGCTACAAAAGCTCCCTTGAATAACTCCTAAATTTTTTTAAAATATAGAGAATATTTAAATGCATAAATCAAAAAATGCATGTGCCCTGTAATCCTAAATTGCATAATTGGCTTACATCTCAAGGAATGGATCATTTAGCAAAACATATAGCACACAAGAAAGACAACAATTAGTTAGATTTTTAGCAGGACTAAGAAATAGTTGGCAATAGCTAGCTTATGCATGGGCTTCATGCAAGTGGTGTTGGACTCACAACTGCACCATTGAAAAAATTCAGGTATCAAAAATGAAAACAATTCAATAATAGAGGAATAAAACATAAATGATATAGGAAATCGCAAATAAAATTGTGATTTATAGAAAAGCAAAATAATGAAATAATAAAATAAAATTAGAAAAAAACAAAGAAAACTAAATTTTTAGGAAAATAAAAATATTTTAAGAAAGAAAATTAAAAGAAATTAAAGACACGGGAAATCACAAACAAAACTAATAAGCAAGAGAGAATGGGAAACCTTATACCAAAGAGATTGAAAAACAAAAAAATAAAATATATGAAATTTTAATATAATTTGAAAATTCAAAAAAGGCCAAAAAGATAAAAAAAACAATACAGGAGAGAGGGGTTAAGCCAAAAGATAATTAGGATTGCCTTAAGTGGGAGAGCAATGGTTGCCAGGCTTGACTGAGACCTGTACCTCAATCCCTGTTAAGATCTAACAGATAGATACTAATCTCAATCGCTTCTAATAGCTTCCTTTTGAAGAAATTATCTTCCTTGGAAAGGATTAGAGGATTTTCCAAGCAAATGTGATGCTTGAAAGAAGTAGAATGTTCCACAAGGGCAGAACTATGAATACACTGATATCTAACATCTGTACAATGTTCCTTAAAATTGGCACTAAAACAGTGACCAATTTCACCGCATAGGAACACGAGATCTTATATACACCTAAGCAAAGGAGAGGGTCTACGGAGTCTTTGAGAAGGGGGATATGGGTTCTAAGAGTAGAGATAGGTTTAAAGGCACACTCAGTGCCTTTCTTCTCTCCCTCTATTTAAACTAAGTCAGTCTGCAATTCATATCACTCTCTTCTTGAGCATTCCTAATGATGGATCACAGGTTGTGATCCAAAACATCGATTAATAAAAAATTCTACACAATTGAATCCAAAAAATATTGCAACAAAAAATCATGGACTATGGAAAACTAATGTTTCTCAAGGATGATACTATAAAGTATGATGATAACAAAATGATTTGTTTTAAGGATTCTTGGCCTAATTAAACTAAGTATGAGTCATCTAAGGATGATAGCATTAAGAATGTTGATAACAAAATGGTCTGTTTTGAGGATTCTCAGTCTAATTGTTTTGAGAGGTCAAAACAGCCCCAAACCCCCCTTTAACCCTCGACCCTGTTGGGGCCTCCGTTTGTAAAATATTAATGTGGATATGTAATTTTATCATCATATGACTCTGCGATGAGAATTGAACTCATTTTTTATCTCTAAATGAAGGAAAAACTACTTATGGCCTTTATAAATTCAGTTTTATGCATGTGTTTGTCAAGTTCTTGGTGAGTCTTATTTTTTTACTATGCTGCTAATGATTATAGAGATAGAACAGAGTTCTAGAATTGGTTGGCCAATAACCTCCCCAAGGTTCCCTTCTTTTTGGGGGACGGCGGGGGTGCACGATGGGTTAAGGGGATTTAATGACTTAAAATAAGGATGATAATTGTGGAGGTCTAAATTTAGGTTGAAAGGGGATGAATTATTTTTTTGGTCAAAAATAAATAAAGTCTTGGATCTTAGAGATCCTCGAGAGAGAGGTAAAGTGGCTAGTAAGGGTATACGATTCACCTAGTGTAACAACCAAAGTGGGAATAACAAACTCTATTCCAAGTTTGATAGGTTTTATTTGAACAGAGGTTTTTTAGTCCTTGGACCTATGTTAATAATAATGTTGTGTTTGTGATACCTTTCACTTTGTCTAACCATAATAATGTTGAAATTTTTATTGAAATTATAGGGGTTGGTCAAGAGAAAAGATGTGGAGAAGAAGGGCGTTTTAAGTTGAACACTAGTTTGTTGAAAGATGAGGACTATTTGAATGGAGCTAAGATTATTAGGACCTTTGTAAAGATCTTTGAAGCCACCTTTGTTGAAATGCACAAGACAGCTAAGAGGGGGGTGAATCAGTTGTCTCCAAAACTTAACTTATTATATATATCAACACATAAATCGATTAATCACTGTCACTATGATTTGACCATGAAAGCATGAAATTAGAAACTTAAGCACAATAACACATTCAACACATGAGACACCAGATTTTTACGTGGAAAACCCTATAAGGGAAAAACCACGGTGAGTGTTAGCTCACAAAATAATATGTTATAGCAATAACAAAAACCAAAGGCTCACTACCTTAGGGCTCACTACCCAAAATGCTCATTGTAAAAGTTAGGGCTCACTACCAAGATCAGATCACTGCTAAGATCAACTTACTGCCATGAGCTTGTGAACTAATTTGATAGCATCTACTCCATGCTTGAGTTCAGTTCCATTGAAGTGCAACTCATTTCCTTTGCTCTGCTCTGCCTTTACACTTCACACTTATTTTCGCATCTTCATTCTTTCATGCATTTTCATGACTCAATTACAAGTATTTATACAATTCATCAACCTTGGAATGATCATCAACGCTGGCATTACAATCATCAACCGTTGGAACAGTCTCCAAGGTCTGCATTATAAACATTACAATCATACATTAGAATAGGCCTCATCCTAAATAGATTAATAAAATAGAATGAATGAATATAGACCAAACCAAGCCTTAGCTGGGACTCAAATATAATCTTCCATGCTACAACACACCATCACAATCTCCAAAGTATAACCGCAACAAGTGAAAATGACCAAATCAGCTAAAACTAGTTTAACACTAAAGCTTTTGAGAACACACTTCATGCATGATCTCGATTACATTTTGCAGACAAATATAAAGGTAGGAACATGATCTGGAGACATCCACAAGCACATTACAATCACCAAGAACATCTGCACAACCTCAAAACACTTTACCTACAAGATTATTCAAACCAGAGCACTTGAACATCACTATCAGCCGCTATCATAAAAGAAAAATTGCTTATGGACCACCATATCATGAACCATTAAAATAGAAGGCGCATATCCTCATTATAAACTTAATTCTAGAACCACAGACTGCAATACTTGATTGTGGAGAAATGTGGAGCATAATACATTTTCCATGTCACCACTGAAAGTACAGAAAAATAGTTTTACTCTAGTGAACATAACTCACTCAACTCTTCATATTGGAGGCTAAAACTTGGAACATAGAAACTATAGACAACCTTGATCTTAACTTCCAAACTGTAGACAAAGATTTTCAATCTATAAGAAATGCAGAGCAAAATTAATTACTGTCTTTCTACAAACCAAGATACTCTGCAATACACTGTTTCTACTAGTAAAGTAAATTTTCTCAAAAGCACTTGGGAACTTAATACCATGAACACTTTCTCATTATCTTCAATACTTATCTAAGCCAAAACCAATTATCTCAACACAAGCAAGCATCAAAACAAGAGAATAGTTAACACCAATGACAACACATGTTGACATCAATGACAACACTGGTAAGCACATACTTGCAACAATCTCCCCTTTATCATTGATGGTAACATTGATGTGAAAACTGAAACATCATCAAGACAAGATTTTGCACTGATTACTTTCTCCCCCTAAGTTTTTCACATGATTTTCTCTGCCCCTTTGTCATCAACAGCAAAGGGCGTGCATACTTGCACTTTGCTGCTCTGATCAAATTAAAATTGCTCTTTCATTAACACTGTAACACTTACTGCTCTTTGTTAGGAACACATATTAGCAATATCTAGCTACTTCCCCTGAGAGGTAGCCTTTATTAGTCTAAGTAAAACAATGTCTTCTTCGGTCACTTTTCCACTTTCATTCCACTTATTTATGAAAACCTACTTTGTTCCAAACACATTCTTATCCGCAGACTTACCCTGGACATGTTCCCAAGTCTGATTCTTCTCAGTCTATTTTCTGCAACCCTTGTTCTTGTCAGTCACCAATGATTTTATCTTTAGTGTGATGCTTTTGCACAAATCCTATGGGTCTTAGGAATCCTTTCCAGAGCTTCTTCATCCTACACTTTCTTTTCTTTTTCTTCATTGCTTCATGAAGACTCAACTAGTTCATATCCATTCACCTCAAAGTTGATCAAGTACTTTCAATCATCATAAAAACTTGCTCTTTACTAGAAATAATTTTGTTATGTCAACCCAAACTTCTATTACTCATTACTCACAAACTAATTATCCAAATCAGACAAACTTCTAGATGTAGATGTAACCAATGATCAATAACCATATGCCAGAACCGTAGAGCAATATCTTCAACAGTGGACCAATGCGAACCAAATTACTGAAATACAGTAACTTGAGCTTAGCCAAAGTTCATAACATATTTTCTTTCTTGATCAATTCTTTTTGCATAGTAGACTACTTTCTTTGCACAATTCTTCATTTATCCTTCACAATCATAGTCTTTGTCCTAACTTAGACTTTTGTTGCTGATTCTTGACCTTCTCTCTTTATGCTAGGGCATTAGCATCAATCCTTTGGCAGGGGAGGAAAGATTTTCAATAAGACTCCCCCTAAGCCAAAACTCCTAATTTACTTCTTGGGGGAAGCATCTGCACCAGAAGCTGGTGTGAATCCATCCTTAACCTCATTTTCATCCTTCTTAATCCAAACCTTACTCATTTCTTTCTTGATTTCTATCGGATCCACCTTGTCTTTCCCCTTATCTTATTTCTGCTTTGTTTTCTTCTCACCTACAGGATAGCTTCTTTTCACATTCTTGTTTCTGTAGGATCTTACAATATGTCCAGGTCTATTGCAATTGTAGAAAATAATATCCTTTTATTCTTGATTCCATTTATTGATTGGATTCATCTTTGATCTGCATTGGTTAGCCATATGCCTAAATCTATTGCATGCAAAGCACTTTCCATTGAAAGATTGACCATTCCTTACCAAACTTCTGCATTCATTTGATTTATGCCTAATTTTCTTGCAATTGTAACATTGACCAGAAAATGATGAAATAGTTTGATTCATTCTGCTTCTACACTAAGTAGCTTTGTGACCAAATTTACTACATGAATGACAATAGCCATTGAAAGATGGATACCTTTGAGCATTTGGTTGCCTAACTAGTGGGCTTCTTGATTTATTCCTTTGATCTGGAATCTATTTACCTTTGTCCTCCTTGACCTTAGTATTCTTCCCTTGACCTTTTTCAAGTCTCATACTATTTTTGTTATCAGGATTTTCCTGACTTACTATAGCCATTAGTCTATCAAATTTGGCAGCACTCTCACTGAGTTTGTCTCATTGAACCCATGAATGTTTCAGATCATCTTGCAAATTCACAACTTCCTCTTCAAGCTTTATGTAATCTTTAGTCTTGCCTTTTGGACATTGCTCAATTTTTGTTTTCTCTTCATTTGCTAACCTTAATTCTTCATTATTCGCTTGAATTCTCTACTTGAGTTCCTTGATTTGATTTCTTAATTCTTTAATGTAATCACTTGCTTCTTATATGTTTTCTTTTAAGTCCATGTTTTCTTCTTCAGATTTCTCAAGATTCTCAAAGGCAATTTTGGGTCCTTCAGTGGACAGGCATTTATCTTCAAAAGATTTTATATTATTGCAAGCTTCAATCACTAATTTAGATTCAGTGTTGGCAATCAAACACCAATTTTTTTTGTTCTTCAATAGTTATGTGTCCTACTTCACACTGATAGTCTTTTTGTACTTCACTCTACATTTTCTCATCTTCTTATTTGGTATATATTTTTCCCCTTTTGTATTTTTATCTTCTCTATAGGGGAACCTATTTGAATCCGATGCACATTTGCACTCTCAATGATCTTTTTCAATCTCTTTTTGTAGCACCGGTAGGTCTTACTCTTGGTAGAGTATCCAAGGAAAATTCCATCATCACACCTGGCATTGAACTTGCCTAGTTCATCTTCTCTTCTGATATAGTATTTGGTTCCAAAAATTTTGAAATATTTTACTGTTGGAATTTTTCCATACCACAAATCATAAAGAGTTTTTGTACCATTACCTTTGACCTAAATTCTATTTTGAATGTAGACAGTAGTTTGTATAGCTTCATTCCAGTATACTTCCAGTAGGTCAGCTTCCTCTATCATTGTCTTTGCAGCTTCTTGAACAATCCTACTCTTTGTTTCCATTACTCTATTTTCTCTAGATAGTTGTCTTTTTATCTCATGAGTCTCACAAAACATATTGAGTTCATCAGAAGTAAACTCTTCTCCTTTGTCAATCCTCAAACATTTGATTTTCATATTCAATTCATCTTCAACCATTGTTTTGAAAGCTTTACAACATCTAGAGCTTATGCTCCTTCTTTAAGAAAACTAACCCAAGTCATCCTAGAATAATCATCAATAAAAAACATAAAATACCTATCATCATTGAAACTTCTTACTCTTGTGGAACCACAAAGGTTTGTATGAACCAATTCCAATAGTTCAATTGAGGATTTTTCTTCATCCTATAAACTTCCTCTTGCTTTGTTTTCAACTTGACACTTCTTGCAGATGATATTCTTAGAATGTATAACTTTTTGGCAAATCTTTCACAACTTGTATTGAACTTAACGTTACTAGATCATCAAGATTGATATGACATAATTTTCTATGCCAAAGCCAACTTTCACTATTTTGAGTCATGGAGCAGATAATGTTGCCTTCTCTAAGATGATAAAGATTTCCTTTTGTCCTTTTTCGAGTAGCTATTACAGCTCTATATTTTTCTCTGATTTCAAAAGCATCACTCTGAAATATAAGACTCTATCCTTCTCTATACAACTATCCAACACTCAAGATATTTTTCCTTAGACTTTCAACATAAAGAACATCATTAGTAGGTTGTTTACCATCAAGATTGATTGAACTTTTTCCACATATCTTAGCAGTATGGTCATCTCCAAATCTAACTAATCCTTCTTCGTGCTTCTCAAAATTAGTAAACTTACCTTTAATATCACCAGTCATATGATTTGAGCAACTAGTATCAATAACCCAATAGTTTCTTAATTGAAGTATATCTTCATTGTCCATACTTACCTCTAGATCAAAACATTCTACATCTTTGCAATTAACACCCTTTGAATTAAAAAAGTAATCATCGTCTTCAACATCATAATATGTTCTCTTGGACATTCTACTTTTGCCTTCTTCGTCATAATTTCTCAAGTTTCTTTTGGGACATCTAAATGCATAGTGACCAGTTTCACCACACTTGAAACAATTTATAGATAGTTCATCCTTGTGCGCCATCTCAAATCTACCTCAAGCTATTAGGCTTACTTTTGAGGAACCCTCGCTCTAATACAAATTGTTGAAATGCATAAGACAACTGAGAGGGAGGTGAATCAGTTGTCTCCAAAACTTAAATTCTTATAGATATAAACACATCAATCAATTAATCACTGTCATTATGATTTGACCATGAAAGCATGAAATCAAAAACTTAAGCACAATCACACATGAGACACTAGATTTTTACATGGAAAACCCTTTAAGGGAAAAACCATGGTGATGTTAGCTTGCAAAATGATATGTTAAAGTAATACCAAAAATCAAAGGCTCATTGCCCAAAATGTTCACTACAAAAGTTGGGGCTCACTGCCAAGATCAACTTACTTCCATGAGTTTGTGAACTTATTTGATAGCATCTACTCCATGCCTGATTTCATTTCCTCTGCTCTACTCTACCTTTACACTTCACACTTATCTTCGCATCTTCATTCTTGCATGCATTTTCATGACTCAATTACAAGTATTTATACAATTCATCAACCTTGGAATGATCATCAAGGTCGGCATTACAATCATCAACCATTGGAACAATCTCCAAGGTTGGCATTACAAACATTACAATCATACATTAGAATAGGTCTGGACCTAAATAGATTAATGAAAGAGAAAGATTGAATGTGGACCAAACCAATACTTATCTAGGACTCAAACACAATCTTCCACGCTACAACATGCTATCACAATCTCCAAAGTTTAACCGTAACAAGTGAAAATGACCAAGTCAGCTAAAACTGGTTTAACACTAAAGCTTTTGAGAACACGCTTCATGCACAATCCGGATTACATTTTGGGGACCAATCTAAAGGTAGGAACACAATTTGGAGACATCAACAAGCACGTTACAATCACCAAGAACATCCACACAACCTCAAAACACTTTACCCACAAGATTCTTAAAACCGGAGCACTTCAACATTACTATCAGCCACTGTCATACAAGAAAGATTGCTTGTTTACCACCATATCATGAACCATTAAAATTGAAGGCACATATCCTCATTATAAAATAAATTCCAGAACTACACACTGTAATATTTGATTGCAGAGAAATGCGGAGTAGAATACATTCTCCCAGTCACCACTAAAAGCACATAAAAATAGTTTTTACTCTGGTAAACATTTAACTCACTCAAATGTTCATACCAGAGGATAAAACTTGGAACATAGCAACTATAGACAACCTTGATCTTAACTTCCAAACTGCAAACAAAGATTTTCAATCTACAAGAAATACGGAGAAAAATACTTTACTATCTTTCTACAAACCAAGATACTCTACAATACATTGTTTCCACTAGTAAAGCAAATTTTCTCAAAAGCATTTGGGAACTCAATACTAGGAACACATTCTCATTATCTTCAATACTTATCTAAGCCAAAACCAATTATCTCAACACAAGCAAGCATAAAAAAAGAGCACAATTGACACCAATGACAACACATGTTGACATCTATGACAACATCGGTAAGCACATACTTGCAACAACCTTATCTTGTATTTCTTGTTGGAATAAATGAATTATTGCTTAATAAAAAATTAAAGATTGTTGGAAAATCAAAAGTCTTGGCTAGGAAAAACTAGGCAAGGATCTTTGAAGAGAAACTTGTTCAAATAGAGGAAAAGCTACAATTTGACCCCTAAAATCTTGATTTGCAAGAACAGGTTAATATATTGCTAAACATGGATGGACATGCTATCAAAACTCTGTTGACCGTGGTTTGAAAATAAAATCCAATATGACCTAGATTAAAAGTACAGACATTTTTTTAGTTTACTTCAAGCAAAGTTTATTAGGGAGAAAATTGGCCCTATCAATGTTGTTGGGTTCCTCACTAATGATCCGGTAATGATAACTAGTGATTTTTTTCATTCTATAAGAATTTGTTCGCTTCTAATGGGAGCAATGAAAATATTGATAAGGTTAGTGTAACAACACCTAGTTCAACCCTAATAATATAATACAAAATTCCTACATCTAATATCATTCTATCATTTAAAATCCCTTAAGACACTATGTCTAGGTGAGGTTAACAGAGTATGAACTAATCAATAATAGATCAAGCTATGATCATTATCCATATGTAGATCATATGGAGAAAGAATAAATGATGAACATCTTAATGATGTAGCTTCACCATTTAATTTCCAACATAGAACAATACATGAATACTGCATCATGCATTACTCAAATTTTAATACTCATTTAAATCCAAGTCCATATAAAAGAAACATCAAGGTTGATTTAACCATATTAAGGTTAAGCTATGCTGAACCTTCACAAAATCATCATGTGTCAAAATAGCTATGATGCATCATCCAGATACACAAGTTCTATCCATGCAGAAATTTAATTCTTTAGGAAAGTAAAACATATCATTGCACTTATGAGTTACCTCCCACCCCTTATGAGCTTAGAGTCATGCCTCTCTACAATATTATTTGGGTTCTATATCAAATCAATGTTCATCACAATTGTAATGCCCCACCAAGAAACCCTAGAGAACAGCTCAACTATGCTATATAAAAAGGACATTTTTTTTAAAAGAAAGAAATAACAAAGAAATGAACCTCTTAAGTGTCAACTTGAGCTTCTCTTCCTATTTGTGTGTTGAACGGAATTTGGTAAAACCTAGAAAATGATTGTTCTTTTACTTGTGCCCTCTTAGTGTTCACTCTTGGGTCGCTTTAGCCATGATACTTCTACTTGGTTTGAACCATCCTTTAAATATGTTATGATCCTATCATATGCATGTGGTTAAAAGTGAGATAGTTTTGATAAAGATGTTAGATCTATAGGAATGTTTTGTTGTTCTGTATTCCTTTCCTCTCAAGATAACCTTATAACAAGGTTCTTTTATTATAGCTTCAAGTTTTGTACCTTGTGATTCTGACTAATGTAAGAGATTTATAGCATTCTAATATTATAGGCTTTTAGTCTTACTCATACAATTGTATTTAATAGTATTTACAAAATTGTCTAGATCATTAATGAAATCTACATAAGTGATATAGTGGATTTTGTAGCCATTTGTATAGCATTAATACTCTATTGTATGATTTTAACTGTGGTGATAGTCCCTCACTGTGATAAGGATTTCATTTAAATAATTGTTGTGTTTAATTTGTATGCCTTAGGGTTATTTGTATGTTGTTCGCAATCATTTTAATTAAAGGAAACTAAAATAAGTCTTGGGAACTATAGTTAAAATATTGTTACTTGTGGACTCTTATATCTTATGATCATATAAGTAACTACTACTAGTGGTTAGAATATGATAGTTTTGTATTCTTGAGGAAGATTCATTTTATAATTGTTTTTTATAATATAAGGGAGCTAAACAAGGGGCCAAACCCTTACAAAAAGCAAAGAGGCCACAAAGGCAACAAGCACAAAAAGTGCCTTAAACCAGATACATCAAATACTATTTTCCCAACATAAATAGCAAAACTAGCTGCTATAAACTAAGATAGTAAATGCAGAGTAGCAGAGTATCATCTATATAAAAGCAAAAACTAAGGAGGCAGATTCTCTCCTTACTTAACCATAGATTTAATAATGTCATCCAATTTCCTAACAAGATCATCATTGTTAGCAGTAACAGTAACCCCCAGGTTTTGCAGCACAAAAATATTGAGGAAAATAGAATTCCTGAGCATAGTGGAAAGATTCTGTTCTAGTTTCTCAATGCGAGCCCTCAGAACTGCAATTTCAGCTCTCAGGCCAGCATCAGTGTCCATTTCATCATTGGCTTCTTCCACAAACATCTCTCTTGCTTTGCCAGCATTTTCAGCAGAATCAGTAGCATCCTCAGTGGTAGCCCCCATTTCTTGAGTCTCCTACTTACCATCAGCATCCTTAGAGGTTTCTTGAACATCCATATCCTTAGCCTCATCTCCCTGGGTGGATTCATCAGAAGCGCTCTCAGAATAATCAATAAGTTTTGCTTTTAGAGCAGGTTTGCCAGCAATTCACCCCGACCGCCTAACTCCTAAAGAGAAACCATCCTTAATAACCTTAGCAGATGAATGAGACTTGCTACCTTGTCCCAAAGAGGTCCTACAAGGATTTTTTGGGGTCCCTACCGCAGCCCCCCAGTGCCCATTTCACCAGCATGTGTCTTCCTCTTTTTGCCCTTCGTACTGACAATAGAACCTAGAGTATCAATGGGAATCTCCTCAGGAGTAGAAAAAGAAACTTCTTTTGTCTTAGTAGGAACAGGGGAAGGGCATGGTTCTTCAACACCAGGAATATCCTTAGGGTTAGAAGATAGTTCCCCACTGTTGGTTTGAATGGCCTTAGATGGTTCTAGGGCAAGATGGTGGTTATAAAGATAGAGGATAAGGCCCTGATGAAGAGGGATGGGTTTCTTAGCAGGGTTCTTAGCCAATTTAGCTCTAACCCTAAGGACAGAATCCTCAAGGGAAGAAAGTAGATAAAAAGGAAAGCTAATATGAGCATTGCGTCGAAAATGATTCAAAAGGGGGAGATGATAGTTGTAGAACCTAGTGAAGCACCCCTCCAGGGTGAAATACTTCATGAGGAGAAAACACACACCATCCCAAGGCTCGGGTAGCTTGGCTCTGTCAAATCCCCCCTTATAGGGGACTAATTCTTTGTCATCTCCAAGAAAGAGCTTCTAACTAGAAAGGTCCGCAATTTTGGTTTTCCTTTGTAGTATAATCCTCTGAGTAGACATACCAGTGGCCATAGCAATCACACTTTCTGAAATTTCAAAACTAATTCCACCCACGGAAACACACCGGTTCTGCCAAGACTTAGCAAACTATTTAGATAAATTTTTATTATACCCGTTGAGCCACTCCAAATAGGGACTAATCCCACCCTCTTTGTAATAATGCTAGACCACCAGGTTGTCTTTGAACTCACAGCAAGAGATGGGTTTGGTTATGATTCTATCGCCATCCATGTCAGAATTACAGAGTAGTTCACAAAAACCTCAAATCTCCCCAGTCGTATTTACGGTAACATTACTCCCTTGATCGAGGCTAATGATGCTGGTGATAAAACAACATACATTATCATAAATATGGGAAACCTTACAAAGATGACGCTTACTCATCCCATGCTTAATCATAATTACATGGCACACACCATAATGATCAAGCAGCCCACTAGACTTATAAAAGAAAGGAGCGGAAATGACAATTAAGAATGTACAAAAAAACCTGTACTTCAAGAGGCACATCAACCCCCTCCCAAGGAGCTGACAAAGTGAGTTGTCTTTCTAATAAATCTGACTCATCCTTAACCCATCACTTCCTTTAGAATGAGAGCCTTAAGATTTAAAGGGATATGATCAATTTGGCACCAACAACGCCAATTTGAATACCATTGTCCAAGTTCGGCATAGGCATCTGTAACACCATTACCCTCACGGTAAATATGTGAGATGTCCACACTGGGAATCTTCTATAGGAGAATCTGTATATCCCTAATAATATCTTTCAACTTAATGCCAATAGTTGACACATTGTCAACTGCATCAATAACCATTTTAGAGTCCCCTTGGATATACAAATTCCTGATACCAAGGGATATAGCCAATTTATCCCCCATAGAAGAGCAGTAGCTTCAACATAGTTATTGCTTTGATAGCCCAGACTACCAGCATAGACAGCAACCATCCACCCTTTGTCATCTCTTATGATCCCTCCCCCACTAGCTGTACCATCCATCTTAGAAGCCCCATCAAAGTTAAGTTTCAGCTAGTTAGGATTCAGAGGACTCCATCTAGTATTAAGCCTCTGCAACAATTTGGCATTGTTATGAACAGGAATATGATTGAGAATCTTCCAATTCGCCGCAATTTGTTCCTCTTCATGAGTCAGAGGTTTCTCCACAATTCGGATATGGGCATTAGTGACACTTTCCATAAGAGTCTTAATAAAAGTGTGAGAAACCTGAGAGGCATCTCTAGAAGTATCCCTAAAAATCCTATGATTGTGCTCTTTCCACAAAGTCCAGCTCAAACATGGTAGAGTTTGATTCCATAACTCAACAAGCCAAGGATGAGAAAAGGGCGGATATCAGCTGTTAATAACTTCCGTAATATCAAAATTACAGACCCACTGAATACCAAAATTACTTAGGATTAAGTTCTAGATTTCCCTAGCAAAATCGCAATGAAGGAATAGATGAGAAATAGTTTCCTCCTTATCACAGCATAGACAACATCTATTGACCAAGGTAAAACCTCTCTTCTGTAAGTTGTCTTGGGTCAGAATTTTGTTATGAACAGAAGCCCACCAAAACATATTGATTTTCCGTACAAGTTTGTGGTTCCAAACTTTTCTCCATATCTCCTTTCTATGAACCTCAGGAACCAATAAATGATAGGCAGACTTAACAGAGAAACGTCCATTCTTATCTGTCCATCAAAACTGCTCATCCTCACGAGGGAAGAGAGGGATTCTAACTCCCTGAATCAACTGTTGAACAACCTGAACTCTAGAGGCAAGATCAGGGTGATGTGTGCAGCAGTCCAATAAAATTTTCTAGCTCCTGTTGCCATTATTATTTAACATGTAATCGCTGACTTTATCACCAAAAACTGAGTAGCCATGCCAGCAACTTCACCATAATCCCCCTGAGTAATGAGAGCCTTATCTTTTATCCAAATATCAATCTAGAACTTAATAGACATACCATTACCCAATTTCCATCTAATCCCTTGCATGAGAAGGCTTCTAGATTTCAGCATTTTATTCCATATAACAGATCCCTGAGGTAAACCTTCCTATTGGAGGAAGTTGGACCAGTCAGTGACATGCAGATATTTTGCTTGCATGATTTCCCCCTAATCTTTATGTTGATGAATCAGGTTCCAATTAATTTTTGAGAGAAGAGCTTTATTTATGTTGTGTATGGATCTAATATTGAGACCTCCATGGGATTTAGGGAGACACACTTTTTCCCAGCTGACCAAGGACATTCTCTATTTGTCTTCTACTCCCGTCCATAAAAATTTTCTTTGAATCTGTTCCAGCTTGTCAGCAAAAGAAGTAGGATTTTTAAAAAGAGACAGGAAATAAGTGGGTATACCTTGCAGGGAGGCCCGAAGAAGCTATAATTTGCCAGCACTACTGAGTAATTTCCCTTTCCAACCAATCAATTTCCACTGAGTTCTTTCCAATATACTGTTCTAGAAACTTTGAGACACCTCTTTAACCGTAAAGGGAAGACCCAAATAGATAGCAGGAAGATCATCTTCAGTACAGTCCAGGATATTAATGATTTTTTGTTGGAGATCATTAGGAGTATTAAAAAAATACACATTACTCTTTTGGAAATTTATGCTTTGCCCAGAAGCTATGGCATAAAAGTTTAAAATATTCTTCCATCTTTGAGCTTCAAGCACATAAGAGATGCCAAAAAGAATGGTATCATCAACAAATTACTGCACAGACATAGGGGCAAGGGAGGAAGCAGGTTTGATGCCCACAAGATGCTTAGAAGTGACATTAGCTTGAAAGTATATCCCGAGTGCCTCTGCCATTATGATAAACAAGTAAGGGGAAAGAGGATCCCCCTGATGGAGTCCTCTTGAGGAAGAGAAAAAACCACTAGAGACCCCATTAACCAGGACTGAAAATTTGGTGGAAGAAACAGCCGTCCAAATGAGGACATATATTTTTTCATTAAACCCAAATTTCCTAATAACTTGAAATAGAAAAGTCCATGAGACCCTATTGTAGGCTTTAGAGATATCCAACTTAAGAGCCATGCCAGGTATTCTACTCTTATCCATGGAATGAATAGTTTCATGAGTGGAGATCACAGCATCCAGAATTTGATGACCTGGGACAAAACCTTTTTGAGAAGGGAAAATAATTTTATCTAAAAAAGGTTGAATTCTCATGACAAGGACTTTGGTGCAAAGCTTATAGACAGTATTACACAGGCTAATAGGTCTGAATTCAGAAAGATTGGTGGGTTTCAGCTTTTTAGGAACAAGGACAATAAAGGTATTATCGAGTTGTTTTAAAAGTTTACTAGTTTTAAAGAAATCACAAACCGCAGTGGTAAGATCAGCCCCCACAATATCCCAATATTCCTAGAAAAAAATAGGAGGGAAGCCATCCAGACCTGGAGCTTTGAAGGGACCCATAGAGAATAAAATAGCATGAACCTCCTCCTCAGATATAGGCCTTAGCATTTCCAGGTTATCTTCCTCAGTTATCAGACAGGGAATTTTGTTAATGAATTGATTCATAGTCCTGCCATTGTGAAAAACATTAGCTTGTTTAGTCAACAAATTCTGAAAGAATATCATAGCTTGTTCTCCAATCTCATTATCCTCAGTGATAACATTGCCGTTTCCCAAACATAATTTTGTGATGGAGTTAGCCTTCCTATGTTTCATGGCAGAAATATGGAAAAAAGTTGTATTCCTATCTCCCTCTTTAAGCCACTGAATTATGGACTTCTATTTCCAAAAGACCTCTTCTCGGCACATAAGATTCCTCCAGTCTGAAATTAGATCATGTTCTTCCTTAGTAATGTCTTCTGAAACATCTCCTTGAGCAATCCGCTGCTGAATACCCACTAGTTTTCTAGTTATATTTTTCTTCTGACAAAACACATGACCAAAATTCTATCTATTCCATCCACGAACCTCCTATTTGATATGCATAAGATTTTTAACCAGTCTGAACATAGGAGTACCCTGGATAGGAATTTGCCACCATTGAGTCACAAGTTGTCTGAAGTCTTTATGCTTAATCCACATTGCTTCAAAGCGGAAAGGGAAAGGGCCCCGTTGGCATTGATCTTGCCAATGAAGGAAGATAGGGCAGTGATCAGATATGGTTCTAGGAAAAGCCTACAAATGCATATTATGATGATTATCCTAGTTACTTGAAATAAGAACCCTGTCTAATTTAACCTGGATCATATGGTCGCCTCGTCATCTGTTAGAGCAAGTAAAAATCTAATTTTGCAGCTCCAGATCTAGCAATCCCCAAACATTAATAAATTCCACAAAGTCAAACATGCTATTAGAGTAATCAAGGATCCCACCATATTTCTCAGAGGGATATAATGGAGTGTTGAAGTCACCAGCCAACATCCATCTAGAGCACAGGGAATTGGTCAGAATGCTACTCAAATTAGTCCACAAAGATTGCCTTAGAACTCTAGTATTAGGAGCATAAATATTGATTAAATACCAATTGAATGAAGGCAAGGAGAAGTTGATAACCAGAAAATGCTTGCTTGAAGCCACAAGAGAACCCTAAATTTTAGCACTATTCCACATTGTAACAATCCCACCAGAAGCCCCTATAGCCAAACTAATGCAAAACTTAGCCTTAGGCCATATGTAATCAGCTATCTTCTTAAAGCTCTCCTCATTCATCTTGACCTCCTGAAGAAGCAAGATATCTAATTTATTATCTAAAACGCAGTTTTTAACCTCAAACTATTTGGTGGGGCTGTTGAAACCCCTCAAATTCCAGGATAAAATCCTCATTTAGAAGGTTTGAGGGAATTGACCTCTAGTGTTTTTTGCTTACCACTAGCAATTTCCCTAGCAATCTCTCTTTTCCGTGTTTCCCATAGGGTCGGTCTCCCTTGTTTGGATTTAGTGCCAACTTATTTGGTCTATTAGGTGATGATGTGCATGTGATGTGAGACCATTGTGTTTAAGTGGTGTCAAGTGTTTGTGTCATTTGGGGAAGTTGATTCTAGAGGCTTAGGAGGGTATGATTGTGTGGGGGTTGGCTATGTGTACATCATGTGAGTTGAATGAAATGCATTCTTGAAATATTGCCTCCTATTCATGTTCGTATGATATATGTGCAAGATGGTTTATACCTTGCTCAGTGTACCTATTCATGTGATTATGTTGACTATGCAAGATGGCTAATGCCTTTCTCTGTGTTATGTGCTTGTGATAAATGTATAAGATGGGTAATGCCTTTCTTTGTTTATAGATTTATGTGTTAATGATAATTGTGCAAGATGGTTAATGCCTTGCCTTGTATAGGGTTTACTAGTTGCAAGTAGGGGGAGTGGCTCTCAATGGGGGCCAGAACCCAAAGAGGTGTTTAGGACAACCCATTGGAGGGTTTCTTAATCCAGTGATAACCTTAATTATGAGTTAGGGGGAAAGGGTAGAATTCACATTAATCAAGTATGCCTCACTCATGGCTCAAGTGCTCATTTAGGCTTGAGATGAGATGAGAAGGCCTGGAATGGCAAGATCAACTGCTTTGTCCTCATAAAAGGTATGTTGGTTCTGAATGAGTTTGTATGGGGCTTGGGGGTTGGGAGAGGCTTCCAAGACAACCCAGGATGGGGGCCGAGGCCTAGGATGACCTACCAGGATAACCCATGACAAGCTATGTGATGACACTCCTCCCTAATGCATTCTATCACTCCCTAGTTGTATTTCCTCCATCAGTTGTGTGATTGCCTCTGGAAGTACAGTTAAGTGTGTAAGTGATGTTTAAGATGCTTGTGATGTCTTTGTTGACTAGTGTTGTATTTGAGTCATGTGTAGTCCTTGTACCTGTTAACCTATTGTCTTCTTGGTTGTTTGCTTAGTGGGACCTTATTGTTATCTCCTAGCATGGGGGGTGGACCTTAGGGTTGTACATGGTCGGGTGGTTGTACTTTTATCTCCATTAGTTTTTGTTGTTGTTGTTCATGTGCGAGAAGGATGTACCTTGTATGGTAGATTTCAGATCTTGCTCTAGTTGAGGAGATAGATACTTATGATCATGTTCCAGTCTTGTATATCAGCAGAATCATGTACTGTTATCTTGATGTATGTACTCCAATGTAATTTGGATAGCGATATTGTAAATAATGTAATATTGTACTCTCTTGTAAAATAAACTATTTATGTACTTGTGATCGCATGTGCAGGATCCTGATGTTAATTATCTGATGATATAATATGGAATTGTATGTGTTTAATCATCTGATGCAATTAGACTTAGAATGAACTGTGGTTGTTAGTTAATTCATAATGTTGGTTAGATCTTATTTTAGTTCATTAGTAATGCAGCCATGGAACCCTAGAGGATAAAGCTTAATTCAAATATTATGAATAAATATATGATTGTTGATATTTATTTTGTTTTAAAAAATATATTTTTCCTTTTTTAGTTGTGTTATCCTCTGGGTTCCTTGGCGGGGCATTACAACAATATTCTCAACTCATAGTGGTCTTTGTATATATATTACATAATGCATTCCTAAAATAGTAATCGTCATAATATCTTATCTCATCAAGAATCTTAAGAATTCACAATCACCAAGATGGACCCTCCTAGGGGGCCAAACCTATGCCTCGGGGGCTCATATGAAATGGCCTTGCCTACGTATTGAGATCAGAGGCTCCGCAATTCGTCATCTAGGTCTTCCCTTATCACAACATAGTTGGGACCCAAAATATCATCTACTTTGCATGAAGTAGCTCACAATAAATCTAGAAGTAGCTAGTACACAATACTATCTTCTACTTCCATAAATAATTTTGTAATAAGATGCTATCATTCAATTCATTCTAAACTTTCAATAAGGACCAACAAGCTCAAATACCCCACACACTGGGCAAGTAAGCAACACTTGTCCTTAATTGACAATACATAGTCTCTAATGTATAGTTTTATAATATTCTTATCCAAGGGAAATAGTTTACTAAAATATACCACTAAAAATCCAATTCCTTGTCTTACTAATCCACTCAAAAAACAATATTGCTTCATAGATAAGATTTCCATTTAACCTCTAAAATAGTCTTCAATTTCAAGGTTAAATATAATTTTAAGTGGTAAGTAGCCTAATCCTCCATTGGTTCACTAAATTAATCCTCCAAAGATTCACCAATGATAATACTAAATTCCCTAACTGTAGGCACATATATTTGAATTAATTAGAACATTATGTAGGCAAAGATGTTTTGTGGGTCTATCATTTGATTAAAAAAAAAAAAATTTACTCTTTAAAAATAGTAACTTAAAATTCATACTACCTTTCCAAAATAAATTTGAACAAGGTATTGATTAAACTCTATGTATATAAATATATATTCACCATGTCTTCAAATCACTAGGTGATTTGTGAGTCTATGCCAATGCTATGAACTATAGCATAATCCTTACTAATAGCACATAATTACACGAGATTTCTTTTTAATAAGAGTACATTCACACTCAACTAACTTGAACAATATCTTTATAAAATATTTATCATAGTTGAATAGACAAATTAAATCTTGTATATAGTTTAACTATACATATAAAAGATGCTTAATGACAACTGTAATATATAATATATATTATACTTCTTTTGGGCATCATCCACATAAGACTAGACTCATCTATCTAGCTACTATTTCTCTTAAAGCTAGTGTCCTCATTTCTAAACATAGGTGTAAACATTGTCAGATGGAAATGTCTACCCTGCCTATCATATACACTACATTATATGCATCTAATGCCTTTCTAGACCTGTATTCTAGCAATTAATCTTAAGCTTAACTAGTCAAGATGGAATAGAAACATGCAGAGAATAATAGAACATATTAATAAATAATATGAACTGAAGAATGTATGCAAAGTAATCATCAAGTCTAGGGACAGGAGATTTGTTTGAAATTAGAGGAATTCATTTAGAAGATGAAGACAATAAAGTATTTTCTAAATTCAAGACATTTACTTATTTCTATGGAAGAGGAGGAAAATGAAAATTTTCTTTTTGCCATCATAGTGGAAAGTTGGCAATTGCATTTGGTTTGTTAAACATGCCCCATTGAACAATTATTTGAGTTGTTAAGTGTTGGTGTTGGAAATAAGCCACACCCAGACCGACGATGGACTGGTCCAAGAGGGGCCAAGAGCTCAGTGGTAGAGCACTCCAGCAGTGAATGGAAGGTCCTAGGTTTGAGTCCTAGCTGGTCCATGTCTCAACATGGTATCAGAGCCAGGCCCAGGCTAGGAGCCCCAAGCACACGAGAGGTGTGGATTAAGGGGGGCTGTTGGTGTTGGAAATAAGCCACACCCGGACCAATGATGGACTGGTCCAAGAGGGGCCAGTAGCTCAGTGGTAGAGCACTCTAGCAACGTATGGAAGGTCCTAGGTTTGAGTCATAGCTGGTCCATGTCTTAACATTAAGAACCTTCAAGTATGTGCTAATTATCATAATACGTTAAATCTATTGTCCAAAATTGTTGCACGAGACATGGGTGTGAGAGATGTGAACCATTTCCTTCTTTTAACAGGAGAAATTTTCTTGTAGAGATAATTGGTAAGGCTATATGGGCAATCTAAAAAAAATCATCTTGCACTATATTCATTTGCACAGCGTCAAATCTCCAACATTAACGAAGGGACATCCATCAAAGCACAATAAAGAAAAGAGGAATTTGTCAGGTATGCAACTGTGACTGCACTGGTAAATATGGATGCAAAATGTGAAGGCATAGAAAAGGCATGTCAAGTGACTGACAGAAATACCCAAAGAAAATGAGGTCTCATAGACTATAATGATCGCAGAATATGCACAAAATGGATTGTTATCTTGTGCTGTTAATTAATGGGGCTCTGTTGTTCTTGTCAGTACTGATGTTTTGAAGGAAATTACAAGACTTGAAAATTTGACTCTAAATATCTATGGCATTTAGGTCTTACAGAAATTTATATAGAATTTCCTTTAAAAATATACAGACATATATATATTTATTAATCAATGTGTATATTAAATTTTGAATCAAACAAGGTGCCTCTAAGAGGTGACATCCTGAAAAGCCTAAAAAAATTGAGAAAACACAAAAATACTTCAAGACAATAATATGATTATATTTAGAAAGTTAAAAATAATGTGGTGCAAGAGATGCCTACCTAGCACTAACAATGCCACAAAGTATTTTTATTGTATTATTTGACAAACATTGAAGTTATGCATATGGAATTGTGTAGATTAATTCCATATATTTTGAACCAATTTATACAAACCCAAACACTAGGAGTATTTTCAAGATTGTTCACTAATCTATAATTAAATATATTAATAAACTTTTTGATTATAAGTGAAATAATTGGGATGTGATAGTTAGGAGACTGTGCATGAATATTATCCCTAAGAAGTTAGGTGGTGATGATGTAACTTTTCTTGAAAGGAAAGGGGCATTAATATTAAAGTAGTAATTTGTATTTTAATTTTTTTAAAGAATAATAACTCCCCAAGCATTGATGGGTTTTGCAATGAATTTTACAAAAGAAAATTAGCTAGATGGTTGAGGATCTTCTTGCAGTTTACAAGGAAGTCATTAATGTTACAACCCTAGGAGAGGATCTAAATGAGAAAGTGATTAAGTTTCTTCTAAAAGATGGTGATAAATCTTTTAAGAAATAGAGACCTTACCTTGTTGAATGTCTCTTATAAAATCCAAGCCAAAGTGATTGTAGTTAGATCAAGGAAAATTTTCATAAGGATTGTTTCTTGGTCTCAAAGAGGCTTTGTGTAGATACATTTTGGGGAAAAAATTGACTCATTGAGAAGGTTTGGAATGGGCTAAAACATCCAGTCAAAATGCTTGTATTATTTTATTGGATTTTGAAAAAGCATATGATAGATTAGAATGGCCTTTTATTCTTCTTAGTTTACAAGACAAGTTTGGTACAATTGTTGAGGCCCTATTTAAATATGCCTATGCTTGGAGCATGTGGATATAAATGGAATCTTGCCTGATCCTTTCATTCTCCAGAGGTCAATAACTCAAGATTGCCAAAGATAATACTAAAGTCGCATTGCCTTGCCCCTTGATCTCTTCACATAGCAGCTACTAGGTCATTGCAACCTTGCATTCATTGCCAAAGTCAATATGCACACTTCACTCATGATTTCCCCTCAAATTATATCTCAATGCATTACCATCACTTGCATTCTATCAATACAAAAGAATCTTTGTGAATTTGAGGTGTCGAATGTAAAAGGAAGAAGCTAACATCATGAAAGGTGGCATAAAGGGGTCTCTATGTGGAGGTACAATATCAAATAAGAAGACTAGACATTCTTTTCAAATTGGCCATGATTGGAAGTATGTTAGGAGAGAGCAATGCTATTAACATGGGTGAAATGCATTTGAACCTCAATAGAGGATAATATTCAAGTGAAATTGGTGACCCTAGTTAGGATCGTGAAGTGTATAATTAGATAGTAGAAAAGGTTCTAGTTGGCAAGAAGATTGTACCCTAAAATGTACTCAACTGACAAAAGAGGAGCCCTAGAGGGAAGAGGTTGACCTAATACTATGATTCAAGTTACAACCAGCTATACCTAGAAGCTCTGCAACAATATAATGAGGATCCCACTCACTACCCATGTGTTGCATAGTGAGTGTAATGGGTCTATCTAGTACCATGGTTTCTCTTACCCTAGGTGATGGAGAAATATAAAGTCTTTAAGGAATTGGCAATCTTAGAGTCGTGTGTGTGTTTTTCTCTATTTTCCAAGAAAGCAACGCAATCTAAGGAGCCACAAGTAACAAACCTTAAAGATGTGGTGTCCTCACTAGCAAAGGATGGTGGCCGTCCTCTGATATCTGCAAGCCCAAAAACTATTGCCTTTATCTAATCAAAGGATGAACAAGTGTAAGGCCAAAAACTACAAGCCATACAATTTTGACATTACAAATTATCCTCATTTTAGTCTCTATCTCCTTGGCATATTTCTAGGATGAATTTATCCCAATCTTGACCTTTAACCTACTCCTAGTGCTAACTTTTTTTTTGTTTTTATATGTCCAAGTTAATCTTGTGCATTTTCATGTGTTCCTTGTGTCTATTTAATATTTTATTTCTAGTTTTTAAAATCTCTAACAATGTTGTACTTGGACATTAACACTAGTGCACAAACGTTTGTGTAGGAGTGCTTCCATCCTATGACAATATTGTCATACTTGTTTCCAACCAAACACTGACCTTTTAACTTCTAAATTTCACATGTAGCCATTGTATGACCCATAGGATGGATTCTAAACAATCACCTCTATCCAAGAATAGCTCTTTTGTGACCTTTGATCTTCTCTCCCACTCTCTCCACATTCTCTCATGCATGTTTGTATTCTCTAAGGCAATTCTCAACATTCTCTATTGGATATTGACTACACTCTCTTTGATTATGCCATGAAATTTAATTTATATGTGCACAAGGAAGTATGTTTTCTAGGAAAACAACTCTCTTACATTTTAGCTCCTTGAAGAAGGTTGACCCCTAAATTCTATAGGATATGGGGATATTCATAGGAGGCTTGGGGTGCTGAAAACACCTGACTCACTGGGTGAGGTTGGAGGCAAGGAGCACATTGAAAAAGTGTCTCTTTCTTAAAATGAATAATAAGATTGTCAAAACACCCAACTCGTTAGATGAGGTTAGAGGGAAGGAGTGCACTGAAAAAGTGTCTCTTGGGTTTTCTTTGTATAAAAATGGATGTGTAAAATCTTGAATATAATAACTTTCATTAATCAACTATGTTATGAAAGATCAGATGAGTGATGTGCACTAAAGAAATGTCATACTGCCTTTTTGAGAAGCATCCATAGGGTGAATGCTTACTTGAGACCTGTGTGGACTATTTCACTTTCTATCTTGGTTATAGAGAACCAAGGGGAAGTCCACCCCAATGTGTTAGCTACCATCCTCTTCACCTTGCAGTTGGATTGAGTGTATCCAAAATTGTGTTGAGATAAACCAAGTTGTCATATATGAGAGTGGTAGTCAACCTTCATGAGGCTCCTATATGACTAGTGGTTGACCTTCTTGAGGCTCCTAGATATGACTGGTGGGAAACCTTATTAAGGCTCTTGTGTGAGTTTTGGCATCCATCTTGAGGCTTATACATGTGAGTATTAGCTTCCATCTTGAAGCTCTTGTATGTGTATCTATTTGTGCATTGTGCATTGATTAGAACATGTGTCATATGTTGCCTTGCATGCTTTACTTGGTATGATTTTCCACATGTGTGTTGTGTGCATTGATTGGTGTGAGTTTTTCCATGTATACCTTGGATATGTGTGATCTATGTCCTTAATAGTGGTGTTGCCATGATCTTCTTATCTGTAGCTCAGGGGTTGCCTAGAGTTGAACATACATCTATTTCACTCAACAATGATAATATGGTAGGGTAGTTGGTAATATTTCCCCACATTGGTCCTTAAGGAAGATCTCTTGGGAGATAGAATAATTCCTTGTGCATTATTTTATATTGTGATCATGTTGTATTTTGTGATTATTAGAGCAACTTGGAGGTGGCTTAAATCATTGTTGTATAATTATTATTTGCGTCATTTTTATATTGGACTTAGGTCCTTCCATATTTTGTAAGTAGCATCCATTATTTAATTATATTATGATATCATTTGGTTGAAAAACAATCTTTGTCTTGGAAGGAATTTTTCATGTTGTGAAAGCTATCTTAAATGTTCAAATGATTATATGAGGATGTTGGAGTCCTTTAAATTGTATATTTTATTATTTTTCTATGTTATGTTTATGAGATACAATGTTCTGACATAATGGATGTGAGCTCAATATTTGTATTTGGCCCATCTCTATGTTGGTGTCAAATGAGCATGACAATCTGTATGGCATTTCTTATGTTTTGCTTGTACTTTAGCAAGCTTTGGAAATGTATCTTATCTATTTATGAATTGTTCTATCGTTATCTTACTTTTGAGATGGTTATTAATTTGATGCAATGTGAGTGGATTCATTTTGTATGTTTGTCCCTACAAGGTTTCATGATTGATCCTCCCTTTGGCTTATTGGTCATTTGTCAACATTGCTTGGCTTGTTGGCCATTTATTGATGTAGGTTGTTCTTGTGATGTACAAAAGTGTGTGTCCTTGTTTCCACCTTCTCTCTTGTGCCTTGAGTGTCATTGTGTGGTGCTATGTGGTGGTTTTCATGCTTGAGTTTCCAATTGTGACATGTGAGTGTTACAATTGCATTGCGACAGATTTATTCGTCCAATTTTTGTTTAGCTAATGTCCTAATGTGAAAGCTAGAGCATTACAAAATATGTTATCCTTATGAATGACTTGATATAATTTAAATGGGTCACCATCCAATTTTATCACACATTTCCTTTTTTAATGATTATAAACTTTAAATTTAGCATGTAATGAAATGTGGATGGTATGACACCCATTGTGTGAAAACATGGATGTCATAAAAAATACTATACAGTAACATGTTACCCTACCTCTAGTTATGAAAAATTTACCACAAATTTTCTTTAAAATTAATCTAATATTTTTATAAACTAATTTTAAAAATTGATTTGTTACGTTCATCTAGGTATTAGATTAATTATTAATTTTCCTAAACATATCAATGGAATTTTTAATTTAATATCAAGGTATCATATCAATTGTTAATTTAGGGATTAGGTATCATATTGAAATATATTAATTATTGATATATTAGTTAATAACAATTGAATTATTAATATTAATTAATATTATCAATAATTTATATTGATTAATATTATCAATAATATATATTAATTTATATCAATTAGTATCAATTAATATATTAATTGATAAGTTCATTTAAATATTGATTTGGTGAGTTGTTAATTCAATATACATAAGTATTAGATCATTTGTTAATTTTATCGTATTAAATTTTATATGTATTGATTGTTGGTGTATATTAATCTATATCAATGGGATTGTCAATTTAGTGAATTATTTTAAAATTTAGTATCTAGGTATCAAATAAAATTAGTTATATATCAATTGATATATTAATGTGATTGTTAATTTAGTGAATTATTTTAAAATTTAGTATCTAGGTATCATATCAATTACTAATTTAGGTATCATATTGGAATTTATATACTGATAAACATATCAATATAGATTGAATTGTTAATTTGGTGATTTTATTTTTAATTTAGTATCTAGGTATCAAATCAATTACTAATATAGGGTTTTGGTATGATATTAAATATGTCAATATTAATATATCAATTAATATCAATTGATATATAAAGATTAGGTAGATGTGTCACCATTTAAATAGATTAATATCAATTAATATCGGGTTTAGGTATTGAATATTGAAATATATCCATATTGATATATTGATTTTATTATATCATAAATTTCCTATTTTGATGAATATAAACTTTAGCATACCATGCAATGTGGATGGTATGATACCCATTGTGTGAATCCATGGATGTCATAACATTATATAGTAACATGTTGACCCTACTTCTAGTCATTGAAAATTCACCATGAATTTTTTTGAACATTACTCTAAGATTTTAATGAACTAATCCTAAAAATTGATCTCATACCTTGATCTAGGTATTAATTTAATTTTACTTTTATTGAAAATATCAATGGAATAGTTAATTTAGTATAGTAGAAGGTGTCAAATCAATTGTCAATTTAGGGATTAGGTATCATATTGAAATATATATAGTTTGTAGGTATTAGATCAGTTCTTAATTTTTATAGTTGTTAATTTTTATAGTTTCTATTGTATCATATTAAATTTTATTGGTATTGATCATGGTGTATATTGATTGATATATGATTGGGATTGCTAATTTAGTCAAGTATTTTAAATTTTAATATCTAGGTATCAAATAAAATCAGTCTAGATATATCAATTGATATATTTACGAGATTATTTAATTTAATGAATTATTTTAGATAACATTTTTGTGTTTGAAATGTTTTTAATAGGATTTAAGTAATATTTGTGGGATAATTATTTTAGGTTGAACCCTACTTTTGAGCATCAAACTACTACAAACCCTAAACCCTAAATTTAGAGTTTAGGGTTTATTGATTATAGTTTAGGTCCTATAGTTTAAAGTACGAGCTAAGATTTAAGTTCTAAAGTTTAGAGCTTGATCTAGGGTTTTAGGGTTCTAGAAATGTATTTACATTAAAAAATAGGGAAAAAACTCTAAAAAACAACAAAAAATGCTTATACTAGAGAGGTGCCTACCTCAAAAGTTTTTCAACTAGATCTCATGGAGTAGTATGTGGAATTGGGACATTGTTAAGGATGTTAGATGTAGATGCTCATTATTCTTTTCTTTTCCAAGTAATTTTCATTGTTGAAAGGAAAATAAATGTGAAATAAGTTTAATACTTTTTGGAATGAGTATGTTAGGATTAAGGTGCCATCAATCTTGTAAATCTACTTATACACAACTAGACTAATTATTTAATTATGGCTAGTTGTAATATTTATTTATTTTTATATCAAGAGAGTAAATAGATGAAATAGAGGCATCTAAGTTTATTAATTGACTTATTAAAAGTGTAATAGTATCTTCCTAGATTATAGCTTACATGTTGTAAGAGAATCAATTATATTTGGATGGCTATGATAGAACACCTTATGATAACATGTAAGAAGGTGTAAGAAGCTATTTTTGGCCTATTGTTGATATTCCTAGAGGTGGGCATGGGATTTTATCTATCTTGGGTGCATTATTTGATGTGGGGTTATGACAGACCTAAGAAATAGATTCCCAAGATGGGTGTCATGTTCTAGATACTTCTTTTGTAAGATTTTAATTTTTATTTAATAGAAGCTAGAGGAAGAGAATCATATGAGAGTAGTTATGTTTATATGTACACAAGTATAGTTGGATTTGGATGTAGGATTGAAGGAAAATGATAATAAAAATATTGCCTCTTTTCTTGGTGGAGTTTTCTACCAAAAGGGTTTTCTCCACATAAATGGCACTTGAATATTCAGATTTATTTTATATCTTCATTTGATATTCTACAACATTGTTTAAGTTTGAAGTTTATTTCATATTTCCACATTGTAGTGGTTTCCTTCATTTCTATCAGTGTACTCATTCCTAAATAAATGTGTTACAAATGGGTAGCCATTTAGGAATGAAATCCTAAACCTAAATGGGGCTCCATTTTTTATGAGTACATGTTTAGGTTGAGGATTTCATTCCTAAACTAGTCCCCATATTTTACAAAACAGGTTCCGTTCCTAGCACAAAATTTTCACCTCAAGAATTTTAGTGGAGTGACCCAATTTCCTACACTTCCTGTAATGATAACAATATTTAATAGATCAGTCAAAAGTGATTATTGTGTTTATTGTCTAAGTAAATTGACATGATAACTAATAAGGAATGAGTTATTTATATGCCCAAATTAAAATGTAGATTTGGTTATTCATTATTTTGAAAATCAATGAGAAAGATTTTAATAATGTAATGGCTATCCAATCATATAAATTATGGATATGAAAGGAGACAACCAATGTCACTTGGCAATAATACCAAAAATATATTTAGTTTTTCTACCATTTTAAATATCATTCTTGTATCTAGGTTCATAGATACTTTATTTAAAGGATTACAACACAATTACACTAAAGAGGAATTGTTTAGTTTGGGTGGGTAGATATGAGATGGGTGAATAATTATGTTAGCTATTTCCTTATGGTTTACCTTATGTACAAGTAATAATTTATTGTCTAAATTTGAACATATAAAGGAGTTCAAGAATGATTGGTATTCATATCAAATAGTTAAGCTTGTTTTTTTAATTATATTTTCCATTAGAGGTCAATATAAAATTATTTTATTATAAAAATAAGTTAATGAATTTATATTTATAATCTCCTTCAAAATTCATTCAAGAATATTAATTTGGAGATTCATATAATAATGGTGGAAATGAACTATTCAATTGAATATATGAGGTGTATGAATAAATAGTGATATAAAAATGTCATTAAAAATATTTACCTAGGGTAAATGGTAAAAATAGGGATATGTTAATAGGAATGGTGAAATAGGAGTAGGTATAAAATAATTTAATATTTACAGGTAGATATGGCAATTAGGGGTATCATTTAAGATTTCATGATTGAAGGCAATATATTAAGGGGTATTATTTAAGATTTCATGATTGAAGGTAATATTTTATAAGTTTACTAAGTGAATCCCTTGAGTACAATCACATTATTGCAATAAAGTAGATCACATGTTTTGCAGATTGAGTGGAGTTTAATGGCCATACCAAACATGCCATAACACATCATTTCATTGAGTAAATAATTTTCATATCACTTTCCATGTAGGTCGAACTTCTAATCTCTCTTTCTCTACTTCACTTTTTGTAGACAATTGAAGAAACTTGTTATTTGTTGCAATTTCACTTGTGTGATGAAAGATACTTATTACATATATTTTATCTACTTTTTAGGTCTCTATGGATCACTCTTACTAAGGATAGGAAAAATAAAAGAATACAAGAATGGTCTATTAAGTTACATGGACTAAATATTGTTTTGAAATGTTTCAATATTTACCTTTCATGTTGGTTTAGAATGTTCATAGAATTTTAAATACATGGTCCTATTAGATTCACATGCAACTCAAAGTCAAGATAAAATTTAATATTGAAACTTGTTTAACCATGCCAATTATTGTTTAGTTTCAGGTTGATTTTGATGGAATGTCTTAATACAATTACATATCAAAAAAGAGGCACACTCTTGTCCTAAGGTTGACTCATATGCTCTAGTCCTTATTCATACCCATTTCATCCCCTTTACTCACATTCCACATATTCATCATTTGTTAGCTATTTTTCCATTCCTATTCACACACAATTCAATACATTCACTCCTTACCTTGATCTAATCATCTTCCCCATGTAGATTACTTTTGATCCACTAGAGATTGAACCTAGTTCAATCCCAAGGGACATGGGATTGAATATGAAATTTAGACATTCAAATTCAAATTTCAAAGTTCCTACTTCTTTTGACTAGTTGTTATGATTCAACTTGACACATGTTAAAAAAAAAAAAAGTTCCAAGAGAAAGCATTAGATCACATTTCATTTTCTAAGGAATAGAAAAACATAATCTACATCAAAATCATATAGGCCATCTACATTTCCATGCGTGTTGTCTTTAATCAATCACTTACAATAATTAATATGGTTCATTAATGGGTTGATCTAAGAGAACTTGACCCTAGAGATTGGAAAATATTCTCTAAAGCTTTTGTAAACACTTCCTTAATAGATTTAGAAACAGGGAAGGAAAATGTGAATAGACCAATGCACACACATTCCATTAGTTCATTCATGCATAGACAAGTTCATTCCTACATATTAGATCAAGGCCACAATACTTGGGCTTTAACTCAAGGGACTCATATATGTACAACCACAATTTTTTTATCCTACATAAAACCTAAAGCATCCTTTAGAATAAGAGAATTAATTTATCACATACTTAACATCAATATTGTTTCTGGATACTAAGATTTATTTAGAGAGATGCATTGTTTTTTACCACAAATCATGAGAGAGGCAGAGGTGGCAATGCCATACTGCTTAGTAGGAAATGAGAAAAGATTCTTAAAGACTCAAGACAATCCCCTAGTAACAGATGTAGCTAGATAACATTAGATGTTGGTGGGATGATTATTGGACTTTGTTCAATTTATGCCCCAAATGAATACTACAATAGAGCAGAATTATGGAAGTGGCTGACCTCTGAGATACCAAGGGTGCCCTGGGTACTCAATGGTTACTTCAACATGATTGGACAAGTAGAAGATAAATAGGGAGGAATCCCCATGGAATGGAAAGGAAAGGAAATTTTTTTTGGCAAAGGCTAAAAAAATATCTAAATCTCATAGATCCATTAAAAGGTAAAAAGAATATAACAATGGTATTTGGTTTTCATGGACTAATTGTCAAAAATTCAACAGAAAAATTCATACCAGATTGGATATGTTCTATGTTGAAAAGGACACTTTTCTGATTCATTGTGGAAAAGAAATGAATAGGGTCCAAGTTATCCCTAATGCATTATTTGATCACCATCCTATTAAAACTGTGATAGTAATAAAGAAGCAAGAAGAAAGATCTAGAAGACAAAAATGTACTTTCAAGCTTAATTGTGAGTTCCTAAAGGACCAAGATTGTTTAAATGGTATAAAAACTTTAAGAAATCTCTACAAATCTCAATATAGAAATATAGATGTTTCTTTCTACTAGAGAAAATCTCTTGCAAGTCTATTTTCCAAATTAAAGGTAAGAAATATGCTTTAGACAAGAAAAAAGAAAAATTGGCCTTACAGGAAGAGTTCTTAAAAATGGAAGAAATAGTCCAAGCTAATCAGAAAGAGGAAATACTAGTTGAAAGATTGGGGGAAGTCAAGCACACATTGAGGAAAATTCAAATTAAAAAAGCTCAGAGTGCAAAAATTAGGGCAAAACTGAATTGGCTGGAGGATGGGGATAAAGGTACCAAGTATTTTTTCAATCTCCTAAAGTACAAAAACATTAAACTAAACATAAACTTGTTATAGTTGAAAATGGAGTCAACCTAAATAAGCACGAGGAAATTTTTGAATTCTTTAGGAATTTTTATGAAATTTTATTCAAAGTAGAAGATTCAAAACAAGGATTTAAGGAGGCTCAAGAACTATGTGGGAGAATATGTAAGAAGAAGGTGAATTAAGAAATGAGGAAGACTCTTGACAAAGAACTTTCAGAATTTAAAATTGAAGATGTAATTAAATCCATGAAGAATGGGAAGTCCACTGGTGCTGATGGTCACCCAATTGAGTTATATAAAGCTAATACGGAATGGATAGTGGATGACTTATTTGAATTATATAAAGAATTGATAAATAAAGGATCTTTGGGAAGAGACATAAATAAAGGAATAATTAAACTTCTACCTAAAGAGGGTGATAAGACATAGATCAAAAATTAGAGGCCCATAACCTTACTGAATGTATCGTATAAAATAATTGCTAAAATTCTTGCCCTAAGAGTAAGAGATATTCTACGTGAGATTATCAACACCACCCAAATAGGCTTCATAATAAGCAGATACATTCTAGAGAACCTTATTACTATTTGGGAAGCCCTACAGTGAGCAAAAGAATCCAATCAAAATGTTGGCATTCTTCTTTTATATTTTGAAAAGGCTTATGATCGAATAAAGTGGTCCTTTATTTTAAAAATTCTCAAAGCAATTGGATTTCCTGATAATTTTTGCAAAATGGTCATGATGTTGTTTAAGGATGCCTCTGCTCATGTAGAGGTGAATGGTGTTTTGTCTGTCCCTTTTGAAATGGGGAGATATATCTGTTAGGGTTTC
The DNA here is from genome assembly GCA_027924645.1 of Cunninghamia lanceolata. Classification (NCBI taxonomy): domain Eukaryota; kingdom Viridiplantae; phylum Streptophyta; class Pinopsida; order Cupressales; family Cupressaceae; genus Cunninghamia; species Cunninghamia lanceolata. The sequence goes on from BSBN01000665.1 coordinate 2,479,202, forward strand.
CCCCTCATTATTTGTGGTTTCTTCATAATCTCTCCATTATCTACTAAGAACAGAGAAAATTCAAGTTAGTTTAGAAGGTATCTCACTACCTAATGGTGACTGTCTTCTCAATGTGTAGTTTGCAGATGATACAACTCTTTTTCCTAGAATCAATAAGCATGAATTTGATAGGTTGGAACACAGGCTAGACATTTTTTCTCTGGCCTCAGGAGTTAAAACTTATCCCTCCAAGTCTATTATCTTGTCTTGGGATCAATCTACTCCTGACTAGATTGATCTTGGCAAATGGCAATGGGGGGTCCAATGAAGAAAGTTAGATTCCTTGGAATCCCCTTTGATATTTGCCCCTCTCTAAAACTAATGTGGGATTGGCTCTTTATCAAAATTAAAAATTAGCTCAAGAATTGGAATAGGCTGCATCTTTCATTGGTTGGTAGGGTTTAGGTTAGTAAAAAAATTCTATCAACATATTCAAGCTACTACTCTTCTATGTGGATCTTTGCTAATTATCAATTTGATATTATTCATAAAGATGATAAGGAAGTTTTTATGGTCTGATGGTAAGGGAAAGGATAAAAAGCATTTGGTCAAATGGGAATGGTGTTGCTTGAGCAAAAGCTTGGGAGGGTTAGGGCTTAAGGATTTGAGGGTTCAAGGTGTCACTTTAGAAACCAAGTGGATAATCAAATCCCTCTATGGTGATGAACCTTGGAAGGTCTTGGTAAGAACCAATTTAATGAATTCTATTCCTAGGAAAAAAAATTCTAGGGTAAACTACACTTTCATGATGCTTTGTTTGGGGACTTCAATACTAAACTTGGGGGATCTACAATCTTTAGAATTATATGGAAATCTTGGGAGCAAGCTAAGGTTCTTATTTTGGATAGAGCAGATATTGATTTTGAGACCCATAGCATCTAGGGCCACAAATCCATCTGGTGGAGTGTTAGACAAGGGTAAACCTCTTGCATTACTACATGGTTGTTTTGCCATGAAAATTAATTCAAATGGGCTATCTAAACTCATAGATCTCTTTGGTAAGGGCTCTCCAAAAAATTGGTTTCAAATTAAAGAGAAATTTCATCTTAATGAAAAACATTACAGAACCTGTTCTACATTAAATAAAGCTTTGTTGTGTAAATATCATTCCAATGTATCTATTAAGGGGGGAAAATGCTTTGAGAAGCTGAAATGGGAGGATGGTAATGATAAACTGAATGTGAAACCAAACATGATATAAAAAATGCTTACTAGCTAGCAAGAGATTTTCTAGCATATCAATGGCACTTCGGGTGACACCTGGCGTGGAACTTTAGGTCAAGAAACTTTGTCTAAAACCTTCAATTTGTTATGGTCTAGAGTCTTAGAACCAAAAAAAAAAGCCTATTTTAGGTGGTTACTTATCCTTTTAAAAGTTTGTATTGGCTTCAATAATGTGTTGTTCCCTATATGCAATGTTCCCAAGTCAACTACTTATATCTTTTTTGAATTTTTGTTTGCTAAAAAGATTTGAGCCTTTTTCATGGGAAATATATCTTCGTGGAGTCCTACCATTTGCACTAGCTAGAAAGAAATTATGTGTGGTTATATTGATGCTCTGAATAAAAAAATTAACACTTTTTGGTTTATCTTGTCTACTGAAATATTGTGGTTTATCTGGAAAAAGAGGAATGAGGAAAGATTCTATGACAGGGAGAGGTTACTCACTAGGATTTTTTTGAATCTCGCAAATTATAATTTCTTTGAGCAGGTGGTCATGACAATGGAGATGTCAATTGACAAGTTTAAAGAGATTATGGACACAGGTATGATGCTTTACAAAGAGGACATTAAGGAATCAGACTTCTATGCAAGGAACATGAGAAAATTCGATCAGAGGTTTTACAATGTGTATATCAATTTTTAGGAGATGTATTGTAAAAAGTAATAGAGGGACTTGGAAAAAAGTGAATTACACAAATAGTGGGAGATAACCTGACAGAACTTTAGCATTAGTACTGAGCAATTGAGGAATTCACAAGTATTGGGGGCTTGCCAGGCTTGGACTCCTTTAACATTAGTGATAATAGGATGCATTTCTAGGCACATGATGGAATCTCGAATGAAGACCAATGGAATGAACTTGGAAAGGGAAGGATAGAGCAAGTGAACTATAGAATAGACCTGGATAATAGCCAAGGATTTTATTACTAGTATGCAGAGCAAGACAATGAAAATATGATTGCACATCTTCATTGGAATTCAGGAGAAGACACAATTATGGATGATGATAATAGGAACAATGGGATACCACCAAAGAGTTGGCAAAGGATAATATGGAACAGTGAACCTTACCAGGGCTACATAGGAAGTTTTACTATGATGCAGAATTTTTACAATAGTCTAAAAGTAGAAAAAAGATGAATATTATAACTTTTTTTTTTATGTTATACACATCAGTGACTCTCTAGTATATACCTAAAGTTTTGAAAGTTGTAAAATTGTCTGTATGTATTAGTTGTATGTATTAGTGAAGCTGGTTGTTTTTGACATGCAAAAGTCCCTTCATATAAAGTTCAAAACATCTTTACAAATTTGATCACACTATCCTCATATCACATATCCAACCATTCATATTTAACTCTTCATTCAAAGACATCTACAATATTTTAAAGGGAATAAAATCTATCACACTTATATACATAGTAGGGATAAAACAAGTTCATCAAATTGCATGTAAACATACAAGTTTTTCTGTCTTATGAAGCATAAGACATAAATAAGGCAGTGTTTGGATTTTAACAAATTCAGAATTAAGATGGTGATAATTTTTTTAATACTTTTGGTGTTATTTTTTGTTCTAAAGTATTTTTATATACTTCAAATGTATAAAAACAATAATTTGCAAAAATAAAATACTAATAAAAAGAGTTTAAATTTTATATTAATGTTTATATATGGTAGTATTTTAGTTAATCATTGTGTATATTGATTAATAAACACTATTTAAACATAAAAAATAATTAAGAATATGTCTATTTTAATAACACATATTAATAAATAAATATTATTATTGTAAATTAAAAAAATTAAATTATTTTTTATAATTTTCTCTACTATTTATTTATAAAATCTTTTTGTCTCTATAAATACTTAACATTTTTAATCTAATAATAAATTAATTACATGAGAGACGTGACTACAATGGCAACAAAGGGTGGAGTGTAATGGTGTGAACGTGTTAACAAAAACTATTAAAGAGCCCACTACATAAAAATAGATTTTTTTTAAATAAGTAGAAATATTTTTAAATAATGACATAGTTTACTAAATCGACAAAAAATAATGTGTATAAATATAAGTAGTACCAACATAAATTTGTGAAAAATCAAATCAAATTAAAAAAGAACAAATTAAATTGGGAGAAGAAGTTTAAAATGAATTTATTGTAGAAGATTGGCATTGTGTAATTTTTACTCTTATTCTATTCACATGATTACTCAATTATGGAACCTTTAGATTATATTAATATTTTTCTTGCATAATCAAATCTTTGAAAATCACAAAAAAATTTAACCACAGGGTAAATTATTAGTTTCTGCCAAGATATTTGAAAAATTATTTTTCTTTAATCTAATTGACAGAAAACTTTTACCGGATAAGGGCCATTAATGTGCATCCATTACAATAATGGCAATAATATGCGCTACCTTTTCACAAAGGACACTAATACCTTTATGATATATACATATAATAATTTAATCTATCCATAATTAATTACTTATATAAATTATAATTATAAATATAATTTATAAGTTTATCCAAAGTTTATATATATGTCTATAATAATTAATAACAATACATCATTTGGATAGATAATATCCTTAATCTATGATAATAATATACTAATACCTAAAACTATTAAGTTTCTGGTTTGAGACTTTATGGGGTAAAACTTTATTGTAGGCAGTAACATATATTTTTAATAATTATTAGTAATAAGATTAACTTTTGTTAAATATTAGGCAGTAAAGTTTTTTTTCCACCATCTCACCTATTAAGAATTTAAATATATTATAACTAAAATAATATATTATAACTAAAATAAAAATAAAAATATTAAGAAACGTGTATTTAAATTCCTCTTAGTATTAATATTGATAATATTATTAGACAATAAAAATATTATAATTATATAAGATTCCTATTATTAACCAATATTAATAACATAGATTATAATTATTAAAACTATATTAAGTTATTATAATATAGGAATCAATAGTAAACTAATAAAACTATATTTAGACTAATACCTTTTATTGTATAGGATATTATAATACATACCTATTAAAAATATTATATATATATATATATATATATATATATATATATTTTGATATTTTTGTAATAATACCACATTCCTTCCTTTTATATAATTGTCCTTATAGATTTTTTTAGATAATTAGATTTAAATCAGAGTACATTGTGATCATGGAAGTGTTTTTTTGGAAAACCATTTCTTGGCTGGCATTAGAAGCTCATTGACATATATATACAAGTAGCATTTGAGCTCATTCCAGGGCACATAAGTAGGGTGTGGAAGTGAAAACGGCAGTTTTTTTAAAGTAGAATACGCAAAGATAAAACTCTCTCTTACTCATGAAGGAGCACTGGGTAGAAGATTCAGCGACAAAAATGAATAGGAAAGCAAGCAATTTACGGAGCCATGCAATCCAGCTTAAAGTCTTTGAGCAGTGTTGAAATTGATAATGTTCTGTGTTCCTATAGTTTTCTGATCTCTAAGAGGAAAGCTGAAAGGATTAAGGATGTATTCACGGCTATTCCGTTCTTAGGGATTGACGCTCTTGACTTGGCCCCACTTATGCCCCGGTACGCCCTGGAGGATCCTGATGAAGGAGCCCAGCCAATTGCGGCTGTGGACCTGGACGTGCAGAACCTTCCTGCAGCTCCGGCAGCAGCGTGAAGGGGTGGTGACGGGTCGTTTTTCCTCTGTGCTCTGGTGTTGGTGGTGGTCGGGATAAGCTTGGTGTCTCCTCTGATGGTGGTCAGTGATGGTGTTGTTTTTTTGTCTTGTTTTGGTTAGCTCCCAGTGTTGATTAGTTCTTTTCCTATCTGGTGTTTTATGGACTGAGCGTCGGGAGTTGTTGGTGGTCAGTTGTGTTACGGCCCTCCATCTAGCTGTTTGGGAGATCGAAGGATATGGTTTTTCTTTTTGCTGTTGGCCGTTGCAGGGCCTCCCGTTTTTAGTTTGGCTACTTTCAGCGCTGGACTTTGCATTATTATATATATAAACTCTTTTATTAATCTACAGGTGCTCGCCACCTTTTTCTGGTTTTAAAAAAACAAAAAATAGGAAAGCTAAGGATATACTTAAGAGAAAATCTAAGTGGTAAGAGTTATTACTCTCAGACCTTTAACCAGTCGAGATATGGCACAGTGAATATTATAAAAAAATCTCGTGTGTACTTCATCGCTAAACTCTTAGAGTTAAATAGTCGTTCTATTCTTCAATCTTTGCCTCCGAACATATTAAGACAAGCTGTTCTTTAGAATTATAAAAGAAAGGATTCTCTATATCATATAAAAAGTTTCAAGAGGATGAAGAACCAGTCGTGTTATATCGGACTCCCCCTCTTTCTCGAGCTCACAACAATAAAATCATTTATGCTAACCTCCCATTCATTAAGATTGGAATCGTTCCCCAAGCACACTCAGTGAGTCAGTGAGTTTAAAATATTGAAATCCTCAGTGTCGTTGGAGGGTGTTAAATTTAAAAGCTTAAGTAAGCATGCAGTGCCGGCAGCTTTGCAGGTTAGGCCTTAAAAGGAAAAGCAATTTGCAGAATAGCCTAGATAAGTTATGGGTTGCTTATGAAGAACCATATGGAATTTTTTCTTTGTGTAAGCTAACATATTAGTTTTTCATATTTCTTTGTACAATTTTCTGGTAGGTTTTGCTGGATATGGAGGTCTGTACAATTTTCATATCAAAGTATGGAAATTTATAGGGCCATTTTACACTGCTTGTTTAAACACAGAATAGGGCTTCTTTTGGGGCTCATCATTCTAACTGAAAAACAGTAATAACTCTTCTCATGCGGAATTTTAGTATAGTGGGCCTTGAATATGGAAGAACTATAGTGTACTGGAAGGAACTCATGTATATGGAGAAAAAGGTCAAATATAGTTAATATCAGATAATAATAATAATTGATTATATATAGCAAAAAAATATAGAATATTTGATCATATATATAGAGATGTGCAGTCATAGAAACTGCCCCAAAATACACAGCACTATCTAAAGTTACATATGAAAATTAAAATATGATCTGCAAATCCTCTCAACTATGAAGATCCTAACTGCCCTTAATGGCTGCCATTATGGATGGCCAAATTCAAATAGGCAACAAACTAGCTGTATTACGGATGTCTGACATTAAGTTAATTGAATATTCAGTTTTTCCTCCATTTTTCTGTGTTTCTATGCTCATCCAAAAAATATGAAAATCTGTGTTCATATGCCTGTATTTTCTTACCCTGCTGAAAACTGAAATGAAGTTATATATGCTGCTGAACAATTGCCATTCCTGCTAGGGCTAGTTTTCTTTCCTGATCTTCATCAGAGATAAGTTCATTTTAAAATTTGAGGAATTTAGGAATTTCAATCTCCATACTTAATCAGGCATCCATGATGTTTAGCCAAGCCTCAACTATCTCTTCAGTTAATGGCTTTATAGCCTGTAGCAGAAGCTCTCACATCTTTTTAAGCTTCAAACAGGAGCTACAAGAACCCTTCCTGAATTGAAATTAGATTGTTTATACCAAGGCACAATTCATCAAAAGAGATCTTAATTACATATGATTGAATTCAAACTGAAATATTTCTGTCTATAAGTGCTTTGATAAAACTGCTTTAACATAGAGTTAAAATGTTTTCCAAATTGCTGGATGTAGTAACCCCTATGCTTTGTTTTATAGACCCAACTCTCAGCGATCCTCAATCATGGGAAGTCAGTTCACACTTAACTAAGCAGTCCATTCCCCAATTTCAAAGCTTAACTGAACAGTCTTAACTGAGCAGTCATTTCCTTGATTTCAGCACATAACTGAGCAGTTCTCCTCAATTGATGATTGTATTTAAAACTTTAAACAGTCAACTGTCAAAGCCTCTCCTCAATCAATGCAGAAACCAAACAATTAATTGACAACCTTACCCCAGTTCACTGCAGACCTAACAATATGACCATGCACCCATCTTATTTCAGTCCTAACTATCTAACTGAAACTACAAACACCCATCTATGCTACTTCTACGCTGACAGACCACTCTGTCAAAATGGGGGCATTACAAATCCGCCCTTCCCATAATTGCTTGCATCCTCTGCCCGTAGATTCTTCTAATGGACCAGGATACCAAACCATTATACAAGAGCAATTGTTTTGGAGTTGAGAGAAAGGAGCTCTGCACCATTTTCCACACATTATACCCATCACTTTTTAGCTACCACTAGAATGCTTCCCATGATGACAAGAGCTTTGACACTTTCTACAGTCAAGTGCAATATTGCATGGTAGTTTACACAACGAAGTATTGAATGCGTCAACTTCTTGGCAATCTACCATAATTGGCGGATCATTAGGATGTCATGGACAATATAAATAAATCAAGTTACCAATACTTTCTTGATCCTTAAAGTGATTAAGCATAATCTTCTAATCATCTGATGTGGCTAATGTGACATCGTTTCCACATAAATATAGTCCACTGCACGCTTTAGAGGCAAAAAAACACACTCTGTTTATGCTCTGTCAAATGCCCAGGTTCAAGCTCGGCAATTTACTCCTTTATTGCCTGTTGCTGTTCTGATTCTGCTCCTAAATGAGTTACAAGAGTGCTGCTACCAGTGTTTTGCATCTTCATCTGCCAATTTCTCTGGCTTATGCTTGATGATCTGCTCTTCTGTAACTTTTTGTAGCTTTGGGTCTGATCTTTCTTTCTGCAAAAACATGGGCCTAACAAGTTTTGGAATGAAAGTGGAACTTTTTGTAGCTTTGGGTCCGATCTTTCTACTTTCTGCAAAAACATGGGCCTAACAAGTTTTGGAATGAAAGTGGAACTTTCCCCTCTGTGTGATGTTCTAGCATGAACTAGATTTTTCTATTTGCATGCTACTCAAAAGCTACAATCCTCATCCCAACAGCTCGATCATTCTATCTTGGCTCCTTGTCATGCTTAAGAGCACCTCTATCATTTTGTCCTGAAGAAAAATCTGATCTTTCCTCTTTTATCACGGGTCTTCCACTTCTCTCCATTTTCCACAGGCTGGCAAGATGTTAGCTCCGATATCATTGCCGTAAACCCTACTAATTGCACAAATAATATACAAAAAACATTCCAGCAACAATTATACTTTTTTATATTTTTTATAACTTTTTGCAATTATACCTTTTTTATATTTTTTTATAACTTATTGCTAATAACATACATTCAAAGGGAAGTCTAGCAATCTAATACAACTTGTTGGGTACTCTAACTTACTCTATACTAACTGATATGTATTGCTTCTGAGGGTTTCCCTTCCCAAGATGATAGGTTCACACCTGAAAGGTTTTGTCTCCAAAGCACCCAGCTACTCTAGCAATGCCACAAACACTGAAATGAGAGTTGAATGTTTGTTAATTTTCCAAAGGTGCCTTCCCTTCTGCCTTATGCTCTGTTTTATAGACCCAACTCTCAGCAATCCTCAATCATGGGAAGTTAATCCACACTTAACTGAGCAGTCCTTTTCTCAATTTCAGCACTTTACTAAATAGTCTTAACTGAGCACTCTTTTTCCTTGATTTCAGCACATAACCGACCAGTTCTCCTCAGTTGATGGTAGTGTCTAAATAGTCAATTGTCAAAGCCGCTCCTCAATCAATGCAGAAACTAAACAGTTAACTGACCACCTTATCCCAGTCCACTGTAGACCGAACAATCTGACCACACGCCGATCTTATTTGGGTTCTAATTATCTAACAGAAACTACAAACACACCCATCTATGCTACTTCTATGCAATAGACCACTCTGTCAAAATTGTGGAAATTACATTGGAAATGAAAAAAAACAATGAAAACATTGAAAAGAAGATGAGTAAAGCTTACACGTCACTGAGAACACAAGATATGCCCTGGAGCAACCTGCCTGAGATGAAAACTCTGTCAAAATGCGGCTGAACCGCCTTTCAAATTGCCAGATTTGCAAAATTACAAGCCAATATCAACTATGCAGCATACTAAGACCATTGTGCGACATTAACAACACCTCTAAAATGACCTCCACATATGGTCTGCAATGTGACACTATTACACTATTCCTACATCCGGCTACAAGTTCTACAAAGAATTTGAGGATACAGCATATTTTCAGCAGTGGGGATTGGAACCAATCTGTGTTACATTCTGGGTGGTCCTTCCCTACAATTGTATATTGATGGATTCAGCAACTGAGAAATCCGTTTTGGTTGACAGATTTGGCATTTGATGAATTTGTACCAACTAATATTTGGTAGTTGATGAATCTCTGAGCCAAGAAGCAAAGGTTTACTGGGCTCTGCCTTAGCTGTTTAATGGCTCCTTCACTTACCTAGGGGCTGTAGGGGGTTTGGACATTCCTCAGGGCCTTTCCCTTGGTCATTGATTGTATTTATTCCCCTTACTTCTTGTTTGATTGGATATTTTTTGTGATTTATGTTTCAATAGTACTTGTATTTATATAGATTATTTATTTTATTGTTATGTGCATTTAAACATTAAATGTAATAAAATGTACTAGGCAGAAATCTAATATTAAATGTAGAATCTCAAAGTTCCTCAATTTTCAGCATAATATTGTCAATTCTAACTTAAACTAAAAAATTGACAAATTTCAAGTTATTATATTATCAAGATTGTTGTTAAAACTAAGCAAACACAACAAATTAAAACAGGACTATTCATGAACATTTTGGCAGAAACTTGGCTGCTTTGCAGCTCTTGTTTACTTTAGTTTAATGAGAGCTAGGGTTAGGGTTCAAAACCTTCCCTGTCTTAATTTTACCAAGTTTTGAGGTACTAGTTGCAGCTAGGGTTATAGTTCTTTAATCTTTAAAAGTCACAAAGAAAATTAATATTTAATTTAATGACCTTTGCTTTTTACTATAGGAATTAATTCTATTAAAAAATAATAATTATGTTTTATGAAATTATTAAAAAATATTCCATTAATAACAATTTGTAACAACCTTTCCCCGTTGCTGTGCTACCGTTGGAAGTTGATGGACAATAAATGTTGTAAAATATCTCTTGAGGAGCAATGAAGGATGGATGTCGTGGCATGAGAAGTGGATGAAAATTTTGAATGTAGAAAATATCTAATAGAGAAGAGATCGTGGCACGATGAGGTGGAAGAGTTGGTAAAAACTGTTTTAATGAAAAAAAAAAAATCTCTGCAAAAGCGTATGTTTTGAGAGAAAGAGTGGGTGAACTCTTTAAGAGGGGAAAGAAATATCTTCTTCATGGTGAAATCACCACTTCCATTTGGGTGTCGGTGGATGCAATCAAATATCAAATATCTATCATAGTCTGAGGGTGGACTCCATAAAGAGAAGACTCAGCATTTATGGAGAAAAGGAGGAGTGAAAACCAGTCTGAAGGAAGAGATCAAACTATAATATTGAGGTGCACTAAGGGACTGTAAGCTGTCTGGAGGGGGTGTGAATTGAAAGTGTTGAAGGGAGTCGATGCTGAGGAGAGAACGGAGGAAAAGAAAGGATATATTTTTGTTTGTATTTTGCCATTGAAGGGAGCCCTTAGGCAGAATACAACTATGTTTTGGATCAACCAAAAGTGGGGATTTTGAAGTTGAAAGATAGGAATTCGCATACAGTGAGAAAGGAGTAGAGTCAGCGCTCTTTTTTTTTTAGGTATGGGAAAGAAAACCACTATTTGGGGACTTGTTCTTTTCAGAAGAGAGCATAGAAAACAAGGGAAAGAAAATATCTCAGGTGAGTCTATCATTTGGCAAGTTGGAGGTACACTGGAAAGAAGTGCAAATTGAGGTATTTATATCAGCTCTTTGTTGTTTCCAGCACTTAAAATTAAAGTTTGTTAGCTGCAATTTCATTACCATAGAAAATCTAAAACCATCGCTGCCTTTTAAAACTAGATAAGATGAATGATTATTCTTATTATAGAAATCTGGCTAAGGAAGTCAATATGCTTAACCACCATTGTCAACACCAGAATAAGGAATATTATACCTACTGAGAAGAAAGCTTATTTAGTCCTTATACCATATGAGAAGAAAGTTTATTTAGTGCATACATAGCATTTTACGTTGAAGGAATATAATGAAATATAACACATGTATTGTTAAAGGAATACATTCATTTATATAGCGTGGCATTAATTTCAATTAAAACTCCCCGCTCCTTTTTCAATGCCATTAGGATCTGAAACTTATTTTTTTGTTCCTATCAGTCAGTTGGAAATATAGATTTGCAATACAAATTGAATAGAAAAAGTGAACTGACCTGAAGAGGTCATCATAGTAGCCCGCAGTGACATTGCCAGATCCATAAGGTATTGACTCATAAGCCAATTCATAATCCAATCTCCTGATCACCGCATTAAACACATCAATACAGAAGCTTGTAATATTATAACTCTAGTTTTTGACATTTGCATTGGCATGAACTGGTTTTACAATGATGAATTCTATAAACCCCCACTCCCAGGGAACACCTATTTTCTGTCTCTTAAAACCATTGGCCTTGCATTAAAGAATGTCTTGGCACTGAAATACCTCAGATGCATCGACTGTGCATTGAAATTTGGTCACATAAATTCTATTTAGGAAAATCTGTAACACAGGGATCTAAGGGAACTACTGTAGAAGGGAAAGTTGTGATTTCCTTTTTGTAAGTCTTTTAACAGTTTATTTTGTTATGTTAGATATGGTAGACAATACGTGAAATTTAGGCTATGAGTAGACATGCAATACCAATTGACGTGCTTTTCTTTTATTAGCTATGCATTTCTGTGTGAAGAGTGATCAAATTTGGGGTCACTAGAGTTATTATGAAACTGATCTTACTGGCAAAGGGCCGTTTTCAATAAACTACACTATTACCGCAAGCTTTTGTATTATAGATCATATTTTTCACCTTTATTATTTTAAATTTATAACTCAGTGTTTTTTTATCTTTTTGAATGCCTCGTTTTGTCAAACTAGATGAACAAGGTCTAAGCATTAGAGTGGTCATCTGGAGTGGCTCTCTATGGGCCTGGGGTCCGCAAGTGGCTGCTAGGGGAACTAGTAGTAGAGTTACATTAATAAGTGATAACTAAATGAAAATATTAGGTTAAAAATATTAATAAGATAATTAATCCTCATGCATGGCCTTGAGCACTTGTAAAGGCTAAGGATGCAATGAGAAGGCCTATCTGTCTATGAGGCGTCGAGTCATCTGTTTGTAGGGCATAGATTTGGGCATGATTGAGTCTCCTTGTCTGCATGAGAGGATTACTTGGTTCCATGTGGTGCCATCCCTTCGAGCATGCATGATGACACTCCATATGATTACACTCTAGTACCTAGCATCTTAGCAATTGTGAGTAGTACCTGACCTATGACTTGGATGAGTACACCTATGTTATGACTTTGGCTGTATGCATTGTTTTCCGTGTCTACTCCATGATTGATGTGAGTGTCAAGCCATCTTATATCCCCTTGTTGTTATCCTTCTGTTTGGTCCTTATGACTATCTCTGAGCACGGTGGGGTGGTCTCTTAGGAGTCCACATGGTTGGGAGTCGTTGCCACCACCTTTGCGGATTGGCAAATAGGTTTTGGAGCACCAATGGAGATGATCTCTCTCTTCATTACTTCATTCAGTTATTGTACCCATTTAATCCTTGTATCATATTTAGGATTATGTTATTGTACTAGTGGAGACGATCTCTCTCTTCGTTACTTCATTCAGTTATTGTACCCATTTAGTCCTTGTATCATATTTAGGATTATGTTATTGTATCTGTATCATATTCTAGAATATATCATTATAATTGTATATACAGTTATGTAATTGAACTCTCTTAAGAGAGAAGTTGTAATCATTGTATTTAATAAGAAGAAATGTGATGTTCCTTAATTGTTTTATGGATTCTGGTGTGGGCATCAGATCCGCTTGTACTTTACGCTTATGGATTCATTTTTATGTCAGATGGGATTAGGAACATTTGCTTTGGTGTTTAAAATGAATGGTATCGATGCAGCCGAATGATTTGTGTATGTTGTTTACTTATGTCAAAAGAAAAAAATTATTATCTTGTTCCTTTTTAGCTCTTACCCTTTGGGGTTATGTAGCGGGATGTTACACAATTTCAATATAGGTGCCTGGTCTTGGTGTCTTTTAGATAGATGTATTTAAGATATCTATGCTAGTTTATAATTTTAATATTGGAATTTAAAAAATTGGAGTTTAGAAGCTTTGTAATATAATTTAAAATAATTCAAAAAATATTGAACCCTTTAGAATTGTAAAAAGAAAAAAAAAATACTATTATATAATTCAAAACACTATAACATATGTTAAGATAAAAATTTTATGATTATCTAAAAATTATTTACTCTCAGGTTAATGAAAATTTTTAAAACATAACCCCATATATAGAACCTTATCTTATTATGAACCCTAATCATACAAAAAAGAAAAAAAAATCTTAAATGGTCATAATTAAATAGTGACAATAAAATAAAAATAAGAAAATTTATTTTAAAATTAAATTATATAATTTAAAATTATTATTTTAAAAATTTAAATATATTTTAATCATTTATTTATACTTATAAAAACATTTTATTTTACTTTTATAATAAATTTATTTTAAAAACTATTTAATATTATTATATAAATTAATTAACATAATAAAATTATATAAAAAATAAACTCAATTATTAATGTTTAAAATACTTACCTCAATCCTTCTCTACTCTAGAATATTACTTTTCTTTGCATTTTTACTATATGTGAACTAAGGACACTATAACATAAACAAGGTAAAGAGTAATATATTGAAACGTAAATATATCTTGATGGTAATGTCAAATAAAAAATGGTCACAATTGCAAAAGAAAATGTTCTGTTATTCATCAAAGTGAAAACCCATATGGTAATGTCAAATCTTTAGTAGCACGAATGGATACTATCAGATTGGTTTTGGCTTTAGCAACTCAACAGAGTTGGATAGTTTATCAAATGGATGTAAAGAGTGCATTTTTTAATGGATATATTGATGAGGAAAAGTATGTTTCTCAACCTAGATGTTTTGAAATACCTTCTAAAGATCATTATGTTTGTAAATTAAAGAAGGCCTTGTATGCTCTTAAGTAGACACCAAGAGCATGGTATTCAAGGATAGACTCATACTTACAACAAAAATGTTTCTTAAGAAGTCAATCATATCTGAATCTTTATATTAAGATCTTGTCTAAAGATATTTTTTTCTTAGTTCTCTATGTTCTGTGAAGTTATTCATCATAGAGATGGTGTCATTTGAGAGTGTTTAAAAGCATTTTGAATGAATTTCCTATAAAACTAGATTCAAGTGAACATGCCTTTATTTACTAAATCTACTCACATTTAAAAAAACATCATTCCTTATCTCAATATTCCTATTTAGAACAATTAATAGTTGCCCTTAGAAATCATAAGTGAAACAGGCATCAAGATTTTAGGGAATGTTTACTTGTTCAAGTCTATTGGTGAATTGTAGACTCAAAATGGTATAGTTGTGCTACACAATCTCTCTTGGTGAGCTATGCAGATGAATGGTTGACTGATAACTCCAAGCACAATGGGTTAAACTGATAGAGTAAACACAATACTATGTACAAGTATATTTAAACTTAAAAATCTTTCCACCAAAAGGGAAAAATTCAGTCTAAAGAAAAGAGGAGAAAAAAATCCAAAAATCAACCAGCCCTCAGAGGGTTTTGCAGGTTAATGGCTCATTATCAAAACTTATTTACCAAGCACCTACATGTAGCCCACTATGTGAATGATCCCTTCAAAAGTTATATTCATAATGAATTTGAGGAAAAGATGAAGTCATACATCATACATCCTTTGGGGGGCTTGCATGGGATCAGCTTTGCCAACCTTCACAATGGATGAAATGATGTAAAAAAATTCAGCTTGCTCACTGTATTTAATGCATCTACAACATAGATATATGTTTTTATAAGAAAATGTACCTCGTTTCTTCTCTCAAGATGGAAGCACTTAGGAAGATTTCATAGACATTGTAAGCTCCAATCTAATCCCTATGAAATTCCTGAGATCGACAAAGATAATTTACCAAGCACATAAAAACCAAAAAAGTAGAGAAAAATAGAGTTGAATTCAATAATTTGTGAATCGTAAAACTGTATGTAGGATATTACAATATACTCCTACTTGATCAGAAGTTACAATGGTAGAAGCAAAGCTAACTTGTGTTTCTTTAGTTAGCTTATACATGTGTGAAGGATCCTCCTTTATTTACGAAGGATTTAGGGAGAGAAATTTACGCTAACACCCCCCCTTAAGTCTAACTAAGGAGACAAAATCCTAAAGAGAGGAAAGAGGAAAAACCCTGTGGGAACAAAACCTCCCCTTAAATCTAATTAAGGAGACAAAAGCCAATATAGCCAACAAAGATGGGTCCTGGCATCAAGGCCATTTTAGGTACCCATTTACATATAAAATCCCCCCAAAAATATAGAGAGAATATAAGAAAAGAAGATATGAATCCCCCCATAATGAAATAGCTCCCATACCAATGATGAACTCCTGAAGATAGAATATGATCCACTGCCTACAAACAATATTTCTCCCCTTAGGAAGAAAAGGATCCACTGGTGATTGGAGAAGCCAATCCAAAAAGATGGGTGATATTGGAATCCAAATCCAGATAATGTGTGCCTCTAAAAACTACTCACATGTCCACATGTCAGAAAGTGATGATGGTGATCCAAGATCCTGTGAAGACTGATATAGAGCAAGCTGCAAAGGTGATGAAGATGGTGGGCCAACAACGTTGATGTGGCTGTCAACAAAGAGTAGAGATAACTCCTCAAATGTGTCCTCCAAATTTTAAATGTGAGTCTCTATAAACAAGTTTGAAACTCCTATCAAGAGATCATCCTAGAAAATTAAATCAGGAAGACTATGAATGCCCTGCAGCAAGAAGCCATTGGAAGCTTTCGAGGAAGCAATATAGATCTCAGAAGTAACAACAGATGCATGGACAAAAGAGTGATCCTTAAAGAGAAGACATATGTCCTCAATAGTTTCATCTAGGTCCAAAATGAGGGACTCTACAAACAAAAAAGAAATGTCTGGTAGAATGAGGTGCCAATGTACTAGATCCAAAAGACATAAATGATCCCGTTGTAAAGAATCACTGGAGGCTCTCGAAGAAGCATCTTTGGAATCATGGGTTATTAATGGGGAATCAATGAACTAATCATCCATACTAGATGTGTCCACATTAGATGAGGTAGCATGGGTCTCAATATCATCAATAGCCTGGTTTTCCAAGAAAACATCACTTTCAGATGAAGATTCAATGTCTCCATACAACTATTGGATGATTATCCAAGTAGTAGAAGGGCACTTAGTGTGCTCTATGTGATGTAGAGTATCCTTAGAAATAGTAAGACATATTAGTCCATAGACCATGTCATTATTATTAAACCATGCATTCTTTTCATCATAGTCACTTGGCTCAGGAACCAGTCTGAGGAGATAGGGTAGTAGATCCTACTCAAGGCAGTGATTCTTTATCCCTTGTTTCCAAGACAAGAAATTCTCTAAAGCTAATCTAACAATAGAATGATGAAAATGGTATTTAAAAGACATGATTAACCCCCCCTTAAATGGAACTTTATTTTAGTTCGTGATTACAAAGTATATATATAATCCCCCAATAAAACAACCAAAAAATGGCAAGAAATGGAAATGACTACCAAACAACAAAATCAACACATAGCATATGAGGCTATAGATTTGTTCAGGAAGAGGCAAAATAAAATGACCCCTTAAAGAACCCAGCAACCAGAAACCTCTGGTTAGCGATCTGCTCCTCATCCATGGGTGGCGCACATGGTTGTCTCTTGCTGAGATGTCAAACAAATCAAGTTGTCTGCTAATGAGTGGAGTGGCAAGAAGGGCTATACAACCAATTATGGCCGGCCTAATGTTGGATGCTACAGACTAAGCACAAGAGGTTGCAGGCTATTCACCACCCTTTCTAAAAGTTCCCCAATCGATCGATCTACAAAATTTGAATGTCAAATAATCTACAAAAAAATAGATGGATTTACAATCAAACCCAGAGATTAATGTCTGCAATAGGAATTACAGACGCCTATGATGCTATAGAGGCTAAGGACCCAATCTGCAATTTGCCCCTCACAAAATCATGTCGTCACCTACTTGCTTGGGAAAAATATGTGGCAAACAGGGCTGCAATGGTGTCATGTATGAGGTCTATTCTTGCAGATCATGTCTCTTTCATGCCCATTGCATAGCCTCTTTCAAAGGTATGCTTGAAGAAATGGCCGAGGGGGGATGAGTCGAGTCTACAAATGCTACAGCCATCATGCCTCCTCTTTATACGTCTCTTGTGGACCTATCGAAATCACAGCCTCCAATTTACCTAGAATTAATATAGATCACACTTGAAATTTGCTCTAAATTCATCAATTCAAGGTTGAAAAGGGCTTAAAGAGATCTCTAAACTAACAAGCAAAGATATGGCATTAGATTTCACCACCTCAAACAAAGATTTAAAATGTCGATTCTTTCTTGGATGGTCAATTCCTTCTTGTTGTGTGTGCAGGTTGACTCCAAATAGAATCTCAAAATGCTTTTAAGACACCTAACCATCTTCCTGCAGATTGTTAATAGCATAGCAATGGAAATAAACCAAATACATCAAATTTGATCAACTTAGACTTGAAAATATCTCTCCCTAATGCTTTGATACCATGTGAAAATCCTGAGATTGACAAAGATAATTTACAAAGCTCATAAAACCAAAAAAGTAGAGAAAAATATAGCTGAATTCAATAATTTGTGAATCATAAAATTGCATGTAGGATATTACAATATACTCCTACTTGATCAGAAGTTATGGTGGTGGAGGCAGAGCTAACTTGTGTTTCTTTAGTTAGCTTATACATGCATGAAGGATCCTTCTTTATTTACAGAGGATTTAGGGAGAGAAATGTATGCCAATAATCCCATCATCATTACAACATTCTAGTTGTTGTTGTTGTTGTTGTTGTTGCTTCTATAACTTAATGGAGGAGCGTCCATTAGAAGCCTCCTTGTTGTTGTTCTTGGAAAACAAAGAAAGGGATAAACTACTATCAATTTCTTCTTCCCCCTCCTATTCATGGCTGCTTCCTATTATGGGTTGTGACTTCTCTCCATCTTTAGCTGGATGCAATCCTGGAAGCTTTTCTATTTGCTTTGCTAGTTGTCGTCTTTGTAGCTATGTTAACAAAAAATATATATGTACATATAAGAGAGAAGAAAATCATGTTACATAAGCAACGTTCATATAGACACACACATAGATTCATATACAATATGTGTACAGATTCATAACTACCTACAGTTGTACGTCTAGTTGTTCCTATACCCCTGACTGCCAGTTATAGTTCTTTTGTTGAGCCTCTTGTAAGGCTATGCTAGTATTGTCTTCAATGACATGTTTAGAAAGATTGTTGTTGTATGAGGCATCTCTACAAGAAGCATGCAACTTTGAACATGATGTATCTTCATGGAGCCTACCTATAATATTTTCATCTATTGAATCTCTCCTCAAAAATGATCCTTGAAGCCACATTAAATGATAGCAAATGTCATGTACATCAGTCTTTATTAACAATTTTGTAATGCCCATTGGGCTCATTAAACATTGTAGTTGCCTTTCTTGACATTTAGGTTTTGCATTTATTTTATAGTTGAGTTATTGGTCATTGTGGTTGTGTGCCATAACTCATTTGTAATTTTGAATCTCTATATATTGATGCCCTGCCTCTTCTTCTCTAAAGCAATTTGGGGCTTTAGAAGGGTTTTAACTTTGAACCTTTTAAAGTTTTTTATTGTAAAGTGATAAGGGAATTATTTGTAATTAAGTGCATTATCAGTTGAAGCCGACACTTATACACCAAGACAAAATAATATAAAGATCACTTTTTCGTTGATTCCTATTTGAAGGGACAAGGCTCGGAGTATTCATTTGTAGAGATCTCTCTAGATTTTTTGTGTTGAGACATTGAGTTATTGTGCACATTACTCTTATGGCAAATATGGTAGAAAATGTTATGTCTAACATGCTAATTCCTATGCTTAAAGGAGACAATCTTACATATTGGTGTACTAGGATGCAAACCCTACTCAAATCCAAAGGTTTGTGGGAAATTATACAAGTAGGGTATGTAAAACTAGATACAAATACATTTAATGTATTAAATGATCAACAAAAGAAAGAATACAAACCAAATGTAAAGAAGGATAATGAAGCCTTATTTCTGTTCAAGGCATGACTAATCAGGTAATTTTTCCTAGGACAAGTGGTGCTATTAATTCCAAGCAAGCATGGCAAATTCTCAATAATGCTTATCAAGGTGCACAAAATACAAAATTACAGACAATGAGGAAAAATTTTGAAAATTCAAAAATGGTCAATAGTGAAAGTGTGAATTAGTTTTTAACAAAGGTAGCAGGTCTAGTTAGTCAAATAAAAGTTCTAGGGGAAACTATGGATGACAAACATGTCATTGAGAATATTTTAAGGAGTTTAGTTCCTAAATTTGATGGTGTGGTTTCTACAATTGAGATTTCTAAATATCTCACAACTATGTATATATATGAACTATTTGGAATATTGTTAACTCTAGAAGAAAGGATGAAAAGTAACAAAGAAGGTCTAGAACAAGCATTTTCCTCCAAAGCAAGCATAAGAGGTAAAAGAAACACATTTTTTAGAAATCAAAATAAAAATGAATACAAAAGTGAATCTAGCAATTCTAGAGGAAGAGGTAATAGTTTCAAAGGAAGAAGAAGCAACTTCAGAGGAACTAGAAGAGGAAGAGGTAGAAATAATAAGGGAGATAAAAAGAATGTCCAATGCTTTCATTGCTATAAGTTTGGACACTATGCATCAGAATGTTGGAGTAAACAAGGTGAAGTAGAAAAGATAAATGCTCACAATACTATTAAAGATAAACAAAATTTGTTTATTTCTTGTTTTAATGCAAACGTTAGTGAGAATAATGTATGGTACATTGATTCTGGATGTTCATCACATATGACATCTAATATTAATTTGGATGAAAACCATCATAGTATAGTGGTATTAGGAGATAATCAATCTCATGGAACCAAAGGCAAGGGTATGATTGCAGTTGCGACAGAATATAGTGAGGTAAAACATATCAATGAAACACTATTAGTTCCAACACTCAAAAAGAATTTGTTGTCCATAGAACAAATGTTAGAGGAAAATTATCAAGTGACTTTTGATCAGAAAGAGTGCATAATAAGAGACAAGCTAAAAAGAAATGTAGTTGTTGCAAGAGTAAAAATGACAAGTGATAGGATGTTGATTGGTAGTTTGATCTACTTAAGTACTACTCAACCAAATATCACAGATGTAGTGAGCTTGGTATCTAGGTTAATTTCAAAACCTAAGAAAACACATTGGAGTGTAGCCTAGAGGATTCTTAGATGTGTCAGAGGGACATTGAATTATGGTCTTAGATTTCATCATTCAGAGGATAGTAAGTTAATTAGCTATACATATTTAGATTGGGCAATTTCCCTAGATGATCAGAAGTCTACTTTTGTTTATACTTTTAGTCTTGGTTCTGCATTATTCTCTTGGAAGTCTAAGAAACAACCAACTGTATCACTTTCTACAGTAGAGGCAAAGTATAAAGCTGCAACATTTGCAGCATGCCAAACAGTGTGGTTGAGACGACTATTGGAGGATTTGCACCAAATATAGAATGGACCTACTTTGTTGTACTATGACAATAAAAGTGCTATACAAATGACTAAGAATCTAGTGTTTCATAGTAGAACCAAACATATTGAGATTCAACATCACTTCATCCAAGAGTTGGTTCACCAGGGATTGATTGAGATTGTGTACTGCAAAACAGAGGATCAGATCACAAATATCTTCACAAAGCCTCTAGTTCGTGAAAGGTTTGAGACACTTAGATATCTACTTCAAGTTCTTCCCAATGGTCATTATGGGGGAGAATGACAACAATATATCAATGTGTAGTGTAATCAACAATAAACCATGTGCAACAACTATCTTTGACATTTGTTGTAATGCCTATTGGGCTTATTAATTCTATAGTTCTTTTTCTTGACTTTCAAGATTTGCATTTAGTTTTATGGTTGAGTTATTGGTCATTATGGTTGTGTGCCATAACTCACTTATATTCTTAGAAATCTATATATTTATGCCCTACCTCTTCTTCATAGTCTTAATAATAACTATAGAGAGAAGAGGTAAAAATAATTAAATGTACTATCGGTTGAATTGAAAACATAGTGCACTTTATCTCTCCCATTATTTCTACCTCTTGCTCTTCATGTTCCTCTAAAGTTGCTACTTCTTCCTCTAAAACTATTACCTCTTCCTCTAGAATTGTTAGTTTCACCTTTGTATTCATTTTTTTTATTCCTGAAAAATGTGTTTATTTTACCTCTTATGCTTGCTTTAAAGAAAAATTCTTGTTCTAGACCTTCTTCATTACTTTTCATTCTTTCTTGAGCAATTAACAATATTCCACTTAGTTCATCTATTTTCATAGTTGTGAAAACTTTGGAAATCTCAATTGTAGAAACAACACCATCAAATTTAGGAATTAAACTCCTTAAAATTTTCTCAATGACATGCTTGTCATCCACAACTTCTCCTAGAACTTTCATTTGACTAACTAGGCATTCTACCTTTCTTAGAAAATCATTCACACGTTCACTATTGACCATTTTTCTATTTTCAAAAATTTTCGTCATTGTTTGTAATTTTGTAGTTTGTGCACCTTGATAAGCATTATTGAGAATTTGTCATGCTTGCTTAGAATCACTAGCACCACTTATCCTAGGAAAAATTGCCTGATTAATTGCACCTTGAATAAAAAATAAGGCTTCATTATCCTTCTTTACATTTTCTTTGTATTCTCTCTTTTGTTGATCATTTAATACATTAAACACAGTTATATTTAGTTCTACATACCCTACTTGTACAATTTCTCATAAATCTTTGGATTTGAGTAGGGTTTGCATCCTAGTACATTAATATGTAAAATTGTCCCCTTCAAACATGGGAATTAGCATGTTGGACATAACATTTCCTGCCATATTTTCCATAAGAGTAATGTGCACAATAACTAAACGGCTCAACATGAAAAAAAACTAGAGAGATCTCTAAAAATGGATACTCTCCTTGTCACTTAATTATTTCTACCTCTTCTCTCTATAGTTATTGTTAAGACTATGAAGTCTGTGTTGATTCAGAGCTCTTGAATCTAAAGTCCAATGGAGGTCATTTTGTTTTTTGGCTCCATTAACAAATGTTTGTGAGTGAAGATATATAGGACAAGTGCATTCTTGCACACCATGGATAAAGGAGGTGAAGAAAACAACAACCAAAATTTTTGGCATGTGAAGAAACGTAGGCATAAATATTTGTTGTGCCTATGAAGAGGTTGCAGGCATGTGAAGAGGATGGAGGCCATGGGAAGAAGTTGTGTTTGAAAAGGTCAAAAATAAAACTTACTGTGTGAAGAACCTTTTCCCTTTTTTAAAGCTTTTTCATTAGCTCTTAAAAGAGCTTAAAGCCACGTGACAGATTTTTCTTAAAATAAGAGGTTTTTCCATTTTTTAAAGAAAGCAAGTAAAAGTAAAAAAAATTATTAAAGGAAAAAGAAGCCAAAAAGTTTTTTAATTGAAATGAAATAGTTTTAAAAGGTTTTAAAAATTTATATTGCCTTTTGTATAAGGTAAAGGGGTATAGAAAGTTTGGTTACAAAATCAGAAGTGTTTGACAAATTTGTAGAATTCAAGAGGTTGGTTGAAAAACAAAGTGGTAAGTATATCAAAGTGATAAGGTCAGATAATGGAGGTGAGTACAAATCAAATCCATTTCTAGATTTTTGCAGAAAACATGGAATCAAGAGAGAGTTCACTACTTCCTACACTCCACAACAAAATGGAGTTGCTGAAAGAAACAATAAAACCATTGTTGAAATGACAAGGACTATGATGAAAGAGAAGAATTTAGATAAGATTTTTTGTGTGGAAGCAGTTTGCACAACTGTATATCTTCTTGATAGGAGTCCTACAAAAGCAGTTAAGGGAATGACTCCTGAACAAGCATGGTCTAGGGTAAAGCCCAGTGTTGAACATTTGTGAGTATTTGGGTGTGTTGCTTATGCACACATACACAAGGAAAAAAGGTCTAAACTAGATGATGAAGGCCTAAATGTATTTTTATTGGGTATGGATGAGAAAATAAAGCATATAAATTGTATGACCCAATAGGAAAGAAACTTATTATAAGTAGAGATGACATATTAAATGAAGCAGTAGAATATACTAAGGAAAATGAAACAAAGGGAAAAGAAATAATGATTGATGAAGTTAAAGAAGGAGGAGAAGAAGAATAAAATGAACATGAGTCTTCTAGGATAGGAACAAGAAAGTATCAAAAATGTCAAAGGAGGACATAAAAGAATCATCCATCAACTCTTATGTTGGAGTCAAATTTTAAGAAAATGACAACAAGATCACAAGAAAAAGTGAATTATGCTTTGATGACACAAATTATGGAAAGTAATGAGCCACAAACATTTGAACATGCTCAAGAAAAAGAAGAGTGGGTTGAAGCAATGAATAGAGAGGTAGAAACAATTGAAAGGAATGACACATGTGATTTGGTTCAGCTACCTCTTGGTAAGGAAATTGTTGGTACAAGATGGGTGTATAAAACTAAGTATAAATCTGATGGAAGCATTGATAAGTATAAGGCTAGATTGGTAGTCAAGGGATACACTCAATAAGAAGCTATTGATTACACTGAAACATTTGCACCTATAGCATGAATGGATACTATCGTATTGGTTTTGGCTTTGGCAACTCAACAGAGTTGGATTGTTTATCAAGTGGGTGTAAAGAGTGCTATTTTGAATGAATATATTGATGAGGAAGTGTATGTTTCTCAACCTAGATGTTTTGAAATACCTTCTAAAGAACATTATGTTTGCAGATTCAAGAAGGCCTTGTATGGTCTTAAGCAGGCACTAAGAGCATGGTATTCAAGGATAGACTCACTTACAAAAAAAAGGGTTCTTAAAAGAAATCAATCATATCCAAATCTTTATATTAGGATCTTGGCTAAGGATATTTTTTTCTTAGTTCTCTATGTTGATGATCTTATCTACACTGGGAACAATTCAGATTTATTTACAAAGTTTAGAGCAACTATGGTTGCTGAAATTGAGATGACAGATTTGGGACAAATGCACTATTTTCTTGGTATAGAAGTATGGCAAAACAAAGATGAAATATTCATGTCTCAAAAAAAATATCCTTAAGACATCCTATAGAAATTTTAGATGAATAGTTACAAACCAGTTGTAACACCCATTAAAGTTGGACTTAAGTTGTCTAACTTAGATATGTCAGATCCAGTGGACCCCACTATATAGAGACAGTTGATTGGTAGTTTGATCTACTTAACTACTACTTGACTAGATATCACATATGCATTGAGCTTGGTGTCTAGTTTCATGTCAAAACCTAAGAAAACACATTGGAGTGTAGCTAAGAGGATTCTTAGATATGTCAGAGGGACATTGAGTTATGGTCTTATATTTTAGCATTCAAAGGATAGTAAGTTAATTGGCTATACAGATTCAAATTGGACAGGTTCCATAGACAATCAGAAGTCTACTTTGGAAGTCTTGGCTCTGTAATATTCTCTTGGAAGTCTTAGAAACAACTGACTGTATCACTTTCTATAACAGGGGCAGAGTATAAAACTGCAACATAAGGAATAAAAGTGATTTGCTCATCACAAACCAAACAATTACAAAAGCCCAAATTGCCTTGGAGAAGAATAGGCAGGGCATCAATATATAAAGATTTAGAAAAATGAGTTAGGCACACAACCATAATGTCCAAGAAACAACAAACTAAATCACTTTCTAAAGCAGAGGCATAGTATAAAGCTACAACATTTGCAGCATGCCAAACAGTATGGTTGAGACAACTATTGGAGGATTTGCACCAAACACAGAATGGACCTACTTTGTTGTACTGTGACAACAAGAGTACTATACAGATGACTAAGAATCTAGTGTTTCATAGAAAGACCAGACATATTGAGATTCAACATCACTTCATCAGAGAGTTGGTTCAATAGGGATTGATCGAGATTGTAATAGTGATCTACGGATCACAAACCAAACAATTACAAAAGCCCAAATTGCCTTGGAGAAGAATAGGCAGGGCACCAATATATAAAGATTTAGAAAAACAAGTGAGTTTTGATGAGAAAGAGTGCATAACAAGAGACAAGCTAAAAAGAAATGTAGTTGTTGCAAGAGCAAAAAATCACAAGTGATAGGATGTTTCCTCTCCATTTCACCCATGGAAACAAAGCATTAAGGTCTAGTGAAATGAATGAAAGTGGAGTTTGGCATCAAAGATATGGCCATCTTAGTTTTAATGGGTTAATTTTACTCAAGAAATTAAAAATGGTTGAGGGTCTACCTTTCATTCAAAATGCAAAAGAAGTGTGCAAAGAATGTGTTGTTGGCAAACAACATTGAGTTAGCTTTCCAATTGGTAAATCCAGTAGAGATAAGCAACATCTTGAGATAATCCATATGGATTTGTGTGGTCCTATGGAAACACCTTCTTTGAATATATCAAAGTATTTTCTAACTTTCATTCATGATTACTCAAGAAAAACTTGGGTATATTGTTTGGTTGCAAAATTAGAAGTGTTTGACAAATTTGTAGAATACAAGAGGTTGGTTGAACAACAAAGTGGCAAGTACATAAAAGTGATAAGGTTAGATAATGGAGGTGAGTACAAATCAAATCAGTTTCTAGATTTCTATGGAAATCATGGAATCAAGAGAGTAACTCACTACTTCATACACTCCACAACAAAATGGAGTTGCTAAAAGAAAGAATAGAACCATTGTTGAAATGGAAAGAACTATGATGAAAGAGAAGACTTTAGATAATATTTTTTGGGCAGAAGCATATGCACAACAATATATCTTCCCAATAGGAGTCCTACAAAAGTAGTTAAGGGAATGACTCCTGAACAAGCATGGTCTGGGGTAAAGCCAAGTGTTGAACATTTGAGAGTATTTGGGTGTGTTGCTTATACACACATACCAAAGGAAAGAAGGTCTAAATTAGATGATAAAGGCCTAAAATGTATTTTTATTGGATATGGATTAGAAAATAAAGCATATAGATTGTATGACCCAATAATAAAGAAACTTGTTATAAGTAGAGATGTGGTATTCAATGAAGCAACAGAATATACCAAGGAAAATAACACAAAGGGAAAATAGATAATGATTGATGAAGTTAAAGAAGGAGAAGAAGAAAAAGAAAATGAACCCAAGTCTTCTAGTACAGGAACAAGAAAGTATCAAAAATATCAAGGAAGGACTGTAAGCACAAAAATCACACACAGCCTCCACGAGGACCCCTATGATGATTCTAATCCTTGTCACATACATGTAAGCATGAAATAATGTCCTCTAAGTACCAAACCTCTTTATGACATGTCTTATTTCTAGTCTTGTGTTGTTTCCTCTTTGTCATTTTCCCTCTCTCTTCGTCGTTGATGCTTTTTGACACTTTTACAACACTTGTCGATTTGTGTTTTTTGAACTTTCGATCCTGCTCCTAAGCCTTCTAAGTGTATTATAGGTGAGTTTTCACCTTTCCCCTATGTTTTTCATCCTCTCCACCCTCTAGAAGCCTTCTAGAGGTCCCCCTATCCATCTCCAACTTTTACTTTTTAGTTTCATTCAACCAATCCAAATCTCCCCCTATTATTTCTAGATCTCCCCCTAGGAGCTCCTACAGTGCAAGTGAATATTTGGATTCTTGCATGCGATTGACCTATTTCTAGAGGTGGATCACCTCCTTTTTCTATTCTCTACCATCTCCCACCATGCTTTTCCTCTGAAACCCCTTTCTATCCAGATCTCGCCCTAGGTGACCCTAAAAATGCAGGGCCCCCAGGTGAACCTACTGGCAAAAGGGGTGACCCTGTCGCATTTCTAACCATGGAAAAACTTGAGTTTCTCACTCAAAAAAGCTTTGTTTTCACCCACTTTTTTCCAGTTTGCATAGTTTTTTATGCCTAATATGGAGTTGACTATTTCATGCACCCACGCATGCATAATTAACTCCATTTGATCTAAAATTAATAACTCAATCTCTCTCATGCATTCTTCTAACTCTAATTCTTCTTCAGTCATAAGCTATTATTGATTTATCACTCCCTAGTTAGCCGAGTTCACTACGTAATCAACCTAGTTCACTCCCTAATCAATCCTTATTAACCCATCAATTAATTGAGTTAACTTATCAATGAATCCCCTTCCTCTAACCTATAAATACCCCCCTCCCTCAAGAACAAAAGGAGGCAAATTCATGATGCACACAACTCTTGCTAAGTTTTTGCTCTCCAAATCAGCATTCCAATGTTCTCACAGGACGAAGGTGCCTTTTATTTTGTTTATTGTTCAATCAAGCATTGTTGTGCTACTTCAATCAATACCATTATGCTCATCAAAATCTCTCATTGAGTTCTCTCAAGGATCAACAAGATTCTTTTGCTTCTTTGTGTTGTCTTGTCATCAAGAGGTCTTCCTGTTACTGCAAGAGGATACGAGATTACTATCAAGGATTTATGAGGGTAGTAGAGTCTCAGAAATCTTCATTATTTTAGGTTCCTCTATGCTTTTATTCAATTGATATTAATTAGAAAATTGAAATTGCTCTTGGGAATAGTAATTTTTTTCTTTTTCCTTGATAGATCTAGTATCTTAGAAGTAATTTACATTATTAGATTAAACTTGTACATTTGCAATTTCCTTTTCTAGATTAATTTTTTCAAAACAATCAAAAACCCAAAAAAACATAAAACAATTGCATTTAGGTTGAAATCATTCTAGTTGCATTCATATTTCCTTTCATAGATTAAAAAGCACTTTCCATTTCCAAGATATAAAAAAAGCACAAAAACTAGTTTGCATTTCATTTAGATTTGCATGCGTAAAAACTCTAGAAAAGATCAAAAACATAGATAACTTGTCAAACCCTTGATATCATCACAAGGTGAACACAAATCAAAGCATAACTAAACTTGAGGTTGACCAAAACCCTAGGTCAAACCCTAAGTTTAGTTAAGGTTAGTCAAAGCACATGCTTATCTCTTGTCTTGGCTCACGAATGTGCCTAGGAATAAGAGGTGAGTGGGTGAGGGCTATCCTCGATGAGATTGAGGAGATTAATTCTTGACCACAGTAGGAAACATTTACTTTACCACAATGAGATCCATTTGTCCTCCTACGGATAGAAGAACTTAGACAACTTCAAATACGAGTTATCATCCAATGAATCGAAAGACAAGAGGCCATAAATGAAAGTAACAATTTACCCACATAGAGGTGGGGCAGTAGAAACCCCAACAAAAGAATAGTAACTAGTGACCCTTTGGGTCATGGAGTTATCTCTACAACAACCATCATTGAATGAGACATTCAACTCAACACACAACAACAAAGGACCTAGGACGTGCCAACTGCTCTCCACGTAGTCTAGCTCTCCAATGAGCCAGACCCCCATCGTGTCTCACCTCCTCTTGACTGGCTACTTCCACGAGAGAGAGAGAGTGACATGGTGGATCACCCTGTGGCAAAGAGGGAAGGGTCTGTGTGCATGCTAATATCTGACTCGACAGTCCCAAGCAACTGAAGTCACAATTTGAGTGTACATATTTTGGTGAACCCGATGTGAAACATACAAATCCTTCTAGGACAAGTAGTTTTGTGTTCCAACCTTAGATATTCATTCATCACCATACATTGTCAGCTTCACCACATATTTTGGTGAACCTGACATGAATTATATAATCTTTTGGTTTTTTATTTTGCATTCCCATTATTTGGATCTCAAAATGACAGTAAACATCTCAAAAACATTTTCACATTATTTTTCCTAGCTACTTCTACCACTTCCACTTTCATCACCTTCGCTATTGCTAACTCCATTTATTTTGTGGTGTCTATGGCACCCCCAAATATGACAAAGCTCGATCTAAACCAAGGGGACATCCCTTCAAGGGAACTAGAAACTCCCTCTTTCAAAAGATATCTACCTCCTCATTCGAATGCACCTATCTCAAACTGTTATGACTACAAAGACTTGGATTATGAACAAGATCAAAGGGAACCTAGACATTCTCTTTATTTTAACAACCTAATCTAGGAGAACAATCGAACCATCCCAGATGCATCGTATAAAGCTAGAAGAATTTGCATGAGGTCATAAATCTATAAAACTAATCAACCTTCAGCAAGAACCTCAAGCACTCATCTTGATGATGAGGTAAAAAGACTAGAAAAAGACTTGCAAGAGGCAAAAGATGTACAAGAAGCCTTAAGAATTGTCTTGCAAGAAGAACAAAGAGAAAATATTGTGCGACAGGAAGCATAACATCACCCCAACACTTGAAGAGACAATCCAAGGAATGAAGAAAGACCTAGAGCTGCCACACCTATAGATTTAATTGTAACTCTAGTGTAAAGGATTAGAATGCTAGAAGCGGAACAAATATCTCCTAAAAGAAGGAAAAAGTCCCATGATGACATCTTAATCAAACGGGACTGGTGTAGGAGCACCTAACACAAGGTGGCCTCCATGAGGCATTCAACTATTTGATGTTCATTTTATTGTTTCCAATAAGGTCCTAGAAGACCATTCATGTAATAAGGTCTATTTGACCAATGCATGTTAATTTAGTTTGTATCTAGGTTTAATTTGTAAGTCCCAAGTGACATTTGTCTATTGTAATCACATAATGCTAAAAAATGCAATAATGCTAAAAATAGGCAGTTGGAGGTTGTTAGATATCCCAGCCACTTGGAGGTTGTCTCCCAGCGATGTGGAGTTGGGTCAGCACTACTCAAGGCGAGTAGATAAATACCCTAGATCATCGAATGTAATCAGTAGTAGCGTGTAGCAGTTGTAGTTGAGATCAGAGAGAGTAGTGTGATTGTAATTAAGAAATAGAGCATCTGTATGCGCATTTTCTGGAAAGCATAAAGAAAAAACAAGTTCTGTGTTGTGCATCTTTCTGTCATTCTAATTCATTGTGTAATCAATCTTTTGTTTTGAGGTCGAGATGGGTTCTTAGCCCATTCCACTGGTTAGATTTCTTCGAAATCGGTGGAATGGCTATACATATCGATTTGTGATTTCATTTTGTTTTTTGTTTTGTTCAATTTCATGTTGCAGGATCGCGTGCAGGATGCAGATAGACCCTAGCATCGTGATGTGCTAGGTTGGCAAAGTCAAAGATTTGTGAAGTCACATGAGTAGCGAAGTTGTAGGGAAGAATCGACAGTTAGGCCAAAGGTGTTTTGTATGATTGACACCAAAAGTCAGGCGAAGATTTTTGTTGTTTCGCCAGGAAAGTCAGCAGTCAAACTTTCTGAATGCATGTTTCGAATGCATGTTCTGCGAAGCATATTGTGAATGCATCTTGTGAATGTATCTTGAAATATACATTGCGCATATACTTTGAGTTGGATGCAAAGCATGACCGACAGTGATGGTGAGGGAGACCAGTGGTCGCAGGTCAACTACAGTATGTACAAATTGTTTTCTATCGATGTATCGGCTGGATGCTAGGAGGGTCTGCCAATAGCTAGTGTTTCATCGAACTCAATGCATATTACGGATATATATGCATATTCTGAATGTACATTGGGTAATGTATCTCTCGGTAGATACAAGTGTTGAAGACATACAAAGGGAAATGTAGGCTAGGGTGTTTGGTTCTGCATCAAGGACTAGGGGGCATCTCAACCTCCCCCTACCTTAGTTATTACTCAAGAAACGTGAGTAACGATATATGGCAAAATGGGAATCCTCCTGTCCAAAACATTCAAGCCATGTTGGGAAATCCAGCAAATCAAACGATAGGGTACCAACATCTACCAACAACGTTGTTATCTACTCCTCAATTGCAAAGTACCTTCCTTGGAACATATGTTGAGTACTTGAAGGAACCTCTCAAGATCACAACATTAGAAATGTTCAATTACCTCATCCATTGCTAGATCTCCCAAAGTTGAAAGGAGAAGGGGATCCAAATTCCCACATTAAAGCCTACACTACAGAAATAAGAGAACTCCTACCTTGGGATGGTGTTGTCACCAAAATCTTTCCAAAAAATATTAAATGCATAGCTCTGGATTGGTACTATCGCTTACCAAAAGCTTCAATTCATTTGTTCTGACAACTAATCAGAGAATTTTTTATGGCATTTGACATGAACAAGCTCGTTAAAACAAGGATCAAAGAATTCCTCACAATGAAATAGGAGACAAATGAATCTATAGCCCACTTTGTCACTCAATGGAGGCAAGTCCTTTATTCCTCGACTAGTGCCCCAAACATGGATCACCGAGAACTATGCAACCTTTTCTTACATGCCCTAAATAAGGACATGAGAGAGGACGTCTAAAAATTGCCATACAAATCTTATGAAGAAGCATTGGAAAGTGCTTCAAGGATTGACCAAGCCACCATCGATAGTGGCCAGAAGACTTACGATACCAACGAAAAACTTAGGCTATCCAAAGTAGTTAAAAAACCCACATCCAATATGCCTCAAGAAAGAGATGTTAATGTCATGAAAAGCAACCCTAGTAATGACAAGTGGTGACAGAAAGGAAATCAGGGATCAAACCGTCCCTGTATGACCGCAACACTTACTGTTGGTTCCATGCAACAAGGGGTCATGAAACAAAAACCTGCTATAGATACAATAAAGTAATCTCCAAATTCCCTCCGGATCAACAACATAATTTCCTCAAACTCCTTCAATCTTAAAGAAAAGAGAAAGAAACACAAAATGAGAAAGGGAAAGTTAACCAAAATAGTTCCAATCAAGTGGAACTAAACCAAGAAGTGTTTGTAATCCAAGAGGAGGAACAAGCAGATCAAATAGAGAATGTCTTCTCACAAGTGATAAACTTATTGAGAGGCTCCCCCGTACACCAAAAAACATTCTTGGAAGTATTAGAAGTGGGATGTTCAACGCAGGAGGAACCACCTCCTCTCACATTTGACATTTCCAAACTACCTTAGAATGAAGGATGAAAGAAAAAGGATTCAGCTCTATATATACAAATTCAAGTCGAGGAGGTCACTGTAAAAAGGGTGGTGGTGGATGAAGGATCGATAGTCAATCTTTTTCCAATGTCATTCCTACGAAAAATGGGATATAGTAAAACAAAAATCAAGCAACAAACTGCCATGTTCAGAATATACGACAATCACAACATACAAATGGTTGGGAAAATTAGTTTACTGCTTACTTTGATCAACAAAACAATCTCTACATATTTCTATGTTATCAACTGAGAAACCAACTATAACTTGATCCTTAGAAGACCTTGGATTCATGCCATGAAGGCCATCACATCTATTTTGTTTCATGAAATCCATTTCCATCATTTGGGTAAAATTAGCATTGTTAAGGCTAACCCTGATCCTTTCAGTATTTGTAGGAAGGAACAAGAGGAAAAGGACAAGAAGTTAAAAATACAAGAGAAACCAAAAGAAGAAGCTCAAGATACCCAACCAAACATGAGTACTCACAACATATCTTACCAAAGAATGGATGACCTTAGAGAATTCCCTTTTGATCCACATACCACCAAGTCCCATGCATGGTTCAACTTAACAGCCATTCCATGCATTAATGAATGGGACATCAAGAACCTCTCGATTGGAACAATATAAATCATTGAAGAAGGAGAGGAAAAGGAGGAAAAATGGAATTCCACTTATGAGTTTGGAGAAACATCTCAATCACAAAACCATCAAAGCTTATGGACCCTACATTTTGACAGAGCTAGTTGCAAAACCGAGGTAGGGATGGGGATAATCTTGACATCTCTAGAAGGAAAAATCCTCCCTTTCACCTTTAGACTAGACTTCTTCTGCATAAACAACATCGCTGAGTATGAAGCCTTATCCTTAGGAATCATTCTAGCCATGAGAATGGGGATCAAGAAGGTCTCTACTTTTGGAGACTCCCAATTAGTAATCAACCAGGTTGCAGAAAATTATGAGACAAAATTAGAATGATTATGACCTTATAATGAAACCATCAGGAAACTAGTTCAATTCTTTGACTTCTTCTCCATAAAAGCCATACCCATGGAAGAGAATCAAGTAGCAGATTCAATGGCTATGTTGGTGTCACAACCCATGTTTGAGTTTTTGAATTAAAATTAGAACACAATTGTAGGTATTTTATTTTCAAATAACATAAAATCCCAAAAAAAAACTTAAAAACAAAATAATAAACAAATTTAAATGATAAATGAGGTGAGGACACTTCTAGAAAGGGCAATAAATGAAGAACTTTCCCCCTCATACTCAAGTCAAGACTCCAATTTATGAGATGGATCCTTTTTCTCCTTAAATTTATGACCATTCAAAAATTTGGGAAAATATTTAAGAATTACAAGAGTCCTTTTCCACAAAAATTAAATAGCAATAGGGAAAATGGAAAGGAGCATTTAAGTTGAAGACTTGGAATTTCCTCCCTAACGGTTGTAATTTTCTATAAATTTGCATGGGATGTTGAGAAAGAGGACACGGGAAGAGAGAGGCATTATGTCAAAGCAAAGAGCAGAGTAGAGGTAAGAAGCCAAGCCCAAAACTATGTGAAATTTCTGGTATTATCGCTACTTGTTTTATCTCTTGTTGGGGATAAGTCTAAGCATCTATGGAATCAGCCAAATTTTTTATTGGGCCTTAAGTATTGTAAATCTTTTAAACCATTTTATTTCAAGTAGGATGAAGTATATAACTAACAAACTGTAGGTGAATAGAGGAGTTGTAGATAATTTTCAGTTTGGTTTTCTTAAATTAGTTTTCTATTTTAGATTTTAAGAATTTTGCTCAGTCGAAAGAGACATTTGTTTATTTTCATTAACAATGACAAGATTTTGAAATTAGAAAATTGGTATTCTCTTTTTCTTGGAGTTTGATGTTACACCAGCTGGTCATAGTTGCTTGAAAGTTTTTAAAGCCACTTCTTCAATTCCATTTTTATGTGATCCTACAATCATTGCATTTCTTTAGGCTTTTTGTCCAACAGTTCACTCGCCATATATGTGTGTTTGTCCTTATGGTCTGATGGATGCCTATTCCCTATTTCAAGGCTTCGGTCTGGGTATAGATACACAGGATGCTGGCAAAGGTTGAGGAGTCTAGCTTGACACTCGCCAGTTACATTTGCTTAAAAATTTCTAAGGCCTTTTCAACAAACCCATTTTGAGCATACTCTGCTATCATGGCATTTCATGAGATCACATTTCTTTGAGTCATTTTGCCAAATAGTTTTCATGCAGTGTCTATGCTTCCACATTTTGCATGCATGTCTACTGGGGCACTTGCAACTGCAACAAAGACAAAATTCCTCCTTCCTTTATGCTTGGACAGTTGTCCATACCCTGATCCAGTGCCACGCAAGCACAGGCAGGGAGGACATTAGAAAGGTTTTGTTGAATTTGGTTTTACACCTTCTAATTTCATTTAATTCAAAGTTTCTAAGGCTCATTTTTTTTACATCCATTTTATGCTCAACCTGCAAACATTGGAGTCCATGAGATAACATTTCTTCAAAGGATTTTGAAAAACAGTTGACATGCCTTGTCTGTGCTGTCTCATTTTGTATACATGTCTACCAAAACATTTCCAATTGTAATATCTGACAAAAATCCCTCCTTCTCTTATGCTTTGAAGGACGTCCATACCCTATTCTAGGCAAAAAATAGCATACGGTTCTAAGTGTTTCAATATCACTGAATGAAGTTGGTTAAATATGAATAAAATGTTTAGAAAGTTAAGATAAATAATTCATAGGATACTCAACTGGATTAGAATTATAAATTTACCAAGTCCCTTTAGGTTGAACTTAAACAAATGATTTATAAAATTTATCTCTTTTTTTTCAGTTGCAGAGGAAACAAGTCATATAATTATGTATATAATCTAGATTACAAGGGTGAGTGTCTAAGTACTCACCCAATCCATGACCAACTAAATCTCTGTATCTAATAAAGCTTTGGCCATCTATAATATATAGATTTGCAAGTAGCGAAAATGCTTTGAGTAGAAACAAAGATGAATTAGAAACAACTAAGTGTTTATGGAGTAAAAAAAAAGATACTAAATTTATTAATGCGAGGAGCTAATATAAGAATTAGCTGAACAATCCGTAATAAAAATAACTAAAGTCTAAATTCATTAGGATCTTGTGCCCAACATAAAACTGATTAGCTTAGCAATTGAATAGTAGATCCCCAAATAAAATACCTTACTAATCAATGAGATTCACCCACATTAATTCCTCACAAATAATAGAGGTTCAAATGTAAAGAAGTAGTAATGGTAGAAATAGCAGAGGCTCAAATCTTATGCTAATAATCAAGAATAATACACAGAATTCTCAATGTAATGTAGTATTTCTTACTCAATTCATTGTCATAACAAAGGTTCAATTATATGCCAACAAACAAAAGATATGCAATTATATTATCAGCAAAGATTGCAGACTAATGAAGCTCATTCACATTAAAATCTGAATCCACCTCGGTTTCTTTCCAGAAAAAATCTTTCCTCTTAATCTGCATTCGACTACACCTTATGTTCCCACTCTTATTCCAAGTTAGATTACATATTTGTAGGCTTATGTACAAGAGGAATAAGGAATGTGAACCAAACAGTTGTAACTGTGTCTAATGAATTGTTGATAACTAAGAGGGGGGGTGAATCAGTTATCTTAATTAACTTAACTTTTTGTTCTTCTTTAATAACTAGTGCAACATTAAAACAAATAAGCATCCATAATCATGAAAGCAGAAACAAAGTTAATTCACATAACACAATGATTTTGATGTGGAAAACCCTGTTAAGGGAAAAACCACGGGGTGACTAACCCAAGAATTTATTCTTTGTTAGAAGAATAGAAATACAAAAATGGCACTTGCCAATTAGGGCTCATTGTCCAAGCACACTGCTCACAAGAGGATCATTGTCTACAAGAGACTCACTGTCTACAAGATACAAAGAAAGTAACAAGATACTTGAACTGATGAGAAGCATCCACATATGCTGAGGTTCAGTTCTGGTTAGGCTTAATACACTGATCTACTGCACTTCATTCTTCCTCTTCTTTGGTGCTGCTGTCCTGTCACATACCGGACCTATATTACTATTTTTACTCTGCTCCTCTACTTTTCTTTGCACACCACACCACACCACACACACCTTCTCATCCAAATCCATCTGGTATATATATCCACACCAATTATTTGAACACCTTTCTAGTTGGCATCCAGAATAGTCAATATTTTCCCAAACTCTGAATTTGTCGGCCGAATCCTTGCTTATCAAGTGATGCGTATCAAGGAAATGCTTATAGAAGTCATCAATCATGTTGGCCAATCATGAATGATACCTTAAGAAACTTGATCACCATCAATATCTCATCTGGATTAAGGTCTGATGCTCTACCGGTCAGTTCTTCCTTAGTCTACTCTGCCAAACAGGAACCCAACACTTAGGTGTTCATATCTTTTCACTCTTACATCACCGGAGGCTCAATCTCTGGAATATATTAGTCAAGGTACTCCACTTGACTTCCCCAAGTCTGCGCTTAACTGAGCTACTTCTTCTGAGAGATCCGGACCTGACTGTCGGACCTTGCTACATACTTTGTTCTTGCTTACCGGACCAAGATACACTTCAGTCTGTCTTCCAGTATGGTCATATCATGTCATACAGATGTGTGGGATGGACTTTGTTTCCATCAATGACAACACTCATGAAGTCATACAGTGTCTCTTGCCAACAATATCCCCCTTTGGCATTAATGACATAACTTAGTGAAAAATGACTAAGTGTCACACTACACTCCCCCTTAACTGATGCTCTATTCTAATGCACACTTTACCAGAGCTCCCCCTTAGCTAGGCTCCACATTTTTCACTACTCTTTACTCCCCATTTGACATCAATGGCAAAGGGTAGGATCCGCATACCAAAATTTACAAAAAATTACCTATACTAAGCCACATAGGTATATATACATGTTATACTTACATATATTGAAGTATATCTACAAAGGTGGTCTTCAATTGTACCACTTCTATCACCCAACTCTTCTTCATCCTATCCAAAATTGAGATGTGACCACTTAACATGAATGCAAAATCTTCTGCCCTCTTTACGTCTGTTGGATCACTAGTTCGAGCTGTGGTCTAAGCATCAGTTAAAGCCTCATGCATGGCCTCTAACTTAGGGATAATTATCCCTCTAAGTTCACTCAACCTGTTTATTCTATTTTTCTTCTCCTTCTCAAGCTTCTTTATTTCATTTATGACTACAATAGTCTGACACTCTTGATTTACTATGGAAGAGGAGAGAGGATAAAAACTTTGAGAAAGACTTGTCAGTTTATCCTCTTGCTCTTTTACTTTCTTCTCAATATCCTTGGTCACTTTAGGCTAGGATAAACAAAATTTATATATATCTCCTCCATCTTTACGAGCATTTTCTAAGCTCTTTATCCCTATATCCATAACTCTCCTATCATTTGTTATTAGACCTTGTACTTCAGAGAATCTCTTTCCCAAAAACTCCTTCCAAACCTTTTCTTCTACTGACTTTTCTAAGGAATCAAAATGCGTATGAATAGAATTTACAAGAGACTTTAGATTACTAGATGTGGAGGCCGAAGGATCCTTTTGGAAGGATGGCATGATCTTCTCCAATACACCGTGTTGGTTCCCAAAAATGCAGGTTGCTAACCCTAAGAGGATGCCAGACTCTATGTTTGGATTTGCAACGTTTTTGGACCAATTGACAGAGCTATTAGCTCCCTACACTTCAGGTCCTGCAAACCTAGGCGGGTGTACCTTTGTAACTAAAGCAGAATGAAAACTATATGACTTGATTGGATTAATAGATCTATCACAATGGCATAAAATGTAATAGATGCAGTCTAAAAGTTATCTTATTCCT
The DNA here is from genome assembly GCA_027924645.1 of Cunninghamia lanceolata. Taxonomy (NCBI): domain Eukaryota; kingdom Viridiplantae; phylum Streptophyta; class Pinopsida; order Cupressales; family Cupressaceae; genus Cunninghamia; species Cunninghamia lanceolata. Next base: position 2,517,678 of record BSBN01000665.1, read on the forward strand.
AATGTACTGACTTGAAATAGAAATGTTTTGAATATGAGTTTGGATAGAAATGACTAGTGCCTACTTCTATTGGGCTATGGAGTCGGTAAATGGATGAAGATTTAATGGAAACAGATGTATGAGGTAAGTTGATCTACTTCACAGTTTAACTCGAACTTGTAAGGCACATGGGATGTTTACACCTTATGCAAACGTGCAAGAATGTCAGTTATAATGCTCTTCTTATACTATCCCAATGATATTCCCCGTATTACTGTGAACAACTGAGAGGATGTTTAATTCTAGTGAGAAGAAAATTTAGACCAGACTTGTTTTGTAGAAAGGATTTACCTCTTGGCAGAGACCTTATGACAATTCTGATCAACTTCTTTATAGAAACCAACCAATTCGAACACACTGAATCAGCAAATGTGACCAGATAAATCAACAATATTCTTGATACGATAATTTAAATAATACAGAAAAACCATTCTGGAGACAACATTACAACATTTAGGATTTAATAGTAACATTACAGCTGAACACTGAAAATAGATAACTGAATTGAAGCATTCTGTTCCATTAATAAAAAATGTGTATATAACAGTTCTGATGAGGCGAATGGGTGGAGTGGAATTAAATAATTTCCTACTGCTACCCTAAACCTACTGCTCTCTTCTAATCTACTGATGTCCCTTTAATCTCTCCTTTTTATCTGGCATATATAGTTTGAGATTTTAGGGTTACAACCCTTTATTTCTTCCGTTACAACTTTTTATTTTAATTTTGTTTCCCACTTTGCAAATATTTATTTTAACTTCCTTTTGCCTTGAGATCTCGTGAAAATAACTCTTCAAGTAATTATTGTTATTTCCTTTAATATATATTTTCACTCAGTTGGTAAGAAATAATTACTCGCTTGTGAGTTGCTCGGTGAAAACATTTTCTCGCCTTTGTATATACTTCCTCAAAAAATATTTTTTAGGTAAAATAATTACCCATCGGGTGAATTCCTTGAAAAATATTTTGCCTCCATCTTTATAACCCCTTTGGTAAACTATTTCATATTGCATTTTAATATTTTACCTCGGGCATGCAGCTCACATTTAAAATACTTACCACTTTTAATTAAATGACATTTCTCCCCAAAGAGGCATCCATCGGTATGAGGCATAAACTCGGTGTGTTTTAAAAATTTCTCTCCGATTTGCTTGGTCTTGCCGATGAGATTTTCATGGTGCAGTGACTTTAATAATATTTTTTATTGTCTTGCATAAACTCATTTTTTAAGTGAAAATATTTCCATGGGCCATTATACACATTTACACAAAATCTTCAATTAACGGCTTTGTGAAAATATTTCCCATCTTTATTTCAAAAATATTCTACATATTTCTCCTTGCTTCCATATCTCCTTTTCCATTGTTTTACCTCATTACTTTATTTACATAATACTTGGGCCCACAACATCGGTGTGACACATCAAATCGGTATGATTTACAATTTTTACTCCGATTCATTTTCTTCTGCCGATGTATTTTTATGCCTTGATTTTTATTTAGCATTTTACACATTCATATGTTAAGGTTATAACCTTTCTGATGCATCCCTTTATTTAATCAACTATCTTTAGTTTGATTAAATTAATTTCAACCTTTCTAAGCTTTGTATTCCCGTGCAAGATAATTTAATAATAATTATTTCCATCTTTGGCTGACCATCTTCACGCTTTCATTTATTCGTGTGCTTTTTCACCTTCACTGGGCTAGAATAATCATTTGTGTGAAAATAATTACTCCTTATGGTTTTACTGGCCATCTTATGCATTCTCACATAAAAATATTATTTAGGTAAAATAATTACCTATTTGATGAACTTCTCTAGAAAAGTATTTTTCTTCTGAGTAGAAAATATTTTGAATAAATTCTCACCTTATAACTCCTTCCATGAAAATAGGATATTTATTTGCACCTTTTGTAAATATTTATTCTCCTTTGAATAAACCTTTCATCTCACGGGACTCCATCGGCAAGACTTGTTAGATCGGTGTGACTTGAGATTTTCACTCCGATGGTATATCTCTTGCCGATGAGTTTTCCATCGGTGAGACCTATATGATGTCTTGCCGATGAAAATTTTTTTTATAGCTTTTGTTCATCGGTGAGACTTTTGCTGAAACTGTGTCCATTGTAGCAAATTGTTATATCACGAAAAAGGATAAAAAGTATTCCCAGTTCTTTTAATTCCATTTCACACACCTTGCATGGTGATCAAAATAGGCCAACTAGCCTTCGGAATTAGCCTGAAAAACTAATCAAAACTTTTCCCGGAGCCACAAAAATACACCAACATGTTGAATTGTGATAGGGGAGTATGGTTGTCAGACGGATTGGCATGAAGTTATTGGGATTAAAAGCTGCTCGCAATCAAAGTAGCTCACTCAGCGTGTTTTGCACCTGTTTTAAACTCAACTGAAACCTATTATTTTGCCTCTTTGGAAAAATATCAAATCTGATATTGAGAAGCTGCTGTCCTGGGGATTAGTTCATTTAGGCCACATGAACATGTGTGCAAAAGGATTTTTCATCATTCCTCTTCCTTCATAAGATATCGGGTGTCAAAGTTGACCTTTCTGAAGCTGCCTGGGAATGCAGTCACAGAACTGTGTAAAATCCATTTGGATTTGCTTTTGAAAAAATATCAAACGAAGTGCTGGGACCTTGAGAATTGGCATGTGAGCACATTAACATGGGAAGAATTTGAGACATCAATTATTTTTTTATGAACACGACCCGATTGTTAGATATTACCTTCCAAATTAACCTCCTTGAAAACTGCCCCTGTCAAAACCTGATTCGAACTCACCACTTGCAATTTTAAAAACCCATTAAATCTCTTCCTGGGAACTTGTAACTGGAAAGTTGAGTTCATTTAGGCTTGATGAGTGCATGTGTAAGAGGATTCTTCTCCATCCATCTTCTGTCATGAAATGTTAAGGGCCAAAGTTGACCTCTCTGCAACTTTCTTGAAACACAGATATGGCAACTGAACTTTTTACATTTGCTTTTGATTTTGAAAAAATAGCAAACGAGATGTTGGGGTCCCATAAACTGGCATGAAAGTACATTATCATGAGGGGAATACAGAACACTAATTAGTTTGTTAGGATCATCATTTAGCTGCTAGATATCAACTTCCAAAGTTGGCCTCTCGGGCTGATTTCACATTGTGCAAGTAACAAACCTTATCAAAACCCTCCAACTTGGTTCTTCAAAACCTAGTCAAAATTGATCGTAGGAAGCTGAAATCAGGTGTGCTCACTTACATATGGCAGACAAACATGTTTATGAAATAATTTTGTATGAAGACGAACTGGCTCCGAATTATAATGCTTCAAAGTAGGCCATTTGAGCATATTGTGCAGGTGTATCTATGAGTGTTGAAATTGAATTTCACATATGGGAACCTAAAATCTTGCAAAAATTGGTATGAAATTTTAGGTCCCAACAGTGGCTCTGTCTGGGGATGTATGCCCCCTGCGGGCATAGCAAGATCCCAGATTTCTGGGGAGCAGACCAACGCCTTCTTCATTGGGTAACAGAGTCTACTTTTTGCCCCAAAACTGATATGGTCAAAAGACCATATTAGAAAAGAAAATCCACGTCTTTCCCCTATCAAAAACCTTGTTCTGATCATGTTGTAATGATACCCCATCTGCTTGACTAAATCTGTTCATATAGTTCAGTAATGCATCATAATTTATGCTGCAAGTGTGTTCTGTATTATTCGGTATCTGGAAGTCAGGCATAGTCTGAACACCTTCATCATTGCATGACATAAGGAATTCATGATTATCAAACCTTGTAGGATGTCTTATTTTATCATATCTATTGTTATTCACCAAATGTTGGTTTTTTAATTGAATTGGAAAATGGAATAAATCAAGCTGCTTCTGACAAATGCTATAATCAATGCTGATTCCAACATAAAACACCGTATCTTCTTCCTTATCGCATCCATCTTCCCCACATGCTTGAGAGTCAATAATCTGCCAATCATACATACAGGAATCATCAACCTCCTCTGGTTCAATGGACATCTTTATCTCTAGATCAGTATTACAAGAGAACTCATGACCACTATCTATCTCTTCTTTGCAAAAATGTGACTTGGGGAATACGACTTCATATATTTCATCATCTTTATCATGTTGAATGGATTCACTGTCAAAAGATATATGTGCTGGACACAGTATTTGGGAATCATCTTTATGTACATATCTTTGATATTCTTTGGTGAGTAATTCTGAAATATGCTCACTGTCAAGTGAGCATGTTTCTTCATCAACCCTCTTACTGAAATTTTCATCATTCTTTTCATCACTACTATAATGCTCAAAATTTGATGTACATATTTCATCAACCTCATCATTTATAGACTCTTTATCAGAATATCCACCTCCCTGACTGTCTAAATGCCTTTCATCTTCTTGATAACATGGATTTGAGAACACTTGAAATTCATTTTCTGGCATACCTTGGCCAAATGTCATCTGATCTTCTTCCATCTTTTCATCATGCAATGGGTTTGAAAAATTTTGAAAATCATTTTCAGATATGTACACTTCCTCCTCATTGTGAGTTTGCCCTGTTTGAAAATAGTCATCCTCTTCATCTTCTTGTGCCATATCATCATACAATGGCTCTGAACAGGCTTGAAGATTATTTTCTGCTATGTGCACTTCCTCTTGATCAAGATCTTGAAAATATTCACCCTGGTTATCTGAAAAGATTTCATCCTCAGGATAGCATGGGTTTGGGAACATCTGGAGTTCATGTTCTGGTATACCCATCTTTTGAAAACAATGTTCTTCTTCCTCCCAACACTGCTGATTCATATATTGCGGTGGGTGGGCTGGGATAAAATTTGTTTGATATGGAGGCTGATAATAAACATTTTGTTGGGTGGGTTGATGAGAGTGCAGATTTTGATGTGACATATGTAGATGATGATATTGCGGAGCATATCGCTGTCCAGGTGGTGGATAGTATTCATTTTCTTGGTATGTTGCTAGTCCATCCATATCTGGTTGCATTGCTATATCAGTTTCTTCATATTTAGTATCATCGGATCCAACATTGATAATATCCTCGTGCCTTTTCCTTTCTATGATAGGAATCAATTTAACCAATTGGTCTATAGTAACTGGCTTTAATGATTCAGGCCAATTAGTAGACATAGGCACATAAGCAAGCATGAACATTTTAATCAATAAGGATACACTAGGTTTGAGATGAAAAGGTATCTATTCATAGATATCCCCCAACCTGATGAACAACTTATATCCAGATTCTCCTTCATGTCTCCTTATTTCAAAGAATGCATCTAAAGGGGGTATGTTATATTTTTTCATATTTCATCAATTTTATTTTTAGAGTCGCCACCTCTTGTGAGAAGAGAAAAATTTCATCTTTTTGGGTTCTTGCCAGTAGAGTCTACCAATATGTATTTGAATTTTGTGTAGAGTCGCCACCTCTATTTAGAGGACTAATCAATTTTTCTGAGTTTCTCCTTCCACCAGCAGAGTTATGCCTTTTAATTTTCTGACTCTAATAACATGGTTTGCTACCAGGTTTCTCTATGTGTTCTCCCCAGCAGAGTCGCCATTTTGTTGGTTCCCAAAAATGCAGGTTGCTAACCCTAAGAGGATGCCAGACTCTATGTTTGGATTTGCAACGTTTTTGGACCAATTGACAGAGCTATTAGCTCCCTACACTTCAGGTCCTGCAAACCTAGGCGGGTGTACCTTTGTAACTAAAGCAGAATGAAAACTATATGACTTGATTGGATTAATAGATCTATCACAATGGCATAAAATGTAATAGATGCAGTCTAAAAGTTATCCTATTCCTAATGTACTGACTTGAAATAGAAATGTTTTGAATATGAGTTTGGATAGAAATGACTAGTGCCTACTTCTATTGGGCTATGGAGTCGGTAAATGGATGAAGATTTAATGGAAACAGATGTATGAGGTAAGTTGATCTACTTCACAGTTTAACTCGAACTTGTAAGGCACATGGGATGTTTACACCTTATGCAAACGTGCAAGAATGTCAGTTATAATGCTCTTCTTATACTATCCCAATGATATTCCCCGTATTACTGTGAACAACTGAGAGGATGTTTAATTCTAGTGAGAAGAAAATTTAGACCAGACTTGTTTTGTAGAAAGGATTTACCTCTTGGCAGAGACCTTATGACAATTCTGATCAACTTCTTTATAGAAACCAACCAATTCGAACACACTGAATCAGCAAATGTGACCAGATAAATCAACAATATTCTTGATACGATAATTTAAATAATACAGAAAAACCATTCTGGAGACAACATTACAACATTTAGGATTTAACAGTAACATTACAGCTGAACACTGAAAATAGATAACTGAATTGAAGCATTCTGTTCCATTAATAAAAAATGTGTATATAACAGTTCTGATGAGGCGAATGGGTGGAGTGGAATTAAATAATTTCCTACTGCTACCCTAAACCTACTGCTCTCTTCTAATCTACTGATGTCCCTTTAATCTCTCCTTTTTATCTGGCATATATAGTTTGAGATTTTAGGGTTACAACCCTTTATTTCTTCCGTTACAACTTTTTATTTTAATTTTGTTTCCCACTTTGCAAATATTTATTTTAACTTCCTTTTGCCTTGAGATCTCGTGAAAATAACTCTTCAAGTAATTATTGTTATTTCCTTTAATATATATTTTCACTCAGTTGGTAAGAAATAATTACTCGCTTGTGAGTTGCTCGGTGAAAACATTTTCTCGCCTTTGTATATACTTCCTCAAAAAATATTTTTTAGGTAAAATAATTACCCATCGGGTGAATTCCTTGAAAAATATTTTGCCTCCATCTTTATAACCCCTTTGGTAAACTATTTCATATTGCATTTTAATATTTTACCTCGGGCATGCAGCTCACATTTAAAATACTTACCACTTTTAATTAAATGACATTTCTCCCCAAAGAGGCATCCATCGGTATGAGGCATAAACTCGGTGTGTTTTAAAAATTTCTCTCCGATTTGCTTGGTCTTGCCGATGAGATTTTCATGGTGCAGTGACTTTAATAATATTTTTTATTGTCTTGCATAAACTCATTTTTTAAGTGAAAATATTTCCATGGGCCATTATACACATTTACACAAAATCTTCAATTAACGGCTTTGTGAAAATATTTCCCATCTTTATTTCAAAAATATTCTACATATTTCTCCTTGCTTCCATATCTCCTTTTCCATTGTTTTACCTCATTACTTTATTTACATAATACTTGGGCCCACAACATCGGTGTGACACATCAAATCGGTATGATTTACAATTTTTACTCCGATTCATTTTCTTCTGCCGATGTATTTTTATGCCTTGATTTTTATTTAGCATTTTACACATTCATATGTTAAGGTTATAACCTTTCTGATGCATCCCTTTATTTAATCAACTATCTTTAGTTTGATTAAATTAATTTCAACCTTTCTAAGCTTTGTATTCCCGTGCAAGATAATTTAATAATAATTATTTCCATCTTTGGCTGACCATCTTCACGCTTTCATTTATTCGTGTGCTTTTTCACCTTCACTGGGCTAGAATAATCATTTGTGTGAAAATAATTACTCCTTATGGTTTTACTGGCCATCTTATGCATTCTCACATAAAAATATTATTTAGGTAAAATAATTACCTATTTGATGAACTTCTCTAGAAAAGTATTTTTCTTCTGAGTAGAAAATATTTTGAATAAATTCTCACCTTATAACTCCTTCCATGAAAATAGGATATTTATTTGCACCTTTTGTAAATATTTATTCTCCTTTGAATAAACCTTTCATCTCACGGGACTCCATCGGCAAGACTTGTTAGATCGGTGTGACTTGAGATTTTCACTCCGATGGTATATCTCTTGCCGATGAGTTTTCCATCGGTGAGACCTATATGATGTCTTGCCGATGAAAATTTTTTTTATAGCTTTTGTTCATCGGTGAGACTTTTGCTGAAACTGTGTCCATTGTAGCAAATTGTTATATCACGAAAAAGGATAAAAAGTATTCCCAGTTCTTTTAATTCCATTTCACACACCTTGCATGGTGATCAAAATAGGCCAACTAGCCTTCGGAATTAGCCTGAAAAACTAATCAAAACTTTTCCCGGAGCCACAAAAATACACCAACATGTTGAATTGTGATAGGGGAGTATGGTTGTCAGACAGATTGGCATGAAGTTATTGGGATTAAAAGCTGCTCGCAATCAAAGTAGCTCACTCAGCGTGTTTTGCACCTGTTTTAAACTCAACTGAAACCTATTATTTTGCCTCTTTGGAAAAATATCAAATCTGATATTGAGAAGCTGCCGTCCTGGGGATTAGTTCATTTAGGCCACATGAACATGTGTACAAAAGGATTTTTCATCATTCCTCTTCCTTCATAAGATATCAGGTGTCAAAGTTGACCTTTCTGAAGCTGCCTGGGAATGCAGTCACAGAACTGTGTAAAATCCATTTGGATTTGCTTTTGAAAAAATATCAAACGAAGTGCTGGGACCTTGAGAATTGGCATGTGAGCACATTAACATGGGAAGAATTTGAGACATCAATTATTTTTTTATGAACACGACCCGATTGTTAGATATTACCTTCCAAATTAACCTCCTTGAAAACTGCCCCTGTCAAAACCTGATTCGAACTCACCACTTGCAATTTTAAAAACCCATTAAATCTCTTCCTGGGAACTTGTAACTGGAAAGTTGAGTTCATTTAGGCTTGATGAGTGCATGTGTAAGAGGATTCTTCTCCATCCATCTTCTGTCATGAAATGTTAAGGGCCAAAGTTGACCTCTCTGCAACTTTCTTGAAACACAGATATGGCAACTGAACTTTTTACATTTGCTTTTGATTTTGAAAAAATAGCAAACGAGATGTTGGGGTCCCATAAACTGGCATGAAAGTACATTATCATGAGGGGAATACAGAACACTAATTAGTTTGTTAGGATCATCATTTAGCTGCTAGATATCAACTTCCAAAGTTGGCCTCTCGGGCTGATTTCACATTGTGCAAGTAACAAACCTTATCAAAACCCTCCAACTTGGTTCTTCAAAACCTAGTCAAAATTGATCGTAGGAAGCTGAAATCAGGTGTGCTCACTTACATATGGCAGACAAACATGTTTATGAAATAATTTTGTATGAAGACGAACTGGCTCCGAATTATAATGCTTCAAAGTAGGCCATTTGAGCATATTGTGCAGGTGTATCTATGAGTGTTGAAATTGAATTTTTCATATGGGAACCTAAAATCTTGCAAAAATTGGTATGAAATTTTAGGTCCCAACACACCGGATGCAATTTTTATTAGATCACAGTCCTCTATGTGAGACTTCAAAAGTTTTTCTTTTGCCTTTGCATGGGCAAATGATGCTATCTTCATAGTCTAGACCGGGGAGAGGGAATCAAAATTGAATGGTCCTTGAAGCAGTTCCGGTTCATCAATTTCCATCATTTATTTGGTCAAGTTCAGTCTTTAACTACTTCTGCAGTGTCTCTTGCCAGAGACAGAGTTTTCTTCCCTTTTGCAGCCTTAGCACTAAAATTTGTGGTCTTCTCTATTTTACCTTCTTCTTCTTCTTCTCTTCCCTTCTCCTCTTCTTCTTGATTGATTTTCTCTTCTACTCTTTCTTCTCCTTTAGATCCGTAGTTTGCTAGAGAAACCAAAGGAGAGATGTGTGCTTCTTCATGGACTTCCTCTTCTGGAACAGAGGAATCTAAGTCCTTAGCTTTATCTTCACTTGTCTCCTTTGCCACTGTCTCAGTAGATTCTTCTTTGTCATCCATGACAGAGGGTTCATCACCTAAGTCCTCTATAATAGGAAGATTGAATCTTTTAAAGGCATTCTGGAGGATATCTTCTATTTCCTTTGCCACTTTGTCAGTTTCTCCAAGCATAAGTTGATTCATTCTAGCTTTGCTCCGAAACTCATCCTTGCAGTCCTAGAAGATAATATTCATTTGTTTAGGAGTAATGGACAGATAGAGCTGAATAACAATCTGCTCCCAGATTTCTAGATCTTTTGCTTGGGCATTGTTCTTCCTTATTTCAAGTTCCTTCTCTAAGCTTTTGGGAATCAGAGATATAATTTCAATGAATGCTTTGTTGTAGATGTTTAGATACCTGACTGTGGCATCTTGCAATATCTTCTTATCAGTTTCATTGTATTCATCATAAAATTTAACCATTGGTTGTAAGTTCTCATCCACAATAACTGATTTGATGATATCATCAATGCGGAGAGTAAGTTTTTCAACAAATTCCTCTGCCTTCTCTTCTTTGTCTAGACCAATCAAGGGTTCACCGGTTGTTTTCTTCTTCTTCTTCATTTTCTTTACTTCCTCATTTGTCTCTGTCTCTTCATCATCCTCGAGGCTTGTGTATGATCTTGTAGCCTTTGTCTTTGTTCTCTTTTCTCCTTTACCAGATGATTTTGATTCTAGTTTTGATGCCTTTGAGATCTTAGCAGTGGCAAGTGCAGAGCTCTTAGAGGACCTAGTCTGGGAGGGGGCTTCTACCAGAGCACTTTCTTTTTCTGCTTCTTCCTTTTCTTTCTCTGCCCTTTCCATCTTCTCTCTGTTTGCACCAAGTGTCTCTTTTGATATTCCATGCCTCTTGGCAAATTCTTCTACTACCCCTCCTCACTTTTTTTTTCATTTCCAATTGTCTTAACTCCACATGAATCTTCACACTCAACTCTTCAAAGGTTCCAAACCTTTCTGCCTTAGGATCCTTGGGTTGACTAAGCATGTGTTGAACATGTAGCTCTAAAATTTTCTCATCTACTTCATACCCCATTGGCATGATCCAGACTATCCTTGGCTCCACTGCCTCCATTAGGCACTGATCAGTTTCTACCATGAAGCAAACTGTATCCTTATACTTTTCAACTAGAGATTAGGGGATTCCCTCTTTGGCTTGCATCATATTCTGAAAATTCTTGAAATACCCCCAGAGTGCTATGTTTTGTGCCTTGGCATCACCAAGTCCATGCAAATAATCCTTGATTTGTATGGCAACAGGTATGTCTTTTTGCCACATCCAGCCACTAGATCTGGGTAGCTCATTCGTGTAATAGAAGAAAAAATAGAGTATCAAGCCACTATATTTGAAGGAATTCTTCTTGTCCTTCTTTATCTTCTATAGATTCTCCAAAAGTTGGTTCAGGAGAAGCTCACAAAGATCATAGTCAGCATTTTCTTCTAGCATCTAATAAGCTATGTAGATTGCAATTTTGGGTACTAAATTTTCCCTGCTGGAATGATATATCTTGTAACTAATTATCATGGAGGAAAACTTGATATCTGGATCAGTGATATCTTCTATTGTCATTGCTCTCTTATCAAATTTTGATCTTGTTGCCTCACTCACTATCTGATTCTTGACATAATTGAGAGCAGGTATCCCACCAGATGAGTGCAATCTGGTAACTGCCCTAATGGCATCCTTGGTTTTCTTGAATGGTCTCATCAACCACATAAAGTTATCATGCATTCTACTCAGAACATACCGGACCCATTCATCTTCTGCAAAATAGGGGAAATGGATGCACTGACTGAAATGCTTATCTTGGATAGCCTTGTACTAAGGTTTGAGTTCAAAAGAATCATCTATTAACTAGTTGCGATAGATATCCCTTAGCTTGGATTCCCCAAATTCCTCAATGTTAGCATGAATATATGCCCTAACATCTTCTACATGCAAAACCCCATACGGAATGTTTGAAAAGGTGCCTTGGGGATCAACTTCTAGGGATTTGTATGGATGTTTCTTGAATTTGGGACGCGGTCTATCAGTGATCTTCACAACATTTGGAGTAGCCATCTTTCAAAAGATTCAGAGAGAGATTTCAAGAACAGAAAATACCTTTTACGCTTTTAGGGTTCATGAAATGAGTTGAAAAGATCACCGGTTGACTTGAATTTTGCAGTTGATCCTTGAGAGAGATGAAGCAAACTTGTTTGCAGAGCTCTTCTTATCTTTTTCACTAATGCAAATGTGCAAATGACAAGCAAATGAACCCTTTTATCTCTGAGCAAACCCTAATTCCACATTGCAATGAATGCACAACTTAAGTCATTCCAGTTGCCTTTTTCTCCTTGTTCTACAAGAGATCTTTTCTAGATCACTGAGATAGACATAGATTTATTCTCGGTGATTAATGACAATCTATCTTCCTTTCCCCAAACATTTGATCTATCCACAGATCAAGATACCTCAAATTTGAATTATACCGGATCTAACTATGAAAATCATGTTCTTACTGGATGACAGTTAAACTAGATTAATCTCAAATGATTAACTTCTTCAAATTCCTTCCAAATCTTTCATATCTTTCCCAAGGGTTATTTAGATGTTTCTCTGAGAGCCCTTTTTGTTCACAACCTTCCATGTGCCAATTTCAGGTACCAATTCATTGGCTGGGGGAAGATATTTTCTTTTGTGACTCCCCCTAAGCCAGAGCTCATCTATTTAGTTTTCAGAAAGAATATCAACACTAGATTCTAGTGTGGATCCATCCTCAACATTTTATGTACTCCTCTTCACCCAAATCTTGTTCATCTCCCTTTGAATTTCATCCGTATTCACTTTTCCTTTTCCTTTGTCTTGGTTTTGATTATTATGTATCGGACCCTTATTGTCCTGATTCTTACTTCTGCATAACTTGGGAATATGACCAGATCTATTGTAATTGTAGCAAACAACATTTCTTTCCATATTTGACTGATATCCTCTTGATCTACACTGATTAGCCATATGTCCCATTCTATTGCATGAAAAGCATCTTCCATTAAATGAATTGCTCATTTGCATATTTCTACACTCATGAGATTTGTGACCATACCTTTTGCAATTAAAACACTGTCTGGAGGAGGATGAATTAGTCTGATTCATTCTTCTTCTACACTGATTTGCTTTATGACCAAAGTTATTGCAGTTGTGGCAGTATCCATTGAAAGATGGATATATTTGAGCATTTGGTTGCCTTACCGGAGGTCTTCTAGGTTTGTTCCTTGGCTTTCCTGATCCAAAGTTCTTCTGACTAGATCTGGAACTTTCACCTTTCTCATACCCCAAGCCTTGTTTGTCATCTACCATCTTCTGGCTTTGAAGAAGAACTTCAAGTTGAGCAGAGCTTATCTTGAATTTCTCTTTGTATTCATTTATTTTTTGAAGATCCCTTTTAAGAGTATTAATCTAATTCTTAAGTTGTTCTTCATTATCTGTAGCTTCTTCAAAATTAGATTCTAGATGCCTAATTATTCTATCCATTTTGTGGCAGTCTTCTGACTTCTCCTTGAGAGATTGTCTTAGACCATCTTTAGTTTTTCTTTTTTCTTCAATTTCTTGGGTGAATTTCATAACTCCTGATTCCATTTCATGTCTTACCCTAATGACCTCTTTTGATAACTTTTCACATAACTTGGTTTTCTCTTTTAGATCTTCATTTGTATCATTGGCTTCACCTTAACTTGCTAATTGTTGAAGAAGTTCCTTTCTCTTTTTCATAGAGATACTCAGTTTCTCTTTTAGTTCATTTATGAACTCATCAGCTGTTTGAGTCTTTCCTTCAAGTTGTTGACTTCGGAGTGAGATTGCTCAAGATCATCTAGGACAGACTGAAGTTGTTCCCTCATACCATACATATCCATTGAGATTCCCAGATCTTCCTCAAGCTGTTAGGCTTTGTTTGGAGGAACTTGGCTCTGATACCAATTGTTGATAACTAAGACGGGGGGTGAATCGGTTATCTTAATTAACTTAACTTTTTGTTCTTCTTTAATAACTAGTGTAGCATCAAAACAAATAAGCATCCATAATCATGAAAGTAGAAACAAAGTTAATTCACAGAACACAATGATTTTGACATGAAAAACCCTATTAAGGGAAAAACCACGGGGTGACTAACCCAAGAATGTATTCTCTATTAGAAGAATAGAAATACAAAAATGGCACTTTCCAATTAGGGTTCACTGCTCGAGCACACTGCTCACAAGAGGCTCACTACCTACAAGAGACTCACTATATACAAGATACAAAGAAAGTAACAAGATACTTGAACTAATGAGAAGCATCCACATATGCTGAGGTTCAATTCCAGTTAGGCTTAATACACTGATCTACTGCACAAGTCATTCTTCCTCTTCTTTGGTGCTATTGTCTTGTCACATACCGGACCTATATTACTGTTGTTACTCTGCTCCTCTACTTTTCTTCGCACTGCACACCATGCCACACACACCTTTTCATCCAAATCCATCTGGTATATATATCTGCACCAATGATTTCAACACCTTTCTAGTCGGCATCCGAAATAGTCAATATTTTCCCAAACTTTGATCTGTCAGCTGATTCCTTGATTATCAAGTGATGTGTATCAAGGAGATGCTTATAGAAGTCATCAATCATGTCGGCTAATCATGAATGATACCTTAAGAAACTTGATCACCATCAATATCTCATCCGGATTAAGGTCTGATGCTCTACCGGTCAATTCTTCCTTAGTCTACTCTGCCAAACAGGAACCCAACACTTAGGTGTTTATATCTTTTCACTCTCACATCACCAGAGGATCAATCTCTGGAATATATTAGTCAAGGTACTCCACTTGACTTCCCCAAGTCTGCGCTTAACTGAGGTACTTCTTCTGAGAGATCTAGACCTGACTGTCGGACCTTGCTACATACTCTATTCTTGCTTACTAGACCAAGATACACTTCAGTCAGTCTTCCAGTATGGTCATATCATGTCCTGCAGATGTGTGGGATGGACTTTGTTGCTATCAATGATAACACTCATGAAGACATATAGTGTCTCTTGCCAACATGAATTTCCTCTTGCTTTCTTGCTCATTTTGTCCTTCTATGTCATGAAACTGCAACAACTAATTAAATATTAATTTGTTGTTGGACTTATCTTTGTACTTTGCCTTTGCTTTTCAATCCCATTTTCATCTTTGAGTTATCAAACTAGCCAAAAACATTCCACTCAAAGAAACAAATTTTGTTAGTTGGCTATCTACACCTTCATTTATGCGAACAAATTTTCTTTTGGGAAAAATAGATTATGTTGAGTCCTTTCACATTATTCAATGTTAACTACCAAGAATCAAAGGGAAAATACTGAATGTTAATACATCTAGGGAAAAAGAATTATTAATGAAGCAACTAAACTACCATTCTAGATAGATGAATTATGAATGTAATCCAAAGTTTTTGAAATGGTTGTTAATCGAAAAGTAGAGCAACTAATTATCAGTTTAACAAGAATTGTTGTTAATCAGGTTATACTCACAAGTGTATTAACAAAGGAAACTATTTCATATATCTATTTAGGGAGTTAAAAGAAAACCCCTTGTTAAGATATTCGTCATATTCTATAACTTTATCAAGTCTTTAATTAGTTTTAAAGTTACAATAATGTAAATTATGATCATGGTTGAATCATGAATGGAATCGAGAAGTTCTTTAAAAATAGCCGTAAAACCTTAGAACAACTAATTACTATTTCTTAGGTATTAGGAATCATTATTATCCTTGATTCAGTATATTTGAAAGTTTATTGATAATGAAAATTAACTAGTTTTATTGAAGTATAAATCTCTGTAGAGAATTTCAAGTGAATCTCTTGTTGAGACATCTATCTTATTTTACAAACTTTTATTAATTCTTACTATTTTGAATTTGAAAATGAGCTTATAATGGTTATGCAAGAAAATGTTTCAAT
Organism: Cunninghamia lanceolata; assembly: GCA_027924645.1. Lineage (NCBI taxonomy): Eukaryota > Viridiplantae > Streptophyta > Pinopsida > Cupressales > Cupressaceae > Cunninghamia > Cunninghamia lanceolata. Next base: position 2,533,496 of record BSBN01000665.1, read on the forward strand.
TCTCCACTCTTGGAATAAAGTCTATTGATGTATGACAAAATAGATTATCAATATTCCTTATTTTTCAAAATCTGAATCTTTTTATATTGCCAATTGATAGAAGTGATTAAATATTTTCTAAGCAAAATGATCATGCATCTTTATCTTACTTGCATTATGATTCTTTATCAATTTTCTTATTTTGACTATGCAAGTTTTTATCTTCTACTAGATAGGTAAACCTTGTAAATAAACATCCAAACTCAAACAAATCGCAGCATTTGATATTTACGGTACCTCTGTGTCATGTTTACAGGTAATGCTATCGCATTGAACCAAGTACCTCGCACCTAACACAACTGCAACAATGACGTTTGGACACTATCCCTCTAAATAATCAGGGAGTAATAAGGGACATGTTGAAGTTAAATCCACAGGAAGGGAAATCCCCTCGGATACCTCACTAAAAAGATTAACTATAAAGAAAAGACGAGTCTATTGAAAATAGTTGTAGGATGATCAACGGAAAGACCTCATCGGGGAAATATGCGTGTTAGGTAAATTATTCACACTTGAAAACCTAAACCTCAAATACTCTCGGGAGGTGTGTTTGCAAAATACTTTCTTAGGAATTCCATCCATTGTATCACTCAAGTGGGTGGCAGTTGGCGAAGAGATGTGTACCTATTCATAGTTACATCAAACATAGTGCACAACAAAACTACATATTCGCATTAGCCATGTCGATCACATTTGAAGATGGCCTTGATCCTGTGGATACAGGGTATGTAGGCAGTCTGGATGGTGAAGGATGCCCCCAATACTCAGGTCCCTCAGATATACGACACTCTTTTATAATAAACTTTGTAATCTTGATCCCTAGTTTAAAGGTTATCTAGGTAACTTAAGAACTCTCCTAGTACTCAAAAGAATCCCCAGGGTGGATTACTTGTGCCTGGCTTTGCCATAAACTGAGGTGAGTACAAGTTGATGTTATGTGTTTCCTAGTTGACATCCTTAGTACAGTGTCTGGGCAGACTATGGTCCCCAGGAAGTGACTCATGAACCCATATTGGTCCTGAGATAGTCAAAAGTCTCTGGCCAAAGCATAATGATTCATGTCTTATTTAGCCCAGTTGGTTGTTGTTTTTACTTTTACCGTATTGGATAGAGTCTTGGTCCCTTTGACCACTAGGCCATTTGGGCACCATTTGTTCTACCCTATTTTGGGTAGCGATAAGGTCTGTTAGACATGGTTTTGTATGAACCTATTTGCCCAAAGGATAGAAGAGCCCAGGTTGGCTTAAGAATGTTCTATTTAAACGTATGGCTCATATTGGCTAAATTTTTCCTAAGTACTCAATCAAAGTCTTGATATATCACATATGAACTTGTTAATAAGGTAAAATTTTTGAAAAATTGAGTTTGGACCAAGCGGGTCCTTACATGTGCTATCAGAGCATGGTTTAAACACTCGACCTGGAGGCCTACTAACTCAAAATCGATAATAATTGGTATATAAGGTAAGAATTGTAATAGATTTAATTACAATCAATTTGCATGTTGTAAACCAAAAATTGTAGCAAGTGGTAAATCACCTCTCTCCTTGTTTTCAGAATTAAAATGGTGAAAACCCAAAACTTGCAAGAACTACGTGGAGAGGAACCGGTCAACCAAGAACTAGCTAAAAACCCACCTAAGAATCCAAATGTCGGTATAGAAGCAATTATTAATTTGTTGACAGAGTAGAGAGAAAATTTAGAAAACCTTGAGAGAACTATACAAGACTTGAAGACTAGACAGGGGACCATAGAAAACATTCTGGAATCTGAAGATGAACATCAAAGTGAGGAGGTACCCATAGCTCAAACAACTAATGAGCTAGAGTTTCCTAGGTCTTGGCAGGAAATCACCATCCTAGATATCACACAAGACCTTAAGAAGATAACTCCTCCAAAATTTGATGGTAAACATGTGGTGGATGCTACAGAAGGATGGCTCACCAAAATGGAAAAATATTTTGAGTTAAGAAACTACTCAGAGAATATCAAAGCAACTTGGGGAGCTTATCAACTAGAGGGAGAAGCTACAGTTGGTCAATAAACATAAAGGAACAATATTGTTATTCAAAGGAAAACCTAACTTGGAGGCAGTTTGTGAGCCACTTCTACGAGAGATGACTTCCACAACTATTTTATGATGAGAAGATGACTGAGTTTCTAAATCTCAGACAAGGAAATCTCACAATCCAATAGTATTGGGAAAGATTTGCGAAGCTACTAAAATATGTTCCTATCTATCAAAAGGATGAAAGGTCTCAGGCAAGGAAGTTTCTTTTGGGATTGAATACTAATATTGGGATAGAAGTGGATATGTTTGCCCCTAAGAACATGAATCAAGTATTGGAGAAGGCACTCAAATAAGAAAAGAAATTACAGGCACTATCGTTGGCAAAGCAAAAATTTTGGGACAAGCAATTTGCCTTCAAAACAAAACTAGACAATAGGGGCAACAAAGGAGCTTAGAAGAATAAGAGGAGAGACTAGGGTAGAATGGAAGCTGCTAGTAATTAGAATCACATGAATAATTACAATGGTAATGCCAAAGGGAATGATTGGAATGCCCCACCTCGAAGTTCTAATGGACCCCTTGGTGGATGTTTTATGTGTGGAGGCAATCATTATGCAAGGGATTGTTTAAAAAGGAATGGGTACAATCAGCCACAACAACCTCGGCAACATCAAATACATGCTACCATCAAGAATCAACAAGCTTGCCATCAAAATGTACCTATGGAGACAAAAGTTACACTTTTTGGTAAATCCATAACTATTTTGATAGATACTGGTTCCTCCGAGATTTTTGTTTCCCCATAATTGGTAAGCAAAATGTCTTTGTAAACTAAGAATATGGAATCATCATGGATGGTTCAATATGGTGACAAGGCTACACGGAAAGTGAACAAGTACATAAGAGGAGCCCTCATTAAGTTTCTTGAATTAGAAACTAAAGTCAACTTATATGTCACACCCCTGGGAGCCTATGACATCATAATTAGAATAAGTTTGCTAATGAGCCATAAGGCTAACATAGATTGCTATAACAAGGTGGTGGAGTGTGTAGATAATAAGGGCTGTAGAGTTAGGATCCAAGGAATTTACAAACCTATATCAGTGGGGACCATTTATGCTATGCAACTAAAAAAGGCAAGGTGAAAACGAGGAAATTAGATATTCTTAGTATCTTTAGATAAGAAGGGAGAAGAGAAAGAAGCCCCTACCTTTGAAAATAGTCCATTCCTTTGGGACTACAAGGATGAGTTTCTTGAAGATCTACCTGGATTACCTCCTAAAAGGGAATTCAATTTTTCAATCAATATATTTCTTGGAACCGCACCTATATCTAAAGCCCCATATAGGATGAACACCACATAACTCCAAGAGTTGAAAATATAGTTGCAAGAATTTCTAGAGAAAGGGTTGATAAGGCCTAGTGTATCACCTTGGGGAGCACCAACCATATTTGTAAAGAAGAAGGATGGGACACTAAGGTTCTGCATTGACTACAAAATGTTGAATAAGGCTACCATAAAGAATAGATATCCCTTGCCTCGTATTGATGATCTATTTGACCAAATGAGAGGACCCTTAGTGTTCTCCAAAATTGACCTCCGCTCTGGCTATCACCAATTAAGGATAAAAAAAGAGGACATCCCAAAAACAACATTTAGGACTAGGTATGGCCACTATGAATTTACTGGTGTTCCATTCGGGCTAACAAATGCTCCAGCCGCCTTTATGAATCTAATGAATAGTGTGTTCCATGATTTTATGGATAAGTTTGTGATTGTGTTCCTAGATGACATCTTAATATATTCCAAGGATGAAGAGGAACACTTAACCCATCTACAGGTATTCTTACAAAGGCCATATAATCATAAGTTGTTTGGGAAGTTATCCAAATGTTCCTTCTTTGAAAGGAGGGTCCACTATTTAGGGCATATCATTTCAGATGAGGGTATAGTGGTAGATTCTAATAAAGTAAAAGCCATCACTGAATGGCCTATACCTACAAATGTGACCGAAGTAAGAAGTTTTATGGGATTGGAAGGGTAAGACAAGAGGTTTGTGAAAGACTTTTCAAGGATAGCCAATACAATCACATCTTTGCAAAAGAAGAACAAAAAGTTCATTTGGACTAAGCAGTGTGATAAGGCATTTCAGGTACTAAAGGAAAGGCTAATGTCACCTCCAATTCTAAAGATGCCTGACCCTAATGGTAACTTCGCAGTAGTAACATATGCATCCATAGAAGGACTAGGAGGAATTATTTTCCAAGAGGAAGGAGTAGTGGCTTATGAATCATGGAAACTAAAAATCCATTAAGTCAATTACACCCCCCATGACCTTGAACTTGCAGCTATAGTTCATGCCTTGTAAAAATAGACACATTTCTTGTTGGGAAAACTGTTTGAGCTTAAAACAAACCATCAAGGCCTAAAATATATCTTCACTCAACCTCATTTGAATGCAAGACAGAGAAGGTGGTTAGAGTTCCTAAGTGAGTATAATTTTGAGATTGAATATATCAAGGGGAAAGAAAATAGGGTGGTTGATGCTCTCAGCAGGAGGAGACATATAATGGCCATATCCAACTTGCACATAGACCTAAAGCAACAAGTACTCTCTGAGAAGAAACATGACCCATGGTATGCTCAGGTTAAGGCATCTCTAACTAATACCTCTATGGAACCTAAGTATTTGGATTATGCTTTTGATTATGATGGACTAATGAGGTAACAGGAAGAATATATGTTCCTGATAATGCAGAACTAAGGGGTATGATCTTGACAGAGGTACATAAGGTTCCATATTAAGGACATCTGGGGGTGAATTAGATGTATGCAGATCTTAAAAGATTATATTTCTGGCTAGGAATGAAGAAGGATGTGGTAGACATAGTTGCCAGATGCCTAGAATGTCAAAGGGTTAAGGGAGAACATGTGCACCTAGCAAGACTTCTATATCCACATGATGTACCTTTCTATAAATGGCAAGTCATAAGTATGGATTTTGTCCAAGGGCTACCAATGACATCTTATAGGCACAATTGTATTTTGGTGGTAGTGGATAAACTCACTAAGATTACCCACTTCATACCAAGAAACCTAACAGATGATGCACCTGCAGTAGCCAAAAGGTTCATAAAGGAAACTTTCAGGTTACATGGAATTCCCAAGAAAATCATCTCTAATAGAGATGCAAAGTTTACTTCTAGATTTTGGACCACATTGTAGGATGCCTTAGGAACATAGTTGAACTTCAGTACAACCTATCATCCTAAGACGAATGGCTAGATAGAAAGAACCAATCAAATTCTGGAAGACCTCCTTCGTATGTATTGCATGGATCAACAAACTAAATGGGAGGAATATTTTCCATTAGTTGAGTTTTCCTACAACAACTCATTCCAAGCAGCCATAGGTATGGCACCCTTTGAAGATCTCCATGGGAGACCTTGTCAAACACCCTTGAGTTGGGATAAACTAGAAGATAGGATCCTAGTTGGCCCTGAGATGTTGAAGGATATGGATAACCAGGTGCAACTTATTTGACACAGGTTGAAGGAAGCCTCAGATCACCAGAAAAGTTATACAAATAAGAATAGGACACCCAGAAGATTTCAAGTTGGTGAAAAGGTGTTCCTAAGAGTTAAACCTAATAAAAGTTCCATCTCTTTTGGAAGGAAATCAAAACTAGTTCCTCGCTGTGTCAGGCTTTTTGAAGTACTTGAGGAAATGAATCTTGTAACTTACCACTTGGCCTTACCTCCCACACTGAGCCACATTCATGATGTGTTCCATATATCCTTGTTAAAAAAGTATATACTTGACCCTAAGCATATTCTTAATTGGAATGCCCTACAAGTGGAAGGATTTGATACAATAACAATAGAGCCATGCAGAATCATCGAGAGGTGCCAGTTCCAGCTCCGCAATAGGACAGTAGACCGATCTAAGGTCCAATGAGACTAGTACTCACCTGAGAATGCTATATGGGAAGACACAGTGGAAATGCAACAACTCTATCCGCATTTATTTTGAAAACTCTAGATAATTTATAACTTGTCAAAATTTAAATTTTTGCTTAAAGACAATGATGTTTAGATGATATAGCTAATTATGGTTAAATGATACTCTATAAACTACTTTGTTGAAGGATGGACTTTAAAAGTAGACAAGTATATTGATGTAAGCGATGCTTATTTCTATGGACTTATATGTATATGTTTGACCTTATTTCTAACATGCATCAAGATGATGTATAAATTTAGGGGAGAAGGATGTCACAACCCATGTTTGAGTTTTGAATTCAAATTAGAACACAATTGTAGGTATTTTGTTTTCAAATAACATAAAAGCCAAAAAAAATTAAAAACAAAATAATAAATAAATTTAAATGATAAATGAGGTGAGGACACTTCTAGAAAGGGCAATAAATGAGGAACTTTCCCTCTCATCCTCAAGTCAAGACTCCAATTTATGAGATGGGTCCTTTTTCTCCTTAAATTTATGACCATTAGAAAATTTGGGAAAAATATTTAGGAGTTACAAGAGTCCTTTTCTGCAAAAATTAAATAGCAATTTGGAAAATGGAAAGGAGCATTTAAATTGAAGATTTGATTGAAGATGTAAGGCTGCTCAAACTCTTCCTAGTAATATTGTTATAGATAGCCATGATAATTGTTTAAATGAACTGTTGGGAGGTACTATATGTTTTCTTTTCCAAATCTCTATGGACAAAGAATTTAAGTTATGTTTCTTATGCCAAATGGAAGTGTAAATCTATAGTCTTATCTATTAATAAGAATGCATCTTGAGATATATAGCTCCATCATTCTTGTGTGGAAAAGTGAATCAATATTATTCTTGGTATCACCCGTGTCTTTTTAATGTTTGCCTTGTTCAATGATTATGCCATGTTCTTAGTAATGTGTATTCTATTGACTTGTTTATTCGGTTTTCTCTTGCAATGATAGAGCATTTGGGCTTATATCATGGCTTGGTTGGGTAAATAATATATATAGTTGTATAAGGTTGTTAAGGGTAATTCATCATGTCAACAAGGAAAAATTTATTACCTTGACCATCCTCTGAGTCTAGTATTATTCCTTCATTATAGATTGTCTTTTGCAAAATATTTAGGATGATGATTCTTAGGCTTTATAGAAAAGTATTGCACTCCTCATAAAATAATATTATGCTTGTTCATGTGATTAAATACATTCATGGGTTGTGGAAGATAATTTCTTTAGTAAATAGAATAACTATTCTAAACATTTGATTAAATTTAATATTTAGTCATAGACCTATAATTGTACAAATGTAATATTTATAAGAGAATTAGTAAAAAGTAATTATTTCCTCAATAGTTTTTGTGTCTTGTTGTGCTTCTATTTACTGCACCTTAATAAGACTACAACTCTTCTTAACATTGGAAAGTTCTAGAGGAATTATTAGAAATTAAATTATTTGTTTTTGGAGAGACTGGGAAATATATATATATATATATTCAACTTAATTTCTCTCACCTATTTTCTAGGGTGCTGGGGCATGTACAATATACTCATTTAAATATTTCACTTGATTGTCATATATATATATATATATATATATATATATATATATATATATATATTTGTTGATGGTTATCTATGCTAGGTTTGGTTGTGTCACTAGAGAATAAAAAAAGAAAATAGAGATAATAAACCTTGGTGCATTTTTCAAAATCACCATTTTCCATGAGGTATATCTCTGCAAGCTCTTTTCCAAATAGGTAACATGTTTTGTATATACTCCCTCATGCTGGCATGCGTGGCGGGAAAGGTAGCAGGTGGCTACCGAAGAAAGATGGAGAAAGGATTGAGGCAAATGTAAGGCATAGTATGGGGGAAGGGCTAATGAAAAAAAAAGGGGGGAAGGTATGGGGGATTTACTGGGAGACTCTGAGGCTCACATAGGGGGATGCTGGCCATGGTTGTAGAATTTGGCTTTGCACCTACCAGTTATAGTGACTAGCAAGTTTCTAAAGCCTAAAAAAAAAACTTCTATTGAGGTATTCTATCAAATAGGGAGGATGTTCTCTGGTCATTTTGGTTCGGGGGTGATCTTTTTGTCTATCCGTTTAGAGGTTGTTCTAAGATGTGTTCTCTTGGGAGATGCTTTTATTTTCTACCTCTCTGTTTTCTTAGTTAAATTTTGATGATTCAGGACTATTAAGGGCTTTTGCTGTTATTTTTTTTATAATCTGGACTTGGCTTCGGCCACAATTTTTGTAATATTTTAAACTATCTTTAATCTATGTGTGTTTCTACACCTTTTTCTATTTTAAAAAAAAAAAATACGGAGGATGTTAACAAAGGTTAAGGATTTGGTCTTTACACCTGCTAGTTGCATTTACTTCAAATTTCTTGGGACTTTTTAAAGAAATCTCATTTCCATCATATCCTATAATCATGGCATTCCAATAGACTGCTTTTCTTTTAGGCATTTTTGAAACAATTACACCATCTGGCAAAAATAAAATAAAAGAAAAGAAAAATTCCCCTTTAGATATGCTTGAAAGATTTCCCTTCATTATTGCTAGAGAACTAATACTGTCCGCATTTTTATAGCGTGAGCGTATGCTTTATTTTCTTAGATTGCTTCCTTTAGTTTCACCAATAATCTCACAAGAAAATTGGCCCTATTTAAAATGATTGAAATGGTTCACATATCTCATACAACAATGTTGAAAATAAGCTACATTGTAGTGTGGCAGTCAGCACATACTCGAAGGTTCTGAACAACCCTAATAGTTGTGCTACGGGCATGTTTAAGAAACCAAATGCCAATTGCTAACTTTTCACTATGATGGCAGAGAAATAATACTACGTTCCTCCTCTTCCACAGCTTGAAGTAAATGTCTTGAATCTGGAAAATACAATGCTGCTTTCATCTTCCAACCATTTTCCCTAACATTCAATAGATCCCCTGTGCCTACAGATGAACTATCTCCAACATAAAAAAAAAATGTATTCTATTTTATAGCCTTAAATCCAACTACACCCTGGGATTATTTTAATTCCTTTATCATTCATCAATCTATCAGCTTCTAAAAGTTTGTTCCTCTTGCTCAGTCTTATGCATACACATGTTAAGTTAAATGTTTTATTTGCAGAAATTAATTGGTCTTGTAATTCCTTACATTAAGTCTATTCAAAACAGAATCTTGTAAAAGTAAACATGTAAAGATTTGCCTATTTCCAAAGAACCGCCTGTTTGATTTATTATTTTTTTCAAAAGGGATCCTTCTTCCATTAAAGAAACTGTCAATTTTCTATTTAACCTCTTGGTCAAATTATCTACAATGCCCTATCTCCATTTTCTGGAGAGAGAAAAAGGCTATGAATTATTACCCTGTTAGTTCTTCCTCTAAATTTTAAACCTTATAATGTGCTTAATATCATCTTTTACAAGATGGTTCCTTTTATTCTTTCTTATACATTCTTGAACTAAGTTAAATGTTATTAGCTGTGCAAATTACTTGGTTTGAACATATATAACATTAACAATTTAACAGTAGGCATTTCAATTAATTTTAAAAAGAAAAGTCGTAGATTAGTGTGTTGTAATATCATTCTATGTTATCTTCCTATTACAGCTACTATATTTTGGAGAGGGTGATTATATTTTTTTTTTAAGGAAAAGGTGCAGAGCATCCGTACATGTTAAGATAAAAGTGGTCAGCGAGGAGAGAAAATGACTCCAAAATATGGTGATATGACAAAAGTGTACCATAGAAGCATTCATATGGTACAATCAAAGTGGCAAACAACAAGCCACCTAAGATTTAATGCATAGTCATTAGATAAGCTACCCCAACAACGTCTGCCAAAAAGCCTGGCAGGAATAGTTGGCAGAATCCCTAGAAGATATGCCCGTTGGGTAAAAAGGACAGGGAAATAAAACCAAAGTGACTGTCCAAACATGCTATATACAGAAAGCCATAAATGCACAATTTGAATTGTCTCTCCCACCAGTGCACAGCCACAATCGCAGCCAGACCCATCACAACCCCAAGCTACACCAAACAACCACCAAGGAAGCTGCCACCAACAACAACTCCACCATCAACAACTCTGCCAAGACACCGCTCAACCACCACCAGGGCCATACACCACGAGAAACACTACCACCCAACCTACTGCCATGACCAATGCCACCGTCTGCTTAGTCAAGCACACCACCACCACTACCAAAGCCCAAAACTTTGTCTAAAATTAGATTAGTGATTATATTTATAGTGATTCCAATACAAAATCATGTGTTATAGTGTATAGATATATTTTATCATGAAAGAGATGGAAGATTTGAGATAAATTAGTTGTTTATTAAATGTATGAGTACCCTTTTATTTTTAAATTATTAGACTGGTTCTATTTTATCACTTTGAGCATTTTCTTATATAAAGTCATTTTTGTTCTCTTTGCAATAAATTTATTACATTAGGCAAAGTTTAGGAGTTTGTGTGGTTGAAAACTCTTATTTGTTTTAGGAGAGTTCAAATTTGTTAGAATTCTCTAAAAGTAGAAAAGCAAACAACTCAAAGGCTTGTTAACAAATATCATTTTAAATTGATTGTTATGTGGTAATTAATTTTCTTAAAATACTTAGTTTTATAATCAATTCAAAACAAAATTAACTTGATAAATATAAAGAAATATTTAGAGAAAGTTTTGAGTATGAATATATTGTTGTAGAACCTCAAATTTGAGTGGGTTGGTGTAAAATTAGATTAGTAATTCTCTTTATCTCATTCTTGTGGTTATCTTTAGAAAATATGCATATATGTATCTCTATATTTTAATATACTATCTGTTGCATGTATTGATTATTTGGGAGACTTGAATATTATGTCTTTTTCATTTTAGAACAGCTTTTCATATTTATCAATCCATATAATATTTTTCTGGGTTTTAATCCATTTTGACTTAGCTATTCAAAACATTTTGAAGTTTTTAATTTTATCTAGAAATTTAAAAGATATGTTTGTTTTAGTAAAACTGTGTAGTTCTATTTTACTTAGTTAAAATAGGTATTTACCTTGCATAAAAATAATACCAAATTTCGAGTTTTTTTTAATAGATCACCTTTAGTGGTGTAGTGATAGATCATTGAATTATGTTCAAAAGCCCCTTTAAATACATATATTTGAGATGTATTGTCTTGTTATTTGACTATGTAACTTTTTCACTTGCAAAAGGGATAATATATTTTTTTTACTATGTAACCTTTTCACTTGCAAAAGGGATAATATATTTTTTTGGTGAATAAAACTTACATTTTCTTCATTAATTAATGACATTCTACTTTAGTGATTAATTAATTGTAGTCAATAAATTTGTTTATGGATGGATATGTTAGAATTTCTAACTCAGTGGTATTAGGTAAAAGTAAGATTTAGCTCTTAACAAATGTTCACATAGTTATATATAAATTTAGCATTGAATGTGTCTTGCAACTATCTTATGAATTTATGATTGAATCTTAGTGAAGGGATCTAATGTATGAATTCTTTTCTTGGTAAAACAAGTTGAATGGTTTCTGTATTTTAATTGTTATTCTTATTATTGAGTGGAAATGTGAAACTGAGGTTGTGTATGTAAAGTTGCATAATGCTGAGTTTATTGCATCTCTTATTAGACAACCAAGCTGAGTTGGGAGTCCAAGTCATCTGAACTATGAAGCCTCTGCGCTTTCATAGGCAAGGCCATCTAGGATGAGCCCCCAAGGCATAGGTCGGGCCCTTAGGACATGTCTTCTTCACTCTTTCATTGTAATTTTACTCTAGAAAAGAAATGTACTCTATCTATTTTACAAATTATAATGTATTATCTTATGAAATATTGCTTCTATATTCTTTACACTTAGTTATTGTCATTGTGTATGGGAATTTTCTGAATCAACTTTGTTGTAAGTTATGAGTATTTGTGTTGTGTGCATGTTCATATAAGTTGGGCATGCCATTAGGATGATGATCTATTTTCTCATGTGATGTGATTATTTTCATTTGGATAGATCATGGATTAGTATGTGAATCTTAGTATATTACTGTATGTGAACCATAACATATTGGATAAGAAATCTCATTTAGCATTATATTCATCTTGTGATACTTTGCATGTTGCATAGGGGTAAGTCCACAGTACTACAATTTTCTCTTGTATTTATGTATTGTAATTATGTTTATGTTGTGTCCTTTTTGGGTTCTTGTTTCATGGGTGCCTAGGTGGGGCATTATAGAAGACTTGGAATTTCCTCCCTAAAGGTTGTAATTTTCTATAAATTTGCATGGGATGTTGAGAAAGAGGACACGGCAAGAGAGAGGTATTCTATCGAAGCAAAGATTAGAGCAGCCAAGCCCAAAACTATGTGAAATTTTGGGTATTATCGCTACTTGTTTTATCTCTTGTTGGGGATAAGTCTAAGCATCTATGGAATCGGCCAAATTTGTTATTGGGCCTTAAGTATTGTAAATGTTTTAAACCATTTTATTTCAAGTAGGATGAAGTATATAACTAACAAACTGTAGGTGAATAAAGGAGTTGTAGATAATTTTCAGTCTGGTTTTCTTAAATTGGTTTTCTATTTTAGATTCTAAGAACTTTGCTCAATCGAAAGAGGCATTTGTTCATTTTCTTTAACAATGACAAGATTTTGAAATTAAAAGATTGGTATTCTCTTTTTCTTGGAGTTTGACGTTACACCAACTGGTTGTAGTTGCTTGAAAGTTTTTAAAGCCACTTCAACAATTCCATTTTTGTGTGATCCTGCAATCATTGCATTTCTCTAGGCTTTTTGTCCAACAGTTCACTCGCCATATATGTGCATCTGTCCTTAAGGTCTGATGGATGCCCATTCCCTGTTTCAAGGCTTCAGTCTAGGCATAGATACACAGGATACTGGCAAAGGTTGACGTGTCTAGCTTGACACTCACCAGTTGCATTTGCTTAAAAGTTTCTAAGGCCTTTTCAACAAACCCATTTTTTTCATACTTTGCTATCATGGCATTTCATGAGATCACATTTCTTTGAGTCATTTTGTTAAATAGTATTCGTGTAGCGTCTATGCTTCCACATTTTGCATGCATGTCTACTGGGGCACTTGCAACTACAACAAAGACAAAATTCCTCCTTCCTTTATGCTTGGATGGTTGTCCATACCCTGATCCAGTGCCACGCAAGCATATGCAGGGAGGATGTTAGCAAGGTTTTGTTGAATTTAGTTTTACACATGCCAATTTCATTTGCTTCAAAGTTTCTAAGGCTCTTTGTTTTTTACCTCCATTTTATGCTTTGAAGGACGTCCATACCCTGTTCTAGGCAGAAAACAACATACAGTTCTAAGTGTTCCAAAATCACTGAACGAAGCTGGTTAAATATGAAGAAAATGTTTAGAAAGTTAAGATAGATAATTCACAAGATACTCAACTACATTAGAATCATAAATTTACCAAGTCCCATCAGGCTAAACTTAAACAAACGATTTATAAAATTTATCTCTTTTTTTCAGTTGCAGAAGAAACAAGTCATATAGTTCTTTATATAATCTAGATTACAAGGGTGAGTATTTAAGTACTCACCCAACCCATGACCAAGTAAATCTTTGTATCCGATAAAGCTTTGGCCATCTATAATATACAGATTTGCAAACAGCAAAAATGCTTTGAGTGAAAACAGAGATGAATTAGAAACAACTAATTGTGTTTGGAGTAAAAAAAATATACTAAATTTATTAATGCTAGGAGCTAATATAAGAATTAGCTGAGCAATCTATAATAAAAAGAACTAAAGTCTAAATTCATTAGGATCTTGTGCCCAACATAAAACTAACTAGCTTAGCAATTGAATAGTAGAGCCCCAAACAAAGCACCTTACTAATCAACGAGATTCACCCACATTAATTCTTCACAAATAGCAGAGGTTCAAATGTAAAGAAGTAGTAATGGAGGCATAGAAATAGCAGAGGCTCAAATCTTATGCTAATAATCAAGAATAATACACAGAATGCTCAATGTAATGTAGTATTTCTTACTCAATTCATTGCCATAACAAAGGTTCAATTATATGGCAACAAACAAAAGATACACAATTATATTATCACCAAAGCTTGCAGACTAATGAAACTCCTTCACATTAAAATCTGAATCCACCTCGGTTTCTTTCCAAAAAAACTCTTTCCTCTTAATCTGCATTCTACTACACCTTATGTTCCCACTCTTATTCCAAGTTAGATTACATATTTGTAGGCTTATGTACAAGAGGAATAAGTAATGCGAACCAATCAGTTGTAACTGTGTCTAATGAATTTCCTCTTGCTTTCTTGCTCATTTTGTCCTTCTATGTCATGAAAGTGCAACAACTAATTAAAGATTAATTTGTTGTTGGACTTATCTCTGTACTTTGCCTTTACTTTTCAATCCCATTTTCATCTTTGAGTCATCAAACTAGCCAAAAACATTCCACTCAAAGAAATAGTTTCTTTTAGCTAGCTATCTACACCTTCATTTATAGGAACAAATTTTCTTTTCGGAAAAATGGATTATGTTGAGTCCTTTCACATTATTCAATGTTAACTGCCAAGAATCAAAGGGAAAATACTGAATGCTAATACACCTAGGGAAAAAGAATTATTAATGAAGCAACTGAACTATTATTCTAGATAGATGAATTATGAATGTAATCAAAAGTTTTTGAAATGGTTGTTAATCGGAAAGTAGAGCAACTAATTATCAATTTAACAAGAATTGTTGTTAATCAGGTTATACTCATGAGTGTATTAACAAAGGAAACTATTTCATAAATCCTTTTAGGGAGTTAAAGAAAAACCCCTTGTTAAGATATTTGTCATATTCTATAACTTTATCAAGTCTTTAATTAGTTTTAAAGTTACAATAATGTAAATTATGATCATGGTTGAATCATGAATGGAATTGAGAAGTTCTTTAAAATAGCCGTAAAACCTTAGAATAACTAATTATTATTTCTTAGGTATTAGGAATTATTATTATCCTTGATTAAGTATATTCGAAAGTTTATTAATAATGGAAATTAACCAGTTTTATTGAAGTATAAATCTCTGTAGAGAATTTCAAGTGAATCTCTTGTTGAGACATCTATCTTATTTTACAAACTTTTATTAATCATTACTAGTTTCAATTTGAAAATGAGCTTATAATGGTTATGCAAGAAAATGTTTCAATTCTCCACTCTTGGAATAAAGTCTATTGATGTATGACAAAATAGATTATCAATATTCCTTGTTTTTCTAAATTTGAATCTTTTTATATTGTGAATTGATAGAAGTGATTAAATATTTTCTAAGCAAAATGATCATGCATCTTTATCTTACTCACATTATGATTCTTTATCAATTTTCTTATTTTGATTATGCAATTTTTTCTCTTCTACTAGATAGGTAAACCTTGTAAATAAACGTCCAAACTCAAACAAATTGCAACGTTCAGTATTTACGATACCTTTGTGTCACATTTACAGGTAATGTTATCGCTTTGAATGAAGTACCTCACACCTAACATAGCTGCAACAACAACGTCTGGGCACCGTCCCTCTAAATTGTTAGGGAGTAATAAGTGACATGTTGAAGTTAAATCTGCAGGAAGGGAAATCTCCTCGGATACCTCACTAAAAAGATTAACTATAAAGAAAAGATGAGTCTATCAAAAATAGTTGTAGGGACGATCAACAGAAAGACCTTGTCGGGGAAATATGCGTGTTAGGTAAACTATTCACACTTGAAAACCTAAACCTCAAACACTCCTAGAAGGTGTCTTTGCAAAATAGTTTCTTAGGAATTCCATCCATTGTATCACTCGAGTGGGTGGCAGTCGGTGAAGAGCTGTGTACCCATTCACAGTTACATCAAACATAGTGCAAGACATAACTACATATTCACATTCACCATGTCAATCACATCCCAAGAGGGCTTTGATCCCATGGATACAAGGTATGTAGGTAGTCTGGACAGGGAAGGATGCCCCCAGTACTCAGGTCCCTCGGATATAGGATACTCTTTTATAATCAACTTTGTAATCTTGATCCGTAGTTTAAAGTTTAGGTAGGTAACTTAAGAACTCTCCTAGTACTTAGAAGAATCCCCAGGGTGGATTACATGTACCCAGATTTGTCGTAAACGGAGGTAAGTACAAGTTAATGTTATATGTTCCTGAGTTGACATTGACAGTAGTGTCTGGCCAGACTGTGGTCCCCAAGAAGCGACTCATGAATCTGTATTGGTCCCAAGGGAGTCAAAAATATCTGGCCAGAGCATAATGATTCATGTCCTATTTACCCTGGTTGGTTGTCGTGTTTACTTATCCCATATTGGATAGAGTCTTGGTTTGTTTGACCATTAGGCCATTTGGCCACCATTTGTTCTAGCCCGTTTTGGGTAGCGATAAGGTCCATTAGACTTGGTTCTATATGAACCTATTTGCCCAAAGGATAGAAGAGCCTGAGTTGGCTTAAGAATGTTTTGTTTGAAAGTATGGCCCATATTGGCCAAATTTTTCCTAAGTACTCAATCAAAGTCCTGATATATCACATATGAACTTGCTAATAAGGTAAAAATTTTGAAAAATTAAGTTTGGACCAAGCAGGTCCTTACAGTTGGTTGCACTGTTTTCTCCACATGCTCAACTTGAAAATTCAGAATACATTGTGTCAATGCATGGAGAGCCATTGTTAAAGAGTGAAGAATTACCAAGTATCCTGAATTACGCTGGTCAAACAGAGAGACCAACCTGAGATTACACTGAGAATGATGAAGCCATTGTCAAATATTTACATGCTTATGATGGACTTCTAAGACTACACCACAAGAAAGGATATATGCTCCTCCCTCACCCAGAAGACTATTTTGGGAGTTAGAAATAAATCCTTCAGATAGAAGCAAATTCAAATTTACCACCCACTCCTCAAAAGTTTGAAGGACACCCATTCCTAATAGGGGACACTATCGACATCAATGTTGGAACAGCTGAGAAACCAAAGATGTGAAATTAAGAGGAGAATTAAAAGATGAAGAACTAGAAGAATATACAGAATTCCTCATCAAATATTCAGACATGCCAAGGTTAGATCCAAAAATTGTAGTCTACAATTTAGTGATGAAACTAGGCGCAAAACTAGTGAAGAAAAAACTAAGGCCCATAAAGCCACAGGTGGCTGAAATGGTAAAGGAGGAATTGAAGAAATTATTGAATGTCGGCTTCATCAAACTGGTATACTATTCAAGATGGGTGTCAAACATTGTCCTAGTTCTAAAAAAGAATAGAAAATTTTGGATATACCTCGACTTTAGAGACATCAATCAAGCTTGCCCAAAAGATGATTTTCCCTTACCATCCATCGATCAAATTGTCAATTCGACTATAGGATATGAGATTCTCTCTCTCATGGATGGGTTTTCAAGATATAACCAGATCAAGATTTTAGAAGTTGATCAAAACAAAATAATGTTCACCACCCCTTAGGGAAAATTCTATTACAAAGTCATGTCATTCAGGTTGGAGAATGCAGGAGCAACCTACCAAAGGGCAATGACACATATCTTCCATGATTATATCCACAAGATAGTTGAAACTTACATTGATGATCTTTTGGCTAAATCAGAACAGAGGTCAAAACATGTGGAAGATCTTCAGAGTCACGATAGGAAATTTGTTTGGTTTCATTGTCTCATGAAGAGGAATAGATGTCGATCTAGCCAAAGTCAAAGTAATCTTAAATACAACCCCACCAACGAGTGAAATAGCAGTAAGAGCCTTTTAGGGACAATTAGGCACAAGCAGGCACTTCATACTAGACATGACTTTCAAAATTCACCCAATCAATCAGTTACTAAAAAAGCAAGTTGGCATAACTTGAATGGTAGATTGTCAAAATGTATTTGAACAAGTGAAGAAATTCTTGCTAACTCCACCCACTGTAATGCCACAAAAACATGATAAACCATTTATCTTATACCTCAGAGTAATTGATATCTCTGTAGCATGCATGCTAGCTCAGGAAGATGAAGGTGGGAGAGAAAGAGCCATATATTTCATAAATTGAACCTTATTGGAATATGAGAAGAACTACACTCAAGCTGAAAAAGAATTCCTAGCAATAGTTTTTGCAAATCGGTGACTATGACATTACATGTTGAATCAAGAAACTAAGGTTATGATATGATTTGAGCAATTGAGGACTTTTCTAAATCAGCCCATGTTATCAAGGAGAGTTGGTTGGTTCATAACATTATTAAGTGAGTTTGAACTAACTTATGTCAATCAAAAATTGGTCAAAGGACAAGTAATAGTAGATTGGTTAGCAGACAATCCGGTTCCCCAAGAGGAACCCATAAATGAAGATTTCCCTAATGAAGAAATTTGTGTAGTTGACCTTGAGAAATATGCCACCTCGTATTGGTACAGAGATGTTGTGAACTACCTCTCAAACAAGACTTATCCTGAGAACATGACCCCTTTGGGAAAGAGATGATTATGTGTCCTCACTGCAAGATATGTTTTAGTAGATGATGTTCTCTATCGAAGGGCCTTAGACGAAATGCTACTTCGATGTGTTGATAAAGGAGAAGCACGCAAGATCCTAGAGGAATGTCATAGTGGAATCTAAGGACACTTTGTTGGTCATGCCACGACAAGAAAAATACACAAAATGGGATACTTCTAGCTGTGTTAACAAGGAGATGTGATTAAATTCATGAAAAGGTGTCTGAAATGTCAGGCTTACACTCATGTTTACCACACACCAACAAGAGATTTACAACCATCATTACCCCATGGCCCTTTTCTACTTGGGGCTTGGATTTGGTGGGGAAAATTCCCCTCCATCAATGGATGGACATCTGTTCATCATCACTGCAATAGAATATTTCATAAAAGGGGTAGAGGTCATGCCTCTCACTACAGTTTCATGGACTGTGATTGCTAAATTCATACTGAATCAAATCATATGTCGTTTCAGGATCCCCCAAGTGATAGTAATAGATAATGCCTCATCATTCAAAATTCCATAGGTAAGAGAGTTATGTGAGAGGTTTCACATCAATCATAACTCTCCTTTAGTCTACTATCCCCAAGGGAACAGATAGGTAGAAGCCACGAACAAAACTTTGAAGTCAATACTGGTCAAAATCATAAAAGACTCTAAAAGAGATTGGCATTTGCAACTATATCCATCTCTATGGGCTTATAGAACAAGCATAAGGACCCCAATCAGGACTACCCCTTATGCCCTCACTTTCAGGTCAGAGGTAGTGTTACCATTTGAAGTAGAGTTACCTAGTCTATGTTAGAGTGGTGAGGATACTGAGAGGGGGGGTGAATCAGTATCCTAGATATTTTTTGCTTTTAGTAGAAATAAAACTCCTTTAAATTTTAGATAAATACATTCAACTGAACTGATTAAATGCATATGTCCATTGAATAAAATACATCTGTATGATTATGTACAAGTAAGAAATTGAAATATTCAACAATAGATTGAAAGCATACCACAGAAATTAAAGACACAACTATTTGTCCTGAGTGGAAACCCCCTAGCATAAAACCACTCAAAAAAGTGCCTCACTGGCTTAAAATCTCACTGATTACAGGCCTCATTGGCTTACAACTTGCATCATTGGCATTTTTAACAAAAAACATCTTATGAAAATTTACATACAGAGGAATACTCTGTTTCGCTTCACTCCTTATATAATATAAATAATGCATGAACCACACTTCTTTTTTTTATATTCACTGCATTATTCACACTATATAAGTACACATATATATCATGTACAAAATAAAACCACATTTTGTTTCTCTATTTTTCAAGTAAAACTATTTATTGGAGGTTCCATAATTGTTATACAGTTTGTCTGATCGAATACCCAAAACTTTTTAGTTATAAACCAAAAACCAGGTAAGATATGTCATGAACCTTAACCAGAGTCACAAAGTCTTATTGAATCATACTAAATGCTCAACAGGAATAGAACAACATATTCATGATATATTTTCCAAAACCTTAACCAGGGTTGTAACCCTGATTCACATCAAAGATTTTCTGATAGCGGAAAAACTATATGTATTCTTTTTAAAAGAAAATATCTCAAAAGACACATTTCCCCTGAATCATTCACGATAGCTTATAATTGTCAAAATAAAAATTTATGCAAGAGTAATCATAACTTCCATAGTCAAAAATAGATGAAATAAGAGAAGGGAAATCATGACAATATCACCTGCTGCCAGAAGTCAAACCGATTGCCGTGAAATCTAGAACTTCCATCCTCATCATTTCTGCGTAGGGTATGAAACCCTAAGAATGGAGCATATAACCGAAGCTTGAACATTATCCTATGAAGAAAGAGAAACAAAGAATGCCTTTTTCCCACTAGTCACCATGTAACCGGAGCTACAGGTAACCCTAAAGAGACTGGTGACTTTCAACATAGAAAAACTTGCATTTTACCATATGGAAAACTTCATAAACCTATTCAAGAGGTCAACACTTAAGAACATGCCAGTGAAGAATATGTGTAACATGTGGTGCTCACTAGGAGAATGATACAAGATACACTCGACCATGGTGAATCACTTAACATTGCAAGCCATAGACCATAGCTCATAAGGAGTAATAAAACTGTTGCCATGTGTTTCAAAATCACTACATTAGTGCATCATAATGGGGACAATATAATATGTGAATATGATTAAAGAAGCCAGCCCATGTTGAACTGATCAAGACATAAAGATGCCTTATAAAGGATGCCAATCCAAGCTTTACAGAACGTGAACCCAAGATCAAAGATTGATGCCATAATAGCGTAATGCTCACTGAAATATCATGCTAACAAATCTAATAAAAAATACATCAATACCTGATATTGTAGAACAAAATATCATAGAGGCCACATAGGCAAACCCTGAAGCATCATCTGAGTAAATGAAATGTTATGCAAACTATAACAATATCATAAGGATGCTTTTGACAAAGGAACCAAGCTATCCACCATCAATATCCTGAGGATGCTTTTGTGAGCTTTTGTGATCAATAAAGAAACCAAGCTATCTAGTGTGATCAATAAAGAAACCAAACTGTCAAACCAAGTTGACGAACTAATATCATGTATTAAAGTCATGTATTCCATGGAAACATAGATAGACCACAAAGTGCAAGGTGGAAGAGCATGAAACCCAACATCATAAAACCAACAAACATGTGTTTGAACATCAGGGACAACAACTAAGGAGAAGAAGGAAACCAACAATACTCCCCCTTTGTCAATGATGGGAAAACACAAAAACACAGCAACAACATCTTTGATTCTTCTCCCCCTTTTTCTCATCAGGACAAAGGCAGGGCATAAAACCAAATGGCTAATTAGAAGAATAGATCAATTAGACCAAGACTTACATAGCATCGAGAATTATCCAGAAGATCTGAAACAAGAAGATGATATATGTACCAGAAAGAAATAATAGAAAGTAGAAACAAACAACAACTGTGTATACTGTTGATGAGAACCCAAGAGAACTGGTACATGAAGCTAAAAATTGTTAGGGCAAAGAAATATGCAAGAATCTCCCCCTGAGTCCAAGATCTGAGAAACATTAATGCAGAGAAGAAAAAGAGAGAACCCCAAGCTTATTCCTAAGACCCTCAAAAACTACTCTAGGAAGTGGCTTAGTAAATATATCAGCCACTTGATCAGCTGAAGAAACATAGTCCAATATAACATCATTGGGGAGAACTTCATCACGAAGAAGTGATATCTGATATCAATATGCTTGGTAAGAGAATGCATCATAGGATTTTTAGAGATATTGGTTACACTGACATTGTCACATAGAATTCTGACAGGCTTACAAATAGTAACTTTGTAATCATTCAAACTCTGAACCATCCAAAGGATCTGAGTGCAACAAGTGGCAGCTGCAATATATTCAGCCTCAGCTATAGATAGAGAAACATAATCTTTCATTTTGCTATGCCAACCAACTAGCCTTCCACCCTGAAAGAAAGCACCACCTAAAGTGCTTTTTCTATCATTAAGACTGCTAGCCCAATCAACATCTGTGTATGTTGTCAGTGTGAAATCTGAATACCTAGAATACCAAAGTCCATAATCAAGTGTTCCTTGTATATATTTAAGGATCTTTTTTACTACGTTTAGATGAGCTTGTTTAGGAGCAGATTAAAATCTAGCTACTAAACAAACCGCATGCATTATGTTAGGTCTAGTGGCAATCAAATACAACACGCTACCTATCATAGACCTATAAAAAGTATGATCAATATCAGGCTTGTCAACATCAGCACTCAGTTTGCAACCAGTTTCCATAGGTGTACTAATAGAATTACATTCATTCATCTGAAATTGTTTCAACATTTCTTTTGCATATTTTGTTTGAGAAAGAAATATACCTTCTTTGAGTTGGGAAACCTGTAAACCAAGAAAAAATGAAAGTTCACCCAGCATTGACATTTCAAACTTTGCAGTCATAACCTGTGGAAAATATAGGCTGAGTTCATTATCATCACTGCCAAAAATAATGTCATGCACATAGACAACCACTATTAAGATGGAATCATTTTTGGTCATAAAGTACAAATTACTATCAGCAGCACCTCTAGTGAACCCTTGTGACTGTAAATGTTTGTCTAGTTTAGCATACCAAGCTCTAGGAGCTTGTTTAAGCCCATAAAGAGCCTTTTTCAACCTGTAAACATGATGGGGTTTGTCCTTTCTAACAAAATCTTCCAGCTGATCCATATATACCTCCTCTTCTAAGTCTCCATTTAAAAAAGTTTTTTTTACATCCATCTGATAGACCTTAAAATTTTTATAAATAGAATATGCAAGGAACAGTCTGATTGCTTCTAGTCTAGCTATAGGAGCAAAGGTTTCATCAAAATCGACACCTTCTATTTGAGAATAACCCTTACACACCAGTCTAGCTTTGTTTCGAATAACAACTCTATTTTCATCAAGGTTATTCCTGAAAGCCCATTTAGCCCCAATAATATTTTTATCTTTTGGTCTTGGAACAAGTTCCCAATTGTTATTTTTCTCTATTTGGGCTAACTCATCTAACATAGCCTGAACCCACAAGTCATCTTGACTAGCTTCAACATAGGTTTTAGGTTCTAATTGAGACACTAAACAAATATGAACCTGCTGATTTGCTTGAGCAGTTTTTCTTCTAGTTTGTATGCCAGAATCTAAGTCACCAATAACATGTTCACTTGGATGATTCTTTTGCAACAATCTTCTAGAAGGAGTATAAATAGAATATTTAGGAGTATTAGTTTTAGGACTTACTGATTATCCTTGAGGCTCTTTGGGATCTGATTCTTCTTCCGATTTCTCTAACTCTTCTTTTGTGCTTGGCTCTTCTTGAATGATTTCTTCAATTTGTTTAAACTAAGGTTGTTCTTCTTGCTGCAAATTCTCAACCACTTTGATATTAGAGCTCTCAACTATTCTTCTTAATCTCTTATTATAACATTTGTAGGCCTTGCTATGAGTAGAGTAAACTAGGAAGATGCCTTCATCACATCGTGATTCAAAACTTCCTAGATGATCTTCTCTTCTTATATAACATTTGCTACTGAAGATTTTAAAATAAGATACATTAGTTGTGTTACCATACCAAAGTTCATAGGATGTGTACCTAGTTTTGACTCTTATTTGTACCCTGTTTAAGGTGTAGACTGTTGTATGAACTACTTCTTTCCAGAAAGCATTTGATAGTCTAGCATCCTAAAGCATAGTTCTGGCCGTCTCTTTTACTATCCTATTCTTTCTTTCAGCCACCCCATTTTGTTGAGATGTTCTAGGAGATGCAAACTATCTTTTTATGTCATGTTTTTCACAATATTCGAGAAAAGCAATAGAAGTATATTCTCCTCCATTATCAGACCTTAAATATTTCAGTTTTAAATTTGTTCCTCTTTCTACCATGCTTTTAAAAATACTAAATTCCTCTAAAGCCTCAGATTTATGCTTTAAAAAAGTGACCCAAGTCATTCTTATGTAATCATCTATGAATAACATAAAATATCTTTCACTATTTAAAGATTTTGTTCTTGTTGGACCACATAAGTTAGTGTGAACCAACTGGAGAGGTTCTGCAGAAAACTGTTCTTTAGATTTATTAACATTTCTTGTTTGTTTACCTTGCTGACACTCTTTACAAATCAGATTTTCAGGCTTAGAAATAGCAGGCATATGTCTAACATTTTTGTTGTGACTGATTTTAACTAAGTTATCAAAATTTATATGCCCCAACCTCATATGCCAAAGTTTACTTTCCTCAATTTGACTCATAAAGCATAAATTGTTTTTGCATTCATTAGCAGATCCATGTAGATTATAAATGTTACCTTTAGTTCTCAAACCTGAAGTAATGACCTGTTTTGAATTTTTGAGAATCTTGCAGCCTTGTGATGTGAAAACTACATCTAATCCACTATCACAAATCTGACTTACACTCAATAGATTATGAGTTAGACCTTCAACAAAATAAACATCTTCTAGAGGTCTGTTACCTTCTAAAAGAACTGCACCTTTTCTTGTGATCTGTAAACAATAATCATCACTGAACTTAATTGATCCACTTGAGCAATTTTCAAATGAAGTAAATTTACTTCTATCTCCAGTCATATGATGGGAACATCCACTGTCTATAATCCAGATTTTATTTTTCTTTACATGAAATGCAACTTCAACAATCATATCCTTGTTGTTTTTGGGCACCCATTTCATTTTGAGTTCCTTAGTAAGAGAGACAATATCTGATTTACAAAACTTGGCAATATGTCCAAGTTCTTTGTAGTTGAAGCATCTTATCTTGTTTAGAAAATTAAAGGTCCTGCCATTCAAAAAATTGGGCTTCTTTCTAAAAACAAACTTACATTCAGTTGATCTATGCCCATATTGATAACAATAAAAATAATAACCAAAGAATCTAAAAGGCATTTTACCTTTAAACCGATTATCATTAGAGCATTGACCTTTTGAGAAGCCTAGACGAGTCATGTCTTTATACTCTTTTTGTTTACCTAGCATATCAGTGAGTTTATTGCTACTGTTACACATTTCAAGTTCTTTTCTTAGTTTAACTATTTCAGCCTCCTTGGAACAACACTCTTTATCCTTGGATTTTAACTATTCTTGAGTATCTGAAAGAATTTTTCTATTTTTTTCAAGACTTAATTTTAAATCAGAAATCTATTTTTCTTGATTAGACATTAATTTTCTTTGCACTCCATTTTCCTTTTTAAACCTTCTAATTTCACCAAAAACAGATTTTAACTCTCCTTCTAAGTCAACTTCATTTTCAGACATTTCTACTTGCCCTTCTTCTGAAGCAGCAATAATTGCTTCCATGAAGAGTGTTTCATCTATTTCATCAGAAGACTCCTCTGACACACTATCTATTATTCCAGCAATTAGACTCCTTTTCTTAAAAGTACTTTTCTTGTTAATGTTGAAAGGTTTTTTCTTATACTATTTTCTATTATCTTCTTATTCACTGTCAATTTCTAGATTAGGACACTTTGCTGCATAATGTCCTATTTTTCCATAGTTGAAGCATTTAAAAGGTAATTTTCCTTTATATCTACTTGAGCCTCTTCTAAGTTTACTAACAAAAATAGATTCATCTTCACTGATATTTTTAGATTCATGACTGGTTTCAATTTCTTTTTTCACAATTTTAAAAGTTGCTTCCTTAACTTCTTTACTGGGGTTTTCATTTTCCATTCTCATTTCATATGCAGTAAAGACTCCTAGAATAGAATCAATAGTTATAGTTTTTGGGTCTTTATCTTCAACCATTGAGGTTTTGGAGTCATATTTGGGAGTTAAGGTCTGTAAGACCTTCTTAACCATAGTTATCTCTTCTAGTTTCTTCCCTAGACCTCTAATACTATTAACAGTTTCCTGAACTCTTTGAAGATATTCATCTATCTTTTCATCATCTTTCATTGTCATTCTTTCAAACCTTTCTCTAAGAGATTGTAACTTAGCTTCTTTAATGCTTTCATCTCTTTCATAAATATTTGAAATTTTATCCCAAATACTTTTCGTTGTATCACATTCCATAACTTTATCTAAGACTTCATTAGTCAAACCACAACAAATAGCACTAGCATCTTTTGAGTCACAATCAAGTGCCTTTTTTCATCAGCATTAAATGGTTTACGTTTGATAGTATAGCTAGTTTCAATGGCTTCCCAGACATCATATCCTAAAGCTTTGATATGATGAGTCATTCTATATTTCTAGAAAGTATAATCTGTACCATCAAATAATGGCGCCTTGGATGAGGAAAGACCATCTTGAAAAAACATGGTTACCACTCAACCAAGAATCCCCTTAGGCTGATTAGGCCTTAAATACAAAGGGTTTGGCTCTCATACCACTTGTTAGAGTGGTGAGGATACTGAGAGGGGGGACTGAATCAGTATCCTAGATTTTTTTTCTTTTAGTAGAAATAATTGTAGAAACTGATTTAAATTCTAGATAAATACATTCAACTACACTGATTAAATGCATATGTCCATTGAATAAAATACATCTGTATGATTATGTGCAGGTAAGAAACTGAAATATTCAACAACAGATTGAAAGCATACCATAGAAATTAAAGACACAGTAGTTTGTCCTAAGTGGAAAGCCCCTAGCATAAAACCACTTGAAAAAGTGCCTCACTAGCTTAAAATCTCACTGATTATAGGCCTCACTAGCCTACAACTTGCCTCATTGGCATTTTTAACAAAAACTATCTTATGAAAATTTACATACAGAGGAATACTCTATTTCGCTTCACTCCTTACTTATAAAATATCAATAATCCATGAACCACACTCCTTTTTTTTATATTCATTGCATTATTCACACTATATAAGTAACATATATATATCATGTACAAAATAAAACCACATTTTGTTTCTCTATTTTTCAGGTAAAATTGTTTATTGGAAGTTCCATAACTGTTATACAGTTTTTCTGATCAAATACCAAAAACTTTTTAGTTATAAACCAAAAACCAGGTAAGATATCTCATGAACCTTAACCAGAGTCACAACGTCTTATTGAATCATACGAAATGCTCAATAGGAATAGAACAACATATTCATGATATATTTGCCAAAACCCTAACCAAGGTTGTAACCCTAATTCACATCAAAGAGATTTTCTGATAGCGGAAAAAGTATATGTATTCTTTTTTTTTTTAAATATCTCAAAAGACACATTTCCTCTTAATCATTCATGATAGCTTATAACTATCAAAATAAAACTTTATGCAAGAGTAATCATAACTACCACAGTCAAAAATAGTTGAAATAAGAGAAGAAAAATCATGACAATATCACCTGCTTCTAGAAATCAAACCGATTTCCATGAAATCCAAAACTTCTATCCTCATCATTTCTGTGTAGGGTATGAAACCCTAAGAATGGAGTGTATAACCGAAGCTCAAACATTATCATATGAAGAAAGAGAAACAAAGAATGCCTTTTCCCCACTAGTCAGCATGTAACCAGAGCTACAGGTAACCCTAAAGAGACCGGTGACTTTCAACGTAGAAAAACTTGCATTTTACCATATGGAAAACTTCATAAACATGTTCAGGAGGTCAACACTTAAGAACATGCCAATGAAGAATGTGTAACATGTGGTGCTCACTAGGAGAATGATACAAGATACATCCAACCATGGTGAATCACTTAAACAACATTGCAAACCATAGACCATAGCTCATAAGGAGTAATAAAACTATTGCCATGTGTGTCAAAATCACTACATTAGTGCATCATAATGGGTACAATATAATGTGTGAATATGATTATAGAAGCCAACCCATGTTGAACTGATCAAGATATAAAGATTCCTTATAAAGGATGCCAATCCAAGCTTTACAGAACATGAACCCAAGATCAAAGATTGATGCCATAATAGCGCAATGCTCACGAAAATATCATGCTAACAAATCTAATCAAAAATACATCAATACCTGATATTGTAGAACAAAATATCATAGAGGCCACATAGGCAAACCATGAAGCATCATCTGAGAAAATGAAATGTTATGCAAACTATAACAATATCATAAGGATACTTTTGACAAAGAAACCAAGCTATCCACCATCAATATCCTGAAGATGCTTTTGTGAGCTTTTGTGATCAATAAAGAAACCAAGCTATCTTGTGTGATCAATAAAGAAACCAAGCTGTCTTGTGTGATCAATAAAGAAACCAAACTGTCAAACCAAACTGACGAACTAATATCACATATTAAAGTCATGTATTCCATGAAAACATAGATAGACCAAAAAGTGCAAGGTGTAAGAGCATGAAATCCAACATCATAAAACAAACAAACATGTGTTTGAACACCAGGGACAACAACTAAGGAGAAGAAGGAAACCAACAATCTAAGAGTGTCATTGGAAGGATTATTAGATAATGAAGAATATCAAGTGGTAAGGTTGGTTGAACTAGAAATGATTGATGAAACACGCTTGAGAGCTATTAAAAGACATGATTCCTATCTCGCAAGGATGAAAAAGAAATATAACAAAAAGGTTATCCCAAGACCCTTTCTAGTGGGAGACCTAGTTCTTAGGATAGACAACCTAATCGATGAAAGAGCTGGTGAAGGACGCAAGTTCAAACCCAATTGGATAGGTCCTTATATGGTCAAAGAAGATGTCAGAAATGGTGCCTATCTCTTGTGCACAATGGAGGGAGAGGAATTTGGTGAAATAGTCAATGCCTTCCACCTCAAGAAATACTATGTCTAAAAATATAAAAAAAATCATAAAAGCATAAAAATACAAAAAAAATTATAAAAATCAAAATGTCAAAAAGAATTTGTTTCTTGCATTTTAGTTTCATTATGTTCATCTTGCATTACACAGAATGTAACATCTCGCTCCATAATACCCATATTTTAACATAACAAATTTAAACTAATCATGATAAGAGTTAACGACCTAATTAACCAAATCCAATTTTAGCAATAAACTTCAGAAATAGTTTACCAATTAAGCAAGGTATAAATTATCAGAATTTAATGAAGTTCAATTTTAAAAACTAATTACAATTTTTCTTAGTGAATATCTTTCACTAGTCATGTACAAAATTATGCTCAAAGATTTATACATATCAGAGTATGCATTACAAATCACCATCATGTCATAAAAGATAGTACTATATTTGGATCATAACATGTCAATCTCCATAAGTCTCAACTTGTCTCTGGCTTGGAAGGAGTGCATCATCTAGGTACTTTATCTCCAACCATAGATTGGCAGTCCCCCACACACCTTCCTACCTGGAAGTGGCCCAACCCTTTATGGAAGGAATAGATATTAGGAACTGATTAGGTTAGTCATCTAAGTAACTGGTGTTGTGTCCTTCCTAATATATCTCAGTCACAAAACTATAGATCCACTCTAACAATGTATGACACTACTGGAGACACTAGGCCATCTAGAGCAATGTGGACTGACAATGCATGCAGAGATGGATGCATTACTTTGGCCAAAGATTTTACATACATGAACATTATGCATTGAATGTCATCATATCTCCACCACCATGACTCAACTTATAATCTATTATATCCTATAGTAGATTATAGTCGACCTTTCACTCTAGGTCTGAATGTGCGGGATCCATTCAATATGCATAGTTCTTTTCTAGAACAATTGACTCCCTGATTAGGTTCAATTTCAATTTACATCTTATTGAGAGTTTAGTGACTTCTTTCCGGTTCTCTCCCTATTAAATAATACGTCATATGAACCATGTTTTCTATCCCTGGATTTATTAGGGTTCTCCATGTATGATTAATAATTTATATCATAAGTAAGAATCATAAACATATTAACATAGCATCCTTGCCTTTGTTTAGTAATATAGTTTACCTTGGGTGGTATCTCCAACCCTTTCAATGATAAGAAAAGATTCCATACTTACTAAGAAAAGGAGTGGTTCTCCCAATAATGTTCACATAAGATATTTATGGTTTCACATATATCACCTTCTCAATCAAAGGGAGTTATGGAAGATATGACCAGTCTCTTCCCATTATTAACCTCATTTGGCCTTATACAAAGGCTATCATAAAAATGAGAGTTTCAAACCCTATTAACATGTGGCTGATTATGACCCTTTTCCATTATTAACTTGAGTTATGAAAATATAAAGAATCATTAGGCACTGGGCTTCAACCATAGTGACTTCGAGCCTGACACTGAAGGTCTGCCATAGGTATGTATCGGCCTTCACAACCATAGGATATGTGAATGTTATAGTTTACACTATGGTTTGGCTTTAACAGTTATAACCTGGCCTAGAGCTTTATCATTATTTTGACAGTCATTATATGACTCTTGGCCTTCATGGCCATAAACAAAAATATTCATAAATGTATCATTTCATTGCCATTTAGCCTCTTAGGGCTAGAGATAGAAGAATATAACTTAAGATTTTGGAGGCACTTCGATCTCCACGACCCAAGTAGGAATAAGAATAAAGATTATTTCAACCAAGATAAGCAATGATATTCGGCCTATAAGGCCAACATTATAGTTGAACACCTCTTTACATTCAAGCTCAGCTTACATGCCTTGAACAGATATAAGGGTGATAAGTATGAGTATTTAGTCTTGGCTACAGGTCTAGAGTAAGATTATTAAAAGAAAATTCTATGGGTTTGGCTCAGCCTTCGGCCTCGAGTGCACAACCATGTCATAGAATATAAGGGTTTAAGGCTTGACCACCTCTTCACATGAGCTTGTGACATTAAAAAGAATAGAGCTTATGCCTCAGCTGAGATGTGAGCCCCCTATCACAGTCAACACAAAAAGAATGCAAAGCTCAACTGTTATGCCTTGAGCTTCCAACTATAAACGTAGACAAAGAGAATAAATATGGTAAATCTCAGCTATTACGCCTTGCGCTTCATACTATTAGCACAATCAAGAATAATAAAGATTGTATCGCTTGGCTATTATGCCTTGAGCTTCAAACAATAAACACAGTCAATGATATAATTGGCCGTAAGGCCTCAAAAACCATAGTGAATGAAACACTACAATACTCTCATTACTTGAGTGTATTTCTTCTCTGTGAAGTTTCACTTGGCAATCACTGTATAAGGTCTTCCTCTCCCATACAATACAGCTCCCCTTGACTTCAAGAATCCTTCCTATCCCCTTTCTTTCACATCCCAAAAAAAACTAAAATAGAAAAACTCCCAACTTCCCTACGGCATTCGCCTTATCCTTAAGGGCATCCCTATAATCTAGGGAAACTACATCGCCCACTAAGATGGTGAGCATGGGTTCATAGCTTACCTATGGGTAGAAAAGATTACCTTTCTAACCGTGAGCTCTTATGCTCCCAAATAAATATTATAGACATTTAAATAATCATATTGTTGATAATCAACACCCTTCTATAGGGAAAAGGATCCATTGAGCAATTTAGGAATTAAGTGTCACTCTCCCTTCTTCGCTGCAATCAGCAAGGTAAAATTAAACAAGGCTAACTCTCGACTCGGTTGATAATCCAAACCCGTCATTAGTCGATCCAGAACTAAATTGCTGATGTGACTAAATTGACAACTCACTTAAAATGAAAAACAACTTATTAAGTCAAGTGAAACTTATGCAAACTTGTGGGGCTCAAAAGGATAAAACCTATCTGATACTCAAATGGCTGTCAACCCCCATTTCCAAACATGTATTCCTTCCTCTCGGATGATACTCTCCTTCTATGTCTAGAAGATGATCTCTTTCCTAATCCAACTCACACTCAAAAGACCATGATCAATGTATCATCATATAATCGATAAATCATAATAATTAAATAATCATTTAAATCTAGAATCTCATAACTAACCATCATAAGTTAGAAGTAATGATTAATCTAACATTTTCCACAAACATCATTAATCCAATTCTTAACTAATCCTCATGTTTACCATATAAAGTAGAGATTAAGATAATCACAAGTAGGGGATGTAACATATCTCCACCCAGAAGAATCATCATCCCGGATGATTTACTGTCTTAAAAGTTAATCAACATAATAAGAAAATGTTTCAACTAGGTAATCAATAAATGTTTGAGAAAGATGATGAATTCTAGAATGAAAGTCAACATAATTTTCCTAGGTGGCATTTTCCTCTGCATATTGGTCCCACTAGACCTTGCACTATGTTATTTCCTTGTTTCGTAAGTGTAGCTTACACATTTTGAGCACTTTGATGGGCTCGATCACCACCACTCCTAGGTCCTTCACCTGTAGAGTATTCCAATCAAGCATTGGAATTTGGTTATCAGTAGAATTAAACTTTTTCAAATATGAAACATGAAACACATTATGCATCATGGCCAGGGCTGGTGGTAAAGCAATTTTGTATGCCACAGGGTTGACTTCCTCAAGAACTTTGAAAGGGCCCACATATCTTGGTGCCAATTTGGACATCTTTCCAAATTTGATGGAACTTTTCTGAGGTTTTACCCTTATGAGAAGTTTATCTCCCATAGTGAAATGCCTTTCAATATGCTTTGCATTTGCATAACTCTTTTGCCTATCATTGGCTTCCACTAGCCTTGTTTTAATCAAATGGACTTGTTCTTCCATCTCTGATAGCATTTTTGGACCAAGACTAACCCTATCTTCTAGCTTATCCCAACTTATAGGGGTTTGACACTTTCATCCATATAATGCCTCAAATGGTTCCATCTTAATAGCTAAGTGTTATGAGTTATTGTAGGCAAATTCAACTAGAGGAAGATAATCCTCCCACTTGTATTGTTGATCCATGCAATACATCCTCAACAAGTCCTCCAACACTTGGTTCACCCTTTCAATTTGTCCATCCATTTCAGGATGATAAGCAGAGATTATGTTCAACTAAGTACCAAGAGAAGAGAACAAGGTTTGCAAAAACCTTGATGTCATTTGTGCATCCCTATCTGAGATAATCTTGTCAGGAATGCCATGCAGTCTAAAAATCTCTTGAACAAATTTTTGAGTAATGACAGGTGCCCCATCAATCAAGTTTCTAGGTATAAAATGAGTGGCTTTGGTGAGTCTATCCACCACAACCAAGATAACATTGTGCCTATTCCTTGACATAGGAAGCCCTTGCACAAAGTCCATGCTTATAATTTTCCATTTCCACTCAAGAATTTCATGAGGGTATAATAATCCTGTCAGGTGTTGGTGTTCCACCTTCACCCTCTGACATTCACTACAATTAGCTAAAACATTTGCATCATCCCTCTTCATTCCTTTCCAAAAATATAAAGGTTTCACATCAGCGAGTAACTTGGTTACTCCAGGATGCCTAGAATATGGTGCAGAATAAACCTCTTTCCATACCATATTCCTTAACTCTATTGAGTTAGGTACATACATCCTTCCTTTAAACCTTTGCATCCCATCTAGTTCAAGGTTGAATCCCTCATATTTTTGATTCTATGGATTTTCCTCAAGGGCCTATTTTACCTGCTCATAAAATTCATCTCCCTTAGATTTTTGTAGCACCTGATTTCTAAAATTAAAATGTATGGAGATAATGGAGGAGATGTGCCTTCTCCTACTAAAAGAATCCACCACTTGATTTTTTCTTCCCTGAATATATTTAATGTCGAAATCATAATCCAAGATGAATTCCAACCATCTTCTTTGATTAGCATTAAGATGGGGTTGAGTGAACAAATATTTGAGTCCCTGGTGATCTATTTTCAACTCAAAAGGTTTCCCAAGTAGGTAGAGTCTCCACATTTGAATTGCATGAATGACTGCTACTAGTTCTAAATCATGTGGGGCATAATTTTGTTCATAGTTTTTTAGTTTGCACAATTCATACGCGATGACCTGTCCATTCTGGACTAGTACACCACCTAAGCCTTCCCCTGAGGCATTGATATTGACTACAAATTGACCTTCTGGGTTAGGTACTTTCAATATTGGGGTTGAAGTCAATTTTTCCTTCAATAGACCAAAGGCCTCAAGGCACTTTTCTGACCATTCAAACTTCTTGCCCTTTCTTTGCAAGGAAGTTACAGGATGAGCAATTTTAGAGAATTCTTTCACAAACTTCCCATAATAACCAGCAAGGCCCATGAAACTTTGGACCTCATGTACATTTATTGGTTTCAGCCATTCCAAAATAGCCTTAATCTTAGCTAGGTCCACAGCTATTCCTTTAGCTGAAATTATGTAACCCAAATATTGTACTTCTTTCTGAAAGAAAGTACACTTAGAGAGCTTGCCATATAACTTATGCTCTCTTAGCCTTTGAAGAACAATTCTCAGATGCGACATATGCTCTTTCATTCTTAGAATAGATCAAAATATTATCAAGAAATACTAAGACAAACTTGTCTAGGTAGTCTCTCAATACATTGTTCATAAGATTCATAAATGTTGCTGGCACATTTGTTAATCCAAAAGGTAGAACAATGAATTCATAATGTCCATACCTGGTTCTAAAGGCTGTCTTATGAATGTCTTCATCCTTCAACCTCAATTGGTGATATTCAAATCAAAGATCGATCTTGGAAAATACTATTGCACCCTCATCTGGTCAAAAAGATCATCGATGTGAGGTAAAGGATATTTATTCCTAATGGTTGCTTTGTTTAACTATGCACAACCACAAAGTGTCATCTTTCTTTTTCACAAAAATGACAAGTGCTCCCCATGGTGACACACTGGACCTAATCAACCCTTTATCTAGCAACTCTTACAATTGAGCCTTTAACTCCATTAGTTTTGTTGTGGTCATTTTGTATGGGGATTTTGAAATAGATTTTGACTTAGGAATAATATCAATGGTGAAATCAAAGGCTCTTTTAGGAGGTAACCTTGGTAGCTCATCCAGAAATATGTCCTCAAAATCCCTAAGGAAAGGATACCTGTCCATATCTATTCTTTCCTGACCTATGGACTCCTTCATCCCAACTTCATTAAGTTTCTAGGATTCATAAAACATTAAGTCATCTTGGAAGTAGTTTTCCTCAGATTCATCTGTTTTGTCCATCTTGACAACAAAACAATGGCATCCCTATCTGTATGCCCTTTTCATTTGCAAGGCAAAAATTTGCCTTACTTTGACTTCCCTAGGTTTCCCTTGGAGAAAGACATTGTTTCCTAAATCATCCAGACATTCAATTGTTTTGGCATAACAATCTTCTTTGGATCGATGTCTCCATAGCCAATTAATCCCCAGGATAACATCATATGAGCCTAGTGGGGCTACATAAAGATTTACTTCCATGGAAAAGCTTAGAAGTTCAACCCTAGCCTCAAATAGACATTCCTCTACCTGAGCCTTGGTGTGATTTGCATATTCTACAGACCAAGTATTTGCCATGAATCCTGCCTTTCTAGGTATTTTATTTACAATTTTGGGAGAAATAAAGCATTCCGTAGCACCAATATCAATCAAAACTAAAATCAAAACTCCAAATAAAATACCTGTTGTCTCTACAAGAGTTATTTGGTACTCAGATTGTTGGTTGTCCAAGGCCGCATGGATACGTTGCTAGAACGCCACTTGCTGAGAGGGTAGAGTGTTTCCTCTTGGTTGTGCTCCCTGAGATTTGTTAGGAAACTGATTGGCATAGTGATCTCTGCCACAAGTGTAGCATCCACCTACTGGTCCTTGTATCTCTTAAGGTTTGCCAAAATTGTTTCCATTCTTTTGGAGTGGTTATTCCCCTTTTTCTCTCCCCTAGACTTAGTTTGTTTATTTCTAGCCCCTTTGTCATTTTTCTCTGTATAATCTTGTTTCTTTCCCTTTTTCCTAGAGGGTTGAGAAGATTGAGACCAATTATATCTCTTTCTATTTCTTTCTCTATAAGCTGACATAACCTTTAGGTTCTATTCTTATTTGGCGACCTTCTCATAGACCTGTTCCATTGTAGTAGGATCGTGAACATTAAAATCACCCCTAATCTAGGTGTTCAACCCCATTATAAACTTATGAACATGAAATTTCTCATCTTGTTGATACTGCGGTACATACTTCAATAATAAGGTAAAATTTTTCCCAATATTCATTTACAGTCATATCAACTTGTTTCAGGTTCTTAAATTCTATAAGTTTCTGATCATAGAATAGTTGAGGCAACCATCTTTGCCTAAAACGTTCTACGAACCTGTTCCAAGTAAGGCTTGTTGACCTCAAACCAAGTTCCACCTTTTTGTTCATCCACCATGTGGATGCTTCACCTGCTAGCTAGAATGCTCCCCACATAGCTTTAGTAACCTCATTATAGTTTCAAATTTTAAAGTACTTCTCCATTTCCATAAGCCATGCCTCCACAGCATCTCCACCTATGGATCCATCAAATTTAGGTGGCATGACCTTTTTCATGTCATGAGATAGTTCCATAGCCATAAGGTTCCTCTTATCCCCTTCCTGTCTAGATGTGGAGTTATTTTCTCTGTGCTCACTTTGGATGGTGTCATTATAGCATTCCTTGCCATCACCCCCATCATAAGCATCTCGCCTATCTTCTGACTGACCTCTTACTTCATGTTCGAGAGTTTATACCATCGCCCTTGTTTCTTTCAACAAAGTCAAGATTTGGTCTAATTTAGACTTGGATTGCCCTAAAGGTGCTCTTCCATCCCGACTATCCTTCATTCTAGTTCTAATCTAAACCTTTGTTGCAATCTACTTCTTCCTGAAGTTTGCAAGTTAATCACAGATTAGTTTTTCCATGTTATTCAATTCATTCATTTTACAAATCTATTCACATTCATGTAATCTTTAACAAGAAAGGAAGGATTGTCAAAATTTGCCATTGCATTACAGTTTCCATTGGATTACATATAATTCACCAAAATTACAAAATTGTGTTTACACCTTGCTACTGCAAGTCATTACAATTTGGAATAGCTTCTCATATTCATAGTTTCTTTTCAATCTTAGGAGATGAGGATACACACTGATACTCCTTCACATCCTCCTTAAGTATATTACAATCTTTAGGGTTATTTCCCTAAGGTGGTGCTTTAGGGGCAGAGGGTGTTTCTGATGCATCAGTAGAGTTAGGGACAACCATCCTTTTTTCTTTCCTTAACTCCTAATTGATGCATTTCACGACATCAGTGAAAGTTTCCTCATTAGATAACCATGCTCCTACCAGGTAGCCATTCTATTCAAGTTTCTTCATCCTTGAGGCTCATTCCTTCAAGATCTTTTGTTGGCATAGGTAACGTCCATGTTCCGTTACCTTCTTTCGAGGTGTTGTTCTAATTTTTACCATTCTGGCATAGAGCATCTAATCATTACAATACTTAATGTTGGATACTAATAATCATCAAGTATTGAGCTCATAGGTCAATGTATTGAACCTAGTATCTCTGATACCAGATGTAACATCTCACTCCATAATACCCATATTTTAACATACTAAATTTAAACTAATCATGATAAGAGTTAACCATCTAATTAACCAAATCCAATTTTAGCAATAAACTTTAGAAATAGTTTACCAATCAAGCAAGGTATAAATAATTAGAATTTAACGAAGTTCAATTTCAAAAACTAATTACAATTTTTCTTAGTGAATATCTTTCACTAGTCATATACAAAATTATGCCCAAAGCATTATACATATCAGAGTATGCATTACAAATCACCATCATGTCATAAAAGATAGTACCATATCTGGATCATAACATCGATCTCCATAAGTCTTAGCTTGTCTCTGGCTTGGAAGGAGAGCATCATCTAGGTGCTTTACCTCCAACCACAGACTGGCGGTAGCCCACACACCTTCCTACCTAGAAGTGGTCTAACCCTTCATGGAAGGAATAGATATTAGGAACCAATTATGTTAGCCATATGAGTATCTGGTGTTGTGTCCTTCCTAATGTCTCTTAGTCACACAACTATAGATCCACTCTAACTATGTTTGACACTACTGGAGACACTAGGCCATCTGGAGTATTGTGACCAACAATGCATGTGGAGACAAATGCATTACTTTGGCCAAAGATTTTACATTAATGAATGTTATACATTGAACATTGTCGTATGTCCACCACCCTGAATCACCTTATAACCTGTTATATCCTATAGTAGATTATAGTCAACCTTTCACTCTAGGTCTAAATGTGCAGGATCCATTCAATATGCATAGTTATTTTCTAGAACAATCAATTCCCTAATTAGGTTAGGTGTCAATCCATTTGTTTACATCTTATTGAGATTTTAGTGACTCCTTGCCACTTCTCTCCCTATAAGACAATACATCATATGAACCACGTTTCCTATCCCTAGATTTATCAAGGTTCTCCATGTTTAATAAATAATTTATATCATAAGTAAGAATCATAAACATATTAACATAGCATCCTTGCGTTTGTTTAGTAATATAGTTTACCTTGGGTGGTATCTCCAACCCTTTCAATGATAAAAAAAGATTCCATACTAATAAAAGGAATAGTTTTCCCAATAATGTTCACATAAGATATTTATGGTTTCACATATATCACCTTCTCAATTGAAGGGAGTTATGAAAGATATGCTTAGTCTCTTCCCATTATTAACCTCATTTGGCCTTATACAAAGGCTATCATAAAAATGAGAGTTTCAAACCCTGTTAAAATGTGACCGATTACGGACCTTTTACATTATTAGCCTAAGTTATGAAAATATAAACAATCATTAAGCACTAGGCTTCGACCATAGTGGCTTCAAGCCTAACACTGAAGGTCTCCCATAGGTATGTATCAGCCTTCACAGCCACATGATATGTGACTGTTACAGTTTACACTATGGTTCAGCTTTAACAACCGTAACCATATCCAAAATTTCATAATACATGCAAGCTAATGCTTGGCCACCCAACATAGAGCTTAATCATTATTTTGATAGTCGTTATATGACTCTTGGCCTTTGTGGCCATAAATAGAAAGATTCATAAATGTATTGTTTCATTGCCATTTGGCCTCTTAGGGCCAAAGATAGAAGAATATAACTTAAGATTCTGGAGGCACTTCAACCCCCACAACCCAAGCACGAATAAGAATAAAGATTATTTCAACCAAGATAAGCAGTGATATTTGGCCTATAAGGCTAGCATTATAGTTGAACACCTTTTTTTTTCTTTTTTTTCATTTTGGTTTAGCAGATGCATGGTGAGTTACAACTTGCCTCTCCTTTGGGTGCCACAAGAGAGATTATTTTCTTTCACTATTGCCACCAGCTGAGTGTGGGAGTGTGGGCTATTGTAGATTTCTCTCAGCACAATTCCACCATCCATTCTAAACATCCATCAGGTCGTAATATTCAACAACTTTAGAATGGACAGTCCAAGGTTTGCACAACAAATCTAAAATGGCTATGCTATCTTTTCTCTCTAAAATGTGGGTATGTCCTGCACTTGAGGGGGGTGAGATAGGCCCAATAAAATCTAATCCCCATTGTTTAAAGGGTTCTTCAATAACAAAGGGCCTTAAAGGTAAAGCTGCAAGTTGTGGCCTTCCTGAGAACATTTTACATTTTTCATAGTTAGCCACCCATTTATATGCATCCTTAAACATCCCTAGCCAGTAGTAACAATTCCTAAGGATTTTGAAAGCTGTAACTGAAGAAGAAAAATGTCCACCACAGGCTTCATTACGGAAAATGTCCAAAAGCTTATCCTATTGCTCTTTATCTACACATCTTAAGAAAGTCCCATCTAATCCCTTCTTGTAAAGGACATCCTCCCAAATAACATATTTCACCACTTTTAGCTTGAGGTTTCTTTTCTCTTTAGGAGATAAGTGACTGGGGCAATCTCTGTAAGTAAGGTGGTATGCTATATCTAGAAACCATGGGTCTTGTAAACTGACCAGTAGGACAGTGGGAAGTCCTTCTTCTTCTTCCTCCTTTCTATTCTCAGCAATTAATTTACATAAGCCTTGACCCCTAATTAGTTTAGTAGGCTTAACTTCCAGATCATATTCCTGGATTTTAGCAACCCACATTGCTCTATTGTTTAACCCAACATCTTGCTGAGTTAAGATACTTTTTATAGCTGAACTCGGAATAAATACAACTGAATGAGAGTGAAGTATATAATATCTGAATTGTTTAATAGCCTTCACTACTGCAAAGGCTTGTTTTTCAGCCGAGGAATATTTTAGTTCATGTTTTTTTAGGGGAACACTCATAAAGGCTATGGGAACCTCTTCATCCAATTCATTTTTCTGTAGCAAAATACTTGACATGGTGTGTTCCGAAGCATAGCAGTAAATAATAAAATCTTTTTGAAAATTATTATTTACCAAGGTGGGAATGTTTGCAATCGCTTTCTTGATATCGTCAAATGTCTTCTTGGCAGGTTCATTCCACTTGAATGGCTATTTTTTGCTCATCATTCCAACAATATGTTTTGTAATCTCAGCAAAGTCAGGAATGAACCTTCTAAGACAATTGATTTGGCCAAAAAGGGACTTGACTCCAGTCCTATTTGAAAGGAGACTAAGCTATTGAATCACCCTGACCCTCTCCAGATCAATTATGATTCCATCTTTTGAGACTAGGTGCCCCAACAATTTTCCCTCAGTCACACAGAAAACTAACTTCTTGGGATTGAGTGAGATACCATGGCTTCAGCACCTTTGTAAGATAGCCTCTAGATCTTTTAGGTGATCTTCTCTCTTTTTGGAAAAAATAGTCAGATCATCAAGATAAATAACAATAATTCTATCCTTCAGATCTCTAAAAGATGAATCCATCGCCCGCTAAAAAGTTGCTCCCACATTAATCAAGCTAAAGGGCATTCTGTTATAGGAAAAAGTTCCCCAAGGTGTAGTGAAAGCAGTCTTATGTTGATCATCTGCAGCCATGCCTATCTAATTGTAACCTGAGAAACCATCCAGCATAGACATCATTTCAGACGCAGCAACTGTTTGCAAGATGTGATCCATCATAGGTAAAGGATATTTATCTTTCAGGCTGGCCTGGTTCAAGTTCCTAAAGTCAACGCAGATTCTTATTTCTCTATTCCTCTTGCGTACTGGAACAATATTTGCCACCCAAGTGGAGTGATGAATTGGATAGATAATTCTAGCTTTCAACATCTTATCAATCTCCTTAAAAATGGCCTTAGCAACTTTCACATTATAATTCCTTAGCTTCTGCCTGAATGGAGTTGCATTTGCCTTCAAAGGAATATGGTGTTGAAACTATCCATGTCTAAAATTTTTAAGATCGTCATAGCACCAGGCGAAAACATCCTTATACTTGATCAACAATTTGATCAATTTGTTTTTCTCCTCTAAAGAACAACACCTACCAATGGATATCCATTTAGGCTCAGCCTCATCTCCAATGTTTATTTTCCCATACTCCTCTACTTTATTAGGATTATGGGAAGGTTTGCCTTTAATATATTCATCTCTTCGAGAAAACAAATGTTTTAAGGAGACCAGTCCTTTAGGGATTTTATTTCCTTTTAATTGAATCATGTTCTCTTTTGGATTAATCCTTGGGTCAGGACTGAATTCTTTACACTCTGTTTCGGAACCTTCAAAATAGGTTCCTAAGAACATTTCGGCATTCTCTAAAAAATTTCTAATCTGATTATCACTCTCAAAAACTTGCTAGCTTTCGACATTGTTCGGGACATTGGGATGATATACCAGTTCTATCCTATAAGAATCTTTTTTGAAATCTGGATGTGGCAAAAGGAGAGAAGCTAATACTGCTAAAGAATCTGCTCAGGAGTTCTAGTCTCTGGGAATTGTTTCGATAGAGAAGGCATCAAAATATTCGATCTCATCCCATACTCTATTTTTGTAATGCTTTAATCTTTCATTCTTAATAGAAAAGATCCCCCTTACCTATTTCACAATTAATTCAGCATCACCTTTCACCTTAAAAACCTTCACACCCCTTCCTTTGGCTTCAAATAGCCCAAGCAGTAAAGCTTCATATTCTGTAGTATTGTTGGTGTTTTTGAACTCTAGCTTAAAAGAATAAGAAAAAATTTCACCTTCAGGTGAGATCAAAA
Organism: Cunninghamia lanceolata; assembly: GCA_027924645.1. Taxonomy (NCBI): domain Eukaryota; kingdom Viridiplantae; phylum Streptophyta; class Pinopsida; order Cupressales; family Cupressaceae; genus Cunninghamia; species Cunninghamia lanceolata. The sequence continues at coordinate 2,575,649 of BSBN01000665.1, forward strand.
CAACCCCAGCCCTTGAACCAATAGTAGCACAACTGCTGTCAAATTCCATAACCCATAGGTCATCAGAATGTACAGATCTTTAGATTAATTCTTCTTTGGGGTCTACTCCAAAACTCTGCTTAGAGGAGAGAAAGTAGTTACCAAATTCGCATTCCTCAAACAAAATCTGGGACTTGGGATCATCAGAGGGGTACACAGTGAACTTGCACTTGGGCTTAGGTTCCAGCTTCACTTTCTGCTTCCCCATCAGGATTGTGGCTTCTGACCAATCCAATTTGATCTGTCCACCCAAATCCTTACAAAATGTCCTACTCAACAGCATCCCATAACTAGCAGGAATATCTGCTACCAAAATAGTTAATTTCACCTTTTTGTCAGGGTAAGCTGCAAGAACGACTCGCGCATCCTTAATCTGCCCAAGCAAGGAAACCTGTTTTCCATCCATAGCATAACATCTACCAAATGTTTTTGTGAGTGATAACCCTAAGGCTTTAGCCACAGAGGAGGGCATAATGTTGTCAGAGGCTCCTGAATCTATAATATAGTTACTAAGTTTATGACCATTGATAAACAGAGACACATAAAAAGGATTGGGTTTCAAATCAGTATAAGGAGCATTGGTCGATGAATTGGGAGTCAATTTAGGGGTAGTCATGGATGACTCAGACGAGGAAACAAATAGTCGAGCAATGGGGGACTCAGCATCGACCTCTAATTAGCTCTCAGATTCAGTTTGTGAAGGACCACCCTTAACATGTCTAACCAGTTTGTCAAGCTCATTAGGTTTTAACTTGAGATACTCAATAGGAGAGATTTGGATTTTTACAGATTTACAAAAATCTACAATATCAAAAGAAACATCTAGGTCATTTTTATGCAACAATCTAGTTTCTTGATCCTTCAAATTAGCATCATGGGTTCTGATAAAAGGTTACTTACCTTTGCTAGGTACTTCTTGAGTATTAGAGGATTTCACATTCCTCTAACTCCTGGTGAGCACGGCGCATGAAGGATCTTTGAGGGTAACCAATATTTCACCTCCTCTTTCTGAATTAGACTCATATTCAAGGAAGTGTATTTCAGAGCCGCCAGGTTCCTCAAAGTTCCTTTCTTCTTCGGTGGACTCCCCTAGCATATCTTGAGTAGCAGTCATCTGAGCATACCTGAGCATTTCTAGGCTAGAATTTCCATCATGGTCAGTAGTCAAATGAAAAATACACATGTTCCCCCTTCCAGGAGGAGCTTCAATAGCCAGCCTTGGCTGTGCTGATGTCAGGGGTAAAGCTCTACCAGTATTTGCTTGTTGACTCAAATTCCTTCTGCTTATATCTTGATACGGTTGTTGGAAAGGAGTACCAGTTTTAGGTAATTGCCTCTTTTTGGCAATCATATCATTGACCAGCCTTTGCACTATAGGATCCGTAGATGATGAGGCCTATGCATTTGGTATCTGGACCTCTTTCTTCCATTTACCGGCCATAATGAGATCATCTTCCAATCTGACTGCCAAGGCTTGTGCAGCTGGTAAATCAGCAATTACACCCCTCCTAAGATGGAAGCTAATGTCAAGAGGCCTAGAATTAATGAAGAAACATTTCAAATTCTCGCTAGTTGATCTTTTAGCAGCATGGATTTTGTTCACAATTTTGTTAAATTTAGCCACGAATTCCCTCATAGGTTCATGAATCTCTTTCTTAAGCTGAGTCAGCTGTGCAAGGAGGTAATGTTCGTCCTTCGCACTTTTGAACCTATTTTCAAAAGTAGTTTTCATGTCATTCCAATTTGTAATTGAGGAATTAGTTAGGTGGTAGAACCATTGTGCCGTAGTGTCAGTCAAAGTCTGTACAAAGAGCATTATGGCAACATCTTGGTGTTGTACACCTAACACACTACATGCTGCCGCAAAAGCACACAAATGTTCTTCTGGTGATTGTTTGCCATCTCCATCTCCCGTGCATTTTTAGGTAAAGGATTTAGGTTAGCCCCTAGGTTCAGAGGCCCTATGGCTACTCCCCAAGATTGGGCCATGGGTAGAAAATTTATAGCTGAGGGGATAATAGTACTCAAAAGAGTTATAGCTTGACAGATAGGAGAAGTTGAAGGTTTAGGGGGGCTAGGGGGCCTACTTCTCGCTTTTGTGATATGAGTAGAGATATAAGGAAAATTAAGGCTTTGTAGTGCTTCAAAGGTAGAGTCCTCAACTCCTCTCCTCAAAGACTTGGTATACGGTCTAGAATCCAGCATAAAATATTGTGACTGGATAGGTAGCTATTAATTTCTATGCTGTTCTTGATTTTGTTGCGCTTCAAGGGCTTGGTTTCTTGCTGCATTTTGTGCTTGCCTTCTTCTCTGCCTGAGTAACAACAATCTCAGGTTATCAACCAACTCCTCTTCTTTTTCTAATACTCTGCTTGCTCTTCTATAATCTTCACTATTGCAACGAGTACGCCAAGCAAGGGTATTCAACTAGCCAATAATGTCTTCCTGCTCATCCTGAAATCCAAGATTGGGCTGTAGAATAGGAATTATGTTTTCGTGTGGAAGCATCATTGTTGCTTCATATTAAGGTGACCAATCTTTTAATTAATGATTTCGATCCCCAGTAGAGTCACCAAAAACTATTGGCTAACAGATTTGTCCTTACTCTAAAAATGTTTTATTTCGACTCTATCCCCTTCTTCAAAGAACAAATGAGTTAAGCAACAAATGGGTGAACTTTTTGTAAATTAGTTCCCCTTTGAATTTAGGTATAGCTCCCTTTAAGATTTCCAATGAATTAAATCTATTCAACTCATTCGAATGCACTTTTAACCAGAAAATGCCTAAGGCAAACTAACATTCATACATAACTATGTTATGAATGCGATAAATTTATACAATAATAGTGAATAATAGAATGCACATATTCTATTTTTGATACATTTAGATACATGAACACATACATATGCATTTGCTGAACCAATAAAGGATAGAACACATATAACGAGTTGTCCAATAAAAGAGCAATTACTTGGTGAAAGGAGATTTCACACAGAAAATCCAATTTCAAACACTCAAACGCACATATCTAAGTAAACAATAATTGTTCCCTCTTTTCATTCACAGATGAAGAATTTATCAGACAATCATCATATACTGTAAAACCACTAAAACAGTTTTGCCCAAAAACTCCCTTTTTTTTATCTCTATCTCCCCTTAAAGATTCAAAAAAAAAAGTGATATATATGAGCACTCTAATCATGTTCTCAAGTAAACCAGAACCCAGAGTTAAAGTAACTCTGACCCATACGGGATTTAGTTTATAACAAACTGATTGAAAGATCAAGATTATGAAAGAAAAGTATAACTGAAGAACTGAATAAGGAAAATGAGTCAATAAGATCATGACTGGGGCAACAAATTTGAAACCCCAGACTTTCCATCGGTGGTTGAAGAAGCACGTTGAGTCTTCCACTCTTGAAAAGCTGCAACAAACTCCTAAATTTTTGGGAAGTTGGGGATACCTATGTGTTTCACTCTTGATTTCCAAACTTCTTTCTCCCTTCGTATTTTCCCAATTTTTTCTTTATGTTTTGGAAGAGCATCGATACAAAGGTAAAGTAATGACTCCACTTTAGAGATTCTAGAGAAATCTTCGATTAAGATATTGTCACTTTCTTTGATGAAGATAATCTTATCCTTAAAGGATTGAACCACTATGTCGATATATTCCTCTAGTTTCCCATCATCTTTTATGTATTTGACATCAATACATTGCAAGTCATGCTACAACGATTGAGTGAACTCAGTTATCTCCTTAATTAACCTTGTAAGCTCAAAGTGTCCCTGCCGCGATATGGAATTCCTCTATTCAATGTTTTTCTTATTCACATATAATAGATCTTCATCCAAACCAGTCAGGCTTTTTTCTGTCAGAAACTTTGCTACTCCATATTTTTGAACTTCATCAATTTGATTTATTACATTGACCCATTTACCTTCATCTTTCACCCAAGCAGTAACCTGTGCCTTAAGGTCCTCAATGGTGGTAGCAGTCAGATCATATATGTTCTTGAGTTCATGAATGTATTCGGTCCCCTTCTGTACGATGCAGTCCAACCAACTGTCAAATGTCTTGGCCACCATTTTATTTTTGTGAACCTGATCTAACATCCTTTGATTAACTGGTGACTTAGGATCAAAAGACAAGGAGAGCTGTGAAACTGGCTGCGGGCTGGGGTTATAGATAGCTTCAATGTACTCTGCCATTGAACGTAGAGTCTGCTTCATTTCCCTTTTGTCCTTTTCATCCTTCCAACTCCGACTAACTATCCTCTTGGTGGATGATTCAAGATGATGAACATCTACAGCCCTTGCAGCAGCACCAAGATCCACTCTTTCAATAGTGAAATCTTGCACTGTTAGGTCCTGTATTTCTTCTTTAGTCACTGGTTTGGCTATCTCGGCATTCTAGTTTCCAGTATTTTGATCAATGCTTACTCTGGATGTCATCTTTAGCTTGTTAGACTTGGGTGTTTTCCCTAAACATTTGCTCACCATGTCCTCTAAGGGGACAGCAAAAGGAATTATTTTTCTCCTGTCAGAAATAGAACTCTCCAGCCACTTGGGTGTAGGGGCTAAGGTTTCCTTTTCAGGGTTCAATCCATCAGAGGATACATTTGAAATCATTAACAGTTTAGAGGTCTCTAAAACAACCTCTGACTGTGACCTAGTATCAGCTTCCTCTATTCTGTATGGACTTGAGTCCTTATCACCCATGGGTTCTTCTGAATCCTCCTCTGAGTTCAGATCCACAACTATTGTTTCAAAAACTTGTTTCTTTCTTTTACTCTTGGTCCTCAACCTAGTAGCACGGGGGGTAGAATAGTTGTGAGGGCTCTTCTAGATTTCTTAGTAGCAGGGCTCCTTCCAATTGATGACTTTGAAGCACCTGCACCATAGGTAGCAATAGGTCAGTTAGAAGAGCTTATGGGGAGTGATGATTCAATCATTGAGGTGAACTGTTGGGCATTTTTATCCTGGATCCCTTCCTATTTCTTTTCCCTCAACCATTTCTTGGTTCTCCTTATCACTGGAAGAGTTTTAACCTCAATCCTATCTTCCTCTTTTTTTCTCCATTCGATTTCTGGAATAGGTAATTGCTTTATTTGTTCAAACTGTGAGTCAATCACCTGTTCTTCATCATCAATAACTCCAGAAATATCCATATTCAAATTAAGAGTAATTATCTGTTCTAAAGAGAACCTACACCACAGTCTTCTTCTGACCCCAAACTCATCTAAATAGTCTTCCCAGTAATCCTCTAACTCAGGAATGTGCAAAAGCCCTGTTCCAGAATCTAGGTTATCCCTCATGAATCCTTTGCTGTCAAATTGGGACCTGGTAGTGAAGAACTAAAAATTGAACTTTTTGAGGCCTAATTATCTTGTTAGTGTTTTTACCCCAATATTTTCATTTAGTTAACACCTATTACTATAACTGTACTACTAGTTCCCCTGGCAGCCACTTATGGGCCTCAGGCCCATAGTGAGCCACTCCAAATGACCAATCTAATGCCTAGACCTAGTTCATCTCATTAACAAAACTAGGAATCCAAAATTGACTAAAACAATAAATTACAAATTTGAAATAGTAAATATGAAAAATGTGATCTACAAGACCAAAACTTTCGATGACAGGATAATTTATTGAAAACAACCCTTTGTTAGTTAGATCAGTTGTGTAATAACTCTGGTTAATTTAATCACTCTTCACAAAGGAATGCATGGATAACATAAAGAAAACATGACAAATGGTATTGCAAGCCTACTCTTAGCCTAAATTTTGCATATTGTCTACCATATTTAACATAGCAAAATAAAATGTTAACAAGACTTACAAAATGGAAAAATTAATCATTTTTCCTTCTACAGTTCTAAACCTCATATAAATAAAATGTTTTAAATCAAATCCCAAATTTGTATTTTATTTTATTATTATTATCACTAGCAACAGAAGAAGATTCTTGGTTTGAGTTCTTTAAAGGAATTATTTTGGTTTATAGAGTAACAAGGATAGTCTTTTGCATAATCAATTTTAATTTATTGTTTCATTATTCATTGATAGCATTTATTTGTTTCAGTCACTTCTGGTCATTAATATAGTTTCTTTTTGTTTCATTTTCTGAGTCTTCTTTTCCCTAAAACATAACTTTTACATATCTGAGTGAATTACTGGTTATAACATTGCAGCCTATTTTTCAAACAAGAAATAGAGCTATCATTAGTCATCAAATAACAAGAGAGTTCCATGGGACTAGATCTCTTCACTCTCTATCATTACGTCCCAGTTTTTGTTGTATGGCTTCCCTCAATATATTCTCACTGTAATCAAAACCTTGCTTTTTTTTCTTTTTTTATCAGTAATTATAAATCAGAAAACATATGACCTTTCTTGAAAACCCAAAGAATAAGGGAATCGATCTACACAAGAAATAAGTTCAAGGGAAAGAGGCATGAAAATATCTAGCATCGAAATAAATTTTTGGCATATTTACTTAAATGGCAGCATGGGGTTTTGAATTTTCTGTGCTTAATGAACTAATAGCAAACATATTTTAGTTTGTTCTTCTGGAAAACAAGAACTGAGGTAAATACCTCTGCCTATTCGCACTCCCCTTCAGCTCCCCTCAGATCTTGCAATTTGATATGCTTTCTTGAGTATCTTATCGCACCCCTTCCTCTCATGAACTCCCTGTCCTTCTCCAAATCGTGGTTTTTGCAAAACAGCAAGTGCCCTTTCTCTTTCACAATTGACCAACTTCTCTCATTCCTACCTGTCCCCATAGATATTTTGCTGCAACATTAAACTCATACACCAACTTTTTCCTATCCAGCTCTCATATAGGCATGGGAAGAAAGATTAAAAGAATGAAAACTCACTTTCTGAAAGCACCCACGTCCCACCAAAAATGGACGACCCCCCTTTAGAAAAGTAGGTAAGTCATAAAAGGTTGTGTTTACATGAAAAGGCTGCCGCTGGAAAAAAAAAGTGAAAGACTCCTTATTGACTTCAATCTCCCAAATAAGATTTAATTACGCTCTATATAAGAGCTCACCAAAGGATAATAAAATCATTTAAAAAGACATATTTATAACTACATAGTTAAACCATTTAAATCTCCATATAATAAACACTATAAAATAACACATTTGACACTACGCAAGGATGCCAATGAATCCACATCATAACAGCCAAAATGGCCACATAAAGAGATTAACAGACACCAAGAGAAAATCCCACGACAAGACAAACTGGTAAACCACATACGATGAGATGGGCAATGTAGATGTTACAGGAGGGTAACTGGAAGGTAAAACGATGACACGGGAACATTGCACTAACTAGGTACAGTAGGCTAGGGTAGGAAATAGGGCTTGTGACTATCTCCACTAAGCACCATTGGGGATAATAAGAGTACATATTACTTAATTCTAGGACCCCTAAAGAACATAACATGCCCATAATATGTTGCAAAACAAGAGAAGAAAAGTTGTAGGATATGTAGTTTTTTGCTATACATTAGTATACATTGTCTTTCTACTTAGAAAATTCATCCTAACTAGTATAAATGTAAATTTGAATTCTGAAATTTATATATTATTTTTTTGTAAGTAACCAAATTAAGTTGATGGTGTTGTAGGACATAAATATTTTATCAAAAGTTTATAAGAAAAAGATAGATAAATCATAAATTACAATGGACTTGTTTGCATCTCTATAATGGAGGTTAAATAAAGGATTTTGAAGGTGAACATTGAGACAAAGGGTTATGCTGATCACTGTTAAGAATGTAGACTCTATGTTGGGCCATCTCTCTAATGAATAGGTCTACACATCTTTGATTTTCATAATGATTAAGATCTGATAGATGCCACTAATCTCATAATACATTAGACATCTAAAAGTAAAATTCTCTTCTAATCTTTGTTCATTATTGTAGAGTCTACAAATCTACTATCTCTCAAGATAAAGTGTTCTGACTCTAGGCAATGTTGATGAGAACATTATAGTAAGTGGCCCAAAAGAAATTTCAAACCAAAAGCAAGCCTATCGTAATTGGAGGATTAATGTGTCCATTTTGTATATAAATATAGTGCTTCAATTGGTGTTGCATTCTTGCAAAATGCTTCTCTAATTTTACTTCATTATTTTAGAGTCTATAAATGCAATATCTCTGGGCAAAGTGTTCTAACTCCATGCAAATCTTGGCCAAAAAGAAATACTAAGTCCATCTTCTATGCTTCAATTAGTGTTGCATTCTTATTGAAAATAGTTCTTCTCATTCGTCCAAATTAATTTTTTTTGTAGGCTTTGCTGATCTAAAATCATAGAATGCTTTTGCTCAACATAAACATACATGACATATTAATAGTTATGCGAACTTAAAAAAACTTAGGACTTTAAAAAACGTAAATTCCAACCCGCATGAATATGATCAAATCGAGGTCGCCACTAGCATTACAATCATTTCATTACATGCATTAGAATTTCTTCAACAATTGGTAGATGATGACAGAAGGCACTTCCGGGACTTAGGATAATCCTTTTGATTTAGGACTTACATATATTCATTAAAAAATGCAGCTTTGATTCGCTGCACAGTGTTGCAAACAAAATTACTCATTTCTTTTGGTGATTCAGCTAGCCAATTAGTACTAACTAGTTGAAAAGTAGATGTTAGAGACGAGCCTAAGACTTCACTGCTAGAGCTATCCAATACACTGGTGCTGCTGCTGGCTATGTTGGCAGCTGAACCTTATGACAATATTGTAAATGCAGAAGGGAGAAGCGCCATGGAAGAAGGATCTTCTCCCCTTATTGCATGGATAATTGCTCCAACATCTAAGGGCGAATATACTATTAGAGATCCAAATGCATCTGTGCAACTCTCCTGCAGAATGTAGGCCTCCGTATTCGATGCCTACAAATTATAATTGAAATCATATGTTAAACACCATAAATTGGCTGAATTAGATGATTGCAGCAATGGTTCAGATACTTACCGTCACATGATAAAGAGAAATGCAGTTTCCAAGGTGTGGACCACTTGCAATGTGTTTGATTTCTTGTATGGACTTTCCTTCGAAGGACACTTCCCACTTCACCAAACAAATAAAACTCTAAGTATTTGATTAAGAAGAGTAAACTAGAATAACAGACAACATATAAATTACAGGAAAAATGTGTGGCCAATATACACGTATAACCTTAGATCTCATTCGTTCGTCTCTTAGAAAATCAAATAATATTTGTGGAGAGATAGGAAGCCATAGTGAAGTTGAATCATTAGCCCGTTATGTATGTTGCTCATTCTTGTAGTGATTATAACACTATCATAGAATTGAGTCGCAGTTGAGTGGAACTTTGATGCACTTATATCTTGATAGAAGCAATTGATCATTTTCTGGGCTATTTTCATAATATTTCTCCCTTCATCTGCACAAGGCTATACATTAATTTCATTTACTATTACATAAAGTCAACTTGGCTCTATGCTCTTCCATGAAATTCAATTATTTTTCTCACAACTAGATTACAAGAAAATACTTCTTGCCTCGCTTCACTTATAGCTGTTCCTACCATTCATTTTATAGTCTTGAATGCTATCATTGTACATCATGTCATTAATTATTTTAAGTTGCAATGACTATTGTCATTACAATTATTAATTATGAAGCATCTCATTTACATATAGAGAAAACTTAGTAAAGGAACGTAAGATACTACAACTTTTTGTTCAGCCATTAAAAAAAATTTGAAGTCCAATAGATTAATTTGATGCTATTATTACTATTAGTTAAAAGGCTATCTATTTTATTTTTGAAAAATATACTTTAGGGTTAAAAATTATTATTTAAAAGGTTATCTATTTTATTTTTGAAAAATATACTTTAGATTAATTAGTGTTAAAAATTATTATTTAAAAGGTTATCTATTTTATTTTTGAAAAAGATACTTTAAATTAATGTTAAGAATATATGAGTTTCCTAAACTTTGATACTTTAAATTAATGTTAAGAAGATTTATGTTTCCTAAATTTAATATAATTTATGAAAAGAAAATATATTTAATTTAATTATAATTTTTTTTATCTACAACTACCAAAAATCAAGTTAGTTTATCACCTATTCATGATCATAATAGCCTCCAAAAATCATAATTATCAAAAAGAAAATTTAATTCTACCTTAGAAATGTGCTCAAGAAATATTTCCTTCCAATAAAAATGACTATAATAAATCTAAAAAATAAAGTCAGGTTATTGAAAAACCCAAAACAACAACACAAACAATGCAATACCTTCAACCTTGAGCCATTTCTCCTACTTGATAGAGTTGAGGGAGCATGCACCTATACTCAAATGATACTATGGAATGTGCATTGCTCTCATAAAGCTAGCATAAACACTAAATGTAATGGAGGCAAGTGAGGAGAGATTGGACATCATATGGCTACTTGAAAATGATGTGTTGAAAATGGCTATGAGGAGGATTTATTTATATATTTGAGATGAGATGGATTGAAGGGCTAAGATTAAGAGGTGGGATGAAGGATATGAGATTGAAAGATGGAAGGTATGATCAATGGTTGACATTGAATCCTAGGACATCTCCATGTAAATGGTAGAGATTAAAAGATTGATTTTGAAATGAAGGGTGGAGATTAAAAGGTGAGGTTGACTTTTGTGTTTTGTCCTTTTGTGAGAATTTTTAATTTGTTTTATTTGTCAGTGAGGATGTGGACAAGTGGCAACACAATTAATTATGTTGAGAGGTGTTATATAGTGACATTAAATACTAAAAGTGCATTAAATTTTATAGATTTTACATCACTATATAAAAATAAAGTGCCATAAAATATATTTTATAACTATATTTTATTAGGGTTTAAATTTATTTTCTGCACAATTAAATTAAATTTAATGGTTTTTCATCGTAGTATAAAAATATAACTATATTTCAATAGGGTTTATAAGTTATTGGAATGGTAAGTACATTATATTTTATAGATTTTACCATACAATCATCAATTTCATTTTCTTTTGTTTTTTGTATAATGAAATTTAATTTATTTGTTTTTCACTCACTACTAAAAACAAGAGCTGTAAAGCAGCGAAGTTTCTGCCAAAATGTTCACGAATAGTTGTGTTTTAATTTGTTGTGTTCGTTTAAGTTAGAGTTGACAGTGTTGTAGTATTTGTACTAAATGTTGAAAATTGTGAAACTTTGACAAAATAGATTATTTGATTGAGCTAGAAATGGGCACCCTGACAATTAAAACTTGGTTGTTGACGGGGCAAATATAGAAGGCCATGAATACACTAGCCTTCAACAATTTGCACTTAAGATGCAATACAAAGAGTTGTTAGTGCTATAAAAATCACTTAACATCATGATTTTAAAGATTTGAAGTTATAGCTTCTAGTGAGGGACAAGTGAAACCCTAAATTAGTTCTACCATATAACTAGCACTTGCACCAATAAGAGGTTCATGGAATACGTTGATTGAAATAGCAAACGAGTTTATAAGATCTTCGAGAATGTTGTTTACAACATGAAATTCAGGGAATATGCTGATAGGAACCAAAAAGTTTAGAAAATTTCCCACACTTTATACAGGTTCCAAGACAATGCACAGTCATGTCATTCACATCTTAAATGATGAGACTACAAAATACAAATAGTTTTCTACGGCTCAAAATATGAAGATCACTGTGCAAAGAAGATATCAAAATGTGATAGTTGATAGCACGCGGTTATCATTAACTCTCTTTTGGTTGTTGGTATGTGTTTTCTTGGCGGGGTCTGAGGTTTTTAAAAACAATAAGAACAACCAACGAGTTTAGAAAATTTCACAGCATAAAGTTGTTTTCACTATGTGATGGGATTGGGATCTAAGTAGGAAATGCTATGCTTTTCATTTGAAGAGGTGTAATTTTAGGGTTCCATAGGTTCAAGAAATGTATTGATAGGAATGAGCGATGAGTTCCAAGAATATGCCGATAGAAAAAAGTAATGAGTTCAAACAATATGTCGATAGAAAAAAGCAATGAGTTCAAAGAAATTTCTTGGGTGAGACAATTTTTGCTGTTTTAGGGCATAAGAAATTTTTTGAAGCACTATAATGTTCACGTACAAAAGAACAAAAACCAAGGCTGTTAAATATTAAAGTTTGATATTTTAAAATAAACAGCACAAGGTAACAATCCATGGATTGAAGATTTAATGATCAAGAAACTGCACAATAAAATAAATAAAAAATCAAACTTTTCTAGCCTTGATATCTCCATAAATGTGCCAAAACTTGCATAACTCATTGTTCTTGTCATAATTTTGATTTGGGAAATGTAGGGTATTTATAAAATTTTGGTGTAATGAATAGGTTTCGATTTAGGTTTTTATGTTTGTAAATAATAAATTAAATTCATTAATTTAAATTTATTATTTACATAATTAATTAAAATATATGTTTATTGCCCATTTTGAGCATACAAAACATCATCTGTTAATAAACAAAACTGGTCACCAGAAAAGAAAGTAAAACTCAAATATCTGAGGATGAATTTGCGATTGATGATTGTAAAAGTGACCTGCTCACACTCACACTATTTTCCACTTCCATTGAATTGCATTGCAAATTTGGCCTATGCAAAATGTAGCACTGAGGGGATATTGTGACTGCAAAGCCAAAGGCACATGAGAAACAATTATTGTTTTTAATGAAGATAACTGATATAGTTTACAAACAGCCTATATTATACTATTATGGCATGAACATGAACTTCAATCTAAGCTCCATGACAAAAGGTATGGTTAGTAAATTGTTGAAAGATTACTCACCAGAAAGACAAATTCCTCTATTGAACTTTTCTTGCCAGAGCAGCCAAACACTTAGAAAGCTTTAACCACGATATCTCTTTTACAAAGATGCTAGAGATAGTGAAATTTTAAAGGTCCAGGTTACAAGGTGGTGACCATACTCTTTACAAACGAAAAAGAAATGATGTGAAATATTCAAGAACCAAATCAGCTTAATATTTATCCACTACACAACAAATTCAGACTCAGTTTAGTAAATTCGTACTTTTCTGAATAGCTTGAACTCCAACAGCCAATATATATGACCAAGTGAAGAAAATCCTGAAAGAGTCAATCTGATAATTCTAAAAATAACTCTTAATTGCTGAACAAGACAATGATCTTTCTATAGGCAAGTCTATAAATGATATACAACCCATAGACCACAATATAAGTAACTTAACAGATGAGGGCATGATTTGCACTGTGCACCCAAGTTCAAGCCCAGTGCCCCATGTTGAGCTCGCAAGCTTGGATGGTTGGTTGTTAGGGAATTAGGGGCCCCCGTTTGGGGTCCTACAAGCTAGACCTAATTAATGCCTAGAATTGAGGCCAAGGTCCATTAAACCCTCAGATTAGGAATAAAAAAATACATCAGCAACCTAATGCTTCTAAACAAATAGTCACAAATCATCATAAATGTACAAAAATCCTAAGACTCTATCAACATTGTTTAGCTCATCTTACAAATCTATAGTTTTTCAGAGAAACAAATCTAAGAAAGTTTCTTCAGTGTAAATTGAGAACATCTAAACATCATTCATATATCAGAAAAAACAAAAAAATATCTTATACTCCGAAAATCCCAAAACAGAAGTTCAACCCAAGCCATTCTAAAATATAAACAAGAAAACTATTGAACTTTAGACCCTCAAATAAATTTTCTAAATGAAATCTAAATTGACCAAGGAAAATTCGTCATAGAAGTTATGAAAAAATCCAAAACTACTTCATAAACCAAACATTCTTCTAAAAGAAAGTGAAAAAAAAGTTTGGAACATTAAGACAAGATCCAATCCAAAAGTAACGGTCAATCAAAGAATTTGACAAAAATTAAAGCTAAAAAACTACAAAAGATCCATTTTACAACCCTCGTGACAACCAAGCAAACTTTACAAGTTTATTCCCAAGCAAATCTAGATAATGTATGGCTTCAAAAATATCCATGTTTTCTTTTTTTGTTAAAGAAAAGTGTTGGGCACGTGGCTGTTGAAGCCATTTGTAATGACAATTACCTGACTTTGATTCCTTCAAACCGCTCTATCTGCACATTGCCATTCTTGGCATGTAACCACTGCTGGTCCTGTTTCATTGATATGAGATGTAAGATGTTTGGTAGTGGTCTTGAGTGTGTAGTCTTTTAATCCTGAAGGTATGTTGCTTGTGCTGCGGTTCAACAGTGATATACTATGATGTATGTAATACAGAAAGTGAGAGAGATGTATACAGATAATAAAATGCCCTTCATTGTGGATGTAGCCAAGGATTGGTGAACCACGTTAAAAGATCTTGTTTATTCTATGTATGCTATTTTATATTGTTCATTTTGAGCATTTGTTTTGGCTTTGCTATTTTCTTCTTATCTTGGTTCCGTGATTCTATTTTTTGAATTTACAATTGGTATCAGAGCTCTGTGTGAAGCTCAGTCTAGGAGATAGCCTGTGAAGTTTTTTTTTTTTTTGAGAACCTATACAGCAATCAAAATGGATGATTTAGAAAAATGGAAAATAGAGAAATTTACAGGCCAAAACTTTGGTCTTTGGAAAGTGCATATGGAGTCTCTTCTTATCAAACAATTTTTGTCACTTGCCTTACTAGGGAAAGCCAATGGACAAGGTACTATGAAGGATGAAGATTGGGAAAAACTCAATATGAAAGCAAAGGCAACTATTTTTCTCTCATTGTCCAGCAATGTATTATTCAATGTCTCAAATGAGAGTACTACAAAAGAGCTCTAGGAAAAGCTCTCCATCATGTATGCGATTGCTTTGGCTTCAAACAAGGTATTTATTATGAAGAAATTATATAACTTGAAAATGAAAGAAGGTGGGGTTATGTCCAATCATCTAAATGAATTTAACACCTTAGTTACTCAATTAGCTTCAGTGGGTATCAAGTTAGATCCTTAGATTAAAGTGATTTTGTTGTTGTGTTCCTTACCAAATAGCTGGGAAGGTGTTGTCATGGCTGTGAGCACTTCTGTAGCAGCCAAGAGTACATTGGTTTTTTATGACGTTGCAGCTACTCTTCTCAGTGAAGACATGAGAAGGAAACATTAGGAACCCTCATCCGGCAATGCTCTAATAGCTGTAAGTATAAACAATAGGGGAAGAATCCATGATAGAGGTAGATACAACAACCGGAGAAGGTCACAATCTGGTCCACGATCGAAGTCTAGGGGCAGAACCGGTGCGTGTTGGTTTTGTGAAAATCTCAGACACAATAAGAAGATTTGCTGGAGCTATAAGAAAGCTCAAGGCAACGTGAGCACAAATAATCAAGCAAACACTGCAAGTGATGGTGTTCTAGTTCTATCAGTAAGTGATACAAAAGTAGATTTGTGGGTTCTTGATTCCAGTGTCTCATTTCATGCCACTTCATGCCATCAAGTTTTCACAAATTTTCAAGATGGCAGATTCGGTAAGGTGTTTCTTGGTGACAATAAAGAATGTGACATCTTAGGTAAAGGTGATATCACTTTGAATCTAAAAAATGGAGATAAATTAACTTTGATAGATGTTAGATATGTACCCATGTTAAAAAGAAATTTAATTTCTATTAGTCAGCTTATAGGCAATGGATGCAATGTTAATTTTTCTCCTGATTCATGAAAAATTACAAAGGGGCTTTTAGTAATTGCAAGAGGAAAGAAGCAAGGTAATCTCTATATTCTAGACTATTTTGGTGAAGTGGGAGCTGCCTTGCCGACTATGTACAGTGGGTCTGAAATATGACACAAAAGGCTCGGTCATACGAGCCAAAAAGGTCTTCAAGTTATGCTTCAGCGCAATCATCTTCCAGGCCTCAACTCCATTGATTTAGAATTATGTGAACATTGCCTTTATGGAAAACAGTGCCGGACTAGCTTCATGAGAATGGGGCATAACAAGAAAACTACTCCATTGGAACTTGTTCATTCTGACGTTTTCAGTCCGACGCAGGGAACTTCTTTCGGTGGAGCAAATTATTTTGTAACCTTTCTTGATGACTGCACTCGAAAAATCTAGATTTATATATTGAACAGAAAATTTGAGATATTTTCAAAATTTAAAATTTTTAAGGCTTTTGTTGAAAATCAGATTGGGCATAAAAGTAAATACCTACTAATAGACAATGGTGGAGAATATTGATCTTTGAAGTTTGATTCATTTTGTGCAGACCATGGTATTCGACGGGTCAAAACCATCCCTTATACACCTCAGGAGAATGGTGCAGCTGAAAGGCTCAATCGCATGATACTTGAGAGAGCTAGATGCATGCTCTCCAATGCCAGATTGGGCAAAGAGTTTTGGGCAGAGGCTTGTAATACTGCTACGTATTTAATCACTTGAACCCCTTCATCTAGGCTAGATTTTGACATACCTAAGGAGACATGGCTTGGCAAATGAATTACCTATCATCATTTGCGAGTGTTTGGCTGTGCCGCTTTTGTTCACATTCTGAAAGAGCAGAGAACTAAGTTAGATTTCAAGTCAAAAAGGTGTGTTTTTCTCAGCTACGGTGAAGATCAATTTGGCTTTCATCTTTGGGATCCCATTGCAAAGACTATAATCCATAGTCGCGATGTTGTGTTCAACGAGAAGGATTTTCTAGGTTTGCAACCTTGTAATTCACCTCTACCGGAATATGTTGATGTGGATTTGTTTGATAATGGCGTGGTAAAGAAATCCACCATTTCTTTCTCTCAGCCACTTGTTGCATCTATACATTCTTATATCTCAGGAGATCCTATTTCTACAACTACTTTACCTTCAGTTGGATGCACATTTCCACCTCAGCCTTCAATTGGTTCGATGCCTTCAATTGTGTCCACACAGCTAGGGGATTGTTCAATGCTGCCAAACCAAAGTCTAATGTAGGAAACTGTGGTTTGCTTGCAGCCTTTAAGTGGCTCCTTGAATCCCACGCAGCCATTCTCAAGTCATTCGCTACTAGCTCCAAACAATTACAACTCTGTCCCCACGCACATGGGCGTTCATGTCCACTCATCCTCTATTTTAGACCATTCGCTACCTTCATTAGTTGAACCGCTATTTACCAAATAGCCAATGCAGCCATCACTTTGTTCAAAGCTTCCTATTGACTATCAAACACAGCCACCCAGTAGTTGTTCGCTGCCATCTAATGCTTCATCGTAGCCTTCTACTATCACTATGCTGCCCTCATCAAGTCTTACTCTCCCTCTGTCAAGTGCTATGCTACCTTCCTTAGGCACTACGTAGCCTATTACTATTTGTACGCTGCCACTACATATGCAACCTTTATTAAATGAACAGTCTTCTTTTAAATTAACATAGCTACAAGGATTATCTACATCCCACTCTATTTCTGAGAGATCGTTGTCTGAACAGGGTAGTGTGACTAAGTCAAGCACTCTAGGTGCACAAATACAGAGACAAGGGAGTTTTCCTCAGGGGCCTCTACAATTAGAGGTTGATGATGTTCAAACTTTATTACAAAGACTAAATCTGGACCCCAATATCCAGCCAGAGCAAGGTACACAATTGCAAAGGTCTACCTGTGAGAAGAGGGGACCTGCAAAATTTGATGACTATGAGTTATTGCTCTCTGATTATCCAGAGCCGGTAACTTATAAACAAGCTTGCAAGCATGAAAATGCAAACAATTGGATGGCAGCCATGAACGAAGAAATGGAGTCGTTGAGAGTTAATCACACCTGGGATTTGGTTCATCTTCCGCCAAATCGAAAGCCACTCAAGAACAAATGGATTTATTGTTTGAAAGACGAAGATGAAGGAAATAAAAGATATAGGGCCAGATTAGTCGTCAAGGGGTTTGATCAACAAAAAGGTATTGATTTTTCTGAAATCTTTTCTCTAGTTGTTAGAATGGACACAATTCATGATGTGTTGGGTTTGGTAGCCATTTGGGATTTAGAACTTGAGAAACTCTATGTAAAAACAACGTTTTTACATAGAGACATTGATGAGGATTTATACATGGAGCAGTCTGAAGGCTTTGCTCAACCAGGTAAGGAGCATTTATTTTGCAAGTTGAAGCAGAGTTTATATGGGCTGAAGCAAGCTCCAAGACAATGGTATTTAAAATTTGACTGCTTAATGACTTATAACAACTTTGTTCGGTGCGAATTTGATCCTTGCGTTTACCACAAGAAGCTCAATACTGGTGAGTTTGTCATACATTTGCTCTATGTTGACGATATGTTAGTAGTTGGTACTAGTGTTCAGATTATTGCTTAGCTGAAGCAATAGTTGGCTCTTTGTTTTGCCATGAAAGACCTAGGACTAGCCAAAAGAATACTTGGGATGCACATATTTACAAATAGAAATAAAAGAGAACTCAGGTTGTCCCAAGCAAACTACATTGCCAAAGTGTTGGACATATTTAATCTATCTCATACTAAACTAGTTTCTACTCCTTTGGCTGATCATTTCTGCCTATCTTCAGTATGATGTTTGCTTAGTAGTACTGGACATTTTGACAGTATTTTTAGATCGTTGATGATGGATTTCTAGTTATTTTGCTATTTCAGTATGAACCTAATTGTTATGATAACAGATGTTGATGGTGAATTATGTCATTTTATGCTTTACAATTTGATAAATGAACTGATGTTTTAGATGCTTTGATGTTATTCATTATATGGGATTGGAAGTTAGTTGATCATTTTATGTCGTAGATTAGTAATCTGATACCTTGTTCAATATAGTTGATTGTTATTTATAAACGTGAATGGAACAGTGTTGTATTACTCGTTCTCGAGTACCCTACCTCACTACGATTTCCATTCACGATAGGATTGCATGTGATGTATATGTATATCTTGTTATGGTTAACTGTGTGTTGCTGCAGGATGCAGGTACTAGGCATCGACTCCACCTGATTACAGGTCTGAGCGTGCCTTCGCCAATGGATTAGTTGGTTGGAGTTAACGTGAGGTCCCTAGTCAGTGTCCCTTCATCGTCAGTTTACCCTTGTGGTTATTGGTTGTTGTTCGCTCATGTCTTACTGTTAGGTAATATTGTATCTTGGAGTCTAATGAGTCTGCAGGTGTCTATGTATGTGTGGTAATGTTGTGCTTAAATTAGAATCATCCTACGAAAGAGTATAGATATTGTTAAATGGGCATAAAGTCGTTGTTGTCGACTATCATTATAAATAAATTATTATTTTATGAGGAGTGTTGTTGTTAAATAAAGTTGTAAGAAATTTGTATTATTCGATATAATATTATTTATAATAAATATTTAAATAAATAAATATATGTAATCATGCTTGTAAATTGTGATTCACAACTTGATTAATAAGATAAATTAAAGTATAGTACAAAATTATAGATTGTCGAAATAGTACTATTCTATTTATAACAATAAATTGGGTCGGCTATAAAGAGATATATTAATAAAATAAAATAAATAATAAGTGGGGATCATTAAATTAAATAAAATACATATTCTTTAAAGGAGTTGTGCATGGGATCGCATGCCAAGACCTTGGCAGAGGAGAGAGGCTGTGTTATAAAAGAGCTGTAGGGGCATCAAGGCCAGCAACACAGGTGAAAGGAAATAAGCAGCTTGGAACTGCAACGATTGGAGCAGGTTCGTCGAGTGGATTGCGAAACTAGGTTCTGTCGAATGCCTTATCTCTGAACTTTATTTTGAATCTACAAATGTGGTTATAGTTTATTCGATTCCAAATAGTTCTGTAGACTGTCCTCTCAGTGTGTAATCAACATCTTCTCTTAGGGTTTAAATACTTCATTTCTGCTCAAGGATTCCGTAAGTTAATTGTTTTCCTTCCACTGGTTGTCAAATCATTCTGTATGCACTCTCAGACCGGCATAATCTTGGTAGGGTTTGTAGATGTAAAGGACACCTCGATAGAATTGCTGTAAATCGCTGTTGGCTACAGCTAGACGTCCCTGTAGGATCAGATCAATGTTTTTAATGTATCTTTCTCTGTGTTAAGCTGGAAACTAGTTTGGAAACTATAGATGGACCTATTTTAGGTTTTCTTCCCATGATAACGAGTTTTCCTTCCATGATAACCAGTTTTCTAGTGAGAGCCAAGTAAAGCAATACACGGACTGTTTTATTGAAAAATAATTTGAGAGCGATAAAGAAAAAGGCGATGGAAGAAGATCAGAGTAAAATATGTATGAATATGTATTGTGGGGGTAAGAGAGACCAGCAGATGGAGAAACGGATGGATTCTTTCATCTGGTGAGCTGGCAAGTCTATGCAATGTTTACAGGACAGTATACAAAAAGGGTAACTTCTGCAAGGCCTTTCATGGAAGTGAAGATGGCTAGAACCACTGCCAATTCTACAATGAACCTATTCATTGTGGGTGCATTGCGTCTGGAATTTTTGTTGTAGCCCCTAACAATGGAGGGTTTAAATGCAGAAACTGTGCATTCACGCCCAATGATGTGCACCAAGATAAAACCAGTATTGGCAGCGACATGGTAGTTTGTACGCAGCTCTCAGGCAAATCAAGCGATATTGATGAAGATCCACGAGAAATTATTGAGGCAGATGAAACAGACAGTGACACTGATGACAATTTACCCAACATATATATGGTTGATGGCATTAGGATCAAAGCTTATTAACACCCTCCAGTGTTTCCCGGATAGATGATGATGATGATGAGTATGAGAAAGAAAGAAGATGAGGAAGAAGAAGGGGATAATGTTCTCGCAGGCATTGAATCAGATGAGGGAGATAAAGGGGATAATGATCTGACAGGCATTGTAGGGGTGCAATTAGATCCTCCTGCAACAACAAAGCATGGGAGGCATCAGGATGGGTGTCGATGTGTTGTGTGTACACAGCATCCCAGGGAAACCAACATCCTCAAAACTGTGAATGCTGGGGTTGTGCAATTTATCTTAAGCGTAGAGAGACCACACTGAGATGATGATCGCAGAAGAACGCTGCAACTGCATCCACATCTAAGAGAGGGCGTCCCAAAAACATGGTTTAAATTTCTCTTGCCTTCCCTCTAATTTGTTCCTTCGTTTGGCTTTGTTATTGGAATCATTGATGCTTATATTTTGAAGCATGGTTTCTTACCCAAAGCTTGGCTTCACGATCTCCCAGAAAGAACTTTGTTTTCTCATTTGGTTTTCACGGACTAAGTTAGGTTTTGGCTTTAATTGACCTTTAAATCAAATAATGGTGACTGGGAATTTATATACTCTTATACTTTTCCCATTTATACATTAGATGAATATTTAGATTTGATAGTAAAAATATTAGGCCTTTTCTTTTTCAACGCGTGCAGCTGTCGTTACTCCACCACAAGCCCCTCCTCCCGGTAATATCTCTT
This sequence comes from Cunninghamia lanceolata, assembly GCA_027924645.1. NCBI lineage: Eukaryota > Viridiplantae > Streptophyta > Pinopsida > Cupressales > Cupressaceae > Cunninghamia > Cunninghamia lanceolata. Next base: position 2,597,082 of record BSBN01000665.1, read on the forward strand.
ATTCCTATACCCAGCCAGACTCAACTCGAAATATATCAATTTAATACAACTATTGTAAACTAATAACTGGTAATTAGTTTCTGGTTTTTTTTTTTTACCTGGAGTTAGAACCCAAGTTCAATCCAAGGCCAGGCTTTTATTTAGATGTCAATAGAAAGCTTTCAACCCAGGTTTCCCTAGGACCGGCAGAGAAAGATTGGAAGCATTTTCTTTTGAGATAGTAACTACACTTGTATCAGGCATTCTTCATCACAATTATAATCTGCTTGGTGTGCCATTTACTAATCTGCATATTCTTCCATTTCTAATGCTTATCTTTCTCAAAGCATGAGCTGTAGAGCAATTACTTCTGATAACTATAGAATACCAGGGTGCAAATTCCCGTAGACAGTCGATTGGCGTATTACATTCGGCTCTATAGATATATATATTCAGTTTATGAAACATTCACCCTTGTTCTGTAGCAATGTATTTAGTGAACAAAGATCCATCGCTACACCAGGAAATTTGTTCTTAAATGGTGTAAACTGCAAAAAGATCCCCTCTAGAAACCATTGCTGTAACATAGCGTTTTTCCAGATTTTCACCATCTTTTGTGATTATTGCTATTCGTTAGAAAATGAGCAAATGATTTACGTGGATACCGTCAACGTAGTAATCTTGCAATTTTAGTAATTATAGCCGGAAGTCGTCAGACTGGATGTATATCATTCACGTCAGTGGTAAAACAGTCAATAACAATTTTACATCTCAGTAGTAAAATATTCCCTAGCTGTTCGCACAGGGCGTTCTTACGATCGTTCTCCTTGAGAAATTATTTCACCACGGATAAGATCAACTTCAGAAACATCTTCAAATCATCATAAAAGAATCTATTTGGTTGAGCTCGTTAGAATGTCTGCAAGACCGTGTGAAGGATAACAAACATTTCATGATTGAATTTGCCTCGTGTGATTGCTGTTTAGTCATAAGATATCGCTCCTAGCATTATTATCCTTAATAGAATAAAGCTAATTGGACAAGATTGAAGGAAAGTATATAAGATAGTATCTGGAATTAAGTGGTTCTTATATCAATTATTGTAATGATTTAGTTAATCAATTTATTTATCTGTTGAAGTGAAATAAAGATTAGTTAGAGATTTTGTTGCAAGGTATTAATTTAATTGTTATAATATAATGTTGATTTTATTTTAGAAGTTGTTTGCATTAAACTGAGAATGAATTGTAGCATTTCATCTCCTGAATCTGAATTGAATTGAATTGTATGAGTGTTGTAATGAGTCGGATTGAGGTTGTTCAAACTTGTATTCCAGAGGCTAAGTTGTCACTAACTTGTGTATTGTTGTTTTTAAAAATTACGATGTAATAGCGTTTATGTGTATCAAACATAGTAGGAAGTATAATGAGGTACTGTCAAGGTTGAATGTTGTGTCTTGTAAAGTAATAATCTCAGGATGAGATATCAAACCTCATGTGATCTTATTGTACCGTTTTGTCGTAAGGAGAGATCCGAAATCTGTAAAAGAATAAAGTCTTGCAATGTTAAAAGTGTTGGATAACAATTGATGTTATGATTCTATTTTGATGCAAGAAGGTTTATGCCTTGCAGTGTACTTATACGTGTGTTGTTATTAAGTCTTGCATGATGTTTTAAGGTTTACTAGGTGTTAGGAAGGAGAGTGGCTTTCAACGTGGGCCGGTGCCCAAAGTGGCAGTCAGGATAACCCGTTGGAAGTAGTTTAATCAAGTGATAACCTAAAAATAAACTAGGGGGTTAAGGGTAGATTTCACATTAATAAGATTAATGGATTCCTCTCCCATGGCCTGTAGTGCTTGTTTAGACTAAGGATGGGTAGAGAAGGCCTGGTCGGCATGATTGACTTCCTTGTCCTCATGAAAGGAAGGTCAATTCCGCATGTGTCACCCTATGGGGCCGGCGACTAGTGAGAGGCTGTCAGGATAACCATAGATGGGGGCCGGCGCCTAGTGAGAGGCTGTCAGGATAACCCATGTTAGGACCGTACGATGACACTCTCCCTACTACAACCTAGCATCCCTTGTTCGGTCTCTCCTCATTTGTTTTGTGTCGCCTCTGGAAGTGAAAGTTAAGTTAAGTTATGTTGTGTTGTATTGTTATAGCCATGTGTTGTATTGGCGTTGGTCATCCTTTGTTCTTGTTTGTCTTTCGTCTACCTGACTGTCATTGTTTGGGACCATATGTTAACTCCTAGCTCGGGGGGTGGACCTTAGGGTTCCACATGGTCAGGTGGAAGAGCTATTTTATCCATTGGTTACTCTTGACAAGATCTTATGCAGAACATGATTTGTTCCAGTTGTACTTGTTCCAATGATGATGATGTAAGTGTATAACCGTGTACCAGATTTGTGTAACAGAACATTCTTTATGTATTTAATTTTGATGTAGACTAAATGGTAATGTAATGATGTCTTGATGTACTTATATGAAAGCATTTCAGTTATGTAATTTATCATGCAGATTCCGTTATTTGATGATTTGCAATGAATGTGAATAAGTTAATTATTTGATCTTGGTTTTGGGATCAGTTGCTGATATATGTTAAATCATGTTAGTTGATTTGTTAAGTGATGCAGCCTTGGACCCTTAGAGAATATGTCGCAATTAGTTGTGTTAACGTTACTTAATCATTTTTTTAAAAAAAATTTCCTATTTCATATTGCATGAGTGTGTATTCTTTAAGGCGTTCAAGGCGGGTGTTACACAAAACATTTAATAAACAAAACTGGTCACCAGAAAAGAAAGTAAAACTCAAATATCTGAGGATGAATTTGCCATTGATGATTGTAAAAGTGACCTGCTCACACTCACACTATTTTCCACTTCCATTGAATTGCATTGCAAATTTGGCCTATGCAAAATGTAGCACTAAGGGGATATTGTGACTGCAAAACCAAAGGTACATGAGAAACAATATTGTGATTGCAAAACCAAAGGTACATGAGAAACAATTATTGTATTTAATGAAGATAACTGATATAGTTTACAAACAACCTATATTATACTATTATGACATGAACATGAACTTGAATCTCAGCTCCATGACAAAAGGCATGGTTACTAAATTCTTGAAAGACCTAATTAATTAGGGGGCCCGTTTGGGGTCCTACAAGCTAGACCTAATTAATGCCTAGAATTGAGGCCAAGGTCCATTAAACCCTCAGATCAGGGATAAAAAAATACATCAGAAACCTAATGCTTCTAAACAAATAGTCACAAAACATCAGAAATGTACAAAAATCCTAAGACTCTATCAACATTGTTTAGCTCATCTTACAAATCTATAATTTTTTAGAGAAACAAATCTAAGAAAGTTTCTTTAGTGTAAATTGAGAACATCTAAACATCATTCATATATATATATATATATATATATATATATATATATATATATATATATATATATATATAAACAAGAAAAATATCTTATACTCCAAAAATCCCACAACAGATGTCCAACCCAAGCCATTCTAAAATATAAACAAGAAAACTATTGAACTTTAGACCCTCAAATAAATTTTCTAAATGAAATCTAAATTGGCCAAGGAAAAATCGTCATATAAGTTATGAAAAAATCCAAAACTTTCTCCTCGACTTCATAAACCAAACATTCTTCTAAAAGAAAGTGAAAAAAAAATTCAGAACATTAAGACAAGAGCTAATCCAAAAGTAACGGTCAATCAAAGAATATGACAAAAATTAAAGCTAAAAAACTGCACAAGATCCATTTTACAGACCTCGTGACAACGAAGCAAACTTTACAAGTTTTTTCCCGAGCAAATCTGGATAATGTATGACTTCAAACATATCCATGTTTTCTTTTTCCGTTAAAGAAAAGCTTTCAATTAGTAGCTAGTCTGAGAGGATTACAAGCCACACTGGGACTAAGACACTACCCAGCATGAAAAACATTTGAAACATAAAATGACAAGTACACTGGAAAATACTCACCAAAAAAATGATGAAGTTCACAAGAGATTGTCAATTTAATGTTCATCGGAGATCATAAACATCCCACAATTCAACTTAATTCATAAGCTTAGTCCAAACTTTTGAGCAGTCTAAAGCCCTTGGTAAAATATCCATAAAGGTAGCTTGGGAAGTTCTAGATAGAATCACTTCATCTAGTATAAAATACAATGTATAATCTAGCTGATTGCATGGTAAAGAAGCAACATTACCAAGTTCAAAACAGACAACATTACCAAGTTCAAAATAGAGCTTTTCTTCAAATGGAATAGCAGCCTATAAACAAAACAAATTCATTTGAAAATAGTCATGGCTTTAGATTCTGCAATGTTTGGACATCAAGAAAATAAAAAATATGAAGAATGGTTGTCTATGACATGCCTAAATTTGGGCGTGATGGAGTGCGCTCCTTCCTCCACTCCATCCTCCACTCCATTAAAACTCTCCAGTGATACGTTAAGAAGCAAAATGTTATATTTGCACAATTTTTGAGAAAATGAAAGCAATGCATGAAATTATTTCCAGTATTCATACAAAACTTTATAATTTAAACCTTGATGATCCACAATAATTGCCCTTATCAGCTAAAAGTTTTTTGCCAATTAGATTGAAGAAAAATAATTTTTCAAATATGTTTTGTTAAAATATTTGCATCTATACAATAGCAATAGGTAAATATTTCTTAAATATAAATATTATTTCGTTCTCATTGTAAAAAGAATTAAATAGGCCTCGCCTATAGCTTCCTTGGCAGATACTAATAAAGTGCCATAAATAAAAAATCAAACCATAAGTGCACTATATTTTATTACTAAACCACAATATTAGATTAATGAAATATTTTATTTTTTCCATTAGTTGTTTACATATATTTTGAAAATAAAGGAAATTAATAGATTGTTTTATTTATATGTTAATGAAAATACTTTTATTAGTTGTTCATATATATTTTGAAAATAATAAACTCTTAATCAATTAAGAGGTTACTCAATAAAATCCTATGTAAATATGAAATAAAAAATCAAACCCTAAGGGTGAATATCAAATAAAATGATAAAAACATAGTAAAGGAAATTAATATGTTAAATACTCTGAATATGAAATAATAGGATAAAAACATATTAAACAAAATTAATATGTTATTAGTTTCTGCTAGGAAAACTATAGGCGAGGCCTGTTCCTAACTAGTTATTAATAATTCTTTTTGCAACCAATGAGAATGAAATAATTTTTCTATTTAAAAAATATTTACCTATTGCTATTGTATAGATGCAAATATTTTAACAAAACATATTTGAAAAATTATTTTTCTTCAATCTAATTGACTGAGAACTTTCACTCGATATGGGTGATTATTATGGATCATCAAGGTTTAAATTATAAAGTTTTGTGATAGATAATATCCTTAATCTATGATAATAATATACTAATACTTAAAACTATGTTTCTAGTTTGAGACTTTATGGGTAAAATATTATACAGTAAAGATTTTTTAGCATCTCACTATTAACCAATTTAAATATATTATAACTAAAATAAAATTAATAAAAATATTAAGAAACATGTATTTAAATTCCTATTAGTATTAATATTGATAATATTATTAGACAATAAAAATATTATAGTTATATAAGATTCCTATTACTAATCAATATTAATACTAATAGGAATTTAAATACAAATATAATTTATAAGTTTATCCCAAGTTTATATACATGCCTTTAATAATTAATAATAATAATAATAATAATAATATATCATTTACATAGATAATATCCTTAATCTATGATAATAATATACTAATACATTAAAATTTTAAAATATATTAATGCATAGTGGGAAAAAATGACCAGTGATCAATTAAATTTCCCTTAATCCCTAATCTACCTTTAATCATAAGATTTAATTAATTTTAATTAATTAATTAAATCTTTCCACTATAAATAATAAATTAAAATTAAGGAATTTAATTTATTATTTACAATCTACCGAGTTATGCAAGTTTTGGTACATTTCTGATCTAGACTGGAAAAATTTGAATTTTTTTTTAAATTGTTTTTTGTTTGAGCCTTTTAGTCTCTTTATTCAATTGATTTGGGTTCTTATAGTAGTTGCTATTTATTTGATTGGCTCAACAGTTTCTTGATCATTAAATCTTGAATGCATGGGTTGTTACTTTGTGTTGTTTATTTTAAAATATCAAACTTTAATATTTGACAGCAATGGTTGTTACTTTGTGCTGAATGCTTCAAACAACAAATCCTAAGTGCTTTGAAAATTTTCTCATCCCTGATCTTTTATATGGAAACATTACAGTGCTAGAATTATCTCATGCCCTAAAAAAAATTTACGTAGAGTTTTTTCCTACACAAAATGGTCCGGAAAAAATTATCTCATGCTAGGAAATTTTCTTTGAACTCATTGATTCTTTTCTATCGGCATATTCTTTAAACTCATTGCTTTTATCTATAGGCATATTCCTGGAACTCATCGCTCATTCCTATCAGCGCATTCCTTGAACCTATGGAACCCTAAAATTACACCTCTTCAAATTGAAAACACAGCCACTCCTACTTAAATCTCGATCCCATCACACAGTGAAACAACTTTATGCTGCGAAATTTTCTAAACTCAATCCCGATCCCATCACACAGTGAAAACAACTTTATGCTACGAAATTTTCTAAACTCGTTGGTTGTTCTTATTGTTTTTAATGAACCTCTTATTGGTGCAAGTGCTAGTTATATGGTAAAACTAATTTTAGGGTTTCACTTGTCCCTCACTATAAGCTATAACTTCAAATCCTTAAAATAATGACATTAAGTGATTTTTATAGCACTCACAACTCTTTGTATTCATGATGTTAAGTGATTTTTATAGTACTAACAACTCTTTGTATTGCAGCTTAATGCAAACTATTGAAGGTGTCAATCAATTAATCTATTTTGTCAAGTTCATTATAAATTTTGAAGTATAATAATAAATCTTTAGATATAATAAAAAATCACTTACTTTGCAACTTCCATTTTATGCAATCTAATTATTAAATGTAGAATCTCAAAGTTCTTCAATTTTCAACATTCAGTGTAAATATTACAAAAATATCAACTCTAACTTAAATCAAAAAATTCACAAATTTCAAGATTATTATAAAGTTATTATATTATCAACATTGTTGCTAAAACTAAACAAACACAACAAATTAAAACAAAAAAGGACTATTCATAATATTTTGGCAGAAACTTGGCTGCTTTGCAGCTCTTGTTTTATTTATGTAGAGTTATTTTATTTTATTTAGTTTATGGCAAAATACAATTACAATTTTGGGAAGACCGTGTCACGATTTTTTAGAAAGACCATACACAATTGCATAAAATCATAGTAAAATATATATTTAATCTAGGATAATACCTTTTAAAAATAAAATATATTTTCATATTTAGAAAACAACTCTAAATAAATAAATATAATAAAAAACACCTCTAAATAAATATTTATCACAAAACAGTATTTGACAGGGAATGTTTGACCATCAAACTTAGGCTCTGGTCTTACATCTTTGGAGGACTCTCCCTCTTCCTTAGAGGAGACGAGGGGAGGGGTAGACAGTAAAATTACATTACTTGTTAATAATAATACAAAGATATTTGTATTCTAAACTATGTTTAAAATAACGCAATCGAATAGAAAAGAAAATGGACAGGGAAAAAGGTTTACCTTCTGTTTTTAATTAGATGATCAGTCGAGTGGAAATGAGGAGAAAACATTCGAATGGCATCGAGCTCCTTTAAAAATCTCTGTTAACTTGATCAACTTGTTAAATAATCAAATCATTTATACTACAATAAAGCAGCATTTATAAAGACACGTACGCTTCTGTTGTGTAGAGGTTTGCAGAAATATGAATACAAGTTACAAAATAGGCAGGCCACTTATATATCTGTATCTGCCATCTTTCCACAACATATTGTTTCACTTCATTGAGCTGGCCAACTGAGTTAGGCCCACGTAGAGCCATGCATTTTTCTATGAATCAGCTTCATTTTTAAGAATAAATATTATTATTACTTAATTTACATGTTAGTTTAGTTTCCGTTGTTATGTCAGATGCTTCAAATTAACCCAATATGATGTTGAATGGAGATAATTTGTCCAACACATATAGGCTACGTATTTACCCAACGAGTAACGACCCTCAGGTAATCAAAAGAATAATTGCTGTTAGCTATTCTGTCTAATTATGCTGAGGGAATCATCAATGTAATAGTTTTATTGATCCAACATTTGACAGAAATGTTGGATAATATATCGTAATTTGTTTGGTAAATGCAATAGAATTTGTAAGGATTTCATATATCTTTATTTAGGTTTGTTTGAATAATAAAGTAATGGCATGAAATGTGATATAATTATTTTTTCTGATTTACAATATTAAATTTTTTACAGTTTGATTAAAAAAAAAAAAATTAAGTGATTGGTTTTAATTGAATAAAATGTTGAGTTGTTACTGTGGAGACTTAAATTCAAATCTTCATAAGGATATTTAATGTGGAACTCTAAGTTTTGACTTTTAACCTTTCATAGTTAGCTTTTAATATGGATGTATTTTTAGAATAAAATGCATTTCTATGTAGTGATTCTTAATCTCCCATAAATGATTTCTAGTATGCTTGCTCATAAAAAAACTTGTATTTTACAAAAAAAACCAGCAAAGTAAAAATAATATGAGAAGCTCTTTCCTTCAAATTTGAAGTAAACATTTACTTCGGAAAAATAATCAAACTGAACAAAATCTAAAGAAAAACTAAGTGTCATATACTCCCCTTAATCAAATCAACATAGAAATTTACAAAATATTTGTAAAAGTATAAATATGCTCCCGTGATCCAAATTAACATAGAAATTTATAAAATGTTGCTACAAAAACAAGGTATAGCACAATCAACATTCCTAGTAATAATTAAAGAGTATCAACAAGCCTAGTGTAAGACATAAAAATAGAGGCTACCTAATATGAAAAGTACGACTAGATTTACTGGCTAAAGGTGTAGCCGGAGAAGTAACTATACCTCTTGAGAAGAAGAACAAATTTACAAAATGAAAAGAAGCTAATTTCTAAAAGAAGAAGAGCAGATTTTAGGAGTGAACTTGTGAAGAAAGAGGAGCAGTTTTTGTAAAGAAGAAATATCAGATTTAATGCAGGATTATGAGCAGATTCAAGAGTAGACTTAGAATAGATTTTGAGCATATCTAAAGCAGAGATAAAATATGAAGAATGTTGCAGATTTGTGAAGGATCGCCTACCTTGTGAAGAGACATATTAGATGGTATTTAAGGAAGATAAGATGAGTGTTTTGGGGCAAGGAACACAATGAAAAATCATTTGAATTAGAGCGGATCTAGAGCAAATTTAGAGGAGAAATATATGTGAAGAATGTGCAATCAGATTTGAAAAGGAGACCATTTGTGTGAAGAATGTTGCAGCATATTTGTATATGTTGAAGAATGTTACATCAAATTTACAAGCAAATTCAAAGCAGATTTTTGAGTGTGTGAAAGTGCCAAAAAATATGTTCATCATCTGTTAAAGAAGCAACATCCTGAACGTGATATTTTGTAGAAGAGGTTGGTGCCTCCTAAAAGAAGAGATTGGTGTCAATTGTTGAGTTGATGCCCAGTTGTGGGGATTGTTTTCTCTAGTGGGTTGGTTCCTACAAATTCTGTAAGTGGGGATTGGTCTCTCCAATGGGTTGGTGCCTACAAATTCTATAAGAGGGGATTGGTGTCTCCAATAGCTTGGTGGCTATGAAGTTCATAAGAGAATTTTATATATGCAATCTTTTGTCGTGGTTTTCTCCTAAAAGGGTTTCCACATAATTATTAAATATCTAACCCCCCTATCAAAACCAATACTATCTCAAATCCTATCAATCATACAATTATCAAGCTAATTCAATCCCATCCAAGCAACCCATGAAGGATTCTATCCAAGGACTCTTAGCAAAAGATAACCATCTACCTAGAAAGCATGAAGTCACTGAGCCCATATCTACCAAGCCTATCCAAGAAATAAATTCAAGGGAAAGAGGCATGAAAATATATAGCATCGAAATAAATTTTTGACATATTTACTTAAATGGCAGCATGGGGTTTCAGTTTTTCTGTGCTTAATGAAATAATAGTAAACATATTTTAGTTTGTTCTGCTGGAAAACAAGAACTGAGATAAATACCTCTGCCTATTCGCACTCCCCTTCAGCTCGCCTCAAATCTTACAATTTGATATTCCTTCTTGAGTATCTTATTGCACCCCTTCCTCTCATGAACTCCCTGTCCTTCTCCAAATCGTGGTTTTTACAAAACAGCAAGTGCCCTTTGTCTTTCACAATTGACGGACTTCTCTCATTCCTACCTGCCCCCATAGGTATATTGCTGCAACATTAAACTCATACACCAACTTTTTCCCATCAAACTCTCATATAGGCATGGGAAGAAAGATTAAAGGAATGAAAACTCACTTTCTCAAAGCCCCCACGTCCCACCAAAAATGGATGACCCCCCTTTAGAAAAGTCGGTAAGTCATAAAAGGTTGCGTTTATATGAATAGGCTGCCAAGTGAAAGACTCCTTATTGGCTTCAATCTCCCAAATAAGATTTAATTATGGCTGTATAAGAGCTCACCAAAGGATAATAAAATCATTTAAAAAGACATATTTATAACTACATAGTTAAACCATTTAAATCTCCATTTAATAAACACTATAAAATAACACATTTAACACTACACAAGGATGCCAATGAAACCACATCATAACACCATTAGCCAAAATGGCCACATAAAGAGATTAACAGAAACCAAGACAAAATCCCACAACAATACAAACTAGTAAACCACATACGACGAGATGGGCAATCTAGATGTTATAGCAGGGTAATCGGAAGGTAAGACGATGACACCGGAACATTGCACTAACTAGGTGCAGTGGGCTAGGGTAGGAAACAAGGCTTGTGACTATCTCCACTAAGCACCATTGGGGATAATAAGAGTACACATTAGTTAATTCTAGGACCCCTAAAGAACATAACATGCCCATAATATGTTGCAAAACAAGAGAAGAAAAGTTGAAGGATATGTAGTTTTTTGCTATACATTAGTATATGTTGTCTTTCTACTTAGAAAATACATCCTAACTGGTATAAATGTAAATTTGAATTCTGAAATTTATATATTATTTTTTTAGTAAGTAACAAAATTAGGTTAATGGTGTTGCAGGACATAAATATTTTATCAAAAGTTTATAAGAAAAAGATAGATAAATCATAAATTACAATGGACTTTTTTGCATCTCTAGAATGGAGGTTAAATAAAGGATTTTGAAGGTGAACATTGAGACAAAGAGTTATGCTGATCACTGTTAAGAATGTAGACTCTATATTGGGCCATCTCTCTAATGAATAGGTCTACACATCTTTGATTTTCATAATGATTAAGATCTCGCAAATGCCACTAATCTCATAATACATTAGACATCTAAAAGCAAAATGCTCTTCTAATTTTCGTTCATTATTGTAGAGTGTACAAATGTACTATCTCTCAAGATAAAGTGTTGTGACTCTAGGCAATGTTGATGAGAACATACTAGTAAGTGGCCCAAAAGAAATTTCAAACCAAAAGCAAGCCTATTGTAATTGGAGGATTAATGTGTCCATTTTGTATATAAATATAGTGCTTCAATTGGTGTTGCATTCTTGTAAAATGCTCCTCTAATTTTACTTCATTATTTTAGAGTCTATAAATGCAATATCTCTGGACAAAGTCTTCTAGCTCCATGCAAATCTTGGCCCAAAAGAAATAATAAGCCCATCTTCTATGCTTCAATTAGTGTTGCATTCTTATTGAAAATAGTTTTTCTCATTCGTCCAAATTAATTTTTTTTTTAGGCTTTGCTGATCTAAAATCTTAGAATGTTTTTTCTCAACATAAACATACATGACATATTAATAGTTATGCCAACTTAAAAAAAACTTAGGACTTTAAAAAACATAAATTTCAACCCGCATGAATATGATCAAATCGAGGTCGCACTAGCATTACAATCATTTCATTACATGCATTAGAATTTCTTCAACAACTGGTAGATGATGACAGGAGGCACTTCCGGGACTTAGGATAATCCTTTAGATTTAGGACTTACATGTATTCATTAAAAAATGTAGCTTTGATTCTGTGCAACTAGTAGCTGTTAGAGAAGAGCCTAAGACTTCACTGCCAGAGCTATCCAATACACTGGTGCTGCTGCTGGCTATGTTGGCAGCTGAACCTTATGGCAATATTGTAAATGCAGAAGGGAGAAGCGCGATGGAAGAAGGATCTTCTCCCCTCATTGCATGGATAATTGCTCCAACATCTAAGGGCGAAAATACTATTAGAGATCCAAATGCATCTGTGCAACTCTCTTACAGTATGAAGGCCTCCCTATTCGATGCCTGCAACTTATAATTGAAATCATATGTTAAACACCATAAAACAGGTGAATTAGATGATTGTAGCAATGGTTCAGATACTTACAATCACCTGATAAAGAGAAATGTAGTTCCCAAGGTGTGGACCAGTTGCAATGTGTTTGATTTCTTTTTTGGACTTTCCTTCGAAGGACACTTCCCACTTCACCAAAAAAAATAAAACTCTAAGTATCATATATATTTAATCTAGGATAATACCTTTTAAAAATAAAATATATTTTTATATTTAAAAAACAACTCTAAATAAATAAATATAATAAAAAACACCTCTAAATAAATATTTATCACAAAACAGTACTTTGACAGGGAATGTTTGACCATCAAACTTAGGCTCTGGTCTTACATCTTTGGAGGACTCTCCCTCTTCCTTAGAGGAGACGAGGGGTGGGGTAGAGAGTAAAATTACATTACTTGTTAATAATAATACAAAGATATTTGTATTCTAAACTATGTTTAAAATAACGCAATCGAATAGAAAAGAAAATGGACAGGGGAAAAGGTTTACGTTCTGTTTTTAATTAGACGATCAGTCGAGTGGAAATGAGGAGAAAACATTCAAATGGCATCGAGCTCCTTTAAAAATCTCTGTTAACTTACTTGATCAAGTTGTTAAATAATCAAATCATTTATACTACAATAAACCAGCATTTGTAAAGACACGTACGGTTCTGTTGTGTAGAGGTTTGCAGAAATATGAATACAAGTTACAAAATAGGCATGCCACTTATGTATCTGTATCTGCCATCTTTCCACAACATATTGTTTCACTTCATTGAGCTGGCCAACTGAGTTAGGCCCACGTAGAGCCATGTATTTTTCTATGAATCAGCTTCATTTTTAAGAATAAATATTATTATTACTTATTTACATGTTAGTTTAGTTTCCGTTATTATGTCAGATGCTTCAAATTAACCCAATATGATGTTGAATGGAGATAATTTGTCCAACACATATAGGCTACGTATTTACCCAACGAGTAACGACCCTCAGGTAATCAAAAGAATAATTGCTGTTAGCTATTCTGTCTAATTATGCTGAGGGAATCATCAATGTAATAGTTTTATTGATCCAACATTTGACAGAAATGTTGGATAATATATCGTAATTTGTTTGGTAAATGCAATAGAATTTGTAAGGATTTCATATATCTTTATTTAGGTTTGTTTGAATAATAAAGTAATGGCATGAAATGTGATATAATTATTTTTTCTGATTTACAATATTAAATTTTTTACAGTTTGATAAAAAAAAAAAAATAATTAAGTGATTGGTTTTAATTGAATAAAATGTTGAGTTGTTACTGTGGAGACTTAAATTCAAATCTTCATAAGGATATTTAATGTGGAACTATAAGTTTTGACTTTACTGGATATTTGTAAAAGTATAAATATGCTCCCTTGATCCAAATTAACATAAAAATTTATAAAATGTTGCTACAAAAACATTGTATAGCACAATCAACATTCCTAGTAATAATTAAAGAGTATCAACAAGCCTAGTGTAAGACATAAAAATAGAGGCTACCTAATATGAAAAGTACGACTAGATTTACTGGCTAAAGGTGTAGCTGGAGAAGTAACTATACCTCTTGAGAAGAAGAACAAATTTACAAAATGAAAAGAAGCTAATTTCTAAAAGAAGAAGAGAAGATTTTAGGAGCAAATTTGTGAAGAAAGAGGAGCAGTTTTTGTAAAGAAGAAATATCAGATTTAATGCAGGATTATGAGCAGATTCAAGAGCAGACTTAGAATACATTTTGAGCATATCTAAAGCAGAGATAAAATATGAAGAATGTTGCAGATTTGTGAAGGATTGCCTCCCTTGTGAAGAGACATATTAGATGGTATTTAAGGAAGATAAGATGAGTGTTTTGGGGCAAGGAACACAATGAAAAATCATTTGAATTAGAGCGGATCTAGAGCAAATTTAGAGGAGAAATATATGTGAAGAATGTGCAATCAGATTTGAGAAGGAGACCATTTGTGTGAAGAATGTTGCAGTATATTTGTATATGTTGAAGAATGTTACATCAAATTTACAAGCAAATTCAAAGCAGATTTTTGAGTGTGTGAAAGTGCCAAAAAATATGTTCATCATCTGTTAAAGAAGCAACATCCTGAACGTGATATTTTGTAGAAGAGGTTGGTGCCTCCTAAAAGAAGAGATTGGTGTCAATTGTTGAGTTGATGCCCAGTTGTGGGGATTGTTTTCTCTAGTGGGTTGGTTCCTACAAATTCTGTAAGTGGGGATTGGTCTCTCCAATGGATTGGTGCCTACAAATTCTACAAGAGGGGATTGGTGTCTCCAATAGCTTGGTGGCTATGAAGTTCATAAGAGAATTTTATATATGCAATCTTTTGTCATGGTTTTCTCCTAAAAGGGTTTCCACATAATTATTAAACATCTAACCCCTCCTATCAAAATCAATACTATCTCCAATCCTATCAATCATACAATTATCAAGCTAATTCAATCCCATCCAAGCAACCCATGAAGGATTCTATCCAAGGACTCTTAGCAAAAGATAACCATCTACCTAGAAATCATGAAGTCACTGAGCCCATATCTACCAAGCCTATCCAAAAGTCACAGAGTACCTTCCATAGTCAAATACTACCATGCAATCAAAGTCCTAGTAGCATGTCCATCCAAGATCAAGTGTCATCATGCAAAGATATTATCAATCCCAAGCTTACAAAGGATGAACAAGAGCCTCCTAGTACCATGCCTATCCATCAAGTACCTTCATGCAATCCAATATCTATTAAGCCTATTGAAGAGTCTCTTACCATAGGCTGAAGTTAGAATCCATCATGCAACTATGTTGTTGACCATTCAAAGCCTATCAAGCCCATCTGAGAAACCCCTATGCCCATCCAAAATTAAGAGCTATGTCAAGAATCAAATCCAAAGTAGGTTCAAATGTGCACCCAACCAAATCAAGATCAAATTATCTAAGCTACTCAAGATCAAACTATCCAAGCTGGTCCCATCTATGATCAAAATCCCATCAATGACCAAGAGAACAAAGCTGATCCCCTCACCCAATTTTATGCTATCCATGATCAAGAAATGTAAACTAATCCTATCCATCATCCAACAAAATCCACTTCCCATGATGAGACACTTGTTCCCTAGAACATATAGATAATCAAGTAAATGACATTGATCATATCACACATAAGCCTAATGAGCATAGTGGAAATCAAGATCTTAATCATGTACCAAGAATGAGGAAGAGCAAGTCACAATTGATCACATTGAAAATTCAAACGATCAAAGTACAACAAACACAAACAATGATCAAGGTGTGACAACTATACATAATGAGACAGTACCAACATCACATCAACTAGGATCATCCACCTTCATCTAGTCAGGGATTCTTGCACAGGAGATAACAGAAAATCCTAATTGTTATTAGAAACACACCAATGGGCTAGCAACATGTTTTAAATACAACAAGCTTCCAATTGAAGAAATGATATGTAAAAGCATGGATTATCAATGAAAAGGATTGGGCTTTCTCAAGTAGGGCATGCTATCTAATCTATCCCAATCCACTTCAGTCATGGTTGAGGCATCATAAATTAATTATGCAAGAAATCTAATAGTATTAGTGATGATTTACCAATCACTAAGGCAACATTATCTATTGAAAGCATTGAGATAGGGACCATTCATAGCCACTACGGCAAGCCTGCTACCAACAATTCTTCCAGCTCCACTATCCATAGCATCAAACATTATCCTCCACGTTTTTAGCCCATAGATTGGGACCAACAAACTCGTAAGGCATACAAAGAAAAAGATCCAAGTCAAGCATCAAAGATAAAGCAATTCAAAAATAAGATATATGAAAGAAATATGGGTCCTAAACAAAAGTGGATTGATCAAATCAAGTGAAGAAAAATGTCCAAATCAAGAAATCACTCAGAATGAGGAGGCACGTTTAAAGACACATCATGTGTAACATCCTGCTACATAACCCCCAAAGGGGAAGAGCCAAAAGAGGTCAAGAATTTATTTTTAACATAAGTAGATAACATTCGCAGATATGGTTGCTGATTTGATAGATCAACAACATTCATGGCCAAGTATGGCCAAATGTACAACACACGGGAGAGGACTAAATCAATCTCCTGAGGAAACATTGTTAAACTACGTTCATTTTAAACACCAATTTCAATGTTCCTACCATTCCAGATTATAAACATGAATCCAAAAGCATCATAGGACAAGCGGATCTGATACCCACACGGGAATCTGTAAACCAAAAGGAAACATCTCATTTCTTCTCATTAAATTGTGTGATTACATCTTCTCTCTTAAGAGAGTACAATTACATATAATAATATACAAGTACAATGTTATAGTCTTGAATATGATAAAATGATTGAACAAGTACAACAACTAATAAAGTAACAGCGAGAGAACATCTCCAGCCTGGTGCTCTAATAACCTTTTCACTGGTCCCCAATGGTGTTGGCAACACCTCCCAACCATGTGGACTCATAAGAGACCACCCCACCATGCTCGGAAGTAGTCACAAGGCCCAAACAAAAGTAACAAGACAAGGGTACACATGATGGCCGACACTCACATCAATCACAGAGCAGACATGGAAAACAATGCATAAAGCCAGTGTAGTAACATAGAAATGCTCATCTATTCATAGGTTGGGTACTACTCATGACTCTCAAGGTACTAGATACTAGAGTGTAATTAGATGGAGTGTCATTATGCGTGCTCAAAGAGATGGCACCACACGGAACTGAGTACTCCTTTCATGCAGAGGAAGAGAATCAATCATGCTCAAATCAATGCCCCACTGATGGATTACTTGACGCCCCGTAGACGGATTACTTGACGCCGCACAGATGGATAGGCCTTCTCGTTGCATCCTTAGCCTTTATAAGCGCTCAAGAATATGCATGAGGGCTAATTGTCTTGTTAGTGTTTTTACCCCAATATTTTCATTTAGTTATCACTTATTACTATAACTCTGCTACTAGTTCTCCTAGCAACCACTTACGGCCCCGGGCTCGTAGTGAACCACTCCAAATGACCAATCTAATGCCTAGACCTAGTTCATCTCATTAACCAAACTAGAAATCCAAAATTGATTGAAACACTAAATTACAAATTTGAAATAGTAAATATGAAAAATGTGATCTACAAGACCAAATCTTTCGATGACAGGGTAATTTATTGAAAACAACCCTTTGTTAGTTAGATCAGTTGTGTAATAACTCTGGTGACCCCAATTTAATCACTCTTCACAAAGGAATGCATGGATAACATAAAGAAAACATGACGAATGGTATTGCAAGCCTACTCTCAGCCTGAATTTTGCATATTGTCTACCATATTTAACATAGCAAAATAAAATGTTAACAGGACTTACAAAATGGAAAACTTAAAATCATTTTTCCTTCTATAGTTCTAAACCTCGTAAACCTCATATAAGTAAAATGTTTTAAATCAAATCCCAAAATTGTATTTTATTTTATTATTATTATTGGTAGCAACAGAAGAAGATTCTTGGTTTGAGTTCTTTAAAGGAATTATTTTGGTTTATAGAGTAACAAGGATAGTCTTTTGCATAATCAATTTTAATTTATTGTTTCATTGTTCATTGATAGCATTTATTTGTTTTAGTCACTTCTGGTCATTAATATAGTTTCTTTTTGTTTCATTTTCTGAGTCTTCTTTTCTCTATAACATAACTTTTTCATATCTGAGTGAATTATTGGTTATAACATTGCAGCCTATTTTTCAAACAAGAAATAGAGCTATCATTAGTCATTGAATAACAAGAGGGTTCCATGGGACTAGATCTCTTCACTCTCTATCATTACATCCTAGTTTTTGTTGTATGGCTTCCCTCAATATATTCTCACTATAATTAAACCCTTGCTCTTTTTTTTCTTTTTTTATCAGTAATTATAAATCAGAAAACATATGACCTTTCTTGAAAACTCATTAATCTAAAGAATAAGGGAATCAATCTACACAAGAAATAAATTCAAGGGAAAGAGGCATGAAAATATCTAGCATCAAAATAAATTTTTGGCATATTTACTTAAATGGCAGCATGGGGTTTCAGTTTTTCTGTGCTTAATGAAATAATAGCAAACATATTTTAGTTTGTTCTGCTGGAACACAAGAACTGAGGTAAATACCTCTACCTATTTGCACTCCCCTTTAGCTTGCCTCAGATCTTGCAATTTGATATGCTTTCTTGAGTATCTTATCGCACCCCTTCCTCTCATGAACTCCCTGTCCTTCTCCAAATCATGGTTTTTGCAAAACAACAAGTGCCCTTCTCTTTCACAATTGACTGACTTCTCTCATTCCTACCTGCCCCCATAGATATTTTGCTGCAACATTAAACTCATACACTAACTTTTTCCTATCCAGCTCTCATATAGGCATGGGAAGAAAGATTAAAATAATGAAAACTAACTTTCTCAAAGCCCCCATGTCCTACCAAAAATAGATGACCCCCTTTAGAAAAGTAGGTAAGTCATAAAAGGTTGCCTTACATGAATAGGCTACCGCTGGAAAAGAAAAGTGAAAGACTCCTTATTGACTTCAATCTTCCAAATAAGATTTAATTGCTGCTATATAAGAGCTCACCAAAGGATAATAAAATCATTTAAAAAGACATATTTATAACTACCTACTTAAACCATTTAAATCTCCATATAATAAACACTATAAAATAACACATTTGACACTACGCAAGGATGCTAATGAAACCACATCATAACACCATCAGCGAAAATGGCCACATAAAGAGATTAACAAAAACCAAGACAAAAACCCACAACAAGACAAACTGGTAAACCACATATGATGAGATGGGCAATCTAGACGTTATAGTAGGGTAATTGGAAGGTAAGACGACGACACGGGAACATTGCACTAACTGGGTGCAGTGGGCTAGGGTAGGAAATAGGGCTTGTGACTATCTCCACTAAGCACCATTGGGGATAATAAGAGTACACATTAGTTAATTCTAGGACCCCTAAAGAACATAACATGCCCATAATATGTTGCAAAACAAGAGAAGAAAAGTTGTAGGATATGTAGCTTTTTGCTATACATTAGTATACGTTGTTTTTCTACTTAGAAAATTCATCCTAACAAATTTGAATTCTGAAATTTATATATTATTTTTTTTGTAAGTAACCAAATTAGGTTGATGGTGTTGCAGGACATAAATATTTTATCAAAAGTTTATAAGAACAAGATAGATAAATCATAAATTACAATGGACTTGTTTGCATCTCTAGAATGGAGGTTAAATAAAGGATTTTGAAGGTGAACATTGAGACAAAGAGTTATGCTGATCACTCTTAAGAATGTAAACTCTATGTTGGGCCATCTCTCTAATGAATAGGTCTACACATCTTTGATTTTCATAATGATTAAGATCTCGCAGATGCCACTAATCTCATAATACATTAGACATCTAAAAGCAAAATGCTCTTCTAATTTTCATTCATTATTGTAGAGTCTAGAAATGTACAATCTCTCAAGATAAAGTGTTGTGACTCTAGGCAATGTTGATGAGAACATACTAGTAAGTGGCCCAAAAGAAATTTCAAACCAAAAGCAAGCCTATTTGTAACATCCCGCTACGTAACCCTGAAGGGTAAGAGCCAAAAAGAGCAAGATAAATTTTTTTTACATAAGTAAACAACATACACAGATTTAGTTGTCAATTCGATAGATTGATACCATTCATTTTAAACACTGAAACAAATGTTCTAAATCTCATATGATAAAAACATGAATCCATAAGCATAAAATACAGGTGGATCTGATACCCATACCAAAATCCATAAAGCAATAAAGGAACATCACATTTCTTCTCATTAAATACAATGATTACAACTTCTCTTCTAAGAGCGTTCAACTACATAATTGTATATACAATTACAATGATATATTCCAAAGTATGATACAAGTACATAACATAGTCCTGAGAATGATACAAACAATGAATAGGTACAATAACTGAATGAAGTGATAGAGAGAGAGATCATCTCAAACTAGCGCTCCAAAACCTATTCGCCGGTCCCCAATGGTGGTCGCAATGCCTCCCAACCATGTGGACTCCTAAGAGACCACCCCACCGTGCTCAGAGATAGTCACAAGACCCAAATGCATAACAAGAACAAGGGGATACAAGGTGGCCAACACTCACATTAGACATAGAGCAGACACGGAGAGCAGTGCTTAAAGTCAAAGTCATAACACAAGTGTACTCATCCAAGTCATAGGTCAGGTACTATTCATGACTCCTAAGGTGCTAGATACTAGAGTGTAATCATATGGAGTGTCATCATATGTGCTCAAAGGGATGGCACACACGGGACCAAGTACTTCTCATACAGACGAGGAGACTCAATCGTACCCAAATCCATGTCCCGCAGACAGATAGGCCTTTGCATTGCATCCTTAGCCTTTACAAGCGCTCAAGGCCATGCACGAGGTTTAATTATCTTATTAGTGTTTTTACCCCAATGTTTTAGTTTTAGTTATCACTTATCAATGTAACTCTGCTACTAGTTCTCCTGGCAGCCACTTGCGGGCCCCAGGCCCGTAGAGAGCCACTCCAGACGACCACTCTAATGCCTAGACCTTGTTCATCTCATTTGACTAAATGAGGCATTCAAATGACTAAAAACACTGAGTTATAAATTTAAAATAGTAAAGATTAAAAATATAGTCTACAATACAAAAGATTGCAGTAACGATGTAGTTTATTGAAAGCAACCCTTTGCCAGTAAGATCAATTTTGTAATAACTCCAATGACCCAAATTTGGTCACTCTTCACAAGGTATGCATAGATAAATAAAAATACAGCAAATGACATTGCAAGTCAACTCTTAGCATGAATTTTGGCATATTGTCTACCATATTTATCATAGCAAAATAAAATACAAAGTACAGACTTACAAAATAGAAATCTATTTTTTTTTTTCCTACAGTAGTTCTCCTAGGTTTTTTTGTATTGCATGGCAGAAGTTCCTAATAGAAATTACATGACTAAATTTCAATGCATAAAACCGGATTGCTACAGCTAAAGTATTTTAGTGCCATAACAATTTTAAAGTCAAAATGAAGGTTTCCACAAGGATAGTGTTTTAGCGAAAATAAAATGACCATGATGATCAACATACAAAGGCGTTCAATTTCTTAAGAAGAGTTGCAATAGATATCTATCAGAAGAGTAATCGTATAGCAACAAGGTTCCATGGGACTTAGATCTCTTCAACCTCTATCATTGCATCCCTGTTTTCAGTATGGCAGCCTTCCTTATATTCTCTATAAAGAAATCAAACCCCTTATTTATTTTCCCTAAAATAAATCGAATCCCCTGATTTACCTAACAACTACAAATTAGAATTCCCCTAATCATTTGAAGACCTTTTTTGTCTAAAGACATAATAAAATAGTTCAGCAGTTTTTTTTTTAAATAAATTTCACGAAAGAGGCAATGTAAATATCTTGCATTGAAATAAATTTTGGCATATTATTTAAAATGGCAGTAAGGGGTTTCAATTTTTTTTGTGTGGTAAATAAATTTCACTTTATAAAGAGGCAATAATGGGGTTTCAGTGTTTTTTCTACTTATGAAATAGCAACAACCATATTTGAGATTTATACAAAGGCAGTGATAGGGTTTCGATCTTCCTATGCTTAATAGAAATAAGAAAACATATGGCAGTTTTGTTTGAAAGGAAACGATGGAAATTAAGTTTTCAATGCTAAAGAAATTGCAACCAATTGATCTTAGTTTGTGTTCTGGAAACAAAACAAGAAAACTGAGGTAAATACCTCACAACTGTATGCACTCCCCTTCAGCTTGCCTCAGGTCTAGCAATTTGATATGCTTCCTCAGATCATTCGCTATCCCATATCTTTTCTATTTTTTTTTGTTTTAAGACCAAGAGCCTCTAGACATCGTGTCTCTAGCCAAAGGGCAACCTCCTCCTAGATCCATCGTATGAGGTATGGTCCAGTCTAATATCAAATATTTTCATTTGCAGCATTAAAACTCACTCCACCTCCTTCGTAACCACTTTCTGCCTCCGTGTTTTTCAATATCAAGATTAGATATCTTTTTTTTTTAATTCCTAGATATTTTCTCTCATTCTTATCCTATCTCCATCACTCACCCACCCGCAGATATTTCTTCCTCTCGCATTAAATCTCTCTCTATGGTCGTTCCCTGCAAGGCCTTCAATTCCCACCTAAACGGATATTTCTCTCCCCATGCGTTGACTGACTTTCTATGCCTACATATGCTGCTCAGATATTTTCTCCATTAAATATTTACCAACACTCATCGCCAGCATAGCAAGGGGTTGTTACATCCTACCCCCCTAGGACTAGGCTTACTCCTGGAAGCTTGCAAACGCTAAGATGTATCCAAAGCACACACTAGTCCAAGAAACTCGATACAATCAATGGAAACCAAGGAGAAAAGATTGAACCATCACACTGGAAAACTACACATGACCAAAAAGGTAATCCAAATGGTAAGACCACAACATAGGAACACTACTCTAACTGAGTGTAGTGGGCTAGGGTAGGTTACAGGGCCTGTGACTATCTTCAGTAACCACCATCGAGGATAATAAGAGTACATTCAGGCATGTGAATCCAATTGGAATCAGTACTCAATACCTGCACCACTCCAAGCACACATCAAGCTACCTGTGCATATATATATACATCATATAGCCAAAGCAACAACAATCATGTAAGCATGAAATCCATCATAAGTAATAATAATGTCCACATCATAATAGTATTGAGATTTCACATCATCAATGCCAATACAAAATAATAACAAGATGGGTAATCCAAAATAAAGTATACAGTCATCCAAGTCCATCAAGATAAGAAAAACATAATATAAACACAGGGTCATTACATCCCCTAGAAGTCTACAAAAAGATAAGGATAAAGTTCTCTCATCCTCGTCGCATCTTCCCAAGATGTTGAGGACTCACCATCAGGATCACATTGGACCCTTACCTGCTCTATATCCCGACCCATGAGCGTCAACCTCCAATGCTGAAGGATGTGTATGGGTTCCAAAGAAAGCTGCCCGTCCACCTCAACCTGCAAAGCAGTCCAATCAAGAACATGGGTCACATCAAGAATATACTGTCTAAGAACTGAAACATGGAACACATCGTGGATGCGTGATAGACTCGGTGGTAATGCAAGGCGATAGGCAACAAGATCAATCCTCTCAAGGATCTCAAAAGGTCCAACAAAATGAGGTGCCAGCTTCGAGCCTTTCCCATAATGGATGGGGCTCTTCCATGGACGAACTCTCAAAAACACACGGTCACCTACCGAGAAGTGGCGATCCAAACTACGGGCATCGGCATACTTCCTCTGCTGATCCTGAGCTGTAGCTAAATGCTCTCTAATCCATACTACCTGCTGCTCCATATCCTGAAGCATCTTTGGACCCAAAATAACTCGGTCCTCTAAGTGATCTCAACTCAACGGAGTGCGACATGGCCTACCATACAAGGCCTAAGGGAGACATACCGAGAGAACTGCGATACCCATTGTTATAAGCAAACTCAACTGGGTACAAATAGTCCTCCCAGCGAGACTATCGATCCATAACGTACATCCGAAGCATATCCTCTAAGACCTAATTAACCCGCTCCGTCTATCCGTCAGTCTCAGGATGATATGCAGAGCTAAAATTAAGTTGAGCTCCCAAAGCATGCTGAAGAGAAGTCCACAAAGTTGAAGTGAACACTGGATCATGATCAGAAATGATCCTACGAGGAATACCATGTAGACGCACAATATCCTCCATAAACACTCGAGCTACAGACGCTGCAGTGTAGGAAGATATCATGGATGAGAAGTGTGCCACCTTGGACAACTTATCCACTGTGACCATAATAGCATCATGACGACGTGAAGACATAGGTAGCCCCACTATAAAATCTAGAGATATCGTATCCCACTTCCATCCAAGGATGGCATGAGGCTGCAACAATCCTGCTGGGTACTGATGCTCTGCCTTCACTCACTGACACTCAAGACATCGAGCCACAAAGTTGGAAATATCTCATTGCAAACCTGCCCAATGATACAACTGTCGAAGATTGGCATGCATCTTCATGACACCTAGATGAGCTGAATAGGGTGCACGATGGGCTTCTGATAAAACCAAGGAACTAAGATCACTAGAATCTAAAACATAAATACGACCAAGATGTCGCAAAAGTCCATCAGGCTCAAGAGAGAACCTTGCAAACCTACCCTCAAGGACTCTCCCAGACCCAATCTCTGCTCTCACCTCCTGATACCAAGTATCACTAGGAAGTGATTCCAAAATATGGCTCCGCAAATCCACTCCAAGAGACAAAAGTGAAATCTCATGTCTCCTCCTACTCAAGGCATCCACAACAACATTATCCTTACCTTGAATGTAGCGAACCTCAAAGTCATACTCACAAAGGAACTCCATCCAATGGTGCTACCGAGCATTCAAATTCGGGTGAGTGAAGATATACTGCAAACTGTGATGATCACTATGTAACTCAAACCAATGTCCCAAAAGGAAATTTCTCCAATGCACAAGTGCATGGATGATAGCTGCTAACTCCAAATTGTGGGTGGGGTAGTTCAGCTCATGATCCTTGAGCTTATGAGACTCATATGCAATCACTCGTCCCTCCTGCATGAGAACTACCCCCACACCCTCCAATGAAGCATCGGTGCACACTACAAAATCACCTGTAGGATCTGGCACTACTAGGATAGGTGCACTAGTTAGCTGCTCCTTAAGAGCCTGAAACGTTGACTCACACTAATCTGACCACACAAACTTCTTCCCTTTCTACTGAAGAGAAGTGATGGGATGGGCTACCTGAGAGAAATCTCTCACAAATCGGTGATAGTAACCTGCCAATCCCATGAAACTGCAAACCTCAGTCACATTCGTTGGTGCTGGCCAATCCACAATAGCCTAGATCTTAGAAGGATCCACCGAGATACCTTCTCCTGAGATGATGTGACCCAAATATCTCACCTCAGTCTGGAAGAACTCACACTTAGCCAAATTGCCAAACAACTGATTATCTCGCAAGCACTGCAACACTTGCCACAAATGGCTTTCATGCTCCTCCATAGTCCTCAAATAAATCAAAATATCATCAAGGAACACGAGAACAAACTGATCAAGATAGGTGCGAAACACCCCATTCATCAAACTCATGAAAACTGATGGAGCATTGGTCAACCCAAAAGGGACAACCGTGAACTCATAATGCCCATAACGTGTACGAAATGATGTTCAATGAATGTCTACCTCATGAATACGAAGCTAATGGTATCCTGACTTTAGATCTATCTTGGAGAACACCTTGGCTCCCCTCATCTGATCGAACAAATCATCTATTCGAGGCAACGGGTATCGATTCTTCACTGTCACTTTGTTCAACTGGAGATAATCAATGCACAAGTGAAGAGATCCATCCTTCTTCTTCACGAAGATGATAGGTGCACCCCAAGGGGATACACTAGGATGAATGAAACCTTTCTCTAGTAAATCCTCTAACTGCAACCGCAACTCACCCAACTCCTGAGTAGTCATGTGATATGGTGCCCGAGAAATAGGCTCCACACCAGGAATGAGATTGATATGAAAGTCTATGTCACGCTTAGGCAGCATACCTGGAATATCACTCGGAAAGACATCTGCAAACTCCTAAAGAATAGGATGATCATCAAGAGATACCTCCTGAATCCCACCCTCAGCAAGATCACTAACTGAAATAGTAAAAATTTGACAACCTTTCTGCATGGTACGCTTCAGTTGCATAGCTGAAATCACATAGAGAGAAATGGGTCTCTGAACCCCAACTAACTCAACATGCTCTCCAACATCTTCAACACACTGAATTGCCTTACGCCAACAATCTATACTGGCTAGGTGGGTCTCCAACCAATCCATGCCTAAAACAATCCCATCGGACCCCAAAGGCAACACACGAAGATCCCCTGTGGTAGTGAAGGTGCCCAAATCCAACATACAACCACGAACAAGGGAATCTACAGCCACCTTGGATCTAGTAGCTAACTCAACCTGTCAACCAATGTCTTGGCTTGCCACCACAAGTCCACAATGCTCCACGAGAAAAGGAGAAATGAAAGAATTTGAAGCTCTTGAATCAAACAAGATAGATGTGGTAATCCCACATAACACACTTGAATACTCGACTACGGTGCCCTGATGCTTAGCCTGACGGTTATCAACCGCCGTAAAAACTCTATGTGATCTACCAGCCTCACCTACTATAGGCTCTAAAGTAGCCTATCTCTTACTACCTCTAGCCACTGATCTCTGAGGACATTGAGCAGCTATATGACCATGCTGCCCACAAGCATAACAACCACCCCTGCCAAAACCTTGACCTAAAAATGGTGCATGTGACTGCTGGGATCCACCACCCCTAGAACTCTGCTGAGCACTCTGAAAACTTTGTGGTGGACCACTCTGCTGCCTACTCTGAGAGCGATGACGTGAACGATCTCTAGAAAATAGAGTACCAGGATTCTGCCCACTCTGCTGAGACTAAGCAAGCCTATGCCTCTGTCGCTGACCATGTCTAGAAGGTGCAATATGAGATCTAGACGGTCTAGCTGCCTGAGACTGTGTACCCTGAGTAACTGATCCTAAAGGAGGGGCACTACCAATCTAAACACCTGCCTGACCACCAAAACCTCTAGCCAAATTCTCCTCTATCAACCTTGCCTTCTCCATGGCAACCTCTAAGGTCTTCGACTCAAACACACGGACACCACCGCTGATACAGGCATTCAAGCCCCTGATGAAATGTTGTACTAACATCGGCTCATCATTGGGAATGCTAGCATATTGCTTTAGCTCAAAGAAGCAGTGCTCATACTGATCTACTGTCATAGTCAACTGACGAAGTTCATGGAACTCATCAGCACATCTCTGTCGATAGTAGTCTGAAAGAAATCATGCATAGAACCTCTCTAAGAATAGTCCCCATGACATGGAAGCAATGTCTAGGTGAAGTTTCTGCTCCTCTACTCTACACCATGTAGATGCAAATCCTCTAAGATGCATAATGGCACATCGAGCTCTAGTATTGCTACTATAAGGATGCATAGCAAAGCATCAATCGAGATCGATCAACCAAGTCTCTGCCTCGGTACCTATACCAAAACCATCAAAAGTAGGGGGATGAGCCCTAAGAAGATCCCTCATGTGACCTGCAGTAACACTGTCTCCATCCACCCTATCCCTCACAACAACTACTCTCGAATGATCTGGACTACGAGAATGCTCACGCTTAGCTCCAGCATCCTAACCATCCTAACGAGAAGGGTGTGACTCTGCCTCATGAGATACCTCCTGACGAGGTCCTAATCGGTCCAAAATCTACTGTAAAATAGCTAAAACATGACCACCCCTAAGCCCTTCAGCTTGATTCTCAACATACGGTTCCTCCTGACACTCACCCTGATTGCCCTGATTACCCTGATTACCTTGATTATCCTGATTGACATCATGTTGGGTGCTACGTCGAAGAATAGTGGCTAAACCTCTAACTCTACCTCTAGCTCTACCCCTAGGAGGCATCCTAAAGAAACAAAGAATACATCAAAATAGATCATCGCAAAGACGACCTAATCACCATACTAAGGCATGAAAGCATAACAACATGACTATAGAACAATATAACAAGCTTACACCACACACATCAAACACAGCAAAACATAGAAGGCTCAAGTATGCCACAGCTCCTAGTGTGTGAACATGGGCTCCGATACCAGATGTAACATCCCGCTACGTAACCCCAAAGGGTAAGAGCCAAAAAGAGCAAGATTATTTTTTTTTTACATATGTAAACAACATACACAGATTTAGCTATCAATTCGATAAATTGATACCATTCATTTTAAACACTGAAACAAATGTTCCAAATCTCATATAATAAAAACATGAATCCATAAGCATAAAATATAGGTGGATCTGATACCCACACCAAAATCCATAAAGCAATAAAGGAACATCACATTTCTTCTCATTAAATACAATGATTACAACTTCTCTTCTAAGAGAGTTCAATTACATAACTACATATACAATTACAATGATATATTCCAAAGTATGATACAAGTACATAACATAGTCTTGAGAATGATACAAAGACTGAATAGGTACAATAATTGAATGAAGTGATGGAGAGAGAGAGATCATCTCAAACTGGCACTTTAAAACCTGTTTGCCGGTCCCCAATGGTGTTGGCAACGCCTCCCAACCATGTGGACTCCTAAGAGACCATCCCACCGTGCTTAGAGATAGTCACAAGACCCAAACAGATAACAACAACAAGGGGATACAAGGTGGCCAACACTCACATCAGACACAGAGCAGACATGGAGAATAGTGCTTACAGTCAAAGTCATAACACAAGTGTACTCATCCAAGTCATAGGTCAGGTACTACTCACGACTTCTAAGGTGCTAGATACTAGAGTGTAATCATATGTGCTCGAAGGGATGGCACACACGGGACCAAGTACCTCTCATACAGATGAGGAGACTCAATCGTACCCGAATCCACATCCCACAGATGGATGACTCAACGCCTTGCAGACAGATAGGCATTCTCATTGCATCCTTAGCCTTTACAAGCGCTTAAGGCCATGCACGAGGTTTAATTATCTTATTAGTATTTTTACCCCAATGTTTTAGTTTTAGTTATCACTTATTAATGCAACTCTGCTACTAGTTCCCCTGGTAGCCACTTGTGGGCCCCGGGCCCATAGAGAGCCACTCCAGACGACCACTCTAATGCCTAGACCTTGTTCATCTCGTTTGACTAAACGAGGCATTCAAAAGACTAAAAACACTAAGTTATAAATTTAAAATAGTAAAGATTAAAAATATAGTCTACAATACAAAAGATTGCAGTAACGGTGTAGTTTATTGAAAGCAACCATTTGCCAATATAATTAATTTCATAATAACTCCAATGACCCAAATTTGGTCACTCTTCACAAGGTATGCATGGATAAATAAAAATATGGCAAATGACATTGCAAGTCAACTCTTAGCCTGAATTTTGGCATACTGTCTACCATATTTATCATAGCGAAATAAACTACAAAGTATAGACTTACAAAATAGAAATCTAAATTTTTCTTCCTACAGTAGTTCTCCTAGGTTTTTTTTGTATTATGTGGCAGAAGTTCTTAATAGAAATTACATGACTTAATTTCAATGCATAAAACTAGATTGCTATAGCTAAAGTATTTTAGTGCCATAACAATTTTAAACTCAAAACGAAGGTTTCCACAAGGCTAGTGTTTCAGCCAAAATAAAATGACTGTGATGATCAACATACAAAGGTGTTCAATTTCTTAAGAAGAGCGGCAATAGATATCTATCAGAAGAGTAATTGTATAACAACAAGGTTCCATGGGACTTAGATCTCTTCAACCTCTATCATTGCATCCCTGTTTTCAGTATGGCAGCCTTCCTTATATTCTCTATAAAGAAATCAAACCCCCTATTTATTTTCCCTAAAATAAATCGAATCCCCTGATTTACCTAACAACTACAAATTAGAATTCCCCTAATCATTTGAAGACCCTTTTTATCTAAAGACATAATAAAATAGTTCTGCAGTTTTTTTAAAAAATAAATTTTATGAAAGAGGCAATGTAAATATCTTGCATTGAAATAAATTTTGGCATATTATTTAAAATGGTAGTAAGGGGTTTCAAATTTTTTTGTGTGGTAAATAAATTTCACTTTATAAAGAGGCAATAATGGGGTTTCAGTGTTTTCTATGCTTATTAAATAGCAACAACCATATTTGAGATTTATACAAAGGCAGTGATAGGGTTTCGATCTTCCTATGCTTAATAGAAATAAGCAAACATATGGCAGTTTTGTTTGAAAGGCAGCGATGGAGATTCAGTTTTCAATGCTAAAGAAATTGCAACTAATTGATCTTAGTTTGTGTGCTGGAAACAAAACAAGAAAACTGAGGTAAATACCTCACAACTGTATGCACTCCCCTTCAGCTTGCCTCAGGTCTAGCAATTTGATATGCTTCCTCAGATCATTCACTGTCCCCTATCTTTTTTTTTTATTTTAAGACCGAGAGCCTCTAGACATCGTGTCTCCAACCAAAGGGCAACCTCCTCCTAGATCCATCGTATGAGGTATGGTCCAGTCTAAAATCAAATATTTTCATTTGCAACATTAAAATTTACTCCACCTCCTCCGTAACCACTTTCTGCCTCTGTGTTTTTCAATATCAAGATCAGATATCTTTTTTTTTTCAACTCCTAGATATTTTCTCTCATTCTTATCCTATCTCCATCACTCACCCACCCGCAGATATTTCTTCCTCTCACATTAAATCTCTCTCTATGGTCGTTCCCTGCAAGGCCTTCAATTTCCACCTAAACGGATATTTCTCTCCCCATGCGTTGACTGACTTTCTATGCCTACATATGCTGCTTAGATATTTTCTCCATTAAATATTTACCAACACTCATCACCAGCACAGCAAGGGGTTGTTACACTATTGTAATTGGAGGATTAATGTGTCCATTTTGTATATAAATATAGTGCTTCAATTGGTGTTGCATTCTTGCAAAATGCTCCTCTAATTTTACTTCATTATTTTAGAATCTATGAATGCAATATCTCTGGACAAAGTGTTCTAACTCCATGCAAATCTTGGCCCAAAAGAAATAATACGTCCACCTTCTATGCTTCAATTAGTGTTGCATTCTTATTGAAAATAGTTCTTCTCATTCATTCAAATTAATTTTTTTTGTAGGCTTTGCTGATCTAAAATCTTAGAATGCTTTTGCTCAACATAAACATACATGACATATTAATAGTTATGCCAACTTAAAAAAACTTAGGACTTTAAAAAACATAAATTCCAACCCGCATGAATATGATCAAATCAAGGTTGCCACTAGCATTACAATCATTTCATTACATGCATTAGAATTTCTTCAACAATTGGTAGATGATGACAATAGGCACTTATGGGACTTAGGATAATCTTTTTGATTTAGAACTTACATGTATTCATTAAAAAATGCAGCTTTGATTCATTGCATAGTGTTGGAAACAAAATTACTCATTTCTTTTGGTGATTTAGCCAACCAATTAGTACTAACTAGTTGAAAAGTAGCTATTAGAGGCGAGCCTAAGACTTCACTGCCAGAGCTATCCAATACACTGGTGCTACTGCTGGCTATGTTGGCAGCTGAACCTTATGGCAATATTGTAAATGCAAAAGGGAGAAGCGCCATGGAAGAAGGATCTTCTCCCCTCATTGCATGGATAATTGCTCCAACATCTAAGGGCGAATATACTATTAGAGATCGAAATGCATCTGTGCAACTCTCCTGCAGTACGAAGGCCTTCGTATTCGATGCCTGGAAATTATAATTGAAATCATATGTTAAACACCATAAAACTGGTGAATTAGATGATTGCAGCAATGGTTCAGATACTTACCATCACATGATAAAGAGAAATGCAGTTCCCAAGGTGTGGACCAGTTGCAATGTGTTTGATTTCTTGTATGGACTTTCCTTCAAAGGACACTTCCCACTTCACCAAACAAATAAAACTCTAAGTATTTGATTAAGAAGAGTAAACTAGAATAACAAGCAACAGGCAACATATAAATTACAGGGAAAATGTGTGGCCAATATACACGTATAACCTTAGATCTCATTCATTCGTCTCTTAGAAAATCAAATAATATTTGTGGAGAGATAGGAAGCCATAGTGAAGTTGAAGCACATAGATTAGCCCATTGTGTATGTTCCTCATTCTTGTAGTGATTATAACACTATCATAGAATTGAGTCACAGTTGAGTGGAACTTTGATGTACTTATATCTTGATAGAAGCAATTGATCATTTTCTAGGCTATTTTCATAATATTTCTCCCTTCATCTGCACAAGGCTATACATTAATTTCATTTACTATTATAGAAAGTCAACCTGGCTCTATGCTCTTCCATGAAATTCAATTATTTTTGTCACAACTAGATTACAAGAAAATACTTCTCGCCTCACTTCACTTATAGCTGTTCCTACCATTCATTTTATAGTCTTGAATGCTATCATTGTACATCATGCTTTTAACCCGTGATTAAACTGTTCATTCTTTGGCAAATCATCTATGAGCTTCTTCAATTAACTATTTATATCCAAATGTTTTGGAAAGGAAAATGCACGTTCATTAGAGACATATATTAAAAAAAAGATTATTTGCATTGTCATTGGTCCTAAATTTGGGGGCTACAGATTGTCAGAAGGGAAATGTGAATTACGAGCTACAATAAGGGTAAATTGACTAACGCGTAGCCTGCAAAAACTTCAGAGGATTTGAATTTCACAACATAAAAAAATGGCGCTCTGACAGCGGTTTTCACAAGGTAAGTTCTGTGTTTGCAGATTTGACAGACACAGATCAAACACCTGTCTCCAAGTTGTGATTACAGGCATTTTGTGATTTGTTTACGACATTTAACGGAAGCAGCTAATGTAGAGCTACAGGATATTGCTTTTGCGGAAGTCTGTTTTTGTCGGTTACAGAAGCTCTGTGTCTTTTTCTTTTTTCTCATTAGCAATGGAGACAAATGGAACGGATGGATCAGCGAGCATGCCACCTATTTTGTATGTTCACGCTATGCCTACAGTTTTCGCCATTTTTGAGGCCTCAACAGGTTTGTCTTGTAACCCCTCTACAGCCCGCAAGTACACAACATGCTTTCATTTCTCCATACCCAATGTTTGATGCTGCAGAGATCTGGAAAAAGATTCATGAAAACATTCTTCTCACAGCTACAGAACAGTCCAGGAGTCTGGCACTGCCTGGGGCTTGATTCCCTAATGCTGAAATCCATAAGCAAGGTACTACTGATAAATTCCATTCTGAAAAAAACTAATTTGGAGGTGTTTTTATAATTGGAAGAATAGTGTAAATGTGTTTAAGGAGCCCTTCTCTATTGAAACGGACACCTGGTGATGCTTGTCTTCTTCTTTGGCCCGCATTTATAAGGAAAAACTCATGTTTGTAGTGAGATCAGCCAATAAAACCTAAATGGTTGAGTATGCCTCCAAATTTATTTAGTGCGACCTGTTGATAGGGGAAACAATACAGATCCATAAAAGAAAAAGAGAAGAATATTATCCTGAGGCAACTCCACAGCCCTTCACCGATGCCCTAAAAATAACACAGAAGTAGGGTCATGAAAACAAATTTTCTCAGAGACCTTGACCTCATGCCAAGCCGCTCCTTCCGGACGATGCAGATATTTGGCAATATGGACTTAAAGTCTAGGCTTTGGGTGCTTTTATGGTTGTTCTTTGTTTTAAAAGTAGTTTTTCAAAACAAAAAATATGAGGTCTTGGCATCAAAAAAATTAGCTTCTTGGCCAGGAACATAGCAAAATTATAAGATAGGATTTGTTATTGATTGTTTTTCTTGGGATAACATGTTGGCCGCTGTAGCACCAATAACTAGTATTTGCATGGCCCATCAAAGAGCCTTGTGCCCCATGGTTATATTTATGCTTTACATAAATTACAAAATGAAATAAAAAAATTTAAATTTTAAAATCCTCCATAAAATGCAGGGGAGGGCATTTCATGATTGCTTTGTTTTAGATTGTGAAAGGGCTATCAAGGAAAAGGGAGGGAATGAGATCTTCTAGCTTGCAGAACAAATCTAGTACATTCTTTCAACCCTAGCCAGCATAGAAGAAAGGCTAAAAATGTAAACCTGATAGATGGCAGTGTTGGAATCATGGCATGTAGAACTTGAAATATATAGGCGGCAGCCACTATAGCTATTGTAAGAGATGAAGACTGTTTTTAAACTAATTGTTTAATGTATTAAACAAAACTATAGGAAAATATATATTTTTGAAGATACTTTTTAAAACAAAACTGTAGGAAGATATATATTTTTGAAGATAATTTTTTAAAATTCTTATAGTACCTAATTAAAATTAAATTTACCCATTATAAAATAAGATGTAATTTTTGACATTATGAAAACCCTTGGCTTTTGGTGGGTCTGTTGCACTCTCATGGCCACACCACTTGCAACCTCTATATGATCTATGTAGAGAATTCTGAGGTCCAAAAATGGTTCCCCCACTTCATCAACAACATCTGGGATAATCTTAGCAGCCTTGAAAAGCTCTACATTTTGAAAGCTGTTGTTGGTGCGATTCGGGACATAAGAAAAGGTGTAGCTCTTGATGTTTGTTCTATTCTGTTCAAGGTCCTGTTTGCCAGCTATACCATGCCGTCATTACCAATGTTGTTTACGTGTTGTCATCTTCTTTTCTTTGTGCATGAAATAAAAGAAAAGCTACAAGTGTTCCTTTATACTGATTAAAAAAACATAGGCCTCAAGGCCTCAATTGTCATGTTTCATCTAGCACTATCAAAGTAGCAGATGGGGTGGGGACTAGAAGTCAAGATAATCAAACTAGCCCCACAATAAACCAAGGTACTAGGACGCATAGCTATTTTGTTTGTTCATATGGTTTTTGTATTGGACTAATGGGACAACTGAGATTAAAATCCAGATTCCTCTGTAGGATCTGCCATTGTGATTGCAGTGTTGTGCTTCCTCATAAAATGGAGATACATATGCTTTGTCTGCATCAACCCTTTTCCGAATAGGCTCTGTTGTTTCCTCTAAAATCTGTTTCTGTCAACTCTGTGAATGACTCAGGATTGCCGTTGAATTCACTGCTGCCACATATTGCACAGCTACAAGTCGACAGTACCATTTTTCCTGTTAATTATGATCATAATAATGAATTCTAAATTGTGAATATTAATCAGTTTCAGATATGTATCTTAATAAGACACTGACTGGGCAATGCAATTACAGATTACACTTCAACTTATAGGATGAAGAAGCTTATTTAGGAACATTATGCAGCCAAGAATAATTTTAGATAATTACTTCAAAATTTAGTATAACATAGCCCCAAATAACAAGACAACAATATAAATAAAATTTGCCAGATGCAGATCAAGGAGACAACATTGTAGTGCTCGAGCTAGTCTTGCTTGTTTCTCATTTTTGATGCGTGCTGTCCACTACACTGCTTTATAAAAAAGGTTGACAAATCATTATGGTTGAGCATTCTTTTTAGTGGAGAATTCTGGCATGCTGAGAACTTCAATCTTGTAAATCCTTAAAACTATGGTAGGGTGAGGAGATTTCAGGCTTCAGCTTTAGGTTGCGGTGCATGTTGATTTAAAAACCAAAGCAACTGCTTGTATGCATTTGACATTTCGTTTAACAATGTTAAGTACTTTCCATTTCAAGTCTTCATATGTTACTTTCTTATGGTTAGTTTTTGGTTTAACACCCATTTAGATGAGCTACGGCAGAAATAACACAACACTTAATGCCTGGTAAGATAGATTACATTGTATGGGTTGATCATTTATAGACTGGTTGATTGATAAGTATCTACCAGAAAGCATAACATCAAACTCAACAATTTTATTAGCTATTTGGTGCACTTCTCTTTTTAACAGTTTTTATAGTGGCATTTAATCAAAAAACATTTCTGGAGATTAGCGGACTAATGAATTTTTAATTATTTTTCCTAGGCTAATAATCTGACTAGATATTTTAAGCCAAACTTTCGTATCTTGTATACAGCAGATTCTTGTTGCATACAGTGAACAGAAATTACAAAGCATAATGACTATTACAATGTAAGGATTGTTTTATCTGTAGGAAACAGAATATGTCTGAACCCTCCTTACCATTGGCTACAGGAGGCATATATAGGATGCCAATAGAAGAGTCAAACTAGTTGTCTTACAAAAATAGGGCCAATCCAATGAATAGACAGTGAAGGAAGTTGGTTGACTTATTTTGAGGTGGCAATCTTTCTGTCAGTGAATAACAATTCGTAATCGATGCAGACAGACCAATGACTTTCTCTTGTGAAGAAAAATCTACAACTATGCGGATATTTCTCACAGCTTCACCAGCTACCACACTTGCTTTAGAATATGCACTGAAGAAATCTCCACAAAATCTCTCCACATACTCTTAAATGCACAACAAAGTTTTTTAATTGTGGCAATTGGATCAAACACCACCATATAAGCTTAATCCCCAATTCCAAATTTTTCTAACCTTTTGGAAATCAGATTAAAATATTTGGATTTAATTCGATTTAATAAGAGAGATGCTTACTATAATTCTTTTGAATTTTCACAATCAAACACCCTGTGTAGTGCACCCTCAATCTAGATATGCATGTAAATGCTCAGATGGTTTATGACAGTCGTGGTCGTGTGACTATTGACAAGTTCAGACTAGGTGGTGATCAAAACCCTGCAACTGTTAAAAGTGACCGCCCTCTACATAACTCTCCTCGTACACAACACTTCTTGAAATCCAAATCCAATGTCAGTACACACATGTCCATGAGAAAAATCCGATTTTTAGTGAATAGTTGCAAAGCAGTATTAGCCAAAGTGTATGCTTTGGCAGCAGCCAAGGACATTACTTGCAGCTCTTTACTACGAAAACTATAGGTTAGCCTTTACCTTTTTTGGGGCACGGGGATGGGGTTTCCTGTAAAGTTTTATGCTTAAATTGAGTTGGAGAACTTCGTGGTTCCACTTGGGGTTTTTCTTTAGTTAAATGACAATGACTACCTCGAATTTGGTACTCCGTAGCATTTCTTTTGC
The DNA here is from genome assembly GCA_027924645.1 of Cunninghamia lanceolata. Taxonomy (NCBI): domain Eukaryota; kingdom Viridiplantae; phylum Streptophyta; class Pinopsida; order Cupressales; family Cupressaceae; genus Cunninghamia; species Cunninghamia lanceolata. The sequence continues at coordinate 2,634,446 of BSBN01000665.1, forward strand.
TCCAAATTCCATACATTTTGAAAAAATTTCTCGGTGCTCAAAATGCCCTTTATGCCTTTGCTTTTGGCATGATTCGAAGTCTTCTTACAATGGAATTGACTCTGTATATTTGGCACTTTTCCATGATATAAAAACATTGCTTAACAAAAAAATAAAACAACTTCATACAATCCATATCCATATCAACTAGTTGCAATCTTCACAGAACCGCCCTACCAGCATCTGGCAGGAACTCTGTGGCAACGCAGCCTTGTTTTAAGTTGCAATGACTATTGTCATTACAATTATTAATTATGAAGCATCTCATTTACATATAGAGAAAACTTAGTAAAGGAACGTAAGATACTACAACTTTTTGTTCAGCGATTAAAAATTTTTTGGAGTCCAACAGATTAATTTGATGCTATTATTACCATTATGATCATAATTTTTTTATTATATATATATTTTAGTTCAATTAGTATTAAAAAATTATTATTTAAAAGGTTATCTATTTTATTTTTGAAAAATATATTTTAAATTAATGTTAAGAAGATTTATGTTTCCTAAATTTAATATAATTTATGAAAAGAAAATATATTTAATTTAATTATAATTTTTTTTATCTACAACTACCAAAAATAAAGTTAGGTTATCACCTATTCATGATCATAATAGCCTCCAAAAATCATAAAAAGAAAATTTAATTCTACCTTAGACATGTGTTCAAGAAATATTTCCTTCCAATAAAAATGACTATAATAAATCTAAAAAATAAAGTGAGGTTATTGAAAGACCCAAAACAACAACAAAAACAATGCAATACCTTCAACCTTGAGCCATTTCGAGTTGTGGGAGCATGCACCTATACTCAAATGATACTATGGAATGTGGATTGCTCTCATAAAGCTAGCATAAACACTAAATGTAATGGAGGCAAATGAGGAGAGATTGGACATCATATGGCTACTTGAAAATGATGTGTTGAAAATGGCTATGAGGAGGGTTTATTTATATATTTGAGATCAGATGGATTGAAGGGCTAAGATTAAGAGGTGGGATGAAGGGATGAGATTAAGAGGTGCTGAGGTTAAATAAAAATGAGATGTGGGGAGGTCAAATAGGACTGAGAGGTGGAATGACTAGATGAGATTGAAAGATGGAAGCTATGATCAATGGTTGAGATTGAATCCTAGGACATCTCCATGTGAATGGTAAATAGGTGGAATGACTGGATGAGATTAAAAGATGGAAGCTATGATCAATGGTTGAGATTGAATCCTAGGACATCTCCATGTGAATGGTAGAGATTAAAAGATAGATTTTGAAATGAAGGGTGGAGATTAAAATGTGAGGTTGACTTTTATGTTTTGTCCTTTTGTGAAAATTTTTAATTTGTTTTATTTGTCAGTGAGGATGAGGACAAGTGGCAACACAATTAATTATGTTGAGATGTGCTATATAGTGATATTAAATACTAAAAGTGCATTATATTTTATAGATTTTACTATACAGTCATCACTATATAAAAATAAAGTGCCATAAAATATATTTTATAAGTATATTTTAGTAGGGTTTAAATTTATTTTTTGCACAATTAAATTAAATTTAATGGTTTTTCATTTTAGTATAAAAATATAGCTATATTTTATTAGGGTTTATACAGATAAATTATTGGAATGGTAAGTACATTATATTTTATATACTTTACCATACAATCATCAATTTCATTTTCTTTGTTTTTTGTATAATAAAATTTAATTTATTTGTTTTTCACTCACTACTAAAAATAAAGTGCCGTAAATAAAAAATCAAACCATAAGTGCACTATATTTTATTACTAAACCACAATATTAGATTAATGAAAATATTTTATTTTTTGCATTAGTTGTTTATATATATTTTGAAAATAAAGGAAATTAATAGATTGTTTTATTTATATCTTAATGAAAATACTTTTATTAGTTGTTCATATATATTTTGGAAATAATAAACTCTTAATTGATTAAGAGGTTACTCAATAAAATCCTATGTAAATATGAAATAAAAAATGAAACCCTAAGGGTGAATATCAAATAAAATGATAAAAACATAGTAAAGGAAATTAATATGTTAATTACTCTGAATATGAAATAATAGGATAAAAACATATTAAACAAAATTAGTATGTTATTTTATTTATGTAGATTTATTTTATTTTATTTATTTAATGGAAAAATACACTTACAATTTTGGAAAGATTGTGTCACAATTTTTTAGAAAGACCATACAAATTGTATAAAATCATAGTAAAATATATATTTTATCTAGGATGATACCTTTTAAAAATAGAATATATTTTCACATTTAAAAAACAACTCTAAATAAATAAATATAATAAAAAACAACTCTAAATAAATATCCATCACAAAACATTACTTTGACAGGGAATGTTTGACCATCAAACTTAGGCTCTGGTCTTACATCTTTGGAGGACTCCCCCTCTTCCTTAGAGGAGACGAGCGGATGGGTAGACAGTAAAATTACATTACTTGTTAATAATAATACAAAGATATTTGTATGCTACACTATGTTTAAAATAACGCAATCGAATAGAAAAGAAAATGCACAGGGAAAAAGGTTTACCTTCTGTTTTTAATTAGATCATCAGTCGAGAGTGGAAATGAGGAGAAAACATTCAAATGGCATCGAGCTCCATTAAAAATCTCTATTAACTTACTTGATCAACTTGTTAAATAATCAAGTCATTTATACTACAATAAACCAGCATTTATAAAGACACGTACGGTGCTGTTGTGTAGAGGTTTGCAGAAGGATGAATACAAGTTACAAAATAGGCATGCCACTTATATATCTGTATCTGCCATCTTTCCACAACATATTGTTTCACTTCATTGAGCTGGCCAACTGAGTTAGGCCCACGTAGAGCCATGCATTTTTCTATGAATCAGCTTAATTTTTAAGAATAAATCTTATTATTACTTATTTACATGTTAGTTTAGTTTCCGTTATTATGTCAGATGCTTCAAATTAACCCAATATGATGTTGAATGGAGATAATTTGTCCAACACATATAGGCTACGTGTTTACCCAACGAGTAACGACCCTCAGGTAATCAAAAGAATAATTGCTGTTAGCTATTCTGTCTAATTATAATTATGCTGAGGGAATCATCAATGTAATAGTTTTATTGATCTTTTGTTTGACAGAAATGTTGGATAATATATCGTAATTTATTTGGTAAGTGCAATAGAATTTGTAAGGATTTCATATATCTTTATTTAGGTTTGTTTGAATAATAAAGTAATGGCATGAAATGTGATATAATTATTTTTTCTGATTTACAATATTAAATTTTTTATAGTTTGAAAAAAAAAAAAAAATTTAAGTGATTGGTTTTAATTGAATAAAATGTTAGAGTTGTTATTATGGAGACTTAAATTCAAATATTCATAAGGATATTTAATGTGGAACTCTAAGTTTTGACTTTTAGCCTTTCATAGTTAGCTTTTAATATAGATGTATTTTTAAAATAAAATACATTTCTATGTAGTGATTCTTAATCTCCCATAAATGATTTCTAGTATGCTTGCTCATAAAAAAACTTGTATTTTACAAAAAAACCAGCAAAATAAAAATAATATGAAAACTCTTTCCTTCAAATTTGAAGTAAACATTTACTTCAAAAAAATAATCAAACTGAACAAAATCTAAAGAAAAACTAAGTGTCATATACTCCCTTTAACCAAATCAACATAGAAATTTACAAAATATTTGTAAAAGTATAAATATGCTCCCTTGATCCAAATTAACATAGAAATTTTAAAAATGTTGCAACAAAAATAATGTATAGCACAATCAACATTCCTAGTAATAATTGAAGAGTATCAACAAGCCTAGTGTAAGACATAAAAATAAAGGCTACCTAATATGAAAAGTACCACTAGATTTACTGGCTAAAGGTGTAGCTGGAGAAGTAACTATACCTCTTGAGAAGAACAAATTTTCAAAATGAAAAGAAGCTAATTTCTAAAAGAAGGAGCACATTTTAGGAGCGAATTTGTGAAGAAAGAGGAGCAGTTTTTGTAAAGAAGAAATATCAGATTTAATGCAGGATTATGACCAGATTGAAGAGCAGACTTAGAATAGATTTTGAGTATATCTAAACCAGAGATAAAATATGAAGAATGTTGCAGATTTGTGAAGGATCGCCTCCCTTGTGAAGAGGCATAGTAGATGGTATTTAGGGAAGATAAGATGAGTGTTTTGGGGCAAGCAACATAATGAAAAATCATTTGAATTAGAGCAGATCTATAGCAAATTTAGAGGCGAAATATATGTGAAGAATTTGCAATCTGATTTGAGAAGGAGACCATTTGTGTGAAGAATGTTGCAGCATATTTGTATATGTTGAAGAATGTTACATCAAATGTACAAGCAAATTCAAAGCAGATTTTTTAGTGTGTGAAAGTGCAGAAAAATATGTTCATCATCTATTAAAGAAGCAACATCTTGAACGTGATATTTTGTAGAAGAGGTTGGTGCCTCCTAAAAGAAGAGATTGGTGTCAATTGTTGAGTTGATGCTCAGTTGTGGGGATTGTTGTCTCTAATGGGTTGGTTCCTACAAATTCTATAAGTGGTGATTGGTCTCTCCAGTGGGTTGGTGCATACAAATTCTATAAGTGGGGATTGGTCTCTCCAATGGGTTGGTGCCTACAAATTCTATAAGTGGGGATTGGTGTCTCCAATAGCTTGGTGGCTATGAAGTTCATAAGAGAATTTTATATAAGCAATCTTTTGTCGCGGTTTTCTCCCGAAAGGGTTTCCACATAATTAATAACCATCTAACCCCTCCTATCAAAACCAATACTATCTCCAATCCTATCAATCAATAAATTATCAAGCTAATTCAATCCCATCCAAGCAACCCATGAAGGATTCTATCCAAGGACTCTTACCAAAAGATAACCATCTACCTAGAAAGCATGAAGTCACTGAGCCCATATCTACCAAGTCTATCCAAAAGTCACAGAGTACCTTCCATAGTCAAATATTACCATGCAATCAAAGTCCCAGTAGCATGTCCATCCAAGATCAAGTGTCATCATGTAAAGATATTATCAATCCCAAGTTTATAAAGGATGAACAAGAGCCTCCTAGTATCATGCCTATCCATCAAGTACCTTTATACAATCCAATATCTATCAAGCCTATTGAAGAGTCTCTTTCCATAGGCTCAAGTTAGAATCCATCATGCAACTATGTTGTTGACCATTCAAAGCCTATCAAGCCCATCCGAGAAACCTCTATGCCCATCCAAAATTAAGAGCTATGTCAAGAATCAAATCCAAAGTAGGATCAAATGTGCACCCAACCAAATCAAGATCAATTTATCCAAGCTACTCAAGATCAAACTATCCAAGCTTCTCCCATCTATGATCAAGATCCCATCAATGACCAGGAGAACAAAGTTGATCCCCTCATCCAATTTTATACTTTCCATGATCAAGAAATGTAAACTAATCCTATCCATCATCCAACAAAATCCACTTCCCATGATGAGACACTTGTTCCCTAGAACATATAGATAATCAAGTAAATGACATTGATCATATCACACATAATCCTAATGAGCATAGTGGAAATCAAGATCTTAATCATGTACCAAGAATGAGGAAAAGCAAGTCACAATTGATCACATTGAAAATTCAAATGATCAAAGTACAACAAACACAAACAATGATCAAGGCATGACAACTATACATAATGACACAGTACAAACATCACATCAACTAGGATCATCAACCTTCATCTAGTTAGGCATCCTTGCAGAGGAGATAACAAAAAATCCTAATTGTTCTTAGAAACACACCAATGGGCTTGAAACATGTTTTAATTACAACAAGCATCCAATTGAAGAAAAGATATGTAAAAGCATGGATTATCAAGGAAAAGGATTGGGTCTTCTCAAGTAGGACATGCTATCTAACCTATCCCAATCCACTTAAGTCATGGTTGAGGCCTCATAAATTAATTATCCAAGAAATCTAATAGTGTTAGTGATGCTTTAGCAATTACTAAGCATTGAGATAGGGACCATTCATAGCCACTACAACAAGCCTGCTAGCAACAATTCTTCTAGCTCCACTATCCATAGCATCAAACATTATCCTCCACATTCTTAGCCCATTGATTTGACCAACAAACTCGTAAGGCATACAAATAAAAAGATCCAAGTCAAGCATCAAAGATAAATCAATTCAAAAATCAAGACATATGAAAGAAATATGGGTCCCAAAGAAAAGTGGATTGATCAAATGAAGAAACCACTCACAATGAGGAGCCACATTTAAAGACACATCATGTGTAACATCTTGCTACATAACCCCCAAAGGGTAAGAGCCAAAAGAGGTCAAGAATTTTTTTTTGACATAAGTAGATAACATTCACAGATATGGTCGCTCATTTGATAGATCAACAACATTCATGGCCAAGTATGGCCAAATGTACAACCTATGAGAGATGACTAAATCACTCTCTAGAGGAAACATTGTTAAACTACATTCATTTTAAACACCAATTTTAATGCTCCTATGTACCATTCTAGATTATAAACATGAATCCAAAAGTATCATAGTACGAGTGGATCTGATACCCACACCAGAATCCATAAACCAAAAGGAAACATCTCATTTCTTCTCATTAAATTGCGTGATTACATCTTCTCTCTTAAGAGAGTACAATTACATAAAATAATATACAAATACAATGATATAGTCCTGAATATGATATAAGGACTGAATAAGTACAATAATTGATAAAGTAACAGAGAGAGAACATCTCCAACCTAGTGCTCCAATAACCTGTTCACTGGACCCCAATGGTGGTGGCAACGCCTCCCAACCATGTGGACTCATAAGAGACCACCCCACCATGCTCAAAGGTAGTCACAAGGCCCAAAGAAAAGTAACAAAACAAGGGTATACATGATAGCCAACACTCACATCAATCATAGAGTAGACACAGAAAACAATGCATAAAACCAGTGTAGTAACATAGAAATGCTCATCCAATCATAGGTCAGGTACTACTCATGACTCCTAAGGTACTAGATACTAGAGTGTAATTAGATGGAGTGTCATCATGCATGCTCGAAGGGATGGCACCACACAAAACTGAGTACTCCTTTCATGCAGACAAGGAGACTGAATCATGCCCGAATCAATGCCCTGTAGACGGATTACTTGACACCCCGCAAATAGATTACTTGATGCCCCATAGATGGATAGGCCTTCTCATTGCATCCTTAGTCTTTACAAGCACTCAAGGCCATGCACGAGGGCTAATTGTCTTGTTAGTGTTTTTACCCCAATATTTTCATTTAGTTATCACTTATTATTGTAACTCTACTACTAGTTCCCCTGGTAGCCACTTGCGGGCCTCAGGCCCGTAGTGAGCCACTCCAAACAACCAATCTAATGCCTAGACCTAGTTAATCTAATTAACCAAACTAGGAATCCAAAATTGATTGAAACACTGAAGTATAAATTTGAAATAGTAAATATGAAAAATGTGATCTACAAGACCAAAACTTTCGATGACAGTGTAATTTATTGAAAACAGCCCTTTGTCAGTTAGATCAGTTGTGTAATAACTCCAGTGACCCCAATTTAATCACTCTTCACAAAGGAATGCATGGATAACATAAGAAAACATGACAAATGGTATTGCATGCTACTCTCAACCTGAATTTTGCATATTGTCAACCATATTTAACATAGCAAAATAAAATGTTAACAAGACTTACAAAATGGAAAACTTAATCGTTTTTCCTTCTATAGTTCTAAACCTCATATATGGGAAATGTTTTGAATCAAATCCAAAAATTGTATTTTATTTTATTATTATTATCGCTAGCAACTGAAGAAGATTCTTGGTTTGAGTTCTTTAAAGGAATTATTTTGGTTTATAGAGTAACAAGGATAGTCTTTTGCATAATCAATTTTAATTTATTATTTCATTGTTCATTGATAGCATTTATTTGTTTCAGTCACTTCTGGTCATTAATATAGTTTCCTTTTGTTTTATTTTTTGAGTCTTCTTTTCCATATAACATAACTTTTTCATATCTGAGTGAATTATTGGTTATAACATTGCAACCTATTTTTCAAACAAGAAATAGAGCTATCATTAGTCATCGAATAACAAGAGGGTTCCATGGGACTAGATCTCTTCAGTCTCTATGATTACATCCTAGTTTTTGTTGTATGGCTTTCCTCAATATATTCTCACTGTAATCAAACCCCTGTTTTTTTTTCTTTTTTTACCAGTAATTATAAATCAAAAAACATACAACCTTTCTTTGAAACCCACTAATCTAAAGAATAAGGGAATCGATCTGCACAGGAAATAAATTCAAGGGAAAGAGGCGTGAAAATATCTTGCATCGAAATAAATTTTTGGCATATTTACTTAAATGGCAGCGATGGGGTTTTGGTTTTTTTGTGCTTAATGAAATAATAGAAAACATATTTTAGTTTTTTTTGGTGGAAAACAAGAACTGAGGTAAATATCTCCGCCTATTTGCACTCCCCTTCAGCTTGCCTCAGATCTTGCAATTTCATATGCTTTCTTGAGTATCTTATCAAACCCTTTCCTCTCACGAACTCGTTGTTCTTCTCCAAATCATGGTTTTTGCAAAACACCAACCGCCCTTTTTCTTTCACCATTGACTGACTTCTCTCATTCCTACCTACCCCCATAGATATTTTACTACAACACTAAACTCATACACCAAATTTTTCCTATCCAGATCTCGTATAGGCATGGGAAGAAAGATTAAAAGAATGAAAACTCACTTTCTCAAAGCCCCCATGTCCCACCAAAAATGGGCGACCCCCCTTTAGAAAAGTAAGTCATAAAAGGTTGCATTTACATGAATAGGTTGCCGCTGGAAAAACAAGTGAAAGACTCCTTATTGACTTCAATCTCCCAAATAAAATTTAATTACACTATAAGAGCTCACAAAAGGTTAATAAAATCATTTAAAAAAACATATTTATAACCACATAGTTAAACCACTTAAATCTCCATATGATAAACACTATAAAATAACGCATTTTGAACTATGTAAGGATGCCAATGAAACCACATCATAACACCATCAACCAAAATGGCCACATAAAGAGATTAATAGAAACCAAGACAAAATCCCAGAACAAGACAAACTAGTAAACCACATACGAGCAGATGGGCAATCTAGACGTTACCGCAGGGTAACCATAAGGTAAGATGATAACACGGGAACATTGCACTAACTGGGTATAGTGGGCTAGGGTAGGGAACAGGGCCTGTGACTATCTCCACTAACCACCATTGGGGATAATAAGAGTACACTCAAGCTTGTGAATCCAGGCGGAGTCGATACTCAGTCCCTGAACACTCCAAGCACACACAAAGGTACCTGTGCATATACATATATCATATAGACAAAGCAACATAAATCATGTAAGCATGAAATCTATCATAAGTAATAAGGTCATGTCAACATCATAATAGTATCAAGATTGTACATCACCAATGCCAATACAAAACAATAACAGGACGCATAATAATGTGGAGTTGACATGTAGTGAGTGGCATCAAGGTTGTGGGAAGAGGCATTGAGAGAGCTGTATGGAGATGTTAATAGCCTTCTTCCTATGCAGGCTCAACCTGCGTGTACAATGGCCTCTTGTGAGGTGTCAAGGTAGTGCAAATGGGCACCGAAAGTAGGCAGCATGAGCGCTAGATGGTGGCATTGTTGATGGCATCAAGGTCCATCTGTGACTATGCATGGGAGCACCTATTAATGGCATCAAAGCCTCCTGCAGTATGCACGGCTTCTTCTAAGGCATCACTGTAGTAATGAGGTGCCTGTGAGGTGTAATAAGGCCAATTGATGGCCTTACTATGACACTCAAACAATGCCCTCTGTGGGTGATTTGAACTCATAGTGAACACCCAAAAATAATGTTAAATAATAACAAAATCAAAATGCAAACGAAATCGAGCACAAAGATGAAAACCTGACATCAATGAAAATGACTCAAACAACAAGAAAATTGACTTGAGGCTAACCACATTGGCTCTGATACCATGTAGAAACTGTCAAGATCGTGGAGATACAACAAGGATGAGATTGCAAGTGAAAATGAACAAATGTATTAACAAATGAGAAGATATAAGTAGGAGAAGTTGGATACACAACTATCCACAAAACAAGGATAGGTGGCGACTTACAACCCATATGAATAGCGCAACTACCCTAGAGAATAGTGGTGAGGTGTCCTTTGGAATGACACATCTCCCAAATGACCAACAACTTAGACAAAGTCAAAGTAGCATGTGTGGAATTCACCTAACTATGATTAAGTTAATGTAAACTATAGGAGTTATACACCAACACTCTAAATACATGTCTTAGACACATAATTGAAAGACTTTTAGGACACATTGCAACTTAAAAAAATAAAAATGTGTACATGTTAGTTAATTCTAGGACCCCTAAAGAACATAACATGCATATAATGTGTTGCAAAACAAGAGAAGAAAAGTTGTAGGATATGTAGTTTTTTTCTCTACATTAGTATACATTGTCTTTCTACTTAGACAGTCCATCCTAACTGGTATGGATGTAAATTTGAAGTCTAAAATTTATATATTATTCTTTTTAAGTAACCAAATTAGGTTGATGGTGTTGCAAGACATAAATATTTTATAAAAAGTTTATAAGAAATAGATAGATAAATCATAAATTACAATGGACTTGTTTGCATATCTAGAATGGAGCTTAAATAAAGGATCTTGAAAGTGAACATTGAGACAAAGAGTTATGTTGATTACTCTTAAGAATGTAGACTCTATGTTGGGTCATCTCTCTCATGAATAGGGCTACATATATTTGATTTTCATAATGAATGATATCTAGTAGAGAACCACCAATTTTTCTAAGAAATTAAAACATGCTACAAATCTCATAATATATTATACATCTAAAAACAATATCCTCTTCTAATTTTGATTCATTGGTCTAGAGTTTATAAATGCACTATCTTTCAAGACAAAGTGTTCTAATTCCATGCAATTTTTTTTGAGAACATACATGTAAATGGCTCTAAAGAAATCTACTTAGAATTAACACACCCAGTCCCACATAAATAACCGCTGCTGTTTAGAACCTTCCCAATGTTTTGCACATATTTTGTTTTGTTGTGGTGGTTTTTCAAAACCATGAAGATTTTAGATTACTGAAATACCTGGCCATAACATTCGGTTCAGATTTACGAATTTGTGGACTTAAGATAATCCTTTTGATTTAGGACTTGCATGTATTCATAAAAAATTGTAGCTTTGATTTGCTGCATAGTGTTGCAAACAAAATTACTCATTTCCTTTGATGATTCAGCCAGCCAATTAGTACTAACTAGTTGAAAAATAGTTGTTAGAGATGAGCCTGACACTTCACTCCTAGAGCTATCCAATACACTGGTGCTGCTGCTGGCTATGTTGGCAGCTGAACCTTCTGGCAATATTGTAAATGCAGAAGGGAGAAGCACCATGGAAGAAGGATCTTCTCCCCTCATTGCATGGATAATTGCTCCAACATCTAAGGGCGAATATGCTATTAGAGATCCAAATGCATTTGTGCAACTCTCCTACAGTATGAAGGCCTCCGTATTCGATGCCTACAAATTATAATTGAAATCACCTGTTAAACACCATAAAATAGGTGAACTAGATTATTATAGCAATGGCTCAGATACTTACCATCACATGATAAAGAGAAATGCAGTTCCCAAGGTGTGGACCAGTTGCAATGTGTTTGATTTCTTGCATGGACTTTTCTTCGAAGGACACTTCCCACTTCACCAAATAAATAAAACTCAAGCAAAGTATGTGAATAAAAAGAGTAAACTAGAATATTACTAGAATAACATGGAATATATAAATTACAGGAAAAATGTGTGGCCAATGTACACGTATAACCTTAGATTTCATTCGTTTGTCTCTTAGAAAATCAAATAATATTTGCGGAGAGACAGGAAGCCATAGTGAAGTTGCAGCATGTATGATTAGCCCATTGTGTATGTTGCTCATTCCTGTAGTGATTATAATGCTATCATAGGGCTATTTTCATAATACTTCTCCCTTCATCTTCACAAGGCTATACATTAATTTCATTTACTATTATAGAAAGTCAACCTGGCTATGTGCTTTTCCATGAAATTCAAAATACTAGATTGCAAGAAAATTCTTTTCACCTCCCTTCACTTATAGATGTTCCTACCATTCATTTTATAGTCTTGAATGCTATCATTGTACATCATGTCATTAGTATTATTTTAAGTTGCAATGAATATTGTCATTACAATTATTAATTACTGAAGCATCTCATTTACATATAGAGAAAACTTAGTAAAGGAATGTAAGATACTACAACTTTTAGTTCAGCCATTAAAAAAAAATTAAAATCCAACAGATTAATCTAATGCTAGTAGTTATTACCATTATGATCATAATTTTTTTATTATATATATTTTTAGTTCAATTAGTGTTAAAAAATTATTATTTAAAAGGTTATCTATTTTATTTTTGAAAAATATACTTTAAATTAATGTTAAGAAGATTTATGTTTCCTAAAATTAATATAATTTATCAAAATAAAATATATTTAATTTAATTATAAAATTGTTTTTATCTACAACTACCAAAAATAACATTAGGTTATCACCTACTCGTGATCATAATAGCCTCTAGAAATCATAATTATCAAAAAGAAAATTTAATTCTACCTTAGACATGTGTTTTAGTACAATTCTCAAAAATATTTCCTTCCTATAAAAATGACTACAATAAATCTAAAAAATAAAGTTGGGTTATTGAAAGACACAAAATAGCAACACAAACAATGCAATACCTTCAACCTTGAGCCATTTCTCCTCCTTGATAGAGTTGAGGAAGCATGCACATATGCTCAGATGTTACTATGGAATGTGGATTGCTCTCATAAAGCCAGCATAAACATTAAGTGTAATGGAGGCAAATTAGGAGAGATCGGACATCTTATGGCTACTTGAAAATGATGTGTTGAAAATGGCTATGAGGAGGGTTTATTTATATATTTGAGATGAGATGGATTGAAGGGCTAAGATTAAGAGGTGTGATGAAGGGATGAGATTAAGAGGTGCTGAGGTCAAATAAAAATGAGATGTGGGGAGGTCAAATAGGACTGAGAGGTGGAATGATTGGATGAGATTGAAAGATGGAAGCTATGATCAATGGTTGAGATTGAATCCTAGGACATCTCCATGTGAATGGTAGAGATTAAAAGATAGATTTTGAAATGAAGGGTGGTGATTAAAAGGTGAGGTTGACTTTTGTGTTTTGTCCTCTTGTGAGAATTTTTAATTTGTTTTATTTGTAAGTGAGGGGACAAGTGGCAACACAATTAATTATGTTGAAAGGTGTTATATAGTGACATTATATACTAAAAGTGCATTATATTTTATAGATTTTACTATACAGTCATCACTATATAAAAATAAAGTGCCATAAAATATATTTTATAACTATATTTTATTAGGGTTTAAATTTATTTTCTACATAATTAAATTAAATTTAATGGTTTTCATTGTATTAGTATAAACATATAACTATATTTTATTAGGATTTATACACATAAGGTGTTGGAATGGTGAGTGCATTATATTGTATAGATTTTACCATACAATCATCAATTTTATTTTCTTTTGTTTTTTGTATAATGAAATTTAATTTATTTGTTTTTCAGTCACTACTAAAAATAAAATGCCATAGATAAAAAATCAAACCCTATGAATCAAATGAAATAAAAGGATAAAAACATATTAAACAAATATACTATTTTGTTTTATTTATTGTACATTTGTTTTATTCTATTTATTTCACTATATTGGAGAAGTGATCTATTTTATTTATTTCACTATATTGGAGAAGTGATGGAACCAAAGTGCACTATATTTTATTACTAAACCACAATATTAGAATAATGAAAATATTTTATTTTTTTGGTTAGTTGTTTACATATATTTTGAAAATAAAGGAAATTAATAGGTTGTTTTTGATAAGTTCAGCTAGAAAACAGGGTCCAGATCCCTTTAACAAAGCAACCCCAAGGGCATCATGCCATTAATATGCTAGAAATAGTAGCTTGACAACACTTAATGAGCAGACCAAAACAATAGACCAAAAACAATGAAATGATACAGAAAATAGAAAGTAGGAGAAATAAGAAACTACGGGCTGTGAGTCACCCCAAACTTGGCCAGGAACTCCACCATCTCCTTGTGGTCACCTAAGCTATCAATGCCCACTTGTTTAACCTTGTCATCCATATCCTTCACCACAGTGAAGATAGAAGCCACCTTGTGTAAAGCTTTAGCCGCGAACTCCACCATGACCTTCCATTTGTTCTGCATTGAATCCATTCTTTTCTAGAGCTTCTGGATATCCTACACATGTTTTCTGCATAGAGCGTAATCCCCCTTGTTGGCTTGATGAACAGTCTCCCTCGCATGCTTCTTACCGACAGTGGCCTTCTTCTTACCTTCCAGGCTATTCAAGCTACTTTCATTCATCGAGGCAAAGTGGCTAGTGCCCTCAACTTTGTGCATAGAATCAATTAGAATCTCGTCCCCCTCTTCATCCACAATCTCCTCCACAAATTTAGAGTCCTCAGAACCTTCCACCACTAGAGAACTGATCAGTGGTTTCCCAGCAATCCTTTTAGAACAGCGGATACTCGGAAGAGCAATCTCGCCACCTTCAATACTACCCTTAGTTTCCCTATAGTGTACAATTCAACAATTTTCATAGGAGCATCCTCTGTGGCAGCACCCTTCCCTTCCTTTTGCTTCTTTGCCAGAATTCCCTCCAATTCCTCCACCCTGTCTCTCTTGCCATACTTCCTTCCCTGCACCAAAGTAACATGCTTCTGTTTCATTTTGACAGAAGTAGTGGTCTCAGATAGAATCCCTTCCACCACACTGGGGTCACCCTTTATCATGGGAGGCCCAATGCAAGTTTTCACTTTACCCTTACCCCTGTGGGAACTCCTTAGATGAGGTTCCCCCAGAATCTTAACTTGAATAGGTTCAGGTGGACAAAGGGTAAGGTGGAAATGATACAGTTTCAAAATAAGACCTTGATGAATCAGAAAGAGAGGATAATTGGCATTCTTGGCCCTAAGCTCCTTAACAAACTTAATAGAATTTTCCAGTGAAGAGAGTAAAAAGAAGGGAAAATTAATCTCAACCTTGTTCCTAAAATAACTTAAGAGAGCAAAGTGATAGTTGTAGTATACCCAGAATCGCCCTTCAAGTGTGAAAAACTTCATTATCATGAGATAGATTTGTCTCTACGGCTTTGGCAACTCCTCTCTCGCAAAACCACCATGAAGTTTCACAGGAGCCTCCCCCTCATGGAAGAAGAGATTCATGTGCTTTGGATTGGCCATTTTGCTACACCTCAAGTGCTTCTTGCCTTTCGTGGGTAACCCAGTGGTTTGACCAATGACCTCCTCAGAGATTTGGAAACCAATCTTCCCAATCCTGACTTCTCTGGTTAACTCATCCCATGACTCCATGAACTATTTTGACAGATTTTCATCGTGTCCCATCATCTCTTCGAGGAATGGCTCCACCTCCCCCTCTTGGATAATATGCCAAACTATAAGGTGCTGCTTAAATTCCTCAGCCGAGCTGGGTTCTATTTTAATGATATCTCCTCGCATCTTGCTAGTCTGAGAATGGCTAAGGAAACTGAACTGGTTTTGATCAAAATGGAAACAAACACAATTCACAGCCTTAAAATTTGGAAAGGTACTGCTAAAAGAGCAATTGTGCCGAGTTGTAGTAATGATGACGGTGCCATTGTTATTATTACAACCCTTAAAATCACTGCCAAGATAAGTCTCATTGGGAGATGGATTTAGCTGCCACCTTGTGTGAAGATATATGACTCCAGCCTTTGTCTTAAACTAACCACAATGGATCATGAATTTAGCTGTCACATCTGTCCTCCATCTCCCAGCCACCTGTCCACTTCTCGTCCTTTTAGAATTATGAAATCTATACTCTAAATCTCTTCCAATACCAAAGTCCTTACGCCTTTTGGCATGCCAACCAAGCTTTCCCATCAAGCTCCTCATAGTACTATTATCAAGGCCATCCCCTATATCCCCATGGACCCCTTTACCCCAACTTCTATTAATAGGACCTGGTTGACTCAACCACAACCCAACCACCTCATTCTGTAGGGGATTCTTGATATTCCTGCCAAAATTAATTTGAAAATTTGAATTGTTGATCCTACATTCCCCAAGATCAAGAACTTCCGCCCGTCTCACACCTTGATGATACCACAGAGCAACCACCATCACCCACCACTTATATTTCTTGTCTCCTACCATCATGTTCAATCAAGTTATGAATTTCTTGAGACAAGCTTGAGATGCTTCTCCAACATCTCCATCCATCCTTCCCACTTCCAACATTAGCCAAGGCATCCGTCATGATGTTTCCTTCTCTATAGATATGAGAAATCTTATAGTCATCTAGTCCATTCAGAAGTATCTTAATATCCCCCATGATATCCTCCAAGTTCCATCCTACTTGAGAATGACCAAGGGTAGCATTCACAATTAGATGAGAGTCACCTTTGATATGAAGTCTTTTGATATTCATGGAGATAGCTAGCTTGATACCCATAGCATAGCCATGGATTTCACTTCATTATTGCTTTTAATGCTAATCCTACCAACATAAGTAGCAACAACCTCTCCAGCATCCATTCTTAAAATACCACCACCACTAGCAGTACCCAGATTCCCTTTAGCCGTGCCATCAAAATTTAGCTTAACCTACCCTTGTTGTAGTGAAATCCATCTAGTTCTAGCCCAGGCTAACTTCTTGGTCATGTCCACCTTGTATGAGTTCAAGTCCTAGTTCTTTGTCATGTTTAGTTCTTCTCTCCCCAGGTGGCTATCCACATCTTTAAAGTGAGAGGAATTGATGTTATTAGCTAACAACTTGACAAAAATTTGAAAGACCTCAAGAAGGGTTCTGCTCTTTTCCCTTAAGATTCTATTATTATGTTCCTTCCACAAACTCTAGACTAAATGGGGGGTATTTGGTTCTAGAGTTCTTTCAAAATTGGAAGAACTAGATTATATGGGTGCTTCCATTCTCCCACCAACAATTCTAGTTTGGCATTCAAAATCTAATTAACATTCAGCTTTTGGAGAGTGAGACCCCAGACCTCCCAAGAAAAATTGCAATGAAGGAAGATGAGCCAAGGATTCCTCCTCAGATTCACATAGAATACATCTGGTTGGCATACAAAATCATCTCCCTTTTAGATTATCTAGGGTCAAGACCTTATTGTGCATAAGAGTCCACCCAAAGAAGTTAATTTTTAGAATGAGTTTAGGGGACCAGATTTTACTCCAAACTCCTTCCTCACCATTGTTTAACAATAGATTATATACACTTTTCACAATAAACAGCCCTCTCTTATCCTTATCCCAGACCATCTTGTCCCTCTTGGCAAAAAAAAGATAATCTGTAGTCTTCCAAAGCTTTTAAAAGTTGAACCATCTTTTCCTTCTCACCTTCATCCTGGGCATAACCTGAGATCTCTTTCCAACTCTGAAGACCTTCACAGGTTCTTATGTAGTCAGCCACTTTAGTACCAAGCACGTCGCTAGTCCTCCCCATAATCTTGCCATAGTCTAGCTCTATTGGGGGTTTATCCTTCAACCACCGGTCTTTCTAGAAGTTGACATATTTACCATCCCCGATCCTCCATCTCAGACTTTGACAGATGAGGCCTCTAGTTTTAATAGTCCCATTCCAAACAACCGAGCCCTTGGGAAGGATCTCCTTCACAATAAGACTTCTACCTTGGTTGCCATTGAGATATTTGGCTCTCACGATATCCCCATAATCAGTACTGTTCTAGATAAGGTTCCACCCTATCTTGGCCAGCAAAGCCTTATTCATCAAATGAATTCTTCTAAGGCCCAGACCCCCTTGACTTCTAGGAACACAAACTTTCTCCTAGCTCACCAAGTTAATTCTTTTTTTCTCTTCAACCCCCATCCAAAGAAACTTCTTTTGGATCTGTTTGATCTTATCTTCCATATTTTAAGGAATTTTGAAAAGGCTTAGTGTATAGTTAGGCATCCCTTGTAAAGAAACTTTGAGAAGCTGAAACTTTCCAACTTGGCTTAGGAGGGCACCCTTCCACCCTGTCAGTTTCCCCTGAATTCTTTCCACTAGCACCTTCTAGAAATCTAAGGAACTTTGTTAATGGTTAGGGGGAGGCCCAAATACATAGCCGGGAGACTTTCACTCTAACAACCCAAAATTCCAGTAATCTTCTATTGGAGGACTGGCAGAGTATTCAAGAAGTAGATATGACTTTTTTCAAAATTGACAATCTGACCTGAAAAATCCTCATAGTTCTTTAAAAGTCGCTTCCATCTTCTAGTTTCCACCACCAAAGCTGACCCAAATAGTATAGTGTCATTCACAAATTGTTGAATCACCAAATTTTGGGTTGTTGAAGCAGGTTTTATCCCACGAAGAGTCCCCTGCATTAACAGATTACAAGCGTTCCTTCCCAGAACTTCAGCAAGTAAGATAAACAAGTAAGGTGAAAGAGGGTTACCTTGTCTAATGCCTCTCCCAGAGGTGAAGAACCCCTTTGGGGATCCATTAACAAGAACTAAGAATCTAATTGTAGATATACATTCTTTGATTATGTTACTAATTTTTTCATTAAATCTAAATTTCCTAAGAATTCTCAAAAGAAAGTCCCAGCTGACCCTGTCATAAGCTTTTGAGATATTCAATTTGAAAATCATACTTGGAGTGTTGCTTTTCTAGATAGAGTGGATTATTTCGTGAGCGGCGATTGCCGCGTTTAGTATCTGTCTCCCTGGGACAAAGCCTTTCTGGGTGGGAGTGATGAGTTTATCTAGCAGGGGCTGCAATCTAAACACCAAAATTTTAGTGAAGACCTTATATATCGTATTACAAAGGATGATTGGTTGAAAATCTGCCATGGTCTGAACTTCAGACTTCTTCTAGATAAGGGCTATAAAAGTGCTTTTTAGCTATCGTAAGAGTCTCCCTGTCCTGAAGAAATTCTGCGCTGCCAGAAGGACATCATTACCAACAATCTCCCAAAAATTCTAAAAGAATGCCAGGGGAAAAACATCAGGGCCCAGGGCTTTATAAGCTCCCATGGAGAACATAGGCCCTCTGACCTCCTTCAGGCTAATGGGTTTGGTCAACAGGTAATTATCCTCCTCTGAGAGAATATTAGGAATCACCTCCAGGAGAGGGTTCATATGCTCCTCTAGCACACTTGATTGTTGTTCTGGTAGCAAAGTTTTGAAGTACTCCATCGCCATGTTGTCGATCTCTTCCTCTTCCTCCACCAATCACCCTTGTTCATCTCTAAGTGCTCTGATGGTATTTCTCTTCTTGTGCCATAATGTAGATTAATGGAAAAAGGAGGTGTTCCTATCCCCTTCTCTAAGCCACTAAACCCTAGATTTTTGTTTCTAGTAGACCTCTTCCTCCTTCATAGTCTAGATCCATTCCTTGGAGAGATTCCTCTCCATCAAGTGCAAATCCTCAAATATGTTTCCCTGATCAATTTTACTTTGAATGCCTTTCAATTTTTCCATTATGCTTTTCTTCCTACTCAGAACATTTCCAAAAGTAAATCTATTCCAGCCCTTCACTATGGAAACAAAATTGTCTTCTGCTCACAACTCCAACATCTCCTTTAGCCCTTAGTAATTACGTGACTCCTCTTTGTTGAATGCATAAGACAACTGAGAGGAGGGTGAATTAGTTGCATAAAAAATTTCAAATGCTCGCAAAGATTCAGATCCACATTAACATTTAATGATGTTATGATGATTAAGCATGAAAAGAAAATGACTAAAACTGAATCATAACAACAACACACACAAGAGAACACTATATTTTATGTGTAAAACCATAAAAGGGAAAAACCATGGTGAGGAATAGCTCACAAAATAATGTAGTAGCAATACCGAATTACAAAAGGCTGACTGCCAAAGGGCTCACCACCCAAAAGAAAGAATGCTCATTGCAGGTGGACTCGCTACCGACTGAGAAGAGAGAAGAGTGTCACTACCAGGATTTGAACTGATATAATTGAATCTAACCTATGCATGGAGTTCATTTCTAATGAAGCTCAATATTCACCACAAATCAAACAACACCTTCGCAACAACATTGAAAACAGTAGACACCTTCTACTCACTGCATCCAATAGCCTAACACATGAAAGCTCTCATTGTACTAGTCAAATTCACATCACAAACATCATATCTTAAACTCTCCCCCCCTTTGACATCAATGACAAAGGGTGACACAACTTTTTCTAACTCTCTCTCTTTTTATGATACTGCACATACTTGCATTGCTCACTACTGCTCTGAATACTCCCCCTTAGGAGTACACACCAACTCTTACTCTCCTTGTTTACAAAAATCATCAAAGCCACTACCTTCTCCCCCTAAGAGGTAGCCTCCAACATCAATCTAGATAAGAATGAATCTTAAAGCACATTGGACTAATGCATCTCCTTATGCATCTAGTTCAAGGAAGGAGGGGAAATAACCCCTAACTTCTCCCAGAGATACTCAAATGTAACCTTAGGAAGAGACTTAGTGAATATGTCAGTAACCTGATCATTTATAGGTACATACTCAAGATTTACCTCATTCTCTACAACCTTCTCTCTCAAAAAGTAATACCTAATTGAAATATGCTTTGTCCTTGAATGCATCACTAGATTATTTGAAATGTTAATAGCACTTGTATTATCACAGAAGATAGAGATTGGCTCATCATACACAACTTTGATATCCTTCAAGGTTTGTCATGTCCATAACACTTGTGTGTAGCATGATACTGCAATAGTATACTCTACCTCTGTAGTAGATAAAGACACTGAATCTTGTTTATTACTTAGCTAAGACACTGACTTGCATCTAAGAAAGAATGTACCACCACTTGTACTTTTCCTGTCATCTACACAACCAGCCCAATCTACATTTGTATAAGCATTTAGAGTAAAGTCACTATCTTTTGGATACCACAAGCCATAATCTGGAGTGCCCTTTAAATATCTAAATATCCTCTTCACTCCCATAACATGTGACTCTCTAGGATCTTATTGAAATCTAGCCACAAGACAAACTACATGCATAATATCTAGTCTAGTAGTAGTCAGATACAATAATCCTCTAATCATTGATATGTACTTGGTCTGATCAACCTTAGGAGGTTCATCATTCTTTATCAACTTGCAACCAATAACCCTAGGAGTTCAAACTGGTTTAGAATCTTCCATTCCAAACTTCTTTAACAACTCTTTTACATACTTTGACTGAAAAATGAAAATACCTTTATCTATGTAATTGATCTATAACCCAAGAAAGAAGTTCATTTCCCCACACATTGACATTTCAATTTTTTTTTGTATTTCTTCTGCAAAACTCTTACACATACCTTCATTTCCACCAAAAAATATATATCATCTACATACACTTCCACAATTAGAATTTGATCTCCACTTACTTTGATGTACAAAATTCTATTTGCAGAGCCTTTATTGAATCATTGCTATAATAAGTACCTGTCCAACCTTGCATACCAAGCTTTGGGGGCTTTCTTCAATCCATATAGTGCCTTATTCAACCTACAAACCATATCAAGTTTATCTGATATATGAAATCCATCCAGTTGTTCTATGTACACTTCCTCTTCCAACTCACCATTGAAAAAAATAGACTTCACATCCATTTGATACACTTTGAAATCCTAATGAGCTACAAAAGCTAGAAGCATCCCAATGGCTTCCATTCTTGCCACCGGAGCATAAGTTTCCTCATAGTATATTCCTTCCACTTGTGAGTATCCTTTACACACAAGTCTTGCCTTGTTCCTTACCACTTCTCCATTCTCATTTAGTTTGTTTCAAAATCCCCACTTAGTTCCAATCACATTTTTGCTCTTTGGTCTTGGGACAAGTTCCCAAGTCTAATTCTTCTCAATCTGCAGGCATTAGTTCTTCTTCCATTGCCTTGATCCAAAACTCATCCTTGCATGCCTCAACCACTATTTTGGGTTCAACTTTAGAAATTAAACATAGATTTACCTATTCTTTAGTAGCTTTCCTTCTTGTCAATACACCTTTTCTCTTATCACCAATGATCTGATCTTCAGAGTGATGCCGCTGCACATACTTGGGAGTTTTAGGGATTCCTTCCAGAAATTCTTGTTCTTCAACTTATGCTTCTTTTTATTTGGTTTCTTCTTCTTCTCCAGAAGAAGACTCATTTTATTCATATCCATTAATCTCTGAAATCTTCTGTATGTTTTCATCAACCTTAACATTGGCACTTTCAATAATTTTTCTTAGCCTTTTGTTGTAGCACCGGTAAGCTTTGCTTTTAGTAGAATACCCAAGGAAAATACCTTCATCACACCTTGCATCAAAATTTCCTAGTTCTTCATCTCTTCTGATATAAAATTTGCTTCCAAAAACTTTGAAATATTTAATAGTATGAATCCTTTCATACCATAGCTCATAGGGAGTCTTTGTGTGATTTTCTCTTACTTGTACTCTATTCCATATGTAGACAACAGTTTGAATTGATTTTCTCTAGTAGTCTTCAAGTAGGTTTGCATCTTTTATCATTGTCCTTGCAGCTACTTGAACAATCTTGTTCTTCCTTTCAACCACTCCATTATGTTGAGGAGTCCTAGGGGCAGATAAATGCCTCTTTATACCATGATTCTCACAAAACATGTTAAACTCATTAGAAGTAAATTCTCCACCTCTACCAGACCTTAAAAATTTGATCTTCATGTCCATTTCATTTTCAACCATTTCTTTAAAAGATTTAAACTTATCTTAGGCTTCTAATTTTTCCTTAAGAAAAGTAACCCATGTCATTCTAGAACAATCATCAATAAATAACATAAAATACTTGTCACCTTGAAAACTCCTTACTTCGGTCAGACCACAAAGATCTATATGTACCAATTCCAACAGTCCAGTAGACAACTAATCCTTTCTTTTGAAGCCTCTTCTTGTTTTCTTTCTAAACTGACATTACTTGCAAACAATAGTAATAGGCTTTGTAATCTTTGGCAGATCCCTCACAGCTTGAATTGACCTTATTCTTAATAGGCTATCAAAATAGATGTGACACAATCTTCTATAGACAAATCTTATTGATTTGAGTCATCAATAAATAACTATCACCACCTTTGAGATCATAAACATTTCCACTGGTCCTCTTTCTAGTAACAATCACTTTTTCAGAGCTTTTTCTGATCTCACAACCATCATCCTAAAACATAAGGTTGTATCCTTTGCTACACATATGTACAACACTCAAGAGATTATTCTTTAAGCCTTTGACATAGAGAACATCATTGGTGTTATGTTTTCCATCAAAACTTACTAAACCTTTTCCACAGATCTTAGCAGCTGCATCATCACCAAACCTAACTACTCCACCATCATATTTTTCAATTTTAACAAACTTACTCTTGTCAACTATAATATGATTTGAGCATCCACTATTAATGACCTAATCATATTTTTCTCTTCTAGCATGAAAAGCAGGCATTATAGTTCCTTCAAAGTTAGTACTTGCTTCTGCATCCTTTTCCTTCACACAACTTACAGACTTAGCAGGAACAATTTTATCTCTTAGGGCTATGAATAAGCATTCATTACCATTATCATCCTCATAATCAGATTCATTATCAGATATACTTGCATTTTCTCTAATATAATAACTTTTCTTAACCATCTTATCTCTGTTTTCTCTATTCTTAATTCTTAGAACTTTATCTAGACATCTTGAAGCATAATGACCTATCTTTCCGCAACTGAAACATTTAAAATGAAACTTACTGGTACTGAACTTTCCAGTACCCTTTTTCATCCTTCTCACAAAGTTAGATTTTACTTCATCAAAGTCTTCCAGATCAGATTCCATAGTCTTCTTTGATTGCCAGCCTTAAAAGTAGTCTAATCCTTTGCAGTTCCACTAGTTGTGCCAAACTCTCTTATTTCAAAAGTAGTTAATGTGCCAAGCAACTGATCTTTGGTAAACTAATTCAAATTTTGTAATTCTTCAATACAAAAAACCTTATGACTGTAAGCTTTAGGAAGAGTTTTGAGTACCTTCAATATCACTTCTTTATCATCTATACTTCCACCAAGTCCTTTGATGCCATTGACAACTTCATTCACCTTCTACAAGTAGCCAAGTAATGTTTTCATCTTCAGACATTCGTATGGTCTCAAACATGAGCTTCAAATTCTATATTTTAGCTTGTTTGACCTTATCATCTCCTTCATTAGAAGTTTTCAAATGTACAACTTTCACCAATTCAGACTTAGTAAGACCACTTAAAAGAGCATGTTTAGCCTTACCATCAATTTCATGAGCTTTGATCTCATCTATAGTGCTTGCAACATTCTTAGGTACAATATAATTAGACTCAATGGACTTCCAAATCTCATAATCAAGAGAAATAAAAAAAGATTCCATCCTTACCTTCCAGAGTGCAAAATCAGATCCATCAAATAGGGGAACATCTTTCTTGTGTGCCATCCTATATCTACCTCAAGCCGTTAAGCTCTCTTCCAAGGAACCTTGATTTGATAATAATTGTTGAATGCACAAGGGGGTGAATCAGTTGTATCAAAAATTTCAAACCCTCACAAAGATTGAGATCCACATTAACCTTTAAACATGTTACGATGATTAAGCATGAAAAGCAAATGATTGAAACTGAATCATAAAAACACCACACACAAGAGAACAATAGATTTTATGTGGAAAAACCTAAAAGGTCAAAACCACAGTGAGGATTAGATCACAATATAATGTAGTAGCAATACCAAATTACAAAATGCTCACTGCCAAAGGGCTCACTGCCTAGGGCTTACAACCCAAAGGAAAGAATGCTCACTACAGGTGGAATCATTGTCCAAGTGGCCTCACTGCCCACTGAAAAAGAAAGAGAGAAGAGAAGAGTGGCTCACAGCTAGGATTTGAATTGATATAAGTGCATCTAACCTATGCATGGAGTTCAGTTCCAATGAAGCTCAATATTTGCCACAATACAAGCAACACCTTCATAGCAACACTGAAAATAGTAGACACCTTCTACTCACTGCACAAACTAGCACATGCAAAACCTCACTGTACCAATCAAATTCACATCAAAAACATCATATCCTAAATGCATCCATACATCCATGAACCCTTGACACTTATGTATACCATCATAATTCATGAAAACATTCTCCAAGGTTTGCAACACAACTTAATGCATAAATTTCAAATTAGATCTGGACCTAAACATTTCCATAGAGGAAAGGAATGAATGCAGACCATCACACATCTTAGCACAAACCAAAATTACCTCTTACATGTTATTCCATACTTCCTCAATCAACAAAGCATAACCGAAAATAATGCAAACAAGCAAGTCGACCAAACTTGAGTTAACACTATGAACTTTTAAGCACACGCTTCCTCAAAGGTAAACACACCTCATGGATATTAGATAAATTTTTAACACAATCTAAAAACATCCATGAACATCTTGAAGTCACCTGAATACTAACAAATTTTACCATAACTTTCAACTTAAGAAAGTTCACAATCTACTTACAAACAACACTGTTGAACTCTGCTACATAAGAAATCACTTTCTAGAGTGAATCAAATCATGAAGCTCCTAGATTATAGATAGATAAGGACCTTATAAGAACACATTCAGAACCACAACACCTCAAGCCATTCTACGGAGAAATGCAGAGCAAAACACTTTCTCCCAGACACATTGCAAACACTGTTCTCAAACTGGTGAGCACAACTTTCACTGCACAACAATTTGGAGCACCAAATTATAGATTTAGCATCTTCAACCACTTCTAAACAACATATCCAAACTACATTCTTAGATCTCCAATCACAAAAGAAATGCAGAGCAAAAAATCGAACAACACACTGTAAGCCAAGAGACTTCTTCAACACACTGTTTCCAATATTATTCAAATTTTCTCAAAAGCACTTGGAAACCCAACAACAGAAGCATATCCTCAACATATTCAAAACCTCTACAAAGAAACCAAATCACTTTTAGTAAGACAACTTAATCAAACAACAACAACCTCATTGGAAGACACA
This sequence comes from Cunninghamia lanceolata, assembly GCA_027924645.1. Lineage (NCBI taxonomy): Eukaryota > Viridiplantae > Streptophyta > Pinopsida > Cupressales > Cupressaceae > Cunninghamia > Cunninghamia lanceolata. The sequence continues at coordinate 2,660,781 of BSBN01000665.1, forward strand.
ATTGACACCAATGACAACACCGATTAGCACATACTTGCAACATTCTTCACACCTGCAAATACCCTCTCAAGCCCTCTGAGACAACCTCAGATTATCTATAACATATCTCCTCCCAGCAAGAAAGCCTTGCTTTGATACCACTTGATGTAGTCAAGACTAGGGGTTTTATCAAACTACCTGGTCATGCAGCCAATAACACACAACAGAAGCACAAATTCATTCTTAAATCTAAAATTATTTTCTTAATTTAAAAAACATCAGTATTTACATATCTCCTTCCAGAAAGAAAGCCTTATTTTGATACCATTTGATGCAGTCAAGACTAGGGGTTTTATCAAACTACCCAGTCATGCAGCCAATAACACACAACAGAAGCACAAATTCATTTTTAAATCTAAAATTATTGTCTTAATTTCAGAAACATCACCATTTACAAATTCATTGGCCTTCAAAGTTCTAGTATTAAGTGTTGCATGACAATATTCAATCGGTCATGTTCTTACAACACCAAATCACTCTCCAACAGATATAGATGTCACTCCCAATATGCTATGGTATCACTTCTGTTCTAAGAGGAATAAACTACTACAACCCTCTATGTTGAGTAGAATCACCCACATTCCTTCAACGACCCATTGAATATGCAATGGTTTCCATTTCTACAAGGAACTAAAAAAATTGATAGTTGTATAACAGTCACCAAGTAGTTGAACAATTGCCAAATAGTTGATCCGTTATAGAACAAAATCACCACAAGGCTTGACACATGTCGGGTCGAGGATAATCCTCCTGGGTATGAAAATAAATGCTTATTTCAATAGAATCCCTTTTTTAGAAAAATGTCTTCATCAACATTCTTTAGGGTTTGGAAACTTAGGCAGACCTATTGGCAAATGGAGCTTTCTAGGAACTTTGGAGTCCTTCCCCACATTTCAAGCCATCAACATTCTTTAGGCTTGTGGTAAAAAAAAAATTAAACTTTGAAAACTTAAGGATTCACCAACTCATGCTATCGGTGAATTATCATTTTTGCAAACCAAATGGTTTGCCAACATAAAGTCATATGTTTTAAGCTATTTTATGAGCAAAACTCCAACTACACAAACTTCATTTAAACCCTTGTCAGTGAATAGGCAACTTGTAGAAACTGCGAACTAGCCGAAGACTTAACATTTTCCTCTTATTAGCGATTGCTTCTCTCCACAAACTAGGAACTTTGACTTCACCTTGAAATCCTTATCAGAGAAATGAACCCTTGGTGAACCTAAGGGTTTGTGAACTAGAAGCTTTGCCAACTAAGGTTTGAAATATGGTAACTTTGTCGATAACAAAAGACTTCATTAAAAACTTGCTAACTGAAAGATTCACAACTTTGAGCTCTAATTCTTAGGATTCATCAGCAAAGTGAGTCATTGACAAATCTATGGGTTCACGAACTAGTCATTTTGCTAACTAAGTTTAAAATCTTACAACTTTGCCGACAACCAAGAAACTTCATTCAAATGCACTAAAGTTCCAAATGGCTAACTGGAGAAGACTTGGAAAAATTTCAAACTTCCCTTGAAGTCTTTGTTAGAGAAATCATCCATTGGTGAATCAAGCTATTGGTTAACTACAGAATCAGCGAACTGAATAGTTCATGAACCGGGGAAATTGTCGACTGGCTATAACTTAGGTAATTTTCAGCCAAATTTCACCAATTTGAAATAGGGGATACCCAATTGGCTCTTAGATACATGAGGATGCTCTAAACTCTGCCAGTTAAATCTGCATTTGATCGAGAAACACAAAAATAACATTGCAAAGAAAACAAAGCCAAAAACCAAATTAGAAAATAAAATATATTTTTGGTGATATAGGATTTCCAATAAACGGAAATGCTCTTGCATCATACACCTAGGAGCAATAGATTGTGCCTTTACTTTGGGCATAGGTTTCCTTATTAAATATCTACAATATAAGGTACATCTAAATTCTTCCTTTTGAGCTTCAACACACTTGTGCATTTCGTGTCCTTACATGCATGATGGCATTAACCATCGTATCCCCAAACCCTCGCATTCATCTCATCCATTATCAACGCTACTTCATCCATCCAATTTCTTTTTTCAACCATCCCATAATAAAAACACAAAAACACAAAAATATCAAAACATACATCCAAGCAATAAACCAAATGTAGTCCATCCTTAATCCATACCAATCTAGTCAAGCAATCTAGCCAAATCATCCAAAAGCATACATTGGTTTTGTTTCCAACCTTGTTGTCAATCAAATCAATCAATAAATTATCCAATCATAATAATTGGGATACGCCTTTTCCTCATCAACAACACTGTCTTAATCCATCATCAATCAATCCAATCAATCATCAATCAATCAATCATCAATTTTTTATCATGGCAAGGGTAACATCTTGTTTGTCTTTGTGTGATTTTATGTCTGTTTGCTTGCTTGTGTGTGTGTTTATTATTTTATCTTGTATTTCCATCAAGTCCTTGCAACGTATTTCTAGAAATGACATCATGGTCTTCTAGATATCATGGTGCCATAAGGCATATGTTTGCTTGTGAGCTTTATCTTTTAAGTTGGTCCTTTGTGCATGAGACACATCATCACCCTAGTCTTTATACCTTGGTGTATAATGTCTAGTGTTATATTAAAAATCGTGATTGCTCACCTAGTGCATCATAACTTATCATTCACCATATTTTTATTTGTCCTTCATTTTTTCCTCATCTAATCAGTCTCATCCATTTCGAGAGCATACCTGTGTTCTTCTAACCTTCATATCCTCTCAAGGTGACATCATAATCCCATCATCCCACCTTTCTATTGTTCCTTCTTATCACTCCTCCAGGTGGCTAAGACATCCCTTTCCAATCATACATATCCTATCTTCTTTGAAATGATGTTACTTCTTTTAGTCACAACATCATCTCAAAGAGGTGAAAATATAGACATGTAAAATCAACCATATCCTTTCGTCAACTATCTTAATATCACCTGGACACCCACTTTGTGACACTTTCATCCTAAGACACTTTCATTCTCCCTTTCATGAGTCAATTAATTAAATAAATTATGTTTATTTAATTAATTATCCCTTCTCCCTAATTAATAAAATAAAAATCTTTATTTATCTAATTAATTTTAGTCCATTTATCCATTTCCCAAATTAATTAATAAAATTACATTTATTTAATTAATTTAATCCATTCTTTCCTTTAACCACATTAATTAAACAATTTTCATTTATTTAATTAATTTATTTCTCCCACCTTGTCCCATAATTAAATAAATAATTTTATTATTTAATTATTATTTTTCACTTATTCTAATCCTTATCGACTTGTACAAAAGTCTTAGCTAACCACATGAGAATAGGTCTTATCCTTCCCATAATATATTCTCACTTAATCTCATCCATCCTGTTGGTGTTTCTTCCAAATCAGCAGTGGGTTTCCTAGTTCCAATGCATAGGCAGATTCGGCCAACTAATACAGGAGGTTGTGTGAGCTGCCTCCCCTTCACTTCTAGTTCTGCCGTGCGAAGGGGGTTATCCCTATTAGCTAAAGATTTAACCTTGACTCACCCAATGACATAAAGATTTAGCTTTACAATAACAGGCAGTATACTCTCATGTATGGACCAAGGTTTGAATGATAGATCACAAGTTTGGCAACACTCTTGGACATATCTAACTAGTTGAGGATGAGAGTATGCAGGGAATCCTAATCCTACTCCTACAACTAACAAGTTAGAAATATGGAATGATTGTTTTGATGGTTTGGATGCAAGACAAGGGGTTTTGGATCATAACTACTTCACAAGGGCAGACTGGTGCTTATCCTAGGCAAGGAGTCAACTAGACGTATACATGAGAATGGCTTGCAACTGGCATTTGAGTTTCAAGGGGTTAGGACTAGTATTTTCCTTACCAACACCACCCAAGATTGAGTATTTAGCTACCTCTACTTACAGATATCCCAACTGCCATACAATCTTCTCCATACTTAACCTAAAACAGTTTAATCCATTCCTTGAATGGAAGTTACAAATTAAGCATGCAATACAGAAACCTGTATCCTAGAATCTATGAAACCCTTAGCAACTAGATTTAGAAGAAGGAAGGTATGCAACAAAGGAGACAAACAGTTAAACACACGCACAATACATTTTTCATATAAAATGACATGAAACTGAACATATGTACAAGATGCACTCAAATGCAACTCATAAACTCCAATAGAGATAAAACAACCAAGAAAATGCTCTGTATTTCATTCTTTACACAAAAAACGCCCAAGTCTTCAACAACCTCTAATGAGTAACACAGTTTTGTTATAAAAGGCAAACGGTGTTATTCTTTTGGGTGTGGAAAACTGAACAAATTTGATGTTGTAATAAGATACAACTTCGTTGGTGGCTCTATTTTGGGTGTCTTGTGAGTTTATGAATCTCATGTTGTATGTTTTATGCAAAAGTTAATTGGTTTCATGTTGTATTTATATGAGAAATGCTCTGTTGCATGTGTTTGATCATTTGTCTCCAAGTTGTGGGCATATTTTCTTCTGAATCAGAATAGCTAAGGGTTGTTTAAGATTCAGGATTATGGGTTTTTTGTATTGAATGTTTAATCTCCTACCTTTGTTCAAGGAACAACTTAAATGTTTTAAGTTAATCATTGGGAAAGTATGTTGCAGCAGCGATACCATTAAGTATGAATGACTAAGCACTTGGTTTTTGGGAGTATCTGTAAGGCAGACACTAAAAATTCCCTTGAAATCTAGTCAATGATCTAAGCTTATGATAACCATTTACATGGGTATGTCTATTGACTCCGAGCCCTGAGATAGGCACCGATCCAGTCTTGTATTGAGGTTACAACCAAGGTCCTAGTTTTGCATCCAAATACCAATAATCAAACTCAAACTTTAAATACAACCTTCTAGGACATTAGAATTAGTTTTAGGATCAAAATCCTCTGTCTCACAACTGATCATAGGTCCAAAGCTAGCTCCTTTGCAGTTATTCCACAGTTTTGGTCTACATAAAAGAGGATTTATCTGCTTTGTGTCAACATCCTAGTTAGTTCATAGGCATATTTCATGGATGTTGAGTAGGGAATACCCCCCTTGGTTCTACAGAGCCTAAAAAAGAAGAGGAGATATTTATAGGGTCTATCTCCTGTACTATTGGCCCCTGGCCTAGGAATTCTATTGATCAATGGTGGCTACCTTGTAGGGATAACTGGGAAGAAGCATCCAGTCTGGGAAAAATCCAATAGATTTGGTGACTCTGCTGGAGATGTAATGCCATATCCATGAAAGTATGAGTCTAAAAGATTGATGTTTTAGACTTGAAAGCATTTTGTTGCAGTAAAAGAAGAAGTTATATGTGTGGCTCTACTGTGGGAGAACTTAGAAAGACAAGAAATCAATTTTCAGCTTCAGCTTGTTTGAAGCTCATTCCTTCGCCAAGGAGGTAGCGACTCTACATATAAAGAACCTGATAAGAGGACACTAGAGGTGTTAAATTGCAATTGCTGCAACATATCTAGGTATTTACATAAGTTTTAAAAGACTCCCTATTTGGTGAAACAACACTTGTTAAAAGGGAAATATTGGTGACTAGATTGCATGCTTTTGTAAGAACCTAGTTTGTATTTCAAAAGGAGTATACAATGTTGTTAAAAGACTCATGTAGAGGACTTTAGGCAAGCTGAAATAGTAGTTTATATTGTAAAAGGCCTAAGGTCATTGTTGTAATTGAAAATTTGAGTTGAGAGAAGGGTTGCAACAACATATAAAAATGTATTATCAGCACATACACCCTTGTGAGGTGTCAAATGTAATGATGTATAATAACCAGTCCCAACCATGTGAAAGAAAAGGTTTTAGCACTGACAGGTATAAGCCCATAAATTTTAATGGCATTTGTGGCTATTCAAATGCTTTTCCATCTAAAATTAGAAAGGATTTTGCCAAATTCAATGGTGCAAGGGATGAATCTACTGAGAAACATTTGCAGCAATTTATAAATGTGATAGATGATTTTGAGATTAACCATGAAGATGTAGTTATGAGGTTATTTGTTCAATCTTTAGATTAATATGTAAGGGACTGGTTCTCCTATCTTCCATCTCACTCTGTCAGCTCTTGGCAAGTTTTTAAATCTACATTTCTAGAACAATATGGTGAAAGAATCTTTGAGTATGCAGTTATTGGTGATTTTTTGTATATCCATATTGAAGAGAATGAGTTGATTCTAGTTTTTAACCTCAAATTTATTAGGGCATTGAAAAAAATCCCAGAATACATGAGACCTAATGATGCATTGTGCCTAGTTGTCTATTTGGGAGCATTTGATAATAAAATGAGCTATAGGTTGAGGGATAAGGAGCCCACCACATTGCATCAAGAACATTAGTTTGCAATAGACATTGAAAATAATTGGAGGTATGGGATTCAAAAAGGTTATTTATCTGAAAATTTTTGCTGCCCTAAAGCCACCAATGTTGATGAGGGATATAGTTTAAATGTTGGAGATGAATGTCAAAGTACTCACACCCCTGTTGTCCCAGTTTTTACATCATTCCAAGTTGATGATGTTTCTGTTATAGAGGAGGATGTCCTGATTTGCCTAGCAAATGAAGTTGACAATAATAGTTTTTCAAGTAATATTTGCATGCCTGTCCTAAACAAAAAGTATTCATGTTTAAATGATCCAGTTGTGCAAAGTTGTGATCATATGGATCAAGAGTCAATATCAGTTTCATCAGGAAGTATTAGAGGGCTAGAAAATGATGTAGATAGTTTAACTTCAGAATGCATTGAAGTAGCGAAAATTTTGTATGTGGGGCAATCAGATGTTAAAGATGATAAAGATGATATCCATGATCAGTTCATGGATCAGGTTTGCTCTTCTTATGGCTTTAGATTTGATAATGATGAAAAAGAGTTGGATTGTCATGAAGAAGAAGTAGAGGCCTTTGCAATGAGTGTAAATCCCCTTTATGATGAGCCTGCAGATGCATTTGACATTGTGAGTCATGACTTTCAATGGTGCAAAATTAACCCTTTGTTTGAAAATGATGATATTGATTTGCAAACTGTGGATAATGAATGCTTAGCATCAGTTGGTTCAGACATGTGCACTGATGGCTATGTGGATCAAGTTTTGTTTTCAATGTCAATAGGTGATATGAATCATATTGAGGGTCTCATATATTCTGAGTGTTTTCAGTCTATGGATCAGCTGGATGAGTGTTTGGTAATGTGCAATAGCCAGGTAAGTAATGAGTATTACCAAATTCAATATGAGGATATACTGTTTGAGCATTATAACCTACATATGTTACCTAATGCTGAAAAATATTCTACTATGTATGGTTATATGTCTGATCGTAAGATGCATAGTGACAGAGGCAAGCTTTAAAAAATGGTAAAGTGTGTAAGTGACAAGATCAACATGTGGGTAGATTGTTCTAATGTTTTCAGCTGTGGTTGGGATTATTCAGTTTGGAATTAGGCATTTGACATGAAAAGGTTGTGGTTCTTCATTTTTGGCTGCCTAGGGCTGCCAAAATAATGTTTGAAAATATAATTTGTGTGCAGGTTGGTGCAATATTAGACTTTGTTGCCCAATGGATAAGGCCCAATCTGTGAAACCAGAGATTCTAAAGTTCTCACCATGCCTACAGGAGGCATGTGTCCCTAGACAGAGCCAATGGTGGTACCTGCATAAACATTCAGATTTCAAGCATTTTAATTCATAGGCACCTTCCAAAAAATCTAAAAAATTCTAACACTTTCGGCCTCTGCAGTTGAAAAAATACAAAATCAGCTATATGCATGTCTTTATATATACAAGGATGTTTGTATATACATGTAGGTTAAATGTACATTCAGGCATATAAAGTGCTTTGTATGTTCAATCGGCTTTCAAATGTGGTGAGAAAAATGAGTTATATGCATTTTATATGCATATCAGGCTTGCATGTACATTGGAGAAATCTTTCACAGGATTCTGGGAGCATTCTGTGTTTGTATGTTGGGTTCACTTGTACATCAGGTTTGTATGTTTAGACATACAATGGAAATATACATTGCAAAGATGCAAGCCAATATGCAAGAGGAAATGTACATTGAGATAGATGCAAAGGTGAATGTATGTCCAACATACAATACTGGAATATACATTGCAGATTCCTGGAATATTCAATAGATGTATCAAAGGTTTTTTTTAATATTGTGTTGTATGTTCGCACATACATTCGCGACATACAAAGGAAAATATGCATTTTCGGGCATACAAGAGAGAATGTATATCACATATTCCAGAAAAGATTCCTTGTTTGTATGTAAAAGGGTTTGTATGTTCGCATTTGTATATTTGGCATACAAAGGAGATGTACAAGGTGAAATATACAAACAAGTCAGGGCGTTCAACATCGGCTATGGGGCCCATTGGTTGTATGTTTCGCATGGTATATGCGACATACACTCTGATATACAAAATATGACATACAATCCGGACCTGATTCAAAATCAAATGCAGTGAATAAAATTTGGGGTCCATAGCATGTATATTAGGTGCTTGTATATGCCGATATACATTGCGAAGATGCAAAGGTTAAGATGCAAGTCAGACCTGATAATGATTCAAATTTGTTCTATAAGTATTTGGCATCCACGGCTTGCATGTATGTATGCTTGTATATGTGCCGATATACAAAGGTAATGAGATACAAGCTAGATTTCAAGGCAGATGTAATGTGTTTCATAATTTTTGAAGTTTGTGCCTTGTATGTAGGAGGTGAATGTATATGCATATATACAAAGAGGATATGCAAGGAATGAAGATGCAGGCCAGACCTGAATAGAATTTTAATTTGTTCTAAAATAATTTGGGGTCTGCCTTGTATGTTAAACAGTTGTATGTATATGCTCTTGCATATACAGAGGGATTTGAGAGGTAAAAAGCTAACAGTTGTACATGCATTTGAACATGCATATAAAAGGACAAAAAGGGCAAAATGGAGAGAGGAAAAGTCAGCAATGGAGGCTTAGGGTGCCTACGTGGCTCGCTATAACTGGCTGATGACTTTTCAACTTATTTTGGGGCCATGGATCTCAGTGATGGAAGGGGGATCAACAACTATCTTTTAAATTCGCAGCAGCGATGGATTTCTATGTATTTGTGGTCATTTTTTAGGTGAGAAAACTCTTTATGGGCATGCTGCTACAATTTTCAAGAGGAGCTATGGGTAGCTGGGAATTGATGGTGGTATGTAGAAGGATGATCATTGGAGTGACGGGTTACCAACCTGATTTTATGAGGAAAATCTTCAGGCAGCGGTGCAGATCTCGATCTCACTTGCTTTTTCGTTTGTTTCCCACCTGCTGCATTCAATATTTTGGGTGCCATTTTTGGTGCAATGTATCTTCCAAAGTTTTTGAATTTGCCATGTAAATTTTCCTGAATAACATAGTCTTGTTATAAAAGGCAAATGGTGTTATTCTTTTGGGTGTGGAAAACTGAACAAATTTTGGTGCTGTAATAAGATACAACTTCATTGGTGGCTCTGTTTTGGGTGTCTTGTGAGTTTATGAATCTCATGTTGTATGTTTTATGCATAAGTTAACTGCTTTCATGCTATTTTTATATGAGAAATGCTCTGTTGCATGTGTTTGATCATTTGTCTCCAAGTTGTAGGCATATTTTCTTCTGAATCAGAATAGGTAAGGGTTGTTTAAGATTCAAGAATATGGGTTTTTTGTATTGAATGTTTAATCTCCTACCTTTGTTCAAGGAACAAATTAAATGTTTTAGGTTAATCATTGAGAAAGTATGTTGCAGCAGGGATACCCTTAAGTATGAATGACTAAGCACTTGGTTTTTGGGAGTATCTGTAAGGCAGACACTAAAAATCCCCTTAAAATCTAGTCAATGATCTAAGCTTATGATAACCATTTACATGGGTATGTCTATTGATTCTGAGCCCCCAGATAGGCACCGATCCAGTCTTGTATTGAGGTTACAACCAAGGTCCTAGTTTTCCATCCAAATACCAATAATCAAACTCAAACTTTAAATACAACCTTCTAGGACATTAGAATTAGTTTTAGGATCAAAATACTCTATCTCACAAATGATCATAGGTCCAAAGCTAGCTCCTTTGCAGTTATTCCATAGTTTTGGTCTACATAAAAGAGGATTTATCTGCTTTGTGTCAAAATCCTAGTTAGTTCACATGCATATTTTATGGATGTTGAGTAGGGAATACCCCCCTTGGTTCTGCAGAGCCTAAAGAAGAAGAGGAGATATTTATAGGGTCTATCTCCTATACTGTTGGCCCCTGGCTCGGGAATCCTGTTGATCAATGATGGCTACCTTGTAGGGATAACTGGGAAGAAGCATCTAGTCTGGGATAAATCTGGCACATCCATTCACACTTAATCATAACCATTCATCCTTGATCCATGTCTCATTTAATCCTAGCCATCCATCTCTAATATAATCCTAGCCATTCATCCTATCATCCAAGATCATATAAATATCACTATCAACCAAGTCATTTCTCCTAGTTAGGAATGAAAAGAAATAGATCCATAATCACAAGAGTTTCAAGTAATGTTATGTTGCTACTGTAAGTAATCAACATAATATCAAATATCATTATCAAGCATTATTAGAGCACATCCACCATTCATCATGGTGCAACAAGAACTATTGTGGTAACATTATTTTGTTATTTTTATTTGATTTCTCTAGGAGTTTTCATGATGTATTGTTTCCATTTTATATTTCATATTTTTTGCATCATGCATGTATTAATTTGCACTTATATTCATTTCTTAACTTATTAATTTAACAAATATTTTAAAATCTCAATTAATACTTTTAAATGAAACTAGAATTAATAGAATTATATGAAGATGTGCATAGATATTAAGTTCAATGTATTAATTTGCACTTATATTCATTTCTTAACTTATTAATTTAACAAATATTTTAAAATCTCAATTAATACTTTTAAATGAAACTAGAATTAATAGAATTATATTAAGATGTGCATATATATTAAGTTATATTTGAATAAGAGACTTTTTACCTCTATATGGTCTTAATGTTTATATAATTTTTTTTTTTATTATAGAAATTTCAATGTATGGAGAGTAACTTTGGTAGGTAGAAGTTGTAAATATTACAAGCCCAAATTCATTTAAAAATAAAAATACTTAAATAAAGATTATTGACTAATTTTAAAAGTGAAAAAACACCAATGAGGGTAAAAGGGTCTTTGAAGGAGCATTAATTAATAGATTATGTTTTTTCAAAAGATTTTAATTAATATAATAAGAACACCATTGTAATACTTTTAAATAAGGAAAATTGATCAAACCTTCTTATATGATGATGCAAGATAAAAATTGTCCAATGAAATTTACTTATTATTATATAAAATTACACTATTTTTTTGGTTTGTGTTTCATAAATAGGACATATTTTGCGTGCTCACCACATTATACTATTTATAAAGAAAAAATGATGGTAGGAAATATTATCTTTTTTGAAATACATATATAATATGAGAAATATGGTATTCTTTTATTGTTTGTCAAATTCACACTTCTTCTAACATCACACCTATGATTCCTTTTCCCTTGTAATTTATATCCAATTTATGCTAACATTTATAATTTTACTCTTCAAAATTATATTTCCCTTTAAATAAAATAATATTCCATAAAATTTTAGTATTATATTAGCTCCATTTTCAACATCCAAGACTAAACAAGATTAAAGGAAATATTATTTTTAAAGTATGATAAACTTTATCACTATTGTACTATTGTCATGATCATTTTTAAATAAAGTTTTCTATTTTATTTTATCAATGACGATTAGATATAAGAAACTAATATGATTAAATTTAATTTATTTTTTAATACTATTATAAAATTATAAATTAAAAAGGTTATTACAAAACTAAAAACTTATTTTTTAAATAAGTAATAAAATTAAAATTAATAACTTCAAAAATAAATTACATTGTTTAAAAAGTTGTTTAGTAAAGTATATATATATATATATATATATATATATATATATATAATTGGATTAGGTTTTAATATGAGAAACAGTTACCATAAATTGCAGAAAGAACAGTGAAAATTATAGGCCATACACCAGCAGATCATACGGCCATACACCATAAACTGTATTGGAAAGTAGCATAGTAACAATAAAGGTCGCATAGAAGCACATACTTCTATGCACATGACATCATTGCATATAACAACAATAATCTCAAGACATATTTTTCATTGTTATTGTCTTCCACTTAAAACCAAAAATTGGAGCTCAAAATCACCCAAAACTCAAATCCGAACTTATCTACTCAAGCCTTAAAATTTTATTTTAAATCCACTCAAACGGACAGTTCTGTAATAAGTAACCACGCCCAGTTTTGGAAACCATGGCTAAATGTTAAATTGTGATTAATTAAAACAAAAATAGTTTAGCTTTTGTGGGTTCAAATCTGTTAGGGATAGTTAAGATTCTCTAGAAAAAGACAAAATATTTTTAGAAGTCTTCCAAAGAACATTCCAGGTTATCTAGAAAGGAAGAAGCTTCCAACTGTTCTAGATAAGAACTTTCCAAGGAGAAGCTTCCAGTTGTTCTAGAAAGGAACATTCTTGGATTTTAGAGTTATCTAGAAAGCTTCCAGGCTTCAAAGCTTCTGGAGTTATATATGTGTGATTGTACAGAGCTGCTGGACAACATTTTTGGATGTAATGCAAGTTAGATAAATATATTTCTGAGTTATCTAACTCTATTTTGCCCTGTTTTCTCTCTATTTATTATTGTTGTTCTATTTTTATTGTCTTGAGGCTGTTTTTACATAATCAAAGCCACCTCTCTAGAATACCCAAATTTACATACAATGCATATAACAATCCAATTTTACATCTCATTCTTCAATTATCTGTCATTTTTACAGACTATTGCTTATCTCAGATTTTGTCTTCGTCTATCCATAGATAACAGCGTTGCACATAAACTGTATATCTGCATATATAATCGTCATTATACAAATTGATTCAAGAATACTGAGGTTGGCAAAATGGGATTTATCTTGAATTGAACAAGAGAGTTTATAAGCTTTGATTTTATTAATGCAAAATAGATCAAGGCATTGCATTCACCTATTAGTGAGTATCAATGATGGATGCTAAAAACATGGATTTTGTAACATTCTTTATTGGTATTTTAATATTATTTTAGTGTTCTCAATTACACAAATTATATCTAAAAGCAATTTCAATTTAAAAAATACTTCATGGCAAAATACTTAGGATAACATTATGTCTTTGTTAACTTTTTCAGTAAAAATTACAGTTTCCTTACTATAAAATATTACTATATCTCATCTTTCTTCGCCCACAAATAACCTACAACAAATCCATTGCACATAAAATCTGTACAACTGCTAATTTAATTGAAATCCTTCTTAAAGGAAAATGATATATTCCTCAAAGACTTTGCTGTGATTTGAGTACTCAATCATCACAACAGAATACAGATTTTATTCTTTCGATGTTGGTATTGATAACATTGTGGATGTTCCCAACATATTCAACTCTAAGTCTGCAGGTGGACAACGTTGGCTCAATTACTTGAAAAACTAGTGTAAGTAGTGAGCCTCCACTAGAGAGGCTACTGGACGAGGTTGCCTTATGTAATATACTAGTTGATATAAATGAATTGCTGGCAGGTGTAGTATGATAAGGCAGTATTACAAATCCATAAGGAATGGGAATGGGTAATGAAGAAGCATCCTCACTGTTGAGAGCTTCAACATTTATGTGTACATATACCACAACATATTGTGGTAAGACCTAATCACATATACCATGTTAAATACATCCTTCGACATTCAAAAATCTCCATACATACATAAATACATACATACATATATATATATATATTAAATAATATGAAAGGTAGGTCTGAGTTACATCTTGGTTCCTTATTTTCCTATCTTTATACAATATGGTATAATAGGGATGTGTCCCTTACAAAACATCCTTATCTTTGTTATCCCTATCAGTCTTGTGCTCTACACTCTATTTGCAGTGAGTTGCAATAGATTCTTCTCTCTACCCTATTTTCTGCTAACATCATCCCTTCTCTTTGAAAGTATGTGTTGTCTTCAAGACATGTAGAATCAATTGCTTGGTAGGATGTTCTTGTATATGATCTTAAGTTGCACTAGACTAGTATCCCATTGGATTTTGGCCTTCCACAATATTGAATTAGGCCTTGTGTCTAAATGTGCATTATCTAGGCCTATGCAAGATTGGTAGGGATTTACATCTATTGTGCACTTTTATTAGCTTCCCCTAGTAGTCTAGTCACATGTGCTAGTCATAAGCTTATTACTTCTCTGATCTATTTAATTTGTACCTTTATCTTCTCTCTTTGATCTTGTAGTTGCTAGATCTATGCATGGGTGGCCTCTATTTATACCCTAATTGACCCATCCATATCTTTTACCAGGTCAGAAGTACCTGCTATTTGTATTATCTGTGCTTCTATGTGATGCCCTGTCATGCAACCCTAGAGTGATCGACTAACAAGAGCAAAATTTATAGATTTTTTTTTTTTTAAGCAAGTAAATGCATTATTCATTAGATGAAGTTACACTATTAACAATAATTAAATAAGATGAGCAACTAACACCTCTAGGGAACATAACTGCATAAGATAAACATAAATTTACAATAATAAAAGTAATATATATTATAATACAATATAACAGGATTACATTATTCATTTGCAAATATGAATAGTCACTAAAGTTCGAATACAAGATTACAAGATTACAAGGTTCATGACCGATCATATCAGTTTACAATAAACAACAATATTATACAATTTTAAAAGTAGAACACAGCTCTGGGATGTAAGTGCAAATCTGGAACTAGAAGTACATTTGTAGTGAAAAAGAATAACCAATGGATTAAGCTCTTCCACCCAACCATGTGGAACCCTGAGGTCCACCCCTCCGAGTTAGAAGATAACAATGAGGTTCCACTAAGTCAAGGGATACAAGCAAGTAGATACAAACTTGACACAGGCAAAATAGATAATCAAGACAACACAAATCAACAAGACAAGACAGTAATCCAGAGGCAACAACAAAAGATAAAGAGGAAGTAACTAAGCTACAGTAGGGAGAGTGTCATTGCATAGTCCTAGCATGGGTTACCTAGGCTATCTCTCATTAGAAACCAACCCTCATCTATGGTTACGCTGACAGCCTCTCTCTATGCATTAGCCCCATAGGGTGACACATGTGGAGCTGACATACCCTCTCATGGAGACAAGGAGGTCGACCTTGCCAACTAGGCCTTCTCATCCTATCCTTAACCTGTTAGAGCACTCAAGGAATGGGTGAGTCATCTTCCTTATCTTGTTATGTAAATTACTAGCCAGCCCACCTAAATAAATTATTAAGTTATTAGTTGATTACAACTTCCATGAGGTTACCCAGGCAGCCACTTTGGGCACCAGCCCCACAATAGAAACCACTCTCCTACATGCAACTAGAAACCCCTAACCGACATTCAGAAACTAATTAAATAACATGCATGGACAAGGGACCGAAATGCATCTATCTTTTTGCAAACCAATACACTACATAAACCATTTCAATCCAAAACCTCAAACAACAAAACTTTCCCCTATCCACTTCAAAATCTCAAATCCATTAAAACATTTAAAACAATATGACTTAATGTTGTACTGGAACCCAAGAAGCCTAACCTCTGGAGTCAGGTAACTCTTAGCACATAAAACTACTATCCATATAACCATTTCCCGATATGGAAAACAAGGGTTTAAACAACTTGACACTTAATTAGCACAATATGACTCAGAACTAAAGAATAATATGATAAACCAATTACATCATTACTACTTGACACTATTAACAAACAATGAAATTTCAAGTAAGACCATATTTAAAATTAACTCAACATAACACCATTGAATGATTTAAAATGGAAATCACTATAAGGTTTTCACTCTCTTTTAAAATAAAATCTAAACATTATTCCACTCTAGAACTATAAATCCATCTAATATTTGTTTATTAGTTATTTATTAAAATCACAATTAATCTCTAATTTATTATTCATTTATTAAATACCAATGTGCCACAGGATAGTATAAACTAAATCATAACTAAACAAATTTATATTAAAAAGATAAAATGAGTATAACTAATATTTAACTCAATATTTTTAAATTCTAGAATGTAATACCAATCATCTTTTATTTAATCACTATCATTACCAATTATAACCTATTAACACTCTAATTTAATATATTGACAACCATACAACTACTAATTAAATTCTATTCTTAGTAAAATATTTCAAATCCATTCTAACACAAATATGAGTTCACCAGATTTTATTTCTAAAAAATCTAGTTAACAATTTACTAACTCAAAGTGATATTTACTTAAGTAATGCTTACTAAACATTCATTTAACAATTTGCATCTACTAAATTAACTCTATTTTAATAAAATTAATTTTAAAATAATACAAATCTATCCTAATATTTTATGAGATAAACTAATATTATCTTATCACTATTGCCATTTAATGAGTTTGATAAAAAGAAAGTCAAATTAACAATTTAACTAAAAACATAATCACAAAGCAAGATTTATTAGTTGCTCATGGAGTTACAAATAGAAGTTTTCTAACTATAAGATTACATTTGCATGCATTCTAAATAAATTTAATGGAAATCTCCCTATTTTATTTAAGTGAACTCATGCTAAATTTTTATTGTAGAAGAAGAAACAATCCATATAATTTATTTGGGAGCTTTAAAATTCAGAGATATGAAGAATGAAAGAGTCTTATAAGGTTTATGACAGAAAATAGTGAATGAGCTATCAGATGGAAGCCGAGAGAGAGAAAGAGATGGCAATACTGAATACAGAGAGAATGAATCCAACATAAATTTTCAGAGATTCAGAGGAATTAGAGGTTTTCAATTTGTCCGATAGAGGAGAACTGACAAGAAGATTCAGAGAAATCAGAGATGACTCAGGCAAGAAATAGATTTCATTATCATTATTATTTTTTTCCATCAAAGATTTTAGACATAAAACTAACATCAGAGAAGGCAACAAAGAGATTTCATTATCATTATTTTTTTATCAAGATTTTAGGCAGAAAATAACTCAGAGAAGGCAAGGAAGAGATTTCATTATCATTATTTTTTAATCAAAATTTCAAGTAGAAAAATAACTCAGAGAAGGCACGAAAGAGATTTCATTATCATTATTTTTTTTATCAAGATTTCAGGCAGAAAAATAACTCAGAGAAGGCAAGGAAGAGATTTCATTATCATTATTTTTTTATCAAAGATTTCAGACTATAGGTTTTGATAAAATTAAAAAGAGATAAAAGTAGGTCATACGACAGCCCATGAGGAAGCTCAGAGATAAGTTTTCAGAGTTACCAGACCATCTTTCCTCATGCTATATGGTCAGCAGGTAGCCAGTATGCAACAAAAGATTAAAGGTAGAATGATAACAAAAGGAAATTTTTTTAGAGAAGATTGAGATGGGGTCGTACGGTGGTGGCTGAGGGGATTATTAACAACAATTTCTAATATGCCAAAATTGACCCAAGGTAACATAACAAAGGAAGAGAATCCTAAATTTCTCAAGAATGGAAAAGCAAACTATCAAATATAGAGTTATAGGGAACTTTGAATGGTGACAAGAAGACAAAGAGCCCACTGGACTAAAGAGACAATTTCAATTACACACTAGAGATTCAACATGAAATTTAAACTAATAAGTCTAATACAAGAAGCATACCCGAAATTTTGATCCCAGGCTTCAAATTCTTTCAGCTTCCTCTAATTCTTCCTTTGTTTTCTGTAACACTTTCTTCCTCCAATTTCTATCTATTTTCCTCAGAACTACTCTCTCCTCAAAATAAACCCCCCAGAAACAAAAATAGCTAAAACTCATAAATTTCTACTATCATGAATCCATTACAGAGAATCCCACTACTTAGAAAAATTTAAAATTTTTACTTTACATAGAGATTCCCCAAATCTGGAATCTTATTCGATAACTAACAAACATTAAATTATTGACTCATATTATTCTATAAATAACTATATACTAATTAACCATAATAAATACTTATGACTCATATATTATTAAAAACATTAAAATAATTAATTTAATCTACATTAAAATTACTTGAAGAATACACCAAATTTCCTTAATAATCTACGACTAAGCCAAATACTACTATATTTGACATATTATAATGCAATTCCAAAACACACATTGTCTTAATAAGAAAAACTCAACAATAGCTCTACAACCACATGACAACCAAAACTGAGACAAGAATCTTAGAGTGACATCAAGACCCACAACCTTAGACTGAAAACAGAGACTGACCTAGGAAAACCCCATGTTATCTCCCATCAACATGTTCCATTGGTGTAAAGGTACGCTTAGACATGCTAAGTTAGGTGGAGTCGATGCCCGGTACCTACAACCTGCATCAAAATGATAGGTTGAATACGAACATATGCAAATATATCAGACACACGGAGTCAGGGAATCACAGCATAGTAGGGTGCTCGAACAAGCAATACTACACCATCCCTACTCTCAAGCATAGCAATAAACATAAACATTTCTAACTAATAATTAGATAACATTCAATCCAAAAAACATAGTAACATTATTCTACATAATCAATTAACCATCAACTAATCATGTCAAAATACATCAGAAACTGTAATATCACTAATGTCATCATAAAACTCATAACACATGTCAAAACCTCATTAGTCAAACATAGTTCATCATGATCATAATAAGCATAAACTATAAGTCTAATAACTCAAATGTCTTAGAACTATCTAAATGCAATAGAAGAACTATCAACTGTCACAAGCCAAAAATGAGGGGCATTACATTCTAGATGATCGATTTGGTCTTTTTATATTCTTTGTTTTTGTTGGCCATTGTAGACAAAATTGATAAAGGATGTTTGCATCATTGATTATTTGTTGTAGTGTCCTTATGTGGTTTTCTAGTTGAGTGTGTGATGCAACACACTTCTTCTTGGCATCATCCATCCCATTCTTTGTCATTTTTGTAGTAACATTTTGTTTGATTTTCACTTCCTGATGATTCATCTCCACTTGTAAGCTATTCACTTATTGTTTGAATTTTTGTGGCCATGGTAATGTTGTATACCTTTGGACATGTGGTATCTCACTCTATATAACTGTTATGGCCTCTTGTATTCTCTATACTATCCACATGTTGTAGAATATTTTCCCTTGTAGTAGCATACAATATGTCCCCTAATTGAAACTTCTAAATGAGAGAGATTGTGGATAGGTTTACCTATGACCCCAACAATGGTAGTTGTAGTATCTGCAATGTAGGCATAGGTTGAATATGTTTTTATTGTGCTAAGAAATCCTTAATGGACTGTATTGGGGATGTGGTAGAAGAGGATTCCCTGGGTTGAGATACTTGTTGTTATTTAGATCCTTCCCCTTACTCAATGTACAAAGGACTTTGCGGAGAATGTGTTTCTTGTTCTTGTTCATGATTTCTCTCCTCCTCTTTTATTGTGTTATATACTTTCTATGTTATCACCTCTATTTCTTCCTATATCTTTCTTTATGCTTCTTAGTAAGCTCCATGAGAGTATCTGCTCTTTTTTTTGTTCTCATTTCCTTGGCTTACATTCAGGCCAATTTCTCCTTATTCATAGATAGAGTTGGATCTATTTTCTCCATGGCCTCCTTTCTCATTTCCTCTTCTAGTGCTAATGCTTTTTCTCTTTTCTTTCTTATAGCATCTGCTCATTGATCCAAGAAGCTCTCCATTATCTCTTCAAAGGTCTTGTCAAACCTATGGATGTATCTTATCATTGTTGGGATTAAGATGCCATGTTAACCTTGTAAATCCTTGTAATTATTATTCCTAATATTGTTTGTAAATCACCCATAAAGGATGTACAAATTTCACTAGCAGTGGTAAAAATTATTTACCAGGAATGGTAATTACGGAGTTACTGCATTGGTAAGTTCCAGAGTTACTAGAAGTAGTTATGGAGTAACATTAATTGATGGTAACTCTAAAAATTGAGAGTAATTGAGGCTAGGAACCACCTTAGAGGAATCTACTATTTTTTGTAGTTATGAAACCCATCATAAAGTTGGTAAGAAGTTGTTAGAGAATCTATGATAATTGTAAGTTGTCATAATATTCTATGATGGTTTTGACATTTATTACCCCATAAGTGCCTATTCTTGTCCACAGGCACCCAAGTTTGCATGGTTGACTTTTGACATGTGCCCATGTGAGCATGTAAGAGGTCATTTAATGTTGCATGTTAGAGTTTTCAAGGAGACAGAAAGTGGATGCCTAGTTTGGGGAGTGAAATACCATAAAACAATGATGGGTCCTAGCAACTAAGCCATGTTAGGTACCTATGTACAATGCAATCTATCATAAGGTGGACAAAGAAAGAAAACCCTAAGGGAGAAAATCTTTCCTCCAAAAGAGAGAAAATAAGAAAGTTTTTTTGACACATCTCAATACAATGCAGAAAAATGTTGAATGATGTTGGAGTAGTGGAAGTGCTCTTGACACAACACAATGGAAGTATTATTAACACAACTTGATAAACACACCCATTATACAATATTTTTATCTCAGATATTATTTTGCTATTTTAGAAGCTAGCCAAAAAAATAGACAATGAAAAATTGCAACTTGTTCAAGTTTAGAAGCCAAATCATTCGTTTATAACACATGGAGATTTTTACAAATTTTTTAAAAAATGGCTTATCCAAAAATTATATTTGTTGACAAATTTAGATTCTTTGCAAAATTCTAATAAGTTTAAAAAAATCTAAATTTGTCAACAAATTTAAGTTTTGGGTCATTTTAAAAAAAATGTAAAAATCTCTGTGAGTTACAAATGGATGATTTGGCTTCCAAACTTGCACAAGTTGTAATTTTTCCTTGTCTATTTTGTTATTGGGGGGGTTCTAAAATAACAAAATAATATGTGGGTTAAAATACTGAATTATAGGGGCGGTTCATTGAGTTGTGTCAAGAATACTTCTGTTGTGTTGTGTCAAGAACACCTCCACTACTCCTTCAACATTTTTTCCGCATTGTATTGAGATGTGTCAAGAACACTTTCTTATTTTATCTCTTTTAGATGAAGGTTTTTCTCACAAGAGTTTTTTAGTTCTCTACCTTATGAGGGATTACATTCTACATGGGTACCTAACATGGCCTAGTTTCTGAGACCCATCATTATTTCACTACTCCCTAAGTTGCACTTAAGGGGGGATGTTAGTGTGAAAAGTGATATTAACTATCTAGTTATCTTTTATCATGTCTAGGAGATTTATACTCACACTAACTTAAGTTAACTTAGGGTTTTTAGCCTTTGTCTCATGTCATGTGGTGAAGACATGTGTAGTCATATTTGTGAGACACCTATTACGTGTTGGATTGCCACTTGCATGAGCACTTGTCACCTTTCTCACAAGTGTCACACCTTTTGGAGGTTAGTTAGTGGTTGAGTATGATCTTCTCACCTTCTCATGTTTGCCTATTTAAGCAAGACTTCTATGTACAAATTTCATTTATATTTTGGCAATATCAATAGATTTATTGTGTGAAAATACTTTGTGGTTGTATTCTTTCTTGTTGTTCTTGGCTAATCCCAACATGGTATCAAAACTATGCTAGCAAAATCCATCCCTTATAGCAAATCATGCACCTAGCCTAGTAAAAAGTTCCTCATATAGCCAAATGGACATCGCCATTGAGTCCAGAAGGCTGGAGATAGACAAAATAGATTATTGTTTCATCAAAATTGACACAAGAAAAAATTTGCAATTTTTTTAGGCCATCTTCCCCCATACCATATGAAATTGTATGGAAATTTTTTTAAAAAATGTAATTTTTTTTTGGAAAATCAGATTTTTGCAAGTCTGTGGCAAAATTTCAGGACAAAATTTGTAGATTTTTTGGCCTTTCAGCCCCTCTCGGCAGCCTTCTAGTTTGATTTGGGGTTTTTTCTTGCCCTATTACTGATATGGCAAATTTTGGATAAAATTTGGTGAAGATTATTTTTTTCTTGGCCTATTGGCCTCTTCATGTGATCTTGTTTGAAGATTTTCCTCTAATTGCATCACATTTTGTTTAACAAATTTGGGAAAAGGTTCTTGTTTGTCATTTTTCAACTATTGCAAGTGATTTCTTGTTGAAGGCCAAAGCTCTAACTGGTCATTGTTTCACATCTGGTTGAGGGTTTGGACTGAATTATTTGATTGCAAAAAACACATTGAAAGTTTTGATCATGTTATTATGTTATGTATACACTAACACATACATGGGCATCCAAGTACCCATTCATGAGATATTAGAGACAAATAGAAAATACATAGGATTGCAAGGCTATATCACCTAATCCTAATAGTAGATAGAGGAGGCCATTGCATTAGACCTGTAAAAAGTGTTAGAGACAAATATGTAGATATGTTATTCCATTATGATTCCATGTGATTGTATCATGTTAAAACTACCTTCAAGTGATTATTTTAAATACATGTCCTAGACACATAATTGAAAGACTTTTAGGATGCATTGCCACTTAAAAAAATAAAAATGTGTACATGTTAGTTAATTCTAAGACCCCTAAAGAACATAACATGCACATAATGTGTTGCAAAACAAGAGAAGAAAAGTTGTAGAATATGTAGTTTTTTGGTCTACATTAATATACATTGTCTTTCTACTTAGACAATCCATCCTAACTGGTATGAATGTAAATTTGAAGTCTAAAATTTATATATTATTTTTTTAAGTAACCAAATTAGGTTGATGTGTTGCAACACATGAATATTTTATCAAAAGTTTATAAGAAAAAGATAGATAAATCATAAATTACAATAGACTTGTTTGCATCTCTAGAATGGAGGTTAAATAAAGGATCTTGAAGGTGAACATTAAGACAAAGAGTTACATTGATTACTCTTAAGAATGTAGACTCTATGTTGGGTCATCTCTCTCATGAATAAGACTACATATATTTGATTTTTATAATGAATAAGATCTAGTAGAGAACCATCAATTTTTCCAAGAAGATATTAAAACATGCCACAAATCTCATAATACATTTTATACATCTAAAAACAAAATCCTCTTCTAATTTTTATTTATTAATGTAGAGTCTATAAATGCACTATCTTTCAAGATAGAGCATTCTAATTCCATGCAATTTTTTTAAAAACATACATGTAAATGGCCCAAAATAAATCTCCTTGGAATTAACACACCCAGTCCCACATAAATAACTGCTGCTATTTAGAACCTTCAGGATTGCTATTTAGAACCTTCCCAATGTTTTGCACATATTTTGTTTTGTTGTGGTGGTTTTTCAAAGCCATGAAGATTTTAGATTTCTGAAATACCTGGCCATAACCTTCGGTTTAGATTTAGGACTTTAAAAAACTTAAATTCCAACTTGCATGAATATGATCAAATCGAGGTCATCACTAGCATTAGAATCATTTAAAAAATTAGTAAATGATAACAAGAGGCACTTCATGGACTTAAGATAATCTTTTTGATTTAGGACTTGCATGTATTCGTAAAAAATTTCAGCTTTGATTCGCTGCACAATGTTGCAAACAAAATTACTCATTTCTTTTGGCGATTCAACCAACCAATTAGTACTAACTAGTTGAAAAGTAGTTGTTAGAGATGAGCCTGAGCCTTTACTACCAGAGCTATCCATTACATTGATGCCTCTGCTGGCTATGTTGGCAATTGAACCTTGTGGAAATATTATAAATGCGGAAGGGAGAAGCGCCATGGAAGAAGGATCTTCTCCCCTCATTACATGGGTAATTGCTCCAACATCTAAGGGCAGCTATACTATTAGAGATCCAAATGCATATGTGCAACTCTCCTGTAGTATGAAGGCTTTCATATTCGATGCCTACAAATTATAATTGAAATCATATGTTAAATACCATTAAATAGGTGAACTAGATGATTGCAACAATGGTTCAGATACTTACCGTCACATGATAAAGAGAAATGCAGTTCCCAAGTTGCAATTTGTTTGATTTCTTGCATTGACTTTCCTTCGAAGGACACTTCCCACTAAACCAAACAAATAAAACTCAAGTAAAGTATCTGAATAAGAAGAGTAAACTAGAGTAAACTAGATCTCATTCGTTCATCTCTTGGAAAATAAAAAAAATCGTTAGTAAAATAATTTAGGTGACAAATTATAGATACATTCAAAAATATAAAATTAATCACTTGGTGAATGTGCTAATGATTTTTAAAAAAATATAATGTGGTTAGTGAAAATATCATATGCTAAATGATAATGATTAAGTCACTTGCAAAATTATAGCTTTAAAATATTGAATAAATTGATAAATTTACATCATCATAAGATTTTAGATCAATGACTTAAGTTGTATTTCAGGCTGAAGTCCTGACATATCCAAATTTGAACATAAAGTTTCCAGAATAGAGACAAGTGTCAATGAGTGAAT
The DNA here is from genome assembly GCA_027924645.1 of Cunninghamia lanceolata. Taxonomy (NCBI): domain Eukaryota; kingdom Viridiplantae; phylum Streptophyta; class Pinopsida; order Cupressales; family Cupressaceae; genus Cunninghamia; species Cunninghamia lanceolata. The sequence goes on from BSBN01000665.1 coordinate 2,685,470, forward strand.
GATTCATATTAACCTTATTTTTAAAAATATTTTGCATACTAATTCTTTCAGAATTAACCAATAATCATAAAAAATAAAAGTTCTAGAATTAAGTTGATAACAAGATAAAATAAAATAATAAAACAAAATTTTAGAAGAGATGACTATAATTACAATTTACATACATATTATAATAAATTTACATTGTCGAATGATCGTAGATCAATGACTTAAGATCTATTCTGAACTAATGTTCTAACACACCAAAATTTGAATGTAAAATCTCCATAATAGAGACAAGTGTCAACTAGTGAGTGTTTTAGATTAACCTTATTTTTCATAAATATTCTACATAATGATAATTCCATAATTAACCAATAATGATAAAAAATAAAAGTTCTAGAATTATGTTATTAACCAAAAAATAATAATAAAATAAAAAATTAAAAAGGATGACTATAATTATAATTTACATACATATTATGATTTTGTTATCAAATTTCATCATTAGATGATCGCAGATCAAAGGGTTAAGTTCTATTCTATGGAAAAGTTCTTACACACCCAAATTTGGACATAAAGTTTCTAGAATAGAGTGTTAGACTCTGCAAAGATGAATAAACCAGAAAACTAGTGCAAATTACTAGATATCACACTGTGAAAGCAAATGATATGAGATCAAAATAACAACACAAAGTTAGTCTCCAAGAGAGTAATGCAAATACTCCAAATGAAAAATAGCATTAAGAGAAAAAAAAAAAGAAGCTCCATAATCCAATGTAACCAACTAGCTAGGGGGTGAGTATATATAGAATATGAGAGAAGGGAGAGGTGGAAAATACAACCACTCGAAAGAGTCCACCATAATAGCCTAAAATAGGCATGTGTAACTCCCATGGAAGATATCAACACCTTGCACCCACTCACACTAACACTCACTTAATTAATCCTAAGAAATCTTAATTATATGTGTAGGAAATAACCTAGGAATAGGAAAATAAATAACCCACTAGGAAAATAAAAAGCTACACTAACACTCCCCTTAATAACAACTTAGGTGGATGAAAAGATGGGTCCCAACAAGTGAATTCTGATGAGATACTCACACACATAAAAATCCCCTTCAAAGAGAAGAACCCCGTAGTAAAGAGAGAATACCCCCCAAATAGAGAGAAGTGACACCCCAAAGTAGAGAGAGTCAGGACTTCAAGTGAGAGGACTAAGAAGCCCTGCAGAAGATGAGGCGCCCAACACCCTCAACAAATCTCGTAGATGAAGATACTTTGTTTTTGTTAAGGGTTTGGTAAAGATATCAACAATTTGCTTAGAAGTCAAATAGTAGTGAAGGTTGTTGATGTGGCCATGAATGAGCTCCTAGATGTAGTGCATGTGGACTTCAATGTGCTTGGTCTATTGACAATGGACTAGATTTCATGAGATTTAAATAGCACTTTGGTTGTCACAAAATGTGATAGATGGTCATTTGATCTAGATACCAAACTTGGCGAGAAGATTCTGAAGCCAAATGGCCTTAGTGGTGGCATTCACATCCCCCTAATACTCAACCTCGGTTGAAGATAGAGCAATAGTAGATTGCTTCTTTCTCAACCAACAAATGAGACCTAAACCAAGTGAGAAGCTACAACTAGAAGTAGAGAGAGAGAGAGAGAGAGAGAGAGAGAGAGGTGGGGGAGAGTGGAGATAGAGAGATTGGGATATAGAGGGAGAGATAGACATGGGGAGAGAGATAGGGAGAGAAAGAGAGGGGGGGTATAGATTGAGAGATATAGAAAGAGGGATTCTTCATTCTTCACAAAATACAACTCCCTTGTATGTAGGAGAGAGAAAGTCTATTTGCATGTAAGAACATGATAAGTGTAACTTCCACTATTGGCCTACCAACTAAAACTCCCTTACTCAATGCCATTCAACATTATTCTAAGTATCCCAAAGAATAATACTTAAATAATCTCTCAACCACATACATGGTCATCCAAGTATCCATTCATGAGATATTAAAGACACCTAGAAAATACATAGGATTGTAAGGCTATATCACCTAATCCTAATAGTAGACAAAGGAGGCCATTGCATTAGACCTATAAAAAGTGTTATATAAAAATATGTAGATATGTAATCCTATTTTGATTCCTTGTGATTGTATCATGTTAAAATTACCTTCAAATGATTCCTTCAAATACATGTCCTAGACACATAATTAAAAGAATTTCAGGATGCATTGCCACTTAAAAAAATAAAAATGTGTACACATTAGTTAATTCTAGGACCCCTAAAGAACATAACATGCCCATAATGTGTTGCAAAACAAGAGAAGAAAAGTTGTAGGATATGTAGTTTTTTTCTCTACATTAGTATACATTGTCTTTCTACTTAGAAAATTCATCCTAACTAGTATAAATGTAAATTTGAATTCTGAAATTTATATATTATTTTTTTTTGTAAGTAACCAAATTAGGTTGATGGTGTTGCAAGACATAAATATTTTATCAAAAGTTTATAAGAAAAAGATAGATAAATCATAAATTACAATGGACTTGTTTGCATCTCTAGAATGGAGGTTAAATAAAGGATTTTGAAGGTGAACATTGAGACAAAGAGTTATGCTGATCACTCTTAAGAATGTAGACTCTATGTTGGGCCATCTCTCTAATGAATAGGTCTACACATATTTGATTTTCATAATGATTAAGATCTTGTAGATGCCACTAATCTCACAATATATTAGACATCTAAAAGAAAAATGCTCTTCTAATTTTCATTCATTATTGTAGACTCTACAAATGTACTATCTCTCAAGATAAAGTGTTGTGACTCTAGGCAAAGTTGATGAGAACATACTAGTAAGTGGCCCAAAAGAAATTTCAAACCAAAAGCAAGCCTAGTGTAATTGGAGGAATAATGTGTCCATTTTGTATATAAATATAGTGCTTCAATTAGTGTTGAATTCTTGCAAAATGCTCCTCTAATTTTACTTCATTATTTTATAGTCTATAAACGCAATATCTCTGGACAAAGTGTTCTAACTCCATGTGAATGTTGGCCCAAAAGAAATAATAAGTCCATATTCTATGCTTCAATTAGTGTTGCATTCTTATTGAAAATAGTTCTTCTCATTCATCCAAATTAATTTTTTTTGTAGGCTTTGTTGATCTAAAATCTTAGAATGCTTTTGCTCAACATAAACATACATGGCATATTAATAGTTATGCCAACTTAAAAAAACTTAGGACTTTAAAAAACTTAAATTGCAACCCGCATGAATATGATCAATACAATCATTTCATTACATGCATTAGAATTTCTTCAACAATTGGTAGATGATGACAGGAGGCACTTCGTGGACTTAGGATAATCCTTTTGATTTAGGACTTACATGTATTCATTAAAAATGTAGCTTTGATTCACTGCACAGTGTTGCAAACAAAATTACTCATTTCTTTTGGTGATTCAGCCAACCAATTGGTACTAACTAGTTGAAAACTAGTTGTTAGAGATGAGCCTGAGACTTCACTACCAGAGCTATCCAATACACTGGTGCTGCTGCTGGCTATGTTGGCAGCTAAACCTTTTGGCAATATTGTAAATGCAGAAGGGAGAAGCGCCATGGAAGAAGGATCTTCTCCTCTTATTGCATGGATAATTTCTCCAACATCTAAGGGCAAATAGACTATTAGAGATCCAAATGCATCTGTACAACTCTCCTACAGTATAAAGGCTTCCGTATTCAATGCCTGCGAATTATAATTGAAATCATATGTTAAACACCATAAAACGGGTGAACTAGATGATTGCAGCAATAGTTCAGATAGTTACCATCATATGATAAAGAGAAATGCAGTTCCCAAGGTGTGGACCAGTTGCAATGTGTTTGATTTCTTGAATGGACTTTCCTTCAAAGGACACTTCCTACTTCACCAAACAAATAAAACTCTAATTATTTGAATAAGAAGAGTAAACTAGAATAACAAGCAACATATAAATTACAAGAAAAATGTGTGGCCAATATACACGTATAACCTTAAATCTCATTTGTTCGTCTCTTAGAAAATCAAATAATATTTGTGGAGAGACAGGAAGCCATAGTGAAGTTGCAGCACATATGATTAGCCCTTTGTGTATGTTGATCATTCTTGTAGTGATTATAACACTATCATAGAATTGAGTCGCAGTTGAGTGGAACTTTGATGCACTTATATCTTGATAGAAGCAATTGATCATTCTCTGGGCTATTTTCATAATATTTCTTCCTTCATCTGCACAAGGCTATACGTTAATTTCATTTACTATTACAGAAAGTCAACCCGCTCAATGCTCTTCCATGAAATTCAATTATTTTTCTCACAACTAGATTACAAGAAAATACTTCTTGCCTCGTTTCACTTATAGTTGTTCCTACCATTCATTTTATAGTCTTGAATGATATCATTGTATATCATGTCATTAGTATTATTTTAAGTTGCAGTGATTATTGTTATTACAAGTATTAATTATGAAGCATCTCATTTACATATAGAGAAAACATAGTAAAGGAACGTAAGATACTACAACTTTTTGTTCAGCAATTAAAATTTTTTTGAAGTCCAATAGATTAATATGATGCTATTATTACCATTATGATCATAATTTTTTTATTATATATATATTTTAGTTCAATTAGTGTTAAAAAATTATTATTTCAAAGGTTATCTATTTTATGTTTGAAAAATATACTTTAAATTAATGTTAAGAAGATATGAGTTTCTTAAACTTGATACTTTAAATTAATGTTAAGAAGATTAATGTTTCCTAAATTTAATATAATTTATGAAAAGAAAATATATTTAATTTAATTATAATTTTTTTTATCTACAACTACCAAAAATAAAGTTAGGTTATCACTACTCATGATCATAATAGCCTCCAAAAATCATAATTATCAAAAAGAAAATTTAATTCTACCTTACACGTCCTCAAGAAATATTTCCTTCCAATAAAAATGACTATAATAAATCTAAAAAATAAAGTTAGGTTATTGAAAGACCCAAAACAACAACACAAACAATGCACCTATACTCAAATGATACTATGGAATGTGGATTGCTCTCATAAAGCTAGCATAAACACTAATGTAATGGAGGCAAATGAGGAGAGATTGGACATCATATGGCTACTTGAAAATGATGTGTTAAAAATGGCTATGAGGAGGGTTTATTTATATATTTGAGATGAGATGGATTAAAGGGCTAAGATTAAGAGGTGGGATGAAGGGATGAGATTAAGAGGTGCTGAGGTCAAATGAAAATGAGATGTGGGGAGGTCAAATAGGACTAAGAGGTGGAATGACTAGATGAGATTGAAAGATGGAAGCTATGATCAATGGTTGAGATTGAATCCTAGGACATCTCCATGTGAATGGTAGAGATTAAAAGATAGATTTTGAAATGAAGGGTGGTGATTAAAAGGTGAGGTTGAGTTTTGTGTTTTGTCCTTTTGTGGGAATTTTTAATTTGTCTTATTTGTCAGTGAGGATGAGGACAAGTGGCAACACAATTAATTATGTTGAGAGGTGTTATATAGTGACATTAAATACTAAAAGTGCATTATATTTTATAGATTTTACTATACAGTCGTCACTATATAAAAATAAAGTGCCATAAAATATATTTTATTAGGTTTTAAATTTATTTTCTGTATAATTAAATTAAATTTAATGGTTTTTCATTGTAGTATAAAAATATAACTATATTTTATTAGGGTTTATACAGATAAGTTATTTGAATGGTAAGTACATTATATTTTATAGATTTTACCATACAATCATCAATTTTATTTTCTTTTGTTTTTTGTATAATGAAATTTAATTTATTTATTTTTCACTCACTACTAAGAATAAAGTGCCATAAATAAAAAATCAAACCCTATGAATCAAATGAAATCAAAGGATAAAAACATATTAAATAAATATACTATTTTGTTTTATTTATTGTACAATTGTTTTATTTTATTTATTTCACTATATTGGAGAAATGATCGAACCATAAGTGCACCATATTTTATTACTAAACCACAATATTAGATTAATGAAAATATTTTATTTTTTGCATTAGTTGTTTACATATATTTTGAAAATAAAGGAAATTAATAAGTTGTTTTATTTATATCTTAATGAAAATACTTTTTTTTTTTAATAAGTTAATAGCTAGTATGGGCCAACACCCTTTTTATTATATCAAAAAACAAATTACATGAGAGTTTTCAATGAAAATACTTTTATTAGTTGTTCATACATATTTTGAAAATAATAAACTCTTAATCAATTAAAAGGTTACTCAATAAAATCCTATGTAAATATGAAATAAAAAATGAAACCCTAAGGGCGAATATCAAATAAAAGGATAAAAATATAGTAAACAAAATTAATATGTTAAATACTCTCAATATGAAATAATAGGATAAAAACATATTAAACAAAATTAATATGTTATTTTATTTATGTAGAGTTATTTTATTTTATTTTTTTATAGTAAAATACAATTACAATTTTGGGAAGATTGTGTCACGAATTTTTTAGAAAGACCATACAAAATTGTATAAAATCATAGTAAAATATATATTTAATCTAGGATAATACCTTTTAAAAATAAAATATATTTTCACATTTAAAAAACAACTCTAAATAAATAATATAATAAAAAACAACTCTAAATAAATATCCTCACTACATTTTATTAATAACTGCACATGATGGCATATAGAACAACTCTTTTGCACCAGAGGTCATAAACATTCACAACTGGGGAAAAAAGTTTGGTTATAAGATGGGTACCAAAATAATAGGGCTAGATGGAAACCCTCATACAAGGAGGTTAATACAGGCTTCAGGAAACCCTTGAATTCTGAGCAAGATGCTTTTAGTGAGTTTCAATCAAAGAGAGAATATGCCACTCTTCAAAACAGGAAGGACATGGGAAGGTCTAGCATCTTCTCAAGAGGCTCCCATCAAATAGATTCTGTAAAAGGAAGAAGGCCTGAATTTCACAGAGCTTCTGAGCAACGATTAGAGAAAGGGCATGAAGCAAAACAGAAAAAGGCCTAGATCTCCATAATTAAGAGTGTCAAGATACAATGAGTTTGGGGAGGTTTCTCTAGATCAGGTGGAACAAAAATTGAGAGATAAAACACTCTTATTAGCTTAAACAGCCTTAATAGGTAAAGTTTTGTCCCCCAATTCTCAATAGAGGATCTAAGAAAATGGTATCAAGAAGTGTGGGAAAAGGTAGAGGACTTCTGTGAGATGGGAAATGGATTCTTTTGTTTTGTGTTTCCAGAGAAGGAAGAAAGGAATAGAATCCTCTCAAAAAAAATATGGAAGTTCAATCAAATAGTGATTTGCTGCCAAGAATGGAGACCCAACTTTCATGTTGGAAAAGAACAAATCCTGATGATTCCCTTCTGGGTTCAACTTCCTTATCTTCCACTTGAATATAGGGATGTTGAAATTTTGAAGTGTCTAGGTAACTCCATTGGAGTGTGCCAAGAAGTGGATATCCCAGTAGAGAATCTTGCCTCCTTGACAATCAGGATGCGAATTCTTACAGATGCTAAAGAGTTACTACCCAAAAGACTCAAAATGAAATCCAATCACGGATTATGGCTTCAAGAAATTATTCTATAAGACGAGGTAGACTCAGAGGATTTAGAGAGGCTGAAGGATTTTTTACTCTGCGAAGACACAATGTCCAAACAAGAAACATTAGGATCTTAGAGGGATATGATAAGCCCAGCCTCGACTGTAGAAGCTTTGAATGAGGAGTTTGTTCAGTTTTCTAGAGATGTTAAAGGGACTGGAAAATAGATTGAGAAAGAGATGGAACCTGAGCTGGACAGCTATAGCTTAGGGGAGATTTAGATTATCTTAGCAGGGTTAATGGCTAAAGATCAGGTTACTTTTGAGGAGGCCGTCGAAGATGTTAGTGAAAAGGGCCAACACTTGTCGCTAGAGGATGTTGAGAGGGCAGAGATCCTTAGCCAAGAGGAAAGATACATAAATGCTAGTGAGAAAGAGCCTGAAGGTTACGCTTCATACTGTCATTTGCCTTCAAGGGAGGAGGAAGATTAGCTCAACTGGGAAGAGGATATCTCATTGCGGGAAATGATTCAAACCTCTATAAAAGTTTAGGAGGAGAACATTGGAAAAGACTCTGAGTTCAACGATTTCTCAAAGGACTTGTTACAGGATAATGAAACTTTGAGGGATCTTCTTGATCAGGTAGTGATGAAGGTAGCAAATAACGTGATTGAGGAGATTTCTGATGAAGTTCTCCAGGAAGATTTAGACAAGCTTGAAAACATGCCTTTAGGCCTCAATCAGACAAATATCAAAAGCCCCCTTACTAAGGGTACTCCCTCTTCTATTAGGAAAAGTTCTAGACAGAAATAGATGAAAAAGAATAAAGATCCTTCAAGAGAGCAGAATCTTCAGGCCAAATACAGTCCAAGTAAGAGGAGAGTAAACTACTCTCCTTGGAAGACATGAAGATACTTACATGGAATGTTAGGGGCATTAATGCCCCTAACAAAGGGAAACTCATCAGTTCTCAGATTGATGAGGAGAAACCTGACATTATAATGTTACAAGAAACAAAACTGTCTAATGATTCAAATGTCCATGTCTTTAAAAGTTGGAGAGGCTGGTCCTTTGAGGTAGTGGCTGCTCGAGAAACATCTGGCGGCCTTTCTATAGGATGGAGAAAGCATATACAACCCTTGGAGGTAATGGAAAAGAGTGATAACTTCCTAATAGGTAAGTTTCCTTTGCTTCTTCATGGTGTAGATCTTTGGATAGTAAATGTGTATGCCCCAATTGACTTAGTTTAGAAAAGACAAGTTTGGGAAAGTCTGTTTATATGATTAGGATTATTGAGAAGGAATGTATATTTATTAGGGGGTGATTTCAATTCCATCCTAGATGGATCTGAAAAATCAGGGGGCATCTCTCATCTAGCTAGATCCCAGTGGGACTTAAAAGATTTTATCAACAAAAACCTTCCATTAGACTGTATCCCCAAAAATGGAATCTTCACCTAGATGAACAGAAGAAAAGGCTTCCTAAAAATTGTGGAGCGATTGGATAGATTCTTGCTATCTTCAGAATGTTTCAATCTTCTAGCTAGATTTGAGACAGAGATCCGCACTCTGATGGGATGGGATACGACCATTTCCCGGTTAGATTAAAAATAGGAGGTAACTCCTTTCCTAGCAAGAAGAAATTCAGATTCCAAACAATGTGGTTCAGAGATGCTTCCTTCATTGAAAAAATTAAGAACTGGTGGACGCAAATCCCGTTTGTGAAAGGGTCCCACATGTTTCAGTTAGTAAGCAAATTAAATTTCTAAGGCACAAAGTGATGGATTGGAACAAGTCCTAGTTTTTTAATGTATCTATAGAAAAATCTAGATTACAGAAAGAGATGAGAGCCCTAGCTGGCCATATAATAAAAAATGGAATGGATTTCTCCTCTTTTCAGTAGGAGAAGTGACTGAAAGCTGAACTGGAAGAGATTTTTAAAAGAGAAGAAATATTCTGGAGGCAGAGATCAAAGGAGTTATGGATAAAAGAAGGAGACAAAAATACATCCTTCTTTCATCTTTCAGCCAAGGTGAAGGAGGGCACAAACTACATTAAATCAATCAATTTGGCAAATGGGCAGGTTTGTGCTGAATCGACAGAAATTCTCTCTGCAGCAAAAGATTTTTTCAGGAATCTACTATCCAGGTTGACTTTGAAGTGGCAGAGGGTTAGAATGCTTATAAGTTTATTCCCAAACTAGTAAAAGAAAACCATAATCAGGATTATTGAAAGAATTCTCATTAGAGGAAGGGAAGGCAGCTATTTTTCCTTTAGCAGGGGAGAAAGCTTCAGGGTCGGATGTGTAATGCCACAACTCAGAACACTAAAAGTACTACAATAAAACCCTAATTTTCTTTTAAAATGTGTATAAAATGCAATCCATGAAATTTTAATCAAATGTATTTCTAATAATAATAATAATAATAATGTATTTAAAAAAAAAAAACTAAATACATCTAAAGTCGTTAAGTCATAATAATCTTACAATCCACCAAACTAACTAGAAGAAATAACACGTGTAAAGTAAAATGAAATTATTCTTAAGTAGGAAAATAACTCTAAGGTAATTGAAATAAATAAAATAAATAAATAACTCTTAACTAGATAAAACAACTCTTAAATAAATAAAATCATTGTAAAATGAAAAATACTCTATGTAGATAAAATAACTCTTAGGTAATTGAAATAATTTTTAAGTAAATAAAATAATTTTAAGGTAATAAAAATAAAATAATTTATTGCACAAAGTAATTGGAATATCTCTTAGGAAATTGAAATCACTCTTAAATAAATAAAATAATTCTTAAGTCATAAAAATAAAACAACTTGCTGCATATTTCTCACTTGAAACATAAAACAATTTATTTATAATGATTAAGTAGGGTTTCCTAGACTGTAGCTATATATATATATTCATAGACTTAATTATTGAAACATAGGAAGTTGCCTAAAACTTAATTTCTATCTTAATAATAAGATGCAATGATTACATCAACACTAACTCAGAGTGAATGGACCAACATAGAGTGAAAAGGATGGAGAAAATCAAGCGAGTACAAATAACATGAGTGTCTTACGAAAGGACCCAAAGAGAAGAAATAACCATCAACTACTCTCAAATGAGTCTAGCTCATAGCACATGATAATATAGTTAAACTAGGTTAATTTTTGAAACCTCTTCTGGTTGAATCTACCTAAGGAGAAACACCTATGAGAAGTGTTCATTTCCAATGGTAAGATGAAAATCAATAATTTTTCGGATGTATTAAAAAAATCTTAAACTTGATATTGTTCTTTGATTGCGTTTGAAGCAACAATTTGCGACCTCAAGGTTTTACATGGATAAAAATTTATTTATATAATTTTGTAGCCTTACCTATGTGAAACTTAATACAATTTAACACACAACATTGATGCATAGACCTGGTCCATCATTCTCTCATCTTTAGGAAAATGCTTCATTCTACACATTGTGGGTCTTGCCAACCCCACCTTACCTTTTCACTGTAATTGGTAAAATAGTGTTTAGTTTAATATATAAACTATTAAGCTCCCTCCCAACTATTAAGAGTTGTAGATCAAAACATAATAATTTTTTTTTCTTTTTAAAATGTGGCGTGTGATTCTCAACCCTAAAGGAGGAGCTCCCAACCCTAATTTCACCCTAGCCATGAAGTAATGCATCACTTAGTGTTATTTATCTTCTTTCTTTCTCTTAGGAAAAACAGAGAACAACAACGGTAGCGGCCAGGGAAGATGGCTATGCCCAGGATGAAGATGGATTCTTTTTTTAAGCTCATCTAGCTCTGCAAAGGGTCATGGCCTGTAGGTATATATTTGATACTATATATTTTTTTTTCTTTTTTTTTCCACTCTTTACTATACTTAGATTTCTGATGGGGTTTTTCAGGGTATCCTAATCTAGGCTAAGGAGCCGTGGCCATTCTCCCATATTCATATCATTTATGATGAGTCTCGTCTCATGGCCAGGCTAAGGGCTTCCTCACGCTGAAGATCAGGATTTTTTTTTTGTTTTCTGAAAGCATTAAAAGAAGTTCCAGATCTCTAATTATCATAGTTAACACAGAGTTATACAATACAAGTTTATTTATAGCAAACATCCTAAATTTGCTTTACTAACTGTACCCTGATGCTAAGTTTCTATCTACTATAAAATGTATCTAATACTGACAGTACTCTTCTTTTTATTCTTTTCTTGGTTATACAGGCACTACTGGTTCGTGTGTAGCCACAACATTGTGGCCTTGTCATTGAGGCCGTGGCTTCACGGGAAGGGCTCGCCTCTCTATTACTAAAGACCCATTATTTATTTTTAACTTTTTTTTGGTTTTGGCTTAAGGTATTTAGTTACACAGTGAGTAGATCTGAGCTAATTATTTTTTTGTTGTTTTCTTTTCTTTTGTATAAATGATACCCACAATAGGGAAACCTGTTCTTAAGATGGTATGTTATGGGGCTGAGGGCTACAACCCCTCTTTTTCTCCTCTCTAAAACTTCATATGTAGTAACTGGAACTAGTTCTTTTTTTTTTCTTTAAAAACATCCCAGATGGCTGATAATTCCCTCTATCGATATACGTATTATTATTATTATTGAAACATCAAAAAAGGGTTATATGTTTTACTAACCAATTGCAAGTGAAACCCAACAAATGCCAGACCAAAATAATTCTATTTCTGAAAAAGAAATAATTCCAGATGCTAAAATCTTCAACCTCAACAAGTTTGCTTCACATACATAGTTATTTCTTTATTTGTTCTTTTCATGCTGGTAACAAAATGATTCTTGTAAGTAAATGTATGAATTTTCACCCAATAAATAATATCTAGCTCAATTATCAGAGAGGTGGATTGTTTCTTACAACATAAATACAATACATACATAGTATGTCATTCACTTGAAAAGCAAAGCTATAACCAGGGGAGGGTTTCCTAATTTGCATGCCATATCCTATCTCTTAATATTTATTCTATGTTTAACTAGTTTAAGGAGAGGAAAGACTAGAACAATATAAAAATGAATAACATGTCTCATTTGATAATGTTCCAGAAATCTAGCTTTCTATTCTTGATGCAAATGTTCTACAGAGTACTTTTCTTGGGCTGCCCTCTAAGCCACTTTTAATCTCACATGTGATTTCAGCTACAATAAATACAAATCATGACAACATAGCAATCAAGGAAATACCATTTGTTCTTCTCTTATGAACTTATCAACCTAGAAATTCATGCTTGCTGCAAGATAGAATAGGATGTTATGTAGTTTGATACAGTTGTGAGCTTTCAGCTTTTCCTAAGCCTAGAATAATACAATGTTTTTCAATCCTTTGTTAGGTGCCTTCATTAGCCATCACATGTTCTAGAGATGTCACACCCTCAACCTCTTTCTACCACTTTCTGAAACCTATAACATAGGATAGACTTAGCCAGTGGGATGCTCACCTCCCAGCCTAGGGCAGTAGTTGCCCACCCTCGAGCTAGGGGAGAACACAAAAAGACCAAGGAAACACACCACAATTGCACTCCCAACAGTAAACTTCATACAGATTAACATCCAAGGACACCACACTTTAGAGTTTTTAGAATTCTTCACTGGTTTGGCAACAAGCACAAGAGGGTTATGTGAGAGACCCTCACAGAGGGGAAAAAGGCAAGACAACTACCTATAGGGAAAAACATCAATTCAATATATCCTATAGGAAGGTGCTTACATGGGGTACTCTTACCCAATTATCATCTTATTTTCCTTCTGCAGTATTTTTAATATGGGTACTACTACCAATAGATTAAATTGTACATAAAACATCTTATGGGTACTCTTACACTTTGAAATCTTCCCTACAGGGACACTATCTCGCTTAACCCCATACAAGACTATTCAGAGACCTGATAGCACCAGGTATATAATTTATGATAGCACCAGGTATATAATTTTCAAACAATTCTTCCACCAACAAGTTTGAACAGCACACTCAAACCATATACAAAATTTACAACATCCAATGCCAAGTTTTAAACATCATACTCGTCCATTCACAAGATTTACACAGCACAGCTCACTATTTTCCTTTAACTAGTTATCCCTCTCTTTTTATCTCAACTTTGTTTTATAATAGAAAATATTAGAATGGTGAAATCCCCCCTTTTTTTTCTTCAATTAAGGATTGGATACTTACTTAGATTGCTCAATGGGGTTTGTGGACTCATTCTGGACTAGTTTAGCTCCAACCTTCCATACTTTTCCTAGTTTTCTCCTTCCCAACAACCCAAAAGATGGATGATTTACAATCAAGGTAATGCAGAAAATTACAACCGTTGGATATTTACAGTTAAGGGTCCTTAAGCAATTTTCCCCACCATTGGTCTCTCATCTAGGTCTTCTTTTACCACCAGATTACACTTGTTCCTAAAAGACAACATGTGTCCTTAAATGGGCAGCATGTTGTCACCTTAGGTGGACAACATGTGTCCTTCCAAAGGTCTTTATTCAACTTTTAAAAATGAATTCCCGTCAATAATGAAAAAGCCAATAAAAAGGTGCCCAAAATTTATTTTTTTCTTAATCTTATTATGTTTCCTTGAGGGGCCCACCTAGAGTTAGTTTAAGGTTAATTTTTTTCTTAACAACAAGGCACAAAAATTACACTTATTATCATATTAGGACTTTTTGACTCCCTCCCAAAACAAGGACACCTCACAACACTTTTGCACGTTAACACAAGATGAACCACGTGAAATCACATGTCTCAAATACAATACCACAAAGTTGCATAACAACGTCACATATCCCCAATACAAACTGCTCTATACAAGACATTTCATAGGACACACTTTTCACAAGGCACACTTTTGCAAGACATAGACTTCACATACGCATAACTAAACAACGGACCGGAGCCTCTCCATATAGGCCAGGTCGGCTTACTGGGAAACCACAATGGTCTCTAAGTGTTTTCCCCGATTCCACTGGCTGAAACCTGCACACTTGTTTCCACATGTCAGTTACAATAGAATAGCTGAAGCAATAATGTAACAATCACTAATTACAACATTGATAAGTCTTTTAGTCTATTATGCAATTTTAGAAGAAATACTACATTTACAAAGTAATCCCAACACATTCTCCATTCTACATAGAAGCATAAATTTCTTTTAATATATGAATGTTCATAATAAGGATAATCACGTGTGCTAAGCAATGTTCCCTAGAAATGTACATAATTAAATGCTACATATCATTAAATAACATAATCCATGGAAATGATTAGCAACCATACAACATAACTCATGTACTCACTAGAAGCCTAGAAATATCATATAGATCCAATAACATGTATGTGTATAACAATATATAACCAAAGCTAAAACCTCAAATCCATTATTATTGGAATCAACCTGCATACTCAAGTTACAATTGTTAGTCTGTCATGTATATGCACAACCATAGCTGAAGTGAATCACCATTAGAAATTACATACCTCAATGTCACCTTGATTAGGCTAGGACTAGGGAGGCACTACAATGGGTGGATGGGAATTTTCTTCCAGAAATGTTGGGACACGGTCGGCAGAGACGACTATTTGGCAGTGAAAGAATCTAGGAAATATAGAAATGTGCTCAAGGAAATTAAGACTACTTGTCTAATGCTTATCCCAAAAACTAGTTCTCCCCAAACTTTTGAAGAATTCAGGCCAATTTAGCTATGTAACTTCCTATATAAAATAATTTCTAAGGCCTTGGCACAGTGGCTCTCTAAATTTATGCTAGAACTGATCTCAGATGAGCAGGGAGTTTTGTACCAGGTAAAGAGACACTGGAGGATGCCATCTTAACGCATGAAATCCTACACTCTATTGATAAGGAAAAAAAGACAGCCATGGTTGTTAAGTTAGACATGTCCAAGGCCTATGACAGAGTAGAGTGGAGTTTCCTTCTAGATATTTTACTGCAACTAGGATTCTCTAAAGAAGTGATAAAATGGATTGCTTCTTGCATTTCAGGTTTTAAAATTTCAGTGCTTATAAATGGTAGGGAGTCAGTTGCTTTTGAACCTTCATGAGGGTTGAGGCAAGGGGATCCTCTATCCCCTTACCTCTTCATTCTGATGACAAAGGCACTCACATGGGCAATAAAGGAAGCAAAAAGAAGATCAGAATGGAAAGGCATCAAACTTAAAGAGATTCAAGAATCTTTCACCCACACACTTTTTGCAGACGACACAATACTCTTCGGCCAAGCCTTGCCACAAGAAGCTAGAATCATGATGAACACAATTAAGTTCTACTGTCGGGCTTCCGGACAGTTGGTCAACTTTAATAAGTCTATGATTTTCTTTCAAAATGTACCACTTCAACTCCAGGATGAGATCCGTGGCATTCTTAACCTAGAAATACAGGCCTTACCTAGAATATATCTTGGTCTACCTCTCTTCAATGGCAGATATAGAAACAATTTATGGAGCAAAGTTATTAGAAGCATGAATTCAAATCTTACTAGGTGGAAAGCTCATAGCTTGTCCTTGGCAGGTTGAATTGTTATGATAAAAGTAGTTCTCTCAGCTATGCCAGTGTACATGATGTCAGTCTTTCATATACCAAAAGGTATCCTTACCAAAATAGATGGTATATGTAGGAAATTTCTATGGCAAGGTTGTCTCCAAGAGAAGAAAATTCACCTATTGGCCTGGGATAAAGTGTGCAAGCCTAAAGATGTAGGAGGGACTGGAATTCTCAATATTGAAATCCAAAATCAAGCTTTGGGGGCTAAATTGCCATGGAACATGTATGCCAAACCTAATTCTATATGGGTAAGACTTATGAAGGTAAAATATCTAGACTCCTTTGACAATGAGATAATTTTCACGGTGTAGAATCCGCCTAAAGGATCAACAATTTGGAACTTTCTAACAAGAAGTAGATACATTCTTCAGCCCAACCTAACATGGATAATTCATAATGGTGAAAAGGCAGATTTCTGGCATGATTCTTGGGGTGGGGGATTGGCTTTGGCAGCAAGAAAGGAGCTCATAGAAGCAAGAATCTTCCTCCAATCAAATTGGGGGACCAAAGTCAAAGATTATTGGTTTGTGACAAGGGTAGGGTCATCAGTTTCAGTAGCTTGGAAGAGCACCTAGAACTGTAACTTCCCAAGTATACAGAAAGTGTTGTTACATCAGATCTTGAAGAAGAAAGTGGTAATTATTTCTAACGTGGAGGATGAAGTGGCCTAGATGGGATCAAAGTCGGGCATCTACTTAGTTAGAGAAGGGTATAGTTCCTGCATGCACAAAGCTACCTCAGATTAGCCCTCTAATCTGTGTTGGGGAAATGCTTTACTTCCTAAAGCAGGAGCTTTCACTTGGTGTGCTCTTCACAATAGAATTCTATCAGGTGATCATATCAAAAGGCTAGGTCTTGGCTCCAATTTCCCTTGTGTGTTATGTGGAGGAGAGGAAGAGTCCACAGATCATCTTCTTCTTCTATGCCCCTTTAGTAGAGATTGTTGGCATTGGTTTTTTAGAAAGATAAATTGGATCAGTCCTATATCCAAATCTTTGTTCTTAATGTTCAGAAATTGGCCGCACCCATTTTCTATTTCTTATTTAGTCTGTCTATGGGACATTGGCCCCTTGATGATTATTTGGCATCTATGGTGGGAAAGAAATCTTCGCATCTTTAGAAAGGAAGCAAGGTCTGTTGGTCAAGTTTGTGACAGATTAGAAGTGGCGATATCTGATTTGTTAGTGGCTTTCCTCAGACGCACAAACACTAGTAAGTTAGTTTGGTCTAAATGGGATGTGGCAACTATTTCATTATGGTCGTCAGTTAGTAAGCTAAATTTTGATTGCGATCCAGGGGCCTCCAAGATCTCTTCCAAAAGAGAACAAGTAAAATGGATCCCTCCTTCCCCTCCTTTTTTCAAGTTAAATTTTGATGGTGCATGCTGAGGGAACCGGGCCCTTCAGGCATAGGATGTACTATCAGAAATGAAGAGGGTTCATTGATTGTAGCCAAATCGTCTAAATTACCCATAGGAACCAACAATGAGGTAGAAGCATGGGTGCTAGTACATGGATTGCAACTGGTGGTTGATAAAGGGATTAAAAATGTGTGGATCGAGGGGGACTCTCTGATAGTGATCAATGCCATCAAAGGAAGAGGTTTAGACAACTGAAAACTCAACTACATTCTTCAGCAGGCCGATACTCTTCTCAATAGCCTAGACAATTACCTCATCTCACACACGTTAAGGGAAGGCAACAAGGTGGCAGACTTTTTAGCAAATATAGCTATTGAAATTGAGAGCACACTTGTTGTTTTCCCACTTGGAGATCAAATCTACTCAACCACTTTGTCAAATCTCCTTTCACATGAGATGAAAGAAGTGACGGGTAGTAAATCAGCTTGACTTTAAACTGTGTGAGCAACATCTCTTTGACAGTTTTAAGATATTACATTAATAGCATTATCTTACATGGCATATTCCTTGTCATATCCTCTGCCAAATGAGTTCAAATTTGTGATAGATATCAGTATGGTTAGAATATGGTTTGGCCTAGCAATGCCCCTCTGACATGTTTGGTACATACATCTTAATGTGGCATAAATTTCTTATTTCAATTTCTGACATGACCGTGGAAGAGGATCACTAGCTCTCATGAGATTCATTGATCTGAGACTTATCAAGCCATTTTAGCCGTGTTGGTGGGCAGGTGGGGATTGCAAATCCGTCCCCTTGAAATGCCATTTTAAGAGGAAATGAATAGCCTTAAATGCCTTGCTTAATTGAGATTTTTTTGGAGTGTAACGGATTCATCTCTATTGTAGGGATGTACTAGCAGAGGACATGTTGCCAGCTCTAGATAGTGGCCTCCCCTTAGGTGTATACTTCAATTCTTTTCACTAGTGTTCTCTGATATCATGATGTCATTGCTGTACTTCGCCAGCTTGTATCCATCATGATGACTTGGGATCTCTTTGCTTCTACATATGGCTGTGTAGGCTTTGATTAAGGATGTTGACTCCTATAAACTAGCTTCTTTTTCACTTTTATCTGCACTTCCCTCTATCGTATTATATTCTTTGCATTTCTCCTGCCTGTGCTTCCTATTTTTCTCTAATGGCAAGTCGTTATGGCTGACATATGACTCAACCAAAGACTGTTTTTCCCAGCTCTCGAGTGGGAACCAGAGATATGAGGGAGGGTCAAGGTAGCAGACTTGATGATGCTTCTCGACTGGAATTGCACTCTCATCTAGTTCGCAGTGAGGAATATAGCTGGTCATGCTTGGATATGAGGCTATGAGGGGCGTGTGCTAAACTACTCAGATGTAGTCTCCCAGCTCTTGTCTAATATTATGGACATGGTTATGGATGGTGAGTTTGTACATGCACTAGCGTCAGGTATGTTTTACAAACATATTTACATAGTTGAAAGATGGGAAATGATGGTGTCTGCCTATAGAATGGACCAAGGGGATGCTTTAATCAAGGGGCTCTTCAATCTTGCATCTCTGCGTGCTTCTCCCCAGCAACAAGCCATATATAGGGCTTTGCAATCTAGTTTAAAATCTCTGAGTAGTGGAGATATTGATGATGCATTGTAGTCTCATTATTTTTTGATCTCCAAGAAAAAAGCTGATAGGATAAAAGATGTGTTCATGGCCATCTGGTTTCTAAGAATTCATGCCCCCAATTTAGCTCCAGGAATGCTCCGGTATGCTTTGGAGGACCCTGATGAAGGAGCTCAGCCTCTTGCAGCTATGGTTTTGGACGAGCAGAACTTACCTGCAGCTCTGGCGGTGGCGTGAAGGGTGGCGTTGGGCCGTGTTCTCTATGTCCTAGCGTGGGAGGTCGGCTGCGTGTGCGCTATCAATGTCTACTTTGGGGGTGGTAAGCCATTTTTTGCCCATGGTGCTACAAGGGTGGTCCTTTTGTCTTTCTTCAGTTGCTCTAAGTCATGTTTTTCTGGGGGCTTTTTTGGTTTTCTGCAGTATGTTTTTCATGGCTAATGATTGTTCTCTCAGGTCTGTCAAGGACCTTCATTGTTGTCTTAATTTTTCATGGACTTGACTTTGGCAGCTTTATATGTAATACTTTTATATATTTTCAATCTATGGGTGTTCCAACACCTTTTTCTATTTAATAAAAATAAATAAATAAATATGCTCACAAAACATTACTTTGACATGAAATGTCTGACCATCAAACATAGAAACGTAGGCTCTGGTCTTACCCATCATTATAATAGAATGGTGTCCAAAAGATTAAAAAAAAAAGTAGGAAGCTAGCGGAGGAATTGGGCACGGTTACATCTTTGGAGGACTCTCCCTCTTCCTTAGAGGAGACCAGGGGAAGGGTAGACAGTAGAATTACATCACTTGTTAATCATAATACAAAGATATTTGTATGCTACACTATGTTTAAAATAACATAATCTAATAGAAAAAAAGTTGCACAGGAAAAAGGTTGAACCTCTGTTTTTAAGTAGATCATCAGTCGAGTGGAAATGAGGAGAAAACATTCAAATGGCGTCGAGCTCCATTCAAAATCTCTGTTAAACTTACTTACTTGATCAACTTGATACATAATAACATCATTTATACTACAATAAACTAGCATTTATAAAGACACGTATAGTGCTGCTGTGTAGAGGTTTGCAGAAATATGAATACAAGTTACAAAATAGGCATGCCACGTATATATATCTATATCTGCCATCTTTCCACAACATATTGTTTCACTTCATTGAGCTGGCTAACTGAGTTAGGTCCACATAGAGTCATGCATTTTTCTATGAATCAGCTTCATTTTTAAGAATAAATCTTATTATTACTTACTTACATGTTAGTTTAGTTTCTGTTATTATGTCAGATGCTTCAAATTAACGCAATATGATGTTGAATGGAGATAATTTGTCCAATACATATAGGCTAAGTGTTTACCCAACGAGTAACGACCCTCACGTAATCAAAAGAATAATTGTTGTTAGCTATTCTGTCTAATTATGCTGAGGGAATCATCAATGTAATAGTTTTATTGATCTTTTGTTTGACAGAAATGTTGGATAATATATCGTAATTTGTTTGGTAACTGCAATAGAATTTGTAAGGATTTCATATATCTTTGTTTAGGTTTGTTTGAATAATAAAGTAATGGCATGAAATGTGATATAATTATTTTTTCTGATTTACAATATTAAATTTTTTACAGTTTGATAAAAAAAAAAAAGCTTTAAGTGATTGGTCTTAATTGAATAAAATGTTGAGTTGTTATTGTGGAGACTTAAATTCAAATCTTCATAAGGATATTTAATGTGGAACTCTATGTTTTGACTATTAGCCTTTCATAGTTAACTTTTAATATAGATGTATTTTTAAAATAAAATACATTTCTATGTAGTGATACTTAATCTCCCATAAATGATTTCTAGTATGCTTGCTCATAAAAAAACTTGTATTTTACAAAAAAAACCACCAAAATAAAAATAATATGAGAAGCTCTTTCCTTCAAATTTGAAGTAAACATTTACTTCAGAAAAATAATCAAACTGAACAAAATCTAAAGAAAAACTAAGTGTCATATGCTCCCCTTAATCAAATCAACATAGAAATTTACAAAATATTTGTAAAAGTATAATATGCTCCCCTAATCCAAATTAACATAGAAATTTATAAAATGTTGCTACAAAAACAATGTATAGTACAATCAACATTCCTAGTAATAATTCAAGAGTATCAACAAGCCTAGTGTAAGACATAAAAATAGAGGCTACCTAATATGAAAAGTACCACTAGATTTACTGGCTGGAGGTGTAACTAGAGAAGTAACTATACCTCTTGAGAAGAAGAACAAATTTCCAAAATGAAAAGAAGCTAATTTCTAAAGGAAGAAGAGCAGATTTTAGGAGTGAATTTGTGAAGAAAGAGGAGCAGTTTTTGTAAAGAAGAAATATCAGATTTAATGCAAGATTATGAGTAGATTCAAGAGTAGACTTAGATTAGATTTTGAGCATATCTAAAGCAAAGATAAAATATGAAGAATGTTGCAGATTTGTGAAGGATCGCCTCCCTTCTGAAGAGGCATATGAGATGGTATTTAAGGAAGATAAGATGAGTGTTTTGGGGCCAGCAAAATAATGAAAAATCATTTGAATTAGAGCAGATCTAGAGCAAATTTAGAGGAGAAATATATGTGAAGAATTTGCAATCAGATTTGAGAAGGAGACCATTTGTGTGAAGAATGTTGCAGCATATTTGTATATGTTGAAGAATGTTACATCAAATTTACAAGCAAATTCAAAGCAGATTTTTGAGTGTGTGAAAGTGTAGAAAAATATATTCATCATCTGTTAAAGAAGTAACATCCTAAAGGTGATATTTTGTAGAAGAGGTTGGTGCCTCCTAAAAGAAGAGATTTGTGTCAATTGTTGAGTTGATGCTCAGTTGTGGGGATTGTTGTCTCTAGTGGGTTGGTTCCTACAAATTCTACAAGTGGGGATTGGTCTCTCCAATGGGTTGGTGCCTACAAATTCTATAAGTGGGGATTGGTGTCTTTAATAGCTTGGTGGCTATGAAGTTCATAAGAACATTTTATATAAGCAATCTTTTGTCATGGTTTTCTCCCGAAAGGGTTTCCACATAATTATTAACCATCTAACCCCTCCTATCAAAACCAATACTATCCCCAATCCTATCAATCATACAATTATCAAGCTACTTCAATCCCATCCAAGCAACCCATGAAGGATTCTATCCAAGGACTCTTAGCAAAAGATAACCATCTACCTAGAAAGCATGAAGTCACTAAGCCCATATCTACCAAGCCTATCCAAAAGTCACAGAGTACCTTCCATAGTCAAATACTACCATGCAATGTAATGACCCTCAATTTTGGTTTGAGATTGATATTGGTTTTCAATGGTTTTAGATAGTTTTGATACAGTTAGTAGTTTTGTATAGCACTTTGTCAATTGGGATATTTGTGATGTTAGACTTATAGTTGATGCTTATCATGATCATGATGACATTATGGATATTTCAGCTCATGATGTGTTTCGACATGTTTAGTTGATGGCTAGATGGATTATGCATATTGATATAATCTTGGTTACGTAGTTACTTTATCTAACTTCTAGTTAGGGATGCATATGTTATTATCATGATCTCAGAGAAGGGACAGTGTAGTATTGCTCACTCTGAGCACCCTACTACACTGCAAATCCCTAACTCTATGTATGTGTTATGTAGGTTTATATATATATATATATATATATATATATATATATATATATATATATATATATATATATATATATATATATTTGCATGCAACATATTGTTTCTTACAGGTTGTAGGTACCGGGCCTCGACTCCACCTAACTTAGCAGGTCTGAGCGGGCCCTTACACCAATGGATAATGTTGATGGAGATAACATGGGGTTTATCCCCTAGGTCAGTTCAATTTTTAGTTGGTCATCTTGTGGTTTGTAGGTTTATTGTCAGGTCTTTGTTTGGTCAGCCTATGTGTATTCTAGTATGTGTAATGGATCAATATTATTATGATGTTATTTTTGTCAAACATTATAATATTTTTGCAAAGTCGTATAATTGGAATATTTTTAGTGGAGTACTATTTAAGTAAATTTTAATGCAGAATTAATTAACTACTCTAATGTTTGTAAAAACTTATTTGTGGGTCAAAAGCTTTATTTTAATTCATTAATATTTATAATTATGTATAGAATCTTTCTGGGGAATAATTAAATGTGGTTAGTTGTCATTTATGATTCTAGAGTGGGAATCTCTGATACTAGTAAAAATTTAAAATTCTTCTAGGGGGAAGATTCTCGGGAACAGATTTGGTGTTAGTGGGCATTGATGATTCTTGGCTATTTGGTTTCTGGGGAGATTTCTAGAGAGAGGACACAAAGAAATTTGGGGGAAGATTTGCGAGATTGGTATTGCAGCAGGAGGAATGTTGGTAGGTGGCAACTGATCAGGAAAGTACTATACACTAGCCATGTATCCTCACTGGGGTTCAGGGCCGGGCCAGGCCTCGAGCGGGGGTTTGGGGGTGGTAGCCCCCAAGAAGCGGGGGTTCAGGGGCGGCAGCCCCCGAGAAACTTTTTTTTAGGGCCGACTTAAAAAATCCTATTTTTTATGACTGACATAAGAAAACCCTAATTTTTGTAACCGACAAAAAGGCTTGATAAAAGTGGCTAAGGGTTAGGGTTTTGATATATTGTATTGTAGCATTTTGTAGCAGTATTGAGTTGCAGGGATTGCTGATTGTAATCGATTTGATTTACTAGATAATAATATTGGACTCTCTGTTTGGTGGATGTAGCCCGAGTTTGGGTGAACCACGTTAAAATTTGTGTCTCGCTATTATTATTTCTGTGTATTTCCATTCCTCTGTTTAATCTTTATTTGCATTTAATTGATATCTTCTGCCGGCTAACCCTAACAAGGAATTCATCTCAACATTTCTTTTAACTAGTCAAGTGTTGAGTTTCCAGGTTCCATTATCTTCAAAACTCTCTCTCTCTCTCTCTATGAATTCGATATAGTTTCTGCTACATTTGCTAAGGGATTTTTTTAGAAGTTTCTTTCATCCGATCTAGCTTGTTTATGTCTGTGAATATCCATTAGTGCAACTCATACAATGTTAATTCTTAAGGGCATATGACAACCGTCCACTGTTTCTATCTATGCTTTTACATTGTTTTATTTTGTAAATCATGTAATCATGGTATTATGTGAGAAATTATCTTGGTGAAGAATCTTGTCAAATAAAGACCATGCAGTGTCTATGATTCCACTTTTCTCATGCATATCCATTGATACCTTATAACATCAACTTTTATTTCTTCTTCTACTCTGGTGAATTTCCATACCATACTCCACATGTCGATCTTGGTACCTGCTTAGATGTATTTAGTTTAGTTTATGCAACTTTGTGTTTGCGACTTCCGGCAACCCACAACCCACCTAAGTCGTCGCCGTACAACGAACACTAGCATCTTGTCTCTGAGATTTGTTTTGCTGATTGTAAATAGAGTTTCAAACCTGGTGGGTGGGCATTGGAGTCTATAAACTAACCTCTCTACCTTATTTCCTCTTATCTCTTCCGTGAGATCTCATCCCCACATCTCTGCCTAATGCTTTTGGAATGAATGGATCGTTTAGCCATAATTGAGCTTGCAACTTCAATCATTTGCTACCACCGCCGTACAACCCCTCATCCTTCTCTTTCCTATAGAATTATGTCTGAAGGAAAAAGTTAGAAAATGTAGTTGACTGGTAAATGACCTTCTCCTTCATTATGCAGCAAACCGTCAGTCAATTATCTATTCATTTGACCCTCATTGTAATCAATCATAAATTTGTAGGAGACCGGCCTAGGTTTTGGAGAAGACATTTACCATGTAGCATGGTCGTTTCCATCTAAGAAATTTTGATCCTCTAAAGTCCCTCTCCACTGGAACGACCTGTAAATTCATTTTTTGAACTATCTGAGAAACTAAGTGGAGCCATACTAATGCTAGTGATTAGTTCAATTTCTATTTCCACAGAAGAACTTGAATTCACTCTTAACTCCTTAATTACTTATGGAAAATATCTATGAAAATGCTCATTTACCTTAATTCCATAGGCAAGCGACATCTGTGTACTCCCAGTTTCTTTTTGAATATCTTCTAGTTGACTTCATTGTTTTTTTTTTAAATTTCTTAGAGCTTATTGAATCACCTTGTGAAGCGTTACCTAGGACCTCTCTGTGCCGATGAAAACGTTCTTGCAAACTTAAGTATATGATAGAATCTACTCTTCCAATGTTATCAACAAATTTATTTGAAATCACATCATCCCTCTAGTTTGGAAGAATGAACGGTTTTGGTAGGACTGTCCCATCTTTCTACCTTCGCCAAAATATATTTAACAAGTTTCCTTTCAATCTCTTTGTAGTCTTTAGTTATAATTAAAGAAAGTTTCCAATCGGTTATCATTTTATGTGTTTAGCATAAGGAAATATCTCAATGGTACGATGGCCAGTTTGTATTTGGCAGATTAGATTAGATTTAAGGAGATAAAATTCTATTTTCATAATTCGTATAATTTTGTTAGGGAATCTAGTTATAGAATGAATTTATCTAATGGAATCTCTCCTTAGGAAGTTTGCCAAATCTAAGCTTGACCAAATATTTAGCATATTAAATAAAAGTAGTAGATTAAGTTACCCCAATGTTATGATTTTATTTCAGTACTAGTTTATGTTAGGAAACTCACACTATCCCTATTGAATTTGTTATATATATTTCATTAATATCAAATTGGTTATAAACTGTTTAATAATACTAATAGAATAGTACTGATTGAATTTTTTTGTCTGTAGGATAGTAAGTCTTTTAGATAAATAAGAATGATAGTTTCCAAAATATGAAGAATGAGTCTCATGAGTTGATGCTATGTTAAGCTAATAATAAATCTTGTGTTGCTTGGTTTAGGGAATAGGAATGTTCTTTTAGGTTGTATATACTTGTCTTTTAAACTAATTGAGGGATCTTTATAGTGGGAACATGACTTTAATGTGTCTTGACTAACATTCTTATAGTAAGATTTTAAGAACTTGATGTCATATTGTTTTACTATTTTAAAAATTATTTTGTGTAATATCTTTACTTTTAGTTGAGTTAAGGTTGGGAAGATTGTAGTTATTAAAAGTGAATTGATAGTAGTAAGTTATTAAATAAATCATAGGAGGGAATTATAGATCTCAAGATTTGATTAGAATATTGTTATCTTAAGTAAGTTTATGATTTAGTTCATAAGAGAGATTTTAAGTCTCTTACTGAATACATGTTAAAATTGTTCGAGAAGTGTTGTAGTAATTGGATCTTGGATAAATATGTATATTCTCTATTGTTTATTTTAAACCGATGTGTATGAACGATTGAAATTGGGTCATTGTATTTAATTTGGATTTGACTCTGGCTGTTATGTTTTCTCTAGCTTAATGTAGTGGTGATCATGTTAGTTTTGTAAGAGGTCAAGGCTGTTAAGCGTCATGCTTTGGATAGTTGTTTGTTGATATTTGCATTAAATTTGTTTAGCTAGAGGCTTGTTACCTTGAAATCTAGTGTGATATTGTGGCAAGGATATATTGGTGATGTGTCTCTTGGTATGAGTTCTTGATGTGGAGTGGGAAGGATTGTTGTTTGAATTTGAAAATTGTTGATTAAATGTTTTATATGTTTGGGATTTTGAAATGGATAGGGGAAAGTTTCATAGTTGAGAGCTTGGATTTATAATGGTCTATGTATTGTATTGGTTTGCAAAAAGATAGATGCCTCGTAGTCCCTTATCCATGTATGTTATTATTTTGGATGTTGGTTGTATGTAGGAGAGTGGCTTTCATGGTGGGGCCGGTGCCCAAAGTGGTTGCTTGGGTAACCCCATGAAAGTTGTAATCAAGTGATAACTTAATAATTTATTTAGGTGGGTTGGGTAGTAATAGCATAAAAAGATAAGTAAGATGCCTCACCCATGCCTTGAGTGCTCTCGCAAGCTAAGGATGGGATGAGAAGGCCTGGTTCGCAAGGCTGACCTCATCTCCATGAGAGGATATGTCAGCTCTGCATATGTCACCCTATGGGGCCGGTGCCTAGAGAGATGCTACCAGAGTAACCATAGATGGGGGTTGGTTTCTAGTGAGAGATGGCCTAGGTAACCCATGCTAGGACCATGCGATGACAATCTCGCTACTACATCTTAGTTACTTCCTCTTTGTCTTTTGTTGTTGCCTCTAGAGTGCAGATTTGTCTTAATGATTTGACTTGCCTTGAAGATTTGTCTTGATGATTTGACTTGACATGCAGATTTGTCTTGATGATTTGACTTGCCTTGCAGATTTGTCTTGATAATTTGACTTGCCTTGAAGATTTGTCTTGATGATTTGAGTTGTCTATGCTAAGACTGTATCTGTCTTCTTGTATCCCTTGACTTAGTGGAACCTCATTGTTATCTCCTAGCTCAGAGGGGTGGACCTTAGGGTTCCACATGGTTGGGTGGTAGAGCTATCCATGGTCTTCATGGATGTTATGGTTCGAGTTCAGTGCAGAAGTGTTCCAGTTTCATATTTGTTCTACACCTTCAGAGTTGTAGTCTACATTCACAATTGTACTATTTTGTAAGCTGATGTAATCGATCTTGTAATCTTGTATTGAACCTTTGTAATTATTCATCTCTACAAATGTATAATGTATTACTTTTCTGTTGTATTATGATATATATCACTTGTAATGTTATAATTTTATCTGATGTAGTTATGTTCCCTAGAGGTGTTATCTATTCATTTTATTTAATGTCATAATTGTGTAATTATATTTAATGATTAATGCATTTACTTGCTTAAAAAAAAATATTTCTATTAATTTTGCACTTGTTAGTCTAACACTTTAGGGTTGAATGATAGGGCATCACATTTGGTATCGGAGCCAGGTTTAAACACTAGGTACTTTGGTTATAACTGAGCCCATTATGTAACCTAGTGCTTAAACTCTATTGATTAATTTCTTCCCTATTGTTTCCCTTTCTGTGTGTAATAAATCATCTTTTGGTGTTGTAGGTAGATGCCTAGAGGTAGGGGTCGAGGTCGTGGTAGAGGTGGGGGTTGTGGGAGAGATGGTGGTGGCACACCTCCTCCCAGTTCTCCTCATGTGAGTGCCCATGAAGGTGGGGGTTAGAATATGGAAGGTCAAGACCAGCCTGAGGGAGCCCAGTTGTGATAGTTACTTGAGGAGGCCCTTGCCCATTTAGGTCCTAGATAGGAGGTTGAACAGCCTAGAGGGGGTTAGGAGGTAAATCAGCCAAAACCTAGGGAAAGAGAGAGATCACCTTGGCGGAGAGAGTTGATAGATAAGCAGGAGTCCACACTTGCCAACCACATGAGAGATCTACTAAGGGCACGCCCTCCCACCTTTGATGGAGCTGATAGTGGTCTAGAGGCGGAGACTTGGTTGTTGGATATAGGCAAGTGTTTCGCCATGCATCCTTATGGCAGCAATACCAAAGCTAGATGTGCTATTTTGCATCTCTGAGGTTTTGCTTCAACTTGGTGGTAGTTAGAGGACCAGAAGCTACACTTGGACATTAGCACTATTTCTTGGGAGTTATTCTTAGAGAGATTTAGAGCCTGTTTCTTATCAGATCATTGGAGGCAGCGTTGCACAGATGAGTTCCATGAGTTGAGGCAGATGGCCATGTCAGTTAAGCAGTATGAGCATAGATTCTATGAGCTCAAACAGTATGCAAGTATCAGAGATGATGAGTCTATGTTGGTGCAACATTTTATTAGGGGCCTGAATGCTCAGATTAGCGGAGGGGTTCATGTATTCGAACCTAAGTCTATGGAGGTGGCAGTGGAGAAAGCCCAGTTAGTGGAGGAGAATCTGGCCATGGCACTCGGTGGACATATAGTTGTCCATATTGGTAGCGCACCATTTGCAGGATTTAGTTCTCGTGGTGGTCATGCTCAGGCATCAGTATCTCATGCACCCTCAAAGGGTGGATGGTAGTAGCACTCTCAGACCAAACTGAAGAATTCTCAGTTACAACAAGGTAATAGATTTCAGTCTAAGAAAGACCAGTCTTAGCAGCATAATAAGCATAATCACTTTGATTAGTCATCTTAGAGTACGCAGTCTACAGTGAGCAGGGGTAGTTTCCTGTAGTCTAGTGCTTTCCAGAGTGGCAGTGGTTTTGGTAGAGGCACCGAGTGCTTCTCTTATGGCCAATAGGGCCATATTGCTAGATAGTGTCCTCAAAAGAGTACTTTAGGGTTTGGACATTGATCAGTGGCTTCAGAGACAATGATTGGTGATGCAAGCAAATCATACAGAGTCTTTGTAGGGGTTGATAACCATTAGGCGGAGCATCAAGGCACCATGGTCGAGACTTCTAGTTTCATGCGAGATATTGGTTTTTTTGTTCTCTTTAATTCTGGTGCATCTGATACATTCATATCTCCTTCTCTTGTGGAGTGTAGTGGTTTAGTGGCAACAAAGCAGGATGATAGGTGGTAGGTTGAGTTAGCTTCTCGGGCTAAGGTCACAGTTGAGTCTCTAGTGCTCAATCATGAGTTGAGGATTGGCTCTCTATCTACTACAGTAGACCTTCGCATCCTACCCCTTGGTTCATATGATATAGTGTTGGGGATGGATTGGCTAGAAGCCCATCAGGCAGTGATCGATTGTCGGCATAAATCTATTAGATGTGTGGATGATTCTGGTAGAGGGGTGGAGGTAGGAGGAGTTCAGAGACCTATTTCCCTATGCATGATCTCCGCTATGCAGATTAAGAGATGCATGTGTCAAGGATGTTATCTTTTCATAGTTTTAGTTAGTGACTTTGAGATGGAGGAGAGTCGAGAGGCATCTCTTGACGATCACCAACTTTTGAGGGAGTATGCTGATGTTTTTCCTTCTAAGATTCCAGGGATGCCATCTAAGCATGACATCGACTTCAGGACTGATCTTGTTTCTAGTGCAAAGCCCATCTCATGATCTCCATACAGGATGACCACTCACAAGCTTAAGGAGCTCCAACTGCAGTTGGAGGAGTTGTTAGCCAAGGGATTCATTTGACCTAGTGTCTCTCCTTGGGGAGCACCTGTGATCTTTGTGAAAAAGAAGGATGGATCTCTGTAGCTGTGTATCGACTATCGACAGCTCAATAAGGTGACAGTGAAAAATAGGTACCCCTTACCTCGGATCGATGATTGGTTTGACCAGATTAAGGGATCAAAAGTGTTTTCTAAAATTGACCTTGAGTCGGGATATCACCAGTTCAAGATATTTGAGGCAGATATTCATAAAATGGCATTTCGCACCTGTTATGGGCATTATGAGTTCACAGTAGTACCATTCGGGTTGATGAATGCACCTTTAATTTTCATGAGCTTGATGAATGGTGTCTTCCTTACTTATTTCGACAAGTTTGTCCTTGTCTTTCTGGATGATATATTGATCTATTTGAGGATGATGGAGGCACATGAGGAGCATTTGCATCAGGTGTTGCAGTGTCTGAGAGAAAATCAACTCTACGCTAATTTGTCAAAGTGCAAATTCTTTTAGACAGAGGTGAAGTATTTGGGTCATGTCATCTCTGGAGAGGGTATTGCGGTAGATCCTTCAGAGATCCAAGCTATTATGGATTGGCCTGCACCTACTAATGTTTCTGAGGTCTATAGTTTTATGGGTTTGGCAGGTTACTATTGCCATTTTGTTATGGGGTTCTCAAGGATCGCACATCCTATTACTTCCCTTCAAAGGAAAGGGAAGAAGTTTGTTTGGTCATAATTATGTTAGGCAGGTTTTTAGACCCTTAAGGAGCAGTTGACCAGTGCACCTATTTTAGCAGTTCTTGATCATACCAAGGACTTTGTTGTATGTACAGATGCTTCTTTGGAGGGTTTAGGAGTAGTTCTGATGTAGGATGGTCGTGTGATTGCCTAAGAGTCTCATAAACTCAAGGATCACGAATTGAACTATCCCACTCATGATCTGGAGTTAGCCACAATTGTGCATGCCTTGGTGAGGTGGAGGCATTTTATCTTAGGGCATCAATTTAAGCTACATAGCGATCATTGTAGCATGCAGTACATTTTCACATAGCCAAACTTGAATGCGAGGAAGAGGCGATGGATAGAGTTCTTGTGCGAGTATGACTTTGAGGTCAACTATATTCAGGGCAAAGAGAATGTGGTGGCGGATGCTCTTAGTCATCGGAGACATGAGATCTCAGCCATCTCTCTCACAGTTGACTTGAGAGGTTAGATTCTCGCAGGACTTCCTATTGACAGTTGGTACCAGGAGGTGAAGTCGAAGATTGAGTCAGGTAGACCTTTGGAGGGTAGATTTTCTGGTTACTCTCTTGAGCCAGATGGTCTTTTGTGACATTTGGGTCATATCTATGTTCCTAGTTCTGAGGGTCTTCATACCTTAGTGTTGTTAGAGGTGCATTGGCCACCTTATTTTGCTCATCTGGGTGTCAAGAAGATGCATGCAAATATGTGTTAGCTATACTTTTGGAGTGGTATGAAATAGGATATTGCTGATTTTGTGTTGAGATGTCTGGAGTGTCAGAGGGTGAAGGCAGAGCACCAGCACCCTACAGGTCTTTTGTAGCCTCATTTGGTCCTAGAATGGAAATGGGACATCATTTTGATTGACTTCATTGTTGGTTTGCTGGTATCCTCTTGTCAACACAATGCTATTATGGTCACTGTGGATAGGTTGACGAAGGTAGCTCACTTCTCTCCTATTTGTTCTTCTTATAATGCTTCTACGGTGGCCAGAGTGTTCATGGAGGACATCGTCAGAATTCATGGGATTCCTCGTAGGATCATCTCCAATAGGGATCCAGTATTCACTTCAGCCCTTTGGACTTCTTTACAGCATGCCTTGGGAACATAGCTGAACTTTAGTTCAGCATACCATCCTAAGACTGATGGACACACCGAGAGGGTTAATCAGGTTCTCAAGGATATGCTTAGGATGTATGTGATGGATTGACAGAGCCATTGGGAGGACTACCTATATTTGGTAGAGTTTTCTTATAATAATGGATATCACAGTTCTATCAGCATATCTCCCTTTCAGGCTTTGTATGGTCATCCTTGTCAGACCCCTCTGAGTTGGGATCATCTCGAGGATAGAGTTCTTCTAGGTCCATATATGCTTATAGAGATGGAGTAGCAGGTTGAGAGGATTAGAGAGCATTTAGTGGCAGCACATGACAGATAGAAGAAGTATGTAGATGCTCATAGAGTCGATTGATAGTTTTCACTTGGGGATCGGGTGTTCTTGCCTGTGCGATTGCGAAAGAGTCTGATCCACTATGGAAAAGGCTCTAAGCTAGCACCATGCTTTGTTTGACCTTTTGAGGTGTTGGAGAGGATCGGTCCTATTGCTTATCGTCTTGCTTTGCCACCTAGCCTTTCATGTATCCATGATGTGTTTCATATTTTTGTACTTAGACCTTACTATCCAGATATTGCTCATGTTCTTGATTGGACTGCTCTACAGGTAGAGGATGGGCAGCTGGCTTTGGTGCCCGTAGGCATTCTACAGCACATGAGGCTTGCTCTCAAGGGCAGAGACATGGAGCAGATAAGGGTCTAGTGGGATCCTAATGACGAGACTTCTACTACCTGGGAGGATGCTTCTAGGATGAGAGAGTTATACCTTTACTTATTTGCAGGCTTCCAGGAGTAAGCCTAACTCTTGGGGGGGAGGATGTAATGCCCCTCAATTTTGGTTTGAGATTGATATTGGTTTTCTATGGTTTTAGATAGTTTTGATATATTTAGTAGTTTTATATCGCACTTTGTCAATTGGGATATTTGAGATGTTAGAATTATATTTGATGCTTATCATGATCATGATGACATTGTGGATATTTAAGCTCATGATATGTTTTGACATGTTTAGTTGATGGCTAGATGGATTATGCATATTGATATAATCTTTATTCCGTAGTTACTATACCTAACTTATAGTTAGGGTTGCATATGTTATTATCATGATCTCAGAGAATGGATAGTGTAGTATTGCTCACTCGAAACACCCTACTACGCTACGAATCCCTAACTCTGTGTATGTGTTATGTAGGTTTATATATATATTTGCATGCAACATATTGTTTTGTTATAGGCTACAGGTACCGGGCCTCGACTTCACCTGACTTAGCAGGTATGAGCGGGCCCTTACACTAATGGATATTGTTGATGGAGATAACATAAGTTTTATCCCCTAGGTCAGTTCAACTTTTAGTTGATGGTCATCTTGTGGTTTGTAGGTTTATTGTAGGGTCCTTGTTTGGTTAGCCTATGTGTATTCTCGTATGTGTAATGGATCAATATTATTATGATGTTATTTTTGTCAAACATTATATATTTTTGCTCAGTCGTATAATTGGAATATTTTTAGTGGAATACTTTTTAAGTAAATTTTAATCCAGAATTAATTAACTACTCTAATGTTTGTAAAAACTTATTTGTGGGTCAAAAGATTTATTTTAATTCATTAATATTTATAGTTATGTATAGAATCTTTCTTGGGAATAATTAAATGTGGTTAGTTGTCATTTATGATTCTAGAGTGGGAATCTCTGATATTAGTAAAAATTTAAAATTCTTCTGGGGGGAGGATTCTCGGGAATGGATTTGGTGTTAGTGGGCATTGATGATTCTTGGATATTTGGTTTTTGGGGAGAGTTATGGAGAGAGGACGCACAGAAATTTGGGGGAAGATTTGGGAGACTAGTATTGTAGCGGTAGGAATTCATCTCAACATTTCTTTTAACTAGTCAAGTGTTGAGTTTCCAGGTTCCATTATCTTCAAAACTCTCTCTCTCTCTCTATGAATTCGATATAGTTTCTGCTACATTTGCTAAGGGATTTTTTTAGAAGTTTCTTTCATCCGATCTAGCTTGTTTATGTCTGTGAATATCCATTAGTGCAACTCATACAATGTTAATTCTTAAGGGCATATGACAACCTTCCACTATTTCTGTCTATGCTTTTACATTGTTTTATTTTGCAAATCCTGTAATCATGGTATTACATGAGATATTATCTTGGTGAAGAATTTTGTCAAATAGAAACCATGCAGTGTCTATGATTCCACTTTTCTCATGCATATCCATTGATACCTTATAACATCGAGTTTTATTTCTTCTTCTACTCCAATGAATTTCCATACCTTGCTCCACATGTCAATCTTGGTACCTGCTCAGATGTATTTAGTTTAGTCCATGCAACTTTGTGTTTGTGAGTTCCGGCAACCCACAACCCACCTCATCCGTCGCCATATGGCTAGCACTAGCATCTTGTCTCTGAGATTTGTTTTATTGATTGTAAATAGAGTTTCAAACTTGGTGGGTGGGCATTGGAGTCCATAAAACTGACCTCTCTACCTTATTTCCTCTTATCTCTTCCATGAGATCTCATCCCCACATCTCTGCCTAATGCTTTTGGAATGAATGGGTTATTCAGCTAGAATTGAGCTTGCAACTTCAATCATCTGCTATCACCGTCGTACAACCCCTCATCCTTCTCTTTCATGTAGAATTATGTCTGAAGGAAAAAGTTAGAAAACATAGTTGATTGGTAAATGACCTTCTCCTTTATTCTGCAGCAAACCGTCAGTCAATTATCTATTCATTTGACCCTCATTGTAATCAATCATAAATTTGTAGGAGATCAGCCTGGGTTTTGGAGAAGACATTTATCATGTAGCATAGTCGTTTCCATATGAGAAAGTTTGATCCTCTAAAGTGCCTCTCCATTGGAATGGCCTGTAAATTCTTTTTTGAAATATCTGAGAAACTAAGTGGAGCCATACTAACGCTGGTGATTAGTTCGATTTCTATTTCCATGGAAGAATTTGAATTCACTCTTAACTCCTTAATTACTTATGGAAAATTTCTGTGAAAATGCTCATTTACCTTAATTCCGTAGCTAGGCAACATCTGTGTACTCCTAGTTTCTTTTTTAATGTCCTCTGGTTGACTTCATTTTTTTAATTTCTTAGAGCTTATTGAATCACCTTGTGAAGCATTACCTGGGACTTCTCTATGCCGATGAAAACATTCTTACAAACTTTAGTATATGATAGAATCCACTCTTCCAATGTTATCAATGAATTTATCTGAAATCGCATCATCCCTCTAGTTTGGAAGAATGATTAGTTTTGGTAGGACTGTCCCATCCTTCTACCTTCACTAGAATTTAATTAACAAGTTTCCTTTCAATCTCTTTGTAGTCTTCAGTTATAATTAAAGAAAGTTTCCAATCGGTTATTGTTTTATGTTACTTCCTCTTTATCTTTTGTTGTTGCCTCTAGAGTGTAGATTTGTCTTGATGATTTGACTTGCCTTGTAGATTTGACTTGATGATTTCACTTGCTGTGCAGATTTGTCTTGATGATTTGACTTGCCTTGCAGATTTGTCTTGATGATTTGACTTGCCTTGCAGATTTGTCTTGATGATCTGAGTTGTCTATGCCAAGACTGTATCTATCTTCTTGTATCCCTTGACTTAGTGGAACCTCATTGTTATCTCCTAGCACGGAGGTGTGGACCTCAGAGTTCCACATGGTTGTGTGGCAGAGATATCCATTGGTCTTCTTGGATGTTATGGTTCCAGTTCAGTGCAGAAGTGTTCTAGTTCCAGATTTGTTCTACACCTTTAGAGTTGTAGTGTACATTCACAATTGTACTATTTTGTAAGCTAATGTAATCGGTCTTGTAATCTTGTATTGAACCTTTGTAATTATTCATCTTTGCAAATGTATAATGTATTACTTTTCTATTGTATTATGATGCATATCACTTGTAATGTTATAATTTTATCTAATGCAATTATGTTCCCTAGAGGTGTTAGCTATTCATTTTATTTAATGTTGTAATAGTATAATTATATTTAATGATTAATGCATTTACTTGCTTCAAAAAAAAATATTTCTGTTAATTTTGCACTTGTTAGTCTAACACTCTAGGGTTGCATGATGGGGCATCACATGCAATCAAAGTCCTAGTAGCATGTTCATCCAAGATCAAGTGTAATCATGTAAAGATATTATCAATCCCAAGCTTATAAAGGATGAACAAGAGCCTCCTAGTACCATGCCTATCCATCAAGTACCTTCATACAATCCAATATCTATCAAGCCTATTGAAGAGTCTCTTACCATAGGCTCAAGTTAGAATCCATCATGCAACTATGTTGTTGACCATTCAAATCCTATCAAGCCCATCCAAGAAACCTCTATGCCCATTCAAAATTAAGAGCTATGTCAAGAATCAAATCCAAAGTAGGATCAAATGTGCACCCAACCAAATCAAGATCAAATTATCCAAGCTACTCAAGATCAAACTATCCAAGCTTCTCCCATCTATGATCAAGATCCCATCAATGAACAAGAGAACAAAGTTGATCCCCTCATCCAATTTTATGCTATCCATGATCAAGAAATGTAAACTAATCCTATCCATCATCCAACAAAATCTACTTCCCATGATGAGACACTTGTTCCCTAGAACATATAGATAATCAAGTAAATGACATTGATCATATCACACATAATCCTAATGAGCATAGTGGAAATCAAGATCTTAATCATGTACGAAGAATAAGGAAAATCAAGTCACAATTGATCACATTGAAAATTCAAACGATCAAAGTACAACAAACACAAACAATGATCAAGGCATGAAAACTATACATAATGATACAGTACCAACATCACATCAACTAGGATCATCCACCTTCATCTAGTCAGGCTTCCTTGCAGAGGAGATAACAGAAAATCCTAATTGTTCTTAGAAACACATCAATGGGCTAGAAACATGTTTTAAATACAACAAGCATCCAATTGGAGAAAAGATATGTAAAAGCATGGATTATCAAGAAAAAGGATTGGGTCTTCTCAAGTAGGGCATGCTATCTAACCTATCCCAATCCACTTCAACCATGGTTGAGGCATCATAAATTAATTATCCAAGAAATATAATAGTGTTAGTGATGCTTTAGAAATCACTAAGGCAACTTTATCTAATGAAAGCATTGAGATAGGGACCATTCATAGCCACTACAAAAAGCCTGCTACCAACAATTCTTCCATCTCCACTATCCATAGCATCAAACATTATCCTGCACATTCTTAGCCCATCAATTGGGAACAACAAACTTGTAAGGCATACAAAGAAAAAGATCCAAGTCAAGCATCAAAGATAAATCAATTCAAAAATCAAGATATATGAAAGAAATATGGGTCCCAAAGAAAAGTGGATTGATCAAATCAAGAAATCACTCACAATGAGGAGCCACATATAAAGACACATCATGTGTAACATCCTACTATGTAACCCCCAAAGGGTAAAAGCCAAAAGAGGTCAAGAATTTTTTTTGGACATAAGTAGATAACATTCATAGATATGGTTACTGATTTGATAGATCAACAACATTCATGGCCAAGTATGGCCAAATGTACAATCCACGGGAGATAAATAAATCACTCTCCAGAGGAAGCATTGTTAAATTATGTTTATTTTAATCACCAATTTAAATGTTCCTATGTACCATTCTAGATTATAAACATGAATCCAAAAGCATCCTAGTACAAGTGGATCTGATACCCACACCAGAATCTGTAAACCAAAAGGAAACATCTCATTTCTTCTCATTAAATTGCGTGATTACATCTTCTCTCTTAAGAGAGTACAATTACATAAAAGAATATACAAGTACAATGATATAGTCCTAAATATGATACAATGACTGAATAAGTACAACAATTGATAAAGTAACAGAGAGAGAACATCTCGAACCTGGTGCTCCAATAACCTGTTCACTAATCCCCAATGGTGGTGGCAACGCCTCCCAACCATGTGGACTCATAAGAGACCACCCCACCGTGCTCGGAGATAGTCACAAGTCCCAAACAAAAGTAACAAGAGAAGGGTATACATGATGGTCAACACTCACATCAATCATAGAGCAGACACGAAAAACAATACATAAAGCTAGTGTAGTAGCATACAAATGCTCATCCAATCATAGGTCAGGTACTAGTCACAACTCCTAAGGTACTAGATACTAGAGTGTAATTAGATGGAGTGTCATCATGCATGCTCAAAGGGATGGTACCACATGAAACTGAGTACTCCTTTCATGCAGATGAGGAGACTCAATCATGCCCGAATCAATGCCCCGTAGACGGATTACTTGACACCCCATAGACGGATTACTTGACACCCCACAGATGGATAGGCCTTCTCGTTGCATCCTTAGCCTTTATAAGTGCTCAAGGCCATGCACAAGGGCTAATTGTCTTGTTAGTGTTTTTACACCAATATTTTTATTTAGTTATCATTTATTACTATAACTCTACTACTAGTTCCCTTGGTAGCCACTTGCGGGCCCCGGGCCCATAGCGAGTCACTCCAAATGACTAATCTAATGCCTAGACCTAGTTCATCTCATTAACCAAACTAGGAATCCAAAATTGACTAAAACACTAAAGTATAAATTTGAAATAGTAAATATGAAAAATGTGATCTACAAGACCAAAACTTTTGATGACACTGTAATTTATTGAAAACAACCCTTTGTTAGTTAGATCAGTTGAGTAATAACTCTAGTGACCCCAATTTAATCACTCTTCACAAAGGAATGCATGGATAACATAAGTATACATGACAAATGGTATTGCAAGCCTACTCTCAGCCTGAATTTTGCATATTGTCAACCATATTAACATAGCAAAATAAAATGTTAACAAGACTTACAAAATGGATAACTTAATCATTTTTCCTTCTACAGTTCTAAACCTCATATAAGGAAAATGTTTTAAATCAAATCCCAAAATTGTATTTTATTTTATTATTATTATTGCTAGCAACTGAAGAAGATTCTTGGTTTGAGTTCTTTAAAGGAATTATTTTGGTTTATAGAGTAACAAGGATAGTCTTTTGCATAATCAATTTTAATTTATTGTTTTATTGTTCATTAATAGCATTTATCTATTTCAGTCACTTCTGGTCATTAATATAGTTTCTTTTTGTTTCATTTTTTGAGTCTTCTTTTCCCTATAACATAACTTTTCCATATCTAAGTGAATTATTGGTTATAACATTGCAACCTATTTTTCAAACAAGAAATAGAGCTATCATTAGTCATTGAATAACAAGAGGGTTCCATGGGACTAGATCTCTTCACTTTCTATCATTACATCCCAATTTTTCTTGTATGGCTTCCCTCAATATATTCTCAGTGTAATTGAATCCCTTTTATTTTCTTTTTTTACCAGTAATTATAAATCAGAAAACATATGACATTTCTTGAAAACCCATTAATCTAAAGAATAAGGGAATCGATCTGCACAAAAAATAAATTCAAGGGAAAGAGGCATGAAAATATCTTGCATTGAAATAAATTTTTGGCATATTTACTTAAATGGCAGCGATGGGGTTTCAGTTTTTCTGTGCTTAATGAAATAATAGCAAACATATTTTAGTTTTTTCTACTGGAAAACAAGAACTAAGGTAAATAACTCTGCCTATTTGTACTCCCCTTCAGCTCACCTCAGATCTTGCAATTTGATATGCTTTCTTGATTATCTTATCGTACCCTTTCCTCTCACGAACTCCCTGTTCTTCTCCAAATCATGTTTTTTGCAAAACAACAAGTGCCCTTTTTCTTTCACCATTGACTGTCTTCTCTCATTCCTACCTGTCCCCATAGATATTTTGCTGCAACATTAAACTCATACACCAAATTTTTCCTATCTAGCTCTCGTATAGGCATGGGAAGAAAGATTAAAAGAATGAAAACTCAATTTCTTAAAGCCCCCATGTCCCATGAAAAATGGGTGATCCCCCTTTAGAAAAGTAAGTCATAAAAGGTTGTGTTTACATGAATAGGCTACTGTTAGAAAAAAAAAAGTGAAATACTCCTTATTGACTTCAATCTCCCAAATAAAATTTAATTACAGCTATAAGAGCTCACCAAAGGATAACAAAATCATTTAAAAAGACATATTTATAACCACATAGTTAAACCATTTAAATATCCATATAATAAACACTATAAAATAACACATTTGAAACTACGCATGGATGCCAATGAAACCACATCATAACACCATCAACCAAAATGGCCACATAAAGAGATTAATGGAAACCAAGACAAAATCCCACAACAAGACAAACTAGTAAACCACATACGACTAGATGGGTAATCTATACGTTACCTTAGGGTAACCGTAAGGTAAGATGACATCATGAGAACATTGCACTAACTGGGTGCAGTGGGCTAGGGTAGGGAATAGGGCCTGTGACTATCTCCACTAACCACCATTGAGAATAATAAGAGTACACTTAGGCTTGTGAATCCAGGTGGAATCGATACTCAATACCTGAACACTCCAAGCACACACAAAGGTACCTGTGCATATACATATATCATATAGCTGAAACAACATAAATCATGTAAGCATGAAATCTATCGTAAGTAATAAGATCATGTCAACATCATAATAGTATCGATATTGCACATCACCAGTGCCAATACAAAACAATAACGGGATGCATAATAATGTGGAGTTGACATGAAGTGAGTGGCATCAAGGGTGTGGGAAGAAGCATTGAGAGCACTATATGGAGACATCAACAACCTTCTTGCTATGCAGGATCAACCTACGTGTACAATGGCCTCTTGTGAGGTGTCAAGGTAGTGCAAATGGGCACCGAAAGTAGGTAGCATGAGCGCCAAATGGTGGCATTGTTGATGGCATCAAGGTCCATCTGTGACTATACATGGGGGCACCTATTAATGGTGTCAAAGCCTCCTGCAGTATGCGCGGCTTATTCTAAGGCATCGTTGCAGTAATGAGGTGACTGTGAGGTGTAATAAGGCCAATGGATGGCCTTATTGTGACATTTAAATAATACCCTCTGTGGGTGATTTGAACTCATAGTGAACACCCAAAAATAATGTTAAATAATAACAAAATCAAAATGCAAATGAAATTGAGCATGGAGATGAAAACCTGACATCAATGAAAATGATTCAAACAATGAGAAAATTGACTTGAGCTTGACCACATCAGCTCTAATACCATGTAGAAACTGTCAAGATTGTGGAGATACAACATGGATGAGATTGCAAGTGAAAACGAACAAATGTATTAACAAATGAGAAGATATAAATAGGAGAAGTTGGATACCCAACTCTCCACAAAACAAGGATAGGTGGTGACTTACAACCCATATGAATAGCGCAACTACTCTAGAGAATAGTCATGAAGTGTCCTTTGGAATGACACATCTCCCAAATGACCAACAACTTAGACAAAGTCAAAGTAGCATGTGTGGAATTCACCTAACTATGATTAAGTTAGTGTAAACTATAGGAGTTATACACCAACACTCTAAATAAATGTCCTAGACACATAATTGAAAGACTTTTAGGACACATTGCCACTTAAAAAATTTAAAATGTGTACATGTTAGTTAATTCTTGGACCCCTAAAGAACATAACATGCATATAGTGTGTTGCAAAACAAGAGAAGAAAAGTTGTAGGATATGTAGTTTTTTGCTCTACATTAGTATATGTTGTCTTTCTACTTAGACAATCCATCCTAACTAGTATGAATGTAAATTTGAAGTCTAAAATTTATATATTATTTTTTTTAAGTAACCAAATTAGGTTGATGGTGTTGCAAGACATAAATATTTTAT
This sequence comes from Cunninghamia lanceolata, assembly GCA_027924645.1. NCBI lineage: Eukaryota > Viridiplantae > Streptophyta > Pinopsida > Cupressales > Cupressaceae > Cunninghamia > Cunninghamia lanceolata. The sequence goes on from BSBN01000665.1 coordinate 2,727,400, forward strand.
CAAAAGTTTATAAGAAAAAGATAGATAAATCATAAATCACAATGGACTTGTTTGAATATCTAGAATGGAGCTTAAATAAAGGATCTCGAAAGTGAACATTGAGACAAAGAGTTATTTTGATTGCTCTTAAGAATGTAGACTCTATGTTGGGTCATCTCTCTCATGAATAGCTCTACATATATTTGATTTTCATAATGAATAATATCTAGTTGAGAACCACCAATTTTTCTAAGAAATTAAAACATGCTACAAATCTCATAATATATTATACATCTAAAAACAATATCCTCTTCTAATTTTGATTCATTAGTGTAGAGTCTATAAATGCACTATCTTTCAAGACAAAGTGTTCTAATTCCATTCAATTTTTTTTGAGAACATACATGTAAATGGCCCTAAAGAAATCTGTAACAACCAGTTCTGAATTCACCCTAAAAACTAAGTTTTAACCAAAGGTAATAAATTTTTTTTTTCTTTGAAATTTGAAATAGAAAAATAGTTTGTTTCCACTTCTTATAACCAAGAAGAACATCCATCGATTTACAATAATCATGATTATATAACTTAAAACAAAAGGAAATAATCATCCATAACATTTAAACAATATGTTGTTAAAAGTTACATAGAACAAATTCAAATTAGGAACTTACCCATGTCACTGCATCTCGATTGTCGACCATCCAAATTCAAGTCCTGGTAATCCTCAAGAATTAAGAGAAAGTATCTTCAAGGAGCTTAACCTCCAACCACAGACCATCGGTCTCCCGCACTCCTTCCTAACTGGAAGTGGCCCTACCCTACTCAAAGAGGATAGAGTTAGGATAACCAATGGTGTTTGCCATCTGAGTTCTAGTGTTGTGACCTAACTGACTTGTTATCATGCAATCCCCTAGATACCCTCTAGTCAAGCATGACCACTCCACAAGCTACGCCATCGAGTCATAGTGAACATTCAATTCATTTGAGGATTATGCATTACCTTGGCCAAAGGATTTGAATACAATTCGTGTTGTATCAATGCATGAAATAAGTTCACCCACCCCACTTGACTTGAATTAATCGCAATCCTACAGTTACCCATTTATAAGTTCTATATAACAACCTTGATAACCTCAAGGTGTTGGAAATTCATCATTCATTAATGCATGGCATTGAGGTTTACTCTCTTTTTACAAGCTCATAGAAACCTCTCTGTCTTCATGATAAAAGAATGGTTTCCTAGCATATTGATTATTCGGACAATGCTACACATTGTTATAATGATCTCTAAGTTAGCCCACTATTTAAATTATCCACTCATGAGTGGACACTAAAGTTAGCTATATTGTTTCGGAAGGGTTTCACAATAAACAAAAATATAGAATTCAAATACTCGAAGGCCCTGAGTTAAAGTTTAAAGATTCTTAAAAGTCTTCTATGAACTATCAAATCTTTGACACCACTTAAATCTTTTATCATACTAGGTATTTAGAAATCCTTTCATATTGTTTCTAATTGCAAGGAAAGTGCATGCAAGTTTATATAACTATAACTCATTTTGTTGGCCATAAAACTTCCTTATCTTACATTTATGACGAATTAGACCGAAAGTAACTCTTTATACTTCTTAACTTTATCTCTTCCTTAACTCTATATCCTCCTTCAAAGACAAACAGTTTGAATGATTTAAAGCAGAAAGATCTATATATAAATAATGATTTAAAGGACTTAAATAAGCTATCACTCGTAGCTAGAGAAGAATGCTCTCAATAATTGACTAACCAACTAAAGATCCAGTACTAGAGGAAGACTGAGTTGTTTACACTCATCGACATACACTCCACACTAAAACTTCTCACCTGCCAATGGTTAACACACCTCCTATCTTTATGAAACAAGTTATTAATAACTATGACAAAGCCAACCAAGGTCATTTCCTACATCGACTAGGTTAGACCTCTGTGGTTTTTGGAATGGATAATAGCTAGATCTTCGACTACACAGCCTACTAAGAGCTCACCACATATTCATATTTTTCAGACAACAAACAAAACAATGACACAGTTTTAATCAATCCATCAACAATGCCATCACGGTACAACAGTGCTTTATCTGTGAGTTTAATATCTGCAAGAAATCTCTAGTGACAGTTTCCAAGATGGTCCAAGAGCTCCTTTCCTCTTACTCGATCGCACCTCCGTTTGTCAATCAGCCACCTCCTGAAAACTATCTTTTCTCTCCAGAACAAAAACTGACTCTCCCACTCTCTATAACATGCCCTATCAACTGGTAACCTCCCTGTATGGTGTAACATCCCCTCTAATCTATGGCCACTACTCAGAAAAAGGCTTCATTTCCCACTTAATTCACAACTACACAGAAAGGTGGAGTTCAATCTCTTGTGAAGTGGTAGTTTTTAGTTGAATACGATGTTCCACTACTCATAACTGTTCATGAGTATAAAACAAATGCATAAATAAAAGAAATCGATAAGCCGACAACCCACTTATAAGGGTTAAAGCTTAAAAGGAAATAAGTTGTTTCAAAATACAAGACATCATAAATAAAGACTTTGAGTGAACTCCTTGAACTATTTCTCGATTACTAACATCGTAAAAGAATAAAGAAGTACCTCAAATGACTATTTAAATATAACTTATATAATTGAGTATATTCCTTTATAATACAACCAAAGATATTACACACCATGGTCTCTAGAACAATTCAACATCTGTCAAATTTTGCAAAGAGGTGTTTACGACATATGCTCGAAGCGATTTACGATGATAATGATGAATTGAGCAGAAACATAGAACAAGACTTGAGATCGACTTATGCACAATTTGACTTTTGCACCGAACAAATAACAAGACATGACTTACAACTCGACCATAAGCATAAACATATATTTACATATAAACAATATATCAGTCGTTCATATTTGACGACATGATTTAGAGTATTAGGACACTGATGTCAATATCCCATACTCTAAACGATGAATTACGAAAGGAGAAAGACCTATTCTAACAGATGTTGATATCTTGACTAAAATTGACTTAGCCTAAATTCAAAGCATCTAGGTTTGTCTACCTGATATGCATTTTCAGTGGCAAGCACCCATGGTTATTCTAGAGTCTATTCTCTCTTTCTCAAAGATACTTTCTTTTCTTCTTTCTTCCTGGCGAATATGTTCCATTTATTCCTATCTTTGACAATCTCACAAACAATTTGTGGTCAGAGTACCAATGTTCTAATAAAAACATATTTATATCAAATCATTTCATTTTCATATCGAAAAGACATTCTAATTCATAACATCATATTGATCATAATCAAATAGATTCCATAATTTCATAAAATTAACCTTCTCTATTTATATCATCAGTTCCTATGATGTTAAAAACATATCCACATAACTATACTATTTAAGAAAAAGTAAATAGTAATATTGAATCCAAAAAGTGGATGTAACATATCTTTCCCCTATAGAATCATCGTCCTCAATGATTGAGTTTACCAAGCAAAATTTGAACATAAAACAAACTTTTATAGTTTAACAATAATGTTTTTGAAAAGATAAGGAAATCTTTGGTAGATGTCATTATAGTCTTCCCAAGTGGGGCTATACTTGCCATATTAGTCCCACTAAATTTTGCATTACAAAACCTCTAGATTACATAAATGAAGTTTACACATTTAGAGCACCTTGAGTGGCTCGGTCACAACCACACCTGGCTCTTGTATCTATAAAGAATTCCATTTAAGACTGTGGTCATTACCTACAAAATATTTCTTTAGGTATTGAACATGAAAAACATTATGTATTTTGGAGAAGACTAGAGGTAGAGCAACTTTGTAGGCCACTAGATTGATAATCTCAAGGACTTCAAAAGGTCTGACATATCGAGGAACCAACTTTGATGATTTACCAAATTTGATTGAGCTTTTATGGGGTTTCACTTGCAAAAGAACTTTCTCACCAACAGAGAAATGTCTAGGAACCCGTTTGCGATCTGCATAACTTTTTTGCTTGCCGTTGGCTTCTGCCAACCTCTTCCTAATCATTTTCACTTTTTCTTCCATATCCATAAGAATTTTAGGTCCAATGCTTATCCTATCTTCCAGCTTATCCCAGCTTATAGGAGTTTTGCATTTCCTTCCATATAATGCTTCAAACAGTGCCATCTTAATGGCAGAATGATAAGAATTGTTATAGGCAAATTCAACAAGAGGTAAATATTCCTCCCATCTCTATTGCTAATCCATGAAAGACATCCTTAAAAGATCTTCTAAGACCTAATTAACCCTTTCTGTTTGCCCATCGGTTTCAGGATGATAAGCGGTGCTCACATTGAGTTTAGTCCCTAATGCAGAAAATAAATTTTGCTAAAACTGAGAGGTTATTTAAACATCTCTATCAGATATAATCTTTTTAGGTACCCCATGCAATCTAAATATTTCTTGCACAAATTTCTGAGCCAAAATATGAGCTCCATTTGTCAAATTTCCCGGTATAAAATGTGCTACCTTGGTTATCTTATCTACAACAACCAATATTGCATCATGCCTATTCTTAGACATTGGTAACCCTTGAACAAAATCCATACTAACAACCTGCCATTTCCATTCTGGAATATCATGTGGGTATAACAATCTAGTAGGATGTTGGTGTTCTCCTTTCATTCTCTGACACTCCAAACAACTTGCTACAAACCTTGCAACATCGCTTTTCATTCGTTTCTAGAAATATAGCGGCTTGACATCAGCTAAAAGTTTTGTTACTCCTAGGTGTCTAGAATAAGGTGCACAATGAACTTCCTTCCAAACAAGGTTTCTAAGTTCTACAGAATTAGAAATGTAGATCCTTCCCTTAAATCTCATCAATCCATCTAACTCAAAACAGAATCCATCATATCTTGGATCCTTAGGGTTTAAATGTAGAGCTAGTTTCACCCGCTCATAATATTCATCTCCAGATAAATTTTACAATAATAAATCTTTAAAATTAGCATGAATAGAGATTATAGAAGCTATGTGTCTTCTTCTGCTTAAAGCATCAGCTACTCAGTTTTCTTTACCTTTGATATAAGAAATCTCAAAGTCATAATCTGATATTAATTCTAACCATCTCCTTTGTCTTGCATTGAGATGAGGTTGTGTAAATATGTAACAAAGACTTTGATGATCTGATTTTAGTATAAAAGTCTTTCCCTACAAATAATGTCGCCACATCTAAACGGCATGAATCACTACTGCCAGTTCTAAGTCATGAGTGTAATTTTGCTCATATTTTTTCAACTTTCTTGATTCATAGGCTATTACACGCCCATCTTGCATAAGCACACCTCCTAACCCTTCTCCCGAGGCATCAGTAATAACCTCAAATTGTCCTTCAGGATCAGGGACTTTCAAGATTGGTGCTATTGTTAACTTTTCTTTTAACAAATCAAATGCCTTTTGACATTCTTCAGTCCAAACAAACCATTTTCCTTTTCTTTGCAAAGAAGTAATTAGACTAGCAATACTTGAGAAATTCAAAACAAATTTTCTGTAATATCTGGCCAACCCCATAAAACTTCGTACCTCTGAAACATTGGAAGGTACAGGCCATTCCATAATAGCCTTAATTTTAGATGGGTCAACTGATATCCCTTTAGCTGGTATTGTATCTCCCAAATACTGCACTTCTTTTTGAAAGAAAGTGCATTTCGAGAGTTTCGCATACAATTTATGTTCTCTTAATCATTGCAAAATAATTTGAAGATGCTACCTATGCTCCTCCTCATTTTTGGAATATATCAAAATATCATCAATGAAAACTAGGACAAATTTATCAAGGCAATCTCTAAAAGCACTATTCATGAGATTCATGAAAGCGGCTACTGCATTGGTTAATCCAAATGGAAACACTGTAAACTCATAATGACCATATCTTGTTCTAAATACAGTCTTGTGAATATCTTCATCTTTCAACCTCAACTGATGGTATCCAGATCTCAAATCTATCTTAGAAAAGACTAAAGCACCACGCATTTGGTCAAATAAATCATATATATGTGGTAGTGGATACTTATTCTTTATTGTTGCCTTATTTAGCATCTGATAATCTATACACAGTCTAAGGGTTCCGTCCTTCTTCTTGACGAAAATAATCAGAGCTCCCCATGGTGATACACTTGGCCTAATTAGATCTTTAGACAATAGCTCCTATAATTGAGCCTTCAATTCCATAAGTTCAGTAGTGGTCATTTGATATGGAGCTTTAGACATTGGCTCAGATCCTAGTTTAATTTCTATGGAAAAATCAAAGGTTCTTCTTGGAGGCAAGCCTGACAGTTCCTCAGGAAATACATCATTGAAATTGCAAAGATATGGATATTTTTCCTCAAGTGTTTGCTTCTCTAAGGCTTCCTCTACTAGGTCCATTTTGATTGCAAAAAGTTGACATCCCTTACACCTAGCCCGCTTTAATTATTTTGAAGAAATAGATTTGATCCTTATTACCCTTTGAATACCTTGAAAATTTACGTATTTCCTTTATCATCTAGACACTCAATAGTTTTATGAAAACAATCTACCTTGGCCCTATGTCTCCACAACCAATTCATTCCTAAGATGACATCGTAGGACCCTAAAGGTGCTACATATAAATTTACCTCAGTGGAGAAGTTTGAAATACCAATCTTAGCTTTGAACAAACATTTCTCTACCTGAGCCTTTGAGTGATTTGCATACTCAACTGTCCACGATTTTGACATAAAACTAGCTCTTCTAGGAAATTTACTTAAGACTCTAGATGACACAAAAATTTCTATTGCACCAGTATCAAACAGAATAGAAACAAGAACTCCAAATAATGTACCTGTCATCTCAATGGGGGTAATCTGATACTCATCTTGTCGATTGTCAAGGGCGGCATGAATCCTTTGTTGAAATGCTTCCTGCTACGAAGGAAGTACCTTATTCCTAGGCTGCCTGTTCTGCTTTTTATTAGGACAATGGTTAGCATAATGATCTCCACCACAAGAAAAAAATCCTCCAATTGGTCCTCTCTTCTTGGATGCTCTACTCATAGCATCATCATTCCTCTTAAAATTGTCATTTTTCTTATAGTCTTCATTTCTATGTTCTTTACCCAATCCCCCTTTGTTTTTCTGATTTCCTTTATCGAACCTCCTATTTCCATATCCTTTATCATTCTTCCTTTTATACGTTTGATCATTGAAGTTCTTATCAAATCTCTTACATTTCTTTTCATGGTAAGCAAAAATGGATTTGATCTTCTGTTCCTACTTAATTGCTTTCTCATACACCTGGTCCATTGTGTTTGGACCATGCACCTCCACCTCACCACCAATCTAAGGATTGAGTCCCATAATAAATTTTCTTATTTGAAATCTTTCATCCTTTTGATAATGAGGAACATACTTCAACAATCTAGTAAATTTTTCTGCATATTCCATCACAGATAGATCACCTTGCCCGAGGTTTTGGAAATCTGTTAGCTTTTGATCAAAATATAACTGTGGTAACCACCTCTTTCAGAAAAGTTTCACAAATTCATTCCATGTCACCTTCAAGGGACTTAATTCCAGTTCCATTTTCTTGTTCATCCACCAAGTGGATGCTTCTCCAGATAACTGATATGCTCCCCACACTGCCTTTGTAATCTCAGAGTAATTTCTGATTTCAAAGTATTTCTCCATTTCTGTTAACCATGCTTCTGCTGCATCACTGGTTTTTGTTCCTTCAAATTTGGGAGGGATAATCTTTTTCATATCCTTAGATAGTTCTAGTGTAAGTTTGTCTTTTGTCTTCTTCTTGGTTTCACTATCATCTTGGTTTTCACTTGACATGCCATGATCCTGTTGTTTAATTTTACTTACATTATTAGAATACTCATTTTCACCCTCTGTATTCCTGGTTTCATTCACTTTCTTTTCCAATTTGCCCAACCTTTCCTTAGTTTCAGTGAGCATATTAAGAATTCTATCCAATTTATTGGTGGAGTTTTCTTGAGAGTTGTGACCTTCCTGATCTTCCCCCCTCATTAAAGTCAGATTGATCCATGATTGTTTTCTCACCTGCTTAAGCAAGTACTAATTAGTTCTATGATTTATCATTTTGTATATTATCAAAGCATAACAATTGCTCATAACCATAATTATTCTCAAACCAAAATTTGTCTTTATTATATTTTGCAAAATTGTAAATACATTCTTTAAAGATAGACATATCTCATGTTTCACTCAGTATTTACAAGTGGGGTGTAACCTTCAGATTCATTCTCTGACACATATTCACAAGGTGTATAACCCTCAGACTTGCTATTAAATGATAGTACAATGATTTCAGCTCTAGGTGGTATACGAGGATCCCTAGTGATCATTGGTACACTAATAGGTAGACTGATAGGTACACTGATAGGGCAGCAATTGACCATGATTTGAGCTGCTGTCCTAGCTATCTCTAGGAGTTCTTTTTTCATTCATTTTAGTTGTGACAGAGCACTGGCAAAAGTTTCCCCATCAATTAGCCAAATGTCATTTTCATCATTCATTTTCTCAATAGTCTTGATCATCGCAAGTCATTTCTGTTTAGCTTGCAGATAACGTTCCTTACCAGTGAAGGACTTCCTTGCAATTTTCTTGATACGTACCATCCTAGCATAGTAAATCAAATCATTAGCTACCCACATAATGTTGATTTCTAATCAGGTTAGTGGACTCATCAGCCCTAGTGCTGAACCTGGCTCTGATACCATTTGTAACACCCAGTTCTGAATTCACCCTAAAAACTAAGTTTTAACCAAAGGTAATAAATTTTTTTTTTCTTTCAAGTTTAAAACAAAAAAATAGTTTGTTTCCACTTCTTATAACCAAGAAGAACATCCATCAACTTACAATAATCATGAATATATAACTTAAAACAAAAGGAAATAATCATCCATAACATTCAAACAATATGTTGTTAAAAGTTACATAGAACAAATCCAAATTAGAAACTTACCAATGTCACTACATCTCGATTGTCAACCATCCAAATTCAAGTCTCGGCAATCCTCAAGAATTAAGAAGAGAAAGCATCTTCAAGGAGCTTAACCTCAAACCATAGACCATCGGTCTCACACACTCCTTCCTAACCAGAAGTGGCCCTACCCTACTCAAAGAGGATAGACATAGGATAACCAATGGTGTTTGACATCTGAGTTCTAGTGTTGTGACCTACGTGACTTGTTATCATGCAATACCCTAGATACCCTCTAGTCAAGCATGACCACTCCACAAGCTATGCTAGCCAATCACAGTGAACATTCAATGCATTTGAGGATCATGCATTACCTTGGCCAAAGGATTTGAATACAATTCACATTGTATCCACGCATGAAATAAGTTGACCCACCCCACTCAACTTGAATTAATTGCAATCCTATAGTTACCCATTTATAAGTTCTGTATAACAACCTCAATAACCTCAAGGTGTTGGAAATTCATCATTCATTAATGCATAGCATTGAGGTTTACTCTTTTTCTACAAGCTCATGGAAACCTCTCTATCTTCATGATAAAAGAATGGTTTCCTAGCATATTGATTATTCGGACAATGCTACATGTTGTTATAATGATCTCTAAGTTAGCCCACTATTTAAATTATCCACTCATGAGTGGACACTAAACGTAGCTATATTGTTTTGGAACGGTTTCACAATAAACCAAAATATAGAATTCAAATACTTGAAGGCCCTGAGTTAAAGTTTAAAGATTCTTAAAGGTCTTTCATGAACTATCAAATCTTTGACACCACTTAAATCTTTTATCATACTAGGTATTTAGAAATACTTTCATATTGTTTCTAATTACAAGGAAAGTGCATGAAAGTTTATATAACTATAACTCATTGTGTCAGCCATAAAACTTCCTTATCTTACATGTATGACGGATTAGACCGAAAGTAACTCTTTATACTTCTTAACTTTATCTCTCCCTTAACTCTATATCCTACTTCAAAGACAAACAGTTTGAATGATTTAAAGCAGAAAGAGCTATATATAAATAATGATTTAAAGGACTTAAATAAGCTATCACTCACAGCTAGAGAAGAATGCTCTCAATAACTGACTAACCAACTAAAGATCCAGTACTAGAGGAAGACTGAGTTGTTTACACTCGTCAACATACACTCCACACTAAAACTTCTCACTAGCCAACGGTTAACACACCTCCTATCTTTATGAAACAAGTTATTAATAAATATGACAAAGCCAACCAAGGTCATTTCCTACATCGACTAGGTTAGACCTCTGTGGTTTTTGGAATGGATAATAGCTAGATCTTCGGCTACATAGCCTACTAAGAGCTCACCACATATTCATATTTTTCAGACAACAAACAAAACAACGACACAATTTTAATCAATCCATCAACAATGCCATCGCGGTACAATAGTGCTTTAGCTGTGAGTTTAATATCTGCAAGAAATCTCTAGTGACAGTTTCCAAGATGGTCCAAGAGCTCCTTTCTCTTACTCAATTGCACCTCTGTTTTTCACTCAGCCACCTCCCAAAAACTGACTTTTTCCCCCAAAACAACAACTGACGCTCCCACTCTCTATAATGCACCCTATCAACTGGTAACTTCCCTGCATGGTGTAACATCCCCTCTAATCCGTGGCCACTACTTAGAAAAAGGCTTCATTTCCCACTTAATTCGCAACTACACAGAAAAGTGGAGTTCAATCTCTTGTGAGGTGGTAGTTTTTAGTTGAATAAGATGTTCCACTACTCATAACTATTCATGAGTATAAAACAAATGCATAATTAAAAGAAATGGATAAGACGACAACCCACTTATAAGGGTTAAAGCTTAAAAGGAAATAAGTTGTTTCGAAATACAAGACATCATAAATAAAGACTTTGAGTGAACTCCTTGAACTATTGCTCTATTACTAACATCATAAAAGAATAAAGAAGTACCTCAAACAACTATTTAAATATAACTTATATAATTTAGTATATTCCTTTATAATACGACCAAAGATATTACACACCATGGTCTCTAGAACAATTCAACATCTGTCAAATTTTGTAAAGAGGTATTTACGACATACGCTCGAAGCGCTTTACGACGATAATGATGAATTGAGTGAAAACACAGAACAAGACTTGAGATCGACTTACGCACAATTTTGACTTTTAAGCCAAACAAATAACAAGACACAACTTACAACTCAACCATAAGCATAAACATATATTTACATATAAACATTATATTAGTCGTTCATATTTGATGACACGATTCAGAGTATTATGAGACTGATGTCGATTTCCCATACTCTAAATGATGACTTACAAAAGGAGAAAGACCTATTCTAACAGACGTCAATATCTCGACTAAAATTGACTTAGCCTAAATTCAAAGCATCTAGGTTTGTCTACCTGATATGCATTTTCAGTGGCAAGCACCCATGGTTATTCCAGAGTCTATTCTCTCTTTCTCAAAGATACTTTCTCTTCTTCTTTCTTCTTGGCAAATATGTTCCATCTATTCTTGTCTTTGACAATCTCACAAATAATTTGTGGTCAGAGTACCAATGTTCTAATCAAAACATATTTATATCAAATCATTTCATTTTCATATCGAAAAGACATTCTAATTCATAACATCATATTGATCATAATCAAATAGATTCCATAATTTCATAAATTTAACCTTCTCTATTTATATCATGAGTTCCTATGATGCTAAAAACATATCCACATAACTGTACTATTTAAGAAAAAGTAAATAGTAATATTGAATCCAAAAAGGGGATGTAACAAAATCTACTTAGAATTAACACACCCATTCCCATATAAATAACCGCTACTGTTTAGAACCTTCCCAATGTTTTGCACATATTTTATTTTGTTGTGGTGGTTTTTCAAAACAATTAAGATTTTAGATTTTTGAAATACCTGGCCATAACCTTTGGTTCAGATTTACAAATTTGTGGACTTAAGATAATCCTTTTGATTTAGGACTTGCATGTATTCATAAAAAATTGTAGCTTTGATTTGCTGCGTAGTGTTGCAAACAAAATTACTCATTTCCTTTGGTGATTCAGTTAGCCAATTAGTACTAACTAGTTGAAAAATAGTTATTAGAGATGAGCCTGACACTTCACTGCCAGAGCTATCCAATACACTGGTACTACTGCTGGCTATGTTGGCAGCTGAACCTTTTAGCAATATTGTAAATGCAGATGGGAGAAATGCCATGGAAGAAGGATCTTCTTCCCTCATTGCATGGATAATTGCTCCAACATCTAAGGGTGAATATGCTATTAGAGCTCTAAATGCATCTGTGCAACTCTCCTACAGTATGAAGGCATCTGTATTCGATGCCTACAAATTATAATTGAAATCATCTGTTAAACACCATAAAATAGGTCAACTAGATGATTGTAGCAATGGTTCAGATACTTACCGTCACATGATAAAGAGAAATGAAGTTCCCAAGGTGTGGACCAGTTGCAATGTCTTTGATTTCTTGCATGGACTTTTCTTCGAAGGCTTCCCACTTCATCAAATAAATAAAACTCAAGCAAAGTATGTGAATAAGAAGAGTAAACTAGAATATTACTAGAATAACATGGAATATATAAATTACAAGAAAAATGTGTGGCTAATGTACACGTACAACCTTAGATCTCATTTGTTTGTCTCTTAGAAAAGAAAATAATATTTGTGGACAGACAAGAAGGCATAGTGAAGTTGCAGCACGTATGATTAGCCCATTGTGTATGTTTCTCATTCTTGTAGTGATTATAACACTATCATAGAATTGACTTGTAGTTGAGTGGAATTTTGATGCACTTATATCTTGATAGAAGCAATTGATCATTCTCTGGGCTATTTTCATAATACTTCTCCCTTCATCTTCACAAGGCTATACATTAATTTCATTTACTATTATAGAAAGTCAACCTAGCTATGTGCTTTTCCATGAAATTCGAAATACTAGATTACAATAAAATTCTTCTCACCTCCCTTCACTTATAGTTGTTCCTACCATTTCTTTTATAGTCTTGAATGCTATCATTGTACATCATGTCATTAGTATTATTTTAAGTTGCAATGACTATTGTCATTACAATTATTAATTACTGAAGGATCTCATTTACATATAGAGAAAACTTAGTAAAGGAATGTAAGATACTGCAACTTTTAGTTCAGCCATTAAAAAAAATTTAAAATCCAACAGATTAATCTGATGCTAGTAGTTATTACCATTATGATCATAATTTTTTTATTATATATATTTTTAGTTCAATTAGTGTTTAAAAATTATTATTTAAAAGGTTATCTATTTTAGTTTTGAAAAATATACTTTAAATTAATGTTAAGAAGATTTATGTTTCCTAAATTTAATATAATTTATCAAAATAAAATATATTTAATTTAATTATAAAATTGTTTTTATCTACAACTACCAAAAATAACGTTAGGTTATCACCTACTCGTGATCATAATAGCCTCCAGAAATCACAATTATCAAAAAGAAAATTTAATTCTACCTTATACATGTGGTTTAGTACAATTCTCAAAAAATATTTCCTTCCTATAAAAATGACTATAATAAATCTAAAAAATAAAGTTGGGTTATTGAAAGACCCAAAATAGTAACACAAACAATGTAATACCTTCAACCTTGAGCCATTTCTCCTCCTTGATAGAGTTGAGGAAGCATGCACGTATGCTCAGATGTTACTATAGAGTGTGGAATGCTCTCATAAAGCCAGCATAGACATTAAGTGTAATGGAGGCAAATTAGGAGAGATCGGACATCTTATGGCTACTTGAAAATGTCTATGAGGAGGGTTTATTTATATATTTGAGATGAGATGGATTGAAGGGTGATGAGATTAAGAGGTGTTGAGGTCAAATAAAAATGAGATGTGGGGAGATCAAATAGGATTGAGAGGTGGAATGACTAGATGAGATTGAAAGATGGAAGCTATGATCAATGGTTGAGATTGAATCCTAGGACATCTCCATGTGAATGGTAGAGATTAAAAGATAGATTTTGAAATGAAGGATGGTGATTAAAAGGTGAGGTTGACTTTTGTGTTTTGTCCTTTTGTGAGAATTTTTAATTTGTTTTATTTGTCAGTAGGGGGACAAGTGGCAACATAATTAATTATGTTGAAAGGTGTTATATAGTGACATTAAATAGTAAAAGTGCATTATATTTTATAGATTTTACTATACAGTCATCACTATATAAAAATAAAGTGCCATAAAATATATTTTATAACTATATTTTATTAGGATTTATACACATAAGTTATTGGAATGGTGAGTGCATTAAATTTTATAGATTTTACCATACAATCATCAATTTTATTTTCTTTTGTTTTTTTGTATAATGAAATTTAATTTATTTGTATTTCACTCACTACTAAAAATAAAGTGCCGTAGATAAAACATAAAACCCTATGAATCAAATGAAATAAAAGGATAAAAACATATTAAACAAATATACTATTTTGTTTTATTTATTGTACATTTGTTTTATTGTATTTATTTCACTATATTGGAGAAGTGATAGAACCAAAGTGCACTATATTTTATTACTAAACCACAATATTAGATTAATGAAAATATTTTATTTTTTGGGTTAGCTGTTTACATATATTTTGAAAATAAAGGAAATTAATAGGTTGTTTTTGATAAGTTCAGCTAGAAACTAGGGTCTAGATCCCTTTAACAAAGCAGCCCCAAGGGCATCATGCTAGAAACAGTAGCTTGACAGCACTTAATGAGCAGACCAAAACAATAGAACAAAAACAATGAAACGACAGAGAAAATAGAAAGTAGGAGAAACAAGAAACTACAGGCTGTCAGTCATCCCAAACTTGGTCAAGAACTCCACCATCTCCTTGTAGTCACCTAAGCTCTCAATGCCCACTTGTTTAACCTTGTCATCCATATCCTTCACCACAATGAAGATGGAAGCTGCCTTGTGTAAAGCTTTAGCCCCGAACTCCGCCATCACCTTCCATTTGTTATGCATTGAATCCATTCTTTTCTGGAGGTTTTGGATATCCTCCACATGTTTGCTACACATAGCACAATCCCCCTTGTTGGCTTGATGAACAGTCTCCCTCGCATGCTTCTTACCAACAATGGTCTTCTTCTTACCTTCCAGGCTCTTCAAGCTACTTTCATTCATCAAGGCAAAGTGGCTAGTTGCCTCAACTTCATGCACAGAATCAATTAGAGTCTCCTCCCCTCTTTGTCCACATTCTCCTCCACAAATTTAGAGTCCTCAAAACCTTCCACCCCTAGAGAACTGATCAATGGTTTCCCAGCAATCCTTTTGGAACAGCGGATACTCGAAAGAGTAGTCTCCCGACCTTCAATACTACCCTTAGTTTCTAGAATAGTGTCCAATTCAACAATTTTCATAGGAGCATCCTCCGTGGCAGCACTCTTCCCTTCCTTCAGCTTCTTCACCAGAATTCCCTCCAATTCCTCCATTCTATCTCTCTTACCAGACTTCCTTCCCTGCACCGGAGTAACATGCTTCTGTTTCATTTTGGCAAAAGTAGTGGTCTCAGATAGAATCCCTTCCATCGCACTGGGGTCACCCTTAATCATGGGAGGCCCAATGCAAGTTTTCACTTTACCCTTACCCCTGTGGGAACTCCCTGGATGAGGGTCCTCTAGAATCTTAACTTGAATAGGTTCAGGTAGACAAAGCACAAGGTGGAAATGATACAGTTTCAATATAAGACCTTGATGAATCAGAATGAGAGGATAATTGGCATTCTTGGCCCTAAGCTCCCTAACAGACTTAATGGAATTTTCTAGTAAATAGAGTAAAAAGAAGGGAAAACTAATCTCAACCTTGTTCCTAAAATGATATAAGACAGCAAAGTGATAGTTGTAGTATACCCAGAATAGCCCTTCAAGTGTGAAAAACTTTGTTATCATGAGATAGATTTGTCTCCATGGCTCTGGCAACTCCTCTCTTGCAAAACCACCATGAAGTTTCACAGGAGCCTCCCCCTCACAGAAGAACAGATTCATGTGCTCAGGATCAGCTACTTTGCTATGCCTCGAGTGCTTATTGCCTTTTGTCGGTAACCCAGCGGCTTGACCGATGACCTCCTCAAAGATTTGGAAACCAATCTTCCCAATCCTGACTTCTCTGGTTTCCTTATCCCATGACTCTGTGAACTATTTTGATAGATTTTCATCGTGTCCCGTCATCCCTTCGAGGAATGGCACTACCTCCCCCTCTTGGATAATATGCCAAACTATAGGGTCCTACTTAAATTCCTCAGCCGAGCTGGGTTCAATTTTAATGATATCTCCTCCCATCGTGCTAGTCTGAGAATGGCTAAGGAAACTGAACTGGTTTTGATCAAAATGGAAATAAACACAATTTACAACCTTGAAATTTGGAAAGGTACCACTAAAATAGCAATTGTGCTGAGTTGTAGTAATGATGACAATGCCATTATTATTATTACAAGCCTTAAAATCACCACTAAGATACATCTCATCTAGAGATGGATTTAGCTGCCATCTCGTGTGAAGATATGTGACTCCAGCCTTCATCTTAAACCAAAGACAATGGATCATGAATTTAGCCGTCACATCTGTCCTCCATCTCCCAGCCACCTGTCCACTTCTCATCCTTTTAGAATTATGAAATCTATACTCCAGATCTCTGCCAATACCGAAGTCCTTACACCTTTTGGCATGTCAACCAAGCTTTCCCATCAATCTCCTCGTAGTACTATTATCAAGGTTGTCCCCTATATCCTTGTGGACCCCTTTACCCCAACTTTTGTTAATAGGACTCGGTTGACTAAATGGGGGGTATTTGGTTCCAAAGTTCTTTCAAAATTTGAAGAACTAGATTATATGGTGCTTCCATTCTCCCACCAACAATTCTAGTTTGGCATTCAGAATCCAATTAACATTCAACTTTTGTAGAGTGAGACACCCCAGACCTCCCAAGCACAACTGCAATGAAGGAAGAGATGAGCTGAGGATTCCTCCTTAGATTCACATAGAATAACTCTAGTTGGCATACAGAATCCTCTCCTTTTCAGATTATCCAGGGTCAAGACCTTATTATACATAAGAGTTCACCAAAAGAAGTTAATTTTTAGAATGAGTATAGGGGACCCGATTTTACTCCAAACTCCTTCCTCGCTATTGTTTAATAATAGATTATATGCACTTTTGAGAGTAAATAGCCATCTCTTATCCTTATCCCAGACCATCTTGTCCCTCTTGGCAAAAAAATATAATCTATAGTCTTCCAAAGATTATTCAAGTTGAACCATCTTTTCCTTCGCACCTTCATCTCGGGCATAACCTAAGATCTCTTTCCAACTCCAAAGACCTTCACAAGTTCTTATGTAGTCAACCACTTTAGTACCAAGCACCTCGCTAGTCCTCCCCATAGTCCTGCCATAGTCCAGCTCTATCAGGGGTTTATCCTTCAACCACCAGTCTTTCCAGAAGTTGACATCTTTACCATCCCTGATCCTCCATCTCAGACCTTGATGGATGAGGCCTCTAGTTTTAATAGTCCTATTCCAAACAACCGAGCCCTTGGGAAGGCTCTCCTTCATAATAAGACTTCTACCTTGGTCTCCATTGAGATATTTGGCTCTCATGATATCCCCCCAATCAGTACTATTTTGGATAAGGTTCCACCCTATCTTGGCCAGCAAAGTCTTGTTCATCAAGTGAATTCTTCTAAGGACCAGACCTCCTTGACTTCTAGGAACACAAACTTTCTCCCAGCTCACTAGGGCAATTCTTTTTTTCTCTACAACCCCCATCCAAAGAAACTTCTTTTGGATCTGTTCAATCTTATCTTCCATATTTTTAGGAATTTTGAAAAGGCTTAGCACATAGTCAGGCATCCCCTTTAAAGAAGCTTCGAGAAGCTGAAACTTTCCAGCTTGGCTTAGGAGGGCACCCTTCTACCCTACCAGTTTCCCCTATATTTTTTCCACCAGCACCTTCCAGAACTCCAAGGAGACTTTGTTAATGGTTAAGGGGAGGCCAAAATACATAGCCGGTAGACTTTCACTCAAACAACCCAAAATTCTAGTAATCTTTTATTGGAGGTCTAGCAGAGCATTCAAGAAGTAGATACGACTTTGTTCAAAATTGACACTCTGACCTGAAACCGCCTCATAGTTCTTTAAAAGTCCCTTCCATCTTCTAGCTTCCACCACCAAAGCTGACCCAAACAGTATAGTGTCATCCACAAATTGCTAAATCACCAAATTTTGGGTTGTTGAAGCAGGTTTTATCCTGTGAAGAGTCCCCTACATTAACAAATTACAAGCATTCCTTCCCAAAACTTTAGGAAATAATCAGATAAACAAGTAAGGTGAAACAGGGTCACCTTGTCTAATGCCTCTTCCAGAGGGGAAGAACCCTTTTGGGAATCCATTAACAAGAACTAAGAATCTGGTTGTAGATATACATTCTTTGATTATGTTACTAATTTTTTCATTAAATCCAAATTTCCTGAGAATTCTCAAAATAAAGTCCTAGCTGACCCTGTCATAAGCTTTCGAGATATCCAGTTTGAAAATCATACCTGGGGTGTTGACTTTTTGGATAGAGTGGATTATTTTGTGAGTGGTGATTGCCACGTCTAGTAGCTGTCTCCCTGGGATGAAGCCTTTCTAGGTGGGAGTGATGAGTTTATTCAGTAGGGGCTGCAATTTGAACACCAAAAGTTTAGTGAAGACCTTATATATTGTATTACAAAGGCTGATTGGTAGAAAATATGCCATGATCTAAACTTCAAACTTCTTCGGGATAAGGGCTATAAAAGTCTTGTTCAACTGTCGTAAGAGTCTCCCTATCCTGAAGAAATTCTGTGCCACCAAAAGGACATCATTACCAACAATCTCCCAAAACTTCTAAAAGAATGCCAGGGGAAAACCATTAGGGCCCGAGGCTTTGTAAGCTCCCATGGAGAACATAGCCACTCTGACCTCCTCTAGGGTAATGGGTTTGGTCATCAGGTAATTATCCTCCTTAGAGAGAATATTAGGAATCACCTCCAGGAGAGGGTTCATATCCTCCTCTAGCACACTTGATTGTTGTTCTGCCAGTAAATTTTTGAATTACTCCATCACCATGTTGTCAATCTCTTCCTCTTCCTCCACCAATCACCCTTGTTCATCTCTATGTGCTCTGATGGTATTTCTCTTCCTGTGTTGTAATGTAGATTGATGGAAAAAGGAGGTGTTCCTGTCCCCTTCTCTACGCCACTGGACCCTAGATTTTTGTTTCCAGTAGACCTCTTCCTCCTTAATAGTCTGGATCCATTCCTTGGAGAGATTCCTCTCTGTCAAGTGCAGATCCTTAAATATGTCTCCCTGATCAATTTTACTTTGAATGCCTTTCAATTTTTCCATTATGCTTTTCTTCCTACTCAAAACATTTCCAAAAGTAAATCTATTCCAGCCCTTCACTATGGAAACAAAATCCTTTTCTACTCACAACTCCAATGTCTCCTTTAGCCCTCAGTAATTATGTGACTCCTATTTGTTGAATGCACAAGACAACTGAGAGGGGGGGTGAATTAGTTGCATAAAAATTTCAAATGCTCATAAACATTCAGATCCACATTAACCTTTAAACATGTTATGATGATTAAGCATGAAAAGAAAATGACTGAAATAGAATCATAACAATAATACATACAAGAGAACACTAGATTTTATGTGTAAAACCATAAAAGGGAAAAACCATGGTGAGGAATAGCTCATAATATAATGTAGTAGCAATACCGAATTACAAAAGGCTCACTGCCATAGGGCTCACTACCCATAAGAAAGAATGCTCATTGCAGGTGGACTTACTACCCACTGAGAAGAGAGAAGAGTGTCTCACTACCAGGATTTAAACTGATGTAATTGAATCTAACCTATGCATGGAGTTCAATTCCAATGAAGCTTAATATTCACCACAATACAAACAACACCTTAGCAACAACATTGAAAATAGTAGACACCTTCTACTCACTGCATCTAGTAGCCTAACACATGAAAGCTCTCATTGTACTAATCAAATTCACATCACAAACATCATATCCTAAACTCTCTCCCCCTTTGACATCAATGACAAAGGGTGACACAACTTTTTCTAGCTCTCTTTTTATGATACTGCACATACTTGCATTGCTCACTACTACTCTAAATACTACCCCTTAGGAGTATACACCAACTCTTACTCTCCCTCTTTGCAAAAATCATCAAAGCCACTACCTTCTCCCCCTAAGAGGTAGCCTCCAACGTCAATCTAGACAAGAATGAATCCTTAAGCACATTGGACTGATGCATCTCCTTATGCATCTAGTTCAAGGAAGGACGAGAAATAACCCCTAACTTCTCCCAGAGATACTCAAATGTATCTTTAGGAAGAGCCTTAGTGAATATGTCAGTAACTTGATCATTTGTAGGCACATACTCAAGATTTACCTCATTCTCTACAACCTTCTCTCTCATAAAGTAATACCTGATTGAAATATGCTTTGTCCTTGAATGCATCACTAGATTCTTTGAAATGTTAATAGCACTTGTATTATCATAGAAGATAGAGATTGGCTCATCATACACAACTTTGATATCCTTCAAGGTTTGTCGTGTCCATAACACCTGTGTGCAGCATGATGTTGCAACAATATACTCTACCTTTGTAGTAGATAAAGACACTAAATCTTGTTTATTACTTAGCCAAGACACCAACTTGCATCCAAGAAAGAATGTACCACCACTTGTACTTTCCTGTCATCTACACAACTAGCCCAATCTACATTTGTATAAGCATTTAGAGTAAAGTCAGTATCTTTTGGATACCACAAGCCATAATCTGGAGTGCCCTTTAAATATCTAAATATCCTCTTCACTCCAATAACATGTGACTCTCCAGGATCTTATTGAAATCTAGCCACAAGACAAACTGCATGCATAATATCTGGTCTAGTAGTAGTCAAATACAATAATCCTCCAATCATTGATATGTACTTGGTCTGATCAACCTTAGGAGGTTCATCATTCTTTCTCAACTTGCAACCAGTAACCATAGGAGTTCAAACTGGTTTAGAATCTTCCATTCCAAACTTCTTTAACAACTCTTTTACATACTTTGACTGAAAAATGAAAATACCTTTATCTGTCTAATTGATCTGTAACCCAAGAAAGAAGTTCATTTCCCCACACATTGACATTTCAAATTCTTTTTGCATTTCATCTACAAAACTCTTACACATACCTTCATTTCCACCAAAAAATATATATCATCTACATACACTTCCATAATTAGAATTTGATCTCCACTTACTTTGATGCACAAAATTCTATTTGTAGAGCCTTTATTGAATATTTTCTATAATAAGTACCTGTCCAACCTTGTATACCAAGCTCTGGAGGCTTTCTTCAATCCATATTGTGCCTTATTCAACCTACAAACCATATCAAGTTTATCTAATATATGAAATCCATTCGTTTGTTCTATGTACACTCCCTCTTCCAACTCACCATTCAAAAAAATAGACTTCACATCCATCTGATACACTTTGAAATCCTTATGAGCTACGAAAGCCAAAAGCATCCTGATGGCTTCCATTCTTGCAACTGAAGCATAAGTTTCCTCATAGTCTATTCCTTCCACTTGTGAGTATCCTTTATGCACAAATCTTGCCTTGTTCCTTACCACTTCTCCATTCTCATTCAGTTTGTTTCAAAATACCCACTTAGTTCCAATCACATTTTTTTTCTTTGGTCTTGGGACAAGTTCCCAAGTCTAATTCTTCTCAATCTATAGGCATTAGTTCTTCTTCCAGTGCCTTGATCCAAAACTCATCCTTGCATGCCTCAACCACTGTTTTGGGTTCAACTTTAGAAATTAAACATAGATTTACCTATTCTTCAGCAGCTTTCCTTCTTGTCAATACACCTTTGCTCTTATCACCAATGATCTGATCTTCAGAGTGATGCCTCTGCACATACTTGGGAGTTTTAGGGATTCTTTCTAGAGATTCTTGTTCTTCAACTTGTGCTTCTTTTTATTTGGTTTCTTCTTCTCCTCCAGTATAAGACTCATGTGGTTCATATCCATTAATCTCTAAAATCTTCTGTATGTCTTCATCAACCTTAACATTAGCACTTTCAATAATTTTTCTTAGCCTTTTGTTGTAGCATAGGTAAACTTTGCTTTTAGTAGAATACCCAAGGAAAATACCTTCATCACACCTTGCATCAAAATTTCCTAGTTCTTCATCTCTTTTGATATAAAATTTGCTTCCAAAAGCTTTGAAATATTTAACAGTAGAAATCCTTCCATACCATAGCTCATAGGGAGTCTTTGTGTCATTTTCTATTACTTGTACTCTATTCTGTATGTAGACAATAGTTTGAATTGATTATCTCTAGTAGACTTATAGTAGGTTTGCATCTTTTATCATTGTCCTTGTAGCTACTTGAACAATCTTGTTCTTCCTTTCAACCTCTCCATTATGTTGAGGATTCCTAGGGGCAGATAAATGCCTCTTTATTCCATGATTCTCACAATACATGTTAAACTCATTAGAAGGGTAAAAGCACAAAGTAGTGTCACACTTTGAGCTAAAAGAATAATTTTGATCGAGTGGTTTTAGGTCGAGTAGTGGTTGGCTGAGTAGGATTCGATTGAATCGACTTGGTGCCGATGTGGTTGCATTTATTCGGTCGAGTGGTTATGGGCCAAGTACCTTTCGATCGAATCCATCAAACATAAAAAAAGCAAAAACAAAGTTGTGGTGGTCATTTGTTGCATTTTTTGTCGAGTGTGTTGCATGTGGATGCTACTCTACCGAATACTTGGAACCTACAAAGCCCGCGTAAGACTTTTTTTGCTCTCATAACTGTACATTGCATTTTTAATTTAAGACTTTTTTTGCTCTATTATGCACTATGTTTAATTCAGTTATTATCATGATTGCATTTGTTTATTTTGTAAATTCGAATGATATTTACATGTTAAGGGTTTTTATTGTTTTTGTGAAGCACTGTCTATGTGCTTGTGAACAAATTTTTCTATTTTAATTAAATTTATTTAAAACCCTAGTTAGGCCATGATTATGGCACATTTTTTCATAGTAAAACACTAAACACTGATAGACATTAGATTTGCACAGTTTATAATTAGGGCAGAGTAAAACACAATTTATATTAGAATGGAAATTTTTTTTAAAACCCTAGCCGGGCCATGATTAGGGCAGAGTTTTCTTCACGTTAGAACCTTGTTTTTCCTTTCAACATTTTAATGTGCTTTGCATTCAAGTGACCTTCCATCTTCAAGTAATATTAAAGATTCTTGATATGCATAATCTTGGAGGCACTGTTCATCTCATTGTAATGGTTTCTCAGTTGTTGCTTAAGCTTAATCAGTAAGTCCTAAACTTTGAGAAGGATGCAACATAGAATCCATCAGATGAAATAAGGTTTATAGATAATTATGAGTTATCATTAAGTACAATTCACTGCCTGCATTTTAACACAGTGCACCAATATATCAATAAGGACATGTAAGTAGGAAATAGACTTGATTTAGATATTATGATAGAGTGTGCATCTAGTACATATTGCAACACTTGATTTTTTTTCCTAATTTCCTTTTGTTTGCATAGGGAGTTCATATTTAATCATACCCATTTTCTCTTGTTGAACTTGTTTCTTCACTCATAGACATTTGCATTTGCACTATTATGTTTTGAAGGATCAACATTAGTTGAAGGGACTTGTTCTTTCTTAGTATTTCCACATGTATCTTTTGCATTAACTAATTTTTTGATTAATGGTTCTTTTATTTTCTTGAGTCTTTATTTTTGAAATATTTATTTCAACCTCTACATTAGCTTTATTTTTTCCTTTATCATCATTAGGATTAGAAGTATATGATTTAACAACAACCTTTGAGTTGGGAGAAATGCCTATTTGCCTATTTCTAAAATAATAGTCACTTCAAACTTGTACAACCATGACTTGTGCTAAAGCCTACATAATATCTTTAGATAAAGTTCATGCCCTTTTGCATCTCTATTTCATGAGATCCTTGAGATGGAGATTGTCATGTCTAGGTATTTTATATTGGTCGTAATAACTGATATGATCATACTCATTGATTTCTTCATTAGCAAAACAAGCATCATATTCACTTTGGTCATTCTTTTCAACATAATCACATGTATATACCTCCTCATATATTTTAAGTTCATACTCTTATTCATAAAGTTCTTCTTAATCCCTTGCTTCTTCGTTCTCTAAAATTATTGTCACTATTGCACATTTAGTGGAGTCATGTAGCATATGAAAAAGCTCACACTAATTCACCTCTTTTTACCTATTGATATCATCCTTTCTCAATGTGTTAGGAGTATCTCTTTCATGTACTCAACGATTTCATTTTCTTTGTGCTAATTATTTTCCATGTGGAAAAGGTTTCTTAGACCAATCATTATTTTGCTTGGCTTCTCACGATTATAACTCTTCTCTTGGGAACCAATTGACACCTCTTAATAATTTGTTCTGCAAACTGAACATTGTCCATGTAGCATTTCTTCTTCTCTTTGTTTTCTGTGAACAGTTATAACTGTTACGATGCTTTTATTCTTTCAACATGTTAATATCCTCTACAATTAAGTCCCCTTTTTCCATCTTGAAGTAGTAGATTAGATTACTGATATGCAAAATACTGGAGGCATCTGTCATCTCATAAAACCTCTCCAACGGGTTTTACCTCATGCATTCATTGTAATGATTTCACAGTTGTAGCTTATCTTAGATTGATGTTGATTATCCTTAACTTTCAGAAGGATGCTGTGAAGAATACATCAGGTGATCAAATGGGATTTATAGATAATTATCTTCAATTACATTTCACTGTCTACATATTAATGCAATGCAACCAATGAATACAACATTTTTTAAGGAATATCAGAAGCTACACCTAGCATAAGTGTTTTTGTCCTCTGTCAAGGAGTAGAGCCCATGCTTATCGTGCTTTGCTTGGCTTCTCACAATTGCAACTTTCTTTTACTTGGAAACGAATTGACACCTAATAATTTGTTCTTAAAACTAAATATTGTCCATAGTATTCCATCTTCTGTTTATTTTATGTGCATGACTTTGACCATGAACCTCAATAGGCATGCAATCTTTAAGCTACCAGAAAGCTTGGATTCTTTTTTTTTGGTTACATTCCTTTAATGACGTCTAGTATGATAGGAGCCTCTTCTGAGCATCATTTGATCATGAGAGGCATCAAGAACTACAGTTTCTGTGGAGTTTGAAGAATTGTTCTCCTTTGATTTTGTAGGATGGATATAAGTAGAAGGCTTGAAGTGTTTGATTATTTCTCACCTTAGATATTAGAGATCTACATGTAGTGCATATTCTTACCCAACTTGGATATTAGAGATCTAGGTGTAGTGTATCTTCTTACTCACCTTGGATATGAAAGATCTAGGTGTAGTATGTCTCCAAGATTCACCTTTAGTTATTAGAGATATAAGGTGGATAACCACGCCATGCAAGCCTTAGACTACCATTGTAATCCTCCCTTTTGGAATCATATATGATTCATCATGTGTTAATAAAACCATGACCAAGTGTTTTTTGTCATTTCCACTTGAGTGATTGTATTTTGTGTATGCTATTCATAGCTCATTCCCATAGTCAAGAGGGGTGGGCCTTTGGGTTCAACATGTTGAGTGGCAGACTCACCATTGTTGGTTTATGGAATGGAGTCATGACGATTAATTGTGGAGCTTGAGGATCTCATTAGAGCTACGGAGGTCTCACTTACAACTTGGAAGAATTTTGCATCTTTCATTTATTAATTTTTGTATTTTTTTATTGAGAAAAGTTGTAAAATGGTAATTATTGTTCTTACGGAATTGAAATTATGTAACGATGATTGAAGCTATGAGTTAGGAATCCCCTTTGTAATATCATTTCGAGTTAGCAATCCCCTTTGACAAAGTACTGAACCATATTGAACTGTTTATAATGTACTCGTCTACTTACTGTAAAGCTTGGCTCATTTGTTTTGGGGTAGTTTCTTTCTAAAATAACTCTTCAGGCAATCCCCATAACATAATTGTTATAAGTTCATTATTTGGAAGAGCAACTGTTCAATATGGTTCAGCACTTTGTCAAAATCACCTAACATAATTATCATTAAGTACAATTCACTGCTTGCATTTGGTATTGAATATTTAATGACGATTGTGAGTCAAGTTTGTTTTAAATATACACTTTTAATCTATAAAATGTAAGTATAATTCCAAATTTCAATCTATGAAATGTTAATGAACATAATTGTTGGTAACTTCAATTCTCTTTATTTGATAATACATTAATTAGATTTCTTCGATTATAGTTATGAAAACCATTATATACTTATGAAAAGTTGAATCTTGTAAATTGTCCAAGCTTATCTTTGAATCCTTTTCCTTTGCATGCAAATCTAAACTTTGTGTTTATTTAGATGATCTACATGTTGCATTTTTATATTTTTTTATGCTTAAAAGAAAAATGCTTGTACATATTTAATTTTTTTATTTTAATTAAATGTAGATCTCTTTACATAGTTTTATCTAGATATGGCTGATGATCAAGGATCTCATCATTCTAAGCAGTCTCAGCATGAAGCTGAGGCTAGGAATAATTTTTATAATGATAGCATTTCTAGATTAGATAATGCTTTGAAATGTTTGGATCAAACTATACAGAACCCCAAAAATTTGGCTAATAGAGATAGATTAGTTAATTTTCGGTGCGAGATTAGACATATGATTGAGATAATAAAATCATACAATCCATATGATGATATTAGCACTGACGAGTTTTATAGGTCCCTTGCTAGGACTGTTACTGGCATTGAGAATATCAAAACTATTTCTGATAGAGTTTCATTACATAATGTGCATACTATGTTCCCTTTTTATACTGGGAAAGACAAAGTTAGAGGTTATACTATTACCAGGTGTACAGATCCGCTAGTTGGTCCATTTATATATCCTAGATTTTTGGCAGCCAATCATAGATGGCCTCATAATGACGAGTTACCACTATATTTTTGCAAACAATTATATGCTGAGTTTCATTTAGGATTATCTGTGGATTACAAATCTATGCCTGCACATGCTGGATAGGGCAAGGGGAGGTTTGTTGATAAACCTCAATTTAGACGTCCAAATTTGCCATCGCCAGAAAATAAGAGGGCATTAGTTGGTCCAAACCTTTTAGTTCTTCCAAAACGTTTGGAATTAGCAGCAGCAGGAGATGTAGCAATCGCACCGACTAGATCCAGGCTTTTTGATAGGATGACCACCATTGCTACTCAAGTTGATCAGATGTTATCTGATCATGTAGGGAGATACTTACTACATTCACGGATTGGCCTTCCTCCCACTGAGGCTACATCCGTGAATTATGACCCCTACATTCGTGCAGATCTGCCATCCCCATTAGATGTGACCCATATGAGTGACACCATTATACGTAATGTTGCTTCAGCTTCCATTCTTGATTTACTATCAGCATACCAGTTTATCAGTGATGAGTATGGTATTCCTTTGGATGCTGTATCGACTCATATTAGACAACATACTAGTAGATAGTCGCATCAGGGTGAGGCAGCTTCAGAGGACTAGAATATTCCAGATTAGCCCCAGAATATTCTAGATCAACCTACAGCCCCCACACAGCATCAGGGTGTACCCAATGTACATGGCACATATAGCACACTTCTCTTCGGCATTGGTCCTTTACCTTAAGATATAGGTGTTCCTAATTTTACCATTCATTCATCTGAGATTAGTGGGATTGGTAGAGTGCTCCAGGATGTGCAGATACTTGAATAATTTCTATATTTTTCATTCTACAAATTCACATGTGTATATATTAAATAAACTTGATTTAAAAGTAGCTCTCACTATTCATTAAAATCTTGTATTTGAAAATTTATAGCAACAAGTGGATAATTTGTCACGCTTCAGAGATCTAGAGTATGCAGAGGATCCCATGCACGATACATTAGAGGTTCATTTATAATATATATATAAATTACATGATAAATTCACACATGTTGAAAGTACAAAACTTTAAGATAATTTTACATCTATACACATGTACATTAAATTAAATTATGTACTTCTTTGTGCAGGGAGGTGCATCAAGTCATGGATCAGCTTCCAGAGAGAGATCAAGGGATGGATCCACACATGGATCAGGATCCAGAGAGAGATTGAGATGTAGATCCACACATGGATCGGGAGATTGATCTAGATCTTATTATGTTTGACATTATCCAATTTGACATTTGACATTATGGTTTGACATTTTATATTATGGTTCAATGACATTTGACTTTGTGGTTTGACATTATGGTTTGACATTGGACATTATGGTTTGACATTATGGTTTGACATTGGACATTATGGTTCGACATTTTATATTATGGTTTGACATTGGACATTATGGTTTGACATTTTATATTTTATACAAATTGAACATTTTGGCAATGTGGTAACATTCAATTCTATAGGTACTTAGTCCCTCAATGATTTTCAATTCAAATTCCAGTTGTATGCAAGTCCTCTTTAAACAACCTTTTTTTATTTTTTTCTCATATCAAGACATTCTCCTTGAATTGTATTATATTTAAAAATACAAAGGATAGTTTGAATGAAAGTATGCAATAATAGTCTCTACTACAACAAGATCCAATTGGTGCAATTTGGAAGCAAATAGGGAATCACTACTCTAATTAGACATCACTACATTAGGATTTGAATAAATAATAAATTTGATTCATGAGCAAATCATAAATGATTCTTGTTTAATCCTTGCATGAGAAGAAATACATTAGATTTAAGTAAATAATTGGAAAAGATAAAATTATTGTTCTAAAAGTAGTTAACAAATCTCTTTCTCAATAATTGTTATGTGCCTTGTGATTCCAATTCATGTCTTTTGCAAATTTGGTTCATGTTTGTGGCTCATAGCTAGCCTTGTAAGACATTCATTGTATTCTTGATTATAGGGATTAAATATCACTAGAAATAGGAATTTGTAATATCTAAAATGATAAAAAATGAAAAATGGATGATATATGCTTCCAAATTAGAGCAGACATTCATTTACTTATTTGTAATATAATAGAGGCCAATGTTTTATAATAGATATTACAAATAGGAATTTTTTTAATATGGTAAATGCATGATATTTTAATGTTTTATAAACAAATTTTGGATATAGATTAAACCCTAAAATGTTAATATGAAACCATAAAACATCAAATTGAAACCCTAATATATAAATTTGAAACTCTAATACATGAATTTTGAAACCCTAAAAAATCTATTTGAAACACTATTTACATCTATTTTGAAACCCTAAAATGTGGATGTCAAACCACAATAATATTTTAATTGTGTATTCTTAAGTATGAGAATAGATTTATGATTAACTTTTAGTAGGGCTTGAAATTATGGTTTTGGGAGCTTTCTAGAAAGAGATATTTTATAAAAGATAAGAAATTAATAGAACACATAGTGATATACATAGTTTTGGTATACATAGTGATATACCTCTTTATCCCTTCACCCCACCCTAATATATTCATCACTATGGCTCCTTTTAAGGTATCTTCCTTAACAATTTACATGAATGCATATGCAATTTTGAATTATTCTTATCATATAGATCACATTATATAGATCTATTCTCAATATACTTGTGACCTTCTATGTTAGGCATATGCATGTGTTTTCTATGGATTTGCATATGCATGTGTTTTCTATGGATTTTTTGTTTCATCGTGTCTCATCTTTTATATCCTTCATTAAGTTGGTTAGTGCCTACCCTCTTATGTTATAGATACAAGTGATAGTTACGCATACTTTCCATAAGGATTTTATGCCTTATGATTACATTGACATCCATTTACAAAGAATCTACCATGTGATCCCACACCTCTTTTACTTATGCATAACATTGTACACTTTTTCATGATACATTTGTTACATGTCATGCTATCACTATGCCCATGTAGATTTATATCATTTCAATGCATTATCCCCTTTCATACATAATACTATGCATAGTGATGATCATTATTCCCTTGTTGAATCTATGAATTCTTGTGATAGTATTTCATCTTATCTTTCCTTACATGATGATAGCTTATACATAAATGACAATTTACTAACTTCTCAAGTACACCCCATCAATGCTTCAGTACCTTGCTCTACATTGTATGATGATATTCTAAGCCTTAGTGAAGAACTATTGCATGATGAATATGATGGATCCAATGATGCATATTTACATGTGAAATCATTCTTGCTTGACTCCTCACATAGTAGAGATTTACAAGGGTTTGACTCCCCTTGTTTTCTTACACTCCCTTTATGACTTTGGCCTATGCTTTCATTCTATAATTTTTGGTCCCTAACTCACATATAAGGATAACATAAATTTGGAAATGACCTCTCATGATTTATTTCTTGACCAAATTTCTAGCAACATGGATTAAATGTCTCATATAACTTACTTTCATGGAACCCTAGATTCACATGATTATAACTTAGTGGGGCGAACACTCCAAAGGTTAGGAAGAGGATGAGATGTCAACTACCACCACCTATCCTACCAACTAAAAAACTCATTTAACCTCCTAGGCCTCAATGCAAATCTAAAATAAAGGAGTATGACATTATTCAACAAATTCCAACAATCGAAGCCAAGATATGCCTATGGGACCCAATATGCACATCATTTTATTATAGATATAATGAAAAAATATGTAGAGAAGATTTAATTTGGGTACAACACTACTCCACAATTAGTTAAATCTTTTATTAAGTATATTTTCCACAAGGAAAAAAAGGCTATATCATTTGTTGATAAGGAGATTCCACCTAAGGATGTCCTTAAAGAACTATACTTCACATCATGGTGAAGTGTAGAAATATTTTTATTAAATGATAAATTATCTAACAATGGATTTGACCTTAACATGTTCATTGATAATTTCTTGAAAAATTTGAAAGTAGACATGTCAAAGGGATGACCCTTAAACCTTACCATTAGAGGATTTGATAATATGACTAGATCTTGCATGGATACCATCATATTTCAAATTCATATTGAACCACACAAGTTAGACATATTATTCCATGTAATGCTTGGAAAATTAACTTACAACATCCTTCTTGGGAATCCATGGTTGTTTAGAGCTCTACTCTTAATCTACCCCTTGAGGTGATTTTGTATCAATATTTTTCATTGTCTTCCTTTTTCCCTTACAATATTTGTTCCCTTCTAGCTATGTCTAGTATTCTTGTTTTCTTGGATTTTTTATTGTACATATATTTTCATAGTTGGGTTGGGAATGGAAATTTTAGGGTCTATTTTTACTTTTTAACTTTCTAGAACATGAGTTATTTTTGTATGATGAGTTTATCTCTTGTTTGAAAGTTACATGACTAGTTTGGTATACTAATTTTCTAGTGAGATATAAATTGGAACTTAATACCATGCTACTAATTAGAGTAGATGTATGCATTTACTTAGCCTTGTAATGTACTTATTTGTAATATCTATTATAGTGCATTTACCATATTACAAATTCCTATTTTTCATTTTTTACATGTCTAAATTATATCTAAAATGATAATAAGTACATGATAACAATTGGATTATGTGCAATGTACAACTCCAAAAGAAAGAAAATGTGAAGCAAAGGCCAACTCCATGCCATCCATAACAAACTCAATAAAATTTCATTCACTTGTATAGACACAATTACATTGAATTTGGATATTTAGATAAAAGAAATATCTATCTAAGTATAACAATATATATATCACTAACATTAATTTATTAAAGACTAAAATTAAAGGTTAGATGATTTCCTTGCTTGAGTTATGCATGAATTAAATAATAAATAAATTAGAAAAGCTAATATTTCATTAATAGATGTTTTCTAAGTAAAATGCATGAATAAAAAAAGAGTAAATTTAATTTATTATCACTCAAAAATTATTACTTAAATATTATTAACTAAGATTTATTTCTACTCGATTAGATTTGTGAAGTAAAAGTGAAATTATACTTGGATTAAAATGAAAGAGAATTTTAGTAAGATGCTAAATTATACAAGTTTGAAGATTGAACTATCCTTTGGCTAATTGTATAAGCTATTTAACTAAATTGGTCTTGAGATTGGCATTCCCCACCCTCAACAACTAAGCTTATACCATAGAGTCATTACAAAATAACTTAGATCACCAACATGTTGATTTAACAAATAATTTGGTGAACACATAAATGACTACACACATGCATCATACTCAATCATGTCTAGAATTTTTGAACCTATAAAATAGTTTATTAGGCCTTAAAAACTAAACTTTATCATGACATTCAAAAATAACTCAATTCAATTAAGCTACATTAAGATAAAATAAGATAGCCAATAACTTTATCATGACATCTAGAATTTACGAGCCATAGAGGATAGCCTAGATAATTTCATCGAATCACAATATCTTAGGATGACCTTAATATTAGGTAAGATCTGAACACCAAAATGTAGGAAAAAGAAACATATGAGCTGCAATTAATTGATGACCTATCTATTTCGATGATTAAGAAAAAAGTAATGCATCACACATTGAATGAAATTATTTGAATTGAACATAAAATAAATTGTCATAGAAAATATATACATGTACAAAAATAGCTTAAAGTTCTTGGTACATATAATCTGGATCCTCTCTATCTTTTATTATCTCTAAAATCTTTTCATGATCTTCAATAGGCAACCTCCACCTTTGTTTGGCATATCCTTTTTTTGGTAAAGTTTCAAGATTTATTCGTGCTGCTATAACTAAGTGACTATAAAGCAGAACTTTTTGACTTGGCATATAATCAATAAATATAATACCATTTGTATCTATCTTTGTTTGTTGATAGTATGTGCCTTCAACAACCACTGATCCAGTTAGATACTCTTGTCCATCACCATCTGTCATTGATTCTGACAATTTACATTTTAGTTGTGTACATCTTAGTAGATAGTAATCTACAACTTCTGTATTGTCAGGATCTACAAGAACAACAAAAATATCTCCTGTACACACCATGTAGTACAAGTTAAAATTCAATTTAAAAATTTAAAAAATTATAAATCAAATGTACAAGTTAAAATTCAATTTAAAAATTTAAAAAATTTACCTGTAACAACTAAATCGAATACATGTTCATAATCAGCTAAATACAAAGGATTATAGACATCTACAATGTCATTATCTTCAAAAGGGTCCGACGTGGCCACTAATTGTTTTATTTCCCATTCTAAAACATACCCATCTCTAATATTCTCACATTGTAGAGTATTTGCATTATTCTCAATGCAATCAACACAAAAATATAATTTTTCTCTCACTTGAATTACAGGAGGCCTGCTATGTCCTATTGTCATGATTTGATGCAAACTTCTAATACCACTAATTATTTGACAATTTGTAAGAGTTGATTGATCAATATCTGTTTAAATTTCAATCATCCAATTAAAAAGTGTATAAAATTGAAAATTCAATTTATGTATACACATTGAAATTTAAAACAAAATATTTATGTACCTTTAACTTCCCAAAAATAGCGTGTGTTGTATATTAAGTCACAGACGACAAAATGACTACTGCACCATTCAACAATTTTATTTGCATTCCTTATGGCATTACCTGCAAGTTCATGTTGGTGAAATGTCAGGTTAAACTCAGTTTTCTAGTTGAAAGGAAAAGACAATCTCAAAAAATATAATTTATTTTTTTAAAAAATCCAATAGAAGAAATATTGAAAAGATGCAACATTGGATATATATCAAAACCATTAAATTGCATAATGGCTTAAGCTTCCACTTCTCAACACATGCAATATATTGAAATCTACACTTTTTTCCTAACATGTATAAATTTATTTAAAATATATTTAAGAATTTAAATTTGTATTCCATATGGTATTACCTACAAGTTCATGTTGTCAAAGTGCAAGCTTCACACATGCTCCAGCTCCATCATGCTCTCCTTTTCCATGTCCACTCTCATAGAAATTCCACAAAAATTGAATGTTCCATTTAATATGTTGTTGGCTTAACCAATTAAAAGATTTTGCAGACTTAAATTGTCCTGTGAAGTTACAAACAATTTCAAATTTAAAACCAAAATTTAAAAAAAAAACTATATACATCGAGGTAGAACATATTTAAGTAACTGAATAATTCAAGTCTACAAGTTAATTACACAAATAAATATAATATAATTTTAAAAAATAATTAAATCAACACTTACCAGCACATCCATCAAACCATATCTAATGTTGTGAAGCATCTATTTGACGTCATCTTAGGTCTTCAAAAAACATTGCAAAACAATGGGCTACTTAGCTTCTATCATGACCTGTATCATCACTGATATAAAAGTGAACCTCTTTGATGATAATTCGTTCATCTTTGCTACTTTGTACACCATCCACATGTTCTTTAGCATGCCTATAACAAACTTGTACAAATATTGCAACTTGATCTGAATGATAATATTGACTTTGAATCTCACTTTGAGGACTAAATGTATAGTTCTCAAAGAAATCAACAATAAACAGAATACAACCTAGTGGAAAGCAATTCTTTGAGTCACAAAATTGCTTAGCTTGCCATCTAGAACCATGACAATGTTCAATATGTGGATATATGATATTGAAATTTTTTTTCATAAACTCATTGTTTGACAATTCACTCTCTTTGAGAACAATTTTTCTACTCTCAACTCCTAAGTTTGTTGAGTACTTCTCATATTCAAATCTCTTCCACATAACTTGCATCAAATGATCAATATTGTCAACCTGTACAAGATTCTTCAAACTTCCACAATCATTACATATATTTCAACTATTGTTTGCTTTAATGAACCTGATGACTTTTTCTTATTATCAACCCCTAACAACTCCAAAATAGGGGTCATCTCTTTCTTCCTAAATAACTTTGCAAATAACTGTGCTCTTCCAATTATAGACTTATTTTCAAAAAAATCGTCCCATATTTTTTTAGAGTGTAATTTTACTGTGCTTTCAGGTACCAAATTTTTAGATGAAATATTTTTGAAAAGAGAATCTTCATCCATCTCCATCAGATTTTCCATACCAAGGAAAAAATTTCTATCACCACCTTCAATTTGTTCTCGTACCTGTACTCCTTGGTCATCAACAATTTCCATGGGTTGTTCTTGCGTAGATGTTTCTTCATCGATATTTTAAGTATCTCTTCTTCAATCATACAACCTTTTTCTTGTTTTTTTTATTGCCCATCACAAATTGATCAAATTTGAATCCACCTCCATGAAAAAATAACACATGTACAAACAATTTAACCTCTATTTTTTGAAGATCTAGGTCTACATTCAATAAATCAATGGTTTTAATCAATTACACATTTTAGAGCATGGTACCTGAGAATACAACTTTGCCCTTGTTGAAATCAGTGGTTCTTTTTTCTCCAAATTTCTATAATTTAATAATTTAAAAAAACCCCCAAAAAGTTAAAAAAGCCAAAAAAGGCATTAAAAAAACACTTTTAGATCATTGTGTTTTTGAATATAACTTTGCCCTTATTCAAATCAATGGTTCTTTTTTTTCCAAATTTTTATAATTTATTCATTTAAAAAAGCTAAAAAAATAAAAAAAACTAAAAAAAGACATTAAACAAACACTTTTACATCATTGTGTTTTTCAAGATGACTCTTCCCTTCGAAATCTTTTTTTAAAAATTTTATTGTAATTCATTAATTAAAAAACAATAAAAAAGCCACAAATTTTTTCAAAAAAAAAAAAAAAAAAAATGAGTACATTCGACCGAGTGGGATTTAGCCGAATAGCATTAGGTAGAATCCAATTCGATCGAATTTATCTATGTGACATCCTACTAGACAACAAAGTCACCATTTTCTCATACTTTCTCAAACTTCCAACTTCTGCTCAATATTTTTACAATCAAAATTAATTTTTTAAATAAAAGAAAAATACCCTTTTGTAGAGCTTGGAGTGCTAAATGTGGAAATATATATATTTTTATATTTTAAGTAATTTTAGGCTATAAATATTTGAAAATAATGCAAGCAAGTTGTTTAAGTTTAAAAAGGGCTAATTTGAAACTAAAACAAAAATAGTAAAACATCATTTTAAAAAATAGCAAATATATGATGCCCTAGAGGAGACAATCCTCTTCAAAAGGGTATAATTTGTTTTTTGAAAATGAAAAAAAATTAAACAATAGTTGATGTTAACTAAAAACTATCAAAATCGGGTAAGTTTGACTTTAAAATGTTATTACAAGAAAAATATAAATCAAAAATTCTTTTTTTTTTCCCTATGCCCTAGATAATGAAGTCACCTATTTGAGAAAAAAAAATCAGGGGAAAATGCATTTTTTCTTTATTTATTTATTGATGTCAACTGAACGTCACTTTTTCTTCAAATTTTTAGCATTTCAAAATCTGCTCTTAAATTGATAAAAAAGAAATCAAAACACTTTTTTAAAAAATGTAAAAAATTAGACTAATAAACTTCAACAAGAGATCTACATTTTCTTAGTTTACATCATTTTGAAATTCAAAACATGAAGACCACTTTTATGTGGTCGAAGTTGAGATGTTTTTTTTTTATGTTGGCTGATTCATTTATAAAGTGTGACACAAGTTTGTGCTTTTACCCAGAAGTAAATTTTGCACCTTTGTTAGAGCTTAAAAATTTGATCTTCATGTCCATTTCATTTTCAACCATTTCTTTAAAAGATTGAAACTTATCTAGGGCTTCTGATTTTTCCTTAAGAAAAGTAACCCATGTCATTCTAGAAGAATCATCAATAAATAACATAAAATACTTGTCACCTTGAAAACTCCTTACTTTGGTCAGACCACAAAGATCTATATGTATCAATTCAAATAGTCCAGTAGACAACTAATCCTTTCTTCCGAAGCTTCTTCTTGTTTTCTTTCCAAACTGACATTCCTTGCAAACAATAGTAATAGGCTTTGTAATATTTGGCAGATCTCTCACAGCTTGAATTGAACTTATTCTTACTAGGCTATCAAAATTAATGTGACAAAATCTTCTATAGATAAATCTTACTGATTTGAGTAATCAAGAAATAACTATCACCACCTTTGAGATGATAAACATTTCCACCAGTCCTCTTTCCAGTAACAATCACTTTTTTAGAGCTTTTTCTAATCTCACAACCATCATCCTAAAACATAAGGTTGTATCCTTTGCTACACATATGTACAACACTCGAGATTATTCTTTAAGCCTTTGACATAGAGAACATCATCGGTGTTATCCTTTCCATCAAAACTTGCTAAACCTTTTCCACAGATCTTAGCAGCTGCATCATCACCAAACCTAACTACTCCACCATCATATTTTTTAATTTTAACAAACTTACTCTTGTCAACTATCATATGATTTGAGCATCCACTATCAATGACCTAATCGTATTTTTCTCTTCTAGCATGAAAAGTAGACATTATAGTTCCTTCAAAGTTAGTACTTACTTCTACATCCTTTTCCTTCACACAACTTCTAGAGTTAGTAGGAACAATTTTATCTCTTAGGGCTATGAATAAGCATTCATTACCATTATCATCCTCATAATCAGATTCATTATTAGATATACTTGCATATTCTCTAACATAATAACTTTTCTTAACCATCTTATCTCTATTTTTTCTATTCTTAACTCTTAGAGCTTTATTTGGACATCTTGAAGCATAATGACCTATCTTTCCACAACTAAAACATTTAAAAGAAAACTTACTAGTACTAAACTTTCTAGTACCCTTTTTCATCCTTCTCACAAAGTTAGCTTTCACTTCATCAAAGTCTTCCAGATCAGATTCATAGTCTTCTTTGATTTGCCAGCCTTAAAAGTAGTCTAATCCTTTGTAGTTCCACTAGTTGTGCCAAACTCTCTTATTTCAAAAGTAGTTAATGTGCCAAGCGACTGATCTTTGGTAAACTAATTTAAATTTTGTAATTCTTCAATAGAAAAAACCTTATGATTGTAAGCTTTTGGAAGAGTTCTGAGTACCTTCAATATCACCTCTTTATCATCTATACTTCCACCAAGTCCTTTGATGCGATTGACAGCTTCATTCACCTTTTGCAAGTAGCCAGGCAATGTTTTCATCTTTAGACATTCGTATGGTCTCAAACATGAGCTTCAAATTCTGTATTTTAGCTTGTTTGACCTTATCATCTCCTTCACAAACACTTTTCAACTTTTTCCAAATCTCATTAGAAGTTTTCAAATGCACAACTTTCACCAATTCAGAATTAGTAAGACCACCTAAAAGAGCATGTTTAACCTTACCATCAATTTCATGAGCTTTGATCTCATCTACAGTGCTTGCAACATTCTTAGGTACAATATAATTAGACTCAATGGACTTCCAAATCTCATAACCAAGAGAAATTAGAAAAGATTCCATCCTTACCTTCCAGAGTGCAAAATTAGATCCATTAAACAGGGGAACATCCTTCTTGTGTACCTTGCCATATCTACCTCAAGCCATTAAGCTCTCTTCTAAGGAACCTTAATTTGATACCAATTGTTGAATGCACAAGGGGGTGAATTAGTTGTATCAAAAATTTCAAACCCTCACAAAGATTGAGATCCACATTAACCTTTAAACATGTTACGATGATTAAGCATGAAAAGCAAATGATTGAAACTGAATCATAACAACACCACACATAAGAGAACAACATATTTATGTGGAAAAACTTAAAAGGGAAAAACCACGGTGAGGATTAGATCATAATATAATGTAGTAGCAATACAAAATTATAAAATGCTCACTGCCAAAGGGCTCACTGCCTAGGGCTTATTGCCCAAAGGAAAGAATGTTCACTACAGGTGGAATCATTATCCAAGTGGACTCACTGCCAACTTAGAAAGAAAGAGAGAAGAGAAGAGTGGCTCACAGCCAAGATTTGAATTTATATAAGTGCATCTAACCTATGCATGGAGTTCAGTTCCAATGAAGCTAAATATTCGCCACAATACAAACAACACCCTTGTAGTAACACTAAAAATAGTAGACACCTTCTGCTCACTGCACATCCTAATACATGCAAGATCTCACTATACTGATCAAATTCACATCACAAACATCATATCCTAAATGCATCTATACATCTACGAACCCTTGACACTTATTTATACCATCATAATTCATGAAAACATTCTCCAAGGTCAGCAACACAACTTAATTCATACATTTCAAATTTGATCTGGACCTAAACATTTCCATAGAGGAAAGGAATGAATGCAGACCATGCCACATCTTAGCACAGACCTAAATTACCTCTTACATATTATTCCATACTTCCTCAATCAAAAAAGCATAACCGAAAATAGTGCAAACAAGAAAGTCGACCAAACTTGAGTTAACACTATAGACTTTTAAGCACACACTTCCTCAAAGGTAAACACACCTCATGGATCTTATACAAATTTTTAACACAATCTAAAAACATCCATGAACATCTTGAAGTCACCTGAATAATAACAAATTTTACCACAACTTTCAACTGAAGAAAGTTCACAATCTACTTACAAACAACACTGTTGAACTCTGCTACATAAGAAATCACTTTCTAGAGTGCATCAAATCATGAACCTTCTAGATTAAAGATAGATAAGGACCTTATAAGCACACATTTAGAACCACAACACCTAAAGCCATTCTGTGGAGAAATGTGAAGCAAAACACTTTCTCCCAGACACATTGCAAACACTATTCTCAAACTAGTGAGCACAACTTTCATTGCACAACAATTCAGAGCACCAAATTATAGATTTAGCATCTTCAGCCACTTCTAAACAACATATCTAAACTACATACTCAGATCTCCAATCACAAAAGAAATGCGGAGCAAAAACTTGAACAACACACTGTTTCCAATATTATTCAAATTTTCTCAAAAGCACTTAGAAACCCAACAACAGAAGCATATCCTCAACATATTCAAAACATCTACCAAGAAACCAAATCACTTTTAGAAAGACAACTTAATCAAACAACAACAACCTCATCAGAAGACACAGTTGACACCAATGACAACACAAGCTTTTTAACATCAATGACAACACCGATTAGCACATATTTGCAACATTCTTCACACCTACAAATACTCTCTCAAGCCCTCTAAGACAATACCTCAAATTATCCATAACATATCTCCTCCCAGCAAGAAAGCCTTGCTTTGATACCACTTGATGCAGTCAAGACTAGGGGTTTTATCAAACTACCCAGTCATGCAGCCAATAACACACAACACAAGCAGAAATTCATTCTTAAATCTAAAATTATTTTCTTAATTTCAAAAACATTAGAATTTACATATTTCCTCCCAGCAAGAAAGCCTTGCTTTGATACCATTCAATGCAGTCAAGACTAGGGGTTTTATCAAACTACCCAGTCATGTAGCCAATAACACACAATGGAAGCACAAATTCATTTTTAAATCTAAAATTATTTTCTTAATTTCAAAAACATCAGCATTTAAAAATTCATTGGCCTTCAAAGTTCCAACATTAAGTGTTACACAACAATATTCAATTGATCATGTGCTTACAACACCAAATCACTCTCCAACAGATATAGATGTCACTCCCAATATGCTATGGTATCACTTCTATTCTAAGAGGAACAAACTACTACAACCCTCTATGTTGAGTCGAATCACCCACATTCCTTCAACGACCCATTGAATATGTAATGGTTTCCATTTCTACAAGGAACTAAAAAATTTGACAGTTGTATAATAGTCACCAAGTAGTTGACCAATTGCCAAATAGTTGATCCATTATAGAATAGAATCGCCACAAGACTTGACATGTGTTGAGTCAAGGATAATTCTCCTAGGTATGAAAATAAATGCTTATTTCATTAGAATCCCTTTTTTAGAAAAATGTCTTCATTGACATTCTTTAGGGTTTGGAAACTTAGGAAGACTTGTTGGCAAATGGAGCTTTCCACAAACTTTGGAGTCCTTCCCCACATTTCAAGCCATCAACATTCTTTAGGCTTATGGTTGGAAAAAATTGAACTTTGAAAACTTAAGGATTCGCCAACTCATGCTATTGGTGAATTATCATGTTAGCAAACCAAATGGTTTGCCAACATAAAGTCATAAGTTTTAAGCTCCTTTATCGGCAAAAATCTAACTACACAAACTTCATCTAAACCCTTGTCAGTGAATAGGCAACTTGTAGAAACTGCAAACTAGTCGAAGACTTAACATTTTCCTCTTATTAGCAATTGCTTCTCTCCACAAACTAGGAACTTTGACTTCACCTTGAAATCCTTATCAAAGAAATGA
The DNA here is from genome assembly GCA_027924645.1 of Cunninghamia lanceolata. Taxonomy (NCBI): domain Eukaryota; kingdom Viridiplantae; phylum Streptophyta; class Pinopsida; order Cupressales; family Cupressaceae; genus Cunninghamia; species Cunninghamia lanceolata. Next base: position 2,768,908 of record BSBN01000665.1, read on the forward strand.
ACCCTTGGTGAACCTAAGGGTTCGTGAACTAGAAGCTTTTCTGACTAAGGTTTGAAATATGGTAACTTTGTCAATAATAAAAGACTTCATTGAAAACTTCCTAACTGAAAGATTCACAACTTTGAGCTCCAACTCTTAGGATTCATCAGCAAAGTGAGTCATTGACAAACCTATGGGTTCATGAACTAGTCATTTTGCCAACTAAGTTTGAAATCTTACAACTTCGCTGACAACCAAGAAACTTCATTCAAATGAACTAAAGTTCCAAACAGCTAACTAAAGAAGACTTAGAAAAATTTCAAACTTCCCTTGAAGTCTTTGTCAGATAAATCGTCCATTGGTGAATCAAGCTGTTGGTTAACTGTAGAATCGGTGAACCGAATAGTTCACGAACTGGGGAATTGTCGACTGGCTATAACTTGGCCAATTTTCAGCCAAATTTTACCAATTGGAAATAGGGGATACCCAATTGGCTCTTAGATACATGAGGATGCTCTTAACTTTGCCAGTTAAATTTGCATTTGCTCCAAAAACACAAAACCAACATTGCAAAGAAAACAAAGCCAAAAACCAACTTAGAAAATAAAATATATTTTTGGTGATATAGGATTGCCAGTAAACCCAAATTCTCTTGCATCATACACCTAGGAGCAATGGATTGTGCCTTTTCTTTGGGCATAGGTTTCCTTGTTAAATATCTAATATATAAGGTACATCTAAATTCTTCCTTTTGAGCTTCAACACACTTGTGCATTTCATGTCCTTACATGTATGATAACATTAACCATCGAATCCCCAAACCCTCCCATTCATCTCATCCATTATCAACACTCCATCCATCCAATTCCTTTTTTCAACCATCCCATAATAAAAACACAAAAACACAAAAATATCAAAACATACATGTAAGCAATAAACCAAATGCAGTCCATCCTTAATCTAGACCAATCTAGTCAAGCAATCTAACCAAATCATCCAAAAGCATACAATGGTTTTGTTTCCAACCTTGTTGTCAATCTAATCAATCAATAAATTATTCAATCATAATCATTGGGATATGCCTTTCCCTCATCAACAACACTGTCTTAATCCATCATCAATCAATCCAATCAATCCAATCAATCATCAATCAATCAATCATCAATTTTTTTATCATGGAAGGGGCAACATCTTGTTTGTCTTTGTGTGATTTTATGTATGTTTGCTTGCTTGTGTGTGTGTTTATCATTTTATCTTGTATTTCCATCAAGTCCTTGCAATGTATTGCTACAAATGACATCATGGTCTTTTGGATATCATGGTGCCATAAGGCATATGTTTGCTTGTGACCTTTATCTTTTAAGTTGGTCCTTTGTGCATGAAACACATCATCACCCTGGTCTTTATACCTTGGTGTATAATGTCTAGTGTTATATTAAAAATCATGATTGCTCACCTAATGCATCATAACTTATCATTCACCATATTTTTATTTGTCCTTCATTTTTTCCTCATCTAATTAGTCTCATCCATTTTGAGAGCATACCCATGTTCTTCTAACCTGGATATTCTCTCAAGGGGATGTCATAATCCCATCATCCCACCTTTCCATTATTCCTCCTTATCACTCCTCCAGGTGGCTAGGACATCCCTTTCCAATCATCCATATCCTATCTTCTTTGAAATGATGTTACTTCTTTTAGCCACAACATCATCTCAAAGAGGTGAAAATATAGACACCTAAAATCAACCACATCGTTTCTTCAACTATCCTAACATCACCTGGACACCCACTTTGCGACACTTTCATCCTAAGACCCTTTCATTCTCCCTTTCATTAGTCAATTAATTAAATAAATTATGTTTATTTAATTAATTATCCCTTCTTCCAAATGAATTAAATAAAAATATTTATTTATTTAATTAATTTTAGTCCATTTATCCATTTCCCAAATTAATTAAATAAATTACATTTATTTAATTAATTTAATCCATTCTTTCCTTTAACCACATTAATTAAACAATTTTGATTTATTTAATTAATTTATTTCTCCCACCTTGTCCCATAATTAAATAAATAATTTTATTATTTAATTATTATTTTTCACTGACTTGCACAAATGTCTTAGCTAACCACATGAGAATAGGTGTTATCCTTCCCATAATATATTCTCACTTACTCTCATCCATCTATTCACACTTAATCATAACCATTAATCCTTGATCCATGTCTCATTTAATCCTAGCCATCCATCTCTAATATAATTCTAGCCATTCATCCTAACATCCAAGATCATATAAATATCACTATCAACCAAGTCATTTCTCCTAGCTAGGAATGAGAAGATATATATCCATAATCACACTAGTTTCAAGTAATGTTATGCTGCTACTGTGAGTAATCAACATAATATCAAATATCATTATCAAGCATTATTGGAACACATCCACCATTGGTCATGGTGCAATAAGGACTATTGTGGTAACATTGTTTTGTTATTTTTGTTTGATTTCTCTAGGAGTTTTCATGGTGTATTGTTTCCATTTTATATTTCATATTTTTTACATCATACATGTATCAATTTACACTTATATTCATTTCTTAACTTATTAATTTAACAAATATTTTAAAATCTCAATTAATACTTTTAAATGAAACTAGAATTGATAGAATTATATTAAGATCTGCATATATATTAAGATATATTTGAATAAGAGATTTTTTACCTCTATATGGTCTTAATGTTTATATAATATTTTTTTTTATTATAGAAATTTCAATGTATGGAGAGTAACTTTGGTACGTAGAAGTTGTAAATATTACAAGCCCAAATTCATTTAAAAATAAAAATACTTAAATAAAGATTATTGATTAATTTTAAAAGTGAATAAACACCAATGAGGGTAAAAGGGTCTTTGAAGGAGCATGAATTAATAGATTATGTTTTTTCAAAAGAGTTTAATTAATATAATAAGAACATCATTGTAATACTTTTAAATAAGGAAAATTGATCAAACCTTCTTATATGATGATGCAAGATAAAAATTATCCAATGAGATTTACTTATTATTATATAAAATTACACTCTTTTTTTGTTTGTGTTTCATAAATAGGACATATTATTGCGTGCTCACCACATTATACTATTTATAAAGAAAAAATCATGGTAGGAAATATTATCTTTTTTGAAATACATATATAATATGAGAAATATGGTATTCTTTTATTCTTTGTCAAATTCACACTTTTTCTAACATCACACCTATGATTCCTTTTCCCTTGTAATTTATATCCAATTTATGCTAACACTTATAATTTTACTCTTCAAAATTATATTTTCCTATAAATAAGATAATATTCCATAAAATTTTAGTATTATATTAGCTCCATTTTCAACATCCAAGATTTAACAAGATTAAAGGAAATATTATTTTTAAAGTATGATAAACTTTATCACTATTGCACTATTGTCATGATCATTTTTAAATAAAATTTTCTATTTTATTTTATCAATGACAATTAGATATAAGAAACTAATATGATTAAATTTAATTTATTTTTTAATACTAATATAAAATTATAAATTAAAAAGATTATTACAAAACTAAAAACTTATTTTTTAAATGAGTAATAAAATTAAAATTAATAACTTAAAAAATAAATTACATTGTTTAAAAAGTTGTTTAGTAATATATATATATATATATATATATATATATATATATATATATAATTGGATTAAGTTTTAATATGAGAAACAGTTACCATAAATTGCAGAAAGAACAGTGAAAATTATAGGGCCTGATCACAGCTTGATCATACGGCCATACACCATAAACTGTATTGGAAAGTAGCATAGTAACAATAAAGGTAGCATAGAAGCACATACTTCTATGCACATGAGATCATTACATATAACAACAATAATCTCAAGACATATTTTTCATTGTTATTGTCTTCCACTTTAAACCAAAAATTGGAGCTCAAAATCACCCAAAACTCAAATCCGAACTTATCTGCTCAAGCTTTAAAATTTTATTTTAAATCCACTCAAACGGACAGTTCTGTAATAAGTAAGCACGCCCAGTTTTGGAAACCATGGCTAAATGTTAAATAGTGATTAATCAAAACAAAAATAGTTTAGCTTTTGTGGGTTCGAATCAAAGCCACCTCTGTAGAATACCCAAACTTACATACAATGCATATAAAAATCCAATTTTACATCTCATTCTTCAATTATCTGTCATTTTTACAGACTATTGCTTATCTCAGATTTTGTCTTCGTCTATCCATAGGTAACAGTGTTGCATATAAACTGTTAAAATTTTAGTATTTATATCTGCATATATAATCGTCATTATAGAAATTGATTCAAGAATACCGAGGTTGGCAGAATGGGATTTATCTTGAATTGAACGAGAGAGTTTATAAGCTTTGATTTTATTAATGCAAAATAGATTCAAGGCATTGCATTCACCTATTTGTGAGTATCAACGATGGATGCTAAAAACATGGATTTTGTAACATGCTTTATTGGTATTTTAATATTATTTTAGTGTTTTAAAAAATTTACACAAATTATATCTAAAAGCAATTTCAATTTAAAAGATACTTCATGGCAAATACTTGGTACAACATTATGTCTTTGTTAATTTTTTCAGTAAAAATTACAGCTTCCTCATTATAAAATACTACTATATCTCATCCTTCTTCCCCCAGAAATAACCTAGGACAAATCCATTACACATAAAATCTGTACAACTGCTAATTTAATTGAAATCCTTCTAAAAGGAAAATGATATAATCCTCAAAGACTTTGCTGTGATTTGAGTACTCAATCATCACAACAGAATACAGATTTTATTCTTTCGATGTTGGTATTGATAACATTGTGGATGTTCCCAACATATTCTACGCTAAGTCTGCAGGTGGACAACTTTGGCTCAATTACTTGAAAAACTAGTGTAAGTAGTGAGCCTCCACTGGAGAGGCTGCTGGACGAGGTTGCCTTATGTAATATACTAGTTGATATAAATGAATTGCCGGCAGGTGTAGTATGATAAGGCAGTATTACAAATCCATAAGGAATGGGAATGGGTAATGAAGAAGCATCCTCACTGTTGAGAGCTTCAACATTTATGTCTGCATATACCACAACATATTGTGGTAAGACCTAATCACATATACCATGTCCATGTTAAATACATCCTTCCACATTCAAAAATTAATTTAGAATTCTTATATCTCCACATGTAACAACCCTCCCTATTGTCTTTGAGAGGCGTTAGGTGAGAATAAAGAAGGTAGATGGAATACGTTGCTTGGGAGGTGGCCTTTATTGATTGGCAGCATTTATATCAATGGTCAGGAATGTCGAATTTAAATTTTTGCCAGTCAATCGTCTGTTCCGCACACCAACAATTGGGTTGCTTAAAGGAAATGTATCTTCTGATTGGACTGGACTCTCATAGTCAGAAACATAGGCCTGAGTGGAAGTCATGGCTCTTAAAGAAGGTTAGTGTTTGGCTTTATGGCGGTCAGAAAATATCTTGTGGAGGAGAAACGCAAGCAGAAAATATCTTGTTGTTTAGGTGAGCGCATTGATAGTCTTGTGGGAGGGAGTCAACACCTCATGGAGAGGCTCTAAAAGAAAAAGGGAAAAAAATAACAAAGGGGGTAGATCAGAGGAAATGGCAGCCAAGCTTCTCGTGTCTCTTCATGCTTTCTTCACGCCTCTGTGTGAGGCTGTTGCAGGGGATGTGAGACAACGTAGGTTGTAGTTAACCTCAGAGCAGAGCTCACAGTCGTCTAGAATTGTGAAAGAAGTACCTTTATAGCCCGCCATTGCAATACAAATCTACTCTTGTTGTGTGAGTTTTGAGTTGAATTGGGGGAATAAAGGGGCAAAAAAGATGGGAATTTTGTCCTCGTGATGAGAAGGGGGCTCAAATTCTGAATGTGCCCAACGGAGTTGGATATGGCGATAGTCACATAATTGGAGTAGGGAGCAGCCAATCAGAGGTGAGCAGTAGCAAGTGCCATTCTCCTTCATACTCTCTAAGTTGGTATGACTTCTCACTCTTGAAATTTGCTATATGGAATTCAAATCTGAATTAATTGATGTACAGTCCATTAACTCCGATTTTTGGGCTTTTCTCCCCCTTATCTGCGATTCTATCAAATTGCATTATTCCCAAATTTGTTGATGGGATTAGTTGAAAATAGCCAGCTTTGAATTTACATAGGCCAAACTCGTCTGCAAGAACTATCTATTTGTATTTTCTCGTTTAGGAGATTGTGTCTATGGGTATCTAGTTTATAAATGATTTTTTTTATGTTCTATTTCCTTACCATTTTTCTTGATATACTTGAGTGAGGTTATAGGTTTGCTTCGATGTGAGGTTTGCTTGTACCTTATTATAAGAATTGTAAATATGGGTCATGTACCCTCTGCAATGTACTCTAGATTGGCAAATATGGGTCATTCTAGAATTCACCCTAATATAGCACATCATTGCAGTTCTGAACCCATTATTGTAGCATGGGTATTTGATCCTATTTCACTCTCCCACACGTGGTCCCATCACTATTACACCTTGGCTCCTTGGATATCGTGATTTAATATTTTATGTATTAGGTTTTGATTGCATGTATCTATGTGGTTATTCAGAATAAAATGTGTTTCATCCTCGACTTCATTTAAGTTACACAGCGTATAGATTTTTTTTAGTTTGTGAGAATGAATTCGATGGGTAAATCTAGCGGCTTCTCTAAAGTTTAGGTGAATTGATAATTAGCTTTACAATTAATTGTCTTTATAGTGTGGATAACCTTATTCAGGTCAGTTTGATGTTATAGTTTCTGGGTACTAAGGTGTATGTGAACCCTCTGTGTTCAAGGGTATTATATTTCAAGCTACCAAGTAGGAGCTCACCAGTCAAGCAATTGTCAAACAGGTTGAGAATCCCAGTGACTTGGGATTTCACCTAATTAGAAGTGAATTCACACTAACCATTTGGAATGGTACAATCTTGTCTAAGCAAGAAAATAGTTAGAGGGAAATCTCAGGGAGGAAATTTACTTTACTAAGAGGAGAAAACCAAACCCTAAAGGAAGTCCGTGTACAAAAATAAAATGCAACTGTCCTAAAATATCTCAAAGCTTGAGGATGTTGAATATATAGGTTACTAACTTTGGTTTGGAGCAATAAACGTGTATTGAATCTGTTCTTACATGCTAATATAAATCAAAATTAAAACTTAAATCAAACTAAATATTAGAGATGGAAGAAGTAGCAAGAAGAAGAATGACATAAGAGATATCTTGGGAAAACTTTAACGGGTAAAATACCCAACCTCAAATGTAGATCTCACCATATTAACTTTGAACAAGTCTTATAATACAATGCAAAGACCCCACAAATTTTGTAGCACTTGTATCGACACTTTGACAACATACTAATAGCTAATCCCACACTCTAAACTTGCATTGCCTGCAATACCATCCAATGCAATGCTAAACCTCTACCCCAAGGCCTATATTTATAGGATGTGAGGCATCTAGGAAACCATTTTTTGTTTCCACAAAACCATGGGCTTCCAAAGGGGACATCTAAGTCATGGTTAGGAGGACCATTCAAATTGAAGCACCATCTTTCATTCATGCAGGTGCAACTCGTACCATTTGAAGAGTCAACTAGTCAAACTAGGTGCTCCAGTTGGAAGATGCAACCTCTCTTCCATGGCGACACTCCATCTGATTTACACCCTAGTGTCTAGTACCATAGTAGTCGTGAGTAGTACCTGACATTATATTGGATGAGCATCTCTATGTTGTGACATTGGCTTTATGCATTGTGTGTGGTGTCTGCTCTATGATTGATGTGAGTGTGGCCATCATGTATACCCTTACATTGTTCTTCTATTTGGGCCTTCTGACTACTTCTGAGCATGGTGGGGTGGTCTGTTTTGAGTCCACATGGTTGGGAGGCGTTGCCATCACTATTGGGAACCGGCGAATAGGTTGTCGGAGCACCAACTTGAAGATGTTCTCTTTCTTTTTGTTACTTTATCAGTCATGTACCCATTCAGTTATTGTATCATTCATGGCTATGCCATTATTCTTATTTATCCCTTTATGTAATTTTGTACTCTCTTGTGATAGATGACGTAAATTATGGTAATGAGAAGATATGTGATGTTGCCTCTTCTTTGACTTATGGATTCCAGTGTGGGTATCAAATCCGCTTGTACTATTGTGTTTATGGATTTTTTATCTTTAGAAATGGGATTAGGAACATTTGAATTGATGTTTAGAATGAATGTAGTTTATTAATGTTTCTCTAGAGAGTGATTTAGTCCTCTCCTGTGGGTTGTGTATTTGGCTATACTTGGCCATCAATGTTGTTGACATATCGAATCGACAACCCTCTTATGTGTATATTATCACTTCATGTCAAAAAAAAGTTATCTTGTCCTCTTTTGGCCCTTACCCTTCAGGGTTCGCGGGGTGAGATGTTACATATGGTATCAGAGCCTATGTTTACACACTGAGAGCTCTGGCATACTTGAGCCTTCTATGATTCACTATGTTTGGCATGTGTGGCGTGAGCTTGTTATATTTTCTTTATAGTCTTGATTGCTTTCATGCATTAGCATGGCATTAGTGGGTTAAGTTACAATCCAATTTTTTAGAAATCATGGAGGAAATAGCCTCCTTGGCCTTACCTTACTCAGTGTGACTAGAGTGTTGAGTCTTGTATGTTTGTGGGTGAAAGGTAATTTAGATTGCCTAAATACCCTTGTTTGGACTACTCTTGTAAGCTTTGTGCTATAGATGTAAAGGATGATAGGATGTGGCTGTTTGCAGATGTGGACAAATTAGTTTGATTGTTCCATGCTCTCTTGTAAGTGTTGGATGATTGCTGATTTTTCTTATCACCTCTTAATGTGCTTGAGTTGCTACCATTTATCACCCTTGATAACATATTGAAGTCATTGTAATACTAATGGTGCCTTAAACTATCCCTTAGTAGAATTTTCATGTTTACATATGATGAATATTGGATGGCATGTAATGTCCTGACTTGAGATGAAACATATCTTTCTCTCCTCTTCTTAGTCATTAATAATTGACAAGATGTTAGATCGATGGCTTATGGATTTAATTAGTATGTTAAAGTTGCAATAAGTAAAAGAATTAGTGAACAATAACTTATGTTCGTTATGGTTATGTGAATGAAAGTGATTACATGTTTATTAGTGCCTCCTTATTTAATGAGTTACATGAGAATGGTAATTGTTGTGGATATATCTTGTTGATAAAATTTGATCTCTTCTATTGCATTGTGATTTTTAATGACACTATATAGGTGAACACTTGTACTTTATTGCAAATTGAAAATACTTAATTTAGGGTAATAGGAATGTTGCATACCTTGCTTTGAGTGAACAATTGAATGCCATTGACACGACCATGGTTACTTATGCTTATATATATGGTTGTGAACACAAGGAATGGATTAGAGTTCCTTAAACAAAACTCATTTCATTATGTTATTAGCATTCGATTCTCTTTTGAACCAATGGTATTCCTGTGACTGGTGACACGATGTCGCATTATGTGTCATTATGAGATGTATATCATTATGTGATTATAGAAGTGAATGTAATAATGATTGTAAAAAAAAAAAAAGAAATGTTACTTATGTTTGTGCATTGATGTTAAAATGATAGTGATGATGCTATACATGTTCATACACTATTGTTTTATGTTGATAGAAATTACAAAGTGAATTTATGATGTTACGGGTAATGAGTTTCCCTTGTGAAAAGAGTAAAATTGATATGGCTATTTGGGAGTACCTATTGTTGGGTAAAGTTGTGTATCTTGCATTATGTTGCATAGTCATAGGTGAACTATGGTTATGTTTGGGTAAGAGAAATTGTGATTGTATTCCCTATTATGTGAACATCCATTGATGTATTCCTATTGAGTGTTGTGATTAACCAGTGCTTGAGATATGTGCCCATGGGATGGTGATACTGTGTACCCATCCATGGAGGATATATATGGATTATGTGTATGGGAGAAAACCATACCATGTATGTGTTTTTTGTTGTCACTTTATTGACTACGAACCCAAGGGTTGTTGATAGCTCAATATGTGGAGGGTAGTAGAAGCAACAAAGTTCCTTGGGAGGGAAGTGCATGGGGTACGCATAATGGTGGCATGAAATAACAATGATTGTTTCAACCTCCCGGGAAAGTACTCATTGCTCCCCCTCATTAATGGACCAGATACTTGGTTCATACGGTGTCAGCCTAATTTGCACAGTTCTTGAGGATGATTTTAGTTTGTGGTATGAGCACCTATGATAGCTATGATCTTACCCTAATGTGATTATTTTAGATATGATGCCACCCCCTACTGGTGCTCCGACACAGTGCTGGTGAGGATGCTATGTCACTGATGGTAGAGTGCTGAGCTTGAGGACACGATGCCATGTACCTTGATGCGTGAAGGCGTAGTATATATGTTGTGTTCCTACTTGTGCTGAGAAGAGTGGTTGCTCACACAAAGTAGAGGGTTCGCTCAAGAGGGCCTCGATTACAATCGGTTGGCATGCAAGTGGAATCTAGCCATGTACACCTTTGGCTTGGTGTATTACTGCATATATTTTCTCCGTGGGTACACACTATGTGGGATGTTCCTATGAGTAGGACATTGCATTGCGGTATTCAACTTGCGTGCTTTCTTCACTTGGCGTATACCATGCGTGGTCGCACCGCATGAGGTATGTGACCTGGGTGGCTGACACATTGCTTTTCCATGTGAGGGTTGTGTGAGTAGGCTGCACCCACATGAAGGACTATTGAGACAGTCACACTTGTTTTCCTCCTTCCTCGTGTGGTGACTAGCAATAGTCATGTAGTGTTGTGATGTGTATATTTCAAAGGTTGTGAATCTTCTATTTAGTTATTGGTGACTTTCATTTTGCTTGTGTAGACCGACACCTTGGTTATCTTGCTTGTATTGGTTTAGCCATGGATGATTTTCATTGACATGTAACTCTTGTGGTTATATTTGATTTATTGTTGAAACTATGCGCATTTTCTTACCTTATTGTTGAAATTGAGATTTACTCTATTTTATTTATATTTTGGTGGCTAAACTCATTGACCTTTCTATTTTTGAATGTTGGTCTTTTGTTGTGATGTGATTCCTCATCGAGTATGGTGAGATCCACTCGTTTGAGTGTATATGAAGAAGTAGACGTAGGGAAACCCTTAAGGATGGAGGTATGTGTGAGTTGTTCTAAGCTCTAATTCACTACCTTCCTATTGTTTGACTATCTCTTGGAGGCTAAAACCCTTACACAAACAAGAGATATGTCATTATGACTTGTATGGAAGGGCTCACTAGGTGGGTCAATGCCATAAAGACACATGGATACGGATATTGGACATGGTTATTAGTTATGGACTCAGGGTTACTTTGGATATGGATGGTACTATGATATCCACGTGAACCCCTATGTAGCCTTATGATGTGTATGAGTATGTATGTATATGTAGGTGGTACAATTGTCATATATGTAGTTGTATATTAAAATATAGATGAGAACAAAATTTACATCATTGTGCCTTGCAAAGTGACAAACTATTACATTATATGTAAAGAGATGTCATGCATGCTATGAAATCAGATGTTGAAACTATGTATATGTGTGTATGTATGCTCCATTTTACAAATAGCTACATATGAAAAATTAGAGAACTTGAAAATTTGTTTATTAAAAGTGCATTTTGCTACAATTAATGAGAACATTTTGTGGTTTATGCTGGTATATATGTACAAATTGATGGTTGTTACATTTCCTTGATAGATTATGATATTATTATGATGTTGACATGATTGGTTGTCATGATGGGTTACATGCTTACTGTTGCTTCGACTATGATGTATGTTATATGCACATGTGCTTTAACATGTGATCAGAGTGATGCAAGTATTGAGTATCGACTCCGCCTAGACTCACAGGCCTAAGCATACTCTTATTATCCCCAATGGTTGTTACTGGGGATAGTCACAGTCCCTATACCCTAGCCTAGCCCAATGTACCCTGTTAGTATAGTGTTCTTGTGTTGTTGTCTTATCATTTGATTACCTAATGGTAATGTCTGGATTGCCCCTTATGGCCATGTGTAGTTTTCCAGTGAGGTAGTTGAGGATTTTCTCCTTGGTTTTCGATGATTGTTCAATGTGGTTTCCTTGGCATCATTCTTTATTTTGATTGGAGAAAATTATTTTTTTTGCTAATGTACATTTTGTAGGAATGAGTGCCTTGCCGATTCCTTACACATGTTGTGGGACCCACTGCATGTATTTTTGCATGTGATAACCTAACTTTCTTTTATCGTATCGAGCTTCATGAACCAATGTGTGCTTTGGTTGCATCTTAGCGGTTGCAGTCTTCCAGGAGTAAGCCTAGTCCTAGGGGGTAGGATGTAACAACCCTCCCTATTGTCTCTGAGAACCGTTAGGTGAGAATAAAGAAGGTAGATGGAATACGTTGCTTGGAAGGTGGCCTTTATTGATTGGCAGCATTTATATCAATGGTCAGGAATGTCAAATTTAAATTTTTGCCAGTCAATTGTCTGTTCCACACACCAACAATTGGGTTACTTAAAGGAAATGTCTCTTCTGACTAGACTGGACTCTCATAGTTAGAAATATAGGTATGACTGGAAGTCATGGCTCTTAAAGAAGGTTGGTGTTTGGCTTTATTGCGGTCAAAAAATATCTTGTGGAGGAGAAACACAAGTGGAAAATATCTTGTTGTTTAGGTGAGTGCATTGATAGTCTTGTGGGAGGGAGTCAACACCTCATGGAGAGGTTCTAAAGGAAAGAGGGCAAAAATAACAAAGGGGTAGATCAGAGGAAATGGTAGCCAAGCTTCTCATGTCTCTTCATACTTTCTTCACGCCTCTGTGTGAGGCTGTTGCAGGGGATGTGAGACAACATAGGGTGAGTTAACCTCAGAGCTGAGCTCACAGTCATCTAAAATTGTGAAAGAAGTACTTTTATAGCCTGCCATTGCAATACAAATCTACTCTTGTTGTGTGAGTTTTGAGTTCAATTAGAGGGAATAAAAGGGCAAAAAAGATGGGAATTTTGTCCTCGTGATGAGAAGGGGGCTCTGATTCTGAATTTGCCCAATGGAGTTGGATATGGCAATAGTCACATAATTGGAGAAGGGAGCAGCCAATCAGAGGTGAGTAATAGCAACTGACATTCTCCTTCATACTCTCTAGGTTGGTATGACTTCTCACTCTTGAAATTTGCTATATGGAATTCAAATCTGAATTAATTGATGTATAGTCCATTGACTCCAATTTTTGGGATTTTCTCCCCCTTATCTGCGATTCTATCAAATTGCATTATTCCCAAATTTGTTGATAGGATTAGTTGAAAATAGCCAGCTTTGAATTCACATAGGCCAAACTCGTCTGCAAGAACTATCTATTTGTATTTTCTCAATTAGGAGATTGTGTCTATGGGTATCCAGTTTATAAATGATTTTTTTTATGTTCGATTTGCTTACCATTTTTCTTGATATACTTGCGTGAGGTTATAGGTCTGCTTTGATGTGAGGTTTACTTGTACCTTATTATAAGAATTATAAATTTGGGTCATGTACCCTCTGCAATGTACTCTAGATTGGCAAATATGGGTCATGCTAGAATTCACCCTAATACAGCACATCATTGCAGTTCTGAACCCATTATTGCAGCATCGGTATTTGATCCTACTTCACTCTCCCACATATGTTCCCATCACTATTACTCCCTGGATCCTTCGATATCTTGATTTAATATTTAATCTATTAGGTTTTCATTGCATGTATCTATGTGGTTATTCAAAATAAATTCTGTTTCCTCCTTGACTTCATTTAAATTACACAGCCTACAGATTTTTTTTAGTTTGTGAGAATGAATTCGATGGGTAAATCTAGCGGCTTCTCTAAAGTTTAGGTGAATTGATAATTAGCTTTACAATTAATTGTCTTTATAGTGTGGATAGCCTTATTCAAGTCAGTTTGATGTTATAGTTTCTGGGTACTAAGGTGTATGTGAACCCTCTTTCTTCAAGGGTATTTTATTTCAAGATACCAAGTAGGAGCTCACCAGTCAAGCAGTTTTCCAATAGGTTGAGAATCCCAGTGACTTGGGATTTCACCTAATTACAAGAGAATTCACACTAACCATTTGGAATGTTACAATCTTGTGTAAGCAAGAAAATAGTTAGAGGGAAATCTCAGGAAGGAAATTTACTTTACTAAGAGGAGAAAACCAAACCCTAAAGGAAGTCTATGTACAAAAATAAAATGCAACTGTCTTAAAATATCTCAAATCTTGAGGATGTTGAATATATAGGTTAATAACTTTGGTTTGGAGCAATAAACATGTATTGAATCTGATCTTATGTGCTGATATAAATCAAAATTAAAACTTAAATCAAATTAAATATTAGAGATGGAAGAAGTAGCAAGAAGAAGAATGACATAAGAGATATCTTGGGAAAACTTTAATGGGTAAAATACCCAACCTCAAATGTAGATCTCACCATATTGACTTTGAACAAGTCTTACAATATAATGAAAAGACCCCACAAATTTTGTAGCACTAGGATCGACACTTTGACAACATGCCGATAGCTAATCCCACACTCTAAACTTGCATTACCTGGAATACCATCCAATGTAATTCTAAACCTCTACCCCAAGGCCTATATTTATAGGATGTGAGGCATCTAGGAAACCATTTTTGGTTTCCACAAAACCATGGGCTTCCATAGGGGATGTCCAAGTCATGTTTAGGAGGACCATTGAAATTGAAGCACCATCTTTCATTCATGCAGGTGTAACTCGCACCATTTGAATAGTCAACAAGTCAAACTAGGCACTCCATTTGGAAGATGCAACCTCTCTTCCATGGTGACACTCCATTTGATTTACACCCTAGTGTCTAGTACCATAGTAGTCGTGAGTAGTACCCAACATTATATTGGATGAGCATCTCTATGTTGTGACATCAGCTTTATGCATTGTGTGTGGTGTCTACTCCGTGATTGATGTGAGTGTGGCCATCATGTATACCCTTACTTTGTTCTTCTGTTTGGGCCTTCTGACTACCTCTGAGCATGGTGGGGTGGTTTGTTTTGAGTCCACACGGTTGGGAGGTGTTGCCACTGCTTTTCGGGACCAGCGAATAGGTTATCGAAGCACCGACTTGAAGATATTCTCTTTCTTTCTATTACTTTATTAGTCATGTACCCATTCGGTTATTGTATCATTCATGGCTATGCCATTGTTCTTATTTATTCTTTTATGTAATTTTGTACTCCCTTGTGATAGATGATGTAAATTATAGTAATGAGAAGATATGTGATGTTGCCTCTTATTTGACTTACGGATTCCGGTGTGGGTATCGGATCCACTTGTACTATGGTGTTTGTGGATTCATGTTTATCTTTGGAAATGGGATTAGGAACATTTGAATTGATGTTTAAAATAAATGTAGTTTATTAATGTTTCTATGGAGAGTGATTTAGTCCAATCATGTGGGTTGTACATTTGGCCATACTTGGCCATGAACGTTGTTGACATTCAAATCAACAACCCTCTTATGTGTATATTATCACTTCATGTCAAAAAAAAATTTATCTTGTCCTTTTTTGGCCCTTACCTTTCCGGGTTCACGGCATAGGATGTTACACCACATATATATTTATATTTATTAAATAATATGAAAGGCAGGTCCAAGTTACATCTTGGTTCCTTACTTTCCTATCTTTATACAATATGATATAATAGGGACGTGTCCCTTATAAAACATCCTTATCTTTGTTATCCCTAGTAGTCTTGTGCTCCACACTCCATTTATAGTGAGTTGTGATAGATTCTTCTCTCTACCCTATTTCCTGCTAACATCATCCCTTCTTTTTGAAAGTATGTGTTGGCTTCAAGACATGTAGAATCAATTGCTTGGTAGGATGTTCTTGTATATGATCTTAAGTTGCACTAGAGTAGTACCCACTAATTTTTGGCCTTCCACAATATTTGAATTAGCCCTTGTGTCTAAATGTACATTATCTAGGCCTCTACAAGATTGGTAGGGATTTGCATCTATTGTGCACTTTTATTAGCTTCCCCCTAGTAGTCTAGTCACATGTGCTAGTCATAAGCTTATTACTTCTCTGATGTATTTAATTTGTACCTTTATCTTCTCTCTTTGATCTTGTAGTTGCTAGATCTATGTATATGTGGCCTCTATTTATACCCTAATTGACCCATCCATATCTTTTACTAGGTGATAAGTACCTGCTATTTGTATTTTCTGTGCTTCTATGTGATGCCCCATCATGGAACCCTAGAGTGATCGACTAACAAGAGCAAAATTTATAGAAATAATTTTTTTTTGAAGCAAGTAAATGCATTATTCATTAGATGAAGTTACACTATTAACAATAATTAAACAAGATGAGCAACTAACACCTCTAGGGAACATAACTACATCAGATAAACATAAATTTACAACAATACAACTAATATACATTATAATACAATAGAAGAGGATTACATTATTCATTTGCAAATATGAATAGTCACAAAAGTTTGATTACAAGATTACAAGATTACAAGGTTCATGACCGATCATATTGGTTTACAATAAACAACAATATTATAGAATTTTAAAAGTAGAACACAACTCTGGGGATGCAAGTACAAATTTGGAACTAGAAGCACATTTGCAGTGAACAAGAATAACCAATGGATTAAGCTCTTCCACCCAACTATGTGGAACCCTGAGGTCCACCCCTCTGAGTTAGGAGATAACAATGAGGTTCCACTAAGGCAAGGGATACAAGCAATCAGATACAAACTTGACACAAGAAAAATAGATAATCAAGACAACACATATCAACAAGACAAGACAGTACTCCAGAGGAAACAACAAAAGATAAAGAGGAAGTAACTAAGCTACAGTAGGGAGAGTGTCATCACATGGGTTACCTAGGCTATCTCTCACTAGAAACCAGCCCCCATCTATGGTTACCCTGGCAGCCTCTCTCTATACACCGACCCCATAGGGTGACACATGCAGAGCTGACATATCCTCTCATGGAGACAAGGAGGTTGACCTTGCCAACCAGGCTTTCTCATCCTATCCTTAGCCTGTGAGAGCACTCAAGGCATGGGTGACACATCTTACTTATCTTGTTATGTAAATTACTACCCAACCCACCTAAATAAATTATTAAGTTATCACTTGATTACAACTTCCATGGGGTTACCTAGGCAGCCACTTTGCGCACCGGCTCCACCATAGAAACCACTCTCCTACATGCAACTAGCAACCCCTAACCAACATCTAGAAACTAATTAAATAACATGCATAGACAAGGGACTAAAAGGCATCTATCTTTTTGCAAACCAATACATTACATAAACCATTTCAATGCAAAACCTCAAACAACAAAAGTTTCCCTTATCCACTTCAAAATCTCAAATCTATTAAAACATTTAAAACAACATGACTTAATGTTGTACTGGAACCCAAGAAGCCTAACCTCTGGAGTCAGGTAAATCTTAGCACACAAAACTACTATCCATATAACCATTTTTCGATATGGAAAACAAGGGTTTAAACAACTTAACACTTAATTAGCACAATATGACTCCGAACTAAAGAATAATATAATAAACTAATTACATCATTGCTACTTGACGCTATTAACAAATAATAAAATTTCAAGCAAGACCATATTTAAAATTAACTCAACATAACACCATTGAACAATTTAAAATAGAAATTACTATAAAGCTTTCACTCTCTTTTAAAATAAAATCTAAATATTATTCCACTCTAGAACTATAAATCCATCTAATATTTGTTTATTATTTATTTATTAAAATCGCAATTAATCTCTAATTTATTATTCATTTATTAAATACCAACGTGCCATAGGATAGTATAAACTAAATCATAACTAAACAAATTTATATTAATAAGATAAAATGAGTATAACTAATATTTAACTCAATATTTTTAAATTCTAGAATGTAATACCAATCATCTTTTTTTTAATCACTATCATTACCAACTATAACCTATTAATACTCTAATTTAATATATTGACAAACATACAACCACTAATTAAATTCTATTCTTAGTAAAATATTTCAAATCCATTCTAACACAAATATGAGTTCACCAAATTTTATTTCTAAAAAATCTAGTTAACAAATCTAGTTAACAATTTACCAACTCGAAGTGATATTTACTTAAGTAATGCTTACTAAACATTCATTTAACAATTTGCATCTACTAAATCAACTTTATTTTAATAAAATTAATTTTAAAATAATACGAATCTATCCTAATATTTTATGAGATAAACTGATATTATCTTATCACTATTGCCATTTAATGAGTTTGATAAAAAGAAAGTCAAATTAATGATTTAACTAAAAACATAATCACAAAGCAAGATTTATTAGTTGCTCATGGAGTTACAGATAGAAGTTTTCTAGCTATAAGATTACATTTGCATACATTCTAAATAAATTTAATGGAAATCTCCCTATTTTATTTAAGTGAACTCATGCTAAATTTTTATTTTAGAAGAAGAATCAATCCATATAATTTATTTGGGAGCTTTAAAATTTAGAGATATGAAGAATGAAAGAGTCTTCTAAGGTTTATGATAGAAAATGGTGAATGAGCTATCAGATGGAAGCCAAGAGAGAGAGAGATGGCAATACTAAATACAGAGAGAATGAATCCAACATAAATTTTTAGAGATTCAGAGGAATTAGAGGTTTTCAATTTGTCCGGCAGAGGAGAACTGGCAAGAAGATTCAGAGAAATTAGAGATGACTCAGGCAAGAAATAGATTTCATTATCATTATTATTTTTTCCATCAAAGATTTCAGACATAAAACAAAACTCAGAGAAGGCAAGAAAGAGATTTTATTATCATTATTTTTTTTATCAAGATTTCAGGCAGAAAAATAACTCAAAGAAGGCAAGGAAGAGATTTCATTATCGTTATTTTTTAATCAAGATTTTAGGCAGAAAATAACTCAAAGAAGGTAAGAAGAGATTTGATTATCATTATTTTTTATCAAGATTTCAGGTAGAAAAATAACTCAGAGAAGGCAAGGAAGAGATTTCATTATGATTATTTTTTATCAAAGATTTCAGACTACAAGTTTTGATAAAATTAAAAAGAGATAAGAATAGGTCATACAACAGCCCATGAGGAAGCTCAGAGATAAGTTTTTAGAGTTACCAGACCATCTTTCCTCATGCTGTACGGTTAGCAGGCAGCCAATATACAAGAAAAGATTAAATGTAGAATGATAACAAAAAGAAAAAAATTCAGAGAAGACTAAGATGGGGCCGTATGGCGGCGAGTGAGGGGATTATTAACAACGATTTCTAATATGCCAAAATTGACCCAAGGTAATATAATAAAGTCTAGCAGATAAAAGAAATGAGAGGTGAATACCAAGCAGAGGTAAAATTTTGATAGCATTCCATTTAAATTTCATTTAAATTATGGCTTAAAATCTCATTTTTTGGCAATGGATTCTGAGATGCAATGCTGGGTAAGCAATTTAATGGTATTGAGAGTATCAATGGATTGTCATGATCTATTTGTTTGATAAAAAGAAGTTTGCAGATTTCACATATGGATCACTGAGGCTTGAACAAAACAAAGGAAGAGAATCCTAAATTTCTCAAGAATGGAAAAGCAAACTATCAAATACAGAGTTATAGGGAACTTTGAATGGTGACAGGAAGACAAAGAGCCCACTAGACTAAAGAGACAATTTCAATTACACACCAGAGATTCAACATGAAATTTAAACTAAAAAGTCTAATACAAGAAGCATACTTGGAATTTCGATCCCAGGCTTCAAATTCCTTCAGCTTCCTCTAATTCTTCCTCCATTTTCCATAACAATTTCTTCCCCCAATTTCTATCTATTTTCCTAAGAACTACTCTCTCCTCAAAATAAACCCCCCCAGAAATAAAAATAGCTAAAACTCATAAATTTCCACTATCATGAATCTGTTACAGAGAATCCCACTACTTAGAAGAATTTAAAATTTTTACTTTACATAAAGATTCCCCAAATCTAGAATCTTATTCGACAACTAACAAACATTAAATTATTGACTTATATTATTCTATAAATAACTATATACTAATTAACCATAATAAAAACTTATGACTCATATACTATTAAAAATATTAAAATAATTAATTTAATCTATATTAAAATTACTTAAAAAATATTCCAAATTTCTTTAATACTCTATGACTAAGCCAAGTACTATTATATTTGACATATTAATAACATTATTAATATAATATTTAATACATTTATAAAATACACATTGGCTTAATAAGCAAAACTCAACAATACCTTTACAACCACATGACGATCAAAACTGAGACAAGAATCCCAGAGTGACATCAAGACCCACAACCTTAGACTGAAAATAGAGACTGACCTAAGAAAACCCCATGTTATCTCCCATCAACATGATCCATTGGTGTAAGGGCATGCTCAGACCTGCTATGTCAGGTGGAGTCGATGCCCGGTACCTGTAACCTGCATCAAAATGATAGGTTGTATACAAACATATGCAAATATAACAGACACACAGAGTCAGGGAATCACAACATAGTAGGGTGCTCAAATGAGAAATACTACACGATCCCTGCTCTCAAGCATAGCAATAAACATAAACATTTCTAGCTAACAATCAGATAACATTCAATCTAGAAAACATAGTAACATTATTCTACATAATCATTTAACCATCAACTAATCATGTCAAAATACATCATAAACTGTAATATCACTAATGTCATCATAAAACTCATAACACATGTCAAAACCTCATTAGTCAAACATAGTTCATCATGATCATAATAAGCATAAACCATATGTCTAATAACTCAAATGTCTCAGAAATGTCTAAATGCAATAGAAGAACTATCAATTGTCACAAGCCAAAAATGAGGGGCATTACATTCTAAATGATTGATTTGGTCTTTTTATATTCTTTGTTTTTGTTGGCCATTGTAGACAAAACTGATAAAGGATGTTCACATCATTTATTATTTGTTGTTGTGTTCTTATGTGGTTCTCTAGTTGAGTGTGTGATGCAACACACTTCTTCTTGGCATCATCCATCCCATTCTTTGTCATTTTTGTAGTAACATTTTGTTTGATTTTCATCTCCTAATGATTCATCTCCACTTGTAAGCTATTCACTTATTGTTTGAATTTTTTTGGCCGTGGCAATGTTGTATACCTTTGGATATGTGGTATCTTGCTCTATATAACTGTTATGGCCTCTTGTATTCTCTCTGTACTATCCACATGTTGTAGAATATTTTCCCTTCTAGTAGCATGCAATATGTCCCCTAATTGAAACTTCGTAATGAGAGAGATTGTGGATAGGTTTACCTGTGACCCCAACAACGGTAGTTGTAGTGTCTGCAATGTAGGCATAGGTTAAATATGTTTTTGTTGTGCTAAGAAATCCTTAATGGACTGTATTGGGGATGTGGTAGAAGAGGATTCCCTGGGTTGAGATACTTGTTGTTGTTGTTTAGATCCTTCCCCTTACTCAATGTGCAGAGGACTTTGCGGAGAATGTGTTTCTTGTTCTTGTTCATGATTTCTCTCCTCTTGTTCTATTGTGTTATATACTTTCTGTGTTATCAACTCTATTTCTTCCTATATGTTTCTTTATCCTTCTTAGCAAGCTCCATGAGAGTATCTACTCTTTGTTTTGTTCTCATTTCCTTGGCTGACATTTGGGCCAATTTCTCCTTCTTCATAGATAGAGTTGGATCTATTTTCTCCATGGCCTCCTTTATCATTTCCTCTTCCAGTGCTAATGCTTTTTCTCTTTTCTTCCTTATAGAATCTGCTAATTCATCCAAGAAGCTCTCCATTATCTCTTCCAAGGTCTTGTCAAACCTACGGATGTATCTTATCATTGATGGGATTAAGGTGCCATGTTAACCTTGTAAATCCTTATAATTATTATTCCTAATATTGTTTGTAAATCACCCATAAAGGATGTACAAATTTCACTAGAAGTGGTAAAAATTATTTATCGGGAATGGTAATTATGGAGTTACTGCATTGGTAAGTTCCAAATTTACCAAAGGTAGTTATGGAGTAACACTTATTTATGGTAACTCTAAAAATTGAGAGTAATTAAGGGTAGGCACCACCTTACAGGTATCTACTATTTTTGGTAGTTATGACACCCGTCATAAAGTTGGTAAGAAGTTGTTAGAGAATCTATGATAATTGTAAGTTGTCATAAGATTCTATGACAATATAACAACTTATGATGGATACTTATTGCTTATAAGTTGCTATACTTAGCTCTAGACACCCATATTGGAAAGATACTATTCGAGTGGTGTTACGATGGAATCTATGATGGTTATGACATTTATTACCCCATCAGTGCCTATTCTTGTCCATAAGCACCCAAGTTTGCATGGTTGACTGTTGACACGTGCCCGTGTGAGCATTTAAGAGGTCATAATGTTGCATGTTAGAGTTTTCAAGGAGACAGAGAGTGGATGCCTAGTTTGGGGAGTGAAATACCTTAAAACAATGATGGGTCCCAGCAACTAAGCCATGTTAGGTACCTATGTACAATGCAATCTATCATAAGGTGGAGAAAGAAAGAAAACCTTGTGGGATAAAATCTTCCCTCCAAAAGAGAGAAAATAAGAAATTTTTCTTGACACATCCCAATACAATGAAGAAAACTATTGAATGATGTTGGAGTAGTGGAAGTGCTCTTGACATATCTCTATGGAAATGCTCTTGACACAACACAATGGAAGTATTATTGACACAAGTTGATAAACACCCCCATAATACAATATTTTTATCTCAGATATTTTATTGCTATTTTAGAAGCCACCCAAAAAAATAGACAGTGAAAAATTGCAACTTGTGCAAGTTTACAAGCCAAATCATTCCTTTATAACACATGTAGATTTTTACAAATTTTTTTAAAAATGGCTTATCTAGAACTTATATTTGTTGACAAATTTAGATTCTTTGCAAAATTCTGATAAGTTTAAAAAAATCTAAATTTGTCAACAAATTTAAGTTTTGGGTTATTTTTAAAAAAATTGTAAAAATCTTTGTGAGTTACAAATGGATGATTTGGCTTCCAAACTTGCACAAGTTGTAATTTTTCCTTGTCTATTTTTTTCTTGGGGGGGTTCTAAAACAACAAAATAATATGTGGGTTAGAATACTGAATTATAGGGGGGATTCATTGAGTTGTGTCAAGAATACTTCTATTGTGTTGTGTCAAGAACACTTCCACTACTCCTTCAACATTTTTTCTGCATTGTATTGAGATGTGTCAAGAACACTTTCTTATTTTATCTCTTTTGGAGGAAGGTTTTTCTCACAAGGTTTTTTTTTTCTCTACCTTATGAGGGATTACATTGTACATGGGTACCTAACATGGCCTAGTTTCTGAGACCCATCATTGTTTCACTACTCCCTAAGTTGCACTTAAGGGGGGGTGTTAGTGTGAAAAGTGACATTATCAATCTAGTTATCTTTTAGCATGTCTAGGAGATTTATACTCACACTAACTTAAGTTAACTTAGGTTTTTTAGCCTTTGTCTAACATCATGTGCTGAAGACATGTGTAGTCATATTTGTGAGACACCTATTGCGTGTTGGATTGCCACTTGCATGAGCACTTGTCACCTTTCTCACAAGTGTCACACCTTTTAGAGGTTAGTCAGTGGTTGAGTACGATCTTCTCACCTTCTCATGTTTGCCTATTTAATCAAGACTTCTATGTACAAATTTCATTTATATTTTGGCAATATCAATAGATTTATTATGTGCAAATAGTTTGTGGTTGTATTCTTTCTTGTTGATCTTGGCTAATCCCAACATGGTATCAGAGCCATGCTAGCAAAATCCATCCCTTATAGCAAATCCTACACCTAGCCTAGTAAAAAGTTCCTCATAGAGCCAAATGGACATTGCCATTGAGTCTAGAAGGCCGGAGATAGACAAAATAGCTTATTGTTTCATCAATTTTTTACACAAGAAAAAATTTGTAATTTTTTTTAGGCCATCTTCCCCCATACCGTACAAAATTGTATTGATATTTTTCAAAAAAAAGTAATTTTTTTTTGGAAAATCAGATTTTTGCAGGTCTGTGGCAAAATTTTAGGACAAAATTTGTAGATTTTTTGGCCTTTCAACCTCTCTAGGCAGCCTTCTAGTTTGATTTGGGGTTTTTCCTTGCCCTATTTCTGATATGGCAAATTTTGGATAAAATTTGGTGAAGATTGTTTTTTTCTTGGCCTACTAGCCTCTTCATGTGATCTTGTTTGAAGATTTTCCTCTAATTGCTTCACTTTTTGTTTAACAAATTTGGGAAAAGGTTCTTGTTTGTCATTTTTCAACTATTGCAAGTGATTTCTTATTGAAGGCCAAAGCTCTAACTGGTCGTTGTTTCACATCTGGTTGAGGATTTGGACTGAATTCTTTGATTGCAAAAAGCACATTCAAAGTTTCGATCATGTTATTTTGTTATGTATACACTAACACATACATGGGCATCCAAGTACCCATTCATGAGATATTAGAGACAAATAGAAAATACATAGGATTGCAAGGCTATATCACCTAATCCTAATAGTAGATAGAGAAGGCCATTGCATTAGACCTGTAAAAAGTGTTAGAGACAAATATGTAGATATGTTATTCTATTATGGTTCCATGTGATTGTATCATGTTAAAACTACCTTCAAGTGATTCTTTTAAATACATGTCCTAGACACATAATTGAAAGACTTTTAGGATGCACTGCCACTTAAAAAAATAAAAATGTGTACACATTAGTTAATTCTAAGACCCCTAAAGAACATAACATGCACATAATGTGTTGCAAAAAAAGAGAAGAAAAGTTGTAGAATATGTAGTTTTTTGGTCTACATTAGTATACATTGTCTTGCTACTTAGACAATCCA
Source organism: Cunninghamia lanceolata (assembly GCA_027924645.1). Classification (NCBI taxonomy): domain Eukaryota; kingdom Viridiplantae; phylum Streptophyta; class Pinopsida; order Cupressales; family Cupressaceae; genus Cunninghamia; species Cunninghamia lanceolata. The sequence goes on from BSBN01000665.1 coordinate 2,794,023, forward strand.
TCCTAACTGGTATGAATGTAAATTTGAAGTCTAAAATTTATATATTATTTTTTTAAGTAACCAAATTAGGTTGATGTGTTGCAAGACATAAATATTTTATCAAAAGCTTAAATATAAGAAAAAGATAGATAAATCATAAATTACAATGGACTTGTTTGCATCTCTAGAATGGAGGTTAAATAAAGGATCTTGAAGGTGAAAATTGAGACAAATAGTTACATTGATTACTCTTAAGAATGTAGACTCTATGTTGGGTCATCTCTCTCATGAATAAGACTACATATATTTGATTTTTATAATGAATAAGATATAGTAGAGAATCATCATTTTTTCTAAGAAGATATTAAAACATGCCACAAATTTCATAATACATGTTATACATCTAAAAAAAAAATCCTCTTCTAATATTTATTTATTAGTGTAGAGTCTATAAATGCACTATCTTTCAAGACAAAGCGTTATAATTCCATGCAATTTTTTTAAAAAGATACATGTAAATGGCCCAAAAGAAATCTACTTTGAATTAACACACCCAGTGCCACATAAATAACGGCTGCTATTTAGAACATTCCCAATGTTTTGCACATATTTTGTTTTGTTGTGGCAGTTTTTCAAAGCCACAAAGATTTTAGATTTCTGAAATACCTGGCCATAACCTTTAGTTTAGATTTAGAACTTTAAAAAACTTAAATTCCAACTTGCATGAATATGATCAAATCAAGGTTGTCACTAGCATTAGAATCATTTCAGAAATTAGTAAATGATAACAAGAGGCACTTCGTGGACTTAAGATAATCCTTTTGGTTTAGGACGTGCATGTATTCATAAAAAATTGTAGCTTTGATTCACTGCACAGTGTTACAAACAAAATTACTCATTTCTTTTGGTGATTTAGCTAGCCAATTAGTAGTAACTAGTTGAAAAGTACCTGTTAGAGATGAGCCTGAACCTTCACTACTAGAGCTATCCAATACACTGATGCTGTTGCTGGCTATGTTGGTAGATGAACCTTGTGGCAATATTGTAAATGCGGAAGGGAGAAGTGCCATGGAAGAAGGATCTTCTCCCCTCATTACATGGGTAATTGCTCCAACATCTAAGGGCGACTATACTATTAGAGATCCAAATGCATATGTGCAACTCTCCTGTAGTATGAAGGATTCCGTATTCTATGCCTATAAATTATAATTGAAATCATATGTTAAATACCATGAAATAGGTGAACTAGATGATTGCAACAATGGTTCAGATACTTACCGTCACATGATAAAGAGAAATGTAGTTCCCAAGTTGCAATTTGTTTGATTTCTTGCATTGAATTTCCTTCAAAGGACACTTCCCACTAAACCAAACAAATAAAAATCAAGTAAAGTATCTGAATAAGAAGAGTAAACTAAAGTAAACTAGATCTCATTTGTTTGTCTCTTGGAAAATAAAAAAAATTGTTAGTAAAATAATTTAGGTGGCGAATAATAGATACATTCAAAAATATAAAATTAATCACTTGGTGAATGTGCTGATGATTTTTTAAAAAATTATAATGTGGTTGGTGAAAATACCATATGCTAAATGATAATGATTAAGTCACTTGCAAAATTATAGCTTTAAAATATTGAATAAATTGATAAATTTACATCATCATAAGATTTTAGATCAATGACTTAAGTGGTATTTCAGGTTGAAGTCCTGACATATCCAAATTTGAACATAAAGTTTCCAGAATAGAGACAAGTGTCAATGAGTGAATGATTCAAATTAACCTTATTTTTACAAATATTCTGCATACTGATTGTTTCAGAATTAACCAATAATCATAAAAAATAAAAGTTCTAGAATTAAGTTGATAACAAAATAAAATAAAATAATAAAACAAAATTTTAAAAGAGATGACTATAATTACAATTTACATACATATTATAATAAATTTACATTGTCAAATGATCGTAGATCAATGACTTAAGATCTATTATGAACTAATGTTCTGACACACCAAAATTTGAATGTAAAATCTCCATAATAGAGACAAGTGTCAACTATTGAGTGTTTCAGATTAACCTTATTTTTCATAAATATTCTACATAATGATAATTCCAGAATTAACCAATAGAATTATGTTATTAACCAAAAAATAATAATAAATTAAAAAATTAAAAGGGATGACTATAATTACAATTGACATACATATTATGATTTTGTAATCAAATTTCATCATCAGATGATCGTAGATCAAAGGGTTAAGTTCTATTCTATGGAAAAGTTCTTACACACCCAAATTTGGACATAATGTTTCTAGAATAGAGTGTTAGACTCTGCAAAGATGAATAACCCAGAAAACTAGTGCAAATTACTAGATATCAAACTGTGAAAGCAAATGATATGAGATCAAAATAACAACACAAATTTAGTCTCCAAGAGAGTAATGCAAATACTCCAAAAGAAAAATAACATTAAGAGAGAAAAAAAAGAAAATAGCTCCATAATCCAATGTAACCAACTAGCTAGGAGGTGAGTATATATAGAATATGAGAGAGGGGAGAGGTGGAAAATGCAACCACTCGGAAGAGTCCACCATAATAGCCTAAAATAGGCATGTATAACTCCCATGGAAGATACTGACACCTTGCACCCACTCACACTAATACTCACTTGATTAATCATAAGAACTCTTAATTATATGTGTAGGAAAAAACATAGGAATAGGAAAATAAATAACCCACTAGGAAAATAAAAACCTACACTAACACTCCCCTTAAGAACAACTTAGGTGGATGAAAAGATGGGTCCCAAAAAGTGAATTCTGATAAGATAATCATACACATAAAAATCCCCTTCAAAAAGAAGAATCCCCCTAGTAAAGAGAAAATAACCCCCTAAATAGAGAGAAGTGACACCTTAAAGTAGAGAGAGTCAGGACTTCAAGTTAGAGGACTAAGAAGCCCCCTAGAAGATGAGGCACCCAACACCCTCAACAAAGCTCGCAAATGAAGATACTTTCTTTTTGTTAAGGGTTTGGTAAAGATATCAACAATCTGCTCAGAAGTCAAATAGTAGTGAAGGTCGTTGGTGTGGCCATGAATGAGCTCCTAGATGTACTACATGTGGACCTCAATGTGTTTGGTCTATTGATGATGGACTATATTTCATGAGATTTAAATAGCACTTTGGTTGTCACAAAATATGATAGATGGTCATTTGATCTAGATACCAAACTTGGTGAGAAGATTCTGAAGCAAAATGGCCTTAGTGGTGGCATTCACATCCCCCTAATACTTAACCTCTGTTGAAGATAGAGCAATAGTAGATTGCTTCTTTCTCAACCAACAAACGAGACCTAAACCAAGTGAGAAGCTACAACCAGAAGTAGATAGTGGGAGAGAGAGAGAGAGAGAGAGAGAGAGGTGGGGGAGAGTGGAGATAGAGAGATTGGGATATAGAGGGAGAGATAGACATGGGGAGAGAGATAGGGAGAGAGAGAGGGGTAGAGATTGAGAGATATAGATAGAGGGATTCTTCATTCTTCACAAAATACAACTCCCTTGTATGTAGGAGAAAGAAAGTCTATTTGCATGTAAGAACATGATAAGTGTAACTCCCACTATTGGCCTACCAACTAAAACCCCCTTACTCAATGCCATTCAACATTATTCTAAGTATCACAAAGAATAATACTTAAATAATCTCTCAACCACATACATGGTCATCCAAGTACCCATTCATGAGATATTAAAGACACCTAGAAAATACATAGGATTGTAAGGCTATATCACCTAATCCTAATAGTAGACAGAGGAGGCCATTGCATTAGACCTATAAAAAGTGTTATATAAAAATATGCATATATGTAATCCTATTTTGATTCCATGTGATTGTATCATGTTAAAATTACCTTCAAATGATTCCTTCAAATACATGTCCTAGACACATAATTAAAAAAATTTCAGGATGCACTGCCACTTAAAAAATTAAAAATGTGTACACATTAGTTAATTCTAGGACCCCTAAAGAACATAACATGCCCATAATATGTTGCAAAACAAGAGAAGAAAAGTTATAGGATATGTAGTTTTTTGCTCTACATTAGTATACATTGTCTTTCTACTTAGAAAATTCATCCTAACTAGTATAAATATAATTTTGAATTCTAAAATTTATATATTATTTTTTTTGTAAGTAACCAAATTAGGTTGATGGTGTTGTAAGACATAAATATTTTATCAAAAGTTTATAAGAAAAAGATAGATAAATCATAAATTACAATGGACTTGTTTACATCTCTAGAATGGAGGTTAAATAAAGGATTTTGAAGGTGAACATTGAGACAAAGAGTTATGTTGATCACTCTTAAGAATGTAGACTCTATGTTGGGCCATCTCTCTAATGAATAGGTCTACACACCTTTGATTTTCATAATGATTAAGATCTCACAGATGCCACTAATCTCATAATACATTAGACATCTAAAAAAAAAATGCTTTTCTAATTTTTGTTCATTATTGTAGAGTCTACAAATGTACTATCTCTCAAGATAAAGTGTTGTCACTCTAGGAAAAGTTGATGAGAACATACTAGTAAGTGGCCCAAAAGAAATTTCAAACCAAAAGCAAGCCTAGTGTAATTGGAGGAATAATGTGTCCATTTTGTATATAAATATAGTGCTTCAATTGGTGTTAAATTCTTACAAAATGCTCCTCTAATTTTACTTCATTATTTTAGAGTCTATAAATGCAATATCTCTCGATAAAGTGTTCTAACTCCATGCAAATCTTGGCCCAAAAGAAATAATAAGTCCATCTTCTATCCTTCAATTAGTTTTGCATTCTTATTGAAAATAGTTCTTCTCATTCATCCAAATTAATTTTTTTTGTAGGCTTTGTTGATCTAAAATCTTAGAATACTTTTGCTCAACATAAACATACATGGCATATTAATAGTTATGCCAACTTAAAAAAACTTAGGACTTTAAAAAACTTAAATTCTAACCTGCATGAATATGATCAAATCGAGGTTGCCACTAGCATTACAATCATTTCATTACATGCATTAGAATTTCTTCAACAATTGGTAGATGATGACAGGAGGCACTTCATGGACATAGGATAATAGGACTTATATGTATTCATTAAAAATGCATCTTTGATTTGCTGCATAGTGTTGCAAACAAAATTACTCATTTCTTTTGGCAATTCAGCCAACCAATTAGTACTAACTAGTTGAAAAGTAGTTGTTAGAGATGAGCCTGGGACTTCATTGCCAGAGCTATCCAATACACTGGTGCTTCTACTAGCTATGTTGGCAGCTAAACCTTCTGGCAATATTGTAAATATATAAGGGAGAAGGACCATGGAAGAAGGATCTTCTCCTCTCATTGCATGGATAATTACTCCAACATCTATGGGCAAATATACTATTAGAGATCCAAATGCCTTTGTGCAACTCTCCTACAGTATGAAGGCCTTTGTATTCGATGCCTGTAAGGGTAAGTGCAAAAGGATTGGGGGCCAAAAAGTGGCCAAATTATTTTCAAATTAATTTAATGCATAACGCGAGCGCGTTATAACGCGTTCGCGCTATGGTTTGGTAATGACAAGCCTAAGGCTCATCAAAACCAAACCATAATGTGCTCGCGTTATAACGTGAGCGCATTATGAATTATTATAAATAAATAAAAAAGCTAAACATCTCATTTCATTTCTATTTTCTCCTCTATACCCGCGGCCTACAAACCCTAGGAAGCGTGCTCGCATTTTGGGAAAATCAATTCAACACAAAAATGTTGCTGATTCATCAACAAAATGTTGTCACAATGTTGAGCACGCCAAAGGAGTGAGTTTTATTTTTTTTGTTTGAATTTCTTTCTAAATAGGTAGGTTTGAGTTAATTTTTGATGTATATTTCATTAATTGTTAGGAAATGTTAATGCACCTCCTACTCCTCCTCTTCAAAATCCACAAAATCCTGAGGAGGAAATACTTGTGGAACAACAACTTCCTCCATCCATTCCTCGACATGCCCCTGGAACACAATAAAATATAATGGGGCAAATTGAAAACAACAAAAAAGAAATTGAAGATATAATTGCAAGGTTGAAAGATCCTTCCACTTCAACCTTGCATAGGTCCACACTTGCTGAATCTCTTGACTTCACTACCAGAGCTATCCAATATCTAGTTGGATGGATAAAAGGAGAGAGTTTAGAGACTATTATGTAGACAAGTTGTCATACCAAGATGTGAAAAAATTACAAATTACAAATTACAAAATTAGACTTGTGTTTGATTTTCATAAACCCACAAACAAATCAACCTCCACCCATTACATGCAAGAGGTTCCCTATCCATTGGTGCAACAACCAAGCAATAAGGGCCAATTTTGGGCAGAGGTGGTGGATGGTTTTTGACCATCCTCCATGCAATAATAATGAGGTCCCGCAATACTTTTTGAGGAAACTCTACTATGAGTTTGTCCTCAATAAAATGCCAAACTATTTTGATATGCGAGATTTCCAGGGTAGAGGTGGGGGGTCAGCACAAGACAGACCAGAGGTACGTGTTGACCCACAGTGGGTAGTGAGATGAGTAATCAACAGACCAACCAATGAGCATGTTTCTATCCCTTCGATTGTGAAGGAGAGTGTTGAGGTCGATACACTTTAGTCCATTAGTGTCTTGACCCAGAGCATCATAGAACATGCCAATCCTGCAACACAGAGTCAGTTGGGAGATAGTGTTAGGAGTAAGGTCCCACCCCATGCTTGTCAGACTTGCAGGTCAGCCTGTGGTTATGACCCCATGGATAGTTAGGATGCAGGTGCATAGGCTACATTTGCAGCTGAGTAGATGGTGATGACATATACCCTCCTGAGTGAGACTTTTGGCCTTGATAATCAGGTAAATATTAGCAAGTTTATTGAATTTAATTTATTAAATTTCATTTTTGAAATGCAAGATTAACTAATTTAGTTTGATGATTTTAATGAAATTTTAGGGTCATAGCATTGATGCAATTTTCAATGGTTCTCCACCTGCATATTACACTAGATCATCTATTGTCAGGGTATGTAAATAGTAAACAATTATAAATATTACATGTGAATAGCATCGTTATATGAATGGTATTCTAATATCTAATTTTGGATGTTGAATAGGTTAATATTGAAGATTTCATGGCAACACCTGCCAGCGGTGGTGGACTTCAAAGCTTCACGGAGGTAATAAAATAAATAGTTTAATGAATGAATTGTACTTACTAGATTTTTGTATGTGACTTGTGTCATTTATTATGTGTGCTCCCATGTTTAGATGAACCTGTGTGTATGTTGGGAGCCATGATTTGCATCACTATTATAGTTTTCATAATTGAATAATGTTGTTTTATTTCTAGATGATGCAGGCTGTGGAGACACCTCCTGATGTTCATAGGGCAATGGAGTATGGTGTGACCTCTGCGATTCATAGCTCCATGACATTGATTGGGGTATGAGGCAGATTAGTAAATTTCAATTTACATTCATTGTTATAGTTGTTTATTTTTGAAAAATCAAAAGATTACTGATTTGAAGTTTAATTTCTATCTGAATGGTTTCTCTAGGACATGACATCACTACGACCTATTCCTACTACTGAGGCAAGTGAGGAGATAGATTATATGGTAGTAGTAATTGATTATTTTGTTAAATGTTTCATTTTTTATAACATGTATTTTCTATATATTAATGTCTATACTTTTTATTGTAGCAGCTAAAGATGTAGGAAGAACTAAATAGGAGTAGCCCTTGGGTTTGTAGTAGACCACCCACATGTGCATCTCCATCCCCTAAAAGATCAAAGGCTGCCCATGATCTATTCTCTTCACCAGCTAGAGGGGAATGACTTTTTATTGTGTTCCTTTATTGCATACCTATATGGCATTTGTGGACATATATATTGTATTGCATATAGTTGACATTGTATGCCTATATGACATTCTTGTAAGCCTATATGGCTATTTTGTATATATGTTATACTTATATCGATAGATATTGATGTATGCCTATATGGATATTTGGTTAATACAAATCTTTTTTATTGATGGCATCCATACTTGCATTATAAATCCACATTTGAATGGATATTTGTAGATGGCTACTTCAAATATTTAAAGTCTAATTGTATTACATAGGATGTTTGTTGATCCAATAAGTTAGCTATTGTTATTCAAGTATCACCTAAACTTGATTTTGGAACTAAAAGATAAAAGTTGTATTTAAAAAAAAAAATGAATCATCATGTTGAACAGAAAATATTAATATTCTTTATGAGTTGCTTAGTTAAAAATATTCGAATGAGTATGCTGATCCATATTCTTTATGAGTTGGTCAATTGAAAATATTTCTTAATTTCTTGTTATTATACCATATTGGAATGCAAAGAGTATGTTTGTTGTTTTGAATAAGATAGTCAAAATCATATGCTTATGAGCACCTGATGACCATTGTGGTTATTAAATGTAATTCCTCTTGCATACAAGGTGAGGTTATGAGATTACATTGAGTCTTACCTAATTTTAGTATGCAACATAACATTGGGGCTATAGGCTTCCATAAGTCATACCTTGGGGATTTTTAGTTTTAGGCACAAATTTGCTTTAAGACCTTAGGCACATTTCTCTACTTGCACAACCTCAAAACTCCACCTAGAACTCAAGGAACCTTTCATCATCCAAACAACCTAAAAATTGTGCCTTGATATTGAACGGATGTTTCAAAGTATAAAGGAGGGTGCCTTAAGGGAGGTAATTCATCTTGATTATCAAATTTGATCAAACACATCAAAATAAGCATCATACCTCTAGGCACATTTTTTCCTCTCTCTAAACTATCCATTTTGGCGCCTTGATGTAAAGTGAAGTCTAAACTTAGTGAAGATTGTGCCTAGAAAGATATCACCTTGGATATGCACCTAGAGTCATCCTAGATCATCCATTTGTGCCTAAGGGTAAATATAACATAATATAACTTAGGAAGACTTTGAAAATCGTCAAAAGAAGCCTAGGCACTTTTTCTTGTCTCCACCATCCATTTTGGATGCCTAGAGGAAAATGAACTTCAAATCACTTCCAACTGTAGTGCCTAGTTTTAGAACCTTCAAAATGACTAAATCTTACCAAAGGAAGTCTAGGCGCCTATTGTCATTTGGATCATCATGAATGAGCGCCTAAGTGGAAGGAGAATAAGCATCTTGTATGGAGGTGCACTTTTATGTCTAAATAACCTCATTTTGGCGCCTTGAAGGAAGATGTTCTAAATCCTAAGATCTAGTGCCTAAGTGTAAAATGGTATCCTATAGGTTTGAACAAGTGATTGAAGCCATCAAATTGCCAAGAAATGAGCTAAGTATACTAAGGTGCCTTTTCTTGTCTAAACTATCCATTTTGGCACCTAGGAGGAAGTAGATTCAACATCATGAATCAAGGCATCCTTTGCCATCAGAACAACCTCACATTGGTGCCTAGACGTGTTGGAACTATTAGTTTGGCCACACAAGGAGAAGAATGAAAGTTACACCCCTTTGCAACTTTACACTACCTCCTTCTAACAATTTTTGGGGCAGCAGAAAACCTTTCACCACGGGCAAACACCTTAGAGATATAAAAAACTGAGAGAGGTTATTGTAGAGGCACTCCATATGATCGTGTTGCCTTAGATGAAATGTTTCTAAGTGGAACAATTTTTGAGTAACATCTCATCAAAGATTGCTACCTTTTTGCACTTTTGACTCTTTAGGGATATCGTCAGTACAATGTAGCTCAGACTATTTCGACATGTTTGGGTGAAAAATAGGACCATGCCTAGCGTAAATTTACCCATCCAGATGCATTGCAATAATTAGTTTGGCCACATTAGGAGCAGGACAAAAGTTACACCCCTTTGCAACTTTACACTGCCTCCTTTTGATGATTTGTGGGGCAGCAGAAAACCTTTCACCACGGGCAAATGCCTCAGAGATATAAAAAACTGAGAGAATTTATTGTATAGGCACTCTACATGATCACGTTTCTTTTGACGAAATGTTTCTAAGTGACACAGTTTTCAAGTAACATCTCATCAAAGCTACTGCCTTTTTGCACTTTGGACTCTACAGGGATATTGTCGAGACTCAGTACAATGTAGCTCGTACTGTTTCGACATGTTTGGGTGAAAAATAAGACCATGCCTAGTGTAAATGTACCCATTTGGATGTGTTGGAATAGTTAGTTTGGTCGCATCAGGAGTAGGACAAAATTTACAGCCCTTTGCAACTTTACATTGCCTCCTTCTGACGATTTTTTGGGTAGCAGAAAATATTTCACCACGGGAAAATACCTCAGAGATATAAAAAACTAAGAGAGGTTATTGTAGAGGTACTCTACATGATTGTGTTGCCTTAGATGGAATGTTTCTAAGTGACACAGTTTTCAAGTAACATCTCATCAAAGATTGCTGCCTTTTTGCACTTTGGACTCTTCAGGGATATCGTCGGTACAATGTAGCTCGGATTGTTTCAACATATTTAGATGAAAAATAGGACCATGCCTAGAGTAAACATACCCATCCAGACATGTTGGAACTGTCAGCTTGGCCACACAAGGAGAAGAACAAAAGTTACACCCTTTTGCAACTTTACACTGCCTTCTTCTGACAATTTTTGGGGCAGCAGAAAACCTTTCACCATGGGCAAATGCCTCAAAGATATAAAAAATTGAGAGAGGTAATTGTAGAGGCACTCTACATGATCATGTTTCCTTAGATGGAATGTTTCTAACTGACATGGTTTTCGAGTAACATCTCGTCAAAGATTTCTACCTTTTTGCACTTTGGACTCTTTAGGGATATCATCAGTACAATGTAGCTCAGACTGTTTCGACATGTTTGGGTGAAAGAAAGAATAATACCTAGCCTAAATGTACCCATCCAAATGTATTGGAACTATTAGTTTGGTTGCATCGGGAGTAGGACACCAAAAATGCATAACATGATGATGTAAAAATGTGTATATGTGTAAAAATGCAGTAGGAAATAAAAAAAGACAAACCTTACAAATTAATGTGCATACTTACAACTCAATGTAACATGAATTTACAAAATCAATGTGAATACTTCCAAATTAATCCAATGAACCATCCGGGTCTGCTCTACTCTTTATTATGTCAAGTATTGCTTCATGGTCAGACTCATGCACCTTCCACAAGATTTTGTTCAAAGGTCTACCCTGATACTTTATCAAATGAACATTGGATGCCATGAAAAGGTTTGAGTAATGAAGAATCTTCTGATACGTGTCAAAGTCTTGAAACAGCCAAACATTAACACTCTTATGTGGGTACCTTCTAAGCCATGTTCCAGTAATAACCACTGAGCATGTAGGGTATTCGATGTTTTCTCCATCTGTAACTGGGGCCTCCAATTTCTGTTTGGCCTCAACACAATGACATAAGTAATAATCTATTCCCTCTTCATTATCTTCATCTGCAATAACTGCATATACATGCCCTACATTGATATGTGTAGCAAATTAGATGAAATTAGTCATCATTACAAAAACACTACAAAGTAAGATGACATTACCTGGTTGAACTAGATGAAAATAGATGCATATACATGCCCTATATTACTTGGTTGAACTAGATCTGATATGTTGTCAAAGTAAACTGATGATTCCATCTGTGTTAGTTCCAGTTCCATCGGGGCTCGATACGTGTCAAGTGGGCTAAGATAACTTAACTGCCATTCATCAACCCACTCCTTTGACTCGCACTCATCACAAGCTTAAATTGTACAGGAAGAACAAAAGCATGACATCTTTCACGTATGGATACTCCATGAACCTAAAATTGAGCTTCTGAAAGAGTGCATCTCATTTGATCCTATTAGTGTAGAACAGTCCTCATATGGTGCAATGTTAGTATCATCTATCAACCAAAAAAATCTATGGACTGAAGACTTACCTTCATTACCTGGACCCATGGAAGCATTGCACCACTTGACAATCGATTTTGCATCTATCAACTTTACATTGTCTTTATACTTTAACTCTTCTCGTGCTATGGCTGTTTTGATACATGCTCCTACACCATTATGCTCCCCCTTTCCATGCCCGGCCTCACAAAAGTTCCACATATGTTGAATACATGTAAAATTATGCCTCCTACTCAGCCAATAGAAATTTTGTGAGTTCTTGAATTGTGACACACAGTTATTCTACCATATGATATGATGATTGAATGATATGCCCCTTCTAGCCAAATCATTGTAGAACACCTGAAAGCAACCTTGCACGAACTCCATAGAATGTGTGTGATCATCACTAATATAGAAATTATACTCCCTTATGATCTTTTTGACATCCTCTTTACTATCATTCGCATGAATGAATGTGATGTGCACAAATATAGAAACATGTGTGGAGTTGTAATATTGTGATTGCACCTCACGCTGTGGCTGTAGACTGTAGTTCTCTACAAAGTTGATGAATGAAACAATTCTACCAACTAGAAATGTGTCCTTGCATGACTTGAATTGTAAGTATAACCATCAAGCTCTATGGGCATGTCTTGAATACTCATACACTATGCTGTCACGAAATATAGGCATAAACTGATACACTGGAATCTTTTGAATAACCAATTCACACCTCTTTGCTTCTTTACCATCATTTGTATTGTATGCCACTGTTTTATACTTGCCAAACTCTACTAGTTCATTTCCAACCGCATGTGTTCTTTCCATATGTTCACATATTGGAAAATGTTGCAAGCCACTGCAACAATGACATGTACCATCCAAGCATAATTTCTTGTAGAATATTTGACCTTCCTCTCTTTCACATAAAATTCTTGATATGAAGTCTCTTGAAGATGTTGGTGGGGCACGTATAGCACAACCTTGCAAAACATTGTTAGTATGCATATCTAAACATATAGACCTATAAACATCAAAATGGTTAGAAAATTCAATATGTAATCTACAACAACAAGCAGTGCATGTGTGATTTATCTTGACATAGAAAGGTTTTAGTATTTCAAAATATCTTTGACAAATTTTAATTTGAGGATACTTCTCTAGAAATTTACCATAAAACTATGTTTCAGTCTCATCCAAAAAATGCTTTGGATGTGGCTCACGGTTCTGACTATTGATTCTCCTTCTTACCACATCCCTTTGATTCAGAGATACCCTTGTGTAATTCTTCCAAAAGTCTTCAATTAGTGATCTCAATGCTTCAACAATTGGTTTATCTTTTCGTGGTAGTCTCCTTGAGAATGCCCATAATTCATTGGCATTGGTGTCCTCAATTCTATGGCATCTTCCAATGGCTCTTGATAAAGTTTTCCTATTAATTCTAATTCTTGACTAGTCTTTCTAATGAGACGAGCTTTCCTACTTTGACTATGTACTATAGTTGATGTAATCACACACCATGTTACATTACTATCTTTTGTGCGTGAGGTGTTACCCACACTCTCGTACGCACTCATTAGATTCTTGACAATAGATCTTTCACTTGAAGCCTCTGATGTTCTCAACCCAAGAATCTTCATGATGGACCTATACTTTATACTTTGCATCATTTCAATTAATAGTTGACATCTTGCAGTCTCATTTAACTTTTCAAAGAACAATCTCCAAATCTTATGAGCATATTTTCTACAAGTGTATTTTGGAATCTTACCATCCATTGGCTACAAAATATTCTCATCAATATCAATCAAATACTTTAGCTTTCTATGCAAAATTCTAGGTGGTGTTAAGTTAGGTAAATTCATCTCAACATTAGGAATTTCATCAATATTTAAATGAGATGGGCTAGATGGCATACCTTTGATCGAAGATGGAATAGATGACATACCTTGAGGTTGAGGTGGGAATGATGGCATACCTCCTTCATCACATGTGAGTGATGATGTACTCTCAACTTGAGATGTGGTAGATGGTGTCCCTAAATGTTGACTTGCGGTAGAGGACGTGTCTCCAACTATGGTTTTCAAATATCTCGTAGCATGAAGTTTTTGCATTCATTCTCTTTGTGCCGCCAATACCATATCTCTTTGTGATGGTTGTGGTTCCTCTTCAATTGGCATGTCTTCATTTATCATGTCCAATTTCCTCTTCTCATGAAGTTCCCTCATAGCCACTGCTTTCTTTGTATTCTTAGCTTCTATCTCTTCCTGTGTTGGTTTAATTCTTGATCGTTTCCTTAGCATGACGGATAATTTGACTGTAGCATGATAAAGAGACCAATATTAGTTTTTAAGACATGAATACAAGATAATAGTGGGATTGTATTTTTACTATGTTGTAAGGATTTGTCCTTGTATAGTTTGACATCATGGTATGTTAAGGTCTATTTATTACACATAATTATTAAACAGCCCAAGTGAAGAAAATATAGATGGCATCATGTGAGATTGTAGGCTGCTTTCTTGATTCGAAATGTGTCTATTTTAAACATGTATGATAAAGCATGATAAATTAATTCAAATAGAATTAAGGAAAATGTAAAGAACATGCATGTAAAGAGTACCTAAAAAATGAAGATTTGAATGGAGAGAGTACCCAATTATGTAGTGTTTTTTCTTCTTGCATCAAACTCCTCAACAATTTGAGTTTTTCACCACTTGCTTCCTTTTCAATGTTAAATTGAATAACACTCAACTATAATTACTAACAAAAATACTATTAACCAATCTATAATGTTAAATTCCTAAAATTGAATCACAATTAACATTGCAACACTACAAAAATTGAAACTTGAATAGATATATATCAAACTTGGTGTGAAAACTATGTTATTTCCTCCTTCTCAAGTTGGCAAAGAAAAAAAGGTGGTGGAAAGATCATGCAAAGGTGGTAGAATGTGTAAAATGTGCATGTGAACTTCCCAACAGCATGAAAGCACTTCTTTTTTGTTAGAGCACGCGCATAATCCATATGAAAATAGAGCATGTGGGCCTGGATCATGGGGGTCAACACTTTTTTACTGTTTCTATAGCAGGACAAAACACGAGCGCATTATAACGCGCTCACATTTTGTTCTGCTATAAATTGATCCATAAATATTTGTACCTATCTCACTTTCGATAGCACCCTTACAATATCTCACCTCTAGTTCCATTAGATCATGTTCTATATCTCACTTATCTCTCCCCCTCACCTCTCTACCTCTCTATCTCTTCCTTCTCTATGTCTCTCAGTCGCTCCTTGTCTACCTTAACCCTAATCCCTCGACCCTCAACCCTATCCCTAAACCCTCCACCCTCAACCCTCAAACCTCAACCCTTAATGTCAAAACCTAATCCCTCAACCCTTAACTCTAATCCCTCAACCCTCAACTTTATCCCTAAACCCTAAACCCTAAAGCCTCAACCCTCAACCCTTAACCCTCAACGTCAAATCCTAATCCCTCAACCCTTCACTCTAATCCCTCAACCCTAAACCCTATCCCTAAACCTTCAACACTATACCTTAAACCCTAATCCCTCAACAATCAACCCTAAACCTTATCCCTAAACCCTAATCCCTCAACCCTCAACCCTAATATGTCATCCCTTAACTCTAATCCCTAATCCCTAAACTCTAAACGCTATCCCTATTCCTAAACCCTCAACAGGCTCGATACTATACCTTAAACCCTAATCCCTTATCCCTAAACCCTCCAACCCTATCACTAATCCTTATACCCTCGACACTCTACTTTAACCCTAATCCCTCAACCCTCAACCCTATCCCAAAACCCTTAACCCTCGAACCTCAATGTACTCAACCCTCAACATCAAACCCTAATCCCTTAACCCTTAACTCTGATCCCTCAACCCTCAACCCTATCCCTAAACCCTAAACCCTAAAGCCTTAACCCTCAACCCTCAATGTCAAATCCTAATCCCTACACTCTTCACTCTAATCCCTCAACCCTAAATCCCATCCCTAAACCCTCAACACTATACCTTAAACCATAATCCCTCAACCCTCAACCCTAAACCTTATCCCTAAACCCTAATCCCTCAACCCTCAACCCTAATCCGTCATCCCTCAACTCTAATCCCTCATCCCTAAACCCTAAATGCTATCCCTATTCCTAAACCCTCAATGGGCTTGATACTATACCGTAAACCCTAATCCCTTATACCTAAACCATCCAACCCTATCCCTAACCCTTATACCCTCCACACTCTACTTTAACCCTAATCCCTCAACCCTCAACCCTATCCCTAAACCCTCAACCCTCGAACCTCAACCCTCAACCCTCAACGTCAAACCCTAATCCCTCAACCCTTAACTCTAATCCCTTGACCCTCAACCCTATCCCTAAACCCTAAACCCTAAAGCCTCAACCCTTAACCCTCAACATCAAATCCTAATCCCTCAACCCTAAACCCTATCCCTAAATCCTCAACACAATACCTTAAACCCTAATCCCTCAACTGTCAACCCTAAACCTTATCTGTAAACCCTAATCCCTCAATCCTCAACCCTAATCCATCATCCCTCACCTCTAATCCCTCATCCCTAAACCCTAAATGCTATCCCTATTCCTAGACCCTCAATAGGCTTGATACTATACCTTAAACCCTAATCCCTTATCCCTAAACCCTCCAACCCTATCCGTAATCCTTATACCCTCGACACTATACTTTAACCCTAATCCCTCGACCCCAACCCTATCCTAAAACCCTTAACCCTCGAACCTCAATGTACTCAACCCTCAACGTCAAACCCTAATCCCTCAACCCTTAACTCTGATCCCTTGACCCTCAACCCTATCCCTAAACCCTAAACCCTAAAGCCTCAACCCTTAACCCTCAACATCAAATCCTAATCCCTCAACCCTAAATGCTATCCCTAAACCCTCAACACTATACCTTAAACCCTAATCCCTCAACCCTCAACCCTAAACCTTTTCCCTAAACACTAATCCCTCAACCCTCAACCCTAATCCATCATCCCTCAACTGTAATCCCTCATCCCTAAACCCTAAATGCTATCCCTATTCCTAAACCCTCAACGGGCTTGATACTATACCTTAAACCCTAATCCCTTATCCCTAAACCCTCCAACCCTATCCCTAATCCTTATACCCTCGACACTCTACTTTAACCCTAATCCCTTGACCCTCAACCCTATCTTGAAACCCTTAACCCTTGAACCTCAATGTACTCAACCCTCAACGTAAAACCCTAAACCCTCAACCCTTAACTCTGATCCCTCGACCGTCAACCCTATCCCTAAACCCTAAACCCTAAAGCCTTAACCCTCAACCCTCAACAACAAATCCTAATCCCTCAACCCTTCACTCTAATCCCTCAACTCTAAACCCTATCCCTAAACCCTCAACACTATACCTTAAACCCTAATCCCTCAACCCTCAACCCTAAACCTTATCCCTAAACCCTAATCTCTCAACCCTAAACCCTAATCCATCATCCCTCAACTCTAATCCCTCATCCCTAAACCCTAAATGCTATCCGTAATCCTAAACCCTCAATAGGCTTGGTACTATACCTTAAACCCTAATCCCTTATCCCTAAACCCTCAAACCATATCCCTAATCCTTATACCCTTGACACTCTACTTTAACCCTAATCCCTCGACCCTTAACCCTATCCTGAAACCCTTAACCCTCGAACTTCAATGTACTCAACCCTCAACATCAAACCCTAATTCCTCAACCCTTAACTCTGATCCCTCGCCCCTCAACCCTATCCCTAAACCCTAAAGCCTAAAGCCTCAACCCTCAACATCAAATCCTAATCCCTCAACCCTTCACTCTAATCCCTCAACCCTAAACCCTATCCCTAAACCCTCAACACTATACCTTAATCCCTAATCCCTCATCCCTCAACCCTAAACCTTATCCCTAAACCCTAATCCCTCAACCCTGAACCCTAATCCGTCATCCCTCAACTCTAATCCCTCATCCCTAAACCCTAAACAATATCCATATTCCTAAACCTTCAACAGGCTGGATACTATACCTTAAACCCTAATCCCTTATCCCTAAACCCTCCAACCCTATCGGTAATCCTTATACCCTCGACACTCTGCTTTAACCCTAATTCCTCAACCCTCAACCCTATCCCAAAACCCTTAACTCTCAAACCTTAATGTACTCAACCCTCAACGTCAAACCTTAATCCCTCAACTCTTAACTCTGATCCCTTGACCCTTAACCCTTAAAACTTGAACCCTAAAACCTATCCCTACATGCGCGACACTCGACACTATATCTTAAACTCGAATCCCTTAACCCTCATCCCTAAAGCCTCAACCCTAAATCCTTAAACCTTCAATCCTAAACCCTATCCCTAATCCCTCTAACCTCGACACTCTTATTTAACCCTAATCCCTTGACCATTAACCCTATCCATCAACCCTCAACCCTCAACCCTCAACATTAAACCCTAATTCATCAACCCTAAACCCTAATCCCTTAAACCTAAACCCTATCCATAAACCATCAACCCTCAACACTATACCTTAAAGCCGAATCCCTATCCCTCAACCCTCAACCCTTAAAACTTAAACCCTATCCCTACACCCTCAACACTTGACACTATATCTTAAGTCTTAAACCCTCATCCCTAAAGCATCAACCCTCAATCCTTAAACCTTCAACCCTAAACCCTATCCCTTATCCCTCTACCCTTGACACTCTAACCCTAACCTTGACATTAAACGCTAATCAGTCAACCCTAAACCCTATCCCTAAACCCTTAACCTCAACACTATACCTTAAACCCTAATCCATCAACCCTAAAACCTAATCCCTCAATCCTCAACCCTAAACACTATCAATAAACCCTCAACCCTTGACACTATACCTTAAACCCTAATCCCTCAACCCTCAACCCTCAACCCTAATCCCTCATCCCTAAATGCTAAATGCTATCCCTATTCCTAAACCCTCAACCCTCGACACTATACCTTAAACCATAATCGCTTATCCCTAAACCCTAAACCCTATCCCTCAACCCTTAACCCTTAAAAATTAAACCCTAAAGCCTATCCATAAACCCTCGAATCTCAACACTATATTTTAAACCCCAATCCCTTAACCCTCAGCCCTAAAGCCTCAACCCTCAATCCTTAAACCTTCAACCCTAAACCCTATCCCTAGTCCCTCTACCCTCAACACTCTACTTTAACCCTAATCCCTTGACCAGTAGCCCTATCCCTAAACCCTCAACCCTCAACCCTCAACTCTCAACATTAAACCCTAATCAGTCAACCCTAAACCTTAATCCCTCAACCCTAAACCCTATCCCTAAACCCTCAACCCTCAACACTATACCTTAAACCATAATCCCTCAACCCTAAACCCTAATCACTCAACCCTCAACCCTAAACCCTATCCCTAAACCCAACAAAACTGCTTTGCCTTATGTTAGGTTGTTAAACCCATCATTTTTGACACTCTTCTCTTAAAGATATTTGAGTTGCAAGAATATTTCAGAAAAATGGCTATGAACTTTTTTAATGTTAGTAATGTTATATGGCATGTTTTTCTGGCCCATCTGGGGTTCATTGTGCCGATAGATGTACACACTATGAGAAAAGCTTTACGTATGGTACATCCATAGTGAGTAATTAATAGTTGAAATTAGAAGGATGATCATTATGAGAAAAGATTTACATTAAGGTACATCTATGTTTCTTGTTGTCCACCCCGCACTTAAGGGAGGTATATTATTATGAAGCAGGCAAATAATCTCCCATTGTTTACTGGCTCTATCCACAAGAACTACTAAACTATACCTTAAACCCTAATCCCTCAACCCTAAACTTTCAACCCTAAACCCTATCCCTAATCCCTCTACCCTCAACACTCTACCTTAACCCTAATCCATCGACCCTTAACCGTAAATGCTATCCCTAAAGCCTCAACCCTAAACCCTAATCCCTTAAGGTCCTAAACTCTAATCCCTTATCCCTAAACTCTAAATCCTATCCCTAAATGCTCAACCCTCAACCTTAAACCTTAATCACTCAATCCTTATCCACCCCTCTCCTCCCCTATCTGGCTCACTCCCATCTCTACTTTCCTCTACCCTCGACACTATACATACATACGTATAGGCATACATAGATACATACATACATATAGGCATACATACATAAATACATACATACATATAGGCATACATACATACATACATGATTAATAGCCTTGAACATAAAACAATTCAAGAGGAACATAACATGAGTATTTTATAATGCGCTTGTGTTATTTCAAACATGACAAACAACACAAAGTTTTGTGGAAAAGGCAAAATGTAAATTAAAAAATAATCTGAGCGCGTTATAATGCACTCACATTATTTTTTGTTTTCGGAATCCCAAGCCTTGGGCTTGGGATTTGCTTTGGATTTCCAACCCAAAGACTTGGAGTACCTTTTCAACATCCACAGATGTGTTTTTTCATATTCTTCAAGATTTCACATAATTTTGTTCTTGCTAACCCTCAGTTTTGCACGTGTTTCAAGGTCAAACAAATCAAACACCTCGGTAATGTTAGGCTTTCTCTTAGCTATTTAACGATGTGATTTTTTTCACATTTTAGCAATGTTAAGCCTTTCATCTTTAATTTCTTTTGTTTGTGTGTCCATTTTTGAGAAAAAACCACTGTTTGGTCTTTTTTTCATTGTAAATTAACTATTCATTGAAATTTCAAAAAAATTACATATTTAGAAACTAGACTCCATTCTACACATATTAAAAAAAGAAAAAAATGATTTTCAATTAGTTTTCAAAATTTATATGGGTAGCATGGCCAAAATTCTATTTTTTAGGATGTGTCCACTTTGAAAATTAGTCAAAAATCAAATATTCATCAAAAAATTATCAAAAAAATCAGGCATAAACTACATGCTATTAGCTAATTTCTCACTAAAGCAATTTTAAACATACCAAAAAAAAGTTGACCTTTTGAGGGAGCCCCAAAACATGCTATGTTATGTTTTTTTGATAGAAACAACACCAATTTCTGTGGCTCCCTCTTTTGAACCCCTTAATCTATGCCATTTTTAAAAAGAATAGTAGTTTAGAAA
The DNA here is from genome assembly GCA_027924645.1 of Cunninghamia lanceolata. Lineage (NCBI taxonomy): Eukaryota > Viridiplantae > Streptophyta > Pinopsida > Cupressales > Cupressaceae > Cunninghamia > Cunninghamia lanceolata. The sequence goes on from BSBN01000665.1 coordinate 2,815,080, forward strand.
GTAGACTCGGAGCACTACAAACATTGTTTTGGTTGCTTCTCCAAATTTTGAGTGTAACTATGCTCAATTTCTCATCCAAGGCCAGCATTTCCTGATTTCAGAAAAAAGTGGCCACTTAAGACCCCTTTTTGGCCCCCCATCTTCTTGCACTTACCTACAACTTATAATTGAAATCATATGTTAAACACCATAAAATGGGTGAACTAGATGATTGCAGCAATGGTTCAGATAATTACCATCACATGATAAAGAGAAATGCAATTCCCAAGGTGTGGACCAGTTGTAATGTGTTTGATTTCTTGCATGGAATTTCCTTCGAAGGACACTTCCCACTTCACCAAACAAATAAAACTCTTAAGTATTTGAATAAGAAGAGTAAATTAGAATAATAGGCAACATATAAATTATAGGAAAAATGTGTGGCCAATATACACGTATAACCTTAGATCTCATTCGTTCGTCTCTTAGAAAATCAAATAATATTTGTGTAGAGACAAGAAGCCATAGTGAAGTTGTAGCACATATGATTAGCCTGTTGTGTATGTTTCTCATTCTTGTTGTGATTATAACACTATCATAGAATTGAGTCACAGTTGAGTGGAACTTTGATGCACTTATATTTTGATAGAATCAACTGATCATTCTCTGGGCTATTTTCATAATATTTCTCTCTTCATCTGCACAAGGCTATACGTTAATTTTGTTTACTATTACAGAAAGTCAACCTACTTTATGCTCTTCCATGAAATTCAATTATTTTTCTCACAACTAGATTACAAGAAAATACTTCTCACCTTGCTTCAATTATAGCTATTCCTACCATTCATTTTATAGTCTTGAATGTTATCATTATACATCATGTCATTAGTATTATTTTAAGTTGCAATGACTATTGTCATTACAATTATTAATTATGAAGCATCTCATTTACATATAGAGAAAACTTAGTAAAGGAACATAAGATACTACAACTTTTTGTTTGGCCATTAAATTTTTTTTGAAGTCCAACAGATTAATATGATGCTATTATTACCATTATGATCATAATTTTTTTATTATATATATATATATATATATATATATATATGATGCTATTATTACCATTATGATCATAATTTTTTTATTATATATATATATATATATATATATATATATATATATATATATATATTAGTTCAATTAGTGTTAAAAAATTATTATTTAAAAGGTTATCTATTTTATTTTTGAAAAATATACTTTAAATTAATGTTAAGAAGATTTATGTTTCCCAAATTTAATATAATTTATGAAAAGAAAATATATTTAATTTAATTATAATTTTTTTTATCTACAACTACCAAAAATAAAGTTAGGCTATCACCTACTCATGATCATAATAGTCTCCAAAAATCATAATTATCAAAAAGAAAATTTAATTCTACCTTACACGTGCTCAAGAAATATTTCCTTCCAATAAAAATGACTATAATAAATCTAAAAAATAAAGTTAGGTTATTGAAAGACCCAAAACAACAACACAAACAATGTAATACCTTCAACCTTAAGCCATTTCTCCTCCTTGATAGAGTTGAGGGAGCATGCACCTATACTCAAATGGTACTATGGAATGTGGATTTCTCTCATAAAGCTAGCATAAACACTAATGTAATGGAGGCAAATGAGGAGAGAATGGACATCATATGGCTACTTGAAAATTATGTGTTGAAAATGGCTATGAGGAGGGTTTATTTATATATTTGAGATGAGATGGCTTGAAGGGCTAAGATTAAGAGGTGGGATGAAGGGATGAGATTAAGAGGTGCTGAGGTCAAATAAAAATGAGATGTGGGGAGGTCAAATAGGACTGAGAGGTGGAATGACTGGATGAGATTGAAAGATGGAAGCTATGATCAATGGTTGAGATTGAATCCTAGGACATCTCCATGTGAATGGTAGAGATTAAAAGATAGATTTTGAAATGAAGGGTGGTGATTAAAAGTTGAGGTTGACTTTGTGTTTTGTCCTTTTGTGAGAACTTTTAATTTGTTTTATTTTTTAGTGAGGATGAGGACAAGTGGCAACACAAGTAATTATGTTGAGAGGTGTTATATAGTGACATTAAATACTTAAAGTGCATTATAATTTATAGATTTTACTATATAGTCATCACTATATAAAAATAAAGTGCCATAAAATATATTTTATAACTATATTTTATTAGGGTTTAAATTTATTTTCTGTATAATTAAATTAAATTTAATGTTTTTTCATTGTAGTATAAAAATATAACTATATTTTATTAGGGTTTATATAGATAAGTTATTAGAATGGTAAGTGCATTATATTTTATAGATTTTACCATACAATCCTCAATTTTATTTTCTTTTATTTTTTGTATAATGAAATTTAATTTATTTGTTTTTCACTCACTACTAAAAATAAAGTGCCATAAATAAAAAATCAAACCCTATGAATCAAATGAAATAAAAGGATAAAAATATATTAAACAAATATACTATTTTGTTTGATTTATTGTACAACTGTTTTATTTTATTTATTTCACTATTGTTGGCCTCATTTTCAAACTCGTCTTCACCTCTGACAAAGGGAGCTCTATCATCATCGGCTAATGCAATGAGTTTTTAAAGTTTACTTTCTCCCAATAAGCTTTTGAAACATACTTTGTATATCGATAAATCCTTTCAAAAGGTTACATTTTAGGTATATAACTTAGTTTTATAACTCTCATCCATGTTGATTAAAGTTTTGGAATGCTCTTAAAATGCTGATGAAGATGAAATAGTTATAAATTGCCCGAGCTTTATGGCAACTAGTTACAACTGCCCGAAGATTATGAGAAACAATTTCAATCAGCCAAGAAGTGTGAATGCTATGGCTGTAGGACATGCACAAAGTGGATTTGTTGAAGACATTTTTAAGGAAACAATCTATATGCAAGTCATTCCACATTGATTGCCAACACCTTCATAAGCTATGCCAAACTGCTGAGTTGATCAATGTACTCTACAACAAAGGTGTTATTGATATTATAATTTGGAGCGCTCTGGTGCACATGATTCAATCGTATTCATCCCTATTTAATATTTCCCTTCTAAAAAAATTGTCATGTTGTTTTCTTCTCCTCCTTCCCAATAAATAATTGTTGGTTTGGGAATCTTTGAGGCCTCTCTGAGCACAATTAAGAGGATAGGAGTTTACGCCAAGTGGTGGTTTCGTACGGGAGAGGAAGCCTGTGTGCTTTCTTTTGTTGGACAGAATCCTCCTCATGCTTGATCTCTTATCCTTGACTTTACCTCTTGTTTTTAGGAAGACCTTTCTTCCATTACTTGTACCTCTACAATGGTAGCATTGCCCTCCCACACTTGTCATTGTAGCTAGTGCTATGTCAATAGTTGCTGTCTCGTGGCTGGGTGCATCCCATTCAGGTATAATAAATTTTGCGATGCTGGCAATGGTGATTCACATGGGACACTGGAGGTTCTTATGGTCACACCACATAGAGGTAAGGGCCTTTTGTTTCCAAAGGGAGGATGGGAGATTGATGAATCACAAGAAGCAGTAGCATGTCGAGAAGCTTTAGAAAAGGCTGAGGTGAGGGGAGATATTAAGAATTGTTTGGGTTCATGGGATTTCCTAAGCAAAAGGTGCCGTGATGAGAAAGGTTTACGAGGTAAACGTAGAGTTTATATGTATCCATTGCATATCACCGAGGAATTGGGTTCATGTTCTAAAGATGATGTTCATCAGCGGAAATGAGTCACAATACCAGAAGCAATGGACCTTTGTAAGAAAGGGTGGATGCATGAAGCTCTTAGAAAGTGTGAATATTGTCTTATGGGTGGAGATATTTCAATTTCATTATCTGTATCTGTTGATCACTCAACCTCAAATTCTCTCTCATAGGTCTTAGAAACTTTTGAGGCAAATGCAACTGGTAGGTTTAAAACTAAATTCCTCAACCTTTGTCAGCAAACTTCTAGCTTGAATTAAAATAGAAGCATTGAAATCAAGTAACCACAAGATGTACACAAGATGTATCTATTGAAAAGACTTTAGAAGCTTTCAAGAAACTCTAGTTCGCGGTTGCAAGTGCCCCGGTAGATATGGATGCAAAATGTGGAAGCTTAGACAAAGCCCGCGAACCATCTGACAAAATGTCTCAGAGAAATATGGTTTCATGAGTACATGATATGCCCAAAATGGCTTTGCTGAAAGGATTGCAGATACATTTAAGCAAATTTACTTCGCAGATATAATGCTAAACTCATGACTTTTACCAACATCCTCACAACCGGTGTCAAAATGATAGTTTTGGAATGAAATTTTGTTAATATTATAGTTGGAAGTTTGCTAGTAAACATGCATTAACAAGAAAGGTGGAAGCATATAGAAAGCACATCAGCTGTTGGACAAAATGTCTTAAAGATTATTACAGACCTACATTTTGAAATCAAGCATTTCCAAGGTCCATGAACTATTTGACAATGTACCTCAAAGAAATATTCTTGCCTCAGTGCTATGACAATAGGATACATTAAACAAAATTAGTTCATTGCAAGTGCATAGATAGACATTTATGCTAAAATTGCAAGCTTTGATATGCAAGGCATGTGAATCATCTAATAAAATGCTTCAAGGATATGTGGTCTGAGGAATTGTCATGATCATTGATTTGCTAAAATGCCACGTATATAAAACATGACAGCATGGCACAAAGCATTGGAAATATTTAACAACAAGATTCATAGAAATGTAATCTCATCCAATGCAATGATGGGGTGAGTTCATTGAAAAGAGTTTTGCCAAGTGTCATAATCCTTTAACAACTCTTTCATTAGCCATTGTGTGGCTAGCCATTTCCTCTTTTACTCATGAATTCCTCCTTATCATGATCATTTACTTCCACCTAGCCTTCTCATTCATGCATGACATCTCTTCATTTTCAATGATTCAAATTTGAATTGATGATCATAAAAGTTAATAATAGCATCTCCTCGTCGAATGCCTATATCGAATGCCCTCATTTCTTTCAATATACCTCCTTTAAGCATGCTTTCATACACTTCTAGCTTCAATTCCCCAGTTGGAAGAATGCATGTGTTTGAACTTTACCACTAGCATTCACTAAATGAAATTGATTAGTTTTCTACCACTGCCCCAGCAAAAGAATACAAGTAGTGATGAAGTTAATTCTCTTTGAGAGAAATTGAAAGTACACATTGTTTGGGTGAGGATTCTGCATATAGTTCTCAAACTTTGAGCTACCATTCTTTTATGGAGAATATACCCAAGAAACTAATGGATTAAGGAGTTTGTAAATATTTTTGATAAAGAATTATGGACGAATCATCTCAGAAAATGATGGCATTTTATGTTTGGAATCAGAGTAGGAAAATGTACAGTGTTATTCAGTCTACTCTTATCTTGTTGAGGTTGCCACTAAAGAACACATTATTTTCATAGTTCATATTTTGCATATGCGGTTGTAGGAGTCTAAGCTTCACGTATCTAAAGTAGTTATTGTAAGTGCCTAAGTTAGGTAGTTACTCTAAGTGACTATCTTTACAAAAGAAAGTTAGTTATTCAAAGTTAGTGCACTTATGAAAGTAGTTATACCAAGTAGTTACAAAAACTGGTTAAGGTAGTTACCTCAAGTGGTTACTAACCTCACCTATAAATACAACATTGTAATTCAATCAAAGGGGTTCCACTTTTTCACAAGGCATTATATGAAGGACTCAAATAGTACTATTCAAGCAAGAAAGCAATAGAGAAATGTTTTGGATGTGTGTTCAATTCAATCTCATGTGTTGTTGTTGATATTCGTATGTTTCATCAATGATAACCATTTGCTTTCCTTTAAACATTGCATGTGGAAAAGATTATCATGTCAAGTTTTGGTATCTCAACTTGAATGTGTGGAACTTGAATTGATAAGTTTATTTCTCATTTCTTCATTAGTTTTCATTATTCGGTTTTTTTTGTTCTTAAAAACCCTAGAAAATCCATATACCCCCATCAAACGAGGGAGCTGCCCCTCTCAAACGTAGAGAGGAATGGACATAGTCCTGCGATTCTTCAATTGTTGTGAGCAGGTTGCTACTAATCTAATGGTGAAATAGAGTTATTCACAAAGGTTATTTAAAAGAAACAAATCTTTTTACCAACAACTATATTAGAGAAGTGATTGAACCATAAGTGCAGTATATTTTATTACTAAACCACAATATTAGATTAATGAAAATATTTTATTTTTTGCATTAGTTGTTTACATACATTTTTAAAATAAAGGAAATTAATAGGTTGCTTTATTTATATCTTAATGAAAATACTTTTTTTTTGATAAGTTAATAGCTGTATGGGCCAGCACCCTTTCTATTATATCAAAAAAAAATTACAGGAGAGTTTTCAATGAAAATACTTTTATTAGTTGTTCATATATATTTTGAAAATAATAAACTCTTAATCAGTTAAAAGGTTACTTAATAAAATCTTATGTAAATATGAAATAAAAAATGAAACCCTAAGGGTTAATATCAAATAAAAGGATAAAAACATAGTAAATGAAATTAATATGTTAAATGCTCTCAATATGAAATAATAGGATAAAAACATATTAAACAAAATTAATATGTTATTTTATTTATGTAGAGTTATTTTATTTTATTTATTTTATAGTAAAATACAATTACAATTTTGGGAAGATTGTGTCACAATTTTTTTAGAAAGACCATACAAAATTGTATAAAATCATAGTAAAATATATATTTAATCTAGGATAATACCTTTCAAAAATAAAATATATTTTCACATTTAAAAAATAACTCTAAATAAATATCCTCACAAAACATTACGTTGACATGAAATGTATGACCATCAAACTTAGAAACCTAGGCTCTAGTCTTTCCCATCATTATAATAGAATGGTGTCCAAAAGATTTTTAAAAAAATTAGGAAGCTACTGGAGGAATTGGGCACGGTTACATCTTTGGAGGACCCTCCCTCTTCCTTAGAGGAGACTAGGGGAGGGGTAGATAGTAGAATTACATCACTTGTTAATCATAATACAAAGATATTTGTATGCTACACTATGTTTAAAATAACGTAATCTAATAGAAAAAAAATGCACAGGAAAAAGGTTTAACCTCTGTTTTTAATTAGATCATCAGTGAAGTGGAAATGAGGAGAAAACATTCAAATGTCATCGAGCTCCATTAAAAATCTCTGTTAACTTACTTACTTGATCAACTTGTTACATAATCACATCATTTATACTACAATAAACCAGCATTTATAAAGACACGTACGGTGCTGCTGTGTAGAGGTTTGCAAAAATATGTATACAAGTTACAAAATAGGCATGCCACTCATATATATATATATATATATATATCTGCCATCTTTCCACAACATATTGTTTCACTTCAATGAGTTGGCCGACTGAGTTAGGCCCATGTAGAGCCATGCATTTTTCTATGAATCAGCTTCATTTTTAAGAATAAATCTTATTATTACTTATTTATATGTTAGTTTAGTTTCCGTTATTATGTCAGATGCTTCAAATTAACCCAATATGATGTTGAATGGAGATAACTTGTCCAACACATATAGACTACATGTTTACCCAACGAGTAACAACCCTCAGGTAATCAAAAGAATAATTGTTGTTAGCTATTTTGTCTAATTATGCTAAGGGAATCATCAATGTAATAGTTTTATTGATCTTTTGTTTGATAGAAATGTTGGATAATATATCGTAATTTATTTGGTAACTGCAATAGAATTTATAAGGATTTCATATATCTTTGTTTAGGTTTGTTTGAATAATAAAGTAATGGCATGAAATGTGATATAATTATTTTTTCTGATTTACAATATTAAATTTTTTACAGTTTGATAAAAAAAAAAATTAAGTGATTGGTCTTAATTGAATAAAATGTTGAGTTGTTATTGTTGTTGATGTATAAAATTGCGTAGGTTCTAACACCAACATGGAAAGTTTCAAGAATGTGAGACTTGCTACTTGAAATGACCCCCATATTTTAAAGAAGTTGGCTCTTGTCTACTTCAATTGGGTTCTGAGAAAAGGGGAAGAAATTAATAGGATTATAGATACAATAAGTAAATCTAATTATGGTGATGCGCCTAAGTAAAAAGTATCCCTTCAATTCAAGCTTAGTGAAGCTATTCTCAAGATATAGTTATATTAAAGAACTAATACTGCATGATCAATATAAATAGATATAATGAATATTATCAAAGGCTTATAGCCAGACAACTTTACAAAGACACAGATGATATCAACCAAGGCATAGAACAGAGTTCTTATTAATCTTCCAGCAACATAAAAGGCATAGATACATTAACTTTCTTATCAAGAACAACAAAATAAAGGCAAAATGACATAAACTGGTCATAGCAAAGTCTCTTACTCCTCTTTTAGATTTCTGATTAAAACTTACCAAAAAGATCTGAATATGTAACTCTAATACAAATTCTGCATATTTATAATCATCGATTTGATGCAAGATTGCCTACAACAACCTAAATCCTCATCGACCCAATAGAACTAAAGATTACTGGAAGTTCATGGCGGTTATGATCTTTTGAATCTACAATGGTTGTCCCTCCTACACTCTCATTGGCTAGGGCAGAGTATTATGTGGTACACTACCTTTATTGAGACTCAAACACATGGAGAGACCCACGCACTTAAAATTGAAAAGAAATATGACAAATGGCAGCGTCCGCATCTATTTAGAAACTCCTTTGTCTTTAAAGAAAACAACAAGAAAAAGACACTTGTCACATTCCATAGTCTCTAAAAAAATGATACATGTCCTATCCCGTGGAGCCTTTTAAAACCTTTGTCTTTATACTCGACGCCTTCTGTTATGACATTTGTCGCAACCTACTTCACTTATAAATTGAGACACAATAATAATGGGACCCACAACCTTTATAACTCAGTACCCTCAAAGGGAATAAAACTGGGATAGATGGTAGCCCCCGCGCTCATGCTAGCTAACATGCGGCAACTTTCAGAACACTACTGAAACAAATAAAACTGTTGAAAGGTCCTGTGGAAGACGACACTTGGCGCATTCCACATAAAACTGTGAATTAACAAGTTTCTCACCACAAGAGTTATGAATAAAGCAACTCTTTCTCTGCATACCACCACATGGCATCCTCTGCAAGCTTGAAATGAAATAAATTGGCGATGCTACCTGATACATGGCGCACTCCACATACAACTCAATGCTTGAAACATTGCTGTGGCTTTGACACTTGCCGCGACCCGCATATAGAAACATTTTGAAGACCTGTGCATTAAGCCACAGATATGAAGCCAAAAATGAAACAAAATGTAGAGTTTGACACTCTACAGTTCTTGGCGACCATCAGGACTTCTGAGCCTGCTCTGAAAGAACTCAAAACTAACAAAAAGATATGTATCAAAAATAAAAGTTTTGAATCATAAATTTTTTAACACTGTTTGATATACAGACCATTCTAAATTTGAGAGCCCCTATCTACTTTGCAAATCTTGAAAAGCAAAGTCAAGATTAATTATATCTTTATGGGAAAATATTTGCAAAATTTGTACCATAGCCTTTAATTGAAATTCTAGCTGGGCCATAGGTATCAACACAGTTTCAACTTCCTTTACTGTTGATGAATCACTTAAACCCTAGAAAATTGTCTAATCATTTTGCTTAGTCAAAAGAAGGGCCTTGATATCATCAATCATCAACACTTTGTTATTATCTGGGAATGGTGAAGGAAGCCCCAGTTGCACCAAATCCTCTATATGTTTCTTCATATTCTTTACTCCTTCCTTCACTATATCCAGGAGCTCCTGACAATTTGTGGCCGCAGAGTTACAACTCAAAACCTCATTGACCTTCTTAGTAGCAACCATTCTATCATAGATACCTGCTGCTGATAATGTTTCATCTATTGTGTCATACAACTTTTTCAACAAAAGTTGAGAGTCAAAAACCCTCAATGAAACAATGGACAAGGTGGCATGCACCAAAGTTTCTAATTTCTCGCACAGCTACTGAGCATTTAATAGAAAAGTCAAAGATGGCTTGAGCTAGATAATCTCCTTAGAGATTCTATCCCATACTAAAACATATAGCTCTTTTACCAAATTTAGAACTCCAGAATTTTGTGGCCTACTAGCTAGCTCAATTGTCAGCTACTTTGTCCTTTATTTCTCAGTCATGAGTTGTGCCTGAACTGCACTATTGGTATTTTTCTCATTCAATAATTTTTGTTGCAAGCGTGTGGCCTCTTGCATTTTATCCTGATATCTCTTTTCTAAAGTGGCTTTTTCTTGTCTTAAAACAGTTACTGCAGCCTTTTCTTGTGCCAGCTCAGTCTTAAGAGAAGCAATCTGGGCCTGTATACCCTAATGTATTTGCAAAGAAATAGTATTCTGCAATTTTTTGTTCAGATTATCAATCTCATTTTTCTTAGATTGAATCTCCCAAGATTACTGCTATTCACTTTCTCTTGAGCCAAATCATTTTCTGCCTTTTGCAACTTCTTGGACACTTTTAAATAGTCTGTTACCACAGTAGATGTAGTTTCATTTAGCAGCTCAACCCTGTCCTGGGCCTAAATAGAGACATATCCATGGCCACGACATTCATAGCATAATCCTTGGGTTGCATTTGTTTATTTGGTTTTACCACATTTGGAGACAAATGTGTAACTGTCAATGATTGTTGAATAGGGTCATAAAGCGACCTCATGTGTGCCACAACAGGGCTTTTGTTTTCCTTTTTCCTCTTCTTGTCCATCCTGACCTATCTAGCCTTTTTTGCTATGTCTTCTTGAGCTTGGAAGGTAGGAGGGGATGCAATATAACCCCCAACAAAGGGGTGACCTTGAGGCAAGCCATAGGGAATAGCATATAATTACTGGCTACAAGAAACTTGAGGAGAGGTTCATTTAGGCACAGATGGAGAAAATAATGGCAATGTAATGGCCTATGAGGATATGGTTGATGTACTGGCAGTAGTGGCAGGGGTTGATGTAAGAACAACAGAAGTGGCGGGGGACATAGAAGCTTGAATACTTGGGATTGCCACTCCTATGGGAGAAGAAAGAGATATAGGAGAGAAGGGAGAAGAAGTACTTACTTAAGTGACAGAAGAGGTGACTGGCAGTTGTTGCTGCTGTGGTGCTTTTTCTTCTTCCCCTTCCTCTTGCAGGATCAATTTCCTATGTTTCAAAGGCCTCTCTCTTGTTTCCTCTATTTCTTCATCTTCAATATTTACAACTAGTGGTGGTTGCAAAGGGATCATTCTAGAACCCCCAGATGCTGAAGCTATTTCAGTCACTAGAATTGGTGATGACACAACACCTTTTTTCTTCTCTAATGTGCTAAGGGATTGAGGCCATGAAGGTGTAGGAGTAACAGATGACGTCTGTCCTATTTCTTGCATTATTGGGGTTGACTCTATTTCTTCCCCTAGCTCCTCACCCTTCCTCTAAATTCTGCTTGTGTTTGGACTTAAGACTGGGGAGGGATGCCACTCATCCCAGATTGATTCTGATATTTCATCATTTTCAACATTCCCAAATGAATGTGTAATCTCTGAAGTCTCTTGCCTATATTTCCAATAGCCTTTAATCTTTTTTGTTATCAATTCTTTTGCTTTTAATGCTTTCCTCAGACCAGTAGTCATCTTCAACTTAGGGTCATACTCCCTCTCTTTGACATGGAAGCTTTCCCATGGCCTAGGCCCCTCATAGGGAAAATCGGTTAATTCCACATATAGATCTAGGTTATCTTCCTTTGGATTCCTCTTGTCCTCCTAGAATGGATGAACTTCATGTACCATCTTGGCATGCACCTTATTATTTATAATCTAGGAGGCTAGAAAATTGTCTGGGTCATATTTCCATTTATCCTCTATGATGAGGAGCCCAAGGGCAGCTAACTTCCTTAACAAGAGGCTTTCAGCACCTCTAACTTCAAGGGTCATGTTTTTTTCTAGCCCATGGGACATCATACATCTTCTTCTTTCTTTTCTTGTGGCCAAAGTCATTATCAACAATAGATACTTGATGGATAACCTCTAAGATTACAACCATAGGGATCAATACTTTAGGCAATAGCATGGGTTCCCCAGCGAAACCTTGGACTTTGATTATTGTATTATGTGCTCCAAAGAAGTAGTCACAGGGAATTGGCCAATTGGCCATAAAACCCCTTATACTATGTGTCATCCTATGTTCCACAGGCTTAGGGCTTAACTGGCAGAAAGCGGGGGTGACAAAAAGCTCCCAAAACTCATAGGGGTCAGAGGTTTCAGATAACACATGTGTCCATGCAGACACAGGGATGGTTTTACCATGACCAAAATCTGGATCATATATATTTAAATGCATATGCTATGCAAAAAGACCAAAGTTTTGATATGGCATAAGATGAAATAGGAAAGCGAAATACCTGGATACTTGCTCTATTTTGAAATTTGTGAGCTAATCAATCATGACAGCAACAATTTGTTCTGAAAAATCTAGCTGATATTCCTATGATTTATCCACAGTTTTCATTCTAAAAATGATTGCCAATTGCTAGTCATGAACTGTGTTGTCCTCCTTCATTCCAGAAATGAAAGCTATCATTGAAATTGCATCCTGAAGATTTTGGTTAAATTGTGCCCGCCCAATGGGTAGTGTGGGCATCTGAGTATTATCCTCTCCCAACTGCATCTCTGAATTCAAGAATTTCAATGTGTTATGTAAATTTGCCCATGTGCCTTGCATTTTGGCTATAGTTGGAAATGTGGCCATTCTATCATATTGCAGGGCCATCATGTCCCTTATGGCCTTGGGTGTAATATGCACTATGAAAGAGCCCTGTTGGATAGAATTTGATGGTGCATGAAACAGCTCTATACACAATTTGATTAGCTCAGGACAAGGGTGGACATTTTGGACCAAGAACTATTCCAATTGAGAGGTCCATATCCTCATAGTAAAAGTCTCGAACTGCCCCTTGTTCGCCCGGATGAGGCACCTCTGATGTGCCCCCTTCCAGAGATTCTTGGTGTTCTTTTGAAGGGGAGTGTCATATATGTCATCTACATAGTCCTTCACCTATTCTGGGTCGATAGATAACCCTACTTCAGGAACCCTAGTTCTCAGATAGGACTTCCTTGGTTGTGTAGGTGTTGAAGCATATGATTTGTTGTTCAACAATTTATCTGCTGACTCAAAAATTCCAAGTCCCTATCGTGGTGACTGTGTCTCAGACATATCTGTATCTTTGTGAGAAGAATGTGGGAAGCTTTGACACAAAAATAACAAAACTATTTATTAGAGTGATACTTAGCTAAAAGGCACTTGTTAGGGATAGAGTTCGTATGCAACAGTGATTTAGAGAAGAAAGATAGAAACAAAATGATGGTTAAACATGGAAGGACTTAAAGCCTAGCTCATTGGGGCTTATGGAAATAATAAATGACACATCCCATCTTATTAATGGCATTAATGCTAAGAAACAGCTAGTATATCTTTTTGAAATCTGCATTGAACAAAGTGTCAAATATGTTATGAGAGTGACTATCTTTCTGAAAAAGCATGTACTTTCGTGAGATTTTGGGGATTGCCGAACAACCTTAATAAATGCAAGGATAAAAGAGAAGGGGCTTTGCACTACTTGACATGTGTTCACCGAACACTTATTTGAAAGGGAAAGCGGGAAAAGAAAGCAGGAAAATAGAAAAGCGAGAAAAGGAAACAAAACTAACTAACTATGATACATGATGAGCGCTTTCTTAAGTGAAAAGTTTTAGAAAGATCTCATTTACCAAAATCTCTTCAGGTTCTCCATTTATGGTCTCTAGCTCAAATGAATTTTGTTGCTTGCAAGAATGAACTCTATAAGGGCCTGTCCATAATGATCTGAATTTGCTATGTTAACCTGGCTTCTACTCTTTCATCCCATTTCAATACCAGAGAGCCAACTTCAAAAATGGGATTAGAAGTCTTCTTATCAAACCAGTCCTTAACCATTTTCTGATGTTTCATTAGTGATTCATGTGCCTTTTCTCTCTTTTCTTGGACTTCCAATAGTTCATCAAGTCTGACTTGCATGGGGCCATTTTCTTCAATTTCTATCTGTTTTAACAATTGCAAAGCAGGAATCTCTAAACTTAGTGGCATTATTGCAGGTTTACCATAAACCAACTTATAGGGAGACATTTTAATCACTTGCTTTGGCGTGATCCTGTCAGCCCACAGTGCTATATTAAGTAACCTATGCCACTCTCTATGATAATTAGTCCCTATCCTTTTTATGAGTCTGATAAGGTTTTTGTTAGTGGACTCTACCAGACCATTACCTTGTGGGTAATAATTTGAAGAAGTCTTCAAATATATCCCATTCCTTAAAGAAAACTTAGATAATTTGGTTCCCAAAAATACTTTAGCATTATCTAATATGATGGTACGAGGAGGACCAAACTGAGAAGTTATGCCTTCTAAAAATTCTAGTATGACTTTTTCTGTTGCCTGTTTGAGTGGTACTGCTTCACTCCACCTAGTAAAGTAATCTATTGTTGTGAGAATCCATTTGTGTCCCATATTTGACACTGGATTGATCATACCAATAAAATCCATACCCCATTGAGCAAAGGGTTCATCCACAACTATGGGACTTAGAGGCAGTGCTGCATTTCTCCTTTTGCTAGTATAAAACTAGCAAGTCTGGCACTCCTTAACCATCTGATGGTAATCTATAAATAGAGTGGGCTAGAAATATCCTACTTGTGTTACTTTGATTGTAGTGGTCCTTGATAAAAAATGTCCACTTGAGGCTCCATGATGTAATTCATGTAGTATTCTTTGAGCTTCATCTTTCTCTATACATCTTAAGAGTATACCATCAACATTCCTTCTAAATAAAATATGATCAGTTAGTACAAAATGGGTTCCTTTCTACCTATAGTATCTTTTTTTTATCATGGGAGAGCTCATTTGGGAATATCCCATACTTCATAAACTGTATCCTGTTTCTGACCCAAGAATCTTGGTCAACTTCTTGGAGTTTCAATACATTTTAACTTCCTATTTCTTCAGTCACTATTCTTTCCATGTCTTGGGTCATGTATTGGCATAGTGCTTTTCCTATAACTAACTTGGTGGGTCTTACTTCTACATCATATTCTAGAATCTTTGTTATCCAATTGGCTCTTTTCTCAGTGATCTCACCCTCCATAATATATTCTCTTACACTGGAGTGACCCACTAATATCAAAATCTTATTTCCTATTACCAAATGTCTAAAATTTTTAAGGCCTTTTACCATGGCATATGCTTGCTTCTCCATGAAATTATATCTAGACTCATATTCCCTGAGAGTTCTAGAGAAAAAAGCTATTGGATGCTCTCCTTCCTGTTGATCATCTTTCTGAGTTAGAACATCAGCAACACTGAATTCTCCCCTATACACATACATTATAAAAGCTTTAGAGAAATCTAGGTTTCTGTTGCCAAAATGCCGCCACGACATCGAGTATGCCAAAGGGGTGAGTTATATTTGTTTTTTGTTTGAATTTGTTTCTAAATAAGTAGGTTTTTGTTGATTTTTGAGGTATATTTTGTTAATTGTCAGGAAATGTTAATGCACCTCCTCCTCCTCCTCAAAATCCACAAAATCTTGAAGAGAAAATACTTGCAGAACAACAACCTCCTCCATTCATTCCTCGACATGCCCCTAGAACACAAGAAAATATAATGGGGCAAATTGAAAACAACAAAAAAGAAATTGAAGATATAATTGCAAGGTTGAAAGATCCTTCCACTTCAACCTTGCATAGGTCCATGCTTGCTGAATCTCTTGAGTCTATGTTATCAAATGTAGATTCAATTAGAAAGCAAATAACTAGTTGGACGGATAAAAAGAGAGAGTTTAGAGATTACTATGTAGACAAGTTGTCCTACCAAGATGTCAAAAAATTACAAATTACAAAATTAGACTTGTGTTCAATTTTCACAAACCCATAAACAAATCAACCTCCACCCATTACATGCAAGAGGTTCCCTATCCATTGGTGCAACAACCAAGTGATAAGGGACAATTTCAGGCAGAGGTGGTGGATGGTTTTTGACCATCCTCCATGCAATAATAATGAGGTCCCACAATACTTTTTGAGGAAACTCTATTGCGAGTTTGTCCTCAATAAAGTGCCAAACTATTTTGATATGCGGGACTTCCAGGGTAGAGGTGGGGGGTCAGCACAAGACAGACTAGGGGCATGTCTTGACCCACAACGGGTAGTGAGATGAGTAATCAGTAGACCAGCCCACGAGCATGTTTCTATCCCTTCCATTGTGAAGGAGAGTGTTGAGGTCGATACACTTCAGTCGATTAGTGCTTTGACCCATAGCATCATAGAGCATGCCAGTCTTGCAACACAGAGTGGGTTGGGAGATAGTGCGAGGAGTAGGGTGCCACCCCATACTTGCCAGGCTTGTGAGTTAGCCTATGGTTATGACCCCATGGACAGTCAGGACACAGGTGCACAGGCTACATCTGCAGCTGAGTAGATGGTGATGACAGATACCCTCCTAAGTGAGACTTTTGGCCTTGATACTCAGGTAAATATTAGCAAGTTTATTGAATTTAATTTATTAAATTTTATTCTTGAAATACAAGATTAACTAATTTAAATTGATGATTTTAATGAAATTTCAGGGTCATAGCGTCGATGCAGTTTTCAGTGGTTCTCCACCTACATTTTTCACTAGATCATCTACTGTCGAGGTATGTAACTAGTAAACAATTTTAAATATTACATGTAAATAGCTGTTGTGATGTTCACAACACGCCCCATTTTTCTCCTCAGCAAAATGAGGACCCCTGCTGTTGCTTTGCTCTTTTGCTTCCGCTTGTGTTTGTTCTGTCTGGTGGTAAAGGGAAAAGAGAGTCAGATTTGCAAACCTTGTTAAAAATATAGAAAATTGCATTTTTCAATACCATTGCATAATATGGTTGTATTCCTTGTGAAAAATGAGCCAGGGTTGCTTTTTGAACCATCTTAAAATTCATCATATTTTGCAAGTTATGATCATTTAGGTAAAATGTACTATCAGGTTTTGCATGATAAGCAGTCTGTTGTTTCCTTTTTTTTTCTTGTTGGCATTTGTTTTAAATTTTGAAAAAATTTCATACTTAGTGGTTCTGGGTCATGGGCAATTTTGTCTGGGTTCCACTCTGTATGTTACATTTGATTGTTTTGCAGAAAGTGCATCGGGCACTTTGCTCACCATTACTTATTCATTGGAAGTGTGTTTTTTTGCAGGTTTGAACCTGCGCGTTGAACCTGACCATTGAAGCTTTTTTCGGGGTTCAATGGTTCTAGGTTCAAAATAGGTTCGGCATGTTCAAAAATGTCTTAAAGGGTAGGCTATTATTTTGTATTACATCTTTGAACCGTCGCTTTGAACTTCGGTTTTGAAATTTTTTTCGATGGTTCAATGGTTTGGGTTCAAAACAATGAGGATCAGAATAACAGTTGCCATCGGTGGGGCTTTGGAGTGTTCTGCCGACAGTGGAATCTCTCGCCGATAAAGCATGAGCGAAAGGGAGATCAGTAGGAGTCATGCCGCTAATGGTTCAAAGTTCAGGGTTCAGGTTCAAAGGCTTTGGTAAGCCTGTGGCCGAAACAACAGTCATCGGCGGAATAATTTTAGCGCCTGCTGATGGTATAATCTCTCGCCGATGGGAGGTCATCGGCCAAGCAATATAGATCGATGCAAGCGTTTGGACCTTTGCCGATGGGCAAGGTCAGGGCGATGGAAGTAAGGTGGATGATATGAAGGGTTGTCGGTAAGAGTCTCATCGACGAATGACATCGATGAAATAGTGAGGATCGGCGAAGAAATTTGTGAGTTTGCCAATGGCGATTCTCATGCCGATGAAAAAGAAATACAAGCCGAAGGGCCGTCAACCAAACAATAGTGATCGGCGAAGGAATTTTGGAGCTCGCCGATAAGTAGGCCTCACGCCGATGAAGGTGATGAGCAGGTAAGCTGGGCCATCAATGAAACAAGAGGCATCGGTGAAAGAAATAAGGAGCTTGCCGATGGAACAAAGCAAAGGGGGCCATCGGCCTAACAATGAGGATCGGCGAGGAAGATTTAGAGTTTGCTGATAGGCAAATCTCTCACTGATGAGAAGGAAACAAAGGCCAATATGACATCAGCAGCACTCTCGCCAATACAAGGGTATCGGCATAGCTAACGCGATCGGCGAAGAGGATTTAGAGTTCGCCGATGGCGAACCTCTCACCGATGGAAAGCGAGGAAGAAA
Organism: Cunninghamia lanceolata; assembly: GCA_027924645.1. Lineage (NCBI taxonomy): Eukaryota > Viridiplantae > Streptophyta > Pinopsida > Cupressales > Cupressaceae > Cunninghamia > Cunninghamia lanceolata. The sequence continues at coordinate 2,833,423 of BSBN01000665.1, forward strand.
TAACGAAGCAATGGAAGAGAATGATTGGCAAAGGAATTTTGAGGCTCGCTGATAGTACAGACCTACGCCAATGGAAAGGAATAAGGAGGAAATAACGAGAAAGGCCATCGGCCAAATAACGAATATCGCCCAAGCGATTTTTGGATGCACCGATGGTGATTATCACACCAATGGGCGGGAAATGGAAAGTGGTGGGAAATTTAAAACACATTTTTGGTGCCCGTGGCATTTTTCTAGTCAGCGATGGTTGACCCGTTTGGTTTTGGGCAATCTGTATGCATTTCGAGTGCATTTTTGAGGGTTTTTTGAGCCAGATTTCCACATTTTTGCACAGTCACCCTGATTTAAACAGATATTTTTTTTAGTTTCCTACTGTTCATTTGGTAAACTTGATACTTATTGCTTGTCTTATCTTGTAGGCTTGCAGTTGAGGAAGCAGCTAGAAATTCAACACAGTGACCTCATGGAGGAAGGAAATCTGATTTTAGGAGCAGGAAGATAAAGATGAGGTGCAAAGAAGTCAAGGCTGACCAAATAAAGGACAAAATTGCAGCTGAAGGTATTACTACAACAGACAAACAGAAGTTATTGTTGAACTGCCAGAATTTCTCAGAAAGGGTAATATTTCACCCAGATTTGACACTGCTCAGAGATATTTTTGAGGGACTGGTTCATCTGTATTTATTGCTGTAACCAAGGGGTTTGAACCTGGGGTTTAGTTAGGGTTTTTTTTGCTGTAGTGAGGACAACCAGAAAGTCTTTATATTGTGCCTCTCTACATTGTAATACTTTACAATAGGAATTTTTAGAAGCACACAGCAAGTTACGTTAGTTTAGTTTAGAAGTAGAAGAAGGAGGTTGCCTGATTGTCTACAGTAAGGTGTGCGTGGAATGTCTGGCTCCCTTACTGTATCTGTAAAGCTTGTAAGTTCTCTGTAGTTTGATCAATGAAACTAAGAGTCATTCCTACATTGTAAATCATGTATGACTATTTGTTTCTAATACAATAGAATCTGGAGTTCTGCATCTATCTTCTGAGTGTTCTCCTGTTCTTCTTTGTGTTTTGAAATATTATCTTTGAGAGCTTGCAATTTTAAATGTATGTTTGTGAAAATGCTCAAGACTTGCATTTAAGGTTTTTACTGTGGATTTGATCAAATTGCTGTAGTATTTACATAGTGCATAACAGAACAATTAGATCCTTCGTTAGAGTAAATGAGGTTTCCCAACCCATCTGAAATATTTAGCTGAAAATGTAGAAATCTAAAGGAATTTGTCTCAAATTTGAAGAAGCATGCATAACAGAGTTAAAGGTAGACAGTTTTTCATAAATATATGAAGGAGAAAGCTGCAATAATTCAAGAAAACCATCTGAAACTTGCAGCACAATAACACTTTTATGCAAAGGAATGAAAAGCATTGACATATCTCATGATCTTTTGCATAATCTTAGTCCAGTAAACCACAAAGAAACTTTAAACTACGTAAGGCCCCTTGAACATTACAGCTTCACATTGACCAACTAAACTTGACCAACCGAACCATTGTAGACTTGGGATTAGTTGAATCTTAAATGATTCCTTCTTATCTTTCAAGTATAGTTTTAGTTCATTATATGTGAATTTTAACTTATTGTTATGATTGCATCAAAACAATCACCAACAGTTTTCTGGCGCTAGAAGGAGGGCCTTTCTGAGTTAGAGTTTATTTCAAACTGGCTAATAACAGTAATAGAGTGACTAGGTCTAGATCCAGTTCAGGGGATATATTTGTGCAACTACCTGATATTAGGTGAGGCGGGAACCCTTTAATTTGGAATCCAAATATATCGCAAGCTGGAAGTTCATCTGGAACACCTCCTGGGTCACCCTTTAACATCCATAGTATTGTGAGTCCTGACAGATCACTGTTCAGATCTTTAAATCTTGGTTCAGGCACTCCTGGAGGTCTCAATCCTCCTGTAAATCCTAATCCACCAATCAATCCAGGTATTCCTACAAGTTCAGGTCAAGCTCAAACACTTGCAATGGCTTATTTCGATGTCAATTCTCCCATACTCTTCGATGATTATCATGAGATGCCTAAAAATCTAGAAAAGATATGTCCCAAATACCAGTTGCATCAAGACCCAGAAGACCATATTAGAATATTCAAGGAAGCATGTTTTAGAGCTAGGTTAGAGCACGAGGATGTGGTGTGTAGATTATTTCCCTACACCTTTAATGAACAAGCCTCTAGCTGGTATGTAAACTTGCCCAATGGTTACATTTCTTCCTAGCCACTTATGGAAGAAGCATTTTTGTCAAGATTTAGGGAACCCATTGACCCTTGTGCTTTGTATCATAAATTGGCTGCTATAAAACGTGGTGAGGGAGAGCTGATTGATAATTTCAATGATAGATTTCAAAAGGCCTATTCTAGGCTGGTAGCCCCTTATACCATAGATGATGATCCCTTATTGGCTATGTACTATGTTGCCTTGGATCCTTTAACTGCCATGTTTGTCAAAAGAAAACCTGACATAGATTCAATATCCAAAGCCTATAAAGAGGTAGCCTCAGTAAACCAAGAGATGAGACATACAACTTATAACCCATTTGTTAATGGAGGAAGTTTTGGGGTGCAGAATCAAGCACAACCATGGAATGGAATCCCTATGCAGAACACTCCATTATTAAATCTGGTTCCTTCTTACACACCTGTGTATAGTCCTACCCCAATCCAAGCTATAACTCCTTACACGGCTAACACTTCCAATAACAGTCAAAACAATGGTCAACCTTTCTTCCAACCTCCTAGGGATACAACTGTGGCAAAAGCACAAGAGGATAGGGAAGAAATCAAAGAGATCACTGCACATTTGAAAAGGTTAACAACCAAAGTGATGCAACTAAGAAATGAGAACCTCTATGGAAGAGGCAACCAAAACTACAATCAACATCAAAATCACAACCAAGGCCAAAATTAGAACTATAGTTTCAATCAAAATCAGCAAAACAATCAGAACCAAAACTATAATCAGAATCAAGGCCCTAGCCAGGGGCAACCGATGCAAAATAGAGGGCCAGTGATAGATAATAGGACCTGGGGCAATAATAATAGAAATCAGAATCAACCTAGGCCACCCAAGACATGGAACATTGGGCCCAACAACGGTACTCTAGCTTCTCCTTTTGAGAATATAGATAATCATGATGCAAAACAAATGGCTAGCATACAAATGGCCAGTATAGCACCCAAAAATTGGTGCAGATTTCACAATACCAATGCCCATGCTAAGCACGACTGTCCACAATTCCACTTAGCAGCCAGCATTTTCAACATAGATGTGCAGCCTCCTACCTCTGAATTTCTCATTCCAAGGGTAATGAGGTAGTACCCTCAGGATATGACACATCATTAGTCTTAGAAACGTTTACCTTTGCAACTGCAGAGGAGAAAGAGGATGAATTGCTAGAGGATGAACCATACTGCTGTGAGAATCTTTATCCTGAATCGACCTTTGTGTTAAATGCTTTTTATTTTCCCTTTGAATCTGAAAATGAGATATTAAATGAAACAGAGGAGGTGCAGGCCTTTCAACAGACAAATAAAAGCCACGCTTATAATTTGAGGAACAACCCTAGGCCAGGAGGGCCTTTTACCACTTCCGTTCCTCTAAATAACATCAATACACCCCTAGATCAGAATGCTAACAACAATCCTGCCATACTTAAAGCTAATCAGCACACAGATAATGGAACAACAATACAAAAGGATCAAACAAGTAAAACTGAAGCAATAAAGACAACAAGATTAATGAATTACTTGTCAGAGGAAATAAAGAAAATTAAGGTTAGTATACCTCTAAATGAATTATTGAAGACCCCAGGGATTAGAAATGCTTTTATAAAATCCCTGGATGCATCCATGATGAATAAGGTGTCTGCTGATATAACTGTTCCTAATAGAGATTCACCACCTAAAGAGAAGAATAAGAAAGTTGAGCAGCCTTCCAATACAAATGTAGTAATACATGCGGATAAGAGGGATACTCCCCCTTTCTTGTTAACTATTAGATTGTGTGGGAAGAATATACATAATTGCATGGTAGATTCTGGTGCCTCAGCCAATGTAATGCCCTTAGGAATATGTAAAACTCTCGGGCTGACTCCCACCAAATCTGCCAAGGTTGTCACACAACTAGATAAGACTGAGGTTAGCATGATAGGAGAACTCATGAACATTCAAATGCAATTAGCTTCAGACCCTAGGGTAAGCCAAATCATTGATATTCAAGTAGTGGATATACCAGTAAATTATGGAATGCTATTAAGTAGGGATTGGTCCAAGACATTAAATGGGTATATGGCCACTGACTTTTCACACATGTGGTTACCTTGGAGAGGCATCCCAAACCAGATTAGAATAGAGGCAGAGCCCAGAATGAAACATATGATAACAGAGTATAATCAAACTAATGAAATATTATATGCTGCTGTTGAACCGGGTGTCTATAGAATTACCAACAATGGGGTACAAATTGAAGAGATCATGATGTTAAATAGTAGAACGAAATGTGTCAGCAATAGGACAGCATTATTCATTGAGTTTGATGGAAATTCCTCAGATGAAGAAAGCAATGCAATAGACAAATTTGGTCATATCATCAGACAAGAGGTGGAAGAATGCGTTAAGCACAATCTCCCGGTCCAATATAAATTGTACAAAAATAGGTGTAGAGTCCATAATAGGCAACATTCTAAGGAAAGTTGTGAAATATGCAAGGACATCATTGAATATGAATACAAAAAATGCATAGAGAAAGTAGAGTTACAAGAGGGAAATGAGAATCCTGATCCAACACAGAAATATGTTCAGGATAATATAGATGCCTTGATTCCATATTTAGGAAAAGAAATAAGAGACAAGAGTAGTTGCCTTTCTGAGTTGCAAACTAAAAACACACATATGCAAATTAACCAAACATAAAAACCCATGAATAAACAGGACAACACCCCACAGGCAATAAAAGAGGCAATGCATGCTAAGATAAAAGGTCAGAAAAGTAAAGATGGCATGTGGATGTTCAAATGTGATGGGTCTAAATCAAAACAGGGCACAGGTGCAGGTGTTGAACTCATAGATCCTCAAGATAAATCACATATGGCAGCATATAGATTACAATTTTCCTGCACTAACAATATTGCTGAATATGAGGCCCTAATTTTAGGACTTGTCATGGCCATCAGGAAAAGGGTGAAAACCATCAAAGTATTTTTAGACTCTGAATTAGTAGTCAGACAAGTGAGAAAACTATATGCCTGCAATTACAAGAAAATGATTAGTTACAGACATAGAGTATGGGGTTTTACAGATTTGTTTGATGCTTTTAACATAGAACACATCCCCAGAGAGCTGAATCACAGGCCAGATGCGCTAGCAGTTGCTGCTAGTACATTAGAACCATTGGCACTGTCAGGATTCAGACGATTTGCTGTTGAGCTAGTTAACGTGCCCAGTATACCAGACAATGTTACACACTTTTAGGTATTTGGAGGGGATCAACAAATTATTGATTTTCTGACTTGTAATGAGACATTTGAGGCTCAAATTATTGATGAACAGGAAAGGCCTGAAGTAACATGGGACGAAGAGGATATAATCAACTTAAAGAGCAACTTCTTACCAAAAGGAGTAATTGAATTAGAACATATCTTTGACTTCGATGGAATAATGAGATAGAAGGACTTGCCCAAAACAGAAGGGGGTAAGTGTGATTTACAAAACTTAGGGACAGAGCTAAATCCGTGAAATGTACTAATTGGGAAAGCTTGCTCTGAGAAAATTAGAAAGGAGGTTTTAGACATTTTGAAAGAATATAAACACGTAATAGCATGGACTTATGAAGACTTGAAAACATTTGATGAGTCCATCATAACTCACATAATACCTTTGAGAAAAGAAGTCAAACCATTTAGACAGAAACAGAGGCCTGTGAATGCCATTCTAGAGCCTTTAATCTTTGAGGAAGTTAAAAAATTGCTGTTTGCTGGGATAATTTTTCCAGTCAGATATTCTGTCTGGGTAGCTAACTTGGTACCAGTAAGGAAGAAAAACGGAGACATCAGCTTATGCGTAGACTTTAGAAATTTAAACAAGGCATCTGAAAAGGATAATTATCCTCTGCCCCCAATAGACGAAGTGTTGCAAGCAGTAAATGGCGCAAGAATGATGTCTTTTTTAGATGGTTTTTCAGGTTATAACCAGGTCTTAATTGACAGAGAAGATAGATTAAAAACCACTTTCACTTGTAAATGGGGAAATTATGCATATAGAAGAATGCCGTTTGGTCTGATCAATGCAGGTGCCACTTTTCAGAGAGCCATGGACATTGCATTCCGTGGATTATCAGGTAAGTGCATTGTTGTGTATATGGATGATTTAACTGTGTATTCTAGGGATGCATCCACTCACGCTGAAGACCTCAGGAAATTACTCAAGCGATGTGAAAGGTATGGGATTTCCCTTAATCCTAAGAAATGTATATTTGGCGTAACTGAAGGTAAATTATTAGGCCATGTCATTTCTGAAGGTGGAATTTCAATTGATCCGGATAGAATAGAATCCATAAAAAGTTTGCAAATACCAAACAGTAGGAAAGAGTTGAAATCATTTTTTGGCAAAATTAACTTTGTTCGGAAGTTTATAACAGGTTTTGCAGAGATCCTGCAGCCGTTAAATGCCATGTTGAGGAAAGATGCACAGATGGAATGGATGCTAGTGGCTAGAGCCGCATTTGAAGATATTAAGGAGGCAATTTCTGATGCCCCTGTATTGGCAAGTCTAGACTACACAAGCCCGTTTTACATCTACTCCTTTGCATCTTCTCATTCAGTCGCGGTTGCCTTGACACAGAAAGGTGAAAACAATGAAGAGAGGCCCATAGCATTTATGAGCATGCCTCTGAAGGATGCGCAGCTGAGGTATCTAGACACCGAGAGGTAGGCATTCGCATTAGTAAAAGCTGTTAAAAAAATCAAACACTACATTCTACGTAGCCAAATCAAAGCCATAGTACCAGACGCAGCAGTAAAAATGTTGCTGATGCAGAACAAGCTTGGAGAAAAAAGAGCCAAGTGGATCACCACACTGCAAGAGTTCAATGTAGAAATCATACCTATGAAGCTGGTCAGAGGGCAGACATTGGTGCAGACGATAGCAAATACAGATCCAGATCTAATAAAACAGCAATATGTATTGAATTCCCAGAGTGCATCAGGCTGGTATGATGATCTAAACACCTTCTTGATAGCTGGAAAGTACCCAAACAGGATGAAGGCTTCTCAGAGGAGAGCTTTGAAGATTAAGGCACCAAATTATATGGTGCAAGGAGGTATTCTATTCAGAAAGAACCATGATGGAATTTATCTGAGATGCATAAACAGAGCTGAGGCTGATAAAGTGTTGACAGAACTACATGACAAGTACAGAACCAGCCATGGTTCCCATCTAGCCACAATGCACAAAATACTGAGGGCGGGCTATTACTGGCCCACGATGTTCAAAGACACTAAGAGTCACATCAGAAGTTGCCACATCTATCAGACTGCAGCAGACAAAGGGAGAAATTAGGCCAATCCACTACAACCTGTGATTGAATCCAGACCGTTTGCACAATGGGGCTTGGATTTTATTGGAGTCATCAATCCCCCATCTTCTGCAGGACACAAATTCATACTGACGGTAACAGACTATTGTACAAGGTGGACTGAGGCCACTTGCTACAAATTTTCCACGACTGAGGTAGTTATCAAGTTTCTTGAAGAAAACATCATCACTAGGTTTGGAACTCCCTATTCATTGGTATGTGATAACGGCCCTGCTTTCTTTTCTTTAAAGTTTTCTAAATGGGCATTTGAATACGGGATCATTTTAAGGTTTTCTTCGAATTATTACCCTCAAGGTAATGGATTGGCTGAATCAACGAATAAAATTTTATTAGATATAATCAAGAAGTTAATTGCAAAAAGTCCTAGAGAGTGGAATACCCTATTTAAGATATGCATTATGGGTAGATAGGACCAAGTTTAAAATAGCTTTAGGTAGCACACCTTATCATTTAGTCTATGGGACTGATCCCATACTTCCAGTAAATCTGAGAATACCAACCTGAAAGTTTGCTAATTAGTATCTAGGCTTTGATAACCATAGGGAAGCCAGAATAGTACAAATGCTACAACTAGATGAGAAAAGAGGTCAAGCCATTGAGAAGTTTGCCAAACACCAAGCGGTTGTTAAGAGGTGGTTTGATAAAAGGGCAAGAGTCAAAACATTTAGGATATCAGACTTAGTCCTGTGTTGGGACAAAGCACATGAAAAGAAAGGAAGCCATGGAAAATTCGATAAATTATGGCTGGGTCCCTTACAAGTCTTAGAAATAATAGGAGATAACACATTCAGACTTAAGACCTTGACTGGGGAAGATGTGCCATTACCAGTTAATGGCCAGCATTTGAAACACTACTTCCAGGCCTAAGGTCAAGGGTAGTTCATTCTGGTGTAAAGTGTTGTAAGTAATGTACAGTTCTTTTTTTTTGCTGTTTTCTTTTTAGTTGGTTGTTTGTACAGTTTGTCTTCTGTTTGTTGCTGTTTTCTGTTTCTTGTTGTTTGTTTTGTTTTGTTTGTACAGTTTTTTCTGCTTTTTTTGCTTTTTGTACAGCCTGTTTGTCTGGTTGGTTTTTTTTTGTCTCCTCAGCAGGGATCTTTGTTTTACTTTGGAGTATTAAGGAGCAAAATTAGCAACCATTCAAAACAGTATAAATTCAGGATATTCAAGTTAACCATTTGCAATTTACACATAACTTGTTACTGTCATGAATGTAGAGAGTTGTTTACCTTCTGAAGTTTTGTATTCAATAAATGTGATTGAGAATTCGAAGCAAGTTTCTCACGATGACACACCTAAAATCCTTGGGTTTGTTGAACCTACCAGTGTAGATATTAGGTGAAAAATCAGAGGTTACCCTTGCTACCATTACAATTCTCAGCTTAATTTCAGCAAGTGACCACTCCTTGCATCATAAATTTACAAATTGCTATATCTTGTGAAATCTTTCAAAATTAAAAAAATTAGGAAAAAATAAATAAATAAATAAATAAACAGATTATACTGAAAATCTAGATTAAGCCATCTAAGTAACTCTATCGGGGCTATAGATGCTCGCTGGCAGTGGGGCTCTACTTAGGAGAATTGTAACGATAACCTTGTCGTGGCTATGGATGCTTGCTGGCAGCAAGGCTCTATGCGGTTGGCTATGAGGGAATATTCTCACCTACGTAGGCTAATGTCAGTCACTGGTTTGTTCAACCGATCTTCAAGATGAGGATAATTAATCACGTGCACACAACTAAACTAAAAATGAAAATTCATGCACCCTTATTGAATACCTTAAGTCTCAAGCTGAATAGTAATTTGCAGGACAGATAGTCAGAAGTTATGAGTTCATTTCATCTAGTTTTCTTGAACACTCTAAATTTAGTTGATTTGTTTGGTTGCTAGTCGTTGTGATGTTCACAACACGCCCCATTTTGCTCCTCAGCAAAATGAGGACCCCTGCTGTTGCTTTGCTCTTTTGCTTCCACTTGTGTTTGTTCTGTCTGGTGGTAAAGGGAAAAGAGAGTCATATTTGCAAACCTTGTTAAAAATATAGAAAATTGCATTTTTCAGTACCATTGCATAATATGGTTGGATTCCTTGTGAAAAATGAGCCAGGGTTGCTTTTTGAACCATCTTAAAATTCATCATATTTTGCAAGTTATGATCATTTAGGTAAAATGTACTATCAGGTTTTGCATGATAAGCAGTCTGTTGTTTCCTTTTTTTTTCTTGTTGGCATTCGTTTTAAATTTCAAAAAAATTTCATACTTAGTGGTTCTGGGTCGTGGGCAATTTTGTCTGGGTTCCACTCTGTATGTTACATTTGATTGTTTTGCAGAAAGTGCATCGGGCACTTTGCTCACCATTACTTATTCATTGGAAGTGTGTTTTTTCGCAGGTTTGAACCTACGCGTTGAACCTGCGTGTTGAACCTGCGCATTGAAACTTTTTTCGGGGTTCAATGGTTCGGGGTTCAAAATAGGTTCGGCATGTTCAAAAATGTCTTAAAGGGCAGGCTGTTATTTTGTATTACATCTTTGAACCACCGCTTTGAACTTCGGTTTTGAACCTTTTTTCGATGGTTCAATGGTTCGGGTTCAAAACAATGAGGATCGGCATAACAGTTGCCATCGGTGGGGCTTTGGAGTGTTCCGCCGACAGTGGAATCTCTCGCTGATAAAGCATGAGCGAAAGGGAGATCGGCAGGAGTCATGTCGATAATGGTTCAAAGTTCAGGGTTCAGGTTCAAAGGCTTTGGTAAGCCTGTGGTCGAAACAATAGTCATCGGCGGAAGAAGTTTAGCGCCCGCTGATGGTATAATCTCTCGCCGATGGGAGGTCATCGGCCAAGCAATATAGATCAGTGCGAGCGTTTGGACCTTTGCTGATGGGCAAGGTCAGGGCGATGGAAGTAAGGTGGATGATATGAAGGGTTGTCGGTAAGAGTCTCACCAACGAATGACATCGATGAAATAGTGAGGATCGGCGAAGAAATTTGTGAGTTCGCCGATGGCGATTCTCATGCTGATGAAAAAGAAATACAAGCCGAAGGGCCGTCAACCAAACAATAGTGATCGGCGAAGGATTTTTGGAGCTCGCCGATAAGTAGGCCTCACGCCGATGAAGGCGATGAGCAGGTAAGCTGGGCCATCAATGAAACAAGAGGCATCGGTGAAAGAAATAAGGAGCTCGCCGATGGAACAAAGCAAAGGGGGCCATCGGCCTAACAATGAGGATCGACGAGGAAGATTTAGAGTTTGCTGATAGGCAAATCTCTCATCGATGAGAAGGAAACGAAGGCCAATATGACATCAGCAGCACTCTCGCCAATACAAGGGTATCGGCATAGCTAACGCGATCGGCGAAGAGGATTTAGAGTTCGCCGATGGCGAACCTCTCACTGATGGAAAGTGAGGAAGAAATAATGAAGCGATGGAAGAGAATGATCGGTGAAGGAATTTTGAGGCTCGCCGATAGTACAGACTTACGCCGATGGAAAGAAATAAGGAGGAAATAACGAGAAAGGCCATCGGCCAAATAACGAATATTGCCCAAGTGATTTTTGGACGCGCCGATGGTGATTATCATGCTGATGGGCAGGAAATGGAAAGCGGTGGGAATTTTAAAACACATTTTTGGCGCCCGTGGCATTTTTCTAGTCAGCGATGGTTGACCCGTTTGGTTTTGGGCAATCTGTATGCATTTTGAGCGCGTTTTTGAGGGTTTTCTGAGCCAGATTTCCACATTTTTGCACAGTCACCCTAATTTAAACAAATATTTTTTTTAGTTTCCTGCTGTTCATTTGGTAAACTTGATACTTATTGCCTGTCTTATCTTGCAGGCTTGCAGTTGAGGAAGCAGCTGGAAATTCAACACAGTGACCTCATGGAGGAAGGAAATCTGATTTCAGGAGCAGGAAGATAAAGATGAGGTGCAAAGAAGTCAAGGCCGACCAAATAAAGGACAAAATTGTAGCTGAAGGTATTACTACAATAGACAAACAGAAGTTATTGCTGAGCTGCTAGAGTTTCTCAGAAAGGGCAATATTTCACCCAGATTTGACACTGCTCAGAGATATTTTTGAGGGACTGGTTCATCTGTATTTATTGCTGTAACCAAGGGGTTTGAACCAGGGGTTTAGTTAGGGTTTTTTTTGCTGTAGTGAGGACAACCAGAAAGTCTTTATATTGTGCCTCTCTACACTGTAATACTTTGCAACAGGGATTTTTAGAAGCACACAGCAAGTTAGGTTAGTTTAGTTTAGAAGTAGAAGAAGGAGGTCACCTGTTTGTCTGTAGTAAGGTGTGCATGGAATGTCTGGCTTCCTTATTGTATCTGTAAAGCTTGTAAGTTCTCTGTAGTTTGATCAATGAAACTAAGAGTCATTCCTACATTGTAAATCATGTATGACTATTTGTTTCTAATACAATAGAATCTGGAGTTTTGCATCTATCTTCTGAGTGTTCTCCTACTCTTCTTTGTGTTTTGAAATATTATCTTTGAGAGCTTGCAATTTTAAATGTATGTTTGTGAAAATGCTCAGGACTTGCATTTAAGGTTTTTACTGTGGATTTGATCAAATTGCTGTAGTATTTACATAGTGCATAACAGAACAATTAGATCCTTCAGTAGAGTAAATGAGGTGTAGATTAGATCTTTCTAACTTTTCCCAACCCATCTGAAATATTTAGCTGAAAACGTAGAAATCTGAAGGAATTTGTCTCAAATTTGAAGAAGCATGCATAACAGAGTTAAAGGTAGACATTTTTTCATAAATATATGAAGGAGAAAGCTACAATAATTCAAGAAAACCATCTGAAACTTGCAGCACAGTAACACTTTTATGCAAAGGAATGAAAAGCATTGACATATCTCATGATCTTTTGCATAATCTTAGTCCAGTAAACCATACAGAAACTCTAAACTACGTAAGGCCCCTTGAACATTACAGCTTCACATTGACCAACTGAACTTGACCAACCGAACCATTGTAGACTTGGGATTAGTTGAATCTTAAATGATTCCTTCTTATCTTTCAAGTATAGTTTCAGTTCATTATATGTGAATTTTAACTTATTGTTATGATTGCATCAAAACAATCACCAACAATAGCATCTTTATATGAATGGTATTCTAATATTTGATTTTGGATGTTGAATAGGTTAATACTGTAGATTTCACGGCAACACCTGCCAGCGGTGGTGGACTTCAAAGCTTTACAGAGGTAATAAAATAAATAGTTTAATGAATGAATTGTACTTACTAAATTTTTGTATGTGATTTGTGTGCTTTATTGTGTGTACTTCCATGTTTAGATGAACATGTGTGTATGTTAGGAGCCATGATTTGCATCACTATTATAGTTTTCGTAATTGGATAATGTTGTTTTATTTCCAGATGATGCAGGCTATGGAGATACCTCCCCATGTTCATAGGGCAATGGAGCAGGGTGTGGCCTCTGCGATTCATAGCTCCATGGCATTGACAGGGGTATGAGGCAGATTAATAAATTTCAATTTACATTCATTGTTATAGTTGTCTATTTTTGAAAAATCAAAAGATTATTGATTTGAAGTTTAATTTCTATCTAGATGGTTTCTATAGGACATGACATCACCAGGGCCTATTCCTGCTACTGAGGCAAGCAAGGAGACAGATTATATGTTAGCGGTAAGTGATTATTTTGTTAAATGTTTTATTTTTTATAACATGTAATTTCTATATATTAATGTCTATACTTTTTATTATAACAGGTAAAGATGCAGGAAGACCTAAATAGGAGGAGTAGCCCTCGAGTTTGTAGTAGACCACCCACATGCACGTCTCCATCCCCTACAAGATCAAAGGCTGCTCGTGATTTATTCTCTTCACCAGCCAAAGGGGAATGACTTTTTATTGTGTTCCTTTGTTGTATGCCTATATGGCATTTGTGGACATATATTTTGTATTGTATATAGTTGACATTGTATGCCTATATGGCATTCTTGTAAGCCTATATGGCTATTTTGTATATATGTTATACTTATATCGACAGATCTTGATGTATGCCTATATGGATATTTGGTTAATAGAAATCTTTTTTATTGATGGCATCCATACTTGCATTATAAATCCACGTTTGAATGGATATTTGTAGATGGCTACTTCAAATATTTAAAGTCCGATTGTATTACATGGTATGTTTGCATTTTCTTTGATAGGCTTGATAGGCCATGGATTACATGATGGTGTTTGATGGAAAAGTATGGTACTAGAAGACTCTAGTTCTTTCTTAATAGGCTTGTGATTGATAATATCTTTGCATGATTGCACTTGATCTTGGATCATGGGCATGTTGTTAGGATTTTGATTGCATTGTGGTGTTTGATGGATAGGCATGGTACTATGTGACTTTTGGATAGGCTTGGGAGAGGTACACTAATTGAATTTGTGATTTCTAGTTTGAGATTTTTCCTCCACTAGAAGTCCTTGGAGGAAATCTAAAAAGGATGATTTGGATGTAATGGGTTTGGATTGATGGGATAAGTTGGAATGTAAGGATTATGAGATAGAGGATTTGAATAGGATACATAGGATAAACAGTTCTCACATGTGGTTGGGATTGAAGATATGAATTGAATATGAGGACCTTGGTCTAAAGTGGTTCTTCCCTTAACAAAGGTACCATAAGGATGACCATTAGATATGTATTTAGGATTGGCATGATAGCTAGTGCTAGTCATTTCTTGTTTGAAATATTCTTGCATGTTCATGAGTGGGAGATGAAGGTTTATGGAAAGTTTGCATGTAATGATCTCATAGTTAATGCTATTGTCATCTTGATATCATCTTGATCTACAAGACTATCATCATCATCATTGTCAAAGGGATTTTTTGATTGATTTGGATAAAAGATCTCATTTAAAGGATGCATGGTTTGAGGACCTATTTTGATTGTGATTTTGGGTTTTGCATGAGCCTTGCACAAGGTAATAGGCATAGGGTTTTTATCTTGCATAATGATTTTTTCAAACCAAGGGTCCATGATGGAAATGATTAAGGATGATAGAATGTTTGGATTTTGGACTTTGAGATGTTTATGGTTGTAAATATTTATTGTTTGGACTCAAATTTTGTTAAATGGTTGTTTGAAAGAGGACACATCAAACACAACAATAAGATTGGTTTAAGTATGGATGCAAATGATGTTTACTAGTTTATTAAATGAAGACACATCAGGTACATTAATTACCTATTCTATTGAAGTGGGTGTATCAATCTCCATGGGCTCAGTAATAGTCTGGTTTGAGGACATGGTTGATACATGGTGAGACTAGGAGTCTTGTTTCAGTGGGATTTGAACATAGGTATAGCAATGATGATAATTATGGTGTCATGGATATGTAGGTACATTTGAGCATTGGCAAGACTTGACCATGTTTGTAGTTGATAGGTATGGGTTATGATGTTTGATTCATGATTACAGGTGGTGTTGTCGTTTACTTTTAGCACATTGTTCTTATCTCTTAGATGCTTGATTAGTTCCTTGACTTTGGTTACTCATTTGTAAACTTGTTTGGAAAGTTGAATCTATGATTGATTTGGTGAAGTCTATAAGTTATATTATTTGATATCTCAGTTTGGAAGTTACTAATGTGATGATGATTTTGCATGTTTTCAATGGTTGGGATCTTCAAGTTATGCATTTTTTTGGGATGCACACCTCATTGATTGTAGTGGGATGACTTGAATGCATATTGCCTATATCCACGGGATTGATTCAGTGTTGATGTAGACTTTGTTATTTTTCCTTGTCTATGCTCATTTGCGCATTGGTATGTTGCATTGGGATGAGAGGATGGATGATGAGAATGATTGGATAGTTGTTTATTGGGACTTGTAGCATGTTTATCATGATGTCATGGATATCTTAGTTGCACAGTTTAGTGTGAGCTTTTGACAGTAATGATGGTTTATCTTCTTAGATTGGAGATCTTGGTTCTACTTTGGAGTTATTAGTATTATAGTTGAGTGTGTGTGGACCATGGTGATCTTCATTTAAGAGATGGTTATCACAATGCCATGTGTAGTTCATATCATGGTTCAGTGGGAGCTTTGATAGTGATGTGTATTCATCACTTAGTGATGGATGATCTTATATAGTGGTTGGGTGTAATGGACAAACTCTTGGATTATGATTATTATTTGTAGTGAGAGTGCTTTGACATCTTGGCTACTATTTTTAGGAGATGGTTATCTTCATGTGGTTGTAGATGTTGATCCTTGGTTTAGAGGTGTTTGGTAGTGTGTCTTGGTGGACTCTTGATTCTAGATTAGAGTATTAGCATGATACAAGTTCTCTTGAGACTAGGATGTTTGTATTGGTGCATGTGATCTTCTAGGAGGAGATGTTAGATCATGATGTCATGTTTGGATACCTAATTTTGTAGTTAGAGTTTTGACAGTGGTCTTGTTGGTTCTCTTGGTATTGAGTACATTGGTCATGTGCTTGGGAGCTTCATGATAATGTGGTGTTGCATTTGGAGCTTAACATGAATTGATTGGTTGTAGGTTCTCATACATACTTCAAGACTTGGGTGAGGCTAGAGTTCTCTTGGGATTAGAGACACTTGTTGAGATGGTTACCCTTTAGAGGTTTTAGCAGGAAGACCAAGGAGACTTTCACTTGGATATGGGCGTGAGTTAATTATGGACCTAGAGAAGATTCTTATTGGAGAGAGTCATTGTGGCTTGGTGTATCTTCAAGGAGCATTCTCATTCCCCACTCTTGGTCTACTCGGCAGACTATCATCTAAGAGGTATTTCCCATCCTTTAGTTGAATTTTTTTAATGTTTTATCTTCTCATGGTTATGGATCTTGAGCTATGGTTATTGGTTCTAGAGGGTTCATTCGAGGGGTGTCTCTAAACATGCTTTTTCTTAGGTGCTAAACTGGAGTTGTCTAGATGCACAAGTGTGCCTCCCTCAATGAAGTTCATTTTGTTAACTTAGTTCATCCTAGTGACTCAAGGGGTTGTTATATTCTTTAGGTGCAATCTTTCATAGACTAAAACATTCACTCCATGTTAAGGCACTCAAAGGAGGCTCTGGAGATGGAAAATGGTGCCTTAACTCACTTATGTAAATTTTAGACTTTTAGGCAATTGCAAGATGTCTTGGAGGGCTCAATTCTTCAAGGCGCCCATTTTGTTCACCACTTGTAGCATAACTTGTTCAAGGTGCATGTATGGGATTCTCCAGCGTGATGTGTGATTTGGTCACAATAGGTGCCTAGAGTGAATAGGCTTTCATCCTGACATAATACACTACCTCCTTCTGATGATTTTTAGGGCAGCAGAAAACCTTTCAGCACGGGCAAATGTCTCAGAGATATAAAAATTAAGAGAGGTTATTGTAGAGGCACTCTACATGATTGCATTGTCGTAGATGGAATGTTTATAAGTGACACAATTTTTGAGTAACATCTCATCAAAGATTGCTACCTTTTTGCACTTTGGACTCTTCAGGGATATCATCGGTACAATGTAGCTCAGACTATTTCGACATGTTTGGGTGAAAAATAGGACCATGCCTAGCGTAAATGTACCCATTCAGACATGTTGGAACAGTCAGTTTGGTCACATCAGGAGCAGGACAAAAGTTACACCCCTTTGCAACTTTACACTGCCTCCTTCTGACAATTTTTGGGGCAGCAGAAAACCTTTCACCATGGGAAAATGCCTCAGAGATATAAAAACTGAGAGAGGTTATTGTAGAGGCAATCTATGCGATCCTATTTCCTTAGATAGAATGTTTCTAAGTGACATGGTTTTTGAGTAACATCTCGTCAAAGATTGCTACCTTTTTGCACTTTGGATTCTTTAGGGATATCGTGGGTACAATGTAGCTCAGACTGTTTCGACATGTTTGGGTGAAAAAAAGGACAATGCCTAGTGTAAATGTAACCATCTAGATGCATTGGAATAGTCAGTTTGGTTGCATCAGGAGCAGGACAAAAGTTACACCCCTTTGCAACTTTTACTACCTCCTTCTGACGATTTTTGGGGCAGCAGAAAACCTTTCACCACGGGCAAATGCCTCAGAGATATAAAAAACTGAGAGAGGTTATTGTAGAGGCACTTTACATGATCGCGTTACCTTAGACAGAATGTTTCTAAGTGACATGGTTTTCGAGTAACATCTCGTCAAAGATTGCTGCCTTTTTGCACTTTGGACTCTTTAGGGATATCGTCGGTACAATGTAGCTCAGACTGTTTCGACATGTTTGGGTGAAAAATAGGACCATGCCTAGTGTAAATATACCCATTCAGATGTGTTGGAATAGTCATTTTGGTTGCATCAGGAGTAGGACGAAAGTTACACCCCTTTGCAACTTTACACTGCCTCCTTCTGACGATTTTTGGGGCAGCAGAAAACCTTTCACCACGGGCAAATGCCTTAGAGATATAAAAGATTGAGAGAGGTTATTGTAGAGGCACTCTACATGATTTTGTTGCCTTAGATAGAATGTTTCTAAGTGACACAATTTTTGAGTAACATCTCGTCAAAGATTGTTGCCTTTTTGCACTTTAGACTCTGTAGGGATATCGTGGGTACAATGTAGCTCGAACTATTTTGACATGTTTGGGTGAAGAAAAGGATAATGCCTAGCATAAATGTACCCATCTGGATGCGTTGGAATAGTCAGTTTGGTTGCATCAGGAGCAAGACAAAAGTTACACCCTTTTGCAACTTTACACTGCCTCCTTCTGACGATTTTTGGGGTAGCAGAAAACCTTTCACCATGGGCAAATGCCTCAGAGATATAAAAAACTGAGAGAGGTTATTGTAGAGACGCTTTACATGATCACGTTGCCTCAGACAGAAGTTTCTAAGTGACACAGTTTTTGAGTAACATCTCATCAAAGATTGCTATTTTTTTGCACTTTAGACTCTTCAGGGATATCGTCGGTACAATGTAGCTTAGACTATTTCGACATGTTTGGGTGAAAAATAGGACCATGCCTAGCATAAATGTACCCATCTAGATGCATTGGAATATTCAATTTGGTCACATCACGAGCAGGACACCAAAAATGCAAAAGTTGCTTTGTGTAACTTGACAACATTAACACTTTTTTGCAACATGACTCAAAGACTCAAACTAACCCTAAATGACTCAAAGTGACTTAAAATCACCTTGATTTTGGTGCCTAATGTACATTATAGAGGTCGAGGTGCTCCTTATCATTCAAACATCTTAGATGAGCACATAGGAAAGGAAAAAGCTCTAAGTTTCATCATCATGAGCGCCTAATATCAAGAGACTTTAATGGCTTAAACCTTAGCATGGAGTCCTAAGACGCATTTCATGTCTCCTTTCATCCAGTTTGGTGCCCTTATGTAGGTTTTTTAACTTGATTTGGCACCCTGTATGTGAAGGAAGATCTAAAGGCATGAAAGTGGATGTCATATTGCAAGAGTTTGGATCATCAAAATTGAAAGAAATAAGTCTATTAAGCTTGGGCACCCTTGGTCTTCTTTTCATTCATTATGAGCACCTTGGGAGAATGGTATATAGGTCATCATCATGATTGGGCGCCTTGGATCCAGAGTGTTGGAGAGATCATCAAATGGTGTCTAGAGGAAGTAGGGTGAGTTATGAGTTTGGTCGCATCAGGATCAGGACACCAAAAATGAATAACATGATGATGTAAAAATGTGTATATATGTGTAAAAATGCAAGAGGAAATAAAAAAAAGACAAACCTTACAAATTAATGTGCATACTTACAACTCAATGTAACATAACTTTACAAAATCAATGTGACTAACAAATTAATCCAATGAACCATCCGGGTCTGCTCTACTCTTTATTGTGTCAAGTATTGCTTCATGGTCAGACTCACGCACCTTCCACAATATTTTGTTCAAAGGTCTACCCCGATACTTTATCAAATGAACATTGGATGCCACGACAAGGTTCGAGTAATGAAGAATCTTTCGATGCGTGTCAAAGTCCTGAAATAGACAAATATTAACACTCTTATGTGGGTACCTTCTAAGCCATGTTCCAATAATAACCATTGAGCTTGTAGGGTATTTGATATTTTCTCCATCTGTAACAGGGGCCTCTGATTTCTTTTTGGCCTCAACACAATGACATAAGTAATAATTTGTTCCCTCTTCATTATCTTCATCTGCAATAACTGCATATACATGCCCTACATTGATATGTGTAGCAAATTAGATGAAATTAGTCAACATTACAAAAACACTACAAAGTAAGATGACATTACCTGGTTGAACTAGATGAAATTAGATGCATATACGTGCCCTATATTACCTGGTTGAACTAAATCTGATATGTGGTCAAAATCAACTGACGATTCCATCTGTTTTAGTTCCAGTGCCGTCGGGGGTCGATACGTGTCAAGTGGGCTAAGATAACTTAACTGTCATTCGTCAACCCACTCCTTTGACTCACACTCATCCCAGACTTGAATTGTACAAGAAGAACAAAAGCATGACATCTTTCATGTATGGATACTGCATGAACCTGCAATTGAGCTTCTAAAAGAGTGCATCTCATTTGATCATGTCAGTGTACAACAATCCTCATATGGTGCAATGTTAGTATCATCTATCAACCAAAAAAATCTACGAACTAAAGACTTACCTTCATTACCTGGACCCATAGAAGCATTACACCACTCGACAATTGATTTTGCATCGGTCAACTTTGCATTGTCTTTATACTTTAACTCTTCTCGTGCTATGGCTCTTTTGATACATGCTCCTGCACCATCATGCTCCCCCTTTCCATGCCCAGCCTCACAAAAGTTCCACATATGTTGAATACCTATAAAATTATGCCTCCTACTTAGCCAATACAAATTTTACGAGTTCTTGAATTGTGACGCACAGTTATCTAACCATATGATATGCTGACTGAACGATATGCCCCTTCTAGTCAAATCATTGTAGAACACCTAAAAGCAACCTTGCACGAACTCCGTAGAATGCATGCGATCATCACTAATATAGAAATTATACTCCCTTATGATCTTTCTGTCATCCTCTGTACTATCATTCGTATGAATGAATGCGATGTGCACAAATATAGAAACTTATGTGGAGTTGTAATATTGTGATTGCACCTCACGCTGTGGCTATAGACTGTAGTTCTCTGCAAAGTCGACGACTGAAACAATGCTACCAACTAGAAATGTGTCCTTGTATAACTTGAATTGCAAGTCCAACCATCGAGCTCTATGGGCATGTCTTGCATACTCATACACTATGCTGTCACGAAATATAGGCATAAAGTGATACACTGGAATCTTTTCAATAACTAATTCACACCTCTTTGCTTCTTTACCATCTTTTGTATTGTATGCCACTATTTTATACTTGCCAAACTCTACTAGTTCATTTCCAACCGCATGTGTTATTTCTATGTGTTCACATATTGGCAAATGTTGCAAGCCACCGCAATGATGACATGTGCCATCCAAGCATAATTTCTTGTAGAATATTTGACCTTCCTCTCTTTCACATAAAATTCTTGATATGAAGTCTCTTGAAGATGTTGGTGGGGCACATATGGCACAACCCTGCAACTCATTGTTAGTATGCATATCTAAACATATAGACCTATAAGCATCAAAATGGTTAGAAAATTCAATATGTAATCTACAACAACAAGTAGTGTGTGTGTGATTTATCTTAATGTAGAAAGGTTTTAGCAATTCAAAATATCTTTGACAAATTTTAATTTGAGGATACTTCTCTAGAAATTTACCTTAAAACTGTGTTTGAGTCTCATCCAAAAAATGCTTTGGATGTGGCTCATGGTTCTGACTACCGATTCTCCTTCTTACCACATCCCTTTGATTCAGAGATACCCTTGTGTAATTCTTCCAAAAGTCTTCAATTAGTGATCTCAATGCTTCAACAATTGGTTTATCTTTTTATGGTAGTCTCCCCGAGAACGCCCATAATTCATTGGCATTAGTGTCCTCAATTCTTTGGTGTCTTCCAATGGCTCTTAATAAAGTTTTCCTATTAATTCTCAATTCTTGACTTGTCTTTCTAATGAGATGAGCTTTCCTCGCTTGACTACTTGCTATAGTCAATGTAATCACACGCCGTGTTGCATTACTATCTTTTGTGCATGAGGTGTTACCCACACTCTCATACGCACTCATTAGATTCTTGACAATAGATTTTTCACTTGAAGCCTCTGATGTTCTCAACCCAAGAATATTCATGATAGACCTATACTTTATACTTCGCATCATTTCAACGAATAGTTGACATCTTGCAATCTCATTTAACTTTTCAAAGAACAATCTCCAAATCTTATTAGCATATCTTCTACAAGTGCATTTTGGAATCTTACCTTCCATTGGCTGCAAAATATTCTCATCAATATAAATCAAATACTTTGGCTTTCTATGCAAAACTCTAGGTGGTGTCAAGTTAGGTAAATTCATCTCAACATTAGGAATTTCATCAATATTTAAATGAGATGGGTTAGATGGCATACCTTCGATCGAAGATGGAATAGATGACATACCTTGAGGTTGAGGTGGGAACGATGGCATACCTCCTTCATCACATGTGAGTGATGATGTACTCTCAACTTGAGATGTGATAGATGGTGTCCCTACATGTTGACTTGCGATAGAGAACATGTCTCCAACTATGGTATTCAAATCTCTCATACCATGAAGTTTTTGCATTTGTTCTCTTTGTGCCGCCAATACCATATCTCTTTGTGATGGTTTTGGTTCCTCTTCAATTGGTATGTCTTCATTTATCGTGTCCAATTTCTTCTTCTCACGAAGTTCCCTCATAGCCACTGCTTTCTTTGCATTCTTATCTTCTATCTCTTCCTGTGTTGGTTTAATTCTTGATCGTTTCCTCGACATGACAAAGAATTTGTCTGTAGCATGATAAAGAGACAAATATTAGTTCCTAAGAAATGAATACAAGATAATAGTGGGATTGTATTTTTTTTATGTTGTAAGGATTTATTCTTGTATAGTTTGACATCATGGTATGTTAAGGTTTGTTTATTACACATAATTATTAAAGAGCCCAAGTGTAGAAAATATACATGGCATCATGTGAGCTTTCTTGATTGGGAATGTGTCTATTTTAAACATGTATGATAAAGCATGATAAAGTAATTCAATCTGAAATAAGGAAAATGTAAAGAACATGCATGTAAAGACTTGACATACCTAAAAAATGAAGATTTGAATAGAGAGAGTACCCAATTATGAAGTGTTTTTATCTTCTTGCATCAAACTCCTCAACAATTTGAGTTTTTCACCACTTACTTCCTTTTCAATGTTAAATTCAATAACACTCAAATATCATTACTAACAACAATACTATTAACCAATCTATAATGTTAAATTCCTAAAATTGAATCACAATTAACATTGTAACACTACAAAAATTGAAACTTTAATAGATAAATATCAAACTTGGTGTGAAAACTATGTTATTTCCTCCTTCTCAAGTTGGAAAAGTAGAAAAGGTGGTGGAAAGATCATGCAAAGGTGGTACAATGTGTCAAATGTGCATGTGAACTTCCCAATAGCATGAAAGCACTTCTTTTTTGTCGGAGCATGTGCAGAATCAGTAAGAAAATAGAGCATGTGGGCTTGGATCACGGGGGTAACCACCTTTTTACTGTTTCAATAGAAAGACAAAACGTGAGTACGTTATAACGTGATCCCGCTATAACGCGCTCACGTTTTGTCCTACTATAGATTCATCACATCGTTTGCATTGATCACATCTCTTTCCTACAAGAGCTTGCCAGATGCTCTGCCATATGATAGGCATAACAATGAAGGAGCAAGCTCTCATAGTCCAGTTCTTGATAGAAAATGCCCTCAAACCTCAACATCAAACCCTAATCCCTAAACCCTTAACTCTGATCCCTTGACCCTCAACCCTCAACGTCAAATCCTAATCCCTCAACCCTTCACTCTAATCCCTCAACCCTATCCCTAATCCTTATACCCTCCACACTCTACTTTAACTCTAATTCCTCAACCATCAACCCTATCCCTAAACCCTTGACCCTCGAACCTCAACCCTCAACCCTCAACATCAAACCCTAATCCCTCAACCCTTAACTCTGATCCCTCGACCCTCAACCCTATCCCTAAACCCTCAACCCTCAACGTCAAATTCTAATCCCTCAACCCTTCAGTCTAATCCCTCAACCCTAAACCCTATCCCTAAACCCTCAACATTATACCGTAAACCCTAATCCCTCAACCCTAACCCTAAACCTTGTCCCTAAACCCTAATCCCTCAACCCTCAACCCTTATCCATCATCCGTCATCCCTCAACTCTAATCCCTCATTCCTAAACCCTAAACGCTATCCCTATTCCTAGATGCTCAACAGGCTTGATACTATACCTTAAACCCTAATCCCTCTACCCTCGACACTCTTATTTAACCCTAATCCCTTGACCATTAACCCTATCCCTCAAACTCAACCCTCAACCCTCAACCCTCAACCCTCAACTCTCAACATTAAACCCTAATTCATCAACCCTAAACCCTAATCCCTCAAACCTAAACCCTATCCCTAAACCATCAACCCTCAACACTATACCTTAAACTCTAATCCCTATCCCTCAACCCTTAACCCTTAAAACTTAAACCCTATCGCTTCACCCTCAAAACTTGACACTATATCTTAAGCCTTAAAACCTCATCCCTAAAGCCTCAACCCTCAATCCTTAAACCTTCAACCCTAAACCCTATCCCTAATCCCTGTACCCTCGACACTCTAACCGTAACCTCGACATTAAATGCTAATCTGTCAACCCTAAACCCTAATCCTAAACCCTCAACCCTCAACACTATACCTTAAACCCTAATCCCTCAACCCTCAACCGTAAACCTTATCCCTAAACCCTAATCCCTCAACCCTCAACCCTAATCCATCATCCCTCAACTCTAATCCCTCATCCCTAAACCCTAAATGCTATCCCTATTCCTAAACCCTCAACAGACTTGATACTATACCTTAAACTCTTATCCCTTATACCTAAACCCTCCAACCCTATCCGTAATCCTTACACCCTCCACACTCTACTTTAACCCTAATCCCTTGAACCTCAACCCTATCCCTAAACCCTTGACCCTCGAACCTCAACCCTCAACCCTCGATGTCAAACCCTAATCCCTCAACCCTTAACTCTGATCCCTAATCTCTCAACCCTAACCCTAAACCCTAAACCCTAAACTCTCAACCCTCAACGTCAAATCCTAAATCCCTCAACCCTTCACTCTAATCCCTCAACCCTAAACCCTATCCCTAAACCCTCAACACTATACCTTAAACCCTAATCCCTTAGCCCTCAACCCTAAACCCTAATCCCTCAACCCTCAACCCTAATTCGTCATCCCTCAACTCTAATCCCTCATCCCTAAACCCTAAATGCTATCCCTATTCCTACACCCTCAACAGACTTGATACTATACCTTAAACCCTAATCCCTTACCCCTAAACCCTCCAACCCTATCCCTAATCCTTATACCCTCCACACTCTACTTTAACCCTAATTCCTCAACCCTCAACCCTATCCCTACACCCTTGACCCTCGAACCTCAACCCTCAACCCTCAATGTCAAACCCTAATCCCTCAACCCTAAACCCTCAACCCTCAACGTCAAATTCTAATCCTTCAACCCTTCACTCTAATCCCTCAACCCTAAATCCTATCCCTAAAAAATCAACACTATACCTTAAACCCTAATCCCTCAACCCTAATCCTAAACCTTGTCCCTAAAACCTAATCCCTCAACCCTCAACCCTAATCCATCATCCGTCATCCCTCAACTCTAATCCCTCATCCCTAAACCCTAAATGCTATCCCTATTCCTAGACTCTCAACAGCCTCAATACTATACCTTAAACGCTAATCCCTCTACCCTTGAAACTCTTATTTAATCCTAATCCCTTGACCATTAACCCTATCCCTCAACCTCAACCCTCAACCCTCAACCCTCAACCCTCAACTCTCAACATTAAACCCTAATTCATCAACCCTAAACCCTAATCCCTCAAACCTAAACCCTATCCCTAAACCATCAACCCTCAACACTATACCTTAAACCCTAATCCCTATCCCTCAACCCTTAACCCTTAAAACTTAAACCCTATCCCTTCATCCTCAACACTTGACACTATATCTTAAGCCTTAAACCCTCATCCCTGAAGCCTCAACCCTCAATCCTTAAACCTTCAACCCTAAACCCTATCCGTAATCCCTCTACCCTCGTCACACTAACCCTAACCTCGACATTAAATGCTAATCTGTCAACCCTAAACCCTAATCCTAAACCCTCAACCCTCAACACTATACCTTAAACCCTAATCCCTCAACCCTCAACCCTAAACCTTATCCCTAAACCCTAATCCCTCAACCCTCAACCCTAATCCATCATCCCTCAACTCTAATCCCTCATCCCTAAACCCTACTGCTATCCCTATTCCTAAATCCTCAACAGACTCAATACTATACCTTAAACTGTAATCCCTTATCCCTAATCCCTCCAACCCTATCCCTAATCCTTACACTCTCCACACTCTACTTTAACCCTAATCCCTTGAACCTCAACCCTATCCCTAAACCCTTGACCCTCGAACCTCAACCCTCAACCCTCGATGTCAAACCCTAATCCCTCAACCCTTAACTCTGATCCCTCATCTCTCAACCCTAACCTTAAACCCTAAACCCTAAACACTCAATCCTCAACGTCAAATCCTAATCCCTTAACCCTTCACTCTAATCCCTTAACCCTAAACCCTATCCCTAAACCCTCAACACTATACCTTAAACCCTAATCCCTCAGCCCTCAACCGTAAACCCTAATCCCTCAACCCTCAACCCTAATCCGTCATCCCTCAACTCTAATCCCTCATCCCTAAACCCTAAATGCTATCCCTATTCCTACACCCTCAATAGACTCGATACTATACCTTAAACCCTAATCCCTTATCCCTAAACCCTCCAACCCTACCCTAATCCTTATACCCTCCACACTCTACTTTAACCCTAATTCCTCGACCCTCAACCCTATCCCTAAACCCTTGACCCTTGAACCTCAACCCTCAACCCTCAATGTCAAACCCTAATCCATCAACCCTTAACTCTGATCCCTCGACCCTCAACCCTATCCCTATACCCTCAACCCTAAACCCTCAACCCTCAACATCAAATTCTAATCCCTCAACCCTTCACTCTAATCCCTCAACCCTAAACCCTATCCCTAAACCCTCAACACTATACCTTAAACCCTAATCCCTCAACCCTCAACCCTAATCCGTCATCCATCATCCCTCAACTCTAATCCCTCATCCCTAAACCCTAAGCGCTATCCCTATTCCTAGACCCTCAACAGGCTCGATACTATACCTTAAACCCTAATCCCTCTACCCTCGACACTCTTATTTAACCCTAATCCCTTGACCATTAACCCTATCCCTCAACCTCAACCCTCAACCCTCAACCCTCAACCCTCAACCCTCAACCCTCAATTCTCAACTCTCAACATTAAAACCTAATTCATCAACCCTAAACCCTAATCCCTCAAACCTAAACCCTATCCCTAAACCATCAACCCTCAACACTATACCTTAATCCCTAATCCCTATCCCTCAACCCTTAACCCTTAAAACTTAAACCCTATCCCTACACCCTCAACACTTGACACTATATCTTAAGCCTTAAACGCTCATCCCTAAATCCTCAACCCTCAATCCTTAAACCTTCAACCCTAAACCCTATCCATAATCCCTCTACCCTCGACACTCTAACCCTAACCTCGACATTGAATGCTAATCCGTCAACCCTAAACCCTAATCCTAAACCCTCAACCCTTAACACTATACCTTAAACCCTAATCCCTCAACCCTCAACCCTAAACCTTATCCCTAAACCCTAATCCCTCAACCCTCAACCCTAATCCATCATCCCTCAACTCTAATCCCTCATCCCTAAACCCTAAATGCTATCCCTATTCCTAAACCCTCAACAGACTCGATACTATACCTTAAACCCTAATCCCTTATCCCTAAACCCTCTAACCCTATCCCTAATCCTTACACCCTCCACACTCTACTTTAACCCTAATCCTTCAACCCTAAACCCTATCCCTAAACCCTTGACCCTTGAACCTGAACCCTCAACCCTTAATGTCAAACCCTAATCCCTCAACCCTTAACTCTGATCCCTCAACCCTCAACCCTATTCCTAAACCCTCAACCCTAATCTGTCATCCCTCAACTCTAATCCGTCATCCCTTAACCCTAAACGCTATCCCTATTCCTAGACCCTCAACAGGCTCGATACTATACCTTAAACGCTAATCCCTTATCCCTAAACCCTCCAACCCTATCCCTTATCCCTTAACACTCATGATTAATAGCCTTGAACGTAAAAAAAAATTAAGGGGAACATAACGCGAGCACGTTATAACGTGTTCGCATTATGTCAAACATGACAAACAACAGACTTCGGGAAAGGAAAAATGCAAAGCAAAACATAATGTGAGCGTGTTATAACGCGCTCGCGTTATCTCTTGCTTTGGGAATCCCAAGCCTTGGGCTTGGGATTTTCTTTGGATTTCCAACCCAAAGGCTTGGAGTGCCTTATGAACAGTCACAGATGTGTTTTTCTATATTCTTAAAAATTTCACATAATTTCATTCGTGCTAACCCTCAGATTTGTACATGTTTCAAGGTCAAACAAATCAAACACTTGGGTAATGTTAGGCTTTCTCTTAGCTATTTGCGATGTGATTTTTTTCACATTTTAACAATGTTAAGGCTTTCATCTTTAATTTCTTTTATTTGTGTGTCCGTTTTTAGGCAAAAACCACTGTTTGGTCTTTTTTTCATTGTAAATTAACTATTCTTTCAAATTTCAAAAAAATTACATATTTAGAAACTAGACTCCATTCTACAAATATTAAAAAGATAAAAAAATGATTCTCAATTAGTTTTCAAAATTTATAGGGGTAGCACGGCCAAAATTCTATTTTTTACGATGTGTCCACTTTGAAAATTAGTAAAAAATCAAATATTCATCAAAAAATTATCAGAAAAATCGGGCATAAACTACATGCTATTAGCTAATTTCTCACTAGAGCAATTTTGAAAATACCAAAAAAAATTTGACCTTTTGAGGGAGCCACAAAACATGCTATGTTATGTTTTTTTGACAGAAACAACACCAATTTCTGTGGCTCCCTCTTTTGAACCCCTTAATCTATGCCATTTTCAAAATAAAATAGTAGTTTAGAAAGTAGACTTGGAGCACTACGAACATTTTTTTGGTTGCATCTCCAAATTTTGAGTGTAACTATGCTCAATTTCTCATCCAAGGCCATTATTTCCTAATTTCAGAAAAAAAGTGGCCACTTAAGACCCCTTTTTGGCCCCCCATCTTCTTGCACTTACCCTTGACTTCTTCAAAATCCTTTCTTCCTTCTATGGTCCATTTGAAAACTAGATATTTTTTAAGCAATAATGTCATTGGTCTAATTAGACTTGCAAAATCAGATATGAATCAGCTAACAAAGTTAATTTTTCCTAGAAAGGATTGAACTGCTTTCTTGTTGACTGGTAGAGATAGGTTCATTATGGCTGTGACCCTTTCTGGATCAATGGAGACCCCTTCCTTTGACACTATGTGTCCTAGAAGCTTACCCTGAGTTACAACAAAGATAAATTTCTTCGGATTCAGAGAGATTCCAAACTCTTGAAATTTCTTAAAAATATCCTCTAAATGGTCAAAATGATCTCTAGCATTCTTAGAAAAAATAGTCAGGTCATCCAGATAAGTCAGAATGATCTTATTTATAAGTTCCCCAAATGCTACATCCATTGCACGCTAAAAAGTAGCCCCAGCATTTGAAAGGCCAAAAGGCATTTTAGCATATGCAAATATTCCCCACTTTGTGGTGAATGCAGTCTTATGCTAATCTTCATCTGCTAACCAAATCTAATTGTATCCTGAGAAACCATCCAGCAAGGAAAATCTTTATGACCTAGCCACAGTCTGTAAAATCTATTCCATAGAAGGCAGGGGATAATGATCTTTCAAAGATGCTCTATTCAGATCCCTGAAATCTACACAAAGTCTTATGTCACCATTCTTCTTTCTTATAGGCACTAGGTTTGACACCCAGGTTGAATGCTTAATTGGGAAAATAATTTTTTATTCTAGGAGCTTTTGCAGCTCATCCACTATTAGAGGTTCAATTCTAGGATTCACTGGCCCTTGCTTCTGTCGGACTAATTTGGATCCTTCAGTAATCTCTATGGTGTGTTGGATGATATCTCTATTATAGCCATGGAGGTCCTCATAGGTCCAAGCAATCACCCTATCATATTTGTCACATAAAGCAATCAGCTTTTTTTTCCTCTTGGGTTGTAGAATTACCTATTTTCAACTTTCTTCCTTCACTAACTTGGATCTCAGAATAATCTTCCTTATTTACCTGAAACCTCCTCTTCTCTAGGCTTGCATCTTTTGGATCAAAAAATTTTTCTAGAGTAATTAGTCATTTAGGGAGTTTATTTGATTTTAGCTGGATAATATGATCACCATAGGCTTCCTCAATTTTGGGATGTAATTGATCAGGAAATTCCCCTGATTGTTGTAAGAATGAAAGTACTTGAAGATCATTGTCAAAAACTTGCCAATTTGGATCATTGTCTGGAATTGTTGGTATTACTATAACCTTAACTAATTCATTGTTAACTAATAAATCACTTGCTGGGTCAAATTGTGAACCAATTTGTGCCATTCTATCTACTTCTAAAATTTGGGCTCTGGGAACTACCTCAATATTGAAAGCCTCAAAGCCATCTATCAAGTTCCAAATCCTGTGCCGATAGGATCTGATTCTTACATTTTTGGCTATTGCTTTCTCTCTGATTTGTTTTACCACCAGTAATGAGTCTCCTTTTACTATCACATTCTTTATTTCCTTTTTCTTTTCCAACATGAGTCCATGCACCAAATATTCATATTCAACGTCATTATTCGTACATGCGAACTGAAAGCGAATGGCTCTTAGAATTTTCTCACCATTTGGGGCAGTAAGGCAAATACTTGCTCCAGCACCATTTTTACTCCTAGCCCCATCAAAATTCAGGATCCAGATCCCTGAGTCCCCTTCAGATTCTCCACTTTCTGATATTTCTTTCCTTATAATATTCAGGATTACTTGGGCTTCTTTTAAAATAACATAAGTGCATAGACCAGTAGAGTCATAGTTTCCATAGGGATCACTCTGCATCATGGTCAATAGTTGATTGTTCTCTTCTTTCTATTGGTCAAGTTCAGTCTAGTCACCTAATTCTTCAACAAAAACTCTCTCCTCTTTATTCATCATGGCATGGGATGTTTCTAATTTTGGGGTTGGTTCATTTATGATATGGTCTTTGGATAATGGCTCAGACAATACTTTCATCTTTATCCCATATTTGGTTCTCAAGATGAGGTGTGACCAATCTAGTGACATGTAACCTCCTATTTTGGCTGTGAAATCTCTCAACAAGCATAAACTAAATATAGGGGGAATATCTATGACTACCACATCTTGATTGACAATTATATTAGAACAAGTATATAGTTGTAATGGAAGTTGTTTGATTTTTCCTATAGTTTGAATAGATTTCCCATCCAACTGCATGACCCCTCTTGTAAGTGGTTCATACTTTATCTTTAAAGCATCTTCTATCTACTTTGGCATTACTAGAGTACTAGCCCCAAAATCTATCATTGCATTATGCAGCAAGTTTTCCCCAACTATTAGAGTCAGATAAAAGGGATTTGGCTTAGATTTACCTACCTCAGGTGTATTGTTCAATAGAGCTATTGTTTGTAGAGGTACATTATCTTTATGTTGGAGTTTCCCTTTATCAGTAGCTCCTCCTTTAGCACTAGTGTATTTAGAGGCTTCTTGACCTTGTAGAGCTTCCTGTAACAATGTCTTCTGCTTGGGAATAGCTAACATATCCTAGATTGATACATGTGCTGGAGTTCTTTTCAGCTGGTCCACCATGTTTAAAGTCCTAATACTTGTGTCTTTGAATAATAAGGGTACCTTGTCTTTTCTAGCACCTATTCTGAGGCTACTTGATTCTGTACAGGCTGGAGCATGTCTTGCCTAGAGACTAGATTGTGATAATTTTAAAGTGGAGGGGTTCTGATAATTTCATTATTAGTGACTTCAGGCTGCTCTATCATTCTCCTCTTTAATCTAGTGTAATAGTTTGACTACACCAATGGTTTCTTTGAAGTGGATGCCTCATTCAAGAACATTAGATCTTCCTCTTCAATCCATGAAAATAAGGCATGTTCGGGGGCTATTTCCTCTTCTTGTTGTATGGACATCCCTTGCATCTGGGCCACCATTACTATATTTTGAACACCAGGGGACTGATATGGTGGAGTATTAGAGGTTGAGAATTGTCCTTCTAACCCTCTCTATTCTTCTATCTTCTGCTACAAATTACCTCTAGGACAGTCTTTGGGCATATGGGCATTGTTGTAGGGAAATCACCAAGCATTTGTGTCATCTGCTAAGTTATTTTGCTCTGGAACTATTTCTCTATTGGGATTATGAGGAACAATTTGTAGAGGTGTAGGGACTGAAACCAACTAGTTTGAAGGCTGAGGATTTGTTTGCCTTTGAGGGCCTTGATATTGATTTGGTTGAAAGGGGAGTCTATTTCCTTGGAAACCTTGATAAGGGGGATTTGAATAGGGATTTTGTTGTCTATTTAGGTTAATCATCTCATTTGAGAAGGTCCTTAGAATTTTCTAGACATCATCCATTTTAGATGATTGAGTAGAGGTGGTTGCCCTAGCAGGTTGTTGGGGTATTGGAAATGAATACATGGACATAGGTGGAGCTATAAGGTTAGGAGCCTCTTGTGGCAAAGGTAGGGTAATTTCTGGGAACATTGGTATAGGAGGCCTTGGGGGCAATTTTCCAACATCTATCAAGTTATTTTCAGCCTTGATTGCCAACTCATATGCTTCTGGTAGTGTCTGACCTCCTAGAGACTGAATCATTACTGATATATTAGAGTTAAAAGCTTTGAGGTAGAACACATTAGCCATACCTGATAATGGTCTTATTGTAGCAAGAATTCTATCCTAGGTCTTTTGAAATCTTGAGTTGAAATCGGTCATGACTTCTTGTGGTGCCCTTTTGATAGTGATTAATTGTTGCAACAGGGAAGATTTATCACCTTTCTCTTCAAATCTTGTAAAGAAAGAATCACCAAGTTGATCCCATGTAGATATTGTATTTGGAGTGAGAGATCTATACCAATCCAAAGCCTTTCCTTTGAAAGAAGCTGCTAATAGTCTTATTGCCACATTCTATTCAGTAATAACATGTACTTCACATACATCAGATACATCTTGTAGATGTTCCCCAGGTGTCTTGAAATCTTCTCCACTGAACTTAGGTAGAGCCTTCAAAGCATTGGCTAGAATAGGATCCTAGGTTGCTGGTGGTAATGGGAGAATGAGGGGACTACCAGTATTCCAATTTACATAGTTCCTTGGAGGTATAGGTGCTCCCATATTTATTCTTTGTGCTACTGCAACCTAATTCACTATTCTCCTTGGTGTAGTTACTAATGATGGTAAAAGAATGCCTAGATTAGCAGTAGACAGAGCTCTTGTTGTAGGTCCACAGCTCTGGCTCCTTATTACTCTCTGGCTCATACGATCTTGATAAAAACTTCAAGAAAGGTCCCACCAGGCGTGCCAAAAACTGTTGATGTATAAAATTGCACAGGTTTCTAACACCAACATGGGAAGTTTCAAGAATGTGAGACTTGCTACTTGAAACAACCTCCAGATTTTAAAGAAGCTAGGTCTTCTCTACTTTAATTGGGTTTTGAGCAAAGGGGAAGAAATTAACAAGATTATAGATACAATAAGCAAATCTAATTATGGCGATGCACCTAAGTTAAAAGTATACCTTCAATTCAAGCACAGTGAAGCAATTCTCAAGATACAGTTATATTAAAGAGCAGATACTACATGATCAATATAAACAAATATAATGAATATTATCAAAGGCTTATAACCAGACAACTTTGCAAAGACACAGATGATATCAACCAATGCACAGAATAGAGTTCTTCTTATTAATCTTCTAGCAACATAAAAGACATAGATACATTAACTTTCTTATCAAGAACAACAAAATAAAGGCAAAATGACATAAACTGGTCACAACAAAGTCTCTAACTCATCTTTTAGATTTCTGATTAAAACTTATCAAAAAGATCTGAATATATAACTCTATTACAAATTTTGCATAATTATAATCATTGATTTGACCCAAGATTGCCTGCAACAACTTGAATCCTCAACGGCCCAACAGAACTAAAGATTACTAGAAGTTCATGGCGGTTACGATCTTTTGAATTTGTAACGGCCGTCCTTCCTACACGCTCATATGCTAGGGCAGAGTATTATATGGCACACCACTTGTATTGAGACTCAGACATATGGCAATACCCATGCGCTTAAAACTAAAAATAAATATGACAGATGGCAGCGTCCACATCTATTTAGAAACTCCTTTGTCTTCAAAGAAAACAATAGGAAAAAGACACTTGTCATATTCCACAGTCTCCAGAAAAATGATACATGTCCTATCCTATAGAGCCTTTTAGAACCTGTGTCTTTATATTTAGGCGCCTTTCGTTATGACATTCATCACAACCCGCTTCACTTATAAATTGAGACACAATAATAATGGGACCCACAACATTTATAACTCACTACCCTCAAAGGGAATAAAATTGGGATAGATGCCGGCCCCTGCGCTCATGCTAGCTAACATGCAGCAACTTCCGCAACACTACTGAAACAAATAAAACTATTGAAAGGTCCTGCGAAAGTCGACACTTGGCGCATTCTACATTAAACTGTCAATTAAAAAATTTCTCGCCACAAGAGTTATGAATAAAGTAACTCCTTCTCCGCATACCACCACGTGGTATCCTCCACAAGCTTGAAATAAAATAAACTAGTGATGCTACCTGATACGAGGTGAGCTTCGCATACAACTCAATGCTTGAAACATTGTTGTGGCTTTGACACTTGGCATGACTCGCATACAGAAACATTTTGAAGGCCCACACATTAAGCCACAGATATTAAGCTGAAACTGAAACAAAATGTAGAGTTTGACACTCTACAATTGTGGAGACTTAAATTCAAATCTTCATAAGGATATTTAATGTGGAACTCTAAGTTTTGACTTTCAGCCTTTCATAGTTAACTTTTAATATAGATGTATTTTTAAAATAAAATGCATTTCTATGTAGTGATTCTTAATCTCCCATAAATGATTTCTAGTATGCTTTCTCATAAAAAAACTTGTATTTTACAAAAAAAACCACCAAAATAAAAATAATGTGAGAAGCTCTTTCTTCAAATTTGAAGTAAACATTTACTTCAGAAAAATAATCAAACTGAACAAAATCTAAAGAAAAACTAAGTGTCATATGCTCCCCTTAATCAAATCAACATAGAACTTTGTAAAATATTTGTAAAAGTATAATACGCTCCCCTGATCCAAATTAACATAGAAATTTATAAAATGTTGCTACAAAAACAATGTATAGTACAATCAACATTCCTAGTAATAATTAAAGAGTATCAACAAGCCTAGTGTAAGAAATAAAAATAGAGGCTACCTAATATGAAAAGTACCACTAGATTTACTGGCTGGAGGTGTAGCTGGAGAAGTAACTATACCTCTTGAGAAGAAGAACAAATTTCCAAGATGAAAAGAAGCTAATTTCTAAAGGAAGAAGAGCATATTTTAGGAGCGAATTTGTGAAGAAAGAGGAGCTATTTTTGTAAAGAAGAAATATTAGATTTAATGCAAGATTATGAGTAGATTCAAGAGAAAACTTAGAATAGATTTTGAGCATATCTAAAGTAGAGATAAAATATGAAGAATGTTTCAGATTTGTGAAGGATTGCCTCCCTTATGAAGAGGCATATTAGATGGTATTTAAGGAAGATAAGGTGAGTGTTTTGGGGCAAGCAACATAATGAAAAATCATTTGAATTAGAGTGGATCTAGAGCAAATTTAGAGGAGAAATATATGTGAAGAATTTGCAATCAGATTTGAGAAGGAGACCATTTGTGTGAAGAATGTTGCAGCATATTTGTATATGTTGAAGAATGTTACATCAAATTTACAAGCAAATTCAAAGTAGATTTTTGCGTGTGTGAAAGTGCACAAAAATATGTTCATCATCTATTAAAGAAGTAACATCCTGAAGGTGATATTTTGTAGAAGATGTTGTTGCCTCGTAAAAGAAGAGATTGGTGTAAATTGTTGAGTTGATGCTCAGTTGTGGGGATTGTTGTCTCTAGTGGGTTGGTTCCTACAAATTTTATAAGTGGGGATTGGTCTCTCGAATGGGTTGGTGCCTACAAATTCTATAAGTGGGGATTGGTGTCTCCAATAGCTTGGTGGCTATGAAGTCCATAAGAGAATTTTATATAAGCAATTTTTTGTTGTGGTTTTCTCCTGAAAGGGTTTCCACATAATTATTAACCATCTAACCCCTCCTATCAAAACCAATACTATCTCAAATCCTATCAATCATACAATTATCAAGCTAATTCAATCCCATCCAAGCAACCCGTGAAGGACTCTATCCAAGGACTCTTAGCAAAAGATAACCATCTACCTAGAAAGCATGAATTCACTAAGCCCATATCTACCAAGCCTATCCAAAAGTCACAGAGTACCTTCCATAGTCAAATACTACCATGCAATCAAAGTCCTAGTAGCATGTCCATCCAAGATCAAGTATCATCATGTAAAGATATTATCAATCCCAAGCTTATAAAGGATGAACAAGAGCCACCTAGTACCATGCCTATCCATTAAGTACCTTCATGCAATCCAATATCTATCAAGCTTATTGAAGAGTCTCTTACCATAGGCTCAAGTTAGAATCCATCATGCAGCTATGTTGCTGACCATTCAAAGCCTATCAAGCCCATCCAAGAAACCTCTATGCCCATCCAAAATTAATAGCTATGTCAAGAATCAAATCCAAAGTAGGATCAAATGTGTACCCAACCAAATCAAGATCAAATTATCCAAGCTACTCAAGATCAAACTATTGAAGCTTCTCCCATCTATGATCAAGATCCCATCAATGACCAAGAGAACAAAGTTGATCCCCCCATCCAATTTTATGCTATCCATGATCAAGAAATGTAAACTAATCCTATCCATCATCCAACAAAATCCACTTCCCATGATGAGACACTTGTTCCCTAGAACATATAGATAATCAAGTAAATGACATTGATCATATCACACATAATCCAAATGAGCATAGTGGAAATCAAGATCTTAATCATGTACCAAGAATGAGGAAAAGAAAGTCACAATTGATCACATTGAAAATTCAAATGATCAAAGTACAAAAAACACAAACAATGATCAAGGCATGACAACTATACATAATGAGATAGTACCAACATCACATCAACTAGGATCATCCACCTTCATCTAGTCAGGCATCCTTACAATGGAGATAACAAAAAATCCTAATTGTTCTTAGAAACACACCAATGGGATAGAAACATGTTTTAAATACAACAAGCATCCGATTGAAGAAAAGATATGTAAAAGCATGGATTATCAAGGAAAAGGATTAGGTCTTCTCAAGTAGGGTATGCTATCTAATCTATCCCAATCCACTTCAGTCATGGTTGAGGCATCATAAATTAATTATCCAATAAATCTAATAGTGTTAGTGATGCTTTAGCAATCACTAAGGAAACTTTATCTAATGAAAGCATTGAGATAAGGACCATTCATAGCCACTACAACAAGCCTGCTACCAACAATTCTTCTAGCTCCACTATCCATAGCATCAAACATTATCCTCCACATTCTTAGCCCATTTATTGGGACCAAAAAACTCATAAGGAATACAAAGAAAAATATCCAAGTCAAGCATCAAAGATAAATCAATTAAAAAATCAAGATATATGAAAGAAATATGGGTCCCAAAGAAAAGTGGATTGACCAAATCAAGAAATCACTCACAATGAGAAGCCACGTTTAAAGACACATCATGTGTAACATCCTACTATGTAACCCCCAAAGGGTAAGAGCCAAAAGAGGTCAAGAAATTTTTTTTGACATAAGTAGATAACATTCACAGATATGGTTGTTGATTTGATAGATCAACAACATTCATGGCCAAGTATGGCCAAATGTACAACCCACGGGAGATGACTAAATCATTCTCTAGAGGAAACATTGTTAAACTATGTTCATTTTAAACACCAATTTAAATGTTCCTATGTAGCATTCTAGATTATAAACATGAATCCAAAAGCATCATAGTACAAGCGGATCTAATACCCACACTAGAATCCGTAAACCAAAAGGAAACATCTCATTTCTTCTCATTAAATTGTGTGATTACATCTTCTCTCTTAAGAGAGTACAATTACATAAGAGAATATACAAGTACAATGATATAGTCCTAAATATGATACAATGACTGAATAAGTACAACAACTAATAAAGTAATAGAGAGAGAACATCTCCAACCTGACTCTCCAATAACCTATTCACTGGTCCCCAATGGTGGTGGCAATGCCTCCCAACCATGTGGACTCATAATAGACCACCCCACCATGCTCGGAGGTAGTCACAAGGCCCAAACAAAAGTAACAAGACAAGGGTATACATG
This sequence comes from Cunninghamia lanceolata, assembly GCA_027924645.1. NCBI lineage: Eukaryota > Viridiplantae > Streptophyta > Pinopsida > Cupressales > Cupressaceae > Cunninghamia > Cunninghamia lanceolata. The sequence goes on from BSBN01000665.1 coordinate 2,871,877, forward strand.
ATGGCCAACACTCACATCAATCATAGAGCAGACACGGAAAAGAATGCATAAAGCCAGTGTAGTAACATAGAAATGCTCATCAAATCATAGGTCAGCTACTGCTCACGACTCCTAAGGTACTAGATACTAGAGTGTAATTAGATGGAGTGTCATCATGCATGCTCGAAGGATGGCACCACACAGAACTGAGTACTCCTTTCATGCAGATGAGGAGACTCAATCATGCCCGAATTAATGCCCCGTAGATAGATTACTTGACACCCCGCAAATAGATAGGCCTTCTCATTGCATCCTTAGCCTTTGCAAGTTCTCAAGGCCATGCATAAGGGCTAATTGTCTTGTTAGTGTTTTTACCCCAATATTTTCATTTAGTTATCACTTATTACTATAACTCTACTACTAGTTCCACTGGCAGCCACTTGTGGGCCCCAAGCTCGTAGTGAGCCACTCCAAATGACCAATCTCATGCCTAGACCTAGTTCATCTCATTCACCAAAATTGGGCGACCCCCTTTACAAAAGTAAGTCATAAAAGGTTGCATTTACATGAGTAGGCTGCCGCTGGAAAAAAAAGTGAAAGACTCCTTATTGACTTCAATCTCCCAAATAAAATTTAATTACAGCTATAAGAGCTCACCAAAGGATAATAAAATCATTTAAAAATACATATTTATAACCACATAGTTAAACCATTTAAATCTCCATATAATAAACACTATAAAATAACACATTTGAAACTACGCAAGGATGCCAATGAAACCACATCATAACACCATCAGCCAAAATGGCCACATAAAGAGATTAATGGAAACCAAGACAAAATCCCACAACAAGACAAACTAGTAAGCCACATACGACCAGATGGGCAATCTAGACGTTACCACAAGGTAACCATAAGGTAAGATGACGACATGAGAACATTACACTAACTGGGTGCAGTGGGCTAGGGTAGGGAACAGGGCCTATGACTATCTCCACTAACCACCATTGGGGATAATAAGAGTACACTTAGGCTTGTGAATCCAGGCGGAGTCGATACTCAGTACTTGAACACTCCAAGTACACACAAAGGTACCTGTGCATGTACATATATCATATAGCTGAAGCAACATAAATCATGTAAGCATGAAATCTATCATAAGTAATAAGATCATGTCAACATCATAATAGTATTGAGATTGCACATCATCGGTGCCAATACAAAACAATAACAGGATGCATAATAATGTGGAGTTGACATGTAGTGAGTGGCATAGAGGGTGTGGGAAGAGGTGTTGAGAGCACTGTATGGAGATGTCAACAGCCTTCTTGCTATGCAGGCTCAACCTACATGTACAATGACCTCTTGTGAGGTGTCAAGGTAGTGGAAATGGGCACCAAAAGTAGGCAGCATGAGCGCCAGATGAAGGCATTGTTGATGGCATCAAGGTCCATCTGTGACTATGCATGGGGGCACCTATTAATGGTGTCAAAGCCTCCTACAGTATGCACGGCTTCTTCTAAGGCATCGCTGCAGTAATGAGGTGCATGTGAGTTGCAATAAGGCCGATGGATGGCCTTACTATGATGTTCAAACAATGCCCTCTGTGGGTGATTCGAACTCATAGTGAACACCCAAAAATAATATTAAATAATAACAAAATCAAAATGTAAACAAAATCAAGCACAGAGATGAAAACCTGACATCAATGAAAATGATTCGAACAACAAGAAAATTGACTTGGGGCTGACCACATCAGTTTTGATACCATGTAGAAACTATCAAGACCGTGGAGATACAACAAGGATGAGATTGCAAGTGAAAACAAACAAATGTATTAACAAATGAGAAGATATAAATAGGAGAAGTTGGATACCCAACTCTCCACAAAACAAGGATAGGTGGCAACTTACAACCTATATGAATAGCGCAACTACCCTAGAGAATAGCGGTGAGGTGTCCTTTAGAATGACACATCTCCCAAATGACCAACAACTTAGACAAAGTCAAAGTAGCATGTGTGGAATTTGCCTAACTATGATTAAGTTAGTGTAAACTATAGGAGTTATACACCAACACTCTAAATACATGTCCTAGACACATAATTGAAAGACTTTTAGGACACATTGCCACTTAAAAAAATTAAAATGTGTACATGTTAGTTAATTCTAGGACCCCTAAAGAACATTACATGCATATAATGTGTTGCAAAACAAGAGAAGAAAAGTTGTAGGATATGTAGTTTTTTGCTCTACATTAGTATACATTGTCTTTCTACTTAGACAATCCATCATAACTAGTATGAATGTAAATTTGAAGTCTAAAATTTATATATTATTTTTTTTAAGTAACCAAATTAGGTTGATGGTGTTGTAAGACATAAATATTTTATCAAAAGTTTATAAGAAAAAGATAGATAAATCATAAATTACAATGGACTTGTTTGCATATCTAGAATCGAGCTTAAATAAAGGATCTTGAAAGTGAACATTGAGACAAAGAGTTATGTTGATTACTCTTAAGAATGTAGACTCTATGTTGGGTCATCTCTCTCATGAATAGGGCTACATATATTTGATTTTGACAATGAATAATATCTAGTAGAGAACCACCATTTTTTCTAAGAAATTAAAACATGCTACAAATCTCATAATATATTATACATCTAAAAACAATATCCTCTTCTAATTTTGATTCATTGGTGTAGAGTCTATAAATGCACTATCTTTCAAGACAAAGTGTTCTAATTCCATGCAATTTTTTTTAGAACATACATGTAAATTGCCCTAAAGAAATCGACTTAGAATTAACACACCCAATCCCACATAAATAACCATTGCTGTTTAGAACCTTCCCAATCTTTTGCACATATTTTGTTTTGTTATGGTGGTTTTTCAAAACCATGAAGATTTTAGATTTCTAAAATACCTAGCCATAACCTTGGGTTCAAATTTACGAATTTGTGGACTTAAGATAATCCTTTTGATTTAGGAATTGCATGTATTCATAAAAAATTACAACTTTGATTTTCTGCATAGTGTTGCAAATAAAATTACTTATTTCCTTTGGTGATTTATCTAGCCAATTAGTACTAACTAGTTAAAAAATATCTATTAGAGATGAGCTTGACACTTCACTACCAGAGCTATCCAATACACTGGTGTTGCTGCTGGCTATGTTGGCAGCTGAACCTTTTGGTAATATTGTAAATGTAGAAGGGAGAAGTGCCATGGAAGAAGGATCTTCTCCCCTCATTGCATGGAAAATTGCTCCAACATCTAAAGGCGAATATGCTATTAGAGATCCAAATGCATCTGCGCAACTCTCCTGCAGTATGAAGGCCTCCATATTCGATGCCTACAAATTATAATTCAAATAATCTGTTAAACACCATAAAATAGGTGAACTAGATGATTACAGCAATGGTTCAGATACTTACCATCACATGATAAAGAGAAATGCAGTTCCCAAGGTGTGGACCAATTGCAATGTGTTTGATTTCTTACATGGACTTTTCTTCAATGGACACTTCCCACTTCACCAAATAAATAAAACTCAAGCAAAGTATGTGAATAAGAAGAGTAAACTAGAATGTTACTAGAATAACATGGAATATATAAATTATAGGAAAAATCTGTGGCCAATGTACACGTATAACCTTAGATCTCATTCGTTTGTCTCATAGAAAATCAAATAATATTTGTGGAGAGACAGGAAGCCATAGTGAAGTTGCAGCATGTATGATTAGCCCATTATGTATGTTGCTCATTCTTGTAGTGATTATAACACTATCATAGAATTGACTTGCAGTTGAGTGGAACTTTGATGCACTTATATCTTGATAGAAGCAATTGATCATTCTCTGGGCTATTTTAATAATACTTCTCCCTTCATCTTCACAAGGCTATACATTAATATCATTTACTATTGTAGAAAGTCAACCTGGCTATGTGCTTTTCCATGAAATTCAAAATACTAGATAACAAGAAAATTCTTCTCGCCTCCCTTCACTTATAGTTGTTCCTACCATTCATTTTATAGTCTTGAATGCTATCATTGTACATCATGTCATTAGTATTATTTTAAGTTGCAATGACTATTGTCATTACAATTATTAATTACTGAAGCATCCCATTTACATATAGAGAAAACTTAATAAAGGAATGTAAGATACTGCAACTTTTAGTTCAGCCATTAAAAAAAAATTAAAATCCGTCAGATTAATCTGATGCTACTAGTTATTACCATTATGATCATAATTTTTTTATTATATATTTTTTTAGTTCAATTAGTGTTAAAAAACTATTATTTAAAAGGTTATCTATTTTATTTTTGAAAAAAATACTTTAAATTAATGTTAAGAAGATTTATGTTTCCTAAATTTAATATAATTTATCAATATATATATATATATATATATATTTAATTTAATTATACAATTGTTTTTATCTACAACTACCAAAAATAACGTTAGGTTATCACCTACTTGTGATCATAGTAGCCTCCAGAAATCACAATTATAAGAAAAAAAATTTAATTCTACCTTAGACATGTGCTTTAGTACAATTCTCAAAAATATTTCCTTCCTATAAAAATGACTATAATAAATCTATAAAATAAAGTTGGGTTATTGAAAGACCCAAAATAGCAACACAAACAATGCAATACCTTCAACCTTGAGCCATTTCTCCTCCTTGATAGAGTTGAGGAAGCATGCACGTATGCTCAAATGTTACTATGGAATGTGGATTGCTCTCATAAAGCTAGCATAAACACTAAGTGTAATGGAGGCAAATTAGGAGAGATCAGACATCTTATGGCCACTTGAAAATGATGTGTTGAAAATGGCTAAGGAGGGTTTATATATATATATTTGAGATGAGATGGATTGAAGGGCTAAGATTAAGAGGTGTGATGAAGGGATGAGATTAAGAGGTGCCGTTGTCAAATAAAAATGAGTTGTGGGGAGGTCAAATAGGACTGAGATGTGGAATGACTAGATGAGATTGAAAGATGGAAGCTATGATCAATGGTTGAGATTGAATCCTAGGACATCTCCATGTGAATGGTAGAGATTAAAAGATAGATTTTGAAATGAAGGGTGGTGATTAAAAGGTGAGGTTGACTTTTGTGTTTTGTCCTTTTGTGAGATTTTTTAATTTGTTTTATTTGTCAGTGAGGGGACAAGTGGAAACACAATTAATTATGTTGAAAGGTGTTATATAGTGACATTAAATACTAAAAGTGCATTATATTTTATAGATTTTACTATACAACCATCACTATATAAAAATAAAGTGCCATAAAATATATTTTATAACTATATTCTATTAGGGTTTAAATTTATTTTCTACACAATTAAATTAAATTTAATGGTTTTCATTGTAGTAGTATAAAAATATAACTATATTTTATTAGGATTTATACACATAAGTTATTGGAATGGTGAGTGCATTATATTTTATAAATTTTACCATACAATCATTAATTTTATTTTCTTTTGTTTTTTGTATAATGAAATTTAATTTATTTGTTTTTCACTCACTACTAAAAATAAAGTGCCATAGATAAAAAATCAAACCCTATGAATCAAATGAAATAAAAGGATAAAAACATATTAAACAAATATACTATTTTGTTTTATTTATTGTACATTTGTTTTATTCTATTTATTTCACTATATTGGAGAAGTGATCTATTTTATTTATTTCACTATATTGGAGAAGTGATGGAACCAAAGTGCACTATATTTTATTACTAAACCACAATATTATATTAATGAATTTTTTTTTTTCTGGGTTAGTTGTTTAAATATATTTTGAAAATAAAGGAAATTAATAGGTTGATTTTGATAAGTTTAGCTAGAAACCAGGGTCCAGATCCCTTTAACAAAGTAGTCCCAAGGGCATCATGCCATTAACATGCCATAAACAGTAGCTTGACAACACTTACTGAGTAGACCAAAACAATAGAACAAAAATAATGAAACGATAGATAAAATAGAAAGCAGGAGAAACAAGAAACTACAAGCTGTTAGTCACCCCAAAATTGGCAAGGAACTCCACCATCTCCTTGTAGTCACCTAAGCTATCAATGCCCACTTGTTTAACTTGTCATCCATATCCTTCACCACAACGAAGATGGAAGCCGCCCTGTGTAGAGCTTTAGCTGCGAACTCCGCCATGACCTTCCAATTGTTCTGCATTGAATCCATTCTTTTTTGGAGGTTCTGGATATCCTCTACATGTTTGCTGCATAGAGCACAATCCCCCTTGTTGGCTTGATGAACAGTCTCCCTTGCATGCTTCTTACCAACAGTGGCCTTCTTCTTACCTTCCAGGCTATTCGAGCTGCTTTCATTCATCAAGGTAAAGTGGCTAGTGCCCTCAACTTCATGCAAAGAATCAATTAGAGTCTCCTCCCCCTCTTCGTTGATAGTCTCCTCCACAAATTTAGAGTCATCAGAACCTTCCACCCTTGGAGAACTGATTAGTGGTTTCCCAACAATCCTTTTGGAACAGTGGATACTAAAAAGAGCAGTCTCCCCACCTTTAATACTACCCTTAGTTTCTAGAATAGTGTCCAATTCAACAATTTTCATAAGAGCATCCTCTGTGGCAGCACCCTTCCCTTCCTTCTACTTCTTCACTGGAATTCCCTCCAATTCCTCCACCCTGTCTCTCTTGCTAGACTTCCTTCCCTGCACCAGAGTAACATGCTTCTGTTTCATTTTGACAGAAGCAGGGGTCTCAGACAGAACCCCTTCCACCGCACTGGGGTCACCCTTAATCATGGGACGCCCAATGAAAGTTTTCACTTTACCCTTACCCTTGTGGGAACTCCCAGGATGAGGGTCCTCTAGAATCTTAACTTGAATAGGTTCAGGTGGACAAAAGGCAAGGTGGAAATGATACAATTTCAAAATAAGACCTTGATGAATTGGAATGAGAGGATAATTGGCATTCTTGGCCCTAAGCTCCCTAACAAACTTAATGGAATTTTCTAGTGAAGAGAGTAAAAAGAAGGGAAAACTAATCCCAACCTTGTTCCTAAAATGATTTAAGAGAGCAAAGTGATAGTTGTAGTATACCCAAAATCACCCTTCAAGTGTGAAAAACTTCATTGTCATGAGATAGATTTGTCTCCACAGCTCTGGCAACTCCTCTGTCACAAAACCACCATGAAGTTTCACAGGAGCCTCCCCCTCATGGAAGAAGAGATTCATGTGCTCAGGATCAGCCACTTTGCTACGCCTTGAGTGCTTCTTGCCTTTCGTGGGTAACCCAGTGGCTTGACTAATGACCTACTCAAAGATTTGGAAACCAATCTTCCCAATCTTGACTTCTTTGGTTTCCTCATCCCACGACTCCACGAACTATTTTGATAGATTTTCATCGTGTCCCATCATCCCTTTGAGGAATGACACCACCTCAGCTGATCTAGGTTCAATTTTAACGATATCTCCTACCATCTAGCTAGTCTGAGAATGGCTAAGGAAACTGAACTAGTTTTGATCAAAATGGAAACAAACACAATTCGCAGCCTGGAAATTCATAAAGGTACTGCTAAAATAGCAATTGTGCTGAGTTGTGGTAATGATGATGGTGCCATTATAAATATTACAAGCCTTAAAATCACTGCCAAGATACATCTCATCAGGAGATGGATTTAGCTGCCACCTCATGTGAAGATATGTGACTCCAGCCTCCATCTTAAACCAACCACGATGGATCATGAATTTAGCTATCACATCCATCCTCCATCTCCTAGCCACCTATCCACTTCTCATCCTTTTAGAATTGTGAAATCTATACTCCAGATCTCTGCCAATACCGAAGTCCTTACGCCTTTTGGCACGCCAACCAAGCTTTACCATAAAGCTCCTTGTAGTACTATTATCAATGTCATCCCCTATATCCCCATGGACCCCTTTACCCAACTTTTATTAATAGGACCCAGTTGACTCAACCACAATCTAGCCACCTCATTCTGCAGGAGATTCTTGATAATCCCGCCAAAATTAATTTGAAAATTTGAATTGTTGATCTCGCTTTCCCTAAGATCAGGAACTTCTGCCCATATCACACCCTAATGATACCACAGAGTGACCACCATCACCCACCACTTATATTTCCTGTCTCCTACCATTATGTTCAATCAGGTTATGAATTTCTTGAGACAAGCTTGAGACGCTTCTCCAATATCTCTATCCATCATTCCCACTTCCAACATTAGCTAAGGCATCTACCATGGCATTTCCTTCTCTATAGATATGAGAAATTTTATAGTCCTCTAGAACATTCAGAAGTATCTTAATATCCCCCATGATATCCTCCAGGTTCCATGCTACCTGAGAATGACCAAGGGCAGCATTCACAAGTAGCTGAGAGTCACCTTCGATATGAAGTTTTTTGATATTCATGGAGATAGCTAGCTTGATATCCCATAGCATAGCCATGGCTTCCACTTCATTATTGCTTTTAATGCTAATCCCACCAGCCTAAGTAGCAACAACCTCTCTAACATTCATTCTTAAAATACCACCACCACCAGCATTACCCGAATTCCCTTTAGCCACACCATCAAAATTTAGCTTAACCCACCCTTGTTGCAGTGAAATCCATCTAGTTCTAGCCCAAGCTAACTTCTTGGTCATGTCCACCTTGTATGATTCAAGTCCTAGTTCTTTATCATGTTTAGTTCTTCTCTCCTTGGGTGGCTATCTGCAGCTTTAAATTGAGAGGAATTGATGTTATCAACTAACAACTTGACAAAACTTTGAAAGACCTCAAGAGGGGTTCTACTCTTTTCCCTGAAGATTTTATTATTACATTCCTTCCACAAACTCCAAACTAAATGGGGGGTATTTGGTTCCAGAGTTCTTTCAAAATTGGAAGAACTAGATTATATGGGTGTTTCCATTCTCCCACCAACAATTCTAGTTTGGCATTCAGAATCCAATCAACATTCAGCTTTTAGAGAGTGAGACCCTAGACCTCCCAAGAAAAACTGCAATGAAGGAAGAGATGACCCAAGGATTCCTCCTTAGATTCAAATAGAATACATCTAGTTGGCATATAGAATCCTCTCCTTTTCAAATTATCCAGGGTCAAGACCTTATTGTGCATAAGAGTCCATCAAAGAAGTTAATTTTTAGAATGAGTTTAGGGGACTAGATTTTACTCTAAACTCCTTCCTGACCATTATTTAACAATAGATTATACACACTTTTGATAGTAAACAGCCCTCTCATATCCTTATCCCAGACCATCTTGTCCCTCTTGGCAAAAAAAGATAATCTGTAGTCTTCCAAAGCTTTTTAAAGTTGAACCATATTTTCCTTCTCACCTTCATCCCGGGCATAACCTGAGATCTCTTTCCAACTCTGAAGACCTTCACAGGTTCTTATGTAGTCAGCCACTTTAGTGCCAAGCACCTCGCTAGTCCTCCCCACAATCCTGCCATAGTCCATCTCTATCAGGGGTTTATGCTTCAACCACCAGTCTTTCTAGAAGTCAACGTCTTTACCATCCCCGATCCTCCATCTCAAACCTTGATGGATGAGACCTCTAGTTTTAATAGTCTCATTCCAAACAACCGAGCCCTTGGGAAGGCTCTCCTTCATAATAAGACTTCTACCTTGGTCTCCATTGAGATATTTGGCTCTCATGATATCCCCCCAATCAGTACTATTCTAGATAAGGTTCTACCCTATCTTGGCCAGCAGAGCCTTATTCATCAAATGAATTCTTCTAAGGCCCAAATCCCTTTGACTTCTAGGAACACAAACTTTCTCCCAGCTCACCAGGGCAATTTTTTTTTCTCTTCAATCCCCATCCAAAGAAACTTCTTTTGGATCTGTTTAATCTTATCTTCCATATTTTTAGGGATTTTAAAAAGGCTTAGTGCATAGTTAGGCATCCCCTGTAAAGAAGCTTTGAGAAGCTAAAACTTTCTAGCTTAGCTTAGGAGGGCACCCTTCCACCCTACAAGTTTCCTCTAAATTCTTTCCACCAACACCTTCCAGAACTCCAAGGAGACTTTGTTAATGGTTAGGGGGAGGCCCAAATACATAGCCAGGAGAATTTAACTCAAACAACCCAAAATTCTAGTAATCTTCTATTGGAGGTTTGGCAGAGTATTCAAGAAGTAGATACGACCTTTTTCAAAATTGACACTCTGACCTGAAACTGCCTCATAGTTCTTTAAAAGTCCCTTCCATATTGTAGCTTCCACCACCAAAGCCAACCTAAATAGTATAGTGTCATCCACAAATTGCTGAATCACCAAATTTTGGGTTGTTGAAGTAGGTTTTGTCTCGCGAAGAGTCCCCGACATTAACAAATTACAAGTGTTCCTTCCCAGAACTTCAGCAAGTAAGATAAACAAGTAAGGTGAAACAGGGTCACCTTGTCTAATGCCTCTCCCAGAGGGGAAGAACCCTTTTGGGGATCCATTAACAAGACCTAAGAATCTAGCTGTAGATACACATTCTTTGATTATGTTACTGATTTTTTCATTAAATCCAAATTTCTTGAGAATTATCAAAAGAAAGTCGTAGCTGACCCTGTCATAAGCTTTCGAGATATCCAGTTTGAAAATCATACCTGGGCTATTTCTTTTTTGGATAGAGTAGATTATTTCATGAGCAGTGATTGCCGCATCCAATATCTATCTCCCTGGGACAAAGCCTTTCTGGATGGTAGCGATGATTTTATCTGGTAGGGGCTGCAATCTAAACACCAAAAGCTTAGTGAATACCTTATATATTGTATTACAAAGGTTGATTGGTCAAAAATCTTCCATGGTCTGAACTTCAGACTTCTTCAGGATAAGGGCTATAAAAGTGCTATTCAGCTGCCGTAAGAGTCTCCCTATCTTGAAGAAATTATGCACCGCCAGAAGGACATCATTACCAACAATCTCCCAAAACTTCTAAAAGAATGCCGGGGGAAAACCATCAAGGCCCGGGGCTTTGTAAGCTCCCATGGAGAACATAGCCACTCTGACCTCCTCTAGGGTAATGGGTTTGGTCAACATGTAATTATCCTCCTTAGAGAGAATAGTAGGAATCACCTCTAGGAGAGGGTTCATATCCTCTTCCAGCACACTTGATTGTTGTTTTGCCAGCAAAGTTTCGAAGTACTTCGACGTGATGTTGCCGATCTCTTCCTCTTCCTCCACCAATCACACTTGTTCATCTCTAAGTGCCCTGATGGTATTTCTCTTCCTATACCGTAATGTAGATTGATGGAAAAAGGAGTTGTTCCTATCCCCTTCTCTAAGCCATTGAACCCTAGATTTCTATTTCCAGTAGACCTCTTCCTCCTTAATAGTCTGGATCCATTCCTTGGAGAGATTCATCTCTGTCAAGTGTAGATCCTCAGATATGTCTCCCTAATCAATTTTACTTTGAACACCTTTCAATTTTTCCATTATACTTTTCTTCCTACTCAAAACATTTCTAAAAGTAAATATATTCTAGACCTTCACCTTGTTTCTCACAGTGACCAATCTCTTAGCCAGCCTAAACATTGCTGGCCCTTGAATTAGAATCATCCACTAGCTTAACAAGAAATCTCTGAAATTAGGATGAAGGGCCCACAACATTTCAAATTTGAATGGAAAAGGACCTTTGTTGCCCTTCCTAATCCAGTTAAGCAAGAGAGGACTATGGTTTGAACCAATCCTAGGGAGAGTAGATAGATGAAGACTATTCATAATAGTCCAGCAGGAAGAGATTTAAAATCTGTCCAATTTAACTTGAATCAGGTTATTCCCTTGTCTTTTGTTAGACCAGGTGAAGGCCTGGCCTGATAGTTCCACATCCATAAGGCCTACATTTCCAAGAAAATCAGCAAGATCCATCATGCTATCAAAGTAGTCAGTTAACCCCCCCCCCATTTTTTTAGAAGGGAAAAGAGGGGAGTTAAGGTCTCCTGCCACCATCCAACTGACTCTTCTATTTTTCCTAATTTTGTCTGCCAAACTCTACCAAACTTCATTTCAGATGCTACAAGTATTGGGGCATAAACATTAATCAACGTCCACTATTCAAGATGAGAGCAAAAGGCAACCTCCACATGATTCTTAGAACAAGATATGAGTTTACCAGTAATGTCTTGTCTCCAAAGAGTAACAATTCCTCTAGAGGCCCTAGTAGCCTCACTTATAGCACACATCACATTGGGCCAAATATAATTAAGGATAGATTTGAAGCTTTCCTCAGAAATTTTTATTTCCTGCAAAAGAAGAATATCCACTTTATTATCAAAAACATAGTTCCTAACTAGCAACTGCTTATGAGGTTTGTTCATCCCTCTTATGTTCCAAGAGATTATCTTCATTTCTTGATCTTTCTAGGGGGCCACCAAGGTGGACTGCTTCCCACTAGAAATCTTCTGCTCCATCTCCTTTTGCCTAGTCTTCATATGGGTTGGCCTTCCAACCTTACTATCTCTCCCCACGTCAACTATCTTACGACTGCTACTTTTCCCCTTCTTCACAACAGTCCATCCTCCCTTATCCTCCAACTTGCCACTTGAACTTGCCCCTAGGGAAAGCGAGATATTCTTCAACAGTGCCCTCATATTAGTTTTGAGGAACCTCAGAGGGTCCCTAGGACTATCAACTCCATTAACCCTACTCTATAAAGATAGAGCACTTTTCTATGGGCTCAAATCCACTCATTTCTCTCCTTCTTCCATGTTTCCCTGTCCCTCCTCGGTTACAGCTGATTCCTGAAGCTCGGGTGGATTTTCCATCTCTGTATCTATCAACTTCTGGCTCTTCTCCTCCCCAACAACTATCAGTTCTACAGCTAGGTTCTCCTCCACTAGCAGTGGAGAAGTTTGGGGCTTCAACTAAACTATTTGGGTGTCTTCCGCTGGAGTTTCCAGAATGGTTTCCTTCTCTAGAAAAGCCAGGGGGGAGTCAACAATCTTCAAGATATCCTCCTTGAAGGGGTATCCCTCTGTATCCTCCATCACTTGTTTTGACTTCAAGGGAGGGTTACGCTTTGGGGCTCGGCATAGGGTAAAGACATGACCAGCTTTCATGTAATTTTCACAGAACATCCTAGCATTTTCATATTGAATACACTACATCCACTTACCAAACTAGAATTCCAATATAATGGAAGTGGGGAGGGCCTTCAAAATGTCCACATTGACACAAAATCTGGCATATACTAGTCTTGCCTTTATCTTCGTAACCTTATCAATAGTGACATAGTTACTGAAGGAGTTGCCTATCCAGGCAAAAATTTCCTCATCCCAAAATTGAGGTCAGCCTTGGGGTTGAAACCAAGCTTTCATTTGTATAGGGAAAAGGAATGCTTCCTGTATAGCCATGGACCACTAGCTAAAACTGACATTATGTCTTCTTGAGAGGTAAATTTAAACAAAAACATACCTCCTACCATAGCACTAGCTGATACGCTCCCCTTGAGAGGCCACTTGGTTGTCATCTAGTAACAAACCAAGTCAATATTGGGCTTGAAGCTAACAAAATTCCTCACTAGGGTATTATCCATAGATGCCACAACCCACAACACTATATGCACTGGTAGTTTAAGTGCCTTAGCACCATCCACCTCTGAAACCACTGGTTGACTGCTCAAAGTCTCGGCAGTACCATTGACAGTACCCACAAGAGCTTCTGTCCACTACTTGGAGTTTTACTTCAAAGCTAAGGCCATGTGATCCCTCCAACTACCCGTGCCATCAGCTGCACCCCCTAGAGTCAAGGGAGGGGACTGAATCACATGCCCCTCGAACTGTCTCCTTCCATTTTTGCCCACCACGAATTCAAAATTTAGACACCTGTTGCAGAGCGCCAAATTAATAGGTTGTTTTATTTATATATTAATGAAAATGCTTTTATTAGTTTTTCATATATATTTTGAAAATAATAAACTCTTAATCAATAAAATCCTATGAAAATATGAAATAAAAAATGAAACCCTAAGGATGAATATCAAATAAAAGGATAAAAACATAGTAAAGGAAATTAATATGTTAATTTATTTATGTAGAGTTATTTTATTTTATTTATTTTATGGTAAAATATAATTAATATTTTGGGAAGATTGTATCACAATTTTTTTAGAAAGACTATACAAAATTGTATAAAATCATAGTAAAATATATATTTAATCTAAGATAATACCTTTTAAAAATAAAATATATTTTCACATTTAAAAAAAAACTCTAAATAAATAAATATAATAAAAAACAACTCTAAATAAATATCCTCACAAAACATTACTTTGACAAGGAATGTCTGACCATCAAACTTAGGCTCTGGTCTTACATCTTTGGAGGACTCTCCCTCTTCCTTAGAGGAGACAAGGGGAGGGGTAGACAGTAAAATTACATCACTTGTTACTCATAATACAAAGATATTTGCATGCTGCACTATGTTTAAAATAACGCAATCTAGTAGAAAAGAAAATGCATAGGAAGAAGGTTTACCCTCTGTTTTTAATTAGATCATCAGTCGAGTGGAAATGAGGAGAAAACATTCAAATGACATCAAGCTCCATTAAAAATCTCTGTTAACTTACTTGATCAACTTGTTACATAATCACATTATTTATACTACAATAAACCAGCATTTATAAAGATACGTACGGTGCTTCTGTGTAGAGGTTTGCAGAAATATGAATACAAGTTACAAAATAGGCATGCCACTTATATATCTGTGTCTGCCATCTTTCCACAATATATTGTTTCACTTCATTGAGATGGCCAACTGAGTTAGGCCCATGTAGAGCCATGCATTTTTCTATGAATCAGCTTCATTTTTAAGAATAAATCTTATTATTACTTATTTACATGTTAGTTTAGTTTCCATAATTATGTCACATGCTTCAAATTAACCCAATATGATGTTGAATGGAGATAATTTGTCCAACACATATAGGCTACATACCCTCGGGCAATCAAAATAATAATTGGTGTTAGCTATTCTATCTAATTATGCTCAGGGAATCATCGATGTAATAGTTTTCTGGAGTGATATAAACCATAATTGCATTATTGTTGTTAGCTATTCTGTCTAATTATGCTTAGGGAATCATCAATGTAATAGTTTTTTGGAGTGATATAAACCATATGTCTTTTATTGATCTTTTGTTTGATAGAAATGTTGGATAATATATCGTAATTTATTTGGTAATTGCAATAGAATCTGTAATGATTTCATATATTTTTATTTAGGTTTTCTTGAATAATAAAGTAATGGCATAAAATGTGATAATTATTTTCTCTGAGTTACAATATTAAATTTTTTATAGTTTGATAAAAAAATTTAAGTGATTGGTCTTAATTGAATAAAATGTTGAGTTTTTATTGTGGAGACTTAAATTCAAATCTTCATAAGGATATTTAGTGTTGAATTCTAAGTTTTGACTTTTAACCTTTCATAGTTAGCTTTTAATATAGATGTATTTTTAAAATAAAATACATTTCTATGTAGTGTTTCTTAATCTCCCATAAATGATTTCTAGTATGCTTTCTCATAAAAAAATTTGTATTTTACAAAAAAAACCACCAAAACAAAAATAATATGAGAATCTCTTTCTTTCAAATTTGAAGTAAACATTAACTTTAGAAAAATAATTAAATTGAACAAAATCTAAAGAAAAACCAAGTGTCATATGCTCCCCTTAATGAAATCAACATAGAAATTTACAAAATATTTGTAAAAGTATTTTTATCAATAGGTTATGCACCCTATGCTAAGCTTAAGAAAACTTAGCTATCTGTTGACACATGGAAACACTATCAGGATGTGGGTTTCCTATAGTGAGAGTGAATCTCCAAGGTGAGCTAGTTCTCCTTAAGATTTTTTCTAATCTAATGACTTGTCTGAGAAAAGGGATGAGAAAGGTATACTGAAATGCAAAACTAACTCTAAGATTTAATCTAAATAAATATCTTCACTCACAAACAGTCTTTTACACTTAAACTTTTACAACCCCACCTCTGAGATTTGATCCTAAAATAATTTGTAAAAAGGTTCAAGTTGAACACAGATTACAACTAGGACCAAAAGAAAATCTTATAGTAAGAGACACAACAAAGGACACAAAACTGCCACAATGAGATATCAATTCAAATTGCAAAAAGGAAGACAAATTGATGGGATAGGAAAATCTGTTATATTGAACTAGAAAGAGTACAATGCAAAACAATATGAGTCAACTTCCTGTATACAACTCTCTGCCTATACTAAACAGAGAAGAAAATGGCATCAACTAACTGACTAAGAAAAACTAAGTTTTTCTCCTATAAATGCCTTCAAAAAATCTCTCCAACAAAGCTCCTAAAAATAGATGTAGAAATCCATTTTTTGAGCTTCTAAAAAAAGATACAAAAATAGCACCAAACTACCTCTAACTGAAGAATAAAGCTGCCAAATTGTTCCCTTAGGTGGCCCCCACCAAAATCCACTTTAAAACATGTCTTATTTGCTCAGAAAAGCTCTATTTCTATCGTTATCTAATCCACTTCATCCAGAGAGAAAATTAAATCTAAAAGATCATGCCTAGATTCCCTTTTGCTTTTAACTGCATAAAATATTATTTATTTTAAAGCAATTTATAAATTATTGCTTTAAAACAAAGCTCTACATTAGATTGCAGTTTTATTCTTGATTTTCTTTTGATTTCTTTACATAGAAAAATATAAGGCCTTGTTTCACTCTGCTAAATATATTACATTCTATTTGGCATTTGATTTCTTATAAAAACATAAAAATATGAAGGTCTTATTAAATGTTTTGAAGAAAAAAAAGCTTCCTTAGGGTCTGCCCTCTATATGGTTTTACAAAAAAAGACTCTAAGGCACATAGACCTAAATCCCTTCTTCGAAAGACTAAATTAGCCTTTTAAGGCACAATGTTTTATCATTGAATATTTGAAAGGGGACCTAAGGCATGAAGATCTAGGGTCTGTAGATGGGTATAATACCCCAGGGTATTAGTAAGTCATTTGAAAAAGAAATCATGTGATAAAATACCATCGAATGGTTAGGGTGAAGAGAACCCTAAAGACAAAACACTTTTGCCCTAGCTTTACAAGCCATTTCTCACTTGCATCTTTTGATTGAAAATACTCTGCCTCTAGCAGCCATGAACGAGGGTTCGACCCTACAACTCTTTCAATTTGTCTACATTTTGAATGCGATTTCATGGGGAATCTCCATGGAGAATGGAAAGGTAAGCTTGTTTGGCACATGTTTGAACCCTTTTCTCTTTATTTCTAAAGTGAACTATGGCTTTAGAGCCATAGCCAGAGCAAAGTTTCTAATGTATTTTTGTGTACTCTGTGTTTTGTTCATACATGCTCATTTATTACTATTAGTGAGACCGTGAACTATGGCTCCTTTGGCTCGAACTCCTTTGAATCACACAAAACAAAAAACCCTATGGCCTCATGAACTGCCTCCTTTATGAAATACAGGCGAGTTCCTGCTTTTGCTGAACTTTGTATCACTCTATCTTGTTGTGGCTCCTTCACGTATCCTGTATCTTTCTTATGATAGCATCGGTTATGTCTTGTGGAATTTTATGTATGCTTTCAAAATTTAGAGGCCACGGTTAGGTTTTTGAGTATCTCTGCCTTGTTTCTCCTCTCATCTATATTCATGGTTGCATTTATAAAGAAAGCTCGTTTGATAACTTTTGTGTATGTGCATCATTTGATGTTGCGGCATCTAATGATATCTGTAGCACACTATTATGTGGAAGAGAACCTATAGTTGAACTGCATTTGGGCATTTATCACTGAGTATTTTATGTTTATTGAGTTTCAGCTATATTCAAAACAAATTTAGATTTTACTTATTTCACTTGGAGATGCCTTTGATGATCATTCACAAGATCAAAATATAAATGCCTCTTTGGTGTTCTATACCTAAATATGAGTGTTAAGGATCCATTATCCTCTTATATATCTGCAACTTTTGTTATTATGATTATATTAGAACAAACCCCGAGTGGATTTCAGCATGACGCATAGAACAATTCTTCGTTTCTATTTCCTGTAGCAGTATATGGCACTTATTCAACTATCACTTTCAAATTGTTTACTATATCCAATGACATGTTCAACATGTATTGCCTCTTCTCTAAAATTTGCTCATACAAGGCATTTGGAATGTGTATTTGATAAAAGACCTAATGTTCCATACTCTTTGTTGTTCTATTTGTCACTTTTCTGTATATGCAAAATAAGTTCAGGTCTATTTACTTCACCTGCAAATGCTCTTTTTCTTGTAACATTATAGCATATGGTGTTTAAAAGTCCACTTCCAGCTAGCATCAGAATGTTTCAAAACCCCATGTGGGTTTAACTTTGCTATGAAGGAAAAGATGTCTTCCATCTAATGACCATGGTCTATTGTGAGATATATTCAAACACTGGCAATCCATTCTTTTGTTTCTATTGATAAAAGGCAACATCTACATGTCTTAAATGACAAGTCAACAACATGATATGGTATTGTACTTGCTATTGTACAAATTGAATCTCATCAAATATACCTTACCTGACTACCCTATCATTGATAATGGTATTGAAACCACATAGAATTGATGTTGCTCCATCTGTCAAATTTGATGTGTTTCTATTCATCTTGGTCTCTTTATGATATAAGACTATCTCATGCTAATAAGTGATTGCACCATTTGATGAATGTACCTATGTTGTCCCTATAACACTTTTATCCTTCTCATGGGTATCTAGTTTTGATGCTCTTCAGCTATAGTATGCATGTGTCACTTGTCAATCTAATCATATGGAAGAGAAAAAGTGATGATCTGTACCTCTATTTACATTTGATGTTGCTTCAGTTGATGATGGCCTTGAATCTTCTTAGAGATGTTGTTACTTCATCATAAATGCACTCTACAAATGAAATGATACATGTTTCTATAATTGATGATGGTCATTCCATACAAGGCATCTAGAATGTGTAATTGATAAAAGACCTATTGTTCCATACTCTTTGTTGTTCTATTTGCCACTTTTCTGTATAGGCAAAATAAGTTTAGGTCTATTTACTTCATCTGGTGATGCTCTTTTTCTTGTAACATTATAGCATATGGTGTTTAAAAGTCCACTTCCAGCTAGCATCGGAATGTTTCAAAACCCCATGTGGGTTTAACTTTGATATGAAGGAAAAGATGTCTTCCATATGATAGCCATGGTCTATTGTGAGATATATTCAAACACTAGCAATCCATTCTTTTGTTTCTATTGAGAAAAGGCAACATCTACATATGTCTTAAGTGACAAGTCAGTAGCATGATATGGTATTGTACTTGCTATTGTGCTAACTGAATCTCATCAAATATACTTTACCCAACTCCCCTATCGTTGATAATGGTATTGAAACCACATAAAATTGATGCTTCTCCATCTGTCAAATTTGATGTGTGTTTATTCATGTTGGTCTCTTTATGATATAAGACTATCTCATACTAATAAGTGATTGATCCATTTGATAAATGTACATATGTTGTCCCTATAACACTTTTACCCTTCTCATGGGTATCTAGTTTTGATGCTCTTCAGCTGCAATATGCATGTGTCACTTGTCAGTCTAATCATATGGAAGAGAAAAAGTGATGATCTGTACCTTTGTTTACATTTGATGTCTCTTTAATTGATGATGGAATTGAATCTTCTTAGAGATGTTGCTACTTCATCATAAATGCACTCTACAAATGAAATTATACGTGTTGTTTCTATAATTGATTTATTTGTTAAGATCAGTGTATCTTAATGGCTGCAATGTATCAGTTAAGAATACATGTTTCATTTGCATTCTCAAGTTGATTCAATCATGCATAAAAATGATATTTGTCTCTGATGTTATGCTATGATCAAAACAATCATATACTCTTTCAAAGAGGAAGTTTATTTGCATTGATTTGGCATATAATGACATGAAAGATGTATGGATGGAATATACCTAGTGCACTGACTGTCCCATACATAGATATGTGATGCTCATTTATGACTTCCACTACCTCAATTGCTATTGTAGAAATGATGACAGCTGTCCTTATGCATTAAATGTTACCTAGATTAGTTCAGTTCATCTTTATGATTTCATTTAATTTCTTGATCTGTAATCATGAATATGTCCTAAACTAGAAACTAATGCATCTGATTGCCTTCTACTCCTTTAGTTTGTCATGCAATTAAACAATATGAGTAATGATCTTTCTTTTTCCATTCCATCCCTTTTGAGATTAAGGGGAAGCAACACACTAGTCTCAAACCTTGTGGGAGCCTCATTTTACACCACATGCAGTTTTGTTTTCAATCATCTACATGACTTATCCTATACCTACACATGAAACAAACATATTAGAAAAAAAACAATGAAGTTCCAAGATTGTTTCTTTCTCAGTTCCTCTTGTATGTGTATGATGTTCATTTGATCAGTGCATTATAGGCAATGTGTTATGCCCCTTTTGATAGGACATAGAGATCTCATAACCAGATCTCTAACATGACTTTCCACATTTTTGTAGGCTCTTATTGAAGATCAGGAGCAGAGATAGGATGGCAACCTCAGAGATTGAAGACCTTACAAGGCAATCATGGATATGACCTTCTCTCCCTATATTTAGATGCATAGTATTTTTCTTATATTTGCATTTGTTCATCTATTCCCATGGCTTGTGTGGGACATTTGATCTGTCATTATTTCTTTCAATGCAATGTTTATCCTTTTATACATTTCAATTTGTAAATGAATAATCATTGTAGTGAATGAAATACTTATCTATCCTGTGAATGTTCTATAATGCAATGAATGATCTGAAAACTTTTCTTTCTTAAACAACTAAACTGCAATATCACTAAAACACAATAACTCTGTAAATAACTTATAATAGAAGAATGTTAACCTTCACTCTAAAAAATGAATTTGTTGCACCACCTCTACCAATTTTTGAGCTGTGGTGGAAAAATGGTAACATTTCTGATGACTTTTGCTATATTCTTGCTTGCTAAGCATCAGATCAGTTGCCTTGAATATCCATTGGGCATTAAGTCATACTTTACTCTACTCAAACTCAGAAAACACTGAAACTCAGCTCTCCAATGAGTTCAAACAACAACAGAAAATTGAAAACAATTAACAAGAAGCAAACTAATAGGCCCTGATGGCCAACATAAATGTGCAACAACACTTAGGGAAACAAAACTAACTGAAAGAAAATATGCACTAAGCACTTATTGATTGAAAACACTAACCTAACCCTACTCTAACCATCCAAGGAAGCTGGTTAAACAAAACCATTCACTGATTAGGTGAAATAATTGCCCTTCCTTTGCATTCTGAAATACTCCATGAACTTATGAATTGTCCAAAATAGGTGAAATAAAAACAAATAACCAGCAGATAGCTGCAACACCTTTCTGAACAGAAACATGCAATTACTCACCCATCTAACTTGTTTGGTAAAGTAATCAAATGTACAAGTAAAATGATAGTGTTCAACTAGGTACCTCCCTTGATGATCTGAATCAGTGGCATTATGAGGCTGCCCCTTTCTGTTGGCTTCCAATCCAGCCAGATATCTAATAAGACACCCCCTCAAAAGTGTTGGATTAGTGAGGAAGCAATCTAAGTGATTGAAAACAATAGTATCACCTTCGATTTGCATAATAGTCTACCATGTTACTTCTTCTTCCATAGTCAATGGGCCATCCTCCTCCATCAAGGTTGCTAATAGCTTGTCAAAGCTATCAACTCTTAATAGGCTCTTAGCCATAGTTGGATTAGGCTTAGAATACACATTATTAGTCAATGAAGAAGATTCTGAAACAACAGTCTCTTTGCCAATGAATGAAGGTAAGTGGTTAAATAACAAACTAACCTCTTTCAATATACCATCAATTTGCATGGCATCAATTTCAATCTCCTTTGTGTCATGGCTGTCCTCACTGGATTCTTCCTGAATCTACACCTTGCCTAACTGATTCTCTTCATATTGTTTATCATCCTCATTTCCAAC
This sequence comes from Cunninghamia lanceolata, assembly GCA_027924645.1. Taxonomy (NCBI): domain Eukaryota; kingdom Viridiplantae; phylum Streptophyta; class Pinopsida; order Cupressales; family Cupressaceae; genus Cunninghamia; species Cunninghamia lanceolata. The sequence continues at coordinate 2,893,897 of BSBN01000665.1, forward strand.
TGGCTTGGCCTTTTGATTGTTGCAAGAAATTAGTAAAAGTGGTAATCTCCCTACAAGCTGAATAGTCAGGGTCCTCACAATTAATCGTGAAGTTATCTTGGACACCTTGATCATTTTTAGCTAGATGACTTGATTGCTCATCAAGGTAGGCTTCCTTAGTCTCATTCATGTCAGCTTCTTCATTACAGTATAATGGGAGCTCTGAGAACAAATAGGATGCTTCATCCTCATAAAGAATCTAACCTAATTTAACCTTGTGTTCAACTTGGTAGTTAGAGTCTTTATGCAAAACAAGTATGCTAGATTCATAAACAAAACTACCTCTTTTCTCTTCAAACTAAACTGAGGTCTCAATCTCATTATTGTCCTTTTGAAATAGCAGTGCATCATTTTCTACCATATCTTTTGGCTACTTCAAATCAACTGATAAGTGGGATTTCTGCATGCTGTCTTCATCATCACCAACAAAAGTGGGCAGCTGATCGAACCAGAAAATTGAATCATCTCCCTTTTCTGGTCTATTCTCCATTTGAACATGAGCAATGTGTCTTTGCAATTAAAGACTTTCACCCTCCAATCTCTGCATCCTGCCTTGATTCATCTTATAAAAAGCATTAGAAAACTCAGCAAATGAATCAAAATGCAATGGTTTCAAGACCAAGCTTGAATCAACTTTTTTTACACATTCATTATGCTCATAACGAGCTGGGGATGCAACACAAACAACAACAACCTCTTGCTATCTATTTGATCTTTCAGCTATTGGCTTGAAATTTGAGATTATGACTGGCTTGAGTTTTTGATATGGCTGAAACTAATGACTAATGGACTGGGCTTGAGTGTAGACTGACTCCTAAGCAAAATTAGAACTTTTGAAACTTGGGAGTTTTATTTCCTAGGGAGTCTGTTTGCATTCAAAACCTATCTCTTGGCCTTGGGGATAATTTAGACCACAAAAATTAGTGCTTTGCCAATTCATGAAAACCATCTCAGGGTTATAATCTCTTCTTGGGCCCTATGGATCAACTTGGAAGGGTGGCCTATTTGGCTAATTGGGCTGGTACGAGGCTTGGTAAGATTTATGTTCTTGACTGAATTGTTTCTTGATATTAACAATTTCATTGCTAAAAGTTTTACCCATGGACTGAATCATACCTTTTAACTCTTTGATTTCTTGGAATTGAGCTGGGGCAGGGGTTTCTTAGGCTATAACTTGGTTTCCTATTGTTGGAATAGTTGGGACAGCATCCAAAAGGGGAACTGCCATGGGTACGGGTGGCTAGATTTCTGAAAAAATGGGTAAGGGAGGCCTTGAGGCTATTTTCCTGACTAGAATAAGGCAGTTTTCTTCTCTAGCAACAATCTCAAAAGCATCAGGAAGGGTAGATCAACCTGGAGCCTGAATTATAATAGATATTTCTCTATCTAAAGCTTTAAGATAAAACAGAAAGGCATGCTTTGGTGTAGGCCTTACCATTGCGGGGATTCTATCCCAAGTCCTCTAAAAGTGGTAGTTAAAGTCTGTCATGTGCTTGTGAGGAGCCCTCTTGATGGTACTCAACTGTAGTAGTAGAGACAAAAGATCATATTTGTCCTTGAAATGCTTGTGCAATCCATCTCCAAGATCATCGCATGACGTGATTGAGCCTACTGTGAGTCCTCTAAATCACTACAAAGCTTTACCTTTTAATGATGTAGCCAAGAGTCTGATTGCTATGTTCTCTTGGGTTATATTATGCACTGAACATAGTGTTGCCACATCTTGAATGTGCTCAACATCCATAGTGTGATCTTCTCTAATGTAATATGGTAGTCCTCTAAGGGCTACAGTTGGAATGTCATCACACTGGACCAGTTGTAATGGGCTGCCCCTATTAAATGCAACAAAAGGATACGGTCTGGCCATTTACTTAGAGTTGCTAGGGTATTTGATAATTTTGCCTCCAAAGGCTATTGGTACCAAAAGAAAACACCTGACCCTTCAGTATGTGACCTTCTTCATGTGTTGTTCACTAGATCTACTTGAAAATCAGAGATTTGAGTCACCAAGTATGCTATTTTTACCTCTGAAAGGCTAAAAACCTTGCTGTCCATACCAATATAGCAGAGGAAAGATGTGCTTTTGTCCCACCAGGTGTGCCAAAAAATGTTATCAATCAAATATGCACCCTATGCTAAGCTTACAGAAAATTAGCTATTTGTTGACACATGGAAACACTCTCAGGATGTGGGTTTTTTATAGCGAGAGTTAATCTCCAGAGTAAGCTAGTTCTCCTTAAGATTTTTTTAATCTAATGACTTGTCTAAAAAAAGGGATGAGAAAGGTATACTGAAATGTAAAACTAACTCTACGATTTAATCTAAATGAATATATTCACTCACAAACAGTCCTTTAGACTTAAACTTTCACAACCCCACCTCTAAGATTTGATCCTAAAAATATTTGTAAAAAGGTTCAAGTTGAACATAGATTACAACCAGGACCAAAAGAAAATCTTATAGTAAGAGACACAACAAAGGACATGAAACTGCCATAATGAGATATCGAATCAAACTATAAAAAAAGAGATAAATTGATGGGATAGGAAAATCTGTTATATTGAACTGGGACGAGTACAATGCAAAACAAAAGGAGTCAACTCCTATATACAACTCTCTACCTATGCTCAAGAGAGAAGAAAAATGTATCAACTGACTGACTAAGAAAAACTAAGTTTTTCTCCTATAAATGCCTTCAAAAAATCTCTCCAACAAAGCTCCAAAAAATAGATGTAGAAATCCATTTTTGAGCTTCTAAAAAAAGATGCCAAAAATAGCACCAAACTACCTCTAAACTAAAGAATAAAGCTGCCAAATTGTTCCCTTAGGTGGTCCCCACCAAAATCCACTTTAAAACATGTCTTATCTACTCAGAAAATCTCTATTTCTATCCTTATCTGATCCACTTCGCTCAGAGAGAAAATTAAATCTAAAAAATCATGCCTAGATTCCATTTTGCTTTTAACTGCATAAAATATCATTTATTATAAAGCAATTTATAAATTATTGCTTTAAAACAAAGCTCTACATTAGATTATGGTTTTATTCCTGATTTTCTTTTGATTTCTTTACATGGAAAAATACAAGGCCTTGTTTCACTCTGCTAAATATATTACATTCTATTTGGCATTTGATTTCTTATAAAATCATAAAAGAATGAAGGCCTTATTAAATGTTTTGAAGAAAACAAAAGCCTACTTAGGGTATACCCTCTATATGGTTGTGCAAAAATAAACTCTAAGGCACATAGACCTAAATCCCTTCTTCGAAAGACTAAATTAGCCTTTTAAGGCACAATGTGTTATTGAATATTTGAAAGGGGACCTAAGGCATAAAGATCTAGGGACTACAGATGGGTATAATACCCTGGGGTATTAGTAATTCATTTTAAAAATAAATGATGTGATAAAAATACCATTGAATGGTTAGGGTGAAGAGAACCCTAAAGACAAAACACTTTTGCCCTAGCTTTACAACCCATTTCTCACTTGCATCTTTTGATTGAAAATACTCTTCCTCTAGCCACCATGAACAAGGGTTCGACCCTGCTGTTGGTTTTTTCCTAGACTGGATGCTTATTCCCAGATTTCCCTACAAGGTAGCCATCAATGTTCAACAGGCTCTCCTTGCCAGGGGCCAACAATATAGGAGATAGACTCTATTTTTATCTCCTCTTCTTCTTCATGCTCTGCAAAACCTAGGGGGGTATTCCCTACTCAACATCCATGAGAATATGCATACAAAGGCTGGGATGCTGACATGAAGCAGATAAGTCCTCCTATAAGTAGACCAAAATTGCAAGATAAGAGCAAAGGGGCTAGCTTTGGGCCTATTTTTAGTTGTAGACAGAGGACTTGGGATCCTAAAACTAATTCTACTATCCTAATGGATGTTTTGGAGTTTGATTTTGATGTTGTGTTTGGATGCAAAGCTGGACCTAGTGTATAACCTCAACACAGAGCTAGATTGGTGCCTATCCAGGGCTTGGAGTCAGTAGACATACACATGCAAATGTCCAGCATAAACATAACAAGAGTGGATTCAAGGGGATTTCATCATATTTGCCTTACAAATATATCCCAGAACAAAGTGTTTATACATCTCTACTTATGATATCCTTACTGCAATATACTTTCCTCAATACTTAACCTGAAAATAGTTTAATCTATCCCTTGAACAAAAGTTAAGAGATCAAGCATTCAATATAGTAAACCTATATCCTAGAACCGAAGACACCCCTTTATCTAGATTCAAAAGGAAAGCATATTCAATACAAGAGACAGACAATAAAACACATGCAGTATAGCATTACTCATCTAAATCAGCATGAAACCAATGAATTTATGCACAGAACATAAGACATGAGACTCATAAACTCACAAAATCCACTGCACAGAGCAACCAGATCAGTTGTATTGTATTATAGAGCCAAAAATGTCCAACTTTCAACAACCTTGAAATGGGTCACACAGTCTACTTAAATAGCAAGAAAATGTACCCAGCACATTAATTACATGAGAGGCCAAAAATCCCACCAGATACACAGTATGATCATATTGGTGCTCAAAATAGTAAATGCTGCAGAGGGACAAAGAGGAAGGAGCGGGTGAGATTGGGATCTGGGCAGCCGCTCAGGGACACTCCTCATAAATTTAGGTGGTTGAGCTATCAACATGACCCATGCCTCTGCAACAATATGCCATTAATGTTTCAACAACATGTAGCCCCTGGAAAGTAGCAATGGCACGCCTCTGGAGTTTTCCCTCAAAAAATGGTCGCAGACACTCATTAGAAAACCCGCGCTGCAACTTTAAAACCTGGCCGTCGATCCAAAACCCTGTCGCAGAGATCCAACAGCCCCAAAAAAATTGAAAAGTCACCGGCCAATGGTACTATGCCACGGAGGCACCTGAAGTTTCTAACGCTGACCCATCGCTTACCTTTACTACTTGTTTCTCAAAAGGGACATGCGGCAGTGACCGCAATATCGGCCATTGGGACAGGTGGTGGCTTTCGTGCCTTCCTTGAAACACATAGAGACCCTTGGAGACTTCACGCGGAGGCAGACACATGGCAGGCTCTGCGCTCCCTTTGAAACACACAAAGAAACTCAAAGAAACTTTATAGAAACTTCGCAGACTGCGACACTTGGTGCTTTCCGCGCATCTAGAAACTTTATAAAGGGGCTCCTAAAACTTCAAGCGGGGGCTGCCACTTGGCAACATCCACAGTAGCAACTGTTAACTGGGACCCACCTTCTCTTTGCCATAGTCAGAAACAAAAAGAAATAGCCTACAGAAGCTGACACCTGTCACGCTCTACAACAACTATGAGGGACACACGACGTTTGCGTATAATCGTTGAAACATATATAGGAGTCCCTCACGTGGTGACACCTGGCACCTTCCACCACACTTGGAAACAATGAAAGGGTCCTACAACCCCCCGCTCGCCATCGCAAAAGGAAAACAGGGGCAAGTCCACGTAAGCTGACACTTGTCAAGCTCTGCAGCACCTCTTGAAACACTTAGAAACTTTTAGAAACAATGCGGAGTCTGACACATGTCGGGCTCCGCAGCACCTACAAAAGGCACGTGGCATGCTTTGCCCCTGCTTGGAAACTTTTTAGGAACATCAACGGAGAGTGACACGTGGCACCTTCCACAGGGCTCTGAGTTACTTTACTAGGACCCACCCCCACATTAGCACTTAGAACCAAAAAGGAAATGAAACATTACGTGGGGGCCAACACTTGTCACACTCCATAGCCACTGCTAGGGACACACGATGCCATCTACCCCTACATAGAAACGTAAAGAAACATCAATGGAGGCTGCCACTTGTCAGGCTCCGCACTCTTTAGAAACTTTAAGGCCCCACTCTAAAACTAATGTGAAAGATGACACATGTCATCATCCGTGCCACTTTTGAGAAACACTTAGGGTCTTTCGAAAACACTGGCAGGTGCCGCCACCTAGAGCATTATGTGGCACTCTCAGAAACTTTAGCGGAACTCTGTCGGAAGCTGACACGTAGCGGCTTCCACGACTAAGTTGAAACTTTCCAGGGCTACACTCCCCTACTGACACGTGGCATGCATCGCAGGAAGTAAAGGTGTAGATTTAAATTGGGGCTTAAACTTGGCGGTCCCGCGGCATCTGCACATTTTTGACCCTCACTGCCACACTTAGAAACATTTTAGAAATTAAAATTGTGGCTCGATATGCATCCAGAAATGCATCTAACTCATTTTTTGCATTTTTAAAGGGTCGATAGAAACTCCCGACCTGCCACTACCATTTCGACCTATGCACAACTAATTTCTTGCATTTTCACAACTGTAGAGGCCAAAAGTGTCAAGATTTTTTGGATTTTTAGGGAAAAGGCCTCGCTTGAAACCCCAAACATAAATTATTACTAACAGTGGCTTCGATTGGGGACGCATGCCTCTTGCATACATGGTGAGAACCTCAGATCTCTGGGATGTAGACCAGTCCCTTATCCATTTGGCACAGATTCAAACACTACACCAGCTTGCATCAAAAGCACAATATTTTCAAATATTATTTTGGTGGCCCTGGGTAGGCAAAAAGGAAGAACCATAACTTTATCCTGTCAAATGCCTGATTCCAAACTGAATAACCCCAACCATAGCTGAAAACATTGGCATAATCTTCCCATAATGTCATCTGCTCAATTAGATATTCCACCATTTTTGACAACTTGCCACTTGTAGTATTGCCTCTATCACTCTGGATTTTAAAATTAGACATATAACCATACACATCATAATATTCTTCAGCATTAAGTAACATATGTATGTTATATTCCTTAGACAGTACATCATATTGCTCTTGGCACTCTTCATCACTTACCTAGCTGCTGCACACCATCAGGCACTTATCCAGCTGATCCAAAAACTCAAAATACTTAGAAAATATGAGACCCCTAATATCTACTGATATTGAAAACAAATCATGATCCACACACCCAATGTTGCACATGTCTGAATCAGGTCATGATGAACATTCATTATTCACAGTTTGTAAATCAGTATCATCATCAAATAGAGGGTTAATCCTGCACCAATGAAGGTCATGACTCACAAAAATAAATGTATCAAGAGGCTCATCATAAACGGGATTCATATTCATTGCAATGGTCTCTGCTTCTTCTTCATGATAGTCCAATTCTTCTTCATTATTATCAGATCCAGAGTCACAAGAAGAACAAACCTGATCCATGCATTGGTCATGGATATCATCTTTATCATCTTTAACATCTGATTGCCCCACATACAAAATTTCTGCTACTTCAATGCACTCTGAAGTTGAACAATTTGCATCATTTTCCAGCCCTCTGATACTTTCTGATGAAAATGATATTGATTGTTGATCCATATGATCACAACTTTGTACAACTGGGTCATTTAAACATGAAGGCTCTTTATTTAGGACTGGTATGTAAATATTACTTGAAAAACCATTGTTTTCAACTTCAATTGCTGGGCAAAAAAGGACATCCTCCTCTATAATAGAAACATCATCAATTTGGGATGATGCAAAAACTGGGACAATAGGGGTGTGAGCACTTTGACATTCATTGCCAACTCCTGAATTAAATCTTTCATCAACAATGGGGGCTATAGGACAACAATTTTTTTTAGAAAAATAACCCTTTTGAATTCCATATCTCCAATTATTTTCAATATCAATTGCAAACTGTCGAGCCTGATACAATGTGGTGGGTTCCTTATCTCTCAATCTATAACTCATTTTCTTATCAAACGCTCCCAAATAGACAACTAAGCACAATGCATCATTACGTCTCATGAATTTTGGTATTCTATTCAATGCCCTCATAAATCTGAGGTTAAAAGCTGGGATCAAATCATCTTCTTCAATATGGATGTACATAAAGTCACTAATGACTGCATATTCAGAAATTCTTTCACCATATTGTACTAGAAATGCAGATTTAAAACCATGCCAAGAGCTGACAGAGTGAGCTGGAAGATAGGAGAACCAATCCCTTGCATCTTCATCTAGAGATTGAAAAAATAACCTTATAACTACATCTTCATGGTCAATCTCAAAGTCATCTATAACATTTATAAATTGCTACAAGTGTCTCTCAGCTGATTTATCCTTTGCACCACTAAATTTAGGCAAAAATCTTCTGATTTTAGGTGGAAGAGCATTTGGATAACCACAAATGCCACTAAAGTTTATGGGCTTATATCTGTCTATGTTGAAGCCTCTTTTATTACATGGTTGGGATTGACTACTATACATTATTGCATTTGACACCTCACAAGGGTGCATGGGCTGACAATACATCTTTTTATGCTTTTGCAACCCTCATCTCTACTCATATTTTCAATCACAATATGACCTTAGGCCCTTAAAATACAAACTGCTATTTCAATTGCCTAAAGTCCTCTATATGAGTCTTTTAAACAACATTGCATGCCCTTTTGAAATACAAAGTAGGTTCTATCAAAAGCATGCAAGCTCTGCTTTCACCAATGTTTCCCTTTTAACCAGTGCTATTTCACCAAATAGGGAACTTTTCAAAAACTTGTACAAATACCTGGATATGTTGCAGCTGCTGATAGTTTCATTGAATAGAGTCGCCACCTCCTTGGCAAAGGAATGAGCTTCAAACTGGCTGAAGCTGAAAATTGATTTCTTTCTTTCTGGGTCATCCACCAGTAGAGCCACATATAAAACTTTTTCTTTTGCTACAACTAGGCACCTTCAGGTTTGATTCTTCACCAAGGATGACTAGTTATTACTTTTGATCAATCACATCCCCAGTAGAGTCGCCAAAATCTGTTAGTTTTTTCCCAAACTAGATGCTTATTCCTAGATTTCCCTACAAGGTAGCCATCAATGATCAATAGGATCTCTGGGCCAGGGGCCAACAGTATAGGAGATAGACTCTATTTTTATCTCCTCTTCTTCTTTAGGCTCTGCAAAACTTAGGGGGGTATTCCCTACTCAACATCCATGAGAATATGCATACAAAGGCTGGGATGCTGACATGAAGCAGATAAGTCCTCCTGTAAGTAGACCAAAACTGTAAGATAAGAGTAAAGGGGCTAGCTTTGGGCCTATTTTCAGTTGTAGATAGAGGATTTGGGATCCTAAAACTAATTCTACTGTCCTAATGGATGTTTTGGAGTTTAATTTTGATGTTGTGTTTGGATGCAGAGCTGGACCTGGTGTATAACCTCAACACAGAGCTAGATTGGTGCCTATCCAGGGCTTGGAGTCAGTAGATATACACATGCAAATGTTCAGCATAAACATAACAAGACTGGATTCAAGGGGATTTCATCATACTTGCCTTACAAATATATCCCAGAACAGAGTGTTTATACATCTCTACTTATGATAATCTTACTGCAATATACTTTCCTCAATACTTAACCTGAAAATAGTTTAATCTATCCCTTGAACAGAAGTTAAGAGATCAAGCATTCAATATAGTAAACCTATATCCTAGAACCCAAGACACCCCTTAGATATCTAGATTCAAAAGGAAAGCATATTTAATACAGGAGACAGACAACAAAACACATGCAATATAGCATTACTCATCTAAATCAGCATGAAACCAATGAATTTATGCACAAAACATAAGACATGAGACTCATAAACTCACAAAATCCACTGCACAGAGCAACCAGGTTAGTTGTATTGTATTAAAGAGCCAAAAATGTCCAACTTTCAACAACCTCGAAATGGGTCACACAGTCTGCTTAAATAGCAAGAAAATGTACCCAACACATTAATTACATGAGAGGCCAAAAATCCCGCCAGATACACATTATGATTAGATTGGCGCTCAAAATAGTAAATGCTGTAGAGGGACAAAGAGGAAGGAGTAGGTGAGATTGGGATTTGGGTAGCCGCTCAGAGACACTCCTCATAAATTTAGGTGGTTGAGCTATCAACATGACCCATGCCTCTGCAATAATATGCCATTAATGTTTTAACAACCTATAGCCCCTGGAAAGTAGCAATGGCGTGCCTCTGGAGTTTTCCTGCCAAAAATGGTCACAGATGCTCATCAGAAAACCCATACTGCAACTTTAAAACCTGGCCATCGATCCAAAACCCTATTGCAGAGATCCAACGGCCCCAAAAAACATTGAAAAGTCACCAGCCAATGGTACTATGCCATGAAGGCACCTGAAGTTTCTAACGCTGACCCATCACTTACCTTTACTACTTGTTTCTCAAAAGGGACATGTGGCAGCCACCGCAACATCGGCCATCAGGACAGGTGGTAGCTTCTGCACCTTCCTTGAAATACATAGAGACCCTTGGAGACTTCACGCGGAGGCAGACACATGGCAGGCTCTGCGCTCCCTTTGAAACACACAAAGAAACTCAAAGAAACTTTATAGAAACTTCGCGGACTGTGACACTTGGTGCTTTCTGCGCATCTAGAAACTTTATAAAGGGGCTCCTAAAACTTCAAGCGGAGGCTGCCACTTGGTAACATCCGCAGTAGCAACTATTAACCGAGACCCACCTTCTCTTCGCCACACTCAGAAACAAAAAGAAATAGCCTACGGAAGTTGACACCTATCACGCTCTGCAGTAACTATGAGGGACACATGGTGCTCGTGCATAATCGTTGAAACATATATAGGAGTCCCTCGCGTGGTGACACCTGGTGCCTTCTGCCACACTTAGAAACAATGAAAGGGTCCCACAACCCCCTGCTCACCATCGCAAAAGGAAAACAGGGGCAAGTCCGTAGAAGCTGACACTTGTCAAGCTCCGTGGCACCTCTTGAAACACTTAGAAACCTTTTAGAAAAATACGGAATCCGACACGTGTCGGCCTTCGCAGCAGTTACAAAAGACACATGGCATGCTCCACCCTTGCTTGGAAACTTTTTAGGAACATCGACGGAGAGTGACACGTGGCACCTTCCATGGGGCTCTGAGTTACTTTACTGGGACCCACCCCTGCATTAACACTTAGCACCAAAAAGGAAATGAAACATCACACGGGGGCCAACACTTGTCACACTCTGCAGCCACTACTAGGGACACATGGCACCATCTACCCCTGCATAGAAACTTAAAGAAACATCAGCGGAGGCTGACACTTGTCGGGCTCCGCGCTCTTCAGAAACTTTAAGACCCCACTCTGAAACTTATGCGGAAGCTAACACATGTCATCATCTACGCCACTTTCGAGAAACACTTAGGGTCTTTCAAAAACATCGGTGAATGACGCCACCTGGAGCATTCTGCAGCACTCTCAGAAACTTAAAGGAAACTCTATTGAAACTTTAGTGGAACTCTGTCGAAAGCTGACATGTGGCAGCTTCCGCGGCTAAGTTGAAACTTTTAGGGGCTAAACTCTGCTACTGACATGTGGCACGCACCACAGGAAGCAAAGACGAAGATTTAAACTGGGGCTTAAACTTGGCGGTCCAACGGCACCTGCACATTTTTAACCCTCACTGCCACACTTAGAAATATTTTAGAAATTGAAACTGTGGCCCGATATGCATCCAAAAATGCATCTAACTCATTTTTTGCATTTTTAAAGGGTTGATAGAAACTCCCGACCTGCCACTGCCATTTCGACTTGTACACAACTAATTTCTTGCATTTTCACAACTGCAGAGGCCAAAAGTGTCAGGATTTTTTGGATTTTTAGGGAAAAGGCCTCACTTGAAACCCCAAACATAAATTATTACTAATAGTGGCTCCGATTAGGGATGCATGCCTTTTACAGACATGGCGAGAACCTCAGATCTCTAGGATGTAGACCAGTCCCTTATCCATATGGCATAGATTCAAACACTGCACCAGCTTGCATCAAAAGCACACTATTTTCAAATATTATTTTGACGGCCCCGGGCAGCCAAAAAGGAAGAACCATAACTTTATCCTGTCAAATGCCTGATTCCAAACTGAATAACCCCAACCATAGCTGAAAACATTGGCATAATCTTCCCATAATGTCATCTACTCAATTAGATATTCCACCATTTTTGACAACTTGCCACTTGCAGTATTGCCTCTGTCACTCTGGATTTCAAAATTAGACATATAACCATACACATCATAATATTCTTCAGCATTAAGTAACATGTATGTTATATTCCTTAGACAGTACATCATATTGCTCTTGGCACTCTTCATCACTTACCTGGCTGCTGCACACCATCAGGCACTCATCTAGCTGATCCAAAAACTCAAAATACTTAGAAAATATGAGACCCCTAATATCTACTAATATTGAAAACAAATCCTGATGCACACACCCAATGTTGCACATGTCTGAATCAGGTGATGATGAACATTCATTAGTCACAGTTTGTAAATCAGCATCATCATCAAATAGAGGGTTAATCCTGCACCAATGAAGGTCATGACTCACAACAATAAATGCATCTAGAGGCTCATCATAAAGGGGATTCATATTCATTGCAAAGGTCTCTACTTCTTCTTCATGATAGTCCAATTCTTCTTCATTATTATCAGATCCAGAGTCACAAGAAGAACAAACCTGATCCATGCATTGGTCATGGATATCGTCTTTATCATCTTTAACATCTGATTGCCCCACATACAAAATTTCTGCTACTTCAATGCACTCTGAAGTTGAACAATCTACATCATTTTCCAGCCCTCTGATAATTTCTGATGAAACTGATATTGATTGTTGATCCATATGATCACAACTTTGCACAACTAGATCATTTAAACATGAAGGCTCTTTATTTAGGACTGGTATGTAAATATTACTTGAAAAACCATTGTTTTCAACTTCAATTGCTGGGCAAAAAAGGACATCCTCTTCTATAATAGAAACATCATCAATTTGGGATGATGCAAAAACTGGGACAATAGGGGTGTGAGCACTTTGACATTCATTGCCAACTCCTGAATTAAATCTTTCATCAATAATGGGGACTGCAGGACAACAAATTTTTTTAGAAAAATAACCCTTTTGAATTCCATATCTCCAATTATTTTCAATATCAATTGCAAATTGTCGAGCCTGATACAATGTGGTGGGCTCCTTATCTCTCAATCTATAACTCATTTTCTTATCAAATGCTCCCAAATAGACAACTAAGCACAATGCATCATTAGGTCTCATGCATTCTGGTATTCTATTCAATGCCCTCATAAATCTGAGGTTAAAAGCTGGGATCAACTCATCTTCTTCAATATGGATGTATATTCAGAAATTCTTTCACCATATTGTACTAGAAATGTAGATTTAAAACCATGCCAAGAGCTGACAGAGTGAGCTGGAAGATAGGAGAACCAATCCCTTGCATCTTCATCTAGAGATTGAACAAATAACCTTATAAATACATCTTCATGGTCAATCTCAAAGTCATCTATAACATTTATAAATTGCTGCAAGTGTCTCTCAGCTGATTCATCCTTTGCACCACTAAATTTAGGCAAAAATCTTCTGATTTTAGGTGGAAGAGCATTTGGATAACCACAAATGCCACTAAAGTTTATGGGCTTATATCTATCTATGTTGAAGCCTCTTTTATTACATGGTTAGGATTGACTACTATACATTATTGCATATGACACCTCACAAGGGTGCATGGGCTGACAATACATCTTTTTTAGCTTTTGCAACCCTCATCTCTGCTCAAATTTTCAATCACAATATGACCTTAGGCCCTTAAAATACAAACTGCTATTTCAACCTGCCTAAAGTCCTCTATATGAGTCTTTTAAACAACATTGCATGCCCTTTTGAAATACAAAGTAGGTTCTATCAAAAGCATGCAAGCTCTGCTTTCACCAATGTTTCCCTTTTAACCAATGCTATTTCACCAAATAGGGAACTTTTCAAAAACTTGTACAAATACCTGGATATGTTGCAGCTACTGATAGGTTCATTCAATAGAGTTGCCACCTCCTTGGCAGAGGAATGAGCTTCAAACTGGCTGAAGCTGAAAATTGATTTCTTTATTTCTGGGTCATCCACCAGTAGAGCCACATATAAAACTTTTTCTTTTGCTGCAACAAGGCACCTCCAAGTTTGATTCTTCACCAATGATGACTAGATATTACTTTTGATCAATCACATCCCCAGTAGATTCACCAAAATCTGTTGGTTTTTTCCCAGACTGGATGCTTATTCCCAGATTTCCCTACAAGGTAGCCATCAATGATCAACAGGATCTCTGGGCCAGGGGCCAATAGTATAGGAGATAGACTCTATTTTTATCTCCTCTTTTTCTTCAGGCTTTGCAAAACTTAGGGGGGTATTCCCTACTCAACATCCATGAGAATATGCATACAAAGGTTGGGATGCTAACATGAAGCAGATAAGTCCTCCTGTAAGTAGACCAAAACTGCAAGATAAGAGCAAAGGGGCTAGCTTTTGGCCTATTTTCAGTTATAGACAGAGGACTTGGGATTCTAAAACTAATTCTACTACCCTAATGGATGTTTTGGAGTATGATTTTGATGTTGTGTTTGGATGCAAAGCTGGACCTGGTGTATAACCTCAACACAGAGCTAGATTGGTGCCTATCCAGGGCTTGGAGTCAGTAGACATACACATGTAAATGTTCAGCATAAACATAACAAGACTGGATTCAAGGGGATTTCATCATATTTGCCTTACAAATATATCCCAAAACAGAGTGTTTATACATCTCTACTTATGATATCCTTATTGCAATATACTTTCCTCAATACTTAACCTGAAAACAGTTTAATCTATCCCTTGAATAGAAGTTAAGAGATCAAGCATTCAATATAGTAAACCTATATCCTAGAACCCAAGACACCCCTTAGATATCCAGATTCAAAAGGAAAGCATATTCAATATAGGAGATAGACAACAAAACACATGCAATGTTGCATTACTCATCTCAATCAGCATGAAACCAATGAATTTATGCACAAAACATAAGACATGAGATTCATAAACTCACAAAATCCACTGCACAGAGCAACCAGGTCAGTTGTATTGTATTACAGAGCCAAAAATGTCCAACTTTCAACAACCTTGAAATGGGTCACACAGTCTGCTTAAATAGCAAGAAAATGTACCCGGCACGTTAATTACATGAGAGGCCAAAAATCCTGCCAGATACACAGTATGATCAGATTGGCGCTCAAAACAGTAAATGCTACAGAGGGACAAAGAGGAAGGAGTAGGTGAGATTGGGATCTGGGCAGCTGCTCAGGGACACTCCTCATAAATTCGGGTGGTTGAGCTGTTAACACAACCCATGCCTCTGTAACAATATGTCATTAATGTTTCAACAACTTGTAGCCCCTAGAAAGTAGCAATGGCATGCCTTTGGAGTTTTCCTGCCAAAAATAGTCGCAGATGCTCATCAGAAAACCCTTGCTACAACTTTAAAACCTGGCCATCGATCCAAAACCCTGTCGCAGAGATCCAACAGCCCCAAAAAACATTGAAAAGTCACTGGCCAATGGTACTGTGCCATGGAGGCACCTGAAGTTTCTAACGCTGACCCATCGCTTACCTTTACTGCTTGTTTCTCAAAAGGGACACGCAGCAGCCACTGTAACATCAGCCATCAGGACAGGTGGCGGCTTCTACGCCTTCGTTGAAACACATAGAGACCCTTGGAGAATTCACGCGAAGGCAGACACATGGTGGGCTCCACGCTCCCTTTGAAACACACAAAGAAACTCAAAGAAACTTTATAGAAACTTCACGGACTACGACACTTGGCACTTTCTGCACATCTGGAAACTTTATAAAGGGGCTCCTGAAACTTCAAGAAGAGGCTGCCACTTGGCAACATCTACAGTAGCAACTGTTAACCGGGACCCACCTTCTCTTTGCCACACTCAGAAACAAAAAGAAACAGCCTGCGGAAGCTTACACCTATCACACTCTGCAGCAACTATGAGGGACACACGGTGCTCGTGCATAATCGTTGAAACATATATAGGAGTCCCTCATGTGGTGACACCTGGCACCTTCTGCCACACTTAGAAACAATGAAAGGGTCCCACAACCCCCCGCTCGCCATCGCAAAAGGAAAACAGGGGCAAGTCTGCGAAAGCTGACACTTGTCAAGCTCCACAGCACCTCTTGAAACACTTAGAAACTTTTAGGAACAACGCGGAGTCTGACATGTATCAGCCTCCGCAACAGCTACAAAAGACACGTGGCAGGCTCCGCCCCTACTTGGAAACTTTTTAGGAACATGGACAGAGAGTGACATGTGGCACCTTCTGCAGGGCTCTGAGTTACTTTACTAGGACCCACCCCCACGTCAACACTTAGCACCAAAAAGGAAATGAAACATTACACGGGGGCCAACACTTGTCACACTCCGCAGCCACTGCTAGGGACACACGGTGCCATCTGCCCCTACATAGAAACTTAAAGAAATATCAGCAGAGGCTGACACTTGTCGGGTTCCGCACTCTTCAGAAACTTTAAGGCCCCACTCTGAAACTTATGCAGATGCTGACACATGTCATCATCCACACCACTTTTGAGAAACACTTAGGGTCTTTCAGAAACACTGGCAGATGCCACCACCTGGAGCATTCTGCGGCACTCTTAGAAACTTAAAGGAAACTATATTGAAACTTTAGTGGAACTCTGTCGTAAGCTGACACATGGCAGCTTCCACGGTTAAGTTGAAACTTTCATGGGCTACACTCCGCTACTGACACGTGGCATGCACCGCGGGAAGCAAAGGCGCAAATTTAAACTGGGGCTTAAACTTGGCGGTCCCGTGGCACCTGCACATTTTTGACCCTCACTGCCACACTTAGAAACATTTTAGAAATTGAAACTGTGGCCCGATATGCATCCAGAAATGCATCTAACTCATTTTTTGCATTTTTAAAGGGTTGATAGAAACTCCCAACCCGCCACTGCCATTTCAACATGCACACAACTAATTTCTTGCATTTTCACAACTGTAGAGGCCAAAAGTGTCAGGATTTTTTGGATTTTTAGGGAAAAGGCCTCACTTGAAACCCCAAACATAAATTATTACTAACACCTACAAATCCTTCAATCTCTTTGCATTTTGAATGTGATTTCATGGGGAATCTCCACAGAGAATGGAAAGGTAAGCTTGTTTCACACATGTTCAACTCCTTTCTCTTTATTTATGAAATGAATTTTAGCTTTAGAGCCATAGCTAGAGTAGAGTTTCTAATGTATCTTTGTGTAATATGTGTTTTGTTCATACATACTCATTTATTACTATTGGTGAGGCTGTGACCTATGGCTCCTTTGGCTCAAACTCCTTTGAATCACACAAAAGAAAAAATCCTGTGGCCTCATGAACTACCTCCCTTATGAAATACAGGTGAGTTCCTCCTTTTGTTGAACTGTGCATAACTCTATTTTGTTGTGTCTCCTTCATGTATTTCTTATGATAGCATCGGTTATATCTTGTGGAATTTTTTGTATGCTTTCACAATTTAGAGGCTGCAGCTAGGTTTCTAAGTATCTTTGCCTTGTTTCTCCTCTTTCTCTCATCTATATTCATGGCTACATTTATAAAGAAAGCTCGTTTGATAATTTCTGTGTATGTGCATCATTTGATGCTGCGGCCTCGGATGATATTTGTAGCACACTATTATGTGGAAGAGAACCTATAGTTGAATTGCATTTGGGCATTTATCTTTGAGTATTTTATGTTTATTGAGTTTTAGTTGTATGTAAAACAAATTTAGATTTTACTTGTTTCACCTGGAGATGCCTTTGATGATAATTCACAAGATCAAAATATAAATGCCTCTTTGGTGTTTTGTGCATGGATATGAGTGTTAAGGATCCATTATCCTCTTATATATCTACAACTTTTGTTATTATGATTATACTGGAACAAACCCCAAGTGGATTTCAACATGATGCATAGAACAAGTCTTCATTTGTATTTCCTGTAGTAGTATATGGCATTTATTCAACTATCACTTTCAGATTGTTTACTGTATCCAATGACATGTTCAACATGTACTACCTCTTCTCTAAAATTTGCTCATACAAGACATCTGGAATGTGTATTTGATAAAAGACCCATTGTTCCATACTCTTGTCTATTCTATTTGTCACTTTTCTGTATATGCAAAATAAGTTCAGGTGTATTTACTTCATCTGCAGATGCTCTTTTTATTGTAACATTATAGCATATGGTGTTTAAAAGTCAACTTCCAACTAGCATCAAAATGTTTCAAAACCCCATGTGGGTTTAACTTTTCTATGAAGGAAAAGATGTCTTCCATCTGATGACCATGGTCTGATGTGAGATATATTCAAACACTGGCAATCCATTCTTTTGTTTCTGTTTAAAAAAGGCAACCTCTTCATATGTCTTAAATGATAGGTCAGCAGCATGATATGGTATTGCACTTGTTGTTGTACTGACTAAATCTCATCAAATATACCTTACCTAACTCCCCTGTCATTCATAATGGTATTGAAACCACATAGAATTGATGTTGCTGCATCTGTCAAATTTGATGTGTTTCTATTCATCTTGGTCTCTTTATGATATAAGACTATCTAATGCTAATAAGTGATTGTGCCATTTGATGAATGTACCTATGTTGTCCCGTAACACTTTTACCCTTCTCATGGGTATCTAGTTTTGATGCTCTTCAGCTATAGTATGCATGTGTCACTTGTCAATCTAGTCATATGGAAGAGAAAAAGTGATGATCTATACCTCTGTTTACATTTGATGTCCCTTCAGTTGATGATAGCATTGAAGCTTCTTAGAGATGTTGATTCATCATAAATGCACTCTACAAATGAAATGATACGTCCCGTTTCTATAATTGATCATGGTTGTTCCATGCATTGTATGTTTAAAAGATCTTTATATCATGGAATTGATTTCTTTGTTAAGCTTAGTGTATCTTAATGGCTCCAATGTATCAATTAAGAAGACATGTTTCATTTGCATTCTCAAGTTGATTCAATCATGCATAAAAATGATATTTGTCTCTAATGTTATGCTATGATCAAAACAGTCATATACTCTTTGAAAGAGGAAGTTTATTTGCATTGATTTGGCATATAATGACATGAAAGATGTATGGATTGAATATACCTATTGCTCTGACTATCCCATACATAGATCTACGATGCTCATTTATGACCTTCACTCCTTCAACTGCTATTGTAGCAATGATGATAGTTATCCTTATGCATTAAATGCTATCCTAGATTAGTTCAGTTCATCTTTATGATTTCATTTCGTTTCTTGGTCTGTATTCATGAATATGTCTTGAACTAGAAACCAATGCATCTGATTGCCTTCTACTCCTTTAGTTCATCATGCAATGAAATAATATGAGTAATGATCTTTCTTTTTTCATTCCATCCCTTTTGAGATTAAGGGGAAGCAGCACGCTGGGCTGAACCCTTATGCAAGCCTCATTTTACACCACATATTGTTTTGTTTTCAATTTGCTACATGACTTATCCTATACCTGCACATGAAACAAATAGATTAGAATAAAAACAATGAAGTTCCAAGATTGTTTCTTTCTCAGTTCCTCTTGTATGTGAATGATGTTCATTTGATCAATGCATTATAGGCAATGTGTTATGCCCCTTTTGATAGGACATAGAGATCTCATAACTGAATCTCTAACAGGACTTTCCACATTTTTGCAGGTACTTGTCGAAGATTGGGAGCAGAGACAGGATGGAAACCTCAGAGATTGAAGACCTTACAAGGTAATGATGGATATGACCTTCTTTCCCTATCTTTAGATGCATATCATTTTTCTTATATTTGCATTTGTTCAACTATTCCAACGGCTTGTGTGGGACATTTGATCTGTAATTATTTCTTTCAATGTAATGTTTATCCTTTTATGTATTTCAATTTGTAAATGAATAATCATTGTAGTGAATGAAATACTTAGCTCTCCTGTGAATGTTCTATAATGCGATGAATGATCTAAAACCTTTTCTTTCTTCAACAACTGAACTGCAATATCATTGAAACATAATAACTATGTAAATAACTTATAATAGAAGAATGTTAACCTTTACTTTAAAAAATGAATTTGTTGCACTAGCTCTGCCAATTTTTGAGTTGTGGTGAAAAAATGGTTAACAAGTATAATATGCTCCCCTGGTCCAAATTAACATAGAAATTTATAAGATGTTGCTACAAAAAGAATGTAGTACAATCAACATTCCTAGTAATAATTAAAGAGTATCAACAAGCCTAGTGTACTAAGACATAAAAATAGAGGCTACCTAATATGAAAAGTACCACTAGATTTTTTGGTTGGAGGTGTAGCTAGAGAAGTAACTATACTTCTTGAGAAGAAGAACAAATTTCCAAAATGAAAAGAAGCAAATTTCTAGAAGAAGAAGAGTGGATTTTAGGAGCAAATTTGTGACACAAAGAGGAGTAGTTTTTGTAAAGAACAAAGATCAGATTTAATGCAGGATTATGAGCAGTTTCAAGAGCAAACTTAGAATAGATTTTGATCATATCTAAATCAGAGATAAAATATGAAGAATGTTGCAGCTTTGTGAAGGATGGTCCCCTTGAGAAGAGGCATATTAGATTATATTTAAGGAAGATAAGATGAGTGTTTCTAGGCAAGCAACACAATGAAAAATCATTTCAATCAGAGTGGATCTAGAGCAAATTTAGAGGGGAAACATATGTGAAGAATTTGTAATCAGATTTGAGAAGGAGACCATTTATGTGAAGAATGTTGCAGCATATTTATATTTGTTGAAGAATGTTACATCAAATTTACAAGAAAATTGAAAGTAGATTTTTGAGTGTGTGAAAGTGTAGAAAAATATGTTCATCATCTGTTAAAGAAGCAACATCTTGAAGGTGATATTTTGTAGAAGAGGTCGGTGCCTCCTAAAAGAAGAGATTGGTGTCAATTGCTGAGTTGATGGTTAGTTGTGGGGATTGTTGTCTCTAGTGGGTTGTTTCATACAAATTCTATAAGTGGGGATTGGTCTCTCCAATGGGTTGGTGCCTACAAATTCTATAAGTGGGGATTGGTGTCTTGAATAGGTTGGTGCCTACGAAGTTCATAAGAGAATTCTATATAAGTAGTCTTTTGTCATGGTTTTCACCTGAAAGGGTTTCCACATAATTATCAACCATCTAAACCCTCTTATCAAAACCAATACTATCTCCAATCCTATCAATCATACAATTATCAAGCTAATTCAATCCCATTCAAGCAACCCATGAAGGATTCTATCCAAGGACTCTTAGTAAAAGATAACCATCTACCTAGAAAGCATGAAGTTACTTAGCCCATATCTACCAAGCCTATCATTTTATTAATAACAAATCTCACAAGGTCTATCATTTTTTTTAATGTGCTTGGTAAACTTTATAAAATGACTGGCAACGCTGGTGTGACACGCCCTCTGGCTCCATGTGAATGCTTTTGCCTAGAGCAATGAAAACGAGGCCACAACATGGGGGACCTCATCCCCTCTCAAGAACACTTCAAACCCGTGAGCTCGTTGGCCCAGTGAAGGCGTAAAGCCTGCGAGCTCATTGGCCCAATGGGGGTTTGAACTCTGATGGCCGCCACTAAAACCAAGTGACATAACCACCGAACCACGCCCTTATCGGCAAACACAAGGTCTATCATTATAGCCACATTATGGATTCTATTTCCTTATCCCTTCACAATGTGGCACATGTATATGGCCAACTTAAATTGAAGCTAGATGGATAATTTATCACAAGAAAACATTATAGGTCATTATTAAGCAAGTTGAAATGGTTGATTCAATTTTATTTCTTTACATGTACAAATTTACATGGTAATGCATATTTCTCTTTTTATTTTATGCCTTCATAATTTTTATATTTTTATAGAATCATACAACATTTATTTTATTGCATTACATAAACATGTACATTTTTATTGATTATATTGATCTTGTTGGATTTAAGGCATACAACTGAGAGGGGGGGGGGTGAATCAGTTGTATAAAACTTGTTGTTCTTTCAAACACTTGATTCTTCATTGTTAGTTAACAGCATATCAATTAATCATCCATGAAAGCATAATACATAAACACAAGAGCAGATAAACATCAACACATTGAACACCAAGATTTTGACATGGAAAACCTGGTTAAGGGAAAAACCACGGGGTGATTAACCCAAGGATTATTCTCTGTTAGAAGAATAAGAAAAAGAATGGCACTTGCCAATTAGGGCTCACTGCCTGAGCACACTGCTCACAAAGAGGCCCACTACCTACAAGGAGACACACTGTCTACAAAGTGATAAGAATCACAATCTTGAACTGGAGAATGACATCTCTACCATGTCCGGATCAGTTCCATTTAAGCCCAAAAACCTCTGCTCTGCCTTTCGCACTTCTCTTCGCTATGCCACACTCATCCACACAATCCACATCCGAAATGAACTCACAAACCTTTATTTATACAAGACATCGACTTAGGAACAATCATCTAAGTTGGCAAACAACCATAAGAATATCCGCAAGATGAATAACACATCCAGTCGGCCACCATAAGAACATTCGCAGGATGAACAACTCATCCGGTCGGCTAAACAGAGCAAGAACTTCATCCGGAAGAATATCTTCAATTCCGGGCTCTACTATCAATGCAGACCAACAACACAACCTCAACATGATCCAAGAACCTTCACAAGCCTACCTGAATGACCAGGTACATCCGCACTTTCTTTACTTACTAGAATCTCTTCTCTTCCTTATTCGGAACTTCAAGAACACAGTCTGTCGCCACTGTCACAACACAAAAGGTACTTCCGGACCTCAAAATCATACACAACTCGAGATGACACATCACAAGGACATTCCAAACACTATTTCCAATCCGCAGATTAGGATTATACAATTCCGGACCTCACCAGACCTTTCTGTGATCCTCTGTCACCTCTGAGCACTTGCCGGAACCGGTTCCACACAGACAGCCATAACTTCTTCAAGTCTTCATGTGGACCTCTAAAAACTTAACTGAAACATCTCAAGACTCATATATGCAAACCCTTTAATCCGCATCCTCTGGTTCTCAACCTATACAATACATTTGCCTTCTTCTCATCACTGTTCTTCACTGTTCCTGACTGAGGCTAATTTTCTCAATATCCTCAGCACACAGCTCATCCAATCCTTCTTGTCAATGCAATATGAGTATGTTGACATCAATGACAACACTGGTTCACCTCATACTTGCAACAATCTCCCCCTTTGTCATTGATGGCAACATATGATGTGAAAAACCATCAAGACAAGAACTTCTCCTTTCTGTCACAGCTCCCCCTATCACCAACAACTTTTCACATGTCTTCTCTTCCTTTACTGCTCCCCCTTTGATCATCAACCACTTGTTTTTCACATGTCTTCTCTCCCCCTTTGACATCAATGGCAAAGGGCTCATACTTGCAATTCTCATACATCAGAATCATACCAGCTGCTCCCCCTTAGTAGCAGCTCCCAATCATCAATCCGGATCACAAGATATGACTGTGATATCCACCGGACTGATGCACATCAGTGCATCCTAGTTTATCACCGGAGGGGCCATGACCCCTAACTTCTCTCGGAGATATTCAAAGGAGTCCTTGGGAAGAGGTTTAGTAAAGATATCTGCAATCTGATCCTTTGAGGGAACATACTCCAATCTGACTTCTTCCTTGTTCACTTGTTCTCTCAAAAAGTGAAACTTGATAGATATGTGCTTAGTCTTAGAATGCAATACCGGATTCTTAGAAATATTAATTGCACTTGAATTATCACAGAAAATTGTGATAGGGTCCTCATATTCAACTTTAATGTCTCTTAGCATCTACTTCATCCATAATATTTGAGTGCAACTACCTGCTGCTGCAATGTATTCTGCTTCAGTTGTAGACAGAAATATTGCATCTTGTTTCTTGCTTAGCCAAGAAACCAATCTCTTCCCCAAAAAGAATGCTCCACCACTAGTGCTCTTCCGGTCATCCACATCTCCTGCCCAATCTACATCTGTGTAAGCATGAAGAGAGAAATCTGGATCTCTAGGGTACCATAGACCATACTCAACTGTTCCTTTCAGGTACCTAAAAATTCTTTTGATTGCTATAACATGAGATTCTCTAGGATCAGCCTGGAATCTTGCCACAAGACCAACAGCCTGCATTATATATGGTCTAGTCTGAGTGAGATACAACAATCCACCAATCATTGATCTATACTTTGTCTGATCTGCCTTTAGGGAGTCATCATCTTTGCTCAACTTACATTCGGTTGCCATGGGAGTGTTCATTGGCTTTGCATCTTCCATACCAAATTTCCTCAACAATTCTTTCACATATTTGGTCTGAGAAATAAAGATTCCTTTCTTTGTTTGAGTAATTTGCAGACCCAAGAAGAAATTCATTTCACCAAGCATAGACATTTCAAACTCACTTTTCATCTGATTTGCAAAAGTTTTGCACATACTATCTCTTCCTCCAAAAATGATATCATCCACAAACACTTCAACAATCAAAATGTTTTCATGAACAATTTTGAAATATAAGTTACTGTCAGCAGTACCTTTGTTGAATCCAATCTACACAAGATGCTTATCCAACCTTTCATACCATGCTCTTGGGGCTTGCTTTAGTCCATACAATGCTTTCTTCAACTTGCAGACCATATCATCATTATCAGACAATTGAAATCCATCCGGTTGTTCAATGTAAACTTCTTCTTCCAGATCACCATTTAGGAAAGCAGACTTGACATCCATCTGATATACCTTGAAGTCTTTGAAGGTAGCAAATGCAAGAAATAATCTGACTACTTCAATTCTTGCCACCGGAGCAAAGGTCTCTTCAAAATCAATTCCTTCTATTTGAGAGTAGCCTTTGCAGACCAATCTAGCTTTGTTTCTGATAACTTCACCAGCTTCATTCAGTTTGTTCCGGAAGACCCATTTGGTTCCAATCACATTCCTGTCTCTAGGTCTGGGAACAAGATCCCAAGTGTGATTTTTCTCAATTTGCATTAATTCATCTTCCATTGCTTTGGTCTAATTTTCATCATTGCGAGCCTCATTTATTATTTTAGGTTCAATCTTTGAAATCAGACAACATTCATCCTGATTTTGAGCAACATTCCTTCTAGTTTGCACACCTTTGTTTCTGTCACCTATGATCTGATCTTCTGAGTGGTTCTGTCTTACATACCTTGGAATTTTGGGAGTATCCTGCACTGTTGCTTCTTGATCAGGTTCATTCTGACCTATTTCTTCTTCCTGATTTACTGGATCAAGTTGATTCTGACTTACCGAAGGGGATTGAGTCCCTTGAACCTGAACACCATCTTGATCATCTTCATCAAACTCATAAAATCTTGAAGGCTTCCCAATTCCTTCATCAACTTTCACATTGGTGCTTTCTATCATCTTCCTCAATCTCTTATTGTAACACCGGTATGCTTTGCTTTGAGTGGAGTAGCCCAAGAAAATTCCTTCATCACTTCTAGCATCAAACTTTCCTAGATCTTCATCTCTTTTAATATAACACTTGCTACCAAATACTCTGAAATATTTCACAGTAGGAGTGATGCCAAACTAGAGTTCATAGGGGGTCTTACCGGTATTGTTTCTGATTTGAACTCGATTGAGAGTGTAGACTGCAGTGCTGATAGCTTCTTTCCAAAACATTTGAGAAACATTTGCTTCCAACATCATTATCCTGGTAGCTTCCTGGATGGTCTGGTTCTTTCTCTCAACTACTCCATTCTGCTGTGGAGTCCTAGGAGCAGACAACTGTCTTCTTATACCTTGCTTCTCACAATAGTCAATGAACTCTCCAGATGTAAATTCACCACCTCTATCAGACCTTAGACACTTTAGTTTCAATCCGGTTTGATTCTCTACCAAAGCTTTGAAGATTTTGAACTTCTGAAATGCTTCTGATTTTTCTTTTAGAAAGGTAACCCACATCATCCGAGAATGATCATCAATTAACAACATGAAATATCTATCACCTTGCAGACTCTTGATTCTTGTCGGACCACAGAGATCAGTATGTACTAATTCCAACAATCCGGTAGAGAACTGATCTTTTCTTTTGAAAGAGACTCTGCTCTGTTTACCTAGCTGACATTCTTTGCACAAACTATTTGAAGTTTTAATAAATTTTGGAAGATCTCTTACAGCCTGAGTATTGCTTATCTTGATGATGTTATCAAAATTTACATGACACATTCTTCTATGCCATAACCAACTCTGATCAATTTGAACAAACAAACAACTTTTATTTGAACCAACCAGATGAAAGATATTACCTTTTGTCTGAGTACCGGATGCAATTTCAGTTCTGGAGCTTGTAAAGATTCTGCATTTTCCATTCTTAAACCGGAGATCATAGCCTTTGTCTACTAACTGACCAACACTGAGAAGATTGTGCTTCAATCCTTCAACATATAGTACATTACCTGTTTTGCTCTTTCCATCAAAGGAAATAGTTCCCCTACCTCTGATTCTGCCAGCAGAATTGTCTCCAAACTTTACCATTCCTCCTTCATACCTTTCCAAATTCAAGAACTTATTCTTATCACCAGTCATATGGTGAGAACATCCACTGTCAATAACCCAATCATCCTTTTCTTCCACTTGAGCAGCCAAAGCTTTTTCCACAACTTTGTGATTGACAGATTCAGAGGATATTGAATCTTCTTCCTTGATGGCAATAAACACCCATTCATTTTCGGATTTGCTTCCTAGTTCTGATTCATCATCTGTTACTCCTTCATTGTCATCTTCTTCATGAACATAATAGCAGTTCTTTTGAAACCTTTGTCTGTTAGTATTAGACCTTGCAGATCTTTCTGGACATCTTGAAGCAAAATGACCAATCTTATTGCAGTTGAAACACTTAAAGGGTAGTTTTCCTTCATACTTACCGGATCCTCTTGGCAGTCTCTTTGCAATGAGGGCTTCAAGTTGAGCTGTTTCTGCTTCTTCTTCTTCCATGTCTCTTCTTGCTTGATCATACCATGACATCTTCCTTGATGAGTTTTCTCCCGGATCAAATCTCTGTTTGCCTTTCACATAGGTACTGGCTTTAAAAGCAGATTCAGTCTTGGGAGGATCATCTCCAAACTCGGTCATTTCAAATGCAGCTAGTTTGCCAGCCAGTTGTTCTCTTGTGACAGTTGTGTGGGCTCTGAATTCATCAATGGCAGCAACCTTGATTTTGTAGGCAGCAGGAAGGGATCTTAAGATTTTGCAGACAATCTCATTTTCATCTAGAGTTCCACCAGCATTTCTAATTCCACATACCAGCTCATTCACTCTTGGCATAAAGGTAGTGATGTTTTCATCATCTCTCATCTTCAATCTTTCAAATTTCCCTTTTAGACTTTGCAACCTTGCACTTTTGACAAACTCATCTCCTTCATACAGAAGTTCCAGTTTAGTCAGGATCTCATATGCAGTTGGTAGGTCAATAACATTTGAGAGATCTGAATCATTCAATGCGCTTAGTAGGGCTTCCTTGGTCCGTAGATTATTTTCAGCATCTGTGATTTCATTCAGAGTTGTCAGACCACCTTGTGGAGGTACATATGGTTTTGAGACCATAGCCAAGTATGCTTTTCCCATACATTCCAAGTGACACTTCATGCGACCTTTCCAGAGAGTGAAGTTGGTTCCATCAAACTTCGGACTATCCTTCTTGTATGACGACATCCTGGATCTCCTCAAGCAGTTAAGCTCCTTTCAGAGGAACTTGGCTCTGATACCAATTGTTGGATTTAAGGCATACAACTGAGAGGGGGGGTGAATCAGTTGTATAAAACTTCTTGTTCTTTCAAACACTTGATTCTTCGTTGTTAGTTAACAGCATATCAATTAATCATCCATGAAAGCATAATACACAAACACAAGAGTAGATAAACATCAACACATTGAATACCAAGATTTTGATGTGGAAAACCCGGTTAAGGGAAAAACCACGGGGTGATTAACCCAAGGATTATTCTCTGTTAGAAGAATAAGAAAAAGAATGGCACTTGCCAATTAGGGCTCACTGCCCGAGCACACTGCTCACAAAGAGGCCCACTGCCTACAAGGAGACACACTGTCTACAAAGTGATAAGAATCACAATCTTGAATTGGAGAATGACATCTCTACCATGTCCGGATCAGTTCCATTTAAGCCCAAAAACCTCTGCTCTGCCTTTCGCACTTCTCTTCGCTATGCCACACTCATCCACACAATCCACATCCGAAATGAACTCACAAACCTTTATTTATACAAGACATCGACTTAGGAACAATCATCTAAGTCGGCGAACAACCATAAGAATATCCGCAAGATGAATAACACATCCGGTCGGCCACCATAAGAACATTCGCAGGATGAACAACTCATCCGGTCGGCTAAACAGAGCAAGAACTTCATCCGGAAGAATATCTTCAATTCCGGGCTCTACTATCAATGCAGACCAACAACACAACCTCAACATGATCCAAGAACCTTCACAAGCCTACCTGAATGACCAGGTACATCCGCACTTTCTTTACTTACTGGAATCTCTTCTCTTCCTCATTCGAAACTTCAAGAACATAGTCTGTCGCCACTGTCACAACGCAAAAGGTACTTCCGGACCTCAAAATCATACACAACTCAAGATGACACATCACAAGGACATTCCAAACACTATTTCCAATCCGCAGATTAGGATTATACAATTCCGGACCTCACCGGACCTTTCTGTGATCCTCTGTCACCTCTGAGCACTTGCCGGAACCGGTTCCACACAGACAGCCATAACTTCTTCAGGTCTTCATGCGGACCTCTGAAAACTTAACTAAAACATCTCAAGACTCATATATGCAAACCCTTTAATCCGCATCCTCCGGTTCTCAACCTATACAATACATTTTCCTTCTTCTCATCACTGTTCTTCACTGTTCCTGGCTGAGGCTAATTTTCTCAATATCCTCAGCACACAGCTCATCCAATCCTTCTTGTCAATGCAATATGAGTATGTTGACATCAATGACAACACTGGTTCACCTCATACTTGCAACAGATCTAAATATATTAGATTTTTCATAGTTTTTTAAAAAAGGTTGGAAGACACCTAGATTTTTTATAGTTATTGGGATGTTTTAATGGAATGCACTATATTGGTTCCCAACTACACATTTTCTAAATGATATAATGTCCAAATATTAAATGGATTACATTTCATAAATTAATATTATTGTTCTATAAATTGAAAATGTAGGTTTCGATTTTCTTGAAAAAAGAAAACTAGAATTTGATCTTGCAAAGGAATGCCTTAACAATTGCTAAGACATGGGAGGTTGAGAGTTGGAGATTTCTGACACTTAGAATGCATCTTGGAGCTAGAAAACTTTCTTCATAGCTGATGCTTCAGTAGTATTGATGTTGCTGACTCTTTCCACACCATGTTCTTTAGTGTGGATTGTTGGAGTAAATAGGGTTTTACCTATTTATATTTTCTGAAGTTTACTTAGGCAACCAAGAAATAATTTAATAGTTAGGTAGTTTACCATTTAGGTAGCTTTTACCTACTAGCTCCCAAACACACCTATATATTATACATTTGTACATATTTTTTACATCTCATTAGTAATTTCATCGTTCTGGTGAAAAGCTTTTTGCTTCTTTGATATTGTGAAGGTTATTTTCTGTAGATTGTGCTTCTAGGAGGTGGATGACACCAACATGGTATCAGAGCCTTCAACTTGCACCTCCTTCCATTGAGAGTTTTCATTAGAGTCTAAGATCATTTATTCAGTGAATTTTTTGGTTGGCATTTGAAATTTGTTAAATTTCAAAGTCACCATTTTGCTGATATTCTTCCTCAATCTTTTCCAGGTGAGTGTGTCTTCTTCCTTCATTTCTATCTTGGCTTGATTGATTTGACATGAGTAGCGGGTTTGTAGTGGCAAATTTGGCTCGCTATCAAGATCCTTTTTTTGAAGAGAATTCCCAATCTGTTCATACTGTCTATGGCACCATCAAAAACATTTTTTAACATCTCTCAAATTTTATTTGGTTTTGAGGTGATTGTAAATAATTCTACTATTTTGTAGTAGTCGAACATCTTACCCTATATCAATGATGTTGTTCATGAAGTCTGTGTAGTGAAAGAAAATCAGAGCATTGGGAGCCACCAAAGCTTTGAACGTCACCAGATTTCTCATAGCAATTTCTGTGTTTGAATCCAACTTCACCATGGGTAGATAAAGTGTGGCAGCCACGGTTTTATTTGGAAGATTTGCTGATCAAAACTTTATACACTATAAAGTTTCATACTAAATATTTGATGTTAGAGTTTTAAATCAGAGATCTGGTTGTTGTGTGGTGGGCCCATTTGTAAGTGGTCGAGCAATTTTTTGGAACATTTGTACCACATTCACTGGGTAGGAGTGTTTTTGGGCTTTATATATCCCAACACTCACATTGTGCATGTGAGGTGCTTGTAAAGGCTCATGTGAAGCTTATGGAAGTGGATAGCCCCTCTTGTGTGGCTAGTGACTTTGCTCTTGGTGAAGCTTGTGGTGTGGGAACCTACCACCAATCGCCCCTCATGGGCTTAATTTTTGCCTCTAACAATTTCTAGAGGTACATGTTATTTAGCCTTTTTTATTACTTCTTGAGTTATATTTTGGATCTTGGAAAGGTGAAATCAATTTTGAGATTCTTCATTTGCTATTGTCTTTGATACCCTGGAAGTTTCAAATCTAATTGTATCAGTTTGGTGTCTATTTTGCTTGCTTTTAGTGCATTTATTGGCATGGCTACTCCTGATTCATTTGAGCTTTTAACTCCTCATAACTATCATACCTGGAAGATTAAAATGCATAGGTTTCTCCAATCTAAGGGTTTCTGGTCCACATTGCATGATAAACAACCCACTCTTACTAAGGAATATGACATATTTGCTCACAAGAACAAGTCTCATGAAGCTATGGGTTTGATAGATTTGCATGTTTCTGATAGTTTACTTCTCTACACTGCAGGAGGAGTTTAATACTCCTAAGGAGGTATGGGATAAGTTCAATAACTTGTTTGATCAGAACAGTGAGTTTTGTGCTTTGTAATTAGAGGTAGAATTGGCTTCTCTTTCCCCAGATACATTTCCTTCCATTGATGATTATCTAGTCAAGTTTAAATCTATGAGGTAACAATTGGCAAGATGTGGGAAGGATAAAACTGATAAGGAATCTATATTCTTGATTCTATCTAAGCTAAGAGGATCATTTGTTGTTTTCTCTTCTACTTTTTACTCCACCATGGATGCTTTGGGTAATGCTTTCAAGATGACTTCATTTGAGACATTTTGTGATCATTTGACTAGGGAGAAAGCCAAAATTGCTTAATTAGATGGGTCCTCTAAGAGTCATGCATTAGTTGCACAAGTATCTCAGAGCAAAGGGAAGAAGAAACCTAAGGCTAAGATACAGTCTAATGAGTCCACCTCTTCCAAAGAGGGTAAACCTAAGAAGGAAAATTTTAGTTGTGTGTATTGCAAGAAGAAAGGTCATGATGAACACCATTGTTATACTAAGAATATTGATGAGCTTTCACACCTTCTTTACAAGAACAACATTTAGTTGCCCTCATCTATGACTCCTTCTTCTACAACTTCTCCATCTATAACACCTTCATATTCATCTAAACCTACATAGTTAGGGAATGTAGGATTTGCAAATGGGATGAAAGTTCAAGAAGAAAAGCTCAAAGGATATGCATTGGTTACTTCTATAGCTCATTCTATTCATGAGAGATGGTTTTTTGGATTTAGGAGCATCAAATCACATGGGTTTTTCTCCCTATCCTTTTTTAGGACTTCATCCTATAGATACTTCTAAGATCTTGTTGGGGGATAGTAAGTTTTTGAATATTGTAGGGATGGGCAATGTTGAGATTGGTGATGGTTGTTTCAGAGATGTACTTTGTGTTATTGATTTATACACAAATATTCTTTTTATCTATTAGATTACTCATGGTGAGGTACCTAAGACTATAGAGTCCACTGCAGATTCTATTTTTACTAGAGAGGCTGATACTGGGAAAGTCATTGCAGAACTTGGTGAAGCTGATTATGAGTCTCATCTTTATGTTTTTTCTCATTTTGTTGAGGATGATGATTATGAGCCTCACACTCAACTTGCTAGTGTTGGTAGAAATTCCTTGGGGGAGATTTGTCATTTGATCTTTGGAGTTCTTGAAACCTGTGTTAATTCTTCTCCTACTTTAGATCCTGTTTCTTCAGAGGTTGGTTCTTCAACACAACAAGATGTTTTTGATCCTTCAGATCTTGCTTTGTGGGATAGTCACTTGACTGGTCTTTCAAAGCTATTTTGTGAATCTCACACCGCTAATTTGGATGATGTATTTAACAGTATATCCCTTCTTTTTTATGACAATATCAACACTGCTATCACACCATCTGTGTCTTTGGAGATTGTTTCTTCAAAGATTCTACATGGTGTTATTGATCCACCTTTTTTAGTTGAGGTTGCACCTGATCATGATGTGACATTTGATTATGTGGAGTCACTAGGATAGTTTTTAGAGGTATTTTTCATGCTGAGTATTCCTCTCCCTTCTCTTCTTTTAGAGTTGGAGTATCTTTTGCATTAGTGGTTGGACTTGTTTCTCCCTAAAGGGAGGCATGTTGTTTGCAGACATTGGATATTCTTTTGTCTTCAAGCTTCCAGGATCAGCATAGGAGTTTCTTCATCACGGGGGGATCTTTAGCATTTCTATTCTATACTATGGGGGGCTACATAGTCTTTCTCCTTTTCTATTTTTCTTTTTAAGCTTTTTTCTCTTTTGGAGAGGATTTTTTCTCCTTTTCTTCAGTTGTGAGAGATTGCATTGCATTGCATTTTGCATTGTAAATGGGTTATTAACATGGTTGTGTATGTGGGATCCATATTGCATCTTGCTCATATTGCATAATAATCTCCCTAAGTTGCACTTAAGGGAGGGTGTTGGAGTAAATAGGGTTTTACCTATTTATGTTTGCTTAAGTTTACTTAGGCAACCAATAAATAATTTAATAGTTAGGTAGTTTATTGTTTGGAAAGTTTTTACCTACTGGCTCTCGAACACACCTATATATTGTATATTTGTAAATATTTTTTGCATCTCATTAATATTTTCATCATTCTGGTGAAAAGATTTTTGCTTCTCTCGTATTGTGAAGGTTATTTTTTGCAAGTTGTGCTCTTGGGAGGTGGATGACACCAATATGGATATATGTTAATCATAATTTTCTCTTTCCTCTTCTATCCTACATTCTATGGTGGTATTCGGGGACAGTTCCATGCCTACTTCCTTTGTGCAATCTTTGTTTGGGTTAAAAGATCTAGTCAGAAGGAGATCTTTAGGATACAACATATAATTAGTTTATAAATTATGGTATTTTATTACTTTTTGTCTATTTGAGGTGGCGGTGCTTGTTAGTCTAAAGCTATTTGGCTTCCATATGGAGTCTTGAGCTTGGTTTTCAGAACTAGGTGTGTACGACTAATTTTTCTCTGATTGAGGTGTTGGTGCTTTCTTGTCTCCATTTTATATTTCATATTTTCTATATCATACAATTGTAGTAGCTAGATCTCATTGTCCTCTATCTCACTTGTTAATTTCTCCAACCTTCCATCTTCATTTCATGTCCTATTTGTCCATCACACCCATCTTAGGTTTCCACCCTTGTCATACACCTAGGGGCAACAAATTGTCTCTTTGCTTTGGACATAGGTTTCCTTGTTAAATATATGTAATACAAGGTACATCTAAATTTATCATTTTGAGCTTCATGCAATTGTGTGTTTCATCTCCTTAGATGTATAATGGTATTAACTGTTGCATCCCTAAACTCTCCCATTCCTCTCATCAACTATCACCACTCCATCCATCCAATTCATTCATTCAACAATCCCATAATAAAAACACAAAAACACAAAAGAATGAAAACATACATCCAAGAAATAAACCAAATGCAAGGCATCCTTAATCCATACCAATCTAGCCAAATAATCCAAAAGTGTAGCTTGGTTTTGTTTCTAACCTTGTTGTTAGTCTAATCAATCAATCAATTATCCAATCATCATCATCATGATATGTCTTTCCCTCATCAATAATACTATCTTAATCCATCATCAATCAATCCAATCATTCTCATTAGTCAATCACCAATCAAGCAATCATCAATTTTCAACATGGTAGGGGAAACACCTTATTAGTCTTTGTGTGGTTTTGTGCATGTTTTATTTCTTGCTTGTGTGTGTGTTTATTATTTTATCTTGTATTTGCATTAGGTCCTTGAAATGTATTGATACAAATGACATCATGGTCTTCCATATCATGGGTCCATAAGGCATATGTTTACTTGTGACCTTTATCTTTTGAACCAGCCCTTTATGCATGAGACACATCATCACCTTGGTCTTTATACCTTGGTGCATAATGTCTAATGCTATATTAAAATCATGATTTCTCACCTAATGCAAGATAACTTATCATTCACCATCTTTTTGTTTGTCCTACATTTTTTCCTCATCCAATCAATCTCATCCATTTCTTGAGAGCATACCCATGTTCTTCTAACTCACTTATCCTCTTGAAGGGGCATCCTAATCCCATCATCCCACCTTTCTATCATCCCTCCTTATCACCCATCCAAGTGGTTGGGGCATCCCTTTGCAATCATCCATATCCTATCTTCTTTGAAATGATCTTACTTTTTTTAGTTGCAACATCATCTCAAAGAGGGGCAAAATGTCGACACCTAAAATCAACCATATCCTTTTGACCACTTTCCTAACATCACCTAGACACCCATCTTGCAAAAATTTCATCATAGGACCCTTTCATTAGCCAAATAATTAAATAAATTATATTCTAATTTGATTAATTTAATCCATTCTTTCCTTTAGCTACTAGTGATGGTAAAATTTCTATTTCACTAACAACAATAGGAAATCTTGAAATGTGGGACTTTGTGATCAAGATACCTATAGGATTTTAGAAGTCAGCTCTTTGTAGGGTCTTCAATAGACTCATTTTCAAATTTTGAGAGAAAAGGGAAGAGATAGAACTTGAAAATAAATTCTATCTAATATGACGATGCACCAATCACAAACTTCACCAACTAGCAAAGTAATCAATTATGCACAAGATTTGAAACCAAAAGACAAGAAAAACACAAATACGATGAAGAAAAAGTGAAGATCACAGTCATTTAACTGTATAAGTTTTTCCAGTCTCACATTTACAAATGAAGGCCCTAGATTAGAGAAAAGAAAAATAAGACACATTTTAATAGAAAACAATGGCATAGAAATAACCATTTCCCTTCATTGGTGAATCAGAATGAAGACACAAAAGGCCATGAAGGCACAATTCATTAGATTCATTAGACTTGGAGAAAACCCTCTATCAAAGGCCTGCAAAATTCTCTATCTCTAATGAAATCTCTTCTCTGACTTGTCCTGTTATTGATCCTCAACTATGATAATAATTCTCCTTTTTCCCTCTGCTGTCACAAAAACTCTAAAAAGGAAAATAAAAACCAAAAACTGCCTGCTTCTCTATTTCATGCTTATCTCGCGATTTTTCTCCCTGATTTTCTGTATTTATTCTATCTTTATCTCATGCAAAAAATACATCCTTTGCTACATGGTTCTCACACTTGAAGTCTTGTCATAGCTTTCTTTTTTGTTGTGAGGTATGAGAATAAAGCTAACACTTTATTCTCTTTATCCGTAGCTTTATGTTTTAATAGATAAAGTTTCCTTTATTAAAAGAAACTTATCTTCATTTCAATGTAAGTTTCTAGGACCTTTCATTCTCCGTTTCATTAGCCAAAAATTAAATAAATTATATTTATTTAATTAATTATCCCTTTTCTTAAATTAAGTAAATAAATTATATTTATTTAATTAATTTAATCCATTCTTTCTTTTAGCTACTATTGATGGTAAAATTTGCATTTCACTAACAACAATGCGAAATCTTAAAATGTGGGACTTTGCGATCGAGATAACCTTTGAGATTTTAGAATCCAACTCTTCATAGCATCTTCAATAGACTCATTTTCAGATTTTGAGAGAAAAGGGAAGAGAAAGAACTTGATAACAAATTCTATCTAACATGGCAATTTGCCAATCACAAACTTCACCAACTTGCAAAGGAATCAATTGTGCACAGGATTTGAAATGAAAAGACAAGACAAACACAATTACGATGAAGGAAAAGTGAAGATCACATAGTCATTCAGTTGCATAAGGTTTTATAGTCTCTAGTTTACAAATGAAGGCCATATTAGAGCCCAGAAAAATCAGTCCTCAAAACGCCCCATTTTGCTGCAAAATCTATCTTGAAATCCCATTTTGTGTCCTTTTTGTTGAACCCATCAATTGTAACCAATCAGAGACAACTTCCATGGGTTTCTTTTTGTTTGTGCCTTCTAAATACAAGAAAAAATCCCCAAAAATGACTAAGTCAAAAATATTGTGTGTTCCCTTGTATTATTTCAGCTTGTCAGAGTTTAAGAGTTTCGGCCTCTTGGTTTCCTTCATGCCTTGTCTATCAGGCTCAAGTTTGCCTAAGTGTTGATGTATTCTAAGTGTCTGGTGGAGTGTCAGAGATCAGATTTCTAGTCTTCCATCTTCTTCTATGTTGCAGTTAGAAGGTGGAAGACCCAAAGGCTGAACTCTAACCTTTTCCCTTTGCAAAGCAGTTAGGTATTCGAACACCAGACTTCAGGGTTTTTCTCTTCTACATTCTCTTTTAAAATGAATAAGGTGGAAGTCTCGGTGACTGACTCCCGATGGGCCACGTGGTGTGTTCTAGTTGCTTTTTACCATTCTCTGGAGGATATTTTATTAAGGCAAAAGGTGGCTACAGAACCACAGAAAGTTGCTAGGTAGCAGTGACATCATCTGGAGAGGAGGGTTTGGGGTCCTGTCCCATTCTTTTTTATTTGAAATGTTTCTAAGTGTTTCAAAGTTTTAGACTTCAGGGTTTTCATCTTCCCTCTTCCTTTCTTTGGAAGGAGGAAGGCCAAAGGCCCAAACTATGAACTCTGATGACTTTTAGTGTTCAAGCTTTTATAACACAGGGTTCGGTCTTCTCTCCTTCCTCTTCCACATTTGGTAGGGGATAAGGTAGAAGGCCTAAGTTTTAAAGTTTGGTATGTTGGAGCTTGCCCCTTTTGCCTTCCAGGGCCATTTTTCACTATGTAAAATGTGACAGGACTACTTAGTGACCCTCTTGGTTGCCCTTAATGCATTTTTAGAGCCTAATTTCTTGTGGGAAATGGATTTCTCATTTCCCCATGCAACTGTTCCTCATTTGCATTGAATTGTTTCTTGCCATGGCATGGGCAAACCTTCTATTTCAACAGATTTATCAGGCAGAGCCATGTGGGTGTACTCCAAGGACACTAAAACGAAGTTATTGCAGCATGGGGCAAGGGTTCCTTCTTGTTGGCTTTTCTTTCCACATCCATGACTGCTACAGTAAAAATGAAATGCTATATATGTGTGTCAAAAAGATGTAAAAGGGGTTGGTCGTTGACCTAATTGTCTAGTCTAGGAGAGCCTAAAAAGTTTCTTTGGCATCAACACATGATTTGTCTAGTCTGTTAGTGAAGGGATACGTTCAGTATAGAGTAGGAAGGTTATGTAGAGTAGATTTGGATGTAATGGTATGTCTCCATGGGAGTTTGTAATGATTTTGATAAATATATAATCATAGTTATGTATTTCCCTTTTCTACATTTGCTAGTATGATTATAATAGATGTGTGGTCCAACATCTAAATTGATACAAGGTTTTGTATTTGCCATCATTTTGTTGCATATGAATCATTGCAATTCTCTTTTGCATTATTATGTCCATTGTATGAATATCTATTAGAAAGTCATATATGTAAATGTATGTCTAGTTCTGTTGATCCTTTGCTGTGTATTTCCTTTCCTCCTTGTATTCTGTGAATTTGTTGACCAATGGAATAGGCACCGGTCCATATTAGAGAGGGATCAAACAATCTTTTTAAAACACACAAATCTTTCACTCATGGTTCAGGGTAAAACCCATCTTTCCTGTACATGTACATTCACACACTTGAATCATCTTAATCAGAGGCCTATGAAGCCAGTTTGTCTTGATCTAGTAACAGTTCTTGGGGTCAAGTGTCCATTGAGTATGGCTGTATTTGTTCTTGGTATTTTATTTCACGCCTCTAGGAATATCTCTCCTAGGCGTAGCTGAGCCTGAAGTGCAGAGGAGTATACCCACTCTTGTAGTTGGTCAAAATCACCCAAAACTTGTTGATAAATCTCTTCCTCTCACCTTGATTCCCTAGCCTAGTTGATTTAGGAATGTTTTAGAGTTTTGTGTTGCCATTATTTTGGGTCCCAACAGGCCTCAGATCTAAGAAAAGAAAAAGAAGACACACTTTAATAGTAAACAATGGCATAGA
Organism: Cunninghamia lanceolata; assembly: GCA_027924645.1. NCBI lineage: Eukaryota > Viridiplantae > Streptophyta > Pinopsida > Cupressales > Cupressaceae > Cunninghamia > Cunninghamia lanceolata. The sequence continues at coordinate 2,932,429 of BSBN01000665.1, forward strand.
AATAACCATCTTCCCTTCATCGGTGAATCAAAATGAAGACACAAAATGCCATGAAGGCACAATGCATTAGCTTCATTAGACTCGGAGAAAACTCACTATCGAAAGCCTTCAAAATTCTCTACCTCTAATGAAATCTCTTCTTTGTCTCTGTCCTCTTATTGATCCTCTGCTATGATAACAATTCTCCTTCTACCCTTTGTTGTCACAAAAACTACCTACTTTGTTGTTGCATGGTTATCTCCTAATTTTTCTCTTTGATTTTCTGCCATTATTCTATCTTTATCTCATGCAAAAATACATCCTTTGCTACATGTTTCTCAAACTTGGAGTCTTTGTTGTAGCTTTCTTTGTTTTTGTTTAGGCATGAGAAATAAAGCTAATGCTTTATTCTCTTTATCTGTAGTTTTATCTTTTAATAGATAAAGTTTCCTTTATTAGAAGAAACTTATCTTCATTTCAATGTGAGTTTCTATAAAGCATGAGACTCTTTTTTATAAAGATTTTAGCTTTATTCATTTGCGACCCAGCATAGCTTTAAAGACTTAGCCTTAAAATAAAAATAACAATAAGGACTCCTTCATGACTCTTCATGACTCAGTTTGAAACTTTACTGACTCATCATGACTCGCTTTAAATCTTTTAAAAGATGTAAAAAGATTTAAATAAAACTTTCTGTGCATCTTTACAAACCCTAGGCCCTCCTCCACGTACAGGATTGGCGCTCCATGAGAAACAAATATTTCTGACACCTCCATTTTGATGCACTATTGGAGCCTTGATTGATGTGGAAAACCTACGCTCCTTCCCTTTCTGACATCCCATTAACTTGCGCCAGTCGTTGATCCTTGTCATCATCATATGGTCAGAATGATGCTGGGAGACTCCATGGTTCTTTGGCCTACGTTGGAGTTTCATATGCTAGATGTGACTCATATTCATAGGCTAAGCCTTTGATATGTTTGATATGGTTGCACCTAATAGTTGATGGCCGAGCCTTTGATCATGTAGGCTTGCATGAGCCTTTAGAGGCCGCACCTCTTTAGATTAGGCTGGAAGCACCCTACTTTCAATCTAAGCCTTTTTTTTGAATAGAAGTGCTATCTTTTGTATGGACAACATATTTTCTTGTGACAACATCTTTATCAAAAGGATGGCTTGCACCAACTCCCTAAACCAATGCCATTACCTTTTGGCTGCACCAACTTTCAAGTGGCTTGTGCCTTGCCTTATGGCTGACGCCATGAATATAGTTGTGTTTGAAATCTATAGTGTGCGCCATCATTGTATGCACCATATTTCACATTGCTTGCACCATTGTAATGGCTGAGTGCCTTTATTTTATGATGCCAGAGCCTTTACATACCATGCACTAGCTTTCTATATAATTCACTCCATACTTATAATGTTTTGACTTAGCTTCTAATGGATTGGCGTACTTGATGCTTCCATCCCTTTCATATAGCCACGCCTCAATCTTGGATGGCAGAACTTGAGATTTCATATAACTTGCGCTTTCCCTTCTCTGCTTTGCACCACACCTTTGAGTATGCACCTATGTTTTCTAATGGTTGAGCTTTCTTTTCATGCTCAAGTCACCATGTCTGGATTGAGCCGCACCTTGCTTATGCTGGGTATTAAACTTTGAAAGTCTATGTCTCTTTTATATGTGTTGTGTTTAGATAGGCAGCGTCTATTCTCTTAGAATAACCACGCCTATCATTATGGAATAGTGGCACCTTCTATCTTGAAAGGTCACACATCTTTCTAAATGCACCTTTATTTGCCTTGGGGTTGAGCCTTTAGGCTTACACCATGCCTTTAAATGCTTATACCTGTTGGCTACGTGTGAAGCCAAGTCTGTTTGGCAGTAAATTCTTATTCCTTTTAACATCAGGCTCTTCTTGCATTGTAACCATCACCTCTCTTGTCTTCTTGGTACAGTGGTTGAAGAGGTTAAGTAATGGTATTGATATGGTTTTTGAGCAACCATTACTGGCCGGATGTAAGGTGTTAAAAACATAGTTAATAAAATAGAGATCTCCTGTTGATAGATGGCGTAGCTATATATTGTGTTCTTTATTTCTGTGTTTGTGTGTTTTTCTTTCTATTATTATCTTTCAGCATTTTCTTCTTTCATTTTGCTGCTGCAATTTTATCAACAATTGGTATCAGAGCAATGGTGAAAAAGTTGTTTTTTTGAAATCGTGAAGAATTTCCAAGAAAATGGATGTAGCAGCTTTAGATGTTTGGGCTTGAGCTCTCATGTCTTGGTCATGTGTCTCTGGAGAGAGTTTTGATGAAGTGGGGGCTGCGGTGACAATTGCGGACAGTGATATGGAGCTAGATGAAATTGTGCAAATGGAAATAGATGAAACTGTGCCAATGGAAGTAGATGAATCTCCTATCTATTTGGCTACTAATTTTGCCACTGAAGTTCTTATGGATGATGTTGATCTTGATTCCCCAAGCACTGCCCAGGCGAGGTATGTGTGGGAAAGGCCTCCGTAGGATTTGGGAGGCAAGGATTTTAACATGCTAGAAGAATCGGACAACCTACAGAGGCTGAAGGAAACAGAGGATACAACAATAATAGATGTTGATGTGAAAGCTAAAATGAAATGCTATGTACATTGGTGGGATGGCTGGAAAAAAAAGGAGGATTTAGCTGTTCAGAGGAGAAGGATGTTAGATTTGGAATTGAATCTACACCAGAAGAGTTTTTAGAAGATCTCAAAATTGAGCTTAGAGCAATTCTTGAACGCACAGGTGATGCACAACACATGAAAGCCATCATGGCAGAGTTGTGGAAGAGGGCAGAGGCAAATAAGAGTGGTAAGTCTGTAAAGGACCTGGTATTGCTCATCTATGAAATGATATCTCTCACTTCTGCCTTCCACTTCTATGATCGAAATACCTTTGATTCCAAAATTCATAGGATGTTGAAGCTGGGTCTCAACATTTATGAGGAAAAAGATGTGCAGGCAAAGATCCCGGTTTGAACCCAGCATTGTATCTATATTTGGGATTCTCGCTAGAAAGAACCTTTTCAACCACAACACTTCCATTTAAAATTGCAAAGAATGTTGGAGTAAATGGAAGTGTTGTGGTTGAAAAGGTTCTTTCCAACAAGAATCCCAAATATGGATACAATGCTGCTACAGGCAGTTATGGAGATTTGATGTCTACAAGAATAATTGATCCAACTAAGCTAGTGAGATTGATTAAGCGTGCCCATGTTTTGGAGGTTATTAAAACCGACATGCTTTGGAAGAGATTCATCTAGAGATTTCTTGAACAGAAATTGGCAAAGCTAAAATCTTCATTGGGGCTGATGTAACATTACAAGTGGAAATACAGGAGATATCTCTGAGCACCTCTCTTTCCAGTATGACTTGTCTTCAAGTGGGAGATTGTTGGCTATGTGTGAAGCCAATTCTATCTGGTAGCAGATTCTTATTCCTTTTAACGTCAGGCTCTTCTTGCTTTGTAACCGTCACCTCTCTTGTCTTCTTGGTATGGTGGTTGAAGAGGTTATGTAATTGTATTGATATGGTTTTTGAGCAGCCATTACTGGCCGGATGTAAGGTGTTGAAAAAACAGTTAATAAAATAGAGATCTCTTATTGATAGTGGACATAGCCACATAGCCATATATTGGTGAACCACTTAAAAAACTTATGTGTTCTTTATCTCTGTGTTTGTGTGTTTTTGTTTTTGTTTCTGTTATTATCTTTCTGCAATTTCTTCTTTCATTTTGCTGCTGCAATTTTATCAACAGTACCATTAGGTGTGCTTAGGTGCGCTTTGGACTCAATGCCTTTTGGTGTGCTTTGGACTCAATGTTGGCCAAGGCTAGATCTATGGGATGGTCCTCGCTTGATTTTGGCTGAGCCCATGAATAGAATGGCTGCACCATACTTTGAGATGACTACGTTTCCATCCTTATAGGCCACCTTGATTCTTATGCTTGCATTTCACTGTGCACATTGTTTGAGCTTTTATTATAACTGGCACCTATTTGAATATTACAAGTTGCGGCTTCAATCTTAGTGGCGTCTAATCTTCCTGCTTGATTTGGAGTGGCCTTGGCCTGACACTCATGGTTCTGTGACTCACTTACTGACTAGGCCGAGCCTTTCCCATATGGCTATCTGGAATCTTGGTGGCTTCGTGCCTTTTGATGAATCTTTATTGTGTTAAAACAATGGAACAGCGAAAAAGAAAAGAACAGTAAACAATCACACAGTGCAAAGATATTTAACGTGGTTCACCATATGTATGGCTACATCCACAAAGCAGGGGAAAACTCTTATATTAGTTTGTTCTCAGATGATGTTTACAACAGCATATACACATGCTTTTATAGATTACAATATCCGCCAAGAGAAAGAGCTGAAAATGAAGAGTCACCACAAAAGGATGAGGTGACCATTGGGTTTCATATCCAACAATCTCCCACTTGAAACCCAACGACTGCTGCAAACATTCAGAGCTATTCCCCTACTTTAAGCCTATTGTCAGAGTTTGACAATGCCGAGAGAAGCGCGGCAGAATTCAAACTTCTCTCAAGGTACAACCTTGGTCAATGCATCAGCCGGATTAATCTTGGTGTCGATCTTCTGAACTTGCAACTTGCCTTCTTCAATCATGCTATGGATGAAATGATACCTCAGCTCAATGTGTTTGGTTCTATTATGGAATGCCGTATTCTTGGCCAAATGAATAGCGTTGTTACTGTCACAGAAAAGTGTGAAAGCTTGTTGTTTCGAACCCAATTCAGTAAACAAACACTGCAACCAAACCATTTCTTTTGCTCCTTCAGTGAGAGCAATGTACTCAGCCTCAGTAGTAGAAAGAGAAACTACTTGTTGCAATCTCGAGACCCAACTGATAGCTGCCCCGGCAAAAGTGAAAACATAGCCGGATGTAGACCTTCTTTTATCCAAGTCACCCGCCATATCGGAGTCAACGAAGCCTTGTAGCTGTGCAACTTTCCCACCAAAACATAAGGCATAATCTGAAGTGCCTTTTAGATACATCAATATCCACTTCACAGCTTCCCAATGAGTTTTTCCGGGATTACTCATGAACCGGCTCACAACTCCCACTGCTTGGGAAATATCAGGATAGGTGCATATCATTGCATACATAAGACTTCCCACGGCTGAAGAATATGGAATGTTCTTCATGTAATCTTGTTCTTCTTGTGTCTTGGGGCACAATGCTGAAGACAAGTGAAAATGATCGGCAAGTGGAGTGCTAACTGGCTTAGCACTTTTCATATTGAATCTATCCAAAACTTTTTCAACATATTTTTGCTGAGACAATCTGATTTCTTTCTTCTTTCTGTCCCGAATGATGGTCATGCCAAGAATCTTCTTTGCTGCCCCGAGGTCCTTCATTGCAAATTTGTTTCCCAAGAGTTGCTTCAAATCAGCAATGACTCTCATGTTGGTGCCGGTAATGAGCATGTCGTCAACATAGAGTAGCAAGAAAACAAATTCACCACTTGGCAAAACCTTGTAGTATAAACATGGATCAGATTTAGAGCGCGTAAACTAATTTTCCATCATGAAGTTATCAAACTTGATGTACCACTGCCTTGGGGCTTGTTTCAGCCCATACAAGCTCCTCTTTAATCTGCAAAACAGATTTTCATGCCCTTGCTTGACAAAACCTTCTGGTTGATGCATGTACAATTCCTCTTCTATGTCACCGTGGAGAAAAGCAGTTTTGACGTCGAGTTGCTCAAGCTCAAGGTCATAAACTGCTGTCAAACCCAAAACAGCTCGAATTGTGTTCATTCTCACAACTGGTGAGAAAATCTCATTGAAGTCCACTCCCTTTTGTTGATCATATCCTTTCACAACAAGTCTGGCCCTGTAGCGTTTTGTGCCGCCTTCTTCCTCTTTGATTCTGTAGACCCACCGATTCTTCAAACGTTTGCGATTAGGTGGAAGCCGGACCAGATCCCATGTATGGTTTGCCATTAGAGAGTCCATTTCATTCTTCATTGCTGCCATCCATTTCTCACTGTCCCTGTCATTGCAAGCTTCTCGAAATGTATTTGGTTCTGATATGTCAGCAACGAGCAATTGATAATCATCAAATTTTGGAGGAGGTTTCCTCTCCCTGGTAGATCTCCTCAATGAAGAGATTTGTCCCTATAGACTACCCTGTTCTTGTGCAATATTCCTCTGTTGTTGATTATGCTGTTCAACATCAATTTTCTGTATGCCCTTTTCCCTCTGTATTTCTTGTGATTTCCTTGCTGTTGGCATAGACTGTGAAGACAAATGCTCTGCCTTTTGATTCCCTGTAGAATCATTTCCTACTGTATTAGAGTACCAGAATTGCTGCGTGGTAGTCAAAGAAGTTTGATTTGGCAGAGGGGACGTTAAACATTGTGGATTCACAGTTTGTACTAGCTGCGTTGAACATTTATCTTGCATATTCTTTTTAAAGTGCTGACCTTCTTCCTGAGGCCGTGGGTGAGGGAAGCCAGGCAAGACATTTTGAGGGGCGTTTGATCTGTGTGGACCATCCTCAGCCCCCGTGGGAGTATTTTCCCTTAAATTTTGTTTGCTAATGTGAGCAGAGTCAGCAAATGTAGACTGTATTAAACTTTCAACTGGCAGTGTTAAATACTTATCATGCTGCGTTGGACTTTGGATAGGCAGCGATTTCATGTGAAGTGGCTGCATTGTATGCTGCAATGAATAATTATCCTACTGCATTGAACATTCAACTGGCAGCGACAGGAATGTATGCTGTGGTATGTTTGACCCGACATTTGATATCCCAGTGCGCTGAACCTGCTGCGTGGGATTAAAAAATTGCTCACCAGATGAGCTTTGTTTCTCTGCTTCACCAGCCTGTGTGGAAATCGCTCCCACTGAATGTGGTGATTGGAAATTCGGTGGCATATACTGTGTAATGTCATCATTTCCAAACATTGAACTGACATTTCCTTGTGCATCTCTGTTCAGACGAAGTGACGGAGTAGGCACCAATGTTGAATTGGAATTTCCATTTTTATCTGATCCCACTTTTGGATGTGAAAACTGCAAATTACACCCAATATCATCAACTGATATATACTCTTTTGTAGATGCCCTTTGTTCTTGCAAGGCAGGAAACACTTTTTCATTGAAAATCACATCACGGCTGCGAATGATTTGTTTTGCAACAGGATCCCACAATCTGAAACCGTATTGCTCTTCCCCATAACCGACGAAGATGCATCGTTTGGATTTGAAATCCAATTTTGTTCGCTTTTCTTTTGGAATGTGAGCGAATGCCTCGCAGCCAAAGACCCGGAGGTGATGGTAAGAGATCTTCTTTTCAAACCACTCTTCTTCCAGAATATCAAAATCTAGCTTAGTAGAAGGACTTCGGTTGATCAAATAAACCGCCGTGTTAACTGCCTCAGCCCAGAATTCTTTACTCAAACTAGCATTTGAGAGCATGCTACGTGCCCTCTCTAGAATCGTGTGATTCATTCTTTCGGCTGCACCATTTTCCTGAGGTGTAAATGGTACAGCCTTGATGTGCTGAATGCCGTTGTCTGCACAAAAAGCATCAAAATCTAAAGAGCAAAACTCCCCCCCATTGTCAGTTTTAAGACATTTAATTTTGCTCCCAATTTGATTTTCAGCAACAGCCTTAAAAATTTTGAATTTTGCAAACACTTCTGATTTTCTGTTGAGCATATAAACCCAAAGCTTACGGGTGCAATCATCTAAAAAAGTTACAAAGTAGTTTGCTCCTCCAATGGAGGTTACCTCTGTGGGACCAAAGACATCCGAATGCACGAGTTCCAAGGGTTTTGCCTTCTTGTCGTGTCTGGTTTTGGAGAAGCTGGCCCGCCTTTGTTTCCCGTAAATGCAATGCTCACAAAGTTCTAAATCTGCTAATTGTAAACCAGAAAGTTGGCCTCTTTTGAGCAATACTTCCATTCCCTTTTTGCTCATGTGGCCAAGTCTCCTATGCCACAATTCTGTCCCGCTGTCAACTACAGCCATCACCGCTCCCACTTCAGCGGCGCATTCGAGCACATAAAGAGATCCTGATTTATTACCTTTTGCAACAACTAAAGCGCCTTTAGTTACTTTCCAAATGTTGGAAGAGAAAGTGATGCTACAACCTTGCGTATCAAGTTGTCCTACTGAAATCAAGTTCCTCTTAAGTTTAGGAACATGTCTGACATCATTCAGTAGCCACCTGCTTGCATTCTTTAGTTGTAGCAATATATCACCTTTGCCGACAATCTCGCACGGCTCATTGTCTCCGAGATAAACCTTGCCAAATTTTCCTTCTTGATATGTTTGGAAGGCATCCCGATTTGAAGCTGCATGAAAGGAGGTGCCGGAGTCTAAAATCCATGAGTCGGCTTCAGCTTCACTTGTTGCCAAGACAAGAGCTCCTCCATCATCTTCAAGAGTCGTGTTAATCTCATTTTCTTTCAGTTGTTTTTGAGCTTTCTTGTAATACCAACAATCCTTCTTGACATGTCCATCTTTTCCGCAAAACCAGCAACCTTCTTTCCGTCCTCTTGACTTTGATCTCTTCGCTGATTTAGATCTTCTCCTGTTTTGTTTTCCTCGGTCTTGGGTTCTTCCCTTATTTCCTAGAACCAAGGCTTCACCGGATATTTTATTTTGTCCTCTCCTCATGTCTTCGTTGAGGAGGGTGGCAGCAACATCGTCAAATTTTAACAATGCTTTCTTTTCCTTGTTTTCAGATCCTCTTCTTCCAGGTGCTGAATTGCTGATCGTCATCACGACATTATCCCAGCTGTCGGGAAGCGAGCACAGGAGTAGCATAGCCCTCATTTCATCATCAAAATTGATTTCTACAGAAACTAGTTGGCTGATTGCAATGTTGAATTCGTTCAAGTGATTTGAAAATGTTTTTCCCTCTTTCATTTTCAGGTTGAACAACTTCTTTAGCAAGAAGACCCTATTGGTTGCGGATGCCATTTCATACATGTCGCAAAGCTTGTCCCAGATCTGCTTTGCCGAGGTTTCTGTTGCAACATTAAATAAGGCATTGCTGGACAGCAAGAGGATGATTGTAGAGGCTGCTTTTTGATCCAACACATCCCATTCGTCATCTGTCATTTTTTCCGGTTTTGCTTCTTTTCCTTTCAGCGTGATAGCTAAGTCTTTTTGAATTAGCACGGCACGAATTTGCAGCTTCCAAAGCCCAAAATTCTGCCCCAAAAACTTCTCTATTCTCCACTTGTCCGCTTCTTCCATTTCTTCAAAATTCGTCACGAATTTCTCAACCAACTCCTTACCCGAGCTCTGATACCAATTGTTAAAACAATGGAACAGCGAAAAAGAAAAGAACAGTAAACAATCACACAGTGCAAAGATATTTAACGTGGTTCACCATATGTATGGCTACGTCCACAAAGCAGGGGAAAACTCTTATATTAGTTTGTTCTCAGATGATGTTTACAACAGCATATACACATGCTTTTATAGATTACAATATCCGCCAAGAGAAAGAGCTGAAAATGAAGAGTCACCACAAAAGGACGAGGTGACCGTTGGGTTTCATATCCAACATATTGAATCATTATGATATGGAAAGGTTTCTATATGGTGTGCAAAAAATGCACAACAACTACATTAATTAAATAAATTTTATATATTTAATTAATTTATTTCTTTCATTTTGCCCACTCTACTTAAATATTATCCACTTCAGTGGTCAAACATTCAATAGTAATTTTACACCTCGTTCAAAATAAAAAGGTAAATATTCATCCAATTTTTATTGGCCAAAATTGACCTTTGACTATTGAAGTGGATGATATTTAAGAATAGCCCACCTTGTCTCATAATTAATTAAATAATTTTATTATTTAATTAATTATTTTTCACTTATTGTAATCCTTATCCACTTGTTCAATAGTCTTACCGGACCACATGAGAATATGTTTATCCTTCCCATAATGTCTTCTCACTTAATCTCATCCATCCATTCACACATTCATCCTTGATCCATGTCTTGATACATGTCTTATGTAATCCTAACCATCCATTTCTAATATAATCCTAGCCATTCATCTATCATCCGAGATCATATCAATATCACTATCAATGAAGTCATTTCTCTTAATTAGGAATGAGAAGAAAGAGATCCATAATCACAAGTTTCAAGTAATGTTATGATGTGCAACAAGGACCATTGTGGTAACATTGTTTTGTTATTTTTGTATGATTTTTGTAGTCTTTGCCCCATTCCAAGTCATGTAGGTATGAAATAGGAGCTATGATTCATTTTCCTTCCTATTTTACATCCAAATTGTGCTAACATTTATAATTTTACTCTTCGAAATTATATTTCCCTATAAATAAAATAATATTCCATAAATTTTGGTATCATATTAGTTCCATTTTCAACATCCATAATTAAAAAGATTAAAGGAAATACTATTTTTTGAAGTATGCTAAACTTTATCACTATTGTGCTCTTGTGAGGATCATTTTAAAAAAAAGTTCTCTATTTTATTTTATGAATGACAATTGAATATTAAAAACTAATATGATATGAAAATAAATTTATAATGTTATTCATTTTCAACTCAACTTTGATATTCTATTAGATACTCATTCACCACATGGTAGAAAAGTGTTTGGAACACTCTCTATTTCATATGCTTTGCTTAATCATATTTTCTTCTCTATATTTATAAAAATCTACCTTTATCTTTTAAAAAATCCTAATATATACAACCTTTCTTCTTGTATATAATCCTCAGAATCTATAATTAAAATATTTTATATGGTGGATGGTGGTAAAATTGTAGATATATTTCATGTGAACCTCTCATTTTAGTATACCTAAATTATTTGTTAAGATGAGAAGGGAATTATTTAAAAGAAAATTGGTATGTTGGTGAAATAATATTAATTATTTTTTACAGTGTTTTTAAAAGTTTCCTACCTTATATTGTACTGGAGTTAATTATATAAGGAACTCCCATTATAATTTATTTCATTAAAAAGCTCAAAAATTAATATCACTTTTTAAATTAATTTTTTTTAGTGAAATATAATAAAAACACTTTCAAATAAAAAGAAACACACTCTATCTTAATTTTATAAAAGAAAGTATATTGCAAACTAAGATTTAAAACATTAACAGTTATTTGAGGTCATTATCCCATAAACTTTTATTTTGATAAATTTACCTAATTAAAATTTAGGGATATCATCAACCTTAAATTTCAATATTTATAATACTTATATAAAATTATAAATTTAAAAGATTATTACAAAACTAAAAACTTATTTAAAAAATATCTAATAAAATTAAAATTAATAACTTAAAAAATGAAATTACCTTTAAAAAGTTGTTAACTAAAGTTTATATATATGGATTAAAAAAGTTGTTAACTAAAGTTTATATATATGAATTAAGTTTTAGTATAAGAAACAGTTACAATAAATTGCAGAAAGAAAAGTGAAAATTATAATTTATAGGGCCTGATCACACGGCCATACACCAGCAGATCAGCGTAATATATGAAACATCAATTGTATTAGAATGTAGCATAGTGACAACGAAAGCAGCATAGAAGCAGATACTTCTATGCATAGGAAACATATATTAACATACAGCATTACATATAACAACAATAATCTTGACATATATTTCATTGTTGTAGTCTTCCACTTAAAACTAAAAAAAATCACTCAAAACTCAAATCCGAACTCATATGCTCAAGCCTTCAATTTTTTTATTTTAAATCCACTCAAACAGACAATTCTGTAATAAGTAAGCCAACTCATTTTTGATAACCATGGCTAAATTTTAAATTGTGATTAATCAAAATCAGAATAGTTTAGCCTTTGTGGGTGTTGGAGATAATGTTTATTTCTTTATGGAAAGTTCCAGAATATGGAAACTTCCAGAATATGGAAACTTCCACCTCCAAATAGAAACATCTAGATTTTTCCCTTTCAACACTTCTCTTAGCCATTCTAAGATTTTCTAGAAATTTCCATGAATGTAATAAATATAGCAGCAAGGCTGCCATTGTAATTAATCAATATTATCTATTTTCTGTGCAAGTTGCTGCTCAATACTTGATTTAAGTTTTTTCTTTATATTTTGCTGCACTCTGTTTCATTTCTAATACTCTGTTTTTTTCAATATGGTGTCAGAGCCCTCTCAAATCTTGGGGCTGTAATCTGTGGTTTTTGTAGTGTTGGCTGTGCATTATGCAGGTTGTGTAATTGGAGGCTGATCACCATTGTTTGTGGTGAAGAAACAAAAATATTGCAGCAAAGAGAAGAATCAAATCAGCAGAAATTGGTGAGAGATTTCTGATTTTAATTCTCATCTTAAAAAGAGGGAATTTGATACAATGGATTCAATTGGTATTCCTTTACCTACAATTAAATTAAATGGCAAAAATTATTATGATTGGGTGTCTCGTATGGAGATTTTTCTAACGCTTCAAAATTGCTTTGAAATTGTTAATGGTAGTGAAAAAAGACCAGCAAACAGTGGAAAAGATCAAGAAGATTGGGATAAAAGAGATAAGAGGGCAGCAGCATTGATCAAGCTTACACTTTCAGAAGAAGTTTTTCCAGAAGTTCGCAATGAAAGAAGTGGAGTTAAAGTGTGGGATATTTTGAAAACTACATATAAAAATTCAGGTGATGTGTGGATTCTAACCCTCACTGCAGAACTATACAACATGAAATTATCAAATTCACAAGAGTTAGTCCCTCATCTAAGTAAATTAAAGGAAAAGAGAAATGAACTTGCTTCTCTTGGAAAGGATATAGGTGAAAAAGATTTTGTGCAAATAGTTTTACAAAGTTTCCCAGGATCTTATCAATCATTCATAAGAGGGCTAGATACTGCTGATAAATTAAAGAGCATAAAATATGAAGAGTTATGTGCTAAATTAGTACAAGAAGAAAAACGTCAAATCAAAGAAAGGGAGTCATTTAATGATGAAGCCTTCATAATAAGAGGGAAACAAAATTACAGAAGTACACAAGAAAATCATTCAAGAGAGAAAAATTGGAAGTATGACAATAGGTATACTCCAACCAAGGATTATAATAGAAGCAAATGGAAATGTAATTACTGTGGTAAGTTGGGTCATAAAGCAAATGAATGTTATAAGAGGATCAAAGATACAGAAAGGAAGACAAATAAGTTTACAAAAAATTCTGATTCTAAAAGTAATGCTCTCTGTATTGCACTCAAAGCAAATGATTCTTATAAAGATGACTGGGTTATTGATTCTGGGGCCACACAGCATATGTGTAATAAGAAAGAACAATTTGCATCACTAAGAAATGATAACAATCCAGAGAAAATATATTTGGGGAATAATAGTGCTTTGGAAGTTAAAGGAACTGGAAATGTTAAAGTAGATAATGGTGTGTTCAAAAATGTGAAGTTAGTTCCAAAATTGAAGATAAATCTTCTTTCTGTATCTCAAATTGCAAATCAGGGGTATAAAATAGAATTCTACAATGACAAATGTTTGATCAAGGATGTGAGTAATAACTACAAAGTGACTGCAATTGGTAAAATGGAGAATGGATTATATAGGTTTCAAGAATTTACTTCTAAATGTGGAAATGAGAATATGTGTGCTATTGCCAGATATAATGATATGAGCAGGTTATGGCATGAGCGTATGGGACATGTCAATTATCAAAGCCTCAAGCTTATGGAGAAACTATATATGGTGCATGGGCTTCCAAAAATCTCATCAAGTCACAAGGTGTGTGAAGGATGTGCTATGGGAAAGCAACATGTGGAAAGTTTCCCACAAGGTAAATCATGGAGAGCAAAGACTCCTTTACATTTGGTTCATAGTGATGTAATGGGTCCCTTCAGAACACCATCTCTTGCAGGATCAAGGTATGCCCTCACGTTTATTGATGACTATACTAGAAGAATTTGGGTTTATTTTTTAAAAAAGAAGGATGAAGTATTTGATAAGTTTAAAGAGTTTAAGGCATTGGCTGAAAATCAAAGTGGAAGATCTTTGAAGATAATAAGAACAGATAGAGGTATGGAATATATGAACAAAGTTTTTTTAGATTTTTGTAAACAACATGGTATAAAGAAGGAATCAACAGTCTCCTACTCACCTCAACAAAACAGAGTTGCAGAAAGGAAGAATATAACTATAATAGAAATGGCTAGGTGCATGCTTCACTCTAGAAATATAGAAGTTAAATTCTGGGCTGAAGCAATTTGTACTGCAGTTTATATTTTGAATAGAACACCTAAGGCAGTTTTGAATATAACACCAGAAGAGGCATGGAGTGGTAGGAAGCCTACAGTATCTCATTTTAGAGTCTTTGGATGTAATGCATATGCCCACATCCCTGATGAAAAAAGGAGCAAGTTAGAAAGAAAGAGTGAGAAGTGCATAATGGTTGGGTATAGTGAGGAATCAAAAGGATATAGGTTATATAATCCTAAAACAAATGAAATTTATATCAAAAGAAATGTATGGTTTGATGAAGATATTGAAAGTGAACATTCTCCTACATTATCTTACTTTCCAATATTGATTGAAGAAGATAAGTCTACTTATACTAATGCTCAAAATCAAGGTGTGCAATCTTCTGCAGGAGGAGAAGGAACACAAATTGAAGCATTAAGTGAAAGTGATGATGAAGACACACAGAAGACTAGAAGCATTCAAGAAATATACCAAGAAGGCCCTAGAAATATGTTTGCTAACTATGCTCTTATGACTAAGGTGATGCAGGTTGACACTCCAAGTACATATGAGGAAGCAAAAGGCAAAGAAGAATGGGAAGAAGCAATGCAAGATGAATACAATTCTTTGATAAAAAATGGAACTTGGGAATTGACAACTCTTCCAAAAGGTAAAAGTGTGGTTGGCTGCAAGTGAACCTACAAAGTAAAGTTCACATCAGATGGAGCTATTGAAAAATATAAAGCAAGACTTGTGGCTAAAGGCTTCTCACAAATAGAAGGTATTGATTATACTGAAACCTTTGCTCCAGTTGCTAAAATGAGTTCAATTCGTACAATAGTTGCTCTAGCTACAAAATTTGGTTGGAAAATTTATCAAATGGATGTAAAAAGTGCCTTTCTACATGGTGATCTTCAAGAAGAAATTTACATGCAACAACCACCTGGATTTGTTAAAAGTGGTGAAGAACATCTAGTGTGTAGATTAAAAAAATCATTATATGGTCTTAAGCAAGCACCAAGGGCATGGTACTCCAAAATAAATGAGTACTTTATAAATGCAGGATTTAAAAGAAGTAAAGCTGATCCAGATGTGTATGTAAAACATAGTGATGGTAAAGTTGTTATTATTGTATTGTATGTGGATGACTTGATTATTACAGGGGATCACACACATAATATTGAAATAATTAAGGATCAACTCAAACAAGCTTTTGAAATAACTGATTTAGGGTTGATGCACTATTTTCTGGGTATGCAAGTATGGCAAGAAGAAGGAAGAATCATGTTGTCTCAAACTAAATATGCTCTTGATGTATTGAAAAAGTTTAATATGACTGACTGTAAAGCATCTAATACACCATGTGAAGTAGGCTTAAAGTTGAGTGCTAATTCTACTCAAAAGAAGGTGGATGGAAAATTATATA
The DNA here is from genome assembly GCA_027924645.1 of Cunninghamia lanceolata. Lineage (NCBI taxonomy): Eukaryota > Viridiplantae > Streptophyta > Pinopsida > Cupressales > Cupressaceae > Cunninghamia > Cunninghamia lanceolata. Next base: position 2,948,075 of record BSBN01000665.1, read on the forward strand.
GACAATTAGTTGGGAGTCTTTTGTATCTCACCATAACTACACCAGACATTGCATATGCAGTTGGTATTGTATCCAGGTACATGTCAGATCCACACATTGAGCATTGGAAAGCAGCTAAGAGAATATTAAAATATATTAAAGGCACTTATCACCTTGGAATTGAGTACCAATATGGAGGAGAGCCAACATTAGTTGGATATACAGATTCTGATTATGTAGGTGATATTGATGATAGAAAATCAACTTCAGGGTTCATGTTTCATCTTGGGTCAGGACCAATTTCTTGGAGCAGCAAGAAACAAGCAACAGTATCACTATCATTTACAGAAGCTGAATATGTTGGCTCATCAAAGGCATCTCAAAAAACATTATGGCTTAGAAGACTACTTGAAGAAACACAACATCCACAAGTTTGTCCAACTACTATATTCTGTGATAATCAAAGTACTATCAAGCTAGCAAAAAATCCAATTTATCATGCTAGATCAAAGCATATAGAAGTGCATCATCATTTTGTTCGTGATCTGATAGAAGATCAAGTGGTGGAGTTAAAATTTTGTGGAACAGAAAATCAAATTGCTGACATATTTAGAAAAGCACTACCTGAAGTGAAATTTATCAAATTTAGAGACTTGTTAAATCTCAAGGAAGTTGCTATATAATAATCTTTTGTAATTATCTTCTCCAAATAAACATTATGGGGAGGTGTTGGAGATAATGTTTATTTTTTTATGGAAAGTTCCAGAATATGGAAACTTCCAGAATATGGAAACTTCCACCTCCAAATAGAAACATCTAGATTTTTCCCTTTCGACACTTCTCTTAGCCATTCTAAGTTTTTCTAGAAATTTCCATGAATGTAATAAATATAGCAGCAAGGCTGCCATTGTAATTAATCAATATTATCTATTTTCTGTGCAAGTTGCTGCTCAATACTTGATTTAAGTTTTTTCTTTATATTTTGCTGCACTCTGTTTCATTTCTAATACTCTGTTTTTTTCAATAGTGGGTTCGAATCAAAGCCAGCTCTGTAGAATACCCAAACTTTACGATAACTCAAGCTCCACATCCACAAATAAAGACGCATTATAACCTAGCAAGTCGTAAGGAAGGTTTCCAATTCAGCACGTTAACATTTTATTTAATTGAAATCCTTGTAAAAGGAAAATGATGTATTCCTCAAAGACTTTGTGATTTGAGCACTCAACCATCTGCACAAGGGAATACAGCTTTTATTCTTTGGATGTTGGTATTGATAACATTGTGGATCTTCGCAACATATTGAACGCTAAGTCTGCAGGTGGACAAGTTTGGCTCAGTTACCTGCAAAACCAGTGTAAGTAGTGAGCCTCCACTGGAGAGACTGCTGGACGAGGCTACCTTCTATGATATACTAGTTGGTATAAATGAATTGCCGGCAGGTGTAGTATGATAAGGTAGTATTACAAATCCATAAAGAATGGGAATGGGTAATGAAGAAGCATCCTCACTGTTGAGAGCTTCAACATTTATGTCTGCATATACCACAACAGTCCCCGATGCGTCTGTGCAACTCTGTTTCAGCGTCACCTCTATATTGCCTTCCTGCGAATTTAAAAAGCATAGTTAACTCAAGGCAAATGAAATGCAGGAAAACAATTGCAGAAATGGTTCTAATGTTTATACTTACATAATAAACATTAAATAGTGTAATGCAATTTCCAGGGTCTGGCCCATTTGTAATGTTTGCAGATTTCTCCCACTTTCGACATGATAATATATTGCACTTCACAGAACAAAGGACACAAAACATCTTAGAAAATGATAAACAAAACAGAATATTCCAGAGACTCCAAGAAAAAGTCCCAATATATATATTTACATTCTAATTTAATATCATCCACTTAAACAATCAATAACAATTTTATACCTTATTCACAATTAAAAGTAATAAATATTTATCTTATTTTTATTGATGAAAATTAAATCAAAATGAATGATATTTAAGAACAGACATATATATATATATATATATATATATATACACCTGTGATCTGGTTTGCTCATCCCCAAGAAAATCAAACAATTGTTGTGGAGAGACAGAAAGCCTGACTGAAGTTCCAACAGAGATAACAACACCGTTTGATAGTCCCACTTCGGAAGCTGGTTTTGTTGTGATTTTAATAGGGTCATTGGTGGATTGTGAGATGGCGGATAGTGCACTTATATTTGAAAAAAATTCGCTGCTCATGTTCTGCGCCAGTCTTATCATTTTTCTTCGCCGAACCGTACTAGCTGCTCAATACATTACATAGTTTTATACAAATTAAAACCCCTAAACCAGTGATACAAACAAGCTTTTTGAGAAAAATGAATACCTCCTTGGCATGTGAGATCAACGAGAATTTTAAACCACTCGCATTGCCTCTGCAAGCAAGCCATCCAACGCTGAGCACCAAAGGCCATTCCGCTGTTGATTAGTTGCTCATACATGTCATGAACCATTCTATCTTCTGCCTCACCATGCTCCACCCATGTCACCTGCAATATATTATAATCCATAACTGTAGATATAAAGTCCCAGTGAAACCTATCATTTTCAAATAGCACTAGCATGTATATCTTTAATATCTTTGTAAAAAATGTGTTAGGAAACATCAGTTCTTATTCAAATTCTGACATATTTATTTAGATAGGTCTTTAGAAATTGATCTCTTTACCTCTTTTAAACATAATAAAAAATGAAATATTAATGACACTGAAATTTATATTAGGAAACTTCATTACAACTTCTTGCTACCATTATAATTAGGTCAATCGGCATAACTAATACAATACACACCTTTGAGTACCCACTATGCATATCCTGTATAACACATCCGGACAGATGCTTACGATAACATCCAACAGAGGCCGAAGCATTGCAGCTAAAACTTTCTGGAGAAAAATCTACCACCACCCACATTCCAGGGCTTCGCTGCTGTGAGAACCGAAGAAAGGATATCTGTCTGGCGGAAACAAGAGGAGATAGAACCTGTAGCTCCGCATACATCTGCAAGAGAACATAACATATTCATGTTCTAGCTCTAAGTAAATAGTCTTTTAGAAACCATTAAATTCCTACTTTTTTTGAGACATACATACATACCTGTTGAAGCGAACCATTTCTGTTACCAGGAACTCCTGGATATACTTGGAGGGTCTGTGCTCTTGTTACAATTGATGGAAACATCTCCTTCCATTTATTCTGCAACAACGTATAAATGTTTGATATCATCAACCAACCTCGTCATATTTCAAGTCCTATAAACGTTTGATATCATCACAAAAACTCTACCATGATGTATCAAAAGAACATTATTATATGCCAGGATATATAAAAACTCTTGGTGGAAGTTATGTAAGGCTAAAGGGAATGGTTAAAATCCATCCAAAACCTAACGACAAATTTAAAATATTAGTTTTGGTTAAGAACCGGCAAATTTTAGAAACAGATCATGTAAATTTTGAAAAAAAAATAGAAACTAATTTTCAGATTATAACAAAACCTATTTGACTAGGTCTCTAAATCCGAAACTCATTTGAAAATCTATTAGGAAAACTCTACCATGGTCTACAAAAACAAGCATTAAGGTAAACATTATCACATACATAGATCTATAAAATCTTTAGATGCTTGGGAATCATAACAGTGCAAGTTACACAAAAGTTATTAAGAAAAAAATGGTTTCGTATAGAATATGTCATAAAACATGTAAAAATTGCAAGGATCTTAGAAAACCTAAAAATTTCTGAGTGAAAAATGGAATGTGAATGAGACATACCGCATCCATGAAGACATCGACCAATGCAACTCCCGTAATAGAAACAATTGAGCTGTCCCTGCTGCCTTCTCTCTTCATGTTGCTGTCGAGCCCCATGCCCCTAGGAAATGCTCTGCAAAACTCATCTGCATTCAAAACTTCTGTGGTGCCATTTGCCCAAGGTTTCTTCACCCAAAGAGGCTCGTTTGTCTCTATCATCTGGATCAATTCTTCAGTGGAATTCACCGCAGCTTTCATTACCAAGGATTTATCTAAATTTATTAAATCCATTGAAACACAAGTGGTCGAGGGCAATGTAATCTGCATCTTTCCCGAGCTTCCCGCTCCATCGTTTAAAGAGGATATAAGCTTTGTTTTGGCTTCCAACGAGGGAACTGTTCTTCCTATAGAATTTGAGGCAACTGCTGAAATTTTTCCAATCTAGAAGATCAGAAGAGTATATTCAGCGAACCAAAATAAATTATGCAAAACAATACAAAACATAAATAAAAAATCCCATGAGATTATTTTAACAAACCTCGTCTTTTAATAGCACATTTTCCATTTCCAAACGGAATTTTTTGTAAATCATTTCTCCCATTAAATCAGATCCTTCGCACTTTGGACACGTCATATTGTTAATTGTTTGTATCAACACCAGTTTATCAAGTTTGAGTCTCTCATTTTCTGTACGCAACATAGCATTGTCAGTACGGTCCTGTTGAGCCTGCACCACAACAATAGATTTTGCAAAAGAAGCTTATTCTTAGATATCAGAAAATTCAATAGTCAAATTCTCAAACTAAAAAAAGTAATTGCTAACCCTAATTTAGAAAGAAAAAATATATACTACCTTCACTTGTGTTCGGCGATTTTGAAACCAGAATTTGATTTTTGTTGGTGTCAGGCCCAGTTTAGCGCTTAGGTTTTGTCTCTGTTTTTCATCTGGGTGTTGACACACCCTAAACAACCTGCATCAATAAAATATTTTCAAAAATATTGTCAGTTCCATTTAGATTTGTAGGGATCAATTTTCAAAACAAAACTATTTAAAAATATAAAAATAGTAAAACTTATGTTTAAGTATATATAGGTTAATATCTCAACATGATTAAAAAAAAAAAAAAAAATTGCTTACAAATGTTGGATGTGGTTATAAATTATTGTATGTTATATGGTAAAAAGTTAGAATCTCTCAATTTAATACAATATAAAAAATAAAACATAAAAAGCTTAAAAACTTACTCTTCCATCACTTCAACTTTATCATTGGGATAACGAGTATGCTTTCTGTCCAAATGTTTACTTTCTTTTGACCCTACTTCTTCATAGTCATTACTACAATTGTTTCTATCTGCTTCACAATTATCACTCATTTTTTTTTCTTTTTGATTAGCAATCCTCTTTTTAACAGAGTTCGAGGGTAATGTCTCTCCTCACTTATGATATAAAAAGTTGTGTAGTGGTCAATTATTATTTTTTGGTTAGCATTCCTCTTTTTATAAGAGTGTTTGTGTGGAATTCCTCTCTTTGCTTGTAACAGATAACAGTTGTGTGGCCACAACTTTCAATAAAAATAACAATACATATCTTGATACGAGGCATTTGTTTTACTTTTGATTTGTGATTGGTCAAGTGGATGGCAAGGAGCACACTCTCCTATATATATATATCCCAATAAATAAATAAATATTATGTATATATATATACATATCATTTAGATTGGAGAGTAAGTTTTTTCAAAATAAAAATTAAAAATCCCCACATTATATTTAATACAACTGTTTGCATTTAAAAAATATTAAAATAAAAGATTAGGTATATTTAAGAGGAATACGATAAGATTTTAAAAACATAATATTGTGGTTATATTTTATATATTTAACATGTACTTTTAATTAAGAAAATTTAGCAACCACAATAAATGTGTGATATAAATCAAAATTTGATTGAGGTTTATAAAACAAGAAGGTTTCAACATATAAGGCATCTTAAATTATATCAACACATTTATATTAATTATATTGAAACATTTAGTTCATCACTAACTATAGGTAAATAAATTTTATTATACTTCATTGTTTAAAAAAAAATTAAAAGTTTCAATGTTATACTTAATATTGATTAGGAGATAATATAAAATGGTTTTGTTATAGTCCCAAAATTTAAAATTTAACAAGTGTCACATAGTGGCAAGTACTTGTCTTTATAGTATTGTAATAATTGAATTTGTTTTATAAATAGAAAATAATGTAACTCTAGTGAAGAATTTGTGAAGAAAAGACCATATTTAGTTAGTTAAGAGTTATTTTTTAATCTTCTATATATGTAGGAACATTAGTAATATTCACAAAAAGTAAAGTAAAGATTTGAGTATACCTCTAGAATATCTTATATTTGTGACTATATTTTAAATCATTTAAAAAAGAAAATACAATTTTACAAATTAGATAAATATTATACTTAGTAAATATAGATACTTTATTTTTAAATTTAATATTATTATATTATATTGTAATGAGTTATATTCTAAGTCATGGTTAAAATTGTTACAAAATATATGCCATTGATGTCAAAGGGAAGATCAACATCACAATAATTAATGTCAAAGTATAAAGTATATTGCTACTAATGTATGCCTTGATAAATGGGAAATTAAATGCAATCATTATTATTATTTTAAATGCATTTGTAACACCTACATTGGGCATTTAAAAGAAAATTATTATAAATTTATGTAATTATGATACTTTTATATTAATACAATCGTCTAAGGATCCCCTCTTTTTTCTAAAAAAAAAAATTTATAGAGCTGAACCTTATTGAGCAACGGACCGTCTTTGGTAAGTATAAATTAAATAAATTATATTTGTTTTTATATGTGGCATATCCACTTAGAGGAGGCCCACCTAGTTTGTGAATAGACAAATGATTGTATATAAAATATAAGTGGTTTGGAGGTTTTCAAGTAGTTCAAAGCAAATAATTTCTGATTTAGGGTAGACCTAAGGAGACCAAGAAGAGAAGATTTCCAAAATGAAAAGAAATAGATTTTTAAAGGAAGAAGAGAAGATTTTACGAATGAAATTGTGAAGACAGAGGAGCAATTTTTTTAAAGAAGAAAGATCAAATTTAATGCAGGATTGCAAGTAGACTTGAGAGTAGTTTTAGAGCAGATTTTGAGTAGATCTAAAGCAAAGATAAAATATGAAGAATGTTGCAGATTTGTGAAGTATCACCTCCCTTGTGAAGAGGCATATTAGATGGTATTTAAGGAAGATGAGATGAGTATTTTTAGGCAAGTAACACAATAAAAAATTATTTGAATCAGAGCAGATTTAGAGAAGAAATATATCTGAATAATTTGCAATCAGATTTGAGGAGAGCATTTGTGTGAAGAATGTTGTAGGAGATTTGTATATGTTGAAGAATGTTACATCAGATTTACAAGTAGATTCAAAGCAAATTTCTGAGTGTGTGAAAGTGCAGAACAATATGTTCATCATTCATTGAAAAAGAAACATCCCAAAGGTGATATTTTGTAGAAGAGGATGGTGCCTCCTAAAAGAAAAGATTGGTGTCTCTTGCTGAGTTGGTGAGCTCAGTTGTGGGGATTGGTGTTTCTAGTAGGTTGGTGCCTACAAATTCTATAAGTGGGGGTTGGTGTGTCTAGTGGGTTGGTGCCTACAAAATCTATAAGTGGGGATTGGTGTCTCTAGTAGGTTTACCATGGTTTTCTCCTCAAAGGGTTTCCACGTAATTATGATGTTCTTATTTTTTTTTAAATGTTGAAGTTGTGTGATTGATCATGTTGTTGTTGATTAAGTTTTGAAAAAGTAATATATTAGCTTATACTGATTCACCCCCCTTCTCAGTATAAGTGTGTGCTAATCAATTGGTATCAGAGCATGTTCCTTCAGAGATAGCCTAACTGCTTTGTGGCTGAAGGAAAAGAAGTGACGGAGTTAGAAGAAGAAGAATATGATGAAAAATGAAGGAGAAGTTGATCTTGAAGGAGAACTCATATGTGCCCTAGGTGAAATCAAAAAACTTAGAAAGAAGAATTTGAACCAAAAATTATAGCTTCAAATATGAAAATTCAACTTGAAGAAGCAAAATGGATTAAAGAAGAGGTAAGAATTCAATTAAAGGAAAAAAATAAAGTTGTGAGAGGCATGAGTCCGAAATTGTTTCCCTTGAAGGCAGAATTAGAGAAAACAACACCTAAGAGAAATAGGAACCTCAAGTTTGACAAGAGTACCCAGATCTTGGATGATATTATAAATAGGTAGAGGTCATCACTTATAAAGACACCAGTTTTGGATATGAAGAAAATCAGATTGCCAACAAAGAAGATTCTAAAGAGCCACGAAATAAGACAAATGAAGGAAAACTAAAGAGTTATGCTAATGCTCTCAAAAGTCTTATCAACAAGAAGAAAGAGAATCAATTCCCATAGAAAATAAGCACTCTTCCAAAAGATTACAAGGACAAATTCAGGAAGTCCTTTCCTCCGAGGAGGTGCATATGACAAATGGGGAGATTGTTGGAAAATATTGTCATTGATGTCAAAGGGAAGATCAATGTCACAATAATTAATGTCAAAAAAGAAAGCATATTGATGTTGTCAATGAAATTGTATGCCTTGATAAATGGTAAAATACAATTACAATTTTGGGAAGATTGTATCACATATTTTTGTTAGAAAGATCATACAAAATTGTATAAAATCACAATAATATATATATTTGATCTAGGATATACCTTTTAAAAATAAAATATATTTTCACATTTAAAAAAAAACTCTAAATAAATAACCATCACAAAAAAATACCTTGATAAGAAAGGTCTGAGCATCAAATTTAGGCTCTGGTCTAGCCCATCATTATAATAGAATGGTGTCCAAAAGATAATAAAAATAGTAAGCTAGCGGAACAATTACACATGATTACATCTTTGGAGGACTCTCCCTCTTTCTTAAATAAGACGAAGGGAGGGTTAGATAGTAAAGTTACATCACTTGTTAATCATAATACAAAGATATTTTGTATGCTACACTATGTTTAAAATAACGTAATCTAATAGAAAACAAAATGCACAGAAAAAAGGTTTACCCTCTGTTTTTAATTAGATCATCAGTTGAACGGAAATGAGGAGAAAACATTCCAATGGCACCGAGTTCCATTAAAAATCTCTGTTAACTTATTTGATCAACTTGTTACATAATCACATCATTTATACTGTAATAAACCAACATTTATAAAGACACGTACCGTGCTGTTGTGTAGAGGTTTGCAGAAATATGAATACAAGTTTTAAAGTAGTCATGCCACTTATATATCTGTATATGCCATCTTTTTACAACATATTGTTTCACTTCATTGAGTTGGCCAACTGAGTTAGGCCCACATAGAGTCATGCATTTTTCTATGAATTAGTTTCATTTTAATGAATAAATCTTATTATTACTTATTTACATGTTAGTTTATTTTCCATTATTATGTCAGATGCTTCAAATTAACCCAATATGATGTTGAATGGAGATAATTTTTCCAACCCATATAGGCAACGTGTTTACCCAACGACCCTCGGGTAATCAAAAGAATAATTGCTGTAGCTATTCTGTCTAATTATGCTGAGGGAATCATCAATGTAATATAAACCATATGTCTTTTATTCATCTTTTGTTTGACATAAATGTTGGATAATTTCCAATTCTTTTATGAAGTTTCCAATGTTTATAATATCATAATTTATTTGGTAAATGCAATAGAATTTGTAAGGGTTTCATGTATCCTTATTTAGGTTTGCTTGAATAATAAGTAATGGCATGAAATGTGACATAATTGTTTTCTTGATTTACAATATTAAATTTTTACAATTTGAATAAAGAAAAATATAGTTTAAGTGATTAAGCTTAATTGAATAAAATGTTGGGTTTTATTATGGAGACTTAAATCCAAATCTTCATAAGAATATTTAATGTGGAATTCGATGTTATGACTTTTAGTCTTTCAAAGTTAGCTTTTAATATAGAAACAAAGACGGATAGTTTTAAAACAATAAGATTTACCAATAAAGTGATATTGAGCCCCAGTTTCAAAAGAACTTGTTTTTCCTATAAGGGCATTGAGGAAGGGTAAATTTGTCAAAAGAGTAAAGTATTCATAATGGGTATTTTTAAATGATATTACTATTCAGATATAAGGATAAATGCATCTATTAAATGTTAAACATTGGGATGTTTGAGCTAACATTGTAGGGAAGCTCCAGGCTATCCAAGACAATTTGCAGAGCGTGATTTTCTGTGTAGATAAAGTTTGAAATTCAAAAGATTAATGTAAATGATTAAATTCTGTATGTTTATAATTACATGTTAAACACACATAGAGTAAAAAGAAGAGGAGAACTCTAGGCTAGTAAAAGATGAAGAATGTTAGATGTTGCAGAAGATGATTTATCAAATACTAAGGCAAAGATACTAGCAAATATACTGTCTACCAGCTAGAAGGATGCTGAGTCAAAGATGTTAGAATATTCCTTGTGCTAACTATACTCCACAGAATGATTGCCAACTAGCAATCACATGCCACCAATCTAGACCTTTGATTATTATGGATGGATCCTGACCATTGGATCAATTGTAGTTATTTTCTGGATTTTGTTCTACAAAAGGACCGTGACCTCTCTTTTGTAAATGGAGATTGAATTGTTGAAACTAAGGGAGACTGAATTGTTCTAATTTTGAGTACTAAGTTTGTGATTTTCTGCAACTTTGTGAATTGTCTCTCAAGAACACTATAAATGTATATGTTCTTTGCATACCTAATGGAGATGAAGCTAAAGATTACCTCCTGATTGTAAATCCTATGTAATCTTCCAGTTAAATTCTAGATATGTAATGGTGAAATGCTGCATTCTATTGAAGTGCTTTCATTTTATTGCATATTATTGTCAACTTTTCTTTGAAGATTTGCACTGCTCATACATAGTTGTGGAACATCATACACTAAACTTTGCTGATGAACTTTAAATTTGCTCAAAGAATGTGTTCAAAGCATGTAATTCACTAATATTTAGGATAATTTGCATGAAATGCATAAGTTTTCACGTATTTCATTGTATATTCTTGAAATCTATCGTTATTTAGCATATATTTACTATATTTTCTTATGATTCATCATTATTTGCAATTATTTATGACTATTTATAAAATAAAATTGAGAAAATAGAGTTCAGAGATTAAGATCCTAAAATCACTTAATTTTGACCAATGATCCACATACATGCTCTAATACTATAATAAAAAGAATAAAAACTAATTCATACTTCACCAGGATGTTCCACCATCATACAGTTAACCTACTTCCTCCATCTTCATCTGATATTTTATAATCAGACTCATAGACAATCTATCCTTGGAGTGGTTACTGTTAGAATAAGGTGCCATTAACCTTGTAAATTCCAATATTATATTTTATTCCATTTATTATTTATTATTTATAATTACCCATAAGGTAATGAGGTAGTCTCAATGACAGTTGTAATTTTGGAGTTACCGGCAGTAGTTACGGAGTGACATTTATAGTTGGCAAATGTAAAAACTTAAAGTAAATGAGGGTAGACATGCTCCCTTGAGGAATATACTATTTTTGGCATGTATGACAACTGTCATAATGTTTTATGTTTGAGTTAGTCCTTTTTCCTCAAGGACATGTTCTTGGATAAACTTGGGATAATGCAATGATTGTTATTTGATCTCTACTTCTTTTATGATTCATTATATTTAGATTTTCTTCTATTCATTGAGGTTTAATTTATAAGTTTGCTTTACTTCTTTAATTTTCTTGTTTGATGCACTTTAATGTTGTACCTGCTGGTATGTGTGGAGTGTTGTGACTATTGTTTATTGTCATATCCTAGAGGGATCACTAACATGTTATATATGAAAGGAAGCTAGGTGTGTGGAAAATGCTTCTTACACTAATCTAAAGAGGAGAGGAGAGTGCAAATTCAATTTTATCTTTACAGTTACATAATGTTAACAACAACAATGGAGATATTGCAAGAATACACATACACATAGAAATGAGACAAAAGAGAGAGACACAAGATATACGTGGGGAAAACCCTTATCAAGTGAAAAACCCCACACTCTAAAATTTGTAGAATGTATTATCAAAACTGAAATAGTTTACAATACACTTGCAATGCAAGATCTTAGGAGTCTTCGACACTCGTATCTGGAGACAAATTGACAACACAACAATACCTGTCAATCCTATAATACATCTCCTCTACAAAGCACCTGTTTATATAACAAATACAAGGCAAAAAATTGCTCCACATTGAGATGGGCATCCAAGATGGCCTCATGGCCCAAAACCAATGCCTATGGACACTTGTCCAACATGGTAGAATGCTCCTAACACTTGTCAAGTCACCCTATCCCAAGGAGGTCACCTATTACCAAAATGGGCTATGACAGATGCTCTTACGACTCTTACAACTATCATAGAATCTGTCATAACTGTCATAACTTACAGCTGTAAGAGAATCTATCATACACAAGCTATAAATAGTATATTCTCTTACAACATGTCATAGTCCACCTTGGGGCACCCAAAGATACCTTTTTCAAAGATGCTCTTCGACAAATGTCTTCACCTATCATAGAATCTCCTATTTCTAACTCTTACATGTCATAACTTTGTCATAGGAATCTACCATAACTATTTTAGTCAATATTGCCTTACACAACATCCAAGATGCTGACACATGGCAAATATTTCTACCACTAAGAGGGAAGCCTATCTCCTCATGTGAGGACAAAATTACATGTGGTCATATGCCATGTAGGATGACACATCACCGTGCCAACTCCCACAATATGACAATATAAGATTTGCATCCAAATTATACAATAGGTAATATATAAATGAATACAATGAAATAATACAAGGAATTACCAAGATTGAGACACCTTAATTCCCAACATTCTCCCACTTGTCAAACACCTTGTAAGAGCTAATAGAATCAATAGGATTTAACTACTATAGGCTGAGAGGCCAATAGACTTCGAACACCATCTGAACTTCTCTGTGCCCACTAGCTTCGTAAATGCATCTGTAACATTCTTCAAAGTATCTAGCTCTCCCAAATTTACCTTCCCATCCTCTACCATGTCTCACACAAAGTGAAACTGTACATCAATATGCTTTTTTCTGGCATGGAAAGTTGGATTCTTTACAAGAAAAATCGCACTCTGACTATCACAACAGATCATAATTTGTCTTACATCAACACTAATATCTAAACACAATCTCTTAAACCAAATGGATTCCTTGCAAGCATGAGTTGCTGCCATGTACTCAGCTTCTATCATGGACAAAGCAACCATAGGTTGTCTCTTACTCATCCAACTAATTGCACCACCAAACATAGTGAACACATAGGCATTGGTGGATCTCCTATTGTCAATGTCACCTACCCAAACATAATCCAAAAATCCACGAATACAAACTGAATGTGGAGGTCCTGTAGCATTGCTATGATAGCAAATTAAATACTCTTAAGTACCCCTCAAATATCTAAACACTTGCTTAACTACATCCGAATGTACCTGTCCAGGATTAGCCATAAATCGACTAAGGACTACCACTGCTTGGGCAATGTTTGGTCTTGTGCAGACCATAGCATACATCAAACTATCAAAAACACTAGCATAAGGCACTCTGCTCATGTCCTCCACCTCACTAGGAGATTTTAGACAATCATTAACAAACAACTTTGTCCCCATTGAAATAGGAACACACAATGGTCTACAATCTTCCATGCTGATCCTATCCAACATAGTCTTCACATACTTACTCTGGCTTAACCAAAGTTTTCTATTAGCTCTATCTCTTTTGATTTCTATTCCCATAATGTACCTAGCTGCCCCAAGATTTTTCATCTCAAACTATGCTAACAACTGAGACTTCAAATCAGAAATTTCATATTCTTAATAATGAGAATACAATCATTGTCAAACTTGTAATACACACAATGATCAGATTTCAATCTCAGATAACCAATTGACAACACAAAGGCATCAAACTTCAAGTACCACATCCTAGGAGATTGCTTCAAACCATACAAAGACTTCTTTAGCTTGCAAACCAAATTTTTTTTTACCTTTCTCTATGTAATGCTCTGGATGTTACATGTAAATCTCTTCCTCCAATCACCATGAAGGAAAGTTGTCTTCACATCCATCTGTTCTACCTCTTAGTCATAAGCAGCTGCAAGAGATAACAAAAATCAAATGAATGTCAACTTTGTAATGGGAGAGAAATTTTTACCATAATCAATTCCCTCCACTTGAGAGTACCCCTTCGCAACTAGCCTGGCCTTGTACTTTTCAACACTACCATTTGTACCAAATTTCTTCTTGAACACCCATTTGCATCCAATGGGTTTCCATCCATTAGGAAAAGGCACCAAGTCCCATGTTTTATTCTTCTCCAAAGAAGCCATCTCATCTTCCATGGCCTCCTTCCAGGAACCTGCATCTTTCATGCCCCTAGCCTCTTTCACAGATCTAGGCTCATTAGTGTTAGCAAGCAAACCAAAAGCACAACTAGAATCAAGCAATGAATAACCAAACCTATCAGGTTGCTTTCTTGTTCATGTAGACCTCCTTAATGGTTGAGGTTGAGGTTTTGCTTCTTCTTCTTCGCTTTCACAACTACTAGATCTTTCGTCATCATCAGGTCTCATAAGGTCTATCAATTCAGTCTTCTTAGGGGTAGAGGGAAGTTGAACCACATCCTATTTCTTTTCTATCTGTTCTAGTTGTAAAACAATGGAAGAAGGTGTTATCTCTCTAAAGATAACACTTCTTCTATACAACACTTTTTCAGCCATAGAATCCCAAAGCTTGTATCCTTTCACACCGGCACCATAGCCAATGAAGATACACTTAATAGCCTTATCTTCCAATTTCATTTCTCCCTAGGCACATGTGCATATGCCTCACAACCAAACACATGAAGATGTCTAACTAAAGGCTTCTTACTAGACCACACCTCCATAGGTGTCTTACCAACAAGAGCTGATGTAGGAGATCTATTTACTAGATAGCAAGCAGTGGCTACAACTTTAGCCTAAAACTTTTGTCCGAGGCTTGCTTCACTAAGCATACTCCTAGCCTTCTCCATCAATGTCCTGTTCATCCTCTCTACAACTCCATTTTGTTGTGGGGTGTATGGAGTTGTCTTATGTCTTTCAATTCCTTGCTCCTTATAGAACTTATCAAACTCCGTCAAACAAAACTCACCGCCGTTATCAGTTCTCAAATACTTAATATTTTTACTAGTCTAATTTTTAGCAAAGACTTTAAACTCTTTAAACCGACTAAAGACTTCAGTCTTTCTTCTGATAAAATAAACCCATGTCCTTCTACTGTAATCATGTATGAAAAATACAAAATATACAGATTTAGAAATCAAAGGAACATTAACAGGACCAAACACATCAGAATGAATAAGATCCAGTACACCAGAAGATTTATGAGAACTAGAGTAAAACTAAACACAGATTTGCTTTCCATACATGCAATGTTCACAAAAGTCAAACTTGAGATTACAATCATTTAACCCCTCAACGAGGTTCTTATTTTTCAGGGTACGTAGACCCTTCTCAACAATATGGCCATATCTCAAATTCCATAACATACTCTTTTCAGCAGGAAGTTTAACTTCCAAAGCATGTATGCTACCATCAGAAAGTGTTACAATAGATTTCTTCACTGCTCATTCAAATGGTGGGGATGAAGTGACTGTAGCTCTTTTCTTCGAGTCAAAAGAACTATTGCACTATGAAGTGCATGCCTTCAGCTGAAACATAGTACCTCTCTGAGTACCCTTCGCAAGCACCATAGATCATCTAGTCATCTTGCATCCTTCCATCATTCAACATACTTACAGAAAGTAGGTTCTGTGCTAGGCCTGGGATGTGCATAACCCTAGTGATCCCCTTCACTCATCCATTAGGGAATCAGATTGAGACTCTTCCATGACCAACAATCTTCAGATAAGAATTGTCGCCCAGGTACACTCTTGCACCGTTGAACTTTTCATACTTCATGAACCAGTCTTGATGTGAGGTCATGTGGAATGATGCACTAGAATCAATCAACCACACATCATCATATGCATGGGTGGCCATGACTGTGATGAAGGCATCACCATCATCTTGTGACTTGTCAGAATCTGAATCAAGAGCATTCTTCTTCTTCTTTTTCTTCTCCTCTTTGCATTCCTTTTAGAAATGCACAGTGCCTTGGACTTTCCAAGAGATTTGGATCTCCCACGGGATTTGGATCTGCCCTTTTCAGCTTTCTTGTCCTTCTTCTTCCCTTTCTCTTTGGGTCTTCCACGAACCGCAAGAGCATCTTTGGCTGACTCAGATGTCTTTCTCTGCATTTCTTTAGATAACAGCAAAGATACTACTTTATCCATTGTGAAGGTGGTTGTAGTGCTTCCGATAGCCATGACAAGATGATCCTACAAATCTAGAAAAGAACAAAGTAGGGTCAGACATCGATCCTCCTCCATTTTCACACCCACGGATGTCAACTGTGCAACAATCATGTTAAAAGCATTCTAATGGTCTGCAACAGATCCTCTATCTTCCATCTTTAGAGAAAAAAAACTTCTTTTTTTGAAAGAGCTTGTTCACCAGGGACTTGGCCTGATAAACAGATCCCAGCTTCTTCCAAAGTTCTTTACCAGGCTTCTCCTCATGGACATTTAATAGGACATAGTCAGCTAGACAGAGTCTTATGAGACCCTTAGCCTTCCGATCTTTGGGGTCCCAATCAGCTTGTGACATTGTCATAGGTTTTGTTCCATCAACGGTTTCCCATAGGTCACGATCAACAAGTAGGTCTTCAATCTTGAGTTTCCACAACTTGAAATTTGTGCCATTGAACTTCTCCACCTCTACTCTTCCAGATGTGGTTGCCATCTCCTTCCTGTAACAAGATACAGAATACTCTGCACAGACTCCCACTCAACCTAACATTAGCTCAAAAAACCCCTACCCAGCAGGTAGAGCCAAAACTGACCAGGCTCTGATACCAACTGAAAGGAACCTAGGTGTGCAGAAATTGCTTCCTACACTAATCTAAAGAGAAGAGAAGAGTGCAAATTAAATTTTATCTTTATAGTTACATAATGTTAACAACAACAATGGAGATATTACAACAATACACATACACATAGAATTGAGATAGAAGAGAGAGACACAAGATATACGTGGGGAAAACCCTTATTGGTTGAAAAACCCCACACTCTAAAACCTACACAATGTATTATCAAAACTAAAATGGTTTAAAATAAACTTATAATGCAAGCTCTTAGGAGTCTTTGACACTCATATCTGGAGACAAACCGGTAGCATAACAGTACCTGTCAATCCTGTAATACATCTCCTCTACAAAGCACCTATTTATATAACAAATACAAGACAAAAAATGGCTCCACATTGAGATGGGCATCCAAGATGGCCTCATGCCCCAAAACCCATGCCTATGGACACTTGTCCAACATGGTAGGATGTTCCTAACACTTGTCAAGTCACCCCATCCCAAGGATGTCACCTATTTCCAAAATGGACTATGACAGATGCTCTTATGACTCTTACAACCATCATAGAATTTGTCATAGCTGTCATAACTTACAGGTATAACAGAATATATCATACACAGGGTATAAATAGAATATTCTCTTACAACATGTCATAGTCCACCTTGGGGCACCCAAAGATGCCTTTTTCAAAGATGCTCTTCGACACATGTCTTCACCTGTCATAGAATCTCATATTTCTGACTCTTAAATGTCATAAATTTGTCATAGGAATTTGTCATAACCATTTTGGTCAATATTCCCTTACACAACATCTAAGATATTGACACATGGAAAAATTTTCCTACCACTAAGTGGGATGCCTATCTCCTCATGTGAGGACAAAATCACATGTGGTCATATGCCATGTAGGATGACATATCACCATGCCAACTCCCACAATATGACAACATAGGATTTGCATCCAAATTATACAATAGGCAATAAATAAATAAATATAATGAAATAATATAAGGAATTACCAAGGTTGAGACACCTTAATTCCCAATAGTATAGGGGAGTAGATGGCCTAGGGAATCTTGTTCATACTAAGTTATGTATGGAGGGCTCCTAGAGAGGACCCTGAGACCATCCTTCATGATCTACTACACAGATAGGACTCCTCACAAGTAGAGTGGTGGCAAGATGCCTCCCACTAAAATAGAGAGAGGTGTCAAATGAAAGATGACTCCTTTATGAAAATCCTAACGAACTTGACAAAGTCATATGAACAAGTGTCAAGTTGTAAATGAACAACTAAGTAGGCTTAATAAACCTAAGTGTATGCATATATATACACCAACAAAGGTGAATTCATCACGAATTTTAATGATCTCTTTCAAAAAGCATATTACAGGATCAAAGCCGTATACTATTGCAGAAGATGCTGCCATGCAGGTATATTACTCATCTCTAGATCCATTAACAACTATGTTTGTTCGTAGGGTAAATCCTGACATTACAACGTTGTCAGGTGCATATGTGGAGGCAATTAAGATCAACATAGAGATGAAACAAGTAGGACACAGTCCTTTACCTAGTGCAGGGCCTCTTGCTTTGCCTAACCAGATGCAAAATGGCAATGGAACCTTAATGCATCATGCTCCAATGGAAAATCCCTTGCAAGTGTCACCAATTAGTGCAATTCCTCCTCAGGGAAATGGCCAAATGATTTAATATCGAGGATATGCTCTTGTTGATGTTAGATCCCATGGTAATGGTGGCTCTTTCTTTCCTCCTAGTCAAGATAATGTAGTGACTAAGGTGCAGGAAGAGAAAGAGGATATCAAAGAAATAACTTCTTAGCTGAAAAGACTAACTACTGAGGTGATAGTTGAGAAACTAGAATTTCTATTCTTAGGCTAACCCTCATAACCAGCAGAGTAAAGGATATAACAATGATAGAGGATATCTAGATAAAGGATATAAAAATGACAGAGGTTATAATGGTAATAATGTTTAGTGACCTCTAAGAGTCTGGAACACCATACTAAATAATGGAATGCTACCATCACCCTTAGATAATCAGGCACTTCTTGAACATAGGCATACACTAGTGTTAATCTAGTTGAAGCTGCATTAAATAATTGTTGCATAATTCATAACACTGTGCACATGCTGAGTTGGACTATCCATAGTTTAAAATTGTTGCTAGTATTATCTAGGTAGAAGTCCAAAACACTAAAGGACTAAATTTTCCTAAAGGAAATGAGCCAGTACCCTTGGGGTATGAGTCAACAATGGTCCTAGAAAGTTCCATGAGTCAGAGAGGACAAGGGAATACAGTGCATGAAAATTATACTCTTGGATGTGAAGAGACAACTTTAGCTTTTTAAGATTATACATTTCCTTTTGAAAGGGATAATGAACCTGAGCAAGAAGTAGACGAAGTCCATGTCTTTCAACAATTCCAGAGAGGGCATAACTACAATCTCAGAAGTAACAATAATAAGTCATCTGGACCTTTGGCAAGCTCTATTCCACCAAATAACTTCAACACTCATCCAGATGCAAATGCTAGCAACAATCCAACACCTCTGAGGGTGAATGAACATCATTTCAACTCATCAGCCACATTAACTAAAGGTATGAATGAGCTCACTGAATTTGATAGGTTAGTTACATACCTAGCTAATGAAATCAAAAGGATAAAGACTAGTCTATCTTTATCTAAGTTGTTCAAATCCCCAATGATTAAGAAGGATTTTCTCAAGTCTTTAGATGAGCCTATAGGAAAAGAGAATGTCCCTAGTGATATTCTACTTAGAGATCCTATACAAAAGGATATTCCCTCTAAGACTAAGGATAAAGGCCAAGTCGATATTGTAGATACTACACTAGTAGCATTATATAAGGGAAAAACTGAGCCTGCTCCCTTTCTTCTCACTTTAAGAATATTAGGGAAAATTCTTCATAACTTCTTGGTAGACTTTGGAGCCTCCACAAGTGTCATGCCACTATTTGTGTGTCAAATCCTAGGGTTGTCCCCTACTAAATCCCTAAAGAAGGTCACTCAATTGGATAAGTCTAAAGTTAGTGTCATGGGTGAGTTAACCCATGTCCACATGCAGTTAGCTTCTGATCCTAGAGTTTAGAGTTTCATTAACATATAGGTGGTGGATATCCTAGACACATATGGCATGTTACTGAGTAGGGAATGGGCCAAAACATTGAATGAATACATGGCTACTAACTTCTCACATATGTGGTTGTCTTGGAGTGGGCTATCTAATCAGGTCAGGATTAAAGCAGAGCTGAGAATGAGGCATATGATCACCAAGTATAATCAGAACAATGAAGTATTATACACCAATATAGAGCTAGGTGTGTATAAAATTAAGATTCCAGAGGTCACAGTGGAAGAAGTCATGATGTGCAATGATAGGTAGGAAAATAGTGAAGTAAAGGTAACTGTTAGAAATGAAAGCAACACTAATTCAATGGAAATCTGATTCAATATAAATTTCTGCAATCTTTAACTGTGTGTTATTAATGGAGATTGTAACACAGAAACAAAACTATGCTTCACAGAAATGTAAAATCAGAAATATGAACACATAACACAATGTTTAACATGGAGAAAACCATTTCGGGTAAAAAACTCCACATAGGAAAGAGGCCCAATGTTTGTATTAATCTGAAAATGATTTATAATACAACATTTCAACTCTCTCCACTAGTCTTCAATCTGACAGCATTCCAGGAACACCTGAGTACCTCAAATATGTATTGCAGCAACTAATACATGGAAAATACTTATAGAAACACTTTCTAACTCATCTTAGGCATTTACCTTCTCTCTCATGAGATTCCCCAATATACAAACATGAAATGCCATCTTACAAGCATCTTACACTTGTCCAAAAACAGCCATGCAAAGGTTAGGTGCCCAAGACTAAATCTAGCCTCTTATAGCATCTTATGACATGTCATAACTGTCATAGATTCCAGCAAAGAGTATCTTTCCAAGATAGGAACATTGGGCTAAATATAACAAATATACAACTAACATATCCATCATATGCGTCATAGAATCTCAAAATCTTATGACAACTTGCAGCTGTCATAGATTTACTCACCAAACATTATGACAGTTGTCATACATGCCAAAAATAGTATATTCCTCAAGGGAGCACACCTACCCTCATTTACATTGAGTTTTTACATCTACCAACTGTAAATGTCACTCCGTAATTGCCGCCGATAACTCCGAAATTATAATTGTCAATGAGACTACCTCATTCCCTTATGGGTAATTACAAATAACAAATAATAAATGGAATAAAATACAATATTGAAATTTACAAGGTAAATCACACCTTATTCTACCATTCTCCCACTTGACATTATACATTTAAATTAATCCATAGGAAAACAAATGAAATAATCAAGCACTAGAAACAAGGCCCATGGCCTCTATGCACCACACAAACTTCACTGTGCTCACAAGCTTGGTCAAAGAATCTGCAACATTCTCTTCAGTGTCTATCTTCTTTAGCTCAATCTCTCCATTTGCAACCAACTCTCAAACAAAGTGCTACTGAACATCAACATGCTTAGTCTGAGCATGATACATGCGATTCTTGGCCAAATAGATAGCACTCTGACTATCACAACCAATCTGAATGATCCTGTAATCAAAACCAATACCTATACACAGTCTCCTCAACCAAAATACCTCCTTAGAGACATGAGTAGTAGCCATATACTCTACTTATGTAGTGGACAAAGCAACTATGGGCTACCTCTTACTCATCCAACTCACTGCACCTCCAAATAGAGTAAACACATTGCCACTAGTGAACCTTCGACTATCCAAGTCACTTGCCCAATCTACATCAACAAAACCCTATATGTCCAAAGATTTATCAGCACTATTCATACTAGAATAAACCAAACAATGATCAAGATTACCTGCAAGATCTTCAAATACCCTCTTTGCATAGTTCCAATGCTGTCTACCAGGGTTAGACATAAATCTGCTCAAAACTCCCACTGCTTGGGCAATATCTAGTCTAGTGCAAACCATTGCATTCATCAAATCCCTATAGCACTAGCATATGGCACATTAGACATATCCTCAAGATCACCCTCAATCTTTGGACACATATCTAATGAAAGCTTAGTACCAATGGGTAAAGGAACTCTAACAGGGTTACAGTCCTGCAAACTAAACCTCTGCGCAATAGTATTCACATTCTTACTTTGTGACAACCAAAGCTTTCTATTAACTCTATCCCTCCTAACCTCCATTCCCAAAATATACCTTGCAGCACCAAGATCCTTCATCTCAAATGCACCTGAAAGTTGGCCTTTAAGCTCACTGATCATACCCTTAGTATTGCTGGAAAAAAAAAACATGTCATCAACATACAAAGCAATAACCAGTATAGAATCATCAACACAATGAATGTAAACATAGTGACCCTCCTTGCTTCTAACAAAACCCAATTTGAAAGAAAATGAGTCAAACTTTTGATACCACATTCTAGGGGATTGTTTTAGACCATAAAGAGACCTCTTTAACCTGTAAACCAAATGTTCTTTTCCTTTTACCTCAAAACTTGTAGGCTATTGCATATAAATTTCTTCTTCAAGATCTCCATGCAAGAACGCAGTCTTAACATCCATTTTCTCAATCTCCTAATCATAAGCTACAACAATGGATAAGAGAAATCTAATAGCAGTCAATTTAGCAACAGGAGAGAATATCTCACCAAAATCAACTCCCTCTCTCTAGGAGTAGCCCTTGGCTACTAATCTAGCCTTGTACTTCTCCAATGACCCATCTACTCCAAACTTCTTCTTGAAGACCCACTTACATCCTATGGCCTTTCTTCCTTTGGGCAAACAAACAAGATCCCAGTTGTTACAAGAGTCTAAAGCCATCATCTCCTGCTATATGGCTAGCTGCCATGACTCACTATCATCTACAGAAATAGCTTCCCTATAGGATCTAGGTTCATCGTTAGTACTCAATAAAGCATATACACAACAGAAATCTGGTGGGCTATACCTATCAACTGGATTCTATTGTCTTGTGGATCTCCTCAAGGGTGGAGTAAGAGACTCTACTCATTCTTCTCCATGATCATCTGTACCAACTTCTTCTGTCACAACAGATTCATCTTCATCAGAACTACTCAAATCTTCTTCTTCTTCTTCACCCCCTAATCCATTATTTTGTTCTTCTTGAGGTGCATCTTACTACTCTAAATCAAAGTGAACCTTCTTTACCTTTTCTTCTTTCTCTTTTGGCTACTCAGGTTCAGAAATAGCTCTAAGTTCCCTAAAAATAACATCTCTAGAAAAGATAATCTTGGGGGTTAGTGGATTCCAAAGCTTATAACCTTTGACATTATCACCATATCCAATGAATGTACACTTTTCAGCCTTTGGATCCAACTTAGATCTCTTTTCCTTAGGCACACGAACAAAAGCCTCACAACCAAAAACCCTTAAATGTGAAATAGAAGGTTTCTTACCTGTCCACACTTCATAAGGTGTTGAATCAAGAGCCTTACAAGGAGATCTATTTATCAAGTAGCAAGAAGTACACACAACCTCTTCCTAAAAGTATTTATCCAACTGTGCACCACTAAGCATACTTTTGGCTCTTTCCATAATTGTTCGGTTCATCCTTTCTGCAACACCATTATGCTGTGGTGTATACGGAGTTGTCTTTTGTCTGATTATACTTGCATGCTTGCAAAACTCATCAAATTCCTTAGAACAATATTCCCCTCCATTGTCAGATCTTAATATTTTTATCTTTAAACCTGATTGGTTCTCTACTAAGACTTTGAATTCCTTAAACTTAGTGAAAACTTCAAATTTATGCTTCATAAAATAAATCCATGTAAATCTGGATACATCATCAATGAAGGTTACAAAATAACAAGATTTTCTGATAGATTCATTATCCACAGGTCCAAACACATCCGTATGAATAATTTCTAACTTCTCTTTTGCTCTATTGCTTCCTAAAGGAAATGATTTTTTGTTTTGTTTACCAAACACACAATGCTCATAGAAATCAAAGTGCTCAATAGAATACGAGAAACCATCCAACAAATTTTTATTTTTAATAGTTTTTAATACATTATTGCTTGTGTGGCCCAATCTACGGTGCCACAACATACATGTATTTTTAGTATTAGCCTCAAATACATAGGAGGCATTATAAACTATAGGCTTCAAGCTTGAGCAGGTTTCCAAATCTCTTCCCCTTCAGTACCACCAAGTTCCCTCTCACTAATCTGGAGCCATGCTTGTCAAATGTCACATGCATTCCCAAATCATTTAACTTTGAAACTAAAATTAGGTTTCTAGATAATCCAGGAATATGCAAAATACTAGGGAGGGTTTTAATCCTTCCATCATTGAAACACAACAATACCTTTCCTTTCCTGACAATCGGATATGAAGAATTGTCACCAAGGTAGAAATTACCTCCAACATATTCTTCATATGTGGAGAACCATTCCTTATGCGAGGTCATATGAAACAAGCACCCTGAGTCAACTAACCAGTTTTCATCAAAAACAACATTACATGTAGAAAGTAAAACATCTTCACCTGCATTCGAGGACTTATCTGAAGTACTCTCCCACTATTTCTTAGTTTTTCTGCACTCCTTCACATGTCCCCTTTTACCATAGTTCCAACACTTAACTTTATTCTTTTTACCAGGAGTCTTAGACTGGCCCTTGGACTTGTCCTTAGCCCCTTACTGATCTCCTTTAGGTCCTTTTTCCTTAGACTTTCCCCTGACACTGAGTGCATCCCCAGAACTATCCGAACTCTTCTTCCTCAATTCCTATGTTAGTAGCACTAAAACAAGTGCATCCAACTTTAGATCTGCAAGGTTAGATGTGATAGCAAGGATAACATTCTCCCAAGACTCGGGTAAAGAACAAAGAAGTAAGATACATTTATCTTCCTCACTAACCTCAACATCTACTGAATCAAGCTGACTCTCTAACAAATTAAAAGAATTTAAATGCTTTGCAACTGATTCACCTTCTCGCATTTTCATGGAAAACAATTTTATTTTTAAATAAAGTTTATTTACCATACTCTTCTCTTGATAGATCTCACCCGACCATTTCCACAACTTATATGCAGTCTCTTCATTTTCGACATTCAATAGGACAGAGTCTGAAAGACACAACCGGATGGTTCCCTATGCCTTCTTATCTAGTCTATCCCACTCATCTTGAGAGACATCATCAAGTTTCTTCTTTGTTTGGACAGCCAACCATTGGTTTCTTTCTTCCAACAAATCTTCTATTTTTAGCTTCCACAATTCATACCCCATTCCATTGAACTTCTCAATGTCTAATCGAGAGGTTGATGCAATGATGGATGCAACCATAATAACAACACAAGATCTGCAAAACAAATGCAACCAAATCTCCCACTGTAGCTACAACTTCCACACTACCACCCAAGAGTCAAAGCTAGCTAGGCTCTGATACCAAATGGTAGAAATGAAAGCAACACTACTTCAATGGAAATCTGATTCAATATAAATTTTTGCAATCTTTAACTATGTGTTATTAATGGAGATTGTAACACAGAAACAAAACTATGCTTCATAGAAATGTAAAATTAGAAATATGAACACATAACACAATGTTTAACGTGGAGAAAACCCTTTCAGGTAAAAAATTCCACACAAGAAAGAGGCCCAGTGTTTGTATTAATTTGAAAATGATTTACAATACAACACTCCAACTCTCTCCACTAGTCTTCAATCTGACAACATTCTGGCAGCACCTGAGTACCTAAAATCTGTATTGTAGAAACTAATACATGGAAATACTTATAGAAACATTTTCTAACTCATATTAGGTGCTCACCTTTTCTGTCATGAGATTCCCCAATATACAAACATTAAATGCCATCTTACAAGCATCTTACACTTGTCCAAAAATAGCCATGCAAAGGTTGGGTGCCCAAGACTAAATCTAGCCTCTTACTGCATCTTATGATGCATCATAACTATCATAGATTCTAGAAAAGAGTATCTTTCCAAGATAGGAACCTTGGGCTAAATATAGAAAATATACAACTAACATATCCATCATATGTGTCATAGAATCTCAGAATCTTATGACAACTTGCAACTGTCATAGATTTGCTCACCAAACATTATGACAATTGTCATACATGCCAAAAATAGTATATTCCTCAAGGGAGCACGCCTATCCTCATTTACTTTGATTTTTTATATTTGCCAGCTATAAATCTCACTCCGTAACTACCGCCAGTAACTTCAAAATTACAACTGTCAATGAGACTACCTCATTCCCTTATGGGTAATTACAAATAACAAATAAGAAATGGAATAAAATACAATATTGGAATTTACAAGGTTAATGGAACCTTATTCTAACAGTAACCACTCCAAGGATAGATTGTCTAATTGAGTCTAATTATGAAATATCAGATGAATATGGAGGAAGTAGGTTAACTATATTTGAGGAATTTCTATCTAAGGAGATCTGAAGGTACCAGTTGCAAGGAATCCCACCCATGTAAACTTTGTTGGAGGGATGGTGTAGATTGCATGAAGCGCCACACTCAAAAACTACTTGTGCATTATGCTTAGAGCTAGTAAACAAAAAGGAACACCTATGTTCTAGGGGTAAATTGAGCATGTTCAGTAAAGTCCCCAAGGGGGTAGAATATCATATAAAAGAAACAAGTCATGCGATGACCAACCAAAGTTATAAGATTTAGGAGAACAAGCCTGAAGTAGTCCATTCTTCCTTAGTAGATGTCATAGTGGAATAAATTGAAGTTTCATACATTGACATTCTATCACAACTCAATTTTTGCATTCTAATTTGAAAATTAAAAATACAAATAATATGGACACCATTAAAAAATTAAGGATAAGATTATCATTACAATAACAAGAGTGGATGATGCATTATCATTGAACAAAGAAGGTGGAGGATTCATTATCATTAAACAAAGAAGGTGGAGGATACATTATCATTAAACAAAGAAAGTGGAGGATGCATTATCATTAAACAAAGAGAGTGGAGGATGCATTACCATTAAACAAAGAGAGTGGAGGATCATTAAAAAACAGAGATGGAGAATGGACTTTTTCTATAAAATGCCTAGAATTGTAAGGAAGAGGGGACTCATCTCTTGTTTGGAGGGCTGGAGTAAACTGTAAGAACTCTCCTCTCCCCAATCTTGATTCCTTTCCTTTGAATTCTCTATTTTTTTTATTAAGATGAATTGTTATACTAGTATGCTTGTTGTTTATAGTAGTCTAGTAAGAGAGAATTGATGCATAATTTTAATTGTGATGGTTGATAGTTTATGAAGTTGTCATTTTGGTTCATACAATTCACGTGCTTTCTGTACACCTTTACATTGCCTATGTTTTACATCTAATAAAGCTTGTGTTTCTTACATACCCTATTCTGAAGCTCTCACATAGGCCAGGGCACTTGCAATTACCTCTTCTCACCAAAAGCCCTCCCGTTATGCTTGGATAGATGTCCATACCCTGTTTTGAGTGCCATTTTGGGCATAGTACGCTGTCCAAGGTTTTGCTTTCTAATTTTACGCCTGCCAAATCCATTGGCTTGAAAGTCCCTAACTCTGTTTCAACGAATCCATTTTGTGTGGTCCTATAATCATTGTATTTCAAGAGGCAACGCTTCTTAAGGGATTTCGTCTAGCAGTTCACATATCCCTTGATCATTGCAGTCTATGAGACCGTAATTTCTTTTAGGCGTTTTGTCGAACAGTTCAAGTGTATTGTCTATACTTTTCCATTTCACACACAGGTCTACCAAGTCACTCTCAATGACAAGATCTAACAAAGATCTCCTTTTTGTCATGATTGATGTAGGCAGGTCATGGAATCCAATTGAATGTTTCTAAAGCATTTTTATCAAATCCATATTGTGCATATCCTGCGATCATACTTCTTTTAGGGATCCCATGTGCTTTGCCTATACTTCCACAATGTGTTTATTGGTCCACCAGAACAATTTCAATCATAATATCTGAAAAGAATTTCCCCTTCCATCATGCTTTGACAGAAGTCCATACCCTATTCTTAATCACCCATTCGGCATAGGAAGGGAAGACTTTGGCATAGGTTTTGGTTTTTGGCCTTACACCGGCTAATTATATTTGCTTGAAAGTTTTAAAAGCCTTTTTCAAACCATCTTGTGAAATCTTGCAATCATTGCATTCCTTGAGGTGACAATTCTTTGAAGGATTTTGATGTGCTAGCCAAAATCACCCCTTCTGTTATGCTCTAAACCCATACTCTGTGCTTAAGCACCATTTTGGCACAGGCAGGGAAGACATTGACATAGGGTGCTCACCAAGGTTGAGGAGTTGGTCTTTACACAGCCAGTCACGCCATTTTGGCACAGGTTGGGAGCACACTGGCAAATGTGAATTGAATGGGTTGGAGGCTCATTCATTGCATTTGGTGAAACACTGTATGAGATTTTGTCAAATGTGAAACACTTATTATTTTTCGTCTAATAACCTGCATTTTTAAGAATGCACTTTCACAAAGTAAAAAAAAAGTCCACTCTTTCATCCCTCATAGGCAATTTGCATTTGCCACAGGCACTAAGCATATTAACATGTATGTCAAGCACAGAAGTTTGATATATGCTCATAAAGTGTTTGACTACATGAAAGAATGATATATATATAGAGTTTGTGGGTAAAGAAGAAGAATCAAAAGCTAAAATATATATATTTACTACAATCCTTTAGAATTTATAGTATACTGAAAATTCTCCCTTCCATTTGATTCATCCTTAAAAAAATTGATTTGATTTAATTTTAAAAAAATTGTGCATGGCCATATGACTATAAAATTAAAGCCCATGCAGAGTTGATGCACAGTGTACATGTTCACATGGTGTACATCCATGTTGGTTTGATTGTGGCTACATGTTTGTGTGTGTCCTACACATGTCACACATGAATGCATGTAGATACATGGGGAAATTTGTGGCAGTTTCTAAAATACTCTAGGAAGTATTATATTTTTATATATATCTAGTGTATGATGTTTCTCTCTTTAACCATGATATTTCTTAGCATTTGAAGGCCAGATTTGAATGGATTACTTTAAGGGAATAAAAGTGTATATCTTGTATTGCTTTAGCACTTGAGTTGACCTATTTGGTACATAAACCAACTCCTACCTAGCATCCTGTTGATGATTACAATATACAACCTTCTGGCCCTCCTTCTAGCGCCAGAAAACTGTTGATGATCGTTTTGATGCAATCATAACAATAAGTTAAAATTCACATGAAATGAACTGAAACTATACTTGAAAGATAAGAAGGAATCATTTGAGATTCAACTAATCCCAAGTCTACAATGGTTCGATTGGACAAGTTCAGTTGGTCAATGTGAAGCTGTAATGTTCAAGGGGCCTTACGTAGTTTAGGTTTCGTTTGGTGGCTCACTGGACTAAGAATATGCAACAAGATCATGAGATATGTCAATACTTTTCATTCCTTTGCATAAAAGTGATACTGTGCTGCAAGTTTTAGATGGTTTTCTTGATTTATTGCAGCTTTCTTCTTCATGTACTTATGAAAACTGTCTACTTAGACTCTGTTATGCATGCTTCTTCAAATTTGAGACAATTTCCTTTAGATTTCTACGTTTTCAGCTAAATATTTCAGATGGGTTGGGAAAAGTTAGAAAGATCTAATCTATACCTCATTTAATCTACTAAAGGATCTAATTGTTTCTGTTATGCACTATGTAAATACCACAGTAATTTGATCAAATCCACAGTAAAAACCCTAAATGTAAGTTCTGAGCATTTTCACAAACATACATTTAAAATTGCAAGCTCTCAAAGAAGATATTTCAAAACACAAAGAAGAGCAGGAGAACACTCAGAAGATAGATGCAGAACTCCAGATTCTATTGTATTAGAAACGAATAGTCATACATGATTTACAATGTAGGAATGACTCTTAGTTTCATTGATCATACTACAGAGAACTTACAAGCTTTACAGATACAGTAAGGCAGCCAGACATTCCACGTGCACCTTACTGCAGACAAACAAGTGACCTCCTTCTTCTACTCTAAACTATGCCCAAAAAGGCTCTACAATTCTGGCAAAATCCTAAAATCCCTGTGTGTTATCCTAGAATCCCTGTTGTCCAGTATTACAGTGTAGAGAGGCACAATATATAACATTCTGATTGTCCTCACTACAGCAAAAACCTAACTGAACTCCTGGTTCAAGCCCCTGGTTACAGCAATAAATACAGGTGAACCAGCTCTCAAAAATATCTCTGAGCAGTGTCAAATCTGGGCAAAATATTGCCCCTTCTGAGAAGTTCCGGCAGCTGGGTAA
This sequence comes from Cunninghamia lanceolata, assembly GCA_027924645.1. Lineage (NCBI taxonomy): Eukaryota > Viridiplantae > Streptophyta > Pinopsida > Cupressales > Cupressaceae > Cunninghamia > Cunninghamia lanceolata. Next base: position 2,978,416 of record BSBN01000665.1, read on the forward strand.
TAACTTCTGTTTGTCTATTGTAGTAACGCCTCCAGCTGCAACTCTGTCCTTTACTTGAATGGCACTTCATCCTTATCTTCTTGCTCCTGAGATCAGATTTCCTTCCTCCATGAGGTCACTGTGTTGACTTTCTAGCTGCTTCCTCAACTGCAAGCCTGCAAGACAAGACAAGCAATAAGTTTCACATTTATCACATAAACAGTAGGAAATTAAAATAAGCATTTAAATCCAGGTGACTGCGCAAGATTGTGGAAATCGGATCAGAAATCCCCTCAAAACGCGTCAAAAATGCGTTCAGACTGCTCAAAATTCACCGGGTCAACCATCGCTGACCAAAAAATGCCAGAGGCGCCAAAAAAAACACTTTAAAACTCCACCGCTTCATTTCCCGCCCATCGGCATGATCATCGCCATCGGCGTGTCAAAAAAAACACTTTGGTCGACATACTTCATCATCATGATATTTCGCTTCTACATATTGGGGAAAAGAACAACATCATCATCATCATCATGTTGAAGAAGAATAGGAGGATATGAATATGATCATGCTACCGAGGAAAGGAAAATGATGGTGACGTCATCATGATATTCGGGCTTCATTGAAATGCTAAGGATGACGTCATCATCATGTTCAGTTAAGGTCAGGGGATAACTGTGATATCAGGTCACCTAAGGAGCATGATCAGGATGATGAACGTAATATGATCCTCTTGCGGCCAAGGTAACCTTCTCGAAAGATCAGGATGATGAGGATCATCATCATATTTGGGGCTTCTGTCGAACATAGAATAAGACATCATCATCATATTCGTGAACCGGATCGTGCTTTGGAAAATATCCTGCCGAAGGGAAAATGTGACGATGATGATCATCAGGATATTTTCAAAAGGTTGTATTTCATCGGCAGGAGGACTTTACGAAATATCGGGTGAACAAACAAGATCATGAGGATCTTGACAACAGGACAAGATAAAACAATATGATGATGACCCTCCTCATTGAATTATCATGATGACGTCATCATGATATTTTGTCTTCGAAGCACAAGGATGAGTTGAGGTCATCATGATATTTGCGCTAGGGTGATATTGTAAAATATGATCATGCTGTTTGAGGAATGAAATATCACCCTCCTCTGAATAGATAGGGTGATCATCATGATATTGCAAAAAAGGCGATCAGGAGGATAAAAAGTCGTCATCATCATCTTTCGAATTTCAGCAAATATCATGATGATGACGCTCCGATAGGTTTATAGCATGCGCATGTAAATATGCCGATGATGAATTTTCTAAGTCAGGGTGATCCGATATTATCAGCATGATGCTTAAATTTTAGGCGATGCAAAGATATCATGATGATGCTTGCGATACAAAGACCGCTCGACGGGGAACTTACCTTGACTTAAAGTTGATGTCATCATGATATTCGGGCTTCAGGATATTATCGGGGGGGGGGGTCAAATATCATGATGATGATGTTCTTCATGTAACCAAAACCGAGTTTATAACGTATGACCCTCCTAAAAAATATCAGGATGATGCATAATGCACATAAGGCCATTTGACGGGTAAAAAGCACTGCCACCTAAGATTGACGTCCGGATATTGCGACTGCATGATTTCTATCGGGTGATAGACCAAGATCATGATGATCTTGACAACATGACTTAGGATATAAAAATATGATGATCCTCCTGCGAATATCAGGTTTGACCAAAACTTTGACCGTGCATAACTTTCACATATGGAAGAATTTTCGAGTGAAGTAAAAGGCAAGCCTACATGGAATTTCAAGCCCTTTCTAAATATGAGGTCATAGAAACAAAATATGAACTTTGACAAACTGACCTCATGATGATGACCTACCTTATCCAATATCATGATGATGATGCACCTAACCTTCATTTTTACCAAACCGCCAGAAAGCAGAAAAAACACAAGCAGAAGCAAAAAGCAAACATCAGCAGGGGTCCCCATTTTGCTAAGGAGCATAATGGGGCGTGTTGTGAACATCACAACAACTAGCAACCAAAAACAAAACAATTAAATTCAGAGTGTTCAAGGAAACTAGATGAAATGAACTCATAACTTCCAACTATCTTTTCCTGCAAATTACTATTCAACTTGAGACTCAAAGTATTCAATAAAGATGCATGAATTTCCATTTTCAGTTTAGTTGTGTGCATGTGATTAATTATCCTCATCTTGAAGATCGGTTGAACAAACCAGTGACTGACATTAGCCTACGTAGGTGAGGATATTCCCTCATAGCCGACCGGATAGAGCCTTGCTGCCAGCGAGCATCTATAGCCCCGGCAAGGTTATCGTTACAATTCTCCTAAGTAGAGCCCCACTGCCAGCGAGCGTCCATAGCCCCGGTAGAGTTACTTAGATGGCTTAATCTGGATTTTCAGTATAATCCGCTTTATTCATTTATTTATTTATTTTTTTGTTTTCTAATTTTGAAAGATTTCATAAGATATAGCAATTTGTAACTTCATGATGCAAGGAGTGGACACTTGCTGAAATTAAGCTGAGAATTGTAATGGTAGCAAGGGTGACCTCTGATTTTTCACCTAATATCTACACTGGTATGTTCAACAAACCCAAGGATTTTAGGTGTGTCATCGTGAGAAACCTGCTTCGAATTCTCAATCACATTTATTGAATACAAAACTTCAGAAAATGAACAACTCTCTTCATTCATGACAGTGACAGGTTATGTGTAAATTGCAAATGGTTAACCTGAATATCCTAAATTATATACTGTTTTGAATGGTTGCTAGTTTTGCTCCTTAATACTCTATAGTAAAATAAAGATCCCTGCTGAGGAGACAACAAACAAACCAGACAAACAGGCTGTACAAACAACACAACAAAAGAAAAACTGTACAAACAAAAAGAAACAAAAAGCACAAACAAACAGAAGACAAGCTATACAAACAGCTAACCTAAAGGAAAACAGCAAAAGAAGAACACAAAAACAAAAACAACTACCCTACCAGACTATATACAAGCCTCTACAAGGCAATTAGAAACCCAGGAAAAAGACCCAAAAACACCCCTACTTGCATATTTCTTTAGGTTGTGCAGGAGTAACAGGGTACTAGTTATGGTCCTCATTCTAGCAGATTTATCTTTAAATTCTGAAAAAAATTCTGATATTCTAGATTCATTGTGTTTATCAGAATAGCTCTTAATAACTAGTAACTGAGGCAACTCATCGGGTTTATGATTAATCCATATGCATGTCCTATCTCCTGAATTTCCATAATCAAAATAGCATCTATCATTGTTTACTAAGGAAAGGAAAGAGACAACCTGATGTGCCTTTAGCTCTGTGGAACACACTTGTTTATTAATAGCTGGCTCTTCATTTAGCTCTGCATTTTCATTGCCCAGCTCTATGTCTAGTCCTTTTTCAAGTTGAGAGAGAAATGACTCTAGATGTATCATTTCTTCATCTTCATCCAGCTTTGTTCCTTCATTCTGGATGTTCAGTTTATCCTCAAATTTAGCACACCTCTCAATGTTCTCATTAGTTTCCTGCACATCAGCACTTAAGTAAGTATCCTCATCATCATAATCTGACATACAGAAATTAATCATTTCTAAATCACTTGAGAGTAAAGGTGGGACGACATCTTTTGATTGACAGGAGTACTCCCCTATTTTATTTTCAACATAGCATGGGGGTGATGCCTGATTGTGCACGACAGCAATATGATCCTCTGTATCCTCTTTTTTCAAGAATTGTTCATCAGATGACTCACATTTATCATTCAGTGAAGAGTCTAATCCTATTGACCTGCAACAATCTTGATTTTGATCTTTTAATTCAAAGAAGTCAGTCGTAACACTAGGATTTACTTTCTTTTCTATGACTTCATTAGTTGCTGTAGTGGGAACTTCATCAGTTTTAATGCATTTTAATTTTGCCAATGCTTGTTTACACTTCTTTGCCAAATCATGTTCGTTAAAACTATTCAGGTCAGATCCTGAGGTTTCTTCTTGACAAATATTCCTTAGTAGTTCTATATATTTATCAAACGTATCAAGATGAACCTCACTTTCCTTTTCTTTTTCATTAAATCCTTTTTGCTTATTATCTAGAAAAGGGACATGAGCTGTGATTTCTTCTCTACATTTTTTAGGATATTTATACTTTTCACTAACTTTAATCACAGCCGGATCCTGACGAAAAGACAGATTTTTTTTCTTACCATCACATGATTCCTGCCAAGAGATCTTATTATCCTTTATTCCTAGCATTGGTTCCATCTTTGTATCCTCTACACATTTAACGACCGTTGCTGCTGCATCCTCCTGTCGCTCAATAATCTCCTCATTTCCCTGCCAACTTTCAGCCTTATACACATCTGAGAGAGAGATTAGTCCTTTCAAATATAAATCTAATTTTGTAAGGAAAGCTATACAATTAAGCTCACCATGCTCTGCGGACTTATGTATCCTACACCTTCCAAATAAACCATAGCTATATAGATTTTTAGGATAAAGCTGGTTATTCAAAGCTTTCTGAAATGAAGGAATGTCAACTTGAAAACTATCCCTATATGAGTCCATTGAAAATGGGACCCTCTTTCAACTCTCTTTTTTTTATGAGATATAACATATCTCAGAATATTAACCCTAAACCAAATCTGGCCCTCCTTCTAACACCAGAAAATTGTTGATGATTACAATATACAGCCTTCTGGCCCTCCTTCTAGCGCCAAAAAACTGTTGATGATCGTTTTGATGCAATCATAACAATAAGTTAAAATTCACATGAAATGAACTGAAACTATACTTGAAAGATAAGAAGGAATCATTTGAGATTCAACCAATCCCAAGTCTACAATGGTTCGGTTGGTCAAGTTCAGTTGGTCAATGTGAAGTTGTAATGTTCAAGGGGCCTTACGTAGTTTAGGTTTCGTTTGGTGGCTCACTGGACTAAGAATATGCAACAAGATCATGAGATATGTCAATACTTTTCATTCCTTTGCATAAAAGTGATACTGTGCTGCAAGTTTTAGATGGTTTTCTTGATTTATTGCAGCTTTCTTCTTCATGTACTTATGAAAACTGTCTACTTAGACTCTGTTATGCATGCTTCTTCAAATTTGAGACAATTTCCTTTAGATTTCTACGTTTTCAGCTAAATATTTCAGATGGGTTGGGAAAAGTTAGAAAGATCTAATCTATACCTCATTTAATCTACTAAAGGATCTAATTGTTTCTGTTATGCACTATGTAAATACCACAGTAATTTGATCAAATCCACAGTAAAAACCCTAAATGTAAGTTCTGAGCATTTTCACAAACATACATTTAAAATTGCAAGCTCTCAAAGAAGATATTTCAAAACACAAAGAAGAGCAGGAGAACACTCAGAAGATAGATGCAGAACTCCAGATTCTATTGTATTAGAAACGAATAGTCATACATGATTTACAATGTAGGAATGACTCTTAGTTTCATTGATCATACTACAGAGAACTTACAAGCTTTACAGATACAGTAAGGCAGCCAGACATTCCACGTGCACCTTACTGCAGACAAACAGGTGACCTCCTTCTTCTACTCTAAACTATGCCCAAAAAGGCTCTACAATTCTGGCAAAATCCTAAAATCCCTGTGTGTTATCCTAGAATCCCTGTTGTCCAGTATTACAGTGTAGAGAGGCACAATATATAACATTCTGATTGTCCTCACTACAGCAAAAACCTAACTGAACTCCTGGTTCAAACCCCTGGTTATAGCAATAAATACAGGTGAACCAACTCTCAAAAATATCTCTGAGCAGTGTCAAATCTGGGCGAAATATTGCCCCTTCTGAGAAGTTCCGGCAGCTAGGTAATAACTTCTGTTTGTCTGTTGTAATAACGCCTCCAGCTGTAACTCTGTCCTTTACTTGAATGGCCTTGACTTTTTCGCACCTCATCCTTATCTTCTTGCTCCTGAGATCAGATTTCCTTCCTCCATGAGGTCACTGTGTTGACTTTCCAGCTGCTTCCTCAACTGCAAGCCTGCAAGACAAGACAAGCAATAAGTTTCACATTTATCACATAAACAGTAGGAAATTAAAATAAGCATTTAAATCCAGGTGACTGCGCAAGATTGTGGAAATTGGATCAGAAATCCCTTCAAAACACGTCAAAAATGCGTTCAGACTGCTCAAAATTCACCGGGTCAACCATCGCTGACCGAAAAATGCCAGAGGTGCCAAAAAAACACACTTTAAAACTCCACCGCTTCATTTCCCGCCCATCGGCATGATCATCGCCATTGGCGTGTCAAAAAAATAGTTTGGTCGACATACTTCATCATCATGATATTTCGCTTCTGCATATTGGGGAAAAGAACAACATCATCATCATCATCATGTTGAAGAAGAATAGGAGGATATGAATATGATCATGCTGCCGAGGAAAGGAAAATGATGGTGACGTCATCATGATATTCGGGCTTCATTGAAATGCTAAGGATGACGTCATCATCATGTTCAGTTAAGGTCAGGGGATAACTGTGATATCGGGTCACCTAAGGAGCATGATCAGGATGATGAATGTAATATGATCCTCTTGCGGCCAAGGTAACCTTCTTGAAAGATCAGGATGATGAGGATCATCATCATATTTGGGGCTTCTGTCGAACATAGAATAAGACATCATCATCATATTCGTGAACCGGATCGTGCTTTGGAAAATATCCTGCCGAAGGGAAAATGTGACGATGATGATCATCAGGATATTTTCAAAAGGTTGTATTTCATCGGCAGGAGGACTTTACGAAATATCGGGTGAACAAACAAGATCATGATGATCTTGACAACAGGACAGGATAAAACAATATGATGATGACCCTCCTCATCGAATTATCATGATGACGTCATCATGATATTTTGTCTTCGAAGCACAAGGATGAGTTGAGGTCATCATGATATTTGCGCTAGGGTGATATTGTAAAATATGATCATGCTGTTTGAGGAATGAAATATCACCCTCCTCTGAATAGATAGGGCGATCATCATGATATTGCAAAAAAGGCGATCAGGAGGATATAAAGTCGTCATCATCATCTTTCGAATTTCAGCAAATATCATGATGATGACGCTCCGATAGGTTTATAGCATGTGCATGTAAATATGCCGATGATGAATTTTCTAAGTCAGGGTGATCCAATATTATCAGCATGATGCTTAAATTTTAGGCGATGCAAAGATATCATGATGATGCTTGCGATACAAAGACCGCTCGACGGGGAACTTACCTTGACTTAAAGTTGATGTCATCATGATATTCGGGCTTCAGGATATTATCGGGGGGGGGGGGGGGTCAAATATCATGATGATGATGTTCTTCATGTAACCAAAACCGAGTTTATAACGTATGACCCTCCTAAAAAATATCAGGATGATGCATAATGCACATAAGGCCATTTGACGGGTAAAAAGCACTGCCACCTAAGATTGACGTCCGGATATTGCGACTGCATGATTTCTATCGGGTGATAGACCAAGATCATGATGATCTTGACAACATGACTTAGGATATAAAAATATGATGATCCTCCTGCGAATATCAGGTTTGACCAAAACTTTGACCGTGCATAACTTTCACATATGGAAGAATTTTCGAGTGAAGTAAAAGGCAAACCTGCATGGAATTTCAAGCCCTTTCTAAATATGAGGTCATAGAAACAAAATATGAACTTTGACAAACTGACCTCATGATGATGACCTACCTTATCCAATATCATGATGATGATGCACCTAACCTTCATTTTTACCAAACCGCCAGAAAGTAGAAAAAACACAAGCAGAAGCAAAAAGCAAACATTAGCAGGGGTCCCCATTTTGCTAAGGAGCATAATGGGGCGTGTTGTGAACATCACAACACATCCATCAGCCATTTGCTACTTTTAGTCATTACAACCTTAACAAAAACTTATGCACAAATTATCTCTTGAATGATTTCAAATTGTGATAAATTTTCTTTGTAGTTTAGGGAAGAGGACCAAGTAGTGGTGTACCCTAACTTCATGCCTCTCAAAATCATACATGGCAATTTTGAATCATTACAAAATTTTTACAGTAGCTTACTTGGCAATGCCCTTGCTTATAACTATTCTTTTGTGGATCTCTTCATATCCCTAAGAGATAATTTGCCATCTAGCTCATAAATAAATTTTCTCAATATCAATGATTTACTTCTCCATCACAAGCAATCCTTACATCCTCAACAAATAGACCCTATCTATTGTACTTCTCATCTAGGGGCTTCTCATCATGTCTATATGTGAGATCTTTAACTTTTTTTTCTAAAGGAGGAATTACCTTATCCTCCCTTTAGTATCATAACATCTACAAGGTGTTTGATCAAAACTAAATATCTTAATCATGTTACCAATTGTAGGGATTGACATGAAACTGTAATTTTCACCTATGAGTTTTAATAGGTTAGATAGAATTCTCCCTATCTTTTACTTAATATTGATGTAATGAATTAGACCATTGAAAATATATTTCATATGGAAGCACATCCTTTGAAATAATGTGGGAATCAATTATTGTACCTTCAACTTATATGAGAGTTTTCTTTGAATATAGCTCTGAGTTATCTGCTAGCATCAAGTGCATAAGAACCATGTGTTTCTTGTGAATTCTATTATGCTATAGGGTACACTTACCACTACAATTACACTATCATAATTATTGTCATGAAGATCTCTAAAAGTAATGTGTAGTGAGATTTTAGAGTGAGTCTCTAATTTGTAAGGGGAGGAGGAAAACTCATGGTCACACAAATAGCATTGGTGAAGTATGATACCATGTAAAAGTTCCCTTTGACTTGACCCTTGATAACTATTGTTTCAATGTTGCTATTTAATCATGTCCCTATAATTTGGGATAACCTCCTTTTCCATAATCATGAGTAGGGAAACCTAAGATGCATTCAAATCTTAATAGCATCTTTCTCACAAACAGGTTCTGTATTAAAAATCATTTCTTAATTATCATATCATCTTAGATTGAAAGCTTAAGTATCCTTTCCAATTTATGTTTATGAATAACTTGAAGTGAATTATTTGTATGAATAATCAAGAATGTGAAAGTATGAGTGAGTAATTTGGTTTGTGAATGTATGCAAAGACGCTGCATGGTTGAATCTTGTTTCTACTCTATAAATTGTTAGAAGAATCCTAAGAATTAGATAAATATTATTATGTGGGATTAGAATTCTAAGTATGAAATATAAAATTTTCTTCAGTTGCCTTGGTCGATAACACTCTTTTCATAATATAAAATTATAGATAATATCTGATTTATGAATTAGCAAGCTTGTTAAGTTTATCTGTTCATCAAAAGTCATATTGCTTCCCAAGGATTATTCGGAATTTGTTCATATTGTATTTGGAATTGTATTTGAAGAACAAAGTTATCAGTTAACCCTAAGTTTATGAGTGGTCTTAACACTATTAGTTTTGTATATGTTGATATTGTTCTATATATGATACTTGCTCAAGCTAGTTGTTCCCGTTAATGTCCTATAAACTAGTATCTTTTCTTTATGCATGTTCTTCTTTCAATTTAGTTAGGTAAAGTCTATTGAAATAATGATTACCATGATGCTCATTTGGAAAACACTTCAAGCATACTAACAGAAAATGAGGTTTATTAACACACGAGTATAGATCGGGGAGGACATGTGAAATGTCAGATAGGGCAACTAGGCCGATCTAGAAATGCTATCTATCATATGCTCTCACCTCGCCCTCACAGATCATGGTGAAAGTACTAGGGGATCAGGAACGGACTTAGTCATGAAAATTACCTAAGTTGGCTTGGGGGAGTAAATTAGATTTCATTGGTAGACACCTTATAAGGATTCCTCCACACTAGGACTAACTAACAAACACCCCTTTAGGTGTTTGTGGTAGTAGACTAACATCCATTCTTGTTTCACCAAGTGGGTGGTAGCCGATGAAGAACTGTCTGGGGCAGGGAATAACCCTAGAAAGTGCTAGGTACCCGCTCATAGTTACATCAAACATAGTGCAAAATAGAACTACATGTTCACATTCCTTGCGTTAGTCACATCCTAAAAAGGGGGCCTTAATCCCATGGATACAGGGTATGTAGGTAGTCTAGATGGCAAAGGATGCCCCCAGTACTCAGGTCCCCTGGATGTAGGGAGTCCTACAATTAGCATCGTGATCTTAATTCTCTACGTAGTGATTACTGAGTTGTGTTAACATGAGATTGTTAAGTTAATTTTGTGCAGATGATAAGGATACAGTTACTAGAGGAGAAGCAAGCTATTGAAAAAGAATGCAAGATGTAATGCATGACTTAAGGTATGAACTGATCCATTGTGCTTCTAGGTTATCTTACATAATGTACCTTCTCTCTTAATGTATTCTCTCTTCACTAGATTTAAAATTGGTAATCTTTTAAGAACCTGATGATTCTAGGAAACTAAATTTCAAGTTTTATCGCATTGCTATAGCATACATTAAGCACTTCTAGAAGAATTTCACATTTCCTATATCTGTCAAATCAAAATTTTTCTTCATTGGTATTTTTGAAATCAAAGTTTAATGTTATTTGATTTAGGATGCGTCAAGTCCTTACACATTCATAATAGAATATCTCAAATAGATTCCTAGTCACATAACATCATGATGCTTGAACATCTAGATACCTCAATCTCTGAAAAATAAGGGATGCATGTGCAACATAAATCACCATCTGCTTTGAAGTGAATTCTAGATGGAATCATGACCAAAGCTAAGAGGAAGAAAGGTCCAGATAAGGATCCACCTGAAGATAAGTCATGGATATTAAGATTTGATGGATTCAAATCTAAGCAGGGTGTTGGCATGGGAATTGATCTCATTAACCCACAAAGAAAATAATTTTTAGTTGCCTACAGGTTACAGTTGCATTGCATGAATAACGTAGCGGAATATCAAGCCTTAATTCATGGCTTGCTATTTTCATTGAAGAAGGTTAACATCTTTCATGTCTTTGGAGATTCAAAGATGGTAGTTAAACAAGTAAGGAACGTATATTCTTGCAACTACAAGCAATTATGTAGTTATAGGTATAGGGTTTGGGATTTCATCAAGATCTTTGATACTTTTAATATCACCCATGTCCCTAGGAAGTTTAATCACTGAGAATATGCTCTAGCCATAGCTACCAGTATGTTAGAACCATTAAATATATCAGGGATGAAGAGATTTTCTATTGAACTGGTATCAACACCATTCGTCCTAGATAATGTCACCAATTTCCAAGTGTTTGAGGATGATCAACACATCCTAGATTTCATTGGCAATAGAGATATTTTTGAAGCCATGTAATTGATGAACATAACAGAGATGATTTAGTATTGGATGAGGAGGACATTATCAACATGCAAGACAACAAGATTCCAATAGGAATAATAGAATTGGAAAGGTTGTTTGATCTGGATGGTGTAGTCAAGCAAAAAGACCTTCCCAAAGCATATGGGGTAGATTATGAACCTATCAACATAGGTGAAGGTTCATAAGTCAAGAATGTTTTGATTAAAAAGGTATGCACTCCTAAAGAAAGAGCATGAATAACTCAAGCTCTAAAGGACTCCATTCATGTGATAGCGTGGACATATGATGAACTTAAAATGTATGATACTTCAATCATAATGCATACCATTCCATTGAAATATAATGCAAACCCATTTAGGCAAAATTAGAGGCTAGTGAATGCATTACTGGAGCCTCTCATATTTGAAGAAATCAATAAATTGATAGCTATGAGGATAATTTTCCCTGTCAAACACTCCACTTGGGTAGCTAACATAGTGCCAATGCACAAAAACAATGGTGACATCCGACTATGTGTAGACTTCAGAAACTAGAACAAAGCATTTGAAAAAGATAATTACCCTCTACCTTCCCTACATGAAGTATTGTAGATGGTAAATGGAGCCCAGTTGATGTCCTTTCTAGATTGTTTCTCAGGGTATAACTAGGTTATAATGGACAAGATAGATAGATTGAAGACTACATTCACATCAAAGTGGAGAATTTTCACTTACAGAAGAATGCCCTTCGGTTTGATAAATACAGGTGTAATATTCCAATGAGCCATGTATATAGATTTTTGAGGATTAGTGGGTTAGTACATTATTATGTACATGGATGACTTGACTATATTCTATAAGGTCAGAAAGGATCACATTGGTGACCTAAGAAGAGTATTACATGTTGTAAGTATGGGCCTAATTGGTGTTCTCATTGATGTCAACATACTCCTGTTGCATTGATGATTAGGATTGGATGAGTTGTATACTAAGGATATTGAGAAAATTAGTCCTATCAGGAATAGAGAAGAACAGTGAAGACAATGAGGTGAAGATCCTAGCTAAGATGAAGATCAGAGGATGTGCATAAAAGGGTTTTTTGATATGTATCTTAAGATGATCCATTAAAGATTTGAGAGGTACGCATGAATATTTGAAGAAGTTATGGTCACTTGAGTAAAACCAGTTCTGGTAAATGTTTAGAGGTGACAAAGTGACATAGATAGGTTCGGTGAGATCTAGAAATGAAATATCTTGTTCTGCAGATTTGATGGAGTGTTTAGGAAGTCAATGTGAATTGACAACTCAATTGGTTCATGGTCTAGAGGTCTGTAAGCATCTTTTCCAATATGACAGTGATGATAGATTGTGTTCTTGAGGTTCCGGATGAAGGAGAGAAAGATTTCAATAAGCAGAAGTAGTGTGGATGTTCTTGGTGATTTAGGAAAGCTTGTGGAGGTCTTTGGATTGTGTCTAGTTCATGTTGGTGGTCTGCATTGAAGATTGAGCTCATAATTGAAGGATTACTTCCGGATGATGATGTTCTTCCTAAGTTTGGCCAACTGGATGAGTTACACATTCTATGGATGATCTTGAAGATGTTATGTAAAGCATGGCGTGTTCCCAAAAGAAGATTGAAGTCTCAGATCTGTGTGGATGACAATGTGATGATTTGCATGAAGTATTTTGTAATTAGTCATGTTGTATTTATGTATTTGTTCTGTAAAGGATGCTGACTTGGATGATTATCCTAAAGTCAATATCTTGTATGAGTAAGAAGTTGTGAAGTCATTTTCAAATGCATCATGTGGAGATATGTGTGTGGTAGATAGGAGCAGAGTGAAAGGCAAAGCAGAAGTATTGAGCTTAAATGGAACTGACTCAAGCATCGTGAAGATGCTATTCTTTAGTTCAAGTATGTAATATTTATTATTCTGTAGACAGTGTGTCTCTTGTAGGCAGTGGGCCTCTTGTGAGCAGTGTGCTCAGGCAGTGAGCCCTAATTGGCATGTGTCATTTGTTCTTCTTATTCTTTTAACAGAGAATACAATCTTTGGTTAGTCACCTCGTGGTTTTTCCCTTAACTGAGTTTTCCACGTTAAAATCTTGGTGTCATATGTGTTAATGTGTTTTAGCTCTTGAATTATTGCATGATTAATTTATTATTATGCTGTTGAATTACAAAGAAGATTTAAGTGATTAATAGGAAGAAAGTTTTGGGACAACTGATTCACCCCTCCCTCTCAGTTGTCTGTCTTGAATCTAACAATTGGTATCAGAGCCAAGTTCCTCTAAAAGAGCTTAACTACTTGAGGAGATCTAGGATGTCATCCTATAAGAAGGATACTCTGATGTTTGATGGAACCAATTTTACTCTTTGGAAAAGTCACATGGAATGTCACTTGCAATGTATGGGAATGCAATATTGGATCATAGATTCAAAGAAGTATGTTCCTCCACAGAATGGTTCGAGTACCGTAGATGAAATCAGAGATGTTGAAAACAATCTTCAGACTAAAGAAGCTCTACTAAGTGCCTTATCTGATTTAGAGCTAACAAATGTTATTGATCTAAAATCTGCATATGAGATTTGGCAAAAACTAGAACTTCTGCATGAAGTAGACAAGTATGTTAAATGTGCCAAGCTACAAAGTCTGAAAGGAAAATTCAAAAACTTGAAGATGAGAGAAGATGAAAATATCACTACATTTATGCCAAGAGTAAATGAGCTTGTTTATGGCAATAGATGTGCTGGTGGAATCTTGGATGAAGATGAGATTGTTGCCAAAGTTCTCATATCCCTTCCTAATTCTTACAAGTACAAGGTTGCTGCTATTGAAGAATTCAGATCTTTTTCAAATATCACAGGAGACCAATTGGTTGGTAAATTAGCTCCATTTGAATTGGCCAAGTTTGGAGATGCACCCCCTAAGACTAAATCTACTTTCAAAGCTAGTACCTCTGTAAAAGGAAAACAAAAGTTTGATCTAGGAGAGAACTCTTCAAAGAAACTATCATGGTATGAAAAAGCAAGAAAAGATCTGGAAGAAGATGAAGTAGAAGCTGCTCAACTTGAAGCCCTTATTACAAAAAGACTACCAAGAGGATCTGGTAAGTATTAAGGAAAATTGCCCTTCAAATGTTTTAACTGCACTAAGATTGGTCATTTTACCTCAAGGTGTTCAGAAAGATTTTCAAGAGCAAATCCAAACAAATCAAGATTCCAAAAGAAATGTTACTATGTTCATGAAGATGATAATGATGGAGTAATAGATGATGAATCAGAGACAAGAAACAAATTTGGAAGTGACTGGGTGTTTATTGCCATCAAGGAAGAAGATCTAATGCTCTCTGACTCCATCAATCATAAAATGGTAGAAAGAGCTTTGGCTGCCCAAGTTGAAGAAAAGGATGATTGGGTCATTGATAGTCGATGCTCCCACCATATGACAGATGACAAAAATAAGTTCATGGATTTGGAAAGATATGAAGGAGGAGTGGTAAAATTTGGTGATAATTCTGTTGATAGAATCAGAGGTAGAGGAACCATTTCTTTTGATGGAAAGAACAAAACTAGTAATGTATTGTATGTTGAAGGTTTGAAGCACAATCTTCTCAATGTTGGATAGTTGGTGGACAAAGGATATGATCTCTGATTCAAAAATGGAAAATGCAAGATCTTTGAATGTTTTGGAACAGAGATTACATCCAATACTCAAACAAAAGGTAATATCTTCAACTTGGTTGGTACTGGTAAAAGTTGTTTATTTCTTCAAATTGATCAAAGTTGGTTGTGGCATAGGAGAATGTGTCATGTGAATTTTGATAATATCATCAAGATAAGCAACACTCAAGTTGTAAGAGATCTTCCAAGACTTGTGAAGCCTACTAATAGTTTGTGCAAAGAATGTCAATTGGGTAAGCAAAGCAGGGTCACATTCAAAAGTAAGGAATAGTCTTCTACCAGATTATTGGACTTAGTTCATACTGATCTATGTGGTCCGGTAAGAATCAGGAGTGTGCAAGGTGATAGATACTTCATGTTATTAATTGATGACCACTCTAGGATGATGTGGGTGACTTTTCTAAAAGAGATATCTGAGGCTCTTGAGAAATTCAAAATATTCAAGGATATGGTAGAGAATGAAATCGGATTAAACATAAAATGTCTTAGGTCTGACAGAGGTGGAGAATTCACATCTGGGGAGTTCATAGAATTCTATGAGAAACATGGGATAAAAAGATAGTTGTCTGCTCTAAGGACTCCACAGTAGAATGGAGTAGTGGAGAGAAAGAACCAGACCATCCAGGAAGCATCTAGAACCATGATGATGGAAGAAAATGTTCCTCAGATCTACTGGAGAGAAGCTATAAGAACTGCTATCTATACTCTTAATCGAGTACAAATTAGAAGCAATACTAGTAAGACTCCTTATGAACTCTGGTTTGGCATCACTCCCACTATGAAGTATTTCAGAGTCTTTGGTAGAAAATGTTACATTAAAAGAGATGAAGATCTAGGCAAATTTGATGCTAGAAGTGATGAAGGAATATTCTTGGGTTATTCTACTCAAAGCAAAGCATACCGGTGTTATAACAAGAGATTGACAAAGATTATAGAAAATATAAATGTGAAGGTTAATGAAGGTTTTGAAAAACCTCAAGGTTTTATGAATATGATGAAGATGATCAAAATGATGTTCTGGTCCAAGAAGTCCAAGACCCTTCTAAAATTCAGATTCAGACTGATCCAATGAATCAGGAAGAAGAGATAAGTTTGAATGAACCTGTTCAAGAAACAGAAGTGCAAGAAATTCCCAAAATTACCAAGTATGTAAAACTGAATCACTCTGAAGATTAGATCATAGGTGATAAAAGAAAAGGTGTTCAAACAAGAAGAAAGATTTCTCAAGACTTAGAAGAGTATTGTCTGATTTCAAAGATTGAACCAAAGTCAGTGAATGAAGCATGCAATAATGAAAGCTGGACTAAAGAAATGAAGGAAGAGTTGATGCAAATTGAGAATAATCACACTTAGGCTCTTGTTCCTAGACCTAGAAACAAGAATGTGATTGGAACCAAATGGGTCTTCCGAAATAAACTGAATGAAGATGGTGAAGTAGTTAGAAACAAAGCCAGATTGGTCTGCAAGGGTTACTCTCAAGTAGAAGGAGTTGATTTTGAAAAAACTTTTGCTCCGGTGGCAAGAATTGAAGTAGTCAGATTATTTATTGCCTTTCCTTCCTTCAAGGACTTCAAAGTATATCAGATGGATGTCAAGTTTTCCTTCCTGAATGGTGACTTGGAAGAAGAAGTATACATTGAGCAACCGGATGGATTTCAATTGTCTGATCATGGTGATATGGTCTGCAAGTTGAAGAAAGCACTGTATGGACTCTAACAAGCTCCAAGAGCCTAGTATGAAAGATTGGATAAGCATCTTTTGAAGATTGGTTTCAACAAAGGTACTGGTGACAATAACTTGTACTTCAAAATTGATCATGAAAACATCTTAATTGTTGAAATATTTGTTGATGATATCATTTTTTGAGGAAGAGATAGTATGTGCAAAACTTTTGCAAATCAAATGAAAAGTGAATTTGAGATGTCCATGTTTGGGGAAATGAATTTCTTCTTGGGTCTACAAATCATTCAAACAAAGAAAGGAATCTTCATTTCATAGACCAAATATGTGAAAGAATTGTTGAAGAAATTTGGGATGGAAGACTCAAAACCAATGAGTACTCCCATGGCAACCAAATGTAAATTGAGCAAAGATGATGACTCTCCTAAGACTGATCAGAAAAAGTATAGGTCAATGATTGGAGGACTATTGTATCTTACTCAAACTAGACCTGACATTATGAATGTTGTTGGTCTTGTTGCTAGATTCCAAGCTGATCCTAGAGAATCTCATGTCATGGTAATCAAGAGGATTCTTATATATCTAAAAGGGATAGTTGAGTATGGTTTATGGTATCCTAGAGATCATGATTTCTCTCTTCATGCTTATACAGATGTGGATTGGCCAGGAGATGTGCATGACCAGAAGAGTACCAGTGGTGGAGCATTCTTTTTGGGGAAAAGATTGGTTTCTTGGCTGAACAAGAAATAAGAGGCAATATCTCTGTCCACTATAGAAGAAAAATATATTGCAGCAGTAGGTAGTTGTACTCAAGTATTGTGGATGAAGCAAATACTAAGAGACATCAGAGTGTAGTATGAGGAACCAATCACATTTTTCTGTGATAATTCAAGTGCAATAAATATATCAAAAAATCTGGTGTTGCATTCAAAGACAAAACATATATCCATCAAGTTTCACTTTTTGAGAGAGCAAGTGAACAAGAATGAAGTCAGATTAGAGTTTGTTCCTTCCAAGGATCAGATTGTAGATATTTTTACTAAACCTCTACCTAAGGACTCTTTTGAGTATCTCAGGGAGACGTTAGGGGTTATTACCCCTCTGGTTTTGAATTAAGGTGCACTGATGTGCATCAGTCTGGTGGATCTCACAGTCATATCTTGTGGTCCGGATTGATGATGGGATGCTGCTACTCAGGGGGAGCAGTTGGTATGATTATGAATGATGTAAGTATGTGCCCTTTTCCATTGATGTCAAAGGGGGAGAGAAGACATGTGAAAAATAAATAGTGGTTGTTGATCAAAGGGGGAGCAGTAAAGTAAGAGAAGACATTTGAATGGTTGTTGTTGATAGGAGGAGTTATGTCAGTCAGTGAGGAGAAGTTCTTGTCTTGATGGTTAAAATAGTTTTTCACATCATATGTTGCCATCAATGACAAAGGGGGAGATTGTTGCAAGTATGGGCCTAATCGGTGTTGTCATTGATGTCAACATACTCCTATTGCATTGATGATTAGGATTGGATGAGTTGTATGTTGAGTATATTGAGAAAATTAGTCATATCAGGAACAGAGAAGAACAATGAAGACAGTGAGGTGAAGATCCTAGCTAAGATGAAGATCAAAGGATACGCATAAAAGGGTTTGTTGATATGTGTCTTAAGATGATCCAATAAAGATTTGAGAGGTTCGCATGAAGATTTGAAGAAGTTATGGCCACTTGAGTCAAACTAGTTCTGGCAAATGTTTAGAGGTGACTGATTGACACAGATAGGTCCGGTGAGATCTAGAAATGAAATATCTTATTCTGTGGATTTGATGGAGTGTTTAGGAAGTCAATGTGAATTGACAACTCAATTGGTTCATGGTTTCGAGGTCCATAAGCATCTATTCCAATATGACAGTGATGACAGACTGTGTTCTTGAGCTTCTAGATGACAGAGAGAAAGATTTCAGTAAGCAGAAGTAGTGTGGATGTTCTTGGTGATTCAAGCAAGCTTGTGGAGGTCTTTAGATTGTGTCCAATTTGTGTTGGTGGTTCGCATTGAAGATTAAGCTTGTAATTGAAGGATTACTTCTGGGTGATGATGTTCTTCCTAAGTTTGGCCAACCAGATGAATTACACATTCTGCGGATGATCTTGAAGATGTTCTGTGAAGCATGGCATGTTCCCAAAAGAAGATTGAAGTCTCAGATCTATGTGGCCGACAGTGTGATGATCTGCATGAAGTCTTTTGTAATTAGTCATGTTGTATTTATGTATTTTCTTTGTAAAGGATGCCGACTTGGATGATTATCCTAAAGTCAATATCTTGTATAAATAAGAAGTTGTGAAGTCATTTTCAAATGCATCATGTGGAGATGTGTGTGTGGTATAGAGGAGTCGAGCAAAAGGTAGAGAAGAAGTATTGAGCTTAAATGGAACTGACTCAAGCATGATGAAGATGCTATTCTTTAGTTCAAGTATGTAATATTTATTATTCTGTAGATAGTGTGTTTCCTATAGGTAGTGGGCCTATTGTGAGTAGTGTGCTCAGGCAGTGAGCCCTAATTGGCATGTGCCATTTATTCTTCTTATTCTTTTAATAGAGAATACAATCTTGGGTTAGTCACCCCATGGTTTTTCCCTTAACTAGGTTTTCCATGTTAAAATCTTGGTGTCATATGTGTTAATGTGTTTTAGCTCTTGAATTATTGCATGATTGATTTATTATTATGTTGTTGAATTACAAAGAGGATTTAAGTGATTAATAGGAAGAAAGTTTTGGGACAACTGATTCACCCCCCCTCTCAGTTGTCTGTCTTGAATCTAACATTACAAAGGTGTGAACAATATGGGATCTCAGTGAATCTCAAGAAAAGCATCTTTGGCGTTACTACTAGGAAGCTGTTGGGACATCTAGTATCTAAGAATGGAATAAGTATTGATCCAAACCAGGTCAAGTCTACCATGAAGCTTCAACTACTGGGAAGTAGGAAGGAATTGAAATCATATTTTGGCAAGATTAATTTTTTTCAAAAATCTATAATAGGTTTTGCTGAAATAGTAAGACCATTGAACGCCATGTTGAAGAAAGATGCCGAAATAGAGTGGACATCAGATGCTAAGGTAATATTTGAGGATATCAAGAAAGACATTGCTAATGCTCCAGTCCTAAATAGTCCTAATTATACTAGAGCATTTTATATTTACTCAGTTGCTTCTAGCCATACATGTGTGACTATGTTGACACAAAGGAATGATGCAAAAGATGAGATATTTGGATGTAGAAAGACATGATTTAGCCTTAGTTAGGACAGTAAAGAAAATTAGGCATTATATCCTAAGGATAAAGGTAATCATTGTTGTCCCAGATTCAGTAGTTAAGATGCTACTATTGTAAAGTGAACCAGGAGAAAGGAGAGCCAAATGGATCATAGTTTTACAAGAGTATGACATGGATATCATTCCAATGAAGCTTGTCAGAGAATAAGCCCTAATGCAAATGATTACAGAAATTGATCCTAATCTAATCAGTTAGCAATATACAGTTAATTTAGATATACAAGAAGAATGATACTCAATCATATGGCACTTCTTAATCACAGGAAGGTGTCCATCTAATCCAAAAGAATCTCAAAGAAGAGCTTTGAGGATCAGGGCTAGTAGTTACATGATCAAAGGAGGAGTCTTGTTTAAAATAAATCATGAAGGCATATACCTTCGATGCCTCAATAAGAAAGAAGTAGTCAAAGTCTTGCAAGAGCTGCATGATAAATTTGGTACCACTCATAGGTCTCATCTAGCCACAACACATGCAATTCTTAGAGATGGATACTACTAGCCAACAATTTTTAAAGATACAGTTGAACATATCAAGAATTGCCACACATGTTAGGTGGCAGCAAATGGAGAAAAATATGCAGCTCAACCCTTGTAACTTGTAATGGAGATGCACTTGTTTGTACAATGGGGCATGGATTTCATAGGAGCCATCAATTCTCCATCATTTGTTGGACACAAGTATGTCTTAACTATTACTAATTATTGTACCAAGTGGATGAAAGTAGTGAGCAGCAAGACATGCACTACAGAAGATGTAATCAGGTTCCTTGAGGACAATATTATAACCAGGTTTGGAGTTCCTTATTCCTTGGTATGTGATAATGGACCTACATTTTCATTTTTAAACTTTTCTAATTGGGATTTTGAATATGGTATAACCACGAAATTTTCATCTTATTAATACCCCTAAGGGAATGGGCTAGTTGAGTCCACTAATAAGAATATGTTGAATATCATCAAGAATCTGATAGAGAAAAATCCTAGGAAATGGTATACCTTGTTGAAGTATGCCTTGTGGGTGGATAGAACTAGAGTCAAGTCACCCCTAGGGAATTCTCCATAGTAGTTAGTTTATGGGGTAGATCCAATTTTCCCTGTGAAATTAAAAATCCCAACCTTACAATTCACTCAGGAATACTTAGGACTGGAGGATAGAATGGAAGTGTGTTTACTATAGTTATTACATTTAGAAGAGAAGAAGGATCAAGTAATTAACATTAGGTGATTGTCAAACACTGTCTTGACAAGAGGGCTAGGATTAAAGTATTTAGGATTTTTTATCTTGTCTTATCTTCAGAGAAAGCCCATGAAAAGAAAGGAGACCATGAGAAATTTGATAAACTATAAACATGTCCCTTTCAGATAGAAAAAATATTAGGAGATAGTACATATAGATTGAAAATATTGACTAGGGAGGATGTGCCATTGCCTATCAATGGAAAATTCCTAAAACACTATTTCCAAGCCTGATCTAGGAGGTCAGAAATTTGTATATATGTATAGTTTCTTTGTTTTTTTTCTTGTTTTGTTTTGTTTGCTTGTTTGATTGAGTCTTTGTTTTGGTTAGGTATGATATGAAGCACCTTTCCATTTTTGAAAGCTTCAAAATTTCTAAAATTTAGGAAAGAACATCAAATCTTTGCATAGGTTGTAACCCTTACAGTTCTAGTTATGCTGATTTATTCTATGAAATCATATTCATCAATCAAAACAAATCTTATCCAAGGAATCATCAAATGAATACACTTAAATTTCTTGGGACTGGTTGAAAATGTTAGTGTCTACATCCAGTGAAAAATCTAAAGGTTTGCCTTTGCTACCACTAGAATTCCCAACCTTAGCAATATGTTTCTTTATTGTGCAAACAATGAGCTAAAATGATATATCTTGGAAAGAAAATTGTAAAATTGAAAATCATAAGAAAGAGAATTCATTCTCTCGAGGTCATCTAAATAACCCTACTGGGGCTATGGACACCTGACTAGCAGTGGGGCTTTATGTAGGGGAATTATAGGAGATAATCGTATTGGGGCTATGGATGCTTGACTGACAGCAAGGCTCTATTCTAGGTTTGGCTTAAAAGTTTAAATCCAACTATTTAGATTAATGCTAATTACTATTTTTTCAACTTGTCCAATGGAAGGAAATGAATCAAAGCACACACTTGCATTCCTTCTCATAATCTAGTTTCATTGATGAACATGATCTCTTCTGAACTAGTCTAGATATCCATGAATGGGGAAGGTTAGAATTTTATGTCTAGATTTTCCTTCCCTTCCTAAATTGATGTGAAATCTAGTGGTTTTCTTTGGTGCAAGTTGTTGTGTGGTCTAAAAACACACCCCATTTTACCTTAGCAAAATAGGGACCCAACTTTTTCTTTGTTTGTGTGTTTTCTTGCTTTTGGCGGTATGGTAAAATATTAGGTCCTGATCTAGGGTTAAAAGTCAAGTCCAGTAAATTTCTTAGCAAAGGTCACCATTGGATAGAGAATTGAATTCTAATAAACTTTGCCTTTTTAATCATGTTGAAATTCCTTGAAATAAAGAAGTTATGCTTCATCAAAGTTTGGTTTTTTATGCCTTTATGCCTTGGTCAAACAACTAAGTCTAGTGTTATCGAGAAAATCTCCTAGAAAAGAACTTAAAATATTTTTGGTAGTTAGGGAGTTCGGCATTTTACCAATTCCCTGACTATTCGATAAAGGAGAAAATGTCAAGTCATTTGGTTCTAGTATTCCCCATATTGTCGATGAGAAAAAGCTTGGAAAGACTTAGAATATTTTTTATGGTTAGCAAGTTTGCCTTTTTGCCAATTCGTCGACTAAACGATAGAAGTGGCTGTGTGTGAGGAAAAATTAGGTTAATAAGATCAAGCAATACAATCAAAACCTAATCCTACCACCTTCAAAAAATCTATCTAAATGACACAAAATGAAAGCAAATCAAAGAACAATGTCACCTAGATTGTATTGATTCCTTGGATGTAATGTTGATTGCTTCTCACTAATGAATAACCATAGTTGTCATAGCTGCCATGATAGATGATATGCTTAATGGATGCTCAATGGATTCAATATGCATAAGATGATAATCTAGATGCTATAGCTTAGTGGGATATGAATGAAATAAGGTGAGAGGGTGTATATATAGGTCTCAACTAAGATTGATCAACAGTGGAGAAAAGGTGGCTATGTAGATGGTTGAGATTATTCAAGAGGCTTGGATGAATGTGTACAAGAAATGTGTCCATAGAGATAACTTTTATTAAATGATTGTAGTTGGTTTGTTTGTAATGGTATGCTTGATTTTCTTAAAATAGGATGGTTTTCTAATTAAGAGTTGGATGATGTGGATGATTGATTTTTAGAACTAATTAAATCATTTTTGTATTTTTTTTTAACAAACTATGGACAAGGGTGACTTGTACACATAGAAGAATGTGATAAGAGAGGGAAATGATAAGATAAAAATAAATTAAACAAATAAATTCATTTAATTTATTTTTAAATGATAATTTAGAAAATTGGAAGAAAAGATATAAATTAATTAAATAAATTTATTTAATTTATATGCATGATGAGAAGATAAATAAATAAAATATTAATTTTATTTATTTAGAAGAATAATGGAATAGTTAAATAATTAAAGATTATTTATTTATTGATAGAAAATAGAAGATAATAGATGAAATTAATTAAATACATATAATTTTTTTAATTATGATAGAAATAAATGGTTTAGAAGAAAATCGATGGTTGATACAAGTGTGCTAGACGAAAATGAACATATGCAATGGTGAAAGTACAAGAAATTGATAAATAATGTGAAGGATCAATTTTGGGTGTCTACATTTTGCCCCTCTTTGAGACAATGTCTGTTAGGATGTTGTTTCAAAGAAAATATGACTAATATGTAAGTAAACAAGCTATGCCCCAGTGAAACTGGCAGGTGATGTCCCCTCGAGAGAAAACTAGGCTACCAAGAAAAGATTGGCTTGACTCGTGATTAGATGATAAAGATAGACTAGGATGACATGAAGAATTAGGGTTTGGGTGGGATAAACTAGGAATGGGAAAGAGGAATTAGGGCTTTGGCTTAGAAGAAAAATTAGGGTTTGACTCTACAAATAGGTTTCAAGGGCTCAATTCAACTCATTTGTGCTATTTTTGTTTGGAATTCTAGAGGTCTAGTGATTTAGAGTGCATCAAGACTTCTGAGAGCTTCAAGATGGTGATTCCACATGCAGATCATTGAGCGAAGATGGTGAGGACTTATGGTTGACTAGTAGGAGCTCCCGCACTTGTATGTATCAAAAACTTGCTCAGTATGCGTCATTAATAGGGGTCAAAAGTGTCATAAATTCATGCATGTGTGACCAAAGGTGTACTAGGATAGTGCATGAGCTTTTGAGAAATAGTAAGTTGCATTTGGCAGTTTGAATTGCATTTGAGCATAGTTTGATTGCGTTTGGTGAAATAGGTCACATTTGGTTGCTTTGCTAGGTTTTTAGGATATAGTGTGCATATGATGGAAAAACTTGCATTTGATGAGCAATGAGTCACCTTTAGCGCTTTACATTGTAAACAAGCGAGAGAAGCTTGTGTATGGTAAAACAAATCACATATGGCCAAAAATAAGTCGCCTATAGCAAAGAAGGTCACTTTTGGTTAAACATAGGCAAACTTAGGGACTTTTATAAAATATGCTCACATTCATAAATGATGTTTAATTGGTTGATGTTTGCAGAATGTATTACCAGCGTTACTATCGAGGGAGGTGCATCCAATAGATTTGACGTTGTCAAGGCATTTAGACGTAGAGGATCACCTATTCTTAGAGATCATAGGATTATGGCATGTAGCACAAATCACCCCTATAAGGGCTCATCTTGTGTTGATGACAACATTAGTAGAGTGGTGGTACAGTGAGCATGGCTCCTTGTTTCTGACTGGAGATCCTATCATCACACTTGAGGATGTGTGGTATATATTGTAGATTCCAATTGATGGTGAGTGTATCGATAATATCTCCACCATGATCTTAGGTTCCCAATCCAGAATCTTCTGCCGTGTCCTCCCATAGATAACTTCTCCCACTGGTATGACATGGGGCAATCCGAACTGTCGAAGTACCCTCTTTGGAAGGTATCTCTCTATCACATATATGCTCCATCCAAAGAGACACCTAGGATGCCGTGCATATAACAACTACTCAACATCATCATCCCAACTCTCACAATCTCGTCACAATCTCCAAATAAACACATCCATCTCATCCAGTGTATGTCTCTAGTATACAGGTGCATTAAGATGCCTATATGTAATAGCCCCTCCATATATGTGAACACAAGGCTCTCCTACCACCCTTTGTTGTAACCCAACTAGCCTCATCACAACAATGTGTTCATATGCCCATACATGCAGAAGAGTGACTCTAGCTAACATGCTCGAACCGAATAAGTACACACAATCATGAAGATAGTGATAGAGTTGTCATAATACACATGGCCCCCATGAATATCTGACTCCGTACTCAAACAAGCCCTCCATAATAGTCCCCCATCATACTGGGAATCCTCTATCCCATCTATCCAACACCAAGAATGAGATGATCACCACCACTAACCTCTGCAATCTATCACAGTGTCCCCTCATCATCCGTATAGGTATCTTGTGGTCCTCAACCCCTATATCAGGAGTCCTAAACAATCATCGTAGTGCATTAGGACCTCACTCAAGATCCTATGGTAAACAAAAATTAGTAGGCATGCCACTACAACGCATCACAGTCATTCAACCTTTCACCAAGTGGGGCCTTGATTTCATTGGAGCAATTAATCCAGCTTCAAGTTTTGGTCACAAGTGGATACTAACAGCCACAGATTATTTTACTAAGTGGACAGAGGTAGTAGATTTGAAAGAAGCTAATGAGAGTGTTGTTTTCAACTTCTATGAAGACTTAGTAGCTAGGTTTGGTGTACCAGATGCAATCATTTCAAATAATGCATTAGCTTTTGTTGGCCTAAAAATAACTGACCGAGCCATCAAACATGGTTTTTACCTAAGCACTTCATCAAATTACTATTCTCAGGGGAATGGGTAGGCTAAATCCACTAATAAAAACCTCATCAAGATCATCAAACGGACAATAGAAGATAACAAGAGAACCTAGCTTTCAAAGTTGAAATCAACCTTATGGGCTAATAGAGTGACTTCTCAAAGGTCAACGGGTCAATCTCCTTTTGTACTTATTTATGGTAAAGAGGCTAAACTACCTATCTCAACTGAACTACCAGCCCTAAGTCCTATGAAAGAACTTGAGTTCATGGAGGATGGTCCTATGGAGGTGCAGTTAGCTGAGCTAGTAGAGTTGGAAGAAATAAGGAAGAAAACAACACAACAATTGGAAATGTACTAGATGCAAATGAAAAGAACATTCAACAAGAGTCAACTTTTAGAGTTTTCAAAGAAGGAGACATTGTTCTTAAGTGGGATGAGTTAAAGAGTAGGCTAGGTAAGCACAAGAAGTTTGACACTATGTGGACAAGCCCATTCATGATTACTGAATGCAAACAACACAATGCTTTTCAACTGGCCACTATGGAAGGAGAGGTGTTACCCATCATAGTTAATGGGATTCACCTCAAACACTATTTTTGAGGAGCAAAAAATTGTTGTCATGAAGGATTGCGCCCTGAATGCTAAGCCTTTATAACCTTGGCAATCCCATGCAACATGGGAACATTCTCAGACTATGGGTTTGTCTGTTTCGAGAATGAACCTTTGGAAGATCTAGCTCCCTTTAAATGCCCTTTAAATCTGTAAATTGATGTAGGAAAAAGATAGAA
Source organism: Cunninghamia lanceolata (assembly GCA_027924645.1). Lineage (NCBI taxonomy): Eukaryota > Viridiplantae > Streptophyta > Pinopsida > Cupressales > Cupressaceae > Cunninghamia > Cunninghamia lanceolata. The sequence goes on from BSBN01000665.1 coordinate 3,005,309, forward strand.
GAAAACTTGGATAAACTAAAAACTAAACTAAAAATCTATCTAAAGGGGGTGATGCACCAAATATTTTGACTTTTAATTGCAATATGAATCACAAGCATTCTCCAATACACCTATTCTTACAATCCAAACTAATCAAATTCACCACATAAGTAATTCACATAAAGGCATGAGAAATCTTGTACAAGCTATGACCTGTAATAAACTAAAATTTGTATACTTGTATCCAATAAATGAGACAAAGAATTTAGAGGTTTTGAAGAAAAACATAGAAAATTCCTATCAAATCACTCACAAAATAACAAGACACCTAAAATCAGATAGAAGAATCCCTATCTATATTAGAAAATGGAAGGAATCTTTGTTAAATAACAATAAACTACTGGAAAATAAACTATTGCTACTGTAAACTATAAAAATAGTTGAGTTACAAGACAATCTATTCTTTGCAATATGCAAAGGCAAAAAAGAAAGAACTAAGGAAAACAAGCATAATCTTTTTCCATTTAGTACAAAACTGTCCCCAAAAAGTGAATGGGGAGTCAACTCCAGCTCAACTGGACTCCAAAATATGCATGAATGAGTCTAGAATAGCAACTCCAAGTTGCTAGGCGAGAACAAGTAAAAAGCCTAAAATTTAGTCCCCAAAAATCCTCCAAGATGAGAAAAAATAGATTAGAACTCCAAGTCTCAAGGTCCTTGACCCCAAAAGTGCCAAAATTAGCCCTCTTTGACACCAAGTCAAAAATAGAACTCAAAATATCTCTCCCTACATGAACCTATACTCTAGTTCAACTCCTCTCCTATTTTTTCATTATTAAGGGGCAAACATTTTAACAATTATTAAATGCAATCAATGTGATTGATTTAATAAATGTTATCTAATGCATGTTTTCTCTCTCTGTGGTTATTACATAACAAGTATTAAGGAAATTTATTTAACATTTATTGCACTTAATAGTTGTTAACATGCAAAATTTTTTCCAATTATTTATGCAAAAAATACAAGAGGCTTCTCCACTTTACACCATAGCCCCTAATGTAAACAATACCCCCTCTTCCATTCTCCATGCAAAAAAATAATCTCCATTCTGCCCTGTCACTGCCACAAGTCTTCAAAATGTACAAATTTGTCTAATGCATGCAATAAAGTCAAAAGGGGCCTCCTTATCTTCATAAACCTCCCACCATAGTCATAACCATTATGAAATTTGACTTGACTCTTTAGGTAAAAGGAACATTAGGAACTAGAAACCACATCATTAAACTTCTCAAAAAGCACATTATATCTTCAAGTCCCCCATCGGCCCTTGTGTGTATCAGGTCTCAATGAACATTATGTTTTTAAAAAAACAAAAAAAAGCACAATTTAATACTTTTACTGCTCCACGACCCCATCATGCACTTGCTAGGTTTTCACGTCTTATGATATTTTGATCACGACATATATTTGATCCTTAATGATTTTTTCCTTAGTAAAAATTCAAAAGACTTCACCCTCAGCCATGAGCTAGGGTTTCTTGAACAAAACATATTCAAACCCTATCTTTTCATCATTTTCTCTTCCACTTTCATGGCTCCATGTTGTGCCGCCAACACTTTGAGGGTTTTTGAGACTATTTCAAGCTTTTGGGTGGCTCTCCTTTGCAAATATAGGGAAAGTATTTCCATTTTCCTACCTTTGGTAAGCTATTTCTTCATTTACTATGCCCTTTTTGAAAGGAAGGGTGAAAGAAAACTCTTTGTTTGTACCTTTTTTGTGAGAAACTGTGACAAAACTTTCCCTTCTCTATATATATTTCTTTATGTTCTGGTTCTATAATAGGAAATGATGAAAGATAGAGTTATCAGTTTATATTTTTTATGGCTATTGTAAAACTCATGGTTCCTCTACTATTCTTGGTTTATCTACTTTCATTCTGCATTAAATTATCATTTTATCTGAAATGAATAGCTAGGGTTTCATAGTTTCAAGCAACTACTATGATTTTTTTTCTGAGACAACTATTCTTTGACTGTAATTGAATCATTATAATTTCTCTTAACCTCTCTACAAGCATACTTCATTTATTTGACAAAACATGCTTGTTCTTTTGGAAAATAGAAGAAAAATTGTCCAATGGTTGTTGCTATGTCAAAATGTCTCCTGTAGCACGATGAGAAAAGGCTTCATTTTGTCACTCTTGCATTGTTCTACAGGAATATGGCCTTACTCTATGATGCTCTTTGTTTATATGATGAAAACTAGACTTCCTTTTTATTTCCCTGTGCTCTTTCCTTCTTGTTTAGATTCTGTGAAAAAGATATGAGAATGGGCTTCTTTTGTATATTGCTACTCCTTTGTTGTGAACTTTTTCTCATTTCATGGTTCCTATAGAAAAAATGGTAGCTCTTTCTCCATGTATTCTTCTTATCTTGCTTGGTTAAAGCTATGTAGGAACTTTGTATCTACCTATATAATGAATGTATTTTTCACCATTTGCAGCTAACATGTTGCTCTCTCATTCAAAATCCTCACTAGGGTTTTACTTCCTTCCTTCTCTTATGGCATCTAACATACTATGGTTATGCATATGAGGATATGGCAAAGTGTCCATTTCATTTTCTACTAGCTGAAAGCATATAGGTTTTGATATACTTTACTGTATCATTGTTAGCCTGTGCACAAAATGAAGGAAAGTCTTTCTCTTTATTCTCCATGCTTTTTCTTCTTGAAAACTATAGAAGAGTTTATGTCTTTATGCTTTTATCTGCCGCTGCTCTGAATGAAATAGTGAAACCATGTTGCTTCCTTCATTCTCTTCTTAGGCATGTAAAGGCAAGACACCTAGTGAGATTCCTTGGCACTATTCCTATAGGTGACATTTACTACGTTACTACCTCCTGTAAAGCGTTTTCTTGATCTTCTATAGGTTGCTGTCTAGTTTGTATTATACCCCCATATGTTGTGGTTTCCTCTTCATACTTCAATAGATGCCCTTAGTTCTATTATTTGTATGCCTTCTTCAAAGACAACTCCATTTACCTTTGCAATGGAAGACTTAAAGTGACCTAGGATTTTGCTATTTGTTGGACTGTTTCTTTACTACCAAGACTTGTTATTTGCCTTGACAATACTGTCACATGCCTCCCAAAATCTTTGATATACTTTGTATTTGTGCTTTTCCCTACATCTATGTTCTTTATCATATGCATTTTGATAAGATTCATCTAGTTTGCATTTGGTAATAAGACACTTTCTTCATCTTTCCTATTTCTATCTAGGCTTAAAAGGCCTCTGTTATTCTAATCTATGCATTCTCTTGGCCCTACAAACCTGTAGTTTGACATTTGTGTCTTACTGTTCTACAATTTTATGACCCTTTGTGTTTGTATATCTTTGTCACATCCTTGTAGAACTCTTTTTTCTCATGTAGACCTCTTATGCAGACTTCTCTTACCTTATATTTACTAACAATAATGCAAGGCTTATATGGCTATCCATCCTTCTAGTCTCTTGATCTTTGTCATGGCACTAATGATTGTACTCTGCTCCTCTCTATCATGTCCTTATCACTGCATTCTAGGGGCACCATATTCACCTCTTTAATAGCACATAGAAAGACACAAAGGATGTCTTATTTGACTATTTATTACTGTCATGACTACCTCTAGATCTTGTTGACCTCTTATTGATACAGTCATCTCCTTTCATTATGAATGCAACTAGCTCCTTTGCTTATATGAGCACAAGCTCCATCCAGCCATTCCCTATTTTCTAACTTTGCATGATGGTGATATTGTTTGGATGTTGTGCTAGTACCTAGCTTCTCAGTCAATATAACTATGTCTGCTCATGTGATCATGATTGTTCCTAAGACAGTATGCTGCTCCTAATATAGTTTTGTTTGTTCCTTATTTAACCTATATGGATTGCTCTTAGACTGTGATTATTCACAAGGCCTGCCTATGATTGTACTCTTCAAGACTATTTTGGCACTTGTACCTTTGATTGTCTCATGTAGTTGAGGTCTTCACTCATTATGATTGTCCTTAGTAACTTGACTACTACACCTTGACTGTACTATCTTCATTGCTTTCAAGATTGTCTCCATTATGTTTTTATGGACTACCCCTCTTCAGCTCTATACCTTATGCATTTATAAATTTTGTAAGAGGTGACATTGATGAGTGGTCTTCAGGTACCTGTGTCTACACAATGAACAAACATGTTAGATGAAAACATAAAGGCTGAAGCCTCTCTCTAATTTTTTGATCTTATATTTTTTCTCTTGTTTCATTCCTTTGCATCTAATGTTTAGTTGATTTGTTCTATTTTTGCTGATCAGATGTAGAATAGCAAGTACACTTTGAATTGTTATATATTGAAGCAGAGATAGTACCCCGAGCTCTAACATCACTTTTCTCCCTCCCCTTGCAGGTCTTCTCTCAGAGCTATTACTAGGACATCTAGGTATGCTAATGTAGACTCAGACAACATGATTTTTCATTCAATTAGGTAATGATGGGTCCCATCCTTATTTTATATGCTTTCTTTTCTTGCTTTGTACTTGTTATTGTACATTTTATCAAATATAGTTACTCCCACGGCTTGTGTGGGATCAAATAAACACTTATCTTTTGAATATAAGAGTTATTTCATCTCATGCTGTGACTTATGTATAATTTATCTTTGTAAATCAATTGCATAACATGAAATGGAGATTATTGCATGCAACATGTGTTTATAATCATGAAAATTTGACAAGTTATAAGTACCTTTCTAAAACTATACCAAACTGTAATGAATGGACTGTAATGAGTACATCTGAAACATGATCTAAAAAGAACAATCTAGCTTCAATTTACCTGTTATCCTTTGAATACATCCTACCTTACTGGGGCACTTTTTTATTTTATCTAGATCATGTAACAACTCTAATCGAGTTGTTAAATGATCTTGGTAACATGATCTTCGAACTAGTCTTCCATCAAGACAATAGATATTGACTGGATGCCTTATGCACTTAAATTTTTTGTTACCCCTTCCTTTGAACTCGCTTCCTGAAAGCATTAGAAAAAAATGACTACAACCTAGCCTAATTAGGTTGCGAAGCACAATTTGGTAATAATTACAATGCAACAGGAGGTGGTCCAAGGTCTCATCCACCTTTCCACACAAAACACATTTGAAGTTGGGTCCTAAAATACATTTTTGAATTCTATCACCCATGAGAATACGCCTATTGATTCCCAACTAGGAGAAAGCTCTTGCCTTCGGCAAGATCTCATCCAACCAACATAAATGAACTGGCCAATCAGTATTCTCACCTGTAGACAACATCCAGTAACCTTGCTTGACCTTATATGCACCTGAGCTTTCCATAGTCCATATTAAGTTGTCTTCCTTGAATGATAAAGAAACTATTCTTGAACTTAGAATCTCTTCTAACAACATTTATTGGTGCTAGGGAAACCACACTTATCTAAACTCTTACAAATCTCTTTGTGATGGATAGAAGTCAAACCTGGAGAACAATAATCTTGAACCTTCAAGCCCCAATGTTACTTTAGAAAGCCTACCATCTCCTTCAAATATAATATACCTATCAATTTCATCCATCCATTCCAAGAATTGTCCTAAGAATTCACTTTATCTCCATTGTGAATAGTCCATGGTAAGTTTGGTAATATGACTTCCCTACACCAGATGATGAAGTTCCATATTGAGGAGCCTCTCGGTGGATTACCAATTGTAAAGATCCCTTCCTTTTCCCCATTATCCAGATACTTATTTTACATCAGCCTTGCCAATTTAGAATGAGGCATCTTATACACAATCCAAGCTAGTTTAGCGCCTAGTGCCAAATTTTTCATTTTCTGGTTCAATATGCCCATTCCTCCCTGGCATTTTGGTTTGCATAAGAATATCCTACAAATAAGGTGGATTTTCTTCTTATCCATGGACTCTTTCCATAAGAATATCCTACAAATTTTTTCCATATCAATTACTATACCTTTTGGGATCTGCAAGATGGACATCATATAATTTGGAATTGTGGACAACACTGATTTGATCAAGGTTAGCCTCCTAGCTAAAGTAAGCCATTTTCCATTCCACATACCTATTTTATTGGACAAATTGGAGATAAATCCTCCCATAACTCATTTCTATGCCTTCCATTGAATAAAGGAATGCTTAGATATTTACCCAACAATGACTCCACCTTAAACTTGAAGGTCTTTGTTATCTCATTTTGAATGCTGATATCTGAATTAAACAAGTAAATCTTAGATTTGTTCTCATTTACCTTCTATCCCAATGCTTCACAATAAATATCTAGGACAGCTTTGATAGATTGAGCTTCCCTTTTGTTGTCTTGACCAAATAAAATAGTGTCATCTAGAAATAAGGCATGTGTATAAGATTCATTCGAGCCCCTTTGTCTCACTCCTTGCCATATACTCCTTTTGTTTACATCTTTGATTGCCCAAGTTAGTGCTTCTATCACCAAGGTAAAGAGGTAGGGGTGGAAGAGGTCTCCTTACCTAAGACCCCTTGATGAAAAGAAAGGTTTTGTATGCATACCATTTACAAGAACTAAAAATCTAACTCCTGTCACACATGCAGAAATCCACTTGATTGAATTCTTTGAGAATCCTAAAGCATTCAATACACTCATCAAAATTCCTAATTCATACTGTCGTAGGCATTGGCCATGTCTAACTTGATGACCATACATGAATCCTTACCATTCTTAAATGAATGAATAATTTCATGTGTTAGGATGGCTCCTTCTACAGTTTCCTTCCCTAGGACAAAGCCCCCTTATTCTTATGATATAATTTTTGGGAGGAGAGTGGCCAATCTGATGGCTACCGCTTTAGATATCACTTTGTAGATGAAATTACACAAAGAAATAGGTCTAAAATCATCAAAAGAGAGTTCAGTTTTGACCTTAGGAATGATCATGCCACTAGTATTCTTCATCTCTTTGAGTACATTTATGAATTTTCTTGATTCTTCAATTGCTAGGAAGACATCTTTACCTACCAACTCCCAACATTTTTGAAAGAAAATGCTCGACCAAGGTGATTTATCTCCTGGCATAGAGAAGACGATTGATTTTACTTCATCCATTGTAAAGTCCTTCATTAAGTCTCTATTTTTCTCTTTTGAAATTACTGTTACTAAATTTTGTTCACACTAAATTTAGTTAGACCTATTTGTAGTTGTTTCAGAAAGAGTAAAAGAAAACTTTCAAGTTATTGCATTTAGTGAATATTTGATGTCTTGACAAGAAGAAAATAGTGATCAATTGTCAAGATAATCCAACAATTCAATCAGGACTGTCAAATCTTCATGACAAGTGAGTTTTAATGTCAAGAAATCAAACATTCAAGGAAGACAGTTGATCTAAACTAATTTTATCTTTCAGAGTTATAAGACAATTTGATTATTTAAATGATCATAATTGAAAGCAAGAAAGAAAGATATTCATTTGAACTATCATTTCAAGTCATATTTGGAACATACATTCAAGTTTTAGTTAGTCTATCATATGCATTGATTGAAAATAAACATACATAAATCAAGTGCATAAGGTAAACTAACTGATATTATTTAAAAGAAGTGTTTAAATGTGTTCCACAGAAGTCGTGGGAGTGACTAAGCTGAGCAATGCAAACATATGCAAGCTATAGATCTGATGATAAAAGGAAATGGAAAATAACACCAGAGAATATTAAATATCCATCATTGCCTGAAAGCAAGGTTGATGTCCTTTATTGATGGCTAATCTTCATATCTTCATATTTAGCTCCAGTCACATCAAGTGAACCTATAAAAATTTGGTGAAAGTCCTGTTAGAGCTCTGGATATTTAAGACTTTCATATGCTTTTATCAAACAGACATATCAACTTGCAAAACTCATGCATTTCATATGTAAGAATCAAATCAGACATGTGCAATGAATTAGAATATCATGAGGAAGATCAATCAACTTCATAAGGTATGTTTTTATACTAACTTGTGTGATCACTGTGCAGTTATAGGAAAAGTAGTGCTGCTGATTTGAAGACATTAAAACATGTGGAGAAAATATGGCTCCCACAAGGGTTGAGCCCAGCATGTTCCCCTTTTCTATTCATTTAAAAAAGATATCAGAATAAAAGACAAGATGCATCATTCAAAGATATATCATACATCATAAAATTAACTTGTAGAAAAGTGTACCATCATGATCATGAAAAGGAGCAATTGCTCCTATAAGCTATGTTCACTTTGATTACAGTTGATTAAATCAGATCAGACATATTCAAAGTGCCTAAATCAACTTGACAGATTGTAGAATACAGAAATGTCACTTTGAAAAGGTACTTTTCTTTATTTTTAGCATCATTGGAATGCCTTACTACTATCATATTTCATGGCACAATCATCTAGATAGGTCAAACTTCATAAAATTAGACTTAAGATATCACAGAAGTATGTAAATGCAATAGAGGACAGACTTGTGATCAAGCAGAGTATCAATTTGCAAAGACAGTTGCAGATTAGTGTGAACAGTTATGCATTCAATGTTTAGGGATCAAATGATAAAATCAGATAATTAGGTGAAGGAGACAAGTACATGTATGATCAAGTGATTGCATATTATTGTATGAGATAGGAGCATGTGTCAAACAAGTCTCATGTATAAGACAGGAAGAAGTATACATGCTACAGGAGCTGTCTAATGTAGATGAAATGATACATGTGTTTATATCATCTCATATGATTAAGTGCCATGAACAGTTGATAGGAGTGCTATGAATGATATGATAGCATACAAAAGATCAAAATGTTAAGCTACAAGAGAGATAAGAGAAACAAAAAGTATTCCTTTGAAATGTTAAAATCTTGTATCATATGATACCTTGGATTTACAAAAGGTATATACATTCTAATTATTCATGATATCTTCTGATAGTGATAGTCATGAAATGGAAAGAATGATCTAATTAAACTGATAAGAAGAGTGCAGATACATCAACCTTATGTTTTCAAAACTTATAAAGTCTTGTGCGTACAAAAGTGTCATGAACAGTTACAAGAGTTTCTTCATTGCCCAGAGGTATCAAGAATTCCCTATGTTTGAGAAACCTTGTCTCAAAAGAGGTATATATAGTCAATGTAGAACAACATTATCATCTTTTGATATAAAGCACTCAGTAAGTATGATACAGGAGTCAAAGAAAGGTTACAAAAAATAGTAATAAGATATGCTATGGCTGTGAAAAGAAAACACTTTTGTATGCACAAAATCATTAAAACCCTTGTTTAAAATTTGAAACCATTATTTCATTTTCTTTCATACAGTGAAGTGAGTGTTATAGAGATGCATATACTATCATGACCATGCCAGTAAAGGCCTTATTTCTCAAGAAATGTCAAACCCATTTTACATCTTGTAACCTTGGTTTCTTTTTTATGACATAGTCAAAGGAAAAGTTACAAGAAATAGTATAATATCTAGCCATGGCCAAGAAAAGTCTATTTCTTTGAAGAAATAACAAGACCCATTTCAAATTTTTGAAAACCCTTGCTTCATCTTTGCATATAGTCAAAGAAAAGTATAGAAGTGAAGCTGATAGAAGATAAGAATCTCACCTTTTGTGGTAGAAGAAAGAAACTAATAGGCTGCGGTCTTTTTTGTAAAAACCTCTCAGAAATGTAAAGTTATAGTTGCAAACAAAAGATACAGAACAAGGAAAATATTGTTAAATGTTGATAATATATGCACAACCACTACCATTTCAGCCGACGACTAGAGAAGGGAAGGATAAACAAAAAAATGACACAAGAAGTTGCCAGCAAGGGCTTAGAATAATGCTCACCTTGTTCCTACACCTTTAATTCATCATGAAAATGCTAGAGAGTTAACAAGAGAAGCCCTAGAAATGAAAAGGATAAACAATGAAGTCAAACCCTAGTGGCGGCCAGTTTGAAGTTGTAGAGCAAAATGGATTTTACAAAGTAAGAAAATGAAGTGATTTTTAGGGTTCTCTTGCTTTTTGTTCGACGGAGCCTTCTTTTCATTTGTTGTTTTGACTTAACAAAATAAAACATCCGTGCCTTATCTGAATGCCCATGGTCAAGACCTTGTCTTGATAATTCCCTAGTCATCATAATTTGGAGGGGCCAACAAACACTTATGCATTTGATTTTAATAAAGTCAATGGTCGACATCATCGAGAAGAAAGGCTCATTGCCTTATAAGCTTCCAACCTCTTTATTCCTATGTGGTCGAACAACATTCCAAAAATGCAAGTGTGATACTTTGTTATCATATGCCAATAGGTCAAAGATAAAGAAATGATAGAGAGGATAAGGTAATATTTTGCATGGAGGTATTGATATAGTGAGGTAAGAGTTTGTGTATGAAGACAAAGTGATGCATACAAGACAAAGATAAATATGGATGACAAGGTGTATAGGCATGGTAAAGTATTGCAAGTTGACAAAACATATGAAGACAAGATATGCATGCAAAGTGATGACATTGTGAGTAGGGTTGATTTTGGCACAATGGTGTTTGTATAAGCAGTGAGGTGGTATTTTTTTTGCAAGGCATGGAGCATTAAGGTAGATTGTATTATTTTTTCCTTAATGCATGTGGAGTAATAAGGGTGATTTTTTGCCTTAATACATGTGAAGTGAAACTAGGGGTTTTTCTTGCAAGGAGACATAAGGAGATTTTTGTTTTCTCTTAAGTCCTATTTTTGCATCAAATTATGCAAATTAGGCAAGTGTAATTGGAGTGATAAGGTATTTATTTTCTTTTCATCCATCATGCATGTTTTACAACTAAATCAATGTAAGTGAATAATAAATCACTTTGTTAATTCCTCTGTCTCTGAAGAAGATTTGCAGACTGCTGAACGTTTAGAAGAAGAATGTCCTTTTGAATTTGCAGTTGGTATTCTTGAGGATATTGAAACCCCTATTTTACCTAGTGATAATATTAAGAAAAATTTGTTTAATTCCTTTAACTCTGAGGAAAATTGTTCTAGGGAAATAGTCAATGAAAGGCTTGAAATAGGGTCAGATTGATTTCCTTTTACTGAAGAGGAAGCTAATGATTTTGTTGAAAAAACTATCTGCAAAGTTGCTTCTGATCTTATTGATGAATTGGCAGATGAGGAAATTACAGAAAAGCCAAATCCTTATCTTGATGATTCAACCATTTCTAATATTTCTGATCCTAGTTTAGTTCATTCAACTTGTTTAAACCTAGGGAAAGCAGATCATGTACCTTATCTAGGAGAAGAAAGTGAAGCTTTTGATTTTGCTACAAAGTTGTCTATTTCTCAATTGCTTAGTCAGGATTCACCTCCAAAACAGAGTTCTACTTCTCCTTCTAAGTGAGGACGTAAGCCAAAATCCTTTAAAACTTAGGAAGAAATAAAAGCTAGTTTGCAGGCCACTTTGGATACATGTCTGAGATCGGAGAGAGTTAGAAACTCTCCCCGCGAGCAATGAAGCTTCTTTCTTGGAATGTTAGGGGCATCAATGCCCCTAACAAGTGACGCTTGGTTAAGTGTCAGTTAGATTCCTTAGGTTCTAATATTGTATTACTCCAAGAGTCAAAATTATCTACAACTCAAGCTAACTTTATTTTTTTGAGTTGGGTAAAATGAAAATATATACACATCCCTTCCCAAGGGGCTTCAGGAGGTCTGGCTATTTTGTGGGATAGTAAAGTTTGTGCAATCGAGTTAGTTTGTTCTGTCCCAAATTTTTTCTTGGTTAAAATCACCTCCTCCTGTTTAAATTTTTGGCTTTTTAATATTTATGGCCCAACTACAACCAGAGAAAAAAACAATGTTGGGATATTTTATCAGCTCTTTTAGAATAGCTATCTAGTGAGAAAGTTATTTTAGGAGGGGATTTTAATGCCATTTCCTGTTTAACAGAAAAATCAGGAGGAATTTGTCCTCCTCAGAGGGTAATAGAGGATTTTAAAGATTTTATTTCTAATAATGCTTTAATTGACAGTCCATTACTGAATGGGAGTTTTACTTGGTCTAATAGGAGAAAAGGGTTTTTAAATATTTTAGAATGTCTGGATAGATTTCTTTTCTCTTTAGAGTGGTGTATTCAGTCTAATATTCTTGGTACTTCTGTTCTTCCTTTTACTGCTTCCAATCACTTTCCTATTTCTGTTCAGATCCTTGCTTCCTTTTGAAGGCAGACTCATAGGGCTTGATTCAGATTTCAATCCATGTGGTTTCAAGATAAAAACGTCTTATCCTTACTAAACTTTTGGTGGTCAAATGATCCTTATGTTAAAGGCTCATGTATGTTTTGGGTCAATGAAAGGTTGAAATATATGAAACGTAAAATCTTGGAATGGAATAAATCTTCTTTTGGTAACATTTTCTCTCAAAAAGCAACTCTACAATCTCAATTGCTTCAGTTAAATGAAACTATTATTAGCAAAGGCATGGAAATGCCTCTTTTGAATACATAAAATCTCTCCAATCTGATCTAGAGTAAATTCTAGCCTGGGAAGAAATTTTTTGGAGATAGAAGTCGAGGGAAACTTGGTTAAAGGAAGGTGATCGTAACACACAGTTTTTTCATGTCTTGGCTATGCTTATAAGGAAAAAGAATTCAATTGTTTCCATTAAAGATTCTATGGGAAATATATTGTTAGAAGAATCCCTCATTCAAAAAGGAGTTAATTTCTTTCAGAAACTTTTATCTAAAGATTCAAATCACATCCCAAATTCAACTGTTGCAGAAGTTTTATCTCACATTCCAAAATTGATTTCTCCAAAAGATAATATGGCATTGATGAAGCATTTTACCTTAGAAGAAATCAAGGTTGTTGTCTTCTCTCTAGATCCAGACAAATCCCCTGGCCCAGATGGTTTCACTCCTCTCTTTTTTAAAAAATGTTGGGATTTTCTGGGCAAGGATATTTGGATGGATGTAGAGGAAGCTAGAAGAAATAGAAGTATTCTGAAAGAAATTAATTCTACATTTATTGCATTAATTCCAAAAGTTGCTTCTCCTTCCTCCTATGCTGATTTCAGACCCATATCACTTTGTAATACTCTTTATAAAATCATTTCTAAAGCCATTACTTCAAGACTTGCCACTCTAATCCCAAAAATTATTTCTGATGAACAAGGTGGCTTTGTCCCAGGCAAGGAAACTTCAGAGGGTGCTCTGGTTGCTCATGAGGTTCTACATTCAATACATCAACATAAACTCCCAACTATGTTGGTTAAGTTGGATATGTTCAAAGCTTATGACAGAGTGTCTTGGGACTTTTTGATACAAGTTCTTCTTAAATTTGGTTTTTCCCCAAAATGGTGCAAATGGATTTATTCTTGTGTGTCTGGTGCTAGTTTTTTAGCTTTGATTAATGGCTCTCAATCTGATTTCTTTCAGTCTTCACAAGGAATCTGACAAGGAGATCCTCTTTCCCCTTTTCTTTTTACCTTAATGGCTGAAGGTTTAAGTAGATTAATTTTGAGTAAGAATTTGATGGGCCTCTAGGAAGGGATAAACATTCCTAGAGTACCTTTTTCTATTACACATGCCTTGTTTGCAGATGACACTCTATTGTTTGGTCAGCCTGTGATAAAGGAAGCTAAAGTTTTGAAGGAAGTTATAAATAGTTATTGTCTTGTTTTGGGTCAGAAAGTGAATCATAGTAAATCCAAAATTTTCTTTTTCTTTTCTTTTGTGTTGGTGCAACAAAGGATAGCTAAATTTCTGGGTTTTCAAGTTGATACCTTACCCTCGAGGTATTTGGGAATTCCTCTTTTTCCGGGTTTAATTAAAAATTTGTTCTAGGATAAGCTAATTACAAGTATTAAGGCTAAAAATTTTTCTTGGAAAGGCAAATGGCTTACTTTGGCAGGGAAAATTTTGTTGATCAAAACAGTCCTTTCAGCCATTCCAGTCTACTTGCTTTCAGTACTAAAGGTCCCAAAAACCATTTTGTGGTATATTGTGACTATTCTAAGAAAATTTTTGTGGAATGGTTCTAATTCCAACGGGAGAAGAATTCCTTTAATATCTTGGGATAAAATTTACCTTCCTAAACAATTAGGGGGAGCTGGAATTCATAATATTGTTGCACAAAATAAAGCTCTCGGAGCCAAACTGGTTTGGAATTTATATCATAAATCAGGTTCTAAATGGGGAAAATTGATGTATGCAAAATATCTAGATTCTTATTATCCTGAAAGAATATTTACAATACTTAATCCTATGGAGGGTTCTCACATGTGGAATTTCATGATTAGTTGTCGTGAAGTTATTTCACCCTATTTAACATGGGTTATTCATGATGGTCAGTCTGCCCTTTTCTGGGATGACTCGTGGAATAGTTACCCTCCTCTTGTTCTTACAGAGGGTCTTCAAGAGATCAAGTCTTTCTTGTGTTAGGTGATGCAGAGAGAAAACCAGTTGGAGCATAAATACAGGTTGAAGAATCCTTTGAAAGTCCACAAAATAGCCACTTGAGGGTATATCAGCAAGACCTTTGGATTGTCTCACCGAAATAGACATTTTCTTGCCTATCGGCAAGACCTTTTAACTTTCTCCCTGATATAGACTTATCGGGCTAACAACGACTATCGGCACATCAAAATGCAACTCACCCCGATTTCCAGGTCACACCAATGAAGTCTTCATTAGATTTACCTATCGGCATGACATCGCTTGTCGGTGAATCCCTTAAATCTCTGGCCGACGTCGCGGGTTATGCCGATAGACTTACCACCCTCTTTACTGTCGGCAAGACACACATCTTCGGTCAAACATTTCTCAACCTCGCTGATGGGAACACTTACGCCGATGCCCTCAGCCAAGGTAGTCATCGGTGAGTCTTAATGATCGACACTCTGATACAATACGATCGGTGAGACTACTATTGTCGGATCAAAGTAAACTTGTCATTCCGATAGCCATGTCACTCCGATGTCTTTTACTTCACATACGCATTAACAGACTTGCTATACCGGTCCTCCTTACCGTTTCCACCGGTCAACCTTTATATCATTTAGAATGCATCTTTCTACCAAATACAACAGCAACACTCAAATGCATCTTTCTACCAAATGCATCTTTAGAATGCACCTCGAGACATTGAGGATCTAGAGGATCCCTCGTATTTTCTATTGTGTCCAAATGTTATGTTGTAAGCCTTTGAGCCATATCGAAAGATTGTATACGTGTCATTCCAAATTGTAAATGAATTGAAAGAGATTGTAACCAGACAAGTAGAATATAACCGATTGGCAGGGTGGTTGAGGAACGGTTCACCTTCCACCTTCTGTAACTGCCAATGTATGAGTCTTTAAATAGTTATCTCTGTATTCGTAGAAAGAGCAGACAGAGAGAGAGAAGATTGTAAACTAACTCTGGGAAGGAATACAAATTCTATTTCTAGTGTAAATCCGCAGAAGACATCGTTTGGAGTCATTCCACTGGTGGGTTTCTTCGAAACCAGTGGAATGACCTCCGTATAGAGTAGTGTGTTTTACTTTTCTGTTTTGTGGGTTTTTTGTAGTTCTGTGTGTTTTGTTCGATTACATGAGCTGTGGAGAGGAACTGTACACTTTAAGTGTATACAACTAATGTATGTGGAAAGCATCCCCGGTGTATATCGCAAATACAGTTCGTGTGTATCTTCCTTTTGAGTGTTGCTGTTGTATTTGGTAGAAAGATGCATTCTAAATGATATAAAGGTTGACCGGTGGAAACGGTAAGGAGGACCGGTATAGCAAGTCTGTTAATGTGTATGTAAAGTAAAAGACATCAGAGTGACATGGCTATCGGAATGACAAGTTTACTTTGATCTGACAATAGTAGTCTCACTGATTGTATTGTATCAGAGTGTCAATCATTAAGACTCACCGATGACTACCTTGGCCGAGGGCATCGGCGTAAGTGTTCCCATCGGCGAGGTTGAGAAATGTTTGACCGAAGATGTGTGTCTTGCCGACAGTAAAGAGGGTGGTAAGTCTATCGGTGTAACCCGCGACGTCGGCCAGAGATTTAAGGGATTCGCCGACAAGCGATGTCATGCCGATAGGTAAATCTAACGAAGACTTCATCGGTGTGACCTGGAAATCGGGGTGAGTTGCATTTTGATGTGCCGATAGTCATTGTTAGCCCGATAAGTCTATATCGGGGAGAAAGTTAAAAGGTCTTGCCGATAGGCAAGAAAATGTCTATTTCGGTGAGACAATCCAAAGGTCTTGCTGATATACCCTCAAGTGGCTATTTTGTGGACTTTCAAAGGATTCTTCAACCTGTATTTATGCTCCAACTGGTTTTCTCTCTGCATCAAATTGGTATCAGAGCTAGCAAAAGCTCTGGGAGGAGATGTTGTATTGATTCTGTCACTGAATAGGCAAAAGAAGAAAGAAGAAGAAGAGAGAAGCAAGAAGCTGAAAGGAGTGCTAGAAAAGAATTTTGCTGACTTCCGGTTGCAGGTGCAGATTCACTCGCTACGATAAGCAGATGAGAGATCTGTCATGGGCCTGAGAAGGAGGTCCAGTTGGTGTCACCAAAAGTCCTGGGGAGAGAGGCGAGAAAGGACTCCCAGGTGAGGGACAGCGGTGTTGGTGTAGCAGGAAGGAGTGGATTTCAGTTGTTACATTTCGGAGGCAGCCATTGATAGAAGGCACATTTGCAGAGACATAGAGGAAGCAGTAGAGGCAACCAGTTAGCATTGCAGACATCGAGAAAGTCAAAAGATATTGCAGGCTTTTCACTGAGCATTTCCATGGGACATGGAAAATTTTCAAGTCTGGGAGTATGGTGCAGGAGCACCTCGAGACATTGAGGATCTAGAGGATCCCTCGTATTTTCTATTGTGTCCAAATGTTATGTTGTAAGCCTTTGAGCCATATCGAAAGATTGTATACGTGTCATTCCAAATTGTAAATGAATTGAAAGAGATTGTAACCGGACAAGTAGAATATAACCGATTGGCAGGGTGGTTGAGGAACGGTTCACCTTCCACCTTCTGTAACTGCCAATGTATGAGTCTTTAAATAGTTATCTCTGTATTCGTAGAAAGAGCAGACAGAGAGAGAGAGAAGATTGTAAACTAACTCTGGGAAGGAATACAAATTCTATTTCTAGTGTAAATCCGCAGAAGACATCGTTTGGAGTCATTCCACTGGTGGGTTTCTTCGAAACCAGTGGAATGACCTCCATATAGAGTAGTGTGTTTTACTTTTCTGTTTTGTCGGTTTTTTGTAGTTCTGTGTGTTTTGTTCGGTTACATGAGCTGTGGAGAGGAACTGTGCACTTTAAGTGTATACAACTAATGTATGTGGAAAGCATCCCCGGTGTATATCGCAAATACAGTTCGTGTGTATCTTCCTTTTGAGTGTTGCTGTTGTACTTGGTAGAAAGATGCATTCTAAATGATATAAAGGTTGACCGGTGGAAACAGTAAGGAGGACCAGTATAGCAAGTCTGTTAATGTGTATGTGAAGTAAAAGACATCGGAGTGACATGGCTATCAGAATGACAAGTTTACTTTGATCCGACAATAGTAGTCTCACCGATCGTATTGTATCAGAGTGTCGATCATTAAGACTCACCGATGACTACCTTGGCCGAGGGCATCGGCGTAAGTGTTCCCATCGGCGAGGTTGAGAAATGTTTGACCGAAGATGTGTGTCTTGCTGATAGTAAAGAGGGTGGTAAGTCTATCGACGTAACCCGCGACGTTGGCCAGAGATTTAAGGGATTCACCGAAAAGTGATGTCATGCCGATAGGTAAATCTAACGAAGACTTCATCGGTGTGACTTGGAAATTGGGGTGAGTTGCATTTTGATGTGCCGATAGTCGTTGTTAGCCCGATAAGTCTATATCGGGGAGAAAGTTAAAAGGTCTTGCCGATAGGCAAGAAAATGTCTATTTCAGTGAGACAATCCAAAGGTCTTGCTGATATACCCTCAAGTGGCTATTTTGTGGACTTTCAAAGGATTCTTCAACCTGTATTTATGCTCCAACTGGTTTTCTCTCTGCATCATTAGGTTTGGGGAACAAAAGTTAAAGATTATTTTGAGTTTGATAATAATGTGAATATAAGTAAAGCTAAATGGAAAATTTTTGATGATTTCTTGATCCCTCCAGAGCAGAAGATTTTGCTTAAAACTATTTTGAAAGATAGACATATTTTTATTTTAGGAGAAAAGGATAAATTGGTCTGGGCCCCTTCAAAATCTGGTCACTACACAGTTAAACTTGGTTATTTAAGTCTCACTAGTAAGGACTCTAATCCAGATTCTAGTTGGCCCTATAAGCTATGCTGGAGTGAGCCTTGTCTCCCTAAAGCAGGAGCTTTTTCTTGGTTAGCACTGAACTATCGTATTCTAACTAGTGATAGATTATCTAAACTTGGGATTACAGACTCTTTTTTCTGTTCTTTCTATTTTGAAGTGGAGGAGTCAGTGGATCATTTGTTATTAAATTGTAGTTTTTCCTCTCAAGTCTGGCATTGGCTCCTTTCAAAATTAAATTGGTTGGGCCCCCTTCATTTTTCTTTACTTCAAGTTTTCCAAAGTTGGCCTTTGTTGTGCCCAAAGTCTACTTTTTCTGTCTTATGGGTTGTTTCACATAGCATTATTATCTAGTCTTTATGGTTAGAAAGAAATAGCAGATTGTTCAAGAAAATAAGTAATCCTCTCCATGTTCTTTTGGGTAAAGTTGAAAAATCCATCACAGAAGTGGTTCTAGCTTCCTTTCTTTCTAAGAAGGAGGGTTCTCTAATCTTCACAAATTGGGATGACATGATTTTAAAAAATTGGAAACAATTAAAGTTGCCTAATTCTAATTGTTTTATGTTTGATGTGAAGATCGATCGTTCTTCTGTCAAATGGATCCCTCCGCCTGAATCATTTGTTAAGCTTAATTTCGATGGTGCAAGTAGAGGTAATCTAGGAATTTCAAGTGCTGGTTGTGTTATAAGAAATCATCAGGGAATAGTTCTCAAAGCCTTGTCAGTCAAGCTAGGTATATTATCAAATAATGAGGCTGAGGCTTTGGCTCTAATAGCTAGGTTGAATTTAGCTTTCAAATGTGGATTCACAAACCTTATCGTGGAAGGCGACTCCCTTAATATTATTAGAGCTTTTTCTAATGATTCATCTCCATGTTGGAAAATCAGTTACATTTTAAATTTTGGAAGGGATCTTTTGGCTCTAATAGCAGATTTTTTGGCTAACCTAGCTTTTAGTTCTAACGTTGACATTCTTGAATGGGATTCTGAATCTATTGCTAGGATTCCTGGAGTTAGCGCTATTTTGGAGAAGGATTATTCGACTTAGTTTTAGCAATTTTGGCTAGTTTTATTAGCTATATATCATCTTTCTATTCTTTCTCTCCCGGTTTTCCATGTGTATTATCCGATGTCCTTTATTTATGATGCTTATCCTTTCGGCGGCTGTGTTGTACCTTGATATGTGATATAAGTGCAGATGGTAGAGTTTGCATGAGGGAGTTCGCATTTCAATTCTTTTCTTAAATTCATGTGTTATGATCGATATTTACTCATCTACTCTTTATTGTTTGATGATTAAGCTTTGCGCTGTCTCTAAACGTTTCTTTTTTTCTGCAATTGGTATTCTTCAAGTTTCTGTAGGTTTATCATGGGCTCTGTTTACCAGAATTCTAGAATCTCTTGGCCAATTAGGAATTGGGAGCGGCCCCTCCTTGGTCTTTCTAATCTAAACTCTCTGCAGGGAGTCTTTAAGGTTTATGAGGCTTCTGTGGGCAGAGCGATTGTTCAGGTTTGTGATTCAACTTTCCTTTTTTCTCCGGTGGCTATTTATCCTTCTCAAGCTGCATCGTATTTTCTTTCTAATGTGATGGATCTCTTGTAAAATGGTGAAAGGGTAAGGGCTTTGGGTGTTATGTTTATACAAAATGTACATTTTCCTGTTGATTCTTTTAATTCTACATTAGAAGACTATGAATTGCATGAGGGATCTGCTCTTGTTGGAGGTTTATTTGACTGCAGGTTATTATTCCGAACACCTGCACTTCACTGCCTTTTCAACGCTTTCATGCATGGGCTTCAAAACAATTGTATGGTTTCCTTCCAAAATGCTATCCATTGTCATCGGAGAGAGCTGGGGAATCATGTGGCAGCTAAAGCTACATAAGTTTTCAATGCTTTACATTTCTTACTTAACTACGTTCCTCCTCCACCGCCTCCTCCTCCTCCCTAGCAAGCAGATATGGAAGGTCCTGAAGAGGGTCGTGCTGTTCAGATCATTGAAATTGCTGATTAATTAGGCATTGAGTCCTTAGTGTTTTGCCCTGACTATTGGTTGTCTTAGTCAGATGTTTTGTATGTAATACTATTTGAACTTCTTCCTGAATTAAGCTACAGATGTTAATACTGGTTCGACTCTTTTTGAGTTGATTTTTGTTGTATCTATTCATATTCAGGCTATAACCGGAGGTTTTCTTGTCCGGATTCTTTCCTGCTGGTATGCCTTTCCAAATCCAAAATTTTGCAATCTTTCTTTTAGTAATATATTTTAGTGGTTTTTTACCACTTTTTTTCAAAAAAAATAAAAATAAAGTAATTCTACAAATTACTTTATTATTTTTTCACAAGTTGTAAAATCATGAAAATAATGCAAATTGTAACTAATAGTAATGTAATTATCCTAATTACTATATTATCCACTCACATCAATTTTGCAATGCAAAATCATGCAAAATAGATGAGTTGAGTTAGCTAAGGTTATTTAGAGACTTTTGCACGATTTAGGGAGCAATTTGAGGAGTTCTTGTCAACTTCTTGGTCAAACATATGGAGAAGATCAACTTGGAGCTATTTTTGCTCAATTTGTGACAGCTTGGACCCTTATTTTTAGGGATTTCTTGGTTTTCTCATGGATCACTTTGGAGAGATTATTTTTATAGGCAGTTAGTTGCAGTTCTATTTTTCATGCCTCTTAGAGAGAGCAAGCTATATATTGTAAAGAAAAACTTAGGTTTTTCTAGCTCTTGCATTCTTTTCTCTTTACACGTTGGAGAGAGATAGAGAGGTTTTGAAATTCATTTTTCGAGTTCATGCCTTTTTGCTCTTTACACTTTGAGAGAGAAGGAGGTTTTGTAACTCATTGATTATAGATTTTATAGAGATTACAATAGGTTACAGGTTTGATTTTTCTTGTTACTCATGCAATATTTTCCTTTAGTTTTTATTGAAATCAAGTGTTTGCCTTTCCATTGATGCTATTTGTATCGATGATTTGATGAAATTTTAATGTGTTTTAATATCGAAACCTTTAAAATTATTGTCTAATTCTTATTTGCAATTGTTAAGCATATTGATATCATAGGTCTTAGGTTGTGTTACTAAAATCCTTTCTTTCATGTTGTGAAGAATCCTTTTCCTTCATAAAGAATAGTTTTTCCAACCTTCCTTAGAAACATTTATGTGAGTATTGTGTCAAAAGAGGATTGTGTAGGTAATATTTCTAAAGTCTATTGTGAATTAGATTTGCAATTTTTCATCATTACTAGGTGCATCACAAAAAATTTATAGTTTTATTACTTTAGAGATTCCTTCTTACCTTTTTCCAAATCAAAAAATCATAGTTTCAAATTGAACATTTTGAGGGAACTAGCCCATAATATGGAGGTTCAAACTCATTATAGGTCACCCACTACCTGAATCTATCCCCATGTTTTGAAGGATTGCAGAGTTTCATAGCTTTGCATAAGGGTGCAATCCTCATCGACAACGATTACATTAGGAAGCTTTGAAGTTAGTCCTACTCCTCAGAGCGATAGTCCTACTCCTCAGAGCGATGTATCCTCCCTAGAAAGGAGGTGATTGTAATACTCCTTTGGTTCTTCTTTGAATTTAGTGATATTGTTTGTCTTCGTACCATTGCTCTTCCTAATATTTATTATGGAATTGTGGCTATGTTTGATTTTTAATGAAAGCTGGAAAAAGGAAGTATTTCTGTTGCCTTCTTTCAACCAAGTCTCTCTTGACTTTTGTCACCAAAATACTTTCTCCCTAAGTAGAATCTCTTCAAGATCATCCCTAAGCCATTTCTCTTTTTCATACCTATCTTTGTCCATACCATACTAGATGACTTCCTGCACCGAATCCTTGATCTCTTTGAGGATTCTTAATTTTTCTCTAAATATATTTTTAAAATGTTATCTATTCCACACCTTGATTTTCTGTTTAATGAAATTTTACTTTACCACTAGTTGGAACATTATTGATTCCTTGACGTATGGAGCTTCCTACCACCACTCTTGGGTCCTAGGAATGAAGTCAAGATCTCTAAGCCACATCTCCTGAAACTTAAAATAACTCACATGAGACTTGTTATCCTTGCCTATCTTTAAACTTACTAGTCCAAAGGATCCAAACCAATATAGGGGAGATTTTTTGCTTTGTATCCCAAATCTCCCTACATACACTGAGAAGAAATAAGAAATCTATCCATCTTTTCTGGTATTTGAAAGAAATCTTTGTGTCTATTTGTCTAGGTGAACTTTCCATTTCCTATTCTACAATCTATTAAATTATTATTGTCAATGAAAACATTGAAATCTCTCCGCACTCTGGACATATGAGAAATACCACCCTTTTCTCCAAATCATCCACAGCAACAATAAAGTCACATACCAAAATCACCATATCATTTTTTTAAATTCTTAAAAGCCTACTAATGTGAGACCATAAAGACTACTTTTGTCTAGTACCACTCGGCCCATAAACACACATAATCCATAAATCTGAAGACAACAAAGCTCTCTCTACATCCTATAATCTCTACCTTAGGAAGGTGTCTCCTCTAGAGAATGTCCACTCCCCTAGACACCCCACTTGCTCGTTGTGATACTGAATCCCAATCCTTCCATTTCTCAAGAATACTAAAACATTGACCTGAAGATAGTTTAGTTTCTTACAACAATACAATATCGACACTCGCCCCATCAATCTATGATTTGATGAGGCATCTTTTGTTAGGGGCATTTTAGCCCCTAACATTCTAGGTTAGGACTCTCATTTCCCCCAAGGAGAGCATTCCACCATCCTTTTGTTCAAATCCTTGTCAATAGTGGTTTGGATCCTTGTTGCAATTTTTCATTGAGTCTTTGATTTCCTCTATCTAGAGCTCCTTCTTAAGGGTATGGGAAAGTTCTTGATCCCTTTTGGTTCCATTAGATTCTAAAAAATACCCAACAGTCTATTTCTAACCTTTTTCATCTTCTCTTGAAGAACTTAATCTGCTATCTCATCGCAAATGGAATTAGTGACTTTAGCTAGGGCTTCTTCCAATAGGGCCTCTAGGCCTTTATTCTCCACATCTGCAATGCCTTCCTGGCTTCCTTCCATCCTAGATAGTTCTATATCTTCTTCTTGGGAAAGTCAAGTAATCTCCCAGTCTTCTTGCTCTAACACCCTAGCTTCTTTAGTCGCTTTCTTCGAAGACTTTCCTGGAGAGCTATCCTGTATGGTCACATCAAAGATATTTCTCTCCACTTGATGCCTTTCTTTGTCCCCATACAAAGAAGAGATGTCTACTTGTAGATTGATGGGTTCCTCTCCCTCCATGAGACTTTTTGCTCTAGTTACCATTTCATGACTCTTCTCCCTTTGTTCCATAACCTACAAGTGTTCATCACCTTTCTCTTCCACCATATTCACTATAATTTCATTACTTTGATTGACAACTTTTCTTTTCCTTCCTCCTGACTAGAGGTGAAGTTATGCTCCAAGAACTCCGCACCCCCAAAAAAGAGTTTCTGCTCCCAAGTAACCTCAATTGTCTCTATCTGCAACTTTTTTGGATACTCCTCTTTTGTCTTCATCAAAATGCATAATCTGACTGTAGATAACTAGGCCAAGATACTACTAATATCTATTTCTTGGCACTCCCCTATCTTATTCCCTATTTCTTTCAAGATACCCACTTCTCTATACTCAAGAGGGAGATTAGTTATTTGGACCCAAAAAGAGAGAAAGGGAATTTCTTCCCTGCTCTTAACAAAGTTACTTTTCCAAGGTTGACAGTATAATGAAGTCTCTCCAAATTTCCACAAACTGTTTTCTAGGATTTTATCACTTTGCTCCTGATTAAAAATTTTAAATGCAAAAAAACTTTCCCCTAGCTCCACCAGTTCTTCCACTTGGTCCGAGTGCCCAACAACCCATGCTTGTAAATCACTAGTAGAAAAATGACAAGAAAGGACCTTACCAATTAGTGTTGTATTCCTTAGAGACTCTGATATTTTCTTGAAGGATTCTTCAGGTAAAGAGACTCACACATCCTTTGCCTTCCTACAAGTGACTTGTGGGAATCTCTATTTGGGCTTGTAAACCAATGTCTCTTTCTTTCTTTGAGTCCAAGGTAACTCATTCTTTCTTTTGATAGGACATGACCTTGTCCTTCTAAACTTTGCTTCCCACGAAGATTTTGATCATGTCTAATAAAAGGGGGCCCTTTTCTTCATCCTTCTCACACCCCTGGTAGCCACCTTAGCTTTCAAATGCTCTTGAAACCTGTTGAATTCTTCCTCTTGAGAGATTAAGGGTATTCTTCTTTCCACATGGCTCCTAAACTTTACTCTAGGCTGTCCATCGGATCTCGGATACCTATATTATTGTAGAATGATCATTTTAAATGTGATGCTTCCTTATAGAATAAATTGCCTACACATAGAGTATTTTGAAATATTATAGGTATGCAAGTTTAATAATACTTAAAGTAAGTTATTACATATTAAATATGAAATGAATTGTTATTTGAAAATTTTCTTATAATATATACATATTTTTATGTTATGTAGTGGTGGATTATAAGACAACACATGGTTATATTAGGATAGATAAAATGAGGTTTTGTATTATCTAATGAGTATTAATGAATACATTTCGACATTTTAAACCAAGGATTATTCATGATTTTGTTATAAATGCATTGTAGCTAATTGAAAAATGCAATGTTCAACTTCATGTTTATGTGGACAAGTTGATTGTAACATGCTTATTTTGTGTGAATAAGATAAAGATGGAATAATTGAAGATGTTCCTTTAATATTTTTTTGATTATGATCACATTTAAGATTAGTTAATAAAATTATGAACATTAATACAAATGCAAATTTGACTAGTTTTAGATTCTATTATTTGTATAATATAAGCATTTTTTATCTCTACATTGTGTTAGGAGATGCTTTTTAGAAAAAATGTAGATGACAGAAATTCTTATAAGGTTGTAAATGAGAAATTTGGATAAATACAAAGATAAAACAATTACATGCATATAACTTCTTACCCAAAACTTTCGAATACCTCGAATGATGAATGCATGATTGTTTTTATCAATTTATTGAATGTTGATCACTCACGTTCGTAGCATAACGTTGGATGAAGATTGATGGAAGAAGATAGATAGAAAATAGACAGAGGATTGGAAGAAAGAGAGGACTAGAGGAATTTCAGTAGCGTAAGGGTATCAAAATCAATGCCTACAAATAGCTTATGAGAGGCCATATTTATAGGCAAGGGTTGATTTTTGATGTGGAGGGAAGAAGATTTGATAAGATAAGATTTTATTTAATTTTTTGATAAAAGAGGAAATAAAACAAGATAAAATAGGAAAAATATAAAAAGACCTTTAACACCTTTTTCCTCTATCCATACCTTAGCTTCTTTGAAATGATGTTACTCAACACAAATCTCATCATCTCAAACATCATCTCAAAGAGGGGCAAAATGTAGACACCCAAAAATGTCTATCTCTTGTAAATAGCATGTTTTGTCCAAATCATCACCTAATTAGTTAAATAAATCTTATTTATTTGACTAATTTCATTTATTCCCTTTCAATCCCATAATCCCTTCTTTTATAATTAAATAAATTTTTATTTATTTAATTATTCATGTCCATTTGTCCCCTCTAATTAAATAATTATTTTTAATTGTTTAATTAGTCATTTATCTATTTTCCTATAATTAAATAATTTTTTATTTATTTAATTATCTTTCCACATCATCTCTCACCTTAATCCAAAATTAATTAAATAAAGTAAATATTTATTTAATTAATAAAATCCTAAAAAGATCTTCTTACTTTCTTTCCAAAATTAAAACTCATGTGTATCTAATTAATTAATTTAATTAGACATTTCATCAATTATCCTCCCATCTTTTTCGAAGATTTATTTCCTTTTTGAGGATTTAAAACTAAAATCAAGTCTTTTTATCTTTTTTCTATCTTATCTTGTTTTATTTCCTCTTTTATCAAAAAATCTCATGTATATCTAATTAATTTATTTAATTAGATATTTCATCTATTATCCTCCTATCTTTTTAGAAGATTTATTTTCTTTTTGAGGATTTAAAACTAAAAGCAAGTCTTTTTATCTTTTTCCTATTTTATCTTGTTTTATTTCCTCTTTTATCAAAAAATTAAATAAAATCTTATCTTATCAAATCTTCTTCCCTCCACATCAAAAATCAACCCTTGCCTATAAATATGGCCTCTCATAAGCCATTTGTAGGCATTGATTTTGATATCCTTATGCTTCTGAAATTCCTCTAATCCTCTCTTTCTTCCAATCCTCTATCTATTTTCTATCTATCTTCTTCCATCAATTTTCATCCAACGTTATGCTGTGAATGTGAGAGATCAACATTCAATAAATCGAGCAAAACAACCATGCATTCATCATTCGAGGTATTTGAAAGTTTTGGGTAAGAAGGTATATGCATGTAATTGTTTTATCTTTGTATTTATTGAATGTTGATCGCTCACATTCGCAACATAATGTTGGATGAAGATTGATGTAAGAAGATAGATAGAGGATTGGAAGAAAGAGAGGACTAGAGGAATTTCAGCAGCATAAGGATATCAAAATCAATGCCTACAAATGCCTTATGAGAGGCCATATTTATAGGCAAGGGCTAACTTTTGATGTGGAGAGAAGAAGATTTGATAAGATAAGATTTTATTTAATTTTTTGATAAAAGAGAAAATAAAACAAGATAAAATAGGAAAAAGATAAAAAGACTTGCTTTTTGCCTGATAAAGGGTGAGACCCATAATCATTTGAAGAGATTTTTGATGGGATGGAGGACAGAGGAGAGTTAACGTCTCGTTTATGGAAATCATTGAAGGGAGTGTCTGTGGGAAGGCTTATTGCCTTCCCACAAGGTGATGTGTGTGAGCCTTTAATTCCAACTCTAAGACGGTTGTTTTTCCTTAAGACATGATTCTTAAGGATGCTGGCTCCTGGCACTTGGTTTCCGTTAGATTTTTGCTTGATCAATGTTTACTTCATGGCGTCAAGGGAAACCAAATGCTTTGGGACTGCAGCGGTTAAGCAGAGGAAGTGTCAAAGGCAAAAGAAGGTGAAGGATGGGTCGATTGATAGTCGGTTGATAATTGATAAGGGGAAGAGGAAGAGAAGATCGAAGGTGCTGGGTAGTCAGGCTCTTGAGGACACAATGGATTTCCTGAGTGCAAAGATAAAGAACCCTATGATGAGGAAGTGGGTGGCTAGAATAATTGATATGGCATAAATAGTGGAGGCTAAGAAAAATGTAGGGTTTCAGGAGGTGATTTCATCCTTCCTTCTTGATCCGAGCACTTCGCAGGGAAGGTGGAATGTCTTTGGAGCAGCGTAGTCACTTACTCTAGCAAGGATGTCTTCTACGGTGGATTCTGTAATACTGTTTCATGAAGATATCAAGGAGGTGATGAAGGATTTTCAGCTGAATATAAAGTTTCTATTGGATCACATTCACAACATTCATCTGGGACAGATTAAGCTATGCAAGTTGGTGGAGAAAATGGCGTCGAAGCTGTAGGTTAAAGTAGAAGCAGAGGACAGGGCTGATTTCCTATGCCCATGTGACAAGGAGACTAACTTGGTGGATCTGATAGGGAAAGATGAAGAAGATAATGCTTAGGTTCCAAGTTTTCTAGTTTTCAATTTTATCTAGCGTAAAAGACTATTAGTATTTATAATGAGGCCTAAGTAATTTGCCTCCATTTTTGTATTTTAAGCTTGACTGGTTTAGACCATTTCAGACTTCAAGGGCATGGCTATGTTTTTTGAATGGGTCCCTGGTCCCTAACCAGGGTATACTGAATTAAAAAAAAAGACTTGCTTTTAGTTTTAAATCTTTACAAAGGAAATAAATCTTCTAAAAAGATGGGAGGATAATAGATGAAATATCTAATTAAATAAATTAGTTAGATACACATGAGATTTTTTTATAAAAGAGGAAATAAAACAAGATAAGATAGGAAAAAGATAAAAAGACTTGCTTTTAGTTTTAAATCCTCAAAAAGGAAATAAATCTTCGAAAAAGATGGGAGGATAATTGATGAAATATCTAATTAAATAAATTAATTAGATACACATGAATTTTAATTTTGGAAAGAAAGGAAGAAGATCTTTTTAGGATTTTATTAATTAAATAAATATTTAATTTATTTAATTAATTTTGGATTGAGGTGAGAGATGATGTGGAAAGATAATTAAATAAATAAAAAATTATTTAATTATAGGAAAATAGATAAATGACTAATTAAACAATTAAAAATAATTATTTAATGAGAGGGGACAAATGGACATGAATAATTAAATAAATAAAAATTTATTTAATTATAAAAGAAGGGATTATGGGATTGAAAGGGAATAAATGAAATTAGTCAAATAAATAAGATTTATTTAACTAATTAGGTGATGATTTGGACAAAACATGCTATTTACAAGAGATAGACATTTTTGGGTGTCTATGTTTTTCCCCTCTTTGAGATGATGAGATTTGTGTTGAGTAACATCATTTCAAAGAAGCTAAGGTATGGATAGAGGAAAAAGGTGTTAATGGAAAGATAGGATGAGGATGCCCTCTTGAGAGGATAGGCGGGTTCGACAAACATGGGTAGGCTCTCGAAATGGAATGGATTGGTCAAGGAAGAAAGATAAGGAAATGGATAGAAGAAATGAATGATGTGTTATACTACAATAAAAGTGAGCAATCATGATGTTTGATATAGCACTAGACATTATACACTAGGGTATGAGGACCAAGGTGACGTTGTGTCTTGTGCCCAGCGTAATACAACCTTGTCTAGATGTATGAGGGAGAAAACTTAGAGCATTAAAGTCCTAATGCAAAAAAGGTATCATGTGACCTTAGATGCAAAGGATAATGCAAGAAGCTATTCCAACATACACAAGATATGAATATTAGCTGGAATGTACATATATGATACAAATGCAAGATAAAAAGATAACACACATAAGCAAGCCAACATGCATGCACAAGTGATACAAAAACAAACAAGGTATTGCCCCTGTCAAGCTATAAACCAATGATTAATTATTGATTGATTGATTGATAATGATAGCATTGTCATGGCAGGGAATGATATATCCCTAGATCAACACAAGGATGATTGATTAATTGATTGATGATTGATGATTTAGTTTACGACAAGATTAGGATCAAGACCAAGGATGTGATTGGATAATTTGACAAGCTTGATTAACTTGATTGGTATAATTTTAAAGATTGATTTGCATTTGAGTTTTATTGCTTAGATGGATTGAATAATTGATTTTACTGATTGAATGAATGAATTTGATAGATTAGATTTTAGATGTTTATTGATGATAGGGGAGATAGATGATTGCAGAAATAAGAGATGGATGAAGATGATGATTGATGAAGATTAGAAGAATGATGAAAGAGGGGTATCGCTTGTGCCTGGGTCTGGACACTTCCTTCGTATTCCATACTGCCTACATACCCTGTATCCATGGGATCAAGGTACTTAACGATAGAGATGGGATGTAGTTCTAATTTGTGAGGATGTTGATGGTGATGATGAAGGTTTGGATTGATGGGATTGATGTTATTGATGGGATTCGAGTGATGTAATTTTGATTGATAGATTGATATGATTTGATGATTTGATTGGATTTGCTTGAGTGATGTGATGGAGGGATTTTTGATGGATATTTGGTTTTTTTGTATTTTTGAAATATTTGATATTTTTGTGTTTTTTGGAATACATATATATATATATTTGGGTTTTTGGGAATATTTGGATTTTTTATTTTTTTTTAGGAGTTTTTGTGATTTTTTTTAGATTTTTTCAGGGCTTTTTGTGATTTTTTTGTGTTTTGATATGTTTTGAGGATGTCAATGGATTTACAATTGGGATAGTCTTTTTGGTAGAGACTAATGACAAGGGAAAATCAAGTCTAGGTATGACGATAATGTAGGATTGGATGAATGGATAAAAGGGTGGGTGATAAGGAATGGATGTACATGTGATAGAGCAAGGATGTGATCTCAAAGACTATGTCCCATAGGAATAAAATGACCCATTCTAGGTGCAATACTTAGGGTTTTATATGGCAAGGCTCATGATAGGATAGTGATAGGATTGGATGGAAAGGATGAGGTATATCAAGAGGTATCCAAGGCATGTTTCAATATTTGCCCCTAATCTTTATCAAGATCAAAATGAGGAAGGGAGGATGAATGGACTCAATAGGATAGGTATATGTATGTGGAATGGATACGGATGGTAGGAAATGGTATGGTAAGATAGGTTGAAAATGATATGGCGGATGAGACAAGGTGCCCCCAAGTGTAGGTGACATAGAAGATTAACTTACACATGACACCTATTTGTCAAGTTTTCATCATGGTACTTATCCAAGGTGCCTGTTTACTAGGTTTTCACCATTGGACAAAGGGATTTCTCTTTACTATTTTTTTTTCATTTTTTTATAGATTTTTTTATAGGATAGGTGGGCACAGACATGAGGGACTCAAGTGTCTAGTGCCATGAAAGGTGATAGTCCCACTAGATGGATGTCGCATGTACCATGTCAAGTGTCCTCATCAATGTTGGTAGGGGATTGCATGAAAGATGGATGGAGTAGATAGATAATAGATTATGAAAGGTGAGATAGTGGATCATGATGTGGATTATGGATGACTTATGGATGGAAGGCTTATGTAAAAGCATGGACCATAGGGATAGGATGATGGGGGGAATATGTAGGATATTGGAACAAAGATGGGGCGATTGAGGTATGTGGGAATGTGGAATGGAAGGGAAGCATGACCAACGGTTGTACACACCGTAATAAACATTGAAGCTTGTGATTGGAAGGTGGCGTAGGAAGCAATGGAGATGTTTTCTTAAGAGATGGTTGATTTAGGCATTTTGGTACCCACATAGACTTAGTATTTTTATGAATTTTTTTTTCATGTGGGATAGAGGAATTTGAGACTTTTGGATGCAATGGGATTTTTGGATGGAATGGGATTTTTGGATGGAAGTGGATTATTGGAATTCTTGAGAGGTGGACGCTTCATTTGATTTGCTTTCTTTGTGCTTAGGAGCCCATACCATTTTAGTTTTTAACTTTGCTTGTAAAGGTATGGGTTTGGATAAATTTTTGGATGGATTTTGCTTTGATTCTTTGCTTTTATGTCCTAAGGCATGAGGACCTTTAGGATTTTTGGCTGTATGATTGTAGGCATCCAATTTTTTTATGGTTGAATCCCATGGGGTGAGTGGAAGGAGAGGAGGCTTCATGTTTAAACAATGTGTGCATTTGTTGGTCATGATTGGGATTTTTAGAGGATTTATCGATGGATGGATAAGGTGTTG
The DNA here is from genome assembly GCA_027924645.1 of Cunninghamia lanceolata. Taxonomy (NCBI): domain Eukaryota; kingdom Viridiplantae; phylum Streptophyta; class Pinopsida; order Cupressales; family Cupressaceae; genus Cunninghamia; species Cunninghamia lanceolata. The sequence goes on from BSBN01000665.1 coordinate 3,037,015, forward strand.
GAAGTAATGGAGGTAGATTCATTAGAGGGATATTAGGAGTTGGAAGAAGTGGAGGCAAAGTGGATGGTGGGAGGTGTATGGTCACATTCTTTTAACATTTATAGGATGAGGGAGGTGGAATGCGACATATGTTTTGGGTGTATGATGGGATTTGTGATGGAAAGAGGTGGATTTTGGATGAATGGAAGAAGTACCAACACCATTAGATTGTTGCCCTTGGGGTGTGTATCCAAGGCCAAATGAGCATGGAGGATGGACTTTGACATGGATGGACTCCAAAATTCCTTGTTCAAGAGAGCCTAAGCCTTTACCTTAATAGTTGATATATTGCAGCATGCAATTGATTATGGGACTAGGTGTAAGTGGAACACTAGACACAAATTCCTTATTGGATGGAGAAGGTGAGATAGAGGATAATGGTTGTTGGTGTTCTAAGGAGGAACACTTATGGATAAAGGTGGATAGACCAATAGGATATGATGGTGGATTTGAAATGGGGTTGATGGTGGATGTGGAAGGATCATTATTGGTTTGATCTTCTATGCTTGCTTGGGAGGGTTTTGTCTCATCAAGGGGAGTGGATGTTTGTAGATCATGGATGGGGCTAGATCGAGGATAGATTGGAGCAATTTGGATATCTTTCTCTTGGATGGGTATGTGAGGAAGGATAGGATCAAGGTGTTCATAGATAGGTTCTTCATCATGGGTTTCATCATGATCATAGAGAAGGTATAGATTATGGATGGGTGAGATTTGGATTGGTTGCTCATGGATATGTATAGGATCAAGTTGCTCAGGAATAGCTTCTTCATCATGGGTTTCATCTTGATCATGGAAGAGATATATCTTATCAATGGGGTGCATGGAAGGGATTTGATCTTGATTTGAATGAAGGCTCGATATTTCCACATGCTTAAGATAACGCTCTTAACATACCTCTTGGTTTTGGATGGAAGTGGAAGTGGGAGGCTCTTGGATGGGTTTGATGGGTTCTTGGTATTTGTCCATAAGAGAGTATGATGGACTTAGACTTGGGCTTATGATGGGAGGCTCTTGAATAAGCTCGATAGCTTGTGGTTTACATGATGGGATTATAGGGCTAGGCATGTTAATAGAGGGCTCCTGGAGAGGTGCAAGGATAGGTGTTGGACATGGGGATAAATTGTTCCTAGATAGTAGCCAATGGATCACATCCTTTGCAAGGGTAAGAGTGGATGAACAATAAGAGTAGATGGAGTGGTAGGTTTAGGATTACAACTTGGTGGATGGCTTAGATTGGGATTAGGATTGGATAGGTGGGTAATGGGATTAGGGAGTGATGGTTCTTGGATGGGTTCAAGGATAGGTGTTGGATTAGATGGTGGTGTTGGAGGGGTGAAAGATTGGGAGGACTCCTTAGTTTCTCTTTTTCTTTAGAGAAAATCCCTCAAGCATTCATTGGGTGCTCTTGGCTTAAAATTTGGGAGGTTTGATGGTGGATTAGATGGTGAATTGGTGATAGGGTTTGATGGATTGGGAGATACATAGGATGATGGATTAAGGTTCATAGGGTTGGGAGGATGTTGTGATGGAGGGATTGGATGATGGGGATTAGAGGATGGGGGATTCGCATAGGATAATGGTTGTTGATATAATCTTTGAATTTTGACAATGAGGTACATTCTAGATTAGTGTTCCCTTTATCAAAGTTAGCATGAAAAAGGTTAGGGGATGGATAAGTTGGAGGTATTGATTGGTTGGATAAGTATGATGGTGTCATGTCCCTATATTAGTAATTTATAATTGAATCGATTATGTATTATTCATTCAAATCAAAGATATGAATGATGTTATAAAATTGAATATATTTAATATATTTAAATAATATTTATTTAAAACAATTAACAAGATATATTATTATTATATTTATAAATAACACATATAAATAATAATAATATATTATAAATATATCTAATAATATAAATATAAATAATATAATATAAATCATATCATTTATTATGATATAAATGATATAATATAAATAATATAAAATAAATAATATATCATTTATTATAATATAAATACAAATAATATAAATATTCATCTTTTAACCTATCCACGGAGTTACGTATGGTTAGAACTAGTTTTACCACAGCTCATAAAAGGGAATTAATATAAAGTAATAAAATTTATAACAGGGTACGTATATCTTTTACCACCAAGCATAATAAGAGACGTGTCTCTTCGAACATATCCCTTGAAAGGGAAATAAATAAAGGTTGTGAGATAGAAAGTAAAAGGATAGGAAAAAAATACCAAAAAAATATCCCATAAATAAATATATTTAGATCTGCATTATATATATATATACACACACACACCATAAGGACTGTGAATAATAAGATGGGAATAGGTAAGAATGTAGAAATGAGATAAAAAAAACTAATTACATATGTGAAAGGAACATGGGTATAAATATGAATATGTTAGATAAATGAATATGTATATGTATATAATGGAAAAATAGAAATGAATGTTAATATGAATGTGATGAATATGAATATGAAATGGATGAATGAGAGACACGAGTTGGACTTAGACATATGAGTCAAGCCAACTATGTAGATCAAGGTTGGACTTAGACACATGAGTCAAGCCAACTAATATATGGGATTGGACTTGACATATGAGTCAAGCCAACCATGTTCTCACTCCATGAAAATAATATGTTTGATAATGGTAAGAGCTTACATTTCAAGATTATTATATGATTGAGCTAACCCTCTTATTAACATTGATTATATACATATATATTGCATTGGTGTTCTTATGTAATGATTGCAGGATCCATTGTGAGGAATCATAATGAAGAAAATAATATGTAAGCCATTTCCTTAATCCTAAATTATTGAAATTGTGATGGTAGGGTTTAGTCTAAGACAAATAAGAAGGGGACATTACATAATAAGAATGGAAAATATGAATTGAATAAGTGCTAATGTACTTTTATATTAATTATGTTTATGAAGTAACTAACCCTAATTATGATATTATAATTTTGTAATGAAGTTATTAATTACTAATGTTCTCTATAATAAGTTACATTGTGTGCAAGGTAAAGAAATTTAGAACTTCCCGGAAGGGGACATTACATGGCATGTATGTATAAGGGGATGAAGATTGATATAATGTTAACAGGGATGAAAGATAGGGTGTTAGTTTATATGATGGAGGTTGGTATGAGGTTGATGGTGTGGATATGTAAGATGTAGGTTGGTATGATGGTGAAGGTGACATATAGGATTGGGCTTGTTTTTGTGATGTGATTTGTTGTTGTGATGACACATGGTCTTCTTCCTTTCTATATAACCACTTATGTTGATCAAACATTCTTTTGGTGCCATAAGGATCATTCTCATAGGTCTTGTTTAGAAATGTCATGTCCATGTTTACAAGTGGTAGAGTAGGATATGAGGATGTGGAGTGGTTGCGATGTTGGAGATCAAATTTCAATACCTTAGGATGATTTGTTTTGCTTCAAAGAGTGGATGATTCTCTATACTTAAAGTAGACTAGTGACACTTAAGTAATAGAGTTGATTGGATGATTTTCTATACTTAAGGTAAACTAATGACACTTAAGTAATAGAGTTGATTGGTTTGATTTGATTGGATGAGTTAAATGAGATAGACTAATGATCTCAAGTGAGTTCAGATAAAGGTTGATGTGATCAACTACGGTCTTGATTTTTTATTAGGTTGATATGGATTTGGATTTTGATTATGATGTTGCGGGATTTTGAATGAAATATTGATGGAGGATGAAGGGGACTAATTCCTTAACCAAAGTTTGATTTGTAAAAGGATGGTTTGTTGATTAAGGGTTAGGGACTGGGATTTTTGATTTGGAGTGGACTACAAATTATACTTAGACAAGTGTCAAGGTATTTTTGGATATGAAAGGATGAAGTTGATTGGGAAGTGATTATCTCATGACAGGGAGTTTGTTTTTTGACAACTTTTTGGCAATTTTATGGCAAGAAGACAAGATAGAAAACACTCATGCACAAGCCATTCACAAATAGTTACCACCTAGGCTGGTTGAGATGATACCTGTTGGGTTCCCACTTGGTTTTACCCAACTGCATCTACTTATGGTGTATAGCTCTAGGAACTTGGGGCACGTGCTCCCCCTTACAATGCACTCACTTCTTAGGCACACTAAGTTCCAAGTCCTCAAGATGCACATATCTTGAGGTACTTTGCTATCTCTACCATAAGCTATGAAAATGTGGGATGGCTATCAGAGTTTCCTCATGTACCAACAAATAGGGGTTTCTGGCTACTAAAACATAGTTTCTAAGAAGGGCTTCCATTCGAGTGGCTATACATGCAGCAATTTTCTCTGTTAATGGAGGCTTCCCAGCCTACAGAGGTTAAGCTCCACAGGGTTTTGGAGGAAACATTCATCGGTATAGCGCAACAACACCCGTCATTTGCGACTTTCGACACAAACACATTATTTATATAGCCGCTTGGAATGGCTTGGCTTTAGCATGTTTTCACTTGGGTCGTACCCCTTCTCACAATGGGAAGGTAGGCCCTCTAGAGTTGGCAATGATTTATTGTGCACCCCAGATCCATTGATTAGGCAGGGGGAGAGGATACTTTCATTGCCAAATTGGGTAACACACAAAATCAACAAGCAAGCAAAGAAATGAAAAGTAGACATAGAGTAGACTAAGTTAATTTTAATTTGTAAATCAAAATGTGCCTGCTCTAGTGATAAATAGGATTCTTTGACTGCTCGAACCTGCAAAAGATATGTTAGTAGTTTTTTTCTTTGTTCTTTGACAAGCGATTAGGACAAGCTGCATCAATAAATCATTAAATTCCAAGAAAAATGATAGATTGAAGCTCTAAAAGTAGCTGAATTTTGACTATAAAAAGAGCTGATAAAATGATAAAACCACCTGATCGAACCTGTAACAATCACTTGCAAAACTTGCCAAACAAGGGTTAGAAAGTACACAAATTTTTACTACAAAAGCTTACAAAAATATAAGATTTGATTAGGAGAAGTGAGTCCCACCGGGTGTGCCAACATGTGTACAAGAAAATTTGGAAAAAATAAATGATAGAATAATAAAATGTAATACCTTTGACCAAACCTTTCAAATAACTCAGTTTTCTTGAATGATTGATGAAAGTCTGTTTGGTTGTTGTAGCTTTATTTGATGGTGATTACTCAATTTTGCAGCATAACGATAGGATGAAGATTTGATGAAAGAAGATAGATAGAAAATAGATAGAGGATGGAAGAATATTTTAGCAGAGTAAAGATATCAAACTCAGTGCATACAAATGGCTTATGAGAGGCAAGGGCTGATTTTTGATGTGGAGGGAAGAAGATAAGATAAGGATTGAATTTTTTCTTTATTAGAAAAAAGAGGAAAGAAAACAAGATAAGATAGGATTTAGAAAGATAGAAAACAATTTGATTTTTTGCTTTAAAGGAAATAAATCCTAAAAAGATGAGAGGATGAATTGATAAAATATCTAATTAAATAAATTAATTAGATATGCATGAGTTACAAATTTAGAAAGAAAGCAAGAGGATTTTTATTAAGATTTTATTAATTAAATAAATATTTGATTTATTTAATTAATTTTGGATTTGTGATGAGAGATGATGTGAAAAGATAATTAAATAAATAAAAATTTATTTAATTATAGGAAAATAAATAAGTGACTAATTAAACAAATAAAAATAATTATTTAACTAGAGAAGATTAATGGTCATGAATAATTAAGTAAATAAAAATTTATTTAGTTATAGAAGATAGTATTATGGGATTGAAAGGGGATAAAATAAATTAGTCAAATAAATAAAATTTATTTAAGTAATTAGGTGATGACATGGGTACCTTAGGCAAAACATGATAATGACAAGGTGTTGGACATTTTTAGGTCTCTACAAAGGTAAGATGAATCTATTTGTTTCATTGCACTGAAGAGAAAAGAAATTAAAAATACTAGAAAAGGTGAGGGATTGTGTTTCTTAATGGTTTAGTTGTGGTATAGAAAATTGTGTTTGAAGCAAGTAAAAATTATTCACAATGAGGTTCATTTTATTAATATCAAATCTCACAACAAGGTCTATAGCCACATTATGGATTCTATTGCCTTATCCCTTTAAACTGTGGCACATCTATATGGCCAACTTAAATTGAAGCTAGATGGAGAATATCACAAGAAAACATTATAGGTCATGATTATGCAAGTTGAATTGGTTGATTCAATTTCATTTCTTTACATGTGCAAATTTACACGATAATGCATATTTCTCTTATTTATTCTATGTCTTTGTCATTTTTATATGTTTATAGAATCATACAACATTTATTTTATTGCATTACATATATCATGTACATTTTTATTGATTATATTGATGTAAATATATTAGATTTTTCATAGTTATTGGGATGTTTTAAAGGAATGTACTATATTGGTTCCCAACTATACATTTTATAAATGATACAATGTACACATGATAAATGGATTGCATTCTATAAATTAAGATTATTGTTCTATAAATTGAAAATGTTCATTTAGACTTTCTTAAAAAATAAAAACTAGGTTTTCATCGTGCAAAGGAATGCATTAACAATATCCCTATTTGGGTTAAGCTCTTAGGCTTGACATTGGAATATTAGCAGGAGGTGTTGATGGGTATTGCTAGATCTTTTGATTAGCTCATAGCTTTTGATATGGTGACCAAATCTAGAAAAAAAATTTTGTTTGTCATATTTTATGTTAATGTGAATGTGAATAAGGTTCTTTTTTCTTCAATCACATTGCCTTCTAAAATGGGATATTGGGTGTAACATATTTTTTATGAGGATTCCTTAGTTGTGTGCCAAAGTTGGGCCTTAAATCAGGCCACATTCTTGTTGTTTTCTTGAACAATATGAGGAAACATAATTTCTATTAAAAAAAGAAAAAGAGCTTAGTCGCCCTCCAACTATTAAACAACTACCATTGCCAAATAGAGACGAGGATGTTTGTCCCTCTTTGGCTAGGATTAACTCTTTGGATAGGATTAATGTTTATAGTTCTAAGGCTCTTAGCAAGAAGAATTTAGAGCAGAGGATTTTAGAGGCAAATTGTAGGGAGTGGGTTATTGCTAGTGAAGTTTTGTTGGTGCGATTAAGGAAGAAAATATTAATAGCCCAATGTGACAGATTTTGCATTCACCTTTCTCACCCTCTACAAATAAGGAGAAAAGGAAGATGGAACTCAACATGAGTATTTCTAGAAGCCCTTTAAAATCTTTTGATTTAGGTTTGACAATTAGAAAAGGGAGAACTACTAGGAAGTAAATCTCTTTAATGAGTCTATGGGTAGGCTTGTTGGTAGAATCTAGAGCTCATTGGAGAGATATGGCCTAAAGTTACTTTGAGCCAATTAATACCTTGTGTTTTAGGTGGTATATGTTGTATTTGTTGTTTTTGTCCCCTCTGGTGAGGTGATGTTTAGTGTAGTTGACAACCTTAGTGCTATTTGTTTTTTGTAACTATCCTTGTGATGATTTTAGGCTTATTTGATGTATCTTTCTTAGTCTTTGTAAAAAGGTTGGGGCCCTAAGTTTAAAATCCTTCTTTTACCCTTGATCAAAAGAAAAAAATGTAGGTTTGGTTCCTAACTCTTATATTTTAAAAATGGATATAAAATTGTAACTATTTTACTATTATAATTTTAATGATATCTAATACTTTCTTGATGCAAAATACTTTCAATATATATTGTAGACACCTATAATCAACTATATCGTTTCAACAACTTTCCTAACATCACCTAGACACCCACCTTGTGACACTTTCATCCTAGGACCCTTTCATGCTCCTTTTCAATAGCTAATTAATTAAATAAATTATATTTATTTAATTAATTTAATCCATTCTTTCCTTTAGCCACATTAATTAAATAAATTTTTATTATTTAATTAATTTATTTCTCCCACCTTGTCCCATAATTAATCAAATAATTTTATTATTTAATTAATTATTTTTCAATTATTCTAATCCTTATCCACTTTGAACGACCCCGTGTTCATAGTTTGGTGAGGTAGTTAATGCAAGGAAAATATCTATTGTAGTGGGTGATTGAATTTATGAAGGGGAGGATTGACCCACAGTTGGAGGAGCTCAAGAGGGAATTGCTGGCAAAGGAGGGATTGTTATATTATTTTTTTTTCAATTTCTCTCGATGCCATATGATGGCCCTTAGAGAGTTGGTGGTTATTAAATGCAACAAAAATATCTGAAAGGGCAGTGTAGTAAGGAGAAAGAAAGTCAATCACTAGAAAAAGAGGGGACTCTCGGTTTTGAAAACCATGATTTGGGGAGAGAGATGGGCAAAAAAAATAGATAGGAAACAAAAGAAAAAGAGGGAGAGCAGTATGGATTAGCATTAAAAAAGGAGATCTTAGGAGAGAGCAAACTAAATCGACCCATTCAAACATATCAATTTGCAAGATTTGAGGTGAGCAAGGGTTGTGATCTGAAGATAAAGGAAAGTATAGCTAGATCTGAGGTATTCCCATTAGTTCTTTGTATTTTCCAGCACAAACAAACAAAACCCCATTACTTCCTTTCAAAATAGAAAAAATGTTTGATGTTATCTCAATCAGCACAGAAAAACTAAAACCCCATTACTGCCTTCATAAAAAACTAAAATATGGTTAGTTGTTGGGGTTTTCTTGTTCCTTTCATCTGCAATTAGTAAATCCTCATTTTTGAATGGCCATACTATTTGATAGAGAATAAACTAGATCTTATTGGGCCCTAGCTTTGTCTCTGATTAGGATTTTGTTGTAGTATTCTATAGTGCAGAGAATAATTCGTAGGCATAATTTAAGTTTATTTCCTGATGATTTGCCCATAATCAACAAGTGATGAGATTGTTCTAGAAAATACCATTTGATTTCAGTCTCTTACCTCTTGAAATATCTTGATGAAGTGTTTGTTGTGAGCTAGAGTATAAAATATGTAAGGTGAAAAACATGTTTAGAAGGAATCTATATTTTTACCTTGCTTGGATGATATATGTGTTATTTGTTTAGATGAGTAGTTTTTTTAATTGAGTAAGCTTTGTCTATGCTTCCACTTTTGCATACACATATACCAGTGCACTTGTATTTACAGCATCAAAAAAAAAATCCCCTTTCTATTATATTTTGATGGATGTTCATACCTTGTTCTGAAGCCCCATTTTGGCACAAGTAGTGAGGATGCTAGCTAAGGTTGTGGAGTTTGGTTTTATAGCCACCAGTTGCAATTGCTTAAAAGTTTCTAACACCTTTTTAACAAATCTATTTTATGCATATCCTAGAGTTCTTGCAATTCATGAGACTACATTCTTTGAGGCATTCTGTCAAACGGATTGTTCCTTGACTATGCTTCCACTTTTTGCATATATGCCTACCATAGCACTTCCAACCATAACTTTTTATAAAATTCCTCTTTTGTTATGCTTTGATGGATGTCATTCCATCATTACTAAATTTATGATGTTGCATAGTACTATAGTACAAGCCCATTTTTTAGATTGCTTCATTTAGCATTACCAATAATCTCCACAAGAAAATTGTCCCTATTTATTATGATGGAATCGGTTCACATCTCTCACAACAATATCTCTTGCAATAATATTGGTATTGAGTTTGTTGCAGTGTGATAATTAGTACATTATGGCTTGATTATATTCATTATTACAATTTTATCCTTTTGGGGGAGTGGTTTGAGAAGTTGACTAATTGATGGTTAGGATTGTTTTAGGAACATAATTGGATGGTGTTCCTTTCTCTCCATTTTTAGGAGCCACATCATAGTAATTATTTCTTTTTTATCATGTATGCCAGATCAATCTTAGTAGTAGGGTTGTGTCTTGTTGAGCCTTCTCAATTATTGTATAGTCGTCGTGTACGATCATAACAAGCTAAGAATAGACTAAGATTCTGGATAGGCACAAAATACACCATAATCATATGTTTATATTATTGAAATATAAATCTAGATATAAATGGATAGAGTTTCACCATATATCTATCTATTGATTCCAAGGACAGTAAAAAGTGTATATATAGAGGTTTTTACTTGGACTTAATCAATGATTTTCATGGATTATGAATGGTTATTGATTTGTTTTAATGTGGTTTTGTATACCTCATTAGTTAAATGAGATGAGCTTAGGTCTAGGATAATGAGTCCTCGTGCATGGCCTTGAGCACTTGTAGAGGCTAAGGATGCACATGGGAAGGCCTATCTATCTGTGGGCCATTGAGTTATCCATCTGTGGGGCATTGATGCAGGCATGTTTGAGTCTCCTTGTCTGATTGAGAAGTGTGCTTGATTCCATGTGGTGCCATCCCTTCGTGGATGCATGATGACACCCCATCTGATCTACACCCTAGTGTCTTGTACCTTTGTAGTCGTGAGTAGCACGCAATAGTATGATTGCGATGCATCTCTATGTTATGACATTGGCTTTATGCATTGTCTGTCATGTCTACTCCTTGATTGATGTATGTTATCAAAAAATTGGAATGATTATCAATAGTATCAAAGTAATCCAATAAACTCAAAGAAATAAGAAACAAAGAAGATTTAACAAACAAAGAACTTAAACCTTGTAAACCTCTTTACTTTATGGCTTCCATTGGTTGCCTATCTCAAATGATCTTGTGTATGAATATGGCCCTTAGAAGGTGCATTTCCTTGCTATTTCCAAGATGTCAAGTGGGAATGGCTATGATAGGTTCGCAATGAAGAGATTCATCAACACAATTACAATGATAAAAGGGTGATCACAAGGAATGGAGCAATTTGGTGCCAAAGGCGCACTATGATTCCTGCAAAGTAACTTTACTAAAAGCTTGGATCATTGAAATGGAGGAAAAGGGGTTGTATTTATAGACTCAGGAGAGAGAAGATCAACGGTATAGAGAGAATAAGAAGATCAATGGTTGAGAACGGTTAAGAGGATGTGCACAAATAGAGAGAGGACATGTGTCTTGCTCTATTTTGCATGAGAGGAATCAATAAAATAGAAGAATGAGTTAACTGAAGAGATTAATCAATTAACAGAATAGATAGAAAAGTTAATTGATTAGAACTAGAGGATGAATATTGCATGAGGATGAGAAGATATTTTAGCCCAATTAAATATTTGGAATATTCAATTGCATGTGCACAAGGATTGAATTATATTTAGAGATAACTCAATTTTTAGAAGAAATAGACAACTTAAATAAATATTTGATTTATTTAAATTTAGAGAAGATATTATTGGAAGAAATAATTAAATAATTGGCATTATTTAATTTAGAATGATTTTGGAAGAACTAATTAAATAATTGGTATTATTTAATTTGTTGGAGGATATTAGAAGAATTTAATTAAATAACAAAATTTATTTAATTTTGACTTTAGAAGAGGTAATTAAATAATTTGATATTTAATTAATTTAGAGGAATATGAATCAAATAAATAAATTTGTTTATTTATTTATTTATAGATGAATTAGACTTAAATAAATATTAAGAATATTTATTTAGATAGAGTCGTGTCATTTTTAGGTGTATACATTTTGCCCTTCTTTGATCCAATGTGTTTTATCATGTTGTTTCAAAGAATAGATTTTTTGATAATGATACATGCCCAATTTTTCCCATGGTATAGGTTTAACAATAGCAGGATGCCCCCTTGAGAGATTGGACATGAAGGAAGGTTCAAGGGCATGAGACGACAATCTCACGAAAAAGAAGATGAAAAATAGGTTAGGTTTGAAGAAAAATGGGTCTTCGGAGAAATGGGAGAAAACAGGCTTGGAAAGTAGTCATGGTCGCCACACAGCTAGTTAGGGTTCACTTGCTATAAATAGGAGTTGGGTCCACAATCTTAGTCATTTGCACACTTTAGCTTTTCGTTGATAGGTCCCTTAGAGCTTAGGAGAGCAAAGGAGCTAGAGCAGTCGGTATAGAGATGGATATTCCACGTGAGGAGCACTGCTTTAAGCGTGTTCAATGGTTCGATTAGCCAACTGAGGCAGGACCACTGGTATGTAGTTCAAAAAAACTCACCTATGGTCATTTATTAGCCTAATAAATGCTAGGGAAAACTTGCTAGGATAGATGTTGGTAGGTGGAGACTGATCAGGAAAGTACTGTACACTAGCCATGTATCCTTGCCGGGGTTCAGGGGCGCAGTGCCTGAGAAATTTTGTTTTTTAGAGCCGACATAAAAAAATCCTAATTTTTTGTGACTGACATAAGAAAACCCTATTTTTGTAACTGACAAAAAGCTTGATAAAAGCGGCTAAGGGTTAGGGTTTTGATATATTGTATTGTAGCATTTTGCAGCGGTATTGAGTTGCAGGGATTGCTGATTGTAATCAGTTTGATTTACTGGATAATAATATTGGACTCTTTGTTTGGTGGATGTAGCCCGAGTTTGGGTGAACCACATTAAAACTTGTCTCTTGCTGTTATTAATTCTATGTATTTCCATTTCTCTGTTTAATCTTTATTTTCATTTAATTGATATCTTCTGTCGGCTAACCCTAACAAGTGGTATCAGAGTGGGTTGTGTTCGATTATTGTCTATAGGAAAGTCTCACGGTTGAGTGGGAGCAATGGTGGACGAGGGTAAATTGAAGGTCGATAAATTCAATGGGCAGAACTATCAGTTATGGAAGATGCAGATGGAGGATTACCTCTATCAAAAGGATTTATAGAGGCCGTTGGAAGGAGTAGCCAAGAAATCGGCAACAATGTCTGATGAGGATTGGAATCTTCTTGATAGAAAGGCACTGGGAACCATTCGGTTGTGCCTGGCACCGTCGGTGGCATTCAATATAATGGAAGTGAAGACAACAGATGGTCTGATGAAAGCTTTGGCTAAATTGTATGAAAAACCCTCAGCCTCAAATAAGGTATTTCTCATGAAGCGTTTGTTTAATTTGAAAATGGTTAAAGGTGGATCTGTGACAAGTCATTTAAATGAATTTAATATGATTGTCAGTCAATTGACTTCTGTAAATGTAAAATTTGATGAAGAAGTTAGAGCTCTCTTGATATTATGTTCATTGCCTAAAAGCTGGGATAGTTTGGTAATGGCGGTTAGTAACTCTGTTTCTGGTTTAAATACCCTAAAATTTGAGGATGTTGTTGGTGTTATTCTGAGTGAGGAAATTCGTAAGAAAAGCTCAGGTGGATCCACATTAGGCAGTGTTTTGAATGCAAAAAGTAGGGGCAGATCAAAGGAGAGAGGAAAAGGTTCTGGAGGTCATGGGAAGTCACGAGGAAAATCAAAGGACAAAAGATCCCAAATTAGAGGATAGAAGGATTGCTGGTATTGTGGGAGATTGTTTGGTGTGGAGCCTGATCAGTCTCCAAGTGGGAGATTGTTGGTAGGTGGCGACTGATCAGGAAAGTACTGTACACTAGCCATGTATCCTCGCCGAGGTTCAGGGGCGCAGCCCTCGAGAAATTTTTTTTAAGAGCTGACATAAAAAATCCTAATTTTTTGTGACCGACATAAGAAAACCCTATTTTTGTAACTGACAAAAAGCTTGATAAAAGTGGCTAAGGGTTAGGGTTTTGATATATTGTATTGTAGCATTTTGCAGCGGTATTGAGTTGCAGGGATTGCTGATTGTAATCAGTTTGATTTACTAGATAATAATATTAGACTCTCTGTTTGGTGGATCTAGCTTGAGTTTGGGTGAACCATGTTAAAACTTGTCTCTCACTGTTATTAATTCTGTGTATTTTCATTTCTCTATTTAATCTTTATTTGCATTTAATTGATATCTTCTGTTGGCTAACCCTAACAATAGATACGTTGATTCACATTTCAGCACATATGCACTCTGAAACCGCGCATACATTAAGATTTGGTGCATATGCTACAACTGTGCATACATGATATGGGTTGGTGTATACGTTATGAACTTGCACATACGTTATGGGAAGCTGCGCATGTGTTACCTGTTTAGGTGCATTCATTTTGAAGTTGCGCTTTTGATATGAAATTGTCCATTTACTCAATGGTGCGGTGCATATTCCAGAAGTGGCACATTTACTATGAAATGATGCATGTACCTTTTGGTTTGGTGTATGTATTTTAGATAGTCAGTTTACTTAACAAAATTGACTCAATTGGCATCTTGCTTGATGCATCAATCGATAAGCTATCTCTGAGATTACATGAATCTAGTCAAGAGATGATACACTTGCTTTTGACCAATTTGATATGTTAAGTAATAGGATACTTTTGATAGTTTTGAGTAGTTTTGTAGTTTTAGTTGACGCATTGACTTGCTTGAATGCAGGAGAACATTTGTGATGTACTCATGTCACGGGAGTAGTTTCCCTTGCTGATGTTGTAGCAGTATATGCTCATAGAGATGGATCGAGAGGCACTCCATGCTATGGGATTGGATTATGTGTGCTTTATGCCCAAGGTTCATGTGAACCTCAATTTGTTGACTACAGCGTTGGAGCATTTCCATAGCAAGGACGGTACATTTCATCTGCCTATTGGTGAGATGGCTATCACTCTAGAGGATGTCTATAGGATCCTGCACTTACCTATCCGGGGTGAACTTGTGGAGTATGAGGCTCAGCGTGATGCTGGACTGGTAGAGTGCAGGCACATTTTTGATGATCCAAAGTTAGAGGTTCAAGTTATCTCATGGCAGGACATACACGACTACTATGAGTACTTCTCGGGGATAGTGGCTAGATTGATTGGGGGTGTGGTATGCCCTAATAGGAGATCACATGGGTTCCCCATTCATTGGGGTAGGACCATGGAGAGGATGATCACAGAGGGCACCCATTTTGCATGGGGTGTTTGCATTTTGGCTCACTTGTACCATGATATGTATCAGGTGGTATACCATAGGGGTGCTAGTTTGTCTACTGGCGTCTCATTACTACAGTTTTAGTTATGGGAGCACATTGCTATTGCTCAGCTGATATGCATCTTTTCCAAGCAGAGAGGGGAGCCTTATAGTTATGGATATGTAGGTGTTATTTTCCAGCATAAGTTGGGAAAGCTTGAGTACTGGAGACATGTGTTGGATAATGTGGATAGAGTTATCTAGCATCTATACCTAGATTGTGAGCCATGGGACGATGAGCTCCCCTAGTGCTTTTAGACTCGGTGGCTCATTGGGAGGACATCACACATACTAGAGAGGCAGATTGTTAGCTAGGTTTAGAGGTAGTTTGGTAGGGTACATGGTAGACCACAAGGACAGGCACTGTTTGCCAGGACACATGGAGAGCATTTGTGATGGGGCCTGGTTGCATCCTACGAGGAGGCCTTAGCAGATTTTTAGTAGATTCCCTATGTGGCTTGGCTGATGAGGAGGGAGGTGGTAGACACAGAGATGACTCCTGACTATGATGAGTGGTTTACTACCCACCCATTATTGAGGTATTTAGGATTAGGAGAGTTGGTTCCTCACCTGGAGGAGGAGGATTCAGATGATGAGGATGATGGAGGTAGGAGGAGGAGGAGACAGAGGAGTGGGAGAGGAGGATGGGGAGATGGAGACAATGGAGGTGATGGAGGAGGAGGGGATGGAGGTAGAGGAAGGTAGGGACAGAGGAGGAGAGTGGGAGAGGGATCCTCCTAGTAGCAGCAGGTAGTGCAACCATAGGCTGCACCATAGATATAGGTGTCGGCACCAGAGCAAGTGCCCCAGCAAGTAGTTCAGTAACATGTGCCACAGGTTCAGGTTCCTCAGGCTCCTACCCAGCCTGACCTATAGCAACAAGCTATTACTATGTTGTAGGGTTAGGTCTAATAGCTCAGGGCATAGCTTAGGGCAGTAGAGTCCAAGAGGGAGGCAAACGTAGGGATTATATCTGGACTCATTGCAGAGAAGGATACAACATTGGCGAGGGTGCGAGCACTTAGACTAGAGAGAGACTTAGCCTTAGCTACCTTGGGTATCGATGGGGCTACCAAATTTTTGGTTACTCAGGTGCAACAGGCTCAAACATAGCTTGCGCAGGTTTAGGGTGAGCTTTCCAGAGGGCAGTCCCAAGATTAGGGTGAGCTCGCTAGAGTACAGGCTCAGAATCAACATTACAGGGGTTTATATCATGGGGCAGTGCCGGCAAACCAGCATGCACCTAGCTATAGGAGTTAGTCAATGGTAGGCACATCATAGAGGGTAGGGGGTTCACAGTCAAGAGCATCAATGATGGGTCCACAGCAGTCCAGGTCAGGTAGAGGTGGAGGAGGAGAGGGCAATGCTAGGAGCAGTGCCCCACGGTAGCAGGGCTAGCCTTTACACCTATACTATTTTTTTGCTTATGCATACACCTTTTTGATGGCTCACATATAGCCTACTATGTATTTATGACTTGTATTTTGCACCGAGATATGTACCATTATTTTTGTGATGTATACACTTTATATGATTCTGACTCATAGATGGACTTTGATATGTTGTACATTTGGACATGCTTTGTGTTATATTTATATAATGATGCAACTATATGATCTCTATATGCAGTTATTTATGCTACATGTCATGGATGAATTATATCTTATGATGTTTCATATGCGATGCACATGTATATTATGTCTATATGATGCTATGTGATGTCTTGATGGATGCACATTACTTTTGATGTCTATATGATCTGATGTAGACTTAGATGATTTCATGTATGCATGTAATATGCAAATGGGAATGTTATCTATATGATTATGCACTTTATGAGATAATCTATCTGTACATGTCTATGTTTTTGTTTTTTTCTGTTGACACTATGTTATGATGCAAATGTATATGGATGACTTAATGCACTTATTATGTATGCAAATGATATAATCATGTTAATAACTATCTAATGTGATATGATATGCAACTTATTCTATGTTTTTGTTATGTCCAAATGTACTCAATCGACACAGAAATTACACAATGATTGATAGAAAATTGACTGATAGAAGAAATGTGAATGAAAGGATCACAAGCTTTTATTTGCAAACATTGATACTCTGGATAGGATTTTTATTGCATGGAATAATGATGCTTTCTAGATGTGAATGGTTTTGCCACCTTGATATTGCAAGTATTTTGAAGTGCTTATTTGATCATTGGGCTTTTTTTTGTGTTTTTGACATGTAAGAAAATACAAGCATCTAACCTTATAATTAAACTGAGATGACCTAAGTACCGCTTACATGGATTTTGATTTAGCAAGTTAATACAAGAATCTAGGTATAATTAAATCGAGATGACCTGAGTATTTCTTGCATATCAATAGATAAGGATTGCCCCCTTTCATGTTAGACCACTGATGTCCTTGATGATCTTTTGCAGATCATGTCGTTAGACAAGGCTTCACATTACTAAAGATTGATCCAAAAATAGCAAATAAAGAAAATAATCATGCCCCCATCATAGAATCTCTAGCTTTTGGCATCTTTGAGTAGCATAGGAAACATGATAAAAAAAAGTGAAGACTTTAAGATGCAACTAACTAAAACAAAACATTCTTGCATTAGATGTACCTTTCTTGCCATAATTTGGATAGAGTCATTTAGATCGCTTTTCTCTTGTTTTTGCTTTGCTTTGGATAGGTTGATGTCCTGCGTCCAAACTTCTATTTGAAAGTGGGTTTTGCTTGTGCTTGCATGCATGTGAAATGAACCCTAAGGGACTAACCTAGTGCCTCGGGGGTGCGTTGCTAAATGGCCTTGCCTACGTGATGATGCAGAGGCAACGTAGTTCAGGGACTCGGACCATGTGAATGGACTAGAGGATAGACGACAAGATATGGGATGGACAGGAAGCCTCAGGGGTACATTGATAATGGCCTTTCCTATGTGACAATGCAAAGGCAGCGTAGTTCAGGGTTGACCCTATGATACTGATGACAGATGCTATGCTAGACTGACACTATGGATAGGATACTAGATAGGACCTTTAGTTGATAAGGTGACAAAAGAGATAGAGTATCAAGCCATGATAGGTTATCGTTAGGTTTTTTATTATGAAATAGATATGGATTGGATGAGGAATGATGGTAGGAGGAATGGACACAAGGTGATTGGTTTCCCAAAGATGGAGGAAGCATTTTATCAGAAGTAGAGCCTATTTACCAGGTTTTCACCACTTGTTTTTATTTGCATGAAAGCTAAAAGTACACATGATGCTTGTTTGCCAGGTTTTCATCATGGTACCTATCCAAGTCACCTATTTACCAGGTTTTCACCAGAGGACAATTTTTTTTTGTTTTTCAACTTTTTTTTTTGCTTTTTTCTAATTTTTTTTATTTTTTTTACTTTTTTGAATTTTTGCCCTCCTTACATTGGGGTTCTATTAAGCATAGAACCGAAGAAGATGCATACTATTGATTGGGTCATCGAACAACTCACCCTCTGATGTTGCTAACTGATACGCTCTTGATCCATAGGTAGCAATGATTACATAAGGACCAAGCCAATTGTGTTCAAACTTACCTTTCTTTTCCCGATCCTACTGATTGCAGGGGTTTTCTTTGAGTACTAGATCACCAACATTGAAGACCCTTAGACGGACCCTGTGATTGTATCTTCATCATATTCTTTGTTAATAGGCTTTGAGATGATTGAAAGCATTATGTCTCTTCTCCTCTAACAACTCTAACTCTTGTAGTCTGGAAACTCTGTAGTCTTCATCAGTGATAAGACCTTTTAATGACACCCTTAAAGATTGTAACTCGACCTCGATGGGAAAAATGACTTCTAATCCATAGACAAGGGCATAAGGGGTAGGACCTGTGGGAGTACATATACTAGTTGGGTAGGCCCACAGAGAGGGATTCAGTTGTATGTGCCAATCACGGTCGGCATCATTGACTATCTCTTGAGGATTTTCAAGATTGTATTGTTGGATGCTTATGCTTGACCATTGCCTTAGGGGTAGTATGGGGTTGAGAAGTGATGTTGGATTTTGAATCTGTCACAAAGCTCTTGGACATCCTGGTTCTTGAAAGGTCTTCCGTTATCTATGACTATGGATGAGGGAATTCCATATCTGCAAATGAGGTAATTAAGGATGAAGGAGGCAATCTATTTTCCTGTGACATTGGTGAGTGGAATGGCTTCAATCCACTTGGTAAAATATTCAGTGATGGTTATTATGAACATGTGGTTGTTGGATGATGGAGGGTAAATTTTGCCCACAAGGTCGAGTCCCCATTGACAAAAGGGTCAAGGTGTCATTAAAGGTCAGAGCTCTTGAGCTGGTGCATGGATGAGGTTACCATGTATCTAGCACGGCTTGTATTTCTTCACAAACTGATATGAATTGGTTTCCATGTTTGGCCAATAGTATCCCAAACACATGAGTTTCTTAGCTAAAAAAGGACCACTAGAGTGAATTCCACAAATTCCTTCATGCATGTCTCATAAGGCGGTTTGATATTCTTCATGTTCTAAATATCAGAGTAAAGTACCATCTAGACCTCGTTGGTATAGGGTGTCGGTGATAATGGTGTAATGGGAGGTTTGGTGAATGAAGGTTCGGTGTTGGTTGGTAGACAAGTCAGGTGGTAGGGTGCTATCCGTGAGGTAAGTGTAAATCTTACCATACAAGGGTGAATTAGATCTGACTAAGAGGCAAATGGAGTGTTTTTCAAGGATATTGTAAGATGGTTGCATAACTAACTCCACCAAGAACTCATACCATGACTCATTCTCTAGGATATCAAGGAACGAGGCAATGGTTGCCATGGCATCTGCTGCTTTGTTTTCAATGTGAGGTATCTTCTCAAAGGAGATGATCACAAAGTACTCTTTAAAGTCATCTACCATATGCTTGTATGGGATTAACTTGTCATCTTTTATCTAATAGTTGTCATTGACTTGAATGATTACCAGTTGGGAGTTGCCATAGACATGTAGCTCCTTTATTTTCCATTTTGCTACCATTTTGAGGCTAATGACCAATGCCTCATTCTCTGCTATATTGTTTGTGCATCGAAATACCAGACAATAAGACTTAGGTATGGTGTCACCTTGAGGAGTGACCAACAAGATTCTTATCCCCAGTCCATGGTTTCTATAGGATCCATCAAAGTAGAGTTTCCATGAATGTGTTGTGACAATAAAAAAAGATTCATCTAGAAATTTGAATGTCATTGGTGTGGTATCTTGCAATGGTGCTTCTGCTAACTGATTAGCAATGATTTGACCTTTGATAGACTTCCTTTCTACATACTCGATGTCATATTCACTTAACATCATTACCCACTTGGTTAGGTGGCCTTTTAGAACTGCTTTGCTTAATAGGTATTTTAGTGGATCTATCTTTGCAATAAGCTTGACTGAATGTGCTAGCATGTAATGTCATAGTTTTTGGGAAGCAAAAACCACAGTAATACATGATCTTTCTATTTGGGAATATTGCAGTTCGTAGCCTACCACTGTGCGACTGTTGTAGTAGATAGCCCTTTCTTCTCCTTGATAATCATGTTGTGCTAATAAGGCTCTGAGTGCTATTGTCATAGCAGATACATATAGATACAAAGGCTTGCCTTGGATAGGTAGCATCAGAATAGGTGGATTCATGAGGTATTCCTTTAGCTTGCGAAATCCTTCCTCACACTTTTCATCCTACGGAAATGGTATGTTTTTGTGTAATAGGTGAGTAAAAGGTTGACACTTTTCTGCTAGTTGTGAGATGAACTGATGAATTGCCTATAACTTGCCCTGTAGACACCACAGTTGACTGATGTTCTTTAGCGGTGGTATTTCCATGATAGCTTTGACTCTGGCAGGATCTACTTCGATCCCATTTACTGATACAATGAAGCCTAAGAGCTTTCCAGAGGTGACTCCAAACACACATTTCTTTAGGTTCAACCTGACTTTGAAGTGTTCTAGTCTCTGAAAGACCTTCTCTAGTACATCTAGGTGGGATTCTCTTGTTAGTGACTTTGCAAGGATGTCATCTACATAGTCCTCCATTGTAATGTGCATCATATCATGGAAGATAGTGGTCATAACATGTTGATATGTTGCCCCTACGTTCTTTAACCCAAATGGCATGACGTTCCAGCAGAAGGTGCCCCATGGATAAGTGAAGCTATTTTATGTTGGTCTTCTAGTGCTATCCTGATTTGATTGTATTTGGAGAAGTCATCCATAAGAGATAACATGGTGTGTCCTATTGTTAAGTCGACTATGATGTCAATGTTAGGTAATAGAAAGTCATCCTTGCAGAAAGCCTTGTTTAGATCTTAGAAATCATTGCACAATCTAACTCTACCATTAGGTTTGGATACTGGCACTATGTTGGATACCCACTTTGGATAGTCGATTGCTCTAATGAATCCTACATCCAACAGCTTTTTGAGTTCCTCTTTTACTAGGAATACAAATTCAGGATGCATCTTCTTGAGCTTCTGCTTGACTAGTTTGACTCCTGGATCTAGTGGAAGATGATGTAGGATCAAATCTAGGTCAAAACTGGGCATACTTGCATATGACCAAGCAAAGTTGAATTTCTTTTTCTTGAAGAATGGTACAAATTTGGTCTTTTCTGGTGGAGATAGAGATTTTATAGGTACAAAGTTGACTTTCTTTTTCTTGAAGAAATGATCTTAGGATTGCTTTATGTTCCAATGTTGACAGGTTTTGTGGGTTCCACAACAATCTGAAACTTGTCCTAGTACATGTTGGGGAGAGTGTCAAGTCTTCCATCATCTGGCACCTTAGAGAGGTTTTCACCATCTGATGCATCCTTTCTTTTTACTATTTTAGAATTTGATACTGCCGCGAAGTGGTTTTCACCATCAGATCCAATTTTTATTTTTATGTTTTTACGACTGGAAGGCTTGGCACCCTCTCCAAAATAAGTCACGGTGTTGAGTTCAATGGTGAAGCCAACTTTATGATCTCTTGTAGTAGGTGGTACCTAAGTTCTATATAGTCAATATAGGCATCATCATTTTGGAACATGTCTAGTTGTGGGGTTCCTCATAAATCCCAATCAATAAGTTCAGGATGCGTAAGGGGGAGAGGTCCAGAAGGTATATCTGATTCATTGGGTGTGATAGTTTGGATGGATACATAAGTAGGGTTTAGATTGATAGGGATAGGATCTGGAATGGTACTTTCCTCAAGATTGTTTATCACGTTGGAACTCCAACCTTCCTTGAAAGTCATACTCTCAGGAGTTGGCGAATCACACTCTAAAGGTGTATGTGTTAGCATTTGTCCCTCATGGTAGGGGCTATAGATTTGAATGGTGTCAACTCCTTTGTCCTCATAGAAGTACTTTGTGAGTTCATCCCACTCATACTCATTAGAGTCTATGTCACTGTCTTCTTGTAGGTTATGGATCTGTCCTACAAAACAGACATTTGCCTTAGCTTTTCCTTTGTCCTTGTATTCTAGCCCTTTTGAATTTCTTGCCAAAGAGGATGAGGAGGGTTGGATGGGTCCTATTATTCCTTCTTTTCTTAGGCCAATGGGACCTTGTCCTTCATAACCCATTCTGTGTAAGATAGACTCTCACCACGTCCATAGATTTCTGTCGGGAGCTTAGGTGGTTCTTGTTGTGTGTTATCTTCCTCTGTGTAGAGCCATTACAAGACATCTCTTTTCTTAGTTTCATCTGATAGGGTCCCCTATTTTACAAAGGGAGTTGTGGGAGGTTCGGGAGGAGTAGGTGGCTTTGGAAAATGTGTAGGCTACCCAAAGGATCTTGGAGATAGAGGCATTTTGGCTAAGTTGAGGCTGTGCTCGATGGAGTAGTCCCCTACCCATGTTTCTTTGATTGTTATTTTCAGCTCTTTGGGCTTGGACGACGAAGCTTTGGAGGTAGAATCATGTTGTGAGATGGGGGATGTAAACATGGAAGCTCTATTGTTGGGAATTATGCATTCACGCTTTGGGTGGAGAGAGTTGCAATGCTGAAAAGGATCAGGATCACCTTGGATAGTGATCTGTCGACCATTATGGGGGAATTTGATGCATTGGTGGTAGGTAGAAAGCACAAATTTCATGGCATGAATCCAAGGTCTACCTAGGAAGATGTTATAGGCTATCTCCCTATCTAGGACTTGGCAAACAATGACCTTTATTATTGGTCCAACTTGTATTGTTAACACCATTGTTCCTTTAGTAGTTCTTTCTTCTTCATTATAGGCCTTTATGGTGATCTTTTTCCTTGGATCCACTGCACTTTCTGAGAACCCCAATGTAAGGACTAGCTTGAGCATGCAAATATTTAAACCTGCTCCTCCATCAATGAGAACTCTTTTGATACTGTGTTTATGAATGAAGGCAATGATATGCAAGGGTGTGTTATGGGGCCGAGACACTGAAAGGTCATCCTGTTTTGTAAACGATAGGGTGCTAGAGGAGGTTAGATTTCCTACCATGGCTTGAAACTTCTCTTGGGCTAGGTTCATGGGAATAGTTGTTTCCCCTAAGAATTTATCAAGAATTTCCTTGTGGGAGGGAGACAAATGGAACAACTCTAAGATAGATATGTGGGCAAGAGTTTTTTGAAGTTGGTCTATGACACTATACTTATGGGAGTTAGAGGAGAAGGTGACGACCTTGGAGGAAGTGTTTTTAATGTGACATTACCACTGTGGGTGATGATGCTGCAATCAGTTTTGTTGGGTCCTGACTATTAGTTGAATGTGACCACATTGACTTGTGGGATGTGCTCCAATATGTAGTTGATGGTATAATCGAATGCCACATTTGCATAGTTAGCATTGTTGTGTCTATTGTTTTGGTTCTACCTGTTGTGGTTGTTATTGTTGTTGTTGTTGTTGTATGGCCTGTTGTGGTTGAGGAGTGGATCCTTGTATGCCACATGTGTCTCATTAGAGGTATGTTCTTTAGTGCCTACCTAATTTTGGTCAAGTATGTCTTCAATGACGTGTTTCAGATAGATACAGTCATTGGTCTTATGGCCTCTTCCTCTATGATATTTGCAGAAATCAGTATCTTTCCAATAATGAGGTTTTACTTGAGGTTCATAGTCGCTAATGGTGGGAAGAGTGATCTCTATGTTGGCTAATAGCTTTCTTAACGTAGACTCCTGGGACTCCCCTAGTGGTGTGAATTTTCATCTAGGAGTAGAGGTGAACCATTGCTTTGGCTTAGGAGAGAAGGTTTTGTTTGGTGTAGCATTGCTTGCCTCTTCTTTGAGAGTGAAGATTGGTTGTTGTTTGGGAGCCGCTACTTTGGCATCAATTACTCCATCATTGATGATATTTTTGTTCTTTGTACAAAACTTTAACTTGTCCATGGTATAGTTAGAGTTAGGGGTGTCCTTGTACAACTTTATTTGCCATTTGGTGATCATAGATTTCTCAATAAATAATCCCATCTCAATGACTTTCGTAAATGAGGTAGGGCATTGAATTTGGATTTGGTAACTTAGATTAGGGTTAAGGTTGTGGACAAACATCTCCATCATTTACTTCTTAGGAGTGTGATATGAGCATTTGCTCACGAGTTGTCTCCACCTTTGTAAGAAGGCGCCGAAGGATTCACCACTCTTTTTCTTCATATTGCATAGGTCAAGCATGGAAACTTCGTGTTCAATGTTATATGAGAAGTGCATGACGAACTTGTTTACTAACTCATCAAAAGTTTTGATACTCGGGGGAAGTCATGAGAACCATTCCATTAGAAGTCCACCTAGAGATCTAAGGAATAGTCTCATGAGGAAAGTTTTGTTTTGGGCTACCTCTAGACACACGGTGCTAAATTCCCTAATGTGATCTCTTCGGTCTCCTTTTCCTTTGTATTTGTCAAACTTAGGAAATTCAAACTGAAAGGGGAAGGGTACCATGTTCAAGCTTTTGTCAAAGGGATATGGTGAGATATCCTCCAATGAATAAGTTTTAGTGGACATCCCCATTTGGAGATCCACTACTTTCTACGTTAGGCTTTCGATTTGTTTTGTTAATGTGTCTAGAGGTGAATTTGAGTCTGTGGCTTTTTTCTCTTTATCTAGGCTAATGGTTTTATCTTCATTTATGCAGTCCTCATGAGTTTCTTCCACTACAGTTTCTCTTAATTTGTTGAGATCAAAGTTCGAGGGGAGTTTAAGCCCTTGGTTTGCAAGATGAAGAAAGTACTTTTGAGGGTCTTCGTTGAGCATTTTGTCCATCATGCATTGAAATTTCTGGTCTTGGAGGGCTCCTTGGAAGTCCTCATGGGAGATTTCCTCATCACTGTCATACTTTCTCTGTGGGTACACACTATGCGAGATGTTCCTCTGAGTAGAACATTGCCATGCAGTATATGACCATTGCATGCTTTCTCTGCTTGGCATATACCATGCGCGGTTGCACCGCATAAGGTATGTGACCTGGGAGTTCTAGCACAATACCTTTCCATGTGGAGGTTGTGTGAGTTGGCTACACCCACATGAAGGACTATGGAGACAGTCACGCTTGTTTTCCTTCTTCCTTGTGTGGTGACTAGCTATAGTCACGTAGTGTTGTGATGTGTATATTTTGAAGATTGTGAATCTTGTTTTCAGTTATTGATGACTTTTACTTGTTTGTGTGGACTAACACCATGGTTATCTTTCTTATAATGGTTTGGTCATGGATGATTTTCTTGGCATGTAACTCTTGCAGTTACATTTGATTTATTGTTGAAACTATGTGCATTTTTCTTACTTTATTGTTGGAATTGAGATTTACTCTTTCTTATTTATATTTTGGTGGCTAAACTCATTGATTTTTCTATTTTTGAATGCTAGTCTTGTGTTGTGATGTGATTCCTCATGGGGTATGGTGAGATTCACCCATTTGAGTGTATACAAGGAAGTAGATGCAGGGAAACCCTTAAGGATGGGTGTATGTGTGAGATGTTCTAAGCTCTAATTCACTACCTTCCTATTGTTTGAATCTCTCTTGGAGGCTAAAACCCTTACACAAACAAGAGATATGTCATTATAGCTTGTATGGAAGGGCTCACTAAGTGGGTCAATGCCATCAAGACACATGGTCATGGATATTGGACATGGTTATTGGTTATGGACTCATGGATATAATTGGATATAGATGGTACTACTGTTAGCTGCCATTACACCAAAAGATCAACCTTTTAATGCCTGAGACAACCACTTGACTTAACAAGCACGGGAAGTGGTTAAGCCCTTGTTGCAAACCACTGCAGTGCAGTGCCGAACAAGGAGACCAAGGGCCACAACTAGTAACAATCCCCCCTCAGTGCAAGCGTGGGGTTTGAACTCGTGACCTTGGCTCTGATACCAATTGTTAGACTTAGGGCACACAACTGAGAGGGGGGGTGAATCAGTTGTTTAAAACTTTCTCACAATTACACACTTAAATCCTCTTAGTGATTAGCAGTATATTAATCATGAAACATAATGCACTTAAATCAAAAGTAGAAACACATCAACACATAAGACACCAAGATTTTGACGTGAAAAACTTGGTTAAGGGAAAAACCACGGGGTGATTAACCCAAGATTGTATTCTCTGTTAGAAGAATAGAAAGAACAAAATGGTACATGCCAATTAGGGCTCACTTCCCAAGCACAGTGCTCACAAGAGGCTCACTACCTACAAGAGACACACTGTCTACAAAGAAATAAGTATCACCTACTTGAACTAGAAAATAGCATCTTCACCATGCTTGAATCAGTTCCATTTAAGCCCAATTCTTCTGCTCTGCCTTTCGCTCTCCTCCTTGCTACCACACACTCATCTCAACCAAGACAACTTTGAAATGACTTCATGACCCCTTATTTATACAAGACATCAATGTAGGAATAATCATCTAAGTCGGCAAACATCTACCAGAACATCCACAAGATGTGTAACTTATCCGGTCGGCCAATCTCAGGAAGAACACCATCAACCAGAGGTTTTTCTTCAATAGCGAGTTCCAACTCCAATGCAGACCACTAACACATGCTGGACACAATCCAAAGTCCTTCATAAGGTTTCCTGAATCACCAAGAACATCCACACTTCATCTGCATACTGAAATCCTTCTCTCTTTCATCTAGAGCCTCAAAAACATAGTCTGTCACCACTGTCACCAAAGAATGGATACATTTAGACCTTTAATTCCTGAACCAATCAAGTTCACACATCGTAAGGACTTCCTCAACACTATCTCAAATCTGCAGAGTAAGAAACTATACTTCCAGATCTCACCGGACCTGTCTGTGTCACTCTGTTACCTCTGAACACCTACCGGAACTGATTTTACTTGAGTGGCCACAACCTCTTCATATCTTCATACAGACCTCTAAAATCTCTACTAGATCACCTCAAGACACATATCTACAAACCCTTTAATCCGCATCCTTTGATCCTCTTCCTATCTTGGACTTTTTCCTTATTGTCATCACTGATCTTCACTATTCCTGATTGAGACTAATTTTCTCAATATCCTCAGCACACAGCTCATCCAATCCTTATCGTTAATGAAATAAGACTATGTTGACATCAATGACAACACAATTTAGGTCCATACTTACAACAATCTCCCCCTTTGTCATTGATGGCAACATATGATGTGAAAAACTATTTTGACCATCAAGACAAGAACTTCTCCTTACTATCACAACTCCCCCTATCAATAACAACCATTCACATGTCTTCTCTCCCTTTACTGCTCCCCCTTTTATTAGCAACCACTTGTTTTTCACATGTCTTCTCTCCCCCTTTGACATTAATGGCAAAGGGCACATACTTGCAATTCCAACACTCCATAATCATACCTGCTGCTCCCCCTGAGCAGCAACTCCCCATCAATCCAGATCACAAGATATGACAGTGATATCTACCAGACTGATGCACCTCAATGCACCTTATTTCATCACTAGAGGGGAAATAACCCCTAACTTCTCCCTGAGATACTCAAAAGAGTCCTTAGGTGGTTTAGTAAAGATGTCTGCAATCTGATCCTTGGAAGGTACAAACTCCAATCTGATTTCATTCTTGTTCACTTGCTCTCTCAAAAAGTGAAACTTGATGGATATGTGTTTAGTCTTTGAATGCAATATCAGATTCTTAGATATATTTATAGCACTTGAATTATCACAGAAGATTGTGATAGGTTCTTCATACTCCACTTTGATATCTCTTAGCATCTGCTTCATCCATAAAACTTGAGTGCAACTACCTGCTACTGCAATATATTCTACTTTAGTTGTAGATAGAGATATTTCCTCTTGTTTCTTGCTTAGCCAAGAAACCGATCTCTTCCCCAAAAAGAATGCTCCACCACTGGTACTCTTCCGGTCATCCACATCTCCTACCCAATCCGCATCAGTATATGCATGAAGAGAGAAATCATGATCTCTAGGATACCACAGACTATACTCAACTGTCCCTTTTAGATATCTAAAAATCCTCTTTATTGCCATGACATGAGATTCTCTAGGATTAGCCTAAAATCTAGCAACAAGACCAATAGCCTGCATAATGTCTGGTCTAGTTTGAGTAAGATACAACAATCCTCCAATCATTGACCTGTACTTTGTCTGATCAACCTTAGGAGAATCATCATCTTTGCTTAATAAACATCTAGTTGCCATGGGAGTATTCATTGGTTTTGAGTCTTCCATCCCAAATTTCTTCAACAATTCTTTCACATATTTGGTTTGAGAAATGAAGACTCCTTTCTTTATTTGAGTGATTTACAGACCCAAGAAGAAATTCATTTCACCAAGCATGGACATCTCAAATTCACTTTTCATTTGATTTGCAAAAGTTTTACACATACTATCTCTTCCTCCAAAAATGATATCATCAACAAACACTTCAACAATCAGGATGTTTTCATGATCAATTTTAAAATACAAATTACTGTCAGCAGTACCTTTGTTGAAACCAATCTTCAAAAGGTGCTTATCTAATCTTTCATACCAGGCTCTTGGGGCTTGCTTCAATCCATACAGTGCTTTCTTCAACTTTAAGACCATATCATCATGATCAAACAATTGAAATCTATCCAGTTGTTTAATATATACTTCTTCTTCCAAGTCAGTATTTAGGAAAGCAGACTTGACATTCATCTGATACACCTTGAAATCCTTGAAAGCAGCAAAAGCAAGAAATAATCTGACTGCTTCAATTCTTGCCACCGGAGCAAAAGTTTCTTCAAAATCAACTCCTTCTATTTGAGAGTAACCCTTGCAGACCAATCTGGCTTTATTTACGATTACATCACCAACTTCATTTAGTTTTTTCTGGAAGACCCATTTGGTTCCAATCACATTTTTGTTTCTAGGTCTAGGAACAAGATCCCAAGTGTGATTTTTCTTAATTTACATCAACTCTTCCTCCATTGCTTTAGTCTAGTTTTCATCATTGTAAGCTTCATTCACTGTCTTAGGTTCAATTTTTGAAATCAAACAATACTCATCTGAGTTTTGAGCAATTTTCCTTCTTGTTTGTACACGTTTGCTTTTATCACCTATGATCTGATCTTTAGAGTGTTTCAGTCTTATATACCTAGGCACTTTGAGAGTTACTTGCATTTCTGCTTCTTGATTAGGCTCATTCAAACTTATCTCTTCTTCCTAATTTACCAGATCAATCTAGATCTGAATATTAGAACAGGCTTGGGCTCCTTGCATCAGAACACTATTCTAATCATCTTCATCATATTCATAGAATCTTGAGGGTTTTTCAATTCCTTCATCAACCTTCACATTTGTACTTTCTATCACCTTTCTCAATCTCTTGTTATAACACTGGTATGGTTTGCTTTGAGTAGAGTAACCCAAGAATATTCCTTCATCACTTCTAGCACCAAACTTTCCTAGATCTTCATCTCTTTAAATGTAACATTTTCTACCAAAGACTCTGAAATACCTCACAGTAGGAGTGATGCCAAACCAAAGTTTATAAGGAGTCTTACCGGTATTGTTTCTGATTTGAACTCGATTGAGATTATAGAATGCAGTGCTGATGGCTTCTCTCCAATAGACCTGAGGAACATTTGCTTCCATCATCATTGTCCTAGATGCTTCTTGGATGGTTCGATTCTTTCTCTCAACTACTCCATTCTTCTGTGGGGTCCTAGGAGCAAACAACTGTCTCTTGATTCCATGTTTCTCACAGAACTCTATGAACTCACTAGATGTGAATTCTCCACCTCTATCAAACCTCAAACACTTCAATTTTAATGTGGTTTCATTCTCTACCATAGCCTTGAATATTTTGAATTTCTCAAGAGCTTTTGATTTCTCTTTTAGAAAGGTTACCCACATCATCTAGGAATAGTCATCAATTAGTAGCATGAAGAATCTATCACCTTGAATACTCCTGATTCTTGACAGACCACAAAGATCAGTATGAACTAAGTCCAATAATCCGGTAGAAGACTATTCCTTACTTTTGAAAGTGACTCTGCTTAGCTTACCCAACTGACATTCTTTGCACAAGTTGTTAGAAGGTTTCACCAATTTTGGAAGATCTCTTACAACCTGAGCATTGCTTATCTTGATGATATTATCAAAATTCACATGACACATCCTCCTATGCCACAACCAACTTTGATCAATTTGAACGAACAAGCAACTTTTACCAGTACCAACCAAGTGAAATATATTACCTTTAGTTTGAGTACCAGATGCAATCTCTATTCCGGAGCTTTCAAAGATTTTGCATTTTCCATTCTTGAACCAGAGATCATAGCCTTTGTCCACCAACTGTCCAACATTGAGAAGATTGTGCTTCAAACCTTCAACATATAGTACATTACCAGTTTTGTTCCTTCCATCAAGAGAAATAGTTCCTCTACCTCTGATTCTACTTGCAAAATTATCACCAAACTTTACCACTCCTCCTTCATACCTCTCCAAATCTATGAACTTATTTTTGTCACCTGTCATATGGTGAGAACATCCACTATCAATGACCCAATCATCCTTCTCTTCAACTTGGGCAGCCAGAGCTCTTTCCACAGTCTTATGATTGACAGATATAGAGGACATTGGATCTTCTTCCTTGATGGCAATGAACACCCATTCATTTCTAGATTTATTTCCTATCTATGATTCATCATCTGTTACTCCTTCATTATCATCATCTTAATGTACATAATAACAGTTCTTTTGGAACCTTGGCTTGTTAGGATTTTGCCTTGAAAACCTTTCTGGACACCTTGAGGCAAAATGACCAATCTTATTGCAGATAAAACACTTAAAAGGTAATTTTCCTTCATACTTATTAGATCCTCTTCGTAGTCTCTTTGCAATAAGGGCTTCAAGTTGAGCAGTTTATGCTTCTTTTTCTTCCAAATCTTGTCTTGCTCTTTCATACCATGACAGCTTCCTTGATGAATTCTCTCCTGGATCAAACCTTTGTTTACCTTTGACACAGGTACTGGCTTGTTAGGGTTAGCTGACAGAAGATATCAGTTAAATGCAAATAAAGATTAAATAGAGGAATGGAAATACACAGAATTAATAACAGTGAGAGACAGGTTTTAACGTGGTTCACCCAAACTTGGGCTACATCCACCAAATAGAGATTCCAATATTATTATCTAGTAAATCAAACCGATTACAATCAGCAATCCCTGCAACTCAATACCACTGCAAAATGCTACAATACAATATATCAAAACCCTACCCCTTAGCTGCTTTTATCAAGCTTTTTGTCGGTTACAAAAATAGGGTTTTCTTATGTCAGTCAATGAAAAATAACTCCCAGTGCCTTTATAAAATAATAAAAAACTGTGTGAGGTTTTAGGGGTACTGCCCCCGAGCCCCCGCGAGGGTACTGCCCCTCGACCCCACCTTGTATCGCCACAGGGAATGCACCATGGGCGCTACCCCTGGACCCCGCAAGGGGCATTGCCCCTTGACCCCGTCTTGGGGGTGCTACCCCCAAACCCCCGCAAGGGGCACTGCCCGTTGACCCCATAGGAATTTGGGGGAAAACTGCACCGATAAAAGTGGGGAAAATGTAACCTCCATGTCTGAATAGGCTCCATATAACAATATGGCTTTGAATGCAGATTCAGTCTTGGGGGGGTCATCTCCAAACTTTGTCATTTCAAATGCAGCCAATTTTCTAGCCGATTGATCTCTTGTGACAGTTGTATGGGCTTTGAATTCTTCAATGGTAGCAGCCTTAATTTTGTAAGAAGCAGGAAGGGATCTGAGAATTTTTCCAACAATCTCATCTTCATCCAAGACTCCACCAACATTTCTAATTCCACAAACAAGCTCATTTACTCTTGGCATAAAAGTAGTGATGTTTTCATCTTCTCTCATCTTTAGATTTTCAAATTTTCCTTTCAGACTTTGTAACCTTGCACTTTTGACATACTTGTCTCCTTCATGCAGAAGTTCCAGTTTTTTCCAAATCTCAAAAGTAGTTGGTAGGTCAATAACATTTGAGAGCTCTAAATCAAATAATGCGCTTAGAAGAGCCTCTATAGTCTGCAGATTGTTTTCAGCATCTATGATTTCATTTTGGGTTTTCAGACCACCCTGTGGAGGTACATACTATGTTGTAACCATGGTCTAGTAAGCCATTCCTATACATCTCAAGTGATATTTCATGCGACCTTTCCAGAGATTAAAATTGGTTCCATCAAACTTCAGACTATCCTTCTTGTAAGACGACATCCTGGATCTCCTCAAGCGGTTAAGCTCTTTTAGAGGAACTTAGCTTTGATACCAATTGTTAGCTGTTGTTGCACCAAAAGATTGACCTTTTAATGCCCAATACAACCACTTGACTTAACAAGCACGGGAGGCGGTTAAGCCCTTGTCGCAAACCACTGTAGCGTAGCGTTGAACAAGGAGACCAAGGGCCACACCTTGTAACAACTACGGCAGATGTGAATGAGTATGTATGTATATGTAGGTGGTATAATTGTCATGTATGTAGTTGCATATTAAAGTATAGTAGAGAACAAAAATTGCATCATTATCCCTTGAAAGGTGACAAACTAGTGCATTATATGTAAAGAGATGTCATGCATACTATGAAATTAGAGATTGAAATTATGTATATGTGTGTATGTATACTCCATTTTATAGATAACTACAAATGAAAAGTTAGAGAACTAAAAAAATTTGTATATTAAAAGCACATTTTACTACAATTTATGAGAAAAGTGTGTGGTTTATGCTAGTATATATGTGCAAATTGATGGTTGTTGCTTTTCCTTGATGGATTCTAATATTATTATGATGTTGACATAATTGGTTATCATGCTGGGTTATATGCTTATTGTTGCTTCAGCTATAATGTATGTTATATGCACATGTGCTTTGATGTGTGCTTGGAGTGTTGCAGGTATTGCATATTGACTTCCCCTGGATTCACAGGCCTGAGCATACTTGTATTCCCCAATGGTGGTTACTGGAGATAGTCATAGGCCATGTTCCCTACCCTAACCACTATATCCTGCTAGTACAGTGTTTCCATGTTGTTATCTTATCACCTGGTTACCTAACGGTAATGTCCAGATTGCCCCTTATGGTCATGTGTAGTTTTCCAGTGTGGTGGTTGAGGCCTTTCTCATTGGTTTTTGTTGATTGTTCAATGTGGTTTCCTTGGCATTATTCTTTATTTTAATTAGAGAAAACTATTTTATGCTAATTTATATTTTGTAGGAAATGAGTGCCTTGCCTATTGCTTACCCTTGTTCAGTGACAGATTGCATGTATTTGTGCATGTGATAGCCTAATTTTTTATTATTGTATCAAGTTTCATGGACTAGTGTGTGCTTTGGCTGCATCTTAGCATGTACAAGCTTCTAGGTGTAAGCCTATTCCTAGGGGGTAGGATGTAACAACCCCGTGTTCATAGTTTGGTGAGGTAGTTAATGCGAGGAAAATATCTATTGTAGTGGGTGATCAAATTTATGAAGGGGAGGATCGACCCATAGTTCGAGGAGCTCGAGAGGAAATCATTTGAAAAGGAGGGATTGTTATATTATTTTATTTTTTTAATTTCTCCCCATGCCATATGATGGCCCTTAGAGAGTTGGCATTTTTTAAATGCAACAACAATATCTCAGAGGGTAGCATAGTAAGGAGAAAGAAAGTCAATCATTGGAAAAAGAGGGGACTCTCAGTTTTGAAAACAATGATTTGGGGAGACAGCTAGGGGAAAAAAATAGAGAGGAAATAGAAGAAAAAGAGGGAGAGCATCGTGGATTAGCATAAAAAGAGGAGATCTAAGGAGAGGGCAAACTAAATTGACCTAGTCAAACATGTCAATTTGCAAGATTTGACGTGAGGAAGGGGTGCGATCTGAAGCTAAAGCAAAGCGCAGTCAGATCTGAGGTATTCCCTTTAGTTCTTTTTCTTTCTAGCACAAAGAAACAAAACCTCATTATTTCCTTTCAAAAAAAAAAAAACATGTTTGTTGTTATCTCATTAAGAACAAAAAAATGGAACCCCATTAATGCCTTCATAAAAAACTAAAATATGGTTAGCTACTGGGGTTATCTTGTTCCTTTCATCTATAGTTAGTAAATCCTCATTTTTGAATGGCCATGGTATTTGATAGAGAATAAATTAGATCTTACTAGGCCATTGCTTTGTCTCTGATTAGGATTTTGTTGTAGTATTCTATAGTGCGGGGAATAATTCATAGGCATAATTTAAGTTTATTTCCTGTTGATTTGCCCATAATCAACAAGTGATGAGAATGTTCCAAAAAATACCATTTGATTTGAGTCTCTTACCTCTTGAATTATCTTGATGAAGTGTTTGTTGTGAGCTAGAGTATAAAATATGTAAGGTGAAAAGCATGTTTAGAAGGCGGATATTTTTACCTTGCTTGAATGATATGTGTTATTTCTTTAGACGAGCAGATTTTATTAACTAAGTAAGCTTTGTCCGTGTTTCCAATTTTTGCATACATGTATACCAGCACACTTGCAGCTACAACATCAGACAAAAATCCCCTTTCCATTATATTTTGATGGATGTCCATACCTTGTTTCAAAGCCCCATTTTGCAAGGGCAGTGAGGATGCTGGCTAAGGTTGTGAAGTCTGGCTTTACAGCCGCCAGTTGCAATTTCTTAAAAGTTTCTAACACCTTTTTAACAAATTCATTTTATGCATATCTTGCAATTCCTACAGGTCATGAGACCGCATTCTTTGAGGCATTCTGTTAAATAGACCGTTCCTTGTCTACGCTTCCACTTTTTGCATATATGCCTACCATAGCACTTCCAGGCATAGCTTTTTATAAAATTGCTCTTCCGTTATGCTTTGATGGATGTTACTCCATCATTACTAAAGTTCTGATGCTACATAGTACTATAGTGCAAGCCTATTTTTCAGATTGCTTCATATAGCATTACCAATAATCCCCACAAGAAAACTATCCCTATTTATTATGATGGAATCGGTTCATATCTCTCACAACAATTTCTCTTGCAATAATATTGGAATTGAGTTTGTCACAGTGTGACAATTAGTACATTATGGCTTGATTAGATTTATTATTACAATTTTATCCTTTTTGGGGAGTGGTTTGAGAAGTTGACTAATTTATGGTTAGGATTATTTTAGGAACATAATTGGAAGGTGTTCCTTTCTCTCCATTTTCAGGAGCCACATCATAGTAATTATTACTTTTTATCATGTATGCTAGATCAATATTAGTAGTAGGGTTGTGTCTTGTTGAGCCTTCTCAATTATTGCACGATCGCCGTGTATGGTCATAACAAGCTAAGAAAAGTTTCAGATTCTGGAAAGGCACAAAATACACTGGTCATAATCATATGTTTATATTATTGAATTATAAGATCTAGATATAAATGAATAGAGTTTCACCATATATCTATCTACTGATCCCAAGGAGAGAAAAAAGTGTATATTTAGCAGTTTTTACTTGATGGACTTAATCGATGATTTTCATGGATTGTGAGTGGTTATTGATTTGTTTTAGTGTGGTTTTGTATACCTTGTTGGTTAAATGAGATGAGCTTAGGTCTAGGATAATGAGTCCTCAAGCATGGCCTTGAGAGCTTGTAAAGGCTAAGGATGCACACGAGAAGGCCTATCTGTCTGTGGGGTGTTGAGTTATCTATTTGCGGGGTGTTGATGCGGGTGTGTTTGAGTCTCCTCATCTAATTGAGATGTGTGCTTGATTCCATGTGGTGCCATCCCTTCATGCATGCATGATGACACCCCATCCAATCTGTACCCTAGTGTCTTGTACCTTTATAGTCATGAGTAGCACCTGATAGTATAATTGTGATGCATCTCTATGTTATGACATTGGCTTTATGCATTGTGTGACATGTCGGCTCCATGATGGATGTGAGTGTTGGCCATTGTATTCCTTGCCTTCATTCTTCAATTTGGGCATTGTGACTACCTCTGAGCAGGGTGGGGTGGTCTCTTATGACTCCACATGGTTGGAAGGCACTGCCACCACCATTGGGGACCGGTGTACATGCTTTGGAGTACCAGTTGGAGATGTTCTTTCTCTCTGTTACCTTACTAGTTGATGTACTTATTTAGTTATTGTATCAGATTCATTGCTACGCCATTTTTCTTGTATATTCTTTTATGTAGTTGTACTGTTTTGAGAGAATGGATGTAATCATGTAATTTAGTGAGTGAAATGTGATGTTGTTCTATAGTTGGCTTATGGATACTTGTGTGGGTATCTAATCTGCTTGTACAATGGTGTTTATGGATTCATGTTTATTTTTGGAATGGGTTATAGGAACATTGGGTTTGGTGTTTAAAATGAATATAGTTTTATAATGTTTTCATCTGGAGGGTGAATTAGTCCCCTCCTTTGGGTTGTTCATTTAGCCATACTTGGCCATGAATGTTCTCGACATATTGAATCGGCAACCATATCTTGTGCATGTTACCTGTTTATGTCAAAATAAATTATTCTTTCCCTCTTTTGGCCCTTACCCTTTGGGGTTGTGGGGCGAGATGTTACACCACTTGGGCAAAAGTCTTAGTCGACCACATGAGAATAGGTCTTA
The DNA here is from genome assembly GCA_027924645.1 of Cunninghamia lanceolata. Taxonomy (NCBI): domain Eukaryota; kingdom Viridiplantae; phylum Streptophyta; class Pinopsida; order Cupressales; family Cupressaceae; genus Cunninghamia; species Cunninghamia lanceolata. The sequence continues at coordinate 3,074,028 of BSBN01000665.1, forward strand.
TCCTTCCCATAATGTCTTCTCAGTTAATCTCATCCATCCATTCGCACTTAATCATAACCATTCATTTTTATCCATGTCTCATTTATTCCTAGCCATCCATCTCTAATTTAATCCTAGCCATTCATCCTATCATCCTAGATTGTATAAATATCACTATCAACCAAGTCATTTCTCCTAAGAACGAGATCCATAATCACATGAGTTTCAAGTAATGTTATGCTGCTAGTGTGAGTAATCAATGTACATATCAAATATCATTATCAAGCATCATTAGAGCACATCCACCATTCAAGAAGGACTATTGTGGTAACATTGTTTTGTTATTTTTGTTCGATTTCTCTAGTCCTTTGATTGATCTGAGGTTATGTAAGTATGAAATAGAAGTTTTCATGATCTATTGTTTCCATTTTATATTTAATATTTTCTACATCATACATATATTATTTTGCACTTATATTCATTTCTTAATTTATTAATTTAATAAATATTTTAAAATCTCAATTAATACTTTTAAATGAAACTAAAATTCATATAATTATATTAAGATCTAAATATATATGAAGATATATTTGAATAAGAGATTTTTTAACTCTATATTGTCTTAATGTTTATATAATTTTTTCTTGACTATAGAAATTTCAATGTATGGAGAGTAATTTTGGTAGGTAGAAGTTCTAAATATTAAAAACCCAAATTCATTTGAAAATAAAAAATACTTCAATTTTTTTCTCTTAATACATTTGCATTTTAATAGGATAAAAAAAACTATGAAAACTTAAAGGCTATTGACTAATTTTAAAAGTGAAAAAACACCTAAAAGGGTCTTTTAAGGAGCATTAATTAATGGATGATGTTTTTTCAAAAGGGTTTAATTACCTTGAGAGCATTTCTACATTCACAACAGGTTGGAGTTGAAGAGCTCAAAGATTCCAAGATTCCGTGTAATTTTATAAGATTCCAATCTAAAAACAAAACAAAAAATTAAAATTTGGTTTTTATTTATTATTTTGCAGTAGTTTTTTTGCGATTTTCTTATTCTCATTTTTTTTTTGTTTTTATTTTTTACTTTCTTCCAATTTCTTTTTAGTTTTTATTTTTTATTTTTTCCAATTTCTTTTTTGGTTTTTTTTTTTCTAATTTCTTTTTTTGGTTCCATAGTTTTTGTGATTTTCTTATTTTCAATTTCTTTTTTGGTTTTTATTTTTATTTTTTCCATGTTTTTATTTTTTATTTTTTCCAATTTATTTTTTGGTTTTTATTTTTTATTTTTTTGAATTTGTTTGTTGGTTCCATAGGTTTTTATGATTTTCTTATTATCAATTTCTTTTTAAATCACCAAAAATATCAAACAAAAAAATTGAAAAATTAAAAAATAAAAAGGATGGAAAAAATAAACTATGGAAAAGAGATATCCCTCGGCATATTTTAGATATATATTTTAAATATAAATATACTAGTTAATATAATAAGAACAACACTCGAAAAAATGATCAAACCTTCTTATATGATGATGCAAGATAAAAATTGTCCAATGAAATTCACTTATTATTATATAAAATTACACATTTTTTGTTTGTGTTCTATAAATATGACATATTATTGTGTGCTCACCACATTATACTATTTATAAAGAAAAAAATTAGAGTGGGAAATATTATGTTTTTTGAAATACATAAATAATATGAGAAATATGGTATTCTTTTATTCTTTGTGAAATTCATGCTTCTTCTAACATCACACCTATGATTCCTTTTCCCTTGTATTTTACATGCAATTTGTGCTAACATTTATAATTTTACTCTGCAAAATTATATTTCCCTATAAATAAGATAATATTCCATTAAATTTTGGTATTATATTAGTTCCATTTTCAACATCCAAGATTTAACAAGATTAAAGGAAATACTATTTTCAAAATATGCTAAACTTTATCACTATTGTACTATTGTCATGATCATTTTTTTAAAAATGTCATGATCATTTAAAAAAAAGTTTTCTATTTTATTTTATCAATGACGATTGGATGTAATAAACTATTATTGTCTACCTATGAAGATGAGACCTAAAATAGATGCAAATTACACCTAAAATGCACCCAATCTCAAGTCCAAGGGACCTCAAGATTGGACTAAACTACTAACACACTAAACTATCTAATTGCACCCTAAATGAGTCTATTAGTAGTGATATGTCCTAGTGGATGGTATTCTACACTAAATTAAGTGGAATTGTACTAAAGCTATATATGTGAGCACTCAAATTGGCAGAATAAGTTTGCATAAAATGACTTGTTCCAAATGGGAGGTGGAGGCCTCAATTTATAGATTTTTAGAGATGGGATTGGAGGGCTAGGATCAATTTGAAGGATTGATGGTTGAGATTGCTTGAAGATCCTCAAGCAAAGGGAATTGGACAAATGGCATGTTTGGATTGGATGAGAAGGTTACCCCAAGATTCAAGGGATGATCAATGGATGAGAATGCAAGTTTGAATGGATGGATGGATAGGATTGAGTAGGTGTATGACATGTAATGACTCATTTATGAAAAGGTAAGGCTTGGACTTTATGATAAATTTTAAATTCCATGGAGAGGACAAGTGGAATTTAAAATTAGAAGAATAGTGTTCAAATAGTGCCACATGGAATTTTAAATTGGAATGAATAGTGACATATGGAGTGGGCTAGAAGAAATAGGACAAATGTACTCAATTTGGAATATTTTGCCATGCTTCCAAAGTACCACTTGTCATGTACAAACATGTACATTGGATAACAAGTGGACTTCTAGAAACATTGGGGTTTGTAATGATGAATTAATTAAAATTAATTCATGTGCACATGGATTAGAAGAAAAATAATTAGGATTATAAAAAGTAATCAAAAGAGCACAAAATAGGGAATTAAATAAATATGGTAATTTATTTAATTTTTAGAATGAACTATAGTAAAAAATATTTCATTTTTAAACTATAGTAGAGGAATTTGATTTTTATGATAGAATAAAAGCGCAAAATAAATTAACTAAATAATTAAAAATTATTTAATTAATAGTTGGATTGGATGAAGTGATGTAGGTGAGTTAGGGTTGAATGTGTGGGTGGATGAAATTGGTTGTGACCATTTTCAGGTGTCTACATTTTGCCCCTCTTTGATATGGCATCACAGTTGTTGCAGGTTGACGAGATATCAAAGAATTTTTTTTTTTGATAAATATGCCCTGGTTAGTGAGTGGAAGGGGGATAGGTGATGAGGTGATGCCCCCTCGAGAGATCGTCAGAAAAAATAAATTTTCTAGTGATATCTCAAAAAAAAGGAAAAATCAGTGGAAAAGGTGTAAAAGGCAGTTCTGAGACTAAAGAATGGGTAAGAAATGAAAGAAATGGGGAAAAATAGAAAAAAATGAGTTGGGTAGGTGGAAAAAGTTAAAAAAATGGCTAGTGAAGAAAAAGAGGGGAAAAAAGATGAAAAAAAGGAAAGTGGAGGGGGTTAAAAAGTGAAAAAGGAGCTAAAAAGCTCATTTTACTTTTTTTAAGTTTGGGAGGTGAGGAAAAAGAGAAAGAGGAGCGATGGCAGGAAGAGGAGTGAGGGCTGGGAGATGTTCATTTGGTTTGGTCAGCTTAGGGAAGGGGCGAGGGGGGGCTTGGCTCGGGCTGTGGGGTCAGATGGGGGGGTTTGGAAAATACACCAAGGGGTAGAGTAGGTGGGCAATGATGAGGTACGCTGACATGATGATATGTGTGGGAGAGTGCAGAAGGATAGGGGGTTCTTTAGTCTTCGGAGATGTGACCACTCACATTCAGGCTCTAGGAGGAGCTAGACCAGGCTGACGGGTTCATTTTAGGGGTGCTTGGACTAGATCACATTATGAATATGTCGTGGATTCACATGGATAGAGTGATGATGATAGCAGTGGTGGAGCGATATCAGCTGGAGTGCTGCACCTTCCTTCTTTTGACAGGGGAGGTGACTATCATATTAGAGGATGTGCGGAGGATTCTACGGGTCCCCCTTCATGGGGAGAGGGTGGTTTATTAGCATGGACACAAGAGAGAGTACCTAGAATAGGTGTTTGCCTTGAGGCAGGTGCCGTACATAGTAGACATGATAGTGATGGTATATCAGCTGGCGATGGAGAGGGGGTTAGATTCATTGGCTCTGTTTTTGGTAGGGTTGATAACAGGGATATTGGTTCCTAACTAGAGATCTTGTGGATTCCTAGTGGACTGGAGAGAGGTATTACATCAAATGTTGACAAATGGAGTGGTTTATGCTTGGGACCCATGTATACTGGCCCATTTGTATTATGGCATGTATTCAGTGGTATACAAGCGGTCAGGGAGCCTCGGTTGTGGCTTGAAATTGTTGCATATCTGGGCCTAGGAGCATATCCTAGTGACTCAGCCACTAACAGTGAGAGATAGGACATGACATCGGCCATTTGTTTATGCATATAGAGGACATCAGATGCGGCATTAGTTGGGGAACATGAGATACTGGAGACGCATGATAGGTGAGATGGTGGAGTTCATGTGGTGTCCCTGGAGGGAAGTGGAGAGGTGGTTAGATGATGATGACCAACTAGGTTATGCGATGTAGTCAGGATACTTGATGCAGACATAGTTGATTATAGATAGATACCTATTAGAGCGAGTGCAGCAACAATTTGGGCTAGTGCAGGATGTACCACAAGTGGAGCCAAGGTCTGCATGGATATGGGAGGAACAACAGCGGTGGGGACTAGTGTCTGATGTTCAGATGGTCATAGTGGAGTTTGATAGACTTTAGCCATAGGTATGGGATAATAGACGAGATATAGTGGATGTAGGGACTATGATAGCATATGAGGCATGGTGGGCTTGGTAGAGGCCAGTGAGACTCACAGTACAAGTGGGGTTTGTAGCACTAGTGGAGGCGGTAGGAGAGGAGGATGATAATAATGATGAGGATGAGGATGTTGATGATGATGAGGATGAGGATGAGGATGAGGCGTAGGCAGAGGGGATGGATGAGGATGAGGATGAGGCACAGGTAGATGGGATGTATGAGGATGAGGATGAGGATGAGGATGATGAGGAGTATGCACAGGCAGTGGGGATGGATATAGATATTGGAGATGATGGCAGAGGTGATGCAGCTGGTGGTGATGATGCAGATGGATTAGAGTTAGCCTGAGCATGAGAGAAGATAGCCCAGCTATAGGTGCAGATAGCCCAGTGAGAGGGACATGTAGTTTAGTTGGGTAGATTGGTGACACAGTTACAGGGACAAATCAGGGATGTGGCAGATGTGTCAGGATTACAGGCTTTGGTACAGTAGTAGGATGCTTAGATAGTCCAGTTGCAAGGAGAGTTAGTACAGATGGGCGCCACATAGGCATAGGTTATGAGATTACAGGGGTAGGTGACACAGTTCTAGGGATTAGCACAGTAGTATGCGTAGGAGAGAGATCAGGCACTTCAAGCATTGGGGTTAGGGATGAGAGAGATGATGGAGGTGATGCAACAGTGGATAGAGAAGGTCACTAGGGAGGTGCAACACTATAGGGCAGTATATGAGGCTATATTTCCCGTAGGACAGAGAGCCAGTTACCGTAGTAGATCTAGGGCTTCTAGTTCTAGGAGGACAAGGAGGTTGGAGAGGTCCGTTCAGTATCTCTCTCCATCACAGGTGTTAGCAACAGCACAGATGCCACCTCCACCGACATCGGGACATGTAGGTCAGTAGGATATGGGGTGTCCACATTAGAGGGACTCATGACCGGCCGAGTTGGGCAGGGACAGCTCCACCTAGGGGCATGATGTATACATGTACTATTTTTTGATAGGTATGAGGACCACATTTTATATCATGATTACATTTTGATATATATATATATATATATATATGAGATGAACTATTCGATCAATGGACTATGTTTATGGATGGATGCATTGATTTATGATGTGGTTTATGTGATTGGATGCATTTATGGATGTGCATATATGATGGATTTAGATGTTATGATGTATACATGATGGATGCATGGATGTTATTTTTTATGTATATGTTTGTGATGATGGAGAGATGACTTGACATGTGCTTGGATGCAGGATGGAGCATATGCATATACGTGTTATGATGGATGTATTATGTATGATGTAGTCATGCGCATGTGATGTTAGAATAGATGGATTTATGTATGATGTAGACATATGTGTATATGTTATGTGGTTATATGTGGATATATGCTAACATATTTGTGATGCAGGATGGGCTACTAACATGTTTCTGATGCAAAGTGACAAGTGATCATGATACGCCAATAGGACCCTGAAAAATGGTCATAAAATGATAAGGAGCTAGTGGATAGTAGAAAGTAGGGGAAATGGGAATGTAGGTGTTTAGTGAATCTTGAAGAAACAATAGGGAGATGGGGTGATCAGGGTAGATGTAAATGCAAGGAACTTCATCATATTGAGATATTATGCCAATAATAATAAAAAATCAACTTCTACTATTGATATAGCATAGGATATTATGCACCAGGGTATGTGGAACCAAGGTGACGAGGCATCCATGCATAGGACTTGACTCTACAAACAATAGGATGAACCCATACATGCCCATAATAGTACAACCTTGTCTAGATGAGGGAAGGGGACTCATAGCATAAGTCCTTAATACACCAAAGGTATGAAGAACCTTAGGTGCAGAATGGGATCAATATGCTAGAACTAACCCTACGATCCACAAGGTATGAATACTAGTATAGAGTAGTGGGAACTTCCCACAAGCACGATGCACAAAAGCAATAACCATGTCCCATTCTAGATTGATCTCCACATGCCATGATATAATGAGATCAAGGTATCTTTGACATGATCTAAGAATGATGAATAAGATAAAAATCAAAAACTAAAAGACTGAGTGACTCAAAACACACAACCATTGTATCACTTAACAAAGGATGAATGAAATATTTTTGATGATTTTGTCCATTATAGGAAGGATGCATCCTAGGACAAGAATCGATGATGGATTAAACTAAACTAAGGATAGGCGAAGGAATACATGCTACTAGTTATGAAAAAGCCAATATGTTGGTGAAAGATTTTTCATGAGAGTGTTATGCTTTGATAATTTGCCTAGCAAATATATTGATCGTAGGTCAAGTGCAATCAACAAGCTCAAGAAGGTGGGACCATCCAAATGGGTTGGATGGGTACATTGTATGTAACTGCATACTGGATACTTCCTTCATATTCCAGACTGCCTACATACTTTGTATCCATAGGATCAAGGCACATTACAATGCAGGAGGGGATGATATGTAGTTCTAGGAGACTTGATGATGTAGGGATAGGGGTTGGTTCATGCGGGATGATGAGGTGTGGTTTAGTAGATGTGGATGTTAATTTTTTGATGGGTGCCATGGTATAAAAATGATGATAGGTAGGAGACGGTGGTGGTGTAGTAAATTATGTGATGTTTGTGTGAAACCATTAAAGGGACCAAGGTTATCGATGGATGAGAGGGTCAAGTGAGTGACGTGGTGGTGAGATGGAAAGGTCAGGATTAGGAATTGGGAGACAAGAGATATTTTGGGAATGATGAACAATAGAAGCTCAGATAATGAGTTTATTCTAGAGCTCAGATGAGGGGATAATTGGATTGAATAGTACTGGTGAAAATGGGAAGGTGATTTGAACAATGGATCCAGTTTGAAACTACACATGATGCCTGCAAGCAGGTTTTCATCATAATACTTATCTAAGGTGCCACAAGGAGTGGTTTTCACCATAGGATGGATTATTTCTCTTTACTATTTTTGTAATTTTTTATATTTTTAAATTTTTTTGTATTTTTTCCATAGGGTATGTAGCGTACTAACTATGAAACTGCTTCAAGTGAATGATGTTCATGGTCTCCTCCAATTCTTCTCCTTTAAGACTGGAGAACTGATATGCTCCAGAGCCATACTTTGCAGTAACAATGTAGGGTCCTAGCCAATTAGGCTTAAATTTACCTTGTCTCGCTCTGACAGATTTCTTTAATTTTCTTTTAGGACGAAGTTTCATACTTCAAACTCCCTAGCATGGATCTTCTTGTTATAGGATCTACGAAGCCAATTCTGGTATGCTTGGTGGTTATTAAGGGCATTGAGGTGTCGTTCATCCAATAACTTGAGCTCTTGGAGGCGTGCAACATGGTATTCTTCATTAGTGATGATATTATGCAAGGAGATGCACAATGAGGGTAGTTTGATCTCCATTGGTAGGATGGCTTCCACTCTGAAGACAAGGGAATATGGTGTAACTCCTATGGATGTGTGGATACTAGTGTGATAGGCCCAAAGGGTGGGATGAATATGGAGGTGCCAGTAATGACTAGTTTCATTGACAACTTTCTTGAGAATTTTGAGTAAGGTCTTGTTAGTTGCCTCAGCCTGTTCATTAGCTTGTGGGTAATATGGAGTGGACCAATAATATTGAATGTAGAATTGTTCACAAAGGTCCAGAACATCATGGTTTTTGAAAGGTTTACCATTGTCAATAACAATGGCAGATGGGATACCATAACGACAAATGATATGGTAGAGGATGAACTTGGTGATTTGGTTTCTAGTGGTGAAAGTGAGAGGGATGGCTTCAACCCACTTAGTGAAGTATTCAGTGGTGGTGATGATTAATTTATGTCCGTCATAGGAGGATGGGTGGATTTTGCCAATGAGATCTAGGACCCACTAAGAGAAAGGCCATGGTGTGGTCATAGGTTGCAACACCTGAGAGGGGGTGTGAATGAGATCTCCATGCTACTGACAGGGCTTACACTTCTTCATGTACTCACATGCATCATGTTCTATAGTAGGTCAGTAATATTTGGCACATAAGAGCTTTTTGGCTAGGACAATCCCACTTGTGTACACTCCGTAGATACTTGTGTGGACTTTGTGTAAGGCAAGAGAAGCTTCTTCAATGTTTAAGCATCGAAGAAGAGTGCCATCATAGCTTCAGAGATAGAGGGTGTCAGCAAGGATAGTGTAGCGGGTAGCTTGGAGAATGAGTGATCTTTGTTGTTTATAGGTGGATTTTGGAGGGAATGTGTGATGTTGGAGGTAGGTATAAATGTCATGATACCAGGGATTTCTGGACCACCAATCTCACAAATGAATTATGACTTAGTGACATGATATGTTGGCATTAAGAGCTATTCCACAAGAAACTCACATTGATGGCTGTCATGTGGCATATCTAAAAGAGAGCCAATAGTAGCCATGGCATCAACTACTTTGATGTGAAGGTGAGGTACCTTCTCAAACTGTATGTAGGTGAATAATAGTTTGTATTCATCAACCATTTTCTTATAGGGCACTAGCTTGTCATCCTTTGTGGTAAATATTGATAACTGAGAGGGGGGGTGAATCAGTTATCCTAATTATTTCTTCTATCTGAACTTTCTTTTTAATCAATGCAACATTAATTCAAATAAGCAAACATTATCATGAAATGGAAAAACACATGACACAGTATTCTTGATGTGGAAACCCTGTTAAGGGAGAAAACCACAAGGTGATTAACCCAAAGATTATTCTCTATTAGAAGAATAAGGAAATACAAAATGGCACTTGCCAATTAGGGCTCACTACCCGAGCACACAGCTCACAAAGGAGGCACACTACCTATAAGGAGACACACTGTCTACAAAAGAATGTTATACAATACTTGAACTAGTTGGAAGCATCCACATATGCTGGAGCTCAGTTCCAGTTAGGCTCAGTACACTGATCTGTTGCACTTCATCTTTCCTCTTCTCTTATGTTGCTTTCCTTTCACATACCAGACCTTCCTTACTGCTCTTGCTCTGCTCTTCTTTTTCATATATCACATGTATCAACAATACTTCTCGCAACTAAATCCATCCTATATATATCCACACAAGTGATTTCATTATCTTTCTAGTCGGCACCTGGAACAGTCAATCTTCTCACAAACTCTGTTCTATCGGCTGAATCCTTACACATCAAGTAATGCGGATCAAGTATATACTTGTAGAAATCATTAATCATGTCGGCCAAACATGATTCATGCCTTCATAACCTTTAACACCATTAGTAACACATCTGGAAAGTAGTTTGATGTTCTGTCAGTCAGTTCTTCCTCTGTTCACACTATCACTCAGGAATCTGATACTCAACTATTCATATCTTTTTCCTTGTCCATCACCGGAGGCTAAATCCTTGGAATCTATTACTTAAGGTAGTCCTCTTGACTTTCCCAAATCTGCACTTCAACAAGATACTTCCTCTGAGATATCTGGACCTGTCTGTCAGACCTTGCCACAAGCTCTGTTCTTGTTTACCGGACCTCAACAATCTTCATTTTGACTTCCGGTAGAGATACACCATGTCCTGCGGATGTGTGGGATGAACTTTGTTGCCATCAATGACAACAATCATTTTTCCATATAGTGTCTCTTGCCAACAATCTCCCCTTTGGCATTGATGGCAACACTAAGTGAAAAATGACTAAGTGTTTACACTATACTCCCCCTTGGCTGATGCTCTATCTTTATATACATTTTCTAGAGCTCCCCCTTAGTTGGATTCCTCATTTTTCACTGCTCCTCACTCCCCCTTTGACATCAATGGCAAAGGGTAGGGTCCACACACCAAAATTTTCAAAAATTTTACTATACTTAGCCACATAACTATATACATATGGCATACTTACATATACTTAAGTATGTCTGCAAAAGTTGTCTTCAACTGTACAACTTCTGTCGCCCAACTCTGCTTCATCCTGTCCATAATTGAGATATGCCCACTCAACAAGAATGCAAACGCATCTGCCCTTTATAGATCTGTCGGATCATTGGTCTGGGCTATAATTTGGGCTTCTGTTATAGCCTCATGCATGGCCTCTAGCTTAGGGACAATTAACCCCCTGAGCTCACTTAACCTACTTATTCTATTTTTCCTTTCCTTCTCCAACTTCTTGATTTCACTCAAGACTGTGATAGTCTAACATTCTTGATTTGTTATAGAAGAGGAGAGAGGATCAAAATTCTTTGATAAGTTTGATAGTTTATCCTCCTATTCTTTTATTTTCTTTTCAATGTCCTGTGTTACTTTGGACCAGGAGATACAAAATTTGTATATTTCACCGCCATCCTTAAGAGCATTTTCCAAACTCTTTATCCCAATACTCATATTTCTTCTATCATTAGTGATTAATCCTTGTACCTCTGAGAATCTCTTATCCAAAAACTCCTTTCGAACCTTTTCTTCAGCTAATTTTTCTAGAGAATCAAAATGTGTACTAACACTACTGACCAAGGTTTTGAGATTACTAGAAGAGGAGGTGGTGGGATCCTTTTGAAAAGATGGTATGATCTTTTCCAGCACTCTAGATGCAGCTTCTATCAACTCACAGTCTTCCATATGAGACTTTAGGAGTTTTTCATTAGCCTTAGCATTTGCCAATGAAGCTATCTTCATTGTCTGTACCAGAGAAAGAGAATCAAAATTGAATGGACCTTGTAGAAGCTCCGGTTCATCAATCTCCATTGTTTCTTTGCTCAAAAATTCTTGGATAGTTTGTGTAGTGTCTCTTGCTGGAGACAGATGTTTCTTCTCTTCTACAGTCTTGGAGCTGTCCTTTGGAGTTTTCTCTCCCTCTACATTCACACCACTAGCAGTTGTGGTTTTCCCTACTGAAGTCTTCTGTCCCTCTGCAACCTTTGCACTGTCACCTTCTTTTTCCTTCACCTCTACTTCTTTCTCCTGTAATTTTTCTTCTTCTTTGGATCCGAAGACTGTAGGAGAAACCGGAAGAGAAATGTTAGTCTGTTTAAGGCCCACCTCTTCTATCATTTTCTCAGAAGTTTCTTCTACAACACTTGTGGTTGAAGGGTCAGTACCTAAGTCCTCTACAATAGGAAGATTAAATCTTTTGAAGACCTTCCAGAGGATCTCTTCTGTATCCTTGGCTACCCTGTCAGTCTCACCAAGCATGAGCTGATTCATCCTTGCTTTGCTCCTGAACTCATCCATGCAGTCTTTGAATACCATGTTCATTGTCTTGAGATCAATTGAAGGATATAGTTGAATAGCTATCTGTTCTCGGATCTCAAGGTCTTTTTCCATGGCATTGGTCTTTCTCATTTCCAACTCCTCTAGACTCTTAGGAATTAGAGAGATAATTTTAATAAAAGCTTTATTGTAAATGTTCAGATACCTGATTGTAGCTTCTTGTAGGATCTTTTGGTCGGCCTCATTGTAATCATCATAGAATTCGGCCATTGGTTGAAGGTTTCCATCCATAGTGACTGATTTGATTACACTATCTAGGGACAGGGTGGGCTTTTCAACAAATTCCTCTGCCATTTCTTCCTTGTCTTGGCCTGTGGAGGGCTTACCAGATCATTTCTTCTTCTGCTTCTTTATTTCCTTTACCCCCTCATCTGATTCGGTTTCTTCTTCATCTCTTTGACTTGCATAAGCCCTCGTGGCTTTTGTCTTTGACCTTTTCTCTCCTTTGCCGGATGCTTGGACTTTTGGTTTTGAGCTTTTAGCAGGGATAGGTGCTGGTCTCTTTGAAGATCTGGTCCAGGTGGAAGTTTCTACCGAAGCACTTTTCTTGCTTTCTTTTTCTGCCTCCTTCTCTTTATCAGCTTTTTGTCTCTTTTCCTGGTTGGCATCAAGTGCCTCCTTTGAGATCCCAAGGCCTTGTGTAATATGTTCTACTTCTTTTCTCACCTTCCTTTTCATCTTTGGTTCTCTAAGTTCCACATGGATCTTTACACTCAGCTCCTCAAAGGTTCCAAACCTTTTTGCCTTTGGATCTTTAGGCTGACTTAGCATGTGTTGAACATGTAGCTCCATAATCTGTTCATCAACTTCATACCCCATGGGAATGATCTAGACTGTCCTTGGTTCTACTGCCTCCATTAGGCACTGATCAGTCTCTACCATAAAGCAGATTGTGTCCTTGTATTTCTCAACAAGAGACTAGGGAATCCTTTCTCTTGGTTGCATCATGTTTTGAAAGTTTTTGAAGTATCCCCACATGGCTGTATTTCTTGCTTTAGCATCCCCAAGCCCATGCAAATAGTCTCTGATCTGAACTGATACCAGTTTGTCATTCTGCCATACCCATCCATTTGATCTGGGAAACTCATTCATGAAGTAGAAAAATAAACATACTATTAGTGCACCATATTTGAAGGAGTTTTTCTTGTCCTTTTTGATCTTTTGTATGTTTTCCATTAACTGCTCAAGAGAAGTTCACAGAGATCATATTCTACATTTTTTCTTAGCATCTCATAGGCCATGTATACTGCAGTTCCGGATACTGAATTCTCCCTACTAGAATGATATATCTTGTATCCTATTATCATATATGCATACTTGATATCTAGGTCAGTAATATCTTCAATGGTCATTGCCCTTTTATCAAATTTTGATCCGGTGGCCTTTGTGACAATGTTGTTTTTGATAGATTTGAGGACAGGAATTCCTCTGGAGGAATGTAAACTAGTTATTGCCCTAATTGCTTCCTTGGTGATCTTGCAAGGTCTATTCAGCCATAGGAAGTTATCATGTACCCTACTCAATACATATCGGACCCATTCATCTTCTTCAAAGCAGGGGAAATGAATGAACTGATCAAAGTGTTTTTCCCAGATGCTCTTATACTGAGGTTTGATCTCAAAAGAATCATCTATTAACTACTTGTGGTATAAGTCTCTTAGTTTGAATTCCCCAAACTCTTCAATGTTTGCATGTATATAAACCCTAATATCTTCAGTGTGCAAAATGCCATGTGGAACACTGGAAAATGCACCTAGGGGTTCTACCTCCAAGGATTTGTATGGATGTTTCTTAAATGTAGGGTGAGGTCTATCAGAAATCTTTACAATATTCAAAGTACCCATTATCAAGAGATTTGCAGTGAGATATTTGAAAATGCAAAATACCTTTTGCACCTATCAGTTTCACGAAGTAGGTTGAATTGATCTCTGGAAGTAATGACGTCTGCAAGTGATCTTTGATGAACTTGAGGAATTTCGTTGTAGAGCTCTGCTTTTCGTTTCTTATTGAGTGCAGAATGAATGAGTGATTAATGAAAAACCCTTATATTGCTCCGCGAGCCCTAATATTAGATTGCAATAAATGCTCGACCTACATTATTTCGGTTTGCCTAGTTTTCCTTGTTCAAGGAGGAAGAAACTCACTCGGATCATTATGATTCCCTTGTGATCGATGTTAGTGATGAATCATCATATCCACTTGTCCTTATAACCATCTTATGTATCCACAGATCAAGCTATATCAATTTGGATTCATACCGGGCCAATCTTGTGAGAAATCTGTTTTACCGGAAGACTTGCTTAACTGGACCAATTCTGAAGGTTTTGAACTTTTTAAATTTTCTTGTGGATCTCTCAGATCTTTACCTAACCTTCTTTACATATTTCTCTAGAAACCCTTTGATCCGTAGCTTCTCATGTGCCAATTTCAGGCACCACTTAACTGGCTGGGGGAACAAGGTTTTCTTTGTGTCTCCCCCTAAGCTAGAGCTCACCTTTTAGTTTCTGAAAGGAATATCAGTACCAGAGTCTGGTGCGGATCCAACCTCTACATTCTCTAAACTTTTCTTCACCCAAATCTTGTTCATCTCATTCCTAACTTCATCCGCATTCACCTTTTGTTTACCCTTATCTTGATTCTGATTATGATATACTGGACCTCTTTTCTCCTGATTCTTGCTTCTATAGAATTTTACATTATGACCGGACCTATTATAGATTTGGCAAACAACATTTCTTTGCATATTTGACTGATATCCTCTTGATCTACACTGATTAGCCATATGACCTACTCTATTGCATGCAAAGCATCTACCATTGAATGATTTGTTCATTTGCATATTTCTGCATTCATGAGACTTGTGACCATACCTTTTGTAGTTAAAACACTATCCGGAGAAGGATGAATTAGTCTGATTCATTCTCTTTCTACACTGATTAGCTTTGTGACCAAAGTGATTGCAGTTGTGGTAGTATCCATTGAAGGATGGATATCTTTGAGCATTGGGCTATCTTACCGGAGGTCTTCTAGGCCTGTTCCTTGAATTTTCTGATCCAAAATTCTTCTGACCAAATCCGGAGCTTTCTCCTTTCTCATATCCCAAACCACATTTGTCATCTACCTTCTTTTGACTTCCAAGAACAACTTCAAGTTGAGCAGAACTTATCTTAAATTTTTCTTTATACTCATTTGTTGTTTGAAGATCCCTTTTGAGAGAGACAGTTTGATCCTAAAGTTTTTCTTCATTATCTTTAGCATCTTCAAGATCAGATTCAAGATGTCTAATAATTCTATCCATCTGGTGGCAATCTTCTAATTTCTATTTGAGAGATTGTCTTAGATTGTCTTTAGTTTTTCTTTTCTCTTCAATCTCTTGAGGAAACTTAATAACTCCTGATTCCATTTCATGTCTTACCATACTGACTTCTTTTGATAACTTTTCACATAACTTGGTTTTCTCAGTCAGCTCTTCATTTGCATTAATTTCTTCACCTTGTCTTGCCAATTGCTGAAGCAGCTCCTTTCTCTTTTTCATAGAGAGACTTAATTTATCTTTTAGTTCTCTCATGAAATCATCAGCCTGTTTGAGTCTTTCCTTTAATTCATTGACTTTAGAGTTTGACTATTCAAGATCATCAAAGGCAGTCTTGAGTTGCTCTCTTAAGCCATATGCATCCATTTGAGCTCCCAGATCTTCCTCAAGCTGTTAGGCTTTGTTAAGAGGAACTTAGCTCTGATACCAATTGTTGATAACTGAGAGGGGGGGTGAATCAGTTATCCTAATTATTTCTTCTATCTGAACTTTCATTTTAATCAATGCAACATTAATTTAAATAAGCAAACATTATCATGAAATGGAAAAACACATGACACAGTATTTTTGATGTGGAAACCCTGTTAAGGGAGAAAACCATGGGGTGATTAACCCAAAGATTATTCTCTGTTAGAAGAATAAGGAAATACAAAATGACACTTGCCAATTAGGGCTCACTACCCAAGCACACTGCTCACAAAGGAGGCACACTACCTACAAGGAGACACACTGTCTACAAAAGAATGTTATACAATACTTGAACTGATTGGAAGCATCCACATATGCTAGAGTTTAGTTCCAGTTAGGCTCAGTACACTAATCTGCTGTACTTCATCTTTCCTCTTCTCTTATGTTGCTTTCCTTTCACATACCAGACCTTCCTTACTGCTTCTACTCTGCTCTACTTTTTTGCATATCACATGTATCAACAACACTTCTCACAACTAAATCCATCCTATATATATCTGCACAATTGATTTCATTATCTTTCTAGTCGGCACCTAGAACAGTCAATCTTCTCACAAACTCTGTTCTGTCGACTGAATCCTTACACATCAAGTAATGCAGATCAAGTATATACTTGTAGAAATCGTTAATCATGTTAGCCAAACATGATTCATGCCTTCATAACCTTTAACACTATCAGTAACACATCTGGAAAGTAGTCTGATGTTCTGTCAATTAGTTCTTCCTCTGTTCACACTATCACTCAGGAATCTGGTACTCAACTATTCATATCTTTTTCCTTGTCCATCACCGGAGGCTAAATCCTTGGAATCTATTACTCAAGGTAGTCCTCTTGACTTTCCCAAATCTGCACTTCACCAAGATACTTCCTCTGAGAGATCCAGACCTGTCTGTTGGACCTTGCCACAAGCTCTGTTCTTGTTTACCGGACCTCAACAATCTTCATTCTGACTTCCGGTAGAGACACACCATGTCCTGCGGATGTGTGGGATGAACTTTGTTTCCATCAATGACAATAATCATTTTTCCATATAGTGTCTCTTGCCAACAGTAAACTCATCATTCACTTATTTGATGATGAATTGAGTCTCCATAGACCTATAGTTGTAAGATATTCCATTGCACTACCATTTTCAGACCAATCATCAAAGCTTCATATTCAGCTACATTATTCATACAGGGGAAAGCAAGTCTATAAGCTTTGGGGATGTAATTGCCTTGTGGGGTCACCAACAATATCCCTGCTCCTGAACTATGATTGGTGAAGGATCCATGAAAGTATAGTTTCCAATGTGTTGATTCTATCATGGTTAGAATGGACTCATCTGGAAAGTCAATGGATAGTGGCTGATAATCTGTGAGGGGATCTTCAGCAAACTGATATGCTACAACTTGTCCTTTGATTTCTTTTCTGTCAACATACTCAATATCAAATTTGGTCAACAACATGACCCATTTTGCCATTCTCCTTATGAGTGCAGTTCTAGGAAGTAGGTAGTTAAGAGGATCAACTTTAGAGATGTGCTTAATAGAATGACTTAGCATGAAGTGTTGTAACTTTTGAGAGGAGAAAATGATAGCTAGACATGCGTGTTCTATGGGGGTGTAGTTAAGCTCATAGCCAACTAAAGTCCTATTGATGTAATATATAGCTCTCTCATGGCAAGTATCATCCTGTTGTGCTAAAAGTGCCCCCAGTGCTACTGCAGTTGCTGATATATGCAACAAGAGGGGCTTTCCAAGGATAGGCACCATTAGGACTTGAGGTGAAGCAAGATACTCCTTGATGTGGTCGAATGCCTATTATCAATTTTGATCCCACTTAAAGTGTACGTTTTTGTGAAGTAAATGGGCAAAAAGATGGCATTTGTCTACAAGTTGAGCGATGAACCTTCATATAGCCTGTAGTTTTCCTTGGAGACTTTGGAGTTGTTTGAGCATCTTTGGAGGAGGCATTTCTATTATGGTCATGACCTTACCAAGATCTACCTCAATGCCCCTGCAGGACACAATGAACCCCAAGAGTTTACCTGATGTTACGCTGAAAATGCATTTCTTGGGGTTGAGGCGAAGCTTGTAATCTCTGAGTCGTGTAAAGATTTGTCGTGAGATCGCATGATGTTCTTCCCTAGTTTTAGATTTCCCTAGGAGATCATCTACATAGTCTTCCATTATATTGTGTATCATGTCATGGAATATTGTAGTCATTGCACGTTAATAGGTTGCCCCCAGATTCTTTAGGCCAAAGGGCATGACTTGCTAGCAATATGTGCCCCAAGGACAAGTGAAAGCAATTTTGTGTTAATCCTCAGGGGAAATTCTAATTTGATTATACCCTAAAAAGCCATCCATGAGGGAAAGAATCTCGTGCCCTACTGTGAGATCTACAATCATGTCAATGTTGGGGAGTGGAAAATCATCTTTCAGACATGCTTTGTTAAGGTCTCAGAAGTCTATACAACAGCAGATGCCCCCAGGTTTCTTAGCAACTGGAACAATATTGGAGACCCATTCTCGATAATCAATAGGGCAGATAAAGCTGACATCTAACAATTTCTACATCTCTTCTTTGATGAGTAAGGTGACTTGCAGGTGCATCTTATGGAGCTTCTTCTTAATAGGTTTTGCATCAGGATGTACCACAAGATGGTGAACAACTAAAGATGGATCCAACCCTAGCATGTTGGCATAGGACCAAGCGAATACATTAGGTATTTCATGAAGCATTGTGGAAATGTTGGATTTTTATTTTGTATCGAGACTTTCTACTAGATGTGTGAGCTTAGGTATTTCTTGCATGTCAAGGTTGATTTCTTGTGTGCCTTCAATCAAAATGTTGGAATGCTCTTGCCAGTAAGATGGTATGAGGGGAAGATTGAGATCCTCATCTTCTAGCACCTCAGAGAGGTTTTCACTAGAAGATACGTATTTGGTTTTCTCTTTTGTGTCTGAAAGTGCCTCAGAGAGGTTTTCACTAGGGGACAATTTTCTATTTTTTGATTTTTTCTTTTTTGGACTATTCCCCAAAATAGGTGTCAGTGTGCAAGCATATGTCATATTGTGAGGTGTCACGGAGCTCTAGGAATGCAGAGAGAGCCTCATCATTCATAAATATGTTGAGAGGCGTGGGTCCTTGGCAATCCCAAGCAACGAGTTCACGATGAACAAGAGGAAGGTCAATAAAAAAGATGGTGTTGTTGGGGAAGATGCATGAAAGATCAATATCGTTGCATGAAGCTATGATGACACTCAGAGTCATGTTTCCAACACTAGAAGAGGATTCCATTACCTATACCGAGGTTTTAGTGGGTCCACAGATTGTCAGAGTCAGTGGAGCATATCCTAAACTAAAGTATTGAGCATATTTCTTGGGAGATATAGGATCAACCAGAAAGGGTTCTGTAACACCTTGTTCATTAGCACCAAGTATTGTCCCACGATAAGGCATTTTGGTACAAATTTGAAATGGTATGGAGTATTTTTCTTTAAAGCATTCCATATTCATATGTCCTGGGGTGCTTTCATCATGGTAGAGCCAATCACTTATGTTTGTTTCTTTTGCTTCTTCTTCTCTAGAGACTTGTGTTGGTACAAAGGGAATTTTATCATTGATTCTACATTGCTGCTCTTTTTCCTTCTTCAGAAGATAACAACCATGGGAGTGGGGGGACAATGGTAACTGTCCCATGTGGAAGGCATTATGTAGCTCATACTCGCTACACCCTTTGTCTATGATCTGGACCTTTTGAGGTGTATTGGTAGAAGATGAAGTGGAAGCTTGTGATTTTTCAATGGTGACATGTGGTGTGAATGATGATGTGGATGGAGTGGATGAGGGATCTTTGACATGATCCCCATAGGTGCTCGGACAATGAAATTGTCTATCATAAACAACCTCTAAAGCTTTGTAGCATTTAAAAGGTTGTTGGTCAGAGGGAATGGTGACTTCCACGCTATTATGGGGGAACTTAAGGCATTGATGGTAGGTGGATGGAACAGCTTGCATGGAATGCAACCATGGTCAGCCTAAGAGGAGATTATATGGGTGGTCAAGATCAATTATGTGACATAGAGTGGGCATGGTGAGTGGGCCTACCTTGATAGGAAGGCATATAGTGCCTTTAGATTCTCTCTTTGTGTTGTTGTATGCCTTGATGGAGATAACCAAAGATTCCAAGTCATCCGTTGAATACCCCAGGAGTTTTATGAATTTTATTGTACATATGTTCAAGCTAGATCCAATATCCAAGAGGACCCTCTTGAATCTATGGTTGGCAATTTGGACTTTGATATGGAGGGCTTTAGTATGTGAGGGGTCAATAGGTGGCATGTCAGCATTACTAAAGGTGAGGTGGTAGGATGACGATAATTGAGCGACAAGGTTTTGGAATTGGGTGGGAGGTATGTCGGGAGGAACATGAGACTCTTGGAGAGCCTTGTCAAGTATTTCCCGGTGGACGACAGATGTCCTAAGGAGTTCCAAGATGGAGATTTGTGCATGGGTCTTTCCAAGATGGTTGCGAAGGTTATATTGGGAAGTGATGGTAGTCGAGGATGGAGATGGTCCTTTTAAAGGTATATGCCCATGGTGGGTGGTAACAACACATTCAGGGGTGGTGTTTTTGAGTTTGATGGGGCGACACGAGTAGAATAAAAATCAATTCTACCCACTATATTATCGTAGGGAGGTGGAACATTGTTGTAGTTGATGTTGTTGGCTTGGTTGTTAGGATTAGTGTTGGAGAAGGATGGTTTGAATGTGGTTTGATTATTATTGTGGTGGGGAAGAGGGTCTTGATAGATGCCTAGGACATCATTGGGTGATGTATTGTCGTGGTCTTACATTTTGATTCCACCGTGTTCAATCGGGTCTTGGACATAATTTTTCAATTTCATGCATTTTCTTGTGGTGTGGCCCTTGATGTGATGATAATCACAATACTCATTTCCTTTGTACCACCTGCATTTAGGTTGGTTTTTGTCAAATGGTTTCATTATGGGGAACTCAACCATGCCGGTGCAGAGTAGCTTTTGAAATACAACCTCGAGTGGTTCACCCAAGGGAGTATATTTACATTTTGGATTGTTAGGGGGATTCCTCTTTGGAGGAGTAGGTGGGATCGATACATTGTTTGAAACATTTTGGACTACATTTGTCTCTTTTGGTTTGGGGGTGGCGATTTGAATATGCTTGGAATCGGTAGCACCATCTCCTACAGTGTTCTTGTTTTTAGCCCAAAATTTAGGTTTATTGTTGGAGGTTTTTTCATTGTCATTCTTGTTGTAGATTTTGACTAGACCTTTCGCCATAAGGGCTTTTTCAATAGTGACCTCCTTTTCTATGATTTCATCAAAGGTTGATGAACAATGTACTTGAAAATGGAAGGCCAGTTCTTGATTGAGGTTTTGGATGAAAATATGGATGAGTTGTTTTTCAGGGTTGTCCAAGGTAGCCTACTAGCAAGGGCTCTCCATCTTTGTTGATAAGTGGTGAAACTCTCACCACTACGTTGTTTGGTGTTGTAGAGGTCAAGCATGGTGATCTCATGTTCTACATTGTATGAGAAGTGGGTGAAGAATTTCTCTGAAAGAATGATGAAATTGAATATGGAGCCATAAGGCAAGTGCATGAACCATTATGGGGCTTGTCCTCCTAGGCTTCATGGAAAAAGACAAAGGAGGAATTGGTCATCATAGGTGACTTCTTGGCATTCCATGAAGAACTCCTTCATGTGGTCATGAGGGTCCCCTATTCCTTTGTATTTATCAAATTTTGGCATTTCAAAGTGTTCAGGAAAAGGTGTGATGGCAATGTTTCTATCAAATGGGTAGGGACATAAGTCTTCAAATTTATAATGTTTCTTTTGGGTCCCTAGTTGGATGTTTTTAAGTGTATTTTTCATTTCTTGCCACTCTTGATCGAAAGGGTTAGCAAGATGTGGTTGCGATGTGTGTTGGAGTAGAGGTTGTTAGGGTGATGGTTGTTGATATTGAGGATGAATGTATTGTTGTTGTTGTCGGGGATGGACATATTGTTGTTGTGACAATGATTGTTGGTATTGAGGATGGATGTATTGTTGTTGTTGTTGTTAGTGTGGTGGAAGGCCTATAGTTTGCATGTAAACATGGGATCCATAGGTTTGTTGTTGTGGAATGACTTGTTGATTTTGGGGTGTTGGTTATTGTTGGGTGCCGTAAGGAGGCTGTGCCAATGATCCATGGTGAGGTTGTTGATGTATGGAAGATTGATATGTGTGTGTGGGATTGGTATAGTTTGTAAATGGGTTTTATGGTTGGTTAAGTGGATTTGCAATGGGTGTTCGAGTTTTGGGTGGTGCTACCATTTGTGTGATGATCAATCTTGGTGGAATGTTTAGTGGAGGGATAAGTTGTGGTACAATCATGGTGTCTTTGTGTTGATTGTTTGGTGGAGGTGGTATGGCGGTGATGGTGACATTAGAAGGTACCCTAGAAATGGACACATCAGAGGGTAGCATGTCATACGGTAACCTAATGGGGAGGTTGGATGCTTGTGGTTGTGAAACATTTCTAGCCCTCGTGTTTTATCCCAAGGCATGACCAACGGTGGTGTTGGAAGCAAAACTAGCCCATGGGTTGTCGTAAATGGGTTCATTAGGATTAGGGACACATCCCCATGTTTGATCACGGATGGGTGTTAGTGGTTTGTCATGAAAGATGGTTTTGTGCTTGTCATGGTTATATGAATATGGAAGGCATGTGCTATGTTTAATGAGACGTTGAAGAAATTCATCCTTATGGTTGTCAATGAATTGGTCAAACTTGTTGTGTAACCCCTTTTGTATTAAGGAACTCGACAAAAATGGGGGAATAGGTTTGATGAGGATGAGTGGATGCTTCACCCATTTTAGGTTGGTTGACTTATTCCTCCATGTTGCTCATGATAGAGCCATTAGGAGAGAGGGGTTGGTAACGAGCGTCCATTTTCTTAGCTTGTGATCATGTGATGGGACACATAAAAGGTGAATTTGGGTTGGATTTGGATGATGAGGTACCAATGATAAGAGGTGGAGATAGGTCCAAAATCTAGATCAAGATGATTAAAGGCCGATGGTTGTCCTATATACTTAGGGTAGACAAAGAGCCTAAGCAAAAGGACAATAGGATTATTTTACTTGGGGTAGACAAGACACACCAAGCAAAATGAGATTTCTTGGAATCCACTAACTTAGGAGTTGTCAAGATTCCTAAGCCAACTTATCCAAGGGGAGTCAATGATTTTTAGTTTATACTAAACTTAAGATGAACAAAGTCTCAAGCCTAATACAAAAAAAAGGATAATTTTGATCTAGAGTTTTTACCTTAGGATTTGGATATGATTTGGTATTGATTGATTGATTAAGATTGATTTGGATGGGCTAATGATTGGATGAGGTTGTAATTGGTTGAGGATAAGGATTGATTATAGGTTGATGTGGATGGATTAGGGATGGTAAGATAGATTTTGGCATGATAGGATTGATTAAGTCTAGTGACATGTGGCAAACAAGATTTTGGCTAAATGATGAATTGGGACCAATTGTGTATGAAATAGATAATTTGGATGCTAGTGAGAATAATGACCAATGATTGGGACATATCATAAGCTAAGAGTGATAAATGGACAAGGATATGGATTGAGGTGGCATGTAATGTCAAAGGACGATGTGGAACGGGGATTGTCGGCAACCATAAGGACAAAATTTTGATTTTATGATGAGTTTTGGATTTGGGCACTAATGTAGAGTATTGGGCGCTGATGTGAAGGATAGGGTGTTGATGTAGATGATTGGGCACTGATGTGGAGGATTAGGTGTTAATGTAGATGATTGGGCACTAATGCAGAGGATTGGGTGCTGATATGGGACAGTGGTGATTTGGTATGATTTTTGAGGTGGTGAATTGAATTTTTGGCAAA
The DNA here is from genome assembly GCA_027924645.1 of Cunninghamia lanceolata. Lineage (NCBI taxonomy): Eukaryota > Viridiplantae > Streptophyta > Pinopsida > Cupressales > Cupressaceae > Cunninghamia > Cunninghamia lanceolata. The sequence continues at coordinate 3,097,816 of BSBN01000665.1, forward strand.
TTTTGGGCTTTGGATGTGATTTTTTTAGATTTTGGAGGCTAAATGATGGATTTGGGAAGTTTGAATGTTTTAATGGTTTGTTTTCTCAATGTCCAAAGGTTTGACATGACGTATAAGTGTAATGTGTATGTTTGAGAAGCCCCTCAAGGTCCAAATTTCCATGGGTATAACACAATCAAAAACACTTGAAAGCAATGCTTAACTACCTAAGGTCAAGGTGAATGGTGAATTGTCAAGCCCACAACTTGGAATTTCTGACGCAAATGCTAACACAACAAATAGGTGTTGTTGCAAGTATGAGAATAACTAGTGTTGTCATTGATGTCAACATACTCATATTGCATTAATGAGAAGGATTGGATGTGCTGTGTGCTAAGGTTATTGAGGAAATCAGTCTCAATCAGGAACAGTGAAGAACAATGATGAGAAGAAGGCAAAAGTCCTCAATAGGTTAAGGATCAGAGGATGCAGTTTAAAGGGTTTGTAGATATGAGTCCTGAGATGTTCCAGTCAAGATTTCAGAGGTCCGCATGAAGATCTAAAGAAGTTATGATCACTCTAGTAGAACCGGTTCTAGTAGGTGTTCAGTGGTGACAGAGTCTCACAGATTGGTCTGATGAGATACGGAACTGCATTATCTCATTCTATGGATTGGAGAGAGTGTTGAAGAAGTTTGTGTGAAGTGACAACTAGATTTGTTCATGGTTTGGAGGTCTGGAAGCACCTTTTACATTATGACAGTGATGACAGACTGTGTTCTTGAAGTTCTAGATAAAGAACAGAAGAATTCCTGTAAGCTGATAAAGTGCGGATGTTCTTGATGACTCAGGAAAGGTTTTGGTGATCTTTGGATCATGTACAATTCTTATTAGCGGCCCGCATTGAAGTTAGAGTTCACGTTTGAAGAATAACCATAGATATTGGTGTTCTTCTTGAGACTGGCCGACCGGATGTATTACACGTCTTGCGAGTGATCTTATAGATGTTTGTCGACTTAGATGATTGTTCCTAAGTCAATGCCTTGTATAAATAAGGGATTGTGAATTCATTTTGAAGTGAGTCTTGTGGTGATGAGAGTGGTATAGTGAAGAGAAGTGCGAAAGGTAGAGCAGGAGTTTTTGGGCTTACATGGAACTGATCTAGGCATGGTAAAGATGTCAATCTCTAGTTCAAGTTTGTAATACTTGTTACTTTGTAGACAATGTGTCTCTTGTAGGTAGTGTGCCTCTTGTGAGCAGTGTGCTCGGGCAGTGAGCCCTAATTGGCATGTGCCATCTATTTTTCTTATTCTTCTAACAGAGAATAATCCTTGGGTTAATCACCCCGTGGTTTTTCCTTGACCAGGTTTTCCACATCAAAATCTTGGTGTCTCATGTGTTGATGTATATCTGCTCTGGTGTTTATGCTTTATGCTTTCATGAGTGATTAATTGATATGCTATTAAATAACAAAGAGGATTTAAGTGTTTGAATTAGAAGCAAGTTTTGTACAACTGATTCACCCCTCCTCACAATTGTGTGCCCTAGATCTAAAAATTGGTATCATAGCCAAGTTCCTCTAAAAGGAGCTTAACCACTTGAGGAGATCCAGGATGTTGTCATACAAGAAGGATAGTCTGAAGTTTGATGGAACCAACTTCTCTCTTTGGAAAGGTCGCATGAAATGTCACTTGGAGTGTATGGGAAAAGCATACTTGTCCATGGTCACAAAAGCATATGTACCTCCATAGGGTGGTCCAACAACTCTAAATGAAATTACAGATGCTGAAAACAATCTACAGACCAAAGAGGCTCTTCTAAGCGCATTAACGGACTCAAAGCTCTCAAATGTTATTGACCTACCAACTGCCTATGAGATCTGGATTAAACTAGAACTTCTGCATGAAGGAGATGAGTATGTTAAGAGTGCAAGGTTGCAGAGTCTCAAAGGGAAATTTGAAAGATTGAAGATGAGAGATGATGAAAATATTACTACCTTTATGCCAAGAGTAAATGAGCTGGTGTGTGGAATTAGGAATGCTGGTAGAGTTTTGATTGAAAATGAGATTGTTGGTAAAATTCCCAGATCCCTTCCTGCTGCCTACAAAATCAAGGTTACTGCCATTGATGAGTTCAGAGCCCATACAACTATCACAAGAGACCAATTGGCTGGCAAATTGGCTGCATTTGAAATGACTGAGTTTGGAGATGATTCCCCCAAGACTGAATTTGCATTCAAAGCCAATGCCTTTGTGAAAGGCAAACAAAGATTTGATCCGGGAGAAAACTCTTCAAGGAAGCTGTCATGGTATGATCAAGCAAGAAGAGACATGGAAGAGGAAGAAACAGAAACAGCTCAACTTGAAGCCCTCATTGCAAAAAGACTGCCAAGAGGATCCGGTAAGTATGAAGGAAAATTACCCTTTAAGTGTTTCAACTGCAATACAATTGGTCATTTTACCTCAAGATGTCCGGAAAGATCTACAAGGTCAAATCCTAACAGACAAAGGTTCCAAAAGAATTGTTATTATGTTCATGAAGAAGCTAATAATGAAGGAGTAACAGATGATGAATCAGAGATAGGAGACAAATCTGGAAATGAATGGGTGTTTATTGCCATCAAGGAAGAAGATCCAATATCCTCTAAATCTATCAATCATAAGGTCAAAGAAAGAGCTTTGGTTGCTCAAGTTGAAGAAAAGGATGTTTGGGTTATTGACAGTGGATGCTCTCACCATATGACAGGTGACAAGAACAAGTTCTTAGATTTGGAAAGGTATGAAGGAGGAGTGGTAAAGTTTGGTGATAATTCTACTAGTAGAATCAGAGGAAGAGGAATTATTTCTTTTAATGGAAGAAAAAAAACTGGTAATGTGCTGTATGTTGAAGGTTTAAAGCACAATCTTCTCAGTGTTGGACAATTGGTGGACAAAGGCTATGATCTCTGATTCAAGGATGGAAAATGTAAAATCTTTGAAAGATCTGGAACAGAGATTGCATCTGGTACTCAAACTAAAGGTAACATCTTCCACTTAGTTGGTGCTGGTAAAAGTTGTTTGTTTGTTCAAGTTGATCAGAGTTGGTTATGGCATAAAAGGATGTGTCATGTAAATTTTGATAACATCATCAAGATAAGAAATACTTAGGCTCTAAGAGATCTTCCAAAATTGGTAAAACCTACAAATAGTTTGTGCAAAGAATGTTAGCTAGGTAAATAGAGTAGAGTCTCATTCAAAAGCAAGGATCAGTCCTCTACCAGATTATTAGAATTAGTTCATACTAATCTATGTGGTCCAACAAGAATCAAGAGTATGCAAGGTAATAGATATTTCATGTTATTGATTGATGATCATTCCCGGATGATGTGGGTTACCTTTCTAAAAGAGAAATCAGAAGCTTTTGAGAAATTCAAAATCTTCAAGGCTATGGTAGAGAATCAAACCGGATTGAAACTGAAATGTTTGAGGTCTAATAGAGGTGGTGAATTCACATCTGGTGAATTCATAGATTTTTGTGAGAAGCATGGTATAAAGAGATAATTATCTGCCCCTCGGACTCCACAGCAGAATGGAGTAGTAGAAAGAAAGAACCGGACCATCTGGGGCAATGATGATGGAAGCAAATGTTCCCCAGATGTTTTGGAAAGAAGCTGTCAGCACTGCAGTCTATACTCTCAATCGAGTTCAAATCAAAATCAATACTGGTAAGACTCCTTATGAACTTTGGTTTGGCATCTCTCCTACTGTGATATATTTGAGAGTATTTGGTAGCAAATGTTACATTAAAAGAGATGAAGATCTAGTAAAGTTTGATGCTAGAAGTGATGAAGGAATTTTCTTGGGTTACTCCACTCAAAGCAAAGCATACCAGTGTTATAACAAGAGACTAAGAAAGATGATAGAAAGTACAAATGTGAAGGTTGATGAGGGAAGATAAACCCTCAAGGTTTTATGAGTATGAGGAAGATGATCAATATGGTGTTCTAGTTCAAGGAGCTCAATCCTCTCATGAAAGTTAGATTCAGACTGATCCGGTAAATCAGGAAGAAGAGATAGGTCTGAATGGGCCTGATCAAGAAACAGAAGTGTAAGAAACTCCCAAAGTTCCAAGGTATGTAAGATTGAACCACTCTGAAGATCAGATCATAGGTGACAAAAGCAAAGGTGTGCAAACTAGAAGGAAAATTGCTCAAAATTTAGATGAATGCTGTCTGATTTCAAAAATTGAACCTAAGACAATAAATGAAGCCTACAATGATGAAAATTGGACCAAAGCAATGGAGGAAGAGTTGATGCAATTTGAGAAAAATCACACTTGGGATCTTGTTTCTAGACCTAGTAACAAGAATGTGATTGGAACCAAATGGGTCTTCCGGAACAAACTAAATGAAGTTGGTGAAGTAATTAGAAATAAAGCTAGATTAGTCTGCAAAGGCTACTCTCAAATAGAAGGGATTGATTTTGAGGAAACCTTTGCTCCGGTGGCAAGAATTGAAGTAGTCAGACTATTTCTTGTATTTGTTGCCTTCAAAGATTTTAAAGTGTATCAGATGGATGTCAAATCTGCTTTCCTAAATGGTGACTTAGAAGAAGAAGTATACATTGAACAACCAGATGGATTTCAATTATCTAAGCATGGTGATATGGTCTTCAAATTAAAGAAGGCACTGTATGGTCTAAAGCAAGCCCCAAGAGCATGGTATGAGAGGCTGGACAAACATCTTTTAAAGATTGGTTTCAACAAAGGTACAACTGATAGTAACCTATATTTCAAAATTGATCATGAAAACATCTTAATTGTTGAAGTATTTGTTGATGATATCATCTTTGGAGGAAGAGACAGTATGTGTAAAATCTTTGCAAACCAAATGAAAAGTGAGTTTGAAATGTAAATGCTCGGTGAAATAAATTTCTTCTTGGGTCTGCAAATTACTCAGACAGAGAAAGGAATCTTTATCTCTTAGACCAAATATGTGAAAGAACTATTGAAGAAATTTGGAATGGAAGATTCAAAGCCAGTGAACACTCCTATGGCTACTAGATGTAAGTTGAGCAAAGATGATGACTCTCCTAAGACAGATCAATGATTGGAGGATTATTGTATCTCACTCAAACTAGACCAGATATAATGTAGGATGTTGGTTTTGTGGCGAGATTCCAGGCTGATCCCAGAGAATCTCATGTTATGGAAATCAAAAGAATTTTTAGATACTTAAAAGGAACAATTGAGTATGGCCTATGGTATCCTAGAGATCATGACTTTTCTCTTCATGCATATATAGATGCAGATTGGGCAGGAGATGTGGATGATAGGAAGAGTATAAGTGGAGGAGCATTATTTTTAGGAAAAAGGTTGGTTTCTTGGCTAAGCAAGAAATAAGAGGCAATATCCCTGTCTACAACTGAAGCAGAATACATTGCAGCAGCAGGAAGTTGCACTTAACTTTTGTGGATGAAGTAAATGCTAAGAGATATTCAAGTAGAATATGAGGAGCCTATCACAATTTTTTGTGATAATTCAAGTGCAATAAATATTTCTAAGAATCTGGTATTGCATTCTAAGACCAAGCATATTTCTATCAAATTTCACTTTCTGAGAGAGCAAGTGAACAAAGGTGATTAGAGTATGTGCCCTCCAAGGATCAGCTTGTAGATATTTTTACTAAACCTCTTCCCAAGGACACTTTTGAGTATCTTAGGGAGAAGTTAGGGATCATGGCCCCTCCGATGATGAACTAGGATGCACTGATGTGCATCAGTTCAGTGGATATCACAGTCATATCTTGTGATCTGGATTGATGATGGGGAGCAGCTGGTATGATTCTGATGTGTTAGAATTGCAAGTATGAGCCCTTTGCCATTGATGTCAAAGGGGGAGAGAAGACATGTGAAAAAGAAGTGATTGATGATCAAAGGGGAAGCAGTAAAGGAAGAGAAGACATGTGTAGAGTTGTTGTTGATAGGGGGAGCTGTGACAGAGAGGAGAAGTTCTTGTCTTGATGGTTTTTCACATCATATGTTGCCATCAATGACAAAGGGGGAGATTGTTGCAAGTATGAGAATAACCAGTGTTGTCATTGATGTCAACATACTCATATTGCATTAATGAGAAGGATTGGATGTGCTGTGTGCTAAGGTTATTGAGGAAGTCAGTCTCAATCAGGAACAGTGAAGAATAGTGATGAGAAGAAGGCAAAAGTCCTCAATAGGTTGAGGATCAGAGGATGTGGTTTAAAGGGTTTGTAGATATGAGTCCTAAGATGTTCCAGTCAAGATTTTAGAGGTCCACATGAAGATCTAAAGAAGTTATGATTGCTCTAGTAGAACCAGTTTCGACAGGTGTTCAGTGGTGACAGAGTGTCACAAATTGGTCTGGTGAGATCCAGAACTGCATTATCTCACTTTGCGGATTAGAGAGAGTGTTGAAGAAGTTCTTGTGAAGTGACAACTAGATTTGTTCATGGTTTGGAGGTCTGGAAGCACCTTTTACATTATGACAGTGATGACAGACTTTGTTCTTGAAGTTTTGGATGAAGAATAGAAGAATTCCTATAAGCTGATAAAGTGTGGATGTTCTTGATGACTCAGGAAAGGTTTTGGTGATCTTTGGATCATCTACAATTCTTATTAGCGGTCCACATTGAATTTAGAGTTCGCATTTGAAGAATAACAATGGATATTGGTGTTCTTCTTGAGACTGGCTGACCGGATGTATTACACGTCTTGTGAATGATCTTATAGATGTTTGCCGACTTAGATGATTGTTCCTAAGTCGATGCCTTATATAAATAAGGGATTGTGAATTCATTTTGAACTGAGTCTTGCGATGATGAGAGTGGTATAGCAAAGAGAAGTGTGAAAGGCAGAGCAGAAGTTTTTGGGCTTACATGGAACTGATCAAGGCATGGTAAAGATGTCAATCTCCAGTTCAAGTTTGTAATACTTGTTACTTTGTAGACAATGTGTCTCTTGTAGGTAGTGTGCCTCTTGTGAGCAGTGTGCTCAGGCAGTGAGCCCTAATTGGCATGTGCCATCTATTTTTCTTATTCTTCTAATAGAGAATAATCCTTGGGTTAATCACCCCGTGGTTTTTCCCTTGACCAGGTTTTCCACATCAAAATCTTAGTGTGTCTTGTGTTCATGTATATCTGCTGTGGTGTTTATGCTTTATGCTTTCATGAGTGATTAATTGATATGCTATTAAATAACAAAGAGGATTTAAGTGTTTGAATTAGAAGTAAGTTTTATACAACTGATTCACCCCCCCTCTTAGTTGTGTGCCCTAGATCTAACAGGTGTGTCCCATTATATTGTCTTCTCAAAAGAGGATGGATAGGGGCCTCCTACATTGGAAGGGTGATGCAATCACCCTCTCCTCGAAAAACTACATATAGCTTATGCTAAGCTGAGGATTTCCATCTCATCTCAAGGGAGCCATATGGTGAGAATCTTAGGGGCAAAACCCGCTATGCCCTTGTTTTGAACAAATAACCAAAAGGCTAAAAGGGGTAGGCCCCTACCTTAAGGGTGTTTAGTAAGTGCATTCATTTAGGTGGCCATACGTGTGGCAATTCACTTTGATTAGGAGGCCTCCCAAGCTGCAGAGTTTATGCTCTACAAGTTTTCACACCACAAAGGTTACTTAGGGAGATATTCGTCAGTATGACAACACCTGTTGCTTGCGATTTTTGTCACAAACACATTATTTGATATACTGACTCGAATGATCTTGGCTTTAGCTTGTTGCTGCTTGGGTCATTCCTACCTTTTGAAGTAGGGTGGCAGGCCCTCTAAGGGTTCAACAAAAGAAACACAAGTGCAAAAATAGTTTTGATCTACAAGTTCATATAGAGATGCGAGGGGAGAGCATACGTATTTTTGGCTTGAGTCACACTAGACAAGATTCATTTTTAGTTCTTGGATTATGATGGGGGTGATTTATGCAAGTGTTGTGAGAAGTTTTTGATTCCCAAGATCAACAAATGGTGTGAGGGAAGAGTATACACTTTTACAAAACTAAAAAAACCACAAGACACTTCAAACACATTTGTTCATTTTCTTGCTTAGATGAATGAGAATGCACTTTGTGGTTCTTTTTAACCAGTGAGTGAAGATGCAAGTTGTTGTTCATTTTAACTAATGAGTGAAGATGCAAGTTGTTGTTCAGTTTAACCAATGAATGAAGATGCAAGTTGTTCATTTTAACCAATGAATGAAGATGCAAGTTGTTGTTCATTTTAACCAAGATGAGTGCAGATGCAAGTTTTTTGTTTTAACCAAGATGAGTGTGCCTATGATTAACCAAGCAATTTCACACAAAAATGACAATGCTAAATTCTTCTAAGATAATGCAAACCCTACAGAGGAAAAGTTAGTAGTTTTGTATGAGTCTTTGACAATTGAATAGAACTATAAAACAAAGTGGTAGTAAAAAAATCCAATTCCTGGTTAGGCACCAATCTATGGGGTTGGGTGCTGATGCAGAGAACCAAGTGCTAATATGAGTTTGATTGAGTTTTCCCCTTCCAAGGTACACTTTTCTTGCAAAAATAAAGGGTTAATCCTACACAAAAGGATAGTTAGAAGCTCAAAAAATACTATAAAACACTAAAGTTATCAAAAAGGAACATGAAATGTTAGTTATATGCTTTAAGTCTAGATGGCTGCTAATTCAGAAGGCTGGGTGCTAATCCACAGTGACAGGCACTGATCTGAGACATGCAACACTTCCCCCTTGTAAAATTGACTTTCCCTACAAAATAGAGAGCTAAGATGGCCAAAAAGTCAGTAAAACATCACTTAAAACCTCATGAAAACATAAAATGCAAACTTTGGCCCAAAACCTATGAGATAGGAATAATTTTACCCTACTTTTGGATGGGTGCTAATCTGTTAGGTTGGGCGTTCATGTACCAGATAGGTACTAATCTGTAGAAGTTTAGGTACTTATCTGACCTGTCACAAGAAAAAGCACATAAAACATACAAATTTATCAACTAAAGGTGGTGGGAGTCCCACCAGGTGTTCCAAAATGTCTACCTATGAAGATGAGAGCTAAAATGGATACAAATTACACCTAAAATGCACCCAATCTCAAGTCCAAGGGACCTCAAGATTGGACTAAACTACTAACACACTAAAGTATCTAATTGCACCCTAAATGAGTCTATTGGTAGTGATATGTCCTAGTGGATGGTATTCTACACTAAATTAAGTGGAATTGCACTAAAGCTATGTATGTGAGCACTGAAATTGGCAGAATAACTTTGCATAAAATGACTTGTTCCAAATAGGAGGTGGAGGCCTCAATTTATAGATTTTTGAAGATGGGATTGGAGGGCTAGGATCAATTTGAAGGATCGATGGTTGAGATTGTTTGAGGATCCTCAAGCAAGAAGAACAGGACAAATGGCATATTTGGATTGGATGAGAAGGTTGCCCCAAGATTCAAGGGATGATCAATGGATGAGAATGCAAGTTTGAATGGATGGATGGCTAGGATTGAGTAGGTGTATGACATGTAAAGACTCATTAATGAAAAAGTAAGGCTTGGACATTGTGATGAATTTGTTATCAATCAGGATTGTACCCTTAGCAAAGATAAACTTAGCTATCCTATTGCAATATGGGAACACTCCTAGGCCTATGGGTTGCCTAAGCTCAGAGTGAACCTCTAGAGTGAGTTGGTTCTCCTAATGATTTTCTAATCTAAGTGACTTTCTGGGGAAAGGGATAGAAGGATAACTGAAATGAAATAGATAACTAGAATTAACCCCTAAGGTGATGCACCAATACTTAAACTCCTACCATATCTTACTCACAATCAGTTCACAAAATTATAACTCTCACAACCCCTTGATTATACTTAATTCGTTAATATTTCACATGACATGTTCATCTGAACACAACATTGAACTTGAATCAAATAAAATACTTGCATAACCATCACAAAATTAGGACAAGACAAAGGATAAATAACTATCACAATGAAATATCAAATTAACCTTACGAATGCATAGACAAATGGGAAGGAAAACTACTGCTCTATAAACTGGAAGGAATAATGAGTACAAAAAAATTGAGGTACAACTCTCTTAGTGTGAGAGGTTCAAGACTCTAAAAATCTTTGAAATATAATCTCTAACTGCTATGCTCTACTGCCGAGAAAGAACTGGCTATCTCCAATATATCCTCTCCCAAAAGATCTCCTAGAAAGGCTAAGAAAAAGCTCCTAAAAATAGCCATGCCAATCCATTTTCGAGCTTCTCAAAAAAGCTGACAAAAAGCCCACCAAATTGCCTCTAAACTGCAGAAACATACTACCAAAAAGTCCTCCAATGTGGCCCCCACCAAAATCTTCTTCAAAACATGATTTACCTATTCAATAAAAGTACAAATTTATCCTTATCTGCTTAAATTCACCCAGAAGAAAGCAAATCTAAAAGAAAGATCTAGTTTGGATTCAGTCCTTCTTTAACTGCTTAAAATAGCAATTATTTAAAAACAATTTATAAAGCATTGCTTTAAATAATGCTTTACAATAGTTTTACAATTTCAATACATATCTTGTCTCGATTTGATCTTGATTTTGCAAATAATAATAATAATAATTAAAAATACAAGGCCTATTTGTTTCATTCTGCCAAGTACATTACATTCTGAGGCACTTGATTTTTCTATAAAAAATCATAAAAATATTTGGAGGCCCTATTAAGAGTTGATAAAAATAAAAGCCCTTGGGGCCTATCATCCACTTGACTTTGTATAAAAACCCTAAGGGTACATGAGCTATGGATTATTTCTCAAATGACTTGCAAACTGCATGTGACCTATCTCCAAAGACACTTAATGCATGTGATATGTGCATTATTTTCAAAAGGGACCTAAAGTGTTTCATATTCTAAGTTGTGAAGACTAAGGCACTTGTAAAGTAGACCTAATACCCCAAGGTATTAGATATACATATGAAAATGAATAATGATGCCATAAAATACCACATTCGATTTAGGGCTTCAAAAAAACCCTAACCACAAAAACACTCTTGCCATGATGTCACGAACTCATTTCACCTTGCATATTTGAAAACTATGCTTTGCACAACTCAGCCGCCATGAAAGCCATGGTTTGAAAGAAAAATTGTAGTCTCTTGTAGTTTTAATGCAAATTTTTGATGGTTCTGATAGGAAACTATAGAAGGTAAGCCACCTCTACACATATACAATCCATATTCTTCATTTTATGAGGCAAAACTAGTTCTAAAGCCATGCCTACATTTCTGATGCATTTCATTCTCTATGGGCTCTCTTTTGTTGACATTTCTCTCTGTCCTGAGGTGCCACAAATGATCAATTTGGCTCGACCTCCTTTGAGGGTTTCGAAGGCAAATGCAAAGTATACAAGGTAATTTGCTTATCTGTTGCTACTTTTTGTTGGGAATTAAGGTGTCTCAACCTTATAAATTCCTTGCATTTATTATTGTAATGTAATTTATTTACTTAGCCTATGTTGTAATTTTGTTGCACATCCTGTTTTGTCATCTAGTGTGAAGTGGCACGATGAGTTGTCACTCCACTTGTAAGGTGACTAGAATGGTCAGCTCACTCCATGTGGAGATAGGTGTCCCTTTTGTGTGGTAGAGGTTTTCTGCCATGTGTCGGCATCTTGACCAGTGTGTAAGTGAATCTTGACCGAAATGGTTATGACAGATTCCTATGACAGTTTTATGACATGCAAGAGTCAGAAATAGAAAGTTCTATGACAGGTGAAGACATGTGTCACAAGGCATCTTGGAAGAAGGCATCTTTGGGTGCCCCAAGGAGGGTTTTGTCATGTTGTAAGAGAATATGCTATTTATAACCCATTTATGATAGATTCTCTTACAGCTGTAAGTTATGGCAGCTATGACAAATTCTATGACAACTGGTTGGTGCGTAAAAGCATCTGTCATTGCCCAAATTGGAAATAGGTCTCCATATTGGGATGGGGTGACATGACAAGTGTCATGACCATGCTACAGTGTTGGACAAGTGTCCCTAGGCATGGATTTTGGTCCATGAGGCCAAGTTGGATACCCATTCCAAGATATGTTCAGTTTTACCTTGAATACTTCATTATAAGCAGGTGCTTGGAGTGGAGAAATGTGAGGTGATTAATAGGTGTTGTTATGCTACTAGTTTGACTCCAGATATGAGTGTCGAAGACTCTTGAGAGTTTGCATTGCAAGTGTATTGTAAACCATTTTAGTTTTGTTAATACATTGTGTAGGTTTTGGAGTGTGGGGTTTTTCACTCGATAAGGGTTTTCCCCACGTATATCTTGTGTCTTCTTCTTCTTCTTCTTCAGTCTTGCATTCTTATGCTGTTTGCTGCTGTAATATTTCTATTGTTGTGTTAAGTATTCTATAACTGTAAAGGTTAAAATAAATTTGCACTCTCCTCCCTTATTAGATTAGTGTAGGAAGCAATTTCTGTACACCTTGCTTCCTTTCACTTTTCTCCATTTCTGAGGTATAAAAAGCTCAAAACCTAAGCTTATTATAAGCTCAAAATCTGAAAATAAAGGCATTGTTCTTTTACTCCATGAAGACACTATAATATCTTCCCTTGACCTTATTCTATTTTGAATCTGCAATAAAATAAGGGTTTGTTGCATTCATATTCATGGGGTTTCATAATGGGTATTCTTTTTTTTGTCACGGGCTGCAGCCATTGTTGTCATGCTTTCTGAACTTTGCACAGAGAGAACTCCTTTTGTTTCTTTTTCCTTTGGATGGACTGTGACTATATCTTGTGTTCCTCTAAAGCACTCTTTGATTTTGAAAGTATCTACCCACAAAACGAAAGACAAGACTATACATTTCTTGTGTATCTTGTTCACCAAAGGCTGCAACTTGTCTCTTCATTTTTTTAGTATTTAGATGAAATGAGTTTTCTATGAGCTGAAATGAATTCAAAAACTTATACTTTTCCTTCTATTCATGATAGACTTTCTTAAACCAAAGTTGGGCTCTTATAATAGAAAAGAAACACACTCTGACCGCTGCTATATCTTGGTCATTTTATTAATATATATGAGTATTTCTTTTTTGCTTTCATGAACTCAAAACCCTTTCATTCTCTCTGTATCTATATTTTAAATTCAAAACCCCAAGAGGATTTGATTGACTATGAGAAAAGGATGCTCTCTCTAACTGCAGCCATGGTGGCATTAAATGATCTTTTCATTTATTTCTTCAATGTAGATCTTATTTCCATAACCCTGCTCATTGTGGATGTAACAAATACAAATCCTAAATAGACCGTGACCTTGAAGATGTAAGACTTGGCTTCTTTAGTAGACAACATCCTATATGCTTTCAATGTCATATCACTGTGTCTTTCTTAAGCTAGAAAGTTTATTGCTTGTTGTAACATAACTAACACCCTCTGCTTGGCTTTACCATGGCCTACTTCATTTTACTGAGAATGGGTCTAAAACCCCTTGTTATGGCATAATGAAACTCAGAGATTTGTCTAGATGCAATACTCCTTATGACTGTTAGAACTACCTGAAACTTTGTTATGATAGTGATAACTTGTTATCTTCATTGATTTGGAAATGAATGGATTTATGTCTTTGTGTTGATGATACTCTTTATGGGTTGTACCTTACAGAACTCCTTGCATTGCTCTTTGTAACACATATATGGAGATTTATGATGGTATTACTCAGCCAATAATCTCTACCTTAGTAAGGATATTTCATGGAATTAGTCCCTGATGCTTAGTTGCATTAATGTCTGTTCTATATGGTTGACATCTCTATGGTTCTAGTGTAGTGATTGCTCCTTATGATCAGCATACTCTTTGTTGTTCTGCCTGTACTTTGCAATGTTCCTATATTTTCCTTGAACTCCATATGCAAAAAATGATAGTATCACACTTTTTCTATTATGAGGATACAAACTTCCACAGTTACAAACACATTACTCTCACTACAATAATGAAGCATTATTTTCATTCATCTTTCACTATGTTCATTGATAACATGAACTGGGTTATTGGGATTCTACCCCTACAGTCATCTTTTACTGTATCAAATGCTCCATATATATCACCTCTTTTACATCTCCTATAGATGGCTATGGATGTTGAAGCTTCATTATTACCACCATTCTCATGAAGTGCCTTTATTGATCTTTGTATATACTTGACAATATTCTTTTCAATTTGTAATATATGATATATACTTTGGCAATCTATATCTATTGCATCACATCAAATGCATCTATATACCGATCATAATGTACAAACTGCAACTATCATCTTAACTGTCAAAGGCAATATGCTCTATGTATATCTTGAAATTATGCCATCATGGTTGTCCATATACACTCTTCAGTTTGTTCAATCATGCATAAATGATACTCACTCTTGATGCAATACACAAGTTATCACTATTCACAGATCCTTGAATGATGCTACTCTTTTGCAATTATGTTTGATCATTCACATAGTTGTTCTATTCCTGTAATCTCTGATGCCTTGGCTACATGCAAACATTATAAGAGACACTTAAGATGGTCATAGTTATGATGTACCTATCACATTGGTATTGAATGTTGCATTTGATCAGCATAAGAGTGTTGTATTTTTCTTCATATGCACACTACTCATTTGCTTCATGAGTTGCTAGTGTAGCAATAATGATAGTTGTTCTCATGCATTGAATGTTGTTCTACATGAGTTTAGGTCACTTTAATACTTTCATTTCATCATTACTTGAAATATAAGAATTATGATTATAATTTGCATTTCATCCCCTCTAAGGACCAGGGGTAGCATGCTAGGCTCAATCCTTATGGGAGCCCACTTTACACCACATGCTAATATGTCTTCAAACAACTATATGACTTATCCTATACCTACACATGAAACAAACATGTTAGATAAAATTAGTGAAGTACAATGATTGTTTCTTTTCAATCTCTCTTGTATGTGAATGAGATATATCTAATCTAGTGCATTACAGGCAATGTATTATGCTTCTGCTGATAGACCCATAAGGAACTCATAATCGGAGTTCTAACAAGTCTCTTCTAAATTTGTAAGTTTTTATTGGAGATCAGGAGCAAGGACAATAGGCAACCTCAGAAACTAAAAACACTAAAAGGGCAATGATGCCTATGATCCTTCCCCCTCCTATTTCTAGATGCATAGTATATTTCTTATATCTACTCTTGTTCAGCGATTCCCATGGCTTGTGTGGGACATTTAATCTATCATTTTTCATTCAAAGCAATGTTTATTTCTTTTATGTATCTCATTTATAAAATGAATAATCATTGTAGTGAAATGAAATAACTTATCTCTTAAGTAACCTTCTGCAAATGAATGATAATCTGAAAAAAAAAATTTCTATTGAACAACTAAACTACAAGATAACTGAATATCTCAAACATTCCAACTATGCAAACAAAATAATCATAGCAGAAAATGTTAAAACTTTCGACCTAAAATGAACTTGTTGTACTAGCTCTGCCAATTTGAGTTGTAGGTGAAAAATGGTAACAAAATTTTAAATTCCATGGACAGGACAAGAGGAATTTAAAATTAGAAGAATAGTGTTTAAATAGTACCACATGAAATTTTAAATTGGAAAGAATAGTGACACATGGCGTGGGGTGGAAGAATTAGGACAAATGTACTCAATTTGAAAGATTTGCCCATGCTTCCAAAGTACCACTTGTCATATACAAACATGTACATTGGATTAATTAGAAAATGCGCACATAGATTAGAAGAAAAATAATTATTATTATAAAAAGTAATCAAAATGCACAATGATAATTTAATTAATTTTTGGAATGAACTATAGTAAAAAATATTTGATTTTTAAACTATAGTAGAGGAATTTGATTTTTATGATATAATAAAGGCACAAAATAAATTAATTAAATAATTAAAAAATATTTAATTAATAGTTAGATTGGATGAAGTGATGCGGGTAAGTTAGGGTTGAATGACTAGGGTCTACAATTATAATAAAATTTAATTCAAAATTTTAATACTTATATAAAATTATAAATTAAAAAGATTATTACAAAACTAAAAAATTATTTAAAAAATAAATAATATAGTTAAAATTAATAACTTAAAAAAATAAATTGCATTGTTTAAAAAATTATTAATTAAAGTATATATATATATATATAAAATTAAGTTTTAATATGAGAAACAGTTACAATAAATTCCAGAAAGAACAGTGAAAATTATAGGGCTTGATCACAGCTCGATCATACGGCCCATATACCAGCAGATCAGCGTGATATAGGAAGCAAGGAACAGCAATTGTATTGGAAAGTAGCATAGTAACAATAAAGGCAGCACAGAAGCACAGACTTCTATGAACAGGAGACATGTAATAACATACAGCATTACATATAACAACAATAATCTCAAGACATATATTTCATTGTTATTGTCTTCCACCTAAAACCAGAAATTGGAGCTCAAAATCACCCAAAACTTAAATCCGAACTTATCTGCTCAAGCAATTTAAACGTTTATTTTAAATCCACTCAAATGGACAATTTTGTAATAAGTAAGCACGCCCAGATTTGGAAACCATGGCTAAATGTTAAATTGTGATTAATCAAAACAAAACTAGTTTATTTTTTGTGGGTTCCAGTCAAAGCCATCTCTGTAGAATATCCAAATTTTACCATAACTCAAGTTTTACATTTATTAGAGCTATTTTTAAATATCATCCACTTCAATAGTCAAAGGTCAATTTTGGCAAATAAAAATAGGACAAATATTTACCACTTTTTATTGTGAATGAGGTATAAAGTTGCTATTACTTATTTCACCATTGAAATAGATGATATTTAAATAGAATGATCCATAAAGACCATTATATAACCTAGGAAGTCATAAGGAAGGCTTCCAATTCAGCACGTAATTTTTTATTTAATTGAAATCCTTCTAAAAGGAAAATTATATATTCCTCAAAGACTTTGCTGTGATTTGAGTAGTCAATCATCACAACGGAATACAGATTTTATTCTTTCGATGTTGGTATTGATAACATTGTGGATGCTCGCAACATATTCAACGCTAAGTCTGCAGGTGGACAACTTTGGCTCGGTTACTTGAAAAACTAGTGTAAGTAGCGAGCCTCCATTGGAGAGGCTGCTGGACGAGGCTGCCTTACGTAATATACTAGGTGTAGTATGATAAGGTAGTATTACAAATCCATAAGGAATGGGAATGGGTAATGGAGAAGCATCCTCACTGTTGAGAGCTTCAACATTTATGACTGCATATACCACAACAGTCCCCGATGCGTCTGTGCAACTCTGTTTCAGCGTCATCTCGCTATTGCCTTCCTGCAAATTTAAAAAGCATAGTTAACTCAAGGCAAATGAAATGCAGGAAAACAATTGCAGAAAGGGTTCTAATGTTTATACTTACATTATAAACATTAAATAGTGTAATGCAATTTGCAGGGTCTGGCCCATTTGTAATGCTTGCGGATTTCTCCCAGGTTCCACATGATAATATATTGCACTTGACAGAACAAAGGACAGAAAACATGTTAGAAAATGGTAAACCAAACACAATCCAGAGATTTTAAGAAAAAGTCTTAACATATTTATTTACATTCTATTTAAATATCTTCCACTTCAATAGTCAAACAATCTATAGCAATTTTACACCTCATTCACAATAAAAAAAGTAATAAATATTTATTTTATTTTTATTGACCAAAATTAAATCAAAGAAGATGATATTTAAGAATAGCCATATATTTATATACACCTGTGATCTGGTTTGCTCATCCCCAAGAAAATCAAACAATTGTTGTTGAGAGACAGAAAGCCTAACTGAAGTTCCAACACAGATAACAACACCGTTGGATAGTCTCACTTGGGAAGCTGGTCTTGTTGTGATTTTAATAGGGTCGTTGGTGGATTGTGAGATGGCGGAGAGTGCACTTATATTTGCAAAAAATTCGATGCTCATGTTCTGCGCCAGTCTTATCATATTTCTTGGCTGAACCGTACTAGCTGCAAATGCTCAATACATTACATAGTTGCATACAAATTAAAAACCCTAAACCAGTTATACAAACAAGCCTTTTGAGAAAAATGAATACCTCCTTGGCGTGTGACATCAACGAGAATTTTAGACCACTCACATTGTCTCTGCAAGCAAGCCATCCAACGCTGAGCACTAAAGGCCATTCCGCTGTTGATTAGTTGCTCATACATGTCATGAACCATTCTATCTTCTACCTCACCATGCTCCACCCATGTCACCTGCAACATATTATAATCCATAACTGTAATATAAAGTCCCAGTGAAAGCTATATATTCCATAACTGTAATATAAAGTCCCAGTGAAAGCTATCATTTTCAAATAGCACTAGCATGGATATCTTCAATATAATGTGTTAGGAAACATCAATTCTTATTCAAATTCTTACATATTTATTTAGATAGGTCTTTAGAAATTGATCTCTTTACCTCTTTTAAACATAAAAAAAAATGTAATATTAATGACTGAAATTTATATTAAGAAACTTCATTACAACTTCTTGCTACCATTATCATTAGGTCAATCGGCATAACTAATACAATACACACCTTTGAGTACCCACTAGGCATATCATGTATAACACATCCGGACGGATGCTTACGATAACATCCAACAGAGGCCGAAGCATTGCAGCTCAAACTTTCTGGAGAAAAATCTACCACCACCCACATTCCGGGGCTCAGCTGCTGTGAGAACCGAAGAAAAGATATCTGTCTAGTGGAAACAAGAGGAGATAGAACCTGTAGCTCCGCATACATCTGCAAGAGAACATAACATATTCATGTTCTAGCTCTAAGTAAATAGTCTTTTAGAAACCATTAAATTCCTGCTTTTTTTAGACATACATACATACCTGTTGAAGCGAACCATTTCTGTTACCAGGAACTCCTGGATATACTTGGAGGGTCTGTGCTCTTGCTACAATTGATGGAAACATCTCCTTCCATTTATTCTGCAACAACGTATAAATGCTTGATATCATCAACCAACCTCGTCATATTTCCAAGTCCTATAAATGCTTGATATTATCAGAAAAACTCTATCATGATGTATCAAAAGAACATTATTATATGCCAGGATCTATAAAAACTCCTGGTGGGAGTTATATAAGGCTAAAGGGAATGGTTAAAATCCATCCAAAACCTAACGACAAATTTAAACTATTAGTTTTGGTTAAGAACCGGCAAATATTATAAACAGATCATGTAAATTTTGAAAAAAAAATAGAAACTAATTTTGAGATTATAACAAAACCTATTTGACTAGGTCTTTAAATCCGAAACTCATTTGAAAATCTATTAGGAAAACTCTACCATGATCTACAAAAAGAAAAAAGCATTAAGGTAAACATTATCACATACATAGATCTATAAAATCTTTAGATGCTTGGGAATCATAACAGTGCAAGTTATACAAGAATTATAAAGAAAAAAATGGTTTCGTATAGAACATGTCAAACTTTGTCATAAAACATGTAAAAATTGCAAGGATCTTAGGAAACCTAAAAATTTCCGAGTGAAAAATGGAATGTGAGTGAGAGATACCGCATCCATGAAGACATCGACCAATGCAACTCCCGTAATAGAAACAATTGAGCTGTCCCTGCTGCCTTCTCTCTTCATGTTGCTGTTGAGCCCCATGCCCCTAGGAA
Source organism: Cunninghamia lanceolata (assembly GCA_027924645.1). Lineage (NCBI taxonomy): Eukaryota > Viridiplantae > Streptophyta > Pinopsida > Cupressales > Cupressaceae > Cunninghamia > Cunninghamia lanceolata. The sequence continues at coordinate 3,117,525 of BSBN01000665.1, forward strand.
ATGCTCTGCAAAACTCATCTGCATTCAAAACTTCTGTGGTGCCATTCGCCCAAGGTTTCTTCACCCAAAGAGGCTCGTTTGTCTCTATCATTTGGATCAATTCTTCAGTGGCATTCATTGCAGCTTTCATTACCAAGGATTTATCCAAATTTATTGAATCCATTGAAACACAAGTGGGCGAGGGCAATGCAATCTGCATCTTTCCGGAGCTTCCCGCTCCATGCTTTAAAGAGGATTTAAACTCTGTTTGGGCTTCCAACGAGGGGATTGGTCTTCCTATAGAATTTGAGGCAACTGCTGAAAATTTTCCAAACTAGAAGATCAGAAGAGTATAGTCAGCCAACCAAAATAAATTAGAAAAACAATACAAAACATAAATAAAAAATCCCATGAGATTATTTTAACAAACCTCGTCTTTTAATACCGCATTTTCCATTTCCAAATGGTTTATTGTGTAAATCATTTGTCCCTTTAAATCAGATCCTTCACACTTTAGACACTTGATATTGTTAATTGTTTTTACCAGCGCCAGGATATCAAGTTTGAGTGTCTCATTTTCTGTACGCAACATAGCGTTGTGAGTACGGACCTGTTGAGCCTGCACCACAACAATAGATTTTTCAAAAGAAGCTTTATTCTTAGATATCAGAAAATTCAATAGTCAAATTCTGAAACCAAAAAATAATAATTGCTAACCTTAATTTAGAAAGAAAAAATATATACTACCTTCATTTGTGTTCGGCGATTTTGAAACCAGAATTTGATTTTTGATGGCTCCAGGCCCAGTTGAGCGCTTAGATCTTCTCTCTGTTTTTCATCTGGGTGTTGACACACCCTAAACAACCTGCATCAGTAAAATATTTTCAAAAATAGTGTCAGTTCCGTTGAGATCTGTAGGATCAATTTTCATAACAAAACTATTTAAAAATATGAAAAAAAAATTAGTAGTACTTATGTTTAAGTACAGATAGGTTAATATCTCAACATGATTAAAAAAAAAAAAAAAATGTTTACAAATGTTGGATGTAGTTATAAATTGTTGTAAGTTATATGGTAAAAGTTAGAATCTCACTCAATTTAAAACAATATAAAAACTAAAACATAAAAATGTTGTAAGTTATATGGTAAAAGTTAGAATCTCACTCAATTTAATACAATATAAAAATAAAACATAAAAAATTTAAAAACTTACTCTTCCATGACTTCAATTTTATCATTGGGATAACGAGTATGCTTTCTGTCCAAATGCTTACTTTCTTTCGACCCCGCTTCTTCATATTCATCACCATAATTGTTTCTATCTGCTTCACAATTATCACTCATTTTTTTCTTTCTGATTAGCAATCCTCTTTTTAAGAGAGTTTTGAGTGTAATCTCCTCACTTATGATAGATAAAAGTTGCGTAGTGGTCAATTATAATTTTTTTGGGTTAGCAATCCTCTTTTTATAAGAGGGTTTGAGCGAAATGCCTCTCCTTGTTTGTAACAGATAACAGTTGTGTGGCCACAACTTTCAATAAAAATAACAATACATATCTTGATACTAGGCATTTGTTTTATTTTTTTTATTTTTGATTGGTCAAGTGGATGGTAAGGAGCACACTCTCCCATAAATAAATAAATAAATATGTCTATATATACCTCCCAATAAATAAATAAATATATATTATGTATGTACATATACATATCATTTAGATTGGAGAGTACAACATGCTGCTATAAAATTAAATTTTAAGTTTTTTCAAAATAAAAATTGAAAATCCCCACATTAAATGCAGTACAACTGTATGTATTTAAAAATCATTAAAAGAAAAGATTAGGTATATTTAAGAGGAATACGATAAGATTTTAAAGACATAATATTATGGCTATATTTTATATATTTAAAAGAAAATTTAGCAACCATAATAAATGTGCCATATAAATCAAAATTTGATTGAGGTATAAAAAACAAGAAGATTTCAACATACAAGGCATCTTAAATTATATCAGCACATTTAATTTAATCTTAATTATATTGGAACATTTAGTTCATCACTAACTATAGGTACACAAATTTTATTATAATTTATTGTTTAAAAAAAATTAAAAGCTTCAATATTTTATGTACTTTATATTGATTAGGAGATAATATAAAATGGTTTTGTTATAGTACTGTAATAATTGAACTTGTTTTGTAAATAGAATATAATGTAACTCTAGTGAAGAATTTGTGAAGAAAAGATCATAACTACTTAGTTAAGACTTATTTTTTTTTCTTTTATATATGTAGGAACATTAATGATATTCAAGTAAAGTAAAGATTTTAGTATACCTATATGATATCTTATATTTGTGACTATATTTTAAATCATTTTAAAAATAAAATACAATTAAAAAACTTAAATAAATATTATAAATGTTTAATTTTTTTTAAGTTTAATATTATTATGGTCAATTGTAATGAGTTATATTCTAAGTCATGGTTAAAATTGCTAGAAAATATTGTCATTGATAACAAAGGGAAGATCAACGTCACAATAATTAATGTCAAACAAGAAAACATATTGCTACTGTCAAAATGTATGCTTGATAAATGGGAAATTAAATGCAATCATTGCTATTTTGAATGTTGATGGACCTGCAGATTTGTGGCACCTACATTGGGCATTTAAAAGAAAATTATTATAAATTTTATAGGGCAACCCTTATGGAGCAGCCAACCCTCTTTGGGAAGTATAAACTAGCACTTGTACCCATAGGAGGTTTAAGGAATATGCCCATAGGAACAACCAATAAGTATAGAAAATTTTCCAGTGTGAGACAATTCCGAGCACTATAATGTTCACATATAAAAGCTTATCTACTAATTAAATAAAGTAAATTTGTTTTTATATGTAGCTGACCCCCTTAGAGGAGGTTGACCTAGTTTGTGAAAAGGCACCTGATTGTATATAAAATAGAAGTGGTTTGGAGGCTTTCAAGTAAGTAATTCAATGCAAATCATTTCCAATTTAGAGTAGACCTAAGGAAAAGAAGAAGAGTAGATTTCCAAAATAAAAAGAAGCAAATATTAGGAGCGAATTTGTGAAGAAAGAGGAGAAGTTTTTGTAAAGAAGAAAGAGCAGATTTAGAGAAGATTTAATGTAGGATTGCAAGTAGATTCCAGAGCAGCCTTAGAGTAGATTTTGAGCAGATCTAAAGCAGAGATAAAATATGAAGATTATTGCAGATTTTTGAAGGATCACCTCCCTTGTGAAGAGGCATATTAGATGGTATTTAAGGAAGATGAAATGAGTGTTTTTGGGCAAGCAACACAATGAAAAGTCATTTTAATTATAGTAGATTTAGAGTAGAAAAATATGTGAAGAATTCACAATCATATTTGAGAAAAACATTTGCGTGAATAATGTTGCAGCAAATTTGTATATGTTGAAGAATGATGTAGAAGCCTCTTGGGTGAATAGGCAATCCTGCATCGCCCAAAAACATTTCATTTTTATTTTGGTTTGATTTAAGTTTTGGTTGACTTCTCTTCTTTGTAGACATGGCAAACACATTTAATGAGAAAATACTTCAATATTGTTTTACATAGATGCTCTCAAACTTGTTAGCTTAGAAGGCATCAAACTGATAGGCTCATGTCGGCAGGACAAAATATCACGTCTCCTCATCAATCTATTAAGCTCTTTGTCAGTTGGTGTTAACTCCTTCGTTAGAGTGACAGTCTTGTTTTGGTGGGATGAAGTTGTCACTCTCTTCGATATCCAAATTGCTAAGTGTGTTTATTACATTGGTGGTAACAATAAGTGGCATCGGTGGGACAGCCTCATGTTGGTGAGAGTCTTCTTAGCATTTCCTTGACATGTCGATGGAAGGCTGGAAACTCTTGTTAGTGGGACTTTGTGACTTCTGCAAGATCTAGAATCTGGTCTCTTCGACAAGTCGATGGTGTTAGTCAATACATCAGTGCCTTCGGTGAGATTTGTTCATATAATTGGGACATAGTTTTTGTCTCTTTGATGGTTTGATTGCCATTCGTCTAGTTAGCAGGAGGACCATAGTGGTGGTGGTCAACTTCTTTTCACTCGATATGCCTCTTTAATATGACTCAGTTGTAGTTTCCCCAGTGTAGTGAAATGGTGATGTGGAAGGTCTAGTGGCAGTGGGGGGCCACGGTGGCAGACATAAAGTTTCATTTCCTGGTGATAGTTCATTTTTGGAGTGAATTATCTTTAATTCTCCTGATACGGTGAAAAGTAGATGCCGAGTTAGTAGTAAAGACCATGGTGGTGGATGCAGGTTCAATTCGCTTAGACATGTCATCTCGGTAGAAGTCATTTGATGCCTCCATGATGTGGTGAAATGGTAGTCTACGTTAACATTTGTCTTTGTGGTAAATCCTAAGTGGAGAGCAAGGTTTGGCCGATTGTTATTCAATGGTGGATGATTTGGCAAGTATTTCGGTTACTGACAGGACCATGAATATTGTGTTGGTTCTAAATCTTTTGACCATTGTGACTATTTGTGAACGTGTCGACAGAAGTTGTAACGAACTGTTGCAACTGGTATGGGAATGGAAGTGACAACGTCTTTGCAGTTGGTAATAAAAAGGGCCGATGGTAATAGATTTTAGTCAGCGTGTGGGAGATGGTGTATGCCCAGAGAGAGAGAGAGAAAGAAAAGGGCACAACTAGGGAGAGAGCTAAACACCAGTAAGGAACACAGAGAAGTAGAAGAACTCTTAGTCTGAGAGAAGGGCTAGCGACTTGGGACTATGTATGCCCAAGGTAAGTCTATAGAGTTGTGTAGGATTTGAGAGGCCATTGTGAGGCCAACTTGTAATGCAAATATGTTGCATATTTATCAATAAAGAGAAATTTTCTTTTTGCAATCTTATTTTATCAGTAGTGAATTTCTATTTGTGGTAAATTGTGTCAGTGGGGTTTAGAGGAAGAGGAACTTGATTCTTCTACACCAATTGGTACTAGAGGTTCAAGCTCCTTAGAGTGCAATATAGGCACCAGGACCATGGGTGAGTTTTGTAGAAAGCAAGAAGTGAAAGTGTGAAGAGCGGATATTGATTCTGCAAGAATCTTGATAGGTGTTCTCCAACAGTGATAAAGTTGGGTAGAAGGTGCACAATCTCGTTCACTGAGAGGAAGTGGGTAGAAGAGAATGTGGTGATGTATCTTCTAGAATTCTATTGGTAGAAGATAGCAATGAAGAAATTGTTGTAGGGAACTATAGAGGGTTGTTACCCTGAGATGAGAGAGGATCTTGCAAGGAGAACTTGTAATGATAGGGGGACTTGTGAGTCTCATAGAAAGATTGTGGAACCATTGAAGAAGAAAGTTTTAAGAAGAAAGGTAATATGAGAGTGCTGCCACAATAATGGGTTACACTTTCTAGGACATCCTAATTTTTGCTGAAATCACATATTTTTAGAAAATATAATGATTTAAGCTTTGAAAGGTTCCATTTAAAGTATTTTAATTGAAGAGGGTTTGATCAAACCCCCTTAGAGTCAAACACCCTTAGATAGAACCCTGCTAGTTTTAAACCATACCTATAATGGAGTTTCCTCTACACCTATCAGAATGCTGATAAAAAACAACTTTTGATTAACCTTTTGGGGGATCAAATGAATTCATTTAAAATTTATGTTTTGTAAGTATGTAGTCCTTATTATAAGCTTCCCAAAAAGTTTAATTTTAAATATATATAATATGATTATTATATTTCTTTTTTATTTCTTGTGAATCAAGTTCTCTATTCTAGACACACATGGAAAATTAGTAAATTAGTGAAATTTTTTTTGAAAAATATCTATGCCCTAGGTATTGATGTCCTTGTTTCAAAAAAAAATTTGAATTTCGATACATACAGAAAAAATTATATTTTACAGAATACGCCTATGTCTAAATTATAATTGGTTTGACTTCAAAAGTTAATTAAAAAGAATATTCAACAAAACATTATGAAACCAAATGCATGCCCTATATATTGGTGTTACCAATCTAAATTCAAAAGAATCAAAATTTTATCCTTTGAAGAAAAAAAAGCTATGTGCTACAGAATACACATCACTTTAAAGAAATGTTGTTTATTATTAAAAACTAGTTATCAAAGGAGACACAAAATAATTTACAATTTAACTCCATTTTAAAAAATATATATATATATTTAGAATCTACAAATAGATTCTCACAAGTCACTAGTTCACATCATCATCAAATTCCTAATGGTTTAGCAGCTATAGGTGTTAGAAAGTGAAATATTAGTTCAAAATGTTGATTTCAATGTCAAGTTTGGCCAAAAAGTGTAACCCATTATTGTGGAATGACCCATGAAAGCAAATATAAAGAAGCAAGATACATAAATTGACAGAGAATTAGCTGAGTTGAGAAGAGATGTGGAGGTAGTGAGACAATATCAGGAAGAAAGAAACTAGGATAATGCTTGGTCATGGCCAATGAGAAAGAAAGTGAAGTGGCCAGTGAAGATGATTGTGGAAAAGAGAAAAAGGAAAAGGAATAATGCCTTGAGAAGAGAAGATGAAAACATAGGAGGAACCCATCAAAGTTGGGACAGCAGAAAGTTGCCAAGTGAGAAACATGGACTAGAAGAGGTCAAAGAAGTTCTCATTGAAGCAGACTTGTAAGGAAATAAGGAAGAATTATGGAAAGAAGCACTCAAAAGCAGAAGTAAAGAAGAGAGGAGAGTGTCCATGAAGGAGGCACTTATAGAGACATTTTGCTCTCTGATTTTATTTGCTAATATTATGTTTGAAGATGTGTATGTAGGTATGAGAAATGTGATAAGGAAGGTCAAGGATGAGACCTTGAAGATGCTGAAAGATGGAACAAGAATAGCACCCAAAAAAAAGATAATGTTGAGAAAAAGAAGAGATTAGTTGCAGTAGTGTGTCAAGAAAATTTTGTAGTAGAGATATAATGTGAAGAAGAGAAAGATGTTGAAGACTTTCACCGAGGTAAAGAAGATGAGGAAGAAAACCTAGAGTTTCATGATGCCTTGGTAGAAGTTGTAGATGTAAGACAAGATGCCTATGAAGAGGAAAAGTTGAAAAATAAGGAAGCCCATGGTGGAAGACAATCAAGATAACAAATGAAAGATATGCAGCTAAACAAGTGGAAACTAGATTACTGGGAAAATTGGCAAGCAAGCAGGCATAGAGAAGGTGTTTCTAGATAGAAATCTAATTATGGCATATGGAGAAAAAGAGCAGTGATCAAGAGTGATGAACCCAAGCTTATGGGAAACAAAGTGTGCAAGGTCAATTGTAAGATCCCTACAAAAGAATCTGTTGTTATAAAGCATGAGAATAAGGAAACAATGTTAGAGAGTTTGAGATCTGAGGAAGTGACCAAGGCTAATGAATTTGCATCCATGAAGATGTTAGAAGATGAAGTTCAGAAAGTGGACATGGAGAGTCCTAGATTTGATGAGGAAGCTGAAGAAGATGATCTCCTACTAAAGGAGGAGATGCAGAAGATATAAATTCTATTTGATGAAGCAGTAAAGTGTGAAGGAGATATCCTCATATAAGAGGAAAAATGAAGAGGAGAAGAAAAGGTAGTAGCAACATGTCACATTAGAGACATGGAAGATTAGGAGATCCTTGAGGAAAAGGATCAAAAGGAGGTTGAAGAAATTATAGAAGAATGTTAAAGAAAGATCCTCATGTCAGAGGATATAGAAAGACAAGATGAAGACATACCTGAAATATGTCTCTTTGAAGGCATACAGATGAATGATAAGGAGATTGCAGTAGATGGTGAAGAGAAATTGGTTATAGTAGTTGAAGTTGAAGATGTTGTAGAATATGTGATGAATAATAAGGATCTAGTGTCTGATGAGGAACACAAAGAAAAGACAAATGAGATAGAGCAGGTTGGAAAGTTGTTCAAGTATGAATACTTGAAGGAAAGTGAAGGGACAATAGTAAATATGATGCAAGAGGCTGTTGTGCAACAAAGTATGTGAAGGTATGTTTTAGTTTTACATTTTTTTGCGAAAAGGGAGTTATTTTGAATGCATGTGATAAGCTGTGGGTATGTAGAAGAAAGAATGTATTTTCAGATTTGTATGCAAATGAATATTTGCCTGTGGAGACCATGGATGATGCTACTGGTGATGTTTGGTGGAGGTGGTCAATATATGGTGGGTCAAAACCCACAAAAGGTAAGAAGAATGAGATGATTGTTTGGTGGAAGTGGACAGATAAGGGTAGGATTGATCCCACAAAGGAGAGGAATATTAAGAGGAGAAGGCCGGTGCATGGTGGATGTATATCCATGAATGGAAAGAAAGATAATGAAAAAGAGTGTTGGGAGGAAGTGATACTTATTCTGGCAAGATGATGGAAATGAAGAAGGAAGAAATATTGATTGCATCTCACCTGATTCAGTGACAGAGTTCACTGCAGATTGTTTATTATCTGAAAGGGTAGTTTACTACTCAACTCCCAATTTTGTGAGTACATGCTCACAAACTTTCTACCCGAGGTGTCTAATGTAGGAGCATCTCAGGCGAATGGGCAATCCTACATCACCCAAAAAAAAATTCATTTTCATTTTGGTTTGGTTTTAGTTTGGTTTCAATTTTGGTTGACATCACTTGTCCGTAGACATGGTAAAGACATTCAATGAGAAAATATTTCAATATTGTTTTCTACAAATGCTCTCAAACTTACTGGCTTAGAAGGCATCAAACCGACGAGCTCATGTCAGCAGGACAAAGTATCATGTCTCTTCATCAATCTGTTAAGCTCTCTATGGGTTGGAGTTAACTCCTTCATCAGAGTGATAGTCTTGTTTTGGTGGGATGAAGTTGTCACTCTCTTTGATATCCAGATTGCTGTGTGTTTGTTACATTGGCGGTAAGGAGAAGTGGCATCGATGAGGCAGCCTCATGTCTGTGAGAGTCTTCTTAGTGTCCCCTCTACATGTCGATGGAAGGCTAGAAACTCTTGTTGGTGGGACTTTGTGACTTTGGTAGGATCTAGAATCTAGTCTCTTCGACAAGCTGATGGTGTTAGTCAATACAACAGTGCCTTTGGTGAGACTTGTTCATAGCGTTGGGACATAGTTTTTGTCTCTTCAATGGTCCAATTACCATTTGTCTAGTCAACAGTGGGACCATGGTGGTGGTGGTCAACTTCTTTTCACTCGATATGCCTCTTCAATCTGACTCATTTGTAGTTTCCCCGGTGTAGAAAAATGGTGATGTGGAAGGTCTAGTGGCAATGGGGGGCCATGGTGGCAAACGTAAACTTTCATTTCATTGAAACAGTCCATTTTTAGTGTGAATTATCTTCATTCCTCCTGAGATGGATAAAAGTGGATGTCGAGTTGGTAGTAAAGACCACGATGGCAGATGCAGGTTTAATTCACTTAGACATGTCATCTCGGCAGAAGTTGTTTGATGCCCCCACGATGTGGCAAAATGTTAGTCTAAGCTAACATTTGTCTTTGTGGTAAATCTTGAGTGGAGAGCAAGGTTTGGTCGATTGCTATTCAAAATTTGATGATTTGGCAAGTATTTCAGTTACTGATGGGACCATGAATATTGTGTCAGTTCTAAATCTTCTGATTGTTACAACTATTTTTGAATGTGTCTACAGAAGTTGTAATGAACCATTTCAACTAGTATGGGAATGGAAGTGACAATATCTTTGAAATTAGTAATAAAAAGGGCTGACGGTAATAGATTTCAATCAACATGTGGGAGACAGTGTATGCCTAGAGGGAGAGAGAGAAAGAAAAGGGCATGGCTAGGGAGAGAGCCAAACACCAGTAAGGAACACAGAGAAGCAGAAGAACTCTAAGTCCAAGAGAAGGGCTAGTGACTTGGGACTATGTATGCCCACGGGAAGTCTGTAGAGTTGTGTAGGATTTGAGAGGCCATTATGAGGCCAACTTGTAATGCAAATATGTTGTAGATTTATGAATAAAGAGAAATTTCCTTTTTTCAATCTTATTTTATCAACAGTGAATTTTTGTTTGTGGTAAACTATGTCAGTGGGGTTTAGAGGTAGAGGAATTTAATTCTTCTACACCAAAGAATGTTTCATCAGAGTCAAAGCATATTTTTGAGTGTGAAAGGGCAGAAAAATATGTTCATCATCCATTGAAGAAGCAACATCCTGAAGGTGATATTTTGTTGAAGAGGTTGGTGCCTCCTAAAAGAAGAGATTGGTCTCTTTCTAAGTTGGTGCTCAATTGTGGGGATTGGTGTCTCTAATGGGTTGGTGCCTACAAATTCTATAAGGGGGGATTGATGTCACTAGTGGTTTGGTACCTACAAATTCTATAAGTGGGGATTGGTGTCTCCAGTAGGTTGGTGCCTACGAAGTTAGTAAGAGAGTTTTATATAAGCAATCTTTTGCTGTACTTTTCTCTCAAAAGGGTTTCGACATAATTATGGTGTTCTTCTTATGTTTGTAAATGTTGATGTTGTGTGATTGATATTGTTTTGGTTGATTAAGTTTTGAAAAAGTAATAGATTAGATTATATTGATTCAAGCCCCTCTCTCAGTATAAGTATGTGCTCATCAATTGGTATCAGAGCCCATTCCTTCAGAGATAGCCTAACTGCTTTGTGGGTGAAGGAAAAGAAGTGGAGTTAGAAGAAGAAGAATATGATGAAAATGAAGGAGAAGTAGATCTTGAAGCACAATTCATATGTACCCTAGGTGAAATCAAGAAACTTGAAAAGAAGAATTTGAAGCAAAAATTACATCTTCAAGAGGAATATGAATCTAAGGCTAAAATGTAAAAAAGTCTTTAGAAGTTAGAGAAAATGATCATCAATTTGAAAATTCAACTTGAAGAAACAAAACAGATTGAAGAAGAGGTAAGAATTCAATTAAAGTCAAAACAAGAAGATTGTGAGAGGCATGAGTCTGAAATTATTTCCCTTGAGGACATAATTAGAGAAAACAATAGCTAAGCTAAACAGGAACCTCATGTTTGAGAAGAGTACCGAGATCTTGGATGATATTATAAATGGACAGAGGTCATCACTTATAAAGACTGGTTTGGATATGAATAAAATTAGATGGTCAACAAACAAGATTCCAAAGACCCACAAAAGAAGACAAATGAAGAAAAATTGAAGAGTTATGCTAATGCTCTCAAAAGTCCCATCAGAAAGAAGAAAGAGAATCAAGTCCCATAGAAAAGAAGCACTCTTTAAGATAACAAGGACAAATTCAGGAAGTCCTTTCCTCCAAGGCAGGTGTATATGACCAGGTTCCAGAATTCCTTTTATGGTTATTGTTATTCTTGTAATCATTTTGGTCATAAAGCAAGAGATTGTAGGACTCGTGTAAGAAAGTTTGGTTGGATCAAAGATAGAACTTCTTATGATTTCTATAGTAGGAACTATAATTCATTTTCTCCCCTATTGGATTATAATGTTATATGCTATAAATGCAACAACTTTGGTCATATAGCCCGGTTTTGTAAAAGTAGTTTTGTAGAACATCCTAGAGAAAACAAGAAGGTGGATACCATAAGCAAACAAAAGAAAGAACCTACAAAATTTTGGAAGAGGAAGCAATTTGAGTAAGAGAAGGAAGAATCCATGCTTGTGCAAACTACATTTCATACACAAGAGGAACCACTAAGTTCATAAAAAGAAGTAAAAATTTAGGGGGAGCCAAATTACATTATATTTTAGCTCTATGGAGATGAAAATCTAGAGGTATTATTTGGGAGAGTTAGAGTAAAAGGGAGAATGATGTCATTGATGTCAAGAAGAAGTATTACACAAAGGGGGAGCTTTACAAATAGGGGGAGCATCATAGAAATGAGGGAGAATCACATCATGAAGGAGAGATGTATGTTACATCCCTTTGCCATTGATGTCAAAGCTGGAGAGATACAAAAAGAAGAGAGATACAGAAAGAGGGAGTATTATGTTCTTGTTGCATTCATAGATTACTTCTATGTAGGGTTGCCATTAATGACAAATGGGGAGATTGTTGTAAAATATTGTCGTTGATGTCAAAAGGAAGATCAACCTCACAATAATTAATATCAAAGAAGAAAGATATTGTTGTTTTCAAAGAAACTGTATGCCTTGATAAATGGTAAAATACAATTACAATTTTGGGAAGATTGTATCTCATAATTGTTTTTAGAAAGATCATACAAAATTGTATAAAATTCTAATAAAATATATATTTGATCTACAATATAGCCTTTAAAAATAAAATATATTTTCACATTTAAAAAACAACTCTAAATAAATAACCATCACAAAACATTACCTTGATAGGGAAGATCTAACCATGAAATTTTGGCTCTAGTCTAGCCCATCATTATAATAGAATGGTGCCCAAAAGATAAAAAATTAGAAAGCTAGCAGAGGAATTGTGCCATTTAAGGGTGCAATGGTTTTGTCGATAGGTGAATTTGAAGTTAAAATAGTGAAGTGTTTATGTAATTCAATAAATGTGTCATTTGACGGTCCAAATCTATCTGTAAATTAGGTCACATGTAAATTCCTTATGTTAGATTGATTGATTATGAATTTAATATAAATTAACATCAATTAGTTAGAGGCACATCTTGAATTTTATGTATATCCATATAGATGAGTTGGCATGGCAAAACTGAGTTTAGAGGTATCTGAACAGCAACAAAAACTGGTTTATGAAACTTTTCAATCCTTCACTCAAATTTGAAATGGCATGATATAGTACCACCATCTTGTAATAATTAAATCTCAAATTTAATTTTTTAGGCCATATAAACCTATAATTGGTTTTTGTAAGCATCTCTAAAATTAAATTTTTAATGAGGCAACAATAAATTTTAAAATAATTTTTATACGAATATAAAAATACAAATATAACTTTAACTCAAATTATAATTATTTCAATCTTAAAATAATAAAAAATAAACATTCTTTAAAAATCTAATTCTCTAAAACACACCTCTAAATTTTCCTAATTTCATTAATCCACATGTAATTTTAGTTAAAATTCTCGATGCATTCATGGAAGGTAAAATATCTTCAAGTTGATGTAAATGGGCCAACAATTTGGAGGAAGAATGCATTTGGAAAGTTGCAAAGGTTGCTGGAAAAGTGAAGGCCTTAACTGAAAAAAGTGGCCTTATATTAGAAGAAAAGCTACAATTTTAAAACATTGATGAATCAGTCATTGGTAATGGGAGACACACTTTTAAACAAGAGGCGCAATACGTCATGTTCCCACCTCTATGTGTTGAATGTTAGTGTGCAATTATGTATGCATATTTTTTATTGCATTTATGACTTGTATGTATCCAAGATACAAAGTAATATATAATGGTATATACAACGCCATAAGCAAAATCAATTGCAATCCAATTCATGAAGTGTTAGATCTAGATTTGTTTGTATGTCATGTTGTAACGGAATGGACAAAGGGTAATATACAATACGGGAGGGAAAATAAGTACAATCTAGTTAATAATCCTGAGAGGTGTCATTTTACTTGTATGCATGTCGCTAACACTTTATGTATAGATTCCTTGTATGTTTATGCGTTGAGCGCCAGAAATATACAAAGGTGACATACATTGCAATACGCATTGGAAGGAACTAAAAAGTTATTAAATGAGGTTAAGCTGATATGCATTGCACTTATACAAGCTGCGGAAGTGAAAAGTTATTAAATGAGGTTAAATCGTTGTATATTTCGCGCCTTGTATGTATGTTTCGAGATATACATTGAAGGACATACAAGGCGGATTTCAAATAGATTAAAATTAGGTTAATGTGATTTCATTTTAGTTTCAGGGCATAATATGGGTGAATTCCTTGTTGAAAATGAATAGTGGTTGTTTTTTGAACCATCTTAAAATTCCCTATATTTTGCAAGTTATGTGTGTGTTTTGGTAAATGTACAAGGGAAGGGTTTATCTGTTGCATATACAATGTCCTTTGTATATCGGGTTGCATATACAAGGTCTTTTGTATGTTGAGTCATTGTATGGTACATATACAAAGTCTTTTGTATATCGCTTATATACAAGTGCCAAAAGTAAAGGGTTTATTAAATGAAAGTTTGTTGCATAATTCGTGCTTTGTATACATTGAAAGGAGACATACACTGGGATATGCAAAGCTCATATACATCACAGAACTAAAATGATCATAAAATATGGTTAAGTCGTTGTATACTTTGTGCTTTATGTGTATCTTACATACAAAGCCGATATACATTGGTCTTTATACAAGGCAGAACCAAAAACTTTATAAAGTAAAGTTAAATTGTTGTATGTTTCTGCTTTGTATGTATGTTTCGGGCCTTTGTATATCAGGTTGCATATACAAGGTCTTTTGTCTGTTGAGTCATTGTATGGTACATATACAAAGTCTTTTGTATATCGCTCATATACAAGTGCTAGAAGTGAAGGGTTTATTAAATGAAAGTTCGTTGCATAATTCATGCTTTGTGTACATACAAACGAAACATACATTGGGATATGCAAAGCTCATATACATCGCGGAACTGAAATGATCATAAAATATGGTTAAGTCATTGTATGCTTTGTGCTTTGTATGTATCTTACATACAAAGCCGATATAGATTGCTCTTTATACAAGGCGAAACCGAAATGTTTATAAAGTAAAGTTAAATTATTGTATGTTTCCACTTTGTATGTATGTTTCAGGACATAGAAAGCAAAACATACAAGGCTCTATATATATAAGGTGGACCAGACACATTTCAAAGCTTGAAGGGATAAACCGTTAAGTCTGATGAATGCATAAACTGTTTGTATGTTTTGAGACATACAAAGCAAAATGTACAAGGCTTTATGCAAGCTGTGGAACCAAAAAGTTATGAAATGAGATGTAATTGTTGTATGTTTCATGCCTTGTATGTATATGCTTTCGGTTGTATACATTTTTCTATACATGCAAGCCAGAACTGAGGAAATATTAAAATTCGGTTAATACAATGTATCATAACTCAATGCATATCGGAAGATACATTGCACTATATGCAGGCTGTGGAACTGAAAAGAAAGTAAGCGATGGGTTATAAAAGTTGAAGTCTGAAAGGTGGCAGATACAAAAGAGCTTGTATATGTCTATGTTTGTATCTAAAAGTTTGATACAAGTGATATATGCATCGCAGAGATAGAAGTAAAAGGTAAGATGGACCCCACCATTTGCATCTCAGGTTCAAATGTATAATTACAATGTATGTTTACGATATGCAAGCTGATATACAAAGTGAAAGAGGCAAGTTAAAGATACGACATGGATGCAAAAAAAGAAAAAAAAATAGAGAGGTCTTTGTATATTTAAGTGCCTGTATGTTCATAACATACATATCCGACATGCAAAAAAGAAAAGATACATCGAACAGACATGTGGGATCAGTGGGAAGCTATTGGATTAACTAGACTGAGGGTAGTTACGCTGATGGTTCAGCCTAATTTAATGTAATTTTTATCTTCCTGCAACAAACAGACAAGAATTAAGCATCATCTTTTAATAAACCAATGTGTAAATAGTATAATGCATTGATTCTATTTGTTGATGGGAAAAATGGATTGATCAATAAATGATAATAAAACCCAATACATCAATGAAATATTAAGGAAAAAGAGATTTAAATAACAAACAAGTGATACTTACAACCTTTACCTTTTGACTTGCATTGTTCGCCTATCTGTTCTCGACCTTGATGATGAAGAAGATTGACCCTCAGGGAGATTGCTTCCTTACTTGTTGACGGTGACAAGAACAGAACGGCTGTGTTACTTTGTGTGATTGAAGATGACCTTCAACACACTATTGATGGAGGATATGGGATGACTAGAATAATT
This sequence comes from Cunninghamia lanceolata, assembly GCA_027924645.1. NCBI lineage: Eukaryota > Viridiplantae > Streptophyta > Pinopsida > Cupressales > Cupressaceae > Cunninghamia > Cunninghamia lanceolata. Next base: position 3,133,363 of record BSBN01000665.1, read on the forward strand.
TCGGTATTATGATGGTATGAAGAGGAGAATTGAGAAGAAATTGGGCATTATGAGGATGCCAGAAAAAAATTCCCTAGAGGAAATTGGGCATGATAAGGATGCCAGAATGAAGTCCCTAGAGGAAATTGGGCATGATAAAAATGCCAGAATGAAGTCCCTCTAAATTGCCTAGAGAATGGTCTCATTTATAGATTTTCTGAAAAGGGAATGGAGGGTGAGGATCAAAAGTTGAGATCAGGGGCACTCATTTTTTGTGAATTTTAAATTCATAGTGGATGAATTAAAAATTTATTTTTGGGAAGAGTGGATTATGATAAATTCAATTAGTGGAGGACAAATTGAATTTTCAATTCAATAGTGGACGACAATTGAATTTTCAATTCAATAGTGGAGGACAATTGAATTTTCAATTCAATTAGTGGAGCACAATTGAATTTTCAATTCAATAGTGGAGGACAATTGAATTTCTAATTCAATAGTGGAGGAGTGGAGGACAAAAATGAAGTAAAGATTCATTTTTTGATAATGGAGGATATTAGCTAATTAAATATTAAGAATATTTAATTATATGTGCAACATGGTGAGGTGGAAGAGATGAAGTGGAAAGATGAGGTGGATTTATGAGGTGGATTTTGTGAGGTGGATTTATGACTTGAGACATTAGAAAAATTTAGTGAATTTAATTAAATAAAATGATTTTATTTAATTATGGGATAATGAACCAATCAAATAAACTTTGAATATTTATTTAATTGACAGAAGAAAATAAGAATTAAGATAAATATTAAAATATTTATTTAATTTGACCTGAGCCAATTTTAGTTGTCTACACTATTTAAGTGAGACGTATATAATTTTTTCAGTCTCATTTCGATTCATATTTCACTAAGTTGCCTTGTCTTTTGCAAATTGTTAAATGATGGATAGTTGTTGTCATATATATGGTTTATGCTATGTGTTTTGTAGACACAAATTTTCAATTTCTTTTGTTGTTGTTGGGATGGTTTTAAGATTCATGGCAAAGAGTAGAACTGATGTTAGTTACAAGTTTCAATTCTGTGTACATCTTAGGATATTGAAATTATTGGCACGGTTGTTTTAGGTGTGTTCTCACTCTATGCCAATTTACTGCTTGGAAACAAAGTTGGCAATGGTCAATGGTATATAATTTTTTGCATTTCATTTCTAGTCACATTTCACTAAGTTGCACTTTGTAATAATTGCAATTCGTCATGCTAGCTAAGCTTAAAAATTTCAATGCTAATAGAAAGCAAAAGTATGTCAAATGGTGGATTTCCACACATTATATATTATAATATTCCATTGCCCCTTACAAATTTATCTAACTTTGAATAAACAGCTTTATCCTCAAAATTTATCTTTGGTTTATCCAGTTGTTACAGGATACACAAGTCTGTGGAGCACACTGAAATTAATTGTCTAACTTTTCTTACAAGGTTGGATTTATATTTGAAAGGACTAATATTTTTTTTACATGTGTTCACGGCTGAAGTCCACCAGGAAAATGAAGAAATTCTGGAACAGCAAGAAGATGTAACACCTATAATCATGAGTTGTTTAGAAAATACAATAGTTGAATCAGTTGTAGAAGGTAAAGATAGTGAAACATCTTTCCTTGAGTCATTTTATGGCTAGAATTGGAGTTCTATACTTTATAATAAAGGTGAAGCAGAGTGCAGGTATGAATATTTTGAAAATCATAGAGAAGAAAGTGCTTCTTGTTTCACGTCATCAAACAATCAGCAAGAAAGATTTGATGAGGGGGAAGATAAATATGAAATTGATCTTGATACACTAGACAAATATATTGAATTATTAAATGCTTGTTAGGATAATGTTTCTGGATCTAAATTTAGTAGTTTTGATAGAGATGAGTTGATAAAGAAGTGTAAACAGGTGGTGGAAGAATTTAAATGCATTGCTGGTGATGAAGTTCCTATGATTGCAACTAATGGAGTGAAAGAAAAAAAAGTAAATCCTAATTTCATAGCTGAGTTCTTTGAGTTGAATGATCAAATGCAAGATTGTTGCAGGACCCAATAGAGTTGAGAGTTTGAATGCATAATCCCACTGCAGCTGCCAGATTCCTTGTATGTTTATGCATTGAGCATTGGAAATATACAAAGGTGACATACATTGAAATATACATTAGATGGAACTGAAAAGTTATTAAATGAGGTTAAGTCATTGTATGCTTTTTGCTTTGTATGTATCATACATACAAAGCTGATATGCATTATACTTATATAAGCCACGGAACTGAAAAAGTTATTAAATGAGGTTAAATTGTTGTATATTTCGCACCTTGTATGTATGTTTCAAGACATACATTGCAGGACATCTAAGGCGGATTTCAAAGAGATTAAAATCCAGTTTTAATGCGATGTATCATTAGTTAATGGACATCCAATAGACATTGCATTATATACATGTCCCGGAACCGGCAGTGAATCAAATACGATCTATGAACGAGTTGAAGTCCGAAGCACATACAAATGAGTTTGTGTGTATCTTGCTTGTATCTAAAGGTTTGATACAAGTGGCATTGTATGCATCCTGTGGTAATCGGCCTAACTTGTAACTATCAGCTTTTGATGGAGTTTTTACTCTGATGGCTGATGTTTGTCCGATGAAGGTTTGGTATCGGCGTAAGCAACGTGGTCGGCAATGAAGATTGAAGTTGCCCCGATGGTCTTGGTCACGTCGATGGTGTGATATACAAAGAATGAAAGATGCATATATAAGATGCAAAGCCGGATGTGAAGAGAAAATTATAAATGGAAAAGTATTTGAATATTTAGTGCTTGTATGTTTACGATGTACAAGCTGATATACAAAGAAAAGCCATGCATTCGCGAGATACAAGGGAAAAGGAGGGAAAGCAAAGCGAGAGGATTTTGAATGCATTTTAGAGCTTGATGGCATGTTTTTGGTCAACGATGGTTGACTCGACTATTTTTGACATCTGCTCTACATAATTATGAAATGCATTTTTTAGCTTTGAAGTATATAAAACCTAAGTGGCATCAATACGAATAGAGTACAGATGACAGCAGGCAATACAATAGATTAGAAATCCTTCAAATGGTTTTACTAGAACACATGAAATGTTTGTCTATCTATCTATGCATATGTGCAGATACATAGAAAACCAAAAAAGATATGAAACATGCAAAATCTAAAGTAGCAGTCATCAATTTGGGAACATAGAAAAGTGAGATTTTTGATTAGCATGAGGCTTTGGACATAATATGTAGACAATCCATATTGAATGTTTATCTCATCAATCTATGAGTGTTTTTGCAACAAAGTAGTCTAAATATTTGCATCCAATAAAAAGAAGAGAAAGATGTGCTCATTTTCATTTTCACTTGACAATTTGAACAAAGTTGAAGACAATTTTATTGCAGATTATCATAGTACATGCATAATGAGAGAGAAGTTTAGAGCATTATATTTTTTCTTGAAAGAATTTAATAAGGTTTCTAATATTTTCTTCTAATGAAAAGAAAATTTAAAACACATTCGATTAAGGACTTTGATTTTGTAGTCAAAAATATGAATTACATAAGTTCCAAGGCAAATTTTATCATTAGATATTTAATATAATAAAATTAGGCAAAATGATAAAGTAATGTGTAGTTCAGAGAGTAAAGACAATATTAAAGAGGTATTGTGTATAAGATATATGTAACAAAAATGTAGTTTCGTATGCTTTAGTACATACTGGGAAAAACTATGCAATTCAATCTGGCTGCAGTGTTGTGTTGCATTTGCTTCCTACAAGATGAAGATGAAGGTGATTGTAAACATTTTTTTTTATTGGACAAAATAAGCAATAGGGAGGAGACACTATAGGCTTTGTGAAGAAGTTAAATTTGTTTGTTGTATTTTTTGTTTACAAGTAAGAAGTTGGAAGAAGAGAAAGGGTGTACCTTAGTATATTGGCATAATGTGTTCATTCTTTAGGAAAAGATGCATTAATGATGATTTTGGACTTATTCAATGTAAATTTTCCTTTTTTACTGAAGTCTTGTAACATGAAAATCACTAGTGATTTATCTTTGAGGTACTTGTCATAGCTTATCTGTTGTAGGTCTAGCAGCAGCCTCTGTATGATATTGTTGTCGCAAGAGCAATGTATTTTTTGTTTGTTGTCCATTGTCAGAATAGTCTTGACATAGTGTGAGTAGATATAGGCGACCTGTTCATTGCATCTATCACATTGGGCAGTTTCATTGTCAAGTGCTCCATAGGAATCAAATTTATAATTGCATTTTGAGCAAAATGCATGGAAAGGACTAGAAAATACATTGGCTATTTTCAATGTTCCTTGTACCTACAATACATATGGAAGTATTGTTTGGGTAGCAAGATATTTTTTTTGTTAATTTTGTTTTAGATTTGCCAGGGAAAAAATTGGAGATTGTAAGAGTTGTTACCTCAAATTTTGAGTGCAACAAAGTGTTTAAGTGATCCAAGGTCCTTTTGTCATTCAATACATTGATATATGTTGACTGGCAAGTGTGAAGCATGTTGTCTTTGGCATTGATCTGTTTGACAATATTTTTGAAAAGGATAAGTGGAAATTCATTCCTTTGGAGTTGTTCTTCCATTTTTAAGAAATGGTCCTCTAAATTCCAGTGCATCTACAACTGTACGTGTAAGTAGTGTAAGTAAGAAATGAAACTGTGCAATAGGGAAAGAGCTATGACAGTAGTGTAAGACTTAGATGATGAGGACCGAAGAAGTCACCTGTATTAGTATTAAATTTGTAGTGTTTATCTACTTAATATTTGTACCTCTAAAATTAAAAATCAACACACAAGTTGTTGTAGCAACTATCCTCAAGAGGGAAGAGGTACAGTTAAACACAGAATAGAGAATAAACTGCAAGCAGAGCAGAATATGAATATTTACAATAGAAAAAAACTAAACATAATTCTATATAAAATAGCACAACAATCAGGAATAAGTAATAACAACATTCATGAATACAATGCATCAACGCATCATATAGAGGTCCATTGCTTTTCCTATTACTAGCGGGCTGAACAATACTATTCTTGTCTGGTACGAGTTCTGGTATTCAATTGACTATTGAGAGGTAGGGGAGGCGGGAGAGGAATTGTTAGGTTGAGTAATGTTGTTAGATGGAAGGCACCAAATTATAAGAGATATGGCAACATCTAGATAGGTAGTAGATAGACTTCAACTATTTTTGGGTATCTGGGAGGAAAAGATAGTATAGGAATGGAGACGATATAGTGAGTGACTATGGCCAAAGTTGTTTGTAAAAGAGGAATCCAGTAAGGCGTGCAAAATGTCCAAAGATATATAGCAAGCCATACTAAATCTCATGCATGTGCACTGAACCGACAAAAGATGTACATTGTGTTTCAATAGGCTATAATTGAGATACTTTCTAGAGCAAGTAAAATTCATGAAAAGTCATAGGAATGATCATTTCAAGAAGATAGAGAAAAAGGTTTAGTTAGTACTTTTACACTCAGCCTTGTAATATATAGATTTTGTTGGTCATGTATTTGGTGAGTACTTAAAGACTTCTTTGTAAGATAATGTTGTGGACATAACTCATTGGCTTGTTCTATATTATTAGAGTGCAGCATGCAGGTAGACTTTTGAGAGAACTTATAGAGCGGGTCATGAGGGTTCTAGTCTCTAGTTAACTGAAACATAGTTTTGTTCAAGTTGGGAAGATATGATAAAGAGTTGGAATAGGCAAGCTTTTTAAAATATAGTGTAGTTACCATAAAAAATAAATTTTCAAAATGATTTAAAATGAAAACTAGTATATGGCATCTTCAAAAGTGTACCTAGGCTTTGTCGAACTCTGAATCTCCATCTTGCACATCAACAATATATTGGAGACCTATTTTTTTTTGCTCTTGTAAGCAATACACCAATAGTGCCTACAGCATATTGTTCGGTACTTGCCAACAATTGTTTTATGGCTGTGTTGGGGATGAATTTATAGTCAATACAAATTCATGGAATGATTTCCACTATTGAGGACTTTGTTAGAACCAGTATGCAGTCATAATCACCATGATCATAATTTGTTCTAGGTGCAATATGGAAGTTGGATATGGATAGTCCTGAACCTGGAATTATTTTGTCTTCATAGTGAGGAACGAGATCAATAGTTACATTTAGCATAATAGTCATTTCACCTTTTGTGTCTGTGAGGTCTGCGCGAAGTACTTCACATGTCTTATTTGTCTTATCCAATATAGATTTATACTTCACAATGACTTCACCTTGGAAAATGTTGCCTGCTTTATGAGCATTCAAGTCTTCAATTGAAACTTAATTTTGATTCTTTACTTTTGATCTGCAAAAAGTAAAAGAAAATTAGTTCAAATCTAGAAATTTGATAAGGTACAGTGTAGATGCAATCAAAGAATATTGTTTACCTTTTCAATTGTTGTTGGTTAATAGTGTCCATTTGTTCTTCTGGTCTTTTGGCATTGTCCGTTGTAACCTGTATTTTTTGATCAATTTGTCATTTGCATAAATCTATGTAGGCAAAATGAAAATACGTTGTTCTAATGTTATATCAAAATATGTATAATTTGTACTATGGAATAAAAGAGTAAGACAATTTATAGACACAAGAAAATGAAATTGTATTCAAATGATGAAGCTATTGAATATATATCTCTTTTCTTTGTAGACATTAGGACTTTGTTTTTTCTATTAATTTGATTCACAAGATTTTGATAGTGTTGATTTAGATGGTTTTGAACCAAAACAAATCACATATTTAAGAATATTCAGTTTTTTGAAAGGATTGAAATTAGGGAAAATCAATGAGGTTGTTGCTGCAATATGCTTTTCATTTGTAAATTTGGATTTTTTGTGTCAGTAAATTGGATGATACAGGATTGAGCAATGGTTTGTATATAAATTAGATTTGTCAAAATATGTTTTTTGTTGATTTGTATGTTATTGAACAAAAATAGTTGAGATATTTAAGAACATTGAGTGTTCTAAGAGGGTTGAAATCTTTAAAAAGTAGCAAGATGGTCACTCCAATATGCTTCCGATTTGTAAACTATAGTTTTTTTTATCAGTGCATTAGACCATAGATGATCAATCAATGGTCCAGATAGAGCATGAGACCTGGTTAACAAAAAATGCATATTGTGGTTTTGCATATGATTCAGGAGCTATTTTTTTTGTAGTTTTCTGTAGACATGTCAATGTTGAAATCTCCCACTAGGTAGAAGGTTTTATCTCCATCCATACATGAGAATACTTGGTTGGTGATTGCTATAATATCTACAAATGGAGCATTGGGCTTGGCATATAAGTTACATATGTTAATTTGATTGTTCATAGAGCTTATTGTTAATGTTATTGCTTCTGTATATGATGTTGAATGTTGCATTGTTTTAGAGACTAACATGTTTTTCTTGGTTATAGACATTACTCTGTGTATATGGTATGTTGAGTAAGAATTGAAATCTTTGAAAAGATTATTTGTATGAGAGTCTTGGATATATGTTTCTTGAAGGCACAAGATATCAGATGCCATGATATCAGCATCTTTGATGATGTCTTCTATATGCAGGTGTAGATTGAGAGTATTTAATGTGCATAATAGTAGTTCTGAATTAGTCTTATGTTTGATATCTCCATTTTTAAATTGCCAATGTGCTGTTGATTTTAGACGAGACATTTCAAGGACTATTTTTTCTTTTATTTTGAAATTTTGCTTGGCAAGAGGCTTTAACAAGAATAATGTGTGGATTGGTTTTGTCCAAGAAAGTGATGTATACGTTAATCCATGTTGCCTTATGCCCATAGGATCAAATGCCAAGCCTTGCATTATTAGTCCTTGAGATCTATGTATTGTTCTAGCACAAGCAAACTGAATTGGAAATTGTTTTCTAATAGTTATTTTCTTGTTGTTTGAGATTTTTTGGATTGGCCTTGTGGTGCGAAGTATAGGTGTCCATTGTTTATCAATACCATTGCTATAACATTGTGTTAATTTAACACGTTGATGGTGGCCAATATTTGGGTCATTAAATTTTATCCAAACAATGTCAAAAGCATTGGATATGGTATATGCTTTAAATGTTCCATCTGACCCATTGACTAGACCGTCTTGCGTATCATAATTACCAGCATAGATTTCTACAAGCATGTTTGGTTTCAAAAGTATTTGAGATGCTAAAGACATTGTGTGATTATATAGATTTATTTTATTGCAGTTTTTGTCATGTTCATCAATTACATTCTGTATAGTTAGCTGTCCCGGAACCATTGACAACATATTTTGATTATGTGCATTAACATCTTTCCTTCTCTAAAATAGATAGGGGAAAGTTGGGTCCATGGGTGGTGAGCACAAACAAGTCTGATTCAAGTACTCTATATCATTATCTGTTTGTGAACATACATGTATTCTATTGAGTATTCCAATAAATTTCTCATCTGTTTGCCACATAGTTGATTGTAGCTCATAGTATTTTATGTTGTCTTTCCAAAAGTTGTATGACATTAATTCAGTTAGTGCTGGTGTATTATCAAATACAACCGAATCTAGTATAGGTTGTGCTTGATATAAATCACCACAAAAAATTGTATCGAGATTTCTAAAGTATGTAGTTGGCATTTGCATTATATCTCTTAATCGCTTATCAATGTAACACAAAAATCTTGCACCCACCAATGAAATCTCATTTGCTAATAGCACATGCAATTGTTGATAATGCTTTGAAATTGTATCTAAGATTTTAGCACTCAATGGAACAAACTCTGATTTGTTGAAAGGTATGCAGAATGCTGAGTGTAATGTTACTCCACCTATGTTGTAGGCTACTTTTCTTGTATAAGCAACTACAAGGCCTTTTGGTTTGTTTGGATCACTATTAGTGGAGTTATTATATATGCGAAGGAGAGATTGAAATATTGCTTTTGCAGTAAAAGTTTTGCCAGTGCCTGCTCCACCTGTTAGAAACAAGTGCAGTGGAGTTTTGTTATTTTTTAGTTTCTTCAACACAATGTCTTTTACAATTGCTTGTTGTTCACTAGTTAACATTCATCTCAAATTGAAGTACTCAACATTGTCCATAATATGTGGATATTTTCCAATTTCAAATGCATTAGAGAATTAAGTTTTTGATTTGTTATGCTTTAGCATTTCAATATCATCTTCTATGTTGTATGTTTCTTTCTGTGGATTTTGATTTAAAATGATTGATTCATTTGGAATGTAACTATTTTTAGAAGAGATTTCATCTTTAGCTTTGTCAATATCACGCCATTTAGAGTTTATGTGGTAATTGTATTTGATACAGTTAGCATCGATTATGTTTTCATGATATGAATAAGCATCATGCCATGAATGGAAACCATGCTTCAATGTTTTTTCATTTATTGTGAAGGGTACATAAAGCAATAAATGTTCTCTACAATAAGTTTCCAAGTCAACATGTTTGTTAAAATTGGTAAAACGTATAATATTTGGTTTACCTTTGCGGTGCATTGGTTTTCCATCTTTTCTATATTCTGATACGAATTGTGCAAGGGAAACATGCATGAGTGTTTCAGGTTGTGCTAAATAGTAATCTATTAAAGATTTACAAGCCACATTTTTTGATTCATTTGGTTCATTGTTCAAATGTTTTGCAGACTTTAGAACAAAAGTTTGATCACTATCAGCTCTTGTATCTATGAATATACATTTTCTTGAACTATAGTTTAGTGGAAGTGATAGTATGATGTGGATAGCTGCTTGTGTAGACATTTGTTGCAGATTTAGCAATGCATTTCCAAGTCTGCTTATCATTTTTATAGCATCGATATTATTTTGTTGATGGTCCCTACAAATTCTTTTAAATGCATTTGTCATTGTTTTATCTATTTTTGTCATGTAGGAGCTACAATGTATTGCTACAGCATATGCATTAAGCACAAATTGTGCATCTATATTTGCTTTCCATAGCTCAGGTATTTTTTTTGAAAAGCTGTTATTCCATATATGTGAAGGGTTTCATTTTAAGAAAATTGTAGGCCTATGGATTGTTGATTTTATAGCTGTGATGTAATCATGCTCATTCAGATTGATGTATTCTAGAAATATTTGAAAGGAGAATAATTGGTCATAATTAGATTATTCTAATACAGAAAAGATTTTTGTTGCCATTGAAATAGTAACTTCATTACTCTCTTTCAGTGGTTCGAGAACCATAGTTTTTTTCATTGGTGGAAATGGGAAATTGTAATTACAACAGTGCCATTTTGATTTTCTACATTGTTTTGTATGGTGGTGCTTGTGTAGAATAGCTATTTGAGGAGTCAAATCATCAGTGTTACAAGTGATGTATTTGTCAATAAAGTGTTCAATATTTGCAACTTTATCTTTTCCATAAATTGGAGCATCTTTAATCCATAAAAGAAAGTGGTCATGTTCATTTCCATGATTTTGGAACTTAGTTACAGAGAAATAATCCAAGAGCTCTCCGAAGAAAGAGCTACCTATAAATATCACTTGTTTTAGTGCATTGATTCTATGTTTATAATAGAGTACATATGTTACAGGGTCTTTTTTTATGAGATAGAAAATATTATTGTCATTTTTTGTGTCACATACTTGTTGTGAAGATGCACAATATGTATTATGCAATGCTTCAAGTGCTTTTGAAAGGTGTTCCCAATGTTGTTTAGCGCTAGTAAATGTAAGGAAACATGTAGGCTATCCAAGTTGTCGAATCATTGCAAACACATTTTTTTTCAATTGATGTAAATAATCCAGAGATATTCTTATTCTTTTAAAGTCAACATATCCAATGTCTGATTTGAGAATCTTCTCCAGGTTAGGTTTGCATTTGACATCTTTTGCTATTAGTTTTATGCCTTTTAACTGACCTTTTCATACTCTTATCCACATTGTAGATAAAACATGATGTATCAATATCTTCATAGTTTTAAAAAATAGATTAGTTGTATGATATGCAAATTGTCTATTGGAATGAAGTAGTTCCCATTGTGCAATTTTTTGATACGAGAAATTCTTGACAATGTCGTCATTACGTGGGTTTCCAAAGAATAGTGTGGGAAAGTTCATTTCTTCTGTGTATTTGTCTTTAAAGATTCCAATAGGATAATGGTTTTATGCTGGTGCAACTTCTATGATTTTGTCTTGCATTTCATGTATACATTAAGATTTTGTGTATGCATGGACCAAGGTCTCACAAGGATTTTTCTCATCTGTATCGGATTCTGAATCTATTTCATTTGTACAAAGGTCGTCTACTATGCCACTTTCATCATCTATTTTAAGAGATTGTGTCTAGTGGTTATTTTACTAGAATTTTTCATTTTTGTACAGTGTTGTTTTGCTCAATTGGTTCAAAGCTTTCATTATAATAGTTGAACACACAATTCCCTTCTGATATGCATTTTTATATTGTAGTCATCTTTTTAGGGCAACTGAAACAGTGTATGTTTCATTGATAGATCGTGGCAATGCATTATGTAGAATGTTCATGTTCACTGGGACATTAATGATAGACCCAGTCAATCCCATTTGGGGTCTTTTGTAACCTAATTCCCATATTTGTGTGAATGCAATTCTTAGTGAAACAAGGCGCTCTTCCAATTGTGTAAGCATTTTTACATATTGTAAACCTATATTCATTCAAATATGTTGTGGTGTTGCATATTTTGGAAGCTTACATTGTTTCAATGTTTCATGGCATATGCGACAAATATAATTTGTCAATACATTGTTATTTTGATTTGTCAGTTTGTAATATGTTTGCTTTTCATTCTCTTTGAAAGCCATAATGTATTTCTTAAAATGCAATGTCTGACAAATTGCACAAGCATGTATTGGTGTATCTTGAATTTTTTTTTGAAATAATTCTATTGGTGATGTTGAACACCAAGTTTTCTTGGTTGTATTTTCCATTTGATGATTAGCATGTATTTGTTGTTTGATTTTGCAAAGTGATGTAGTGTTGCTATTTGCCATTTATTGTTTTCTAATAAAATCACCATCATGATGTTGTTGATTAGTGCTTTAAAATTGTTTTAGTTGTCTACATGTGATACATGGACTAGTATTGTTTGCTTATACTAGATAAGGCACAAGCAGCTCAAAATGTCCTTGGAGGGGACTTGTATCATGAAATAAGATAGAATATGATTGTCCTTGGGATGATGAAGTGCAAGTATTTTTTTCCTAAAGTCGTTGACCAAAGGCATATTTGTATGTCCAACCACATTGACAACCAACAGATACAAAACAAGTCACCCCATAGACCAACTCCATTATTATTTGTAGAATGCACTGCAGAAATACGCATTCTACGCAGGTATTCTTCAACATTTTGTACACTGTGCAATTCATGCAATGTACGATTATCTAGTTCATAATTATATGAGGTGATTGCTTCTAGATTGCCTTGTCTAAGGCAACTCAAGAAGTGGTCTATAGCTCCATGCCGTAATTGACTTGATGTGTATTGAGAATGAAGAAGTAACTCCAGCAAGTCAAATAAGCAATCCCCTATGTTGTATTTAAATACGTGAGTTCTATGCAATCTTTCATTTCTCAATGCATAGTCGATGTTCAGAATCTGAGTCTGAATTGCCAATTTGTATTTCTCTACATCTATGATCTGTTTTTGTTTATCAACTACTGGTACTCTTGTTCTCTTCATTTTTTTTGCAAAGAAGAACAATGTTATCGAAACTAGAATATCAAAAAAATGGTGTACCTGTAAAATGTCCATAACCATTGGTTAGATAGTTTTAATCATTGATAACTACAAAAGGCATATTACAAATCAAAATTAGAAGCAAGTTCTCTCCTAAAAGCAAAGTCGATATGCAATTTTGAAATCCATTTTGTATTTCATTTCCTTATTTCAAATCACAAATAAACATTTGAAAATAAATAAATTCCATGCTAAAATTCTAAATAGTCAAGACATTGTTTAAATGTAATGAAAATAATTGTTATTTTTGGATTATACAAGAAAATAAGGCATTGTAATGAAGAAGAAAAGTCTGAAGGATTTAAAACTAGTGGCAATGGGAATATTAGGTTCATGGGCTTGCATTATTGACAATGATTAGTAAAAGAGTAACACAAGAGGTTAATATTATTTTTACTTCTGAAACCCTATACTTTCAAATAAAAGAAAACAACATTTGATTTTTAAGGGAAGTTCTAGTGCCTTATTTACTGACAAGAATTGAATTAAATAGAAGCAAGAAAACATGTAAATGCTGTATAAATTCATTGACAAATGAATTCTTGTAAAATAATAAGGGAAAATTTGTAACATACCTAGGTAATTTTTTCTGCATGGAACTAAAAGCCATAGCCTACAGATCACGCAAACAAGCAACAAACTCCACACGGTCCCTGTCACCAAGTACAAAAATTAAAAAAAAAAGAAATTTATAAAATAGATGGGGAGAAATAAAATTAATTTTATGTAGAAAATATATTACTTTTACCATGGTATTAAGCATAATGCTGATAGCATACTCAAGTTTGATAGTAAAAGCCAGTTAATAAATAGTAAAAATAAATTGAAGACTATAGTTTTTTTCTGACCTTTTTTAATTCTCCATGTCTATTGGCTGAAAACTTAATTTCTTAGCTAAGTAGAAACATAAGACTATGTTATGTATTCAAATAGTAATCAGTATAATTTGCAGCAAAGCTTAGAGACTGCACCTCTTCCACTAACAAGGAATGCCAAAAAGGAGCAATTGTAACTGATTTTGAAAATCCAGTCAGAAATATAAATCTTGAAGTGACAAAACCCTAACCATTTCCAAGTGTATATTTTAATGCTGAAGTCTAAATAGACAAAGGCTTAAAAACTCTATTTCAAACTAGATAGCTAATGCAAGTCATAAAGAAACAAGAATCTCTACCAAAAATTGAAGTCTATAACTAATTATGGAGGCTAAGAACATAAGAACATAATAGAATTGCTGACCCATAACATCCTCTACTATCCATTCTACAACAAAGGCTAGCCTATTTAGAACAAGACAGTTCATTTTTGTAATCTAAAATGGATAATAGCACACTGTACGATACACTTCTATATTTTTTAAAGCCATTTAGAAATATGGCACTCCCATAAAGCAGTGTGCTCTCCTTGTCTCATGCTTAGAAAATACATTTCTTAGTCATGTAGAAAGACAAGACTATGTTAGGTATTCAAATAGTAATCAGTATAATTTACAGCAAAACTTAGAGACTACACCTCTTCCACTAACAAGGAATGCCAAAAACAAAGCAATAAATCTTGAATATTATGGCATAGCCTCCTTATCTCATGCTAAGTAGAAAACACATTTCATACATAGCCTCCATGTCTCATGCTAAGCTAAAAAATGCATTTCATAATTGTGTAGAGAAAATATGAGTACTTAGATTGTAAAGTAGTAAAATAAGAATATACAACCCATAACCACAATGGAGCACTTTGACAAGGTTATACCTGAATGAATGAAGGTGTTGCAATGGGTGTCTTCTGCAAATTGCAATCCCTGTTCAGCTGTTAATTTGTATGAATACCCGGCAAAGTTGTTAAAGCCACTTAAGTATCATTAATTAATAATTAATAATAAAAATCTAGTCCTTTCTGCCATCGATTGCACAACCCAACACAACCTAGCACTGCTTAATTAATACATGCTATCAATTCGTCCACTCAACATTGTCCTCACATCAACTAAAATTAATTCATTTTTTGGAAATTAAAAATCCATATTTTGCACTGACTGTTTCTATTTTCATCCAACAGGAAAAATAGATAAACCATATTTTCCCAGTTAATAAATAGCAAAAATAAATTGAAGACTATAGTTTTTCCCTGACATTTTTTAATTCTCCATGCCTATTGGCTGAAAAAAATTAAAATTATTGCATCGAAGCGATGCATAAGTAATCCTACCAAAGGCAAGAACTAATAATAATAAACAAACAATCTGCCATGGATATACAAAGGACATTGTATATGTAACAGACAAACCCTTCCCTTGTATATTTACCAAAACACACATACAAGGTCTTTTTTATGTTGAGTCATTATATGGTACATATACAAAGTCTTTTGTATATCGCTCATATACAAGTGCTAGAAGCGAAGGTTTTATTAAATGAAAGTTCATTGTATAATTCGTGCTTTGTATACATACAAAGGAGACATACATTGGGATATGCAAAGCTCATATAAATCACGGAACCGAAATGATCATAAAATATGATTAAGTCATTGTATGTTTTGTGGTTTGTATGTATCTTACATACAAAGCCGATATACATTGCTCTTTATACAAGGCAAAACTGAAATATTTATTAAGTAAAGATAAATTGTTGTATGTTTCCACTTTGTATGTATGTTTCAGGACATACAAAGAGAAACATACAAGGCTCTATATATACAAGGCGGACCAGACACATTTCAGAGCTTGAAGGGATAAACTGTTATGTTCGATGAATGCATAAACTATTTGTATGTTTCGAGACATACAAAGCAAAATGTACAAGGCTTTATGCAAGCCGTGGAACCAAAAAGTTATGAAATGAGATGTAATTGCTGTATGTTTTGTGCCTTGTATGTACATACTTTCGGTTGTATACATTTTGCTATACATGCAATCCGGAACTGAGGAAATATTAAAATTTGGTTAATATAATGTATCATAACTCAATGCATATTGGAAGATACATTGCACTATATGTAGGCTATGGAACTAAAAAGAAAGTAAGCGATGGGTTATACCAAAACACACATACAAGGTCTTTTGTATGTTGATTTGTTGTATGGTACATATACAAAGTCTTTTGTATATCGCTCATATACAAGCGTTGGAAGAGAAGGGTTTATTAAATGAAAGTTCGTTGTATAATTCATGCTTTGTATACATACAAAGGAGACATACATTAGGATATGCAAAGCTCATATACATCGCAGAACTAAAATGATCATAAAATATGGTTAAGTCGTTGTATGCTTTGTGATTTGTATGTATCTTACATACAAAGCCGATATGCATTGCTCTTTATACAAGGTGGAACCGAAATGTTTATAAAGTAAAGATAAATTGTTTTATGTTTCTGCTTTGTATGTATATTTTGAGACATACAAAGCGAAACATACAAGGCGGACTAGACACATTTCAGAGCTTGAAGGGATAAAATGTTAAGTCCGATGAATGCATAAACTGTTTGTATGTTTTGAGACATACAAAGCAAAATGTACAAGGCTTTATGCAAGCTGCGGAACCAAAAAGTTATAAAATGAGATATAACACTTTATTAACATGTTCCATTTTAATAGACACGTATACTGACATGCTAAATTAGTTATGTATAAATTTTATTCCATCTGGTAGTGACAGAGTGATGCACCTATGAAATAGGTGGTATGAGATGCATTATCACCAAACACTTGAGTCTCTTCATTTTGAATAGAGCTTTGCCAATCAAGGTTAGGGTGTGGATAGATAAGATCATATTTTTGGGATGTATCCAAAGATGTAGATGAGAAGTGCAAGCGTTGAACATAGAAATCCTATCCTACTAAAGGATTCATCTCCCTCCAGATCTCATGGAGGTAATAATAAGAGGGAATGGCCTCAAAATCTCCTCAGGTTTCTATTTTTCTTTATGCTGTTGGATTTCTCTATTTGGACATGGTAAATATTTTCAAAATATCAGTGGTTTTGCTTAAGCCATGATCTTTAAAATTGCTGAGGCTTAGACAATTTGCACTAAATGATTATTCACTATTTTGAACTGAAGATAGTGAGGTTATTTTAGGTGCATAAAAAATGGTAAGGTTTTTTTTTTAAATGGTTTTACTTTTGTGGCTACATTTTAGACTAGTTTAGGTTATTTTGAGCTAAATGTAGCCATGAATGACAGAACCAACTTTTAAATGTCTGAATATTTATTTTTTCAACTTGTCATGGTAGTCTTAATCAATTTTTTCCTATGCTTTTCAGTTTGGCTGTAATCTTATGGTTCAGTTTGTTTTGTACATTATGATAGTTTTAGCCTTTACTATAGATTTTAGCCTTTATTATGTTAAATCTGGCTAGAAAAATAGGTGCATAGCCCTAATATATCAGTATATTGTCAATGTATATGGTAGAGTTATTTTTAAAGTTTATTTTAAACTTTAATGATGTAGTTTTTCTCCTTGACAATGGCGTTTAGTTCCACACTTCTAGATTTGGCTACTATGGTTATGCTCAACAACCAGACCCAAATGTGTATGGTTATGGATCCTATGTATATGGAAACTATCAACAACAAGTAAATTAGATGTAGTATTACCTCATACTAAAGCAACTGTCTTTTTGTAATTTATGACTATAATTAATAGGAATTTAGGGATTTTGCAGGAAAAGCTTATCTATCTTCAAGAAAATGAGAACAATAGAATTTGCAAGAAAAGCCGTTTGTCAACATTAGGAAAATCACCAAAATTAAACCAAATTTATGACTAATACTCACATTACATACTTTATTTTGCAGGAGAGATTCAGGATTCAGGAACCACGCTGCTTCTCAAGTTAGTTGGTTTGGTTCTCAGACTCTTCTCAAAGCTTTCAAATGCTTTCAAATATCCAGCTTTCTTTGATGACACGTATTAATTTCTCAAAGATTTTACATTCAATGCCAGAATCAATATTTGCATTGAATCATATATTTTTTTTTCACGTCATGTACTTTTCATTAATGACAATTGTTGTTTTATAAATGACAATTGTTGTTTTATAACAATATTTTTGTCACATCATGTACTCTTTACATTGTGAATATATTTTTCATTAATGATAATCATTGTTTGATAAAAATTTTCACATACCAAAAATATGGAAAAAACATATGAAGAATAAAAAAATTAATTTTTGCACTGATTGTTTCAAGTTTATAGTAGCTGTGATTTAATTCTAAAGGGCTCTCAATTAATACTTGGCATGTGAATGTACATTTTTATTATTTTTTAAAAAAAAGTTTATTGCATCCTTTCAAAATTCAACAATTTTTTAAATCATTATTTCATTTTTTACACTGACTGTTCACAACATAGACCAATTAGATAATAGATAGATGACATTTTTTAAATGATTAAATAAAAAAAAATTATGAACTATAGCATTCTTATTGGAAATTGTTAATTCTTTGATATGATTGGATAGATAATTAGAAAAATGCATCTAGCCGATGCAATAGTATACTTGCCGAAGGCAGGAACTAAAAATGATGGTGAACAAAGGTGTAAGGACCCGACTCATCCTAAACTAATTAATATGAAACTCTAATTTCAAAAATACCAATGAATAAAATTTTTGATCCGGCAGATGTAGGAAATGTGAAATTCTTCCAGAAGTACTTAATGTATGCTATAGCAATGCGATGAAATTTGAAATTTAGTTTCTTAGAATCATCAGGTTCTTAAAAGATCACCAATTTTAAATCTAGTGACGAGAGAGTACTTTACGAGAGAAGGTACATTATGTAAGATAACCTAGAAGAACAACGGATCAATTTGTACCTTAAGTCATGCATTACATCTTGCATTCATTTTTGATAGCTTGCTTCTCCTCTAGTAATTGTATCCTTATCATCTACACAAAATTAACTTAACAATCTCATGTTAACACAACTCAGTAATCACTACCCAGAGAATTAAGGTCATGATGCTAATTGTAGAACTCCCTACATCTAGGGGACCTGAGTATTGAGGGCATTCTTTACCATCTAGACTACCTACATACCCTATATCCACGGGATCAAGGCCCCCTCCTAAGGATGTGACTAACGCTGGGAATGCGAACATGTAGTTCTATTTTGCACTATGTTTGATGTAACTGTGAGCAGGTACCCAGCCCTTTCTAGGGTTATTCCCTGCCCCAGACAGTTCTTCGTCGGCTACCACCCACTCGGTGAAACAAGGACAGAAGTTAGTCCACTACCACAAACACATAAAGGGGTGTTTGTCAGTTAGTCCTAGTGTGGAGGAATCCCTATAAGGTGTCTACCCATGAAATCTAGCTTACTTCCCCAAGCCAAATTAGGTAATTTTTGTGACTAAGTCCGTTCCTGATCCCCTAGTACTTTCACCACTATCTACAAGGGCAAGGTGAAAGCATATGATAGCTAGCATTTCTGGATTGACCTAGTTGCCCTATCTGACATTTCACATGTCCTCCCTGACCTATACCCACGTGTCAATAAGCCTCTTTTTCTGTTAGTATGCTTGGAGTATTTTCCAAATGAGCATCATGGTAATCATTATTTAAATCATCATCTATATTTACCATCTTAATACAATAAAAGATGTATAATCTTAATTCTACTTAGAACATGCATTATTATCTAATAAGTAACCCAATTCCATTATATTGTTACAATCCCTCATAATGATCAAAGAAGCATACTTCGTTCACCTATTTAGCTACTCACATCTATAAGGTAGTTTCCACTATTGTCTTAATATGACATTGATCTCACATAGGTTATTCGTAAAACTATTTAGTTAGTGCATATAAAGTTATTCACTTCATGAGTTACTAGCATAGTACTCTTACCGTAGTTGAGTATGTAGTTGTTTCTGTCTAGGTCTCTAATGCTCCACAACTGAAACTCATTGGATTAGTCTTAAGCATTTATGTACATAACTAGAACTATCATAATGCACAAGAAATCACATCAAGTTCTACAATACACCATCTTAAGAGCATAACCCATAGCTAATATTATCTAAGATACTATGGAGGACTCAAATAGATTCCATGGTCATAAGTATGATTTTCAACTTAATTTAAAGGGTCGATGAAGTAGCACACTAACTAAAATATTTATGCAATGGATTAGAGAAGATCATTTGGATTTATCTATATTAAATAGACATAGAGATCAATAACTTTCTCCCTACCAAACAATTCGCTAATCTTTTAAAGAAAATGACCATCCTTAATATGCCAAGTTTAATCCCATAAAATTTGTTAGTGTTGAACCCTTTGGAAAGGAATCATAAGGTATGACTATCACTATAACGAATAATTATTTTCTCAATGCTTCCAACATTGATCAAAAGTCAAGGGAATAAAACAAGTCAATGCTTAATGGCTTTAAACACTGCATTTTTCTCTCTCAAAAAGGCAAGAAAAAGTGTAATTTGTAAATACACCATTCAATAACTCAGAGTTTAAAATTTTCACAAAGAATAATCCTTAATTAAGAATTAAAGCCTGTAGATTGAATAATAGTCTAAAAGGGGATACTCACAATTTTTACAACTATATTTAACTAGTATATTTAAAGAGGTTGAACTATTAAACTCTGCTCATTACACTAAACCAGATGAGCAAACTTTGAATCTTACTCCAAATAAAAGGTTATTGAATATGATCATGTACTTCTTTAAAATCAATTTTTTTTAATGAAAGAAGCTTTTCTTAAATGAAATTTCATGACTACTACATCTCATAATTGCTTTTGGACTTATGGTTTAGGGAAATTTGTAGCGTCAAGTTTTCTTTAAAAAGAGTTCAGAAAAAGTGTTTCCTATTCTAGTCAAAAGATTAATATAATTCCAGTTAAAGTTGCCATTTACTTAAAAGAATTAAGCCAAATGCAGAGTTAAGTTGAATTTGGTTAGGGGAAATCTTAGCCTAACGAAGTCTACATTCAGTTCAATTTTTCAACCCTTAACTTACAAAACTCAAATAAATATGCGACGACCATCTCTCAAATTGTAGGCCTGGTAACATGATTCAATAGTAGTGGAAATCTAAGTTTGGACTCAAATTTGGTTTACTGACATACAAAGATAAACCCAATGAGACTTCAATGTGCTATGAATACCATCACTTTGTCAAGCAAACCTTGCAGTTGATGAGAACTTTGGGAACCCTAAGGCACAGAGTGGACAGCTTCTTAGCAGAATTGAAATTATACACCGCCAATGTCCTCTATTTTTGGATTCATGAAAAAAATCATTCATCCATTATTCTGAGTGTTCATGCAGCCTAACTTGAATGCAGTGTAGAAATTTTAAGGTGAATGCTATGATGAGCATTTTATTAGTAGAATTTATCTCAGTGAAACTTCTACCACACACACTCATTCCCTATTTTGTTGCATAGTCCATTACTCTAGTGCTTCTTTCGCAAATAATTCTGATTACATCATACTTCCAGAAAACATTGCGCTAATTTTTGTAAGGACCCCTTATTATGAAAAATCACAAGCAAAAGAATGTGAGTATACCTCCTTCCGTGGGCCACAAGAGCAAGCTATCCACTTTAAAAAGAAAAAATAGGCAAATACTGTAAAGTGCACATTCAAGTTTATATTTTTTGTTAATTGAAAATACTCTAGTAGACATATGTGCAAAATGAAGAAGCACAGACAAGGCACATGAACTGTTTGACAGAATGCTTCTAGGAAATGTCTTTTCATGGAATGCAATGATTTCAGGCTCTGTACAAAACCAGCATGTAAACTATTTGACAATATGCCTAAAGAAATATGGTGTCATGAAATGCCAGGATTGTAGGGTCGCACAAAATAGATTTGTGAAAAAAAAATGTTTAGAAACTTTCAAGCAAAATGCAAGTGGCAGGCGTAAAGCTACATTCCACAACCTCTGTCATCATCCTCTTTGCCAGTGCTAGCGTGGGAGCTTGGGAACAAGATATCGACATTCATCAAAGCATAATGAAAAGGGAATTCTTGTTAGATGTCGTAGTTAAGAATTCCTTTATTAACATGTATGCAAATTGTGGAAGCGTATACAAGGCACGCCAAATGTTTTGACAAAATGACTCAAAGAAATGTGATCTCATGGATGCCATGACAGCAGGGGCATTCTAAATGGGCTTTGTTGAAGAGGCCTTAGAAACATTCTAGCAAATGTGATTAGCAGGTGTAAAGACAAATTTCAAAACCACACCAATATCTTCCCTACCTGTGCCAAAATGGAAGCTTCGATGCAGGGTATGGACATCCATAGCAGCAGAACGGAAGGGGTATTTTTGACAAATCTTACAGTTGGAAATATTCTAGTAGACATGGATGCAATATGCGAAAACCTTAGACATATATACAAAATGAGGAAGAATAGACTAGGCACGTGAATTGTATGAACCAAAATGACAACTTCATAAACTATCAACAATCACAATTAAAATTATGCATCAATTCTCTCTTACTAGACTAGCATACTAGTACATCAATTCATCTTAATAAAGAACAGAGAATTCAAGGGAAAGGAATCAAGATTGGGGAGAGGAGAGTTCTTACAGTTTACTCCAGCCCTTCAAACAACAGACGAGTCCCTTCTTCATCAAATCCTTGCAATTTATAGAAAATGCATGCATCCTCCACTCTTGTTTTTTAATTATAATGCACCCTCCATTTTCTTTGTTTAATGCTAATGCTTCATCCACCTTCTTTGTTTACTGATAATGCTTCATCCACCTTCTTTGTTTAATGATAATCTTATCCTCAATTATAATAATCTTATCTCAATATTTTTAAATTAATATTTTTAAATTAATCTACATTTTATGTTTTATGTTTTCAAATTTCTAATATTCAAAATTCAAATGTTGTGACATTATTACAATAGTATTTAAATTTGATTTCAAAATTCAAATGTGGGTTGTGACAAAAGGCATATGTGGGGAGGTGGTATTGCGTTCTAATGCAGCTCTCAAAAATTAAAAAACAATTAAAAAAACCTCACAAAACAATAAAAAAAATATTCCGATTAAGTGGTCTTTGGGGCCAAGCTTCAAGTGTGTTTTGTGTGGGGACGCTGAGGAGAATCTTGAAAACCTGCTGCTCCACTGTAATTTTAGTGGTGAATGTTGTAATTGGCTTTTCAGGCAGCTAAATTGGTCTATACCGCTCCCGGGATCTCTAATACTGTTATTCAAGAGTTGGCCAAACATCTATCCAGATTCAACTTTGGAAAGTTTATGGATAGTCAGTATGTCCCTGCTCATTTGGCATATATGGAAGGAAAGGAACTTTAGATTTTTCAGGCACAAGTCGAAGACAAGCCAAGAAGTTTGTAAGGAGCTGGAGGTAGCCATCTCGGAGGTCATAAGTGCTAATCTTAGAAGAACAGGTAGTAGTAAGTCAAAGTAGACAAGTTGGGATGACCTAATGATGAAAAATTGGAAGATCCTGGATAGAAATTCTTTTGGATTGGCTTCTCATGGTTCTTCTCAAAAGGTGGATAGGAGCTGTACCAAATGGTGCTTGCCAAAACAACCATATGTTAAACTTAATTTCAATGGAGCTTGTCGGGGTAACCTGGGGCCCTCGGGTATGGTGTGCATTATCAGAGACCATGAGGGAAAGCTACTTGTGGCCAAGTCTACTAAATTACCCAATGGTTGTAATAATGTGGCTGAAGCTTCTGCTCTAGTGCATGGTCTTCAGTTGGCCTTGGATAATGGCTTTAGGATAGTGTGGATTGAAGGTGACTCTTTAAATATAATAAGGGTAGCTAAGAACAGGAAACCGGAGAATTGGCAATTTTAGAATATATCCTTCGCCAAGCCTGGGAACACATTTAGAAGATGGATTCCTTTCAAATTTCACATTGTTACAAAGAGGGCAACAAGATAGCTGAATTCTTGGCCAATGGTGTGATTGATCAATCACAAAATGAAATGTTGTTCAATCATATTGAAGGAAACGTTCCTTCTAATGTCTTAGTTGCTATTAGGGAAGATAATGTTTCACTGGAGGACTAGAGGATTTCCCTTCCAGTAATACGAGGTTCTGGCTCTAGTTCATTGTGTTGATCTACATCCATCTATTTTAGCTAGCCTGATCAAGATTCAGGAGATCTCATTGGTTATGGGTCTCCTCATAGCAAGCAGTTAAGTCATGTGGATAGGTGGAGCCGACGTGGAATGGAATGTCTTTCTTGACACGGAGTCGTTTAAGGATTGGTCAGGCGCTAGGTGAGGACTTTTAATGGAAGATGGATGGTTTCATGGACAGGAAGACCAAGCCTTTTAAGTAGAAGATCTTGCCAGTTATGCAAAAATTTTCAGGCATGGTCGATCTCAACGTCCAATCTTAAGGACCATTGCAGGTTGGGGGAATTTATTTCAAGTCAGGGATGTTTTATTGGCCATTATGTTGAGTACCTCCTCATATCTGTTCCGGGAGTTAGGAAATTTAGGCGACGGCTTTATCCATGTGGATTTAAAATGGCTTTTAATGTGTTGTAGACTTAACCGTGTGAAAATTAAATTGCTGCAGGATCTCTTATGGAATTAAAGGTTTTAGTCATATCTCCAGGTGTACAATTCCCTCGACTCCTGCCACCTTGCATCCTCGTTCTTTGAGAACTCATGTCATAACACTCTATTTAAGAATGTGATCTCCTAAGGCTTCTCGGCTCATCTATTTAATTTCCTTGTTCTTGGTTTATTTCATGACTCCCAGTAGTTGTTTATTTCTGGCTTTCAATAATGGCACTCTGGTCTCCAAATCTACGTGTATTCCTCCCACCACTTGAGGGAGAACCCACTTATCATTGAGATCTGAACATGGTGTTTTTGAGGCAAATATTTGAGGTGGAATGTGACAGCATCGAATTTTCCATTCGCTGCATGCTTGGCTACTATCTCTTTCAGCCCGAAGGCAGGCAGCTCAAAGGCTCTGAAATCGTGTCCTCTTTTATGTCTAATATTTTTGATTTGGTTCAGGACCAGGAGTACACCCAATCCATTGGCTTCACACTGGAGGGATGCACTGACAACGTATGACTATGAGGATGGACAGGCTCCGATCGGTGGGATATTCGACTGTGGGCTGCTTCAAACATCTCATCATGCAACTTGTGTTTTCATCGGTATACAGCGAGGCCTTCTTCTTGACTGCACCAATGCTTTCAATAGACCACTTGGTGCTCATCATTTCTATCTTCCAAGGGGGTTAGTGAAAAGAGCTATGAGTTTTTTAATGCAATTCAATTTCTTCGACACGGATCTACTTAAACATCATCCATTTTAATGGTCAAATAGTCAATAGCAATTTTACACCTCATCCACAATAAAAAGTGCTAAATATTTGTCCTCTTTTTATAGTCAAAATTGATATTTGACTGTTGAAGTGGATGATGTTTATAGACACCATGCTCCAGATCTAGCACTACGGCCCCACGAGCTCCGACGGGCACTCCTCTGTTTGCTCTTCCTTTTCCTATGCCACCCCCTAGGAACATCACGACTCCAATTTACTATTCCTTTTCCTATGACACCCCCAGGAACATCACGACTCCAATTCAGAGTAGTTTGCTGCAGGGGATGACAGTGATTTGCCTGTCTTTTGTCCGCGATGGTGTATCTCGTCCGCTTCTGTATTTTTTTGTGACATACCATATGTTTCATTCCTGTTATTTTCTTTATCGATATTGTAATTACACTCTTAATTAATATAATGTTTGGTGTTCCATCACCTTTTAAAAAATAGTGTTCTCAGGGTAAAAGAGCATGAATGGAAAATTTTCTAGTGGTGGATTGAAGCAAGACGATCCGATAATTTTCAAGAGAAAAAGGAATTTTCCGGCTATGAGTTCCCAAATAAGCCTATTGGCTAGTAATAAAAAAATATTTTGTATTCTACACTATGTTTAAAATAACATAATCTAATAGAAAAGAAAATGCACATGAAAAAGGTTTACCCTCTATTTTTAATTAAATCATCAGTCGAGCGGAAATGAGGAGAAAACATTCCAATGGCAGTGAGCTCCATTGGAAATCTCTGGTAACTTACTTGATCAACGTGTTACATAATCACATCATTTATACTGCAACAAACCAACATTTATAAAGGCACGTACGGTGCTGTTGTGTAGAGGTTTGCAGAAATATGAATACAAGTTACAAAATAGGCATGCCACTTATATATCTGTATATGTCATCTTTCCACAACATATTGTTTCACTTCATTGAGCTGGCCAACTGAGTTAGGCCACGTAGATTCATGCATTTTTCTATGAATCAGCTTCATTTTAATGAATAAATCTTATTATTAAACTTATTTACATGTGAGTTTAGTTTCCTTTACTATGTCAGATGCTTCAAATTAACCCAATATGATGTTGAATGGAGATAATTTTTCCAACACATATAGGCTACGTGTTTACTCAACGACCCTCAGGTAATCAAAATAATAATTGCTGTTAGCTATTCTGTCTAATTATGTTGAGGGAATCATCAATGTAATAGTTTTCTGGAGTGATATAAACCATATGTCTTTTATAGATTTTTTGCTTGAAGAAATGTTGTATAATTTCCAATTCTATTATGAAGTTTCCAATGTCCATAATATCATAATATAGTTATATATTTGGTAACTGCGATAGAATTTGTAAGTGCTTCATGTATCTTTATTTAGGTTTTCTTGAATGTCCATAATATCATAATATAGTTATATATTTGGTAACTGTGATAGAATTTGTAAGGGTTTCATGTATCTTTATTTAGGTTTTCTTGAATTATAAAGTAATGGCATGAAATGTAACATAATTATTTTCTTTGATTTACAATACTAGCATATTTATATTAAATATAATATATCTAAAGTACGCCGAGAGATATCCTTCTTGAGGCGCCTAATGTTAGGATTAGTGATTAAAAAAATAGGCACCTCGAGAAGGATATCTCTCGGCGTACTTTAGATATATTATATTTAATATAAATATGCTAGTAGCAACCGGAGCCGCAAGCCTAATTCTAACACTAATTATAATATATTAAAACATATTATATTAGATATATCTTTTCTAATATATCTAATATATTATAGAATACAATAATATATTATATTAAATCCAACTCTAACCCTAAATCTAACCCTAACCCTGACCCTCATGCTAACCTTTATTCAAACCCTAAACATAATCCTATTTTTAAAGTTAACCCTAACCATAACGCTTATTCTAACCCTAAACATAGCTCTAATTTTAACCCTAACCCTAATCCTAACTCTAACCCTAAGCTTCACTATAATTCAAAACCTAACCCTAACCTTAATACTAACCTTAACCCTAATCGAACTTTAACCCTAACTCTAATTTGAACCCTAATCCTAATTATAACTCTGATTTTTACCTTAATTGTAATAGTAAGCCACCTTAATTCTAGCCCTAATTCTAATAGGAACAATAACCCTAATTCTAATCATAACGTTGATCTACCCTACTCTAACCCTAATTTTAAATCTAACAATAACCCTAATTCTAACCCTTAACTTAATCCTAATTCTAACTATGATTTTAACCATAACTCTAACCTGAATTCTAACCCTAACTCTAGCCCTAACCCTTTCTGTAACTCTAATGCTTACCATAAACCCTAAACCTAATCCTAATTTTAAAGCTAACCATAACCATAACCCTTATTCTAACCCTAAACATAGCTTTAATTTTAAGCCTAACCCTAACTCTAACCCTAAGCTTGACTATAATTGGAAACCTAACCCTAACCTTAACACTAACCTTAACCCTAGTTGAACTCTAACCCTAACTCCAATAGTAACCAACCTTAATTCTAACCCTAATTCTAATAAGAACCCTAACCCTAACCCTAACCCTAACCTAATTATAATCACAACACTAATTCTACCCTAACGATAACCCTAATTTTAAATCTAACCCTAACCCTAAATCTAACCCTAATCCTAACATTTATTCAAACCCTAAGCATAGCTGTAATTTTAACCCTAAGGCTGATCCTAATTGCAACCTTATCCCTAAGCTTAATACTAAACTTAGCCCTGATTGTAACCCTAACCCTAAGTTTAATTCTAACATTAGCCCTAATTATAATTGTAACCCTAACCCTAACTCCAACCCTAAACCCTAAACCTAATCCTAATTTTAAATCTAACCCTAACCATAACCCTTATTCTAACTCTAAACATAGCTCTAATTTTAACCATAACCCTAATCCTAACTCTAACCCTAAGCTTGACTATAATTCAAAACCTAACCCTTACCTTCATATTAACCTTAACCCTAATTGAAATCTAACCCTAACTCAAATTTGAACCCTAATCCTAATTGTAACTCTGATTCATACCTTAATTGTAATAGTAAGCCACCTTAATTCTAACCCTAATTCTAATAGGAACCCTAACCCTAATTCTAATAATAACCCTGATTCTACCTACTCTAACCCTAATTTTAAATCTAACAATAACCCTAATTCTAATCATAACCTTGATTCCACCTTAACTATAACCCTAATTTTAAATCTAACAATAATCCTAATTCTAAACCTAATCCTAATTCTAACTACAATTTTAACCATAACCCTAACTTGAAATCTAAACCTAACTCAAGCCCTAACCCTAACTGTAACTTTAATGCTTACCCTAATTTAATAACCCTAATTCTAACTCTGACCCTAACCTTAATTTCAACCCTAACCCTAATTATAACCCTAACCTTATTCTAACATTAATCTTAATTCTAATCCTAACCCTAACCCTAACCCTAATTCTAATTCTAACCCCTATCCTAACCCTAATTCTAACTACAATTCCAACCCTAACTCTAATTTTGACCCTAACCCTAACCCTAACCCTAATTCTAGCATTAACCCTAATTATATTTGTAACCCTAACCCTAACCCTAACTATAATTGTAACCCTAACCCTAATTCTAACTCTAACCCTAAAGCTTATTCTAACCCTAAACATAGGTCTAATTTTAACCCTAACCCTAACTCTAACCCTACCCCTGACTATAATTCAACCCCTAACCCTAACCCTAACCCTAACCCTAACCCTAACCCTAAGTCTAATTCTAAACCTAACCCTAATCCAAATTTTAAACCTAACCCTAACCCTAACCCTGACCCATATTCTAACCCTAAACATAACTCTAATTTTAACCCTAACCCTAATTTTAAATATAACAATAACCTTAATTCTAACCCTAATCCTAATTCTAACTATGATTTTAACCCTAATGCTAACCTAAATTCTAACCCTAACTCTAGCCCTAACCCTAACCATAACTATAACTCTAATGCTTACTCTAATTTAGTAACCCTAATTCTAACTTTAACCCTAACCTCAATTCCAACCCTAACCGTAATTCTAACCCTAACCCTAATTCTAATCCTAACACTAATTTCAACCCTAACCCTAACCACGCTACTAATTGCAATTCTAATTCTATTCTAAACCTAACCCTAATCCTAATTTTAAACCTAACCCTAACCCTAACCCTAACCCTTATTCTAATCCTAAACATAGCTCTAATTTTAACCCTAACCCTAACTGTAACTCTAACCCTAAGCCTGACTATAATTCTAACTATGATTTTAACCCTAATCCTAACTTGAATTCTAACCCTAACTGTAACCCTAATCCTAACCCTAACTGTAACTCTAATGTGTACCTTAATTGAGTAACCCTAATTCTAATTCTAACCCTAACTTCAATTCTAACTCTAACCCTAAGCTTGATCCTAATTGAAACCCTAACCTTAATACTAAACTTAACCCTAATTGTAACCCTAACCCTAACTCTAATTCTAACATTAACCCTAACCCTAACCTTGATTATAATCCTAACCCTAACCCTAATCCTAATTTTAATCTAATAACTATAAAATTCAACTTATTTAAGTTTTCTTCTAAAATAAATAAAATACAACTTTTTTTTTGAAAATAATAAATAAAGTTAATCAACAATATATATTTTTTAATGATTTATACTAATTTATATTCTTCTAATTTGCACTTACTTTTGTTTTTGTATTTTTAATAAATAAAACTTGCCTTGCTAATTTATATTCTTCTAATTGGAATAAATGTAACATATACCAAATAAATTAGTAAAGTCACATTACATAAAACAAGGGATTCCATAATTAAATAATAAAATTTAATTTTAAAGCACATCTCACAAATAAACATATTTAAAATAAACCATAAGTTATGGAGTGAGTTACCTAAAATATAGGTATATAATTTAAATAAAATCACATGATTTAGTAATTATAAAATAGGTTTGTATTTTAAATATCATACAAGATTCTACTAAAATTCTAATTTAACTATGCACATTAATTTAATTTTAGATCACATTAGCTAGAAAATAGGGAGTTGTGGAGTTCTGATTTTAGTAAATATTAAAACTTACCAAAATAATATAAAAGCATATAAAACACTACCTTATTTTAATTTTCTCCATAATTATTTTTTCTGGAGGCTCTCAAATTTCTTCTTGGTTTGCATGGAGGGTTGCATAATGAGAATTTGTAATGGAGGTATTTTACAAAAATATTTCAACTATTTTAAAGTTTATTGTGGATTTGTCATTTAATTTTCCCCATAAATTTCTTCTTCTTGGTTTGCATGCAGGGTTGCACAATGAGAGAATTTGCAATGGAGGGTTTTTACAAATTATTTTAACTATTTTATAGTTTATTATAGATCTGTCATTTTTATTATTTGCAGGATACACAGGAAGATGGTATGGATGTAGGCTTTTAATTATTTAAGATCTATAATTTTTGTTGTTATCAATTTCACTCTATACAATAACAAAGTTGCATTTTAAAAAAAAAAAATTAATACAATGTTTATTTAAATATGAGCCATAGATTTAAAATGGATTTAATAAATTAATAAATATATAATTTAAATTTTATATAAAACAAAAAAATAAGTTGGAAGAGGGGAGGGAGTGCCATAACATAGTTAAAGAAAAAGCACCATAGAATAATATGCAATATAGTTAAACAATTAAAATATTTTAAGAAAAAACAAAAGTTCTTAAATATATTAGTTTGATTTTTAAACTATATGCTATCCTTTAAAAAAAATAGAATACTCTTAAAAGATTTTAAAGATTCTACAATATAAATATAAATATAGTTAGGGAATATAATTAAACACTTAAAACTTTTAAGAAAAAACAGAAGCTCTTAAATATATTAAAATATATTAGTTTGATTTTTTAAACTATTTTTACTCTATACTATCTTTTTAAAAACTTAGAATACTTTTTATAATTTAGAAAGATTGTAGAATATAAATATGCATATAGTAATAAGTTCAAAAGTTCAAAAAATAAAATAAAATGAAAAAATTATTGCAATTAGATGTTGCTATTTTAGCACTTTATAATAACATTATAATATTATATGATATTATAATATTATATTATAATATAGTATAATATATACTATATTATATTTTCAAAAATAATAATTATAATATATCAAATATGTGATAATATACATAATTTTAGGGATTTTTAGATTAATCCAGCTTGTAAAAATACCATATTTAGGGATTTTGAGATTAATTCAGCTTGTTGGCATGCATCTGCAAGCAACGGTTATGTAAGAAAATCCATAGGGATTTTGAATTAATTCAGCTTCTTGGCATGCATGCACCAATTTATATAGATATTTATTTAATTCTTAAATGCAATTTAGATTTTTTTTAAATTTTTTTAGTATATATTTATGACCAAAAATGAGTGCTCTCATCTCCACCCCCGCTACAACTGTGGTTCGCCTCTCGGCGAAATTAAATTTTTTACAATTTGAATAAAGAAAAATATAGTTTAAGTGATTGGGCTTAATTGAATAAAATGTTGAGTTTTTATTGTGGAGACTTAAATTCAAATCTTCATAAGGATATTTAATGTGGAATTCTAAGTTATGACTTTAGGTCTTTCATAGTTAGTTTTAAAATAGATGTATCTTTTAAATAAAATACATTTCTATGTAGTGATTCTTAATCTCCCATAAATGATTTCTTGTATGTTTTCTCATACAAAAAACTAGCATTTTGCAAAAAAATCCACCAAAATAATAATAATATGAGAAGCTCCTTCCCTCAAATTTGAAGTAAACATTTACTTCAAAAAAGTAATCAAATTGAACAAGATCTAAAGAAAAACTAAGTGTCATATGCTCCCCTTAATCAAATCAACATAGAAATTTATTAAATGTTGCTAAAAGTATAATATGCTCCCTGATCCAAATTAACATAGAGATTTATAAAATGTTGCTACAAAAATAATGTAGTACAATCAACATTCCTAGTAATAATTAAAGAGTATCAACAAGCCTAGTGTAAGACATAAAAATAGAGGCTACCTAATATGAAAACTACCACTAGATTTACTGGTTGGAGGTGTACTAATGCAGCCTAGCTTGGGAATCTTACCAAATAGCCAACGCTAGTAGCATACCCACAAACCATTCACCAGCAATGCTAATTTCATTGTTTTACTTGTTATTCTATAGCTATAGATATCAAATCAATTCAAGATAAACAAAATCAACAGGAAATGAAAGTATTTATATGTTTTCCAACTTCAATCTAATCGAATTGGTAGCATACCATAGTTTAGATATACAAATTGAGCCAAAGCCAGATTACACAGTTTAAAGGGTAAAAGCACAAAGTTATGTCACAGTTTCGACCAACTTATCAACACAAGTGATTTTAAGTATTTCTAACTAAAAATCAATCTTGGTGAAACATAAGATCTTGTAAGATCATTCTAGATAAGTTAGATATGTCCACAACTTTTCCAACTAAAATTGTTAGCTAAATGTATATGTAGCACCACAATGAGGCCAATTTACCAAAAAAAAAAATTATTTGAAAAACTTGATATTTCAACAACTTCTACTTGTGTAAATAATATTTTTTAAAAAATATAAAAATACCCTTTTGTACATCTATAAGTTTAGTTTTCAAAAATATATATTTTTTAATAGTTTAATTATTATTTATTTTTTCCTTTTTATTTTTACTAAAAGTAGGTTATCAGCACAAAACATTATGTTGATTATCATGTCAAGAAAAAATAGTAAAACTAATTAAAACAAATTGAAAAAAATATGATGCACTAGATAAAAAAATCTATATCAAGATTGTATTTTTTTTTCTATTTTAGATAAATAGTTAATATGAAAGTTGATGTCGAATGGAAACAACTATGTTTTAATACACGCGCATTTTAATATTTATTAAAATATTTATATATATTTATCAAAATTGGAAAAAAAAATATCTATGCACTAAAGTTTCAAGTTATAAATAGACATAAAAAAATTGAAGGAAAAAACATAAAATTTAAAATTATATAAAGATTGACATCTCATGTAACTTTATTTTTCAGCATTTTATCAGCAACTAAATTATAGTGTCAATTTATTAAAAACTACATTCAAATAATTTTTTAATTTTTTCAAAAAAATACAAACATAAAATATACTAAAAAAAATATTTATTAGTTTATATCATTTCAAAATTCAAAACATATATGTCACTTTTTAGTCATTCAAGTTTAAAAGTTGGATCAGTGTGGTTGTTTCATTTATAAAAGTGTGATACAGGTTTGTGCTTTTACCCTAAACTTCTACACATTCTTCCCTTGCAGTGCATTTCAAAACAAATACACAATGATTGTTCCTCTTCAGCTCCTTTCTGTAACCTCAATTCACAAATCCTCTATTTCTTTAGCTTGATTGACCCCTTCATTGATCCCATACGCTCATGTTGTGTTCCTTTTTCTATTCCTATGTTGTTCTCCAATGTCTAGTAGCTGAGTTGATTGTTTTTCTCTTTGCAAATTTGTCCAACAATCTTCCAAATCACGCTTCTTCTCCACCTCACCTTTCTAAATTAAGTTTTCCTTTATTCATGTATTTGATCGCCCCCTCTTTTCAATTCATTCCTGTCATCTATTTTGTTTTAATGTGGTGTTTTAGTCTGGTAGCCAACCCCTTCACAAATTGAGCTCTTCCTTTAACAGTTTCCTATTTTTTTCCTTCCTTCTCTAGCAAGCTGAACCCCATCCCATTCCATCGACTACCTTTTATAATGTTTAAGCATATGCAAGAAAAAAAGTTTGAAAGTGGGAACACCAAACAATGCGTGGAGTAATGCAATCTACCCAAGACTCTTGATATTCAATTTTTATTTGACTAAATTCAATAATTGTAGACATGATATTTCCACAGTCTATGATGATAGTTATTGTGTTTCTAAAAAAATTGTGTTGCTTTTTTTTTCTCAATGTTTCGGATCACACTCTGTGATCCATCATCAAGAGGAAAGGAGGAGAATGCAAATGAGATTGATTTATAGAGAGGTTTCTTAAAAAGACAGAGCATAGGTAGGCATAGATGACAAGAAAAGCCCAAGGAGACAAGCTAAGTTTCCAAAGAGATAAAAATAACCTAAGTGTAGAGTTTTCTTCCAATCCCAAACTAGAAGGAGACAACTTCAAATTATCCTTTTCCCTTGTATTCGTCAAACTTAGGAACTTCAAAGTTTAGGGGAAAAGGAGTCATCATAATGGGTTGGTCAAGAGGATAGGGACAAAAATCCTCAAGCTTAAAATGTTTATATTGTGTCCTGGTTTGTATTCTTTGGATTTGATTCTCTATATTTTGTATCTGATGTTCCAAAGGATTCACAAGGGGTGGAGTTTGATATGACACCATGGGATGGGTTGTCGAAGGATTAGTTTGGTAGGTAGCATGTCATGAGATCAGTGGATAAATGTTTGAATAAATGGATTGATGACTTTGAGGGATTGACATGCTATATTGATATGATTAATGAATGGGGTATGATGACATGACCACATGATGGGAGATAGGTTAAGAAGGGATTGATTGGGATGGAATGTGAGATGTAGATGGAATAGAAAGTGTTTGGCGAGGAATAGAAGGAGATGGAAATGAGGTTTGCAATGGAATGGAAAGTGTAGGGATATGTTGATGACATATCTTAGGTGGGTTGGAGGTTTGTGGTATGGGTGATGAATTAGGTATTTGAGGGGTGTCAATTCTATTTTGTAATGAGGAGCTAAGATGATGATGTGGGATTTTGAATTAGGGATTATCTTCAAAAACAATGAAATAATTTTGAGGAAGATTGTTCTAGCTATACCTGCATTATTGTTGAATGATGTAAAAATTATTTTAAATGTGATGCTTCCCCATGGAAGAAGTTGCCTACACATAGAGTCTCTAAAATATTTGAAAAAATAAAAGATGTAGAAGTACCCATACCACATTAATTAAAAATAAAAGAGTAGTTACAAAGAGGAGGCTCCAAGAAGACCTCAAGGGGTAAACTATTCCTTGAAAAATACAATAGCAAGATAAATGCCCGAAATACAACTGAGCTCCATGAAAGATAACATTGTCAAAAGACTTGGGAAAGGCCCAATCAGGAAAAATCCAACATACACCTCATGAAAAGAGGGAAGGGATTACACTGATAAATAGAGGGAAAATGACCATTGAGGTTATAAAACAATTAATTCCCTCTGTCAGGCAAAGAGCACAAAAAAAGAAGAAAAGTGAATACTCAGAAGAAGCCATTAGAGATGCAAGACACATAGGGAGGAGCAGGAGGTAACCATTGTGGGAGAAAATAGATAGAAACTTCCTCAAGTCATGTGGACTCCCATAAGTGAGAGGGTCCTATGAAAACAAAGCCAAGAACCATGGCTTGAGAGGAAGGGAAAGCAAAATCCACTCAAAATCTCCTAAGGCTCGAAAGGCAAAAGCACCAAACACAAATCATGCTCAACAAGATCTTCCACTAAAGAAGGCTCTATCATCTCTAGAAACCTTTTCCTCCCAGAAATATTAAAACTCCCTAAAGTCTCTATATCCTCATAGATCACTGTCTTCCCTGAAATTATTAAATCCCTCCTGCACCTAGAGGAGAAGAAACACCAAGCACTAGAAGAAGCACCAAAACAAAAAACACCCCCAGTGCACATAACTAAAACTTGGCTGGAGGAAAGAAACTAACCCTACTAACAGTAAAAAAAAAAAACCCCAAAGCAACTAAAAATCTTGCAAAAAACTAAAAAATGGAGGTCAAATCCACTTGGAGATGCCCATACAAATCCCCAAGGCCTGAGGGCTCGAGAAGGCCAGACACCATATCTAAAACCCATGTCTTCACAAAAGTGAAAAAGAGGTGTCACACAAAGCCTCTACATCCCCTACAGGTAAGACAGATAACATCTCTGCCTACCATGATAAATAAAGACAACCAAAGCAGACTAATGCTCCTAGCTCAATATCCATAAACACCACTCAGAGAACCAAAATATAAAAGGAAAACAACCATCCTGGCCAAACCAAAAAAATTTATGCATGAGTGCCACAAGAGAAAATAGATAAACACTCAAGAAACCTGGTGCAAACATGATTAGGAGGGTCCACAAGGTGAACTTTCTAGACCGTGCAGCTAGAGTAAACACAACGGAAATAACCCAAAGATATAAAGCAAATGTTGATTCAATCATTTAGTATACCATAGAATTCAAATACAATCTGGCCAGCAACATGTAGGATTATAGTTAGGGCTCATAGGCCTGATTTCATAGTTACAGAATATGCACAAGATATAGCTTTAAAGCTCCTTCGTAAAGAATTCAAACTATCAACTATCTCTTAGTAATTCACTACTTTCCTAGGCATCTATTACATCAATTTATATCATCTCTGGGACAATAGGTTCCTTTGTATCAGCCAAGGAAGGTCACAAATTCTAATGAAGAACTGTAATGTGTGTACACAGATAGGTTAGACCTAATTGAAGAGAACTCCTCCGCAAATGAATGGAATGATGTGCGGATCTCAGGAAGGTCAGCCACATCTCAAACAA
This sequence comes from Cunninghamia lanceolata, assembly GCA_027924645.1. Lineage (NCBI taxonomy): Eukaryota > Viridiplantae > Streptophyta > Pinopsida > Cupressales > Cupressaceae > Cunninghamia > Cunninghamia lanceolata. The sequence continues at coordinate 3,170,128 of BSBN01000665.1, forward strand.
AATTAAATGATGTGTCATTTATCTCTGCAAGTTGTGAAATGCTCCGCAAGTCTTCTCCTTTAGCTATTTATCTGAGACTATTAGGATGTTTTGTTCTAAGAAAAATAGTCAGTCTTCTTATAGCAATAACTTTCTGGTACCTGATCCAAATGATCTAAAATTTGGATATGATGTGCATGAATGTGTCTATATGCTAAGTCCAACTCCATAAGGTCCAAAAGGAAACTGCAACAGAATGCAGACCAAAGTACAGAAACTACTACTACCTGAACTAACTGAATGAAATTGGAAAATGAAAAGAAAACAAACTGAAATGAAAATGTTTTTGGTTGATGCAAGATTGCTCTTGAACCAGGGATTCTCCTGCATCAGACATCTAGAGTTATTGAAAAAATGAGTCTCTCACTTTTCTAGGGCTAGAGGAAAACCAAGATACTACCCCTCAGCTTGTGAAAACCATGATGAGTCTTCTTCTAGTCTACCTTTCCACTTCACAAGATATTCTTTGTATTGGCTTCCTTTGGTGCTGCATCCAACTCTGTGTCTAAGATGTCTTCAATCCGCACTGGTGCTTGTTGTGGCAACTACTTCTTCATGTCTTCTCCAATGTTGTCACTTAACTCTGCTTCATGATACTGATATAAGTTTGCAATGTTGAAAATAGGTAATATACCCAATGTCTCCGACAACTCTACTTCATATACATTCCCTAAGTCAAACTTTCTGAGTATTCTATAAGGTCCAAACTTCTTCATCTTCAACTTGTTGTATGTCCCAACTAGAAATCTTTCTTTTCCCAAGTATACCATCACTTCATCTCCCACTAAAAATTCTTTGTAGCTTCTCTTCTCATCTACTTGCTCCTTGTACTTACTGTTCATCTCCTTCCAATGTTTCTTAACCTGATTATGCACTATCTCTATGTGTCCTACAAATTCCTCTGCTTCTGCACTTCTCTTATCTTCCATGTTGAAATCTCTCAACTCTATCACTTCTCTAGGTTTAGTTCCTGTCACAATATCAAATGGTGTCCTCCCAGTACTTCTATTCACTAAATTATTGTATGCCAACTCTTCTTGTGATAGAATCAAATCCTAATTTCCTCTCGTCTCTCCAACTAAGCATCTCAACAAGTTTTCAAAGTCCTATTTACTACCTCTATCTATCCATCAGTCTGTGGGTGAAATGTTGAACTAAACTTCAAGTTTGTCTTCATCCACTTCCAAAGTGTCTTCCAAAAGTATCCAAGAAATCTTTTATCTGTATCTAAAATTATGCTCTTAGGTAATCCATCCAATCTCACAATCTCCTTGAAAAATAGGTCAGCTACATGCACTACATCAGTTGTCTTCTTACAAGGTATAAAATGTGCCATCTTTGAAAATCTATCCACCAATACAAATATAGAATCATGTCCTCTCTATTTCATCAGTAATCCCATTATGAAATCCATGTGTATGTCTTCCCAAGGTCTCTCTGTTACTGTCAAAGATTTATACAATCTGGTATTCTGACTACTTCCTTTTGTAACTTGACATACTCTACATCTCTGCATAAATTACTTAACATCCTTATGTATCTAAGGCCAAAACTAATTCTTACTTATCAAAGCCACTATCTTTTCAATGCACAAATGTCTTGCAAATCCACCACTGTGCTTCTCCTTTATCAAATTATCTCTCATTGAACTCCTAGGTATTCATAACTGGTTTCTTTTGAACAACATATCTTCCTGAATGAAATAGTCTAACCACTTACTCCTATCTGTCAAAATAGGTTCCTTACATGCTTTCCAAGGTTCTACAAAATCAATATCTCCTTCATACATATTCTTCAATTATTCAAATCCTAGCACTTCGACTCTTACTTATATCAACAAGTTTCTTCTCCTAATAAATGCATCTACAACTTTTTTTGATTTACCACTCCTATGCTTCAACACAAAAGTATAACTCTACATCAACTCTACCCACCTCATATATCTCTGATTCATGTTTCCTTGACTATTCAGATACTACAAAGCTTGATGATCTGTATACAACACAAACTTCTTAGGCAACAAATAATGCATCCACTTATTCAAGGCTTAAGTTATGGCATAGAACTCTTGATCATAAACTGAATATCTTCTCCTTGCATCATTCAAATTCTCATTGAAATATGCTATAGGTCTACCTTCTTGACTTAACACTACTCCTATTGCATTTCCACTTGCATCACAATCTACTTCAAATACCTTATTGAAATCCGGTAATGCCAAAATAGGTTTCTCTGTTACTTTCTACTTCAACAACTCAAAACTTTTATCTGCTCCTGATGTCCACTTAAAGTCTTTTCTGTCACCTCTCATTGTCTCTGTCATAAGGTTACATACTGGACTGAAATTTCTGATGAACTTCTAGTAGAAACTAGCTAATCCATGAAATGATCTGACTTCTCTAATGCTCTCCAGTGTAGGTCACTCAATGATTGCTCTAACTTTCTCAGGGTCCATCTTTAATCCTTTCGCAAAAATCACATATCCCAAGTAAAACAACTCTTCCTTCATGAAACTACTTTTCGTTATGTTTATCAGCAACTTCTCTTCTCTCAACCTCTACAATACTTGTCTCAGGTACCACAAATGCACTTTTTTTTCTTACTAAAAATTAGAATATCATCCAAGTATACAATAACAAACTTACACAGGAATTTCCTCAAAAATTCATTCATCAACCTCATGAAAGTACTCGGTGCATTTGTCAACCCAAAAGGCATCACTAACCACTCATACAATCCTTCATTTGTCTTAATAGTAGTTTTTTATTCATCTCCCTCTCTTATTCTAATCTGATGGTATCCACTCTTCAAGTCTATCTTTGTAGAATATTTTTCTCCACTCAAACAATCCATAATGTCATCCATCCTAGGCAAGGGAAATATATACTTAACTATGATCTTATTGATTGCTCTAAAGTCTATACACATTCTCCATTCTCCATATTTCTTTGGTGCTATCACTACATGCACTACACAAGGGCTCAAGCTTTCTCTGATCAAACCTTTTCTCAACAACTCTTGTATCTATCTATTCAATTCTTCATTCTCTGTTGGTGTCATTCTATGTGTTGCTTTGTTAGGCAAACTAGCTCTAGGTATAAGATCCATGTGATGACTGATACTCCTGATTGGGGGCAATCCTTTAGGTACATTTTCTGATGTCTTCATACTCTATAAACAACTCAGTTATCTCCTCTGGTTGTGATTCTTCCATATATGTCTTTAGGGTTTTATGCTTCTTAGGGATCAAAGCATAACACATATTCTCATGTTTCAAACCATCTAGAAATTTCTTTTCATCTACTAAATATATTCTAGCATTCCCACATACTTCACTCTTAGGATCATCTTCCAAAGGAATCAAAGTAATTCTCTTTCCATTTGATGTTATCTAGTATATGTATTCTTTATCCCATCATGTATAGCTTTTCTATCATACTGCCAAGGTCTACCCAACAAAATATGGCATACATCCATAGGCATAATATCACAAAAGACTTCATCGTGATAAGATCCAATATGAAATTTCACCAAACATTGTTCACTCACCAGTACCTTATGATCATCCTGAATCCATGCTATCTGATATGGCTTAGGGTGTTGTAATCTTTCCAACTTCAGCTTAGTCACCATCTCCTCTGAAACTAGGTTATCAGAACTACCACTATCAATTATAACTTTACAACATTTACCTCCTGATTTGCATCTGGTTCTGAATAAACTTTTCCTCTATGGTGGTTCTTCATTTGTATCTACTTGAAATAGTACTCTCCTCATGACAAGTGATTCTCCTTTCTTAGGTTTACCAATCGAACTAGGTGATCCAATAGGTTCTTCTAGACATAGGTTGTTCTTCCATTGTTCTTTGTTCTCTTGCTTGTACTCCCTTGATTACATTCAAATGCTCTATGTCCTTCACCTCCACACTTAAAATAGGGTCCTCTGAATGTTCTCCTATCAGGTCCTCTTCCTTCTCTTATGTATCATTCACTCTGGTATGAATCAGAGTTTCCTCTGCGGTAGAAAGTTCTATCATCCCTCTGCTATGCATTGTTGTCTTTGTCCTTCTTGAATGTGCTTTCTAGTCTGTTCTACTCTGCATATGATCTTTCTCCTCTGGAAAATGTTCTACCTCTCTACCTCTAATCATGCATCTTGTTTAATTTTTCTTCAACTTTTAGGGCAAATTGATATGCTTCTTCCAATGTTGTCATCCTTACTAAACTCAATTCCTCTTGAATGTTCAATCTCAGTCCATTGATGTATCTAGCCATTTTCTCCTTGCTTGCTTCACTATGTCTTGTCCTAAAGATCATCTTATGAAATTCTTCAGTCTATTCCTTCACATATTTCTCGTTTTGTCTCAAGTTTTGCAATCTCTTCAATAGTTCTAACTCATAGTCAGGAGGTATAAACTGATTCTTCAATTTTGTCGCCATTCTATCCCACTTTGTAATCTTCTCTTTTCCTCTTCTATTTCTATCCAACTGAACTTCTTTCCACCATATAGCAGTATGTCCTTTCAACATTGTCTTTCCAAATTTCACCTTCTCTAGATCTTCAATTTCTTCATAATCAAAGTATTCTTCTAGGTCATTTATCCAATCAATCAGTTCCTTTAGATTCAAATTGCTAGTGTAATTTGGTACATCAATTCTAGGTCTTTTTCCAATCTTCAAAATAACTTGCAACATATTGACTTGATCTGATTCTTCTTCTTCATCTCCTAGGGTTACTTCATTTTGATTAGTGGATTAAAATTCTTCCTCATCACTTTCAACATTAGGTCTAGGTGTCAATCCTCTTCACCTATCTTCTTCAACAGCATCCAAGCAAACTCGCATTATTTTCATCATCTCCATCATCTCATCCATTCTTCTAGCCATTGTACCAATAACAGGGATTCTAGTCAGTGGCATCCCTTCCTCGGATCAAGTATAACTGCCTCAAATTCAGCGATCGAGCTACAAGGGGACAACTGTCTCACAATTGACAGTCGGTTCACAACACAAGTAACCTACCTCAGATTCAGTAATTTTTTCATAGCAAGACTTTACGGAGTTTCTTCGACAACTTCAATCAATTCACTTCCAAAGATTTAAACTTTCACTCTGATACCACTTGGTGCAGTCACAGTTAAAAGGGTCCACAAGGTGAATTGTCCAGACCGTGCAGTTAGAGTAAACACAATGGAAACAACCCAAAGATATAAAGAAAATGTTGATTTAGTCATTCAATATATCATAGAATTGAAATACAATCTTTCCGGCCACATGTGGGCTTGCAGTTAGGGCTCACAGGCCTGATTTCATAGTTACAAAATATGCACAAGATATAGCTTTGAAGCTCCTTCGCAAAGAATTCAAACTATAAACTATCTCTTAGTAATTCACTCCTTTCCTAGGCATCTATTACATCAATTTATATCATCTCTAGAACAATAGGTTCCTCCTTGTCAGCCAAGGAAGGTCACAAATTCTAATGAAGAGCTATAACGTGTGTACATGAATAGGTCAGACCTAATTGAATAGAACTCCTTCGCAAATGAATGGATTGATGTACGGATCTCAGGGAAGGTCAGCCACAACCCAAACAACATTGAATGATGTGTCATTTAGCTCCATAAGTTGTGAAATACTCCGCAAGTCTTCTCCTTTAGTTGATTGTCTGAGACTGTTAGGATGCTCTGTTCTAAGAAAAATAGTCAGTCTTCTGATAGCGATAACTTTCTGGTACCTGATCCAAATGATCTAAAATTTGGATATGATGTGCATGAATGTGTCTAGATGCTAAGTCCATATCCACAAGGTCTGAAAGGAAACTGTGGCAGAATGTGGACCAAGATACAGAAACTGCTACTGATTGAACATAACTAGAAAATGAAAAGAAAACAAACTGAAAGGCAAATGTTTTTGGTTGATGCAAGATTGCTCTTGAACCAAGGATACTCCTGCATCAAAACCTGATGAGAACACTCCACTTTCCTCAACCTCAAGGATTTTTCAATAGTGGTTTGAAGACCTACTACAATCTCTTCTTGAATTTTGCAGTTCTTAGATTTTTGCCCCTTCTTGCACTGCCCCTGTGAGGATCCTCCTGAAATCAAAGACAACCTTGTTTGGTTGATACCGAGAACAAATGGGTTAAGAGGGACTGAGTCCTCTTGGAATATATCCTCTACCAGATCATCACTAAAGTTATTCTAAAAATTATGAGAAGCACCATACAGCAAGACACTCAACTCTTTGTTTGAAACTACCATAGTTGAAACAAATAGTTCCTGGCCCCTCATAGAAAATTTCTTTATTCCATTCCCCTACAAATGGAAAAAGCTTAATGAATTTGGGGAAACCCTTCTTAACATCAAGAAGGACACAAACTCTTGTAACATCTTCTTCCTGGGAGAGATGCAAGACATCTTTGGATTGAAAATACCTAGGGATTCCCCAATGAGCTTCAGAATCCTATTCTCTTTGTATTCTACGAGTAGATTTCTTAGCCTTATCCAGAAAGATGCAAAAGAGAGATCCAATACAGAGGTATCCAAGTTGGGTTGCCAAGGCTACAAGTATAATCCTACACCATCAAAGACCCAATCATTCTTTTGTAGAACATCATCTCTATCCCTTTGGTCTGGAAAGATAATAGTAAAAAAACCCTTATCTGACTAGAATAAGTCCAAATTCTTGGGCCAATTAGAATCAATCCATTTGGACAACTCTAAATTGGAGGAAGACTTTTTCCTACATTTTCCAATGAGATCCGTTTCTCCAAAGGTGTTGACCCTTGAGCCAAGAAGCTCCTCAGGATGAGGATTTGAGGCTCCAAATTCTGATTATGCCCATCTCCTAGTTTTTCCAAATGGAGATATTTCAATGTTTCTGGCCACACGAGAATCTTTCTCTGTGCCCTCAAGGGCCCCTAGGTACTCTATGAGAAAGACTCTTGAACTGACCAAAAGAACATTTCTGGGACATTCTGTTGACATTACCTAAACCCCTCCCTTTCTTCCAGGATAATGAAGAATAGGACCAGACCAATCGGTAACAAGTAGGTCCTTATCAAACTTACTGAAAGGCAGTCACAGAGGTTCAAAGTACTTTCTCAGGAAGCAATGGCCATGGGAAAACTTCTCAACCCTGTAAAAGGAAAAGGAGTCCCACCTTCTTGGAAACCCCCGAAGTCTCTGCATTTTGGGAGGTCACTCTTACGCCTAAAATCTCTAATATTTCTACATGATGTATCACTATTGAAGACTCTGTCATCTTTAAATACCCTTTCCTCCCTCAAATCTCAAAACTCCCTATAGTCTTTGTCTCCTCATAGATCTATGTCTACTCTGTAATTGGTATATCCCTCTTGCAACACGTTCTCTCTTTGTTTGACCTACCTAGCACACAACATTTCCACCTTGTAGCTTTTCAAGATGAAAACTATTACTAGTATTGTTGTTAAATTTATGGCTCCCTCTATAAATGGGTGCTAGTGTTGCATTCTCAACCCCCAAGAAGGTTGTTTTCTCAGAACAAAACCAGGCATTTGGGGTGGCTCGCTCATAATGATGAAGGGCCTACTTCCAAGTCTTAGCATAGGGATGACCACTGAAACCCATATTCATTTTTATTTTATAATCAATAGTCACTAAGGATGCCATAGAAATAAAACCTGTTCTTTTTTACAATTCCTTGCTCTTATCATTTCATTTTCAGTCATTCACTGATTGAAATTTTTTTTCTTCCCTTCTCCACCAAAGTCTTTTGAAATATTATAGGTATGCAAGTTTAATAATATTTAAAGCTTTATTACATATTGAATATGAAATGAATTGTTATTTACAAATTTTCTTATAATATATACATCTTTTTAGTTATGTAGTGGTGGATTATAAGACAACACATGGTTATATTAGGATAGATAAAATGAGGTTCTTGTATTATTGATGAGTATGAATAAATACACCTAGAGATTTTAAACCAAGGATTATTCATGATTTTGTTATAAATGCACTATAGCTAATTGGAAAATGCAATGCTCAACATCATTTTTATGTGGATGAGTTTATTGTATCATGCTTATTTTATGTGGATAAGATAAAGATGGAATCTTTGAAGATGTTCCTTTAATATCTTTTTGATTATGATCACATTTTAGATTAGTTAACAAAAGTGCAAACATTAATGCAAATGTAAATTTGACTAGTTTTAGATTGTATTATTTGTATAATATAAACATTTTTATCTCTACATTGTGTTAGGAGATGCTTTTTAGTAAATGTAGATGAAATAAATTCTTATAAGGTAAGATGAATCTATTTGTTTCATTGCATTGAAGAGAAAATAAATTAAAAATACTAGAAAAGGTGAGGGAATTGTGTTTCTAAATGGTTTATTAGTGGTATAGAAAATTGTGTTTGATGCAAGTAAAAATTATACAATGGGGTTCATTTTGTTAAAAATAAATCTCACAACAAGGTCTATCATTATAGCCACATTTTGCAAGGATAAGGCAATAGAATCCATAATGTTCAATCTAGATGTAGAATATCACAAGAAAACATTATAGGTTATGATTAAGCAAGTTGAATTGGTTGATTCAATTTCATTTATTTACATGTACAAATTTACACAATGTACAAATTTACATGATAATGCATATTCTCTTATTTATTTTATGCCTTTATCATTTTTATATGTTTATAGAATCATACAACATTTATTTTATTGCATTACAGATATCATGTACATTTTTATTGATTATATTGATGTAAATATATTAGATTTTTTATAGTTATTGGGATGTTTTAAAGCAATGTACTATATTGGTTCTGAACTATACATTTTCTAAATGATACAATATCCAAATATTAAATGGATTACATTCCATAAATTAATATTATTGGTCTATAAATTGAAAATGTACATTTGGATTTTCTTTAAAAATGAAAACTAGGTTTTCATCTTGCAAAGGAATGCATTAACAATGTCCCAATTTAAATGTTAGAAGGATTTGCTAAATTCAATTAATAGATTTAAATGAGGCTTAGATACAGTATGGAGACATCATTTAAAGCACAGGGAAGGAGAGGGATGCTCTAATTGGGCAAGGACATTGATCATTAATAGTACGTTAGTGAAGCATGATCAAAGGTTTATCTTGATATGCAACCAATGGATAGTATCTCCTTCAACATCAAGATTGGATCTACATATCAAATCGGCGAGCTACTCACACATAGCAAATCCAAATCCCCTATCTCATTGCAAGAAAATCCAACTGGATGGCGGCTGAACCTGCCTCTTAATTTTAATAGGATGGTCCTAGATAGGAATTCACCTTACCATGACATCTTGATAAGGACAGGGATTAAATAAAGAAGGGACAATGTTGAAGGGAACCGTTAATGGCCACATGAGTTGTATCGAGAAAGGATTTATATCCATTATTATAGATGCTAGTAATAACTAAAGAATGACACCTTCTCAAGAATGATAAAATTGCCTAGCATAGATAAAGGGAAGATTTAAGATTTCTCTGTTAATATTTATATCTCATAGGATATAAATAAGAGTATTGTAGTTCAAACAATTTTTCATGACATGTTTTCTATTGTTATTTCATTTCTTTCTTGTAGGTACCGTCAAAGGAGAATGACAAGACCAATCATCACCTACTATTCCCTGTTATGTAGTGGGAATCTTAGATTAGAGGGAGGGTGAAGATAATGGACTTGAATCAGATTGTAGACTCTGATTGCACGATGGTCCAATTTGCAGTCTAGAATATTTGTGGGCAAAAGTGGCTTTAAGGTTCAGAGGACAGGATTTTACATTGGTCAGATGTAGTCTACACACTCTTGTTGAATATTATAGACATTGTCTAAGATGGGAACCTTTGTGCATGCAATTGTGACGAGGCTTATATTCGACTATCTCTATAGTTTGGAAAGGTGGAGACCAGCTTTGCAAGGATATGATATGATGAAGGGGAAGCCATGGTGGGGGCCTATTTCCAATTAAATCTCTTAGAACTTTGTCAGCAACCAAATGTGTTTATAAGGCCATGCAGAAAGGATTGACATGTGGATGCATCAGTGGTCTTGACAGAGCTCTTAATGGGCATAGCCATAAATTCTCTAAGCAGATGACAACCAAGTGTAGGGATGTCTTCACTTTAATTTGCTTCCTTAGGATGCACGCCCCAAACTAGGCACGTCATCTTCCTAAGGAGATTGCAAATGTTGATGATTTTCCTCCACAAGATGGAGAGAATGAGCCAATCAGCCAAGTCAGGCTGACTATGATAGGGATGAGCTCAGTTATGCCAATGGATGTGCAAGGAAAAGACTACAGGACAAGGGAGGGGGAGAGGGAGAGGGAGAACATGTAGTCATGGATCCTCCCTCATCCCAATGGTACATCGAGGGTGGCTAGTGACTATTTCATTTCTTTTTCTTTTTCAGGCTCTACAATTTGCATATGATAGGTGTAAGGTGGTAGAGTCTTTGATCAAGGCTAGTATAGGGTCATTTTGTATGTTTTATTGATATATGTTTGAGTAGACTCGAGATGGCCTCCATCATTTTAATGTAAATAGATTATTATATTTAATATATAATAGTCACATAATGAATATTTCTTTGTTAGACTATATGAATTACATGTTGACAGTGATTAAGGGATCTGATAGTGATTTCAGTTGTTGCCCTTGTGCATTCAGATAGGGGGAGCTTTCCAGTTTTATCTTTTATCCATGGCACTTGAGTTTTTAGATATTGTGGTTGATTTTCTTGGCATGTTACTAGCATGCTCTGTTGCTCTATGACACTTGATATGCAATTGATATGCTCTATTTAGTTGACAGTGCTCATATCTCTCATGTTTGGCATCTTCAGTTGTTGTCCTTTATATGCTCATTTACAGTATTGACAATGTAGTTGTATCTCAGGCCATTCTTGATGTTTATACTCCATGGAATAGTCATGGTATGATTTACAATCTCTGTTTTTGCTTCTCATTTCAATAGCATGTTGGCTTTTGATTTCTGATCTTTTCTTGAGGCATTGGCACACTTCTTTCTCCCTTTGTCTTTGATGCAAAAAGGGGTAGAGAGAGTTGTGTTTTGCCATCAAGGACAAAGGGGGAGTTTGTTGCCCTCTTAGGTTGTTGTCCTTGATGACAAATACACAAACTCTTAGGTTTGTGGCACATGACAGTTGGATCATGACAGTTGGCATTGGTATTGGTGTTCATGATGTTCTTTCATGTTCTTGATGATGTTCTTGGTAATAATCATAATGTTGTTCACTTGGAGAGACATCAATCATGTTGGTTGTGGCACTTACTATGCTCTATAGGCAGTTGGAATTTAGCTTGTAATGTTGATAGAGGTTATTGGTTCTATATGGTAATAGTAATGGTATGGTACTATGATGATGTTATGATAGTTGGCACATGCTCTCATGATCACATGATGATATTCTCATGATGACAATATAACAGTATGATTTTTGATGTTGTATTTTGATGCTCATGATGTTCCATTCTTGTTGTTACATTCACATGGCTATGGCATATGATATCATATGGTATTCTTGATGTTCTATATTTTTCCATACTGTGATGATAGTTGGTTTGATATGGTAAGATACCTTGGTGACAATTGGTATGGTATCCTTGTTGTTACATATGAAATACTTGAAGTTCTTCATGCTTTACCTACAAGTGTATGTTGATTATGGCACTTTCTATGTTCTACAAGTGCATCATTGGTTTTTATTCTCTGTTGGCATTGGTTTCATATTAATGGGAAATCTTTGGTTTCCATGGTATACAAGTTTAGTGGTCTTGTGACTGGTGTTTTAGTGGACTTATTTTTTCTTTTTTGTTCCACTAGACATTATAACCTCTTCTATATTATGAGACATTGCAAGATCATGACATGAGACAATGCAAGGTTATGCCAAGGTCTTAAAGTCTTCATTTAACATATCATTTTTGATGTGGTTAGAATCACTAAGGAGACATCATATTAAGTTTCATTATTTGATGAGAATTATTTATTTGTTATGGTTTGAAAATCTTTGAAAAGAAAAACTCATTGTCAAGAATTTAAGTGGTAACCTGCTAAGTAGGTATCGGGATAGATTTGACAAGTTTATGAGTTTCACAACAGGTGAAAAGTTAAAGTTAGTGTTTATTTGTGACCGGGTCCTTTAGGGCACATAGGAATAGTTGGTCAACAAAGAAATATGGAATGGTTTTGTTGAGAGTTCATTTTACAAAAAGAAACTTTGATTTATACTTCTCTCGACCTAGGGTTTCAAATTTATGCAAGATACTTTAGATTTTTGTCATGATTTCAAAGAAATCTTTGGGATTTGATAGTGCTGACTATCAGTGGACTGAGCTTGTTCATTTTTTATTGCTTCTTTTGACTCCAAGTCATAGAAAAAATGTTTTACTTGTCATCTCATCAGGTGATATTATTCCTTTTTTATTTACAGGTTCATTCTTTGGTGATTGAAGTTTTCTAAACTATTACAGTGAAGAGAAAGAAAAAAGAATCTACTATTTTTTTGTTGCTTGATTCTTATGATGAAGTTCTTTGGTTGAGGGACTGTCTTTGTTGTGCCCTTGTGATTTCTTGCTCAGGTTCTATCTTGACAATGTAATTCTTTTTGTTGAAGAATCCTTTGACCTGAGAGGTCACATTGTCATATATTCTCAAAATTATCCTTATTGAAGCTTAGGGGTTAACATGTCTTTTAGTTATAAGTTGAAGACTGCAGTGATTATCATTTCATTCATTGCTTATCTTTATGTTAGAAACCGATAGGTTTTTTAGAATGGCTATACAGTTTCTAAACTTTGGTGAAGGGTTTACAAATTCTTGTTACACCCATGGTTAGGGTTTGACAATTTGACTCTACCCTAGGGTTTATCATCATGAGTATTGAGGATAATGGTTTTCTGTTTTGGCATTTACAATTTATCAAAGCTTTCTTTATTTCATTGTATAGTATTGATATGATATGTGGTTAAGAACTTGTTGTTACAAGACTCAACTATGGTTAAAGTTTTTTATTTCAAAGGTTTTGTATAAGGTTGTCATGGGTCTATCCGATTATACATTTGTGATAGTTATTTGTGTAGTTGCAAACTACCTGAGATAGTTGAAAAAGTTTAGTTATATTCTCAAACTGTTTAATGAGAGGAAGAAGACCTGGTGAAATTGTATAAAAAGGGCATTATGTAAACATATGTTGTAAGTTTTGATGATGAGTATTAACTACACTATCATTAAGGTTATACCAGTATGTTAAGAGAATATTCTTGAGTTGTTGTATTGATGCTTGAGTCTCAAATAATGAGACAGTCAAGAAGTGAGCTTTAGTGAAACCGAGTAACCCTCTTTATTGTTTCATATTATTCATTGTATTGATTGAAATAGCTAGTGAGGCACAAACAACCAGTGAGGCACAAACAGCTAGTGAGGCATAAACAACTAGTGAGGTAGTGAAATGTATAAACTAGTGAGGCATTAATGCAAGTGAGTGAGACACTTTATTGTAGCTAGTGAGGCATTTCGAGTGGTTTTTATTCCCCGAGAGGGTTTTCCACTCAAGACAATATTTGTGTTATGGGTTGTTATTATTATTGATGTGTTTGATCCTCATGTTCATTTGCTTATCATGTGTCATTCAATTTTAAAGTTATCCTAAGTTATTTTGGTTTGTACGAACACATATTCATCATATATCATTGTTTGAAATGATATTCTTTGCTCACCCTCATTATGGTCAATCAAACTTTACAAGTTAATCTCTATATGTTTGTGTCTGATGTTCATGAGTCAATGTTTATCATAGATTGTTTCATAATATTATGTTGATGCATTCTTGACATTGATCTGTCAGTTTTAGTTGTCATGATACCTATATTAACTTAATCAAAGCTATCATGATGTTCATAGTTAATATGATGCTTCATATCCATTCAATAGAAGTTGCCTTTGTTTCAAAGTTTTGAAAGATTATTTCAAGGTCTCAAGGTCTTGTTAAAATTAGTATACCACTGATTCACCCCCCCCCCTCTCAGTGGTATTGTACTCCAACAGATCATTGGGGTACCTTGGCAGTCTGTATGGGGCTTTATCAAAGACCATTACCTTGATGTAGGTGAAGGCCTTGAACTGAATATACCAACAACCCCATCAGACTATTTCATCTACAACCTCCACTGATAACGTCTGAGAGTAATCATTTTCCAAAACTCTAGTAACAGTGAAGACAAAGGCATCATTTAGTTGATGCAGTAATGTTTCAAACTCTCCTTTAGCTCAAATTGTGGGAAGTGATGATAAACTAAGGTTCCCCCTTATCAAAGGGATCATATATGTTGAAGCCTAGGAAAGCCAGATTAGTAAGCCAGGAGGTAGACCAGTGAAGACAAAGGCATCATTTAGTTGATGCAGTAATGTTTCAAACTCTCCTACAGCTCGAACTGTGGGAAGTGATGATAAACTAAGGTTCCCCCTTGTCAAAGGGATCATACATTTTGAAGCCTAGGAAAGCTAGATTAGTAAGCTGGGAGGTAGACCAAGTATGATGTCATGTAAAACTCTTTGGTCTCCACTACCTTAGAAAGTTGATCATCTAATTTGTTACTTATAACTATGGCCCAATCAATCCTCTTCCCATTGAGAATATTTATGCAGTAATGACACATCCATGGGTGCTAGTTCTCAACAAAGACAAGCCAAAAACCCTACTAAGAAGAGTGATAAACCTCTTACCATCATCTTTGAATTCACTTCTTGGTTGTACGGGTGTCATTTTCAGTGGGTGATTCCTCTAAGTTACCAATACATGTTGGTTCATATAAATGGTAGCTTTTCTTGTCCTACTATTGTGGAAGGTCAATGTTGTGTTCTATGTTATTTTCTAATATTCAACATATGTAGGAAGGCCAAAGACCCTCTTAATCACATCAGGAGAAATATCCAACACAACTTGCCCTATTGGCCCTATGATCTTCTTACTCCCTTATTTATACCTTTGAGCACATGTAATTACATGTTTTGAACATTTTAAGTGTTGAAATACATAGGACAACTGAGAAGGGGGGCTAAATCAGTTGTCACAAAAACTTATCTTCATATGAATATCAAACCATCAATTACATAATTACAAATAATCAGATTTAACCATGAAAGCATGAAACCATAGACTTAATCATAATCACACATTCAACACATGAGACACCATATTTTTACATGGAAAACCCTATAAGGGAAAAACCATGGTGGGTGTCAGCCCATAGAAATATATGAGTTATAACAATATCGAAAAATAGAGGCTCGCTACCTATAAGGCTCACTGCCCAAATTGCTCACTGCAAAGAATGGCTCACTGCCAAAGGGTGGCTCACTGCCAAGGGGTGGCTCACTATCAAAAATGGTGAACTGATTAAGTAGCATCTACTCCATGCCTAGGTTTAGTTCCATTGAAGCACAATATAACTT
Source organism: Cunninghamia lanceolata (assembly GCA_027924645.1). Classification (NCBI taxonomy): domain Eukaryota; kingdom Viridiplantae; phylum Streptophyta; class Pinopsida; order Cupressales; family Cupressaceae; genus Cunninghamia; species Cunninghamia lanceolata. Next base: position 3,185,689 of record BSBN01000665.1, read on the forward strand.
CTCTTCTCTGCTCTTTCACACCTTTGCACTTATCTCTCCATTTTCGTACACTCTACATCATTTTTGCAATTACATTAAAAGTTTTTATACAAGTCATCAACCTTGGAATGTACATCAAGGTCGGCAATACATTCATCAACTGTTGGAACAATCTCTAAGGTCAGCATTACAAAAACATACATAGAAATAGGTCTAGACCTAATATAGAAATTAGCTAATGGAAAGATGTATAGATGTATGTTGATCACGCCATGCCTTAGATGGGACTCAAACATAATTCTTCACACCATGATATGCTTCTACAATCTTCAAGGCATCTCTGTAAATGATGAAATCAACCAGGTTGGCCAAGACTGGTGAGAACACTAGATCTGCTAAGAACATTCTTCATCCATGATCCAATTTTCTCTTTGCGGACCAATCCAAGAGTAGGAACACGATCATGAGACATCCACAAGCACATTGTAATCACTAGGAACAACCACACGATCTCTAACCACTTTGTCAAGAAGATTCTTCAAACCGGAGCACAAGAACAACATTGTCAACCATTGTCATAAGGAAAGGATAGCTTGCGGACCACCAAATCATGATCCATTAGAGTTGAAGGCACATAACATCAAATTAGACTTAACTCTAGAACTGTAGACCAAAATACTTCAATGCGGAGGAATGCGGAGCATAACACTTTTTCCCTGTCACCACCAAACATGCAAGAAAAGTAGTTTTCACTCTAGTGAACATAATTCACTCAAATCTTCATACCGGAGGCTCAAACTTAGAATATAACATTTTCAGATAGACTTCTAAATAAATTCCAATCATACAGGAAATGCAAAGCAATCTTCTGGACTATTCTTTTGTATGCAATACACTGTTTCCACTGCAACTCATTGTTTCTACTGGAGGAGCTAATTTTATCAATATCCTCAACATCAAGATCATAAGCAACCAACAAAATAGGAGCACAATTAACATCAATGACAACATAGATATGTTGACATCAATGACAACACTGATTAGGCACATACTTGCAACAATCTCCCCCTTTGTCATTGATGACAACATATGATGTGAAAAGCTGAAAAGACCATCAAGACAAGATTCTCCCCCTTTCTTGACACATCTACATTCTTTCTCTACCTAAGTTTTTCACATGATTTCTCTCCCCCTTTGACATCAATGGAGAAGGGCACATACTTGCATTCTACTGCTTTGATCCAAATGAACTATTACCAACACATCTAGCTACTCCCCCTGAGAGGTAGCTCTCAAAACATTAATCTAGATCAAAGAATGAGACTTTGGGCATGACTAGACTGATGCATTCCCATGCATCTTAGTTTAGGGTAGGAGGGGTAATGACCCCTAACTTTTCTTTGAGATACTCAAAAGTATCCTCCGGTGGAGGTTTGGTAAAGATATCTGAAATCTAATCTTTTGTGGACACATATTCCATCTTTACTTCATTCTCTATCACCTTTTCTCTTAGAAAGTTATACCTTATAGATATATTCTTTGTTCTTGAATGCATCACTAGATTCTTTAAAATATTTATAGCACTTGTATTATCACAGAAAATTGCAACTGGATCTTCATACACAACTCTTATGTCTTTCAAGGTCTACTTCATCCATAACACTTGAGTACACCAACATGCTATTACAATATATTTTTCTTATGCATTTGACAAAGAGATTGAATCTTGTTTCTTTCTCAGCCATGAAACCAATCTATTACCAAAAAAGAAAGCACCTCCACTTGTACTCTTCCTATCATCAACATGTCTGGCCCAATTAGCATCTATATAAGCACTAAGAGTGAAATCATTATCCTTTGGATACCATAAGCCATGATCTAGAGTGCCTTTTAAATATCTCAAGATTCACTTTACTGCCATCACATGTGATTCTCATGTATCTACTTGAAATCTTGCAACAAGACAAACTGCATGCATAATATTAGGTCTTGTTTGAGTTAGATAAAGCAATCCTCCAATCATGGATCTATACTTTTTCTGATCAGTCTTGGGTGATTCATTAGTTTTTCTCAATTTGTAGCCAGCCACCATGGGAATACATTAGAGTCTTCCATACCAAACTTCTTTAACAACTATTTCACATACTTAGATTGAGATATGAAGATTCCTTTATCTGATTGATTGATTTGCAGACCCAGAAAGAAATTCATCTCACCAAACATAGACATCTCAAACTCTTTTTGCATTTCACCAGCAAATTTTATACACATACTTTCATTTCCTCCAAAGATTATATCATCAACAAAGACTTCAACAATCCAAATTTCTTCACCATTAATCTTGAAATAGAGATTACTATCAGCAATTCCTTTACTACATCCTAACTTCAATAAGTACTTGTCCAACCTTGCATACCAGGCTTTAGGTGCTTGCTTGAGTCCTTACAATGCTTTCTTCAACCTGCATACCATATCACCTTGATCTAATTGTTGAAATCCTTCCGGTTGCTCAATGTAGACTTCCTCTTCCAACTCACCATTTAGAAATACAGACTTCACATCCATCTGATACACTTTGAAATTTTTGTGAGCTACAAATGCCAAAAGCATTCTAATTACTTCAATTCAAGCTACTGGAGCAAAAGTCTCTTCAAAATCTATTCCTTCAATTTGAGATTATCATTTGCCCACAAGCCTTTCTTTATTCCTTACAACTTCTCCATTTTTATTCAACTTATTCCTGAAACCCCATTTGGTTCCAATAATATTTTGTCAGTAGGTCTGTTGATGATGATGTTAGTCAAAACAACAAGAGACAAAATTCACAAAGAACTTTGTCTTATCTTGAAGAATATGGAGAATATTTAGAAAATAGGTCTCAATTCCAAGTTTATGATAATCAGGTCATGATTGTGTTGGACTCACTCAAGGTTCAATGTGAAGTTGTTTGTTCAAGGGGTCTTACATGATTTAAATGTTCATTACTAGCAATTGTCACTCATTCTTTCCAATGAACCTCAAATACTTCTAAAGATGTCAATCCTTTGCAAATATTTGGAACTTTCAAGTCAATCTTTGCATGAATTTCTAGAAATAGACTATATATCTCAAACTTTATGAAAATTGTCAAAAGATCTTTAGCATTTCCATATATTTACCAGAAGCTATAATAATTTCTTTAGATGACTGCATTTTAGTTATTTATTTAAACTATTGGTAAAAGAAAGATAAAATATAAGGTTAGAGACATGATCTTAAACAACTATAATGTTCTATTACTCATATGGACAAATTTTGATTACCTTCGACAATTCAGAAACAAATAAACTCTTATATGTTAATCCAGATCATTTCACGAATTCACATAGAGAATTGCAATCTTCAAGGAAATATATTAGCCAAAACACAGAAATCAAATAACACTCTGGAATAGATGCAGAAATTCAATTTTTATATTCACTGATATATGGTAGCCATTTCACATTTACAATATTTCATGACTTCAACTTTTTGAATATATCAACAATATCTTTAAAACTTATAGATGTTTTTCAGATATAGCAAGTAAACAGGATGTTCCTCATATTCCTTACTACATACACAAGCAAAATTCTTGTTCAACTCCCAATGCTCAAAGTATTTTTACCAATCACTTCTCTTGCAAATTTTCTAGTAACTTTTCTATGACAGCCGTGTGTGTTAAAATATGACTATCAAAGATCTCTATATAGACTAAGATCCCCATGTTACGATTACAAATATCACCGATGATCCAATGATGCTAGTTGTCACTCCCAAAATATCTTAGAAGAATATTCCTTTCTAAGTGCAAAGATGCCTTTTAGAATCTTTTGAAATATTTGACCTTAACTTTGACCATTCACTAGTAAAAAATCATAAATAGAGTACAACATGAAACAAATAATGAACAAGCACCCTAATCACTATCCCTGGCATCTTCTATCTGTATATTCCCCTTCTTCTTGCTCATGTGATATGTAAATCTTTCAGTTATGGTGGATATGGATGCATGACTCATTCTCTGAGATGCATCCCATGTATATTGTTGCATCTACATGATTGTCTTTAATACTTGTGCTCTGTTTTCTCTATCTTCCCCTCTTTTATGATACTTTTTGATCTTTGTACTTAGCTCCACTATCCTTTCCATTACATCTTCATCTGATTTGTTCACAAGGTCATCAATACATGGCTAGAATCTATCCTTAAACTCCTTCATGGTTGTATCCACATCATATACTTGCACTTGGGGGCATGGATGCTTAACCAAATGTTCCACTATCTTCACGTGTTTCTTTAACAAATCTTGAGCAGTCCTTTCTAATTCTTGGACATTAACATGGCAGGGACTAAGTATACCCTCTTCAAACTTTAGCTCCATCTTCATTTTAGGGATTTGAAACACAACTTGTAGATTTATAACACCCTCATTTACCAAGAAATGTGTATGTCCTTCCAAAGCATTGAGTTTCTTCAATTCATCTCTATTCTGTAGTATTCTTGCTTGATATTTTTGTATAATGTTAGCACAATCAATGTGTTGTGACAATTGCAAATTGCAATTTTTATTACTTCCTCTAGCCCTTATGAATAAATGCCTTGACAAAGTCCTCCAGCATGTTAGCTTCATACTTTTTATTTTCTATTTCCCCAATCTATTCCTTAGATAAAATAGTCAAATCAGAAGATAAATTTGGTACACTCTGTGCAAGATCAAATATTCCTTGAATAAATTGTTGATACTGGGCAATTTGCCCCTTCAAATCTTTTATTTTCTATTTGTCTTTTCTCATTTTTCTAGTAGTTAATTCAGTCATTTCTTGTAACTCTTCAATATGCTACTCTTGGTTCACATGGCCAATATTCATGCTAATAACATTGTATTCTTCAACACTTATTTCCCCTTTTACTTTATCATCCTGAGGGATTGCCATTTGAATAGTTCTAGCACCAGAGGGATCCCTCTTTATGGTTGACATGGTTCTGACCTTTCCTTTGCCTCTCTTTGTAGCCTCATTAGTAAACAAACTTTTAATATCAATTGGTATACTTGGATTGTTGAATCCTGTCTTACTTCAGATCCAAGCCAAGATGGCACTTCCTTATCCAGATCTACATCTATAGCTTTCTCATTAACTACCTCTTCTTGAGCCCTTTCTATGATTATTTCTTCTTGTTCTTATTGTTGTTGATCATGTTGTTGTTGTGGGGGTAATTGTTGAGGAAGTTGTCATCCATGTTGGACATTCTCTATAATATGTTGTTCTTCACCATGGGGTACCTCAAGATTAGGAACGTCCTATGGTGTCTCTTGTCCTTCATCATCCCCTTGTTCCTCCATCCTAATTGTAGGCACATTTTCTTGATTAACTTCTCCTTGATCAGCTTGTACCTTTCCCATGTCGGTACTCTCTTTTTTCTTCTTCTTGATTTCTTAGTATCTCTTTAGCAACTTCTTTAACTTCTTCCATAATATTCTTTGGCACCAAGTTCTCAAAAGGATCAATCATTTCCACATCTTGTATTGATTGTGTGGTAGCTTGTTGTGATACCCCAGTATCAAATACCCCTATCATGAGAGATGATTTAGGAATTTGTCTATCTTCTTCTTCTTCTTCTTCTTCTCTACTCATCTCAAGGTTGTCATCACTACCCTCATCTTCACCTTCATCGTCATCATCCTCTACATCCTCAATTTTATCTACATCCACTACCTCTACATTTTCCTTAGTGGATGCTTGGGCCATGGATGTGTTTTCTATCATCTCTTTGGTCATTTCTTGTTTGACCAGTTTGAACCCTTGTATTTTCTCTTTTTGGGTATGTTATGTGACTAGGGGATTTTGTTGAGATACATGCGACATTTGAACAATTGGGTCTTGTTGCACATTTGTAGGTGATTGCTCAAGAGTCTGTCCTACGGGCTCAACTGCACTTGATGCTTCTCCTTCTGTAGATGTGACAACTTCTGTAGAAATAGCTATAGTTACCCCTAGTGCATAGGGATCCAATAGTGTAGCTCTTGTATATGCCTTAGCTATTCTAGCTTCCACTATTTGTCTTTTCCTCTTTAAGAAATCATCAAACTTATCATCAACTTCTAAACTCCTCTTTTTACCTTTCTTTGAAAGGGTAACTATTATGCCTTTAGCCTCCAACTCTGCAATTCTCTCTTTTATCCATGAGTTTGAAAGGGATATTACTGATCTTGACATATTGTCAATTGAAGCCTCTTCAGGTTGAGTCCAATCTGGTTCTGCAATGAATTCTTTAGCCACTTTATTTGTACCATAAATAGTATGTAATACCTTTTCATCATCAATCTTTATTTCCTAGGGTAACTCAAGTACTCCCAGTATTCTTATTTGGTCCAATGTCAATCTTTGGTAAGCTCTCTTCTTCACCTTTGCTTCATTATCACAATTAGGCCAATAGTCTTCAATATGAGGCTTATCTTTGAATTTCTTAGTCACAAAACTATATATCCTTCTAAAAGGATCAAATGACCTAGCCAACTCAAAAGTCTGGAAACTCTAATATTGGAACTGTACCTCTGATACTTTGGCTGATTCCTCATTGGCACAAATGTACCTACCAATACTAAATGGAAACTTAATAATACCACTGCCAAATTTTATTTTGTACATTTGATTAATGCTCATTATCTGCCTGGTGAACTCCAACAATACCATCTTATCTGTTGGATGCCTTGGTAATCTAAAGGGTTCACCCGTGAAACCTTCTATTCTGATATAGGTAAAAATAGAAAATTGAATATACCAGGCACTGTGTAAATTAATGGCATTTCGTGCCTACTCTGATAATCTTTTCTCATTTCCTATCAAGATTCTTACCAAATACATGTAAAATACATCATTTACCCTAACATAATTTTGCATTACATTCTTCTCTTGTAGGTCAAGGTAATGATCATACACAAGCGTTTGTCTTGGCACACTTCCTAATGTACCAATCCTATGTATTCTATTTAATTACATGTTTGCTGCACAAGAATATATCACATATGAAGACATAAAGAACATCTTATGTTTGTTCCATCTCATCACTTGTTTGAAAATGGTATTACTGATGGCTTGGGCCCAACGAATTGTCCCTGTCTCTTTTCTAATAAACTAGATCACTAAAAACATCCATGGTTCACACTTACTAGCATCTGCTAATCCCATTATCCTGCTCAACAAAGTGATCATTATGTGAATCTCGTCTTTGAAATCAATCATGTATAATGTTTTTGGTACTCTGACTACTGCCTTTGGCTTCTTATCTGAAGGATACCATTCATAGAATATCACACTTTTGCATGATCCTTCATTATTCTTTAAATCTGCTGCATATTGTTCTTCATTTATTTCCTTCATTTTATCTGTAATCTTTAAGTCAAAAGTCTTAGCTATGCCCTCAACTGATAAATCTACATACACTACACCAATATATACCACCTTCCTAGAATTCATGTCATATCTTTGGATATATTTAATAACTAGATCTCTATCTTGCATTGCTAATGAGAATCCTGCAGCATTATATAACCCCACATCCATTATGTGTTGTTATATGGAGCCTAATCAGACTCAGAGATTAAATTAACCCCACTTTTATTAGTGCAGTTCCCCCCCCCCCCCAAATTCCTACGGGGTCAAGGGGCAGCGTCCCTTGCAGGGCTTTGGGGGCAGCGCCCCTTGCGAGGTCCAGGGGCAATGCCCCTAGCGCGTTCCCTATCACGATATAGGGTGGGATCAAGGGGCAACGCCCCTAAAATCTCACACAGTTTTTTATTATTTTATTAAGGCATCAGGAGGTTTTTTAAAATTAGCCAACATAAAAAACCCTATTTTCTAACTGACAAAAGTTGTGATAAAACAGCTAACGGTTAGGGTTTCCGTTGATTATTATATTGTAGCATTTGCATTGGTATTGAGTTGCAGGGATTGCTAGTTGTAATCAGTTTGATTTATGGATAATAATATTGGACTCTCTGTTTGGTGGATGTAGCCTGAGTTTGGGTGAACCACATTAAAACTTGTCTCTCGCTGTTATTATTTCTATGTATTTCCATTCCTCTATTTAATCTTTACTTGCATTTAATTGATATCTTCTATCAGCTAACCCTAACAAGTGGTATCAGAGTGGGTTGTATTTGATTATCATCTATAGGAAGGTCTCACAGTTGAGTGGGAACAATGGTGGATGAGGGTAAATTGAAGGTTGATAAATTTAACAGGTAGAATTATCAGTTATGGAAGATGTAGATGGAGGATTACCTTTATCAGAAGGATTTATGGAGGCCATTGGAAGGAGTATCCAAGAAACTGGTAGGAATGATGGATGAAGATTGGGAACTTTTGGATAGAAAGGCACTGGGAACCATTTGGTTGTGTCTAGCACCATCTGTGGCATTCAATATAACAGAAGCGAAGACAACAAGTGAACTGATGAAAGATTTGGCTAAATTGTATGAAAAACCCTTAGTCTCAAATAAGGTATTTCTCATGAAGTGTTTGTTTAATCTGAAAATGATTGAAGGTGGATCTATGAAAAATCATTTAAATGAGTTTAATATGATTGTCTGTCAGTTAACTTCTGTAAAAGTGAAATTTGATGAAGAGGTGAGGTCTCTCTTGGTTTTATGTTCTTTGCTAGAAAGCTGGAATAGATTGGTAATAGCTGTAAGCAACTTTGTCTCTGGTTCAAACACTTTAAAATTTGATGATGTTGTTGGTGTTATCCTTAGCGAGGAAATGTGACGAGAAAGCTTAGGAGGGTCCACATCAAGTAGTGTTTTGAATGTAGAAAGCAGGGACAGATCAAAGGAGAGAGGAAAAGGTTTTGGAGGTCATGGGAAGTCACGAGGAAAATCAAAAGACAAGAGATCTAAATCCATAGGATAGAAGGATTGCTGGTACTATGGGAAACCAGGTCTTCTAGAGAAAGATTGATGGTCTAAGAAGAATAAAGGAGACAAACAAGAAGGCAATAAGGAGGCAAATGTGGTGAGTAATAAATCTGAAGATGATGCTTTGATTCTTTCCCTAGATAATGCTGATGATTCATAGGTTTTAGATTCAGGGGCCTCATTTCATTCTACGTCCCATAGAAGTTATTTTCTTGATTATGTCCAAGGGGATTTTGGGCTAGTTTATTTCAGAGATAACAAATCCTATCAGATTGTTGGAAAGGGAAGAATTAAGATTAAGTTGTTGAATGGGAATTATTGGCTACTACAAGAGGTAAGGCACATTCCAAGGCTCAGTAGGAATCTAATTTCAGTAGGGCAGCTAGCTGAAGAAGGTTGCATTGTTACACTTATTGATAAAAATTGGAAGATTTCAAAAGGTGTGAAAGTAGGCACCTTATATCTTTGTACAGGTCATACTATTCCTTCTACATTAGCTATTGCAGAGAAAAAACAAACAGGTTCAGGAACAATTGCTGCAGGTTCTAAGACAACACTATGCCATAACAGACTTGGGCATATGAGTGAAAAATGTATGAAGGTACTTCATTCTAAGAAAGATTTACCAGGTTTGAAATATATTATTATGGATTTCTGTGAAAGTTGTGTGTATGGAAAATAAAAGAGAGTCAGTTTTCTCAAGGATGGGAAGCAAAAGAAAGATGAAAAGTTAAAGCTTGTGCATATAGATGTATGGGGACCAGCTCAAGTATCTTCTCTCGGTGGCTCTCGGTATTATGTTACATTCATAGATGATGCAACTAGGAAGGTATGGATTTATTTCCTTAGGTAGAAATCTGATGTATTTAAAACATTTAAGAAATGGAGAAGCTTGGTTGAGAATGAGATGGGTAAAAGATTAAAATGTCTCAAATCTGATAATGATGGTGAGTATTGTAGCAAAGAATTTGAGGATTATTGTTTCTTTAATGGAATTCGTAGGCAGAAAATAGTTCTAGGGACTGCACAAGAAAATGGAGTGGCTGAACGCATGAATAGGACAATAATGGAGTGTGCAAGGACCATGAGATTGTATCATGGGCTGCCTTTAAACATGTGGGTAGAGGTTGTCAAAACTGTTGTATATTTAATTAATAGAGGTCCTTCAGTTCCTTTGGACTATGGTATTCCAGAGGAAGCATCGATAGGTAAGAAGGTGAGTTATTCTTTTCTCAAAACCTTCAGATGTGAAGCATTTGCACATGTAGATTCTAAAAATAGAACCAAGCTAGATGCAAAATCAAAAAAATGTACATTCGTTGGATATGGCATTGATAAATTTGGCTATAGGCTTTGGGATTTTGAAAATCAAAAAGTTGTGAGAAGCAAGGATGTTATATTCAATGAAAAGGTGTTGTACAAAGATAAGTTGCAGCAGTATAAGAAGAAAGAAAAGGATTATGTGGTGTTGGATGATACTCCAAATAGTGATGTTTCAGTGGTTCCTCATGCTCCACAATAGCAACCAGAAATACCACAAACTCCAGTGAATGTTAGATGGTCAACAAGGCTAAATAGACCTCTTGAAAGGTTTTCTCCCTCTTTGTATTATATTTTGTTAATAGATGCTGGTGAACCAGATGGGTATGATGAAGCTATGTAAGTGGATACAAAGTTTTAGTGGGAGCTTGCAATGAAAGAAGAAATGGACTCCTTGCTAAAAAATTAGACTTGGGAATTATGTAAGTTACCTGTAAGTAAAAAGGCTTTACCAAACAAATGGGTTTATAGGCTAAAGAGGAAGATGGAGGTAAGAAAATATTTAAAGCTAGGTTAGTTGTAAAAGGATTTACACAGAAAAAGGGCATTGATTTTGATGAGATATTTTCTCTGGTTGTCAAGATGACTTCTATTTGTACTATTTTAAGTATTGTGGCTGCTAAAGATTTGCATTTGGAATAGCTAGATGTGAAAACTGCCTTTCTCCAAGGTGATTTGGAGGAGGAGCTATACATGGAATAGCCCCAAGGATTTGAGGTCAAAGCTAAGGAGAAACTGGTGTGCATATTGAAGAAGAGTTTGTATGGCCTGAAACAAGCACCTCGACAATGGTACTTGAAATTTGATAATTTTATGGTTGAGCAAGGCTACAACAAGTGTAATTTTTACCATTGTGTTTATTTTAAGAGGTTGGGTAATGACAACTACATTATTTTGTGTTTCATATGCTAATGACATTTTTGTAGTGGGGTCTAACATGGATCACATAAGAGAGTTAAAACAATAGTTAGCACAGTCATTTGCTATTAAGGATTTGGGGACAGTAAAACAAATCCTTGGTATGAAAATTTGCAGAGATAAGAAGAATAGAAAATTGACTCTATCCCAGGTTGATTATGTTGAAAAGGTATTGCAAAGATTCCATATGGAGAATGCAAAAGCTGTCAACACACCTTTTCTCAGTCATTTAAAATTGACTAAGGAGATGTGTCCAAAGACATAAGAGGAGAAAGGAAATATGTCCAAGGTACCATATGCTTTAGCTATAGGAAGTTTAATGTACGCCATGGTATGTATGAGACCAGATATTGCACATGTCGTAGGAGTCATAAGCAGGTATATGAGTCATCCCAGATTGGAGCATTGGAATGTAGTAAAATGCATTATCAAATATTTGAGAGGTACATCCAATAAACACTTATGTTTTGGGGGCTCTAATACTGATTTAGCAGGTTATGTAGACTCAGATTTGGTAGGGGATATTGATACCAAGAAAAGTACTACAGGTTATGTCTTTACTGTAGGTGGGATAGCAGTGAGTTGGATCTCATAGTTGCAAAAGGTGTTTTCTTTATCCACCACAGAGGCAGAGTATGTAGCTGTAACAGAGGCAAGCAAGGAGATGATATGGCTACAATCTTTCATGGAAGAATTGGGTAAACAACAAGCTAACAGTTATTTGTTTATGGATAGTCAGAGTGCCATACATCTTGCAAAGAATTTTGCCTTGCATTCAAAGACCAAACACATACAGTTGAGGTATCACTTCATTTGGTCAGTGTTGGATGATGGACAGTTAAGGCTGGAAAAGTTACATACAGATGAAAATCTAGGGAATATGTTTACAAAGGTAGTGACAAGGGAGAACTTGAGCTCCTCTTTAGCTTCAGTTGGTCTTCAAGACTGAAAACAAAATTAGAATAGCAGAGTCCAAGGTGCTTATTTCCAGTGGGAGCTATAGGGCCAGTAGTGTTATGATCAGTCTCTAAGTGGGAGATGATATGGTGTGGAGTCTGATCAGTCTCCAAGTGGGAGATTACTATTATATGGAGCCTAATCAAACTCAGAGGTTAAATTAACCCCACTTTTATTGGTGCAGTTTCCCCCCAAATTCTGATGGGGTTAAGGGGCAGTGCCCCTTGCGGGGGTTTGGGGGCAGCGCTCCTTGCGGGGTCCAGGGGCAACGCCCCTAGCGTGCTCCCTGTCATGATACAAGGCGAGGTCAAGGGGTAGCACCCCCGTGGGGGCTCGGGGGCAATGCCCCCGAAACCTCACATAGTTTTTTATTATTTTATTAAGGCGTTGGGAGTTATTTTTTTATTGGCCAACATAAAAAAACCCTATTTTGTAACTAACAAAAGTCGTGATAAAAATGGCTAAGGGTTAGGGTTTTCGTTTATTATTATATTGTAGCATTTGTAGCGGTATTGAGTTGCAGGGATTGCTAGTTGTAATCAATTTGATTTATTGGATAATAATTTTAGACTCTCTATTTGGTGGATGTAGCCCGAGTTTGGGTGAGCCACGTTAAAACTTGTCTCTCACTGTTAATATTTCTATGTATTTCCATTTCTCTATTTAATCTTTATTTGTATTTAATTGATATCTTCTGTCAGCTGACCCTAATAGTATGTTTCTCATTGCCAAAGTTGCTCCCGGCTCTCTGAGCTGCTGTAGAAGTGTAACAGAATTGAAATCCCCAATTTCGGTGTCAACTACCATTCTACCAGTAGGGTTTATCTGAGAATTGTATCCTTTGTGTGGAAATGTATCTTTCACCACTTCTTTCTTCTTGGCCTATGTTTTCATTTCCTTTCCAGCTGCCTTCATTTTGGTCTTTTGTTTGCATGGCATCCTATTAAATACAGTATCTTTTTAACCACCATGTTTTACATTTTCTAGGGTTTTACCACGCATTTTTACTATTTCATGTTTTACCCTAAGCCTCTTTTCTTTGAATTATGCATAATTACCTTACTGTGTTTAAATTTATGATTTATCACAATGAATTACAGTAATTAACTAATTTTAACCCATTCTGTTACCTTATTGTAACCATTGTAAAACTTATCATAATCAAATTCTATTAATCACAAGCAAGGGTCTCTTGGTACATACCTGAATCACAAATGTTGACTTTATACCATTGACAAGATCTATTTACCTTTCCAGCTCACTGCAACCATTTCCAAATTTTAATTTGCCTTTGTTGGATATTAGCTCTATAAAATTTCCTGCAACTTAGCTCCGAATGCAATTCTGAAATAAAGCATAATTGGATTTCCCATTTTACTTCTTTGAATTTAGGTTTTCTATGGTAGATGCACATTAAATGTTGTAGTTAATGCATAGAATTTGATTTTCATCTTACCTTTTTCGTTCTATGCATATTTTGAATTTTATATACGTTAGCTCTTTGCACTTTTGCATTTTAAATATCATATGCATACAGTTTTCACCTTTGTATCTCAAATATATGTACTTTTTACTAAGTACGCACAATAAGTCCTTATGTACTTTAGTATTTATTTCTCTCTTACCTTTTGCATATTTTGTTTTGTATATTCCTATACATGTATATCTTATACAATCATCAACATATACAAACTCAGACTTTATGAGGTTTATAAAACAAATTGGAATTAGTTTCGGGTCCAACTTTGTATCTATGTCCTTTATATCACCTTTTTTGTACATCACATTCATACATCTCAAGCATACAACTATGGACCCCACACACAATATACAATGTTCAAATCTTTAATTGTGTAGAGTTTTGTATATGATTCATTTGTATATTTTCATGTATATCATATACATGGGAATATACAAACACTCACGATGTTAACTTTTCAAACCTTTGTTATGAATGACCACACCTTATTTGCTATTTAATTCTAGGTTCAAATCTGCAAATGCATCTTTCACTTTTGTACTTCTAATAAATGTATCTAAATATACAAACATGGACATCACTTAGAGTTAATTCTGTCTAACTTTTCAAGTCGCATCCAATTTTGTATATGTATATTAAATACATGAGAATATGCATACAACAATACATACAAAGATAAGCATTTACTTTTCACTTTCTGAACTCAATTGAATTTACCCTAGGGTCTGGATATACATTTATATCAAAAGCATACCAAAAGCAATGTATTAACCATACAAATGAGATGACCCCGACTTTATATATTACTTTGAACTCATTTTGAGATCCACCTATGTATATTTTGCATTTGTATCTTTAATACATAGTTATAATATAAAAATACAATTGCAAAATTCTACATTTATTCAATTCACCCTAAAGCATCGTCAGGTCAGGACTTGCATAAGTTCATTTTAAACCACTAACAATAAGTAATTTAAAACATTCAATGAATGTAATAACCTGACGGACCAAAATCATAATTTAAGATACATGCAAATAACAATGTATATCAGATACACGTTGACCATGTTTCCCTCTTAACTGTTGTCCTTGATGTCAAATACACAAACTCTTAGGTTTGTGGTACAATGATAGTTGTATTTCATGACAATTGGCATTGACAATTGCATCATGATAGTTGGCATGGTAGAGGTATTTGGTTTTATGTGATAGTGAGCTTGGACATTTGGTTGCCATTCTTTGCATAATGTGGTTATTTGGTATGTTGTAACAGTATGTTGATATGTTTGATGGTCAAAGTACTTATTGCTTCATAAGATACTCAAGATGGTTATATTGGTTGGTAGAGTTGATTTGGTATGTTGTAACAGTTGAGATCCTAGAGATCCTACTCTGTCTTTCTATAAACTAAGTTGCATTGGTTCAATTGATGTATTACATGATCAATTTGACATTTCTTGGGTTTGGCATTGATGTCAAGTTAGGTTGTCTTATGAAAGGCTTAAGATATCCTTGGTTTGATATTTGATGATTATCCTTTAGCACTATTTTGATATTGTAACAACATTTACACATGGTCTCCCTTGTGGAAGCACTTACACATGTGTGACATGGTCTCGTCTTAACATTTGTTGCACTAGAAGATGTAATCCAACACAAAGCATTGGCAAAGAGCTTTGATCATTATGATGTTTTATATTCACAAGGTATATGGGCATTCATCTTAAAGGCATAAGGATTATTGTTTTGGGTGTTAGTTGGTGTTTATTGATCATCATTGGTATGAGCATGGGGCAGCAATATTTAGTAAAGTCTTGGTTCTTACTTAGCTTTTGGTGTAATTATGTCTTCGACTGACACAAAGGAAGTGGGCATTAAAGGTATTTGACTAAACTTCATTATGTAAAGTTAAGGTATGTGGTAAGGTGATACACATTGATATATGTTTGTCTGAGTTGATATTATGACTTAGACCATGCATTGGTCTTGTGTACTGACTAAGGTCATTGAAGAGCATCCTCTTGTTTAATGTTTGACTTAAAAACAATATGGAAATAAATCATTTGGTGGTCACTTAAGTGATAACCTATTTAGTAGGTTTCGAGCACACTTGGTAGGTAAAAAGATGATAATTTGTTTTTATTGACACTGGCCCATTTATGGCACACAGGGACTGCTGGTAAAAAGGATATACAATGCAAAAAGCTTGTTTTTGAGGATCATTTTCAAAAGTTAAACTTTGTAACATGATGCTCTCAACTTAGGGTTACTGTTTTATGGAAAGCTTCTCAAGATTCAGACATGATGATCTCCAGGAGTTGACAAAGCTTTAGCTATAGCTTGATAGTTATTTGAAGTTCAAAGGCACAACAAATGCTTACAAATGTCAAAAACTTTAGATGATATCCTTCTTTGGTAGTTTTTCTTTGATCTTTCACATGAGTTTTGGTTTAGTTTCTCAGCTGAGATTTTCTCTTGAAGAGATCTTACATTTGTTGTTCTTTAAGCTTGATTGTGATAGTATAGTGAAGTCTTTGACTT
Organism: Cunninghamia lanceolata; assembly: GCA_027924645.1. Lineage (NCBI taxonomy): Eukaryota > Viridiplantae > Streptophyta > Pinopsida > Cupressales > Cupressaceae > Cunninghamia > Cunninghamia lanceolata. The sequence continues at coordinate 3,201,822 of BSBN01000665.1, forward strand.
AAGACTATGGTCATTGGCTCATATTTACTTCATTTAACTATTCTGTTATAAAGCAGTTGGGAAACAAAAACAAGGTGGCAACAGTTTTATGAAACTACCCTAAACCCCTGTTGTGAACCATGAAGGTTGTGGTTAAGGTTTGCAAGTTGTTCTGTCATGGTTAGGGTTTGACCCTCATGACTTGATACTAGGGTTTCATGCAAATAACTCTTGAATGTAGTTTTGATTAATTCTGTAGTTTGAAAAAGGCATTTCTTATTACATTAAACAGTTTGAAAAATTATATGAACTATGTTTTATTAGATGTTGTTAACTGTTGTCGAGAAGGAAGTTTGATGGACAGTTAGAATATTAGGATCTCAAATTAGTTTCTCAAATGGCATCATTCAACCATGTTACCGTTACCAATTTTTCTCTACAAGTCAAATTGGTAGAGTTAGAGTGCATTCAGTTCATTTTAGATGAGAAAATTTTTAACATTTGCCTGTTATCTTATTTTACTTGTTGAATTGCTTGAAAGATTCAATTATGATGCATTATTATAACAGAAGAAAGGGATTCAGTTCATCATTTAATGCTTTGTTGAGTATTCATTAGTGATTCAAGTTACTTCATTTCATTACAATGATCATCCCATTTACAAATGAGATATATACAAATGGAGTAAACATTGCATTGAGTGAAAACATGATCAAATGCTTACAATAACTAAGGGATAAAGACAGATTATTAAGATCCTCGATAAATCTTTAAACACTATTGTCAAAAGGTATTATACAGCTGAGAAACAATCATAAACTTTCATCTTGCAATAAGAAAATAGGTTGAGCATCTTTGCAAACTTGCAAGTCCTTGTAAGGACAATAATTCAATGCATGAACAACCATAAAAGATCCAAAATTAGTCATAATATATAGTGCTTCTGCCAAGTGGATTCAATAGTGAATTACATCACCTTGATACATAGTGCTTCAATTATATGAGCAACATCAATTGTAAGAAATAAGTATCTTAATCTTATGTAAGTGATCAAACTATAAATAATACAGATGGGGGCTTTGAGGAGACACTCAGATTAATAGATGAGTTGGTGATCTAAGGGGATCATCATGATTTTTCAATTTTTGAGCTTTTTATGGTGAAGCAGGTAATGGCACAATTCCTTGATGTTTTAAAGGTAAAACAATAATTTAGATGTTGCATTACAGTTACTACAGACATTGAGCATTATGATCTAGAGCTTGCAGAGTGAACATGCAATCTATTATTTGTTCAGCAATGAGTACATCAATAATCTCATAATGTATTGATTCAATTTCCAAAGTGAGGAGCTGAATATTTACGACACTTCTTTTTTAAGAATAATGAGTGGATGGCTGGATGAAAACACAATTTCACTTCTTGCCAAGACTCAACATGATGCTATAGTCTCCTTTCCATTGCACAGTGAGGCTATTAATTTTTTCAATCACCAAGACAGCATGATCTGCATAGCTATATGAGCATAGGACATCAAGTAAAAAGAAAAAAAATGCACTATATCATGGCAAGGAAAGAATGAAATCTCATTGTGCATCTACAAGATCAGCAAATAGGATACAAAAATCAGAATGAAGGTTGTGCTTTGCACTTTCATGAAAATAGATGAACAACATAATTTCATTATTTTTTGCATACATAAGGTACAAGAGATGACCATTTTTGCCTTCAAAATTGTGGCCAGAAGGAAGTTTACTTTCTCACAATAGTTTAAACCCCTATGGGGTTTTGTATAAGGATCACATTTGCATGAGAAAAGTCATAGATATTGAAGAAATCAAAAGATTTTGAGCTCAGATATACAAAAAATGCTCAAGAATATCAATTGGTCACGGTCTCTAATGCCCATATCGAGAAACAGTGATAAAAAATGCATAGGAAGCATGGTGACAGTGTGGCTGAGAAGCTAAAGAATGATCCAAAAAATGAAGGAAAATGCTAGTTTTGTGACAGAAATTGACTTACATATCATTTTTATTATAGGAATCATCATGGAAGCCTTCTAGAAATAGCAAAGAATGATGGAGAATGAAGCTTAAAAGTGTGAAACCCTAGACATGGCAGCTCTAACATAGGGAAAAGATGAATGACAATAAAACAAAAACAAATGCATTAGGAGCTTGGTTAAGGCCGTGACCAGAGGGTTAAAAAAACTGTAATGTATGAAGGAAATGATTCAATCTTTGTCACATAAGGCCTTACCTTCATTTTTTCTTGCAATGTTCTTCAAAAACATGCTCAAAACCAAAGAGAGTTGAGTTTTCCAGGTCCAAACCCTTATCCATGGCAGCTGTTGAAAGCAGAGTTTTTTCCATCAAAAGTTGCAAGTGATAATGAAGGAAAAAGTTAGGGCTTCTCTGTTTTGTTCTAGGGTTTGCTTAGAAGCCCTAAGACCAAGTGTGATTTTAATCACAATGAATTTTCATTTTCATATGCATAACTAATGCCATTGTGGTATTATTGGTAGCCACTTTTTATCCACCTAGTCAGATGACATAGGATTTTCAATACTTTTGATCACCTTTGCCTATTGACTGCTCACCATTGAAAATGGACTAAAACACATATGTCATATGCCTTAAGAGCCCATTTAATCCATTTTGAGGTTAAGTCATAGGTCATATGCCTTTAGATCTCTCATTTACATTTGAAGGATAAACTACAGGTCCACATGCCCTTAGAGATTTTTTGCAGGTCATTTGGAGGATAAGCCTCACAAGCTTTTATTTTTTGCAAAACTATATATTATGTCTCCATATTTTAATGATTTTTATAGAAAATCATAGTGTAATAGAGCGTAATATACTTGGTGAATTAAAATAAAGCCTTATATTATTATTCCTTGTAAAGAAATCAAATCAGGATAAATTAGGAGATAAAGTTGCAGATCATTGTAAAATGATATTTAAAGAAATGTTTCTATAAATTGCTTTCAAATATTCATTTTTTATGCAGTTAAAACAAAATAAAGTGAACAATATCTTTCTTTTTAAAGTTTTCTTTCTTTTGGGAAGATATGGACAAAAATAGAGCTTTTTTGGATAGACAAAGCATGTTTTTTGGTGGGACCACCTTGGAGGACATTTTGGTAGTTTTTGCAAGATGTTTGGAGATAGTTTGGAGGCTAATTTTGTGGCTTTTTATAGGAGCTCAAAATTGGATCAGAATTACTATTTTGAGGAGCTTTCACCAACTTTTTCTCTATGAGATCTTCTTGGCAGACATATATTGGAGATAACTTAGTTTTTTCTCAATCAGTTCAGATCATTGTTTATTCCCTCTTGAGCATAGGTAGAGAGTTTGTAGATAGTCTTGACTCATAGGTTTCATATTTCCATGTACTCCTTTCAGTTCAATATAGCAGAGCATTCCTACTTCATCTCTTTTGCCTCATAATTGTAATATTGATTTTGATGTGTCATTGTGATAATCGATATTTTGTCCTTTGTTACATCTCATTATTGTGAAATAGTGTGCAAATATTTTGTATGATTCTAGTTGTGTGTTGTGTTCAGATTGAACCTTCATGCAAATTATTTTAGAGTCATATATCTTAGGTGGGTTTGTGAAGGTTTATGTTTGAAGAGATATTTGTGAGTAAGAGTATTCAGATAGATTAGAGTTTAGAAGTATCATCTGTTAGAGTTTAAATTTTCATTTCAGTTCATCCTTTCACCCTTTTCCCTCTACAAATCTTTTAGATTAGAAAAAATCATTAGGAGAACTAGCTCACTTTGGAGGTTCACTCCAAGTTTTAGGCAACCCACAGGCCTAGAAATGTTCCCATGTGTCAATAGATAACTAAGTTGGTATCTTATCATAGGGTGCATATCTGAATGATAATAGTTTCTGGCACACTCGGTGGGATGAAGTTGGACATTTTCATCCAAAGTACATTCATAGATCCTGATATTTGGTGTGTGTATCAATGATCTTAGCCTTTGGAGGCAAGGAAACTGTTATCAATCAGGATTGCACCACTAGTCAAGTCAAGCTTGACTATCCTGTTGAAACATGGAAACCCTCCTGGATGTGGGTGATCTATTTTGAGAGGGAATCTCTAGAGTGAGCTGGTTCTCCTTATGTTTTTTTCCTAATCTAAAGACTTGTGGAGGAAAGGGATAGAAAGATATGCTAAAATAAATGAATTATGATTTAACCTTTAAGATTGTATCACCTAACAGATCTTACTCATAAACAGATTATTGGACTTGGCCTTCACAACACTTTGATCATTTAACTCATAAATATTTCACATAAAGGTCTGGTAGACACAACATGCAACCTGAATTAAATAAAGATTTTGCAAAAATATCACAAGCTAAGAGAAAGCAAAGGATAAACATTCATCACAATGTAACATCATATTAACTTGCAAATAATTGGACAAAATGTGAAAGAAAGCTGCTGCTCAATAACTAAAGGAATAATGAGTACAATGAAAATGACTAAAACACTCTTGATGTCAGAGGAAGACTCTGGTATTTCTGCACTCTGGTCTCTAAAAAAAATCTAACTGAAATTGGAACTCCTAGAAAAAGGAATAACTTTATCATATATGCTCTCAAATCCATCTCCTCCATAAAGATGGAAAAAAGCTCCTAAAAATATATCTGAAAAATCTATTTCCGTGCTCACAGAAAAAGCTAAAAATAAAGCTCCTCAACTATCTGCAAACAACTGCCAAATCTGTCCAAAAGACTCTCCAATGTGGCCCCACCGAAAATATGCTTTCTTCTGCCCATAAGATCTCAAAATTTTACTTATCTGCCTCTAAATAAAACAAATCAAAAAAAGAATATTTGATTTGTTTTATTAGCTTCCAACTGCCTAAAATAGTTAAGTTTTAAAGTAATTTATAAATGATTGCTTTAAAACTAACTTTATAATGCTTTGGTAGTTTGATTCCATTTCCTATTTGATTTGATTTTTGCAAAAAAATAAAACTATATGGCTTATAATTTTTCCATTCACAATTACAATGCTTGATTTTTCTTAAAAAAAATCATAAAAAATATAAAGGCATGGTATGTAGTTTTGCAAAAATAAATGCCTTGATGGATTATCTCCACATGGATTGGCAATCTATATTACACATGGCATGCAAACATGACACACATCATAAAAAAATGCAAGGTTTGCATATGGCATGAACTTCTCCAAGTGGCTAAGGCATATGTCATATCAAGAGGAGTTAGGTAGATTTTGAGCATCAATATTAAGAGGGACCCATGCTGGACCTCACTAAGTCATAAAACTTAGGCACCGTGGTGAACACTTAATACCATAAGGTATTAGCTTGGGCCATAAAATGAAAAGAATGTGACAAAAATGTCAACATTCGATTAGGGTTAAATGAAACCCTAAGAACAAAACCAAATTTTTCCCTATCTTTTCACTTCATTTGACTTTTGCATTTTGGGCTCTTTTGAGCTCTGTTGTGGCCGACCATGAAACCTAGGGTTTCAAGCATAAAAAATGGATTTTTCTGGTGCTCTGAGTGCAGCCTCCATAGATCTTTGAAGCAAAAGGAAGGTAACTGGCTTACTAATGAATTCTATACTCTTTCTCTGTGATTTCCTTCATTCTATGATGAGTTTCTGAGGTGAACATGACCTCCATGGCTGCCATTTGTATGCATATTTTAATGAATATTTATATTTTATTTTACTACCATTCTTTCTTCTCCATATGGCCACCATGGTCATATTTCTGAGCAAGAAAAATGAAGCAAGGAAAAAGTTTTAAGCTTTGCATTTTTATACACGACCTCCATACACGGGTAAGATGGCTCATCTATCTCTGTATCTTTCATTTTTTTCAAGAGCATTACAGTTTCTATGTATCTTGAGGTTTCTAAAACCCATGGCCATACCCCTTGTTCTCCTATAGCTTGAAATCTTTGATTGGTTTCTATGTTTTAAAGGGAAGAATATATTTCGATAGTGGTTGTAGCTTTGCATCTCTACACAGTTTTCACCTTTCTATGGCTCGAAACCTTCTTCAATCACTCTACATCTACATAGATTCAATGTATATTGCACTCATTTCTTTGAAACCCTAAGAGGGTTTGAACAAAAGATAGTTTTTCTTCAATTCTGTATGTGTTCAAAATCCTAAAGGCCACAGCCTGACTTTACATTTCTACATAAAAATGAAATAGGTTTCTATGGCTCAAACCCTTGTCATAACTTGGCACTTGTATAAAAACCACTGTATATTGTATTTGATCTTCTAAAACCCTAAGAGGGTTTGAACAAAATTTAACTCTTTTATTTCTTTCAGTATATGTCATTTTGAGGCATGTCATGGCTTGTAGCTATACACTTGAGTTAAATATATATCAAACCCTCTTCATGAGGTTATGGCATCTTTTTTTTTTTAAATCAAAATGAGCTTTTATTTTGATATGCACATTGACTTCGGTGACCATGGGGCTGCATCTAGCAAGATATAACTCTGCACATTTCTATCACTTGTCCTGGCTGTGACTTCTACTATACAGTTTTCTCCATACACAGGCTTGGAACCTTGGGGTTTGGACAAAAGAAGATTCATTTTCATTCACTTGTGCACATATACTTAAAATTTAAGATGCATAAACTCCTATGTCAAAGGTGCTTGACTCATACCATGCACCATTCAAAATGAAATCATGGCTATCTATGACTTCATGACTCAAAATTACTATATATTTGCATTTTTGAATCTTGCATGTCCACTTTGATCTAGCTATAACAATACATTTTGTGCATTCCTCATTTGATATGTTTACTGTATTTGATATTTGGTAGATTCATGTGGTTTTCTTGTAGCATTATTTAGTATTCCTGAAACAAGACACTTTTTATGTGCATAAGATGTTATATCTTAGACATATATACCTCATTCCTGTATTTATTCCTTGATTTCTCTTGAGGCAAAACTCATTCACTTTGGTAGATATCTCATATGATATAATGAAGATGCATTTTTGTTTCATGATTTCAATGTTATTTTCTCTCTTCCTTCTTTTACCTGATATAGATACTTGGTACTACTGAGGCACATTAACATTGAGGTTTCTTATACTATTGTCATAATGAAAACATAGCTGCTATTTACATTATGTTTTACACCTTCTGAGGAAGACAACCTTTATGTAAGCACATTCTGGAAATGATCATGCAATCTATAGCATATATATATGTGATGTTGGTCTAGTGTATTGTCTCCTTTAATACATTCTACACAGTATGGCAACATCATTGGCTATTGTGGGAATCTTTATTGATGAAGTACTTTTGTACTGGAATTGAATGTTGCACTTTCTACAGATTGGACATGAACAATTGTATTTGACTCTTCTTGTTATTATGACAATCACTTAGAAACATTAGGACTATCTCATGAATGAGATACTATCCCATGTGGACAGTGTGGCTCCTGCTATTCCATTTCCTTGCTTGTAGCACTACTTGCTAGAAGTTATTTGTCTCTTTGAGTAACTATTCTCATAATCTAAAAGTAATAGTTCCCACATGAAAGAGAAGTGGTAGCATATGTTGTTCCTTAGTGGCTATCCACTTGCACTTTCAATTTATTCAAATCATGCATAACTAATATCTACTTCTGATATTTCTTATATGATCAAACAATTATGTACAATTGCATGATATTATCCAATGGTAACTTCTGACATTCAATATGATAGAAATGTACTTGATAATCTCATTTTCTAATGTACACTATGAGAGATATAAAAATAAAATACATGTGAATGTCATTTTCCCAATGTCAGCTAAAGTAATGGTGATAGTTGTCATGTGCATTAAATGCAGTTCCTTTTACAGTTCATTTAATTTTCATGGTTGCATTTCATTACTTGAACTGTAATCATAACTATGTCCTGAAATAGAAACTGATGCATATGATTGATCTTGTTATTCCTTAAGTTTGTCATTTAAATGAATAATGATTCTTCTCTTTTCCATTCATCCCTTCTAAGATTAAGGGGAAACATCATGCTAGGCTCAACCTTTGTGGGAGCCCACTTGACACCACATGTTGAATGTCTTCAATTAGCTACATTACTTATCCTATACCTGCACATGAAACAAATAGATTAGAATAAAATAATGATGTTCCACGATTGTTTCTTTCTCAATTCCTTATGCATATGGATGATGTTCATTTGATCAATGCACTATAATCAAAGTATTATGCCTCTTCTAATAGGATATAGGATTTTCATAACCAGAGCTTATAACGGGACCCTTCCCACATTTTGCAGGTACATGTTGAGATTAGGAGAAGGACATGATGCCACTTCGAAGATCAACAACCCTTAAGGCAATGATGTCTATGACTTTCCTTTTCTCATTATTAGATGCATAGTATTTTATTTATATCTGTATATGTTCAGCTATAACCCACAGCTTATGTGGGACATCTGATATGTCATTATTTCTTTCAATGCAATGCTTTTTCTTTTATGTATTTTAACTTGTAAATGAATAATCATTGTGATGAATGAAATACTTATCTCTTTTGAATGTTCTGTAATGTAATGAATGATCTAAAATCTTTTCCTCCTTTTTTGAATAATTGATATGCATTTAACACTGAAACATAATAACTATGCAACTAACTCATAACAAAAGAATTTTAACCCTCACTCAAAAAAAATGGATTTGTCACATCTGCTCAGCTAATTTTGAGCTGTGGTATAAAATGGTGTCCTCTACTATATCCTTGTTTGCTAAGCATTTGATTAGTTGCCTTGAACATCTATTGGGCATTGAGTCATACTCTGTCCTTCTCAAACTTAAGAAACACTTCAATTCAGCTCTCCAACAATCCAAACAGCAACAGAAAATTGAAAACAAACACAACTGAAAGCAAACTAACAGGCCCTAACGGCCAAAACCAAAATGCTGAAAACAAATGTGCATGAGCACTTATTTACTACAACACTACTCTACTATATACAAGGGAAGTGCTTATCCTTAGAGAAAATTCTTGAGGTGGATCCCATTAACTAGGATAGACAACACCTCTCCACTTAACTTGGACAGTTGAAATGCATTGTTTTCTTTACACTCTGTGATAACATAAGGCCCATTCCAAATTGCATCAATTTTGGAATGCTTTCCTAGTCTACTTCTTAGTTCATTCCATTTGAGCACCAAATAACCAACAATAAAGCCCCTTGGTCTTGCCCTCTTATGAAATACATTCTTCATTTGAGTTTGATGCATATCAAACTTTCTTAAGGCCTCTCTCCTTGTCTCTTCTAGCTCCATGACCTGAGCTAGCCTGACTACTGAAGGTTGTTCCTCTAGCAGCTCAAGTTCTTTGATGAAAGTCAATGTAGGTAATTCAATTGAAATAGGTAATCGAGCCTCTTTACCATAAGTAAGTACATATGGAGAACAACCAGTAGCTCTCTTGGGTGTAATTATGTTAGCACAAAGAGCCAACTTTAACTTCTCGTGCCATGTTCTCTAGTTGTCTTCAACAGTTTTCTTGATGATCCTTATCAGTTTTTTGTTGGTAGATTCAGCTTGCCCATTACCCTCTAGGTAATAGTTAGAGGAAGTATTCAAATAAATATTATTTCTGATAGACCAATCTAAAACTCTCAATCCTATGAAAGTTAAAACATTATCTAAGATGATTGAATCTGGTGTATTAAATCTTGATACCAGATCCTAATAGAAACTTAGGACAACAGATTCATTTGCCTCTTTTAAGGAAATAGCCTCATTCCACTTGGTGAAATAGTCTGTGGCAGTCAAGATCCACTTGTGGCCTATACTTGAAGGTAGGTTTATTGGTCCTATGAAATCTAGCCCCCATTTTGCAAATGGTTGTTCAACTTTAATAGGATACGGGGGTAAGGCAGCAAGCCTTTGCTTACCTACAAATAATGAACACTTCTCACATCTTCTCACCCAAGTAAAGGAATTGTTAAACAAGTCAGGCCAGTAATAACTAGCCTACATGATCTTCAAAGCAATTGTCTTGTCTTCAAAGTGACCTCCTAAAGGTCCATTGTAAAACTTCTTTAACAGTTTGTCAACATGATCAGGTCCAACACATCTTAAAAATACACCATTAAAATCTCTCCTATATAAAATACCATCAATGATAGCATAAGGAGTAGCTTGTAACCTGAAATACTTTTTTCCTGCCCTATCTAGACCTTCAGGGCATTGACCAAACTGTAAATAATGCATCATCTGCTGGACCCAGTTGGTTGTAAGAGCTGGTACAGTGGCTGGTTCATTATTGTTCAGTACTATTTTAGTTTCCTCTTCATGTTCTTGATTGTGCTCTTCACTTTCAGCAAGCTGCTTGCATAATCCCTTGCCTCTAACCATCTTGGTCACTTTGATATCAACATCAAATTCCATAACTTTGGTTATCCAACCAGCTATCTTGTCATTTATATCTCTGTTTAATAAAAAACTCTTGACTGTAGGATGAGCAACCATTAAGTGAACTCTGTTATTAGACAGCATGTGTCTAAACTTCTTGAGGCTCCTCACAACTTGCAAAAACATGCTTTTCCACAAAAGAATACTTTACCTTGTAGTCGTGCAGTACTTAGCTAAAAAATCCCATTGGCTGCTCTAAACCTTCATCATTTTGTTGACATAACATTGCAGAAATGGTGTCAGCTCTTCCAAAGGCATACGAAATAAAATCCCTCTCATAATTGGGATTAATGATGGTAGAGGTAGTAATGAGGGCTTCCTTAATTTGCTCAAAGCTTCCTTTTCCCTCCTTAGTCCAGCTGAATGGCATATTCTTCTTCAACATGGCATTGAGAGGTTATAAAAAAATTGTAATGTTTGGAATAAATCTTCTAACGAAGTTAATTCTGCCAAGAAAGATCTACAAGCCTTTCTTATGTGTAGGCAGTGGCAAATTTAAAATTTTAGACACTGTCTTAGGGTCAATAGAAATACCTTGTTTTGAAATGATATGGCTGAGAAGTTTACCTTCATGAACTGAGAATATGCACTTTTTTGGGTTCAATGAAACTACAAACTCTCTGCACTTTTGAAAAATCTGCTTTAAGTGGTCAAAATCATTATTAGCATCTATGGAAAAAATAGTTATGTCATCTAAATACACCAGTACTATTCTATTCATAAGGCCATGTCCATTGCCCTCTGAAAGAATGCCCCTGCATTAGACAAACCAAATGGCATTTTTCGATAGACCATAGTACACCACTTAGTTGTGAATGTAGTTTTATATTGGTCCTCTTCTTTGACAAAAATCAGATTATATCTAGAGTAACCATCTAGCAAGGAATACATATTAGAACCTAAAACAATTTACAGTATTTGTTCCATGGAAGGAAGAGGGTAGTGATCTTTCTATGAGGCTTGATTTAGATCATGGAAATCAACACAAAGTCTAATTTCACTATTCTTTTTCCTAGCTAAGACTAGATTGGAAACCTAGGAGGTATATTTTATCAGAAATATTATGCTGCTCTCAATCAGTTTATTCAATTCAGCCTTCATTACGTGCTCAAGTTTGGGATTAAGGGGTCTCTGTTTCTGCCTAATAGGTTTGGCATTAGGCTTTAATTCTATAGTATGCTAGGCCAAACCAAGATCAAACCCTCTTAAGTCCTTATACTCCCATGCAAAAACATCAAAAAATTCTTGACACAATTGAACAAATGATTGCTTCTCTTCTTTAGTACATACCTTCCCAAGTTTCAGTAGTTTGTCCTTAAAAATTTCCATGGTTTCATAGTATTCTTGTTTGACTGTCATACTACACTTATCCTTCCTAAACTGATCATCAGTGTTGAACACTGATTCTAATGTCACTAGTCCTTTGGGTAGCTTATTAGACCTCAACTGTACAATCTGATCTTTAAATTGCTGTTGATATTTATGTTGATTATCAGTTGCAAATTTAGATTCTACACTTAAAAACCTTGAAATTTGCTCATCACTGTCAAACACTTGCCAGCAAACACTACTGTCAGGTATAGAAGGCCTGACAACCACTTTGACATATGATTGTATTTCAATTTTCTGAATCTAATCAAGAATCTCAAATTGAGATCCTAGAGATGCAAGCTTATCTGCATACATATTTTGGTTTATGGGAATCAAAATCAGATTAAAAGCATCAAAAAATTCAATTGAATCCCATACTCTATGCTTGTATTTCTTGAGAAAGTCATTTTTAGTAATATTCATATTCCTAACAAGATTAACGATTAATTCAAAATCACCATAAACTTGAACAGATTTGATACCTTTTCTCTGAGCCCACTCTAAACCATGGATTAGGGCCTCATATTCAGCCGCATTGTTTGTACAACTCAAAATGAACCTTAAGGCTACATAATATTTGTCCCCTTTAAGTGAGATCAACACATTACCTCCACTAACACCTATCTTGGTCCTTGATCTATCAAAGTATAGCTTCCAAAGCTGATCTTCTTGTTGCTCTGACTAACTTTGGTCCTTAATCAAATTAGAAATCACTGCATCAGGTTCCTGTATCATATAGATTCCTACTCCCACCTCATCCATGTGATAGAAAGGGTCACTTTCATGATCTTCAACTACCCAATCATCTAAGTTTATGTCTTCTATAGGTGCATTGGGATCTAGGCTCATGGGTTCATCCTACTGCCCGTGGGTCATGTATAGATTAGCATTTATTAGGTTGGGAACATAGGATTTAATATGGTCTTTTTCAAGTGGTTTGGATTGTATGTTTACTTTTGTACCATACCTTGTTCTATAGAACAAGTGGGAGAAATTAGAGGATAGAAACCCACCCAATTTGGTTGTGAACTCCCTAGAAAGGCAAATTGTAAAACTAGGTGGCAGATCAATGATGTAAATGTCCTGATGGATGGAAAAATTAGGACAAGCATGCAATGTAAGTGGAAGATTTTTTCTTATTCCCACAGTACTAAGTACAGACCCATCTAATTGAACTACTCCTTTTGCAAGGGGCTCATAAACCAATCCTAAAGAATCAGCTGCGCTTTTGGGCATGATTGAACTACTTGCTCCTAAGTCTACCATGTAGTTATGAACAAGTTTATCGCCAATAATGAGACTTAGATAGAAAGGAGGAGGCTTTACCTCATTTATTGGCTATGAACTCCTGATCTCTGGGCTATCAACAAGTACAACTTTGGCCTTTCCTTGATTAGAATGCTCAAAAAGTGAGAGTTCAACCAATGACTCTTGTAGCAAATTCTTCTCGCCAAGAATGGACAAGGCATCCATAACTGACATACTCACTGTAGCTTTCTTAAGATGGTCAACTATGTTGAAAGAAATAGGATTTTCTTTCTACTATCCTTTTATGGTAGCTGCATCAATCTACCTTTGTGAAGACTACTATTACATTTTGGGTTGATCCTTTACTGGTAAAGTTTGATCCCTTTATAGAATTTGTACTTTATGCTGTGGTATGGGGGTAATTTGTGACGGAAAGGCTTGATTTTTACCCTTTGCAGGCAGTTATTGTACCACTGTAGCTTGCTGCTTAATATCTACAGCTCTCTATTTTAATCTCATATTGGCTAAAATAGGTTTACTTTGCTAATTTTGACCTTGTGGGTAATTTATACCACATAAATCAGACTATTCCCAGTTCATTAAGGCCACATCAACATTACCTTGTTGGGATGAAACTTCACCAGAGACACCTTCTGAACTTGCATAGTTGTTATGAACCATGAGTACCTGATTTCTTACTCCATTTGTGCACGCAGCTTGATTATGCGGTTGGTGACATGGATAACACTAGTTACTATCTTGGGCTAAATTTTTCTATGTGGGTACAAGCTCCCTTGAGGTGCTGGCAGTATTTGGGTTGTAAGATTGTAAGGGTTAAGGGTTGTATTGTTCTTCTCTAACCTTGAGGATCAGCTTGGAAGGGTTGCCTATATTGTTGAGTGGGCTGATATTGGGCATTTTGCTGATTGGGTTGATACTGATTTTGGTAAGGCAAGCATTTCTCCATACTTACCAGCTTATTTTCAATGGTCCTCAGTGTATTTTCAAGCTCTGGGGAATGTTGGGTTTGAGCTAGAATAGTGGTTCCTTAGGCTGCTTTGTATCCTATTACTAGAACAGGTGGAACAATAGCTAGAGGAGGTATTTCCATTGGCATAGATGGCTAGATTTTAGGGAAAATGGGTAAGGGAGGCCTCGGGGCTATCTTCCCTACCTGAATAAGGCAGTTTTCTGCTCTAACAACAATCTCAAAAGAATCAGGAAGGGTGGTCCCTCCCATAGACTAGATCATTACAGAAATTTCACTGTTCAAAGCTTTAAGATAAAATAAGAATGCATGCCTTGGTAGGGGTTTTACCGTTGCGGGGATTCTGTCCCAGGTCCTCTGAAATCAGTAGTTGAAATCTGCCATGTGTTCGTGAGGTTCCTTTTTGATGGTACTCAGCTGCTCTAGCAATGAGAGGTGGTCAGATTTATCTTGGAAATATTTGTGTAGGCCATCTCCCAAGTCATCCCATGATGCTATCAAGTTCTCTGCAAGAGTTCTAAACCATCGCAATGGTTTCCCTTTTAATAATGCAGCCAATAATCTGATGGCTACATTCTCTTGAGTGACATTGTGGACAGAACAAAGAGTTGCCACATCCTGAATGTGATCAACAGCTGTAGTATGGTTTTCTCCAATGAAATAAGGTAGTCCTTTAAGGGCTACAATTGTAATATCATCTCGCTGAGCAAGTTGCAGAGGGCTACCTTTGTTAAAGGCAGCAAATGCAAACTATCTAGCCATTATTCATATATGAATTGTGAATATTAGGCTTCTGCTTCTTTTAATTGGACTCGAAGAACTAAATCTTGGAGGTGTAGACTTTGATCTTCTTGATGATTCAGCTATTTTGCCTCTCTTTTTTGGTGTAGATAGCTATAAATAATCAAATGAGCCTAGATTAGATCTGGTTTTCATAAGCTGATAACACTAATCTACATACAAGATTAGAGAAAGAGAGTCGCCAGGTATACTGTAAAAGCCTCTAAAGGCTAGAAAATTGCTACATATACTAGAACAATAGCTATGAGGCTACAAAACTTCTCTGAGATCACTTTCAGGGTCCCACTGGGTGTGCCAAAAATTGTTATCAATCAGAATTGCACCACTAGTCAAGTCAAGCTTGACTATCATGTTGGAACATGGAAACCCTCCCAGATGTGGGTGATCTATTTTGAGAGGGAATCTCCAGAGTGAGCTGGTTCTCCTTATGATTTTTTCCTAATCTAAAAAGTTCCAGAGGAAAGGGATAAAAGGATATGCTGAAATAAATGAATGATGATTTAACCTTTAAGATTGTACCACCTAACAGATCTTACTCACAAACAAATTATTAGACTTTGGTCTTCACAACACTCTGATCATTTAACCCATAAATATTTCACATGAAGGTTTGGTAGACACAACATGCAACCTGAATTAAACAAACATTTTTCAAAAATATCACAAGCTAAGACAAAGCAAACGATAAGCATTCATCATAATGCAACACCAGATTAACTTGCAAATAATTGGACAAAATGTGAAAGAAAGTTGCTGCTCAATAACTGAAGGAATAATGAGTATAATGAAAATAAGTACAACACTCTCGATGTGAGAGGAAGACTCTGGTATCTCTGCACTCTGATCTCTAAGAAAAAAAATCTAACTAAAATTGGAACTCCAAGAAAAAAGAATAACTCTGCCATATATGCTCTCAAATCCATCTCCTCCTTAAAGATGGAAAAAAGCTGCTAAAAATAGATCTAAAAAATCCATTTTCGAGCTCATAGAAAAAGCTAAAAATAAAGCTCGTCAACTATCTCCAAATAGCTGCCAAATCTATCCAAAAGACTCTCCAATGTGACCCCACCAAAAATATGCTTTCTTCTACCCACAAGATTTTAAAATTAGTCTTATTTGCCTCTAAATAAAACAAATCAAAAAAAGAATATCTGATTTGTTTTATTAGCTTCCAACTGCTTAAAATAGTTAAGTTTTAAAGCAATTTATAAATGATTGCTTTAAAAATAACTTTACAATGATTTGGCAGTTTGATTCCATTTCCTATTTGATTTGATTTTTGCAAAAAAAAAACTATATGGCTTATAATTTTGCCATTCACAATTACAATGCTTGATTTTTCTAAAAAAAATCATAAAAAATATAAAGGCATGGTATGTAGTTTTGCAAAAATAAATGCCCTAATGGCTTATCTCCACATGGACTGGTAATCTATGGTACACATGGCGTGCAAACTTGACACACATCATCAAAAAATGCAAGGTTTGCATATGGCATGAACTTCTCCAAGTGGCTAAGGCATATGTCATATCAAGTGGACTTAGGGAGATTTTGAACATCAATATTAAGAGGGAGGCATGCTCGACCTCACTAAGTCATAAGACTTAGGCACCATGGTGAACACTTAATACCATAAGGTATTAGTTTGGGCCATAAAATGAAAAGAATGTGACAAAAATGTCAACATTCAATTAGGGTTAAATGAAACCCTAAGAACAAAAGAAAATTTCTCCCTATCTTTTCGCATCATTTGACTTTGGCATTTTGGACTCTTTTGAGCTCTGTTGTGGCTGACCATGAAACCTAGGGTTTCAAGCATAAAAAATGGATTTTTCTGGTGCTTTGAAAGTGGCCTCCATAGATCTTCACAGGAAAAGTAAGGTAACTGGTTTACTGATGCATTCTATACTCTTTCTCTATGATTTTCTTCATTTTAAGATGAGTTTCTAAGGTGAACACGACCTCTATGGCCGCCATTTGTATGCATATTTTGATGAACGTTTACATTTTATTTTATTGTCATTCTATCTTCTCCATATGGCCGCCATGTTTGTATTTCTAAGAAATAAAAATGAAGCAAGGAAAAAATTTTAAGCTTTGCATTTTCATACACGACCTTCATACACAGGTAAGATGGCTCATCTATCTCTATATCTTTCATTTTTCAAGAGCATTAAGTTTCTATGTATTTTGAGGGTTCTAAAACCCATGGCCATACCCCTTGTTCCCCTGTATCTTGTAATCTTTGATGGGTTTCTATGTTTTAAAGGGAAGAATATAT
This sequence comes from Cunninghamia lanceolata, assembly GCA_027924645.1. NCBI lineage: Eukaryota > Viridiplantae > Streptophyta > Pinopsida > Cupressales > Cupressaceae > Cunninghamia > Cunninghamia lanceolata. The sequence goes on from BSBN01000665.1 coordinate 3,218,971, forward strand.
TTTGACAGTGGTTGTAGCTTTGTATCTCTACACAATTTTCACCTTTCTATGGCTCAAAACCTTCTTCTATGGCTCTACATCTTCATAGTTTCACTGTATATTGCACTTATTTCTTTGAAACCCTAAGAGGGTTTAATTTGAACAAAAGATAGTTTTTCTTCAATTCTCTATGTGTTTGAAACCCTAAAGGCCACGACCTGACTTTGCATTTCTAAACAAAAATGAAATAGGTTTTTGTGGCTCAAACCCTTGTCATAACTTGGAACCTATATAAAAACTATTGTATATTGTATTTGATCTTTTGAAAACCTAAGAGGGTTTGAACAAAATTTAGATCTTTCATTTCTTTCTATATATGTCATTTTGAGATGTCACGGCCTGTAGCTATGCACTTGAGTTAAATATATATCAAACCCTCTTCATGAGGTCATGGCATCTTTTTTCTTTTTAAAATCAAGCCAAGCTTTGATTTTGTTATGCACATTGACTTTGGTGGTCATGGGGCCGCAACTAGCAAGATATAACTTTGCACATTTCTGTCACTTGTCCTGGCCATGACTTCTACTATGTAGTTTTCTCCATACACAGGCTTGAAACCTTGGGGTTTGGATAAAAGCAGATTCATTTTCATTCACATGTGCACATATACTTAATATTAAGGATTCATAAACTCCTATGTCAAAGGTACTTGACTCATACCAGGCACCATTCAAAATGAAGTCGTGGTTGTCTATGACTTCATGACTCGAAATTACTATGTATCTGCATTTTTGTATATTGCATGTCCACTTTGATCTGGCTATAACAATACATTTCATGCATTCTTCATTTGATATGTTTACTATATTTGATATCTGGTAGATTCACATGGTTTTCCTATAGCATTATTCACTTTTCCTGAAACAAGACACTTTTTTTGTGGACAAGATGTTATATCTCAGATGTATATACCTCATTCCTGTATTTATTCCTTGACTTCTCTTGAGGTAAAACTCATTCACTTTGGTAGATATCTCATATGATATAATGAAGATTCATTTATGTTCCATTATTTCAATGTTATTTTCTCTTCCTTCTCTTACCTGATATAGATAATTGGTACTGCTGAGGCACATGGACATTGAGGTTTCTTATATTGTTGTCATGATGAAAACATAGCTACTATTTACATTATGTTTTACACCACCTAAGAAAGACAACCTTTATGTATGCACATTCCTGAAATGATCATGCAATCTGTAGCATATATATGTGATGTTGGTCTAGTGTAAGTTGTCTCCTTTTATACATTCTACACAATATGGCAACATCAATGGCTGTTGCGGGAATCTTTATTGATGAAGTGCTTTTATACTAGAATTGAATGTTGCACTTTCTACATATTGGACATGAACAACTATATTTGACTCTTCTTGTTATTATGATAGTCACTTAGAAACATTAGGACTATCTCATGAATGAGATACTATCCCACATGGACAGTGTGGCTCCTATTGTTCCAATGCCTTTCTTGTAGCACTATTTGCTAGAACTTATTTGTCTCTTTGATGCAACTATTCTCATACTCTAAAAGTAATAGTTCCCACATGAAAGAGAAGTGACAGCATATGGTGTTCCTTATTGGTTGTTCACATGCACTTTCAATTTATTCAAATCATGCATAACTGATATCTACTTCTGATATTTCTTATATGGTCAAACAGTTATGCACAATTGCATGATATTATCCAATGGCAACTTCTGACATTCAATATGATAGAAATGTACTTGATATTCTCATTTTCTAATGTACACTATAAGAGATAAAAATAAAATACTTGTGAATGTCATTTTTCCAATGTCAGCTGCAGTAATGATGACAGCTGTCATGTGTATTAAATGCAGTCCCTTTTATAGTTCAGTTCATTTTCACGGTTGCATTTCATTACTTGAATTGTAATCATAACTATGTCCTAAAATAGAAACTGATGCATACGATTGCTCTTGTTATTCCTTTAGTTTGTCATGTAAATGAATAATGATTCTTCTCTTTTCATTCATCCCTTTTGAGATTAAGGGCAAACATCATACTGGGCTCAACCCTTGTGGGAGCCCACTTGACACCACATGTTGAATGTCTTCAATTAGCTACATGACTTATCCTATATCTGCACATGAAACAAACAAGTTAGAATAAAATAATGATGTTCCACTATTGTTTCTTTCTTAGTTCCTTTTGCATATATATGATGATAATTTGATTAATGCACAATAATCAAAGTATTATGCCTCTTCTTATAGGATATAAGATTTTCATAACCGGAGCTTCTAACAGGATCCTTCCCATATTTTTGCAAGTACATGTCGAGATCAGGAGCAGGACAGGATGCCACTTCAAAGATGGACAACCCTTAAGGCAATGATGGCTATGACTTTCCTTTTCTCATTATTAGATGCATAGTATTTTCTTTATATCTGCATATGTTCAGCTATAAGCCACGGCTTGTGTGGGACACCTGATATGTCATTATTTCTTTCAATGCAATACTTATTCTTTTATGTATTTTTACTTGTAAATGAATACTCATTGTGATGAATGAAATACTTATCTCTTTTGAATGGTCTGCAATGCAATGAATGATCTGAAATCTTTTCCTCCTTTTTGAACAACTGAACTGCATTTAACACTGAAACACAATAACTATATAACTAACTCATAACAGAAGAATTTTAACCCTCACTCAAAAAAAATGAATTTGTCATATCTACTCAGCCAATTTTGAGCTCTGGTAAAAAATGGTAACATTTCTAGTGACTTCTGCTATATGCTTGCCTATTAAGCATTTGATAAGTTGCCTTAAACATCCATTGGGCATTGAGTCATACTCTATCCTTCTCAAACTCAGAAAACAATACAATTCATCTCTCCAATAGTCCAAACAGCAACAGAAAACTGAAAACAAACACAACTGAAAGCAAACTAACAAGCCCTAATGGCCAAAACAAAAATTCTGAAAACAAATGTGCATGAGCACTTATTTACTACAACACTACTCTACTATATACAAAGGAAGTACTTATCCTTATAGGTAATGCTTGAGGTGGATCCCATTAACTGGGATAGACAATACCTCTCCACTTAACTTGGGTAGCTAAAATGCATTGTTTTCTTTGCAATCTGTTTTAACATAAGGCCCATCCCAAATTGCATCAAATTTTGAATGCTTTCCTGGTCTACTCCTTAGGTCATTCCATTTCAGCACCAATTCACCAATAATAAAGTCCCTTGGTCTTGCCCTCTTATCAAATGGATTCTTCATTTGAGTTTGATGCATATCAAGCTTTCTTAAGGCCTCTCTCCTTATCTCTTCTAGCTCCATGAGCTGAGCTAACCTGACTACTAAAGGTTGTTCCTCTAGCAGCTCAAGTTCTTTGATGAAAGTCAATGTAGGTTTTTCAATTGAAACAGGTAACCGAGCCTCTTTACCATAAGTAAGTACATATGGAGAACAACTAGTAGCTCTCTTGGGTGTAATTTTGTTAGCCCAAAGAGCCAACTTTAACTTCTCATGCCATGTTCTTTGGTTGTCTTCAACAGTTTTCTTGATGATCCTTATCAAGTTTTTGTTGGTAGATTTGGTCTACCCATTACTTTGTGGGTAATAGTTAGAGGAAGTATTCAAATAAATATTATTTTGAATAGACCAATCTAAAATTCTCAATCCTATGAAAGCAAAACTGTTATCTAAGATGATTGAATCTGGTGTACCAAATCTTGATACCAGATCCTAATAGAAACTTAGGACAGCAGATTCATTTTCCTCTTTTAAGGAAACAACCTCGGTCCACTTGGTGAAATAGTTTGTGGCAATCAAGATCCACTTGTGGCCTGTACTTAAAGGTGCATTTATTGGTCCTATGAAATCTAGCCCTCATTTTGCAAATGGTTGTTTAACTTTAATAGGATGTAGGGGTAAGGAAGCAAGCCTTTGCTTACATGCAAATTGTAAACACTTCTCACATCTTCTCACCCAAGAAAAGGAATCCTTAAATAAGTCAGGCCAGTAATAACCAGCCTGCATGATCTTCAAAGCAGTTGTCCTACCTGAAAAGTGACCTCTTAAAGGTCCATTGTGAAACTCCTCTAACAGCTTGTCAACTTGATCAGGTCCAACACATCTTAAAAATACACCATTAAATTCTCTTCTATATAAAATACCATCAATGATAGCATAAAGACTATCTTGTAACCTAAAATACCTTCTTCCTGCCCTATCCAAACCTTCGAGGCATTGATCGAACTGTAAACAATGCATCATCTGTTGCACCTAGTTAGTTGTAAGAGCTGGTAAAGTGGTTGGTTCATTATTGTTCAGTACTATTTTAGTGCCCTTTTCATGTTTTTGATTGTGCTCTTCACTTTTAGCAAGCTACTCGCATAAGCCCTTGCCTCTAATCAGCTTGGTCACTTTGATATCAACATCAAATTCCATAACTTTGGTTATCCAACCAGCTCTCTTGTCATTTATATCTCTATTTAATAAAAACATCTTGACTGTAGGGTGAGAAAACATTAAGTGAACTCTGTTATTAGACAACATTTGTCTAAATTTCTTGAGGCTCTTCACAACAGCAAAAACATGTATTTCCACAAAAGAATACTGTACCTCGTAGTCATACAGTACCTGGTTCAAAAAGGCCACTGGCTGCTCTAAACCTTCATCATTTTGTTGACATAACATTGGAGAAATGGTGTCAGCTCCTCTAAAGGCATATAAAATAAAATCCCTCTCATAATTGAGATTAATGATGGTAGAGGTAGTAGTGAGGGCTTCCTCCTTTTCCCTCCTTAGTCCAGTTGAATGGCACGTTCTCCTTCAACATGCAAGTGAGAGGTTGTAACAAAGTTACAATGTTTGGAATAAATCTCCTAATGAAGTTAATTCTACCAAGAAAGCTCTGCAAGCCTTTCTTATGTGCAGGCAATGGCAAATCTAAAATTGAAGACACTCTCTCAGGGTCAATAGAAATACCTTATTTTGAAATAATATGGCCAAGAAGTTTACCTTCATGAACTAAGAATATGCACTTTTTGGGGTTAAATGAAACTCCAAACTCTCTACACCTCTAAAAAATCTACTTCAAGTGGTCAAAATGATCATTAGCATCTTTAGAAAAAATAGTTATGTCATCTAAATACACTAGCACGATTCTATTGATAAGGCCATGGAAGGCCATGTCCATTGCCCTCTGAAAGGTTGCCCCTACATTGGACAAACCAAATGGCATTTTCTGATAGGCCATAGTACCCCACTTAGTTGTGAATGCAATTTTATATTGGTACTCTTCTTTGACCAAAATCTGATTATATCCAAAGTAACCATCTAGCAAGGAATACCTATCAGAACCTGAAATAGTTTGCAGTATTTGTTCAATGGAAGGAAGAGGGTAGTGATCTTTCAATGAGGCCTGATTTAGACCATGGAAATCGACACAAAGTCTGATTTCACCATTCTTTTTCCTAATTCAGACCATATTGGAAACCCAGGAGGTATGTTTTATTGGGAATATTATGCTGCTCTTAATCAATTTGTTCAATTAGCCCTCATTAAGTGCTCAAGTTTGGGATTGAGGGGTCTTTATTTCTGCCTAACAGGATTGGCATTAGGCTCTAATTCTATAGTATGCTAGGCCAAACCAATATCAAACCCTCTTAAGTCCTTATACTCCCATGCAAAAACATCAAAAAATTCTTGACACAATTGAACAAATGATTGCTGCTCTTCTTTAGTGCATACCTTCCCAAGTTTCAACAGTTTATCCTTGAAAATTTCCATGGTTTCATAGTGTTCTTGCTTGACTGTCATGCTACACTTATCCTTTCTGAACTGATCATTAATGTTGAACATTGATTCTAATGTCACTAGTCCTTTGGGCAGCTTCATGGACCTCAATTGTATAATCTAATCTTCAAATTATTGCTGATATTTATGCTAATTATCAGCTAAAAATTCTACTTCTGCACTTAAAAAACTTAAAATTTTCTCATCACTGTCAAACGCTTGCCAGGAAACACTATTGTCAGGTACAGAAGGCTTGACAACCACTTTGACATATGGCTATATTTCAATTTTTTGAATCTGATCAGAAATCTCAAATTGAGATCCCAGAGTTGCAAGCTTATCTGCATACTTATATTGGTTTCTAGGAATCGAAATCACATTAAAAGCAATAAAAAATTCAATTGAATCCCATACTCTATGCTTGTATTTCTTGAGTAGGTCATTTTTAGTAATTTTTAGATTCTTAACCTGATTAACGATCAATTCAGAATCACTATAAACTTGAACAAAATTGATACCTTTTTTTCTGAGCCCACTCTAAACCATGGATCAGGGCCTCATATTCAGCCACATTATTTGTACAACTAAAAGTGAACCTTAAGGGTGCATAATATTTGTCCCCTTTAAGTGAGATCAACACATTACCTCCACCAACACCTGTCTTGGTCCTTGATTCGTCAAAGTACAGCTTCCAAATCTGATCTTCTTGTTGTTTCGACTGACTTTGGTCCTTAATCAGATTAGGAATCACTTCATTAGGTTCTTGTATCATATAGATGCCTAATCCCATGTCATCCATGTGACAGAAAGGGTCACTTTTATGATCTTCAGTTGCATAATCATCTAAGTTTATGTCTTCTATAAGTGCATTGGGATCTAGGCTCATGGGTTCATCCTGCTACCCATAGGTGATGTATAAATTAGCATTTATTGGGATGGAAAAATAGGGTTCAATATGGTCTTTTGCAAGTGGTTCAGACTATATATTTACTTTTGTACCATACCTTATTCTAAAGAACAAGTGGGACGAATCAGAGGATAGAAACCCACCCAATTTGGCTATGAACTCCATAGAAAGGCAAATTACAAAACTAGGTGGCAGATCAATGATGTAAATGCCCTGATGGATGGCAAAATTAGGACAAGCATGCAATGTAAGTGGCAGATTTTTTATTATTCCTACAGTACTAAGTGCAAACCCATCTAATTGAACTACTCCTTTTGCAAGGGGCTCATAAACCAAGCCTAAAGAATCAGCTACGCTTTTGGGCATGACTGAACTACTTACTCCTAATCCTACCATGTAGTTATGAACAAGTTTATTGCCAATAATGAGACTTAGATAGAAAGGAGGAGGCTTTACTTCATTTGCTAGCTGTGAACTCCTGATTTATGGGTTGTTAGCAAGTACAACTTTGGCCTTTCCTTGATTAGAACACTCAAAAAGTAAGAGTTTAGCCAATGCCTCTTGCAATAAATTCTTCTGGCCAGGAATACGCAAGGCATCCAGAACTGACATACTCACTGTAGCTTTATTAAGATGGTCAACTATGTTGAAAGAAACATGATTTGCTTTCTACTGTCCTTTTATGGTAGCTGCATCAATCTACCTTTGTGAAGACTACTGTTGCATTTTGGGCTGATCCTTTACTAGTATAGTTTGATCCCTTTGCAGAATTTGTATTTTTGTTGTGGTACAGGGGCAGTTTGTGATGAAAAGGCTTGATTTTTATCCTTCACAGGCTGTTGTTGTACCACTGCAGCTTGCTGGTTAATATCTTCAGCTCTCTGTTTTGATCTCGTGTTAGCTGAAACAGGTGTACTTTGTTGATTTTGACCTTGTGGGTAATTTATACCACAGAAATCAAACTCTTCCTAGTTCATTAAGGCCACATCAGCATTACCTTGCTGGGCTAAACTTCACCAGAGACACCTTCTAAACTTGCATAGCTATTCTGAACCATGAGTTCCTGATTTCTTACTCCATTTGTGCATGCAGCTTAATTATGTCGTTGGTGACATGGATAACACTAGTCACTATCTTGGGCTAAGTTATTCTACGTGGGTACAATCTCCCTCGAGTTGTTGGCAGTATTTGGGTTGTAAGCATCATAACAGTTTGTGGGTTATCTCTTTTTTCCTAGATTTTATTAGTGGTCTATAATTTGGCAAGACATCCCATGTTGGTTAGGAGTGGGAGTTATTTCACCCAATCAGTGATTGGTTTTGTTTGAATAGCTTCCTTGGCTAGTTAGAGTAGGTTAGAGTTAGTGTTTTCAATCAATAAGTGCTTCATGCACATTTCCTTTTAGTTATTTTTGTTTCCCTAAGTGCTACAACACATGTTTTCTGGCCACCAGGGCCTTTTAGTTTGCTTTCAGTTTGGTTTCGTTTAGTTTTTTGGTGCTATTTGGAGTAGTTTGAAGTGCTGAGTTTTAGTTTTCTGAGTTTGAGAAGAACAGAGTACGACTCCATGCCCAATGTATAGTGAAGGCCACTTGTCTTGATGCTTAGCATGAAATCATATAGCAAAAGTCGACCATGTTACTATTACCAATTTTTATCTACAACTCAAATTGGTAGAGTTGGAGTACATTTAGTTCATTTTAGATGAGAAATTTTTTAACATTTGCCTATTATCTTGTTTTGTTTGTTGAAGTGCTTGAAAGATTCAGTTATGATGCATTGTTATAACAGAGGAAAGGGATTCAGTTCATCATTTAATGCTTTGTTGAGTATTCATCAGTGATTCAAGTTACCTCATTTCATTACAATGATCATCCAATTTACAAATGAGATATATACAAATGGAATACACATTGCATTGAATGAAAACATGATCAAATGCTTACAACAGCTGAGAGACAAAGACAGATTATTAAGATCCTTGATAAATCTTTAAACACTACTATCAAAAGGTATTATACAACTGAGAACCAATCATAAAATTTCATCTTACAATAAAAAATAGGTCGAGCATCTTTACAAACTTGCAAGTCATTGTAAGGACAATAATTCAATGCATGAACAACCATAAAAGATCCAAAATCAGTCATAATATATAGTGCTTATGCCAAGTGGATTCAATCATGAACTACATCACCTTGATACATAGTGCTTCAATTATATGAGCAAGAACAATTGATGAGTGTGCATCTTATACTATCATTGAGATTGTAACAAGGTGTTGATGTAAGATCTATTCTAAGTTGATGTGCACAGTTGTAGTTATGTATTCTTGAGTCTCAAATAATGAGACAATCAAGAACTGGATTGTAAGGAAATAGAGTAACCCTTTGTATTGATTCAAATTTTGTATTTTATTCATGAGATTTTACAAATAGCTAGTGAGGCACAAATATCTAGTGAGCTAAATAGCCATGAAGCACAAATAGCCAGTGAGGCACAAAAAGCCAATGAGGCACATATAGCCAGTGAGGCATCTATATTTTCTAGTGAAGCACATTTTGATTAAGCCAGCGAGGCATTTAATGAGTAGTTTTTCTACCCCATGAGGGTTTTCCACTCCTAAAATCATTGTCTTATGGTCTCTTTGTTGCATGGATCATTTGTTTATTACACTTGTATGCTTGATTCCTTAGTTCACAATAACTTGCATTAATAAGGCTTTAATCTGCAATCTTTCTTCTATTTTTGAAAGTCTAAAATAAAAGTAATCAAAGTGGTTTGTCTACAGCACTGATTCACCCCCCCTCTCAGTATTGTCAAGTACTCCAACAAGTGGTATCAGAGCGTAGGTTCCCTTTTAAAGTCTAACAGGCTTGGGTAGGTCCTGATAGTGAAGTACCATGGGAAAGTGTAGAAGAAATAAAGGAAGGAAAGTTGTTAAATAAAAGGTTGTACAACAAACTTTAGTCAAGCCCAGTGATGAATTATTGCCTAAGTCACCTTTGAAAGGTGGCACAAAGTGTGATAAAGAAAATTACTTTGTTGTTAAGATTGATGATGCAGAAGGAGACTTCTTTGTGGATGGAGATGAACATGAATTTGATGAAGATGACTATGAAGTGGATATTGAAGGAGAACTCTTATGTGCTCTATAAATGAACAAGTATCTTGAAAAAGAGAACCAGGGATTAAAGCTTCAACTTCAACAAGAGAATGATTCTAAGACTAAGGTACTCTCTAATCTTGCAAAAGTTTCTGTTGAATTTGAAGAGGCAAGAAAGTTGATAGTAGATTTAAGAAGTCAAGTTGATGAATCTTACAAATAGATTATCAGTCTATAAACTAAAGTTGTAGAAGCCAAAAGAATAATAGATATGACTAAATCTGTTCTTAAAGTAAAAAGAATAGAATGTCTGAAGTTAGAGAAAGAAATAGTCTCTTTGAGAAAGGATTTGGAAGAAGCATCTTCAAAATTGCAAAAGAATGTTCAATTTGAAAAGAGTACTAACTGTCTGAATGACATGTTAAGCAAGCAAAGGTATTATAGGGATACTACTGGCTTGGGTTATGAGAAAGGAGAATGTTGTAAGACAAGAGATGCTCCTAGGAAGAAGATAGACCTGACATTTCACTCTGTTGCACCTGAGGTTAAATCAAAAAAGAAAGCTAAGGTTAATATTGTTGATAACAGATCTTCAAGATTTCCACCTATTAGGTATAATTATTCACAATTCCACAATTATTGCTATGCACGTCATGTTTATTTTCATAGGGTCAGCGATTGTAAAAGAAATGGTTTTGGGTGGAATAAAGAGAAAAGTTTTTATGGCTGGTCAAATCAGAACTAGAATAATGCTTGTTATAACTGTAATAAAGTTGGCCATTTTGCAAAAAATTATTGGATGCATGCAAGGTATGACTCTCTCAGATCACCTAGAAGAAACTATTCTTCTCTTGATCAAAACTACAATGTTTTGTGTTATAAATGTAATATGTTTGGGTATAAAGCATAATGGTGTAGAGGAAGGATAAAACCAATTGGAGGCTACATGTTCAAGCAAAAGCAAGTGAATGCCTTGGGCAAGGAAAACAAATATCCTATACTAGTTTGGAGAAGAAAACAAAGTCAAAAAGAAGGAAGTCCTAATCGTGTGCATACTACACAAGAGATATCCATAAGTGCATAAAGAGTAGCATGAATCAAGGGGGAGTTGATTTGTAATGTATTTTTCAAACCCCTTAAACATTCAACAATAGAGGTTGTCATGAGACTGATATGTTTGGTTTTGTTTGATGGCAGAGACTTATAAAGCACTTGACTAAGTTGTATGATTTCCTTTGGAAGCAACGACTTCAGTATGTTCTTCTTGAAATCTTTGAACAATTTAGTCCATAACTGGAATGGTATGTCAATGTTGTTTATAGATTTGTGTGCAAGGGTCTTTATGCTTCTTCAGGATGTTCAGAGATATTATAGTTGTTCATGCTTTGCTCATGATTGGCCAGGATGTTGATGTTGAGAGACACAAGTGTTTGGTCACTTCATGTTAAGGTATATGTCAGTAGATTAGTGCATTGCAATGGATTGGTGCATTGCTTGAAGAAGAGTAATGATATTCATGCCTAATTATGCTTGTGAGTCTTTAGCATGAGTTGCAAAAGATGAATTCTCTATTTGTGTCTTGAATCATACTATATTCTTTTAGATAATACTCTTTTCTTTAGATGTCATGATCTTGTCTTAGTTAATGCTGATGCATGTTGATGCTTTAATGACTTCCTACATCAAGGTCAGATGTTCTTGATTTAGTGAATTTCATACTTCAATCAGTTTATGGTGATGACTACAATTAGGGATCTCAAAACAATTGTGTTAGGTTTTTATCATTTGGAAGTTGTCAAGTGTTGAGACATCTTCAAGAGGTATTTTACCATCACAAGAACCTACTTGATGATTAAAAGAAGGTGTAGAGGTGCAGTGCTAGAAGAATGCCATTAGTGATTCATGTTTTGTTTGCAGGGTAGAAGGCAGAAGAATGGAGCAATTACAATGATTCTTGTTTCTATACTTCTCTTGATGTCTTCAGTGATATAATAATTCTTGTTTCTTGAACATTGTTGATGCCTTTGTACAAGTGCTTGATGGCTGATGCTTTTGTGTAGTGCTTGATCCCTTGATTTATGCAATGACAGTAGTTTGTAGTAGTGATTTCTTGTAATAATGATGTTGCAAGATGCATTTATGATAATTCCATTTGTAATGTGTTTGCCATTGAAATTGCACATACTTTTTTAGTTGTATAGTGCATGACACTTTCTATAACAGTTACATTATACTTGGACAGTGTTATGAGGTTGGTAAGACCTCAAGGGGAGTAGCATGGAGTTTCAGTTGATGGTACAGTGATTCTTGAAGGTTTCAATTGTTTCTTAATCTTTAAACTCACTTGATTCTTATATTTTGAACTATTTTTGGACGGGTACAGTGGTATACAGATGCTTGATACAGATTTTGATGCATAGTGGATTCTCTACTAGTTTGATTATACAGTGATGATTGCTTTGACTAATGTTTCTTGATGTGTTTTAGCTAATTCTTTAACATTTCAATGGTATACAATGCCTTGATAGTTTTGTGGAAACATTATTATGGTTTGCATCATGGTTTATCTTGACTATTTGGTTCAACATTACACTCATCTGTTGTAATCAATTTTGATACTTTTATAGTGTATGTGTGATGCATTTATGAGGTAGTCATGACAACCTGGACACTTTATTTTTGTGTGTGATTCCTTCGCATATTCTTGCACCATTGATATATTGAGGAAGTTGCTCTTTTGGCATATGAAATCCTATACTGTGATAGAAATGACAATTATGGTTGGCTTGGCTCAAGAGCAATAACAGTAATGTGATATCTTCAAAGGTATTGTGCCTAATACATTATTTCTTTTCAAACTTCAGTGGTGTATTCTTATGCTGATGACATCTATATTTTTTCCTCTTTGATGGTCTGCTATTTCACATGATTGGTATATTCAGTTGTTGTCCTTGCTATGATACTAATACTAATAGTGCAGTTATGTTTCAGGCCATTCTGGATGCTTTATGCTCCATTGGACAGTAATGGTATGATTTATATTCCCTATTTTTTCTTATCATTTCTTTCTATAGCATATTGTCTTATGATTTTTGATATATCTTTGAGACAATTGCACAATTCTTCCTCCCTTTGTCTTTGATGTAAAAAGGAGGAGAGAGAGTTGTCTTTTTCCATCAAGGACAAAGGGGGAGTTTGTTTCCCTCTGAGTTGTTGTCCTTGATGTCAAATACACAAAATCTAAGGTTTGTCGTACAATGACAGTTGCACTTCATGACAGTTGGCATTGACAGTTGCATCACGATAGTTGGCATGGTAGAGGTATTTGGTTTTATGTGACAGTGAGCTTGGTCACAATGAGCTTGGACATTTTCTTGTCATTCTTTGCATAATGTGGTTATTTGGTATGTTGTAATAGTATGTTTGATGTGTTTGATGGTCAAAGTACTTATTGCTTCATAAGATACTCAAGATGGTTATATTGGTTGGCAGATTTGATTTGGAATGCTGTAATAGTTGAGATCCTAGAGATCCTACTCTGTCTTCCTATAAACTAAGTTGCATTGGTTCAGTTGATGTGTTACATGATCAATTTGACATTGCTTGGATTTGGCATTGATGTCAAGTTAGGTTGTCTTATGAAAGGCTTAAGACATCCTCGGGTTGATATTTGATGATTATCATTTAGCACTATTTTGATAGTGTGACAACATTTACACATGGTCTCCCTTGTGGCAGCACTTACAAATGTGTGACATGGTCTCGTCTTAACATTTGTTGCACTAGAAGATGTAATCCGACACAAAGCATTGGCAAAGAGCTTTGATCATTATGATGTTTTCTATTCACAAGGTATATGGGCATTCATTTTAAAGGCATAAGGATTATTGTTTTGGGTGTTAGTTGGTGTTTATTGATCATCATTGGTATGAGCATGGGGCAACAATAATAACTAAAGTCTTGGTTCTTAATTAGCTTTTGGTGCAATTATGTCTTAGATCAACACAAAGGAAGTGGGCATTAAAGGTATTTGACTGAACTTCATTATGTAAAGTTAAAAGGGATGTGGTAAGGTGATACACATTGATATATGTTTGGCTTAGTTGATATTATGACTTAGACTGTGCATTGGTCTTGTGTATTGACTGAGGTCATTGAAGAGCATCATCTTGTTTAATGTTTGACTTAAAAACAATATGGAAATAAATCATTTGGTGGTCACTTAGGTGATAACCTGTTTAGCAGGTTTTGAGCATACTTGGCAAGTAAAAAGATGACATTTTATTTTTATTGACACTGGCCCTTTTAGGGCACACAGGGACTACCAGTAAAAATGATATACAATGCAAAAATCTTGTTTTTGAGGATCATTCTCAAAGGTTAAACTTTGTAACATGCTACTCTCGACTTAGGGTTACTATTTTATGCAAAAATTCTCAAGATTAAATCATGATGATCTCCAGGAGTTGACAAAGCTTGAGCTACAACTTGATAGTTATTTGAAGTTCAAAGGCACAACAAATGCTTACAATTGTTAGCAGCTTCAGGTGATATCCTTCTTTGGTAGTTTTTCTTTGAACTTTCACATGAGTTTTGGTTTAGCTTCTCAGTTAGGATTTTCTCTTGAAGAGATCTTACATTTGATATTCTTTAAGCTTGATTTTGATAATATAGTGAAGTCTTTGACTTAGGATTGTGGTCATTGGCTCATATTCACTTCATTTAATTATTCTATTATAAAGCAGTTGGGAAACAAAAACAAGGTGGCAATAATTTTATAAAACTACCCTAAACCCATGTTGTGAACCATGAAGGTTGTGGTTAAGGTTTACAAGTTGTTCTATCTTGGTTAGGGTTTGACCCTCATGAATTGGTACTAGGGTTTCATGCAAATAACTCTTCAAGGTAGTTTTGATTAATTCTGTAGTTTGAAAAATGCATTTCTTATTACATTAAACAATTTGAAAAATTATATGAATTATTTTTGATTAGATGTTTCTAACTACGTTTGAGAAGGAAGTTTGATGGATAGTTAGAAGATTATGATCTCAAATTAGTTTCTCAAATGGCATCATTCAACCATGTTGCTCTGACAGTTACTTGTTCAAAAGGAAACTATTTTTCACAGTTCAACTGTTTTAGTTATAGATTCAAATTGTTTCATGAAAGAAGTAAGGCATTGTGAAATGTATAAAAGGCATGATATGTAAACACCTAATATGAGATTGATGAGTGTGTATCTTACACTATCATTGAGAGTGTAACAGGGTGTTGATGCAAGATTTGTTCTAAGTTGATGTGTACAGTTGTAGTTATGTATTCTTGAGTCTTAAATAATGAGACAGTTAAGAACTGGATTGTAAGGAAATAGAGTAACCCTCTGTATTGATTCAAATTCTATATTGTATTCACGAGATTGTACAAATAGCCGGTGAGGCACAAATGCCCAGTGAGGAACAAATAAATAGTGAGGCACAAAAAGCTAGTGAGGCAAATATAGCGAGTGAGGCATCTGTATTTGCTAGTGAAACACATTTTGATTAAGCTAGTGAGGCATTTAATGAGTGGTTTGTCTATTGCAAATATGTGCCTAAGTGGTGTTGTCATTGATGTCAACATATCCTTGTTGCCATTGGTGTCAATTGTATCCTATTTTTCTGCCTATATAGAAGACTGGATTGTTGAGGATATTGAGAAAATTAATAATGATCAATGTATATGGACCATATGGCTGAGTAGAGGATTGTCTGAAGAAACTCCAGTTAAGCTTTGAAAGGTTCACATGAAGATTTGAAGAAGCTATGGCCATCTGAGTAGAACTAGTTTTGTAGTGTTCAAAAGAGATAGAGTGACAAGAAAAAGGTTTGGATTGTTCTGGATATGTCAAATGATGATCTGCAGATTTGGAGGCATGTTTGGGAAGTTAGTGTGTATCATCCATTTAATTGGTTTGTGATTTGGAGGTCCGTAAGCAATCTTTCTAGTGTGACAGTCATGATAGATAGTGTTCTTGAGGTACCAGATGAAGATACAAGTGATTCTGACAATTTGGAGTAGTGTGGATGTTATTGTTGAACTCAATGTGCTTGTGGAAGTCTCTTGATCATGTGACTGCTATGTTGGAAGTCTACATTGAAGTTTGATCCTCTTAATGAAGATTTCCTTATTCGTATTACTATTCTTCCCAGTCTTGGCTGACCGGATGTTTCAAGCATGTTGCAAATGATCTAAGATCATTTTTATGAAGCATGGTGTGTTAATTAAGGAAGATTTGAGTCTCAATTGTGTTTGGCCGATAGCTTAGTGATTCACATTAAGTCAAATGTTTGTAGTGCCGACCTTGATGTTCATTCCAAGGTTGATGAAGCGTATAAATACTTGTTGATAAGTTATGAAAAATTATCCTTGTGAGACAATAATATAATTTGAAGAAAGGATCAAAGGCAAAGCAGGGAAGAGGAGAAGCAGAAGAACAAGAGTTGTTTTGATGAAGAGTTAGAAAAGAAGTATTTGGGGCAGAGCAAAAGTTTTGTGAGCACTCAAAGAAACTGAACTAGGCCTGGAGGAGATGTTATTTATCAATTAATTCTTTTTGTATTAAATATAAATTCTGTAGGTAGTGAGCCTCTCTTGAGTAGTGAGCTCTGGGCAGTGAGCCTGAAGGCATGTGCCTTCTCTTTTCTTCTAAGTACTTATAAAAGGGTATGAATCTTGTGGGTGAACCCCCACCATGGTTTTCTCTGAACCAGGTTTCCATGTAAAAATATTGGTGTTATGTGTGTTAAGTTTATTTCTGCTCACATGTTGTTGATTCATGCTTTAATGTTTACATTATTGATCTAATTGCAAGTTGATAAAGAAGATTAATAGAAGAAAAGGTTAAATTGTTGAGACAACTGATTCACCCCACCCCTCTTAGTTGTCTGGACTATTTCCAACAATTGGTATCAGAGCCAGATCTTCTAAAAGAAGCTTGACCACTTGAGGAGATCCACGATGTTGACCTACAAGAAGGATAGTCTGAGATTTGATGGAACAAATTATTTTATTTGGAAGAGTCGCATGGAGTGCCATTTGCAATGCATGGGTGATGCTTATTAGGTGATAACCAATTATGAGTATAAACCTTTGGAGAAAAGTCCTTCAACTCTAGATCAACTCAAGGATGCTGAAAATAACCTTCAAGCTAAAGAAGCCTTGTTGAGTACCCTGACTAATTCAGAAATGACAAATGTCTTTGGACTAAAAACTACTCATGAAATATGGAAGAAGTTGGAGAATCTGTATGAAGGCTATGAATTTGTCAAATGTGCCAAGCTACAAAGTCTGAGAGGAAAATTTGAAAATCTCAGGATGAGTGAAGATGAAAACCTCGTATCTACATGCAAAAGATAAATGAACTTGTGTGTGGTATCAGGTGTACTAGTGGAACTTTGGAAGAATCAAAGATTGTGGTAAAAGTGCTCAGATCTTTACCTAATTCATACAAACATAAGGTTGTTGAGCTATAGAGGAGATCAGGACTGTCTCAGAAGTTACAAGAGATCAACTAGTTGGAGAAATTTCAGCTTTTGAATTAAGTGAGTTTGGTGATTCTCTTCCTAAGTCTGAATCTACATTTAAGGCTAGTGTATATGGAAAACAAAGATATGATCTAGGTGAAAGATCTTTAGCAAGATCAAACAGATTTGTGAAGGCAAGGAAGGATCTTGAAGATGATGAAATTGAGACTACATATCTTGAATCTCTTATTGCCAAAAGAATGCCAAGAGGATCTGATAAGTATGAAGGAAAGTTGCCACTCAAATGTTTTACTTATAATAGGATTGGTGATTTTGCCTCAAGATGTCTGGAGAGGTTTTCAAAACCAAACCCTAATAGATATAAAGGTCATGAGAAATGTTACTATGTCCAAGAAGCTGGAGAAGGAATCACAAATGATGAATCTAATCATGGAGCTTCCACTAAAAATGATTGGGTGTTTATTGCTATCAAAAAAGAAGATCTAGTGTCTACTGAATCTACTAGATGTGAAAATGTGGAAAGTGCCTTGGTTGTTTAGGTTATTGAAAAGGATGAATGGGTGATTGATAGTGGATGTTCTCATCATATGACTGGTGATAAAAGTAAGTTTCTAAGCCTTGAAAAATATGAAGGTGGGCTTGTAAATTTTGGAGATAACTTAGCTGGTAGAATCTGTGGCAAAGGATCCATCTCTTTTGATGGTAGGAATAACACCAATGATGTTCTGTATGTGGAATGGATGAAGCATAATCTTCTTAGTTTTGGACAATTGGTTCACAAGGGTTATGATCTCTGATTTAAGGATGGCAAATGCAGAATCTTGGAAAGCTCTAGAAATGAAATTGCATATGGTACACAAACTAGAGGTAACATCTTTCAATTAAGTAGTTCTAGTAAAAGTTGTTTGATTGTTCAGATAGATCAAAGTTGGTTGTGGCATAGGAGAATGTGTCATGTAAATTTTGATAACATTATCAAGATAAGTTCTACTCAGGCTGTGAGAGATCTTCCAAGACTTGTGAAACCTGATAGCATGTGTAGAGAATGTCAATTGGGTAAACAGAACAAAACATCATTCAAAAGTAAAGAACAATTTCAAGTGGGTGATTGGAACTTGTGCATACTGATCTATGTGGTCCTGCTAGAATTAGGATTGTGCAAGGAGATAGATATTTTATGTTGCTAATTGATGATTTCTCCCAAATGATGTGGGTAACTTTCTTAAAAGAAAAATCAGAAGCTCTTGACAAATTCAAAGTGTTCAAAGTTATGGTGGAAAATGAGATTGGTGTGAAGATAAAGTGTCTGAGATCTGACAGAGGTGGAGAGTTTACCTCAGGTGAGTTTGATACATTCTATGCAAAGCATGGAATAAAAAGATATTTATCTTCTCCTAGGACTCCTCAGCAAAATGGAGTTGTAGAAAGAAAGAACTGAACCATTCAAGAAGTTGCCAGGACCATGATGATTGAAACAAATGTTCCACAAGTTTATTGGAGAGAAGCTATGAGTACTGATGTCTACACTCTTAACTAGGTGTAGATCAAAAGCAATTTTGGTAAGACTCCTTATGAACTTTGGTTTGGTCATCCTCCTACTGTGAGATATTTTAGAGTTTTTGGTAGTACATGCTATATCAAAAGAGATGAGGATCTAGGCAAGTTTGAAGAAAGAATTGATGAAGGAATTTTTCTAGGTTACTCTACTCAAAGAAAAGTATACTGGTGCTTTAATAAGAGGTTGAAAAAGATTGTTGAAAGTGCTAATGTTAGAGTTGATGAGAGCAAGGAAGGACATTCCAAGTCTTGTGGATATGATTCAGATGATCAAGATAAAAATCTAAGTCAAGAAAGGAAAGTACAAACTCAGATTCAAATCCAGATTGATCCAGAAAATCCTGTAATTCAAGAGGATAGTGCAGAAGTTGAGGAACAACCTCAAGAAATAGAAGTTCAAGCAAATCCCAAAACTCCCAAGTATATAAGGATGAATCATCCTGAAGATCAAATCATAGTAGATAGAAATAAAGGTGCTCAAACTAGGAGAAGAATTGCTAAAGATCAAGAAGAGATTTGTTTAATTTCAAAGATTGAACCAAAAATAGTAAGTGAATCCTACGAAGATGAAAAGTGGGTAAATGCAATGAAAGAAGAATTAATGCAAATTGAAAAGAATCACACTTGGGATCTTGTTTCTAGACCTAAGGACAAAAATGTGATTGGAACTATATGGGTTTTTCGGAACAAACTAAGTGAAGATGGTGAAGTTGTTAGAAACAAAGCAATGCTGGTATGCAAAGGATATTCCCAAGTGGAAGGAATAGATTTTGAATAAATTTTGCTCCAGTGGCAAGAATAGAAGCAGTCAAGTTATTTCTTGCATTTGTTGCTTATAAAGATTTTAAGGTCTATCAGATGGATATCAAATCAACATTCCTAAAAGGAGAGTTAGAAGAAGAAGTCTACATTGAGCAACCGAAAGGATTTCAGTTGTCTAATCAGAAAGACATAGTCTACAGATTAAGGAAAGCATTATATGGACTCAAACAAGCCCCAAGAGCTTAGTATGGAAGATTAGATAAGTATTTGCTAAAGATAGGATATAACAAAGGCACTACTGACAGTAATATTTACTTCAAGATTGATCATGAGAATATTCTAATCGTTGAGGTATTTGTTGATGATATCATTTTGGTGGAAATGAGAGCATGTGCAAAACATTTGCTAATCAGAAGCAAAGTGAATTTGAGTTGTCCATGTTTGGTGAGATGAATTTCATCTTAGGTTTGCAAATCACTCAGTTAGATAAAGGGATCTTTATATCTCAGTCTAAGTATGTGAAAGAATTATTGAAGAAGTTTGGAATGGAAGATTCAAAGCCAGTAGGTATGCCTATGGTAACTGGATGTAAGTTGAGTAAAGATGATGACTCCCCTAAGGCAAATCATAAAAGGTATAGATCAATGATTGGAGGACTACTCTATCTGACTCAGACCATACCTAATATCATGAATGTAGTTGGGCTTGTTGCTAGATTCCAAGATGATCCTAAAGAATCCCATGTTGTAGCAATCAAAAGAATCTTTAGATATCTCAAAGGAACACTTGATTATGGCATGTGGTATCCAAAAGACAATGACTTTACTCTTCATGCATATATAGATGCTGATTGGGCAGGAGATGTGAATGACAAGAAAAGTACTAGTGGTGGTGCATTCTTCTTGGGAAGTAGATTGGTTTCTTGGCTGAGCAAAAAGTAGGAGGCAATATCCCTATCTACAGTAGAGGTAGAGTATATAGTAGTAGCAAATAATTGCACTCAAGTTTTATGGATGAAGTAAATGTTGAAGGACATCATAATTGTGTTTGAGGAGATGGTCACAATCTTCTATGATAATTCAAGTGCAATAAGCATCTCAAAGAATCCAGTGTTGCATTCAAAGACAAAGCACATATCCATCAAGTTTCATTTCTTGAGAGAGAAGGTAAATAAGAATGAAGTCAACTTAGAGTTTGTATCTTCAAAGGATCAAATTGTGGATATTTTCACTAAGCTGAGCTTTCCAAGGATACTTTTGAGTATCTCAAAGAGAAGTTTGGGGTTATTACCCCTCTTGATCAAAATTAAGATGCACTAGAGTGCATCAGTCCAGTATAATTCATAGTCACATCTTGTGATCTGGATTGATGTCAAGGAGACACTACTAAGGGGGAGTAGTCTGCATGTAATTTTTGAGTTTGGTCTAAAATAAAAATAAGGAGAAAAGACTACAAATATGTGCCCTTTGCCATTGATGTCAAAGGGGGGGAGAAGTTCATGTGAAAAACTAGTTACTCATAAAAGGAGCAATGAATAAAGTGATTGTAGAAGTGATAAGAGAAAGGGGGAGAAGATCTTGTCTTGATGGTCAAATCAGTTTTTCACATCATATGTTGCCATTAATGACAAAGGGGGAGATTCTTGTAAATATGTGCCTAAGCGGTGCTGTCATTGATGTCAACATATCCTTGTTGCCATTGGTGTCAACTGTATCCTATTTTGTTCCCTGTATAGAAGACTAGATTGATGAGGATATTGAGAAAATTAATAAGGATCAATGTATGTGGACCATATGGTTGAGTAGAGAATTATTTGAAGAAGCTCCAGTTAAGCTTTGAAAGGTTTGCATGAAGATTTGAAGAAGCTATGGCCATCTGAATAGATCTAGTTTTGCAGTGTTCAGAAGAGACAAAGTGATAGGGAAAAGGTCTAAATTGTTCTAGATATGTCAAATGATGATCTGCGAATCTAGAGGCATATTTGGAAAGTCAGTGTGTATCATCCATTCAATTGGTTTGTGGTTTGGAGGTCTGCAAGCAATGTTTCTAGTTTGACAGTCATGACAGACAGTGTTCTTGAGGTACTAGATGAAGATGCAAGTGATTCTGACAATTTGGAGTAGTGTGGATGTTATTGTTGAACTCAATGAATATTTCCTTCTTGGTATTGTTCTTCCCAGTCTTGGCCAATCAGATGTTTCAAGCATGTTACAGATGATCTAAGAGCATTTCTATGAAGCATGGCATGCTGATTAAGCAAGATTTGAGTCCTAGTTATGTTTGGTCGACAGCTTAGTGATTCACATTAAGTCAAATGTTTGTAGTGCCAACCTTGATGTTCATTCCAAGGTTGATGAAGCATATAAATACATGTTGATGAGTTATGGAAAATTATCATTATGCAACAATAATATAATCTGAAGAAAGGATCAAAGACAGACCAGGGCAGAGGAAAAGTAGAAGAACAAGAGTTATTTTGATGAAGAGTTAGAAAAGAAGTATTTGGGGCAAAGCAAAAGTTTTGTGAGCACTTAATGAAACTAAACTAAGCATGAAGGAGATACTATTTATTAGTTAATTCTTTTTGTATTAAACATAAATTCTATAGGTAGTGTGCCTCTCTTGAGTAGTGAGCCCAAAGGCATGTGCCTTCTCTTTTCTTCTAAGTACTTTTAACAGGGTACAAATCTTGAGGGTTAACCCCCACCATGGTTTTCCCTTAACCAGGTTTCCATGTAAAAATCTTGGTGTTATGTGTGTTAAGTTTATTTCTGCTCATGTGTTGTTGATTCATTCTTTAATGTTTACATTATTGATCTAATTACAAGTTGATAAAGAAGATTAAAAGTAGAAAAGGTTAATTTGTTGAGATAATTGATTCACCCCCCTCTCAGTTGTCTGGACTATTTCCAACATTTTCTACCCCATGAGGATTTTCCACTCCTAAAATCATTGTCTTATGGTCTCTTTGTTGCATGGCTCATTTGTTCATTACAATTGTATGTTCAATTCCTTAGTTCACAATCTTGAATTACTAAGGCTTTAATCTACAATCTTTCTTCTATTTTTGAAAGTCTAAAATAAAAGTAAACAAAGTGTTTTGTCTACAACACTAATTCACCACCCCCCCTCTTAGTGTTGTCAAGTACTCGAACAGACCAACCCTAGTCCAGGATTGACTTTTCATAGAAACAAGCATAACACTCAAAATATGTAAAATTTTCAAATGGTTCAAAAGGCAATCCTAACTAATTTTCAATGTAGATTTTATTGATAACAACCATTAATCACCAGGCATTGTGAAAGTCAAAATTCAAGCACCAAGGATATTTTACAAATACCGCCAAGAAAGCAGAACCATACAAACCAAAAGCAAAAGCCACAATAGGTGTCCTCATTTTGCTAAAGGATAAAATGGGGCATGTTGTGAGCATCACAACAAGGTCTAGGAGCTAATTCCCAAGTTTCATTCTTCTCTATCTGCATTAGTTCTTCCTCCATTGCCTTTACTCAATTTTCATCATTGTAGGCTTCATTCATAAATTTTGGTTCAACTATAGAGAACAAATAGTAATTCACTTGTTCTTCTGCAGCTCTTTTCCTTGTCAATACTCCTTTTTCTTTGTCTCCGGTAATTTGATCTTCAGAGTGATTGATTCTTACATACCTGGGGGTCTTAGCAATTTTTGAATCCTTTTCTTCTTCATAAGTTATAGCAACAGGTTCATCTGATTCATAGCCACTCTAATCTGATGTTCTTCCTTTCCCTTCATCCACCTTCACATTTGCACTCTCTACAATATTTTTCAATCTTTTGTTGTAGTACCTATAGGCCTTACTCTTGGTAGAGTATCAAAGCAAGATTCCTTCATCACATCTTGCATCAAATTTCCCTAGGTCTTCATCTCTTCTAATATAGAATTTGCTTCCAAAGACTTTGAAGTATCTTACTCTTGGAATTCTTCCATACCACAATTCGTAAGGAGTTTTAGTACCATTACCTTTCACTTGAACTTTATTTTGAATGTAGACAATAGTATGTATAGCTTCTTTCCAAAAAACTTCTAGCAGGCCTCCTTCCTTCATCATTATTCTAGTAGCCTCTTGAACTATCCTGTTATTCATTTCCATAACTCTATTTTGCTGAGGCATCCTAGGTGTAGACAACTATCTCTTTATTCCTTGCTCTTCATAGAAAATGTTGAATTCATTTGATGTGAACTCACCTCCTCTATCAGACCTCAAGCATTTGATTTTTAGTTATATTTTAGTTTCAACCATTGCCTTGAAGGATTTGAACTTCACTCGGGCTTCAAATTTGTCTCTTAGAAAAGTAACCCAAGTCATTCTAGAATAATCATCAATAAAAAACATGAAGTACATGTCATCTTGTAGACTTCTTATCCTTGTAGGACCACATAGATCTGTATGAACTAGATCCAACAAACCAACAAAAAATGACTCTTTACTCTTGAAACGTGTTCTTGTCTGCTTCCCCAACTAACATTCCTTACAAAAGGTATTGGTGGGTTTCACAAGTTTTGGTAAATCTCTCACAGCCTAACCTAAACTTATCTTTACAAAATTATCAAAATTTATATGACACAACCTTCTATGCCACAATCAACTCTCATCTGCTTGGGCTAATAAATAGTTATTACCAATTTTTCACCTGCAACTCAAAATGGAAGAGCTGGTGTGCATCAAGTTTTATTTTTGGATGAAAGATTTTTAACATTTTATGCTATAATGTTTTACAAAGTTTGAGGTGCTTGAAAGGTTCAGTTTTTATCATACCTTTGTGTGACAGAAGAGAAAGAATTTCAGTTCATCATTTAATACATTTGCAGAGTATTCATCAAAGATATAAGTTATTTCATTTCATTACAATGATCATTCAATTTTACAAATGAAGTACAAATGGAATAAACATTGCATTGAATGAAAACTAGATAGATCAAATGTCCCACACAAGCCATGGGAATAGATGAACCAAGTACAACCAAAGGAAAAACACTATGCATCTGAAGATAAGAAAAGAAAAGAGCATATAGGAGAAACATAGCCATCATTACCTATTTAATGTCTTTGGTTTCCATTGTTGCTATCGCATTCTTGCTCTTGATCTTCATAAGAACCTACAATGATTGAGAAAGATTTATTATAGCTCTGGATATGAGTCCCTGCGTGCCTATCCACAGAAACATAATATATTGCCTATGATGTACTGTGCCAGATATCAAATCATCCATATGCAAGAGAGACTAAAATAAAACAATCATTGAGCTCTATTGTTTAAACTAACATGTTTGTTTCATGTGCAGGTATAGAAGAAGTTATGTTGTTGTTTTGAAGACCATTTCAGCATGTGGTGTAAAGTGGGCTCCCACAAGGGTAGAGCTCAGCATGCTACCCCTGGATCTCAAGAGGGATGATATAGGGATACTTATTCATGTTATGAAAAAAGAGGATTTCAATTGAAATGAATAATTTATAGAGTGCATGAACCTTGAAGACACTTCCCTTCTATGATCATCAACTCAAAAGGTGAGGTGATAACCATATAAGTGCAGTGAGCACCTTGTTCAAGACAAATCAATAAAGTATGAAATTGAGTGTAGGAATGGCTAACATCAAAATACCCATTGCTATTGTTTGATGCCATCATATCATTGTATCATCCTTTGTATGCATTCAAATCATAATATTGGAAAAACAAGAGTCATGGAGTATCAAATTATTGTTCAAATGCAATAGAATAGCCATGATCAATATAAGACAATCAAAAGGATCATGTGTTACAGATGCTGCTATAAGAAGTAGCATGTGAAGAAATGCTATACACAGAAGCATGTTACCTCAAAGAGTAAATGAAAGAGCCATTACCATTGAGTATAATGTGTATGTATCTACATTTGATATGATACAATGAACTAGACACTAAGTATGTATGCCATATAACAGATTGAATTGGATCATTCAAAGTATATATAGATCAAATGTATACAGAAATACTAGTCATCAAATGGAACAGGAACATCATGTATGACAGGAACAACATTTTTATTATGATATACAAATGGAGCACATAAGTGACATCAAATGCTTTTGCCATTATAAAATAAGTAAAGTCTTAAATTTTATCTATAAGTGGCATAAAACTCTAATCATATGAATGTCATCATTACAGAAGTCAAATGGAGCAACAAAGAGATAAATCATTGCCTTTTCCCATAGTGATTTCATTAAGTATTACTTTTGCAAAATAGAAAGAGTAAATGAAATAAGAGTTTGAGCTCATGGAAGTCATATTTTGTATGTCCAAATTAGAAGAGCAGGACAACTTTATTGTCTTTTATACACAGGAAAAGAAAGTGATTGAAAAAACTAGTTTGTATTCTCAAGTTTTGTCAATTAGGAATTCATTTTCTTACAAACCCTTGTTATGAAATAATAGACAAACATCAAATGTAGTAAGATGAGTTTCCTACCATATGGGTTTGTTTTAATTAAGGGAATAAATGGGAAAAACCATTCTTTTTCCATTAAAATCGTATTGCAGGGTGAATCTCTATAAGTCACATAAAGCTTAGAACCCACATGGGGTTTTACAAGATCTCCAATGCAAAACGATGGATTGAATATGAGATACAAAGGAAAATGAAATCTTTCAAACTCATATGAACAAAAATGATTTTCAGAAATGAATAATAGTATGAGGGTTGGTTGTCAAATATATAGGAAATGATAGAAATGAAACCCATTTTTTATGCCATAATAGTCATTTCCAGAGATAAAGAGTGAACAACTTTTTCCTCATAATGAGCTAAACCCACTTTGGGGTTTCCAATGAAAATGCAGATACAAATAGAGTACTTAGAAGTATAGCAACTATTTTAAATACAAAAAGAAAACACTCAGATATTCAAGCCTGGCCATGATCTCTAATGTCAACTCAAGACTCAAAAGAGGGAGAAGTCAAAACAATGTAATAGAGAGATCGAAAAATGAAGGACTTACTTTTCTTCTTGTCTGTGGAATCATGTGAGGAGCTCAAACCCATTCTCCATGATGGCTCAAGTGGAAAAGAGACAATAGAATGTGTATCGACATAGGACAACAGAGAACAACAAGAAAATGCATCAGATGAGCCATAGTCACAACTGAAAAGCCAAGATTTACCTCAGGAAATGAAAGGAAAATAGATCAAACATCTGGCAAAGGGTTCTTACCTTCCCCTTCTATGAAGGTTCTTCTAGAAAATCACATTGAAACTGTAGGGAATCAAGTTTTTATAGGTCCAATCCCTAGCTTCTCATGGCTGCTGAGCGGGTAGAGAGCTTCTTCACCAAAATTGAAAGATAAAAATGATCCCAAGAAACTAGGGATGGAGCTATTTTGTGTTTAGGGTTTCATCACATTGATTTCATTTTCCAAATAATGCCCATCATGGTATTTAGTCCACCTTGCAAATGTTTAGTCTTCATGACTTAAAATAAATATGCGTGAGGCTCATCTAGGCACCTATTTGAAGATAGGAGAAAGAACCTCATATGCCTTAGCATTTTTTTTGTAAAACTAGATGGAGGACAACCCTTAAGGCTTTTATCAAACCTTTTAATATGCCTTGAAATTTTCATGATTTTTATAGAAAATTGTATGCCAAATGAAATAGAATTGTTATCAATCAGATATGCACCCTATGCTAATCTATTGACTTAGCTATCTGTTGACACATGGGAAGACTCCTAGGCCTGTGGGTTGCCTAAGACTTGGAGTGAACATCTAGAGTGAGCTGGTTCTCCTAACGATTTTTCCTAATCTAAGTGATTTTCTGAGAAAAAGGGGAAGAGGATAAACTGAAATGCAAAACTAACTTCTAAGGATGATCAAATCAGATTCTAACTTAATTAATGCCTCAAGTCACAATCTAACTCTTAAGACATTTTCTTTCACAATCTCACTCGACACAACAAACAACTTGCATTACAGAATGCTTCTGCATACAAAATTGCACTAAGGAAACATAACAAAGGATTTGATTTCTGTGATCACAATGAAACATCAAACAATACTGCAAAAATGAGACAAAAATGAATGAGAAAGGAAATCTGTTGTCTTATTAATCTGAAATGAGCATGCAAAAATGAGATTGAATACAATGTGTTCACAATACTCTCTACCAATGAGCCAAAGAGAAAGAAACAACTAAACAGAACTACCTAAAACCAAGTCCTTCACCCCCTTTTATAGCCAAAAGGATTTCTAAAAATGAGAAAGGATGGAACAACTCGGCAAAAAAAACTCAAAAAAGGCAACTTTCCAAGTCATTCTTGAGCTCCATAAAAAAGCCTTCAAAACAGGGTTCAAAATGCCTCCAAACTAGAAATAAAAGCTGTCAAACTCTTTTGTTGAGTGGCCCCCACCAAAAGGATGCATAAAATTAGGCCTTATCTAACTAGAGACTGAAATAGAAAGTCTATTTTGCCTAGGTTTTTCCAATTTCACCTAGAGAGAAAAAATCAAATCCAAAAAGGAAAGATTCTTGCTATATTTTCTCTATCTTAACTGCATAAATAACAAATATTAACAAGCAATTTATAGAAACATTGCTTTAAATATTGTTTTACAATGGTTTGCAGCTTTATCTCTATCTTGACTTGATTTATCTCCATTCAATTTTTTGCAAAAAATATTACAAGGCTTTTTAATTTTACTCATGCCAAGTATACTATATCTCATTTGGCATATGATTTTCTATAAAAATCATTAAAAATATGAGGGAATATATATGGTTTTGCAAAAATAAAAAGCCTCAAAGGCTTATTTTTCTAGCTAGCTTTGTATAAAGTCTAAGGGCATATGACCTATAGCTCACCATTTAAATGTCATTGAGAGCTCTAATGCATAAGCACAAAAGGACCTAAGGCATATGGACCTATATGTTTTAATCTTCAAAAAGGGCCCAAATGAGTTTTAAAGGCATAAAATCTAAGCAATGTATGCTAAAGGGGCCCAAGGTATTAAACATTCTAGGTTATTTATGTTTAGGCATTTGAAAAGTGGACCACAAAACTATTATGTGTATTACTCAAGACCCCCTAATTTTTTAAACAATATGATAAAATGCCACATTTCAACTTAGGGTAAAATTAGTAAATCATAAACTCAAAACACTCAAGCCCTAGTTTCTCACATTCATTGTCACACCTTGCAATTTTGGAAATGAGTCTCTCTGCCCAACCGCCAATGGTGCTAGGGTTTGGACCTAGGAAACTTGATTTTCTGCATCTTTCTAGAGGATTTTTTAATGTATTTCATATAGGGAATTAAGGTAAATGGCCCTCTGTTGCTATTCTGGATGTTGACCTTTAATTTTTTAAGTATATTTACTTTACTGATCTATGGATGAGTTATATTTATTTGACGCATTATCCATTATTTTCATTTCCTATTGATATGCCTGAGACCACCATGGTAACTGGATTGTGCTTGTTTGAGCCATCATGAGGGCAATAAAAACTCATGGCCCTGTTTGTATCTTCCTTCAGAAATCATGGTAAGCTTTTATCTTTCGACTACCATGTTGTTCTCTTCATTTCTCATATGAGCTTGGGAGACCATGAATGCACCATTTTTCATTTGTTAGAAGCAAAAACACTATATTTTAACATGGCCACGGCCATTATGGCTAATCCTTCACCATTTCTAGATAATGAACAAACTGCTTTGGGTTTGAAGATCTCCATTACACTATTTAGTATGAGTATATCTGAGTACAAACATGTAACTATACGTTCATGGCATTGGTTTTGATCACTCACGTGGATGCACTTAGCATGCTTTGTTTAATCCACTATATCTTTACTATACATTCAGAGGCTGCAATAACTATATAAATTTCTAAGCATTCTTGTGTTTTATAAGCTCAAACTTCATTTTTTCCTTCTGTATCTGAGACTTCTCAATGCATCTTGATATGGGTTCTATTACTTTTTGAAGAAATCCCTCATTCTTTTGTTGCAAAATTCATGCCCTCCAAATATAGACCCCACAGCCTTGGTTCAAAGCATGTCGGTTACCTCCTATTATTCTTGATACCTAAAAAACTTGCATTATTTCAATATTACATTTGTAGTTTCTGGATAGCAGTCCCAAGTGGGTTTTTTTGTTGTGAGGAAAAACTTTATCCATCTCTCTGGCTGTAGCCTGTAAATCTCATAATGCATTTTTCCTGTAGATGCATGTGGTACTGAAACTTCATTACTAAACACTCACTCTTGTTATTTCTAGACTGATGTATATATTCTATGCTCAAAAAATGTGTAAGCATTTGATATGTGGTTCATTCACATGCCTTCAAGCACATTGTATCCTTACACCTGCAACTGTAAACATCATTGAAGTTCCACCTCTCTTTCCATGGTAAAATGCAGTCTAATGTTTTGAATCCATGAAACTATACATACATATATCCTTTACTTAATGACTATTCTACTAGAGATGATGCTTCTCCACACATAGTAGACAACTCTGGACAGTTGACTGTACTCATAATTGCATTAATGACTGCAAGAATCTTATGATTATCATGTTCCTCTTTACTGCTCCTCTTACATTCATGCCTCTTTATGGATCTGTCATAGTCTTGTATGGCTATAAACTCTCAATGAGAGCATTTATAGTTGATATTAAAATGATGTTTGGCTGTCTAATTCACTGTTCAAGGTGGCATGCCTCTATGCATAGTACTTTCCACATGCTACTTCCTGTAGCAATATTATTTAACACACCACTTTTCTTCCTGGTCTACAAGAAATACTATTGATGAAATATAGCACTATAAGAAATGATTTCATTTTGACTTATGCTATTCCATAAGAATTTTTATATCTCTTTCAGCCCCAGTTGTATTCTGTAATTGAAATTCTATTTCTTTTGCCATGGTACAGCGTACTTTGAAGTTCTTACAACTGAATCTTGCCATTAACACCTGGGACAACACCTCCTTGTCCTGTAAGTACTTGGTATGCACTTCATGTGTTGCCTCCTATTTATGATCTTTCTTTTACTATTCCAACACAATGACTTGAATGCATACACATGGCAATGATATTGTGAAAGCAAGTAGATGCAATGACAGTGTAATGGATACTCCTATGTTGAAAAATACCTTTTATTTAGTTTTATACTTTATTGGGCTGTCCTAGGCAAGTTCACTATTCATGTATGATTGTCATTTCTTCATGTGAATTGATGATCCTAGATGAGAAATGAACCTGTAGTGTATGTACTCACTTGATATGTCACTCCTTCGACTGAATATACTCTGTTTGAACAATATGGATATGCATCCCTATTTCACTCCCCTTGAAATTTAGGGGCAGCATGTTGAGCTCTACCCTTGTGGGAGCCCACTTTGCACCACATGTCGTAATGGTCTTCAAACAACAATATGATTTCACCTATACCTGCACATGAAATAAACATGTTAGTTTGAAAAATAATGAAACTCAATGATTGTCATATTTCAGTCTCTCTTTGTTGTTAATGATATGTATCTGACTTAGTGCACTATAGGTAATGTATTATGCCTCTGCTAATAGGCACATAGGGAACTCATATCCAAAGCTCTTATAGGTCTCTTCCAATCTTGCAGGTTCTTATTGGAGATTGGGAGCAAGGTGTCATGCCCACATTTCCCATGCGGTCACAACACGCATCACACGTGTCATGTCCACATGCGCCATGTGGTCATGACACGAAATACCAAAAATTTTCCCACTCTTCCCTATAAATCCCCTCGCACGCGTAGGCGTGCTTGGCGGCATACGCTTAAGGCGAAAACAATACAGTTGTCGGTGGCATACCAAATACATGTGCACACACCCTACGCAAGGAAATGTGTGGTTTCCTAACTTAGATTAATCTCACGAATCATATTGGCGCATATGGTCATGACACGTGTGATGCGTGTTGTGATCTCATGGGAAATGTGGGCATGACACAAGGACAGAAGGCAACCTTGGAAACCAAAGGCACTGATCAGGCAATGATGGCTATGATCCTTCCCTTCTTATTTCTAGTTGCATAGTATATTTCTTATATATGTACTAGTTCATCTATTCTAGCTATTCCCACGGCTTGTGTGGGACATTTGATCCATCATATTTTCATTCAATGAAATGCTTATTTCCTTTTATGTATCTCATTTGTAAAATGAATAATCATTGTAGTGAAATAAAATAACTTATCTCTCAACCAACCTTCTGCAAATGAATGATGATCTGAAAATTCTTTTTCTCTATTAAACAACTGAACTGCAACATAACTGAACATCTCAAACACTCCAGCTATGCAAAAAAGATATCAGACGGATGTTAAAAACTTTCTTATTTAAAATGAACTGAATGTACTCCAGCTCTACCAATTTGAGTTGTAGAGAAAAATTGGTAACAGAAATATACTGGGCAAGATAATCATATAAAGCCTTGTATTTTTGCAATAAAATCAAATCAAGATAAATTAGGAAATTAAAACTACAAATCCATTGTAAAACATTATTAAAGCAATTCTTTATAAATTGCTTTAATGATTGTTATTTATATGCAGTTAAAGCAAGAACAGCAGAGGAAAATCTTCCTTTTCTAGGTTTGTTTTCTTTGGATGAAACTGAGCAGATAAGGACAAATTAGAGCCTTTATGAAGCAAATAAAGCCTAATTTTTAGTATTTTTTGGTGGTACCACCTTGGATGGCTTTTTGGCGACTTCTTTCTTTAGTTTGGAGGTAGTTTGGTGACAGTTTTGAAGTGTTTTTGATGGATCTCAAAAATGATTTGGGTAGATCTTTCAAAGTGATTTTTGCAGTTTTCCTATGAGGATATATTGAAGAGAAATTGAGTTTTTTCTTAGTTCAAATTATTGTTTCTTCTCTTTTGTTCATCTATAGAGAGCTTGTAAACACTTTTTGTACTCATTTCTACTCCTTTCAGTTTCAATAGAGCAACAATATTCTCCTTTTTCATACTTTCTGCTTCATTTTGCAGTAAATGATATGATATTCAATTGCGATTCAGTTCTGAGTCCTTTTCTATGTCTCATTATTGCAGAATTGAGTGCAGGAGGTTCATGTGATATAGGTTGTATGTTGTATTTATCTTTCTTAGTGGGTTAAAGTTGTGATAAAATTCCTGTTTGTCCTTCAAAAACCTCTAGTTTTTCAAACTTTCATACAAATCACTAATGTATTGCATTAATTTTAGTCGAATTGTAAGGGTTAAAAGTATTTGTGAGGCTGATTGTGAGTGAATAGATAGAGTTCTAGTGCATCACCTATTAGAGTTTAGGGTTTCAATTATAGTTAACTTTCTATCCCTTTTCTCAGAAAGTCATTTAGATTAGGTGAAGTAACCAGGGGAACCGGCTTGCTCTGGAGGTTCACTCCAAGTTTAGGCAACCCACAAGCCTAGGAGTGTTCCCATGTGTCAACAAATAGCTAAGTTAATAGGTTAGTCTGGGTGCATATCTGATTGATAACAATTTTTGGCACACCTGGTAGGACAAGTTGGACTGTTTCAGTCTAATAGCATGTTCATATATCACTAATAGTTGGTGTGTGTGTGTGTGTGTCAGTGATCTCAGCCTTTGGAGGCAGAAAATCAAGCACATATGGCAACTTTGAATCAAGATCTATTGGTTTTTATAGATCAAGTGCTGGTATGTTTAAAAAAATTAAGTTTTATTCTTATTTCTAGCTCTTCATATGAGTAAAAATATCAAATTTTCATAGATAGTATGAATATCCACCACCATACTATGAAAATACTATCCATAGGGCTCCTTATCAACCATATCAGACCAATTATGTTATTTTTTCTAATTCCATGGCTTTTCAAAATCAGCATGCCCAACATAATTACCATCCACCCACCCCTGCTTAGCCTCCTTAGTAGCCTAATGTTGGTTTTAGTCCAAATGCTTAGGATGCTTACCACATACCCATTCCTACCCAATCTTCCAATTTGCCTAAAAATTCTAAAATTAGGGAGCTTAGAGACATTCTATTAGACTACAACAAGTAGATGGATGAGATTAAGAGACAACATGAGTATAATCAACAACAGGAAGAGATGGCAAGCATAAAGGGTATATTGTTTGACTACATGCAATAGTTAGAGGAGATTAAGAGGAAGCATGAATATAACTTACAGCAGGAAGAATAGGCTTGCTCAAGTTATTGTTGATGGTGGTTTTAACACACAACAACACAGGTGTGATTGCTGGATTCACACCTCTCTTGAAAAGTATCTTACCCTAGGTAAGACTACTCCAAGGATAATACAGCTAGGTCTTAGCTTGCTTGGAATCTCTCAATGGTTATGTTCTAGCTGTGCCTACAAGGGGTCTTACATGCAATCTACAAATCTTCAAGTTTGGGGCAGCAAATACACATAAACCCTATGATGATCTTCAGCTGATAGACAAGATAAGATGCTGCTGAAACTCTTAATCTGATAACTGACAGTGATTTTAAAAGAAAATGTAAAAGGTGTAGGGTTTAAAAGGATCCTAAGTGACATTCACAATGTTAAGGTTATTTTTTAATAGACAAACATTCCAAACTTTGAACCAGCTTTCTGAGTTACCAAACATAAGTGAATGTTACAGTGCTGCAGAAAACGGTGTTATCTTCAATGGAGGTCAACATATTTTGAAACTTCATTCATTTGTTAAATACCCAATAGACGATGCAACTTAACTTGTGAAATGCAATTGAACTTTAGCATAGATAATCAACCTAGATTAACTTTACACATCTATTTACCATTAGCAAACAACTAAAAGTATGGACTTAAAATGTTCATCAAATACTTCAACAAACCATGAATATTATGAAAGCACAACTAATCTAACTATGGGAGAGTAAGATGCGAACCATGAAAACCAAAAAAATGAATTAACACAAGATATAAATTCTTAGATTTACTGCAGAAACTTGCTTTGTATTAGCTCAAATGGCATAGAGTCAACAATTCGGTATCAAAAATCTCTCTCCCAAAAGTGGAAATGGTAGCCCTTTATATAGAAAGTAGCATACCCCCAGCTTTCAAATGAATGGTGGAGATTAGCTCAACACCGACGGTCCAGATTACATCAATAATAGCTCACATCAATTCCTAGAGTACATTTTGTCTTTTATGAAAAAGATGAAAAAATAGCCTCAGATACATTGAATCTAGTCATTTTGACTAGCCAACTCAGTATATTAGTGGAAAAGCTTACTTTAGGAGCAAGAAGGAGACAAAATTGAGTCACACATTGCCCAAATATAGCAGATTTACAATTGTGATGAGATTGTATCATTAGAATATTCAAATAGCATCAAGATTCTTTATCCAAGTCAATATTATCCTCGTTGGCTAGCTTGTTGCGATAAGTCAACCAGGCATCAAGTGCAAGATTAATATCGGATGGGTCTGGATCCTTCAAATGATGTATCTTATAATCAAACACTTCTAGCTCCCAGTTGAATTTGCTATATATTCTTTCTATCTCTGCCCCTACCTTTTGAAATGCCTTGAACTCGGCCCTGAGGTCACTTGCCATATCCAACCATTCCTTAATGCTGAGTGTGTCATTAAACATTACCTTATGTAATTTATCCTTGCTTTTCTCGACATCAAATGGGGCATAATCATCATAAGATGATTCCCTACAGTTCCTCAAGGAGTCACTGATGTCATATATAACTGACCTTAGCTCTTCATCAGCTAGTTTGTATGCTTCCTTTATGTTCTCGAAGGTCTCTTTTCACAAAAGTAGTTGTTGATACCATTCAAGAGACTTTGGCAGCCTATCCCCAGATAAAATTTTCTCTATGACCAAGGTCTAAGCAGGTAATTCCTGGATACCTTTGATTATGGGATACATATGTGAATAATATTCATCAAAAGCATTGCACTCTTCATGCAGGTCTTTCCATTTCTTATGCAAATCAACCAATCTTTGGTGATCTTGAGTAGAGGTGCTTATGGCCTCACATCCCATCTCAAAAACTTTTATCGACCAATTCTCTGCGCCCAGGGACTTTGATCTTACCTCATCCAATTTAGCCATCTCATCGGTGGACAAGAAAGTAAG
Organism: Cunninghamia lanceolata; assembly: GCA_027924645.1. Lineage (NCBI taxonomy): Eukaryota > Viridiplantae > Streptophyta > Pinopsida > Cupressales > Cupressaceae > Cunninghamia > Cunninghamia lanceolata. The sequence goes on from BSBN01000665.1 coordinate 3,254,788, forward strand.
AATTGTCCTTATATCTCCTCTAGCATCTACTGGCTTTATCAAAATTTGGAGACACGCTCGCAGCTCTTCATTCTGCTGTTTCAGGTCTTTCTTAGACATTTCATCTTTATCTAGTTGTTCCAAGATCGATGTGACTGACCCCTTGAAATCGTCCACTCTTTGAGCATGAGTGGTTGGACCCAAATCAACTATAGATATAACATAATCCTCTGCCCGGACCTAGTCTCTTGCTTTGTCAGTCGGCGGGACCACTATTTTTGCTATCCTTGACCCTGAATCAGTTTTGTAGATCCTTGATTGAACCTTAGCCTTCTTCTGCTTCTGAGGCTTTTGGGCTTGTGATAGGATAGCACTCAAATCAAGCTACATTACTTCTAGCTGAGGCTTTGGATATGCCATTCTACATTGTAGCCACTCGAGAGTAGAAGATTTGTTTAACTCAGAGGCGCCATCTTTATCAGACACAGTCAACTCTTTAGATAGTTCTTGTTTAGGCTCTCCATCCTTCTCTGGACTTCTCTTTTTCTTTCTCTTCTTCCTAGGCCAAGTCCTTTAGATTTTTAGCCACATTCTCTTGCGTAATTCTCAAAACTTCCTCTGTTGGATCTTTGCCCAGGGGACTATCAGATATGTCAATAATTTCCACATTAGCTGAAGCCTCGGGGAAGTTTTCATTGTTTTCTTCAGTCAATACCTCCTTCTCCTCTGTAACTGCTACTTCTAATTCCTACAATTCCAACTCCAGACACACTTTCTCAATCCCAGGCAACAAAGGCACTACCAATGAATCAGTTGGCATTTGTAAAATGGGAATAGCAGAAGAGATGGTGAAGGAAGGCATACTGACCTGGGTCAAGCTGGTCAAGATAGGCAATAAGGAGGAAGAAATGGTAAGAGATGAAGGAAGGGTTAGTGAAGGTAAGGAAGGAGGGGGTGAAAGGATGGTGGAAATAGGAGGTAATGATAGAGGAGTGGAAGGTGTAGATGAAGTAGAGGGGCATGAAATGGCAAGAGTGGAGGAAATAGGACTACTAGAGTCATTGGAAGAAACTGCCAGAGAACATGAGGTGGTGGTGATGGTAGAGGTAGGAGAGGTGGTAGGAGATGATTTTTGGGTGATAGAAGCAGAGGTTATGGGGGGAGTGGATGCAGCAAAGGAAGGAGGAATGGAAGAAAGAGTGATAGCCGAGGTTGAGTCAATACTTTGTGTAGGAGTTAGGCTAGTTGGAGGGGAATTAGAACCATCTTTAACTATGACAGCCTCTTTGCGGACTTCTTTCACTTTTACCCTCTTAGCCTTGGAGCTTTCTCCTGCTCCACTCGACATATCCTTTCTCTTGGAGGTTCTAGTCCTGGTTGAAGGAGGTTGATCTTTCTTTTGAGGAGACCTTCCAGATGGCTTCTTCATCTTCTTTGCTTTCTCTGCTAGAGGTGCATGCTCCTCGCTATCTAATTTCTGCTACTTAGTTGGCTCCGTCTCATCAATGACCAGAATGGGCTCATCTTCCTCTCCACTAGAGTCTTTGTTTGATTCCATTGTGGTGTATGTCATCTAGATTCCTTGTCCATTTAGCATTGCCACTTGTGCTCTGACCCAAGCCTTGCTCAGTCTGATTGGTTCCCTCAAAACAACATCTAGGGAACTTTTCTCTGCATTCGCCTAGTTGGATAGTGGAATGGGTTGATGGTATTGTGACTCCCATGGTCCTCTGAGCATAACATTTTCATCCTCTTGCAACAGATCTGGCACTTGCATTATATGGAACCTTTTAATGAAGTCCAGAGGCAGCCTTGCATGTGCCTTCTTCATGATTTCATAGTCATCAATGCAATTGGCCCAAAAGTCCTCAATGTGCACCTTGTGAAAGAGCTTCTTGCTCACAAATCTTTCCATCACTTTGTTTGGATCAAAATGATCCCTTGCATTATAGTAGTGCAAATTCAAGAGTTGGAGCTCTTTATCTGAATATTCTACTAATGCCAGAGAAGGACATGCATAGAGTCCTTTGCCAAATTTAATAGGGAATTGAACACTTGGCCTATGCAGGTGCTTAAGCTTTTCTACACACGGTATCAGTGGCCTTGACAGCTCTAGAAGCACTATCTTATCATCTGGATAGCGGGGAAGTCTGTAGGCCATTCCAGTGAAGCCTTGTATTCTTATGTATGAAAATTTCTTGAATTGAATATACCATCTGCCATATCTAGCTATTTCGTTCATGGCCTCGGTGGAAATTCGCAATGCTGTATTACCTTGTAACTTCCTGGCTATGTACATTGTGAATGCATCATTAACCCTTTTTAAATGTATCAAGGATTGGGATGAGGTTAGCTATGGATAACATTCAAATATTGTGATTTGTGTCTTCTCATCATTTCCAATATCACAAATCTTGGACAATTTGTCGTAGTGGTTCATTCTTACCAATGCATAGATGACATAGGACGTCCATCTGAAGTACTTGTTCTCACTGAAGTTACTAAAGGCTTCGTGGATGTTGTCACTGATGATTTGAGCCCAGTGAAACTTGGTTCCCTTCAATATCTCAAAAATTATGACAAACATCTAATCCTCAAAGGTGGGCGCCATTGGTAACCCGTAGATTCTGCTCAGGAAGGTTACCATATCCCCCATTTCATCATGGAAATCACTTCTATACAACACTCTGGGGAGCCTGATAAGAGCAAACTTCTTACTCTTGACCCAATGGTCATTTATGTACTTTCTGCATCCCTCTATATCCTTATTATAAGTGGCCTTTGATCCTTGTCTGTCTGGCATTGTTGCAACCTTGTGCCAGGGGATGTCCAACATTTCTGCCAGAGCAGGTGGGGTCAAGTCAGCTAGGACTTCTCCATTTGTTGTTTGGATTTCCCTAGAGATTATGTCATATCTATCTAAATAGGTGGCAATTAGTTCTGCACACTGAACTAAAGTAGGAAAGGTAGCAGCCTGTCCAAGTCTACTATCCCTTAGTGTTCTGGTCCTGGGAGTTGGAGCTGGACCAAAGACTCTGAGTGTAAAGTCATCCAGGTCTATGTGACCTAGGTCTATGTCTCTGACATTACTCCATCCGGAGTGGGTTTTGGTTTCTAGAGGTACTACTTTGAACTTGTACTTCATGGCTTGGGCCCGAGCAATCATCTAGTCTGCATGACCGGACCTTATAAGTTTGATACCGGGAAAACTCCTAACATACTCCTAAGTCTAGATAATTCAATACAAATTTGCCATTTATTACTAGCATGCATTTGAAAGAGATCTAAGTCTAATTGAAAGAATAGTGCATGCAAGTAGATACTTCATGTTGCAAGAAAAAATCCATGAAAATCATCATTATCAATGCATGACAACATTGAATTCACCATTTTGAAAAATCTTCCCTTTGGAAATTTCAAGAAATTCAGTCATTTGAAGGGTTTTGCACTAATTTGAGGGTTGTCCAACCCTCAGTAGGAAAAGTGCTAAAATTGAGGTCATCCAACCTCAGCGGGGAAATTAGGTAGGTCTGACCTCAAGTTTTGGCTTCCTCTTCATGTTTTTGAGTTTTGCGCGACTTTCAGGGGCATCCGACTTGCGCAAAATTTGGAGGTCTCCAACCTCGAATGGTTTGCAAGTTGGTCGGTTGGCAATTTAGCACAAAACAATGGATGTGAATTCGACTGCTTCTACACAGAAAATGGGTTGGTCGGACTTGCGCAGTTTTTGACATCGTCTGACTAAGTCGGTTGAAGGGTAATATGGCGCAGGTCAGACAAGGCATTTTTTAGCGCTAAATTCGAGGGTAAACTCCCGGCGAGGATTTCAGGCAGCACTGACCTTTCAGAGGTATGTGCATCATCCAACCAAGTTAGAGACCAGATTTTCTAGCACAAGGTCAAAGCAAGGCTGTTTTGGCACAAAATGAATTTTGGAGTTTGTGGGGCTTTTGAAACCATTTGACCAAGTTGGAGAAAGGCATTCTGGGTACGTGGGTCAGATGATGCTGATTTTAGCGCAAAAGGGTGCTAGACACTTGGCGCAGGATTCTAAGGTGTCCAACCTCTGATGAGGGTTTTGACTTACAGGTCAGTCGGAGCCCGATTTAGCATCAACTCGGTGCACGGGTATTATAGGGCAAAGTCCATAAATTTTTCAAATTGTTTAAGGCACAATGGACCTATTCCTCCTTCTAGGGCCTGGACTCAAGTTTAAAATGAAAGGACTCAAAATCTATGAAACCCTAACCAAATTCAAACAACCATCCGCTGAAAACTCGAATGGCTAACTTAAAAAATTCAACCATTTGCGAGCAAAAAGCTTGAAATAGCAAGGTTTGAACCCTACCTGGTGAGAATGGCGACGGGAATTGAATTGCAGGAGAGGTTGCGGGTTTGAACTCAGGCGAAGTCAACAAGGCCGAATGGAGCTCCAAGATTTTCCATCGAAAATGTGATTAAAATGAATTAAGATGCCTTTATTTCTTATTTAAACCCTGGCTACTCCGCCATTAATGCGCAAGCGTACGGACTGTCAATTGAGATTTTGCACAGATTTTCAAGGTGTCTGACCTGTGGAGAATTCAGGTATGTCAGACTTGGTAGGACGGGATAGCATTCGGCGCAAGGTCATATGCTTAGTTTGCACAAATTAGTAGAGGAATTGGGCTTGTCTGACTTGCGGGCTTTTCATGGTTATCCGACTAGGTCAGAGGTCATTATTTTTAGCGCAGGGTCAGACGGAGCCGATTTCAGTGCAGAAGGCAATTTCAAAGGTTAAACGCTAGGTCAGTCAAACAAAGTTTTAGCACTAAGGTCAGAGTGATGGGTTTTAAGTGCAAAGGTCAGACAAGGTAGTTTTTAGCACCAGATCGGACCAATAGGAAATTGGCGCAAAGGTTGGTTGAAGGCCATTTTAGCGCAAAATGCTAATTCAAGGGCCTTAAAGGGAAAGTAACAACTCAATCCCAATAGATTTTGAAGTGATTTTTGAATATCATCTTTCCATCAAGGTCAAAATGCTCCTTAGACCATACAATCACTTAGGAGATCGAAAGATCAAATGACTCTCTAGCTAAAACAAAAGAGGGGGTCTCCATTCTTGAATGGGGCATGTGTGCAAGGCACAACAAATGGTGACTCTACTGGGGAATACTCCCAAGCATTTCAATGATAAACATTCAGTTTGAACCCAGAATCTCTGTGTTCCCCACATAATTAAATGAAAAGGCAAGGTATTGTATCAAAGAACCTAAGACCACTAACTGGTGCAGACATCCACATCCTGAAAACTTGAGTGTGTGTAGTTGTATTCATTCCCATCCTTCTAGAACTAAGTTCACTTGGGATCTCCTGAGACAAGCTAGAAGGCTGAGATCATTCTACCACCAGAAAATGCTCAAATTTTGAAGCATTACTGAGCCTTGGACTAGATTGATGGTCAGTCAACTTTGCTCGTTCAATGATATTGATGCCAATCTTTCTAGTAGTGTTTTTATGTAAGGATTTTGCAATTTTAGTAGTTTCTTTATTTGCACCGTGATGGGTCTAGTGTTGAGAAACACCTTTTATTTTTACCCAATGTAGGCTAGTAACACTTAGTGTCACCTACCTTTGTCTCGATTGATAGTGCATGTGGTAGGAGAGGAAATCAGCCCATTTCACTTGACACAAGATCACCTAGACTTGCCTAGTTACTTCAGGATTATTTAAAGTGTAGAAGATATATGGTTAGAAAATACTTTCGGTGCACTGACTAATAACTCATTTTCTATGAACAGACACCATACCCCTTGGCCTAATAGCAGAAACCACAGCAAAGACTAGGTGGAAACCTTAGCTTCTCGAAGAAAGACTTATGATTATTTACCCACCAAAGAAGTGTTTGCAGGTCTGCACGACTGCCACCACATCAGAAACAAAGATCTTCTGACAAAGCAAGCGCAGTGAACAAAAGCATGAGGACAACTAAACTAAGAAAAGCATCTAACACCTAAGGAAAGCAAAAGTAGGAAAGCAAAAGTAGGAAAGCAAACTAAACTAACCAAAAGAAATAAACCCCTAACTTTGTACACTAAAACAAGGGATGACTACCTCTCAGGCCTGAAAGTAGTGCTTCAGGAACTGGCCATTGACAGGTAGTGGTAGCTCCTCACCAGTAAGGCTCTTGATTCGATATGTACTATCTCCAAGGATCTCATAGATCTGATAGGGACCCAGCCAGAGTTTGTCAAACTTACCATGCTCTCCCTTCTTCTCATGTGCTTTGTCCCAATACAGGACTAGATCAGAAATGCAGAAGGTTTTGACCTTGGCTCTCTTATTGAACCATCGTTTTACTACTCCCTAATGTTTGGCAAAGTTTTCTATGGCAGCATCGTATTTCTCTTTGAGGTGCAACAATTGGGCCAGTCGTGAGGACAATTGATCATCAGCTTCAAGGTAATCTTGCATAAATTGAAGTACCAGGATTCTCAAATGGATGGGAAAGATGGGTTCGATCCCATAAACTAGGTGATAAGGAGATGTGTTCAGAGCTGCTTTGTGTCGGATTCTATCAGCCCATAAAGCAAACCTAAGTTGAGTATGCTAGTCTCTGGGGTTTTGTTCTAATAGTTTCTTAATGACCTCAAGAAGGTTCTTGTTTGTTGATTCAGCTACCTCATTCCCTTGTGGATAGTAATTGGATGAGAACTTGAGAGTAAGCCCATAATCAAATGCCCAGTTAGAAAAATGTAATGATGAAAAGGCAGGACCATTATCACAAACTAGAGCAAATGGACAACCAAATCTAGTGATAATATGCTTTTCAACAAATTCAATAACTACCTTTGTAGTGCATTGCTTACAAGCTATTGCCTCAGTCCATCGAGTGCAGTAATCGGTAGTGGTTAGAATATACTTGTGACCTATAGAGGAAGGCAGATTGATCATACCGATAAATTCGAGGCCCCATTGAGCAAATGGTCGTACCTCCACCACTGGTTGCAAAGGCATGGCTACATGGCATTCTCTATGTGCAGCGGTCTAGCATATATGATAGGTTCTTACATGTGAATGCGCATCTTTCAACAATGTTGGCCAGTAATACCCGGCATGAAGAACCTAATTGGTTGTTGAGTGCGCTAATCCATGAGCTATCCTAAACCTTTTGTGAAAACTAATTAGCACCTGATCAACCTCTGATTTGTCCAAACACCTTAGATAGATACCCTTGTGATTCTTCTTGTAAAGGACTAATCCTTTAATCATGTAACTGCTGCTTTTGAGCTTGAGAGCTCTCCTTTGTACTGAATTTAGTTGTTGTGGGCAGCATTGATTGAGTAAATAGAATATGATATCTCTGTACTACTCATCTTTTGAAACATCCTCTAATAGGTACTATTGAGAAACTAGGTCTGGTCCCACTTCAACCATTATTTTAATCAAAGGCTGGCCTCTTACCAATTTCATGGGTTGAATATCTATATCAAACTCTTGCAGTATGGTGACCCATTTCCCCCTTCTTTCTCCTAATTCACTCTGCATCAGTAATACTTTTACTGCTGCATCTGGGACTAGAGCAATCACTTGACTTCTCAGGATGTAGTGATGGAATTTCTTAACTACTTTGACCAGAGCATATGCCTACTTTTTGACATTTGGGTATCTTAGCTCTGCATCTTTCAATGGAGTGCTCATGAAAGCAATGGGCCTTTCATTGTCAATTGATCTCTTCTGCATCAACATGGCAGCGTAGGTATGCTCCGAAGCAAATGAATATATATGGAATGGCAAAGTGTAATTAGGATTCACCAAAATAGGTGCATTGGATATAGCTTGTTTAATTTCTACGAAGGCAGCCTTGGCTTCCAGGGTCTAATCCATTTTGGCATCTTTCTTTAGAATGGTGTTGAGAGGTTGAACAATCTCAGCAAACCCTATAATGAATTTGCATACAAAGTTAATCTTACCAAAATATGACTTAAGTTCTTTCTTGCTGGCTAGGGGAGGTATCTTGAGTATCGCTTGGATCCAGTCTGGGTCAATAGATATTCCCCATTCAGATATTACATGTCCCAACAGCTTTCCTTTAGTTACTCCAAAAATGCACTTCTTGGGGTTAAGTGATATGCCATAATCCTTGCATTGCTGCAACACCTTTCTCAGATCTGTCACATGATCCTCTCGCCTTTTTGAAAACACTATCAGGTCATCCATGTAGATGATTATACATTTTCCAACCAACCCTTTGAAAGAAACATCCATTGCATGCTGAAAGGTTGCGCCATCGTTTATTAAATTAAATGACATCCATTGATAGGCATAGATGCCCCCATTTACAGGTGAAGGACGTTTTCAACCTGTCCTCATATTCCACCATCACCTGGTTATAACCAAAATATTTGTCCAGGAATGACATCATTTGGGACCCATTAACAATCTGTAATACTTCGTCCAGTGAGGGCAGTGGGTAATTGTCCTTTTCAGAGGCTCTGTTTAGATTACAGAAATCAACACAAAGTCTGATTTCTCCATTTTTCTTTGAGATAGGAACTAAGTTTACTACCCATGCAGAATGTCTGACTGGAAATATTATCCTAGCTGACAGCAGCTTCTGAACTTCTTTAAAAATTAGCGGCTCCAGCAAAGCATTCACTAGCCTCTGCCTTTGTCTGAAAGGCTTCATTCTTGGCTTTAGTGGGATTGTGTGCGTGATAATCAAAGTGTCATAAGTCTTTAGATCTTCATAAGTCCAGGCTATCACCTCATGATAATCTCTTAATGTATGTATGATTCCTATCTTTTCTTCTTCGGAACTAGCCTTTCCAATGAACACGTTCTTCACATTTTCTTCTATCCCCAAGTTAAATGGATCACACTTTCCTCCTGGGGACTCTCCTTCTTGTCTTTGAGTCCCTAAATTGTTTGTATCGAATAGTTTTTCCAATTCTACCATTCCTCATGGGATCATATTTGTTTTCAGGTTTAGTACTCCTAAATCCATTTCAGCAGGCTCCATCTCTTCTTCATCTATTATTTGAGCAGTGAACACATCTGATGAAGTAAGGAAATTGATTATGTGTTGGTTGTCCTCAAAAACTTGGAAGTTGGTAACATTATCAGGTACAGATGGAGTGGCCACAAACTCAATAGAAAACTTCTTCAACCCTGCCATGGATGTTGGCTCTAACGTACTTGTTGTCTGAGCTAGAGCATTTGCAACATGATTCTGTCTTCTGGGAATGACTTGGATGTTAAAATTGTCAAAGCACTCAATCAAATCCCAAACTCTGTTCCTATACCTATTCAATCTCCTATCATTACATGAGTACTATTTTCTCACCTATTTCACTACTAACTCAGAATCACCAAACACCTGGACAATTCTGACCCTTTTCTGCAGTGCTAGCAGCAATCCTTGCACTAGTGCTTCATATTTAGTGATGTTGTTTGTGCATGGAAACTGCAGCCTCTATGATGCTAAAAATGAACTCCCAGTGGGACTAATCAATTTGACCCTAGCACCAAACCCTTGTCTGCATCTTGAATCATCAAATCTCAAGGTCCATAAGTGAAAGTCTTTGCTATCATCTTTTTGTTTTCTAGACTTTTCTTGATCAAGCAGAGGTTTAGATTCTTCCTTCTTTTCAATAGTTATCTCCATCTCCTTTTCAACAATTGGCTCCTCCTTTGGGATAATGGGGACCTTCAGTTGTCTTTGCACTTGTTTAATCACCTCTTGACATAGTTGGCAGGTAAATTCAGAATGAGATGTATCATGTATACGACACCAGTTGGGCAGTAATAGTTCTTGCATTTGAACCTACTTTCCAACAGTAGTCTGATCTTACACAAATCTGGCCACAAAATAATGAAATCCCTCAAATACCCCAGGTTCATCCTCTTCTGAAGAGTCTTCTGCATATGATTGAACATATGCTGCTATGCTTTCCGGTCTTTCTACCAGTGGCTTGGGAGGTCTCAAGTAGCTCAGCATGAGAACTTCATCTGACTGAGTGTTGTGAGGAAGATAGACTCCCAAATCAACTTCTGAAAATAGAATCTCATTAGGTTAATTGAACTCTGTGATTATATGCTTCATCTTGGGTTCTCTTTCAATATGTATCTGATTGGCCAACCCCTTCCATGGTAACCACATATGAGAGAAGTCAGTTGCCATATAACCATTTAAAGTCCTGGACCAATCTCTACTCAGAAGCATGTCGTATTGATCTAGAATGTCCACTACTTGAATATCAATATATTGTTGCACCCTAGGATCAGAAGCCAATTGCATATGTATTCGGTTCAATTCTCCTACTACATTGACTTCAGTTTTATCCAGTTGTGTTACTTTTCGGGATGATTTAGCTGGAGTGAGCCCAAGTGCCTTACACACTGACAATGGCATCACGTTCGTGGAAGCACCAGAATCCACTAAATAGTTATGAAGGTTCTTATTGAAAATTTTGAGCATTAAGAGGAAAGGGGGACTTTCCCTCCTATCCTTATACAGTGTCATTTTTTGTTCTACGTCAGTCACGTGTATTCTTTCCTTCCCCTTATCAGTGTTATCTTTGGTGCTGATCTCCTTTGGGATATAATCAGTCTTGGCCCCAGAACCTATGTCTTGGAAGAAAGATGTCCTAACCTTACGTATCTTAAGCAACTCATACACAAAAAGACTGACCTTCATTTTCCTCAGTTCCTCAGCTACATACTGCCCCATTTTTGCTATGTCAGATCGTTGGGAATTTTCTGCAGCAGTACCTTGGTATACAGATTGATGGGGAACTTTTGGGGGTTTAGGATTATTGGTGGCCTTTGGGTCAGGCAGAATCTGATAGCTATTGGGAGGGATAGAGGTGGTAAAAGGACCTTTGGGTTTACTACTTCTCAGTTTGTAAGGAGTTTTATTGTATTGCTGATATGCATTGACTTCTTATGACTCTTCTTCCTTAGGTTGATTATCATCTTGGAATGGAAATATATAACTATCAAGAACTAGGGCAGTATCATACCTTTGTGAAGGCACAATTTCATACCCGGTTGGTGGAGTCTCCTAATTTTTAGCATTTTGAATCTCCATCTAGAAGATACTAGAAGCAATCTAGAATTCTGGGTAGTCCAGCTCAGAGTGGGCATTAGTGTTGTGCAGTCTGCACCAGGTAGATAAAGCAGCTTCAACCTGTTGGATCTAGGGCATACAACTGAGAGGGGGGGTGAATCAATTGTATAAAAACTTGCTTTTTACTTCAAACACTTGATTCTTCTTTGTTAGTTAACAGCATATCAATTAATCATCCATGAAAGCTTAAAGCATAAACACAAGAGCAGATAAACATCAACACATTGAACACCAAGATTTTGATGTGGAAAACCTGGTTAAGGGAAAAACCACGAGGTGATTAACCCAAGGATTATTCTCTATTAGAAGAATACGAAAAAGAATGGCACTTGCCAATTAGGGCTCACTGTCCGAGCACACTGCTCACAAAGAGGCCCACTGCTTACAAGGAGACACACTGTCTACAAAGTGATAAGAATCACAATCATGAACTGGAGAATGACATCTCTACCATGTCTGGATCAGTTCCATTTAAGCCCAAAAACCCCTGCTCTGCCTTTCGCACTTTTTTCCTCTATGCCACACTCATCACACAATCCACACACCGAAATGAACTCACAAATCTTTATTTATACAAAACATCAACTTAGGAACAATCATCTAAGTCGGTAATCAACCATAAGAATATCTGCAAGATGAATAACACATCCGGTCAGCCACCACAAGAACATTCGCAGGATGAACAACTCATCCGGTCGGCTAGTCGAAACAAGAACTTCATCTGGAAGAGTATCTTCAATTTCAGGCTCTACTATCAATGCGGACCAACAACACAACCTCAACTCGATCCAAGAACCTTCAGAAGCCTGCCTAAATGACTAGGTACATCCGCACTTCCTCTACTTACTAGAATCTCTTCTCTTCCTCATCCGGAACTTCAAGAACACAGTCTGTCGCCACTGTCACAATGCAAAAGGTACTTCCGGACCTCAAAATCATACACAACTCAAGATGACACATCACAAGGACATCCCAAACACTCCTTTCAATCCACAGATTAGGATTATACAATTCCAGACCTCACCGGACCTTTTCTGTGATCCTCTGTCACCTCTGAACACTTGCCGGAACTGGTTCCACACTGACAGCCACAACTTCTACAAATCTTCATGCGGACCTTTGAAATCTTAATTGAAACATCTCAAGACACATATCTGCAAACCCTTTAATCTGCATCCTCTGGTTCTCAACCTATACAATACATTTGCCTTCTTCTCATCACTGTTCTTCACTGTTCCTGACTGAGGCTAATTTTCTCAATATCCTCAGCACACAGCTCATCCAACCTTCTTGTCAATGCAATATGAGTATGTTGACATCAATGACAACACTGGTTCACCTCATACTTGCAACACAACCAACATCACGTGACCTAGGGGTTTGGTATCGTTGTTTTGATTCTCCAAGGGTGAAGGTACTCCTCCATTGTTTAGCCTGGTGTTCCAGGATCGATTTGACCGCTAATGAAAGTTTAGATTTTGGTACTGATTCTAGTTTGAAAATTGGTTCTAACTTTGGTTCTGGGAGTACTGTTGATTCTAAAAATGCTGTTGATTTTGTCCCCTCTACTGCATATAAGCAATCTGATTCTTGAGGTGAGTAACTTCAGCAGTGAGTTTCTTCATCTGTTCAACTAGTTCTTTGATGTCATCTTTGTCTTCTTTGGTCTTGGCCACTTCTGAAGGCTACAGGAAAGGCATTTGTGCTGGAGGCATTTCAGCCACTGGGTTACCTGGATGGATTACTAAGGCTTGTGTGGTAGCTAGGTTCGGGACTGGGTTCATTACAGGGGTACGACTGGCCAATGCATGATTTATCATAGGGATTTGATTTGGCGTGGCAATAGGCCCTATATGATTTAGTGGGCCAGAGGTTTTTTGCCCTAGCTAGGTACTTACATCGACAGCAGCAGAATATGCTTGAGCTAGACTAGCAGGTATCGGGTCAGCCCTCCTTGCAAACATAGAGGTTAGTTTATCTAGGGCAGCATAGTAGATGGGTAGGGTAGCAGCCTAATCGATAGTGTAAGGGGCTTGCAAATGACTGTAAGATTTTTGGAACCTGTTGTTAAAGGACTGATCATCTCACCTTCCTCCTGGTGAATCTCCACAAAAGATTGATAAAGATCAGTTGGAGTGGTAGGCATACGGAACCTAGTCAGAAAAGCATTCTTTAGGTTTGGCCATGAATTTATGGATGCTGCTGAGAGGTTGGCAAACCAGTAGTAAGATTCTTCCTACAAAGATTAGGGGAACAACCAGCATATCACATCCTGGTACTGCACCTGTAACATGAACATATTAGCTTCAAAGATCTTAATGTGCTTGTCTGCAGTCCTATTAGGGTCATGTACTCTGAACTTTGAGCAGAACTTGTCTAGGTTCTTTGGCATGTCATGCTAATTATTGAACTGAAGAGGAGATTGGTTATTTCCTACAAAGTAAGCTATGGTGGGAGGATTAATGGGAGCTATAGTAGTATTTCTAGGGGCTGACTGAGCTCACGGGGCCTTGGGTATTCCTTGATCCCTTCTTGTTCTTCTGAATTCTACTAGGGACATCAACTCTTCTCCAGTCGAGCTAGATCTGGTGTGTCTCTATCTAGTCCCCAGACTTGCTGATTTTTAGCAGAGGGAAAATAGGCCCTCCTTCTAGCGCCAATTCTATTGATGGTGGTTTTAACACACAACAACACAGGTGTGATTGTTGGTTTCACACCTCTCTTGAAAAGTATCTTACCCTAGGTAAGACTACTCCAAGGATAATACAACTAGGTCTTAGCTTGCATGGAATCTCTCAATGGTTATGGAATCTCTCAATGGTTATGTTCTAGTCATGCCTACAAGGGGTCTTACATGCAATCTACAAATCTTTAGGTTTAGGGCAGTAAATACACATAAACCCTATGATGATCTTCAGCTGATAGATAAGATAAGATGCTACTGAAACTCTTAATCTGATAACTGACAATGATTTTAATAGAAAATGTAAAAGGTGTAGGGTTTAGAAGGATCCTAAGTGACATTCACAATGTTAAGGTTATTTTTTAGTAGACAAACATTCCAAACTTTGAACCAGCGTTCTGAGTTACCAAACTTAAATGCATGTTACAGTGTTGCAGAAAATGGTGCTATCTTCAATGGAGGTCAACAGATTTTCAAATTGCATTCATTTTTTAAATACCCAATAGATGGTGCAACTTAACTTGTGAAATGCAATTGAACTTTAGCACATATAATCAGCCCAGATTAACTTTACACAGCTATTTACCATCAACAAACAACTAAAAGTATGGACTTAAAAAGTTCATCAAATATTTCAGCAAACCATGAATATTATGAAAGCACAACTAATCTAACTATGGGAGAGTAAGATGCGAACCATGAAAACCAAAAAAATGAATTAACGCAAGATACAAATTCTTAGATTTATTATAGAAACTTGCTTTGTATTAGCTCAAATGGTGTAGAGTCAACAATTTGGTATCAAAAATCTCTCTCCCAAAAGTGGAAATGGTAGCCCTTTTATATAGAAAGCAGCATACCCCCAGCTTTCAAATGAATGGTGGAGATTAGGTCAACACCGATGGTCTAGATTACATCAATAATAGCTCACATCAATTCTGGATTACATTTTGTCTTTTATGAAAAAGATGAAAAAATAGCCTTAGATACATTGAATCTAGTCATTTTGACTAGCCAACTCAGTATACTAGTGGAAAACCTTACTTTAGGAGCAAGAAGAAGACAAAATTGAGTCAGGCATTGCCCAAATATAGTAGATTTATAATTGTGACAAGATTGCATCATTAGAATATTCAAATAGCATCAAGATTCTTTATCCAAGTCAATCTTATCCTCGCTGGCTAGCTTGTTATGATAAGTCAACCAGGCATCAAGTGCAGGATTAATGTCGGATGGGTTCAGATCCTTCAAATGATGTATCCTATAATCAAATACTTCCAGCTCCCAGTTGAATTTGCTATATATTCTTTCTATCTCTGCCCCTACCTTTGGAAATGCCTTGAACTTAGGCCTAAGGTCACTTGTCTTATCCAACCGTTCCTCAATGCTGAGTGTGTCATTAAACATTACCTTATGTAATTTATCCTTGCTTTTCTCGACATCAAATGGGGCATAATTATCATAAGATGATTCCCTGCAGTCCCTCAAGGAGTCATTGATGTCGTATATAACTGACCTCAGCTCTTCATCAGCCGGTTTGTATGCTTCCTTTATGTTCTCGAAGGTCTCTTTTCTCAAAAGTAGCTGTTGATACCATTCAACAGCCTTTGGCAGCCTATCCCCCCAAAAAAATTTCTCTGTGACCAAGGTCTGAGCAGGTAATTCCCAGATACCTTTGATTATGGGATACATATGTGAATAATATTCATCAAAAGCATCGCACTCTTCATGTAGGTCTATCCATTTCTTATACAAATCAACCAATCTTTGGTGAGCTTGAGTAGAGGTGCTTATGGCCTCACATCCCATCTCAAAAACTTTTACCAACCAATTCTCTGGACCCTGGGACTTTGATCTTACCTCGTCCAATTTAGCCATCTCGTTGGTGGACAAGAAAGTAGGAATTGTCCTTATATCTCCTCTGACATCTACTGGCTTTATCAAAAATTGGAGACAGGCAAGCAGCTCTTCATTCTACTATTTTAGGTCTTTCTTAGACATTTCATCTTTATCTAGTTGTTCCAAGATCGATGTGACTGACCCCTTGAAATCATCCACTCTTTGAGAATGAGTGGTTGGAACCAAATCAACTATAGATATAACATAATCCTCTGCCTGGACCTAGTCTCTTACTTTTTCAGTCGGTGGGACCACTATTTCCGGTATCCTTGACCCTGAATTAGTTTTGTAGATCCTTGATTGAACCTTAGCCTTCTTCTACTTCTGAGGCTTCTGGGCTTGTGATATGATAGCACTCAAATCAAGCTACATTACTTCTACCTGAGGCTCTGGATATGCCATTCTGCTTTGCAGCCACTCGGGAGCAAAAGATTTGTTTAACTCAAAGGCACCATCTTTATCAAACACAGTCAACTCTTTAGATGGTTCTTGTTCACACTCTCCATCCTTCTCTAGACTTTTCTCTTTTTCTTGCTCATTTTCTTGGGCCAAGTCCTTCAGATTTTTAGCCACATTCTCCTATGCAATTCTCAAAACTTCCTCTGTTGGACCTTTGCCCAGGGGACTATCAGATATGTCACTAATTTCCACATCAGTTGAAGCCTCGGGGAAGTTTTCATTGTTTTCTTCAGTCAATACCTCCTTCTCCTCCGTAACTGCTGCTTCCGATTCCTGCAATTCCAACTCCACACACACTTTCTCAATCCCAGGCAACAAAGGCACTACCAATGAATCAGTTGGCATTTGTGAAATGGGAACAGTGGAAGAGATGGTGAAGGAAGGTGTGCTGACCTGGGTCAGGCTGGTCAAGATAGGCAATAAGGAGGAAGAAATGGTAAGAGATGAAGGAAGGGTTAATGAAGGTAAGGAAGGAGGGGGTGAAAGGATGGTGGAAATAGGAGGCAATGGTAGAGGAGTGGAAGGTGTAGATGTAGTAGAGGGGCATGAAATGGCAAGAGTGGAGGAAATAGGACTACTAGAGTCACTGGAAGAAACTGCCAGAGAACATGACGTGGTGGTGATGGTAGAGGCAGGAGAGGTGGTAGGAGATGATTCTTAGGTGATGGAAGTAGAGGTTTTGGGGGAAGTGGATGTAGCAGAGGAAGGAGGAATGGAAGAAAGAGTGACAACAGAGGTTGAGTTAGTACTTTGTGTAGGAGTTTGAGTAGTTGGAGGGGAATTAGAACCATCTTTAATTGCAGCAGCGTCTTTGCAGACTTCTTTCACTTTTACCCTCTTAGCCTTGGAGCTTTCTCCTGCTCCACTCGGCATATCCTTTCTCTTGGAGGTTCTAGTCCTAGTTGAAGGAGGTTGATCTTTCTTTTGAGGAGACCTTGCAGATGGCTTCTTCATCTTCTTTGCTTTCTCTGCCAGAGGTGCATGCTCCTTGCTATCTAATTTTTCCTGCTCAATTGGCTCCGTCTCATCAATGACCAGAATGGGCTCATCTTCCTCTCCAATAGAGTCTTTGTTTGATTCCATTGCAGTGTATGTCAGCTGGATTCCCTGTCCATTCAGCGTTACCACTTGTACTCTGACCTAGGCCTTGCTTAGTCTGATTGGTTCCCTCATAACCACATCTAAGGAACTTTCCTCTGCATTCACCCAGTTGGGTAGTGGAATGGGTTGATGGTATTGTGACTCCCATGGTCCTCTGAGCATAATATTTTCATCCTCTTGTAACTAATCTGGCACTGACATTTAATGGAACCTTTTAATGAAGTCCAGAGGTAGCCTTGTGAAAGAGCTTCTTGCTCACAATTCTTTCCATCACTTTATTTGGATCAAAATGATCCCTTGCATTATAGTAGTGCAAATTCAAGAGTTGGAGCTCTTTATCTAAATATTCTGCTGATGCCAGAGAAGGACATGGATAGAGTCCTTTGCCAAATTTAATAGGGAATTCAACACTTGGCCTATGCAGGTGCTTAAGCTTTTCTACACACGGTATCCGTTGCCTTGACAGCTCTAGAAGCACTGTCTTATCATCTGGATAGCAGGGAAGTCTGTAGGCCATTCCAGTGAAGCCTTATATTCTTATGTATGAAAATTTCTTGAATTGAATATACCATCTGCCATATCTAGCTATATCGTTCATGGCCTTGATGGAAATTCTCAATGCTGTATTACCTTGTTACTTCCTAGCTATGTACATTGTGAATGCATCATTAACCCTTTTGAAATGTATCAAGGATTGGGATGAGGTCAGCTGTGGATAACATTCATATACTTTGATTTGTGTCTTCTCATCATTTCCAATCTCACCAATCTTGGACAATCTGTCGTAGTGGTTCATTCTTGCCAATGCATAGACGACATAGGACATCCATTTGAAGTACTTGTTCTCACTGAAGTTACTGAAGGCTTTGTAGATGTTGTCATTGATGATTTGAGTCCAGTGAAACTTGGTTCCCTTCAATATCTCAAGAATTATGACAAACATCTAGTCCTCAAAGGTGGAGGCCATTGATAACCCGTAGATTCTGCTCAGGAAGGTTACCATATCCCCAATTTCATCATGGAAATCACTTCTATACAACACTCTAGGGAGCTTGATAAGAGCAGACTTCTTACTCTTGACCCAATGGTCATTTATGTACTTTCTGCATCCCTATATATCCTTATTATAAGTTTCCTTTGATCCTTGTCTGTCTGGCATTGTTACAACCTTGTGCCAGGGGATGTCCAACATTTCTACCAGAGTAGGTGGGGTCAAGTCAGCTAGGACTTCTCCATTTTCTATTTGGATTTTCCTGGAGATTATGTCATATTTGTCTGAACAGGTGGCAATTAGTTCTGCACACTGAACTAAAGTAGGAAAGGCAGCAGCCTATCTAAGTCCACTATCCCTTAGTGTTCTGGCCCTAGGAGTTGGAGCCGAACCAAAGACTCTGAGTCTAAAGTCATCTAGGTCTATGTGACCTAGGTCTGTGTCTTTGACATTACTCCATCCTGAGTGGGTTTGGGTTTCTGGAGGTACTCCTTTGAACTCATACTTCATGGCTTGGGCCCAAGCAGTCATCTAGTCTGCATGACCGGACCTTATAAGTTTGATACCAGAAAACTCCTAACATACTCCTAAGCCTAGATAAATCAATACAAATCTACCATTTATTCCTAGCATGCATTTGAAAGAGATCTAAGTCTAATTGAAAGAACAGTGCATGCAAGTAGATACTTAATGTTGAAAGAAAAAATCCATGAAATCATCATTATCAATGCATCACAACATTGAATTCACCATTTGAACAATCTTCCCTTTGGAAACTTTAAGAAATTCGGTCATTTGAAGGGTTTTGCACTAATTTGAGGGTTGTCCGACTCTCAGTAGGAAAAGCGCTAAAATTGAGGTTATCCGACCTCAGTGGAGAAATCAGGTAGGTCTGACCTCAAGTTTTGGCTTCCTCTTCATGTTTTTGAGTTTTACGTGACTTTTGGGGGCATCTGACTTGCACGAAATTTGGAGGTCTCCAACCTCAGATGGTTTGCTAGTCGGTCGGTTGGCAATTTAGCATAGAACAATGGATGTGAATTCAGCTGCTTCTGCATGGAAAATGGGTTGGTTGGACTTGCGCGGTTTTTGACATCGTCCGACTAAGTAAGAACTCATCCAAATAGATTTTGAAGTGATTTTTGAATATCATCTTTCCATCAAGGTCAAAATGCTCCTTAGACCATACAATCACTTAGGAGATCAAAAGATCAAATGACTCTCTAGCTAAAATAAAAGAGGGGGTCTCCATTCTTGAATGGGGTATGTGTGCAAGGCACAATAGTTATCAGTACCAACAAGAAGGGGAATTTCAAGGAAGGTAATATAAAGAGTGTAATTTGTAGCAACAAGAGTTAGATCACCAAGCTTATCTCCAACAGCAGGAGCAACAACCCTGTGAGACCTTTAGTTCTAACAAGGGGTTGGAGACATGAAGGAGATAGTTTGAAGAGAATCTTGAAAGGGAGGCAGCTACACAAACAAAGCTTTTGCTTGCTCGAGCCCAAGTAGCTCCTTCCATTCTAGAACAACCGACTCAAGAAGAGGTTCATAAGTATAAGTTTCCAAGTTTTAGACAGACTGAGCCTCTTAGTGTTCCTAAAGTTGAGATTCTAAGTTTTAGGCAGAATAAAGTCCTTAATTCCCCAAACCAACCTCTTGAGCTTGAAATCCCAAGTTTCAGAAGCCTTCATTCCTTGCAAGTTGAGGAAAATAATCATTTTCAGCCTAGTATAGTTGCAGATCAGCCCCAAGTTTCCCCACCTAAAAAATCCAATGATGAACCTTTTGATTAGAATACCTTACTCTTCATCAAGGAGCTTAGAAAGTTAAATCCACTGCATTCAACTTTAGAGGTTTACTGTTTGCAGCAGCAGAAGATCGAACAAGAAAAAGCCTCTCTTGATGAATCTTTCAATGATTTCACTAATGGCTTCCTTGTTTTGTGGAAGATGATGAAATTTTTTTAGAAGATCAACCAACGCAATAGGATATGAAGCAAGAGGTTATTATTGTTTATGCTGCTCACCCAACTGAATATGAGCATAATGCATGTGTAGAGGAAGTTGAGTCAGGCTTGATACTGAACCCTTTGCATTTTGATTCATTTGAAAAATTCTCTAATGTTGTTTATAAGATGAATCAAAGTAGGATACATAGATTGGAGAGTGAAATTCTCCAATTGCAAAAACAAATTGTCCTGGACCAAATGGAGAATAAACCAGATAAAGAAGAGGATTCAATTTCCTTGTTTGATCAGCTACTTGCTTTTGTTGGTGATGATAAAGACAGCATGTAAGCACCCAACTTACTAGCTAATTTGGGATAGCCAGAAGATATTGCAGGAAATGATGTACTATTGTTTCGTAAAGGCAAGGATGAGATTGAGGCCTCATTTCAGCTTGAAGAGCAAAGAGACAGTTTTGTTTCTGAATCTAGCATGCTTGTTTCGAATGAAGATCCTGACTACCAGGCTGAACACAAAGTTAAATCAGATCAGATTCTCCATGATGATGAGGCATCTAGTTTGTTCTCAGAGCTCCCATTGTACTACAATGAAGAGGCTAACATGAATGAGACTAAGACAGCTTGCCTTGAAGAGAAATCAAGTGGACCAGCTGAACATGATCAACCTTTTTTAGACAACTATATTCTTGATTGTCAAGATCCTGACTGTTCAGCTTGTAGAGAGCTTACCACTCTATTGAATTCTTGTAGCAACCAAATGCCTAGTTTTGAGCAGCAGGATGAAAGGAATCAGTTAGGCAAGGTGTAGATTCAGGAAGAATCAAGTGAAAATAGTCATTTATTAGAAGGTCAAGAGGTTGATTCACAAGGAAGGGTTGTCATAGATATTGAAGGTATGAGTTTTGAAATCCATTATGAGGTTAAGTTAGAGCATTCATTGTATGATGAAATTGTTCATCAAGAGAATTTATCCTCAATTGTCGTTAAATTTTTTTGCTCTAACATTGTTGATATCTTAGCGCCTTTCAAGACAAAGGTTTGTGATCAACATGATCAAGGGAGCAAGGAGGTTGCAATTGAAAGAATGATTCTCAAAAGAGAAGCCAGCAAGAAGAATTTTTAGTTTATCATCTCAAAAGGATGCCCAATTAGGCATCTTTCCAGGATGGAGCCCAAGCATGGAAGTGCAGTTGAAGAAGAATAGATTCAAGTCATTTTTCCACCTCAAGATAGTAGTGTTTATGTTCCAAAAGAAGAGGTTAGAGGTCTTGTATATGTTCTTCATGATATGGTGCAGCTGTTTCATGGTCTTTTGACCATTGTTCTTTTTCATATAGTTGTCCAAAATCATGTAAAACATCAAATATTCTGTAGAAAAGGCAGCTATTTCACACAATCAGTGAATGGGTTTATCTAACCAGCTTCTTTGTCTAGTTAGATTAGGTTAGGGTTAGTGTTTTTAGAAATATGTTCTTCATGCAGATTTCCTTTTAGTTATGTTTGTTCCCTAAGTGTTGCTACACATGTTTTCTAGCCATTAGGGCCTTTAGCTTGCTTTAGTTTGTTTGGTTTAGTTTTCTGCTGCTATTTGGAGTAGTTTGAAGTGTTGAGTTTTAGTTTTCTAAATTTGAGTTGAGCAAAATATGACTCAATGCCCAATGGCTAGTTAAGCCTACTGGTATTGATGCTTAGCAGGCAAGCATGTAGTAGAAGTCGCCAGAAATGTTACCAATTTTTCACCTACAACTCAAATTGGCAGAGTTGGTGTGCATCAAGTTTTATTTTTGGATGAAAGATTTTTAACATTTTATTATATAATGTTTTACAAAGTTTGAGGTGCTTGAAAGGTTCAGTTCTTATCATACCTTTGTATGAAAGAAGAGAAAGAATTTCAGTTCATTATTTAATGCATTTGCAGAGTATTCATCAAAGATATAAGTTATTTCATTTCATTACAATGATCATTCAATTTTACAAATGAAGTACAAATGGAATAAACATTGCATTGAATGAAAACCAAACAGATCAAATGTCCCACACAAGATGTGGAAATAGATGAACCAAGTACAAGCAAAGGAAATACACTATGCATCTAAGGATAAGAAAAGAAAAGAGCATATAGGAGAAAAATAGCCATAATTGCTTGTTTAATGTCTTTCATTTCCATTGTTTCTATCTCATCCTTGGTATTGATCTTCATGAGAACTTGCAATGATTGAGAAAGATTTGTTAGAGCTTCGGATATGAGTCCCTATGTGCCTATCGACAAAAACATAATATATTGCCTATGATGTACTGTGCTAGATATCAAATCATCCATATGCAAGAGAGACTAAAATAAAACAATCATTGAGCTTCATTGTTTAAACTAACATGTTTGTTTCATGTGCAGGTATAGAAGAAATTATGTTGTTGTTTTGAAGAACATTTCAGCATGTGGTGTAAAGTGGGCTCCCACAAGGGTACAGCTCAGCATGCTGCCCCTGAATCTCAAGGGGAATGATATAGGGATACTTATTCATGTTATGCAAAAAAGAGCATTTCAACTGAAATGAATAATTTATAGAGTGCATGAACCTTGAAGTCACTGCCCTTCTATGATCATTAGCTCAAAAGATGAGGTGATAACCATATAAGTGCATTGAGTAGCTTGTTCAAGACAAATCAATGAAGTATGAAACTGAGTGCAGGTATGGCTAACATCAAAATACCCATTGCTATTGTCTGCTGTCATCATATCATTGTATCATCCTTTGTATGCATTTGAATCATAATATTAGAATAGCAAGAGTCTTGGAGTATCAAATTATTGTTCAAATGCAATAGAACAACCATGATCAATATAGGACAATCAAAAGGATCATGTGTTACAGATGCTTCTATAGGAAGTAGCATGTGAAGAAACGCTATGCACAGAAGCATGTTACCTCAAACAGTAAATGAAAGAGCCATTACCATTGAGTATAATGTGTATTTATCTACATTTGATATGATATAGTGAACTAGACACCAACTATGTATGCCATATGACAGATTGAATTGGATCATTCAGAGTATATATAGATCAAATGTATACAGAAATACCAGTCATTAAATGGAATAGGAACATGTATGACAGTCCTCAAATAACATGTGTATTATGATATACAAATGGAGCACACAAGTGACATCAAATGATTTTGCCATTATAAATGAAGTAAAGTCTCAAAGTTCATCTACATGTGGCATATAACTCTAATCATATGAATGTCATCATTACAAAAGGCAAATGGAGCAATGAAGAGATGAATCATTGCGTTTTCCCGTAGTGATTTCATTAAGTATTACTTTTGCAAAATAGAAAGAGTAAATGAAATAAGAGTTTGAGTTCATGGAAGTCATATTTTGCATGTCCAAATTAGAAGAGTAGGACAACTTTATTGTCTTCTATACATAGGAAAAGAAAGTGATTGAAAAAACTAGTTTGTATTCTCAAGTTTTGTCACCTAGGAATTCATTTTCTTACAAACCCTTATTATGAATTAATGGACAAACTTCAAATACAGTAAGATGAGTTTCTTGCCATATGGGTTTGTTTTAATTCAGGGAATAAATGGGAAAAACCATTCTTTTGCCAATAAAATTGTATTGCAGGGTGAATCTCTATAAGTCATAGAAAGCTTAAAACCCACATGGGCTTTTACAAGATCTCTAATGTAGAACGATGTATCGAATATCAGATACAAAGGAAAATGAAATCTTTCAAACTCATATGAACAAAAACAATTTTTAGAAATGAATAATAGTATGAGGGTTGGCTATCAAATATATAGGAAATGATAGAAATGAAACCCAGTTTTTATGCTATAATAGCCATCGCCAGAGATAGAGAGTGAACAACTTTTTCCTCATAACAAGTTAAACCCACTTTGGGGTTTCCAGCGAAAATGTAGATACAAAAGGAATGCTCAGAAGTATAGAAATTGTTTCAAATACAAAAAGAAAACACTTAGATATTCAAGCCTGGCCATGATCTCTAAATTTAACTCAAGACTTAGAAGAGGAAGAAGTCAAAAGAATGTAATATAGAGATTGAAAAATGAAGGACGCACTTTTCTTCCTATCTATAGAATCATGTGAGGAGCTCAAACCCATTCTCCATGGTGGCTCGAGTGGAATAGAGACAATAGAATGTGTATCGACATAGGACAATAGAGAACAACAAGAAAATGCATCAAATGAGCCATAGTCATGCCTAAAAAGCCAAGATTTGCCTCAGGAAATGAAATGAAAATGGATCAAACATCTAACAGAGGGTTCTTACCTTCCCCTTCTATGAAGGTTCTTCTAGAAAATCACATTGAAACTGTAGGGAATCAAGTTTTTACATGTCCAATCCCTATCCTCTCATGGCGGCTGAGCGAGCAAAGAGATTCTTCACCAAAATTGCAAGATAGAAATGATCCCAAGAAAATAGGGCTGGGGCTATTTTGTGTTTAGGGTTTCATCATATGCCCTAATTTGACTAATGTGATTTTTATCACATCGATTTCATTTTCCAAATAATGCCCATCATGGTATCTAGTCCACCTTACAAATGTGTAATCTTCATGACTTAAAATAAATATGCCTTAGGCTCATTTAGACACCTTTTTGAAGATAGGCAAAAGAACCTCATATGCCTAAGCATTGTTTTTGTAAAACTAGATGGAGGACAACCCTTAAGGCTTTTATCAAACCTTTTAATATGCCTTGAACTTTTCATGATTTTCACAAAAAATCAGATGCCAAATGAAATGAAATATACTTGGCAAGATAATCATATTAAGCCTTGTATTTTTGCAATAAAATCAAATCAAGATAAATTAGGAAAATAAAACTGCAAATCCATTGTAAAATGTTATTAAAACAATGCTTTATAAATTTCTTTAATGATTTTTATTTATATGCAATTAAAGCAAGAATAGCAGAGGAAAATCTTCCATTTCTAGATTTGTTTTCTTTGGGCAAAATTGAGCAGATAAGGACAAATTAGAGCCTTTATGAAGCAGATAAAGCCTGATTTTTAGTATTTTTTGGTAGGACCACCTTATATGGCTTTTTGGTAGCTTCTTTCTTCATTTTGGAGGTAGTTTGATGATAGT
This sequence comes from Cunninghamia lanceolata, assembly GCA_027924645.1. Lineage (NCBI taxonomy): Eukaryota > Viridiplantae > Streptophyta > Pinopsida > Cupressales > Cupressaceae > Cunninghamia > Cunninghamia lanceolata. Next base: position 3,280,101 of record BSBN01000665.1, read on the forward strand.
TTTCAAGGCTTTTTGATGGATCTTGAAAATGATTTGGGTGGAGCTTTCAAAGTGATTTTTGCAGTTTTCCTATGAGGATATATTGAAGAGAAATTGAGGTTTTTCTCAGTTCAGATTATTGTTTCTTCTCTCTTGTTAACTTGCAGAGAGCTTGTAAACACTTTTTGTATTCATTTCTACTCCTTTTAGTTTCAATAGAGCAGCAATGTTCTCCTTTTTCATACTTTATGCTTCATTTTGCAGTAAATGATCTGATATTCAATAGTGATTCAATTATGAGTCCTTTTCTATGTCTCATTATTGCAAAATTGAGTGCGGGAGTTTCATGTGATATAGGTTGTATGTTGTGTTTAGCTTGCTTAGTGGGTTAAAGTTGTGATAAAATTCATGTTTGTCCTTTGAAAACCTCTAGCTTTTCAAACTTTCATACAAATCACTAATGTATTGCATTATTTTTAGTGGAATTGTCAGGGTTAAAAGTCTTTGTGGGGCTAATTGTGAGTGAATAGATAGAGTTCTGGTGCATCACCTGTTAGAGTTTAGGATTTCAATTACAGTTAACTTTCTATCCCTTTTCACAGAAAGTCATTTAGATTAGGTGAAGTAAATCAGGGAACTCGCCCTCTCTGGAGGTTCACTCCAAGTTTAGGCAACCCATAGGCTTAGGAGTGCTCCCATGTGTCAACAGATAGCTAAGTTAATAGCTTAGTCTGGATGCATATATGATTGATAACAATAGTAATCATTAGTTCCTCTTAATCGATAGATGTTACCTCTGGTCTTTTTACCAGTAGCAATCACAGTTCCAAATCTTTCTATGATCTTGCATCCATTGTATTTGAATCTTAGATAATAACCTTTGCCACACATCTGACTAACACTCAAAATATTATGCTTCAAACCCTTCACATATAGGACATTGTCAGTATTATGCTTTCCATGAAATGAAATAGATCCTTTTCTACAAATTTTTCCAGCTTCATTGTAACCGAACCTAACCAGTCTTCCATCATATTTTGACAAACTCAAAAACTTACTTTTGTCACCACTCATGTGATGTGAGCATCCACTATCAATAATCCATTCATCCTTATCTTTCTCAACCTGAATAGCCAAAGCACTTTCTTCCACTATTTTTTCTTCCTTCATACAGCTAGCAAAATTAGTAGACACATATTCTTCTTTAATAGAAATAAACAAGCATTCTTTTGCACCAATATTAACATCATCAGATTCATCATCAGTCACACCTTCATCATCAAAATCTCTAACATAGTAGCTTTTATTTGGACCTCTAGGACTATTCTCAAATCTTTTTCTATTCCTTTCAATTCTTTTAGGACAACTAGAAGCATAATGACCTACTTTACCACATGAAAAATATTTGAAAGGTAATTTGCCTTTGAACTTACTGGAACCTCTTTGCAATATGTCAACAAAGTTAGCTTCAATTTCATCTAACTCATCATCAGGTTCCACCTTATATTTCTCAGCTCTGGAGATCTTTTTTAAAGAACTGGCTTTGAAAGCAATTTCAACTTTTGGCAGAGTATCACCAAACTCTCTCATCTCAAAGGCTATAAGCTTTCCAAGTAATTGATCGCTATTAATAGTTTTCACAGTCATTACTTCTTCAATTGCAACTACTTTGTGACTGTAGAACTTTAGTAGTGATCTAAGAATTTTCATCATAGCTTCCTTATCACCAATAGTTCCTCCCATACCTTTTATTCCATTGACAAGTTCATCAACCCTTTGCATGAAGGTTGTGATGTTTTCATCTTCATTCTTTTTTAAACCCACATATTTTGCTTTCAAGCCCTATAGCTTGGCTTCTTTTATAGAATCATCTCCTTCGTACAATTTCTTCAACTTTTCCCAAACCTCATTTGTAGATTCTAGATCCATGACTTTTTATTAGCTCAGTGTCAGACAAAGCACTCAACAAGGCATCTCTAGCTTTTATATTCAACTCATATTCTTTGATTTTATCTTCAGTTGTCAAACCATTTGGAGGCATGGTAAATTTTGATTTTGAAGCTTTCCACACTCTATAACCAAGACAAAGGAGATAGCTTTTCATTTGTACCTTCCATAGAGCATAATTTGTCCCATCAAACTGCGATGCTTCCTTTTTAAAAGACATCTCAGATCTTCTTCAAGCTATTAAGCTTTCTTTTGAGGAACCAACTCTGATACCAATTATTGAAATACATAAGACAACTGAGAGGGGGGTGAATCAGTTGTTACAAAAACTTATCTTCAGATGAATATCAAACCATCAGTTACTTAATTATAGATAATTAGATTTAACCATGAAAGCATGAAACCATACACTTAATCACAATCACACATTCAACACAGGAGACACCAGATTTTTATGTGGAAAACCCTATAATGGAAAAACCATGGTGGGTGTTAGCCCATAGAAATATATGAGTTATAACAATATCAAAAAATAGAGGCTCACTGCCTACAGGGCTCACTGCAAAGAATGGCTCAGTGCCAAATGGTGGCTCATTGCCAAGGGGTGGCTCACTGCCAAGGGGTGACTCATTGCCAAGGGGTGGCTCACTACCAAAAATGGTGAACTGATTAAGTAGCATCTACTCCATGCCTATGTTCAATTCCATTGAAGCAGAATATAACTTCTTTTCTCTGCTCTTTCACATCTTCACACTTATCTCTTCATTTTCACACACTCTACATCATTTTTGCAATTACATTACAAGTTTTTATACAAGTCATCAACCTTAGAATGTACATCAAGGTTGGCATTACATTCATCAACCGTTGGAACAATCTCCAACTTCGGCATTACAAAAACATACATAGAAATAGGTTTTGACCTAATATAGAAATTAGCTAAGGGAAAGATGTAAAGTTGTATGTTGATCACACCACACCTTAGCTAGGACTTAAATGTAATTCTTCATGCCATGATATGCTTCTACAATTTTCAAGGAATCTCTGCCAATGATGAAATCAACTAGGTCGGCCAAAACTGGTGAGAACACTAGGTCTGCTAAGAACATTCTTCATCCATGACCTAATTTTCTCTTTGCAAACCAATCCAAGAGTAGGAACATGATTAGGAGACATCCAAAAGCACATTGTAATCACTAGGAACAACTACATGATCTCTAACCACTGTGTCAAGAAGATTCTTCAAACCGGAGCACAAGAACAACATCGTCATCCACGTCATAAGGAAAGGATACCTTGCGGACCACCAGATCATGATCCATTAGAGTTGAAGGCACATAACATCAAATTAGACTTAACTCTAGAACCACAGACCAAAATACTTCAATGTGGAGGAATATGGAGCATAACACTTTTACCCTGTCACCACCAAACATGCAGGAAAAGCAGTTTTCACTCTGGTGAACATAATTCACTCAAATCTTCATACCGAAGGCTCAAACTTGGAATATAACATATTTAGACAGACTTCTAAATAATTTCCAATCCGCAGACAAAGATATTCATCCTATAGGAAATGTGGAACAATCTTCTGGACTGTTCTTCTGTATGCAATACATTGTTTCCACTGCAACTCATTGTTTCTACCGGAGGAGCTAATTTTCTCAATATCCTCAACATCAAGATCACAAGAAAGCAACAAAATAAGAGTATAGTTGACACTAATGACAACATAGATATGTTGACATCAATGATAACACCAATTAGGCACATACTTGCAATAGTAAGGAGATAGGGAATGCTACAACTTGAAATAATCCTACATTTTAAATGCACTATGTTTGAAATGACTTTTCATCCTTTGTGCACAATTGTTGTAAATATCTCCAAGCATCTGGCTAGCCCAAATCTATGTCTCAAATTTTTGGGTGTGTGTAATGTATCTTCGATGAAGGTAGGTACCCTTTGAATTCATGCTTGACATCCTTTGAAGATCCTGATTCCTCCATCTCTACAAGACACAACATGCCATATATTAGAACTTACTTTAGGTTATAACACTGTATTATTTGCATAACTTAGCCAATAAAATTTAAAGTTGAAACATATAACAACACTCTTCTTTCTAGACTATTGGAGGTCAAAGTTCGGGCCTGACTCATAACTCTTTCAAAAATGGAAGGCTAAACTTGGAAGTCATGATGCTGAAACTATGAAGATTATCCAAGTAAAACATAGTGGGACTCATGGGTCAAGGTAGACACCTAGCACTTTCTAAAATGGAAGTTAAAAACTGGAAGTCCAAACACCAAAACTCTAAAGATTGTCTAAGTAAAGCATAACAGGAGTCGAGGGTCAGAGCTGACTTGTAACCTCTTCCAAAATAGAAGAAGAACACTAAAGGTCTTGATGTTGAATCTCTAAAGGTTATCTAAGTAAGCCATGCTAGGAGACAGAGGTTAGGAGAACACATAACTCATTCCAAAATGGAAGGCCAAAATTGGAAGCTCTGATAGGTGAGTCTTGATAAAATATATGGAAAATGTTGGATTCAGGAGTCGGGACAAACTTCAGATGTCTACAAATTTGGAAGGATTAATCCCAAAGGTCCGACACTGAAACTATGACAATATAAAGGGGCTAAGTATAACAGTTAGTAAATCAGGACAATTCACCCCAATACTCTTCAAATTAAGGGTGAGAAAGATATCATAAAAACAACATTGAAAAATGTGTCATTCCCTAAAATGGATCGAACAGCAAAATGAAATGAAAAAGGAAAACACTAATAAAACCCCAAAATGATCAAAGCACAAACAAGAGAAATTAAAGGGGTTTGCACTAAATGGTGCCACTAAAATAGATAGCCGTGAAAATACTTGACAAAGCAACAATTCAAAACAAAAAGAGTGAAACCAACCTGATATAACAATGAGGGCAGCTAGGAAGGATTCAAAGATGCAACTTTCTCAAACTCAATCACCAACCACCGCAATCAAGCTCGCATACAGGCCACCAAGGTTTTGCAGCTCAGAGATCAAGAAACACAATTGATATTTTCTCCTCAAAATTTATTATAATTACATGTGGTAACATTGTGGTATAATGATTTACCTGATCAATGTAAAAATATCTTAAGAACAAAACCTAATCTCTCCCAAGATATCAAGTATGTGAGACAATATTGTGCAATATTGTGGTGTAATGATTATGAGCACATTTAGGTGAGATCTATATTTGCAACTCTTAAGAATGTCGTGTAGTCTAAACTTAACCCAGACTGCACCCAATATTTATCGAGAGAAAGGGAACAAAACTAATAGCAAGCTTATTAAGCTTGGCACTTGTTCACACCATACTTGACATGAGGGCTAATTTACAAAAGGAAAAAAAACCATACAACAATCTTAATTTTAAAAAAAAAAAATAGAAAAGGGTGACTGAGCACCCATAGATTAAATAAAAGTTTTTACATAAACTATCGAAAAAGTCCAGAGCTGAAGAGTAGCCAAAATAAAAATAGAAGGCCCTAAAATGACCAAATCTAACAATAGAAAAACAAACAAAAAAGAAACCATGAACCCCACAATTAAAAAGTCTCTGTAGGAAGTGAAGCCCAAGAAAATCTAGCAAGAGGTTAAGCTAACATCATAAGATCAGAATGCACAAAGGCTACACTTTTAAGTACAGCATGAAAGGAAGAGAATCAATTGGAGATTGTGGCGTGTCCACTGCAGACGCTTCTCAACAAATGAAATGAAGCTGTCATCATTCAAAAGAATGCCCGCTAAAGATAGATGGGCAATAAATACTTGTAACCTCCACTTAAGGTAGAGTATTAAGATAAAGGATTCGTAATCCCAATCTACCCACCGAACCAATTAAAGCAACAAGTACTTGTCTCAAATCATTAAAATTCATGAATGCTATCAAATCCTCTTCAACGAGCTTGTCAGGAGTTGGTGGGAAAGAATAATAACATAATTAATGAGACTGATCCAGGCATGCCAGAGGGACATTACTGTATAATGCCAATTTCAAACTGAGAGAGGATCTGCTGCTTCTGCCAACTCATCTGACAGAAGTTTGGCCAAAATGGTTGGCCGATCTAGATCACCAGGTAGGAAAAGAGTGGCTGTGCTTTCTTGCCCAACGGCTAGATTAGGTAGAAGATCTGCCACCTTGTTACCTTCCCTTAAAGTGTGAGAGATGAGATAGTTATCAAACCTATTAAGGAGGGTGATGGCCTGCTGAAGAATATAGTTGAGTTTCTAGTTGTCTAAGCCTTTTGCTTTAATAACATTAATCACTATAGAGAATCACCCTTAATCCAAATATTTTTAATGCCTTTCTCCATTGCCAATTACAAACCATGCACTAAATCCCATGCTTCAGCCTCATTATTAGTTCCTATAGGAAGTTTGGACAATTTGGCTGCAATCAAAGAGCCATCCTCTCTTCTAATAACACAGTCCCTCCCAGAGGATCCCGGATTGCCTCAACATGCTCCATCAAAGTTTAACTTGTACTAACAATCTTAATTTTGTCAACTATTAAACAAATTAACCTAAATATGATCTGTATGCTTCCAATACACTGGTGCTGTTGCTAGTTATGTTGGCAGCTGAACCTTCTGGAAATATTATAAATGCGAAAAGGAGAAGTGCCATGGAAGAAGGATCTTCTCCTCTCATTGCATGGATAACTGCTCCAACATTTAAGGATGAATATACTATTAGAGATCCAAATGCATCTGTGCAACTCTCCTACAGTATGAAGGCCTCCATATTGGATGCCTGCAAATTATAATTGAAATCATATGTTAAACACCATAAAATGGGTGAACTAGATGATTGCAGCAATGGTTCATATACTTACTGTCACATGATAAAGAGAAATGCAGTTCCCAAGGTGTGGACCAGTTGCAATGTGTTTGATTTCTTGTGTGGACTTTCCTTCGAAGGACACTTCCCACTTCACCAAAGAAATAAAAATCTAAGTATTTGAATAAGAAGAGTAAACTAAAATAATAGACAACATATAAATTATAGGAAAAATGTGTGGCCAATGTACATGTATAACCTTAGATCTCATTCGTTCATCTCTTAGAAAATCAAATAATATTTGTGGAGAGATAGGAAGCAATAGTGAAGTTGCAACACATATGATTAGCCCATTGTGTATGTTGCTCATTCTGTTGGTAGGGGAGTAGGGGAGGAGGACTGCTGTTCTGAAACCAATGCTATAGCAATGTATGGGCAGCATAAAACAAACCCATAGAAACACAAATGGGAAGAGAGATAAACCACAAATGATAGCAATATATATTATATATTTTCTCTTTAAAAAAAAACATTCAAACTTTGTTACAAACTTCATTCAGAGGTGCTGCTCAGTTTTCCTATTTTGCCCCAATCACTGGAGCTGCAAGTTATTTGATTCTGGACCTGCCTATAGGAACTCCGTAGATGCCTGTGCATACCCTGTGCTGCTGCACACAGAACCTTCTATCCTCTACTACTGCTCTACTGAAAAACTTCTTCTGCTTTCTTTCTGTTGTTCACTTGTTCTCTACTGGAACATTCTCTTTTGTTGTGTGCAGGTTCTCTCATTCACATCTATGGTCAACTATCTTTCCCTCCTATTTGTCTCATTTACTCATGCCCAGAAAATGGGCACTCAAACTCATTTAAAAATTCAAACTTACCTACCAAATTAATTTGCTGGTAGGTGTAATGGATGCATGGGTAGATTTGAGGAGATCCCCAAAATTGACATGGGGCAGGGTGCAATAAATGGTCCGATGAAAGATTAAATTCTTCCAACACTCCCCCTTAATCTGAAGTCAGATGTCATTCAAAAATTTTCTTTTCAGAACTGATCTCTGGAATTATACCTTTACATTTGCCTTTTTGGGGCAGATCTATGGAGCTGTTTCTGCCATTCTGGATCACCTCCAGAGCTCTTTTTTGCATCTCTAGAGCACTCTATCTGCATCGCTGGAGCTAACTTCCAACATCTCTAGAGCACTATTTCTACATCTTTGGAGCTGCACAAACTTTCCAGGGTTGAACCTCTAGAGTTTTGCTGCTCTCTTTCTAGATCTGAACCTCCGGAGTTGTCTTCTTTCCGAGGCTACACACCTCCGGAGCTATCAACAATGTCTAGCCTATCCCTTAGGCATTCAAAATAATCTTTTGGCAATGCTTTTGTAAAAATGTCAGCGAGTTGCTACTCGGATCTGCAATACTATAACACAATCTCTCCTTGTTCTACCAACTCCCTTATAAAATGATAATGGATCTCAAAGTGCTTGCTTTGTCCGTGGAAGACTAGATTCTTTGTCAAGGCTATTGAAGAAACATTGTCACAATGAATGGTTGTACCATCTTCTTGCTGCTCATTTAATTCTACAAGGATCCTTCTCAACCAAATAGCCTGACATGCTGCTGCATTTACTGCAATATACTCAGTTTCTACTGTAGAGAGAAATAATAAGCTGCCTCTTGGATGCCCATGATATCACCCTTGAACCCATGTGAAATACAAAGCCGGATGTGCTCTTCTGGTCATCTACATTTCCTGCCCAATCACTATCCATGAAACTAGCTAACTTAAACTCATTAGAAACATCATACAAAATGCCATAACCTATTGTGCCATTCACACACCTCAAGATGCTCTTTCCTGCTTGCCAATGTGTGTCCTTAGGCTTCTCCATGAACCTAGAAATCAGGCTTACAACATACATCAAATCAGGCCTAGTGGCGGTCAAGTACATGAGGCTTCCAACCATGCTCTTGTAGAGGGTTGGGTTTACTTCCTTGCTTCTGTCCTCTTTACTCAATTTTAGATCTGTAACTGTTGGTGTAGGGGCAGGTTTACTATTATCCATTTTAAATCTTTTCACAATCTGTTTGGCATAGTTAGTTTGCGAAATAAATATGCCATGCTCTGTTTGTTTGACCTCAATGCCAAGAAAATACTTTAGTAGACCTAAGTTTGTCATCTCAAACTCATTCTTCATTGCCTCTTTGAAATCAGCAATGAAAAGATAACTATTTCCAGTAAAAATCAGATCATCTACATACAAAACAGCAATCAAAATGTTACCTTCAGCTGCTTTGATGTAAAGAGTGGGCTCACTGCTGCTTTTGCTAAAGCTATTACTCACTAGATATGAGTCTATTTTACTGTACCATGCCCTAGGTGCTTGTTTTAGCCCATAGAGGGCTTTCTAGAGCCTATATACCTTGTCCTCTTGCCCTGGGACTTCATAGCTAGGTGGCTGCTCCACATACACTTCCTCTTTTAGCATTTTGTTCAATAAGGCTGACTTTACATCCATTTGAAACACCTTCCACTTGTGTTGGGCTGCTATTGTTGTGACTACCCGAATTGTTTCTAGCCTTGCAATTGGTGCATATGTCTCATCATAATCTCTTCTAGGCTATTGTTTATATCCTTTGACAACTAGCCTTGCCTTATGTCTTTCAGTTTTTCCTTCAGTAGTAGACTTGGTCTTATAAACCCACTTAACTCCAATCACTTGTTTTCCCTTGGGTAAATTAGTTAGCTGCCATGTATCATTCCTCTCTATGGCATCCAATTCTTCATCCATGGCTTTACAACATTTCTCTTCTTTCACAGCTTCTTCAAAGTGGATTGGATCACTACAAGAAAATAATGCAAAATTCATATTCTCATCATCATCAGCATACCTTGTGCTGTCATAAATCTCCTTCACACTCCTTGTCCTCCGTGGCATCAATAATACGAGTGTAGGGTCTAAATTACCTCCCGAGCTGCTACTGTTCTGACCTTTGGAGCTACTGTACTACTGACCTCCGGAGCTGCTGCTCTGCTGAACTCTGGAGCTGCAGATCTCTAGAGTTCCAGACTTCCAGAGCTACTGATCTCTGGAGCTGCCCTGTTGTTGTCCACCTCCAGAGCTGCTTTGATGAACACTTCTAGAGCTATTGTTCTCCAGTGCTCTATGGTAGTTTCTCCTCAAGCTACTGCTCTCCATAGTTCCTCTAGAGTTGTTGTCCTCCGGAGCTTCTTCATCTTTAAGGGTTATTGTGACTGAAATACCCATGGTGTTGTCCACCGTTCCATCCCATGCTTCATTCTCAATGAACTCAACATCCCTACTGATCACAACCTTTTTGGTGATGGGATTATACAGTCTATAGGCTTTTGACTCTTCACTATAGCCTATGAAAATACATTTTTCACCTCTATCATCAAATTGCTGCCTCTTCACTTTAGGTACGAATGCATATGCCACACACCCAAAGATTCTTAGGTGTTCAACACTCCACTTGTTGTTTGTCCACGCCTCTTTTGGAATCCTATCACAAACGGCCTTTGTAGGACACCTGTTCAATAGGCAAACTATTGTTGCTATAGCCTCACCCCAAAAATCATGTGATAGTCCTTTGGCTTTCAACATGCTTGATTCCATCTCTTGAATGGTTCTATTTTTCCTTTCAGCCACTCCATTTTTCTATGGAGTATACCTAGTTGTAAACTATTTTTGTATCCCTTCATTCCTACAAAAATTCAGAAATTCCTTAGAGATATACTCTCCCCCTCTATCTGTTCTTAGGGCTTTGATATAGTGGCCACTTTGCTTTTCAGCTAATGCCTTAAACCACTTGAATTTCTTGAAGGCTTCTGATTTGTTCTTCAAAAAATAAACCTAGATTTTTCTGCTATAATCATCTATGAAGGTCATGAAATATACATTCCCACCTAGTGTGGGGGTCTTCATGGGGCCACATAAATCTGAATGCACCAACTCCAATGGTGCTCTTGCCCTCCTAGAATATCCTGATTGAAAGGGTTGTCTATGTTGCTTCCCTAAAATGCAGGCTTCACATTTTCCATCGAGCTCTACAATGTTTGGTAGCCCTCTAACCATGCCTTTCTTGGACAATAAACTCAAACCAGAAAAACTTAAGTGCCCATACCTCAAATGCCACAATTTGGATGGGTCTTTGATGACTATCCTAAAGGTTGATTGCTACCCCACTGTTGTGAGTGCCAGAGATAGTGTAGGAAAATGCACCAGAGATAGCGCTAGAGATGATGCCAGAGACTCTGTGTATCCTATGAGGAAACATTCTATTCCTCATCATCTGCACTGCTGCAATCACTTTCTTACTATCTCCTTTATCAATTATTATGCACTCTCCATTTTCCATCAGGATTTTATAACCATTTTGGACCATCTGTCCAATGCTCAATAGGTTATGTTTTATGCCAGGGGCATAATATACATCCTGGATCTTCCTCCTTTCACCATTCTTGGACTGAATGTTGACTGTACCTTTTCCCATGACGAGAACTTGCTCATTGTTTCCCATTTTTATTTTAGTCTTAATGCTACTATCTATGGAGGCAAAAAAGTTTTTATTTCTGCTCATGTGGTTGTTACAACCACTGTCTAGATGCCATACTTCATCACTACTCCTCTCAGCAAGGTTGCAAACAATAAAAACATTTGACTATTTTTCATTTTCAGCCTTGTTCTCATTTGCTACATTAGCATTTTGGCCTCCACGATCACGTTGTTTCTTTCTACACTCACTAACATAATGACCAAACTTATGACAATAATAACATTGAACATTACTTTTGTCATACCTCTGATTAGAACTGCTATTCTTCTTCTTTTCTTGATAGCTTGGCTGTGAGTTGCTTGCCTCTTCTTGGCTGTTTGAAACTCCTCTTTAAGAGTTGCTTCTTCCTCTACCTCTTTGACCTCTACCTCTGCTATTTCTTCCTCTTCCCCTACCTCTTCTAATGGTTTGAGCCTTGAAGGCTTGCTCAAGGGAAGGAGTGGGTCTATTCAACCATTGCTCATGGCTTTGTAGAGAGCCCATCAACTCATCCACTATCATCTTGGACAAGTCCTGTGTCTCTTCAATGGTTATGACAATAGGGTCAAATCTAGAAGGTAGACTCCTTAGGATTTTTTCAACAATCCTTTGTTCATCCATGGTTTCTCCATTTATCCTTAGCTGATTTAGCATGGTAGAAACTCTAGTGTGAAAGTCTGAAATAGACTCACTCTCCTTCATCTGTAGGGTCTCAAAATCTCTCCTAAATAGCTAGAGCTTGACTAATCTTACCTTGTCAGTTCCCTTATAGTTGTTCTGCAATATTTCCCATGCCTATTTTGATTAGTTTGCTACTGCAATGCAGGGGAAAATAGCCTCTGTCAAGGCTACCTCAATTAGACTAAGAGCTTTTGCATCCTTCATTCTTGTTTGCTTCAACTGGTTTCTTTGAGCATTAGTTAGGGTTGCATAAGCTGTTGAGCCTGTGGTGTCTGTGAACCCATTGATGACCAAATCCCATAGGTCATTAGCAACTAGAATAGTCTTCATCTTCTTAGCCCATATGTCATAGTTCTATCCATCAAATGTAGGTGGCTATTGCCATCATTTGCTGTCCCCACCTACCATACTTCTCAAATCTAAGAAGGCTGATAATGCCTAGACAAACTAGGGCTTATATAAAAACACCCACACAAAAATCTAACTGCCTAGAAAAATAGGGCTTTGATACTACTTGTTGGTAGGGGAGCAGGGGAGGAGGACTGCTATTCTGAAACCAATGCTACAGCAATATATGGGCAGTATAAAACAAAAACAAATATATGGGCTGTTCTTTAAAAAATAACATTCAAACTTTAGTACAAACTTCATTCAGAGCTACTGCTCTATTTTCCTATTTGCCCTAATCACTGGAGTTGCAAGCTATTTGATTCTGGAGCTACCTATAGGAAATCCATAGATGCTAGTGCATACCCTATACTGCTGCACACAGAACCTTCTATCCTCTGCTGCTGCTCTGTTAAAAAACTTCTTCTGCTATTTTCTTTCTATTTTTCACTTGTTCTCTACTGGAACATTCTCTTCTACTATGTGCAGGTTCTCTCATTCACATCTATGGTCAACTATCTTTCCCTCCTTTTTGTCTCATTTACTCATGCCTAGAAAATGGGCACTCAAACTCATTTCAAAATTCAAACTTACCTACCAAATTAATTTCCTGGTAGGTGCAACAAATGCATGGGCAGATTTGAGATCCCCAAAACTGATGTGGGGGTAGGGTGTAATAAATGGTTTGACGAAAGATTAAATTCTTCCAACACATTCTTGTAGTGATTATAACACTATCATAGAATTGACTCGCAATTGAGTGGTACTTTGATGCACTTATATCTTGATAGAAGCAACTGATCATTCTTTGGGCTATTTTAATAATATTTCTCTCTTCATCTGCGAAAGGCTATACATTAATTTTGTTTACTATTGTAGAATAATTAATAGCTCCTAAAATTAAGAAGATGCTTCTACTCTTTTATAATGGACACTCACCTTCAAGTTGACTAAAATTGAACTTAAACAATCACTGACATTGCCTGTCAAGTGCAGCCAACCATCTTTGTGCATTGAAGGCCATATCAACACCTCCTCCTTGGGTCTCACTGTGCTCCACCCATGTTAGCTACCACAAAATCGTATAAGCAGATTGACTTAGTAGTGAAATACATCCAAATAAAGGTAAAATTTTTTTGAGGTAGACACCAATCTAGGGATTTTGTACTCCAAACTAAATAGTAACCTTTTACCACTCTTCTAGACCCACAAGTACCATAAACTCTGGAGACAAAGGATCTATAAAGGAAAATAGAGAGAAAATATATCATAGCCATTTTAGATTTGTTGTACAGACCTTGGACTATCCATTCTGAATTTGTTGAATAATACGACTTGATGGATGTTTAGAATGGAGGGTGGAATTGTGCTGAGAGAAATCTACAACAGCCCACGCTCCCTCACTCAGCTGGTGGCAATAGCGAAAGAAAATAATCTCTCTTGTGGCACCCAAAGGAGAGGGAAGTTGTAACTCAGCATGCATCTACTAAACCAAAACAAAAAAAAAGGAAAAAAAAATGTTTGAGATCTCTCATTTCAAATAAACTCATCAAACCCTAATTCTACATGGCCACATACATACCAGCTGAAGTAATCCACCTCTGTCAGGTAGTGAAAGCCCTCACGATATGATCTGGAGGGTCTTGGCTATTGTAACTATGCAAGGAAACATCTCCATCCATTTGTTCTGCTAAGACATTAGACACTTTTATAATTATTATTTCTCAATGACATAGGTTTATATCTTATTTCAGATAATAATAACTAAAATCTATCTTTACAAGCTAGATGATAACAATAATATAAAATATTAGAGAGCTAAAACAACATAACCAAATCATTAGGATTGCCCCATTTTTTTCTCCTATCAATCGACTCTCAACTAGTAGACATATTATCTTCATTCTCGTGGTCGGAGCTATGAATCAGGGTTCAACTAACTATCTTTAAAGAAAATGATAAATAATAAAGGCATCATAATGCATACCACATCCATGAAGGCTTCGACCAGTTCGACTCCCACCATTATAATAGGGGTGGCTTCTGTGTTAAACTTGTCCTTGTGTTTCAAGTGCATGGCAAATGGAGATGATCTGCCTGTTAAGTTGAAAAGATCTTTTGTGGGCGTTGTGGAGCAAAGATTCGTGTCCATGGGTACCATTTGAATGACTTGTTGGATGACATGTAGGCACCTTGAAAATAATAACTCTAAGCATATGTATGTATATATATATGTGTATATGTGTATATATGTGTAGACACCCAAAATTGACCATGTCCTACCCTTTAACATTCCCTCTTCCATTAGTCAATTAACTAAATAAATTATATATTATTTAATTAATCAAAATTATGCCTTTCACCAAATTAATTAAATAAATTATACTTATTTAATTAATTAATTAAAATCCTTTTCCACTTCACCAAATTAATTAAATAAATTATATTTATTTAATTAATTCTAAAGTCCCCCATCATATCTCATTAATTAATTAAATAATTTCATTATTTGATTAATTAAGATAAAAATCCTAGTTTCCATTTTTCATATTCCACTTGTCGTGATTAGGTCCACCCTCATCCACTTTCCACAAAAAATAAATTAAAAAATCCAAAAAAGAGTCACATATCTAGCTAGAGTTAGTTATCTAGATTCACTAAACCAGGATGCTTGCACAAAAGTCAAACTAACTTTATATCTCCACCACTCATTTCAATACTACATCTTTTAATCCTAGCCATTCACATAAGGATAATTGCTAGAAGCCTCTATCCTTGCCATATTTCCTCTCACTCAATCCTATCCATCCATTTATATTTAATCTCAACTATTCACATAAGGATATGGCCTATAAGCCTCCATTTTTCCCTCATATTTTCTTATTCAATCCTAGCCATCCATCTCTAATCAAATCTTATCCATCTATCATATCATCCAAAAATCTATAAATCAACCATCAACCAAGCCATAAAAATCAAGAGCTTTTAAGGTAATGTTATGCTATCAAAGTGAGCAACCAACAAGCAAGCTTATCATCAAGCAATCATTGAAGCACAACCACCATTTCCCTGGTGCAACAAGAGTTAGTTTGGTAATATTTTCTTATGTTTTGATTTGGTTTTGCTAACCCTTCACTCAACCCGAGGTGATTTTGAGCATGAAATAGGAGTTTTCATCTTTTGAATTGTTTATAATTTTTGTTTCATATTTTAGCACACAAAATTTGTATATATAGATACATGCATATGTGTATATATGTATATGTATATGTATGCATACATACATACATACATACATACATACATACATGAAACTACATAAGAGTTTGGTTTATAGACACTTGGAGGTTGAATTATTTGGTATCTTTGTTTCTCTACCTTAATTTATTCATACACATTATTTGGAAACCAAATTATTTTCTATCCTAACCTATTCACTTGGATTGTTATGAGTTTATTGATATCTTTGAAAATTGTAGAGTAAAATCACATCATCTAAAACATATATCTAAGCAAATGAATTGAATAAGAGTAATAGCATTTCAATTACCCTAGATAAAAAGAGATGAGTTTAGATAGGAACAAAAAATTATGTTTAAATTGACAAAGATAGAAAGATGCTCTTTGCTCTCTACATGAAAGGGAATATTTTGTTGAAATAAGAAAAGGAGAAAATAGAACCATAGATCATGTTCGCTCTACCCTTATTTTTGTAAAGAATTATATCCTTTTGTGTCCTCCTAGCTATTATGTGGAAAATGGGATCTAGGCTAATTAATACTCTTAACCTAAGTCAATCCTTCTCCACATAGCATTGGAACACAAGATTTTGAAGACTTGGTGCTTGGCTATCATCCACAAGGGAGAGCCATGTTTTTTAGGGCTCTATTCCTTTGTTGTAAAGGGAGGATTGATGACTAAAGAATTGATTAGAAGATATGTAATACAAAAGCCTAATTGATAGATCTGACTATTACAGAGATGGAAAATGGAAGTAAAACAAATGAACAAAGTTTAGATAGAACCTGTGATAGAAAGTTAGAGCAGATCTAAGAGGACCTGGGAGCTAGGGTGCCCTTGCTCGAGGGTTTTTTGGTTGATTTTCTTCTGACAGATGATCCCTGTACCCATTCTCTGATTCCTTTTGTTGCTCTGTGAGAAACTTTTGGATGTGATTTGCACATACACAAAGAGAGGAAAAATGGTTTTGGCTATATAGGAGTTTGCCTTAGTCAAACCCTCATTTTACTATTCCTACCTGACAGATAGCCAGATTAGAGAAGATAAAATAGTGTGTACTCCTAACCTTATGTGCATATAAGATTGTAAATGAGTACAAAACTAAAGGATTGATCAAAAAACCCTAACCCTATATGACTCAAGCATATAGAATGATCAACTCAAGAGAAGTGTCTCACTCAAGGAAACACTAACCTTCAACTCAAGGAAGGTGGATAGATATAAAATCTATAGAATAGAAATATGCTGGAACCATACCTAATCATGATGATGTAGGTACTCGATACAAACTCAAGTTGGTTTTCTAACCCTTCATGCAAGAAGGAACAAGATAGACTCAAGATCTTGCCTCCAAATTCACCATAATCCTTACCAAGAGTGTGTAGATCACTATTCCAACAACAAATAAACTTGCAATAATTTATAAGTCTGCAATAACATCAAGATAGAAAATAGTTCTCTACATTGTTTAAAGTGTTTTCAAGGTCTTGTTTAATTATGAAGCTCAAGGAGGGAAATATTCAAATATTAGAGGCCAACAAAGCACAGAATAAAAATGTCAAGATCTAGGTCACATCACACAAGACAAAGCTAACACCATTAGAGAATTTAAAAATCTACAAGATATGGGAGGATACTAGTGTCTAGGCATTAGGGTCCTAGATAAATCACTCTGATAATTAAACATTGTTTTAGGATATCACCAGGATCTTAACACTACCCTATGTTCTAGCATTTGATCAGTGGTAATAGTTTAGTAAAGTTTAGGAAGATTTAGGAGGTTTAGGAAAGTTTAGGAAAGTGGGGCACTTCTCTTGAGTTAAGGGTAAGACCAAGGCTAGAAAGTGGTCCTAAAAGTGGACTCATGAAACATACACCAAGGTAGGTGCTAAATAGAATGTGAAATTGTGCTTGCATCGATAGAGAGCACAATTTACGATAGTACATTTAGCCCCTAATTTAGCGGTCGTATGACATTACATGCATATTCAAGCTAAAGTATAGGAAAGAAAATAAACATGTAAATGATATCCAAATGGATACTATAGAGGACATAGAATGTTGCCAAGTGAGAGAATGGAGCCCCCAGTCATGAACCTACAAAGCCACAGTGTTAGGGATTGCATCATGCAAAAACACTTTGTTATGGAAAGTGAAAACCATCCTGCAGACAAAAAGATGTATTAGTCTGGAAAAACTTCTAAGAGGAATGAGAGTGTGATCTAGAGTGAGACTCATGGGTAGATATATGCCCCCTATTCTTGCTTGCTTATATGGATGTAGAAGCAGGGTGATGCTATCTCTACTACAAGTTTTTAGGGTTTTGATGAATATGCCTTAATTAGGGTCATTTGATAAAATAACGCTCAGATGAAAGGAATATGATGAGAAAGAGGTAGGAACTAAGATTCTAGTGCAACAAATAGTACAAAAATTGAAGTTTCCTAGCCCAATTTGTGAAGGTTTGAGTGAAGAGTATTTGAATAGAATGGTAGGATGTTATGGTGTTTTTCTATAAATAGTACGTAGGTTTTCGTGACTCACCATCTCATTTGTCTTTTACATTTTTAGAGATTTTGGAGGATCTCGAGTGATCACGAGAGTGATGATGTGATGCAGATGGCAATATCAATCTCCCATGTTGGATGAGTTGAGGGATCATATAGCGCAGGGAATATAGGCATGCTAGGTGAGCCCAAGCTTTTGATTCATGCTTGTGATTTTTTTGTTTCTATGTTGATTTGAAGGATTATGTGCCAAACTAGGCCTTGAGGGGCACTAGTTTCCACCTAGAGTACCAGATTCTACTAGGGCACTAGGGTCCTCACAGGGTGCTAGTGTCTAGTCAATACGCTAGTGCATTGTGCAATTTTGCTAGAATTCTAAAGTTTGAACTTTATTTGAAACTTATTTTGTCTAAGAATGATAGAATTTGGTTTGGTGTTGATTCACAGGTACCCCTAGCTATGTGTGAGCATTCAGGTAGTCACTTATACACATTGCTATGTGGTCGTGCCAGGACGCCTTTTGTCATAGAGGTTGATCACCTTAGAGATGTTGGATTGTGGTGGGTGTACATGATACCCATTGTTAGATATCGTGATATGATGTTGATTGCACTCATGGAGATATGGGATGCATACACCTCTACCTTTCATCTTTTGATGAGAGAGATGATGGTCAGACTAGAGGATGTGTACCAAATCCTATAGTTACTTGTGAGAGGCAAGACCGTGAGTATTGATAATTATCAATTGGAGGAGAACATTCAAGTGATCTAGATGTATTGTCTCGGCCACATTATGCGCTCGAGCACCACAGGGTAGATTCATATATCTTGGTTAGAGTAGAGTGTTGTAGTCACACCAGTTTTACATTACATCTTGATCACTACCATCACACTCATGGTTACATAGGATGGACATGGTACTCACCTTCAAGTAGGCCTTATACATACTATTAGAGCGATGGAGGAATAGAGGAGAGTATACTCTTGGGGATGGAGTATGTTAGCTCACTTATACCATGATTTAGGCAATATGTGCATCATGAGGCACATAACTCGATGAACTACACACTTCTCCAATTGTGGGCATTCAAGCATATCACATGCATAAGGCTAGTGGGGTTCCCAATAGAGCCTATCTGGACATGTCCATGAGCACATTCCTATGCACTGAGGAGGGAGTGGAGGTGTGGTGATTTATTGTATTGGAGAGTGAGAGTTGATATATTAGAGCATGATGATATTGTGTCGAGACCGTATAGAGGTTGTAGAGCATGGATGGGTGAGATTCGACAGTTGGTGAGGATGCAACATGATCAGCTTCTAGCTGGTCACTTTGATCACATCTTCATTCCATTCTACCATGATTGAGTAATGAGGAAGTTCATATGTGTGTAAAAAGTTCCTGCCGCTCTACTGACCTATGTATGCTCGACTCATAGTGCAGTGACACCTAGACACAAGGCTTGACCCATAGCTATTGATGTTTCATTGAGTGATCTAGATGATGAGGGATAGGATGGAGTGTTCATGTCTAACATCGATGATGTGGGTGTGAGCGTAGCATACACAACTTGGTGGAGCACTTTTTGTCCTACTCAAAGGAATGAGTTAGGAAAGGAGGAGACAGATAGAGAGTGATGATGATTGTTATGATATTGATGAGGAAGAGGAGGATTATCTAGTGTCAATAGTAGGAGGGAGATGGTGCCAAGGAGAGGAGGATGATGATGTCATAGAGAGGAGAGATAGGGCTTGATCTTGTGCATCATGGTCACTACCTACTACAAGTGGAGTGCAAAGTTGACACGAGAGTGGGGAGTCAAGTAATGCTACTTCTATGGTACGTCCAACAATGCTAATGACTAGAGACTCAGTAGCCATCGGCCTTTTAGTCGACCATGACTAGAAAGTCAGCAATCTAGATGAGAGTTACATGATGTTATGGTTTGAAATTAAGTAAAATAGTAGATGTTGATATTGAATTATTTTTATATACATAATGAGAGTTTTGATACAAACTTTGTTTCTATCTTACATTTGGTACATGAGCATGGTCTCACTTAGTGGGTCAAGTCATAGCAGAGGTGGTACCTATTGTGCATACATAGCAACTAGTGTGGGCTAGTTACAGGCCACAACAGATTACAGGATGACATGTAGATGTATTTGAGCCTATTGTACAACTAAGAGTGGCTTACAAGGAGGCCATTCAGAGAGCATCAAGTGTTGATGCAGCATGAGATTCCTTTAAGATAGAGTGAGACCAGATGATCCAAAGGGTGTGGAGTGCCAAGGTGGCATGAGATACCTTTGAGATACAACTAGGTTAGACTCTAGTGGAGGTTCATTCATCCAAGGTAAGACCAACACCAGTGGTGTACCATCTACTTGTGTGAGAGCCATGACTTGAGAGAGATCGACTGCAGTAGTTGTATTTAGATGCTCGTGTGGAGGTAGCAAAGTTTGGAGGACATGTCTAGGGCTTGCAAACATAGAGTGCATTTAGGAGTCACTCATAGTCTGTAGCATCACACAAACATCCATCTGTCACAGAACCATATCTGGGTTTGAAGGACTCGAGTCCCCACAGTCCTATAGATTGATGAAACTTGTTGTTGATGTATGATTGTGACACACGACATTTTGTTTTAGAGGTGACCATGTATCAAACTTGTTTGTGTGTGTGTGTGTCTATATATATATATCTGATGATGATGATGATGATGATGATGATGATGATCTTTGCATTCTGGTTTATGTTATTGTATCTATATGATGATGATAATGGTTTAATTAGATGTCATTTGTGAACTTATTGAAACAATTCTATGATTATTTAATAAAATGTGATAAAGATTTAATTAAATGTGGTGAATTAACATGTATGTGACAACTACAATTGTGATCTATATAAACAACAACAATGAGATTGTCTAATAAATAAAATAATGATCTAGTTGATACAGGTACTTTGTGAAATGTTGGTCTAATCATGTGATCTAATTAAACAAGTTTATGAAATTTTTTAACTAATTACAACCATGATTGTCTAGCACATACACATGTTGAATTAAATACAATTGTGATCTAAGTAAACAATGTAATAACATTGTTTAATAATTTTCTACAATGATGTAATTAACATAGTGGATGGAGGCACTTGTGGGTGATGTCAATGGCTTTACAAAGACTTCATTTAGTCAGCCAGTTTTCTCAGAGGTGGATGGTACTAAGGCACTTAAACTACTGGTCCAGATGGTGTTGCGGGTGGTGTAATCAATGGATAATACTCTTGTGGGAAAATTCTTCATCTTCAGACCCAATATTGACCTAGTTTGCCTCTAGATGACAACCAAATGGTATATTAAGAGGAGTGTCTCATCCAGTGCAATGGCGGGAGGTATGTTCTTGTTTAAGTTCACCTCTTAGGAGGATATGCTGTCAATTTTGGTAGGTGGTCCATGGCTATATGGAAAGCATTCCTTATTGCTATGCAAATGGAAGCTTGGTTTTGACCCCAAGGCTGACCTCAACCAGTTGGCACCGGTGTGGGTTCATTTCCCAAGTCTTCCCTTAGAGTTTTGGGATGAGGAAATCTTTGCATGGATAGGGAACAATTTTGGGGACTATGTTACTGTTGACAAATTAACGAAGCCTAAGGCGAGACTTGTCTATGCTTGATTCTATGTGAATGTTGACATTCTTAAAGTTCTCCCCACTTCTATCATACTAGAATCCCAGTTTGGGAAGTGGACCCAGAGCATCTAGTATGAAAACTCTAGAGTCTTCTATTAAAACTACATGAAAGCTGGCCATGTCTTTACCTAATGCAGAGCCCCGAAGCTCGACCCCCTTCGAAGAAGAAGCAAGTTGAGGAGATTTTAGAGGATTACCCCTTCAAGAATGATATTTTGAAAATAGTTGACTTCCCCCCAGCTTCACCAAGGAAGGAGGTAGTTTTGGAGACCCCGAAGGAGGTCATTCTACAGGACTCTTCAACAACACAAGGCACTCCACAGGAGAATCTGGTCTCTCTAATTCATGTGGAGGAGAACCTGGTAGGAATTAAACTCTCAGTCATTATTGATAAGGAGACACAGAAGATGAATGGTGAGAAGTTGGTGAACCCCCCTATTTTGCAAATGATTGAAGCTACTACTAAAGGTTAGGAAGCCAGGGAAGAAGGAGAAATATGATCGGATCTTAATTCACAAAAGAGTGCCACCTCACAATAGAGCATGGCCAATGCAGCTTATAGCCCTGGTGATCTATTGGGGTTCCTTAAACCCAAACCAAGGCTACTATAAAAGAACATCCCCTATCCCCGAGGGCAAGTTCAAGTAGAGGGATGGAGGATCTGGAAGGATGGTCCATTGCAAAGAAGAAGGGGAAAGATAACAATTGAAAGACAACTGATGTGGGAGGAGATAGCTACAAAGGAAGGCCATCCCACATGAAGACCAGATAGAGAGAGATGGATCAAGAGATTTCTAGGGGGAAATAGTCCACCTTGGTGGCCTCCTAGAAAGAACAAAAAATGAGGATCATCTCATGGAATATAAGAGGGCTGAATAGCCCCCATAAGCAATTACTTGTTAGGAACTACATCTTTGATAACAAAGTTGATATCCTTCTTTACAGGAAATTAAAATGATGGAGGAGAATTTCAGGATTGTGCTTAAAAATATTTGGCCCAATGTGAAGTATGCTATTAGTGAGGCTACTGGGGCTTCAAGAGGCATTGCTACTCTTTGGAGACAAGATCTTATTGGTAACTTTATTTCCTACTCTAAGAATCACATTGAAGTTTCATATCATTGTCTTCTTGAATGGTGGACGCTGATCAACGTTTATGCCCCCAATACTTGAAGTAGCCGAAAGGGAGTCTGCGAGAGTTTGATGAATAAAATAAAGAAAGATAGAAGCATTAACTAGATGGTGGCAAGGGATCTTAACTCCCCCTATATCTCTCAGAGAAAATGGGGGCTTAATGGACTATTCTGACAATATGTTTGATCTTGCTGATTTCCTTGGGAATGATAGCCTCATGGATGTGGAGTTATCGAGATAGGCCTTCACCTGGTCCAATAGGAGACAGGGGGGTAATCTAATACAGGTGAAACTTGACAGATTCTTAATCTCTTTTTACTAGGCTATAATGAATGGGTTGCATCTGTCAACTCTCCCTAGACTCTGCTCAAACCATAGCCCTCTTTTGCTTAATTGGATTGGGAAGGGTTGTAAGGGTCCTTTCCCATTCATATTTGAAATGATGTGGGCCTTGCATTTAGATTTTAGAGATTGCTTCTCTAATTGGTGGAAGACCCCGGTTCAAGTGTCAACAATGTTCAAGCTGGGTAAGAAATTGGCCAATGTGAGAAATAAGGTGAAAGGCTAGAATAAGTTTACTTTTGGAAATGTTTTGAGCAGGAAGAAAAGCATTATGGAAAAACTAAAAGAAGTTCAAAGCAAAATCAAATAGGGAGACATTTTGGAGGATCTACAATCTCTGGAGAAGAATCTCTCTAAGGAATGGACCCAGATAATCAAGGAAGAGGAGGTTTACTAGAAGCAGAAGTCTAGAGTTCAATGGCTTCAGGAGGGGGATAGGAATACCTCCTTCTTTCACCAATCAACTCTAAGACATAGGATGAGAAACACTATTAGGTTGCTTAGGGATGACCAAGGGAGACTAATTGAGGAGGAAGAAGAGATGGGAAACCTAGCGAGTAAGTTCTTTGAAACCTTGTTGACGGGACAATAGTCAAATCTGCCTGAGGCAAACATGACCTCCCTCTTGGAGGTGATTCCTTCCATCCTCTCTGAGGATGATAACTACGTATTGACCAAACTTGTTACCCTGAAGGAGGTAAAAGTTTTTTTCTCTATGGGTGTTTTCAAAGCCCAGGGCCTAGCTAGGTTTCCCCCGGACTTCTTTCAAACCTTCTAGGAGATTGTTGGTAATGATGTCTTTCTAGCGGCACAAGATTTCTTTAGGACAAGAAGACTCCTACGGCAACTAAACATCACATTTATCGCCTTAATTCTGAAGAAGGCAGAGGCCAGGACTATGACAGACTTTAGACCCATCATTCTTTGCAACATGATTTACAAAGTCTTCACTAAAATCTTGGTCCTTAGGTTACAACCCTTGCTGGAGAAACTCATTGCCCCTAATCAGAAGGGTTTTGTCCCAGGCAGGTAGATACTAGATGCGAAAATCACCACTCATGAAATTATCCACTCTATTCATAAGAGCAACACCCCAGGTATGATATTCAAATTAGATATCTCTAAAGCTTATGATAGGGTCAATTGAGACTTCTCTTAAGAGTTCTAAGAAAATTTGGATTCAATGAAAAAATTGTTAACATTATCAAAGAATGTATTTCTATGGCTAGATTCTCAATTCTGGTTAATGGATCCCCCAAAGGTTTTTTCCCTTCTGGAAGAGGCATTAGACAAGGTGACCCTCTATCACATTACCGTTTCATTCTGATTGTTGAGGTTTTGGGGAGAAATGCTTGTAATCTATTAATACAGAGACTCTCCATGGGATTAAACCTGCTTTAACAGCCTAGAATTCGGTCATTCAGCAATTTGTGGATGACATTGTTCTATTCTTGCTGGCCTTGGTGGTGGAAGCTAGAAGGTGGAAGGAACTTCTCAAGAGATATGAGAAAGCTTCAAGCTAGAGCATCAACTTTGAGAAAAGCCATATCTACTTCCTGAAATCTCAAGAAGATCTTCAGTAGAAAATTACCAGAGTCTTGGGCCGTTCTAGTGAAAGACTACCTACCACTTATTTAGGACTTCTCCTCACAACTACCAAAGTTTCCATGGAATTATGGAAGGGGTTGGTGGAAAGAATTGAGAGATAATTGGTTGGGTGGAAGGGTGCCCTTCTAAGTCAAGATGGGAAGTTTCATCTTCTCAAAGCCTCTCTTCAACGGATGCCCAATTATGCACTAAGTCTTTGTAAAATCCCTAAGAATGTGGCTGACAAGATTGAATAGATTTAAAAAAGGTTTATTTGGACTAGGATGGAAGAGAAAAAATAATGGCTCTTGTGGGGTGGGAGAAAGTTTGTACCCCTAAAGGACAAGGAGGATTGGGCCTAAGAAGAATCCATCTGATGAACAAGGCACTTCTAGCTAAAATCAGGTGGAATCTAGTCCAAGGTTGTACTGATTGGGGGGAAATCATGAGGGCCAAATATCTTAATGGAGATGAAGCCAAAAGATTCCTTTTAGAGGTGAGTCTTCCCAAAGGCTCAGTTTTATGGAATGGGACTATCAAAACTAGGGGCCTTATTCGACAAGGTTCAAGATGGAGGATAGATGATGATAAGGAGGTTGATTTTTGGAAGGACCGATAGCTGAAGGATAAACCTTTGATTGATTCTTATTATGGTAGGATAGCAGGTAGGCTTAGTGAGGTCCTTGGCTCCAAATTTATTGACTACATAAGAACATGTGGAGGTCTCTAGAGCTAGAAGGAGGTTTCCATCTATGCTCATGAGGGTAGTGAGGGGATGATGGTGGCTCATCAACTCCAAAAAGATCTTGAAGGATACAAACTATCATTTAAAAAAAAAAAAGACAAGATGGTGTGGGATAAAGATGAAAAGGGATTATTTGTTGTCAAGAGTACTTATAATCTGTTGTTAGACCCTGGGGGTTGGAGTGTGGAGAAAAATTTGGATCCCTAAACTTCTTCCTAAGGTCAATTTCTTCTGGTGGACACTAATGCACAATAAAGTCCTACCTCTAGACAATCTAAAAAAAAGAGGATTTCAAATTCCAACCAGATGCATCCTTTGTGGATCAGAGGAGTCATTGTCTCATCTCTTTCTACACTATAGTTTGCCTTGGGAAGTTTGGGGGCTTATCCTCCAAAAGCTAAATTTAAACTAGTCTTGGAATGCCAGTATTAAAATGGTGGTTTGGTAATGGAAGCCCCCTATAGCCTGGTACTACCAATCTTGAAGGAACTATGGAATCAAATTCCCCCCATTTAGTCTGGAGCCTATGGAAAGAATGTAATAATAGAATCTTAAGGGAGAAGAGTAGAACTTCTTTGGAAGTTTTTCAATGTTTTTTCAAACTGCTGATTGAGAACATTAACTCCTGCAAGTTTAAAGTTGCAGATAGCCCCCTGAGAAGAGAAGAACAAAGTATGATAAAGAATTGGAATATTGATTCCTACCAAGTGGACACTACCAAAATGTTAGCCCGAGAAAAGACCAAATGGACTCCACCACAGCAAGGGTGGCTCAAGATTAAATTTGATGGTGCGGCCAAAGGAAACTTGGGTGCTGCAAGTGGTGGAGGTATTATAAGAAATTCTAATGGAGTGTGTAACACCCAGTTTTGTTTTCACCCTAAAAACTAAGTTTTAACCAAAGGTAATAATATTTTTTTTAAAGTTAAAAATAGAAAAGTAATTTGTTTCCAATTCTTATAACCAAGGAGAACATCCATCGACTAACAATGATCATGAATATATAACTTATACAGAAGGAATAATCATCCATAACATTTAAACACTATGTTGTTAAAAGTTACTTAGAACAATTCCAAAATAGGAACTTACCAATGTCACTGCATCTCGATTGTCGACCATCCAAATTCAAGTCTCGGCAATCCTCAAGAATAAAGAAGAGAGTATCTTCAAGGAGCTTAACCTCCAACCACAGACTGTTGGTCTCCTACACTCCTTCCTAACCAGAAGTGGCCCTACCCTACTTAAGAGGATAGACTTAGGATAACCAATGGTGTTTGCCATCTGAGTACTGGTGTTGTGACCTACGTGACTTGTTATCATGCAATCCCCTAGATACCCTAGTCAAGCATGACCACTCCACAAGCTACGCCATGCAGTCACAGTGAACTATCAATGCACTTGAGGATCATGCATTACCCTGGCCAAAGGATTTGAATTTAATTAGCGTTGTACCAACGCAAGCAATACGTTCACCCACCCCAACTCAACTCAAATTGATCGCAATCCTACAGATTCCTATAAATAAATTCAATACAATGACCTTGATAACCTCAAGGTGTTTGAAATTCATCATGTATTAACACATGGCAATGAGGTTTACTCTCTATCAACTTAGCTCATGGAAACATTTCTGTCTACATGATAAAAGAATGGTTTCCTAGCTTATCAATTTTTTGGATAATGCTAAAAGTTATTTCAATGTTCTCTAAGTTAGCCCACTGCTTAATTTATCCACTCAAGAGTGGACACTAAACTCAACGTTGTTACTTCAGAAGGGCTATACTATAACCCATTTATAGAATACAAATGTTCGAAGACCCTACATTAAAAATTAAATACTCATAAGATTCTACTTCGACTTGTCGAAATCTTTGACATAGCTTAATCTTTATCAATCTAAGCATTTAGAAAACCCTATCTTGTTGTTTCTACTAGCAATAAGATTGCATGCAAGTCTAATCTAGATACTTGACAAAAGACTCATTACATTTCTCTAAAACTTCATTATATTAACTTGTTTGACTATAAGTATTCTCCCAGGGACACAATGGTTTAAATACTTCAATAGCAAAAGAGTTATTTACAAAGGCAAATAGACTAAAGCTGGTTATTATTCACAGGTACGTTAGTAATTTCGCCATGGTCGACCGACCCATTTAAAACTCAGAAATTAAGGAAGACTATGAAGTCTTGCATGATTTGGCATACACTTCGCACCATTGTTACTCCTCTGTCAATGGATATCACAAAACAAGTCTTTTACTTTAAAACTAGTTGTCTTTTAAATTTGACAGAACCAAGCATTGTATTCAGCTGGCCAAAAGAGAACTCATTCTATGTCGACAAAGGTTTTACCACCGCGAACTGTGATAGCTATGAGCTAGTTCTTGACCAACATCACTTAGTATTCTATGCACTAAACACTTATCCTAATATCTCTTAGGGTAAACATACAACAGTACAATAAAACTCAATCTTTGAGGATGCATCTAAGCATGATGAATTTACATTGCAAGTATTTCAACTACAGTGTGGTGCAGAAGACAAGCATCGTTTCCAGTTGGAAGGTGGCGGAAACAAACAGGGTTACAATTGGTAATAATACACACTTCACATCTTTAAGTAAATAATAAGTCCCATCATATTATAAGCAGAATCATTACTAATATAAATATATAAGAAAATCATGACCGAACAGAGAAAAAATGAAGGAAAACCTGATGATAATCTCCAGCGACTATTGAAGACTGACCAATGAGTTCATTTCTTTCTTAGCCGTTCACAATCACTCCATACTTGGCCTCCCACTTCTTCTCTGCATTTTTCTCCTCTCTAAAAAACTAACTCCACTACCCTCTAAAACCCATCTAACTGTGAAGGCAAACCCCTCCCCACTCACAAGACCATGCCTATCAATAAGGATCACTACTTGGCATGCATAACATTCTCCTCCTATCATGACTAGTACTAGAAATGGTTTCACCTTTTCCACTCACTCCATGATTATTCTCCATAGTGGAGTTCCATACTTGACGAGGTGACGGTTGCCAGATTTAACAACCCGTCCCACTACTCATAACCATTATTAGTATAAAACAAATGCAAACATTATAATAAAGGCTAGGCCGATGACTATCTTGAGGTTTAAAGTTTGAAGGCAAAAAGATTATTTCAAAATCAAAGACATCAAGAAAGGACTTAAGTGAGTTCCTCTTGAGCTTCTGCCCAATTACCGACATCACTAATCAATAAAGGAATTATCTCAAAATGACATTTTAAATATAACTAACAATAATATTACATGTTCCAATACCATACGACCAAGGGTA
Source organism: Cunninghamia lanceolata (assembly GCA_027924645.1). NCBI lineage: Eukaryota > Viridiplantae > Streptophyta > Pinopsida > Cupressales > Cupressaceae > Cunninghamia > Cunninghamia lanceolata. Next base: position 3,309,065 of record BSBN01000665.1, read on the forward strand.
CTACACACTGTGATCTCTAGATTTAAAACATTATTTAAACCCTTTAATATTCGATAATAGCCCAATTAAGAACAATTCAACATCCGTTGAATTTCGTAAGGAGACATTTACGTCATACACTCGTAGAGCTTTACGACAATAACGACGAATTGAGCGCAAACACAAAACAAGGTTTGGGATCGACTTACTTAAAACTTTCAACTTTTGCACCGAACCATAACAAGACACGACTTACAACTCGACCACAAGTATATACATATATATACATATAAACAACATATCAGTCATTGATATTTGATGACACAATTCAGAGTATTACGACACTGATGTCGATTTCCCATACTCAATACGATGACTTACGAAAGGAAAAAGACCTATTCTTGTAAATCTCAACATCTCATCTAAAATTGACTTAGCCCGAACTCAAAGCTTAACTCAAAGCATCTAGGTTTGTCTACCTGATATTCATTTTCAGTGGAAAACACCCATGGGTTATTCTAGAGTCTATTCTCTCTTTCTCAAAGATACTTTCTCTTCTTCTTTTGTCCTGGCAAACATGTTCCATCTATTCCTGTCATTGACAATCTCACATACAGTTTGTGGTCAGAGTACCAATGTTCTGATCAAAACATATTTATATCAAATCATTTCATTTTCATATCGAAAGACATTTTAATTCATAACATCAAATTGATCATAATCAAGTAGATTCCATAATTTCATAAAATTAACCTTTCTATTCATATCATCATTTCCTATGATGTTAAAACATATCCACATAACTGTACTATTTAAGAAAAAAGTAAATAGTAATATTGAATCCAAAAAGGGGATGTAACAGAGTGTGTGTTGCTACTTATTCTGGAGGGATTGGTATAAAGAGTAATAATGAAGTGGAAGCCATAGCCATGCTCTAGGGAATAAAGCTTACTATCTCCATGAATATACAAAGACTGCATATCGAAGGAGACTCTCAAATAATTGTTAATGCTGCCCTTGGTCAATCTCAGATTAGGTGGAATCTGGAGGACATCATGGGTGACATTAAGATCCTCCTCAATGGGCTAGAGGAGTACAGGATTACCCATACCTATAGAGAAGGAAATGTGGTGGCTGACACCCTGGCTAATGCAGGTAGCGGCAAGAATGGGTGGTGGTGTTGGAGGAACACTTCCGGTTTATCTCAAGAGATCCATAACCTCATTGTGCAAGATGGAAGAGGCCATAATGCATAAGTGGTTAGTGATGATGATTTCCCTCTAGTGTTATTAGGGTGATAGAGGGGTCGGTGTTTTTTCTCTAACTAGTCGAAGAGTAATGAAAAACCTCAGAGGAGGCAAGACCAACATTTCAAATTTTCAAATTATTCTTGGTGGGATATTCGAGGGTGAGGTGGCTAGGTCGCGGACTAGCTGATGGCATCCTGTCAGCTAGAGTCGGAGGAGAGGGGTCCACGCAGATATAGGGAATGACTTTACTGATCATACTAAGTGGAGATTGATGGGAAATCCTAGTTGGCACTCTAAAAGGTGCAAGGACATTGGTTTTGGTGGAGATCTAGGTATGGGATCCTATAGCCTAATAAGGACAACGCGTGGAAATTTGGAAGGGATATGGAGGATGGATGGGATGACTATCTGCATGGCTAGTTATGGTTGGGTTAAGCCTTCAGCTGGCTTCGCCTATCTTCACAGGAGGTGGCAGTTAAATACACCCCCCAATGACATGTATCTAGGTGGCAATCTTGAGGTGAATCATATAATAATTACTCTGCCATCATTACCCTTACTCAGCAAAATTGCCATTTTAATGGCTTTCTTGTTAATTCCAAGACTGCTGCTTGCAAACATTACCACTTTGAATGTCTCCTGCTCAGTTGCTTCTACTCTTCTCAAACTAGTGAAATGGGAGGGGACATTGTAAAAATTGACCCCATCTCAGTGGAGGAATTCAAACAAGACCCTCTCGTTTGGTATATAATTCAGGAAGGAGAGGTGGTACCCTTTATCGAAGGAATGGCGGGTCATGAGGAAAACCTATTGCAACAGTTCATGGAAACCTGGGATGAGGAAACTAGAGAGGTCATCATTGGGAAGATTGGCTTCCAAGTTTCTGAAGAGGTTATTGGGCAAGCCACAGGGTTACCTACAAAAGGCGAAAAGCACTCAAGGAGAAGCAGAGTCCCTAACCCCGAGCACATGAATCTTTTCTTCTGTGAGGGTGAGGTGCCTATGAAACTTCATGGAGGGTTTGAGGGGGAGAAGGTACCAAAGCCATGGAATCAAGTCTACTTAATGATAATGAAATTTTTCACGTTGGAAGGAAGATTTCGGGTATACTATCACTATGACTTTTCTCTTCTAAATCATTTCAGGAATAAGGTTGCGATTAGCTTTCCTTTCTTTTTGCTCTCTTCATTGGACAATTTTGTTAAGACTGTTAAGGAGCTCATGGCTAAGAATTCCAACCTCCCCCTTGTTCCTTTTTACCAAGGTCTTATTTTGAGGTTGTATCACTTCCATCTTGCCTTGTGTCTGCCTATTAAAATCCAAGTTAAGATCCTTGAGGACCCACAGTTGAGCACATCCCATGGGGGTAAGGGCAAAGTGAACATTTGCATAGGGACTACCAAGATTAAAGGTGGACCTTGTGTGGTGGAAGGGAACCTTGCTAAAACCCCTATTACTCTTAAAAATAAGAAATAGAAGTACACCACCCCAGTGTTAGAAAGGAAGAATGCCAAAAGAGATAGGGTGGAGGTTGAGGAAACAGAGGCTACCCTGAAGAAAAACATAGGGAAGGCAAGGGTGTTACAGCAATGAAGGCAGTGGGACTACTCTCCCAAGCATTCATTGATCCAAATGGATGTTGGAATTAGTCCAAACAACTAAGAGGGGGGCTGAATTAGTTGTCTCACAATAATTAATCTTTTCTTTTTTTAATCTTCTTTAACAACTTTCAATCAGATAAACATTAAAGCATGAATCAATAACATAAGAGCATAAATAAATTGAGCACACATAAAACTAGAATTTTTACGTGGAAACCCGGTTAAGGTAAAACCACTGTGGGGGTTAACCCACAAGATTCATACCCTGTTAAAAGTACTTAGAAGAAAAGAGAAGGCACATGCCTTCGAGCTCACTTCCCAGAGCTCACTACCTACAGAATTTATGTTTAATACAGAAAGAATTAACTGATAAATAGCATCTGCTTCAGGCCTGGTTTAGTTTCATTGAATGCTCACAAAACTCCTGCTCTGCTCCAAATACTTCTTCTCTAATTCTTCATCCTAAATATCTCTTGTTCTTCTACTTCTCCTCAGCTCAACTCTGCCTTTGATCCTTTCTTCAGATTTTATTATTTTTGTACAAGGATGATTTTCCACAATTCCACAACTCATCAAGTATTTAGACACTTCATCAACCTTGGAATGAACATCAAGGTCGGAACTACAAACATCTAACTTAATGCGAATCACTAATCTATTGGTCAAACATAACTGAGACTTAAATCTTCCTTGATCAACATGCCATGCTTCATAGAATTGCTCTTAGACCATTTGCAACACGTTTGAATCATCCATTCAGCCAAGACTATGAAGAACAACACCAAGAAGGAAATCTTCATTGACAAGCTCAAACTTCAATGTGGACCTCCAACATAGTAGTCACATGATCTAGAGACCTCCACAAGCACATTGAATTCAACAAAAACATCTGCACTCCTCCAAATCATCAGAATCATTTGCATGTTCCTCTGGAACCTCAAGAACACTATCTGCCATAACTGTCACATTAGAAAGATTGCTTGCGGACCTCTAAACCACAAACCACTTGAATGGATGTTACACACTGACTTCCCAAACATGTCTCTAGATCCACAGATTATCATTTGACATATCTGGAAACAATCCAGACCTCTTTCCTATCACTCTGTCTCTTCTGAACACTGCAAAACTAGTTCTACTCAGATGGCCATAGTTTCTTCAAATCAACATGTGAACCCTTCAAAACTTAACTAGAGCTTCTACAGACAATCCTCTATTCATCCATTTGGTCTGCATACATTGATCCTCATTAATTTTCTCAATATCCTCAGAAATCTAGTCTTCTATACAGGTAGTAAAATAGAATACAGTTGACACCAATGGAAACAAGTGTAAGGCCCCTCTTTGATGTTTTCATTATTACAGGGTACTTCTACATTTTGATGCCTTCAAACTCATGGCATGACGAATTATGTGGTTGGCCATCTTGGTTATTTGACTTTCATGTAGACCCATGGATGTTATATTTATATGTGTATGCACTTGGATGTTACATGCTTATTTGATTTTATGTGATGATGTCAGATCTTTCTCTATATATGTAAGTAGTATGTTGATTTTGACTTAAGGTTGTATATATGTAATCCTTGATTTTCTTGGCAAAGGTTACTTAGTTTTTCTAAATGGTGTCATTTACTGATTATATGTATCTAGTTGTAGCTAGACTTGTGATATTTAGAGTTAGTGATAATGAAAATGTGTGTGTGTTCTTTTATATGATCTAGCATTGAATTGTTTATACTGATATATGATGTAGTTGTGGTTAATTTTATATTTTTGCTTCAGCTATTTATTGTTAATTATATTGACAATGTAACATTGAGTGTGCAGGAAGCTAGTCAAAATAGGGAAAACATGTGGAGTTCTGTTGTAAGCTCCTAGTGAGCCGGCCTAGCTTGCATAAAGGCATAAGCCTCTTGTTAGTCGTGTGTGTGTGTCTCTTGGGAAGGGAGTTATGTAAATCATCTTGTTAGTTTATGAGGGAGTTTCTCTTAGAACATGTAATGTCCATGTACAATGTTATTATGTGTCCATGTTATATGGAGAGTGTTGTGTGATGTTTGTTGAGAGGTGGGAAGTTAAAGTAACCTATTAAACTTATTATATAGTCCAAACTATGCCTATTAATGGAAGAAAATCAAACATTTTCATAGACCTAGGTGGACCCCTCAAGGAAATGCAATAAGGATCAAACATAAATAAAAATGAAACACTCTAAACAGCCCCAAACATATGGATGGGATTTCATTTTTAATTTTGGGAGAATTAGCTCATAGTAGGGCACTTGTTGCTCACTCAATATGAGAACATGATGCCCTCATTTGGATACATGTTGTCCCTTTGGATAGACACATGCTGCCAGTAGGGACAACTGTAAATCGAGGAAGAAAGGAGGTAAAAAGAGAAGGGGGAGAGTATTGTGTGTTCAAATCTTTTTTTTACTTTTTACCTTTTACTTGGACTGGGGGAGGAACTGGACTGAATTGGAGAGGGAAAAGGGATCTGGAAATAGTAAATTTGGAGGACCTAGAGCTTTTTGTGGAGGTGAAACAGCCTGTAGAAAGTTCCAAGTTGGAAAACATTAACTAAATTACTCTAAATTTATATGGGATAAGTGATGTTGAGTTCTTTATTTTGTGTTGTTATGACAATTGTTGTTGTTATAGAATTTTCCTTTTGCTAGTTCAAAAATGTTGTTATTGTTTCCATGATGCGTTTATTACTATAAGTGTTAAATATAAGTGGTTACTACTGCTTGTAAGTCTGTTGTAAGTCTATATGTGGGGATAGAAGAAGAGGTCCTGAAGGTGATTAATGGGTATGAGTACCCCAACTTTAGTATTGTTGGAATCTAAACAATCAATTGGGTAAGAGTACCCCATCCTCATATTCTATCTATATATATACATAAATGTTGAGTGGGTATGAGTAACCAAAACATTAATTTGAAATGAGGTCAAAGCAAATGGATAAGAGTACCCTTGACAAAAAAAAATGTAGTTACTTTTCTGTGATGGCAAAATTATTCCTTCAGGATGCTAACTTCTATCATCCCCTTGTGAAGGTCTTCTATAAAGTCTTCTTGTGTCTGTGTTTTGGATACCCAATGAATGTGTAATTATCTGTCTGAAATTGGTGGAATCTGAAGTATGAGTATGGTTGTTGTATATTAGTAGGCGTAAGGGGGTTGTGGTGAGATGTACCTAGAACTCCCATGTCTTCCCCTAGCTCAGGGGTGGGTAGCTATTGCCCTAGCCTGGGAGGTGAGCTCCCACTGGCTATATCTGAAGATTTCTTTTGTTGTGATCCTACCCTACTATAGGACTCTACAAGTGCTAGAAGAATAATGGACTAAATGCTAGAGCTATTAGAACATGCAACCATGGAGGAATGTGTGGAAAGAAAACTCTCTGTTCAAAATCAATACGTGCTAAGTCTAGAGAAGAGAGATTAATTTTTTGAGTTTTATTTGAGTGCTGTTTCCAACTTGTAAACAATAAATTTATCTTTTTCTGATGAAAATCTATAATATACAAATAACTAAAAGAACCTATATGTGAGATTTTATGCATTTACAAAAAAAAGAAGAGAAAGATTTGCATATTCATGAAAAGAATCTATTTCCTACATCATTCAGATCTTGCATTACTCAGATATTCTATAGAACAAATTTCTATTCATAATGGCAAAGGTCATTGGTTATTTATAGGAACTAAGCATACCATCTGGTGTATGTTAAGAATAGCATGCTTAAATCTGAGCCAAACCCTTCTCTCCTCTGTAGCCATACTTGTATCACTCCATCACTCTTCTCATACCATTGTTTCCTATTCATGGCATCAAAGAAAAAAGTTTAATTGAGTGAGTTGCATCATGTGTACAACGTTGGTTTCTGAGACACCCACATATGTGCTAAATAGTCGATTGAAAAAGAACTAATACTATATTAAGGCTTAAATCTGTGAGAGAAGCAACATATGCTTACCATTTAAAGTTAGCCCACATGTTCCTCACTAAAACCACATGTTTAAACCTCTTTTTTTAAAAAAGGGGTTAATATTTAACTAAAACATTTAAAAGATTCTCTAGAGAGACCGCAGTACCCACTTCAAGGCATGCCTCTCAGAGGACGTCTCGTCTCTGAGTGTGTAGAGGAGATTTTAAATAAAAACAACCTAAATGTTGTGAGTATGGGACACCTTTGTCGGCTACTACTCACTCAAAACCCATATTGTGGATATTAACTAAACAAAAATGAAACAACAAATAAAATTATAACAGATCAAAGAAGTCTGAAGCGCAGTGCCTTCCCTATCCTCTATCCTTCCTCTAGAGTCCTCATACAGTGAATAGATAAAAAAGAAATATCTAAAAAGGTAATGGATTTGAGGAATTTACACCCTTGCTCATACCAAGTGTACAACTGCTTGGTGGAGAATAGCAATGGCAGCCAGTGAATGAAAGAAAAACCTCTATGGTGGCTACGAGACTATGGAAGTCTCTAGAAGATGAATCCCTCTCTTTAGCATTTAACTTTTAGGGTTTCTTGCTAATGTTAGAGCTATTAGGGCACAGCTTAACTCTCTCTCCTCAAGTGAAATAAGGAAGAATATATTTTTTTATATAGAAACGTATTATCCGTAGTTGTGTGCTGCACTCAGGAATTATAGATTTTTTTTCTTCTTTTCATTTAATTAAGGATTTGTTTAAAGGGGCGATGGGAATCCTAGGTGGGGCCGTGGTAAAAGAGCGGAGATTTTTATGTTGCTCCATTAACATTACAATTATTTAATCTTTTCCTATAAATTGAAATTTGATGATTCTAATATTTTCAAATCGGGCTGGTCCCTATTGATTTAAAAATATGTTTGGATGTCTTTTTTTTCATTTAAGAAGAGAAGTTTAGAAATTTTGTTCTCTCATAATTGAATTATTTAAAAAAAAAAGAAATTGATGAAATCTTTAATAATAATAAAATAATAGGTTAAGTTTGAAAAATAAATATAAATAAGTTTTAAATGCTCATAAGTCTTTATTTTTCTTTACTTAGAATATATATATATATAACTAACTCTTCAATTATTTAATATTTCTTATAAAACAAGAGAGTTATTTTAACTAGTGAACTATTAATATGTTGATACCAAAATTAATAAAATGAATAAATAATTAGTTGTGGAAAAAAAAGGATATCCACTATAGATAATTGTGGTGATTATGAAAATCTAGTAAAGGTAAATTTTATATGTTTTAGTTTTTTTTTAAAAGAGTTGCTATGTGTGTTTATAGATTTAGTTTATAATGACTTGACATTGTCTTCTTTTAAGAATATATTGTTTATAATGAATATTCTTATTTCACAATGTGCAGCATATTATTTTATTTCTATTACTTAAGAATTATTTTATTTATTTACTTAAGAGTAATTTGATTTTACGTTTAAGAATGATTTTATTTACTTACAAATTATTTCATTTACCCTAGAGTTATTTTATTTACATAAGAATAATTTCATTTTACTTTATAAGTGATATAATCTCCTTCTATCTAGCTCGATGAATAGTAAGAATATTATGACTGTTAAGCTCTAACGATTTTTGGAAATACATTATTAGTTTTATGACATTTGAGTTAAAATTTCATGGGCTTGCATTTTATGCATGTTATTAAAAATAGATGATCTTTTGTTTAAGTTAAATTACATCAGAAAACTAAAGTTGAAAAATGTAGTGTTATATTAAAAAGATTTTAAAAAAATTGGGTGGTTTTCATCAAGTTAGTGTGAGTTAGTATGGGGCACTTACATAGGTATCACTATAGCACCTTGGTGTTGAGTGGTGAGTCGTTACATAGGTATCAGAACCTGGTTCCCAACTCTGGGATCTCTAGGAATAAACCATTCAAATTGGTAATTAATATTAATTTATTTTGTTTTTAGGATGTCACATAGAGGGGGAAGAGATAATTCTCCCACCAGAGGTTCAGGTGGAGCACAACCGCCGGAAAGTCTAGTAGAATCTCATCACTCTAAGAGTATCGATTAGGTCAGGGGATAGGACTATGACCCCCAAATTCTTTAGGCCTTGCAAGGCCTAATGGGAGTACTCAAGGCTAGACTCCCTCCAGTTGTAGAGAGACCTCAGGGGGATTGACCTAGGGGCAAAGAACGTATTCTAGAGATCCAAGAGCAAAGTAGGAGTCCACCACGTATACCGCACATGCATGGAAGTGAGGGACATCACCCTTCATCACCTCAACATACTCAGACTCAGACAGCACCAGATACAACACTGGGGGGTTATCAAGGCACTCGGGACAGGATTTGAGAGTTGCTTCGATTACAGCCTCCCACTTTTTCAGGAGCCACCGACGGGGTGGAGGTAGAGTCTTGGATACTTGATTTGGAGGGGTGTTTTCAGTTGCAACCTCTCACAAGCAACTTAAGGGCTAGATTTGCCATTCATTAGTTAAGGGGACCCGCTTGTACCCGGTGGTGACAGGAGGAGCAAAAACGTTACTTATCCATAGACACATTGACTTGGGAGTCATTTTTGGAGCGCTTTAGGGTGCACTACATTTCTAAGCATTTTAGACAGAGGTGCATTGATGAGTTCCATGATTTACAGTAGAGGGGCCTCATAGTGGCTCAGTACGAGAATAGATTTTTCAAACTCCAGCAATATGTGAACTATATTCAGGATGAGAAGCTTCTTATCCACTGTTTCATTAGGGGTTTGAACCCCAGCATTGCAGGATCCGTTCAGATGGCCAATCTAGTGGATTTTGGTGATGCTGTGGAAAAGGCCCTTATAGTTTAGGAGATACAAGGGAGGTCTTGGGAGGCACGAGAGTGGTTTCAAAACCGTAACTGAGGGCAGCAAGATTCTTCCACTCCTCGAGTTTCACACCCCTCTAAAGTGGAATTTAGGTCTTCTTCTGGACCTTCGAGGGTACCACTGCTAAAACCTCCCCTGTGCAGCTGCTGACTCCATGGTGGCCCTCATTGCTATCCAAGTGCGTAATGATCTCTAGAGGGTCCCTGAGGTTATCACTGAGGTACCCTTATAGGATGACTACTTAGCTGGTCTCTCGGGCACCTTATAAGATGACTACTCAGGAGTTTAGTGAGCTCAAGATTTAGTTGGAGGATTTATTAGAGAAGGGCCACATTTGTCCTAGCGTCTCACCCTAGGGTGCACCTATTAGTTTCATCAAGAAGAATGATGGATCCCTTCGCTTATGCATCGACTACTAACAGTTGAATAAGTTAACGATAAAAAATCACTACCCCTTGCCGAGGATTGATGATCTATTTGACTAGATGAGGGGAGCTATAGTATTCTCCAAGATAGATTTGAAATCTGGTTATCACCAGCTGAGGATTGTTGAGGCTGACATTTATAAGACAACTTTCAGGACCCAGTATGGTCACTATGAGTTTACAGTGGTACCATTCGGTTTGACAAATGCCCCTGCAGTGTTCATGAGTTTGATGAACAAGGTGTTTCGTACTTTTTTGGATTGTTTTGTACTGATATTTTTGGATGACATATTGATTTATTCTCACTCTAAGGAGGAGCATGAGGATCATTTGAGGTAGGTATTGCAGTGTTTGAGGAGACATCAGCTTTATGCCAATTTGGCTAAGTGTGCATTCTTTGAGTCTGAGGTACAGTATCTAGGGCACATCATATCTGACAATGGTATCTCAGTAGGTCCATCAAAAGTTAGGGTGATTGTAGAGTGACCAGCATGTACCAGTGTTACAGAGGTCAGAAGTTTCATGGGTTTGGCAAGGTACTACCATAGATTTGTAGAGGGTTTCTCCAGGATAGCCCATACCATTACTTCCCTTCAGCATAAGGGGAAGAGATTTGAGTGGACAAAGCAGTGTGAGAGGGTGTTTCAGACTCTGAAGGAGCATCTCACCAGTGCTCCCATTTTAGCAGTACCAAACCTAACTCAAGATTTTGTGGTATGTACTGATGCTTCATTGGATGGTATAGGCACAGTGCTTATGCAGGAGGGACGAATTATCACCTATGAGTCACGGAAACTCAAGTCTTATGAGCATAATTATCCTACACATGAGTTAGAGCTTACAGTTGTAGTACATACACTTACTAGATGGAGACATTTCCTGCTTGGACATCATTTTGAGCTTCATTTCAACCACTATAGTCTTCAATATATATTCACTAAGCCGAATCTGAAAGCACGACAGAGACAGTGGATGGAATTTTTGTGAGTATGATTTTGATGTACACTATATCAGAGGAAAGGAGAATGTAGTGGCGGATGCCTTGAGTAGGCAACGTCATGAGATCATGGCCACTATGGTGGGTACCGATTTGAGGAAACGTATTCTCCAAAGCTGCAAGAGGATGATTGGTATCAGGGGATTCAAAGTTTGATACAGTCACAAAGGGCCCACGAGGGCAAGCATTCTGGATTTGTTCTTGAGGTAGATGGTTTGTTACAATTCAGGGGGCGTGTCTACATGCCATAGAGGGGGGATGTATGGAGATTGATCCTTTCAGAGGCTCATAGAGCACCATATGCAGCTCACCCAGGGGTTAGGAAGATGCATTCTGATCTTCAAAAGCTATATTATTGGCTAGGCATGCGCAAAGATATTGCAGAGTTTGTGGCTCAATGCCTTGAGTGCCAGAGGGTCAAGGCTGAGCACTAGCACATAGTAGGATTATTATATCCCCATGTGATTCTAGAGTGGAAGTGGGATACTATTTCCATGGATTTTATAGTTGGTCTGGCCATGTCTACCCAACACCATGATGGCATCATGGTAATGGTTGACAAGTTGACCAAAGTACCCCACTTTTCACCCATTCGTACCACGTATACAGCAGCATCAGTAGCACGGGTATTCTTGGATGAGATTGTTAGATTGCGTGGGGTACCTCGCAGGATCATATCAGACAGGGATCTAGTGTTTACTTCAACTTTTTGGATGACACTTCAGTGAGCCTTGGGCACCCAGCTTAATTTTAGTACATCCTATAACCCTGAGACAAATGGACAGACAGAGAGGGTTAATTCGGTGCTTGAGGATATGCTGAGGATGTATGTTATGGATCATTAGTCTAGGTGGGAGGAGTACTTGTACCTAGTGAAGTTCACCTCCAATAATAGTTTTCACATTTTTTTGGCTATGGTACCTTACCAGGCATTGTATGGCAGACTGTGTAAGACTCCATTGAGTTGGGATCGCTTGGAAGACATAATTGCTATTGGGCCAGAGCTATTATAGGATATGGAGTGACAGGTGTCAGTGATAGGTCAGAGGTTACAGGAGGCCCAGGATCGACAGAAGATGTATGCAGACACTAAGAGGATCGATCAGTCTTTTTTAGTGCATGATAGAGTCTTCTTGAGAGTGCAGCCGTATAAGAGTCCAATCTGTTATGGAAAGGGCTCTCAGCTAGCACCTTGTTTTGATGGACCCTTTAAGATATTGGAGCGGATAGGACCTATAGCCTATCGTTTAGCCTTATCACCTAGCATGTCACGCATTCATGATGTATTTCATGTTTCTGTTTTGAGACGCTATATTCATGATCCTTCTCATGTTTTGGATTGGGATGCACTTCAGGTAAAGGATGGATAGTTACGATTGGAGCCCATTCGTATCTTGGCTCATCGAACCCTGGGCCTTCGAAGTCAAGAGTTGGATCAGGTGGACAAGTCTAGTGGGATAGTTATGATGAGACCACAACCACTTGGGAGGACACTGCTATTATGAGGACTATCCATCCTCACCTTTTTGAGGACTTCGAGGAGGAAGCCCTAGCCTAGGGGGGGCAGATGTAAGGCCCCTATTTGATGTTGTCACTATGTAAGGGTAGTTGTACATTTTGATTTGCTTCAGACTCTTGGCATGCCAAATTATGTGGTTGGCCATCTTGGTTATTTGACTTTCATGTAGACCCATGGATGTTATATTTATATGTGTATGCACTTGGATGTTACATGCTTATTTGATTTTATGTGATGATGTCAAATCTTTCTCTATATATGTAAGTAGTATGTTGCTTTTGACTTAAGGTTGTATATATGTAATCCTTGATTTTCTTGGAAAAGGTTACTTAGTTTTTTGTAAATGGTGTCATTTACTGATTATATGTATCTAGTTGTAGCTAGAATTGTGATATTTAGAATTAGTGATAATAAAAATGTGTGTGTTTTCTTTTATATGATCTAGCATTGAATTGTTTATACTGATATATGATGTAGCTATGGTTAATTTTATATTTTTGCTTCAGCTATTTATTGTTAATTATACTCACAATGTAACATTGAGTGTGCAAGAAGCCAATGGAAATGGGGAAAACATGTGGAGTTCCGTTGTAAGTTCCTAGTGAGCCGGCCTAGCCTACAGAAAGGCATAAGCCTTTTGTTAGTCGTGTGTGTGTGTGTCTTGGGAAGGGAGTTATGTAAGTCATCTTGTTAGTATTTATGAGGGAGTTTCTTTTAGAACATGTAATGTCCATGTACAATGTTATTATGTGTCCATGTTATTTGGAGATTGTTGTGTGATTTTTGTTGAGAGGTGGGAAGTCAAATTAACCTGTTAAACTTATTATATAGTCCAAACAATGCCTATTAATGGAAGAAAATTAAACATTTTCATAGACCTAGGTGGAACCCTCAAGGAAATGTAATAAGAATAAAAAATAAATAAAAATGAAACACTCTCTAAACAGCCCTAAACTTATGGACATGAATTCATTTTTAGTTTTTGGAGAATTAGCTCATGGTAGGGTACTTGTTGCTCACTCAATATGACAGCATGATGCCCTCATTTGGATACATGTTCTCCCTTTGGATAGACACATGCTGCCAATAGGGATAGTTGTAAATTGAGGAAGAAAGGAGGTAAAAAGAGAAGGGGGAGAGTATTCTAGGATCACTTTTTTTTTCTACTTTTTACCTTTTACTTGGACTAGGGGAGGAACTGGATTGAATTGGAGAGGGAAGAGGGATCTGGAAATAGTAAATCTGGAGGACCTAGAGCTTTTTGTGGAGCTAAATCAACCTACAAAAAGTTCCAAGTTGGAAAACATTAACTAAATTACTCTAAATTTATATGGGATAAGTGATGCTGGAAAACATTAACTAAATTCCTCTAAATTTATATGGGATAAGTGATGATGAGTTCTTTCTTTTTTGTTGTTATGACAATTGTTGCTATTATAGAATTTTCCTTTTGCTTGTAAAAAAATGTTGTTGTTGTTTCCATGCTGTGTTTATTGCTATAAGTGTTAAATATAAGTGGTTGCTGCTGCTTGTAACTCTATTGTAAGTCTGTATGTGGGGATAGAAGAAGAGGTCCTAAAGGTGATTAATGGGTATGAGTACCCCAAATTTAGTATTGTTGGAATGTGAACAATCAACTGGGTAAGAGTACCGCATCCTCATATTCTATCTATTTATATAGATATATGTTGAGTGGGTATGAGTACCTAAAACATTAATTTGAAATGAGCTCAAAAGAAATGGGTAAGAGTACCCAATAGCAGAATAAATGGGTAAGAGTACCCAATAGTAAAATAAATGGGTAAGAGTACCCTTGACAAAAGAAAATGTAGTTACTTTTCTGTGATGGCAAAATTATGACTTTAGGATGCTGACTTCTATCATCCCCTTGTGAAGGTCTTCTATGAAATCTTCTTTCGTTTGTGTTGTGGATACCCAGTGAATTTGTAATTATCTGTGTGAAATTGGTGGAATCTGAAGTATGAGTATGGTTGCTGTATGTTAGTAAGGGTAAGGGGGTTGTGGTGAGATGTACTTGGAACTTCCATGTCTTCCCCTCATTCAAGGGTGGGCATCTACTACCTTAGGCTGGGAGGTGAGCTCCCAATGGCTATATCTGAAGATTTCTTTTGTTGTGATCCTACCCTACTATAGGACTCTACAAGTGCTAGAAGAATAATGGACTAAATGCTACAGCTATTAGAACATGCAGCCATGAAGGAATGTGTGGAAAGAAAAATCGCTATTCAAAATTGATACGTGCTAAGTCCAGGGAAGAGACATTAATTTTTTGAGTTTTATTTGAGTGTTGTGCCCAACTTGTAAAGTGTAAATTTATCATTTTCTGATGAAAATCTATAAATTACAAATAACTAAAAGAACCTATATGTGAGATTTTATGCATTTGCAAAAAAAAAGAAGAGAAAGATTTGCATATTCATGAAAAGAATCTATTTCCTGCATCATTCAGATCTTGCATTACTCAGATATTCTATAGAACAATTTTTTGTTCATAATGGCAAAAGGTCACTGGTTATTTATAGGAACTAAGCATAACATCTGGTGTATGTTTAGAATAGCATGCTTAAATCTAAGCCAAACCCTTCTCTCCTCTATAGCCATACTTGTAGCACTCCATCACTCTTCTCATACCATTGTTTCTTACTCATTGCATCAAAGGAAAAAGAATAACTGAGTGAGTTACATCATGTGTACAACGTTGCTTTATGAGACACCCACATATGTGCTAAATGGTCGATTGAAAAAGAACTAATATTGTATTAAGGCTTAAATCTATTAGAGAAGCAGCATATGCTTACCGTTTAAACTTAGCCCACATGTTCCTCACTAAAACCACATGTTTAAACCTCTTTTTTTTAAAAAAGGGGTTAATATTTAACTAAAACGTTTAAAAGATTCTCTAGAGAGACCACAGTAACCACTTCAAGGCGTGCCTCTCAGAGGATGTCTCCTCTCTGAGTGTGTAGAGGAGGTTTTAAATAAAAACAACC
Source organism: Cunninghamia lanceolata (assembly GCA_027924645.1). NCBI lineage: Eukaryota > Viridiplantae > Streptophyta > Pinopsida > Cupressales > Cupressaceae > Cunninghamia > Cunninghamia lanceolata. The sequence goes on from BSBN01000665.1 coordinate 3,324,683, forward strand.
TAAATGTTGTGAGTATGGGACGCATATGTTGGCTGCTCCCCACTCAAAACCCATATTGTGGGTATTAACTAAACAAAAATGAAACAACAAATAAAATTATAACAGATCAAAGAAGTCTGAGGCGCAGTGCCTTCCCTGTCCTCTATCCTTCCTCTGGAGTCCTGCATACAGAAAATAGATAAAAAAGAAATATCTAAAAAGGTAATGGATTTGAGTAATTTACACCCCTTCTCATACCCAGTGTACAACTGCTTGGTGGAGGATAGCAATGGCAGCCAGTGTATGAAATAAAAACCTCTATGGCGACTATGAGACTATGGAAGTCTCTAGAAGATGAATCCCTCTCTTTAGCATTTAACTTTTATGGTTTCTTTCTAATGTTAGAGCTATTAGGGCAAAGCTTAACTCTCTCTCCTCATGTGAAATAAAGAGGAATATATTTTTTTATAAAGAAATCCATAGTTGTGTGTTGTGCTCAGGAATTACAGATTTTTTTCTTCTTTTCATTTAATTAAGGATTTGTTTAGAGGGGCGATGGGAATCTTAGGTGGGGTCATGGTAAAAGAATGGAGATTTTTATGCCGCTCCATTAACATTGCTATTATTTACTCTTTTCCTATAAATTGAAATTTGATGATTCTGATATTTTGAAAAATAAATATAAATAAGTTTTAAAAAAAGAGCTGCTACGGGTGTTTATATGTCTAGTTTATAATGACTTGACATTGTCTTCTTTTAAGAATATATTGTTTATAATGAGTATTCTTATTTGACAATATGCAGCAAATTGTTTTATTTCTGTTACTTAAGAAGTATTTTATTTATTTACTTAAGAGTAATTTGATTTTACATTTAAGAATGATTTTATTTACTTACAAATCATTTCATTTACCCTAGAGTTATTTTATTTACATAAGAATAATTTCATTTTACTTTACAAGTGATATAATCTCCTTCTATCTAGCTCGGTGAATAGTAAGAATATTATGACTGTTAAGCTCTAACGATTTTTCGAAATACATTATTAGTTTTATGACATTTGATTTAAAATTTCATGGGCTTGAATTTTATGCATGTTATTAGAAATAGATGATCTTTTGGTTTAGTTAAATTACATTAGAAAACTAAAGTTGAAAAATGTAGTGTTATATTTAAAAGATTTTAAAAAAATTGGGTGGTTTTTGTCAAGTTAGTGTAAGTTAGTATGGGGCACTTACATAGGTATCACTATAGCACCTTGGTGTTGAGTGGTCAGTCGTTACATAGGTATCAGAGCTTGGTTCCCAACTCTAGGATCTGTGGGAATAAACCATTCAAATTGGTATTTAATATTAATTTATTTTGTTTTTAGGATGTCACATAGAGGGGGGAGAGATGATTCTGCCACCAGAGGTTCAGGTGGAGCACAACCGTCAAAAAGTCTAGTAGAATCTCATCACTATAAGAGTATCGATCAGGTTAGAGGACAGGACTATGGCCCCCAGATTCTTTAGGCCTTGCAAGGCCTAAGGGGAGTACTCAAGGCTAGACTCCCTCCAGTTGTAGAGAGACCTCAGGGGGATCAACCTGGGGGTAGAGAGCATATACCAGAGATCCGAGAGTGGAGTAGGAGTCCACTACGTATACCACACACGCATGGAAGCTAGAGACATCACCCTCCATCACCTCAACATACTCATACTTAGACAGCACCAGATACAGCATTAGGAGGGTTCTTGAGGCACTGGGGACAGGATTCAAGAGTTGCTTTGATTACAGCCTCCTAGTTTTTCAGGAGCCATTGATGGGGAGGAGGTAGAGCCTTGGATACTCGGTTTGGAGGGGTGTTTGCAGTTGCAACCTCTCACAAGCAACCTAAGGGCTAGATTTGCCATTCATTAGTTGAGGGGACCCACTTCTACTTGGTGGTGACAGGAGGAGCGGAAACATTACTTATCCATAGACACGTTGACTTGGGAGACATTTTTTGAGTGCTTTAGAGCACGCTACATTTTTGAGCATTTTAGACAGAGGTGCATTGATGATGTGCACGATTTATAGTAGAGGGGCCTCACAGTGGCTTAGTACGAGAATAGATTTTTTGAACTCCTGCAATATGTGGACTATATTCAGGATGAGAAGATTCTTGTCTACCGTTTCATCAGGGGTCTAAACCCTAGCATTGCAGGATCCGTTTGGATGGTCAATCCAATGGATTTTGGTGATGCTGTGGAAAAGGCCCTTATAGCTGAGGAGATACAGGGGAAGTCCTAGGAGGTATGAGAGCAGTTTTGAAACCGCAACCAAGGGTAGTATGATTATTCCACTCCTTGAGTTTCACACCCCTCTAAAGGGGAATTTAGGTCTTCTTCTAGACCCCTGAGGGTACCTTAGTGACAGCAGCAGTAGCAATAGCAGAGGCATAGGCCTAGGGCACATAAGGGCACCCAGAGCAGTCAGACTAGGCCTTGGCAACCTTAGGGACCCTCTAGAGATCAGAGGGCACTTGGACAGTAGCTAGGGCCACCATGGAGCCAGCAGCTACACAGTGGAGGTTTTAGCAGTGGTTCTAGAGGAGGACCATCTTAGGTTGACAAGGCTTAGTCTACACAGGGATATTCTACAGTAGCCTATTTCGTATGTGGGGAGTTTGGACACTTGGATCGAGAGTGCCCACGGGGGTTTGGAGCAGGTGGACCCCACATGGAAAGTTCAAAGCAGACAATGGGCAATGTAGGGAGGATGCACAAGGTATTTTCCATAGTCGAGAACTACCAGGCCGATCATCAGGCCACTATTATTGAGGCTCTAGGTATGATTGGTGATGTATCTATTAGTGTTTTATTTGGTTTTGAAGCATCTGATTCTTTCATTTCCCCCACTATTATGGAGCGTTGAAGGCTAGTGGCATGTAAGCAAGACGATAGGTGGGAGGTTGAGTTAGCATCAGGGGCTAGAGTGGTTGTGGACTCCATGGTCAGAGATTGTATGATTTCGTTTGGGACCTTCACCACATCCGTGGATCTTCAGATTACCCCATTGGGGTCGTATGATATAGTTTTGGGCATGGACTGAATTGACGCACACCATGCTAGGATAGACTGCAGGCATAAGAGGATTGAGTATGTTGATGATTGTGGCACGCTAGTGGTGTTATCAGGAGTATAGAGATCTATATCCCTTCCTATGATATCCACTATATAGTTGAAGTGGAGCCTACCTAAGGGGTGCTAGATGTTTGCCATTACCATTAGCGATAGATCAGAGGGACTGACAGAGTTATCTATAGATGATCACCCTATTCTTTGGGAGTTTGCAGATGTATTTCCATCAGAGTTGATAGGGATGCCACCCCATCGGGAGGTGGATTTTCATATTGATTTGGTTCCAGGGGCTCAACCGGTCTCTTGGACACCTTACAGGATGACCACTCAGGAGCTCAGTGAGCTCAAGATTCAGTTGGAGGAGTTATTAGAGAAGGGCCACATCTGTCCTAGCGTCTCACCCTGGGGTCCACCAGTTATTTTTGTCAAGAAGAAGGATGGATCCCTTTGCTTATGCATCGACTACCGATAGTTGAATAAGTTAACGATAAAAAATTGCTACCCCTTGCCGAGGATTGATGATCTATTTGACCAGATGAGGGGAGCTAGAGTATTCTCCAAGATAGATTTGAAATCTGGTTATCACTAGTTGAGGATTGTTGAGGCCAACATTCATAAGACAACTTTTAGGACCCGGTATGGTCCCTATGAGTTTACAGTGGTACCATTCAGGTCGACAAATGCCCCTACAATGTTCATGAGTTTGATGAATAGGGTGTTTCACACTTTTCTGGATCATTTTGTACTGATATTTTTTGATGACATATTGATTTATTCTCACTCTAAGGAGGAGCATGAGGATCATTTGAGGCAGGTATTGCTGTGTTTGAGGAGAAATTGGCTTTATGCCAATTTGGCTAAGTGTGCATTCTTCTAGTCTGAGGTATAGTATCTAGGGCACATCATATCCGACAATGGTATCTCAATAGATCCATCAAAAGTTAGGGCGATTGTAGAGTGACCAGCATCCACCAGTGTTATAGAGGTTAGAAGTTTCATGGGTTTGGCAAGGTACTACCGTAGATTGTAGAGGATTTCTACAGGATAGCTCATCCCATTACTTCCCTTCAGTGTAAGGGGAAGAGATTTGAGTGGACAGAGTAGTGTGAGAGGGCATTTTAGACCCTCAAGGAGTATCTCACCAATACTCTGATTTTAGCAGTACTAGACCTAACATGAGATTTTGTGGTATGTATTGATGCTTTGTTGGATGGTATAGGCGCAGTGCTTATGCAGGAGGGACAAGTTATCACGTATGACTCGTGGAAACTCAAGTCTCATGAGCAGAATTATCCTACACATAATTTAGAGCTTGCAGTTGTAGTACATGCACTCACTAGATGGAGACATTTCCTCAGACATCATTTTGAGCTTCATTCCAACCACTGTAGTCTTCAATATATATTCACTCAGCTGAATCTGAAAGCACGGCAAAGACGGTGGATGGAATTTTTGTGTGAGTATGACTTCGATGTGCACTATATCAAAGGAAAGGAGAATGTAGTGGTAGATGCCTTGAGCAGGTGACGTCATGAGATCATGGCCATTACGGTAGGTACCAATTTGTGGAAATGTATTCTCCAACAACTACCAGAGGATGATAGGTATAAGGAGATTCAGAGTTTTATACAGTCACAGAGGGCCCACGAGGGCAAGCAATATAGATTTATTCTTGAGACAGATGGTTTGTTATTATTCAAGGCGCGTATCTATGTGCGACAGAGTGGGGATGTCTAGAGATTGATCCTTTCAGAGGCTCACAAAGCACCATATGCAGCTCACCCATGGGTTAGGAAGATGCATTCTAATCTTTGACAACTATATTACTATCCAGGCATATGCAAAGAAAATTACAAAGTTTGTGGCTCGATGCCTTGAGTTCCAGAGGGTCAAGGCTGAGCACCAGCACCCAATAGGGTTATTATATCCCCATGAGATTCCAGAGTGGAAGTGGGATACTATTTCAATGGATTTTATAGTTGGTCTATCCATGTCTGCCCGACACCATGATGCCATCATGGTAATGGTTGACAAGTTGACCAAAGTATCCCACTTTTCACCCATTCGCACCATGTATACAACAGCATCAGTAGCATGGGTATTCTTGGATGAGATTGTTAGATTGCATGGGATACCTCGCAAGATCATATCAGATAGGGATCCAGTGTTTACTTGCACTTTTTAGACGACACTTCAGCGAGCCTTAGGCACCCAGCTTAATTTTATTACAGCCTATCACCCTGAGACAGATGGACAGGCAAAGAGGGTTAATCATGTTCTTGAGGATATGCTGAGGATGTATGTTATGGATCATCAGTCTAGGTGGGAGGAGTCCTTGTACCTAGTAGAGTTCTCCTACAATAACAATTTTCAAAGTTCATTGGGTATGGCACCATACCAGGAATTTAATGGCAAACCGTGCAGGACTCCATTGAGTTGGGATCGCTTGGAGGACATAATTGCTATTGGGCAAGAGCTGTTACAGGATATGGAGTGACATGTGTCAGTGATACGTCAGAGGTTACAGGAGGCCCAGGATCGACAGAAGATGTATGTAGACACTAAGAGGATCGATCAGTCTTTTTCAGTGGGTGACAGATTCTTCTTGAGAATGCAACCGCATAAGAGTCCAATCCATTATGGAAAGGGCTCTAAGCTAGCACCTCATTTTGTGGGCCCCTTTGAGATATTGGAGCAGATAGGACCTGTAGCCTATCATTTAGCCTTGCCACCTAGCCTGTCACGCATTCATGATGTATTTCATGTTTCTATTTTGAGACACTATATTCAAGATCCTTCTCATGTTTTGGATTAGATGCTCTTCAGGTAGAGGAGGATAGACAATAGAGATTGGAGCCCATTTGTATCTTGGCTCTTTAGACCCTGGGCCTTTGAGGTCAAGAGATGCATCAGGTGGACAGGTCCAATGGGACAGTTATTGTGAGACCGCAGCTACTTGGCAGGACACTGCTTTTATGAGGACTATCCATCCTCACCTTTTTGAGGACTTCCAGGAGGAAGCCCTAGCCCAGGGGGCAGATGTAAGGCCCCTCTTTGATGTTGTCATTATGACAGGTTAGTTGTACATTTTGATTTGCTTCAGACTCTTGGCATGCTGAATTATGTGGTTGGCCATCTTGGTTATTTGACTTTCATGTAGACCCATGGATGTTATATTTGTATGTGTATGCACTTGGATGTTACATGCTTATTTGATTTTATGTGATGATGTCAGATCTTTCTCTGTATATGTAAGTAGTATGTTGCTTTTGACTTAAGGTTGTATATATGTAATCCTTGATTTTCTTGGCAAAGGTTACTTAGTTTTTGTAAATGGTGTCATTTACTAGTTATATGTATCTAGTTGTAGCTAGAATTGTGATATTTAGAGTTAGTGATCATGAAAATGTGTGTGTGTTCCTTTATATGATCTAGCATTGAATTGTTTACACTGATATATGATGTAGTTGTGGTTAATTTTATATTTTTGTTTTGGCTATTTATTATTAATTGTACTGACAATGTAACATTGAGTGTGCAGGAAGCCAGTGGAAATGGGGAAAACATGTGGAGTTCCGTTGTAAGTTCCTAGTGAGCCAGCCTAGCCTGCATGAAGGCATAAGCCTCTTGTTAGTCATGTGTGTGTGTGTCTTGGGAAGGGAGTTATGTAAGTCATCTTGTTAGTATTTATGAGGGAGTTTCTCTTAGAACATGTAATGTCCATGTACAATGTTATTATGTGTCCATGTTTTTTGGAGAGTGTTGTGTGATGTTTGTTGAGAGGTGGGAAGTTAAAGTAACCTATTAAACTTATTATATAGTCCAAACTATGCCTATTAATGGAAGAAAATTAAACATTTTCATAGACCTAGGTGGACCCCTAAAGGAATTGCAATAAGAATAAAAAATAAATATAAATGAAACACTCTCTAAACAGCCCTGAACTTATGGATGGGAATTCATTTTTAATTTTGGGAGAATTAGCTCATGGTAGGGCACTTGTTTCTCACTCAATATGATAGCATGATGTCCTCGTTTGGATACATGTCCCTTTGGATAGACACATGTTGCCAATAGGGACAGTTGTAAATTGAGGAAGAAATGAGGTAAAAAGAGAAGGCGAAGAGTATTCTAGGTTCACATTTTTTTTTAACTTTTTACCTTTTACATGGACTGGGGGAGGAACTGGACTGAATTGGAGAGGTAAGAGGGATTTGGAAATATTAAATCTAGAGGACCTAGAGATTTTTGTGTAGATGAATCAACTTGCAAAAAGTTTCAGGTTGGAAAACATTAACTAAATTACTCTAAATTTATATGGGATAAGTGATACTGAGTTCTTTCTTTTGTGTTGTTATGACAATTGTTGTTGTTATAGAATTTTCCTTTTGCTAGTAAAAAAATGTTGTTGTTGTTTCCATGTTGTGTTTATTGTTGTAAGTGTTAAATATAAGTGGTTACTGTTGCTTGTAAGTATATTGTAAGTCTATATGTGGGGATAGAAGAAGATGTCCTAAAGGTGATTAATGGGTATGAGTACCCCAAATTTAGTATTGTTGGAATATGAACAATCAACTAGGTAAGAGTACCCCATCCTCATATTCTATCTGTATATATAGATATATGTTGAGTGGGTATGAGTACCCAAAACATTAATTTGAAATGAGCTCAAAGAAAATGGGTAAGAGTACCCTTGACAAAACAAATGTAGTTACTTTTCTTTGATGGCAAAATTATTCCTTCAGGATGCTAACTTCTATCATCCCCTTGTGAAGGTCTTCTATGAAGTCTTCTTGTGTCTCTGTTTTGGATACCCAGTGAATGTGTAATTATCTGTGTGAAATTGGTGGAATCTGAAGTATGAGTATGGTTGTTGTATGTTAGTAAGGGTAAGGGGGTTGTGGTGAGATGTACTTGGAACTTCCATGTCTTTCCCTAGCTCGGGGGTGGGCAATTACTGCCCTAGGCTGGGAGGTGAGCTCCCACTGGCTATATCTGAAGATTTCTTTTGTTGTGATCCTACCCTACTACAGGTCTCTACAAGTGCTAGAAGAATAATGGACTAAATGCTACAACTATTAGAACATGTAGCCATGGAGGAATGTGTGGAAAGAAAACTCTCTATTCAAAATCAATATGTGCTAAGTCCAGGGAAGAGACATTAATTTTTTGAGTTTTATTTGAGTGCTGTACCCAACTTGGAAAGTGTAAATTTATCATTTTCTGATGAAAATATGTAAATTACAAATAACTAAAAGAACCTATATGTGAGATTTTATGCATTTGCAAAAAAAAGAAGAGAAAGATTTGCATAGTCATGAAAAGAATCCATTTCCTACATCATTCAGATCTTGCATTACTCAGATATTCTATAGGACAATTTATGTTCATAATGGAGAACGGTCACTAGTTATTTATAGGAACTAAGCATAATATTTGGTGTATGTTTAGAATAGCATACTTAAATATGAGCCAAACCCTTCTCTCCTCTGTAGCCATAGTTGTAGCACTCCATCACTCTTCTCATACCATTGTTTCTTGCTCATTGCATCAAAGGAAAAAGAATAACTGAGTGAGTTGCATCATGTGTACAATGTTGGTTTTTGAGACACCCACATATGTGCTAAATGGTCGATTGAAAAAGAACTAATATTGTATTAAGGCTTAAATCTATGAGAGAAGCAGCATTTGCTTACTGTTTAAACTTAACGCACATGTTCCTCACTGAAACCACATGTTTAAACCTCTCTTTTTAAAAAAGGGGTTAATATTTAACTAAAACGTTTAAAAGATTCTCTAGAGAGACAACATCACCCACTTCAAGGCATGTCTCTTAGAGGATGTCTCCTCTCTGAGTGTGTAGAGGAGGTTTTAAATAAAAACAACTTAAATGTTGTGAGTATGGGACACCTATGTTGGCTACTCCCCACTCAAAACCCATATTGTGGGTAGTAACTAGACAAAAATGAAACAAAAAATAAAATTAGAACAGATCAAAGAAGTTGGAGGCACAGTACCTTCCCTATCCTCTATCCTTCCTCTAGATTCCTACATATAGCAAACAGATAAAAAAGAAATATCAAAAAAGGTAATGGATTTGAGGTATTTACACCCCTGCTCATACTGAGTGTACAACTGCTTGGTGGAGGATAGCAATTCCAGCGAGTGTATGAAAGAAAAACCTCTATGGTGGCTATGAGACTATGGAAGTCTCTAGAGGATGAATCCCTCTCTTTAGGGTTTAACTTTTAGGGTTTCTTGCTAATGTTAGAGCTATTAGGGCAAAGCTTAACTCTCTCTCCTCACATGAAATAAGGAGGAATATATTTTTTTATAAAGAAACACGTAGTTGTGTGCTGCGCTCAGGAATTATAGATTTTTTTTCTTCTTTTCATTTAATTAAGGATTTGTTTAGAGGGACGATGGGAATCCTAGGTGGGGCCATGGTAAAAGAGCGGAGATTTTTATGTCGCTCCATTAACATTGCAATTATTTACTCTTTTCCTATAAATTGAAATTTGATGATTCTGATATTTTCAAATTGTGCTGGTCACTAATTTAAAAATATGTTTGGATATCTTTTTTTTCATTTAAGAAAAGAAGTGTAGAAAATTTGTTATCTCATAATTGAATTTTTTTTATTAAAAAAATTGAGGAAAGCTTTAATAATAATAAAATAATAGGTTAACTTTGAAAAATAAATATAAATAAGTTTTAAATGCTCATAAGTCTTTATTTTTCTTTACTTGGAATATATATATATATATATATATATATATATATATATATGTATATATATATATATGTATATATATATATATATGTATATATATATATATGTATATATATATATATATATGTATATATATATATATATATGTATGTATATATATATATATGTATGTATATATATATATGTATATATATATATATATACATATATATATATATATATATATATATATATATATATATATATATATATATATATATATATATATATATATATATATATATATATATATATATATATATATAACTAACTCTTCAATTATTTAATATTCCTTGTAAAACAAGATAGTTATTTTAACTAGTGAACTATTATTATGTTTATACCAAAATTAAAAATGAATAAATAATTAGTTTTGGGAAAAAAAAGGTATCCACTATAGACAATTGTGGTAATTATGAAAATCTAGTAAACGTAAATTTTAAAAGTTTTAGTTTTTTTTTTAAAGAGTTGCTAAGGGTGTTTATATGTTTAGTTTATAATGACTTGATATTGTCTTTTTTTAAGAATATATTGTTTACAATGAATATTCTTATTTCACAATGTGCAGCAAATTGTTTTATTTCTATTACTTAAGAATTATTACTTAAGAGTAATTTGATTTTACATTTAAGAATGATTTTATTTACTTACAAATTATTTCATTTAGCCTAGAGTTATTTTATTTACTTAAGAATAATTTCATTTTACTTTACAAGTGATATAATCTCCTTCTATCTAGCTCGATGAATAGTAAGAATATTATGGCTGTTAAGCTTTAACAATTTTTGGAAATACATTATTAGTTTTATGACATTTCAGTTAAAATTTCATGGGCTTGCATTTTATGCATGTTATTAAAAATAGATGATCTTTTGGTTAAGTTAAATTACATTAGAAAACTAAAGTTGAAAAATGTAGTGTTATATTAAAAAGATTTTAAAAAAATTGGGTGGTTTTGGTCAAGTTAGTGTAAGTTAGTATGGGGCACTTACATAGGTATCACTGTAGCACCTTGGTGTTGAGTGGTGAGTTGTCACATAGGTATCAGAGCCCAGTTCCCAACTCTGGGATCTTTGGGAATAAACCATTCAAATTGGTAATTAATATTAATTTATTTTGTTTTTAGGATGTCACATAGAGGGGGGAGAGATAATTCTCCCGCTGGAGGTTCAGGTGGAGCACGACCGTCGAAAAGACCGGTAGAATCTCATCACTATGAGAGTATCGATTAGGTCAGGGGATAGGACTATGGCCCCCAGATTCTTCAGGCCTTACAAGGCCTAATGGGAGTACTCAAGGCTAGACTCCCTCTAGTTGTAGAGAGACCTCAAGGGGATCAACCTGGGGGAAGAGAGCGTATACCAGAGATCGAAGAGTGGAGTAGGAGTCCACCATGTATACCACGCACACAGGGGGCGAGGGACATCGCCCTCCATCACCTCAACATACTCAGACTCAGACAGCACCAAATACATAACTAGGGGGTTCTCGAGGCACTGGGGACTAGATTCAAGAGTTGCTTCGATTACATCCTCTCACTTTTCCAAGAGCCACTGACGGGGGTGGAGGTAGAGTCTTGTATACTCGGTTTGGAGGGGTGTTTTCGGTTGCAACCTCTCACAAGAAACCTAAGGGCTAGATTTTGAATTCATCAGTTCAGGGGACCCGCTTCTACCTGGTGGTGACAAGAGGACTGGAAACGTTACTTATCCATAGACATGTAGACTTGGGAGAGATTTTTGGAGCGCTTTAGAGCGTGCTACATTTCTGAGCATTTTAGATAGAGGCACATTGATGAGTTCCATGATTTATAGTAGAGGGGCCTCACAGTGGCTCAGTACAAGAACAGATTTTTCAAACTCCAGTAATATGTGGACTATATTAAGGATGAGAAGCTTCTTGTCCACCATTTCATCAGGGACCTGAACCCAAGAATTGTGGGATCTGTTCGGATGGCTGATCCAGTGGATTTTGGTGATGCTGTGGAAAAGGCTCTTATAGTTAAGGAGATATAAGGGAGGTCCCAGGAAGCACGAGAGTAGTTTCAAAGCTACAACCAAGGGCAGCAGGATTCTTCCACTCCTCGAGTTTCACACCCCTCTCAAGGGGAATTCAGGTCTTCTTCTAGACCCCCAAGGGTACCTCAGGGATAGCAGCAACAACAATAGCCGAGGCACATGCCTAGGCCACAGAAAGGCACCCGGAGCAGTCAGACTAGGCCTTGGCAGCCTCAGGGACCCTCTAGAGATCAGAGGACACTTGGACAACAGCCAAGGCCACCACAGAGTCAGCTGCCGCACAGGGGAGGTTTTAGCAGTGGTTCTAGAGGAGGACCATCTTAGGTTGGTAGGGCTCAGTCTACACAGGGATATTCTAGAGGAGCCTGTTTCATATGTGGGGAGTTTGGACACTTGACTTGAGAGTGACAACGAGGGTTTGGAGCAGGTGGACCCCACACGACAGGTTCAGAGTAGATAGTGGGCGATGTAGGGAGGAATCACAAGGTTTTTGCGGTGGTCAAGAACTGCAGGCTGATCAGCAGGCCACTATTATTGAGGCTCTAGTTATGATTGGTGACGTATCTACTAGTGTTTTATTTGATTCTAGAGCATCTACTTCTTTCATTTCCCCCACTATTATGGAGCGTTCTATTCTAGTGGCATGTCGACAAGATGATAGATGGGAGGTTGAGTTAGCATCAGGAGTTAGAATGGTTGTGGACTCCATGGTCAGAGATTGTATGATTTCTTTTGGGACCTTCACCACATCAATGGATCTTTGGATTACCCCATTGGGGTTGTATGATATAGTTTTGGGCATGGATTGGCTTGATGCACACCACGCTAGGATAGACTGCAAGCATAAGAGAATTGAGTGTATTGATGATTGTAACATGCTAGTGGTGTTATCAGAAGTACAAAGACCTATATCCCTTCATATGATATCCGCTATGCAGTTGAAGTGGAGCCTACCTAAGGGGTGCCAGATGTTTGCCATTACCATTAGCGATAGATCAGAGGGTCTGACAGAGTTATCCATAGATGATCACCCTATTCTCCAGGAGTTTGTAGATGTATTTCCATCAGAGTTGATAGGGATGCCACCCCATTGGGAGGTGGATTTTCATATTGATTTGGTTCCAGAGGCTCAACCGGTCTCTCAGGTACCTTACAGGATGACCACTCAGGAGCTCAGTGAGCTCAAGATTGAGTTGGAGGAGTTATTAGAGAAGGGCCACATCCATCCTAGCATCTCACCCTAGGGTGCACCATTTATTTTCTTCAAGAAGAAGGATGGATCCCTTAGCTTATGCATCGACTACCGATAGTTGAATAAGTTAATGATAAAAAATCGCTACCCCTTGCCAAGGATTGATAATCTATTTGACCAGATGAGGGGAGCTAGAGTATTCTCCAAGATCGATTTGAAATTTGGTTATCACTAGTTGAGGATTGTTGAGGCCGACATTCATAAGACAGATTTCAGGACTTGGTATGGTCACTATGAGTTTATAGTGGTACCATTCGGTTTGACAAATGCCCCTACAGTGTTCATGAGTTTGATGAATGGGGTGTTTCACACTTTTCTAGATCGTTCTGTACTAATATTTTTTTATGACATATTGATTTATTCTCACTCTAAGGAGGATCATGAGGATCATTTGAGGCAGGTATTGCAGTGTTTGAGGAGACATCACCTTTATGCCAATTTGGCTAAGTGTGCATTCTTCCAGTCTGAGGTATAGTATCTAGGGCACATCATATCTGACGATGGTATCTCAGTAGATCCATCAAAAGTTAGGACAATTGTAGAGTGGCCAGCACCCACCAGTGTTACAGAGGTCAGAAGTTTCATGGGTTTGGCAGGGTACTACCATAGATTTGTAGAGGGTTTCTCCAGGATAGCTCATCCCATTACTTCCCTTCAGCATAAGGGGAAGAGATTTGAGTGGACAAAGTAGTGTGAGAGGGCATTTCAGACTCTCAAGGAGCATCTCACCAGTGCTCACATTTTAGCAGTACCAGACCTAACTTGAGATTTTACAGTATGTACTAATGCTTCGTTGGATGGTATAGGCGTAGTGCTTATGTAGGAGGGATGAGTTATCGTGTATGAGTCACGAAAACTCAAGTCTCATGAGCAGAATTATCCTACACATGATTTAGAGCTTGCAGCTGTAGTATGTGCACTCACTAGATGGAGACATTTACTCCTTGGACATCATTTTGATCTTCATTTTGACCACTATAGTCTTCAATATATATTCACTCAGCTGAATCTAAATGCATGACAAAGATGGTGGATTGAATTTTTGTGTGAGTATGACTTCGATGTGCACTATATCAGAGAAAAGGAGAATGTAGTGGTAGATGCCTTGAGTAGGCAACGTCATGAGATCATGGCCATTACAGTGGATACCGATTTGAGGAAACATATTCTCCAGCAGCTGCTAGAGGATGATAGGTATCAGGAGATTCAGAGTCTGATACAGTCACAGAGGGCCCACAAGGGCAAGCATTCTAGATTTGTTCTTGAGGCAGATGGTTTGTTACAATTTAGAGGGTGTATCTACATGCCACAGAGTGGGGATGTACGGAGATTGATCCTTTTAGAGGCTCACAAAGTACCATATGCAGCTCACCCACAGGTTAGGAAGATGCATTCTAATCTCTAACAGCTATATTATTGTCCAGGCATATGCAAAGATATTACAAAGTTTGTGGCTCGATGCCTTGAGTGCCAGAGGGTCAAGGCCGAGCATGAGTACCCAACAGGGTTATTATATCCCCATGAGATTCCATAGTGGAAGTGGGATACTATTTCCATGGATTTTATAGTTGGTCTAGCCATGTCTGCCTGACACCATGATGCCATCATGGTAATGGTTGACAAGTTGACCAAAGTATCCCACTTTTCACCCATTCACACCACGTATACAGCAACATCAGTAGCACGGGTATTCTTGGATGAGATTGGTAGATTGCATGGGGTACCTCGCAGGATCATATCAGACAGGGATCCAGTGTTTACTTCCACTTTTTGGACTACACTTCATCGAGCCTTGGGCACCTAGCTTAATTTTAGTATAGCCTATCACTCTGAGATAGATGGACATACAAAGAGGGTTAATCAGGTCCTTGAGGATATGCTAAGGATGTATGTTATGGATCATCAGTCTAGGTGGGAGGAGTACATGTATCTAGTAGAGTTGACTACAATAACAGTTTTCACAGTTCTTTGGGTATGGCACCTTACCAAGCATTGTATGGCAGACCGTACATGACTCCATTGAGTTGGGATCACTTGGAGGATAGAATTGCTATTGGGCTAGAGCTGTTACAGGATATGGAGTGATAGGTGTCAGTGATACGTTAGAGGTTAAAAGAGGCCCAAGATTGATAGAAGATGTATGAAGACACTAAGAGGATCGATCAGTCTTTTTCATGTTTCTATTTTGAGATGCTATATTCATGATCCTTCTCATGTTTTGGATTGGGATGCTCTTCAGGTAGAGGAGGATGGATAGTTGAGATTGGAGCCCATTCGTATCTTGGCTCATTGGACCCTGGGCCTTCGAGGTTGAGAACTGGACCAGGTGGATAGGTCTAGTGGGAGACTGCAGCCACTTGGGAGGACACTATTGTTATGAGGGCTATCCATCCTCACCTTTTTGAGGACTTCCAAGAGGAAGCCCTAGCCTAGAGGGGGCAGATGTAAGGCCCCTCTTTGATGTTGTCATTATGATAGGGTAGTTGTACATTTGAATTGCTTCAGACTCTTGGCATGGCAAATTATGTTGTTGGCCATCTTGGTTATTTGACTTTGATATAGACCCATGGATGTTATATTTATATGTGTATGCACTTGGATGTTACATACTTATTTGATTTTATGTGATGATGTCAGATCTTCATCTATATATGTAAATAGTATATTTCTTTTGACTTAAGGTTGTATATATGTAATCTTCAATTTTATTGGCAAAGGTTACTTAGTTTTTGTAAATGGTGTCATTTACTGATTATATGTATCTAGTTGTAGCTAGAATTGTGATATTTAGAGTTAGTGATAATAAAAATGTGTGTGTTCTTTTATATGATCTAGCATCGAATTGTTTATACTAATATATGATGTAGTTGTGGTTAATTTTATATTTTTGCTTCGGCTTTTTATTGTTAATTATACTGACAATGTAACATTGAGTGTGCAGGAAGCCAGTGAAAATGGGGAAAGCACGTGGAGTTCCATTGTAAGTTCCTAGTGAGCTGGCCCAGCCTGCATAAAGGCATAAACCTTTTGTTAGTCGTGTGTGTGTGTCTTGGGAAGGGAGTTATGTAAGTCATCTTGTTAGTATTTATGAGGGAGTTTCTCTTAGAACATGTAATGTCCATGTACAATGTTATTATGTGTCCATGTTATTTGGAGAGTATTGTTTGATGTTTGTTGAGAGGTGGGAAGTTAAAGTAACCTATTAAACTTATTATATAGTACAAGCTATGCCTATTAATGGAAGAAAATTAAACATTTTCATAGACCTAGATGGAACCCTCAAGGAAATACAATAAGATTAAAAAATAAATAAAAATGAAACACTCTCTAAAAAGCCCTAAACTTATGGACGTGAATTCATTTTTAATTTTTGATAATTAACTCATGGTAGGGCACTTGTTGCTTACTCAATATGATAGAATGATGCCCTCATTTGGATACATGTTGTCCTTTTGGATAGACACATGCTGCCGACAGGGACAGTTGTAAATTGAGGAAGAAAAGAGGTAAAAAGAGAAGGGGAAGAGTATTTTGGGTTCAATTTTTTTTTACTTTTTACCTTTTACTTGGATTGGGGGAGGAATTGGACTGAATTGAAGAGGGAATAGGGATCTAGAAACAGTAAATTTGGAGGACCTAGATCTTTTTGTGGAGGTGAATCAACCTGCAGAAAGTTCCACGTTGGAAAACATTAACTAAATTACTCTAAATTTAAATGGGATAAGTGATGCTGAGTTCTTTCATTGTGTTGTTATGACAATTGTTACTATTATAGAATTTTTCTTTTGCTAGTAAAAAAATGTTGTCGTTGTTTCCATGCTGTGTTTATTGCTGTAAGTGTTAAATATAAGTGGTTATTGCTGCTTGTAAGTCTGTTGTAAGTTTGTATGTGGTGATAGAAGAAGAGGTCCTGAAGGTGATTAATGGGTATGAGTACCCCAAATTTAGTATTGTTGGAATCTGAACAATCAACTCAGTAAGAGTACCTCATCCTCATATTCTATATATATATACATATATGTTGAGTGCGTATGAGTACCCAAAACATTAATTTGAAATGAGGTCAAAGAAAATGGGTAAGAGTACCCAATAGTAGAATAAATGGGTTAGAGTACCCAAATAAATGGGTAAGAGTACCCTTGACAAAAAAAAATGTAGTTACTTTTCTGTGATGGCAAAATTATTCCTTCAAGATGCTAACTTCTATCATCCCCTTGTGAAGGTCTTCTATGAAGTCTTCTTGTGTCTGTGTTGTGGATACCCAATGAATCTGTAATTTTCTATGTGAAATTGGTGGAATCTAAAGTATGAGTATGGTTGTTGTATGTTAGTAAGGGTAAGGGGGTTGTGGTGAGATGTACCTGGAACTTCCATGTCTTCCCATAGCTCGGGGGTGAGTAGCTACTACCCTAGGCTGGGAGGTGAACTCCCACAACTTTGACATACCTTCTAACTCTTTGACATGCCTTAACAAGGTCTACAACATGAAGTTTTACATGACTGCCTTTTATGGCTTTATGACAACAATATGTAGACATTTGGACATAGTCCTTGTTACAACATGGCATCATGATTACAACATAAGAAAATGGTCTTCATGACCTTATTGGATCAACAAAATAAAATGAACATCAAAACAAGAGAACTCAAAACCTTAGTCTTCTTGGTGCTCCTACACCATACTCCCCGGGTGGAAAGAGAACTCAAGTCTCTTGAGGAAGTAGATCAGCAATTGTGACACCATGCTTCAAGATGTCTTCTTCACTCATCCAAGTGGTATCTTCAATGGGTAATCCACTCCATTTGACGAGGAACTATTTGTATGTCTTCTTTCTTGTCTTCTTTAAGACCTTGGTGTCAAGAATGCATTCCAACTTCAATGGTTGATTGGGTGGAAGACCATTGACCCAATCTTCATCTCCTGCTACTGTCATATCTGCCTCTGAATCTACATTAGGATCACCTTTGAAAAGAAACAAGCCTAAAACATTGAAGATAGGAGATATGGCCAAGCCTTGAGGAAGTTCAATATCATAGGCATTGGGCCCAAACTTGTGCACAATCCGACATGGTCCTACCTTCTTCATGAGGAGTTTGGTTGGCTACCCCTTAGGAAGTATTTCCTTCTTCAAATGTGCCATGACCAAATCCCCAACCTTGTATTGTACATCTCTCCTTCTCTCATTGGATTTCTCCTTGTACTTGTCATTGCTCCTTTGAAGAGTTTCTTTTACATTATCGTGGATGTCCTTCATGGCCAATGCAAAGTCTTCACCTTGAGCACTTTTCCTCTCTAATCCATGGAGCTCCCTCAATTCAAGAATACCTCTTGGATGAATGCCATAAACAATCTCAACTTGACCCCTTCCTGTGCTCCTATTGGTGGAATCATTATAGGCAAACTCAGCTTGAGGGATGATCATATCCCATGCCTCTCCATGTTGTTTGGTAAGACACTTGAGAAGATTTCCCAAGGACCTATTCACCACCTCAGTTTTCCCATCAATCTAAGGGTGATAGGCTGAAGTAAATGACAATTGAGTGCCCAACTTCTTCGACAAAGTGTGCCAAAAATGGCCAACAAACTTCCGATCCCTATCAGTCACAATGTTAAGAGGCAAACCATGGATTCTAATAATTTCTTTGAAGAACAAACCAGCAATGTGAGAAGCATCATTAGTGCATTTACGTGACAAGAAATGAGCCATCTTACTGAATCTATCCACCACAACAGATATACTATCAAAGCCTCTTTGAGTCCTAGGAAGACCCAATACAAAATCCATGCTAATACTTTCCCATGGCCTAATAGGAATGGGAAGTGGCTGATATAGACCAACATTAGATGAAGTACCCTTTGCCCTTTGACAAATACTATAACATTCAACAAATTTTCTAATATCTGATTGTATTTTAGGCCAAAAATAAAACCTCTTCGCCTAATCCAATGTTTTATCCAACCCAAAGTGACCTCCTAGTCCACCACAATGTTTTTCCTTTATGATGGTCTCCCTCATGGAACACCTAGGAACACATAGTTAGCTGCCTTTGAACAACAACTCCTGCTGCAACAAAAACTTAGAAAAATCAGAATGATAAGAGTCTAAAAATTGTGAACAAACTTCATATACCTCCTTGAAATCTTCATCATCCTAATACATATGTTTGAGAGCATCAACCCCTACACTTTGCAATTGAATTTCCTAAACCATACACACCCTTCTACTCAATGCATCTACCACTTTGTTAGCCTACCCCTTCTTGTGTTTGATTGAAAAAGTATAGGCTTGGAGTTACTCAACCCATTTCATATGCCTATGATTGAGTTTCTTCTGTGAATTCAGAAAACTAAGTGCATGGTTGTCAGTATAAACAATAAATTCTTTAGGCAAAAGATAGTTCCTCCTTTTTTTCAAAGCTTGCACCACTGCATACAATTCCAAGTCATAAGTAGAGTACTTTCTCTTAGCATCATTCAATTTCTCACTAAAGAAAGTAACATGCTTGACTTCTTCACTTAGGAAAGCCCCTATAGCAAGGTTACTGGCATCACATTCCACTACAAACAACTTGTTAAAGTCAGGAAAAATAAGAATGGGCTGTTGTGCTACCTTTTGTTTCAGAATTTCAAAAGAATCATTGGCACCTTTGTCCATAAAAACTTATATTTCTGCCCCCCTTTGATGGTATCCAAAATTGGTGCACAAATATGACTAAAACCGCTTATGAATTTCCTATAAAATGTTGCCAAACCATGAAAACTTTTCAGATCACCTGCTATTTTTGGAGTTGGCCATGACAAAATGGCTTCTACCTTTGTTGGATTCATCTTCAAACTACCTTGTGAAATCACAAAACCAAGATAGGTGAGTTCTTTCTTCATGAAGACACTCTTTTCTAGGTTGATCATCAATTGTTCATCATGCAACTTCTTCAAAACCTGATACAAATGTTGCAAATGCTCTTCCTTAGTCCTGCTAAAAACAAGAATGTCATCCAAATATACCACAAAACATTTTCCAATGAAATCCTTCAACAGTTCATTGATGAGACACATAAAAGTACTTGGGGCATTAGATAGACCAAATGGCATCACCAACCACTCATAAAGACTCTCATTTGTTTTGAATGTTGTCTTCCATTCATCCCCTTGTTTGATCCTAATTTGATGATATCCACTCTTAAGGTCAATCTTAGAAAAGTATCTAGCCCCTCCCAAACAGTCCATTAGGTCCTCAATTCTTGGCATAGGAAACCTATATCTTATGGTAATATTGTTAATGGTTCTAGAATTTGTACACAACCTCCATTTACCATCCTTTTTAGGGGCTAGGACTGTTGGGATAGTACATGGGCTAAGGCTCTTTCTTACCAATCCCTTATCCAACAATTCTTGCACTTACTTGGCAATCTCTTCATTTTGTGAAGGTGTCATCTTGTAGGCTACTTTATTTGGCAAAGTAGATCCTGGTATGAAGTCAATTTGATGGCTTATGTCCCTAATAGGTGGAAACTCATTAGGCATTTCTTCTACCATAATCCCATTATACTTCTCTAACAATTGCTGCACCTCATTAGGAACCTCTTCCTTACTAGGATCATGCAAACTAGGGCTATCTTTAGGCTTCAAAATCATAGCATACCCTTGGGTTCCATCCTCCTTAATGGTGTCTAAAAAATCTTTACCACTCATAATCATGACACTTGACCCAACATTCTTCTTAATGCTCATCGGGCAATGGATCCATTCTATACTTTCTACCATTCTTAGTTATGATAAAAGAATTAGTTTTACCATCATGTTATGATTGAACATCATATTGCCATGGGCGACCTAACAGCAAATGATAAGAATCCATGGGAATTATATCACACAAAATATTGTCCTTATATTCTCCTATCTCAAATTCTACCCATGATTGTTCATCTACCAAAACTTGTTGTCCCCTATTCAACCATGATACTTTATAAGGACTAACATGAGGAAGTCTTTTCAATTTCAATTTGTCTACCATTTCAATGGAAACCAAATTTTTAGTTGAGCTTGAATCAACAATTACCTTGCAAATCTTACCATAGGCCTTGCATGTTGTCCTGAACAATGTTTTTCTTTGAGGGGGTTCTTGTGTTTGAGGCACCTTCAACATGGTTCTTCTCGTCATCAAACTTTCTCCTTCATGGACCAGGGCTGCACTTCCAATTGGAGAGTTGACACTTTGGCAATCTTCCTCTTGGATCAACTGGTTCCTTTTCTCTCCTCCATGAGAGCTTGACACTTTCTTTTCAAGACACTTGAAGGCTGGATGTCCCACTTGGTTGCAATTGTAGCACCTTCTTGTGAAGACATTAAGACCTCTCCCTAGTCCACTAAATCTACCTCTTCCATTAGGCCTTCTTCTTCTAAAGCCTCCTCTACAACCTGATTATCCACTTTGCTCTTGGGAACTAGATTCCCCTTGACTTCTTTGGGACTGATTTCTACCCCCAAAACTGCCCCTACCTCTGAAATTTCTGCCACCTCTTCCTCTATTTTGCTGCTCACCTTTCCTCTTCAACTTCTCTTCAGCCCTTAATGCCACTTGAAAGCATTTTCCACAATTTTAGGGGTTAATAAACTGATCTCATCTTGAATATTAAACCTCAAAACATTTAGATACCTTGCCACTTTAGCTTTTTCATCCTCCATGTACCCACAACGAAGAGTGTATTTGTGAAACTCCTTGGTGTAAGTAGCCACATCCAAATATCTTTGCTTGAGATTTTGCATCTTCTTGTAGATCTACACCTCATAGTCTTATGGAAGGAATTGGGACTTGATCCTCTCCAACATTCTTCTCCATGAAAAGATCATACTCTTTGCATTTTTTACCCTCTCACCTTGGGTGTAATTCCACCATGTAAGGGTAGCACCTTTGAGTTTAGTTTTTGCAAACTTAACCCTCTTATTTTCAAGAACTTATTTGTATTCAAAGTAGTTGTTTAGAGCCTCAATCCACTCCATGACTTCATCAACATTCATCTTCCCACTGAACATGGGAATCTCCATCCGAGCCTCTAAAGAATCTTTGCCAATTGCCTTGATGGCTTCAAGGAAATGCCTTTGACCTTCCAGTACCTCTACCTCTTCTTGCTCTTCTTCTTCCTCCTCCTTTTCTTCCTCTTCATCACAACCTTCATCTACCCTCGTCCCTATCCTCAATGCCTTCAACTCTGCTTGGAGTGCTTCCTTGACTCCACTTTTGATCTTCTTTTCCATCTCCTTGAACTTCTTGACCACTTCAGTGGTCATTCCCTTTGGAGGCATATTGCTAGCCCCTCCTTCACTCTCCTTTACTGACATATACCAGGCCAACAATAGAACCTTTTATGGCTCTGATACCACTATGATGTAGAGGCACTTTGAATAGGAGGAAGATAGACAAGTTGACTAGGTTCTTCATGCAAAAGTGGGAACAACAGTTAGGGGCTCAAATTTCTTCATGGAAAAGGTGTTTATTCATGCATTGGAACCCATCCCATCCATTGGCAAAGGTAGGTCAAACTCAGAAATGGTACTCCCTTCACAAACCCATGAAATGGCTTGTAGCCCTACAAAAGGAGAACAATCCTAATCACTTTTGACATAGGTCTTCAAATGCAAATCTTAGACAATTAGAAGATACCCATTAGGACCCCCTATCACATATCCAAGAATGGGTATTGGTTGTTTTGGATGATATGGCTCAACCTATAACTCCTCCTCATGCCTTAAAGCCCCAATTAGGCCAAAATTACAAAGAGACTACTATAAAATGCAAGAAAAAAACTCAACCAATGATCTGAGCACTAGTATTAATGCCAAAACTATGAATTTTGTGGGTTTTTTCCTTCTACAGTCTGTTGTTCCCAAAAATGCATCTATGGTTCCTTGTCATGCCTCTAGAAATTGCCTAACACATGAGGATGTTAGGTTTTCTCAAAGAAACCTTCTCCTTCTCTGATTTCCTACAAAAAACTCATTGTAACATACTAATATTGATCTATTGCAACCCATTCCACTCATCAAAGGTGAATCAAGTCAGTGGAATGACAAGAAATTACATGTTTTCTATCAAAACCCTAGTCTAGGTTATGGTGGACAGTTTTTAGAGAATTGCAGATTACTCACGCACCAAAGAGAGTCAAGACTTCAAAACATATGAAAATGAGACTTAATTCATACCTTAATCATTTCCCAAACACATGCTCGATGAAACAGCTGTACGGAAGGGTACCACGGGCTGCAACAACAAATTACACAGAAAAAAATAGGAAATATGAGTTTGTTATTGTTTCTTCTCCACCAAAAGTCTTCTCCTTCTAAAATCATCATGTTAGGGCTTTAAGAAGCCTTATACAATCACCTTTGGATGGGTAGAAGGTAGTTGAGGTTGATGGAACTGTATAACCATCAAATTCCTCTCTGCAACTACTTTATTTTTAGGACAACAACTGTCTTGTTTTGGCATTTGAACTAATTACAACTGTGGCATAATGACATCGATGGGTTTATGACTTTGACAATGTCATTAAGCCTTTAACAACTTTGAAATACCTTTTAACTCTTTCACATGCCTTAACAAGGATTACAACATGAAGTTTTACATGATTGCCTTTTATGGCTTTATGACAGCAATATGTAGTCATTTGGACATAGTCCTTGTTACAACATGGCATCATGATTACAACATAAGAAAATGGTCTTCATGACCTTATTGGATCAAAAAAACAAAATGAAGATTAAAACAAGAGAACTCAAAACCTTAGTCTTCTTGGTGGTGCTGCACTAGCTATGCTTCCACATCTTTCATTCATATCTCCTAGAGTAGTTGCAACTACAACATCTGACAAACATATCATATCCTTCATGCTTTGATGGATGGCCATACCCTATTCCAAAGATCCCATTTTGGCATGGGCATGGAGGATGCTAGAAAAGGGTATGGAATTTGTCTTTACACCCACTAATTGCTTTTGCTTGAAAGTTTTTATATCCTTTTCAAAAAATCCATTTTGTGCATATCTTGCAATCATTATATTCAATGAGATCACATCTCTTTGAGGCATTGTTCCGAATAGTTCATGTGCCTTTTCTATGCTTCTAAATTTTGCATTCATGTCTCCTAGGGAAGTTGGAACTACAACATCTAACAAAATTCAAAAATCCTTGATGTTTTGATGGATGTCCATACCCTATTCCAAAGATCTCATTTTGGCATAGGTATGGAGGGTGCTGGAAAAGGTTGAGGAATTTTTCTTTACACCCGCCAATTGCATTTACTTGAAAGTTTCTAAAGCCTTTTCAACAAATCCATGCTGTGCATATCCTACAATCAGTGCATTCTATGAGACTACAAGCCATGGAGGTATGCTTAGTATGCTTAGTATGTAGGTATGCTTAGGAATTAGGTACAAATAGTAACACCATGATAAAATGAGCATGAGTATCTATAGAGAGAGAGGTGAAGATTGAGAGATATAGAGAGAGGGATTGTTCATTCTTCACAAAATACATCTCCCTTGTATGTAGGAGAGAGAAAGTCTATTTGCATGTAAGAATGATAAGTGTAACTCCCACTATTGGCCTACCAACTGAAACTCTCTTACTCAATGACATTCAACATTATTTTAAGTATCCCAAAGAATAATACTTAAATAATCTCTCAACCACATACATGGGCATCCAAGTACCCATTCATGAGATATTAAAGACACAGAAAATACATAGGACTGTAAGGCTATACCACCTAATCCTAATAGTAAATAGAGGAGGTCATTGCATTAAACCTATAAAAAGTGTTAGAGACAAATATGTAGATATGTAATCCTATTTTGATTCCATGTGATTGTATCATGTTAAAATTACATTTGAATGATTCCTTCAAATACATGTCCTAGACACATAATTGAAAGAAATTTAGGATGCATTGGCACTTATAAAAATAAAAATGGGTACACATTAGTTAATTCTAGGATCCCTAAAAACATAACATGCACATAATGTGTTGCAAAACAAGAAAATAAAAGTTGTAGGATATGTATTTTTTTTCTCTACATTAGTATACATTATCTTTCTACTTAGAAAATTCATCCTAACTAGTATGAATGTAAATTTGAATTCTAAAATTTTTATATTAATTTTTTGTAAGTAACCAAATTAGGTTGATTGTGTTGCAAGACAATTTTTTTATCAAAAGTTTATAAGAAAAAGATAGATAAATCATAAATTACAATGGATTTGTTTACATCTCTAGAATGGAGGTTATATAAAGGGTTTTGAAGGTGAACATTGAGACAGAGTGATGGTGATCACTCTTAAGAATGTAGACTCTATGTTGGGTCATCTCTCTAATGAATAGGGCTACACATCTTTGATTTTCATCATGAATAAGATCTCATAGAGAGCAATGATTTTTTTCTAAAAAGATATTAAAACATGCCACTAATCTCATAATACATTAGACACCTAAAAGAAAAATGCTCTTCTAATTTTTGTTCATTATTATAGAGTCTGCAAATGTACTATCTCTCAATATAAAGTGTTGTGATGTTAGGCAAAGTTGATGAGAAAATACTAGTAAGTGGCCCAAAAGAAATTTCAAAACAAAATCAAGGCTAGTGTACTTGGAGGAATAATGTGTCCATTTTGTATATAGATATAGTACTTCAATTGATGTTGCATTCTTGCAAAATGCTCTTGTAATTTTACTTCATTATTGTAAAGTCTAAATACAATATCTCTCGACAAAGTGTTCTAACTCCATGCAAATCTTGGCCCAGAAGAAATAATGTGTGTATCTTGTATATAGATATAGGCCTTAAATTAGTGTTGCATTCTTATTGAAAATAGTTCTTCTCATTTGTCCAAATTAAATTTTTTTTTTGGTAGGCTTTGCTGATCTTAAATCTTAGAATGCTTTTCTTCAACATAAACATACATGGTATATTACTAGTTATGCCAACTTAAAAAACTTAGGACTTAAAAAAACTTAAATTCTAATATGCATGAATATGATTAAATTGAGGCCGCCACTAGTATTACAATCATTTCATTACATGCATTAGAATTTCTTCAACAATTGGTAGATGATGACAAGAGGCACTCCATGGACTTAAGATAATCCTTTTGATTTAGGACTTAAATGTATTCATTAAAAAATGCAGTTTTATTCGCTCCACAGTGTTGCAAACAAAATCACTCATTTCTTTTGGCGATTCAGCCAGCAAATTAGTACTAACTAGTTGAAAAGTAGCTGTTAGAGATGAGCCTGAGACTTCACTACTAGAGCTATCCAATACACTGGTACTGCTGCTGGCTATGTTGGCAGCTGAACCTTCTGACAATATTGTAAATGTGGAAAGGAGTAGCGCCATGGAAGAAGGATCATCTCCTCTCAATGCATGGATAATTGCTCCAGTATCTAAGGGCGAATATACTATTAGAGATCCAAATGCATCTGTGCAACTCTCCTATAAGGCTAGAGTGCCCATTTGGGATATCCCTGTGATTTTTATTATTTGGATGACTTGAGGCCATGTGAAAGAATAATTTTGTTGGCTTGAGGCCATGAGATAAGCTGTGATAATATTGAGAAGAATGTCACCTTGGAGTAGAGTGAGTCTACTTCCCTACCCTCCTTTGAACTCACCTCAACTGTGTCTTTGTATTGTGTGTAAAACCATGGGAGTTTGAGTGTTGTTTGCTTTGACTATTGTTATTGAATGTTGTGAAGTGTACTGGTCTATTCTACCCTGGGTGTGTGGATGATCTCCCTAACTCGGGGGTGACCCTCTTGTGGGTTTAAGGTAGGGAGGAGAGCTTGTTGTGTGGTGTATTCTTTTCTTGGTTGTCATACAGGTATATCTTGGGGCATGTTGAGAGGATTGGAGGAGTTTTTCCTTGTTTAGAGAAAATGTTCTATCTCCCCATTTGTAATGAGAGCTTGGTCTCTTTAAGTTTTTTCTTGGATAAGTTTCTTTTAAAGAGGAGAGATTGCTCCCTCTGAAAGTTGTAAAAAAAAAATTATATTGGGAGAAGAAAGTAATTCCTCCCTTAGAGTGATTATGGGTTGTGAAATCTTACAGTTGTTATTCTTGTTTATCAAATTGTAAGTTGTGAAATTAAGTGTTTGATCTAGACAAGTTGTTAAGTTATTTCTGGTTTTATTTAGTGAAAAAGTTACATTCACTGGATTATAGAAGTTGTAAATTTTCCTTTAGAAAACAAATCTAAACTTGATTTAAGTATACAATGGAGAATATTCTAAACCAATTTACATTTTGTTTTTTTGGTTATTGAAGTGGAAGATTTATTTATTCCCTATATTTGTTCTTAACCTTTAATTTTTATTTGAAATGGAACGTATACTTGATAGATTAAATTTTAGTTGAAAATTACAGATTTAAATGGTTATTTACTTTCCATTTCTCTCAAGAAATTTGTTGAATCATAAATTAAAATGTTGAAGACTTTGTGAAATAAATTGGTTAATTTGTAAACTAAAATGTTGTAGGAAATATGACAATTCGTTATGATTTAAATATATATATATATATATATATATATTTGATGGGAAATTTTGGAATTTCGCTACACACTCATATATATGTGTATATATATATTTATTTTTTATTTATCTGTAAATGAAATTGAGAAAGTTAGTTATACTTGTATATAAATATATATATACATATATATATATATATAAATATAAATAGAATTATTTTTATTTAAAAAAAATTACGAATTAGCAAATGCGAATAGAAGAGAGAGTTCGCTGTATCAAAAAAAATACACAGCCAAAAATAAAAGAAGGTATAATGTTGGGGGTTTAAAACCCCACCAAAAACTTATTACAAAAATGCGAATAGAAGAGAGAGTTCGCTGTATCAAAAAAAAATACATAGCCGAAAATAAAAGAAGGTATAATGGTGGGGGTTTAAACCCCCACCGAAAACTTATTACAAGAGAGTGTGGGGAGGGGCGGAGCCCCACCCACACCCCACAAAGTGGGATGGTGGTGGGGCTTTGCCCCTCCCCACACCCCCACCTTCACTGAAGCCGATGTGGCTTATACCCACACCTCCACCCGTTGAAACTTCACAGCCCGTGCACCAAACTCCTCCCCGCCCCCTGTGCCTCCGCCTACTGCTATCTGCGTGGCCCCAAACCACCACTGCGGTCTCCAAATCGCCACCCCTGCCTTTCTCTACCGCCGCCCTCTACAGCCTCCTTGACTTCACCCTCCTTTGCCAGCCAACGACTGCTTCACCGCCGTCGGACCTCCCCTGCGACCAGCGCCACCACTCCACCATTCCCTACAGCAAACACAACTATCACAAAATAAAATTAGGGTTATTCCATCTTCAATGCTATAAGTTGGTTTTATAACAAAGCACTTGATTCTTTGAGTGGAGCATGACAATAAAACGTTTATAATATATATATATATATATATATATATATATATATATATATATATATATATATATATATTTATATATTTATATATGTGTGAGTGCATATATATATATATATTTATATATGTTATTTGATATTTAAATGAGGGGCTTCCACTAAATAAGAAAATTTATTTAACTAGTGATGTTTATGTATGGTTATATATATAAATGTATATATAAACATACCTATATATACATAATGGTATGAATTATTTATACACTTAAAAGAGAATGTTATATATATATAATAAATGTAATGGATTTAAAAATGAAAATATATAATTAATCGAATACATATATTTAAATATTGTTTTTAATTATTTATATCAAAGAAATGATGAGACAATTAATTTTGACATCTAATATTTAAAATTCGACAGTTCGGTCCGTAAAAGAAATTGTGTTTTCAAGATAAATTATAACCAAATGGTAGACAATGAAAATGAGACAATTTATTGAAGTAAATAGATAATTAAATAATTAAATGATGGAATATAATAAAAGGAGAAATGCAAGCCAATATTGAAATAAACTGATAAAACCAATTAGAAGCCTAATAATTAACAAGTAAATTTAAACATGGAAAATAAACCAAACGTTAACGTAGTGAACGTCATCAAGTAAATAAGTCTAGCATAGTGAATGCACACGTGGGTGAAATATTCCATAAACAACATCATCGTTGACACCTTAAACGTACGCAACCGAGCATGCTTGCGCATGCCAGGGGGCATTCAGAGTAGTAAGGGGAAAATTTTTGATAGTTCGTATCATGACCACATGATGCATGTGGACATGACATGCAGGTTAGCGTGTTGTGACTGCATGTGAAATGTGGGCATGACATTTGGTATCAGAGCATAGTTGTTTTAAACACTGAGCTTGTTTAGGCACATTATCACTTCCGTGATCAAACTGACTGGCGATTACCTCATTTTGTAGGATGCCTCCCAGACGAGTTCAGCAAATATCAACCCACCATACACCCACCAAGGTACGCACTGATTCTTTAGCTGTAGGACTGGATCAGCCAGTCCCAGCAGAACAACCAATTCCATAGGTTCAGCGAGTTTTACAGACACAACCAGTTCCTCAGGTACCGCATGCACCACCAGCCTCACCTAATATGGGACCACAGATATTACAGGCCTTACAGGCTATCTTAGATAGGCTTCCATTGGCTACAGTTGAGCCGCATGTAGAGCCACATGTCGAGCTTCGTGATGTTCCATAAGAGGAACCACGCGTGGAGCCATGAGCTGAGACTCATGTTGAGACACGTGTGGAGCCCCACATAGAGCCGCAGGGGGTACCATGTGTGGAGCCTTATGTCAAGTTTCCTGATACAGAGGAGGTTGATTCAGCTGACAGGGCCTGTAGCAGGAGCCCCACACATCATGTCAGGCATGACGAGATAGTGCAGGTAGAGCAATTGGGTCCCAGGCCTTATGATTATCATACAGATGAGCCTATCAGGGGGCGCAGAGATAAAGGATATTCCATCAGGGACATATTGATATTGAACCCTCCTACTTTCATTAGAACCATAGACGGAGTTGAGGCAGAGGACTGGCTTATCAGTTTAGACAGGTGCTTCGCATTGCATCCATACGTGGGCAATACGAAGGCCCATGTGGCAGTACACTTATTACAAGATGCAGCAGCTACCTAGTGGCACACTAAGGAGTGCAAGCGTCGCCTCTCCTTAGACACCCTCTCATGGGAGACCTTTATTGAGTGCTTCAATGCACGATACCTATCAGACTATTACAGACAATGTCAGATAGATGAGTTCCATGACCTACAACAGCGGGGACTCTCAGTGGAACAGTATGAGAGTAGGTTTATAGAGTTATCCAGATATGCAGAGTATCTCTATGATGAGAAAATCTTGGTACATAAGTTTATCAGAGGACTAAACCACAGTATAGCAGGACCTGTATGGATGACAGATCCCCAGACCTTGAGTGATGCTGCCGAGAAGGCTTATATTACTGAGGAGATTCAGGGATGGGGGCAGAGTTCTCACCCTCAGTTCTAGGATTGGGGATAGCAGCAGTATCAACAGAGTTTCCATAGGCCAACATAGCTAGCCCTAGAGGAGGATTCAGTTCAGCATCATTACCTCCTAGGCCCCCCCAACAATAGCAGTCACAGCAGCAATACAAAGCTAGAACATAGCTGAGGTCACATGGGGGAAATAATAGAGGTTGGCAGCAGTAGGTCCCGCATAGGGATCAGAGATAGTAGGGACCACCTATAGGACCCGCAAGGCCGCAGCAGTCGTATAGGGGCTCACAGGGGTCCACTGGTAGATCAGGACAGTAGCAGTTGAGCAGGACTCAGACTGTACAGGTAGAGTTTAAGGGCCCTTGTTATGTTTATGGTGAAGCTGGACAGCTAGCTAGAGAGTGCCCACAGGGTTTTACAGTAGGGGGACAGCATCGTGCAGGAGGATCTGGGCAGACTGTGGGTGATATGGATAAATCCCACCGGATGTTTGCAGTGGTTGAAAACCGCTAGGCTGATTTCCAGGCTTCAGTCATAGAGACAATAGGTATGATTGGAGAATTTCCCATCTCTATCCTATTTGATTC
The DNA here is from genome assembly GCA_027924645.1 of Cunninghamia lanceolata. Lineage (NCBI taxonomy): Eukaryota > Viridiplantae > Streptophyta > Pinopsida > Cupressales > Cupressaceae > Cunninghamia > Cunninghamia lanceolata. Next base: position 3,355,885 of record BSBN01000665.1, read on the forward strand.
TGGACCTACTAACTCTTTTATGTCTACATCGTTAGTGGAACGTTGCAGGCTAGTGGCTTCTAGGCAGGACATTAGGTGGGAGGTCGAGTTGGCCTCTGGGGCCAGGATGTCAGTTGATACCATTGTTAGAAATTTTGAGATTTCCTTGGGTTCTTTCATTACAACATGTGACCTTAGGGTTATGCCATTAGGTTCCTATGGTGTAGTTCTAGGTATGGACTGGCTTGTGGCTCATAGAGCCAAGCTAGATTGCCGTCAGAGGATAATTAGTTGCTTAGATGATCATGGCACACCGATCGAGATAGTGGGCATACAGAAGCCCACAACTGCTCGTACGATATTTGCTTAGCAACTTAAGCATTGCATGCGGAAGGGTTGTTAGATGTTTGCTATCACAGTTAGTGATAGATCAAAGAATGAACCTGAGACTACCTTAGATGAACACTCTATCCTGAGAGAATTTTTTAATGTTTTTCCACTACAGTTACCGGGTATGCCTCCACGCAGGGAAGTTGACTTCCACATCGATTTGGTACTAGGGGCAGAACCAGTGTCTCATGCACCTTATAGAATGACTACACATGAGCTTACAAAGCTTAAACTGTAGTTAGAAGAATTATTAGAGAAGGGACACATCTGACCTAGCGTTTCACCAAGGGGCGAACTGATTATCTTCGTAAAAAAGAAGGATGGATCTCTTCGGCTATGCATGGACTACAGACAGTTGTACAAAGTGATGGTGAGGAACTGATATCCTCTGCCTAGGATTAACGATCTCTTTAACCAAATGCAGGGAGCCAAAGTGTTCTAAAAAATTGATCTAAAATTTGGGTATCATCAATTACGAATCACTGAGGCAGATATTCACAAAATTGCTTTCTGAACCAGATATGGTCATTATGAATTTATAGTGGTACCTTTTAGTTTGACGAACGCTCCTGCAGTATTCATGAGCCTCATGAACGGGGTGTTCTGCACTTAGCTAGATCGGTTCATGATCATATTTCTAGATGATATTTTGATCTATTTACAGACCAAGGAGGAACATGTGGACCATTTGCGTCAGGTATTGCAGTGTTTACGTGAGCATCAGCTTTATGGCAACCTAGTGAAGTGTGCCTTTTTCAGGACAGAGGGGCAGTATTTGGGGCACATTTTATCAGGCGATGGTATCTCTGTAGATCCATCAAAGATTAGAGCAATTCAGGATTGGCCAGCACCCACCAATGTAATAGAAGTAAGGAGCTTTATGGGACTAGCCGGTTACTACTGTAGGTTTGTCGAAGGTTGCTCTAGGATGGCACATCCTATCACTTCCCTTCAGCGAAAAGGGAAAGGATTCACTTGGACTGAGTAGTGTGAGAAGGCCTTTGGGATCCTGAAGGAACATCTTACTAGCACTCCCATATTAGTTGTTCCTGATCTGACAGTAGATTTTGTTGTTTGCACGGATGCATCATTAGAGGGATTGGGAGCTATGCTTATGTAGGGTGGTAGAGTGATTGCTTATGAATCGCGAAAACTTAAAACACATGAGCTAAACTACACTACTCATGATTTAGAGCTCACAGCTATTATTCATGCTCTTGTTCGTTGGAGACACTTTCTTTTAGGTTGATCTTTTGAGCTCCATTCGGATCATCATAGCTTATAGTACATTTTCACTAAGCCTAATTTGAACACCCCACTAGTGGCATTGGATGGAGTTCATGTGTGAGTATGATTTTGATGTCCACTACATCAAAGGAAAGGAAAACGTGGTCGCTGACGCTTTGAGTCGAAGGTGCCACGAGATCCTGACTCTAACTTTGAAGGTGGATTTGAGAGAGCATATTCTATAGCATCTGCCTGGGGATGAGTGGTTTCTTGAGGTGCAACAGGAAATCCAGAATCAGGGGGTCCTGAAGGGCAAATTTGTAGGATATTCCCTTGAGTTGGATGGATTGCTTAGACATAGGCAGCGCATCTATGTACCATGTGCGGGTGACCTACGTATAGTGATACTCTCTGAGGCTCATAGAGCACCCTATGCAGCTCATCCAGGAGTGAAGAAGATGCATGCAGATTTGTGGCAGTTATATCATTGGGCTGGGATGAGACGCGACAATGCAGAGTATGTTGCTTGATGCCTTAAGTGTCAAAGGGTCAAGGCTGAGCATTAGCATCTAGTAGGACTTTTGTACCCTCACGAGATACCTGAGTGGAAGTGGGACACCATTTCCATGGACTTTATTGTTGGTCTACCTATGTCATCACGACGCCATGATGCCATCATGGTGACAGTTGACAAGTTGACCAAGGTGGCGCATTTCTCACCGATACACACAATGTACAATGCACCATCGGTGGCGAGAGTGTTTCTAGATTAGATTGTTAGACTGCATGGAGTACCTCACCGCATCATATCTGATAGAGACTCGGTATTCACATCATTGTTTTGGAGTGCCTTACATAAGGCGTTGGGCACACAGCTCAACTTCAGTTCTGCTTACCATCCTAAGACCGACGGCCAGACAGAAAGAGTTAATCAGGTATTACAGGACATGCTTTGCATGTATGTTATGAATCATTGGTCTAGATGGGAGGAGTACCTATATCTGGTTGAGTTCACCTACAATAATGGGCATCACAGCTCGTTGGGTATGCCTCCTTACCAGGCTTTATACGGCAGACCTTGCAGGATGCCTTTGAGTTGGGATCGGTTAGAGGACCGAGTTGCCTTTGGTCCCGAAATAATTCAGGATATGGAATAACAGGTCACATTGATCAGATAGAGACTTCAGGAAGCTCAAGATAGACAGAAGAAGTATGCTAATGTGAAGAGAATGGATCAAAATTTTTCAGTGGGTGACAGAGTATTCTTGAGAGTGTGGCCGCATAAGAGTCCTATCCGTTATAGAAAAGGCTCTAAACTCGCACCCTGATTTGTAGGACCTTTTGAGATTTTGGAGAGGATAGGACCTGTAGCCTATCATTTAGCCTTGCCACCTAGCCTGTCTTGTATCCATGATGTCTTTCATGTTTCAGTTCTACGTCGTTATATTTCTGACTTATCTCACATATTAGATTGGAGTGCTCTTCAGGTAGAGGCAAACAGACAGCTGGCTTTGGAGCCAATACGCATATTGGCTCGTCGAACACTGGGCCTTTGAGGTCAAGAGATAGACCAGGTTAGGGTCCAGTGGGATATGTATGATGAGGTCACTGCAACATGGGAAGATGCAACGAGACTGAAGACACTTTACCCTCACCTCTTTGATGACTTCTAGGAGGAAGTACAATCTTGGGGGGGAGGATGTGAGGCCTACCCTTTTCACTTCTATTCATGAGACTATTTATAGTACTATTGCTATTACTTTTATGCTTAGGGGACTATTGATCCCAGAATCTTGATTATTAAACCTAATTGATTTTTAAGAAAACAATTATGCAATGATAGTTAGATGTTACTTTTAAGTGAATGATGAATGGATAATATTAGAAATGGAACTTTAATGTGATTTCAAAATGTTTATATGGTAGAATGTTTAGGTATGCATGTATTTAAATTGCTTCGGCTATGATATCTTTATGTGTTATTGACTTCGAGTTTGACTGTGCAGGTATTGCAAATAAAACCAAAAATACAGGTGATCATTCCACACCCTATGTCGTATCCCTTGTAAGCCGATCTAGTTCCATGAGGAACTAAGATCAACTCCGTGTATGGTGGAAATGTTCTAATGTTGTAATGTGGTAATGTTGCATGGGGTCAAGGGAATTAGGTCTACCGTCTAATTCACTTGTATTGTGATATGTGTTGTAAAAGATGTTGTTATGAATCTTGTTTAAGTTTATTTCTTTTTGACTCTCTTCTTCTGTTTTTACTTGACTCTGGGAGTCCTAACTAGGTTAAAATCAACCCTAGGTTATACCCCATGGGTCTAGGGACCCTTTTGACTAGGATAACCTTGGGATAACCTCCATATGGTCACTTTAACTTCATGGTGAAGTAAAGTGACGAATTTGGGAGCATGGAGATAATGGGATGAGTGGAATCCACACTTAGACCCACTTCCAAGTCATGGAAGGACTCCATGATCCACCAATAATGGAGTGCTTGTCTCTTTGTGCCTCTCTTTTGGAGGGAGACCCCATAAAAAGGGTGGTGTGTCAACCACTTCCTTTTTATTTCTTTTTTTCTTATTATATTTTATTCCTCCATGTGTTGGAAAAGGGCTCTAGTGGGGAACCTCTTGAGTGGGGTTAATTGTTTTAAGTCCACTAGGGATAATGGAGGAGTGGGTTTAGTTTTTTAATGCTACTAGGGAATAAGGGATAAGGGAGAGAATTTGTTTTAAAGAGGAGAAGAGGGAGAGTGTAAGGTGGTTGGATTATTGTGGAAAGAAGGAGAACTTGGAGGAGGAGACTAAGGGTGGAGCTCTTCTTCAAAATACTTCCATAATTGGGCTTGTAGAGGTTAGTGTGCTAGTTTACTCACCTATGTATGTTTTGTTCTTGTTTGATGAATGTAGATCTGCAATGGTTGTCTATGTGTTATTTCTGCTATTTTGGGTTTGTTTTAGGTGTTTGAAAGAGCTTCTTTCAGTTGGAAGACAATGCTCATCATGTATGGGGAAGGGAAGGTGTGAACCTCCTTGGATGCATTCTTATTTTTGATATATGGAAGCCTTGAGGGCATGTTGGTAATTTTGAGCCTAGAGGGCTATAAGGCTAGAGTGCCTATTTGGGATATCCCTGTGATTTTTATTATTTGGATGGCTTGAGGCCATGAGAAAGAATAATTTTGTTGGCTTAAGGCCATGAGATAAGCTGTGATAATATTGAGAAGAATGTCACCTTGGAGTAGAGTGAGTCTACTTCCCTACCCTCCTTTGAACTCACCTCAGCTGAGTCTTTGTATTGTGTGTAAAACTATGGGAGTTCGAGTGTTGTTTGCTTTGACTGTTGTTATTCAATGTTGTGAAGTGTACTGGTCTATTCTACCCTTGGTGTGTGGATGATCTCCCTAGCTCAAGGGTGACCCTCTTGCAGGTCTAAGGTAGGGAGGAGAGCTTGTTGTGTGGTGTATTCTTTTCTTGATTGTCATACAAGTATATCTTGGAGCATGTTGAGAGGATTGGGGGAGTTTTTCCTTGTTTAGAGAAAATGTTCTATCTCCCCATTTGTAACGAGAGCTTGGTCTCTTTAAGTTTCTTCCTGGATAAATTTCTTTCAAAGAGGAGAGATTGCTCCCTCTAAAAGTTGTAAAAAAAAAATTATATTGGGAGAAGAAAGTAATTCCTCCCTTAGAGTGATTGTGGATTGTGAAATCTTATAGTTGTTATTCTTGTTTATCAAATTGTAAGTTGTGAAATTAAGTGTTTGATCTAGACAAGTTGTTAAGTTATTTCTGGTTTTATTTAGTGAAAAAGTTACATTCACTGGATTATAGAATTTGTAAATTTTCCTTTAGAAAACAAATTTAAACTTGATTTAAGTATACAATGGAGAATATTCTAAACCGATTTACATGTTGTTTATTTGGTTATTGAAGTGGAAGATTTATTTGTTCCCTGTATTTGCTCTTAACCTTTAATTTTTATTTGAAATGGAACGTATACTCAATAGATTAAAATTTAGTTGAAAATTATAGATTTAAATGGTTATTTACTTTCCATTTCTCTCAAGAAATTTGTTGAATCATAAATTAAAATGTTGAAGAATTTGTGAAATAAATTGGTTAATTTGTAAACTAAAATGTTGTAGGAAATATGACAATTCGTTATGATTTAAATATTTAAATATATATATTTTATTATTATTTATTTGATTGGAAATTTTGGAATTTCGCTACACACTCATATATATGTGTATATATATATTTTAACTTTTATTTATCCGTAAATGAAATTGAGAAAGGTAGTTACACTTGTATATAAATATATATATATATATATATATAGAAATGTTTATATATATATATATATATATATATATGTGTGTGTGTGTGTGTGTGTGTGTGTGTGTGTGTTTTTATTTTAAAAAAATTATGAATTAGCAAATGCGAATAGAGGAGAGTTCGCAGTATCAAAAAAAAATACACAGCCAAAAATAAAAGAAGGTATAATGGTGGGGGTTTAAACCCCCAGCAAAAACTTATTACAAGAGGGTGTGGGGAGGGGCGGAGCCCCACCCACATCCCACGAAGTGGGATGTGGGTGGGGCTCCGCCCCTCCCCACACCCCCGCCTTCACTGAAGCCGCTGTGGCTTATTCCCACACCTCCGCCGATTGAAACTTCACGGCCCACGCACCAAACTCCTCCCTGCTACCTATGCCTCTGCCTGCCACTATCTGCGCGGCCCCAAACCACCACTATGGTCTCCAAACCGCCACCCCTTCCTTCCTCTATCGCCGCCCTCTATGGCCTCCTTGACTTCGCCCTCCTCTGCCGGCCTGCGACCCCTTCACCGCCGCCGGACCTCCCCTGTGACCAGCACTGCAGCTCCACCATTCCCTACAACAAACACAGCTATCACAAAATAAAATTAGGGTTATTCTATCTTCAATGCTATAAGTTGGTTTTATAACAAAGCACTTGATTCTTTGAGTGGAGCATGACAATGAATGGTTTATAAAATAAATAAATATATATATATATATATATATATATATTTATATTTATATATGTGTGAGTGCATATATATATATATATATATATATATATATATGTTATTTGATATTTAAATGAGGGGCTTCCACTAAATAAGAAAATTTATTTAACTAGTGATGTTTATGTATGTTTATATGTATATATATATGTATGTATATATAAACATACCTATAGATACTTAATGGTATGAATTATTTATACACTTAAAAGAGAATGTTATATATATATATATGTATGTATGTATGTATATAAAAAATAATAAATGTAATGGATTTAAAAATGAAAAAATATAATGAATCGAATACATATATTTAAATATTGTTTTTAATTATTTATATCAAAGAAATGATGAGACAATTAATTTTGACATCTAATATTTAAAATTCGATAGTTCGGTCGGTAAAAGAAATTGCATTTTCAAGATAAATTATAACCAAATGGTAGACAATGAAAATGAGACAATTTATTGAAGTAAATAGATAATTAAAAAATTAAATGATGGAATATAATAAAAGGAGAAATGTAAGCCAATATTGAGATAAACTAATAAAACCAATTAGAGGCCTACTAATTAACAAGTAAATTTAAACGCGGTAAATAAACTTAACGTTAATGTAGTGAACGTCATCAAGTAAATAAGTAAGTCTAGCATAGTGAATGCACACGTGGGTGAAATATTTCGTAAACAACATCATCGTTGATGCCTTAAATGTACGCAACCGAGCACGCTTACACATGCGAGGGGGCATTCAAAGTAGTAAGGGGAAAATTTTTCATAGTTCATATCATGACCACAAGATGCATGTGGACATGACACGTGGGTTAGCGTGTTGTGACCGCATGTGAAATGTGGGCATGACACAAATATATATTTTGGTGTAGTTGGTTGATACAACAGTTATAGAGTAACTATATAGTGCAACTAACATAACCAACAAATGTATTTATGTATAAATAATTTAATACTATAACTATTATGCCAACACAAATTGGGTCATGATGAGCATAATTGTTATGAGAGTAAATTTGTTGAGATGTCTCAACTATTGCAGCAATAGTCACTACTTCTTCAGCAACATAACATTGAAGTGCCTTCACCTATTTTTCCCATTAGAGCTTCTTTTTATAACCTCCCATCTCAACAACACTCAGGAAAAACCACATTTGTACTTGGGAAAGATAATAAGAAAGATAATAGAAAAGGTCGTGCTCTCATTACTTTAGCAAGTTTAGATGGAAGTAAGCCAGATTAGATGTGGTTCAATATGACCCAAAAGTTGTTGTGGGTTGAGAAAGTGGAAATCTTATATGGGGCGTACGCATTCAAGCTCTAGAATAGACAACGACATCCCTTCCCTTGGATAGTTCTTGGAAACATAGAGATGAGCTGGAGTCTCTTTCATTGGTGCTACTGGTGAAGAAAGGGTTTATGTTGAAATGTAATGTCAGAAGAACCTAAAGTGGTTGTATCAAAGGGCGACTAGTAAAGATGGTGCAGAGTCAACGCACTCTGGGAAGGAGGTCTAGAAAAAGAAATCCACCTTCCATTATGCAAAAATGGATGTCCTTGCCTTGTTCGAAAGCTACCATTTTGGCATGATAGTGAGGATGCTAGCTAAGGTTGTGGAGTTTGGCTTTACATCCACTAGTTGCATCACTTAAAAGCTTCTAATGCCTCCTTAACAAATCCATTTTGTGTGAATCATGCAATCAGTGAGATTACACCACTCTGAGGCATTCTGGCAAACAACAACAAAGTTTCTAGGCCATTCTTTTAGAGAGGGGTCGCTTTCTTGTTGGGGAGTCAACGCCTCATGCAGAGGCTCTTGAAAGGAAACCCAGAATAGAAAATAGGGGATGTAGCGCATAACTCAAGCGAGACACATAAAATTTAGGGAAACAAGTGGAAAGCAAATCACTCAGGTGAGCATATCAAAATCAAAGATCTAAAGTGATCTAAAGGGGAGCACGAACAGAAAACAAAAGAATCATCTTCCGAGGAATAGATCCAAGGCTATGGAGGAAATTGTCTTTCTTTTAAAGGTATTTGCATCACTTCTTTGTTTTTCTAGCACCAAAAAAAAAAACTAATCTGTCTGCTACAATTCCCTTCACCACAGAAAATTGAAACCGCATCGCTGTCGTTTTAAAAGATATGTCAAAATTTATTTTGATGCAAGATATTTACATTGCCTCTGTTACATTGCCTCTGTCCTTGAATTTATTTTGTTGATACATAACTTTTTTTTGTATTCATTAGAAAAGGGGGTTTTCAAAGAAAAGATAATGAGGTTTCTTATTTATAACTTGTAGGAAAAATGTAGGTCTGATCCTATAGAGAATATATGGGAGCAGCCATACTAAAAACATGGATGAAATGATAGAGATTGAAGAGATTTAAGTCCCAATAAAACCCATTTGTTCTATGATGCCCTCTTTTAAAATAATTTCATTTCAATTCTTCTTAAGAATATTGAACGGCCTCTATTTTGGTCATTCTGTCATTTTCTCCTAAACAACCAGCCTTATAAAAAAAATTAAAAAAAAAAAAAAACTGTAGTATTTGAGTAAAGAGTGATTTGGCACTAAATTACCTTACAAACTTTGATCTGTGTTTGTGCATTGAAAATTGTTCACATTATTTTTGATTGAGAAAATCTATCACGCAACCCAAGGATCTAAGGGAACTACTATAGGAGAGAAAAATTAAGATCTCCATTGTTGTTAGTCCTTTCAACATTCCTTTTTTGTTGCGTTAAATATGGTTGACAATATGTAATTATAGGTTGTGAGTATCATTACAATACCATTTTCCATGCTTTTTGTTATGATATCCATGCATTCCTTTGTGAAGAGTGATTAAATTAGGGTCACTCGAGTTATTACACAATTGACCTAACTGACAAAGGGCTATTTTCAATAGATTACACTATTGTCAAAAAGCTTTTGTTTTGTTGATCACAGTTTTCAATTTTGTATTTAATATTTATAAGCATATTATGTTTCTACTAAGTTGTTGTGGTGTCCTTGGGACACGTCCCCTATCCTCTGTGGCTATTCTAAAAACTTTGGGGATGCTTATGGGACACTCGCTATGTCACCTATTTTTATTCGATTGTTTTATTTGGGCTTTGTATGCCTTGTTTGGTTAAGCAAGATGAACTTAGGTCTAGGATATTGAGTCCTTGTGCATGGCCTTGAGCACTTGTATAGGCTAAGGATGCATACGAGAAGGCCTATCTGTCTACGAGGCGTCGAGTTATCTGTCTACATGGCATTGATTCAGACATGTTTGAGTCTCCTCATCAGTATGAGTAGTGTACTTGTTTCCATGTGGTGCCATCCCTTCAAGAACTCATGATGACTTCCCATCTGATCTGTACTCTAGTGTCTAGTGCCTTAGTAGTCGTGAGTAATACCCAACCTATGACTTGGATGAGTACCGCTATGTTATGACTTTAGCTATATGCATTATTTTCTACTTCTTCTCCATGATTTATGTGACTGTTGGCCATCATGTATGCCCTGGTTGTTGTTATTTCTGATTGGGCCTTGTGACTATCTCTAAGCATGGTGGGGTGGTCTCTTTTGAGTCCACATGGTTGGGAGGTGTTGCCACCACTGTTGTGGACCGGTGAATAGATTATCAGAGCACCAGCTTGGAGATGTTCTCTTTCTTTCTGTTACTTTATCTGTCATGTATCCATTCAGTTATTGTATCATTCATAGCTATGCCATTGTCCTTGTTTATTCCTTTATGTAATTTTGTAATCTCTTGTGAGAGATGATGTAAATTATAGTAATGAGAAGATATGTGATGTTGCCTCTTATTTGACTTACAGATTCTGATGTGGGTATCAGATCCTCTTGTAGTATGGTGTTTATGGATTCATGTTTATATTTGGAAATAGGATTAGGAATATTTGAATTGGTGTTTAAAATGAATGTAGTTTATTAATGTTTCTCTAGAGAGTGATTTAGTCCTCTCCCATGGGTTGTACATTCGGCCATACTTGGCCATGAATGTTGTCAACATATCATATCGGTAACCATTTCATGTGTATGTTATCACTTGTTATTCAAAAAATAATAATTATCTTGTCCTCTTTTGGCCGTTACCCTTCGGGGTTCGTAGGACAGGATGTTACATCTGGTATCAGAGCCCATGTTCACACACTGGGAGCTCTGGCATACTTGAGCCTTCTATGTTTTGCTGTGTTGGGCAGGAGCTTATTATATTGTCTTTATAGTCTTAATTGCTTTCATACCTTAGCAGGGGATTAGTGGGTTAAGTTACAACCCCATGTTTAGAAATCATGGAGGAAATAGCCTCCTTAGCCTTACCTTACTTAGTGGGACTAGAGTGTTGAGTCTTGTGTGCTTGTGGGTTTAAGGTAACTTGGGTTACCTAATTACCCTTGCTGGGATATGCTCTTCTTGTGTCTTCCTTTATGTTGCTAGTGAATGAAATGACCCTAATTGGTCATGAGTTGCTCTTGTAATTCCTTCTTGTATTATAGATGTAAAGGATGATAGGATGTAGTTGTTCGCAGATGTGGACAAATTAGTTTGAGTAGTCCGTGCTCTCTTGTAATTGTTGGATGATTTCTGATTTTTCTTATAACCTCTTAATGTGCTTGAGTTGCTACCATTTATCACCCTTGATAACATATTGAAGTCATTGGAATACTAGTGCTGACTTAAAACTTTGCATGTTTGTAATAATGAATATTGGATGGTAGGTAATGTTTTGATTTGAGGAGAAATCTATTTGTCTCTCCTTTCTTAGTTGTCGATGGTTGTGCAATTAAGGTTGTTAGTGCTTACCTTATGTAACACTTGCTTTCCTAGTCAAGATGTTAGATTGATGGCTTATGGATTTAATTAGTATGTTAGTATTGCAATAAGTAAAATATCTAATGAGTTAGGAGTGAAGAAGACCTTATGCATGTTATGGTTATGTATTGAGAATGATTACATGTTTATTAGTGCCTCCTTACTTAATGAGTTTACACAAGAATGGTAATTGCTTAGTGGGTATATCTTGTTGATAAAATTTGATCTCCTTTATTGGAATGTGATTTTAATGAGATCATATAGGTGAATTCTTGTATTTAATGCAAACTGAAAATAATGCATGTTAGAGTAATAAGTATGTTGCATATCTTGCTTGATGGGAAATTGCATGCCATTGACACAACCATGGTTACTTAAGCTAATATGTATGGATGTGAATGTTGAGAAATGACTAGGGAATTGTGTTACTAGTTCTCATTTTCTTGTGAAGGAATGGTATTATTGTGACATGATGCCGCATTATGTGTCATTATGAGATGTATATCATTATGTGATTATAGAAGTGATTGTAATACTGGTTGTGGAAAATGTTACTATGTTTATGCATTGACGTAAAAGTGATAGTGATGATACTATACATGTTCATACACTATTGTGTTATGTTGATAGAATTGCAAAGTGCATTTATGATGCTAGGGGTAAATGAGTTTCCCTTGTGAAAAGAGAAAATTGGTATGGATGTTTTGGAATACTTATTTTTGTGTAAAGTTATATATTTTGCATCATGTTGCATAGTCATGTGTGGGCTATGGTTATGCCTAGGTAAGAGAAATTGTGATTGTATTCCCCATTATCTGAACATCCATTGATGTATTCCTATTGAGTGTTGTGATTAACCATTGCTTGAGATGTGTGCCCATCAGATGGTGATACTGTGTACCCATCCATGGAGGATATATATGGATTATGTGTATGGGAGAAAACCATATAATGTATGTGTTTTTTGTTGTCACCCTATTGACTACCAACCCAATGGTTGTTGATATCTCAATATGTGGAGGGTAGTAGCAGCAACAAAGTTCCTTGGGAGGGAATTGCATGGCATACGCATAATGGCGGTGTGAAACAACAGCGATCGTTTCAACCTCCCGAGAAAGCACTCACTACTTCCCCTTATTAATGGACCAGATACTTGGTTCATATAGTGTTAACCTAAATCCCATCAATTTTTAAGGATGACATTAGTTTATGATATGAGCACCTATGACAGTTATGATCTTACCCTGATGTGATTGTTGTAGGTATGATGCCACCCCCCCACTAGTGTTCTGACATAGTGCTGGTGAGGATGCCGTGTCGCTGAGGGTAGTGAGCTGAGCTTGAGGACATGATGCCATGTACCTAGATATGTGATGGTGTAGTATATATGTTGTGTTCCTACTTGTGCTGAGAGGAGTGGTTGCTTGCACAGAGTAGAGGGTTCACTCAAGAGGGCCTCAATTCTGATCGGTTGGCATGCAAGTGGAACCTAGCCATGTACACATCTGGCTCGGCATGTTACCACACATGATTTCTCCATGGGTACACACTATGCTGGATGTTCCTCTGGGTAGGACATTGCTATGCGGTATATGACCATTCTATGCTTTGTCTGCTTGGCGTATACCATGCATAATCGCACCGCATGACGTATGTGACCTAGGTGGCTAGCACAATACCTTTCCATGCGAAGTTATGTGAGTAGGCCGCACCCACATGAAGGACTGTTGAGACAGTCATGCTTGTTTCCCTCCTTCCTCGTGTGGTGACTAGTGATAGTCACGTGGTGTTCTAATGCGTATATTTTGAAGATTGTGAATCTTCCTTTCAGTTATTGGTGATTTTTACTTTGCTTGTGTGGACCAACACTTTAGTTTATCTTGCTTGTATTGGTTTAGCCACAGATAATGATTTTCTTTGGCATGTAACACTTGCAGTTACATTTGATTTATTGTTGAAGATTATGCGTATTTTTCTTATTTTACTATTGGAATTGAGATTTATTCTTCATTATTTATATCCATGGTGACTAAACTAATTGATCTTTTTGTTTTCAAATGCTGGTCTAGTGTTGTGATATGATTCCTCATCGGGTATGGTGACATCCACCCATTTGAGTGTATACAAGGAAGTAGACGTAGGGAAACCCTTGAGGATGGATGTATGTGTGAGCTATTCTAAGCTCTAATTGACTACCTTCCTACTGTTTGACTATCTCTTGGAGGCTAAAACCCTTACACAAATAAGAGATATGTCATTGTGGATTGTATGGAGGGCTCACTAAGTGGGTCAATACCATCAAGACACATGGATATGGATTTTGGACATGGTTATTGGTTATGGACTCATGGTTAGTTTAGATTTGGATGGTACTACAACATCCATGTGAACCCCTGGTGTAGCCTTGTGATGTGGATGAGTATGCATGTATGTGTGGGTTGTACAATTGTCACGTATGAAGTTGCATATTAAATATAGAAGAGAACAAAATTTGCATCCTTATGCCTTGAAAAGTGACAAAATATTGCATTATATGTAAAGAGATGTCATGCATGCTATGAAATCAGAGTTTGAAATTATGTATATGTGTGTATGTGTACTCCATCTTATAGATCGATGCATATGAACAGTTAGAAAATTGAAAATTTTGTCTTAAAAGTGCAATTTCTGCAAATTATGAGAAAACTATGTGATTTATGCTAGTGTAAATTTGCAAATTGATGGTTATTACTTTTCCTTGATTGATTGTGATATTATTATGATGTTGACATGATTGGTTATCATGTTGGATTGCATGCTTACTATTACTTTTGCTATGATCTATGTTATATGCACATGTGCTTTGACCTGTGATCAGATTGATGTAGGTATTGGGTATCGACTCCACCTGGACTCACAGGCTTGAGTGTACTCTTATTATCCCCAATGGTGGTTACTAGAGATAGTCACAGACCTTGTTCCCTATACCCTAGCCCACTGTACCTTGTCAGTGTTGTGTTCCTGCATTGTTGTCTTATCATCCGGTTACCTAATGGTAATGTCTAGATTGCCCCTTATAATTATGTGTAGTTTGTCAGTGTGATGGTTGAGGCTTTTCTCCTTAGTTTCTATTGTTTGGTTGATGTGGTGTCCTTGGCATCATTCCTTATTTTGATTGGAGAAAATAGTTTGATGCTAATTTATATTTTGTAGGAATGAGTGCCTTGCCTATTCCTTACCCATGTTCTAGGACTGATTCCATGTAATTTTGCATTTGATAACCTAATGTTATTATTGTATCAAGTTTCATGGACTAGTGTGTGCTTTGGCTGCATCTTAGTGTTTGCAAGCTTCCAAGATTAAGCCTAGTCCTAGGGGGTAGGATGTAACAAGTCAAAAAAATTTATGATTATTTTATTACATTTGAGAAGATGGGAGAGAGTTATTGCTGGAGAGAAATATCTGGCAAGGGGTTGAGTGAATGGAAGACTGGAGGGAAGTCATGGCCCTTGGTGGAGTGGGTGATGGCATCTAATGCAAAAATTATCTTTGAGGACAGTGTAGGAAGGACAGAAAAAGTCTAGGTTGGAGAAAAACTGGCATACAGTGAGGGGAAAAAAATGGTTTCTAGTAGCAACCTGAGCGTGGGTTAAAGGAGTCTACACCTATGTTGAGTGGAAGGAAAATGTAGGTTTATGGGTGATTAGAGTTGAGCTAAAAAGTTTGGCAGATTTAGCAACAATGGTTGTGGAGGTTGATGGATTGCCAGATGGCTGGCCTCTTGGACTAGAAATTGTCAACATTAGAGTAAGAAGAATGGAGAGCATACGAGCAGAAAAGCTCAACTCATTTCATCAGGTCACACCCAGTTTCTCTTCACTGTCTTCCTTAGATCTTGATACAGAGTCCACAAGATCTTTTATTCTAGATAAGAGCATCACTCTAGGGACTCTCATAGGTATCCGTCCTGATCATACCACCATGCATAATGGCAGCTCTGGTCATCAACAAGTTCAGATGCAAGTAAGCAAGATTAGATGTGCTTCGACAAGACCCAAAAGTTGTTGTGGGCTGAGAAAGTGGAAATCTTATATGGGGTGTATGCATTCAAGCTCTAGAATAGACAACAACATCCCTTCCCATGGGTAGTTCTTGGAAGCACAGAAGTGAGTTGTTGTCTCTTTCATTAGTGCTACTAGTGAAGAAAAGGTTTATGTTGAAATGTAATGTCAGAAGAACATAAAGTGGTTGTATCAAAGGGTGACTAGTGACGAAGGTGCAGAGTCAATGTACTCTGGGAAGGAGGTCTGGAAAAAGAAATCCACCTTCCATTATGCAAAAATGGATGTCCTTGCCTTGTTCGAAAGCTACCATTTTGGCACGATAGTGAGGATGCTGGCTAAGGTTGTGGAGTTTGGCTTTACATCCACTATTGCACTAGTTAAAAGCTTCTAACATGTCTTTAACAAGTCCATTTTGTGGGAATCCTGCAATCAGTGAGATGACACCACTATGAGGCATTCTGGTAAAAAACAACAAAGTTTCTAGGCCTTTCTTTTAGAGAGGGGTCACTTTCTTGATGGGGAGTCAATGCCTCATGCAGAGGCTCTTGAAAGGAAACTTAGAACAGAAAATAGGGGATGTAGTGCATAACTCAGGTGAGGCATATAAAATTTATGGAAAAGGGTGGAAAGCAAATCACTCAGGCGAGCGTATCAAACTGAAAGATTTAAAGTGAGTTGAAGGGGAGCACAAATAGAAAATAAAAGAATCATCTTCTAAGGAATAGATCCAAGGCTGTGGAGTAAATTACCTTTCTTTTAAAGGTATTTACATCACTTCTTTGTTTTTCTAGCACAAAAAAAAAATCTAATCTATTTGGTACAATTTCCTTCACCACAGAAAACTGAAACCCCATCGATGTCGTTTTAAAAGATATGTCAAAATTTATTTCGATGCAAGATATTTACATTGCCTCTGTCCTCGAATTTTTTTTGTTGATGCATAACTATTTTCTGTATTCATTAGAAAAGGGTGTTTTCAAAGAAAAGATAATGAGGTTTCTGATTTATAACTTGTAGGAAAAACGTAGGTCTGATACTATAGAGAATATATGGGAGCAGCCATACTAAAAACATGGATGAAATGATAGAGATTGAAGAGATGTAAGTCTTGATAAAACCCATTTCTTCTACGATGCCCTCTCTGAAAAGAACTTCATTTCAAATTTTCTTAAGAATATTGAATGACCTCTATTTTGGTCATTCTGTCATTTTCTGCTAAACAACCAGGCTTGTAAAAAAATAAAAAAATAAAATGCACATAGAATAATGCATGAAAATGGGAAGCTCGGCCTGAATTGATTGGAACCTTATGTCATCATTGAAGTCTCTGAATCAAATGCATACAAATGACTGATAATGAATGGTATGCCTCTCAAAGAACCCATCAATGCTATTCACTTACATAGATACTATGCTTAATCTTCTTTTAAGAAATTTCTATTAGATCATTTCATTTCTTAATTTTATGCTAGCTTTTATTTAAAGCACATCATGTTAGATAGCTAATTTTTCTTATCTATTTGATATATGATTGCTTCATTCATGATAAACATGTAATTATCTTGAATTCTTAGAATAGTTTTCTTAATCTTGCAAATTACTTGTTGTTAGCATACATTTAGATAATTCATCCACTATGTTATTTACATCATTGTAGAAAATTATTAAACAATGTTATTAAATTATTTAGTAAGATAAAAATTTCTATTTAATTCAACATGTGTATGTGCTAGACAATCATGGTTGTAATAGATTAAAAAAATTCATAAAATTATTTAATTAGATCACATTATTAGAATAAAATTTCACAAAGTACATGTATCAATTAGATAATTGTTGTATTTATTAGACAATCTCATTAGGTTGTTTATATAGATCACAATTGTAGTTGTCACATGCATGTTAATTCACCACATTTAATTAAATCTTTGTCACATTGTATTAAATAATCATAAAATTGTTTCAATAAGTTCACAAATGACATCTAATTAAACCATTATCATCATCATATACATATAAAACATAAGCCAAAATGCAAAGATCATCACACACACACACACACACATGAATGTTTGCTACATGGTCACCACTACAACAAGATGTGGTGTGTCAAAATCATACATCAACAACAAGTTTCATCAATCTATAGGATGTGGGTACTTGAATCCTCGAGACCCAGACATGGTTGTGTGATAGATGGATGTTTGTGTGATGCTAAAAAATGTGAGTGACTCCTAAATGCACTCTGTGTTTGTAGGCTCCAAACCTATGCTCTGAGCTCCATTGCCTCCAACCGAGCATCTGAATAAAACTATTGAAGTCAACCTCTCTCAGCTCATAGCTCTCACACAAGCAGATGGTCCATCACTAGTGCTGGTCCTACCCTGGATGATTGAAGCTCCACTAGAGTCTTATCTAGCCATATCTTGAAGGCATCTCGTGCCACCTTGGCACTCGATGCCCTCTCGATCACTTGGTATTGCTCTATCTCAAAGGCATATCATGCCACACCAACACTTGACACTCTCTGAATGGTCTCCTTGTAAGCTTCTCTTAGTTGTGCAATGGGCTCAAATACATCTACATGTAATCCTGTAGTCTATTGTGGACTATAACTAGCCCACACTAGCTGTTAGGTATGCATGATAGGCACCACCTTTGCTATGACTCAACCCACTAAGTCAAGCCATGCTCATGTACCAACTGCAAGATAGAAAAAAAAATTGTATAAAAAACTCTCATTATATTTATCAAAATAATTCAATATCAACATCTACTATTCTACTTAATCTCAAATCATAACATCATGTAACTCTCTCACCTGGATTGCTAACCTACTAGTCATAGTCAATTGAAAGGTTGATGGCTACTAAGTCTCTAGTCACTCGCGTTGCTGGAGGTACCATAGTAGTAGTACTACTCAACTCCCCATATTTGTGTCAAATCCACACTCCACCTATAGTAGGTAGTGACCTTGATGCACAAGGTTAAGCCCTAGCTCTCCTCTCGATGCCATCATCATCCTCCTCTCCTTGGCACCATCTCCCTCCTATTGTCAAAACTAGATGATCCTTCTCTACCTCATGAATTTATCCTCACAATCATCATCTCTCTCTATCCCTCTCCTCCTCTCCTAACTCATCCCTTCGATCTGCCCAAGGTCTAGGATCACCACTGGGGTAGTCTAATAGAAATATAGGAGCATGACAAAAAGTGCTCGAGCAAGTCATGTATGCTAGGCTCACACTCACATCATTGATGTTAGAAATGGGCACTCCATCCTATCCCTCATCATCTAGATCAATCAATGCAACATCAATATTTGTGGGTTAGGCCTCATCTCTAGGCCTCACTATACTACGAACTAAGCATACATAGGCCAGTCAAGCAACATGAACTCTTTACAATTGTCTGAACTTCCTCATCACTTGATCATAGTAGAAAGGCATAATGATGTGATCAAAGTGACCAGATAGAAGCTGATTATGTTGCATCCTCACCACCTGTCAACTCTCACCCATCCATACTCTACAACCTCTATACGGTCTCGACACGATATCATCATGCTCCAATCTATCAAATCTCACTCTCTAAAAAATAAATCACCACACCTCGACTCCCTCCTTAGTGCATTGGCATGTGTTCATGGACATTGTCTAGATAGGTTATATTGGGAACCTGATTGGCCTCATGCATGTGATATGCTCAAATGCTCACACCTAGAGAAGTGTACAGGTCATCGAGCTATGTGCTTGATAATGTACATAACACCTAAATCATGGTATAAGTGAGCTAACATAATCCATCCCTAAGAGTATACTCTCCTCTACTCCTCCATCACTCTGATAGTATGTACAAGTCCTACGTGAAGCTTAGTACTACATCCATCCTGTGTAACCACAAGTGTAATGGTAGTGATCAGGATGTAATGTAAAACTGGTGTGACTACAACACTCTTCTCTAACCAAGATATATGAATCCACCCTGTGGTACTCAAGGGCATAATGTGTCTGAGACAGTACATCTAGATTGCTTGAATGTTCTCCTCCAATTGATCATTATCAATACTCACAGTCTTGCCTCTCACAGGTAACCGTAGTATCTGGTACACATCCTCCAATGTGACCATCATCTCTCCCATCTGAAGATGGAAGGTAGAGGTGTATGCATCCCATAGCTCCATGAGTGCCATCAACATCATATCATGATATCTAACAATGAGAATCATGTACAGCCACCACAATCCAAGATCTCTAACGTGATCAACCTTTGCGGCATAAAGCATTTTGGAATGACCATGTAGAAATGTTTATAAGTGACTACTAGGGGTACCTGTGAATGAACACCAAACTAAATTCTATCATTCTCACACAAAATAAGTTTCAAATAAAGTTCAAACTTAATAATTCTAGTAAAATTTCACAACACACTAGCATCTTGACTAGACACTAGTGCCTTGTGAGGACCCTAGCTCCCTAGTAGGAATATGGAACCCTAGGAGGACACTAGCACCCCTCAGGTCCTAGTTTGGCATGTAATCCTTCAAATTAACATAGAAATGAAAAAATCACAACCATGAATCAAAAGCTTGGGCTCACCTAGCATGCCTATATGCCCTACGATATGTGATCCCTCAGCTCATCCAACCTAGGAGATTGATATTTCCATCTACGTGGCATCATCACTCTTGTGATCAATTGAGATCCTCCAAAATCTCTAAAAATGTAAAAGACAAATGAGATAGTGAATAGTGAAAATCTTAGTACTATTTATAGAAAAACACCATAAAATCCTACCATTCTATTCCAACAGTCTTCATTCAAACCTTCACAAATTGGGCTGGAAAAATTTAATTTTTGTACCATTTGTTGCACTAGAATCATAGTTCTTCCCTCTCTCTCATCATATGCCTTTCATCTTGGCGTTATTTTATCAAGTGAACCTAATTAAGGAATATTCATGAAAACCCTAGAAACTTGTAGTAGAGAAAGCATCACTATGTTTCTACCTCCATATAAGCATGCAAAAATAGGGGGCATATATCTACTTGTGAGTCTCACTCTAGATCACACTCTCATTCCTCTTAGATTTTTTTCCAGACTAATACATCTTTTTTTCTGCATAATGGTTTTTGCTTTCCCTAACAAAGTGTATTTGCAGGCTGCAGTCCCTAACACTGTGGCTTTGCAGGTTCATGACTAGGTGCTCCATTCTCTCACTTGGAAGCATTCTACATCCTCTACAGTATCCTTTTAGATATCCTTTACATGCTTATTTTATTTCCTATACTTTATCTTGGATATTCGCACAATGTCATATAACCGCTAAATTAGGGGCTAAATGTACCATTGTAAATTGTGCTCCATATTGATGCAAGCATAATTTCACATTCTATTTAGCACTTGCCTTAGTGTTTACTTCATGAGTCCACTTTTAGGACCACTTTCTAACCTTGGCCTTACCCTCCACTTGAGAGAAGTGCCCCACTTTCATAAACTTTCCTAAACCCTCCTAAATCTTCCTAAACTTTACTAAACTATTACCATTGATCAAATCCTGGAACATAGGGCAGTGTTAAGATCCTGGTGATATCCTGAAACAATGTTGAATTACTAGAGTGATTTATCTAGGACCCTAATGCCCAGGTGCTAGTGTCCTCCCATTTCTTTCTAAGTTTTAAATCCTCTAATGGTGTCGACTTTGTCTTGTATGACGTGACCTCAGTCTTGACATTTTTATCCTGCGCTCCATTGGCCTCTAAAATTTAAATATTTTCCCTCCTTGAGCTTCATATTTAAACAAGAGATGTGGATGACCAAAAGAGTACCAGTGGTGGAGCATTCTTTTTGGGGAAGAGATTAGATTCTTGGCTAAGCAAGAAACAAGAGGCAATATCTCTGTCTACAACTGAAGCAAAATACATTGCAGCAGCAGGTAGTTGCACTCAAGTTTTGTGGATGAAGCAGATTCTAAGAGATATTAAAGTAGAATATGAGGAGCCTATCACTATATTCTATGATAATTCAAGTGCCATAAATATATCTAAGAATCCAATGTTGCATTCTATGACTAAGCATATATCTACAAAGCTTCACTTTCTGAGAGAGAAAGTAAACAAGGCTGAAGTCAGACTGGAGTTTGTGCCCTCCAAGGATCAGATTGTAGATATCTTTACTAAACCTCCTCTCAACGACTCTTTTGAGTATCTCAGGGAGAAGTTAGGGGTTATTGCCCCTCTGATGATGAACTAGGATGCATTGATGTGCATCAGTCCAGTGGATATCACAGTCGTATCTTGTGATCCAGATTGGTGTTGGGGAGTTGTTATTCAGGGGGAGAAGCTGGTATGATTCTAACGTATTTTGCAAGTATGAATCCTTTGCCATTGATGTCAAAGGGGGAGAGAAGACATGTGAAAAACAAGTGGTTGATGTTCTAAGGGGGAGCAATAAAGGAAGAGAAGACATGTGATTGGTTGTTGTTGATAGGGGGAGTTGTGACAGTAAGGAGAAGTTCTTGTCTTGATGGTTTTTCACATCATATGTTGCCATCAATGACAAAGAGGGAGATTGTTGCAAGTATGGGCCTAACTGGTGTTGTCATTGATGTCAACATACTCCTGTTGCATTAATGATAAGGATTGGATGAGCTGTGTGCTGAGGATATTGAGAAAATTAGTCTCAATCAGGAACAGTGATGACAATAAGGAAAAAGTCCAAGATAGGTTGAAGATCAGAGGATACGGTTTAAAGGGTTTGTAAATATATGTCTTGAGATGCTCCAGTCAAGTTTTTAGAGGTCCACATGAAGATCTAAAGAAGTTATCCTTGCTCAAGTAGAACCGGTTCCGACAAGTGTTCAGAGGTGACAGAGTGACACAGATAGGTCTGGTGAGATCCAAAAATACATTATCCTATCCTGTGGATTTGAGGGAGTGTTTAGTACGTCCTTGTGAAGTGTCAACTATATTGGTTCATGGTTTGAAGGTCTGAAAGTGCCTACTCCTTTGTGACAGTGATGACAGACTGTGTTCTTGAAGCTCTGGATGAAGGAGAGACGAATTCCAGTAAGCAAATGAAGTACAGATGTTATTGGTGATTCAAGAAAGGTTGTGGTGATCTTTGGATCATGTCCAGTTCATGTTGGTGGTCTGCATTGAAGTCTGAGTTTGCATTTGAAGAATAACCATCGAATGTTGGTGCTCTTCCTGAGACTGGCCGACTGGATGTATTACACATCTTGTAGATGTTCTTGTAGGTGTTTGCCGACTTAGATGATTGTTCCTAAGTTGATGCCTTGTATAAATAAGGGATTATGAAGTCATTCCAAAGGGTGTCTGGTGTGGATGTCAGTGTAGTAGCAAGGAAGTGAGTGAAAGGTAGGCAGAGGTTTGTGGGCTTAAATGGAATTGATTCAAGCATGGTAAAGATGCTATTCTCCAGTTCAAGTTTGTGATACTTGTTACCTTGTAGATAGTGTGTCTCTTGTAGGCAATGGGCCTCTTGTGAGCAGTATGCTCGGGAAGTGAGCCCTAATTGGCATGTGCCATTTGTTCTTTCTATTCTTTTAATAGAGAATACATTTTGGGTTAATCACCCCATGGTTTTTCCCTTGACCAGGTTTTCCACATCAAAATCTTGGTGTCTCATGTGTTGATGTGTTTCTGCTCTTGTGTTAATGCTTTATGCTTTCATGGTTGATTAATTATTATGTTGCTGAATAACAAAGTGGATTTAAGCGGTTGAATTATAAGCAAGTTTCGGACAACTGATTCACCCCCCCTCTTAGTTGTTTGTCCTGAATCCAACAAAAACAACTAACAAAATCAAATAAATTAGGGAAGATAGGGATCTTTTTTTTCTAAGGATGCCATAAGGGATAAAGTTGTTCAATATTTCATGAATATCCTTGCGAAAGATAGTGCTCCCTCCTTTTTGGAAGAAGAGATTCATGAGGTTATCCTTAGTTTAACTGAGAAGAAAGATGATGCTACTATGTTATCCCCAATAACCATGGATGAGATTAGAGGGATGGTTTTTTCTTTTAAGTGTTATAAGGTGCTTGGTTTGGATGGCTTTCCCCATTTTTATTTCTAATTATTTTGGGATATTGTAGTAGAGGACATTAAGAAGGTTGTTCATGACTTCCTTAGCTAGGGGAAACTCCTTAGGGAACTTAATACTACATTTCTAGTGTTGATTCCTAAGAAGGAGGGGACTATAGAGTTTAATGATTTTAGGTCAATCAACTTACGTAATTCATTGTATAAAATACTTTTAGAAACTCTAGCCCTTAGGCTCCAAACTATTCTACATTCTATCATCTCACCTCAATAGAGTGGAATTGTGAAAAGCTAACAAATCTTGGATTCCATAGTGATGGTGCACATAGTCTTCCATTCCATTTATTTGTAAAAATGTTGCTGATGCAGAACGAACCTGGAGAAAAGAGAGCCAAGTGGATCACCACACTGCAAGAGTTCAACATGAAAATCATTCCCATGAAGCTAGTCAGAGGGCAGGCTTTGGTGCAAACAATAGCAAATACGGATCCAGATTTGATAAAACAGCAGTATGTATTGAATTCCCAAAAGGCATCAGATTGGTATGATGATTTAAACACCTTCTTGATAGCTGGAGAGTACCCAAATAGAATGAAAGCTTCTCAGAGGAGAGCTTTGAAGGTTAAAGCACAAAAATATATGGTGCAACGAGGTCTTCTATTCAGGAAGAACCACGATGGAATTTATCTGAGATGTCTAAACAGAGCTGAAGCAGATAAAGTGTTGACAGAACTACATGACAAGTACGGAACTGGCCATGGTTCCCATCTAGCTACGACACACAAAATACTGAGGGTAGGCTATTACTGGCCCACGATATGCAAAGACACTGAGAGTCACATCAGAAGTTGCCACACCTGTCAGACTGCAACAGATAAAGGGAGAAATTAGGCCAATCCACTATAACCTGTGATTGAATCAAGACCGTTTGCACAGTGGGGCTTGGATTTTATTGGAGTCATCAATCCCCCATCTTCTGTAGGACATAAATTTATACTGATGGTAACAGACTATTGTACAAGGTGGACTGAGGCTACCTGCTACAAATTCTCCACAACTAAGGTAGTTATCAAGTTCCTTGAAGAAAACATCATCACCAGGTTTGGAACTCCCTATTCATTGGTATGTGATAATGGCCTTGCTTTCTCTTCTTTAAAGTTTTCTAAATGGGCATTTGAATACGGGATCATTTTAAGGTTTTCTTCAAATTATTACCCTCAAGGAAATGAATTGGCTGAATCAACGAACAAAATTTTGTTAGATATAATAAAAAAGTTGGTTGCAAAGAGTCCTAGAGAGTGGAATACTCTGTTAAGATATGCATTATGAGTAGATAGGACCAAGTTTAAGACAGCTTTAGGTAGCACACTTTATCATTTAGTTTATGGGACTGATCCCATACTTCCAGTAAATCTGAGAATACCAACTTGGAAGTTTGCCAATGAGTATCTAGGCTTTGATGACCATAGGGAAGCTAGAATAGTACAAATGCTACAATTAGACGAGAAAAGAGGTCAAGCCATCGAGAAGTTTTCCAAACACCAAGTGGTTGTTAAAAGGTGGTTTGATGAAAGGGCAAGAGTCAAAACATTTAGGATATCAGACTTAGTGTTGTGCTGGGACAAAGCACATGAAAAGAAAGGAAGCCATGGAAAATTCGATACACTATGGCTAGGTCCATTACAAGTCTCAGAGATAATAGGAGACAATACATTTAGACTTAAGACCTTGACTGGAGAAGGCGTGCCATTGCCAGTTAATGGCCAACATTTGAAACACTACTTCCAGGCCTGAAGTAAAGGGTAGTCCATTTTGGTGTAATATAGTGTAAGTAATGTCTGGTTCTTCTTTTGTTATTTTCTTTTTTAGGTTAGCTGTTTGTATAGTTTTAGTTTTCTTCTGTTTCTTTCTGTTTGTACAGTCTCCTTTTGCTTTTTTTTTCTGTCTTTTATTTTTCTTGTACAGCCTGTTTGTTGGTTTGTTTGTTGTCTCCTCAGCAGGGATCTTTATTTTACTTTAGAGTATTAAGGAGCAGCCTAGCAACCATCCAAAACAGTATAAATTTAGGATATTCAGGTTAATTATTTGCAATTTGTGCATAGCCTTTTGTGACTGTCATGAATGTAGAGAGTTACTTATCTTCTGAAATTTCGTATTCAATAAATGTGATTGAGAATTCAAGGCAAGTTTCTCATGATGAGACACTTAAAATCCTTGGGTTTGTTGAACCTACCAGTGTAGATATTAGGTGAAAAATCAGAGGTTACTCCTGCTACCATTACAATTCTCAGCTTAATTTCAGCGAGTGTCCACTCCTTGCATCATGAAGCTACAAATTGCTATATCTTGTGAAATCACTTTCAAAATCAGAAAATAAAAAATATAAAAATAAATAAAGTGGATTATACTGAAAATCTAGATTAAGCCATCTAAGTAACTCTACTGGGGCTATAGACGCTCACTGGCAGTGAGGCTCTACTTAGGAGAATTGTAATGATAACCTTGTCAGGGCTATAGACGCTCGCTAGCAGCAAGGCTCTATCTGGTCAGCTATGAGGGAATAATCCTCACCTACGTAGGCTAATATCAGTCACTAGTTTGTTCAACCGATCTTCAAGATGAGGCTTATTAATCATGTGCACACAATTAAACTGAAAATGAAGATTCAAGCACCCTTATTGAATACCTTAGGTCTCAAGCTGAATAATAATTTACAAGATGGATAATCAGAAGTTATGCATTTATTTCATCTAGTTTTCTTAAATGCCTTAAATTTGGTTGTTTTGTTTGGTTGCTAGTTGTTGTGATGTTCACAACACACCCCATTTTACTCCTTAGCAAAATAGGGACCCCTACTATGGCTTTGCTTTTTGCTTCTGTTTTGTGGGTCTGTCCTTGGTGGTAAGGGAAAAGAGAGTGAAATTTGCAAACTTTGATAAAATTAGTGAGAAAATACATTTTGAGTGCCAGTGCATGGTATGGTTGGATTCCTTGTCAAAAATAAGCCAGGGTTGCTTTTTGAATCATTTGAAAATTTGCCATATTTTTCAAGTTATGCCCATTTTGGTAAAATGAAATATCAGGTTTAAATATTTCAAAGTTTCAAATGTTTCATTAAATAGTTTCTAAAGTGTTTCACAGGCTGCGCAAAGCATGCCAAGTGTCACATTCCGCATGAGTTTCGCTGCAGTTTCAAACAATTTCTAGAGTCACGCAGAAGGAGACAGGTGTTACCTTCCGCAATAGCCCCTTTAATTTTAAACCATCTGTGGGCTTTAAATAGTTTCCAAACAGTTTCTTAAAGTTTCCTAAAGTTTCAAGGCCGCGTGGAGGAGTCAAATAGTTTCCAAAAAGTTTCTGAATAGTTTCTAACTCCCGCGGAGTGTCCCTTAATAGTTTCAAGTGTTGTGCAAAAGACACCACGTGGTGCCTTCCGCAACAGTTTCTAAAAAGTTTCAGCAGCCGCGGAGAGTCCTGTATAAGCAGCGCAGAGAGTGATGCTTGTCACTATCTGTAGGACCTTCAAAGTTTCCCGATGGGTCCCTTCGAAAAGTTTCTTAACAGCTTCAATGGTTGTGCGGAAGACACCACATGGCGCCTTCCGCCATTGTTTCCTTAAAGTTTCCTTGGAGTTTCTAACAGTTGCAACAATCGCGCGGAGTGTGATATGTGTCACACTCCGCATGCATTTTCTTAAGTCTCCAAACAATTTCAACGTTTACGCGGATCGCGACATGTGTCACCCTCCGCAGGTCCCTCCAAAAGTTTTTGCAATAGTTTCTAATAGTTTCTAAAGTGTTTCAAAAGTTACATGGAAGACGCCGCGTGGTGCTTTCCACAAGGGTCTCAAAACAGTTTCGGATAGTTTCAAAAGGTTTCCAAGGCAGCACGGGGAGCGACACGTGTCACTCTCTGCAGGTTTCATAAATGTTTCTAAGGGTTTCAACAACCGCGCAGAAGACACCACGTGGTGCCTCCCATGGTAGTTTCATAGAGTTTCAAACATGTTTCAAAGCCCCGCGGAGTGTGACAAGTGTCACACTCTGAAGTATGACCCACCCTGCCCCTTAAAGTTTCAGCAATGACGCAGAAGACGCCACATGGTGCCTTCCGCAGGCAGTTTCAAAAGAGTTTCAAAGTGCCCCAATAGTTTCTTAAGGTTGTGATGATCATGCAGATAGTGACAACTGTCACTTTCCGCGAGGGTCTCAAAGTTTCGAGGTAGTTTTAAACAGAGCGCGCGAGTAGCGACAGGTGTCTCGCATGGGACTCAGGGTTTTGCAAGTTTCATTGGGTCCCTGGGGCAGTTTTGCAATAGTTTTTTTATATCTTAAGAGTCCCGCGGAAGCTGCCACACGTCGCCTTCTGCACAAAGTAGCAAGTTTCATAGCCCTTCGCACAGAACGCGCCACTTATCACTTTCTACGGGCAGCATTTTTAGTATAAAAGGCAGATAAAAGGGTTGTTTTTCGGCCAGACACAGTTAAGTCGGTGGGTAATTTTCAGGGCCCACCAATGAGGTTTTTTTGGTGCCAATAGGCAACAAACATTTAGTGGTAGGGTTTTTTAGGGTTTTCAACACATTTTTGACCCTGAGTATGCATCATTTTTGGTCTGCGATGGTTGACCCGGTAGGTTTTTGACACAGTTGCATAGTATGAATGCATTTTTTGCAGATTTTGACCTGATAGTCGTGATTTTTGCTCGGCCCCACTTGGATCTAACAGTTTTTTTTGTTTCTCATAGTTTAATAATGATGACACTTATTGCTGGTCTATTTTTTTTGTAGGTTTGCAGCTGAGGAAGAAGCTGAAACTTAATGGCGATGACGTCCTAGGGGAGAATCAGATTTCAGAAACAAGGAGAGATAAGGATGAAGTGCAGAAAGTCAAGGGACATCAATGAGAAGACCCAAATGCAGATAAAACATAATGACAAGTAGGTTGCAGAATTTACTTCTGAGCTACTAGGGTTTCAGAAAGGGGCATATTTTCACCCAGATTTGACACATATTTAGAGATATTTTTGGAAAACTAGTTCTGCACCATTTAATGCTGTAACCTAGGGTTTGAACCATGGCTTAACCATTAGGGTTTTGAGCTATATTGAGGACAATCAGAAAGTCTATGTATTGTGCCTTAATACATGGTAATATTTACAATAGGGATTTTAGGAACACACAGCAAGTTAGCTTAGTTTAGAAGTAGAAGAAGGAGGTCGCCTGTTTGTCTACAATAAGGAGTGTGTGGAATGTCTGGCCTCCTTATTGTATCTATAAAACTTGTAAGTTCTCTATAGTTCGATCAATGAAACTAAGAGTCATTCCAACATTGTAAATCATGTATGACTGTTTGTTTCTAATGCAATAGAATTTAGAGTTCTACATCTATCTTCTGAGTGTTCTCCTGCTCTTCTTTATATTTTGAAATATTTTCTTTGAGAGCTTGCAATTTTAAATGTATGTTTTTGAAAATGCTCAGAACTTACATTTAAGGTTTTTACTGTGGATTTGATCAAATTACTGTATGATTTATATAGTGCATAACAGAATAATTAGATCCTTCAGTAGATTTAAATAATGTTTAGATTAGATCTTTTTAACTTTTCCCAACCCATCTGAAATATTTGGCTAAAAATGTAGAAATTTGAAGGAAATTTGTCTCATATTTGAAGAAGCATGAACAACAGAGTTAAAAGTAGACAAGCTTTCATAAATATATAAAGAGGAAGGATGCAATAATTCAAGACAACCATCTAAAGCTTTTGCAGCACAGTAATACTTGTATGCAAAAGGAATAGACAATTTGACATATCTCATGATCTTTTTGCATAGTTTGAGTCTAGTAAATCACAAAGAAACCCTAAACTATGTAAGGCATCTACAACTCTCTTGGACTTCCCACTCCTGTGCTTCAAAACAAAAGTATAACTCTGCAAAAACTTAACCCATTTTAAGCGCCTTTGGTTCAACTTTTGTTGACTACTAAGATACTGCAAAGCCTAATGATCAGTATATAAAACAAAATCTTTTGGCAACAAAAAATGTCTCCATTTCTTCAAAGCCTGAACTACTGCATAAAACTCCTGATCATAAACATAATACTTTTTCTTGGCATCATTAAGCTTCTCACTAAAATAGGCAATGTGCTTACCTTCTTTACTTAGAACAACTCCTATACCACTACCACTAGCATCACAATCTACCGGAAATACCTTATTGAGATATGGAAGTGCCAAAATAGGTTGTTCTGTGACTTTTTGGTTCAATGTATCAAAGCTCTTGTCTTCTCCTTTAATCCATCTAAACTCTTTTCTATCCCCTCTCATTGTCTTAGTTAGGGGTGTGGTGATCAAATTTTCTCACCATTTTGAGACTTTCAAATATGTGTCAGTTTTGTGGCTCTTTGGTTCGTTTCTTGTTTCTATTATTACGAGGACTCCCTAAATCTAAAGGTGCACAGCCTTGTGAAGTATTACATAGAGGCACTGAGTGGCAGTCATAGAATGAAGGAAGGACGAAAATACATAAAGACACAGCAACACTCAGTAACCATTGAATGCAGCAAAAGATCTAATGACAGAGGCTTAGTTGGAAGAATTGTGTAGAGAACACCAAATGGAAGTGTCCGTGGCAATGAAGAAAGAGTTTTAAAGTCATGCAAAATGCTCCACGTGGTGCAAGCATTAGAAAGAGCAAAAACAAGATGTGGAAGCAGCCACGTGGTGGAGTCTGCGCACAGGAGAAATAATTCTTTATCTCATTTAATTAAATGCATCAAATGTGTCATGGGATTTTATAAGAGAGGGTCTTTTATTAAGTCATATGGTGGGTCCCTCATGGAATCAAGTCATGGGAATTAAATAGTGAAAGCCCTAAATTAAATGAGCCACTTTATTTTTTCATTATAGAAACTCAAAAGGTAGCGAATAGAGACATGTGTCAGACAGAGGCAAAAGTTGTTGCAGCTGAAAATCTATGCGGAGGCTGCCAAATGGAGGCACTCACGCAACTCAAAGCAAAACCAAAGAGTTATGTGGAGGCTGCCAAATGGAAGTGTCCGTGGCAATGAAAAGAAGCCAAAAATGAAGCGAAAGCCACCACATGGAGTAGCCTGCACAAAGAGAAACAATGCTTTATCTCATTTAATTAAATGCATCAAATGTGTCACGAGATTTTACAAGATGCTGAGGCTTTAATGAAACCACTCAAGCATTTTTTAAAAGAAATCAAGAAACTTGCGAAGAACACCATTTGTCAACACCTGAATAATTAGAGAGCAGCCAAAAATGAAGCAGAAGCCACCACGTGGAGCAGTCCGTGCACAGGAAATAAAGTTTGTTTTCATTTTAATAGATACATTTAAAGAAAGCCACGAGAGTCTTAAGAAACAGTTTTAAAATATAATAGGGTCTATGGAGAGACATGGTGGGTCCCAGCAATATGAAATAAAGTTTATTTAAAACTTAACCTAAATGTAAGCAACCATTTTTTATTTTTATGGCAAGCTATAGGAAAATAGCGGTGGGAGTTTTCTTTCTCGTACAGAGATATTTTTCCAGCCATGGAGGAAAAATAGAAACAACAGTTCATCTAAGGTTTTCGGTGGCCACTTCAGTTGCAGTCAGATTTGTGCTAGATTTGGTGCCAGATTTTGCGGATTCAGTTGTGGATTTTCAGAGGCCGTTGAGAATTTCTTGAGTCTTTCAAGCTATAAATGGGTAGATTTGAGACACAGTAAGGGTTCTTCTTTAGATATGTTTAGAGTTCTACAAGTTTATCAGATCAGAGAGTTGGAGCAACATACAGAGTTTTCTTCTTGCCTTTGCAGGGCCTTTTCATGATGATTGTAATAGTTTATTCTATGCAACAATTGTGCCTTTGTAAATTTATTCTTTCATTCAAATATGAGACAGTGTCCTGTGCATTTATGAGTTTACTCTGTTCTTGTCTATAATTTCTCTGTTTCTCTGCCTTTGTTTAATGTGTTTCTCAAACTGGTTTTAATCATGCATATTTTGCTCTTTGAATCTAGTTAAATCCTTCAAAGTTTAGACACTGTGCAAATAATAGTTTCAAATCTTGTGGATCACCATAACTTAGGCATTTGTTTTCTGCAATCTTGGTTTTCTTTCTGACCTTTTTCTCAAACCCTACTGAAAGAACAGAAAAGCCAGCTTCCTAAAAATCTGGAGGTCACTCTAAGGAGCATTCCCACGTCTCAGATTTTCCCATGTTCCTGCTAGATTACACCCACATATTTATGCATCAACAATTTTTGGCACGCCCAGTGGGACCTAATTCAAAGACTTGAGTCTTATTTTTCAGAGAATCTTTTGCCCTGTATTTTGTGATTTTGATGAAAAATCACAGAAATATCTACTCGAATTTTTTCGTCAAATGGCTATGGTTAATGTCAAATATTAGGTGATGAAAAAGAAAGGGTATTCATTTCCTGTGTCTCTGTCCTTCTATTCTTACAAAAATAATGAAGGTGCTCGGAATGTATTCAAATTGTTGTCTGAGTTTAGTCTTCATAGTTTGTCTCCTTGTGCACCATTTGATAGTAAGAATTTTATAAAAGAACATATGTACAGAGCGGGTTCCTACTTGCACATTCCTCAGCTTGAAGATTTTTGGGAGGACTGCATTGATGAAAGAGAAGTTCATAAAAGGAAATGGATGAGGTTGATTGTTGACTAGGTCCATGCTTTCAAGCTGTATATTCAGGTCCCAAATATGATTGATGATTTTTTAGATCTTCTGAGTGAAGAATATAGTAAAGTGTCTAGGGAACCCTTGCCCACAATAGAATGGTCAACGAAAGAAGTTACAGATATTATGTTACTGTCATTTCATGTTTTAAGGAGAATTGAAAGGTGGTTGCAAACAAAGTCTAGAGAATGCGCTAGCTCATTGACACCTAAGGACTCAGCCTCTCAAAATCAAGCCAGGTCCCAAACTGCCACCTCACATAGAAGAGCATCCAGTTCAGATCCAGCTCTGCAAAGAATTGGTTCACAACCAAATGGCGATGGTGAGGGTGCTTTTGAGGAACTTGGCAAGTTGAAGACCACCTATGAACAAGATGTTCAAGTCACAAAAAGGAATACCAAATTGGCAACCTTATCATCTAAGGTTGACCATGTGCCCTTATCAAACAATCAAGGAAGTGATTCTGATTCTTTTATCTTCTCACAATTGGGAGATAATTTATTGCATTCATTACTTAGTCCACCTAGTTCCCCACAACAAAAAGAGATGTCTAGACAAAACCCTCATCCTGTACTGATAGTGAAGACTATCGATGCTGCCAATGCACTAGTCTCATCTCCAAACTAGTTAAAGAAGGTAATTCAAAAGAAGAAGAGATACACCGTTCCACCTGATGATGGCATTGATACTATTGCCAGTTTGTTGCAAATGGTTCCAAAACCAAAACATGCAAAAAGAATGTCCAGAATGGTAACTGATGCCACCTCAAGAAATCAATTTATAGAGATTGTAGACCCAATAGTCGAGAAAAATGAAGATGAAATAACTGATGTTGATTTTAGAATAAGCCGAGTGGATCTAGGACCATCAACCACTGAGGGTGATCTGTACCACATGCACTATTCACTAGGAAACATTTCTAAAATAGTGAAA
This sequence comes from Cunninghamia lanceolata, assembly GCA_027924645.1. Lineage (NCBI taxonomy): Eukaryota > Viridiplantae > Streptophyta > Pinopsida > Cupressales > Cupressaceae > Cunninghamia > Cunninghamia lanceolata. The sequence continues at coordinate 3,389,126 of BSBN01000665.1, forward strand.
GATTTACAAGATGAAAATTCAAAGTTGCTAGCGTATGCAAGTTCTCTGCCCTCCACAAATTCAATTACTGAGATAATTACTCCCTCAGTTGGAACTTCCTCCACTGTCAAAACTCCCACTCTCGACCTGAATCTTCTTCAACAAATTAGAACTTCTTTATCTCTGAGGCAAGCTATGGAGCAATGGATTGAAAAGATCATATTTGATGGTCTCATATTTATTGAAGAAGTAATGAAATTGATTGATTCTATTCATGCTAAGAGAGAAGTTTTAATAGTAGAATTTGAGAAGGTCTGAAGTGATCACCATACTTTGAACTTACTCTCTAAGGAAGTATGGGAAATTGCTAACATGGACCCTGGCATCCTAATGGCTGAAGAAGTCATAACTAACCCTAAAGAATTAGATATTGATGTGTGGGCTAATGCATTGGAATGGAAGATTTGCATGGCTACAGTAACTAAAGAAGAAATAGGAAAAGCAGTGGCAATTTATTACAAAGAAATGATGAGAATCAAGAGGGAATTTGCTTCTTTGGATGTAGAAGCCAATGGGTCTGATGATGAAAAGTTGTTGGACATCAGGATAATCAAGCAGAATTTCAAGAAGGTGGTGACATGGGATATAGTAAATTATAGTACAATTACAGAAGAGTCATTGGGTAGACTTTCTAAGATGGAAGCTTATATTAGCACTTACAAAATGGCATTGAGGAGATACATCGAAAGGTGATTGACTTTGATAGAGCTATCATGAAAAGGAAACATCGAATCAGCATGACTGGATCTCCACCTAGCATGAATAGTCAATGATGGCAAATTTTGTTTAATGCACTCTTCCAATTCTTGTCTAATGGCATGACCAAATTTGTCCATTGCACTATTTTCTTCATCCGAAGAATTTCCATTAGACTCAATGAATAATACCATATCCTTGCGGACATGTTTCTCTCTATAGTTCAACATCATGATATCTTCAATTTGTACTCCATTGTTAGTAATCCTATAAACACCAGGTTCAATAGCAGCATATAATATTTCATTCATTCGATTATACTCTGTTATCATATGTTTCATCCTGGGTTCTTCTTGTATTCTAATCTGGTTCAGGACACCCCTCCAAGGTAGCCACATATGTGAAAAATCAGTTGCCATATATCCGTTTAATGTCTTGGACCAATCCCTACTTAGCAACATTCCATAATTTACGGGTATATCCACTATTTCAATGTCAATGAATTGGCTTACCCTGGGGTCTGAAGCTAATTGCATCTGAATGTTCATTAGTTCTCCTATCACACTAACCTCAGTGTTATCTAACTGTGTGACAACCTTGGAAGATTTGGTGGGAGTTAGGCTGAGAATTTTACATATCCCTAAGGGCATTACATTGGCTGAGGCACTAGAGTCTACCATGCAATTGTGTATGTTCTTCCCACACAACCTAACAGTTAACAAGAAAGGAGAAGCATCCTTTTTATTAGCATACATTATTACGTTTGTATTGGAAGGGTCCTCAACTTTCTTACTTTTCTCTTTAGGCGGTGAATCTCTATTAGGGATAGCTATATCAACAGCAACCTCATCTGTCATGGATGTATCAAAAGATTTTATAAACGCATTTCTGATCCTTGGAATTTTCAATAGTTCATTCAGAGGTATACTGACCTTAATTTTCGTTATTTCCTCTGACAAGTAGCTCATTAATCTTATTGCCTCTATTGTTTCAGCTTTACTTGTTCGGGTCTTTTCTATTGCTGTTCCACTATTTTCATGATGATTAGCTTTGAGTATAGCAGGATTGTTGCTAGCATTCTAATCTGGGGGTGTATTGAAGTTGTTAGGAGGAATGGAAGTGGTGAAAGGTCCTCCTGGCCTAGTGTTGTTCCTTAAATTGTAGGTGTGGTTTTTATTTATCTATTGAAAGGCCTGCACCTCCTCTGTTTCAGTTAATACTTCATTTTCAGTTTCAAAAGGAAACTGAAAAGCATTTAACACAAAGGCTGATTCAGGATAAAGATTTTCACAAAAGTATGGTTCATCCTCTAACAATTCATCTTCTTTCTCTTCTGTAGTTGCAAAGGTAAAGGTTTCTAAAACTAAAGCTATATCATACCCTGAGGGTACTACCTCATTACCTTTGGGAATGAGAAATTCAGAAGTAGGAGGCTGCACATCTATATTAAAAATGTTGGCGGCCAAATGGAACTGTGGACAGTCAAGCTCAGCATAGGCATTGGTATTGTGAAATCTGCACCAATTTTTAAGTGATGTATTGGTCATTTGGATGCCAACTGTTTATTTTGCATCATGATTATCTATATTCTCAAAAGGAGAAGCTAAGGTACCATTATTTGGTCCAGTGTTCCATGTTTTGGGTGGCTTAGGCTGATTCTGATTTTTGTTATTGTTACCCCAGGCCCTATTGTCTATCACTGGCCCTCTATTTTGCATTAGCTGCCCTTGGTTATGACCCTGATGCTAATTATAGTTTTGGCTTTGATTTGAAAATTGGCCTTGGTTGTTATTTTGGTTATGGCTCTGATTATAGCTCTTATTGTAATGTTGATTTTGATTCAAATTATTGTTCTGATTTTGGCCTTGGTTATAATTCTAATTTTGATTGTATCCCTGGTTGCCTCTTCCATAAAGATTCTCATTTCTTAGTTGTGTCACTTCGGTGGTCAATCTTTTCAAATATGTAGTGATCTGTTTAATTTCTTCCCTTTCCTCTTGTGCTTTTGCTACAGTTGTATCTCTAGGAGGTTAGAAGAAAGGCTGACCATTACTTTGACTGTTATTAGTAGTGTTACCCGTGTAAGGAGCTAGGTTTGGATTGGGGTAGGACTATACACAGGTGTGTAAGAAGGAACTAGATCTAATAATGGAGTGTGATGCATAGGGGCTTCGTTCCATGGTTGTGCCTAATTTTGCATCCCAAGATTTCCTCCATTAACAAATGGACTATAGGTTGTATGCCTCATCTCTTGGTTTACTAAGGCTGCCTCTTTATAGGCATTGGATATTGAATCTATGTCAGGTTTTCTTTTGACAAACATGGCAATTAGAGGATCTAAGGCAGCATAGTACATAGCCAACAAGGTATCATCATCCACGGTGTAAGGGGCTACCAACCTAGAGTATGCCTTTTGAAATCTATCATTGAAATTATCTATCAACTCTCCCTCTCCTCTTTCTATGGTAGCCAACTTGTGATACAAGATGCAAGGATCAATGGGTCCTCTAAATCTAGACAGAAATGCTTCTTCCATAAGTGACCAGGAAGAAATGTAGCCACTGGGTAAGTTTACATACCAGTTAGATGCTTGTTCATTAAAGGTGTAGGGAAACAATCTACACACCACGTCCTCATGTTCTAATCTAGCCCTAAAGCATGCCTCCTTGAATATCCTAATATGGTCTTCTAGATCTTGGTGCAACTGGTATTTAGGACATATCTTTTCTAGATTTTTGGGCATCTCATTATAATCAGGGAACACAATGGGAGAGTTGGTATTAAAATAAGCTATAGTAGGTATCTGTGCTTGACCTAGACCTCTAGGAATACCTAAATTTACTGGTGGGATAGGATCTCTAGGAGGACTAGGACCCCTAGGAGTACCTGAATCAAAATTTAGAGATCTGAATAGTGATATGTCAGGACTCACAATGTTACAGATGTTAAAAGGTGACCCAAGAGGTGTTCCAGATGAACCTCCTGCTTACGATATTTTGTGTGTTGTTCATCCCCTTTTGCATAAAAATGTTAGTATGTTTACAAAGCTTTAAATGATTTATATTATTGCAAGCTTTCTTTCTCTTCAATATTATGAAAACTGTCTACTTTCAACTCAGTTATGCATGCTTTTCAAATATGAGACAATTTCCTTCAAATTTCTACATTTTAATCTAAGTATTTTTAGATGGGTTGGGAAAAGTTAGAAAGATCTAATCTAAACATCATTCAATCTACCAAAGGATCTAATTGTTCTGTTATGCACTTTGTAAATCATACAACAATTTGATCAAATCCATAGACTAAACCTTAAGTGTAAGTTCTGAGCATTTTCACAAACATACACTTAAGATTGCAAGCTCTAAGAGAAAATGTTTCAAACACAATGAAGAGCAAGAAAACACTTAGAAGATAGATGTAGAATTCTAGATTCAATTGTATTAGAAACAGATAGTCATATAAGATTTACAATGTCTGAATGACTCTTAGCTTCATTGATCAAACTATAGAAAACTCACAAGCTTTACAGATACAACAAGGAGGCAGGATGTTCCACACGCTCCTTGTTGCAGACATAGGCGACCTCCTTCTTCTATTTCTAAACTAAGAGGTCCCTCTATTCTAAATGCTGAGATTACAACTGCTAGTTATTCTCTAAAATTTCCTGTGTAGCCCCTGTGTAAAGTTTTACAGTGTCTAGAGGCACAATATATAGACTTGACTATCCTCAATACAGCTCAAAACCCTAGTTAAGCAATTGTTCAAACCTCTGGTTACAACAATAAATGTTGGAGAGCAAGTCTCCCATAATATCTCTGAGCATACATCAAATCTGGGCGAAATATTCCTTTCTTGAAACCCTAGCAGCTCAATAATAACTTCTGTTGTCTATTACAATAATGTCTCCAGCTGCATTTTATCTTCATCAATGAAGGCCTTTGACTTTCTCACCCTTCACTCTTATCCTCCTCTGCTTCTAGGATCTGATTTCCTCCTCTGTGATGTCACTGCCATTAAGTCTTAGCTCCTTCCTCAACTACAAACCTGGTCAGTATGTTCGATGGGTGCCAACTGCAACAACTAATGCACCTCCCACTTGACACCCAGTTGCAGAGTTTACGCGCCACCAACCCCAACTGGCAATTTGGTCTTACACTTAAACCCTCCTCTCTATCAGCAAACTCTCCACTGTCGATGCGGGTCTGAAATTTCCCGCTGATCCCATCTCTTACGCCGATATCGGGTCCTAAAATAGAAAAAAAATGCGTCAAAATGCATGCACAACGTCAAAAAAGATAGGTCAACCATCGTTGACCGAAAAAACATGCATTTTGGCCTCAAAATGCTTCAAAAATTCCATCGCTTTGTTTTCTTGTCCATTTTCTTGTATATCTCATGTTTAATTTCCCATGTATCTTCCAATATACAAGTTGGGTGTGATACATGGGATAAATCGCTTTTAAATCCATTTGGATTATGGCCTGCATGCATAAAGTGATGTATAAAGCATTGTATATAACCCTTGGACTGATCACCATTATAAATGGCAATTTATAACCTATCAAATCCGTAATGTGTCTCTACTTTGTATGTTTTGAAATGTATGTATATCAAATGTATAAAGCGTTGTATATAACCCTTGGACGTATCGCCATTATAAATGGCAATTTATAACCTATCGAATCCGCAATGTGTCTCTGCTTTGTATGTTTCAGAATGTATGTATATTAAAATATACATACAAATCGAAACATACAAAGACTTAACTCCAATTTATAAATGTTTTGGGTCCATCGCATGTATATTCTGATGCGTATTGTACTTGTATCATTCGATATACATTCAGATGTGATACAAGCATTTAATTAGATTTCAATCCTTCTTTGATTCCACATTGTATGTTCTAGAATGCATGCTTCGAAATATACATACAAGCCCTCCTAAAATATACAAGCATTATTTCTCTTTTAATAACCTTTCGCGTCCAGCGCTTGCATGTATGTCATCCTTGTATCTCGCCAATATACAAGCCGGAACATATACAAGGATTTAAGTTTGTTTAATAAACCTTCAGGTCCGGGTTGTATATTGGGCCTTGTATATTGGACATGTATGCTTAACTCGCTTTAATAAGTCTGTCAGGAATGTATATTTGCATTGTATGTAACTCTAACATACAAGCCCGTGGATATACAACAAATTAGCCCTGTTTTATAACTTTTTGGGTTTTGCACATTGTATAAAATGTCTTGTATACTTCCTTGTATGTTGTGACCTGCCAAACATACAAACATTAGATACATGCAATGGAATCCAAACATTTATCCACTTCAACTCTAAGTTATTTCAAGTCCATCTTGCATGTATATTTCAAACCTTTTTTTCTAGGGTATAAGCCAATTACTCTTGATGCTTTTGTAGATTCTGGTTCTTCCAGAAGTTTTGCTAAAACTGGTGCTATACCTCCTGAGTTCTGGAAAGAAAAGTCAGATCTTCCTGCAGGTTATGCTATAAATGGTCATGAATTGAATATGGGCAGATATGCACAAGATGTCCAAATAGAAATACAGGGTAAGCAATTTGTTGTTGATTTTATTGAGTTAGACAGCCTCAGAGAAGATATCTTGCTAGGATATACCTTCCTCACAAAATATCAGCCTTTTGTGTTAAGAACTCATGAAATCACACTCAAACACATAGATGGCCCTGTGAAAATACCCTCTTTAAAGGTTGTAACTCATAAGCTCTCAGATAAAGCTAAGAGACTCAAAGAATCTCTGAAATCTCAAGGACCAAAGCTACCTTTGTTAATGGACCCAGTAAAGGTTAAATTTGAAAGAGATTGTTGTAGCTTGAATCCTTTACAGTTCTGGACAAAGGACCATGAAGAATGTGAAATTAGATTAAAACCAGACTGTCAATCAGTGATTCCTTTTGAGCCTGCATACCTAATGAGTCCCAGTGAAGTAAAGGAAATTGATGAACATTTGAAGGAACTCATAGATGGCAAATTTATCAGAGATAGCAAGAGCCCTTTCAGTTGTCCTGCATTTTTAGTAAATAAAAGAGCTGAGCAGATCAGAGGCAAGAAAAGGTTTTGTAAAAATTATAAACCTTTAAATGATATTATTTTGCCATTTAACTATCCTATTCCATTCAGTACAGATTTAATCATGAGAGCAGCATCAAAGAAAGTCTTCTCCAAGTTTGATTGCAAATCAGGATTTTGGCAAATGAAGGTCAAAGAAGATGACAGGTATAAAACTGCTTTCTCAGTTCCTCAAGGATTATATGAATGGAATGTCATGCCTTTTGGTCTCAAGACTGCTCCTGCTTATTTTCAAAGGCGCATGGATAAAGCTCTAAGAAGTTTGAAGGATTTTTGTTCTGTATACATAGATGATATAATTGTCTATTCTGAAAATGATTCACAGCATTTATAGCATCTTGAAGCCTTGTATAATGCTATTAGGGAAAATGGGATATGTTTGTCTGCTAAAAAGATGGTTATTGGAAAACAAGAAATTGATTTCTTAGGCTTAGTTTTGTCAAATGGCAAGATAAAACTCCAGCCTCATATCTTAAAGCATATTTCAGAATTTCCTGATATCTTGGTTGGCACAAAACAAATCCAAAGGTTTCTTGGTTGTTTAAATTATGTGAGTCCTTTCTACAATGGACTAGCCAAAGACAGAAAGAAGCTTCAGTTGCAACTGAAAGAAGGAGCAGGACCCTGGACTGACGAACTCACTGAAATCATCCAGCGGATAAAACAGAAATGCCAGTACCTCCCTACTTTACATCTCCCAGAAGAAGGATTTGCTTTGCTATTATTTACTGATGCTTCTGATGATGTTTGGGGTGCTGTGCTCTTACAGGAGATTCCTTTGAAAGGAACACAAGTTTGTGGGTATAGGTCTGGAACTTTTACAGACACTGAATGTAGATACACCATCTACGAAAAAGAGATATTGGCTGTTAAAAAAGGAATTGAAAAGTTTAAGATTTTTCTTAAACCTGTGCATTTCATTGTGAAGACAGATAGCCAGCCAATGCGGTCTCTCCTTAGTAAAAAGCCTAACAAAGATATTGTTCATGGCAGGATTGCAAGATGGTACTTAGATTTCATCAGTTATGATTTTGAAATTGAATGGATAAAAGGAGATAATAATCCACTTGCAGATTCTTTAACAAGAGAAATGGCTAAGTTAGCAGAACCTGCTAACATGATGATTGAAATAGGAGATACTATAGTCAGAAATGATGGTGTTGATATTTTCCTCAGTCAAGATGAAGAAGGAAATGACTTGTGGATTCCTCAGCTTCCTCCTGAAATTATTTCTTCTATTTTAGAATGTTATATTTTGAATAAATGGTTGATGGAATTAAGATCTGTTGTCCGAGAACATTACAGTAAAGGTCTCTTGACAAATTCTGAACAGGTTGAATTCTTGACACATTTTGGTTTAGAAGATGCTACAATCTACTTTGCTATCAGAAATAGCATAATGTTTGATATTTGTATCACATCTATGCTTCCAATGAATTGGCCAATCAAGATCAAACGCAATCTTCTTAAGTGTGTTAAGTTTGGGTTTATTAACAGAATTACTCTGTTGCAGACTGAATTTGAAGATTATGCAGATCTCTTTCTGGGATATTATGGCAAGATTCTCCAAGATGATATGAAAGAGTTTTTTAATCTTCTTCAGAGAAATTTTGCTTGGGCCATTGAAGAAGGAATGAGTGGACCTTCTGGTTATCTACAAATGCGGTTCAATTATGCTTTACCTCGCGTAGAGTCCTATCCATTAACCATGGATTGGTTCCCTCAAGCGCATTTGGAAAATACCACAGTTGTTTTATTTCCAGCCTTGATAGCAGCTCGAACAGAAATAGATTTTGCATCTCCTGATCAGATTACTAAGATAATTTATTCATTCCATGAACGAGATGATGATCTTCAGATTGCTTTCCAGCCTCTAAAAATGGATCTTCTTCCACCAACTAATCTTGACTATGACTATGATGAGCCTGACCTACCGCCAGCTCCTCCAATAATTGATTCTTCTGATGATGACAGTAATGGATATCAATCAGATGGTAGCTAGCACATGGGCTTGTCTGTGCCGTGATGTCAGCCACGTTAAGATCTGACAATAGGATGCAACCCTATTTAAAAAGCAAGATCCCCTTAGCTACTTTAGGGTGTAAAGTGGGCCGTTCTTCACATGCGGTGTGCTTCATGTGATTCACTCTTTTCACTGTTGTCTCCACTAACAACAGTTGTAATACGTGTCCATTTTGTATGGTCTTATTTTCCACTAGCAATAGTGTGGGACGCGTGTCTTCTTCGTATGGTCGGAACTCAAAACTGTCATAATCTTTTGGCATCCGACATCTTGTATAAATAAAGGCCCAATGCTCTTCTTTAGGCATTCGGAGTCTGAGAAAAAATTTGTAAGTAGAGTCTTAAGCTTAGAGTCTTGCAAGAGTATGCTCTTGTTCTGCGCTTAGTGCGATCTGAACAATCAGAAATTGTAACAAGTTGTCTGTATAATCATCTGGAGATCAATAAAGAAGGGATTTGAAATTTTGGAATTCCGCTGTACATTACATTGGTATTAGAAGTCAATTTAGTAACATGAGAGAATATCTCACCAAAATCAGCTCCCTCTCTCTGGGAGTAGCCCTTTGCTACCAGTCTAGCCTTGTACTTCTCCAATGACCCGTCTGCTCCAAACTTCTTCTTGAAGACCCACTTACAACCTATTGCTTTTCTTCCTTTGGGCAAATAAACAAGATCTCAGGTATTACAAGAGTCTAAAGAAATCATCTCCTCCTGCATGGCTAGCTACCAAGACTCACTATCATCTCTAGAAATAGCTTCCCTATAGGATCTAGGTTCATCATTAGTACTCAATAAAGCATATACACAATGGAAATCTGGTGGGCTAAACCTGTCAACTAGATTATGTTGTCTTGTGGATCTCCTCAAGGGTAGAGTAAGAGACTCTACTCATTCTTCTGCATGATCATCTACAACAACTTTTTCTATAACTACAGACTCAGCTTCATCAGAACTACTCGAATCTTGTTCTTCTTCTTCACCCCCCAATCCATCATTTTGTTCTTTTTGAGGTACATCTTTCTATTTTAACTTAAAGTGCACTTCCCTTAGCTTTTCATCTTTTTCTTTTGGCTGCTCAGGTTTAGAAATAGCTTTAAGTTCCCTAAAAATTACATCTCTAGAAAAGATAATCTTGTGGGTTAGTGGATTCCAAAGCTTATAACCTTTTACATTATCACCATATCCAATGAATGTACATTTTTCAGCCTTTGGATCCAACTTAAATTGCTTTTTCTTAGGCACATGTACAAAAGCCTCATAGCCAAAAACCCTTAAATGTGAAACAAAAGGTTTTTTACCCATCCACATTTCATAAGGTGTCGAATCAAGAGCCTTACAAGGAGATCTGTTTATCAAGTAGCAAGCAGTATACACAAACTCTACCCAAAAAGATTTATTCAATTGTGCATCACTAAGCATACTTCTGGCCCTTTACATAATTGTTTAGTTCATCCTTTCTACAACACCATTCTACTGTGATGTATACGGAGTTGTCTTTTGTCTGATTATACCTGCATGCTTGCAAAACTCATCAAATTCCTTAGAGAAATATTCCACTCCATTGTAAGATCTTAATATTTTTATCTTTAAACTTGATTGGTTTTCTACTAAGACTTTGAATTCCTTAAACTTAGTGAAAACTTTAGATTTATGCTTCATAAAATAAATGCATGTAAATCTGGATACATTATCAATGAAGGTTACAAAATAATGAGATTTTCTAATAGATTCACTATCCACAGGTCCAAACACATCCATATGAATAATTTCTAACTTCTCTTTTGTTCTATTACATCCTGAAGGAAATAATTTTCTATTTTGTTTACCAAACACACAATGCTCACAGAAATCAAAGTGCTCATTAGAATAAGAGAAATCGTCCAACAATTCTTTATTCTTAATAGTTTTCAACACATTATTTCTTGTGTGACCCAATCTACCATGCCACAACATACATGTATTTTTAGTAGTAGCCTTAGATACATAGGAGGCATTACAAACTGTAGTGGCTTCAAGCTTGAACAGGTTTCCCAATCTCTTTCCCTTTGCTACCACCAAGTTCCCTCTCACCAATCTGCAGCCATGCTTGTCAAATGTCACATCCATTCCCAAATCATTCAACTTTGAAACTAAAATCCAATTTCTAGCTAATCTAGGAACATGCAAAACACCTGGGAGGGTTTTAATCCTCCCATCACTGAAACACAACAATACCTTTCCTTTCCCGACAATGGGATATGAAGAATTGTCACCAAGGTAGATATTACCTCCATCATATTCTTCATATGTGGAGAACCATTCCTTATGCAGGGTCATATGAAATGAGCATTTTGAGTCAACCAACTAGTTTTCATTAGAAAAAACATTACATGTAGAAATTAAAACATCTTCACCTGCATTCGAGGACTTATCTGAAGTACTCTCCCACTATTTCTTGGGGTTTTTGTACTCCTTCTTCACATGTCCCCTTTTACCACAGTTCCAACACTTAACTCTTTTCTTTTCACCAGGAGTCTTAGATCGGCCTTTGGACTTGTCCTTAGCCCCTTTCTGATCTCCTTTAGGTCCTCTTTCCTTAGACCTTCCCCTGACACTAAGAGAATCCCCTAAACTATACGAACTCTTCTTCCTCAATTCATGTGATAGTAACACTAAAACAAGAGCATCCAACTTAGGATCCGCAAGGTTAGCAGTGATAGCAAGGATAACATTCTCCCAAGACTCAGGCAAAGAATAAAGAAGTAAGATAAATTTGTCTTCCTCACTAACCTCAACATCTACTGAATCAAGCTAACTCACTAACAAATTAAAAGAATTTAAATGCTCTGCAACTGATTCACCTTCTTGCATTTTCATGGAAAACAATTTTCTTTTTAAATAAAGTTTATTTACCATACTCTTGGCTTGACAGATCTCACCCAACCGTTTCAACAACTTGTATGCAATCTCTTCCTTTGCAAAATTCAATAGGACAGAGTCTAAATGTTATTACCGTATGGTTCCCCATGCCTTCTTATCCAGTCTATCCCACTCATCTTGAGAGACATCATCGGGTTTCTTCTCTTTTTGAATAGCCAACCATTGGTTTCTTTCTTCCAACAAAGCTTCCATTTTTAGCTTCCACAACTCATACCCCATTCCGTTGAACTTCTCAATGTCCATTCGAGAGTTTGATGCAACGGTGGATGTAGCCATAATAACAATGTGAGATCTTTAAAATAAACACAACCAAATCTCCCACTGTAGCTACAGCTTCTACACTACCACCCAAGAGTCAAAGCTGGTGAGGCTCTGATACCAAATTCTAGAAATGAAAGAAACACTACTTCAATGGAAATCTAATTCAATATAAATTTCTACAATCTTTAACTGTGTGTTATTAATGGAGATTGTAACATAGAAACAAAACTATGCTTTAGAGAAATGCCAACTCAGAAATATGAACACATAACACAATGTTTAACGTGGACAAAACCATTTTGGGTAAAAAACTCCTCACAGGAAAAAGGCCCAATGTTTGTATTAGTTTGAAAATGATTTAGAATACAACAACACTTCAACTCCCTCCAGCAGTCTTCAATCTGACAGCATTCTGGCAGCACCTGAGTACCTAAAATCTGTATTGCAACAAATAATAAATGGAAAATGCTTATAGAAACATTTTCTAACTCATTTTAGGTGTTCACCTTCTCTCTCCTAAGATTCTCCAACCTGTAAATATTAATTACCATCTTACAAGCATCTTACACTTGTCCAAAAATAGTCATGCAAAGGTTGGGGGTCCAAGACTAAATTTGGCCTTTTACAACATCTTATGACATGTCATAACCATCATAGATTCCACAAAAGAGTATCTTTCCAAGATAGGAACCTTGGGCTAAATATAACAAATATACATCTAACATATCTGTCATATGCGTCATAGAATCACAAAATCTTATGACAACTTGCAGCTATCATAGATTCACTCACCATACATTACGACAGTTGTCATACATGCCAAAAACAATATATTCCTCAAGGGAGCATGCCTATCCTCATTTACCATGATTTTTTACATTTGCCAATGGTAAATGTCACTCCATAACTACCATCGGTAACTCTGAAATTACAACTGCCAATGAGACTACCTCATTCCCTTATGGGTAATTACAAATAACAAATAATAAATGGAATAAAATACAATATTAGAATTTACAAGGTTAATGGCACCTTATTCCAACAATTACATTATTTTCTTGGAGGTTTGCAAACAAATGGCTACTGTGAATATTAAATATTAGAATATGAGAAAAAGGGGATATACCTTTTCGTTGTCTCTATCTGGTTATTCTTGTAAAACTAGGGATGCTGCTAAGGGAGCCGAGCATGCATTGGGGGAATTTAACTTTTAGTCTTTGTCATTGAGACCAAACTTTGATAGAAAAAATTATGTGAAGCAAAACTTCCATGTCTTTGGCTCATATCAGCATCACTCTAGCTTGGAAGACTTATGGGAAGATTGTATGGATGATCACGAAGTTTAGAGAAGGAATTGCATGAGACTTACTCTAAGTCAAACTTAGGCTTTTGGTTTATCCATTTATATTCCAGAAAAGGCTGAGGAAGATTCTGAAGTAATTGATGTGGAATACCAAACCCTGCTTTCAAAACCCTTCTCTAAATCAATTTGTTTGAGAAGGAGGTTGTGGATCTAAGAGTTCATTTCACTGCAGTGATTAAAAGAAAAGAGGATTGGCTAGTCAGGAGATGGCGTGGACACGTTGGTTCACCTCATGAGCATAGAAGTTCAAGAGCCACTGGGCAAAAGACCGTGCAAGGTTCTGATACTCAAAGTTCTTCAGGAAGACATGAGGCATCACAATCTGTTTCAAGTTCATGGTGAGAGGCCTAATGATGCTCTCAGATTGAAGTCAGCCTATGAGTTAGATAGTCTCCCTTTATCTACAGTAGGAAAGAAAATGTTCAAGCTAAAGCAGTAGCTGTGAATCCTTATTCCATTTTTGAGCAAATTGTTAATGATGGTTCTTTTCCAACTTTCTTTGAAATTCCCTCTTCCCCTGCTGATGAGGAGGTTCCTACTCTAGTTTCAGTTGAAAACCAAAATAAGTTTGTGTCTAGCAATGTGGATACCAGTGTAGTTACTTCCTCAGCAAGTTGGCTGAAAAAAGGTAGTAGAGAAAAAGAGGAAAAATGTGTCCACCGTAACAAAAGAAGTAGACATAGTTGCGATGCTCTTGTAAAGTACTTTGAAGCCTAAGAAAGCTAGAAGAATGTCTAGAATGGTAAATGATGCTACTTCTTGTCACTAGGTGTTGGAGATTGCTAACTCGATAAAGGACTTGAATGAAAATGATATAACTGAAGGAGATTATAAAATACATCACATTGACTTGGGCCCTTCTACCCTTTAGGGGGATTCATATCATGCAAATTTTTCTGTGAATCCCTTAATTAAAAGAGCTAAGGAAGAAAGAAAAGAGAATATAAAGCTCTAGTCTCAGATTTTGTCTTTGAGCAAATTCATCCAGTCCATAGTAATGCCTACACCTCAAGAAGCATCCATCTTAGAGGTCATTGGAATTGATGCAAGTAATGTCCAGCAAATAAAAAAGAATCAAAATTTTGCCAACGCTATTACTGAGTGGATTGAAAAATTATCTTGTGATATTTTGTTTTTCTTACCAAAATGATACAAAGTTATTCGCAGGTGCATAACAAAACAAAAGAATTAGTTAGTGAACTCCATCAAGTAGAAAAGAGAAAGGGAGTACCTATGTGCTTTTAAAGGAAGTTTCTGAGTTGATAGCTTTAGATCCTACAACACTCATGAAAGAAAACTTGGCTAATGATCCTCACGAAATTGAACCATCTTGGGCTGACTCATTATACTGGAAGTTGAGTATGTGATGCAGGAGCATCCAGGGTGTAAGAGCAATCTTGCATCAACCAAAAAAAAATAAAAAATGTTGTTTCTTTTCAATAAGGGCTAAATTTGGTAGGGCTACTATTTTTAGTAAGTTTGCATTTGTGCACGATTGGATACAAAATCTTACATAGACCTCTAGAATGGTGAATTGAAGCTAATGGTGAAGAAATCACTTCAATATCATTTGTCATTTGTGAGAAATTAAAATTTCAAATTTAAAAAAATCCTATTGAAATATTCAAAGTCAAATTTGAGGCACTTAGAGGCTTCAGATGGGCCCAAAATTTGGAAGTAAACCCAAGCAATCTATCTTTTTGTAACCATCATCTTTTCGAGGGTTTTTCGAAGATGTATTATAATTGAAAATCTGACGATCGGATCAAAAGTTATGGCCTTGTGAAGTTGACTTATTTTTGGAGGGAGATGCAAATTTCAAAATTAAGCTGGCGGCTGTCAAAAAGGGCTATATATGACCATTTTTGGGAACACTTGGGGTAGTAGAGTTAAGGGGGAAAGTGTAGTCAAGAATAGGGGAAAACAAAAACCCTAGTTGATTTGGGGTTACATAAGGCTAAAGATTCCAAAGTCTTGAGAGAGGGAGCTGTAATGTGTTGCAGCCTATAGGGGATTCATCCTCTGATTATATTTGAGCTTTTGTAATGTAATGTTTTGCCCATATTAATAAAATATCATTCTATTTTATGTGTACAATTTATGTTATTGTGTTTTTTATGAGTTACCCTCTTCATCAAGTGGTATCAGAGCAAGGGTTACTGAGTGTGTAGACAGATTGCCAATTGTGAGGAAGTTTGCACTAGGACCTAAGGTTGTGGGTTTGCTGTGAAGATCAAGATGCCTCCATGAACAAATCATATTGGGAGGAATCCTTTGACAGAAGAGGGTTTTAGAGCCCTACAAAGATAAATCGATGCATTGCAAGAGGAGATGCGAAGAGGGTTTGAGCCAAGAACAAGAGAAGAAAGTGAGGATGAAGTAGAAGAGGAGCTATCTGAGGAAGAACAAGAAGCTATGGAAGATCCTACAGAAGTTAGGTTGTTGAGGGCCATTTCTAAGATTGGAAAGAGGCCCAAGATTGAAGTTTCTACATATTGTGGAGATTTGAATCCAGAACATCTTATTGATTGGATCAATGACACTGAGGAATATTTTGATGAAGATGTGGAGGACTTAGATCGAGTCAAGTTTGCAATAACAAAATTGAAGGACCATGCCAGTATTTGGTGGAAGGAGGTCCAGTTAGAGAGGAATAGAAGAGGAAAAGAAAAGATCACTAGATGGGATCGGATGGTGGAGATACTAAAGAAGAAGTTCATTCCTGTGGATTATGAGATGGAGTTGTAGTAGTAGCGAGTAGTAGTTGAGTTCAGTTTAGTTGAGATTGGATCAGAGATCAGTGTGATTGTAATTGAGCATCTGTATGCACATTTTCTAGAAAGCATAATAAACAAGTTCTGTGTTGTGCATCTTTCTGTCATTCGAATTCATTAGGTTTTCTCTGTATAAATTGAATTGCCATTTTGTGGCCAAGATGGATTCTTAATCCATTCCACCGGTTAGATTTCTTCGAAATTGGTGGAATGGCTTAACAGTTCTTTTGTTTTCATTTTGTTCATTTGGTGTCTGCAGGTTCATGTACATGGTGCTGATAGATCCTAGCATCCTCATGTGCTAGGTTAACAGGGTGAAAGGTCTGTAAGATCATCGAAAAAATGGATCTGTGAAGTTACAGAGTTTGCAGTGGATCAAATTGACGAAGAATCGCATTGTTTCACTAAGTATACATTTTGTTTGTATATCACAAATGTAAGTCATGTTCATTTCCTGTGTATTCCCTAGTTGTATGTTCGTGTTTATCTCGCAAGTGAATGTTGCAGTTGTATGTGGCAGATGTACATTGCGAATGTACATTGAGTTAGTTGCAAGGGATGACTGGTAGCAACGGTGGAGGAAATCGGTATCTGCAGGTCACATCATGTATGTATCCATTGGTTGTATCAGGGTGATCAGTACATCAGAGAGAGATGCAGATCGGCGGGAGAATTCTTGAGTAAGCCGATAGGGAATGTTTTGCCGATAGTGAAGAGGTCGGTATGAGATATGTGATCAGAGGAAAGTCATTTTGATCGACCGATGGTATGACGTCTAGCCGATAGGCAAGTAAAACATAGACATACAAGGAGTAATGTAGGCTAGGGTGTTTGGCTCTGCATCACTTGGGTGGTAGTGTGGAAGCTATAGATGTAGTGGGAGATTTGGTTATGTTTATTTTGTAGATCTCATGTTGTTATTATGGTTGCATCCACTATTGCATCAACCTCTCAATGGACATTGAGAAGTTCAATGGAATGGGGTATGAGTTATGGAAGTCAAAAATGGAAGATTTGTTAGAAGAAAGAAACCAGTGGTTGCCTGTTCGAAAAAAGAAGAAACCTAATGATGTCTCTCAAGATGAGTGGGATAGACTAGATATGAGGGCACAAGGAACCATCCTGCTATGTCTTTCAGACTCTATCCTATTGAATGTCGCAAAGGAAGAGACTGTATACAAGTTGCGGAAATGGTTGGATGAGATCTATCAAGCCAAGAGTATGGTAAATAAATTTTATTTAAAAAGAAAATTATTTTCCATGAAAATGTGAGAAGGTGAGTCAGTTGCAGAGCATTTAAATTTTTTTAATTTGTTAGTGAGTCAGCTTGATTTAGTAGATGTTGAGGTTAGTAAGGAGCATAAATGTATCTTACTTCTTTGTTCTTTACTTGAGTCTTGGGAGAATGTTATCCTTGCTATCACTGCTAACCTTGTGGATGTAAAGTTGGATGCTTTGTTTCAGTGCTACTATTAAAGGAATTGAGGAAGAAGAGTTTAGATAGTTTAGGGGATGCTCTCAGTGTCAGGGGATGGTCTAAAGAAAGAGGACCTAAAGGAGATTAGAAAGGGGCTAAGGACAAGTCCAAAGGCCGATCTAAGACTCCTGGTAAAAAGAATAGAGTTAAGTGGTCGAACTGCGGTAAAAGGGGACATGTGAAGAAGGAGTGCAGAAACCCCAAGAAACAGTGGGAGAGTACTTCAGATAAGTCCTTGAATGCAAGTGAATATGGTTTAGTTTTTGCATGTAATGTTGTTTCTGATGAAAACTGGTTGGTTGACTCAGGATGCTCATTTAATATGACCCCGCATAAGGAATGGTTCTCCACATATGAAGAATATGATGGAGGTAATATCTACCTTAGTGACAATTCTTCATATCTGATTGTCGGGAAAGGAAAGGTATTGTTGTGTTTCAGTGCTGGGAGGAT
The DNA here is from genome assembly GCA_027924645.1 of Cunninghamia lanceolata. Taxonomy (NCBI): domain Eukaryota; kingdom Viridiplantae; phylum Streptophyta; class Pinopsida; order Cupressales; family Cupressaceae; genus Cunninghamia; species Cunninghamia lanceolata. The sequence continues at coordinate 3,407,239 of BSBN01000665.1, forward strand.
TAAAACCCTCCCAGGTGTTTTGCATGTTCCTGGATTAACTGGAAATCTGATTTCAGTTTCAAAGTTGAATGATTTGGTAATGCATGTGACATTTCACAAGCATGGCTACGGATTGGTGAGAGGGAACTTAGTGGTAGAAAAGGGAAAGAGATTGGGAAACCTGTTCAACCTTGAAGCCACTACAGTTTGTAATTCCTCCTATGTATTTGAGGCTACTTGTAAAAATACATGTATGTTGTGGCACTGTAGATATGGCCACACAAGTAATAATGTATTGAAAACTATTAAGAATAAAGAATTGTTGGACGGTTTCTCTTATTTTTAAGAGCACATTGATTTCTGTGAGTATTGTGTGTTTTGTAAACAAAAAAAAAATCATTTCCTTCAAGAAGCAACAAAGCAAAAGAGAAGTTAGAAATTATTCATACGGATGTGTTTTGACCAGTGGATAATGAATCTATTAGAAAATCTCATTATTTTGTAACCTTCATTGATGATGTATCTAGATTTACATGGATTTATTTTATGAAGCATAAATCTAAAGTTTTCACTAAGTTTAATGAATCCAAAGTCTTAGTAGAGAACCAATCATGTTTAAAGATAAAAATATTAAGATTTGACAATGGAGGGGAATATTTCTCAAATTAATTTGAAGAGTTTTGCAAGCATGCATGTATAATTCGACAAATGACAACTCTGTATACACCATAGTAGAATGGTGTTGTAGAAAGGATGAACTGAACAATTATGGAAAGGGCTAGAAGTATGCTTAGTGATGCATAGTTGGATAAATGCTTTTGGGTAAAGGTTGTGTACACTACTTGCTACTTGATAAACAAATCTCCTTCTAAGGCTCTTGATTTAACACCTTATGAAGTGTGGACATGTAAGAAACTTTTTGTTTCACATTTAAGGGTTTTTGGCTGTGAGGCTTTTGTTCATGTGCCTAAGGAAAAGTGATCTAAGTTGGATCCAAAGGCTAAAAAATGTACATTCATTGGATATGGTGATAATGTAAAAGGTTATAAGCTTTGGAATCCACTAACTCAGAAGATTATCTTTTCTAGAGATGTAATTTTTAGGTAACTTAGAGCTATTTCTGAACCTGAGCAACCAAAAGAAAAAGATGAAAAGGTAAAGAGAGTGCACTTTGAGTTAGAGTAGCAAGATGCACCTCAAGAAGAACAGAATGATGGATTTGGGGGTGAAGAAGAAGAAGAAGATTCTAGTAGTTCTGATGAAGATGAATCTTTAGTTATAGAAGAAGTTGTTGCAGATGATCATGCAGAAGAATGAATAGAATCTCTTACTCCACCCTTGAGAAGATCCACAAGACAACATAATCCAGTTGACAGGTATAGCCCACTAGATTTCCTTTATGTATATGCTTTATTGAGTACTAATGATTAATCTAGATCCTACAGGGAAGCTATTTCTGTAGATGATAGTGAGTCTTGGCAGCTAGCCATGCAGGAGGAGATGATGGATTTAGACTCTTGTAATACCTGGGATCTTGTTCATTTGCTCAAAGGAAGAGAGGCCATAGGTTGTAAGTGGGTCTTCAAGAAGAAGTTTGGAGCAGACGGATCATTGGAGAAGTACAAGGCTAGACCGGTAGCCAAGGGCTACTCCCAGAGAGAGGGAGTTGATTTTGGTGAGATATTCTCTCATGTTGCTAAATTGACTTCTATTAGATTTCTCTTATCCATTGCTGTAGCTTATGATTGGGAGATTGAGCAAATTGATGTTAAGATTGTGTTCTTGCATGGAGATCTTGAAGAAGAAATTTATATGCAACAACCTACAAGTTTTGAGGTAAAAGGAAAAGAACATTGGGTTTGTAGGTTAAAGAGGTCTCTCTATGGTCTGAAATAGTCCCCCATAATGTTGTATCAAAAGTTTGACTCATTTGTTTTAAAATTGGGTTTTGTTAGAAGTGAGGAGAATCATTGTGTTTACATTCATTGTGTTGATGATTCTATACTGGTTAATGGTTTGTATGTTGATGACATGTTTTTCAGCAATACTAAGGGTATGGTCAGTGAGCTTAAAGCCCAACTTTCAAGTGCATTTGAGATGAAGGATCTTGGTCCTGCAAGGTATATTCTAGGAATGGACATCAAGAGGGACAGAGTTAACAAATAGCTTTGGTTGACACAAAGTAAGCATGTGAATACTATTGTGCAAAGGCTTAGTTTGCAAAACTGTAACCCAGTTAGAGTTCCTTTACCAATTGGTACTAAGATTTCATTAGATATGTGTCCAAAGACTGAGGATGATGTTGAGGATATGTTTAATGTGTCATATGCTAGTTTTTTAGGGAGTTTGATGTATGTAATAGTTTGCACTAGACCAGATATTGCCCAAGCAATGGGAGTTTTGAGCAGATTTATGTCTAACCCTGGTAGACAACATTGGAACTATGAGAAGAGAGTGTTTAAATATCTTACAGGTACTCTTGACCATTGTTTGGTCTATTCTAGTACTGATAGTGCTGATAAATATTTGGACATACAGGGTTTTGTTGATACAAATTGGGTAGGTGACTTAGATAATCAAAGGTCCACTAGTGGCTATGTGTTTACTCTATTGGAGGTACAGTGATTTGGATGAGTAAGAGGCAGCCCACAATTGCCTTGTCCACCATATAAGAAGAGTATATGGATGCTACTCATGTCTCTAAGGAGGTAGTTTGGTTGAGGAGACTGTGTACAGGTATTGGTTTTGATTGTAGGATCATTCAGATTGGTTGTGATAGCCAAAGTGCTATTTGTTTGGCCAAGAATCCCATGTATCATGCTCAGACTAAGCATGCTGATGTTTAGTATCACTCTATTTGAGAATAGGTTACAAATGGAGAGATTGAGCTAAAGAAGATAGACACTCAAGAGAATGTTGCAGATTCTTTGACTAAGCTTGTGAGCACAAAGAAGTTTGTGTGGTGCAGAGAAGCCATGGGCCTTGTTTCTAGTGCTTGATTGTTTTATTTGTTTTCCTGTGGGTTGATTTACAATGTACAATGTCAAGTGGGAGAATTTTTGAATAACGTGCCATTAATCTTGTAAATTCTAATATTGTATTTTATTCCATTTATTATTTGTTATTTGTAATTACCCATAAGGGAATGAGGTAGTCTCATTAACAGTTGTAATTTTGGATTTACCAATGGCAGTTACGGAGTGACATTTACGGTTGGCAAATGTAAAAACTCATGGTAAATGAGGATAGGTGTGCTCTTTTGAAGAATATACTATTTTTGGCATGTATGACAATTGTCATAATGCTTGGTGAGTGAATCTATGACAGTTGCAAGTTGTCATAAGATTCTGTGATTCTATGACGCATATAACGGATATGTTAGTTGTATATTTGCTATATTTAGCCCAAGGTTCCTATCTTGTAAAGATACTCTTTTGTGGAATCTATGATGGTTATGACGCATCATAAGATGTTGTAAAAGGCTAGATTTAGTCTTGGGCCCCCAACGTTTGCATGGTTATTTTTGGACAAGTGTAGGATGCTTGTAAGATGGTAATTAATATTTACAGGTTGGAGAATCTTAGGAGAGAGAAGGTGAATGCCTAAGATGATTTCAAAAATATTTCTATAACTATTTTCCATGTATTAGTTGCTACAATACAGATTTTAGGTACTCGGGTGCTGCCAGAATGCTGTCAGATTGAAGACTAGTGGAGAGAGTTGAAGTGTTGTTTTATTGTAAATCATTTTCAGATTAATACAAACATTGGTCCTCTTTCCTGTGTGGAGTTTTTAACCTGAAAGGGTTTTCTCCACATTAAACATTATGTTATGTGTTCATATTTTTGATTTTGCATTTTTGTGAAGCATAGTTTTGTTTTTGTGTTACATTGTCCATTAACAACACACAGTTAAAGATTGCAGAAATTTATATTGAATCAGATTTCTATTCAAGTAGTGTTAATTTTATTTCTAACATTTGGTATCAAAGCTTGGCTAGCTTTGACTCTTGGATGGTAGTGTGGAAGCTATAGCAATAGTGGGAGATTTGGTTGTGTTTATTTTGTAGATCTCATGTTGTTATTATGGCTGCATCCACTATTGCAACAACCTCTCAAATGGACATTGAGAAGTTCAACAGAATGGGGTATGAGTTGTGGAAGCTAAAAATGGAATTTGTTGGAAGAAAGAAACCAATGGTTGTCTGATTAAAAAGAGAAGAAACTTGATGATGTCTCTCAAGATGAGTGGGATAGACTGGATAAGAAGGTATGGGAAACCATCCAGTTGTGTTGTTCAGACTCTGTCCTGTTGAATGTTGGAAAGGAAGACACTGAATACAAGTTGTGGAAATGGTTGGGTGAGATCTATCAAGCCAAGAGTACGGTAAATAAACTTTATTTAAAAAGAAAATTGTTTTCCATGAAAATGCGAGAAGGTGAATCAGTTGCAGAGCATTTAAATTTTTTTAATTTGTTAGTGAGTCAGCTTGATTCAGTAGATGTTGAGGTTAGTGAGGAAGATAAATGTATCTTACTTCTTTGTTCTTTACCTAAGTCTTGGGAGAATTTTATCCTTGCTATCACTACTAACCTTGCAGATCTGACGTTGGATGCTCTTGTTTCAGTGCTACTGTCACAGGAATTCAGGAAGAAGAGTTTAAATAGTTCAGGGGATGCTCTCAGTGTCAGGGGAAGGACTAAGGAAAGAGGACCTAAAGGACATCAGAAAGGGGCTAAGGACAACTCCAAAGGTTGGTCTAAGACTCCTGGTAAGAATAACAGAGTTAAGTGTTGGAACTATGGTAAAAGGGGATATGTGAAGGAGTGTAGAAACCCCAAGAAATAGTTAGAGAGTACGTCAGATAAGTCCTCGAATGCAGGTGAAGATGTTTTACTTTCTGCATGTAATGTTGTTTCTGATGAAAACTGGTTGGTTGACTCAGGATGCTCATTTCATATGACCCCGCATAAGGAATAGTTCTCCACATATAAAGAATATGATGGAGGTAATATCTACCTTGGTGACAATTCTTCATATCTGATTGTCGGTAAAGGAAATGTATTGTTGTGTTTTAGTGATGGGAGGATTAAAACCCTCCCAGATGTTTTGCATGTTCCTAGATTAGCTAGAAATCTAATTTTAGTTTCAAAGTTGAATGATTTGGGAATGCATGTGACATTTCATAAGGACGGTTGCAGATTGGTGAGAGGGAACTTGGTGGTAGAAAAGGGAAAGAGATTGCAAAATCTATTCAAGCTTGAAGCCACTACAGTTTGTAATGCCTCCTATGTATCTAAGGCTACTACTGAAAATACATGTATGTTGTGGCACGGTAGATATGGCCACATAAGTAATAATGTATTGAAAACTATTAAGAATAAAGAATTGTTGGATGGTTTCTCTTATTCTAATGAGCACTTTGATTTTTGTGAGCATTGTGTGTTTGGTAAACAAAACAGAAAATCATTTCCTTCAAGAAGCAATAGAGCAAAAGAGAAGTTAGAAATTATTCATACGGATGTGTTTGGACCTGTGGATAATGAATTTATCAGAAAATCTCATTATTTTGTAACCTTCATTGATGATGTATCGAGATTTAAATGGAGAGATTGAGCTAAAGAAGATAGACACTCAAGAGAATGTTGCAGTTTCTTTGACTAAGCCTGTGAGCACAAAGAAGTTTGTGTGGTGCAGAGAGGCCATGGGCCTTGTTTCTAGTGCTTGATTATTTCATTTGTTTTCCTATGGGTTGATTTATAATGTATAATGTCAAGTGAGAGATTGTTGGAATAAGGTACCATTAACCTTGTAAATTCTAATATTGTATTTTATTCCATTTATTATTTGTTATTTGTAATTACCCATAAGGGAATGAGGTAGTGTCATTGACAGTTATAATTTTAGAGTTACTGGCGGCAGTTATGGAGTGAGATTTATGGTTGGCGAATGTAATAAATTATGGTAAATAAGGATAGGCATGCTCCTTTGAGGAATATACTATTTTTTGCATGTATGACAACTTTCATAATGTTTGGTGAGTGAATCTATGACAGCTGCAAGTTGTCATAAGATTCTGTGATTCTATAACGCATATGACAGATATGTTAATTGTATATTTTCTATATTTAGCCCTAGGTTCCTATCTTGGAAAGATAATCTTTTATGGAATCTATGACAGTTATGATGCATCATTAGATGTTGTAAAAGGCCAGATTTAGTCTTGGGTCCCCAACCTTTGCATGGCTATTTTTTGACAAGTGTAAGATGCTTGTAAGATGGTAATTAATGTTTATAGGTTGGAGAATCTTAGGAGAGAGAAGGTGAACAACTTAAATGAGTTAGAAAATGTTTCTATAAGTATTTTCCATGTATTAGGTGCTGCAATATAGATTTTAGGTACTCAGGTGCTGCCGGAATGCTGTCAGATTGAAGACTGGTGGAGAGAGTTGAAGTGTTGTTGTATTGTATATCATTTTTAGATTAATACAAACATTGGATCTCTTTCCTATGTGGAGTTTTTTACCTGAAAGGGTTTTCTCCACGTTAAACATTGTGTTATTTGTTCATATTTCTGATTTTACATTTCTGTGAAGCATACTTTTGTTTCTGTGTTACAATCTCCATTAATAACACAGTTAAAGATTGCAAAAATTTATATTGAATTAGATTTCCATTGAAGTAGTGTTGCTTTCATTTCTAATAGTAATCACTAGGATACTGGGGCAACTTGGTTGGAGCCAACTCATAACCTCCCAATCTCAGGTAGGTGAATCTATCAAACTGGATATAAAAACTTCCAAATTAAATAACCATAGAAGTAGCATCAGGAGAAATCCTAAGTTTAGGATTACCATTTAATTTTTTTTACCAAAAACATCAAAAAGGCATCATTAACCTGATAGTAATCCTTCATTCCAACATCCTTTGTGAACTGGGGAAAATAGGTATACGCAGGTGTATCTAGGGTTAAAGACCCATGTGGCCTCAACCCAACCTAGACAACCTCTTGACTGGCTAGAATGTATATCAAATATGAACACATGTGAAATACAGAAGTCTCATGAAATCTAACCAATTGTTCATTTAGGTGATAACTTATCATTTCTGTCCAATTAATAAAATGACCCTCACTGCATATTAACAAGATGAAACGACACCTCCAAAATTCAAAAGAGCTTGCATTTTCACTATCAACCACCTGATGCAGCAAGGTAACAATGTCTGAAATTTCATATTTAAAGTGGGCTCTTTTAAGTGTAGAGGGTAGTTGTGACTTACTTCATTTCTCTAATTTCAGCCAATTTTGTGCAGTGGAATTTTTGCACCAGTCCTCATTTTCTTTGAAGAACTCCACTCTAAGAGCTATAGATATATCTTCAGAATTCTCTCTTCTTAGAATCCTTAATGCTCAAGAGATGACTTCAAAATCAATCTTCACAATCACCAACCCATCCTTTGTCTTGATCTTGAGAGTTTCAAGGTCATATCTCTCTACACATGCAATAACCAATTCTACGCATTGCATAGAAGAAGGAAAACCTATAGCTTGTGCCAAGCCACTCTATAGAATCTTCTCTGTGAAGGGTGACCTATCTTCCTATAACAGATGGGACCAAAATTTGGCTAAGTCAATATGCCCAAGCTCTATGTCTTTCACATTAGACCACCTATTTTTAATTCTAGAGTGAGGGGAGACGCCCTAAATTCATGCTAGGGAAACTCGGCCTGAATTGATGAATGTAGTTTATGAATGTTTCTCTGGAGAGTGATTTAGTCCTCTCCCATGGGCTGTGCATTCGGCCATACTTGGCCATGAATGTTGTCGACATATCGTGTATAGTTCAGTGCCAGGCCTACAAAATACCCAGAATGGTGTATAGTGCCACTAACTTCCCTCCTTTCTCAAGTACAGATTTCCATTACCCAGAATGGATGACATAATGGATTGTTTGAGTGGAGCCAAGTACTTTATGAAGATTGATCTGAAGAGTGGGTATCAATAGATTCGAATCAGAGAAGTAGCTGAGTGGAACATAGCCTTCAAAACAAAGGAAGGTTTGTATGAGTGGTTAGTCATGCCATTTGGGCTAACCAATGCACTGAGCACATTCATGTGGCTCATGGACGAGGTACTGAAAGAATTTTTGGGAAGTTTTATTATTTTTTATTTAGATGACATTTTAATTTTTAGTAAGACTTGGGATGAGCATTTGATGCATATCAGAAGAGTTTTAGAGAAGTTGAGGGAGGAGAAGTTCATGATCAATCTCAAGAAATGTAGTTTTGCAAAGAAGGAGTTGGTATACTTGGGATTTGTTGTCTCAGAGGAAGGTCTTAAGATGGACCCAAAGAAGGTGAGGGCTATCATTGAATGGCCTACGCTAAGAGTGCTTTCGAGGTAAGATCTTCTCATGGTTTGGTAAGTTTTTACATAAAGTTTATCAGGAATTTTAGTAGCATTTGTGTACCCCTAACTGAGACAATGAGAGGAGATACAAAAGAGTTTAGATGGACTAAAGGAGAAGACAAGAGCTTTGATACATTGAAGCAGAAAGTCATAGAACAACATGTTTTTTCAATTCCAGATTTCAATAAGGTATTTCAGGTATATTGTGATGCTAGTGGTAGTCGTATAAGAGTTATTTTGAGTCAAGAAGGTAAGCACATTGACTATTTTATTGAGAAGCTTAATGATGCCAAGAAAAAGTATTATGTTTATGATTAGGAGTTTTATGCAAGAGTTTAGGATTTGAAGAAATGGAGACATTATTTGTTGCCAAAAGAGATTATTTTATATACTGATCATTAGGCTTTGCAATATCTTAGTAGTCAAGGAAAGTTGAACCAAAGGCACTTAAAATGGGTTGAGTTTTTGTAGAGTTATACTTTTGTTTTGAAGCATAGGAGTGGGAAGTCCAATAGAGTTGTAGATGTCTTGAGTAGAAGGCAAAATTTGTTGATAGAAATGATGATAAAGGTTGTTGGGTTTGATAAGCTCAAAAGTTTGTACCCTGAAGATCCAAATTTTGCAGAGGCCTGGAAAGCTTGTCTGGAACCTATTACTTTGGATAGGACAAAATGGTTGGATTTCATAATCCAAGATGGGATGTTGTTAAGAGGAAGCCAGTTGTGCATTCTGAGGAATTCCATGAGAGAGAACCTAATTAAGGAGAAGTATAGTGGAGGATTAGCTGGATACTTTAGTCAAGATAAGACCATTGCTATTGTTGGTGAACATTATTATTGGCCACAATTGTAGCAAGAATTGAAGAAATTTGTGCAGAGTTGCAGAGTGTGTCAGATGGCAAAAGGAGCAACTTAGAATATAGGGCTATATCAGTCATTACCTGTGCTAGAGAAGCCATGAGACGATATTAGTATGGATTTTATTCTTGGTTTGCAAAGGACACAGAGAGGACATGATTCCATTATTGTGGTGGTGGATAGATTCTCAAAGATGGCCTATTTATTCCTTGAAAGAAGACTAATGATGTTGTTCATATTGCAGAGTTATTTTTCAGGGAAGTGGTGAGACTACATGGTCTACCTAAGAGTATAGTTTCATAGACTGATGGAAATACATAAGTGGTGAATAGGAGTTTTGGTGACTTGCTACGATGCTTAGTAGGAGATAAGCCCAAGGGATGGGATTTGATTTTACCACAGGCCTAATTTACTTACAACAATTCTGTCAATAGGAGCATAGGTAAATCTCCATTCCAGGTTGTATGGGAGTAGCCCAAAAACTGCTACTGAATTGAGGAGGATGGACAAGGGGGAGAAGAGTAGTGCCAAAGCTGAAGACTTTGTAGAACACATGAAGAATTTGCATGAAGAGGTGAAAAAGCACATTAATAAGATGAATATTTAGTACAAGGCTAAGGTGGATTAGAAGAGGAGATATAAGGAATTCCACATAGGAGATTAAGTCATGGTTCACTTGAGAAAAGAAAGGTTCCCAATTGGAACATACAATAAGCTGAAAATGAAGAAATTTGGACCATGTAAAATTTTGAAGAAATATGATTTAGGGAATGCATATGAGGTAGAGCTAACGAGTGAGATCAACATTTCCCCTATTTTCAACATTGTTGATTTATCAGAATATCATGAAGGTGGAATAGAGGATGGACCAACAAAAGAATAGTGGAGTATTCTGGCATCTAGTTCAATGGAGGAGATAGAAGTAATTTTGGATAGCCGTGCGGGTAAGAGTACAAGAAACAATTAGTATATAGAATACTTGGTGAAATAGAAAGGAAGGCTTGTTGAAGATTCATCATGGTTATCTGAGACTAAGGTTAACCATTTTGGTTTCCCTCTAACTCATGAAAAGTGACAGGGTCACTTTTTAAATTACCCCGGGTGTCTGATGCAAGAGCATCCAGGGTATAAGAGCAATCTTGGATCAACAAAAAAAAATGTTATTTCTTTTCAATAAGGGCTAAATTTGGCAGGGTTACTATTTTTAGTAAGTTTGCATTTTTGCATAGTTGCATACAAAATCTTTCATAGACCTCTAGAATGATGAATTGAAGCTAATGGTGAAGAAATCACTTCAATATCATTTGTCACTTGTCAGATATTAAAATTTCAAATTCCAAAAAATCCTATTGAAATATTCAAAGTCAAATTTGAGGCACTTAGAGGCTCTGGATGGGCCTAAAATTTGGTAGGAAACCCAAGCAATCTATCTTTTTCTAACCATCGTCTTTTCGAGGGTTTTCCAAAAAGGTATTATAATTGAAAATCCAACAGTTGGATCAAAAGTTATGGCCCCGCGAAGTTGACCTATTTTTGGAGGGAGATGCAAATTTTGAAATTAAGCTAGTGGCCACCAAAAACAACTATATATGACCACTTTTGGGAACCCTTGGGGTAGTATAATTAAGGGGGAAAGTGTAGAGTCAGGAATAGGGGGGAAAATAGAAACCCTAGTTGATTTGGGTTTACATAAGGCTGAAGATTCCAGAGTCTTGAGAGAGGGAGCTGTAATGTGTTACAGCCTGTAGGGGATTCATTCTTTGATTGTATTTGAGATTTTGTAATGTAATGTTTTTCCCATATTAATAAAATATCATTCTATTTTCTCTATGCAATTTCTGTTATTGTGTGTTTTATGAGTTACCCCCTTCATTAGTATGTATAATAATCTTATTAAGCAAATTAATAAGGCTTTATAGGATTATCTGGATTTAATGATTGGTATTCAAAGGGATTACTAGACACTGTAAGTGAGTATTCTAGATGAATTTGTTGAAAATCTACGGGACCCTAAAGAAATCAACAAAGAAGTCAAGGAGATGCTTTATAATGAACTCGTTGAACCTGAAGTGTTTTTGGAGAATCACTGGGTAAAATGGGCTTGATATAGGTTTATCTCAAAGGTTTTAGAATCAGAGATCAAATGATTCAGGAAACTATGATAGGGATAATCAAGACTTTGGCTAAATTTAGAACTAGACTACAGATCACTACCACTCCAAGAAGCAAAGGCATCACTACTGTTATAACTAAGTATCAAGAGTATAAGTTGAAGATAAAGATGTGAGAAAATATGCTAGAATATCAAGCCGTAGAAAGCATCGAAGATTTGAAAGAAGATGTTGGGGTGGCAAACTAGTTTATTGTTGTTTTATGATTTTCTTAATATTTGGCTCAAAAACATATGTTTAAAACTTTATTATTTTATAACGATTGTCTTCAAGACATCATTCCTCTACAAGATAGTTACAATATGGACTCTATAAATATAGATAATGGGGCGTAGTAAAGCTCTCTCTCTCTCTCTCTCTCTCTTTTTGGGTGAACTTTGCTTTTCTCATAAAAAGTTAGAAACTCTGTTATACTTTTATTTTGAGTTATTTCAATATAGAAAGGCCATATGGTGTAGTTCGAGAGAAGTCATATACTTTGTGTTATGGTGGTTGAATGTTGTTCATATTTTGTTGAATATAGTGCCAGTGACTTCTTTATCTGTATTGGAATACCGGATGCTTTATTCTGCTTCATTGCTATGAGATGTTTGTCTTTGAATAGATATTTTGTGGTGATAGATTTATAATTCATTTTTCAGCATTGTGGTTAATTTGAAGTCTTTGAACTTCTTTAATTTTAATTATTGATGAAGTATGGTTTGCCTTTCAAAGCTTTCTGGTTAAAAGAATATATATATATATATATATATATATATATATATATATATATATATATATATATATATATATATTCATTGAATATTTTTGAAGGTAGCTGCCACCTTGTTAAACAAGTAGAGAACCTATTATTAGATATTATAATAACTAGTTCAACTGTGGATACATTTGTCACTTTGTGGGTGTAAGAAAATAGAGTTAGGTGACAAATCTGTATACCAACAGTATGCTAGGCTCACACCCACATCATCGATGTTAGAAATGGGTACTCCATCATATCCCTCATCATCTAGATCACTCAATGCAACATCAAAACTGGTGGGTTAGGCCTCGTCTCTAGGCCTCACTACTCTACGAGCTAAGCATACATAGGTCGGTCGAGTGACAAGAACTCTTTACACATGTCTAAACTTCCTCATCACTTGACCATAGTAAAAAGGCACAATGATGTGATCAAAGTGAATAGCTAGAAGCTAATTATGTTGCATCCTCACCAGCTATTGAATCTCACCCACCCATGCTCTACAACCTCTATACAGTCTCGACATGATATCATCATGCTCCAACTATCAAATATCACTCTCCAATATAATAAATCACCACGCCTCGACTCCCTCCTTAGTGCATAGGCATGTGTTCGTGGACATTGTCTAGATAGGCTCTATTGGGAACCCCATTGGCATCATGCATATGATATTCCCAAATGCCCACACCTAAAGAAGTGTGTAGGTCATCGAGCTATGTGCTTGATGATGTACATAACACCTAAATCATGGTATAAGTGAGCTAACATACTCCATCCCTATGGGTATACTCTCCTCTACTCCTCCATCACTTTGATAGTATGTACAAGTCCTACACAAAGGTGAGCGCCGTATCCATCCTGTATAACCATGAGTGTGATGGTAGTGATCAAGATGCAATGTAAACCTGGTGTGACTACAACACTCTTTTTTTACCAAGATATATGAATCCACCCTATGGTACTCAAGAGCATAATGTGAGCCATTTCCTTGGTGCAACAAGAGTTAGTTTGGCAATATTTTCTTATGTTTTGACTTGATTTTGCTAACCCTTCGCTCAACCCGATGTGATTTTGAGCATGAAATAGTAGTTTTCATCTTATGAATTGTTTCTAATTTTTGTTTCATATTTTAGCACACAAAATATGTATATATAGATACATACATATGTGTATATATGTATATGTATGTATCTTTACATATATACATACATACATACATGATGTAACACCCAGTTCTGAATTCACCCTAAAAACTAAGTTTTAACCAAAGGTAATATTTTTTTTTTGAAAATTTAAAACAAAAAAGTAATTTGTTTCCAATTCTTATAACCAAGAAGAACATCCATCAACAAAACAATAATCATGAATATATATCTTACAGCAAAAGGAAATAATCATCCATAACATTTAAACAATATGTTGTTAAAAATTACTTAGAACAAATCCAAATAGGGACTTACCAATGTCACTGCATCTTGATTGTCAACCATCCAAATTCAAGTCTCGGCAATCCTCAAGAATTAAGAAGAGAAAGTATCTTCAAGGAGCTTAACCTCCAACCACAGATCGTCGGTCTCCCACACTCCTTCCTAATCGGAAGTGGCCCTACCCTACTCAAGAGGATAGACTTAGGATAACCAATGGTGTTTACCATCTGAGATCTGGTGTTGTGACCTACATGACTTGTTATTATGCAATCCCCTAGATACCCTCTAGTCAAGCATGACCATTCCACAAGTTATGCCATCAAGTCACAGTGAACAATCAATGCACTCGAGGATCATGCATTACCTTGGCCAAAGGATTTAAATATAATTAGCATTGTATCAATGCATGAATTAAGTTCACCCACCCCACTCGACTCAAATTATTCGCAATCCTACAGTTACCTATTTATAAGTTCTATGTAACAACCTCGATAAACTCAAGGTGTTTGAAATTTATCATGCATTATCGCATGGCATTGAGGTTTACTCTTTCTCTAAGCTCATGGAAACCTCTCCGTCTTCACAAAAAAAGAATGGTTTCCTAGCGCATTGATTATTCGGATAACGTTTTACGTTGTTACAATGATCTCTAAGTTTAGCCCATTGTTTAAATTGTCCACTCTTCAGTAGACACTAAACCCAACTTTGTTGTTTTCACAAAGAAATTACTATAAACCAATTTATAGAACATAAATATTCGAAGTCCCAAAGTTTAAAATAAACATTCTAAGGAATCTTCTTCGAATGTCGATTCTTTGACATAGCTTCAACTTTGCCATTTTGGAAGGGTTTCTCTAAAAGTCAATTTAAAGAACACAATGTTTGAAAACCCTATGTTGAAATTTAACACTCACAATGTACTACTTCGACGTGTCAAAATCTTCGTCATACAATAATATTGTTGATCTATACATTGGAAAACCTTGTCATATCATTTCTTCTAACAAATTAGATTGCATGTAAGTCTAAGCTTGAGACTTGACAAAAGACTCATTACTTGTTGTAAAAAATTCATAATAATAATTGGTATAACAAAAAAGTCTTTTATCTGAAAAACAATAGTTTAAATACTTCAATAGCAAAAGTATTACCTTCAAAAGCATATAATCTAAATCTTGTTATTATTCACAGCTAGTTAGCAACTTCTCCATGGTCAACCGACTAGTTTTAACTTAGAAAGAGAGGATGATTGAAAAGACTTTCATGTAACAACCTACACCTCTCCACTAATAATAATCCTTTGACGACGGTTGACACAATCAAGTCTTTTATTCTAATACTCACTGACCTTGAAAGTTGACAGAGCTAAGGTATTGTATTCGTCTGTTCAAAGGGATCTTATTCTCTATCAACTAATGTTTTGCCACTGCGGCTTATATTGGCTAAGAGATGATTTGCGTCCAACTCATACTCAGATTTGTACCCTACATTAACTACAAACCTTCTAAAGTAAAATATTGGATTCATAATTATTCTTGACCTTCATTAGACATACAATAAACTATGGTTTTTACACCTTTGGTGCGGTATAGTACAGTGTAGCAGATATAAACAATGCTTTCATTTTAATGATGACAACTCACACAGGCTATAGCTATTAATAAATAATACTTTGTATCTTCAAACACAATCTATGTTCCATCACAAATGCTTGTGATAACATCACTCATAACAAGGAAACTATGATTGCGTAGCAAAGTGAGAAAGAGAACCTGTCATTAGTCTCTTGAGTTCGCTTCAAACTGGTCTAGGCACTTGCTATTCTCTCATCCATTGCCCTTGAAGCTCCTTTCTCAGACTCATTTTACTTCACCTTCCCCCTTCCCAAAAACTAACTCTTCCTCCCCTTTATTCCATCTAACCATGAAGGATAAGTCTCTCCTCCACTTACAAGACCATGCCTGAAGATAAGGGAATCTAACTGATTATCCAAAAATGTTTTCCTCTAAATGCAACCACAACCAGATAATGGTTTTTGCCAATCCACTTCCCTGTGATTATTCTTCATAGTGGAGTTCCATGTTTGGCAAGGTGGTGGGTACCAGACTTAACAACCCATCCACTACTCAAGAATAAAGGCTTCATTCCCCATTGAATTCGCAACTACATAGAAAAGTGGAGTGCAATCTCTTGTGGGGTGGTAGTTTTAGTTGAATAAGATGTTCCACTACTCATAACCATTCATGAGTATAAAAAAAATGTATAATTAAAAGAAATGGATAAGCTGACAACCCACTCATAAGGGTTAAAGCTTAAAAGGAAATATATTGTTTCAAAATACAAGACATCATAAATAAAGACTTGAGTGAACTCCTTGAACTATTGCTTGATTACTAACATCGTAAAAGAATAAAGAAGTACCTCAAACGACTATTAAATATAACTTATATAATTTAGTATATTCCTTTATAATACAACTGAAGATATTACAAACCATGGTCTCTAGAACAATTCAACATCCATTGAATTTTGCAAGGAGACATTTACGTCTTACGCTCGTAGAGCTTTATGACGACAACGACGAATTGGGCGCAAATGCAAAACAAGACTTGAGATCGACTTATGCACAACTTCTGACTTTTGCACTGAACAAATAATAAGACATGACTTACAACTCGACCATAAGCATAAACATATATTTACATATAAATAATATATCATTCGTTCACATTTGACGACACGATTCAGAGTATTATGACACTGATGTCAATTTCCCATACTCAAAATGATGACTTTCAAAAGGAGAAAGACCTAGTCTAATAGACGTCGATATCTCAACTAAAATTGACTTACCTTGAATTCAAAGCATCTAGGTTTGTCTACCTAATTTGTGTCTTTTATGGCAAACACCCATGGGTTATTCCAGAGTCTATCTTCTCTTTCTCAAAGATACTTTCTCTTCTTCTTTCTTCCTGGTGAACATGTTCCATCGATTCCTGCATTGACAATCTCACATACAATTTTGTGGTCAAAGCACCAATATTCTACTTAAAACACATTTATATCAAATCATTTCATTTTCATATCGAAAAGACATTCCAATTCATAACATCATATTGATCATAATCAAATAGATTCCATAATTTCATAAAATTAACCTTCTCTATTTATGTCATTAGTTCATATGATGTTAAAAACATATCCACATAACTATACTCTTTAAGAAAAAGTGAATAGTAATATTGAATCCAAAAAGGGGATGTAACATATCTTTCTCCTATAGAATCATCCTCCCCGATGATTGAGTTTACCAAGCAAAATTTTAACATAAAACAAACTTTTATAGTTTAACATTAATGTTTTTGAGAAGATAAGAAAATCTTTGGTAGATGTCATTATAGTCTTCCCAAGTGGCGCTATCCTCGCCATATTGGTCCCACTAAATTTTGCATTGCAAAACCTCTCGATTATGTAAATAAAGTTTACGCATTTCGAGCACCCGGAGTGGATTGATCACAACCACCCCTGGCTCTTGTATCTGTAAAGAATTCCATTTAAGAATGTGGTCATTACCTACAAAATATTTCTTTAGGTATGAAACATGAAAAACATTATGCATTTTGGACAAGACTGGAGGTAGAGCAACTTTGTATGCCACTGGATTGATAATCTCAAGGACTTCAAAAGGTCTGACATATCGAGGAGCCAACTTTGATGATTTACCAAATTTGATTGAGCTTTTATGGGGTTTCACTCGCAAAAGATCTTTCTCACCAACAGAGAAATGTCTAGGCACCTGTTTGCGATCTGCATAACTTTTTTGCCTGTCGTTGGCTTTTACCAATCTCTTCCTATTCATTTTCACTTTTTCTTCCATATCTGCAAGCATTTCAGGTCAAATGCTTATCCTATCTTCTAGCTTATCCCAGCTTATAGGAGTTCTGTATTTCCTTCCATATAATGCTTCAAAAGGTGCCATCTTAATGGCAGAATGATAGGAATTGTTTTAGGCAAATTCAACAAGAGGTAAATATTCCTCCCATCTATATTGCTGATCCATGCAATACATTCTTAAAAGATCTTCTAAGACTTGATTAACCTTTTCTATTTGTCCATCAGTTTCAAGATGATAAGAGGTGCTCACATTGATTTTAGTCCCTAGTACTGAAAATAAAGTTTGCCAAAACTAAGAGGTTATTCGAGCATCTCTATTAGATATAATCTTTTCAGGTACCCCATGCAATCTAAATATTTCTTGCACAAATTTCTGAGCCAAAATATGAGCTCCATCTATCAAATTTCCTGGTCTAAAATGTGCTACCTTGGTTAGTTTATCTACAACAACCAATATTGCATCATGTCTATTCTTAGACATTGGTAACCCTTGAACAAAATCCATACTAACAACCTACCATTTCCATTCTGGAATATCATGCGGGTATAACAATCCAGTAGGATGTTGGTTTTCTGCCTTCACTCTCTGACACTCCAAACAACTTGCTACAAACCTTGCAGCGTCACTTTTCATTCCTTTCTAGAAATATAGCAGTTTAACATCATCTAAAAGTTTTGTTACTCCTGGGTGTCTGGAATAAGGTGCATAATGAACTTCCTTCCAAACAAGGTTTCTAAGTTCTATAGAATTAGGAACATAGATTCTTCCCTTAAATCTCATCAATCCATCTAATTCAAAATAGAATCCATCATATCTTGGATCCTTAGGGTTTAATAACAGAGCTTGTTTCACCTGCTCATAATATTCATGTCCAGATAAACTTTGCAATACTAAATCTTTAAAATTAGCATGAATTGAAATTATAGAAGCTACGTGTCTTCTTCTGCTTAAAGCATCAGCTACTTAGTTTTCTTTACCTTTGATATAAGAAATCTCAAAGTCATAATCTGATATTAATTCTAACCATCTCCTTTGTCTTGCATTGAGATGTGATTGTGTAAATATGTAATGAAGACTTTGATGATCTGATTTTAGTATAAAAGTCTTTCCCAACAAATAATGTTGCCACATCTGAAGGGTGTGAATCACTGCTGCCAGTTCTAAGCCATAAGGACCATAATTCTGCTCATAGTTTTTCAACTTTCTTGATTCATAGGCTATTACACGCCCATCTTGTATAAGCACACCTCCTAACCCTTCTCCCGAGGCATCAGTAATAACCTCAAATTGTCCTTCAGGATCAGGGACTTTCAAGATTGGTGTTGTTGTTAACTTTTCTTTTAACAAATCAAATGTCTTTTGACATTCTTCAATCCAAATAAACCATTTACCTTTTCTCTGTAAGGAAGTAATTGGACTAGTAATAATTAAGAAATTCAAAACAAATTTTCTGTAATATCTGACCAATCCCATAAAACTTTGCACCTCAGAAACATTGGAAGGTACAGGCCATTCCATAATAGCCTTAATTTTAGCTAGGTCAATTGATATCCCTTCAGCTAATAATGTATGTCTTAAATACTGCACTTCTTTCTGAAAGAAAGTGCATTTTGAGAGTTTCGCATACAATTTGTGTTCTCTTAATCATTGCAAAACAATTTGAAGAAGTTGCCTATGCTCCTCCTCATTTTTGGAATATATTAGAATATCATCTATGAAAACTAGGACAAATTTATCAAGGCAATCTCTAAAAATAGTATTCATGAGATTCATGAAAGTGACTAGTGCATTGGTTAATCCAAATGGCAACACAGTAAACTCATAATGACCATATCTTGTTCTAAATACAGTCTTGTGTATATCTTCATCTTTCAACCTCAACTGATGGTATCTAGATCTCAAATCTATCTTAGAGAAGACTGATGCACCACGCATTTGGTCGAATAGATCATCAATACGTGGCAATGGATACGTATTCTTTATTGTTGCCTTATTTATCATCTGATAATCTATACACAGTCTAAGGGTTCCATCTTTCTTCTTGACGAAAATAACCAGAGCTCCCCATGGTGATACACTTGGCCTAATTAAATCTTTAGACAATAGTTCCTACAATTGAGCCTTCAATTCCATAAGTTCAGTAGTGGTCATTTGATATGGAGCTTTAGATACTGGCTTAGATCCTGGTTTAATATCTATGGCAAAATCAAAGGTTCTTTTTGGAGGCAAACCTGGTAGTTCCTCAGGAAATCCATCACTGAAATTGCAAAGATATGGATATTTTTCCTCAAATGTTTGCTTTTCTAAGGCTTCCTCTACTAGGTCCATTTTGACTGCAAAAAGTTGGCATCCCTTATGCCTAGCCTACTTTAATTATTTTGAAGAAATAGTTTTGATCCTTATTTCCCTTTGAATACCTTGAAAATTTACTGTATTTCCTTTATCATCCAAACACTCAATTGTTTTATGAAAACAATCTACCTTGGCCCTATGTCTCCACAACCAATTCATTCCTAAGATGACATCGTAGGACCCTAAAGGTGCTACATATAAATTTACCTCAGTGGAGAAGTTTGAAATATCAATCTTAGCTTCGAACAAACATTGCTCTACCTGAGCCTTGAGTGATTTGCATACTCAACTGTCCATGGTTTTGGCATAAAACTAGCTCTTCTAGAAAATTTACTTAAGACTCTAGATGACACAAAATTTTCTGTTGCACCAATATCAAATAGAATAGAAACAAGAACTCCAAATAATCTACTTGTCATCTCAATGGGAGTAATCTGATACTTAGCTTGTCGATTATCAAGGGCGGCATGAATCCTTTGTTGAAATGCTTCCTGCTGCGAAGGAAGTACCATATTCCTAGGCTGCCCGTTCTATTTTTTATTAGGACAATGGTTAGCATAATGATCTCCACCACAAGAAAAACATCCTCCAATTGGTCCTCTCTTCTCAGATGGTCTACTCATAGCATCACCATTCTGTTGGTGATTGTTTTGATGCAATCATAATAGTAAGTTAAAATTCACATATAATGAACTGAAACTATACTTGAAAGATAAGAAGAAATCATTTAAGATTCAACTAATCCCAAGTCTACAATGGTTTGGTTGGTCAAGTTCAGTTGGTCAATGTGAAGCTGTAATGTTCGAGGGGCCTTACGTAGTTTAGGTTTGTTTGGTGGTTTAATGGACTAAGAATATGCAAAAGAATCATAGATTTCAACAAGTATTTTGTTCATTTGCATACAAGTGTTACTGTGCTGCAAGTTCAGATGATTTTCTTGAATTATTGTAGCTTTCTTCTTTATACATTTATGAAAACTGTCTACTCTTAACTCTGTTATGCATGCTTCTTCAAATTTGAGACAATTTCCTTTAGATTTCTATGTTTTCAGCTAAATATTTCAGATGGGTTGGGAAAAGTTAGAAAGATCTAATCTATACCTCATTTAATCTACTGAAGGATCTAATTGTTCTGTTATGCACTATGTAAATACCACAGTAATTTGATCAAATCCATAGTAAAAACCTTAAATGCAAGTTCTGAGCATTTTCACAAACATACATTTAAAATTGCAAGCTCTCAAAGAAAATATTTCAAAACACAAAGAAGAGCAGGAGAACACTCAGAAGATAGATGCAGAACTCCAGATTCTATTGTATTAGAAACGAATAGTCATACATGATTTACAATGTAGGAATGACTCTTAGTTTCATTGATCATACTACAGAGAACTTACAAGCTTTACAGATACAGTAAGGCAGCCAGACATTCCACGCGCACCTTACTTTATGATCATTTTCAAAATTAATAGAGGTGAGACTATCAAAAATTGTTGTAGGATGATCAATGAGAAGACCTCATCGGGGAAATATGCGTGATAGGTAAATTATTCACACTTGAAAACTTAAACACCAAACACTCCCGGGAGGTGTGTTTGTAATACTAGTTTCTTAGTAATTTCGTCTCTGTATCACTTGAGTGAATGGGCAGTCGGCGAAGAACTGTGTACCAACCACAGTTACATAAACATAGTGCAAGACAGAACTACATGTTTGCATCCGTCATGTAGATCACATCCGTAGAGGGCCTTGATCCCGTGGATACAGGGTATGTAGGCATTCTGGATGGCGAAGGAGGTCCCCAGTACTCAGGTCCCTCGGATATAGGGTAACTCTTTAATAATCAACTTCATAATCTCGATCACTAGCTAAAAGGTTATCTAGTCAACTCAAGAACTCTCCTAGTACTCAGAAGAATCCCCGGGGTGGATTACTTGTACCTGGCGTTGCCATAAACTGAGGTGAGTACAATTCGATGTTATGTGTTCCCTGGTTGACATCCTCAGTATAGTGTCTGGGCAGACTGTGGTCCCTAGGAAGTGACTCATGAATCCATATTGGTTCCGAGGGAGTCAAAATTCTCTGGCCAAAGCATAATGATTCCTGTCCTCTTTAGCCCATTTGGCTATTAGGTTTATGCATCTCGGATTGGAGCATAATGATTCCTGTCCTCTTTAGCCTATTTGGCTGTTATGTTTATGCATCCCAGATGGGAGCATAATGATTCCTATCCTATTTAGCCCAGTTGGCTGTTGTGTTTACTTATCCCGTATTGGATAGAGACTTGGTCCATTTGACCACTAGGCCTTTTGGCCACTATTTGTTCTACCCGAATCAGGTAGTGATAGGGTCCGTTTGACCTGGTTCCGTATGAACCTATTTGCCCAAAGGATAGAAGAGCTCGGGTTGGCTTAAGAATGTTCCATTTTGAACATATGGCCCGTATTGGCCGAAGTTTTTCCTGAGTACTCAATGAAAGTCTTGATATATCTCTTAAGAACTTGTTAATAAAGTAAAATTTTTGAAAATTTGAGTTTGGATCAAGCGGGTCCTTACAATGGAGAATATATCCCACGCTACAAACCACAAAATAAAAAAGATCCATGCATGTTGAATCACATTCCCTCCCTAAAATAAAGAAGATCCTTGCATGTTGAATCACATTCCCTCCCTAAGGAAAAAACTAAACTAAATGGTACATATCGAACACCCTACTGCAACCAAAGCATCAGCAAATTTTGAGATCTTAACAAGCAAACCCTACATCAATTTAAAAAATGAAATTTCCAAAACATTATTAGGTCACAGAAATATGATTCTAATCACCTCAAGCACTCTATAGACCTTCTCTCTCTGGGGGATGATTATGCTCCTGTGAATCTTACACAAGCGGTTAGAAATTATAATATATACTAGTGACATTTTTTTATCGTGATTTAGAAGAATCATCTAAAAGTTTTAAACATTTAATAATAGCATAGTGCAAAGAATGGTTGAGAATGAGACTAGCATATTTAATACCTATGACACTAGAAATATAGCCTAATTCTAACATTTAGTTTCAAAATACTGTCCAGAGCTACCACAGGCAGGGTGAAAGTCTATATCAAAATAAAGAAACTTTAAAGACATTTTTTTAAATGAGTAACCCAATTCCGTTGGCATTGTTCAAGTTTCTCATGCCCAGTTTGCCTTTAGGATTTTGATTGTAAAATTGCAAGCTATGTAAAGACAAATGCTCTCATTGCCATTGACACTCATGGAAATTTTCATGCTCTTTGTAGTTGGTAATTTTACTCACAGCATTGGATAGGCTATGAACTCAATACCTTGTATGTAGTTGAAATTTTTCTTTGATTGGATTTGTGATGGGTTTTTATTGTATTGTATGCAGACATATGTAGTGCAGAACAAGTGACTTTTAATTTTCCAAGACTCATTTGCAGTGTAGATTCCTTTCTTTCACCATGGAAATATCCATAAAATTGAATTATGTGCACAAACAACTTGCAACTTTATTACAAGAAAAAATTTTGATATAAATGATGATAGAGGTTGTTGGGTTTGATAAGCTCAAAAGTTTGTATCTTGAAGATCCAGATTTTGCAGAGACTTGGAAAGCTTGTCTTGAACCTATTACTTTGGATAGGACAAAATGGTTGGATCTCATAATCCAAGATGGCATGTTGTTTAGAGGAACCCAGTTCTGCATTCTGAGGAGGTCCATGAGAGAGAACCTAATTAAGAAGTATAGTGGAGGATTAGCTAGATACTTTGGTCGAGATAAGACCATTGCTATTGTTGGTGAACATTATTACTAGCCACAATTACAACAAGATATGAGGAAATTTGTGTAGAGTTGCAGAGTGTGTCATATGGCAAAAGGAACAAGTTAGAATACAGGGCTATATCAACCATTACCTGTACCAGAGAAGCCATGGGATTATATTAGTATGGATTTTGTTCTTGGTTTACCAAGGACACAAAGAGGACATGATTCCATTATTGTGGTGGTGGATAGATTCTCAAAGATGACCCATTTTATTCCTTGTAAGAAGACTAATGATGTTGTTTATATTGCAGAGTTATTTTTCAGGGAAGTGGTGAGACTACATGGTCTAACTAAGAGCATAGTTATAGACTGAGATACCAAGTTTGTTGGTTATTTCTGGAGGACATTGTGGAAGAAGTTGAAAATAGATTTGAATTTTAGTTCTAAACACCATCCACAGACTGATGGACAGACAGAAGTGGTGAATAGGAGTTTGGGTGACCTGCTACAATGCTTAGTAAGAAATAAGCCCAAGGGATAGGATTTGATTTTCCCACAGGCAGAATTTTCTTACAACAATTCTGTCAATAGGAGCATAGGTAAATCTCCATTCCAGGTTGTGTATGGGAGTAGCCCAAGAACTACTTCCGAATTGAGGAGGATGGATAAGGGGGAGAAGAGTAATGCCAAAGTTGAAGACTTTACAGAACACATGAAGAATTTACATGAAGAGGTGAAAAAGCACATTAATAAGATGAATATTCAATACAAGGCTAAGGCGGATCAGAAGATGAGATATAAGGAATTCTAGGTAGGAGATGAAGTCATGGTTCACTTGAGAAAAGAAAGATTCCCAATTGGAACATACAATAAGCTAAAAATGAAGAAATTTGGACCATGCAGAATTTTGAGAAAATATGATTCATGAAATGCATATGAGGTAGAGATGACGAGTGAGATCAACATTTCCCCTATTTTTAACATTGCTAATTTATCAGAATATCGTGAAGGTGGAATAGAGGATGGACCAATAGAAGAATAGTGGAGTATTTTGGCATCTAGTTCAACAGAGGAGATAGAAGCGATTCTGGATAGCCATGCGGGTAAGAGTACAAGAAACATGCAGTATACAAAATACTTGGTGAAATGAAAAGGAAGGCCTGTTGAAGATTCATCATGGTTATCTAAGACTAAGGTTAACCATTTTGGTTTCCCTCTAACTCATGAGAAGTGACAGGGTCACTTTTTAAATTACCCTGGGTGTCTGATGCAGGAGCATCTAGGGTGTAAAAGCAATCTTGCATCAACCCAAAAAAAATGTTGTTTCTTTTCAATAAGGGCTAAATTTGGCAAGGTTACTATTTTTAGTAAGTTTGCATTTGTGCATGATTGGATACAAAATCTTACACAAACCTCTAAAATGGTGAATTGAAGCTAATGGTGAAGAAATCACTTCAATATCATTTGTCATTTGTGAGATATTAAAATTTCAAATTCAAAAAAATCATATTGAAATATTCAAAGTCAAATTTGAGGCACTTAGAGGCTTCAGATGGGCCTACAGTTTGGCAGGTAACCCAAGTGGTCTACCTTTTGGTAATACTTGTGCACCATTATCTTTTTGAGAGCTTTTCGAAAAGGTATTATAATTGAAAATCCAATAGTCGAATCGAAAGTTATGGCCCTGCAAAGTTGAACTATTTTTGGAGGGAGATGCAAATTTTGAAATTAAGTTGGTGGCCGCCAAAAAGGGCTATATATGACAATTTTTGGGAACCCTTAGGGTAGTGGAGTTAAGGGGGAAAGTGTAGAGTCAAGAATAGGGGGGAAAACAAAAACCCTAGTTGATTTGGGGTTACATAAGGCTAAAGATTCTAGAGTCTTGAGAGAGGGAGTTGTAATGTGTTGCAGCTTGTAGGATTGAATGAGACAACATTAAGGGAAAAATGGAGGATTCTAGGCCATATCCTTATATGAATAGTTGAGATTAAATATAAATGGATGGATAGGATTGAGTGAGAGGAATTAGGGCAATGATAGAGGCTTCTAGCAGTTATCCTTATGTGAATGACTAGGATTAAAGATAAATGGATGGATAGGATTGAGTGAGACAGGGAAAGGATAGAGGCTTCTAGGGCTTATCCTTATGTGAATGGCTAGGATTAAAAGATGTAGTATGGAAATGAGTGGTGGAGATATAAAGTTAGTTTGAGTTTTGTGCAAGTGTTAGGTTCAATGAATGTAGATAACTAACTTTAGCTGGACATGTGACTCTTTTTTGATTTTTTAATTTAATATTTGTGCCAAGTGGATGAGGGTGGACCTAATCATGACAAGTTGAATATGAAAATGGAAACTAGTATTTTTATCTTAATTAATCAAATAATGAAATTATTTAATTAATTAATGAGATATGATGCCGGACTTTAGAATTAATTAAATAAATATAATTTAATTAATTATTTTCATGAAGAGGGAAAAGGATTTAAATTATTTAAATAAATAAGTATAGTTTATTTATCTAATTTGGTGAAAGCGATAATTTTGATTAATTCAATAAATTATTAATTAAATAATAAATAATTTATTTAATTAATTGACTAATGGAAGGGGGAATGTTAAGGGTACTCCTAGGGTGGAAGATGTTGAATGTGGAGTTGGACGTGTTGTTAAGACGGTCCATTTTGGGTGTCTACACATATATACATATATACACATATGCATACATACATACATACATACACACATACATACACACACATACATACACACACACACATACATACATATGCTGAGAGTTATCATTCTCAAGGTGCCTTGAGAATGTTATCTCTCCACATCTTTACATAGATTTTTTTAAATATAGGTATGCCATTTTATAGATATGGTAGGAATTACCTTTATTTTTTTGTAGTCGTACTCCTAAGATAGTCCATGAACCTTTTTTCTTCAGATTTATTATAGCCATATTTATAGGAAGGAAATATTTCTTGAAAATTGTACTAAAGTGTGTCTTTACCCTAGAATTAAACTTTCTTTTTGGTAAATTGTGATTTTTGGGGGCTATCATGGTCTAGTAGGTGATAACCTAATTTTATTTTTGAGATTTATTATATCCATATTTATAGGAAGGAAATATTTTTTGAGAATTGCACTAAAGCATATCTTTTGGGTAGAATTAAATTTTCTTTTCGGTAACTTATGATTTTTGGGGGCTATCATGGTCAGAGTAGGTGACAACCTAATTTTTTTTTTGAGATGTATTATAGCCATATTTATAGGAAGGGAATATTTCTTGAGAATTGCAGTAAAGCATGCGTGTAAGGAAGAATTAAATTTTTTTTGAAAGTGTGATTTTTGAAAGCTATTATGGTCAGGATGCAATAACATCTAGTATCAAATTAATCTGTCAGACTTCAAATTTCTTTTTAAATGCCTGAACAAAAAAATCGAGTATCTTACATTCCTTTACTAAGTTTTCTCTACATATAAATGAGATGCTTCAATAATTAATAATGATAATCACAATAGTCATTCCACCTTAAAATAATGCTTCTGAGATGATGTACAACGATAGCATTGAAGGCTATAAAATGAATAGTAGGAACAGCCATAAGTGAAGGGAGGCGAGGAGTATTTCCTTGTAATCCAGTTGTGAGAAAAATAATCGAATTTCATGGAAGACCACAAGAGCCAGGTTACCAACGAGCAGCAACCCGTGAGGTCAGGAAGGCCGCAGCGCCTTACTGGTGCACAAATTCAAGAGATGGAGGAGTAAGCGTTAACTATTTTTCTGCAACTCTTTACAAGTAATGATATCCATGTTGATTGTTGGGTTGGCTGCTAATGTCGTTTTTCTCCTCGATATACAGGATGTTCAAGGTGTGCCCGCACCCAAAAAATAAGGAGAGGCAGGAGCTTAGCGCCAAATTGGTGTTGGTTAAGAGGCAGAGGTAGAAAAAACAGAAACATAGAGCTACTGCTCTATTAAGATTTTATATTAAATAAACAAAAACAGAGCATTTCATATGCTAAATCCTGCACACTGAAAAAATAGAATATATATTTCTGTTTAAACAGAGCTTCAGCTCTTCCATACATACACATATCATAAAAACAGTGAGCTTCAGCTCAGTTCTGAGATACACAGTAGTCCCCTGTTTTTCAACAAAACAGCAGCCATTTTTTTTTTAACTCCTCTTTTAATGAACAACACAGTCTTCTTCTTTTCTGTTCTTCATTCATACCATAAAAATTGACTTCTCAAAAACAGCGTATATCCTAGTAAAAAGAAAGCAAACTAAAAATATTAAATTGTTTTTTAAACTGATATCCTTTGACATCATAGAAAATCTCCTACGTATGGGCTGCAATACATATTAAATAGAATACATAAAGAGGAATGGAGGGAGCAGAACGGAGATGGCAGAGATCAGTTTTTTTTTATTGGCAAAAGTCTTCATCATTCAATGCCTTGCCTGCAGCGCTGAAGGATGAATAAGAGGAGTAAATACGGTTGTTGGGATTACATATCCAACAACGGCTGCATATCATATGTTGGTATTAATTTCTCCCACCAAACATCCATCTTAGTCAAAGAAAAACATTAATGTTAGAAGCTTCTCACATCGGCATTTACAACAGAAGCTTCTCTCACCTACTCTCACCGACCAGTCAGTCCACCAATGTGCGTTGAATTTCAACCATGTGCAAAGGATTCTAGATAGTTCCAAGACCTCTTTATATATAGGCACTTGTAATCTGTGTTTCTTATCAAACAATTGAAATTGCTTTGATCCCCAAGCAATGGTTTGAGTGTTTGGGTAATTTTCTGTGTGTTTATATTGTGTGCTTAAATATTTTGTGTTTGTGCACTCATTTGCACTCACCCTTCAACTGGTATTAGAGCAGGTTGATTGATTTACCGTCAAAGTGCCCTCCACAAGCACCTGAATGTGCCTCTTCCAAGACAATCAAGATCTCTTACTTGTTTAAAGAACAAAGAAGAAAGCCATTGTATCTTCTATGATAAAGAATATTAGATAAGATGATGTAGCATGTTGCGAGCTTTGGAATTTGATCTTGAGCACTTTTAGAAGTAGGGAAAGTACTAGCACTCAAATTGGAATATATGGGAGTACCATTCATTTGAATTAATGTTATTATAGAAAGTGATATTGATTAGAAGAATCTTTAGATATAGAAGGCGAAGTAAGATTATGAATAGTGAAATGATAGTCCATGGATGAATCGTCAAGCTATGTAAGGGAGGTGGTGCTTGTCATTGCATCTACATGTTGATTATCTTTCCATGGAATTGTGTCAATTGTAAAATAAGAGAAATGTTTCAATAGTGATAAGGCCAAGTCATGGTATTTAGATAACTCATATTACTTTGCTTGATAAGATTAAGTGACTTATCTTAAAATCAACTGAGAATCACCAAATATATGAAGATGTTGACAAAGCAACACATAAGCCAGTAATAAGGGGTTTGTACTTGAAATGTTGTTAGTACATAAAAAATTGAGGTAGTAAGATAGAGGAATTAGATTACTTAAAGGGGGTATTAATATGGAACCAACCTCGAAGCTAGTTCAACATATAGAACTATCAAAATACAAGTCCCACAACTGATTAATGTCTATAGGAAAGAAATGATCATCAGGGAATGAGTCTTGATTTGGAAGAAAGGGTAGTGAAGGAGCATCGACTAAATGGTTGGCCAATGCTTGTCCTTTAATTGACTTTTGAGAGATGAATTTCATGTCAAATTCCATTAGCAACATTACCCACTTGGAAAAACATCCAAAGATATATGTTTTAGAGAAGAGATATTTTAAAGGATCAAATGGCAAAGATGCATTTATGAGGATTTAAGCACATGTATTTTTGAATACATTCAAATATTTGTGTTGGCAAGAGACATTGTGTGGCTTCATAAGTGTTGCCATTGATGGCAACAAAGCCTATCCCACACATCCGCAGTACATAGTATGCCTATACTAGAAGTCAGATTGAAGACCATTTTGGTCTGATGAACAAGAACAGAGTATGTAACAAGGTCTGACAATCAGGTCTAGATTTCTCAGATGGTGTAACTCAGTAAGTTAAGGACTTTGACAAGTCAAGAGGGGTATCATGACTACTGTATTCTAGAGATTTAGCCTCCAGTGATAAAATATGGAAAAGATATGAGCATCTGAGTGTTGGGTTCCAATCAGGCAGTGTAGACAGAGGAAGAACTAACTGGCAGAGTATTAGACTTCAATCCAGATGAGTAAAAGGTGTTGATCAAGCAATTTGTGGGATTATACATTGTTGGCTGACATGAGTAATGACTTCTATGCCTATGTTTTTTATACGTATCACAAATGAAGCATGGATTCAGTCGACAAATCAGTAACTTGCAAATATCTTGAGTCTTCTTGTTGCCGACAAGAAAGTTCATGAGAATCCTTGATGCAGATATATTTACCAGATGGATTCTAGTATGTAAGATAGTGTGGTGAACAAGTGATGAAATAAAGTGTGAACAAAAGTAGGGATAAGTGTGAGAGCAGCAACTCAAGTTCGGTATGTGACAAAGCAACAACATTAAACAGAGGAAGAATGAAGTGCATCAGATCAGTGTATTGTGCATAACCAGAACTAAACTCTTGCATTTGTAGATGCTTCTCATCAGTTCAAACACTTGATTATCTTCTATAAGTTCTGTAGACAGTGAGTCTCTTATAGGCAGTGAGCCTCTTGTGAGTAGTGTGCTGGGGTACTAAGCCCTAATTAGAAAGTGCCATTTTGTACTCCTTTATTCTTTTAACAGAGAATACAATCTTGGGTTAGTCACCCCGTGGTTTTTCCCTTAATAGGGTTTCCACATAAAAATCCTTGTGTTATGTGTGTTGATTTTATTTATGTTCTTATGATTACATATGCTTTCATGTTTAGATGCACCACTAATTATTAAGATAACAAAAGGAAAAGAAAGATAAGGAAATTTTGAGATAACTAATTCACCGCCCCTCTCAGTTGTCTGCCTTGTTTCCAACAATTTGATGGAGGGTTTTGGTGCGATCCTGATGCAAGATGAAATTGGCCAGAATGTCCTCAACATGGTCTTCTAAGATGTTGTGAATTAAATGATGAAAGATAAGTTTCATAGCATGTTGGTAAGTCACACTAGCATTCTTAAGTCCAAACGACATGACTACCAAATAAAAGGTCCTTTAAGGTGTGATGAAAGTTGTTTTATGTTAACCTTGTGGGTTTATGAATATTTGATTATATCTAGAGAAACCATTTATGAAGGAGATAATGCATGGCCCATAGTGGTATCAATGATCATATCGATGTTAGGAAGGGGAATTTTTTTTAAAGAAGCTTTGTTGAGATCACAAAATCAATGCATATCTAAATACGGTTGTCGAGTTTAGAGATAGACATGATATTTAATATCCAAGGGGAATAGTCAATAGGAAGGATAAATCCATCTTGTAGGTGTAAGAGTCAATGGTGGAATTAAGAAGGCCCAAGAACACATGCAATCACAACAACCTTACAAACCAAGATACAAAACAATAATGTCAAGAAATGGTTTAGAGCTTGACCTCACAATTGAATTGAGAATATACAATGTGATACCTCTCTTATATAGGCAAGGTGGAGTGATAAGAATTGGCCATAAAATTAAATGTAGGCCAACATAGACACAATATTAAATGACAACTAGAGGATAAGATGCCTTCTAGATGACACCAATAATAAATGTCCTAGACACCACTAATAAATAAAGCATATAAGACAAGCTTGTAAGATGACAAGTGTCTTAACGCTATGACATGAGACAACTAATGTAAAGCTATTAAATGCTCCAAATTATCTTTATAGGTAAAGTCTCTTTATACACTAACACCCGCTTAAGTGCAACTTAGGAAGAAGCAAACAAAACATGAATGAGTCTTGACTACTAGACCATGTTAGGTACTCATGAACAACAACTCTCAAGTGGAAAAAAAAGAGAAGACCACATGGAAAAGAAATCCTCCCCAAAAGTGAAAATGCAAGAAACAATGTGATGGACTAAGTGATGGAAGGAGGAATCAAGAACCCCCTAGGACACCATCCAACAAAAATATACAATCGAAGAACTCTCCATAGGAGAGAATGTACAAGAGACAATGGACCCCCCTTGAATGAATAACCTCCAGTGCCAAAGGTGAATGCAAGAAGAAAGGATACAAAAAAGTGTCCAAGATCAGAAAATAACATGTCTTTCCTTGAGAAGAAATAGGTGCACTGGATGATGTAGAAGAAACTTCAAATCCAAAACAAAAACCAAGGAAGAATGTCTCAAAAGATGTGATGCCTCTAAAAATTCTCAAATGTCTCAAACCTCAAATGTGCAACCCCAAAAGTTGCAACACTAGAACACTGTGAAAATTGATGAGGAACAATCTCAAAAGACAATGAATATGTGAGAACAATAGTGTTGAAACTATCATCAAAGAGGAGAGATAACCCCTCAAGTGTGTTCTCCAAATCATCAAGATGAGATTCCATAAATAAATCTAAAATACTTATCAAATACTCATCCCACAAAGTTGTATCAGAAAGACTAGAAACATCCTACTGAACTGAAGGAATAACCTTTGAAGTAGTAGGAGATGGAGGAGATGAAGGTGCAACACTATTCTCAAGAACTCCAAAGTTCAAGTGACCAAACCCCCTCCTGTGCACTACCCACACTTGATGCCAAAGTAGGTGTCTCAGAAAACCTAGTATAATTAGGAATAAAATGAGAAAAGGTATAAAGGAAATAATATGTATCAGCTTTGCCAACTGTAATGACATCACCACTCTCAGTATCTTGAATATACACTGAATCATGTGTGAACTCAATAGTCTTCAGCGGCTCACTATGTGTAGTCTAGTATATAGAAAGGAGATTCATGGATAAATTAGGCATATAAAGAGCATCCCTAAAACAACCATCATCCATCTCAATGTTGCCTTGGCCACAAACATCTAGATAAGCCCCATTACCCATCATAATTTTGGATGTGACAAAATAATGTATGTTATGGAAATCTATAAAACTATTACCCATATAATGAGATGCTCCTAATCAAGAAACAACCTTTCATGATCACCACCTACTGATGTAATGAGAGCATGATGTTTTCCTCTATCCTTCTTGTTATCTTTCTAAAGTGCAAATGTGGTATTTTGTAAGTGTTGTTGAGATGGGAGCTCAGAAAAAGAAGCTCTAATGGTCAAAACAAGAGAAGGCAACTCAATGTTATGTTGCTGAAGAAGTAGTGACTATTGTTGCAATAGTTGAAACATGTTAGAAAATCTGTTCTCATAATACTTATGCTCATCATGACCCAATTTGTTTTTGATAATATAAGGTGGCAAAACCAGGCACTGAACCCTTACAAAATAGAATTCAAAAAGGGAAAAAAAGGCTCAAAAAACAAAAGGAGCCAGAACCACCACAGACAACTTACATACAACTAATATACAACAAATAGAAACTATTAGTAAAATACTAGCTAACAGAAAGTTTAGAAAGAAGACTAGGAAAGGATGTCTTCCTAGCCTTTAGAAAGAAACTCAAACATTTTGTTGAATTCCATAGCCCTATCATCATCAACACCATGAGTGAGGACTTCATGTTCCTGCAGCAGAGAGAGATTAGCTATAGCTGGCCTACAAAGCATGCTTGTAATGAACCTACCAAGAGAAAAGACCCTCTTCTCTAGAAAATCCACCAGCTCCTTCAACTAAGACAAATCATTAGAATGATTACCTTTCTCATTTACTTCCTCCTCCATTCCACCTTCAGCGTTGTTACAATCCTCCTGAATAAAATCAGGGTCTGCAGGAACCTTAGTGGGAACAGAGTGAACATTAATTCCCATTATTATCATCAGTGCCAGTAGCCTTCACATGAGTAATAGTATCTCCCACATCAATATAGTCACCAATGGGAGCAAAATTTTCAAACCCTTTATTGCCCTCAGTATCAATTGTCTCTGCAGGTATTTCTTGCCCATCAATCTCCTCAACACCACCTGAATCTTCAATAACAATCTCCTGAATATCATCACTCTTGTTCTTATCCTCCCGCTCTTGACTAGAGGTTTTAGAATTACTTTTAGAGTAATCAATCAACTTCAACTTAGGAGCCGATTTACCAGCAATACGACCAAGCTGCCTAACAACAACAAATTTACCCTCCAGTTTGACTTTTTTCAAATTTCTTGAGGGTCCCTCCCTGGCTAGTTCCTATTCATTCTGGGGCCCAGAATCCCCAATGTCCTCTTTCAAAAGGTTATCTTCCATAGCAGTAACAGAGAGACGCTTTTTAGATTTCAACTTGGATTTGGTAAGAGGGTTTTGAATATTTAACAATAGAAAATTTAGGAGTACCAGAAGAAGGAGCACCTTCGAGAAACAACTTAGGAGTAGTATGACCAATTTTCACAGAGGAAGTAGGGGTATCAGCAAAGGCTTCAAGACTAGAGGGTTGAATAGAAGGAGGGGATAGAGCCAAGTGAAACACTAACAAATGTTCATGATGAAAACATCATTTGAGGAGATCTACAATGGCAGTTGAGTTATCCGCCACTCCTATAAGAGGCTGCCAACTCTTAAAACTAACTTAAGCAATCAATTACTCTTAATGAGTAAATTCGATCAATCATGCTTTTAACATTTAAGGCATTCCTCAACAGATGCCTATGGCTGCTCAACTTAAAACCATACAAATATATCATGAGGTATTTCCTCATTCAACTCATATATATATATATTTGATTAAATCAAATATTATTTACATATCATTATCTCTATTTGATTTTATGATTTAATCAATAAGAGAATAATACTAAAACAAAAGTTAAGGATAACATGATTGAGTTGAGCTAGTCTCCTCATCGTGATCCTTCAACAAAGCACATCATCTTAACTCGACGATAAAGTCTTAATGTTAGGAATTGGTTAAAACACTTCAAGTGACTTAGTAATAATATGACAACCTTTTTACGACAATAATGTCGTAATATTTACATTAAACATAAATAGTTGTAAATCAAACTTAACGACATCATTAACATTATTAATGACTAAGACGACTTAATACGACTTAGAAAGATTCTAAAACAATATCAACTACATGTCGATTAGGTTCAAAAGTGAAATGACAAGACAAGGCTAACCTCTTACGACACATTGGTTCACATTTTCGTTAAACACTTATAACTCAATTTGGCAAATAAACCAATCGTATCTCGAGGTCTAAATCTCTCTCCTAGAAAGATTCTCTCTTCTCCAAGAGTCATCTGGTAACTTGAAATCCTATTTCACTTGTCACCAAACAATATGTGATCAGTGCATCATTATTCAATTAATTCAACTAATAAATCAAATCTCATAATACAAATATTAAATTGATAATAACATAATCATTCCCATAATTTCAATAAATAACATTCAATAAAAACAATGTTTTTCACTTGTCATTAATCTAAACATCACAACAAATTTACTTATGTCAAAGTAAAAGGTAAAAGTAAAGCAAGACAAAAATTGGGGATGTAACATTGGGGGTGCTTAATTCAAGTTCTCCAAATGCTTTAAGTATGTATAGATTTTCAATGTCTGAAGCACTTTTTTTTATAGACTCTCTCTCTCTCTCTCTCTCTCTCTCTCTTAGACCTATATATCTATTATCTATTTCTCCCTCTATTTGTTTATCTATCTATCCTCCTTCTTTCCCTCTCTAAAGCCTTTTCAACAAATCCATTTTGTGCATATCATACAATCATGGAATTCCATGAGACCACATTTCTTTTAGGTGTTCTATCAAACATTTCATTTTCCTTGTCTATGCTTCCAAATTTTACATACATGTCTCACAGGGTTGTTGCAACTACAACATTTGACAAAATTCCCATATCCTTGATGTTTTGATGGATATCCATACTCTATTTCAAAAATCTCATTTTGATAGCGAGGATACTAGCAAAGGTTGTAGAATTTTACTTTACAATAGCCAATTGCATTTGCTTGAAAGTTTCTAAATCCTTTTCAACAAATCCATTTTGTGCATATCCTACAATCATGGAATTCCATGAGACCACATTTCTTTGAGGTGTTCTATCAAACATTTCATTTTCCTTGTCTATGCTTCCAAATTTTACATACATGTCTCACAGGGTTGTTGCAACTACAACATTTGACAAAATTCCCATATCCTTGATGTTTTGATGGATATCCATACTCTATTTCAAAAATCTCATTTTGATAGCGAGGATACTGGAAAAGGTTGCAGAATTTTACTTTACAATAGCCAATTGCATTTGCTTGAAAGTTTCTAAATCCTTTTCAAAAAATCCATTTTGGGCATATCCTGCAATCATGGAATTTCCATGAGACTACATTTATTTGAGGCATTATGTCATGTGCCTTGTCTATGCTTCCACATTTTTCATTCATATCTCCTAGGGTAGTTGCAACTACAACATCTGACAAAATTCCCATATCCTTCATGCTTTGATGGATGGCCATACCCTATTCCAAATATCCCATTTTGGCAAAGGCTGTAAGGATGCTAGAAAAGGTTGTGGAATTTGGCTTTACACCCACCAATTGCATTTTCTTGAAAATTTTTAAAGCCTTTTCAAAAAATCCATTTTGTGCATATCTTGCAATCATTATATTCAATGAGCTCACATGTCTTTGAGGCATTATTCCAAATAGTTCATGTGCCTTTTCTGTGCTTCCAAATTTTGCATTCATGTCTCTTAGGGAAGTTGCAACTATAACATCTGACAAAATTTGCAAACCCTTGATGTTTTTATGGATGTTCATACCTTATTCCAAAGATCGCATTTTGGCACAAGTAGGTAGGGTGCTGGAAAAGGTTGAGGAATTTGGCTTTACATCTGCCAATTGAATTTACTTCAAAGTTTCTAAATCCTTTTCAACAAATCCATGTTGTGCATATCCTACAATCATTGCATTCCATGAGGCTACAAGCCATGGAGGTACACTTAGTCTGTAGGTATGCTTAGGAATTAAGAACAAATAGTAACACCGTGATAAAATGAGCATGAGTATCTATAGAGAGAGAGAGAGAGGTAGAGATTGAGAGATATAGAGAGAGGGATTCTTCATTCTTCACAAAATACAACTCCCTTGTATGTACGAAAGAAAAAGTCTATTTTCATCTAAGAATGATAAGTGTAACTCCCACTATTGGCCTACCAACTAAAACTCTCTTACTCAATGACATTCAACATTATTTTAAGTTTCCCAAAGAATAATACTTAAATAATCTCTCAACCACATACATGGGCATCCAAGTACCCATTCATGAGATATTAAAGACACATAGAAAATACATAGAATTGTAAGGCTATATCACCTAATCCTAATAGTAAATAGAGGAGGCCATTGCATTAGATGTATAAAAAGTGTTAGAGACAAATATCTAGATATGTATTCCTATTTTGATTCCTTGTGATTGTATCATGTTAAAATTACCTTCAAATTATTCCTTCAAATACATGTCCTAGACACATAATTGAAAGAATTTTAGGATGCATTGCCACTTATAAATATTAAATTGTGTTGCAAAACAAGAGAAGAAAAGTTGTACAATATGTAGTTTTTTGTTCTACATTAGTATACATTATCTTTCTACTTAGAAAAATCATCCAAACTAGTATGAATGTAAATTTGAATTCTGAAATTTTTATATTAATTTTTTGTAAGTAACCAAATTATGTTGATGGTGTTTCAAGACATAAATTTTTTATCAAAAGTTTATAAGAAAAAGATAGCTAAATCATAAATTACAATGGATTTTTTTACATCTCTAGAATGGAGGTTAAATAAAGGATTTTGAAGGTAAACATTGAGACAAAGTGTTATGTTGATCACTCTTAAGAATGTAGACTCTATGTTGGGTTATCTCTCTAATGAATAGGGCTACACATCTTTGATTTTCATAATGAATAAGATCTTGCATAGAGCAATGATTTTTTTCTAAAAAGATATTAAAACATGCCACTAATCTCATAATACATTAGATACCAAAAAGAAAAATGCTCTTCTAATTTCATTCATTGTTATAGAATCTACAAATGTACTATATCTCAAGATAAAGTGTTGTGACTTTAGGCAAAGTTGATGAGAACATACTAATAAGTGGCCCAAAAGAAATTTCAAACCAAAACCAA
Source organism: Cunninghamia lanceolata (assembly GCA_027924645.1). Taxonomy (NCBI): domain Eukaryota; kingdom Viridiplantae; phylum Streptophyta; class Pinopsida; order Cupressales; family Cupressaceae; genus Cunninghamia; species Cunninghamia lanceolata. The sequence goes on from BSBN01000665.1 coordinate 3,445,095, forward strand.
GCATAGTGTACTTGGAGGAATAATGTGTCCATTTTGTATATAGATATAGTGCTTCAATTGGTGTTGCATTCTTGCAAAATGCTCCTGTAATTTTACTTCATAATTGTAGAGTCTATAAATACAATATCTCTTGACAAAGTGTTCTAACTCCATGCAAATCTTGGCCCAAAAGAAATAACATATCCATCTTCTATGCTTCATTTAGTGTTGCATTCTTATTGAAACTAGTTCTTCTCATTCGTCCAAATTAATTTTTTTGTAGGCTTTGCTGATCTAAAATCTTAGAATGCTTTTGCTCAACATAAACATACATGATATATTACTAGTTATGCCAACTTAAAAAACTTAGGACTTTGCATCGATTATAACAATAATATTCTAACATCATTATTCGAAATATAATTTTTATGATTGAACTACTTATGGATCACGAAACAACTATACAACTTGATTGGTCAACCCTGACCATATTTATAATATGCAAAATCATAATAATACTTTTCTTTAACTTAATTGATCCAAAAAGCATAAGACTAGAAAAACACTTAATCAATCAAGTACATAATGATCTAGTCTTGTAGAAGACCAAGAATTAATAAACATTGTCCAATAGTATAGTACGAGGAGCAATTTCTTGCAAAAGCATTTGACTTACCTATATTTGAAAATGGATAAGAACTTACGATATTTGAATCTCAATAAGTTTCTCAACTAAAACTTTTCTAAATGTTAACACACTAGCTTTACTTGTTTCCATAAGTCATATTGGACGAATCTTTTGAAGTTGTTCTAAATCACTATGTTTTCAATATATACCCATAAGGTTTGACAATTACTTATATATTCATGGTGTATTTCTAGTTATGATTCTTACTTCAATCCTATAACAAGGATAATTGTGATATAATATCACTTACTATGCTAGTTGAAAACTATAGCTTAACATATTTATACACAATGTCATATACTTGTAATTACTTAATCAATATATTTAGATTATTTACCATTCACACATTGTTATTACATGCTATATAATATCATTTAAGTGGATGATATAGAAGGTAGAACAAGACTCTAGTCACATTACTATCTAGCAAGATAAAGTATTACAATAGTTCTTAATTTCTTCTATATTCGTATTCCTTGAATACATTTTTATAATATCATAGGTCTAACTTCCTTATGTGTTATTAGTCTTTATATAGAGTTGCTTTGTCCCCAATATTACGATGAAGCTATAGTTGAACATGTTGATTCGTTGGTCATCAAAGTGATCTTTGATTATAAGGTTTATTAACTTAAGCTTAAGTCCAGTAACTATGTAATTTTTACCCAATTAACATCTTTGTAACTAAGTTTGATGAATATCATTAATTATTTCAAAACCAATAACTATCCAACTAGTTTACTCTAATTTGGATATCTTGATCTTATTCTTTTAATTATCTTTGATGCATCCCTTATGTTAAACAACCCTACAAGGAGGCCAAATCTCCAGAGAGAGGTTGGTTCCTTCGCTGAATAAGAGATTTAACTATTCCTAAGACTAAACCTAATCTATCCACCATTTAGGAGAAGAGGAAGAGGGATCAAACTATAAATTAATGGAGGTGATACACTAGATTTAAATATGAAAGATCTCACAGAACTAAGAAAATGCACAAAATAAAGAAATATAGCTGATCATTCGCATAAATCTAGCAAATTCTTAGCAGAGGTAAATAAATAAACAAGATTGAGAGGAAATAAACATTCACAAATAATCAATTCTAAATTACATAGAGACAAAACATCAGAAAAGGTAAAAACATAGTGTGTATTTCATCAAAAGGCAAGGCTATAGTAGAGGAGGGCTTTGTTTGGAGTACAAAAGTGTCTCTATATCCAACAACATTACATCTTACAAATATGCATATATAGCATTGGAATTACATTAACCTTAGTCATCTGTCACAATTAATTTACCCCCATGGGCTGGCAGAAAATATCTCTACCAGAAGGGATGTTTGTTTGCAAGAAATCAATGTAGAAAATATCTTAGATCATGGAGCAGTTGGGAGATATTTTTCCACTTCAATACACTAGTTGATTCATCACCTGCAATAATCAATGCAAAAAATATCTAAAATGGAGTTGTTGAGTAGATCAGATTTTACATTAATGGCAAATGAGGAAAATCATAATAGATTTTCCCTCCAAAATCCATTTTTATAGAGATTTTACAACACTTCAAATATTTACATTCAAATATTTAAAGTTTACAATACATTTTTAGGCTCTATTTTTTCTTTATTTCACTTTTCTGGAAAATCTGGCCTAAATTTTCCCCTATCGGCAAAATAATTTTTTTACAAATGACTCTGTCTTTACCTTCTAAATATTTTATTTTATGTCAGCAATTTTGCAATTTTTTGAACTGTGGCCTGTTTCTTCATTTCTAAACACTTTTGCCTTATCGACAAAAAAATGCCTTTTTGAACTATTCTTGCTTCTTCTTCTTCATCTCTATTTTGCCTTATCGACAAAACTTTCTTTTTTTTAACTTTTCCCTCTTTGTTGACAACTTTGCACTTTGCCAAACCATATTCTTTGCTTGCTCTTTTGCCTTATCAGCAAAACTTTATTTTTGGCAAACTTTTATTCTTTATGTTTTTCCTTATCGGCAAAAACATCCTTTCTTGAATTTCATCACTTTAGCCTTCTTTCATCCCTTTATCGATAAAAGTTTGTTGTCATGAACTTTGCCCTTTTGGCCTTACTTTTCCTTTCTATTGGCAAAAGTTGATTTGGCCGAATCAAGCATACTTGTGCCTTCTTCTTCATTGGCAAATCACCGTGCCGATGAACGTTTTGAATTTTGAACTTTTGAAAAGTTTTGCCTTTGCTCAATTTGCTGATAGAAGGGGCCTTACATTTCTTTACTTAACCAATTTTCCTTTTTCTATTTTTCCTTATCGGTGAAAGTGTCTATCGATGAACCTAAAGAACTTTGAACCTTCATTGCCTTAGCCAATTTTTCTATTATCAGCTCCTTTTACCTTTTCACGAACCTTTCCCTTTCTTTTCTTCTGCCTTCCCTTTATCAGGAAATCACCATGTCGGAGAACTAAAGAATTTTTGAAGTTTTGGAAAGTTTGTGACTGGGCAAAATTTCTAATAGATATATCTTTTCTTTTCTTTTACCTTAGCCACATCTCGAAGAAGCCTGCCCCTTTATCACTTTATCGAAAAAATGTTGAGTAGGAGAACCTAAAGATTTTCAAACCTTTGGAAGGCTTGCAGCTTTCTTACTTCACCAATAAAGGGAAAAAATATCCTTTACTTAGCCACTTTTTGAAAACATCCTCCTTTTGTCAGTGAAGTGGCTAGTCAGAGAAATTATGAAAAAACAAATTTATCACAAGTTCATAAAACCTGAGTTTTGTCGATAGGGAAAAGAACTATTTCATGCCTTAGTCAAATTTTGTTAGTTCAAGAAACTGAAACTTTACTAATAAAGGCCAAAAGGGGGCAAAAATTTACGTAAAAGCTTCAAATTTTCTATTTTTTTTGGTTTTTTGCAAGGATTTCCCAAATGAATTTTCAAGGATTTTTACAAGGAAAATACTAAGATTTTAAGGATTTTAGGGTTGTAAAGTCATATTCTCAAGGGATTTCAACAAGATTTTTAATTTCGTCTAGTTGACTTTGGGCAGAGGAAAATAGGTCAACATTGTGGTGACCTCTTAGGGACATTTGCCTGCTAAATAATAGATCAGTGGCCTTAAGAATCCCTTGGGCATAGAGTCTAAAAAGGATTGCAATAGGTCAAAATAACTGAAACCCTACCTTCTAAAACACAAAAAAGAACAAGGCCTGTAGTCTCCTAATGACAATGTAGCCTGTGAAAAAGCACTTAGGGAAAGTAAACCTAAAACAGAAATAAAACCTACTCTAAACCCTAACTAACAACAAGGAATTGACTTCAAACAAATCCATTAATAGACTCTTAAAAGTAACTGCCCTTTGTTAACAATTTACAATGTTTCTCATGCATGTGGGTAGTTAAAAAGAGGTAGGAAAGGGATGAGCATATAACAAGATAATGAAATACTTTGCCAAGGATAGAGAAAAGTTCACCTATCCACTTGTACTGATCAGAATGTAGTTGCCTGGAAGTGGATAAATGGGTTGATCTAGCCCCTTTTGATGCTCAAACTCATGCTTTGAAGAAAGCATGACAAGTATAGACTCTCTCTGATATGTCTCTAATTGGGCCATATGCTTGATAGGGCATCCCACTGAAATGACATGCAAATCAATAGAGTTGATCTCATGCCTCTGCTTTGCTTCTTTATCATGATGCTGGTGGTCTGAATGCTCTGGTTCTTGCGTAATAAGTTTGTGGATGTTGTGATTAAAGGTTTTCTTGGGCCTTCTTGAGTCCACCATTGACTCTTACATGGTATCAGATCCTAATCAGTAGTTTTCTTCCTGAATTTTTGAGAGTATTTGTCAAGAATTATTTTTTGTTGCATCCTAGGCAATCTTGTAGGTTTCAACATGTCTTTGCTTGTCTTAGGTGGCTGATTCAACTTCTACATTTTGTATTTTACTGCTAGAGGCATTTTTTCATTAGTTCCACATCTTTTGCACATTTGATCAAAAAATTCTTTCTAGGTTTTGTTCATTGCATCAAAAAACTTTTTGGGTATCTTTTAGTTTTTGTATACGACAAATAGATTATCCACAAACTTAATAAAAAATTTTTAGCAGGCCCCCTCTCCATTGGCATTTTGATTTTGACAGTCAATCTTTGTAGGTCACCTATAACTTCCTCATATTTTCTCCCTTTTTAGTGCATTTTTTTTTGTTTTGGGATAGAATTTGGTGCAATTAGATATTGGTTTTGGTGCATATTTTTCCAGATTACAAATTTTCATTGCTGTTGTTGTGCAGTTCCTATTTTTGAAACTTCTAGGGCTCCGTTTGGGTTCATATGGTAACATTTTTTGCTGAAACATTTTTTCAAAGTGCACAATTTTTCAAGTACTTCTCAGATTTGTGATTTATTTGATCTCATTTGGTACCCAAATTATACTTTCAATATAAGACCAATTTTGGCATTTGTATGCACTAGGATTAAAGACCACTTAGCTATTTTGGCTTGTGACAATTGTAAACGCACTAAGTCTAAAGTGCCTCAACACAATTGGGGTTCTCTTTCATAGTAAAGGGTGTGTTATGTTGTTTTCTTTCTTTTGATCATGGACGTGTCTAAAATTCCAATTTTAACTCCATATAATTACTATGAATGGAAGAAATAAATGGAGTACCTCTTGTATACATGAACGTTACATAGGATAACTTTTGGTAGTGATCCTGAACCTAGAGGTGCTTCTAAGAGTACAAAATGGCTTGATAGGAAAGATGAGGCCTATGGTACATTATTTCTTGGCATTTCTCTTGATCTTTAGTTTCATGCTGAGTCTTGTACAACACCAAGGGTTGAGTGAAGGGTTAGCAAAATCAAGTCAAAACATAAGAAAATATTACCAAACTAACTCTTGTTGCACCAAGGAAATGGTGGTTGTGCTTCAATGTTTGCTTGATGATAAGCTTGCTTGTTGGTTGCTCACTTTGATAGCATAACATTACCTTAAAAGCTCTTGATTTTTATGGCTTGATTGAGGATTGATTTATAGATTTTTGGATGATATAATAGATGGATAAGATTTGATTAGAGATGGATGGCTAGGATTGAATGAGACAACATTAGGACAAAAATGGAGGCTTCTAGGGCATATCCTTATGTGAATGGTTGAGATTAAATATAAATGGATGGATAGGATTGAGTGAGAGGAATTAGGGTAAGGATAGAGGCTTCTAGCGGTTATCCTTATGTGAATGGTTAGGATTACAGATAAATGGATGGACAGGATTGAGTGAGAGGAATTAGGGCAAGGCTAGAGGCTTATAGGGCTTATCCTTATGTGAATGGATATGATTAAAAGATGTAGTATGGAAATGAGTGGTGGAGATGTAAAGTTGGTTTGACTTTTGTGCCAGTGTCTAGATAACTAACTTTAGTTGGACATGTGACTCTTTTTGGACTTTTTTAATTTATTATTTGTGGCAAGTGGATGAGGGTGGACCTAATTATGACAAGTGGAATATGAAAAATGGAAACTAGGATTTTTATCTTAATTAATGAAATAATGAAAATATTTAATTAATTAATGGGATATGATGTGAGACTTTAGAATTAATTAAATAAATATAATTTAATCAATTAATTTGGTGAAGGGGAAAAGGATTTAAATTAATTAAATAAATAAGTATAATTTATTTAATTAATTTGGTGAAAGGGATAATTTTGATTAATTAAATAATATATAATTTATTTAATTAATTGACTAATGGAAGGGGGAATGTTAAAGGGTATTCCTAGGGTGGAAGATGTCGAATGTGGTGTTGGACGTGTCATTAGGACGTGGTCAATTTTGGGTTTCTACACATATATACACATATACACATATACATACATACATACATACATACATACATACATACATATGTTGAGAGTTATCATATTCAAGGTGCCTTGAGAATGATATCTCTCCACATCTTTACATAGATATTTCTAAATGTAGGTATGCTAGTTTATAGATATGGTAAGAATTACCTTTGTTTTTTTTGTAGTTGTACTCCTAAGATAGTCCACTGACCTTTTTTTCTTGAGATTTATTATAGCCATATTTATAGGAAGGAAATATTTCTTGAAAATTGTACTAAAGCATCTCTTTAGCCTAGAATTAAATTTTCTTTTTGGTACATTGTGATTTTTGGGGGCTATCATGGTCCAGTAGGTGATAGCCTAATTTTATTTTTGAAATTTATTATAACCATATTTATAGGAAGGAAACATTTCTTGAGAATTGCACTAAAGCATATCTTATGGGTAGAATTAAATTTTCTTTTTGGTAACTTGTGATTTTTAGGGGCTATCATGGTCAAAGTAGGTGATAACCTAATTCTATTTTTGAGATTTATTATAGCCATATTTATAGGAAGGGAATATTTCTTGAGAATTGCACTAAAGTATGTGTGTAAGGTAGAATTAATTTTTTTTTTGGAAGTGTGATTTTTGAAAGCTATTATGGTCACGAGAAGATGATAACCTAACTTTACTTTTAGTAGTTGTAGACAACTTTTTAAAAAAAAAAAAAAAAAAGTGTATTTCTTTTGAAAAATTATGTTAAGTTTAGGAAATTCAAATCTTCTTTAGTATTTTTTTTTATTCGTAAATCTTCTTTAGTATTAATAACATAAATTTGAAGTATATTTTCTTTAATAAATTATATAACCTTTTAAATAATATTTTTTTAAAACACTAATTTTTTGGGGGGGGGGCTTCATAACGGCAATAACTTCTAATATCAAATTAATCTGTCGGACTTCAAATTTCTTTTTAAATGGCTGAACAAAAAATTCTAGTATCTTACATTCCTTTACTAAGTTTTCTCTACATGTAAATGAGATGCTTCCATAATTAATAATGATAATGACAATAGTCATTCCAACTTAAAATAATGCTTGTGAGATGATGTACAACGATAGCATTGAAGGCTATAAAATGAATGGTAGGAACAGCTATAAGTGAAGGGAGGCGAGAAGTATTTCCTTGTAATCCAGTTGTGAGAAAAATAATCGAATTTCATGGAAGAGCCAGGCTACCAACGAGCAGCAACCCACGAGGTCAGGAAGGCCGCAGCGCACAAATTCAAGAGATGGAGGAGTAAGCGTTAACTATTTTTCTGCATCTTTTTACAAGTAATGATATCCATGTTGATTGTTGGGTTGGCTGCTAATGATATCCAAAATCGGAGTTCCCAGATGAAGGTTAGATCTTGTTTCTATTTATTTCAGTTTTTTTTTGGGTGTCTGACTGTAATGGCGGGTTTGTAGTTTAAGCAGGTTTGTTTCTGTTGCTGTGTACGTTCTCAAGGAACGTTCAGAAGTTGCCAACCTTCGTGCAGAGAACCAAATGCTTAGAACTTAAAACCAAACTCTAACTTCGGGGAACAATAGGTTAAAGGAGGTACGATTGTCATTAGGGATTTTATATACGAAAGTTGTTTTTTTTTGTTTTGTTTTCTAAACCCTAATAGAGATTCTTTGTTGATGCAGATCAAGAGGTTTCAGCCATTATCTCGTGAGCTACTGGAAGATCAGTGGAGGAGTTGGACCCGATGGACAAAAGATCTTTGCATGCAGTCGAAGAAGTCATTCAAATGGCACCCATGGACGCGAATCTTTGCTCCACGATGCCCACAAAAGATCTTTTCAGCTTAACAGACAGATCATCTCCTTTTGCCATGGACCTGAAACACAAGGACAAGTTTAACACAGAAGCCACCACTGTTATAATGGCGGGAGTCGAACTTGTCGAAGCCTTCATGGACGTGGTATGCATTATTCATCATTTTCTTTGAAGATAGTTAGTTACTGGTTGAGAGCCGATTGATAGGAGAAAAAATGGGGCAACCCTAATGAGTTGGTTTTATTGTTTTAGCTGTCTAATATTTTATATTATTGTTATCATCCGGCTTTCAAAGATAGATTTTAGTTATTGTTATTGAAATAATATAGAGACCTATGTCATTGAGGAATAATAATTATAAAAGTGTCTACTGTCTTAGCAGAACAAATGGATGGAGATGTTTCCCTGCATAGTTACAACAGCCAAGACCCTTCAGATCATATCGCCAGGGCTTTCACCACCTGACAGAGGCGGATTACTTCAGCTGGTATGTGTGCGGCCATGTAGAATTAGGGTTGGATGAGTTTATTTGAAACGAGAGATCTCAAACGTTTTTTTTCCCTTTTCTTTGGTTTTGGTTTAACAGATGCATGCTGAGTTACGACTTCCCTCTCCTTTGGGTGCCACAAGAGAGAATATTTTCTTTCGCTATTGCCACCAGCTGAGTGAGGGAGCGTGGGCTGTTGTAGATTTCTCTCAGCACAATTCCACCCTCCATTCTAAACGTCCTTCAGGTCGTATTATTCAACAACTTCCGAATGGATAGTCCAAGGTTTGCACAGCAAATCTAAAATGGCTATGCTATCTTTTTTCTCTATTTTCCTTTATAGATCCTGCATCTCCAGAGTTTATGGTACTTGTGGGTGTAGAAGAGTGGTAAAAGGTTACCGTATAGTTTGGAGTACAAAATCCCTAGATTGGTGTCTACTCTTTTGCCGACCTCAAAAATTTCTTACCTTTATTTGGATGTATTTCACTACTAAGTCAATCTGCTTATACTATTTTGTGGTAGCTAAAATGGGTGGAGCAGAGTGAGACCCAAGGAGGAAGCGTTGATATGGCCTTCAGTGCACAGAGATGGGTGGCTGCACTTGACAGGCAATGTCAGCGATTGTTAAAGTTCAATTTCAGTCAACTTGAAGGTGAGTGTCCATTATGAAAGAGTAGAAGTAGCTTCTTAATTTTAGGAGCTGTTAATTTTTCTGCAATAGTAAACGAAATTAATGTATAGCCTTGTGCAGATGAAGGGAGAAATATTATAAAAATAGCCCAGAGAATGATCAGTTGCTTCTATCAAGATATAAGTGCATCAAAGTTCTACTCAACTGTAAGTCAATTCTATGATAGTGTTATAATCACTACAGGAATGAGCAACATACACAACGGGCTAATCATATGTGCAAATTAAAAAAGTTAGGGAAATCTGTCATCCATTCTGGGTATTTTGTAGGCCTGGCACTATACACCTTGCACAGTGGCGCTATCTCTGGAGTATTTTGGTGCTATATACTGTTTTAGCGCTATCTGACAAAGCACATTTTCTCTTAAATCTCACTCACCTATACATCTAACTCCCATTCTTCCCACTATTTTTCCTGTCTAGATGCTCTCTAATTTTGTAGGAATCTTGAATGAGGAAGGAGGAGTTATGCCAAAATTTTCTTAAAAGGACAAAACATACATTTTTGGCATTTGTCTCATCTTGTTTTCCATTCATTGGGCTAATAGGACTAATAAGCTCTATCCTAGCTAGGAACACCTCTGTTTTGCAGAACAGACACTTTCAGGCTTGTATCAGCACTATCAGAACCCAGATTGGTGCTATTCGCAACTATGACTAGACCCTTCGACTACACGCACAGTGGCACATTGTTAGAGTCATATTAGTGCCATTGTATGTTTTAGTGCTTTATCTATGTCATAGTAGTGCTATTTCATGTTTCAACGCCTTCTATATAATGTATTAGCGCTATATCTTATTCTGTCACAGTCTGTATGATTTACTAGCACTATTTGTTTAATCAGTACTATTTGTATTGTAAATTAGTGCTATTTGTCGAGAGTGTCAAGTTTTGTTGTCAGTTTATGTCAGTAGTGCCATTGCAGTTTGCAGTGGTGCCATTAGGTCTCTATTTTAGCGCTACTTTCAGAGACTGACTTTATGTTCTATGTAGGGACTTACAGGTTGTTTGCAGGTCATCACCATCATTTTGCTGACACTAACATGTTTTTGTAGGGATTTTTATCTTTAGTTTAGAAAACACTTCAATTGGAAATTAAAAAGAACCCTTATATGTTAGCTTAAACAACATTTCGATTTGGTGCAATAAAAAATTGATCAACAACCAACAAACAAATCTTTGTGCGTGTGTGCCTTAGTTTAGAACAAACATTTAAATTTGGTGTTCTAAAATTCACAAGTGTGTGCCAACAACTCTATCAAAACATTTTGATTTTGGGCTTTAAAAAGAACCACAAATTGCATCAATAAACTCATTGGATTAACGAGAACAACAATCTGCATCCTTCACTCATATAAACAAGAAAACCAATCTAATTTGTGTGAAGTGTTTTCATGATTTTGTTTGTAGTGTGAAAAAGTGTATGCTCTTCCCTCGCACCATTGGTGACCTTGGGAATCAAAAGCTTTTCACAACACTTGCACAAATCACCCCCAACATAATCTAAAGAACTAAAATGAACCTTGTTTAGTGTAATGCAAGCACAAAAAATACGTATGCTCTCCCCTCGTATCCTTGTATGAACTTGGGGATCAAAAGTAGTTTCATGATTGTGTTGCTTTTGTTAATCTTTAGAGGGCCTACCACCCCTCTTTGAAAGGTGGGAATGACCCAAGCGGAAACAAGCTAAAGCCAAGCTCTTTCAAGCTGCTATAGAAAATATTGTGTTTGTGATGAAAGTCACAAGCAACAGGTGTTGTTGTATTATACCGACAGCCAACCTCCCCCAAAACCCTCCAAAGCATAACCCTTGGAGGCTGGGAGACTTCATAATAGAGAGTAGCGCTGCCACATGTATAACCACCTGAATGAAAGTACTTACTATGAACCTTTGTTTTAGCAAGCCAAAAACCTTCTATTTGTTGACGCAGAAGGGAAACCTTTGAAGCGGCCCCGATTCATGCGGTTCTTAGCTGAGGTAGTAGAGACAATCCTAAGGCTTGATGAGGGACAAGGCTTTGTGGAAACCTAGATCTTAGTATGTGTGAGAAGTGTGTACAATTGTAAGGAGGATCTGGTGCTACCAAGATCCTAGAGCTACCCGCTTTGAATAGGCACAGCCAGGAGATTCAACAAATACTGTCATATCCTCACCTTAGGTTGTAAAAAGTGCTTGTTTAAAAAAATCACACGTCTTTTCACAAACAAAAATCTTGGTTATTGTGTGTTATTATGTTTAAATTGTTTTCAAAAATCTTGCCAAGAGACAATAAGAATCATTTGATCAAATTTCATATCAAGACAAATCCAAAATTGCCATCAAAATCAGTCTTTTTCAGAGCCTCGACCAACACTGCCCTATTTCAGCGCCATCTCTCTCTGGTTTTGGTGCCATTTCACCTATGGATTGGTGCTACTTTCAAATTGACTTGCCTGAGACTATAGAAAATTCTATTGTGATCTTTAGGACCTACTATGCCATAATACATATTCACATCCCAAAAAACCGTCAGTACCCCATCCATTTTTCTCCTCAAATTTTCCAAATCATACCTTCATTTTGACCTTAGAGAATAAATAATTATCATTGTTAGACCCTTTCTATATAATAATCCACTTAATATCATATCCATTCATCTTTGTTGATCTTTGCATACCTTTTGGATCAAAACAAAAAATCCTTGTCACAAGAAATCATCCCAAAATCCACAAACATATCCAAAATCTTCCAAATCAAAACACCCATCGAAAAATCATCAATCAAAAACTTGTCATCCCTTTGAGCTAAAGCTAGATCTAGATTTCATCATTTCATATTTTACTTAGAGATTCATTAGTCAACCTTTCAAGTAAAATAATCATCCTTCTATGTGTAAGGTCATTAGTCTACCCCAAATAAAGAGAAACATCTATTTGTGCAACACAAATCTAGATCCTACCTAAGCTCAAATTTGTTGACCATCAAATCCTTTTGAAAAACATCATCCTAATCTCCCATATCAAATATCAAAATCTCTCCCAACAAAATTATCCTCAAGCAAACATCATCCATCATCTACCTTTTGGTCCAAATTTGTGCAAAAAGTCAAATACCGTCCATTCTTATCACCCTTAGATTAATATCTTTTCGAAGACTTATCAATCTTTCATCACACTACATCCTCTTCTCTACTCCATCTCACTACCACATCCATATTTGGGTCCAATAATTCAATCTAAATTCTCTAAGGTTTCCATCCCCATTCCATGCCTAAAACCAAATCCATACACTTGCATGCCCATAAGTAGATCACAACATAAGAAGAATCAAGAAATGGTAGAATCTAGACAATATGGGGGCATAGGAATGCCTAATACCAACGAAAATAACCTACCAATCAACCAAACACACCTCCCACCTTCGGTTTTTCAAATCCCAACATACAATCCTAATGAAAATCCCTTCCATTTCTTGCAACCACCACCACCAGCACCATCACAAAATATCCCCACCATGTCTCAAGATGATCTAGATGTCTTGAGCTTTACACAAGATGCCGATAGCATGGACCTACTTGACAAAATCCTAAGGTTGGATCCAAATAGATATCTTGATCATCTCCTAAAAATTGGTGCTCAACCACCCCACAACATGACATCGTCTCAACCATCCACCTCTAACATCACTCCTACCACATCCTCCCAACCATCTACATCAAACACCCAACCTATCATCTCACAAACATCAACTCCCACTATATCTACCACCGCCACAAGTTCTAATGCTACCACATCTAAAATTCCCATGAGTGTCTCCAACCCTACCACTTCCCAACCCATCACCACATCCACAATCACAACTAGCATACACTCTTCTGTTCCATAAATCACCTTAGGCATCCAAGGGAACCTCACACATACAAGTGCCTCCACAAGTGTGCCTCCACTCAACCCTCAAACCATAGCTTACATAAGACAACTCTATTCACAACCACCTTATAGCACGACCAACCCATCTAATCTCAACGCATCTCATATCAATCCATCCAATGTCAACCCATCCAATGTCAATCCATCTCATCTTATGTATATACAAAACCCTGTAGCATCATCATCACATCATAATCCCAATCCCCAAATACCTCCACATATTCTCCAACAACTCTACGCTCATCAACACCATCTTGCACAACTCAACCAGAACACCACCAAACAGTACCGAAATATGACATCCCAAAATCCCCAACATCAAACCCCACCTAATCTTCAAAACCTCATCCATCAGTAAACCTACACACCACAACCACAATCAACACCAGATCTCACAACTGTTGTATAGGCCTTGATCCAAAAGGTAGACGACATACAAACTGGGGGCAAGTGCAAGCACTATTCTTTTGAGGATATTTGTCCCTATCCATTTGATCGGACATTGTACATGCCCCCTTTCCCCAAGAATTTTGAAACACCTAAATTTGAAAAATACAAGGGAAAGGGAGACCCTAGGGATCACCTTAGGGAGTTTTACCTCACTTGCTTAGAAGTCTCAAATAATGATACATATCTTATGAGACTATTCCCAAGAAGCCTCAGTAGTCAAGCCACTAAATGGTTCACACATCTTCCCCTAGGCATTAGGTCTTTCTCTGAGCTTGCAGAAAAATTTGTAAACCATTTCTCCTACAACTTCAAGCACGAAATATCTATGACAAACCTTTGCAACACAAAACAAAAAAGTGAAGAATCATTCGCTTCCTTCTTGTAGAGGTGGAAAAGCTTAGCAAGCAAACTCCCATGACCAATTCCTAAAAAACAACTCATCACCATGTTTGTGACCAACCTCAATCAGGAAATAGGGTTCCATTTACAAATCCTTTGTGCATCTACCTTTGAAGAAGTCATCGACAAAAGTACTACCATTGAACGGACCCTCATCACCAAGGGCTCCATCAAATTATACGACTACAAGTCCAACAACAACAACAACAACAACAACAATCTCTATATCAACACCCCCAATACAAATAAAAATGCCAACACGCAATCAAATGACAAGCCACGCTATTGGGGGAAGAACAAGAACACCTTGAACGACGGTGTCACGGATGTGAAAGCCGTCCAACATGTGCAAAATCAAACACCTGCACATACATATACTACCAATGTAAATAACCCAAGGGGCTAAACTAAACCAAACAAACCTCAAAGGCAATTTACACCCTTAGGGGAACCCATCGAGGACATCCTCGATAGATGTCTCAAGGAAGGTTTGATCACGCTCCCACTTGTTAGACCCCGTCAAGAGAATAAGCTCAAAGCCATGTGGTACAATGAAAATGACTATTGCAAATACCACCACATTGTGGGCCACAAAACTGCTGACTGCATTAAACTAAAGCATTGCATCCAAGATCTCATAGATCAAAATCAAGTCAACCTTGATCAAGGCTCCCAACCATCACCCAATGCTAATCTCGGAGCTTAGAAGGATCCACTACCTAACCATAACAAAGCCTCCTCATCCAATCAAGCCTACAACGTCACCCCACCATCCGCATCCTATGACTCTATCGTAGGGAGGATAGAGCCATCATCTCACTATGTATCCATCTGTACAGCCCTACCATTGATCAAACGCTCGCATCCACATCAAACTCCCTACCCCCTTGTCCAACCACACGTCCATCACCTACTAATTAATACAACCTCCTAGAGCATCTAGGAAAAAGCCCTACACAAATATCCATACTTGAGCTACTTCGCACGTCACCCCTCCACAAAGATGTCCTTGACAAAGCACTCTTGGAAACTCAAGCTCCCGCTAACTTCAATGTGACTCAACTCCAAGCCATGGTAGGACATATTGCCATACCTCATCATCTCACATTTTTAGAAAAAGATCTTCCTGCTTCTGAACACTTACATAATGATGCCTTACACATCGAAGTTCGTATCCACAAACACATCATCAAAAGAGTCTTAATAGATGGTGGCTCTAGCCTAAACATATGCACTCTTAAATTACTAAAACACTTGGTATACTCAGATGTGGTTGTAGACACCAGTGCGTGCATCACAATCAAAGGGTATGATGACACTAAATGACTCTCTGCAGGCACTATCAAAGTTCCTATTCAAGTGGGATAGACAATAATGGAAACGAAATGTCAGGTCCTTGATCTTGACCTCTCCTACAACATTCTTCTCGACTGACCATGGATCCATGCCATGCAAGCGGTCCCATCTACATTCTATCAATGCCTCAAGTTCCCTCACAATGGCATGGAAGTAACTATCTATGCTGATCCCCACCCCTTCTAATACTGCAGTTTCTTGGAATGCCATGGCCACACCTTCTGCCCATATAACAAAGCCATTACCAAAGCCAATCCTACAACTTGCACCTCATACATTGACCCCGCCAACATAGCCACCACTTCATCCCAAACACCTCCACCACCCGACGTCAAGATCAAGCTCAATGACATGGGATGTGGGGAATATGACCTACACAATACCTTTTGTGTGGGCATATTACCCAATCCTAAAATATTTGGCATCCAAAAGATAGAAGCAGCTAACACAGTAGTCATCAAGTGTAAACCATCACCCATCTTTGAAAAGAAACATCTCCTAGATTAGGATGTGCTCGAAGATATCTCATCCTGGCTATATAAGGATGAAGAATCTGAGCAAGAAGCTCCCACCATACCAACAAAAATCTATGGTAAAGGGTCTAAAATTGTCAAAAACATGGGTTATAAAGGACAAGGCGGTATTGGCCTTCATGAACAAGGGATCATGGAACTAGTCAAAGAGATAAGAAATCCATATACTTAAGGGTTAGGATATGGTCAAAGACAACGTATCCTCACTACCGGCGAATGTATCTTAACTGAGGTCGCTATGGTTTCCCTTGAAGTTGACAATGTCAACGAAACGGGCCATCAAGACTCCTTTAGTGACTTTGCCAATTTCTTCAACTCATCCATATGCACCATATACACAGTCACCACCCTAGCCTCATCATCCAATGACTTACCACTTGTATACCCAGACCTCATAGACTGGGACCAACGGGGACCTCCTGTCTTCGACGTAGCACCAAATGATGAGGCCATCGCTGAAATGATGGGGGTTAGAGATCACTTCCCCCTGGGAGATCACAGAGTAGGATACATCATGGAACTCGATATGCATGCCTATTTTAGGGAGACAACCCCTACTTCTAGTCATAAAAATATAAAAATCAAACATGGATCTGATGGTGAAAACCGTTCTGTGGCAATATCAGATCCTAAAAAAGTAAAAACAAAAGACGTATCTCCTGGTGAAAATCTCCATGAGGTGCTAGGAGATGGAAGCAAGGGCCTTCTTGAGATAGACAAGGTTTATCCAGATAGGTCACCCATCTTGGTAGAGCAAGCCCAAGAGATGAATCTTGGGACAAAAGAAGAGCCAAAAATCACTTTCAGGGTAGAATCTCTCAGCACAGTAGAGCAAGAAAACTTCTTGGCATTCTTCAAATGCAGAAATCATAATTTTGCGTGGACCTATGTAGACATACCAGGGCTTGATCCCGCTTTGTTTGTTCATTAATCTGTAGTACGCCCTGATGCAAAACTAGTAAAGCAGAAGCTCAGAAAAATGAACCCTCAGGTGGCCCTCCTTGTCAAAGTAGAGCTAAAGAAACTACTGGATGTTGGCTTCATTCACCCAATTGATTATCCTGAATGGGTTTCCAACCTAGTACCATTAGCCAAACCTGATGGCCAAATCCGCTACTGCACCGACTTTAGAGATCTCAATAAAGCCTGCCTAAAGGATGACTTCCTATTGCCTAACATTGACATGATAGTTTATCTCATGGTAGGACACGAGATGCTATCCCTAATGGATGGCTTTCAGGGTACAACCAAATCTAGATCGCAGAAGAGGACCAACATAAGATAGCCTTCATATGTCCATGGGGGACATACTACTGGGTGGTAATGCCATTTGGTTTAAAGAATGTTGGAGCCACGTATCAAAGATCCATGACTGTCATCTTCCATGATCTTTTCCACCACATCATGGAAGACTATGTGGACAACTTGCTAGGGAAATCAAAGACATGGGAAGAACACCTTAATGTATTGGCAAAAATCTTTGACCAATTAGAGCAATACAATGTTCACTAGAATCCAAAGAAGTGTGTCTTTGGGGTCACCTCTGAAAAACTTCTGGGATACATAGTCTCCAGAAGAGAAATTGAAGTAGATCTCGCAAAAGTCAAGGCCATCACTGAAATGCCTCCTCCAAAAACACTACAACAGCTAAGAAGTCTCCAAGGAAAACTCTAGTCCATTCGTCGGTTCATTGCTCAACTTGCCAATAAATGCCAACCATTCTAGCATGTACTCCAAAAAGATATAGCTTTTGTCTAGAACACTCAGTGTCAGGCTGCTTTCGATCAGCTAAAAGCATAATACAAATATTAAATCGATAATAACATAATCATTTCTATGATTTCAATAAATGACATTTAATATAATATTTCTGTAGCTCTTGGTGCGGAGTTCTTCAAATAAAATGAGGACTGGTGCAAAAATTCCATTGCACATAACTAGGTGAAATCAGAGAAATGAGGTAAGTCACAACTACACTCTACGCTTAAAAGAGCCCACTTTAAAGATGAAATTTTAGACATTGTTACCCTACTGCATCAGGTGGTTTGTAGTGAAAATGCAAGCTCTTTTGAATTTTGGATGTGTCATTTCATCTTGTTAATATGCAGTGAGGGTCAGTTTATTAATTGGGTAGAAATGATAAGTTATCACCTAAATGAACAATTGGTTAGATTTCATGAGACTTCTGTACTCCACATTTGTTCATATTTGATATACATTCTAGCCAGTCAAGAGGTTGTCTAGACTAGGTTGAGGCCACATGGGTCCTTAACCCCAGATACACCTATGTATACGTATTTTCCTCAGTTCACAAAGGATGTTGGAATGAAGGATTACTGTCGGGTTAATGATGCCTTTTTGATGTTTTTGGTAAAAAAATTAAATGGTAATCCTAAACTGAGGATTTCTCTTGATGTTGCTTCTCTGATTATGCAATTTGGAAGTTTTTATATCTAGTTTGATAGATTGACCTACCTGAGATTGGGAGGTTATGAGTTGGCTCTAACCAAGTTTCCCTGGTATCCTAGTGATTACATTATCTTCTTGGAGGTTTGCAAGCAAATAGCTACCATGAATATTAAATATCAGAATATGAGAAAAAGGGGATATACCTTTCAGTTGTCTCTGTCTACTTATTCTTGTAAAATCAGGGATGCTACTAAGGGAGCCGAGCATGCATTGGGGGAATTTAACTTTCACTCTTTATCGTTGAGATCAAACTTTGACAGCAAGAATTATGTGAAGCAGAACTTCCATGGCTCTGGCTCATATGAGCATCATTCTAGCTTGGAAGACTTCTGGGAAGATTGTATGGATGATCGTGAAGTTTAGAGAAGGAACTGCATGAGACTTACTCTAAGTCAAATTCAGGCTTTTCATTTATCCATTTATATTCCAAAAAAGGTTGAGGAAGATTCTGAAGTAATTGATGTGGAATACCAAACCTTGCTTTCAAAACCCCTTCCCCAAATCAATTGCTCTGAGAAGGAGGTTGTGGCTCCAAGAGTTCATTCTACTGCAGTGATTAAAAGAATAGAGGATTGGCTAGCCGGGAGATGGCATGGACACGCTGGTTCACCTCATGAGCAAAGAAGTTCAAGAGCCACTAGACAAAAGACTGTGTAAGGTTCTACTGCTCAAAGTTCTTCAGGAAGACATGAGGCATCACAATATATTTAAATTTCACAATAAAGAGGTGATGGTGAGAGGCCTGATGATGCTCTCAGATTGTAATCAGCTTGTGAGTAAGATAGTCTCCCTTTATCTGCAGTAGGAAATAAAAATTTTCAAGCTAAAGCAGTAGCTGTGAATCTTGATTCCATTTTTGAGCAAATTGTTAATGAAGTTTCTTTTCCAACTTTCTTTGAAATTCCCTCTTCCCCTGCTAATGAGGAGGTTCCTACTCCAATTTCAATTGAAAACCAAAATAAGTCTACAAAAGAAGTGGACACAGTTGCCATGCTCTTGCAAAGTACTTTGAAGCCTAAGAAAGCTAGAAGAATGTCTAGAATGGTAAATGATGCTACTTCTAGTCACCAGGTGTTGGAGATTGCTGACCCGATAAAGGACTTCAATGAAAATGATATAACTGAAGCGGATTATAAAATACATCACATTGACTTGGGCCCTTCTACCCTTGAGGGGGAATTCATATCATGCAAATTTTTCTGTGAATGCCTTAATTAAAAGAGCTAAGGAAGAAAGAAAAGAGAATATAAAGCTCTAGTCTCAAATTTTGTCTTTGAGCAAATTTATCCAGTCCATAGTAACTCCTACACCTCAAGAAGCATCCATCTCAGAGGTCATTGGAATTGATGCAAGTATTGTCTAGCAAATAAAAAAGAATCAAAATTTTGCCAAGGTTATTACTGAGTGGATTGAAAAATTATCTTGTGATATTTTGTTTTTCTTAACCAAAATGATACAAATTTATTCCCAGGTGCATAACAAAAGAAAATAATTAGTTAGTGAACTCCATCTAGTAAGATAAGAGAAAGGGAGTACCTATGTGCTTTCAAAGGAAGTTTCTGAGTTGATAGCTTTAGATCCTACAACACTCATGAAAGAAAACTTGGCTAATGATCCTTGCGAAATTGATCCATCCTGGGCTGACTCATTAGACTGGAAGCTGAGTATGTGATGCAGGAGCATCCAAGGTGTAAGAGCAATCTTGCATCAACCTAAAAAAAATGTTGTTTCTTTTCAATAAGGGCTAAATTTGGTAGGCTTACTACTTTTAGTAAGTTTGCATTTGTGCACGGTTGGATACAAAATCTTACACAGACCTCTAGAATGGTGAATTGAAGCTAATGGTGAAGAAATCACTTCAATATCATTTGTCATTTGTGAGATATTTAAATTTCAAATTCCAAAAAATCCTATTGAAATATTCAAGATCAAATTTGAGGCACTTAGAGGCTCTGGATGGGCCTGAAATTTGGTGGGAAACCCAAGCAGTCTACCTTTTGATACTACTTATGCACCATTGTCTTTTCGAGAGCTTTCCGAAAAGGTATTATAATGTAAAATCCAACAGTCGGATCGAAAGTTATGGCCCTATGAAGTTGACCTATTTTTGGAGGGAGATGCAAATTTTGAAATTAAGCTGGTGGCTGCCAAAAAGTGCTATATATGACCATTTTTTTGAACCCTTGGGGTAGTAGAGTTAAGGGGGAAAGTGTAGAGTCAAGAATAGGGGGGAAAACAGAAACCCTAGTTGATTTGGGGTTACATAAGGCTGAAGATTCTAGAGTCTTGTAGAGTCAAGAATAGGGGGAAACAGAAACCCTAATTGATTTTGGGGTTACATAAGGCTTTATATCCTATAACACTCATGAAAGAAAACTTTGCTAATGATCCTCGTGAAATTGACCCATCCTGGGCTGGCTCATTAAACTGGAAGCTGAGTATGTATAATAATCTTATTGAACAAATTAATAAGGCTTTATAGGATTATCTGGATTTAATGATTCGTATTCAAAGGGATTGCCAGACACTGTACATGAGTATTCTGGATGAATTTGGAGAAAATCTATGGGACCCTAAAGAAATCAACAAAGAAGTCAAGGAGATGGTTCATAATGAACTCGTTGATCCTGAGGTTGTTTCTGGAGAATCACTGGGTAAAATAGGCTTGATACAGGTTTATCTCAATGGTTTTAGAAATAGAGATGAAATGATTCAGAAAACTATGGCAGGGATAATCAACACTTTGGCTAAATTTAGAACTAGACTGTAGATCACTACCACTCCGAGAAGCAAAGGCATCACTACCATTATAACTAAGTATCGAGAGTATAAGTTGAAGATAAAGATGCGAGAAAAGATGGAAGAAGATCAAGCCGTGGAAAGCATCGAAGATCCGAAAGAAGACATTGGGGTGGCAAACTAGTTTATTGTTGTTTTATGCTTTTCTTAATATTTGGCTCAAAAACATATGTTTAAAACTTTATTATTTTATAATGATTGTCTTCAAGAAACTGTTCCTCTACAAGATAGTTACAATATGGACTCTATAAATATAGATAAGGGGGCATAGTAAAGCTCTCTCATTTTTTGGGCAAACTTTGCTTTTCTCATAAAAAGTTAGAAACTCTGTTATACTTTTATTTTTTAGTTATTTCAATATAGAAAGATCATATAGTGTAGTTTGAGAAGGCATAAACTTTGTTTTAGTGACTTCTTTATCTATATCAGAATATCGGATGATTTATTCTACTTCATTGCTATGAGATGTTTGTCTTTGAATAGATATTTTGTGGTGATAGATTTATAATTCATTTTTCAGCATCATGGTTAATTTGAAGTCTTTGAACTTCTTTAATTTTAATTATTGATGAAGTATGGTTTGCCTTTCAAAGCTTTCTGGTTAAAAGCAATAAGGATATATATACACACACATAGATATATATATTGAATATTTTTTAAGGTAGCTGCCACCTTGTTAAACAAGCAGAGAACCTATTATTAGATATTATAATAATTGGTTCAATTGTGGATACATTTGTCACTTTGTGGGTGTAAGAAAATAGACTTAGGTGACAAATATGTATACCAATAGTATGTTAGGCTCACACCCACATCATCAATGTTAGAAATGGACATTCCATCCTATCCCTCATCATCTAGAACACTCAATGCAACATCAATACCAGTGGGTCAGGCCTTGTCTCTAGGCCTCACTACACTACGAGCTAAGCATACATAGGCCAGTCGAGTGACATGAACTCTTTACACATGTCTAAACTTCCTCTTCACTTGATCATAGTAAAAAGGCACAATGATGTGATCAAAGTGAACAGCTAGAAGCCGATTATGTTGCATCCTCACTAGCTGTCGAATCTCACCCACCCATGCTCTACAACCTCTATATAGTCTCGACACGATATCATCATGGTCCAATCTATCAAATCTCACTCTCTAATACAATAAGTCACCATGCCTTGACTCCCTCCTCAGTACATAGGCATGTGTTCATATACATTGTCTAGATAGGCTCTATTGGGAACCCCATTGGCCTCATGCATGTGATATGCTCAAATGCCCACACCTAGAGAAGTGTGTAGGTCATAGAGCTATGTGCTTCATGATGTACATAACACCTAAATCATGGTGTAAGTGAGCTAACATGCTCCGTCCCTAAGTGTATACTCTCCTCTGCTCCTCCATCACTCAGATAGTATGTACATGTCCTACGTGAAGGTGAGTGCCGCATCCATCCTGTGTAACCACAAGTGTGATGGTACCACGATCAAGATGCAATGTAAAACTGGTGTGACTACAACACTCTTCTCTAACCAAGATATATGAATCCACCCTGTGGTCCTCAAGGGCATAATGTGTCTGAGATAGTACATCTAGATCGCTTGAATGTTCTCCTCCAATTGATAATTATCAATACTAACAGTCTTGCCTCTCACAGGTAACTGTAGGATTCGGTACACATCCTCCAATGTGACTATCATCTCTCCCATCAAAAGATCGAAGGTAGAGGTGTATGCATCCCATAGCTCCATGAGTGCCATCAACATCATATAATAATATCAAACAATGGGCATCATGTACACCCACCACAATCCAAGATCTCTAAGGTGATCAACATTTGTGGAAAAAAGTGTCTTGGCATGACCATGTAGAAATGTTTATAAGTAACTGCTAGGGGCACCTATGAATCAACACCAAACCAAATTCTATCATTATCACACAAAATAAGTTTCAAATAAAGTTCAAACTTCAGAATTCTAGTAAATTTCACAACACACTAGCATCTTGATTAGACACTAGTGCCTTGTGAGGACCCTAGCTCCCTAGTACGAATCTAGTGCCCTAGGAGGACACTAGCGCCCCTCAGGGCCTAGTTTGGCATGTAATCCTTCAAATTGACATAGAAATAAAAAAATCTCAAGCATGAATCAAAATCTTGGGCTCACCTAGCATGCCTATATGCCCTACGCTATGAGATCCCTTAGCTCATCCAACCTGGGAGATCGATATTGCCATCTGTGTGGCATTATCACTCTTGTGATCACTTGAGGTCCTCCAAAATCTCTAAAAATGTAAAAGACAAATGAGATGGTGAATAGTGAAAATCTAAAGAATATTTATAGAAAAACACGATAACATCCTACCATTCTATTCAAACACTCTTCATTCAAACCTTCACAAATTGGGCTAGAAAACTTCACTTTTTGTACTATTTGTTGCATTGGAATCATAGTTCTTCCCTCTTTCTCATCATATACCTTTGATCTTCATGTTATTTTATCAAGTGAACCTAATTAAGGAATATTTATAAAAACCCTAGAAACTTGTAGTAGAGAAAGCATCACCCTATTCCTACCCCCATATAAGCATGCAAAAATAGGGGGCATATATCTACTTGTGAGTCTCACTTTGGATCACACTCTCATTCCTCTTAGATGTTTTTCTAGACTAATACATTTTTTTGTCTGCATGATGGTTTTTTCTTTCCCTAACAAAGTGTATTTGCAGGATGTAGTCCCTAACACTGTGGCTTTGCAGGTTCATGATTGGGTGCTCCATTCTCTCACTTGGAAGCATTCTACATCCTCTATAGTATCCTTTTAGATATCCTTTACCTGCATATTTTATTTCCTATACTTTAGCTTGCATATGCACACAATGTCATATGACTG
The DNA here is from genome assembly GCA_027924645.1 of Cunninghamia lanceolata. NCBI lineage: Eukaryota > Viridiplantae > Streptophyta > Pinopsida > Cupressales > Cupressaceae > Cunninghamia > Cunninghamia lanceolata. The sequence continues at coordinate 3,469,381 of BSBN01000665.1, forward strand.
CTAAATTAGGTGCTAAATGTACCATCATAAATTGTGCTCCCTATTGATGCAAGCATAATTTCACATTCTATTTAGCACCTTCCTTGGTGTTTGCTTCATGAGTCCACTTTTAGGACCACTTTCTAGCCTTGGCCTTACCCTCGACTTGAGAGAAGTGCCCCACTTTCCTAAACTTTCATAAACTCTCCTAAAGCTTCCTAAACTTTACTAAATTATTACCATTGATCAAATGCTGGAACATAGGGCAGTGTTAAGATCATGGTGATATCCCAAAACAATACTGAATTACTAGAGTGATTTATCTAGGACCCTAATGCCTAGGTGCTAGTGTCCTCCTGTATCTTGCTAAGTTTTAAATCCTCTGATGGTGTTGGCTTTGTCTTGTATGACATGACCTCGATCTTGACATTTTTATCATGTGCTCCATTGGCCTCTAAAATATAAATATTTTCCCTCCTTGAGCTTCATATTTAAACAAGACCTTGAAAACACTTTAAAGAATCTAGAGAACTATTCTTTATCTTGATATTGTTGCAGACTTATAAATTATCGTAGGTTTATTTATTGTTGGAATAATGATCTACATACTCTTGGCAAGGATTGTGGTGGATTTGGAGGCAAGATCTTGAGTCTATCTTGTTCCTTCTTGCATGAAGGGTTAGAACCACTAAATTGAGTTTGGATTGAGTACCTACATCATTACAATTAGGTATGACTGTAGCATCTTCGTATTCTATAGATTTTAGATCTATGCACCTTCCTTGAGTTGAAGGTTAGTGTTTCCTTGAGTGAGACACTTCTCTTGAGTTGATCATTATATATGCTTGAGTTATATAGGGTTAGGGTTTTTTGATCAATCCTTTGGTTTGCTACTCATTTGCAATCTTATATGCACATAAGGTTAGGAGCACACACTATTTGATCTTCTCTAATCTAGCTATCCGTGAGGTAGGAATACTGAAATAGGGGGTTTGACTACGGAAAACTCCTATATAGCAAAAACTATTTTTCCTCTCTTTGTGTATGTACAGATAACATCTAGAAGCTTCTCATTAAGCAACAAAAGGAATCAGAGAAAGGGTACAGGGATTGTCTATTAGAAGAAAATCAGCCCAAAAACCTTAGGACAAGGGCACTCCAACACCCATGTCATCTCAGATCTACTCCTATTTTCTATCACAGCTTTTGTCTAACCTTTGTTTCTTTTTTTTTTGCTTTCATTTTATGTCTCTATAACAATCATTTCTACATTTTTGTTAGTTCTATCAATTAGGGTTTTGTATTACATATCTTTTTATCAATTCATTAGTGATCAATACTACCTTTACAACAAAGGAATAGAACCCTGAACAACTTGACTCTCCCTTTAGGATGATAGCCAAGCACCAGGTTCAACAACAGCATATAATATTTCATTAGTTCGATTATACTCTATTATCATATGTTTCATCCTGGGCTTTGCCTCTATTCTAATCTAGTTTGGTACACCTCTCCAAGGTAGCCACATATGTGAAAAGTTAGTGGCTATATATCCGTTTAATGTCTTGGACCAATCCCTACTCAGCAACATTCCATAATTTATGGGTATATCCACTACTTGAATATCAATGATTTGGCTTACCCTGGGGTCTGAAGCTAATTGCATTTGAATGTTCATGAGTTCTCCTATCACACTAACCTCAGTCTTATCTAATTGTGTGACAACTTTGGCAGATTTGGTGGGAGTCAGCCCAAGAGTTTTACATATTCCTAAGGGCATTACATTGGCTGAGGCACCAGAGTCTACCATGCAATTGTGTATATTCTTCCCACACAATCTAACAGTTAACAAGAAAGGGGGAGTATCCCTCTTATCCATATGTATTACTACATTTGTATTGGAAGGGTACTCAACTTTCTTATTTTTTTCTTTAGGTGGTGAATCTCTATTAGGAACAGTTATATCAGTAGAAACCTTATTTGTCATGGATGTATCCAGAGATTTTATAAAAGCATTTCTGATCCCTGGGGTCTTCGATAATTCATTTAGAGGTATACTAACCTTAATTTTCTTTATTTCCTTTGACAAGTAACTCATTAATCTTGTTGTCTCTATTGTTTCAGTTTTACTTGTTTGATCCTTTTGTACTGCTGTTCTGTTATTTGTGTGTTGATTAGCTTTAAGTATGGCAGGATTGTTGCCGGCATTCTGATCTAGGGGTGTATTGAAGTTATTCAGAGGAATGGAAGTGGTAAAAGGTCCTCCTGGCCTAGGGTTGTTCTTCAAATTGTAGGTATGGTTTTTATTTGTCTGTTGAAAGGCCTGCACCTCTTCTGTTTCAGTTAATACCTCATTTTCAGATTCAAAGGGAAACTAAAAAACATTTAACACAAAGGCTGATTCAGGATAAAGATTTTCACAACAGTATGGTTCATCTTCTAGCAATTCATCCTCTTTCTCTTCTACAGTTACAAAGGTAAATGTTTCTAAGACTAATGCTGTGTCATATCCAGAGGGTACTACCTCATTACCCTTGGGAATGAGAAATTCAGAGGTAGGAGGCTGGACATCTATATTAAAAATGCTGGCTGCTAAGTGAAACTGTGGGCAGTCGTGCTCAGCATGGGCATTGGTATTGTGAAATCTGCACCAATTTTTGGGTGTTGTACTGGCCATTTGGATGCCAGCCATTTGTTTTGCATCATGATTATCTATATTCTCAAAAGGAGAAGCTAGAATACCATTGTTGGGCCCAGTGTTCCATGTCTTGGGTGGCCTAGGTTGATTCTAATTTTTGTTATTATTGCCCTACGCCCTATTATCTATCACTGGCCCTCTATTTTGCATTGGCTGCCCCTGGTTGGGGCCTTGATGCTGATTATAGTTTTGGTTCTGATTGTACTACTGATTTTGATTGAAACTATAGTTCTGGTTTTGGCTTGGGTTGTGATTTTGATGTTGATTGTAGTTTTGGTTGCCTCTTCCATAGAGGTTCTCGTTTCTTAGTTGTGTCACTTCGGTGGTTAACCTTTTCAAATGTGTAGTGATCTCTTTGATTTCTTCCCTATCCTCTTGTGCTTTTGCCACAGTTGTATCCCTAGGAGGTTGGAAGAAAGTTTGACCGTTATTTTGACTATTATTGGAAATGCCACCTGTGTAAGGAGTTATGGCTTGGATTGGGGTAGGACTATACACAGGTGTGTAAGAAGGAACCAGATTTAATAATGGAGTGTGATGCATAGGGGCTCCATTCCATGGTTGTGCCTGATTCTGCACCCCAAAATTTCCTCCATTAACAAATGGGCTATAAGTTGTATGCCTCATCTCTTGGTTCACTGAGGTTGCCTCTTTGTAGGCTTTGGATATTGAATCTATGTTAGGTTTTCTTTTGACAAACATGGTAGTTAAAGGATCCAAGGCTGCATAGTACATAGCCAACAAGGGATCATCATCCATGGTATAAGGGGCTACTAGCCTAGAGTAGGCCTTTTGAAATCTGTCATTGAAATTATCAATCAGCTCTCCCTCACCTCATTTTATAGCAGCCAATTTATGATACAAAGCGCAAGGGTCAATGGGTCCTCTAAATCTTGACAGAAATGCTTCTTCCATAAGTGACTAGGAAGAAATGTAACCATTGGGTAAGTTTACATACCAGTTAGAGGCTTGTTCATTAAAGGTGTAGGGAAACAATCTACACATAACATCCTCATGCTCTAACATAGCCCTAAAACATGCTTCCTTAAATATTCTAATATGATCCTCTGGATCCTGATGCAACTGGTACTTGGGACATATCTTTTCTGGATTTTTGGGCATCTCATGATAATCATTGAAGAATATGGGAGAATGAACATTGAAATAAGCCATTGTAGGTGTTTGAGCTTGACCTAAACTTGTAGAAATACCTAGATCGAGTGGTGGGATAGGATTTCTAGGAGGATTAGGGCCTCTAGGAGTGCCTGAATCAAGATTTAAAGATCTGAATAGTGATCTGTCAGGACTCACAATACTACGAATGTTAAAAGATGACCCAGGAGGTGTTCCAGATGAACTTCCTTCTTGTGATATTTTAGGATTCCAAATCAAAGGGCTCTTACTTCGCCTTATATCAGGTAGTTGCACAAATATATCTCCTAAACTGGACCTAGACCTGGTCACTCTATCACTGTTATTAGCCAGTTTGAAACAAACCTTAACTCAAGTCAGGCCCTCCTTCTAGCACCAGAAAACTGTTGGTGATTGTTTTGATGCAATCATAACAATAAGTTAAAATTCACATATAATGAACTGAAACTATACTTGAAGGACAAGAAGGAATCATTTAAGATTCACTTAATCCCAAGTCTACAATGGTACTGTTGGTCAAATTCAGTTGGTCAATGTGAAGCTGTAATGTTCAAGGGGCCTTACATAGTTTAGGGTTTCTTTGTAGTTTACTGGACTCAAACTATGCAAAAAGATCATGAGATATGTCAAATTGTCTATTCATTTTGCATACAAGTATTACTGTGCTGCAAAAGCTTTAGATGGTTGTCTTGAATTATTGTAGCCTTCCTCTTTATATATTTATGAAAACTTGTCTACTTTTAACTCTGTTGTTCATGCTTCTTCAAATATGAGACAAATTTCCTTCAAATTTCTACGTTTTTAGCTAAATATTTCAGATGGGTTGGGAAAAGTTAGAAAGATCTAATCTAAACATTATTTAAATCTACCGAAGGATCTAATTGTTCTGTTATGCACTGTATAAATCATATAGTAATTTGATCAAATCCACAGTAAAAACCTTAAATGTAAGTTTTGAGCATTTTCACAAACATACATTTAAAATTCCAAGCTCTCAAAGAAAATATTTCAAAACACAAAGAAGAGCAGGAGAACACTTAGAAGATAGATGTAGAACTCTAGATTCTATTGTATTAGAAACAAACAGTCATACATGATTTACAATGTTGGAATGACTCTTAATTTCATTGATCGAACTATAGAGAACTTACAAGCTTTACAGATACAATAAGGAGGCCAGACATTCCACGCACTCCTTACTGCAGACAAACAAGCGACCTGCTTCTTCTACTTCTAAACTAAGCTAACTTGCTATGTGTTCCTAAAATCCCTGTTGTAAATATTACAATGTATTAAGGCACAATATATAGACTTTCTGATTGTCCTCAATACAGCTCAAAACCCTAATGGTTAAGCCATGGTTCAAACCCTAGGTTACAGCATTAAATGGTGCAGAACCAGTTTCCCAAAAATATCTCTAAATATGTGTCAAATTTGGGTGAAAATATGCCCCTTTCTGAAACCCTAGTAGCTCAGAAGTAAATTCTACAACCTACTTTTCATTATGTTTTATCTGCATTTGGGTCTTCTCATTAATGCCCCTTGACTTTCTGTACTTCATCCTTATCTTCTCCTTATTTCCAAAATCTGATTCTCCCCCCAGGACGTCATCGCCATTAAGTTTCAGCTTCTTCCTCAGCTGCAAACCTGCAAAAAAATAGACCAGCAATAAGTGTCATCATTATTAAACCATGAGAAACAAAAAAAATATTAGATCCAAGTGGGTCTGAGCAAAAATTGCGACTATCAGGTCAAAATCTGTAAAAAATGCATTCATACTGCGCAACTGTGTTAAAAACTTACCAGGTCAACCATTGCTGACCAAAAATGATGCATACTCAGGGTCAAAAATGTGTCGAAAACCCTAAAAAACCCTACCACTAAATGCTTGTTGCCTATCGGTGCCAAAAAAACCTCACGGCGGGCCCTAAAAAATTGCCCACTGACTTAACTGTGTCTAGCCGAAAAATGGCCCTTTTATCTGCCTTTTATACTAGAAACGGTGCCCGTAGAAAGTGACACGTCGCACGTTCCATGCGAGGCGCTATGAAACTCTCTACTTTATGCAGAAGGTGATGTGTGGCAGCTTTCGCGGGACTCTTAAGATACTAAAAAACTATTGCGAAACTGCCCCAGGGACCCAATGAAACTTGCGAAACCCTGACTCCCGTGCGAGACACCTATCGCTACCCGCGCGCTCCATTTAAAACTACCTCAAAACCTTGAGACCCTCGTGGAAAGTGACACTTGTCACTATCCGCACGATTGTCGCAACCTTAAGAAACTGTTGGGGCACTTTGAAACTCTTTTGAAACTGCCTGCGGAAGGCGCCACGTGGCGTCTTCCGCGTCGTTGCTGAAACTTTAAGCGGCAGGGTGGGTCATACTTCAGAGTGTGACACTTGTCACACTCCGTGGGGCTTTGAAACATGTTTGAAACTCTACGAAACTACCACGGGAGGCACCACGTGGTGTCTTCCGCGCGGCCATTGAAACCCTTAGAAACTTTTACGAAACCTGCGGAGAGTGACACGTGTCGCTCCCTGTGCTACCTTGGAAACCTTTTGAAACTGTCCGAAACTATTTTGAGACCCTTGCGGAAAGTGCCACGTGGTGTCTTCCACGTAACTTTTGAAACACTTTAGAAACTATTAGAAACTGTTGCGAAAACTTTTGGAGGGACCTGCGGAGGGTGACACATGTTGCGATCTGCGTAAACATTAAAACTATTTGGAGACTTATGGAAACGCATGCGAAGTGTGACACATGTCACACTCCGCGCGATTGTTACAACTATTAGAAACTCCAAGGAAACTTTAAGGAAACAATGGCGGAAGGCGCCACGTGGCGTCTTCCGCACAACCATTGAAGCTGTTAAGAAACTTTTCAAAGGGACCCATCGGGAAACTTTGAAGGTCCTACGGATAGTGACAAGCGTCACTCTCCATGCTGCTTATACAGGACTCTCCACGGCTGCTGAAACTTTTTAGAAACTGTTGTGGAAGGCACCACGCGGTGTCTTCCGCGCAACAGTTGAAACTGTTAGGGGACACTCCGCGGGAGTTAGAAACTGTTGAGAAACTTTTTGGAAACTGTTTGACTCCTCTGCGCGGCCTTGAAACTTTAGGAAACTTTAAGAAGCTATTTGGAAACTATTTAAAGCCTGTGGATGGTTTAAAATTAAAGGGTCTATTGCGGAAGGTGACACCTGTCTCCTTCCGCGTGACTCTGGAAACTATTTGAAACTGCAGCGAAACTCATGTGGAATGTGACACTTGGCACGCTACGCGCAGCTTGTGAAACACTTTAGAAACTATTTAATGAAGCATTTGAAACTTTGAAATATTTAAACCTGATATTGCATTTTACCAAAACGGGCATAACTTGAAAAATATGGCAAATTTTCAGATGATTCAAAAAGCAACCCTGGCTTATTTTTGACAAGGAATCCAACCATACCATGCACTGACACTCAATATGCATTTTCTCACTATTTTTTTCAAAGTTTGCAAATTTCACTCTCTTTTCCCTTACCACCAAGGATAGATCCACAAAACAGAAGCAAAAAGCAAAGCCACAGCAGGGGTCCCTATTTTGCTAAGGAGTAAAATGGGGCATGTTGTGAACATCACAACAGTATGATTGTCACTAGGGATTTTATGTATGAAAGTTTTTATTTTTTTGTTTTGTTTTCTAAACCCTAATAGAGATTCTTTGTTGATGCAAATCAAGAGGGTTTCAGCAATTGTTTCGCGAGCTACTGGAAGATCAGTGGAGGAGTTGGAGGTGATTGACAAAACCTGGGCATTAGAAGTTGCCATGCATGTCGTTGAAGAAGTTATTCAAATTGCACCCCATGGACACCAAGCTTTGCTCCACGATGCCCACAAAAGATCTTTTTATCTTAACAGACATGTCATCTCCATTTGCGATGGACCTCAAACACAAGGACAAGTTTAACATAGAAGCCGCCACTATTATAATGGTGGGAGTCAAACTGGTCGAAGCCTTCATGGACATGGTATGCATTATGATGCCTTTCTTATTCATCATTTTCTTTAAAGATAGTTAGGTATTGGTTGAGAGCTGATAGAAGAAAAAAATGGGGCAACCCTAATGATTTGGTTTTATTGTTTTAGCTGTCTAATATTTTATATTATTGTTATCATCTGGCTTTCAAAGATAGATTTTAGTTATTATTATTTGAAATAATCTATAGACCTATGTTATCATCTGGCTTTCAAAGATAGATTTTGGATATTATTATTTGAAATAATCTATAGACCTATGTCATTGAGAAATAATAATTATAAGTGTGTCTACTATCTGAATAGAACAAATGGATGGAGATGTTTCCCTACATAGTTACAATAGCCAAGACCCTCCAGATCATATCACCAGGGCTTTCACCACCTGACAGAGGCAGATTACTTCAGCTGGTGTGTATGTGGTCACGTAGAATTAGGGTTTGATGAGTTTATTTGAAATGAGAGATCTCAAACATTTTTTTTCCTTTTTTTGTGGTTTTGGTTTAGTAGATGCATGCTGAGTTACAACTTCCCTCTCCTTTGGGTGCCACATAAGAGATTATTTTCTTTCACTATTGCCACTAGCTGAGTGAGGGAGCGTGGGCTGTTGTAGATTTCTCTCAGCATCATTCCACCCTCCATTCTAAACGTCCATCAGGTCGTATTATTCAACAACTTCAAAATGGATAGTGCAAGGTTTACACAACAAATCTAAAATGGCTATGCTATCTTTTTTCTCTATTTTCCTTTATAGATCCTTCCTCTCCAGAGTTTATGGTACTCGTGGGTGTAGAAGAGTGGTAAAAGATTACTATTTAGTTTAGAGTACAAAATCCCTAGATTGGTGTCTACTCTTTTGCTGACATCAAAAATTTCTTACCTTTATTTGGATGTATTTCACTACTAAGTCAATCTGCTTATACAATTTTGTGGTAGCTAACATGGGTGGAGCATAGTGAGACCCAAGGAGGAGGCATTGATATGGCCTTCAGTGCACAGAGATGTGTGGTTGCACTTGATAGGCAATGTCAGTGATTGTTTAAGTTAAATTTCAATCAACTTGAAGGTGAGTGTCCATTATAAAAGAGTCAAAGCAACTTGTTAATTTTAGGAGCTGTTATTTTTTCTACAATAGTAAATGAAATTAATGTATAGGCTTGTGCAGATGAAGGGAGAAATATTATGAAAATAGCCTAGAGAATGATTAGTTGCTTCTATCAAGATATAAGTGCATCAAAGTTCCACTCAACTGTGAGTCAATTCTATGATAGTGTTATAATCACTACAAGAATGAGCAACATACACAACGGGCTACTCATATGTGCTACAACTTCACTATGGATTCCTGTCTCTCCACAAATATTATTTGATTTTCTAAGAGACAAATGAATGAGATCTAAGGTTATACATGTACATTGGCCACACATTTTTCCTGTAATTTATATGTTGTTTGTTATTCTAGTTTACTCTTCTTATTCAAAGACTTAGAGTTCTATTTCTTTGGTGAAGTGGGAAGTGTCTTTCGAAGGAAAGTCCATACAAGAAATCAAACACATTGCAACTAATGTTAGAAAGTGGTATGGTTGAGATACCACTCAAAAGAGGAAGAATAAAACTAGCAGACAGAGAGGAGAAACAACAAAAACTTTGTGCAAATAGAGATTTATATTAATCAACAAAAGCTATTTTATATAAAACAAATACAACTCAAAGCTACAGCTCTATTTCCTTCTATCCTACAACTACTGCTCTCTCTGGAGTTAGTTAGACATTACACTTGTCCTTCTTTGTTTGGAGATGTTCACTACTCTTTCCTCTAACTATCTACCGTGTGTGGCGGGAGCTGTCTGGAGCTCGACCCTCTGCACTCTCTCTCACTGTTGTATTCTTCATGTTGCTACTACAACAAACATTCCTTCTGCTCTGTACTATAGTGCTGCTACTGCTCACAATATTATCTTCATAGAAAACTTATTCTACATTCTCATTCTTTCCTTTTGTCTTTTCCTTGCATCCAAAAATCTACCGCTCAAAATTTAAACTCACCTACTAGCATTCAATAGACTAACCAGCATTGAATTGGAAACTGACGGGCTAGTTGGGAGCATTAACAAATTGGTTAGTGGTGGCAGGAGGGAGATATACAAGAATCTATGACAGGGTTGGTGCATTAAATGCACGCACACTCTAGATTAAATTTGCTAACACTCCCCATTAATCTAGAGCCACATACCACTTTCATTCTATGTCTCTGAAGCTGTCTGGAGCTTTCTTTCCAAAGCTGAAATCTAGAGCTCTCCACAATGCCCAAGCTGTCTCTCAGGCATTCAAATCTCTCCTTCGACAGTGCTTTGGTAAAAATATCAGTGAGCTATTGCTCAGACCTACAACACTAAAGTTTAATCTCTCCATTCTCCACTAACTCCCTTATGAAATGATAGTGGATCTCAATATGTTTGCTTCATCCATGGAAGACTAGATTTTTCATCAAGGCTATGGAGAAAACATTGTCACAAAATATGGTTGTACCATCTTCTTGCTATTCATTCAAATGTGCAAGGATCCTCCTTAACCAAATAGCCTGACATGCTATTCCATTTGCTGCTATGTATTCAGCTTCTACTGTGGAGAGATAAACTATGGGCTACTTCTTTGATGCCCATCAAATGGGTCCTGAACCCATGTGGAACACATATCCAGATGTGCTCTTCCTGTCATCTACACTTCTTGCCCAATCACTGTCAGTGTAACCAACCAGATCAAAATCACTAGATGTGGTGTACAATATGCCATAGCCTTGCGTACCATTGACATACCTCAGGATTCTCTTTCCTTTTTGCTAGTGTGTGTCCTTAGGTTTCTCCATGAACCTATATATCAGGCTTACCGTGTACATTAAATCAAGCCTCGTAGCAGTCAAATACATCAAACTTCCAACCATACTCTTGTAGAGGGTTGGGTTCACTTCATTGTTGTTGTCCTCCTTGTTCAGTTTTAGACCTATCGCTGTTGGTGTTGGTGCAGGCTTGCTCTTCTGCATCTTAAATCTTTTCAAAATCTATTTGGCATAGTTAGTTTGTGAAATAAATATGCCAAGCTTAATTTATTGGACCTCAATGAAAAGAAAATATCTCAGTAAACCTAGGTCAGTCATTTCAAACTCTTTCTTCATCACCTCTTTGAAATCAACAATGAAGAGATCACTATTACCAGTAAAAATTAGATCATCTACATACAAAATAGCAATTAAAATCTCACCATTGGCTTCTTTGATGTAGACCGTGGGCTCACTACCACTTTTGCTAAAGACGTTACTCAACAGATAGGAAACTATCCTGTTGTACCATGCCCGAGGTGCTTGCTTAAGCCTATATAGAGCTTTCCAGAGCATGTATACTTTGTCTTCATGCCATGGGACTTCATGTTGCAAGTATGGGCCTAACCGGTGTTGTCATTGATGTCAACATACTCCTGTTGCATTGATGACAAGGATTGGATAAGTTGTATGCTGAGGATATTGAGAAAATTAGTCCTATCAAGAACATAGAAGAACAGTGAAATGAAGATCCTAGATAAGATGAAGATCAGAGGATGCACATCAAAGGGTTTGTAGATATGTGTTTAAAGGTGATTCAGTAAAGATTTGAGAGGTCCACATGAAGATTTGAAGAAGTTATAGCTATATGAGTAAAACTGGTTCTGGTAGATGTTCAGAGGTGACATAGTGACACAAATAGGTCCAGTGAGATCCAGAAATGCAATATCTTGTTCTACGGATTTGGTGGAGTGTTTAGGAAGTCAATGTGAATTGACAACTCAATTGGTTCACAGTCTAGAGGTTTGCAAGCATCTATTCCATTATGACAGTGATGATAGACTATGTTCTTGAGGTTCCAGATGAAGGAGAGTATGATTTCAGTAAGTAGAAGTAGTGTGGATGTTCTTGGTGATTCAAGAAAGATTTTGGGGGTTTTTGGATTGTGTCCAGTTCATGTTGGTGGTCCACATTGAAGACTGAGCTCATAATTGAAGAATTACTTCTAGATGATGATGTTCTTCCTATACTTGGCCGACCGGATGAGTTACACATCTTGCAGATGATCTTGAAGATGTTCTGTGAAGCATGGCATGTTCCTCAAAGAAGATTGAAGTCTCGGATCTGTGTAGTTGACAACGTGATGATCTACATGAAGTCTATTGTAATAAGTCAAGTTGTATTTGTGTATTTGCTCTGTAAAGTTTGCTGACTTTGATGATTATTCCAAAGTCAATGTCTTGTATAAATAAAAATTGTGAAGTCATTTCAGAAGGGTCTGGGCGGTGATGAGCATGTGGTAGAGAGGAGAAGAGCAAAAGGTAGAGCATAAGTATTGATCTTAAATGAAACTGAATCAAGCATGGTGAAGATGCTATTCTTTAGTTCAAGTATGTAATATTTATTATTCTGTAGATAGTTTGTCCCCTATAGGCAGTGGGCCCCTTGTGAGCAGTGTGCTTGGGCAGGGAGACCTAATTGGCATGTGCCATTTTGTTTGTATTATTCTTTTAACAGATAATACAATCTCGAGTTAGTCACCCCGTGGTTTTTCCCTTAACCAGGTTTTCCATGTTAAACTCTTGGTGTCATATGTGTTAATGTGTTTCTGCTCTTGAATTGTTGCATTGTGTTTCCATGATTTATTTATTATTATGCTATTGAATTACAAGAAATATTTAAGTGGTTAATAAAAGAAATTTTTGAGACAACTAATTCACCCCCCCTCTCAGTTGTCCATCTTGAAGCTAACAATTGGTATCAAAGCTAAGTTCCTCCAAAAGAGCTTAACTACTTGAGGAGATCCAAGATGTCTTCCTACAAAAAGGATAGTCCAAGGTTTGATGGAACCAATTACACTCTTTGGAAAAGCTACATGGAATGTCACTTGCAATGTATGGGAATGCAATATTGGATCATGGCTTCAAAAAAGTATGTTCCTCCACAAAATGGTCTGAGAACCGTAGATGAAATCAAAGATGCTGAAAATAATCTTCGGGCTAAAGAATCTCTACTAAGTACCTTATCTAATTCAGAGCTAACAAATATTATAGATCTAAAAACTACATATGAGATTTGGGAAAAAATGGAACTTCTGCATGAAGGAGACAGGTATGTTAAATGTAGCAAGCTACAGCATCTGAAAGGAAAATTTGAAAACTTGAAAATGAGTGAAGATGAAAATATCACTACATTTATGCCAAAAGTAAATGAGCTTGTTTGTGGCATTAGGTGTGCTAGTGGAATCTTGGATGAAGATGAGATTGTTGCCAAAGTTCTCAGATCCCTACCTCCTTACAAATACAAGGTTGCTGCTATTGAAGAATTCAAATTTTTTTCAAATATCACAAGAGATCAATTGGTTGGAAAATTAGCTGCATTTGAATTGGCCGAGTTTGGAGATGCACCCCCCAAGATTGAATCTGCATTCAAAGCTAGTGCCTCTGTAAAAGGCAAACAAAAGTTTGATCTAGGACAAAACTCCTCAAAGAAACTATCATTGTATGAAAAAGCAAGAAAAGATTTGGAAGAAGATGAAGCAGGAGCTGCTCAACTTGAAGCCCTTATTGCAAAAAGACTACCAAGAGGATCTGGTAAGTATGAAGGAAAATTGCCCTTCAAATGTTTCAACTGCAATAAGATTGGTCATTTTTCCTCAAGGTGTCTGGAAAGATTTTCAAGGGCAAATCCTAACAGATCAAGATTCCAAAAGAAATGTTACAATGTTCATGAAAATGATGATGATGAAGGAGTAACAGATGATGAATCAGAGTCCAGAAACAAATCCGGAAGTGATTGGGTGTTTATTGCCATCAAGGAAGAAGATCTAATGCCCTCTAAATCTGTCAATCACAAAATGGTAAAAAGAGCTTTGGCTACTCAAGTTGAAGAAAAGGATGATTGGGTCATTGACAATGGATGCTCCCACCATATGATAGGTGACAAAAATAAGTTCATAGATTTGGAAAGATATGAAGGAGTAGTAAAATTTGGTGGTAATTCTATTGGCAAAATCAGAGGTAGAGGAACTATTTCTTTTGATGGAAAGAACAAAACCAGTAATGTACTGTATGTTGAAGGTCTGAAGCACAATCTTCTTAGTGTTGGACAGTTGGTGGACAAAGGCTATGATCTCTGATTCAAAAATGGAAAATGTAAGATCTTTGAAAGTTCTGGAATAGAGATTGCATCTGGTAGTCAAACAAAAGGTAATATCTTCCACTTGGTTGGTACCGACAAAAGTTGCTTATTTGTTCAAATTGATCAGAGTTGGTTGTGGCATAGGAGAATGTGTCATGTGAATTTTGATAATATCATCAAGATAAGCAACACTTAGGTTGTAAGAGATCTTCCAAGACTGGTGAAACCTACTAATAGTTTATGCAAAGAATGTCAGTTGGGTAAGCAGACCAGAGTCACATTCAAAAGTAAGGAACAATCTTCTACCAGATTGTTGGACTTAGTACATACTGATCTATGTGGTTCAGCAAGAATCAGGAGTTTCCAAGGTGATAGATACTTCATGTTATTAATTGATGACCACTGCCAGATGATGTGGGTGACTTTTTTGGAAGAGAAATCTGAGGCTCTTGAGAAATTCAAAATATTTAAGGCTATGGTAGAGAATGAAACTAGATTAAACATAAAATGTCTTAGGTCTGACAGAGGTGGAGAATTCACATCTGGAGAGTTCATAGAATTCTGTGAGAAACATGGGATAAAAAGACAGTTGTCTGCTCCAAGGACTCCATAGCAGAATGGAGTAGTAGAGAGAAAGAACTAGGCCATCCAGGAAGAATCTAGAACCATGATGATGGAAGCAAATGTTCCTTAGAACTACTGGAGAGAAGCTATAAGCACTGCTATCTATACTCTTAATTGAGTACAAATCAGAAGCAACACTGGTAAGACCCCTTATGAACTCTGGTTTGGCATCACTCCCACTGTGAAGTATTTAAGAGTGTTTGGTAGCAAATGTTATATTAAAAGAGATGAAGACCCTGGCAAATTTGATGCTAGAAGTGATGAAAGAATATTCTAGGGTTATTCTAGTCAAAGCAAAGCATACCGGTGTTATAACAAGAGATTGAGAAAGATTATAGAAAGTACAAATGTGAAGGTTGATGAAGGTATTGAAAAATCTTCAAGGTCTATTGAATATGATGAAGATGATCATAATGATGTTTTGGTCCAAGAAGTCCAAGCCCCTTCTAAAATTCAAATCTAAACTGATCTAGAGAATCAGGAAGAAGAGATATGTTTGAATGAACCTGTTCAAGAAATAGAAGTGCAAGAAATTCCCAAAACTCCTAGGTATGTAAGACTGAATCACTCTAAAGATCAGATCATAGCTGATAAAAGCAAAGGTGTTCAAACAAGAAGAAAGATTGCTCAAGACACAGAAAAGTATTGTCTGATCTCAAAATTTGAAACAAAAACAGTAAGTGAAGCATGCAGTGATGAAAGTTGGACTAAAGCAATGGAGGAAGAGTTGATGCAAATTGAGAAAAATCACATCTGGGATCTTGTTCCCAGACCTAGAAACAAGAATGTGATTGGAACCAAATGGGTCTTCTAGAATAAACTAAATGAAGATGGTGAAGTAGTCAGAAACAAAGCCAAATTGGTTTAAAAGGGTTATTCTCAAGTAGAAGGAGTTGATTGTGAAGAAACTTTTGCTCCAATGGCAAGAATTGAAGTAGTCAGATTATTTCTTGCCTTTGCTGCCTTCAAGGACTTCAAAGTATATCAAATGGATGTCAAGTTTGCCTTCCTGAATGGTGACTTGGAAGAAGAAGTTTACATTGAGCAACTGGATGGATTCCAATTGTCTGATCACGGTGATATGGTCTGCAAGTTGAAGAAAGCACTGTATGGACTCAAACAAGCCCCAAGAGCCTATTATGAAAGACTAGATAAGCATCTCTTGAATATTGGTTTCAACAAAGGTACCACTGACAGTAATTTGTACTTCAAAATTGATCATGAAAATATCTTGATTGTTGAAATATTTGTTGATGATATCATTTGCGGAGGAAGAGATAGTATGTGCAAAACTTTTGCAAATCAAATGAAAAATGAATTTGAGATGTCCATATTTGGGGAAATGAATTTCTTCTTGGGTCTGCAAATCATTCAAACAAAGAAAGGAATCTTTATTTCACAGACCAAATATGTGAAAGAATTGTTGAAGAAATTTGGGATGGAAGACTCAAAACCAATGAATACTCCCATGGTAACCGGATGTAAATTGAGAAAAGATGATGACTCTTCTAAGGCTGATCAGAAAAAGTACAGGTCAATGATTGGAGGACTATTGTATCTCACTCAAACTAGACTTGACATTGTGAATGTTGTTGGCCTTATTGCTAGATTCCAAGCTAATCCTATAGAATCTCATGTCATGGAAATCAAGAGGATTCTCAGATATCTAAAAGGGACAATTGAGTATGGTTTATAGTATCCTACAAATCATGATTTCTCTCTTCATGCATATACAAATGCAAATTGTGTAGGAGATGTGGATGACCGGAAGAGTACCAGTGGTGGAGCATTCTTTTTAGGGAAAAGATTGGTTTCTTGGCTGAGCAAGAAACAAGAGGCAATATCTCTATCCACTACAGAAGCGGAAAACATTACTGCAACAGGTAGTTGCACTCAAGTTTTGTGGATGAAGCAAATTCTAAGAGACATCAGAGTGGAGTATGAGGAACCCATCACAATCTTCTATGATAACTCAAGTGCAATAAATATATCAAAAAATATAGTGTTGCATTCAAAGACAAAACACATATCCATCAAGTTTCACTTTTTGAGAGAGTAGGTGAACAAGAATGAAGTCAGATTGGAGTTTGTGCTCTCCAAGGATCAGATTGTAGACATTTTTACTAAACCTCTACCTAAGGACTCTTTTGAGTATCTCAGGGAGAAGTTAGGGGTTATTACCCCTCTAGTTCTAAATTAAGGTGCATTGATGTGCATCAGTCCGGTGGATCTCATAGTCATATCTTGTGGTCCAGATTGATGATGGGAAGCTACTACTCAGGGGGAGTAGTTGGTATGATTCTAAGTGATGCAAGTATGTGCCCTTTGCCATTGATGTCAAAGGGGGAGAGATGACATGTGAAAAACAAAAAATGGTGCTAATCAAAGGGGGAGCAGTAAAGGAAGAGAAGATAGGTGAATGGTTGTTGTTGATAGGGGGTGTTATGTCAGTCAGTGAGGAGAAGTTCTTGTCTTGATGGTTAAAATAGTTTTTCACATCATATGTTGCCATCAATGACAAAGGGGGAGATTGTTGCAAGTATGGGCCTAACCGGTGTTGTCATTGATGTCAAAATACTCCTGTTGCATTGATGACAAGGATTGGATAAGTTGTATGCTAAGGATATTGAGAAAATTAGTCCTATCGGGAACAAAGAAGAATAGTGAAGACAGTGAAGTGAAGATCCCAGATAAGATGAAGATCAGAGGATGTGCATCAAAGGGTTTGTAGATATGTGTCTAAAGGTGATTTAGTAAAGATTTGAGAGGTCTGCATGAAGATTTGAAGAAGTTATGGTTATATGAGTAAAATTGGTTTTGGCAGATGTTCAGAGGTGACAGAGTGACACAAATAGGTCTAGTGAGATTTAGAAATGCAATATCTTGTTCTACGAATTTGGTGGAGTGTTTAGGAAGTCAATGTGAATTGACAACTCAATTGGTTCATAGTATGGAGGTCCGCAAGCATCTATTCCATTATGACAGTGATGATAGACTATGTTCTTGAGGTTCCGAATGAGGGAGAGAATGATTTCAATAAGTAGAAGTAGTGTGAATGTTCTTGGTGATTCAGGAAAACTTTTGGGCGTCTCTAGATTGTGTCCAGTTTGTGTTGCTGTTCTGCATTGAAGATTGACCTTGTAATTAAAGAATTACTTCCGGATGATGATGTTCTTCCTAAACTTGGCTGATTGGATGAGTTACACATCTTGTGGATGATCTTGAAGATGTTCTATGAAGCATGGCATGTTCCTCAAAGAAGATTGAAGTCTCAGATCTGTGTGGCCGACAGCGTGATGATCCGCATGAAGTCTTTTGTAATAAGTCAAGTTGTATTTGTGTATTTTCTCTGTAGAGTTTGCTAACTTTGATGATTATTCCAAAGTCGATGTCTTGTATAAATAAGAGTTGTGAAGTCATTTCAAAAGGGTCTTGGTGGTGATGAGCATGTGGTAGAGAGGAGAAGAGTGAAAGGCAGAGAAAAAGTATTGAGCTTAAATGGAATTGAGTCAAGCATGGATAAGATGCTATTCTTTAGTTTAAGTATGTAATATTTATTATTCTATAGACAGTGTGTCTCTTGTAGGCATGGGCCTCTTGTGAGTAGTGTGCTTGGGCAGTGAGCCCTAATTGGCATGTGCCATTTTGTTCTTCTTATTCTTTTAATACAGAATACAATCTTGGGTTAGTCACCCCATGGTTTTCCCCTTAACCAGGTTTTCCACGTTAAAATCTTAGTTTCATATGTGTTAATGTGTTTCTGCTCTTGAATTGTTGGATTGTGTTTCCATGATTAATTTATTATTATGCTACTAAATTACAAGAAAGATTTAAGTGGTTAATAAAAGAAAGTTTTGAGACAACTGATTCACCCCCCCTCTTAGTTGTCCATCTTGAATCTAACACTTCATAGCCAAGTGGTTGCTCGACATACACCTCCTCTTTCAATACTCCATTTAGGAAGGCTGACTTCACATCCATTTGATATACCTTCCACTTCTACTGGGCTACAATTGCTATGACTTCCTGCATGGTTTCTAGCCTTGCAACTGGTGCATAGGTCTCATCATAGTTTTTTCGAGGCCATTGTTTATATCCTTTAACAACCAACCTTGCTTTATGTCTCTCTATCTTTACCTTAGTAGTACTTTTGGTCTTATAGACCCACTTGACTCCAATCACCTGTTTACCCTTGGGTAAGGTTGTTAACTCTTATGTCTCATTCCTTTCTATTGCATCCAACTCTTCATCCATGGCCTTACATCATTTTTCTTCTTTCACAACCTCTTAAAAAATTATTGGATCACCATGAGATAACAAAGTAGACTCCAGATTTTCATCTAAATCATCATACCTAGTGTCTTCATAAATCTACCTCATGTTCCTTGTCTTTCTCGGCAATAGAGAAGCGAGAATAGGATCTGAACTTCTTCTAGAGTTATTGCTGCTTGACTTTGGAGTACTCTGTAGCTGGCTATGCTACTGTAGTCTTGAATTGGATGAATCTGAATTGTTCTAGGCATGGTTCTAGAGAGCTCCAGAGTTGGATCCAGAGTGCTCCAGTGTTGAATGTACTTCACTTCTAGAAGTTCCTACTTCACTTCCACCTTCTTCATCATCTATGGGTATCGTTGTTGAGATACTTGTGGTGGTGTCAATTGTGCCATCCCATGATTCATTTTCTATGAACTCAACATCCCTGCTGATTATGACACTCCTTGTGACAAGGTTGTACAGCCTATAGCCTTTTGATTCTTTCATGTACCCAATGAAGATGCACTTCTCTCCTTTGTCATCAAACTTATGTCTCTTCTCTTTAGGCACAAATACATATGCCACACACCCAAAAATCCATAGGTTCTCCACACTCCATTTGTCATTTGTCTATTGTTCTTGTGGAATTCTGTCTCTTACAACCTTCATGGGACTTCTATTTAGTAGATATACTGTTGTTGCGACTACCTCACCCTAATAATCATTTGACAGTCCTTTTTCCTTTAGCATGCTTGCTGCCATCTCTGTGATGGTTTTGTTCTTCCTCTCAGCAACTCCATTTTGCTGTGGAGTATACCTGGTTGTGTACTATTTTTGAATGCCTTTATACTTGCAAAAATTCATAAATTCCTTGGAGACATACTCTCCCCCTCTGTCCATTCTAAGGACCTTGATATAATGGCCGCTTTACTTCTCAGCCAAGGCCTTAAACTCTTTGAACTTCTCGAATGCTTCAGGTTTATTCTTCAAGAAATAAACCCATGTCTTTCTACTATAATAAGCAATGAAGGTCATAAAATATACATTCCCACCTAGTGTGGGGGTCTTCATGGGGCCACACAAATCTGAATGAACCAACTCCAATGGTGCTCTTGCCCCCTAGAATGCCCTAATTGAAAAGGCTGCCTATGCAGCTTTCCTAAAATGCAGGCTTCACATTTCCTATCGGGTTCAACAATTGTTTGAAGCCCTCTAACCATGCCTTTTTTGGATAAAAGACTTAAACCAGAAAAGCTCAAGTTCCCATACCTCAAATGCCAAAGCTTGGATGGGTCTTGGATGACTGTCTTGAAGGCTGATTGCCTACTGTAGATGCCATCTGGTTGACTTCGGAGTCGTCCGGAGCCATCTGAAACTTGACAGGCCCAACTCTAGAGAGTCCTAGAGACTGTAGTCTAAGGGGGAACATTTTATTTTTCGTCATCTGCACTGCTACAATGACCTTCGTGCTACCATCTCGATCATAGATGATGCACTTCCCTTTCTCCATCAGGATTCTATAAGTATTTTGGACCATATGTCCAATGCTCAAAAGGTTATGTTTAATGCTAGGGGCATAATAGACATCCTGGATCTACATTTTCTCACCTTGCTTGGATAGGACTAAGATGATGCCTCTTCCTATGACAGGAACCTTTTGACTATTCCCCATCATGATCTCAGACTTGACACTCTTGTCAATGGAGGCAAATGAATTTGCATTACCACTCATGTGGTTGCTACATCCATTGTCCAAATACCATACTTCAGGGCTACTCTACTTAGAAAGGTTGCACACAATAAGGACCTTAGACAAATTTTTATTTTCAGCCTTGTTCTCATTTGCCGCATTACCATTTTGACTCCCTTGGTCATGCTATTTCTTCCCACACTCATTTGCAAAATGACCAAACATGTGATAGTAATAACATTGCACATTTGACTTATCATACCTTTGGTTGGAGCTGCTGCTCTTCTCATTGTTTTAGAAGTCTATTTGGGAGGTACTAGCCTCCTCTTGACTGTTAGAACCTCCTCTTCCGGAGTTGCTTCTACCTCTGCCCCTTTGACCTCTTCCTCTACCATTTGTTCCTCTTCCCCTACCTCTCACATTTTCTTGTTCTTTGAATGCTTGCTCTAGGGAAGGAGAGGATCTATTTAGCCACTGCTCATGGGTAAGAAGTGAGCCCATCAACTCATGAAGTACCATTTTTGAGAGATCTTTGGTCTCTTCTATGGTAATGACTATTGGGTCAAATCTAGGGGGCAAGTTTCTAAGGATTTTCTCTATAATCCTTTGCTCATCCATGGTTTCTCCATTTATTCTCAACTTATTAACCAAGGTGGAGACCCTTGGGTGAAAGTCTGAAATAGACTCACTGTCCTTCATCTGTAGGGTCTCAAAATCTCTCCTATGAAGCTGGAGTTTTTTTGATCTCACCTTGTCAGTTCCCTTGTAACTATTTTGCAATGTTTCCCATGCTTCAAAGTGACCCAAGCTGGTTATTTCTGGCCTACCCTATTTGCAGATTGCTATCAAATGGTCAAAGAATGTTAGGCTTGCCAGTTTTATACTAGAAAGAGGAGAAATGCAGCAATGCCTTTAAGCCCCATAATTGTGGATGAACCTTTTGCTCAATGGGTTTTAGATTTTATAGGAATGATCAATCCTATGTCAAATATGGGACATAAGTGGATTCTTATAGCAATAGATTACTTTACCAGGTGGAGTACCACACAAAGAGGAAATAGAGAAGGTCATACTAGAATTTTTAGAAGGCATAACTTCTCAGGTTGGTCCTCCTCGTATCATCATATCATATAATGCTAAAGCATTTTTGGCAACTAAATTGTTTGAGTTTACTTTAAGAAATGGGATATATTTGAAGACTTCTTCCAATTATTACCCTCAAGGTAATAGCTTGGCAGAGTCCACTAACAAGAACCTTATCAGACTCATAAAAAGAATAGGAACTAATTATCAGAGAGAGTTGTACAAGTTACTTAATACAGCACTGTGGGCTGACAGGATCACACAAAATCAAGTAGCTAAAATGTCTCCCTATGAGTTGGTTTATGTTAAACCTATAGTGATGCCACTAAGTTTAGAGACTCCTGCATTATAGCTATTCAAGTAGATAGAAATTAAAGAAAATGGCCCAATGCAAGTCAGACTTGCTGAGTTGTTGGAGGTTCAAGAAAAGAGAGAAAAGGCACATGAATGAGTAATGAAACATCAGAAACTAATTAAGAATTGGTTTGACAAGAAGACTTCTAATTCCATTTTTGAAGTTGGCTCTCTGGTATTGAAGTGGGATGAAAGAGCTGCCAAGCTGGGTCGACACATCAAATTTGAATCATTATCGATAGGCCCTTATAAGGTTCATTCTTGCAAGTAGAAAAATTCATTTGAGCTGGAAACCATGAATGGAGAACCTAAGGAGATTTCAGTAAATGGGATCTTTCTAAAACATTTTACCTCAGAAAGGGTTCATCATGTATTATAGTTAGTTAGTTGTTCCCTTTTCTCACTTTTTGTTTTTCCTGCTTTCTGTTCCCACTTTATTTTTCAAATAAGTGTTCAATGAACACGTGTTAGCAACACAAAGGCCCTTCTCTTTTAGCCTTTGCATTTATTAAGGTTGTTTATCCCTAAAATTCTAGGGAGGTACACACTTTTTTAGAAAGATAGCCACTCTCATAACATATCTGACACTCCGTCCAATGTGGATTTCAAAAAGATACATTAACTGTCTCTTAGCATTGATGCCATTAATATGATGGGACATGTCATTTATTGTTCTATAAAGCCCAATAAACTAGGTATTAAGTTACTTGAAAGTGTCATTTTCTCCTACCCTCCTACCCTAAATTGCTGTTGCATCTGAGTTTCAATTCCTTGCAAGCATTTTTCAGCTAAGTACAACCCCACTACAATTTTTTCTCTTATTTACTATGTCAAAACTTTCTAAATTTTTCTCACAAAGATACAGACATGTCAGAGACATAGTCACCACAAGAGGGACTTAGAATTTTTGAGTCAACTGATAAATTGATGAACAACAAATCATCTGCTTCTGCACCTGCGTAGCTAAGGTAGTCCTATCCAAGAACAAGGGTTCCTAAAGTAGGATTATCTATTGACCCAGATCAGGTAAAAGACTTTGCAGATAACATATATGATACACCTCTGCAAAAGAACACCAAGAATCTTTGGGAGGGAGCACATCAAAGGTACCTCATCCAAGTGAACAAGGGGTAGTATGGAACTTTTGGCATGAGAATATGGACTTCTCAATTGGCACAATTCCTGGTCCCAAATGTGCACTCTTGTCCTAAACTAATTAAATTATGTGCAGAGCTGTTTCATACACCATCAAATTCTATTCAATGAGGTCCTTTCATAGTTCATATTACGCCTAAGACCATAAGGGACATGCGAGCCCTGTAATATGATAAAATGAAAACATTTCCAACTATTGCCAAGATGCAAGGCATATGGACAAACTTGCATAGCACACTGAAATTCTTGAATACAGAGATGCATCTGGGTGAAGATAATACTCAGTTGCCTACGCTACCTACTAGTCATGGACAATTTAACCCTGATGTTTAGGATGCTCCTTCAATGTTAGCTTTCATCTTTGGAATGGAGGAGGACAACACAATATATGACTAGCAACTGGCAATCATTTTTAGAATGAAAACTATAGACAAATCTCAGGAGTATCGGTTGGACTTTTCAAAGCATATTGTTGTGGCCATGATTGACCAGCTTGTCAATTTTTGAACAAAATGAGTATTCAAGTATTCTGCATAACTGTTTCATCTTATGTTGTATCAAAATTTTGGTCTTTTCACGTAGCATATGCCCCTAAATATGTATGACTCAGATTGAAATCATAGTAAAACCATTCCTATGTCCACATGGATTCATGTGTTGTCGGATACCTCAGACCCCTATGAGTTTTGGGAGTTTTTTGTCACCCCTCCTTTTGGCTAGTTAAGTCCTGAACCTGTGGAACATAGGATGACATAGAGTATAAGGGGTTTTCTAACCAACTATTTAATCCCTTGTGACTACTTCTTTGGAGACCATACTACCATAATCAGAGTCCAAGGTTTCATCAGAGAGCCTATGCTATTGCCTAAAGTCTTGACCCCTAGGGTCACATTTTTAGAGGTTACCCGTCAACTATCTATTGTAGATAATGACTATGGCCACAAGAAAAGAAAGAAAAAGATGTATAATGTTCCATTGAGTAGAGGAAACATAACAATTGAAGTTAGAGGAACAGAGAGCCTCTTATTAAGGAAGTTAGCTGCCCACAGTTTTCTTATTATAGAAGATAAATGGAAATATGACCCAGATAGTTTCTTGGCTTCCTAGATAATAAATAATAAGGTTCATGCCAAGATGGTACATGAGGGACACCCATTCTGGGAGGATAGGAGGTCTCCAAAAGAAGATAGCCCAGATTTTTATGTTGAACTAACTGATTTGCCCTATGAGGGGCCAAGGTCATGGGAAACCTTTTATGTCAAAGAGAAAGAGTATGATCCTAAGCTAAAGATGACAATGGGTCTAAGGAAATCATTAAAAGAAAAAGAATGGAGGACATAAAAGTTTGAAGCTTATTGAAAATATAGGTAAGAGATCTCTGAGCTTACACATTCATTTGGGAATGTTGATACTGATGAGACATGGGAGTCAATTTGGGATCAATGGCATCCATCCCTAGTCTTAAGTCCAGACACAAGCAGAACTCATGAAAAGGGTGGGGAATAAGAGGAAGAAATAGAGGAGGCCCCAAGAATGCAAGAAATAGGGCAAGCATCATCTACCGATCCTAGGTCTTCATATCCTCAATCCCTTAGCACCATAGACAAACAAAAAGGAGTTGTGTCATCACCATTTCTTGGAACCCATATAGCTTTAGCATCCGAGGGTTCCAGAATGGTCCCTTTGCAATAACTAGTGGTTGTAAATATTGAAGAAGAGGATCCAGAAGAAGAAGAGGTAGGGCCTTGAAAGAATATAAAGAGATTGATACTGCTAGAGGAAGAAGAAGAAGAAGAAGTAACAACACCATGGCAACAACAAGTTCCAGTCATCTCTTCTATGACTCAAGTAAGTACTTCTTCTCTTTTCTCTCCTACTTCTCTTTCATCTCACTTAGGGGTGGCCATCCCAAATACTCAAGTTTTTATGTCTCCTACCACATCTGTTGTGCTTACACAAACCTCTGCCCCAACTACCAGTGCACCGTCCATGTCTTCACAGGCCATAACCCTGCCATTATTTTCTCCATCTGTGCCTAAATAGACCCCACCTCAAGTTTCCCCTAGACAACAATTATCTTCTATTCCTTACGACCTCCCTGAAGGTCAACCCTTTGCTTGAGGTTATATTGCATCTCCTCCCACCTTCCAAGCTCAAGCAAATACAACAAAAAGGGTCAGAGAGGCTAGAATGGAGAAGAAAAGAAAGAAGGAAAACAAAAGCCTGTTGTGGCTCACATGAGGTCACTTTTTGACCCTATTCAACAATCATTTACAGTGACACATTTGTCCCCAAATGTGGTAAAATCAAATGAACAGATGCAACCACAAGATTACTCTATGAATGTTGTGGCTATGGATATGTCTCTCTTCAAGCCACAAGACCGGGTTGAGCTAATGAATGAGACTACAACTGCTATGGCTACATATTACTTGAAAGTGTCTAAAAAGTTGCAAAAGACAGGAGTGATTTGGCTTAGGAGAAAGTGAATAGCAGTAATCTCACTTGGGAGATTCAGTCTAAAATAATTAAGATTGATAATTTGAACAAACAATTACAGAATATTGTTTCTTTATAGATTCATCAGGCTATATAGGCTCAAGTTGCTTCTCTGAAGACTAAGCTAGAACAGAAAAAGGCTGCAGTGACTGTTTTAAGACAAGAGAAGGTCACTACAGAAAAGAAGTATCAGGATAAATTGCAAGAGGCAACACAGTTGTAACAAAAAATATTGAGTGAGAAAAATACCAATTGTGCAACTCAAGCACAATTCCTGGCTGAGCAACAAAGAGCAAAACAATTAACAATTGAGTTGGCTAATAGACTATAGAATACAGGAGTTCTAAATTTGGTAAAAGAGCTATATGTTTCAATATGGAAGAGAATGTCTGAGGAGATTACTCAACTAAAGCCATCTTTGACTTTTCTGTTAAATGCTTAGTAGTTGTGTGAGAAGGTAGAGACTTCTGTACAAGCCACTTTATCTACTATTTCACTAAGGGATTCTGACTCTAAGCTTTTGTTGAAAAAGTTGTATGACACAACAGATGAGGCATTATTAGTAGTAGGTATTGATGATAGAATGGTTGCTGCTAAGAAGGTCAATGAAGTTTTGATTTGCAATTCTATAGCTACAAATTGTCAAGAGCTCCTAGATATAGTGAAGGAAGGAGTAAAAAATATGAAGAAACATATCAAAGACTTGGTGCAACCGGGACTTCCTTCACCTTTCCCAGATGGTAATACAATGTTGATGATAGATGACATCAAGGCCCTTCTTTTGACAAAACAAAATGATCAAACAATTTTCCAAGGTTTGAGTGATTTATCAATAGTAAAGGAAGTTGAAACTGTGTTGATACCTATGGCCCAGCTAGAATTTCAATTAAAGGCTGTGGTACAGATTCTGCAATCATTTTCCCATAAAGATATAATTAATCTTGATTTTTCTTTTCAAGATTTCTAGAGCAGATAGGGGCTCTAAGATTCAGAATGGTCTGTATATCAGATCGCATTGCAAAATTTATAATTTGAGTATTCATTTCAATGACAGTATCTTTTTGTCAGTTCTGGGTTCTTTCAGAGCAGGCTCAAAAGTCTTGATGGTCGCCAAGAACTATAGAGTAACTCTACATTTTGTTTCAGTTTCAGTAGTGTTATGATAAAGTTACAGTTGCTTGTTATATTTGTGTCTATGTTTCTATGCGTGAGCCGTGCCAAGTGTTGGAGATACAACATTAGAGCAAGCATCAGGGTTTGTACGGAGTGCACCATGTATTGGGTAACATCTCTTGTTACATTTTGTTTCAATCTTACGGAAGGTGCCATGTGTTGCTAGCGGAAGCAATCTCAAAAAATTTCTTTTCTTGCTATATGCTTGCAGAAGTTGCTATGTGTCCTTTTGAGTTTTATGCAGATGATGCCGCATGTTCCTTTTTAGAATTTATATTAATATCAAAATATATATGGTGGGCCATAGTTATAAGTTACTTTCAAGCATGCAGGAGGTTCCACGTGGTGATAGCAAAGAAAGGTTTACTTTATTCATAGTAGTCTTGTAGTGGAAACATTTTGATTCATAGTTGCAGTGAAATGTGACAAGTGTCATCTTCTGAAGGATCCTTCAAAAGTGTCATAAGTTTCAACTAAGTTATCAGAGATGGCTACGTGTCTAGCTTTGTTTACTGCAAAGGGCACCATTTGCCCCAGTTTTATTTCTTGTGAAGGTAATGAGTAATGAAGGAAGTGGGTCCCATTAATATTATGTCTCAGTTTCTAAGTGAAGTGGGTTGTGACAGATGTCACAACTCTAAGGTGCCTGGGTATAAAGACATATTTTTTAGCACTCAGCGGGGTAGGACATGTATCATTTTCAAGGCTACAGAGTGTGACAAGTTGCTATTTCCTGTGAGTTTCTTTGGTAGGTAAAGGAGTTTCTAAGTATATGCAGACGCTACCATCTATCATAATTTCTTTTGAGCATCAAGTATACGGGTGTCGCCATGTGTCTTAATCTCGATACAGTTAGTGTGCCACATATTATTATGCCCTAGCCAATAAGCACACAAGAAGGATGGTCGTTGCAGATTCATAAGATTGTAACTGCCATGGACTTTCAAGAATCTTTAGTTTTGTTTGGCCATTGAAGATTCAGGTTGTTATAGGTAATTTTGGGTTAGGTCTATGATTATAAATATGTAGAATTTGTAATAGCTAGACACCTTTTTTGGAACAAGAGTTTCAGTTAGAAAGTTTGTAAAAGATCTAATAGAGAATTCAGTGGTCACCTTTATGTTGTTGTTCTTGATAAGAAAGTTGATATATCTGTGCATGTTTATTTGGACCTTTTATGTTTCTAGAAGATTAATAAGAGGAACTTTGTTCTGTGCCTTGGTTGATATCATCTGTGTCTTTGCAAAGTTGTCTAGTTATAAGCCTTTGATAGTATTCATTTATAGCTATTTATATTAATCATGCAGTATCTACTCTTTAATATAACTATATCTTGAGGATTTGTTCACTATGCTAAGTTGGAGGAATACTTTTTATTTAGGCGCATCGCTATAAATTAGATTTTATTATTGTATCTATAATCCTGTTTAATCTCTTCCCCTTTACTCAAAACCTGATTGAAATAGGAAGAGCCAGCTTCTTTAAAATCTGGAGGTTGTTTCAAGTAGCAAGTCTCACATTCTTGAAAATTCCCATATTGGTGTTGGAACCTGTGCAATTTTATACATCAACAATTTCTACTTGTGCTGAGAGGAGTGGTTGCTCGCATAGAGTAGAGGGTTCAGTCAAAAGGGCCTCGATTCTGATCGATTGGCATGCGAGTGGAACCTAGCCATGTGCACCTCTGGCTCGATGTGTTACCGCATGTGCTTTCTCCGTGGGTACACACTATGTGAGATGTTCCTGCGAGTAGGACATTGCCATGCAGTATACAGCCATTGCATGATTTCTCTACTTTCCATATACCATGCGCGGTCACGCCACATGAGGTATGTGACCTGGGTGGGCCGCACAATACCTTTCCATGTGTAGGTTGCATGAGTTGGCCGTGCCCACATGAAGGACTGTTGAGATAGTCACACTTGTTTTCGTCCTTCCTCATGTGGTGACTGGCGATAGTCACATAGTGTTGTGATGTGTATATTTCAAAGGTTGTGAATCTTCTTTTTAGTTATTGGTGACTTTTACTTTGCTTGTGTGGACCGGCACCTTGGTTATTTTCCTATATTGGTTTAGCCATGAATGATTTTCATTTACATGTAACTCTTATGGTTACATTTGATTTATTATTGAAACTATGTGCATTTTCTTACCTTATTGTTGAAATTGAGATTTACTCTTTCTTATTTATATTTTGGTGGCTAAACTCATAAACTCATTGACCTTTCAGTTTTTGAATGCTAGTCTTTTGTTGTGATGTGATTCCTCATCAGGTATGGTGAGATCCACCCGTTTGAGTGTATACGAGGAAGTAGACGTAGGGAAACCCTTGAGGATGAGGGTATGTGTGAGTTGTTCTACTCTTTAATTCACTACCTTCCTATTGTTTGACTCTCTTGGAGGCTAAAACCCTTACACAAACAAAAGATATGTCATTGTGGCTTGTATGGAAGGGCTCACTAGGTGGGTCAATGCCATCAAGACACATGGATATGGATTTTGGACATGGTTATTGGTTATGGACTCATGGTTACTTTGGATTTGGATGGTGCTATGACATCCACATGAACCCCTGATGTAGCCGTGTGATGTGAATGAGTATGTATATGTAGGTGGTACAATTGTCATGTTTGTAGGTGCATATTAAAATATAGAAGAGAACAAATTTTGCATTATTATGCCTTGAAAAGTGACAAACTATTGCATTATATGTAAAGAAATATCATGCATTCTATGAAATCAGAGGTTGAAATTATGTATATGTGTGTATGTGTACTCCATCTTATAGATAGTTGCATATGAAAAGTTAGAAAATTGAAAATTTTGACTTGAAAGTGCAATTTCTACAAATTATGAGAAAACTATGTGATTTATGCTAGTGTAAATGTGCAAATTGATGGTTATTGCTATTCCTTGATGGATTATGATATTATTATGATGTTGACATGATTGGTTATCATGCTGGATTACATGCTTACTAGTGCTTTAGCTATGATGTATGTTATATGCACATGTGCTTTGATGTGTGATCAGAGTGATGCAGGTATTGGGTATCAACTCCGCCTGGACTCACAGGCCTAAGCGTACTCTTATTATCCCTAATGGTGGTTACTAGAGATAGTCAGAGGCCCTGTTCCCTACCCTATTCACTGTACCCTGCTAGTGTAGTGTTCCCGTATTATTGTCTTATCATTCGGTTACCTAATGGTAATGTCTAGATTGCCCTTATGGTCATGTGTAGTTTTCCAGTGTGGTGGTTGAGGCTTTTCTTCTTGGTTTTTGTTGATTGTTTGATGTAGTTTCCTTAGCATCATTCTTTATTTTGATTGGGGAAAATTGTTTTATGCTAATGTATATTTTGTAGGAAGGAGTGCCTTGCCTATTCTTTACCCTTGTTCAGTGATGGATTACGTGTATTTGTGGATGTGATAACAAGATTTCTATATTGTATCAAGTTTCTTAGCCTAGTGTGTACTTTGCCAGCATCTTAGGGTATTGTAGGCTTCCAGGAGTGAGCCCATCCTAGGGGGTAGGATGTAATGACCCCGTGTTTGCAGTTGGTGAGAATGTTAAGGCAACAAGAAATATCTTCATTGGTTAGGTAAATGAATTTATGGTTTTTGGGTAGTTGGGTCTTGGATGGAGAAAGTCATCAAACATGTTTGAGAGGAGATGGGATCAATAGATTTTGAGGAAAGATTTTGGTACCTTCTGACAGGGAGAGTTGAATGTCTTGACAGAAGGATGTAGGCATTCTGTACTGGGCAAAGTGGAATGCCTTTGGAAGTGTCTTTGGAGACAAGGAAGATTGACTACATGTCAACCAACAGCCTTGGTGGTTTTCAAGAAAATCCATTTAAGTGCATATCCTACTATCATTGCAGTCCAGGAGACCACATTCTTTGAGGAATTCTAGAAACAGTTATGTGCCATGTCTCACTTCCCCATTTGCACCCTTGTCTGCCATGGCATTTGCAACCACAACATTTGATAAAAATTCCCCTTTCCTTATCCTTTGTTGGATGTCCATACCCTTTTCCATAGTTCCCATCTTGGCATGATAGTGAGGATGCTGGCTAAGGTTGTGGAATCTAGCTTTACAACCACCATTTGCATTGTGTAAATGTTTTTAAAGCCTTTTAAATAGATCTAGCTTGCACATATCCTGCAATCATTGCGTCCATGAGAGCACATCTCTTTGAGAAGACCAAGATTGCAGAGGCCAAGAAGGTTGTTCACATCCTAGATGAGCTAGATGATGTGGTAGATGACGAAGAGGATGAAGAATGGAAAGAATGGGGAAAACCCAAATAAAAAATCCAACCATTTGACCCACCACCAGATTTCACCGGCATGGATCCTTCTTAGATCCAAGAAAAGATGTTGAAGAGACATTCTAGCCCCTCTATCAAGTTTGTCAAGCTTCACCTTGATGTGCCTCACACAAGGGAAGAACTACCTGGGATAGCCAAGAAGTGGAGTCAACTGCTGCAGACGAGATCTATTGAAGCAAAGTTTATGGCTGTCGATTTCAACATTGTTATGTTTAAAATGGAGTCGTAGCAAGACATTGAGGAGTGAATCTTGGATCCTTCAGGGCCCTTCTATACAAATGGAACTTGTCAGGCTATTTAAGAACATCAAAACTATATGAAACATGGAAGCCTAGATACCGATCATCTACACTGGAAATGGAGACTTGATAGTTGTGAGCTTCCATGTAGCTCGTTACATTAATGGGTTCAGGCTAAGTATTCAAGAGGAGTTGAACCTGGTCAGAATGACCACTATAGAAGATGCATACTAGTTTTCCCCGAAGGTGGAAGAGAAGCTGAATAAAAGATTTGACAACAAGCAAAGGGGAAGAGGTCAAGGTGGAAGGACTGGTGGAAGACCCTATGGGGGCTGAAATGAAGATTCAAAGAAAAGTGAAGAAACTGGCACCAGTCAAAATTAGAGAGGAGATAATACCTACTGCCCTCATGACCAGAACAATGGTGAGCAAAGAGGAAGAGGCAGACCTGGGCAAGGACTTGGAAGAAGATGTTTTAAAGGAACCTATTTCCAATGTGGAGAAGAAGGACATCGAGCATACAAGTTTCTGCAACATCAAGGAAGGACAAATAGAAGACCTAAAGGTAATGCATGAGTTGCACATGTCAATGAAGATGTGCAATCTAAGTGCTCTGAAGATGCTGAAAGGGGAGAAGCCCTAGTTGTCAGGAGAACTTTATTGAATGAGAAGAAAGAACCCAATCAGAGGAAGAGTTTATTCCACACAAGGTAGAAATGTTAAGGTAAGTGTTGTGATATTATTATTGACAGTGGAAGCACTGATAATCTTGTTTTAGAGGAGATGGTTGACAAGTTGAAGTTGACAAGAAGAAAGCATCTGCATCCATACTGGATTGCATGGTTGCAGAAGGACCATAGAGCTTTGGTCAATGAGCAGTATTTAGTGAAGTTCAAGATTGGTGACTACCATGATGAGGTGTTGTGTGACATCATATCGATGGATGCATGTCATATATTATTGGGGAGGCTATGGCAGTATGATAGGAGCACTGTCCATGATGGCCATACAAACACATATTCCCTAAAAAAGGATGGAGTTCGTCATAAGTTGAAGCCCTTAAAGGAGGTGGAAGAAAAGGTATGTAGTAATGCCAGAATTTGCTTGGTAGATGGTAGGAAGCTTTTGGAGGGTATGAAGCATGAGCATCATTGCTTTGCATTGATTCCTAGGATTAGTCAAGAGAAATGTGAAGATGTACCAGCAGAAGTCTCAGATATGCTGGAAGAATTTTAAGACATTATCTCTGATAATGTACCTAAAGGTTTACTACCAGTAAGGAAGATAAGTCATCAAATGGATTTGATACCAGGAGCTAGTTTTCCAAACAAGGCAGCGCATAGAATGAATCCAACAGAGAGTGAAGAGTTGAACAGACAAGTTCAAGAGTTGTTGAGGAAGGGATTGATAAGAGAAAGCCTAAGACCATATGCAGTACCTACAGTACTATTGGTGATTGTTTTGAAGCAATCATAACAATTATATTAAAATTCACATAAAATGAACCAAAAATGACTTGAAAGATATGAAGGAATCGGTTAAGATTCACTTAATCTGAAGTTTAATATGGTCATGTCTTGACCTATTGGGCAAATTTAGTTTGTCAATGTGAAGCTGTAATGTTCAAGGGGCCTTATGTAGTTTAGGGTTTCTTGTTGGTTAACTGGGCTCAAATTTATGCAAAGAGATTATAAATATCAATGTGTTGTTCATCCCCTTTTGCATAAAAATGTTACTATGTTTACAAAGCTTTAAATGATTTATATTATTGCAGGCTTTCTTTCTCTTCAATATTATGAAAACTATCTACTTTCAACTCAGTTATGCATGCTTTTCAAATATGAGACAATTTCCTTTAAATTTCTACATTTTACGCTAAGTATTTTTAGATGGGTTGGGAAAAGTTAGAAAGATCTAATCTAAACAGCATTCAATCTACCAAAGGATCTAATTGTTCTATTATGCACTTTGTAAACCATACAGCAATTTGATCAAATCCATAGACTAAACCTTAAGTGTAAGTTCTGAGCATTTTCACAAACATACACTTAAGATTGCAAGCTCTAAGATAAAATGTTTTAAACACAATGAAGATTAAGAAAACACTCAGAAGATAGATGTAGAATTCCAGATTCAATTGTATTAGAAACAGACAGTTACATAAGATTTACAATGTCTGAATGACTCTTAGCTTCATTGATCAAACTATAGAAAACTCACAAGCTTTACAGATACAACAAGGAGGCATGATGTTCCACACGCTCCTTGTTGCAGACACAGGCAACCTCCTTCTTCTATTTCTAAACTAAGAGGTCCCTCTATTCTAAATGCTAAGATTACAACTACTAGTTATTCTCTAAAATTTCCTGTGTAGCCCTTGTGTAAAGTTTTACAGTGTATAGAGGCACAATAGATAGACTTGACTATCCTCAATACAGCTCAAAACCCTAGTTAAGCAATGGTTCAAACCTCTGGTTACAGCAATAAATGTTGGAGAACAAGTCTCCCATAATATCTCTGAGCATACATCAAATCTGGGCAAAATATGCCTTTCTCGAAACCCTAGCAGCTCAATAATAACTTTTGTTGTCTACTGCAATAATGTCTCTAGTTGCATTTTATCTTCATCAATGAAGGCCTTTGACTTTCTCACCCTTCATCCTTATCTTCCTCTACTTCTGGGATCTGATTTCCTCCTATGTGATGTCACCGCCATTAAGTCTTAGCTCCTTCCTCAACTGCAAACCTGGTCAGTATGTTCGATGGGTGCCAACTGCAACAACTAATGCACCTCCCACTTAACACCCAGTCGCAAAGTTTACACGCCACCAACCCCAATCGCCAGTTTGGTCTTACACTTAAACCCTCCTCTCTATCACCAAACTCTCCACTGTCAGCGTGGGTCTGAAATTTCCCGCCGATCCCATCTCTTACACCGATATCGGGTCCTAAAACAACAAAAAAAAAAGGCGTCAAAATGCATACACAGTGTCAGAAAAGATGGGTCAACCATCATTGACTGAAAAAACATGCATTTTGGCCTCAAAATGCTTCAAAAATTCCATTGCTTTATTTTCCCACCCATTTTCTTGTATATCGCATGTTTAATTTCCCATGTATCTTCCAATATACAAGTCAGGCATGATACATGGGATAAATCGCTTTTAAATCCATTTGGATTATGGCCTGCATGCATAAAGCAATGTATAAAGTATTGTATATAACCCTCAAACTTATCACCATTATAAACGGCAATTTATAACCTATCGAATCCGCAATGGATCTCTGCTTTGTATGTTTCGGAATGTATGTATATCGAAATATACATACAAATCGAAACATACAAAGACTTAACTCCAATTTATAAATGTTTCGGGTCCACCGCATGTATATTCTAATGCATATTGTGCTTCTATCATTTGATATACATTCGGACGTGATACAAGCATTTAATCAGATTTCAATCCTTTTTTGATTCTGCGTTGTATGTACTAGAATGCATGCTTCAAAATATACATACAAGCCCTCCTGAAATATACAAGCATTATTTCTCTTTTAAGAACCTTTCGCGTCCGGCGCTTGGATGTATGTCATCCTTGTATCTCACCAATATACAAGCCGGAACATATACAAGGATTTAGGTTTGTTTAATAAACCTTTGGGTCTGAGTTGTATATTGGGCCTTGTATATTGGACATGTATGCTTAACTTGTTTTAATAAGTCCGTCAGGTCCACCCAATGTATATTTGCATTGTATGTAACTCTAACATACAAGCTCGTGGATATACAACAAATTAACCCTATTTTATAACTTTTTGGGTTCCACGCAATGTATAAAATGTCTTGTATACTTCCTTGTATGTTGTGACCTGCCAAACATACAAACGTTAGATACATGCAATGGAATCCAAACATTTATCCACTTCAACTCGAAGTTATTTCGGGTCCATCTTGCATGTATATTTCAAACATTTTATTTAGAATGCATACAAGGAAAAAGACATACAATCGGCCTTGCACATGAACCCGATTGCAAAAGTGACTAAGTATAAAACAAACCCTTTTAACACATCCCTGATCAAAGTAAGAAAGCAACCCAACACACCCTTTACTATGAAAGAGAACCCCCCAATTGTGTTGTGGTACTTTATACTTAGTCTATTTACAATTGCCACAAGCCAAATCAGCTAAGGGGTCTTTGATCTTAGTGCATGCAAATGCTAAAATAGGCCTTATACTGAAAGTACAATTTGGGTACCAAATGAGATTAAATAGATCACAAATTTGAGAAGTACTTGAAAAATCATGTACTTTGAAAAAATGTTTCACCAAAAATATTACCATACAAGCCCAAATGAAGCCCCAAATGTTTAAAAAATGGGAACTGCTTGGCAATAACGATGAAAATTTGTGATTTCTGGGAAAACTAGGCACTAAAATCAAAATCTAATTGCACCAATTTCTAGCCCAAAATAATAAAAATTCCTCAAAAAAAGGAGAAAATATGAGGAAGTTACAAGCCTAGAAAGATTGACTGCTAAAATTAAAATTTCAATGGAGAGGGGTCCTGCCAAAAATTTCTAATTAAGTTTGTGCACAATTTGTTTGTTGCATGCAAAAACTAAAAGATACCTAGAAAGTTTTCCAATGCGGTGAATAAAACTTAGAAATATTTTTTTGATCCAATGTGCAGAAGATGTGATACTAATGAAAAAAATGCCTCCAAAAAAAAAATAACATGTAGAAGGTGAATCAGCGCCCTAAGACAAGAAAAGACACTCTAAAACCTACAAGATTGCACTAAGATGCAATAGAAAATATTTTTTGACAAAATTTCTCAAAACTTTAGTTATGTTAGAAAATATCTCCGTGGACTTTTCCCCTCCTAGGTTTAGCTCTTAGGTCCCTTGTTTTGTATCTTGCACATTTCATTTTGACTCTCGAAAGAAAATGGCCTGAAACCCATGTCACATGGGGCATGAGGGACATTGTTGTAGATAACCCTGCCTTAAAATAGGACCTGTGGACATGGGCACTCACGCCCTTGTCCTACCCTATTTTAGGCAAGTTCCAAATCTGAATGTCAGTTATCTGGCCACTAATTAGGTCCCATGCCAACATCTTAAGTTTGAAGTACGAAATTCTTAGCGGGAATTGGTTTAGTTGCATATATAAGCATGTTTAATGTTTCATTTGCAAACTAGAAGCGAATTAGAAGATGATTATGAACTTTTGGCAAACTTATGATTTGAGTGCATTCAAGATATTCATTGTTGTAGAGCATCTAGCATTGTTATTGTGTTTGTGATTACAGATTTGGCTTCATCTTCTCATATTTTGAAGAATCTTCATCTATGTGAGATCTACACCTCCAAGGTGATACCTATTTGTGTTTGAATCATTTATCAATTTTTTTTTACCTCTATCCCGCATTGATACACAATCTTTATCTGACAAAGGTGTTCAAAAGACTTGAATGTACTTCTGGGGCTTGACAGAGGCAAGCCTCTAAACACCACAACCCCCAACCACACTTCTTGTGATTACAGGTTACAGGTATCAAATTTCACAGAGTGGAGTTGTAGAGTAAGGTTGTAGAAGATAAAGATTTTGGATATGGCAGAAAGAAGTAGTTTGAAGCACTTTCAGGATATGGGTGCCTAGGGCAATGTCCTCTAAGGTTGCAAATAGGGGAATCTTTATGATAGTGACAATCTACATCTAAAGAAGCTCTTACATCCTAAAGATCAGCTTGCCTAGGACTAGGGTGCTTAGGATAGTGTCCTCTACATCTCCCGCAACAGAAACAAATGGAATAGTGACTATCAGTACCGAAAGGAGCCCCACATTTCTTGAAGAAAACTGTACCTTGGACTTGGGTGCCTAGGGCATTGTCCTTCAACATTTTGAATCCTAAAATTGGAAAGATGGTTAGTAATTAATCTCTGTCTATAATCTTAGTCTACGAGCATTTGTTGTAATTCATCATTTTACTTACTATTTTGCATAATTAGGGTTTTCAGGGTATTTGAGCATTAAATTAATACATTAATTGATAATCTCTGAATTTCCACATCATTCCAAGTGACACACCAACTTGTAGATGAATCCTCTTGCAAGGTTGTGATTCAACTCGATTGGATGTCCTTGAATGTTTGTAGTGAAAGGAGGATTTAACCCCTTTAACCATTTTCCCCCTCTTTTCATATAAAACAACTTTGAGAAGGAAACCACAATTCAAGCTCTGATACTATCTAAGAGTCAATAGTGGACTTAAGAAGGCCCAAGAATACCTACAATCACAACAACCTTCCATAACAAGAGAAAAAACAACAATGCCAAAAAATAGTGCAGAGCTTGACCTCACAATTGAATTGAGAATATACAATGCGACACCTCCCTTACATAAGCTAGGTAAAGTCTCTTTAAATACACTAACACCCCCTTAAGTGAAACTTAGGGAGAAGCAAGAAAAGCATGAATGCATGAATGATTCCTGACTACTAGGCCATGTTACATACTCATAAACAACAACTCTCAAGTGGAGAAAAGAAGAAAACCACATGGGAAAAATCTCCTCCCCAAAAGTGAGAATGCAAGAAACAATATGATGGACCAAGTGATGGAAGGACTCAAGACCCCCTAGGACTCCATCCAACACAAATATATAATCAAATAAATCCCCATAGGAGAGAATATATGGGAGACAATGTATCGCTCCTAAATGAAGAACCTTTAGTGCTAATGGTGAATGTAGGAACGAGGATGTAGAAAAATGTATAATAATGGCAAACAACTGTCTTCCCTTGGGAAGGAACAAGTCAACTAGATGATGTAGAAGAAACTTCAAATCCAAAACAAGAACCTAGGAAGAATGTCTCAAAAGATGTGATGCCTCTGATAACTTCTCAAATGCCTCAAACCTCAAATTTGCAACCCCAAAAGATGCAACAGTAAAACCCTTTGAAAACTTATGAAGAACAATCTCAGAAGACAATGAAGATGTGAGAACAATAGTGATGAAACTGTCATCAAAGAGGAGAGATAAACCCTCAAATGTGTCCTCCAAATCATCATGGTGAGACTCCCAAATAAATCTAAAATACATATCAAATACTCATCCCACAAAGTTGTATCAGAAAGACTAGAAACATCCTACTGAACTGAATGAATAACCTCTGAAGTAGCAAGAGCTGGAGGAGATGAAGGTGCAACACTATTCTCAAAAACTCCAAAGTTCAAGTGCCCAACCCCCTCGTATCCACTACCCACACTCAATGTTAGAGTTCGTGTCTCAAAAAACTTATTATAATAAAAAACAAAATGACAAAAGGTATAAGGAAAGAGTATATATCAACTTTTCCAACCACAATGACATCACCACTCTTGACATCTTAAATGTACAGTGGATCAAGTATGAACTCAATAGTCTTTGATGGCTCACTATGTGTAATCTAGTATATAGAAAGGAGATTCATGGATAAATCAAGCATAGAAAGACCATACCTAAAACAACCATCGTTTATCTCAATGTTGCCTTGGCCACAAACATCTAGATAAGCCCCATTACCTATCCAAATTTTGGATCTATCAGGAAAATGTATGTTATGAAAATCTATAAAACTGTGACCCATATGATGAGATGCTCCTTAGTTAGAAACCACCTTTCATGATCACCACTTGCTAATGTAATGAGAGGACAACCTTTTCTGTTATCCTTCTTATTATCTTTCCCAAGTACAAATGTGGTTTTTCTTGAGTGTTGTTGAGATGGGAGCTTAGAAGAAGAAGCTCTAATGGGAAAAATAGGTGAAGGCACCTCAATGTTATGTTGCTGAAGATGTAGTGACTGTTTCTGCAATAGTTGAGACATCTCAACAAATGTAATCTCATAACACTTATGCTCATCATGACCCAATTTGTTACAATATACAAACTTTGGTTTCTTCTTCTTAGTAGATTCCTCTTTAGAAGAATTGGGTTTTTTTGTGATTCCTTATCTTGCCCCTAATTCTTTGAGTCCTTTTGTTTCTTACCTTTGTTATTTGAAGCCTTAGGATCTTTTGTACTTTTAGTTAAACTAAGAGCCTATGATTTAGAAGACTTCAAGGTACCCATTTATAACAAATTGGCTTATTCCCTATTGAGTTGTGCAGCAAACTCATCAAGTGAAGGCATTTTGTGCGGACTACCAAGAGCATCCATACTAGAATAGAAGGTAGAAACATATATTGAATAATTAGAACCCAATTTGGAAAAGATAGAGAGAATCAACTATGTGTCTTCCTTTTCAATGCCACATTTCTTAAGCTAGAGCCTAAGTGATTTGAACTTAGTGAGGAAATCTTGAATTCGATCAAAATCTTGAGAAATTAGTGTAATTAAAGCAATTTCGAATTTAAATACTCTCATAGTATCATGCTTACCAAAGAGACTCTCCAATGTAGTCCAAATATCATTTGGTGTTGTGCAAGACTCAACATGAAATTGAAGATCAAGAGAAATGCCAAGAAATAATGTACCATAGGGTGCTACCACAATAATGGGTTACACTTTCTAGGACATCCTGATTTTTGCTGAAATCACATATTTTTAGAAAATATAATGATTTAAGCCTTGAAAGGTTCCATTTAAAGGATTTTAATTTAAGAGGGTTCGATCAAACCCCCTTAAATTCAAACCCCCTTGGATAGAACCTTGCTAGTTTTAAACCATACCTATAATGGAGTCTCCTTTACACCTATCGAAATGCTGATAAAAAACCACTTTTGATTTACCTTTTGGGGGATCAAATGAATTCATTTAAAATTTATATTTTGTAAGTATGTAGTCCTTATTATAAGCTTCCCAAAAAGTATAATTTGAAATATATTTAATTTGATTATTTAATTTATTTTTTATTTCTTGTGAATGTAGGGTTTTCACCGAACATCAAGTTCTTTGTTCTACACACATGGAAAATTAGTAAATTAGTGAAAAAGAATTTCTAAAAAATATCTATGCCCTAGGTATTGATGTCTTTGTTTCAACAAAAAAAAAATATTGAATTTCGATACATACAGAAAAAGTTATGTTTTACATAATATGCCTATGTCTAAATTAAAATTGGTTTGACTTCAAAACTTAATTAAAAAATATATATTCAACAAAACATTATCAAACCAAATACATGCCCTGTATATCAGTGAACACCAATCTAAATTCAAAAGAATCAGAATTTTATCCTTTGTAGAAATAAAATTATGTGCTACAGAATACACATCACTTTAAAAAAATGTTGTTTACTATTAAATACTAGTTATCAAAGGAGATGCAAAAACTTTACAATTTAACTCTAAATTTAAAAAATATACATATATTTAGAATCTACAAACAAAATCTCACAAATCATTAGTTCATATCATCTTCAAATTCCTAATGGTTTAGCAGCTATAGGTATCAGAAAGTGAAGATTTAGCTTAAAATGTTGATTTCAATGTCAAGTGTAATGCCCCGTCATGCAACCCTAGAGTGCTAGACTAAAAAGTACAAAATTATAGAAATAATTTTTTTTTTTGAAAGCAAGACATTGCAATATTAGTAACCAAAGATAACATAGTACACAACATAAAGAAAAGTGCACTTCCAACTCCTCTAGGGAAACATGACTGCATCAGTGAATAGAAAATTAGAACCACACAAGTGAAAAATAGTTAAGAACAACTTTTACATTTGCAAGATAGTTAATTTACAAAGTTACAATACAAGATTACAAGACCGATCACGTCGGTTTACAAATGAATACATCTAAAGTATACAACATTGAAGGTGGAAAGCAATCTGGAACTGGAGCACCATTGCACAGGACTCGAATCGAATCTCCAAAAAGGCCAATGGATATCTCTACCTCCCAACCATGTGGAACCCTAAGGTCCACCCCACCGAGCTAGGAGATAACATTGAGGCTCCACTAGATCGAAGTTACAGCCAAGGACACAAAAACCAAAAAACTAGACTCCTTGCAAACAACCAAGATAACAAGACTGCACAGAAATGACAGTAATCCACTAGACAAATCAAACATACAACCAAGATCAAACAAGAAGCCAAGACTATACTCGAGAGGTATCAACAAAATAAAGAGAAAGTAACTGAGTTGCGTAAGGAGAGTGTCATCGCATGGTCCTAGCATGGGTTACCCAGGCTATCTATCACCAGAAGTCGGCCCCCATCTATGGTTACCCTGGCAGCCTCTCTCTAGGCACCGGCCCCATTGGGTGATACATGCGGAGCCAACAAGTCTTCTCATGGAGACAAGGAGGTCAACCTTGCCAACCAGGCCTTCTCATCCCATCCTTAGCCTATGAGAGCACTCAAGGCATGGGTGAGGTATCTTACTTATCTTGTTATGTGTTTTACTACCCCAACCCTCCTAATAAGTTATTATGTTTCCATTTGCTCATAACTTCCATGGGGTTACCCAGGCGGCCTCTCACTAGGCACCAGCCCCACCATGGAAGCCACTCCCTTAGCATTTTCTGATCAAACAACCAAACCACCACATGCAAAGATAAGATACAAAAAGGCTTCCAACCATTACTCATGCCATTCACTTTCCCTCAACAAAACAAATCCCATTGCATTGACATGCCACTATCCGGAACAAAGACCAAGACACCACACCTCTGGAGTTAGGTACTAACCAAAAAAAAAAAAAAACTATTATTTGACAAGGACAATGCTTCCACATTTTGACACCAAGTACACATGACATCCCTCAAGATTCCCACTTCACAATTAACTAAATCCAAGACATAAACTCCACCCCAAAGAAACCACAATAATCCAATACAAGCATATAGATACGACTAGGATGGAAAACAAGCAAATGAGATTCAACAATTCATGACTTAAAACATGGAAATACATATAAGGTTATAACTTCTTTAGAAGAAATTTAAGCCTACAAAAGCAACACATCTATACAACTCCAAATATAATCTTTTCCTAGCTAACCTTGAATGACTACCATTAAAACAAGCTATAAAATTAATCATATGTTTACCAAGAGCATAAAACTCCATTAACTTTAAACCAACTATAATTTCAATAGAACAACTATAAATTTATGAATCTATAAACTTCACTATAAGCATAACTTCCATTACCTTTACCAACTGCCAACAACCATATAAATGAATTACCATTGACATGAGAACACCTACAAAACAAATATACTTCTTTCCCAAGCATAACTTTTTTATCTAATATATTTAACCATTACAACCACCCTGATTACCTTGACCACCCTAATCAGCATTACACTAGGTGCTACGTCGAAGGATAGTGGCTATACCACTAACTCTACCTTTGGCTCTGCCCCTAGGAGGCACCCTAAAGGAACAAATAACACATCAAAATAGACCATCACAAGGATGACCTATACATCATACTAAGGCATGAAAGAATAACAATAGACTATAAAACAATATATCAAGCTCACACTACACATGCCAAGCACAACAAAACATAGAAGGCTCAAGTATGCCAGAGCTCCCAGTGTGTGAACTTGGCTCTGATACCAGATGTAACATCTAGCTACGTAACCCCAAAGGGAAGAGCCAAAATAGGACAAGATAATTTTTTTTTTGAAGATAGTGATAACATACACATGATGCAGTTTTCGATTCGATAGATCGACAATATTCATGGCCAATTATGGTTGAATGCGCAACTCAAGGGAGAGGACTAAATCACTCTCCAGAGGAAACATAGATAATAGTACATTAATTTTAAACACTAAATCAAATGTTCCTAAAACCCATATCCAAATATAAACATGAATCCATAATCATCATAGAACAAGCAGATTTGATACCCATACCGGAATCTGTAAACCAAATAGGAAATATCTCATTTCTTCTCATTAACTTGCATGATTACATCTTCTCTCTTAAG
Source organism: Cunninghamia lanceolata (assembly GCA_027924645.1). NCBI lineage: Eukaryota > Viridiplantae > Streptophyta > Pinopsida > Cupressales > Cupressaceae > Cunninghamia > Cunninghamia lanceolata. The sequence goes on from BSBN01000665.1 coordinate 3,512,755, forward strand.
AGAGTACAATTACATAAAAGAATATACAATGCAATGGCATAACCATGATTATGATATACAATAACTGATAAAGTAATAGAGAGAGAGAACATCTCCAATCTGGTGCTCCAAAACCTATTCGCCAGTCCCCAATGGTGGTGGCAATGCCTCCCAACCATGTGGACTCATATGAGACCACCCTACCATGCTCAGAGATAGTCACAAGGCCCAAATAGAAGAATAACAACAAGGGGATACAAAATGGCCAACACTAACATCAAAACATGGAGCAGACACAGAAAATAATGCATAAAGCAAGTGTCATAAAATAGAGATACTCATCAAATCATAGGTCGGGTACTAGTCACGACTACTAAGGTACTAGATACTAGAGTGTAATCAGGTGGAGTGTCATCATGCATGCTTGAAGGGATGGAACCACACGGAACCAAGTACTCCTCTCAAACAGACAAGGAGACTCAATTGTGCCTGAATCCATGCCCCGTAGACAGATGACTTGACGCCTTGTAGGCGGATAGCCCTTCTCATTACATCCTTAGCCTTTACAAGTGCTCGAGCCCATGCATGAGGACTAATTATCTTATAAACATTTTTACCCCAATGTTTTCATTTAGTGATCACTTATTAATGTAACTTTGCTACTAGTTCCCCTGGTAGCCACTTGCAGGTCCCGGGCCCATAGAGAGCCACTCCAAAAGATAACTCTAATTACCTAGACTATTGTCATCTTGTTTAACCAAACATGGTATCCAAAATAGATAGTAACACTGAAGTAAAACTTAGAAATAGGAAAATGTGATCTACGAGACAAAAACTTTCAAAGATCCCAATAGTTCCTCTTTTATGTACCTAGCAAGGGGGTTTCCTCTATCCAACTCAAAATCAGCTTGGAATATATCTACTGATATTTGAACAGGAGTGTGGACCATCAATTGTTCAAGGGTTTCTACATAGTTAACACTCTAATTTTTGTCTGCAATAACTTTGTTATTATGCTAAATGCCTACTGGTATGGGATATAAAGCATGAGGCCAAACAGTAGTCCAAGGATGTTGAGATTAGGTCAGCATCAATTTCTGTTGCTGTAAAGTCTACATCCCAAAGATTAAAATTCCATCAAACATGTCCTAACCTATCTATTGCATCATGAGGATTTTTGTCAACCCTCAGTAATTATATCTATAAATCAAAGATGGATTCTTATTAAACGAAAAGCCAATCTTAAATAATATGTTCTCAAATCAATAATTGTATTTCGTAGATTCACTGGAAAATCTCCTTGGTGCACAAAATGCAATTGGGGTTTGAGCTAGTTAAAGACTACAGACCTAGGGAATCGAATTAGCTTCTCATAAATACACATTTTGTTTCATATTATGCTAAAGGCTTTGGGCGTAGTGCTATTACATTTAACAATGAACCACGAATCCATATCAGAATCCAACAAAACATGACCACAGATAATTTTAGAATCCAGCAAAGAATGACCACATATAATTTCATTAAATATTAAAGACCTAGTTTAAATAGAGCCTAGATAAAAAAAACCTATTTATTTAAAGAATAAGGAAAATAGTTTTGCATTTTAAAGATTAATTTCAGGAAAGAGGCAATGTAAATCTCTTGCATTGAAATATATTTTGGCATATTTCATTTCCAACAGTAGCGATGGTTTTAGTTTTTCTATGGTAATGAAATTGTAGTAGACAGATTCTAGTTTTTATGTTGAAAAAATAAACCACTGATGTTTTTGTGGTTTAAGGAAATCACAGCATACATATCTTAGTTTATGTGCTAGAAAAATAAGAACTAGTGTGAATACCTCCAACTGATCGCATTAATTTAGTTTTTTTGTGCTGGAAGAACAAAGAACTATAATAAATACCTTTACTTAAATTGCACTCTCCTTCAACACACCTCTTCTCTTACAAAGTCATATGTTTTCCTGAGATATTTGCTTTCCCCTATTTTTTGTGCCTTTTCCCTCTATTTCTACTCTATATTTTCTTTTTTGTTTCCAGAGCCTCTCTAAAGAGGCATTGACTCTGCTCCAAATTAAATTCCCCCTATCTCTCTAACCAGCTTTAGATCTGCTAAATTAATGGATCTATCAGACTCCACTTTATTATCTCTACAATGAGTTCAAGCAAATCCCTAATCATTTCCAAATATGCACGTTTAAGACCCTTAGTAGATAGGAAACCTAAAATCCATAGATGATGTAAATTTTAAAAGAACTAGCATGCCAGATCTAAGCAAAACAAAAGATACAATGGGACTTATTTGTAATGTGAAATATTCACACTCTGGAAGAAATTCATCATCCTCTCCTTCAAATTCAAATTCCCACTTTCGGTTTATCCAAAACATAGTTGTATTTTGCGTAAGGGCTACATTCAATGGCAGATACAAACAAAAATATAATCCTCGATGATCCCCTTCCCAACAAGGCATCTCCATCCACTTAAGCATCCCCCACTGAATCGCAACCCCCTCCATGAATTATCAATCTCATTCAATAAAAGGTGTGACTGAGTCAATGTTGGGCTGTGGGTTTCAAACACATCCTCTCCAAAACATAAATTTGATCACCAACCCACACAGATATTTCTTTTTTCCTTCAAAACATTTTCACCAACATCTAATCACTCCCCCACTTGTAGATATCTTTTGCAGCATTTAACATTCTCCCTCCTCATTGCCATGACTCCTTCAAAGAGATATTTCTTTTGCATTCAATATCTACCAACTCTCCCCCAAAGTCATCGAATGTGGCAAGAGAAAGGAATAGAAATAAAATAATATAACAATATACTGACTTCCACCTAATGTCTGGAGGGTTGTTACAACAATGAACATGTCACCCATCACTCATTCGAGGTTAGTGATTTGGTGCTTTATAAAAATCAATGCAACATAAATGCTCCTCAAGGTGAAAAAGGGAAGTTCATCTTGAATTGGTTAGGATCTTATGTCATCATTGAAGTCTATGGATCAAATGCATGCAAATTATTGACATGAATGGTACACCTCTCAAAGAACCCATCAATGTTCTTCACTTACGTAGATACTATGCTTAATCTTCTTTTAAGAAATTTATATTACATCGTTTCATTTCTCAATGTTACGCTAGCATTTATTTAAAGTACATCAAGTTAGATAGATAATTTCACTTAGGTATTTGATATATGATTTCTTCATTCATGATAAATGTGTAATTATCTTGAATTCTTAGAATAGTTTTCTTAATCTTGAAAATTACTTGTTGTTAGCATACATTTAGATAATTTATCAACTATATGTTTGATTAGTTCAGCTAGAAAAGAGGGTCTAAATCCCTTTAACAAAATAGCCCCTAGAGCATCAATCCATTAGAATGCTAGAAATAATAGATGAACAACACAGTAATAGCAGACCAAAAAACTAACTAAAAACTACTGAAACAATGACAACAACCAAAAATCAGCAAAAAACAAGAGACTATGGCCTGTCAGTTGCCCGAAACTTAGTATGGAAGTCCACCATCTCCTTATAGTCACCCAATCTATCAATCCCCACTTGTTTGACCTTATCATCCATGTCCTTGATCATGGCAAAGATGGAAGAAGCCCAATGCAGTGCTTTGGCCGCAAATTTAGCCATAACCTTCCATTTTTTTGCATAGTATCCATTCTCTTCTGGAGGCTCTGAATATCCTCCACATTCTTGTCACACAAAACATAGCTCTCCTTCTTGCCCTAATCTATAGTATCCTTCATAGTATAGTTTCCAATAGTAGCCCTCGCAGTATCCTCTTGACCCTCTATGCTACTTTCATTCATCGAGGCAAAGTCGTTGGTGCCTTCAACCTCATGCACAGACTCCATGGGGGTTTCATCCCTGCCTTCCTCCACCATCTCTTCCACAAACTCAGAGTCTTCAAAAACCTCCACATCTGGAGTGTTCACCAACGGTTTCCCAACAATCCGTTGCTGTAAATATGTGCCTAAGCAGTGTTGTCATTGATGTTAACATATCCTTGTTGCCATTGGTGTCAACTGTATTCTATTTTGCTGCATGTATAGAAGAATGGATTGTTGAGGATATTGAGAAAATTAATGAGGATCAATGTATGCAGACCATATGGCTAAATAAAGGATTGTATGTAGAAGTTCCAGTTAAGTTTTGAAGGGTTTGCATGATGATTTGAAGAAGCTATGGCCATCTGAGTAGAACTAGTTTTGCAGTGTTTAGAAGAGATAGAGTGATAGGAAAGAGGTCCAGATTGTTCCAGATATGTCAAATGATGATCTACAGATCTAGAGGCATGGTTGGGAAGTTAGTGTGTATCATCCATTCAAGTGATTCATGGTTTAGAGGTCTGCAAGAAATCTTTCTAATGTGATAGTCATGGCAGATAGTGTTCTTGAGGTTCTAGAGGAAGATGTAAATGATTCTGATGATTTGGAGGAGTGCGGATGTTTTTGTTGAATTCAATGTACTTGTGGACCTATCTCTGGATCGTGCGACTGCTATGTTGGAGGTTTGCATTGAAGTTTGAGCTTGTCAATGAATATTTCCTTCTTGGTGTTGTTGTTCTTCCTAATCTTGGCTGACTGGATGATTCAAGCGTGTTGCGGATGATCTAAGAGAAATTCTATGAAGTGTGGCATGTTGATTAAGGATGATTTGAGTCCCAATTACGTTTGGCCGATAGCTTACTGATTCTCATTAAGTCAGATGTTTGTAGTGCTGACCTTGATGTTCATTCCAAGGTTGATGAAGCGTATAAATACTTATTGATGAGTTGTGGAAAATCATCCTTGTGTGAAAATAATAAAATCTGAAGAAAGGATCAAAGGCAAAAATGAGTAGAGGAGAAGAAAAAGAATAAGAGATGTTCAAGATGAAGAATTAGAGAAGAAGTATTTGGGGTAGAGTAGAAGTTTTGTGAGCATTCAATGAAACTAAACTAGGCATGATGCATATGCTATTTATCAATTAATTCTTTCTGTATTAAACATAAATTCTATGGGCAGTGAGCCTCTCTTGAGCAATGAGCCCAAAGGCATGTGCCTTCTCTTTTCTTCTAAGTACTTTTAATAGGGTACAAATCTTGTGGGTTAACCACCACCATGGTTTTCCCTTAATCGGGTTTCCACGTAAAAATTCTAGTGTTATGTGTGCTTAATTTATTTCTACTCGTGTGTTATTGATTTATGCTTTAATGTTTATCTGATTGAAAGTTGTTAAAGAAGATTAAAAGGAAAAAAGATTAATTGTTGTGAGACAACTGATTCACCCCCCCTCACTTGTCTGGACTAATTCCAACAATTGGTATCAGAGCAAGGTTCCTCTAAAAGAAGCTTAACCACCCAAGGAGATCCATGATGTCGACTTAGAAGAAGGATAGTCTGAGATTCGATGGAACAAATTACTCTATTTGGAAGAGTCGCATGGAGTGCCATTTGCAATGTCTGGGTGATTCTTATTGGGCGATAACCAATGATGAGTATAAACCTCTACAGAAAGGTCCTTCAACTCCAGATCAAAGCTGTTGAAAATAACCTTCAAGTTAAAGAAGCCTTGTTGAGTGCCCTGACTGATTCAGAAATGATAAATGTCTTTGGTTTAAAAACTGCTCATGAAATTTGGAAGAAGTTGAAGAATGTTTATGAAGGCGATGAATATGTCAAATGTGCCAAGCTACAAAGTCTAAGAGGAAAATTTGAAAATCTAAGGATGAGTGAAGATGAAAACATCACAATCTACATGCAAAAGATAAATGAACTTGTGTGTGGTATCAGGTGTGCTAGTAGAACTTTGAAAGAATCAGAGGTTGTGGCAAAAGTGCTTAGATCTTTACTTGATTCATACAAACATAAGGTCGCTGCTATAGAAGAAATTAGGACTATCTCAAAAGTTACAAGAGACCAGCTATTGGCAAAATTTTAGCTTTTGAATTAAGTGAGTTTGATGATTCTCTTCCTAAGTTTGAATCCGCTTTTAAGGCCAGTGTATATGGAAAACAAAGATATGATCCAAGTGAAAGCTCTTCTGCAAGATCAAACAGATTTGCTAAGGCATGGAAGGATCTTGAAGATGATGAAATTAAGTCTACAAAACTTGAAGGTCTTATTGCCAAAAGAATGCCAAGAGGATCTGGTAAGTATGAAGGAAAGTTGCCATTCAAATGTTTTAATTGTAATAAGATTGGTCATTTTGCCTCAAGATGTCCAGAGAAATTTTCAAAGCCAAACCCTAACAAATAGAAAGGCTAGAAGAAATGTTTCTATGTCTAAGAAGCTGGAGAAGGAGTCACAAATGATGAATTTGATCATGGAGGTGCCATTGAAGATGATTGGGTGTTCATTGCTATCAAAGAAGAAGATCCAGTGTCTACTGAATCTGCTAGCTATACAAATGTAGAAAGTGCCTTGGCTACTTAGGTTATTGAAAAGGATGAATGGGTGATTGATAGTGGATGTTCTCATCATATGACTGGTGATAACAGTAAGTTTATAAACCTTGAAAAATATGAAGGTGGAATTGTAAAATTTGGAGACAACTCAGCTAGTAGAATCCGTGGTAGGGGATCTATCTCTTTTGATGGTAAGAATAACACAAATGATGTTCTATATGTGGAAGGGTTGAAGCATAATCTTCTCAGTGTTGGATAGTTGGTTAACAAGGGTTATGATCTCTGATTCAAGGATGGTAAATGTAGAATATTGGAAAGCTTCAGAACTAAAATTGTATCTAGTATGCAAACTAGAGGTAACATATTTCAATCAAGTAGTTATGGTAAAAGTTGTTTAATTGCAGAGACAGATCAAAGTTGGTTGTGGCATAGGAGAATGTGTCATGACATAGAAGGATTATGTGCCAAACTAGACCTTGAGGAGTGCTAGTTTCCTCCTAGAGCACCAAATTCTTGCTAGAGCACTAGGGTCCTCATAGGGCACTAGTGTCTAGTTAATATGCTAGTGCGTTGTGAAATGTTTCTAGAATTTGGAAGTTTGAACTTTATATGAAACTTACTTTGTGTGAGAATGATAGAATATGGTTGGTGTTGATTCATAGGTACCCCTAGCTGTGTGTGAGCATTCAAGAAGTCACTTATACACATTGCTATGTGGTCATCCCAAGACACTTTTTGGCATAGAGGTTGGTCACCTTAGAGATATTGGATTATGGTGGGTGTACCCGATACCCATTGTTAGATATCATGATATGATGTTCATGGAACTCATGGAGCTATGGGATGCATACACCTCTACCTTCCATCTTCTAATGAGAAAGATGACAGCCACACTAGAGGATGTGTACCAAATCCCATGGTTACTTGTGAGAGGCAAGACCATGAGTATTGATAATTGTCAATTAGAGGAGAACATTCAAGCAATCTAGATGTATTGTCTCAACTACATTATGCCCTCGAGTACCACAGCGTGGATTCATATATCTTGGTTAGAGTAGAGTGTTGTGGTCACACTAGTTTTACATTACATCTTCATCACTACCATCACACTCGTGGTTACACAGGATGGACATGGCACTCACCTTCAAGCAGACCTTGTACATACTATCAGAGTGATGGAGGAGTATCTAGGAGGGTATAATCCTAGGAATGGAGCACGTTAGCTCACTTATACCATGATTTAGGTAATATGTGCATCATGAGGTGCATAGCTCGATAACTTGCACCCTTCTCCAAGTGTGGGCATTTGAGCATATCACATGCATGAGGTCAGTGGGGTTCCTAATAGGGCTTATCTAGACATGTCCATGAGCACACGCCTATGCACTAAGGAGGGAGTGGAGGTGTGGTGATTTATTATATTGGAGAGTGAGAGTTGATAGATTACAGCGTGATGATATCATGTTGACACCGTATAGAGGTTGTAGAGCATGGATGCGTGAGATTCGATAGCTGGTGAGGATGTAACATGATCAGCTTCTAGCTAGTCAGTTTGATCACATCTTCATGCCATTATATTATGATTGAGTGATGAGGAAGTTCAGACATGTGTAAAGAGTTCCTGCCACTCAACTAATGTATGTACACTTGGCTCATAGTGTAGTGAGGCCTAGAGATGAGCCTTGACCCACTAGTATTGATGTTGCATTGAGTGATCTAGATGATGAGGAACAGGATGGAGTACCCATGTCTGACATCTATGATGTGGGTGTGAGCCTAACATACACAACTTGGTGGAGCACTTTTTGTCATGCTCCTATATTTCTATTAGACTTTTTATCCTGCTCAAAGGGATGACTTAAGAAAGGAGGAGAGGGATAGAGAGAGAAGATGATTATGGTGATATTCATGAGGAAGAGGAGGATCATCTAGTGTCAATAGTAGGAGGGAGATGGTGCCAAGGAGAGGAGGATAATGATGTCGCTAAGAGGAGAGCTAGGGCTTGACCTCGTGCATCATGGTCACTACCTACTGCATGTGGAGTGTGGAGTTGACATGAGCATGGGGAGTCGAGTAGTGCTACTTCTATGGTACCTCCAACAATTCTAGTGACTAGAGACTTAGTAGCCATTGGCCTTTTAGTTGACTATGAATAGAAAGTCAATGATCCAGATGAGAGAGTTACATGATGTTATGATTTGAGATTAAGTAGAATAGTATATGTTGATATTGAATTATTTTGATATACATAATGAGATTTTTGATACAAACTTGTTTCTATCTTGTAGTTGGTACATAAGCATGGCCTGACTAAGTGCATTGAGTCACTGTAGAGGTGGTGCCTACCGTGCATACTTAGCAGCTAGTATGGGTCAGTTATAGGCCACAACAGACAACAGGAAGACATGTAGATGTATTTGAGCCTATTGCACAACTAAGAGTGGCTTACAAGAAGGCCATTCAGAGAGCATCAAGTGTTGATGTGCCATGAGAGTCCTTTGAGATAGAGTGAGACCAAGTGATCCAAAGGGTGTCAAGTGTCTAGGTGGCACGAGATACCTTTGAAATACAACTAGGTTAGACTCTAGTGGAGGTTCATTCATCTAGGGTAGGACCAACACCAGTGATGGACCATCTAATTGTGAGAGAGCTATGAACTGAGAGAGATCAACTACAATAGTTGTATTCAGATGCTCAGGTGGAGGCAGCGGAGCTTAGAGGGCATGTCTAGGGCCTGCAAACACAGAGTGCATTTAGGAGTCACTCATAGTCTGTAGAATCACACAAACATCCATCTATCACACAACCACATCTGTGTCTCAAGGACTCAAGTACCCACGGTCCTATAGATTGATGAAACTTGTTATATATATATATATATATATATATATATATATATATATATATATAGACATATATGTAGACATATATATATATATACATATATGTCTATATATGTATATATATAGACATATATGTAGACATATATATATATATATACATATATATACATATATATAGACATATATATACGTATACATGTATATGTATATATACATATATATATATACATATACATATATACATATATGTATATAGATATATATATATACACATATAGATACGTATATATACATACATATATATATGTATATGTATATGTATGTATATATACATATACATATACATATACATATATATATGTGTGTGTGTGTGTGTGTGTGTGTGTGTGTGTGTAGATATGTATATATAATTGTAGCAAATTATTAAACAATTATCATCATCATATAGATACAATAACATAAACCAAAATGCAAATATCATCATCATCATCATATGTATATGTGTGTGTGTGTGTGTTTTTTTTTTTTTTTGGTGTGTGTGTGTGTCTATATATATATATATATATATATATATATATATATATATATGATGATGATGATGATGATAATGGTTTAATAATTTGCTACAATTATGTAATTCACATAGTGGATGAATTATCTAAATGTATGCTAACAAGTAATTTTCAAGATTAAGAAAACTATTCTAAGAATTCAAGATAATTACACATTTATCATGAATGAAGAAATCATATATCAAATAGATAAGAAAAATTAGCTATCTAACATGATGTGCTTTAAATAAATGCTAGCGTAACATTGAGAAATGAAATGATGTAATATAAATTTCTTAAAATATGATTAAGCATAGTATCTATGTAAGTGAATAGTATTGATGGGTTCTTTGAGAGGTGTACCATTAATTGTCAATAATTTACATGCATTTGATCCATGGACTTCAATGATGACATAAGGTCCCAATCAATTTAGGTTGGACTTCATTTTTTCACCTTGAGGAGCATTTATATTGCATTGAGTTTTGTAAAGTACCAAATCACTAACCTCGAATGAGCGATGGATGACATGTTCATTGTGGCAATGTTAGATAGACTTTTGATAAGCTTGGAGATGTTCAAGAGTAAACAAAAAGAGTAAAACCAACCTGATATAACAATGAGGGCAGCTAGGAAGGATTCAAAGGTGTAAATTTCTCAAACACAGTCACCAACCACTGCAATCAAACTCACATACAAGCCACCATGGTTTTACAGCTCAGAGCTCAAGAAACACAATTGATCAAAATGCAAATGATGAAAAAATAAACATAAAATTGAACTAAAAGGCTTCCCACATGTGTGTGGGAGAACTACATTTAATATAGCTCCAAGTGTAGTTAGGGTTGGGTCATATCCTACATCGTCAGAGTCTACCTTTTGGTCATGCGGAAAGGCTAATCTCTAAAATTTTCACAAGGGTGACATTCTACCCCACACTATAATCCTAACAGTCAGGATGTCGGGGATGTTTCTATAGTTAAATGAATAATCTCGTCAAGTTGAGAGGTGCTCATAGTGGAAGATCAAGCTTTTGGGGATGATTCTGTTGTCATGCCAGAACAACAAATCCTAACAGTCTAACAAAGCTCAGTCACATCTAAAGGAAAGAACAAGTAAAAAAACTCAAGTCAAAAGGGGCCCTATCCTTTGGCTTGGCAATAGAATGGGGTGTTTTGGGAAAGGTCACAATAGATAGGCCAATGGTTTCTTAAATATGATTATAGCATCTCATTCCTACCTATGGTGGTCTCAAATGACTCACTAATTGTCATCCATGATAACTTAAGGGTACCAAGAGATCATTCCCTTTTAGATACAAAATATTATGGATGTTACATGTGGATATCAAGGCTAATATTAAGGAGTGGTGGAACATACAAGTGTAGGGATCCACCATGTATATAGTTATGTACAAGCTAAGAAACATCAAGACATAGATTGAAAATGGAATAAAGATTCTTTTGGGAATATTTTTAAATAGAAAGGGGAAGCTACTCAAAAGTTGTTTGAACTACAATAACATATCTAATCCTTGGGAATCATTCGCAAGGAAGCTTAGCAGGAAGAATGTCTTTTGGTAGATATTCACTCCCTTATTAAAAAGGAAGAGATGTATTAGAGGTAAAGATCAAGATTGGTTTGGTTAAAGCAAGGAGATGACAACATAAAGTTTTCCATATGATTGCCCTAAAGTACAAAACAACTAACAAAATCAAATAAATTAGGGAAGATAGGGATCTTTTTTCTGAGGATGCCATAAGGGATAAAGTTGTTCAATATTTCATGAATATCCTTACGAAAGATAGTGCTCCCTCCTTTTTGGAAGGAGATATTCTTGAGGGTATCCTTAGGCTAACTGAGAAGAAAGATGCTACTGCTATGTTATCCCCTATTACCATGGATGAGATTAGAGGGATGGTTTTTTTATTTTAAGGGTTATAAGGTGCTTGTTTTGGATGGGTTTCCCCATTTTTATTTCTAATCATTTTGGGATATTCTAGTAGAGAACATTAAGAAGGTTGTTCATGACTTCCTCACCTAGGGGAAACTCCTTAGGGAGCTTAATACTACATTTCTAGTGTTGATTCCTAAGAAGAAGGGGGCTATAGAGTTTAATGATTTTAGGTCCATCAACTTATGTAATACATTCTATAAAATATTTTTAGAAACTCTAGCCCTTAGGCTCCAAACTATTCTACATTCTATCATCTCATCTCAATAGAGTGGAATTGTGAAAAACTAACAAATCTTGGATTCCATAGTGATGGTGCACATAGTCTTACATTCCATGGATAAGAGTTGGAAAGCAGCCTTTATCCTTATGCTAGACCTTATGAAGACCTATGATAGGGTCTCTTGGAGATTTTTAGGCAGGATTCTCAAAAGATTTGGTTTTGGAAGGAATTTCATTAATATAATCACCAAATGCATTTCTATGCTCATATTCTTACTAATTGTCAATGTCTCTATAGCTAGTTTCTCCGATGCCTCTAGATTCTTTTTGGGTTTCCTTCATGTAATGCTTCTAAAGAAAAATGGCAAGGTGGAAAGGACCATTGTTTTCTTTGGTGGGAAAAGTTTAATTGTTGATGGCTTCACTCTAGAACCTATTGGTGTATTATATGTCCTTGCTGAAAATATTTTATAAGTATGTGGAAAAGATTGAGTAGATCCAAAGGCATTTCCTATGGTCTAGTTCCAATGAGAACAAAATAATCCCTCCATTTATGTGGGATCAAGACTTCCTTTCCAAGTTTGTTGAAGGAATAAGTATAAGTAAGTTGAAGCTTTTCAATAAGGTGCTTAATGCCAAACATGTATGGAGGGATATATAGAAGAAAATGAATGGAATATGATCATTGAAAAAATATTCCAAGTAAGTACCCAAATCCATTCTTTGATGTTACGAGCACCCCTCTAGATCTAACATATGGATAAATATTTATTCTTCAAAGGAGATTCTAATAAAGGAACCTAAATGGAAGTTAGGTGCTAGAAACAATATCAGATTTTGGGATGATTGTTGGATCTTACATATAGCTTTGGGATTGAGGAATGAGTTGGAGACCCTTATGTTATAATACAAATGGATAGTTGGGGAGTTTGTTTATGATTATATCATTGTGATCAATGGGATTAAGGGGTGGAGTATTCTGAGAGTTTTTCCCCTCTTCTAGGCTACATTTTTTTCTACCCCTCTCTTGATAGGTCTTCTTGGTTTCCATTTCCCATGTTAAATAGGTATGGGCTATTTGGTGTTAGCTCCATCCCCTTTTGGTCTATTTTTAGCTTCATCTTGTTTTTCTCTTGTGGCCTCCTTATCTTTTGTGACTATATCCTCCTCTCTTTGGAACAAGGACCTTCTTCCTAGAATCAATTGATTCCTCTAGATTGCTACTTAGGAGAAAATACTTACTATTGATAACCTAGTCAAGCATGGCTTTTCCATTCCCAATTGGTTTATTTTATTCTTTTCTAATGCTAAATCAACCCCTCACATCTTCTGGGGTGTTGGTTGTAACATCCATGTTCTAAAACACATAGTAAAACCATAATTTTACCATAGAGTAACTCAACAAGGTAAATAAAATGTGATAGAGAAAATTTTTTCTTTTATTCAACTAATATCAACTAAGTACAATTAGAAGATTTATTTTACCAAAATACAATAACCATATTGTCTTTCTCATTTACAATGTTTACAAATATAATTCTATTAGATGTACAAATTTGGATTAAGTACTGCATCTGAATATCCAACATCTTTATGACAAGTTCTGGCATGTTTCCTACTTGGAGAGAGAGAACATCTTTCCAGTGATTTACCTCCAACCACAGACCAACGGTCTCCCATAGATCTTCCACATAGGAAGTGGCCCTACCCTTCACAAGGAATATAGACCATAGGTGACTAGTGGTTATTTGCCTTTCCTGAGTACATAATGTTGTATTCTACTCAACTCTATCAACCATACAACTCTAGACACCCTCTAGCTAAGTATGATTTCTAAGAGGATTAGCAATCTAAATATAGTGAACTGAGAATGCATGCAGAAAACAAATGAATTACTTTGACCAAAATTTTTAATATCAATATCATTCATATGAATGTAGTCATTGTGTTCACCCGCCCCTACTTGACTTGGATAATGTCATATTCTTACAGTTATTCACCCTGACTATCTTTACATGATTGGTTTAATCATCACATCCTAATAATAGTCTACTTAGACTTAGATAAGTCTAAATGACATAAACCTTCATTTGGTTCCTAATCAACTCTAGGGTTTTAAAACAACCCTTGAATAATACAATACTTCTACATTTATCACATCTCATTAAAGAATATAATAGACCTTTGTTTTAACACAACCATAAATAGGTTTACAATAAATCTTTCTAAGGTATTATCTTCTATTCAACAAGAATATGAATACCTATTCAATTAAACCCTACACGATGCCATTGATCATCACTATGTAAATATACTCATATATGCTTTTATGCAAAGTTATCTATATATAGACATAGTCTATTACTACAAATTGGTTCACTATAGGCTGAACTCATCATGATTCTAGTATAGACATGAGAAGATCTTTGACACTTTATCCTGTTCATCTAACTATCCTTAGTTTTTCTATCATTCCAAAAGGTTACCTCATAGTCACCATAGATCACCAAGAATCTAGGTTCTTTGAATAAGATATCGTTTAGACAATGCACAGAAATGAAAACAAGATTGGTTTCAAATAAAATTGACATCATTAAATACTCTATTCTGTATTACTCTTGGTTGGTGAGTTTATTAAATGAACACCTTTACACTAATCTCATTTTGAGTTTAATACATATTTTTCCTATGCTAAAAATAGTCAACTTATTTCTGAAAGATTTCTCTTTTCAACTAAGTGACTTGTTTTCTAAACATTAGAAGACTATAATAGTTTCCATTAAAGAAAGTTCATATATATATATATATATATATATATATATATATATATATATATATATATATATATATATATATATATATATATATATATATATATATATATATATATATATATATATCATGAACAATAGAAGGGTCTAGCTATTGGTTAAAGATAGATGCAATATCAACTCACTATGATTATTCAAAACTGATTTCATTGCAAGATCTTGCATCGGCCTTTTCAAGATAAATGATGCTTCTTGGTCATACTAAAACTCCCATACACCATCGACGCAGACAAACAAGTCACAATCATAGTATTCAAGTTGACACAGTCGGCTTATCACATTGCATAGTTTATACAAAATACTGATAGGATAACCAAACTCGATTAAATGATTGTCCATAACAAACAGTGATTATGATTAACTTTGTCATATAAAACATGACATGTAGGAATATCTACTTGACAACGTCGACTTACAGAGGTGTATGGGCTAGTGGTAAGCTTCTGTGTTCATCCTAGATGACCATGTTCTTATTTAACCTTTACCAGCTTCCACATTGCCCACCACAAATTTCTTTCTACTCCTTAACCAGACCCTGCAAACAAAACATAAGCACTTCCCAGATATGCCATCGACTATCCAATCCATGGCTTTAAGATCTAAAAATAGACTCATAATAAGTCATCCTGTCTATTCGCTCCCACTCTAAGTAGTTCTAAAAACTTATTAAATTCCAACAGTAATGCTAAATAGTTTGACTCCAAACATAGCTATAAATGTGTAAACACAGACAAGTGTTGATGATGAAAACATCATTTGAGGAGATCAGCAATGGTGGTTGAGTTATCCATCACTCCTCCTATAAGAGGCCACCAACTCTTAAATCTAACTTAAGCAATCAATTACTCTTAATGAGTAAATTCGATCCATCAAGCTTTTAACATTAAAGGCATTCCTCAATAGATGCCTATGGCTGCTCAACTTAAAACCATACTAATATATCATGAGATTTTTCCTCATTCGACTCATATATATATTTGATTAATTCAAATATTATTTACATATCATTATCTCTATTTGATTTTATGATTTAATCAATAAGAGAATAATACTAAAACAAAAGTTACGGATAACATGATTGAGTTGAGCTAGTTTCCTCATCATGATCCATCGACAAAGCACGTCATCTTAACTTGACGATAAAGTCTTAATGTTAAGAATTGGTTAAAACACTTCAAGTGACTTAGTAATAATATGACAACTTTTTTATGGAAATAATGTCATACTATTTACATTAAATATAAATACTCAAAAATAAAATTTAACAACGTCGTTAATGTTATTAACGACTAAGACGACTTAATATGACTTAGAAAGATTGTAAAACAATATCAACTAGCTGTCGATTAGGTTCAAAAGTGAACTGACAAGACAAGTCTTACCTCTTACAACACATTGGTTCACATTTTTGTTAAACACTTATAATTCAGTTTGGCAAATAAACCACTCATATCTTGAGGTCTATATCTCTCTCCTACAGAGATACTCTCTCTCTTCTCCGAGAGTCATCTGATAACTTGAAATCCTATTTCACTTGTTACCAAACAATATGTGATCAATGCATCATTATTCAATTAATTCAAGTAACAAATCAAATCTCATAATACAAATATAAAATTAATAATAACATAATCATTCCCATGATTTCAATAAATGACATTCAATAAAAACCATGTTTTTCCCTTCTCATTAACCTAAACATCACAACAAATTTACTTATGTCCAAGTAAAAAGTAAAAGTAAAGCAAGACTAAAATTAGGGATGTAATATTGGGGTTGCTTAATTCAAGTTCTCCAATTGCTTTAAGTATGTATATATTTTCAATGTCTGAAGCACTATATCTATTATCTATTTCTCCCTCTGTTTGTTTATCTATCTATCATCCCTCTCTCCATCTCTAAAGCCTTTTCAAAAAGTCCATTTTGTAAATATCCTACAATCATGGAATTCCATGAGACCACATTTCTTTGAGGTGTTCTATCAAACATTTCATTTTCTTTGTCTATGCTTCCAAATTTTACATAAATGTCTCACAGGGTTGTTGCAACTACAACATCTGACAAAATTCTCATATCCTTGATGTTTTGATGGATATCCATATTCCATTACAAAAATCTCATTTTGACAGGGAGGATACTGGCAAAGGTTGAGGAATTTTACTTTACAATAGCCAATTGCATTTGCTTGAAAGTTTCTAAATCATTTTCAACAAATTCATTTTGTGCATATCTTGCAATCATGGAATTTCCATGAGACCACATTTCTTTGAGGCATTATGTCATGTGCCTTGTCTATGCTTCCACATTTTTCATTCATATCTCCTAGGGTAGTTGCAACTACAACATTTGATAAAATTCCCATATCCTTCATGCTTTGATGGATGGCCATACCCTATTCCAAAGATCCCATTTTGGCACAGGTAGGAAGGATGCTAGAAAAGGTTATGGAATTTGGCTTTACACCCACAAATTCCATTTTCTTGAAAGTTTTTAAAGCTTTTTCAAAAAATCCATTTTGTGCATATCTTGCAATCATTATATTCAATGAGATCACATCTCTTTGAGGCATTCTTCCGAATAGTTCATGTGCCTTTTCTATGCTTCCAAATTTTGCATTCATGTCTCGTAGGGAAGTTACAACTATAACATCTGACAAAATTTGCAAACCCTTGATGTTTTGATGGATGTCCATACCCTATTCCAAAGATCTCATTTTGGCACAAGTAGGGAGGGTACTGGAAAAGGTTGAGGAATTTGTCTTTACACCCTCCAATTGCATTTACTTGAAAGTTTCTAAAGCCTTTTCAACAATTCCATGTTGTGCATATCCTACAATCATTGCATTCCCTGAGACTACAAGCCATGGAGGTATGCTTAGTATGTTGAATCTATTTGCATGTATGCTTAGTATGCTTAGTATGTGGGTATGCTTAGGAATTAGGAACAAATAGTAACACCATGATAAAATGAGCATGAGTATCTACAAAGAGAGAGAGAGAGGTGGAGATTGAGAGATATAGAGAGAGGGATTCTTTATTCTTCACAAAATACAACTCCCTTGTATGTAGGAGAGACAAAGTCTATTTTCATGTAAGAATGATAATTGTAACACCCACTATTGGCCTACCAACTGAAACTCTCTTACTCAATGCCATTCAACATTATTTTAAGTATCCCAAAGAATAATACTTAAATAATCTCTCAACCACATACATGGGCATCCAAGTACCCATTTATGAGATATTAAAGACACATAGAAAATGCATACAATTGTAAGGCTATATTACGTAATGCTAATAGTAAATAGAGGAGGCCATTGCTTTAGACCTATAAAAAGTGTTAGAGACAAATATGTAGATATGTAATCCTATTTTGATTCCATGTGATTGTATCATGTTAAAATTACCTTCAAATGATTCCTTCAAAAACATGTCCTAGTCACATAATTGAAAGAATTTTAGGATGCATTGCCACTTATACAACTAAAAATGTGTTGCAAAACAAGAGAAGAAAAGTTGTAGGATATGTAGTTTTTTGTTCTACATTAGCGTACATTATCTTTCTACTTAGAAAAATCATCCTAACTAGTATGAATGTAAATTTGAATTCCGAAATTTTTATAGTAATTTTTTTGTAAGTAACCAAATTAGGTTGATGGTGTTGCAAGACATAAATTTTTTATCAAAAGTTTATAAGAAAAAGAGAGATAAATCATTAATTACAATGGACTTGTTTACATCTCTAGAATGGAGGTTAAATAAAGGATTTTGAAGGTGAACATTGAGACAAAGAGTTATGTTGATAACTCTTAAGAATGTCGACTCTATGTTGGGTTATCTCTCTAATGAATAGGGCTACACATCTTTGATTTTCATAATGAATAAGATCTTCCATAGAGCAATGATTTTTTTCTAAAAAGATATTAAAACATGCCACTAATCTCATAATACATTAGATACCCAAAGGCAAAATGCTCTTCTAATTTTCATTCATTATTATAGAGTCTACAAATGTACTATCTCTCAAGATAAAGTGTTGTGACTTTAGGCAAAGTTGATGAGAACATACTAATAAGTGGCCCAAAAGAAATTTCAAACCAAAACTAAACCTAGTGTACTTGGAGGAATAATGTGTCCATTTTGGATATAGATATAGTTCCTCAATTGGTGTTGCATTCTTCCAAAATGCTCCTGTAATTTTACTTCATAATTGTAGAGTCTATAAATACAATATCTCTTGACAAAGTGTTCCAACTCCATGCAAATCTTGGCCCAAAAGAAATAACATATCCATCTTCTATTCTTCAATTAGTGTTGCATTCTTATTGAAACTAGTTCTTCTCATTCGTCCAAATTAATTTTTTTGTAGGCTTTGCTGATCTAAAATCTTAGAATGTTTTTGCTCAACATAAACGTACATGGTCTATTACTAGTTATGCCAACTTAAAAAACTTAGGACTTTAAAAAACTTAAAATCCAACCCACATGAATATGATCAAATCCAGGCCGCCACTAGTATTATAATCATTTCATTACATGCATTAGAATTTCTTCAACAATTCGTAGATAATGACAGGAGGCACTTCATTGAAGTAAGATAATCCTTTTGATTTAGGACTTACATGTATTCATTAAAAAATGCAGCTTTGATTCGCTGCAGAGTGTTGCAAACAAAATTACTCATTTCTTTTGGCGATTCAGCCAGCCAATTAGTACTAACTAGTTGAAAAGTAGTTGTTAAAGACGAGCCTGAGACTTCACTGCCAGAGCAATCCAATACACTGGTGCTGCTGCTTGTTATGTTGGCAGCTGAATCTTCTGGCAATATTGTAAATGCAGAAGGGAGAAGTGCCATGGAAGAAGGATCTTCTCCTCTCATTGCACGGGTAACTGCTCCAACATCTAAGGGCGAATATACTATTAGAGATCCAAATGCATCTGTGCAACTCTCCTGCAGTATGAAGGCCTCTGTATTGGATGCCTGCAAATTACAATTGAAATCATTTGTTAAACACCATAAAACAGGTGAACTAGATGATTGCAGCAATGGTTCAGATACTTACTGTCACATGATAAAGAGAAATGCAGTTCCTAAAGTGTGGACCAGTTGCAATGTGTTTGATTTCTTGTATGGACTTTCCTTCCAAGGATACTTCCCACTTCACCAAAGAAATAAAACCCTTTAAGTATTTGAATAAGAAGAGTAAACTAGAATAACAGGTAACATATAAATTACAGGAAAAATGTGTGGCCAATGTACACTTATAACCTTAGATCTCATTCGTTTCTCTCTTAGAAAATCAAATAATATTTGTGGAGAGACACGAAGCCATAGTGAAGTTGCAGCACATATGATTAGCCCGTTGTGTATGTTGCTCATTCTTGTAGTGATTATAACACTATCATAGAATTGACTCGCAGTTGAGTGGAACTTTGATGCACTTATATCTTGATAGAAGCAACTGATCATTCTCTGGGCTATTTTCATAATATTTCTTCCTTCTTCTGCACAAGGCTATACATTAATTTCGTTTACTATTGCAGAAAAATTAACAGCTCCTAAAATTAAGAAGTTGCTTCTACTCTATTATAATGAACACTCACCTTCAAGTTCACTGAAATTGAACATAAACAATCGCTGACATTGCCTTTCAAGTGCAGCCAACCATCTCTGTGCACTGAAGGCCATATCAACGCCTCCTCCTTGGGTCTCACTGTGCTCCACCCATGTTAGCTACCAAAAATTCGTATAAGCAGATTGACTTAGTAGTGAAATACATCCAAATAAAGGTTACAAATTTTTGAGGTTGGCAAAAGAGTAGACACCAATCTAGGGATTTTTTACTCTAAACTAAACAGTAACCTTTTACCACTCTTCTACACCCACAAGTACCATAAACTCTGGAGAGGAAGGATCTATAAAGGAAAATAGAGAGAAAACATAGCATAGCCATTTTAGATTTGCTGTGCAAACCTTGGACTGTCCATTCTGAAGTTGTTGAATAATACGACCTGATGGACGTTTAGAATGGAGGGTGGAATTGTGCTGAGAGAAATCTACAACAGCCCACACTCCCTCACTCAGCTGGTGGCAATAGCGAAAGAAAATAATCTCTCTTGTGGCACCCAAAGGAGAGGGAAGTTGTAACTCAGCATGCATCTGCTAAACCAAAACCAAAAAAAAAAGGAAAAAAAAAACGTTTGAGATCTCTCGTTTCAAATAAACTCATCAAACCTAATTCTACATGGCCGCATACATACCAGCTGAAGTAATCCGCCTCTGTCAGGTGGTGAAAGCCCTGGCGATATGATCTGGAGGATCTTGGCTGTTGTAACTATGCAGGGAAACATCTCCATCCATTTGTTCTGTTAAGACAGTAGACACTCTTATAATTATTATTTCTCAATGACATGGGTCTGTAGATTATTTCAAATAATAATAACTAAAAACTATCTTTGAAAGCCAGATGATAACAATAATATAAAATATTAGACAGCTAAAACAATAAAACCAAATCATTAGGGTTGCCCCATTTTTTTCTCCTATCAATCGGCTCTCAACCAGTACCTAACTATCTTTAAAGAAAATGATGAATAAGAAAGGCGTCATAATGCATACCACGTCCATGAAGGCTTCGACCAGTTCGACTCCCGCCATTTTAACAGTGGTGACTTCTGTGTGAAACTTGTCCTTGTGTTTCAGGTCCATGGCAAAAGGAGATGATCTGTCTGTTAACCTGAAAAGATCTTTTGTGGGCATCGTGGAGCAAAGATTCGCGTCCATGGGTGCCATTTGAATGATTTCCTCGACAGCATGCATGGCAGCTTCTAATGCCCAGGCTTTGTCCCTCGCCTACAACTCCTCCACTGATCTTCCAGTAGCTCGCGAAACAATGGCTGAAACCCTCTTGATCTGCATCAACAAAAATTCTCTTTTAGGGTTTAGAAAACAAAACAAAAAAATAACAACTTTCGTACATAAAATCCCTAATGACAATCGTACCTCCTCCTTTAACCTAGAGTTCTCTGAAGTTAGAGTTTGGTTTTCAATTCTAAGCATTTGGTTCTCTGCACGAAGGTTGGCAACTTCTGAACGTTCCTTGAGAACCTACACAGCAACAGAAACAAACCTGCTTAAACTACAAAGCGGCCATTGCAGTCAGACACCCAAAGAAAAACTGAAATAAATAGAAACAAGATCTAACCTTCATCTGGGAACGCCGATTTTGGAACCAATGTAGGACCTTGATGGGCGGAAAACCCAATTTGGCGCTAAGCTCCTGCCTCTCCTTATTTTTTGGGTACGGGCACACCTTGAACATACTGTATCTTGAGGAGAAAAACGACATTAGCAGCCAACCCAACAATCAACATGGATATCATTACTTGTAAAGAGTTGCAGAAAAATAGTTAACGCTTACTCCTCCATCTCTTGAATTTGTGCACCAGTAAGGCGCTGCGGCCTTCCTGACCTCGTGGGTTGCTGCTCGTTGGTAACCTGGCTCTTGTGGTCTTCCATGAAATTCGATTATTTTTCTCACAACTGGATTACAAGGAAATACTTCTCGCCTCCCTTCACTTATAGCTGTTCCTACCATTCATTATATAGCCTTCAATGCTATCGTTGTACATCATCTCACAAGCATTATTTTAAGTTGGAATGACTATTGTCATTATCATTATTAATTATTGGAACATCTCATTTGCATGTAGAAAAAACCTAGTAAGGGAATGTAACATACTAGAATTTTTTGTTCAGCCATTTAAAAAGAATTTAAGTCCCATAGATTAATTTGACATTAGATGTTATTGCATCGTGGCCATAATAGCTTTCAAAAATCACACTTTCAAAAAAAATTTAATTCTACTTTATACGTGTGCTTTAGTGCAATTCTCAAGAAATATTCCCTCCTTATAAATATGGCTATAATAAATCTCAAAAATAAAATTAGGTGTACACCTACTTTGACCATGATAGCCCCCCAAAATCATAAGTTACCGAAAAGAAAATTTAATTCTACCCAAAAGATATGCTTTAGTGCAATTCTCAAGAAATATTTCCTTCCTATAAATATGGATATAATAAATCTCAAAAATAAAATTAGGTTATCACCTACTAGACCATGATATTCCCCAACCATGATAGCCCCCAAAAATCACAATTTACCAAAAATAAAATTTAATTCTAGGCTAAAGACATGCTTTAGTACAATTTTCAAGAAATATTTCCTTCCTATAAATATGGCTATAATAAATCTCAAGAAAAAAGGTTGGTGGACTCTCTTAGTAGTACAACTACAAAAAAATAAAGGTAATTCTTACCATATCTATAAACTGGCATACCTATATTAAGAAAAATCTATGTAAAGATGTGGAGCTCTCAGCATATGTATGTATGTGTGTATGTATGTATGTATGTATGTATGTATATGTGTCTATGTGTATATATGTGTAGACACCCAAAATTGACCATGTCCTAACAACACATCCAACACCACATTCAACATCTTCCACCCTAGGAGTACCCTTAATAAACCCACTTCCATTAGTCAATTAATTAAATAAATTATATATTATTTCATTAATAATTTATTTAATTAATCAAAATTATCCCTTTCACCAAATTAATTAAATAAATTATACTTATTTATTTAAATAATTTAAATCCTTTTCCCTCTTCATGAAATTAATTAATTAAATTATATTTATTTAATTAATTCTAAAGTCCCGCATCATATCTCATTAATTAATTAAATAATTTCATTATTTGATTAATTAAGATAAAAATCCTAGTTTCCATTTTCATATTCCACTTGTCATGATTAGGTCCACCCTCATCCACTTGCCACAAATAATAAATTAAAAAATCCAAAAAGAGTCACATGTCTAGCTAAAGTTAGTTATCTAGATTCATTGAACCTGGACACTTGCACAAAACTCAAACTAACTTTACATCTCCACCACTCACTTCCATACTACATTTTTTAATCCTAGCCATTCACATAAGGATAAGCCCTAGAAGCCTCTATCCTTTCCCTAATTCCTCTCACTCAATCCTATCCATCCATTTATCATTAATCCTAGTCATTCACATAAGGATAACTGCTAGAAGCCTCTATATCCTTGTCCTAATTCCTCTCACTCAATCCTATGCATCCATTTATATCTAATTTCAACTATTCACATAAGGATATGGCCTAGAAGCCTCCATTTTTCCCCTAATGTTGTCTCATTCAATCCTAGCCATCCATCTCTAATCAAATCTTATCCATCTATCATATCATCCAAAAATCTATAAATCAATCCTCAATCAAGCCATAAAAATCAAGAGCTTTTAAGGTAATGTTATGCTATTAAAGTGAGCAACCAACAAGTAAGCTTATCATCAAGCAATCATTGAAGCACAACCACCATTTACATGGTGCAAGAAGAGTTAGTTTGGTAATATTTTCTTATGTTTTGATTTGGTTTTGCTAACCCTTCGCTCAACCTAAGGTGATTTTGAGCATGAAACAGGAGTTTTCATCTTATGAATTGTTTCTAATTTTTGTTTCATGTTTTAGCACACAAAATTTGTATATATAGATACATACATATGTGTATATATGTATATGTATGTGTGCGTATATGTATGTGTATATGTATATGTATATGTATATGTATATGTATATGTATGCATCTTTACATATATATAAATACATACCAACATACATACATGAGACTACATAAAAGTTTGATTTCTAGACACTTGGAGGTTGAATTATTTGGTATCCTTGTTTCTCTACCTAAATTTAATGATACACATTATTTAGAAACCAAATTATTTTCTATCCTAACCTATTCACTTGGATTGTTATGAGTTTATTGATATCTTTGAAAATTGTAGAGTAAAATTACATCATCTAAAAAATATATCTAAGCTAATAAATTGAATAAGATTAACAACATTTCAATTACCCTAGTTAAAAGAGATGAGTTTAGATAGGAACAGAAAATATTTTTAAATTGACAAAGATAGAAAGATGCTCTTAGCTCTCTATGTGAAGGGGAATATTTTGTTGAAATGAGAGAAGGAAAAAATAAAACCATAGACCATGCTTTCTCTACCCTTATTTTTGTAAAGAATTATATCCTTTTGTGTCCTCCTATCTATTATGTGGGAAATGGGATCTAAGATAATTAATACTCTTAACCTAAGTCAATCCTTCTCCACATAGCATTGGAACACAAGACTTTGAAGACTTGGTGCTTGGCTATCATCCACAAGGGAGAGCTAAGTTGTTTAGGGCTCTATTCCTTTGTTGTAAAGGGAGGATTGATAACTAATGAATTGATATGAAGATATGTAATAAAAAACCCTAATTGATACATCTGACAAAAATATACAAATGACTATTATAGAGACCAAAAATGGAACCAAAACAAAGAAACAAAGGTTAGACAAAACCTATGATAGAAAGTAGGAGCAGATCTGAGAGGACTTGGGAGCTAGGGTGACCTTGTCCTAGAGTTTTTTGGTTGATTTTCTTCTGGCAAATGATCCATGTACCCATTCTCTGATTACTTTTATTGCCCTATGAGAAACTTCTAGATGTGATCTGCACATACACAAAGAAAGGAAAAATGGTTTTGGCTATATAGGAGTTTGCCTTAGTCAAACCCTTGTTTTAGTATTCCTACCTCACAGATACCCATATTAGAGAAGATCAAATAGTGTGTGATCCTAACCTTATGTGCATATAAGATTGTAAATGAGTAGAAAACCAAAGGATTGATCAAGAAACCCTAACCCTATATGACTTAAGCATATAGAATGATCAACTCAAGAGAAGTGTCTCACTCAAGGAAATAGTAACCTTCAACTCAAGGAAGGTGGATAAATCTAAAATCTATGGAATAAGAAGATGTTGCAACCATATCCAATCGCAATGATGTAGGTACTCAAGACAAACTCAAGTTGGTGGTTCTAACCCTTTATGCAAGAAGGAACAAGATAGACTCAAGATCTTGCCTCCAAATCCACCATAATCCTTACCAAGAGTGTGTAGATTAATATTCCAACAACAAATAAACCTGCAATATTCTATAAGTCAGCAATAATATTGAGATAGAAAATAGTTTTCTAGATTCTTTAAAGTGTTTTCAAGGTCTTGTTTAAATATGAATCTCAAGGAGGGAAAATATTCAAATATTAGAGGCCAACAGAGCATAGGATAAAAATATCAAGATCGAGGTCACATCACACAAGACAAAGCTGACACCATCAAAACATTTAAAACTCTGCAAGATATGGGAAGACATTAGTGTCTAGCGATTAGGGTCCTAGATAACTCACTCTGGGAATTCAATATCACCAGGATCTTAAGACTGCCCTATATTCTAGTATTTGATCAATGGTAATAGTTTAGTAAAGTTTAGGAAGATTTACGAGGGTTTAGGAAAGTTTAGGAAAGTGGGGTACTTCTCTCAAGTCAAGGGTAAGGCCAAGGCTAGAAAGTGATCCAAAAAGTGGACAAATGAAATAGACATGAAGGCAGGTGCTTAATAGAATGTAAAATTGTTCTTGCACTGACAAAGAGCACAATTTATGATGGTACATTTAGCCCCTAATTTAGCAGTCATATGACATTATTCATAAGAAAGATAAAGTAGAGGAAAGAAAATAAGCATGTAAAGGATATCCAAAAGGATACTATAGAGGATGTAGAATGCTATCAATTGAGAGAATGGAGCCCCCAATCATGAACCTACAAAGCCACAGTGTTAGGGATTGCATAAGGCAAAACACTTTGTTAGGGAAAGCGAAAACCATCCTATAGGCAAAAAGATGTATTAATCTGGACAAACTTCTAAGAGGAATGAGAGTGTGATCTAGAGTGAGATTCATAGGTAGATATATGCCCCTTATTTTTGCTTGCTTATATGGAGGTAGAAATAGGGTGATGCTATCTCTACTAAAAGTTTTTAGGGTTTTGCTAAATATTCCTTAATTAGGGTCATTTGATAAAATAACACTAAGATGAAAGGAATATGATGAGAAAGAGGGTAGAACTAGGATTCCAGTGCAACAAACTATATGAAAATTGAAGTTCCCTAGCTCAATATGTGAAGGTTTGAAGGAAGAATATTTGAATAGAATGGTAGGATGTTATGGTGTTTTTCTATAAACAGTACGGAGGTTTTCATGACCTACCATCTCATTTGTCTTTTACATTTTTAAAGATTTTGGAGGATCTCAAGAAATTAGGAGAGTGATGATGCCACGCAGATGGCATTATAAATCTCCCAAGTTGGATGAGCTAAGGGATCGCATAGCATAGGGCGTATAGTCATGCTAGGTGAGCCCAAGCTTTTGATTCATGCTTATGATTTTTTTTATTTCTATGTCGATTTGAAGGATTATGTGCCAAACTAGGCCCTAAGGGGTGCTAATTTTCTCCTAGAGTGCTAGATTCCTGCCATGGTGCTAGGGTCCTCATAGGGTGCTAGTGTCTAGTCAATATGCTAGTACGTTGTGAAATGTTGCTAGAATTTTTAAGTTTGAACTTTATTTGAAACTTATTTTGTGTGAGAATGATAGAATATGGTTTGGTGTTGATTCATAGGTACCCCTAGCTATTTGTGAGCATTCAGGCAATCACTTATACACATTACTATGTGGTCATGCCAAGACACTTTTTGGCATAGAGGTTGTTCACCTTACAGATGTTGGATTATGGTGGGTGTACATGATACCCATTGTTAGATATCATGATATGATGTTGATGGAACTCATGGAACTATGGGATGCATGCACCTCTACCTTCCATCTTCTGATGAGAGAGATGACAGTCACACTGGAGGATGTGTACCAAATCCTACGGTTACTTGTGAGAGGCAAGAGCATGAGTATTGATAATTATCAATTGGAGGAGAACATTCAAGCAATCTAGATGTATTGTCTCAACCACATTATGCCCTCAAGGACCGTAGCGTGGATTCATATATCTTTGTTAGAGTAGAGTGTTGTAGTCACACCAGTTTTACATTGTATCTTGACCACTACCATCACACTTGTGGTTACACAAGATGGACATGGCACTCACCTTTAAGCAGACCCTGTACATACTATTAGAGTGATGGATGAGTATCTAGGAGAGTATGCTCCTGGGAATGGAATATGTTAGCTCACTTATCCCATGATTTAGGCAATACGTGCATCATGAGGCACATAGCTCAATGACTTGTACACTTCTCCAAGTGTGGACATTCGAGAATATCACATGCATGAGGTCAATGGGGTTCCTAATAGAGCTTATCTAGACATGTCAATGAGCACATGTGTATACATTGAGGAGGGAGTGGAGGTGTGGTGATTTATTGTATTAGAGAGTGAGAGTTGATAGATTGGAGAGTGATGATATCATGTCGGGACCATATAGAGGTTGTAGAGCATGGATGTGTGAGATTCGATAGCTATTGAGGATGTAACATGATCACCTTCTAGCTAGTCACTTTGATTGCAACTTCGTCCCTTTATACTATGATTGAGTGATGAGGAAGTTCATACATGTGTAAAGAGTTCCTGCCACTCAACTAACCTATGTACGTTCAGTTCATAGTGTAGTGAGGCTTAGAGATGAGGCTTGACCCACTAGTATTGATGTTGCATTGAGTGATCTAGATGATGAGGGACAGGATGGAGTGCCCATGTCTGACATCGATGATGTGGGTGTGAGCCTAAAATACACAACTTGGTGGTGTACTTTTTGTCTTGCTCCTATATTTCTATTAGACTTTTTGTCCTGCTCAAAGGGATGAGTTAGGAAAGGAGGAGAGGGATAGAGAGAGATGATGATTGTGGTGATATTGATGAGGAAGAGGAGGCTCATCTAGTGTCAACAGTAGGAGGGAGATGGTGCCAGTGAGACGAGGATGATGATGTCATTGAGAGGAGAGCTAAGGCTTGACCTCATGCATCATGGTCACTACCTACTACATGTGGAGTGGAGAGTTGACACAAGCATGGGGAGTTGAGTAGTGCTAGTTCTATGGTACCTCCAACAATGCTAGTGACTAGATACTTAGTATCCATTGGCTTTTTAGTCGACTATGACTATAAAGTCGACAATCTAGATGAGAGAGTTACATGATGTTATGATTTTAGATTAAGTAGAATAGTAGATGTTGATATTGAATTATTTTGATATACATAATGAGATTTTTGATACAAACTTTGTTTCTATCTTGCAGTTGGTACATTAGCATGGCCTGACTGAGTCCATCGGGTCATAGAAAAGGTGGTGCCTACTATGCATACATAGCACCCAGTATGGGCCATCTATAGGCCACAACAGACCAGAGGATGACATGTAGATGTATTTGAACCTATTGCAGAACTAAGAGTGGCTTACAAGAAGGCCATTCTGAGAGCATCAAGTATTGATGTGCCATGAGAGTCCTTTGAGATAGAGTGAGACCAGGTGATCCAAAGGGTGTCAAGTGCTGAGGTGGCACAAGATACCTTCGAGATACAGCTAGGTTAGACTCTAGTGGAGGTTCATTCATCTAGGGAAGGACCAACATTAGTGATGGACTATCTTCTTGTGTGAGAGCTATGAACTGAGAGAGATCGACTGAAATAGCTGTATTTAGATACTCAGGTGGAGGTAGCGGAGCTCAGAGGGCATGTTTGGGGCCTGCAAACATAGAGTGCATTTAGGAGTCACTCATAGTCTATAGAATCACACAAACATCCATCTATCACACAACCACATATGTGTCTCAAGGACTCAAGTAACCACGGTCCTATAGATTGATGAAACTTGTTGTTGATTAATGATTGTGACACACCACACTTTGTTTTAGTGGTGACCATGTATTAAACTTTTTTTTTGTGTGTGTATATACATACATAGATACATGCACATACAAACACACACATACACACACACACACACACACACACACACACACACACACACACACACACACACACAAACACACACACACACACACACACACACACACACACAAACATATTTACAAAGTACATGTATCATTTATATCATTGTTGTATTTATTAGACAATCTCATTAGGTTGTTTATATAGATCACAATTGTAGTTGTCACATACATGTTAATTCACCACATTTAGTTAAATCATCATCACATTTTATTGACTAATCATAGAATTGTTTCAATAAATTCACAAAAGACATCTAATTAAACCATTATCATCATCATATAGATACAATAAAATAAACCTAAATGCAAATATCATCATCATCATCATATATAAATATATATGACGATGATGATGATGATGATATTTGCATTTTGGTTTATGTTATTGTATCTATACAATGATTATAACGGTTTAATTAGACGTCTTTTGTGAACTTATTGAAACAATTCTATGATTATTTAACTAAATGTGGTAAATTAACATGTATGTGACAACTACAATTGTGATCTATATAAACAACCTAATGAGACTATCTAATAAATACAACAATGATATAATTGATACACGTACTTTGTAAAATGTTGTTCTAATCATGTGATCTAATTAAACAAGTTTATGAAATTTTTTAACTAATTACAACCATGATTATCTAGCACATGCACATGTTGAATTAAATACAACTGTGATCTAATTAAACATCATTGTAGCAAATTATTAAACAATGTTATTAAATAGATAAGCAAAATTATCTATCTAACATGATGTTCTTTAAATAAATGCTAGCATAGCATTAAGAAATGAAA
Source organism: Cunninghamia lanceolata (assembly GCA_027924645.1). Taxonomy (NCBI): domain Eukaryota; kingdom Viridiplantae; phylum Streptophyta; class Pinopsida; order Cupressales; family Cupressaceae; genus Cunninghamia; species Cunninghamia lanceolata. Next base: position 3,543,305 of record BSBN01000665.1, read on the forward strand.
TGATGTAATATAAATTTCTTAAAAGATGATTAAGCATAGTATCTATGTAAGTGAATAGTGTTAATGGATTCTTTGAGAGGTGTACCATTCACTATCAATAATTTGCATGCATTTGATCCATAGACTTCAATGATGATGTAAGGTCCCAACCAATTCAAGTTGTACTTCCTTTTTTCACCTTGAGGAGCATTTATATTGCATTGATTTTTGTAAAGCACCAAATCACTGACCTCGAATGAGTGATGGATGACATGTTCATTGTGGCAATGTTAGATAGACTTTTGATAAGCTTGGAGATGTTTGAGACTAACAAAAAAGAGCAAAACCAACGTGATATAACAATGAGGACAGCTAGGAAGGATTCAAAGATGCAAATTTCTCAAACACAGTCACCAACCACCGCAATCAAACTCACATACAGGCCACCCTGGTTTTGCAACTCAAAGCTCAAGAAACACAATTGATCAAAATGAAAATGATGAAAAAATAAACATAAAATTGTACTAAAAGGCTTCCCACATGTGTGTGGGAGAACTACATTTAATACAACTCCGAGGGTAGTTAGGGTTGGGTCATATCCTACATCGTCGGAGTTTGCCTTTTGGTCATGTCAAAAGGCTAATCTCTAAAATTTTCACAAGGGTCACATTCTATCCCACATTATAATCCTCAGAGTTAGGATGTCGGGGATGTTTATATAGTTAAATGAACAACCTCGTCAAGTTGATAGGTGCTCATAGTGGAAGATTGAGCATTCACGGATGATTCTGCTATCGCGTTAGAACAACAAATCCTAATAGTCTGACAAAGCTCAATCACACCTAAAGGAAAGAATAAGGAAAAAAACTCAAGTCAAAAGGGGCCCCCTTCTTTGGCTTGGCAATAGAATGGGGTGTTTTGGGAAAGGTCACAATAGATAGGCCAATGGTTTCTTAAATATGATTATAGCATCTCATGCCTACCTAGGGTGGTCTCAAATGACTCACTAATTGTCATCCATGATAACTTAAGGGTTACCAAGAGATCATTCCCTTTTGGATTCAAAATATTGTGGATGTTACATGTGGATATCAAGGCTAATATTAAGGAGTGGTAGAACATACAAGTGTAGGGATCCACCATGTATAGAGTTATGTACAAGCTAAGAAGCATCAAGATGTAGATTAAAAATGGAATACAGATTCTTTTGGGAATATTTTTAAATAGAAAGAGGAATCTACTCAAAAGTTGTTTCAACTACAATAAAATATCTAATCCTTGGGAATCATTCACAAGGAACCTTAGGAGGAAGAATGTCTTTTGGTAGATATTCACTCCCATATTAAAAAGAAAGAGATGTACTAGAGGTAAAGTTCAAGATTGGTTTGGTTAAAGCAAGGAGATGACAACATAAAATTTTCCATATGATTGCCCTAAAGCACAAAACAACTAACAAAATCAAATAAATTAGGGAAGATAGAGATCTTTTTTCTGAGGATGCCATAAGGGATAAAGTTCAATATTTCATGAATATTCTTACAAAATATAGTGCTCCCTCCTTTTTGGAAGGAGAGATTCTTGAGGTTATCCTCAGGCTAATTGAGAAGCAAGATGATGCTACTATGTTATCCACAATCACCATGGATGAGATTAGAGGGATGGTTTTTTTATTTTAAGGGTTATAAGGTGCTTGGTTTGGATGGGTTTCCCCATTTTTTATTTTTAATCATTTTGGGATATTCTAGTAGAGAACATTTAGAAGGTTGTTCATGACTTCCTCACCTAGGGGAAACTCCTTAGGGAGCTTAATACTACATTTCTAGTGTTGATTCCTAAGAAGAAAAGGGCTATAGAGTTTAATGATTTTAGTTCCATCAACCTATGTAATTCATTCTATAAAATATTTTAAGAAACTCTAGCCCTTAGGGTCCAAACTATTATACATTCTATCATCTCACCTCAATAGAGTCTAATTGTGAAAAATTAAGAAATCTTGGATTTCATAGTGATGGTGCACAGTCTTACATTCCATGGATAAGAGTTGGAAAGCTGCCTTTACCCTTATGCTAGACCTTATGAAGACATATGATAGGGTCTCTTGGAGATTTTTAGGCAGGATTCTCAAAAGATTTGGTTTTGGAAGGAATTTCACTAATATAATCACCAAATGTATTTCTTTGCTCATATTCTTAGTGATTGTCAATGTCTCTATAGATAGTTTCTCCGATGCCTCTAGATTCCTTTTGGGTTTCCTTGGTGTAATGCTTCTAAATAAATATTGCAGCGTGGAAAGGACCATTATTTTCTTTGGTGGGAAAAGATTAATTGTTGATGGCTTCACTCTAGAACCTATTGGTCTATTATATATCCTTGCTGAAAATATTTTCTAAGTATGTGCAAAAGATTGAATAGATTCAAAGGCATTTCCTATGGTCTAGTTCCAATAAGAACAAAATAATCCCTCTTGTTATGTGGGATCAAGACTTCATTTCCAAGTTTGTTGAAGGAATAAGTATAAGTAAGTTGAAGCTTTTCAATAAGGTTCTCAATGCCAAACCTGCATGGAGGGATATATAGAAGAAAATGAATGGGATATGATCATTAAAAAAATTTTCCAAGCAAGTACCCAAATCCATTCTTTGAAGTCACGAGCACCCCTCTAGATCTAACATATAGATAAATATTTATTCTTCAAAGGAGATTCTAATAAAGGAAGCTAAATGGAAGTTAGGTGCTAGAAACAATATCAGATTTTGGGATGATTGTTGGATCTTAGATATAGCTTTGAGATTGATGAATGAGTTGGAGACCCTTATGATATATTACAAATGGATAGTTGGGGAGTTTGTTTCTGATTACAACATTGTGATCAATGGGATTATGGGGTGGAGTAATCTGAGAGTTTTTCACCTCTCCTAGGCTACATTTTTTTCTACCCCTCTCTTGATAGGTCTTCTTGGTTTCCATTTCCCATGTTAGATAGGTATGGGCTCTTTAGTGTTAGCTTCATCCCCTTTTGGTCTATTTTTAGCTTCATCTTGTTTTTCTCTTGTGGCCTTCTTCTCTTTTGCGACTATGTCCTCCTCTCTTTGGAACAAGGACTTTCTTCCTAGAATCAATTGATTCCTCTAGGTTGCTACTTAGGAGAAAATACTCACTATTGATAACCTAGTTAGGCATGGCTTTTCCATTCCTAATTGGTGTATTTTATTCCTTTCTAATGCTAAATCAACCCCTCACATCTTCTGAGGTGTTGGTTGTAACATCCATGTTCTAAAATACATAGTAAAACTAGAATTTTACCATAGAGTAACTCAACAAGGTAAATAAAATGAGATAGAGAAAAAAAAATTATTTTTATTCAACTACTATCAACTAACTACAATTACAAGATTTATTTTACCAAAACACAATAACCATATTGTCTTTCTCATTTATAATGTTTGCAAATGTAAAACTATTACATGTACAAATTTGGATTAAGTACTACATCTAAATATCCAACATCTTTATGACAAGTTATAGTATGTTTCCTACTTGGAGAGAGAACATCTTTCCAGTGATTTACCTCCAACCACAGACCAACGGTCTCCCACATATCTTCCACATAGGAAGTGACACTACCCTTCACAAGGAATATAGACCCTAGGTGACCAATGGTCATTTGCCTTTCTTGAGTACATAATATTGTATTCTACTCAACAATATCAACCATACAACTCTAGATACCCTCTAGCTAAGTATGATTTCTAATAGGATGAGCAATCCAAATATAGTGAATCGACAATGCATGCAGAAAACAAATGCGTTACTTTGGCCAAAGTTTTTAATATCAATATCATTCATATGAACATAGTAATTGTGTTCACCCACCCCTACTTGACTTGGATAATGTCATATTCTTGCAGTTATTCACCCTGACTATCTTTACATAATTGGTTTAATCATCATGTCCTGATAAGAGTCTACTTAGACTCAGATATTTTTAAATGACGTAAACCTTCATTTGGTTCCTAATTGACTCTAGGGTTTTAAAAACACCCTTGAATAATACAATACTTCTACATTTATCATATCTCATTAAAGATTATAATAGATGTTTGGTTTAACACAACCATAAATAGGTTTACAATAAATCTTGCTAAGGTATTATCTTCTATTCAACAAGAATATGAATACCTATTCAATTAAACCCTGCGTGATGCCATTGATCATCACTACATAAATATACTCATATATGCTTTTATCCAAAGTTATTTATATATAGACATAGTCTATTACTACAAATTGGTTTACTATAGGCTGAACTCATCATGATTCTAGTATAGACATGAGAAGATCTTTGACACTTTATCCTGTTCATCTAACTATCCTTAGTTTTTCATCATTCTAAAAGGTTACCTCATAGTCACCATAGATCACCAAGAATCTAGGTTCTTTGAATAAGATATCATTTAGACAATGCACAGAAATGAAAACAAGATTGGTTTCAAATAAAATTGACATCATTAAATACTATATTCCGTATTACTCTTGGTTGGTGAGTTTATTAAATGAACACCTTTACACTAATATCATTGAGAGTTTAATACATATTTTTCCTATGATAAAAATAGTCGACTTATTTATGAAAGATTTCTCTTTTCAACTAAGCAACTGGTTTTCTAAACATTAGAAGACTATAACAGTTTCCATTAAAGAAAGTTCATATATATATATATATATATATATATATATATATATATATATATATATATATATATATATATATATATATATATATATATATATATATATCGTAAACAATAGAAGGGTCTACCTATCGGTTAAAGATAGATGCAATATCAACTCACTATGATTATACTAAAACTCCCATACACCATGGACTCAGACAAACAAGTCACAATGATAGTATTCAAGTTGACACAGTAGGCTTATCACATTGCATAGTTTATACAAAATACTGACACGATAACCAAACTCAATTAAATGATTGCCATAATAAACAATCATTATGATTATCTTTGTCTTATAAAACGTGACATGCAAGAATATCTACTTGACAACATCAACTTACAGAGGTGTATGGGCCAGTGGTAAGCTTCTGTGTTCATCCCAGGTGGCCATGTTCTTACTTAACCTTTAGCAGCTTCCTCATTGCCCGCCACGAATTTCTTTCTACTCCTTAACCAGACCCTTCAAACAAAACATAAGCACTTCCTAGATATGCCATTGACTATCCAATCCATGGATTTAAGATATCAAAATAGACTCATAATGTGTCATCCTATCTATTCGCTCCCTCTCTAACCATTTCTAAAAACTCATTAAATTCCAACAGTAATACTAAATAGTTTGACTCCAAACATAGCTATAAATGTGTAAACACTGACAAGTGTTGATGATGAAAACATCGTTTGAGGAGATCAGCAATGGTGGTTGAGTAATCCGTCGCTCCTCCTATAAGAGGCCGCCAACTCTTAAAACTAACTTAAGCAATCAGTTACTCTTAATGAGTAAATTTGATCCATCAAGCTTTTAACATTAAAGGCATTCCTCAATAGATGCCTATGGCTGCTCAACTTAAAACCATACTAATATATCATGAGTTTTTCCTCATTCAACTCATATATATATATTCGATTAACTCGAATATTATTTACATATAATTATCTCTATTTGATTTTATGATTTAGTCAATAAGAGAATAATACTAAAACAAAAGTTACAGATAATGTGATTGAGTTGAGCTAGTTTCCTCATCATGATCCATCGACAAAGCACATCATCTTAACTTGATGATAAAGTCTTAACATTAAGAATTGGTTAAAACACTTCAAGTGACTTAGTAATAATATGACAACCTTTTTATGGCAATAACGTCGTAATATTTACGTTAAATGTAAATAGTCATAATCAAACTTAATGATGTCATTAACGTTATTAATGACTAAGATGACTTAATATGACTTAGAAAGATTGTAAAACAATATCGACTACCTGTCAATTAGGTTCAAAAGTGAACTAACAAGACAAGTCTTACCTCTTACAACACATTGGTTCACATTTTTGTTAAAAACTTATAACTCAGTTTGGCAAATAAACCACTCATATCCTAAGGTCTATATCTCTCTCCTACAGAGATACTCTCTCTCTTCTCTGAGATTCATCTGGTAACTTGAAATCCTATTTCACTTGTAACCAAACAATATGTTATCAGTTCATCATTATTCAATTAATTCAACTAATAAATCAAATCTCATAATACAAATATTAAATTAATAATAACATAATCATTCCCATGATTTTAATAAATGACATTAAAAAAAAAACCATGTTTTTCCCTTGTCATTAACCTAAACATCACAACAAATTTACTTATATCCAAGTAAAAAGTAAAAGTAAAGCAAGACAAAAATTGGGGATGTAACATTAGGGTTACTTAATTCAAGTTCTCCAAATGCTTTAAGTATGTATAGATTTTCAATGTCTGAAGCACTATATCTATTATCTATTTCTCCCTCTATTTGTTTATCTATCTATCCTCCCTATCTCCATCTCTAAACCCTTTTCAAAAAGTTCATTTTGTGCATATTCTACAGTCATGGAATTCCATGAGACCACATTTCTTTGAGGTGTTCTATCAAACATTTCATTTTCCTTGTCTATGCTTCCAAATTTTACATACATGTCTCACAACGTTGTTGGAACTACAACATCTAACAAAATTCCCATATCCTTGATGTTTTGATGGATATCCATACTCTATTCTAAAAATCTCATTTTGACAGGGAGGATACTGGCAAAGCTTGAGGAATTTTACTTTACAAGAGCCAATTGCATTTGCTTGAAAGTTTCTCAATCATTTTCAACAAATTCATTTTGTGCATATCCTGCAACCATGGAATTTCCATGAGACCACATTTCTTTGAGGCATTATGTCATGTGCCTTGTCTATGCTTCCAAAATTTGCATTCAAATCTCCTAGGGTAGTTGCAACTACAACATCTGATAAAATTCCCATACCCTTCATGCTTTGATGGATGGCCATACCCTATTCCAAAGATCCCATTTTGGCACAGGCAGGAAGGATGCTAGAAAATGTTGTTAAATTTGGCTTTACGCCCACCAATTGCATTTTCTTGAAAGTTTTTAAATCCTTTTCAAAAAATCCATTTTGTGCATATCTTGCAATCATTATATTCAATGAGATCACATCTCTTTGAGGCATTCTTCTGAATAGTTCATGTGCCTTTTCTATGCTTCCAAATTTTGCATTCATGTCTCGTAGGGAAGTTGCAATTCTAACATCTGACAAAATTTGCAAACCCTGGATGTTTTGATGGATGTCCATACCCTATTCCAAAGATCTCATTTTGGCACAAGTAGGGAGGGTACTGGAAAAGGTTGAGGAATTTGGCTTTGCACCCACCAATTGCATTTACTTGAAAGTTTCTAAAGCCTTTCTAACAAATCCATGTTGTGCATATCCTACAATCATTGCATTCTCTGATACTACAAGCCATGGAGGTATGCTTAGTATGTTGAATCTATTTGCATCTATGCTTAGTATGTGGGTATGCTTAGGAATTAGGAACAAATAGTAACACCATGATAAAATGAGCATGAGTATCTATAGAGAGAGAGAGAGAGGTGGAGATTGAGAGATATAGAGAGAGGGATTCTTTATTCTTCACAAAATACAACTCCCTTGTATGTAGGAGAGAGAAAGTTTATTTTCATGTAAGAATGATAATTGTAACTCCCACTATTGGCCTACCAACTGAAACTATCTTACTCAATGCCATTCAACATTATTTTAAGTATCCCAAAGAATAATACTTAAATAATCTCTCAACCACATACATGGCCATCCAAGTACCCATTCATGAGATATTAAAGACACAGAAAATGCGTACAATTGTAAGACTATATTACATAATCCTAATAGTAAATAGAGGAGGCCATTGCTTTAGACCTATAAAAAGTGTTGCAGACAAATATAGTTAATAGAGGAGGCCATTGCTTTAGACCTATAAAATGTTTTAGAGACAAATATGTAGATATGTAATCCTATTTTGATTCCATGTGATTGTATCATGTTAAAATTACCTTCAAATGATTCCTTCAAATACATGCCCTAGACACATAATTGAAAGAATTTTAGGATGCATTGCCACTTATAAAAATAAAAATATCTTACAAAACAAGAGGAAAAAAGTTGTAGGATATGTAGTTTTTTTTTCTACATTAGCGTACATTATCTTTCTACTTAGAAAAATCATCCTAACTAATATGAATGTAAATTTGAATTCTGAAATTTTTATATTAATTTTTTGTAAGTAACCAAATTAGGTTGATGGTGTTGCAAGACCTAATTTTTTTACCAAAAGTTTAAAAGAAAAAGATAGATAAATCATAAATTACAATGGACTTGTTTACATCTCTAGAATGGAGGTTAAATAAAGGATTTTGAAGGTGAACATTGAGACAAAGAGTTATGTTGATAACTCTTAGGAATGTAGACTCTATGTTGGGTTATCTCTCTAATGAATAGCGCTACACATCTTTGATTTTCATAATGAATAAGATCTTCCATAGAGCAATGATTTTTTTCTAAAAAGATATTAAAACATGCCACTAATCTCATAATACATTAGATACCAAAAAGCAAAATGCTCTTCTAATTTTCATTCATTATTATAGAGTCTACAAATGTACTATCTCTCAAGATAAAGTGTTGTGACTTAGGCAAAGTTGATGAGAACATACTAATAAGTGGCCCAAAAGAAATTTCAAACCAAAACCAAGCCTAGTGTACATGGAGGAATAATGTATCCATTTTGTATATAGATATAGTGCCTCAATTGGTGTTGTATTCTTGCAAAATGCTCCTGTAATTTTACTTCATAATTGTGGAGTCTATAAATACAATATCTCTTGACAAAGTGTTCTAACTCCATGCAAATCTTGGCCCAAAAGAAATAACATATCCATCTTCTATGCTTGAATTAGTGTTGCATTCTTATTGAAACTAGTTCTTCTCATTCGTCCAAATTAATTTTTTTTTTAGGCTTTTCTGATCTAAAATATTAGAATGCTTTTGCTCAACATAAACGTACATGGTCTATTACTAGTTATTCCAACTTAAAAAACTTAGGACTTTAAAAAACTTAAATTCCCACCCACATGAATATGATCAAATCGAGGCCGCCACTAGTATTATAATCATTTCATTACATGCATTAGAATTTCTTCAACAATTCGTAGATAATGACAGGAGGCACTTTGTTGAATTAAGATAATCATTTTGATTTAGGACTTACATGTATTCATTAAAAAATGCAGCTTTGATTCACTGCAGAGTGCTCCAAACAAAATTACTCATTTCTTTTGGCGATTCAGCCAGCCAATTAGTACTAACTAGTTGAAAAGTAGCTGTTAAAGACCTGCCTGAGACTTCACTACTAGAGCTATCCAATACACTGGTGATGTTGCTTGTTATGTTGGCAGTTGAATCTTCTGGCAATATTGTAAATGCGGAAGGGAGAAGCACCATGGAAGAAGGATCTTCTCCTCTCATTACACGGGTAACTGCTCCAACATATAAGGGCGAATATACTATTAGAGATACAAATGCATCTGTGCAACTCTCCTACAGTATGAAGGCCTCTGTATTGGATGCCTACAAATTATAATTGAAATCATGTGTTAAACATCATAAAACAGGTGAACTAGATGATTGCAGCAATGGTTCAGATACTTACTGTCACATGATAAAGAGAAATGCAGTTCCTAAAGTGTGGACCAGTTGCAATGTGTTTGATTTCTTGTATGGACTTTCCTTCTAAGGACACTTCCCACTTCACCAAAGAAATAAAACTCTTTAAGTATTTGAATAAGAAGAGTAAACTAGAATAATAGGTAACATATAAATTACAGGAAAAATGTGTGGCCAATGTACACGTATAACCTTAGATCTCATTTGTTTGTCTCTTAGAAAATCAAATAATATTTTTGGAGAGACAGGAAGCCATAGTGAAGTTGCAGCACATATGATCAGCCCATTGTGTATGTTGCTCATTCTTGTAGTGATTATTACACTATCATAGAATTGACTCGCAGTTGAGTGGAACTTTGATGCACTTATTGAAGGCTTGGTGATACAAACACAATCACAGAATATTAAAACACACAACTTAACCAAACATGCAGCTTTGCTCTAATACCAAATGAAGGCAAAATAAACAAAACAAGTGATCTGCTGATCACAAACCAAACAATTACAAAAGCCCAAATTGCCTTGAAGAAGAATAGGCAAGGCATCAATTTATAGAGATTGAGAATTACAAATGAGTTATGGCACACAACCATAATGCCAACAACTCAACCTGAAAGTCAAGGAAGGCAACTACCTAACTCAATGGGCCCAATGGGCATTACAAAGTTTTCAAAGATGGCTGCTCCACATGCTATTGACTGGTACATATGTCAAATATGGCTTCTACATATTATAATTGCTGTCATTCTCCCCCATAATGACCATTGGGAAGAACTTGGAGTAGATCTCTAAGTGTCTCGAACCTTTCACGAGCTAGAGCCTTCATGAAGATATCTGCGATCTAATCATCTGTACTACAGTACACAATCTCTATCAATCCCTATTGAATCAACTCTCTGATGAAGTGATGTTGAATCTCAATATGTTGGTCCTACTATGAAACACTGGATTCTTAGTCATTTGTATAGTACTTTTGTTGTCACAATATAACAAAGTAGGTCCATTCTTTATCTGATGTAAATCATCCAATAGTCATCTCAACCACATTGTTTGGCATGTTGCAAATGTTGCAGCTTTATACTCTACCTCTACTGTAGAAAGTGATGCAGTCAGCTGTTTCTTGGACTTCCAAGAAAATATTGGAGAACTGAGACTAAAAGTATAACCAAAAGTAGACTTTCGATCATCTATGGAACCTGCCCAATCTGAATCTGTATAGCCAATCAACTTACTATCTTCTGAATGTTGAAATCTAAGACCATAACTCAATGTCCCTCTGACATATCTAAGAATCCTCTTAGCTGCACTCCAATGTGTTTGCTTAGGTTCTGACATGAACCTAGATACCAAGCTCACTGCATATGTGATATCTGGTCGAGTAGTAGTTAAGTAGATCAAACTACCAATCAACTATCTGTATATAGTAGGGTCCACTTGATCTGACACATCCAAGTTAGACAATTTAAGTCCAACTTCAATGGGTGTTGCAACTGGTTTGCAACTATTCATCTAAAATTTCTGTAGGATGTCTGAAGCATATTTCTTTTGAGACATAAATATTTCACCTTTGTTTTGCCATACTTCTATACCAAGAAAATAGTGCATCTGTCCCAAATCTGTCATTTCAAATTCAGCAACCATAGCTGCTCTAAACTCTGCAAACAAATCTGAATTGTTCCTAGTGTAGATAAGATCATCAACATAGAGAACTAAGAAAAAAATATCCTTAGCTGAGATCCTAATATAAAGATTCGGATCTGATTGACTTCTTAAGAAACCTTTCTGCTATAGGTATGAGTCTATCCTTGAATACCATGCTCTTGGTGCCTGCTTAAGACCATACAAGGCCTTCTTTAATCTGTAAACATAATGTTCTTTAGAAGGTATTTCAAAACCTCTAGGTTGAGAAACATACACTTCCTCATCAATATATCCATTCAAAAAAGCACTCTTTACATCCATTTGATAAACTACCCAACTCTGCTGAGCTGCCAAAGCCAAAACCAATCTGATAGTATCCATTCGTACTATAGGTGCCAATGTTTCAGTGTAATCAATACCTTCCTGTTGAGTGTATCCCTTGGCTACCAATCTAGCCTTATGTTTATCAATCCTTCTATCAGATTTATACTTAGTTTTATACACCCATCTTGTACCAACAATTTCCTTACCAGGAGGTAACTGAACCAAATCCCATGTGTCATTCCTTTCAATTGTTTCTATCTCACTATTCATTGCTTCAACTCACTCTTCTTTTTCTTGAGCTTGTTCAAATGTTTGTGGCTCATTACTTTCCATGATTTGACTCATCAAAGCATAATTCACTTTTGCTTGTGATCTTGTTGTCATTTTCCCCAAGTTTGAATCCAACATAAGAGTTGATGGATGATTCTTTTCTGTCCTCCTTTGATATTTTTGATACTTTCTTGTTCCTGTACTAGAAGACTCAGGTTCATTTTCTTCTTCTTCTTCTTCAACTTCATCAATCATTATCTCTTTTCCCTTTGTTTCTTTTTCCTTGGTATATTCTGCTGCTTCATTGAAAACCACATCTCTACTTATAACAAGTTTCTTTCCTATTGGGTCATACAATCTATATGCTTTATTTTCTAATCCATACCCAATAAAAATACATTTTAGGCCTTTATCATCTAGCTTAGACCTTTTTTCCTTTGGTATGTGTGCATAAGCAACACACCCAAATACTCTCAAATGTTCAACACTTGGCTTTACCCCAGACCATGCTTGTTCAGGAGTCATCCCCTTAACTGCTTTTGTAGGACTCCTATTGAGAAGATATATAGTCGTGCAAATTGCTTCTGCCCAAAACATCTTATCTAAATTCTTCTCTTTCATCATACTCCTTGCCATTTCAACAATGGTTCTATTCTTTCTTTCAGCAACTCCATTTTGTTGTGGAGTGTAGGAAGTAGTGAACTCCCTCTTAATTCCATCATTTCTGTAGAAATCTAGAAACTGATTTGATTTGTACTCACCCCCATTATCTGACCTTATCACTTTGATGTACTTACCACTTTTTTTTCAACCAACCTCTTGAATTCTACAAACTTATCAAACACTTCTGATTTTGAAACCAAACAATATACCCAAGTTTTTCTTGAGTAATCATCAATGAAGGTTAGAAAATACTTTGATTTATTCAAAGAAGGTGTTTCCATAGGACCACACAAATCCATATGGATTATTTCAAGATGCTGCTTAGCTCTACTAGATTTACCAACTAGAAAGCTAGCTCTATGTTGTTTGCCAACAACACATTCTTCACACACTTCTTTTGTATTTTCAATGAATGGTAGACCCTCAACTATTTTAAATCTCTTGAGTAAAATTAACCCACTAAAGCTGAGGTGGACATATCTTTGATGCCAAATTCTACTTTCATTCATTTCACTAGACCTCAATGCTTGGTTTCCTTGGGTGAAATGGAGAGGAAACATCCTATCACCTGTCATCTTTGCTCTTGCAACAACTGCATTTCTTTTTAACTTGTCTCTTATTATGCACTCTTTTCCATCAAAGGTCACTTGATAATTTTGCTCTAACATTTGTCCAACAGACAACAAATTCTTCTTGAGGGCTGGAACCAACAATGTTTCATTGATATGTTTTACCTTACCATATTCTGTTGCAACTGCAATAGTACCCTTACCTTTGGTTCCATGAGATTGATTATCTCCTAATACCACTGTACTATGATAGTTTTCATCTAATTTGATAAACAAATTTTCATTAGATGTCATATGTGATGAACATCCAGAATCAATGTACCATACATCATTCTCACTAACATTTGCATTGAAAGAAGAAATGAACAAATTTTGTCTATCTTCAACAGTATTGTGAGCATTGCTCTTTTCTGCTTCTCCTTGTTTACTCCAACATTCTGATGCATAATGTCCAAACTTGTTACAATGAAAGCATTGGACATTCTTTTTATCTCCCCCATTATTTATACCTCTTCCTCTTCCTATTCATCTGAAGTTGCTACTTCTTCCTCTGAAACTATTACCTCTTCCTCTAGAATTGCTAGATTCACCGTTGTATTCATTTTTATTTTGATTCCTGAAAAACATGTTTCTTTTACCTCTTATGCTTGCTTTAGAGGCAAATGCTTATTCTAGACCTTCCTCATTACTCTTCATTCTTTCTTCAGCAGTTGATAATATTCCACTTAGTTCATCTATTTGCATAGTTGTGAGATCTTTGGAGATCTCAATTGTAGAAACCACACCATCAAATTTAGGAACTAAACTCCTTAAGATTTTCTCAATGACATGCTTGCCATCCACAGTGTCTCCTAGAACTTTCATTTGACTAACTAGGCATTCTACCTTTGTTAGAAATTCATTTACACTTTCACTATTGACCATTTTTACATTTTAAAAATTTTTCCTCATAGTTTGCAATTTTGCAGTTTGTGCTCGTTGATAGGCATTATTGAGAATTTGCCATGCTTGCTTAGAATTACTAGCACCACTTATCCTAGGAAAGATAGCCTGATTGATTGCGCCTTGAATCAGAAATAAGGCTTCATTATTCTTCTTTACATTGGCTTTGTGTTCTCTTTTCTGTTGATCATTTAATGCATTAAATGCAGGTGCATCTAGTTCTACATACCCTATTTGTACAATTTCCCATAAATCTTTAGATTTGAGTAGGGTTTGCATTCTAGTACACCAACATGTGAAATTGTCCCCTTCAAACACAGGAATTAACATGTTAGACATAACATTTCCTGCCATATTTGCCATAAGAGGAATATGCAAAGTAACCCAAAGGCTCAACACAAAAAATCTAGAGAGATCTTTGCAAATGGATACTCTCTGTCCCTTCAAATGGGACCCACACCAAAAAAATAAATTAATATTATATTATTTTGGTGTATAAGTGTCGGTTTCAACCGATAATGCACTTAAATACAAATGATTCATTTATCATTTTACAAAATGATTACACCTTGAAGGGTTTTGACTTTAGAATCCCTTTGAAATAAACTTCAATACCCAAAATACCCAAACATATTACAATCAACCAATATTTTTATTCACCTCTTTCCAAGAAAAGTAGCATAAATATTTAATACCTTTAACTATATTTCCCATATGACCATATTTAAAATTTAGAGGTAGATCTCAAAAAAGAAAAAAGTATTTAAGAAATACTTTAATATTTTAAAAAAAGTCCTCTTTCTTTTATTCTAAAAGAATGGTCTATAAAAGAAAGGGCTGCTCACGTGAGAAGAAAATGAAGGCAAATAAGAATAAGAACAAACTTTTGAACTTTTTGTTTTACACGCTATTTCTCCTTCACACCTCTTCACGTGGATTGCTTTCTCATGGCTTGCATGCCTCCTGCACATAGCATAGGAAAGTATTTGAAAATTTTCACATGCGGGTCTCACAGAACACGCCTCCTCCAAGCTCTACTTCTGACAGAGTAAACAGCCAGAGCAATGATTTCTTCTACACAATTTTAGTGTGAACAACAGCTTCCTTTCCTCTTCGATGCCTCTGCTAGACTCTCGAACCCTTTGCTGCAAATAACAGAGCTCTCAACTACAGTATGTATCACTGTGTGCTCACTCACAGCCAACACAGAACTCATAACCTTAACAGCAGCTACAAAGACCTAAGATCTCTCATTCAAATAAACTAGCTCTGATACCAAATGAAGGCTTGGTGATACAAACACAAGCACAGAATATTAAAACACACAACTTAACCAAACATGCAGCTTTGCTCTGATACCAAATGAAGGCAAAATAAACAAAACAAGTGATCTGCTGATCACAAACCAAACAATTACAAAAGCCCAGATTGCCTTGAAGAAGAATAGGTAGGGCATCAATTTATAGAGATTGAGAATTACAAATGAGTTATGGCACACAACCATAATGCCAACAACTCAACCTGAAAGTCAAGGAAGGCAACTACCTAACTCAATGGGCCCAATGGGCATTACAAAGTTTTCAAAGATGGCTGCTCCACATGCTATTGATTGGTACATATGTCAAATATGGCTGCTGCATATTATAATTGTTGTCACTTATATCTTGATAGAAGCAACTGATCATTCTCTGGGCTATTTTCATAATATTTCTCCCTTCATCTGCACAAGGCTATACATTAATTTCGTTTACTATTGCAGAAAAATTAACAGCACCTAAAATTAAGAAGTTGCTTCTACTCTATTATAATGGACACTCACCTTCAAGTTCAGTGAAATTGAACATAAACAATCGCTGACATTGCCTTTCAAGTGCAGCCAACCATCTCTGTGCACTGAAGGCCATATCAACGCCTCCTCCTTGGGTCTCACTGTGCTCCACCCATGTTAGCTACCACAAAATCGTATAAGCAGATTGACTTAGTAGTGAAATACATCCAAATAAAGGTTACAAATTTTTGAGGTCGGCAAAAGAGTAGACACCAATCTAGGGATTTTTTACTCTAAACTAAACAGTAACCTTTTACCACTCTTCTACACCCACAAGTACCATAAACTCTGGAGAGGAAGGATCTATAAAGGAAAATAGAGAGAAAAAATAGCATAGCCATTTGAGATTTGCTGTGCAAACCTTGGACTGTCCATTCTGAAGTTGTTGAATAATACGACCTGATGGACGTTTAGAATGGAGGGTGGAATTGTGCTAAGAAAAATCTACAACAGCCCACACTCCCTCACTCAGCTGGTGGCAATAGAGAAAGAAAATAACCTCTCTTGTGGCACCCAAAGGAGAGGGAAGTTGTAACTCAACATGCATCTGCTAAACCAAAACCAAAAAAAAAGGAAAAAAAAATGTTTGAGATCTCTCGTTTCAAATAAACTCATCAAACCCTAATTCTACATGGCCGCATACATACCAGCTAAAGTAATCCGCCTCTGTCAGGTGGCGAAAGCCCTGGTGATATGATCTGGAGGATCTTGGCTGTTGTAACTATGCAGGGAAACATCTCCATCCATTTGTTCTGTTAAGACAGTAGACACTCTTATAATTATTATTTCTCAATGACATGGGTCTGTAGATTATTTCAAATAATAATAACTAAAATCTATCTTTGAAAGTTAGATGATAACAATAATATAAAATATTAGACAGCTAACACAATAAAACCAAAACATTAGGGTTGCCCCATTTTTTTTTCCAATCAATCGGCTCTCAACCAGTACCTAACTATCTTTAAAGAAAATGATGAAAAAGAAAGGCGTCATAATGCATACCACGTCCATGAAGGCTTCGACCAGTTCGACTCCCGTCATAATGCATATCCTTGTGTTTCAGGTCCATGGCAAAGGGAGATGATCTGTCTGTTAACCTGAAAAGATCTTTTGTGGGCATCGCGGAGCAAAGATTCCCATTCATGGGTGCCATTTGAATGACTTCCTCGACAACATGCATGGCAGCTTCTAATGCCCAGGTTTTGTCCATCGCCTCCAACTCCTCCACTGATCTTCCAGTAGCTCGTGAAACAATGACTAAAACACATCAACAAAAATTCTTTATTAGGGTTTAGAAAATAAAACAAAAAAATAACAAATTTTGTACATAAAATCCCTAATGAAAATCGTACCTCCTCCTTTAACCTAGAGTTCTCTGAAGTTAGAGTTTGGTTTTCAATTCTAAGCATTTGGTTCTCTGCACGAAGGATGGCAACTTCTGAACATTCCTTGAGAAACTACACAGCAACAGAAACAAACCTGCTTAAACTACAAACTGGCCATTGCAGTCAGACACCCAAAAAAAACTGAAATAAATAGAAACAAGATCTAACCTTCATCTGGGAACGCCGATTTTGGAACCAATGTAGGACCTTGATGGGCGGAAAACCCAATTTGGCGCTAAGCTCCTGCCTCTCCTTATTTTTTGGGTGCGGGCACACCTTGAACGTACTGTATATTGAGGAGAAAAATGACATTAGTAGCCAACCCAACAATCAACATGGATATCATTACTTGTAAAGAGATGCAGAAAAATAGTTAACGCTTAGTCCTCCATCTCTTGAATTTGTGCACCAGTAAGGTGCTGCAGCCTTCCTGACCTGGTGGGTTGCTGCTCGTTGGTAACCTTGCTCTTGTGGTCTTCCATGAAATTCGATTATTTTTCTCACAACTGGATTACAAGGAAATACTTCTCGCCTCCCTTCACTTATAGCTGTTCCTACCATTCATTTTATAGCCTTCAACGCTATCATTGTACATCATCGCACAAGCATTATTCTAAGTTGGAATGACTATTGTCATTATCATTATTAATTATTGAAGCATCTCATTTACATGTAGAGAAAACTTAGTAAAGGAATGTAAGATACTAGAATTTTTTGTTTAGCCATTTAAAAAGAATTCAAGTCCCACAGATTAATTTGATATTAGATGTTATTGCATTGTGACCATAATAGCTTTCAAAACTCACACTTCCAAAAAAAAATTAATTTTACCTTACATGCGTGCTTTAGTGCAATTCTCAAGAAATATTCCTTCCTCAAAAATAAAATTAGGTTGTCACCTACTCTGACCATGATAGCCCCCAAAAATCATAAGTTACCGAAAAGAAAATTTAATTCTACCCAAAAGATATGGTTTAGTACAATTCTCAAGAAATATTTCCTTCCTATAAATATGGATATAATAAATCTCAAAAATAAAATTAGGTTATCACCTACTGGACCATGATAGCCCCCAACCATAATAGCCCCCAAAAATCACAATTTACCAAAAAGAAAATCTAATTCTAGGCTAAAGACATGGTTTAGTACAATTTTCAAGAAATATTTCCTTCCTATAAATATGGCTATAATAAATCTCAAGAAAAAAGGTCGGTGGACTATCTTAGTAGTACAACTACAAAAAAATAAAGGTAATTCTTACCATATCTATAAACTAGTATACCTATATTTAGAAAAATTTATTTAAAGATGTGGAGAGTTATCATTCTCAAGGCACCTTGAGAATGATAACTCTCAGCATATGTATGTATGTGTGTATGTATGTATGTATATATGTATATGTGTATATGTGTATATATGTGTAGATACCCAAAATTGACCATGTCCTAACAACACGTCCAACACCACATTCAACATCTTCCACCCTAGGAGTACCCTTAAAATACCCCCTTCCATTAGTCAATTAATTAAATAAATTATATATTATTTAATCAATAATTTATTTAATTAATCAAAATTATTCCTTTCACCAAATTAATTAAATATTATTTATTTAAATAATTTTAATCCTTTTCCCTCTTCATGAAATTGATTAATTAAATTATATTTATTTAATTAATTCTAAAGTCCTGCATCATATCTCATTAATTAATTAAATAATTTCATTATTTGATTAATTAAGATAAAAATCCTAGTTTCCATTTTCATGGTCCACTTGTCATGATTAGGTCCACCCTCATCCACTTGCCACAAATTATAAATTAAAAAATCCAAAAAGAATCACATGTCCAGCTAAAGTTAGTTATCTAGATTCATTGAACCTAGACACTTGCACAAAACTCAAACTAACTTTAGATCTCCACCACTCATTTCCATACTACATCTTTTAATCCTAGCCATTCACATAAGAATAAGCCCTAGAAGCCTCTATCCTTTCCCTAATTCCTCTCACTCAATCCTATCCATCCATTTATCTTTAATCCTAGTCATTCACATAAGGATAACTGCTAGAAGCCTCTATCCTTGCCCTAATTCATCTCACTCAATCCTATGCATCCACTTATATTTAATCTCAACTATTCACATAAGGATATGGCCTAGAAGCCTCCATTTTTCCCCTAATGTTGTCTCATTCAATCCTAGCCATCCATCTGTAATCAAATCTTATCCATCTATCATATCATCCAAAAATCTATAAATCAATCCTCAATCAAGCCATAAAAATCAAGAGCTTTTAAGGTAATGTTATGCTATTAAAGTGAGCAACCAACAAGAAAGCTTATCATCAAGCAATCATTGAAGCACAACCACCATTTACATGGTGCAAGAAGAGTTAGTTTGGTAATATTTTCTTATGTTTTGATTTGGTTTTGCTAACCCTTCGCTCAACCTAAGGTGATTTTAAGCATGAAACAGGAGTTTTCATCTTATGAATTGTTTCTAATTTTCATTTCATATTTTAGCACACAAAATTTGTATATATAGATACATACATATGTGTATATATGTATATGTATGTGTATGTGTATATGTATGTGTATATGTATGTGTATATGTATATGTATATGTATATGTCTATGTCTATGTATATGTATATGTATGCATCTTTACATATATATACATACATACCAACATACATACATACATGAGACTACATAAGAGTTTGATTTATAGACACCTGGAGGTCGAATTATTTGGTATCCTTGTTTCTCTACCTAAATTTATTGATACACATTATTTGGAAACCAAATTATTTTCTATCCTAACCTATTCACTTGGATTGTTATGAGTTTATTGATATCTTTGAAAATTGTAGAGTAAAATCACATCATCTAAAAAATATATCCAAGCTAATAAATTGAATAAGAGTAACAACATTTCAATTACCCTAGTTAAAAGAGATGAGTTTAGATAGGAACAAAAAATATTTTTAAATTCACAAAGATAGAAAGATGCTCTTAGCTCTCTATATGAAGGGGAATATTTTGTTGAAATGAGAGAAGGAAAAAATAGAACCATAGACCATGTTTTCTCTGCCCTTATTTTTGTAAAGAATTATATCCTTTTGTATCCTCCTATCTACTATGTGTAAAATGGGATCTAAGCTAATTAATACTCTTAACCTAAGTCAATCCTTCTCCACATAGCATTGGAACACAAGACTTGGAAGACTTGGTGCTTGGCTATCATCCACAAGGGAGAGCTAAGTTGTTTAGGGCTCTATTCCTTTTTTGTAAAGGGAGGATTGATCAATAATGAATTGATATGAAGATATGTAATACAAAACCCTAATTGATACATCTGACAAAAATATACAAATGACTGTTATAGAGACGAAAAATGGAAACAAAACAATGAAACAAATGTTAGACAAAACCTATGATAGAAAGTAGGAGCAGATCTGAGAGGACCTGGGAGCTAGGGTGACCTTGTCCTAGAGTTTTTTGGTTGATTTTCTTCTGACAAATGATCCATGTACCCATTCTATTATTCCTTTTATTGCCCTATGAGAAACTTCTGGATGTGATATGCACATACACAAAGAGAGGAAAAATGGTTTTGGCTATATAGGAATTTGCCTTAGTCAAACCCTTGTTTTAGTATTCCTACCTCACAGATAGCCAGATTACAGAAGATCAAATAGTGTGTGATCTTAACTTTTTGTGCATATAAGATTGTAAATGAGTAGAAAACCAAAGGATTGATCAAAAAACCCTAACCCTATATGACTCAAGCATATAGAATGATCAACTCAAGAGAAGTGTCTCACTCAAGGAAATACTAACCTTCAACTCAAGGAAGGTGGATAAATCTAAAATCTATGGAATAAGAAGATGTTGCAACCATATCCAATCACAATGATGTAGGTACTCAAGACAAACTCAAGTTGGTGGTTCTAACCCTTCATGCAAGATGGAACAAGATAGACTCAAGATCTTGCCTCCAAATCCACCATAATCCTTACCAAGCGTGTGTAGATCAATATTCCAAAAACAAATAAACCTGCAATAATTTATAAGTCTGCAATAATATTAAGATAGAAATTAGTTCTCTAGATTCTTTAAAGTGTTTTCAAGGTCTTGTTTAACTATGAATCTCAAGGAGGGAAAATATTCAAATATTAGAGGCCAACAGAGCATAGGATAAAAATATCAAGATCGAGGCCACATCACACAAGACAAAGCTGACACCATCAGAACATTTAAAACTCTACAAGATATGGGAGGACACTAGCATCTGGGCATTAGGGTCCTAGATAAATCACTCTGGGAATTCAATATCACCAAGATCTTAACACTATCCTATGTTCTAGCATTTGATCAATGGTAACTGTTTAGTAAAGTTTAGGAAGATTTAGGAGGGTTTAGGAAAGTTTAGGAAAGTGGGGCACTTCTCTCAAGTCAAGGGTAAGGCCAAGGCTAGAAAGTGGTCCAAAAAGTGGACTCATGAAACAAACACCAAGGCAGGTGCTAAATAGAATGTGAAATTGTGCTTGCACTGACAAAGGGCACAATTTATGATGGTACATTTAGCCCCTAATTTAGCAGTCATATGACATTGTTCATAAGAAAGCTAAAGTACAGGAAAGAAAATATGCATGTAAACGATATCCAAAAGGATACTATAGAGGACGTAGAATGCTATCAATTGAGAGAATGGAGCCCCCAATCATGAGCCTACAAAGCCACCGTGTTAGGGATTGCATAAGGTAAAACACTTTGTTAGGGAAAGCGAAAACCATCCTGTAGACAAAAAGATGTATTAATCTAGAAAAAGTTCTAAGAGGAATGAGAGTGTTGTCTAGAGTGAGATTCATAGGTAGATATATGCCCCTTATTTATCCCTGCTTACATGGAGGTAGAAATAGGGTGATGCTATCTCTACTACAAGTTTTTAGGGTTTTGATAAATATTCCTTAATTAGGGTCATTTGATAAAATAACACTGAGATGAAAGGAATATGATGAGAAAGAGGGTAGAACTAGGATTCTAGTGCAACAAACTATATGAAAATTGAAGTTTTCTAGCCCAATATGTGAAGGTTTGAATGAAGAATATTTGAATAGAATGGTAGGATGTTATGGTGTTTTTCTATAAATAGTACGCAGGTTTTCATGACTTACCATCTCATTTGTCTTTTACATTTTTAAAGATTTTGGAGGATCTCGAGAGATCACGAGAGTGATGATGCCATGCAGACGGCATTATCAATCTCCCAAGTTAGATGAGCTAAGGGATCGCATAGCATAGGGCATATAGTCATGCTAGGTGAGCCCAAGCTTTTGATTCAAGCTTATGATTTTTTTTATTTCTATGCCGATTTGAAGGATTATGTGCCAAACTAGGCCCTGAGTGGTGCTAGTTTCCTCCTTGAGTGCCAAATTCCTGCCAAGGCGCTAGGGTCCTCATAAGGCGCTAGTGTCTAGTCAATATGCTAGTGCGTTGTGAAATGTTGCTAGAATTTTGAAGTTTGAACTTTATTTGAAACTTATTTTGTGTGAGAATGATAGAATATGGTTTGGTGTTGATTCATAGGTACCCCTAGCTATGTGTGAGCATTCAGGTAGTCACTTATAAACATTGCTATGTGGTTGTGCCAAGACACTTTTTGGCATAGAGGTTGGTCACCTTAGAGATGCTGGAATATGGTGGGTGTACACGATACCCATTGTTAGATATCATGATATGATGTTGATGGCACTCATGGAGCTATGGGATGCATGCACCTCTACCTTCCATCTTCTAATGAGAGAGATGACAGTCACATTGGAGGATGTGTACCAAATCCTATAGTTACTTGTGAGAGGCAAGACCATGTGTATTGATAATTATCAATTGGAGGAGAACATTCAAGCAATCTAGATGTATTGTCTCAACCACATTATGCCCTCAAGCACCATAGGGTGGATTCATATATCTTGGTTAAAGTAGAGTGTTGTAGTCACACCAGTTTTACATTGCATCTTGATCACTACCATCACACTCGTGGTTACAGAGGATGGACATGGCACTCACCTTCAAGTAGGCCCTGTACATACTATCAGAGTGATGGAGTATCTAGGAGAGTATACTCCTGGGAATGGAATATTTTAGCTCACTTATACCATGATTTAGGCAATATGTGCATCATGAGGCACATAACTTGATGACTTGTACACTTCTCCAAGTGTGGGAATTCAAGTATATCACATGCATGAGGTCAATGAGTTTCCTAATAGAGCTTATCTAGACATTTCCATAAGCACATGCCTATGCACTGAGGAGGGAGTGGAGGTGTGGTGATTTATTGTATTGGATAGTGAGAGTTGATAGATTGGAGTGTGATGATATCATGTTGAGACCATATAGAGGTTGTGGAGCATGGATGGGTGAGATTCGATAGTTGGTGAGGATGTAACATGATAAGCTTCTAGCTAGTCACTTTGATCACTTCTTTGTGCCTTTATACTATGATTGAGTGATGAGGAAGTTCAGACGTGTGTAAAGAGTTCCTGCCACTCAACTAACCTATGTACGTTCACATCATAGTGCAGTGACACCTAGAGATGAGGCTTGACCCATTGGTATTGATGTTGCATTGAGTGATCTAGATGACAAGGGACAGGATGGAGTGCCCATGTTTGACATCACTGATGTGGGTGTGAGCCTAACATACACAACTTGGTGGTGTACTTTTTGTCTTGCTCCTATATTTCTATTAGACTTTTTGTCCTACTCAAAGGGATGAGTGAGGAAAGGAGGAGAGGGATAGAGAGAGATGATGATTGTGGTGATATTGATGAGGAAGAGGAGGCTCATCTAGTGACAATAGTAGGAGGGAGATGGTCCCAGTGAGAGGAGGATGATGATGTCACTGAGAGGAAAGCTAGGGCTTGACCTCATGCATCATGCTCACTACCTACTGCATGTGGAGTACAGAGTTCACACAAGCATGGGGAGTCAAGTAGTACTAGTTCTATGGTACCTCCAACAATGCTAGTGACTATAGACTTAGTATCCATTGGCTTTTTAGTTGACTATGACTAGAAAGTCAATGATCTAGATGAGAGAGTTACATGATGTTATGATTTTAGATTAAGTAGAATAGTAGATGTTGATATTGAATTATTTTGATATACATAATGAGAGTTTTGATACAAACTTTGTTTTTATTTTGCAGTTGGTACATGAGCATGGCCTGACTGAGTCCATCAAGTCATAGCAGAGGTGGTGCATACCATGCATACTTAGTAGCCAGTATGGGCCATCCATAGGCCACAATAGACTACAGGATGACATGTAGATGTATTTGAGCCTGTTGCACAACTAAGAGTGGCTTACAAAAAGGCCATTCTGAGAGCATCAAGTATTGATGTGCCATGAGAGTCCTTTGAGATAGAGTGAGACCAGGCAATCCCAATGGTGTCAAGTGCTGAGGTGGCATGATATACCTTCGACATACAGCTAGGTTAGACTCTAATGGAGGTTCATTCATCTAGGGTAGGACCAACACCAGTGATAGACAATCTGCTTGTGTGAGAGCTATGAACTGAGAGTGATCAACTGCAATAGTTGTATTCAGATGCTTAGGTGGAGGCAGCGGAGCTCAGAGGGCATATCTGGGACCTGCAAACATAGAGTGCATTTAGGAGTCACTCATAGTTTGTAGAATCACACAAACATCCCTCTATCACACAACCACATCTGTGTCTCAAGGACTGAAGTAACCACAGTCCTATAGATTGATGAAACTTGTTGTTGATGTATGATTGTGACACACCACATTTTGTTTTAGTGGTGATCATGTATTAAACTTTTTTTTTTTGTGTGTACACACACACACACACACACACACACACACACACACACACACACACACACACACACACAAACATGCACACACACACACACACACATATTTACAAAGTACATGTATCAATTATATCATTGTTGTATTTATTAGACAATCTCATTAGGTTGTTTATATAGATCACAATTGTAGTTGTCACATACATTTTAATTCACCACATTTAATTAAATCATTGTCACATTTTATTCAATAATCATAGAATTGTTTCAATAAGTTCACAAAAGACATCTAATTAAACCATTATCATCATCATATAGATACAATAACATAAACCAAAATGCAAATATCATCATCATCATCATATATATATATATATATATATGTTATTGTATCTATATGATGATGATAATGGTTTAATTAGATGTCTTTTGTGAACTTATTGAAACAATTCTATGATTATTTAATAAAATGTGACAAAGATTTAATTAAATGTGGTGAATTAACATGTATGTGATAGCTACAATTGTGATCTATATAAACAACCTAATGAGACTGTCTAATAAATACAACGATGATATAATTGATACATGTACTTTGTAAAATGTTGTTCTAATCATGTGATCTAATTAAACAAGTTTATGAAATTTTTTAACTAATTACAACCATGATTATCTGGCACATACACATGTTGAATTAAATACAATTGTGATCTAATTAAACAATGTAATAACATTGTTTAATAGTTTGCTACAATGATGTAATTAACATAGTGGATGAATTATGTAAATGTATGCTAACAAGTAATTTTAAAGATTAAGAAAACTATTCTGAGAATTCAAGATAATTAAACATTTATCATGATGTCATTTAAATAAATGCTAGCATAACATTGAGAAATGAAATGATGTAATATAAATTTCTTAAAAGATGATTAAGCATAGTATCTACATAAGTGAATAGTGTTGATGGGTTCTTTGAGAGGTGTACAAGTCATTGTCAATAATTTGCATCCATTTGATCTATAGACTTCAATGATGATGTAAGGTCCCAACCAATTTAGGTTGAACTTCCTTTTTTCACCTTGAGGAGCATTTATATTGCATTGATTTTCGTCAAGCACCAAATCACTAACCTCGAATGAGCGATGGATGACATGTTCATTCTGGCAATGTTAGATAGACTTTTGATAAGCTTGGAGATGTTTGAGAGTAAACAAAAAGAGTAAAACCAACGTGATATAACAATGAGGGCAGCTAGGAAGGATTCAAAGATGCAAATTTCTCAAACACAGTCACCAACCACCCCAATCAAACTCACATACAGACCACCGTGGTTTTGCAGCTCAGAGCTCAAGAAACACAATTGATCAAAATGCAAATGATGAAAAATTAAACATAAAACTGAACTAAAAGGCTTCCCACATGTGTGTGGGAGAACTACATTTAATA
Source organism: Cunninghamia lanceolata (assembly GCA_027924645.1). Taxonomy (NCBI): domain Eukaryota; kingdom Viridiplantae; phylum Streptophyta; class Pinopsida; order Cupressales; family Cupressaceae; genus Cunninghamia; species Cunninghamia lanceolata. The sequence goes on from BSBN01000665.1 coordinate 3,569,986, forward strand.
CAGCTCCGAGGGTAGTTAGGGTTGGTTCATATCCTACATCATCAGAGTCTGCCTTTTGGTCATGTCGAAAGGCTATTCTCTAAAATTTTCACAACTGTGTCATTCCACTCCATACTATAATCCTCATAGTCAAAATGTTGGGGATGTTTCTATAGTTAAATGAACAACCTCATCAAGTTGAGAGGTGCTCATAGTGGAAGATCGAGCTTTCAGGGATGATTTTGCTGTCACGCCAGAACAACAAATCCTAACAGTCTAACAAAGCTTAGTCACATCTAGCGGAAAGAACAAGTAAAAAAACTCAAGTCAAAAGGGCCCCCTTTCTTTAGCTTGGCAATAGAATGGGGTGTGTTGGGAAAGGTCACAATAGATAGGCCAATGGTTTCTTAAATATGATTATAGCATCTCATCCCTACCTAGGGTGGTCTCAGATGTCTCACTAATTTTCATCCATGATAACTTAAGGGGTACCAAGAGATCATTCCCTTTTAGATTCAAAATATTGTGGATGTTACATGTGGATATCAAGGCTAATATTAAGGAGTGGTGGAACATACAAGTGCAGGGATCCACCATGTATAGAGTTATGTACAAGCTAAGTAACATCAAGACATAGATTAAAAATGGAATAAAGATTCTTTTGAGAATATTTTTAAATAGAAAGAGGAAGCTACTCAAAAGTTGTTTGAACTACAATAACATATCTAATCCTTGGGAATCATTCACAAGGAAGCTTAGGAGGAAGAATGTCTTTTGGTAGATATTCACTCCCTTATTAAAAAAGGAATAGATGTACTGGAGGTAAAGATCAAGATTGGTTCGATTAAAGCAAGGAGATGACAACATAAAGTTTTCCATATGATTGCCCTAAAACACAAAACAACTAACATAATCAAATAAATTAGGGAAGATAGAGATCTTTTTTTTGAAGATGCCATAAGGGATAAAGTTGTTCAATATTTCATGAATATCCTTATGAAAGATAGTGCTCCCTTCTTTCTGGAAGGAGAGATTCTTGAGGTTATCCTCAGGCTATCTGAGAAGAAAGATGATGCTGCTATGTTATCCCCAATCACCATGGATGAGATTAGAGGGATGGTGTTTTTTATTTTAAGGGTTATAAAGTACTTGGTTTGGATGGGTTTCCCCATTTTTATTTCTAATCATTTTGGGATATTGTAGTAGAGAACATTAAGAAAGTTGTTCATGACTTCCTCACCTAGGGGAAACTCCTTAGGGAGCTTAATACTACATTTCTAGTGTTGATTCCTAAGAAGAAACGGGCTATAGAGTTTAATGATTTTAGGTCCATCAACTTATGGAATTCAATCTATAAAATATTTTTAGAAACTCTAGCCCTTAGGCTCCAAACTATTCTACATTCTATCATCTCACCTCAATAGAGTGGAATTGTGAAAAATTAACAAATCTTGGATTCCATCGTGATGGTGCACATAGTCTTACATTCCATGGATAAGAGTTGGAAAGCAGCCTTTATCCTTATGCTAGACCTTATGAAGACCTATGATAGGGTCTCTTGGAGATTTTTAGGTAGAATTCTCAAAAGATTTGGTTTTGGAAGAAATTTCATTAATATAATCACCGAATGCATTTCTATGCTCATATTCTTAGTGATTGTCAATGTCTCTATAGCTAGTTTCTCTGATGCCTCTAGATTCTTTTTGGGTTTCTTTGGTGTAATGGTTCTAAAGAAAGATGGCAGGGTGCAAAGGACCATTATTTTCTTTGGTGGGAAAAGTTTAATTGTTGATGGCTTCACTCTAGAACCTATTGGTGTATTATATGTCCTTGCTGAAAATATTTTCTAAGTATGTGGAAAAGATTGAGTAGATCCAAAGGCATTTCCTATGGTCTAGTTCCAATGAGAACAAAATAACCCCTCTTGTTATGTGGGATCAAGACTTCCTTTCCAAGTTTGTTGAAGGAATAAGTATAAGTAAGTTGAAGCTTTTCAATAACGTGCTCAATGCAAAACTTACATGGAGGGATATATAGAAGAAAATGAATGGAATATGATCATTAAAAAAATATTCCAAGTAAGTACCCAAATCCATTCTTTGAAGTCACGAGCACCCCTCTAGATCTAACATATGGATAAATGTTTATTCTTCGAAGGAGATTCTAATAAAGGAAGCTAAATGGAAGTTAGGTGCTAGAAAGAATATCAGATTTTGGGATGATTGTTGGATCTTAGATACAGCTTTGGGATTGAGGAATGAGTTGGAGACCCTTATGATATATTACAAATGGATAGTTGGGGAGTTTGTTTCATATAATATCATTGTGATCAATGGGATTAAGGGGTGGAGTAATCTGAGAGTTTTTCCCCTCTCCTAGGCTACATTGTTTTCTACCCCTCTCTTGATAGGTCTTCTTGGTTTCCATTTCCCCTGTTAGATAGGTATGGGCTCTTTGGTGTTAGTTCCATCCCCTTTTGGTCTATTTTTAGCTTCATCTTGTTTTTCTCTTGTGGCCTCCTTCTCTTTTGCAACTATGTCCTCCTCTCTTTGGAACAAGGACTTTCTTCCTAGAATCAATTGGTTCCTCTAGGTTGCTACTTAGGAGAAAATACTCACTATTGATAACCTAGTCAAGCATGGCTTTTCCATTCCCAATTGGTATATTTTATTCCTTTCTAATGCTAAATCAATCCCTCACATCTTCTGGGGTGTTGGTTGTAACATCCATGTTCTAAAAGACATAGTAAAATCAAAATTTTAGCATAGAGTAACTCAACAAGGTAAATAAAATGAGATAGAGAATAATTTTTTCTTTTATTCAACTAATATCAACTAACTACAATTACAAGATTTCTTTTACCAAAATACAATAACCATATTGTCTTTCTCATTTACAATGTTTACAAATGTAATTCTGTTACATGTACAAATTTGGATTAAGTATTGCATCTGAATGTCCAACATCATTATGACAAGTTCTGGTATGTTTCCTACTTGGAGAGAGAGAACATCTTGCCAATGATTTACCTCTAACCAAAGACCAATGGTCTCCCGCACATCTTCCACATAGGAAGTGGCCCTACCCTTCACAAGGAATATAGACCATAGGTGACCAGTGGTTATTTGCCTTTCCTGAGTACATAATGTTGTATTCTACTAAACTCTATCAACCATACAACTCTAGATACCCTCTAACTAAGTATGATTTCTGATAGGATAAACAATCCAAATATAGTGAACCGACAATACATGGAGAAAACAAATGCATTACTTTGGCCAAATTTTTTAATATCAATATCGTTCATATGAACATAGTCATTGTGTTCACCCACCCCTACTTGACTTGGATAATGTCATATTCTTGCAGTTATTCACCCTGACTATCTTTACATAATTGGTTTAATCATCATGTCCTGATAATAGTCTACTTAGACTTAGATAAGTCTACATGACATAAAATTTCATTTGGTTCCTAATCGACTCTAGGGTTTTAAATGTTGGCATAATAGTATATAATATTACATTGTTAGTTTATGCATATTAAATAAATGTTAGTTTATAAGTTAGGTTTTGGAAGTTACTTTCCCGTAAGAAGTTATATACGGGAATAACAAGGCTTTTAAAAGCCAATGTACTGCATTGTAAAATCATCTGAAGACAATACTATATTATTCTATAATGGTTTAATTTTGTGTATGTTTTGTCACCATTTCCTAATATGGTATCAGAGCATTGATTATATCTCTATGCCTATGATTGAAAAATGGTCTTGAAGAAGACAGTTATGTCTGCAACATAGAGAGATGTTTGCTGCGGATGATGTGTCTACTAGGAGAACTATTGAAGTGAAGGCTGCTTATGGGGAGAGTATTATCCTTTTTGTTTGCTATTTTATTTTGGTGTTGAACTTCTAAGTGCTGCACACTATTAAAGTATTGGAATTTTTGAAAGGATCTCCATGTTTGGAAGAGTAAATTTGACTGAGTTGTGCCATTATTTTTAAATTATGGAGTATTGAATTTTGATGCTGGCCGCTACAATTTTCAGATTTAAGCATATTTTTTTTAATTGCTGCATTAACTGTTGTCAAACATTGAACATTCCTCTGAAGCCTTGAAGATTTGATGAGGTATTTGTCAAAGGCATCTGCCATTCATTATGAGGCATTTTGAAAGATTATGCAGGGAGTTAAAACAAGTTTATTTACATGAATGCCAAGCACAAAAGTTTGGTGAAAGCATTTAAAGTGTTTGCCCATATGAAAGAAAGAAACATCTTGTGAATATATTATTGCAGCATATAGAAGACATTCCTTTGGTGAGTTTAAAAATTGACTGAAATTTATTAATGTTATGCTTTATGAAATGTGAGACAATGTGAAAAGAAAAAAAAGATGTGATGATGGGTAAAAGACATACATGAGAACTAAAATAAGTTTATGTTTCATGAAGGTTAAAACAAATATTGAAAAGTTTTTACCTTACATGAGAATTAAAATAAGTTTATGTTTCATGAAGTTTAAAACAAACATTGAAAAGTTTTTACCTTTCTTGGGAGAAAGTTAAAAAGAAAAGTTTTTAAAAAGGGAGAGATTCTTCATCTTTTAAAGAGTATTATTTTAAAAAAAGAAAGAAAAGTGGGGAGACATAAGTAGTAGAATTTTTATGAAGATATTTAATTTTATGAAAGGGAGACATAAGTAGTTTCCTTTTTTTAAGGGCATTTAAAATATTTAAAGAATTTATTTTTTGCCTTTGGAGTAATATGGTGGAAAAAATTGGAGTTATTTTATCATGGCTACATCAAACATTGGTTGTGCTCTTGGGGCCATTTATACTACACCTGATAGAGTTTTCAAAGGCTCATATGTAACATCAATTGGATAAAGTGTAACCACATCAAATTGGAGGTAGGCGGCATCAGAGGATGGAGGATTTTCCATCATCTCAAGTTAGCTTCTCGTTTTGGGATGATGCTTTGCATGAGAAGCATTTTTGGTTTTGGTTGTTTTGTTTTTCTTTGTTGATGCTGACGAAGCTGACATATTTGAAGAATGTATGTTTTGTGAAGATTTTGTTTTGGAGACAGGTTTGGAGTTTGGTGTTGAGCTCAATATGGATTGTTGTCCAGCGAGCTTCAAAGAGTATATGATCTTGAATTATACCCTTTTGCGGTCACTAGACAACATGGTAGAGATCTGTCGTATCTCTTAGGGTCCATTGTCGAATAATTCAAGACTTTGTGATTTGAGAGCTTGGGACTAGAGAGCTCAAGAACACAGCTTGAAGCTACGCCTTTCCGAGGGTAGACGAGACAACATGATGGAGCCTCGCTTGGTTCAAGATTTGTTCTTTGGGAGAAGATCTTCTATAAAATATGTATTCATATTATGTAATCAGCTTTGTTGAGTATGTTAGCATTCAGGGTCCCCTAGTACTTTTGCGGGAACAATGTAATAAGTAGGGGAATGTTGGCATAATAGTATATAATAAATAAATGTTAGTTTATAAGTTAGGTTTTGGGAAGTTACTTTCCTGTAAGAAGTTATATACGGGAATAACAAGGCTTTTAAAAGCCAATGTACTGCATTGTAAAATCATCTGAAGACAATACTATATTATTCTATAATGGTTTAATTTTGTGTATGTTTGCTCACCATTTCTTAATATTAAAAACACCCTTGAATAATACAATACTTCTACATTTATCATATCTCATTAAAGATTATAATAGACCTTTGGGTTAACACAACCATAAATAGGTTTAAAATAAATCTTGCTAAGGTATTATCTTCTATTCAACACAAATATGAATACCTATTCAATTAAACCCTATGTGATGCCATTGATCATCACTACGTAAATATACTCATATATGCTTTTACGTAAAGTTATTTATATATAGACATAATCTATTACTACAAATTGGTTTACTATAGGCTGAACTCATCATGATTCTAGTATATACATGAGAAGATCTTTGACACTTTATCCTGTTCATCTAACTATCCTTAGTTTTTCTATCATTCTAAAAGGTTACCTCATATTCACCATAGATCACCAAGAATCTAGGTTCTTTGAATAAGATATCATTTAGACAATGCATGGAAATGAAAATAAGATTGGTTTCAAATAAAATTGACATCATTAAATGCTCTATTTTGTATTACTCTTGGTTGGTGAGTTTATTAAATGAACACCTTTACACTAATCTCATTGAGAGTTTAATACATATTTTTCCTATGATAAAAATAGTTGACTTATTTATGAGAGCTTTCTCTTTTCAATTAAGCAACTGGTTTTCTAAACATTAGAAGACTATAAGAGTTTCCATTAAAGAAAGTTCATATATATATCCTGAACAATAGAAGGGTCTACCTATCAGTTAAAGATAGATTTAATATCAACTCACTATGATTATTCAAAACTGATTTTATTTCAAGATCTTGCATCAGCCTTTTTAGGATAAACGACACTTCTTGGTTATACTAAAACTCCCATACACCATCGACTCAGACAAAGAAGTCACAACGATAGTATTCAAGTTGACACAGTTGGCTTATCACATTGCATAGTTTATACAAAATACTGACAGGATAACCAAACTCAATTAAATAATTGTCCATAACAAACATTCATTATGATTATCTTTGTCTTATAAAACATGACATGTAAGAATATCTACTTGACAATGTCAACTCACAGAGGTGTATGGCCCGGTGGTAAGTTTCTGTGTTAGTCCCAGATGACCATGTTCTTACTTAACCTTTACCAGCTTCCTCATTGCCTGCCACGAATTTCTTTCTACTTCTTAACCAGACCCTTCAAACAAAACATAAGCACTTCCCAGATATGCCATCGACTATCCAATCCATTTCTTTAAGATCTCAAAACAGACTCATAATGAGTTGTCCTGTGTATTCGCTCCCACTCGAACCAGTTCTAAAAACTCATTAAACTCCAACGGTAATGCTAAATAGTTCGACTCCAAACACAACTATAAATGTGTAAACATTGACAAGTGTTCATGATGAAAACATCATTTGAGGAGATGAGCAATGACAGTTGAGTTATCCGTCGCTCCTCCTATAAGAGGCCGCCAACTCTTAAAACTAACTTAAGCAATCAATTACTCTTAATGAGTAAATTTGATCCATCAAGCTTTTAACTTTAAAGGCATTCCTCAATACATGCCTATGGCTGCTCAACTTAAAACCATACTAATATATCATGAGGTTTTTCCTCATTCGACTCATATATATATATTTGATTAACTCAAATATTACTTACATATCATTATCTCTATTTGATTTTATGATTTAATCAATAAGAGAATAATACTAAAACAAAAGTTAAGGATAACGTGATTGAGTTGAGCTAGTTTCCTCATCATGATCCATTGACAAAACACGTCATCTTAACTTGATGATAAAGTCTTAATGTTAAAAATTGGTTAAAACACTTCAAGTGACTTAGTAATAATATGACAACCTTTTTATGGCAATAACGTTGTAATATTTACGTTAAATGTAAATAGTCGTAAATCAAACTTAACGACATCGTTAATGTTATTAATGACTAAGATGCCTAAATATGACTTAGAAAGATTGTAAAACAATATCGACTACTTATCGATTAGGTTCAAAAGTGAACTGATAAGACAAGTCTTACCTCTTACAACACATTGGTTCACATTTTTGTTAAATACTTATAACTCAGTTTGGCAAATAAACCACTCATATCCTGAGGTCTATATCTCTTTCCTAGAGAGATACTCTCTCTCTCTTCTCTGAGAGTCATCTGGTAACTTGAAATCATGTTTCACTTGTCACCAAACAATATGTGATCAGTGCATCATTATTCAATTAATTCAACTAATAAATCAAATCTCATAATACAAATTTTAAATTAATAATAACATAATCATTCCCATGATTTCAATAAATGACATTCAATAACAACCATGTTTTTCCCTTGTCATTAACCTAAACATCACTACAAATTTACTTATGTCCAAGTAAAAAGTAAAAGTAGAGAAAGACAAAATTTGGGGATGTAACATTGGGGTTGCTTAATTCAAGTTCTCCAAATGCTTTAAGTATGTATAGATTTTCAATGTCTGAAGCACTATATCTATTATCTATTTCTCCCTCTATTTGTTTATCTATCTATCCTCCCTCTCTCCATCTCTAAAGCCTTTTCAAAAAGTCCATTTTGTGCATATCCTATAATCATGGAATTCCATGAGACCACATTTCTTTGAGATGTTATATCAAACATTTCATTTTCCTTGTCTATGCTTCCAAATTTTACATACATGTCTCACAGGGTTGTTGCAACTACAACATTTGACAAAATTCCCATATCCTTGATGTTTTGATGGATATCCATACTCTATTCCAAAAATCTCATTTTGATAGGGAAGATACTGGAAAAGGTTGAGGAATTTTACTTTACAATAGCAAATTGCATTTGCTTGAAAGTTTCTAAATCATTTTCAACAAATTCATTTTGTGCATATCCTGCAATCATGGAATTTCCATGAGACCACATTTCTTTGAGGCACTATGTCATGTGCCTTGTCTATGCTTCCACATTTTTCATTCATATTTCCTAGGGTAGTTGCAACTACAACATCTGACAAAATTCCCATATCCTTCATACTTTTATGGATGGCCATACCCTATTCCAAAGATCCCATTTTGGCACAGGTAGGAAGGATGCTAGAAAAGGTTGTGGAATTTGGCTTTACACCCACCAATTGCATTTTATTGAAAGTTTTTAAATCCTTTTCAAAAAATCCATTTTGTGGATATCTTGCAATCATTATATTCAATGAGATCACATCTCTTTGGGGCATTCTTCTGAATAGTTCATATGCCTTTTCTATGCTTCCAAATTTTGCATTCATGTCTCGTAGGGAAGTTGCAACTATAACATCAGACATAATTTACAAACCCTTGATGTTTTGATGGATGTCCATACCCTATTCCAAAGATCTCATTTTGGCACAAGTAGGGAGGGTACTAGAAAATGTTGTGGAATTTGGCTTTACACCCGCCAATTGCATTTACTTGAAAGTTTCTAAAGCCTTTTCAACAAATCCATGTTGTGCATATCGTACAATCATTGCATTCCCTGAGACTACAAGCCATGGAGGTATGCTTAGTATGTTGAACCTATTTGCATGTATGCTTAGTATGCTTAGTATGTGGGTATGCTTAGGAATTAGGAACAAATAGTAACACCATGATAAAATGAGCATGATTATCTATAGAGAGAGAGAGAGAGGTGGAGATTGAGAGATATAGAGAGAGGGATTCTTTATTCTTCACAAAATACAACTCCCTTGTATATGGGAGAGAGAAAGTCTATTTTCATGTAAGAATGATAATTGTAACTCCCACTATTGGCCTACAAACTGAAACTCTCTTACTCATTGCCATTCAACATTATTTTAAGTATCCCAAAGAATAATACTTAAATAATCTCTCAACCACATACATGGGCATCCAAGTACCCATTCATGAGATATTAAAGACACATAGAAAATGCATACAATTGTAAGGCTATACTACGTAATCCTAATAGTAAATAGATGAGGCCATTGCTTTAGACCTATAAAAAGTGTTTGAGACAAATATGTAGATATGTAATCGTATTTTGATTCCATGTGATTGTATCATGTTAAAATTACCTTCAAATGATTCCTTCAACTACATGCCCTACACACATAATTGAAATAATTTTAGGATGCATTGCCACTTATAAAAATAAAAATGTGTTGCAAAACAAGAGAAGAAAAGTTGTAGGATATGTAGTTTTTTGTTCTACATTACCATACATTATCTTTCTACTTAGAAAAATCATCCTAACTAATATGAATGTAAACTTGAATTCTGAAGTTTTTATATTAATTTTTTGTAAGTAACCAAATTAGGTTGATGGTGTTGCAAGACATAATTTTTTTATCAAAAGTTTATAAGAAAAAGATAGATAAATCATAAATTACAATGGACTTGTTTACATCTCTAGAATGGAGGTTAAATAAATGATTTTGAAGGTGTACATTGAGACAAAGAGTTATGTTGATAACTCTTAAGAATGTAGACTCTATGTTGGGATATCTCTCTAATGAATGGGGCTACACATCTTTGATTTTCATAATGAATAAGATCTTCCATAGAGCAATGATTTTTTTCAAAAAAGATATTAAAACATGCCACTAATCTCATAATACATTAGATACCAAAAAGCAGAATGCTCTTCTAATTTTCATTCATTATTATAGAGTCTACAAATGTACTATCTCTCAAGATTAAGTGTTGTGACTTTAGGCAAAGTTGATGAGAACATACTAATAAGTGGCCCAAAAGAAATTTCAAACCAAAACCAAGCCTAGTGTACTTGGAGGAATATTGTGTCCATTTTGTATATAGATATAGTGCTTCAATTGGTGTTGCATTCTTGCAAAATGCTCCTATAATTTTACTTCATAATTGTAGAGTCTATAAATACAATATCTCTTGACAAAGTGTTCTAACTGAAATAACATATCCATCTTCTATGCTTCAATTAGTGTTGCATTCTTATTGAAACTAGTTCTTCTCATTTGTCCAAATTAATTTTTTTGTAGGCTTTGCTGATCTAAAATCTTAGAATGCTTTTGCTCAACATAAACGTACATGGTCTATTACTAGTTATGCCAACTTAAAAAACTTAGGACTTTAAAAAACTTAAATTCCAACCCGCATGAATATGATCAAATCGAGGCCGCCACTAGTATTACAATCCATTTCATTACATGCATTAGAATTGCTTCAACAATTTGTAGATAATGACAGGAGGCGCTTCGTTGAATTGAGATAATCCTTTTGATTTAGGACTTACATGTATTCATTAAAAAATGCAGCTTTGATTCACTGCAGAGTGTTGCAGACAAAATTACTCATTTCTTTTGGTGATTCAGCCAGCCAATTAGTACTAACTAGTTGAAAAGTAGCTGTTAAAGATGAGTCTCAGACTTCACTGCCAGAGCTATCCAATACACTGGTGCTGCTGTTTGTTATGTTGGCAGCTGAATCTTCTGGCAATATTGTAAATGCGGAAGGGAGAAGCACCATGGAAGAAGGATCTTCTCCTCTCATTGCACGGGTAACTGCTCCAACATCTAAGGGCGAATATACTATTAGAGATCCAAATACATCTGTGCAACTCTCCTCTCCTGCAGTATCAAGGTTTCTGTATTGGATGCCTGCAAATTATAATTGAAATCATATGTTAAATACCATAAAACAAGTGAACTAGATGATTGCAGCAATGGTTCAGATACTTACTGTCACATGATAAAGAGAAATGCAGTTCCTAAAGTGTGGACCAGTTGCAATGTGCTTGATTTCTTTTATGGACTTTCCTTCCAAGGACACTTCCCACTTCACCAAAGAAATAAAACTCTTAAGTATTTGAATAAGAAGAGTAAACTAGAATAACAGGTAACATATAAATTACACGAAAAATGTGTGGCCAATGTACACGTATATCCTTAGATCTCATTTGTTTGTCTCTTAGAAAATCAAATAATATTTGTAGAGAAACATGAAGCCATAGTGAAGTTGCAGCACATATGATTAGCCCATTGTGTATGTTGCTCATTCTTCTAGTGATTATAACACTATCATAGAATTGACTCGCAGTTGAGTGGAACTTTGATGCACTTATATCTTGATAGAAGCAACTGAACATTCTCTGGGCTATTTTCATAATATTTCTCCCTTCATCTGCACAAGGCTATACATTAATTTCGTTTACTATTGCAGAAAAATTAACATCTCCTAAAATTAAGAAGTTGCTTCTACATAATTATAATGGACACTCACCTTCAATTTCACTGAAATTGAACATAAACAATCGCTGACATTTCCTTTCAAGTGCAGCCAACCATCTCTGTGCACTGAAGGCCGTATCAACGCCTCCTCCTTGGGTCTCACTATGCTCCACCCATGTTAGCTACCACAAAATCGTATAAGCAGAGTGACTTAGTAGTGAAATACATCCAAATAAAGGTAAGAAATTTTTTAGGTCGGCAAAAGAGTAGACACCAATCTAGGGATTTTTTACTCTAAACTAAACAGTAACCTTTTACCACTCTTCTACACCCACAAGTACCATCAACTCTGGAGAGGAAGGATCTATAAAGGAAAATAGATAGAAAAGATAGCATAGCCATTTTAGATTTGCTGTGCAAACCTTGGACTTTCCATTCTGAAGTTGTTGAATAATACGACCTGATGGACGTTTAGAATGCAGGGTGGAATTGTGCCAAGAGAAATCTACAACAGCCCACACTCCCTCACTCAGCTGGTGGCAATAGCGAAAGAAAATAATCTCTCTTGTGGTACCCAAAGGAGAGGGAAGTTGTAACTTAGCATGCATCTGCTAAACCAAAACTGAAAAAAAAAAAAGGAAAAAAAAATATTTGAGATCTCTCGTTTCAAATAAACTCATAAAACCCTAATTCTACATGGCCGCATACATACCAGCTGAAGTAATCTGCCTCTGTCAGGTGGTGAGAGCCCTGGCGGTATGATCTGGAGGATCTTGGCTGTTGTAACTATGCAGGGAAACATCTCCATCCATTTGTTCTGTTAAGACAGTGGACACTCTTATAATTATTATTTCTCAATGACATGGGTCTGTAGATTATTTTAAATAATAATTACTAAAATCCATCTTTGAAAGCCAGATGATAACAATAATATAAAATATTAGACAGCTAAAACAATAAAACCAAATCATTAGGGTTGCCCCATTTTTTTCTCCTATCAATCGGCTCTCAACCAGTACCTAACTATCTTTAAAGAAAATGATGAATAAGAAAGCCGTCATAATGCATACCACGTCCATGATGTTGATGTTTTAGCTTCTGTCGGATCCTTCTACAGGCCGACCAATGAACATTGCAATGAGGCCAACCACTTGTGAAAGGGTGCGTCCTCACATATACATATATATATACAAGGTCTTTGCTCTCTCAAAACATGACAATTCAATTACAAGCTTAATTCAGAAAGCAGTTCAGATTTCTAAGGCAGAGCAGACTTCTAAAGCAGAGTAGATTTCTAAGGAGCAGATCAAGTTATTTCTCAAGTGTGGACTTATTCATTGTGCTTCAAGAAGTGAAGCCATACCTATAGGCCTTGGATTTGGCCATTGTAAAGCAGATTGCTGTTCTTATCATTCAATATATAAGAGATATATTGTTGCTGGGTTTTTCCCCTCAAGTTGGAGGGTTTTCCCAGGGTATCTTGTTGTGTTCATTGTTCATTGTGTTGCATTTTCTGATTGTTTTAAATCTGATTATAAAACTAACATGGTATCAGAGCGGGTTTGAAGAAGATCGTGATCAGATTTGTCACTACAGCAATACTCTCTATTTATCCCTATTTAGTCAAGATGGTGAACGGTCTTAAAATTGAGGATAGACTCGAAGGAGCATCCAACTTCACAGCATGGAGATTTAGAATCATGCTCACCTTGGAAGAAAATGACTTGGCTGAATTTGTGGAAACCAAAGTTCCCGAACCTTCGGAGGAAGAAGAGAAGTTGCAATGGAAAAAGAAAGACATCAAGGCGAAGAAGATTTTGGTTGACTCCGTTAAAGATCATATTGTTCCGATTGTCTCCAAGTTGAAGACAACAAGGGACATGTTCAAAACCTTGGAGGAGATGTACGAAATCAACAACACCAGCCAGGCTCTTGCACTAAAGCAACAACTACATCATGTGAAAATGTTGAAAGGAGAAACGGTTATTTCTTACTTCATGAGGATTTCAGAATTGAGAAATCAGCTCTCTTCAATTGGTCATGTGGTTGATGACAAAGACTTGACCATGCTTGCTCTCAATGGTCTTCCTTCATCATGGGAATCCTACATTCAAGGAATCAGTGCAAGATCGAAGCTTCCCAAGTTTGATCGATTGAGGATAGATTGCATTCAAGAGGAGTCTAGATTGGCCTCTAGAGGAATTGGTCAAAGCTCTACAAATGAAGACATTCATGTCCTTGCCTCTCAAGCATCTAAGAAGAAAGGCAACAATGGGAAGAAAGGATTCTTCAAGAGGAATAGAGATAATGGAACTGATGATGCTCCTGCATTCAAGAAGAAGAGGGACCTCTCCAAAATCCAATGCTTTAGGTGTGACAATTATGGTCACATTGCCAAGTATTGTCCATCCAGGCCTAAGCATCAGGCCACCATTGTAGATGTTGATGATGCCTCTCTTTAGAAGGACTCAAGTGAATACTTGTTCTATTCGGCATTGTCAAGCAATGTACCTACCGACACTAACACTTGGCTAATTGATAGTGGTGCATCTCGGCACATCACTGGTTTTAAGGAGCATTTATCAAACTTGGTGGAGGGAAATTCTAGTGAACAAGTCATCATTGGAGATGATGCTAGCTATTCAGTGAAAGGGATTGGGATCTCTAATCTCCACTTGGATTCTGGCATTACCCTAAAGTTAAGTGACATTCTCTATGTTCCAGGCATCAAACAAAATCTAGTTTCTATTTCTGCCTTGGAAGACAAGGGATACCAAGTTGCCTTCTCTGAAGGCAAAGTTCTTGTGTGGGTAAAGAATTCCAACTTCAAGACTGCTCGAGTAATTGGAGTTAGACATGAGAGCCTCTATAGGCTTCTCACTTGTCCACTTCAAGCATTAGTACATGATTCTTCAAGCTTGTGTGACCTTTGGCATCGAAGATTGGCTCACCTACACTTTCGGGCTCTACCTTTCATGGAGAAGATGGTCACGGGTCTTCCAAAATTCAATCAGGAGCATGAAGGTACCTGCAAAGGTTGTGCCATGGGTAAGAATACTAAAAGTCCATTTCATAGTAGAGAAAGTAGATCTAAATGTATTCTAGATCTCATTCATTCTGATTTATGTGGTCCAATGTCTGTTGCTTCCTTGAGTGGTTTCTTGTATTACATTATTTTGATTGATGACCACTCTAGAAAGACTTGGATTTATTTCTTGAAATCTAAAGAATCTAAAGAAGTACTTGAGAGGTTCAAAGAGTTTAAAGCTCAGGTAGAGAACTTATCCGGGAAGAGGATCAAAGTTTTGAGATCCGACAACGAAGGGGAGTACACCTCTGAAGAATTTTGTAACTTTTGCATTGAAGCAGGGATTAAAAGGGAGTTTTGTGTCCCTTACAACCCTCAACAGAATGGTGTTGCAGAAAGGAAGAACAGATCTATTGTGGAAGCTGCCAAAGCTATGATTCATGACCAAGATCTACAAACCTTGCTTTGGGCTGAAGCATCTAGGACAGCTATTTATGTTCAGAATAGAAGCCCTCACCGCATTTTAGAGAACATGACTCCTGAAGAAGCTTTCACACGGATGAAGCCGGAAGTAAGTCATTTGAGGATCTTTGGTTGTCCAGTGTATGTTCATATACCAAAAGATAAAAGGACAAAGTTGGATCCATATGGGAAGAAGGGAATATTTGTAGGCTACAGTGAGACTTCAAAAGCCTATAGAATTTACATTCCAGGACAGAAGTTGATTGAGACCAGCAGGGATGTTACATTTGAGGAGGATGTTGCATTCAAAAGATCTAAGAGCATTCATATGGAGATAGATAATGAAGACCAAGAGTCTCCTCAGTATATGGAAGTTGCCCATACTCCTGAGATTCAGAGGGGGGTTTTTGATTCAAAAGAAGATGATGATCCAGTTGAGCCTTTGGAACCAACTGATGGACCTAGTGATATTGTTGTAGTATGAAAAAGGCCTCGGTGGACTCAAGAAATCATGCAAGAGGCGGGAAAATATGCAGCTCCCCGAAGATCTCTTAGAGAAAACAAGAGACCTCATAAGTTCTCAGATTATGTGTTATTAATGAGTCAAATTATTGAGTCTGAGCCTTCTAGTGTTGAGGAAGCTACTAGTCAGCAAGTATGGAGAGATGCTATGGCTGAAGAGTATCAATCCATCCTCAAGAATGATGTTTGGGATATCGTACCTAGACCTGAAGGAAAATCTGTTGTTTCTTCTAAGTGGCTTTTCAAGATCAAGCATGCGGCTGATGGAAGCATTGAGAAGTACAAGGCTAGATTTGTGGCTAGAGGATTCTCTCAGAAAGAGGGAGTAGATTATGAGGAAACCTTTGCTCCAGTTGCTCATTATACATCTGTCAGAACCATCATTGCTATTGCAGCATTTAAAGGATGGAAAATACACCAAATGGATGTGAAGACAGCATTTCTAAATGGTGTGATCGAGGAAGAAGTATATATTGAGCAACCTGATGGCTTTGAGGTTCATGGGAAGGAGTCTCATGTTTGCAAGCTGAAGAAAGCTTTGTACGGCCTTAAGCAGGCTCCTTGTGCTTGGTACGAAAGAATTGATCGATACATGATGAGCTTGGGTTTCTCCAAGAATGATGCTGATTCAAACCTATACTTCAAGGTAATTGATGGCGAAGCATTAATCTTGGTTCTCTATGTTGATGATCTACTTATTACTGGAGAAGATCACCTCATTTTCAAATGTAAGGAGGAGTTAGCTTCAGAATTTGAAATGAAGGATCTTGGTCTCTTACATTACTTCCTTGGTTTAGAAGTATGGCAGAAACCAGATGAGATCATTCTAAGTCAAGGGAAGTATACTATTGACATCTTGAAGAGATTTGGTATGATGGATTGCAAACCGATGTCTACACCGATGGAGACAAATTTGTTGAAGTTAAAAGAGGCTGCAACTAGTTCAGATCTGGTGGATCCTAGCATGTATAGACAAATGATTGGATCATTGATGTATCTAGTTAATACTAGACCAGATATTTGCTATGCAGTGAGTGCACTTAGTCAGTTCATGTGTGAACCAAGGCAAATACATCTAGTCGCAGTGAAGCATATCCTAAGATACTTGCGTGGCACAGTTGGGTATGGCTTGAGATATTCTTCTGGTGTAGACTTGAAGCTGCATGGATATACTGATTCTGATTGGGCAGGATGTGTCACTGATCGGAAGAGCACCTCTGGATGTTGCTTTAGTTTGGGATCTACTATGATTTCCTGGTGCAGCAGGAAGCAGTCATCTGTAGCATTGAATACAATAGAGGCAGAGTATATTGCAGCTTGTATGGCAGCTCGAGAAGCAGTATGGCTTCGTAAGCTCCTTGTAGGATTGTTTGGACAATCAATGGAGCCTACTATCATTCATTGTGATAACCAGAGCTGTGTGAAGCTTTCTGTCAATCCAGTGTTTCATGATAGAACCAAGCATGTTGAGATCAAATACCATTATATCAGAGATATGGTAGTGAGGAAAGCTATAGAGTTGAGGTATATCAATACTGATGAGTAGACGACAGACATTCTCACCAAGCCTCTCTCCAAGTTAAAGTTTGTGTACTTTCGAGATAAGCTTGGTATAGTGGAGAATACAGCCTTAACTGAGAAAGAGTCTCAGTATCAGTGATCCCTTGATAATGAGTTCTTCTCTGTGAGAGAAATTCGAGGTGAAATCCCTTGATAACGAGTTCTTCTCTGTGAGAGAAGTTTGAGGTGAAATCCCTTGATAACGAGTTCTTCTCTGTGAGAGATGTTCGAGGTGAAATCCCTTGATAACGAGTTCTTCTCTGTGAGAGAAGATCGAGGTGAAATCCCTTGATAACGAGTTCTTCTCTATGAGAGAAGATCGAGGTGAAATCCCTTGATAACGAGTTCTTCTCTATGAGAGAAGTTCGAGGTGAAATCCCTTGATAACGAGTTCTTCTCTGTGAGAGAAGTTCGAGGTGAAATCCCTTGATAACGAGTTCTTCTCTGTGAGAGAAGTTTGAGGTGAAATCCCTTGATTCCACCCTCTGGGAAAGCCATAGTGAATGTCATCCATTGTGGTTGACATCACGATGAGGTGATATGTCTCATGCAGCTGGAAGTATCCTCCCTAGCTAAGAGGGAGTGTTGATGTTTTAGCTTCTGTCGGATCCTTCTATAGGCCGACCAATGAACATTGCAATGAGGTCAACCACTTGTGAAAGGGTGCGTCCTCACATATACATATATATATACAAGGTCTTTGCTCTCTCAAAACATGACAATTCAATTACAAGCTTAATTCAGAAAGCAGTTCAGATTTCTAAGGCAGAGCAGACTTCTAAAGCAGAGCAGATTTCTAAGGAGCAGATCAAGTTATTTCTCAAGTGTGGACTTATTCATTGTGCTTCAAGAAGTGAAGCCATACCTATAGGCCTTGGATTTGGCCATTGTAAAGCAGATTGCTGTTCTTATCATTCAATATATAAGAGATATATTGTTGCTGGGTTTTTCCCCTCAAGTTGGAGGGTTTTCCCAGGGTATCTTGTTGTGTTCATTGTTCATTGTGTTGCATTTTCTGATTGTTTTAAATCTGATTATAAAACTAACACATGAAGGCTTCGACCAGTTCGACTCCCGCCATTTTAACAGTGGTGACTTCTGTGTGAAACTTGTCCTTGTGTTTCAGGTGCATGGCAAAAGGAGATGATCTGTCTCTTAACCTAAAAAGATCTTTTGTGGGCATCGTGGAGCAAAGTTTGCGTCCATGGGTGCCATTTGAATGACGTCCTCGACAGCATGCACGGCAGCTTCTGATGCCCAGGTTTCGTCCATCGCCTCCAACTCCTCCACTGATCTTCCAGTAGCTCACAAAACAATGGTTGAAACCCTCTTGATCTGCATCAACGAAAAATCCTCTATTAAGGTTTAGAAAACAAAACAAAAAAATAACAACTTTCGTACATAAAATCCCTAATGACAATCGTACCTCCTCCTTTAACCTAGAGTTCTCCGAAGTTAGAGTTTGGTCTTCAATTCTAAGCATTTGGTTCTCTGCACGAAGGTTGGTAACTTCTGAACGTTCCTTGAGAACCTACACAGCAACAGAAATAAACCTGCTTAAACTACAAACTAGCCATTGCAGTCAGACACCCAAAAAAAATGAAATAAATAGAAAGAAGATCTAACCTTCATTTGGGAACGCCGATTTTGGAACCAATGTAGGAACTTGATGGGCGGAAGACTGTCACAACTCAATTTACTTTTGCATTCTAAATTTGAAAATTAAACATAAATGTATACTCATTTAAAAATACAAATAATAAACAATTTAACAATGGACTCCACTGAAAAGTTGATGATAAGATTTGCAAATCCACTAAAAAGTGGAGGATGCATTTGCAAATCCACTTTCCAATTATTATCATTAAAAAAAAAGAGTGGAGGATGCATTATCATTAAAAAAAAAAAGAGTGGAGGATGCATTATAGATTTGCAAATCCATTTTCCACTTGCATTTTTATGGCAACTTAAAAAAATGGAGAGGTGATGGAGAATGGACTTTTCTATAATTTGCCTAGAATTGTGAGGAAGAGAAGCACTCATCTTTGGTTTGGAAGTGTGGGAGAAATCTGTAAGAATTCTCCTCTCCATCTTTTGTTCTTTTCTTTTGAAAATTTTGGTTGTTAATAAATTTATTTTAGTTCAATTTTAAGTTTAAGTTCATGGAATGTCTTACAATAATTGTATAATTTCCGTTTGAGAGATATGGTGCATAAACATTGTAAAATTTAATTTCAATTTGAAATCATTCAAGAGAAAAAAGGCGTATAAGTGGTGTGAAGGCTTGTCTTGTAGAAACCCCCTTCCGTTATGCTTGGATAGACATCCATACCCTGTTCTAAGTGCCATTTTGGGCACAGTACACTACCCAAGGTTTTTGGTTTTACGCACTGCCAGTTGCATTTGTTTAAAAGTTTTTGAAGCCTTCCCACAAATCCATTTTGTGCACACCCTGCAATCACTACATTCCATGAGGTGACACTTCTTAGAAGGATTTTGTCAAACAATTCACGCTCCTGATCTGTTCTTCCTCATTTTACAAACACGTCTACCATAGTATTTTCAACTAATGCATTTTGTCATTCCATGAGTCGACCTCTTTGTGAGGGATTCTTTTAAACAATTCATGTGCTTGCTCTACATTTACACAGTTTATATACATGTCTATGAGTGTAATTTCAATGAAAACATCTGACCAAAATTCATTTTTAATTATGCTTTGTTAGAAATCCATACCCTGCTCCAAAATTCCCATGCTGACTAGGTAGGAGGACGCTAGTAAAGGCTGTAGAATTTGACTTTACCTTTGCCAGACATCCATGAGATGACATCCATTTGAGGCATTATGTCAAACAGTTCGCATGCCTTTCCTATGCTTCCTCATTTGTATATTTGTCTACCAAAGAAATTCCAACTATAATTCGGCTTACCCTGTTTAAAAGAACTCCCATTTTGACATATGCAGGGAGGATGCTAGCAAAAGTTGCGGAGTTTGGTTTTACACCTGCCAATTTCATTTTCTTGAAAGTTTTGATTTTAAAGCCTTTTCATCAAATCCGTTCTGTGCACATCCTGCATTCATTGCAAGAAAACTTTTCTTTGAGGCATTTTGTCAAACAGTTCACATTCCTTGACTGTGTTTCCTCATTTTGCAGAGTTTTTCCAACTATAATTCCCGACAAAAAAACCCCCCCTGTTCTGCTTTGGTGGATGCCCTTACCCTATTAGGAAGCTTCCCATAAATTAGGGATTTCATTGTATCATTACTACCGTTGAAAATAGTTAGATGATGTAAATATTTAATGGGCATTGTAATATATGAAATGTTAAAATATAACACAATTATATTCTTTAGAAAGAATTTTATGAACTGGATATAAATGTAAATGTCTACTAAATCAAGATCATAATGTAAATACTGTTCTCAGATAAAGTCTTAATACTTAAAATCCCTAAAATAAATGATTATACATTTCAATCTAAGGAAAAATCATATAAAATGGTCAATTTATACTTGGTAGTGCCACGAATAGTAATATAAAGGTTGGAGATTCTTAAAATATGTGTATAGGTACTTTATGGATTTTGATATTTGATCAATTGTACCCTATTGCACAATATTAATAATAAAACCAATAATAGTGTTACACACTTCAATCCTAACTATTTCAATAGATATTGGAATTTGATTATGTATTATGACAAAGTGGAGGATAGAGCTGTTGCAAGTATGAGGTGAGCCCGTGTTGTCATTGATGTCAACATACTCATATTGCATTGACAAGAAGGATTGGATGAGCTGTGTGCTGAGGATATTGAGAAAATTAGCCTCAGTCAGGAACAGTGAAGAACAGTGATGAGAAGAAGGCAAATGTACTAAATAGGATGAGAACCGAAGGATACGGATTAAAGGGTTTGTAGATATGAGTCTTGAGATGCTTCAGTTAAGATTTCAGAGGTCCGCATGAAGATCTGAAGGAGTTGTGGCTGTCGGTGTAGAACCGGTTCCGGCAAGTATTCAGAGGTGACAGAGGATCACAAAAAGGTCCGGTGAGGTCCGGAACTGTATAATCCTAATCTGCGGATTGGAAGGAGTCTTTGGGATGTCCTTGTGATGTGCCATCTCAAGTTGTGTATGATTTGGAGGTCCGGAAGTACCTCTTGCATTATGACAGTGGCGACAGACAGTGTTCTTGAAGTTCCGGATGAGGAAGACAAGAGATTCCAGTAAGTAGAGGAAGTGCGGATGTATCCTGGTCATTCAGGCAGGCTTGTGAAGGTTCTTGGATCATGTTGAGGTTGTGTTGTTGGTCCGCATTGATAGTAGAGCCTAGAATTGAAGATATTCTTCCGGATGAAGTTCTTGCTCTGTTTAGCCGACCGGATGAGTTGTTCATCCTGCGAATGTTCTTGTGGTGGCCGACCGGATGTGTTATTCATCTTGCGGATACTCTTATGGTTGTTTGCCGACTTAGATGTTTGTTCCTAAGTCAATGTCTTGTATAAATAACGGTTTGTGAGTTCATTTCAAAGTGTGGATTGTGTGGATGAGAGTGGGATAGCGAAGAGAGGTGTGAAAGACAGAGCAGAGGTTTTGGGCTTAAATGGAACTGATCCGGACATAGTAGAGATGTCATTCTCCAGTTCAAGATTGTGATTCTTATCACTTTGTAGATAGTGTGTCTCCTTGTAGGCAGTGGGCCTCTTTGTGAGCAGTGTGCTCGGGCAGTGAGCCCTAATTGGCATGTGCCATTCATTCTTCTTTATTCTTCTAACAGAGAATACTTCTTGGGTTAATCACCCCATGGTTTTTCCCTTAACCAGGTTTTCCACGTCAAAATCTTGGTGTTCAATGTGTTGATGTTCATCTGCTCTGAGTTTATGCATTATGCTTTCATAGATGGTTAATTGATATGCTGTTAACTAACAAAGAACAATCAAGTGTTTAAAGTAAGAGCAAGTTTTATACAACTGATTCACCCCCCCTCTCAGTTGTATGCCTTAAATCCAACAATTGGTATCAGAGCCAAGTTCCTCTGAAAGGAGCTTAACTGCTTGAGGAGATCCAGGATGTCGTCATACAAGAAGGATAGTCCGAAGTTCGATGGAACCAACTTCACTCTCTAGAAAGGTCGCATGAAGTGTCACTTGGAATGTATGGGAAAAGCATACTTGGCTATGGTCTCAAAACCATATGTACCTCCACAAGGTGGTCCGACAACTCTGAATGAAATCACAGATGCTGAAAATAATCTGCGGACCAAGGAAGCCCTACTAAGCACATTGAATGATTCAGATCTCTCAAATGTTATTGACCTACCAACTGCATATGAGATCCTGACTAAACTGGAACTTCTGTATGAAGGAGATGAGTTTGTCAAAAGTGCAAGGTTGCAAAGTCTGAAAGGGAAATTTGGAAGATTGAAGATGAGAGATGATG
Organism: Cunninghamia lanceolata; assembly: GCA_027924645.1. Lineage (NCBI taxonomy): Eukaryota > Viridiplantae > Streptophyta > Pinopsida > Cupressales > Cupressaceae > Cunninghamia > Cunninghamia lanceolata. Next base: position 3,592,802 of record BSBN01000665.1, read on the forward strand.
AAAACATCACTACATTTATGCCAAGAGTGAATGAGCTAGTATGTGGAATTAGAAATGCTGGTGGAACTCTAGATGAAAATGAGATTGTCTGCAAAATCCTAAGATCCCTTCCTGCTGCCTACAAAATCAAGGTTGCTGCCATTGATGAATTCAGAGCCCACACAACTGTCACAAGAGAACAACTGGCTGGCAAACTAGCTGCATTTGAAATGACCAAGTTTGGAGATGATCCTCCCAAGACTGAATCTGCTTTCAAAGCCAGTGCCTATGTGAAAGGCAAACAGAGATTTGATCTGGGAGAAAACTCATCAAGGAAAATGTCATGGTATGATCAAGCAAGAAGAGATATGGAAGAAGAAGAAGCAGAAACAGCTCAACTTGAAGCCCTCATTGCAAAGAGACTGCCAAGAGGATCTGGTAAGTATGAAGGAAAACTACCCTTTAAGTGTTTCAACTGCAATAAGATTGGTCATTTTGCTTCAAGATGTCTGGAAAGATCTGCAAGGTCTAATACTAACAGACAAAGGTTTCAAAAGAATTGCTATTATGTTCATGAAGAAGATGACAATGAAGGAGTAACAGATGATGAATCAGAACTAGGAAGCAAATCCAGAAATGAGTGGGTGTTTATTGCCATCAAGGAAGAAGATTCAATACTCTCTGAATCTGTCAATCACAAAGTTGTTGAAAAAGCTTTGGCTGCTCAAGTGGAAGAAAAGGATGATTGGGTTATTGATAGTGGATGTTCTCACCATATGACTGGTGACAAGAATAAGTTCTTGAATTTGGAAAGGTATGAAGGAGGAATGGTAAAGTTTGGTGACAATTCTGCTGGCAGAATCAGAGGCAGGGGAACTATTTCCTTTGATGGAAAGAGCAAAACAGGTAACGTACTAAATGTTGAAGGATTGAAGCACAATCTTCTTAGTGTTGGTCAGTTAGTGGACAAAGGCTATGATCTCCAGTTCAAGAATGGAAAATGCAGAATCTTTACAAGCTCCGAAACTGAAATTGCATCCGGTACTCAGACAAAAGGTAATATCTTTCATCTGGTTGGTTCAAATAAAAGTTGTTTGTTTGTTCAAATTGATCAGAGTTGGTTATGGCATAGAAGAATGTGTCATGTAAATTTTGATAACATCATCAAGATAAGCAATACTCAGGCTGTGAGAGATCTTCCAAAATTGATGAAACCTACAAATAGTTTGTGCAAAGAATGTCAGCTAGGTAAACAAAGCAGAGTCTCTTTCAAAAGCCAAGATCAGTCTTCTACCGGATTGTTGGAATTAGTACATACTAATCTCTGTGGTCCGACAAGAATCAAGAGTCTGCAAGGTGATAGATATTTCATGTTGTTAATTGATGATCATTCTCGGATGATGTGGGTTACCTTTCTAAAAGAAAAATCAGAAGCATTTGAGAAGTTCAAAATCTTCAAAGCTTTGGTAGAGAATCAAACCGGATTGAAACTAAAGTGTCTAAGGTCTGATAGAGGTGGTGAATTTACATTTGGTGAGTTCATTGACTTTTGTGAGAAGCAGGGTATAAGGAGACAGTTGTCTGCTCCTAGGACTCCACAGCAGAATGGAGTAGTTGAGAGAAAGAACCGGACCATCCAGGAAGTTGCCAGGACAATGATGTTGGAAGCAAATATTCCTCAAATGTTTTGGAAAGAAGCTATTAGCACTGCAGTCTACACTCTCAATCGAGTTCAAATCAGAAACAACACCGGTAAGACCCCCTATGGACTCTGGTTTGGCATCACTCCTACTGTGAAATATTTCAGAGTATTTGGTAGCAAGTGTTATATTAAAAGAGATGAAGATCTAGGAAAGTTTGATGCTAGAACTGATGAAGGAATTTTCTTGGGTTACTCCACTCAAAGCAAAGCATACCGGTGTTACAATAAGAGATTGAGGAAGATGATAGAAAGCACCAATGTGAAAGTTGATGAAGGAATTGAGAAGCCTTCAAGATTTTATGAGTTTGATGAAGATGACCAAGACAGTGTTCAAGGAACTCAATCCTCTCTGGTAAGACAGAGTCAGCCTGATCCGGTAAATCAGGAAGAAGAAATAGGTTTGAATGAGCCTGATCAAGAAGCAGCAGTGCAGGATACTCCCAAAATTCCAAGGTATGTAAGACTGAACCACTCTGAAGATCAGATCATAGGTGACAGAAGCAAAGGTGTGCAAACTAGAAGGAATGTTGCTCAAAATCAGGATGAATGTTGTCTGATTTCAAAGATTAAACCTAAAACAATAAATGAAGCCTGCAATGATGAAAACTGGACCAAAGCAATGGAAGATGAATTGATGCAAATTGAGAAAAATCATACTTGGGATCTTGTTCCCAGACCTAGAGATAGGAATGTAATTGGAACCAACTGGGTCTTCCAGAACAAACTAAATGAAGCTGGTGAAGTAATCAGAAACAAAGCTAGATTGGTCTGCAAAGGGTACTCTCAAATAGAAGGAATTGACTTTGAAGAGACTTTTACTCCGGTGGCAAGAATTGAAGTAGTCAGATTACTTCTTGCATTTGCTGCCTTCAAAGACTTCAAGGTATATCAGATGGATGTCAAGTCTGCTTTCCTAAATGGTGATCTGGAAGAAGAAGTTTACATTGAACAACTGGATGGATTTCAATTGTCTGATAATGATGATATGGTCTGCAAGTTGAAGAAAGTTTTGTATGGATTGAAGCAAGCCCTAAGAGCATGGTATGAAAGGTTGGATAAGCATCTTGTGCAGATTGGATTCAACAAAGGTACTGCTGACAGTAACTTATATTTCAAAATTGATCATGAAAACATTTTGATTGTTGAAGTGTTTGTGGATGATATCATTTTTGGAGGAAGAGATAGTATGTGCAAAACTTTTGAAAATTAGATGAAAAGTGAGTTTGAAATGTCTATGCTTGGTGAAATGAATTTCTTCTTGGGTCCGCAAATTACTCAAACAAAAGAAGGGATCTTCATTTCTCAGACCAAATATGTGAAAGAATTGTTAAGGAAATTTGGTATGGAAGACTCAAAGCCAATGAACACTCCTATGGCAACCGGATGTAAGTTAAGCAAAGATGATGATTCTCCAAAGGCAGATCAGACAAATTATAGATCAATGATTGGTGGATTGTTGTATCTCACTCAAACTAGACCAGATATAATGCAGGCTGTTGGTCTTCTGGCAAGATTCCAGGCTGATCCTAGAGAATCTCATGTTATGGCAATCAAAAGAATTTTTAGGTACTTGAAAGGAACAGTTGAGTATGGTCTATGGTACCCTAGAGATCCGGATTTCTCTCTTCATGCTTACACAGATGCAGATTGGGCAGGAGATGTGGATGACCGGAAGAGCACTAGTGGTGGAGCATTCTTTTTGGGGAAGAGATTGGTTTCTTGGCTAAGCAAGAAACAAGATGCAATATCTCTGTCTACAACTGAAGCAGAATACATTGCAGCAGCAGGTAGTTGCACTCAAATCTTATGGATGAAGCAGATGCTAAGAGACATTAAAGTTGAATATGAGGAGCCTATCACAATTTTCTGTGATAATTCAAGTGCAATTAATATTTCTAAGAATCCGGTATTGCATTCTAAGACTAAGCACATATCTATCAAGTTTCACTTTTTGAGAGAACAAGTGAACAAGGAAGAAGTCAGATTGGAGTATGTTCCCTCAAAGGATCAGATTGCAGATATCTTTACTAAACCTCTTCCCAAGGACTCTTTTGAATATCTCCGGGATAAGTTAGGGGTCATGGCCCCTCCGGTGATGAACTAGGATGCACTGATGTGCATCAGTCCGGTGGATATCACAGTCATATCTTGTGATTCGGATTGATGATGGGGAGCTGCAACTAAGGGGGAGCAGCTGGTATGATTCTGATGTATGAGAATTGCAAGTATGAGCCCTTTGCCATTGATGTCAAAGGGGGAGAGAAGACATGTGAAAAACAAGTGGTTGATGATCAAAGGGGGAGCAGTAAAGGAAGAGAAGACATGTGAAAAGTTGTTGATAGGGGGAGCTGTGACAGAAAGGAGAAGTTCTTGTCTTGATGGTTTTTCACATCATATGTTGCCATTAATGACAAAGGGGGAGATTGTTGCAAGTATGAGGTGAGCCAGTGTTGTCATTGATGTCAACATACTCATATTGCATTGACAAGAAGGATTGGATGAGCTGTGTGCTGAGGATATTGAGAAAATTAGCCTCAGTCAGGAACAGTGAAGAACAATGATGAGAAGAAGGCAAATGTACTGTATAGGATGAGAACCGGAGGATGCGGATTAAAGGGTTTGTAGATATGAGTCTTGAGATGCTTCAGTTAAGATTTCAGAGGTCCGCATGAAGATCTGAAGGAGTTGTGGCTGTCGGTGTAGAACCGGTTCCGGCAAGTATTCAAAGGTGACAGAGGATCACAAAAAGGTCTAGTGAGGTCCGGAACTGTATAATCCTAATCTGCGGATTGGAAGGAGTCTTTGGGATGTCCTTGTGATGTGCCATCTCAAGTTGTGTATGATTTGGAGGTCCGGAAGTACCTCTTGCATTATGACAGTGGCGACAGACAGTGTTCTTGAAGTTCTGGATGAGGAAGACAAGAGATTCCAGTAAGTAGAGGAAGTGCAGATGTATCCTGGTCATTCAGGCAGGCTTGTGAAGGTTCTTGGATCATGTTGAGGTTGTGTTGTTGGTCCGCATTGATAGTAGAGCCCGGAATTGAAGATATTCTTCCGGATGAAGTTCTTGCTCTGTTTAGCCGACCGGATGAGTTGTTCATCCTGCGAATGTTCTTGTGGTGGCCGACCGGATGTGTTATTCATCTTGCGGATACTCTTATTGTTGTTTGCCGACTTAGATGTTTGTTCCTAAGTCGATGTCTTGTATAAATAACGGTTTGTGAGTTCATTTCGAAGTGTGGATTGTGTGGATGAGAGTGGGATAGCGAAGAGAGGTGTGAAAGACAGAGCAGAGGTTTTGGGCTTAAATGGAACTAATTCAGACATAGTAGAGATGTCATTCTCCAGTTCAAGATTGTGATTCTTATCACTTTGTAGATAGTGTGTCTCCTTGTAGGCAGTGGGCCTCTTTGTGAGCAGTGTGCTCGGGCAGTGAGCCCTAATTGGCATGTGCCATTCATTCTTCTTTATTCTTCTAACAGAGAATAATTCTTGGGTTAATCACCCCGTGGTTTTTCCCTTAATCGGGTTTTCCATGTCAAAATCTTGGTGTTCAATGTGTTGATGTTCATCTGCTCTGAGTTTATGCATTATGCTTTCATAGATGGTTAATTGATATGCTGTTAACTAACAAAGAACAATCAAGTGTTTAAAGTAAGAGCAAGTTTTATACAACTGATTCACCCCCCCCTCTCAGTTGTATGCCTTAAATCCAACAAGAGCCCCGATATATGAGTTTATGTTTCCTTGGATAACAATGGAAGAAGTATAATGTTTAATAAGAATATCTTTATGACCAATAATGAACTAATTTCCTTGAGGAATAGACTTCAACATAAAGGGTTGGGTCAAACATTTAGTAGAAGCCTATAGTGATGAACCAAAGATGGATTGCAATAATTCTTTAAACAATTGTTAATCTTAAACGCTTTAGAAAGAACAAACGAAAACCTAATGATTTGAAACAATTTCCCTTATCTCAAAATATGATCGAAGAATCCTCATTTGACCTAGAAGTCAACATTATTTACCATGGTTAGGAATTGTTAATTCTCAACTAAAGAAGTTGAGTTAAATTCATGTTGGATAACTTATCCTGTTATGATTACAAGCCTTAATTTAGATTTAATTGTACATATACGATTGAAATAATTATGCAATGAAATGATCTAGTATCCTACTCTTAGAACAAAGATTAATTTGATATGTGACTATAAATCATTTTTTTACCTTGAATAAAGTTCACTTGAGGCACAACAAACTAATTATCATATCACCCTGAAAACAAAATGATTAAGTATCTTATTTAATTTATGTTTGTGATTAATGTATGTGAATTAGTATCTTCTAAAATTATGTTTACAATTGTTTGAATGTCGTTACCTTACTCTTCCTTATGTATTGATAAATGGATCAAAACATCTAGCCATTTTCTTTACAGGCAAGCAAAGAAGTTTAATTTTTCTCATAAGCTATCATATTAATTTTCTTTTCATCTAGATAGGTAAACCTTGTAAATAAATGTCCAAACTCAAACATTCATAGTATTCGGCATTTACGATACCTCTGGGTCACATTTACGGGTAATGTCGTCGCACTGAACCAAGTACCTTGCGCCTAACATAGCTGCAACAATGACGTCTGGGCACCATCCCTTTAAATCATCGAGGAGTAATAATGAACATATCTAAGTTAAATCTGTAGGAAGGGAAAATCTCCTCAGATACCTCACTAAAAAGATTAAGAAAAAGAAAAATGTGAGACTATCAAAAAATTATTGTAGGATGATCAACGGGAAGACCTCATTGGGAAATATGCGTGTTAGGTAAATTATTCACACTTCAAAACTTAAATGCCAAACACTCCCGGGAGGTGCGTTTGCAAAATAGTTCCTTAGGAATTCTATCCATTGTATCACTCGAGTGGATGGCAATCAGCGAAGAGTTGTGTCCCACTCACAGCTACATTAAACATAGTGTAAGACAGAACTACATGTTCGCATTCGTCGTGTAGATCGCATCTGTAGAGGGCCTTGATCCCATTGATATAGGGTATGTAGGCAGTCTGGACGGTGAAGGATGCCCCCAGTACTCAGGTCCCTCAGATATAGGGTAACTCTTTAATAATCAACTTCATAATCTCGATCTTTAGTTTAAAGGTTAACTAGGTAACTTAAGAACTCTCCTAGTACTCAGAAGAATCCCCGGGGTGGATTACTTGTACCTGGCATTGCCGTAAACTAAGGTGAGTACAAGTTGATGTTAGGTGTTCCATGGTCGACATCCTTAGTACAGTGTTTGGGCAGACTGTGGTCCCCAAGAAGTGACTCATGAACCTATATTTGTCCCGAGGGAGTCAGAAGTCTCTAGCCAGAGCATAATGATTCCTGTCCTCTTTAGCTCATTAGGCTGTTATGTTTATGTATCCTGGATTGGATAGAGTATTGGTCCATTTGACCCACTAGGCCTTTTGGCCACTGTTTGTTCTACCTGAATTAGGTAGCGATAAGGTCCATTTGACCTGGTTCTGTATGAACCTATTTGCCCAAAGGATAGAAGAGCCCAGGTTGGCTTAAGAATGTTTCGTTTTGAACATATGGCCATTTTGGCCAAAGTTTTTCTTGAGTACTCAATGAAAGTCTTGATATATATCATAAGAACTTGTTAATAAAGTAAATTTTTTGAAAATTCGAGTTTGGATCAAGCGGGTCCTTACATGTGGTATTAGAGCATGGTTCAAACACTCAGCCTGGAGGCCTACAAATTCAAAATTGATAATAATTAGTATTCAAGATAAGAATTGTGATAGATTTAATTATAGTCAATTTGCATGTTGTAAACCAAAAATTGTAGCAAGTGGTAAATCACCTCTCTCCTTGTTTCAGAATTAAATGGCGAGAACTCAAAATTTGTGAGATTTGCATGGAGAGGAACTGGTCAACCAAGAACCAGTTGTAAACCAAGAACTAGTTGAAAACCCAGATGCGGGTATAGAAGCAATTATTCAGTTGTTGACAGAACAGAGAGAAAAGTTGGAAAACCTTGAGAAAATGGTACAAGACTTGAAGACTAGACAGGGGACTATAGAAAACATTCTAGAACCTGAAGGTGAACATCAAGGTATGAAAGTACACATTGCTCAAACAATTAATGAGCTAGAGGTTCCTAGGCCTCGACAAGAAATTACCACTCTAGATATCTCACAAGACCTCATGAAGATAACTCCTCCTAAATTTGACAGTAAACATGTGGGGGATTCTACAGAAGGATGGCTAATCAAAATGGAGAAATATTTTGAACTAAGAAACTACTCAGAAAACATCAAGGCGACCTGGGGTTAGAAGGAGAAGCTGCTAGTTGGTGGATAAACATAAAAGAACAATATTGTTATTCAAAAGAAAACCTGGCTTGGAGGCAGTTTGTGAGCCACTTCCGTGAGAGATGGCTTCCACAATTATTTTATAATGAGAAGATGACCGAGTTTCTAAATCTTAGACAAGGAAATCTCATAGTCCAACAGTATTGGGATAGATTTGCGAAGGTACTAAAATATGTTCCTATCTATCAAAAGGATGAAAGGTCTCAGGCAAGGAAGTTTCTTTTGGGGTTGAATACTAATATTGGGGTAGAAGTGGATATGTTTGCCCCTGAGAACATGAATCAAGTCTTGGAGAAGGCACTCAAACATGAAAAGAAATTATAGGCACTATCGGTGGCAAAGCAAAACTTTCAGGACAAACAATTTGCCTTCAAAAGGAAACTAGACAATAAGGACAACAGAAGAGGTTAGAAGAACAAGAGGAGAGACTGGGGTAGAATAGAATCCACTGGTAATCAGGATCACAGGAACAATTACAATAGTAATGTCAGGAGGAATGATGGGAATGCACAACCCTGAATTTCTAATGGACCCCCTGGTGGATGCTTTATGTGTGGAGGCAATCATTATGCAATGGATTGTTCAGAACAGAATGGGTACAATCAACCACAGCAACCTCGGCAACATCAAATACATGCTGCCATTAGAAATCAACAAACTCGTCATCAAAATGTACCTATGGAGACAAGAGGTATGCTTTTTGGTAAACCCATAACTATTTTGATAGATACTGGTTCCTCCGAGAATTTTATTTCCCCAAAATTGGTAAGAAAAATGTCTTTGCAAACTAAGAATATGGAATCATCATGGATGGTTCAGTATGGGGACAAGGCTATAGGGAAAGTGAACAAGTACATAAGAGGAGCCCTCATTAAGTTTCCTGAATTAGAAACCAAAGCTGACTTATATGTTGCACCCCTAGGAGCCTATGATGTCATAATCGGAATAAGTTGGCTAACGAGTCATAAGGCTAACATAGATTGCTATAACATAGTGGTGGAGTGTGCAGATGATAAGGGGTGTAGAGTTAGGATCCAAGGAATTTACAAACCTATATCAGTGGGGACCATTTCTGCTATGCAACTAAAGAAGGCAAGACAAAAACAAGGAAATCAGATATTCTTAGTATCTTTAGATGAGAAGGGAGAAGAGAAAGAAGCCCCTACCTTTGAAAATAGTTCATTCCTTTGGGACTACAAGGATGTGTTTCCTGAAGAGCTACCTGGATTACCTCCTAAAAGGGAATTCAATTTTTCAATCGATATACTTCTTGGAACCGCACCTATATCTAAAGCCCCATATAGGATGAACACCATAGAACTCCAAGAATTGAAAATACAGTTGCAAGAATTGCTAGAGAAAGGGTTGATAAGGCCTAGTGTATCACCTTGGGGAGCACCAGTCATATTTGTAAAGAAGAAGGATGGGACACTAAGGTTGTGCATTGACTACAGAATGTTGAATAAGGCCACTGTGAGGAATAGGTATCCCTTGCCTCGTATTCATGATATATTTGATCAAATGAGGGGAGCCTCAGTGTTCTCCAAAATTGACCTCTGCTTGGGCTATCACCAATTAAGGATAAAAGAAGAAGACATCCCAAAGACAACATTTAGGACTAGGTATGGACACTATGAATTCACTGTAGTTCCATTTGGATTGACAAATGCTCCAGCTGCCTTTATGAATCTAATGAATAGTGCATTCCATGATTTTCTAGATAAGTTTGTGATTGTGTTTCTAGATGACATTTTAATATATTCCAAGGATGAAGAGGAACACTTAACCCATCTCTAGGCAACCTTACAAAGGTTGCGGAAGCATAAGTTGTTTGGGAAGTTATCCAAATGCTCCTTCTTTGAAAGGAGGGTTCACTATTTAGGGCATATCATTTCAGCCGAGGGTATAGCAGTAGATCTTGAGAAAGTAAAAGCCATCACTGAATGGCCTATCCCTACAAATGTGACAGAAGTAAGAAGTTTTATGGGATTGGTAGGGTACTATAGAAGGTTTGTGAAAAACTTTTCAAGGATAGCCAATCCAATCACATCCCTGCAAAAGAAGAATAAAAATTTCATTTGGACTGAGCAGTGTGATAAGGCTTTTCAAGTACTGAAGGAAAGGCTAACATCACCTCCAATTCTAAAAGTGCCTGACCCTAATGGTAACTTCACAATAGTAACAGATGCATCCATAAAAGGACTAGGAGAAGTTCTTTTGCAAGGGGAAGGAGTAATGGCTTATGAATCATAGAAACTGAAAATCCATGAAGTCAATTATGCCCCCCATGATCTTGAACTTGCAGCCATAGTTCATGCCTTGAAAAAATGGAGACATTTCTTGTTGGGAAAACCATTTGAGCTTAAAATAGATCATCAAGGACTAAAATATATCTTCACTCAACCTCATTTGAATGCAAGACAGAGAAGGTGGTTCCGTATGAATCAGGTAGCGATAAGGTCCGTTTGACCTGGTTCCGTATGAACCTATTTGCCCAAAGGATAGAAGAGCCCGGGTTGGCTTAACAATGTTCCATTTTGAACATATAGTCGTTTTGGCCGAAGTTTTTCCTGAGTACTCAATGAAATTCTTGATATATCTCATAAGAACTTGTTAATAAAGTAAAATTTTTGAAAATTCAAGTTTGGATCAAGTGGGTCCTTACAAAGACCCAATTTGGCTCTAAGCTCCTGCCTCTCCTTATTTTTTGGGTGCGGGCACACCTTGAACATACTGTATATTGATGAGAAAAATGACATTAGTAGCCAACCCAACAATCAACATGGATATCATTACTTGTAAAGAGATGCAAAAAAAATAGTTAACACTTACTCCTCCATCTCTTTAATTTGTGCACCAGTAAGGCACTGCGGCCTTCCTGACCTCGTGGGTTGCTACTCGTTGGTAACCTGGCTCTTGTGGTCTTCCATGAAATTCAATTATTTTTCTCACAACTGGATTACAAGGAAGTACTTCTCGCCTCCCTTCACTTATAGCTGTTCCTACCATTCATTTTATAGCCTTCAATGCTATCATTGTACATCATCTCACAAGCATTATTTTAAGTTGGAATGAATATTATCATTATTAATTATTGAAGGATCTCATTTACATGTAGAGAAAACTTAGTAAATGAATGTATGATACTAGAATTTTTTGTTCAGTCATTTAAAAAGAATTGAAGTCCCACAGATTAATTTTTAATTTGATATTAGATGTTATTGCATCGTGACCATAATAGCTTTCAAAAATCACACTTTCAAAAAAAAATTAATTCTACCTTACATGTGTGCTTTAGTGCAATTCTCAATAAATATTCCCTTCCTATAAATATGGCTATAATAAATCCTAAAAATAAAATTAGGTTGTCACCTACTCTGACCATGATAGCCCCCAAGAATCATAATTTACCGTAAAGAAAATTTAATTCTACCCAAAAGATATGCTTTAGTGCAATTCTCATGAAATATTTCCTTCCTATAAATATGGATATAATAAATCTCAAAAATAAAATTAGGTTATCACCTACTGGACCATGATAGCCCCAAACCATGATAGCCCCCAAAAATCACAATTTACCAAAAAGAAAATTTAATTCTAGGCTAAAGACATGCTTTAGTACAATTTTCAAGAAATATTTCCTTCCTATAAATATGGCTATAATAAATCTCAACAAAAAAGATTGGTGGACTATCTTAGTAGTACAACTACAAAAAAATAAAGGTAATCTTACCATATCTATAAACTGGCATACCTATATGTAGAAAAAACTATGTAAAGATGTGGAGAGTTATCATTCTCAAGGCACCTTGAGAATGATAACTCTCAGCATATGTATGTATGTGTGTATGTATGTATGTATGTATGTATGTATGTATGTATATGTGTATATATGTGTAGACACCCAAAATTGACTACGTCCTAACAACACGTCTTCCACCCTATGAGTACCCTTAAAATACCCCCTTCCATTAGCCAATTAATTAGATAAATTATATATTATTTAATTAATCAAAATTATCCCTTTCATCAAATTAATTAAATAAATTATACTTATTTATTTAAATGATTTAAATCCTTTTCCATCTTCATGAAATTAATTGATTAAATTATATTTATTTAATTAATTCTCAAGTCCCACATCATATCTCATTAATTAATTAAATAATTTCATTATTTGATTAATTAAGATAAAAATCTAGTTTCCATTTTCATATTCCACTTGTCATGATTAGGTCCACCCTCATCCACTTGTCAAAAATAATAAATTAAAAAATCCAAAAAGAGTCACATGTCCACCCAAAGTTAGTTATCTAGATTAATTAAACCTGGACACTTGCACAAAACTCAAACTAACTTTACATCTCCACAACTCATTTCCATACTACATCTTTTAATCCTAGCCATTCACATAAGGATAAGCCCTAGAAGCCTCTATCCTTTCCCTGATTCCTCTCACTCAATCCTATCCATCCATTTATCTTTAATCCTAGTCATTCACATAAGGATAACTGCTAGAAGTCTCTATCCTTGACCTAATTCATCTCACTCAATCCTATGCAACCATTTATATTTAATCTCAACTATTCACATAAGGATATGGCCTAGAAGCCTCCATTTTTCCCCTAATGTTGTCTCATTCAATCCTAGCCATCCATCTCTAATCAAATCTTATCCATCTATCATATCATCCAAAAATCTATAAATCAATCCTTAATCAAGCCATAAAAATCAAGATCTTTTAAGGTAATGTTATGCTATTAAAGTGAGCAACCAACAAGCAAGCTTATCATCAGGCAATCATTGAAGCATAACCACCATTTACATGGTGCAAGAAGAGTTAGTTTGGTAATATTTTCTTATGTTTTGATTTGGTTTTGCTAACCCTTCGCTCAACCTAAGGTGATTTTGAGCATGAAATAGGAGTTTTCATCTTATGAATTGATTCTAATTTTTGTTTCATATTTTAGCACACAAAATTTGCATTTATAGATACATACATATGTGTATTTATGTATATGTATGTGTATGTGTATATGTATATGTATATGTATATGTATATGTATATGTATATGTCTATGTCTATGTATATGTATATGTATGCATCTTTACATATATATACATACATACCAACATACATATATACATACATACATACATGAGACTACATAAGAGTTTGATTTATAGACACTTGGAGGTTGAATTATTTGGTATCCTTGTTTCTCTACCTAAATTTATTGATACACATTATTTGGAAACCAAATTATTTTCTATCCTAACCTATTCACTTGGATTGTTATGAGTTTATTGATATCTTTGAAAATTGTAGAGTAAAATCACATCATCTAAAAAATATATCTAAGCTAATAAATTGAATAAGAGTAACAACATTTCAATTACCCTAGTTAAAAGAGATGAGTTTAGATAGGAACAAAAAATATTTTTAAATTGACAAAGATAGAAAGATGCTCTTAGCTCTCTATGTGAAGGGGAATATTTTGTTGAAATGAGAGAAGGAAAAAATAGAACCATAGACCATGTTTTCTCTGCCCTTAATTTTGTAAAGAATTATATCCTTTTGTGTCCTCCTACCTTTTATGTGGAAAATGGGATCTTAGCTAATTAATACTCTTAACCTAAGTCAATCCTTCTCCACATAGCATTGGAACACAAGACTTGGAAGACTTGGTGCTTGGCTATCATCCACAAGGGAGAGCTAAGTTGTTTAGGGCTCTATTCCTTTGTTGTAAAGGGAGGATTAATCACTAATGAATTGATATGAAGATATGTAATACAAAACCCTAATTGATACATCTGACAAAAATATACAAATGACTGTTATAGAGATGAAAAATGGAAACAAAACAAAGAAACGAAGGTTAAACAAAACCTATGATAGAAAGTAGGAGCAGATCTAAGAGGACTTGGGAGCTAGGGTGACCTTGTCCTAGAGTTTTTGGGTTGATTTTCTTCTGACAAATGATCCATGTACCCATTCTCTAATTCCTTTTATTTCCCTATGAGAAACTTCTGGATGTGATCTGCACATACACAAAGAGAGGAAAAATGGTTTTGGCTACATAGGAGTTTGCCTTAGTCAAACCCTTGTTTGAGTATTCGTACCTCACAGATAGGCAGATTAGAGAAGATCAAATAGTGTGTTATCCTAACCTTATGTGCATATAAGATTGTAAATGAGTAGAAAACCAAAGGATTGATCAAAAAACCCTAACCCTATATGACTCAAGCATATAGAATGATCAACTCAAGAGAAGTGTCTCACTCAAGGAAATACTAACGTTCAATTCAAGGAAGGTGGATAAATCTAAAATCTATGGAATAAGAAGATGTTACAACCATATCTAATCACAATGATGTAGGTACTCAAGACAAACTCAAGTTGGTGGTTCTAACCCTTCATGCAAGAAGGAACAAGATAGACTCAAGATCTTGCCTCCAAATCCACCATAATCCTTACCAAGAGTGTGTAGATCAATATTCCAACAACAAATAAACCTAGAATAATATTGAGATAGAAAATAGTTCTCTAGATTCTTTAAAGTGTTTTCAAGGTCTTGTTTAAATATGAATCTCAAGGAGGGAAAATATTCAAATATTAGAGGCCAATAGAGCACAAGTTAAAAATATCAAGATCGAGGTCACATGACACAAGACAAGCTGACACCATCAGAACATTTAAAACTCTGTAAGATATGGGAGGACACTAGCATCTGGGTATTAGGGTCCTAGATAAATCACTCTAGGAATTCAATATCACCAGGATCTTAACACTACCCTATGTTCTAGCATTTGATCAATGCTAACAATTTAGTAAAGTTTAGGAAGATTTAGGAGGGTTTAGGAAAGTTTAGTAAAGTGTGGCACTTCTCTCAAGTCAAGGGTAAGGCCAAGGCTAGAAAGTGGTCCAAAAAGTGGACTCATGAAACAGACACCAAGGCAAGAGCTAAATAGAATGTGAAATTGTGGTTGCACTGACAAAAAGCACAATTTATGATGGTACATTTAGCCCCTAATTTAGCGGTCATATGACATTGTTCATAAGAAAGCTAAAGTACAGGAAAGAAAATAAGCATGTAAAGGATATCAAAAAGGATACTATAGAGGATGTGGAATGCTATCAATTGAGAGAATGGAGCCCCCAATCATGAACCTACAAAGTGACAGTGTTAGGGATTGCATAAGGAAAAACACTTTGTTAGGGAAAGAGAAAACCATCCTGTAGACAAAAAGATGTATTAATTTGGAAAAACTTCTAAGAGGAATGAGAGTGTGATCTAGAGTGAGGTTCACAGGTAGATATATGCCCCTTATTTTTGCTTGGTTATATGGAGGTAGAAATAGGGTGATGCTATCTCTACTACAAGTTTTTAGGGTTTTGATAAATATTCCTTAATCAGGGTCATTTGATAAAATAACACTGAGATGAAAGGAATATGATGAGAAAGAGGGTAGAACTAGGATTCCAGTGCAATAAACTGTATGAAAATTAAAGTTTTCTAGCCCAATATGTGAAGGTTTGAGTGAAGAATATTTTAATAGAATGGTAGGATGTTATGGTGTTTTTCTATAAATACTACGTAGGTTTTCATGACTTACCATCTCATTTGTCTTTTACATTTTTAAAGATTTTTGAGGATCTCAAGAGATCACGAGAGTGATGATGCCACACAGATGGAATTATCAATCTCCCAAGTGGGATGAGCTAAGGGATCTTATAGCATAGGGTGTATAGTCATGCTAGGTGAGCCCAAGCTTTTGATTCATGCTTATGATTTTTTTTCTATGTCAGTTTGAAGGATTATGTGCCAAACTAGGCCCTGAGGGGTGCTAGTTTCCTCCTAGAGCACCAGATTCCTAGCAGGGCACTAGAGTCTTCATAGGGCACTGGTGTCTAGTCAATATGCTAATGCATTGTGAAATGTTGCTAGAATTTTGAAGTTTGAACTTTATTTGAAACTTATTTTGTGTGAGAATGATAGAATATGGTTTGGTGTTGAGTCATAGGTACCCCTAGCTATGTGTGAGTATTCAGCCAGTCATTTATACACATTGCTATGTGGTCGTGCCAAGATACTTTTTGGAATAGAGGTTGGTCACCTTAAAGATGTTGGATTATGGTGGGTGTACACAATACCCATTGTTAGATATCATGATATTATGTTGATGGTACTGATGGAGCTATGGGATGCATGTACCTCTACCTTCCATCTTCTGATGAGAGAGATGATAGTCACACAATAGGATGTGTACCAAATCCTATGGTTATCAATTGGAGGAGAACATTCAAGCAATCTAGATGTATGTTCTCAACCACATTATGCCCTCAAGCACCATAGGGTGGATTCATATATCTTTGTTAGAGTAGAGTGTTGTAGTCACACCAGTTTTACATTTCATCTTGATCACTACCATCACATTCGTGGTTACACAGGATGTACATGGCACTCACCTTCAAGTAGGCCCTGTACATACTATCAGAGTGATGGAGGAGTATCTACGAGAGTATACTCCTGGGAATGGAATATTTTAGCTCACTTATACCATGATTTAGGCAATATGTGCATCATTAGGCACATAGCTTGATGACTTGCACACTTTTCCAAGTGTGGGCATTCAAGCATATCACATGCATGAGGTTAGTGAGGTTCCTAATAGAGCTTATCTAGACATGTCCATGAGCACATGCCTATGTACTGAGGAGGGAGTGGAGGTGTGGTGATTTATTGTATTGGAGAGTGAGAGTTGATAGATAGGAGTGTGATGATATCATGTAGAGACCATATAGAGGTTGTGGAGCATGGATGGGTGAGATTCAATAGCTGGTGAGGATGTAACATGATCAGCTTCTTGCTAGTCACTTTGATCACATCTTCATGCCTTTATACTATGATTGAGTGATGAGGAAGTTCATACATGTGTAAAGAGTTCCTGCCACTCAACTAACCTATGTATGTTCAACTCATAGTGCAGTGAGGCCTAGAGATGAGGCTTGACCCACTAGTATTGATGTTGCATTAAGTGATCTAGATGATGGGGGAGAGGATGGAGTGCCCATGTCTGACATTGATGATGTGGGTGTGACCCTAACATACACAAATTGGTGGTGTACTTTTTGTCCTTCTCAAAGGGATGAGTTAGGAAAGGAGGAGAGGGATAGAGAGAGATGATGATTGTGGTGATATTGATGAGGAAGAGGAGGGCCATCTAGTATCAACAATAGTAGGGAGATGGTGCCAGTGAGAAGAGGATGATGATGTCATTGAGAGGAGAGCTAGGGCTTGACCTCATGCATCATGGTCACTGCCTACTGCATCTGGAGTGTGGAGTTCACATGAGCATGGGGAGTCGAGTAGTGCTAGTTCTATGGTACCTCCAACAATGCTAGTGACTAGAGAGTTAGTATCCATTGACTTTTTGGTCGTCTATGACTAGAAAGTCAATGATCTAGATGAGAGAGTTACATTATGTTATGATTGTAGATTAAGTAGAATAGTAGATGTTGATATTGAATTATTTTGATATACATAATGAGATTTTTGATACAAACTTTGTTTCTATCTTGCAGTTTGTACATGACCATGGCCTGACTGAGTCCATCGAGTCATAGCAGAGGTGGTACCTACCATGCATACATAGCAGCCAGTATGGGCCATCTATAGGCCACAATAGACTATAGGACGACATGTAGGTGTATTTGAGCCTGTTGCACAACTAAGAGTGGCTTACAAGAAGGCCATTCTGAGAGCATCAAGTATTGATGTGCCATGAGAGTCCTTTGAGATAGAGTGAGACTAGGTGATCCAAAGGGCGTCAAGTGCTGAGGTGGCATGAGATACCTTCGAGATACAGCTAGGTTAGACTCTAGTGGAGGTTCATTCATCTAGGGTAGGACCAACACCAGTGATGGACCATCTACTTGTGCGAAATCTATGAACTGAGAGAGATCGACTGCAATAGTTGTATTCAAATGCTCAAGTGGAGGCAGCAGCGCTCAGAGGGCATGTCTGGGGCCTGTAAACACAGAGTGCATTTAGGAGTCACACATAGTCTGTAGAATCACACAAACATCCATCTATCACACAACCACATTTGTCTCTCAAGGACTCAAGTAACCACAGTCCTATAGATTGATGAATATTGTTGTTGATGTATGATTGTGACACACCACATTTTGTTTTAGTGTTGACCATGTGTTAAACTTTTTTTTTTGTGTGTGTATATACATACATATATACATACACACACACACAGATATTTACAAAGTACATGTATCAATTATATCATTGCTGTATTTATTACACAATCTCATTAGGTTGTTTATAAAGATCACAATTGTAGTTGTCACATACATGTTAATTCACCACATTTAATTAAATCATTGTCACATTTTATTCAATAATCATAGAATTGTTTGAATAAGTTCACAAAAGACATCTAATTAAACCATTATCATCATCATATAGATACAATAACATAAACCAAAATGCAAATATCATCATCATCATCATCATCATATATATATATATATGATGATGATGATGATGATCAATATATATATATATATATATGATGATGATGATGATGATGATGATGATGATATTTTAATTTTGGTTTATGTTATTGTATCTATATGATGATGATAATGGTTTAATTAGATGTCTTTTGTGAACTTATTGAAACAATTCTATGATTATTTAATAAAATGTGACAAAGATTTAATTAAATGTGGTGAATTAACATGTATGTGACAAATACAATTGTGATCTATATAAACAACCTAATGAGAGTGTCTAATAAATACAACAATGATATAATTAATACATGTACTTTGTAAAATGTTGTTCTAATCATGTGATCTAATTAAAAAAGTTTATGAAATTTTTTAACTAATTATAACCATGATTATCTAGCACATACACATGCTGAATTAAATACAATTGTGATCTAATTAAAAAATGTAATAACATTGTTTAATAATTTTCTACAATGATGTAATTAACATAGTGGATGAATTATCTAAATGTATGCTAACAAGTAATTTTCAAGATTAAGAAAACTATTCTAAGAATTCAAGATAATTACACATTTATCATGGATGAAGAAATCATATATCAAATAGTTAAGTTAAATTAGCTATCTATCATGATGTGCTTTAAATAAATGCTAGCGTAACATTGAGAAATGAAATGATGTAATATAAATTTCTTAAAAGATGATTAAGCATAGTATCTACGTAAGTGAATAGTGTTGATGGGTTCTTTGAGAGGTGTACCATTCATTGTCAATAACTTGCATGCATTTGATCCATAGAATTCAATGATGATGTAAGGTCCCAACCAATTCAGGTTGAACTTCCTTTTTTCAGTTTGAGGAGCATTTATATTGCATTGATTTTTGTAAAGCACCAAATCACTAACCTCGAATGACGAATGGATGACATGTTCATTGTTAGACATACTTTTGATAAGCTTGGAGATGTTTGAGAGTAAACAAAAAGAGTAAAACCAACCTGATATAACAATGAGGGCAGCTAGGAAGGATCCAAAGATGCAAATTTCTTAAACAGAGTCACCAACCACCGCAATCAAACTCGTATAGAGGCCACTAGGGTTTTGCAGCTCAGAGCTCAAGAAACACAATTGATCAAAATGTAAATGTTGAAAAAATAAACATAAAATTGAACTAAAAGGCTTCCCACATGTGTGTGGGAGAACTACATTTAATGCAGTTCAGAGAGTAGTTAGGGTTGGGTCATATCCTACATCATTGGAGCCTAGCTTTTGGTCATGTCGAAAAGCTAATCTCTAAAATTTTGACAAGGGTGACACTCTACCCCACACTATAATCCTCAGAGTCAGGATGTCGGGGATGTTTCTATAGTCATGCAAAAATGAACAACCTTGTCAAGCTGAGAGGTGCTCATAGTGGAAGATCAAGCTTTTAGGGATGATTCTACTGTCGTGCCAGAACAACAAATCCTAACAGTCTAACAAAGATTAGTCACATCTAAAGGAAAGAACAAGTAAAAAAACTCAAGTCAAAAGGGGTCCCTTCTTTGGCTTGGCAATAGAATGGGGTGTGTTGGTAAAGGTCATAATAGATAGGCCAATGGTTTCTTAAATATGATTATAGCATCTCATCCCTACCTAGGGTGGTCTCAGATGACTCACTAATTGTCATCCATGATAACTTAAGGGGTACCAAAAGATCATTCCCTTTTAGATTCAAAATATTGTGGATGTTACATGTGGATATCAAGGCTAATATTAAGGAGTGGTGGAACATACAAGTGTAGGGATCCACCATGTATAGAGTTATGTACAAGCTAAGAAACATCAAGACGTAGATTAAAAATGGAATAAAGATTCTTTTGGGAATATTTTTAAATAGAAAGAGGAAGCTACTCAAAAGTTGTTTGAACTACAATAACATATCTAATCCTTGGGAATCATTCACAACGAATCTTAGGAGGAAGAATGTCTTTTGGTAGATATTCACTCCCTTATTAAAAAGGAAGAGATGTACTAGAGGTAAAGATCAAGATTGGTTTGGTTAAAGCAAGGAGATGACAACATAATTTTTTCCATATGATTGCCCTAAAGCACAAAACAACTAACAAAATCAAATAAATTAGGGAAGATAGGGATCTTTTTTCTGAGGATGCCATAAGGGATAAAATTGATCAATATTTCATGAATATCCTTACGAAAGATAGTGCTCCCTCCTTTTTGGAAGGAGAGATTCTTGAGGTTATCCTTAGGCTAACTGAGAAGAAAGATTATGCTGCTATGTTATCCCCAATCACCATGGATGAGGTTAGATGGATGGTTTTTTTATTTTAAGGGCTATAAGGTGCTTGGCTTGGATGGGTTTCCCCACTTTTATTTCTAATCATTTTGGGATATTCTAGTAGAGAACATTAAGAAGGTTGTTTATGACTTCCTCACCTAGGGGAAACTCCTTAGGGAGCTTAATACTAGATTTATAGTGTTGATTCCTAAGAAGAAGGGGGCTATAGAGTTTAATGATTTTAGGTCCATCAACTTATGTAATTCATTCTATAAAATATTTTTAGAAACTGTAGCCCTTAGGCTCCAAACTATTCTACATTCTATCATCTCACCTCAATAGAGTGGAATTGTGAAAAACTAACAAATCTTGGATTCCATAGTGATGGTGCACATAGTCTTACATTCCATGGATAAGAGTTGGAAAGTAGCCTTTATCCTTATGCTAGACCTGATGAAGACTTATGATTGTATTTCTTAGTGATTGTCAATGTCTCTATAGCTAGTTTCTCTAATGCCTCTAGAACCTTTTTGGGTTTCCTTGGTGTAATGCTTCTAAAGAAAGATGGCAGGGTGGAAAGGACCATTATTTTCTTTGGTGGGAAAAGTTTAATTGTTGATGACTTCACTCTAGAACCTATTGGTGTATTATATGTCCTTGCTGAAAATATTTTCTAAGTATGTGGAAAAGATTGAGTAGATCCAAAGGCATTTCCTATGGTCTAGTTAACAAAATAATTCCTCTTGTTATGTGGGATCAAGACTTCCTTTCCAAGTTTGTTGAAGGAATAAGTATAAGTAAGTTGAAGCTTTTCAATAAGATGGTCAATGTCAAACTTGCATAGAGGGATACATAGAAGAAAATGAATGGAATATAATAATTAAAAAAATATTCCAAGTAAGTACCCAAATCCATTCTTTGAAGTCATGAGCACTCCTCTAGATCTAACATATGGATAAATGTTTATTCTTCGAAAGAGATTCTAATAAAGGAAGCTAAATGGAAGTTAGGTGCTAGAAACAATATCAGATTTTGGGATGATTGTTGGATCTTAGATACAGCTTTGGGATTGAGGAATGAGTTGGAGACCCTTATGATATATTACAAATGGATAGTTGGGGAGTTTGTTTCTGATTGTATCATTGTGATCAATGGGATTAAGGGGTGGAGTAATCTAAGAATTTTTCCCCTCTCCTAGGCTACATTTTTTTCTACCCCTCTCTTGATAGGTCTTCTTGGTTTCCATTTCCCGTGTTAGATAGGTATGGGCTCTTTTGTGTTAGCTCCATCCCCTTTTGGTCTATTTTTAGCTTCATCTAGTTTTTCTCTTCTGGCCTCCTTCTCTTTTGCGACTATGTCCTCCTCTCTTTGGAACAAGGACTTTCTTCCTAGAATCAATTGATTCCTCTAGGTTGCTACATAGGAGAAAATATTCACTATTGATAACCTAGTGAAGCATGGCTTTTCCATTCCCAATTGGTGTATTTTATTCCTTTCTAATCCTAAATCAACCCCTCACATCTTCTGGGGTGTTGGTTGTAACATCCATGTTCTAAAACACATAGTAAAACCAGAATTTTACCATAGAGTAACTCAACAAGGTAAATAAAATGAGATAGAGAATATTTTTTTCTTTTATTTAACTAATATCAACTAACTACAATTACAAGATTTCTTTTACCAAAATACAATAACCATATTGTCTTTCTCACTTACAATGTTTACAAATGTAATTCTATTACATGTACAAATTTGGATTAAGTACTCCATCTGAATATCCAACATCTTTATGACAAGTTCTGGCATGTTTCCTACTTGGAGAGAGAGAACATCTTTCCAGTGATTTACCTCCAACCACAGACCAATGGTCTCCCACACATCTTCCACATAGGAAGTGGCCCTACCCTTCACAAGGAATATAGACCATAGGTGACCAGTGGTTATTTTACTTTCCTGAGTACATAATGTTGTATTCTACTCAACTCTATCAACCATACAACTCTAGATACCCTCTAGCTAAGTATGATTTCTGATAGGATGAGCAATCCAAATATAGTGAACCGACAATGCATGTAGAAAACAAATGCATTACTTTGGTCAAAGTTTTTAATATCAATATCATTCATATGAACATAGTCATTGTGTTCACCCACCCCTACTTGATGTGGATAATGTCATATTCTTGCAGTTATTCACCCTGACTATCTTTACATAATTGGTTTAATCATCATGTCCTAATAATAGTCTACTTAGACTTAGATAAGTCTAAGTGACATAAACCTTTATTTGCTTCCTAATTGACTCTAGGGTTTTAAAAACAGCCTTCAATAATACAATACTTCTACATTTATCATATCTCATTAAAGATTATAATAGACCTTTGGTTTAACACAACCATAAATAGGTTTACAATAAATCTTGGTAAGGTATTATCTTCTATTCAACAAGAATATGAATACCTATTCAATTAAACCCTACGTGATGCCATTGATCATCACTACGTAAATATACTCATATATGCTTTTACGCAAAGTTATTTATATATAGACATAGTCTATTACTACAAATTGGTTTACTATACGCTAAACACATCATGATTCTAGTATAGACATGAGAAGATCTTTGACACTTTATCCTATTCATCTAACTATCCTTAGTTTTTGTATCATTCCAAAAGGTTACCTCATAGTCACCATAGATCACCAAGAATCTAGGTTCTTTGAATAAGATATCATTTAGACAATGCATGAAAATGAAAACAACATTGGTTTCAAATAAAATTGATATCATTAAATACTCTATTCTGTATTACTCTTGGTTGGTGAGTTTATTAAATGAACACCTTTACACTAATCTCATTGAGACTTTAACACATATTTTTCCTATGATAAAAATAGTCGACTTATTTCTTAAAGATTTCTCTTTTCAACTGAGCAACTAGTTTTCTAAACATTAAAAGACTATAATAGTTTCCATTAAAGAAAGTTCATATATATATCCTGAACAATAGAAGGGTCTACCTATCGGTTAAAGCTAGATGCAATATCAACTCACTATGATTATTCAAAACTGATTTCATTGCAAGATCTTGCATCGGCCTTTTCAGGATAAACGACACTTCTTGGTTATACTAAAACTCCCATACACCATCGACTTAGAAAAATAAGTCACAATGATAGTATTCAAGTTGACACATTCAACTTATCACATTGCATAATTTATACAAAATACTAACAGGATAACCAAACTTAATTAAATTATTGTCCATAACAAACATTCATTATTGTTGAGTACTTGTGACTCAGATTATAGGCATCGGCGAGAGCTGTGCTTTCTCTCAGCGAGCACGTTGTTCACAGTGGGTTATCCTTTGTATCGGCAAGATGTGATCTGTCACTGTGATCTGAGAGACTATCATCGATAATGTGTGTTACTCTGATGGTGGTTGGTGTTAGTGAGAGTTATTCCAACAGAGAAAGGTCATCAATATGATAATTGCTATTAGGCTTGGCTGAAATTCTTACTCCGATCACTTGTGTTACACCAATGGCAGCATGGTTCTATCAGATCGGTGGGACTTATTATTATCGAAGCAAGTTGGGAGACTACTTCCAATGTGCGGGGTCTTACCGATGTAGGGCTAGTAGTATAGCCTATCGAGCTGAGTTTACACTGTCGACATGGTCTTGAGTTTCTTCTCTAATGAACTGTTGAAGGTTGGCATCGGCAAGGTCTATCCGATGGTAAGGTGTTTGGTGTGACAAGTGACATCGGCATGGTTGGAAGATGTCTCTCTGGTACTTCATGTTACACCGATGAAGGATGAAGGCTTGGGTATCGGTGGGACAAGGAACAATTGGTGTGGATGGTGGAGTGCTCTCCAATGGCTTGGGATATTCCGATAAGGTTTTGATTGGCATCATCGGCAACAAAATTGCCAACAATAGTCTTACTGAGTGGTCAGGTATATAAATTAGGATAGCAGCCGTCGACTGGTGCATGTGGGATAATTAGATCTCACGAATATGAATAGTCATGAAAACGGTTATGAGCTTGGATGCTAGGAATTGGTTGATGCCTTTATGGTAACTGTTACTCCATGACGTGGCAGAAGAATATAAAAGCAAATGTTGTATTGGAAAAGCATATGGAATACATTTGTCTTTTGTAACTATTCAGTTTGTTATGGTAGTCAAACTGAATGTCCTCCTCTATAATGTGACATGTAAAATGCATTGAAATAGAGGAGTGTGAAAAGTGAGTGAGAATAGAGTTTGGGTGTAGGGTGATGTCCTATGCTTAATGCTATTTGTGGCATGATAACAGTATGAAGGACTAACCTGAGTGCTAGAGAACTTTGTGCAGGGTTATGCTGTCAGTTATTCTTCCAGAGGAGCAAGATGTATATCTCAGTGAAAGGCTTAGTGCTAGATTTGTATTGTAACTGTATTTTCTATTGCTAAATAATACAATGGCGATCTGGGCTTTTGGAGTATCGGGTTTTTTACCCGTAAGGGTTTTCCCCACGTATATCTATGTCTTCTATTCTATCTTTTGTGTTAGCATTTATGTTGTTGAAATTAGATCTTGTTGCTTGTATTTCCTCTAAGGGTCAATGTTGGAAATGTTCTATGTCTGTTTCCACTTTGTGGCATAGTTGTGCATGTTTTTTGAAGTGATTGAAAAGAATTTAAATCTGTTGAAGACACCACTGTTCTTAGAAATACATTCTGAGATGCTTTCATTTTCTTAGAAGTGGTATCAGAGCCAGGTTCTGGGATCTACTTTGTTGCTCACATATGTACATTTGTGTGCTGCATGTGTTTGCATGTAAGAGTTCCTGGTGTATAAGGTCTGGTTATTCCTTCTGTGATGATTTCTTAGTGTGATAGGCTTGAGGAAATCTGAAGGAATCGTCTGATGTTTGATCCTTGTTTTGAGTGGAGTCTTGCAATTGATCATGTTTTCCTATTTTAGCAGTGCTTGAAAGATGGTGAAGATGGAGAGACTGGAGCTGGTCATGATGTGGCCTGAGGCTCTTAGTTGACAGTGTATAATCCTATTGCATGGGGTGGATTATGTTTTTTGGTTTTGTCTCTGCAGTAACTTTCATATTGGGTGTCTGTGTGAGAAGCTCTTTGATGATATGAAGAAGTTTGTGTTGTTGCTCAGCCATGGAGTATTGTGTTTATGCTGGGATTTGTTCTTGGTATTGGAAGGTGCTGATTATGTGATACCTCGGTTGCATTTTGGTTATGGAGTTGATCCTTTTGAGGTCTGGAAGCTTCTGATATAACCTAACTTTCTCTCTCGGATGTTTGTACATGATGGTGGTCTTGGAATTGGTCTGAATTAGGCCTACAGTTCCTAGATTTTTTTAATCCTTGTGGTTGTTTTGTACTTGCATCATAAGGGTTTAATAGATTTTCCTTAAAATCTATGATGCTCATCTATGTTAATCTTTTTCTCGTTTGAACTATTATGGTATTTTGGTTTCTAACTATAGAATCTACTGGATGTGAAGAAGATATGGATGTGCATGAACGGTTTTCAGGTTTTACACAGTCAAGAGAAAAACTTGTGGTTTTGTGAAGCTGCAGTTAAGCTATTTCTAGACCCTGGCTTTTGGGGTGTTGCTGGATGATATAGTTACAATTTTGCATGCATGCTCTATGCATGGTGTGAGGAGGTAAAATGCTTTCTCGGCATGGGAGTACTGGTAAGTGATAGGTCACTCAGTATTACTATGGTAATACTTCTAGTTTCTTGACTATGGAGCTCAGGTTGTGGACATGTTTTGCTAATCAAATTTGTAAGTAATCTAGTGCTTGAGTTGTGTTGTCTACATTGTTATCTATTCCTTGAGATCTTAGTTTTGCAGTTTCTAGTACAATAGTGGGTTTGCATGTTTCAGTATATTTAGATCTATGAGTTTTGTAGTTTTTTAGGTGTGTATAGCCTATTGATTGCAGTGGGATAACTCGGAAGTGGACGGTCTATATCCACAAGATTGATTATGTGATTGTGCAGACTTGTTAGCTAGCCTTGTCTGTGGTCACTTGTGCATTGGTGTGACTATTTTGGAATGAGAGGATGGATGTTGTAAAGTACCTGAATAGTTGGTTAAGGGGACTTGTAGCATGTGTATCGTGAGCTCATGAATAGATTGGATTCATAGGTTTGTGTAAGCTATTGATAGTGATAGAGTATTTTCTTAGTTTGGAGATCTTGGTGTCACTTGGTTTTATTGTCACATGGACATGTTAATGTGTGGACCTGGAGGATTTTCAGATTAGGAGATGTTTGGTCATGATGCTTGGAAAGCTCAGTTGTCAGGGTTTAGTGGGAGATTTAGCACTGACTGTGCATTCATCACTTAGTGGTGAATGATCTTCTTTAGTGTTACAGATGTTACTAGGAGCTCTTAGATCCTGTTGCTACAGAAGGGTTCTTTCACATTTGCAGGGGCACTATTTGAGGATGTGTAACATCTTGGAGTCATGGAGGATTCATGAAATCCTTGGCTAAGGTGTTGGTGGTGCTTGATAGGTGATGTTGGTTTAGAGTATGGTTTGTTTCATGTCATGATATTTTCTTGATTTTTTGCTTTTGAGTTTTGGCATGATACATTGCTCTTGAGACCATGGTTATGTTCACCTAGAGCATGGAATCTGTAGAGGGGGATGGGAAGATCATGGTGTCATGATAAGTTCCTGATTCAGATGATTGGAGCTTTGACAGTGGTCTAGTGATTCTCTGTGTGTTTGATGCATTGATCTTTTGCTTGATTACTTCATGTTGGTGCAGTGATGCATTTGGAGTTTAGCATGAAATGATTATTTGCAGATACTCATGGATACATGGAGAATAAGGTGAGACTATATATGCTATGTTTAATTAGAGTTTGCAGCAAGAAGTTCAAGGAGTCTTTACCTTGGTTGAATGTGAGTTGAAGAAAAGATCTAGAGGAGATTGTTCTCCGACAAAGTCATTGGGACTTGGATATCTTAGAAGAACATTCTCATTCCCTACTCTTGGTCTTCTTGACAAGTTTCATTTGAGAGGTATTGCCCATTGTTTACTCTCAGGTGTGTTATGTTTTCTTTCATAGACATGGATCTTGAACTACCCATAGATGGTTCTGGAGGATTCATTGTGAGAGATGGATAGCATGATTAACCTCCTTGTGCATTTGAGTTTAAGATATTGTTCATTGATGAGGATTGTTAGGACATGGTTTATGGGCTGATTTCCTAAAATGGGAAATGGATTAGTTTGATCTTCTTTGGTTTGAGAGGCTTACATCCATGTTAGTTGCATGATTACATAGGTTGAATTTGATCTCTTGAGATTGAATGTTTGTTTGGGTGTTGTTATGTTGTTCTCTTTGGGGTGTTTTAAAGGAGATCATACTTGACATAGTTGGCATTCAGAGGTGTATGTAGAAGGATTGTCTATAGGTATATAATGTGCAGTGTTTCTCTTGGTCTCAGTTATTTTTCTGATGGTGTGTTTTAGATTACTTTGGTTTGAGGTTTTGTTCAGAGCTGTTGTGATCACTAGTTTGTGGTCATGTGCTTTCACTTATGTTCTTGGGTGATAGCATGAAGGTTCTGTTATCTCTTTCATTGTTGGGTGTGAAGAACTTGAGAGATTTCTGGACTGGTGTTAAGATGTACAAGTTATTGATTTACAAATTTTGCATATCATGGTGGATGTTTCCTTGGTACTACATGATGTTTACACTTACAATGTGATGCTATTGGTGGACTTTGTATGCCATGATCTTTTTCAGATTTGCATTACCCATACAGTGGGAGTTCTTGGATGTGTTTGGTCTTCTTTGACTTGTTGACACATAGTGCTTGTACTTGCAGTTGATGGGTACATATGCAGGTAGCATGAGTTTGCTGATGTTCATACCTTCAAGGTATGAGTGATTGGATGTTTTAGCACTGGCTGTGTGTGCTATTTTCAGTCATGTGGGTTTTGTTCAGTTGGATGGGTGTAGTCAATTTTCTGATTGTTGTTCTAGCCGATGTTCTATCTTGTTTCTGGAGGATGTTTTCATGGCTATGTTCTGGAAGCTTTGAAGTTGGTTATGTTGGAGCTTATGTAGCTTGTGAGCATTGATGGTTCCCTATAATTTCCTTCATCAAGTGGGAGAATGTTGAGTACTTGTGACTCAGATTACATGCATCGGTGAGAGTTGTGCTCTGTCTCAGCAAGCACATTGTTCACAGTGGGTTATCCTTTGTATTAGCAAGACGTGATCTGTTAGTGTGATCTGAGAGACTATCATCGATAGTGTGTGTTACTTTGATGGTGGTTGGTGTCAGTGAGAGTTATTCCAATAGAGAAAGTTCATCGGTATGATAATTGCTATCGGGCTTGGCTGAAATTTTTACTCCGATCACTTGTGTTACACCGATGGTAGCAAGGTTCTATCAAATCGGTGGGACTTATTGTTATCAGAGCAGCTTGGGAGACTACTTCTGATGTGCAGGGTCTTATTGATCAAGGGCTAGTGGTATAGCCTATCAGGATGAGTTTACATTGTCAACATGGTCTTGAGTTTCTTCTTCGATGAACTGTTGAAGGTTGGCGTCAGCATGGTCTATCTAATGGAAAGGTGCTCAGCATGACAAGTGACAATGATGTGGCTGGAAGATGTCTCTCCGGTACTTCATGTTACACCAACGAAGGATGAAGGCTTGGGTATCAGCGGGACAAGGAACCATTGGTGTGGATGGTGGAGTGGTCTCCGATGGCTTGGGCTATTCCAATAAGGTTTTGACTAGCATCGTTGGCAACAAAATTGCTGACGATAGTTTTATTGAGTGGTCAGGTATATAAACTGGGATAGCGGCCATCAACTGGTGCATGTGGGATAATTAAATCTCACAAATATGAATAGTTGTGAAAACAGTTATGAGCTGGGATGCTAGGAATTGGTTGATGCCTTGATGGTAACTGTTACTTCATGATGTGGTAGAAGAATAGAAAAGCAAATGTTTTATTGGAAAAGCATACAGAATATATTTTGTTGATAACTGAGAGGGGGGGTGAATCAGTTATCTTAATTAATTTAATTTTCTGTTCTTCTTTAATAACTAGTGCAGCATCAAAACAAATAAGCATCCATAACCATGAAAGTAGAAATAAAGTCAATACACATAACACAATGATTTTGACGTGGAAAACCTTGTTAAGGGAAAAACCATGGGGTGACTAACCCAAGATTGTATTCTCTATTAAAAGAATAGAAGTACAAAATGGCACTTGCCAATTAGGGCTCACTGCCCTAGCACACTGCTCACAAGAGGCTCACTGCCTACAAGAGACTCACTGTCTACAAGGTACAATAAAGTAACAAGATACTTGAACTAATGAGAATCATCCACATATGCTGAGGTTCAGTTCTAGTTAGGCTCAATACATTGATCTACTACACTTAATTCTTTCTCTTCTTTGGTGCTATTGTCCTATCACATACCGAACCTGTATTACTGCTTCCACACTGCTTTCTACTTTTCTTCATAGTCCACAACACACCACACACACCTTCTCATTGAAATCCATCTAGTATATATATTTGCACAAAGGATTTCAACATCTTTCTAGTCAACATCTGGAATACTCAATATTTTCCCAAACTCTGGTCTGTCGGCTGAATCCTTGCTTACCAAGTGATGCATATCAAAGAGATGCTTATAGAAGTCATCAATCATGTCGGCCAATCATGAATAATCCCTTAAGAAACTTGATTACCATCAATATCTCATCCAGATTAAGGTTTGAAGCTCTATCGGTCAATTCTTCCTCAGTCTACTCTACCAAATAGGAACCAACACTTAGGTGCTCATATCTCTTCACTCTTTCATCACTGGAGGCTCAATCTCTAGAATGTATCAGTCATGGTACTCCTCTTGACTTCCCCAAGTCCGTACTTTACTAAGATACTTTCTCTGAGAGATCCGGACATAATTGTCAGACCTTGCTGCATGCTCTGTTCTTGGTCACCAGACCAAAGTACTCTTCAATCTGACTTTTGGTATAGACACACCATGTCCTACGGATGTGTGGGATGGACTTTGTTGCCATCAATGACAACATTCATGAAGCCACATAGTGTCTCTTGCCAACAATCTCCCCCTTTGGCATTGATGGAAACACTTAGTGAAAAATGACTAAGTGTTATAGCATACTCCCCCTTGGCTGATGCTATGTTCTTATGTACACTTTTCTGGAGCTCCTCCTTAGCTAGATTCCACATTTTTCACTGCTCCTCACTCGCCCTTTGACATCAATGGAAAAGGGCAGGATCCGTATACCAAAATTTCCAAAAATAATCTATACTTGGCTGCATAAATATTAATACATAACATACTTACATATACTGAAGTATATCTACAAAAGTTGTCTTCAACTGGACAAATTATGTTGCCCAACTCTGCTTCATCCTATCCAAAATTGAGATGTGACCACTCAACAAGAATGCAAAAGCCTCTACCCTCTTTAGATCTATCGGATCACTGGTCCAGGCTATGGTCTAAGCATCAGTTAGGGCCTCATGCATGGCCTCTAACTTAGGGATAATTATCCCCCTAAGTTCACCCATCCTACTTATGATATTTTTCCTTTCCTTTTCAAGTTTCTTTAATTCATTTAAAATGGTAATAGTCTCATATTCCTGGTTTATTATAGATGTGGTGAGAGGATAAAAATTTTGAGATACACTTGACAGTTTATCCTCTTGCTCTTTCATTTTCTTCTCAATATCCTTTGTCACTTTAGACTAGGATAAGTAAAATTTATATATCTCTCCGCCATCTTTAAGAGCATTTTCTAAGCTCTTTATCCCAATATCCATATTTCTCCTATCATTTGTTATTAGCCCTTGTACTTCAGAGAATCTCTTTCCCAAAAATTCTTTCTAGACTTTATCTTCAGCTAACTTCTCCAAATAATCAAAATGTGTGCTAATTGAATTAACAAGAGATTTTAAGTTACCGGATGAAGAGGCCGAAAGTTCCTTCTGGAAGGATGGCATGATTTTCTCCAATGCATCAGATGCAATCTCTATTAGCTCACAGTCTTCCATGTGAGACTTCAAAAGTTTTTCTTTTACCTTTGCTTGGGCAAAGGATGCTATCTTCATAGTCTAAATCAGGGAGAGAAAATTAAAATTAAATGGTCCTTGAAGTAGCTCTGGTTCATCAATCTCCATCATTTCTTTAGTCAAGAAATCTTTAACAGTTTCTATAGTGTCTCTTGCTGGAGACAGAGTCTTCTTTCCTTCTACAGCCTCAGCAATGTCACTTGTGGTCTTCTCTATTTGACCTTCTTCTCTTCCTTTCACTTCTTCTCCTTGATTGATGCTTTCTTCTTTTCTTTCTTTTCTTTCTTTTCCTTCAATTCTAGAGTCTGCAAGGGGATCCAGAAGAGAGTTGTCTGCTTCTCCATGAACTTCCTCTTCTAGAACAGAGGAATCTAAGTCCTTAGCTTTCTCTTTGCTTGTCTCCTTTGTCTCTTCTGCAACTATCTCAGTAGATTCTCTTTTGTCATCCATGGCAAAGGGTTCATCACCTAAGTCTATAATAGGAATATTTTTATAGGCATTCTGGAGGATCTCTTCAGTCTCTTTAGCCACCTGATCAGTCTCTCCAAGCATAAGCTTATTCATTCTAGGTTTGCTCCGGAACTCATCCTTGCAATCTTTGAAGATCATGTTTATTTTCTTTGGAGTGATGGAGGGATAGAGTTGGATAGTAATCTACTCCCAGATTTCTAGGTCTTTTGCCATGGCATTGTTCTTTCTTATTTCAAGTTGCTTTTCTAGACTTTAAGGAATCAGAGATATAATTTCAATGAATGCTTTGTTGTAGATGTTTAAATACCTGACTGTAGCTTCTTGCAGCATCTTCTAATCAGCTTCACTATAATCATCATAAAATTCAGTCATTAGTTTCAAGTTCCCGTCCACAGTGATTGATTTGATCATATCATCAATGCAAAGAGTAGACCTTTTAATGAATTCTCTTGCCTCTTCTTCCTTGTTATGACTAGTAGAGGGTTCACTAGATGCTTTCTTCTTCTTCTTCTTCTTCATTTTCTTTACCTCCTCATCTGACTCA
This sequence comes from Cunninghamia lanceolata, assembly GCA_027924645.1. Classification (NCBI taxonomy): domain Eukaryota; kingdom Viridiplantae; phylum Streptophyta; class Pinopsida; order Cupressales; family Cupressaceae; genus Cunninghamia; species Cunninghamia lanceolata. The sequence continues at coordinate 3,625,808 of BSBN01000665.1, forward strand.
ATCTCTTCATCATCCTTTTGACTAGTGTAATATATTGTGGCCTTTGTCTTAGTTCTCTTCTCTCCCTTTTTGGATGTTCTGACTTCCAGTTTTGATGCTTTCTGGCTCTTAGAGGTGGCAGGTGTAGAGCTCTTGGAGAATCTGGTCTGGGAGGGGGCTTACACTGGAGCACTTTCTTTCTTAGTTTCTTGCCTTTCCTTCTCTTCCCTTTCCATCTTCTCTCTGTTGGCATCAACTACCTCCGTTGATATTCCATGCCTTTTGGTGAATTCTTCTACTTCCCTTCTTACTTTTGTCTTGATATCAGGTTGTCTTAGTTCAACATGAACTTTTACACTCAACTCTTGGAAGGTCCCAAACCTTTCTACGTTAGGGTCCTTAGGTTGACTCAATAGGTGTTGGATGTGTAGCTCTAGGATTTTCTCATCAACCTCATACCCCATTGGCATGATCCACACTATTCTAGGTTCCACTGCCTCCATCAAGCAATGATCAATGTCCATCATAAAGTACACTGTATCCTTGTACTTCTCAACCAATGATTGAGGGATTCTTTCTCTAGCTTGCATCATACTCTAAAAGTTCTTGAAGTAGCCCCAGAGTGCTATATTCTATGCCTTGGCATCACCAATTCCATGCAAATAATCTCTGATTTGTATGGCTATTGGTCTGTCATTTTGCCATATCCAACCACTGGATCTGGGAAGCTCATTCATAAAGTAAAAGAACAAACACAGTATTAGCCCACCATACTTGAATGAGTTCTTCTTGTCCTTCTTGATCTTTTGTAGGTTTTCCAACAATTGGCTTAGGAGAAGCTCACAAAGATCATAATTTGCATTCTCCCTTAACATCTGATAAGCAACATAGATTGCAATTCTAGATACAGAATTCTGCTTGCTGGAGTGATATATCTTATAGCCAATTATCATGGATGTAAACTTGATATCCGGATCAATGATATCTTCAATTGTCATTGCTCTCTTGTCAAATTTTGATCCTATTGCCTCACTTACTGTCTGATTCTTGACAGATTTGAGAGCGGGTAACCCACCAGATGAGTACAATCTGATAACTACCCTAATGGCATTTTTGGTTAACCTAAATGGTCTCATCAACCACATAAAGTTGTCATGCATTCTACTGAGAACATAACGGACCCATTCATCTTCTGCAAAACATGGGAAATGGATGCAATGTCCAAAGTGCTTGTCCCGGATAGCCTTGTACAGAGGTTTGAGTTCAAAAGAATCATCTATTAACTAATTGTGATAGATATCCATTAGCTTGGATTCCCCAAATTCCTCAATGTTTCCATGAATATATGCCCTAACATCTTCTACATGCAAAACCCCATGCGGATTGCTTGAAAAGGTGCCTAGGGGATCAACTTCTAGGGATTTGTAGGGATGTTTCTTGAATTTTGGACATGACCTATCAGTAATCTTCACAACATTTAGAGTAGCTATCTTTCAAAATATTTAGAGAGAGATTTTCAAGAGAAGAAAATACCTTTTATGCTTCTAGTGTTCACGATATGAGCTAGATCGGATTGCTGGAAGAATCGACTTCTGTGGTTGATCTTTGAGAGGCTTGAGACAATTTTGTTGTAGCACTCCTTTTCTCTTTATCTCGAATGCAAATGTACAAATGATGAACAAAAGAACCCTTATATTTCTACACAAACCCTAATTTCTTATTGTAATAAATGCACAATTTAAGTTGTTCCGGTTGCTTTGTTCTCCTTGTCCTCAGAGATTTTTCTGGATCACTGAGATGCATTTAGAGTTATTCTCAGTGAATATTAGCAATCTATCTATCTTTCTCCAATCATTCCATTTATCTGCAGATCAAGATACCTCAAATTTGAATCATACCGGCTCTAACTACGAAAATCTTGTTCTTATCGGATGACTGTTAAACCAAACCAATCTTGAAGATTAACCTCTTCTAAATTTCTTGTGGGTCTTCCATATCTTTACCAAGGCTTATTTAGATGTTTCTCTGAGAACCTTTTAATCTGCAACTTTCTATGTGCCAATTTTAGGCACCAATTGACTAGCTGGGGGAACGTGTTTTCTTTTGTGACTCCCCATGAGCCAGAGCTCATTTATTTAGTTTTCAGAAGGAATATCAGCACCAGATTCTAGTACAGATCCATCCTAAACATTTTCTATACTCCTCTTCACCCAAATCTTATTCATCTCCCTTTGAATTTCATCCGCATTCACTTTTCCTTTTCCTTTGTCTTGGTTTTGATTATGATGCACCGGACCCTTTTTGTCCCGATTCTTACTTCTACAGAATTTGGCAATATGATCGGATCTGTTGCAATTGTAGGAAACAACATTTCTTTGCATATTTGACTGATATCGTCTTGATCTACACTGATTAGCCATATGTCCCATTCTATTGCATGCAAAGCATCTACCATTGAATGAATTGTTTATTTGCATGTTTCTACACTCATGAGATTTGTGACCATACCTTTTGCAATTAAAACACTGTCCAGAGAAGGATGAATTAGTTTGATTCATTCTTCTTCTACACTGATTTGCTTTATGACCAAAGTTATTGCAATTGTGGCAATATCCATTGAAGGATGGATATCTTTGAGTATTTGGTTGCCTTACCGGAGGTCTTCTAGGCCTGTTGCTTGGATTTCCTGATCTAGAGTTCTTTTGACCAGATTTAGAGCTTTCACCTTTCTCATACCCCAAGCCTTGCTTGTCATCTACCCTCTTTTGGCTTTCAAGAAGAACTTCATGTAATGATCCTCCCTAATTGGCAATGAGATTCTTGAGAGGCAAGGGAGATTTAAGTGATTTGTGGGACCCAATGCTCAGTCAACTACTCCCTTCTACATCAACTGCTTCACACCATACCTAGCCACACCAGGAGATTTACTAATATTTGTGGGCCATAGCATATGGAGAGAAGGTGCATTGGACATTGAGGGGAGAAATATTTTTGGAGTTGCTGAGGCAGTAATGGAATGAAAATATCTGAGAAAGTAAGATATCTTGTAAAATCTGATCTTGCCAGAGTCGACGGCCCAAGGAAAAGTGGGTGAGAGTGTTTAATGCAGTAGAAATATTTGCAAGTGAGGGGAGTGAATTAAATCTACATGGATGAAGATTGAGAGGGTTTTTGAAAAGAAAGAAAGGTAGAGGAGGCAGGGGTGCTGACAAGGGGCATGACTGTGGAATTTGGTACTACACCTGCCATTACATCCTCATGTAAGTTTCTAAATCCCCCTTTACAAATCTCTTTTGTGCATATCTTGCTATCATTACAGTCCATGAGGCTACACTCTTTGTGGCACTCTGTCAAACAGTGTGTGTGCCTTGTTTTGCTTCTACATTTTGTATACATGGCTGCCAACGCATTTCAACTATAATATCTAAAAAAAAAATCCCCCTTTCCATTATGTTTTGGTGATTGTCCATACCCTATCCCAAAGCCCCATTTTGGCACGGGTAGTGAGGATGTTGGCTGAGGTCGAGGAGTCTGGGTTTACAGCCACTAGTTACATTTTTTTAAAGTTTCTAAAGTTGTTTCAACAAATCCCTTTTGTGCTTAACCTACAATCATTGCATTCCTTGAGATGACACTATTTTGAGGTATTTTGTCAAACAATATGTATGCCATGTCTATTCTTACACATCTTGTATACGAGTCTACCAAGGCACTTACAACTACAACTGACAAATATTTCCCTTTTGTTAGGCTTTGATAGATGTCCATCCCCTATTCGAAAGAGTCCATTTTGGCATAGGCAGGCAGAATGCTGGCAGAGGTTGTGGAATTTGGATTTATAGCTAACAATTACATTTGACTGAAAGATTTTAATGCCTTATCAACAAATCCGTTTTGTGCATATCATGAAATCATTTCAGTCTATGAGACCATACTTTGTTTAGGCATTTTGTCAAATAGTTCGTGTGCCCTCTATATGCTTCCATTTTAGCATAGGCAGAGAGGCTGTAGATAGAGGTTATGTTTTCTAGATTTACACCTCTCAATAGTGTTTGCTTGATAGTTTCTAAATTTTTTTTCAACAAATCCATGTGGTGTGTTTCTTGTAATCATTGCTATCCGTGAGACAACATTTTCTGGGCATGATAATCTCAAAGAGAATGATGTTAAATTTCAACTAAGAGTCCTGTTAAAATGTAGTTTGACTCTCTATTTATCATAATAGGTCTATGCTACATGATAATGGTCAGATTGTTTCTATGTAAATAAAGAGAATTTCTTATTGATAAGTAATCAACTTAGCCCATGTGTTAATGAGATGAGCCATTTTGAGTAATAATTATCTCGATGCCCTTGGATGGAAGTGAGCATTTAGGATAGTGTTGCTAAATTGGGAACTTGGTTATATTTCCTTACATAAATTAAGCATTATTAATTGTTGGGAATCATTAGAAAGAACCATGTTGAGGTATGAAATAATTATCTAGGAACTTGGAGTTTTGTTATTGATCAATAAACTTTATGAGTTATGGATTTGTTTGGAATGGGTATTGGTATATATTATCTATTTCATTTTTATCCTTAACCCTTCTTTGGTTTCCCTCCTATAGTATTCTTTCTATTTCACTTGCACGATGAAAGTTAATTAAGTGATTATGAAATCCTAGAGATAGGCACCTGTGTGTATATTCCTTGAAAGATTCCTCCTAGGGTATGCTTGATCTTAGTGTTGGTATTGGTTTTATAATTGTGCCTCTGTTCACTTTATCCTTAAGCAAAATTTAGTAGAGACTAATAATGGAATGCTTCCCTTCCTCACACCTTATTGGGAGGCTTAGATGCTTGCTTATAAAAGGGGGATGGAGAGGAAATGTCCTACCCTCATCTTGGAGTTGTTATTTTCTCCCTTTGGTGATCCTTTTCCCTCTTCATCGATGCTTTAGTCCTTGTTGTAAGATCATTCTTTTATTGGAATTGCATTGCATTCACTATTGTGGCCATTTTGTGGTGATTTGCTTGTAATACCCCCTAGTGTGGGTCTTCATGTGCTTGTTCAACACTTTTGTTTGCATGTTGAGCCTTTTGGTATTGGGTGTAGTCATTAGGGTAGGCACAGAAGTAGTTCCCAATCTAGCATTGAGCAAGAGGGCTCACTTAAAGGCCCATTGGAGGAAGCATGATTTATGTGTTTGGTGCAAGGCTGGTATCTATGAGTTGAGTACATTTGTTAGCTACTTCCTTCTTGCTGCCCCTATCCTCTCACCCCTTATTATTTGAGTAGTACTTTTTTGGCATGGTTATCACATGCTTGATATGTTCTTGTGAACTATGTGACCTTGAGGTCTCCCTTGTGTGGTTGAGTTTCTGAGTTTTCTTTCCCCACTATTGTCTGCTTGCGATTGGGCCTTGTGACTACCTCTGAGCACAGTGGGGTGGTCTCTTATGAGTCCACATGGTTGGGAGGCATTGCCACCACCATTGGGGACTAGTGTACAGGTTTTGGAGCACCAACTTGGAGATTTTCTCTTTCTTTCTGTTACTTAATCAGTCATGTACCCATTCAATTATTGTATCATTCAAGGCTATGCCATTGTTCTTGTTTATTCCTTTATGTAATTTTGTACTCTCTTGCGAGAGATGATGTAAATTATAGTAATGAGAAGATATGTGATGTTGCCTCTTATTTGACTTATGGATTTCAGTGTGGGTATCGGATCCTCTTGTAATTTAGTGTTTATGGATTCATGTTTATTTTTTGAAATGGGATTAGGAACATTTGAATTGGTGTTTAAAAAGGAATATAGTTTATTAATGTTTCTCTGTAGAGGGATTTAGTCCTCTCCTGTGGGTTGTGCATTTGGTCATACTTGGCCATGAACATTGTCGACATATCAAATCGACAACCATCTTATGTGTATGTTATCACTTCATATCAAAAAAAAAAATTATCTTGTCCTCTTTTGGCCCTTACCCTTCGAGGTTTGCGGGGCGGGATGTTACACTTCAAGCTGAGCAGAGCTTATCTTGAATTTCTCTTTGTATTCATTTGTTGTTTGAAGATCCCTTTTTAGAGTGTTAATCTGATTCTCAAGTTGTTCTTCATTATCTCTGTGTTCTTCAAGATCAGATTCCAGATTTTTGATTATTCTATCCATTTTGTGGTAGTCTTCTGACTTCTCCTTGAGAGATTGTTTTAGATTGTCTTCAATTTTTCTTTTCTCTTCAATTTTTTGGGTGAATTTCATAACCCCTGATTCCATTTCATGTCTTACCATAATGACCTCTTTTGATAGCTTTTCACATAACTTGTTCTTCTCCTTCAGATCTTCATCAGTATTATTGGCTTCACTTTGGTTGCTAATTGTTGAAGAAGTTCCTTTCTCTTTTTCATAGAGATGCTTAGTTTCCCTTTCAGTTCATTTATGAAATCATCAGCTGTTTGAGTCTTTCCTTCAAGTTATTGACTTCAGAGTGAGACTATTCTAGATCATCTAAGGTAGATTGAGGTTGTTCTCTCATACCATACATATCCATTGAGATTCCCAGATCTTCCTCAAGCTGTTAGCCTCTATTTGGAGGAACTTAGCTCTGATACCAATTGTTGATAACTGAGAGGGGGGGTCAATAAGTTATCTTAATTAATTTAATTTTCTATTCTTCTTTAATAACTAGTGCAGAATCAAAACAAATAAGTATCCATAACCATGAAAGTAGAAACAAAGTCAATACATATAACACAATGATTTTGTTAAGGGAAAAACCACAGGGTGACTAACACAATACTATATTCTCTATTAAAAGAATAGAAGTACAAAATGGCACTTGCCAATTAGGGGTCACTGCCCTAGTACACTGCTCACAAGAGGCTCACTATCTACAAGAGAATCACTGTCTACTAGGTACAAGAAAGTAACAAGATACTTGAGCTGATGAGAAGCATCCACATATGCTGAGGTTTAGTTCTGGTTAGGCTCAATACACTGATCTACTACACTTCATTCTTCCTCTTCTTTGGTGCTACTGTCCTGTCACATACCGGACCTGTATTACTGCTTCCACACTGCTTTCTGCTTTACTTCACACTCCACAACAAACCACAGACACCTTCTCATCAAAATCCATCAGGTATATATATCCACATAAAGGATTTCAACATCTTTCTAGTCAGCATCCGGAATACTCAATATTTTCCCAAACTCTGGTCTATCGGTTGAATCCTTGCTTACCAAGTGATATGTATCAAAGAGATGCTTATAGAAGTCATCAATCATGTCGGCCAATCATGAATGATCCCTTAAGAAACTTGATTACCATCAATATCTCATCCGAATTAAGGTCTGAAGCTTTGTCAGTCAGTTCTTCCTCAATCTACTCTACCAAATAGGAACCCAACACTTAGGTGCTCATATCTCTTCACTCTTTCATCACCGGAGGCTCAATTTCTAGAATGTATTAGTCATGGTACTCCTCTTGACTTCCCCAAGTCTGCACTTTACTGAGACTTCCTCTGAGAGATCCGGACCTGATTGACAGACCTTGCTGCATGCACTGTTCTTGGTCACCAAACCAAAGTACTCTTCAATCTGACTTTTGGTATAGACACACCATGTCATGTGGATGTGTGGGATGGACTTTATTGCCATCAATGAAAACATTCATGAAGTCACACAGTGTCTCTTGCCAACACATTTATCTTTTGTAACTGTTCAGTTCGTTATGGCATTCGAACCGAATGTCCTCTATAATGTGACATGCAAAATGCATTGAAATAGAGGAGTGTGAACAATGAGCGAGAATAGAGTTTAGGTGTAGGGTGATGTCCTATGCTATATGCTATTTGTGGAATGATAACAGTATGAAGGACTAACCTGAGTGCTGGAGAACTTTGTGCAGGGTTATGCTGTCAATTATTCTTCTAGAGGAGCAAGATGTAAATATCCATGAAAGGCTTAGTGCTAGATTTGTATTGTAACTATATTTTCTATTGCTGAATAATACAATGGCGATCTGGGCTTTTGGGGTATGGCATTTTTTACCCATAAGGGATTTCCCCATGTATATCTGTGTCTTCTGTTCTGTCTTTTGTGTTAGCATTTCTATTGTTGAAATTAGATCTTGTTGCTTGTATTTCCTCTAAGGGTCAATGTTAGAAATGCTCTGTCTAATTCCACTTTGTGGTATAGTTGTTCATATTTTTTGAAGTGATTGAAAAGAATTTAAATCTGTTGAAGACACCACTGTTCTTAGAAATACGTTCTGAGATGCTTTCATTTCCATACAATTATGATTATCTTTTTCTTATAAAACATGACATGTAGGAATATCTACTTGACAACGTTGACTTACAGAGGTGTATGGGCCAGTGGTAAGCTTTTGTGTTCATCCCAGATGACCATGTTCTTACTTAACCTTTACTAGATTCCTCATTGCCCACCATGAATTTCTTTCTACTCCTTAACTAGACCCTTCAAACAAAACATAAGCACTTCCCAGTTATGCCATCGACTATCCAATCCATGGCTTTAAGATCTCAAAACAGACTCATAATGAGTCATCCTATCTATTCAATCCCACTCTAAGTAGTCTAAAAACTCATTAAATTCCAATGGTAATGCTAAATAGTTTGACTCCAAACACAGCTATAAATGTGTAAACACTGAAAAGTGTTGATGATGAAAACATCATTTGAGGAGATCAGCAATGGTGGTTGAGTTATCCATTGCTCCTCCTATAAGTGGCCACCAACTCTTAAAACTAACTTAAGCAATCAATTACCCTTAATCAGTAAATTTGATCCATCAAGCTTTTAACATTAAAGGCATTCCTCAATAGATGCCTATGGCTGCTCAACTTAAAACCATACTAATATATCATGAGGTTTTTCCTCATTCGACTCATATATATATTTGATTAACTCAAATATTATTTATATATCATTATCTCTATTTGATTTTATGCTTTAATCAATAAGAGAATAATACTAAAAAAAAGTTATGGATAATGTGATTGAGTTGATCTAGTTTCCTCATCATGATCTATCGACAAAACACATCATCTTAACTTGACGATAAAGTCTTAATGTTAAGAATTGGTTAAAACACTTCAAGTGATTTAGTAATAATATGACAACCTTTTTATGGCAATAACATCATAATATTTACGTTAAATGTAAATAGTCATAAATCAAACTTAACGACGTCGTTAACGTTATTAACGACTAAGATGACTTAATATGAGTAAGAAAGATTGTAAAACAATATCGACTACCTGTCGATTAGGTTTGAAAGTGAACTGACAAGACAAGTCTTACCTCTTACAACACATTGGTTCACATTTTTGTTAAACACTTATAACTCGGTTTGGCAAATAAACCACTCATATCCTCAACTCTATATCTCTCTCCTAGAGAGATACTCTCTCTCTTCTCCAAGAGTCATCTGGTAACTTGAAATCTCATTTTACTTGTCAATTAATTCAACTAATAAATCAAATCTCATTATACAAATATTAAATTAATAATAACATAATCATTCCCATGATTTCAATAAATGACATTCAATAAAAACCATGTTTTTGCCTTGTCATTAACCTAAACATCACAACACATTTACTTATGTAAAAGTAAAAAGTAAAATTAAAGAAAGACAAAAATTGGGGATGTAACGTTGGGGTTGCTTAATTCAAGTTCTCCAAATGCTTTAAGTAAGTATAGATTTTCAATATCTAAAGCACTATATCTATTATCTATTTCTCCCTCTGTTTGTTTATCTATCTATCCTCCCTCTCTCCATCTCTAAAGCCTTTTCAAAAAGTCCATTTTGTGCATATCCTACAATCATGGAATTCCATGAGACCACATTTATTTGAGGTGTTCTATCAAACATTTCATTTTCCTTGTCTATGGTTCCAAATTTTACATACATGTCTCACAGGGTTGTTGTAACTACAACATCTGACAAAATTCCCATATCCTTGATGTTTTGATGGATATCCATACTCTATTCCAAAAATCTCATTTTGATAGGGAGGATACTGGCAAAGGTTGAGGAATTTTACTTTACAATAGCCAATTACATTTGCTTGAAAGTTTCTAAATCATTTTCAACAAATTCATTTTGTGCATATCCTGCAATCATGGAATTTCCATGAGACCACATTTCTTTGAGGCATTATGTCATGTGCCTTGTCTATGCTTCCACATTTTTCATTTATATCTCCTAGGGTAGTTGCAACTACAACATCTGACAAAATTCCCATATCCTTCATGCTTTGATGGATGGCCATACCCTATTCCAAAGATCCCATTTTGGCACAGGCAGGAAGGATGCTAGAATAGGTTGTGGAATTTGGCTTTACACCCACCAATTGCATTTTCTTGAAAGTTTTTAAATCCTTTTCAAAAAATCCATTTTGTACATATCTTGCAATCATTATATTCAATGAGATCACATCTCTTTGAGGCATTCTACCAAATAGTTCATGTGCCTTTTCTATGCTTCCAAAATTTGCATTCATGTCTTGTAGGGAAGTTGCAACTATAACATCTGACAAAATTTGCAAACCCTTGATGTTTTGATGGATGTCCATACCCTATTCCAAAGATCTCATTTTGTCATAAGTAGGGAGGGTACTGGAAAAGGTTGAGGAATTTGGCTTTACACTCGCCAATTGCATTTACATGAAAGTTTCTAAAACCTTTTCAACAAATCCATGTTGTGCATATCCTACAATCATTGCCCCTGAGACTACAAGCCATGGAGGTATGACTAGTATGTTGAATCTATTTGCATGTATGCTTAGTATGTGGGTATGCTTAGGAATTAGGAACAAATAGTAACACCATGATAAAATGAGCATGATTATCTATAGAGAGAGAGAGAGGTGGATATTGAGAGATATAGAGAGAGGGATTCTTTATTCTTCACAAAATACAACTCCCTTGTATGTAGGAGAGAGAAAGTCTATTTTCATGTAAGAATGATAATTGTAACTCCTACTATTGGCCTACCAACTTAAACTCTCTTACTCAATGTCATTCAACATTATTTGAAGTATCCTAAAGAATAATACTTAAATAATCTCTCAACCACATACATGGGCATCCAAGTACCCATTCATGAGATATTAAAGACACATAGAAAATGCATACAATTGTAAGGCTATATTACGTAATCCTAATAGTAAATAGAGGAGGCCATTGCTTTAGACCTATAAAAAGTGTTAGAGACAAATATGTAGATATGTAATCCTATTTTGATTCCATGTGATTGTATCATGTTAAAATTACCTTCAAATGATTCCTTCAAATACATGTCCTAGACACATAATTGAAAGAATTTTAGGATGCACTGCCACTTATAAAAATAAAAATGTGTTGCAAAACAAGAGGAGAAAAGTTTGTAGGATATGTAGTTTTTTGTTCTACATTAGCGTACATTATCGTTCTACTTAGAAAAATCATCCTAACTAGTATGAATGTAAATTTGAATTCTGAAATTTTTATATTAATTTTTTGGAAGTAACCAAATTAGGTTGATGGTGTTGCAAGACATAATTTTTTTATCAAAAGTTTATAAGAAAAAGTTAGATAAATCATAAATTACAATGGACTTGTTTACATCTCTAGAATGGAGGTTAAATAAAGGATTTTGAAGGTGAACATTGAGACACAGAGTTATGTTGATAACTCTTAAGAATGTAGACTCTATGTTGGGTTATCTCTCTAATGAATAGGGCTACACATCTTTGATTTTCATAATGAATAAGATCTTCTATAGGGCAATGATTTTTTTCTAAAAAGATATTAAAACATGCCACTAATCTCATAATACATTAGATACTAAAAAGCAAAATGCTCTTCTAATTTTCATTCATTATTATAGAGTCTACAGATGTACTATCTCTCAAGATAAAGTGTTGTGACTATAGGCAAAGTTGATGAGAACATACTAATAAGTGGCCCAAAAGAAATTTTAAACCAAAACCAAGCCTAGTCTACTTGGAGGAATAATGTGTCCTTTTTGTATATAGATATAGTGCCTTAATTGGTGTTGAATTCTTGCAAAATGCTCCTGTAATTTTACTTCATAATTGTAGAGTCTATAAATACAATATCTCTTGACAAAGTGTTCTAACTCCATGCAAATCTTGGCCCAAAAGAAATAACATATCCATCTTCTATGCTTCATTTAGTGTTGCATTCTTATTGAAACTAGTTCTTCTCATTCGTCCAAATTAATTTTTTTGTAGGCTTTTCTGATCTAAAATCTTAGAATGTTTTTGCTCAACATAAACGTACATGGTCTATTACTAGTTATGCCAACTTAAACAAACTTAGGACTTTAAAAAACTTAAATTCCAACCCGCATGAATATGATCAAATTGAGGCCGCCACTAGTATTACAATCATTTCATTACATGCATTAGAATTTCTTCAACAATTCTTAGATAATGACAGGGGACACTTCGTTGAATTAAGATAATCCTTTTTATTTAGGACTTACATGTATTCTTAAAAAAATGCAGCTTTGATTCGCTGCAGATTGTTGCAAACAAAATTACTCATTTCTTTTGGCGATTCAGCCAGCCAATTAGTACTAACTAGTTGAAAAGTAGCTGTTAAAGACGAGCCTGAGACTTCACTGCCAGAGCTATCCAATACATTGGTGCTGCTGCTTGTTATGTTTGCAGCTGAATCTTCTAGCAATATTGTAAATGCGGAAGGGAGAAGCGCCATGGAAGAAGGATCTTCTCCTCTCATTGCACGGGTAACTGCTCCAACATCTAAGGGCGAATATACTATTAGAGATCCAAACGCATCTGTGCAACTCTCCTGCAGTATGAAGGCCTCTGTATTGGATGCCTGCAAATTATAATTGAAATCATAAGTTAAACACCATAAAACAGGTGAACTAGATGATTGCAGCAATGGTTCAGATACTTACTGTCACATGATAAAGAGAAATGCAGTTCCTAAAGTGTGGACCAGTTGCAATGTGTTTGATTTCTTGTATGGACTTTCCTTCCAAGGACACTTCCCACTTCACCAAAGAAATAAAATTCGTAAGTATTTGAATAAGAAGACTAAACTAGAATAACAGGTAACATATAAATTACAGGAAAAATGTGTGGCCAATGTACACATATAACCTTAGATCTCATTCGTTTGTCTCTTAGAAAATCAAATAATATTTGTGGAGAGACAGGAAGCCATAGTGAAGTTGCAGCACATATGATTAGCCCATTGTGTATGTTGCTCATTCTTGTAGTGATTATAACACTATCATAAAATTGAGTCGCAGTTGAGCGGAACTTTGATCCACTTATATCTTGATAGAAGCAACTGATCATTCTTTGGGCTATTTTCATAATATTTCTCCCTTCATCTGCACAAGACTATACATTAATTTCATTTACTATTGCAGAAAAATTAACAGCTCCTAAAATTAAGAAGTTGCTTCTACTCTATTATAATTGACACTCACCTTCAAGTTCACTGAAATTGAACATAAACAATCGCTGACATTGCTTTTCGAGTGCAGCCAACCATCTCTGTGCACTGAAGGCCATATCAACGCCTCCTCCTTGGGTCTCACTGTGCTCCACCCATGTTAGCTACCACAAAATCGTATAAGCAGATTGACTTAGTAGTGAAATACATCCAAATAAAGGTAAGAAATTTTTGAGGTCGGCAAAAGAGTAGACACCAAGCTAGGGATTTTTTACTCTAAACTAAACAGTAACCTTTTACCACTCTTCTACACCCACAAGTACCATAAACTCTGGAGAGGAAGGATCTATAAAGGAAAATAGAGAGAAAAGATAGCATAGCCATTTTAGATTTGCTGTGCAAACCTTGGACTGTCCATTCTGAAGTTGTTGAATAATACGACCTGATGGACGTTTAGAATGGAGGGTGGAATTGTGCTGAGAGAAATCTACAACAGCCCACACTCCCTCACTCAGCTGGTGGCAATAGTGAAAGAAAATAATCTCTCTTGTGGCAGCAAAAGGAGAGGGAAGTTGTAACTCAGCATGCATCTGCTAAACCAAAACCAGAAAAAAAAGGAAAACAAAAACGTTTGAGAGAAATCTACAACAGACCACACTCCCTCACTCAGCTGGTGGCAATAGCGAAAGAAAATAATCTCTCTTGTGGCACCCAAAGGAGAGTGAAGTTGTAACTCACCATGCATCTGCTAAACCAAATCAAAAGAAAAAAGAAAAAAAAAAGTGTTTGAGATCTCTCGTTTCAAATAAACTCATCAAACCCTAATTCTACATGGCCGCATACATACCAGCTGAAGTAATCTGCCTCTGTCAGGTGGTGAAAGCCCCGGCGATATGATCTGGAGGATCTTGGCTGTTGTAACTATGCAGGGAAACATCTCCATCCATTTGTTCTGTTAAGACAGTAAACACTCTTATAATTATTATTTCTCAATGACATGGGTCTGTAGATTATTTCAAATAATAATAACTAAAATCTATCTTTGAAAGCCAGATGATAACAACAATATAAAATATTAGACAGCTAAAAGAATAAAACCAAATCATTAGGGTTGCCCCATTTTTTTTCTCCTATCAATCGGTTCTCAACCAGTACCTAACTATCCTTAAAGAAAATGATTAATAAGAAAGGCGTCATAATGCATACCACGTCCATGAAGGGTTCGACCAGTTCGACTCCCGCCATTTTAATAGTGGTGACTTCTGTGTGAAACTTGTCCTTGTGTTTCAGGTCCATGGCAAAAGGACATGATCTGTCTGTTAACCTGAAAAGATCTTTTGTGGGCATCGTGGAGCAAAGATTCGCGTCCATGGGTGCCATTTGAATGACTTCCTCGACAGCATGCATGGCAGCTTCTAATGCCCAGGTTAGGATAAAAAATCTATACACCAACTCTATACACATCTTGAATAAGATGTGTTGACATCAAATAGGTTAGGATAAAAAATCTCCACAAAATATCTAAATAAAAAACATATAAACTATTTTCTTTTAATGACTTCCACTGATCTTCCAGTAGCTAGCGAAACAATGGCTGAAACCCTCTTGATCTTCATCAACAAAAATTCTCTATTAGGGTTTAGAAAACAAAACAAAAAAATAACTACTTTCGTACATAAAATCCCTAATGACAATCGTACCTCCTCCTTTAACCTAGAGTTCTCCGAAGTTAGAGTTTGGTTTTCAATTCTAAGCATTTGGTTCTCTGCACGAAGGTTGGCAACTTCTGAACGTTCCTTGAGAACCTACACAGCAACAGAAACAAACCTGCTTAAACTACAAACCGGCAATTGCAGTCAGACACCCAAAAAAATTGAAATAAATAGAAACAAGATCTAACCTTCATCTGGGAATGCCGATTTTGGAACCAATGTAGGACCTTGATGGGCGGAAGACCCAATTTGGCGCTAAGCTCCTGCCTCTCCTTATTTTTTGGGTGCGGGCACACCTTGAACATATTGTATATTGAGGAGAAAAACGACATTAGCAGCCAACCCAACAATCAACATGGATACCATTACTTGTAAAGAGATGCAGAAAAATAGTTAACGCTTACTCCTCCATCTCTTGATTTTGTGCACCAGTTAGGCGCTGCGGCCTTCCTGACCTCGTGGGTTGCTGCTCGTTGGTAACCTCGCTCTTGTGGTCTTCCATGGAATTCAATTATTTTTCTCACAACTGGATTACAAGGAAATACTTCTCGCCTCCCTTCACTTATAGCTGTTCCTACCATTCATTTTATAGCCTTCAATGCTATCGTTGTACATCATCTCACAAGCATTATTTTAAGTTGGAATGACTATTGTCATTATCATTATTAATTATTGAAGCATCTCATTTACATGTAAAGAAAACTTAGTAAAGGAATGTAAGATACTAGAATTTTTTGTTCAACCATTTAAAAAGAATTGAAGTCCCATAGATTAATTTTTAATTTGATATTAGATGTTATTGCATCGTGACTATAATAGCTTTCAAAAATCACACTTTGAAAAAAAATTTAATTCTACCTTACACGCGTGCTTTAGTGCAATTCTCAATCCCTTCCTATAAATATGGCTATAATAAATCTCAAAAATAAAATTAGGTTGTCACCTACTCTGACCATGATAGCCCCGAAAAATCATAAGTTACCGAAAAGAAAATTTAATTCTACCCAAAAGATATGCTTTAGTGCAATTCTCAAGAAATATTTCATTCCTATAAATATGGATATAATAAATCTCAAAAATAAAATTAGGTTATCACCTACTGGACCATGATAGCCCCCAACGATGATAGGACTAGAGACATGCTTTAGTACAATTTTCAAGAAATATTTCTTTCCTATAAATATGGCTATAATAAATCTCAAGAAAAAAGGTCGGTGGATTATCTTAGTAGTAGAACTACAAAAAAAAAAAAGGGTAATTTTTACCATATCTATAAAGTGGCATACCTATATTTAGAAAAATCTATGTAAAGATGTAGAGAGTTATCATTGTCGAGGCACCTTGTGTATATGTGTATATATGTGTAGACACCCAAAATTGACCATGTCCTAACAACACGTCCAACACCACATTCAACATCTTCCACCCTAGGAGTACCCTTAAAATGCCCCCTTCCATTAGCCAATTAATTAAATAAATTATATATTATTCAATTAATAATTTATTTAATTAATCAAAATTATCCCTTTCACCAAATTAATTAAATAAATTATAATTATTTATTTAAATAATTTAAATCCTTTTCCCTCTCCATGAAATTAATTAATTAAATTATATTTATTTAATTAATTCTAAAGTCCCACATCATATCTCATTAATTAATTGAATAATTTCATTATTTGATTAATTAAGATAAAAATCCTAGTTTCCATTTTCGTATTCCACTTGTCATGATTACATCCACCCTCATCCAAATCCAAAAAGAGTCACATCTTCAGCTAAAGTTAGTTATCTAGATTCATTGAACCTGTACACTTGCACAAAACTCAAACTAACTTTACATCTCCACCACTCATTTCCATACTACATCTTTTAGTCCTAGCCATTCACATAAGGATAAGCCCTAGAAGCCTCTATCCTTTCCCCGATTCCTCTCACTCAATCCTATCCATCCATTTATATTTAATCCTAGTCATTCACATAAGGATAACTACTAGAAGCCTCTATCCTTGCCCTACTTCCTCTCACTCAATCTTATGCATCCATTTATATTTAATCTCAACTATTCACATAAGGATATGGCCTAGAAGCCTCCATTTTTTCCCTAATGTTGTCTCATTCAATCCTAGCCATCCATCACTAATAAAATCTTATCCATCTATCATACCATCCAAAAATCTATAAATTAATCCTCAATCAAGCCATAAAAATCAAGAGCTTTTAAGGTAATGTTATGCTGTTAAAGTGAGCAACCAACAAGCAAGCTTATCATCAAGCAATCATTGAAGCACAACCACCATTTACATGGTGCAAGAAGAGTTAGTTTGGTCATATTTTCTTATGTTTTGATTTGGTTTTGCTAACCCTTCACTCAACCTAAGGTGATTTTGAGCATCAAACGGGAGTTTTCATCTTATGAATTGTTTCTAATTTTTGTTTCATATTTTAGCACACAAAATTTGTATATATAGATAGATACATATGTGTATATATGTTTATGTATGTGTATATGTATATGTATATGTATATGTATATGTCTATGTCTATGTCTATGTATATGTATATGTATATGTATGCATCTTTACATATATATACATACCAACATACATACATACATACATACATTAGACTACATAAGAGTTTGATTTATAGACACTTGGAGGTTGAATTATTTGGTATCCTTGTTTCTCTACCTAAATTTATTGATACACCTTATTTGGAAACCAAATTATTTTCTATCCTAACCTATTCACTTGGATTGTTATGAGTTTATTGATATCTTTGAAAATTGTAGAGTAAAATCACATCATGTAAAAAATATATCTAAGCTAATAAATTGAATAAGAGTAACAACATTTCAATTACCCTAGTTAAAAGAGATGAGTTTAGATAGGAACAAAAAATATTTTTAAATTGAAAAAGATAGAAAGATGCTCTTATCTCTCTATGCGAAGGGGAATATTTTGTTGAAATGAGAGAAGGAAAAAATAGAACCATAGACTATGTTTTCTCTGCCCTTATTTTTGTAAAGAATTATATCATTTTGTGTCCTCCTATCTATTATGTGGAAAATGGGATCTAAACTAATTAATACTCTTAACCTAAGTCAATCCTTCTCCACATAGTATTGGAACACAAGACTTGGAAGACTTGGTGCTTGGCTATCATCCACAAGGGAGAGCTAAGTTGTTTAGGGCTCTATTACTTTGTTGTAAAGGGAGGATTGATCACTAATGAATTGACATGAAGATATATAATACAAAACCCTAATTGATACATCTGACAAAAATATACAAATGACTGTTATAGAGATGAAAAATGGAAACAAAACAAAGAAACAAATGTTAGACAAAACCTATGATAGAAAGTAGGAGCAGATCTGAGAGGACCTAGGAGCTAGGGTGACCTTGTCCTAGAGTTTTTGGGTTGATTTTCTTCTGGAAAATGATCCATGTACCCATTCTCCAATTCCTTTTATTGCCCTATGAGAAACTTCTATATGTGATATGCACATACACAAAGAGAGGAAAAATGGTTTTGGCGATATAGGAGTTTGCCTTAGTCAAACCCTTGTTTTAGTATTCCTACCTCACAGATAGGTAGATTAGAGAAGATCGAATAGTGTGTGATCCTAACCTTATGTGCATATAAGATTGTAAATGAGTACAAAACCAAAGGATTGATCAAAAAATCCTAACCCTAGATGACTTAAGCATATAGAATGATCAACTCAAGAGAAGTGTCTCACTCAAGGAAATACTAAGCTTCAACTCAAGGAAGGTGGATAAATCTAAAATCTATGGAATAAAAAGATATTGCAACCATATCCAATCACAATGATGTAGGTACTCAAGACAAACTCAACTTGGTGGTTCTAACCCTTCATGCAAGACGGAACAAGATAGACTCAAGATCTTGCCTCCAAATCCACCATAATCCTTACCAAGAGTGTGTAGATCAATATTCCAACAACAAATAAACCTGCAATAATTTATAAGTCTGCAATAATATTGAGATAGAAAATAGTTCTCTAAATTATTTAAAGTATTTTCAAGGTCTTGTTTAAATATGAATCTTAAGGAGGGAAAATATTCAAATATTAGAGGCCAACAGAGCATAGGATAAAAATATCAAGATCGAGGTCACATCACACAAGACAAAGCTGACACCATCAAAACATTTAAAACTCTGCAAGATATGGGAGGACACTAGGGTCTGGGCATTAGGGTCCTAGATAAATCACCGTGGGAATTCAATATCACTAGGATCTTAACACTGCCCTATGTTCTAGCATTTGATCAATGGTAATAGTTTAGTAAAGTTTAGGAATATTTAGGAGGGTTTAGGAAAGTTTACGAAAGTGGGGCACTTGTCTCAAGTCAAGGGTAAGGCCAAGGCTAGAAAGTGGTCCAAAAATTGGACTCATGAAACAGACACCAAGGCAGGTGCTAAATAGAATGTGAAATTGTGCTTGCACTGACAAAGAGCACAATTTATGATGGTACATTTAGCCCCTAATTTAGCGGTCATATGACTTTGTTCATAAGAAAGATAAAGTATTGGAAATAAAATAAGCATGTAAAGGATATCCAAAAGGATACTATAGAGGATGTAGAATGCTATCAATTGAGAGAATGGAGCTCCCAATCATGAACCTACAAAGCCGCAGTGTTAGGGATTGCATAAGGCAAAACACTTTGTTAGGGAAAGCGAAAACCATCCTATAGACAAAAAGATGTATTAATCTGGAAAAACTTCTAAGAGGAATGAGAGTGTGATCTAGAGTGAGATTCACAGGTAGATATATGCCCCTTATTTTTGCTTGCTTATATGGAGGTAGAAATAGGGTGATGCTATCTCTACTACAAGTTTTTAAGGTTTTGATAAATATTCCTTAATTAGGGTCATTTGATAAAATAACACTGAGATGAAAAGAATACGATAAGAACGAGGGTAGAACTAGGATTCCAGTGCAACAAACTGTATGAATATTGAAGTTTTCTAGCCCAATATGTGAAGGTTTGAATGAAGAATATTTGAATAGAATGGTAGGATGTTATGGTGTTTTTCTATAAATAGTATGTAGGTTTTCATGACTTACCATCTCATTTGTCTTTTACATTTTTAAAGATTTTGGAGGATCTCGAGAGATCATAAGAGTGATGATGCCATGCATATGACATTATCAATCTCCCAAATTGGATGAGCTAAGGGATTGCATAGCACAGGGTGTATATTCATGCTAGGTGAGCCCAAGCTTTTGATTCACGCTTATGATTTTTTTATTTCCATGTCAATTTCAAGGATTATGATTATGATGATGGTGATATTTGCATTTTGGTTTATTTTATTGTGTCTATATGATGATGATAATGGTTTAATTAGATGTCTTTTGTGAACTTATTGAAACAATTCTATGATTGTTTAATAAAATGTGACAAAGATTTAATTAAATGTGGTGAATTAACATGTATGTGACACCTACAATTGTGATCTATATAAACAACCTAATGAGACTATCTAATAAATACAACAATGATATAATTGATACATGTACTTTGTAAAATGTTGTTCTAATCATGTGATCTAATTAAACAAGTTTATGAAATTTTTTAACTAATTACAACCATTATTATCTAGAAAATACACATGTTGAATTAAATACAATTATGATCTAATTAAACAATGTAATAACATTGTTTAATAATTTGCTACAATGATGTAATTAACATAGTGGATGAATCAATTGGAACCTGATTCATCATCATAAAGATTGGGGAGAAATCATGCAAGCCAAATATTTGCATGTCACTGACTGGTCTAACTTCCTCTAGCAAGAAGGTCTTCCTAAGGGATCAGTTATTTGGAACAAAATGTTGAAATCTAGAAGTCTGCTCATGCAAGGGATCAGATGGAAATTGGGTAGTGGTATGGGTATCAAGTTTTGGACTGATATTTGGATAAAAGATAAGGCTCTCATCTCTCAGAGGGATCTAGGTGAGATTGCTGGCATTGCTACTTAGTTTTTCCATGATAAGGTCAGTGATTATGTGTCAAACAATAATGATCACAGGAGCTGGAGAAATTTGTTGGATTGTTGTTCTCATCGCCCTGATCTTGCCTCTAAAGCCCAGATGGTTCAAAAGTTTATTTAGGAAGTTAGAATTCCTCTCTTCCCTCATGAAGATGAGCAATTTTGGTGGCTGGATAAGAATGGTCGATTCTCTGTTAAGTCTGCCTATCACTTATTGGTCCCTGAGGTTCATAGAAAGGAGATATGGAGAAAAGTGTGGAACCACAAACTGGTCCCGAAAATTAACATGTTCTAGTGGGCCTCTGTTCATAACAAAATTTTGACCCAAGATAATTTGCAAAAGAGAGGTTTTACATTGGTCAATAGATGTTGTCTATGCTGTGAAAAGGAGGAAATGGTTTCTCATTTATTCTTCCACTGTGACTTTGCTAGGGACATCTGGAACCTAATCCTCAGCAATTTTGGTATTCAGTTGGCTTGCAATTCTGATATCCAGGAAGTTATTAACAGTTGGTATCCTCCCTTTTCCCATCCCTGGCTTGTTGAGTTATGGAATCAAACTCTACCGTGCTTGAGTTGGACTTTGTGGAAAGAGTGCAACCATCAAATTTTTAGGGAACTGCTAGAGATGCCTCCTAGGTCTCTCATACTTTCATTAAGACCCTCCCGGAGAGTGTCACTATGGCCCATATCCATACTGTAGAGAAACCTCTGACCTAGGAGGAAGAACAAATTGCGGCAAACTGGAAGATTCTCAATCATATTCCTGCTTATAATTATACCAAATTATTGCAGAGGCTTAGCACTAGATGGAAGCCTTCGATTTCTAACTGGATGAAGCTCAACTTTGATGGGGCTTCTAAGCTAGATGGTACAGCTAGTGGGGGAGGGATCATCAGAGATGATAAAGGGTGGATGTTTGCTGTCTATGCTGGAGGTCTGGGCTGTCACAGCAATAACTATGCTGAGGCTATGGCTCTTCTTTGGGGGCTTAAATTGGCCATATCCCTTGGTATTAGGAATTTGGATATCCAGGGAGATTCTAAAATGGTCATTGATGCTGTTACTAATGTGTCGAATGTTGGCATTCAGTTGAAAGACATTATTAGGGATATACAGCTTCTCTTGCAGAGGATTACTAATGTGCATATCTCACATATTTACCATGAGGGCAATGGAGTTGCAGACGCTTATGCTGAACTTGGACAACGATATTCAAATTGGAGGGTTTGGCACCAATTTGATCATCTTCCTTTAAATATTAAGACTCTCATTCTTAAAGACGTGGCCAGGTCTTGATGAGTCAGATGTGTTCGAAAGACAGCTCATACTATCAGTTCCTTGGGAGGGGGCTGATGTGTCTATTGAAGTACGAGTCCTCTCATACCTTCTCTACTGTCAACTCTGCTCCATTCTCTCATAAGGTGAGCAAACGGCCCGATCACCATGGCCTGTGCCAGGTAATTATGGTTAAGCATGGGATTGGCATTTGCAAGGCTTCCCATATTTATGAGATTGTGCATGATGTTATTACCTACATTATTAGCCTCATTCATATTAGTAATTCTCCTGTAAAGATGACTGAGGAGACTTGGGGTTTCTGTGGCATGCACTGTAATTTTGCCATGGGAGGAGATAGATTTAGAACTGAACCCGTCTCGTGCTGTGAATTCAAGGACAATTTGGTGGTTTGGCATTACTGCAAAGAGGGTGGGATTAGCCCCTATTTGGAGAGGCTTAATGGGTACAATGAAGCTATTTCTGAACAATTTGTGCGGTCTTGGCAGAACAGATGGGTTTCGATGGGTGGAATCAGCTTTGAAGTTTCTAAACGCATGATCGCTATGGCCACTGGTATGTCTACTCAAGGCTTAAAGCTACAGAGGAAAACTAAAATTGTAGACCTCTCCAGTTAGAAGCTCTTCCTCAGTGTTGGTGAAGAATTTGTCCCTTACCAGGGTGGTTTTGACAGAGCCAAGTTGCCGGAGCCATGGGACGCTATGTGTTTTATCCTCATGAAGTATTTCACCCTGGAGGGGTGCTTCGCGAGGTTTTATAACTATCATCTCCCCCTTTTAAATCATTTCCATCACAATGCTAAAATTAGTTTTCTGTTTTATCTGCTTTCTTCCCTTGAGCATTCCGTCCTTAGGGTTAGGGCAAAACTGGCTAAAAACACTGCTAAGAAGCCTATCCCTCTTCACCAGGGCCTTATTCTCTGTCTGTATAATCACCATCTTTCCCTCGAATCCTCTAATTCCATTCCAACTAATAGTGGGGAAGGCGAGCCCTCCTCTAACCCTAAGGATATTCCTGATGTTGATGAACCCGGGCCCTCCCCTGTTCCTATCAAGACTAAAGAAGTTTCCTTTTGCACTCCTACGGAAATTCCTATTGATACTCCAGGCCCTACTACCACTATGAAGGGTAAAAAGCAGAAGGTTGCTGGCGAAATAAGCACTGGGAAGGCAGTGGTTGGGACCCCTAAAACTCTTGGTAGGACCCCGGTGGGCCAAAGAAGTGATTCTTCTGCGAAGGTTTGTAGGGAGGGGCTTTCCTCTGGAGTTCAGCGGTCAGGGCGTATTGCTGGCAAACTGGCTCCTCAAGCAAAGCTCATTGACTATTCTAAGAGCAGTTCAGATGAATCCACTCAGAGGGAGGACGACAGGGATATGGAGATTCAGGACATATCTGATGAAGACAAGCAGGAGACTCATGATATGGGGGCTACCACTGAGGATGTTGTTGACTCTGCTAGAAATGCTGACAAAGCGGGTGAAATGTTCGTGGAAGAGGCTGAGGATGCTATGGAGATTAATGATGGTCTGAGGGCTGAACTTGTGGGCCTGTGCTTTCGCATTGCAAAGCTAGAATAGAATCTCTCCATTGTACTTAGGACCTCTATTCTCCTCAACCTCTCTGTGCTGAAGAATCTGGGGGTAAACGTCAATACTGACAATGACGATCTGGCTAAAAAAGTGGATGATATTATTAAATCTATGGTGTAGAAAGGAGAGATGTTGCCTCCTTAGTTTTTGTTGTTATACTGCTGATACTCTGTTACTCTATTTTTATGACACTAGTTTTTAGCGACTGGTTTTGCTGGTTATGCTGGAAATCTGTAATTGATGTATCTGTTGTTTCTGGTTTAAGGCACTATTGATGCTTGCTGCCTTCGGGCCTCTCTATTTTTTGTAAGGGTTCAGCCCCTTATTTAGCCGCCTTATATTATCAAAAACATAGTGGATGAATTATCTAAATGTATGCTAACATGTAATTTTCAAGATTAAGAAAACTGTTCTAAGAATTCAAGATAATTACACATTTATCATGCATGAAGAAATCATATATCAAATAGATAAGCAATATTAGCTATCTAACATGATGTGCTTTAAATAAATTCTAGTGTAACATTGAGAAATGAAATGATGTAATATAAATTTCTTAAAAGATGATTAAGCATAGTATCTACATAAGTGAATAGTCTTGATGGGATCTTCGAGAGGTGTACCATTCATTGTCAATAATTTGCATGCATTTGATCCATAGACTTCAATGATGATGTAAAGTCCCAACCAATTCAGGGTGAAGTTCCTTTTTTCACTTTGAGGAGCATTTATATTGCATTGATTTTTGTAAAGCACCAAATCACTAACCCTGAATGACCGATGGATGACATGTTCATTGTGGCAATGTTAGACATACTTTTGATAAGCTTGGAGATGTTTGAGAGTAAACAAAAAGAGTAAACCAACCTGATATAACAATGAGGGCAACTAGGAAGGATTCAAAGATGCAAATTTCTCAAACAGAGTCACTAACCACTGCAATCAAACTCGCATATAGGCCACCAGGGTTTTGCAGCTGAGAGCTCAAGAAACACAATTGATCAAAATGAAAATAATGAGAAAATAAACATAAAACTGGATTAAAAGTCTTCCCACATGTGTGCGGGAGAACTACATTTAATACAGCTCTGAGAGTAGTTAGGGTTGGGTCATATACTACATCGTCGGAGCCTACCTTTTGGTCATGTTGAAAGGCTAGTCTCTAAAATTTTGACAAGGGTGACACTACCCCACACTATAATCCTTAAAGTTAGGATGTCGGGGATATTTCTATAGTCATGCAAAAATGAATAACCTCGTCAAGCTGAGAGGTGCTCGTAGTGGAAGATTGAGCTTTTGGGGATGATTCTACTGTCATGCTAGAACAACAAATCCTAAAAGTCTGACAAAGCTCAGTCACATCTAAAGGAAAGAACAAGTAAAAAAACTCAAGTCAAAAGGGACCCCTTCTTTGGCTTGGCTATAGAATGGGGTGTGTTGGGAAAGGTCACAATAGATAGGCCAATGGTTTCATAAATATGATTATAGCATCTCATCCCTACCTAGGGTGGTCTCAGATGAATCACTAATTGTCATCCATGCTAACTTAAGGGGTACCAAGAGATGATTCCCTTTTAGATTCAAAATAACGTGGCTATTACATGTGGATATCAAGGCTAATATTAAGGAGTGGTGGAACATACAAGTGTAGGGATCCACCATGTATAGAGTTATGTGCAAGCTAAGAAACATCAAGACGTAGATTGAAAATGGAATAAAGATTCTTTTGGGAATATTTTTAAATAGCAAGAGGAAGCTACTCAAAAGTTGTTTGAACTACAATAACATATCTAATCCTTGGGAATCATTTGCAAGAAAGCTTAGGAGGAAGAATGTCTTTTGGTAGATATTCACTCCCTTATTAAAAATGGAGAGATGTACTAGAGGTAAAGATCAAGATTGGTTTGGTTAAAGCAAGGAGATGACAACATAAAGTTTTCCATATGATTGCCCTGAAGCACAAAATAACTAACAAAATCAAATAAATTAGGGAAGATAGGGATCTTTTTTCTGAAGATACCATAAGGGATAAAGTTGTTCAATATTTCATGAATATCCTTACAAAAGATAATGCTCCCTCCTTTTGGGAAGAAGAGATTCTTGAGGTTATCCTCAGGTTAACTGAGAAGAAAGATGATGCTACTATGTTATCCCCAATCACCATGGATGAGATTAGAGGGATGGTTTTTTCTTTTAAGGGTTATAATGTTCTTGGTTTGGATGGCTTTCTGCATTTTTATTTCTAATTATTTTAGGATATTCTAGTAGAGGACATTAAGAAGGTTGTTCAAAACTTTCTCACCTAGGGGAAAATCCTTAGGGAGCTTAATACTACATTTCTAGTGTTGAATCCTAAGAAGAAGGGGGCTATAGAGTTTAATGATTTTGGGTCCATCAACTTATGTAATTAATTATATAACATATTTTTAGAAAATCTATTCCTTAGGCTCCAAACTATTCTCCATTCTATCATCTCACCTCAATAGAGTGGAATTGTGAAAAACTAACAAATTTATCTTGGATTTCATAGTGATAGTGCACATAGTCTTACATGTTGGCATAATAGTATATAATATTACATTGTTAGTTTATGCATATTAAATAAATGTTAGTTTATAAGTTAGGTTTTGGGAAGTTACTTTCCTGTAAGAAGTTATATACGGGAATAACAAGGCTTTTAAAAGCCAATGTACTGCATTGTAAAATCATCTGAAGACAATACTATATTATTCTATAATGGTTTAATTTTGTGTATGTTTGCTCACCATTTCTTAATATGGTATTAGAGCATTGATTATATCTTTGTGCCTATGATTGAAAAATGGTCTTAAGATAGTTATGTCTGCAACGTAGAGAGATGTTTGCTGCAGATGATGTGTCTACTAGGAGAACTATTGAAGTGAAGGCTGCTTATGGGGAGAGTATTATCCTCTTTGTTTGCTATTTTATTTTGGTGTTAAACTTCTAAGTGCTACACACTATTAAAGTATTGGAATTTTTGAAAGGATGTCCAATGTTTGGAAGAGTAAATTTGACTGAGTTGTGCCATTATTTTTAAATTATGGAGTATTGAATTTTGACGCTGGCCACTACAATTTTTAGATTTAAGCATAGTTTTTTTTTTAATTGCTGCATTAACTGTTGTCAAACATTGAACATTCCTCTAAAGCCTTGAAGATTTGATGAGGCATTTGTCAAAGGCATCTAGCATTCATTATGAGGCATTTTGAAAGACTACGCAGGGAGTTAAAACAAGTTTATTTACATGAATGCCAAGCACAGAAGTTTGGTGAAAGCAGTTAAAGTGTTTGCCCATATGAAAGAAAGAAACATCTTGTGAATATATTATTGCAGCATATAGAAGACATTCCTCAGGTGAGTTTAAAAATTGACTGAAATTTATTAATGTTATGCTTTATGAAATGTGAGCCAATGTGAAAAGAAAAAAAGATGTGTTGATGGGTAAAAGACATACATGAGAAGTAAAATAATTTATGTTTCATGAAGGTTAAAACAAATATTGAAAAGTTTTTACCTTACGTAAGAATTAAAATAAGTTTATGTTTCATGAAGTTTAAAACAAACATTGAAAAGTTTTTACCTTTCTTGGGAGAAAGTTAAAAAGAAAAATTTTTAAAAAGGGAGAGATTTTTCATCTTTTAAAGAGTATTATTTTAAAAAGAAAGAAAAGTGGGGAGACATAAGTAGTAGAATTTTTATGAAGATATTTAATTTTATGAAAGGGAGACATAAGTAGTTTCCTTTTTTTAAGGGCATTTAAAATATTTAAAGAATTTATTTTTTTGCCTTTGGAGTAATACGGTGGAAAACATTGGAGTTATTTTATCATGGCTACATCAAACATTGGTTGTGCTCTTGGGGCCATTTATACTACACCTGATAGAGTTTTCAAAGGCTCATATGTAACATCAGTTGGATAAAGTGTAACCACATCAAATTGGAGGCAGGCAGCATCGGAGGATGGAGGATTTTCCATCATCTCAAGTTAGCTTCTTGCTTTGGGATGATGCTTTGCATGAGAAGTGTTTTTTGTTTTGGTTGTTTTGTTTTTCTTTATTGATGCTAACGGAGCTGACAGATTTGAAGAATGTATGTTTTGTGAAGATTTTGTTTTGGAGATAGGTTTGGGGTTTGGTGTTGAGCTCAATATGGATTGTTGTCCAGCGAGCTTCAAAGAGTATATGATCTTGAATTATACCCTTTCGCGGTCACTAGACAACATGGCAGAGATCTGTCGTATCTCTTAGGGGCCATTGTCGAATAATTCAAGACTCTGTGATTTGAGAGCTTGGGACTAAAGAGCTCAAGAACACAGCTCGAAGCGATGCCTTTCCGAGGGTAGACAAGGCAGCATGATGGAGCCTTGCTTGGTTCAGGACTTGTTCTTTGGGAGAAGATCTTCTATAAAATATGTATTCATATTATGTAATCATCTTTGTTGAGTATGTTAGCATTCAGGGGGGTCCCCTAGTACTTTTGTGGGAACAATGTAATAAGAGGGGAATATTGGCATAATAGTATATAATATTACATTGTTAGTTTATGCATATTAAATAAATGTTAGTTTATAAGTTAGGTTTTGGGAAGTTACTTTCCCGTAAGAAGTTATATACGGGAATAACAAGACTTTTAAAAGCCAATGTACTGCATTGTAAAATCATCTGAAGACAATACTATATTATTCTATAATGGTTTAATTTTGTGTATGTTTGCTCACCATTTCTTAATATTACATTCCATGGATAAGAGTTGGAAATCATCCTTTATCCTTATGACACACCTTATGATCACCAAATGCATTTCTAGGCTCATATTATTAGTGATTTTCAATGTCTCTATAGCTAGTTTCTCTAATGCCTCTAGATTCTTTTTGGGTTTCCTTGGTGTAATGGTTCTAAAGAAAGATGGCAAGGAGGAAAGGACCATTGTTTTCTTTGGTGGGAAAAGTTCAATTAGTGATGGCTTCACTCTAGAACTTATTGGTGTATTATATGTCCTTGCTGAAAATATTTTCTAAGTATGTGGAAAAGATTGAGTAGATCCAAAGGCATTTCCTATGGTCTAGTTCCAATGAGAATAAAATAATCCCTCTTGTTATGTGGGATCAAGACTTCCTTTCCAAGTTTGTTGAAGGATTAAGTATAAGTAAGTTGAAGCTTTTCAATAAGGTGCTCAATGCCAAACTTGCATGGAGGAATATATAGAAGAAAATGAATGGAATCAAAATATTTTTTCTTTGAAGGAGATTCTTTGAAGTCACGAGCACCCTCTAGATCTAACATATGGATAAATATTTATTCTTTGAAGGAGATTCTAATAAAGGAAGCTAAATGGAAGTTAGGTGCTAGAAAAATATTAGATTTTGGGATGATTGTTGGATCTTAGATACAACTTTGGGATTGAGGAATGAGTTGGAGGCCCTTATGATATATTACAAATGGATAGTTGGGGAGTTTTTTTCTGATTATATCATTGTGATCAATGGGATTAAGGGGTGGAGTAATCTGAGACTTTTTCCCCTCTCCTAGGCTACATTTTTTTCTACCCCTCTCTTGATAGGTCTTCTTGGTTTCCATTTCTCGTGTTAGATAGGTATGGGCTCTTTGGTGTTAGCTCAATCCCCTTTTGGTCTATTTTTAGCTTCATCTTGTTTTTTCTCTTGTGGCCTCCTTCTCTTTTACGACTATGTCCTCCTCTCTTTGGAACAAGGACTTTCTTCCTAGAATCAATTGATTCCTCTAGGTTGCTACTTAGGAGAAAATACTCACTATTGATAACCTAGTCAAGCATGGCTTTTCCATTCCCAATTGGTGTATTTTATTCCTTTCTAATGCTAAATCAACCCCTCACATCTTCTGGGGTGTTGGTTGTAACATCCATGTTCTAAAACACATAGTAAAACCAGAATTTTACCATAGAGTAACTCAACAAGGTAAATAAAATGAGATAGAGAATAATTTTTTCTTTTATTCAACTAATATCAACTAACTACAATTACAAGATTTCTTTTACCAAAATACAATAACCATATTGTCTTTCTCATTTACAATGTTTACAAAAGTAATTCTATTACATGTACAAATTTGGATTAAGTACTGCATCTGAATATCCAACATCTTTATGACAAGTTTTGGCATGTTTCCTACTTGGAGAGAGAGAACATCTTTCCAGTGATTTACCTCCAACCATAGAGCAACGGTCTCCCACACATCTTCCACATAGGAAGTGGCCCTACCCTTCACAAGGAATATAGACCATAGGTGACCAGTGGTTATTTGCCTTTCCTAAGTACATAATGTTGTATTCTACTCAACTCTATCAACTATACAACGATACCCTCTAGCTAAGTATGATTTCTGATAGGATGAGCAATCCAAATATAGTGAACAGACAATGCATGCATAAAACAAATGCATTACTTTGGCCAAATTTTTTAATATCAATATCGTTCATATGAACATAGTCATTGTGTTCACCCACCCCTACTTGACTTGGATAATGTCATATTCTTGCAGTTACTCACCTTGACTATCTTTACATAATTGGTTTAATCATCATGTCCTGATAATAGTCTACTTAGACTTAGATAAGTCTAAATGACATAAACCTTTATTTGGTTCCTAATCGACTCTATTGTTTTAAAAACACCCTTGAATAATACAATACTTCTACATTTATCATATCTCATTAAAGATTATAATAGACCTTTGGTTTAACACAACCATAAATAGGTTCACAATAAATCTTGCTAAGGTATTATCTTCTCTTCAACAAGAATATGAATACCTATTCAATTAAACCCTACATGATGCCATTGATCATCACTATGTAAATATACTCATATATGCTTTTACGCAAAGTTATTTATGTATAGACATAGTCTATTACTACAAATTGATTTACTATAGGCTAAAATCATCATGATTCTAGTATAGACATGAGAAGATCTTTGACACTTTATCTTGTTCATCTAACTATCCTTAGTTTTTCTATCATTCCAAAAGGTTACCTCATAGTCACTATAGATCACCAAGAATCTAGGTTCTTTGAATAAGATATCGTTTAGACAATGCACGGAAATGAAAACAAGATTGGTTTCAAATAAAATTGACATCGTTAAATACTCTATTCTGTATTACTCTTGGTTGGTGAGTTTATTAAATGAACACCTTTACACTAATCTCATTGGGAGTTTAATACATATTTTTCCTATGATAAAAATAGTCAACTTATTTCTAAAAGATTTCTCTTTTCAACTAAGTGACTAGTTTTCTAAACATTAGAAGACTATAACAGTTTCCATTAAAGAAAGTTCATATATATATCCTAAACAATAGAAGGGTCTACCTATTGGTTAAAGATAGATGCAATATCAACTCACTATGATTATTCAAAACTGATTTCATTGCAAGATCTTGCATCGGCCTTTTCAGGATAAATGACGCTTCTTGGTTATACTAAAACTCCCATACACCATCAACTCAGACAAACAAGTCACAATGATAGTATTCAAGTTGACACAGTCAACTTATCACATTGCATAGTTTATACAAAATATTGACAGGATAACCAAACTCAATTAAACGATTGTCCATAACAAACATTCATTATGATTATCTTTGTCTTATAAAACATGACATGCAGGAATATCTACTTCACAACGTCAACTTACAGAGGTGTATGGGCCGGTGGTAAGCTTCTGTGTTTGTCCCAGATGACCATGTTCTTACTTAACCTTTACCAGCTTCCTCATTGCCCACCACAAATTTCTTTCTACTCCTTAACTAGACCCTTCAAACAAAACATAAGTACTTCCCAGATATGCCATCGACTATCGAATCAATGGCTTTAAGATCTCAAAATAGACTCATAATGAGTTGTCTTGTCTGTTCTCTCCCACTCTAAGTAGTTCTAAAAACTCATTGAATTCCAACGGTAATGCTAAATAGTTCGACTCCAAACACAGCTATAAATGTGTAAACAATCACAAGTGTTGATGATGAAACATTATTTGAGGAGATCAGCAATGACGGTTGAGTTATCTATCGCTCCTCCTATAAGAGGCTGCCAACTCTTAAAACTAACTTAAGCAATCAATTACTCTTAATGAGTAGATTCAATCCATCAAGCTTTTAACATTAAAGGCATTCCTTAATAGATGTATATGGCTGCTCAACTTAAAACCATACTAATATATCATGTGGTTTTTCCTCATTCAAATCATATATATTTTTTATTGACTCAAATATTATTTACATATCATTATCTCTATTTGATTTTATGATTTAATCAATAAGCGAATAACACTAAAACAAAAGTTAAGGATAACATGATTGAGTTGAGCTAGTTTCCTCATCATGATCCATTGACAAAGCATGTCATCTTAACTTGGTGATAAAGTCTTAATTTTAAGAATTGGTTAAAACACTTCAAGTGACTTAGTAATAATATGACAACCTTTTTATGGCAATAACATCGTAATATTTATGTTAAATGTAAATAGTCATAAATCAAACTTAACGACGTCGTTAACGCTATTAATGACTAAGATGACTTAATATGACTTAGAAAGGTTGTAAAACAATATCAACTACCTGTCGATTAGGTTCAAAAGTGAACTGACAAGACAAGTCTTACCTCTTACAACACATTGGTTCACATTTTTGTTAAACACTTATAACTCAGTTTGGCAAATAAACCACTCATATCCTAAGGTCTATATCTCTCTCCTAGACAGATACTCTCTCTCTTCTCTGAGAGTCATCTGGTAACTTGAAATCCTGTTTCACTTGTGCATCATTATTCAATTAATTCAACTAATAAATCAAATCTCATAATACAAATATTAAATTAATAATAACATAATCATTCCCATGATTTCAATAAATGACATTCAATAAAAACCATGTTTTTCCCTTGTCATTAACCTAAACATCACAACAAATTTACTTATGTCCAAGTAAAAAGTAAAAGTAAAGCAAGAAAAAAATTGGGGATGTAACATTGGGGTTGGTTAATTCAAGTTCTCCAAATGCTTTAAGTATGTATAGATTTTCAATGTCTGAAGCACTATATCTATTATCTATTTCTCCCTCTATTTGTTTATCCATCTATCATCCCTCTCTCCATCTCTAAAGCCTTTTCAAAAAGTCCATTTTGTGCATATCCTACAATCATGAAATTCCATGAGACCATATTTCTTTGAGGTGTTCTATCAAACATTTCATTTTCCTTGTCTATGCTTCCAAATTTTAAATACATGTCTCACAGGATTGTTGCAACTACAACATCTGACAAAATTCCCATATCCTTGATTTTTTTATGGATATCCATACTCTATTCCAAAAATCTCATTTTCATAGGGAGGATACTGGAAAAGGTTGAGGAATTTTACTTTACAATAGCCAATTGCATATGCTTGAAAGTTTCTAAATCATTTTCAACAAATTCATTTTGTGCATATCCTGCAATCATGGAATTTCCATGAGACCACATTTCTTTGAGGCATTATGTCATGTGCCTTGTCTATGCTTCGACATTTTTCATTCATATCTCCTAGGGTAGTTGCAACTACAACATCTGACAAAATTCCCATATCCTTCATGCTTTGATGGATGGCCATACCCTATTCCAATGTGCCCATTTTGGCAGAGGCAGGAAGGATGCTAGAAAAAGTTGTGGAATTTGGCTTTACACCCACCAATTGCATTTTCTTGAAATTTTTTAAAGCCTTTTCAAAAAATCCATTTTGTGCATATCTTGCAATCATTATATTCAATGAGATCACATCTCTTTGAGGCATTCTTCCGAATAGTTCATGTGCCTTTTCTATGCTTCCAAATTTTGTATTCATGTCTCGTAGGGAAGTTGCAACTATAACATCTGACAAAATTTGCAAACCGTTGATGTTTTGATGGATGTCCATACCCTATTCCAAAGATCTCATTTTGGCACAAGTAGGGAGGGCACTAGAAAAGGTTGAGGAATTTGGCTTTACACCCGCCAATTGCATTTACTTGAAAGTTTCTAAAGCCTTTTTAACAAATCCATGTTGTGCATATCCTGCAATCATTGCATTCCCTGATACTACAAGCCATGGAGGTATGCTTAGTATGTTGAATCTATTTGCATGTATGCTTAGTATGCTTAGTATGTGGGTATGCTTAGGAATTAGGAACAAATAGTAACACCATGATAAAATAAGCATGAGTATCTATAGAGAGAGAGAGAGAGAGAGAGAGAGAGAGAGAGAGAGAGAGAGAAAGGTGGATATTGAGAGATATGGAGAGGGATTCTTTATTCTTCACAAAATACAACTCCCTTGTATGTAGGAGAGACAAAGTCTATTTTCATGTAAGAATGATAATTGTAACTACCACTATTGGCCTACCAACTGAAACTCTTATACTCAATGCCATTCAACATTATTTTAAGTATCCTAAAGAATAATACTTAAAAAATCTCTCAACCACATACATGGGCATCCAAGTACCCATTCATGAGATATTAAAGACACATAGAAAATGCATACAATTGTAAGGCTATATTACGTAATCCTAATAGTAAATAGAAGAGACCATTGCTTTAGACCTATAAAAAGTGTTAGAGACAAATATGTTGATATGTAATCCTATTTTGATTCCATGTGATTGTATCATGTTAAAATTACCTTTAAATGATTCCTTCAAATACATGTCCTAGACACATAATTGAAAGAATTTTAGGATGCACTGCCACTTAAAAAATAAAAATGTGTTGCAAAACAAGAGAAGAAAAGTTGTAGGATATGTATTGTTTTGTTCTACATTAGCGTGCATTATCTTTCTACTTAGAAAAATCATCCTAACTAGTATGAACGTAAATTTGAATTCTGAAATTTTTATATTAATTTTTTGGAAGTAACCAAATTAGGTTGATGGTGTTGCAAGACATAATTTTTTTTATCAAAAGTTTATATGAAAAAGATAGATAAATCATAAATTACAATGGACTTGTTTACATCTCTAGATTGGAGGTTAAATAAAGGATTTTGAAGGTGTTGAACATTGAGAAAAAGAGTTATGTTGATAACTCTTAAGAATGTAGACTCTATGTTGGGTTATCTCTCTAATGAATAGGGCTACACATCTTTGATTTTCATAATGAATAAGATCTTCCATAGAGCAATGATTTTTTTCTAAAAAGATATTAAAACATGCCACTAATCTCATAATACATTAGATACGAAAAAGTAAAATGCTCTTCTAATTTTCATTCATTATTATAGAGTCTACAAATGTACTATCTCTCAAGATAAAGTGTTGTGACTTTAGGCAAAGTTGATGAGAACATACTAATAAGTGGCCCAAAAGAAATTTCAAACCAAAACCAGGCCTAGTGTACTTGGAGGAATAATGTATCCATTTTGTATATAGATATAGTGCCTCAATTGATGTTGCATTCTTGCAAAATGCTCCTGTAATTTTACTTCATAATTGTAGAGTCTATAAATACAATATCTCTTGACAAAGTGTTCTAACTCCATGCAAATCTTGGCCCAAAAGAAATAACATATCCATCTTCTATGCTTCAATTAGTGTTGAATTCTTACATAAACTAGTTCTTCTCATTCGTCCAAATTAATTTTTTTATAGGCTTTGCTGATCTAAAATCTTAGAATGTTTTTGCTCAACATAAACATACATCGTCTATTACTAGTGTTGTGACGTGGTCCAACATCGCCCCATCAGCCGTGGGGACCCCTTGTTTTGGTGTTTTGGTCTGTGGTCTGTGTCAAGGTTTCTTATCTGCATTGAGATCTTCTTTCAACAGCATGCCCGCTCCCCCTGGATCTCTGCCTAAGCGGACTTCAGTTACCTTCTGGCATGGCTTTCCATTTCCTATTCTCTCAACAGGCTAGATGACCGCTTGAGCAGATCTTCTTGACTCGTCAGGAACTCTCCATGATTAGCTTAATCTTCAGCAGGCTTGGGTGACCGTTTGCCCAGGATGTCTGTTGCCTGGCATGGTTATTAATGCCCCTTTGGCGGATCTTCTAAACCTCACGTAAAATTCTATTCTCAGCATCGCGTCAAATGTGAAATATAGCATTTCACTCCAAGTTGGTCATTCATGGAGGGACGGACTTTTGGGAGTCCACTGCAATCCTGCATTATGCACGTTGAAGCAAAAGGACCGCCAGGGCGGAGCTGGATCTGAGGTTTGCAATTTTTCTTTTTTGCCAAGATCTCTAACATTTGCGCTGACCCGCTTGTTTCCTGCCACCTCTTTGGCAATCATGATGACCCGAAATTTGGAAGCATTGAGCATTTTTTTTTGCAGAACGAATAAATTCTATTCTTAGCATGCCATTAAATGGGCACTGCACTCTGAAAAATGCATGGATGGGGAATAAATTAAGATTCCTGGCAGGAGTTGGAGGCACGTATCTTTCAAAATTTGGCTCCTCCTAATTTTAGCCCCACATTTTAATTCAAATAATGACATGTATGCGGTAGAGGAGGTGGAGCGCACTATTTATGCTAGCAAAATCTTTTGAGCATTATTGTGAGTAAAAGTGCCAACTTTCTGAGCATTCATGGTATGTGCTGTCCTCCAGAAAAGGTGATTGCACTGTGTGGAACGAGAGGGGATTCGAAGGTGTTTTGTCATTTGTTCTAACAGTGAGCTTCGCCTCCTGCATCAGTAGCTAAGTTGAGTATTTGGAAACCTGACTGTGTTCATGAATTTTGTCTGCAGGAGGGGATCCTTATGAGGTTGTCTGAGTGGGTGCTTGGACGTTGAACTGGTTAATATTACATAATCTACCTGGTGTTCTCGACGCTTCCTAAGTGCAGGTTTAAGAGTGTCTTCCTTGGTTGAAGTTCTCGAAAGTTTAAGAAAGATCACCTTCTATTGCTTGGAAATCGACCTCCCCTCCATTAAAGCACATAGGGGATTACAACACATGATTATTGCAGGTCCATTAGAAGATCAGATTTGATAGGGGCAAATAAGAACTAAGTGTGTTGGTGAAACATTTGGACATTCTGTTCTCACGGGAATCGCATTATTGTTTTTTTTGGCTTTAGCAGAGGGGTGAGATAAATTGAAATCTTGCATTCAAATAATCCCGCATGTATTAAATGTAGGTTTTGTTACTATTATGTTGTTACTAAATATCATTTTCAGGATTTTGACATAAGGCGGTTGTGTAGGTGAAGGATGAGTGCGAAGGACAGGCAAGCATTAATGAGGAGTGACATGAAAGGAACATGGCCAGAAATGAAGATCACTTCGAAGTGGCGAAACCTCTGTGACACCAATCTGGGGAAGACCAATATGCAAAAGATTCGGCAAAATTTGCAGAAACCCAATCCATTGGATCTGGTCAGACGAATGTTGAAGAACGGGATTGTGCAAGCTGCTTGTTTCTCGCCAACAATGCTGTGTCCAGAACTGATGTTAGAATGCGCCAAGCATTATAATC
The DNA here is from genome assembly GCA_027924645.1 of Cunninghamia lanceolata. Classification (NCBI taxonomy): domain Eukaryota; kingdom Viridiplantae; phylum Streptophyta; class Pinopsida; order Cupressales; family Cupressaceae; genus Cunninghamia; species Cunninghamia lanceolata. The sequence continues at coordinate 3,663,360 of BSBN01000665.1, forward strand.
ATGAAAAGAGATGTATTATGACTAAAGAGGGCAAAGTACTTTCTTATCTAAGAAAGGAGGTGATCGCGGAAGCTTTCGACATCCCCTCATACAAAACTACTACATTCTGCGACAAGGAGTCTGCTTTGCAACTTTATTTGGCGGGACCTGAGAAATGTATGGAGGTAATAAACAATAGTTGGTTGGTGCAGCCAAGGCCACATGTGAGTAAGGTACCTAAAAAGCTTCACAAGTCTGACTTTCATCAAGAAATTAACTATATGATTGTGTTTTTGAACCGCATCATGGGCTGCCCACAATCGGCAAATTTTGAGCCTTGGATGTTCTTCTTCATTGAAGAAATTATAAGTGGAAAAAGAATGATAGATTGGACTGAAATGATCAGCAGCAACATCGATGATCAATTGAAGGGTTTACAGGAAATGAAAGTGTTTTACATGAGCTCGCATATTATATATATGCTTGCCAGAAATGAGAGATATCCAGGATTGAACTGCAAAGGGAGAGTTGGAAATGGAGAAGGACAGTTCAAGGTTTATGGTTGCTATCCTCAACTGTACTTACAGGCTATATCCCATTACAGAAGGTTTAATGATGCCTTTTCCATGCATATTGTTAGATTGTTACAAGGTAGCACATGCAGGAGATTGTCGAAGGAGGCCATGAGCTTCATCACAAAATACGGAAAATGGTTTATTCAGTTTCCAAGGTTCACGTACATCTGTGTAGAGGGCTTCTCATCACTGCCTTATAGATTGCCTAGGTACCCCACTGACAGAATGGTGTTGTTGGAAGTAACACGACAGCTGGTTGCATTTGACAAGGTCCAGAGAAAGAGGAAAAAGACTACAACAAAGTTTCCAATCAGCATCGGGAGGCTCGAGACTTGCATGTCCTTACAAGCCGCTGAAAATTCAGAGATAGAGTTGCAGGCTTACAACTTGGTATGCCACAATGATGCACACAGTAACTTTGATCCATTTGGCACGGTTAGGTAGAAATTTGGGAGCAGATATGAGCACAAACCACAGTTCGAGGATCATTGGATAGATACATATGATGATATAGAAATAAGAAAGAAAAGCTGCTACCGATTGTCTTTGGATTTGGTCAGATCAACAAGAGTGATCAACATTCCGGATCAGCTTGAGGAGAATCACAAAAGACTTTCACAAAGTTCGTATGAAGAGAAGAGAGATAGGCCCTTCACCATCAATTGGTCTGAGCAGGAGGCCACATGCAATGATGATTTGATGATGCCAATCGTATCGCATACAAGAAAGTATGTAGACTTCCAGATTCGTAGGCTCCAGGAGAAGAATGTCCAATTGACTTACAACCTGATGGGAGGGGTTAGTGTACATCTGTCCAAGGATGCTCCAAGTGGTGGGTCATCCAATAATTCCAATGGTTTAGAGGGTGAAGATGATGATCTGCATGAGGATATTCAGCCAAGTAAGAAGGCAAAGACTAACGATCAGGAGGCAGCTAGTGCATTTTCAAGACATGAGGGTAACAATATAATAAATATTGATGAAGATGAAGTGAGACCTGATGAGCAGACAGCCTTAAAAATCCAAGATGATCAGGGAAACAAACAAGGTAATCAAATTGGTGAAGTAGTGTCAAAATCAGCTAAGGAACAAGAAGTGGTCGTGATAGAAACAGAAGCTAAAAATCAAGATGACAAAGAGTTGTATGAGTTTGATGAGGAGGCTCTTCCCACTGTTCAGCATAAGGGAGTTCAAGAAGAAAGTCAGGAGGACCTGTCCAATCTGCCTGAGTGGTTGAGAGATCGAGTCAAGGAAAAGTCTATTATTGAAAGGGAACCCATATTAAGTCTGGAAGACTTGCTAAGCAGGGCCAAAATTGACAATGGAAAGCAGAAAATTACTAAATTCTCGAAGATCACAAGAGGCAGCTCAGGGTCAAGGAAAGTGCATATTGCTGTCCCAAGAATCAGCAAGGAGGTAGATGGTGGCGTTCCGAGTGCATATGACATCAATACTTTTGATTTGGGACCAGCCACAGTAGAGCAGGAGATAGAAGAGTTGGAAGATTCAGTTGCTGTCATCAAAGAAAGGCTACAGAAGGAACAAGAACAGAGGATTCAGTTAGAGAAGGATAACTTGGCATTTCAGCATTATATTCAGCAATTAATGAGGCCACTAAGCCAAGCTGAAGTGATGGTTGCACCACCGGCATTGCTCTCGCAGGAGTCTGTGGTTCATTTGGAAGAAATGAGGTCCTCTTCTTGAATATTGCAGGAATGGGCAGCAAATTTCAAGATCAAGGCTGATAGGTTCGTGGATGAGATTGTGAAGTTGTATAAGGAGGCTGCTTCAACATTTGACAAAGTTCAGAGTATTCTAATTACTTGTGCACAATTTAGAAATGTAAGGGAAGAAGTTATGCCTTAGTTGAAAAGGCTGATTTATACTCCAAGTGCCACATTGTTGGATGAAGGGGTGATTGAGCGGGGTCCAACATATAATTTCCATTCTTGGTATTGTGCACTCAGCATAAAGGAGCAGGTTCTGGGAAAGGTTGAGAGTGACTGCACTCAAACAAAAGAGGTACTTCGGGAATGCAAAACAAAATACTTGTTTTCGTAAACAGGGTAGTTGATTCCACTGGAGAGATTGATGAATACTTGCTGAAAGACAAGATGCATGCAAAGTATTTTCGGCATACACAGGCTATTTCGAGGGAGTTGTTGGATGAAATTTGCACGCTTTCCACTTTCATGGGCACGTTTTAGACATCAATGGCTAGTTGGGAAATGACAGTTGTTAAATCTACAGAGGAGCTGCAAATCATAAAGGGCACCATTCAGACTCTGCCAAGTGTCCCTATGGAGGAGATTACATGTGTTGTCGCTAGATTTGTGGAGTTTACCGCAAAAAGGAAAGGTCATAAATGAGGGTGTTCCACTTAGTTAGTGCATCATTAATGCAAGGTCCAATTTTAGTAAAATTTGTAACCACTTGCCTGTGTGGCATATTATGGGCCTTCGATTTAAAGTTTTAATCTTGGCCATCCATTGAGTTTTGGGGTCCTATATAAACCCATTTTGGTCTCATTTGTAAGGTGGGGAATGCTCTGAGAAATTGTTGCTCAGGACTCTACTGAAATAAATACAAATTCATTGCTGAAATTTTCATGGTGATTTGTGTTGTTTCAAATGAATGCATGGTTTCTAAGTGTTCACTCATAGAATAAGATCCATTTAGTTTGTTTTAAGCAGTTTAGTTTTATGTTTTATGGAAGTTGTTATTGCTGATTCGTGTTTGGTGTCTCCATAGTTCATACCATTTATAATTTGTCGATGGCAGGTTGTAGTGCATGGTTAGTCTGAACATCATCTTAGCTTAATCTAAAAATCTTACTTTACCCTTAGAAGATAGCACCACTTTTGTGTAGTTGTTTCCTTATGGCAAAGCAAAGTGTGGTTGAGATTCCGGTGAATCAGTGGTGATTGCTTGCATTTAGATTAGAGCCTTCTAAACTTATTTCCTTTTGCATTTTCTTTAAAATCTTGTTAGATTTAGATTCAAGAGCTTCCATTGTCATTATCGAATTGGTAGACCTTCTAAGAAGCTGTGTTACATGTTATCCAAGAGAAACAAGTTTCCTATTGTTGAGCATTTACGTAAGTCCCCTTGTGTCAAACAGTAATTCGCATCCTACTGCTAAGTTATCCCAAGTCGCAACACAAAAAGTAACTAATCAAGAACCTTGGAGTCTACTCATATGATCACTTAGCTTAGCATTTGAGGGATTTTGTTCAAGAGAGGATAGAGTACACCAGTATTTTATTCTGCGTTGTATGTGCAAGGAAAACACATCAACAGAATTGGCGCTAGAGGGAGGGCCTCTTTTGGAAAACAAAGTTAGACACACTGGAGCGTATTGTTTCTTTTTCACCTGAAAAACACCAGAGGATTCTAAGGTCTACACCGCAAACTTCAAAGGAGTTAATTGAGTTGGACTTCAATTCCAAAGCCAAGCGCAATAAGAAGACAAATCCATCAAGTGAAGGATCACCTAGCGTAAGGGTCATCGTAGATTTGTTTCAAACTCTACCACAAAATACAAGAATCACTCAACCAAGTAATACACAAGGAGTTGCTCAAATAGTTCCAGCGCAACAAGCAAACATTCCAATGGCTTGGCTTCCGGCAAATGCTTCTCCTCTTGCTACTTTCACAAATTACCATGAAATGCCCAAGAGTCCTGAACAATTCTGCTCTAAATTTCAGGTCAGTGATGTGAACAGGACAGCAGAAGAACATATTAAGATTTTTGAGGATACTCTTCGAAACAAAAGAATCAAGCATGAGGATGTCGTGTGTAGATTGTTTCCTTATTCACTGGGTGAAGATGCATACTTTTGGTACATTCATCTACCTGCAGGTTCCATTAATAGTTGGCAAATACTGAAAAACACCTTTCTAGAAAAGTTCAAGATTCCCATCACTCCGTCAGAGCTCTAAAAACAGTTTGTTGATGTCAAGAGGCAAGAACATGAACCTATCAGTTCTTTCAATAATCATTTTCATAAGGCTTATACAAGGTTGCAAGCTCCGTATAATGTTGATGATGCAATGGCGAGGGAATTATATTATGCAGCACTAGACCGCTTTACTTCCATGTTTGTGAAGAGAGCAACTGCACCTCCAACTACTTTAATGGAGGCCTACGCTGAGGCTGTCAAAGTGAATACTAACTTGGGCATGAATACTCAAGGACCACTTAATCATATAGGACATCCAGCTATGCCAAATCAGATTCAAGGAATCAACCAAGCTTTGACACAGCATACTCCTATAATGAATCCAATTCCAACACCTAGCAATCAAATGGTGTTGCATCCAGGAGCACCCATTTCACAAATTTCACCAGCACAACCTGTGTACTTACAAGGGTCTTCATCCTCTACAAGGAGTCAAGAAGAGAAGGATGAAATGAAAGAGTTAATCGATCAAGTGAAGAGATTATCCACTGAAGTTACTCATCTGAGAAATCAAAATAATCATTTACAAAATATGCAAAGGAGTTTTCAAGGAAATCAGAGGGATCAAGGAAATCACAATGGATATCAAGGAAATCAGAGAGACCAAGGAAATTATCAAGGTTATAATCAAGGATTCCGAGGGACAAATCAAGGATTCCAAAGACAAAACAAAACATGGAATACATCTCCAAACAATGGAAATGTTCCCTCTCCGTTGGAAAATAATTCAAATTCAGATTCTAGACCAACAGACAAGGTGTTCTTAGCTGAGGCAGCTTTATCAAGTTGGTGTCAATTGCACAACACAAATCAACATTCTGAGTTGCAGTGTACAGTGTTTAGACTAGCTGCTGATATATTTCAAAAGGAGATGCTAAACACGTAAGCTCAAGATGCTCCTCAAGCAACGACAGGATATGAGATTGTTCCTACAACAAGGTATGATCAAGCCTTGATCATTGAAGACTTCACATTTCCTCCTGTGATGGATTATGATGTAATGGAATACAATGGAAGGTTCCCTCCGGCATCTGCAAATGGACCAATTGAAAATTCAGATTATTACTCTCCATTCAGTACTGACTTTCAAGCTGAAGCAATAGGGGAAGTACAAGCATTTCAACAATCAGTTGGGAATCCACCCCTAAAAGTCTATCAAAGGAATCATCGAGCGCCGGATCCATTAACCTCTTCAGTTCCTCCAAACAATTTTCAAACTCCACCAAATCCAAATGCTAGTAATAATCCAAATTTTCCAAAGGATTCACCAGAGTATAGACAAAGGGATGCTGCTCAAAGAACCACTCCAACGCGAGAAGTTCAGCCACGAGACAATCCACAAGGAGCCAATCTTTCACGAGATGGCCCTGTGACAAATGATGGATTGAAACGTCTAAGTTTAATTGTTACTGAAGAATTCAAGAAAGTGAAAGTGAGCATGCCTTTGGCTTAAATGATGAGAATCCCTGAGATTAGAAACACAGTTTTAAACAGCTTAAATGATACATCTATTCCAAGGAATGCTACGGTAGGCCCTTCTAACTCATCCCATGTTCAAAATGCACATGTTGTGGAAAGTGTGCAAGAGGGTGTTTCTCCATATATGAACTCAGTATGTATAGCCCAAGACCCTACAAAGGATATAAAAGAAGGAAGTATTGTTAAAAGTGAAAAGATCATCAAAAATGAAAGGATTGCAAAGGATCAAATCTCACGGTCAAATGATGTGGAAAAGAACACACATTCCAAGTTACCAAATGAAAAGTCTGTAGTTTTCTATCAAGGAAGAGATGACCCTGCCCCATTCCTATTATCAGTCCGTATTTTCGGGAAAATGTTACATAATTGTTTGATGGATTCAGGAGCATCAAGCAACGTAATGCCACTCACCATATGTAAAAGATTGGGTTTGATTCCTACTCCGACCACAAAGAAAGTTACACAACTGGATAAGACAGAAGTGCCCGTGGTTGGAGAATTGAATAATATACACATGCAATTGTCATCTGATCCAAGAATCCAAAGCTACATTGATATATCAGTTGTTGATATCCCAGGCGGATATGGCATGCTCCTGAGTAGAGATTGGTCAAGAAGATTGAATGGGTATGTAGCTACCGATTTCTCACACATGTGGCTACCATGGAAAGGAATTCCAAATCAAATTAGAATTGATAGTACTCCAAGATTGAAACTGATGATCACAAAATATGGTGAGGACAATGAGGTCCTGTTCCTAGAAACTGATCTTGGGAATTACAGGCCAAATACGGAAGAAGTCCTCATGTTACAAGGTTCAAGAATGAAAGAAGGTGAAGGTCAGCAATCTTTCGATGAAACTGAAATTTTGCTTGATCACAATTATGAGTCCACTTCTGATGAAGGAGATGGTACATTTGAAAATTTCCAAAATTTCGTACTCAAGAATGTTCAGCAAGCAACAGAGTTAGGTCAGCAAGCAAATGTCAAAGATCTATTATTGCCTAACTGGTGCTGGATACACAGTGCTTTCCATTCTGAGTTTTCCTGTGCTATGTGTAAAGTTGCCTTAGAGCAAGTATACAAGAAAGTCCCTCAGGCCATAAAACCAAAAATTCTGGAAGTAAAGAAGGGAGATAACCCTGTAAAATTACCCACTAAAACTGAGATAATCGAAAAATCTAAAAAAGGTGATGATCAACCGAAGATGGATCCAATTTTACCGAGGACTCCCAAGAAAGGTAAGGGAAGAGAAAATCCAAGCAAAGTTTCAATTGATCAAGAAGGAAATCAAGTATGGACTTTGCGTTTTGATGGGTCCAAGTCGAAACAAGGAGCTGGTGCTGGGTTCGAGTTAATCAATCCATCCGGCGAATCATTCTTGGCTGCGCATAGATTGCAATTTCCATGTACAAATAATGTGGCAGAGTATGAATCATTAGTTCATGGGTTATTGATGGCTATCAAGAAAGGAGCTAAGATTCTACATGTTTACGGAGATTCCGAGGTAATTGTCAAGCAAATAAGAAAGAAGTATGTTTGTCATGATAAGAGATTAAAGAGGTATAGAAATCGTGTTTGGGATTTGATTGAAAGTTTTGATGCATTCAACATCAAATCAGTTTACAGATCAAAGAATCAAGTTGCTAATTCCCTAGCACAGGCTATGAGTTCACTTACACCACTTGCCATGAATGGGTTGAAAAAGTTCACTGTAGAGTTAGTCTTAGTACCATCAGTCCCTGATAATGTTACAAATTTTCAGGTGTTCAATGATGATAAACACATATTGGATTTCATTACAAATTCTGGGGTTTTTGAGGCTCAAATCATAGATGAAGAAGATTTGGAACAAGCAGAATTTGATGCAGAGGGTATCTTGAACTTAAAAAATAACACAATACCACGAGGGATGGTTGAGTTAGAAAGACTCTTCGATTCAGATCAATTGAGTGCATTGAGAGATCATAAGATTCAAGGAGATAAATGTGAACCTATCAATATGGGAACAAGTAATGAAGAGAAGAATGTGTTAATAGGAAAGGTGTGTAGACCTGAAGAAAAAGAAGGTATACTCAAATGCATGAAAGAATTTTCAGACATTATAGAATGGAGCTATGATGATTTAAAGACTTATGATACCTCAATCATTACACACACTATTCCTCTGAAACCCAACAGCAAGCCATTCAGACAAAGGCAGAGACCTGTCAATCCACTCTTAGAACCATTGATATATAAAGAGGTAAAGAAGCTGTTGAACGCAAGGATAATATTTCCGGTAAGGCACTCAACGTGGGTCGCCAATCTTGTCCCTGTTCGTAAGAAAAATGGGGAGATAAGGTTGTGTGTGGATTTCAAGAATTTGAATAGAGCATCTGAAAAGGACAATTATCCACTGCCTTCATTGGATGAAGTGTTGCAAATTGTAAACGGTTCCCAGATGATGTCTTTCTTAGACGGATATTCAGGATACAACCAAGTGATGGTGGAACCAGAAGACCGATTGAAGACTACATTCACTTGCAAGTGGGGAAACTATGCATATAGGCGAATGCCATTTGGGCTGATTAACGCCGGAGCAACCTTTCAAAGAGCTATGGACATTGCTTTTCATGATTTGATTGGAAAATGTATAATCATATACATGGATGATCTCACAGTTTTCTCTCGCAGAAGGGAGGACCACATAGAGGATTTGAGGAAAGTATTTCAAAGATGCAGAAAACACAGAATCTCACTGAATCCAAAAAAGTGTATGTTTGGAGTAACAGAAGGCAAATTATTGGGACATGTGATTTCAGAGAAGGGAATTTCAATAGATCCGAGAAGGATAGAGGCTATTTCCAAAATTGATATGCCTGCAAGTAAGAAGGAGCTGAAGTCTTTCTTCGGGAAGATAAACTTCGTCAGGAAGTTCATTATAGGATTTGCAGAGATCGTTAAGCCATTGAATGACATGTTGAAGAAAGATGCGAAGATAGAGTGGACAATTTCTGCAAGAAAGGCATTTGAAGAAATCAAACAAGCTATTGCTGATACTCCTGTTTTGATAAGCCCAGACTACACAAGGCCATTTTATTTATATTCGTTTGCTTTAGAACATACTTGTGCAGCAACTCTCACCCAGAGAAATGAAGAAAAGGATGAACACCCAATAGCCTTCATGAGCACACCATTGAAAGATGCTGAACTGAGATATCCTAATGTGGAAAAGCAGGCTTATGCACTGGTCAAAGTGATTAAGAAATTCAGACATTACATTTTGAGGAGTAAAATATATGCTATTGTTCCAGATGTGGCAGTCAAGACCCTACTTATGCAGAATGAATTGGGAGAAAGAAGAGGCAAGTGGGTCGCCACCATTCAAGAATATGATATTGAAATACAACCAATGAAGCTTGTTCGAGGACAAGGACTGACTCAAACAATTGCAACTGATGGACCAGGGTTGGTGCAACAAGTTTATACTCTTGAGGATGTATCACCTGATGAGTGGTACAATGACATTATATATTGTCTGTTAAATTAGAAGTGTCCGACACATATGAATTCAACCCAGAAGAGAGCTTTGAGAATAAAAAGTCAGCATTTCATGCTCCAAGGATCAGTCCTGTTCAGAAAGAATCATGAAGGGATATATTTGAGGTGCCTAGGAAGGGATGAAGCAGGTCAGATAATGGAACACTTCCACGGCAAATTTGGAACATGTCATGGGGGTGGTTTAGCTATAGCACACCAGATTCTAAGGGCAGGCTATTATTGGCCCACTTTGTTTCATGATGCATATGACCATGTCAAGAGATGTCACACATGCTAGGTAGCTGCTTTGAGGGAAAGAAATCCAGCCATGCCACTTCAACCGGTGATCGAAGTAAGACCTTTTGCTCAATGGGGTTTGGACTTTATTGGTATGATTAACCCACCTTCCTCGGCACAACACAGGTATATTCTGACCACTACTGATTACTGTACTAGGTGGTCTGAGGCTCATGCTTTAAAATTTTGTACTTCTGATGTTGTGATTAAATTTCTTGAAGAAAATATTATCACTAGGTTTGGATGTCCACATGCACTTGTTTGTGATAATGGTCCTGCTTTTGCTTCACTAAGATTTTCTAACTGGGCCTTTGAATATGGCATTACACTGAAATTTTCATCAAACTATTACCCGCAGGGAAATGGCCTAGCAGAATCCACCAACAAAAAATTGCTAGGTGCAATTAAGAAACTATTGGACAAAAACCCGAGAGATTGGCATACGCAACTTAAGTTTGCTCTTTGGGCAGACAGGATGAGAATAAAGAGTTCCTTGGGTACATCCCCTTATCATCTAGTTTATGGCCAAGATCCTGTATTCCCAATCCAACTGAGAATTCCTACATTACAATTTATGCAAGATTACATGGAAGAAAATGACATAGTCCAAACTAGGTTGTCACAACTGCTCCACTTAGAAGAAAAACGAGACATAGCACTTGAAAATTTTGCAAAACATCAAGGAGTTGTGAAGAGATGGTTTGATAGACAAGCAAAGATCAAGTCTTTTCATATTTCTGATTTGGTTCTATACTGGGACAAAGCTAAAGAGAGAAAGGGTGGACATGATAAATTTGATAATCTTTGGAAGGGCCCTTACCAGATTGCCGAAATTTTGGGAGAAAATGCTTTCAAACTAAAAACACTCACTGGAGAATCTGTTCCATTGCCCGTCAATGGACAATTCTTAAAACATTATTTCCAACCCTAAGTTCTTTCAGGGACTTATTTGTACATAGTTAGGATAGTTGTTTCTTGCTTTCTTAGGTTAGTTCTAGGGTAGGTTTGCTTTATTTTGGGCTTGTCTGCTTTTGCTGCAGTTTTTGGCTTTCCCTGGGGTCCTGTTTTTGGGTGGTTTTTACAATGAGTGCACTTCTGGTTGACTTCATGAGGTAATGCTAAGTATATTTTGAGAATAAATATTCATGAGATTCTTTGAATCAGAAGGTAATTTTCTTTAGTCTATCTTTTTGTTAAGATCTGTACTTGACTCGAGAAGGGAATCATGCATTGTATTTTGACATGAAGGTCTTTGATTATATGTTTAAAATGTTTAAATGAATACTTTTTGTTTTCTTTTGATAAGCTTGCGTTAGATGGATGGATTCATTGCGGACTCCATTATTGGCATTTGATAGCATGTTTCTTACTCTGGGAGAATAAATTGATTGTTTAGGGCGACTTGAATTATTTTGAGATCTTATATCTTTTCACTTTTAAAATCTAGAAGTACCTAAGTGAATCTTTGTGATCTCACATTAAGTGAAAAATCTAAAGGTCCACCTTTGCCGCCATCGTAAGGCCACACCCAGCTAGCTGAGTTATCACGTAGCGGTACTACATTGTACTCTACCAAGCAAAAGCATGTTGAAAATCAAAAGAAAAGAAAAGAAATCAAAGAAAATCACAAATCACACACCATAACTCAGTTAGATGGATGATCGAGTAATCTTTACCGGGGCTATGGATGCCTGACCGGCAGTAGGGCTCTGCTCGAGTGGAATTACGAGACAAACCCATCGGGGCTATAGACGCTCGCTGGCAGCGGGGCCATGTCCAGGTAGTTCATGAGGTGTGCACCAATCACGTAGCTTAATGCGGAGGAACTAAGGTGATCTTAAGTGCTAATGGATGGAAATGAACCCAATTGCACACACTTGGATCTTTCAGGATGAAAATGGTTGTCCTAAGCTTTTTGATTTTGACGCCTTGATTAAGTTTTCATTTTTATCTAACCTAATATGTGGGTGCACGCAGGGATTTTGAAGTTTTGATTCTTGCTTATCTCTAGAACACTTGAGGATGTTTTAAATGAAATTTTTACCCTAAGAAATTGCAGAGATGAAATGTCGTGATACAATTTTTGACTCTTTTCTCCTTTTGAGTGCATCTCTTAACTATTTGATGGACTTGACGAGGTTATTGATGATTTAGGGTTTTGAATGAGTCTTTATTCCTCAAATGTTCAAGAACATTTCTCTTGTGGAGTCGCCAGATGTTGTGACGTGGTCCAACATCGCCCCATCAACCGTGGGGACCCCTTGTTTTGGTGTTTTGGTCTGTGGTCTATGTCAGGGTTTCTTATCTGCATTGAGATCTTCTTTCAACAGCATGCCCGCTCCCCCTGGATCTCCGCCTAAGCGGACTTCAGTTACCTTCTGGCATGGCTTTCCATTTCCTATTCTCTCAATAGGCTAGATGACCGCTTGAGCGGATCTTCTTGACTCGTCAGGAACTCTCCATGATTAGCTTAATCTTCAGCAGCCTTGGGTGACCGTTTGCCCAGGATGTCTGTTGTCTGGCATGGTTATTAATGCCCCTTTGGCGGATCTTCTAAACCTCACGTAAAATTCTATTCTCAGCATCGCGTCAAATGTGAAATATAGCATTTCACTCCATGTTGGTCATTCATGGAGGGACGAACTTTTGGGAGTCCACTGCAATCCTGCATTGTGCACGTTGAAGCAAAAGGACCGCCAGGGCGGAGTTGGATCTGAGGTTTGCAATTTTTCTTTTTTGCCAAGATCTCTAACATTTGCACTGACCCGCTTCTTTCCTGCCACCTCTTTGGCAATCATGATGACCCGAAATTTGGAAGCATTGAGCATTTTTTTTTGTAGAACGAATCAATTCTATTCTTAGCATGCCATTAAATGGGCACTGCACTCTGAAAAATGCATGGATGGGGAATAAATTAAGATTCCTGGCAGGAGTTGGAGGCACGTATCTTTCAAAATTTGGCTCCTCCTATTTTTAGCCCCACGTTTTAATTCAAATAATGACATGTATGCGGTAGAGGAGGTGGAGCGCACTATTTATGCTAGCAAAATCTTTTGAGCATTATTGTGAGTAAAAGTGCCAACTTTCTGAGCATTCATGGTATGCGCTGTCCTCCAGAAAAGGTGATTGTACTGTGTGGGACGAGAGGGGATTCGAAGGTGTTTTGTCATTTGTTCTAACAGTGAGCTTCGCCTCCTGCATCAGTAGCTAAGTTGAGTATTTGGAAACCTAACTGTGTTCATGAGTTTTGTCTGCAGGAGGGGATCCTTATGAGGTTGTCTGAGTGGGTGCTTGGACGTTGAACTGGTTAATATTACATAATCTGCCTGGTGTTCTCGACGCTTCCTGAGTGCAGGTTTAAGAGTGTCTTCCTTGGTTGAAGTTTTCGAAAGTTTAAGAAAGATCACCTTCTATTGCTTGGAAATCAACCTCCCCTCCATTAAAGCGCATAGGGGATTACAACACATGATTATTGCAGGTCCATTAGGAGATCAGATTTGATAGGGGCAAATAAGAACTAAGTGTGTTGGTGAAACATTTGGACATTCTGTTCTCACGGGAATCGCATTATTGTTTTTTTTTGCTTTAGCAGAGGGGTGAGATAAATTGAAATCTTGCATTCAAATAATCCCACATGTATTAAATGTAGGTTTTGTTACTATTATGTTGTTACTAAATATCATTTTCAGGATTTTGATATAAGGCGGTTGTGCAGGTGAAGGATGAGTGCGAAGGACAGGCAAGCATTAATGAGGAGTGACATGAAAGGAACATGGCTAGAAATGAAGATCACTTCGAAGTGGTGAAACCTCTGTGACACCAATCTGGGGAAGACCAATATGCAAGAGATTCGGCAAAATTTGCACAAACCCAATCCATCGGATCTGGTCAGATGAATGTTGAAGAACGGGATTGTGCAAGCTGCTTGTTTCCCGCCAACAATGCTGTGTCTAGAACTGATGTTAGAATGCGCCAAGCATTATAATCATGAAAAGAGATGTATTATGACTAGAGAGGGCAAAGTACTTGCTTATCTGAGAAAGGAGGCGATCGCGGAAGCTTTCGACATCCCCTCATACAAAACTACTACATTCTGTGACAAGGAGTCTGCTTTGCAACTTTATTTGGCGGGACCTGAGAAATGTATGGAGGTAATAAACAATAGTTGGTTGGTGCAGCTAAGGCCACATGTGAGTAAGGTACCTAAAAAGCTTCACAAGTCTGACTTTCATCAAGAAATTAACTATATGATTATGTTTTTGAACCGCATCATGGGCTGCCCACAATCGGCAAATTTTGAGCCCTGGATGTTCTTCTTCATTGAAGAAATTATAAGTGGAAAAAGAATGATAGATTGGGCTGAAATGATCAGCAGCAACATCGATGATCAATTGAAGGGTTTACAGGAAACGAAAGTGTTTTACATGAGCTCGTATATTATATATATGCTTGCCAGAAACGAGAGATATCCAGGATTGAACTACAAAGGGAGAGTTGGAAACGGAGAAGGACAGTTCAAGGTTTATGATTACTATCCTCAGCTGCACTTATAGGCTATATCCCATTACAGAAGGTTTAATGATGCCTTTTCCATGCATATTGTTAGATTGTTACAAGGTAGCACATGCAGGAGATTGTCGAAGGAGGCCATGAGCTTCATCGCAAAATACGGAAAATGGTTTATTCAGTTTCCAAGGTTCACGTACATCCGTGTAGAGGGCTTCTCATCACTGCCTTACAGATTGCCTAGGTACCCCACTGACAGAATGGTGTTGTTGGAAGTAACACGACAGCTGGTTGCATTTGACAAGGTCCAGAGAAAGAGGAAAAAGACTACAACAAAGTTTCCAATCAACATCAGGAGGCTCGAGACTTGCATGTCCTTACAAGCCGCTGAAAATTCAGAGATAGAGTTGCAGGCTTACAACTTGGTATGCCACAATGATGCACGCAGTAACTTCGATCCATTTGGCACAGTCAGGCAAAAATTTGGGAGCAGATATGAGCACAAACCATAGCTCGAGGATCATTGGATAGATACATATGATGATATAGAAATAAGAAAGAAAAGCTACTACCGATTGTCTTTGGATTTGGTCAGATCAACAAGAGTGATCAACATTCTGGATCAGCTTGAGGAGAATCACAAAAGACTTTCACAAAGTTCGTATGAAGAGAAGAGAGATAGGCCCTTCACCATCAATTGGTCTGAGCAGGAGGCCACATGCAATGATGATTTGATGATGCCAATCGTATCGCATACAAGAAAGTATGTAGACTTCCAGATTCGTAGGCTCTAGGAGAAGAATGTCCAATTGACTTACAACCTGATGGGAGGGGTTAGTGTACATCAGTCCAAGGATGCTTCAAGTGGTGGGTCATCCAATAATTCCAATGGTTCGGAGGGTGAAGATGATGATCCGCATGAGGATATTCAGCCAAGTAAGAAGGCAAAGACTAACGATCAGGAGGCAGCTAGTGCGTTTTCAAGATAGGAGGGTAACAATATAATAAATATTGATGAAGATGAAGTGAGACTTGATGAGCAGACAGCCTTAAAAATCCAAGATGATCAGGGAAACAAACAAGGTAATCAAATTGGTGAAGTAGTGTCAAAATCAGCTAAGGAACAAGAAGTGGTCGTGATAGAAACAGAAGCTGAAAATCAAGATGACAAAGAGTTGTATGAGTTTGATGAGGAGGCTCTTCCCACTATTCAGCATAAGGGAGTTCAAGAAGAAAGTCAGGAGGACCTGTCCAATCTGCCTGAGTGGTTGAGAGATCGAGTCAAGGAAAAGTCTATTATTGAAAGGGAACCCATATTAAGTCTGGAAGACTTGCTAAGCAGGGCCAAAACTGACAATGGTAAGCAGAAAATTACTAAATTCTTGAAGATCACAAGAGGCAGCTCAGGGTCAAGGCAAGTGCATATTGCTGTCCCAAGAATCAGCAAGGAGGCAGATGGTGGCGTTCCGAGTGCATATGACATCAATACTTTTGATTTGGGACCAGCCACAGCAGAGTAGGAGATAGAAGAGTTGGAAGATTCAGTTGCTGTCATCAAAGAAAGGCTACGGAAGGAACAAGAATAGAGGATTCAGTTAGAGAAGGATAACTTGGCATTTCAGCATTATATTCAGCAATTAATGAGGCCACTAAGCCAAGCTGAAGTGATGGTTGCACCACCGGCATTGCTCTCGCAGGAGTCTGTGGTTCATTTGGAAGAAATGAGTTCCTCTTCTCGAATATTGCAGGAATGGGCAGCAAATTTCAAGATCAAGGCTGATAGGTTCGTGGATGAGATTGTGAAGTTGTATAAGGAGGCTGCTTCAACATTTGACAAAGTTTAGAGTATTCTAATTACTTGTGCGCAATTCAGAAATGTAAGGGAAGAAGTTATGCCTCAGTTGAAAAGGCTGATTTATACTCCAAGTGCCACATTGTTGGATGAAGGGTTGATTGAGCGGGGTCCAACATATAATTTCCATTCTTGGTATTATGCACTCAGCATAAAGGAGTAGGTTCTGGGAAAGGTTGAGAGTGACTGCACTCAAACAAAAGAGGTACTTCGGGAAATGCAAAACAAAATACTTGTTTTCGTAAACAGGGTAGTTGATTCCAATGGAGAGATTGATGAATACTTGCTGAAAGACAAGATGCATGCAAAGTATTTTCGGCATACACAGGCTATTTCGAGGGAGTTGTTGGATGAAATTTGCACGCTTTCCACTTTCATGGGCATGTTTCAGACATCCATGGCTAGTTGGGAAATGACAGTTGTCAAATCTACAAAGGAGCTGCAAATCGTAGAGGGCACCATTCAGACTCTGCCAAGTGTCCCTATGGAGGAGATTACACGTGTCGTCGCTAGATTTGTGGAGTTTACCGCAAAAAGGAAAGGTCATAAATGAGGGTGTTCCACTTAGTGCATCATTAATGCAAGGTCCAATTTTAGTAAAATTTGTAACCACTTCCCTGTGTGGCATAATATGGGCCTTCGATTTAAAGTTTTAATCTTGGCCATCCATTGAGTTTTGGGGGCCTATATAAACCCATTTTGGTCTCATTTGTAAGGGGGGGAATGCTCTGAGAAATTGTTGCTCAGGACTCTGCTGAAATAAATACAAATTCATTGCTGAAATTTTCATGGTGATTTGTGTTGTTTCAAATGAATGCATGGTTTCTAAGTGTTCACTCATAGAATAAGATCCATTTAGTTTGTTTTAAGCAGTTTAGTTTTATGTTTTATGGAAGTTGTTATTGCTGATTCATGTTTGGTGTCTCCATAGTTCATACCATTTATAATTTGTCGATGGCAGGTTGTAGTGCATGGTTAGTCTGAACATCATCTGAGCTTAATCTGAAAATCTTACTTTACCCTTAGAAGATAGCACCACTTTTGTGTAGTTGTTTCCTTATGGCAAAGCAAAGTGTGGTTGAGATTCCGGTGAATCAGTGGTGATTGCTTGCATTTAGATTAGAGCCTTCTAAACTTATTTCCTTTTGCATTTTCTTTAAAATCTTGTTAGATTTAGATTCAAGAGCTTCCATTGTCATTATCGAATTGGTAGACCTTCTAAGAAGCTGTGTTACATGTTATCCAAGAGAAACAAGTTTCCTATTGTTGAGCATTTACGTAAGTCCCCTTGTGTCAAACAGTAATTCGCATCCTACTGCTAAGTTATCCCAAGTCGCAACACAAAAAGTAACTAACCAAGAACCTTGGAGTCTACTCATATGATCACTTAGCTTAGCATTTGAGGGATTTTGTTCAAGAGAGGATAGAGTACACCAGTATTTTATTCTGCATTGTATGTGCAAGGAAAACACATCAGCAACTAGTTATGCCAACTTAAAAAACTTAAATTCCAACCCGCATGAATATGATCAAATCAAGGCCGCCACTAGTATTACAATCATTTCATTACATGCATTAGAATTTCTTCAACAATTCATAGATAATGACAGGAGGCACTTCGTTGAATTAAGATAATCCTTTTGATTTAGGACTTACATGTATTCATTAAAAAATGCATCTTTGATTCGCTGCAGAGTGTTGCAAACAAAATTACTCATTTCTTTTGGCGATTGAGCCAGCCAATTAGTACTAACTAGTTGAAAAGTAGCTGTTAAAGACGAGCCTGAGACTTCACTGCCAGAGCTATCCAATACACTGGTGCTACTGCTTGTTATGTTGGCAGCTGAATCTTCTGGCAATATTGTAAATGGGGAAGAGAGAAGTGCCATGGAAGAAAGATCTTCTCCTCTCATTGCATGGGTAGCTGCTCCAACACCTAATGGAGAATATACTATTAGAGATCCAAATGCATCTGTGCAACTCTCCTGCAGTACGAAGGCCTCTGTATTGGATGCCTGCAAACTATAATTGAAATCATATGTTAAACACCATAAAACATGTGAACTAGATGATTGCAGCAATGGTTCAGATACTTATTGTCACATGATAAAGAGAAATGCAGTTCCTAAAGTGTGGACCAGTTGCAATGTGTTTGATTTCTTGTATGGACTTTCCTTCCAAGGACACTTCCCACTTCACCAAAGAAATAAAACTCTAAGTATTTGAATAAGAACAGTAAATTAGAATAACAAGCAACATATAAATTACAGGAAAAATGTGTGGCCAATGTACACGTATAACCTTAGATCTCATTCGTTGGTCTCTTAGAAAATCAAATAATATTTGTGGAGAGACAGGAAGCCATAGTGAAGTTGCAGTACATATGATTAGCCCGTTGTGTATGTTGCTCATTCTTGTAGTGATTATAACACTATCATAGAATTGACTCGCAGTTGAGCGGAACTTTGATGCACTTATATCTTGATAGAAGCAACTGATCATTCTCTGGGCTATTTTCATAATATTTCTCCCTTCATCTGCACAAGTCTATACATTAATTTCGTTTACTATTGCAGAAAAATTAACAGCTTCTAAAATTAAGAAGTTGCTTCTACTCTATTATAATGGACACTCACCTTCAAGTTCACTGAAATTGAACATAAACAATCGCTGACATTGCCTTTCAAGTGCAGCCAACCATCTCTGTGCACTGAAGGCCATATCAACGCCTCCTCCTTGGGTCTCACTGTGCTCCACCCATGTTAGCTACCACAAAATCGTATAAGCAGATTGACTTAGTAGTGAAATACATCCAAATAAAGGTAAGAAATTTTTGACGTCGGCAAAAGAGTAGACACCAGTCTAGGGATTTTTTACTCTAAACTAAACAGTAACCTTTTATCACTCTTCTACACCCACAAGTACCATAAACTCTGGAGAGGAAGGATCTATGAAGGAAAATAGAGAGAAACGATAGCATAGCCATTTTAGATTTTCTGTGCAAGCCTTGGACTGTCCATTCTGAAGTTGTTGAATAATACGACCTGATGGACGTTTAGAACGGAGGGTGGAATTGTGCTAAGAGAAATCTACAACAGCCCACACTCCCTCACTCAGCTGGTGGCAATAGCGAAAGAAAATAATCTCTCTTGTGGCACCCAAAGGAGAGGGAAGTTGTAACTCAGCATGCATCTGCTAAACCAAAACCAAAAAAAAAAGGAAAAAAAAAACGTTTGAGATCTCTCGTTTCAAATAAACTCATCAAACCCTAATTCTACATGGCCGCATACATACCAGCTGAAGGGATCTTTTCTGTTGTAACTATGCAGGGAAACATCTCCATCCATTTGTTCTGTTAAGAGAGTAAACACTCTTATAATTATTATTTCTCAATGACATGGGTCTGTAGATTATTTCAAATAATAATAACTAAAATCTATCTTTGAAAGCCAGATGATAACAATAATATAAAATATTAGACAGCTAAAAGAATAAAACCAAATCATTAGGGTTGCCCCATTTTTTTCTCGTATCAATCGGCTCTCAACCAGTACCTAACTATCTTTAAAGAAAATCGTGAATAAGAAACGCGTCATAATGCATACCACGTCCATGAAGGCTTGGACCAGTTCGACTCCCGCCATTTTAACAGTGGTGACTTCTGTGTGAAACTTGTCTTTGTGTTTCAGGTCCATGGCAAAAGGAGATGATCTGTCTGTTAACCCGAAAAGATCTTTTGTGGGCATCGTGGAGCAAAGATTCGCGTCCATGGGTGCCATTTGAATGACTTCCTCGACAGCATGCATGGCAGCTTCTAATGCCCAGGTTTTGTCCATCGCCTCCAACTCCTCCACTGATCTCCAGTAGCTCGCGAAACAATGGCTGAAGCCCTCTTGATCTGCATCAACAAAAATTCTCTTTTAGGGTTTAGAAAACAAAACAAAAAAATAACAACTTTCGTACATAAAATCCCTAATGACAATCGTACCTCCTCCTTTAACCTAGAGTTCTCTGAAGTTAGTGTTTGATTTTCAATTCTAAGCATTTGGTTCTCTGCACGAAGGTTGGCAACTTCTGAACGTTCCTTCAGAACCTACACAGCAATAGAAACAAACCTGCTTAAACTACAAACCTGCCATTGCAGTCAGACACCCAAAAACAACTGAAATAAATAGAAACAAGATCTAACCTTCATCTGGGAACGCCGATTTTGGAACCAATGTAGGACCTTGATGGGCGGAAGATCCAATTTGGCGCTAAGCTCCTGCCTCTCCTTATTTTTTGGGTGCGGGCACACCTTGAACATTAGCAGAAAAACGACATTAGCAGCCAACCCAACAATCAACATAGATATCATTACTTGTAAAGAGATGTAGAAAATAGTTAACGCTTACTCCTCCATCTCTTGAATTTGTGCACCAGTAAGGCGCTGCGGCCTTCCTGACCTCGTGGGTTGCTGCTCGTTGGTAACCTGGCTCTTGTGGTCTTCCATGAAATTCGATTATTTTTGTCACAACTGGATTACAAGGAAATACTTCTCGCCTCCCTTCACTTATAGCTGTTCCTACCATTCATTTTATAGCCTTCAATGCTATCGTTGTACATCACCTCACAAGCATTATTTTAAGTTGGAATGACTATTGTCACTATCATTATTAATTATTGAAGCATCTCATTTACATGTAGAGAAAACTTAGTAAAGGAATGTAAGATACTAGAATTTTTTGTTCACCCATTTAAAAAGAATTGAAGTCCCATAGATTAATTTCATATTAGATGTTATTGCATCGTGACCATAATAGCTTTCAAAAATCACATTTTCAAAACAAAATTTAATTCTACCTTACATGCGTGCTTTAGTGCAATTCTCAAGAAATATTCCCTTCCTATAAATATGGCTATAATAAATCTAAAAAATAAAATTAGGTTGTCACCTACTCTGACCATGATAGCCCCCAAAAATCATAAGTTACCGAAAAGAAAATTTAATTCTACTCAAAAGATATGCTTTAGTGCAATTCTCAAGAAATATTTCCTTCCTATAAATATGGATATAATAAATCTCAAGAAAAGAGGTCGGTGGACTATCTTAGTAGTACAACTACAAAAAAATAAAGGTAATTCTTACCATATCTATAAACTGGCATACCTATATTTAGAAAAATCTATGTAAAGATGTGGAGAGTTATCATTCTCAAGGTTATCATTCTCAAGGTACCTTGAGAATGATAACTCTCAGCATATGTATATATGTGTATATATGTGTGTATATATGTATGTATGTATGTATGTATGTATGTATGTATATGTGTATATGTGTATATATGTGTAGACACCCAAAATTGACTATGTCCTAACAACACGTCCAACACCACATTCAACATCTTCCACCCTAGGAGTACCCTTAAAATAACCCCTTCCATTAGTCAATTAATTAAATAAATTATATATTATTTAATTAATAATTTATTTAATTAATGAAAATTATCCCTTTCACCAAATTAATTAAATAAATTATACTTATTTATTTAAATAATTTAACTCCTTTTCCCTCTTCATGAAATTAATTATTTAAATTATATTTATTTAATTAATTCTAAAGTCCCACATCATAGCTCATTAATTAATTAAATAATTTCATTATTTGATTAATTAAGATAAAAATCCTAGTTTCCATTTTCATATTCCACTTGCCACAAATAATAAATTAAAAAATTGAAAAAGAGTCACATGTCCAGCTAATGTTAGTTATCTAGATTCATTGAACCTGGACACTTGTACAAAACTCAAACTAACTTTACATCTCCACCACTCATTTCCATACTACATCTTTTAATCCTAGCCATTCACATAAGGATAAGCCCTAGAAGCCTATATCCTTTCCCCGATTCCTCTCGCTCAATACTGTCCATCCATTTATCTTTAATCCTAGTCATTCACATAAGAATAACTGCTAGAAGCCTCTATCCTTGTCCTAATTTCTCTCACTCAATCCTATGCATCCATTTATATTTAATCTCAACTATTCACATAAGGATATGCCCTAGAAGCCTCCATTTTTCCCCTAACGTTGTCTCATTCAATCCTAGACATCCATCTCTAATCAAATCTTATCCATCTATCATATCATCCAAAAATCTATAAATCAATCCTCAATCAAGCCATAAATATCAAGAGCTTTTAAGGTAATGTTATGCTATTAAAGTGAGCAACCAACAAGCAAGCTTATCATCAAGCAATCATTGAAGCACAACCAACATTTACATCGTGCAAGAAGAGTTAGTTTGGTAATATTTTCTTATGTTTTGATTTGGTTTTGCTAACCCTTTGCTCAACCTAAGGTGATTTTGAGCATAAATAGGAGTTTTCATATTTTGAATTTTGTTTCTAATTTTCGTTTCATATTTTAGCACACAAAATTTGTATATATAGATACATACATATGTGTATATATGTATGTGTATATGTATGTGTATATGTATGTGTATATGTATATGTATATGTATATGTCTATGTATAAGTATATGTATGCATCTTTACATATATATACATACATACCAACATACATACATACATACATACATACATGAGACTACATAAGAGTTTGATTTATAGACACTTAGAGGTTGAATTATTTGGTATCCTTGTTTCTCTACCTAAATTTATTGATACACATTATTTGGAAACCAAATTATTTTCTATCCTAACCTATTCACTTGGATTGTTATGAGTGTATTAATATCTTTGAAAATCGTAGAGTAAAATCACATCATCTAAAATATATATCTAAGCTAATAAATTAAATAAGAGTAACAACATTTTAATTACCCTAGTTAAAAGAGATGAGTTTAGATAGGAACAAAAAATATTTTTAAATTGACAAAGATAGAAAGATGTTCTTAGCTCTCTATGTGAAGGGGAATATTATGTTGAAATGAGAGAAGGAAAAAATAGAACCATAGACCATGTTTTCTCTGCCCTTATTGTTGTAAAGAATTATATCCTTTTGGGTCCTCATATCTATTATGTGGAAAATGGGATCTAAGCTAATTAATACTCTTAACCTAATTCAATCCTTCTCCACATAGCATTGGAACACAAGACTTGGAAGACTTGGTGCTTGGCTATCATCCACAAGGGAGAGCTAAGTTGTTTAGGGCTCTATTCCTTTGTTGTAAAGGGAGGATTGATCACTAATGAATTGATATGATTATATGTAATAAAAAACCCTAATTGATACATCTAACAAAAATATTCAAATGACTGTTATAGAGACAAAAAATGGAAACAAAACAAAGAAACAAAGGTTAGACAAAACCTATGATAAACAGTAGGAGCAGATCTGAGAGGATTTGGGAGCTAGGGTGACCTTGTCCTAGAGTTTTTGGGTTGATTTTCTTCTGACAAATGATCCATGTACCCATTCTCTAATTCCTTTTATTGCCCTATGAGAAACTTCTGGATGTGATCTACACATACACAAAGAGAGGAAAAATGGTTTTGGCTATATAGGAGTTTGCCTTAGTCAAACCCTTGTTTTAGTATTCCTATCTCACAGATAGTCAGATTAGAGAAGATCAAATAGTGTGTGATCCTAACCTTATGTGCATATAAGATTGTAAATGAGTAGAAAACCAAAGGATTGATTAAAAAACCCTAACCCTATATGACTCAAGCATATAGAATGATCAACTCAAGAGAAGTGTCTCACTCAAGGAAATACTAACCTTCAACTCAAGGAAGGTGGATAAATCTAAAATCTATGGAATAAGAAGATGTTGCAACCATATCCAATCGCAATGATGTAGGTACTCAAGACAAACTCAACTTGGTGGTTCTAACCCTTCATGCAAGAAGGAACAAGATAGACTCAAGATCTTGCCTCCAAATCCACCATAATCCTTACCAAGAGTGTGTAGATCAATATTCCAACAACAAATAAACCTGCAATAATTTATAAGTCTACAATAATATTGAGATACAAAATAGTTCTCTAGATTCTTTAACGTGTTTTCAAGGTCTTGTTTAAATATGAATCTCAAGGAGGGAAAATATTCAAATATTAGAGGCCAACAAAGCACGGGATAAAAATATCAAGATCTAGGTCACATCACACAAGACAAAGCTGACACCATTAGAACATTTAAAACTCTACATGATATGGGAGGACACCAGTGTCTGGGCATTAGGGTCCTAGATAAATCACTTTGGGAATTCAATATCACCAGGATCTTAACACTGCCCTATGTTCTAGCATTTGATCAATGGTAACAGTTTAGTAAAGTTTAGGAAGATTTAGGAGGGTTTAGGAAAGTTTAGGAAAGTGGGGCACTTCTCTCAAGTCAAGGGTAAGGACAATGCTAGAAAGTGGTCCAAAAAGTGGACTCATGAAATAGACACCAAGGAAGGTGCTAAATAGAATGTGAAATTGTGCTTGCACTAACAAAGAGCACAATTTATGATGGTACATTTAGCCCCTAATTTAGCAGTCATATGACATTGTTCATAAGAAAGCTAAAGTACAAGAAAGAAAATAAGCATGTAAAGGATATCCAAAAGGATACTATAGAGGACGTAGAATGCTATCAATTTAGAGAATGGAGCCCCCAATCATGAACCTACAAAGCCACAGTGTTAGGGATTGCATAAGGCAAAACACCTTGTTAGGGAAAGTGAAAACCATCCTGTAGACAAAAAGATGTATTAATCTAGAAAAACTTCTAAGAGGAATGAGAGTGTGATCTAGAGTCAGATTCATAGGTAGATATATGCCCCTTATTTTTTCTTTCTTATATGGAGGTAGAAATAGGGTGATGCTATCTCTACTACAAGTTTTTAGGGTTTTGATAAATATTCCTTAATTAGGGTCATTTGATAAAATAACACTGAGATGAAAGGAATATGATGAGAAAGAGGGTAGAACTAGGATACCAGTGCAACAAACTGTATGAAAATTGAAGTTTTCTAGCCCAATATGTGAAGATTTGAATGAAGCATATTTGAATAGAATGGTAGGATGTTATGGTGTTTTTCTATAAATAGTACGTAGGTTTTCATGATTTACCATCTCATTTGTCTTTTACATTTTTAAATATTTTGGAGGATCTCAAGAGATCATGAGAGTGATGATGCCACGCAAACGGTGTTATCAATCTCCCAAGTTGGATGAGCTAAGGGATCACATAGCATATGGCGTATAGTCATGCTAGGTGAGCCCAAGCTTTTGATTCATGCTTATGATTTATTTTATTTCTATGTCGATTTGAAGGATTATGTTCCAAACTAGGCCTTGAGGGGTGCTGGTTTCCTCCTAGAGCACCAGATTCTTGCTAGGGCACTAGGGTCTAGTCAATATGCTAGTACGTTGTGAAATGTTGCTAGAATTTTGAAGTTTGAACTTTATTTGAAACTTATTTTGTGTGAGAATGATAGAATATGGTTTGGTGTTGATTCATAGGTACCCCTAGCTATGTGTGATCATTCAGGAAGTCACTTATACACATTGCTATATGGTCTTGCCAAGACACTTTTTGGTATAGAGTTTGGTCACCTTAGAGATGTTGAATTATGGTGGGTGTACACAATACCCATTGTTAGATATCACGATATGATGTTGATGGCACTCATGGAGCTATGGGATACATGCACCTCTACCTTCCATCTTCTGATGAGAGAGATGATAGTCACACTGGAGGATGTGTACCAAATCCTATCGTTACTTGTGAGAGGCAAGACCATGAGTATTGATAATTATCAATTGGAGGAGAACATTCAAGCAATCTAGATGTATTGTCTCAACCACATTATGCCCTCAAGCACCATAGGGTGGATTCATATATCTTGGTTAGAGTAGAGTGTTGTAGTCACACCAGTTTTACATTGCATCTTGATCACTACCATCACACTCGTGGTTACACAGGATGGACATGGCACTCACCTTCAAGTAGGCCCTGTACATACTATCAGAGTGATGGAGGAGTATCTAGGAGAGTATACTCTTGGAAATGGAATATTTTAGCTCACTTATACCATGATTTAGGCAATATGTGCATAAAGAGGCACCTAGCTTGATGACTTGCACACTTCTCCAAGTGTGGGCATTCAAGTATATCACATGCATGAGGTCAGTGAGGTTCCTAATAGAGCTTATCTAGACATGTCCATGAGCACATACCTATGCATTGAGGAGGGAATGGAGGTGTGGTGGTTTATTGTATTGGAGAGTTAGAGTTGATAGATTGGACCATGATGATATCATGTCGAGACCATATAGAGGTTGTGGAGCATGGATGGGTGAGATTCAATAGCTGGTGAGGATGTAACATGATCGGCTTCTAACTAGTCACTTTGATCACATCTTCGTGCCTTTATACTATGATTGAGTGATGAGGAAGTTCAGACGTGTGTAAAGAGTTCCTGCCACTCAACTAACCTATGTACGTTCAGCTCATAGTGCAGTGAGGCCTAGAGATGAGGCTTGACCCATTGGTATTGATGCTGCATTGAGTGATCTAGATGACAAGGGACAGGATGGAGTGCCCGTGTCTGACATCGATGATGTGGGTGTGAGCCTAACATACACAACTTGGTGGTGTACTTTTTGTCTTGCTCCTATATTTCTATTAGACTTTTTGTCCTTCTCAAAGGGATGAGTTAGGAAAGGAGGAGAGGGATAGAGAGAGATGATGATGGTGGTGATATTGATGAGGAAGAGGAGGCTCATCTAGTGTCAACAGTAGGAGGGAGATGGTGCCAGTGAGAGGAGGATGGTGATGTCACTGAGAGGAGAGCTAGGGCTTGACCTCATGCATCATGGTCACTACCTACTGCATGTGGAGTGTGGAGTTCACATGAGCATGGGGAGTCGAGTAGTTATAGTTCTATGGTACCTCCAACAATGATAGTGACTAGAGACTTAGTATCCATTGGCTTTTTAGTCGACTATGACTAGAAAGTCAATGATCTAGATGAGAGAGTTACATGATGTTATGATTTTAGATTAAGTAGAATAATAGATGTTGATATTGAATTATTTTGATATACATAATGAGATTTTTGATACAAACTTTGTTTCTATCTTGTAGTTGGTACATGAGCATGGCCTGACTGAGTCCATCGAGTCATAGCAGAGGTGGTGCCTACCGTGCATACTTAGCAGCTAGTATTGGCCATCTATAGGCCACAACAGACTATAGGATGATGTGTAGATGTATTTGAGCCTGTTGCACAACTAAGAGTGGCTTACAAGAAGGCCATTCTGAGAGCATCAAGTATTGATGTGCCATGAGAGTCCTTTGAGATAGAGTGAGACCAAGCGATCCAAAGGGCGTCAAGTGCTGAGGTGGCACGAGATACCTTCGAGATACAACTAGGTTAGACTCTAGTGGAGGTTCATTCATCTAGGGTAGGACCAACACTAGTGATGGACCATCTGCTTGTGCGAGAGCTATGAACTGAGAGAGATCAAATGCAATAGTTGTATTCAAATGCTTAGGTGGAGGCAGCAGAGCTCAGAGGGCATGTCTGGGGCCTACAAACACAGAGTGCATTTAGGAGTCACTCATAGTCTATAGAATCACACAAATATCCATCTATCACACAACCACATTTGTGTCTCAAGGAGTCAAGTAATCACGGTCCTATAGATTGATGAAACTTGTTATTGATGTATGATTGTGACATAGCACATTTTGTTTTAGTGGTGACCATGTATTAAACTTTTTTCTTTTTGTGTGTACACACACACACACACACACACACACACATTTACAAAGTACATGTATCAATTATATCATTGTTGTATTTATTAGAAAATCTCATTAGGTTATTTATATAGATCACAATTGTAGTTGTCACATACATGTTAATTCACCACATTTAATTAAATCATTGTCACATTTTATTCAATAATCATAGAATTGTTTCAATAAGTTCACAAAAGACATCTAATTAAACCATTATCATCATCATATAGATACAATAACATAAACCAAAATGCAAATATCATCATCATCATCATCATCATATATGTCCTTGCTGAAAATATTTTCTAAGTATGTGAAAAAGATTGAGTAGATCCAAAGACATTTCCTATGGTCTAGTTCCAAAGAGAACAAAATAATCCCTCTTGTTATGTGGGATCAAGACTTCCTTTCCAAGTTTGTTGAAGGAATAAGTATAAGTAAGTTGAAGCTTTTCAATAAGGTGCTCAATGCCAAACTTGCATGGAGGAATATATAAAAGAAAATGAATGGAATATGATCATTAAAAAAATATTTCAAGTAAGTACCCAAATCCATTCTTTGAATTTGCGAGCACCCCTCTAGATCTAACATATAGAGAAATATTTATTCTTCGAAGGAGATTCTAATAAAGGAAGCTAAATGGAAGTTAGGTGCTAGAAACAATATCAGGTTTTGGGATGATTGTTGGATCTTAGATACAACTTTGGGATTGAGGAATGAATTAGAGGGCCTTATGATATATTACAAATGGATAGTTGGGGAGTTTTTTTTTTATTATATCATTGTGATCAATTGGATTAAGGAGTGGAGTAATCTGAGAGTTTTTCCCCTCTCCTAGTCTACATTTTTTTCTAGCCCTCTCTTGATATGTCTTCTTGGTTTCCATTTCCCATGTTAGATAGATATGCACTCTTTGGTGTTAGCTCCATCCCCTTTTGGTCTATTTTTAGCTTCATCTTGTTTTTCTCTTGTGGCCTCCTTCTCTTTTGTGACTATGTCCTCGTCTCTTTGCAACAAGGACTTTCTTCCTAGAATCAATTGATTCCTCTAGGTTGCTACTTAGGAGAAAATACTCACTATTGATAACCTAGTTAGGCATGGCTTTTCCATTTGCAAGTGGTGTATATTATTCCTTTCTAATTCTAAATCAACCCCTCACATCTTCTAGGGTGTTGGGTGTAACATCCATGTTCTAAAACACATAGTGAAACCATAATTTTACCATAGAGTAACTCAACAAGGTAAATAAAATGAGATAGAGAATAATTTTTTCTTTTATTCAACTAATAATCAAGTAACTACAATTACAATATTTCTTTTACAAAAATACAATAACCATATTGTCTTTCTCATTTACAATGTTTACAAATGTAATTCCATTACATGTACAAATTTGGATTAAGTACTGCATCTGAATATCTAACATCTTTATCACAAGTTCTGGCATGTTTCCTGCTTGGAGAGAGAGAGCATCTTTCCAGTGATTTATCTCCAACCACAGATTGACAGTCTCCCACACATCTTCCACATAGGAAGTGGCCCTACCCTTGATGAGGAATATAGACCATAGCTGACCAGTGGTTATTTTCCTTTCTCAAGTACATAGTGTTGTATTCTACTCAACTATATCAACCATACAACCCTAGATACCCTCTAGTTAAGTATGATTTCCGACAGGATGAGCAATCCGAATAGAGTGAACCAACAATGCATGCAGAAAAAAATTGCATTACTTTGGTCAAATTTTTTAATATCAATATCATTCATATGAATGTAGTCATTGTGTTCACCCACCCCTACTTGACTTGGATAATGTCATATTCTTGCAGTTATTCACCCTGATTATCTTTACATAATTGGTTTAATCATCATGTCTTGATAATAGTCTACTTAGACTTAGGTAAGTCTAAATGACATAAACCTTCATTTGGTTCCTAATCGACTCTAGGGTTTTAAAACAACCCTTGAATAATACAATACTTCTACATTTATCATATCTCATTAAAGATTATAATAGACCTTTGGTTTAACACAACCATAAATAGGTTTACAATAAATCTCGCTAAGGTATTATCTTCTATTCAACAAGAATATGAATACCTATTCAATTAAACCCTACGTGATGCCATTGATCATCACTATGTAAATATACTCATATATGCTTTTATGCAAAGTTATTTCTATATAGACATAGTCTATTACTACAAATTGGTTTACTATAGTCTAAACTCATCATG
Source organism: Cunninghamia lanceolata (assembly GCA_027924645.1). NCBI lineage: Eukaryota > Viridiplantae > Streptophyta > Pinopsida > Cupressales > Cupressaceae > Cunninghamia > Cunninghamia lanceolata. Next base: position 3,693,513 of record BSBN01000665.1, read on the forward strand.
ATTCTAGTATAGACATGAGAAGATCTTTGAAACTTTATCCTATTTATCTAACTATCCTTAGTTTTTCTATTATTCCAAAAGGTTACCTCATAGTCACCATAGATCACCAAGAATCTAGGTTCTTTGAATAAGATATTGTTTAGACAATGCATCGAAATGAAAACAAGATTGATTTCAAATAAAATTGACATCATTAAATACTCTATTCCATATTGTACTCTTGGTTGGTGAGTTTACTAAATGAATTCCTTTACACTAATCTCATTGAGAGTTTAATACATATTTTTCCAATGATAAAAATAGTCGACTTATTTCCTGAACGATTGCTCTTTTCAACTAAGCGAATGGTTTTCTAAACATTAGAAGACTAATAGTTTCCACTAAAGAGAGTTCATATATATATCCTGAACAATAGAAGGGTCTACCTATCAGTTAAATATAGATGCAATATCAAATCACTATGATTATTCAAAACTAATTTCATTGCAAGAGCTTGCATTGGCCTTTTCAGGCTAAACGATGCTTCTTGGTTATACTAAAAATCTCATACACCATCAACTCAGACAAACAAGTCACAACAATAGTATTCAAGTTGACATAGTCAGCTTATCACATTGCATAGTTTATACAAAATACTGATAGGATAACCAAACTAAATTAAACGATTGTCCATAATAAACATTCACTATGATTATCTTTTTCTTATAAAACATAACATGCAGGAATATCTACCTGACAACGTCGGCTTACAAAGGTGTATGGGCCGGTGGTAAGCTTCTGTGTTTGTCCCAGATGACCATGTTCTTTATTAACCTTTACCAGCTTCCTCACTGCCTGCCAAGAATTTCCTTCTACTCCTTAACCAAACCCTTCAAACAAAACATAAGCACTTCCTATATATGCCATCGACTATCCAATTCATGGCTTTAAGATCTCAAAATAGACTCATAATGAGTCATCCTTTCTATTCGTTCCCACTCTAAGTAGTTCTAAAAACTCATTAAATTCCAACGATAATGCTAAACGGTTCGATTCCAAACACAACTAATAAATGTGTAAACACTGACAAGTGTTGATGATGAAAACATCATTTGAGGAGATCAGCGACAACAATTGAGTTGTCTGCCACTCCTCCTATCAGAGTCTTCCAACTCTTAAAACTAACTTAAGCAATCAGTTACTCTTAATGAGTAAATTTGATCCATCACACTTTTAACATTTAAGGCATTCCTCAATAGATGCCTATTGTTGTTCAACATAAAACCATACTAATATATCATGAGGTATTTCCTCATTCAACTCATATATATATATATATATATATATATATATATATATATATATTTGATTAAATCAAATATTATTTACATATCATTACCTCTATTTGATTTTATGATTTAATCAATAAGAGAATAATACTAAAACAAAAGCTACGTATAACGTGATTGAGTTGAGCTAGTCTCCTCATCACGATTCATCGATAAAGGACGTCATCTGAACTCGACAATAAAGTCTTAACGATAAGAATTGGTTAAAACACTTCAAGTGACTTAGTAATAATATGACAACATTTTTATGACAATAACGTCTTAATATTTATGTTAAACATAAATAGTCGTAAATCAAACTTAATGACGTTGTTAAAGTTATTAACGGCTAAGATGACTTAATATGACATAGAAAGATTATAAAACAATATTGACTACATGTCGATTAGGTTCAAAAGTGAACTGACAAGACAAGGCTTACCTCTTACGACACATTGGTTCACATTTTTGTTAAACACTTATAACTTAGTTTGGCAAATAAACCACTTGTATCTTGAGGTCTATATCTCTCTCCTAGAAAGATACTCTCTTCCTTCTCTAAGAGTGATTTGGTAACTTGAAATCATGTTTCACTTGTCACCAAACAATATGTGATCAGTGCATCATTATTTAATTAATTCAACTAATAAATCAAATCTCATAATACAAATATTAAATTGATAATAACATAATCATTCCCATGCTTTCAATAAATGGCATTCAATAAAAACCATGTTTTCCCCTTGTCATTAATCTAAACATCACAACAAATTTACTTATGTCCAAGTAAAAAGTAAAAGTAAAGCAAGACAAAAATTGGGGATGTAACATTGGGGGTGCTTAATTCAAGTTCTCCAAATGCTTTAAGTATGTATAGATTTTTAATGTTTGAAGCACTATATCTATTATCTATTTCTCCCTCTATTTGTTTATCTATCTATCCTCCCTCTCTCCCTCTCTAAATCCTTTTCAACAAATCCATTTTGTGCATATCCTACAATCATGGAATTCCATGAGACCACATTTCTTTGAGGTGTTCTATCAAACATTTCATTTTCCTTGTCTATGCTTCCAAATTTTACATACATGTCTCACAAGGTTTTTGTAACTACAACATCTAATAAAATTCCCATATCCTTGTTGTTTTGATGGATTTCCATACTCTATTCCAAAAATCTCATTTTGACAGGGAGGATACTAGCAAAGGTTGAGGAATTTTACTTTACAATAGCCAATTGCATTTGCTTGAAAGTTTCTAAATCATTTTCAACAAATCCATTTTGTGCATATCCTGCAATCATGGAATTTCCATGAGACCACATTTCTTTGAGGCATTATGTCATGTGCCTTGTCAATGCTTCCACATTTTTCATTCATATCTCCTAGGATAGTTGCAACTACAACATCTGACAAAATTCCCATATCCTTCATGCTTTGATGGATGGCCATACCCTATTCCAAAGATCCCATTTTGGCACAGGCAGGAAGGATGATTGAAAAGGTTGTGGATTGGCTTTACACCCACCAATTGCATTTTCTCGAAATTTTTTAAAGCCTTTTTAAAAAATCCTTTTGGTGCATATCTTGCAATAATTATATTCAATGAGATCACATCTCTTTCAGGCATTCTTCCAAATAGTTTATGTTCCTTTTCTATGCTTCCAAATTTTGCATTCATGTCTCTTAGGGAAGTTGCAACTATAACATCTGATAAAACTTACAAACCCTTGATGTTTTGATGGATGTTCATACCCTATTCCAAAGATCTCATTTTGGAAAAAGATAGATAAATCATAAATTACAATGGACTTGTTTACATATCTAGAATGGAGGTTAAATAAACGATTTTGAAGGTGAACATTGAGACAGAGTTATGTTGATCACTCTTAAGAATGTAGACTCTATGTTGGGTTATCTGTCTAATGAATAGGGCTACACATCTTTGATTTTCATAATGAATAAGATCTTCCATAGAGCAATGATTTTTTTCTAAAAAGATATTAAAACATTCCACTATTCTCATAATACATTAGATACCAAAAAGTAAAATGTTCTTCTAATTTTCATTCATTATTATAGAGTCTACAAATGTACTATCTCTAAAGATAAAGTGTTGTGACTTTAGGCAAAGTTGATGAGAACATACTAATAAGTGGTCCAAAAGAAATTTCAAACCAAAACCAAGCCAACTGAGCTTGGAGGAATAATGTGTCCATTTTGTATATAGATATAGTGATTTAATTGGTGTTGCATTCTTGCAAAATGCTCCTATAATTTTACTTCATTATTGTAGAGTCTATAAATACAATATCTCTCAACAACGTGTTCTAACTCCATGCAAATCTTGGCCCAAAAGAAATAACATATCCATCTTCTATGCTTCAATTAGTGTTGCATTCTTATTGAAAATAGTTCTTCTGATTCGTCCAAATTAATTTTTTTGTAGGCTTTGCTAATCTAAAATCTTAGAATGCTTTTGCTCAACACAAACATAAATGGTATATTACTAGTTATGCCAACTTAAAAAACTTAGGACTTTAAAAAACTTAAATTCCAACTTGCATGAATATGATCAAATCAAGGCCGCCACTAGTATTACAATCATTTCATTACATGCATTAGAATTTCTTCAACAATTGGTAGATAATGACAGGAGGCACTTCGTTGACTTAAGATAATCCTTTTGATTTAGGACTTACATGTATTCATTAAAAAATGCAGCTTTGATTCGCTGTAGAGTGTTGCAGACAAAATTACTCATTTCTTTTGGCGATTCAGCCAGCCAATTAGTAATAACTAGTTGAAAAGTAGCTGTTAGAGACGAGCCTGAGACTTCATTGCTAGAGCTATCCAATACACTGCTGCTGCTGCTTGTTATGTTGGCAGCTGAAACTTCTGGCAATATTGTAAATGCGGAAGGGAGAAGCACCATGGAAGAAGGATCTTCTCCTCTCATTGCATGGGTAACTGCTCCAACATCTAACAGTGAATAAACTATTAGAGATCCAAAAACATCTATGCAACTCTCCTGCAGTATGAAGGCCTCTGTATTGGATGCCTGCAAATTATAATTGAAATCATATGTTAAACACCATAAAACAGGTGAACTAGATGATTGCAGCAATGGTTCAGATACTTACTGTCACATGATAAAGAGAAATGTAGTTCACAAGTTGTGGACCAGTTGCAATGTGTTTGATTTCTTGTATGGACTTTCTTTCCAAGGACACTTCCCACTTCACCAAAGAAATAAAACTCTAAGTAATAGAATAAGAATAGTAAACTAGAATAATAGGCAACATATAAATTACAGGGAAAATGTGTGGCCAATGTACATGTATAACCTTAGATCTCATTTGTTCATCTTTTAGAAAATCAAATAATATTTGTGGAGAGACATGAAGCCATAGTGAAGTTGCAGCACATATGATTAGCCCGTTGTGTATGTTGCTCTTTCTTGTAGTGATTATAACACTATCATAGAATTGACTCGCAGTTGAATGGAACTTTGATGCACTTATATCTTGATAGAAGCAACTGATCATTCTTTGGGCTATTTTCATAATATTTCTCCCTTCATCTACACAAGGCTATACATTAATTTCGTTTACTATTGCAGAAAAATTAACAGCTTCTAACATTAAGAAGTTGCTTCTACTCTTTTATAATGGACACTCACCTTCAAGTTCACTGAAATTGAACATAAACAATCGCTGACATTGCCTGTGAAGTGCAGCCAACAATCTCTGTACACTGAAGGCCATATCAATGCCTCCTTCATGGGTCTCACAGTGCTCCATGCATGTTAGCTACCACAAAATTGTATAAGCAGATTGACTTAGTAGTGAAATACATCCAAATAAAGGTAAGAAATTTTTTAGGTCGGCAAAAGAGTAGACACCAATCTAGGGATTTTTTAATCTAAACTAAACAGTAACCTTTTACCACTCTTCTACACCCACAAGTACCATAAACTCTAGAGAGGAATGATCTATAAAGGAAAATAGAGAGAAAAGATAGCACAGTCATTTTAGACTTTCTGTGCAAACCTTGGAGTGTCCATTCTGAAGTTGTTGAATAATATGACCTGATGGATGTTTAGAATGGAGGGTGGAATTGTGCTGAGAGAAATCTACAACAGCCCACATGTAAGGACCCGACTCATTCTAAATCAAATAACATTAAACTCTGATTTCAAAAATACCAATGAATAAAAATTTTGATCTGATAGATGTAGGAAATGTAAAATTCTTCCAGAAGTGCTTAATGTATGCTATAGCAATGCGATGAAACTTGAAATTTAGTTTCCTAGAATCATCAAGTTCTTAAAAGATTACCAATTTTAATTCTAGTGAAGAGAGAATACATTACGAGGGAAGGTACATTATGTAAGATAACCTAGAAGAACAACGGATCAGTTCATACCTTAAGTCATGCATTACATCCTGCATTCTTTTTCGATAGCTTACTTCTCCTCTAGTAACTATATCCTTATCATCTGCACAAAATTAACTTAACAATCTCATGTTAACACAACTCAGTAATCACTACTCAGAGAATTAAGATCACAATGCTAATTGTAGTACACCCTACATCTAGAGGACCTGAGTACTGGGGGCATCCTTCACCGTCTAGACTACCTACATACCCTGTATCCATAGGATCAAGGCCCCCTCCTTTGGATGTGACTAACACGGGGAATGTGAACATGTAGTTCTATTTTGCACTATGTTTGGTGTAAATGTGAGCAGGTACCCAGCCCTTTCTAGGGTTTTTCCCTATCCCAGATAGTTCTTCGTCAGCTGCCACCCACTCGGTGAAACAAGGACGGGAGTTAGTCCACTACCACAAACACCTAAAGGGTGTTTGTCAGTTAGTCCTAGTGTGGAGGAATCCCTATAAGGTATCTACCCATGAAATCTAATTTGTTTCCCCAAGCCAAATTAGATAATTATCATGACTAAGTCTGTTCCTGATCCCCTAGTACTTTCACCATGATCTGCGAGGGCGAGGTGAGAGCACATGATAGACAATGTTTCTAGATTGGCCTAGTTGCCCTATCTGACATTTCACATGTCCTCCCTGATCTATACTCACATGTCAGTAAGCCTCGTTTTCTGTTAGTATGCTTGAAGTATTTTCCAAATGAGCATCATGGTAATCATTATTTCAATAGAATCATCCTTTCTTTTTAGTTAATCTTCTTAGTGGGATATCTAAGGAGATAACTCAAAAGGGAACAATGAAAGGAATAAAATTCTTGATTGATCAATTCAAAACATTTGAGTAATTGAGAGATGTTGTTCTCACCATTTGTTCTACCCTGTTTCGGGTAGCGATAAGGTCCATTAGACCTGATTCCGTATGAACCTATTTGCCCAAAGGATAGAAGAGCCCAGTTGGCTTTATTTTAGTATGTCCTATTTTGGACACTTTAGCCCAGATTGGCTATTTCCTGAGTACTCAGATTGACTAAGAGAATATAATTCTTCTAATCTACAGTGGTGCATCATTACTCTTGGATTGTAGCACATGATGGAGTAAACTTCAAATGTAACTAAAATTTTTGATAAAGATCTGGATTACCAAGGGAGAATCTATGAACCTAAATTTTTATTGACCGCACTTCGAAAGTTGATTTATCTTTCATGATGGAAGTTTAAAGTCAATTGCAAGTGTTTATTCTAGACACAGTAAAATTCAAATGAACATTCAACATTCCAGACTTGAGGACAAGCTACAAGGATATGCTCAATCAGGTTACCTAGTAGAATTTTAATTATGAACTCTAACTTCACTGATGTTTAGATGATACAACAATTATATTTAGATGATACTCTATGATAGACTACTTTGTTGTGGAATGGACTATGAAGGTAGGCAAGCATACTGATAGTAAACGATGGTCTGTTTTGAGGTAAAGAACCTCCTAGGTCCATTTTAGCTTCCTCTGGGTCTTTATCTAATGTTGAACGGCGCACATCGAAGAGATCTCGGAAGACATCGACAAATGGTAGCTCCATTAACTTGAGAGTTTCTGGATGCACAACTGTGTATCAATTGAAGTTGATGGTGTGGGAGTTCCTTCGTGTGGTGAAGGAAAATCAGAAGCTTCATAAAGGCACAATGGAACTGGTCAATGAATTGGCCACTTTAGTCAACTTGAATGTTTTCCCTGGGGATAGTCTATGGGTTATGGATATTGAAGTTTATGAAAATCGAGATATTGCTGAGGAGCTATCAGAGCAGGAAATGGAAAATGAGCAATTAGAGGAAGGATTCAAAGGGACACTTTTGACATCAACTGTCCTTGCTCAAGTGGTTGCAATAGATGAATGGAGGATATACTTGGAAAGGAAGTATGCCAAGAGGTCTCCAAAGCATGTTGTTGATATTTTGCCCCTTGTCTTTATCAAGATCTAAGGTGGAGATATAATGGATAAGAATATGATAGGATAAGGATAAGACTGGATAAGATTTGCAAGGATATTTTGGATGTGGATGAAGGATACAGTTTTTCCCCAAGTGTAGGGATACAAAATGAATGGAGAAGGGATTACGCATGCACATTGACAATAAAGGCAATAAAATTTTGTTAATTTTGTGTGTCGATTCTCATGTGAAATCATATATGTTTTGACCTTATATGCATCGGGACGATGCATAAATTTAGGTGAGAAGGATGTCACAACTCAATTTTTGCATTCTAATTTGAAAATTAAAAATCCAAATAATATGGACACCATTAAAAAATTGAGGATAATATTATTTTAATTGAGGATAAGATTATCATTAAAATAACAAGAGTGGATGAAGCATTATCATTAAACAAAGAAGGTGGATAAAGCATTATCATTAAACAAAGAAGGTGGAGGAGGCATTATCATTAAACAAAGAAAATGGAGGATGCATTATCATTAAACAATGAGAGTGGAGGATGCATTACCATTAAACAAAGAGAGTGGAGGATCATGGACTTTTCTATAAAATGCCTTGAATTGTAAGGAAGAAGGCATTCATCTTTGGTTGGGAAGGCTGGAGTAAACTGTAAGAGTACTCCTCTCCTTTATTTTGCTTTCTTTCTATTGAAAATTTATTTGGGTTTTTGGATGAAGTTTTATTTTGCTAGTATGTTTCAAAACTATGTATAAGCTTCGAGGAATGATAACTGTTTATTTTTTAAAAAAATTATCTTTACACCTAACTTTGTATTTGTTTGAATACACACACATGGAGGTATCTAAAACTTCCATATTGGTGTGGGTTAATGGTTGTAGAATTTGGCTTTAAATCTGTCAATTGAATTTACTTGAATACACACACATATATGCTGTGATGGTGTCATGTCCCCATATTAAGGCATTGTTTAAATTAAAGATTTAAACATCCCGATAAAGAAAACAACTAAATTACCATAGTAAATATCAATTCAAAATAATATATATATTATTAAAATAATATTATTATTATATGAATATTTTAAAATATAAAAAGAAATAATAGCAATTCAATCATAATTATCATAAGATAATATTATGATTATAATTATCAAATATAAATATAAATTATATAACATATAATATATTAATATGATAATAAATATAAACATAAATAATAAATATATAATTTCATTGCATATTATAAAAGACACTTTATATATATGTGAGGATCGGGCCTCTTAAAAGAGACACAATTCCTTAGTAAATGGTGTTTAACAAATTAAGTGAGCAAATATATTAATGGTAATTATTATCACTAATAGTGGTGACGGTTGGGTATAAGCCCATCAAACACTTAAATAGGGAATCATAATCAAATATAGATGATCATCAGCAAAGGAGAAAAAAAAGGGAGTCTAAGAAAAAAGAAAAATAGCAGATCAATAAACAATAAAGAATAACAACATTGAGAGTTATCAATATCAAAGACACAACAAAGAGAAATTACAAGGAAGATATGGGACAGACAAGGTAAGTCTGCAATTATATCAGGTATGTTTTTCATTAAGTATTTAAATATAGAATATTTTTTCATTAAGTATTTAAATATAGAATATAATATATATTAGTAATATTTTAGTATAGACTGTGTAAAGTGGATTCAGAAATGAATAAAGTTAAATAAATAAAGATATATCAACAGAATGAACTGATTTCATGATCATAAATAAGAAATGTAATGATGTAATAATATAATTATGACAGAAGTAAATGAGTTATGATTAGAAGTAAAATTAACTATTAGTTAATTGTTTCATGCGTGAAAGTAAATAGGAATGATATAAACTATAAGATAATGATGTGAATCTAAGATATGGGAAATAAATAAATAAAAAGAATATCCCATAAATAAATATAATTAGATCTACATGATATCTATATATATTTCTAGGTCATAAGTAGGAAAGATATCATAAATATATATAGGGAAGAATTATTCAAGTAAATATATATATATAGAGAGAGAGAGATTATTAATATTATAACAAATACTATAATATATAAATATTAAAGAATAGGTGAAAGAGAATAGAATCCAACAAACAGATTCAACAAGACAAGCAGCATAAATAGGTATGTGCACTTTCCTTATTAATAGCTTAGGTGATCTAAATGTTGTAGAAGAATAATATGAATATAAATAAATGAATATTGCTCATATCAGCATAATAATAATTTGAATATATTACCATCAATGATGTATATACATTCATTCTCTATAAGTATGCATATAGAATAGGTACAATAATATGAGAATAAACAGGAGTGTAGAAATGAGGTAAATCTGCATACATATATGAATGGAATATGGATATAGATGTGAACATTGTTAAATTGAGTACAATGAAATGAATGTTGTAATTCAATGAATGTGATAGCTAAAATCCTTAGACAATTAAGTGTATGAAAAAATGATAAGTTGGAAACATTATATATGGACATGAGTATATAACTTAAATATGGATGAATAATGATTATATTGTTAATATGATGAAGTGAAAAGAAAATGAAACTCTAATGTTCTCTTTTGTAAGTTGAATTGTGCAAGGTCAAACGAAAAATCGGGACTCACTAGAAGGGGACATTACAAGTGGTATCAGAGCATTCGACCTGCCATCCTGTGAGAAAATTTGATGCAAGCTTACTTAAGAAGGTACAACACACATAACGACAACAACCAAATGGACAAGGAACTCACATGAGCCAAAGGGGTTTTGCCTTCTAATGAAGGGTTCTGCCTTTGGGTCTATGAAAGATGTGCTCTTCTAGATATGCCACTCATGATGAGAAATAATAAGTCCACATAAGCCAAAGGGGTTCTGCCTTCTAGTGAAGGGTTCTACCTTTGGGTCTAGAGAGAAATGTGCTCTTCTAGACATGCCACTTATGATGGAAGTAATAAGTTCACATGGGCCGAAGGGGTTCTGCCTTCTAGTGAAGGGTTCTGCCTTTGGGTCTAGGAGAGAAGTGCTCTTCAAGATACGCCACTCATGATGAGAAATGATAAGTCCACATAAGCCAAAGGGGTTCTGCCTTCTAATGAAGGGTTCTGCCTTTGGGTCTAGAGAGAAATGTGCTCTTCTAGCTATGCCACTTATGATGGAAGTAATAAGTTCACATGAGCTAAAGGGGTTCTGCCTTCTAGTGAAGGGTTTTGCCTTTGGGTCTAGGAGAGAAGTGCTCTTTTAGATATGCCACTCATGATGAGGAATGATAAGTCCACATAAGACAAAGGGGTTCTACCTTCTAGTGAAGGGTTCTGCCTTTGGGTCTAGAGAGAAATGTGCTCTTCTAGACACATCACTTATGATGGAAGTAATAAGTTCACATGGGCCGAAGGGGTTCTGCCTTCTAGTGAAGGGTTCTGCCTTTGGGTCTAGGAGAGAAGTGCTCTTCTAGATACGCCACTCATGATGAGAAATGATAAGTCCACATAAGCCAAAGGGGTTCTACCTTCTAATAAAGGGTTCTGCCTTTGGGTCTAGAGAGAAATGTGCTCTTCTAGATATGCCACTTATGATGGAAGTAATAAGTTGACATGAGCCGAAGAGGTTCTGCCTTCTAGTGAAGGGTTCTGCCTTTGGGTCTAGGAGAGAAGTGCTCTTCTAGATATGCCACTCATGATGAGGAATGATAAGTCCACATAAGCCAAAGGGGTTCTGCCTTCTAATGAAGGGTTCTGCCTTTAGGTCTAGAGAGAAATGTGCTCTTCTAGATATGCCACTTATGATGGAATTAATAAGATCACATTAGCCAAGGGGGTTCTACCTTTTAGTTAAAGGGTTCTACCTTTGGGTCTAGGAGAGATGTGCTTTTCTAGATATGCCACTCATGATGAGAAATGATAAGTCCACATGAGCCAAAGGGGTTCTACCTTTTAGTGAAGGGTTCTGCCTTTGGGTCTAGAGAGAAATGTGCTTGTCTAGATATGCCACTCATGATGGAAATGAAATGTTCACTTGGGCCAAAGGGGTTCTATCTTTTAGTTGAAGGGTTCTGCCTTTGGGCCTAGAAGAATTGGATCACTAGGATACACCTAAAGATTGATGAAGGCCTTAGGGTAAAACCTAAAGATTAATCAAGGCCTTAGGGTAAAACCTAAGAAGAAGGTTTTAGGGTAAAACCTAAGGAGAAGGCTTTAAGGGGGGGGACATTATCTCATCATCAATCCCCAGGATCATGCTATACATTATCTTATTATCAACTTGCTTAAGCAATCAAAGTCTTACTTACAACATCATTAGATTCATCTTTTGGGATTTTCATCAATATTATTTCATTTCAAATCTCTAATCTCAGAATATCAATACTACCAAAGTTTTCTTTAAACAATGAAAAATTCTTCCTTCTTCCATTCATTTGATTAACTAAATGTCCTTAATCATATTCCTATTCAAAGTCAAATCAAATCTCCTTTGATCATGACATCATATAATCAGTTACTCCTCAAAGAACTTAACTATTCTCAATTTTGAGGTCAATAACATATGAGACCGAATCCCATGACCAAAGATCAAGATGCATCTTGGAATCTCAATACTCTCAAATCATCCCATCATTGTTAATCAAAACATCAAACAAATACTCTTTTGATTACAAATTCTCTTTCATCCAGAATCAAACCATGACTTTGTCTCAACACATTGAAGATAAGCATTAAAGTGCAAGGTAACTCATTGTGATTACTGGAGGACAAGCAATCTTGAGTGGGGAGGGTTGTCATGTCCCCATATTAAGGCATTGTTTAAATTAAAGATTTAAACATCTCGATAAAGAAAACAACTAAATTACCGTAGTAAATATCAATTCAAAATAATATATATATTATTAAAATAATATTATTATTATATGAATATTTTAAAATATAAAAAGAAATAATAGCAATTCAATCATAATTATCATAAGATAATATTATGATTATAATTATCAAATATAAATATAAATTATATAACATATAATATATTAATATGATAATAAATATAAACATAAATAATAAATATATAATTTCATTGCATATTATAAAAGACACTTTATATATATGTGAGGATCGGGCCTCTTAAAAGAGACACTGATTCCTTAGTAAATGGTGTTTAACAAATTAAGTGACCAAATATATTAATGGTAATTATTATCACTAATAGTGGTGACGGTTGGGTATAAGCCCATCAAACACTTAAATAGGGAATCATAATCAAATATAGATGATCATCAGCAAAGGAGGAAAAAAAAGGGAGTCTAAGAAAAAAGAAAAATAGCAGATCAATAAATAATAAAGAATAACAGCATTGAGAGTTATCAATATCAAAGACACAACAAAGAGAAATTACAAGGAAGATATGGGACAGACAAGGTAAGTCTGTAATTATATCAGGTATGTTTTTCATTAAGTATTTAAATATAGAATATAATATATATTAGTAATATTCTAGTATAGACTGTGTAAAGTGGATTCAGAAATGAATAAAGTTAAATAAATAAAGATATATCAACAGAACGAACTGATTTCATGATCATAAATAAGAAATGTAATGATGTAATAATATAATTATGACAGAAGTAAATGAATTATGATTAGAAGTAAAATTAACTATTAGTTAATTGTTTCATGCGTGAAAGTAAATAGGAATGATATAAACTATAAGATAATGATGTGAATCTAAGATATGGGAAATAAATAAATAAAAAGAATATCCCATAAATAAATATAATTAGATCTACATGATATCTATATATATTTCTAGGTCATAAGTAGGAAAGATATCATAAATATATATAGGGAAGAATTATTCAAGTAAATATATATATATATAGAGAGAGAGAGAGAGAGAGAGATTATTAATATTATAACAAATACTATAATATATAAATATTAAAGAATAGGTGAAAGAGAATAGAATCCAATGAATAGATTCAATAAGACAAGTAGCATAAATAGGTATGTGCACTTTCCTTATTAATATCTTAGGTGATATAAATGTTGTAGAAGAATAATATGAATATAAATAAATGAATATTGCTCATATCAGCATAATAATAATTGGAATATATTACCATCAATGATGTATATACATTCATTCTCTATAAGTATGCATATAGAATAGGTACAATAATATGAGAATAAACAGGAGTGTAGAAATGAGGTAAATCTGCATACATATATGAATGGAATATGGATATAGATGTGAACATTGTTAAATTGAGTACAATGAAATGAATGTTGTAATTCAATGAATGTGATAGCTAAAATCCTTAGACAATTAAGTGTATGAAAAAATGATAAGTTGGAAACATTATATATGGACATGAGTATATAACTTAAATATGGATGAATAATGATTATATTGTTAATATGATGAAATGAAAAGAAAATGAAACTCTAATGTTCTCTTTTGTAAGTTGAATTGTGCAAGGTCAAACGAAAAATCGGGACTCACTAGAAGGGGACATTACAAGTGGTATCAGAGCATTTGACCTGCCATCATGTGAGAAAATTTGATGCAAGCTTACTTAAGAAGGTACAACACACATAACGACAACAACCAAATGGACAAGGAACTCACATGAGCCAAAGGGGTTCTGCCTTCTAATGAAGGGTTCTGCCTTTGGGTCTATGAGAGATGTGCTCTTCTAGATATGCCACTCATGATTAGAAATAATAAGTCCACATAAGCCAAAGGGGTTCTGCCTTCTAGTGAAGGGTTCTACCTTTGGGTCTAGAGAGAAATGTGCTCTTCTAGACACGCCACTTATGATGGAAGTAATAAGTTCACATGGGCCGAAGGGGTTCTGCCTTCTAGTGAAGGGTTCTACCTTTGGGTCTAGGAGAGAAGTGCTCTTCTAGATACGCCACTCATGATGAGAAATGATAAGTCCACATAAGCCAAAGGGGTTCTGCCTTCTAATGAAGGGTTCTGCCTTTGGGTCTAGAGAGAAATGTGCTCTTCTAGATATGCCACTTCTGATGGAAGTAATAAGTTCACATGAGCTGAAGGGGTTCTGCCTTCTAGTGAAGGGTTCTGCCTTTGGGTCTAGGAGAGAAGTGCTCTTTTAGATATGCCACTCATGATGAGGAATGATAAGTCCACATAAGCTAAAGGGGTTCTACCTTCTAGTGAAGGGTTCTTCCTTTGGGTCTAGAGAGAAATGTGCTCTTCTAGACACGTCACTTATGATGGAAGTAATAAGTTCACATGGGCCGAAGGGGTTCTGCCTTCTAGTGAAGGGTTCTGCCTTTGGGTCTAGGAGAGAAGTGCTCTTCTAGATACGCCACTCATGATGAGAAATGATAAGTCCACATAAGCCAAAGGGGTTCTGCCTTCTAATAAAGGGTTCTGCCTTTGTGTCTAGAGAGAAATGTGCTCTTCTAGATATGCCACTTATGATGGAAGTAATAAGTTGACATGAGCCGAAGAGGTTCTGCCTTCTAGTGAAGGGTTCTGCCTTTGGGTCTAGGAGAGAAGTGCTCTTCTAGATATGCCACTCATGATGATGAATGATAAGTCCACATAAGCCAAAGGGGTTCTGCCTTCTAATGAAGGGTTCTGCCTTTGGGTCTAGAGAGAAATGTGCTCTTCTAGATATGCCACTTATGATGGAATTAATAAGATCACATGAGCCAAGGGGGTTCTACCTTTTAGTTAAAGGGTTCTGCCTTTAGGTCTAGGAGAGATGTGCTTTTCTAGATATGCCACTCATGATGAGAAATGATAAGTCCACATGAGCCAAAGGGGTTCTACCTTTTAGTGAAGGGTTCTGCCTTTAGGTCTAGAGAGAAATGTGCTTGTCTAGATATGCCACTCATGATGGAAATGAAATGTTCACTTGGGCCAAAGGGGTTCTATCTTTTAGTTGAAGGGTTCTACCTTTGGGCCTAGAAGAATTGGATCACTAGGATACACCTAAAGATTGATGAAGGCCTTAGGGTAAAACCTAAAGATTAATCAAGGCCTTAGGGTAAAACCTAAGGAGAAGGCTTTAGGGTAAAACCTAAAGAGAAGGCTTTAAGGGGAGGGACATTATCTCATCATCAATCCCCAGGATCATGCTATACATTATCTTATTATCAACTTGCTTAAGCAATCAAAGTCTTACTTACAACATCATTAGATTCATCTTTTGGGATTTTCATCAATATTATTTCATTTCAAATCTCTAATCTCAGAATATCAATACTCCCAAAGTTTTCTTTAAACAATGAAAAATTCTTCCTTCTTGCATTCATTTGATTAACTAAATGTCCTTAATCATATTCCTATTCAAAGTCAAATCAAATCTCCTTTGATCATGACATCATATAATCTGTTACTCCTCAAAGAACTTAACTATTCTCAATTTTGAGGTCAATAACATATGAGACCGAATCCCATGACCAAAGATCAAGATGCATCTTGGAATCTCAATACTCTCAAATCATCCCATCATTGTTAATCAAAACATCAAACAAATACTCTTTTGATTACAAATTCTCTTTCATCCAGAATCAAACCATGACTTTGTCTCAACACATTGAAGATAAGCATTAAAGTGCAAGGAAAATCATTGTGATTGCTTGAGGACAAGCAATCTTGAGTGGGGAGGGTTGTCATGTCCCCATATTAAGGCATTGTTTAAATTAAAGATTTAAACATCTCGATAAAGAAAACAACTAAATTACCGTAGTAAATATCAATTCAAAATAATATATATATTATTAAAATAATATTATTATTATATGAATATTTTAAAATATAAAAAGAAATAATAGCAATTCAATCATAATTATCATAAGATAATATTATGATTATAATTATCAAATATAAATATAAATTATATAACATATAATATATTAATATGATAATAAATATAAACATAAATAATAAATATATAATTTCATTGCATATTATAAAAGACACTTTATATATATGTGAGGATCGGGCCTCTTAAAAGAGACACCGATTCCTTAGTAAATGGTGTTTAACAAATTAAGTGAGCAAATATATTAATGGTAATTATTATCACTAATAGTGGTGATGGTTGGGTATAAGCCCATCAAACACTTAAATAGGGAATCATAATCAAATATAGATGATCATCAGTAAAGGAGAAAGAAAAAGGGAGTCTAAGAAAAAAGAAAAATAGCAGATCAATAAACAATAAAGAATAACAGCATTGAGAGTTATCAATATCAAAGACACAACAAAGAGAAATTACAAGGAAGATATGGGACAGACAAGGTAAGTCTGCAATTATATCAGGTATGTTTTTCATTAAGTATTTAAATATAGAATATAATATATATTAGTAATATTCTAGTATAGACTGTGTAAAGTGGATGCAGAAATGAATAAAGTTAAATAAATAAAGATATATCAACAGAATGAACTGATTTCATGATCATAAATAAGAAATGTAATGATGTAATAATATAATTATGACAGAAATAAATGAATTATGATTAGAAGTAAAATTAACTATTAGTTAATTATTTCATGCGTGAAAGTAAATAGGAATGATATAAACTATAAGATAATGATGTGAATCTAAGATATGGGAAATAAATAAATAAAAAGAATATCCCATAAATAAATATAATTAGATCTACATGATATCTATATATATTTCTAGGTCATAAGTAGGAAAGATATCATAAATATATATAGGGAAGAATTATTCAAGTAAATATATATATATATAGAGAGAGATTATTAATATTATAACAAATACTATAATATATAAATATTAAAGAATAGGTGAAAGAGAATAGAATCCAACGAACAGATTCAACAAGACAAGCAGCATAAATAGGTATGTGCACTTTCCTTATTAATAGCTTAGGTGATATAAATGTTGTAGAAGAATAATATGAATATAAATAAATGAATATTGCTCATATCAGCATAATAATAATTGGAATATATTACCATCAATGATGTATATACATTCATTCTCTATAAGTATGCATATAGAATAGGTACAATAATATGAGAATAAACAGGAGTGTAGAAATGAGGTAAATCTGCATACATATATGAATGGAATATGGATATAGATGTGAACATTGTTAAATTGAGTACAATGAAATGAATGTTGTAATTCAATGAATGTGATAGCTAAAATCCTTAGACAATTAAGTGTATGAAAAAATGATAAGTTGGAAACATTATATATGGACATGAGTATATAACTTAAATATGGATGAATAATGATTATATTGTTAATATGATGAAGTGAAAAGAAAATGAAACTCTAATATTCTCTTTTGTAAGTTGAATTGTGCAAGGTCAAACGAAAAATCGGGACTTACTAGAAGAAGACATTACAGATGGATGTTCATAACCTGTTCCACGTTTTGCATAAACTGTCTACCAAAGCATTCCAACCATAATATTTGATAAAAATTCCCCTTACCTTATACTTTATTGGATGTCCATACTCTGTCTGAAAGGCCCATTGTGGAACACAGAGCGATCTACGCAACTATCAAGAATATTGTTTAAACTTGAAGAAGCTAGCGAAGGTTGAGAAGTATGGATTACATTCGCCTATGCATTTGCTTAAAAGTTTCTAAGGCCTCTTCAACAAAGCCATTTAGAATGCCCTGCTGTCATGGAAATCCCTGAGATCACATTTCTTTGAGTCGTTTTGTCAAACATTTGGCGTGCCTTGTCTACGCTTCCACAATTTGCATACATGTTAATCAGAACTACGACATCTAACAAAAATTGCCCTTTCCATTATGCGTTCCAAAGCTCCCATGCTGGCACTAGAGGACGCTGGCAGAGGTTGTGGAATTATGTCAATATCCTGTTCCAAAGCTCCCACGCTGGCACTGGAGGACGCTGACAAAGGTTGTGATATTTCTTGGAGGTTTCTCTCATTTTTCCAAGAGAATGTTGCACCTGAAAGAATAAAAAGTAGAAGCAAGCTTTTTAATTAATATGAAAACAAGACATAAAAAGTAAAACCCACCTGGTATATGTAACCAAGCAAATTGGACTCCATAACAAAATGTATGATTGTTCTTTTCGCTTGACGGTGGTCTCCCTTGGCATAAACGTACGAAATGTTTTGAAATACGTTCTACGAAATACATTCTACTAAGCGCATAGATTCGAACTCGCCTCCCGATGGTATGGCGGTGCCATGTTTATTGTCAACTGTATCTTTGGGCGATTGTCACCCTGGTTGGGGTGAGATAATATTCGATTCTTAATTCTTTC
This sequence comes from Cunninghamia lanceolata, assembly GCA_027924645.1. Classification (NCBI taxonomy): domain Eukaryota; kingdom Viridiplantae; phylum Streptophyta; class Pinopsida; order Cupressales; family Cupressaceae; genus Cunninghamia; species Cunninghamia lanceolata. The sequence continues at coordinate 3,712,518 of BSBN01000665.1, forward strand.
TTAAGTATGAAGTATAGACTAAGAAATACTACTGACTTTGACGATTGCATTTTCCTGAAAGATTCTAAAGCCCTTTCAACGACTCCATTTTGTGCATATCCTGAAATCGTTGCATTCCACAAGATGACATTTTGTCAAACAGTTCACATACCTTGTCGATTCTTCCACGTTTTGTATACATTTCTTTGAGGGATTCTGTCAAACAGTGGACGTGCCTTGTCTGTGTTTTCTTCATTTTGCACATATGTCTGCCAGAGTATTTTCAATTATAATATCTGACAAATTTTCCCCTTCCGCTATGCTATGATAAAAGTCCATACCCTGTTCCTAAGCTTCCATTTGTGCGCACAGGCAGGGAAGACATTGGCAAAAGTTTAGTATTTGGTTTTATGTCTGCCATTGCATATGCTTGATAGTTTTGTCTAGTCAGGAAAAACCCATTATCTTGCTATCATGACATTCCATGAAATCACATTTCATCTTAACATTTTGACAAATTAATCTGTTTGATGTTCTTTAATTGGCGTATCAGCAACAAAACATGCCTATTATTTGGGGGTATCCACAAAAAGTCGTGCCCAAAAACATTTTATAATGGCAGAATGCTTCATCCATCTTCTTTGTTTAATGATAATGCTTCATCCACTCTTGTTATTTTAATGATAATCTTATCCTCAATTAAAATAATCTTATCCTCAATTTTTTAATGGTGTCCATATTATTTGGATTTTTAATTTTCAAATTAGAATGCAAAAATTGAGTTGTGACACCACACTCCCTCACTCAGTTGGTGGCAATAGCGAAAGTAAATAATCTCTCTTGTGGCACCCAAAGGAGAGGGAAGTTGTAACTCAGCATGCATCTGCTAAACCAAAATCAAAAAAAAAGGAAAAAAAAAACGTTTGAAATCTCTCGTTTCAAATAAACTCATCAAACCCTAATTCTACATGGCCGCATACATACCAGCTGAAGTAATCCGCCTTTGTCAGGTGGTGAAAGCCCTGGCGATATGATCTGGAGGATCTTGGCTGTTGTAACTATGCAGGGAAACATCTCCATCCATTTGTTCTGTTAAGACAGTAGACACTCTTATAATTATTATTTCTCAATGACATAGGTCTGTAGATTATTTCAAATAATAATAACTAAAATCTATCTTTGAAAGCCAGATGATAACAATAATATAAAATATTAGACAGCTAAAACAATAAAACCAAATTAGTAGGGTTGCCCCATTTTTTCTCCTATCAAGCGGCTCTCAACCAGTACCTAACTATCTTTAAAGAAAATGATGAATAAGAAAGGCGTCATAATGCATACCACGTCCATGAAGGCTTCGACCAGTTCGACTCCCGCCATTTTAACAGTGGTGGCTTCTGTGTTAAACTTGTCCTTGTGTTTCAGGTCCATGGCAAAAGGAGATGATCTGTCTGGTAAGCTGAAAAGATCTTTTGTGGGCATCGTGGAGCAAAGATTCGCGTCCATGGGTGCCATTTGAATGACGGTTTTGTTCATCGTCTCCAACTCCTCCACTGATCTTCCAGTAGCTCGCGAAACAATGGCTGGAACCCTCTTGATCTTCATCAACAAAGAATCTCTATTAGGGTTTAGAAAACAAAACAAAAAATAACTTTCGTACATAAAATCCCTAACGACAATCGTACCTCCTCCTTTAACCTAGAGTTCTTCGAAGTTAGAGTTTGGTTTTCAGTTCTAAGCATTTGGTTCTCTGCACAAAGGTTGGCAACTTCTGAACGTTCCTTGAGAACCCACACAGCAACAGAAACAAACCTGCTTAAAATACAAACCCGCCATTGCAGTCAGACACCCAAATTAACAGAAACAAACCTGCTTAAACAACAAACAAGATCTAACCTTCATCTGGGAACGCCGATTTTGGAACCAATGTAGGACCTTGATAGGCGGAAGACCCAATTTGGCGCTAAGCTCCCTCCTCTCCTTATTTTTTGGTTGCGGGCACACCTTGAACATCCTGTATATTGAGGAGAAAAACGACATTAGCGGCCACAACAATCAACATGGATAACATGACTTGCAAAGAGATGCAGAAAAATAGTTAATGCTATCGTTGTAGATCATCTCACAAGCATTATTAGTTCCTGCCGTGGAACTATAGCGGAGAGGTTGTTCTTAACAAGTTATTAAATTCACTGCTCCTGACAAATCATGAAACAGATTTCTGTGTACTTAATATGTAATGTAAAGTTTTGCACGCTAACATGTTCGGAGGATAAACGTTGGCAGGTTGATGAACTCCTATTTGTGCATATTGACGGTTGCAGTATCGCAGAAGAGCTGGGGGTTTTCATGAGGCAAGAGAAGGCCTGAATTTCGAGGCTGTCAGAACTGTCCGATCATTTTACAAGGCAAGAGGTGTCAATTTCTTCGAGCTGGTAATTAATGTTGATCTTGCAGTGTGGTGGCACATTTAGGTTTCTTTATTTTTTGTGTTTTGAAATTTGAGGGACAGGTGTGTGATGCGTGGAGTCTGACCAGGTGAGTCTTCCTTGAAAGATTTGTGGTGCATTCTTTCTAAATATCAAATCTTCCTGTTATTAAAATGGTATTCTTAATTTGTCTAACGGCATGCAGCCTCATGGTGATGACGGTCGAGACTGTTCCAGTTAGACTGCAAAGCAATGCAACAATGAGAGCAGTACATTAGATACCATCTTTAAAAGGCCCCGCCTCGACAGTACTAATTGTGCAATGCCTACTTTCAAGGTATGCAAGCTCTTCACTGTGGAAATAGAAAACCTTTAAAAGATTGCTTCCTTTTCTTTTGAAACAGCACATCGAAGTCATTATGGGGATTATCATTACTATTTCCAGGTGCGGAAAGAAAACCTAGGCGACAGAATTACTGCTTTACAACAACTGGTTTCACCTTTCGGCAAGGTACACTATCAAATACTGCAAAAAATACTTTCCCTTTATTCACACAAGATTAAGGTTGTTAATATTAAAATGTCAATCTATTGGTTGCAGACTGATACCGCTTCAGTATTGCTAGAGGCCATTTGATATATTAAATTTTTACACGATCAAGTTTAGGTAATATTTTACATCTTTCTCCCTCTTTTGTATCTAAATTCCCATGCGACGTTACAGATTTGACATCCTGTTCTTATAAGGTTGTTTACATTGATAATTTTTTGTAACTACTAAGACTAGTAACTAAATGAACTAAAACCTGGTCACTGATAGTTTGCATATGGAATGCACAAACAGTAGATTTGGCGTGAATACAAGGTAGAAACTAATGCCATTTTAGAAAATCTTGTTGGAAACGTAGGCCTCCTTTTAACTTTGCAAGGTTTGTGCTTACCATTTATTTGCACCAAAATTTTTGTCAATTAGAAAATAAATGATATAAGGTGAAATCTAATTTAGGGTTTAAATTGTTCAAAGTTTACAAAATGAGCTAAAAGAACATTTTAAGCTGTGAATTCTATTTTTTAACCAGAAATGATTTTATGGTCAATTTTGCTATCAGTATTGGGAGATTGATTCGGGACTTTCTCCTATGGTCATACTTCAATTACAAACTTGATATTACCTTTATATTTTTTCAACATCAATGAACATTGATGTAGTAACTAGGCAGAGTAGTGAATCCATTTATATAGTTTAGCCTTCCAATGACTAATTATATGATTTTTTGTTTTTTTGATTTGCAGGAGTTGTGCATTGTAAAAGAGAGGGCATTGGCAAATAGTGTTCAACGACATATAAAACTTATCTAGTAAGATATTATTTGGCTTGTGCTATTGCAAGCTCTCCTCCTATGGAGGAATTCCTTCAGTTTTGTGTAGTTTAGCGTGCATGACTAATTATGTGATTTTTTTGTTTTCCATTTGCAGGGGTTGTGCATTGGAAACCACAGCATTGGCAAAGTAGTCTTCGATACAACAGCAGTTTTTGGCAACCATACTTATTTATTTAAATATGCCTACTAATAAAATTTGACTGTTGTCTACTGTCATTATAGTATTGTATCCTATCTATATCAGTTTTAAATCCGCCTGCTACTAAAATTTGACTGTTGCCTACTGTCATTATAGTATTGTATCCTATCTATATCAGTTTGCACTGCCTTTAAGGGAACTTGCAACAATCTATACCAGTTGGTCACCAGTTCGTATAGGGGCAATTTGATGATTGTTAGCAGACTATACAATTCTGGATCCAATTGTCTTATAGATTTTTGTGTTAAATTATAAGTAAGATCACTTTTATCACCATGATTAGTCCATGCATAATTATATTATTGTTTGCTAATCATTAATATTACTATTTGGAGCTGGAGTTTGGTAAATAATATTGTTTTAGCAGTAGTATTGGTTGTGTACGCATTATTGCTTTCATACAAGTGGTTAGGGTCTCATCAATCTAATGCAATGGGATTACTATATTTCATAATCATTCCAATACCTGATAAGAGGCACACTTGATTGCATCATCATATGAGCTTTATCTTTGGACTCTAGTTTGGAATAGTTTTTTAGTTTATGAATGCATTGTACTTTTCTATATCATTCACTGCTAGAAAGGACATTAGATTTGTAGTTGAGTTCAACATTGTAAGTTTTAGTGAATTTTGGAAGGTATTACTACTAGAATCCTTTCTAATAGTTGCATTGGCATTGTAATGGAGATTGGATGGTGTGTAGGGAACAAATTCCAGTCAACCTGTATATAGAAAAGATTAAATCACATGTGTAGAGCAATGAATACAGTAATATTTAGATTAAATTATACATCATCTATGACTTATTAAGTCTTTTTTATGCTCTTTATTATACCTTGATTTACCAATGCTTTGCTGCCAATACCGTTCAGTAGTCACACCATGTTATTAACTGTTTTTAAGTAATTTGATAGGCTGTTACTGTGCATGCACATTTTTGGCTGTGAATATGTACCCTATAGCTTGCATCAAATGTATATAGAAAATCTTAAATCACATGTGTGTAAATCAATGAATACAGTAATATTTAGATTAAATTATACATCATCTATGGCTTACTTAGACATTTTTTATGCTCTTTATTATACCTTGATTTACTAATGCTCTGCTGCCAATACACAAGCAAATTTTATGATTGCAACTCAAAATTGTTTTGCTACAGTTGAAACTGTTTCAAAGAATTTTTGAACTCATACTATATTTAGCCAAGCTGCAATCTTGACAGAACTGACCTGCCAGCATCCGGCAGGAACTTCGCTGCAACACGGCCTTGTTTTAAGTTGGAACTATTGTCATTATCATTATTAATTATTGAAGCATCTCATTTACATGTGGAGAAAACTTAGTAAAGGAATCTAAGATACTAGAATTTTTTGTTCAGCCATTTAAAAAGAAATCTGAAGTCCGACAGATTAATTTGATGTTAGAAGTTATTGCCATTATGATCAAAAAAAAATTAGTGTTTTAAAAAGATATTATTTAAAAGGTTATATAATTTATTAAAGAAAATATACTTCAAATTAATGTTATTAATGCTAAAGAAAGTAGATTTGAGTTTCCTAAACCTAATATAATTTTTCAAAAGAAATACATTTTATTTAATTTTTTTAAACAAAGTTGTCTACAACTACTAAAAGTAAAGTTAGGTTATCATCTTCTCATGACCATAATAGCTTTCATAAATCACACTTGGAACAAAAATTTAATTCTACCTTACAGGCATACTTTAGTGCAATCCTCAAGAAATATTCCCTTCCTATAAATATGGCTATAATAAATCTCAAAAATAAAATTAGGTTATCATCTACTCTGACCATGATAGCCCCCCAAAATTACAAGTTACTGAAAAGAAAATTTAATTCTACCCAAAAGATATGCTTTAGTGCAATTCTCAAAAAATATTTCCTTCCTATAAATATGGATACAATAAATCTCAAAAATAAAATTAGGTTATCACCTACTGGACCATAATAGCCCCCAACAGGGCTTAAAATTGATAGTTGACCTTGCCTATCAAGCAATCTTTTTATGACAGTTATCTATTCAATGGTGCCCTTCAGATACTATGATATGCCCTAGTATAAATAAATCATATAAAAATCAAATATATATATATATATATATATATATATATATATATATATATATATATATATATATATATTATCATAATCCTATATAAAATTTAATAGTTTGTCCAAAATCTCTCCTTTCATATGATACAGTCTTTTTAAAATTTTGATTGTATTTTACAACAAAAATGCCTAAATACAGCTTTACAACTGTCAAATTTAAGCCCTAGCCCCCAACCATGATAGCCCCCAAAAATAATAATTTACCAAAAAGAAAATTTAATTCTAGACTAAAGACATGCTTTAGTACAATTTTCAAGAAATATTTCCTTCCTATAAATATGGCTATAATAAATCTCAAGAAAAAAGGTCCATGGACTATCTTAGGAGTACAACTATGAAAAAAATAAAGGTAATTCTTACCATATCTATAAACTAGCATACCCATCTTTAGAAAAATCTATGTAAAGATGCAGAGAGATATCATTCTCAAGGCACCTTGAGAATGATAACTCTTAGCATATGTATGTATGTATATGTGTATATATATGTAGAAACCCAAAATTGACCATGTCCTAATGACACGTCCAACACCATATTTGAAATCTTCCACCCCCCTTTAACAGTCCCCCTTCCATTAGTCAATTAATTAAATAAATTATATATTATTTAATTAATCAAAATTATACCTTTCGCAAAATTAATTAATTAAATTATATTTAATTAATTCTAAACTCTCCCATCATATCCCATTAATCAATTAAATAATTTCATTATTTCATTAATTAAGATAAAAATCCTAGTTTCCATTTTTCATATTCCACTTGTCGTAATTAGGTCCACCCTCATCCACTTGCCACAAATAATAAATTAAAAAATCCAAAAAGAGTCACATGTCTAGCTAAAGTTAGTTATTTAGATTCACTGAATCTAGACACTGGCACAAAAGTCAAACTAACTTTACATCTCCACCACTCATTTCCATACTACATCTTTTAATCCTATCCATTCACGTAAGGATAAGCCCTAGAAGCCTCTAGCCTTGCCCTAATTCCTCTCACTCAATCCTATCCATCTATTTATCCTTAATCCTAGCCATTCACATAAGGATAACTACTAGAAGCCTCTATCCTTACCCTAATTCCTCTCACTCAATCCTATCCATGTCCATTTATATTTAATCTCAACCATTCACATAAGGATATACCCTAGAAGCCTCTATTTTTGTCCTAATGTTGTCTCATTCAATCCTAGCCATCCATCTCTAATCAAATCTTATCCATCTATCATATCATCCAAAAATATATAAATCAATCCTCAGTCAAGCCATAAAAATAAAGAGCTTTCAAGGTAATGTTATGCTATCAAAGTGAGTAACTAACAAGCAAGCTTATCATCAAACAATCATTGAAGCATAACCACCATTTCCTTGGTGCAACAAGAGTTAGTTTGGTAATTTTTTCTTATGTTTTGACTTGATTTTGCTAACCCTTCGCTTAACCCGAGGTGATTTTGAGCATTTAAAAGTAGTTTTCATCTGATGAATTGTTTCTAATTTTTGTTTCATATTTTAACACACAAAATATGTATATATAGATACATACATATGTGTATATATGTATATATCTATGTATATGTATATGTATGTATCTTTACATATATACATATACATATATACATACATACATACATACATACATACATTCATACATGAGACTACATAAGAGTTTGATTTATAGACACTTCGAGGTTGAATTATTTGGTATCCTTGTTTCTCTACCTAAATTTATCGATACACATTATTTGGAAACCAAATTATTTTCTATCCTAACCTATTCACTTGGATTGTTACGAGTCTATTGATATCTTTGAAAATTGTAGAGTAAAATGATGTCATCTAAAAAAAATCTAAGCTAATAAATTGAATAAGAGTAACAACATTTAAAAGAGATGAGTTTACATACGAATGAAAAATATGCTTAAATTGACAAAGATAGAAAGATGCTCTTAGCTCTCTATGTGAAGGGAAATATTTTATTGAAATGAGAAAATGAGCAAATAGAACCATAGACCATGTTCGCTATGCCCTTATTTTTGTAAAAACTTATATCGTTTTGTGTCCTCCTATCTATTATGTGGAAAATGGGATCTAGGCTAATTAATACTCTTAACCTAAGTCAATCATTCTACACATAGCATTGGAACACAAGCCTTTGAAGACTTGGTGCTTAGCTATCATCCACAAGAGAGAGCCAAGTTGTTCAGGGTTCTATTCCTTTGTTGTAAAGGGAGTATTGATCATTAATGAATTGACAAAAAGATATGTAATACAAAACCCTAATTGATAGATCTGACAAAAATGTACAAATGATTATTATAGAGACATAAAATGAAAGAAAAAAAAGAAACAAAGGTTAGACAAAAGTTGTGATAGAAAATAGGAGCAGCTCTAAGAGGACCTGGGTGTTGGGGTGCCCTTGTCCTAAGGTTTTTGGGCTGATTTTCTTCTAATAGACGATCCCTGTACCCTTTCTCTAATTCCTTTTGTTGCTTTGTGAGAAGCTTCTAGATGTTATATGCACATACACAAAGAGAGGAAAAATGGGTTTGGCTATATAGGAGTTTTCCTTAGTCAAACCCCTGTTTCGGTATTCCTACCTCATGGATAGCTAGATTAGAGAAGATCAAATAGTGTGTGCTCCTAACCTTATGTGCATATAATATTTTAAATGAGTAGAAAACCAAAGGATTGATCCAAAAACCCTAACCCTATATAACTCAAGCATATATAATGATCAACTCAAGAGAAGTGTCCCACTCAAGGAAGGTGGACAGATCTAAAATTTATATAATATGAATATGTTGCAATCGTACCTAATTGCAATGATGTAGATACTCAAGCCAAACTCAATTTAGCAATTCTAACCCTTCATACAAGGAGGAACAAGATAGACTCAAGATCTTACCTCCAAATCCACCACAATCCTTGCCAAGAGTGTGTAGATCATTATTCCAACAATAAATAAACCTACGATAGATTATAAGTCTGCAATAATATCAAGATAGAGAATAGTTCTTTAGATTCTTAAAGTGTTTTCAAGGTCTTGTTTAAATATGAAGCTCAAGGAGGGAAAATATTTAAATTTTAGAGGCCAATGGAGCGTAGGATAAAAATGTCAAGATCAATGTCACATCATACAAGACAGAGCCAACACCATTAGAGGATTTAAAACTTAGCAAGATATGGGAGGACACTAGCACTTGGGCATTAGGGTCCTAGATAAATCACTCTAGTAATTTAGTATTGTTTTAGGATATCACCAAGATCTTAACAATGCTCTATGTTCTAGCATTTGATCAATGGTAATAGTTAAGTAAAGTTTAGGAATATTTAGGAGGGTTTATGAAAGTTTAGGAAAATGGGGCACTTCTCTTGAGTGGATGGTAAGGACAAGGCTGGAAAGTGGTCCTAAAGTGGACTCATGAAGCAAACACCAAGGCAGGTGATAAATAGAATGTGAAATTATGCTTTCATGGATAGGGAGCACAATTCATGATGGTACAATTAGCCCCTAATTTAGTAGTCATATGACATTGTGTGCATATGCAAGCTAAAGTATAGGAAATAAAATATGCATGTAAAGGATATCTAAAAGGATATTGTAGAGGATGTAGAATGCTTCCAAGTGAGAGAATGGATCACCCAGTCATGAACCTGCAAAGCCACAATGTTAGGGACTGCATCCTGCAAATACACTTTGTTAGGGAAATAAAAACCATCGTGCAGACAAAAAAATGTATTAGTCTAGAAAAACATCTAAGAAGAATGAGAGTGTGATCTAGAGTGAGACTCACAGGTAGATATATGCCCCCTATTTTTGCATGCTTATATGGAGGTAGAAATAGGGTGATGCTTTCTCTACTACAAGTTTCTAGGGTTTTTATGAATATTCCTTAATTAGGTTCACTTGATAAAATAACACCAAGATGAAAGGTATATGATGAGAAAGAGGAAAGAACTATGATTCCATTGCAACAAATGGCACAAAAATTGAAGTTTTCTAGCCCAATTTGTGAAGGTTTGAATGAAGAGTGTTTGAATAGAATTGTAGGATGTTGTGGTGTTTTTCTATAAATATTACTTATATTTTAACTATTCACCATCTCATTTGTCTTTTATATTTTTAGGGATTTTGGAGGATCTCAAGTGATCACAAGAGTGATGATGCCGCATAGATGGCAATATCGATCTACCAGGTTGGATGAGCTGAAGGATCGTGTAGCACAGGGCATATAGGCATGCTAGGTGAGCCCTAGATTTTGATTCGTGCTTGAGATTTTTTTGTTTCTATGTCAATTTGAAGGATTACGTGCCAAACTAGGCCCTGAGCGGCGCTAGTGTCTTCCTAGGGCACCAGATTCCTACCAAGGAGCTAGGGTCCTCACAAGGCACTAGTGTCTAATCAAGACACTAGTGTGTTGTGATATTTTACTAGAATTCTAAAGTTTAAACTTTATTTGAAACTTATTTTTTGTGAGAATGATAGAATTTGGTTTGGTGTTGATTCACAGGTACCCCTAGCAGTCACTTATGAAAATTTCTACATGGTCGTGCCAAGACACTTTTTGCTGCAAAGGTTGATCACCTTGGAGATCTTGGATTGTGATGGGTGTACATGATACCCATTGTTAGATATTATGGTATGATGTTGATGGAACTCATAGAGCTATGGGATGCATACACCTCTACCTTCCATCTTTTGATGGGAGAGATGACGGTCACATTGGAGGATGTGTACGAAATCCTACGGTTACCTGTGAGAGGAAAGACTATGAGTATTGATAATTATCAATTGGAGGAGAACATTCAAGCGATCTAGATGTACTATCTCGGACACATTATGCTCTTGAGCACCACAGGGTGGATTCATATATCTTGGTCAGAGAAGAGTGTTGTAGTCACACCAATTTTACATTTCATCTTGATCACTACCATCACACTCATGGTTACACAAGATGGATGTGGCACTCACCTTCATGCAGGACTTGTACATACTATCAGAGTGATGGAGGAGTAGAAGAGAGTATACTCTTAGGGACAGAGTATGTTAGCTCACTTATACCATGATTTAGGTGTTATGTACATCATGAAGCACATAGCTCAATGACTTGTACACTTCTCTAGGTGTGGGCATTTGAGCATATCACATGCATGATGCCAATGGGGTTCCTAATAGAGCCTATCTAGACAATGTCCATGAACACATGCCTATGCACTAAGGAGGGAGTCGAGGTGTGGTGATTTATTGTATTGGAGAGTGATATTTGATAGATTGGAGCATGATGATATCGTGTCAAGACCGTATAGAGGTTGTAGAGCATGGGTGCATGAGATTCGATAGCTGGTGATGATGCAACATAATCAGCTTCTAGATGTTCACTTTGATCACATCATTGTGCCTTTTTCCTATGGTCGAGTGATGAGGAAGTTTAGACATGTGTAAAGAGTTCTTGTCGCTCGACTGGCCTATGTATGCTTAGTTCATAGTGTAGTGAGGCCTACAGATGAGGCCTAACCCACCAGTATTGATGTTGCATTGAGTGATCTAGATGATGAGGGATATGATGGAGTACCCATTTCTAACATCGATGATGTGGGTGTGAGCCTAGCATACTGTTGGTATAAAGATTTGTCACCTAACTCTATTTTCTTACACCTAGAAAGTGACAAATGTATCCACAGTTGAACTAGTTATTATAATATCTAATAATAGGTTCTATACTTGTTTAACAAGGTGGCAGCTACCTTCTAAAATATTATATATATATATATATATATATATATATATATATATATATATATATATATATATATATATATATATATATATATATATATATATATATATATATATATATCCTTATTTCTTTTAACCACAAAGCTAGAAAGGAAATCCTTTTAACCAAAAAGCTTTGAAAGGAAAACCATACTTCATCAATAATTAAAATTAAAGAAGGTCAAAGACTTCAAATTAACCACAATGCTGAAAAATGAATTATAAATCTATCACCACAAAATATCTATTCAAAGACGAACATCTCATAGCAATGAAGCAGAATAAAGCATCTGGTAGCCCAATACAGATAAAGAAGTCACTGGCACTATATTCAACAAAAAATGAACAACATTCAACCACCATAACACAAAGTTTATGCCTTCTCAAACTACACCATATGGTCTTTCTATATTGAAATAATTGAAAAATAAAAGTATAATAGAGTTTCTAACTTTTAATGAGAAAAGCAAAGTTCACCCAGAAAAAGAGAGAGCTTTACTACGCCCCCTTATCTATATTTATAAAGTCCATATTGTAACTATCTTGTAGAGGAACGGTTTCTTGAAGACAACCATTATAAAATAATAAAGTTTTAAACATATGTTTTTGAGCCAAATATTAAGAAAAGCATAAAATAGCAATAAACTAGTTCGTCACCCCAACGTCTTCTTTTGGATCTTTGATGCTTTCCATGGCTTGATATTCTGCCATCTTTTCTCGCATCTTTATCTTCAACTTATACTCTTGATACTTAGTTATAACAGTAGTGATGCCTTTGCTTCTTGGAGTGGTAGTGATTTGTAGTCTAGTTCTGAATTTAGCCAAAGTCTTGATTATCCCTGCCATAGTTTCCTGAATCATTTCATCTCTAATTCTAAAACCATTGAGATAAACCTATATCAAGCCCATTTTACCTAGTGACTCTCTAGAAACAACCTCAGGATCAACGAGTTCATTATAAAGCATCTCCTTGACTTCTTTGTTGATTTCTTTAGAGTCCCGTAGATTTTCACGAAATTCATCCAGAATACTCACTTACAGTGTTTGACAATCCCTTTGAATACCAATAATTAAATCTAGATAATCCTATAAAGCCTTATTAATTTGTTCAATAAGATTATTATACATACTGATGAAGGGGGTAACTCATAAAACACACAATAACAGAAATTTCACATAGAAAATAGAATGATATTTTATTAATATGGGCAAAACATTACATTACAAAAGCTCAAATACAATCAGAGGATGAATCCCCTACAGGTTGCAACACATTATGGCTCCCTCTCTTAAGACTCTGGAATCTTTAGCCTTATGTAACCCCAAATCAACTAGGGTTTTTGTTTTCCCCCCTATTCTTGACTCTACACTTTCCCGCTTAACTCTACTACCCCAAGGGTTAACAAAAATGGTCATATATAGCCCTTTTTGGTGGCCACTAGCTTAATTTCAAAATTTGCATCTGTCTCCAAAAATAGGTCAACTTCGCGGGGCAATAACCTTCAATCCGACTGTTGGATTTTCAATTATAATACCTTTTCAGAAAGCTCTTGAAAAGACGATAGCCAAAAGTAGATTGCTTAAGTTTCCCACCAAATTTCGAGCCCATCCAGAGACTCTAAGTGCCTCAAATTTGACTTTGAATATTTCAATAGTATTTTTTGGAATTTGAAATTTTAATATCTCACAAATGACAAATATATTGAAGTGATTTCTTCACCATTAGCTTCAATTCACCATTCTAGAGGTCTGTGTAAGATTTTGTATTCAACCATGCACAAATGCAAACATACTAAAAATAGTAACCCTGCCAAATTTAGCCCTTATTGAAAAGAAACAACATTTTTTTTAGGTTGATGCAACATTGCTCTTACACCCTAGATGTTCTTGCATTAGACACCCAGGGTAATTTGAAAAGTGACCTTGTCACTTCATATGAGTTAGAGGGAAACCAAAACAGTTAACCTCAGTCTTAGATAACAATGATGAATCTTCAACAAGTCTTTCTTTCCATTTCACCAAGTATTCTATATACTGCTTGTTTCTTGTACTCTTACCCGCACGGCTATCAAGAATCACTTCTATCTGTTGGTCCATCCTCTGTTCCACCTTCATGATATTATGATAAATAATCAATGTTGAAAACAAGGGAAATGTTGATCTCACTTGGCAGCTCTACTCATACGCATTTCCTGAGTCATATTTCTTCAAAATTCTGCATGGTCCAAATTTCTTCATTTTTAGCTTATTGTATGTTCCAATTGGGAACCTTTCTTTTCTCAAGTGAACCATGACTTCATCTCCTACCTGGAATTCCTTATATCTCCTCTTCTGATCCGCCTTAGCCTTGTACTGAATATTCATCTTATTAATATATTTTTTTACCTCTTTGTACAAATTCTTCATGTGTTCTGCAAAGTCTACAGCTTCAACACTACTCTTCTCCCCCTTATCCATCCTCCTTCATTTGGAAGCAGTTCTTGGACTACTCCCATGCACAACCTGGAATGGAGATTTACCTATGCTCCTATTGACAGAATTGTTGTAAATAAATTCTGGCTGTGGTAAAATCAAATCCCATCCCTGGGCTTATCTCCTACTAAGGATCATAGACAGGTTACCCAAACTCCTATTCACCATTTCTATTTGTCCATCAGTCTGTGGATGGCATGTAGAACTAAACTTCAAATCTGTTTTCAACTTCTTCCACAATGTCCTCCAGAAATAACCAACAAACTTGGTATCTCAATCTAAAACTATGCTCTTAGGTAGACCATGTAGTCTCACCACTTCCCTGAAAAATAACTCTACAATATGAACATCATCATTAGTCTTCTTACAAGGAATAAAATGGGCCATCTTTGAGAATCTGTCCACCACCACAAAAATGGAATCATGTCCTCTTTGTGTCCTTGGTAAACCAAGAACAAAATCCATACTAATATCATCCCATGGCTTCTCTGGTACAGGTAATGGCTGATATAGCACTATATTCTGACTTGTTCCATTTTCCATCTGACACACTTTACAACTCTGTGCAAATTTCCTCACATCTTCCTGGAATTGTGGCCAGTAGTAATTTTCACCAACAATAGCAATGGTCTTATCTCAACCAAAGTGTCCAGCTAATCCTCCACTATGCTTCTCCTTAACCAGGTTCTCTCTCATGGAACTACTCGGAATGTACAATTGGCTTCCTCTAAACAACATGCCTTCTTGGATTATGAAATCCAACCATTTTGTCCTATCCAAAGTAACAGGTTCTAGACAAGCTTTCTAGGCCTTTGTAAAATATGGATCTTCATGATACAAACTTTTGAGCTCATCAAACCCAACAACCTCTATCGTCATTTATGTCAACAAATTTTTCCTTCTGCTCAAGGCATGTGCAACTTTGTTGGACTTCCTACTCCTATGCTTCAAAACAAAACTATAACTCTGCAAAAACTCAACCCATTTTAAGTGCCTTTGGTTCAACTTTCCTTGACTACTAAGATACTGCAAAGCCTGATGATCAATATATAAAACAAACTCTTTTGGCAACAAATAATGTCTCCATTTCTTCAAACCCTAAACTATTGCATAAAACTCCTGATCATAAACATAATACTTTTTCTTGGCATCATTAAGCTTCTCACTAAAATAGGCAATGGGCTTACCTTCTTCACTCAGAACAACTCCTATACCACTACCACTAGCATCACAATCTACTTGAAATACCTTATTGAAATATGGAAGTGCCAAAACAAATTGTTCTACAACTTTCTACTTGAATGTATCAAAGCTCTTGTTTGCTCCTTTAGTCCATTTAAACTCTTTTCTATCCCCTCTCATTGTCTCAGTTAGGGGTACATAAATGCTACTAAAATTCTTGATAAAATTTTTGTAAAAACTTACCAGAGGGTATATGCACAAAGATGAGGGACCAAAAAGTCACCACATGACTTTTTGGTCCCCATACAAGTCATAACATGAGCGCGTTATGGCTCGGTGTTACCGATCCTATAACACGGAAGCATTTTGTAGAAGTAAAACTTTCTCTCTCTCACCCTCTCCCTCTGGTTCTCCCTCCCCCTCCCTCTGGCTCTCCCTTCCCCCCTCTCTCTCTCTCGCTCTCTCTCAAAAATGACATGGGTGATTCAAACTCCAATGCGATAGAGAGAGAGAGTTTAGGGTTTAGAGTTTAGGGATTAGAGGTCAAGGGCATTGTTTAGAGTTTATGAGTTTAGGGTTTCTCAAGTTTAGGGTTTAGGGGAATTATTTAGGGTTTAGTGGTTTAGGGTTGTTCAGGTTTAGGGGTTTAGTGTTTATCAGGTTTAGGGTTTCAGGGTTAGGGATTAGGGTTTAGGATTTAAAAAGAGATGGAGAGAGGAGAAGAATAGAGATTGGGAGAAATAGAGGAGATAGAGAAGAGAGATAGGGAGATAGGGAGTGAGGGACATGTTAGATTTAGGGTAGACAACTGAGAGGGGGGTGAATCAGTTGTCCAAAACTTTCTTCCAATTAAACCCTTAAATCCACTTTGTAATTTAGTAGCATGATAATAAATCAATCATGAAAACATAATGCATTAAATCAAGAGCAAAAACACATTAACACACAAGACACCAAGATTTTATGTGGAAAACCCGGTTAAGGGAAAAACCATAGGGTGATTAACCCAAGATTATATTCTCTGTTAGAAGAATAGAAAGAACAAAATGGCGCATGCCAATTACTGCTCACTACCTGAGCACACTGCTCACAAGAGGCCCACTGCCTATAGGAGAAACACTATCTACAAAATAATAAGTATTACATACTTGAACTGAAGAATAGCATCTTCACCATGCTTGAGTCAGTTCCATTTAAGCCCAATAATTCTACTCTACTTTTCACTCCTCTCCTCTCTACGACATTCTCATCTCCACAAGATACCTTTGAAATGACTTTACAAGTCCTTATTTATACAAGACATCGACTTAGGGATAATCATCCAAGTCGGCATACATTATAGAGCAAATACATAAATACAACATGACTAATTACAAAAAGACTTCATGCACATCAACACACTGTTGGCCACATAGATCTGAGACTTCAATCTTCATTTAGGAACATGCCAATCCTCACATAACATCTTCAAGATCATCCGTAGGATGTGTAACTCATTCGATCAGCTAGAGTTAGGAAGAACATCATCATCCGGAAGTTATTCTTCAATTGCAAGCTCAAACTCCAATGCAGACCACCAACACAAACTGGACATGATCCAAAGACCTCTACAAGCTTGCCTGAATCACCAAGAACATCCACACTACATTTGCTTATTGAAATCCTTATCTCCTTCATCCGGAACCTCAAGAACATAGTCTGTCATCACTGTCACAATGGAATAGATGCTTGTGGACCTCTAGACCACGAACCAATTGAGTTGTCAATTCACATTGACTTCCTAAACACTTCACCAAATTTGTAGAACAACATATTTCATTTCCAGATCTCACTGGACCTATCTGTGTCACTCTATGACATCTGAACATCTGCTAGAACCAGTTTTACTTGAGCGGCCACAACTTCTTCAGATCTTCATGCAAACCTCTGAAATCTTTATTGGATCATTTTAAGACACATATCGACAAACCCTTTGATGTGCATCCTCTGATCTTCATCTTAGCTAGGATTTTTAGCTCATAGTCACCATAGATCACCAAGAATCTAGGTTCATTGAATGAGATATCATTTAGACAATGCACAAAAATGAAAACAAGATTGGTTTCAAATAAAATTGACATCATTAAATACTCTATTCCATATTACTCTTGGTTGGTGAGTTTACTAAATGAATACCTTTACACTAATCTGATTGAGACTTTAACACATAGTTTTCCTATGATAAAAATAGTTGACTTATTTCTGAAAGATTGCTCTCTTCAACTAAGTGACTGGTTTCTAAACATTAGAAGACTATAACAGTTTCCATTAAAGAAAGTTCATATATATATCCTGAACAATAGAAGGGTCTACCTATCGGTTAAAGATAGATGCAATATCAACTCACTATGATTATTCAAAACTGATTTCATTGCAAGAGCTTGCATCGGCCTTTTCAGGCTAAACGATGCTTCTTGGTTATACTAAAACTCTCATACACCATCAGCTCAGATAAACAAGTCACAACAATAGTATTCAAGTCGACACAGTCGGCTTATCACATTGCATAGTTTATACAAAATACTGACAGGATAACCAAACTCAATTAAATGATTGTCCATGACAAACATTCATTATGATTATCTTTGTCTTATAAAAGATGACATGCAGGAATATATACCTGACAACGTCGGCTTACAGAGGTGTATGGGCTGGTGGTAAGATTCTATGTTCATCCTAGATGACCACACTCTTACTTAATCTTTACCAGCTTCCTCACTACCCACCACAAATTTCCTTCTACTCCTTAACCAGACCCTTCAAACAAAACATAAGCACTTCCTAGATATGGCATCAACTATCCAATCTATGGCTTATTTATCTTAAAACGGACTCACAATGAGTCATCCTATCTGTTTGCTCCCACTCTAAGCAGTTCTAAAAGGTCATTAAATTCCAACAGTAATGCTAAATGGTTCGACTCCAAACACAACTATAAATGTATAAACACTGACAAGTGTTGATGATGAAAACATCATTTGAGGAGATCATCGATGGCTGTTGAGTTATCTGCCACTCCTCCTATAAGAGGTCGCTAACTCTTAAAATAGACTTAAGCAATCAGTTACTCTTAATGAGTAAATTTGATCCATCGTGCTTTTAACATTTAAGGTATTCCTTAATAGATGCCTATGGCTGCTCAACCTAAAAACCATACTAATATATCATGAGGTATTTCCTCATTTGACTCATATATATATATATAATATATATATATATATATATATAGATTTGATTAAATCAAATATTATTTACATATCATTATCTCTATTTGATTTTATGATTTAATCAATAAGAGAATAATACTAAAAAAAAGTTACGGATAACGTGATTGAGTTGAGCTAGTCTCATCATCACGATCCATCAACAAAGCACGTCATCTTAACTCGATGATAAAGTCCTAACATTAAGAATTGGTTAAAACACTTTAAGTGACTTAGTAATAATATAACAACCTTTTTACGACAATAACGTTGTAATATTTATGTTAAACGTAAATAGTCGTAAATCAAACTTAACGGCGTCGTTAACATTATTAACGACTAAGATGACTTAATACGACTTAGAAAGATTTTAAAACAATATTGACTACCTGTCGATTAGGTTTGAAAGTGAACTAACAAGACAAGGCTTACCTCTTACAACACATTGGTTCACATTTTCGTTAAACACATTGGTTAAAGAAATATTTCCTTCCTATAAATATGGCTATAATAAATCTCAAGAAAAAAGATCGGTGGACTATCTTAGGAGTATAACTACAAAAAAATAAAGGTAATTCTTACCATATCTATAAACTGACATACCTATATTTAGAAAAATTCATGTAAAGATGTGGAGAGATATCATTCTCAAGGCACCTTCAGAATGATAACTCTCAACATATGTATGTATGTATATGTGTATATGTGTATATATGTGTAGACACCCAAAATTGACCATGTCCTAACAACACGTCAAATATGACATTCAACATCTTCCACCCTAGGAGTACCCTTAACATTCCCCCCTTCCATTAGTCCATTAATTAAATAAATTATATATTATTTAATTAATCAAAAATATCCCTTTCACAAAATTAATTAAATAAATTATACTTATTTATTTAAATAATTTAAATCCTTTTCCCTCTTCATGAATTTAATTAATTAAATTATAGTTATTTAATTAATTCTAAAGTCCTGCATCATATCTCATTAATTAATTAAATAATTTCATTATTTGATTAATTAAGATAAAAATCCTAGTTTCCATTTTCATATTCCACTTGTCATGATTACGTCCACCCTTATCCACTTGCCACAAATAATAAATTAAAAAATCCAAAAAGAGTCACATGTCCAGCTAAAGTTAGTTATCTAGATTCATTGAACCTGGACACTTGCACAAAACTCAAACTAACTTTGCATCTCCACCATTCATTTCCATACTACATATTTTAATCCTAGCCATTCACATAAGGATAAGCCCTAGAAGCCTCTATCCTTTCCCTGATTCCTCTCTCAATCCTATCCATCCATTTATCTTTAATCCTAGTCATTCACATAAGGATAACTACTAGAAGCCTCTATCCTTGCCCTAATTCCTCTCACTCAATCCTATCCATCCATTTATATTTAATCTCAATTATTCACATATGGATATGGCCTAGAAGCCTCCATTTTTTCCCTAATGTTGTCTCATTCAATCTTAGCCATCCATCTCTAATCAAATCTTATCCATCTATCATATCATCCAAAAATCTATAAATCAATCCTCAATCAAGCCATAAAAATCAAGAGCTTTTAAGGTAATGTTATGCTATTAAAGTGAGCAACCAACAAGCAAGCTTATCATCAAGCAATCATTGAAGCACAACCACCATTTACATGGTGCAACATGAGTTAGTTTGGTAATATTTTCTTATGTTTTGATTTGGTTTTGCTAACCCTTCCCTCAACCTAAGGTGATTTTGAGCATGAAATAGGAGTTTTCATCTTATGAATTGTTTCTAATTTTCGTTTCATATTTTAGCACACAAAATTTCTATATATAGATACATACATATGTGTATATATGTATATGTATGTGTATATGTATATGTATATGTATGCATCTTTACATATATACATATACATATATATGCATACATACAGATATATATACATACATACATACATGAGACTACATAAGAGTTTGATTTATAGACACTTAGAGGTTGAATTATTTGGTATCCTTTTTTCTCTACCTAAATTTATTGATACACATTATTTGGAAACTAAATTATTTTCTATCCTAACCTATTCACTTGGATTGTTATGAGTTTAATGATATCTTTGAAAATTGTAGAGTAAAATCACATCATCTAAAAAATATATCTAAGCTAATAAATTGAATAAGAGTAACAACATTTCAATTACCCTAGATAAAAGAGATAAGTTTAGATAGGAACAAAAAATATTTTTAAATTGACAAAGACAGAAAGATGCTCTTAGCTCTCTATGTCAAAGGGAATATTTTGTTGAAATGAGAAAAGGAAAAAATAGATCCCTAGACCATGTTTGCTCTGCCCTTATTTTTGTAAAGAATTATATCCTTTTGTGTCCTCCTATCTATTATGTGGAAAATGGGATCTAAGCTAATTAATACTCTTAACCTAAGTCAATCCTTCTCCACATAGCATTGGAACACAAGACTTTGAAGACTTGGTGCTTGGATGTCATCCACAAGGGAGAGCTAAGTTGTTTAGGGCTCTATTCCTTTGTTGTAAAAGGAGGATTGATCACTAATGAATTGATATGAAGATATGTAGTACAAAACCTTAATTGATAGGTCTGACAAAAATATCCAAATGACTATTACAAAGATGAAACATGGAAGCAAAACAAAGAAACAAAGGTTTAGATAGAACCTCTGATAGAAAGTAGGAGTAGATCTAAGAGGACCTGGGAGCTAGGGTGCCCTTGTCCTATGGTTTTTGGGATGATTTTATTTTGACAAATGATCCATGTACCCATTCTCGGATTCCTTTTATTGCTCTATGAGAAACATCTAGATGTGATCTGTACATACACAAAGAGAGGAAAAATGGTTTTGGCTATATAGGAGTTTGCCTTAGTCAAACCCTTTTTTTAGTATTCCTACCTCACAGATAGCCAGATTAGAGAAGATCAAATACTGTGTGATCCTAACCTTATGTACATATAAGATTGTAAATGAGTAGAAAACCATAGGATTGATAAGAAAACCCTAACCCTATATGACTTAAGCATATAGAATGATCAACTCAAGAGAAGTGTCTCACTCAAGGAAACACCAACCTTCAACTCAAGGAAGGTGGATAAATCTAAAATCTATAGAATAAGAAGATGTTGCAACCATATCCAATCGCAATGATTTAGGTACTCAAGACAAACTCAATTTTGTGGTTCTAACCCTTCATGCAAGAAGGAACAAGATAGACTCAAGATCTTGCCTACAAATCCACCATAATCCTTATCAACAGTTTGTAGATCAATATTCCAACAACAAATAAACCTGCAATAATTTATAAGTTTTCAATAATATTGAGATAGAAAATAGTTCTCTAGATTCTTTAAAGTGTTTTCAAGATCTTGTTTAAATATGAATCTCAAGGAGGGAAAATATTCAAATATTAGAGGCCAACAGAGTGCAAGATAAAAATGTCAAGATCGACATCACATCACACAAGACAAAGCTGACAACATCAGAGGATTTAAAACTCTGCAAGATATGGGAGGACACTAGCATCTGGGCATTAGGGTCCTAGATAAATCACTCTGTAATTCAATATCACCAGGAACTTAACACTGCCCTATGTTCTAGCATTTGATCAATGGTAAAAGTTTAGTAAAGTTTAGGAAGATTTAGGAGGGTTTAGGAAACTTTAGGAAAGTGGAGCACTTGTCTCAAGTCAAGGGTAAGGCCAAAGCTAGAAAGTGGTCCAAAAAGTGGACTCATGAAACAAACACCAAGGCAGGTGCTAAACAGAATGTGAAATTGTGCTTGCATTGATAGAGAGTACAATTTATGATGGTACATTTAGCTAAAGTATAGGAAAGAAAATAAGCATGTAAAGGATATCAAAAAGAATACTAAGGAGGACGTATTATGCTATCAATTGAGAGAATGGAGCTCCCAATCATGAACCTACAAAGCCACAATGTTAGGGATTACATTAGGAAAAACACTTTGTTAGGGAAAGCAAAAACCATCCTGTAGAAAAAAAGGTGTATTAGTCTAGAAAAACTTCTAAGAGGAATGAGAGTGTGATCTAGAGTGAGACTCATGGGTAGATATATGCCCCTTATTTTTGCTTGCTTATATGGAGGTAGAAATAGGGTGATGCTATCTCTACTACAAGTTTTTAGGGGTTTTGATGAATATTCCTTAATTAGGGTCATTTGATAAAATAGCACCGAGATGAAAGGAATATGATGAGAAAGAGAGTCTAACCATGATTCCAGTGCAACAAACGGTATGAAAATTGAAGTTTTCTAGCCCAATTTGTGAAGGTTTGAATGAAGAATATTTGAATAGAATGGTAGGATGTTATGGTGTTTTTCTCTAAATAGTACGCAGGTTTTCATGACTTACCATCTCATTTGTCTTTTACATTTTTAAAAATTTTGGAGAATCTCAAGTGATCACGAGAGTGATGATGCCACGTAGACTGCATTATCAATCTCCCAGGTTGGATGAGCTAAGGGATTGCATAGCACAGGGCGTATAGGCATGCTAGGTGAGCCCAAGCTTTTGATTCATGCTTATGATTTTTTTTTATTTCTATGTCGATTTGAAGGATTATGTGCCAAACTAGGCCCTGAGGGGTGCTAGTTTCCTCCTAGAGCACCAAATTCCTGCTAGGGTGCTAGGGTCCTCATAGGGTAGTAGTGTCTAGTCAATATGCTAGTGCATTGTGAGATGTTTCTAGAATTTGGAAGTTTGAACTTTATATGAAACTTACTTTGTGTGAGAATGATAGAATATGGTTTGGTGTTGATTCATAGGTACCCCTAGCTATGTGTGAGTATTCCGGAAGTCACTTATACACATTGCTATGTGGTCGTGCCAAGACACTTTTTGGCATAGAGGTTGGTCACCTTAGAGATATTGGATTATGGTGGGTGTACCCGATACCCATTGTTAGATATCATGATATGATGTTGATGGCACTCATGGAGCTATGGAATGCATACACCTCTACCTTCCATCTTCTAATGAGAGAGATGATAGCCACACTAGAGGATGTGTACCAAATCTTATGGTTACTTGTGAGAGGCAAGACCATGAGTATTGATAATTATCAATTGGAGGAGAACATTCAAGCAATCTAGATGTATTGTCTCAACCACATTATGCTCTCGAGTACCACAGGGTGGATTCATATATCTTGGTTAGAGTAGAGTATTGTGGACACACCAGTTTTACATTACATCTTCATCACTACCATCACACTCGTGGTTACACAGGATGGACATGGCACTCACCTTCAAGCAAGCCCTGTACATACTATCAGAGTGATGGAGGAGTATCTAGGAGAGTATACTCCTGGGAATGGAGTATGTTAGCTCACTTATACCATGATTTAGGCAATATGTGCATCATGAGGTGTATAGCTCAATGAATTGCACACTTCTCCAAGTGTGGGCATTTGAGCATATCACATGCACAAGGTCAGTGGGGTTTCTAATAGGGCTTATCTAGACATGTCCATGAGCACATGCCTATGCACTAAGGAGGGAGTGGAGGTGTGGTGATTTATTATATTGGAGAGTGAGAGTTGATAGATTAGAGTGTGATGATATCATGTTGAGACCGTATAGAGGTTGTAGAGCATGGATGCGTGAGATTCGATAGCTGGCGAGGATATAACATGATCAGCTTCTAGCTAGTCACTTTGATCACATCTTCATGCCATTATACTATGATTGAGTGATGAGGAAGTTTAGACATGTGTAAAGAGTTCCTACCGCTTAACTAACATATCTACACTTGGCTCATAGTGCAGTGAGGCCTAGAGATGAGGCTTGACCCACTAGTATTGATGTTGCATTGAGTGATCTAGATGATGAGGGACATGATGGAGTACCCATGTCTAACATCTATGATGTGGGTGTGAGCCTAACATACACAACTTGGTGGAGCACTTTTTGTCATGCTCCTATATTTCTATTAGACTTTTTATCCTGGTCAAAGGGATGAGTTAAGAAAGGAGGAGAGGGATCGAGAGAGATGATGATTGTGGTGATATTGATGAGGAAGAGGAGGATCGTCTAGTGTCAATAGTAGGAGGGAGATGGTGCCAAGGAGAGGAGGATAATGATGTTGCGAAGAGGAGAGCTAGGGCTTGACCTCGTGCATCATGGTCACTACCTACTGCATGTGGAGTGTGGAGTTGACATTAGCATGGGGAGTTGAGTAGTACTACTTCTATGGTACCTCCAACAATTCTAGTGACTAGAGACTTACTAGCCATTGGCCTTTTAGTCGACTATGACTAGAAAGTCAACGATCTAGATGAGAGAGTTACATGATGTTATGATTTGAGATTAAGTAGAATAGTATATGTTGATATTGAATTATTTTGATATACATAATGAGATTTTTTATTCAAACTTGTTTCTATCTTGCAGTTGGTACATAAGCATGGCCTGACTGAGTGCATCAAGTCACAGCAGAGGTGGTGCCTACCGTGCATACTTAGCAGCTAGTATGGGTCAGTTATAGGCCACAATAGACAACAAGAAGACATGTATATGTATTTGAGCCTATTGCACAACTAAGAGTGTCTTACAAGAAGGCCATTCAAAGAGTGTCAAGTGTTGATGTGCCATGAGAGTCCTTTGAGATAGAGTGAGACCAAGCAATCCAAAGGGTGTCAAGTGCTAAGGTGGCACGAGATACCTTTGAAATATAGCTAGGTTAGACTCTAGTGGAGGTTCATTCATCTAGGGTAGGACCAACACCAGTGATGGACCATCTTCTTGTGTGAGAGCTATGAACTGAGAGAGATCGACTACAATAGTTGTATTTAGATGCTTAGGTGGAGGCAGTGGAGCTCAGAGGGCATGTCTAGGGCCTGCAAACATAGAGTGCATTTAGGAGTCACTCATACTCTGTAGAATCACACAAACATCCATCTATCACACAACCACATCTGTGTCTCAAGGACTCAAGTACCCACGGTCCTATAGATTGATGAAACTTGTTGTTCTATGTATATATATATACATATACATATATATATATAGATATATATATGTATATGTATATATATATGTATATGTATATATATACATATATATATACATATACATATATATATGAATATATACATATATAGATACATATATATGTATATGTATGTATATATACATATATACATATATATATATATATATATGTATGTATGTATATATACATATATGTATATGTATATATACGTATATACATATATGTATATACATATACATATACATATACATATATGTGTGTGTGTGTGTGTGTGTGTGTGTGTGTGTGTGTGTGTGTCTATAGATATGTATATATAATTGTAGCAAATTATCAAACAATTATCATCATCATATAGATACAATAACATAAACCAAAATGCAAATATCATCATCATCATCATATGTATATGTGTGTGTGTGTGTGTGTGTGTGTGTGTGTGTGTGATGATAATGGTTTAATAATTTGCTACAATTATGTAATTAACATAGTGGATGAATTATCTAAATGTATTCTAACAAGTAATTTTCAAGATTAAGAAAACTATTCTAAGAACTCAAGATAATTACACATTTATCATGAATGAAGAAATCATATATCAAATAGATAAGAAAAATTAGCTATCTAATGTGATGTGCTTTAAATAAATGCTAGCGTAACATTGAGAAATGAAATGGTGTAATATAAATTTCTTAAAAGATGATTAAGCATAGTATCTATGTAAGTGAATAGTGTTGATGGGTTCTTTGAGAGGTGTACCATTCATTGTCAATAATTTGCATGCATTTGATCCATGGACTTCAATGATGACGTAAGGTCCCAATCAATTCAGGTTGCACTTCCTTTTTTCACCTTGAGGAGAATTTATATTGCATTGAGTTTTGTAAAGCACCAAATCACTAACCTCGAATGAGCGATGGATGACATGTTCATTGTGGCAATGTTAGATAGACTTTTGATAAGCTTGGAGATGTTTGAGAGTAAACAAAAAGAGTAAAACCAACCTGATATAACAATGAGGGCAGCTAGGAAGGATTCAAAGATGCAAATTTCTCAAACACAGTCACCAACCACCGCAATCAAACTCACATACAAGCCACCATGGTTTTGCAGCTCAGAGCTCAAGAAACACAATTGATCAAAATGCAAATGATGAAAAAATAAACATAAAATTGAACTAAAAGGCTTCCCACATGTGTGTGGGAGAACTACATTTAATACAACTCTAAGGGTAGCTAGGGTTGGGTCATATCCTACATCGTCAGAGTCTACCTTTTGGTCATGTCGAAAGGCTAATCTCTAAAATTTTCACAAGGGTGACATTCTACCCCACACTATAATCCTCAGAGTCAGGATGTCAGGGATGTTTCTACAGTTAAATGAACAATCTCGTCAAGTTGAGAGGTGCTCGTAGTGGAAGATCAAACTTTTGGGGATGATTCTGCTGTCACACCAGAACAACAAATCCTAACAGTCTGACAAAGCTCGGTCACATCTAAAGGAAAGAACAAGTAAAAAAATTCAAGTAAAAAAGGGTCCCGTTCTTTGGCTTGGCAATAGAATGGGGTGTGTTGGGAAAGGTCACAATAGATAGGCCAATGGTTTCTTAAATATGATTATAGCATCTCATCCCTACCTACGGTGGTCTCATATGACTCACTAATTGTCATCCATGATAACTTAAGGGGTACCAAGAGATCATTCCCTTTTAGATTCAAAATATTGTGGATGTTACATGTGGATATCAAGGCTAATATTAAGGAGTGGTGGAACATACAAGTGTAGGGATCCACCATGTATAGAGTTATGTACAAGCTAAGAAACATCAAGACATAGATTAAAAATGGAATAAAGATTCTTTTGGGAATATTTTTAAATAGAAAGAGGAACCTACTCAAAAGTTGTTTGAACTACAATAACATATCTAATCCTTGGGAATCATTCGCAAGGAAGCTTAGGAGGAAGAATGTCTTTTGGTAGATATTCACTCCCTTATTAAAAAGAAGAGATGTACTAGAGGTAAAGATCAAGATTGGTTTGGTTAAAGCAAGGAGATGACAACATAAAGTTTTCCATATGATTGCCCTAAAGCACAAAACAACTAACAAAATCAAATAAATTAGGGAAGATAGAGATATTTTTTCTGAGGATGCCATAAGGGATAAAGTTGTTCAATATTTCATGAATATCCTTACAAAAGATAGTGCTCCCTCCTTTTTGGAGGGAGATATTCTTGAGGTTATCCTCAGGCTAACTGAGAAGAAAGATGATGCTGCTATGTTATCTCGAATCACCATGGATGAGATTAGAGGGATGGTTTTTTTATTTTAAGGGTTATAAGGTGCTTGGCTTGGATGGGTTTCCCTATTTTTATTTCTAATCATTTTGGGATATTCTAGTAGAGAACATTAAGAAGGTTGTTCATGACTTGCTCACCTAGGGGAAACTCCTTAGGGAGCTTAATACTACATTTCTAGTGTTGTTTCCTAAGAAGAAGGGGGCTATAGACTTTAGTGATTTTAGGTTCATCAACTTATGTAATTCATTCTATAAAATATTTTTAGAAACTCTAGCCCTTAGGCTCCAAACTATTCTACATTCTATCATCTCACCTCAATAGAGTGGAATTGTGAAAAACTAACAAATCTTGGATTCCATAGTGATGGTGCACATAGTCTTACATTCCATGGATAAGAGTTGGAAAGTAGCCTTTATCCTTATGCTAGACCTTATGAAGACCTATGATAGGGTCTCTTGGAGATTTTTAGGTAGGATTCTCAAAAGATTTGGTTTTGGAAGGAATTTCATTAATATAATCAGCAAATGCATTTCTATGCTCATATTCTTACTAATTTTCAATGTCTCTATAGCTAGTTTCTCTGATGCCTCTAGATTCTTTTCAGGTTTCCTTCGTGTAATGCTTCTAAAGAAAGATGGCAGGGTGTAAAGGACCATTGTTTTCTTTGGTGGGAAAAGTTTAATTGTTAATGGCTTCACTCTAGAACCTATTGGTGTATTATATGTCCTTGCTGAAAATATTTTCTAAGTATTAAGTAAGTTTGTTGAAGGAATAAGTATAAGTAAGTTGAAGCTTTTCAATAAGGTGCTCAATGCCAAACACGCATGGAGGGATATATAGTAGAAAATGATTGGAATATGATCATTAAAAAAATATTCCAAGTAAGTACCCAAATCCATTCTTTGAAGTTACGAGCACCCCTCTAGATCTAACATATGGATAAATATTCATTCTTCAAAGGAGATTCTAATAAAGGAAGCTAAATGGAAGTTAGGTGCTAGAAACAATATCATATTTTGGGATGATTGTTGGATCTTACATACAGCTTGGGGATTGAGGAATGAGCTGGAGAGCCTTATGATATATTACAAATGGATAGTTGGGGAGTTTGTTTATGATTATATCATTGTGATCAATGGGATTAAGGGGTGGAGTAATCTGAGAGTTTTTCCCCTCTCCTAGGCTACATTTTCTTCTACCCCTCTCTCGATAGGTCTTCTTGGTTTCCATTTCCCGTGTTAAATAGGTATGGGCTCTTTGGTGTTAGCTCCATCCCCTTTTGGTCTATTTTTAGCTTCATCTTGTTTTTCTCTTGTGGCCTCCTTCTCTTTTGGGACTATATTATCCTCTCTTTGGAACAAGGACTTTCTTCCTAGAATCAATCGATTCCTCTAGGTTACTACTTAGGAGAAAATACTCACTATTGATAACCTAGTCAAGCATGGCTTTTCCATTCCCAATTGTTTTATTTTATTCCTTTCTAATGCTAAATCAACCCCTCACATCTTCTGGGGTGTTGGTTGTAACATCCATGTTCTAAAACACATAGTAAAACTAGAATTTTACCATAGAGTAACTCAACAAGGTAAATAAAATGAGATAGAGAATAATTTTTTCTTTTATTCAACTAATATCCACTAACTACAATTACAAGATTTCTTTTACCAAAATACAATAACCATATTGTCTTTGTCATTTACAATGTTTACAAATGTAATTCTATTACATGTAGAAATTTGGATTAAGTACTGCATCTGAATATAAAACATCTTTATGAAAAGTTACATCATGTTTCCTATTTGGAGAGAGAGAACATCTTTCTAGTGATTTACCTCCAACCACAGACCAATGGTCTCCCACACATCTTCCACATAGGAAGTGGCCCTACCCTTCACAAGGAATATAGACCCTAGGTGACCAGTGGTCATTTTCCTTTCCTGAGTATGTAATGTTGTATTCTACTCAACAATATCAACCATACAACTCTAGATACCCTCTAGCTAAGTATGATTTGTAATAGGATGAGCAATCCAAATATAGTGAATTGACAATGCATGCAGAAAACAAACGCATTACTTTGGCCAAAGTTTTTAATATCAATATCGTTCATATGAACATAGTCATTGTGTTCACCCACCCCTACTTGACTTGGATAATGTCATATTCTTGCAGTTATTCACCCTGACTATCTTTACATAATTGGTTTAATCATCATGTCCTGATAATAGTCTACTTAGACTTAGTTTTTCTATCATTCTAAAAGGTTACCTCATAGTCACCATAGATCACCAAGAATCTAGGTTCTTTGAATAAGATATCATTTAGACAATGCATAGAAATGAAAACAAGATTGGTTTCAAATAAAATTGACATCATTAAATACTCTATTCCGTATTACTCTTGGTTGGTGAGTTTAATAAATGAACACCTTTACACTAATATCATTGAGAGTTTAATACATATTTTTCCTATGATAAAAATAGTCGACTTATTTCTGAAAGATTTCTCTTTTCAACTACGTGACTGGTTTTCTAAACATTAGAAGACTATAACAGTTTCCATTAAAGAAAGTTCATATATATATCCTAAACAATAGAAGGGTCTACCTATCGGTTAAAGATAGATGCAATATCAACTCACTATGATTATTCAAAATTGATTTCATTGCAAGATCTTGCATCGGCCTTTTTAGGATAAACAATGCTTCTTGGTTATACTAAAACTTAATGGATAGGTAGAAGAAAGAGATGTTGTATTTGATGAGAAAAAGCATTACAAGACATCTATAAATACTGTGTGGTAGTTGAAGAAACTAACACAACTGTTCACAGTTATACCATAACTGTAGAAACCAATTTAACAGATGTAGTTATGTAAAGAAAGAAATAATGTAATATGTTTATGCTAACATTCCCCCCCCTTATTACATTATTTTTACAAATGTACCCCCTAAACAGTTCAAATTTGATCCTACCAAGAGATTTGGTGAACATATCTGCGATCTAAGAGTCTATAGGGCAGTACTGGAGCTGGATGTGGTGGTTCAAAACTTGGTCCCGAATGTAATGACATTCGACCTCAATATGCTTAGTGCGCTCATGGAAAACTGGATTCTTCACAAGTTTTAACACACCCTGATTGTCGCAATGAAGAACTGGTGACTTATCTTCAGGAATGTCCATATCTGCCAGAATGCGACGTAACCAAATCGCTTCGCACACAGCACCTCGTGTGGCGCGATATTCAGCCTCAGTGGATGAAAGAGCAACAATAGTTTGCTTCTTACTAACCCACGAAATTGGCCCAGATCCAAGATGAAAAACATAACCTGAGGTGGATTTCCTGTCATCTATAGATCCTACATAATTTGAGTCTATATATCCCTGTAAGAAGAACTGAGTGTTCTTCTTATATTCCAGACCATAATCAACTGTGCCTCGGATATATCTCAACACATGCTTTGCTGCAACCCAATGGCACTTTTTTGGTTCCTGCATGAATCTAGCAAGATAGCTTACAGCAAAACACAAGTCTGGTCTGGTGTAGGTCAAGTAGATAAGGCTCCCAACTAGCTGCCTGTAGAGAGTGACATCTACTTGAGGTGAATCCTAGAAACGAGATAGTTGCAAACCTTTCTCCATTGGAGTGGACATAGGCTTACAGTTGACCATTCCATACTTTTCTAGGAGTGTCTTGGCATATTTCATTTGGGAGATGAATATGTGGTTCTTCTTCTGTCATATCTCCAAGCCAAGACAATAATGAAGTAGCCCCAAATCTGTCATGTCGAAGGAGTTCTTGAGATCATTCTTGACATCATCAACGAGACTGTCTGAGCTGCCAGTGAGAATAAGATCGTCCACATACAAAACCAGAATGACAATCTCTGTGCCTACCTTCTTAATATACAAATTACGATCTGAGGGGCTACGGGTGAATCCATGCTGCAATAGGTGACCATCAATCTTGATGTACCATGCCCTAGGAGCTTGCTTAAGGCCATAAAGAGATTTGATAAGATGACATACCTTGTGTGGATGATGTTCATCAACAAACCCTTCTGGCTGGGTCATGTACACTTCTTCTTTGAGATCACCATTTAAGAAAGCACTCTTGACATCCATCTGCTGAAGCTTCCATCCCTTCTGTACTGCCAATGCACAGACCATTCTGATAGTTTTGATCTTCATAGTGGATGCAAAGGTCTCTTCATAATCAATGCCTTCCTGTTGAGCATATCCCTTTGCTACAAGTTGTGCTTTGTACTTGTCGATATATCCATCTGCCTTGTACTTTATTTTGAAGATCCATTTGTAGCCAATGGGTTTCTTCCCTTCAGGCAGATCGACAAGTTCCCAAGTATGATTTTGCATCAGAGAATCATACTCTACATCCATAGCCTTCTTCCACTGAGATTGGCTTAAGGCCTCTCGAACTGTGTCAGGTTCAGTGCTGTCAACAACAGTACTCATGAGCACAAGATTCACTTCATTTCTTGTCTGACTCCTGGTTCTGACTCCTGATGAAGTGTCTGGAAGAGTGTGTAGGTTAGAGTCCCTGATTCTACTTTGGACCCACTTTGGAGGTTGACTGTGCTGCTGCTAGTGTGTAATGTTTTCTAGAGGGCCCAGATCAACATACAACTCTCCTTGTAGTTCACTGTCTCTGTGAGAGTCATCCATATGCTCATCATCTGATTGTGAGAGCAATTTATGAGAAGTAGGCAGCTGTTGCTCTTCTTTCTATGATAAGGAATCGAATGACGATTCATCACATACCACATCTCGACTCTCATGTATCTTCATTGTCTCAGGATCTATGAGATGATAAGCTTTTGATGTAATACTATATCCCAACAATATGCACTAAAGTGTCTTAGGATCAGTCTTCTTTCTCCTATTGGCAGGGACATGCATGTATGCAGTGCAACCAAACACCCTTAGATGAGAAATTGAAGGCTTTTGTCCAGTCCATACCTCTTCTGGTGTCTTGTGTTGCAGAATCTTTGTTGGTGCCCTATTGATGAGGTATACAACTGTCCGTACTACTTCTGCCCAAAATCTTTCCTCCAACTTGGCTGTGGAGAGCATGCATTGAGCCATCTCTATGACAGTCTGATTGCGATGTTCTGCAACTCCATTCTGTTGGGGTGTATAGGGAGCAGTGAGGTGCTGCTTGATGCCATGATGCTTCAGGTATGCCACGAACTCCTTGGAGGTGAATTCCCCCCCTCGATCTGACTGGAGGACAAGAAGAGACTAGCCAGCTTCTTTGACAACTTGCTTGTGAAAGTTCTGAAAGTTGGCAAAGGATTCATCTTTCTTCTTGAGAAAATACACCCAGGTCTTTCAGGAGAAGTCATCCATGAACAATTGGAAGTACTTATGGCCTGAAAATGAAGCAGGCATGGGTCCATACAGATCGGTATGTACCAACTCAAGGCGATGTGTAGCATGGAAGCTACTAGCCTCGAACAGATCCTGGTGTTGTTTACCTGCAAGGCATCCAGGACATATAGGCAATGAATTTGAAATTGGAGGAAGACCTCTTACCATTTGTTTGGAGCTGAGCTGATGCAAGGAGCTGACTGAAAGGTGCCCATAGTGATAGTGCCAGAGTCCTGTAGATTCTATTGTTGAGGCTGATAGAGCTACTGTAGGGGAGGAGATAGCATCTAATGCAAACAGTCTATCCTTCATAAATGCTCTAGCAATTATCATACCTTCTCTTGAGATTAGACAGGTCTTGACCCCATCCTTCACTTGGAACTCAACTTTCAGTTTGTGGTTCAGAAGTTGACTGACAGAGAGCAGGTTTGTTGTCAAACTAGGAACATACAGTACCTTGGTGAGGGTACAACGACTTGTCCCAAGAGGAATGATGACCTTGCCTATACCCTCTGCAACATACTCCTTATTGTCAGCAATTCAAACTCTATCTCCAATAGGTTGTTCTGTCAATGCATCAAACAGCTCACAATTACCTGTCATATGCTTGCTAGCACCTGAGTCTATCAACCAAATATCCCTCGTGGGCTGCAAGGTTTGGGAGACAAGGACTAGATTGTGATGAGTGCCACAATTGGTTGTTTCTGGTTCATCGTCTTCTGATGCATCATCTTGTTGGGCTACTACATTGCCTTTGTTCCTTCTATGATGATGACGACATTTGGATGGCTAAGTATCACTGCAACCAGAAAAGCCTTCTTTACTTGAATTGCCTTTTGTTAAGGCATTGTACCAATAGTTGATAGTGTCATGATTGTTCTTGTTGCATATATGACACCATCGGTTTGCCTTTGGAGGCTTCAACTGTTGATGTTCTTGTTGTTTCTGTGGCTGCTTTCCACGAAACTTCTGACCTTTTGATTGTCTGGAGATCAGGGCCTTATCTTCCAGTTCACCTTGAACAGATTGAATGGCTTCTTCTTGCTGCAACAGATTCACCAGTTCATCAAATGACATAGTTTGCTTGGTGATGTTCAGCGTGGTGACAAAGATTTTGAACTGAGATGGCAGTGCTCACAGTGTAATTGGGACAAGTAGTTTGTCCTCCACCTTTTCTCCAAGTGCAACAAGCTCAGCTCGTAGTTCAGATACCCGCCGTAAGAATTCCTCAACTTTCTCACCAGCATGCATACTGAGTGTATGTAGCTTGGACTGTAGATGGAGGATCTTCATCTAGTTCTTCACTTGGTAGATTGTGGAGAGAGAATCCCATGCCGCCTTTGATGTTGCTACATCCCGAATGTGAGGTTGAACTTCATCGGTGATGCCGAGTGTTGTCAACATCAATGCTTTGGCATCGGCCTTGTCAAACTTCTGCCTTTCATCTGGGTCTGTTGGTCTGTTATGTCACCATTGACAATTCCCCATAGCTCCTCAAAAATGAGAATAGTCCACATCTTTGTCTTCCATGTGGCATAATTTGGCCCTTTCAAAAGTTGAGCATCGGAAAGAAGCAATTTCAGGGCAGACATTTTTCAAAAAAATAAAATAATCTAGACAACAAATTTATTATTATTTTATTTGACAGTACATTCACTTTGAAGAGGAAATAGTGGCACGGAGATGAGCATGATAGGCCTGTGCTGTGAGATGGGATGCTTTGGTGTGCGTTCTACCTCATCTTCGTCATCAGCATCATAACCCTCGTCTAGTTTTACTCTAATCTTCCTTGCTTGACATTGTACATCAAATAGAAAGTAATCTAGAAATCCTCTCCTAAACAATTCATCGAATTGGAGATTACCGGTGTTTTGTAGGGCATCTAGAAGTGCAAAGTAGAAGCCCAAGCTTTCTGAAACAACACATCCACCTCAAGGTGGCTCATTAGCATGATTACTAGCCACACTACTGGCATCGGGTGTGGTGGACATCCACTTTCAGCTTGCAATCTGTGCCAAAGCCTTCTAGTCTCCTCCTCCACGTAGATTGCAACTTCAGTCTAGTAGTTTTTAAATGAAAGGTAGAAGAACAAACTCTACAGCATGAAACTGGGATTGGGATAGAAACAAAGAACATATCTTGTGTTCCACTCTCACCGCATCACCCACGTTCCTGCATATGTACACCAACACTGCTCCAGAAACCCATGACCTCCTTTCAGCCTCCTAGTCTTCTTCATGTGGGGAGAGAGATTGCAGACACCAACAGATATTTCTTCCTTCTATTGTTTGGCCGGCAGCATCAGCACTCCATCGCAGGTTTTGAAGACACCATCACTGTTTGCCTCTTAACCGAACTCAACAGAAGAAAGCTCAGCATGATTAGCATTTCATTCCAGCACCTATCCACATTGCCACAGACTGGAAACAGCGCCAAAACTCAATGCCCTAGCAATCAGACTTGCTCTGATACCATTTAATGGACAGGTAGAAGAAAGAGATGCTGTATTTGATGACAAAAAAG
Source organism: Cunninghamia lanceolata (assembly GCA_027924645.1). NCBI lineage: Eukaryota > Viridiplantae > Streptophyta > Pinopsida > Cupressales > Cupressaceae > Cunninghamia > Cunninghamia lanceolata. The sequence goes on from BSBN01000665.1 coordinate 3,748,553, forward strand.
CATTACAAGACAGCTATAAATACTATGTGGTAGTTGAAGAAACTAACACAACTATTCACAGTTATACCATAACTGTAGAAACCAATGTAACAGATGTAGTTACGTAATGAAAGAAACAATGTAATATGTTTATGCTAACAAAACTCCCATACACAATGGACTTAGACAAACAAGTCACAATGAGAGTATTCAAGTTGACACAGTAGGCTTATCACATTGCATAGTTTATACAAAATACTGATAGGATAACTAAACTCAATTAAACAATTGCCATAATAAACATTCATTATGATTATCTTTGTCTTATAAAACATGACATATAGGAATATTCTACTTGACAACATCAAATTATAGAGGTGTATGGGCCAGTGGTAAGCTTCTGTGTTCGTCCCAGATGACCATGTTCTTACTTAACCTTTACCAGATTCCTCATTGCCCACCATGAATTTCTTTCTACTCCTTAACCGGACCCTTCAAACAAAACATAAGTAGTTCTCAGATATGCCATCGACTATCCAATCCATGGCTTTAAGATCTCAAAATAGACTCATAATGAGTCATCCTATCTATTCACTCCGACTCTAAGCAGTTCTAAAAAATCATTAAATTCCAATGGTAATGCTAAATAGTTTGACTCCAAATACAACTATAAATGTGTAAACACTAACAAGTGTTGATGATGAAAACATCATTTGAGGAGATCAGCAATGGCGGTTGAGTTATCTACTGCTCCTCCTATAAGAGGCCACCAACTCTTAAAACTAACTTAAGCAATCAATTACTCTTAACGAGTAAATTCGATCCATCAAGCTTTTAACATTAAAGGCATTCCTCAATAGATGCCTATGGCTGCTCAACTTAAAACCATACTAATATATCATGAGGTTTTTCCTCATTCGACTCATATATATATTTGATTAACTCAAATATTATTTACATATCATTATCTCTATTTGATTTTATCATTAAATCAATAAGAGAATAGTACTAAAACAAAAGTTATGGATAACATGATTGAGTTGAGCTAGTTTCCTCATCATGATCCATTGCCAAAACACGTCATCTTATTTGACGATAAAGTCTTAACGTTAAGAATTTGTTAAAACACTTCAAGTGACTTAGTAATAATATGACACCTTTATATGGCAATAACGTTGTAATATTTACGTTAAATGTAAATAGTTGTAAATCAAACTTAATGACGTCATTAACATTATTAACGACTAAGATGACTTAATATGACTTAGAAAGATTGTAAAACAATATCAACTACCTGTCGATTAGGTTCGAAAGTGAACTGACAAGACAAGTCTTACCTCTTGCAACACATTGGTTCACATTTTTGTTAAACACTTATAACTCGGTTTGGCAAATAAACCACTCATATCCTCAGGTCTATATCTGTCTCCTAGAGAGATACTCTCTCTCTTCTCCGAGAGTCATCTGGTAACTTGAAATCCAGTTTCACTTGTCACTAAACAATAGCTGATCAGTGCATCATTATTCAATTAATTCAACTAATAAATCAAATCTCATAATACAAAATATTAAATTAATAATAACATAATCATTCCCATGATTTCAATAAATGACATTCAATAAAAACCATGTTTTTCCCTTGTCATTAACCTAAACATCACAACACATTTACTTATGTCCAAGTAAAAAGTAAAATTAAAGCAAGACAAAAATTGGGGATGTAACATTGGGGTTGCTTAATTCAAGTTCTCCAAATGCTTTAAGTAAGTATAGATTTTCAATATCTAAAGCACTATATTTGTTATCTATTTCTCCCTCTGTTTGTTTATCTATCTATCCTCCATCTCTCCATCTCTAAAGCCTTTTCAAAAAGTCCATTTTGTGCATATCCTACAATCATGGAACTCCATGAGACCAAATTTCTTTGAGGTGTTCTATCAAACATTTCATTTTCCTTGTCTATGCTTCCAAATTTTACATACATGTCTCACAAGGTTGTTGCAACTACAACATCTGACAAAATTCCCATATCCTTGATGTTTTGATGGATATCCATACAATATTCCAAAAATCTCATTTTGATAGGGAGGATACTGGCAAAGGTTGAGGAATTTTACTTTACAATAGCCAATTGCATTTGCTTGAAAGTTTCTAAATCATTTTCAACAAATTCATTTTGTGCATATCCTGCAATCATGGAATTTCCATGAGACCACATTTCTTTGAGGCATTATGTCATGTGCCTTGTCTATGGTTCCACATTTTTCATTCATATCTCCTAGGGTAGTTGTAACTACAACATCTGACAAAATTCCCATATCCTTCATGCTTTGATGGATGGCCATACCCTATTACAAAGATCCAATTTTGGCACATGCAGGAAGGATGCTAGAAAAGGTTGTGGAATTTGTCTTTACACCAACTAATTGCATTTTCTTGAAAATTTTTAAATCCTTTTCAAAAAATCCATTTTGTGCATATCTTGCAATCATTATATTCAATGAGATCACATCTCTTTGAGGCATTCTACCAAATAGTTCATGTGCCTTTTCTATGCTTCCAAAATTTGCATTCATGTCTCATAGGGAAGTTGCAACTATAACATCTGACAAAATTTGCAAACCCTTGATGTTTTGATGGATGTCCATACCCTATTCCAAAGATCTCATTTTGGCACAAGTAGGGAGGGTACTGGAAAAGGTTGAGGAATTTGGCTTTACACCCACCAATTGCATTTACATGAAAGTTTCTAAAGCCTTTTCAACAAATCCATGTTGTGCATATCCTACAATCATTGCATTCCCTAAGACTACAAGCCATGGAGGTATGCTTAGTATGTTGAATCTATTTGCATGTATGCTTAGTATGCTTAGTATGTGGGTATGCTTAGGAATTAGGAACAAATAGTAACACCATGATAAAATGAGCATGAGTATCTATAGAGAGAGAGAGAGGTGGATATTGAGAGATATAGAGAGAGGGATTCTTTATTCTTCACAAAATACAAATCCCTTGTATGTAGGAGAGAGAAAGTCTATTTTCATGTAAGAATGATAATTGTAACTCCTACTATTGGCCTACCAACTGAAACTCTCTTACTCAATGCCATTCAACATTATTTGAAGTATCCCAAAGAATAATACTTAAATAATCTCTCAACCACATACATGGGCATCCAAGTACCTATTCATGAGATATTAAAGACACATAGAAAATGCATACAATTGTAAGGCTATATTACGTAATCCTAATAGTAAATAGAGGAGGCCATTGCTTTAGACCTATAAAAAGTGTTAGAGACAAATATGTAGATATGTAATCCTATTTTGATTCCATGTGATTGTATCATGTTAAAATTACCTTCAAATGATTCCTTAAAATACATGTCCTAGACACATAATTGAAAGAATTTTAGGATGCACTGCCACTTATAAAAATAAAAATGTGTTGCAAAACAAGAGAAGAAAAGTCGTAGGATATGTAGTTTTTTGTTCTACATTAGCGTACATTATTGTTCTACTTAGAAAAATCATCCTAACTAGTATGAATGTAAATTTCAATTCTGAAATTTTTATATTAATTTTTTGTAAGTAATCAAATTAGGTTGATGGTGTTGCAAGACATAATTTTTTTATCAAAAGTTTATAAGAAAAAGATAGATAAATCATAAATTACAATGGACTCGTTGACATCTCTAGAACGGAGGTTAAATAAAGGATTGTAAAGGTGAACATTGAGACACAGAGTTATGTTGATAACTCTTAAGAATGTAGATTCTATGTTGGGTTATCTCTCTAATGAATAGGCCTACACATCTTTGATTTTCATAATGAATAAGATCTTCTATAGAGCAATAATTTTTTTCTAAAAAGATATTAAAACATGGCACTAATCTCATAATACATTAGTTACTAAAAAGCAAAATGCTCTTGTAATTTTCATTCATTATTATAGAGTCTACAAATGTACTATCTGTCAAGATAAAGTGTTGTGACTTTAGGCAAAGTTGATGAGAACATGCTAATAAGTGGCCCAAAATAAATTTCAAACCAAAACCAAGCCCAGTGTACTTGGAGGAATAATGTGTCCATTTTGTATATAGATATAGTGCCTCAATTGGGGTTGCATTCCTGCAAAATGCTCCTGTAATTTTACTTCATAATTGTAGAGTCTATAAATACAATATCTCTTGACAAAGTGTTCTAACTCCATGCAAATCTTGGCCCAAAAGAAATAACATATCCATCTTCTATGCTTCATTTAGTGTTGCATTCTTATTGAAACTAGTTCTTCTCATTCGTCCAAATTAATTTTTTTGTAGGCTTTGCTGATCTAAAATCTTAGAATGCTTTTGCTCAACACAAACATACATGGTCTATTACTAGTTATGCCAACTTAAAAAACTTAAATTCCAACCCGCATGAATATGATCAAATCGAGGCCGCCACTAGTATTACAATCATTTCATTACATGCATTAGAATTTCTTCAACAATTCTTAGATAATGATAGGAGGCACTTCGTTGAATTAAGATAATCCTTTTGATTTAGGACTTACATGTATTCATTAAAAAATGCAGCTTCGATTCGCTGCAGAGTGTTGCAAACAAAATTGCTCATTTCTTTTGGTGATTCAGCCAGCCAATTAGTACTAACTAGTTGAAAAGTAGCAGTTAAAGACAAGCCTGAGACTTCACTGCCAGAGCTATCCAATACACTGGTGCTGCTGCTTGTTATGTTTGCAGCTGAATCTTCTGGCAATATTGTAAATGCGGAAGGGAGAAGCGCCATGGAAGAAGGATCTTCTCCTCTCATTGCACGGGTAACTGCTCCAACATCTAAGGGCGAATAGACTATTACATATCCAAACGCGTCTGTGCAACTCTCCTACAGTATGAAGGCCTCTGTATTGGATGCCTGCAAATTATAATTGAAATCATATGTTAAACACCATAAAACAGGTGAACTAGATGATTGCAGCAATGGATCAGATACTTACTATCACATGATAAAGAGAAATGCAGTTCCTAAAGTGTGGACCAGTTGCAATGTGCTTGATTTCTTGTATGGACTTTCCTTCCAAGGACACTTCCCACTTCACCAAAGAAATAAAACTCTTTAAGTATTTGAATAAGAAGAGTAAATTAGAATAACAGGTAACATATAAATTACAGGAAAAATGTGTGGCCAATGTACACATATAACCTTAGATCTCATTCGTTTGTCTCTTAGAAAATCAAATAATATTTGTGGAGAGACAGGAAGCCATAGTGAAGTTGCAGCACATATGATTAGCCCGTTGTGTATGTTGCTCATTCTTGTAGTGATTATAACACTATCATATAATTGACTCGCAGTTGAGCGGAACTTTGATGCACTTATATCTTGATAGAAGCAACTGATCATTCTCTGGGCTATTTTCATAATATTTCTCCCTTCATCTGCACAAGACTATACATTAATTTCGTTTACTATTGCAGAAAAATTAACAGCTCCTAAAATTAAGAAGTTGCTTCTACTCTATTATAATGGACACTCACCTTCAAGTTCACTGAAATTGAACATAAACAATCGCTGACGTTGCCTTTCAAGTGCAGCCAACCATCTCTGTGCACTGAAGGCCATATCAACGCCTCCTCCTTGGGTCTCACTGTGCTCCACCCATGTCAGCTACCACAAAATCGTATAAGCAGATTGACTTAGTAGTGAAATACATCCAAATAAAGGTGAGAAATTTTTGAGGTCGGCAAAAAAGTAGACACCAATCTAGGGATTATTTACTCTAAACTAAACAGTAACCTTTTACCACTCTTCTACACCCACAAGTACCATAAACTCTGGAGAGGAAGGATCTATAAAGGAAAATAGAGAGAAAATATAGCATAGCCATTTTAGATTTGCTGTGCAAACCTTGGACTGTCCATTCTGAAGTTGTTGAATATTACGACCTGATGGACGTTTAGAATGGATGGTGGAATTGTGCTGAGAGAAATCTACAACAGCCCACACTCCCATACTCAGCTGGTGGCAATAGCGAAAGAAAATAATCTCTCTTGTGGCACCCAAAGGAGAGGGAAGTTGTAACTCACCATGCATCTGCTAAACCAAAACGAAAAAAAAAGAGAAAAAAAAGTGTTTGAGATCTCTCGTTTCAAATAAACTCATCAAACCCTAATTCTACATGGCCGCATACATACCAGCTGAAGTAATCCGCCTCTGTCAGGTGGTGAAAGCCCTGGCGATATGATCTGGAGGATCTTGGCTGTTGTAACTATGCAGGGAAACATCTCCATCCATTTGTTCTGTTAAGACAGTAAACACTCTTATAATTATTATTTCTCAATGACATGGGTCTGTAGATTATTTCAAATAATAATAACTAAAATCTATCTTTGAAAGCCAGATGATAACAATAATATAAAATATTAGACAGCTAAAACAATAAAACCAAATCATTAGGGTTGCCCCATTTTTTTCTCCTATCAATCGGCTCTCAACCAGTACCTAACTATCTTTAAAGAAAATGATGAATAAGAAAGGCGTCATAATGCATACCACGTCCATGAAGGGTTCGACCAGTTCGACTCTCGCCATTTTAACAGTGGTGACTTCTGTGTGAAACTTGTCCTTGTGTTTCAGGTCCATGGCAAAAGGAGATGATCTGTCTGTTAACCTGAAAAGATCTTTTGTGGGCATCGTGGAGCAAAGATTCGCGTCCATGGGTGCCATTTGAATGACTTCCTCGACAGCATGCATGGCAGCTTCTAATGCCCAGGTTTTGTCCATCGCCTCCAACTCCTCCACTGATCTTCCAGTAGCTAGCGAAACAATGGCTGAAACCCTCTTAATCTGCATCAACAAAAATTCTCTATTAGGGTTTAGAAAACAAAAGAAAAAAAAACAACTTTCGTACATAAAATCCCTAATGACAATCGTACCTCCTCCTTTAACCTAGAGTTCTCCGAAGTTAGAGTTTGGTTTTCAATTCTAAACATTTGGTTCTCTGCACGAAAGTTGGCAACTTCTGAACGTTCCTTGAGAACCTACACAGCAACAGAAACAAACCTGCTTAAACTACAAACCGGCCATTGCAGTCAGACACCCAAAAAAAACTGAAATAAACCTTCATCTGGGAACGCCGATTTTGGAACCAATGTAGGACCTTGATGGGCGGAAGACCCAATTTGGCTAAGCTCCTGCCTCTCCTTATTTTTTGGGTGCGGGCACACCTTGAACATGGATACCATTACTTGTAAAGAGATGCAGAAAAATAGTTAACTCTTACTCCTCCATCTCTTGAATTTGTGCACCAGTAAGGCGCTGCGGCCTTCCTGACCTCGTGGGTTGCTGCTCGTTGGTAACCTGGCTCTTGTGGTCTTCCATGAAATTCAATTATTTTTCTCACAACTGGATTACAAGGAAATAATTCTCACCTCCCTTCACTTATAGCTGTTCCTACCATTCATTTTATAGCCTTCAATGCTATCGTTTTACATCATCTCACAAGCATTATTTTAAGTTGGAATGACTATTGTCATTATCATTATTAATTATTGAAGCATCTCATTTACATGTAGAGAAAACTATAATAGCTTTCAAAAATCACACTTTCAAAAAAAAATTAATTCTACCTTACACGCGTGCTTTAGTGCAATTCTTAAGAAATATTCCCTTCCTATAAATATGGCTATAATAAATCTCAAAAATAAAATTAGGTTGTCACCTACTCTGACCATGATAGCCCCTAAAAATCATAAGTTACCGAAAAGAAAATTTAATTCTACCCAAACGATATGCTTTAGTGCGATTCTCAAGAAACATTTCCTTCCTATAAATATGGATATAATAAATCTCAAAAATAAAATTAGGTTATCACCTACTAGACCATGATAACCCCCAACGATGATAGGCCCCAAAAATCACAATTTACCAAAAATAAATTTTAATTCTAGGCTAAAGACATGCTTTAGTACAATTTTCAAGAAATATTTCCTTCCTATAAATATGGCTATAATAAATCTCAAGAAAAAAGGTCGGTGGACTATCTTAGTAGTACAACTACAAAAAAATAAAGGTAATGCTTACCATATCTATAAACTGGCATACCTATATTTAGAAAAATCTATGTAAAGATGTGGAGAGTTATCATTCTCAAGGCACCTTTGTGTATATGTGTTTATATGTGTAGAAACCCAAAATTGACCATGTCCTAACAACACGTCCAACACCACATTCAACATCTTCCACCCTAGGAGTACCCTTAAAATACCCCCTTCCATTAGCCAATCTATTAAATAAATTATATATTATTTAATTAATAATTTATTTAATTAATCAAAATTATCCCTTTCACCAAATTAATTAAATAAATTATAATTATTTATTTAAATAATTTAAATCCTTTTCCCTCTTCATGAAATTAATTAATTAAATTATATTTATTTAATTAATTCTAAAGTCCCACATCATATCTCATTAATTAATTAAATAATTTCATTATTTGATTAATTAAGATAAAATTCCTAGTTTCCATTTTCATATTCCACTTGTCATGATTAGGTCCACCCTCATCCACTTGCCACAAATAATAAATTAAAAAATCCAAAAAGAGTCACATCTCCAACTAAAGTTAGTTATCTAGATTCATTGAACCTGGACACTTGCACAAAACTCAAACTAACTTTACATCTCCACCACTCATTTCCATACTACATCTTTTAATCCTAGCCATTCACATAAGGATAAGCCCTTGAAGCCACTATCCTTTCCCTGATTCCTCTCACTCAATCCTATCCATCCATTTATATTTAATCCTAATCATTCACATAAGGATAACTACTACAAGCCTCTATCCTTGCCCCAATTCCTCTCACTCAATCCTATGCATCCATTTATATTTAATCTCAACTATTCACATAAGGATATGGCCTAGAAGCCTCCATTTTTCCCCTAATGTTGTCTCATTCAATCCTAGCCATCCATCGCTAATAAAATCTTATCCATCTATCATACCATCCAAAAATCTATAAACCAATCCTCAATCAAGCCATAAAAATCAAGAGCTTTTAAGGTAATGTTATGCTATTAAAGTGAGCAACCAACAAGCAAGCTTATCATCAAGCAATCATTGAAGCACATCCACCATTTACATGGTGCAAGAAGAGTTAGTTTGGTAATATTTACTTATGTTTTGATTTCGTTTTGCTAACCCTTCGCTCAACCTAAGGTGATTTTGAGCATCAAACGGGAGTTTTCATCTTATGAATTGTTTCTAATTTTTGTTTCATATTTTAGCACACAAAATTTGTATATATAGATACATACATGTGTATATATGTATATGTATTTGTATGTGTATATTTATGTGTATATGTATATGTATATGTATATGTCTATGTCTATGTATATGTATATGTACATGTATGCATCTTTACATATATATACATACATACCAACATACATACATACATACATAGGTGAGACTACATAAGAGTTTGATTTATAGACACTTGGAGGTTGAATTATTTGGCATCCTTGTTTCTCTACCTAAATTTATTGATACACATTATTCGGAAACCAAATTATTTTCTATCCTAACCTATTCACTTGGATTGTTATGAGTTTATTGATATATTTGAAAATTGTAGAGTAAAATCACATCATCTAAAAAATATATCTAAGCTAATAAATTGAAAAAGAGTAACAACATTTCAATTACCCTAGTTAAAAGAGATGAGTTTAGATAGGAACAAAAAATATTTTTAAATTGACAAAGATAGAAAGATGCTTTTAGCTCTCTATGTGAAGGGGAATATTTTGTTGAAATGAGAGAAGGAAAAAATAGAACCATAGACCATGTTTTCTCTGCCCTTATTTTTGTAAAGAATTTTATCATTTTGTGTCCTCCTATCTATTATGTGGAAAATGGGATCTAAACTAATTAATACTCTTAACCTAAGTCAATCCTTCTCCACATAGCATTGGAACACAAGACTTGGAAGACTTGGTGCTTGGCTATCATCCACAAGGGAGAGCTAAGTTGTTTAGGGCTCTATTCCTTTGTTGTAAAGGGAGGATTGATCACTAATGAATTGATATGAAGATATGTAATACAAAACCCTAAATGATACATCTGACAAAAATATACAAATGATTGTTATAGAGATGAAAAATAGAAACAAAACAAAGAAACAAAGGTTAGACAAAACCTATGATAGAAAGTAGGAGCAGATCTGAGAGGACCTGGGAGCTAGGGTGACCTTGTCCTAGAGTTTTTGGGTTGATTTTCTTCTGACAAATGATCCATGTACCCATTCTCTGATTCCTTTTATTGCCCTATGAGAAACTTCTGGATGTGATCTACACATACACAAAGAGAGGAAAAATGGTTTTGGCTATATAGGAGTTTGCCTTAGTCAAACCCTTGTTTTAGAATTCCTACCTCACAGATAGCCAGATTAGAGAAGATTAAATAGTGTGTGCTCCTAACCTTATGTGCTTATAAGATTGTAAATGAGTAGAAAACCAAAGGATTGATCAAAAAACCCTAACCCTATATGACTTAAGCATATAGAATGATCAACTCAAGAGAAGTGTCTCACTCAAGGAAATACTAACCTTCAACTCAAGGAAGGTGGATAAATCTAAAATCTATGGAATAAAAAGATATTGCAACCATATCTAATCGCAATGTTGTAGGTACTCAAGACAAACTCAAGTTGGTGGTTCTAACCCTTCATGCAAGATGGAACAAGATAGACTCAAGATCTTGCCTCCAAATCCACCATAATCCTTACCAAGAGTGTGTAGATCAATATTCCAACAACAAATAAACCTATAATAATATATAACTCTGCAATAATATTGAGATAGAAAATAGTTGTCTAGATTCTTTAAAGTGTTTTCAAGGTCTTGTTTAAATATGAATCTCAAGGAGGGAAAATATTCAAATATTAGAGGCCAATAGAGTACAGGATAAAAATATCAAGATCAAGGTCACATCACACAAGACAAAGCTGACACCATCAGAACGTTTAAAACTCTGCAAGATATGGGAGGACACTAGCATCTGGGCATTAGGGTCCTAGATAAATCACTGTGGGAATTCAATATCACCAGGATCTTAACACTGCCCTATGTTCTAGCATTTGATCAATGGTAATAGTTTAGTAAAGTTTAGGAAGATTTAAGAGGGTTTAGGAAAGTTTAGGAAAGTGGGCCACTTGTCTCAAGTCAAGGGTAAGGCCAAGGCTAGAAAGTGGTCCAAAAAGTGGACTCATGAAACAGACACCAAGGCAGGTGCTAAATAGAATGTAAAATTGTTCTTGCACTGACAAAGAGCACAATTTATGATGGTACATTTAGCCCCTAATTTAGTAGTCATATGACATTGTTCATAAGAAAGCTAAAGTACAGGAAAGAAAATAAGCATGTAAAGGATATCTAAAAGGATACTATAGAGGATGTAGAATGCTACAAATTGAGAGAATAGAGCCCCCAATCATGAACTTACAAAGCCATAGTGTTAGGGACTGCATAAGGCAAAACACTTTGTTAGGGAAAGCGAAAACCATCTTGTAGACAAAAAGATGTATTAATCTAGAAAAACTTATAAGAGGAATGAGAGTGTGATCTAGAGTGAGATTCACAGATAGATATATGCCCCTTATTTTTTCTTGCTTATATGGAGGTAGAAATACGGTGATGCTATCTCTACTACAAGTTTTTAGGGTTTTGACAAATATTCCTTAATTAGGGTCATTTGATAAAATAACACTGAGATGAAAGGAATATGATGAGAAAGAGGGTAGAACTAGGATTCCAGTACAACAAACTATATGAAAATTGAAGTTTTCTAGCCCAATATGTGAAGGTTTGAATAAAGAATATTTGAATAGAATGGTAGGATGTTATGGTGTTTTTCTATAAATAGTACGTAGGTTTTCATGACTTACCATCTCATTTGCCTTTTACATTTTTAAAGATTTTAGAGGATCTCGAGAGATCATGAGAGTGATGATGCCACACAGATGACATTATCAATCTCCCAAGTTGGATGAGCTAAGGGATCGCATAGCATAGGGCGTATAGTCATGCTAGGTGAGCCCAAGCTTTCGATTCACACTTATGATTTTTTTATTTCCATGTCAATTTGAAGGATTATGATGATGATGATGATGATATTTGCATTTTGGTTTATTTTATTGTGTCTATATGATGATGATAATGGTTTAATTTGATGTCTTTTGTGAACTTATTGAAACAATTCTATGATTGTTTAAAAAAATGTGACAAAGATTTAATTAAATGTGGTGAATTAACATGTATGTGACAACTACAATTGTGATCTATATAAACAACCTAATGAGACTATCTAATAAATACAACAATGATATAATTGATACATGTACTTTGTAAAATGTTGTTCTAATCATGTGATCTAATTAAACAAGTTTATGAATTTTTTTAACTAATTACAACCATGATTATCTAGCAAATACACATGTTGAATTAAGTACAATTGTGATCTAATTAAACAATGTAATAACATTGTTTAATAATTTGCTACAATGATGTAATTAACATAGTGGATGAATTATCTAAATGTATGCTAACAAGTAATTTTCAAGATTAAGAAAACTATTCTAAGAATTCAAGATAATTACACATTTATCATGCATGAAGAAATCATATATCAATTAGATAAGCAAAATTAGCTATCTAACATGATGTGCTTTAAATAAATGCTAGCGTAACATTGAGATATGAATTGATGTAATATAAATTTCTTAAAAGATGATTAAGCATAGTATCTACGTAAGTGAATAGTGTTGATGGGTTCTTTGAGAGGTGTACCATTCATTGTCAATAATTTGCATGCATTTGATCCATAGAATTCAATGATGATGTAAAGTCCCAGCCAACTCAGGTTGAACTTCCTTTTATCACTTTGAGGAGCATTTATATTGCATTGATTTTTGTAAAGCACCAAATCACTAACCTTGAATGATCGATGGATGACATGTTCATTGTGGCAATGTTAGACATACTTTTGATAAGCTTGGAGATGTTCGAGTGTAAACAAAAAGAGTAAAACCAACTTGATATAACAATGAGGGCAACTAGGAAGGATTCAAAGATGCAAATTTCTCAAACAGAGTCACCAACCACCGCAATCAAACTTGCATACAGGCCACCAGGGTTTTACAGCTCAGAGCTCAAGAAACACAATTGATCAAAATGAAAATAATGAGAAAATAAACATAAAACTAAATTAAAAGGCTTCCCACATGTGTGTGGCAGAACTACATTTAATACAGCTCTGAGAGTAGTTAGGGTTGGGTCATATACTACATCGTCGGAGCCTTCCTTTTGGTCATGTTGAAAGGCTAATCTCTAGAATTTTAACAAGGGTGACACTCTACCCCACACTATAATCCTCAAAGTTAGGATGTCGGGGATATTTCTATAGTCATGCAAAAATGAACAACGTCGGCAAGCTGAGAGGTGCTCGTAGTGGAAGATTGAGCTTTTGGGGATGATTCTACTGTCACACCAGAACAACAAATCCTAGAAGTCTGACAAAGCTCAATCACATCTAAAGGAAAGAACAAGTAAAAAAACTCAATTCAAAAGGGGCCCCCTTCTTTGGCTTGGCCATAGAATGGGGTGTGTTGGGAAAGGTCACAATAGATAGGCCAATGGTTTCATAAATATGATTATAGCATCTCATCCCTACCTAGGGTGGTCTCAGATGACTCACTAATTGTCATCCATGCTAACTTAAGGGGTACCAAGAGATGATTCCCTTTTAGATTCAAATAACGTGGCTGTTACATGTGGATATCAAGGCTAATATTAAGGAGTGGTGGAACATACAAGTGTAGGGATCCACCATGTATAGAGTTATGTGCAAGCTAAGAAACATCAAGACGTAGATTGAAAATGGAATAAAGATTCTTTTGGGAAGATTTTTAAACAGAAAGAGGAAGCTACTCAAAAGTTGTTTGAACTACAATAACATATCTAATCCTTGGGAATCATTTACAAGGAAGCTTAGGAGGAAGAATGTCTTTTGGTAGATATTCACTCCCTTATTAAAAATGAAGAGATGTACTAGAGGTAAAGATCAAGATTGGTTTGGTTAAAGCAAGGAGATGACAACATAAAGTTTTCCATATGATTGCCCTGAAGCACAAAACAACTAACAAAATCAAATAAATTAGGGAAGATAGGGATCATTTTTCTAAAGATACCATAAGGGATAAAGTTGTTTAATATTTCATGAATATCCTTATAAAAGATAGTTCTCCCTCCTTTTTGGAACAAGAGATTCTTGAGGTTATCCTCAGGTTAACTGAGAAGAAAGATGATGCTGCTATGTTATCCCCAATCACCATGGATGAGATTAGAGGGATGGTTTTTTCTTTTAACGGTTATAATGTTCTTGGTTTGGATGGCTTTCCCCATTTTTATTTCTAATTATTTTAGGATATTCTAGTAGAGGACATTAAGAAGGTTGTTCAAAACTTTCTCACCTAGGGGAAACTCCTTAGGGAGCTTAATACTACATTTCTAGTGTTGATTTCTAAGAAGAAGGGGGCTATAGAGTTTAATGATTTTAGGTCCATCAACTTATGTAATTAATTGTATAACATATTTTTAGAAACTCTATTCCTTAGGCTCCAAACTATTCTCCATTCTATCATCTCACCTCAATAGAGTGGAATTGTGAAAAACTAACAAATTTATCTTGGATTCCATAGTGATAGTGCACATAGTCTTACATTCCACAAATAAGAGTTGGAAATCAGCCATTATCCTTATTATACACCTTATGAAGACCTATGATAAAGTCTCTTGGAGATTTTTAGGTAGGATTCTCAAAAGATTTGGTTTTGAAAGGAATTTAATTAATATAATCACCAAATGCATTTCTATGCTTGTATTCTTAGTGATTTTCAATGTCTCTATATCTAGTTTCTCCGATGCCTCTAGATTCTTTTTGGGTTTCCTTGGTGTAATGGTTCTAAAGAAAGATGGCAAGGTGGAAAGGACCATTGTTTTCTTTGGTGGGAAAAGTTCAATTAGTAATGGCTTCACTCTAGAACTTATTGGTGTATTATATGTCCTTGCTGAAAATATTTTCTAGGTATGTGGAAAAGATTGAGTAGATCCAAAGGCATTTCCTATGGTTTAGTTCCAATGAGAACAAAATAATCCCTCTTGTTATGTGGGATCAAGTCTTCCTTTCCAAGTTTGTTGAAGGAATAAGTATAAGTAAGTTGAAGCTTTTCAATAAGGTGCTTAATGCCAAACTTGCATGGAGGAATATATAGAAGAAAATGAATGGAATGTGATCATTAAAAAAATATTCCAAGTAAGTACCCAAATCCATTCTTTGAAGTCACGAGCACCCCTCTAGATCTAACATATGGATAAATATTTATTCTTCGAAGGAGATTCTAATAAAGGAAGCTAAATGGAAGTTAGGTGCTAGAAACAATATCAGATTTTGGGATGATTGTTGGATCTTAGATACAACTTTGGGATTGAGGAATGAGTTGGAGGCCCTTCTGATATATTACAAATGGATAGTTGGGGAGTTTGTTTCTGATTATATCATTGTGATCAATGGGATTAAGGGGTGGAGTAATATGAGAGTTTTTCCCCTCTCCTAGGCTACTTTTTTTTCTACCCCTCTCTTGACAGGTCTTCTTGGTTTCAATTTCTCATGTTAGATAGGTATGGGCTCTTTGCTGTTAGCTCCATCCCCTTTTGGTCTATTTTTATCTTCATCTTGTTTTTCTCTTGTGGCCTCCTTCTCTTTTGCGACTATGTCCTCCTCTCTTTGGAACAAGGACTTTCTTCCTAGAATCAATTGATTCCTCTAGGTTACTACTTAGGAGAAAATACTCACTATTGATAACCTAGTCAAGCATGGCTTTTCCATTCCCAATTGGTGTATTTTATTCCTTTCTAATGCTAAATCAACCCCTCACATCTTCTGGGGTGTTGGTTGTAACATCCATGTTCTAAAACACATAGTAAAACCAGAATTTTACCATAGAGTAACTCAACAAGGTAAATAAACTGACATAGAGAATAATTTTTTCTTTTATTCAACTAATATCAACTAACTACAATTACAAGATTTCTTTTACCAAAATACAATAACCATATTGTCTTTCTCATTTACAATGTTTATAAATGTAATTCTATTAGATGTACAAATTTGGATCAAGTAGTGCATCTGAATATCCAACATCTTCATGACAAGTTCTGGCATGTTTCCTACTTGGAGAGAGAGAACATCTTTCTAGTGTTTTACCTCCAACCATAGACCAACAGTCTCCCACACATCTTCCACATAGGAAGTAGCCCTACCCTTCACAAGGAATATAGACCATAGGTGACCAGTGGTTATTTGCCTTTCCTAAGTACATAATGTTGTATCCTACTCAACTCTATCAACCATACAACTCTAGATACCCTCTAGCTAATTATGATTTCTGATAGGATGAGCAATCCAAATACAATGAACAAACAATGCATGCAGAAAACAAATGCATTACTTTGGCCAAAATTTTTAATATCAATATCGTTCATATGAACGTAGTCATTGTGTTCACCCACCCATACTTGACTTGGATAATGTCATATTCTTGTAGTTATTCACCTTGACTATGTTTACATAATTGGTTTAATCATCATGTCCTGATAATAGTCTACTTAGACTTAGATAAGTGTAAATGACATAAACCTTCATTTCATTCCTAATCAACTCTAGGGTTTTAAAAACACCCTTGAATAATACAATACTTCTACATTTATCATATCTCATTAAAGATTATAATAGAATAGACCTTTGGTTTAACACAACCATAAATAGGTTTACAATAAATCTTGCTAAGGTATTATCTTCTCTTCAACAAGAATATGAATAACTATTCAATTAAACCCTATGTGATGCCATTGATCATCACTACGTAAATATACACATATATGCTTTTACGCAAAGTTATTTATATATAGACATAGTCTATTACTACAAATTGATTTACTATAGGCTGAAATCATCATGATTCTAGTATAGACATGAGAAGATCTTTGACACTTTATCTTGTTCATCTAACTATCCTTAGTTTTTCTATCATTCCAAAAGGTTACCTCATAGTCACCATAGATCACCAAGAATCTAGGTTCTTTGAATAAGATATCATTTAGACAATGCACAGAAATGAAAACAAGATTGGTTTCAAATAAAATTGACATCGTTAAATACTCTATTCCGTATTACTCTTGGTTGGTGAGTTTATTAAATGAACACCTTTACACTAATCTCATTGGGAGTTTAATACATATTTTTCCTATGATAAAAATAGTCGACTTATTTCTAAAAGATTTCTCTTTTCAACTAAGCGACTGGTTTTCTAAACATTAGAAGACTATAATAGTTTCCATTAAAGAAAGTTCATATATATATCCTGAACAATAGAAGGGTCTACCTATTGGTTAAAGATAGATGCAATATCAACTCACTATGATTATTCAAAACTTATTTCATTGCAAGATCCTTCATTGGCCTTTTTAGGATAAAAGATGCTTCTTGGTTATACTAAAACTCCCATACACCATCGACTTAGACAAACAAGTCACGACGATAGTATTCAAGTTGACACAGTCAACTTATCACATTGCATAGTTTATACAAAATACTGACAGGATAACCAAACTCAATTAAACGATTGTCCATAACAAACATTCATTATGATTATCTTTGTCTTATAAAACATGACATGTAGGAATATCTACTCGACAACGTCAACTTATAGAGGTGTATGGGCCGGTGGTAACCTTTTGTGTTCATCCCAGATGACCATGTTCTTACTTAACCTTTACCAACTTCCTCATTGCCTACCACGAATTCATTTTTACTCCTTAACTAGACCCTTCAAACAAAACATAAGTACTTCCCAGATATGCCATCAACATCCAATCCATGGCTTTAAGATCTCAAAACAGACTCATAATGAGTCGTCTTGTCTATTCTCTCCCACTCTAAGCAGTTCTAAAAACTCATTAAATTCCAACGATAATGCTAAATAGTTCGACTCCAAACACAGCTATAAATGTGTAAACACTGATGAGTGTTGATGATGAAAACATCATTTGAGGAGATCAGCAATGGTGGTTGAGTTATCTGTCACTCCTCCTATAAGAGGCTGCTAATTCTTAAAACTAACTTAAGCAATCAATAACTCTTAATGAGTAGATTCGATCCATCAAGCTTTTAACATTAAAGGCATTCCTCAATAGATGTCTATGGCTGCTCAACTTAAAACCATACTAATATATCATGTGGTTTTTCCTGATTTGACTCATATATATTTTTGATTAACTCAAATATTATTTATATATCATTATCTCTATTTCATTTTATGATTTAATCAATAAGAGAATAATACTAAAACAAAAGTTAAGGATAACGTGATTGAGTTGAGCTAGTTTCCTCATCATGATCCATTGACAAAGCATGTCATCTTAACTTGGCAATAAAGTCTTAATGTTAAGAATTGGTTAAAACACTTCAAGTGACTTATTAATAATATGACAACCTTTTTATGGCAATAACATCGTAATATTTACGTTAAATGTAAATAGTCGTAAATCAAACTTAACGACATCGTTAACGTTATTAACGACTAAGACAACTTAATATGAGTTAGAAAGGTTGCAAAACAATATCGACTACCTGTCGATTAGGTTCAAAAGTGAACTGACAAGACAAGTCTTAGCTCTTACAACACATTGGTTCACATTTTTGTTAAACACTTATAACTCGGTTTGGCAAATAAATCACTCATATCCTGAGGTCTATATCTCTCTCCTAGAGAGATACTCTCTCTCTTCTTCAAGAGTCATCTGATAACTTAAAATCCTGTTTCACTTGTCACCAAACAATATGTGATCAGTGCATCATTATTCAATTAATTCAACTAATAAATCAAATCTCATAATACAAATATTAAATTAATAATAACATAATCATTCCCATGATTTCAATAAATGACATTCAATAAAAACCATGTTTTTCCCTTGTCATTAACCTAAACATCACAACAAATTTACTTATCTCCAAGTAAAAAGTAAAAGTAAAGCAAGACAAAAATTGGGGATGTAACATTGGGGTTGCTTAATTCAAGTTCTCCAAATGCTTTAAGTATGTATAGATTTTCAATGTCTGAAGCACTATATCTATTATCTATTTCTCCTTCTGTTTGTTTATCTATCTATCCTCCCTTTCTCCATCTCTAAAGCCTTTTCAAAAAGTCCATTTTGTGCATATCCTACAATCATGAAATTCTATGAGACCATATTTCTTTGAGGTGTTCTATCGAACATTTCATTTTCCTTGTCTATGCTTCCAAATTTTACATACATGTCTCACAAGGTTGTTTCAACTACAACATTTGACAAAATTCCCATATCCTTGATTTTTTGATGGATATCCATACTCTATTCCAAAAATCTCATTTTGACAGGGAGGATACTGGCAAAGGTTGAGGAATTTTTCTTTACAATAGCCAATTGCATTTGCTTGAAAGTTTCCAAATCATTTTCAACAAATTCATTTTGTGCATATCCTGTAATCATGGAATTTCCATGAGACCACATTTCTTTGAGGTATTATGTCATGTGCCTTGTCTATGCTTCCACATTTTTCATTCATATCTCCTAGGGTAGTTGCAACTACAACATCTGACAAAATTCCCATATCCTTCATGCTTTGATGGATGGCCATACCCTATTCCAATGATCCCATTTTGGCAAAGGCAGGAAGGATGCTAGAAAAGGTTGTGGAATTTGGCTTTACACCCACCAATTGTATTTTCTTGAAATTTTTTAAAGCCTTTTCAAAAAATCCATTTTGTGCATATCTTGCAATCATTATATTCAATGAGATGACATCTCTTTGAGACATTCTTCCGAATAGTTCATGTGCCTTTTCTATGCTTCCAAATTTTGCATTCATGTGTCATAGGGAAGTTGCAACTATAACATCTGACAAAATTTGCAAACCCTTGATGTTTTGATGGATGTCCATACCCTATTCCAAAGATCTCATTTTGGCACAACTAGGGAGGGTACTAGAAAAGGTTGAGGAATTTGGCTTTACACCCAGCAATTGCATTTACTTGAAAGTTTATAAATCCTTTTCAACAAATCCATGTTGTGCATATCCTAAAATCATTGCATTCCCTGAGACTACAAGCCATGGAGGTATGCTTAGTATGTTGAATCTATTTGCATGTATGCTTAGTATGCTTAGTATGTGGGTATGCTTAGGAATTAGGAACAAATAGTAACACCATGATAAAATGAGCATGAGTATCTATAGAGAGAGAGAGGTGGATATTGAGAGATATAGAGAGAGATTCTTTATTCTTCACAAAATACAACTCCCTTGTATGTAGGAGAGATAAAGTCTATTTTCATGTAAGAATGATAATTGTAACTCCCACTATTGGCCTACCAACTAAAACTCACTTACTCAATGCCATTCAACATTATTTTAAGTATCCCAAAGAATAATACTTAAATAATCTCTCAACTACATACATGGGCATCCAAGTACCTATTCATGAGATATTAAAGACACATATAAAATGGATACAATTGTAAGGCTATGTTACGTAATCCTAATAGTAAATAGAGGAGGCCACTGCTTTAGACCTATAAAAAGTGTTAGAGACGAATATGTAGATATGTAATCCTATTTTGATTCCATGTGATTGTATCATGTTAAAATTACCTTCAAATGATTCCTTCAAATACATGTCCTAGACACATAATTGAAAGAATTTTAGGATGCACTGCCACTTATAAAAATAAAAATGTGTTGCAAAACAAGAGAAGAAAAGTTGTAGGATATGTAATTTTTTATTCTATATTAGTGTACATTATCTTTCTACTTAGAAAAATCATCCTAACTAGTATGAATGTAAATTTGAATTCTAAAATTTTTATATTAATTTTTTGGAAGTAACCAAATTAGGTTGATGGTGTTGCAAGACATAATTTTTTTATCAAAAGTTTATAAGAAAAAGATAGATAAATCATAAATTACAATGGACTTGTTTACATCTCTAGAATGGAGGTTAGTTAAAGGATTTTGAAAGCGAACATTGAGACATAGAGTTATGTTGATAACTCTTATGAATGTAGACTCTATGTTGGGTTATCTGTCTAATGAATAGGGCTACACCTCTTTGATTGTCATAATGAATAAGATCTTCCATAGAGCAACGATTTTTTTCTAAAAAGATATTAAAACATGCCACTAATCTCATAATACATTAGATACTAAAAAGCAAAATGCCCTTCTAATTTTCATTCTTTATTATAGAATCTATAAATGTACTATCTCTCAAGATAAAGTGTTGTGACTTTAGACAATGTTGATGAGAACTTACTAATAAGTGGCCCGAAAGAAATTTCAAACCAAAACCAAGCCTAGTGTACTTGGAGGAATAATGTGTCCATTTTGTATATAGATATAGTGCCTCAATTGGTGTTGCATTCTTGCAAAATACTCCTGTAATTTTACTTCATAATTGTAGAGTCTATAAATACAATATCTCTTCACAAAGTGTTCTAACTCCATGCAAATCTTGGCCCAAAAGAAATAACATATCCATCTTCTATGCTTCAATTAGTGTTGCATTCTTATTGAAACTAGTGCTTCTCATTCGTCCAAATTAATTTTTTTGTAGGCTTTGCTGATCTAAAATCTTAGAATGCTTTTGCTCAACATAAACATACATGGTCTATTACTAGTTATGCCAACTTTAAAAACTTAGGACTTTAAAAAACTTAAATTCCAACCCGCATGAATATGATCAAATCAAGGCCGCCACTAGTATTACAATCATTTCATTACATGCATTAGAATTTCTTCAACAATTCGTAGATAATGACAGGAGGCACTTTGTTGAATTAATATAATCCTTTTGATTTAGGACTTACATGTATTCATTAAAAAATGTATCTTTGATTCGCTGCAAAGTGTTGCAAACAAAATTACTCATTTCTTTTGGCAATTCAGCCAGCCAATTAGTACTAACTAGTTGAAAAGTAGCTGTTAAAGACGAGCCTGAGACTTCACTGCCAAAGCTATCCAATACACTGGTGCTACTGCTTGTTCTGTTGGCAGCTAAATCTTCTGGCAATATTGTAAATGCGGAAGGGAGAAGTGCCATGGAAGAAGGATCTTCTCCTCTCATTGCATGGGTAACTGCTCCAACATTTAAGGGAGAATATACTATTAGAGATCCAAATGCATCTGTGCAACTCTCCTGCAGTACGAAGGCCTCTGTATTGGATGCCTGCAAATTATAATTGAAATCATATGTTAAACACCATAAAACATGTGATGTAGATGATTGCAGCAATGGTTCAGATACTTATTGTCACATGATAAAGAGAAATGCAGTTCCTAAAGTGTGGACCAATCACAATGTGTTTGATTTCTTGTATGGACTTTCCTTCCATGGACACTTCCCACTTCACCAAAGAAATAAAACTCTTTAAGTATTTGAATAAAAAGAGTAAACTGTTGGCATAATACTAGCATTACATTGTTAAATAAATATAAGTAAATAATTAGTTGGTTAGGTTTTGGGAAGTTACTTTCCCGTAAGAAGTTATATACAGGAATATCAAGGCTTTAAAAAGCTAATGTACTGCATTGTAAAATGATCCGAAGACAATAATATATAATTTTATGTTTTAATATTGCTGTGCAATAATGGTGTAACTATCTGTGTTTGTGCTCACCATATTTAAATATGGTATCAGAGCAACTATTTGGCTGAGCCTGTACATTCTAAAATGGAAGGTTGAAATCTTGTTTGGAGGAGAGCCAATGGAAGTTAAAATCTACATCAAAGGCATCTAAGATTTCAAATGGAGGCATATATCATTCTCAGCCTCGCTGTCCAAACAAATTTGTTGTTGTCCAAATGAATTTGCTGATGTTGAGAGAGTATTGTTGTTTGATACTTAGGGTTTCATGGTTTTTCTTTACTGTGAGGAGACGATGGTGTAAAGTTTTTAAAACATTGCTGTGCTGAAATTGCATCCTTTACATTCAATCTGCATTAAGTAATCTTTCAGAAGTAATTGATATCGAAATTGTTTGTTGTGAGGAGATGCAAGCTATTTGATATTAAAGTTGCACTCAAAGATGGAAAACCAGGTGTACACAGAATACAACAAGGAAATCTCTTGATGGAAAATCTATTTGAGCACATGAGAATGGTTGCTAGTGCTATTATTGGAGGATAATTGTTTGTTTGATCGATAGAAAGAGTTTCTTGCCCTTCATTTTAGTTGTTGTGGAGACTATGAGTGCTGGAATAAACTTGGTGGTTGCAGAGAGACAAGAAATTCTAAAACTGCGTAGAAGGTTTGTTTGTTGCACTATGTAAGGGTTTTTAGAGAAGGCATATCTTACATTGTTATTTTTTTTTGTTCAAACATTTTATGTGAGAAAATAAAATTTTGGATAACGATATGGAGTAGGTGTTTTTTTATTGCATAGAGGCCACAAATTGATGCCTAAGCACATAAGCTATTTTGGAGAAACTAGAGTAAAACAATTTTGTTTGAAGAAAGTTAAAAAAAAAATTTAAGGAAGAAATTTACAATTTATTTTGGAGAAAAGTTTTTAAAAGGGAGACATAAGTATTAAGGAAAAGGTATTTAAAATATTTACTTTTGAGGGATTGGGAGAAATATTGAAATATGGTGAGCACAAACACAGATAGTTACACCATTATTACATAGCAATATTAAAACATAAAATTATATATTATTGTCTTCGGATCATTTTACAATGCAGTACATTGGCTTTTTAAAGCCTTGATATTCCCGTATATAACTTCTTACGGGAAAGTAACTTTCCAAAACCTAACCAACTAATTATTTACTTATATTTATTTATGCCAACATTCCCCCCCTTATTACATTGTTCCTGCAATAGTACCAAGGGACCCTTCTGAATGCGAAAAAAACTCAACAAAGCTGATTACATAATATGAATACATATTTTGTAGAAGATCTTCCCCAAAGAACAAATTCTGAACCAAACAAGGCTCCATCATGCTATCCTGTCTACCCTCAGAAAGGCATAGCTTTGAGCTGTGTTCTTGAGCTCTTTAGTCCCAAGCTCTTAAATCAAAAAGTCTTGAATTATTCGACAATGGCCCCTAAGAGATACGACAGATCTCTACCATGTTGTCTAGTGACCGCGAAAGGGTATAATTCCAGATCATATACTCTTTGAAGCTCGCTGGACAACAATCCATATTGAGCTCAACGGACTTTCCTTCCAAGGACACTTCCCACTTCACCAAAGAAATAAAACTCTTTAAGTATTTGAATAAGAAGAGTAAACTAGAATAACAAGTAACATATAAATTACAGGAAAAATGTGTGGCCAATATACACGTATAACCTTAGATCTCATTCATTTGTCTCTTAGAAAATCAAATAATATTTGTGGAGAGATAGGAAGCCATAGTGAAGTTGCAACACATATGATTAGCCCGTTGTGTATGTTGCTCATTCTTGTAGTGATTATAACACTATCATAGAATTGATTCGCAGTTGGGCGGAACATTGATGCACTTATATCTTGATAGAAGCAACTGATCATTCTCTGGGCTATTTTCATAATATTTCTCCCTTCATCTGCACAAGGCTATACATTAATTTCATTTACTATTGCAGAAAAATTAACAGCTCCAAAAATTAAGAAGTTGCTTCTACTCTATTATAATGGACACTCACCTTCAAGTTCACTGAAATTGAACATAAACAATCGCTGACATTGCCTTTCAAGTGTAGCCAACCATCTCTGTGCACTGAAGGCCATATCAATACCTCCTCCTTGGGTCTCACTGTGCTCCACCCATGTTAGCTACCACAAAATCGTATAAGCAGATTGACATAGTAGTGAAATACATCCAAATAAAGGTAAGAAATTTTTGAGGTCAGCAAAAGAGTAGACACCAATCTAGGGATTTTTTACTCTAAACTAAATAGTAACCTTTTACCACTCTTCTACACCCACAAGTACCATAAACTTTAGAGAGGAAGGATCTATAAAGGAAAATAGAGAGAAAAGATAGCATAGCCATTTTAGATTTGCTGTGCAAGCCTTGGACTGTCCATTCTGAAGTTGTTGAATAATACGACCTGATGGACGTTTAGAATGGAGGGTGGAATTGTGCTGAGAGAAATCTACAACAGCCCAAACTCCCTCACTCAGCTAGTGGCAATAGTGAAAGAAAATAATCTCTCTTGTGGAACCCAAAGGAGAGGGAAGTTGTAACTCAGCATGCATCTGCTAAACCACAACCAAAAAAAAGGAAAAAAAAATGTTTGAGATCTCTCGTTTCAAATAAACTCATCAAACCCTAATTCTACATGGCCGGATACATACCAGCGGAAGTAATCCGCCTTTGTCAGGTGGTGAAAGCCTTGGCGATATGATCTGGAGGGTCTTGGCTATTGTAACTATGCAGGGAAACATCTCCATCCATTTGTTCTGTTAAGACAGTAGACACTCTTGTAATTATTATTTCTCAATGACATAGGTCTGTAGATTATTTCAAATAATAATAACTAAAATCTATCTTCGAAAGCCAGATGATAACAATAATATAAAATATTGGACAGCTAAAACAATAAAACCAAATCATTAGGGTTGCCCCATTTTTATCTCCTATCAATCAGCTCTCAACCAGTACCTAACTATCTTTAAAGAAAATGATGAATAAGGAAGGCGTCATAATGCATACCACATCCATGAAGGCTTCAACCAGTTTGACTCCCGCCATTATAACAGTGGTGGCTTTTGTGTTAAACTTGTCCTTGTGTTTCAGGTCAATGGCAAAGGAGCTAATCTGTCTGTTAACCTGAAAAGATCTTTTGTGGGCATCGTGGAGCAAAGATTCGCGTCCATGGGTGCCATTTGAATGACTTCTTCAACAGCATGCATGGCAGCGTCTAATGCCCAGGTTTTGTCCATCGCCTCCAACTCTTCCACTGATCTTCCAGTAGCTCACGAAACAATGGCTGAAACCCTCTTGATCTGCATCAACAAAGAATCTCTATTAGGGTTTAGAAAACAAAACAAAAAAAATAACAACTTTCGTACATAAAATCCCTAATGACAATCGTACCTCCTCCTTTAACCTAGAGTTCTCTGAAGTTAGAGTTTGGTTTTCAATTCTAAGCATTTGGTTCTCTGCACGAAGGTTGGCAACTTCTAAACGTTCCCTGAGAACCTACACAACAACAGAAACAAACCTGCTTAAACTACAAACCGGCCATTGCAGTCAGACACCCAAAAAAAACTGAAATAAATAGAAACAAGATCCAACCTTCATCTGGGAATGTCGATTTTGGAACCAATGTAGGACCTTGATGGGCTGAAGACCCAATTTGGTGCTAAGCTCCTGCCTCTCCTTATTTTTTAGGTGTGGGCACACCTTGAACATCCTGTACATTGAGGAGAAAAATGACATTAGCAGCCAACCCAACAATCAACATGGATATCATTACTTGTGAAGAGTTAAAAAAAATAGTTAACACTTACTCCTCCATCTCTTGAATTTGTGGACCAGTAAGGCGCTCCGGCCTTCCTGACCTCGTGGGTTGCTGCTCGTTGGTAACCTGACTCTTGTGGTCTTCCATTAAATTTGATTATTTTTCTCACAACTGGATTACAAGGAAATACTTCTCGCCTCCCTTCACTTATAGCTGTTCCTACCATTCATTTTATAGCCTTCAATGCTATCGTTGTACATCATCTCACAAGCATTATTTTAAGTTGGAATGACTATTGTCATTATCATTATTAATTATTGAAGCATCTCATTTACATGTAGAGAAAATTTAGTAAAGGAATGTAAGATACTAGAATTTTTTGTTCAGCCATTTAAAAAGAAATTTGAAGTCCGACAGATTAATTTGATATTAGATGTTATTGCATCGTGACCATAATAGCTTTCAAAAAAAAAAAATTTACCTTACACGCGTGCTTTAGTGCAATCCTGAAGAAATATTCCCTTCCTATAAATATGGCTATACCCCCAAAAACCACAGGGTACCAAAAAGAAAATTTAATTCTACCCAAAAGATATGCTTTAGTGTGATTCTCAAGAAATATTTCCTTCCTATAAATATGGATATAATAAATCTCAAAAATAAAATTAGGTTATCACCTACTGGACCATCATAGCCCCCAATCATGATAGCCCCCAAAAATCACAATTTACCAAAAAGAAAATTTAATTCTAGGCTAAAGACATGCTTTAGTACATTTTTCAAGAAATATTTCCTTCCTATAAATATGGGTATAATAAATCTCAAGAAAAAAGGTCGGCGGACCATCTTAGGAGTACAACTAAAAATAAAAAATAAAGGTAATTCTTACCATATCTATAAACTGGAATACCTATATTTAGAAAAATCTATGTAAAGATGTGGAGAGATATAATTCTCAAGGCACCTTGACAACGATAACTCTCAGCATATGTATGTATGTATGTATATGTGTATATGTGTATATATGTGTAGACAACCAAAATTGACCATGTCCTAACAACACGTCCAACACGAGATTCAACATCTTCCACCCTAGGAGTACCCTTACCATTCCCCCTTCCATTAGGCAATTAATTAAATAAATTATATATTATTTAATTAATGAAAAATATCCCTGTCACCAAATTAATTAAATAAATTATACTTATTTATTTAAATAATTTAAATCTTTTTCCCTCTTCACGAAATTAATTCATTAAATTATATTTATTTAATTAATTCTAAAGTTCCACATCATATCTTATTAATTAATTAAATAATTTCATTATTTGATTAATTAAGATAAAAATATTAATTTCCATTTTCATATTCCACTTATCATGATTAGGTCCACCCTCATCAACTTGAAACAAATAATAAATTAAAAAATCCAAAAAGAGTCACATGTTTGGCTAAAGTTAGCTATCTAGATTCATTGAAGCTGGACACTTGCACAAAATTCAAACTAACTTTACATCTCCACCACACATTTCCATACTACATCTTTTAATCCTAGCCATTCACATAAGGATAAGCCCTAGAAGCCTCTATCCTTTCCCTGATTCCTCTCACTCAATCCTATCCATCCATTTATCTTTAATCCTAGTCATTCACATAAGGATAACTACTAGAAGCCTCTATCCTTGCCCTAATTCCTCTCACTTAATCCTATCCATCCATTTATATTTAATCTCAACTATTCACATAAGGATATGGCCTAGAAGCCTCCATTTTTCCCCTAATGTTGTCTCATTCCATCCTAGCCATCCATCTCTAATCAAATCTTATCCATCTATCATATCATCCAAAAATCTATAAATCAATCCTCAATCAAGCCATAAAAATCAAGAGCTTTTAAGTTAATGTTATGCTATTAAAGTGAGCAACCAACAAGCACAATTATCATCAATCAATCATTGAAGTGCAACCACCATTTACATGGTGCAACAAGAGTTAGTTTGGTAATATTTTCTTATGTTTTGATTTGGTTTTGCTAACCCTTCGCTCAACCTGAGGTGATTTTGAGCATGAAATAAGAGTTTTCATCTCATGAATTGTTTCTAATTTTCGTTTCATATTTTAGCACACAAAATTTATATATATAGATACATACATGTGTATATATGTATATGTATGTGTATGTGTATATGTATATGTATATGTATATGTATATGTATATGTATGAATCTTTACATATATATATATACATATATATATATACATATATATATATATATACATATATATATATGTATGTATGTATATATATATATACATATATGTATGTATGTATGTATATATATATACATATATGTATGTATGTATGTATGTATATATATATATATACATACATACATACATACATACATACATACATACATATATATATATATATACATACATACATGAGACTACATAAGAGTTTGATTTATAGACACTTGGAGGTTGAATTATTTGGTATCCTTGTTTCTCTACCTAAATTTATTGATACACATTATTTGGAAACTAAATTATTTTCTATCCTAACCTATTCACTTGGATTGTTATGAGTTTATTGATATCTTTGAAAATTGTAGAGTAAAATCATATCATCTAAAAAATATATCTAAGCTAATAAATTGAATAAGAGTAACAACATTTCAATTACCTTAGATAAAAGAGATGAGTTTAGCTAGGAACAAAAAAATATTTTTAAATTGACAAAGATAGAAAGATGCTCTTAGCTCTCTATGTGAAGGGGAATATTTTGTTGAAATGAGAAAAGAAAAAAATAGAACCATAGACCATGTTTGCTCTGCCCTTATTTTTCTAAAGAATTATATCCTTTTGTGTCCTCCTATCTATTATGTTGAAAATGGGATCTAAGCTCATTAATACTCTTAACCTAAGTCAATCCTTCTCAACATAGCATTGGAACACAAGAATTTGAAGACTTGGTGCTTGGCTATCATCCACAAGGGAGAGCTAAGTTGTTTAGGGCTCTATTCCTTTGTTGTAAAGGGATGATTCATCACTAATGAATTGATATGAAGATATGTAATACAAAACCCTAATTGATAGATATGACAAAAATATACAAATGACTATTACAGAGATGAAAAATGGAAGCAAAATAAAGAAACAAAGGTTAGACATAACCTATGATAGTAAGTAGGAGCAGATCTGAGATGCCCTGGGAGCTAGGGTGCCCTTGTCCTAGGGTTTTTGGGCTGATTTTCTTTTGACAAATGATCCATGTACCCATTCTTTGATTCCATTTGATGCTCTATGAGAAAATTCTAGATGTGATCTACACATACATAAAGAGAGGAAAAATGGTTTTAGCTATATAGGAGTTTGCCTTAGTCAAACCCTTGTTTTAGTATTCCTACCTCACAGATAGCCATATTAGAGAAGATCAAATAGTGTGTGATCCTAACCTTATGTGTATATAAGATTGTAAATGAGTAGAAAACCAAAGGATTGATCAAAAAACCCTAACCCTATATGACTCAAGCATATAGAATGATCAACTCAAGAGAAGTGTCTCACTCAATGAAACAGTAACCTTCAACTCAAGGATGGTGGATAAATCTAAAATCTATAGAATAAGAAGATGTTGCAACTATATCCAATCACAATGATGTAGGTACTCAAGACAAACTCAAGTTGGTGGTTCTAACCCTTCATGCAAGAAGGAACAAGATAGACTCAAGATCATGCCTCTAAATCCACCATAATCCTTATCAAGAGTGTGTAGATCAATATTCCAACAACAAATAAACCTGCAATAATTTATAAGTCTGCAATAATATTGAGATAGAAAATAGTTCTCTAGATTCTTTAAAGTCTTTTTAAGGTCTTGTTTAAATATGAATCTCAAGGAGGGAAAATATTCAACAATTAGAGGCCAACAGAGTGTAGGATAAAAATGTCAAGATCGAGGTCACATCACACAAGACAAAGATGACACCATTTGAAGATTTAAAACTTTGCAAGATATGGGAGGACACTAGCATCTAGGCATTAGGGTCCTAGATAAATCACTCTGGTAATTCAATATCACCAGGATCTTAACACTACCCTATGTTCTAGTATTTGATCAATGGTAACAGTTTAGTAAAGTTTAGGAAGATTTAGGAGGGTTTAGGAAAGTTTAGGAAAGTGGGGAACTTCTCTCAAGTCAAGGGTAAGGCCAAGGCTAGAAAGTGGTCCAAAAAGTGGACTCATGAAATAGACACCAAGGCAGGTGCTAAACAGAATGTGAAATTGTGCTTGCATTGATAGAGAGCACAATTTATGATGGTACATTTAGCCCCTAATTTAGCAGTTGTATGACATTGTGTTCATAAGAAAGCTGAAGTATAGGAAAGAAATTAAATATGTAAAGGATATCCAAAAGGATACTATAGAGGACATAGAATTCTATCAATTGGGAGAATGGAGCCCCCAATCATGAACCTACAAAGCCACAATGTTAGGGATTGCATCAAGCAAAACACTTTATTAGGGAAAGAGAAAACCATCCTGTAGACAAAAAGATGTATTAGTCTGGAAAAACTTCTAAGAGGAATGAGAGTGTGATCTAGAGTGAGACTCATGGGTAGATATATGCCCCTTATTTTTGCTTGCTTATATGGAGGTAGAAATAGGGTGATGCTATCTCTACTACAAGTTTTTAGGGTTTTGATGAATATTCCTTAATAAGGGTCATTTGATAAAATAACACTAAGATGAAAGGAAAATGATGACAAAGAGGGTAGAACTAGGATTCTAGTGTAACAAACGGTATGAAAATTGAAGTTTTCTATCCCAATTTGTGAAGGTTTGAATGAAGAATATTTGAATAGAATGGTAGTATGTTATGGTGTTTTTCTATAAATAGTATGTAGGTTTTCATGACTTACCATCTCATTTGTCTTTTACATTTTTAAAGATTTTGGAGGATCTCGAGTGATCATGAGAGTGATGATGCCATGCAGATGGCATTATCAATCACCCAGGTTGGATGAGCTAAGGGATCGCATAGCACAGGTCATATAGGTATGCTAGGTGAGCCCAAGATTTTGATTCATGCTTATGATTTTTTTTAGTTCTATGTAAATTTGAAGGATTATGTACCAAACTAGGCCCTGAGGGGTGCTATTTTCCTCCTAGAGTGCCAGATTGCTACTAAGGTGCTAGTGTCTAGTCAATATGCTAGTGTGTTGTGAAATGTTGCTAGAATTTTGAAGTTTAAACTTTATTTGAAACTTATTTTGTGTGAGAATGATAGAATATGGTTTGGTGTTGATTCATAGGTACCCCTAGCTTTGTGTGAGCATTCAGGCAGTCACTTATACACATTGCTATGTGGTCATGCCCAGACACTTTTTGGCATAGAGGTTGGTCACCTTAGAGATGTTGGATTATGGTGAGTGTAAACGATACCCATTGTTAGATATCATGATATGATGTTGATGGCACTCATGGAGGTTTGGGATGCATACACCTCTACCTTCCATCTTTTGATGAGAGAGATGACAGTCGCACTGGAGGATGTGTACCAAATCCTATGGTTACGTTTGAGAGGCAAAACCATGAGTATAGATAATTATCAATTGGAGGAGAACATTCAAGCAATCTAGATGTATTGTCTCAACCACATTATGCCCTCGAGCACCACAGGGTGGATTCACATATCTTAGTTAGAGTAGAGTGTTTTAGTCACCCCAGTTTTACATTGCATCTTGATCACTACCATCACACTCATGGTTACAAAGGATGGACATGTCACTCACCTTCAAGCAAGCCCTGTACATACTATCAGAGTGATGGAGGAGTATCTAGGAGAGTATACTCTTGGGAATGGTGTATGTTAGCTCACTGATACAATGATTTAGGCAATATGTGCATCATGAGGCACATATCTTGATGACTTACACACTTCTCCAAGTGTGGGCATTCGAGCATATCACATGCATGAGGTTAGTGGGGTTCCTAATAGAGCTTATCTTGACATGTCCATGAGTACACGCTTATGCACTGAGGAGGGAGTGGAGGTGTTGTGATTTATTGTATTGGAGAGTGAGAGTTGATAGATTGGAGTGTGATGATATCATGTCGAGACCATGTAGAGGTTTTAGAGCATGGATGCATGAGATTCAATAGTTGGCAAGGATGTAACATGATCGGCTTCTAGCTAGTCACTTTGATCATATCTTCATGCCTTTATACTATGATTGAGTGATGAGGAAGTTTAAACATGTGCAAAGAGTTTTTTCCACTCAACTAACCTATGTACGCTCGGGTCATAGTGTAGTGAAGCCTAGAGATGAGGTTTGACCCACTAGTATTGATGTTGCATTGAGTGATCTAGATGATGAGGGGCAGGATGGAGTGCCCATGTCTAACATTGATGATGTGGGTGTGAGCCTAACATACACAACTTGGTTGAGCACTGTTTGTCTTGCTCCTATATTTCTATTAGACTTTTTGTCCTGCTCAAAGGGATTAGTTATGAAAGGAGGAGAGGGATAGAGACAAATGATGATTGTTATGATATTGATGAGGAAGAGGAGGATCATCTAGTGTCAATAGTAGGAGGGAGATGGTGACAGGTAGAGGAGGATGATGATGTCACTGAGAGGAGATCTAGGGCTTGACCTCGTGCATCATGGTCACTACCTACTACATGTGGAGTGCGGAGTTGACAAGAGCATAGGGAGTCGAGTAGTACTACATCTATGGTACCTCCAACAATGCTAGTGACTAGAGACTTAGTATCCATTGGCCTTTTAATTGACTATCACTAGAAAATTAATGATCTAGATGCAAGAGTTACATGTTGTTATGATTTGAGATTAAGTAGAATAGTAGATGTTGATATTAAATTATTTTGATATACATAATGAGATTTTTGAAACAAACTTTGTTTCTATCTTACAGTTGGTACATGAGCATGGCCTGACTGAGTGTATCGAGTCACAGTAGAGGTGGTGCCTACCGTGCATACTTAGTAGCTAGTATGGGCTAGTTATAGGCCACAACAGACCACAGGAAGACATGTAGATGTATTTGAGCCTATTACACAACTAAGAGTGGCTTACAAGAAGGCCATTCAGAGAGCATCAAGTGTTGATGTGCCATGAGTGTCCTTTGAGATAGAGTGAGACCAAGTGATCCAAAGGGCATTAAGTGCCAAGGTGGCATGAGATAACTTTAAGATATAGGTAGGTTAGACTCTAGTGGAGGTTCATTCATCTAGGGTAGGACCAACACTAGTGATGGACCATCTACTTGTGCGATAGCTATAACTGACAGAGATCGACTGCAATAGTTGTATTTAGAGGCTCAAGTGGAGGGAGCGGAGCTCAGAGGGCATGTCTAGGGCCTGGAAACACATAGTGCATTTAGGATTCACTCATAGTCTATAGAATAACACAAACATCCATCTATCACACAACCACATCTATGTCTCAAGGACTCAAGTACCCATGGTCCTATAGATTGATGAAACTAGTTGTTGTATATATATATACATACATATATACATACATACATATATACATACATACATATATACATACATATATACATATATACATATATATATGTATATATGTATATATATGTATATGTGTATGTGTATATATATAATTGTAGCAAATTATTAAAGCATTATCATCATCATATAGATACAATAACATAAACCAAAATGCAAATATCATCGTCATATGTATGTATATATATATATGGATGTATGTATGTATGTATGTATGTATGTATGGATGTGTATGTGTGTATATATATATGTATATATATGTATATATGTATATGTATATATGTATATATATATACATATACATATACATATACATATATATGTGTGTGTGTGTATATATGTGTATATATATATATACATACACATAAATACATATACACATATACATATACACATATACATATATGTATATATACATATATGTACATATATGTATATATACATATATGTACATATATGTACATATATGTATATACATATATGTATATACATATATGTATATACATATATGTATATATATATATCTATATATATATATATATATATATATATATATATATATATGTATATATATATATATGATGATGATGATGATGATGATATTTGCATTTTGGTTTATGTTATTGTATCTATATGATGATGATAATGCTTTAATAATTTGCTACAATTATGTAATTAACATAGTGGATGAATTATCTAAATGTATGCTAACAAGTAATTTTCAAGATTAAGAAAACTATTCTAAGAACTCAAGGTAATTACACATTTATGATGAATGAAGAAATCATATATAAAATAGATAAGCAAAATTAGCTATCTAATGTAACGCCCTGCATGAACACCTTAGAGAACAACACATCTAAGCTATGCCAAATGGAATAATTTTTTTTTTTTAAAGAATAAAGTAACAAAGTAATGTTTAACACATCGCTACACATCATTAAACTATCAACTTGTTACTCTAAGATTTCATGGTTGCATTACTTAACAAAATGATTAACATAATCTAACACACATCAAAAATTAACATCAGTAGAACATTCTAAACCTATTGCATTAAATCAATAAACATTTACATCTCCATAACATCAGATAAATAATCATCAGGATCTAGTATGTAGTTACAATTTCTTCTCACATATGAGTACATCTTTACATTGTTACTTAACACCTTCTAAATACATACATTATAAATCCACTGATACACAAACAAGTACATGAATACAATATCACTTACTACATATCTAGTACAAGATCTGATTGCTGATACATAAGATACCACATCCTCGCACACGAACAATAGCAAGAGGACAAACCAATGGATAAAAGCTCTTCCACCCGACCATGTGGAACCCTAAGGTCCACCCCCTGAGCTAGGAGTTAACATAAGGTCCCCACTACAACAAATAGTCAGGTAGATTGTAGACTATAAGAACAAGACAAGACATAACTCCAACAACACAAGTCAATATCACAAACAACTTAACAACACTTCCAGAGGCAAGCACATAATGAAAGGAGAGAGTACAACTAGGGAATGCTAGGCTACAGTAGAGAGGAGTGTCATCACATGGCTTGTCATGGGTTGTCCTGGTAAGCCTTCCTAGGCCCTGGCCCCCATCTTGGGTTGTCCTGGCAGCCTCTCCCGACTCCCGGCCCCCATACAATGCTCATGCGGAATCAACATACCTTTCATGAGGACAAGGTAGTTGATCTTGCCATTCCAGGCCTTCTCATCTCATCTCAAGCCTAAACAAGCACTTGAGCCCTGAGTGAGGCATCCACTTATCTTGTTTAGTGTGATTAGCTACCCAACCCCCTAATTCATTATTTAGGTTATCACTGAGTTAACAAACTCCCACATGGGTTGTCCTGGACACCACTTTGGGCTCTGGCCCCCATTGAGAGCCACTCCCCTACCTGCAACTAGAAAACCCCACTCAACAAGCATAGAAAACATCATCAGGACAACGAGGATACAGGAACCATGCAAGGAATCAACCATCTTGCACACAATTATCCTCATATCAACATGTGTATATAACAGTGCAAGGAATTAACCATCTTGCATGTCATCTTAATCACAAGGACAACTAACAAAACATTGTCCATAGCAATACATAAACATTACTCCAATACTGTACTCGATGTCTCCCATTGTCTAACCCAACACAGCATCTCAAACCAATAAATAATCATAACATCCATGAAGAACCTTTCTACACATCATGATACATTCAGAATCTTTACATTCTTTCACAACACCAGAGCCAATTTCCTTATACACAACAAAAGGTGACATAGCTTCATTGACTCAAGACACTTATCGACATGTTACATGACATCAAACCACCTTGGCCTCTGGAATAAACCCTCGACAACTAACACTTGACCATTTATATACATTCCACTTACATTAAACAATTCCAATTCATACTAAACTAATTGTATAATACCTTCAAATCAAAATCCCAATACAATATTTGTATACCTAACCCTTAACCCATTATTCTATTTTATCTTATCAAAATGAAGAAAACATATTTAGAACTATGACAATTTAAATTAAATTTCATTAACCATTTATGTATAGTCACAATGTTTATCTTTTAATCAATTTAACAATGACAACATTATTATAAATTTCTAATTTTATTTGGCTTATAAACAATCAACTATACTTTTGAAATAATAATAATAATAATAATAATAATAAAAATAATAATATATCAACTAATTATCTAATTTAATTACTCTTCGAAATATAAATATCTCAACGATCTAAACAATTACCATTCCGATTTATAACTATTTTAAAACCCTAATTACCCTAGTAAATTAACTTCCTAATGAATTTATCGGAAACATTATTTAAACATTTATCTACTCAATTGAATGGTAAAAGAATTGTAATCAGATTATTAATACTTCTAATAATAATAATAATTACCATAGATCATAGAATGGTAAATAATTTCGTAATTATTTTCTGTAGTAAAGTTGGAAGTTTTATTAACTAACAAATCTATTTTTTTATAAACGTTTTACCCGAGCTATTCAATTGAAAGTGAATAATAATCCATGAAGATTTTACATTATAGCCATTACTGTGGTTCTTTACTTAAATAACATCCACTTTAATGATCAAACTACTAATAGCAACTTTACACCTCATTTGCAACAACAAGTGGTAAATATTTGTCCTATTTTATTATTGGCCAAAATTGACCTTTGACTGTTGAAAATGGATGATATTTAAGAGCAGCCTTACTACCTACAAGGCAACTTAAATTTAAATTAACGGAGTTTTAGCTTTTAAAGTCCTCTAGGTATAGGAAATATAATTTCCTCAGGCATTACCGTGCTTTAGCTTAACCTGTAATAAAGCACATAAATGGAATGCAGTACTCATAACAGCCAAGAGTGGCCTGGAGGATACAGATTATGATAGACGCATGGCATATAACAAGAATTTTTTTTTTTAAATTTCTTATTGCTGTTCAGCAGGAAAAGCAAATTATAAGGAGGGTAGTTTGATAAGTTCTCACTTCTTATAACAACGTTTAATACTTCAGTTATAAACCTTTTTGCTACAACTAAAAACAATGAGGCTTGATATGTAATGTAGCTAGTAACAAACATCAGAAAAAAAGCTACAGTGAGAACTCCTTAGACATCGTCTACAGAAGGTTGATTGAAAGATTGTGCTGAGCTGTCTTTGGGCGCTTACGTGTCAAAATCCATCTATTCTATCACATTAACAGTTGTCCTTGATCAATGAAATGATCTTCAATACTCCATTAGCTATGCTATAGAATACATGGGCACAAATTCTGAGCACCTCTCTCAATTAAAAATGACCGAAAGAGCTATCTATCGTTGTTTTTGACATATTGGGAAGTGAACCAGCCATCAGGAATTGTCTCTTCACCCCTCTGGATTGTATTAGGTATTAAGAAATAGTAGAATTAGAAATATAAAAGAATCTTTATTATTATGAGACATCTAATATTGTGATGGCTGTGCCTTTTGCGAACAAAGTGCAGAAATGGCCAGCAAAAATGATAATATGCACAAATAAACGCATCACAATTAATGTGTTTCTAACTATTTTAATTATCATATTCAGCATGATGATTCTGGCTTAAATATTTAGGGCACGAGACATTATCAAGCACTATAATGCTCTTATGCACTAGGTGACATGGTGCAGGAAATGTACGAAATAGATTTTGCAAGTTATTAACTGAGTGCGGTACACACTTGAATCAGATTTGTAACCCTTATCTCCATGCCTGTAGTCGATTCATTATGTGTACATGGTTGACCTCCTTGCCCGTGCGGCTATCTTAAAGATGCCATAAACTTTATCATCAAACCAATTAAACTAGCAGTGTCATGAGGATGTTCTTGGTGTGCAATCACTACGGCGCAAGGGTTAGCATGTGGATTCATCAGGAGAGTATGAAAGAAAATGAAGGATAGCTGCTAGAGTCCCAATAAGGAAAACCAGAGCACACAGTTAATAAGAATTGACCCGACGATCTTGAAAACACCCTAAACTTGTCATTGCAATTCCAGATAAATCTGCGACAAAAGTGTGGATGTATTCTCTTGGCACTTGTAGTTCGCATATGAATATAGGCTGAAAGTATTTACAACAACGTTGTTTAAGATTTCGATCCTAAAAAAAATGCTACACAAGTTTTGTTCTTCTCTAAAACATCTTCGTAGGAGTGGGTAGTTAAGGTGGAGATTAGTGGTTAAGAAAATTACAAGGGTAAAGGAATTAAGCAAATGCAAATAAAAAGGGTGCTGTAGAATCAATGACCTGTCTGGGGCTTGGCACACGTGGTCACACGGGTGAGGAAACCTCAAACACTTTGCAATCCTTATTGCACTATACCTATAGTTCAGCCTTGATGCGAGTTTGCCTTCCGTCATTGAGGACACCCTAAATTTTGTTATTAACATATCATTTAAACCTACTAGAGATTATGTTTTCAGATCATGCAGGAATATGGCTAAAATAATGTGTTGAAAGACATAAGAAACTTTCAAGCAAATGCTACAAATCAGAATTGTAGATGTGATGATAGCATACCGATTTATTGATGAATGCACTGCAAAATGAGAAAATAGAATTAACACAATTAAACGAACATGTATACGCTGCAATGACCTCAATCTATTCTTCGCGGCTCCGTCTTCATTCCCAGATCTCCAATTCTGCTTTTTCCCTCCTCTTCTCTCCTTCTCTCTGCTTATTATATAGAATTCCCTACCCTAATTGCTTGTACCCACCTTATTAGGGGATATACACACGATCCAATGCCAACCGTCAATGAAAATACAGCCTACATTCTTTTAATTTTTAATAACATTACAATATAACCCCTATTCTTTTATTTACTCAAGGATAACTTACATTTAATATATTACAACTTATAATTTTTATTTTATTTAATTTAGTATTTTATAGATATTTGGTAAATAACAAATCATAAATATATATATTACTTTATTTAGTCATTTATTTACTGGGCCACAAATATACAATTTCATGTTGATTTTATTAATTATAGAACAATTCCACAACTATAATGCCACTTTATAACTAATTTATCTCCTTTATTATTTATTTTTATTTATTTAATATTTAATATATATTTGTTATATAACAACTAATAATTATTTATAAATCTATTTAATAATCATTAATCAAATTTATCTATTTATATACCACAATTAACCAATCATAATCATGGAATTACTCGACCACCAAGCATGCACCAAGCATGCAGACAAAGCAAGACGACAACCCATAGAGACAAACAAAACTGAGAACAATGACTAGCCGCAAAACTGAAGACTTATCCTCTACAAGGATGACGAATGACTGGGGAACCTTATGCTAACTCTGATCAATAATTCCATTGGCTAGGGCATGCTCAAACCTGCTAGTTCAGGTGGAGTCGATGCTCGGTACCTGCATCCTGCAGCAAACCTCAAGGTTAAACATATATATACAAACATGAAGTCATGCACATAGTAAACAGAAATCACAGCGTGGCAGGGTACTCAGACATGAGTAATGCGACACTGTTCTATTCACATAAATACATCAACAATTAAGTATTCAGTTGTCTACAAGAAAATAGAATAATCAATAACAATACAATCTAGTATAACAATTATTGTTAAAGTATCATAACCCTGATTAAATATCACATTAAACTCAGAAATAACATTAATCCATTATATCAAATATGTCCATCAAATTATGAAACATAAAATATCAATAATCCAATATCATCAATCGTCATCATAGAAATAGGTCCATAACAACTCAACGTAATAACAAAGAATCCCACGTCATGATATCTAACCCTACTAGGAATACTATCAGTCTGATGGAAGCAAGGTGAGGGGAACTACATCTAACATGATGTGCTTTAAATAAATGCTAGCGCAACATTGAGAAATGAAATGATGTAATATAAATTTCTTAAAAGATGATTAAGCATAGTATCTACGTAAGTGAATAGTGTTGATGGGTTCTTTGAGAGGTGTACCATTCATTGTCAATAATTTGCATGCATTTGATCCATAGACTTCAATGATAACGTAAGGTCCCAACCAATTCAAGTTGAACTTCCTTTCTTCACCTTGAGGAGCATTTATATTGCATTGATTTTTGTAAAGCACCAAATCACTAACCTCGAATGAGCGATGAATGACATGTTCATTGTGGCAATGTTAGACAGACTTTTGATAAGCTTGGAGATGTTTGAGAGTAAACAAACAGAGTAAACCCAACCTGATATAACAATGAGGGCCGCTAGGAAGGATTCAAAGATGCAAATTTCTTAAACATAGTCACTAAACACAACAATCAAACTCACATAGAGGCCACCATGGTTTTGCAGCTCAGAATTCAAGAAACACAATTAATCAAAATGCAAATGATGAAAAAATAAATATAAAATTGAATTAAAAGGCTTCCCACATGTGTGTGGGAGAACTACATTTAATGTAGCTCCGAGGGTAGTTAGGGTTGGGTCATATCCTACATCATCAAAGCCTGCCTTTTGGTCATGTCAAAAGGCTAATCTCTAAAATTTTCACAAGGGTCACACTCTACCCCACACTATAATCCTCAAAGTCAGGATGTTGGGGATGTTTCTATAGTCATACAAAAATGAACAACCTCATCAAGATGAGAGGTGCTCGTAGTGGAAGATCGAGCTTTCAGAGAAGATTTTGCTATCGCACCAGAACAACAAATCCTAAAAGTCTAACAAACCTCTGTCACATCAAAAGGAAAGAACAAGTAAAAAAACTCAAGTCAAAAGGAGCCCCTTCTTTGGCTTGGCAATAGAATGGGGTGTGTTGGGAAATGTCACAATAGATAGGCCAATGGTTTCTTAAATATAATTATAGCATCTCATCCCTACCTAGGGTGGTCTCCGATGACTCACTAATTGTCATCCATGCTAACTTAAGGGGTACCAAGAGATCATTCCCTTTTAGATTCAAAATAATGTTGCTGTTACATGTGGATATCAAGCCTAATACTAAGGAGTGGTGGAACATACAAGTGTAGGGATCCACCATGTATAGAGTTATGTACAAGCTAAGAAACATCAAGATGTAGATTAAAAATGGAATAAAAATTCTTTTGGGAATAATTTTAAATAGAAAGAGGAAGCTACTCAAAAGTTTTTTGAACTACAATAACATATCCAATCCTTGGGAATCATTCACAAGGAACCTTAGGAGGAAGAATGTCTTTTGGTAGATATTCACTCCCTTATTAAAAAGGAAGAGATGTACTAGAGGTAAAGATCAAGATTGGTTTGGTTAAAGCAATGAGATGACAACATAAAGTTTTCCATATGATTGCCCTAAAGCACAAAACGACTAACAAAATCAAATAAATTAGGGAAGATAGGGATCTTTTTTCTGAGGATGCGATAAGGGATAAAGTTGTTCAATATTTCATGAATATCCATACAAAAGATAGTCCTCCCTCCTTTTTGGAAGAATAGATTCTTGAGGTTATCCTCAGGCTAACTGAGAAGAAAGATGATGCTACTATGTTATCCCCAATAACCATGGATGAGATTAGACGGATGCTTTTTTCTTTTAACGGTTATAAGGTTCTTGGTTTGGATGGCTTTCCCCATTTTTATTTCTAATCATTTTGGGATATTCTAGTGGAGAACATTAAGAAGGTTATTCATGACTTCCCCACCTAGGGGAAACTCCTTAGGGAGCTTAATACTACATTTCTAGTGTTGATTCTAAAGAAGAAAGGGGCTATAGAGTTTAATGATTTTAGGTCCATCAACTTACATAATTCATTGTATAAAATATTTTTAGAAGCTCTAGCCCTTAGGCTCCAAACTATTCTATATTCTATCATCTCATCTCAATAGAGTGGAATTGTGAAAAACTAACAAATCTTGGATTCCATAGTGATGGTGCACATAGTCTTACATTCCATGGATAAGAGTTGGAAATCAGCCTTT
This sequence comes from Cunninghamia lanceolata, assembly GCA_027924645.1. Lineage (NCBI taxonomy): Eukaryota > Viridiplantae > Streptophyta > Pinopsida > Cupressales > Cupressaceae > Cunninghamia > Cunninghamia lanceolata. The sequence goes on from BSBN01000665.1 coordinate 3,791,245, forward strand.
ATCCTTATCCTAGACCTTATGAAGACCTATGATAGGGTCTCTTGGAGATTTTTAGGCAGGATTCTCAAAAGATTTGGTTTTGGAAGGAATTTCATTAATATAATCACCAAATGCATTTCTATGCTTATATTTTTAGTGGTTGTTAATGTCTCTATAGATAGTTTCTCCAATGCCTCTAGATTCTTTTTGGGTTTCCTTGGTGTAATGGTTCTAAAGAAAGATGGCAAGGTGGAAAGGACCATTGTTTTCTTTGGTGGGAAAAGTTCAATTAGTGATTGCTTCACTCTAGAACTTATTGGTGTATTATATGTCCTTGCTGAAAATATTTTCTAAGTATGTGGAAAAGATTGAGTAGATCCAAAGGCATTTCCTATGGTCTAGTTCCAATGAGAACAAAATAATCCATCTTGTTATGTGGGATCAAGACTTCATTTCCAAGTTTGTTGAAGGAATAAGTATAAGTAAGTTGAAGCTTTTCAATAAGGTGCTCAATGCCAAACGTGCATTGAGGGATATATAAAAGAAAATGAATGGAATATGATCATTAAAAAAATATTCCAAGTAAGCACCCAAATCCATTCTTTGAAGTTACGAGCATCCCTCTAGATCTAACATATGGATAAATATTTATTCTTCGAAGGAGATTCTAATAAAGGAAGATAAATAGAAGTTAGGTGCTAGAAACAATATCAGATTTTGGGATGATTGTTGGATCTTAGATATAGCTTTTGGATTGAGGAATGAGATGGAGAACCTTATGATATATTACAAATGTATAGTTGGGGAGTTTGTTACTGATTATATCATTGTGATCAATGGGATTAAGGAGTGGACTAATCTAAGAGTTTTTTCCCTCTCCTAGGCTACATTTTTTTCTACCCCTCCCTTGATAGGTCTTCTTGGTTTCCATTTCCCATGTTAGATAGGTATGGGCTCTTTGGTGTTAGCTCCATCCCCTTTTGGTCCTCCTTCTCTTTTGCGACTATGTGCTCCTCTCTTTGGAACAAGGATTTTCTTCCTAGAATCAATTGATTCCTCTAGGTTGCTAATTAGGAGAAAATACGCACTATTGATAACCTAGTCAGGCATGGTTTTTCCATTCCCAATTGGTGTATTTTATTCCTTGCTAATGCTAAATCAACCCCTCACATCTTCTGGGGTGTTGCGTGTAACATCCATGTTCTAAAACACATAGTAAAACCCGAATTTTACCATAGAGTAACTCAACACGGTAAATAAAATGAGATAGAGAATAATTTTTTGTTTTATTCAACTAATATCAAGTAACTACAATTACAAGATTTCTTTTACAAAAATACAATAACCATATTGTCTTTCTCATTTACAATGTTTACAAATGTAATTCTATTACATATACAAATTTGGATTAAGTATTGCATCTGAATATCCAACATCTTTATGACAAGTTCTGGCATGTTTCCAACTTGGAGAGAGAAAGCATCTTTCTAGTGATTTACCTCCAACCACAGACCAACGGTCTCCCGCACATCTTCCATATAGGAAGTGGCCCTACCCTTCACAAGGAATATGGACCATAGGTGACCAATGGTTATTTGCCTTTCCTAAGTACATAGTGTTGTATTCTACTCAACTCTATCAACCATACAACCCTAGATACCCTCTAGCTAAGTATGATTTATGATAGGATGAGCAATCCAAATATAGTGAACCGACAATACATGCAGAAAAAAATGCATTACTTTGGAAAAAGTTTTTAATATTAGTATCATTCATATCAACATAGTCACTGTGTTCACCCACCCCTACTTGACTTGGATAATGTCATATTCTTGCAGTTATTCACCTTGACTATCTTTACATAATTGGTTTAATCACATGTCTTGATAATAGCCTACTTAGACTTAGATAAGTCTAAACTACATAAACCTTCATTTGGTTCCTAATCGACACTAGGGTTTTAAAACAACCCTTGAATAATACAATACTTCTACATTTATCATATCTCATTAAAGATTATAATAGACCTTTGGTTTAACACAACCATAAATAGGTTTACAATAAATCTTGCTAAGGTATTATCTTCTATTCAACAAGAATATGAATACCTATTCAATTAAACCCTACGTGATGCCATTGATCATCACTATGTAAATATACTCATATATGCTTTTACGCAAAGTTATTTCTATATAGACATAGTCTATTACTACAAATTGGTTTACTATAGGCTAAACTCATCATGATTCTAGTATAGACATGAGAAGATCTTTGACACTTTATCCTATTCATCGAACCATCCTTAGTTTTTTTATCATTCCAAAAGCTTACCTCATAGTCACCATAGATCACCAAGAATCTAGGTTCTTTGAATAAGATATTGCTTAGATAATGTAGAGAAATGGAAACAAGATTGGTTTCAAATAAAATTGACATCATTAAATACTTTATTCTGTATTACTCTTGGTTGGTGAGTTTACTAAATGAATACCTTTACATTGATCTCACTGAGAGTTTAATACATATTTTCCTATGATAAAAATAGTCAACTTATTTATGAAACATTACTCTATTCAACTAAGCGACTAGTTTTCTAAATATTAGAAGACTATAACAGTTTCCATTAAAGAAACTTTATATATATATATATATATATATATATATATATATATATATATATATATATATATATATATATATATATATATATATATATATATATATATATATATATATATATATATATATATATATATATATATATATATATATATATATATATATCCTAAACAATAGAAGGGTCTACCTATCAGTTAAAGATAGATGCAATATCAACTCACTATGATTATTCAAAACTTATTTCATTGCAAGAGCTTGCATCGACCTTTTTAGGCTAAACAGTGTTTCTTGGTTATACTAAAACTCTCGTACACCGTCGACTCAGACAAACAAGTCATGATGATAGTATTCAAGTCGACATAGTCAGCTTATCACATCACATAGTTTATACAAAATACTGACAAGATAACCAAACTCAATAAAATGATTGTCCATAACAAACATTCATTATGATTATCTTTGTCTTATAAAACATGACATGTAGGAATATCTATGTGACAACGTCAACTTACAGAGTTGTATGGGCTAGTACTAAGCTTCTGTGTTCATCCCAGATGACCATGTTCTTACTTAACCTTTACCAACTTCCTCACTGCCCGCCACGAATTTCGTTCTACTCCGTAACTAGACCCTTCAAACAAAACATAAGCACTTCCCAGATATGCCATCAACTATCCAATCCATGGCTTTAAGATCTCAAAACAGACTCATAATGAGTCATCTTGTCTGTTCGTTCCCACTCTAAGCAGTTCTAAAAACTCATTAAATTCCAATGGTAATGCTAAACAGTTCAACTGCAAACATTACTATAAACGTGTAAACATTGACAAGTGTTGATGATGAAAACATCATTTGAGGAGACCACCAATGGTGGTTGAGTTATCCGCCACTCCTCCTATAAGAGGCTGCCAACTCTTAAAACTAACTTAAGCAATCAATTACTCTTAATGAGTAAATTTGATCTATCATGCTTTTAACATCTAAGGCATTCCTCAATAGATGCCTATGGCTGCTCAACTTATAATCATACTAATATATCATGAGGTATTTCCTCATTTGAGTCATATATATATATATATATATATATATATATATATATATATATATATATATATATATATGATTAAATCAAATATTATTTACATATCATTATCTCTATTTGATTTTATGATTTAATCAATAAGAGAATAATACTAAAACAAAAGTTACGGATAATGTGATTGAGTTGAGCTAGTCTCCTCATCATGATCCGTCAACAAAGCACATCATCTTAACTCGACGATAAAGTCTTAATGTTAAGAATTGGTTAAAACACTTCAAGTGACTTAGTAATAATATGACAACCTTTTTACGAGAATAACGTCGTAATATTTACATTAAACATAAATAGTTGTAAAGCAAACTTAACGACATTGTTAACATTATTAATGACTAAGACAACTTAATACAACTTAGAAAGATTCTAAAATAATATCAACTACATGTTGATTAGCTTCAAAAGTGAACTGACAAGACAAGGCTTACCTCTTACAACACATTGGTTCACATTTTCGTTAAACACTTATAACTCGGTTTGGCAAATAAACCACTCGTATCTCGAGGTCTATATCTCTTTCCTAGAAAGATACTCTCTCTCTTCTCTGAGAGTCATCTGGTAACTTGAAATCCTATTTTACTTGTCACCAAACAATATGTGATCAGTGCATCATTATTCAATTAATTCAACTGATAAATCAAATCTCATAATACAAATATTAAATTGATAATAACATAATCATTCCCATGATTTCAATAAATGACATTCAATAAAAACCATGTTTTTCCCTTGTCATTAACCTAAACATCAAAACAAATTTACTTATGTCCAAGTAAAAAGTAAACATAACGTAAGACAAAAATTGGAGATGTAACATTGGGGGTACTTAATTCAAGTTCTTCAAATGCTTTAAGTATGTATAGATTTTCAATGTCTGAAGCGCTATATGTATTATCTATTTCTCCCTCTATTTCTTTATCTATCTATCCTCCCTCTCTCCCTCTTTAAAGCCTTTTCAAAAAGTCCATTTTGTGCATATCCTACAATCATGGAATTCCATGAGACCACATTTCTTTGAGGTGTTCTATCAAACAAAATTCCTATATCCTTGATGTTTTGAAGGATATCCATACTCTATTCCAAAAATCTCATTTTGACAGGGAGGATACTGGCAAAGTTTGAGGAGTTTTACTTTACAATAGCCAATTGCATTTGCTTGAAAGTTTCTAAATCATTTTCAACAAATCCATTTTGTGCATATCCTACAATCATGGAATTTCCATGAGACCACATTTCTTTGAGGCATTATGTCATGTGCCTTGTCTATGCTTCCACATTTTTCACTCATATCTCCTAGGGTAGTTGCAACTACAACATCTGACAAAATTCCCATATCCTTCATGCTTTGATGGATGGCCATACCATATTCCAAAGATCCCATTTTGGCACAGGTTGGAAGGATGCTAGAAAAGGTTGTGGAATTTGACTTTACACCCACCAATTGCATTTTCTTGAAAGTTTTTAAAGCCTTTTCAAAAAATCCATTTTGTTGATATCTTGTAATCATTATATTCAATGAGATCACATCTCTTTGAGGCATTCTTCCGAATAGGTCATGTGCCTTTTCTATGCTTCCAAATTTTGCATTCATGTCTCTTAGGGAAGTTGCAACTATAACATCTGACAAAATTTGCAAACGCTTGATGTTTTGATGGATGTCCATACCCTATTCCAAAGATCTTATTTTGGCACAAGTAGGGAGGGTGCTGGAAAAGCTTGAGGAATTTGGCTTTACACCCTCCAATTGCATTTACATGAAAGTTTCTAAAGCTTTTTCAACAAATCCATGTTGTGCATATCCTACAATCATTGCATTCCATGAGACTACAAGCCATGGAGGTATGCTTAGTATGTTGAAGCTATTTGCATGTATGCTTAGTATGCTTAGGATTTAGGAAGAAATAGTAACACCATGATAAAATGAGCATGAGTATCTATAGACAGAGAGAGAGGTGGAGATTGAGAGATATAGAGAGAGGGATTCTTCAATCTTCACAAAATACAACTCCCTTGTATGTAGGAGAGAGATAGTCTATTTTCATGGAAGAATGATAAGTGTAACTCCCACTATTGGCCTACCAATTAAAACTCTCTTACTTAATGCCATTCAACATTATTTTAAGTATCCCAAAGAATAATACTTAAGTAATCTCTCAACCACATACATGGGCATCCAAGTACCCATTCATGAGATATTAAAGACACATAGAAAATGCATACAATTGTAAGGCTATATTACGTAATCCTAATAGTAAATAGAGGAGGCCATTGCCTTAGACCTATAAAAAGTGTTACAAACAAATATGTAGATATGTAATCCTATTTTGATTCCATGTGATTGTATCATGTTAAAATTACCTTCAAATGATTCCTTCAAATACATGTCCTAGACACATAATTGAAAGAATTTTAAGATACATTGCCACTTATAAAAATAAAAATGTGTTGCAAAACAAGAGAAGAAAAGTTGTAGGATATTTAGTTTTTTGTTCTACATTAGCATACATTATCTTTCCACTTAGAAAAATCATCCTAACTAGTATGAATGTAAATTTGAATTTTGAAATTTTTATATTAATTTTTTGTAAGTAACCAAATTAGGTTGATGGTGTTGCAAGACATAATTTTTTTATCAAAAGTTTATAAGAAAAAGATAGATAAATCATAAATTACAATGGACTTGTTTACATCTCTAGAATGGAGGTTAAATAAAGGATTTTTAAGGTGAACATTGAGACAAAGAGTTATGTTGATAACTCTTAAGAATGTAGACTCTATGTTGGGTTATCTCTCTAATGAATAGAGCTACATGTAATGCCCTCCAATCACAAGAAGTAAAATAGGACACAAACCCTAGATTTTCTTTTAAAATTGCCAATGTTGGCACTAAGAGCGAACTAAGTGCCTTAAATTAAATTTTTTTTATAAAAAGAGCAATAAATATGGTCTCTTTTACATAAAGTAAATGGAAATTAGAATGAATGAGTTGGAGTGTCCTCATTAGAAAACCCCAAAAGGAACAATGAACAATAGTCCTCATTAATTAAATTAAATACACGGGTAAGTTAATAAAGTAAACTAAGTTAAATAAACTCTTTTTAAAAAAAAACAAACAAACACAACACATACAAACACTTGTAAAGTAAAATGAAATTATTATTGAATAAATAAAATAACTCTTAAGTAAAAGAAATAATTCTTAAGTAAATTAAATCATTTGTAAAATAAAATAAAATTACTCTTAAGTAAAATAATAATAATTCTTAGGTAATTAAAATAACATATGTTGCTGCACAATAATAAAGTATTCTTGTCTTTTAACTATAATCCTAAAAATTAACAAGAATCATATTGCAAGAATGATATTTGTTTATTTAAGAGTTATCAATACACTCATTTCTAATTTACTAATATATCATATGCTAATTATTTGCTGATTATTTATTTTCAGTATTTTTCCTACTTATATAATAGTTAATGGACTAAGCAATTATTACCTTAGAGGGGAAATATAATCTAATAAATACAAGATCAATATTTTATTTTTAATTCTCGGTAATTATCAAGTGAGAAGAATATCAATATTGGGTGGAATACACTGGCCATGAATATTAAATAGTTGCTTATGTCTAAATCTAAATCACTTAAACATAATTAAGACAAAGAAGATGTCTCCATTCTTCACTCATAAAGTGCTATACAAATTCATATTGTGTGCAAAGGAGACATACGATGTCTCCATTCAGCAATAATAAGGTTTTACATATATTTATATTATGTAAGAACGGATGAGACAACAAACTTTATCCAATGTTTGATTTTCTATGTGAAGTTGTAAGTTTGGATCCCAAGTACACTGAGGATGGTTTATAGCAGTGGTCTTTTGACACTGATGATTATATGCATAAGCATAAAATGTATTTTAGATAGAGAAAAATTCAACAAATAACATCAAGAATGTTCTACCTGAGAACCCAAAAGGGACACTAACAATAATTGTCATTATCTAAATCAAGGCACTGGTGATGATTAGAGTAGACTAAGTTATAAAATTTTTTAACCCTCTCCTTGATTGATTACTTAAGAAGGAGATGTAAAAATTGAGTGCTAAATAACATAAAAGCAAGACTAGAACAATAGCTACTAGTGGATGCACAAATGAATAAGTAATTTAATTTTACTATCATCAGTTAAATAATAATTCTTTTTTTTTATTGCCCAAGGCAGTTGATTTAACCTTTTTATTTTAATGAACTCTTTCCCCATTCTTTTTGTCACCCCGAGGTCGGTGGAAGCTCGGTCTTAGATGCATTGTTAGTTTAGAGAAAGGAAAAAAAATAAAATATAAAACACAAAGTTCTTTTTTAAAAAAGTTAAAGTAAAAAGGAGATAATAGGAGAAACGAAGCTCACACGTTGCACTCAGCCCTAAAAGAAAGATGCCCTACTTTTGCCCTAACTTGAACGCACGTATTTTTTTTTCCTCTTTTGTGTCTTCCCAGCCGACCAGGAAAACATCCACCAAGAAAACTCCCAGCGGCGGCCATGGCAGGAAGAGCATTTGGCAAGGTATTACCTCAATCTGCCTTTTGAGAAAATAGTGATACAAGGGCGCAGGTGATATGCTCATCTTTTTGTTTTGTATGTTTGTTATTTTTTTTAAAGGTGTTTTCAGATAACCCTAGAAGGTAGTCTATATCCTTGCAGCGAGGCATTCATCTGGAGGCCTAAATATCACCCCAAAAACTTCAACTATTGTGGAGTCCCTGAACATCTCTATTGATTGCAATGTTTGGTGTTCTCGTCAAAGAATATGCAACACCCCTTTTTATCCTTAGAGGGCTGCTGTTAAACAGGATGGGGAAAGTGAGAGGAAACCGCTCCCTTATAGAGCCGCGCCCTCTCTAGATGCCTACAGAGGATTTAATCTTCTTCTCTCTCCCCCCTTTTTTTTTTTTAATATCTTCAGATGGTAAAGGAAATCTAAATGTGCTCTGGTGGTACTTTTTTTTGGTTGTGATATGCTCTAAGTTGGTGCAGCAAATGGTGTATTTTTAGGGGTACTAGAATAAAATAAAGTCTAGCAATCTTCCTGTATAATTACAGACCAATATTCAGGTGACTACATTATGAATATTATCGTACGCTTGGAGTCCATTGTTTTAATTAATAATATTGGATTCCTCTCAGGTTAAATTACTCTTCTGCAAGAAAATAATACTGTGAACCTAAAAATTAGATTTTCTTATAAAGCCATTATACGACAGATAATGGATAGAGCTGGTTATTGTTGTATTGTGGAGATTTTCCTTTGTTATCTAAGGAAGGTTGCAGAGTTTTTCCCTACCCAAAAATTGTCTATAAATCTCCCAGAGGAAATATTGTGCAAGATACATCTAGTTCTGTTAAGAAAATATATTCTATGCCTAAGAAGTGGTCTCAGATTTTGCAGCACTGAGCTTTCCTTTACATATGTTTTTCACAAATACAATCATAGCCAAAGTTGTTGTAGCATAAGAAAGGACAGCGAATGCACAAATTTTTCATTTTCCTTTCCTCTTATTTTATTTATTTATTTATTGTTCCTAAGAATTATTTTCCAGCAATACTATATATATTTTTATGCATAAACATAGAAGTCTTAATAACACAAATTGATTCCTTTTTTATGAAACCACAGTAGCATGGTTGCTACCTAAAATAATGTCTTTACCCTGTTTCTAAAACATAATATATGGCTCGAATGTCAGCCCTCCCTCAACATAGGACATTTGATTTAAATTCTTTTTTCTGAAAAGTATAAGTCTTTATTTCTTCATAGCCTCTTTATTGGCATGAAATCCAACCTGTATTCCTTCACTCCACCTAGTAGGAACCTGCATCAGGCAAAAGGAAAAGAAACCTTTTGTACAACCAATGGAGGCTCTCCTCCCAGCCTAGGGCAGTAGCTGCCCACCCCTAAGCTACCCACCCCTAAGCTAGGGGAAAACACAGGGAGACCCAGGTAAAACTGCACACACATTTACTTGACCCACAAAGACACCACACACAAAACCGCACACACATTTACTTGACCCATAGAGACACATAGCCAGACTCCCTAGGACAACTAAGTACATAAGTTTATAGCCCTCACAGGTTGGTAACACACAGACCACAAGAAAGTTTCTGTAGAAACCTTCACAAGGGGAAAAGAAGGGACGTAAGCCTGTAGGAAAACTTGACTATAATTATTGCAGAAAATTACTTCACATGGGTACTCATACCCTTCTTAAACACCTGCAGGGTAGTCTTACCCAAATTTTCTCCTACAGATACATCACATTCTCTACCCCACACCAAGATTGTTACAGCAGAAAATAACACTTTCTGTACCCCACACCAACACTATTATGGCAGAAAAATATATCTTACAACCAGTAATTACATACAATATTAACAACGTATTGACACACAACAAAATCAACTAATATAACAACATGCAACACTGCTCTAAACTTTCTGTAATTAAGTTATTTGGTTTAAAGGCACTTAGATGTTGTATATAGTAATTTACTTAATTATATTTCATCTACAGTAACAATGAAAAGTGTTGCAATTTTACTCTAATTCCTCAAGCTGATACTCAGTAGACAGGTAAAATGCTTACCTAGAGTACTCAACTAGATGCTTAGGCTGGTTAAGCTCCTCAAAATTCTTCCTCTCCTTTTCCAGCCTTCTTCCCAGTCCTTTTTTTTTCACCCAGATCCAGTTTTACTCCCTAGTCCATAGAAGTTTTTTTTTTTTTTTTCAGCACTTGATTCTCCCATGGTTATAGTAGATGGCCCCCCTTAACATCCCTCCTGAGCAAGAAGAAAAAGACCCATAAAATAATTTAGGCACTTCCCTTGGTAGACACTTGTCCTGGACCAAGACACTTGTTTCACTTCTAGCTTAAGTTTCTATCTCCCTTACACAACATTTTTAGATGACTCATCAACCCCCTGATTTTCGTCACTCTTTTTAGGGTGAAAATAAAGATTTTAAAAACTTATTATTTTTGTTAAATTTTCATCCAAAAAGGTACCTAGGCCCAAACCGTAGGTCCTTAAAGTTGAATGTTATGATTTAAGTGCCTATTTAATTATTTGTACCCTATAACAAGCTAAAAGGGAAAAATTTCTTAATCATGGATTACACAACAGCTGATCAATTACACGACAATCACTACACATGATGACACATATCATGACACAAAGGACAAAATACAATATATGACCTCACATATCACAACGTCATGACACAAAGGACAACATACAGTATTTGACCTCATATCACAACATAGGGGACCCAAGCCTCTCTGTAGGACTTGGTCAGCTTAACTGGTTACACACAATAGGGTTCCCATGTATTTTCCCCTGTTTCCACTGGCTAACAGTTACCTGCACACTCACTTCAAATGTTAGTCATTATCACAATGCCATAGCCGAAGTGAATCAATAATGAACATCAATCAATTATAATAACTCTGTGTTTCACAATGCACAATATTACACCATGAAAGATCATAATAATTCAACTTGTAATGGATTACAATCATCATTTTCACCTGTTAGTAATCATAGCCATCATATTTAAAATACCATTTTCAAATGGAATTAAAATTTATTTTATCATCACAATCTCACCATATACATCACCTTCCTTGACTCAATAATTGAATTCGTTCGCATATATCACATATAAACAAGCTAGTTTGGTTATAGTCTAGGAACAATATCAATGTAACTTCTGATTACACATTCCAAGTCATGAAAGGACCTTATGTATATAATTAGCCTTTGTTTATATTTATCAACCAAGGTTCCTCCAAATTGCATTCACCAATATAACATCACTATGTTGTAAACACAATAATAGGTCAGGGAAAAGTTCACTATGTAATCACACATCTTAATCACCACCAAATGGATAATGTATGCATATGAAGAAGGTGCATCAATAAGTAATTCATCAGGAGCCAAAGTTCTTAACCTTCATTGAGAGAGAGAAACATTTCACATCACTAGTTCTCCGCTAATACATCACTATACCTAGAGCCACAAGGAATGGATTATAGATTGGAGAGGTTTTAAGGAGTGGGTAAGGGGCCTTACACTACACATCTTTGATTTTCATAATGAATGAGATCTTCCATAGAGTAATTTTCTTTTCTAAAAAGATATTAAAACATGCCACTAATCTCATAATTCATTAGATACCAAAAAGAAAAATGCTCTACTAATTTTCATTCATTATTATAGACTCTACAAATGTACTATCTCCAAAGATAAAGTGTTGTGACTTTAGGCAAAGTTGATGAGAACATACTAATAAGTGGCCCAAAAGAAATTTCAAACCAAAACCAAGCCTAGTGTACTTGGAGGAATAATGTGTCCATTTTGTATATAGATATAGTGCTTCAATTGAGGTTGCTTTCTTGCAAAATGCTCCTGTAGTTTTACTTCATTATTGTAGAGTCTATAAATACAATATCTCTTGACAAAGTGTTCTAACTCCATGCAAATCTTGACCCAAAAGAAATAACATATCCATCTTCTATGCTGCAATTAGTGTTGCATTCTTATTGAAAATAATTCTTCTCATTTGTCCAAATTAATTTTTTTGTAGGCTTTGCTGATCTAAAATCTTAGAATGCTTTTGCTGAACATAAACATATGTGGTATATTACTAGTTATTCCAACTTAAAAAACTTAGGACTTTAAAAAACATAAATTCCAACTCGCATGAATATGATCAAGTCGAGGCTGCCACTAGTATTACAATCATTTCATTACATGCATTAGAATATCTTCAACAATTGGTAGATAATGACAAGAGGCACTTTGTTGACTTAAGATAATCCTTTTGATTTAGGACTTACATGTATTCATTAAAAAATGCAGCTTTGATTCGCTGCAGAGTGTTGAAAACAAAATTACTCATTTCTTTTGGCAATTCAGCCAGCCAATCAGTATTAACTAGTTGAAAAGTAGCTATTCGAGACGAGCCTGAGACTTCACTACCAGATCTATCCAATACACTGGTACTGCTGCTTGTTGTGTTGGCAGCTGAACCTTCTGGCAATATTGTAAATGCAGAAGGGAGAAGCACCATGGAAGAAGGATCTTCTCCTCTCATTGCATAGGCAACTGCTCCAACATCTAAGGGTGAATATCCTATTAGAGATCCAAATGCATCTGTGCAACTCTCCTTTAGTATGAAGGCCTCTGTATTGGATGCCTACAAATTATAATTGAAATCATATGTTAAACACCATAAAATACATGAACTAGATGATTGCAACAATGGTTCAGATACTTACTGTCACATGATAAAGAGAAATGCAATTCCTAAAGTGTGGACCAGTTGCAATGTGTTTGATTTCTTGTATGGACTCTCTTTCCAAGGACACTTCCCACTTCACCAAAGAAATAAAACTCTAAGTATTTGAATAAGAAGAGTAAACTAGAATAACAGGCAACATATAAATTACAGGAAAAATGTGTGGCCAATGTACACGTATAACCTTAGATCTCATTCGTTCATCTCTTAGAGAATCAAATAATATTTGTGGAGAGATAGGAAGCCATAGTGAAGTTGGAGCACATATGATTAGCCCGTTGTATATGTTGCTCATTCTTGTAGTGATTATAACACTATCATAGAATTGACTTGCAGTTGACTAGAACTTTGATGCACTTATATCTTGATAGAAGTAACTGATCATTCTTTGGGCTATTTTCATAATATTTCTTCCTTCATCTGCACAAGGCTATACATTAATTTCGTTTACTATTGTAGAAAAATTAACAGCTCCTAAAATTAAGAAGTTGCTTCTACTCTATTATAATGGACACTCACCTTTAAGTTCACTGAAATTGAACATAAACAATCACTGACATTGCCTGTCAAGTGCAACCAACCATCTTTGTGCACTGAAGGCCATATCAATGCCTCCTCCTTGGGTCTAACTGTGCTCCACCCATGTTAGCTACCACAAAATCGTATAAGAAGATTGACTTAGTAGTGAAATACATCCAAATAAAGGTAAGAAATTTTTGAGGTCGGCAAAAGAGTAGACACCAATCTAGGGATTTTGTACTCCAAACTAAATAGTAACCTTTTACCACTCTTCTACACCCACAAGTACCATAAACTCTGGAGAGGAAGGATCTATAAAGGAAAATAGAGAGAAAAGATAACATAGCCATTTTAGATTTGTTGTGTAAACGTTGGACTATCCATTCTAAAGTTGTTGAATAATACAACCTAATGGACGTTTAGAATGGAGGGTGGAATTGTGCTAATAGAAATCTACAACAGCCCACACTCCCTCACTCAGCTGGTGGCAATACTGAAAGAAAATAATCTCTTACGACACGCAAAGGAGAGGGAAGTTTAAACTCAGCATGCATCTGCTAAACCAAAACCCAAACAAAAATGGAACAAAAAAATGTTTGAGATCTCTTGTTTCAAATAAACTCATAAAACCCTAGTTCTACATGGATGTATACATACCAGTTGAAGTAATCTACGTCTGTCAGGTGGTGAAAGCACTGACGATATGATCTGGAGCATCTTGGCTATTGTAACTATGCAGGGAAACATCTTCATCCATTTGTTCTATTAAGACAATAGACACTCTTATAATTATTATTTCTCAATGACATAGGTGTTAAAATAAGAAAATCATATTTGTCTTTGTTTGTTGGGAATGTTTCCCAAACATTTTTCTGCATTTCCTTTTTTGTTTGGGAAAATTTCCCATCTTAGTTTTTAGTTTACTTTTTAGTATGTTTTATGTATATATTTCAATTTCCTTTCAATAAAGTTTGTTGAAGACATTTTGCAGCAAGCATATCAAATTTCTTCTCTATCTCTCTTGTTTTAAGTTATATATAAATTTTTCTAGTTTATTTGCTGTGTACAAGCATTTGTTTTTTAGTTTAATCTTTTCTAACATATGGTATCAAAGTTAGGTTCAAAATGACAACAAATGTTAACAGTACACAGCTACAAATTCCTAAATTTAATGGAAAAAATTATGATTTTTGGAGTTTTCAGATGAAGATTTTGTTCAGGTCACAGGAGCTATGGGATCTTGTGGAGAATGGGTATTTAGAACCAGCAGATGTAGAAGCAATAGTAGCCCTCACATAAAATGAAAGGGATTTACTATGAGATAATCGAAAAAAAGATTAGAAAGCATTATTGTTCATAGTGCAGGGTCTTGATGAAACTCTCCTTCCAAGAGTTACAGCCACTTTGAAGTCCAAAGAAGCCTAGGATCTCCTTGCACAATCATTTCAAGGTACAGAAAAAGTAAGAATAGTTCCCCTTCAAATGCTTAGAAAAGATTTTGAAATTTTACAAATGTCAAATTCAGAAAGTTTAGGAGATTTCTTTACTCATACAATGGGTATAGTTAATCAGATGAAATCAAATGGTGAGGTTGTGACTAATCAGAAAATTGTTGAAAAAATTCTAAGAAGTTTGCCTGAAAAATATGATCCTGTAGTTATAGCTATTGAAGAATCAAAAGATCTAACATCTTTATCTGTAGATGAGCTTATGGGTTCATTGTACACACATGAGCATAGAATAAATAAATCAACAAAGGAGCCACTTGAGGAAGCTTTAAAGAGCAAGGTATCCTTGAAAGAAAAAGAAACAACACCAGAATCATCTTTAGCACAAAGAGGAAGAGGTAGAAATTCAAGAGGAAGAGGAGGACGTTTTCAACAAAGAGGCAGAGGTCAAAGAGGTAATAGAAGTGATGAAGAAAATTGTAGTTACACTCAAGCAAGAGGTAGAGGCATAGCAAATTTTTAGCAAAGAGGTAGAGGTTTTCAGAGGTATTATAAATCATCTATTCAATGTTATTACTGTCAAAAATATGGCCATTTTGCAGTTGAATGTAGGAAAAAGATTGCAGATGAAAGTAAACAAGAAGCCCAATATGCAAATGAAGGTGAAGGGCAGGAAGGATATGTCTTGCTAACATGCAGCACAAAGGAGGAAGTAAATGATGACAAATGTTATGTTGACAATGGATGCAGTAATCATATGACAGGACACAAATATATGACAGGACACAAATAGATATTTCAGAATTTGGATGAGTCCATCAAATCTGAAGTCAAGATGGGAAATAATACAATTGTACCGGTCATGGGGAAAGGGAGGATCTTAATCAAAACAAGACAAGGTGAGAAAAAATATATTGGTGATGTGTTTTATGTACCAGGCTTAAAGCATAACTTGTTAAGTGTTGGTCAACTTGTGCAAAAAGGCCACACTGTCAAATTTGAAAATGGTTCATGCATTATTGTTGATCGTAAAAACAAGCTGATAACCAAAATACCCATGACTGCTAATAAGGTATTTTCCCTTAGTATCAGAAACAATATGCATTTAAGTTTCAGTGCTCTTGTAAAAGACACATAGTGGTTATGGCATGTTAGGTTTGGTCATTTGAATTTTGGTGGACTAAATCTTTTGCATAAAAAGAACATGGTAACAGGTTTACCATTTATCCAAAGACCAGATGAAGAATGTGAAGGTTGTATTGTTGCAAAGCACCATAGAGAATCCTTTCCAGTAAGGGATTCTTGGAGAGCTTTAGAGCCATTAGAGCTAGTTCACTCAGATCTATGTGGACCAATTGAGGTTGCTTCATTATCTAGTATGAAATATTTTTTGACATTTATTGACGACTATAGTAGGAAACTCTGGGTATACCCTTTGAAAAATAAATCTGATTTTCTTATTTTAACATCCTCCCTAAAATCTGATTTGTGGGACAGCTTCTCATCCCTAAAAGATTCTTTAGTCCATTGAAATCTTCTTCTTTCAAAGGTTTTGTCAAAATGTCAGCAACCTGATCTTTGGACCTGCAATAATAAAGTTTGATTTCATTTCATTAGAGAGCTGGTTAAAAATAATGAAATCAAACTTTATTATTGCAGGTCCAAAGATCAGGCTGCTGACATTTTGACAAAACCTTTGAAAGAAGAAGATTTCAATGGACTGAAGAATCTTTTAGGGATGAGAAGCTGTCCCACAAATCAGATTTTAGAGAGGATGTTAAAATAAGAAAATCATATTTGTCTTTGTTTGTTGGGAATGTTTCCCAAACATTTTTTTTGCATTTCCTTTTTTGTTTGGGAAAGTTTCCCATCTTAGTTTTTAGTTTACTTTTTAGTATGTTTTATGCATATATTTCAGTTTCCTTTCAATAAAGTTTGTTGAAGATATTTTGCAGCAAGCATATCAAATTTCTTCTCTATCTCTCTTGTTTTAAGTTATATATAAATTTTTTTGGTTTATTTGCTGTGGCATTTGTTTTTTAGTTTAATCTTTTCTAACAATAGGTCTGTAGATTATTTCAAATAATAATAACTCAAATCTATCTTTGAAAGCCAGATGATAACAATAATATAAAATATTAGACAGCTAAAACAATAAAACCAAATCATTAGGGTTGCCCCATTTTTTTCTCCTATCAATCGGCTCTCAACCAGTACCTAACTATCTTTAAAGAAAATGGTGAATAAGAAAGGCGTCATAATGCATACCACGTCCATGAAGGCTTCGACCAGTTCGACTCCCGCCATTTTAACAGTGGCGGCTTCTGTGTTAAACTTGTCCTTGTGTTTCAGGTCCATGGCAAAAGGAGATGATCTGTCTGTTAAGCTGAAAAGATCTTTTGTGGGCATCGTGGAGCAAAGATTCGCGTCCATGGGTGCCATTTGAATGACTTCTTCGACAGCATGCATGGCAGCTTCTAATCCCCAGGTTTTGTTCATCGCCTCCAACTCCTCCACTGATCTTCCAGTAGCTCGCGAAACAATGGCTGAAACCCTCTTGATCTCCATCAACAAAAATTCTCTATTAGGGTTTAGAAAACAAAACAAAAAATAACAACTTTCGTACATAAAATCCCTAATGACAATCGTACCTCCTCCTTTAACCTAGAGTTCTCCGAAGTTAGAGTTTGGTTTTCAAATCTAAGCATTTGGTTATCTGCACGAAGGTTGGCAACTTCTGAACGTTCCTTGAGAACCTACACAGCAATAGATACAAACCTGCTTAAACTACAAACCGGCCATTGCAGTCAGACACCCAAAAAAAATGAAATAAATAGAAACAAGATCTAACCTTCATCTGGGAACGCCGATTTTGGAACCAATGTAGGACCTTGATGGGCGGAAGACCCAATTTGGTGCTAAGCTCCTGCCTCTCCTTATTTTTTGGGTGCGGGCACACCTTGAACATCCTGTATATCGAGGAGAAAACAACATTAGCAGCCAACCCGACAATCAACATGGATATCATTACTTGTAAAGAGTTGCAGAAAAATAGTTAATGCTTACTCCTCCATCTCTTGAATTTGTGCACCAGTAAGGCGCTGCGGCCTTCCTGACCTCATGGGTTGCTGCTCGTTGGTAACCTGGCTCTTGTGGTCTTCCATGAAATTCGATTATTTTTCTCACAACTGGATTACAAGGAAATACTTCTCGCCTCCCTTCACTTATAGCTGTTCCTACCATTCATTTTATAGCCTTCAATGCCATCATTGTACATCATCTCAGAAGCATTATTTTAAGTTGGCATGACTATTGTGATTATCATTATTAATTATTGAAGCATCTCATTTATATGTAGAGAAAACTTAGTAAAGGAATGTAAGATACTCGAATTTTTTGTCCAGGCATTTAAAAAGAAATTTGAAGTCGGACAGATTAATTTGATACTAGATGTTATTGCATCGTGACCATAATAGCTTTCAAAAATCACACTTTCAAAAAAAAATTAATTCTACCTTACACGCATGCTTTAGTGCAATTCTCAAGAAATATTCCCTTCCTATAAATATGGCTATAATAAATCTCAAAAATAAAATTAGGTTGTCACCTACTCTGACCATGATAGCCCCCAAAAATCATAAGTTGCTGAAAAGAAAATTTAACTCTACCCAAAAGATATGCTTTAGTGTAATTCTCAAAAAATATTTTCTTCCTATAAATATGGATATAATAAATCTCAAAAATAAAATTAGGTTATCACCTACTAGACCATGATAGCCCCCAAAAATCACAATTTACCAAAAAGAAAATTTAATTCTAGGCTAAAGACACGCTTTAGTACAATTTTCAAGAAATATTTCCTTCCTATAAATATGGCTATAATAAATCTCAAGAAAAAAGTTTCATGGACTATCTTAGGAGTACAACTACAAAAAAATAAAGGTAATTCTTACCATATCTATAAAATGGCATACCTATATTTAAAAAAATCTATGTAAAGATGTGGAGAGATGACATTCTCAAGGCACCTTGAGAATGATAACTCTCAGGATATGTATGTATGTGTGTGTGTATATATATATATATATATATATATATATATATATATATGCCTAGACACCCAAAATTGACCATGTCTTAACAACACGTCCAACTCCACATTCAACATCTTCCACCCTAGGAGTACCCTTAACATTCCCCCTTCCATTAGTCAATTAATTAAATAAATTATTTATTATTTAGTTAATAATTTATTTAGTTAATCAAAATTATCCCTTTCACCAAATAAACTATACTTATTTATTTAAATAATTTAAATTCTTTTCCCTCTTCATGAAATTAATTAATTAAATTATATTTATTTAATTAATTCTAAAGTCTGGCATCATATCTCATTAATTAATTAAATAATTTCATTATTTGATTAATTAAGATAAAAATACTAGTTTCCATTTTCATATTCCACTTGTCATGATTAGGTCCACCCTCATCCACTTGCCACAAATAATAAATTAAAAAATAAAAAAAGAGTCACATGTCTAGTTAAAGTTAGTTATCTACATTCACTGAACCTGACACTTGCACAAAACTCAAACTAACTTTACATCTCCAACACTCATTTCCATACTACATCTTTTAATCCTAGCCATTCACATAAGGTTAAGCCCTAGAAGCCTCTATCCTTTCCATGTCTCACTCAATCCTATCCATCCATTTATCTTTAATCATAGTCATTCACATAAGGATAACTGCTAGAAGCCTCTATCCTTGCCCTAATTCCTCACTCAATCCTATCCATCCATTTATATTTAATCTCAACTATTCATATAAGGATATGGCCTAGAATCCTCCATTTTTCCCCTAATGTTGTCTCATTCAATCCTAGCCATCCATCTCTAATCAAATCTTATCCATCTATGATATCATCCAAAAATCTATAAATCAATCCTCAATCAAGCCATAAAAATCAAGAGCTTTTAAGGTAATGTTATGCTATTAAAGTGAGCAACCAACAAACAAGCTTATCATCAAGCAATCATTGAAGCACAACCACCATTTACATGGTGCAACAAGAGTTAGTTTGGTAATATTTTCTTATGTTTTGATTTGGTTTTACTAACCCTTCTCTCAACCTAAGGTGATTTTGAGCATGAAATAGGAGTTTTCATCTTATGAATTGTTTCTAATTTTTGTTTCATATTTTAGCACACAATATTTATATATATATAGATACATACATATGTGTATATATGTATATATACGTGTGTGTATGTGTATATGTATATGTATATGTATATGTATATGCATGCATCTTTACATATATACATATGCATACATACAAACATATATACATACATACATACATGAGACTACATAAGAGTTTGATTTATAGACACTTGGAGGTTGAATTATTTGGTATCCTTGTTTCTCTACCTAAACTTATTGATACACATTTTTTGGAAACCAAATTATTTTCTATCCTAACCTATTCACTTGGATTGTTATGAGTTTATTGATATCTTTGAAAATTGTAGAGTAAAATCACATCATCTAAAAAATATATCTAAGCTAATAAATTGAATAAGAGTAACAACATTTCAATTACCCTAGATAAAAGAGATGAGTTTAGATAGGAACAAAAAATATTTTTAAATTGACAAAGATAGAAAGATGCTCCCAACTCTCTATGTGAAGGGGAATATTTTGTTGAAATGAGAAAAGGAATTCTTTTGTGTCCTTCTATCTATTATGTGGAAAATGGGATCTAAGCTAATTAATACTCTTAACCTAAGTCAATCCTTCTCCACATAGCATTGGATCACAAGACTTTGAAGACTTGGTGCTTGGCTATCATCCACAAGGGAGAGCTAAGTTGTTTAGGGCTCTATTCCTTTGTTGTAAAGGGAGGATTAATCACTAATGAATTGATATGAAGAAATGTAATACAAAACCCTAATTGATAGATCTGACAAAAATATACAAATAACTGTTACAGAGATGAAAAATGGATGCAAAACAAAGAAACAAAGGTTAGCAAAACCTATGATAGAAAGTAGAAGCACATCTGAGAGGACCTGGGAGCTAGGGTGACGTTGTCTTAGGGTTTTTGGGCTGATTTTCTTCTGACAAATGATCCATGTACCCATTCTTCAATTCCTTTTGTTGCTCTATAAGAAACTTCTAGATGTGATCTGCACATACACAAAGTGAGGAAAAATGGTTTTGGCTATATAGGAGTTTTCCTTAGTCAAACCCTTGTTTTAGTATTCCTACCTCACAGATAGTCAGATTAGAGAAGATCAAATAGTGTATGATCCTAACCTTCTGTGCATATAAGATTGTAAATGAGTAGAAAACCAAAGGATTGATCAAAAAACCCTAACCCTATATGACTCAAGCATATAGAATGATCAATTCAAGAGAAGTGTCTCACTCAAGGAAACACTAACCTTCAACTCAAGGAAGGTGGATAAATCTAAAATCTATAGAATAAGAAGATGTTGCAACCATATCCAATCGCAATGATGTAGCTACTCAAGACAAACTCAAGTTGGTGGTTCTAACCCTTCATGCAAGAAGGAACAAGATAACTCAAGATCTTGTCTCCAAATCCACCATAATCCTTACCAAGAGTGTGTAGATCAATATTCCAACAACAAATAAACCTGTAATAATTTTTTAGTCTATTATAATATTGAGATAGAAAATAGTTCTCTAGATTCTTTAAAGTGTTTTCAAGGTCCTATTTAAATATGAATCTCAAGGAGGGAAAATCTTCAAATATTAGAGGCCAACAGAGCATAGGATAAAAATATCAAGATTGAGGTCACATCACACAAGACAAAGCTGATACCATTAGAGGATTTAAAACTCTATAAGATATGGGAGGACACTAGCATTTGGGCATTAGGGTCCTAGATAAATCACTCTGGTAATTCAATATAACTAGGATCTTAACACTGCCCTATGTTAATGGTAATAGTTTAGTAAAGTTTAGGAAGATTTAGGAGGGTCTAGGAAAGTTTAGGAAAGTGGGGCACTTCTCTCATGTCAAGGGTAAGGCCAAGGCTAGAAAGTGGTCCAAAAAATGGACTCATGAAATAGACACCAAGGCAGGTACTAAACAGAATGTGAAATTGTGCTTGCGCTGACAGAGAGCACAATTTATGATGGTACATTTAGCCCCTAATTTAGCGGTCATATGACGTTGTTCATAAGAAAGCTAAAGTACAGGAAATAAAATAAGCATGTAAAGGATATCCAAAAGGATACTATAGAGGACATAGAATGCTATCAATTTAGAGAATGGAGCCCCCAATCATGAACCTACAAAGCCATAGTGTTAGGGATTGCATCAAGCAAAACACTTTGTTAAGGAAAGCGAAAACCATCCTGTAGACAAAAAGATGTATTAGTCTGGAAAAATTTCTAAGAGGAATGAGAGTGTGATCTAGAGTGAGACTCATGGGTAGATATATGCCCCTTATTTTTGCTTTCTTATATGGAGGTAGAAACAGGGTGATGCTATCTCTACTACAAGTTTTTAGGGTTTTGGTGAATATTCCTTAATTAGGGTCATTTGATAAAATAATACTAAGATGAAAGGAATATGATGAGAAAGAGGGTAGAACTAGGATTCCATTGCAACAAATGGTATGAAAGTTAAAGTTTTCTAGCCCAATTTGTGAAGGTTTGAATGAAGAATATTTGAATAGAATTGTAGGATGTTATGGTGTTTTTCTATAAATAGTACATAGGTTTTCATGACTTACCATCTCATTTGTCTTTTACATTTTAAAATATTTTGGAGGATTGAGAGTGATCATGAGAGTGATGATGCCATGCAGATGACATTATCAATATCCCAAGTTGGATGAGCTAAGGGATCACATAGCATAGGGCGTATAGGCATGCTAAGTGAGCCCAAGATTTTGATTCATGCTTATAATTTTTTTTATTTATATGTCAATTTGAAGGATTATGTGCCAAACTAGGTCCTGAGGGGTCCTAGTTTCCTCCTAGAGCACCAGATTCCTACCAGGGTGCTAGGGTCCTCATAGAGGTTGGTCACCTTAGAGATGTTGGATTATGGTGGGTGTACATGATACCCATTGTTAGATATCACGATATGATGTTGATGGCACTCATGGAGCTATGGGATGCATACACCTCTACCTTCCATCTTCTAATGAGAGAGATGACAGTCACACTAGAGGATGTGTACCAAATCCTATGGTTACTTGTGAGATTCAAGACCATGAGTATTGATAATTATCAATTGGAGGAGAACATTCAAGCAATCTAGATGTATTGTATCAACCACATTATACCCTTGAGCACCACAGGGTGGATTCATATATCTTGGTTAGAGTAGAGTGTTGTAGTCACATTAATTGTACATTGCATCTTGATCACTACCATCATACTCGTGGTTACACAAGATGGACATGGCAGTCACCTTCAAGTAGACCCTGTACATACTATTAGAGTGATGGATGAGTATCTAGGAGAGTATACTCCTGGGAATGGAATATGTTAGCTCACTTATACCATGATTTAGGCAATACGTGCATCATGAGGCCCATAGCTCAATGACTTGTACACTTCTCCAAGTGTGGACATTCGAGCATATCACATGCATGAGGTCAATGGGGTTCCTAATAGAGCTTATCTAGACATGTCAATGAGCACATGTGTATGCATTGAGGAGGGAGTGGAGGTGTGGTGATTTATTGTATTAGAGAGTGAGAGTTGATAGATTGGAGAGTGATGATATCATGTCGAGACCATATAGAGGTTGTAGAGCATGGATGGGTGAGATTCGATAGCTATTGAGGATGTAACATGATCGCCTTCTAGCTAGTCACTTTGATTGCAACTTCGTCCCTTTATACTATGATTGAGTGATGAGGAAGTTCATACATGTGTAAAGAGTTCCTGCTACTTAACTAACCCATGTATGCTCGACTCATAGTGTAGTGAGGCCTAGAGATGAGGCTTGACCCACTGGTATTGATGTTGCATTGAGTGATCTAGATGATGAGGGACAGGATGGAGTGCCCATGTCTAACATCGATAATGTGGGTCTGAGGCTAACATACACAACTTGGTGGAGCACTTTTCATCTTGCTCCTATATTTCTATTAGACTTTTTATCCTTCTCAAAGGTATGAGTTAGGAAAGGAGGAGAGGGATAGAGAGAGATGATGATTGGGGTGACATTGATGAGGAAGAGGAGCATCATCTAGTGTCAACAGTAGGAGGGAGATGGTGTCAGGGAGAGCAGGATGATGATGTCACTGAGAGGAGAGCTAGGGCTTGACCTCATGCATCATGGTCACTACCTACTGCATGTGGAGTGCGGAGTTGACATGAGCATGGGGAGTCGAGTAGTGCTAGTTCTATGGTACCTCCAATAATGCTAATGACTAGAGACTTAGTAGCCATTGGCGTTTTAGTCGACTATGACTAGAAAGTCAACGATCTAGATGAGAGAGTTACATGATGTTATGATTTCAGATTAAGTAGAATAGTAGATGTTGATATTGAATTATTTTGATAAACATAATGAGATATTTTATACAAACTTTGTTTCTATCTTGCAGTTGGTACATGAGCATGGCCTAACTGACTCCATTGAGTCATAGCAGAGGTGGTGCCTACCATGCATACTTAGTAGATAGTATGGACTAGTTATAGGCCACAATAGACTACAGGATGACATGTAGATGTATTTGATCTTGTTGTACAACTAAGAGTGTCTTACAAGAAGGCCATTCGGAGAGTGTCAAGTGTTGATGTACCATGAGAGTCCTTTGAGATAGAGTGAGACCAAGCCATCCAAAGGGCATCAAGTGTCGAGGTGGCACGAGATACCTTCGAGATAGAACTAGGTTAGACTCTAGTGGAGGTTCATTCATCTATGGTAGGACCAACACCAGTGATGGACCATCTGCTTGTGTGAGAGCTATGAACTGAGAGAGATCGACTGTAGTAGTTGTATTCAAATACATAGGTGGAGGCAACAGAGCTCAGAGAGCATGTCTAGGGCCTGTAAACATAGAGTGCATTTAGGAGTCACTCATAGTCTATAGAATCATACAAACATCCATGTATCACGCAACCACATCTGTGTCTCAAGCACTCAAGTAACCATGGTCCTATAGATTGATGAAACTTGTTGTTGATCTATGATTGTGACACACCACATTTTGTTTTAGTGGTGACCATGTATTAAACATTTTTTTTTTGTGTGTATATATACATATTTACATACACACACAGATATATATATATATATATATATATATATATATATATATATATATATATATATATATATATATATATATATATATATATATATATATATATATATATATGATGATGATGATGATATTTGCATTTTGGTCTATGTTATTGTATCTATATGATGATGATAATGGTTTAATTAGATGTCTTTTGTGAACTTATTGAAACAATTCTATGATTATTTAATTGTATGTGACAACTACAATTGTGTTCTATATAAACAACCTAATGAGATTATATAATAAATACAGCAATTATATAATTGATACATGTACTTTGTAAAATGTTGTTCTAATTATGTGATCTAATTAAACAAGTTTATGAAATTTTTTAACTAATTACAACCATGATTATCTAGCACATACACATGTTGAATTAAATACAATTGTGATCTAATTAAACAATGTAATAACATTGTTTAATAATTTGCTACAATGATGTAATTAACATAGTGGATGAATTATCTAAATGTATGCTAACAAGTAATTTTCAAGATTAAGAAAACTATTCTAAGAATTCAAGATAATTACACATTTGTCATGAATGAAGAAATCATATATCAAATAGATAAGCAAAATTAGCTATCTAACATGATCTGCTTTAAATAAATGCTAGCGTAACATTGAGAAAAGAAATGATGTAATATAAATTTCTTAAAAGATGATTAAGCATAGTATCTACGCAAGTGAATAGTATTGATGGGTTCTTTGAGAGGTGTACCATTCATTGTCAATAATTTGCATGCATTTGATCCATAGACTTCAATGATGACATAAGGTCCCAACCAATTTAGGTTGAACTTCCTTTTTTCACCCTGAGGAGCATTTATATTGCATTGATTTTTGTAAAGCACCAAATCACTAACCTTGAATGAGCGATGGATGGCATGTTCATTGTGGCAATGTTAGAAAAACTTTTGATATGCTTGGAGATGTTTGAGAGTAAACAAAAAGATTAAAACCAACTTGATATAACAATAAGGGCAGCTAGGAAGGATTCAAAGATGCAAATTTCTCAAACACAGTCACCAACCACCACAATCAAACTCACATATAGACCACTAGGTTTTTGCAGCTCAGAGCTCAAGAAACACAATTGATTAAAATGAAAATGATGAGAAAATAAACATAAAAATGAATTAAAAGGCTTCCCACGTGTGTGGGAGAACTACATTTAATGCAGCTCCAAGAGTAGTTAGGGTTGGGTCATATCCTACATTGTCAGAGCCTGCCTTTTGGTCATGTCGAAAGGCTAATCTCTAAAATTTTGGCAAGGGTGACACTCTACCCCACACTATAATCCTCAAACTTGGGATGTTGGGGATGTTTCTACAGTCCTGCAAAAATGAACAACCTCATCTAGCTGAGAGGTGCTCATAGTTGAAGATCGAGCTTTCAGGGATGATTCTGCTGTCGCACCAGAACAACAAATCCTAAAAGTCTAACAAAGCTCAGTCATATCTAAAGGAAAGAACAAGTAAAAAAACTCAAGTCAAAAGGGGCCCCCTTCTTTAGCTTGGCCATAGAATGGGGTGTGTTGGGAAAGGTCACAATAGATAGGCCAATGGTTTCTTAAATATGATTATAGAATCTCATCCCTACCTAGGGTGGTCTCAGATGACTCACTAATTGTCATCCATGCTAACTTAAGGGGTACCGAGAGATGATTCCCTTTTAGATTCAAAATAATGTGGCTGTTACATGTGGTTATCAAGCCTAATATTAAGGAGTGGTGGAACATACAAGTGTAGGGATCCACCATGTATAGAGTTATGTACAAGCTAAGAAACATCAAGACGTAGATTAAAAATGGAATAAAGATTCTTTTGGGAATATTTTTAAATAGAAAGAGGAAGTTACTCAAAAGTTGTTTGCACTACAATAACATATTTAATCCTTGGGAATCATTCATAAGGAAGCTTAGGAGGAAGAATGTCTTTTGGTAGATATTCACTCCCTTATTAAAAAGGAAGAGATGTACTGGAGGTAAAGATCAAGATTGGTTTGGCTAAAGCAAGGAGATGACAACATAAAGTTTTCCATATGATTGCCCTAAAGCACAAAGCAACTAACAAAATCAAATAAATTAGGGAAGATAGGGATCTTTTTTCTAAGGATGTCATAAGGGATAAAGTTGTTCAATATTTCATGAATATCCTTACGAAAGATAGTACTCCCTCTGTTTTGGAAGAAGATATTCTTGATGTAACAAGTCAGATTTTTGTATGATTATTTTATTGCATTTGAGAAGATGGGAGAGAGTTATTGCAGGAGGGAAATATCTGGTAAGGGGTTGAGTGAATGGAAGACTGGAGGGAAGTTTTGGCCCTTGGTGGAGTGGGTGAGGGCAATTAATGCAAAAAAATATCTCCGAGGGCAGTGTAGGAAGGACATAAAGTCTAGGCTCGAGAAAAACTACCATATAGTGGGGGGGGGGAATGGTTTCTGGAAGTAGCCTGAGTGTGGGTTAAAGGAGTCTGCACCTATGTTGAGTGGAAGGAAAATGCAGGTTTATGTGTGATTAGAGTTGATCTAAAAAGTTTGATAGATTTAGCAACAATCACTGTGGAGGTTGATACATTGCCAGATGGCTGGCCTCTTGGACTAGAAACTATTAACATTAGATTAAGAATAATGGAGAGCGTAAGAGCAGCAAAGCTCAACTCATTTCATCGGGCCACACCCAGTTTCTCTTCACTGTCTTCCTTAGATCTTGATACAGAGCCCACAAGATCTTTTTTTCTAGATAAGAGCATCACTCTGGGGACTCTCATAGGTATCCGTCCTGATCATACCACCATGCATAATGGCATCTCTGGTCATCAACAAGTTCAGATGGAAGTAAGCCAGATTAGATGTGGTTTGATAAGACCCAAAAGTTGTCGTGGGCTGAGAAAGTGGAAATCTTATATGGGGTGTACACATTCAAGCTCTAGAATAGACAACAGCATCCCTTCCCTTGGGCAGTTCTTCGAAGCATAGAGATGAGCTGGAGTCTCTTTCATTGGTGCTACTGGTGAAGAAAGGGTTTATGTTGAAATGTAATGTCAGAAGAACCTAAAGTGGTTGTATCAAAGGGTGACTAGTAAAGAAGGTGTAGAGTCAATGCACTCTGGGAAGGAGGTCTAGAAAAAGAAATCCACCTTCCATTATGCAAAAATGGATGTCCTTGCCTTGTTCGAAAGCTACCATTTTGGCATGACAGTGAGGATGCTGGCTAAGGTTGTGGAGTCTGGCTTTACATCCACCAGTTGCATCACTTAAAAGCTTCTAATGCCTCCTTAACAAATCCATTTTGTGTGAATCATGCAATCAGTGAGATGACACCGCTCTGAGGCATTCTGGCAAACAACAACAAAGTTTCTAGGCCATTCTTTTAGAGAGGGGTCGCTTTCTTGTTGGGGAGTCAACGCCTCATGCAGAGGTTCTTGAAAGGAAACCCAGAATAGAAAATAGGGGATGTAGCGCATAACTCAGGCGAGACACATAAAATTTAGGGAAAAGGGTGGAAAGCAAATCACTCAGGTGAGCATATCAAATTTAAAGATCTAAAGTGAGCTGAAGGGGAGCACAAATAGAAAACAAAAGAATCATCTTCCGAGGAATAGATCCAAGGATATGGAGGAAATTGTCTTTCTTTTAAAGGTATTTACATCACTTCTTTGTTTTTCTAGCACCCAAAAAAAACTAATCTGTCTACTACAATTTCCTTCACCACAGAAAATTGAAACCCCATCACTGTCGTTTTAAAAGATATGTCAAAATTTATTTTGATGCAAGATATTTACATTGCCTCTGTCCTTGAATTTATTTTGTTGATACATAACTATTTTTTGTATTCATTAGAAAAGGGGGTTTTCAAAGAAAAGATAATGAGGTTTTTGATTTATAACTTGTAGGAAAAAAGTAGGTCTGATCCTATAGAGAATATATGGGAGCAGCCATACTAAAAACATGGATGAAATGATAGAGATTGAAGAGATTTAAGTCCCAATAAAACCCATTTGTTCTATAATGCCCTCTTTGAAAATAATTTCATTTCAATTCTTCTTAAGAATATTGAACGGCCTCTGTTTTGGTCATTCTGTCATTTTCTCCTAAACAACCAGCCTTATAAAAAAATTAAAAAAAAAAAACTGTAGTATTTGAGTAAAGAGTGATTTGGCACTAAATTACCTTACAAACTTTGATCTGTGTTTGTGCATTGAAAATTATTCACATTATTTCTGATTGAGAAAATCTATCACGCAACCCAAGGATCTAAGGGAACTACTATAGGAGGGAAAAATTAAGATCTCCATTATTTTTGATAATATAAGGCAGCTAAACAAGGGGCCGAACCCTTACAAAAAAGAGAGAGGCCCGAAGGCAACAAGCTTCAACAGTGCCTTAATCCCGAAACAGCATATACAACCATAACAAAATACCAGCAAAACCAGCAAAACTAGCCACTAAGATGAAAGTCAAAAAACTAAGAAATAGAGTATCAACAGTATAACAACAAAGACTAAGGAGACAACAACTCTCCTTTCTAAACCATAGATTTAATAATCTCATCCAGTTCTGTAGCCAGATCATCACTGTCAGTATTAGCAGTAACCCCCAGATTCTTCAGCATAGAGAGGTTGAGGAGTATAGAGGTCCTAAGCACAATGGAGAAATTCTGCTCCAGCTT
Source organism: Cunninghamia lanceolata (assembly GCA_027924645.1). Lineage (NCBI taxonomy): Eukaryota > Viridiplantae > Streptophyta > Pinopsida > Cupressales > Cupressaceae > Cunninghamia > Cunninghamia lanceolata. Next base: position 3,821,253 of record BSBN01000665.1, read on the forward strand.
CGCAATGCGATCACGCAGACCTGCAAGATCAGCCCCCAGACCATCATCAGTCTACATAGCATCCTCAGCCTCTTCCACAAACATGGCACCCGCTGTGTCAGCATTGCCAACAGAGTCAGCAGCATCCTCCGTGGTAGCCCCTGTATCATGCGTCTCCTACTTGTCTTCATCATCACCAGAGATGTCCTGAATCTCCACATCCCTGTCGTCCTCTCCCTAGGTAGATTCATCTGAGCCACTCTCAGAATAGGCAGTGAGCTTTGCTGAAGGAGTCGGTTTGCCTACAATACACCCCGACCGCCGAACACCAGAGGAAAGTCCCTCCCTACAAATCTTCACCGAAGAATCCTTTCTCTGTCCCACCGGGGTCCTACTAAGGGTTTTGGGGGTCCCAACCACTACCTTCCCAGTGCTCATATCACCAGTAACCTTTCACTTTTTACCCTTCTTAGAGGCAGTAGGGCCCGGGGTATCAACAGGATTTTCCGCAGGAGTGTAAGAGGAGACTTCAACAGTTTTGATAGGAACAAGGGAGCACCTGGGTTCAGCAACATCAGGGATGTTCTTAGGGTTTGAGGAGGGCTCCCCATCCCCACTATTAGCGGGAATGGTTTTTGAGGGTTCCAGGGCAAGATGATGATTATACAAACAGAGAATGAGGCCTTGGTGAAGAGGACTAGGCTTCATAGCAGTGTTTTTAGCCAATTTTGCCTGAACCCTAAGGATGGAATGCTCCAGGGAGGAAAGCAAATAAAACAGAAAACTAATTTTAGCATTGCGATGGAAATGATTTAACAAGAGGAGATGGTAGTTATAAAACCTGGTAAAATGCCCCTCAAGGGTGAAATACTTCATGAGGATAAAACACATAGCGTCCCACGGCTCCAACAACTTGGCTCTGTCAAAACCGCCCTGGTAAGGAACTAATTCTTCTCTAACCCCAAGGAAAAGTTGCTGACTGGAGAGGTCCGCGATTTTAGTTTTCTGTTGCAGCTTCAAGCCCTGAGTAGGCATACCAGTGGCCAAAGCGATCACGCATTCAGAAACTTCAAATCTGATTCCACCCACTGAAACCCATCTGTTCTACCAAGATCGTGCAAATTGTTCAGAAAGAGCTTCATTGTACCCATTAAGCCTCTCCAGATAGGGGCTAATCCCGCCCTCTTTGCAGTAATGCCAAGCTACCAGATTGTCTTTGAATTCACAGCACAAGACGGGCTCAGTTCGAATTCTATCTCCTCCCATAGCGGAATTACAATGCATGCCACAGAAACCCTCAGTCTCTTCAGTCGTCTTAACAGGAGAATTACTAACATTAACAAGGCTGATAATAACACCACACACAAACTCATAATAATGGGAAGCCTTACAAACCCCAATCCCATGTTTAACCATAATTACCCGGCACAGGCCATGATGATCAGGCCATCCGCTCACCTTAGGAGAAAAATGAGCGGATTTGATAGAAAAGAAAGTACGAGAGGACTCGTACTTCAAAAGACACATCAGCCCCCTCCTAAGGAGCTGACAGTATGAGCTGGCTTTTGAACACATCTGACTCATCCAGACCCGGTCACGTCTTTAAGAATGAGATTCTTAAGATTTAAAGGAAGATGATCAAATTGGTGCCAAACCCTCCAATTTGAATATCGCTACCCAAGGTCAGCACAGGCGTCAGCAACTCCGTTACCCTCACGGTAAATATGAGAGATCTGCACATTAGTAATCCTTTGCAAGAGAAACTAAATATCCCTAATAAAGTCTTTCAGCTGAATGCCAACATTCGACACTTTACTAACGGCATCAATAACCATTTTAGAATCTCTCTGAATCTCTAAATTCCTAATACCAAGAGATATGGCCAATTTAAGCCCCTAAAGAAGAGCCATAGCTTCCGCATAGTTATCGCTGTGACAGCCCAGACCTCCAGCATAGACAGCAAACATCCTCCCTTTATCATCTTAGATGATCTCGTCCTCGCTAGCAATACCATCAAACTTAGAAGCCCCATCAAAATTGAGCCTCATCCAGTTAGAAATTGGAGGCTTCCATCTAGTGTTGAGTCTCTGTAATAATTTAGTATTGTTATAAGCAGGAATATGATTGAGAATCCTCTAATTTACTGCAATTTGTTCTTCCTCCTGGGTCAGAGGTTTCACAGTAGTGCGGATATGGGCCGTAGTGACACTCTCCAAGAGAGTCTTCATGAAAGTATGAGAGACCTGAGTGGCATCTCTAGCAGTATCCCTGAAAATCTGATGATTGCGCTCTTTCCACAAAGTCCAGCTCAGGCACGGCAGAGTTTTGTTCCATAACTCAACAAGCCAGGGATGGGAGAAGGGAGGATACCAATTGTTAATAACTTCCTGAATATCAGAATTGCAAGCCCACTGAATACCAAAATTGTTGAGGATAAGGCTCCAAATGTCCCTAGCAAATTCACAGTGGAAGAATAAATGAGAAACCGTTTCCTCCTTTTCATAGCATAGACATCATCTGTTGGCCAGAGTGAAACCTCTCTTTTGTAAATTATCTTGGGTCAGTATTTTGTTCTGAACAGAGGCCCACCAGAACATGTTAATTTTCGGGATCAGTTTATGACTCCACAGTTTTCTCCATATATCCTTTTTATGAATCTCAGGGACCAATAAGTGATAAGCAGACTTAACAGAGAATTGGCCATTCTTATCTGGCCACCAAAATTGCTCATCTTCATGAGGGAAGAGAGGAATTTTGACTTCTTGAATCAACTTTTGAACCATCTGAGCTTTAGGGGTGAGATCAGGGCGATGGGGACAGCAATCCAACAAATTTCTCCAGCTCCTGTGACCATTATTGGTTGACATATAATCACTGACCTTATTACCAAAGAATTGAGTAGCAATGCCAACAATCTCACCCAAATCCTTCTGAGAGATGAGAGCCTTATCTTTTAGCCAAATATCAGTCCAAAACTTGATACCCATACCATTACCCAACTTCCATCTGATCCCTTGCATGAGCAGGTTTCTAGATTTCAACATTTTGTTCCAGATGACCGATCCCTCAGGAAGACCTTCTTGCTGGAGGAAGTTAGACCAATCAGTGTCATGCAAATATTTGGCTTGCATGATGTCTCCCCAATCTTTATGATGATAAATCAGGTTCCAATTAATTTTAGAGAGCAGGGCTTTATTCATACTCCGTATAGTTCTAATATTGAGACCTCCATGGGATTTAGGAAGACACACTTTATCCTAGCTGACCAGGGATATCTGTTGTTTATCTTTAGCTCCCGTCCATAAAAAATTTCTTTGGATCTGTTCCAACTTAGCAGCAAAAGAAGTAGGAATTTTAAAAAGAGAGAGGAAATAGGTGGGTATACCTTGCAAGGAGGCCCGAAGAAGCTGCAATTTACCAGCACTACTAAGGACTTTTCCTTTCCAACCAATTAGTTTCCATTGAGTTCTTTCCAAAAGGTTATTCCAGAAATTAGGAGAAACTTCTTTAACTGTAAAGGGGAGACCCAGATAAACAGCAGGAAGAATATCTTCAGCACAATCCAGAATACGTATGATTTTTTGCCAGAGAGTAGTGGGAGTATTGAAAAAATACACATTACTCTTTTGGAAATTGATGTTTTGCCTAGAGGCAATGGCATAAAGGTTTAAAATATTCTTCCATCTCTGGGCTTCAATCACTAAAGAGATGCCAAAAAGAAGGGTATCATCAACAAATTGCTGCACAGACATAGGGGCAAGGGAGGAAGTAGGTTTAATGCCCACCAGATGCTTAGAGACCACGTTAGCTTGAATGAATCTCCCAAGAGCCTCAGCCATGATGATAAACAAGTAAGGAGAAAGGGGATCCCCCTGCCAGAGTCCGCGCGAGGAGGAGAAGAAACCCTAAGGAATCCCATTAACCAAGATAGAAAATTTGGCAGAAGAGACAGCCATCCAGATGAGGAGATGAATTTTGTCATTAAACCCAAATTTTCTAAAAACTTGAAACAAAAAATCCCATGAGACCCTATCATAGGCTTTAGAGATATCCAACTTAAGGGCCATACCTGGAATTCTGCTCTTCTCCATGGAATGAATAGTTTCATGGGTGGAGATCACAGCGTCCAAAATTTGATGCCCTGGGACGAAACCTTTTTGAGAAGGAGAGATAATTTTATCCAGAAAAGGTTGAAGTCTCATGACAAGGGATTTGGTGCAAAGCTTATACACAGTATTACACAGGCTAATAGGTCTGAAATCAGAAAGGTTGGTGGGTTTCAGCTCTTTAGGGACAAGGACAATAAAGGTGTTATTGAGCTGCTTTAAGATCTTACCAGTTTTGAAAGAATCACGAACCGCAGCTATGAGGTCAGCCCCCACAATATCCCAATACTCTTGAAAGAAGATAGGAGGAAAGCCATCTGGACCCGGAGCTTTAAAGGGACCCATAGAGAATAAAACAGCATGAACCTCCTCCTCAGAAATAGGCCTCAGCATATCCAAATTATCTTCCTCAGTTAGGAGACAGGGGATCTTGTCAATAAACTGCTTAGTAGCCCTGTCGTTATTATCACCAGTGGCTTGTTCTGTCAACAAGTTCTGAAAAAATAATACAGCTTGTTCCCCAATCTCATTGTCCTCAGTGATAACATCACCATTGTCCAAGCATAGTTTTGTGATGGAGTTAGCCTTCCTATGTTTCATAGCAGAAATATGGAAAAAAGTAGTATTACGATCTCGCTCCTTGAGCCACTGAACCCTAGATTTTTGCTTCCAAAAGACCTCTTCACGGCCCATAAGATTGTTCCATGTCGAAATCAGATCTTGTTCTTTCTTAGAAGTATCTTCAGAAACATCCCCTTGAGCAATCCGCTATTGAATATCCTCAAGTTGCCCAGCTAAAGTTTTCTTCTGCCAAAACACATGACCAAAACTGAGTCTATTCCAGCCACGAACCTCCTGTTTGATATGCAAAAGCTTCTTAACTAACCTGAACATAGGAGTACCCTGGATAGGAATTTGCCACCATTGTGTCACCAGATGTATGAAATCCTTATGCTTAATCCACATAGCTTCAAATCGGAAAGGGAAAGGACCCCGATGACATTGATCATGCCAATGAAGGAAAATAGGGCAGTGATCAGATATGGTTCTAGGAAAAGCCTGTAATTGCATATTATGAAAATTCTCCCAGTTGCTCGATATAATAACCCTGTCTAATTTAACCTGAATCAAATTGTCCCCACGTCTCCTATTGGACCAGGTAAAAATCTAATTTTGTAGCTCCACATCAAGCAATCCCCAAGCATTAATAAACTCGGTGAAGTCAAACATGCTGTCAGAGTAATCAAGGTTCCCACCATATTTCTCAGAGGGATACAAAGGAGTGTTGAAGTCACCAGCCAACATCCATTTGGAGCGCAGAAACTTGGTCAAGGTACTACTCAAATCAGTCCATAAAGATTGTTGCTGGGCTCTAGTATTAGGAGCATAGATATTGATTAAATACCATTTGAAAGAGGGAGAGGAGAAATTGGTAACCAGGAGATGCTTGCCAGAAGCCACAAGAGAACCCTGAATTTTTGAACTATTCCACATTGTAACAATCCCAGCAGAAGCCCCAATAGCAGGACTAATACAAAACTCAGCCTTAGGCCATATGTAATCAGCAATCTTCTTAAAGTTTTCCTCAGTCATTTTGACTTCCTGCAGGAGCAAGAGTCTAATTTTATTTCTAGAGCACAGTTCTTGACCTCAAACTATTTTGAGGGGATGTTGAAACCCCTCAGATTCTAGGATAAGATCCTCATTTCAAAGGTTTGAGGGATGGGACCTCCAGTGTTTTCTGCTTACCACTGGCAATTTCCCTAGCAATCTCTCTTTGCTGAGTTTCCCATAGGGTTGGTCGCCCTTATTTTGAGTCAGTACCAACATCAGCAGTCTTTTTACCTTTACGAGTCCTCTTCTTAGGGGTAATCTAGCCTTTTGGATCATTCTCACTTCCACTTGGGCCGATGTTAACTATCAATGAGGGATCAACATTATGATCACCTACTTCCTACGTAGGGTTCCTGGTGGACTCAAGATCATTAGCACCTACAGCTGATGAAGCCTGGGGATCAAGGGCGTTATCATCTTCAACATCCTCATCGATTAATCTATCCTAGATTTCTCCCTCCTCACACCCACCAGAATTCTGCCAGACTGGACTAACAGTGTCTAGAGCCCCATTCTGACAGCCTATGTCCAGAATCTGTTCTGTATTCTCCTCTAGATAGATAGTATCCTGATGTTCCGCAGCTGTCTACCTGTCCTTATCCTTAGTCTGTTCTAGATGGTCTCCTACGAAAGCATTTTCCACATTACCCCCCATTCCCTGATGGTCAGGGGTAACATCTGATTGTAAGTGGTCCTCAACCTCAATAAGGGAGTCAGTCTACCAACTCGCTTGCTTAGTTTTATAGTGAGTCATTATGTGGCCCTTTTTCTTACATATTTGGCAGAAGGTGGTGGCATTTTCATAAAGGATTGGCTAGGTCCAAACCCCATATTTAGAGTTTAACTCAATGGACACAGGAAGGGTTTGGTTTATCTCCACATTGACACAAAAATGAGCAAAAAACACAATGGGATTAAGTACGGGTAGTATGGTCCATAGTAACAAACTAGCCAAAAGAGTCACCAATAGCAGAAAAAAATTTTCATCCTAGAATTCTATGGGAAACCCAGGTAAACGAACCCAAACAGGAGCAGGTTTATTGAGATCCGAGCTAGGATCAAACCCAGGTTTCCATTGGCACAAAGCAAGCGAGTGCAACCCATAAAGCCAGGGTCCCCCAGCAAGAGTAGCAATCATATCCTCCCTACTACTAAATTTAAAAAGGAATACTCCTCTGGCCATGGCAATGACTGAAACACTACCCTTAAGTCTCCACCGGGAGGAAACCCATTTATAGACCATCTCAATATTGGGACGGAAGGAAAAGAATTTACGTACCAGAGCATGGTGCCATCCCTTCGAGAATGCATGATGACTTCCCATCTAATCTGTACTCTAGTGTCTAGTGCCTTAGCAGTCGTGAGTAATACCCAACCTATGACTTGGATGAGTACCACTATGTTATGACTTTAGCATTATGCATTGTTTTCCACTTCTTCTCCATTATTTATGTGACTATTGGCCATCATGTATGCCCTGGTTGTTGTTATTTCTGATTGGGCCTTGTGACTATCTCTGAGCATGGTGGGGTGGTCTCTTTTGAGTCCACATGGTTGGGAGGCATTGCCACCACTATTGTGGATTGGTGAATAGATTATCGGAGCACTAGCTTGGAGATGTTCTCTTTCTTTCTGTTACTTTATCTGTCATGTATCCATTTAGTTATTGTATCATTCATAGCTATGCCATTGTCCTTGTTTATTCCTTTATGTAATTTTGTACTCTTTTGTGAGAGATGATGTAAATTATAGTAATGACAAGATATGTGATGTTGCCTCTTATTTGACTTATAGATTCTGATGTGGGTATCAGATCCTCTTGTAGTATGGTATTTATGGATTCATGTTTATATTTGGAAATAGGATTAGGAACATTTGAATTGGTGTTTAAAATGAATGTAGTTTATTAATGTTTCTCTAGAGAGTGATTTAGTCCTCTCCCGTGGGTTGTGCATTTGGCCATACTTGGCCATGAATGTTGTCAACATATCATATTGGTAACCATTTCATGTGTATGTTATCATTTGTTATTCAAAAAAAAAATTTATCTTGTCCTCTTTTGGCCGTCACCCTTCGGGGTTCGCGGGGTAGGATGTTACATCTGGTATCAGAGCCCATTTTCACACACTGGGAGATCTGGCATACATGAGCCTTCTATGTTTCACTGTGTTAGGTATGAGCTTATTATATTGTCTTTATAGTCTTAATTGCTTTCATACCTTAGCAGGGCATTAGTGGGTTAAGTTACAACCCCATGTTTAGAAATCATGGAGGAAATAGCCTCCTTAGCCTTACCTTACTCAGTGGGACTAGAGTGTTGAGTCTTGTGTGTTTGTGGGTTGAAGGTAACTTGGGTTACCTAATTACCCTTGCTAGGATATGCTCTTCTTGTGTCTTCCTTTATGTTTCTAGTGAATGAAATGACCCTAATTGGTCATGAGTTGCTCTTGTAATTCCTTCTTGTATTATAGATGTAAAGGATGATAGGATGTAGTTGTTTGTAGATGTGGACAAATTAGTTTGAGTAGTCCATGCTCTCTTGTAAGTGTTGGATGATTTCTGATTTTTCTTATAACCTCTTAATGTGCTTGAGTTGCTACCATTTATCACCCTTGATAACATATTGAAGTCATTGGAATACGAGTGCTGACTTAAAACTTTGCATGTTTGTAATAATGAATATTGGATGGCAGGTAATGTTTTGATTTGAGGAGAAATCTATTTGTCTCTCCTTTCTTAGTTGTCGATGGTTGTGCAATTAAGGTTGTTAGTGTTTACCTTATGTAACACTTGCTTTCCTGGTCAAGATGTTAGATTGATGGCTTATGGATTTAATTAGTATGTTAGTATTGCAATAAGTAAAATATATAATGAGTTAGGAGTGAAGAAGACCTTATGCATGTTATGGTTATGTATTGAGAATGATTACATGTTTATTAGTGCCTCCTTACTTAATGAGTTTACACAAGAATGGTAATTGCTTAGTGGGTATATCTTGTTGATAAAATTTGATCTCCTTTATTGGAATGTGATTTTAATGAGATCATATAGGTGAATTCTTGTATTTAATGCAAAATGTTGCATATCTTGCTTGATGGGAAATTGCTTGCCATTGACACAACCATGGTTACTTAAGCTAATATGGATGTGAATGTTGAGAAATGACTAGGGAATTGTGTTACTAGTTCTCATTTTCTTGTGAAGGAATGGTATTATTGTGACATGATGTCGCATTATGTGTCATTATGAGATGTATATCATTATGTGATTATAAAAGTGATTGTAATAGTGGTTGTGAAAAATGTTACTATGTTTATGCATTGACGTAAAAGTGATAGTGATGATACTATACATGTTCATACACTATTGTGTTATGTTGATAGAATTGCAAAGTGTATTTATGATGCTAGGGGTAAATGAGTTTCCCTTGTGAAAAGAGAAAATTGGTATGGATGTTTTGGAATACTTATTTTTGTGTAAAGTTATATATTTTGCATCATGTTGCATAGTCATGTGTGGGCTATGGTTATGCCTGGGTAAGAGAAATTGTGATTGTATTCCCCATTATCTGAACATCCATTAATGTATTCTTGTTGAGTGTTGTGATTAACCATTGCTTGAGATGTGTGCCCATCGGATGGTGATACTGTGTACCCATCCGTGGAGGATATTTATGGATTATGTGTATGGGAGAAAACCATACCATGTATGTGTTTTTTGTTGTCACCCTATTGACTACCAACCCAATGGTTGTTGATAGCTCAATATGTGGAGGGTAGTAGTAGTAGCAAAGTTCCTTGGGAGGGAATTGCATGGCATACGCATAATGGCGGCGTGAAACAACAGCGATCGTTTCAACCTCCCAAGAAAGTACTCACTGCTTCCCCTTATTAATGGACCAGATACTTGGTTCATATAGTGTTAGCCTAAGTCCCATCAGTTTTTAAGGATGACATTAGTTTATGATATGAGCACCTATGATAGTTATGATCTTACCCTGATGTGATTGTTGTAGATATGATGCCAACCCCCCCCACTAGTGTTCTGACATAGTGCTGGTGAGGATGCCGTGTCGCTGAGGGTAGTGAGCCGAGCTTGAGGACATGATGCCATGTACCTAGATATATGATGGTGTAGTATATATGTTGTGTTCCTACTTGTGCTAAGAGGAGTGGTTGCTCGCATAGAGTAGAGGGTTCACTCAAGAGGGCCTCAATTCTAATCGGTTGGCATGCAAGTGGAACCTAGCCATGTACACCTCTAGCTTATTGTGTTACCACACATGATTTCTCCATGGGTACACACTATGCTAGATGTTCCTCTGAGTAGGACATTGCTATGTGATATACGACCATTCTATGCTTTCTCCGCTTCGCGTATACCATGCGCGGTCGCACCGCATGACATATGTGACCTAGGTGGCCAGCACAATACCTTTCCATGTGAAGCTATGTGAGTAGGCTGCACCCACATGAAGGATTATTGAGACAGTCATGCTTGTTTCCCTCCTTCCTCGTGTGGTGAATAGTGATAGTCACGTGGTGTTCTAATGCGTATATTTTGAAAATTGTGAATCTTCCTTTCAGTTATTGGTGATTTTTACTTTGCTTGTGTGGACCAACACTTTAGTTTATCTTGCTTGTATTGGTTTAGCCATAGATTATGATTTTCTTTGGCATGTAACACTTGCAGTTACATTTGATTTATTGTTGAAGATTATGCGCATTTTTCTTATTTTACTATTGGAATTGAGATTTATTCTTCATTATTTATATCCGTGGTGGCTAAACTAATTGATCTTTTTGTTTTTGAATGCTAGTCTAGTGTTGTGATGTGATTCCTCATCGGGTATGGTGACATCCACCCATTTGAGTGTATACAAGGAAGCAGACATAGGGAAACCCTTGAGGATGGAGGTATGTGTGAGCTATTCTAAGCTCTAATTGACTGCCTTCCTATTGTTTGACTATCTCTTGGAGGCTAAAACCCTTACACAAACAAGAGATATGTCATTGTGGATTATATGGAGGGCTCACTAAGTGGGTCAATACCATCAAGACACATGGATATGGATTTTAGACATGGTTATTGGTTATGGAATCATGGTTAGTTTAGATTTGGATGGTACTATAACATCCATGTGAACCCCTGGTGTAGCCTTGTGATGTGGATGAGTATGTATGTATGTGTGGGTTGTATAATTGTCACGTATGAAGTTGCATATTAAATATAGAAGAGAACAAAATTTGCATCCTTATGCCTTGAAAAGTGACAAAATATTGCATTATATGTAAAGAGATGTCATGCATGCTATGAAATTAGAGTTTGAAATTATGTATATGTGTGTATGTGTACTCCATCTTATAGATCGATGCATATGAAAAGTTAGAAAATTGAAAATTTTGTCTTAAAAGTGCAATTTCTGCAAATTATGAGAAAACTATGTGATTTATGCTACTGTAAATGTGCAAATTGATGGTTATTACTTTTCCTTGATTGATTGTGATATTATTATGATGTTGACATGATTGGTTATCATGTTGGATTGCATGCTTACTATTGCTTTGGCTATGATCTATGTTATATGCACATGTGCTTTGACCTGTGATCGGAGTGATGCAGGTATTGGGTATCGACTCCACCTGGGCTCACAGGCTTGAGTGTACTCTTATTATCCCCGTTGGTGGTTACTAGAGATAGTCACAGACCTTGTTCCCTATACCCTAGCCCACTGTACCTTGTCAGTGTTGTGTTCCTGCATTGTTGTCTTATCATCCGGTTACCTAACGGTAATGGCTAGATTGCCCCTTATAATCATGTGTAGTTTGTCAGTGCGATGGTTGAGGCTTTTCTCGTTAGTTTCTATTGATTGGTCGATGTGGTGTCCTTGGTATCATTCCTTATTTTGATTGGAGAAAATAGTTTGATGCTAATTTATATTTTGTAGGAATGAGTGCCTTGCCTATTCCTTACCCATGTTCTAGGACTAATTCCATGTAATTGTGCATTTGATAACCTAATGTTATTATTGTATCAAGTTTCATGGACTAGTGTGTGCTTTGGCTGCATCTTAGTGTTTGCAGGCTTCCAGGAGTAAGCCTGGTCCTAGGGGGTAGGATGTAACAAGTCAAAAAAATTTATGATTATTTTATTGCATTTGAGAAGATGGGAGAGAGTTATTGCTAGAGAGAAATATTTGGCAAGGGGTTGCGTGAATGGAAGACTAGAGGGAAGTCATGGCCCTTGGTGGAGTGGGTTACAGCAACCAATGCAAAAAATATCTCTGAGGACAGTGTAGGTAGGACATAAAAAGTCTAGGCTAGAGAAAAACTGGCATACAGTGGGGGGAAAAAAATGGTTTCTGGTAGCAACCTGAGCGTGGGTTAAAGGAGTCTGCACCTATGTTGAGTGGAAGGAAAATGTAGGTTTATGGGTGATTAGAGTTGAGCTAAAAATTTTGGCAGATTTAGCAACAATGGTTGTGGAGGTTGATGGATTGCCAGATGGCTGGCCTCTTGGACTAGAAATTGTCAACATTAGAGTAAGAATAATGGAGAGCATAAGAGCAGTAGAGCTAAACTCATTTCATCAGGCCACACCCAATTTCTCTTCACTGTCTCCCTTAGATCTTGATACAGAGTCCACAAGATCTTTTATTCTAGATAAGAGCATCACTCTAGGGACTCTCATAGGTATCCATCTTGATCATATCACCATGCATAATGGCAGCTCTTGTCATCAACAAGTTCAGATGCAAGTAAGCTAGATTAGATGTGCTTCAACAAGACCCAAAAGTTGTTGTGGGCTGAGAAAGTGGAAATCTTATATGGGGTGTATGCATTCAAGCTCTAGAATAGACAACAACATCCCTTCCCATGGGTAGTTCTTGGAAGCACAGAGGTGAGTTGTTGTCTCTTTCATTAGTGCCACTAGTGAAGAAAGGGTTTATGTTGAAATGTAATGTCAGAAGAACCTAAAGTGGTTGTATCAAAGGGCGACTAGTGAAGAAGGTGCAGAGTCAACGCACTTTGGGAAGGAGGTCTGGAAAAATAAAGCCACCTTCCATTATGCAAAAATGGATGTCCTTGCCTTGTTCAAAAGCTGCCATTTTTGCATGATAGTGAGGATGCTGGCTAAGGTTGTGGAGTCTGGCTTTACATCCACTAGTTGCACTGGTTAAAAGCTTCTAACACCTCCTTAACAAGTCCATTTTGTGGGAATCCTGCAATTAGTGAGATGACACCACTATGAGGCATTCTGGTAAAAAACAACAAAGTTTCTAGGCCTTTCTTTTAGAGAGGGGTTGCTTTCTTGATGGGGAGTCAATGCCTCATGCAGAGGCTCTTGAAGGGAAACTTAGAACAGAAAATAGGGGATGTAGTGCATAACTCAGGTGAGGCATATAAAATTTAGGGAAAAGGGTGGAAAGCAAATCACTCAAGCGAGCATATCAAACTGAAAGATTTAAAGTGAGCTGAAGGGGAGCACAAACAGAAAACAAAAGAATCATCTTCCGAGGAATAGATCCAAGGCCGTAGAGTAAATTGTCTTTCTTTTAAAGGTATTTACATCACTTCTTTATTTTTCTGGCGCAAAAAAAAATCTAATCTATTTGGTACAATTTCCTTCACCACAGAAAACTAAAACCCCATCGATGTCGTTTTAAAAGATATGTCAAAATTTATTTCGATGCAAGATATTTACATTGCCTCTGTCCTTGAATTTTTTTTGTTGATGCATAACTATTTTCTGTATTCATTAGAAAAGGGGGTTTTCAAAGAGAAGATAATAAGGTTTCTGATTTATAACTTGTAGGAAAAATGTAGGTCTGATCCTATAGAGAATATATGGGAGCAGCCATACTAAAAACATGGATGAAATGATAGAGATTGAAGAGATGTAAGTCTTGATAAAACCCATTTCTTCTACGATGCCCTCTCTGAAAAGAATTTCATTTCAAATTTTCTTAAGAATATTGAATGACCTCTATTTTGGTCATTCTGTCATTTTCTGCTAAACAACCAGCCTTGTAAAAAAAAATAATAATAAAAAATAAAAAACTGTAGTATTTGAGTAATGAGTGATTTGGCACTAAATTACCTTACAAACTTTGATCTATGTTTGTGCATTGAAAATTGTTCACATTATTTATGATTGAGAAAATCTATCACACAACCAAGGATCTAAGGGAACTACTATAGGAGGGAAAAATCAAGATCTCCATTGTTGTTAGTCCTTTCAACATTCATTTTTTGTTGCGTTAAATATGGTTGACAATATGTAATTATACACTGTGAGTATCATTGCAATACCATTTGCCATGCTTTTTCTTATGATATCTGTGCATTCCTTTGTGAAGAGTGATTAAATTGGGGTCACTGGAGTTATTACACAATTGACCTAACTGACAAAGGGCTATTTTCAATAGATTACATTGTCCTCAAAAAAGTTTTTGTTTTGTCGATCACAGTTTTCAATTTTGTATTTAATATTTATAAGCATATTATGTTTCTGCTAAGTTGTTGTGGTGTCCTTGGGACATGTCCCCTACCCTCTGTGGATATTTTGAATACTTTGGGGATGCTTATGGGACACTCATTGTGTCACCTATTTTTATTGGATTGTTTTATTTGGGCTTTGTATTCCTTGTTTGGTTAAGCAAGACTAGCTTAGGTCTAGGCTATTGAGTCCTCATACATAGGCTTAAGCACTTGTATAGGCTAAGGATGAATACAAGAAGGCCTATCCGTCTGTGAGGCTTTGAGTTATCTATCTATAGGGCGTTGATTTGGACATGTTTGAGTCTCCTCATTAGTATGAGTAGTGTATTGTTTCCATGTGGTGCCATCCCTTCGAGCACGCATGATGAATTCCCATCTGATATGCACTCTAGTGTCTAGTGCCTTAGCAGTTGTGAGTAATACCCAACCTATGACTTGGATGAGTACCGCTATGTTATGACTTTAGCTATATGCATTATTTTCCATGTTTGCTTTGTGATTGATGTGAGTGTTGGCCATCATGTATACCTTGGCTATTGTTATTTCCGATTGGGCCTTGTGACTATCTTGAAGAATGGTGAGGTGGTCTCTTTTGAGTCCACATGGTTGGGAGGTGTTGCCACCGCTATTGGGAACCGGTAAACAGGTTATCCGAGCACCAAGTTGGAGATGTTCTCTTTCTTTCTATTATTTTATCAGTCATGTACCTATTTAGTTATTGTATCATTCATGGCTATGCCATTGTCCTTGTTTATTCCTTTATGTAATTTTGTACTCTCTTGCGAGAGATGATGTAAATTATAGTAATAAGAAGATATGTGATGCTGTCTCTTATTTGGCTTATGGATTCTGATGTGGGTATCGGATCCGCTTATACTATGGTGTTTATGGATTCATGTTTATATTTGGAAATGGGATTAGGAACATTTGAATTAGTGTTTAAAATGAATGTAGTTTATTAATGTTTCTCTGGAGAGTGATTTAGTCCTCTCCTGTGGGTTATGCATTCGGCCATACTTGGCCATGAATGTTGTCAACATATCGTATCAGCAACCATTTCATGTGTATGTTATCACTTTTTATTCAAAAAAAAATTATCTTGTCCTCTTTCGGCCCTCACCCTTCGAGGTTCGCGGGGTGGGATGTTACACTTGAGATTATCCGCAGGTTAATTGAGAAGAAAGATGATGATGCTATGTTATCCCCAATCACCATGGATGAGATTAGAGGGATGGTTTTTTCTTTTAAGGGTTATAAGGTCCTTGGTTTGGATGGCTTTCCCCATTTTTACTTCTAATTATTTTAGGATAGTCTAGTAGAGGACATTAATAAGGTTGTTCATGACTTCCTCACCTACGGCAAACTCCTTAGGGAGCTTAATACTACATTTCTAGTGTTGATTCCTAAGAAGAAGGGGGCTATAGAGTTTAATGATTTTATGTCCATCAACTTACGTAATTAATTGTATAAAATATTTTTAGAAACTCTATCCCTTAGGCTCCAAACTATTCTACATTCTATCATCTCTCCTCAATAGAATGGAATTGTGAAAAACTAACAAATCTTGGATTCCATAGTGATGGTGTACATAGTGTTACATTCCATGGATAAGAGTTGGAAATCAGCCTTTATCCTTATGATAGACCTTATGAAGACCTATGATAGGGTCTCTTGGAGATTTTTAGGCAAGATTCTCAAAAGATTTGGTTTTGGAAGGAATTTCATTAATATAATAAAAAAAATGCATTTCTATGCTCATATTCTTAGTGATTGTCAATGGCTCTATAGCTAGTTTCTCCGATGCCTCTAGATTCTTTTTGGGTTTCCTTGGTGTAATGGTTCTAAAGAAAGATGGAAGGGTTGAAAGGACCATTGTTTTCTTTTGTGGGAAAAGTTCAATTAGTGATGGCTTCACTCTAGAACTTACTGGTATATTATATGTCCTTCCCGAAAATATTCTCTAAGTGTGTGGAAAAGATTGAGTAGATCCAAAGGCATTTCCTATGGTCTAGTTCCAATGAGAACAAAATAATCCCTCTTGTTATGTGGGATCAAGACTTCCTTTCCAAGTTTGTTGAAGGAATAAGTGTAAGTAAGCTGAATCTTTTCAATAAGGTGCTCAATGCCAAACTTGCATGGAGGGATATATAGAAGAAAATGAACGGAATATGATCATTAAAAAATATTCCAAGTACCCAAATCCATTCTTTGAAGTTACGAGCACCCCTCTAGATCGAACATATCGAGAAATATTTATTCTTCGAAGGAGATTCTAATAAAGGAAGCTAAATGGAAGTAAGGTGCTAGAAACAATATCAAAATTTGGGATGATTGTTGGATCTTAAATACAACTTTGGGATTGAGGAATGAGTTGGAGGCCCTTATGATATATTACAAATGGATAGTTAGGGAGTTTGTTGCTGATTATATCATTGTGATCAATGGGATTAAGGAGTGGAGTAATATGAGAGTTTTTCTCCACTCCTAGGCTACATTTTTTTCTACCCATCTCTTGATAGGTCTTCTTGGTTTCCATTTCCCATGTTAGATAGGTATGGGCTCTTTAGTGTTAGCTCCATCCCCTTTTGGTCTATTTTTAGCTTCATCTTGTTTTTCTTTTGTGGCCTCCTTCTCTTTTGCTACTATGTCCTCCTCTCTTTGGAACAAGGACTTTCTTCTTAGAATCAATTAATTCCTCTAGGTTGCTACTTATGAGAAAATACTCACTATTTATAACCTAGTCAAGAATGGATTTTCCATTCCCAATTGGTGTATTTCATTCCATTCTAATGCTAAATCAACCCCTCACATCTTCTGGGGTGTTGGGTGTAACATCCATGTTCTAAAACACATAGTAAAACCAGAATTTTACCATAGAGTAACTCAACAAGGTAAATAAAATGAGATAGAGAATAATTTTTTCTTTTATTCAACTAATAATCAAGTAACTACAATTACAAGATTTCTTTTACAAAAATACAATAACCATATTGTCTTTCTCATTTACAACTTTTAAAAATGTAATTCCATTACATGTACAAATTTGGATTAAGTATTGCATCTAAATTTCTAATATCTTTATCACAAGTTCTGGCATGTTTCCTGCTTGGAGAGAGAGAGCATCTTTCCAGTGATTTACCTCCAACTAGAGACTGGCGGTCTCCGACACATCTTCCACATAGGAAGTGGCCCTACCCTTCATGAGGAATATAGACCATAGGTGACCAATAGTTATTTGCCTTTCCTGAGTACATAGTGTTGTATTCTACTGAACTCTATTAACCATACAACCCTATATACCCTCTAGCTAAGTATGATTTCTGATAGGATGAGCAATCTGAATACAGTGAACCGACAATGCATGCAGAAAAAAATGTACTATTTTGGCCAAATTTTTTAATATCAATATCATTCATATGAACATAGTCATTGTGTTTTCCCACCCCTACTTGACTTGGATAATGTCATATTCTTGCAGTTATTCACCCTGACTATCTTTACATAATTGGTTTAATAATCATGTCCTGATAATAGTCTACTTAGACTTAGATAAGTCTAAATGAATTAAACCTTCATTTGGTTCCTATTCGACTCTAGGGTTTTAAAACAACCCTTGAATAATACAATAGTTCTACATTTATCATATCTCATTAAATATTATAATAGACCTTTGGTTTAGCACAACCATAAATAGGTTTAAAATAAATCTTTCTAAGGTATTATCTTCTATTCAAGAAGAATATGAATACCTATTCAATTAAACCCTACGTGATGCCATTGATCATCACTACGTAAATATACTCATATATGCTTTTACGCAAAGTTATCTCTATATAGATATAGTCTATTACTACAAATTGGTTTACTATAGGCTAAACTCATCATGATTCTAGTATAGACATGAGAAGATCTTTTACACTTTATCCTATTCATCTAATTATCCTTAGTTTTTCTATCATTTCAAAAGGTTACCTCATAGTCACCATAGATCACCAAGAATCTAGGTTCTTTGAAAAAGATATCGTTTAGACAATGCACAGAAATGAAAACAAGATTGCTTTCAAATAAAATTGACATCTTTAAATACTTTATTCCATATTACTCTTGGTTGGTGAGTTTACTGAACGAATACCTTGACACTAATCTCATTGAGAGTTTAATACATATTTTTCCTATGATAATAATATTCGACTTATTTCTGAAAGATTGCTCTTTTCAACTAAGTGACTAGTTTTCTAAACATTAGAAGACTATAACAGTTTCCATTAAAGAAAGTTCATATATATATATATATATATATATATATATATATATATATATATATATATATATATATACTAAACAATAGAAGGGTCTACCTATCAGTTAAAGATAGATGCAATATCAACTCACTATGATTATTCAAAATTGATTTCATTACAAGAGCTTGCATTGGCCTTTTTAGGCTAAATGATGCTTCTTGGTTATACTAAAACTCTCATACACCATCGACTCAAACAAACAAGTCACAAGGATAGTATTCAAGTCGACATAATGTTTCACTTGTCACAAAACAATATAGTAACTTGAAATCATGTTTCACTTGTCACCAAACAATATGTGATAAGTGCATCATTATTCAATTAATTTAACTAATAAATCAAATCTCAGAATACAAATATTGAATCGATAATAACATAAGCATTTCCATGATTTCAATAAATGACATTCAATAAAAACCATGTTTTTCCCTTGTCATTAATCTAAACATCACAACAAATTTACTTATGTCCAAGTAAAAAGTAAAAGTAAAGAAAGACAAAAATTGGGGATGTAACATTGGGGGTGCTTAATTCAAGTTCTCCAAATGCTTTAAGTATGTATAGATTTTTAATGTTTGAAGCATTATATCAATTATCTATTTCTCCCTCTATTTGTTTATCTATCTATCCTCCCTCTCTCCCTCTCTAAAGCCTTTTCAACAAATCCATTTTGTTCATATCCTACAATCATGGAATTCCATGAGACCACATTTCTTTGAGGTGTTCTATCAATCATTTCATTTTCCTTGTCTATGCTTCCAAATTTTACATACATGTCTCATAGGGTTGTTGCAACTACAACATCTAACAAAATTCCCATATCCATGATGTTACGATGGATATCCATACTCTATTCCAAAAATCTCATTTTGACAAGGAGGATACTAGCAAAGGTTGAGGAATTTTACTTTACAATCGCCAATTGTAATTTGCTTGAAAGTTTCTAAATCATTTTCAACAAATCTATTTTGCGCATATCCCACAATCATGGAATTTCCATGAGACCACATTCCTTTGAGGCATTATGTCTTGTGCCTTGTCTATGCTTCCACATTTTTCATTCATATCTCCTAGGATAGTTGCAACTACAACATTTGACAAAATTCCCATATCCTTCATGCTTTGATAGATGGCCATACCCAATTCCAAAGATCCCATTTTGGCACAGGCAAGAAGGATGCTAGAAAATATTGTGGAATTTGGCTTTACACCCACCAATTGTATTTTCTTGAAATGTTATAAAGCCTTATCAAAAAATCCATTTTCTGCATATCTCGGAATCATTATATTTAATGAGATCACATCTCTTTGAGGCATTCTTCCAAATAGTTCATGTGCCTTTTCTATACTTCAATATTTTGCATTCATGTCTCTTAGGGAAGTTGCAACTATAACATCTGACAAAATTTGCAAACCGTTGATGTTTTGATAGATGTCCATACCCTATTCCAAAGATCTCATTTTGGCACAAGTAGGGAGGGTGTTGGAAAAGGTTGAGGAATTTGGCTTTACACCCACCAATTGCATTTACTTGAAAGTTTCTAAAGCCTTTTCAACAAGTCCATGTTGTTCATATCCTACAATCATTGCATTCCATGAGACTATAAGCCATGGAGGTATGCTTAGTATGTTGAAGCTATTTGCATGTAAGCTTGGTATGCTTAGTATGTAGGTATTCTTAGGAATTAGGAACAAATAGTAACACCATGATAAAATGAGCATGAGTATCTATAGAGAGAGATACAGGTGGAGATTGAGAGATATAGACAGAGGGATTCTTCATTCTTCACAAAATACAACTCCCTTGTATGTAGGAGAGAGAAAGTCTATTTTCATGTAAGAATGATAAGTGTAACTCCCACTATTGGCCTACCAACTAAAACTCTCTTAGTCAATTCCATTCAACATTATTTTAAGTATCCCAAAGAATAATACTTCAATAATCTCTCAACCACATACATGGGCATCCAAGTACCCATTCATGAGATATTAAAGACACATAGAAAACACATAGAATTGTAAGGCTATATTATGTAATCCTAATAGTAAATAGAGGAGGCCATTGCATTAGACCTATAAAAAGTGTTAGAGACAAATATGTAGATATGTAATCCTATTTTGATTCCATGTGATTGTATCATGTTAGAATTACCTTCAAATACATGTCCTAGACACATAATTGAAAGAATTTTAGGATGCATTGCCACTTATAAAAATAAAAATGTGTTGCAAAACAAGAGAAGAAAATTTGTAGCATATGTAGTTATTTGTTGTACATTAGTATACATTATCTTTCTACTTAGAAAAATCATCCTATCTAGTAGGAATGTAAATTTGAATTTTGAAATTTTTATAATAATTTTTTGTAAGTAACCAAATTAGGTTGATGGTGTTGCAAGACATAAATTTTTTATCAAAAGTTTATAAGAAAAAGATAGATAAATCATAAATTACAATGGACTTGTTTACATCTCTAGAATGGAGGTTAAATAAAGGATTTTGGAGGTGAACATTGAGACAAAGAGTTATGTTGATCACTCTTCAGAATGTAGACTCTATGTTGGGTTATCTCTCTAATGAATAGGGCTACACATCTTTGATTTTAATAATGAATAAGATCGTCCATAGAGCAATGATTTTTTTCTAAAAAGCTATTAAAACATGCTACTAATCTCATAATACATTAGATACCAAAAAGCAAAATGCTCTTCTAATTTTCATTTATTATTATAGATTCTACAAATGTACTATCTCTCAAGATAAAGTGTTAGGACTTAGGCAAAGTTGATGAGAACATACTAATAAGTGGCCCAAAAGAAATTTCAAACCAAAACCAAGCCTAGTGTACTTCGAGGAATAATGTGTCCATTTTGTATATATATATAGTGCTTCAATTGGTGTTGCATTCTTGCAAAATGCTCCTATAATTTTACTTCATTATTGTAGAGTCTATAAATACAATATCTCTCGACAAAGTGTTCTAACTCCATGCAAATCTTGGCCCAAAAGAAATAACATAGCCATCTTCTATGCTTCAATTACTGTTGCATTCTTATTGAAAATAGTTCTACTCATTCATCCAAATTAATTTTTTTGTAGGCTTTGCTGATCTAAAATCTTAGAATGCTTTGGCTCAACATAAACATACATGGTATATTACTACTTATGCCAACTTACAAAACTTAGGACTTTAAAAAACTTAAATTCCAACCCGCATGAATATGATCTTTTATTTTGGTGATTCAGCCAGCCAATTAGTACTAACTAGTTGAAAAGTAGCTGTTAGAGATGAGCCTGAGACTTTACTGCTAGAGCTATCCAATACACTAGTGCTATTGCTTGTTATGTTGGCAGCTGAACCTTTTGGCAATATTGTAAATGCGGAAGGGAGAAGTGCCATGGAAGGAGGATCTTCTTGTCTCATTACACGGGTAACTACTCCAACATCTAGGGGCAAATATACTATTAGAGATCTAAATGCATATGTGCAACTCTCCTGCAGTATGAAGGCCTCTGTATTGGATGCCTACAAATTATAATTGAAATCATATGTTAAACACCATAAAACAGGTGAACTAGATGATTGCATGAATGGTTCAGATACTTACTATCACATGATAAAGAGAAATGCAGCTCATAAGATGTGGACCAGTTGCAATGTGTTTAATTTCTTGTATGGACTTTCCTTCCAAGGACACTTCCCACTTCACCAAAGAAACAAAACTCTAAGTATTTGAATAGGAAGAGTAAACTAGAATAACAGGCAACATATAAATTACAGGAAAAATGTGTGGCCAATGTACACGTATAACCTTAGATCTCATTCATTCGTCTCTTAGAAAATCAAATAATATTTGTGGAGAGACAGGAAGCCATAGTGAAGTTGTAGTACATATGATTAGCCAGTTGTGTATGTTCCTAAATGGTAAGTTTAGTTTGCAAATTAAAATGTTCCTTCCATGCCACAAGATGCAAACCTAGAAGTTAGTAACTGAAATGTCTAAACAGAAACCAGAAACCATGGATTGAAACAAAAATTTTCAAAAAGAGAACTTGTTGTTTTTACCAGAGCGCATGCGTCACATGGAGAACACATGCGGTGCACTTTCTCCCATATGCGGTGCACTATTACGTGTATGCGGTGCACTGTTAGCATATGCAGTGCATTGTTAGCATATGCGGTGCACTATTACACATATGTGGTGCGTTGTTATGTGTATGCGGTGCACAATTTCTTACAAACGAAAATCTTACAAAAAAACCTAACTAGCAAAATAAAATCATTTATGCATAGACAAAAACTAAACCTTGTGACTGTAAGGTATGTCCCTAAGTGCCAGCAAGATAGAAAACTTATAGGCCTCAATAGGACTTACCCAGATTGTAAAATGACCAAATAAAACCCTAGATGAAAAGCTTCAATCCTTTCTTTGAAAACTAAATGCACTTTTTAAGAAAACCTGCTACTTAAAAATGAAACCCTAGTAGCTAACAAAAATAGAGAATCATTTAGACTAATAGACCCTACAAAAACTAGTTAGCAACCTACAAAACAAACTAAGTTAGGGCTAGATAAACCAAAACAAAAAGGCTGAACCCTGAATTGGAATAGATGCATTGCAGAATGATGGGTATGTGGTGCAGAATCCAGCTTAAGCATCACGCCGTACTTCGTGTGCATCACACAAAGAAGCGTATGCATCATACTTCTCAGCGTATGCATCGCATAAACTTGTAAACTTAAAATGCCCTAAATTCGTGGCATGTGCAGATGTTTCATGTCATGTTCACCATTGTAAGCAAGGAAAAATCTATCCTAGAGTCCCAGAACAACAAAATAAGACCCTACTCAAGTAATGGAGACCTTAACCAACCTAGAAATGCAACTATGAAAGCATAAAACCCTAGAATGTCTAATGCATTTCCTCCATTACTACTAAGCTAAGCTATGGAGAATGTACTCAAACTTGCAGACCAGCAACTAAGAAAATGAGAGGTCAAGAGTAGACAAATGCACAAGTCAAATGCTCAAAGTGGTGAAATGTCAATGGGAAAGGATGGTTTTATAGAGGAGGAAGTTGGAATGGAGGGTGGAGATTTAGAGTTGACTTTGGAGGTAAATCAAGGGAATCAAGGGCTAGGATGAGTTAGGGTTTCCTTGTCACTAGAGGACAAGGATGCATTTTTTTTGGGGGAAAATATGAGGTGAGAGAAGTAATTATGTGCTTAATTAAATAAGTAATGGATACTTATTTAATTGTTTTGAGAAGGGCACGTGATGGGGGTGATTTAATTAAATAAGAGGGATACTTATTTAATTAAAAGGGGAACATTGGATAATTTAAATAAATAGAAATTTATTTAAATTAAACGGGACATGGTGATGAATGATTAAATAATATTTAAATTATTTAACCATAGAGGAAATAAAGAAGAAAGATAGCCTAGTTAACTAAATAGAATTTATTTAATTAAAAAGCCAAGTGAAATGAATTAATTAAATAATTCAAAAATTATTTAATTAATAGTTTAATGCAAGGAGAAGGTGAATTACATGCCAAAAATATTGCTCGTAGGCTCAGGACATTTTCAAGTCTCTACAATGTATATATATAGATAGATACATATGTGTATACATGTATATGTATATGTATGTATCTTTACATACATACATACATACATACATACGTGAGACTACATAAAAGTTTTATTTATAGATACTTAGAGGTTGAATTATTTGGTATCCTTGTTTCTCTACCTAAATTTATTGATACACATTACTTGGAAACTAAATTATTTTCTATCCTAACCTATTCACTTGGATTGTTACAAGTCTATTGATATCTTTGAAAATTGTAGAGCAAAATCACATCATCTAAAAAAAATCTAAGCTAATAAATTTAATAAGAGTAACAACATTTCAATTACCCTAGATAAAAGAGATAAGTTTAGATAGGAATGAAAAATATGCTTAAATTGACAAAGATAGAAAGATGCTCTTAGCACTCTATGTGAAGGGAAATATTTTGTTGAAATAAGAAAATGAGCAAATAGAACCATACACAATGTTCGCTATGCCCTTATTTTTGTAAAAAATTATATCCTTTTGTGTCCTCCTATCTATTATGTAGAAAATGGGATCTGGGCTAATTAATACTCTTAACCTAAGTCAATCCTTCTCCACATAGCATTGGAACACAAGCCTTTGAAGACTTAGTGCTTGGAAATCATCCACAAGGGAGAGCTAAGTTGTTCGGGGTTCTATTCCTTTATTGTAAAGGGAGTATTGATCACTAATGAATTGATAAGAAGATATGTAATACAAAACCCTAATTGATAGCTCTGACAAAAATGTACAAATAATTGTTATAGAGACATAAAATGAAAGCAAAAAAAAGAAACAAAGGTTAGACAGAAGCTGTGATAGAAAATAGGAGCAGATCGGAGAGGACCTGGGTGTTGGGGTGCCCTTATCCTAAGTTTTTTGGGTTGATTTTCTTATAACAGATGATCCCTGTACCCTTTGTCTAATTCCTTTTTTTTCTTTGTGAGAAGCTCCTAGATGTTGTCTGCACATATACAAAGAGAGGAAAAATGGTTTTGGCTATATAGGAGTTTGCCTTAGTCAAACCCCCATTTCGGTATTCCTACCTCACGGATAGCTAGATTAGAGAAGATCAAATAGTGTGTGCTCCTAACCTTATGTGTATATAAGATTGTAAATGAGTAGAAAACCAAAGGATTGATCAAAAAACCCTAACCCTATATAACTCAATCATATAGAATGATCAACTCAAGAGAAGTGTCTCACTCAAGGAAACACTAACCTTCAACTCAGGGAAGGTGGACAAATCTAAAATCTATGGAATCAGAAGATACTGCAAACATATCTAATTGTGATGATGTAGGTACTAAAGCCAAACTCAAGTTAGTGGTTCTAACCCTTATGCAAGAAGGAACAAGATAGACTCATGATCTTGCCTCCAAATGCACCACAATCATTGCCAAGAGTGTGTAGATCATTATTCCAACAACAAATAAATCTGTAATAATTTATAAGTCTGCAATAATATCAAGATAGAGAATAGTTCTCTAGATTATTTAAAGTGTTTTTAAGGTCTTGTTTAAATATGAAGCTCAAGTAGGGAAAATATTTAAATTTTAGAGGCCAATGGAGTGCATGATAAAAATGTCAAGATTGAGGTCACGTCATACAAGACAAAGCCGACACCATAAGAGGATTTAAAACTTAGAAAGATATGGGAGGACACTAGTACCTAGGCATTAGGGTCCTGGATAAATCACTCTAGTAATTCAACATTGTTTCGGGATATCACCAGGATCTTAACACTGCCCTATGTTCCAGGATTTGATCAATGGTAATAGTTTAGTAAAGTTTAGGAAGATTTAGGAGGGTTTAGGAAAGTTTAGGAAAGTGGGGCACTTCTCTCGAGTGGGGGGTAAGGCCAAGGCTAGAAAGTGGTCCTAAAAGTGGACTCATGAAGTAAACACTAAGGCAAGTGCTAAATAGAATGTGAAATTATGCTTGCATCAATATGGAGCACAATTTACAATGGTACATTTAGCCCCTAATTTAGCGGTCATATGCCATTGTGTGAATATGCAAGATAAAGTATAGGAAATAAAATAAGCATGTAATGGATATCTAAAAGGATACTATAGAGGATGTAGAATGCTTCCAAGTGAGAGAATGGAGCACCCAGTCATGAACCTGCAAAGCCACAATGTTAGGGACTGTAGCCTGCAAATACACTTTGTTAGGGAAAGCAAAAAACATTGTGCAGAAAAAAAGATGTATTAGTCTGGAAAAAAATCTAAGAGGAATGAGAGTGTGATCTAGAGTGAGACTCACAGGTAGATATATGCCCCCTATTTTTGCATGCTTATATGGAGGTAGAAACACAGTGATGCTTTCTCTACTACAAGTTTTTGGGTTTTCATGAATATTCCTTAATTAGGTTCACTTGATAAAATAACACCAAGATGAAAGTCATATGATGAGAGAGAGGGAAGAACTATGATTCTAGTGCAACAAATGGTACAAAAATTAAAGTTTTCCAGCCCAATTTGTGAAGGTTTGAATGAAGAGTGTTGGAATAGAATGGTAGGATTTTATGGTGTTTTTCTACAAATAGTACTAAGATTTTCACTATTCACTATCTCATTTGTCTTTTACATTTTTAGAGATTTAGGAGGATCTCAATTGATCACAAGAGTGATGATGCCACATAGATGGAAATATCGATCTCTTAGGTTCGATGAGCTGAGGGATCGCATAGCGCAGGGCATATAGGCATGCTAGGTGAGCCCAAGCTTTTGATTCATGCTTGTGATTTTTTCATTTCTATGTTAATTTGAAGGATTACATGCCAAACTAGGCCCTGAGGGGTTCTAGTGTCCTCCTAGGGTTCCAAATTCCTGCTAGGGAGCTAGGGTCCTCAGAAGGCACTAGTGTCTAGTCAAGATGCTAGTGTGTTGTGAAATTTTACTAGAATTATCAAGTTTGAACTTTATTTGAAATTTATTTTGTGTGAGAATGATAGAATTTAGTTTGGTGTTCATTCACAGGTACCCCTAGTAGTCACTTATAAACATTTCTACATGGTCATTCCAAGATGCTTTTTGCCGCAAAGGTTGATCACCTTAGAGATCTTGGATTGTGGTGGGTGTACATGATGCTCATTGTTAGATATCATGATATGATGTTGATGGCACTCATGGAGCTATGTGATGCATACACCTCTACCTTCCATCTTTAGATGGGAGAGATGATGGTCACATTGGAGGATGTGTACCAGATACTATGGTTACCTGTGAGAGGCAAGACTATGAGTATTGATAATTATCAATTGGAGAACATTCAAGCAATCTAGATGTACTGTCTCAGACACATTATGCCCTTGAGCACCACAAGGTGGATTTATATATCTTGGTTAGAGAAGAGTGTTGTAGTCACACCAGTTTTACATTACATCCTGATCACTACCATCACACTCGTGGTTACACAGGATGGATGTAGTACTAAGCTTCATGCAGGACTTGTACATACTATCAGAGTGATGGAGGAGTAGAGGAGAGTATACTCTTAGGGATGGATTATGTTAGCTCACTTATACCATGATTTAGGTGTTATGTACATTATCAAGCACATAGCTCGATGACCTGTACACTTCTCTAGGTGTGAGCATTTGAGCATATCACATGCATGAGGCCAATTAGGTTCCCAATAGAGCCTATCTAGACAATGTCCATGAACACATGCCTATGCACTAAGGAGGGAGTTGAGGTGTGGTGATTTATTTTTTGGAGGGTGAGATTTGATAGATTGGAGCATGATGATATCATGTTGAGACTGTATAGAGGTTGTAGAGTATGGATGGGTGAGAGTCAATAGCTGGTGAGGATGCAACATAATCAGCTTCTAGCTATTCTCTTTGATCACATCATTGTGCCTTTCTACTATGATCAAGTGATGAGGAAGTTTAGACAATTGTAAAGAGTTCATGTCACTTGACTGGCCTATGTATGCTTAGTTCATAGTATAGTGAGGCCTAGAGATGAGGCCTGACCCACCAATATTGATGTTGCATTGATTGATCTAGATGATGAGGGATAGGATGGAGTGCCCATTTCTAACATCAATGATGTGAGTGTGAGCCTAGCATACACGACTTGCTCGAGCACTTTTTGTCATTCTCCTATATTTCTATTAGACTACCCCAATGGTGATCCAAGACCTTGGGCAGATTGAAGGGATGAGTTAGGAGAGGAGGAGAGGGATGATGGATAGAGAGAGATGACGATTGTGATGATAAATTCATGAGGTAGAGAAGGATCATCTAGTTTCAACAATAGGAAGGAGATGGTGCCAAGGAGAGGAGGATGATGATGCCACTGAGAGGAGAGCTAGGGCTTGACCTTGTGCATCAAGGTCACTACCTACTACAGGTGGAGTGTGGATTTGACACAAGTATGGGGAGTTGAGTAGTACTACTACTATGGTACCTCCAGCAATGTGAGTGACTAGAGACTCAGTAGCCATCAGCCTTTCAATTGACCATGACTAGTAGGTTAGCAATCCAGGTGAGAGAGTTACATGATGTTATGATTTGAGATTAAGTAGAATAGTAGATGTTGATATTGAATTATTTTGATATATATAATGAGAGTTTTTTATACAATTTTTTTTTCTATCTTGCAGTTGGTACATGAGCATGGCTTGACATAGTGGGTTGAGTCATAGCAAAGGTGGTGCCTATCATGCATACTTAATAGCTAGTGTGGGCTAGTTATAGTCCACAATAGACTACAGGATGACATGCAGATGTATTTGAGCCCATTGCACAACTAAGAGAAGCTTACAAGGAGACCATTCAGAGAGTGTCAAGTATTGACGTGGCATGAGATGCCTTCGAGATAGAGCAATACCAAGTGATCGAGAGGGCATCGAGTGCCGAGGTGGCATGAGATGCCTTCAAGATATGGATAGATAAGACTCTAGTGGAGCTTCAATCATCTAGGGTAGGAATAGCACCAGTGATGGACCATCTACTTGTGTGAGAGCTATGAGCCGAGAGAGGTTGACTACAATAGTTTTATTCAGATGCTCGGTTGGAGGCAATGGATCTCAGAGCATAGGTTTGGAGCCTACAAACACAGAGTGCATTTAGGAGTCACTCACATTTTCTAGCATCACACAAACATCCATCTATCACACAACCATGTCTGGGTCTCGAGGATTCAAGTACCCATGTCCTATAGATTGATGAAACTTGTTGTTGATGTATGATTTTGACACACCACATTTTGTTGTAGTGGTGACCATGTAGCAAACATTCGTGTGTGTGTGTGTGTTTGTGATGATCTTTGCATTTTGGCTTATGTTGTTATATCTATATGATGATGATAATGGTTTAATTAGATGTCATTTGTGAGCTTATTGAAACAATTTTATGATTATTTAATAAAATGTGACAAAGATTTAATTAAATGTGGTGAATTAACATGCATGTGACAACTACAATTGTGATCTTTATAAAAAACCTAATGAGATTGTCTAATAAATACAACAATTATCTAATTGATACATGTACTTTGTGAAATTTTATTCTAATCATGTGATCTAATTAAACAATTTTATGAATTTTTTTAATCTATTACAACCATGATTATCTAGCACATACACATGTTGAATTAAATACAATTTTTTATCTTACTAAATAATGTAATAACATTGTTTAATAATTTTCTACAATGATGTAAATAACATAGTGGATGAATTATCTAAATGTATGCTAACAACAAGTAATTTGCAAGATTAAGAAAACTATTCTAAGAATTCAAGATAATTACACGTTTATCATGAATGAAGCAATCATATATCAAATAGATAAGAAAAATTAGCTATCTAACATGATGTGCTTTAAATAAAAGCTAGCATAACATTAAGAAATGAAATGATCTAATAGAAATTTCTTAAAAGAAGATGAAGCATAGTATCTATGTAAGTGAATAGCATTGATGGGTTCTTTGAGAGGCGTACCATTCATTATCAGTCATTTGTATGCATTTGATTCATAGACTTCAGTGATGACATAAGGTCCCAATCAATTCAGGCCGAGCTTCCCTTTTTCACCTCAAGGAGCATTTATATTGCATTGATTTTTGTAAAGAACCAAATCACTGACCTCAAATGAGCGATGGATGAAACATTCATTGTGGCAACATTAGATAGAGTTTTGATAAGCATAGAGATGTTTGAGAGCATTTATGTGCTATTCATTGAGTGTATCAAGTTATTGGAGTCATTTTTCTCTATAGGAATCTTCATCAAGAATGCCATTGAGAGAAATTTGCAGTGAAGGAATTTCTAACTCTAAGGGCATGATTGCATCAAAACCATACACGAGGTTGTATGGGGTTGTACATGTAGCCATATGAATGCACGTTGGGTAAGCCCATAATGTATAAGAGAGTTGAGTGTGCCAATCTGTACCATGTTTGTTAATATTTTTCAAAGAATTTGTTTGATTAGTCTATTAGAATCTTTTGCTTGGCCATTTGATTGAGGGTAATTCAGCATTGAGAAGTGGTGTTGAATACAAAATTTATCAAGGAACTTCTTCACTTATTTATTCTCTAATGATGAACCATTATCATAAACAAAGGAAGAAGGAAGACCAAAGTGAGAAATGATGTTGTCAATAAGAAAGTGATAAATTACTTCAATAGTCATGGAACTGCTCCGACCCATTTTGTGAAGTAGTCAGTGGTTGTGATGATGAAAGTATGTCCTTTAGAAGGAGGAGAAGTATTTCCAATAAGATCCAAGCCCCACATGGAAAATGGCCAAGGCAATGCCTAGGCATAAAGTTCCTAGGTAGGAGTCAGATGAGATTGTTATGTTGTTGACATTGATTGCACTTTTTGACAAAAGCAAAGGAATCTTGTTCCATAGTTTCTTAATAGTAACCCATGCAAAGCAATTTTTGGACTAGAGATTTACCATCGAAATGCCCTTCACAAGCACCTGAATGTGCCTCTTCAAAGACAATCAGGATCTCTTACTTGTTTAAACAATGCAGAAGAAGGCCATTGTATCTTCTATGAAAAAGAATATTAGATAAGATGATGTAGCATGTTGCAAGCTTGTGAATATGATCTTGAGGACTTTTAGAAGAAGTAAGGAAAGTACTATCACTCAAATTGGATTATATGGGAGTACCATTCATTTGAATCAATTTTATTACAGAAAGTGATATTGATTAGAAGAATCTTTAGATATAGAAGGTAAAGTAAGATTATGAATAGTGAAATGATAGTCCATGGATGAATCATCAAGGGATGTAAGGGAGGTGGTGCTTGCCATTGCATCTACATGTTGATTATCTTTCCATGGAATTGTGTCAATTGTAAAATAAGAAAAATGTTTCAATAGTGATAACACCAAGTCATGGTATTTAGATAACTCATCTTACTTTGCTTAATAAGATCTTGTGACTTATCTTAAAATCAACTGAGAATCACTAAATATATGAAGATGTTAATAAAGCAACATGCAAGCTAGTAATAAGGGATTTTTACTCACAATGTTGTTGGTACATAAAAAATTGAGGTAGTAAGATAGAGGAATTAGATTACCTAAAGGGGGTATTAATATGGCACCAGCCTCGAAGCCATTTGAACATATAGAACTATTCAAATACAAGTCCCATGCTTGATTAATGTCTATCGGAAAGAAATGATCATTAGGGAATGAGTCTTGATTTGGAAGAATGGGTAGTGAAGGAGCATCGACTAAATGGTAGGTCAATGCTTGTCCTTTAATCACCTTTTGAGAGATGGATTTCATGTCAAATTCCATTAGCAACAATACCCACTTGGACAAATGTCCTAAGATATCTATTTTATAGAAGAGATGTTTTAAAGGATCAAATTTTATAATAACATGGGTTATAGCATTTAGAAGATAATGTCTTAACTTATGTGTTGCAAAAACATGAGCTAGACATTCTTTTTCAATCATAGTATATTGGACTTCACAATTGAGTAGAGTTTGAATGATGTAATATACAACACATTATTTGCCATCGCCATCATGTTGTGCCAATAATGTTACAATTTAGCATTAGATAAAGTAGAAGTGTAAACAAAGAAAGGACATCCAGAAGTAGTTGGATATATGATAGGAGGATTGGCAAAATAAATTTTTAAATTGTCAAAAAGATTTTTGGTAATCCACATTCAAGTTGAAGTGGGAATCTTTTTTAAGAATTTGAGTAAAAGGGAGAGTTTGATCCACTAGTTGTGAAACAAATTGGTGAATAGCATGAACCTTTCCCTACAGACTAGAAAGTTGAGAAACATTTTTCAGAGGTGGCATGTTGATAATAGCATCAATGTTCCTTGTATCCACCTTGATACCATGATGTGAAACAATAAATCTCAATAGCTTGTTTCTATCAATGACAAAGATGCATGTATAAGGATTTAAGTACATGTATTTTTTAATACATTCAAATATTTGATGGAGGGTTTTGGTGTGATCTGGATGCAAGATGGAATTGGCCATAATGTTATCAACATGGTCTTCTAAGATGTGAATTAAATCATGAAAGATAAGTGTCATAGCATGTTGGTAAGTCACACTAGCATTCATAAGTCCAAACGACATGACTACCAAATAAAAGGTCCTTCAAGGTGTGATAAAAGTTATTTTATATTGACCTTGTGGGTTTATGAATATTTGATTACATCCAGAGAAACCATTCATGAAGGAGATAATACCTGGCCCACAGTGGTATCAATGATCATATTGATGTTAGGAAGGGGAAAGTTTTTTTAAAGAAGCTTTGTTGAGATCACAAAATCAATGCATATGTGAATATGGTTCTTGAGTTTAGTGATAAACACAATATTTAATATCTAAGGGGAATAGTCAATAGGAAGGATAAATCCATCTTGTAGGTGTAAGATTCAATGGTAAACTTAAGAATGCCCAAGAACACATGCAATCACAACAACCTTACACAACAAGATACAAAACAACAATGTCAACAAATGGTGTAGAGCTTGACCTCACAATTGAATTGAGAATATACAATGTGACACCTCTCTTATATAGGCAAGGTGGAGTGATAAGAATTGGCCATAAGATTAAATGTAGGCCAACATAGACACAATATTAAATGACAACTAGAGGATAAGATGCCTTCTAGATGACACCAATAATAAATCTCCTAGACACGACTAATA
The DNA here is from genome assembly GCA_027924645.1 of Cunninghamia lanceolata. Lineage (NCBI taxonomy): Eukaryota > Viridiplantae > Streptophyta > Pinopsida > Cupressales > Cupressaceae > Cunninghamia > Cunninghamia lanceolata. The sequence goes on from BSBN01000665.1 coordinate 3,854,529, forward strand.
AATAAAGCATATGAGACAAGCTTGTAAGATGAAAAGTGTCTTAATGCTATGACATGAGACAAGTAATGTAAATCTATTAAATGCACATAGTTGTATATTATTAAATGCTCTAAAGTCTCTTTATAAGTAAAGTCTCTTTATACACTAACACCCCCTTAAGTGCAACTTAGGGAGAAGAAAAAAAAACATGAATGATTCTTGACTACTAGACCATAAAATGAGGGGCTTCCACTAAATAAGAAAATTTATTTAACTAGTGATGTTTATGTATGTTTATATATATATATATAAACATACATAAACATCACTAGTTAAATAAATTTTCTTATTTAGTGGAAGCCCCTCATTTAAATATCAAATAACATATATATATATATATGCACTCACACACACACACACACACACACACACACACACACACACACACACACACACACACACACACACACACACACACACACACACACACACACACACACACACACACACACACACACACACATATATATATATATATATATATATATTTTATAAACCTTTTATTGTCATGCTCCACTCAAAGAATCAAGTGCTTTGTTATAAAACCAACTTATAGCATTGAAGATGGAATAACCCTAATTTTATTTTGTGATAGCTATGTTTGCTATAGGGAATGGTGGAGCGGCGGTGTTGGTCATAGGGGACGTCTGACAACAGTGAAGGGGTCACAGGCCGGCAGAGGAGGGCGAAGTCAAGGAGGCCGCAGAGGGTGGTGGTAGAGGAAGGCAGGGGCGGCGGTTTGGAGACCGCAGTGGTAGAGGAAGGCACAGGCGGTGAGGAGGACTTTGGTGCGTGGGCCCTGAAGTTTCAATGGGCAGAGGTGTGGGTATAAGCCACAGTGGCTTCAGTGAAGGCAGGGGTGTGGGGAGGGGCGGAGCCCCACCCACACCCCACGAAGACCCACATCCCACTTCGTGGGGTGTGGGTGGGGCTCCGCCCCTCCCCACACCCTCTTGTAATAAGTTTTCGGTGGGGATTTAAACCCCCACCAATATACCTTCTTTTATTTTCGGCTATGTATTTTTTTTTATACTATGAACTCTCTCTTCTATTCACATTTGCTAATTCGTAATTTTTTTAAAATAAAAATAATTCTATTTATACATATATATATGTATATATATATTTATATACAAGTGTAACTAACTTTCTCAATTTCATTTACGGATAAATAAAAATTAAAAAATATATATATACACATATATATGAGTGTGTAGCGAAATTCCAAAATTTCCCATCAAATAAATTATATATATATATTTAAATCATAACGAATTGTCATATTTGCTAAAACATTTTAGTTTACAAATTAACCAAGTTATTTCACAAATTCTTCAACATTTTAATTTATGATTCAACAAATTTCTTGAGAGAAACGGAAAGTAAATAACCATTTAAATCTGTAATTTTCAACTAAATTTTAATCTATCAAGTATACGTTCCATTTCAAATAAAAATTAAAGGTTAAGAGCAAATACAGGGAACAAAAATATCTTCCACTTCGATAACCAAATAAACAACATGTAAATTGGTTTAGAATATTCTCCATTGTATACTTAAATCAAGTTTAAATTTGTTTTCTAAAGGAAAATTTACAACTTCTATAATCCAGTGAATGTAACTTTTTAACTAAATAAAACCAGAAATAACTTAACAACTTGTCTAGATCAAACACTTAATTTCACAACTTACAATTTGATAAACAAGAATAACAACTGTAAGATTTCACAACCCACAATCACTCTAAGGGAGGAATTACTTTCTTCTCCCAATATAATTTTTTTTTTTACAACTTTCAGAGGAAGCAATCTCTCCTCTTTAAAAGAAACTTATCCAGGAAGAAACTTAAATAGACCAAGCTCTCGTTGCAAATGGGGAGATAGAACATTTTCTCTAAACAAGGAAAAACTCCTCCAATCCTCTCAACATGCTCCAAGATATACCTGTATGACAACCAAGAAAAGAATACACCACACAACAAGCTCTCCCCCCTACCTTAGACCTGCAAGAGGGTCACCCCCGAGCTAGGGAGATCATCCACACACCCAAGGTAGAATAGACCAATACACTTCACAGCATTGAATAACAACAGTCAAAGCAAACAACACTCAAACTCCCATGGTTTTACACACAATACAAAGACTCAACTGAGGTGAGTTCAAAGGAGGGTAGGGAAGTAGACTCGCTCTACTCGAAGGTGACATTCTTCTCAATATTATCATAGCTTATCTCATGGCCACAAGCCAACAAAATTATTCTTTCTCATGGCCTCAAGCCATCCAAATAATAAAAATCACAGGGATATCCCAAATAGGCACTCTAGCCTTATAACCCTCTAGGATTAAAATTACCAACATGCCCTCAATGCTTCCATATATCAAAAATAAGAATGCACCCGAGGAGGTTCACACCTTCCCTTCCCCATACATGATGAGCATTGTCTTCCAACCAGAAGAAGCTCTTTTAAACACCCAACACAACAAAATAGAAGAAATAACACATAGACAACCATTGCAGATCCACATTCATCAAACAAGAACAAAACATACATAGGTGAGTAAACTAGCTCACTAACCTCTACAAGCTCAATTATGGAAGTATTTTGAAGAAGAGCTCCACCCTTAGTCTCCTCCTCCAAGTTCTCCTTCTTTCCACAATAATCCAACCCCCTTACCTGTTGTGATGTTCACAACACGCCCCATTTTACTCCTTAGCAAAATAGGGACCCCTGCTGTGGCTTGGCTTTTTGCTTCTGTTTGTGTGGGTCTGTCTTTGGTGGTAAGGGAAAAGAGAGTGAAATTTTGCAAACTTTGATAAAATTAGTGAGAAAATGTATTTTGAGTGCCAGTGCATGGTATGGTTGGATTCCTTGTCAAAAATAAGCCAGGGTTACTTTTTGAATCATCTAAAAATTTGCCATATTTTTCAAGTTATGCCCATTTTGGTAAAATGCAATATCAAGTTTAAATATTTCAAAGTTTCAAATGTTTCGTTAAAATGTTTCTAAGTGTTTCAGCGGCTACGTGGAGCATGCCAAGTGTCACATTCTGCATGAGTTTCACACCAGTTTCTAAACAATTTCCAGTGTTGTGTGGAAGGCATCACTTGTCACCTTCCGCCATAGCCCCTTTTAAATTTAAACCATCCACAGGCTTTATTAGTTTCCAAACAGTTTCTTAAAGTTTCCTAAAGCTTCAAGGCCATGCGGGGGAGTCAAACAATTTCCAAACAGTTTCTCAATAGTTTCTAACTCCCGCGGAGTGTCCCTTAACAGTTTCAAGTGTTGCACGGAAGACACCACGTGGTGCCTTCCGCAATGGTTTCTAAAAAGTTTCAGCAGCCACGGAGAGTCCCATATAAGCAGCACGAAGAGTGACAAGTGTCACTATTCGCAGGACCTTCAAAGTTTGTCGATGGGTCCCTTCGAAAGAGTCTTAATAGTTTCTAGTGATCGCACAGAGCACGCCAAGTGTCGCTTTCCGCGGGTCCCTTTAAAGTTTCTTAACAGCTTCAATGGTTGTGTGGAAGATTGCACGTGGCGCCTTCTACCATTGTTTCCTTAAAGTTTTCTTAGAGTTTCTAACAATTGCAACAATCGCACAAAGTGTGACATGTGTCACACTCCGCAGGTCCCTCCAAAAGTTTCTGCAACAGTTTCTAATAGTTTCTAAAGTGTTTCAAAAGTTATGCGGAAGATGCTGCGTGGTGCTTTTCGCAAGGGTCTCGAAACAGTTTCAGACAGTTTCAAAAAGTTTCCAAGGCAGCGTAGGGAGCGACAAGTGTAACTCTCTACAGGTTTCATAAAAGTTTCTAAGGGTTTCAATGGCCGGGCGGAAGACACCACATGGTGCCTCTCGCGGTAGTTTCAAAAAGTTTCAAACATGTTTCAAAGCCCCGCGGAGTGTGACAAGTGTCACACTCCGAAGTATGACCCACCCTGCCCCTTAAAGTTTCAGCAACGACGCAGAAGACGCCACGTGGCGCCTTCCGTAGGAAGTTTCAAAGTAGTTTCTAAACAATTTCCAGAGCCCTGTGGAGTTTGACACTTGTCACTCTCTGCAGGTCCCTCTGCCAGTTTCAAAAAGGTTTCAAAGTAGTCTCAACAGTCGCGCGGAAGACGCCACGTGGCACCTTCTACAAACAAGTTTCAAAGTGCCCCAACAGTTTCTTAAGGTTGCAACGATCGTGTGGATAGTGACAAGAGTCACTTTCCGCAAGAGTCTCATGGCTTCAAAAGAGTTTCTGAGGACGGCGCAGAATGTGACAAGTGTCACATTCTACAGTAGTTTCAACGGCCCCTTTAGATTTTAAACGGAGCGTGCGGGTAGCGACTGGTGTCTCATGCGGGAGTCAGGGTTTCACAAGTTTCATTGGGTCCCTAGGGCAGTTTTGTAGCAATTTTTTAGTGTCTTAAGAGTCCTGTGGAAGCTGCCACGCGTCGCCTTCCGCACAAAGCAGCAAGTTTCATAGCCCCTCGCGCAGAACGCGTCACGTGTCACTTTCTATGGGCACCGTTTCTAGTATAAAAGGGATATAATGGGCCATTTTTCGGCCAGACATAGTTAAGTCGGTGGGTGATTTTTGGGGCCCGCCGATTAGTTTTTTTTTTGGCGCCGATAGGCAAGCATTTAACGGTAGGATTTTTTTTTTAGGGTTTTTCGACACATTTTTGACCCTGCGTATGCATCATTTTTGGTCTGCGATGGTTCACCCGATAGCCACGATTTTGGCTCAGCCCCACTTGGATCTAACAGGTATTTTGTTTCTCATTGTTTAATAATCAATGGTACTTATTGCTGGTCTATTTTTTTGCAGGTTTGCAGCTGAGGAAGAAGTTGAAACTTAATGGCGATGACGTCTTGTGGGGAGAATCAGATTTTAGAAACAAAGAGAAGATAAGGATGAAGAGCTGAAAGTCAAGAGACATCAATGAGAAGACCCAAGTGCAGATAAAACATAATGACAAGTAGGTTGCAGAATTTACTTCTGAGCTACTAGGGTTTCAGAAAGGGGCATATTTTCACCCAGATTCGACACATATTCAGAGATATTTTTGGGAAACTGGTTCTACACCATTTAATGATGTAACCAAGGGTTTGGACCATGGCTTAACCATTAGGGTTTTGAGCTGTATTGAGGGCAATCAGAAAGTCTATATATTGTGCCTTAATACATTGTAATATTTACAATAGGGATTGTAGGAAAAACATAGGGATTTTAGCTTAGCATAGTTTGGAAGTAGAGGAAGGAGGTCACCTGTTTGTCTGTAGTAATGAGTGCGTGGAATGTCTGGGTTCCTTATTGTATCTGTAAAGCTTGTAAGTTCTCTGTAGTTTGATCAATGAAACTAAGAGTCATTCCAACATTGTAAATCATGTATGACTGTTTGTTTCTAATACAATAGAATTTGGAGTTCTGCATCTATCTTCTGAGTGTCCTCCTGCTCTTCTTTGTGTTTTAAAATATTTTCTTTGAGAGCTTGCAATTTTAAATGTATGTTTGTGAAAATGCTCAGAACTTACATTTAAGGTTTTTACTGTGGATTTGATCAAATTGCTGTATGATTTACATAGTGCATAACAGAACAATTAGATCCTTTGGTAGATTTAAATGAGGTTTAGATTAGATCTTTCTAACTTTTCCCAACCCATCTGAAACTATTTAGCTGAAAACATAGAAATTTAAAGGAAATTTGTCTCATATTTGAAGAAGCATGAACAACATAGTTAAAAGTAGACAAGTTTTCATAAATATATAAAGAGGAAAGCTCCAATAACCCAGAAAACTCATTCACAGCTTTATAACATAGCAGTACTCATATGCAAATGAACAAAACACTTGTTGATATGTATGATCTTTTGCATAGCTTGAGTCCAGTAAACCAAAAAGAAACCCTAAACTATGTAAGGCCCCTTGAACATTACAGCTTCACATTGACCAACTGAATTTGACCAACAGAACCATTGTAGACTTGGGATTAAGTGAATCTTAAACGATTCCTTCTTATCTTTCAAATATAGTTTCAGTTCATTACATGTGAATTTTAACTTATTGTTATGATTGCATCAAAACAATCACCAACAATTTTCTGGTGCTAGAAGGAGGGCCTGACTTGAGTTAGGGTTTGTTTCAAACTAGCTAATAATAGTGATAGAGTGACCAGGTCTAGATCCAGTTCAGGAGATATATTTGTGCAACTACCTGATATAAGGTGAAGTAAGAGCCCTTTGATTTGGAATCCTAAAATATCACAGGTAGGGAGTTCATCTGGAACACCTCCTGGGTCACCTTTTAACATCTGTAGTATTGTGAGTCATGACAGATCAGTATTTAGATCTTTAAATCTTGATTCAGGCACTCCTGGAGGTCCTAATCCTCCTAAAAATCCTATCCCACCAATCAAACCAGGTGTTTCTACAAGTTCAGGTCAAGCTCAAACACCTGTAATGGCTTATTTCAATGTTCATTCTCCCATATTCATTAATGATTATCATGAGATGCCCAAAAATCTATAAAAGATATGTCCCAAGTACCAGTTGCATCAGGATCCAGAGGATCATATTAGAATATTTAAGGAAGCATGTTTTTAGGCTATGTTAGAGCACAAGGATGTTGTGTGTAGATTGTTTCCCTACACCTTTAATGAACAAGCCTCTAACTGGTATGTAAACTTACCCAATGGTTACATTTCTTCCTGGTCACTTATGGAAGAAGCATTTCTATCAAGATTTAGAGGACCCATTGACCCTTGCGCTTTGTATCATAAATTGGCTGCTATAAAATGAGGAGAGGGAGAGTTGATTGATAATTTCAATGACAGATTCCAAAAGGCCTACTCTAGGCTAGTAGCCCCTTATACCGTGGATGATGATCCCTTGTTGGCTATGTACTATGCAGCCTTGGATCCTTTTGTTGGCAAGAGACACTATATGGATTCATGGTTGTTGTCATTGATGGCAACAAAGGTCATCCCACATATCCGCAAGTCATAATGTGTCTCTACCGGAAGTCAGAATAAAGAATGTTGTGGTCCGGTGAACAAGAACAGAGCATGTGGCAAGGTCCGACAGATTGGTCTGGATCTCTCAGAGGAAGTGTCTTGGTGTAGTGCAGATTTGGGGAAGTCAAGAGGACTACCTTGAGTGGTATATTCCAAGGATTTAGCCTCCGGTGATGGACAAGGAAAAAGATATGAATAGTTGAGTACCGGATTCCTGAGAGACAGTGAAAACAGAGGAAGAACTGACTAACAGAGTATCAGACTACTTTCCGGATGTGTTACTATCGATGATAGAGGTTGTGAAGGCATGAATCATGTTTGGCCGACATGATTAATGATATCTACAAGTATATGCTTGATCCGCATTGCTTGGTGAGGAAGGATTCAGCCGACAGAACAAAAGTTTGTAAGAAACTAGACTGTTCCAGATGCCGACTAGAAAGGTGATGAAATTACTTGTGCGGATATATATAGAGGATGGATTTAGTTGTGAAGTGTGTGATGGTGTGAAGATATATGCGAATAAGTCCAGAACAGAGCAGAAGTAGCAAAAAGGATCCGGTATGTGAAAGATAGCAGAATAAAGAACAGAGGAAAGATGAAGTGCAGCAGATCAGTGTACTGAGCCTAACCGGAACTGAACTCCAGCATATGTAGATGCTTCCAATCAGTTCAAGACTGTGATTCTTATCACTTTGTAGACAGTGTGTCTTCTTGTAGGTAGTGGGCCTCTTGTGAGCAGTGTGCTAGGGCAGTGAGCCCTAATTGGCAAGTGCCATTTTTTGTAATCTCCTATTCTTCTAACAGAGAATAATTTTGGGTTAATCACCCCGTGGTTTTCTCCCTTAACAGGGTTTCCATGTCAAAAATACTGTGTTATGTGTTTCTTATTTCATGTTAATGTTTTAGTGTTTGATTCAATGCTGCATCCATTAATAAGAAAGTTTAATAAGGGAAATAATTAGGATAACTGATTCACCCCCCCCTCTCAGTTATCAACAATTGGTATCAGAGCTAAGTTCCTCCTAATAGAGCCTAACAGCTTGAGGAAGATCTGGGATTTCAAATGGATGCATATGGTTTAAGGGAGCAACTCAAGACTGCTCTTGAGGATCTTGAACAGTCAAATTCTGAAGTCAGTGAATTAAAGGAAAGACTCAAACAGGCTGATGAATTCATGAGAGAATTAAAAGACAAATTAAGTCTCTCTATGAAAAAGAGAAAGGAGCTGCTCCAACAGTTGGCAAGACAAAGTGAAGAAAGCAATACAAATGAAGAATTGACTGAGCAAACCAAGTTATGTGAAAAGTTATCAAAAGAAGTCATTATGTTAAGACATGAAATGGAATCAGGAACTATAAAGTTTACTCAAGAGATTGAAGAAAAAAGAAAGGCTGAAGACAATCTAAGACAATCTCTTAAAGAAAAATCAGAAGAATGCCACCAGATGGACAGGATTATCAGACATCTTGAATCTGATCTTGAAGATGCCAAAGATAATGAAGAAAAACTTGAGGATCAAATTGCCTCTCTCAAAAGAGACCTTCAAACAGCAAATGAATATAAAGAGAAATTCAAGATAAGTTCTGCTCAACTTGAAGTTCTTCTTGGAAGTCAAAAGAGGACAGATGACAAGTATGGTTTGGGATATGAGAAAGGAGAAAGCTCCGGATCCGGTCAGAAGAATCTTGGATCAGAAAATCCAAGGAGCAGGCCTAGAAGACCTCCGGTAAGACAGCCAAATGCTCAAAGATATCCATTCTTCAATGGATACTGCCACAGCTGCAACCACTTTGGTCACAAAGCTAATCAGTGCAGAATGAGAATGAATCAGATTAATTCATCCTTCTCCGGATAGTGCTTCAGCTACAAAAGGTATGGACACAAATCCCATGAATGCAGAATTATGCAAGTAAACAAATCATTCAAAGGTAGATGCTTCACATGCAATAGAGTAGGTCATATGGCTAATCAATGCAGATCAAGAGGATATCAGTCAAATATGCAAAGAAATGTTATTTGCCAAATCTGCAATAGGTCCGGTCATAATGCTAAAGTCTGCAGAAACAAGTATCAGGACAAAAGAGGTCCGGTGTATAATCAGAATCAAGACAAGGGTAAACAAAAGATGAATGCGGATGAAGTTAGGAATCAGATGAGCAAGATTTGGGTGAAGAAAAGTTTAGAAAATGTAGAGGTTGGATCCGCACCAGACTCTGGTGCTGATATTTCTTCCGAAAATTAAAAAGTGAGCTCAGGCTCAGGGGGAGACTCAAAGAAAATCCTGTTCCCCCAGCCAAACAAGTGATGCCGGATGTGGCACAAGATGCGGATTAAAGGGTTTGCAGATATGAGTCTTGAGATGCTTCAGTCAAGTTTTCAGAGGTCCGCATGGAGTTATGGAGAAGCTGTGATCGATCAAATAAGACCTGTTCAGGGAGATGCTCTGGTATGACAAAGGATTACAAAAAGGTCCGGAGAGATCTGGAAGTGCACTATCTTGTTCTGCGGATTGGACAGAATGTTTGGGATGTTCTTGTAATATGTTACCTCTATTTATTCATGATTGAAAGATCCGGATGATATTCACAGATCAGGACTAATCCGGGATACTCCAAGCTATCCAGACAAGGCGAACCGGAATAATGTAGGTGAAGCATTTATTGCAGACAGATATTAGGGTTCGCAGAGCAATATAAGGGATTTCTCAAAAGTCATTTGCTCATTCTGCACTCAAGAAGAAGCGAATAGTGGAGCTCTGCAACAAGATTCATCAAGCACACCAAGGATCTCCTGCCGAAGTCATTGCATAAAGAAATCAATCCAATCACTCCGTGCAAGTCGAAGGCGCATAAGGTATTCTCCATTTTTCATTACCTCACTGCAAATCTTTGAAGAATGGCTACTCCAAACATAGTTAAGATCTCTGATAGACCTCGCCCCTCATTCAAGAAACATCCCTACAAATCATTGGAGGTAGATCCACTAGGAGCCTTCTCTAGTGTTCCTCACGGAGTTTTACATACTGAAGACATTAGGGTTTACATACATGCAAGCATTGAGGAATTTGGGGAATTCAAATTAAGAGACCTCTATCACAAGCAACTGATAGACAATGCTTTTGAGCTTAAACCAGAGTATAAGGATATCCAGAAGAAACAATTTGAGCAATTTATTCATTTCCCCTGCTTTGAAGAAGATGAATGGGTCCGGTATGGACTGAGCAGGATGCATGACAACTTTCTATGGCTGGATAGACCCTGCAAGATCACAAAAGAGGCAATTAGAGCAGTAACTGGTCTATACTCTTCCGGAGGGATACCTATCCTCAAATCTGTCAAGAACAACATTGTAACTGAGGCCACCGGATCAAAATTTGATAAGAGGGCAATGACCATTGAAGATATTTCGGATCCGGATATCAAATATGCATCAATGATAATAGGATACAAGATCTATCACTCCAGCAGGGAGAATTCTGTATCCGGAACTGCAGTATACACTGCCTATGAAATGCTAAGAAAGAATGCAGAATATGATCTCTGCGAACTACTGCTAAGCCAATTAATGGAAAATATGTAGAAAATCAAGAAGGATAAGAAGAATTCCTTTAAGTATGGTACTCTTATTGTATGTCTATTCTTCTACTTCATGAATGAGCTACCCGGATCAAGTAGATGGGTATGGCAGAATGACAAACCTGTTGCAGTCCAGATAAGAGACTATTTGCATGGACTTGGGGATGCAAAAGCGAGAAATACAGCTCTATGGGGATACTTCAAAAACTTTCAGAGCATGATGCAAGCAAGAGAGAGAATTCCCCAGTCTCTTGTTGAAAAATACAAAGACTCAGTGTGCTTTATGGTTGACACTGATCAGTGCCTAATGGAGGCAGTGGAGCCAAGGACTGTCTGGATCATGCCCATGGGGTATGAAGTGGATGAACAGATAGTGGAGTTGCATGTTCAACACATGCTAAGTCAGCCCAAAGATCCTAAGGCAAAAAGGTTTGGAACCTTTGAGGAGCTGAGTGTAAAAATACATGTAGAACTCAGGGAACCTGAGATTAAAAGAAAGGTGAGAAAAGAAGTAGAGCACATTGCTCAAGGCCTAGGCATCTCAAAAGAGGCACTTGATGCCAGCCGGGAAAAGAGGAGGAAGGCTGAGGAAGAAGAGAAAAGTAAAGAAAGTGCTCCGGTTGAAGCTCCCACCCGGACCAGATCATCAAAGAGATCTGCACCTCCCACAACCAAAAGTTCAAAACCGGAAGTCCAGGCATCCAGTAAGAGATCCAAGACAAAAGCCACAAGGGCTTATGGAAGCCAAAAGGATGAAGAGGAAACAGAGTCAGATGAGGGAGTAAAAGAAATAAAGAAACAGAAGAAGAAAGGATCCGGTAAACCCTCCACAGGCCAAGACAAGGATGAAATGGCGGAGGTATCTGTTGAAAAGCCCACTCTGTCTCTAGAGAATGTAATCAAGTCGGTCACGGTGGATGGAAACCTTCAACCAATGACTGAATCTTATGATGACTTCAGTGAGGCTGACCAAAAGACTCTGCAGGAAGCCACAGTCAAATATCTTAACATATATAATAAGGCTTTCATTGAGATCATATCTCTTATTCCTAAAAGCCTAGAAAAGGAATTGGAAGTAAGAAAGAACAATGCTCATGCAAAAGATCTTGAGATCCGGGAGCAGATAGCTATTCAGCTATATCCTCAAATTGATCCCAAGACAATGAACATAATCTTCAAGGACTGCAAAGATGAGTTCAGAAGTAAAGCCAGGATGAATCAACTCATGCTTGGTGAGACTGACAAAGTGGCCCAAGAAACAGAAGAGATCCTCCGGAAGGCCTTCAAAAGGTTCAATCTTCCTGTTGTAGAGGACTTAGGTGCAGAAACAGCTGCGGATTTGGAATCATCTGTTCCAGAAAAAGTGGGCCCTGAACATACAAGAATCTCTCCTCCGGTTTCCCCTACAGTCTCCGGATCCAAAGAAGAAGAGCAATTAAAGGAGAAGGAAGCAGTGGTGAAAGACAAAGAGGTTGACAGTTCCAAGACTGCAGAAGAAAAGAAACATTTGTCTCCGGCAAGAGACACTGCACAAACTATTCAACAATTTTTGAGCAAAGAAACTTTAGAGATTGATGAACCGGAGCTTCTAAAAGGCCCATTCGACTTTGACTCTCTCTCTCCGGTACAAACAATGAAGATAGCTTCATTTGCAAATGCCAAGGCAAATGAAAAACTCCTGAAGTCTCATATGGAAGACTGTGAGTTGATAGAGGCTGCTTCCGGAGTACTTGTAAAGATTATGCCATCAATCCAGATAGATCCGACAGCCTCCTCTTCCGGTAATCTAAAAACCTTAGTCAGCAGTGTTGATACACATTTTGATTCTCTAGAAAAATCAGCTGAAGAAAAGGTCCGGAAGGAATTTTTGGATAAAAGATTTTCAGAAATATTAGAATTAATCTCTAAAGATAGGAAGATTGTGAGCATTGGAATAAAGAGCTTAGAGAATGCTCTCAAGGATGGCTGTGACATCTACAAATTTTGTATATCCTGGCCAAAGGCAACAACAGCAATTGATAAGAAAATAAAAGAGGAACAGGACAAGCTACAAAGCTTATCTCAAAGTTTTGATCCTCTCTCTTCCTCCATAATAAATCAAGAATGTCAGACTATTGCAGTCTTGAATGAAATAAAGAATCTTGAGAAGGAAAGGAAGAACATCACTAACCGGATGGGAGAACTTAGACGGATTATAATCCCTAAGTTGGAAACTATGCATGAGGCCATCAGTGATGCTCAGACCACCGCCCAAACAAAAGATCCGACAGATCTCAAGCGGGCAGAAGCTTTTGCATTTTTGTTGAGTGGTCACATTTCAATTTTGGACAGAATGAAGCAAAGTTGGGCTACAGAAATGATTCAATTGCAGACATCCTTTGCAGACATTCTTCAGTATATGTGAGTATGTAAATATGCGGCTATGTATAGAAAATTTTTGAAAATTTTGGTGTGCGGACCCCACCCTTTGCCATTGATGTCAAAGGGGGAGTGAGGAGCAGTGAAAAATGAGGAATCCAACTAAGGGGGAGTTCCGAAAATTGTATATAAAGACAGAGCATCAGCAAAGGGGGAGCATAGTGAAAACACTTAGTCATTTTTCACTAAGTGTTGCCATCAATGCCAAAGGGGGAGATTGTTGGCAAGAGACACTATATGGATTCATGGTTGTTGTCATTGATGGCAACAAAGGTCATCCCACATATCCGCAAGTCATAATGTGTCTCTACCGGAAGTCAGAATAAAGAATGTTGTGGTCCGGTGAACAAGAACAGAGCATGTGGCAAGGTCCGACAGATTGGTCCGGATCTCTCAGAGGAAGTGTCTTGGTGCAGTGCGGATTTGGGGAAGTCAAGAGGACTACCTTGAGTGGTATATTCCAAGGATTTAGCCTCCGGTGATGGACAAGGAAAAAGATATGAATAGTTGAGTACCGGATTCCTGAGAGACAGTGAAAACAGAGGAAGAACTGACTGAAAGAGTATCAGACTACTTTCCGGATGTGTTACTATCGATGATAGAGGTTGTGAAGGCATGAATCATGTTTGGTCGACATGATTAATGATATCTACAAGTATATGCTTGATCCGCATTGCTTGGTGAGGAAGGATTCAGCCGACAGAACAAAAGTTTGTAAGAAACTAGACTGTTCCGGATGCCGACTAGAAAGGTGATGAAATTACTTGTGCGGATATATATAGAGGATGCATTTAGTTGTGAAGTGTGTGATGGTGTGAAGATATATGCGAATAAGTCCAGAACAGAGCAGAAGTAGCAAAAAGGATCCGGTATGTGAAAGATAGCAGAATAAAGAACAGAGGAAAGATGAAGTGCAGCAGATCAGTGTACTGAGCCTAACCGGAACTGAACTCCAGCATATGTAGATGCTTCCAATCAGTTCAAGACTGTGATTCTTATCACTTTGTAGACAGTGTGTCTTCTTGTAGGCAGTGGGCCTCTTGTGAGCAGTGTGCTCGGGCAGTGAGCCCTAATTGGCAAGTGCCATTTTTTGTAATCTCCTATTCTTCTAACAGAGAATAATTTTGGGTTAATCACCCTGTGGTTTTCTCCCTTAACAGGGTTTCCACGTCAAAAATACTGTGTTATGTGTTTCTTATTTCATGTTAATGTTTTAGTGTTTGATTCAATGCTGCATCCATTAATAAGAAAGTTTAATAAGGGAAATAATTAGGATAACTGATTCACCCCCCCCTCTCAGTTATCAACACCTTTAATTTCCATGTTTGTCAAAAGAAAACCTGACATAGATTCAATATCCAAAGCCTACAAAGAGGTAGCCTCAGTGAACCAGGAGATGAGGCATACAACTTATAGCCCATTTGTTAATGGAGGAAATTTTGGGGTGCAGAATCAGGCACAACCATGGAATGGAGCCCCTATGCATCACACTCCATTATTAAATCCGGTTCCTTCTTACACACCTGTGTATAGTCCTACCCCAATCCAAGCCATAACTCCTTACACAAGTAGCATTTCCAATAACAGTCAAAATAACAGTCAGCCTTTCTTCCAACCTCCTAGGGATACAACTATGGCGAAAGCATAGGAGGATAGGGAAGAAATCAAAGAGATCACTACACATTTGAAAAGGTTAACCACCGAAGTGACACAACTAAGAAACGAGAACCTCTATGGAAGAGGCAACCAAAACTACAATCAGCATCAAAATCACAACCAAGGCCAAAATCAGAATTATAGTTTCAATCAAAATCAGCAGTACAATCAGAACCAAAACTATAATCAGCATCAAGGCCCCAACTAGGGGCAACCAATGCAAAATAGAGGGCCAATGATAGATAATAGGACCTAGGGCAATAATAACAGAAATCAGAATCAACCTAGGCCACCCAAGACATGGAACACTGGGCCTAACAACGGTACTCTATCTTCTCCTTTTGAGAACATAGATAATCATGAGGCAAAACAAACGACTGGCATCCAAATGGCCAGTACAACACCCAAAAATTGGTGCAGATTTCACAATACCAATGCCCGTGCTGAGCACAACTATCCACAATTTCACTTAGCAGCTAGCATTTTTAATATAGATGTCCAGCCTCCTACCTCTAAATTTCTCATTCCCAAGGGTAATGAGGTAGTACTCTCTGGATATGACACAACATTAGTCTTAGAAACATTTACCTTTGCAACTGCAGAAGAGGAAGAGAATGAATTGCTAGAAGATGAACCATACTATTGTGAAAATCTTTATCCTGAATCAGCCTTTGTGTTAAATGCTTTTTAGTTTCCCTTTGAATCTGAAAATGAGGTATTAACTGAAACAGAAGAGGTGCAGGCCTTTAAACAGACAAATAAAAACCATACCTACAATTTGAGGAACAACCCTAGGCCAGGAGGACCTTTTACCACTTCCATTCCTCTGAATAACTTCAATACACCCCCAGATCAGAATGCCAGCAACAATCATGCCATACTTAAAGCTAATCAGCACACAAATAATGGAACAGCAGTACAAAAGGATCAAACAAATAAAACTGAAACAATAGAGACAACAAGATTAATGAGTTACTTCTTAGAGGAAATAAAGAAAATTAAGGTCAGTATACCTCTAAATGAATTATTGAAGACCCTAGGGATCAGAAATGCTTTTATAAAATCTCTGGATACATCCATGACAGACGAGGTGTCTGCTGATATAACTGTTCCTAATAGAGATTCACCACCTAAAGAGAAAAATAAGAAAGTTGGGTACCCTTCCAATACAAATGTAGTAATACATACGGATAAGAGGGATACTCCCCCTTTCTTGTTAACTGTTAGATTGTGTGGGAAGAATATACACAACTGCATGGTAGACTCTGGTGCCTCAGCCAATGTAATGCCTTTAGGAATATGTAAAACTCTCGAGCTGACTTCCACCAAATCTACCAAGGTTGTCACACAATTAGATAAGACTAAGGTTAGCGTGATAGGAGAACTCATGAACATTCAAATGCAATTAGCTTCAGACCCTAGGGTAAGCCAAATCATTGATATTCAAGTAGTGGATATACCTGTAAATTATGGAATGTTACTGAGTAGGGATTGGTCCAAGACATTAAATGGATATATGGCCACTAACTTTTCACATATGTGGCTACCTTGGAGAGGTGTCCCAAACCAGATTAGAATAGAGGTAGATCCCAGGATGAAACATATGATAATAGAGTATAATCAAACTAATGAAATATTATATGCTGCTATTGAACCTGGTGTCTATAGAATTACCAATAATGGCATGCAGATTGAAGAGATCATGATGTTAAACATTAGAAAAAAATGTGTCAGCAATAGGACAGCATTATTTATTGAGTCTGATGGAAATTCTTCAGATGAAGAAAACAATGCAATAGACAAATTTGGTCATGCCATTAGACAAGAAGTGGAAGAGTGCGTTAAACACAATCTACCGGTCCAATGTAAATTGTATAAAAACAGGTGTAGAGTCCATGATAGGCAACATTTTGAGGAGAGTTGTGAAATATGCAAAGACATCATTGAATATGAATACAAAAAATGCATAGGGAGGGTAGAGTTAGAAGAGGAAAATGAGAATCCTAATCCAACACAGAAAAACGTTCAGGATAATGTAGATGCCTCGATTCCAAATTTAGGAGAAGAAATAAAGGACAAGGGTGGTTGTCTTTCTGATTTAACAGATGGAAATACACATATACAAGTTAACCAAACAGAAAAACCCATGAACAAACAGGACAATACCCCATAGGCGATAAAAGAGACAAAGCATGCCAAGATAAAAAGGTCAGAAAAGTAAAGATGGCATGTTGACGTTAAAATGTGATGGGTCCAAATCAAAACAGGGCACGGGTGCAGGTGTTGAACTTATAGATCCTCAGGGTAAATCACACCTAGCAGCATATAGATTACAATTTTCCTATACTAACAATATTGCTGAATATGAGGCCCTAATTTTGGGACTTGTCATGGCCATCAAGAAAAGGGTGAAAACGATCAGAGTATTTTCAGACTTTGAATTAGTAGTCAGACAAGTGAGGAAACTATATGCTTGCAATTACAAAAAAATGATTAGTTACAGACATAGAGTATGGGGTTTAATAGATGCGTTTGATGCTTTCAACTTAGAGCATATCCCTAGAGAGCTGAACCACATGCCAGATGCGCTAGCAGTTGCTGCTAGCACATTAGAACCATTGACACTGTCAGGATTAAGATGATTTGCTGTTGAGCTAGTTAATGTGCCCAATATCCCAAACAACGTTACACACTTTCAAGTATTTGGGGGGACCAGCAAATTATTGATTTTCTGACTTGTAATGAGGCATTTGAGGCTCAAATCATTGATGAGCAAGAAAGGCCTAAAATAACATGGGACGAAGAGGATATAATCAACTTGAAGAGCAACTTCTTACCCAAAGGAGTAATTGAATTAGAACATATCTTTGACTTTGATGGAGTAATGAGACAGAAGGACTTACCCAAAATAGAAGGGGGTAAGTGCAATTTACATAACTTAGGGACAAAGCAAAATCCACAAAATGTACTAATCGGAAAGGCTTGCTCTGAGAAGATTAGAGAAGAGGTTTTAGACGCTCTGAAAGATTTTAAACATGTAATAGCATGGATGTATGAAGACTTGAAAACATTTGATGAGTCCATCGTAACTCATGTAATACCTTTAAGAAAAGAGGTTAAACCATTTAGGCAGAAACAAAGGCCTGTGAACGCCATTCTGGAGCCTTTAATCTTTGAGGAAGTTAAAAAATTGTTGTCTGCTGGAATAATTTTCCCAGTCAGACATTCAGTCTGGGTAGCTAACTTAGTACTAGTGAGGAAGAAAAACGGAGACATCAGGTTATGTGTAGACTTTAGAAATTTAAACAAAGCATTTGAAAAGGATAATTATCCTCTGCCTCCAATAGACAAAGTGCTGCAAGCAGTAAACGGGGCAAAGATGATGTCTTTTTTAGATGGTTTTTCAGGTTATAACTAGGTCTTAATTGATAGAGAAGATAGACTAAAAACCACTTTCACTTGTAAGTGGGGAAATTATGCATATAGAAGAATGCCTTTTGGTCTTATCAATGCAGGTGCAACTTTTCAGAGAGCCATAGACATTGCATTCCGTGGATTATCAGGTAAGTGCATTGTTGTGTATATGGATGATTTGACTGTGTATTCCAAGGATGCTTCCACTCACGCTGAAGATCTCAGGAAAATACTCAAGCGATGTGAAAGGTATGGGATTTCCCTTAATCCTAAGAAACGTATATTTGGGGTAACTGAAGGTAAATTATTAGGCCATGTCGTTTCTGAAGATGGAATTTCAATTGATCCAGAAAGAATAGAATCCATAAAAAATTTGCAAATACTAAATAGTAGGAAAGAGTTGAAATCATTTTTTGGTAAAATTAACTTTGTTCAGAAGTTTATCACGGGTTTTGCAGAGATTGTGCAGCCATTAAATGCCATGTTGAAGAAGGATGCGCAGATGGAATGGACGCCAGTGGCTAGAGACGCCTTTGAAGATATCAAGGAGGCAATTTCTAATGCTCCTGTATTGGCAAGTCTAGACTACACAAGCCCATTTTATATCTACTCCTTTGCATCTTCTCATTCAGTCATGGCTGCCTTCACACAGAAAGGTGAAAACAATGAAGAGAGGCCCATCGCATTTATGAGCGTGCCTCTGAAGGATGCATAGCTAAGGTATGTAGACACCGAGAGGTAGGCATTTGCATTAATGAAGGCTATGAAAAAATTTAGACACTACATTCTGTGCAGCCAGGTCAAAGCCATAGTGCCAGACGCAGCAGTAAAAATGTTGCTAATGCAGAACGAACCTGGAGAAAAAAGAGCCAAGTGGATCACCACGCTGCAGGAGTTTGACATGGAAATCATTCCCATGAAGCTGATCAGAGGGCAGGTGTTGGTGCAAACAATAGAAAATACGGATCTAGATTTGATAAAACAGCAGTACGTATTGAATTCCTAGAATGCATCAGATTGGTATGATGATTTAAACACCTTCTTGATAGCTGGAGAGTACCCAAGTAGAATGAAAGCTTCTCAAAGGAGAGCTTTGAAGGTTAAAGCACAAAAATTTATGGTGCAAGGAGGTCTTCTATTCAGGAAGAACCATGATGGAATTTATTTGAGGTGCCTAAACAGAGTGGAAGCAGATAAAGTGTTGACAGAACTACATGACAAGTACGGAACCGGCCATGGTTCCCATCTAGCTACAAGACACAAAATACTAAGGGCGGGCTATTACTAGCCCATGATGTTCAAAGATACTGAGAGTCATATCAGAAGTTGTCACACCTGTTAGATTGCAGCAGATAAAGGGAGAAATCAGGCCAATCCACCACAACCTGTGATTGAACCAAGACCGTTTGCATAGTGGGGCTTGGATTTTATTGGAGTCATCAATCCCCCATCTTCTGCAGGACACAAATTTATACTGACGGTAACAGACTATTGTACAAGGTGGACTGAGGCTACCTGCTACAAATTCTCCACAACTAAGGTAGTTATCAAGTTTCTTGAAGAAAACATCATCACCAGGTTTGGAACTCCGTATTCATTGGTATGTGATAATGGCCCTGCTTTCTCTTCTTTAAAGTTTTCTAAATGGGCATTTGAATACGGGATCATTTTAAGGTTTTCTTCAAATTATTACCCTCAAGGTAATGGATTGGCTGAATCAACTAACAAAATTTTGTTAGATATAATCAAAAGGTTGATTGCAAAGAGTCCTAGAGAGTGGAATACCCTGTTAAGATATGCATTATGGGTAGATAGGACCAAGTTTAAGGCAGCTTTAGGTAGCACACCTTATCATTTAGTTTATGGGACTAATCCCATACTTCCAGTAAATCTAAGAATACCAACCTGGAAGTTTGCCAATGAGTATCTAGGCTTTGATGACCATAGGGAAGCCAGAATAGTACAAATTCTATAATTAGATGAGAAAAGAGGTCAAGCCATCGAGAAGTTCGCCGAACACCAAGTGGTTGTTAAAAGGTGGTTTGATAAAAGGGCAAGAGTCAAAACATTTAGGATATCAGACTTAGTGCTGTGCTGGGACAAAGCACATGAAAAGAAAGGAAGCCATGGAAAATTTGATAAACTATGGCTAGGTCCATTACAAGTCTTAGAGATAATAGGAGACAATACATTTAGACTTAAGACCTTGACTGGAGAAGACGTGCCATTACCAGTTAATGGCCAACATTTGAAACACTACTTCCAGGCCTGAGGTAAAGGGCAGTCCGTTTTGGTGTAATATAGTGTAAGTAATGTCCGGTTCTTCTTTTGCTATTTTCTTTTTTATGTTAGTTGTTTGCACAATTTTAGTTTCCTTCTATTTCTTTCTATTTGTACAGTCTCCTTTTGCTTTATTTTCTGTCTTTTGTTTTTCTTGTACAGCCTGTTTGTTGGTTTGTTTGTTGTCTCCTCAACAAGGATCCTTATTTTACTTTAGAGTATTAAGGAGTAGCCTAGCAACCATCTAAAACAGTATAAATTTAGGATATTCAGGTTAATTATTTGCAATTTGTGCATAGCCTTTTGTGACTATCATGAATGTAGAGAGTTATTTATCTTCTAAAATTTTGTATTCAATAAATGTGATTGAGAATTCGAAGCAAGTTTCTCATGATGACACACCTAAAATCCTTAGGTTTGTTGAACCTACCAGTGTAGATATTAGGTGAAAAATCAGAGGTCACCCTTGCTACCATTACAATTCTTAGCTTAATTTCAGCAAGTGTCCACTCCTTGCATCATAAAGCTACAAATTGCTATATCTTGTGAAATCACTTTCAAAATTAGAAAATCAAAAATATAAAAATAAATAAAGTGGATTATACTAAAAATCTAGATTAAGCCATCTAAGTAATTCTACCAGGGCTATAGACGCTCGCTGGCAGTGGGGCTCTACTTAGGAGAATTGTAACGATAACCTTGCTAGGGCTATAGACACTTGCTGGTAGCAAGGCTCTATCCGGTCGGCTGAGGGAATATCCTCACCTACGTAGGCTAATATCAGTCATTGGTTTGTTCAACCGATCTTCAAGATGAGGCTTATTAATCACGTGCACACAATTAAACTGAAAATAAAGATTCATGCACCCTTATTGAATGCCTTAGGTCTCAAGATTGAATAATAATTTACAAGATGGATAGTCGAAAGTTATGCATTTATTCCACTTAGTTTTCTTGAATGCCTTGAATTTAGTTGTTTTGTTTGGTTGCTAGTTGTTGTGATGTTCACAACACACCCCATTTTACTCCTTAGCAAAATAGGGACCTCTGCTGTGGCTTGGCTTTTTGCTTCTGTTTTGGTGGGTTTGTCTTTGGTGGTAAGGGAAAAGAGAGTGAAATTTTGTGAACTTTGATAAAATTAGTGAGAAAATGCATTTTGAGTGCCAGTGCATGGTATGGTTGGATTCCTTGCCAAAAATAAGCTAGGGTTGCTTTTTGAATCATCTGAAAATTTGCCATATTTTTGAAGTTATGCCCATTTTGGTAAAATGCAATATCAGGTTTAAATATTTCAAAGTTTCAAATGTTTTGTTAAAATGTTTTTAAGTGTTTCAACAGCTACGCAGAGCGTGCCAAGTGTCACATTCTGCATGAGTTTTGCACCAGTTTCTAAACAGTTTCCAGTGTTGTGCGGAAGGCGCCACTTGTCACCTTCCGCCATAGCCCCTTTTAAATTTAAACCATCCATGGGCTTTATTAGTTTCCAAATAGTTTCTTAAAGTTTCCTAAAGTTTCAAGGCCACGTGGGGGAGTCATACAGTTTCCAAAAAGTTTCTCAATAGTTTCTAACTCCCGTAGAGTGTCCCTTAACAGTTTCAAGTGTTGCGCGGAAGACACCACGTGGTGCCAACCGTGACGGTTTCTAAAAAGTTTCAGCAGCCACGGAGAGTCCTGTATAAGCAGTGCAGAGAGTGACAAGTGTCACTATCTGCAGGACCTTCAAAGTTTCCCAATGGGTCCCTTCGAAAGAGTCTTAATAGTTTCTAACAATCGCATGGAACGCGCCAAGTGTCTCTTTCCGTGGGTCCCTTTAAAGTTTCTTAATAGCTTCAATGGTTGTGCGGAAGATGCCACGTGGCGCCTTCTGCCATTGTTTCCTTAAAGTTTCCTTAGAGTTTCTAACAGTTGCAACAATCGCACGAAGCGTGACATGTGTCACACTCCACAGGTCCCTCCAAAAGTTTCTGCAACAGTTTCTAATAGTTTCTAAAGTGTTTCAAAAGTTACACAGAAGACGCCGTGTGGCGCTTTCTGCAAGGGTCTCGAAATAGTTTCAAACAATTTCAAAAAGTTTCCAAGGCAGTGGGGGGAGTGACATGTGTCACTGTCTGCAGGTTTCATAAAAGTTTCTAAGGGTTTCAACGGCCGCGTGGAAGACACCACGTGGTGCCTCCTGCGGTAGTTTCAAAAAGTTTCAAACATGTTTCAAAGCCCCGCAGAGTGTGACAAGTGTCACACTCTGAAGTATGACCCACCCTGCCCCTAAAAGTTTCAGCAACGACGCGGAAGACGCCATGTGGCGCCTTTCATAGGAAGTTTCAAAGCAGTATCTAAACAGTTTCCAGAGCCCTGCGAAGTGTGACACTTGTCACTCTCTGCAGGTCCCTCTGCCGGTTTCAAAAGGGTTTCGAAGTAGTCTCAGCAGTCACGTGGCACCTTCTACAAACAAGTTTCAAAATGCCCCAACAATTTCTTAAGGTTGCAACGATCGTGCAGATAGTGACAAGTGTCACTTTTCGTGAGAGTCTCATGGTTTCAAAAGAGTTTCTGAGGAGGGCGCGGAACGTGACAAGTGTCACATTCTGTAGTAGTTTCAATGGCCCCTTTAGATTTTAAATGGAGTGCGCAGGTAGCGACTGATGTCTCGCGCGGGAGTCAGTGTTTCGCAAGTTTCATTGGGTCCCTGGGGTAGTTTTGCAGCAATTTTTTAGTATCTTAAGAGTCCCGTGGAAGCTGCCATGCATCACCTTCTGCACAAAGCAGCAAGTTTCATAGCCCCTTGCACGGAACGCGCCACGTGTCACTTTCTATGGGCACCATTTCTAGTATAAAAGGGATATAAGGGGCCATTTTTCGGCCAGACACAGTTAAGTCAGTGGGCAATTTTTGGGGCCCACCGATGAGTTTTATTTGGCGCTAATAGGCAAGCATTTAATGGTAGGATTTTTTTTTTAGGGTTTTTCGACACATTTTTGACCCTGCATATGCATCATTTTTGGTCCGTGATGGTTGACCCGATAGCCACGATTTTGGCTCAGCCCCACTTGGATCTAACAGGTATTTTGTTTCTCATTGTTTAATAATCAATGGTACTTATTGCTAGTCTATTTTTTTGTAGGTTTGCAGCTGAGGAAGAAGCTGAAACTTAATGGCGATGATGTCCTGGGGGGAGAATTAGATTTTAGAAACAAAGAGAAGATAAGGATGAAGAGCTGAAAGTCAAGAGACATCAATGAGAAGACCCAAGTGCAGATAAAACATAATGACAAGTAGGTTGCAGAATTTACTTCTGAGCTACTAGGGTTTCAGAAAGGGGCATATTTACGCCCAGATTTGACACATATTCAGAGATATTTTTGGGAAACTGGTTCTACACCATTTAATGTTATAACCTAGCGTTTGAACTATGGCTTAACCATTAGGGTTTTGAGCTGTATTGAGGGCAATCAGAAAGTCTATATATTGTGCCTTAATACATTGTAATATTTACAACAGGGATTGTAGGAAAAACATAGGGATTTTAGCTTAGCATAGTTTGGAAGTAGAGGAAGGAGGTCCCCTGTTTGTCTACAGTAAGGAGTGCATGGAATGTCTAGCTTCCTTATTGTATCTGTAAAACTTGTAAGTTCTCTGTAGTTTGATCAATGAAATTAAGAGTCATTCCAACATTGTAAATCATGTATGACTGTTTATTTCTAATACAATAGAATCTGGAGTTCTGCATCTATCTTCTAAGTGTCCTCCTGCTCTTCTTTATGTTTTGAAATATTTTCTTTGAGAGCTTGCAATTTTAAATGTATGTTTGTGAAAATGCTCAGAACTTACATTTAAGGTTTTTACTGTGGATTTGATCAAATGGCTGTATGATTTACATAGTGCATAATAGAACAATTAGATCTTTCTAACTTTTCCCAACCCATTTGAAACTGTTTAGCTGAAAATGTAGAAATTTGAAGGAAATTTGTCTCATATTTGAAGAAGCATGAACAACAGAGTTAAAAGTAGACAAGTTTTCATAAATATATAAAGAGGAAAGCTGCAATAACCCAGAAAACTTATTCACAGCTTTATAACATAGCAGTACTCATATGCAAATGAACAAAACACTTGTTGATATGTATGATCTTTTGCATAGCTTGAGTCCAGTAAACCAAAAAGAAACCCTAAACTACGTAAGGCCCCTTGAACATTACAGCTTCACATTGACCAACTGAATTTGACCAACAGAACCATTGCAGACTTGGGATTAAGTGAATCTTAAATGATTCCTTCTTATCTTTCAAGTATAGTTTCAGTTCATTATATGTGAATTTTAACTTATTGTTATGATTGCATCAAAACAATCACCAACATTACCCTCTCCCTCTTCTCCTCTTTAAAACAAATTCTCTCCCTTATCCCTTATTCCCAAGTTGCATTAAAAAACTAAACCCACTCCTTCTCCATTATCCCTAGTGGACTTAAAACAATTAACCCCACTCAAGAGGTTCCCCACTATAGCCCTTTTCCAACACATGGAGGAATAAAATATAATAAGAAAAAAAGAAATAAAAAGGAAGTGGATGACACACCACCCTTTCTATGGGGTCTCCCATCAAAAGAGAGGCACAAAGAGACAAGCAGTCCATTATTGGTGGATCATGGAGTCCTTCCATGACTTGGAAGTGGGTCCAAGTGTGGATTCCACTCATCCCATTATCCCCATGCTCCCAAATTCGTCACTTTACTTCACCATGAAATTAAACTGACCATATGGAGGTTATCCCAAGGTTATCCTAGTCAAAAGGGTCCCTAGACCCATGGGATATAACCTAGGGTTGATTTTAACCTAGTTAGGACTCCCAGAGTCAAGTAAAAACACAAGAAGAGGGTCAAAAAGAAATAAACTTAAACAAGATTCATAACAACATCTTTTACAACACATATCACAATACAAGTGAATCATAGGGTAGACCTAATTCCCTTGACCCCATGTAACATTACCACATTACAACATTACAACATTTCCACCATACACAGAGTTGATCTTAGTTCCTTGTGGAACTAGACCGGCTCACAAGGGATACAACATAGGGTGTGGAACGATCTCCTGTATTTGTGGTTTTGTTAGCAATACCTACACACTCAAACTCGAAGTCAATAACACATAAAGATATCATAGTCAAAGCAATTTAAATACATGCATACCTAAAAATTCTACCATATAAACATACTAAAATCACATTAAAGTTCTATTTCTAATATTATCCATTCATCATTCACTTAAAAGCAACATCTAACTATCATTGCACAATTATTTTCTTAAAAATCAATTAGGTTTAATAATCAAGATTCTGGGATCAACAGTCCCCCAATCATAAAAGTAATAGCAATAGTACTGTAAATAGTCTCATGAACAGAAGTGAAAAGGGTAGGCCTCACAGCCTCCCCCCTAAAATTGTACTTCCTCCTGGAAGTCATCAAAGAGGTGAGGGTAAAGTGTCTTCAGTCTCATTGCATCTTCCCATGTTGCAGTGACCTCATCATACATATCCCACTGGACGCTAACCTGGTCTAGCTCTCAACCTTGAAGGCCTAGCATCTAACGAGCCAATATGTGTATTGGCTCCAAAGCCAACTGTCTGTTTGCCTCTACCTGAAGAGCACTCCAATCCAATACGTGAGATAAGTCAGAAATATAATGACGTAGAACTAAAACATGAAAGACATCATGGATACGAGACAGGCTAGGTGGCAAGGCTAAACAATAGGCTACAAGTCCTATCCTCTCCAAAATCTCAAAAGGTCCTACAAACCGGGGTGCGAGTTTAAAGCCTTTTCCGTAACGGATAGGACTCTTATGCGGTCGAACTCTTAAGAATACCCTGTCACCCACTAAAAAGTTTTGATCCATTCTCTTCGCATCAGCATACTTCTTCTGTCTATCTTGAGCTTCTTGAAGTCTCTGTCTGATCAATGTGACCTGCTATTCCATATCCTAAATTATTTTAGGACCAAAGGCAACTTGGTCCTCTAACTGATCCCAACTCAAAGGCTTCCTGCAAGGTCTACCGTATAAAGCCTAGTAAGGAGGCATACCCAATGAGCTATGATGCCCATTATTGTAGGCAAACTCAACCAGATACAGGTACTCCTCCCATCTAGACTGATGATCCATAACATACATGCGAAGCATGTCCTCTAACACCTGATTAATTCTTTCTGTCTGGCTGTCGGTCTCAGGATGGTAAGCGGAACTGAAGTTGAGCTGTGTGCCCAATGCCTGATGTAAGGCTCTCAAAAATGATGATGTGAATACAGAGTTTCTATCAGATATGATGCAGTGAGGTACTCCATGCAGTCTGACAATCTAATCTAGAAACACTCTCGCCACCGATGGTGCATTATACGTTGTGCGTACCGGTGAGAAATGCGCCACCTTGGTCAACATGTCAACTATCACCATGATGGCATCATGGCGTCGTGATGACATAGGTAGACCAACAATAAAGTCCATGGAAATGGTGTCCCACTTCCACTCAGGTATCTCGTGAGGGTACAAAAGTCCTGCTGGATGCTGATGCTTGGCCTTGACCCTCTGACACTCAAGGCATTGAGCAACATACTCTGCAATGTCGCGTCTCATCCCAGCCCAATGATATAACTGCCACAAATCTGCATGCATCTTCTTCACTCCTAGATGAGCTGCATAAGGTGCTCTATGAGCCTTAGACAGTATCACTGTACGTAGGTCACCCACATGGGATACATAGATGCGCTTCCTATGTCTAAGCAATCCATCTAACTCAAGGGAATATCCTATGAATTTGCCCTTTAGGACCCCCTGATTCTAGATTTCCTATTGCACCTCAAGAAACCACTCATCCCCAGGTAGATGCTATAGAATATGCTCTCTCAAATCCAACTTCAAAGTTAGAGTCAAGATCTCGTGGCACCTTCGACTCAAAGCTTCGGCAACCACGTTCTCCTTTCCTTTGATGTAGTGGACATCAAAATCATACTCACACATGAACTCCATCCAACGCCGCTAGCGAGCATTCAAATTAGGCTGAGTGAAAATGTACTGTAAGCTATGATGATCTGAATGGAGCTCAAAACGTCGACCTAAAAGAAAGTGTCTCCAACAAACAAGAGCATGAATATCAGCTGTGAGCTCTAAATCGTGAGTAGGGTAGTTTAGCTCATGTGTTTTAAGTTTTTGCGATTCATAAGCAATCACTCTACCACCTTGCATAAGCATAGCTCCCAATCCCTCTAATGATGCATCCGTGCAAACAACAAAATCTACTGCCAGATCAGGAACAGCTAATATGGGAGTGCTAGTAAGACATTCCTTCAGGATCCCAAAGGCCTTTTCACACTGCTCAGTCCAAGTGAATCCTTTTCCTTTTCACTGAAGGGAAGTGATAGGATGTGCTATCTTGGAGAAACCTTCGACAAACCTACGGTAGTAACCGGCTAGTCCCATAAAGCTCCTTACTTCTGTTACATTGGTGGGTGCTAGCCAATCCTAAATTGCTTTGATCTTCGATGGATCTACAGAGATACCATCACCTGATAAAATGTGTTCCAAATACTACACCTCTATCCTAAAAAAGGCACACTTCACCAGGTTGCCATAAAGCTGATGCTCACGTAAACACTGCAATACCTGACACAAATGGTCCACATGTTCCTCCTCAGTCTGTGAATAGATCAAAATATCATCTAGAAATATGATCACAAACTGATCTAGGTAAGTACGGAACACCCCGTTCATGAGGGTCATGAACACTGCAGGGGCATTCATCAAACCGAAAGGTACCACTGTAAATTCATAATGACCATATCTAGTTCAGAAAGTAGTTTTATGAATATCTGCCTCAGTGATTCATAATTGATGATACCCAGATTTTAGATCAATTTTTGAAAACACTTTGGCTCATTGCATTTGGTCAAAGAGATTGTCAATCCTAGGCAGAAGATATCGGTTCCTCACCATCACTTTGTTCAACTGTCTGTAGTCCATGCATAGCTGAAGAGATCCATCCTTCTTCTTTACGAAGATAACCGGTGCGCCCCATGGTGAAACGCTAGGTCGGATGTGTCCCTTCTCTAATAATTCTTCTAACTGTAGTTTAAGCTCTGTAAGCTCATGTGTAGTCATTCTATAAGGTGCATGAGACACTGGTTCTGCCCCTGGTACCAAATCGAAGTGGAAATCAACTTCCCTGCGTGGAGGCATACCGGGTAACTCTGGTGGAAAAACATCAGAAAATTCTCTTAGGATAGGGTGTTCATCTAAGGTAGTCTCAGGTTCATTCTCTGATCTATCACTGACTATGATAGCAAACATCTGACAACCCTTCCACATGCAGTGCTTAAGTTGTTGAGTGAATATCATACGAGCAGTCGTGGGCTTTTGTATGCCCACTATCTCAACCGGTGTGCCATGATCATCTAAGAAACTAATTGTCCTCTAACGGCAATCTAGCTTGGCTCTATGAGCTGCAAGCCAGTCCATACCTAGAACTACGCCGTAGGAACCTAATGGCATAACCCTAAGGTCACATGTTGTAATGAAAGAACCTAAGGAAATCTCGCAATTTCTAACAATGGTATCAACTGACATCCTAGCCCCAGAGGCCAACTTGACCTCCCACCTAATGTCCTGCCTAGAAGCCACTAACCTACAACGTTCCACTAACGATGTAGACATAAAAGAGTCAGTAGCTCTGGAATCAAATAGAATAGAGATGGGAAAATCTCCAATCATACCTGTTGTCTCTATGACTGAAACCTAGAAATCAGCCTAGCAGTTTTCAACCACTGCAAACATACGGTGGGATTTATCCATATCACCCACAGTCTGCTCGGATCCTCCCGCATGATGCTTACCCCTTGCTGTAAAACCCTATGGGCATTCTCTAGCTAGGTGTCCAGCTTCACCACAAACATAACAAGGGCCCTTAAACTATACCTATACAGTCTGAGTCCTGCTCGACTACTGCTATCCTAATCTATTAGTGGATCCCTGTGAGCCCCTATATGACTGCTACGGCCTCACGGGTCCCGCAGGTGGTCCATGCTGTCTCTAATCCCTGTGCGGGCCCTGCTGCTGCCAACCTCTATTATTTCCCCCATGTGACCTTGGTTGTGTTCTAGCTTTCTGTTGCTGCTGTGACTGTTGTTGTTGTGGGGGCCTAGGAGGTAATGATGCTGAACTGAATCCTCCTCTAGGAGCTGGTTGTGTTGGCCTATGGAAACTCTGTTGATACTGTTGTTGTCCCTGATCCTGGAACTGAGGGTGAGAACTATGCCCTCGTCCCTAAATCTCCTCACCAATATAATCCTTCTCGGCAGCATCACTCAAGGTCTGGGGATTTGCCATCCATATAGGTCCTGCTATACTGTGGTTTAGTCCTCTAATAAACTTATGTACCAGGAGTTTCTCATCATGGAGATACTCTGCATATCTAGATAACTCTATAAACCTACTCTCATATTGTGCCACTGAGATTCCCCACTGCTGTAGGTCATGGAACTCGTCTATCCGACACTGTCTATAATAGTCTGATAGGTATCATGCATTGAAGCGCTCAATAAAGGTCTCCCATGAGAGGGTGTCTAAGGAGAGGCGATGCTTGCACTCCTCAGTGCGCCACCAGGTAGCTGCTGCATCTTGTAATAAGTGTATTGGCACACGGGCCTTTGTATTGCC
Organism: Cunninghamia lanceolata; assembly: GCA_027924645.1. Taxonomy (NCBI): domain Eukaryota; kingdom Viridiplantae; phylum Streptophyta; class Pinopsida; order Cupressales; family Cupressaceae; genus Cunninghamia; species Cunninghamia lanceolata. Next base: position 3,884,614 of record BSBN01000665.1, read on the forward strand.
CACGTATGGATGCAATGCGAAGCAGTTGTCTAAATTGATAAGCCAGGCCTCTACCTCAGCTCCCTTTGTGGTTTTGATGAAAGTAGGAGGGTTCAATCTCAATATGTCCCTGATGGAATCTCCTTTATCTCTGTGTCCCCTGATAGGCTCATCTGTATGATAATCATAAGGCCTGGGACCCAATTGCTCTACTCGCACTGTCTCGTCATGCCTGGCATGATGTGTGGGGCTCCTGCTACGGGCCCTATCGGCCGAATCAACCTTCTCTGTATCAGGCAACTTGACATAAGGCTCCACACGCGGTACACCCTGCAGCTCTACGCAGGGCTCCACATGTGTCTCGACATGAGTCTCAGCTCGTGGCTCCATGCGTAGTTCCTCTTGCGAAACATCGCAGGGCTCGACACGTGGCTCTACACATGGCTCAACATTAGCTGATGGAAGCCTATCTAAGATAGCCTGTAAGGCCTGTAATATCTATGGTCCCATATCAGGTGAGGCTGGTGGTGCCTACAGTACCTGAGGAACTGGTTTTGTCTGAAAAACTAGCTGAACCTGTGGAATTGGCTGTTCTGGTGGGACTGGCTGATCCAGTCCCACAGCTAAAGAATCAGTGCGCACCTTGGTGGGTGGAGTACGGCGGGTCGGTATTCACCAAACTCGTCTAGGAAGCATCCTACAAAATAAGGATCGCTAGTTAGTTTGATCGCGGAAGTGATAATGTGCCTAAACAAGCCCAGTGTTTAAAACAACTGTGCTTTGATACCAAATGTCATGCCCACATTTCACATGCGGTCAAAACACGCTAACCCACGTGTCATGTCCACATGTGTCATGTGGTAATGATACAAACTATCAAAAATTTTCCCCTTACTACTCTGAATGCCCCCTCGCACGCGCAAGCGTGCTTAGTTGCATACGTTTAAGGCATCAACGATGATGTTGTTTACGGAATATTTCACCCATGTGTGCATTCACTATGCTGGACTTACTTATTTACTTGATGACGTTCACTACGTTAACGTTCAGTTTATTTTCTGCATTTAAATTTACTTGTTAATTAGTAGGCCTCTAATTGGTTTTATCACTTTATTTCAATATTGGCTTGCATTTCTCCTTTTATTATATTCCATCGTTTAATTATTTACTTATCTATTTACTTCAATAAATTGTCTCATTTTCATTGTCTACCATTTGGTTATAATTTATCTTGAAAACGCAATTTCTTTGACTGACCGAACTATCGAATTTTAAATATTAGATGTCAAAATTAATTGTCTCATCATTTCTTTGATATAAATAATTAAAAGCAATATTTAAATATATGTATTCGATTAATTATATATTTTCATTTTGAAATCCATTATATATATATATAACATTCTCTTTTAAGTGTATAAACAATTCATAGCATTATGTATATATAGGTATGTTTATACATACATACATATATATATATATATATATATATATATATATATATATATATATATATATATATAAACATACATAAACATCACTAGTTAAATAAATTTTCTTATTTAGTGGAAGCCCCTCATTTAAATATCAAATAACATATATAAATATATATATATATATATATATATATATATATATATATATATATATATATATATATATATATACACTCACACATATATAAATATATATATATAAACATACATAAACATCACTAGTTAAATAAATTTTCTTATTTAGTGGAAGCCCCTCATTTAAATATCAAATAACATATATAAATATATATATATATATATATATATATATATATATATATATATATATATATATATATATATATATATATATATATATATATATATATATATATATATATGCACTCACACATATATATATTTATTTTATAAACCTTTTATTGTCATGCTCCACTCAAAGAATCAAGTGATTTGTTATAAAACTAACTTATAGCATTGAAGATGGAATAACCCTAATTTTATTTTGTGATAGCTGTGTTTGCTGCAGGGAATGGTGGAGCGGCGGTGCTAGTCGCAGGGGAGGTCCGGCGGCGGTGAAGGGGTCGCAGGCCGACAGAGGAGGGCGAAGTCAAGGACACCATAGAGGGCGGCGGTAGAGGAAGGCAGGGGTGGCAGTTTGGGGACCAGAGTGGTGGTTTGGGGCCACGCAGACAGCGGCAAGTAGAGGCACAGGCGGTGGGAAGGAGTTTGGTGCGCAGGCCGCGAAGTTTCAACAGGCGGAGGTGTGGGTATAAGCCACAGTGGCTTTAGTGAAGGCGGGGGTGTGGGGAGGGGTGGAGCCCCACCCACATCCCACTTCGTGGGGTGTGGGTGGGGCTTCGTCCCTCCCCACACCCTCTTGTAATAAGTTTTCGGTGGGGGTTTAAACCCCCACCATTATACCTTCTTTTATTTTTGGCTGTGTATTTTTTTTGATACTGTGAACTCTCCCTTCTATTCGCATTTGCTAATTTGTAATTGTTTTTAAATAAAAATAATTCTATTTATATTTATATATATACATGTATATATATATATACACACGTGTATATATATATATACAAGTGTAACTAACTTTCTCAATTTCATTTACGGATAAATAAAAATATATATATATATATATATATATATGAGTGTGTAGTGAAATTCCAAAATTTCCCATCAAATAAATAATTATCTATATATATATATATATATATATATATATATAAATCATAATGAATTGTCATATTTCCTATAACATTTTAGTTTACAAATTAACCAATTTATTTCACAAATTCTTCAACATTTTAATTTATGATTCAACAAATTTCTTGAGAGAAATGGAAAGTAAATAACCATTTAAATCTGTAATTTTCAACTAAATTTTAATCTATCAAGTATACCTTCCATTTCAAATAAAAATTAAAGGTTAAGAGCAAATATAGGGAACAAATAAATCTTCCACTTCAATAACCAAATCAACAACATGCAAATCGGTTTAGAATATTCTCCATTGTATACTTAAATCAAGTTTAAATTTGTTTTCTAAAGGAAAATTTACAACTTCTATAATCCAGTGAACGTAACTTTTTCACTAAATAAAACCAAAAATAACTTAACAACTTGTCTAGATCAAACACTTAAATTCACAACTTACAATTTGATAAACAAGAATAACATCTGTAAGATTTCACAACCCACAATCACTCTAAGGGAGGAATTACTTTCTTCTCCCAATATAATTTTTTTTTACAACTTTCAGAGGGAGCAATCTCTCCTCTTTAAAAGAAACTTATCCAGGAAGAAACTTAAATAGACCAAGCTTTCGTTACAAATGGGGAGATAGAACATTTTCTCTAAACAAGGAAAAACTCCTCCAATCCTCTCAACATGCTCCAAGATATACCTGTATGACAACCAAGAAAAGAATACACCACATAATAAGCTCTCCTCCCTACCTTAGACCCGCAAGAGGGTCACCCCTGAGCTAGGGAGATCATCCACACACCTAGGGTAGAATAGACCAGTACACTTCAGAACATTGAATAACAACAGTCAAAGAAAACAACACTCAAACTCCCATGGTTTTACACACAATACAAAGACTCAGCTGAGGTGAGTTCAAAGGAGGGTAGGGAAGTAGACTCACTCTACTCCAAGGTGACATTCTTCTCAATATTATCACAGCTTATCTGATGGCCTCAAGCCAACAAAATTATTCTTCTCATGGCCTCAAGCCATCCAAATAATAAAAGTCACAGAGATATCCCAAATAGGCACTCTAGCCTTATAGCCCTCTAGGCTCAAAATTACCAACATGCCCTCAAGGCTTCTATATATCAAAAATAAGAATGCACTCAAGGAGGTTCACACCTTCCCTTCCCCATACATGATGAGCATTGTCTTCCAACCGGAAGAAGCTCTTTCAAACACCCAACACAAACCCAAAATAGCAGAAATAACATATAGACAACCATTGCAGATCCACATTCATCAAACAAGAACAAAACATACATAGGTGAGTAAACTGGCTCACTAACCTCTACAAGCCCAATTATGGAAGTATTTTGAAGAAGAGCTCCACCCTTAGTCTCCTCCTCCAAGTTCTCCTTCTTTCCACAATAATCCAACCCCCTTACCCTCTCCCTCTTCTCCTCTTTAAAACAAATTCTCTCCCTTATCCCTTATTCCCAAGTGGCATTAAAAAACTAAACCCACTCCTTCTCCATTATCCCTAGTGGACTTAAAATAATTAACCCCACTCAAGAGGTTCCCCACTATAGCCCTTTTCCAACATATGGAGGAATAAAATATAATAAGAAAAAAGAAATAAAAAGGAAGTGGATGACACACCACCCTTTTTATGGGGTCTCCCACCAAAAGAGAGGCACAAAGAGACAAGCACTCCATTATTGGTGGATCATGGAGTCGTTCCATGACTTGGAAGTGGGTCTAAGTGTGGATTCCACTCATCCCATTATCCCCATGCTCCCAAATTCGTCACTTTACTTCACCATGAAGTTAAAGTGACCATATGGAGGTTATCCCAAGGTTATCCTAGTCAAAAGGGTCCCTAGACCCATGGGGTATAACCTAGGGTTGATTTTAACCTAGTTAGGACTCCTAGAGTCAAGTAAAAACACAAGAAGAGGGTAAAAAATAAATAAACTTAAACAAGATTCATAACAACATCTTTTACAACGCATATCACAATACAAGTGAATCAGAGGGTAGACCTAATTCCCTTGACCCCATGCAACATTACCACATTACAACATTACAACATTTCCACCATACACGGAGTTGATCTTAGTTCCTCGTGGAACTAGATCGGCTCACAAGGGATACAACATAAGGTGTGGAATGATCTCCTGTATTTTTGATTTTGTTAGCAATACCTGCACACTCAAACTCGAAGTCAATAACACAAAGATATCATAGCCGAAGTAATTTAAATACATGCATACCTAAATATTCTACCATATAAACATACTGAAATCACATTAAAGTTCCATTTCTAATATTATCCATTCATCATTCACTTAAAAGCAACATCTAACTATCATTGCACAATTGTTTTCTTAAAAATCAATTAGGTTTAATAATCAAGATTCCGGGATCAACAGTGCCCCAATCATAAAAGTAATAGCAATAGTACTATAAATAGTCTCATAAACAGAAGTGAGAAGGGTAGGCCTCACAATTTGTGTGTTGTATCTGCATTCTTCATCAATAAAACATACTCTCCATTATTTTGGTATCAAAGCTTTGTTGGGTAAATATTTTTTCTTTAACTAACTGAAGGTAAAATGGTTATATCGACCACAGTGTAATGAGATAAATCTCTCCTCTCAGCAAGGGGAGGTTCCCTATCAACTATCACAAACATATTTAAACTAAATACTAAATTAGGGGTGAAACCATATCATCCATTTTTCTTCTTTCAGAAATGATGTTTACAAAATGAAAGAACACTTTCTCGATACAAATTTGAATAACCAAGAAACCCACGAGAGCACAAAGTCTATTGTTGCTTCTTTTATTGATTTATATTTTAGAACCAAGTAGGATGAGGTACAACTCAAAGTCTTCACTGAATACTATGAAAAAATATATGATCACAAAAGATAATAGTAGTTCAAAGCCTTTCCAATATCTTTTACTTCAAAACATAAAATCACAAACTAAAGATAATTGTTGTAGCACAAAGTCTCCAAAATTAGCTTTAGAACATCTCCCAGATTATTAACACTCACACTACAATTTGATCAAGCAGATAAGATAGTTTTAGGAAAAGGACATAAGAACAATTTCCAATACGCTACAACTTATTTCAACACAAAGATTGAACGATCACTTTCTTTTCTTTTCACTTGATGAATTTTGATTTACAATTTGAACACAAAGTCTCAAAATTCTCTTCAATTTGGTAGGGTTTCACTTCAATAACTAAAAGATAGATAATTACAATGGGGGTGCTCCTTATTTTATAAGAGGAACCGAGAGTAAAAATAGGAAAAGAAAAACTAACTATGACTTATTCAACAAAGGAGTCCTTTTTGACTTGGGACTTCCTATGTTTTTACATGTAATTACATATGAGAAAAGTACATGTAAAAATGTCCAAAATTATTTCAAAAGTACATCTGAAAAGTGGAAAATAAACTAAGTAATGGAAAAGCTGCTTCAACTTGTATTGCCTTCTTTCTTCATGTGGTAATCATACATGGTGAAAGCTGCTTGCATCCCAAGACTGTCTGGACTAACCGTGTTCTTGAAAATCATCCCAGCTCTAACTATGGCATCGCTGACCGTGGTAATTGATTTTGCGTGACTAGTTAACTTGGCCTTCAGATTATCCAAAGTTAATTGATTATCAAGAATATTATCCACGTAGGCCATTGAAAATGCTTTGTCCTTGAACTCTTTCTGAAACATATTTTCAAATTCTTGGATCATCTCTTCTACAGAAAGAAATCAGTTATCCTATGACACGAGATTGCATGGCAACTCCTCCAATTTATGTAAAAGACTGACATCACTTTGATCACTTAGTTTCCTTGCATTTTCCAGGTCATTGATAAAATCTTTCTGCAGACGGCTCCAATATGTCAACGCCTCTTTGGTTTCAGTATAAGAATCCCTATTTGGAATGACACCAATTGATATCAGAGTGCTTATTTTCAGCTTTCTCATCTCCACCCACTTATCATGATTCTGTTCTTGGTGCTCGATATCTTGAGAAATAACATCAATCAGGTCATCAAGTTCTGCTCTTATTTTCTCCATTTTGTCTGTCTTCTTAGATAGCTCTGTAATCAAAGAGATTCCTTGTGTACACATCCTTTCCAAGTACTCTCAAGTACTCTTCCCTTAAGATGAGTCTTTTCTGCTTTCTGGATGATAGTGTCTTTTACAGAAATAGCCTCGAGAGTTACTAATTCTGAATTCAAAGGGATTTTTCTCACCACTATAGTCAACTATTCAACCATTGCTTTGTAATGATCTTTCATTTATTTCTCTTTGTCAAACTTTTGAATTAGAATGTCCATTGCTGACTGCATGTTAGTCTTTGCACTTTCATGAGTTATTTTGCCTAACTCTACCCTAGAGATACAGTAATCATTCATACTAAAATTTTCCATGGTTGCATCCTGCAGAGGTCTTGCAATCTCTAGAAATTTGTGTCCTTTGTCTCCGAGCATTCTCGAAAGAATCTTTGGCTTCTTCAGGGTCTTGGCTTTCGTAGGCACCAACTTACTAAAATCAAAGTCATCTAGAGAGATGGCTTGTTTCTTCCTTTTTGGTGTATATGTCGATAACCATGGTGGAAGTATAGAAGTACTCACATTAGGATCTGATCCCATTGTTGGTGTTACTAGAACTGTACTTGCACTGGAAGCAGAAATAATAGGTGGAGTATTAGTAAAAACTGAACCTGACACATTTACATTAGATACCTATTTAGTATTCATTACAAAGTGATCAAATATAGAAGTATCCCCAATATCAAAAGATGAGGAGGACAAGCTAGGAATAGACTCTAAGGAATGAAGAACATCATCAAAAGTGGTTTGAGGATTGTCAAAAATTATTTTTGAAGGTGATGGAGATTCAGAAGAGGGGATATCAATGGGTGAAATAGATAGAGGAACTGAAACAGGTGTGTCAGACAAAGGAGATGAGACTCCCATTTCTTGTTGTACATTCTCCTGTGGGGACAAAACTTCCTCTCCTTGTTGATCTGTAGGTCTGTCTTCAGCCTCCATTTCCTCGGTGGCTGGTTCTTCAGTATTTTGTTTCTAAATTTCCATATCTTATATCTCAGACTATTTCTCCACAGCCTTTGACTTCTTCATCACAAATTTGATCCTGGGCTTATGTGGCTTGGAAGAAGAGGGAACATCACTCTTGTTCTTCATCCTATTCTCCACCTTTTTACCTATTTGCTCTTGAATTTTAGTCTTTGATCCTATAAGGAATTCTATCAAAGCAATTCCCTTATCTGCTAGTCAGATATTGGTGTTAGCTAATATAGGTTCAAAACTTTTCCTTAGAGAAGTCAATTCTTTCTGAGACCATTGGATAGGAGGAATAGGAGTACCAACAACATGTCTAGCATTATATCTATCATCGATCAACTGTCCATCATCCACCAGGTCTTCAGGAATATCAACCAATCCCAAATATTCAATCTGCTCCAGAGATAACCTGCTATAATCCAACTTTCTAATATCTTCTTTTGTTCTCAAATCCACCTAGACGTCCTCAACCATAGGTTCATGAAACTGGGTCTTTCTCTTGATCTTGTCTTTCACACCCTTGTAATCAAACCTACATTTTCATTTGAATTGTTTCATGGTTGCTAGCTACATTTTAGTTTCCATGGCTCTAGCCTTGGCAGCTGTTGATACTGAAAACCTGCCAATTTCAATTGGAAACCTAAAACCTGGTTTTTTGACCTCCATTTGTTTATTATGTACGACAATCATTTGTCTACATAATTTTATAAATACAATTTTTTCTGAGGGAAACCTTGGCAACATATAATGATGACCTTGGAAAATGCCAACCCTTAAATATGACAAAGAAGGAAATTGTAGGAACATGCATCCATAATCATTCACCACTGACCAAGCTTCATCTGAAACTCTTCTTTGCTCCAGTTGAGGGTCAAAAAGACATAAAAACACTATGAAGAAAGCATCATTTACCCTCTTGAAGCGGTGGATAGAACCCTTCAATGTCAATTCAAAATAATACTGATATACAAGAATTACTGTCCTATCTCCTTCTGATGTTAGACTTGGAAAGATTCTCATGGAGGCTACTATATACACCAGGTAAGAAGTCATGTAGAATTTGAAGGTAGTGGATACCTTAGTCAATTGCTCATGCAGAGCATTGCTGATTTGCTCACCCCAGAAGATGGCTTGTTTACCTTGGAGTATTACCTTGATGAAAGGGTACATCCACTCATGAAAAAGTGAGGAAGAGGCCAATCCCCTTATCCTACTGAGAAGTGTTATAAGATCACCAACTTCTTCTACAAAGTCACTTCTAGGAAAACTCCATGGCCACCTAGACAAGTTTGACCTTGAAGTCTTGAGCCGTTTAGTATTGATTATCTTCTTAGCTTTCTCAGAATTTTTGTCATACTCTATTTGGCCTTCAGCAAAATCTAGCTTTATGACTTTTGTAATAGCAGGGCACATGAAAACTTTATCAATGATTTTAGGATCTAATCTGATTATCACATTGTCATTTGCATCCATCACTGCCCTAGTATCTCTATTGTAAAACTGAGGACACTGAAGAACAAACTCTGTATTATGGGCTACCACCAGGAAAAATGACACCAAATGAATGTTACTATCAATAATCTTCTTCATTGCAGAACTAGGATTATTTGACTTGGTTCTTTCCATAAATTTAGCCATGTCCACATGGCCAATCTCTGTATCCTGAATGTCATCAACATTAGAAGTAACTAAGGTGATTGGAAAAACACCCTGATACTTATACTTCATCACTTTCAACTTCTTCAGAGACAACTCAGTCATCTGAAAAAGCTATTACCAGAAGGATGTTGGTGAAGAGAGAAAATCTATAGAAGAAACTGCAACAAAAAGCCATGATCATGCAATTAGGAGAAATACTGGTAATCTAAGAAAATTGCATGTCAACGATCATGACTATAAGCATACATTTGAAATGGCTAGAGTGCAAGCGGGTCGAAAAAAAATGGAAAGTGGGAAGGAAAAGCAAAATTGGAAATATCCCAGAGTTAGAAAAAATTGAGAGAATGGGTGCACGGGTAGCAAAATTTGCCGCCCTTGCATGTATGGGATAGTTCACAAGTGTCAGGGTGGCCATTTTTATCGACCCTGCAGGTAGGTTGAAATTCAAGTGTATAGGTGGTAGAAATTACTGCTTTTGCATGTTGGAGCAATCTAAGTGTTTGGGCAATGAATTTTGCTAACATTGTAGGTTTTAGGAGAAAATTGCAAGTGTTTGGACAGTTAATTTAGCATTTATTCACAAATTTATGAAAGGACTTCAATCGGAAAATATAGCTGACATCACATGAAATCTAAACATAACTAAATATGTTTGAGTAGCAATTATCGCCAACTTAACATGTGCCATGACAGTTTTAAATGAACATGTTTTAAGCGGTAAAATTTTCCATTTAGGCATGCGGAGACTAACTCTTCTCATGAGATGAGTATCGGCAAACCCTTCCAACAAAACGTCGGCCAAAGAAGGATTTAAACAAGGACTAGGGTTTTTACAAACAACTTGAAAAGAAAGAAAAGGCAAAAATGAAGGATGATTTTCCTTTGAACAATACTCTAACAATAAAATTCAAAAAGACATGAACTATTTACTTCAAAGAACAAGAAAAAGAAAATTCCTAGAAGGAAACAATAATAAAAATGGATGTTTAACGACTTACTTGTCAAAAGACTGAAACCCTAAGTGCGACCGTGGTGACTTAAAATCCATTCAAATCTATGATCAACTCAATCAAGCAGCCTAACGAAGGTTTCCAGAATCGACTGGGAGGTTTAGAGAAAAAGAAATAGTGAAATAAAATGAGTTTACCAATTTAAAAGGTTTAAAAAAACAAGCTCTTAATGTTTAACATGAGTGGCCAAAAATGCCACTGAAGTTCAAGATCTTCATGATCTTACTCGGGTGGTGAAAATTGCCGACCTGACATGTGCCACTCATAATGCAATGGTAGTAAACAGTACCACCTATGCACTTGCTTTCAATGAAGAACATGTAATGGCGGTGAAAATTGCTGCTTGGGCATGTTCAAACAAAAAAACTATGTAAAAGCGGCAAATTTCACCAACACAACACAAGAAAATAAAAAGGTATGCAAGAGCAGTGAATTTTTGCCAACTCTATACATAAAGTTTCAAAATTTTACTAAGACCCCAAAATGATCAAAATTGGTATTTTGATCAGTTTGCAACCTAATCGATTTGCACAGACTTCAAGGAATCGATTCGAGGGAATGTCGTAAAGTAGTTTAGGATGTCATATGAGTTCACATGAGGCCAAGAGAACTTGTCTCGATTTGCAAACTTAGACTGTAGACTACGAAACAGACAAGTTTCATAGGGGTTGCTACAAAAACAAGCGTAGCTGATTTTGAGAACAACAGCTGGCTCTAAATGGGGAACTTCTGTTGATCAAACTTTGAAACAATCAAAGGGAGAAGAATCTAGTCTCTAAGTACCTTCATCCATGCCATTGGGCCATAGAGTCAAGCTACCAAAAAGAAAAAGACACAAAAAACTAAACAAAAACACAAAACTATACAAATGTACAAATGAACTTATCTGAAACTTCAAGGACTGAAGAGTTTTAGATGTTGTCCACTGTGAGGCAGCAAGAATGGTGTTCCATCTAGGTACTCTAGCAAGAAGCTATTTTCACCACAAAGCTGATGAATGGTGAATGGGCCTCTCCATAAGGAATCAAACTTCCCATGCATTCCTTTTGGTTCTCTTCTCTTGTCCCATAACAAGACTTGATCTCCAATTTGAAACTCACGAGTCCTTGCTTTCTTGTCAAAGATTTTCTTTACCTGACTTTGATGTTCAGCGATATGATCCACTACCATAGCTCACTGCTCCTCAAGTTCAGTTAGGTACATGATCCTTTTGTCAATAGAACTTTCAAAAGTTCTATCTTCCACTGCCTTTGCCAACTTTAGTGCTGACAACTCCAAGGTAATTGGTATCTCTACATTTAGACCATACAGAAGCTGAAAAGGTGACATACTTATTGCCCTTTTAGGGGTAATCCTGTCTGCCCATAAAGCATCAAACAACACTTTATGCCAAGTTATCTAATTATCTTCCACCAGTTTCCTGATAATAGTAACCAAATTTTTGTTACTTGATTCTGCTTGACCATTTCCATGCGGATAATAGTCCAAAGAGTGGGAAAGAATGATCCCATGTTCATAGCAAAAGCTAGTAATCTCACGGGAAGAGAAACAAGTAGCATTGTCTGCTACTACCTTGTTTGGGACTCCAAACCGGGAAACAATGTTTTCCTTAAGGAAATTACATACCACTTCAAAAGTAGCATGCTTAACTGGGATGGCTTCCACCCACTTGGTAAAATAATCTATAGCAGTGAGAACAAATTTGTGTCCCACACTTGATGGTTGGTTCACAGTGCCAATGAAGTTGATGCCCCATTGCTGAAAAGGTTCTTCAATCACCACTAGCTTGAGAGGTAGTGCGGCCAACTTAGGTTTCCCAACAAATTGTTGACACAACTCACACCTACGTACCCAATTGTATGCATCCTGAAACAGTGTGGGCCAATAGTATCTGGCCTGCAAAATCTTATGAGCATCATAGGTGCAAAAAAATGTCCTCCATAGGCCAAATTATGGAAAGACTCTGAGAGTCTACTTTGTTGCGCTTTATCCACGCAATGGAGAAATACTCCATTAAGGCTTCTTTTGTACAAACCATTGTCCCATAGGACATAGTTAGCCGATTTCAATTTAATAGTTCTTTTCTCCTTATAAGACAGATGGGAAGGACACTCACCATAGGTAAGAAAATGAGCAATATTTGAATACCACTCATTTGTAGTAGTGACAAAAAGAACAGTTGGCATATCCTCAACTTCTTCTTCTTCACTCGCTCTCTTTTGGTACATTATTAGCAATCAACTGACACAAACCTCTACCATGCACAAGCTTGGTAGGTTTGATATCAAGATCAAACTCTTGGATTTTAGCAACCCAATTGCCTCTTTTGATTCCAAACTCCTGTTGAGCCAGAATCGACTTTACTATTGTATCAGACACCAGAACATCAGTATGTGAATTTAGAATATAGAACCGGAAATGCTTTACCACCTTGACCATGGCATAAGCATGTTTCTCCATATTCAAATATTTCAATTCATGAGCTTTGAGAGGACAACTCATAAATGAAATGGGATATTCCACACCTTCTTCATTCTATTGAACAAGAATGGCTAAAAGTGTATGTTCAGAAGCGTAGCCATATACTATTAAATCTTTGGTATAGTCAGGACAAACAAGAACCAAAGCATGAGCTATGGCCCTCTTGATATCCTCAAATGTCGCTTTGCCTTCTGCACTCCAACAGAAAGTAGCCTTACCCTTCATCATGTTGACGATGTGACAGGTTTTCTCTGCAAATTCTGGAATGAACCTCCACAGAAAATTCACCTTTCCAGAGAAAGAATGAACTGCAGTCTTACTAGCAGGCAGAGTAAGACTTTGGATAGACTTGACTCTTTTTGAGTCAATTTTAGTTCTTTCTTAGGATACAACATGACCGAGAAGTTTACCTTTTGTAACTCCAAAAACTGATTTCTTAGAGTTGAGAGAAATACCATTTTGTCGACATCTTTCCAACACCTATCGCAAATGATACACATGATCATGATGTTGTTTGGAGAAAATAGTCAAGTCATCAAGATATACCACAATGAACTTCCCCATCTCATCTCTGAAGGCAAGGTCCATTTCTCTCTCGAATGTGGCGCCAGCATTGATAAAACCAAACAACATCCTATGATATGCAAATGTGCCCCAAGGTGTTGTGAAAGCAGTCTTGTACTGATCTGCTTCGCTAACCTCTACTTGATTATATCCTAAAAAATCATCTAACATAGACAACATTTTCGAACGAGTTACTGTTTGCAACACTTGGTCGATGATGGGTAGGGGGTAGTTATCCTTTAGAGAAGAGTGGTTGAGATTCCTGAAATCAACGCAGATATGAATTTCTGTGTTCTTCTTTCTTACATGAACTATATTCGCGATCTAGGTGGAATGATGAATTGGAAAGATTATTCTTGCATTCAACATTTTTTGAATCTCAAAAAGGATAGTACATGATATTTTGGGATTGTATTGCCTTTGGTTCTGCTTGTGAGGCAATGAGCCAGCTTTGAGAGGAATTTCATGTTGAATCTCCTTAGGCCTGAAGGACATTAGATCATCATAAGAATATGCCAAAACATCAATGTAATGATAAAGGAGTGTAATGAATTTGAACTTCTCGTCGGTAGTGCAACACTTCCCAATGTTGGCCATTTTGGGATCTGCCTCAGAACTCAAATTTACTTGTTCAAATTCCATAGAGAAACTTAAATCTAGTTGTTTCTGCTATTTAATATATCTGTCATGCTTATCAAATAGCTTTTCTAGGGAAACCAAACCTTTTGGAATCTTATTCCCTTTCATTTGAAGAAACTCTTCACCATTTTGTGAATCTATTTTGGAAATGTATTCCCGTGGTGGAGATTCACTACTTTCAAAATAGAGCTAATCAAAACTATCCATCTTTTTGAAGAAAGTTATGATTTGGTTATCACCATTGAATATTTTCCAATGGTCAGCACTATCAGGTACACTTGGTTAGAAAACTAGCTCAATTGTGTACTTGTTTCCTTTGACATCTTTATGAGGAACCATGAGAGTGGCAGAGACATCTAATGAATCTACATGATCATTAAACTCTCTAGGCACCGCAAAAATATTGAAAGCATCAAAACCTTCAATGCAATCCCATACGTGATTGCGATAATGTATCAATCTTTCATTTTTGGTTTGATATAAATTTCTCACTTGACAAACCACTAACTCAACATCTCCTTGAGCATGAAGATTTTTAACACCTTTAGCATGAGCAGCTTCCAATCCGAGCAACAATGACTTGTATTCAGAGGTGTTGGTATTTTTGAATTACAACTTGTACGAGAAAGGGAAGATATCACCTTGTGGAGATATCAAAACAACCCGGCTCCAGAAATGGTAGAGGAACAATTGCCATCAAATTCTAAAACCCAAACCTCATTAGAATTTGCTTTTTTAGAATTTCTTTGACCAAAAGATTATTCTTCATTAGTGAGGGAAGAATCTAGCATCACTATACCTTCATCTGCACTTTCATCTGAATACTCTTCTGATTCTCCATTTGAATTGTCTGAGCTCTCACCTGATGAGCTCTCACCTGATGAGCTCTCATCTGATGAACTAGGAATATCTTTAGTAGATAGGAAATAATTACCCATTCCCGAGGACTCAAACAAAATTTGGGCTTTGGGATTTGCCATTTGGGTAACAATGTATTTTGCCTCTTTCTCAGGAAGCAACTTTTGCATGATGCCTTTAATAGGTATCCTTGCTTCGGATAGATCCATGTTCAATTCCCCACCCACATCTTTACAAAAATTAAACTTGAGCATAATGCCATAAGAAGCTAGAACATCAACTACTAGGACGGTCATCTTAATCCTCTTGTCCAGAAAGGCTGCAAATACAAATTGGGCATCTTTGATTTGACCCAACAATGGTACTTGTTTATTTTCCATGGAGAAACATCTCCCAGAGGTCTTAGTTAAGGTGAGGCCAAGGGTGTCTGCTACTTTGGTAGGCATAACATTATTAGAGGCCCCAGAATCTATTATTCAATTGCTCAACTTATGACCATTTACCAATAGAGAAACATAGAAAGGTTCTATTTTTCCGGAGGCAACAAGGGGAGTAGTGACGAGATTATTTTGGGTAGATTTGTTCTTTGAGGAATCATGAGAAACTTTTGGAAACTCTTGTCATGTAGGGACAGTTTTGTTTTCACATATTTTGCTAACCTATCAAACTATTTGGGATTAGCTTGTAAATACTCAACCTCAGACATTTGGATTTTGGTCTTCCTAGCATGATCTATTATTTCAAATAGCCAAAATGAATTAGGAATAGAGGAAGGGAATCCATCATTCTAAGTTTTATTAGGGGTAGGACTAGTCTGAGGGACAAAAGTAGAAGATACAGGATTGTTAGATGTACTTACTTGCTTATTGCCCACTGGATTTTTTGACTGAAAAGGTAATGGAGTTCCCCGTTTGGCAATTGAGATCACTGGTTGAGGTTCTTCTCTTGCCTTTCCTTTATCAGCTTGTTGATTTGACTAATTTTGGGACCTAGTAAAAATAGCATATGCTCCATCATATACTTCTCCTTCTTTTTGACTTCATCTTGGTAATTCAGAAAGCCAATGGTAGAGTCGCCAGCTAATTCTTCTTCTCCTTCTACAAAAAGATTAGCATCATTCTCCTAGTCTAACTCGGGGTGGAAAGAATGATCATGTTCTACTTCATAATAGGCAACTTCTGAGTTGACTGGCACTGCTTCAATGGAAAGCTTCCCCTGTGTAGGTGGAAGACAATTGTGTTGCCCTTGATTTTTAGTAGCATTGCCTTGATATGAATTGTTGGAAAATGTTCTCCTTGGTATATCCTGATAAGAAGGAGGGGTAGACATACCTTGTGATATTTGCCTTTTCAGAGCTAGCAATTCATTTGCTAACTGTAGAGTAAAATACTCTACATTTTAATTTTTGAGTTTCAACTGTGCGAGTTCCAGTTTTGTTTCTGTACGCTTTAGTTTTTGCAGCGAGGGTTTTTGACACATAGCGCGAGCATAGAGCACGGGAGCGCACAGGGTTTTTCAAAATTTTGCCAAAGTCCCAGAGTTCAGCAAAAGTCACCAAGTGTTAGTACCCGGGACACATTATAAAGTTGCTTAAAGTAATGCGGATGGAGCCACGCGTCCTTTTTAATTCCTACGGAGCATGCCATGTGTCAGCATCCGAGGTTCAATTTCTATAAGTTTCAAAAGCCCCTTTTTACAAAGTAAGTCTGGCGGGTCCCATTTTTAAGTTTCTTTCAGTGTAGCAGAAACCACCATGTGTCAGCAGCCGTGATACATTTAAGAGTTTCATAGAGTGGTCGCGGAGAGTGCCACCTATCTTTTTGCATTAAGGTAGAAACCGCCAAGCGTCGGCACTCGTTCAAGTTTCTTCTAAGTTTCAAACGTTCCTTTTCAATGTTTCTCATAATGTAGCGGGTCCCTTTTAAGAGTTTCAGTGAGCGTGGAAGGTGCCAAGTGGCAGATGCAGAATGTTTCTTTAGAGTTTCCTAAAGTTACACGGAAGGTGCCGTGTGTCCCATTATAGTTTCAGCGGAATGCTCCAAGTGTCACCATCCGCGTGATTCTTATGAGTCCCTAATTTTTCTATAAAGTTTCTCAGAGTTGCATGGCAAGCGCCAAGTGGCAGCGTCTGCAGAGGTTTTGTTTAAGTACTAAAGTTTCTTAGACTGCAGCGGAGATCGCCAAGTGTCATCTTCCACAGGACCCTGTAATGTTTCAAAAGTTTCTTTCAGTTTCAGTGGAGACTGCCAAGTGTCATCTTCCACAGAACTCACTAAAAGTATCTACAGTCTCTCTAAGTCTGGCAGAAGCCACCACATATATAGTTTCTCATATCAAGAGAAAGCGCCACCTGTCCCTTTTTCTTTTTGAAGCTGCTCAGGCACGGACTGTTGGTGGGTCCCATTTTTAATGTTTCTTAGTTTTCAAAGTTTAGCAGACCGTGACAAATGGCAAAGCCTGAGCACTCTTAATATAAGCCACAGTAAAGACTCAAAGTAAAGCGGACATCGCCACATATCTTTTAGAAGGGCCGCAGATGCTTCCAAGTGTCAAGTTCCGGTGTCTCCTAAGAAAGAAGCGATTTATCAAGTAAGTCACACGGAGGATGCCAGGTGTTAGTTTCTTATTGTTCTGGAAAGATGAAGGAGTTTCAAGAAAGAGGCACATATGAATGTCAGCTGTTTCAAGGGTTTATAGTCGCAAAGACTATCAGAAGCTGCCACGCATTCCTCCCTGATTCAAGTAAGTGGGGTTACATGTATCTGTTGTAGCCAATGAATTTGCAGAGTGGTTAACCATTTCTGATTCGAAAGAGATCTTCTAACAGACACTTTCAGTTAACCGCCAGTTCGATTAGACTGTTAAGATTTGATCGTACGGGCAATCTTTGAGCCAGTTCTATGCTATAAATATGGGTTCAGATCACAATGCCTAGGAGATATATACAGCATTGGAGATATAGAGAATTTTTTGGATCATAGATTGTTAGAGAAGTTTGAGGATCTTTTGTAGTGGCTAGTAATATCATTTGCCTTTGTTCTATTTTCTTGATTCAAAGAGTTTGTGTAACTGTGCATGATTCTGTGCCTTTTATGTGACTGAAAAATTAATAAAGACAGAGTTCTATGCCTTTGTTGATATTTTATGTGTTATTACAAAATATTCTGATTTGTGAGCCTTTGATCCTATTTGTTTTTCATCTGTTACATTGATCATGCATTGTTTGCTCTTTAATGTGACTGAATGTTAGAGTAGTTTCACTGTGCTTAGTGTTGAGAAATAAAATCACATTCAGGCGCATCGCCATAGTTTAGTTTCCTTTTTAGTTATATTCGTGATTCTATTTAACTCTATCCCTTTTCCCAAACACTTTTGAGATAAAGAAGAGTCGGCTTCTTTAAAATCTGGAGGTTACTCTGAAGAGCATTCCCACGTTTTAGAATTTCCCATGTTGGTGTTGGAAACAACACAATTCTAAGCATCAACAATTTTTGGCATGCCCGATGGGACCATTTCTTGAAGTTTCTTTCAAGGCTGTATGAACCAGAGTCACAAGGAGTTAGAGCTGTGGACCTGTGACAAGAGCCCAATTTGCTGTGAACCCAGGTATTCTTTTATTGCCATTAATAACTAATTCAAGAAGACGGGTCAATCAGTTTACAGCAACCCCAAGTGCAAACATGGGAGCACCTATAGCCCTAAGGAATTATGCAAATTGGAATACTGGCAGTGCTCTGATTCCTCCAGTACCACCAGCCACTTGGGATCTTATTCCAGTAAATGCCCTGAAGGATCTGCCCAAATTTAGTGGGGAGGATTTCAAAACACCTAAAGGGCATCTACAAGATGTGTTTGATGTCTTTACAATACATGTGATCACACAACAAAATGTGGCTATAAGACTCTTAGTAGCTTCTTTTAAGGGGAAGGCTCTAGATTGGTATAGATCTTTGACCCCAAATTCAATTTCTACATGGGATCAGCTTGGAGATGCTTTCTTTGCAAGATTCAAAGAGAAGGGTGATAAATCTTCCTTGTTACAACAACTGATTACCATCAAGAGGGCACCACAAGAGGCAATGACTGATTTCAATTCCAGATTTTAGAAGACTTGGGAAAGGATTCCTGCTACAGCAAGACCATTACCAGGTATGGCTATAGTATTTTATCTTAAAGCCCTAAATTTAGATATAGCAATAATGATTCAATCACTTGGAGGCCAGACCCTACCAGAAGCCTATGACTATGCAGTGAGAGCCGAAAATAATTTGATAGATGCTGAAAAATTACCCCCAAGGCCTCCCATGCCTATGTTTCTAGAGATTACCCTACCATTGCCTCAAGAAGCTCCTAACCCCATAACCCCACCTGTGTCCATTTATATGTTTCCCCAACAACCTGCTAAAGTTGCTATCCCTACCCAGTCTTTAGAGATGGATGATGTCAAGAACATCCTGAGAACATTTTCTAATGAAATAATTAACCTAAAAAGATAGTAGAATCCATATCCCAGACCCCAATATCAAGGCTATCAAGGGAATAGACCTCCTTCATAGTCAAACCAGTATCAGGGCCCCCAAAGACAAACTAACCCTCAGCCATCAAACCAATTGGTTGCAGTCCCTACACCCTTGCAGACTGTTCCTCCCAATCTAAATAGAGAGATTGTCCCAGGACAGAATAATTATGCAGATGGCACCAATGCCTAGTGTTTCCCTTGCAATAATGCACATATGCCCAAAGATTGTCCTAGGGGTAATCTACAGCAAAAGATAGTAGAGCAAAGAAGAGTGGATGAACAATTTGCAAATACTTGTGACACTCAGCCCTACCGATCCCCTGGTATGCAAAATTTAGTCCTAGTGGCTCAGATGCAAGGAATGTCCTTACAGCAAGAAGAAGAAATAGTCCCTGAGCATGCTTTATTTTCATGGATTGAAGATGAAGAGTCAGTATTCTTAAATGAAGTTTCAGCTTCGAAGAAGCCATTGGTACAATCAGATTACTATACTAGAGCCAAGAGAAGGATGATGGAATAGCTTGGAGTCACAAATAATGAAAATATGGGAGTTCCACCATTTCAAGATCATCAAAATATAGCTACTAGACAAGAAATACCTCAGCCAATGCAGAATCAAGTAGTTTCTAGACAAGTTCAGGAGAAAGCAAGATACCCTTATTATCCCAGAACACAAGCACTAGGGCCTATGAATGTGGTGGATCAGTTGAAGAGGACTCCAGCACATGTGTCAATATGGGACATGTTAGCCATTCCTGAGCAAAAGACATTGTTGCAAGAAGCTTTACAGAGCCAAGCTGTGCCTAAACAGACTGTTGCCAACAGAGGACCTAATGATAAAGAAAAGCTCAAAGATATTATTCCTCTGCAGACAACAGCTCTTCTAAACAATGCACCAGAGGTAAGTAAATCCAAGCCAGATCCCTTTTATTTAACTTTAATAGTTGGGAAGAAACTATTGCACAATGCAATGATAGACTCTGGGGCTAGCACCACAGTGATGCCAAAGTAGATAGCAGATGCTTTGAAAATAAAATATGAGCCACTTGCAAAAGGAGTTATGCAGTTAGATGGGAAGTCTGTGCAAACAATAGGGAAAATTAAACAACTTCCACTACAGTTGTACACCTGTCCCAATATAATTGTTAATCAAGATGTTCTAGTCATAGATATTCCTCCTATTTTTGGCTTACGCCTGTCCAGAGATTTCATAGCTAAGATAGGAGGTTATATGTCACTTGACTGGTCTCATCTCATCATAAGGACCAAATATGGGACTAAGATGAAGGTACTATCAGAACCATTGTCAAAGGACCATATCACTAATGAACCAACCCCAAAGTTAGAAGCAACCCATGCCATGTTAAATAAAGAGGAAAGGGTTTTTGTTGAGGAAATAGGGGATTGGACTGAATATGATCAGCAAGTATAGGATAACTAGTTGTTAACCATGATGCAGAGTGATCCCTTTGGGAACTATGACTCAACAGGGTTGGGCACTTATGTTATATTTGAGGAAGACTAGGAGATCCCTAATGTCTTAAGGAATGAGCCCTCTCAGACCCAAGAATCCATAAATGACTCAGGAATCTAGACCCTAAATTTTGATGGGGCTAGAAGCAAAAATGGAGCTAGAGCTGGGATTTGTCTTATTGCCCCTAATGGTGAAAAGATTTTAAGAGTCATTCGCTTTCATTTTGCCTGTACCAATAATGATGCTGAGTATGAATCTTTAGTGCATGGACTTATATTGGCAAAAAGGAAAGGAGTAAAGAAACTGATAGTCAAAAGAGATTCAGAACTAGTGGCGAAACAAATAAGAGAGAAGGCAATAGCCAAAAATGTAAGGATGAGATCCTATAGGCACAGAATTTGGGACTTAATAGAAAATTTTGAAGCCTTTAATATAGAAGTGGTCCCTAGAGCCCAAAATTCTGAGGCAGATAGGATGGCACAAATTGGTTCACAGTTTGACCCAATAACTGATCTAATGGTCAATAATGAGTTAGTCAAAGTTATTGTGAGGCCAACCATCCCAGATAATGATGAAAATTGGCAAGTTTTTGAGAATGATTTTCAAGTACTCTCATTTTTGCAATAGTCAGGAGAATTTGTTGATCAGTTACAACCAAAAATTGAAGAAGCATATGGTGATCAGATCATTCAACTGAAATCAAACAAGCTCCCTAAGGGACTGATTAACCTGGAAAACTTGTTTGATCCTGAAGATGCTAGCCTAGAAAAGAAGAGATTCCAAGAAAACAAAGAAGACTACTCTGAGATTTAGGTTAGTGAGGGAAGAAGACTGAAGGTTGGAAATTCTGCCACTCAACAGGAAAGAAAAAGGTTAATTGATTTATGTGAGAAATATGATAGGGTCATAGCCTGGACCTATGAAGATCTCCATGGTTATGATAGAAGTATCATTCAACACACTATAGAGCTGACTGAAGGATCTAAACCAGTTAGACAGAAGCAGAGGCCAATGAACCCTAGGATTTAACCTCTGATGGTGGATGAGTTGTAGAAACTATTAGAGTCAAAGATCATTTTCCTAATCAAACACTCAACTTGGGTGTCCAACCTAGTACCAGTTAGGAAAAAGAATGGAGACATAAGGCTCTGTGTGGATTTCAGGGATCTTAATAGGGCTTCCTTGAAGGATCACTACCCCTTGCCCTCTATGGAACAAATTTTACAGACTATGGCTGGATCAGAGAGATTTTCTTTGCTAGATGGTTTCTCTGGGTACAATCAGATTTGGTTGGCTAATGAGGACCAGCATAAGACTGCTTTCACCACAAAAT
The DNA here is from genome assembly GCA_027924645.1 of Cunninghamia lanceolata. Lineage (NCBI taxonomy): Eukaryota > Viridiplantae > Streptophyta > Pinopsida > Cupressales > Cupressaceae > Cunninghamia > Cunninghamia lanceolata. The sequence goes on from BSBN01000665.1 coordinate 3,906,928, forward strand.
GGGGAACATTCACCTATGCAAAGATGCCTTTTGGTCTTTCAAATGCCGGAGCTACATTTCAAAGGGCAATGGATGTAGCATTTGGAGAGATTATCAATAAAATCATTCTAATTTATCTAGATGACCTCACTGTTTTCTCTAAAAATGCTGCGGATCATTTTGACCATTTAGAAGCAGTTTTTAAGAAATACCAAGAGTTTGGAATATCTCTAAATCCTAAGAAATGCATTTTTGCAGTACCTCAAGGTAAACTGTTAAGGCATATAGTCTCTAAAGAAGGAGTCTCTATAGATCCAGAAAGAGTCACTGCCATAATGAACCTGTCTCTGTCTGTCAATAAGAAAGAAGTTCAGTCCTTCTTGGGAAAGATTAACTTTGTCAGTAGGTTCATATCAAACTTTGCAGGCCTAATAAGACCAATTACGCTGCTACTGAAGAAAGACCTGGTATTCAAATGGACTGCAGAAGGGAGACAGGCTTTTGAAGAGGTCAAGAAAGCAATTTCAACAGCCCCAGTATTGAGGAACCCTGACTTCTCTAAGTCTTTTATAATGTATGTTTATGGAGGAGAATTTAGTGTTGCTGTTGTCCTAACACAAAAAGATGATCAACAAGAGGGAGAGCATCCAATAGCCTTTTTCTCAAGGACTCTTAGGGAGTTTGAAGCTAGGTATAACTTTGTAGAGAAATAGGCATATGCTATGGTAAAAGCCCTCAAGAAATTCAGACACCTGGTCACAGGTAATAAGATTCTGATACTAGTGGCTCATCCAAGTGTTAGAGAATATATTATGGAAGGAGAAATCACTGAGAAAAGAGCAAACTAGATAACAAAGATTCTTGAATATGATGTGGAGGTTAGACCAACTAAACTGGTCAGAGGCAAGGGTTTGTGCCAGTATATGGTTCAAGATATGGAAAAAACGATAACTGAAGAAACAGAGGAAGAAAATGTATTGAGGATACAAGAGGTTGATCAGAATTCTTGGGTCACAAATAGGATCCAGTTTATGAAACATGGGATTTTCCCAAAAGAGCTCTCTTAGGATAAGAAGAGGTACTATAGGCAACAGGGAGTTCCTTTTGTTTTAATTGGCCAAGTTATTTCCAGAAGAAACACTGATGGCATACTTTTAAGATGCATAGAAAAGGATGAAGCCCAAAGGATACTGCATGAGATGCACCATGGAGTGTCAGGTGGACATTTTTCTGCAAGAACCACATCTATAAAGATAAGTCAGGCAGGTTACTTCTAGCCCACTTTATTCACAGACTGTTATCAACTGGTTAAAGAATGCCAATCTTGTCAGTACTGTGTAGGAAAGAGAAGGAATGCAGCAATGCCCCTTAGTCCTATAATCGTTGATGAACCTTTTGCTCAATGGGGTCTAGATTTCATTGGCATGATCAACCCAGTGTCAAGTATGGGGCACAAATGGATCCTAACCGCTACAGATTATTTTACTAGATGGAGTGAGGCAGTCCCACTAAAAGAAGCAACAGAAAAAGTGATTCTAGACTTTCTAGAGGGTATCACTACTCGCTTTGGGCCTCCTCATACTGTAATTACAGATAATGCTAAGGTATTTTTGGGGGCAAAGATATCTGACTTTGCACTAAAGTATGGAATCTACCTGAAGACTTCTTCCAATTATTATCCTCAGGGTAATGGTTTAGCAGAATCAACTAACAAGAATCTGATCAGACTTATTAAAAGAATTGGGGTTGATCATCACAAAGAGTGGCATAAAGTGCTTAATATAGCACTATGGGCAGACAAAATTACACCAAAACAAGTGACAAAAATGTCCCCATATGAATTGGTCTATGGTAAACTTGCTGTGATACCCCTGAGCTTGGAGATTCCTACTCTCTAATTATTGAAACAAATTGAGATTGAGGAAAATGGCCCCATGTAGGTCAGACTTGCCGAGCTCCTGGAAGTTCAAGAAAAGAGGGATTCAGCACATGAATCATTATTGAAACATCAGAAAATAATCAAAGATTGTTTTGATAAGAAAACTTGAAACCCTCATTTTGAGGTTGGATCAGTTGTTTTGAAATGGGATGAGAGAGCTGCCAAGTTGGGTCGACACAGTAAATTTGAGTCATTATGGACTGGCCCCTATAAGATTTGTTCCTATAAACAGCATAATTCTTTTGAACTTGAAACGATGGAGGGTGAGCCTGAAGAGATTCTTGTCAACGGGATCTACTTGAAGCATTTCAATTAGACAGTGTCTTTCCTGTGTATTATAATTAGATAGTTTCCTTTTTGTTGTTGCTTTGTTTTTCCTGCTTTGTTTTTCCTGCTTTTGTTTGAATAAGTGTTTCATAACACATGGCCACAACTTAAGTCTCTTAAAAGTCTCGAAACTTTTGCATTCATTAAACCTCTCAAATCCCCAAAATTCCTAAAAGGTACCCAGTGCAGCCACTTTTTACGATGTGTCTGACACTCTGTCCCACTCAGATCTCTTAAGATTTTATAACAGTTTCCATTTTTAATGCCATTTATGAGACTTGATGCGTCATTAAAATATCCCAACGACATGAGTTAAAGCTTAAACCGATTTTCATTTGTTTTTACTTCTGCTAAGTGTCTTCCCTGTTGCTGTGTTTTCATTGCAAAACCTGCTTCCCAATTGTGTCTTCCCTGTTGCAAAGTTTCCATACTCATTTACAGTAAGTTCAACAATTTCTAGCAAACACAGAGATGATGGAAGCACAATCTTCTCAGCAGGGGCTTGGGATTTACGAGTCTCTTGACAGGCTCCTCGCCAGCAAATCATACGCTTCGGCCCCTGCGCAACCTTTAAGGACCTATCCAAGGACTAGGGTTCCAAAGGTTGGCTATTCAGTTGACCCAGCTAAGGTGCAGGATTTTGTAGATGGTATTGCCAAACCAGCCCTAAAAAAGTCTGGCAAAGCTCTGCGAGAGGGAGCACACCAAAGATGCCTCCTGAAGGCCAAAGCTAAACAATTTGAAACTATCGGCATGCGGATATGGACCTCCCAGTTGATGAAATTTATTGTCCCGAGCGTGCATTTATGCCCTGACCTAATTGAGGTATACGCGGAATTGTTTCATGCACCCTCAAGCACCATTCAAAAGGGACCCTTCATGGTGCAAATTACACCAAAGGCCATCAGAGATATGTTGGCCCTACACTATGACAGCATAGCCACGTTTCCCATAGTTGCCAAAATGCAGAAGACATGGGCAAATGTCAAGTTTCAACTAAGGTTTCTTAATTCAAAGATGTAGTTGGGAGATGAAAATACCCAAATGCCAGCGCTACCAACAGGAAGGGCACAATTCACACAAGCCAGTCAGGAACCACTATCTATGATAGCATTTATCTTCGGAATGAAGGAAGACATAACTGTCTATGATTGGTAGCTGGCCATTCTATTTAGAATGAAGACTGTGGATAGGTCTCAGGAGTTTCAGCTAGATTTCTTAGAGCAGATTGCCTACTCAATGGCCAAACAACTCACCAATTTCAAATCGATAAGGGTTTTCAGGTATTCCTCTTATCTATTTCACCTTATGTTATACCAAAACTATGCCATCTTTTCCCAGTATATGCATCTGGACATGTATGACCCAAGTTTTGACCCCAATAGAACTATCCCTGTGTCTACATGGACACATGTTTTGTCTAAATCGTCTAACCCTTACGATTTTTGGGAACTTTTTGTCACCCCTGCTTTTACTCACCTAAGCCCAGAGCTCGTTGAGAATAGATTGACATTGAGTGTTAGAGGCCTCATGGCAAATTCCCCCATTCCTTGTGATTATTTCTTTGGGTCTCACCATACTATTATCAGGGTCCATGGTTTTAATGGAGAACCAATGTTGCTACCCAAGGTTTTGACTCCTAGGCTAGCCTTCTTAGAGGTCACCCGGCAAGTGTCTGTGGTCGATAATGAATATGGCACTGGGAAGAAGAAAAAGAAAATGTATGATGTTCCCTAGGTAAAGAAAAACATGACCCTATTGGTCAGGGATGCTGAACACTTATTGCTAAGAAAGTTAACTATCTTGGGTTTTCTTTTGGTTGAAGATAAATGGAGATATGATCTAGTCAGTTTCATAACCTTATGGATCAAGAATAATAAGATTGGTGCCAAAATTATGCACGAGGGTCATCCCTTTTGGGAAGACCGAAGAAACCCTAAGGAGGACACCCCTGATTTATATGCAGAATTGATAGATTTGCCATTTGAGGGACCTAGGCCATGGGAAGTATTTTATAAAAAGGAGAAGGCCTATGACCCTAAGCTCAAAATGGGCACTGGATTAAAGAAAAATTTAATAAGAGATAGGGAATGGAAGGCTGAGAAGATAGAAGCCTATTGGAAATATAGGCAGGAGATTTTTGAAATAACCCACTCCTTTGGCAAAGTTGATACAGATGAGAAATGGGAGTCCATTTGGGATGAATGGCATCCTTCTCAAGTCTCTAGCCCTGATATAAGTAAGATCAAAAAAAGGGGTGAGGAATCTGAAGAGGAACCTGAATCCACTCACACAGTGCAAGCCCTAGGACAAACATCATCTGCAGCTGCTGTGACCACCTGGCCCCAATCTCTAAGTGCTATAGATAAGCAAAAGAGTGTGATGTCATCACCACCTAGAGGGACCCCATCAGTTTCAATGAGTGGGGCTTCCAGTTTTGTGCAAACACCACTGGCAACAGTGGTAAATGTTGAGGAGAAAGAAACACAGCAAGAAGAAGAGAGGCCAAGGAAACATAAGAAGCTGAAGATTCAACCTGATTCGGATGAGGAGGTAGAACCTTTATTGCAGCCACCACCAAGTGTCTCAGTTGCTCCTCAGGTATGTGCTTCTTCTCCTTCTTCTTCTCAATCTTTTTCTTCTTCAATAGGGGTGGCAATCCCAACTGGCCAAATATTATCCCCTGCCACCTCTGCTGTGCCAATTTCTCAATTTTCCCCACCTGTCACTACACAGGCCATGTCATTACAGGCCACATCATTGCCTCCCTTTTCTCCCTCTTTTCCAAGGAGAGTACCTCCTCATATTCCTCCTAGTCAACATTTGGCTATTCCTTATGGCCTGCCACAAGGTCATCCTTTTGCAGGCGGGTACATTGCCTCTCCCTCTACCTTCCAAGCTCAGGTAGACACTGCTAAGAAGGCTAGGGAAGTCTGGATGGACAAGAAGAGAAAAAAGGATGATAAAGCTCAGGCTGTCCCACATATGAGGTCACTATTTGACCCAATCTAGCAGCAGCTAACTGTGACCCATTTGTCACCAAATGTGGTTAGACCTAATGAGCAGATGCAGCCCCAAGATTATACAATGAGTGCAATGGCGATGGACATGTCACTTTTCAGGCCACAAGATAGGGTAGAGCTGCTAAATGAAACCACTTCAGCTATAACCACTGACTATTTGAAGTTATCAAGGAAGTTACAGAAAGTGGAGGCTGATCTGGCTCAGGAAAGGACACATAGTGAGACCCTGACTGCTAAGCTCAAATCTAAAAATGATGAAATTGAGGATCTCACTAAACAGTTGCAAAATAGTGTTTCATGTCAGATTCATCAGGCTACACAGAGCCAAAATGCTTCCTTGAAGGAAGAACTGATCCAGGTGAAGTCTGTTCTGGCTACCCTGAAGCAGGAAAAGGCCACGTTGCAGAAGAAGCATCAGGATTCCTCTCAGCAAGCCACACAGTTCCAACAACAACTGTTGAAGGAACAGAACAATGTTGCTGCTATACAGGCTCAACTTCAGGCTGAGCAACAAACAGCAAAACAATTGACCCTTATGTTGGCAAATAGGCCACAAAATGCAGGAGTGTTAAATTTGGTTAAAGAGCTATATGCATCAGTGTGGGCAAGAATCTCTGAGGAGATTATCCAGCTTAAACCCTCTTTAACTTTCCTGCTGCATGCACAGCAATTATGTGAAAAGGTGGAAACCTCAGTTCAGGCCACTTTGTCCACTATTTCCATGAGAGTTTTTGATTCTCAATTGCTGTTGGGGAAACTTTATGATACATCTGATGATACATAGGATGATTGCTGCCACATGGGTGAATGAGGTTCTGAGTTGCAACTTTGCTGCAATTACTTGCCAGGAGCTCCTGCATGTGGTCAAGGAGGGAGTGAAGCACATGAAGAAACACATTGAAGACCTAGTGCAATTGGGCCTTCCTTCCCCTTTTCCTGATAGCAACACAGTATTAATGGTTGATGAGATCAAGCCTCTGTTGCTAGCCAGACAGAATGATTAATCAATTTTCTAGGGTCTAACAGATGCCTCATCAGTGTCAAAAGTGGAAGTTATTTTGATTCCCATGGCCCAACTTGATTTCCAGTTGAAAGCAGCAGTCCACATTTTGCAAAGCTTTTCGCATAAGGACACAATCAACCTGGATTTAGCCTTCCAGGATTTGCAGAACAAGCAGGGGTTATCTGATGCTGAGTGGTCTGTATATCAGATGGCTTTGCAAAATTTGTAAATTTTGCTGTATGGATACATTTTTGGATTCTTTTTGAGCAGGCTCAAAAGTCCTCAAGGTCACCAAGAACTGTAGAGTAAAATACTCTACATTTTGATTTTTGAGTTTCAGCTGTGCAAGTTCCAGTTTTGTTTTTGTCCACTTCAATTTTTGCAGCAAGGGTTTTTTACACATAGCGCAAGCACAGAGCACGGAAGCGCACAGGGTTTTTAAAAATTTTGCCAAAGTCCCAGAGTTCAGCGGAAGTCGCCAAGTGTCATTACCCGGGACACATTATAAAGTTGCTTAAAGTAACATGGATGGAGCCATGCATCCTTTTTAATTCCTGCAGAGCATGCCATGTGTCAGCATCTGAGGTTTAGTTTCTATAAGTTTCAAAAGCCCCTTTTTACAAAGTAAGTCTAGCGGGTCCCATTTTTAAGTTTCTTTCAGTGCAGCGGAAACCACCATGTGTCAGTAGCCGTGATACATTTAAGAGTTTCTCAGAGTGGCCATGGAGAGTGCCACGTATCTTTTTGCAGTAAGGTGGAAGCCGCCAAGTGTCGACACCCGTTCAAGTTTCTTCTAAGTTTCAAACGTTCCTTTTGAATGTTTCTCATAATGTAGCGGGTCCCTTTTAAGAGTTTCGGTGAGCGCGGAAGGCACCAAGTGGCAGATGCGGAATGTTTCTTTAGAGTTTCCTAAAGTTACACGGAAGGTGCCGCATGTCCCATTATAGTTTCAGTGGAATGCTCCAAGTGTCAGCATCCGTGTGATTCTTATGAGTCCCTAATTTTTCTATAAAGTTTCTCAGAGTTGCGCGGAAAGCACCAAGTGGCAGCATCCGTAGAGGTTTTGTTTAAGTGCTAAAGTTTCTCAGACTGCAGCGGAGATCGCCAAGTGTCATCTTCCGCAGGAGCCTGTAATGTTTCAAAAGTTTCTTTCAGTTGCAGCGGAGACTGCCAAGTGTCATCTTCTGCAGAACTCACTAAAAGTATCTACAGTCTCTCTAAGTCTGGCCGAAGCTGCCACATATATAGTTTCTCATATCAGCGGAAAGCGCCACCTGTCCCTTTTTCTTTTTGAAGCTGCTCAGGCATGGACTGTTGGTGGGTCCCATTTTTAATGTTTCTTAGTTTTCAAAGTTTAGCAGATCGTAATAGATGGCGAAGCCCGAGCACTCTTAATATAAGCCATAGTAAAGACTCAAAGTAAAGCGGACATCGCCACGTATCTTTTAGAAGGGCCGTGGATGCTGCCAAGTGTCAAGTTCTGGTGTCTCCTGAGAAAGAAGCAGTTTATCAAGTAAGTCAGGCAGAGGATGCCAGGTGTTAGTTTTTTATTGTTCTGGAAAGATGAAGGAGTTTCAAGAAAGAAGCACATATGAATGCCAGCTATTTCAAGGGTTTATAGTCGCAAAGACTATCAGAAGCTGCCACACGTTCCTCCCTGATTCAAGTAAGTGGGGTTACATGTATCTGTTGCAGCCAATGAATTTTTAGAGTGGCTAACCATTTCTGATTCGAAAGAGATCTTCTAACGGACACTTTCAGTTAACCTCCAGTTCGGTTAGACCATTGAGATTTGATCATGCGGGCAATATTTGAGCCAGTTCTATGCTATAAATATGGGTTCAGATCACAGTGCCTAGGAGATATATACAACATTGGAGATATAGAGAATTTTCTACATCATAGATTGTTAGAGAAGTTTGAGGATCTTTTGTAGTGGCCATTAATATCATTTGCCTTTGTTCTGTTTTCTTGATTCAGAGAGTTTGTGTAACTGTGCATGATTCTGTGCCTTTTATGTGACTGGAAAATTAATAAAGATAGAGTTATGTGCCTTTGCTGATATTTTCTGTGTTATTACAAAATATTCTGATTTGTGAGCCTTTGATCCTATTTGTTTTTCATCTGTTACATTAATTATGCATTGTTTGCTCTTTAATGTGACTGAATCTTAAAGTAGTTTCATTATGCTTAGTGTTGAGAAATAAAATCACATTCAGGCACATCGCCATAGTTTAGTTTCCTTTCTAGTTACATTTGTGATTCTATTTAACTCTATCCCTTTTCCCAAACACTTTTGAGATAAAGAAGAGCTAGCTTCTTTAAAATCTGGAGGTTACTCTGAAGAGCATTCCCACGTTTCAGAGTTTCCCATGTTGGTGTTGGAAACAACACAATTCTGAGCATCAACACAAACTTTTGCACCATAGGATCCATGGCGCTTGTGGAAGAATTATTAGCCGAAGAAGGACCTCTGTTTTTGTTAGAATCCATTCTTATCTTACCTGCAAGGATAAGATCATCTTCAACTTCAGTAGCCAATATTTGAGCTGCAGGAGGATCTGCAGGGCCAGCCCACCTTAACAAAAAGCTCACCTCAGGAAGCTGAGTATTTATAAAGAAACACTTAAGATTCTCCATTGTTGGCTGAGCACTTGTAGGAATCATGTTTGTCAACTTATTGAACTTAGCGATGAAATCTCACATGGGTTCATGCAGCTCTTTCTTCATCTGTGTTATCTGTGCTAACAAGGCATGTGCATCTTCTGTAGGTTTGAACCTAGCTTCAAACTTGGTCTTTAGAGTGTTCCATCTCATTATAGTTTGAGCTTGAAGATGGTAAAACCAATCTGCAGCAGCACCTTGTAGTGTTTCCACAAAAAGTCTTACTACTACATCTTCATGTTCCACACCTAATACACCGCAAGCTATGCAAAAAGGTGCAACATGTTGATCAAGGTGGACTTTCCCATCGCCATAGAACTTAGGAAAATTCTTTCTTGAACTATGAGGTAGTTCATGCAATGGTGGGGTTAAATTTAAAGGACCAAAGGTGTTACCCCAAGGGCCTTGAGTTGCCATGGTGCACTGATTTAAGGGTGGGATAACAAACCTCTGTGGAATATGGATAGACAAAACTTTGCTAGAACTAGAACTAGAAGCTTCACCTGGTATTGGAGACCTGGTGTTGGTAGGAGGAAAACTCCTGGTTCGCTAAAGGCAAGGTCATGGAGGCAAAAGACCAAAGTTATTTTGCTGCATCAACTCAAATATAGGATCAATAATGCCTTAAGCTCTCCTACTTCTTGTATACCATGAATCTGCTAGAATGTACTATACTCAACAAAATTTTGAAAAATCTCAGAACAAATGGAAAAGAACTGAAATACTTCAACTCAGACCATGAGGCTTCAAGTTGCGTGTTCCTTCCCCAGTAGAGTCACCAAAAACTGTTGGGTGAATATTTTTATCTTCAACTAATTGAAGGCAAAATGGTTATATCAACCACAGTGTAATGAGATAAATCTCTCCTCTCAGCAAGGGGAGGTTACCTATCAACTATCACAAACTTATTTAAACTAAATACTAACTTAGGGGTGAAACCATATCATCCATTTCTCTTCTTTCAGAAATCATGTTTACAAAATGAAAAAACACTTTCTCGATACAAATTTGAATATCCAAGAAACCCACGAGAGCACAAAGTCTATCGTTGCTTCTTTTACTAATTTATAATTTAGAACGAAGTAGGATGAGGTGCAGCTCAAAGTCTTCACTGAATACTATGACAAAATATATGATCACAAAAGATAATAGTAGTTCAAAGCCTTTCCAATACCTTTTACTTCAAAACATAAAATCACAAACTAAAGATAATTGTTGTAGCACAAAGTCTCCAAAATCAACTTTAGAACATCTCCTAGATTATTAACACTCACACTACAATTTGATCAAACAGATAAGATAGTATTAGGAAAAGCACATAAGAACAATTTCCAATACGCTACAACTTATTTCAGCACAAAGATTGAACGATCACTTTCTTTTCTATTCACTTGATGAATTTTGATTTACAATTTGAACACAAAATCTCAATATTCTCTTCAATTTGGTAGAGTTTCACTTCAATAACTAAAAGATAGATAATTACAATGGGGGTCCTCTTTATTTAGAAGAGGAATAGAAAGTAAAAATAGGAAAAGAAAAACTAACTATGACTTATTCAACAAAGGAGTCCTTTTTGATTTGGGACTTCCTATGTTTTTACATGTAATTACATATGAGAAAAGTACATGTAAAAATATCCAAAATTATTTCAAAGTACATTTGAAAAGTGGAAAATAAACTAAGTAATGGAAAAACTACTTCAACTTGTATTGCCTTCTTTCTTCATGTGGTAATCATAGATGGTGAAAGCTACTTGCATCCCAAGACTGTCTGGACTAACCGTGTTCTTGAAAATCATCCCAGCTCTAACTATGGCATCTCTGACCGTGGTAATTGATTTTGTGTGACTAGTTAACTTGGCCTTCAGATTATCCAAAGTTAATTGATTGTCAAGAATATTATCCATGGAGGCCATTGAAAATGCTTTGTCCTCGAACTCTTTCTGAAACATATTTTTAAATTCCTGGATCATCTCTTCTGTAGAAAGAAATTGGTTATCCTATGACATAAGATTGCATGACAACTCCTCCAATTTATGCAAAAGACTGACATCACTTTGATCACTTAGTTTCCTTGCATTTTCTAGGTCATTGATCAAATCTTTTAGCACATGGCTCCAATATGTCAATGTCTCTTTGGTTTCAGTATAAGAATCCCTATTTGGAATGACACCATATGATATCAGAGCGCTTATTTTCAGCTTTCTTATCTCCACCCACTTATCATGATTCTGTTCTAGGCACTCGATATCTTGAGAAATAACATCAATTAGGTTATCAAGTTCTACTCTTATTTTCTCCATTTTGTTTTTCTTCTTAGATAGCTCTGTAAACAAAGAGATTCCTTGTGTGTGCATCCTTTCCAAGTACGCTTCAAGTACTCTTCCCTTAAAATGAGTCTTTTCTTCTTTCTGGATAATAGGGTCTTTCACAAAAATGGCCTCGGGAGTTACTGATTCTAAATTCAAAGTGATTTTTCTCACCACTGCAGTCAACTGTTGAACGATTGCTTTGTAATGATCTTTCATTTCTTTCTCTTTATCAAACTTCTGAATTAGAATGTCCATTGCTGACTGCATGTCAATCTTTGTACTTTCATGAGTTATTTTGCCTAACTCAACCCTAGAGATAGAGTAATCATTCATACTAAAATTTTCCATGGTTGCATCCTATGGAGGTCTTGCAATCTCTAGAAATTTGTGTCCTTTGTCTCCGAGCATTCTTGAAATAATCTTTGGCTTCTTTGGGGTCTTGGCTTTCACAGGCACCAACTTACTAAAATCAAAGTCATCTGGAGAGATGGTTTGTTTCTTCATTTTTGGTGTATATGCCGACAACCATGGTGGAAGCACAGAAGTACTCACATTAGGATCTGTTCCCATTGTTGGTGTTATTGGAACTATACTTGCACTAGAAGTAGAAACAATAGGTGGAGTATTAGTACAAACTACACCTAACACATTTACATTACATACTTGTATCCCCAATATCAAATATAGAAGTATCCCCAATATCAAAAGATGAGGAGGACAAGCTAGGAATAGACTCTGAGGAATGAAGAACATCATCAAAAGTGGTTTGAGGATTGTCAAAAATTATTTTTGAAGGTGATGGAGATTCAAAAGAGGGGATATCAATGGGTGAAACAGACAGAGGAAATGAAATAGGTGTGTCAGAAAAAGGAGATGAGACTCTCATTTCTTGTTGTATATTCTCCTATGGGGACAAAACTTCCTCTCCTTGTTGATCTGTAGGTCTGTCTTCAACCTCCATTTCCTCAGGGGCTAGTTCTTCAGTATTTTGTTTCTTAATTTCCATATCTTCTATCTCAGACTCTTTCTCCATAGCCTTTGACTTCTTCATCACAAATTTGATCCTGGGCTTATGTGGCTTGGAAGAAGAGGGAACATCACTCTTGTTCTTTGTCCTATTCTCCACCTTTTTACTTGTTTGCTCTTAAATTTTAGTCTCTGATCCTATAAGGAATTCTTTCAAAGCAATTCTCTTATCTACTAGCCAGTTATTGGTGTTAGCCAATATAGGTTCAAACCTTTTCCTCAGAGAAGTCAATTCTTTCTGAGACCATTGGATAGGAGGAATAGGAATACCAGCAACCTTTTTTAGTGTTATATATCTCATCAATTAACTCTCCATCATCCACCAGGTCTTCAAGAATATCAGCCAATCCCAGATATTCAATCTGCTCCAAACATAACCTGCTATAATCCAACTTTCTAATATCTTATTCTATTCTCAAATCCACCTATATGTCCTCAACCATAGGTTCATGAAACTAGGTCTTTCTCTTGATCTTGTCTTTCACAACCCTGTAGTCAAACCTAGGTCTTCATTTGAATTGCTTCATGGTTACTAGCTGCATTTTAGTTTCCATGGCTCTAGCCTTTACAGCCATTGATATTGAAAACGTGCCAATTTCAATTGGAAACCTGAAACCTAGTTTTTTGACCTCCATTTGTTTATTATGTATGACAATCATTTGTCTACATAACTCCATTAAAACAAGTTTGTCTAAGGGAAACCTTGGCAACATATAAGGATGACCTTGGAAAAAGCCAACCCTTAAATATGAGAAAGAAGGAAATTATAGGAACATGCATACAGAATCATTCACCACTGACCAAGCTTCATCTGAAACTCTTCTTTGCTCTAGCCAAGGGTCAAAAAGACATAAAAACACTGTGAAGAAAGCATCATTTACCCTCATAAAGTGGTGGATAGAACCCTTCAATGTTAATTGAGAATAATACTGATATACAGGAATTACTCTCCTATCTCCTTCTGATGTTAGACCTAGAGAGATTCTCATGGAGGCTGATATATACACTAGGTAAGAAGTCATGTAGAATTTGAAGGTAGTGCATACCTTAGTCAATTGCTCATATAGAGCATTGCTAGTTTGCTCACCCCAGAAGATGGCTTGTTTACCTTGGAGTATTACCTTGATGAAAGGGTACATCCACTCATCAAAAAGTGAGGAAGAGGCCAATCCCCTTATCTTGTTGAGAAGAGTTATAAGATCACCAACTTCTTCTACAAAGTCACTTCTAGGAAAACTCCATGGCCACCTGGACAAGTTTGACCTTGAAGTCTTGAGCCATTTAGTACTGATTATCTTCTTAACTTTCTCAGAATTTTTGTCATACTCTTTTTGGGCTTTAGCAAAATCTAGCTTTATCACTTTTGTAACAGCAGGGCACATGAAAACTTTATCAATGATTTCAAGATCTAATCTGATTATCACATTTACCATTTGCATCCATCACTACCCTAGTATCTCTGTTGTAAAACTGAGCACACTGAAGAACAAACTCTGTATTATGGGCTACCACTGGGAAAGATGACACCAAATGAATGTTACTGTCAATAATCTTCTTCATTGCAGAACTAGGATTATTGGACTTGGTTCTTTCCACAAATTCAGCCATGTCCACATGGCTAATCTCTATATCCCAAATGTCATCGACATTAGAAGTAACCGAGGTGATTGGAAAACAACCCTGACACTTATACTTCATCACTTTTGACTTCTTCGGAGACAACTTAGTCATCTAAAAAAGCTATTACCAGAAGGATGTCGGTGAAGAGAGAAAATCTGCAAAAGAAACTATAACAAAAAGCCATGATCATGTAATTAGGGGAATTACTGGTAATCTGGGAAAATTACATGTCGACAATCACGACTATGAGGATACGTTTGAAATGGCTAGAGCACAAGCGGGTTGAAAAATGGAGGAAATTAGGTTTGGAAAAGCAAAATTGAAAATATCCCAAAGTTAGAAAAAATTGAGAGAATGGTGCACGGGTGGCAAAATTTGCCGCCCTTGCATGTATGGGATAGTTCGCAAGTGTCAGAGCGGCCATTTTTACGGACCCTATAGGTAGGTTGAAATGCAAGTGTATAGGTAGTAGAAATTACCGCTTTTGCATGTTGGAACAATCTGAGTGTTTGGGTGGCAAATTTTTCTGACATTGCAGGTTTTAGGAGAAAATTGCAAGTGTTTGGGTGGTTAATTTTGCCGACATCGCAGGTTGATGTTTCAAGGTTTTCTTCCCATAAGGGTGGCAAATTTCACCACACATACTTATTTGGATACAACTTCAAATGCTTAAGCAACAATTCCCGCCGACTTAGCATTTATTCACAAATTTATGAAAGGACTTCAATCGGGAAATATAGCTGACATCACATGAAACCTAAACATAACTAAATATGCTTGAGCGGTAATCATCGCCAACTTAACATGTGCCATGATAGTTTTCAATGAACATGTTTTAAGTGATAAAATTTGCCATTTAGTCATGCGGAGACTAATTCTTCTTATGAGATGAGTATCGGCAAACCCTTCCGACAAAATGTCGACCAAAGAAGGATTTAAACAAGGAGTAGGGTTTTTGCAAACAACTCGAAAAGAAAGAAAAGGCAAAATTGAAGGATGATTTGTCTTTGAACAATACTCTAACAATAAAATTCAAAAAGACACGAACGATTTACTTCAACGAACAAGAAAAAGAAAAACCCTAGAAGGAAACAATAACAAAAATGGAGGTTTAACTACTTACCTATCAAAAGACTGAAACCCTAAGTGCAACCGTGGTGACGTGAAATATGTTCGAATTTGTGATCAACACAATCGAGCAGCCTAACGAAGGTTTCAAGAATCGACTGGGAGGTTTAGAGAAAAATAAATAATGAAATAAAATGAGTTTACCAATTTAAAAGGTTAAAAAAAACAAGCTCTTAATGTTTAACACGAGTGGCCATAAATGCCACCGAAGTTTGAGATCTTCATGATCTTACTCAGGCTATGAAAATTGCCGACTCGACATGTGCCATTCATAACACAACAGCTGTAAAAAGTACCACCTATGCACTTGCTTTCAATGAAGAACATGTAATGGCGGTGAAAATTGCCACTCGGTCATGTTCAAACAAAAAACTATGTAAAAGCGGAAAATTTTGCCAACACAACACAAGAAAATAAAAAGGTATGCAATAGCAGCGAATTTTTCCGACTTTGCACATAAAGTTTCAGAATTTTACTAACACCCCAAAATGATCAAAATTGGTATTTTGATCAGTTTGCAACCTAATTGATTTACACAAACTTTGAGGAATCAATTCAAGGAAATGTAGCAAACTAGTTTAGGATGTCATATGACTTTGCACAAGGCTAAGAGAACTTGTCTCGATTTGCGAACTTAGAGTGTAGACTATGAAATAGACAAGTTTTGTAGGGGTTGTCTACAAAAATGAGCATAGCTGATTTTGAGAACAACAAGCTTCTACAATGTGAGGAAGGTGTCAGTCTATTGTGTGAATTCATTGAGAGAGAAAAATGTGAGCCAATGGCCAGTTAGTGCCTGTCAAGTGTTATTTCTGTGACTATGAGAATATCAATCTAGGAATGAAATGTGGGAGTTTGGTGCTACATGATTGATTCTATCTCCATGGAGTTGAAAGAAAACAAGGAGAAAAATGATTATGATGTAGTGGAAGTTTGTGTGGCATGATAAGCCGATTCCAAATCATTATTGGATGTTTAAAAATTCTCCTCTACACATTCACTGTTTGTTCCAGCCGTGGGTTTCTTTATCTCTTCTATGCATTTCATTGTTACGTTGGGTGATTTCAATTCATGCAAGGAAACAGATATTGATATGTGAGTGAATGGTTAGAAATTTTGTATAATCTGCTGCAATTTTGTTCATCATTTGCCTTGACCAAGAAATTCGTTCATTATGGTGTGTATATGCTGACGTAAAAATTATCAGACATAAGTTTTTTTTACATGCATGTCAAGCATAGAAGATTGTTGGAAGCCTACTAAGTGTTTGACAATATGAAAGAATGAGACAACGTCTCATGAGATATTATTGTTGTAGCATATATTTGTGTCTAAACTTGCTTGAAGATACTTATTTATTGTGGCACGAATATAGAAAGGATTTGATGAGGCGTCAGACATTTTAAGGATTTGTTGTAAAATAAAGGTGTTTTTAAGTCATTTATTGCACTTCTTATATTGATGTTGTGTATAATTGTTCATGGAAGGTTGTAGGGCACGTTCACCATTCAAAAGAAATTATTTGGAAGTGTGAAGGTATGAGGTAAGGAAAAATTGCTTTTGGTTGCTATTTTGAAGTGGCACGTGAATATTTTAAAGTGGTGGTCAGAAATTCAAAGAGGGATCATAAATTTTGAGAAAGTGTGATAATTTTTTTATGGTCAAATATAACGAAGGTGGTTGTGAAATTCTAGAGTTTTTATATTTTTTATTTGGAGTAATAAGGTGAAAGTTGTTGAAGGCTTAATTTGATGAATATTAAATAATATCTTGGAGATATAAGGTTGATTAGTGTATGGGTCTATCATTGGTTCAAATTGAGATTATCATCATGAATGCACATATGTCAAAATTAGCTTATGCTTTTAGGGCCATCTTTTCTATTCCTGATGAGACCTCCAAAGACTCATCTAAGACATCAATTGGTTAAAGTCTAACAGAGTCAAATTGGAGGCAGGCAGCATCGGAGGATAGAGGATTTTCCATCATCTCAAGTTAGCTTCTCACTTTGAGATGATGCTTTACATGAGAAGCATTTTTGGTTTTGGTTGTTTTGTTTTTCTTTGTTGATGCTGCTAGATTTGAAGAATGTATGTTTTGTGCAGATTTTGTTTTGGACATGGGTTTGGGATTTGGTGTTGAGCTCAATATGGATTGTTGTCCAATGAGCTTCAGAGTATATGATCGAGAATTATACCCTTTTGCGGTCACTAGACAATGATAGAGATCTATCGTATCTCTTAGGGATTGTTGTTGAATAATTCAATACTCTATGGTTTGAGAGTTTGGGACTAAAGAGCTCAAGAACACAACTCAAACATATGCCTTTCTAAGGGTAGATGAGACAACATGATGGAGCCATGCTTGGTTCAGGATTTGTTCTTTGGGAGAAGATCTTCTATAAAATATGTATTCATATTATGTAATCAGCTATGTTGAGTATGTTAGCATTCAGGGGGGGTCCCTTGGTACTATTGTTGGAACAATGTAATAAGGGGGGAATGTTGGCATAATAGTTATAGTATTACATTGTTTATACGTAACTACATCTGTTGGTTATGTTAGTTGCACTATATAGCTAATATAACTGTTGTATCAACCAACTACACCACAATATATATCTATGTGTTGTATCTGCATTCTTCATCAATAAAACATACTCTCCATTAATTTGTTACAATATACAAACTTTGGTTTCTTCTTCTTAGTAGATTCCTCTTTAGAAGAGTTGGGTTTTTTTGTGATTTCTTATCTTGCCCCTAATTCTTTGAGTTCTTTTGTTTCTTACCTTTGTTATTTGAAGCCTTATGATCTTTTGTACTTTGAGTTAAAATAAGAGCCTATGATTTAGAAGACTTCAAGGTACCCATTTATAACAACTTGGCATGTTCCCTAGTGAGTTGTACAACAAAGTCATCAAGTGAAGGCATCGTGTGCCGACTACCAAGAGCATCCATACTAGAATAGAAGGTAGAAACATATATTGAATAATCAGAACCCAATTTGGAAAAGATAGAGAGAATCAATTGTGTGTCTTCCTTTTCAATACCACATTGTATAAGCTAGAGCCTAACTGATTTGAACTTAGTGAGGAAATCTTGAATTTGATCAAAATCTTGAGAAATTAGTGCAATTAATTCAATTTCCAATTGAAATCCTCTCATAGTATCATGCTTACCAAAGAGACTCTCCAATGTAGTCCAAATATCATTTGGTGTTGTGCAAGACTCAACATGAAACTAAAGATCAAGAGAAATGCCAAGAAATAATGTACCATAGGCCTCATCTTTCCTATCAAGCCATTTTGTTCTCTTAGAAGTACCTCTAGATTCAGGATCACTACCAAAAGTTATCCTATGTAACCTTCATGTATACAAGAGGTACTCCATTTATTTCTTCCATTCATAGTAATTATATGGAGTTAAAATTGGAATTTTAGACACGTCCATGGTCAAAAGAAAGAAAACAACATAACACACCCTTTACTATGAAAGAGAACCCCAATTGTGTTGAGGCACTTTAGACTTAGTGCATTTACAATTGTCGCAAGCCAAAATAGCTAAGTGGTCTTTAATCCTAGTGCATACAAATGCCAAAATTGGTCTTATATTGAAAGTATAATTTGGGTACCAAATGAGATCAAATAAATCACAAATATGAGAAGTACTTGAAAAATTGTGCACTTTGAAAAAATGTTTCACCAAAAAATGTTACCATATGAGCCCAAACGGAGCCCCTGAAGTTTCAAAAATAGGAACTGCTCAACAACGACAATGAAAATTTGTAATTTGGAAAAATATGCACCAAAACCAATATCTAATTACACCAAATTCTATCCCAAAACAAAAGAAAATGCACTAAAAAGGGAGAAAATATGAGGAAGTTATAGGTGACCTACAAAGATTGACTGTCAAAATCAAAATGCCAATGGAGAGGGGGCTTGCTGAAAGTTCTTGATTAGGTTTGTGGATAATCTATTTGTCGTATGCAAAAACTAAAAGATACCCAAAAAGTTTTTCGATGCAGTGAACAAAACCCAGAAAGAATTTTTTGATCAAATGTGTAAAAGATGTGGAACTAATGAAAAAATGCCTCTAGTAGTAAAATACAAAATGTAGAAGTTGAATCAGCCACCTAAGACAAGCAAAGGCATGTTGAAACCTACAAGATTGCCTAGGATGCAACAAAAAATAATTCTTGACAAAAACTCTCAAAAATTTAGGAAGAAAACTACTGATTAGGATCTGATACCATGTAAGAGTCAATGGTGGACTCAAGAAGGCCCAAGAAAACCCACAATCACAACATCCACAAAATTATTATACAAGAACCAGAGCATTTAGACCACCAGCATCATGATAAAGAAGTAGTTCAAAGGCATGAGATCAACTCTATTGATTTACATGTCATTTAAGTGGTATGTCCTATTAGGCATATGGTCTAGTTAGAGACATATTAGATAGAGTTTGTACTTGTCATGCTTTATTCAAAGCATAAGGTTGAGCATCAAAAGGGGCTAGATCAGCCCATTTATCCACTTCCAGGCAACTACATTCTGATCAGTACAAGTGGATAGGTGAGTTTTTCTCTATCCTTGGGGAAGTATTTCATTATCTTGTTATATACCCATCCCTTCCCTACCTCTTTTTAACTACCCACATGCATGAGAAACATTGTAAATTTTTAAGAAAGGGCAGTTACTTTTAAGAGCCTATTAATGGATTTGTTTGAAGTCAATTCCTTATTGTTAGTTAGCATTTTAGAGTAGATTTTATTTCTATTTTAGGTTTACTTTCCTTAAGTGCTTTTTCATAGGCTACATTGTCATTAGGAGACTGCAAGCCTTGTTCTTTTTTGTGTTTTGGAAGGTAGAGTTTTAGTTATTTTGACCTATTGAAGTCCTTTCTAGACTCTATGTACAACAGATGCTTAAGGCTACTAATCTATTGTTTAGCAGGCAAATGTCCCTAAGAGGTCACCAAAATGTTGACCTATTTTCCTCTGCCTAGAATCAACTAGCCCAACTTTAAAATCTTGTTGAAATCCCTTGAGAATATAACTTTACAAGCCTAAAATCTTTCAAATCTTAGTATTTTCCTTGTAAAAATCCTTGAAAATTCATCTGGGGAATCCTTGCAAAAAACCCAAAAAAAATCCAGAAAATTTGAAGCTTTTACCTTATTTTTTGCCCTCTTTTGACCTTTATTAGCAAAGTTTCAGTTTCTTGAACTAACAAAATTTGACTAAGGCATGAAATAGTTCTTTCCCCTATTGACAAAACTCAGGTTTTATGAACTTGTGAAAAGTTTGTTTTTTTGTAATTTCTCTAACTGACCACTTTGCCGACAAAAGGAGGAGGTTTTGAAAATGTGGCTAAGTAAAGGATGTTTTTTTCCCTTTATTCGTAAAGTAAGAAAGTTGCAAACCTTCCAAAGGTTTGAAAATCTTCAGGTTCACCTACTCAACATTTTTTTGATAAAGAGATAAAGGGGTGGGCTTCTTCAAAATGTGGCTAAGGTAAAAGCAAAGAAAAGATGCCTTGATCAGAAATTTTGCCCAGTCGTGAACTTTCCAAAACTTAAAAAATTCTTTAGTTCACTGACATGGTGATTTCCTGGTAAAGGGAAGGCAAAAGAAAAGCAAGGGAAAGGTTTGTGAAAAGGTAAAAGAGCTGATAAAAGAAAAATTGGCTAAGGCATTGAAGGTTCAAAGTTCTTCAGGTTCATCGATAGACACTTTAGCCGATAAGGAAAAATAGAAAAAGGAAAATTGGTTAAGTAAAGAAATATCATGCCCCTTCTATCAGAAAATTGGGCAAAGGCAAAACTTTTTAAAATTTTAGAATTCATAAAGTTCACTGGCATGCTGATTTGCCAATGAAGAAGAAGGCAAAAGTATGCTTGATTCGGCCAAATCAACTTTTGTCGATAAAAAGGAAAAGTAAGGCCAAAAGGGCAAAGTTCACAACAACAAACTTTTACTGATAAAGGGATGAAAGAAGGCCAAAGTGATGAAATTCAAGAGAGGATGTTTTTGCCAATAAGGAAAAACATAAAGAATAAAAGTTTTCTAAAAATCAAGTTTTGCTAATAAGGCAAAAGAGCAAGCAAAGAACATGGTTTGGTAAAGTGCAAAGTTGTCAACAAAGAGAGAAAAGTTCAGAAAAAGAAAGTTTTGTTGATAAGGAAAAATAGAGATGAAGAAGAAGAAGCAAGAATAGTTTAGAAAGATAATTTTTTGCCGATAAGGCAAAAGTGTGTAGAAATGAAGAAACGGGCCACAGTTCAAAAAATTGCAAAATTGCCGACAGAAAATAAAATATTTAGAAGGCAAAGACAGAGTGGTTTGTAAAAAACTGATTTTGTTGATAGGGCAAAGTTTAGGCTAGATTTTCTAGAAAAGAGAGAAATAAAGAAAAAATAGAGCCTAAAAATTTATTGAAAACTTTAAATACCTGAATGTAGATATTTGAAGTATTGTAAAAGTTCTATAAAAAATGGATTTTGGAGGGAAAATCTATTATGATTTTCCTCATCTACCATTAATGTATAATCAGATCTGTTCAACTACTCCATTTTAGATAATTGCTACATTGATTGTTGCAGGTGATGAATCAACTAGTGTATTGAAGTGGTAAAATATCTCCCAGCTGCTCCATGATCCAAGATATTTTCTGCATTAATTTCTTGCAGACAGACATCACTTTTGGTAGAGATATTTTCTGACAACCCATGGGGGTGAATTAATTGTGACAGATGATTGAGGTCAATGTAATTCCAATGCTATATATGCATATTTGTAAGATGTAATGTTGTTAGATACATAGACACTTTTGTACTCCAAACAAAGCCCTCCTCTGCTATAGCCTTGCCTTTTGATGAAATACACACTATGTTTTTACCTTTTCTGATGTTTTAGCTCTATGTAATTTAGAACTAATTGTCTATGAATGTTTTTTCCTCTCAATCTAGTTCATTTCTTTACCTCTGCTAAGAATTTGCTAGATTTATGTGAATGATCAGCTGTATTTCTTTATTTTGTGCATTTTCTCAATTATGTGAGAGCTTTCATATTTAAATCTGGTGTATCACCTCCATTAATTTATAGTTTTATCCCTCTTTCTCTTCTCCTAAATGGTGGATAGATTAGGTTTAGTCTTATGAATAGTTGAATCTCTTATTCAGCGAAGGAACCAACCTCTCTCTGGAGATTTGGCCTCCTTGTAGGGTCCCACACCTAGAGGTCATCTCAATGTTTCACTAGATTGTTGAAGACTGTTAAACCTCTCCAACACAGGGTACAAATTGAAATGACAATAGTTACTAATGTTATCAAAGATTGCAGGAGTTTGAATTAGTTCCATAAAGAAGTGTTTCAATCTAGACTTTGTCATTGGTTCCAATGTACTTATCGCTACTACTAGTGAATCTGCAATCTTATTTCTTTACTTATGTACAGTCTTTATGTTAAAGGAATCAATGTGTTCTATCAAATACCAAAATCTATTCCTATAAGCAACCAATCTTTTATGGCAGCATGTGTACTTGGGTCTGACTTGTTTGACTATCAACTCTGAATCACCATGCACCTGAATTGATTTAACTCCTTTTTGATGGGCCAACAAAAGTCCTCTTATTAAGGCTTCATACTTAGCAGCATTGTTGTTACATGAGAATAGTACCATGTATGATGCAAAGAAAGATTTTATCTTTGGATTAATCAATTCAACTCTAGATGCACAACCCTATTTGGACTTTGATGCATCAAAATTGAGAGTCCATAGAGTGTTATCCTTAGGGGCAAGCTCGTCTTTCTAGGAAGACCCTTTTAGAATAGGTGATTGTTCAAATTGTTTTCTAGGCTTCTCATCTGAGACTACTTCTGATATGGATATGGCTTCTTCAGTTTGGCCTTCTCCTTCATTGTTAATTCCTTCAATTCAGTTATGGAGATTAGGCTATGCTATCTCCACATCCAACTCACAGAGTGCATCAAGGAAAGCTATATAAGATAATTCTAGGTGAGGGTCTTGATGAATCCTACGCTAGTTCAAGAGTAATAGTTTAGCTGTACAAACTTTAGGACCAAGCATTTATTTATCATTGGATAACTTCTTCACGAATTATTGCACCAGAAATTGGTATGTTTGTTACTCACCCAACTCTACTAATGAAATTTCATCTTCTACAAATAACTTGGTTGTCATAGCTTCATGTATTTTGTATACACCAAAGTCAACATCTGCAAAGGCAATTTCATTAGGTGCATTATACTCAATATGAAAAGAAGTAAGGTGTGTGGAAACAACTTCCTACACTGATCTAATGAGGAAAGGTTTGTGAAAATTTTTATCTCTTATAGCTATAGATTAGGATCCACATTAATGTAGAGGTAATAACAACATTCAAATACAAATACAAAGCCTACAACACAAGATATATGTGGGGAAAACCCTTTCAGGTGAAAAACCCCACACTCCAAAACCTACACAATGTATTATCAAATCAAAGGATGATTACAACACACTTGCGATGAAAGTTCTTCTAGGAATACACAAATGTCGAATACTAGAGTAACTCTGTTAGCATAATGGTACCTACAAATTAACCATATGACTCAAACTCCAAGCACCTATATATAGAGAGAAATATCAAGGATGGAGGTAGCTTCTAGAGAAAGCCACATGGGATTTTTGTCCAAATCCATATGGACCAAATTTCGAGGCCATAAACCACACAAATGACACTTGTCTAAGATTCCCTTTCATCCCTTACAACCCTCCATACTTGGGCAGCCCAAATTTTCCCAAAATAGTTATGACAGATGCTCTTACTCACTGTACAATTTCATAGAATTTGTCATATATGACAACTCTTACAACTGTATGATAATCTGACATAACCAATTTACAATAGCATATTCCTCTTACAACCCTTTCATAGTCAAACTTTTGCGTCTACTTTCTCCATGCAAAGTTGTCACAAGACACATATTACACATATCATAGAAACTCTATTTTCATCTCTTACATGTCATAGATTCTATCATAGGAATCTATCATAACTTACATGTCAGAATCTGTCATAACTAATGAAACATGACCACAAGGTGTCGACACATGAAAAACTATGCCAGGTCAACATGGGATGCCTACCTCCTCATATGAGGATAAAAATGCATCTAGTCACCTTCCATGTAGGATTACACATCACCATGCCAACTCCCATAAAGTGACAAAATAAGATTTACATAAAAAATTACAATAGTAGGCAAAAAAAACAACATTAGGAACTTGCAAAGGTTGAGACTCCTCAATTCCCAACACTATAATCATGTGTTTCAATTTGGGCTTACTGAGGCCTTGTATTTGGTTAGGATTCCCCTTCCATGGGATCCATACATGAGAAAAGTTGAAATAAAAGTATCCATTTAGACCTTTATTCTCCCTACTTAACAACATACCATATATTTCAAGGATTTCCACTACTTGTATGTCAATATGGATTTGAATGTGAGGGCCAGATACTAGTTGTATATCGAGATCCTTGATTTCCCCTAGATAAATTTCTTTTTAGTTTTGGATAAGGGAAGGCTCAGTTTCTAACTAATTATATATGACATGACATTACTAGAGGCCCCTAAATCTACTAAACAATTATGTAAATTCTTTCCAGCTATTCTAATGCTTGAAAGAAATAGAAGCACACCTAGTTTCCCTTTGTACAATGTTGCAAGAACATCTACCTGAGATAGACCTCTTGCCCTTGTTTGCTTGAGTACCATGAGACCATGTTGTCCCTTCCAAGGCATTAAGAGGGCTTCCTTTTCTTCTTTGCACTCTTGAGCTACATCTAGCAATGACATATTAGCCTTTGTCTTTTTCATATCATCAACAATATCATAACCATTCCAAGGGTAAGAATTAGGCCAAGGTGGACCTAAGATGGGTCCCTTGGGAGGTGGTGGATAACTGTTTGCATCTGGTTGAGGTTGGACACTATACTTAGGAGGAACTGATGAGGTGAGAGGCTCCTTACCTTTACTCTTGAGAAAATAATCATTCTTAGTTTGTTGGTAGGCATGGACCTCACTATAGACTTGTTCTAGTTAATTGTATTCTTTATTTGGAAATACAAGAGTATCAAACATCATAGCAATTCCCATATCACCTAGTTGATCACTGCCACCTACATAATGAGCTTGTTGTCCTATTGTAGAGGTATGATTCCATTGGATCAGCCAAAGATAGTTTAATTCTGAATGGGTAAATTTATCATGTAATCTATATCCATATGGCAGTGCATCTACCTCAATAAAACTTATACAATTTGATTAATTTGAGGTTTCAAAGGGGGAAGGTACCCCCCATTGTTAGGTCTAGTATTCTACTACCTATTCTGCCTCTGTTGATTAATTCTTTTGCTATGGACATTTTGGTTATGATGGTTATTATTTTGATTATACTAATTTTTGGGGTTGTGGTGTTCTTTGAAACTTTTCTTCTGAACATTACCTTGGTTATGTGCTCATGGAGGATTTACCTTAAGTCTAGTGAGTTCATTGGTAACTTGTGCTAAGGTCTTCTTCAAGGCTTCTAGCTCAGAAGTTAGATCAGTTGTCTGATCTATACTGAGTTACATCCCATTTACTAATGAACCAATCTGGTTAGTAAATTGTGCATTAATAGTGGATGATTCACTAGTAGATGGTTTGTCATAATACGAGTTACCTACATTCTGTGAAATAGTAAGGTTGTTATAATATTGTCCAAGACATGGTAACATAGGAGATGGAAAGATTTGGTTAAGAGATTGACATTGGACAAAATGACCCTTCCCTTGAGGAAATACTTATGGAATCAAATTCATCATGAGTGTGTTATTCACCAAAGCATTGTAAATTGCAGAGATCTGATTGTGCATTCTAGGAAGCCCTACGTAAGACATGTTTCCAAAAGCCTATCTAGTAGTAGGGTGCATCTCTGAATGTAATTTGAGGGTCTCAGAACAAATTGATGGTGTAATTTCTGCTGGGTTCTATTGAGAAATATTAGGGGATCAATGGTCCTAAGGTAAACTATGATAGTAGCTAGCTTAGTCATGGTGCAAGGTTTAATAAGCCTCTTGTATGATTTATGAAACCTAGTGTTAAACATAGTTAACAGTTCATTTGGTTCTATCTTACAAGTGGCAAACTATTGATATACCACACAAGGGTCAGTGTAGACTTTGAATTGATCGATGAAGGGAGTTTCCAAATTATTTTATAATTGGCCATGAACTATGATGGTAGACTCAAGTATCATGAATTCACCACTTCCCCTAATGAGTAATGGAACAACCTTAGAATTCTTTCCCTGAAGAGTTCACCAAGAGAAGTAGCATCCATCTTCTGCAATATAGGCAGGCACTCCTCCCACACTTGTAGCTCTTCCTCAATGGTGCTCTTTAGGCCTCAAGTAACCTATATCTCCTTGTCAACACCATAATCTTCCCTTCGTTCTTGGCTGATAGTGCCACTCCCAAAGGTCTCCAATGAATCCTTCCAAGAAATAGCTACATGGGAGTATGCCTAAGGGATCTGTGGGATGGGTCCCTATCAAGGAGGGCATAGGAGCACTAGAAACAATGGGCCCCACTAAGTGTGTAATGTATGAAGTTAACTGAGTCACCTACTTCTTGATCTCTTCCTTGGCAATCCCATCTTTCTTCATCATCTCAAAGATAGTAGAGACTAACCTATTTAATGCCATCCTGTCTTTCTCCCTAGTGTGGTGGCCAAACACAAACTATTGTATGTTGTAGTCCTCTAGGCCCATAGCAATTTCTTCTCTGTTAGCAAGGGGAGTTACTACTTGAGTAATTCTGACCCCTTATGGATCAATTGTTATGTGGGAGAGGATCTTTGCCCTCTTCTTCTTTGGTTGAGTTCTTAGTTCTTTTACAACTATAGATAGCTCACCCTCCTCTTCTATGTATGTTCTCTTTCTCCTTTCCATTCTTCTATTGATCTAGGTAGGAAGACCAAACTCTATCATTCCAATTATAGGAGGAGAGGATAGAGGAGGTTCTTTCCCTCCAAAAGGTGACCCTGTGGGTGAAGGGTTTAACATAACAATCTTACCTAATTCACCAGACCCCTCACTCTATTCTTCTTGAGGGGATGAAACCATAACAAAAATGTGTTCTAAATTCTCTTCTTTTAGTGGCTCCTCCTCCACATCCCCTGCTAGCAATCCTTCTCCCACCAGCTGTTCATTATCAAATTCATTCTCAGGCTGTGCCATATCATACTTCTCTACTGATGGGAGGCATTATTGAGAAGGGACATCTATTATCAGAGTTGTAGAATGAAGGGGTGGTAAATGTGAGGGATATGAAGCAAGTGGTTGTGATGGAATTTGGAAGGTTCTTGGGAAGCCAATGGACGTGGAAGAGAGATTTGTTGTGGAGGAGGTGAAGAGAGAGGTAATGGAATAGAGGTTTGAAGTGGAGGCACTATGGAAGAAGTGGTGTCCACTACAGTAGCAGATGTTGTGGAAATGAGGATGGGTGAGGGTTGAGGTAATGGAGTAGTGGAAATGGTGGGGGCAAGAGAACAAGCCACACTAACTTCCTCTATGCGGGGTGCACTAGAGATAGGAACCCTTTCTCTGAGATTTTAGATTAGATGTGCATTATCTTCTTCATCTTCTTCACTTGACTTGATCTCCTCCACCTTAGCCTTTTATTTCTCCCTTGCAACAGTAGTGGCCCTGGTCTCCCGTTGCCCTTTCTGTACTGAAAGTTCCATAGGGGCCTTAGCCTTTGGAGCAACAAAGGGTCACCCTTTCTCTATCTTCTCCCTTTACTTACTCTTAGGGTCCTCTATATCCTTTGAAGGAAAAGGGACAATCATTAGGAAGGGTTTCTTAAGCCAATTTTTGGTTCTTTTCAACATAGCTTTAGCCCTCTTTTCCATAGATGTATCTTCTGCTACATCCCATATTATTCAAAGGATATAGGTCTAATACCTTCCCATCCTCCTCCACACCATTTGGCATGTTGGGCAGCTCAACAAGGTTTAGCTTCTTGACCAGGCTTAGGTCCAATCTGTAGTAATCCCTTAATCTCACCTTGTGGTCATCCATGCAATTATCCCAATGGTCCTCCAATGTAGGTTAATATATATACTAGCTCCCAATTAGTGGGCTTACCCATCCAATGGGGTCAAACCTTCCCCTCATATTGTCATATAAGCTCATGGAGAAGGCCACCATCTCTACTTCTACATGTCTTGCATTGATTGTGTTTTGGTAGGTGTATTCTCCTTCCTTGATGGGAAAAGGAATGCTAGACTTATGCTTTGTTGCTATTGACTTATAAACCTCTGCAACCTAGCTACAAATCTCAAATAGGATGAATGATCATTGGGGTACCTTGGCAGTCTATATGGGGCTTTATCGAATCCCATTACCTTGATGTAGGTGAAGGTCTTGAATTGAATATACCAACAGCCCCATCAGACTATTTCATATACAACCTCCACTGATAACCTCTGAGAGTAATCATTTTCCAAAACTATAATAACAATGAAGACAAAGGCATCATTCAGTTGATGCGATAATGTTTCAAACTCTCCTTTAGCTCCAACTATGGGAAGTGATGATAAACTAAGGTTCCCCTTATTTGCGAGACCCTACATGTTGAAGCCTAGGAAAGCTAGCTAGGTAAGCTAGGTGGAGACCAAGTATGATGTCATGTAAAAATCTTTGGTTCCACTACCTTAGAAAGCTGATCATCTAATTTGTCACTTATAACTGTGCCCCAATCAATCCTCTTCCCATCTAGAATATTTATGTAGTAATGACACATCCATGGCTGCCACCTCTCAGCAAAGTAATGCCAAAAACCCTACTAAGAAGAGTGACAAACCTCTTACCATCATCTTTGAATTCACTTCTTGCTTGTATGGGTGTCATTTTCAGTGGGTGCTTCCTCTCAGTTACCAGTAGATGTTGGTTCATATAACTAGTAGCTTTTCTTGTCCTTGTATTGTGGAAGGTCAATGTTGTGTTCTATGTTATTTTCTCATATTCAACATATGTAGTAAGGCCAAAGACCTTCTTAATCACATCAAGAGAAATATCCAACACCACTTGCCCTATTGGCCCTATGATCTTCTTTATCCCTTGTTTATACCTTTGAGCACATGCAAGTACATGTTTTTGGACATGGTAAGGAGATAGGGAATGCTACAACATGAAATAATCCTACATTCTCAATGCATTATGTTTGAAATGACTTTTCATCCTTTGTGCACAGTTGCTATAAATATCCCCAAGCATATGGCTAGCCCAAATCTATGTTTCCAATCTTAGGGTGTGTGTAAGATATCTTCGATGAAGTTATGTACCCTTTGAATTCATGCTTGACATCCTTTGAAGATCCTGATTCATCCATCTCTTCAAGACACAACATGCCATATTAGAACTTACTTTAGGTTATAACACTGTATTATTTGCATAACTTAGCCAATAAAATTTAAACTTGAAACATATAACAACACTCTTCTTTCTAGACTATTGGAGGTCAAAGTTCGGGCCTGACTCATAACTCTTTAAAAAATGGAAGGCTAAACATGGAATTCATGATGTAGAAACTATGAAGATTATCCAAGTTAAACATAGCAGGAGTCATGGGTCAAGGCAGACACCTAGCTCTTTCTAAATTGGAAGGTAAAAACTAGAAGTCCAAGCATTGAAACTCTAAAGATTGTCTAAGTAAAGCATAGTAGGAATCAGGGGTCAGGGCTAACTTGTAACCTCTTCCAAAATAGGAGAAATGTTGAAACTTTGAAGGTTATCTAAGTAAGACATAATGGGAGCCGAAGGTCGGGAGAACACATAACTCATTCCAAAATGGAAGGCCAAAATTGGAAGCTCCGATAGGTGAGTTTTGATAAAATATATGGAAAATTTTGGGGTTGGGAGTTAGAACAGACTTCGGATGTCTACAAATTTGGAAGGCTTCATCCTGAAGGTTTGACACTGAAACTTTGACAATATAAAGTAGCTAAGTATAACGGTCGGTAAATCGGGACAATTCAAACCAATACTCTACAAATTAAGGGTGAGAATGACATCATAAAAACAACATTAAAAATGTGGCATTCCCTAAAATGGATCAACAACAAAATGAAATAAAAAAGGAAAACAACAATAAAACCGCAAAATGATCAAAGCACAAACAAGAGAAATGAAAGGGGTTTGCACTAAACGATGCCACTAAAATAGGCAGCCATGAAAATACTTGACAAAGCATCAATTCAAAACAAAAAGAGTAAAACCAACCTGATATAACAATGAGGGCAACTAAGAAGGATTCAAAAATGAAACTTTCTCAAACACAGTCACCAACCACCACAATCAAACTTGCATACAGGCCACTAGGGTTTTGTAGCTTAGAGCTCAAGAAACATAATTGATCAAAATACAAATGATGAGAAAATAAACATAAAACTAAATGAAAAGGCTTCCCACATGTGTCGGGAGAACTACATTTAATGCAGCTCTAAGGGTAGTTAGGGTTAGGTCATATCCCACTTCGTCGGAGACTACCTTTTGGTCATGTCGAAAGACTAATCTCTAAAAGTTTGACAAGGGTGACACTCTACCCCACACTATAATCCTTATAGTCGAGATGTTGTAGATGTTTCTACAATCATGCAAAAATGAACAACCTCGTTAAGCTAAGAGGTGCTTGTAGTGGAAGATTGAGCTTTTGGGGATGATTCTACTATTGCACTAGAATGAAAAATCCTAAAAGTATGACAAATCTCAGTCACATCTAAAGGAAAGAACAAGTAAAAAAACTCAAGTAAAAATAAAAAGGGTCCCCTTCTTTTGCTTGGCCACAGAATGGGGTGTGTTGGGAAAGGTCACAATAGTTAGGCCAATGGCTTCTTAAATATGATTATAGCATCTCATCCCTACCTAGGGTGGTCTCAAATGACTCACTAATTTTCATCCATGCTAATTTAAGGGGTATCAAGAGACAATTCCCTTTTAGATTCAAAATAATGTGGTTGTTACATGTGGATATCAAGGCTAATATTAGGGAGTGGTGGAACATACAAGTGCAGGGATCCACCATGTATAGAGTTATGTAAAAGCTAAGAAACATCAAGACGTAGATTAAAAATGGAATACAGATTCTTTTGGGAATATTTTTAAATAGAAAGAGGAAGCTACTCAACATTTGTTTGAACTACAATAACATATCTAATCCTTTGGAATCATTCGCAAGGAAGCTTAGGAGGAAGAATTTATTTTGGTAGATATTCACTCCCTTATTAAAAAGGAAGAGATGTACTAGAGGAAAAGATCAAGATTGGTTTGGTTAAAGCAAGGAGATGACAACATAAAGTTTTCCATATGACTTCCTTGAAGTACAAAACAACTAACAAAATCAAATAAATTAGAGAGATAGGGATCTCTTTTCTAAGGATGCCATAAGGGATAAAGTTGTTCAATATTTCATGAATATCCTTACGAAAGATAGTGCTCCCTCCTTTTTGGAAGAAGAGATTCTTGAGGTTATCCTCAAGTTAACTAAGAAGAAAGATGATGCTACTATGTTAGCCCCAATCACCATGGATGAGATTAGAGGGATGGTTTTTTCTTTCAAGGGTTATAAGGTGCTTGGTTTGGATGGCTTTCCCCATTTTTATTTCTAATTATTTTGGGATATTCTAGTAGAGGACATTAAGAAGGTTGTTTTAGTGTTGATTCTTAAGAAGAAGGGGGCTATAGAGTTTAATGATTTTAGGTCCATCAACTTACATAATTTATTGTATAAAATATTTTTAGAAACTCTAGCCCTTAGGCTCCAAACTATTCTACATTCTGTCATCTCACCTCAATAGAGTGGAATTGTGAAAAACTAAGAAATCTTGGATTCCATAGTGATGGTGCACGTAGTCGTACATTCCATGGATAAGAGCTGGAAAGCTGCCTTTATCCTTATGCTAGACCTTATGAAAACCTATGATAGGGTCTCTTGGAGATTTTTACGTAGGATTCTCAAAAGATTTGGTTTTGGAAGGAATTTCATTAATATAATCACCAAATGCCTTGCTATGCTCATATTCTTAGTGATTGTCAAAGGCTCTATAGCTAATTTCTCTGATGCCTCTAGATTCTTTTTGGGTTTCCTTGGTGTAAGGGTTCTAATGAAAGATGGCAGGGTGGAAAGGACCATTGTTTTATTTGGTGGGAAAAGTTCAATTAGTGATGGCTTCACTCTAGAACTTATTGGTGTATTATATGTCCTTGCTGAAAATATTTTCTAAGTATGTGGAAAAATTGAGTAGATCCAAAGGCATTTCCTATGGTCTAGTTCTAATGAGAACAAAAGAATCCCTCTTGTTATGTAGGATCAAGACTTCCATTCCAAGTTTGTTGGAGGAATAATTATAAGGAAGTTTAAGCTTTTCAATAAGGTGCTCAATGCCAAACTTGCATGGAGGGATATATAGAAGAAAATGAATGGAATATGATCATTAAAAAAATATGCCAAGTAAGTACCCAAATCCATTCTTTGAAGTTACGAGCACCCCTCTACATCTAACATATGGAGAAATATTTGTTCTTTGAAGGAGATTCTAATAAAGGAAGCTAAATGACAGTTAGGTGCTAGAAACAATATCAGATTTTGGGATGATTGTTGGATCTTAGATACAGTTTTGGGATTGAGGAATGAGTTGGAGGCCCTTGTGATAGAATGCAAATGGATAGTTGGGGACTTTGTTGCTGATTATATCATTGTGATCAATGGGATTAAGGAGTTGAGTAATATGAGAGTTTTTCCCCTCTCTTGATAGGTCTTCTTAGTTTCCATTTCCCATGTTAGATAGGTATGGGCTCTTAGGTGTTAGCTCCATCCCCTTTTGGTCTATTTTTAGCTTCATCTTGTTTTTCTCTTGTGGCCTCCTTCTCTTTTGCGACTATATGCTCCTCTCTTTGGAACAAGGACTTTCTTCTTAGAATCAATTGATTCCTCTAGGTTGCTACTTATGAGAAAATACTCACTATTGATAACCTAGTTAGGCATGGCTTTTCCATTCCCAATTGGTGTATTTTATTCCTTTTTAATGCTAAATCAACCCTCACATCTTCTGTGGTGTTGAGGGTACTTAAATCAAGTTCTCCAGATACTTTAAGTATATATAGATTTTCAATGTCTGAAGCACTTTTTGTACTCTCTCTCCCTCTCTCTAACAAATCCATTTTGTGCATATCCTACAATCATGGAATTCCATGAGACCACATTTCTTTGAGGTGTTTTATTAAACATTTCATTTTCCTTGTCTATGATTCCAAATTTTGCATACATGTCTCATCGAGTTGTTGCAACTACAACATCTAACAAAATTCCCATATCCTTGATGTTTTAATGGATATCCCTACTCTATTCCAAAAATCTCATTTTGGTAGGGAGGATACTAGCAAAGGTTGAGAAATTTTACTTTACAATAGCCAATTGCGTTTTCTTTAAAGTTTCTAAATCCTTTTCAACAAATCCATTTTGTGCATATCCTGCAATCATGGAATTTCCATGAGACCACATTTCTTTGAGGCATTATGTCACATGCCTTGTCTATGCTTACACATTTTTCATTCATATCTCCTAGGGTAGTTGCAACATCAACATGTGACAAAATTCCCATATCCTTCATGCTTTGATGGATGGCCATACCCTATTCCAAAGATCCCATTTTGGCACAAGAAGGAAGGATGCTAGAAAAGGTTGTGGAATTTGGCTTTACACCCACCAATTGTATTTTCTTGAAAGTTTTTAAAGCCTTTTCAAAAAGTCCAGTTTGTGCATATCTTGCAATCATTATATTCAATGAGATCACATCTCTTTGAGGCATTCTTCCGAATAGTTCATGTGACTTTTCTATGCTTCCAAATTTTGCATTCATGTCTCTTAAGGAAGTTACAACTACAACATCTGACAAAATTTGCAAACCCTTGATGTTTTGATGGATGTCCATGACCTATTCCAAAGATCTCATTTTGGCACAAGTAGGGAGGGTACTGGTAAAGGTTGAGGAATTTGGCTTTACACCTACCAATTGCATTTACTTCAAAGTTTCTAAATCCTTTTCATCAAATCCATGTTGTGCATATCCTACAATCATTGCATTCCATGAGACTACAAGCCATGGAGGTATGCTTAGTATGTTGAAGCTATTTACATGTATGCTTAGTATGTAGGTATGCTTAGGAATTAGGAACAAATAGTAACACCATGATAAAATGAGAATGAGTATCTATAGAGAGAGAGATTCTTCATTCTTCACAAAATACAACACCCTTGTATGTAGGAGAGAGAAAGTCTATTTTCATGTAAGAATGATAAGTGTAACTCCCACTATTGGCCTACCAACTGAAACTCTCTTACTCAATGCCATTCAACATTATTTTAAGTATCCCAAAGAATAATACTTAAATAATCTCTCAACCACATATATGGGCATTCAAGTACCCATTCATGAGATATTAAAGGCACATAGAAAATACATAGGATTGTAAGGCTATATCAACCAATCCTAATAGTAAATAGAGGACGCCATTGCATTAGACATATAAAAAGTGTTAGAGACAAATATGTAGATATGTAATCCTATTTTGATTCCATGTGATTGTATCATGTTAAAATTACAATCAAATGATTCCTTCAAATACATGTCCTAGACACATAATTGAAATAATTTTAGGATGCATTGTCACTTATAAAAATAAAAATGTGTTGCAAAACAAGAGAAGAAAAGTTGTAGGATATGTAGTTTTTTGTTCTACATTAGTATACATTATCTTTATACTTAGAAAATTCATCCTAACTAGTATGAATGTAAATTTGAATTCTGAAATTTTTATATTAATTTTTTGTAAGTAACCAAATTAAGTTGATGGTGGTGTAAGACATAAATTTTTTATCAAAAGTTTATAAGAAAAAGATAGATAAATCATAAATTACAATGGACTTGTTTACATCTCTAGAATGGATGTTAAATAAAGGATTTTGAAGGTGAACATTGAGACAAATAGTTATGTTGATCACTTTTAAGAATGTAGACTCTATGTTGGGTTTTCTCTCTAACGAATAGGGATACACATATTTGATTTTCATAATGAATGAGATCTTGCATAGTGTAGTGATTTTTTTATAAAAAGATATTAAAACATGCCACTAATCTCATAATACATTAGATACCAAAAAGCAAAATGCTCTTCTAATTTTCATTCATTATTATAGAGTCTACAAATGTACTATCTCTCAAGATAAAGTGTTGTGACTTTAGAAAGGTTGATGAGAACATACTAATAAGTGACCCAAAAGAAATTTCAAACCAAAACCAAGCCTAGTGTACTTGGAGGAATAATGTGTCCATTTTGTATATAGATATAGTGCTTCAATTGGTGTTGCATTCTTGTAAAATGCTCCTGTAATTTTACTTCATTATTGTAGAGTCTATAAATACAATATCTCTCCAGAAAGTGTTCTAACTCCTTTCAAATCTTTGCCTGAAAGAAATAACATATCCATCTCCTATGCTTCAATTAGTGTTGCATTCTTATTGAAAATAGTTCTCATTCATCTAAATTAAATTTTTATTGTAGGCTTTGCTGATCTAAAATCTTATAATGCTTTTGTTCAACATAAACATACATGGTATATTACTAGTTATGCCAACTTAAAAAACTTAGGACTTTAAAAAACTTAAATTCCAACCTGCATGAATATGATCAAATCAAGGCCACCACTAGCATTACAATCATTTCATTACATAAATTAGAATTTCTTCAACAATTGGTAGATGATGACAAGAGGAACTTTGTTGACTTAAAATAATCCTTTTGATTTAGGACTTACATGTATTCATTAAAAAATGTAGCTTTGATTCACTGCACAGTGTTGCAAACAAAATTGCTCATTTCTTTTCGCAATTCAGCCAGCCAATTAGTACTAACTAGTTGAAAAGTAGTTGTTAGAGATGAGCTTGAGACTTCACTACCAGAGCTATCCAATACACTAGTGCTCCTACTAGTTATGTTGGCAGCTGAACCTTCTAGCAATATTGTAAATGCGGAAGGGAGAAGCGCCATGGAAGAAGGAGCTTCTCTCATTACACGGATAACTACTCCAACATCTAAGGGCAAATATACTGTTAGAGATCCAAATGCATCTATGCAACTCTCCTATAGTATGAAGGCCTCCGTATTGGATGCCTGCAAACTATAATTGAAATCATATGTTAAACATCACAAAACAGGTGAAATAGATCATTGCAACAATGGTTCAGATACTTCCTATCACATGATAAAGAGAAATGCAATTTCCAAGGTGTGGATTAGTTGTTAGAAAATTTAATCTAGAGTGTGCATGCATTTAATGCACCAACCCCATCAGAGATCCCTGTAGATCTCCCTCCTGTCACCACTGACCAATTTGTTAATGCTCCTAGTTGGCCTGTCAATTTCCAATTCAATGCTGGTCAGTCTATTGAATGCTGGTAGGTGAGTTCAAATTTTGAGCGGCCGATTTTTGGAAGCAAGGAAAAGACAAAAGGAATGAATGAGAATGTAGAGTATGTTTTTTGTGAAGATAATATTGTGAGCAGTAGTAGCACTATACTGCAGAGCAGAATGAATGTTTGTTGCAGCAACAATAGGAAGAATACAACAGTGAGAGAGAGTGCAAAGGGTCGAGCTCCAGACAGCTCCTACCATGCACAGCAGACAGTTAGAGGAAAGAGTAGTGAGTAGCTCCAAACAGAGGACAAGTGTAATGTCTAGCTAGCTCTAGAGAGAGCAGTAGTTGTAGGATAGAAGGAAATAGAGCCATAGCTCTGAGTTGTATTTGTTTTATGTAAAATAGTTTTTTTTATTAATGCAAATCTCTGTTTGTGCAAAATTTTTGTTGTGTCTGCTCTCTCTCTCTCTATTAGTTTTATTCTTCTTCCTTTGAGTGGTATCTCAGCCATACCACTTTCTAACATGGTATCAGAGCCATAGGTTTAGCAGATCTAGAGTTTTAGCTTTCTGGGTATTGAAGAAAAGCCCTAAGATTTTCTAGGTATTATCAGTCTCCCTTTTGTTTTAGAAGAATGGCTGGAGGAGATAACGAGAGTTGGCATCAACCACCTATGTTTGATGGAAAGAACTATGATGTTTGGGAAAAGAAGATGAAGACCATCTTGGTTGCAAATGATATTTGGGATCTTGTGGTCAGTGGGTTCATAGATGTGACTGACCCAAATGCCTTCGCAACCCTATCTAAGGCCCAAAAGAACCAGCTAAAGGAGACAAGAAGAAATGATACAAAAGCCCTCAGTTTGATTGAGGCAGCCTTGACAGAGGCTATTTTTCCCTGAATAGTAGTAGCTAGTTATGCCAAAGAAGCATGGGAAACATTGCAAAATAGTTACAAGGGAACTGACAAGGTGAGATCAAAAAAACTCCAGCTTCATAGGAGAGATTTTGAGACCCTACAGATGAAGGACAGTGAGTCTATTTTAGACTTTCACCCAAGGGTCTCCACCTTGGTTAATAAGTTGAGAATAAATGGAGAAACCATGGATGAGCAAAGGGTTATAGAGAAAATCCTTAGAAGCTTGCCCCCTAGATTTGACCCAATAGTCATTACCATAGAAGAGACCAAAGATCTCTCAGAAATGGCACTTTATGAGTTGATGGGTTCACTTCTTACTCATGAGCAGTGGCTAAATAGATCCTCTCCTTCCCTAGAGCAAGCATTCAAAGAACAAGGAAATGTGAGAGGTAGGGGAAGAGGAACAAATGGAAGAGGAAGAGGTCAAAGGGGCAGAGGTAGAAGCAACTCCGAAAGAGGAGGTTCTAATAGTCAAGAGGAGGCTAGCACCTCCCAAATAGACTTCCAAAACAATGAGTAGAGCAGCAGCTCCAACCAAAGGTATGATAAGTCAAATGTGCAATGTTATTACTGTCACATGTTTGGTCATTTTGCAAATGAGTGTGGGAAGAAATAGCATGACCAAGGGAGTCAAAATGCTAATGTGGCAAATGAGAACAAGGCTGAAAATGAAAATTAGTCTAAGGTCCTTATTGTGTGCAACCTTTCTGAGTAGAGTAGCCTTGAAGTATGGTATTTGGACAGCGGATGTAGCAACCACATGAGTGGTAATACAAATTTATTTGCCTCCATTGATAAGAGTGTCAAGTCTAAGATCATGATGGGGAACAGTCAAAAGGTTCCTGTCATAGGAAGAGGCATCATCTCAGTTCTATCCAAGCAAGGTGAGAAAATGTAGATCCAGGATGTCTATTATGCCCCTAGCATTAAACATAACATTTTGAGCATTGAACATATGGTCCAAAATGGTTATAGAATCCTGATGGAGAAAGGGGAGTGCATCATCTATGATCAAGATGGTAGCACGAAGGTCATTGTAGTAGTGTAGATGACGAAAAATAGAATGTTCCCCCTTAGGCTGCAGTCTCCAGGGCTCTCTGGAGTTGGACCTGTCAAGTTTCAGATGGCTCCGGATGGCTCTGAAGTCAACCAGATGGCATCTACAGTAGTGGCTTAGCAATCAACCTTTAAGACAGTCATCTAAGACCCATCCAAGCTTTGGCATTTGAGGTATGGGCACTTGAGCTTTTTTGGTTTAAGTCTTTTATCCAAAAAAGGCATGGTTAGAGGGCTTCCAACAATTGTTGAACCCGATAGGAAATGTGAAGCCTACATTTTAGGAAAGCCGCATAGGCAGCCTTTTCAATCAGGGCATTCTAGGAGGGCCAGAACACCATTGGAGTTGGTTCATTTAGATTTGTGTGGCCCCATGAAGACCCCCACACTAGGTGGGAATGTATATTTTATGACCTTCATTATTTATTACAGCAGAAAGACATGGGTTTATTTCTTGAAGAATAAACCTAAAGCATTCGAGAAGTTCAAAGAGTTTAAGGCCTTGGCTGAGAAGTAAAGCGGCCATTATATCAAGGTCCTCAGAATGGACAGAGGGGGAGAGTATGTCTCCAAGGAATTTATGAATTTCTGCAAGTATGAAGGCATTCAAAAATAGTACACAACTAGGTATACTCCACAGCAAAATGGAGTTGCTGAGAGGAAGAACAAAACCATCATAGAGATGGCAGCAAGCATGCTAAAGGAAAAAGGACTGTCAAATGATTATTAGGGTGAGGCAATCACAACAACAGTATATCTGCTAAATAGAAGTCCCACAAAGGCTGTAAGAGACAGAATTCCACAAGACGCATGGACAAATGACAAATGGAGTGTGGAGATCCTATGGATTTTTGGGTGTGTGGCATATGCATTTGTGCCTAAAGAGAAGAGACATAAGTTTGATGACAAAGGAGAGAAGTGCATCTTCATTGGGTACATCAAAGAATCAAAAGGCTATAGGTTGTACAACCTTGTCACAAGGAGTGTCATAATTAGCAGGGATGTTGAGTTCATAGAAAATGAATTGTGGGATGGCAGAATTGACACCACCACAAGTATCTCAACAACAATACCCATAGATGATGAAGAAGGTGGAAATGAAGTAGGAACTTGTAGCAGTGAAGTACATTCAACACTAGAGCACTCTGGATCCACCTCTGGAGCTCTCCGGAGCCATCCCTAGAATAGTTCAGATTCATCTAGTTCAAGACTACAATAGCATAGCTAGCTCCGGAGTACTCCAGAGTCAAGTAGCAATAACTCCAGAAGAAGTTCAGATCCTATGCTCGCTTCTCTATTGCCAAGAAAGACAAGGAGCATGAGGTAGATTTATGAAGACACCAGGTATGATGATTTAGATGAAAATCTAGAGTCTGCTTTGTTCTCTCATGGTGATCCAACAATTTTTTAAGAGGTTGTGAAAGAAGAAAAATGATGTAAGGCCATGGATGAAGAGTTGGATGCAATAGAAAGGAATGAGACATGGGAGTTAACAACCTTACCCAAGGGTAAATAGGTGATTGGAGTCAAGTGGGTCTATAAGACCAAAAGTACTACTAAGGTAAAGATAGAGAGACATAAAGCAAGGTTGGTTGTTAAAGGATATAAATAGTGGCCTCGAAAAAACTATGATGAGACCTATGCACCAGTTGCAAGGCTAGAAACCATGCGGGCTATCATAGCAATTGCAGCCCAACACAAGTGGAAGGTATATCAAATGGATGTGAAGTCAGCCTTCCTGAATGGAGTATTGAAAGAGGAGGTGTATGTCGAGCAGCCACCTAGCTATGAAGTGTTAGTTTCAAGATGGACAACTGAGAGGGGGGTGAATCAGTTGTCTCAAAACTTTCTTTTATTAAAAACTTAAATTTTTCTTGTAATTCAGTAGCATAATAATAAATTAATCATGGAAACACAATCCAACAATTCAAGAGTAGAAACACATTAACACATATGACACCAAGATTTTAACGTGAAGAACCCAGTTAAGGGAAAAACCATGGGGTGAGTAACCCAAGATTGTATTCACTATTAAAAGAATAAGAAGAACAAAATGGCACATGCCAATTAGGGCTCACTGCCCAAGCACACTACTCACAAGAGACCCACTGCCTACAAGAGACACACTATCTATAGAATAATAAATATTACATACTTGAACTAAAGAATAGCATGTTATCCATGCTTGACTCAATTCCATTTAAGCTCAATACTTTTTCTCTGCCTTTCACTCTTCTCCTCTCTACCACATGCTCATCATCGCCAAGACCCTTTTGAAATGACTTCACAACTCTTATTTATACAAGACATCGACTTTGGAATAATCATCAAAGTCAGCAAACTTTACAGAGCAAATACACAAATACAACTTGACTTATTACAAAAGGCTTCATGCGGATCATCATGCAGTCGGCCACATAGATCTGAGACTTCAATCTTCTTTGAGGAACACGCCATGCTTCGTAGAACACCTTCAAGATCATCCAGTCAGCCAAGTTTAGGAAGAACATCATCATCCGGAAGTAATTCTTCAATTACGAGCTCAATCTTCAATGCAGACCAACAACACAAACTGGACACAATCCAGAGATGCCCAAAAGCTTTCTTGAATCACCAAGAACATCCACACTACTTATACTTACTAAAATCATTCTTTCCTTCATTCGGAACCTCAAGAACATAGTCTATCATCACTATCATAATGGAATAGATGCTTGCAGACCTCCATACTATGAACCAATTGAGTTGTCAATTCACATTGACTTCCTAAACACTCCATCAAATTTGCAGAATAAGATATTGCATTTCTAGATCTCACTGGACCTATTTGTGTCACTATGTCACCTTTGAACATCTGCCAGAACCAGTTTTAATCATATAACCATAACTTCTTCAAATCTTCATGTAGACCTCTCAAATCTCTACTAAATCACCTTTAGACACATATCTACAAACCCTTTGATGCACATCCTCTAATCTTCATCTTATCTGGGATCTTCACTTCACTATCTTCACTATTCTTCTTTGTTCCTGATAGGACTAATTTTCTCAATATCCTCAGCATACAACTTATCCAATCCTTGTCATCAATGAAACAGGAGTATTTTGACATCAATGACAACACCGGTTATGCCTATACTTGCAACAATCTCCCCCTTTGTCATTGATGGCAACATATGATATGAAAAACTATTTTAACCATCAAGACAGGAACTTCTCCTCACTGACTAACATAACACCCCCTATCAACAACAACCATTCACCTGTCTTCTCTTCCTTTACTGCTCCCCCTTTGATTAGCAACCACTTTTTGTTTTTCACATGTCATCTCTCCCCCTTTGACATCAATGGCAAAGGGCACATACTTGCAACACTTAGAATCATACCAACTACTCCCTCTGAGTAGTAGCTTCCCATCATCAATCCAGACCACAAGATATGACTATGAGATCCACCAGACTGATGCACATCAATGCACTTTAATTTAGAATTGGAGGGGTAATAACCCCTAACTTCTCCCTGAGATACTCAAAAGAGTCCTTAGGTAGAGGTTTAGTAAAAATGTCTACAATCTAATCCTTGGAGGGCACAAACTCCAATCTAACTTCATTCTTGTTCACCTACTCTCTCAAAAAGTGAAACTTGATGGATATATGTTTTGTCTTTGAATGCAATACTATATTTTTTGATATATTTATTGCACTTGAGTTATCATAGGAGATTGTGATGGGTTCCTCATACTCCACTCTGATGTCTCTTAGAATTTGCTTCATCCACAATACTTGAGTGCAACTACTTGCTGCAGTAATATATTCTGCTTCTACAGTGGACATAGATATTACCTCTTGTTTCTTGCTCAGCTAAGAAACCAATCTTTTCCCTAAA
This sequence comes from Cunninghamia lanceolata, assembly GCA_027924645.1. Classification (NCBI taxonomy): domain Eukaryota; kingdom Viridiplantae; phylum Streptophyta; class Pinopsida; order Cupressales; family Cupressaceae; genus Cunninghamia; species Cunninghamia lanceolata. Next base: position 3,949,331 of record BSBN01000665.1, read on the forward strand.
AAGAATGCTCCACCACTGGTACTCTTCCGGTCATCCACATCTCCTACACAATCTGCATCCATATATGCATGAAGAGAGAAATCATGATTTGTAGGATACCATAAGCCATACTCAATTGTCCCTTTTAGATATCTGAGAATCCTCTTGATTGCCATGACATGAGATTCTATAGGATTAGCTTGGAATCTAGCAATAAGACCAACAACATTCATAATGTCAGGTCTAGTTTGAGTGAGATACAATAGTCCTCCAATCATTGACCTGTACTTTTTCTGATCAGCCTTAGGAGAGTCATCATCTTTTCTCAATTTACATCCAGTTACCATGGGAGTATTCATTGGTTTTGAGTCTTCCCAAATTTCTTCAATAATTCTTTCACATATTTGGTCTGTGAAATAAAGATTCCTTTCTTTGTTTGAATGATTTGCAGACCCAAGAAGAAATTCATTTCCCCTAATATGGACATCTCAAATTCACTTTTCATTTGATTTGCAAAAGTTCTGCAGATTGACTTAGTAGTGAAATACATCCAAATAAAGGTAAGAAATTTTTTATGTCAGCAAAAGAGTAGACACCAATCTAGGGATTTTGTACTCTAAACTAAATAGTAATCTTTTAACACTCTTCTACACCTATGAGTACCATAAACTCTGGAGAGGAAGGATCTATAAAGGAAAATAGAGAAAAAAGATAGCATAGCCATTTTAGATTTGTTGTGCAAACCTTGCACTGTCCACTCTGAGGTTGTTGAGTAATACAACCTGATGGACATTTAGAATGGAGGGTGGAATGGTGCTGAGAGAAATCTACAATAGCCCACGCTCCCTCACTCAGCTAGTGGCAATAGCGAAAGAAAATAATCTCTCTTGTGGCACCCAAAGGAGAGGGAAGTTGTAACTTAGCATGCATCTGCTAAACCAAAACCAAAAAAAAAAGGGAAAAAAAATGTTTGAGATCTCTTGTTTCAAATAAACTCATCAAACCCTAATTCTACGTGGCTGCATACACACCAACTGAAGTAATATGCCTCTGTCAGGTGGTGAAAGCCCTGGCGATATGATCTGGAGGGTCTTGGCTATTGTAACTATGCAAGGAAACATCTCCATCCATTTGTTCTGTTAAGATAGTAGACATTCTTATAATTATTATTTCTCAATAACATAGGTTCGTATATTATTGCAAATAATAATAACTAAAATCTATCTTTGAAAGCCGGATGATAACAATAATATAAAATATTAGACAGCTAAAACAATAAAACCAAATCATTAGGGTTGCCCCATTTTTTTTCTTCTATCAATCGGCTCTCAACCAATACCTATCTTTAAAGAAAATGATGAATAAGAAAGGCGTCATAATGCATACCACGTCCATGAAGGCTTCGACCAGTTCGACTCCCACCGTTATAATAGTGGTGGCATCTATGTTAAACTTGTCCTTGTGTTTGAGGTCCATCGCAAACGGAGATGATCTATCTATTAAGCTAAAAAGATCTTTTGTGGGCATCGTGGAGCAAAGCTTGGTGTCCATGGGGTGCCATTTGAATGACTTCTTCAACGACATGCATGGCAGCTTCTAATGCCCAGGTTTTGTCAGTCGCCTCCAACTCCTCCACTGATCTTCCAGTAGCTCGCGAAACAATGGCTGAAACCCTCTTGATCTGCATTAACAAAGAATCTCTATTAGGGTTTAGAAAACAAAACAAAAAAATAACAACTTTCATACATAAAATCCCTAATGACAATCATACCTCCTCCTTTAACCTAGAGTTCTCCATAGTTAGAGTTTGGTTTTCAATTCGAAGCATTTGGTTCTCTGCACGAAGGTTGGCAACTTCTGAACGTTCCTTGAGAACCTACACAGCAACATAAACAAACCTGCTTAAACTACAAACCTGCAAAAATGTCTAGATTGAGGGTGATTCATTGATAGTGATTAATGCAATCAAAGGAAGAGGCCTAGGTAATTGGAAACTCAATTACATTCTCTAGTAGGCTGACACTCTTCTTAATAGGTTAGACAATTTCCTCATCTCCCGCACTTTCAGAGAAGGTAATAAGGTAGCGGATATGCTAGCAAACATAGCCATTGATCTTGAAAGTGCATATGTGTTGTTTTCACCTGGCGATCAAATAATTTCAAATTCCTTGGCCAACCTTCTGTCAAATGAGATGGAAGAGGTGTCGGGTAGTAGATTGGGATGATAGTCAGCTGGACAGTCTCTGTCAGGCTAGAATTCTTTGAAAAAGCTTTCCCGTTAAGAGGTCCTTTTTAAACAGCACATTCTTGGTCATTTCTTTTGGCACGAGTGATGGATTGAATGGCAGGTAGCTATCTAGGCTATTTTTGCTTGATCTAGCCTCACCCCCTGACATGAAGTGCGTCATATTAAATGAGGCTTATTTCTTCTTGTCCAAACTTCTAAATATCGTCGTTGAATTGGACTGTAAGTGCTCAAGAGGGAGGGTGAATCGAGTTGGTTCTAGCCCTTTCAGCTTTAATGAAGACAGGTGGGGATTGCAAATCTGGTTTTAGCTCACGTCTCATTAAAAGGAGGTGACTAGCTTTAATTGCTCGGAGTAAGTGGGGTTGTTTTTGGAGGCACAACGTCTAGCTTTTCTTTGACGGGGTGGCCATACTAAGGACACGCTGCAAAATCTTTATGGCAGGTAGTACATGGCATCGTACTTCATATCCTGTCAACAACGCCATTTGATTTTGTGACGTCTAAGATATCCTTAGTCTTCTTAAATCTAACAAATTTGCATTGTGTTTAGAATATACACTACTTCTGGTGCTATTGGGGTGGAAAAAGGTTTTTTTGTTCTGTGCTATCAGCAGATAGCCGATGTAGCTCTGCATCTTCCTCTTATGCCCTATCTTTCCTGTGCACATCCCATCCTTGCCCTTCTCTAGCCCACAAGGACAACTTACATGGCGGATACATGTCTTAATTAGAGAATATTTTTTCCAGCTCTTGACTAGGAACAAGAGATCAGAGGGTGGGTAAAGTCGTTAGACTTGATGACTTTGCTTGATAAGGACTGCACCCTCACCCAGTTCACTATTAGAAACATAGTTGGACATGTATGGATAAGAGGGTATGAGGGGCGCGTGCTCAATTACTCAGATGTGGTTTCACAACTCTTATCCAACATAATGGATCTGGTTATGGATGGTGAATTCATCCATGCTCTTGCGGTAGGCTTGTTTTTCAAAAACATCTATTCTGTAGACAAATGGGAAGCGGCGATCTTTGCTTACCGAATGGATTAGGGGGACGCTCTTATAGGTGGCCTTTTCAACCTTGTGGCTTTGTGTGCCTCTCCCCTGCAACAAGCAATATACAGGGCTCTACAAGTTAGTATCAAATCCCTGAGTAGCGGTGAAATTGATGATGCGTTGCGGTCTCACTGTTTCCTTCTTACCAAGAAAAAAATGGAAAGGATTAAGGATTTGTTCACGGAAATTAGATTCCTACGGATTCATGCCCCAGATCTCACTCCAGGAATGCCTCGGTACGCCTTGGAGGACCCTAATGAACGTCCTCAGTCTTCTGCGGTCATGGAACTGGAGGAGCAGAATTTTCCTACAGCACCGGCAGTGGCGTGAGGGGATGGTGTTGGGATGTGTTCGTGGCTATCTGTGGGTGCGACGGGTAGTGTCTTTGGCGGTTTGGTGTGGGTGAGTGGTTGGCTGGTCTTGTTTTCTTCGAGTCTGGTCTGGTGGAGTCTTCGGGTGATGTGTTTTGTTGGTCTCGGGGGTTTTCTTTTTGCCAATCTGCATGGAGGTGGCCTCAATGGTGTCCATTCGGGTGACACTCTCAGCTATTTGTTTTCTTTCTGTTAGTTTTTATGTTGGCTTAGGCCGGTTTTGGTTTCTCTGTCACGATTTTTTTTTTTCTCTGTACTGGGCTTCAGCCACTACTTTTGTAAATCTTTTAATCTATTTTAATCTATGGGTGCTCACTCCCCCTTTTCTGTTTAAAAAAAAAAAACTACAAACCCGCCATTGCAGTCGGACACCCAAGAAAAACTGAAATAAATAGAAACAAGACCTAACCTTCATCTGGGAACGCCGATTTTGGAACCAATGTAGGACCTTGATGGGCGGAAGACCCAATTTGGCGCAAAGCTCCTGCCTCTCCTTATTTTTTGGGTGTAGGCACACCTTGAACATACTGTATATTGAGAAGAAAAATGACATTAGGAGCCAACCCAACAATCAACATGGATATCATTACTTGTAAAGAGTTGCAGAAAAATAGTTAACGCTTACTCCACCATCTCTTGAATTTGTGCACCAGTAAGGCGCTGCAGCCTTCCTGGCCTCGTGGATTGCTGGTCGTTGCTAACCTGGCTCTTGTGTTCTTCCATGAAATTCGATTATTTTTCTCACAACTGGATTACAAGGAAATACTTCTCGCCTCCCTTCACTTATAGTTGTTCCTACCATTCATTTTATAGCCTTCAATGCTATCGTTGTACATCGTCTCACAAACATTATTAGTCCCTGCCTGAAAGGGGGGACTATTGTTTTCATCTCACTTTGTTTTTGCAATAGTTTCTTTCAAAATTTGTGCTTCCAGAAAAATCAAATATATATCATATAGTTTTTGTGAGAACAAGCCCAATAAACACCAAAAGACAGGGCAAAACATAACAGCAATGAACTTAGCAAACACAGGGCAAAATAGAGTTGGATAACTCAGAAATATATATTCATCTAACTTGCATTACATCCAAATGCCGTGTCTAGTAGCAATCCAGATGCTATATCTAACAACTATCCGGATGCTATATCCAGCAACCATCCAAAGGCTGTATATATACAACAACTCTCTCCAATCAAATATATATAGTTATAGAACCTTTGAAGTCTGGAAGCTTCTAGCTTTCTAGAAAACTCTTAAACCTGGAATGTTCTTTTTTAGAAAATATCTTACAATATTCTTTTCTAGAACAGCTCCAGGAATGTTCTAGTTGTGGAAGGCTCTAGAATCATTCTACAACTTTCTAGACAATCTTAATCCTTAACATCCCCCCTTAAGATTGGCTAGAATAATATAGAAAAAATACAAATGAGAGTGGAACATTGTATTACTATCCCCCCTTAATGTTCACCTCTAGCATACCAAACATTCTTCAATCATAATCCTCTTTCATGGCTTGCTCCCATTCTTTCTTTCCTCTAACTTGCTCATATGAGATTGAAACTTTAAGCCCTTTAGCTTGTTCCAACTTGCATTTCCAGCAATAGCCCTGCAAACAAAAATCACTCTAGCAATATATCAACCCTGCAAACAAATCACTCCAGCAATATCTCAGCCCTGCAAACAAATCACTCCACCAATATCTCTACCTTGTAAACAAATCACTCCAGCAATACACTTCTAACTGAACCTCTAGCTGAACCGGAAAATATTCTAGCTGAACCTCTTGATGGTCCTCTAGCTGAACCTGGAAAACATTCTAGCTGAACCAGGAAAACATTCTAGCTGAACCTGGTTGAAACTCTGGCTGAACTTGGGCTGATCCTCTAGTTGAATCTTTTTTTTTTTCCAACAATCCCCTCAGCGTTACCCAAGGGGATTCAAACCCATAACCCCGCTCTGATACCATGTGAGAACAGCTCTGATACCATGTGAGAACAGACCCAATAAACACCAAAAGACAGGGCAAAACATAACAGCAATGAACTTAGCAAACACAGGGCAAAACAGAGTTGGATAACTCAGAAATATATATTCATCTAACTTGCATTACATCCAAATGCCGTGTCTAGTAGCAATCCAGATGCTGTATCTAACAGCTATCCGGATGCTATATCCAGCAACCATCCAAAGGCTGTATATATACAACAACTCTCTCCAATCAAATATATATAGTTATAGAACCTTTGAAGCCTGGAAGCTTTTCGCTTTCTAGAAAACTCTTAAACCTGGAATGTTCTTTTCTAAAAAATATCTTACAATATTCTTTTCTAGAACAGCTCCAGGAATGTTCTAGTTGTGGAAGGCTCTAGAATCATTCTACAACTTTCTACACAATCTTAATCCTTAACAGTTTTGAAGGTTTCATTTCTGAATGCAGATGTTGTGATTGGCTGGAGAATAAACCTCTGGTATTTTATTCAGAGAGAGCGCTTTATGATTGGCTGGAGAATAAACATCAGGTATATTATTCAGGAGCCAATCTGAAATAGGCATTCAAAAAATTTTGTTTCATCTCTAAAGTTTTGCATGGCTGCTGGCGTGTTGGATTTGCAGAGTGGAGAGATTTTTGAAAGACAGCTGTTAATCCAGGGTCTGATGCACTACATACGGGAGTCTGATGCACTACATACGGGAACAGTTTTGAAAGAGAGGTGTTCATGGTGACTGTTTGTTGCACGACAGCTGTAAGGTCATCCCTAACATGTGTCTAGGCCTTGTGCATTGTGGAGCCAAGGTGTCTAACTGGAGCCGTATTATGCACTATTATCTCAAAGATCAGAGTGGGCATTCCGTTTTGGTGGTTGATCTAATGGAGAGGAGCACAAAATCAAACCCCACTGCATTTCGAACCCTCGACCTGCAATTCCACATCAATTCCGGATCTGAAAAATTTCACACATTTCTATACAGGACGATAATGATGTCACGAGGGAGCCTCTGCATTACTCCATTGCTGCGCGGTCATTTGCTGGAAAAATCTTCTAAAGTAGGGCAAATACATCACGAGCCAGGGCAAAAGTATTTCGAATTAGGACACAGCTCAAGAGTAGTGAATGCAAGACTAAAGCAAACCTCAAAATTTTGCATTTTTAGTACTAATCCGTGAGCAGGTTGTGCAAAAAAATCTGTCTGTGAAAACTTTCCGTCGTTTGTACTGATTTTGAGCAGATTGCCCCAAGAAAAAAAGTCCGAGTTTATGAAATTTTTGCATTTTGTTGCACTACAATTCGACCAGCTTGAGGGGAAAGAGTATGAGCCAACGTTGTTGCTGCAAATTTGAGCAGGCTGCAGATCTTTTGAAGGCTCTGTACATTTTGAGCTCTAACTTGCTGGCATAATTTGAAGCGTCTGGCTTAAGTTTGGAATTTTTCTATATAGACCTTTCTTGACGGTGAGTCTGTACAAATAAATTGTAATATATATCCTATTAGCCAGTTGGCTGCTTATATTCTAGTGTAGTGAGCTGCAAAATCGATTTATTTGTTAAGGGTATTTGCATTTGAATACAAAATTGCAGGGCTACTTATATTCCGCAATTCCAGGCCGGATTTTATCCATACGCTTCTTTTGCTTTTCATTTTTAGATCGCAGAGCTAAAAATCTGGGCTCATTTGTTGGGAAAATGATGGGATATCTTCCTACTCCCGTTATCGTGGGACGATTCTTAAAATTAGTATTTTCTTTGGATTATATTGGCAATGCGATTATTTCTCTTCTTTCTTGGCTTGGGTTGCACAAATCATTAGAGCCGCACAGCTTTCAGTCCCACCAGTTTTCTCAAATCCCCTCTTCCATTTCCTCTGATTTTGCTGCCAGGATTAGGGTTTGTTTGCCTCTTCCCACATTTGGAGATATATTTGCGGAGAGGTTTTGTGGCAGCGAGGACGATGTTCTGTGCGCCGTTTGCTTGAGCTCCTTTCACGAAGACGACGAAATACGAAAGCTGTGCAACTGTTGTCATGTATTTTCACAGGCATTGTCTGGACAAATGGATTGATTGCCAATAGTGGATGTGCCCTCTCTGTAGAAGGTCTCTGCTTCCAATAAGCTTTGTGCATGCAGGAGAAGAGGGCAATGATGAGCTACTAGGGTTCCACCAGATCTCCCATCTCCCCGGTGAAGAGTCCACGGTTTTATCCTAGAATAGAAATCATCATTGAAGTATTGATTTTAGAGCATAAAGTAAAGAAATCCAAATTTCGAGACATTTTATTTCACTGTAATTCAAAAGTAAGGGCCAACGAGTTGGTTATTTCTCCAAGGCACTTGTGTTGGGAAGTTCAGTAGTTTTTAGGCCATTGTAAAATATAAAAATATCTTTTTCAAGTTGACAGGACAAGGAGGATGATGAGATTTTCCCTTTTATATACCCAGTCTGGCTTACAAAATAGTAGTTTTAAGAAACTTCTATTTCAATTCTACTTGAAATTATGGAAGGAATATTGAACTGCTTTTTTATAGAAGATTTAGTTAGATCTTATAGTGATCTAAGTTTTCATTCTAATTATGGATTAGAATTAACACCTCCATCATCCATCTTTTGAAAATGGATGTTTTAATTATTGAAATTGTATTTTGAAATTTTATCCACCATTGTTTTACCGGTGGATATTTATTCTCTAGAAAATTGTCTTTGTTTTCTAGTACCAACTTCTCTTTGTTTTCTAGTACCAACTTCTTAGAGTTCCCAACAATTACAAAGACAATTGTCTTTGTTTTCTAGTACCAACTTCTTAGAGTTCCCAACAATTACAAAGACAAGTTGCTCATTGCCCAATTTTTAGAGAAAGTCAACAATTGTTTTCTTTTGTTAAACTTTACTACCTCCCTCAACAACTAATGCAGCTCATGGTTTAAAGAAAGGGTCGTACATCTTTGTTGGTTTTTCTTGTAATAAAGTTGCAAGTTGTTTGTGCACATAATTCAATTTTATGGATATTTCCATGGTGAAAAAAAGGAATCTACACTGCAGATGAGTCTTTGAAAATTAAAAGTCACTTGTTCTGCACTACATATGTCTGCATACAATACGATAAAAACCCATCATAAATCCAATCAAAGAAACATTTCAACTGCATACAAGGTATTGAATTCATAGCCTATCCAATGCTGTGAGTAAAATTACCAACTACTGAGAACATGAAAATTTCCATGAGTGTCAATAGCAATGAGAGCATTTGTCTTTACATAGCTTGCAGTTTTACAATCAAAATCCCAAAGGCAAACTGAGCATGAGAAACTTGAACAATGCCAACGGAATTGGGTTACTCATTAAAAAAATGTCTTTAAAGTTTATTTATTTCTTCCAATTAAATTTCATCTTTCTTTATTTATTTTGATATAGACTTTCACCCTGGATAATACTACATTCCCAGATGTCTGAGGGACCCAGTTTGAGTCATGCCTGTGGTAGCGCTGGACAGTATTTTGAAACTCAATGTTAGAATTAGGCTATATTTCCAGTGTCATAGGTATTAAATATGCTAGTCTCATTTGCAACCATTCTTTGCACTATGCTATTATTAAATGTTTAAAACTTTTAGATGATTCTTCTAAATCACGATAAAAAAATGTCACTAGTATATATTATAATTTCTAACCGCTTGTGTAAGATTCACATTAGCATAATCATCCCCCAGAGAGAGAAGGTCTATAGAGTGCTTGAGGTGATTAGAATCATATTTCTGTGACCTAATAATGTTTTGGAAATTACATTTTTTAAATTGATGTAGGGTTTGCTTGTTAAGATCTCAAAATTTGCTGATGCTTTGGTTGCAGTAGGGTGTTCGATATATACCATTCAGTGTAGTTTTTTTCCTTAGGAAGGGAATGTGATTCAACATGCATGGATCTTCTTTATTTTGTGGTTTGTAGCGTGGGATATATTCTTCTGAATTAAATTTACATTGTACAAATCTATGCTATCACATCAATGGTAAGATTTCTGTCTTTTTTCACAAAGACTGGACAACATTTTGACCTTTTAATTTGGGATCTAAATGCATTGATGTGGACAGATCATTGATGTTATTCTACGCTTTTTCACTGTTAAGATAATATTTTTTGCATTTAGCAGGGACTCCTGCTGCTGGGCAGATCTTATTTTAAGTTGGAATGACTATTGTCATTATCATTATTTTGTTTTAAGTTGGAATGACTATTGTCATTATCATTATTAATTATTGAAGCATCCCATTTACATGTAGAGAAAACTTAGTGAAGGAATGTAAGATACTAGAATTTTTTGTTCATCCATTTAAAAAGAAATTTGAAGTCCGACAGATTAATTCGTGGGTTCGTAGCCTTAAAGCGAGACACCCGCTAGGGTGTTGAGCGCCCACCAACAACATCATCGTCAGCAGAGATTCGGTCGGAAGGAAAGCTACCCGGGTTGGGTGGGAACTATAGTGGCCGTGGCCTCAAATTGAATCAATCAAATTCTCAATCTAGGCCCCCCGACACCATAATCTAATAGGAGGTTTATTAATGAACTTCAGTCAAGCCCGCCAACTATATCCACCCACCCCTGTTATGCAGGGGGAATTCTAGTTGCCCTCCTACTAAAATTCCCACTAGAATAGTGGGAATCCCAGGGTGGTGCATCCTTTTTGTCCCCCGAAGGTTTACCTAGAACTCTCGGATATAGGATAAGTCCCCCCGAGGGTTTAACTAGAACCCTCAAATATAGGTAGGATAAGTCTGGGTGGGAGGGATGGGAGGGAACTATAGTTGGCAAAGGGGCAGTCCGGGTGGGAGGGATGGGAGGGAACTATAGTTGGCAAAGGGGCGGAAAAAGTTGTCTACAACTACTAAAAGTAAAGTTAGGTTATCATCTTCTCGTGACCATAATATCTTTCAAAAATCACACTTCCAACAAAAATTTAAGTCTACCTTACACGCGTGCTTTAGTGCAATTCTTAAGAAATATTCTCTTCCTATAAAGATGGCTATAATAAATCTCAAAAATAAAATTAGGTTATCCCCTGCTCTGACCATGATAGCCCCCAAAAATCACAAGTTACTGAAAAGAAAATTTAATTATACCCGAAAGATATGCTTTACTGCAATTCTCAAGAAATATTTCCTTCCTATAAATGTGGATACAATAAATCTCAAAAATAAAATTAGGTTATCACCTATGGACCATGATAGCCCCCAACCATGATAGCCCCCAAAAATAACAATTTACCAAAAAGAAAATTTAATTCTAGACTAAAGACATGCTTTAGTACAATTCTCAAGAAATATTTCCTTCCTATAAATATGGATACAATAAATCTCAAAAATAAAATTAGGTTATCACCTATGGACCATGATAGCCCCCAAAAATAACAATTTACCAAAAAGAAAATTTAATTCTAGACTAAAGACATGCTTTAGTACAATTTTCAAGAAATATTTCCTTCCTATAAATATGGCTATAATAAATCTCAAGAAAAAAGGTCCGTGGACTATCTTAGGAGTACAACTATGAAAAAAATAAAGGTAATTCTTACCATATCTATAAACTAGCATACCTATCTTAAAAAAAAACTCACCATGTCCTAATGACATGTCCAACACCACATTCGACATCTTCCACTACCCTTTAGCATTTCCCCCTTCCATTAGTCAAGTAATTAAATAAATTATATATTATTTAATTAATCAAAAATATCCCTTTCACCAAATTAATTAAATAAATTATACGTATTTATTTAATTAATTTAAATCCTTTTCCCCCTTCACCAAATTAATTAATTAAATTATATTAATTTAATTAATTCTAAAGTCTCCCATCATATCCCATTAATTAATTAAATAATTTTATTATTTCATTAATTAAGATAAAAATCCTAGTTTCCATTTTTTATATTCCACTTGTCATAATTAGGGCCACCTTCATCCACTTGCCACAAATAATAAATTAAAAATCTGAAAAGAGTCACATGTCTAGCTAAAGTTAGTTATCTAGATTCATTGAACCTAGACACTGGCACAAAAATCAAACTAACTTTACATCTCCACCACTCATTTCCATACTACATCTTTTAATTCTATCCATTCACATAAGGATAAGCCCTAGAAGCATCTAGCCTTGCCCCAATTCCTCTCACTCAATCCTATCCATCGATTTATATTTAATCCTAGCCATTGACATAAGGATAACTACTAGAAGCCTCTATCCTTGTCCTAATTCCTCTCACTCAATCCTATCCATCCATTTATATTTAATCTCAACCATTCACATAAGGATATGCCCTGGAAGCCTCCATTTTTGTTCTAATGTTGTCTCATTCAATCCTAGCCATCCATCTCTAATCAAATCTTATCCATCTATCATATCATCCAAAAATCTATAAATCAATCCTCAATCAAGCCATAAAAATCAAGAGCTTTTAAGGTAATGTTATGCTATCAAAGTGAGCAACCAATAAGCAAGCTTATCATCAAGCAATCATTGAAGCACAACCACCATTTTCTTGGTGCAACAAGAGTTAGTTTGGTAATATTTTCTTACGTTTTGACTTGATTTTGCTAACCCTTCGCTCAACCCAAGGTGTTTTTGAGCATGAAATAGTATTTTTCATCTCATGAATTGTTTTTTATTTTTGTTTCATATTTTAGGACACAAAACATGTATATATAGATACATACATATGTGTATATATGTATATGTATATGTATGTATCTTTACATATATACATACATACATACATACATACATACATAGATGCATAAATACATACATGAGACTACATAAGAGTTTGATTTATAGACACTTGGAGGTTGAATTATTTGGTATCCTTGTTTCTCTACCTAAATTTATTGATACGCATTATTTGGAAACCAAATTATTTTCTATCCTAACCTATTCACTTGGATTGTTACGAGTCTATTGATATCTTTGAAAATTGTAGAGTAAAATCACATCATCTAAAAAAAATCTAAGCTAATAAATTGAATAAGAGTAACAACATTTCAGTTACCCTACATAAAAGAGATGAGTTTAGATAGGAATGAAAAATATGCTTAAATTGACAAAGATAGAAAATGCTCTTAGCTCTCTATGTGAAGGGAAATATTTTGTTGAAATGAGAAAATGAGCAAATAGAACCATAGACCATGTTTGTTATGCCCTTATTTTTGTAAAAACTTATATCCTTTTGTGTCCTCCTATCTATTATGTGGAAAATGGGATCTAGGCTAATTAATACTCTTAACCTAAGTCAATCCTTCTCCACATAGCATTGGAACACAAGCCTTTGAAGACTTGTTGCTTGTCTATCATCCACAAGGGAGAGCCAAGTTGTTCAAGGTTCTATTCCTTTGTTGTAAAGGGAGTATTGATCACTAATGAATTGATAAAAAGATATGTAATACAAAACCCTAATTGATAGAACTAACAAAAATGTACAAATGATTATTATAGAGACATAAAATGAAAGCAAAAAAAAAAGAAACAAAGGTTAGACAAAAGCTGTGATAGAAAATAGGAGTAGATCTAACAGGGCCTGGGTGTTGGAGTGCCCTTGTCCTAGGGTTTTTGGGCTGATTTTCTTCTAATAGATGATCCTTGTACCCTTTCTTTGATTCCTTTTGTTGCTTTATGAGAAGCTTCTAGATGTTATCTGCACATACACAAAGAGAGGAAAAATGGTTTTGGCTATATAAGAGTTTTCCTTAGTCAAACCCCTGTTTCAGTATTCCTACCTCATGGATAGCCAAATTAGAGAAGATCAAATAGTGTGTGCTCCTAACCTTATGTGCATATAAGATTGTAAATGAGTAGCAAACCAAATGATTGATCAAAAAACCCTAACCCTATATAACTCAAGCATATATAATGATCAACTCAAGAGAAGTGTTTCACTCAAGGAAACACTAACCTTCTATTGATAACTAAGAGTGGGGTGAACCAGTTATCTTAATTGCTTCAGCTTTTTGAACTTCCTTAATAGTTAATGCAATATTAAATCAAATGAAAAACATAACCATGAAATGGAAATAACACCATTACACATTACACAATGATTTTAACATAGAAAACCTGGTTAAGGGAAAAACCACAGGGTGATTAACCCAAGAAATTATTTTTTGTTAGAAGAATAGAAGATACAAAATGGCACTTGCCAATTTAGGGCTCACTGCCCGAGCACACTGCTCACAAGAGGCTCACTACCTACAAGAGACTCACTATCTACAAGAAAGGAGGATAACACAATGTTTGAACTAATGAGAAGCATCCACACATGCTAAGATTTAGTTCTGGTTGAGCTCAATAAACTGATCTGCTGCACTTCATTCTTACTTTCTTTTGGTTCAGCTGTCCTGTCACATTCTAGACCTGTCTTACTACCTTCACACTACTCTTCTTTTTTTCTTCACACAATTACTCATTTCCACCACACACCTTCATATCTAAATTCATCTGGTATATATATCTGCACAAGTAATCTCACCACCTTTCTAGTCGGCATCCGGAATAGACAATATTTTCCCAAGCTTTGATCTGTCGGCTAAATCCTTGCTTACCAAGTGATGCGGATCTAGGAGATGCTTGTAGAAGTCATCAATCATGTTGGCCAATCATGAATGATACCTCAAGAAACTTAGTCATCAGCAATATCTCTTCCGGATTTGGGTCTGACACTCTGCTAGTATAGTTCTTCCTCTGTCTACTCTGCCAAACAGGAACCCAACACTCAAGTGCTCATATCTCTTCATCCTTCCATCACCGGAGGCTAAATCCTTGGAATCTATTAGTCAAGGTACTCCTCTTGACTTCACCAAATCTTTACTTCACTGAGATACTTCCTCTGAGAGATCCGGAGCTGACTGTCAGACCTTGCTGACTACTTTGTTCTTGCTTACCAGATCATAACACTTCTTCAATCTGACTTCTGGTAGAGACTCATCATGTCTTGCAGATGTGTGGGATAACCTTTGTTGCCATCAATGACAACATACATGATTACATATAGTGTCTCTTGCCAACAATCTCCCCCTTTGGCATTGATGGCAACACTTAGTGAAAAATGACTAAGTGTCACACTATACTCCCTCTTGGCTGATGCTCTATTTTTATATACATTTTCTGAAGCTCCCCCTTAGCTGGATTCCTCATTTTTCATTGCTCCTCACTCCCCCTTTGACATCAATGGCAAAGGGTAGGGTCTGCAAACCAAAATTCTCAAAAAGTCAACTAGACTTAGCTGCATATATATATATATAGGGCAGACGTGTTTGCATTCCCATTGAGTGGTCACATCTCAATTTTGGACAGGATGAAGCAAAGTTGGGCAACAAAATTCTTCCAATTGAAGACAACTTTTGCAGACGTACTTCAGTATATGTAAGTATGTTATATATATATAACATACTTACATATACTGAAGTACGTCTGCAAAAGTTGTCTTCAATTGGAAGAATTTTGTTGCCCAACTTTGCTTCATCCTGTCCAAAATTGAGATGTGACCACTCAACGGGAATGCAAACACGTCTGCCCTTTTTAGATCTATCAGATCACTGGTCCGGGCTATGATCTGAGCTTCTTTTATGGCCTCATGCATGGCCTCTAACATAGGGATAATTATCCCTCTAAGTTCACCCAGCCTGCTTATTCTATTTTTCTTTTCCTTCTCAAGCTTCTTGATTTCATTCAAGACTGTAATAGTCTGACATTCTTGATTTATTATGGAAGAGGAGAAAGGATCAAAATTCTTAGAGAGTTTTGTCAGTTTGTCCTCCTGTTCTTTCACTTTCTTCTCAATATCCAATGTTACTTTGGACCATGATAAACAAAATTTGTACATTTCCCCGCCATCTTTAAGAGCATTTTCTAAGCTCTTTATCCCAATATTTATATTCCTCCTATCATTAGTTATTAACCCCTGTACCTCTGATAATCTTTTTGTCAAAAATTTCTTTCCAGACCTTATCTTCTGTTGACTTCTCTAGGGAATCAAAATGTGTGCTAACACTATTGACTAGAGATTTGAGATTACCAGATGACGAGGCTAAGGGATCCTTCTAAAAAGATGGCATAATCTTTTCTAATACTCCGGATGCAACTTCTATTAGCTCACAGTCCTCCATGTGAGACTTCAAGAGTTTTTCTTTTGCCTTTGCATTAGCGAATGAAGCTATCTTCATTGTTTGTACCAGGGAAAGAGAATCAAAGTCAAAAGGCCCTTGTAGAAGTTTCGGTTCATCAATCTCCATTGTCTCTTTGTTTAAGAATTCTTTGACAGGTTCTTTAGTGTCTCTTGTTGGATATAGATTCTTCTTCTCTTCTGCAGTCTTAGAGCTGTCTCTTGGAGATTTCTCTCCTTCTACACTCTTACCACTAACAACTGTGGTCTTCTCTATTGAAGTCTTCTTTCCTTCTGCAACCTTAGTACTGTCATCTTCTTTTTCCTTCACTCCTTTTTCTTTATCCTCTATTCTTTCTTCTCCTTTGGATCTAGAATCAGCAGGGGAAATCAGAGGAGTGATGTTTGTTTGTTCATGGGCCACCTCTTCCGGAGCAGAGGATTCCAAGTCCTTATCTTTTTCTTCACCGATGTCCATTACATCTTCTGTAGATTATTTTTCAACACTTGTAGCCGAGGGATCAACACCCAAGTCCTCTATAATAGGAATGTTGAATCTTGTGTATGCATTATGGAGGATCTCTTCTGTCTCTTTTACTATTTTGTCAATTTCTCCAAGCATAATTTGATTCATTCTTGCTTTGCTCTAGAACTCATCCTTGCAATCTTTGAAGATCATATTTATTTACTTTGAATTAATTGAAGGATATAGCTGAATGGCTATCTGTTCTCGGATCTCAAGATCTTTTGCCATAGCATTATTCTTTCTTATTTCTAACTCTTTCTCTAGCCTTTTGGGAATAAGAGATATAATTTCAATAAAAGCCTTATTGTAGATATTCAGATACTTAACTGTTGCTTCTTGCAAGATCTTTTGGTCAGCCTCATTATAATCATCATAGAATTCAGCCATTGGTTGAAGGTTTCCATCCACAGTAACTGATTTGACGACATCATCTAATGATAGAGTAGGCTTTTCAACCATATGAAGTTGTCATGTATTCTGCTCAAGACATACCAGACCTATTCATCCTCAGCAAAATAGGGGAAATGTATACACTGTGCAAAGTGCTTGTCCTAGAGGGCCTTGTATTGGGGTTCGAGCTCAAATGAATCATCTATTAGTTGTTTGTGGTAGATATCCCTCAATTTGAACTCTCTAAATTCTTCAATGTTTGCATGAATGTAAACCCTAATATCTTTTGTATGCAAGACACCATGCGGAACACTGGAAAATGCTCCTAGGGGATCTACTTCCAAGGATTTGTAGGGATGTTTCTTGAATTTGGGGTGAGGCCTATCAGTGATCTTCACAATATTCGGAGTAGCCATTATTCAAGAATTTATAGAGAGATATTTAATAACAGAAAATACCTCTTGCGCTTATAGGGTTCGCGGAATGAACTTGAATGATTTGCTGATTGAATCAACTCCAATGGTTGGTCTTTGAGAAGTTGAAGGAATTTGTTGTAGAGCTCTCCTTTCTTTCTTTTCAAATGCAAATGTGCAAATGACGAGCACATGAACCCTTTTGATTGTGAGAAAAACCCTAAATTCATACTGCAATAAATGCGCAACTTAAGTTATTCCAGTTGCTTTGTTCTCCTTATTCTAAATTAGATCTCTTCTGGATTATTAAGAAATGCTTAGAATTATTCTTGATGAATATTGTCAATCTATCTTTATTTCACTAATCATTTGATCTATCCGCAGATAAGGATACCTCAATTTGGGATCATACCGGATCAAATTGTGATGATCTTGTTTTATCAGATGACTGTTACACTAGATCAATCTGGGAGGATTAGATTTTTCAAATTTTCTTATGGATGTTCCAAATCTTGATCGGGGCTTATTAAGATGTTTCTCTGAAAACCCTTTAATCCGCAACCTTTCATATGCCACTTTCAGGCACCAATTGACTGGCTGGGGGAATTGGCTTAACTTATGTTGCTCCCCCTGAGCCAGAGCTCATCTATTTAGTTTCTGGAAGGAGTATCAGCAACAATTTCTGGTGTGGATCCATGCCCTACATTCTCTGTACTTTTCTTCACCCAAATCTTGTTCATCTCACTTTGATCTTCATCCGCATTCACTTTTCTTTTGCCTTTGTCTTGATTCTGATTATGATGCACCAAACCCCTTTTGTCCTGATTCTTGTTTCTATAGAATTTGGTAAAATGACCATATCTATTGCAATTCTAGCAAACAATTTTTCTTTTCATATTTGATTGATATCCTCTTGATCTACATTGATTAGCCATATGTTCCATTCTATTGCATGCAAAGCATTTACCATTAAATGAATTGTTCATTTGCATATATCTACACTCATGGGATTTGTTACCATACCTTTTGTAGTTGGAACACTGTCCAAAGGAGGATGTAATAGTTTGATTCATTCTTCTCCTACACTGATTTTCTTTATGACCAAAGTTATTACAGTTGTGGCAGTATCCATCGAAGGATGAATATCTTTAAGCATTTGGTTGTCTTACCAAATGTCTTCTAGGCCTGTTTCTTGGATTTTCTAATCTAGAGTTCTTCTGACAGGATTCAGAGCTTTCACCTTTTTCATACTCGAAGCCACACTTGTCATCTACCCTCTTTTGGCTAAGAAGAACTTCAAGTTGAGCAGAGTTTACCTTGAATTTCTCTTTATATTCATTTGTTGTTTGAAGATCCCTTTTGAGAGTGTCAATCTAATTTTCAAGTTGTTCTTCTTTTTCTTTAGCTTCTTCAAGATCAGATTCTAGATACCTAATTTATCTATCCATATTGTGGCAGTCTTCAGATTTCTCCTTGAGAAATTGTCTTAGGTTATCTTCAATTTTTCTTTCCTCTTCAATTTCTTGGGTGAATTTCATGACTCCTGATTCCATTTCATGTCTTATCATAATGGTCTCTTTTGATAACTTTTCACATAGCATGGTTTTCTCCTTCAGATCTTCATTTGTATCATTTGCTTCACCTTGACTTGCCAATTGCTGAAGTAGATCCTTTCTCTTTTTCATAGAGAGACTTAGTTTCCCTCTTAGTTCACTTATGAAATCATCGACCTATTTGAGTCTTTCCTTCAGTTCATTAACTTTAGAATTAGATTGCTCAAGGTCATCTAGGGCAGATTGAAGTTGTTGCCTCATATCATACATATCCATTTGAATTCCCAGATCTTCCTCAAGCTGTTAGGCTCTATTTGGACGAACTTGGCTCTGATACTAATTGTTGATAACCGAGAGGGGGGGTGAATCAGTTATCTTAATTGCTTCAACTTTTTGAACTTCCTTAACAATTAATGCAATATTAAATCAAATGAAAAACATAACCATGAAATGGAAATAAAACCAATACACATGACACAATGATTTTGAGGTGGAAAACCCAGTTAAGGGAAAAACCACAGGGTGATTAACCCAAGAAATTATTCTCTGTTAGAAGAATAGAAGATACAAAATGGCACTTGCCAATTTAGGGATCACTGCTTGAGCACACTGCTCACAAGAGGCTCACTACCTACAAGAGACTCACTATCTACAAGAAAGGAAGATAAGACAATGTTTGAACTGATGAGAAGCATCCACACGTGCTAAGATTCAGTTCCAGTTGAGCTCAATAAACTGATCTGCTGCACTTCATTCTTACTTTCTTTTGGTTCATCTGTCCTATCACATTCTGGACCTGTCTTACTGCCTTCACACTACTCTTCTACTTTTCTTCGCACAATTACTCATTTACACCACACACCTTCATATCTAAATTCATCTAGTATATATATCCACACAAGTAATCTCACCACCTTTCTAGTTGGCATCTGGAATAGATAATATTTTCCCAAGTTTTGATCTGTCGGCTGGATCCTTGCTTACCAAGTGATGCGGATCTAGGAGATGCTTGTAGAAGGTGTCAATCATGTTGGCCAATCATGAATGATACCTCAAGAAACTTAGTCATCAGCAATATCTCTTCCAGATTTGGGTCTAACACTCTGCTGGTACAGTTCTTCCTCTGTCTACTCTGCCAAATAGGAACCCAACACTCAAGTGCTCATATCTCTTCATCCTTCCATCACCGGAGGCTAAATCCTTGGAATCTATTAGTCAAGGTACTCCTATTGACTTCCTCAAATCTGCACTTCACTGAGATACTTCCTCTGAGACATCCGGACCTGACTGTCGGACCTTGCTGACTGCTCTGTTCTTGCTTACCGGATCATAACACTTCTTCAATCTGACTTCTGGTAGAGACTCATCATGTCTTGTGGATGTGTGGGATAACCTTTGTTTCCATCAATGACAACATACATGAGTCCATATAGTGTCTCTTGCCAACACCTTCAACTCAAGGAAGGTGGACAGATCTAAAATCTATAGAATACGAAGATGCTGCAATCATACCTAATTGCAATGATGTAGGTACTCAATCCAAACTCAATTTAGTGGTTCTAACCCTTCATGAAAGAAGGAACAAGATAGACTCAAGATATTGCCTCCAAATCCACCACAATCCTTGCTAAGAGTGTGTAGATCATTTTTCCAACAATAAATAAACCTGCGATAATTTATAAGTTAGCAACTATATCAAGATAGAGAATAGTTCTCTAGATTCTTTAAAGTGTTTTCAATGTCTTGTTTAAATATGAAGCTCAAGAAGGGAAAATATTTATATTTTAGAGGCCAATGGAGTGCATGATAAAAATGTCAAGATCAAGGTCACGTCATACAAGACAAAGCCGACACCATCAGAGGATTTAAAACTTAACAAGATACGGGAGGACACTAGCACCTGGACATTAGGGTCCTAGATAAATCACTCTAGTAATTTAGTATTGTTTTGGGATATCACCAAGATCTTAACACTACCCTATGTTCCAACATTTGATCAATGGTAATAGTTTAGTAAAGTTTAGGAAGCTTTAGGAGAGTTTACGAAAGTTTAGGAAAGTGGGGCAATTCTCTCAAGTGGAGGGTAAGGCCAAGGCTAGAAAGTGGTCCTAAAAGTGGACTCATGAAGCAAACACCAAGGAAGGTGCTAAATAGAATGTGAAATTATGCTTGCATCAATAGGGAATAAAATTTACGATGGTACATTTAGCTCATATGACATTGTGTGCATATGCAAGCTAAAGTATAGGAAATAAAACATGCATGTAAAGGATATCTAAAAGGATACTATAGAGGATGTAGAATGCTTCCAAGTGAGAGAATGGAGCACCCAGTCATGAACCTACAAAGCCACAGTGTTAGGGACTACATCCTGTAAATACACTTTGTTAGGGAAAGAAAAAACCATTGTGTAGACAAAAAAATGTATTAGTCTGGAAAAGCATCTAAGAGGAATGAGAGTGTGATCCAAAGTGAGACTCACAAGTAGATATATGCCCCCTATTCTTGCGTGCTTATATGGAGGTAGGAACAGGGTGATGCTTTCTCTACTACAAGTTTCTAGGGTTTTTATGAATATTCCTTAATTAGGCTCACTTGATAAAATAACACCAAGATGAAAGGTATATGATGAGAAAGAGGGAAGATCTATGATTCCAATGCAACAAATAGTACAAAAAGTGAAGTTTTCTAGACCAATTTGTGAAGGTTTGAATAGAATGGTAGGAAGTTATGGTGTTTTTCTATAAATATTCCTTAGATTTTCACTATTCACCATCTCATTTGTCTTTTACATTTTCAGAGATTTTGGAGGATCTCAAGTGATCACAAGAGTGATAATGCCACACATATGGCAATATCAATCTCCCAGGTTGGATGAGCTGAGGGATCTCATAGCGCAGGGCATATAGGCATGCTAGGTGAGCTCGAGATTTTGATTCATGCTTGAGATTTTTTTGTTTCTATGTCAATTTGAAGGGTAACGTGCCAAACTAGGCCTGAGGAGCACTAGTGTCCTCCTAGGGCACTAGATTCCTACCAGGGAGCTAGGGTCATCACAAGGCACTAGTGTCTAGTCAAGATGCTAGTGTGTTGTGAAATTTACTAGAATTCTGAAGTTTGAACTTTATTTGAAACTTATTTTGTGTGAGAATGATAGAATTTGGTTTGGTGTTGATTCACAGGTACCCCTATCAGTTACTTATAAACATTTCTACATGGTCATGCCAAGACACTTTTTGCTGCAAATGTTGATCACCTTAGAGATCTTGGATTGTGGTGGGTGTACATGATGCCCATTGTTAGATATTATGATATGATGTTGATGGTACTCATGGAGCTATGGGATGCATACACCTCTACCTTCCATCTTTTGATGGGAGAGATGATAGTCACATTGGAAGATGTGTACCAGATCCTACGGTTACCTTTGAGAGGCAAGACTGTGAATATTGATAATTATCAATTGGAGGAGAACATTCAAGCAATCTAGATGTACTATCTCAAACAAAATATGCCCTTGAGGACCATAGGGCAGATTCATATATCTTGGTTAGAGAAGAGTGTTGTAGTCACACCAGTTTTATGTTGCATCTTGATCATGCTATCATCACACTTGTGGTTACATAGGATGGATGTGACACTCACCTTCATGTAGGACATGTACATACTATTTGAGTGATGAAGGAGTAGAGGAGAGTATACACTTAGGGACAGAGTATTTTAGCTCACTTACACCATGATTTAGGTGTTATGTACATCATGAAGCACATCGCTCGATGACCTGCACACTTCTCTAGGTGTGGACATTTGAGCATATCACATGCATGAGGCCAATGGGGTTCCCAATAGAGTCTATTTGGACAATATCCATGAACACATGCTTATACACTGAAGAGGGAGTCGAGGCGTAGTGATTTATTGTATTGGAGAGTGAGATTTGATAGATTGGACCATGATGATATCGTGTCAAGACCGTATAGAGGTTGTAGAGCATGGGTGGATGAGATTCGACAGCTGGTGAAAATGCAACATAATCAGCTTCTAGCTATTTACTTTGATCACATCATTGTGCCTTTTTACTATGATCAAGTGATGAGGAAGTTTAGACATGTGTAAAGAGTTCATGTCACTCGACTGGCCTATGTATGCTTAGCTTGTAGTGTAGTGAGGCCTAGAGACAAGGCCTGGCCCACTGGTATTGATGTTGCATTGAGTGAGCTAGATGATGAGGGATAGCATGGAGTGTCCATTTCTAACATCGATGATGTGGATGTGAGCCTAGCATACTATTGGTATACATATTTGTCACCTAACTCTATTTTCTTACACCCACAAAGTGACAAATGTATCCACAGTTGAACCAATTATTATAATATCTAATAATAGGTTCTCTACTTGTTTAACAAGGTGGCAGCTACCTTCAAATATATATATATATATATATATATAGATCTGTGTGTGTGTGTATAAATATATATCCTTATTGCTTTTAACTAGAAAGCTAGAAAGGAAATGCTTTTAAGCAGAAAGATTTGAAAGGCAAACCATACTTCATCAATAATTAAAATTAAAGAAGTTCAAAGACTTCAAATTAACCACAATGCTGAAAAATGAATTATAAATCTATCACCACAAAATATCTATTCAAAGACAAACATCTAATAGCAATGAAGTAGAATAAAGCGTCCGGTATTCCAATATAGATAAAGAAGTCACTGGAACTATATTCAACAAAAGATGAACAACATTCAACCACCATAACACAAAGTTTATGCCTTCTCAAACTACACTGTATGATCTTTCTATCTTGAAATAACTAAAAAATAAAATTATAACAGATTTTCTAACTTTTTATGAGAAAAGCAAAGTTTGCCCAAAAAAAGAGAGAGCTTTACTATGCCCCCTTATCTATATTTGTAGAGTCCATATTGTAACTATCTTGTAGAGGAACAATTTCTTGAAGACAATCATTATAAAATAATAATGTTTTAAACATATGTTTTTGAGCCAAATATTAAGAAAAGCATGAAACAACAATAAACTAGTTTGCCACCCCAACGTCTTCTTTCGATCTTTGATGCTTTCTAGGACTTGATCTTCTGCTATCTTTTCTTGCATCTTTATCTTCAACTTATACTCTCGATACTTAGTTATAACGGTAGTGATGCCTTTGCTTCTTGGAGTGGTAGTGATATACAGTCTAGTTCTAAATTTAGCCAAAGTCTTGATTATCCCTACCATATTTTTTTGAATCATTTCATCTCTATTTCTAAAACCATTGACATAGCCTTGTATCAAGCCCATTTTACCCAGTGATTCTCCAGAAACAACCTCAGGATCAACGAGTTCATTATGAAGCATCTCCTTGACTTCTTTGTTGATTTCTTTAGGGTCCCATAGATTTTCACCAAATTCATCTAGAATACTCACTTATAGTGTCTGGAAATCCCTTCGAATACCAATCATTAAATCTAGATAATCCTATAAAGCCTTATTAATTTGTTCAATAAGATTATTATACATACTCAGCTTCTAGTTTAATGAGTCAGCCCAGGATGGGTCAATTTCATGAGGATCATTAGCCAAGTTTTCTTTCATGAGTGTTGTAGGATCTAAAGCCTTATGCAACCCCAAATCAATTAGGGTTTCTATTTTCCCCCCTATTCTTGACTCTACAAGACTTTGGAATCTTCAGCCTTATGTAACCCCAAATCAACTAGGGTTTTTGTTTTCCCCCCTATTCTTGACTCTACACTTTCCCCCTTAACTTTACTACCCCAAGGGTTCCCAAAAATAGTCATATATAGCACTTTTTGGCAGCCACCATCTTAATTTCGAAATTTGCATCTCCCTTCAAAAACAGGTCAACTTCACAGGGCCATAACTTTCGATCCAACAATTGGATTTTACATTATAATACCTTTTCGGAAAGCTCTCGAAAAGATGATGGTGTAGAAGCAATATCAAAAGGTAGACTGCTTGGGTTTCCCGCCAAATTTCGGGCCCATCCAGAGCCTCTAAGTGCCTCAAATTTGACCTTGAATATTTCAATAAGATTTTTTAGAATTTGAAATTTAAATATCTCACAAATGACAAATGATATTGAAGTGATTTATTCATGATTAGCTTCAATTCACCATTCTAGAGGTCTATGTAAGATTTTGTATCCAACCGTGCACAAATGCAAACTTACTAAAAATAGTAAACCTGCAAAATTTAGCCCTTATTGAAAAGAAACAACATTTTTTTTAGGTTGATGCAAGATTGCTCTTACACCTTGGATGCTCCTGCATCACATACTCAGCTTCCGGCCTAATGAGTCAGCCCAGGATAAATCAATTTCATGAGGATCATTAGCCAAGTTTTCTTTCATGAGTGTTGTAGGATCTAAAGCTATCAACTCAGAAACATCCTTTGAAAGCACATAGGTACTCCCTTTCTCTTATCTTACTTGATGGAGTTCACTAACTAATTCTTTTCTTTTGTTATGCACCCGGGAATAAATTTGTATCATTTTGGTTAAGAAAAACAAAATATCACAAGATAATTTTTCAATCCACTCAGTAATAGCCTTGGCAAAATTTTGATTTTTTTTATTTGCTGGACAATACTTACATCAATTCCAATGACCTCTGAGTTGGATGCTTCTTGAGGTGTAGGAGTTACTATGGACTAGATAAATTTGCTCAAAGACAAAATCTGAGACTAGAGCTTTATATTCTCTTTTCTTTCTTCCTTAGCTCTTTTAATTAAGGCATTCACAGAAAAATTTGCATGATATGAATCCCCCTCAAGGGTAGAAGGGCCCAAGTCAATGTGATGTATTTAATAATCCGCTTCAGTTATATCATTTTCATTCAATTCCTTTATCGGGTCAACAATCTCCAACACCTGGTGACCAGAAGTACCATCATTTACCATTCTAGACATTCTTCTAGCTTTCTTAGGCTTCAAAGTACTTTGCAAGAGCATGGAAATTGTGTCTACTTCTTTTGTTACGATGGGCACATTTTTCCTCTTTTTCTCTACTACCTTTTTTAGCCAACGTGGAGAGGAAGTAACTACTCTGGTATCCACATTGCTAGACATAGACTTATTTTGGTTTTCAACTGAAACTGGAGTAGGAACTTCCTCATTAGCAAGGGAAGATGGAATTTCAAAGAAGTTGGAAAAGAACCTTCATTAACAATTTGCTCAAAGACAGAATCAAGATTCACAGCTATTGCTTTAGCTTGAACATTTTTCTTTCCTACTGTAAATAAAGGGAGACTATCTGACTCACAGGCTGACTTCAATTTGAGAGCATCATCAGGCCTCTAACCATCACCTCTTGATTGTGAACTTGAAATAGATTGTGATGCCTCATGTCTTCTTGAAGAACTTTGAGCAGCAGAACCTTACACGGTCTTTTGTCTAGTGGCTCTTGAACTTCTTTTCTCATGAGGTGAACCAGCATGTCCATGCCATCTCCCGACTAGCCAATCCTCTATTCTTTTAATCACTGAAGTGGAATGAACTCTTAGAGCCACAACCTTCTTCTTAGACCAACTAATTTGGGGAAGGCGTTTTGAAAGCAAGGTTTGGTAGTCCACATCAATTACTTTAGAATCTTCCTCAGCCTTTTCTGGAATATAAATGGATAAACTAAAATCCTAAATTTAACTTAGAGTAAGTCTTATGTAGTTCCTTCTCTAAACTTCACGATCATCCATACAATCTTACCAGAAGTCTTCCAAGCTAGAGTGATGCTCATATGAGCTAGAGCCATGGAAGTTCTGCTTCACATAATTCTTGCTATCAAAGTTTAGTCTCAATAATAAAGAGTGAAAGTTAAATTCCCCCAATGCATGCTCGGCTCCCTTAGCAACATCCCTAGTTTTACAAGAATAAGTAGACAGAGACAATTGAAAGGTATATCCCCTTTTTCTCATATTCTGATATTTAATATTCACAATATCTATTTGCATGCAAACCTCCAAGAAGATAATGTAATCACTAGGATACCGGGGAAACTTGGTTGGAGCCAACTCATAACCTCCCAATCTCAGGTTGGTCAATCTATCAAACTAGATATAAAAACTTCCAAATTGTATAATCAGATAAGCAGCATCAAGAGAAATCCTTAGTTTAGGATTACCATTGAATATTTTTACCAAAAATATCAAAAAGGCATCATTAACCCGACAGTAATCCTTCATTCCAACATCCTTTGTGAACTAAGGAAAATAGGTATACATATGTGTATCTGGGGTTAAAGACCCATGTGGCCTCAACCTAGCCCAAACAACCTCTTGACTAGCTAGAATGTATACCAAATATGAACAAATGTGGAGTGCAGAAGTCTCATGAAATCTAATCAATTGTTCATTTAGGTGATAACTTATCATTTCTACCCAATTAAAAAACTGGCCCTCACTACATATTATCAAGATGAAATGACACATCTAAAATTCAAAAGAGCTTGCATTTTCACTACCAACCACCTGATGCAGTAGGGTAACAATGTCTAAAATTTCATCTTTAAAGTGGGCTATTTTAAGCGTAGAGCGTAGTTGTGACTTACCTCGTTTCTCTGATTTCAGCCAATTTTGTGTAATGGAATTTTTACACCAGTCCTCATTTTCTTTGAAGAACTCCATGCTAAGAGCTACAGACATATTATATTAAATGTCATTTATTAAAATCATAGAAATGATTATGTTATTATCGATTTAATATTTGTATTATGAGATTTGATTTATTAGTTGAATTAATTGGATAATGATGCACTGATGACATATTGTTTGATGACAAGTGAAATAGGATTACAATTTATCAGATGATTCTCGAAGAAAAGAGAGAGAGTATCTTTCTAGGAGAGAGATATAGACCTAGGGTTACGAGTGATTTATTTGCCAAACTAAGTTATAAGTGTTTAACAAAAATGTGAACCAAGGTGTCGTAAGAGGTAAGCTTGTCTTGTTAGTTTACTTCTGAACCTAATCGACAGGTAGTCGATATTATTTTCAAATCTTTCTAAGTCGTATTAAGTCGTCTTAGTTGTTAATAACGTTAACGATGTCATCTAGGCTTGATTTATAACTATTTACATTTAACGTAAATATTACGACATTATTGTCCCAAAAAAATTGTCTTATTACTATTATTAAAATATTTCACGTGTTATAAACGATTCTTAAACGTTAAGATGTTTTCATCAAAGTTAGTAATATGTGATTATTATCGACAGATTATGATGGGGAGACAAGCTCAACCCAATAATGATATCCGTATCCCATGGTTTATTAATATCGTATTATTAAATAAACTATATCTATCTAATGTAATAGGCGAAGATAGGAGGATTATTAACAATGTAATCAATATAATTATTATTGATGTAATCAATATAGACATACCTTTGCATTGTAAGAGGATAATACCTCTTAACGAGTCAACAACATTGACAGAGTCATAAGATATAATATAGTAGTCTTTATAATAGTAAGTAGTGGATCGAACC
Organism: Cunninghamia lanceolata; assembly: GCA_027924645.1. NCBI lineage: Eukaryota > Viridiplantae > Streptophyta > Pinopsida > Cupressales > Cupressaceae > Cunninghamia > Cunninghamia lanceolata. The sequence continues at coordinate 3,977,504 of BSBN01000665.1, forward strand.
ACATGTTATGATCATTAAAAGATTAGTTTTATATTTCTTAGAGTGTCAGCATCATCCTTATGGGGATGACTATGTTTTCAAACTTCCCGGCTGATTAAACCAATTGGTGGCCTTCTACAATTGACATGTGGTCTTTTTCTTAAAATTCAAATTTAGTTTAAGACTGAATCATTAAGGACAGTTAAGAGGTCATTAATTTGCAACCAAATTATTGTTAAGTAGTAAGTGAACGCAACTCTCAAGGAGTCGTGCCTTGGAGATATATTGGGTAACGACTCAGTGGAGCAAAAAGTCTAGAGAGATGGGAAGTTAAAAATCTTGAGATACGAGAATATAGAAAAGGGAGGATCAAACGTATGCAGAAAAGCTTAGAGAGGGAATATGTAGTCTGTTGGTGTCGACTCTGTGTCTAGTTTGCATAGCTTAGCCAACTGACGTTCATCCTTTGTCAGGTATTTCTTAGTTCATACAAACCATGTGATAATTGAATAGATCTTTTAGTTTGATCATTGCTATATCGTGGGTGATTATAATAGTTTTCCAGTAAGATTAAACCTTCTGTATTTGTGGAGTAATAGTCAAAAACTATAATGTATCAGTAATAGAAAAATGCAGTTAACATTCTAAGTAAATAATGTTGATCTATCTCCGTGATCGATGAGGACAATGAATGCAAATTTTTGGTTGATTCTTGGTAAATCAAGTGAGTAGTATGTTACAGTATGCTCCATTGACTATTTTCTATTTTGTTTATGGATCAATAATCATATTTATGCATTGAATAGAGGATAAGAGACCTTCTTAGTAAGAGACTATCATAACTATTATTAGTTTAGAAAACAATTCTCTAATCAAGTAAGTTGGTATCAAATCATTGGAATGATTGTGAGTCATCCAAACGTTAGGCTCTTGAATGAATGAACTTTGTTTTCATATTCTCAACTTGAACCATATAGTATTGAAGTTATATCGATTGTATTGTATAGACTATATATATGCATCGAGTAATGTTATCTACCAAGAGAACTAGAATCATATGAATTACTAGTAACTTAGAGTTACTAATGAAAATGGAACAAGTTTATTATGAGAATCCCATTTAAAGACTATTTATTGTTGTTATTCATGAAAAGATCCAACACAATGAAATAGGCTAAGTATTCTAGAGAATGACCTTGTAAGGATATTTATACTTAGGGAATGTATTGTTTATAAACATTATCAACATTATTCTACGTTCCTTTGTATAGGAGACATTATCTATTTAAGAACTAGAGTATTCTTAACCTTGGTTAAATCAAGGGTTATTTGTGAATTTAGAACTCCTAGGAATAAGATAAGATTATATCATATTAACAAGGGGTATTAAGGTACCCTAGAGTCGATTACCAACCAATGGAATGGTTATGTTATATAGACTTGTTTTAGTCAAAAGGTATGATTATCACGACTCATAGATGAAACTAATTAATGATTAAGTTAAGTAAGAGTTTAAAATGCGAGATTAAGATAGTATCCAAGTCAAGTAGTGGTGGGTGAACATAACGACTATGTTCATTATGAACGCCATTAATATTAAAACTTTGGCCAAAGTAATGTATTTGTTTTCTAAATGCATTGTCGGTTCACTATATTCGAATTGCTCATCCTATCAGAAATCATACTTAGCTAGAGGGTATCTAGGGATGTATGGTTGATAGAGTTGAGTAAAATACAACACTATGTACTCGAGAAAGGCAAATTACCACTAGTCACCTAAGGTCTATATTCCTTGTGAAGAGTAGGGCCACTTCCTATGTGGAAGATGTGTGGAAGACCATTGGTCTGTGGTTGGAGGTAAATCACTAGAAAGATACTCTCTCACCAAGCAGGAAACATGCCAGGACTTGTGATAAAGATATCAGATATTCAGATGTAGTATTTATTCCAAATTTGTATATGTAATGGTTTTACATTTGTAAACATTGTAAATGAAAAGACAATATGGGTATATTGTAATTTGCTAAAAGAAATCTTGTAATTGTAGTTACTTGATTATTTGTTGAATAAAAAGAAAAATTTTCTCTATCTCATTTTTACTTTATTAAATTACTTTATGGTAAATCTTATAGTTTTACTATGTTAAACGAACATGGATGTTACATATGGTATCAGAGCTACCAAGTTTAGCACTAGGGCTTATGAGACCCCTATGCTTGCATGTAGTCAACATTATATGGATAGCTAATGTTTAAAAATTTCTGTGCCAAGATGGTACATTTTAAGAAGACAATAAGAAAGTTTGTTAATTCGAGTCAACGTTTCCTTAAAGAAAAAAGAGAACGTGAGGCTATTATAAAAACCTTTGATGGAACCAATGATGAGAGTGACATTTGGTTAAGTGATACGGAAACTCTAGTGACTACCTTAACTTGAATCAAGTGAGTGAGAAAGGAGTACTTGGAAAGGGTCAAAGATGAGGAAATAACTATGGTTAGGTGAGATCCCTGCATACCCTCAACTATTGAGATCATAGAAGTTAGGTCCAATAGTGAGTCAAAGGGTTATATACCCCATGATTATGTATCTAAAAATGAGTTTGAAGGATACACTCCTCTTGACCATGACTTTTGAAGTCATTTCTTGTATAAAAGAAGAAAACTCTTTACTTTTGAAATGAAATAAATAAAAAAAGAGTTGTTTTTGTGCCAAACTATTGTTTAAATTGAGTATTATGATTAGATTTAATGGGTTACATTATAATCTAGAAGTAATGGACAACTCAATATTCTCAGGTGTGAGAAATCAATAAACATGGTGTGAACAAGAACTAACCAAGGAGAAAGTGAAGAGGAAAACCACCCACCAAATAATAAGCTGGACCAAATCATAACCATGCTTGAGGAAGCCAAGAAAAGATTGGGTGATTTGGAGAAGAAAGTGGATGACAAAGGGAATATTGAGGGAGGAGGTGAAAATTCTCATGGTGAAAGTAGAGAAAATCATGAAGATGAAAATAAGAGTACCAAACCTCATAAAGAGGGAAGGGATAGATTGACCTTGGAGCTCTTGAAGGATATGAAGAAGGTTGTTCCACCAAAATTTGATGGAATAGAAACTGGAGATGCTACAAAAGCTTGGTTAATAGAGATGGAAAAATACTTCAAGATAAGGAATTACTCAGAGGTGACCAAGGCAGTATGGGAACATTCCAACTGGCAGGAGAAGCATCCACTTAGTGGATGAATAAAAAGATGGAATTGAATTTAAGCTCTCTAAGGGTAACTTGGGATGAGTTTGTGGGGCTCTTTCACAAGAGGTGGTTACCACAACTCTATTTTGATCAGAAACTGATTGATTTTCAGAATCTTTGATAAGGAGATATGACATTGGTGGAATATGGGGAAAAATTCACTCGACTCCTAAAATATGTTCCACAGTATCAAAAGGATGAGAGATATAGGATCAAAAAATTTATCATGGGATTAAATGCTTAAATTGGTGGTGAAGTGGATGTACATGGTCCCACAACAATTGATCGATGTACGAGAAGGTGATTAAGCAAGAGCAAAATCTGAAATCCATCTCGGCTTATTGTGATAGAGGCCATAAGAGGTTTAATGGAACTCCTAACAATCAACCCTACAAGAATCAAAGTGGTCAACAAAGAGGTACTGCACTACCTACTCAATAAGAAGTATTCTAGCAAAGGATTCATGCATCTCTCGACAATCATCAAGCCAAGTATCAAATCACACCCATTGAGATGACAGGTACTTTGTCTGGAGTCCCTATATCTATTTTGATTGATACATGAGACATAGAAAATTTTGTTTCTCCTAGAATTTTGAATAAAGTTTCTAGAAAAGATGGTTACATATCCAAACCTTGGTTAGTAGAATATGCTAACTAATCTAAGTCTCTGGTAGAGCAATGTTTTCTAAAGCCAAAGTTAACCTTGCTAGTTTCTCAACTGAAGTAAATCTATATGTAGCCCCCTTAGATTCCTATGATGTGATCCTAAGAATGAATTGGTTATGGAAACATAGAGCTAAGGTTGACTATTTTTCAAAAATAGTTGAATGCTTAGATGATTTGGGGAATCTGACCCAATTCCAAGAGATTCAAAGAGAAGTTAAAATTAGAACTATCTCTACTAAGCAATTAAAAAGGGCTAGAAGGAAAGGTTGTCAGTTGTTTGCAGTCAAAATGGAACAAGTGGAGGAAGGGGTAGAAAACCCTAGTTTATCTTTTGGGGAAAAGTATCCTTTTCTTCAGGAATTTTAGGATGCATTTCTAGAAGAACTTCCAAGATTGCCTCCCAAGAGGGTTTTTGATTTTTCTATTGATATTAAACTAGGATCTGAGACTATATAAAAAGCACCCTATCATATGATGACAACTGAGTTAATGGAATTGAAAGCACAATTACAAGAATTGTTGGCAAAAGGTTTAATCAGACCCAGTGTTTCACCTTGGGGTGCTCTGGTTATTTTTGTTAAAAAGAAGCATGGAACCCTTCATTTGTGTATAGATTATCATATGCTTAATAAAGCAACGGTAAAGAAAAAATATCCTTTGCCACGTATTGATGATCCTTTTTATCAGATGTGTGAAGCTATTGTGTTTTCAAAGATTGATTTATGATCAGGATATCATCAGTTCAGACTGAAGGATGAAGATATTCATAAGACAGCTTTTAGAACCAGATATGGACACTATGAGTTCATAGTGTTTCCATTTGGTTTGACAAATACACCTACTGCATTCATGAATCTCATGAATAGTATATTCGAAGATTGTTTGGATAAGTTTGTTTTAGTCTTTCTGGATGATATACTCATTTATTCTAAAAATGTGGAAGAACATCATCGGCACCTACAAATAGTTCTGCAGAGGTAAAGAGAACATAAGTTATATGGGAAACTATCTAAGTACACATTATTTCACAAGGATATTCAATACCTAAGTCATATTATATCAGCTAATGTAATATTTGTTGATCCTACAAAAGTCACAGCTATTCTGGATTGGCCTGTACCAACAAATGTACATGAGGTACATAGTTTCATGGGCCTGGCAGGCTATTATAGAAAGTTTGTTCTAAATTTCTCCAGTATTTCTAGTCCAATTACTTCCCTGCAGAGGAAAGGAAAGAGATATGAATGGATAGACAAATGTCAGGAAGCATTTGATCTCTTAAAGGAAAAGTCAACTTCAGCTCCAATCTTGAAAGTTCTTGACCCTGAAGGACAGTTTGAGGTAATTACAGATGCCTCGGGAGAAGGATTAGGAGAAGTACTTGTGCAAGATGGAAGAGTTATTGCATATGAGTCAAGGAAATTGAAATCTTATGAGAAAAAATATGTGCTGCATGATCTAGAATTGGCAGCAGTAATTCATGCCTTACAGATGTGGAGATATTATCTATTGGGAAACACTTTTGTACTTAAATCAGATCATCAAAGTCTTAAGTATATTTTCTCACAACCGCATTTCAATGCTCCACAAAGGAGATGGTTGGAATTGATATCTGACTATGACTTTGAGATAAACTACATCAAAGGAAAAGAGAATAGAGTAGCTGATGCTTTGAGTCATACAAGACATATAGCTTCGATTATTTCTATTCACGACAATTTCAAGGATTTGGTATTGCAAAATTTGTCTGGTGATGAGTTTTATGAGTAGGTTAAGAAGGCTCTGAAAGATAATCCTAAAGATCCAAGGTATGATGGTTATCAATTTGAGTCAGTCAGACTATTGAGGTATAAAGATAGAATTTATGTTCTTGATTTAGTTGGATTGAGGGATTTAGTATGGAAAGAAGTTCATACTACACCATATTAAGGACATCGAGGAGTGACCAAACTTCTAGAGGATGTTAAACCTCTTTATTTCTGGAAAGGAATGAAGAATGATGCTGCAAGATTTGTAGCAAGCTGTTTAGAGTGTCAAAGGGTAAAAGCAGAGCATCATCACCCCACATGATTGTTATATCCACATGATGTACCAGAGTGGAAATGGTAAGTTATTATCTTGGATTTTGTTCAAGGTCTTCCTATGTCAAGGAATAGACATGATGTCATTTTAGTGGTGGTTGATAAGCTCACAAAGGTAGCACATTTCATACTAGGGAATTTGACTGATGGAGCACCTGTGTTAGCTCATAAATTTGTGCAAGAGGTGTTTAGATTGCATGGCATCCCTAAAATGAGTATCTCAGATAGAGATGCACATGTAACATCAAGGTTTTGGCAAACTTTGTTTTCTGTGCTTGGGACTAAACTCAATGTGAGTATAGCTTACCATCCTAAAACCGATGGGCAAATTGAGAGGGTTAACCAAGTCTTGGAAGATTTATTGCGAATGTATTGCATGGATCAGCAATATAAGTGGGAAGAATACTTACCACTTGTAGAATTTCCTAACAACAATTCCTATCATTCTTCTATTAAGATGGCGCCATTTGAAGCATTATATGGAAGAAGATGTCAAACTCCTATAAGCTAGGATAAGCTAGAGGATACGATTAGCATCAGGCTAGAAATGCTACCTAAAGTGGAAGAGAAAGTTAAGCTGATCAGAAAAATATTGGTAGAAGCCAATGATAGGTAAAAGAGCTATGTGGATGCAAAACATGTTCCAAGGCAATTTTCCGTTGGAGAAAAAGTTCTTTTGAGGGTTAAACCTCAGAAAAGTTCTAGTAAGTTTGGGAAATCTTCTAAGCAAGCCCCTCGTTATGTGGGACCCTTTGAAGTGCTTGAGGTAGTCAATCCGGTTCCCTACAAAATTGCTCTACCACCAGCGTTATCTAAAATGTACAATGTTTTTCATGTGTCTTATTTGAAGAAATATATTGCAGCTAATAATCATATTTTGACTTGGAATTCTTTACAGATGCAAGACCCAAAGGTGGTCATGATCGAACCACTCAAGGAGTTAGAAACGCGCAATCTCCGCTTGCATAATAGAGAGGTCTTGCAATGTAAGGTCCAATGGGACCAATATGCAGAGGAAAATGCTACATGAGAGGATTACCATAAATTCTATCAAAAGTTTCCTCATTTATTTAATAATGTTACTAGTTGAAAACAATGAACTTGCTCTTTAGTTACTTTATATCATCGAGGATGATGAATCTTTAGGGGAAAGATATGTTACATCCCCAATTTTTGTCTTCCTATACTTTTACTTTTTATTTGGACATAAGTAAATTTATTATGATGTTTAGATTGATGACAAGGAAAAATATGAATTATATTAAATGCAATTTATTGAAATCATAGAAATGATTATGTTATTATCAATTTAATATTTGTATTATGATATTTGATTTATTAGTTGAATTAATTAGATAATGATGCACTGATCACATATTATATGATGACAAGTGAAATAGGATTATAGGTTATTAGATGACTCTCAGAGAAAAGAGACAGAGTATCTTTCCAGGAGAGAGATATAGACCTCAAGTTATGAGTGATTTATTTGCCAAACGGAGTTATAAGTGTTTAACGAAAATGTGAACCAAGGTGTCGTAAGAGGTAAGCTTGTCTTGTCAATTTACTTCTGAACCTAATTGACATGTAGTCAATATTGTTTTCAAATCTTTCTAAGTCATATTAAGTCATCTTAGTCATTAATAATGTTAATGACATTGTCTAAGTTTGATTTATAACTATTTAAGTTTAACATAAATATTATGACATTCTTGTCATAAAATGATTGTCTTATTACTATTATTAAAATATTTGACGTATTATAAATGATTCTTAAACATTAAGATGTTTTCATCAAAGCTATTAATATGTGATTATTATCGATGGATTATGACGGGGAGACAAGCTCAACCCAATCACGATATCCGTATCCCATGGTTTATTAATATCGTATTATTGAATAAACTATATCTATCTAATGTAATAGGAAAAGATAGGAGGATTATTAGTGATGTAATCAATATAATTATGCCTTTGCATTGTAAGAGGATAATACCTCTTAATGAGTCGACAACATTGAGGGAGTCGTAAGCTATAATATAGTAGAGTCCTTATAATAGTAAGTAGTGGATCGAACCACATGTAATAGTGGATCCAACCACATGTTATGATCATTAAAAGATCAATTTTATATTTCTTAGAGTGTCAGCATCATCCTTATGGGGATGACTATGTTTTCAAACTGTCCAACTGATTAAACCAATTGGCAGCCTTCGACAATTGACATGTGGTCTTTTTCTTAAAATTCAAATTCAGTTTAAGATTGAGTCACTAAGGACAGTTAAGAGGTCATTAAGTTGCAACCAAATTACTGTTAAGTGGTGAATGAAGGCAACTCTCAAGGAGTCATGCCTGGGAGATATACTGGGTAATGACTTAGCTGAGCAGAGAGTTTAGAGAGATGGGAAGTCAAAAATCTTGAGATAAGAGAATATAGAAAACAGAGGATCAAATTTATGCAAAAAAGCCTAGAGAGGGAATACATAGTTTGTTGGTGTTGACTTTGTGTCTAGTTTGCATATCTTAGCCAGCTGAAGTTTGTCCTTTGTCAGGGATTTCTCAGTTCATACAAACCATGTGATAATTGAATAGATCTTTTAGTTTGATAATTGCTATATCATGGGTGATTATAATAGTTTTCCTGTAAGGTTAAACCTTCTATAGTTGTGGAGTAACAGTCAAAAACTATAATGTATGAACAATAGGAAAATGCAGTTAACATTCTAAGTAAACAATGTTGATCTATCTCCATGATCGATGAGGACAATGAATGCAAATCGTTTGGTTGATTATTGGTAAATCAAGTGAGTAGTATGTTACAGTACGCTACATTGACCATTTGCTATTTTATTTATGGATCAATAATCATATTTATGCATTGAATAGAGGATAAGAGACCTTCTTAGTAGGAGACTGTCATAACTGTTATTAGTTTAGAAAATAGTTCTCTAATCAAGTTTGTATCAAATCATTGGAATGATTATGAGTTATCCAAATGTTAGGCTCTTGAATGAATGAACTTTGTTTTCATATTCTCAACTTGAACCGTATAGTATTGAAGTTATATCGATTGTATTGTATATATATATATATATATATATATCGAGTAATGTTATCTACCAAGAGAACTAGAATCATATGAGTTAAATTAGTAAAATTATATATATATATATATATATATATATATATATATATATATATATATATATATATATATATATATATATATATATATATATATATATATATATATCGAGTAATGTTATCTACCAAGAGAACTAGAATCATATGAGTTAAATTAGTAAAATTTTGTGTCATATCTAAAGATAGTAACTTAGAGTTACTAAGGAAAATGGAATAAGGTTATTATGAGAATCTCATTTAAAGATTATTTGTCATTGTTATTATGAAGAGATCCAACACAATGAAATAGGCTAAGTATTCTAGAGAATGACCTTGTAAGGATATTTATACTCAGAGTATGTATTGTTTATAAACATTATCAAAGTTATTCTATGCTACTTTGTATAGGAGACATTATCTATTTAAGAACTAGAGTATTCTTAACCTTGGTTAAATCAAGGGCTATTTGTGAATCTAGAACTCCTAGGAATAAGATAAGGTTATATCATATTAACAAGGGGTATTAAGGTACCCTAGAGTTGATTACCAACCAATGAAATGGTTATGTTATATAGAATTGTTTTAGTCAAAAGGTATGATTATCATTACTCATGAATTAAACTAATTCATGATTAAGTTAAGTAAGATTTTAGACTGTGAGAATAGGATAGTATCCAAGTAGAGTAGGGGTGGGTGAACACAATAAATACATTCATTATGAAGTCATTAATATTAAAAATTTGGCCAAAGTAATGCATTTATTTCTGCATGCATTTTCGGTTCACTGTATTCAGATTGCTCATCCTATCAGAAATCATGCTTAGCTAGAGGGTATCTAGGGATGTATGGTTGATAGAGTTGAGTAGAACACAACACTATGTACTTAGGAAAGGCAAATTACCACTGGTCACCTAAGGTCTATATGCCTCGTGAAGGGTAGGGCCACTTCCTATGTGGAAGATGTGTGGGAGACCGCTGGTCTGTAGTTGGAGGTAAATCACTGGAAAGATGCTCTCTCTCCAAGCAAGAAATATGCTAGGAGTTGTGATAAAATGTTAGATATTCAGATACAGTATTTATTCCAAATTTGTATATGTAATGGTTTTACATTTGTAAACATTGTAAATGAAAAGACAAGATGGGTATTTTTGTGAATTCAAGTATGCACCCTTGTTAAGCTTTGCAAAAACTTAACTACTTACTGAAACATGGAGTCATTCTCGGATGTGGGTTTCCTTTCATGAGAACAAATCTCCATAGTGAGTTGGTTCTCTTATAACTTCTAAACTACTGACTTGAGGGGGAAAAGGGATAGAAGGATGTAACTAAAATGCAAACTAATTCTAGAATCTAAACTAGATGAAGCTCTATCAATCACAAGCATATCCTTTGGCATTAATCTTCACAACTTCACTGATAGTTACTCCTTAAGTAATTTGCAACAAGGTTTGCTATTAAACAAAAACTACAACCAGGAAGAAACTGAACTTTTACAGATAGAGACAAAATAAAGGACTGAGATAGTCACAATATGACATCAAACCAAGACTACAAAATGTATGTGAAACATAAAGGTTTTCTATTACAACTGAAAGGAATACAATGCATAAAAAATGAAAAATGTGAGCCAACTGCTGTATACAACTCTCAACAGAGAAGAAACTGATGCTAAGTGATTGAGGAAAAACTAAACTTTCCTCCTATAAATGACTCCAAATGATCTCCCATGAAGAAAGCTGAAAAAGCTCCTAAAAATAGATTTGCAACATTTTTGGGCTTCAAAAAAAGCTGCTAAAAAAAGCCTCAAACTACCCCCAAACTGTAAAATAAAACTACCAACTTGATACTCTAGGTGGTCCCCACCAAAACTGCATCTAAATGTGTCCAATCTGCCTCATGAAAGCAAACATTTTGTGCTATTATGCTCAATTTCACCCAAGGAAATCCAAATGCTTTAAGTGCCTAAAAATAGTTAAACTTTAAAAGCAACTTATAACTGCATTGCTTTAAAGTTAACTTTACATGACTTGGCAGTTTTGTATAAAATGAATATCCTCTCGATATGATTTTTTGCAAAAAGTAAAATGATATCTGGTTTATAATTCACCAAGATATTTACAAGATATCATCAATGATTTTCTATAAAAATCATAAAAATATGAAAATATTATATATATTTTGCAAAATAAAATAAGCCTAAATAGGCTATCCTCCATCTGATCTTGTGGCAAAAATAGTCAAGGTAAGGCTAGGTGGCATGTATGGAAAATTTCATCTCTACCTCCAAGGAATAAAATACATGGCATATCATAAGGGGTCCTAAGAATATTTTGAGATATTTGATGCAACTTGAGGGAACCATGGGCTCGACCTCTTACCAAGTCATCATCCCAGGCAGAATGTTTAAACAATGGGTGGCCCCCCTGTGGACATTAACTTGGCAAATGAAAGAAATTAAAGTGACAAAATGTCACTTGATGTAGGGCATTGAAACCCTAAAACAAAACATATTTCACCTCATTTACCAGGCTCATTTGCAACTTCACAACTTTTGAGTATTGGCTCTTTGTGTATAGCTGACCTACTAGGGTTTGGAGGTTGAAACCTTCTGTCTCTCGGTGCTTCTATGCAACTTTTAAATGAGCTCCATACCAAAAATGAGGGTAACTTCTCCTGTCCATATATTTAGTTCCTTTCATCCTTGATTTTCCTTTAAGTTATGAGATGAAAATGACTTCCAAAGCCATGACCTGTGTAAATTTTTGATAAATATTGCTTGCATCTTCTCTGTTTGTGACCATTCTTCATTATACTGGCTGCCACGTGGATATCTGGAGGGCTTCCAATTTGGGACTTCAAATGCATCTCAGTAACCTGGGTAAGTTTCCTTTCCATAACTATGCTTTGTGATTTGAGCTCTCCAATTTACCAACTATGGCTATGTAATTTGAGGGTTTTCTCTATTATGAAGCTTGCATCTATATTTCCTTCCATTTCCTCTAGCATTTTCTTGATTGTATGACATTCTATGATATCTGTATATTTGCATATTATATATTTGAAATCCTTGGTTTTCCTTCTGTATCTATGTTTTCTAACTGCAACCTTAAAAGGCATCTTCTACTCTATCGACATCTTGGTCAAATATCTCTAGGTATTCTTTAAAGATGAAACGGGCTGAAAGTCCTCCTCTTTCCATATTTGCCTCTTTTCTCAAAACCTTATAGGTTTAAACTTTATAAAACACAGAGTCTATACTTATCACAAACCGTGGCTAACTATATAATATTTATTTGAGACTCCACAGGGCAAACTTAGTATTGTTTCTTACTTGATATAGTCAGCGGCTTTGGAACCCATTTGCTCTTATTTTGAGTGTCTTCCTAAAAACCCATATACTCAAAGATTTCCACTTCTCTTATGGTTTTTCTTGCATAGATAGGGTTTTGAAAAGATGAAGAGCCATCTCAAATTCCTGAAATAAGAAATGTATGATTATAATTGTTCTGATTTGTAACCTTCGTGGCTCTAAAACTCTATTTTATTGGTAGTAAAAATGATTATTTTCTATTATCATTTTCATGGATTGGTACTGTGTACTCTCTTGAGGCTATATGCCCTTGTTATCATACATTCACTTGGAAGGTTATATAGCTCCTCCAATATCTCATTGAATGGTTCCTACATATTCATATAGTTTTTGGTGATGCTCTAATGATCATTTACAAGATCAAAATACAAATGTCTCTTTGATGTTAAGGATCCATTATTTGATTGTGATAAAAAGGGTGACAAATGGAAGGTATGATATTGTATTTTTTTTAAGTTTAAACACTCTATATACTTGACTTGAACATATTGTTCCATTTTTAGTTTGTAAGAGCTTCTTACTCTTGATAGGTTCCTGAAACTTTCACTCAGCTTGTATCACCTATAAAGAACATTTGATCTTTGAAACCATGTTTCAAGATGCTAGTTTAATTTCTATAGCTTATGATCCTTTGCATCTATGACAGTCATCTTATCCACTTTTTGCTTAATGAGCTCCTATACCATCATGGTGCCATCCAGATATTGCTAACTCAAATGCAAGCCATTCTAAGACATTGTTCATTTTGCTGGTCCAAAAATCTTGTTCAGTGCTTTTCTCAAATACATGCATGCACTCAGCTTGTCCAACCTATTTTATTTCTCTTTGATACATGATTGCTATTACAATACTTCTTGTGTTGACAGCATACAGAAACTTATACTAGAGTGTCTTTATAACAACATTTGATCTTATAATCTGATATGTTCTTGTTCAAACTTTAATAGATATGAACTATGCCTATAGGATTTGATAAAACAATTTGATCACTGTATACCATATACACAAGATATATAATTTCTTGCCTCTTCTTGATCCTTTGATACATGGGAAACATATGATACTCAACCTCATATATTTAATCAAAGGCATTATGAATATGCTGGTCTCTTTGTATCTCCTGTACTTCTTTGAAACATGGTAAAAGCATAAAGGGGCATATACTAATTTGGCTGTCTTATATCCTTCTGCTATCGATATACAATACTATCCTATGTCTTTCATAGATATGCATTGACTGTAACATGTGATAACACTGTTCTGATGTTCAACTTATTAGTAACAAAATGTGAAGCATAATTGGATATATTTCATCATTTAAGTGATAACTTATGTCATTGAATTCTAAATCTGATTCTATCACTCCATTTAAATGAGAAAGTATGAAGCTTGGTACTCACCTATCTTTGCAATTTGCTTATTGATTTATAATGAACATTCCAATTGGACTACTGATCATGAATGACTAAGTAGCCTTTAGATAATTCATACATGTCAACACTTACTCCTTCATCAGTCTAATGATTACAAATGTATTGTGTACTCTTGATTACTATCATGTTTGAGAATGTTATTCCATGGTAGTTCAAGTAGTATATAGGCTGTCATATGCATTGAAACTTGTCTCCTATCTATTCATGTCATGCTCTTGGTTGCATTTCATATTCTTAAGTGAAATCGTAGTCATGTCTTGAAATGGGACTGATGCATATGATCATCTTGTTACTCTTTCAACTTGTATTATGAAAGTTATCAATGATTATCTTCTTCTATTCATCCCTTTTAAGAAAAGGGACAGCAGCATGCTAGACTCAACCCTTGTGGGAGCCCATTTGACACCACATGTTGAATGTCTCCAATCAGCTTCACAATTTGTCCTATACCTGTACATGATACAAATAGATTAGAATAAAACAATTGTGTTCTTATGTTTGCTTCTCTTCAGCTCCTTCTACACATGAATGCTCTTATTTGATCAAAACATTACAACTAAAATATTATGTCTCTCTTAATTGATGAAGGATTTTCATAACCGAAGCTTCTAATGGGACTTTCCTACAATTTTTTTAGGTACATGTCTATTGGCAAGAGACACTATGTGGATTCATGAATGTTGTCATTGATGGCAACAAAGTTCATCCCACCCATCCGCAAGACATGGTATGTCTATACCGGAAGTTAGATTGAAGAGTATTTTGGTCCAGTGGGCAAGAACAAAGCATGCAGCAAGGTTCGACAATCAGGTCCAAATCTCTCAGAGGAAGTATCTCAGCAAAGTGCAGAATTGGGGAAGTCAAGAGGAGGACCATGACTGATACATTCCAAAGATTGAGCCTCTGGTGATGGAGTGAAAAGATATGAGCATCTAAGTGTTGGGTTCCTATTTGGCAGAGTAGACTGAGGAAGAACTGACCGACAGAGCATCAGACCTTAATCCTGATAAGGAATTGGTGGTGATCAAGTTTCTTGAGGGATCATTCATGGCTAGTCGACATGATTGATGGCTTCTATAAGTATCTCCTTGATATGCATCACTTAGTAAGAAAGGATTCGGCTGACATACCAGAGTTTGAGAAAATATTGAGTATTCTGGATGCCAACTAGAAAGATGATGAAATCCTTGGTGTAGATATATACACTAGATGGATTTCAATGTGAAGGTGTGTGTGGTGTGTTATGTTGTGCGAAGAAAAGTAGAGAATAGTGTGGAAGTAGCAATATAGGTCTGGGATGTGATAGGACAATAGAAACAAAGAAGAGGAAGAATGAAGTGCAGTAGATCTATGTATTGAGCCTAACTGAAACTAAACCTCAGCATATGTGGATTCTTCTCATTAGTTCAATCACCTGGTTACTTTCTTTATACCTTGTAGACAGTGAGTCTCTTGTAGGTAGTGAGCCTCTTGTGAGCAGTGTGCTCGGGTAGTGAGCCCTAATTGGCAAGTGCCATTTTGTACTTCTATTCTTTTAACAGAGAATACAATATTGGGTTAGTCACCCCATGGTTTTTTCCCTTAACAAGGTTTTCCACGTCAAAATCATTGCGTTATGTGTAATGATTTTATTTTTGCTTTTATGGTTATGCATGCTTATATAATTTAATGCTGCACTAGTTGTTAAAGGAGAACAGAAAGTTAATATAATTAAGATAACTGATTCACCCCCCCTCTTAGTTATCAACAATTGGTATCATAGCTAAGTTACTCCAAACAGAGCCTAACAACTTGAGGAAGAACTGGGAATCTCAATGGATATGTATGGTATGAGGGAACACCATTAGTCTACCTTAGATGATCTTGAGCAGTCTCACTCTGAAGTCAATAACTTGAAGGAAAGACTCAAACAAGTTGATGATTTCATAAATGAACTAAAAGAGAAACTGAGTATCTCTATGAAGAAGAGAAAAGAACTACTTCAACAATTAGCAAGTCAAAGTGAAGTCAATAGTTCTGGTGAAGATTTGAATGAGAAGAACAAGTTATGTGAAAAGCTATCAAAAGAAGTCATTATGGTAAGACATGAAATGGAATCAAGGATTATGAAATTCACCCAAGAAATTGAAGAGAAGAAAAATTGAAGATGATCTAAAACAATCTCTCAAGGAGAAGTCAAAAGACTACCACAAAATCGATAGAATAATCAGACATTTAGAATCTGATCTTGAAGAAGGTAGAGATAATGAAGAACAACTTGAGAATCAGATTGACACTCTTAAAAGGGATCTTCAAACAACAAATGAATACAAAGAAAAATTTAAGATAAGCTTTTCTCAACTTGAAGTTCTTCTTGAAAGCCAAAAGAGGGTAGATGACAAGCAAGGCTTGGGGCATGAGAAAGGTGAAAGCTCCAGATCAGGTCAGAAGAATTGTGGATCAGGAAATCTAAGGAAAACACCTAGAAGACCTCCAGTAAGGAAACTAAATGCTCAAAGATATCCATCTTTCAATGGATACTACCACAATTGCAATAACTTTGGTCATAAAGCAAATTAGTGTAGAAGAAGAATGAATCTGACTAATTCATCCATCTTCAGACAGTGTTTTAACTGTAAAAGGTATGGTCACAAATCTCATGAATGTAGAAATATGCAAATAAAAAATTCATTCAATGGTAGATGCTTTGCATGCAATAGAATGGGACATATGGCTAATCAGTGTAGATCAAGAGGATACTAGTCAAATATGCAAAGAAATGTTGTTTGCTACAATTGCAATAGATCGAGTCATATTGCCAAATTCTATAGAAGTAAGAATCAGGACAAAAGGGGTCTAGTGCATCATAATCAAAACCAAGACAAAGGAAAAGGAAAAGTGAATGCAGATGAAATTCAAAGGGAGATGAACAAGATTTGGGTGAAGAGAAGTACACAAAATGTTGGGGATGGATCCGCACCAGAATCTGGTGTTGATATTCCTTCCAAAAACTAAATAGATGAGCTCTGGCTCAAGGGGAGTCACAAAAGAAAACAATTTCCCCCATCCAGTCAATTGGTGCCTGAAATTGGCACATAGAAAGTTGCAGATTAAAAGGGCTCTCAGAGAAATATCTAAATAACACCTTTGGTAAAGATATGAAAGATCCACAAGGAGTTTGAAAAGGTTAATCATCCAAGATTAATCCGATTTGACAGTCATCTGGAAAAAACAGGACTTTCACAGTTAGATCTAGTATAATTCAAATGTTTGGATCTGCAGTTAGATGGAATGTTTGGAGAAAGGGAGATACATTGTAAGTTATCATTCTAGGTGGATCTCAGTGATCCGGAAAGATCTCTCTCAAAACAAGGAGAACAAGGCAATCGAAATAACTTAAGTTGTGCATTTATTGCAAAATGGAATTAGGGTTCGCACATAAATAAAAGGGTTCTTTTGTTCATCATTTGTACATTTGAATTCGAGGAGAAGAGAGAAGGAGCTCTACAACAAATTGTCTCAAACCTCTCAAAGATCAACCACAAAAGTCAATTCATCCAACAATCCAATCTAGCTCATATCATGAACCCTAGAAGCCTAAAAGGTATTTTCCACTCTTGAATATCTCTCTTTGCATCTTTTGAAAGATGGCTACTCTGAATGTTGTGAAGATCACTAATAGGCCACACCCTAAATTCAAGAAACATCCCTACAAATCCCTAGAAGTTGGTCCCCTAGGTGCATTTTCTAGCATTTTGCATGGGGTTTTGCATGTAGAAGATGTTAGGGCATACATTCATTCAAATATTGAGGAATTTGGGGAATCCAAGCTGATGGATGTCTATCACAAACAATTAATAGATGAATCATTTGAACTCAAACCTTAGTACAAGGCCATCCAGGATAAGCATTTTGGACATTGCATCCATTTCCCCTGTTTTGCTGAAGATGAATGGGTTCGGTATGTTTTAAACAGAATGCATGACAACTTCATGTGGTTGATGAGGCTGTTTAAGATCACAAAAGATGCTATTAGGGTGGTAACTGGATTACACTCATCTGATGGGTTGCCTACTCTCAAATCAGTCAAAAACCAAACTGTCAGTGAGGCTACCAGATTAAAATTTGACAAGAGAGCAATGACGATAGAAGATATCACTGATCTGGATATCAAGTTTGCATCTATGATAATTGGCTATAAAATATATCACTCTAGCAAGGAAAATTCTATATCTAGAACTACAATCTATGCTTCTTATTAGATGTTAAGGGAGAATGCAGATTATGATCTTTGTGAACTTCTTCTAAGCCAACTGTTGGAAAACCTATAGAAGATCAAGAAGGACAAGAAGAACTCATTCAAGTATGGTGGGATAATACTATGTTCTTCTACTTTATGAATGAGCTACCTAGATCTAGTGGTTGGATATGGCAAAATGACAGACCAGTAGCCATACAAATCAAAGATTATATGCACGGGCTTGGGGATGCCAAGGCACAGAATACAGCACTCTGGGGCTACTTCAAGAATTTTTGAAGTATGATGCAAGCTAGAGAAAGAATCCTCCAATCATTGGTTGAGAAATACAAGGATATAGTGTGCTTTATGGTAGACACTGATCAATGCCTAATGGAGGCAGTAGAACCGAGAATAATGTGGATCATGCCAATGGGGTATGAGGTTGATGAGAAAATCCTAGAACTGCATATCCAACACCTACTGAGTTAGCCCAAGGACCCTAAGGCAGAAAGGTTTGGACCTTCCAAGAGTTGAGTGTAAAAGTTCATGTTGAACTAAGAAGACCTGAAATCAAGAGAAAAGTGAGAAGGGAAGTAGAAGAATTTGCCAAAAGGCATGGAATATCAAAGCAAGCAGTTGATGCCAACAAAGAGAAGATGGAAATGGTAGAGAAAGAAAGGAAAGAAACAAAAAGTACTCCAATTCAAGCCCCCTCCTAGACCAAATCCTCCAAAAGCTCTACACCTACCACCTCCAAGAGCAAAAAAGCATCAAAACTAGAAGCCCAGACATCTGGAAAGGGAGAGAAGAGAACAAAGAAAAAGGCAACAAGGTCCTATAAAAGTCAGAAGGATGATGAAGAAACTGTGACCGATGAGGAAGTTAAGAAAATGAAGAAGAGGAAGAAAACATCTGGTGAACCCTCTACCAATCATAGCAAGGAAGAAGAGGTAGAAGAGTTTGTTGAAAGGCCTACTCTGTCCATTGATGATGTAGTCAAGGTAGTTACTGTGGATGGGAATCTGCAACCAATGACAGAATTCTATGATGAGTATAATGATGTAGATAAAAGGATATTGGAAGAAGCCACAATTAAGTACCTAAACATATACAATTGATGCAGAGGTATTGGGACTGTTTGGTGGTATCCACTCAATAAACCTAGACTTCAAGGTTTCCTTCACAAGAACTTTCAAACCCTATGTAGCATAAGCCTATACAAGGCTATTCAAGAGATTGACCTAGTCTGGGACCACACCCTAGTGTCCATTCACATAGACTACTCAACTCTCTTTTGGGGAGTCTCTACTCAACCCAACCAACAAACACACTTACCTTCTAGGCCAACACCAAACTATCAATACCCCTACCAATAGGATCTCACACTACAACCAACACAAATTTGTCAAGTACATGACCAGCACATGGTCTCTAACCCAATAACTTATTTTTGTACCTTCAAGGATAGTGGACAATAAACTATAGTATGACTGCACTATGACAGTGCCTAAAGAGACCTATTCCTTGTAGCCCTTGAGATTGGCTAATCCAAGGATAACTCCTCAAACCTTCAAATGACAATCTAGATTCTTTCCACATTTAAATACCCATTATGGACATTCAACCATCTACCAAGTTGCAGGGCTGTACTCTATTCCAGGCGTTCAATGACAGGGAACTCTTCTCTTTAGGAAATAGGCATAATTTATGGTCTTTACAAAGGAAGTGCATCAAAGTCTCTTGCTCAGGACTAGATAAACACATGCATAGGTCTGTTTTCATCTACAAACACCAAATACACCATCCATTTGGTCAGTCTCTTGATTGTTCCTTGAGACCATACTAATCTCCACCATTTGCATACTAACTCGTCACTATGTAGACTAGTTAGAATCATGCCAAGTGCCTTGGAGTGAGGAGTGCAAAAATAACAAGCAAAAAAAACATGAAATCTACCCTATATCCCTCCATCCTACTAAAAATAGTTGATGCCTTTCATAGGATAGAGGAGAAATCACTCATTTTGCCACAAAACCCTAGTTTTGAGGGTTTTCAAACTAGTTTTCACAAAATGATTTGGTCTTAACAGCACAAGAGGTTTCAAGAGGCCTAACTACACTCAAATGAAAGGTGATTCAAAGCACTAACACATTTCATAGGTTTCAGAACCCCTGCTATCTGTATAGAGCCATACTGAATGACTGTTTCCATGAAAATGTAGAAAATGACAGTTTTTTCACTCCAAAACTTCCAGTTCTCATTATTCTTGGCATGTGATTACATTCAACTACCTATTGAAGGATATTTTTCCTCCTCCACCAACTATACAACTACTCTCCAAGGGCAGTTAACTATTGGGTATGACTTCCTTCACAAGAAACCACATGTTTCTTAAGTGGAATTACATTCAAATCGACCATATTAAGGTGTATATTGGACAAATTGACCAAATGGACCAAGTGCTTATGACAACTCATGAAAATGGCTTTGAAAGCCTTAGGGAGAACAATATAACATGACAACAAAACATGACATAACAAAAAAATGACTAGAATTGGGAGTTCCTGCACCATACTCCCCCTGCTAGAAGAACTCAAGTCCCGTGAGTTGCCAATTGTTGAAGTGTCATTCCATGCTTCAAGATATCTACCTCAGTCATCCAAGTGGCCTCTTAATTAGGAAGATCCTTCCATTTCACCAAGTAGTCTTTGTAGACACCTCTCCTAGTCTTCTTAACAACTTTGGAATCTAGAATACATTCCAACTGCAAAGGTTTGCTTGGAGGCAAATCCTTGATCCAAACAGCATCTGTATCCACCACATCTGATCCACTTTCACCATGCAATGGGGGTCTGAAATGAAAAAGATCACAAACATTGAAAATTAGAGAGATACCAAGACTGGATGGTAACTCAATCTCATATGCATTTGGACCGAATTTGTGCACTATTTTGTATGGCCCAATCTTCTTCATCAAGAGTTTAGTTGGCTAACCTTTTGGCAACCTTTCTTTCCTCAGATATACCATGACTAAATCTCCAACTTTGAATTGCACCTCTCTTTTCTTCAAATCTACCCTTTCTTTGTACTTTGTGACTAATTTTTCTAATTGCAACTTGACTTGATCATGGACTGTTTTCATGGAGGCAGAAAAATCTTCACCAAGTGCACTCCTTTTATCCCATCCTTGGAGATCCTTCAATTCAGGTGGCCCTCTTGGGTGAAATCCATAAACTACCTCAAAAGGATTTTTACCAATGCTCCTATTCACTGAATCATTGTAGGCATATTCAGCCTGACTGATAACCAAGTCCCATGCCAAACCATGCTATTTTGTAAGGCATCTTAGAAGGTTTCCAAGTGATCTATTAACCACTTCAGTCTGACCATTAGTTTGTGGATGGTAGGCTGATGAAAAGGACAACTGTGTGCCCAACTTTCTCCACAAGGTCCTCGAGAAGTGACCCACAAACTTAGAATCTCTGTCTATTACAATTGACAATGGAAAACCATGGATTCTCACTACCTCTCTGAAAAATAGACCTGTAACATGAGATGCATCATTTGTGCATTTACATGGCACAAAATGAGTCATATTACTAAATCTATCAATAATAACAAACACACTATCCACCCCTCTGGCTGTCCTAGGTAACCCAAGTACAAAATCCATGCTTATACTTTCCCAAGGCCCATTGGGAATGGGAACAGGCTGGTATAGACCTACATTTGAAGACACACCTTTGGCCCTTTGACAAATTGCACAACTAGCAACATACCTTCTCACATCGGATTGCACCCTTGGCCAAAAATAGAACCTTGTAACTTGTTCTAGTTTCTTGTCTAAGCCAAAATGTCCTCCCAAAGAGCCATTATGCTTCTCCTTAATGATATTGTCCCTCATGGAACACTTAGGGATACACAACAAATTGCCCTTAAACAAAAGGCCTTCCTGCAATACAAAATCTGCATATTCTCCATGGAATGTGTTAGCCAAGTTTACACAAACATCATAAGCCTCTTTGAAATCTAAATCCTCTTTATACAACTCTTGCAAAAAGTCAATGCCCATGCTTTCTAACTGAATTTCATGAACAATAAGCAACCTCCTACTTAAAGCATCAGCCACCTTGTTAGAAACACCTTTTTTGTGCTTAATTGTGAAGGTATAAGCTTGTACCTATTCCATCCATTTAATATGTCTATGGTTCAATTTTTCTTGACTGTTTAGAAAGCTTAAAGCATGATTATCAGTAAACAAAATAAATTCTTTGGGTAATAAATAATGTCTCCATTTCTTAAGAGCTTGCACCATTGCATAGATCTCTAGGTCATAGGTAGAGTACCTTTGCTTGGTTTCATTCAACTTCTCTAAGAAGAATACCACAGGATGTCCTTCTTGGCTGAGAACAACACCAATAGCTTGCTTACTTGCATCACACTCAACAACAAACACCTTATCAAAATCAAGAAGTACTAAAGTAGGCAACTCAACCAGCTTTGTTTTCAACAACTCAAAACTAAAATTAGCTTCCTTTGTCCATTGGAATTTACATTTGACTCCACCCTTGATGGTGTTGAGGATGGGAGCACTAATGTGACTAAAACCTCTGATAAACTTCCTATAAAAAGTCTCCAATCCATGGAAACTTCCCACATCTCCCACTATCTTTGGAGTAGGCCAACTGAGAATAGCATCAACCTTAGAGGGATCCATCTTCAAACAGCCATTGGAAATGACAAATCCAAGGTATTCAAGTTTAGTTTTCATGAACTCAAACTTGTCTAAGTTGATCATCAACTTGTGCTCATGTAGCTTCTCCAACACCTGACCAACATGCTTCACATGCTCTTCTTTTGTCCTACTGAAGATTAGTATGTCATCAAGATAAACAATAACAAATTTACCAATGAATTCAACTAATACCTCATTCCTCAAGTGCATAAATGTACTCAGAGCATTGCTAAGACTAAATGGCATAACAAGCCATTCATTAAGACCCTCATTATCTTGAAGGCAGTCTTCCATTCATCTCCCTGTCTGATCCAGATTTGATGATAACCTAATTTTAAATCTATCTTTGAGTAATAGCATGATCCTCCAAGATAATCCAAAAGATCTTCAATCCTTGGCATTGGGAACCTATACCTTATGGTGATCTTGTTTATGGCCCTTGAGTCCGTACATAGCCTCCAGTTTCCATCCTTCTTAGGAGCAAGTACACTTGGGACTGCACAAGGACTTAAACTCTTCCTAACCAGCCCTTTCTCCAAGAGATCTTGAATTTGCCTTGCCACCTCTTGATTTTGCTGTGGGGTCAACTTATAGGCAGCCTTGTTAGGAAATGTAGCACTAGGTATTAAGTCAATTTGATGACTTATGTCCCTTATGGGTGGTAAGGAGTTGGGGACATCCTCTACCACAAGATCTTGATACTTGTCTAGAAGTTGCTGCACTTCCAATGGAATCTCCTTCTATTTTTTATCTTGCTGATCTGATCCACTCTTGGGCTTCATGACCAAGGAATACCCTTGGGTATCCTTCTCCTTCAAGAGGTTAAAAAACTCTTTTCCATTCACCAACATGACACTACTATCATTATTCTTCCCCTCGGTCTGCTCTAACATAAGATCCATCTTGTATGGTCATAGGTGTTCTTCTCACCATCATGTTGTGCTTTGACATCATATTGCCATGGGTGGCCAAGAAGCAAATGACATACATCCATAGGGATGATTTCACATAACACTTTGCTGTTGTAATCCCCAATTGCAAATTCAACCCAAGTTTGTTCTTCCACCATGAAACTTTGGTTCTTGTTCAACTAAGAGATTTTGTGAGGATTGATATGAGGCAGCCTCTTCAACTTGCACTTATGAACTGTCTTAGTGGATACCACATTCTCAGTAGATCCTGAATCTACTATGATCTTACAAAGTTTCCCATAAGCTATGCCTTAGGTTCTAAAAAGACTCTTTCTCTGAGGGGGCTCTTGTTTCAAAGGCAGCTTCAACATAGACCTCTTAATCATCATACTCTCTCCTTCTAGGACATGTGCAGCACTTCCCATAGGTGAACTCACACTCTCACAGTCATCATCCTTCAGTAACTGATTTCTCCTTCCACTATCATGAGAACTGTTGGCTTTCTCTAGGCATTTGTTCATTGTATGGCCAACTTGGTTGCAGCCATAACACCTTCCAGTGAAGACTCCTAGTCCCCTACCTCCTCCATTTATGCCCCTACCATTAGGTCTTCTCCAACCTCTAAAGCCTCCTCTATGTTCTATCTCAGTCTGAGATTCTTGTTGACTGTTATTTTCAATTTTGTTGGACTATCCACGACCCAAACTACCTCTTCCTCTTTGGTTTCTGCCACCTCTTCCTCTGGCACTTTGTTCACCCTTCCTTCTTAGCTTTTCCTCTGCTCTAGAGGCCAATAAGAAGCATTCATCCACTGTTCTAGGAATCACTAAACTGATCTCATTTTGCAAATTGTATTTCAGA
Source organism: Cunninghamia lanceolata (assembly GCA_027924645.1). Classification (NCBI taxonomy): domain Eukaryota; kingdom Viridiplantae; phylum Streptophyta; class Pinopsida; order Cupressales; family Cupressaceae; genus Cunninghamia; species Cunninghamia lanceolata. Next base: position 4,002,137 of record BSBN01000665.1, read on the forward strand.
CCATTTAGGTACCTAGCCACCATCTCCTTTTCCTCTTCATTATGGTTGGCTCTCATACTTAGTCTGTGAAATTCTTCTGTGTAGGCAGCCACATCCATGTCTTTTTGTCTCAAATTATGGAACCTCCTAATGGTTTGGATCTCAGAGTCAGGTGGCATGAACTTGCTTATGAGCATAGCCACCATTCTACTCCATTTAGTAATGGGACTCTTCCCAATCTTCTCCCTCTCACGTTGCATGTAGTTCCACCACACAAGTACAGAACCTCTTAGCCTTGTCTTGGCAAATTTAACCTTCTTGCTATCATTGAACTCCTTGTAATCAAAGTAGTTACACATGGCTTCTATCCAATCGGTGAGAGCATCACCATCCAATTTGCCATGAAATGTAGGAACATCCATCTTGGGATCACCACTGTCTCCGTGAGCACCCTTGAGTGCATTCAAGAAAGTTTTCTGATCTGCAGACATGTCCTACCCTTGAGGACTCTTTTCTGCCTCTTCTTCATCATTTGTGTCAGAAGAACTTCCATCTTCTTTGGTCTTGCCCTTAGACCTTCTTTCTTCTTGCAATCTTACCTCAACCATCTCCTCCACCAACTTCTTGATGGCTTCTTGACACATTGTCTTGGGAGGCATTGTACTAGCCTTAATTTCAATCTCCTTGTCTAACATACACTGCTCTAATAAGATATTGGCTCTAATACCAATATGATGTAGAGGTATTGGGACTGTTTGGTGGTATTCACTCAATAAACCTAGACTTCAAGGTTTCCTTCACAACAACTTTCAAACCCTATGTAGCACAAGACTATACAAGGATATTCAAGAGACTGACCTAGTCTGGGACCACACCCTAGTGTCCACTCACATAGACTACTCAACTCTCTTTTGGGGAGTCTCTACTCAACCCAACCAACAAACACACTTACCTTCTAGGCCAACACCAAACTATCAATACCCCTACCAATAGCATCTCACACTACAACCAACACAAATTTGTCAAGTACATGACCAACACATGGTCTCTGACCTAATAACTTATTTCTGTACCTTCAAGGATAGTGGACAGCAAACTACAGTATGACTGCACTATGACAGTGCCTAAAGAGACCTATTCCTTGTAGCCATTGAGATTTATCCAAGGATAACTCCTCAAACCTCCAAATGACAATCTAAACTCTTTGCACATTTAAATACCCATTATGGACATTCAACCAGCTACCAAGTTGCAGGGCTGTACTCTGTTCCAGGCATTCAATGACAGGGAACTCTTCTCTTTAGGAAATAGGCCTAATTTGTGGTCTTTACAAAGGAAGTGCATCAAAGTCTCTTGGTCAGGACTAGATAAACACCTACGCAGGTCTATTTTCATCTACAAACACCAAATACACCATCCATTTGGTCAGTCTCTTAACTGTTCCTTGAAACCATACTAATTTCCACCATTTGCATACTAACTAGTCACTATGTAGACTAGTTAGAATCATGCCAATTGCCTTGGAGTGAGGAATACAAACCTAACAAGCAACAAAAACATGAAATCTACCCTATCTCCCTCCATCCTACTAAAATAAGTTGATGCCTTTCAGAGGATGGAGGAGAAATCACTCATTTTTCCACAAAACCCTAGTTTTGAGGGTTTTCAAACTAGTTTTCACAAAATGATTTGGTCTTAACAGTACAGGAGGTTTCAGGAGGCCTAACTACACCCAAATGAAAGTTGATTGAAATAACTAACACATTTCATTGGTTTCAGATCCCCTGTTGCCCATACAGAGCCGTACTGAATGACTATTTCAAGGAAAAAGTAGAAAATGACAGTTTTTCCACTCCAAAACTTCTGATTCTCATTATTCTTGGCATGTGATTAAATTCAACTACCTATTGAAGGCTTGAAGGCTATTTTTCCTCCTCCACCAACCATACAACTATTCTCCAATGGTAGTTAACTGTTGGGTATGACTTCCTTCACAAGAAACCACATGTTTCTTAAGTGGAATTACATTCAAATCGACCATATTAAGGTTTATATTGGACAAATCGACCAAATGGACCAAGTCCTTATGACAACTCATGAAAATGGCTTTCAAAGCCTTAGGGAGAACAATCCAACATGACAACAAAACATGACATAACAAAAAAATGACTTGAATTGGGAGCATTCAAGATATTCATTGTTGTAGAGCATCTAGCATTGTTATTGTGTTTGTGATTGTAGATTTGGCTTCATCTTCTCATGTTTTGAAGAATCTTCATCTATGCGAGATCTACACCTCCAAGGTGATACCTATTTGTGTTTGAATCATTTATCAATTTGTTTTTGCCTCTATCCCGTAGTGATACACAATCTTTATCTGACAACGGTGTTCAGAAGACTTGAATTTACTTCTAGGGCTTGACAGAGGCAAGCCTCTAAACACCACAACCCCCAACCACACATCTTGTGATTATAGGTTACATGTATCAAATTTCATAGAGTGGAGTTGTAGAGAAAGGTTACAGAAGATAAGGATTTCAGATCTGGCAAAAAGAAGTAGTTTGAAGCACTTTCAACATATGGGTGCGTAGGGCAATGTCCTCTGAGGTTGCAAATAGGGGAATCTCTATGATAGTGACAATATACATCTAAAGAAGCTCTTACATCCTGAAGATCAGCTTGCCTTGGACTAGGGTGCTTACGACAGTGTCCTCTGCATGTCCCACGATAGAAACAAATGGAATAGTGACTATCAGTATCCGAAAGAGCCCCATATTTCTTGAAGAAAACTATACCTTGGACTTAGGTGCCTAGGGCATTGTCCCTGAACATTCTAAATCCTTAACTTGGAAAAATGGTCAGTAATTAATCTCTGTCTACAACCTTAGTCTACGAGCATTTGTTGTAATTCATCATTTTACTTACTATTTTGCATAATTAGGGTTTTCAAGGTATTTGAGCATTAAATTATTACATTAATTGATAATCTCTCAATTTCCACATCATTCCAAGTGACACACCAACCTATAGATGAATCCTCTTGCAAGGTTGTGATTCAACTTGGTTGGATGTCCTTGAATGTTTGTAGTGAAAGGAGGATTTAACCCATTTAACCATTTTCCCTCTCTTTTCAAATAAAACAACTTTGAGAAGGAAAACACAATTCAAGCTTTGATACTATGTAAGAGTCAATAGTGGACTTATGAAGGCCCAAAAATACCTACAATCACAACAGCCTTCCATAATAAGAGAAAAAACAACAATGCCAAAAAATAGTGCAGAGGTTGACCTCACAATTGAATTGAGAATATATAATGTGACACCTCCCTTATATAAGCTAGGTAAAGTTTCTTTAAATACACTAACACCCCCTTAAGTGCAACTTAGGGAGAACCAAGAAAATCATGAATGCATGAATGATTCCTAAATACTAGGCCATGTTACGTACTCATAAACAACAACTCTCAAGTGGAGAAAAGAAGAAAACCACATGGGAAAAAAATCCTCCCCAAAAGTGAGAATGCAAGACACAATGTGATGGACCAAGTGATGTAAGAAGGACTCAAGACCTCCTAGGACTCCATCCAACACAAATATACAATTAAAGAAATCCCCATCGGAGAGAATGTATGGGAGACAGTGCATCCCTCCTAAATGAAGAACCTCTAATGCTAATGGTGAATGTAGGAACAAGGATGTAGAAAAATGTATAAGAATGGCAAACAACTGTCTTCCCTTGGGAAGAAACAAGTCCACTAGATGATGTAGAAAAAACTTCAAATCCAAAACAAGAACCTAGGAAGAATGTCTCAAAAGATGTGATACCTCTGAAAACTTCTCAAATGCCTCAAACCTCAAATTTGCAACCCCAAAAGATGCAACACTAAAACCCTATGAAAACTTATGAAGAACAATCTTAGAAGACAATGAAGATGTGAGAACAATAGTGATGACACTATCATCAAAGAGGAGAGATAAACCCTCAAATGTGTCCTCCAAATCATCATGGTGAGACTCCCAAATAAATCTAAAATACCTATCAAATACTCATCCCACAAAGTTGTATCGGAAAGACTAGAAATATCCTACTGAATTGAATGAATAACCTCTGAAGTAGCAAGAGTTGGAGGAGATGAAGGTGCAACACTATTCTTAGAAACTCCAAAGTTCAAGTGCCCAACCCCCTCCTGTGCACTACCCACACTCAATGTTAGAGTTTGTGTCTCAAAAAACCTATTATAATAAAAAAACAAAATGACAAAAGGTATAAGGAAAGAGTATATATCAACTTTTCCAACCACAATGACATCACCACTCTCGACATCTCAAATGTACACTAGATCAAGTATGAAATCAATAGTCTTCGATGGCTCACTATGTGTAATCTAGTATATAGAAAGGAGATTCATGGATAAATCAGACATAGAAAGACCATACCTAAAACAACCATCATTCATCTCAATGTTGCCTTGGGCACAAACATATAGATAAGCCACATTACCTATCCAAATTTTGGATGTGTCATGATAATGTATGTTATGGAAATCTATAAAACTGTGACCCATATGATGAGATGCTCCTTAGTCAAGAAACCACCTTTCATGATCACCACTTGCTAATGTAATGAGAGGATGACCTTTTTTGTTATCCTTCTTATTATCTGTCCCAAGTACAAATGTGGTTTTTCTTGAGTGTTGTTGAGATGGGAGCTTAGAAGAAGAAGCCCTAATGGGAAAAATAGGTGAAGGCACCTCAATGTTATGTTGCTGAAGATGTAGTGATTGTTGCTGCAATAGTTGAGACATCTCAGCAAATTTAATCTCATAACACTTATGCTCATCATGACCCAGTTTGTTACAATATACAAACTTTGGTTTCTTCTTCTTAGTAGATTCCTCTTTAGAAGAGTTGGGGTTTTTTGTGATTGCTTATCTTGCTCCTAATTCTTTGAGTCCTTTTGTTTCTTACCTTTATTATTTGAAGCCTTGGGATCTTTTGTACTTTGAGTTAAAATAAGAGCCTATGATTTAAAAGACTTCAAGGTACCCATTTATAACAAATTGGCTTATCCCCTATTGAGTTGTGTAGCAAACTCATCAAGTGAAGGCATTTTGTGCTGACTACCAAGAGCATCCATACTAGGATAGAAGGTAGAAACATATATTAAATAATCAAAACCCAATTTGGAAAAGATAGAGAGAATCAACTGTGTGTCTTCCTTTTCAATGCCACATTGCTTAAGCTAGAGCCTAAGTGATTTGAACTTAGTGAGAAAATCTTGAATTTGATCAAAATCTTGAGAAATTAGTGTAATTAATTCAATTTCCAATTTAAATACTCTCATAGTATCATGCTTACCAAAGAGACTCTCCAATGTAGTCCAAATATCATTTGGTGTTGTGCAAGACTCAACATGAAATTAAAGATCAAGAGAAATGCCAAGAAATAATGTGCGATAGGGTGCTACCATAATAATGGGTTACACTTTCTGGGACATCTTGATTTTTGCTGAAATCACATATTTTTAGAAAATATAATGATTTAAGTCTTGAAAGGTTCCATTTAAAGGATTTTAATTAAGGAGGGTTTAATCAAACCCCCTTAAATTCAAACCCCCTTGGATAGAACCCCGCTAGTTTTAAACCATACCTATAATGGAGTCTCCTCTACACCTATCAAAATACTGATAAAAAACCACTTTTGATTTACCTTTTAGGGGATCAAACGAATTCATTTAAAATTTATGTTTTGTAAGTATGTAGTCCTTATTATAAGCTTCCCCAAAAGTATAATTTCAAATATATTTAATTTGATTATTATATTTATTTTTTATTTCTTGTGAATGTAGGGTTTTCACCAAACATCAAGTTCTCTATTCTACACATATGGAAAATTAGTAAATTAGTGAAAAAAAATTCTGAAAAAATATCTATTGCCTAGGTATTGATGTCTTTGTTTCAACAAAAAAAAAAATGAATTTTGATACATACAGAAAAAGTTATGTTTTACAGAATATGCCTATGTCTAAATTATAATTAGTTTGACTTCAAAACTTAATTAAAAAAAATATATTCAATAAAACATTATCAAACCAAATACATGCCCTGTATATCAGTGAACACCAATCTAAATTCAAAAGAATCAGAATTTTAACCTTTGTAGAAAAAAAATTATGTGCTACAGAATACACATCACTTTAAAAAAATGTTGTTTACTATTAAAAACTAGTTATCAAAGGAGACGCAAAAACTTTACAATTTAACTCCAAATTTAAAATATATATATATATATATTTAGAATCTACAAACAAAATCTCACAAATCATTAGTTCATATCATCTTCAAATTCGTAATGGTTTAGTGGCTATACGTATCAGAAATTGAAGATTTAGTTCAAAATGTTGATTTCAATGTCAAGTTTGGCCAAAAAGTGTAACCCATTATTGTGGGATGACCCCATAGGCCTCATCTTTCCTATCAAGCCATTTTCTTCTCCTAGCAGCACCTCTAGGTTCAGGATCACTGCCAAAAGTTATCTTATGTAACCTTCGTGTATACAAGAGGTACTCCATATATTTCTTCCATTCATAGTAATTATATGGAGTTAAATTGGAATTTTAGACACGTCCATGATCAAAAGAAAGAAAACAACACAACACACCCTTTACAATGAAAGAGAACCCCCAATTGTGTTGAGGCACTTTATACTTAGTGCATTTACAATTGTCACTTGCCAAAATAGATAAGTGGTCTTTGATCTTAGTGCATGCAAATGCCAAAATAGGTCTTATATTGAAAGTATAATTTGGGTACCAAATAAGATCAAATAAATCACAAATCTGAGAAACACTCGAAAAATCATGCACCTTGAAAAGATGTTACCATATGAGCCCAAATAGAGCCCTAGAAGTTTCAAAAATAGGAATTGCTCAACAACGGCAATGGAAATTTGCACTCTGGAAAAATATGCACCAAAACCAAAATCTAATTGCACCAAATTCTAGCCCAAAACAAAAAAAAAATCTCAAAAAAGGGAGAAAATATGAGGAAGTTATAGGCGACCTACAAATATTGACTGTCAAAATCAAAAACCCAATGGAGAGGGGGCCTGCTAAAAATTTCTGATTAAGTTTGTGCATAATCTATTTGTCACATGCAAAAACTAAAAGATACCCAAAAAGTTTTTCGATGTAGTGAACAAAACCCAAAATAAATTTTTTGATTAGATGTGCAAAAGATGTGGAACTAATGAAAAAAATGACTCTAGTAGTAAAAAACAATATGTAGAAGTTGAATCAGCCCCCTAAGACAAGCAAAGACACGTTGAAACCTACAAGAATTCCTAAGATGCAACAAAAAATAATTCTTGACAAAATCTCTCAAAAATTTAGGAAGGAAACTACTGATTAGAATCTGATACCATGTAAGAGTTAATGGTGGACTCAAGAAGGCCTAAAAACACCTGTAATCACAGCATCCACAAAATTATTATACAAGAACCAAAGCATTCAGACCACTAGCATCATGATAAAGAAGCAGAGCAGAGGCATGAGATCAACTCTATTGATTTGCATGTCATTTCAGTGGGATGTCCTATCAAGCATATGGCCCAGTTAGAGACATATCAGAGAGAGTCTGTACTTGTCATGCTTTCTTCAAAGCATGAGGCTGAGCATCAAAAGGGGCTAGATTGGCCCATTTATCCACTTCTAGGCAACTACATTCTGACCAATACAAGTGGATAGATGAGTTTTTCTCTATCCTTGGGGATGTATTTCAATATCTTGTTATATGCCCATCCCTTTGCTACCTTTTTTTAACTACCCACATGCATGAGAAACATTGTAAATTGTTAAGAAAGTGCAGTTACTTTTAAGAGCATGTTAATGGATTTGTTTGAAGTCAATTCCTTATTGTTAGTTAGGGTTTAGAGTAGGTTTTATTTCTATTTTAGGTTTACTTTCCCTAAGTGCTTCTCCACAGGCTATATTGTCATTAGGAGACTGCAAGCCTTGTTCTTTTTTGTGTTTTGGAAGGTAGGTTTTTAGTTATTTTGACCTATTGTAGTCCTTTTTAGACTCTATGCCTAATAGATGCTTAAGGACACTAATCTATTGTTTAGTAGACAAATGTCCCTAAGAGGTCACTAAAATGTTGACCTATTCTACCCAAAGTCGACTAGCCCAACTTAAAAATCTTGTGGAAATCCCTTGAGAATATGACTTTACAAGCCTAAAATCCTTAAAATCTTATTATTTTCCTTGTAAAAATTCATGAAAATTCTTCTAAGGAATCCTTGCAAAAAACCAAAAAAAAACCTAGAAAATTTGAAGCATTTACCTTAATTTTTACCCCCTTTTGGCCTTTATCGGCAAAGTTTTAGTTTCCTAAAATAACAAAATTTGACTAAGGCATGAAATAGTTCTTTTCCCTATCAACATAGCTCAGGTTTTATGAACTTGTGATAAGTTTGTTTTTTCATAATTTCTCCGACTAGCCACTTCGCTGACAAAAGGAGGATGTTTTCAAAAAGTGGCTAAGTAAAGGATGTTTTTTCCCTTTATTGGTGAAGTAATAAAGTAGCAAACCTTCCAAAGGTTTGAAAATCTTTAGGTTCACCTACTCAACATTTTTTTGATAAAGTGATAAAGAGGTGGGCTTCTTCAAGATGTGGCTAAGGTAAAAGCCAAGAAAAGATGCCTTTAAAAGAAATTTTGCCCAGTCACGAACTTTCCAAAACTTCAAAAATTCTTTAGTTCGCTGACATGGCAATTTCTTGGTAAAGGGAAGGAAGAAGAAAAGCAAGGGAAAGGTTTGTGAAAAGGTAAAAGAGCTGATAAAAGAAAAATTGGCTAAGGCAATGAAGGTTCAAAGTTCTTCAGGTTCATTGTTAGACACTTTCGCCAATAAGGAAAAATAGAAAAAGGAAAATTGGTTAAGTAAAGAAATGTAAGGCCCCTTCTATTGGCAAATTGAGAAAAGGCAAAAATTTTCAAAAGTTTAGAATTCAAAAAATTCACCGGCATGGTGATTTGCGGACGAAGAAGAAGGTAAAAGTATGCTTGATTCGGCCAAATCAACTTTTTCTGATAGAAAGAAAAGTAAGGCCAAAAGGACAAAGTTCATGACAACAAACTTTTACTGATAAAGGGATGAAAGAAGGCCGAAGCAATGAAATTCAAGAAAGGATGTTTTTGTCGATAAGGAAAAACATAAAGAATAAAAGTTTGCCAAAAATCAAGTTTTGCTGCTAAGGCAAAAGAGCAAGCAAAGAACATGGTTTGGCAAAGTGCAAAGTCGTCAACAAAGAGAGAAAAGTTCAAAAAAAGAAAGTTTTGTCAATAAGGTGAAATAGAGATGAAGAAGAAGAAGCAAGAATAGTTCAGAAAGATGAATTCTAACCAATAAGGGAAAAGTGTCTAGAAATGAAGGAATGGGCCACAATTCAAAAAATTGCAAAATTGCCGACAGAAAATAAAATATTTAGAAGGCAAAGACAGAGTAATTTGTAAAAAACTAATTCTACCAATAGAGAAAAATTTAGGCAAAAATTTCTAGAAAAGTGAGAAATAAAGAAAAAATAGAGCCTGAAAATGTATTGTAAACTTTATATATCTGAATGTAGATATTTGAAGTGTTGTAAAAGATCTATAAAAAATAGATTTTGGAGGGAAAATCTATTATGATTTTCCTCATTTGCGATTAATGTAGAATTTGATCTGCTCAACAACTCCATTTTAGATATTTTTTGCATTGATTATTGCAAGTGATGAATCAACTGGTGTATTGAAGTGGCAAAATATCTCCCAGCTACTCCATGATCTAAGATATTTTCTACATTGATTTCTTGTAGACAAACATCCCTTTTGGTAGAGATATTTTCTGACAGCCCATGGGGGTGAATTAATTGTGATAGATGACTGAGGTCAATGTAGTCCAATGCTATATATGCATATTTGTAAGATGTAATGTTGTTAGATACAGAGACACTTTTGTACTCGAAACAAATCCCTCTTCTACTATAGACTTGCCTTTTGATGAAATACACACTATGTTTTTACCTTTTCTGATGTTTTGGCTATGTGTAATTTAGAACTGATTGTATGTGAATGTTTATTTCCTATCAATCTTGTTTATTTCTTTACCTCTGTAAAGAATTTACTAGATTTATGTGAATGATCAGCTGTATTTCTTTATTTTGTACATTTTCTCAATTCTATAAGATCTTTCATATTTAAATATGGTGTTTCAACTTCATTAATTTATAGTTTTATCCCTCTTCCTCTTCTCCTAAATGGTGGATAGATTAGGTTTAGTCTTAGGAATAGCTGAATCTCTTATTCAGAAAAGGAACCAACCTCTCTCTAGAGATTTGGCCTCCTTGCAGGGTCCCACACCTAGAGGTCATCTCAATGTTTCACTAGATTGATGAAGACCATTAAACCTAGCTAACACGGGGTGCAAATCCAAGTGACAACAGTTACTAATGTTATAAAGGATTGCAGGAGTTTGAATTAGTTCCACAAAGAAGTGTTTCAATCTAGATGTTGTCATTAGTTCCAATGTACTCGTCACTACTACTAGTGAATCTGCAATCTTCTTTCTTTACCTTTGTATAGTCTTTATGTTAAAGGAATCAAAGTCTTCTGTCAAATCCCAAAATCTATTCTTGTAAGCAACCAATCTTTTATGGCATCATGTGTACTGGCTTCTGACTTGTTTGACTATCAACTCTGAATCTCCCTACATTTGAATTGATTTAACTCCTTTCTGATGGGCCAACAAAAGTCCTCTTATGAATGCTTCATACTTAGCAGCATTGTTGTTACATGAGAACAGTATCATGTATGATGCAAAGAAAGATTTTCTCTTTGGATTAATCAATTCAGCTCTAGATCCACAACCCTGTTTGTACTTTGATACATCAAAATTGAGAGTCCATAGAGTGTTATTTTGAGGGGAATCCCTTCTTTCTAGGAAGACCCTTTTGGAATAGGTGATTATTTAGATTGTTTGCTAGGCTGCTCACCCAAGAGTACTTCTGATATGGCTATTGCTTCTTCAGGTTGGCCTTCTCCTTCATTGTTAATTCCTTCTGTTCAGTCATGGAGATTAGGTTGTGCTATCTCTACATCCAACTCATAGAGTGCATCAAGGAAAGTTATGCAATATAATTCTAGGTGAGGGTCTTGATGAATCCTACACTAGTTCAAGAGTAATAGTTCAGCTGCACAAACTTTAGGACCCAACATTTACTTATCATTGGAAAACTTCTTCATGAATTCTTACACCAGAAATTGGTATGTTTGTTCCTCACCCAAATTTACTAATGAAATTTTATCTTCTACAAATACCTTGGTCATCATAGCTTCATGTATCCTACATACACCAAAGTCAACATCTGCAAACGCAATTTCATTAGGTGCATGGAAACAACTTCCTACACTGATCTAATGAGGAAAGGTTTGTGCAAATTTTTATCTCTTATAGTTACATATTAAGATGCACATTAATAGAGAGGTAATAACAACATCCAAATGTAAATACAAAGCATACAACACAAGATATATGTAGGGAAAACCCTTTTACGTGAAAACCCCACACTCCAAAACATACATAATGTATTATCAAATCAAAGGATGATTACAACACACTTGTAATGCAAGTTCTTCTAGGAATACACAAATGTCAAATACTAGAGCAACTCTATGAGCATAATGGTACCTGCAAATTAAACATAGGACTCTAACTCCAAGCACCTGTATATATAGAGAAATATCAAGGATGGAGGTAGCTTCTAGAGCAAGCCACATGGGATTTTTGTCCAAATCCATATGGCCCAAATTCCAAGGCCATAAACTATGCAAATGACACTTGTCTAAGATTCCCTTTCATCCCTGACAACCCTCCATACTTAGGCAGCCCAAATTTGCCCAAAACAGGTATGACAAATGCTCTTACACACCTTATAATTTCATAGAATTTGTCATATATGACAACTCTTATAAGTGTATAAGAATATGTCATAACCAATTTACAAGAGCATATTCCTCTTACAACTCTTTCATAGTCAAACTTTGGTGCCTACTGTCTCCATGCAAATTTGTCACATGACACATATTACACATATCATATAAACTCTATTTTCAACTCTTACATGTCGTAGATTCTAGCATAGGAATCTATCATAACTTACATGTCATAGAATCTATCATAACTCATGACATGTGACCAAAAGGTGCCGACACATGAAAAACTATGCCAAGTCAACATGGGATGCCTACCTCCTCCTATGAGGTTAAAAACACATCTAGTCACCTTCCATGTAGGATGACACATCACCGTGTCAACTCCCACAAAGTGACAAAATAAGATTTACATAAAAAATAACAATAGTAGGAAAAAACAAATAAATACAACATTAGGAACTTGCAAAGGTTGAGACACCTCAATTCCTAACACAATAATCATGTGTTTCAATTTGGGCTTACTGAGGACTTGTATTTGGTTAGGATTCCCCTTCCATGGGATCTATATATGAGAAAAGTCAAAATAAAAGTATGCATTCATACTTTTAGTTTCCCTACTTAACAACATACCATATATTTTGGGTATTTCCACTACTTGTATGTCAATATAGATTTGAATGTGAGGGTCAGATACTACTTCTATATGGACATCCTTGATTTCCCCTACAATATTCCCCTAGATAAATTTTTTATTAGTTTTGGATAAGGGAAGGCTCAGTTTCTAACTAATTATCTATGACATGACATTACTAGAGGCCCCTAAATCTACAAAACAATTATGTAAATTATTTCAAGCTATTCTAATGCTTGAAAGAAATAGAAGTATACTTAGTTTCCCTTTGTACAATGTTGCAAGAATGTCTACCTAAGGTAGACATCTTTACTCTTCCTTGCTTGAGTACCATGAGACCATGTTGTCCCTTCCAAGGCATTAAGTAGGGCTTCCTTTTGTTCTTTGCACTCTTGAGCTCCATCTAGCAATGACATATTAGCCTTTGTCTTTTTCATTTCATCAACAATATCATAACCATTGCAAGGGTAATAATTAGGTCTAGGTGGACCTGAGATGGGTCCCTTAGGAGGTGGAAGATTATTATTTGCATCTGGTTGAGGTGGGACACTGTACTTAGGAGGAGCTGATGAGGTGAGAGGCTCCTTACCTTTACTCTTGAGAAAATAATCATTCTTAGTTTGTTGGTAGGCATGGACCTCACTATACACTTGTTTTGGTTAATTGTATTCTTTATTTGGAAATAGAAGAGTATCAAACATCATAGCAATTCCCATATCATCTGGTTGATCACTGCCACCCACATAATGAGCTTGTTGTCCTATTATAGAGATATGATTCCCTTGGATTAGCCCAAGATAGTTTAATTCTGAATGGGTAAATTTAAATCTGTATCCATATGGTAGTGCATCTACCTCAATAAAACTTATACAATTTGATTGATTTGAGATCTCAAAGGGGGAAGGTACCCCCCACTATTAGGTCTAGTATTCCACTACCTATTTTTCCTCTGTTGATTGATTCTTTTTTATGGGCATTTTGGTTATGATGGTTATTGTTTTGATTATCTAGTAGTAGGGTGCATCTCCCAATGTAATTTGAGGGTCTTAGAACTAATTCATGATGTAATTTTTGCTGGGTTCTATTGAAAAAGATTAGGGGATCAATGGTCCTAAGGTAAAGTTTGATAGCAACTGGATTATTCATGGTGTAAGGTTTAGTAAGCCTCTTGTATAATTTATGAAACCTAGTGTTAAACATGGTTAACAATTCATTTGGTTCTATCTTGCAAGTGGCAAACTATTGATATACCACACAAGCGTCAATGTAGACTTTGAATTGATTGATGAAGGTAGTTTCCAAATTATTCTATAATTATCCATGAACTATGATGGTAGACTCAAGTACCATGAATTCGCCACTTCCCATAATGAGTAATGGAACAACCTTAGAATTCTTTCCCTGTAGAGTTCACCAGGAGAAGTAGCATCCATCTTCTGCAATATAGGCAAACACTCCTCCCACACTAGTAGTTCTTCCCCAATGTTTCTTTCCAAGCCCTAAGCAACCTATATCTCCTTGTCAACACCATAATATGCCCTTAATGCTTGCTTGATAGTGCCACTCCCAAAGGTCTCTAATGAATCATTCCAAGAAGTAGCTGTAGGGAGCATCCCTAAGGGATCTGTGGGATGGGTCCCTATCAAGGAGGGCATAGGAGCACTAGAATCAATGGGCCCCACCAAGTGTGTAATGTATGAAGTTAACTAAGTCACCTACTTCTTGATCTCTTCCTTGGCAATAGCATCTTTCTTTATCATCTCAAGAATAGTAGAGGCTGACTTATTTAATGCCATCTTATCTTCCTCCCTAGTGTGGTGGCCTAACACAAACTATTGTATGTTGCATTCCTCTGGGCCCATAGCAATTTCTTCTTTGTTAACAAGGGGAGTTGCTACTTGAGTAATTTTGACCCCTTATCGATCAATTGTTACGTGGGAGAGGATCTAGGCCCTCTTCTTCTTTGGTTGAGTCCTTAGTGCCTTTACAACTCTAGATAGCTCACCCTACTCTTTTATGTACTCTTTCTGCTTTCCATTATTCTATTGAGCTAGTTTGGAAGACAAAACTCTGTCATTTCAATTATAGGAGGAGAGGACATAGTAGGTTCTTTTCCTCCAAAAGGTGACCCTATAGGTGAAGGGGTTAACATAACAGTCTTACCTAATTCACCAGACCCCTCACTCTATTCTTCTTGAGGGGAGGAAACCATAACAAAAATGTGTTCTAAATTCTCTTCTTTTAGTGGTTCCTCCTCCACATCTCCTACTAGAAATACTTCTCCCACCATCTTCTCCTTATCCAATTCCTTCTTAGGATGTGCCATATCATACTTCTCTACTGATGGGAGGCATTGTTGAGAAGGGACATCTATTATCGGAGTTGTAGAATGAAGGGGTGGTAAATGTGAGGGATATGAAGCAAGTGGTTGTGATGGAATTTGGAAGGTTCTTGGGAAGCCAAGGGAGGTGGAAGAGAGATTTGTTTCAGAGGAGGTGAAGAGAGAACTAATGGAATAGAGGCTTGAAGTGGAGGCACTATGGAAGAAGTATGGGAAGAACTGGTGTCCACTACAGTAGCAGATGTTGTGGAAATGAGGATGCCCATGAGGGCTGAGGTAATGGAGTAGTGGAAATGGTGGGGGTAGGAGAAGAAGCCACAATGACTCCCTCTATGCTGGGTGCACTAGAGACATGAACCATTTCTCTAAGATTTCAGATTAAAGGTCCATTATCTTCTTTGTCCTTTTCACTTGACTTGATCTCTTCCACCTTAGCCTTTTGTTTCTCCCTTGCAGCAATAGTGGCCGTGCCCTTCCTACACTGAAGGTTCCATAGGGGCCTTAGTCTTTGGAACAACAAAGGGTCCCCCTTTCTCTATCTTCTCCCTTTTCTTGCTCTTAGAGTCCTCTATATCCTTTGAAGGAAAAGGGACAATCATTAGGAAGGGCTTCCTAAGCCAATTTTTGGTCCTTTTCAACACAGCTTCAGCTCTCTTTTCCATAGATGTATCTTCTACTACATCCCATCTTATGATATCTATAGGTTGGTTGTACACCTTATTCCTCCCATAGGAGAGGTCTAACACCTTCCCATCTTCTTCCATGCCATTTGGCATGTTGGGAAGCTCAACAAGGTTTAGCTTCTTGACTAGGGCTCAGGTCTAATCTGTAGTAATCCCTTAGTCTCACCTCGTGGTCATCCATGAAATTATCCCAATGGTCCTCCAATGTAGGTTAATCTATATACTAGCTCCCAATTAGTGGGATTACCCATCCATTGGGATTAAACCTTCCCCTTATATTGTCATATAAGCTCATGGAGAAGGCCACCATCTCTACCTCTACATGTCTTCCATTAATTATGTTTTGGAAGGTGTATTCTCCTACCTTGATGGGAAAAGGAATGCTAGACTTATGCTTTGTTGCTATCAACTTATACATGTCTACAACCTACCTACAAATCTCCAATAGGATGACATGATCATTTGGGTACCTTGGAAGTCTATATGGGGCTCTATCAAAGCCCATTACCTTGATGTAGGTGAAGGTCTTGAATTGAATATATCAACATCCCCATCAGACTATTTCATCTACAACCTCCACTGATAACCTCTGAGAGTAATCATTTTCCAAAACTCTAATAACAATGAAGACAAAAGCATCATTCAGTTGATACAATAATGTTTCAAACTCTCGTTCAGCTCTAATTATGGGAAGTGATGATAAACTAAGGTTGCCCCTTGTCAGAGGGACCCTGCATGTTGAAGCCTAGGACAGATAGCTTGGTAAGCCAGGAGGTAGACCAAGTATGATGTCATGTAAAAATCTATGGTTCCACTACCTTAGAAAGTTGATCATCTAATTTGTCACTTATAACTATACCCCAATCAATCTTCTTCGCATCTAGAATATTTATACAGTAATGACACATCCATGAGTGCCACCTCTTAGCAAAGACAAGCCAAAAAACCTACTAAGAAGAGTGATAAACCTCTTACCATCATGTTTGAATTCACTTCTTGGTTGTATGGGTGTCATTTTTGGTGGGTGCTTCTTCTGAGTTACCAGTAGATGTCGGTTCATATAATTGGTAGCTTTTCTTGTCTTGGTATTGTGGAAGGTCAATGTTGTATTTTATGTTATTTTCTCATATTCAACATATGTAGGAAGGCCAAAGACCTTCTTAATTACATCAGGAGAAATATCCAACACCACTTTCCCTATTGGCCCTATGAGTTTCTTCCTCCCTTGTTTATACCTTTGAGGACATGCAAGTACATGTTTTGAACATTGTAAGGAGATAGGGAATGCTACAACATGAAATAATTCTACATTCTCAATGCATTATGTTTGAAATGACTTTTCATCCTTTGTGCATAGTTGCTATAAATATCCCCAAGCATCTAGCTAGCCCAAATCTATGTCTCAAATCTTAGGGTGTGTGTAGATATCTTCGATGAAGGTAGATACCCTTTGACTTTATGCTTGACATCCTTTGAAGATCCTGATTCCTCCATCTCTACAAGAGACAACATGCCATGTATTAGAACTTACTTTAGGTTATAACACTGTATTATTTACATAGCTTAGCCAATAAAATTTGAAGTTGAAACATATAACAACACTCTTCTTTCTAGACTAGCGAGGGTTGAAGTTCGGCCCTGACTCATAACTCTTTCAAAAATGGAAGGCTAAACTTGGGAGTCATGATGTCGAAACTATAAAGATTATCTAAGTAAAACATAGCGAGAGTCATCGATCAAGGTGGACACCTAGCTCTTTCTAAAATGGAAGGTAAAAATTAGAATTTAAAACACTAAAACTTTGAAGATTGTCTAAGTAAAGAATAGTAGGAGTCGAGGGTTGGGGCTAAATTGTAACCTCTTCCAAAAGGGAAGGAGAATGCTAAAGGTCCTGACATTGAAACTCTAAAGGCTATCTAAGTAAGACATAGTGGGAGCCAGAGGTTGGGAGAGCACATAACTCATTCCAAAATGGAAGGCCAAAATTGGAAGCTCCAATAGGTGAGTATCCATAAAATATATGGAAAATTTTGGGGTTGGGAATTAGGACAAACTTCAGATGTCTACAAATTTTGAAGGCTTAATCCCAAATGTCTGACACTGAAACTATGACAATATAAAGGGGCTAAGTACAATGGTCAGTAAATCAAGACAATTCAAACCAATACTCTAGAAATTAAGGGTGAGAATGACATCATAAAAATAACATTGAAAAATGTGGCATTCCCTAAAATGGATCAAACAACAAAATGAAATAAAAAAGGAAAACAACAATAAAACCCCAAAATGATCAAAGCACAAACAAGAGAAATTAAAGCAGTTTGCACTAAGGGATGCCACTAAAATAGGCAACCATGAAAATACTTGACAAAGCATCAATTCAAAACAAAACAAGTAAAACCAACCTGATATAACAATGAGGGAAGCTAGGAAGGATTCAATAATGTAAATTTGTCAAACAAAGTCACCAACCACCACAATCAAACTCGCATACAAGCCACCAGGGTTTTGCAGCTCAGAGCTCAAGAAACACAATTGATCAAAATGCAAATGATGAGAAAATAAACATAAAACTAAATTAAAAGACTTCCCACATGTCTGTGGGAGAACCACATTTAATGCAACTCCAAGTGTAGTTAGGGTTGGTCATCTCCTATATCATCAAAGCCTACCTTTTGGTCATGTCAAAAGGCTAATCTCTAAAATTTTGACAAGGGTGACACTCTACCCCACACTATAATCCTCATGGTCGGGATGTCGGGGATGTTTCTACAGTCATGCAAAAATGAACAACCTCGTCAAGCTGAGAACTGCTTGTAGTGGAAGATTGATATTTCAGGGATGATTCTACTGTCATGCCAGAACAACAAGTCCTAAAAGTTTGACAAGGCTCAGTCACATCTAAAGGAAAGAACTAGTAAAAAAACTCAAGTCAAAAGGGGCCCCCTTCTTTGGCTTGGCAATATAATGGGGTTTGTTGGGAATGGTCATAATAGATAGGCCAATGGTTTCTTAAATATGATTATAGAATCTCATCCCTACCTAGGGTGGTCCCAGATGACTCACTAATTGTCATCCATGCTAACTTAAGGCGTACCAAGCGATGATTCCCTTTTAGATTCAAAATAATGTGGTTGTTACATGTGGATATCAAGGCTAATATTAAGGAGTGGTGGAACATACAAGTATAGGGATCCACCATGTATAGTGTTATGTACAAGCTAAGAAACATCAAGAAGTAGATTAAAAATGGAATAAAGATTCTTTTGGGAATATTTTTAAATAGAAAGAGGAAACTACTGAAAAGTTGTTTGAACTACAATAACATATCTAATTCTTGGGAATCACTCGCAAGGAAGCTTAGGAGGAAGAATGTCTTTTGGTAGATATTCACTCCCTTATTAAAAAGGAAGAGATGTACTGGAGGTAAAGATCAAAATTGGTTTGGTTAAAATAAGGAGATGACAACATAAAGTTTTCCATATGATTGCCATGAAGCACAAAACAACTAACAAAATCAAATAAATTAGGGAAGATAGGGATCTTTTTTTCTAAGGATGTCATAATGGATAAAGTTGTTCAATATTTAATGAATATCCTTACAAAAGATAGTGCTCCCTCATTTTTGGAAGAAGAGATTCGTGAGGTTATCCTCAGGTTAACTGAGAAGAAAGATGATGCTGCTATGTTATCCCCAATCACCATGGATGAGATTAGAGGGATGGTTTTCTCTTTTAAGGGTTATAAGGTTCTTGGTTTGGATGGCTTTCCCCATTTTTATTTCTAATTATTTTTGGATATTCTAGTAGAGGACATTAAGAATGTTGTTCATGACTTCTTCACTTAGGGGAAACTCCTTACGGAGCTTAATACTACATTTCTAGTGTTGATTCCTATGAAGAAGGGGGCTATAGAGTTTAATGATTTTAGGTCCATAAACTTACGTAATTCATTGTATAAAATATTTTTAGAAACTCTAGCCCTTAGGCTCCAAACTATTCTACATTCTATCATCTCACCTCAATAGAGTGGAATTGTGAAAAACTAACTAATCTTGGATTGCATAGTGACAGTGCACACAATCTTACATTCCATGGATAAGAATTGGAAAGTAGTCTTTATCCTTATGCTAGACCTTATGAAGACCTATGATAGAGTTGTTAGCATGCATTGTTTAACTTTGAGTATTACATTGTTTAAACAAGACAACAGTTACCGAGCTGGTTATGTAGTTATGATTGGTTAACTTACTAACCGCATTTCTCCTTCTATAAATTCTTTTGTTGTTCATCGAATAAAATCAAGAAATAAAGATATTACTTCATTTTGTATCAGAGCGGTTTACCATGACCTAAGCGAGGAGTTGTTCATGGACTGTAGAAGGGAATGAAATATGGGAGTTGAATTTAGTTTTACCAGGCATGTAGTTTCGGAGATCACTTGAGGAGAAGGCCATTGAATGCTACATCTTATGTTTCTAGGCATGGTTGCATCAAGGTTGTTACATATACAAGAATTGTGAGTTTGTATAATAGGGTTCGTGGAAATTTGAAGATGTTGAAAGATGCCAAAATCTGGAGATGTCACATTTGTAAGTTTGTATGAAAAGAGAAAGCATCGAAAGAAGTACATATGGGTGGTATTGCTCACATAACTAGCACAAGTTGAAAGAGTGCACTGGAGGACATGCTCCGAACTCTATGGAATCACGATAGGGTTACATACTCCCTATGTTTGTTATAAATTTTATTTCTGTATGCTTCACAAGGTTTTGAATAGGTGGCTATTTCAATCTGTAACAGATTCTTAGATATGATTCCATAGACACTAGATTTGCCAGAGCAGTTGTTGGACATGGAGAAGGAGTGTTCAATTGAAGATTGATAGAGACATTTGTTCCTTGTGCAATCAAGAAATTTAGCAAAGGCGATGGAAGATTTAGAGAATAGTCAATACAAGGGAATCATTCACGTGTCATTTCAATCCCATGAGTTTAGTGGTAGAACAAGACTCAAGGAAGAAGTTAGATCTGATGCCGCTGGAGCAGGCTCTTTGTGCAATGATTAGATATCTTGTATGCTCAGCAAAGCCTGCATGTGAAGGAAGGCATCCAGTAGAATTTTAGGTTGTTGATTTGAACAGTGCAATAGTAAGTTGAATGGTGCAACATTAAGTTTGATTTCAAGCATTGCATTACCTATTTCTCACTATATGTGCTATAAAAATTAATGTTTATAACTAGCATAGTTGGTTCAATATAAAAGAGGAGCTATAAGGTTCTTGGTTCAAAACTCACATTGATGTGAAAATATTATTTTTATTATGAATTATTTGGAGTTCTACAATTTTATTGGAGATAAAGGTGAGTCTTTGGAGGTACAATCATTCTCAGATATTATTTTTCATTGGAGTAATAAGGTAAAAAATTGATGAAGGTTTAATAGTGTTTTGGAGGTATAAGGTTGACTAATGTGTGGGTCTATTATTGATCAAAATCAACATCATTATTTTTAACATTTGAACATGGCCACACATTATGTTTGTGTCCTTGATGCCACCCTTGCTATCCTTGATAGAAACTTGAGTGACTTGCATGCCTTTGATATTGAAGAGTCTAATGCAAATGGATAGAGTGTAAGCACATCATATTGGAGGATGGAAGCATCAGAGGATGGAGGATTTTCCGTCATCTTAAGTTAGATTCTCACTTTGAGATGATGCTTTGCATGAGAATCATTTTTGGTTTTGGTTGTTTTTCTTTTCTTTGTTTATGCTGACGGATTTGAAGATTGTATGTTTTGTGAAGATATTATTTTGGAGATAGGTTTGGGATTTGGTGTTGAGCTCAATATGGATTGTTGTCCAATGAGCTTCAAAGACTATATGATCTTGAATTATACCCTTTCGCGGTCACTAGACAATGTCAGAGATCTATCATATCTCTTAGGGTTCATTGTCGAATAATTCAAGACTCTGTGATTTGATAGCTTGGGACTAAAGAACTCAAGAACACAACTTGAAGCTATGCCTTTCTGAGGGTAGATGAGATAGCATGATGGAGCCCCGCTTGGTTCGGGATTTGTTCTTTGTGAGAAGATCTTCTATAAAATATGTATTCATATTATGTAATCAACTTTGTTGACTATGTTAGCATTCATGGTGGGTCCCTTGGTACTTTTGTAGAAACAATGTAATAAGGGGGGAATGTTAGCATGCATTGTTTAACTGTGAGTATTACATTGTTTAAACGGGACATCGGTTACTAGGCTGGTTATGCAGTTATGACTGGTTAACTTCCTAACCACATTTCTTCTTGTATAAATGCTTGTGTTGTTCATCGAATAAAATCAAGAAATAAAGATATTACTTGAAGGGTCTCTTGGAGATTTTTAGGCAAGATTCTCAAAATATTTGGTTTTGGAAGGAATTTCATTAATATAATCACCAAATGCATTTCTATGCTAATATTCTTAGTGATTGTCGATGGCTCTATAGCTAGTTTCTCTAATGCCTTTAGATTCTTTTTAGGTTTCCTTGGTGTAATTTTTCTAAAGAAAGATGGCAGGGTGGAAAGGACCATTGTTTTCTTTGGTGGGAAAAGTTCAATTAGTGATGGCTGAGGGATCGGCAGAGAATGAAGAAAATGTTTATTCAATGATAAAAAGCATTACAAGAGGAGAATAAATACTATGTAACAGTTGATAAAACTATTAAGGCAGTTGGTATAATAGAACCAACTAGCAGAACCAACGTAACTAGATGGTTACGTAATAAATAATGTAATATATTATGCTAACATTCCCCCCTTATTACATTGTTTTTACAAATGTACTCCCTAAATAGTTCAAATTTGATCCTATCAAGAGATTTGGTGAACATATCTACGATCTGAGAGTCTGTAGGGCAGTACTAGAGTTGGATGTGGTGATTCAAAACTTGATCCCGAATGTAATGACATTTGACCTCAATATGCTTAGTGCGCTCATGGAAAACTAGATTCTTCACAAGTTTTAACACACCCTGATTGTCGCAATGAAGAACTGGTGACTTTTCTTCAGGAATGTCCATATTTGCCAGAATGCGATGTAACCAAATCGCTTCGCACATAGCTCCTCGTGCTGCGCGATATTTAGCCTTAGTGGATGAAAGAGCAACAACAGTTTGCTTCTTACTAACCCATGAAATTGGCCCAGATCCAAGTGAAAAACATAGCCTAAGGTTGATTTCCTGTCATCTATAGATCCTACATAATCCGAGTCTGTGTATCCCTGTAAGAAGAACTGGGTGTTCTTCTTATATTCTAGACCATAATCAACTGTGCCTCAGATATATCTCAACACATGCTTTGCTGCAACCCAATGACACTTCTTTGGCTCCTACATGAATCTAGCGAGATAGCTTATAGCAAAACACAAGTCTAGTCTGGTGTAGGTCAAGTAGATAAGACTCCCAACCAGCTGCCTATAGAGAGTGACATCTACTTGAGGTGAATCCTAGAAATGGGATAGTCGCAAACCTTTCTCCATTAGTGTGGAAATTGGCTTACAGTTGACCATTCCATATTTTTCCAGGAGTGTCTTGGCATATTTCATTTGGGAGATGAATATGTGGTTCTTCTTCTGCCATATCTCCAAGCCAAGACAATAATGAAGTAGCCCCAAATCTGTCATGTCGAAGGAGTTCTTAAGATCATTCTTTACATCATCAACGAGACTATCTGAGCTGCCAGTGAGAATAAGGTCGTCCACATACAAGACCAGAATGACAATCTCTATGCCTACCTTCTTAATATACAAATTAGGATCTGAGGGGCCATGGGTGAATCCATGCTGCAATAGGTGACCATCAATCTTGATGTACCATGCCCTAGGAGCTTGCTTAAGGCCATAAAGAGATTTGATAAGATGACATACCTTGTGTGGATGATGTTCATCAACAAACCCTTCTAGCTAGGTCATGTACACTTCTTCTTTGAGATCACCATTTAAGAAAGCACTCTTGACATCCATTTGCTAAAGTTTCCAACCCTTCTGTGCTGCCAATGCACAGACCATTCTGATAGTTTTGATCTTCGCAGTGGGTGCAAAGGTCTCTTCATAATCAATGCCTTCCTGTTGAGCATATCCCTTTGCTACAAGTCATACTTTGTACTTGTCGATAGATCCATCTGCCTTGTACTTTGTTTTGAAGATCCATTAGCCAATGGGTTTCTTCCCTTCAGGTAAATCGACAAGTTCCCAAGTATGATTTTGCATCAGAGAATCATACTCTGTATCCATAGCCTTCTTCCACTGAGGTTGGCTTAATGCCTCTCGAACTGTGTCAGGTTCAATGTTGTCAACAACAGTACTCATGAGCACAAGATTCACTTCATTTCTTGTCTGACTCCTGGTTCTGACTCCTGACGAAGTGTCTCGAAGAGTGTGCAGGTTAGGGTCCCTGATTGTACTTTGGACCCACTTGGGAGGTTGACTATGCTGTTGCTGGTGTGCAATGTTTTCTAGAGGGCCCAAATCAACATACAACTCTCCTTGTAGTTCACTTTCTCTGTGAGAGTCTTCCACATGCTCATCATCTGATTGTGAGAGCAATTTATGAGAAGTAGGAGGTTGTTGCTCTTCTTTCTGTGATAAGGAATCGAATGAAAATTCATCACATACCACATCTCAACTCTCATGTATCTTCATTGTCTCAAGATCTATAAAACAATAAGCTTTTGATGTAATACTATATCCCAACAATATACACTGAAGTGTTTTAGGATCAGTCTTCTTTCTCCTATTGGCAGGGACATGCATGCATGTAGTGCAACCAAACACCCTTAGATGAGAAATTGAAGGCTTTTGTCCAGTCCATACCTCTTCTGGTATCTTGTGTTGTAGGATCTTCGTTGGTGCCCTGTTGATGAGATATACAGCTGTCCGTACTGCTTCTGCCCAAAATCTTTCCTCCAACTTGGCTATGGAGAGCATGCATCGAGCCATCTCCATGACAATCCGATTGCGACGTTATGCAACTCCATTCTGTTGGGGTGTATAGGGAGCAGTTATGTGCTACTTGATGCCATGATGCTTCAGGTATGCCACGAACTCCTTGGAGGTGAATTCCCCCCTCGATCTGACTAGAGGACAAGAAGAGACTGGCTGGCTTCTTTGACAACTTGCTTGTGAAAGTCCTGAAAGTTGGCAAAGGCTTCATCTTTCTTCTTGAGAAAATACACCCAGGTCTTTCGGGAGAAGTCATTCACGAACAATTGGAAGTACTTATGGCCTAAAAATGAAGCAGGCATGGGTCCACACAGATTGGTATGTACCAACTCAAGGCGATATTTAGCATGGAAGCTACTAGCCTCGAACGAATCCCGGTGTTGTTTACTTGCAAGGCATCCAGGACATATATGCAATGAATTTGAAATTGGAGGAAGACTGCTTAACCATTTGTTTGGAGCTGAGCTAATGCAAGGAGCTGACTGAAAGGTACCCATAGTGATAGTGCCAGAGTCCCGTAGATTCTATTGTTGAGGCTGATAGAGATACTATAGGAGAGGAGACAACATCTAATGCAAACAGTTTATCCTTCATAAATGCTCTAGAAAGTATCATACCTTCTCTTGAGATTAGACAGGTCTTGACCCCCTCCTTCACCTGGAACTCAACTTTCAGTTTGTGGTTCAGAAGCTGACTGACAGAGAGTAGGTTTGTTGTTAAACCAGGAACATACAACACCTTGGTGAGGGTACAATGGCTTGTCCCAAGAGGAATGATGACCTTGCCTATACCCTCTGCAACATACTCCTTATTGTCAGCAATTCAAACTCTATCTCCAGTAGGTTGTTCTGTCAGTACATCGAACAACTCGCGATTGCCTGTCATATGCTTGCTGGCACCCGAGTCTATCAACCAAATATCCCTCGTGGGCTGCAAGGTTTGGGAGACAAGGACTAGATTGTGATGAGTGCCACAGTTGGCTGTTTCTGGTTCATCTTCTTCTGACGCATCATCTTGTTGGGCCGCTACATTGCCTTTGTGCCTTCTGTGATGATGACAGTGTTTGGATGGCTGAGTATCACTGCAACTGGAAAAGCCTTCTTTACTTGAATTGCCTTTTGTTAAGGCATTGTACCAACTGTTGATAGTGTCATGATTGTTCTTGTTGCATATATGACACCATCGGTTTGCCTTTGGAGGCTTCAACTATTGATGTTCTTGTTGTTTATGTGGCTACTTTCCACGAAACTTTTGACCTTTTGATTGTCTGGAGATCAAGGCCTTGTCTTCAAGGTCACCTTGGAAAGATTGAATGGCTTCTTCTTACTACAACAAATTCACCAATTCGTCAAATGACATAGTTTTCTTGGTGATGTTCAGCGTGGTGACAAAGATTTTGAACTGAGATGGCAGTGCTCGCAGTGTAATTGGGACAAGTAGTTTGTCCTCCACCTTTTCTCCAAGTGCAACAAGCTCAGCTCGTAGTTCAGATACCCACCGTAAGAATTCCTCAACTTTCTCGCCAGTTTGCATACTGAGTGTATGTAGCTTGGACTATAGATGAAGGATCTTTGTCTGGTTCTTTGCTTGGTAGATTGTGGAGAGAGAATCCCATGCCGCCTTTGATGTTTCTGCATCCCGAATGTGAGGTTGAACTTCATCTATGATGCTGAGTGTTATCAACATCAATGCTTTGGCATCGGCCTTGTCAAACTTCTGCCTTTCATCTAGATCTTCCGGACTAGTTATGTCACCAATGAAAATTCCCCATAGCTCCTCAAAAATGAGAATAGTCTACACTTTTGACTTCGATGCAACATAATTTGGCCCTTTCAAAAGTTAAGCATCGGAAAGAAGCAATTTCGGGGCAGACATTTTTAAAAAAATAATCAAGACAACAAATTTATTATTATTTTATTTGACAGTACATTCACTTTAAAGAGGAAATTGTGGCACGGAGATGAGCACGATAGGCCTGTGCTGTGAGATGGGGAGGCTTTGGTGTGCATTCTACCTCATCTTCGTCACCAGCATCATAACCCTCATCAAGTTTTGCTCTAATCTTCCTTGCTTGACATTGTACATCAAATAGAAAGTAATCTAGCAATCCTTGCCTAAACAATTCATTGAATTGGAGATTACCAGTGTTTTGCAGGGCATCTAGAAGGGTAAAATAGAAGCCTGAGCTTTTTGAAACAGCACATCTGCCTCGAGGTGGCTCATTCGCATGATTACTGGCCACACTGCTGGCATCGGGTGCAGTGGACATTTAGTTTTCTCAAACTATGTCTTCCTCTACTTGCCAACTCAGACTCCAAGTGCCTTATGGAAGGTGAAAGAAACTTTAGTACCTCCTTCGGTATTGAACTACAATCTGGTCTGCAGGTGGAAGTGGCACTTTCACTCAACGAGTGCTCTTTCCAGACTCTTCAACAGAAACACAGTCTACAAACTCAAATGGCTTCCTTGCTTCCTGTCTGGTCTCTACTGAGAGTAGTTTGCAGTTTCAATGCTGACAGGCCTGCAACAGTCTTCAAAAGCTGTGTTCTTCCATTCGCTGTTCAACAGGACTATCACCCATGCTTGCTACTCAATAGGAATCGCCCATGCTTGCTGCTCAATAGGACACCAGCCAAAGCTCTAATACCATTTGAGGGATTGGCAGAGAATGAAGAAAATGTTTATTCGATGAGAAAAAAGCATTACAAGAGGAGAATATATACTATATAATAGTTGATAAAATTGTTAAGGCAGTTGGTATAACAGAACCAACTAGCAGAACCAACGTAACTACATGGTTACGTAATAAACAATGTAATATATTATGCTAACAATGGCTTCACTCTAGAACTTATTGGTGTATTATATGTCCTTCCTAAAAATATTTTCTAAGTATGTGGGAAAGATTGAGTAGATCCAAAGGCATTTCCTATGGTCTAGTTCCAATGAGAACAAAATAACCCCTCTTGTTATGTGGGATCAAGACTTCCTTTCCAAGTTTGTTGAAGGAATAAGTATAAGTAAGTTGAAGCTTTTTAATAAGGTGCTCAATGCCAAACTTGCATGGAGGGATATATAGAAGAAAATGAATGGAATATAATCATTAAAAAAATATGCCAAGTAAGTACCCAAATCCATTCTTTGAAGTGACGAGCACCCCTCTAGATCTAACATATGGAGAAAAAATTATTCTTTGAAGGAGATTCTAATAAAGGAAGCTAAATGGAAGTTAGGTGCTAGAACCAATATAAGATTTTGGGATGATTGTTGGATCTTAGATACAACTTTGGGATTGAGGAATGAGTTGGAGGCCCTTATGATATAATACAAATGGATAGTTTGGGAGTTTGTTGTTGATTACATCATTGTGATCAATGGGATTAAGAAGTGGAGTAATCTGAGGGTTTTTCCCCTCTCCTAGGCTACTTTTTCTTCTACCCCTCTCTTGACAGGTCTTCTTGGTTTTCATTTCCCATGTTAGATAGATATGGGCTCTTTAGTGTTAGCTCCATCCCCTTTTGGTCTATTTTTAGCTTCATCTTGTTTTTCTCTTGTGGCCTCCTTCTCTTTTGTGACTATGTGCTCCTCTCTTTGGAACAAGGACTTTCTTCCTAGGATCAATTGATTCCTCTAGGTTGCTACTTAGGAGAAAATACTCACTATTCATAACCTAGTCAGGCATGGCTTTTCCATTCCCAATTGGTGCATTTTATTGCTTTCTAATGCTAAACCAACCCCTCACATCTTCTGGGGTGTTGGGTGTAACGTCCATGTTCTAAAACACATAGTAAAACCAGAATTTTACCATAGAGTAACTCAACAAGGTAAATAAAATGAGGTAGAGAATAATTTTTTTTCTTTTATTCAACTAATAATCAAGTAACTAAAATTACAAGATTTCTTTTACAAAAATACAATAACCATATTGTCTTTCTCATTTACAATGTTTACAAATGTAATTCCATTACATGTACAAATTTGGATTAAGTACTGCATCTGAATATCTGACATCTTTATCACAAGTTCTGGCATGCTTCCTTCTTGGAGAGAGAGAGCATCTTTCCAGTGATTTACCTCCAACCACAGACTGATAGTCTCCCACACATCTTCCACATAGGAAGTGGCCCTACCCTTCATGAGGAATATAGACCATAGGTGACCAATGGTTATTTGTCTTTCTTGAGTACATAGTGTTCTATTCTACTCAACTCAATCAACCATACAACCCTAGATACTCTCTAGCTAAGTATGATTTCCGATAGGATGAGCAATCTGAATAAAGTGAGCTAACAATGCATGCAGAAAACAAATGCATTACTTTGGCCAAAGTTCTTAAGATCAATATTGTTCATATGAACGTAGTCATTGTGTTCACCCACCCCTACTCAACTTGGATAATGTCATATTTTTGCAATTATTCACCCTAACTATCTTTACATATTTGGTTTAATCATCATGTCCTAATAATAGTCTACTTAAACTTAGATAAGTATAAATGACATAAACCTTCATTTGGTTCCTAATCGACTCTAGGGTTTTAAAACAACCCTTGAATAATAAAATACTTCTACATTTATCATATCTCATTAGAGATTATAATAGACCTTTGGTTTAACACAACCATAAATAGGTTTACAATAATTCTTGCTAATGTATTATCTTCTATTCAACAAGAATATGAATACCTATTCAATTAAACCCTATGTGATGCCATTGATCATCACTACATAAATATACTTTTATATGCTTTTACGCAAAGTTATTTCTATATAGACAGTCTATTACTACAAATTTGTTTACTATAGGCTAAACTCATCATGATTCTACTATAGACATGAGAAGATCTTTGACACTTTATCTTTTTCATCTAACTATCCTTAGTTTTTCTATCATTCCAAAAGGCTACCTCATAGTCACCATAGATCACCAAGAATCAAGGTTCTTTGAATAAGATATCATTTAGACAATGCAGGGAAATGAAAACAAGATTGGTTTCAAATAAAATTGACATCATTAAATACTCTATTCTGTATTACTCTTGGTTGGTGAGTTTACTAAATGAATACCTTTACACTAATCTCATTGAGAGTTTAATACATATTTTTCCTATGATAAAAATTGTCAACCTATTTCTAAAAGATTGCTCTTTTCAACTGAGTGACTAGTTTTCTAAACATTAGAAGATTATAACAGTTTCCATTAAAGAAGGGTCTACCTAAAAGTTAAAGATAGATGCAATACCAATTCACTATGATTATTCAAAACTGATTTCATTGCAAGAGCTTGCATCGGCCTTTTCAGGCTAAACGAGGCTTCTTGGTTATACTAAAACTCTCATACACCATTGACTCAAAAAAACAAGTCACAATGATAGTATTCAAGTCGACACAGTCAGCTTATCACATTGCATAGTTTATACAAAATACTGACAGGATAACCAAACTCAATTAAATGATTGTCCATAACAAACATTCATTATGATTATATTTGTCTTATAAAACATGACATGTAGGAATATCTACCTAACAACGCTAGCTTATAGAGGTGTATGGGCCAGTGGTAAGCTTCTGTGTTCGTCCTAGATGACCACGTTCTTACTTAACCTTTACCAGCTTCCTCACTGCCCACCACGAATTTCCTTCTACTCCTTAACCAAACCCTTCAAATAAAACATAAGAACTTCCCATATATGCCATCGACTATCCAAGTCATGGCTTTAAGAGCTCAAAATAAACTCATAATGAGTCGTCTTTTCTATTCACTCCCACTCTAAGCAATTCTAAAAAATCATTAAATTCCAATGGTAATGCTAAATAGTTCAACTCCAAACACAACTATAAATGTGTAAACACTAACAAATTTTGATGATGAAAACATCATTTGAGGAGATCAGTGATGGCGGTTGAGTTATCCGCCACTCCTGCTATAAGAGGCCACCAACTCTTAAAACTAACTTAAGCAATCAATTACTCTTAATGAGTAAATTTTTTCAATCATGCTTTTAACATTTAAGGCATTCCTCAATAGATGCCTATGGCTGCTCAACTTAAAACCATACTAATATATCATGAGGTATTTCCTCATTCAACTCATATATATATATATATATATATATATATATATATATATATATATATATATATATATATATATATATATATATATATATATATATATATATATATATATATATATATATATATATATATTTGATTAAGTCAAATGTTATTTACATATCATTATCTCTATTTGATTTTATGATTTAATCAATAAGAGAATAATACTAAAACAAAAGTTATGGATAACATGATTGAGTTGAGCTAGTCTCCTCATCATGATCCATCGACAAAGCACGTCATCTTAACTCGATGATAAATTGTTAACTTTAAGAATTGGTTAAAACACTTCAAGTGACTTAGTAATAATATGACAACCTTTTTATGACAATAATGTCATAATATTTACGTTAAATGTAAATAGTTATAAATAAAACTTAACAATGTCATTAACATTATTAATGACTTAGATGACTTAATACGACTTAGAAAGATTGTAAAACAATATCGACTACCTGTCAATGAGGTTCAGAAGTGAACTGACAAGACAAGGCTTACCTCTTATGACACATTGGTTCACATTTTTGTTAAACACTTATAACTCAGTTTGGCAAATAAACCACTCATATACTGAGGTCTATATCTCTCTCTTGGAAAGATAACATAATCATTCCTATGATTCCAATAAATGACATTCAATAAAAACCATTCTTTTCACTTGTCATTAATCTAAACATCACAACAAATTTACTTATGTCCAAGTAAAAAGTAAAAGTAAAGCAAGACAAAAATTGGGGATGTAACATTGGGGTTGCTTAATTCAAGTTCTCCAAATGCTTTAAGTATGTATAGATTTTCAATGTTTGAAGCACTTTTTTGTATAGACTCTCTCTCTCTCTCTCTCTCTCTCTCTCTCTCTCTCTCTCTCTCTCTCTCTCTCTCTCCTAGAGCTATGTATCTATTACCTATTTCTCCCTCTGTTTGTTTATCTATCTATCCTCCTTCTCTCCCTCTCTAAAGCCTTTTCAACAAATCCATTTTGTGCATATTCTACAATCATGGAATTCCATGAGACCACATTTCTTTGAGGTGTTCTATCAAACATTTCATTTTCCATGTCTATGCTTCCAAATTTTGCATACATGTCTCACAGGGTTGTTGCAACTTCAACATTTGACAAAATTCCCATATTCTTGATGTTTTGATGGATATCCATACTCTATTCCAAAAATCTCATTTTGACAGGGAGGATACTGGCAAAGGTTGCAGAATTTTACTTTACAATAGCCAGTTGCATTTGCTTGAAAGTTTATAAATCCTTTTTAACAAATCCATTTTGTGCATATCCTGCAATCATGGAATTTCCATGAGACCACATTTCTTTGAGGCATTATGTCATGTGCCTTGTCTATGCTTCCACATTTTTCATTCATATCTCCTAGGGTAGTTGCAACTACAACATCTGACAAAATTCCCATATCCTTCATGATTTGATGGACGGCCATACCCTATTCCAAATATCCCATTTTGTCATAGGCTAGAAGGATGCTAGAAAAGGTTGTGGAATTTGGCTTTACACCAACCAATTGCATTTTCTCAAAAAATTTTAAAGCCTTTTCAAAAAATCCATTTTGTACATATCTTGCAATCAT
The DNA here is from genome assembly GCA_027924645.1 of Cunninghamia lanceolata. Classification (NCBI taxonomy): domain Eukaryota; kingdom Viridiplantae; phylum Streptophyta; class Pinopsida; order Cupressales; family Cupressaceae; genus Cunninghamia; species Cunninghamia lanceolata. The sequence continues at coordinate 4,034,434 of BSBN01000665.1, forward strand.
TATATTCAATGAGATCACATATCTTTGAGGCATTCTTCTGAATAGTTCATGTGCCTTTTCTGTGCTTCCAATTTTACATTCATCTCTCTTAGAGAAGTTACAACTATAACATCTGACAAAATTTGCAAACCCTTGATGTTTTGATGGATGTTCATACCCTATTCCAAAGATCTCATTTTGGCACAAGTAGGGAGGGTGCTGGAAAAGGTTGAGGAATTTGGCTTTACACCCACCAATTGAATTTACTTCAAAGTTTCTAAATCCTTTTCAACAAATCCATGTTGTGCATATCCTACAATCATTGCATTACATGAGACTACAAGCCATGGAGGTACACTTAGTATGTTGAAGCTATTTGCATGTATGCATAGTACGCTTAGTATGTAGGTATGCCTAGGAATTAGGAACAAATAGTAACACCATGATAAAATGAGCATGAGTTTCTATAGAGAGAGAGAGAGAGAGGTGGAGATTGAGAGATATAGAGAGAGGGATTCTTCATTCTTCACAAAATACAACTCCCTTGTATGTAGGAGAGAGAAAGTCTATTTTCATGTAAGAATGATAAGTGTAACTCCCACTATTGGCCTACCAACTGAAACTCTCTTACTCAATGACATTCAACATTATTTTAAGTATCCCAAAGAATAATACTTAAATAATCTCTCAACCACATACATGGGCATCCAAGTACCCATTCATGAGATATTAAAGACACATAGAAAATACATAGAATTGTAAGGCTATATCACCTAATCCTAATAGTAAATAGAGGAGGCCATTGCATTAAACATTTAAAAAGTGTTAGAGACAAATATCTAGATATGTATTCCTATTTTGATTCCATGTGATTGTATCATGTTAAAATTACCTTCAAATTATTCCTTCAAATACATGTCCTAGACACATAATTGAGAGAATTTTAGGATGCATTGCCACTTATAAAAATAAAAATGTGTTGCAAAACAAGAGAAGAAAAGTTGTACAATATGTAGTTTTTTGGTCTACATTAGTACACATTATCTTTCTACTTAGAAAAATCATCCAAACTAGTATGAATGTAAATTTGAATTCTGAAATTTTTATATTAATTTTTTGTAAGTAACCAATTTATGTTGATGGTGTTTCAAGACATAAATTTTTCATCAAAAGTTTATAAGAAAAAGATAGCTAAATCATAAATTACAATGGATTTGTTTACATCTCTAGAATGGAGGTTAAATGAAGGATTTTGAAGGTAAACATTGAGGCAAAGAGTTATGTTGATCACTCTTAAGAATGTAGACTCTACTATGTTGGGTTATCTCTCTAATGAATAGGGCTACACATCTTTGATTTTCATAATGAATAAGATCTTGCATAGAGCAATGAGATTTTTCTAAAAAGATATTAAAACATGCCACTAATCTCATAATACATTAGATACCAAAAAGAAAAATGCTCCTATAATTTTCATTCATTATTATAGAGTCTACAAATGTACTATATCTCAAGATAAAGTGTTGTGACTTTAGGCAAAGTTGATGAGAACATGCTAATAAGTAGCCCGAAAGAAATTTCAAACCAAAACCAAGCCAAGTGTACTTGGGTGAATAATGTGTCCATTTTGTATATAGATATAGTGCTTCAATTGGTGTTGCATTCTTGCAAAATGCTCCTATAATTTTACTTCATTATTGTAAAGTCTATAAATACAATATCTCTCGACAAAGTGTTCTAACTCCATGCAAATCTTGGCCCAAAAGAAATAACATATCCATCTTCTATACTTCAATTAGTGTTGCATTCTTATTGAAAATAGTTCTTCTCATTCATCCAAATTAATTTTTTTGTAGACTTTGCTGATCTCAAATCTTAGAATGCTTTTGCTCAACAGAAACATACATGATATATTACTAGTTTGCCAACTTAAAAAACTTAGGACTTTAAAAAACTTAAATTCCAACCCGCATGAATATGATCAAATCAAGGCCACCACTAGTATTACAGTCATTTCATTACATGCATTAGAATTTCTTCAACAATTGGTAAATAATGACAGGAGGCACTTCGTTGACTTAAGATAATCCTTTTGATTTAGGACTTGCATGTATTCATTAAAAAATGCAGCTTTGATTCGCTGCACAGTGCTGCAAACAAAATTATTCATTTCTTTTGGCGATTCATCCAGCCAATTAGTACTAACAAGTTGAAAAGTAGTTGTTAGAGACAAGCCTTAGACTTCACTGCCAGAGCTATCCAATAAACTAGTGCTGCCGCTTGTTATGTTGGCAGCTGCACCTTCTGGCAATATTGTAAATGCGGAAGGAAGAAGTGCCATGGCAGAAGGATCTTCTCCTCTCATTGCTCGGGTAACTGCTCTGACATCTAAGGGCGAATATACTATTAGAGATCCAAATGAATCTGTGCAACTCTCCTGCAGTATGAAGGCCTCCGTATTGGATGCCTACAAATTATAATTGAAATCATATGTTAAACACCATAAAACAGGTGAACTAGATGATTGCAGCAATGGTTCAGATACTTACTATCACATGATAAAGAGAAATGCAATTCCCAAGGTGTGGACCAGCTGCAATGTGTTTGATTTCTTGTATGGACTTTCCTTCCAAGGACACTTCCCACTTCACCAAAGAAATAAAACTCTAAGTATTTGAATAAGAACAGTAAATTAGAATAACATGCAACATATAAATTACAGGAAAAATGTGTGGCCAATGTACACGTATAACCTTAGATCTCATTCGTTGGTCTCTTAGAAAATCAAATAATATTTGTGGAGAGACAGGAAGCCATAGTGAAGTTGCAGTACATATGATTAGCCCGTTGTGTATGTTGCTCATTCTTGTAGTGATTATAACACTATCATAGAATTGACTCACAGTTGAGTGGAACTTTGATGCACTTATAACTTGATAGAAGCAACTGATCATTCTCTGGGCTATTTTCATAATATTTCTTCCTTCATCTGCACAAGGCTATACATTAATTACGTTTACTGTTGCAGAAAAATTAACAGCTCCTAAAATTAAGAAGTTGCTTCTACTCTTTTATAATGGGCACTCACCTTCAAGTTGACTGAAATTGAACTTAAACAATCGCTGACATTGCCTGTCAAGTGCAGTCAACCATCTTTGTGCACTGAAGGCCATATCAACACCCTCTTCCTTGGGTTTCACTGTGCTCCACCCATGTTAGCTACCACAAAATCGTATAAGCAGATTGACTTAGTAGTGAAATACATCGAAATAAAGGTAAGAAATTTTTGAAGTCGAGAAAAGAGTAGACACCAATCTAGCGAAAGAAAATAATCTCTCTTGTGGCACCCAAAGGAGAGGGAAGCTGTAACTCAGCATGCATCTGCTAAACCAAAACCAAAAAAAAAGGAAAAAAAAAACGTTTGAGATCTCTCGTTTCAAATAAACTCATCAAACCCTAATTAAACATGGCCGCATACATACCAGCTGAAGTAATCCGCCTCTGTCAGGTGGTGAAAGCCCTGGCGATATGATCTGGAGGGTCTTGGCTGTTGTAACTATGCAGGGAAACATCTCCATCTATTTGTTCTGTTAAGACAGTAGACACTCTTATAATTATTATTTCTCAATGACATAGGTCTGTAGATTATTTCAAATAATAATAACCAAAATCTATCTTTGAAAGCCAGATGATAACAATAATATAAAATATTAGACAGCTAAAACAATAAAACCAAATCATTAGGGTTGCCCCATTTTTTTCTCCCATCAATCGGCTCTCAACCAGTACCTAACTATCTTTAAAGAAAATGATGAATAAGAAAGGCGTCATAATGCATACCACATCCATGAAGACTTCGACCAGTTCGACTCCCGCCATTATAACAGTGGTGGCTTCTGTGTTAAACCTGTCCTTGTGTTAAAAGGAGATGATCTGAAAAGATCTTTTGTGGGCATCGTGGGTGCCATTTGAATGACTTCTTCGACGGCATGCATGGCAGCTTCTAATGCCATTTGTCCGTCGCCTCCAACTCGCTCGCGAAACAATGGCTATCAACATGGATATCATTACTTGTAAAGAGATGCAGAAAAATAGTTAACGCTTACTCCTCCATCTCTTGAATTTGTGCACTAGTCAAATTTACACAAATTCTCCTACTGTCTTACCGATTCCCCTTCACTTACAACTGTTCCTACCATTCATTTTATAGCCTTCAATGCTATCGTTGTACATCATCTCACAAGCATTATTTTATGTTGGAATGACTATTGTCATTATGATTATTAATTATTGAAGCATCTCATTTACATGTAGAGAAAACCTAGTAAAGGAATGTAAGATACTAGAATTTTTTGTTCAGCCACTTAAAAAGAAATTTTAACTCCAACAGATTAATTTGATATTAGAAGTTATTGCCATTATGATCCCAAAAAGAAAAATAGTGTTTTAAAAAAATATTATTTAAAAGGTTATATAATTTATTAAAGAAAATATACTTCAAATTAATGTTATTAATGTTAAAGAAAGAAGATTTGAGTTTCCTAAACCTAATATAATTTTTCAAAAGAAACAAATTTTATTTAATTTTTTTAAACAAAGTTGTCTACAACTACTAAAAGTAAAGTTAGGTTATCATCTTCTCATGACCATAATAGCTTTCAAAAATCACACTTCCAACAAAAATTTAATTCTACCTTACACGCGTACTTTAGTACAATTCTCAAGAAATATTCCCTTCCTATAAATATGGCTATAATAAATCTCAAAAATAAAATTAGGTTTTCACCTACTGTGACCATGATAGCCCCCAAAAATCACAAGTTACTGAAAAGAAAATTTAATTCTACCCAAATGATATGCTTTAGTGCAATTCTCAAGAAATGTTTCCTTCCTATAAATATGGATACAATAAATCTAAAAAATAAAATTAGGTTATCACCTACTAGACCATGATAGCCCCCAACCATGATAGCCCCCAAAAATAATAATTTACCAAAAAGAAATTTTAATTCTAGACTAAGACATGCTTTAGTACAATTTTCAAGAAATATTTCCTTCCTATAAATATGGCTATAATAAATCTCAAGAAAAAAGGTCTTGGACTATCTTAGGAGTAAAACTATGAAAAAAAATAAAGGTAATTCTTACCATATCTATAAACTAGCATACCTATCTTTAGAAAAATCTACGTAAAGATGTGGAGAAATATCATTCTCAAGGCACCTTGAGAATGATAACTCTTAGCATATGTATGTATCTATATGTGTATATACGTGTAGAAACCCAAAATTGACCATGTCCTAATGACACATCCAACACCACATTCCAAATGTTCGACCCTAGGAGTACCCTTTAACATTCCCCCTTCCATTAGTGAATTAAATAAATTATATATTATTTAATTAATCAAAATTATCCCTTTCACCAAATTAATTAAATAAATTATACTTTTTTATTTAATTAATTTAAATCATTTTCCCTATTCACTAAATTAATTAATTAAATTATATTTAATTAATTCTTAAGTCTCCCATCATATCCCATTAATTAATTAAATAATTTCATTATTTCATTAATTAAGATAAAAATCCTAGTTTCCATTTTTCATATTCCACTTGTCGTAATTAGGTCCACCCTCATCCATTTACCACAAATAATAAATTAAAAAATCCAAAAAGAGTCACATGTCTAGCTAAAGTTAGTTATCTAGATTCATTGAACCTAGACACTAGTGCAAAAGTCAAAATAACTCTACATCTCCACCACTCATTTCCATACTACATCTTTTAATCCTATCAATTCACATAAGGATAAGACCTAGAAGCCTCTAGCCTTGTCCTAATTTCTCTCACTCAATCCTATCCATCCATTTGTCTTTAATCCTAGCCATTCACATAAGGATAACTGCTAGAAGCCTCTATCCTTGCCCTAATTCCTCTCACTCAATCCTATCCATCCATTTATATTTAATCTCAACCATTCACATAAGGATATACCCTAGAAGCCTCTATTTTTGTCCTAATGTTGTCTCATTCAGTCCTAGCCATCCATCTCTAAACAAATCTTATCCATCTATCATATCATCCAAAAATCTATAAATCAATCCTCAATCAAGACATAAAAATCAAGAGCTTTCAAGGTAATGTTATACTAACAAAGTGATCAACCAACAAGCAAGCTTATCATCAAGCAATCATTGAAGTAGAACCACCATTTCCTTGGTGTAACAAGAGTTAGTTTGGTAATATTTTCTTATGTTTTGACTTGATTTTACTAACCCTTTGCTCAACTTGATGTGATTTTGAGCATGAAATAGTAGTTTTCATCTTATGAATTGTTTCTAATTTTTGTTTCATATTTTAGCAGACAAAATATGTATATATAGATACATACATATGTGTATATATGCATATTTATATGTATATTTATATGTATATGTATATGTATATATCACATACATACATACATACATACATACATACATACATACATCAGACTACATAAGAGTTTGATTTATAGACACTTGGAGTTTGAATTATTTGGTATCCTTGTTTCTCTACCTAAATTTATTGATATGCACTATTTGGAAACCAAATTGTTTTCTATCCTAACCTATTCACTTGGATTGTTACGAGTCTATTGATATCTTTGAAAATTGTAGAGTAAAATCACATCATCTAAAAAAAATCTAAGCTAATAAATTGAATAAGAGTAACAACATTTCAATTACCCTAGATAAAAGAGATGAGTTTAGATAGGAATTAAAAATATGCTTAAATTGACAAAGATAGAAAGATGCTCTTAGCTCTCTATGTCAAGGGAAATATTTTATTGAAATGAGAAAATGAGCAAATAGAACCATACACCATGTTTGCTATGCCCTTATTTTTGTAAAAACTTATATCCTTTTGTGTCCTCCTATCTATTATGTGGAAAATGAGATCAAGGCTAATTAATACTCTTAACCTAAAGTCAATCCTTCTCAACATAGCATTGGAACACAAGCCTTTGAATACTTGGTGCTTGGCTATCATCCACAAGGGAGAGCTAAGTTGTTCGGGTTTCTATTCCTCTATTGTAAAGGGAGTATTGATCACTAATGAATTGATAAAAAGATATGTAATACAAAACCCTAATTGATAGATCTGACAAACATGTACAAATGATTGTTATAAAGACATAAAATGAAAGAAAAAAAGGTTAGACAAAAGTTGTGATAGAAAATAGGAGCAAATCTGAGAGGACCTGGGTGTTGGGGTGTCATTGTCCTAGGGTTTTTGGGCTGATTTTCTTCTAATAGATGATCCCTGTACCCTTTCTTTGATTCCTTTTGTTGCTTTGTGAGAATATTCTAGATGTTATCTGCACATACACAAAGAGCAGAAAAATGGTTTTGGGTATATAGGAGTTTTCCTTAGTCAAACCCTCATTTCGGTATTCCTACCTCATGGATAGCTAGATTAGAGAAGATCAAATAGTGTGTGCTCCAAACCTTATGTGCATATAAGATTGTAAATGAGTAGCAAACCAAAGGATTGATCAGAAACCCTAACCCTATATAACTCAAGCATATATAATGATCAACTCAAGAGAAGTGTCCCACTCAAGGAAACACTAACCTTCAACTCAAGGAAGGTGGACAGATCTAAAATCTATAGAATAAGAAGACACTGCAATCATACCTAATTGCGATGATGCAGGTACTCAAGACAAACTCAATTTAGTGGTTCTAACCCTTCATGCAAGAAGGAACAAGATAGACTCAAGATCTTGCCTCCAAATCCACCACAATCCTTGCCAAGAGTGTGTAGATCATTATTACAACAATAAATAAACCTATAATAGATTATAAGTCTGGAATAGTATCAAGATAGAGAATAATTCTCTATATTCTTTAAAGTGTTTTCAAGGTCTTGTTTAAATATGAAGCTCAAGGAGGGAAAATATTTAAATTTTAGAGGCTAATGAAGTGCAGGATAAAAATGTCAAGATCGAGGTCACGTTATACAAGACAAAGCCGACACCATCAAAGGATTTAAAACTTAGCAAGATACAGGAGGAGACTAGCACCTGGGCATTAGGGTCCTAGATAAATCACTCTAGTAATTCAACATTGTTTTGGGATATCACCAAGATCTTAACACTACCCTATGATCCAGCATTTGATCAATGGTAATAGTTTAGTAAAGTTTAGGAAGATTTAGGAGGGTTTAGGAAGGTTTAGGAAAGTGGGGCACTTCTCTCACGTAGAGGGTAAGGACAAAGCTAGAAAGTGGTCCTAAAAGTGGACTCATGAAGCAAACACCAAGGCAAGTGCTAAATAGAATGTGAAATTATTCTTGCATCAATAGGGAGCACAATTTATGATGGTATATTTAGCCCCTAATTTAGCAGTCATATGATATTGTGTGCATATGCAAGATAAAGTATACAAAATAAAATATGCATGTAAAGGATATTTAAAAGGATACTGTAGAGGATGTAGAATGCTTCCAAGTGAGAGAATGGAGCACCCAATCATGAACCTACAAAGCCATAGGGTTAGGGACTGCATCTTGCAAATACACTTTGTTAGGGAAAGCAAAAACCATCATGTAGACAAAAAAATGTATTAGTCTAGAAAAACATCTAAGAGGAATGAGAGTGTGATCTGGAGTGAGACTCACAGGTAGATATCTGTCCCCTATTTTTGCATGCTTATATGGAGGTAGAAACTGGATGATGCTTTCTATACTACAAGTTTCTAGGGTTTTTATGAATATTCCTTAATTAGGTTCACTTGATAAAATAACACCAAGATGAAAGGTATATGATGGAAAAGAGGAAAGAACTATGATTCTAGTGCAACAAATGGTACAAAAATTGAAGTTTTCTAACCCAATTTGTGAAGGTTAGAATGAAGAGTGTTTAAATAGAATGGTAGGATGTTGTGGTGTTTTCTATAAATATTACTTAGATTTTCACTATTCACCATCACATTTGTATGTTACATTTTCAGAGATTTTGGAGGATCTCAAGTGATCACAAGAGTGATGATACCACGTAGATGGCAATATTGATCTCCCAGGATTTTGATTCATGCTTGAGATTTTTTTATTTCTATGTCAATTTGAAGGATTACGTACCAAACTAGGCCCTGCGGGGTGCTAGTGTCTTCCTAGGGCACCGAATTCCTACCAGGGAGCTAGGGTCCTCACAAGGTACTAGTGTCTACTCAAGACACTAGTGTGTTGTGAAATTTTACTAGAATTCTGAAGTTTAAACTTTATTTGAAACTTATTTTGTGTGAGAATGATAGAATTTGGTTTGGTGTTGATTAACATACCCCTAGCAGTCACTTATAAACATTTCTACATGGTCATGCCAAGACACTTTTTGCCACAAAGGTTGATCACCTTAGATATCTTGGATTGTGGTGGGTGTACATGATGCCCATTGTTATATATTATGATATGATGTTGATGGCACTCATAGAACCATGGGATGCATACACCTCTACCTTCCATCTTTTGATGGGAGAGATGACAGTCACATTGGATGATGTGTAACGGATCCTATAGTTACCTGTGAGAGGCAAGACTGTGAGTATTGATAATTATCAATTGGAGGAGAACATTCAAGCGATCTAGATGTACTATCTCAGACACATTATACTCTTGAGTACCATAGGGTGGATTCATATATCTTGGTCAGAGAAGAGTGTTGTAGTCACAGTAGTTTTACATTGCATCTTGATCACTGCCATCACACTTGTGGTTATACAGGATGGATGCGGCACTCACCTTCATTTAGGACTTGTACATACTATCGAAGTGATGGAGGAGTAGATGAGAGTATACCCTTAGGGATGGAGTATGTTAGCTCACTTATACCATGATTTAGGTGTTATGTACATCATGAAGCACAAAGCTCAATGACCTACACACTTCTCTAGGTGTGGGCATTTGAGCATATCACATGCATGATGCCAATGGGGTTTTGAATAGAGCCTATCTAGACAATGTCCATGAACACATGCCTATGCACTGAGGAGGGAGTCAAGGCGTGGTGATTTATTGTATTCGAGAGTGATATTTGATAGTTGGAGCATGATGATATCATGTCGAGACTATATAGAGGTTGTAGAGCATGGGTGGATGAGATTGGACAGCTGGTGAGGATGTAACATAATTAGCTTCTAGCTGTTCACTTTGATCACATTATTGTGCCTTTTTACTATGGTCAAATGATGAGGAATTTTAGACATGTGTAAAGAGTTCTTATTGCTTGACCGGCCTATGTATGCTTAGCTCATAGTGTAGTGAGGCCTAGAGACGAGGCCTAACCCACTTGTTTTGATGTTGCACCAAGTGATCTAGATGATGAGGGATATGATGAAGTACCCATTTCTAACATCAATGATGTGGGTGTGAGCCTAGCATACTATTGGTATACAAATTTGTCACCTAACACTATTTTCTTACACCCACAAAGTGAGAAATGTATCCATAGTTGAACCAATTATTATAATATCTAATAATAGGTTCTCTACTTGTTTAACAAGGTGACAGCTACCTTCAAAAATATTCAATGAATATATATATATTTCTTTTAACCAGAAAGATTTGAAAGGCAAACCATACTTCACCAATAATTAAAATTAAAGAAGTTCAAAGACTTCAAATTAACCACAATGCTGAAAAATGAATTATAAATCTATCACCACAAAATATCTATTCAAAGACAAACATCTCATAGCAATGAAGCATAATAAAGCATCCGGTATTCCAATACAAATAAAGAAGTCGTTGGCACTATATTTAACAAAAGATGAACAACATTCACCCACCATAACACAAAGTTTATGCCTTCTCAAACTACACAGTATGGTCTTTCTATATTGAAATAACTGAAAAATAAAAGTATAATAGAGTTTCTAACTTTTTATGAGAAAAGAAAAATTCACCCAAAAAGAGAGAGAGAGAGAGAGAGCTTTACTACACCCCCTTATCTATATTTATAGAGTCCATATTGTAACTATCTTGTAGAGGAACAGTTTCTTGAAGACAACCGTTATAAAATAATAAAGTTTTAAACATATGTTTTTGAGCCAAATATTAAGAAAAGAATAAAACAACAATAAACTAGTTTGCCACCCGAACGTCTTCTTTTGGATCTTCGATGCTTTCTATGGCTTGATATTCTAGCATCTTTTCTTGCATCTTTATCTTCAACTTATACTATTTATACTTAGTTATAACAGTAGTGATGCCTTTGCTTCTTGGAGTGGTAGTGATCTGTAGTCTAGTTCTGAATATAGCCAAAGTCTTGATTATCCTTGCCATAGTTTCCTGAATCATTTCATCTCTAATTCTAAAACCATTGAGATAAACCTATATCAAGCCCATTTTACCCAATGATTCTCCAGAAACAACCTTAGAATCAATGACTTCATTATAAAGCATCTCCTTTCTTTGTTGATTTCTTTAAGGTCCCATAGATTTTCACCAAATTCATCCAGAATACTCACTTACTGTGTCTGGTAATCCCTTTGAATACCAATCATTAAATCCAGATAATCCTATAAAGCCTTATTAATTTTCTCAATAAGATTATTATACATACTAATGAAGGGGGTAACTCATAAAACACACAATAACAAAAATTGCACACAGAAAATAGAATGATATTTTATTAATATGGGCAAAACATTACATTACAAAATCTCAAATATAATCAGAGGATGAATCCCCTACACACTGTAACACATTATAGCTCCCTCTCTCAAGGCTCTAGAATCTTCAGCCTTATGTAACCTCAAATCAACTAGCGTTTCTATTTCCCCCCTATTCTTGACTCTACACTTTCCACCTTAACTCTACTACCCCAAGGGTTCCCAAAAATGGTCATATATAGCCATTTTTGGCGGCCACCAGCTTAATTTCAAAATTTGCATCTCCCTCCAAAAATAGGTCTACTTCACAGGGCCATAACTTTCGATCCGACCGTTGGATTTTCAATTATAATACCTTTTTAGAAAACCCTCGAAAAAATGATGGTTATGGAAAGACAGATTGCTTGGGTTTCCTGCCAAATTTCAGGCCCATCCAGAGCCTCTAAGTGCCTCAAATTTGACTTTGAATATTTCAATAGGATTTTTTGGAATTTGAAATTTTAATATCTCACAAGTGATAAATGATATTGAAGTGATTTCTTCACCATTAGCTTCAATTCACCATTCTAGAGGTCTATGTAAGATTTTGTATCCAACTATGCACAAATGTAAACTTACTAAAAATAGTAACCCTGCCAAATTTAGCCCTTACTGAAAAGAAACAACATTTTTTTTTGTTGATGCAAGATTGCTCTTATACCCTGGATGCTCTTGCATCAGACACTTGGGGTAATTTGAAAAGTGACCCTGTCACTTCTCATGAGTTAGAGGGAAACCAAAACGGTTAACCTCAGTCTCAGATAACCATGATGAATCTTCAATAGGCCTTCCTTTTCATTTCACCAAGTACTCTATATACTGCTTGTTTCTTGTACTCTTACCCACACGGCTATCCAGAATCGCTTCTATCTCCTCTGTTGAACTAGATGCCAGAATACTCCACTATTCTTCTGTTGGTCCATCCTCTATTCCACCTTCATGATATTCTAATAAATCAACAATGTTGAAAATAGGGGAAATATTGATCTCACTCATTAGCTCTACCTCATATGCATTTCCTAAATCATATTTCTTCAAAATTTTGCATGGTACAAATTTCTTCATTTTTAGCTTATTGTATGTTCCAATTGGGAACCTTTCTTTTCTCAAGTGAACCATGACTTAATCTCCTACGTGGAATTCCTTATATCTCCTCTTCTAATCAGCCTTAGCCTTGTACTGAATATTCATCTTATTAATGTACTTTTTCACCTCTTCATGCAAATTCATGTGTTCTGCAAAGTCTTCAGCTTCGGCACTACTCTTCTCCCCCTTGTCCATTCTCCTCAATTTAGAAGCAGTTCTTGGGCTACTCCCATACACAACCTAGACTGGAGATTTACCTATGCTCCTATTGATAGAATTGTTGTAAGCAAATTCTGCCTGTGGTAAAATTAAATCCCATCCCTTGGGCTTATCTCCTACTAAACATCATAGCAAGTCACCCAAACTCCTATTCACCACTTATGTCTATCCATTAGTCTATGGATGGTGTGTAGAACTGAACTTCAAATATGTTGTCAACTTCTTCCACAATGTCCTCCATAAATAACTAAAAAACTTGGTAGCTGGATTTGAAACTATGCTCTTAGGTAGACCATGTAGTCTCACCACTTCCCTAAAAGATAACTCTGCAATATGAACAACATCATTAGTCTTATTACAAGGAATAAAATGGGCCATCTTTGAGAATCTGTCCACCACCACAATAATGGAATCATGTCCTCTCTGTGTCGTTCACAAACCAAGAACAAAATCCATACTAATATCATCCCATGGCTTCTCTGGTACAGGTAATGACTGATATAGCCCTGTATTCTAACTTATTCCTTTTGCCATCTGACACACTCTGCAACTCTGCACAAATTTCCTCATATTTTGCTACAATTGTGGCTAGTAATAATGTTCACCAACAATAGCAATAGTCTTATCTCGACCAAAGTATCCAGCTAATCCTCCACTATACTTCTCCTTAATCAGGTTCTCTCTCATGGAATTCCTCAGAATGCACAACTAGCTTCCTCTAAACAACATGCCATCTTGGATTATGAAATCCAACCATTTTGTCCTATCCAAAGTAATAGGTTCCAGGCAAGCTTTCTAGGCTTCTGCAAAATATGGATCTTTAGGATACAAACTTTTGAGCTCATCAAACCCAACAACCTCTATCGTCATTTCTATCAACAAATTTTGCCTTCTGCTTAAGGCATCTACAACTCTATTGGACTTCCCACTCCTGTGCTTCAAAACAAAATTATAACTCTACAAAAACTTAACCCATTTTAAGTGCCTTTGGTTCAACTTTCCTTGACTACTAAGATACTGCAAAGCCTAATGATCAGTATATAAAACAAACTCTTTTGGGAACAAATAATGTCTCCATTTATTCAAAGCATGAACTATTGCATAAAACTCTTGATCATAGACATAATACTTTTTCTTGGCATCATTAAGCTTCTCACTAAAATAGTCAATGTGCTTACCTTCTTAACTCAAAACAACTCTTATACCACTAACACTAGCATCACAATCTACTTGAAATACCTTATTGAAATCTGGAAGTGCCAAAATAGGTTGTTCTGTGACTTTCTGCTTCAATGTATCAAACCTCTTGTCTTCTCCTTTAGTCCATCTAAACTCTTTTCTATCTCCTCTCATTGTCTCAGTTAGAGGTGCACAAATGCTACTAAAATTCTTGATAAACTTTATGTAAAAACTTACCAAACCTGATGCAGAGTGCTAGCAGAAGTGAATGAAGATTTGACTATATCTTCACTATCGGCAAGAGGTCTCCCAAGTTCTCACCGATATCCCCGTAGAGGTTAGTTGCCTATCGGCAACACCTCATACATCGGCCGGTCCACCAGAAGTCTCCCCGAAGCTTCCCTCACGCTGATGAAAAGTTTGACATTGGTTGCCTTCGGCAACACCCAGACTATCAGGCGACAAGAAATATCTCAGGCCGATCGACTCCGTTACTCCGATGACCAATCTTCGTCGGCCAAACTTCCTCCTTCGGCGAAGCTTCTTTCACCTACACCGACACCTTGTCTCTCGCTGATATCATCAGGCATGTCGGCCAGATCCTCCGCTTCGGTAAGACTCCGGTTCGTGGCCCCGATGGTTCATCTCATTTCGATGAGTTTCTATCGGCGGGACTCTAACGGTCGCCGTGACTTCTTCGGCTTCCCCTGACAAGGTTCCTCATGCCGATACTCTTTATCGGCGATACTCTGAGGATGTCTCACCGATCGGTGAAACTGTATACCGTCGGCTAAGTGTATTTTCCTTAGCCCGATATCGTTTCTCTCACCGATGCGAATAACAATGGTATGTGTCTCCGACACTATACCAATCTTCAACAAGACGGAGAGCCTTTCACGCCGATGGATCTCCAACTGTTCTGAGGCACCGAACTAGAATTCCTTTCGACCGAACAATGGAATTTGGCCGTTTCATATATCAAACCCTCGATCACTTGTAGCAATCTGATCCCACATCAAAGCTATCCAATTTCACTCTGATTTCCCGACTAGCCACATGACGATGTCTAGTCGAACTTGACTGAGTTCGCTGGCTTCTTGGGTAAGAATTCAACAACAACAAACGTGAAAAGTCTTTCCCCCATCACACTGATACTACACAGGGCTTCAGTGGATAGAGGAAAGGGCCTCCATGTATGAATCAAAACCCTACTCCTAGGTTACAAACCAGCCACTGTGGAACTGTGGGTTTTACACCGTCTGCACACTACAGAGTCACTATGGATTGACAGATAGCATCCGGTTAGGGTTCCATTTACAAAATCAGGATAAAGATATCAAATCACTAAGAACAACCAAGAAAATTAACACAGATCATACCCAGAACTCTCTTTATTCAGTTATCAAAAAGAACTTGTAATACACACTTCTCTCTCTGCTCCGTGTGACATACAACCTGCCTCTAAAGAAGATGTAGAGACAGCAGTTATCCCCTCCAACCGTGCAAACTAATTTTCAAATCAGTTAGCCGTTGGTTTACCCTTCATACAAGAAAAACTACATGTGTGCCTTACACAATTACATTCATGGCACCAAATTGACCCTTATTACAAAATGAAATGGCTTAAGAGCCTTATGAGACAACAAAAGAAAAGATGACCCTGCACTACAGAGAATGTGCTCCTGCACCATACTCCCCTTGCAGGAAAAAATCAAGTCCCTTGAGTTGCTAACTGCTGAAGTGTCTTCCCATGCTTTAGAATATCAGCTTCACTCATCCAGGTTGCCTCAGAATCAGGAAGATCTTGCCACTTGACCAAGTAGTCTTTGTATACACCCTTTCTTGTCTTCTTGACAATTTTGGAATCCAAAATGCATTCCAACTGCAAAGGCTTACTTGGAGGTAAATCTCTGATCCAGTCTTCATCTTCAATCACAGCATCTGAGCCATCTTCAGCATGTAACAGAGGTCTAAAAGGGAATAGGTCTGCAACATTGAAAATGGGAGAGATACCAAGGCCAGATGGTAATTCTATCTCATATGCATTTGGACCAAATTTATGCACTACCCTACAAGGTCCTATCTTCTTCATCAACAATTTGGTTGGTTGCCCCTTAGGTAATCTTTCCTTTCTGAGGTAGGCCATCACCAAATCTCCTACCTTGAACTGTACCTCCCTTCGCTTCAGATCTGCCCTATCCTTGTACTTGGAGACAGTTTTCTCCAACTGAAGCTTGACCTGATCATGTACTGTTTTCATGGTAGCAGCAAAGTCTTCTCCTAGAGCACTCCTTTTATCCCATCCTTGGAGGTCTTTGAGTTCAAGTGGTCCTCTTGGGTGGAAACCATGAACAATTTCAAAAGGGCTTTTCTCAGTACTTCTGTTTCTTGAATCATTATAAGCATATTCAGCTTGACTGATCACTAAATCCCATGCCAATCCATGCTATTTGGTAAGGCATCTCAAAAGGTTTCCCAAGGACCTATTAACAACCTCAGTCTGACCATCAGTCTGGGGATGGTAGGCTGATGAAAAAGAAAACTGAGTGCCCAATTTTCTCCATAGGGTCCTCCAAAAATGACCAACAAATTTGGAGTCTCTATCAGTAACAATTGATAGGGGTAAACCATGAATTCTGACCACCTCTCTGAAAAAGAGACCAGAAATATGAGATGCATCATTTGTGCATTTGCATGGCACAAAATGAGCCATCTTACTGAATCTATCCACAATGACAAAAACACTGTCTACACCCCTTGCTGTCCTAGGAAGACCAAGCACAAAGTCCATACTAATGCTTTCCCAAGGTCTGGTGGGAATGGGCAGTGGTTGGTACAAACCAGCATTAGAAGACATACCCTTGGCCTTTTGACATATGGTACAGTTTGCAACATATCTCCTTACATCTGTCTGTACCTTGGGCCAATAATAGAACCTGGTGACTTGTTCCAAAGTCTTGTCCAACCCAAAATGTCCTCCTAAGGCTCCATTGTGCTTCTCCTTGATGATATTGTCCCTCATTGAACATTTAGGAACACACAACAAACTACCTTTAAATAGGAGCCCTTCTTGCAGCACAAAATCAGAATACTCACCATGAAAAGTGTTAGCCAAACTTGAACACACTTCATAGGCAGCCTTGAAATCTACATCATCCTTGTACAACTCCTTCAGACATTCTAGACCCATATGTTCCATTTGTACTTCCTGTATGACCAGTATCCTTCTACTCAAAGCATCTGCCACTTTGTTGGCAACACCTTTCTTATGCTTAATAGTGAAGGTATAGGCCTGCAATTGTTCCATCCACTTGACGTGCCTATGATTCAACTTTTCTTGACTATTTAGGAAACTAAGAGCATGGTTGACAGTAAAAACAATGAAATCTTTTGGCAGTAAATAATGTCTCCATTTTTTCAAAGCTTGCACCATTGCATACAACTCTAGGTCATAGGTAGAATACCTCTGTTTGGCCTCATTCAGCTTCTCTGAAAAGAATGCTACTGGGTGTCCTTCCTGACTGAGAACAACACCTATAGCGTGTTGGCTTGCATCACATTCCACAACAAATACTTTGTCAAAATCAGGGAGTACCAACGTAGGTAACTCGGCCACTTTCTGTTTCAACAGTTCAAAACTATCATCTGCTTGTTTTGTCCATTGAAATTTACACTTCACTCCACCCTTGATGGTATTGAGAATAGGAGCACTTATGTGACTGAACCCTTTAATGAACTTCCTGTAAAAAGTTGCCAAACCATGAAAACTTCTTACATCTCCCACTGTCTTAGGAGTAGGCCAATTGAGAATAGCCTCAACTTTTGTAGGATCCATTTTCAAACAGCCATTGGAAATCACAAAGCCAAGATACACTAGTTCAGTTTTCATAAAATCACATTTATCCAAGTTGATCATCAACTTACTCTCATGCAGTTTCTTTAACACCTGTCCAAGATGCTTCACATGCTCTTCTTTGGTCCTGCTGAAAATCAATATGTCATCAAGATAAACAATAACAAATTTTCCAATAAATTCTACAAGTACCTCATTCATCAACCGCATGAATGTGCTTGGAGCATTATTGAGTCCAAATGGCATGACAAGCCACTCATAGAGACCTTCATTTGTTTTGAAGGCAGTCTTCCATTCATCTCCCTGCCTTATTCTGATCTGGTGATAACCAGATTTCAAATCAATCTTGGAATAGTAACATGAACCACCAAGATAGTCCAATAGATCCTTAATTCTTGGCATAGGAAATCTATACCTTATGGTGATCTTATTGATAGCTCTTGAATATGTGCATAATCTCCATTTGCCATCTTTCTTAGGAGCAAGTACACTAGGGACTGCACATGGACTAAGACTTTTCCTAATCAAACCTTTCTCCAAAAGTTCTTGAATCTGTCTACCTACTTCTTCATTCTGCTGTGGTGTCAACTTATAGGCAGCTTTATTGGGTAATGTGGCTCCAGGAATCAAGTCAATCTGATGACTTATGTCCCTCATAGGTGGTAAGGAGTTAGGAGTATCCTCTACCACAAGATCTTGGTACTTATCCAGTCATTGTTGCACTTCCAATGGAATCTCATTCTGCTGTTTGCTTTGCTGATTGGATACAGGCTTCATCATCAGTGCATACCCTTGGGTATCCTCCTCCTTCGTGAGTTATAGGAACTCTTTGCCACTCACTAACATGACACTGTTGTCATTGCTCTTCTCTCCAACCTGCTCTGGTAAGGGATCCATCTGAAACTTCTTACCATTCTTGGTGATCATATATGTATTCTTTTCACCATCATGCTGTGCCTTCACATCATACTGCCAAGGTCGTCCAAGAAGAAGGTGACAAGCATCCATAGGAATAATTTCACATAGCACCTTATCCCTATAATCACCTAGTTCAAACTCTACCCAAGTTTGTTCTTCCACCAAATAGTTCTGATTCTTATTCAACCAAGATATTTTGTGAGGATTAAGATGGGGTAATCTTTTCAGTTTACACTTTTCTACCATTTCAGTAGACACTACATTTTCAGTAGAACCTGAATCAACAATGATTTTACAGAGCTTACCATATGCTTTTCCTTGGGTTTTGAAAAGATTCTTCCTTTGTGGGGGCTCCTGCTTCAATGGCATCTTCACGAGGGTCCTCTTAATCATCATATTCTCTCCCTCAAGCACTGGTGCAGCACTACCAATTGGTGAGTTTACACTTTGACAATCATCCTCCTGCAATAGTTGGTTCCTTCTCCCACCATCATGAGAGCTAGATGCCTTCTCAGGGCACTTACTTGCAGTGTGGCCTACTTGATTGCAGTTGTAACATCTTCTAGTGAAGACTCCACGTCCTCTGCCTGCACCACCACCTCTTCCTCTGCCATTAGGTCTTCTCCAACCTCCAAAACCACCACCTTTTTGTTCTGTATCAGAACGTGATTCTTGTTGACTTGAACTTTCACCTTTGTTTGGCTGTCCTCTGCCAAAATTACCTCTTCCTCTATTGTTCCTGCCACCTCTTCCTCTGTTATTTTGATCACCTTTCCTTTTCAGTTTATCCTCTGCCCTAGAGGCTAACTAAAAACATTCATCCACAGTCTTGGGAACCACCATACTGAACTCATCCTATATATTGTACCTCAGACCATCCAGGTATCTAGCCACCATCTCTTTTTCTTCTTCTCTGTGATTGGCTCTCATGCTCAATCTGTGGAATTCTTCAGTGTATGTAGCCACGTCCATATCTTTCTGCCTAAGATGATTAAACTTTCTAATGGTCTACAGATCATAATCACATGGTAAGAATTTGGATCTCAACATGGCCACCATTCTACTCCACTTGGTGATTGGACTCTTTCCAACCTTCTCCCTTTCACATTGAGTGTAGTTCCACCAAACCAATGCAGAACCTCTCAGTCTGGTCTTTGCAAACTTCACTTTCTTACTGTCACTATACTCTTTGAAGTCAAAGTAATTACTTATGGCTTCAATCCAGTCCATAAGAGTATCTCCATCCAGTTTCCCATTGAACGTGGGAACATCCATTTTCGGATCACCACTATCTCCATGACCCTTGAGTGCATTCAGAAATGCCTTTTGATCAGTAGTCATACCTTCTCCTTGAGGATTCTCCCCAGTTTATCCTTCTTCGTCCTCCTCTGACTCAGAAGTGCTTCCATCTTTCTCTTTGGATCTTTCTTCCTTCAGTCTTTCTTCGAGCATTTCTTCCACCATCTTCTGGATGGCTGCTTTACTCATCGTCTTGGGAGGCATTGTGCTAGCCTCTATTTCTATCTCCAATTCTTCGTCTGACATACACGGCTGTGATTCTGAATATTGGCTCTGATACTAATTTGATGCAGAGTGCCAGCAGAAGCGAATGAAGATTTGACTATATCTTCACTATCGGCAAGAGGTCTCCCAAGTTCTCACCGATATCCCTGTAGTGGTTAGTTGCCTATTGGCAACACCTCATACATCGGCCGGTCCACCAGAAGTCTCCCCGAAGCTTCCCTCACGCCGATGAAAAGTTTGACATTGGTTGCCTTCGGCAACACCCAGACTATCGGGCGACAAGAAATATCTCAGGCCGATAGACTCCGTTACTCCGATGACCAATCTTCGTCGGCCAGACTTCCTCCTTCGGCGAAGCTTCTTTCACCTACACCGACACCTTGTCTCTCGCCGATATCATCAGGCACGTCAGCCAGATCCTCCACTTCGGTAAGACTCCGGTTCACGGCCCCGATGGTTCATCTCATTTCGATGAGTTTCTATCGGCGGGACTCTAACGGTCGCCGTAACTTCTTCAGCTTCCCTCGACAAGGTTCCTCACGCCGATACTCTTTATCGGCGATACTCCGAGGATGTCTCACCGATCGGTGAAACTGTATACCGTCGGCTAAGTGTATTTTCCTTAGCCCGATATCGTTTCTCTCACCGATGCGAATAACAATGGCATGTGTCTCCGACACTATACCAATCTTCGATAAGACGGAGAGCCTTTCATGCCGATGGATCTCCAACTGTTCTAAGGCGCCGAACTAGAATTCCTTTCGACCGAACAATGGAATTTGGCCGTTTCATATATCAAACCCTCGATCACTTGTAGCAATCTGATCCCACATCAAAGCTATCCAATTTCACTCTGATTTCCCGACTAGCCACATGATGATATCTAGTCGAACTTGACTGAGTTCGCTAGCTTCCTGGGTAAGAATTCAACAACAACAAACGTGAAAAGTCTTTCCCCCATCACACTGATACTACACAGGGCTTCAGTGGACAGAGGAAAGGGCCTCCATGTATGAATCAAAACCCTACTCCTAGGTTATAAACCAGCCACTATGGAACCATGGGTTTTACACCGTCTGCACACTACAGAGTCACTATGGATTGACAGATAGCATCCGGTTAGGGTTCCATTTACAAAATCAGGATAAAGATATCAAATCACTAAGAACAACCAAGAAAATCAACACAGATCATACCCAGAACTCTCTTTATTCAGTTATCAAAAAGAACTTGTTGTAATACACACTTCTCTCTCTGCTCCGTGTGACATACAACCTGCCTCTAAAGAAGATGTAGAGACAGCAGTTATCCACTCCAACCGTGCAAACTAATTTTCAAATCAGTTAGCCATTGGTTTACCCTTCATACAAGAAAAACTACATGTGTGCCTTGCACAATTACATTCATGGGACCAAATTGACCCTTATTACAAAATGAAATGGCTTAAGAGCCTTATGAGACAACAAAAGAAAAGATGACCCTGCACTACAGAGAATGTGCTCCTGCACCAAAACCATAAGAAGATCTTACCTCTAAAGCACTCTTAGCATAGGCCATTCAATGATAGCCCTCACCTTCTCTACGTCCATCTTAAGACCTTCCTCTGAGACAACAAATCCCAAGTATACCAACTCCTTCTTTGCAAAACTACATTTCTTGAGATTGATCAACAACTTATCCTCCCTCAGCTTCTCTAAAACTCTTCTGATATGCATTAAATGCTCATCCCAAGTAATATGAAAAATTAAAATGTCATTTAAATAAACAATAACAAAACTTCCCAAAAATTCTTTCAGTACCTCGTTCATGAGCTGCATGAATGTGCTCGGTGCATTAGTTAGCCCAAATGGCATGACTAACCACTCATATAAACCTTGCTTTGTTTTTAAGGCTATCTTCCACTCGTCTCCTTCTCTTATTCGGATCTATTGATACCCACTCTTTAGATCAATCTTTGTGAAGTACTTGGCTCCACTCAAACAATCCATTATGTCATTCATTCTGGGCAATGGAAATCTATACTTGATTGTGATCTTGTTGATGGCTCGAGAATCTGTACACATCCTCCACTCTCCATCTTTTTTTGGTGCTAGCACTACAAGTACCACACATGGACTTAGGTTTTCTCTTATCAATCCCTTCTTCAACAACTCTTGAACTTGTCTATTCAACTCTTCACTCTCTGATGGAGTCATTCTATGGGCTACCTTGTTTGGCAAACTAGCTCTTGGTATCAAATCTATTTGATGAATTATCTTCCTTACTGGTGGTAAACCTTCTAGTACATTATCAGAGATAATGTACTAAAATTCTTCCAACATATCTGAGACTTCTTCTAGTACATATTAACATTTCTCTTGACTAATCTTAGGAATCAATGCAAAGCAATGATGCTCATGCTTCATACCCTCCCAAAATTTCCTTCCATCTACCAAGCAAATTTTGGCAGTACTACATACCATTTCTTCCACCTCCTTCAAGGGCTTCAACTTATGACAAACTCCATCCTTTGTTAGGAAATATGTGTTTGCACAGCCATCATGGATAGCACTCCTATCATACTGCCACGACCTCCCTAATAACATATGACATGCATCCATTGGTATGATGTCACATAGCACCTCATCATGGTAGTCACCAATCTTGAACTTTATTAAACACTTCTCATTGACCAAAGCTCTATGATCCTTCTGCAACCATGTAATCTGATATAGATGCAGATGCTTTCTTCTTCTCAACTTCAACTTGTCAACCATATCCTCTAAAACAAGATTATCAGTGCTTCCACTATTGATAATAATATCACAACACTTAACTTCACATTTGCACCTTATGCAGAATAAACTCTACCTCATATTGGGTTCTTTCTCCTCATTCAACAAAGTTCTTCTGACAACTAGGGTTTCTCCCCTTTCATCATCTTCAGAGCACTCATATTGTGCATCTTCATCGACATGTGCAACTCATGCATTACATTCAGGTCTTCTATTTGTCCTTCCTTGACGTTGCAGACACTCGTATGCTTGATGTCCTTCTTCTGCACATTGGAAACAGGTTCCTCTGAAACATCCTCTTCTAGGTCCTTGCCTAGGTATGCCTCTTCCTCTTCCTCTTTTCTCACCATTGTTCTGGTCACGAGGGCAATAGGTATTATCTCGTCTCTAATTTTGACCGGTGCCGGCTTCTTCACTTTTCTTTGAATCTTCATTTCGGCCCCCATAGGGTCTTCCACCAGTCCTTCCACCTTGACCTCTTCCCCTTTGCTTGCTGTCAAATCTTTTATTCAACTTCTCTTCCACCTTCAGGGAAAACTGGTATGCATCTTCTATGGTGGTCATTCTAACTAGGCTCAACTCCTCTTAAATACTTAGCCTCAACCCATTAATGTAATGGGATACTTACTCTTTGTTGGCCTCTACATTACCGGTTTTGATAGTAATCTTATAAAGATCTTTTGTATACTCCTTAACAGACTTGTTGCCTTGCTTCAATCCTTGCAGTTTCTTCAACAACTCCATCTCAAAATCCATAGGAATGAACTGCTTCTTCAGTTTCTCCACCATCCTATCCCATCTGGTGATCTTTCTTGTTCCTCTTCTATTCCTCTCTAATTGGACCTCCTTCCACCAAATAGTAGCATGGCCCTTCAATTTTGTTTTTCTAAACTTGACCCAATCTAGTCTTCCACACCTTCATACTCAAAATATTCCTCCATGTCATTGATCCAATCAATAAGCTGTTCTGGATTCAAATCTCCAGAATATGTAGAAATTTCAATCCTGGCCTTGTTTCCAATCTTAGAAATGATTCTCAACAACCTGACTTCTGCAAGATCTCCTGCAGCTTCTTGTTCTTCCTCATATAGCTCCTCTTCTACTTCATCCTCGCTTTCTTCTCTTGTTATTGGCTCAAACCCTCTTCGCAGCTCCTAGTCTTGCAATGCATCAATTTGTCTTTGTAGGGCTCTAAAACCCTCTTCCATCAAAGCATTCCTCCCAATAGGATTTGTTCATGGAGGAATCTTGATCTCCACAGCAAACCCACAACCTTAGGTCCTGGTGCAAACTACCTCATAGTCAGAGATTTGTCTACACACTTAGGAACCCTTGCTCTGATACCACTTAATGAAGGGGGTAATTCATAAAACACACAATAACAAAAATTGTACATAGAAAATAGAATGATATTTTATTAATATGGGTAAAAAATTACATTACAAAAGCTCAAATACAATCAGAGGATGAATCCCCTATAGGCTGCAATACATTACAGCTCCCTCTCTCAAGACTCTGGAATCTTCAGCCTTATGTAACCACAAGTCAACTAGGGTCTCTTTTTTCCCCATACTCTTGACTCTACACTTTCCTCCTTAACTCTACTACCCCAAAGGTTCCCAAAAATGGTCATATATAGCCCTTTTTGGCGGCCACCAACTTAATTTTAAAATTTGCATCTCGCTCGAAAAATAGGTCAACTTCGCAAGGCCATAACTTTCAATTCTATTGTTGGATTTTCAATTATAATACATTTTTAGAAATCCCTTGAAAAAATGATGCTTACCAAGAGGTAGACTACTTGGGTTTCACACCAAATTTCAGGCCCATCCAGAGCCTCTAAGTGCCTCAAATTTGACTTTGAATATTTTAATAGGATTTTTTGGAATTTAAAATTTTAATATCTCACAAATGACAAATGATATTGTAGTGATTTCTTCAACATTAGCTTCAATTCACCATTCTAGAGGTCTGTGTTAGATTTTGTATCCAACCGTGCACAAATACAAACTTACTAAAAATAGTAACTCTGCCAAACTTAGCACTTATTGAAAAGAAACAACATTTTTTTTTGGTTCATGCAAGATTGTTCTTACACCCTGGATGTTCCTACATCAGACACCCGGGGTAATTTGAAAAGTGACCCTATCACTTCTCATGAGTTAGAGGGAAACCGAAATGGTTAACCTTAGTCTCAGATAACCATGATGAATCTTCAACAAGCCTTCCTTTGCATTTCACCAAGTATTCTGTATACTGCCTATTTCTAGTACTCTTACCCACACATCTATCCAGAATTGCTTCTATCTCCTCCATTGAAGTAGATGCTAGAATACTCCACTATTGTTCTATTGGTCCATCCTTTGTTCCACCTTCATGATATTATGATAAATCAGCAATGTTGAAAACAGGGGAAATATTGATCTCACTCGGTAGCTCTACCTCATATCCACTTCCTGAATCATATTTCTTCAAAATTCTGCATGGTCCAAATTTCTTCATTTTCATCTTATTGTATGTTCCAATCGGGAACCTTTCTTTTCTTAAATGAACCATGACTTCATCTCCTACCTGGAATTCCTTATATCTCCTCTTCTGATCTGCCTTAACCTTATACTGAATATTCATCTTATTAATGTGCTTTTTCACCTCTTTATGTGTTCTGCAAAGTCTTTAGCTTTGGCACCACTCTTCTCCCCCTTATCCATCCTCCTCAATTTGGAAGTAGTTTTTGGCCTACTCCCATTCACAATCAGGAATGGATATTTACGTGTGCTCCTATTGACAGAATTGTTGTAAGCAAATTATACCTGTGGTAAAATAAAATTCCATCCCTTGGGTTTATCTCCTACTAAGCATTGTAGTAGGTTACCCAAACTCCTATTCACCACTTCTATATGTCCATCATTCTATGGATGGTGTGCAGAACTAAACTTCAAATCTATTTTCAACTTCTTCTACAATGTTCTCTAGAAATAACCAACAAACTTGGTATCTCTATCTGAAACTATGCTCTTAGGTAGACCATGTAGTCTCACCACTTTCTTGAAAAATAACTCTGGTATATGAACATCATCATTAGTCTTCTTACAAGGAATAAAATGGGCCATCTTTGACAATCTATCCACCACCACAAACTTGAAATCATGTCCTCTCTGTGTCCTTTGTAAACCAAGATCAAAATCCATACTAATATCATGCCATAGCTTCTTTGGTACAGGTAATGGCTGATATAGCCCTGTATTCTAGCTTGTTCCTTTTTCCATTTGACACACTTTGTAGCTCTGCACAAATTTCCTCACATCTTGCTGCAATTGTGGCTAGTAATAATGTTCACCAACAATAGCAATGGTCCTATCGTGACCAAAGTGTCCAGCTAATCCTCCACTATGCTTCTCCTTAATCAGGTTTTCTCTCATGGAACTCCTCAGAATGCACAACTAGCTTCCTCTAAACAACATGCCATCTTGGATTATGAAATCTAACCATTTTGTCCTATCTAAAGTAACAGGTTCTAGACAAGCTTTCTAGGCCTCTGCAAAATCTAGATCTTCAAGATACAAACTCTTGAGCTCATTAAACCCAACAACCTTTATCGTCATTTCTGTCAACAATTTTTTCCTTCTGCTCAAGGCATTTGCAACTCTGTTGGACTTCCCACTCCTGTCCTTCAAAACAAAAGTATAACTCTGCAAAAACTCAACCCATTTTAAGTGCCTTTGGTTCAACTTTCCTTGACTACTAAGATACTGCAAAGCCTGATGATCAATATATAAAACAAACTCTTTTGGCAACAAATAATGTCTCAATTTCCTCAAAGCCTAAACTATTGCATAAAACTCCTGATCATAAACAGAATACTTCTTCTTGGCATCATTAAGCTTCTCACTAAAATAGGCAATGGGCTTACCTTCTTGACTCAGAACAACTCCTATACTACTACCACTAGCATCACAATCTACCTGAAATACCTTATTGAAATCTGGAAGTGCCAAAACAGGTTGTTCTATGACTTTCTACTTCAATGTATTAAAGCTCTTGTTTGCTCCTTTAGTTCATCTAAACTATTTTCTATCCCTTCTCATTGTCTCAATTAATGGTGCACAAATGCTACTAAAATTCCTGATAAACTTTCTATAAAAACTTGCCAAACCATGAAAAGATCTTACCTCGAAAGCACTACTTGGCATAGGCCATTCAATGATATCCCTCACCTTCTCTGTATCCATCTTAAGACCTTCCTCTGAGACAACAAATCCTAAGTATACCAACTCCTTCTTTGTAAAACTACATTTCTTGAGATTGATCAACAACTTCTCCTCCCTCAGCTTCTCTAAAACTCTTCTGATATACATCAAATGCTCATCCCAAGTCTTATTGACAATCAAAATGTCATCTAAATAAATAATAACAAAAGTTCTCAAAAAAAAATAGTACCTCATTCATGAGCCGCATGAATGTGCTCAGTGCATTGGTTACCCCAAATGGCATGACTAACCACTCATACAAACCTTCCTTTGTTTTGAAGGCTATCTTCCACTCGTCTCCTTCTCTGATTTGAATCTGGTGATACCCACTCTTCAGATCAATCTTCATGAAGTACTTGGCTCCACTCAAAAAATCCATTATGTCATCCATTCTGAGCAATGGAAACCTGTACTTGACTGTGATCTTGTTAATGGCTCTAGAATCTGTACATATCCTCCACTCTCCATCTTTCTTCAGTGCTAGTACTGTAGGTACTGCACATGGACTTAGGCTTTCTCTTATCAATCACTTCCTCAACAACTCTTAAACTTATCTATTCAACCCTTCACTCTCTGCTGGAGTCATTCTATGGGCTGCATTGTTTGGAAAACTAGCTCCTAGTATCAAATCCATTTGATGACTTATCTTCCTTACTGGTAGTAAACCTTCTGGTACATTATCAGAGATAATGTCCTAAAATTCTTCCAGCATATCTGAGACTTCTGCTGGTACATCTTCACATTTCTCTTGACTAATCTTAGGAATCAATGCAAAGCAATGATGCTCATGCTTCATACCCTCCAAAAGTTTCCTACCATCTACCAAGCAAATTCTAGCAGTACTACATACCTTTTCTTCCACCTCCTTCAAGATCTTCAACTTATGACAAACTCCATCCTTTTTTAGAGAATATGTGTTTGCACGGCCATCATGGATAGTGCTCCTATCATACTACCACAGCCTCCCCAATAACATATGACATGCATCCATCGGTATGATGTCACACAACACCTTATCATGGTAGTCGCCAATCTTGAACTTCACTAAACACTTCTCATTGACCAAAGCTCTATGGTCCTTTTGCAACCATGCAATTTAGTATGGATGCAGATGCTTTCTTCTTGTCAACTTCAACTTGTCAACCATCTCCTCTAAAACAAGATAATCGGTGCTTCCACTGTCAATAATAATATCACAACACTTACCTTCACATTTGCACCTTGTGTGGAATAAACTCTTCCTCTGATTGGGTTATTTTTGCTCATTCAATAAAGTTCTTTGACAACTAGGGCTTCTCCCCTTTTAGCATCTTGGAGCACCTAGATTGTGCATTTTCATTGACATGTACAACTCATGCATTACCTTTCGGTCTTCTATTTGTCATTTCTTGATGTTCCAGACACTTGTATGCTCGATGTCCTTCTTCTCCACATTGGAAATAGGTTCCTTTGAAACATCCTCTTCCGGGTCCTTGCCTAGGTATGCCTCTTCCTCTTCCTCTTTGGTCACCATTGTTCTAGTCACGAGGGTAGTAGGTATTATCTCCTCTCTGATTTCAACTGGTGCCATCTTCTTCACTTTTCTTTAAATCTTCATTTCAAACCCCATAGGGTCTTCCACTAGTCCTTCCACCTTGAACTTTTCCCCTTTCCTTGCTATCAAATCTTTTATTCAGCTTCTCTTCCACCTTTAGGGAGAATTGGTATGCATCTTCTATGGTGCTCATTCTAACTAGGCTTAGCTCCTCTTGAATACTTAGCCTCAACCCATTAAGATAACAGGATACCTTCTCCTTGTTGGCCTCTCCATGACCGATTCTGATAGTAATCTTATAAAACTCTTTTGTATACTCCTTAATAGACATGTTGTCTTGCTTCAATTCCTATAGCTTCTTCAACAACTCCATCTCATAATCCACAGGAATGAACTGCTTCTTTAGTATCTCCACCATCTGATCCCATCTGGTGATCTTTCCTTTTCCTCTTCTATTCCTCTCTAACTGGACCTCCTTCCACCAAATACTGGCATGGCCCTTCAATTTTGTTTTTGCAAACTTGACTCGATCTAGGTCTTCCACATCTTCATACTCAAAATATTCCTCAGTGTCATTGATCCAATCAATAAGATGTTCTGGATTCAAATCTCTCGAATATGTAGAAACTTCAATCTTGGCCCTCTTTCCAATCTTAGAAATGGCCCTCAACAACCTAACTTCTACAGGATCTCCTACAGCTTCTTGTTCTTCCTCAGATAGCTCCTCTTCTACTTCATCCTTGCTTTCTTCTCTTGTTCTTGGCTCAAACCCTCTTTGCATCTCCTCTTGCAATGCATCGATTTATCTTTGGAAGGCTATAAAACCCTCTTCTATCAAAGGATTCATCCCAATATGATTTGTTCATGGAGGGATCTTGATCTTCACAGCAAACCCACAACCTCAAGTCCTAGTGCAAACTGCCTCACAGTCGGCGATCTGTCTACACACTCAGGAACCCTTGCTCTGATACCACTTGATGAAGAGGGTAACTCTTAAAACACACAATAACATAAATTGCACACATAAAATAGAATGATATTTTATTAATATGGGAAAAACATTACATTACAAAAGCTCAAATACAATCAGATGATGAATCCCCTACACGCTGCAACACATTACAACTCCCTCTCTCAAGACTTCAGAATCTTCAACCTTATGTAACCCCAAATCAACTAGGGTTTCTATTTTCCCCTATATTCTTGACTATACACTTTTCTCCTTAACTCTACTACCCTAAGTGTTCCCCAAAATGGTCATATATAGCCCTTTTTGATAGCCACCAGCTTAATTTCAAAATTTGTATCTCCCTCCAAAAACAGGTGAACTTCGCAAGGCCATAACTTTCGATCTGATTGTTGGATTTTCAATTATAATACCTTTTCAAAAAACTCTTGAAAAGATGATGGTTACATAAAGATAGATTGCTTGGGTTTCCTGCCAAATTTCAGGCCCATCTGAAGCCTCTAAGTGCCTCAAATTTGACTTTGATTATTTCAATAGGATTTTTTGGAATTTGAAATTTTAATTTCTCACAAATGACAAATGATATTGAAGTGATTTTTTCACCATTAGCTTCAATTCACCATTCTAGAGGTTTGTGTAAGATTTTGTATCCAACTGTGCACAAATGCAAACTTACTAAAAAATAGTAACCCTGCCAAATTTAGCCCTTATTGAAAAGAAACAACATTTTTCTTTTTTTTGGTTGATGCAAGATTGCTCTTACACCCTGGATGCTCCTGCATCACATACTCAACTTCTAGTATAATGAGTCAGCCTAGGATGGTTCAATTTCTTGAGGATCATTAGCCAAGTTTTCTTTCATGAGTGTTGTAGGATCTAAAGCTATCAACTCATAAACTTCCTTTAAAAGCACATAGGTACTCCCTTTCTCTTTTCTTACTTGATGGAGTTCACTAACTAATTCTTTTGTTTTGTTATGCACCTGCGAATAACTTTCTATCATTTTGGTTAAGAAAAATAAAATATCACAAGATAATTTTTCAATCCACTCAGTAATAGCCTTAGCAAAATTCTGATTTGTTTTTATTTGTTGGACAGTACTCGCATCAATTCCAATGACCTCTGAGATGGATGCTTCTTGAGGTGTAGGCATTACTATGGACTAGATGAATTTGCTCAAAGACAAAATCTAAGACTAGAGATTTATATTCTCTTTTCTTTCTTCCTTAGCTCTTTTAATTAAGGAATTCACAGAAAAATTTGCATGATATGAATCCCCCTCAAGGGTAGAAGGGCCCAAGTCAATGTGATGCATTTTATAATCTCCTTCAGTTATATCATTTTCATTTAAGTCCTTTATCAGGTTAGCAATCTCCAACACTTGGTGACCAGAAGTAGCATCATTTACCATTCTAGACATTCTTCTAGCTTTCTTAGGCTTCAAAGTACTTTGCAAGAGCATGGCAACTATGTCTACTTCTTTTGTTACGGTGGACACATTTTTCCTCTTTTTCTCTACTACCTTTTTCAGCCAACTTGGAGAGGAAGTAACTACACTGGTATCCACATTGCTAGACACAAACTTATTTTGGTTTTCAACTCAAACTGGAGCAGGAACCTCCTCATCAGCAGGGGAAGAGGGAATTTCAAAGAAAGTTGGAAAATAACCATCATTAACAATTTGCTCAAAAATGGAATCAGGATTCATAACTGCTACTTTAGCTTGAACAATATTGTGTTTGCCGCCCATAAAATGAATGAGGATTGATGGAATCAATTAAGCATATAAAGAGGGCCGGTGATTCATGTTACTAAGCCCCTCAAAGTTGCCACTTACGTGGCTTTTGACCTATTCAAAAGGTCAATCTTAAATTAAAACAAAAAGAACACTTCAAGTGTGAAGGGAATAGATAAGGTGTATAGAGATTAATATCTCGAGAGTAAAAAGGAATTTCTTCAAGCATATCCATATTGAGGCAATTCACAAGACATATTTAGAACCCAAAGATTGATGTAAAACACAACTCTGTCACCATGAGATTACTCTGATTTGGAATAACAACTCTTTCTTGCATCTTCTGTCCTTAAGATATCCTGAAACAATATTTGCAACCTTATAGTATATCATCAAGTAACAACTCAACATCTTGTGTGAAGAAATGATCAAACATAACAAACCAGATATGACATCTTTGATACTCCCGAGTATCTCTACTATGATCCTTTCATATGAACTCTCTCTAATCTGGTCCTTTCATATGAACCCACAACATTACCTGACGATTCACATCACATGTCACTTTAACCATGAAGAACATTATGAACACCTAAAACTTCCTGCCAAACCAACTCTACATCTTTGTGAACTGACCAAGCAATGAACAACTATCTCCTCCCGATTTCCTGCAACAACACACTTTTGACATCAATGACAATCTATCACTATCAATCTCCCCCTTTGTCATTGATGGCAAAACCACTTGAAGCAATTTTTCATTCTCCCCCTTTTTGACATCTGATGACAAAGACTATTATCTCCCCCTAAACATCTTTCATACCAACCAAGAACTGAAATACCACTTAAGGCACTGATTATTTTTGCAATTTTCCATCCAAAACTTTTCCTGAGAGCTCTGAGCTCTTTCCATGTTCATCTGCATATTGAACAACCATAAAAAAATTGAGAGCAACAAGACATCAAACAATCATGTAAGGTATATCAAACTAGGCACCAAACCACTGTTACAATTTGCCCATAGGCTGCACTAAACCACTTCTAATCACAACACAAATTTGTAGATGAAGATGAAACACTAATATCAATGAGATCCTCTGATTAATTCCTTTAACAAACTCCTGAAACAACACTTTTTGACCTGAAATAACAAATCTCCAAGATTTCTCATGTGTTAAAGTTCACAAACAAATCACTGCTCAAAAATACCATTGGTAAATACTGACAAGAATAACCAACATAACTCAATTCAACTCAGCACTGATAAACTTCCTGAAATAGTCCTGAAGCAACATATCAACCTGAAGTATACCATCCATTTACTGACAATCAACCTTCTGAACACTTTTGCAAAGAAATCATAAACATACCAATACTCTTTGATAAACAAATTTGCAGGCAAAAAAAAAAATGAAGACTCCTCATCACACAGTTCCCAACACCATATGACATGATGACCATTATTAGCAGATTCAAGACCTTTACTTGCCTCTGATTAACTGATAAACTTGAAAAAGAACAAGGCACCACCATCAATTTCATAAACAACTCTAGATGTCACAACTTGTCATACATACCTTACCACTTCAAAACAAGAGGCACACAATTTTCACATACCTTTTTGAACCATATTAATAAGGAAGAACAAGTCAAATTAATATACCAATGATCACTTCTAAATGAACATTTATTCTACAATCAAGAAAAGAGATCATCCTTCTGCACAAGATACCTTTTACAACACACTGTCAAACCTGATATAACCACCTCTGCAATCAACAAGAATGAACTCCTTCCTCTTGACTTTATCATTCAAATCAGCCCATCAAGATTGCACAACCTTCACCATCAAGCTCTTCCTGTAACACCACTTTGCAAAACCAAATCTAGGTGAGAGTTCCTTGACAACATCCTAATAGAAGTATCATGACAACTTAATCATGTAAGTATCAAACAATATACAAATAGGATCAATGTCACAACATCATCAAACTCTTTGTGCAGAGAGCTTTTGAACACTTTATGATCCACTATACATGTTATTGATCATGAACACCTAACATACACTGAAACTCAAAAACATCAAAAACTTCATTTTAAACATTTCGGGCAAGCATGACAAACAAAACAAGATCAACTGATCTCCTCCTGTAACTTGTTGGGGATAAAAAATAGAACAAGAATAACTCCCCCTCACATTATGCTATCTATTATGCAACAGATGAAATGACTTGTGCAAGATGCACAAGCTTAGTATTTGACTTCTCTTGACTATGTTTCTGCTTCCAAATCTTAACAGGCTCTTTCTTCCTCCACACCTTTTCTGTCTTTTTCTTTTCCCAACCTTTCAAATTAGGTGGATCTCTCCTGCAACTGTGTGCTTTATGACCAAGAGAGTTGCAATTATAACAAATTATGTTGTAATCAAAATCAATTGACTGATAATACCTTTGAGCACTCATGTTAAGCTTCCATGAAGGATCATACACTCTATTCATTTTGTAGTTTCTTTGAATATGTCCAACATTATTGCACTTGTAACATACAAGGTTAGTATTCCTTTTGTAATCAACTTCTTTATGCCCAAAATGATTACAAGTATAACAGTAACCATTAAATGAATAGTTATACTTATACATGTAAGCTTGTCTTATAGATGCAAGTTTTCTGAAATTTCTTCTTTGATTGTGCACAAATTCATTTCTCATTTTCTGTTCAGCTTCACTCTTCCTTTTTCCTTCTGTGGCAACATGACTTAAATCAATTTTCCTTCTAGGAGTCTCTCTAGCTTTGGAACATTCCCCTTCTTCAGTACTCTTTTCAAACAGCAAATTCTTGTGCAACTTAGAGGAAGCCTTTTCTAACTCCTTTCTTAAAGAGACTATTTCTGATTCTAGTTTTAGATTCTCAATCCTTCTAACTTCAAGGTCAGATATTGAAACATCTGCTATCCTCTTAGCTTCTTCAATTTCTGTCTTCAATCTAGCAATTAGTTTGTCAGAATAATCAATATATGTCTTTAAAGTTATAATTTGACATTTAGCCTCTTCAAGATCTGTAGATACAATTTCAAGTTTTGAAAGTACATTATCTTTAGATTCTCTTTCTTGCTACAACTACATCATTAATTTATTGTTCTCCTTATAATTCTTGAGCTCACTCAAAGCATATATGAGCTCTCCTTCCAAATCAATCTCACAATCTTGTTCATTATAGTCCTGATCATCATCACTTGTGATGCTAGCTTCTTCTGAATTTGATTGGAATTGAACTTCAACTCCTTCATTTGAAAGTCTCTTTTCATTGCTACTTTCTTCACACACCAGAGTGTCCCCTTCTTTATCATTATCTTGATAAATTCTTTTCAATCTCCTCCACATATCCTGAGCTATAACACAATCCATAACTTTACAAATAACATTATTAGACAGAGCAGATAATATAACCTTCTTTGCAATATCATTACATTCAAGAGCTTCTTTGTTATTTGCAGAATTACAATTCTCAACTGACATTAAAATATCATATCCTAAGGAGGATAAATACACTTGCATTCTAACATACCAAACTGAAAAATTTGAACCATCAAACTGAGGAACATCTGAAACCTTTTCTTCTAAGATAATATCAGACTTAGCATGGAGAACATCTTTATCAACATCTAGATTTGATATGAATGATGTCTTTTGTGTCTTTTGACTAGAATGAATCTTAACATTTCTCATCTTCTTATTTCTCCTGCACTTACCCACCACACATAGGACCTACCCAAGCTGATTAAGATGCAATAGGGAAACTTGGCTCTGATACCAATCCCCCCCTCAATGCAACCTGAGGGATTCAAACCCATGACCCATGGCTCTGATACCAATTGTTGGAATCATTTGCCATTGCACCAAAAGCTTGAGCTATCAATGCTCACTACAAATGCCAAACTTAACCCAGATCCATGGGAGGCTCAGTACCATGTCACAAATCCCAAGGTCAGCGTTGAACACCTCACTGACAAGGGGGTAGCTCACTGCCAACAGATTTATATTCTCTTTTCTTTCTTCCTTAGCTCTTTTAATTAAGGGATTCATAACAAAATTTGCATGGTATGAATCCCCCTCAAGGGTAGAAGGGCCCAAGTCAATGTGATGCATTTTATAATCTCCTTCAGTTATATCATTTTCATTCAAGTCCTTTATCAGGTCAACAATCTCCAACACTTGGTGACCAGAAGTAGCATCATTTACCATTCTAG
The DNA here is from genome assembly GCA_027924645.1 of Cunninghamia lanceolata. NCBI lineage: Eukaryota > Viridiplantae > Streptophyta > Pinopsida > Cupressales > Cupressaceae > Cunninghamia > Cunninghamia lanceolata. The sequence goes on from BSBN01000665.1 coordinate 4,070,387, forward strand.
ACATTCTTCTAGCTTTCTTAGGCTTCAAAGTACTTTGCAAGAGCATGGCAACTGTGTCTACTTCTTTTGTTACGGTGGACACATTTTTCCTCTTTTTCTCTACTACCTTTTTCAGCCAACTTGGAGAGGAAGTAACTACACTGGTATCCACATTGCTAGACACAAACTTATTTTGGTTTTCAACTCAAACTAGAGCAGGAACCTCCTCATCAGCAGGGGAAGAGGGAATTTCAAAGAAAGTTGGAAAAGAACCATCATTAACAATTTGCTCAAAAATGGAATCAGGATTCATAACTGCTACTTTAGCTTGAACATTTTCTTTCCTACTGCAGATAAAGGAAGACTATCTAACTCACAGGCTGACTTCAATATGAGAGCATCATTAGGCCTCTCACCATGAACTTGAAATAGATTGTGATGTCTCATGTCTTCTTGAAGAACTTTGAGTATCAGAACCTTGCATGGTCTTTTACCCAATGGCTCTTGAACTTCTCTACTCATGAGGTGAACCAGGGTGTCCACACCATCTCCCGACTAGCCAATCCTCTATTCTTTTAATCACTATAGTGAAATGAACTCTTAGATCCACAACCTCCTTCTCAGACCAATTTATTTAGAGAAGGGGTTTTGAAAGCAGGGTTTGGTATTCACATCAGTTACTTCAGAATCTTCCTCAACCTTTTCTAGAATATAAATGGATAAACCAAAAGCCTAAATTTGACTTAGATTAAGTCTCATGCAATTCCTTCTCTAAATTTCACAATCATCCATACAATCTTCCCAGAAGTCTTCCAAGCTAGAGTGATGCTCATATGAGCCAGAGACATGCATGTTCTACTTCACATAATTCTTTCTATCAAAGTTTGGTCTTAGTGACAAAGAGTGAAAGTTAAATTCCCCCAACACATGCTTGGCTTCCTTAGCAGCATCCCTAGTTTTAAAAGAATAAGAAGATAGAGACAATGAAAAGGTATATCCCCTTTTTCTCATATTCTAATATTTAATATTCACGGTAGCCATTTGCTTGCAAACCTCCAAGAAAATAACATAATTGTTGGAATAAGGTTCCATTAACCTTGTAAATTATAATATTGTATTTTATTCCATTTATTATTTGTTATTTGTAATTACCCATAAGGGAATGAGGTAGTCTCATTGACAATTGTAATTTCAGAGTTACCGGTAGTAGTTACAAAGTGACATTTACCATTGGCAAATGTAAAAACTCCTAGTAAATGAGGATAGGCATACTCCCTTGAGGAATATACTATTTTTGCCATGTATGACAACTGCCATAATGTTTGGTGAGTGAGTCTATGACAGCTACAAGTTGTCATAAGATTCTGTGATTCTATGATGCATATGACAGATATGTTAGTTGTATATTTTCTATATTTACACCAAGGTTCCTATCTTGGAAAGATACTCTCTTGTGGAATCTATGATGGTTATGATGTGTCATAAGATGTTGTAAATGCTAGATTTAGTCTTGGGCCCCCAACCTTTGCATGGCTACTTTTGGACGAGTGTAAGATACTTGTATGATGGTAATTAATATTTACAGGTTGGAGAATCTTAGGAGAGAGAAGGTGAATGCCTAAAATGAGTTAGAAAATGTTTCTATAAGTATTTTCCATGTATTAGTTGCTGCAATATAGATTTTAGGTACTTAGGTGCTATCGAAATGTTGTCAGATTGAAGATTGGTGGAGAGAGTTGAAGTGTTGTTGTATTGTAAAATCATTTTCAGATTAATACAAACATTGGGCCTCTTTCCTATGTGGAGTTTTTTACCCAAAATAGTTTTGTCCACACTAAACTTTGTGTTATGTGTTCATATTTCTGAGTTTGCATTTCTCTAAAGCATAGTTTTGTTTCTATGTTACAATCTCCATTAATAACACACAATTAAAGATTGTAGAAATTTATATTGAATCAAATTTCCGTTGAAGTAGTGTTTCTTTCATTTCTAACATTTGGTATCAGAGCCTAGCCAGCTTTGACTCTTGGATGGTAGTGTAAAAGCTGTAGCTACAGTGGGAGATTTGGTTGCGTTTATTTTACAGATCTTGTGTTGTTATTATGGCTACATCCACCATTGCATCAACCTCTCAAATGGACATTGAGAAGTTCAACGAAATGGGGTATGAGTTATGGAAGTTGAAAATGGAAGATTTGTTGGAAGAAAGAAACCAATGGTCAGCTATTCAAAAAGAGAAGAAACCTGATGATGTCTCTCAGGATGGGTGGAATAGACTAGATAAGAAGGCATGGGGAACCATCTGGTAATGACATTTAGACTCTGTCCTATTAAATTTTGTAAAGGAAGAGATTGCATACAAGTTATGCAAATGGTTGGGTGAGATCTATCAAGCCAAGAGTATGGTAAATAAACATTATTTAAAAAGAAAATTGTTTTCCATGAAAATGTGAGAAGGTGAATCAGTTGCAGATCATTTAAATTCTTTTAATTTGTTAGCGAGTCAGCTTGATTCAGTAGATGTTGAGGTTAGTGAGGAAGATAAAGGTATGTTACTTCTTTATTCTTTGCCTAAGTCTTGGGAGAATGTTATCCTTGCTATCACTACTAACCTTGTGGATTTGAAGTTGGATGCTCTTGTTTCAGTGTTACTATCATAGGAATTGAGGAAGAAGAGTTCGTAGAGTTTAGGCGATGCTCTCAGTGTCAGGCGAAGATCTAAGGAAAGAGGACCTAAAGGAGATCAGAAAGGGGCTAAGGACACGTCCAAAGGCCGATCTAAGACTCCTAGTAAAAAGAATAGAGTTAAGTGTTGGAACTACGGTAAAAGGTGACATGTGAAGGAGTACAGAAACCCCAAGAAATAGTGGGAGAGTACTTTAGATAAGTCCTCGAATGCAGGTGAAGATGTTTTAATTTCTACGTGTAATGTTGTTTCTGATGAAAACTGGTTGGTTGACTCAGGATGCTCATTTCATATGACCCTGCCTAAGAAATGGTTCTCCACATATGAAGAATATGATGGAGGTAATATCTACCTTGGTGACAATTCTTCATATCCCATTGTTTGGAAAGGAAAGGTATTGTTGTGTTTCAGTGAAGGGAGGATTAAAACCCTCCCAGGTGTTTTGCATGTTCTTGGATTAGCTAGAAATCAGATTCTAGTTTCAAAGTTGAATGATTTGGGAATGCATATGACATTTGACAAGCATGGCTGTAGATTGGTGAGAGGGAACTTAGTGGTAGAAAAGAGAAAGAGATTGGGAAACTTGTTCAAGCTTGAAGCCACTACAGTTTGTAATGCCTCCTATGTATCTGAGGCTACTACTGAAAATACATGTATGTTGTGGCACGGTAGATTGGGCCACACAATTAATAATGTATTGAAAACTATTAAGAATTGAGAATTGTTGGACAGTTTCTCTTATTCTGATGAGCACTTTGATTTCTATGAGCAATGTGTGTTTGGTAAACAAAATAGAAAATTATTTCCTTCAGGATGCAATAGAGCAAAAGAGAAGTTAGAAATTTTTCATACGGATGTGTATGGACCTATGGATAATGAATCTATTAGAAAATCTTGTTATTTTGTAGCCTTCATTGATAATGTATCTAGATCTACATGCATTTATTTTATGAATCATAAATCTAAAGTTTTCACTAAGTTTAAGGAATTCAAAGCCCTAGTAGAGAACCAATCAGGTTTAAAGATAAAAATATTAAGACCTAACAATGGAGTGGAATATTTCTCTAAGGAATTTGATGAGTTTTGCAAGCATGCAGGTATAATCAGAAAAAAGACAACTCCATATACATCATAGTAGAATGGTGTTGCAGAAAGGATGAACTGAACAATTATGGAAAGGGCCAGAAGTATGCTTAGTGATGCACAGTTGGATAAATTCTTTTGGGCAGAGATTGTGTATACCGCTTGCTACTTGATAAACAAATCTCCTTGTAATGCTCTTGATTCAACACCATATAAAATGTGGATGGGTAAAAAACCTTTTGTTTCACATTTAAGGGTTTTTGGCTATGAGGCTTTTGTACATGTGCCTAAGGAAAAGCAATTTAAGTTGTATCCAAAGGCTGAAAAAATGCACATTCATTGGATATGGTAATAATGTAAAAGGTTATAAGCTTTGGAATCCACTAACCCACAAGATTATCTTTTCTAGAGATGTAATTTTCAGGGAACTTAGAGCTATTTCAAAACCTAAGCATCCAAAAGAAAAAGATGAAAAGCTAAGGGAACTACACTTTGAGCTAAAACAAAAAGATGCACCTCAAGAAGAACAGAATGATGGATTGGGGTAAAGAAGAAGAACAAGATTCAAGTAGTACTGATGAAGATGAATCTGTAGTTATAGAAGAAGTTGTTGTAGATGATCATGCAGAAGAACAAGTAGAGTCTCTTACTCCACACTTGAGGAGATCCACATGACAATGGAATCCAGTTGATAGGTATAGCCCACCAGATTTCTGTTGTGTATATGCTTTATTCAATACTAATGATGAACCTAGCTCCTATAGGGAAGCTATTTGTAGAGATGATATTGAGTCTTGGCAGCTAGCCATGTAGGAGGATATGATTTCTTTAGACTCTTGTAATACCTAGGATCTTGTTTTTTTGCCCAAAGAAGAAAGGCCATAGGTTGTAAGTGGGTCTTCAAGCAGAAGTTTGGAGTAGATGGGTCATTGGAGAAGTACAAGGCTAGACTGGTAGCAAAGGGCTACTCCCAAAGAGAGTTGATTTTGGTGAGATATTCTCTCATGTTGCTAAATTGACTTCTATTAGATTTCTCTTATCTATTGTTGTAGCTTATGATTGGGAGATTGAGCAAATGGATGTTAAGACTACGTTCTTGCATGGAGATATTGAAGAAGAAATTTATATGAAACAACCTACAAGTTTTGAGGTAAAAGGAAAAGAATATTGGGTTTGTAGGTTAAAGAGGTCTCTCTATGGTCTGAAACAGTCCCCCAGAATGTGGTATCAAAATTTTGACTCATTTGTTTTGAAATTGGGTTTTGTTAGAAGTGAGGAGGGTCATTGTGTTTACATTCATTGTGTTGATGTTTCTATACTGGCTATTGCTTTGTATGTTGATGACATGTTGGTTTTCAACAATACTAAGGGTATGGTCACTGAGCTTAAAACCCAACTTTTAGGTGCATTTGAGATGAAGGATCTTTGTATTGCAAGGTATATTTTGGGAATGGAGATTAGGAGGGACAGAGTTAACATAAGACTTTGGTTGTCACAAAGTAAGTATGTGAATACTATTCTGCAGAGGTTTAGTTTGTAGGACTGTAACCCAGTTAGAGTTTCATTACCCTTTGGTACTAAGATTTCATTAGACATGTGTCCAAAGACTGAGGATGATCTTGAGGATATGTCTAATGTTCCATATGCTAGTGCTATAGGAAGTTTGATGTATGCAATGGTTTGCACTAGACTAGATATTGCCCAAGCAGTGGGAGTTTTGAGTAGATTTATGTCTAACCTTGGTAGATAGCATTGGACTATGTGAAGAGGGTGTTTAAATAGCTTGCAGGTACTCCTAACCATTTTTTGGTTTATTCTAGTACTGATAGTGCTGATAAATCTTTGGATATACAGGGTTTTGTTTATGTACATTGGGCAGGTGACTTAGATAGTCGAAGGTCCACTAGTGGCTATGTGTTTACTCTGTTAGGAGGTGCAGTGAGTTGGATGACTAAGAGGCAGCCCACAGTTGCTTTGTCCCCCATAGAAGAAAAGTATATGGCTTCTATCATGTCTCTAAGGAGATAGTTTGGTTCAGAAGGCTGTGTATAGGTATTGGTTTTGGTTGCAGGATCATTCAGCTTGGTTGTGATACCCAGAGTGCTATATGTTTGGCCAAGAATCCCATGTATCATGCTCAGACTAAGCATGTTGATATTTGGTATCACTTTGTTCAAGAGTTAGTTACAAATGGAGAGATTGAGCTAAAGAAGATAGACACTCAAGAGAATGTTGCAGATTCTTTGACCAAACCTGTGAGCACAGAGAAGTTAGTGTGGTACAGAGAGGCCATGGGCCTTGTTTATAGTGTTTGATTATTTCATTTGTTTTCCTATGGGTTGATTTACGTTGTATAATGTCAAGTGGGAGAATGTTGGAATAAGGTTCCATTAATCTTGTAAATTCCAATATTGTATTGTATTCCATTTATTATTTTTTATTTGTAATTACCCATAAGGGAATGAGGTAGTCTCATTGATAGTTGTAATTTAGGAGTTACGGGCGGCAGTTATGGAGTGACATTTACGGTTGGCAAATGTAGAAACTCATTGTAAATGAGCATAGACATGCTCCTTTGAGAAATATACTATTTTTGGCATGTATGACAACTGTCATAATGTTTGGTGAGTGAATCTATGACAGCTGCAAGTTGTCATAAGATTCTGTGATTCTATGATGCATATGACGGATATGTTAGTTGTATATTTTCTATATTAAGCCCAAGGTTCCTATCTTGGAAAGATACTCTTTTGTGGAATCTATGACAGTTATGACACATCATAAGATGTTGAAAAAGGCTAGGTTTACTCTTGGGCCCCCAACCTTTGCATGGCTATTTTTGGACAAGTGTAAGATGCTTATAAGATGGTAATTAATGTTTGTAGGTTGGAGAATCTTAGGAGAGAGAATTTGAATGCCTAAGATGAGTTAGAAAATGTTTCTATAACTATTTTCCATGTATTAGTTGCTACAATATAGATTTTAGGTACTCAGGTGCTGCCGGAATGTTGTCATATTGAAGACTGGTGGAGAGAGTTGAAGTGTTGTTGTATTGTAAATCATTTTCAGATTAATACAAACATTGGGCCTCTTTCCTATGTGGAGATTTTTACCCAAAAGGGTTTTGTCCATGTTAAACATTGTGTTATGTGTTTGTATTCCTGATTTTACATTTTAGTGAAGCATAGTTTTGTTTCTGTGTTACAATCTCTATTAATAACACACAGTTAAAGATTGCAGAAATTTATATTGAATCAAATTTCCATTGAAGTAGTGTTGTTTTCATTTCTAACATTTGGTGTCAGAGCCTGGCTAGCTTTGACTCTTGGGTGGTAGTGTGGAAGCTATAGCTGTAGTGGGAGATTTGGTTGTGTTTATTTTGTAGATCTCGTGTTGTTACTATGGTTGCATCCACCATTGCATCAACCTCTTGAATGGACATTTAGAAGGTCAATAGAATAGGGTATGAGTTGTGGAAGCCAAAAATGGAAGATTTGTTGGAAGAAAGAAACTAATGGTTGCTTGTTCAAAAAGAGAAGAAACCCAATGATGTTTCTCAAGATGAGTGGGATAGATTAGATAAGAAGGCACAGGGAACCATCTGACTGTGTCATTCAGACTCTGTCTTGTTGAATGTCATCAAGGAAGAGATTGCATACAAGTTGTGGAAACGGTTGGGTGAGATCTATCAAGACAAGAGTGTGATAAATAAATTTTATTTAAAAAGAAAATTGTTTTCCATGAAAAATGTGAGAAGGTGAGTCAATTGCAGAGCATTTAAATTCTTTTAATTTGTTAGTAAGTCAGCTTGATTTACTAGATGTTGTGGTTAGTAAGGAGGATAAATGTATCTTACTTCTTTGTTCTTTACCTGAGTCTTGGGAGAATGTTATCCTTGCAATCACTACTAACCTTGCGGATCTGAAGTTGGATGCTCTTGTTTTAGTGCTACTATTAAAGGAATTGAGGAAGAAGAGTTCAGATAGTTAAGGGGATGCTCTCAGTGTCAGGGGAAGGTCTAAGGGAAGAGGACCTAAAGGAGATAAGAAAGGGGCTAAGGACAAGTCCAAAGGCTGATCTAAAACCCCTGGTAAAAAGAATAGAGTCAAGTGTTCAAGCTATGGTAAAAGGGGACATGTGAAGGAGTGTAGAAACCCCAAGAAATAGTGGGAGAGTACTTCAGATAAGTCCTTGAATGCAAGTGAATATGTTTTAATTTCTACATGTAATGTTGTTTCTGATGAAAACTAGTTGGTTGACTCAGGATGCTCATTTAATATAACCCCGCATAAGGAATGCTTCTCCACATATGGAGAATATGATGGAGGTAATATCTACCTTAGTGACAATTCTTCATAACTGATTGTTGGGAAAGGGAAGGTATTGTTGTGTTTCAGTGATGGGAGGATTAAAACCCTCCCAGGTGTTTTGTACATTCTTGCATTATCTAGAAGTCTGATTGTAGTTTCAAAGTTGAATGATTTCGGAATACATGTGACATTTGACAAGCATGGCTACAGATTGGTGAGAGGGAACTTGGTGGTAACAAAGGGAAAGAGTCTAGGAAACCTATTTAAGCTTGAAGCCACTACAATTTGTAATTCCTCCTATGTATTTGAGGCTACTACTAAAAATACATGTATGTTGTGGCACCCTAGATATGGCCACACAAGTAATAATGTATTGAAAACTATTAAGAATAAAGAATTGTTGGATGGTTTCTCTTATTTTGATGACCACTTTGATTTCTGTGAGCATTGTGTGTTTGGTAAACAAAATAGAAAATCATTTCCTTCAGGAAGCAATAGAGCAAAAGAGAAGTTAGAAATTATTCATACGGATGTGTTTTGACCAGTGGATAATGAATCTATCAGAAAATCTCATTATTTTGTAACCTTCATTGATAATGTATCCAAATTTACATGGATTTATTTTATGAAGCATAAATCTGAAGTTTTCACTATGTTTAAGGAATTCAAAGTCTTAGTAGAGAACCAATCAGGTTTAAAGATAAAAATATTAAGATCTGATAATGGAGGGGAACATTTCTCTAAGGAATTTGATGAGTTTTGCAAGCATACAAGTATAACTAGAAAAAAGATAAATATGTATACACCATAGCAGAATGGTGTTGCAGGAAGGATGAACCAAACAATTAAGGAAAGGGCCAGAAGTAAGCTTAGTCATGCATAGTTGGATAAATGCTTTTGGGCAAAGGTTGTGTGTACTACTTGCTACTTGATAAACAAATCTCCTTGTAAGGCTCTTGATTCGACACCTTAAGAAATGTAGACAGGTAAGAAACCTTTTGTTTCACATTTAAAGGTTTTTGGTTGTAAGGCTTTTGTTCATGTGCCTAAGGAAAAGTGATCTAAGTTGGATCCAAAGGCTGAAAAATGTACATTCATTAGATATGGTAATAATGTAAAAGGTTATAAGCTTTGGAATGCACTAACTGAGAAGATTATCTTTCTAGAGATGTAATTTTTAGGTAACTTAGAGCTATTTCTAAACCTCAGCAGCCAAAAGAAAAAGATGAAAAGGTAAAGAGAGTACACTTTGAGTTAGAGTAGCAAGATGCACCTCTAGAAGAACAAAATGATGGATTTGGGGGTGAAGAAGAAGAAGAAGATTCTAGTAGTTCTTATGAAGATTAATCTTTAGTTACAGAAGAAGTTGTTACAGATGATCATGCAGAAGAATGAGTAGAGTCTCTTACTCCACCCTTGAGGAGATCTACAAGACAACAGAATCCAGTTGAAAGGTATAGCCCACCAAATTTCTATTGTCTATATGCTTTATTGAGTACTAATGATGAATCTAGATCCTACATAGAAGCTATTTTTGTAAATGATAATGTGTGTTGGCAGCTAGCCATGCAGGAGGAGATGATGGCTTTAGATTCTTTTAATACCTGGGATCTTGATCATTTGCCCAAAGGAAGAGAGGCCATAGGTTGTAAGTGGGTCTTCAAGAAGAAGTTTAGAGCAGATGGGTCATTGGAGAATTATAAGGGTAGACTGGTAGCCAAGGGCTACTCGCAGAGAGAGGGAGTTGATTTTGGTGAGATATTCTCTCATGTTGTTAAATTGACTTCTATTAGATTTCTATTATCCATTACTGTATGTTATGATTGGGAGATTGAGAAAATTGATGTTAAGATTGTGTTCTTGCATGGAGATCTTGAAGAAGAAATTTATATGCAACAACCTATAGGTTTTGAGGTAAAAGGAAAAGAACATTGGGTTTGCAGGTTAAAGAGGTCTCTCTATGGTCTGAAATAGTCCCCCAAAATGTCGTATCAAAAGTTTGACTCATTTGTTTTGAAATTGGGTTTTGTTAGAAGTGAGGAGAATCATTGTGTTTACATTCATTGTGTTGATGATTCTATACTGGTTATTGCTTTGTATGTTGATAACATGTTTTTCAGCAATACTAAGGGTATGGTCAGTGAGCTTAAAGCCCAACTTTCAGGTGCATTTGAGATGAAGGATCTTGCTGTTGCAAGGTATATTCTGGGAATGGACATCAAGAGGGATAGAGTTAACAGATAGCTTTGGTTGTCACAAAGTAAGTATGTGAATACTATTGTGCAGAGGTTTAGTTTGCAGAACTGTAACCCAGTTAGAGTTCCTTTACCAATTGGTACTAAGCTTTCGTTAGATATGTGTCCAAAGACTGAGGATGATGTTGAGGATATGTCTAATGTGCCATATGCTAGTGTTGTAGGGAGTTTGATGTATGCAATAGTTTGCACTAGACCAGATATTGCCCAAGCAATGGGAGTTTTGAGCAAATTTATGTGTAACCCTAGTAGACAACATTGGAACTATACGAAGAGGGTGTTTAAATATATTACAGGTACTCTTGACCATTGTTTGGTCTATTCTAGTACTGGTAGTACTGATAAATCTTCAGACATATAGGGTTTTGTTGATATAGATTGGGTAGGTGACTTAGATAGTCAAAGGTCCACTAGTGGCTATGTGTTTACTCTGTTTGGAGGTACAGTGATTTGGATGAGTAAGAGGCAACCCACAGTTGCTTTGTCCACCATAGAAGTAGAGTATATGGTTTCTACTCATGTCTCTAAGGAGGTAGTTTGGATGAGGAGACTATGTATAGGTATTGGTTTTGATTGCAAGATCATTCAGATTGGTTATGATAGCCAAAGTGCTATCTATTTGGCCAAGAATACCATGTATCATGCTTAGACTAAGCATGTTGATTTTTAGTATCCCTCTATTTGAGAGTTGTTTGCAAATGGAGAGATTGACCTAAAGAAGATAGACACTCAAGAGAATGTTGCAAATTCTTTGACTAAGCTTGTGAGCACAAAGAAGTTTGTGTGGTGCAAAGAGGCCATGGGCCTTGTTTCTAGTGCTTGATTATTTCATTTGTTTTCTTATGGGTTGATTTACAAAGTATAATGTCAAGTGGGAGAATATTCAAATAAGGTGCCATTAACCTTGTAAATTCCAATATTGTATTTTATTCCATTTATTATTTGTTATTTGTAATTACCCATAAGGGAATGAGGTAGTCTCATTAACAGTTGTAATTTTGGATTTACCAATAGCAGTTACAGAGTGACATTTACAGTTGGCAAATGTAAAAACTCATGGTAAATGAGGATAGGTGTGCTCCTTTGAGGAATATACTATTTTTGGCATGTATGACAACTGTCATAATGCTTGGTGAGTGACTCTATGACAGTTGCAAGTTGTCATAAGATTATGTGATTCTATGACGCATATAATGGATATGTTAGTTGTATATTTTCTATATTTAGCCCAAGGTTCCTATCTTGTAAAGATACCCTTTTGTGGAATCTATGATGGTTATGACACATCATAAGATGTTGTAAAAGGCCAGGTTTAGTCTTGGGCCTCCAACCTTTGCATGGTTATTTTTGGACAAGTGTAAGATGCTTGTAAGATGGTAATTAATGTTTGCAGGTTGGAGAATCTTAGGATAGAGAAGGTGAATGCCTAATATGAGTTAGAAAATATTTCTATAAGTATTTTCCATGTATTAGTTGCTACAATACAGATTTTAGGTACTTAGGTGCTACCAGAATGCTGTCAGATTGAAGACTGGTGGAGAGAGTTGAAGTGTTGTTGTATTGTAAATTATTTTCAGATTAATACAAACATTGGGCCTCTTTCCTGTGTGGAGTTTTTTACCTGAAAGGGTTTTCTCCACATTAAACATTGTGTTATGTGTTCATATTTCTGATTTTGCATTTTTGTGAATCATATTTTTATTTTTCTGTTACAATCTCCATTAATAACACAAAGTTAAAGATTCCAGAAATTTATATTGAATCAGATTTCTATTCAAGTAGTGTTACTTTTATTTCTAACATTTGGTATCAGAACCTGGCTAGCTTTGACTCTTGGGTGGTAGTGTGGAAGCTGTAGCTACAGTGGGAGATTTGGTTGTGTTTATTTTGCAGATCTCGTGTTGTTATTATGGTTGCGTCCACCGTTGCATCAACCTCTCGAATGGACATTGAGAAGTTCAACGGAATGGGGTATGAGTTGTGGAATCTGAAAATGGAATATTTGTTGGAAGAAAGAAACCAATGGTTAGCTATTTAAAAAGAGAAGAAATCTAATGATATCTCTCGAGATGAGTGGGATAGACTGGATAAGAAGGTACAGGGAACCATCCGGTTGTGTCATTCAGACTCTGTCCTATTGAATGTCAGAAAGGAAGACATTGAATACAAGTTGTGGAAATGGTTCGGTGAGATCTATCAAGCCAAGAGTATGGTAAATAAACATTATTTAAAAAGAAAATTGTTTTCCATGAAACTGCGAGAAGGTGAATCAGTTGCAGAGCATTTAAATTCTTTTAATTTTTTAGTGAGTCAACTTGATTTAGTAGATGTTGAGGTTAGTGAGGAAGATAAATGTATCCTACTTCTTTTTTCTTTACCTAAGTCTTGGGAGAATGTTATCCTTGCTATCACTGCTAACCTTGCAAATCTGACGTTGGATGCTCTTGTTTCAGTGCTACTATCACAGGAATTGAGGAAGAGGAGTTTAGATAGTTTAGGGGATGCTCTTAGTGTCAAGGGAAGGACTAAGGAAAGAGGACCTAAAGGAGATCAAAAAGGGGCTAAGGACAACTCCAAAGGCTGGTCTAAGACTCCTGGTAAAAAGAAAAGAGTTAAGTGTTGGAACTGCGGTAAAAGGGGACATGTGAAGGAGTGCAGAAACCCCAAGAAATAGTGGGAGAGTACTTCAGATAAGTCCTCAAATGCAGGTGAAGATGTTTTACTTTCTGCATGTAATGTTGTTTCTAATGAAAACTAGTTGGTTGACTCAAGAAGCTCATTTCATATGACCCTGCATAAGGAATGGTTCTCCACATATGAAGAATATGATGGAGGTAATATCTACCTTGGTGACAATTCTTCATATCTGATTGTTGGGAAAGGAAAGGTATTGTTGTGTTTCAGTGATGGGAGGATTAAAACCCTCCCAAGTGTTTTGCATGTTCTTGGATTAGCTAGAAATCTGATTTTAGTTTTGAAGTTGAATGATTTGGGAATGCATGTGACATTTCACAAGCATGGCTATAGATTGGTGGGAGGGAACTTGGTGGTAGAACCGGGAAAGAGATTTGGAAACTTGTTCAAGCTTGAAGCCACTACAATTTGTAATGCCTCCTATGTATCTAAGGCTACTACTGAAAATACATGTATGTTGTGGCACGGTAGATATGGCCACACAAGTAATAATGTATTGAAAATTATTAAGAATAAAGAATTGTTGGATGGTTTCTCTTATTCTGATGAGCACTTTGATTTCTTTGAGTATTGTGTGTTTGGTAAACAAAACAGAAAATCATTTCCTTCAGGAAGCAATAGAGCAAAAGAGAAGTTAGAAATTATTCATACGGATGTGTTTGGACCTGTGGATAATGATTCTATTGGAAAATCTCATTATTTTGTAACCTTCATTGATGATGTATCAAGATTTAAATGTAGAGATTGAGCTAAAGAAGATAGACACTCAATAGAATGTTGCTGATTCTTTGACTAAGCCTGTGAGAACAAAGAAGTTTGTGTGGTGCAGAGAGGCCATGGGCCTTGTTTCTAGTGCTTGATTATTTTATTTGTCTTCCTATGGGTTGATTTATAATGTATAATGTCAAGTGGGAGAATGTTGGATTAAGGTACCATTAACCTTGTAAATTCCAATATTGTATTTTATTCCATTTATTATTTGTTATTTGTAATTACCCATAAGGGAATGAGGTAGTCTCATTGACAGTTGTAATTTCAGAGTTACCAGCGGCAGTTACGGAGTGACATTTACGATTGGCAAATGTAATAACTCATGGTAAATAAGGATAGGCATGCTCCCTTGAGGAATATGCTATTTTTGGCATGTATGACAATTGTCATAATGTTTGGTGAGTGAATCTATGATAGCTGCAGGCTGTCATAAGATTTTGTGATTCTATGACGCATATGACAGATATGTTAGTTTTATATTTGCTATATTTAGCCCTAGGTTCCTATCTTGGAAAGATACTCTTTTATGGAATCTATGATAGTTATGATTTATGATAAGATGTTGTAAAAGGCAAAATTTAGTCTTGGGTCCCCAACCTTTGCATGGCTATTTTTTGACAAGTGTAAGATGATTGTACGATAGTAATTAATGTTTACAGGTTGGAGAATCTTAGGAGAGAGAAGATGAACATCTTAGATGATTTAGAAAATGTTTCTATAAGTATTTTATATGTATTAGTTGCTATAATACAGATTTAAGGTATTCAGGTGTTGTCAGAATGTTGTCAGATTGAAGACTGGTGGAGAGAATTGAAGTGTTGTTGTATTGTAAATCATTTTCAGATTAATACAAACATGGGGTCTCTTTCCTGTGTGGAGTTTTTTAGCTGAAAGGCTTTTCTTCACGTTAAACATTGTGTTATGTGTTCATATTTCTAATTTTGCATTTCTGTGAAGCATAGTTTTGTTTCTGTGTTACAATCTCCATTAATAACACACAGTTAAAGGTTGCATAAATTTATATTGAATCAGATTTCCATTGAAGTAGTGTTGCTTTCATTTCTAATAGTAATCACTAGGATATCGGGGCAACTTGGTTGGAGCCAACTCATAACCTCCCAATCTCAGGTAGGTGAATCTATCAAACTAGATATAAAAACTTCCAAATTGCATAATCATAGAAACAACATCAGGAGAAATCCTCAATTCAGGATTACCATTTAATTTTTTTAACAAAAACATCAAAAAGGCATCATTAACCTAATAGTAATCCTTCATTCCAACATCCTTTATGAACTAGGGAAAATAGGTATACACAGGTGTATCTAGGGTTAAAGACCCATGTGGCCTTAACCCAGCCTAGACAACCTCTTGACTAGCTAGAATGTATATCAAATATGAACACATGTGGAATGCAGAAGTCTCATGAAATCTAACCAATTGTTCATTTTGGTGATAACTTATCATTTATGCCCAATTAATAAACTGACCCTCATTGCATATTAACAAGATGAAACGACACATCTAAAATTCAAAAGAGCTTGTATTTTCACTATCAACCACCTGATGCAATAAGGTAACAATGTCTGAAATTTTTCTTTAAAGTAGGCTTTTTTAAGCGTAGAGGGTAGTTGTTACTTACCTTGTTTCTCTAATTTCATCCAATTTTATGTAGTGGAATTTTTGCACCAGTCCTCATTTTCTTTGAAGAACTCCGCGCCAAGAGCTATAGATATATCTTCAAAATTCTCTCTTCTTGGAATCCTCAATGCTCGAGAGATGACTTCAGAATCAATCTTTGCAATCAGCAACCCATCCTTTGTCTTGATCTTGAGAGTTTCAAGGTCGTATCTCTCTACACGTGCAATAACCAATTCTACGCACTGCATAGAAGAAGGAAAACCTACAGCTTGTGCCAAGCCACTCTGTAGAATCTTCTCTGTGAAGGGCGACCTATCTTCCTATTGCAGATGGGACCAAAATTTGGCTAAGTCAATATGCCCAAGCTCTATGTCTTTCACATTAGACCACCTATTTTCAATTCCAGAGTGAGGGGAGACACCCTAAAATTTGAATTTTATTATAGCTGCTAAATATTAGAAGCAATGACTAAGCACTATAGAGAAAATAACATGAAATAGAAAGAGGAAAAGTAGAACACTTAGAAAAATTTCCACCACAAAATGTGAATAATTATTCAATTATGGCACCATGACGTGCTTTTAAATGCCAAGCTGACATGGTACTAATTCTATGCCTCAACAAAATAACCCAGAGATTTGCTCGCTTCTCAAAAATTCCCCAAAGGACATCAACTGATCATGTCATATGCCATTTTAAATGATCCTTAATTACCTTGATATTTGGTCCATATCTTAGTTTCCATCAAGTCGCAAGAAATAGAAACTTTAGAACCTTAAGTTAGAGGTTTCAAAGTTCTAAAAATTGGTGACTTAGCCACATTAAAGTGAAACACACAGGCCGCAAGACATAGTGAAAGGGATATGAAGTCACGGAGTTGGGGAGTTCTAGAACTTGAAAACCTAGCAACTTGGTTAGGAAATAAGGGAAATCAGCAACGAGGTTATGAAATTTTGAATACTTGTGACTTCAAGGATTTTTCAAGGTAACAAAGGGGAAAATAAAACCCTTAGGATTTAGGCAAAGATTTGATAAGCCATGGCAATAAATAACAAAACAAACAAAGCCTAGAAACAAAAAGGAGGAGAAATATTTCCCATAAGATCCAAGCCCCACATGGAAAATGGCCAAGGCAATGCCTAGGCATGAAGTTCCTAGGTAGGAGCTCAGATGAGATTTTTATGTTCTTGACATTAATTGCACTTTTTGACAAAAGAAAAGGAACGATGTTCCATAGTTTGTCAATAGTAACCCATCCAAAGCAATTTTTGTACTCGAGATTTACTGTTCAAGTGCCCTCCACAGGCACCTAAATGTGCCTCTTCCAAGACAATCAGGATCTCTTACTTGTTTAATCAATGGAGAAGAAGGCCGTTCTATCTTCTATGATAAAGAATATTAGATAAGATGATGTAGCATGTTACAATCTTGTGAATATGATCTTGAGCACTTTTAGAAGAAGTAGGGAAAGTACTATCACTTAAATTGGAATATATGGGAGTACCATTCATTTGAATTAATGTTATTATAAAAAGTGATATTGATTAGAAGAATCTTTAGATATACAAGGTGAAGTAAGATTATGAATAGTGAAATGATAGTCCATGGATGAATCATCAAGGGATGTAAGGGAGGTGATGCTTGCCATTGCATGTATATGTTGATTATCTTTCCATGGAATTGTGTCAGTTGTAAAATAAGAGAAATGTTTCAACAGTTATAAGGCCAAGTCACAGTATTTAGATAACTCATCTTAGTTTTCTTGATAAGATCTAGTGACTTATCTTAAAATCAACTGAGAATCACCAAATATATGAATATGTTGACAAAGCAACACGTAAGCTAGTAATAATGGAATTGTACTCGCAATGTTGTTAGTACATAGAAAATTGAGATAGTAAGATAGAGGAATTAGATTACCTAAAGGGGGTATTAATATGGAACCAGCCTTGAAGCCAGTTCAACATATAGAACTATTGAAATACAAGTCCCACGCCTGATTAATATCTATAGGAAAGAAATGATCATAAGGGAATGAGTCTTGATTTGGAAGAAAGGGTAGTGAAGGAGCATCAACTAAATGGTTGGTCAATGCTTGTCCTTTAATCACCTTTTGAGAGATGAATTTCATGTCAAATTCCATTAGCAACATTACCCACTTGGACAAACATTCTAAGATATCCATTTTAGAGAAGAGATGTTTTAAAGGATCAAATAGTAAATATGCATTTATGAGGATTTAAGCACATGTATTTTTTAACACATTCAAATATTTGATGGAGAGTTTTGGTGTGATCCTGATGCAAGATGAAATTGGCCAGAATGTCATCAACATGGTCTTCTAAGATGTTGTGAATTAAATCATGAAAAATAATAGACATAGCACGTTGGTAAGTCACACTAGCATTCTTATGTCCAAATGGCATGACTACCAAATAAAATGTCCTATAAGGTGTGATGAATGTTGTTTTATATTGACCTTGTGGGTTTATGAATATTTGATTATATCCAGAGAAACTATTCATGAAGGAGATAATGCATGGCCCATAGTGGTATCAATGCTTGAATATCAATGTTAGGAAGGGGAATTTTTTTTAAAGAAGCTTTGTTGAGATCACAAAATCAATGCATATCCGAATATAGTTGTCGAATTTAGTGATAGACATAATATTTAATATCCAATGGGAATAGTCAATAGGAAGGATAAATCCATCTTGTAGGTGTAAGAGTCAATGGTGGAATTAAGAAGGCCCAAGAACATATGCAATCACAACAACCTTACACAACAAGATACAAAACAACAATGTCAAGAAATGGTGTAGAGCTTGACCTCACAATTGAATTAAGAATATACAATGTGACACCTCTCTTATATAGGCAAGGTGGAGTGATAAGAATTGGCCATAAAATTAAATGTAGGCCAATATAGACACAATATTTAATGACAACTAGAGGATAAGATGTATTCTAGATGACACCAATAATAAATGTCCTAGACACCACTAATAAATAAAGTATATAAGACAAGCTTGTAAGATGACAAGTGTCTTAATGCTATGACATGAGACAACTAATGTAAAGCTATTAAATGCACATAATTGTACATTATTAAATGCTCCAAATTCTCTTTATGGGTAAGGTCTCTTTATACACTAACACCCCCTTAAGTGCAAATTAGGGAGAAGCAAACAAAACATGAATGAGTCTTGACTGCTAGACCATGTTAGGTACTCATGAACAATAACTCTCAAGTGGAAAAAAGGAGAAAACCACATGGCAAAAAACTCGCCCCCAAAAGTGAGAATGCAAGAAACAATGTGATGGACTAAGTGATGGAAGGAGGAATCAAGAATCCCCTAGGACTCCATCCAACAAAAATATACAATCAAAGAACTTCTCATAGGAGAGAATGTATGAGAGAGAATGGACCCCCTTTGAATGAATAACCTCCAGTGCCAAAGTGAATTCAAGAACAAGGATACAAAAAAGTGTCCAAGATCAGAAAACAACATGTCTTTCCTTGGGACAAAATAGGTGCACTAGATGCTGTAGAAGAAACTTCAAACCCCCCAAAAAAAATAAGGAAGAATGTCTCAAAAGATGTGATGCCTCTAAAAAATTCTCAAATGTCTCAAACCTCAAATGTGCAACCCCAAAAGATGTAACACTAAAACATTGTGAAAATTGATGAAGAACAATTGATAACTCCTCAAATGTGTTCTCCAAATCATCAAGATGAGATTCCACAAATAAATATAAAATACCTATCAAATACTCATCCCACAATGTTTTATCGAAAAGACTGGAAACATCCTACTAAACTAAAGGAATAACCTCTGAAGTAGTAGGAGATGGAGGAGATGAAGGTGAAACACTATACTCAAGAACTCCAAAGTTCAAGTGACCAACCCCCTCCAGTGCACTACCCACACTTGATGCCAAAGTAGGTGTCTCAAAAAACTTAGTATAATCAGGAATAAAATGAGAAAAGGTATAAAGGAAATAATATGTATCAGCTTTGCCAACTGCAATGACATCACCACTCTCAGCATCTCGAATATACACTAAATCAGGTGTGAACTCAATGGTCTTCAGTGGCTCACTATGTGTAATCTAGTATATAGAAAGGAGGTTCATGGATAAATTAGGCATATAAAGAGATCCCTAAAACAACCATCATCTATCTTAATGTTACCTTGGCCACAAACATCTGGATAAGCCCCATTACCTATCATAATTTTGGATGTGTCAAAATAATGTATGTTATGGAAATCTATAAAATTGTGACCCATATAATGAGATGCTCCTAATTAAGAAATAACCTTTCATGATCACCACCTACTGATGTAATGAGAGAGCAAGATGTTTTCCTTTATCCTTCTTGTTATCTTTCCAAAGTGCAAATGTGGTATTTCTAGAGTGTTGTTGAGATGGGAACTTAGAAGAAGAAGCTCTAATGGGAAAAACAAGTGAAGGCGACTTAGTGTTACGTTGCTGAAGAAGTAGTGACTATTGTTGCAATAGTTGAGACATATCAAAAAATCTATTCTCATAACACTTATGCTCATCATGACCCAATTTCTTACAATATGCACACTTTGGTTTCTTCTTCTTAGTACATTCCTCTTTAGAAGAGTTAGGTGTTTTTTGTGAGTACTTATCTTGCACTTGATTCTTTGAGTCCTTTTATTTCCTACCTTTCTTATTTGAAGCCTTAGGATCTTTTTTACTTTTATTTGCAACAAGAGCCTATGATTTAGAATAATTCAAGGTACCCATTTCTAACAACTTGGCTTGTTCCCTAGTGATTTTTGCAACAAACTCATCAAGTGAAGGCATTGTGTGCTAACTACCAAGAGCATATATAGTAGAATAGAAAGTAGAAACATATACCAAATAATCAGAACCCAATTTGGAAAGTATAGAGAGAATTAACTGTCTCTTCTTTTTCAATGCCACATTGCTTAAGATGGAGCGTAGGTGATTTGAACTTAGTGAAGAAATATTGAATTTGATCAAAATCTTGAGGAATTAGTACAATTAATTCATTTTCCAATTTAAATTCTTTCATAGTATGATGCTTACCAAAGAGACTATCCAATGTAGTCCAAATATAATTTGGTGTTGTGGAAGACTCAACATGAAATTAAAGATCAAGAGAAATGCTAAGACATAATGTACCATAGGCCTCTTCTTTCCTATCAAGGAATTTTCTTCTTTTAGCAACACTTGTGGGTTTAGGATCACTGCCAAAAGTTATCCTATGTAACCTTCATGTATATAAGAGGTACTCCATTTCTTTCTTCCATTCATTGTAATTATATGGAGTTAAGAGAGAAAGTTTAGACACATCCATGATCAAAATAAGAAAGCAACCCAACACACCCTTTACTATAAAAGAGAACCCCCCCAATTGTGTTGTGGTACTTTATACTTAGTGTGTTTACAACAGCCACAAGCCAAAATAGCTAAGTGGTCTTTGATCTTAGTGCATGCAAATACTAAAATAGACCTTATACTAAAAGTACAATTTGGATACCAAATGGGATTAAATAGATCACAAATCTGAGAAGTACTTGAAAAATCATGTACTTTGAAAAAATGTTTCACAAATAATGTTACCATACAAGCCCAAACAAAGCCCCAGATGTTTAAAAAATTGGAACTACTTGGCAACAGCAATGAAAATTTGTGATTTCTGGAAAAACTAGGCACCAAAATCAAAATCTAATTGCACCAATCTCTAACCCAAAATAATAAAAATTGCTCAAAAAAGGAGAAAATATGAGGAAGTTACAGGCCTACAAAGATTGACTACCAAAATCAAAATGCCAATGGAGAGGACTCCTGCCAAAAATTTCTAATTAAGTTTGTGCACAATTTTTTTTCTGCATGCAAAAGTTAAAAGATACATAGAAAGTTTTCCAATGCGGTGAATAGAACTTAGAAATATTTTTTTAATCCGATGTGAAGAAAATGTGGTACTAATGAAAAAAATGCCTCCAGAAAAAAATGACATGTAGAAGGTGAATCTGCTACCTAAGACAAGAAAAGACGCACTAAAACCTACAAGATTGCACTAGGATGCAATAGAAAATATATTTTGACAAAATCTCTCAAAACTTCTGTTATGTCGGCAAATATCTCTTTGGACTTTTTCCCTCCTAGGTTTAGCTCTCAGGTCCCTTGTTTTGCATCTTACACATTGCATTTTGACTCTCGAAAGAAAATGGCCTGAAACCCATGTCACATGGGACATGAGGGACATTGTTGTACCTAGCCCTGCCTTAAAATAGGACCTATGGACATGGGCACTCACACCCTTGTCCTACCCTATTTCAAGCAAGTCCCAAATTTGAATGTCAATTATGTGACCATTAATTAGGTCCCATGCCGACATCCTAAGTTTGAATTACAAAATTCTTAGCAAGAATTAGTTTAGTTGCATATATAAGCATGTTTAATGTTTCATTTGCAAACTAGAAGCTAATTAGAAGATGATTATGAACTTTTGACAAACTTATGATTTGAGAGCATTTAAGATATTCATTGTTGTAGAGTATCTAGCATTGTTATTGTGTTTGTGATTATAGATTTGGCTTCATCTTCTCATGTGTTGAAGAATATTCATCTATGTGAGATCTACACCTTCGAGGTGATATCTATTTGTGTTTGAATCATTTAAAAATTTGTTTTTGCCTCTATCTCGTAGGGATACACAATCTTTATCTAACAACGGTATTCAAAAGACTTGAATGTACTTCTGGGCCTTGACTGAGGCAAGCCTCTAAACACCACAACCCCCAACCACACTCCTTGTGATTGTAGGTTATAAGTATCAAATTTCATAGAATGGAGTTGTAGAGAAAGGTTGTAGAAGATAAGGATTTCAGATCTGGCAGAAAGAAGCAGTTCAGAGCACTTTCAAGACATGGGTACCTAGGGCAATGTCCTCTGAGGTTACAAATAGAGAAATGTCCATGATAGTGACAATCTACATCTAAAGAAGCTTTGACATACTGAAGATCAGCTCGCCTTAGACTAGGGTGCTTAGGGCAGTGCCCTCTACATCTCCCGTGACAAAAACAAATGGAATAGTGACTATCAGTGCTGGAAGGAGCCCCATATTCCCTAAAGAAAACTATACCTTGGACTTGAGTGGCTAGGGCACTGTCCCTAAACATTATGAATCCCAAAATTGGAAAAATGGTCAGTAATTAATCTCTGTCTACAATCTTAGTCTATGAGTATTTGTCGTAATTCATCGTTTTACTTACTGTTTTGCATAAATAGGGTTTTTAGGGTATTTGAACATTAAATTAATACATTAATTGATAATCTCTAAATTTCCACATCATTCCAAGTGACACACCAACCCGTAGATGAATCCTCTTTCAAGGTTGTGATTCAACTCAGTTGGATGTCCTTGAATGTTTGTAGTGAAAGGAGGATTTAACCCATTTAACCATTTTCCCCCTCTTTTCATATAAAACAACTTCGAGAAGGAAGCCACAATTCAAGCTCTAATACTATGTAACAGTCAATAGTGGACTCAAGAAGGCCCAAGAATACCTACAATCACAACAACTTCCATAACAAGAGACAAAACAACAATGCCAAAAAATAGTGCAGAGCTTCACCTCACAATTCAATTGAGAATATACAATGCGACACCTCCCTTATATAAGCAAGGTGGATTGATAGGACTTGGCCATAAAATTAAATGTAGGCCAACATAGACACAATATTAAATGACAGCTAGAGGATAAGATGCATTCTAGATGACACCAATAATAAATGTCCTAGACACCACTAATAATAGAGTATAAGAAAAGCTTGTAAGATGACAAGTGTCTTAATGCTATGATAGGACCTTCGGAAACTAATGTAAAACTATTAAATACACATAGTTGTACATTATTAAATTCTCCAAAAGACACTAAGTAAACTTAAGAAGACTAGTGTGAAGAGGACCTAGAAATGACTAGCTAGGTAAAGTCTCTTTAAATAAACTAACACCCCCTTAAGTACAACTTAGGGATAAGCAAGAAAAGCATGAATGCATGAATGATTCCTAACTACTAGGCCATGTTATGTACTCATGAACAACAACTCTCAAGTGGAGAAAAGTAGAAAGCCACATGGGAAAAAACTCCTCCCCAAAAGTGAAAATGTAAGAAACAATGTGATGGACCAAGTGATGGAAGGAGGATTCAAGACCCCCTATGACTCCATCCAACATAAATATACAATCAAATAAATCCCCATAGGAGAGAATGTATGGGAGACAATGCATCCCTCCTAAATGAAGAACCTCTAGTGCCAATGGTGAATGTAGGAACAAGGATGCAGAAAAGTGTATAAGATTGGCAAACATGTCTTCCCTTGGGAAGAAACAAGTCCACTAGATGATGTAGAAGAAACTTCAAATCCAAAACAAGAAACTAGGAAGAATGTTTAAAAAGATGTGATGCCTCTAAAAACTTCTCAAATGTCTTAAACCTCAAATTTGCAACCCCAAAAGATGCAACACTAAAACCCTATGAAAACTTATGAATGACAATCCCAGAAGACAATGAAGATGTGAAAATAGTAGCGATGAAACTATTATCAAAGAGAAGAGATAACCCCTCAAATGTGTCCTCCAAATCATCATGGTTAGACTCCCAAATAAATCTAAAATACCTATCAAATACTCATCCCAAAAAGTTGTATCGGAAAGACTAGAAACATCCTACTGAACTGAATGAATAACCTCTAAAGTAGCAAGAGCTATAGGAGATGAAGGTGCAACACTATTCTCAAAAACTCCAAAGTTCAAGTGCCCAACCCCCTCTTGTGCACTACCCACAGTCAATGTTAGAGTGCGTGTCTCAAAAAACCTATTATAATCAGAAACAAAATGACAAAAGCTATAAGGAAAGAGTATATATCAACTTTTCCAACCACAATGACATCACCGCTCTCAACATCTCGAATGTACATTGGATCAAGTATGAACTCAATAGTCTTTGATGACTCACTATGTGTAATCTATTATATAGAAAGGAGATTCATGGATAAATCAGGCATAGAAAGACCATACCTAAAACAACCATCATCTATCTCAATGTTGCCTTGGCCACAAACATCTAGATAAGCCCCATTACCCATCCAAATTTTGGATGTGTCAGGATAATGTATGTTATGGAAATTTATAAAACTGTGACCCATATAATGAGATGCTCCTTAGTCAAGAAACCACCTTTGATGATCACCACTTGCTAAAGTAATGAGAGCATGACCTTTTCTATTATCCTTCTTATTATCTTGCACAAGTACAAATGTGGTTTTTCCTAAGTGTTGTTGAGATGGGAGCTTAGAAGAAGAAGCTCTAATGGGAAAAATAGGTGAAGGCACCTCAATGTTATGTTGCTAAAGAAGTAGTGACTATTGCTGCAATAGTTGAGACATCTCAGAAAATTTATTCTCATAACACTTATGCGCATCATGACCGAATTTCTTACAATATACAAACTTTAGTTTCTTCTTCTTAGTAGATTTCTCTTTAGAAGAGTTGGGGTTTTTTTTTATTCCTTATCTTGCCCCTAATTCTTTGATTCCTTTTGTTTCTTACCTTTGTTATTTGAAGCCTTAGGATCTTTTGTACTTTGAGTTAAAATAAGAGCCTATGATTTAGAAGATTTCAAGGTACCCATTTATAACAACTTGGCTTGTTCCCTATTGAGTTGTGCAGTAAACTCATCAAGTGAAGGTATTGTGTGCTGACTACCAAGAGTATCCATACTAGAATAGAAGGTAGAAACATATATTGAATAATCAGAACCCAATTTGGAAAAGATAAAGAGAATCAAATGTGTGTCTTCCTTTTCAATGCCACATTGCTTAAGGTAGAGCCTAAGTGATTTGAACTTAGTGAGGAAATCTTGAATTTGATCAAAATCTTGAGAAATTAGTGCAATTAATTCAATTTCCAATTTAAAAGCTCTGATAGTATCACACTTACCTAAGAGACTCTCCAATGTAATCCAAATATCATTTCATGTTGTGCAAGACTCAACATGAAACTGAAGATCAAGAGAAAGGCCAAGAAATAATATACCATAGGCCTCTTCTTTCCTATCAAGCCATTTTCTTCTCTTAGTAGCACCTCTAGGTTTAGCATCACTGCCAAAAGTTATCATATGTTACCTTTGTGTATACAAGAGGTACTCTATTTATTTCTTCCATTCATAGTAATTATAGGGAGTTCAAATTGGAATTTTTGACACACCCATAATCAAAAGAAATAAAACAACACAACACACCCTTTACTATCAAAGAGAACCCCCAATTGTGTTGAGGCACTTTATACTTAGTGCATTTACGATTGTCGCAAGCTAAAATAGCTAAGTGGTCTTTGATCTTAGTGCATGCATATGGCAAAATAGGTCTTATATTGAAAGTATAATTTGGGTACCAAATGAGATCAAATAAATCACAAATCTAAGAAGTACTCAAAAAATCGTGCACTTTGAAAAAATGTTTCACTAAAAAATGTTACCATACAAGCCCAAACAGAGCCCCAGAAGTTTCAAAAATAGGAACTGCTCAACAATAGCAATGAAAATTTGCAATCTAGAAAAATATGCACCAAAACCAAAATATAATTGCCCCAAATTTGCACCCAAAACAAAAAAAAACTCTAAAAAGGGAAAAAATATGAGGAAGGTATAGGCAACCTACAAAGATTGAGTGTCAAAATCAAAATGCCAATGGAGAGGGGGCCTGCTGAAAATTTCTGATTAAGTTTGTACATAATCTGTTTGTCGCATGCAAAAACTAAAAGATACCCAAAAAGTTTTTTGATGCAGTGAACAAAACCTAAAAAGAATTTTTTGATTAGATGTACAAAAGATTTGGAACTAATGAAAAAAATGACTCTATTAGTAAAAAACATGTAGAAGTTGAATTAGCTACCTAAGACAAGCAAAGACACATTGAAACCTACAAGATTGCCTAGGATGCAACAAAAAAAATTCTTGACAAAATCTCTCAAAAATTTAGGAAGGAAACTACTGATTAGGATCTGATACCATGTAAGAGTCAATGGTGGACTCAAGAAGGCCCAAGAACACCTACAATCACAACATCTACAAAATTATTATACAAGAACTAGAGCATTCAGATCACCAGCATCATGATAAAGAAGTAGAGCAGAGGCATGAGATCAACTCTATTGATTTGCATGTCATTTCAGTGGGATGCCCTATCAAGCATATGGACCAGTTAGAGACATATCAAAGAGAATCTGTACTTGTTATGCTTTCTTCAAAGCATGAGGTTGAGCATCAATAGGGGCTAGATCAAACCATTTATCCACTTCTAGGCAACTACATTCTGATCAGTACAAGTGGATAGGTGAGTTTTTCTCTATCCTTGGTGAAGTATTTCATTATCTTGTTATATGCCCATCCCTTTCCTACCTCTTTTTAACTACCCACATGCATGAGAAACATTGTAAATTGTTAACAAAGGGCAGTTACTTTTAAGAGTCTATTGATGGATTTGTTTGAAGTCAATTCCTTGTTCTTAGTTAGGGTTTAGAGTAGGTTTTATTTATATTTTAGGTTTACTTTCCTGAAGTGCTTTTTCACAGGCTACATTGTCATTAGGAGACTGTAGGCCTTTTTCTTTCTTGTGTTTGGGAAGGTAGGGTTTCAATTATTTTAACCTATTGCTATTTTTTTTAGACCCTATGCCCAATGGATGCTTAAGGCCACTGATCTATTGTTTAGTAGGAAAATGTCCCTAAGAGGTCACCAAAATGTTGACCTATTTTCCTCTGCCTAGAGTCAACTAGCGCAAATTAAAAATCTTGTTGAAATCCCTTGAGAATATGACTTTACAACCCTAAAATCCTTAAAATCTTAGTATTCTTCCTTGTAAAAATCCTTGAAAATTCATCTAGGAAATCCTTGCAAAAACCCCAAAAAAACCTAGAAAATTTGAAGCTTTTACCTTAATTTTTGCCCCCTTTTGGCCTTTATTGGCAAAGTTTCAGTTTCTTGAACTAACAAAATTTGAGTAAGGCATGAAATAGTTATTTTCCCTATCGACAAAACTCAGGTTTTATGAACTTGTGATAAGTTTGTTTTTTCATAATTTCTCCGACTGGCCACTTCACTGACAAAAGGAGGATGTTTTCAAAAAATGGCTCAGTAAAGGATGTTTTTTCCCTTTATTGGTGAAGTAAGAAAGCTGCAAACCTTCCAAAGGTTTGAAAATCTTCAAGTTCACCTACTTAGCATTTTTTTGATAAAGTGATAAAGGGGCAAGCTTCTTCGAGATGTGGCTAAGGTAAAAGCAAAGAAAAGATGCATTTATCAAAAATTTTGCCTTGTAGCAAACTTTCCAAAACTTCAAAAATTCTTTAGTTCGCTGACATGGCAATTTCCCGGTAAAGGGAAGGTAGAAGAAAAGTAAGGGAAAGGTTTGTGAAAAGGTAAAAGAGCTAATAAAAGAAAAATTGGCTAAGGCAATGAAGGTTCAAAGTTCTTCAGGTTCATCGATAGACACTTTCACCGATAAGGAAAAATAGAAAAAGGAAAATTGGTTAAGTAAAGAAATGTAAGCCCCCTTCTATCAGCAAATTGAGCAAAGGAAAAAATTTTCAAAAGTTCATAATTCAAAAAGTTCACTGGCATGGTGATTTTCCGATGAAGAAGAAGGCACAAGTATGCTTGATTAGGCCAAATCAACTTTTGCCGATAGAAAGGAAAAGTAAGGCCAAAAGGGTAAAGTTCGTGACGGCAAACTTTTATTGATAAATGGATGAAAGAAGGCTAAAGTGATGAAATTCAAGAAAGGATGTTTTTGCTGATAAGGAAAAACATAAAGAATAAAAGTTTGCCAAAAATCAAGTTTTACTGATAAGGCAAAAGAGCAAGCAAAAAACATCATTTGGCAAAGTGCAAATTTGTCAACAAAGAGAGAAAAGTTCAAAAAAGGAATGTTTTGTCAGTAAGGCAAAATAGAGATGAAGAAGAAGAAGCAAGAATAGTTCAAAAAGATGAATTTTTATCGATAAGGAAAAAGTGTGTAGAAATGAAGAAGGAGCCACAGTTCAAAACATTGCAAAATTGTTGACAAAAAATAAAATATTTAGAAGGCAAAGATAGAGTCGTTTGTAAAAAATTGATTTTGCCGATCGAGCAAAATTCAGGCCATATTTTCTAGAAAAGTGAGAAATAAAGAAAAAATAGAGCCTAAAAATGTATTGTAAACTTTAAATATCTAAATGTAGATATTTGAAGTGTTGTAAAAGCTCTTTAAAAAATGGATTTTGGAGGGAAAATCTATTATTATTTTCCTCATCTGCCATTAATGCAAAGTCTGATATGCTCAACAACTCCATTTTAGATATTTTTTGCATAGATTATTGTAGGTGATGAATCAGCTGGTGTATTGAAGTGGCAAAATATCTCCCAACTGCTCCATGATCTAAGATATTTTCTGCATTGATTTCTTGCAAACAAACATCCCTTCCGGTAGATATATTTTCTGATAGCCCATGGGGGTGAATTAATTTTGACAGATGTCTAAGGTCAATGTAATTCCAATGCTATATATGCATATTTGTAAGATGTAATGTTGTTTGATATAGAGGCACTTTTGTACTCTGAACAAAGCCCTCCTCTACTATAGCCTTGCCTTTTGATGAAATACACACTATGTTTTTACCTTTTCTGATGTTTTGGCTCTATGTAATTATGACTGATTGTCTGTGAATATTTATTTCCTCTCAATCTTGTTTATTTCTTTACCTTTGCTAAGAATTTGCTAGATTTATGTGAATGATCAGCTATATTTCTTTATTTTGTGCATTTTCTTAGTTCTATGAGATCTTTCATATTTAAATCAGGTGTATCACCTCCATTAATTTATAGTTTTATCCCTCTTCCTCTTCTCCTAAATGGTGGATAGATTAGGTATAGTCTTAGAAATAGTTGAATCTCTTATTCAGCGAAGGAACCAACCTCTCTCTGGAGATTTGGCCTCCTTGCAGGGTCCCACACCTAGGGGTCATCTCAATATTTCACTAGATTGATGAATACCATTAAACCTCTCCAACACAGGGTGCAAATCCAAGTGACAATAGTTACTAATGTTATCAAGGACTGTAGGAGTTTGAATTAGTTCCACAAAGAAGCATTTCAATCTAGATGTTGTCGTTAGTTCCAATGTACTCATCACTACTACTAGTGAATCTGCAATCTTTTTTCTTTACCTATGTATAGTCTTTATGTTAAAGGAATCAAAGTCTTCTATCAAATCCCAAAATCTATTCCTGCATGCAACCAATCTTTTATGGAAACATGTGTACTGACTTTTGACTTGTTTGACTATCAACTCTGAATCTCCCTGCATCTAAATTGATTTAACTCCATTTTGATAGGCCAACAAAAGTCCTCTTATTAATGCTTCATACTTAGCAGCATTGTTGTTACATGAGAACAGTATCATGTATGATGCAAAGAAATATTTTCTCTTTGCATTAATCAATTCAACTCTATATCCACAACCCTGTTTGTACTTTGATGCATCAAAATTGAGAGTCCATAGAGTGTTATTCTGACGGGGAAGCCCTTCTTTCTAGGAAGACCCTTTTGGAATAGGTGATTGTTTAGATTGTTTTCTAGGTTTCTCATTCGAGACCACTTCTAATATGGCTATTACTTCTTCAGGTTGGCCTTCTCCTTCATTATTAATTCCTTCAGTTTGGTCATGGAGATTAGGTTGTGCTATCTCTACATCCAACTCATAGAGTGCATCAAGGAAAACTGTGCAAGATAATTCTAGGTGAGGGTCTTGATGAATCCTACACTAGTTTAGGAGTAATAGTTCAGCTGTACAAACTTTAGGACCCAACATTTCTTTAACATTAGATAACTTCTTCATGAATTCTTACACCAAAAATTGGTATGTTTGTTCCTCACCCAACTCTACTAATGAAATTTCATCTTCTACAAATACCTTGGTCATCATAGCTTCATGTATCCTATATACACCAAAGTCAATATCTACAAAGACAATTTCGTTAGGTGTATTATACTCAATATGAAAAGAAGTAAGGTGCATGGAAACAACTTCCTACACTAATCTAATGAGGAAAGGTTTGTGTAAATTTTTATCTCTTATAGTTACAGATTAAGATGCACATTAATAGAGATGTAATAACAACATCCAAATGTAAATACAAAGCGTAGAACACAAGATATATGTGGGGAAAACCCTTTCAGGTGAAAACCCCACACTCCAAAACATACACAATGTATTATCAAATCAAAGGAAGATTACAACACACTTGCAATGCAAGTTCTTCTAGGAATACACAAATGTCCAATACTAGAGTAACTCTATTAGCATAATGGTACCTACAAATTAACCATAGAACTCTAACTCCAAGCACCTATATATATATAGAGAAATATCAAGGATGGAGGTAGCTTCTAGAGAAAGCCACATGGGATTTTTGTCCAAATCCATATGGCCCAAATTCCAAGGCCATAAACTATGCAAATGACACTTTTCTAAGACTCCCTTGCATCATTGACAACCTTCCATACTTGGGCAGCCCAAATTTGCCCAAAACAAGTATGACAAATGCTCTTACACACCTCACAATTTCATAGAATTTGTCATATATGACAACTCTTACAACTGTATGAGAATCTATCACAACCAATTTACAATAGCATATTCCTCTTACAACTCTTTCATAGTCAAACTTTGGTGCCTACTTTCTCCATGCAAAGTTGTCACATGACACATATTACACCTATCATATAAACTCTATTTTCAACTCTTACATGTCATAGATTCTAGCATAGGAATCTATCATAACTTATGTGTCATAGAATCTATCATAACTCATGACACGTGACCACAAGGTGCCAACACATGAAAAACTATGCCAAGTCAACATGAGATGCCTACCTCCTCCTATGAGGTTAAAAATACATCTAGTCACCTTCCATATAGGATGACACATCACCATGCCAACTCCCACAAAGTGACAAAATAGGATTTACATAAAAAATTATAATAGTAGGCAAAAATAAATAAATACAACATTAGCAACTTGCAAAGGTTGAGACACCTCAATTCCCAACACAATAATCATGTGTTTCAATTTGGTCTTACTGAGGGCTTGTATTTGGTTAGAATTCCCCTTCCATGGGATCCATACATGAGAAAAGTCAAAATAAAAGTATGCATTCAGACTTTTAGTCTCCGTACTTAACAACATACCATATATTTTGGGGATTTCCACTACTTGTATGTCAATATGGATTTGAATGTGAGGGTCAGATACTAGTTGTATATGGACATCCTTGATTTCCCCTACAACATTCGCCTAGATAAATTTCTTGTTAGTTTTGGATAAGGGAAGGCTCAGCTTCTAACTAATTATATATGGCATGACATTACTAGAGGCCCCTAAATCTACTAAACAATTATGCAAATTATTTCAAGCTATTCTAATGCTCAAAAGAAATAGAAGCACATCTAGTTTCCCTTTGTACAATGTTGCAAGAACATCTACATGAGCTAGACCTCTTTACCCTTCTTTGCTTGAGTACCATGATACCATTTTGTCCCTTCCAAGGCATTAAGTAGGGCTTCCTTTTGTTCTTTGCACTCTTGAGCTACATCTAGCAATGACATATTAGCCTTTGTCTTTTTCATATCATCAACAATATGATAACCATTCCAAGGGTAAGATATAGGCCTAGGTGGACCTGAGATGGGTCCCTTAGGAGGTGGTGAATTATTGTTTGCATCTGGTTGAGGTGAGACACTATACTTAGGAGGAACTGATGAGGTGAGAGGCTCCTTACCTTTACTCTTGAGAAAATAATCATTCTTAGTTTGTTGGTAGGCATGGACCTCACTATGCACTTGTTTTGGTTAATTGTATTCTTTATTTGGAATTACAAGAGTATCAAACATCATAGCAATTCCCATATCATCTGCTTGATCACTGCTACCCCCATAATGAGCTTGTTGTCCTATTGTAGAGGTATGATTCCCTTGGATTAGCCCAAGATAGTTTAATTCTGAATGGGTAAATTTATCATGGAATCTGTATCCATATGGCAGTGCATCTACCTCAATAAAACTTATACAATTTGATTGATTTGAAGTGTCAAAGGGGGAGGTACCCCCCATTTTTAGGTCTAGTATTGTACTACCTATTCTGCCTCTGTTGATTGATTCTTTTGTTATGGGAATTTTGGTTATGATGGTTATTATTTTTATTATCTAGTAGTAGGGTGCATCTCCCAATGTAATTTAAGACTCAAAACAAATTGATGATATAATTTCTGTTGGGTTCTATTGAGAAAGATTAGGGGATCAATGGTCCTAAGGTAAACTTTGATAGCAACTGGCTTAGTCA
This sequence comes from Cunninghamia lanceolata, assembly GCA_027924645.1. NCBI lineage: Eukaryota > Viridiplantae > Streptophyta > Pinopsida > Cupressales > Cupressaceae > Cunninghamia > Cunninghamia lanceolata. The sequence goes on from BSBN01000665.1 coordinate 4,103,249, forward strand.
TGGTGTAAGGTTCAGTAAGCCTCTTGTATAATTTATGAAACCTAGTGTTAAACATAGTTAATAGTTTATTTGGTTATATCTTGCAAGTGGCAAACTGTTGATACACCACACAATGGGCAATGTAGACTTTGAATTGATCGATGAAGGTAGTTTCTAAATTATTCTATAATTATCCATGAACTATGATGGTAGACTCAAGTACCATGAATTCACCACTTCCCCTAATGAGTAATGGAAGAACCTTAGAATTCTTTCCCTAAAGAGTTAACCAGGAGAAGTAGCATCCATCTTCTGCAATATAGGCAGGCACTCCTCCCACACTAGTAGTTCTTCCTCAATGTTGCTCTTCAGGCCCCAAGCAACCTATATCTACTTGTCAACACCATAATATGCCCTTAATGCTTGCCTGATAGTGCCACTCCCAAAGGTCTCCAATGAATCCTTCTAAGAAGTACCTACAGGGAGTATGCCTAAGGGATCTGTGGTATGGGTCCCTATCAAGGAGGGCATAGGAGCACTAGAATCAATGGGCCCCACCAATTGTGTAATGTATGAAGTCAACTAAGTCACCTACTTCTTGATCTCTTCCTTGGCAATCATATCTTTCTTCATCATCCCAAAAATAGTAGAGACTGACCTATTTAATGCCATCTTGTCTTCCTCCTTGGTGTGGTGGCCTAACACAAACTATTGTATGTTGCAATTCTCTAGGCCCATAGAAATTTCTTCTTTGTCAGCAATGGGAGTTGCTACCTGAGTAATTTTGACCCCTTATGGATCAACTGTTATGTGGGATAGGATTTTGGCCCTCTTCTTCTTTGGTTGAGTCCTTATTGCCTTTACAACTACAGATAGCTCACTCTCCTCTTCTATGTATGTTATCTTTCTCCTTTCCATTGTTCTATTGAGCTAGTTTGGAATACCAAACTCTATCATTTCAATTATAGGAGGAGAGGACATAGTAGGTTCTTTTCCTTCGAAAGGTGACCCTATGGGTGAAGGTGTTAACATAATAGTCTTACCTAATTCACTAGACCCCTCACTCTATTCTTCTTGAGGGGAGGAAACCATAACAAAAATGTGTTCTAAATTCTCTTCTTTTAGTGGCTCCTCCTCCACATCTCCTACTAGAAATCCTTCTCCCACCAGCTTCTCCTTATCCCATTCCTTCTCAGGTTGTTCCATATCATACTTCTCTACTTATGGGAGGCATTGTTGAGAAGAGACATCTATTATCAGAGTTGTAGAATGAAGGGGTGTTAAATGTGACGGATATGAAGAAAGTGGTTGTGATGGGGTTTGGATGGTTCTTGGGAAGCTAATGGAAGTGGAAGAGAGATTTGTTGTGGAGGAGGTGAAGAGAGAACTAAAGGAATAGAGGCTTAAAGTGGAGGCACTATAGAAGAAGTATGGGAAGAAGTGGTGTCCACTATAGTAGCAGATGTTATGGAAATGAGGATGGGTGAGGGTGGAGGTAATGGAGTAGTGGAAATGGTGGGGGCAAGAAAAGAAGCCACAATGACTCCCTCTATGTTGGGTGCACTGGAGACATGAACACTTTCTCTGAGCTTTTAGATTAAGGGTGCATTATCTTGTTTGTCTTCTTCACTTGACTCGATCTCCTCCACCTTAGCCTTTTGTTTCTCGCTTGCAGTAGTAGTGACCGTTGTCTCCCATTGCCTTCCTACACTAAAGGTTCCATAAGGGCCTTAGTCTTTGGAACAACAAAGGGTCGCCCTTTCTCTATCTTCTCCCTTTTCTTTCTCTTAGGGTCCTCTATATCCTTTGAAGGAAAGGGGCCAATCATTAGGAAGGGCTTTTTAAGACAATTTTTGGTTCTTGTCAACATAGCTTTAGCCCTCTTTTCCATAGATGTATCTTCTGCTACATCCCATCTTATGATATCTATAGGTTGGTTGTACACCTTATTCCTCCCATAGGAGAGGTCTAACACCTTCCCATCTTCTTCCATGCCATTTGGCATGTTGGGAAGCTCCACAAGGTTTAGCTTCTTGACCAGGCTTAGGTCCAATCTGTAGTAATTCCTTAGTCTCACCTCATGGTCATCCATGCAATTATCCCAATGGTCCTCCAATGTAGGTTAATCTATATACTAGCTCCCAATTAGCGGGATTAGCCATCCAATGGGGTTAAACCTTCCCCTTATATTGTCATATAAGCTAATGGAGAAGGTCACCATCTCTACCTCTACATGTCTTGCATTGATTATGTTTTGGTAGGTGTATTCTCCTACCTTGATGGGAAAAGGAATGCTAGACTTATGCTTTGTTGCTATCAACTTATACACCTCTACAACTTACATACAAATCTCCAATAGGATGACATGATCCTTGGGGTACCTTGGTAATCTATATGGTGCTTTATCAAAGCCCATTACCTTGATGTAGGTGAAGGTCTTGAATCAAATATACCAACAGCCCCATCAGACTATTTCATCTACAACCTCCACTGATAACCTTCGAGAGTAATCATTTTCCAAAACTCTAATAACAATGAAGACAAAGGTATCATTGAGTTGATGCAGTAATGTTTCAAACTCTCCATTGGCCCAATTATGGGAAGTGATGATGAAATAAGTTTCCCCCTTGTTGGAGGGACCCTACATGTTGAAGCCTAGGAAAGCTAGCTTGGTAAGCCAGGAGGTAGACCAAGTATGATGCCATGCAAAAATCTTTGGTTCCACTACCTTAGAAAGTTGATCATTTAATTTGTCACTTATAATTGTGCCCCAATCAATCCTCTTCCCATCTAGAATATTTATGCAGTAATGACACATCCACAGGTGCCATGTCTCAACAAACACAAGCCAAAAACCCTACTAAGAAGAGTGATAAACCTCTTACCATCATCTTTAAATTCACATCTTGGTTGTATGGGTGTCATTTTCAGTGGGTGCTTCCTCTAAGTTACTAGTAGATGTTGGTTCATATAACTAGTAGCTTTTCTTGTCTTGGTATTGTGGAAGGTCAATGTTGTATTCTATGTTATTTTCTCATATTTAACATATGTAGGAAGGCCAAAGACCTTCTTAATCACATCAGGAGAAATATCCAACACCACTTGCCATATTGGCCCTATGATCTTCTTGCTCCCTTGTTTATACCTTTGAGCACATGTAAGTACATGTTTTGAACATTGTAAGGAGATAGGGAATGCTACAACATGAAATAATCCTACATTCTCAATGCATTATGTTTGAAATGACTTTTCATCCTTTGTGTATAGTTGCTATAAATATCCCCAGGCATCTGGCTAGCCCAAATCTATGTCTCCAATATTAGGGTGTGTGTGGTGACAATATTTTCACACCATAGTGAAATTTTTTGTTATAAGGATCGTCCTTCACAGAGATAGGGTTTTCCAAATGAAATGAATGCTTAGTGGCCATCAGATCAAATGCAAATCTAATGGTTCAGATACAAAACATTTCAAAGATGCGGAGTGCACCACGTGGAGCAACCCAACACAGATAAATATTTTGTTTCATTTTATTAAAATTAATAAAGCAATGCTTTATTTCTTTTAAGGCAAGCTACATGAGCTTAAGAAATTGATGCGGGGAAAGCCACATGTCAGTTATGGGAGAAACAAAAAGAAACAAGAAATTGATGCGGAGGAGGCCACATGGTCAAGCCTAAACAAAGGAGAATTCAATGTTTCATTTAATTGCATATGATTCGTGGGAGTTTTAAGGAAGGTAGAGTTAAATAAAGATTAAATTATTTATTAAAATTGTGACACATAGTGGGTCCCAGCAGTATAAAGTAAATTTTATTAAAAGACACTCATATGAATTTCTTCCATGGGAGATACAAAGGTGAAAACCCCAAAAATTATGTGCAGCCACTTTATTTTTCATAAGAGTAACTCAAGAATCATGCGGAGTGAAGCACGTGGAGGCACCCGAGCATTTTTAAAAGAAACAAAAGAGAGACTAGAACCCACCACATGGTTGCAGCATTGAAGAGAATGAAAAGAAATAAGAATCATGCAGAGTCTTCCACGTGCAGGATGTGGAAGGAAAAGAAAGTAGCTCAAGTTTGGTGCGGAAGGAGGCATGTGGAGCGGCCCGCGCACAAGAGAAATAATAAAGTGTTTTATTTCATTTTAAACTTGCATCATTTCTCACAAGAAATCTTTTAAGAGTCTTGTATTAATAAAGTTTCTTATTAGAGACATTTAGTGGGGCCCTCTCTCCTATGTAAATCTTAAATGCTTTATTTTTTTTATGTCACTTTTTTGAAAAGACACAACAAAATAATAAAGTAAGGCTTTATTATTCTTATTTTGTTCTTCCGCGGGAATTAAAAAGTGAAACCCTAAAATATGAGCAAGCTATAGGAAGCATTGGCGGCAAGTGATTTTCCTTATGCTACAGAGATATTTTTTAGCCATAGAAGTAACTAAAAGCCACAGTTTAGTTCTGATTTTCAGTTGCCATTTAAGTTACAGCGACAGTTCAGTTTCAAATAATGGATTTGTGCCCGATTTGGTGCCAGATTTTGTGGAGTTTCAGTTGCAGATTTTCAGAGAGGCCGTTGAGATTTTGTTGGGTCTTTTAGGTTATAAATGGGTAGATCCAGGTCACATTAAGGGGTTCTTAAGACACACTCATAGGTTCTCACTCACAGAAAAGATTTTATGCAGTAGAAGTAGATTTTATTTCTTTTTGCCTTTGCAATTCTCTCTTTATGAGAATGTAACAGTCATTTTGTGCAGCAACTTTTGCCTCTGTAACTGGTTATTCAAATAATGAGATGGTGTTCTGTGCATATTTGGATATCTCTGTTTCTTGCTTTTAATATCTTCATTTATTTTGCCTCTGTTAAGCATGTTTCTTAAATTGAGTCTTAATTATGCATTGATGCTCTTTAATTCCAGTTAAATCTTTCAAAGTTAACACTGTGCAACTAATTGTTTCAAATCTGACAGATCGCCATAGATTAGGCATTTATTTTTTGTAATCTGGTTTTCTTTCTAACTTTTTCCCAAAGCCCCCATTGAAGAACAGAAGAGCTAGCTTCCTTAAAATCTGGAGGTTACTTTGAGGAGCAGTCCCACATCTCAGAGTTTCCCATGTTGCTACTGGATTAAACCCAAAAATTTATGCATCAATAGTTTTTGGAATGCCCAGTGGGACTCAATTCAAAGACTTGAGTCTTTGTTTTCTAAGAATCTTTGCCCTGTATTTTGTGGTTTTGATGGAAAATCACAAAAATATCTGCTCATAAGAGCATGAATCTTCCATCTAGTGACTCTACTGGCGAATCTTTGCTCATGTAGATCATGGCAGCCCCTAGTATCTATGTGCATCTAAATATTCAAAGAGATCTGCCCTTTGTGACTTGGGATTCAAGTTCTCTGGTTATTCAACAGCAGGGTCAAGTTCCTGACATAGCCTGGAAGGCATTGCCTCACTTTCTTATAGATGGCTCTATTTGCCCTATAGATCACATTCAAGATGTTGCAAATCTATGCTCTATTCATAATGTCATGACTAAGAATCATGCTCTCTTGTTGTTGGCATCATCCCTTAAAGGAAAAGAAAAAGAATGGTATAGAAGTTTGCAGCCTGGTTCAATCACTGGATGGGATCAATTTGGGGAACTCATCTACAATCAGTTCAAAGATAGGATAGATGTTAGCACTCTTACCCAAAACTTGATTATAATCAAGAGGCATCCAATGGAGCCCACACATGATTTCAATTCAAGATTTGACAAGGTATGGAAAAAAATTTCTATAGACATGATGCCCCCTCCAGTCTTTACTTTCTTGTATTATTTAAAGGCTTTAGACCCTAAGATCTCTATCATGATGCAATCCTTAGGAGGTGAAACTCTCCCTCAATCATATGATCTTGCCATTAAAGCTGAAAGTAGTCTCATATTGTCTAGTAAACTACCTCCTCTACCTTTAAAACCACTGATACCTCATGCAAATACCTTATCTCAGGTTCTTTCTTGTAGCCAGATGCATGCAAATTTTAGTCCACCTACCCTCCCTGCTGATTTGACAAGTCATAAGGAGATGATGCTATGAAAGAACTAATTAAAACCCTCTCCCATGAGATCAATGAGTTAAAAGGACAAAACCTATATGATGCTGATCTATGTTTAATACATCAACATTCTTATGAATAGTAGTATGAATATATCTAGAGAATGCCCAATTGTCTTGGAAATTATCCTTTACAAGCCACCATAGCTGCAAATCAACCTATAGAAGCCATTGACCAGGTTCTCTGTCACTTTGACATCCAAGAGGAATCAAGTATCAAGAATCAAATTACAAGCAAGAAAGTGGCTCCTGTGTGTCCTTCTAGTTACTAGCATCAAGCATATGTGGCAATGGGAGATCCAGAGTTACTGTCAAATCTTAAATCAAATTTAGAAGATGCTTATGAGGTGAGGTTTCTTAAAGCTGAAAAGTACTCTAAGAAGGGATTTGAAGTTGAAAAGTACTGGGTCTATGGTGATGCTGCCTTTGTATTCCATTTTGAGGAGGTTACAAATGACATTATACCATGAGTGTCTTTATTATTGCAATGAAGTTTCACACCTGCAAGGGGAAGACATGGAGATGCATGAGCAGAATAAGGGGCATGATGAGGATTTGTTCTCACTTTTGCAACAAGGTTATCAAATTCTTGATGCAGAAGATCTTGCAATTGAGAAAGTACAAGGTTCATTTGTAAGGCTTGTACTAGATCATGGAGAAAGTGTTGAAATAGAGGAAGATTCAAGAGATGATTTGTTCGCTATTTTGGTAAATGGTTATTGTCTTCTTCTTGACAAATTTTCACCTCTATAAGATGATGAGATTCAGAGAGACATTTGCCATAGTGTAAAACCGCATATGATGTCACAAACTAAGTTAGATCCTACACCTTTCTTCTTGCATAAAGGAATGCTTATCAGATTTAGGACTATTCGGGGTAGTTTTGTCACTTGTCAACTAGATCTTGATGCTATCATGGATCATCATTCAGATAAAGAGTCAACAAAAGAGGTTACTAATGAGTTTCTAGCAGTAGAAGTTTTCAAATGCAAATAGAGGAAAGAGTTTCAGTGTTTTATTTTCTCTCCCTGCCCTCCACTAAAATAGGAACAACATGATGATCAACATGACTAGTGTTTTGAAGCAAAGAAAGACTCTCCTGAGTGCAGAGAAGTAAAAAGGTAAAAAATATTGTTATATTTCTTCATACAATTTGTCTGGTTCATTTTTCAGCATGATGAGGATTCATAAGAGAAGCATAATTAAATCTGGTAGCTATTTTGCCACTCCCGTGAATGGGCATGTTCCTGTATGTTTCAGTTGTTAGTAATTTGGCTTCAATGTTCAGAATAAGCTATAGTAGTAGCATCAGTTTCAGTTTCAGTTAGTTTTGTTTTGAATAAGTCTCAGCTACAAAGCAGAAATGAGGGAAGTCAGTTCTATGTAAATTTTAGAAATTTGTTTCAGCTAATCTCAGTTGCAGAATATCGTTATAGCTAGTTGTCACCAATTTGTTTTAGTGGTCTACTAGTTGCAGAGTATGTTTTCAGCCAGTTGTGTTTCAGTCTCAGCCTCAGTAATGTTTCTTGCTAGCTTGTATTGGCCTAGTGCCACAGATGTTGGTTAGTTTTATGAATGTTTCATTTTCAGAATATTCATGACTCTATTGACCAATGATTAAGGCACAAATATACAAAAACAAAAATTTTTGGTTTGGAGTGAGCAAGCTCACTTGCCCAGCCAGTCGTCAAAACTAGTGAGAATATTTTCACACCACAGTGAAATGTTTTTTATAAGGATCGACCTTCATAGAGATAGGGTTTTCCAAATGAAATAAATGCTCAGTGGCCATTAGATCAAATGCAAATCTAATGGTGTAGATACAAAACATTTCAAAGATACGGAGTACACTACATGGAGCAACCCGATACATATAAATATTTTGTTTCATTTTATTTTAATTAATAAAGCAATGCTTTATTTCTTTTAAGGCAAGCTACGTGAGCTTAAGAAACTGATGTGGGGAAAGCCACATGTCTGCTGTGGGAGAAACAAAAAGAAACAATAAATTGATGTGGAGGAGGCCACATGGTCAAGCCCGAGCAAGCCCGAGCAAAGGAGAATTAAATGTTTCATTTAATTACATATGATTCACGAGAGTTTTAAGGAAGACAGAGTTAAATAAAGATTAAAATCTATATTAAAATTGTGACACACAGTGGGTCCCAGTAGTATAAAGTAAATTTTATTAAAAGACACTCATATGAATTTCTTCTACAGGAGATACAAAGGTGAAAACCCCAACAATTATGTGCAGCCACTTTATTTTTCATAAGAGTAACTCAAGAATGATGTGGAGTGAAGCATGTGGAGGCACCTAAGCATTTTAAAAAGAAACAAAAGAGAGACCAGGACCCACCACCTAGCTACAGTGTTGACGAGAATGAAAAGAAATAAGAATCATGCAGAGTCTTCCACATGCAGGATGCGCAAGGAAAAGAGAGTAGCTCAAGTTTGGTGCGGAAGGAGGCACGTGGAGCAGCCCGCACACATGAGAAATAATAAAGTGTTTTGTTTCATTTTAAAATTGCATCATTTCTCACAGGAAATCTTTTAAGAGTCTTGTATTAATAAAGTTTCTTATTAGATACATTTAGTGGGGCCCTCTTTCCTATGTAAAGCTTAAATGCTTTATTTTTTATAAGTCATTTTTTTCAAAAGACACAACAAAATAATAAAGTAAGACTTTATTATTCTTATTTTGATCTTCTGCAGGAATTAAAAAGTGAAACCCTAAAATATGAGAAAGCTATAGGAAGCATTGGCGGCAAGTGATTTTATTTATGCCGCAGAGATATTTTTCAGCCATAGAAGTAACTGAAAGCCATAGTTTAGTTCTAATTTTCAGTTGCCATTTAAGTTATGACCACAGTTCAGTTTCAAATAACAAATTTGTGCTGGATTTGGTGCCAAATTTTGCGGAGTTTCAGTTGCAGATTTTCAGAGAGGCCGTTGAGATTTTGTTGGGTCTTTCAAGTTATAAATGGGTAGATCCAGGTCACATTAAGGGGTTCTTTAGACACATTCAGAGGTCCACACTCATAGAAAAGATTTTATGTAGCAGTAGTAGATTTTCTTTCTTTTTTCCTTTGCAATTCTCTCTTTATGAGAATGTAACAGTCATTTTGTGCAGCAACTTTTACCTCTGTAACTAGTTATTCAAATAATGATATGGTGTTCTGTGCATATTTGGATTTTTTTTTTCTTTCTTTTAATAGCTTTTTTTATTTTGCCTCTGTTAAGTATGTTTCTTAAAATGAGTCTTAATCATGCATTGATGCTCTTAAATTCCAGTTAAATCTTTCAAAGTTAACACTATACAACTAATTGTTTCAAATCTAGTGGATCACCATAGATTAGGCATTTATTTTCTTCAATCTAGTTTTCTTTCTAACTTTTTCCCAAACCCCCCATTGAAGAATGGAAGAGCCATCTTCCTTAAAATCTGGAGGTCACTTTGAGGAGCAATCCCACATCTCAGAGTTTCCCATGTTGCTGCTGGATTAAACCCACAGATTTATGCATCAATAGTGTGTAGATATCTTCAATGAAGGTAGATACCCTTTCAATTCATGCTTGACATCCTTTGAAGATCCTAATTCCTCCATCTCTACAAGAAACAGCATGCCATATATTAGAACTTACTTTAGGTTATAACACTGTTTTATCTGCATAACTTAGCCAATAAAATTTGAAGTTGAAACATATAACAACACTCTTCCTTCTAGACTATCAGACGTTGAAGTTCAGGCCTGACTCATAACTCTTTCAAAAATGGAAGGCTAAACTACAAAGTCATGATGTCGAAACTATGAAGATTATCCAAGTAAAACATAGCGGGAATCATGGGTCAAGGTGGACACCTAGCTCTTTCTAAAATGGAAGGTAAAAATTGGAATTCCAAACACTGAAACTCTAAAGATTGTCTAAGTAAAGCATAGTAGGAGTCGGGGGTTGGGGCTAACTTGTAACCTCTTCCAAAATGGAAGGAGAATGGTAAAGGTCCCAATGTTGAAACTCTGAAGGTTATCTAAGTAATACATAATGGGAGCCAAAGATAGGGAGAACACATAACTCATTCGAAAATGGAAGGCCAAAATTCAAAGCTTTGATAGGTGAGTCTTGATAAAATATATGGAAAATTTTGGGGTTAGGAGTGAGGACAAACTTTGGATGTCTACAAATTTGGAAGGCTTAATCCCAAAGGTCTGACACTGAAACTATGACAATATAAAGGGTCTAAGTATAACGGTCAGTAAATCAAGACATTTCAACCCAATACTCTAAAAATTAAGGGTAAGAATGACATCATAAAAACAACATTGAAAAATGTGGCATTCCCTAAAATGGATCAAACAACAAAATGAAATTAAAAAGGAAAATAAAAATAAAACCCCAAAATGATCAAAGCACAAACAAGAGAAATTAAAGGGGTTTGCTTTAAACGGCACCACTAAAATAGGCAACCATGAAAATACTTGACAAAGCATCAATTCAAAATAAAAAGAGTAAAACCAACCTAATATAGCAATGAGGGCAGCTAGGAAGGATTCAAAGATGCAAATTTCTCAAACATAGTCACCAACCACCGCAATCAAACTCACATATAGGCCACCAGGCTTTTGCAGCTCAGAGCTCAACAAACACAATTGATCAAAATGCAAATGATGAGAAAATAAACATAAAACTAAATTAAAAGGCTTCTCAAACATGTGTGGGAGAACTACATTTAATGCAGCTCTGAGGGTAGTTAGGGTTGGATCATATCCTACATTGTCGGAGCCTACCTTTTGGTCATGTCAAAAGGCTAATCTCTAAAATTTTTATAAGGGTGACACTCTACCCCACACTATAATCCTCACAGTCGGGATGTCAGGATGTTTCTATAGTCATTCAAAAATGAACAACCTTGTCAATCTGAGAGATGCTCGTAGTGGAAGATCAAGCTTTTTGGGATGATTCTACTATTGCAACAAAACAACAAATCCTAAAAGTCTAACAATACTCAGTCACATCTAAAGGAAAGAAAAAGTAAAAAAACTGAAGTCAAAAGGGGCCCCCTTCTTTGGCTTGGCCATAGAATGGGGTGTGTTGGGAAAGGTCACAATAGATAGGCCAATGGTTTCATAAATATGATTTTAGCATCTCATCGTAACCTAGGGTGGTCTCAGATGACTCACTAATTGTCATCCATGATAACTTAAGGGGTACCAAGAGATCATTCCTTTTTAGATTCAAAATAATGTGGTTGTTACATGTTGATATCAAGGCTAATATTAAGGAGTGGTGGAACATACAAGTGTAGGGATCCACCATGTATAGAGTTATGTACAAGCTAAGAAACATCAAGACATAGATTAAAAATGGAATAAAGATTCTTTTGGGAATATTTTTAAATAGAAAGAGGAAGCTACTCAAAAGTTGTTTGAACTACAATAACATATCTAATCCTTAGGAATCATTCACAAGTAAGCTTAGGAGGAAGAATGTCTTTTGGTAGATATTCACTCCCTTATTAAAAAGGAAGAGATGTACTATAGGTAGAGATCAAGATTGGTTTGGTTAAAGCAAGGAGATGACAACATAAAGTATTCCATATGATTGCCCTGAAGCACAAAACAACTAACAAAATTAAATAAATTAGGGAAGATAGGGATCTTTTTTCTGAGGATGCCATAAGGGATAAAGTTTTTCAATATTTCATGAATATCCTTACGAAAGGTAGTGCTCCCTCCTTTTTGGAAGAAGAAATTCTTGAGGTTATCCTTAGTTTAACTGAGAAGAAAGATGATGCTACTATGTTATCCCAATCACCATGGATTAGATTAGAGGGATGGTTTTTTCTTTTAAGGGTTATAAGGTGCTCAGTTTGGATGGCTTTCCCCATTTTTATTTCTAATTATTTTGGGATATTCTAGTAGAGGACATTAAGAAGGTTGTTCATGACTTCCTCACCTAGGGGAAACTCCTTAGGGAGCTTAATACTACATTTCTAGTGTTGATTCCTAAGAAGGAGGGGGCTATAGAGTTTAATGTCTTTAGGTCCATCAACTTACGTAATTCATTGTATAAAATATTTTTAGAAACTCTAGACCTTAGGCTCCAAACTATTCTACATTCTATCATCTCACCTCAATAGAGTGAAATTGTGAAAAACTAACAAAACTTGGATTCCATAGTGATGGTGCACATAGTCTTACATTCCATGGATAAGAGTTGAAAAGAAGCCTTTATCCTTATCAAGACCTATGATAGGGTCTCTTGGAAATTTTAAGGTAGGATTCTCAAAAGATTTGGTTTTGGAAGGAATTTCATTAATATAATCACCAAATGCATTTCTATGCTCATATTCTTAGTGATTGTCAATGGCTCTATAGCTAGTTTCTCCGATGCCTCTAGATTCTTTTTAGGTTTCCTTGGTGTAATACTTCTAAAGAAAGATGGCAGGGTGGAAAGGACCATTGTTTTCTTTGGTGGGAAAAGTTCAATTAGTGATGGCTTCACTCTAGAACTTATTGGTGTATTATATGTCCTTGCTGAAAATATTTTCTAAGTATGTGGAAAAGATTGAGTAGATCCAAAGGCATTTCCTATGGTCTAGTTCCAATGAGAACAAAATAATCCCTCTTGTTATGAGGGATCAAGACTTCCTTTCCAAGTTTGTTGAAGGAATAAGTATAAAATAAGTTGAAGCTTTTCAATAAGGTGCTCAATGCCAAACTTGCATGGAGGGATATATAGAATAAAATGAATGGAATATGATCATTAAAAAAATATTCCAAGTAAGTACCCAAATCCATTCTTGGAAGTTATAAGCACCCATGTCGATCTAACATATGAAGAAATATTTATTCTTCGAAGGAGATTCTAATAAAGGAATCTAAATGGAAGTTAGGTGCTAGAAACAATATAAGATTTTGGGATGATTGCTAGATCTTAGATACAGATTTGGGATTGAAGAATGAGTTGGAGGCCCTTCTGATATAATACAAATGGATAGTTCAGGAGTTTGTTGCTGATTATATCATTGTGATCACTAGGATTAAGGAGTGGAGTAATCTGAGAGTTTTTCCCCTCTCCTAGGCTACATATTTTTCTACTCCTCTCTTGATAGGTCTTCTTGGTTTCCATTTCCCATGTTAGATAGCTATGGGCTCTTTGGTGTTAGCTCCATCCCCTTTTGGTCTATTTTTAGCTTCATCTTGTTTTTCTCTTGTGGCCTCCTTCTCTTTCGCGACTATGTGCTCCTCTCTGTGGAACAAGGACTTTCTTCCTAGAATCAGTTGATTCCTCTAGGTTGCTACTTAGGATAAAATACTCACTATTTATAACCTAATCAGGCATGGCTTTTCCATTTCCAATTGGTGTATTTTATTCCTTTCTAATACTAAATCAACCCCTCACATCTTCTGCGGTGTTGGGTGTAACATCCATGTTCTAAAACACATAGTAAAAGCATAATTTTAACATAGAGTAACTCAACAAGGTAAATAAAATGAGATAGAGAATAATTTTTTCTTTTATTCAACTAATAATCAAGTAACTATAATTACAAGATTTCTTTTACAAAAATACAATAACCATATTGTCTTTCTCATTTACAATGTTTACAAATGTAATTCCATTACATGTACAAATTTGGATTAAGTACTGCATCTGAATATCTGACATCTTTATTACAAGTTCTGGCATGTTTCTTGCTTGGAGAGAGAGCATATTTCCACTGATTTACCTCCAACCATAGACCGGTGGTCTCCCACACATCTTCCACATAGGAAGTAGCCCTACCCTTCATGAGAAATATAGACCTTAAGTGACCAATGGTTATTTTCCTTTCTTGAGTACATAGTATTGTATTCTACTCAACTCTATCAACCATACAACCCTACATACCCTCTAGCTAAGTATGATTTCTGATAGGATGAGCAATCCAAATACAGTGAACCGACAATGCATGCAGAAAACAAATGCATTACTTTGGCCAAAGTTTTTCATATCAATATTGTTCATATGAACATAGTCGTTGTGTTCACCCATCCCTACTTGACTTGGATAATGTCATATTCTTGCAATTATTCACCCTGACTATCTTTACATAATTGGTTTAATCATCATGTCCTGATAATAGTCTACTTAGACTTACATAAGTCTAAATGACATAAACCTTCATTTGGTTCCTAATTGACTCTAGGGTTTTAAAACAACCCTTGAATAATACAATACTTCTACATTTATCATATCTCATTAAAGATTATAATAGACCTTTGGTTTAACACAACCATAAATAGGTTTACAATAAGTCTTGCTAAGGTATTATCTTCTATTCAACAAGAATATGAATACCTATTCAATTAAACCCTGCGTGATGCCATTGATCATAACTATGTAAATATACTCATATATGCTTTTACACAAAGTTATTTGTATATAGACATAGTCTGTTACTACAAATTGGTTTACTATAGGCTGAACTCATCATGATTCTAGTATATACATGAAAAGATCTTTGACACTTTATCCTATTCATCTAACTATCCTTAGTTTTTCTATCATTCCAAAAGGTTACCTCATAGTCACCATAGATCACCAAGAATCTAGGTTCTTTGAATAAGATATCGTTTAGAGAATGCATGGAAATGAAAGCAAGATTGGTTTCAAATAAAATTGACATCATTAAATACTCTATTCCGTATTACTCTTGGTTGGTGAGTTTACTAAATGAATACCTTTGCACTAATCTCATTGAGACTTTAACACATATTTTTCCTATGATAAAAATAGTCGACTTATTTCTGAAACATTGGACTTTTCAACTGAGCGATTGGTTTTCTAGACACTAGAAGACTATAATAGTTTCCATTAAAGAAATTTCATATATATATATATATATCCTAAACAATAGAAGGGTCTACCTATCAGTTAAAGATAGATGCAATATCAACTCACTATGACTATTCAAAACTGATTTCATTGCAAGAGCTTGCAACAGCCTTTTTAGGCTAAATGACGCTTTTTGATTATACTAAAACTCTCACACACCATTGATCCAGACAAACAAGTCACAACAATAGTATTCAAGTCGACACAGACAGCTTATCACATTGCATAGTTTATACAAAATACTGATAGGATGACCAAACTCAATTAAATTATTGTCCATAACAAACATTCATTATGATTATCTTTGTCTTATAAAAGATGACATACAGGAATATCTACCTAACAACATTGGCTTACAGAGGTGTATGGGCCAGTGGTAAGCTTCTGTGTTCGTCCCAGATGACCACACTCTTAATTAATCTTTACCAGCTTCCTCACTGCCCACCATGAATTTCCATCTACTCCTTAACTAGACCCTTTAAACAAAACATAATCACTTCCCAGATATGCCATCAACTATCCAATCTGTGGCTTTAAGATCTTAAAACAAACTCATAATGAGTCATCCTATCTGTTTGCTCCCACTCTAAGGAGTTCTAAAAACTCATTAAATTCTAATGGTAATGCTAAATGGTTCGACTCCAAACACAACTATAAATGTGTAAACACTGACAAGTGTTGATGATGAAAATATCATTTGAGGAGATCAATGATGGTGGTTGAGTTATCCTCCACTCCTATAAGAGCCGGCTAACTCTTAAAACTGATTTAAGCAATCAGTTACTCTTAATGAGTAAATTTGATCCATCATGCTTTTAACATTTAAGGTATTCCTCAATAGATGCCTATGGGTTCTCAACCTAAAACCATACTAATATATCATGAGGTATGTCCTCATTCGACTCATATATCTATATATATACATATATATATAGATACATATATATATAGATACATATATATATAGATACATATATGTATATATAGATATATGTATATATATATATATAGATATGTATATATAAATAGATATGTATATATATACATATATATATATATATAATATTTGATTAAATCAAATATTATTTACATATCATTATCTTTATTTGATTTTATGATTTAATAAATAAGAGAATAATACTAAAACAAAAGTTACGGATAACGTGATTGAGTTGAGCTAGTCTCATCATCACAATCTATCGACAAAGCACGTCATCTTAACTCGATGATAAAGTCTTAGCATTAAGAATTGGTAATAACACTTCAAGTGACTTAGTAATAATATAACAACCTTTTTACGAAAATAATGTTGTAATATTTATGTTAAACGTAAATAGTCATAAATCAAACTTAACGATGTCGTTAACATTATTAATGACTAAGATGACTTAATACGACTTAGAAAGATTTTAAAACAATATCGACATCCTATTGATTAGGTTCAAAAGTGAACTGACAATACAAGGCTTACCTCTTACAACACATTGGTTCACATTCTCGTAAAACACATTGGTTCAAGAAATATTTCCTTCCTATAAATATGGCTATAATAAATCTCAAGAAAAAAAGTTGGTGGACTATCTTAGGAGTACAACTACAAAAAAATAAAGGTAATTCTTACCATATCTATAAACTGACATACCTATATTTAGAAAAATCTATGTAAAGATGTGGAGAGATATCATTCTCAAGGCACCTTCAGAATGATAACTCTCAACATATGTATGTATGTATGTATATGTGTATATGTGTATATATGTGTAGACACCCAAAATTGACCATGTCCTAACAACACGTCAAACATGACATTCAACATCTTCCACCCTAGGAGTACCCTTAACATTCCCCCTTCCATTAGTCAATTAATTAAATAAATTATATATTATTTAATTAATAAAAAATATCCCTTACAAAAAATTAATTAAATAAATTATACTTATTTATTTAAATAATTTAAATCCTTTTCCCTCTTCACGAAATTAATTCATTAAATTATATTTAATTAATTAATTCTAAAGTCCCGCATCATATCTCATTAATTAATTAAATAATTTCATTATTTGATTAATTAAGATAAAAATACTAGTTTCCATTTTCATATTCCACTTGTCATGATTAGGTCCACCGTCATCCACTTGGCACAAATAATAAATTAAAAAATATGAAAAGTGTCACATGTCCAGCTAAAATTAGTTATCTAGATTCATTGAACCTGGACACTTACACAAAACTCAAACTAACTTTGTATCTCCACCACTCATTTCCATACTACATATTTTAATCCTAGCCATTCACATAAGGATAAGCCCTACAAGCCTCTATCCTTTCCCTAATTCCTCTTACTCAATTCTATCCATCCATTTATCTTTAATCCTAGTTGTTCACATAAGGATAACTACCAGTAGCCTCTATCCTTGCCCTAATTCCTCTCACTCAATCCTATCCATCCATTTATATTTAATCTCAACTATTCACATATGGTTATGGCCTAGAAGCCTCCATTTTTCCCCTAATGTTGTCTCATTCAATCTTATCCATCCATCTCTTATCAAATCTTATCCATTTGTCATATCATCCAAAAATCTATAAATCAATCCTTAATCAAGCCATAAAAATCAAGAGCTTTTAAGGTAATGTTATGCTATTGAAGTGAGAAACCAACAAGCAAGCTTATCATCAAGCAATCATTGAAGCACAACCACCATTTACATGGTGCAACAAGAGTTAGTTTGGTAATATTTTCTTATGTTTTGATTTGGTTTTACTAACCCTTCATGCAACCTAAGGTGATTTTGAGCATGAAATAGGAGTTTTCATCTTATGAATTGTTTCTAATTTTTGTTTCATATTTTAGCACAAAATTTGTATATATAGATACATACATATATGTATGTGTATATGTATATATATATATATATGTATGCATCTTTATATATATACATATACATATACATACATACATGAGACTACATAAGAGTTTGATTTATAGACACTTAGAGGTTCAATTATTTTGTATCCTAACCTATTCACTTGGATTGTTATGAGTTTAATGATATCTTCGAAAATTGTAGAGTAAAATCCATCTAAAAAATATATCTAAGAAAATAAATTGAATAAGAGTAACAACATTTCAATTACCCTAGATAAAAGAGATGAGTTTAGATAGGAACAAAAAATATTTTTAAATTGACAAAGATAGAAAGATGCTCTTAGCTCTCTATGTGAAGGGGAATATTTTGTTGAAATGAGAAAAGGAAAAAATAGAACCATAGACCATGTTTGCTCTGCCCTTATTTTTGTAAAGAATTATATCCGTTTGTGTCCTATCTATTATGTGGAAAATGGGATCTAAGCTAATTAATACTCTTAACCTAAGTCAATCCTTCTCCACATAGCATTGGAACAAAAGACTTTGAAGACTTGGTGGTTGGCTCTCATCCACAAGGGAGAGCTAAGTTGTTTAGGGATCTATTCCTTTGTTATAAAAGGAGGATTGATCACTAATGAATTGATATGAAGGTATGTAATAAAAAACCCTAATTGATAGATCTAACAAAAATATACAAATGACTGTTACAAAGATGAAACATGGAAGCAAAACAAAGAAACAAAGGTTTAGATAGAACCTATGATAGAAAGTAGGAGCAGATCTGAGAGGACCTAGGAGCTAGAGTGCCCTTATCCTATGGTTTTTGGGCTGATTTTCTTCTGACAAATGATCCATGTATCCATTCTCTGATTCCTTTTATTGCTCTATGAGAAACTTCTAGATGTGATTTGCACATACACGAAGAGAGGAAAAATGGTTTTGGCTATATAGGAGTTTGCTTAGTCAAGCCCTTGTTTTAGTATTCCTACCTAACAGATAGCCAGATTAGAGAAGATCAAATAGTGTGTGATCCTAACCTTATGTGCATATAATATTGTAAATGATTAGAAAACCAAAGGATTGATCAAAAAACACTCTATATGACTCAATCATATAGAATGATCAACTCAAGAGAAGTGTCTCACTCAAGGAAACACTAACCTTCAACTCAAGGAAGGTGGATAAATCTAAAATCTATAGAATAAGAAGATGTTGCAACCATATCCAATTGCAATGATGTAGGTACTCAAGACAAACTCAAGTTGGTGGTTCTAACCCTTCATGCAAGAAGGAACAAAATAGACTCAAGATCTTGCCTCCAAATCCACCATAATCCTTATCAACAGTGTGTAGATCAATATTCCAACAACAAATAAACCTGCAATAACTTATAAGTCTGCAATAATATTGAGATAGAAAATAGTTCTCTAGATTCTTTAAAGTGTTTTCAAGGTCTTGTTTAAATATGAATCTCAAGAAGGGAAAATATTCAAATATTATAGGCCAACAGAGCACAGGATAAAAATGTCAAGATCGACGTCACATCACACAAGACAAAGCTGACACCATCAGAGGATTTAAAATTTTGCAAGATATGGGAGGACACTAGCATCTGGGCACTAGGATCCTAGATAAATCACTCTGATAATTCAATATCACCAAGATCTTAACACTGCCCTATGTTCTAGCATTTGATCAATGGTAATAGTTTAGTAAAGTTTAGGAAAATTTAGGAGGGTTTAGGAAAGTTTAGGAAAGTGGGGCACTTCTCTCAAGTCAGGGGTAAGGCCAAGGCTAGAAAGTGGTACAAAAAGTGGACTCATGAAATAGACACCAAGGCAAGTGCAGAATGTGAAATTGTGCTTGCACTGATAGAGAGCACAATTTATGATGGTACATTTAGCCCCTAATTTAGCGCTTGTATGACATTGTGTTCATAAGAAAGCTAAAGTATAGGAAAGAAAATAAGCATGTAAAGGATATCAAAAAGAATACTATAGAGGACGTAGAATGCTATTAGTTTAGAGAATGGAGCCCCCGATCATCAACCTACAAAGCCATAATGTTAGTGATTGCATCAAGCAAAACACTTTGTTAGGGAAAGAAAAAACCATCCTGTAGACAAAAAGATGTATTAGACTGGAAAAACTTCTAAGAGGAATGAGAGTGTAATCTAGAGTGAGACTCATGGGTAGATATATGCCCCTTATTTTAGCTTGCTTATATGGAGGTAGAAATAGAGTGATGCTATCTCTACTACAAGTTTTTAGGAGTTTTAATGAATATTCCTTAATTAGGGTCATTTGATAAAATAACACTAAGATGAAAGGAATATGATGAGAAAGAGGGTAGAACTAGGATTCCAGTGCAACAAATGGTATGAAAAATTGAAGTTTTCTAGCCCAATTTGTGAAGGTTTGAATGAAGAATATTTGAATAGAATGGTAGGATGTTTTGGTGTTTTTCTCTAAATAGTACGTAGGTTTTCATGACTTACCATCTCATTTGTCTTTTACATTTTTAAAATTTTTGGAGGATCTCGAGTGATCATGAGAGTGATGATGCCCCATAGACTGCATTATCAATCTCCTAGGTTGGATGAGCTAAGGGATTGCATAACACACGGTGTATAGACATGCTAGGTGAGCCCAAGCTTTTGATTCATGCTTATGATTTTTTTTTATTTCTATATTCATTTTAAGGATTATGTGCCAAACTAGGCCCTGAGAGGTGCTAGTTTCCTCCTAGAGCACCAGATTCCTGCTAGGGCGCTAGTGTCTAGTCAATATGCTAGTGTGTTGTGAAATGTTGCTAGAATTTTAAAGTTTGAACTTTATATGAAACTTAATTTGTGTGAGAATGATAGAATAGGGTTTGGTGTTGATTCATAGGTATCCCTAGCTATGTGTGAGCATTCAGGAAGTCACTTATACACATTGCTATGTGTTTGTGCCAAGACATTTTTTGGCATAGAGGTTGGTCACCTTAGAAATATTGGATTATGGTGGGTGTCCATGGTACCAATTGTTAGATATCATGATATGATGTTTATGGCACTCATGGAGCTATGGGATGCATACACCTCTACCTTCCAGCTTCTGATGAGAGAGATGATAGCCACACTAGAGGATGTGTACCAAATCCTACGGTTACTTGTGAGAGGCAAGACCATGAGTATTGATAATTATGAATTGGAGGAGAACATTCAAGCAATCTATATGTAATGTCTCAACCACATTATGCCCTCGAGAACCATATGGTGGATTCATATATCTTGGTTAGAGTAGAGTGTTGTAGTCACACCAGTTTTAAATTGCATCTTGATCACTACCATCACACTCGTGGTTACACAGGATGGATAGGGCACTCACCTTCAAGTAAGCCCTATACATACTATTAGAGTGATGGAGGAGTATCTAGGAGAGTATACTCCTAGGAATGGAGTATGTTAGCTAACTTATACCATGAATTAGGCAATATGTGCATCATGAGGCACATAGCTCGATGACTTGTACACTTCTCCAAGTGTGGGCATTCGAGCATATCACATGCATGAGGTCAGAGGGGTTCCTAATAGGGCTTATCTAGACATCTCCATGAGCACACACCTATGCATTAAGGAGGGAGTGGAGGTGTGGTGATATATTGTATTGGAGAGTGAGAGTTGATAGATTAGAGCATGATGATATCATGTTGAGACCGTATAGTGCTTGTAGAGCATGGATGCATGAGATTTGATAGCTGACGAGGATGTAACATGATTAGCTTCTAGCTAGTCACTTTCATCACATCTTCGTGCCTTTATACTATGATTAAATGATGAGGAAGTTCAAACATGTGTAACAAGTTCTTACCACTCAACTAACATATGTACGCTTGGCTCATAGTGCAGTGAGGCCTATAGATGAGGCTTGACCCACTAGTATTGATTTTGCATTGAGTGATCTAGATGATGAGGGACCAGATGGAGTGCCCATGCCTGACATCTATGATGTGGGTGTGAGCCTAACATACACAACATGGTGGAGCAATTTTTGTCATGCTGCTATATTTCTATTAGACTTTTTATCCTACTGAAAGGGATGAGTTAGGAAAGGAGGAGAGGGATAGAGAGAGATGATGATTGTGGTGATATTGATGAGGAAGAGGAAGATCATCTAGTGTCAATAGTAGGAGGGAGATGGTTCCAAGGAGAGGAGGATAATGATGGCGCTAAGAGGAGAGCTAGGGCTTGACCTCGTGCATCATGGTCACTACCTACTACATGTGGAGTGTGGAGATAACATGAGCATGGGGAGTCGAGTAGTGCTACTTCTATGGTACCTCCAACAATTCTAGCGACTAGAGACTTAGTAGCCATTGGCCTTTTAATCGACTATGACTAGAAACTCAACGATATAGATGAGAGAGTTACATGATGTTATGGTTTGAGATTAAGTAGAATAGTATATGTTATTGAATTATTTTGATATACATAATGAGATTTTTGATAAAAACTTGTTTCTATCTTGCAGTTGGTACATGAGCATGGCCTGACTAAGTGCATCGAGTCACAACAGAGGTGTTCCCTACTGTGCATACTTAGCAGCTAATATGGGTCAGTTATAGGCCACAACAGACTATAGGAAGACATGTAGATGTATTTGAGCCTGTTGCACAACTAAAAGTGGCTTACAAGAAGGCCATTCAGAGAGCGTCAAGTGTTGATGTGCATGAGATTCCTTTGAGATAGAGTGAGACCAGGCAATCCAAAGGGCGTCAAGTATCGAGGTGGCACAAGATACCTTTGAAATACAGCTAGGTTAGACTCTAGTGGAGGTTCATTCATCTAGGGTAGGACCAACACTAGTGATGGACCATCTGCTTGTGCGAGATCTATGAACTAAGAGAGATCGATTGCAATAGTTGTATTCAAATGCTCAGGTGGAGATAGCAGAGCTCAGAGGGCATGTCTAGGGACTGCAAACATAGAGTGCATTTAGGAGTCACTCATAGTTTGTAGAATCACACAAACATCCATCTATCACACAACCACATCTGTGTGTCAAGGACTCAAGTACCCACGATCCTATAGATTGATGAAACTTGTTGTTGTATGTATATATATATGTATGTATATGTATATGTATATGTATATATATACACACATATACATATACATGTATATATAAACATATACATATATAGATACATATATATATGTATATATGTATATATATAGACATATATATATACATATACATATATGTATATGTATATATATATGTGTGTGTGTGTGTATTTATATATACATATATACATATATATATATATGTACATATATGTATATGTATATATATACACATATATATATATATACATATACATATACATATACATATACATATACCTATACATATATATATATGTGTGTGTGTATATGTATATATAATTGTAGTAAATTATTAAACCATTATCATCATCATATGTATATGTGTGTGTGTGTGTTTGTGTATATATATACATATCATGATGATATTTACATTTTGGTTTATGTTATTGTATCTATATGATGATGATAATGGTTTAATAATTTGCTACAATTATGTAATTAACATAGTGGATGAATTCTCTAAATGTATGCTAACAAGTAATGTTCAAGATTAAGAAAACAATTCTAAGAATTCAAGATAATTACACATTTATCATGAATGAAGAAATCATATATCAAATAGATAAGAAAAATTAGCTATCTAACAAGATGTGCTTTAAATAAATGCTAGCATAACATTGAGAAATGAAATGATGTAATATAAATTTCTTATTAAGCATAGTATCTACATAAGTGAATAGGGTTGATGGGTTCTTTGAGAGGTGTACCATTCATTGTCAATAATTTGCATGCATTTAATCCATAGACTTCAATGATGACATAAGGTCCCAATCAATTTAGGTGTAACTTCCTTTTTTCACCTTGAGGAGCATTTATATTGCATTGATTTTTGTAAAGCACCAAATCACTAACCTCGAATGAGTGATGTATGACATGTTCATTGTGGCAATGTTAGATAGACTTTTGATAAGCTTGGAGATGTTCGAGAGTAAACAAAAAGAGTAAAACCAACCTGATATAACAACGAGGGCAACTAGGAAGGATTCAAAGATGCAAATTTCTCAAACATAGTCACCAACCACCACAATCAAACTCACATACAAGCCACCATGGTTTTGTAGCTCAAAGCTCAAGAAACACAAATGATTGAAATGCAAATGATGAAAAAATAAACATAAAATTGAACTAAAAGGATTCCCACATGTGTGTCAGAGAACTACATTTAATACAGCTTTGAGGGTAGTTAGGGTTGGGTCATATCCTACATCGTCAGAGTCTGCTTTTGGTCATGTCAAAAGGCTAATCTCTAAAATTTTCAGAAGGGAGACATTCTACCCCACAATATAATTGTCAGAGTCAGGATGTCAGGGATGTTTCTACAGTTAAATGAACAACCTCATCAAGTTGAGAGGTGCTCGTAGTGGAAGATCAAGTTTTCAGGGATGATTCTACTATCACACTAGAACAACAAATCCTAACAGTCTGACAAATCTCAGTCACATCTAAAGGAAGGAACAAGTAAAAAAACTCAAGTCAAAAGGGGCCCCCTTCTTTGGCTTGGCAATAGAATGGGGTGTGTTGGGAAAGGTCACAATAGATAGGCCAATGGTTTCTTAAATATGATTATAGCATCTCATCCCTACCTAGGGTGGTCTCAGATGACTCACTAATTGTCATCCATGATAACTTAAGGGGTACCAAGAGATCATTCGCTTTTAGATTCAAAATATTGTGGATGTTACATGTGGATATCAAGGCTAATATTAAGGAGTGGTGGACCATACAAGTGTAGGGATCCACCATGTATAGAGTTATGTACAAGCTAAGAAACATCAAGATGTAGATTAAAAATGGAATAAATATTCTTTTGGGAATATTTTTAAATAGAAAGAGGAAGCTACTCAAAAGTTGTTTGAACTACAATAACATATCTAATCCTTGGGAATCATTAGCAAGGAAGCTTAGGAAGAAGAATGTCTTTTGGTAGATATTCACTCCCTTATTAAAAAGGATGAGATGTACTGGAGGTAAAGATCAAGATCGGTTTGGTTAAAGCAAGGAGATGACAATATAAAGTTTTCCATATGATTGCCCTAAAGCACAAAACAACTAACAAAATCAAATAAATTAAGGAGGATAGGGATCTTTTCTCTGAGGATGCCATAAGGGATAAAGTTGTTCAATATTTTATGAATATCCTTATGAAAGATAGTGTTCCCTCCTTTTTGGAAGGAGAGATTCTTGAGGTTATCCTTAGACTAACTGAGAAGAAAGATGATGCTGCTATGTTATCCCCAATTGCCATGGATGAGATTAGAGGGATGTTTTTCTTATTTTAAGGGTTATAAGGTGCTTGGTTTGGATGGGTTTCCCCATTTTTATTTCTAATCATTTTGGGTTATTCTAGTAGAGAACATTAAGAATGTTGTTCATGACTTCCTCATCTAGGGGAAACTCCTTAGGGAGCTTAATACTACATTTCTAGTGTGATTCCTAAGAATAAGGGGGCTATAGAGTTTAATGATTTTAGGTCCATCAACTTATGTAATTCATTCTATAAAATTTTTTTAGAAACTCTATCCCTTAGGCTCCAAACTATTCTACATTCTATCATCTCACCTCAATAGATTGGAATTGTGAAAAACTAACAAATCTTGGATTCCATAGTGATGGTGCACAGTCTTACATTCCATGGATAAGAGTTGGAAAGCAGCCTTTATCCTTATGCTAGACCTTATGAAGACCTATGATAGGGTCTCTTGGAGATTTTTAGGCAGGATTCTGAAAAGATTTGGTTTTGGAAGGGATTTCATTAATATAATCACCAAATGCACTTCTATGCTCATATTCTTAGTGATTGTCAATGTCTCTATAGCTAGTTTCTCTGATGCCTCTAGATTCTTTTTGGGTTTCCTTGGTGTAATGCTTCTAAAGAAAGATGGCAGGGTGGAAAGGACCATTGTTTTCTTTGGTGGGCAAAGTTTAATTGTTGATGGCTTCACTCTAGAACCTATTGGTGTATTATATGTCCTTGCTGAAAATATTTTTGAAGTATGTGGAAAAGATTGAGTAGATCCAAAGGTATTTCCTATGGTCTAGTTCCAATGAGAACAAAATAGTCCCTCGTGTTATGTGGGATCAAGACTTCCTTTCCAAGTTTGTTGAAGGAATAAGTATAAGTAAGTTGAATCTTTTCAATAAGGTGCTCAATGCCAAACTTGCATGGAGGGATATATAGAAGAAAATGAATGGAATATGATCATTAAAAAAAATTCCAAGTAAGTACCCAAATCCATTCTTTGAAGTCGTGAGCACCCCTCTAGATCTAACATATGGATAAATATTTATTCTTGGAAGTAGATTCTAATAAAGGAAGCTAAATGGAAGTTAGGTGCTAGAAATAATATCAGATTTTGGGATGATTGCTGGATCTTAGATACAACTTTGGGATTGAGGAATGAGTTGGAGACCCTTATGATATATTACAAATGAATAGTTGGGGAGTATGTTTCTGATTATATCATTGTGATCAATGGGATTAAGGGGTGAAGTAATCTGAGAGTTTTTCCCCTCTCCTAGGCTACATTTTTTTCTACCCCTCTCTTGAGAGGTCTTCTTGGTTTCCATTTCCTGTGTTAGATAGGTATGGGCTCTTTGGTGTTAGCTCCATCCCCATTTTGGTCTATTTTTAGCTTCATCTTATTTTTCTCTTGTGGCCTCCTTCTCTTTTGTGACTATGTCCTCCTCTCTTTGGAACAATGACTTTCTTCCTAGAATCAATTGATTCCTCTAGGTTGCTACTTAGGTGAAAATACGTACTATTGATAACCTAGTTAGGCATGGCTTTTCCATTCCCAATTGGTGTATTTTATTCCTTTCTAATGCTAAATCAACGCCTCACATCTTCTGGGGTGTTGGTTTTAACATCCATGTTCTAAAACACATAGTAAAACCAGAATTGTACCATAGAGTAACTCAACAAGGTAAATAAAATGAGATAGAGAATAATTTTTTCTTTTATTCAACTAATATCAACTAACTACAATTACAAGATTTCTTTTACCAAAATACAATAACCATATTGTCTTTCTCATTTACAATGTTTACAAATGTAATTCTATTACATGTACAAATTTGGATTAAGCACTGCATCTGAATATCCAACATCTTTATGACAAGTTCTGGCATGTTTCCTACTTGGAGAGAGAGCATCTTTCTAGTGATTTACCTCCAACCACAGACCAATAATGTCCCACACATCTCCCACATAGGAAGTGGCCCTACCCTTCAAAGGGAATATAGACCATTGTGACCAGTGGTTATTTGCCTGTCCTGAGTACATAATGTTGTATTCTACTCAACTCTATCAACCATACAACTCTAGATACCATCTAGCTAAGTATGATATCTGATAGGATGAGCAATCTAAATATAGTGAACCAACAATGCATGTAGAAAATAAATGCATTACTTTGGCCAAAGTTTAGAATATCAATATCATTCATATGAACCTAGTCAATGTGTTCACCCACCCCTACTTGACTTGGATACTGTCATATTCTTGCAGTTATTCACCTTGACTATGTTTACATGATTGGTTTAATTATCATGTCCTGATAATAGTCTACTTAGACTTAGATAAATCGAAATGACATAAACCTTCATTTGGTTCCTAATCAACTCTAGGGTTTTAAAAACACCCTTGAATAATACAATACTTCTACATTTATCATATCTCATTAAACATTATAATAGACCTTTGGTTTAACGCAACCATAAATAGGTTTACAATAAATCTTGCTAAGGTATTATCTCCTATTCAACAAGAATATGAATACCTATTCAATTAAACCCTGCGTGATGCCATTGATCATCACTACGTAAATATACTCATATATGCTTTTATGCAAAGTTATTTATATATACACATAGTCTATTACTACAAATTGGTTTACTATAGGATGAACTCATCATGATTCTAGTATAGACATGAGAAGATCTTTGACACTTTATCCTGTTCATCTAAGTATCCTTAGTTTTTCTATCATTCCAAAAGGTTACCTCATAGTCACCATAGATCACCAAGAATCTAGGTTCTTTGAATAAGATATCGTTTAGACAATGCATGGAAATGAAAACAAGATTGGTTTCAAATAAAATTGACATCATTAAATACTCTATTCCATATTACTCTTGGTTGGTGATTTTATTAAATGAACACCTTTACACTAATCTCATTGAGAGTTTAATACATATTTTTCCTCTGATAAAAATAGTCAAGTTATTTCTGAAAGATTTCTCTTTTCAACTAAGCGACTAGTTTTCTAAACATTAGAAGACTATAATAGTTTCAATTAAAGAAAGTTCGTATATATATCCTAAACAATAGAAGGCTCTACCTATTGGTTAAAGATAGACGCAATATCAACTCACTATGATTATTCAAAAATGATTTCATTGCAAGAACTTGCATCGACCTTTTAAGGGTAAATGACACTTCTTGGTTATACTAAAACTCCCATACACCATCAACTCAGACAAACAAGTCACAACGATATTATTCAAGTTGACATAGTCGGCTTATCACATTGCATAGTTTATAAAAAATACTAATAGGATAACCAAACTCAATTAAACAATTGTACATAATAAACATTCATTATGATTATCTTTGTCTTATTAAACATGACATGTAGGAATATCTACTTGACAACATTGACTTACAGAGGTGTATGGGCCGGTGGTAAGCTTCTATGTTCATCCCAGATGACCATGTTCTTACTTAACCTTTACTAGCTTCCTCATTGCCCGCCACGAATTTTTTTCTACTCCTTAACTAGACCCTTCAAACAAAACATAAGCACTTCCCAGATATGCCATTGACTATCCAATCCATGGCTTTAAGATCTCAAAAGAGACTCATAATCAGTTATCCTATCTATTCACTCCCACTCTAAGCAGTTCTAAAAACTCATTAAAAACCAATGGTGATGCTAAATAGTTTGACTCCAAACATAGCTATAAATGTGTAAACACTGACAAGTGTTGATGATGAAAACATGATTTGGGGAGATCAGCAATTGCGGTTGAGTTATTCATCACTCCTCCTATAAGAGGCCGCCAACTCTTAAAACTAACTTAAGAAATCAATCAGTCTTAATGAGTAAATTTGATCCATCAAGCTTTTAACATTAAAGGCATTCATCAATAGATGCCTATGGCTGCTCAACTTAAAACCATACTAATATATCATAAGGTTTTTCCTCATTCAACTCATATATATTTTTGATTAACTCAAATATTATTTACATATCATTAGCTCTATTTGATTTTATGATTTAATCAATAAGAGAATACTACTAAAACAAAAGTTACGGATAACGTGATTGAGTTGAGCTACTTTCCTCATCATGATCCATCGACAAAGCATGTCATCTTAACTTAATGATAAAGTCTTAACGTTAACAATTGGTTAAAACACTTCAAGTGACTTAGTAATAATATGACAACCTTTTTATGGCAATAAGTCATAATATTTATGTTAAATGTAAATAGTCATAAATCAAACTTAACGATGTTGTTAATGTTATTAAAGACTAAGATGACTTAATATGACTTAGAAAGATTGTAAAACAATATCGACTACTTGTCGATTAGGCTCAAAAGTGAATTGACAAAACAAGTCTTACCTCTTACAACACATTGGTTCACATTTTTGTTAAACACTTATAACTCGATTTGGCAAATAAACCACTCGTATCCTGAGGTCTATATATCTCTCCTAACTCGGTTTGGCAAATAAACACTTATAACTCGGTTTGACAAATAAACCACTTATTCCTTGTCTATGCTTCCAAATTTTACGTACATGACTCACAAGGTTGTTGCAACTACAACATCTGACAAAATTCCCATATCCTTGATGTTTTGATGGATATCCATACTCTATTCCAAAAATCTCATTTTAACAAGGAGGATACTGGTAAAGGTTGAGGAATTTTACTTTACAATGGCCTATTGCATTTGCTTGAAAGTTTCTAAATCATTTTCAACTAATTCATTTTGTACATATCCTACAATCATGGAATTTCCATGAGACCACATTTCTTTGAGGCATTATGTCATGTACCTTGTCTATGCTTCCACATTTTTCATTCATATCTCCTAGGGTAGTTGTAACTACAACATCTAACAAAATTCCCATATCCTTCATGCTTTGATGGATGGCCATACCCTATTCCAAAGATCCCATTTTGGAACAGGCGGGAAGGATGCTAGAAAAGGTTGTGGAATTTGGCTTTACACCCACCAATTGCATTTTATTGAAAGTTTTTAAAGCCTTTTCAAAAAATCCATTTTGTGCATATCATGCAATAATTATATTCGATGAGATCACATCTCTTTGAGGCATTCTTCTGAATAGTTCATGTGCCTTTTCTATGCTTCCAAATTTTGCATTCATGTCTCGTAGGGAAGTTGCAACTATAACATCTAACAAAATTTGCAAACCCTTGATGTTTTGATGGTTGTCCATACCCTATTTCAAAGATCTCATTTTGGCACAAGTAGGGAGCATACTGGAAAAGGTTGAGGAATTTGGCTTTACACCTCCAATTGCATTTACTTGAAAGTTTCTAAAGCCTTTTCAACAAATCAATGTTGTGCATAGCCTACAATCATTGCATTCCCTGAGACTACAAGCCTTGGAGGTATGCTTAGTATGTTGAATCTATTTGTATGTATGCTTAGTATGTGGGAATGCTTAGGAATTAGGAACAACTAGTAACACCATGATAAAATGAGCATGAGTATCTATAGAGAGAGAGAGAGAGGTGGAGATTGAGAGATATAGAGAGAGGAATTCTTTATTCTTCACAAAATACAACTCCCTTGTATGTAGGAGAGAGAGTTTATTTTCATGTAAGAATGATAATTGTAACTCCCACTATTGGCCTACCAACTAAAACTCTCTTACTCAATGCCATTCAACAGTATTTTAAGTATCACAAAGAATAATACTTAAATAATCTCTCAACCACATACATGGGTATCCATGTACCCATTCATGAGATATTAAAGACCGATAAAATGCATACAATTGTAAGACTATATTACGTAATCCTAATAGTAAATAGAGGAGGCCATTGCTTTAGACCTATAAAAAGTGTTAG
The DNA here is from genome assembly GCA_027924645.1 of Cunninghamia lanceolata. NCBI lineage: Eukaryota > Viridiplantae > Streptophyta > Pinopsida > Cupressales > Cupressaceae > Cunninghamia > Cunninghamia lanceolata. Next base: position 4,134,342 of record BSBN01000665.1, read on the forward strand.
AGACAAATATGTAGATATGTAATCCTATTTTGATTCCATGTGATTGTATCATGTTAAAATTACCTTCAAATGATTTCTTCAAATACATGTCCTAGACACATAATTGAAAGAATTTTAGGATGTATTGCCACTAATAAAAATAAAAATGTGTTGCAAAACAAGAGAGGAAAAGATGTAGGATATGTAGTTTTTTGTTCTACATTAGCATACATTATCTTTCTACTTAGAAAAATCATCCTAACTAGTATGAATGTAAATTTGAATTCTGAAATTTTTATATTAATTTTTTGTAAGTAACCAAATTAGGTTGATGGTGTTGCAAGACATAATTTTTTTATCAAAAGTTTATAAGAAAAAGATAGATAAATCATAAATTACAATGGACTTGTTTACATCTCTAGAATGGAGGTTAAATAAAGGATTTTGAAAGAAACCATTGAGACAAAGAGTCATGTTGATAACTCTTAAGAATGTAGACTCTATGTTGGGTTATCTCTCCAATGAATAGGGCTACACATCTTTGATTTTCATAATGAATAAGATCTTCCATAGAGCAATGATTTTTTTCTAAAAAGATATTAAAACATGCCACTAATCTCATAATACATTAGATACCAAAAAGCAAAATGCTCTTCTAATTTTCATTCATTATTATAGAGTCTACAAATGTACTATCTCTCAAGATAAAGTGTTGTGACTTTAGGCAAAGTTGATGAGAACATACTAATAAGTGGCCCAAAAGAAATTTCAAACTAAAACCAAGCCTAGTGTAATTGGACGAATAATGTGTCCATTTTGTATATAGATATAGTGCCTCAATTGGTGTTGCATTCTTGCAAAATGCTCCTGTAATTTTACTTCATAATTGTAGAGTCTATAAATACAATATCTCTTGACAAAGTGATCCATATCCATCTTCTATGCTTCAATTAGTGTTGCATTCTTATTGAAACTAGTTCTTCTCATTCTTCCAAATTAATTTTTTTGTAGGCTTTGCTGATCTAAAATCTTAGAATGCTTTTGCTCAACATAAATGTACATGGTTTATTACTAGTTATGCCAGCCTAAAAAACTGAGGACTTTAAAAACCTTAAATTCCAACCCACATGAATATGATCAAATCGAGGCCGCCACTGGTATTACAATCATTTCATTATATGCATTAGAATTTCTTCAACAATTCGTACATAATGACAGGAGGCACTTCGTTGAATTAAGATAATCCTTTTGATTTAGGACTTACATGTGTTCATTAAAAAATGCAGCTTTGATTCATTGCAGTGTGTTGCAAACAAAATTACTCATTTCTTTTGGCGATTCAGCCAGCCAATTAGAACTAACTAGTTGAAAAGTAGCTGTTAAAGACGAGCTTGAGACTTCACTGCCAGAGCTATCCAATACACTGGTGCTGCTGCTTGTTATGTTGGCAGCTGAATCTTCTGGCAATATTGTAAATGCGGAAGGGAGAAGTGCCATGGAAGAAGGATCTTCTCCTCTCATTGCACGGGTAACTGCTCCAGCATCTAAGGCCGAATATACTATTACAGATCCAAATGCATCTGTGCAACTCTCCTGCAGTATAAAGGCCTCTGTATTGGATGCCTGCAAATTATAATTGAAATCATATGTTAAACACCATAAAACAGGTGAACTAGATGTTTGCAGCAATGGTTCAGATACTTACTGTCACATGATAAAGAGAAATGCAGTTCCTAAAGTGTGGACCAGTTGCAATGTGTTTGATTTCTTGTATAGACTTTCCTTCCAAGGACACTTCCCACTTCACCAAAGAAATAAAACTCTTAAGTATTTAAATAAGAAGAGTAAACTAGAATAACAGGTAACATATAAATTACAGGAAAACTGTGTGGCCAATGTACACGTATAACCTTAGATCTCATTTGTTTGTCTCTTAGAAAATCAAATAATATTTGTGGAGAGACAGGAAGCCATAGTGAAGTTGCAGCACATATGATTAGCCCGTTGTGTATGTTGCTCATTCTTGTAGTGATTATAACACTATCATAGAATTGACTTGCAGTTGAGCGGAACTTTGATGCACTTATATCTTGATAGAAGCAACCGATCATTCTCTGGGCTATTTTCATATTATTTCTCCCTTCATCTGCACAAGGCTATAAATTAATTTCGTTTACTATTGCAGAAAAATTAACAGCTCCTAAAATTAAGAAGTTGCTTCTACTCTATTATAATGGACACTCACCTTCAAGTTCACTGAAATTGAACATAAACAATCGCTGACATTGCCTTTCAAGTGCAGCCAACCATCTCTGTGCACTGAAGGCCATATCAACGCCTCCTCCTTGGGTCTCACTGTGCTCCACCCATGTTAGCTACCACAAAATCGTATAACCAGATTGACTTAGTAGTGAAATACATCCAAATAAAGGTAAGAAATTTTTGAGGTCGGCAAAAGAGTAGACACCAATCTAGGGATTTTTTACTCTAAACTAAACAGTAACCTCTTACCACTCTTCTACACCCACAAGTACAATAAACTCTGGAGAGGAAGGTGCTATAAAGTAAAATAGAGAGAAAAGATAGCATAGCCATTTTAGATTTGCTGTGCAAACCTTGGACTGTCCATTCTGAAGTTGTTGAATAATACGACCTGATGGACGTTTAGAATGGAGGGTGGAATTGTGCTGAGAGAAATCTACAACAGCCCACACTCCCTCACTCAGCTGGTGGCAATAGCGAAAGAAAATAATCTCTCTTGTGGCAGCCAAAGGAGAGGGAAGTTGTAACTCAGCATGCATCTGCTAAACCAAAACCAGAAAAAAAGGGAAAACAAAAACGTTTGAGAGCTCTCGTTTCAAATAAACTCATCAAACCCTAATTCTACATGGCCGCATACATACCAGCTGAAGTAACCCGCCTCTGTCAGGTGGTGAAAGCCCTGGCGATATGATCTGGAGGATCTTGGCTGTTGTAACAATGCAGGGAAACATTTCCATACATTTGTTCTGTTAAGACAGTAGACACTCTTATAATTATTATTTCTCAATGACATGGGTCTGTAGATTATTTCAAATAATAATAACTAAAATCTATCTTTGAAAGCCAGATGATAACAATAATATAAAATAATAGACAGCTAAAACAATAAAGCCAAATCATTAGGGTTGCCCCATTTTTTTCTCCTATCAATCGGCTCTCAACCTGTACCTAACTATCTTTAAAGAAAATGATGAATAAGAAAGGCGTCATAATGCATACCACGTCCATGAAGGCTTCGACCAGTTCGACTCCGGCCATTTTAACACTGGTGACTTCTGTGTGAAACTTGTCCTTGTGTTTCAGGTCCATGGCAAAAGGAGATGATCTGTCTGTTAACCTGAAAAGATCTTTTGTGGGCATCGTGGAGCAAAGATTCGCGTCCATGGGTGCCATTTGAATGACTTCCTCGACAGCATGCATGGCAGCTTCTAATGCCCAGGGTTTTGTCCATCGCCTCCAACTCCTCCACTGATCTTCCAGTAGCTCGCGAAACAATGGGTGAAACCCTCTTGATCTGCATCAACAAAAATTCTCTATTAGGGTTTATTTCCAAAGGCATTTCCTATGGTCTATTTCCAATGAGAACAAAATAATCCCTCTTGTTATGTGGGATCAAGACTTCCTTTCCAAGTTTGTTGAAGCAATAAGTATAAGTAAGTTGAAGCTTTTCAATAAGGTGCTCAATGCCAAACTTGCATGGAGGGATATCTAGAAGAAAATGAATGGAATATGATCATTAAAAAAATATTCCAAGTAAGTACCCAAATCCATTCTTTGAAGTCAAGAGCACCCTTCTAGATCTAACATATGGATAAATATTTATTCTTGGAAGGAGATTCTAATAAAGGAAGCTAAATGGAAGTTAGGTGCTAGAAACAATATCAGATTTTGGGATGATTGTTGGATCTTAGATACAACTTTGGCATTAAGGAATGAGTTGGAGACCCTTATGATATATTACAAATGAATAGTTGGAGAGTTTTTTTCTGATTATATCATTGTGATCAATGGAATTAAGGGGTGGAGTAATCTGAGAGTTTTTCCCCTCTCCTAGGCTACATTTTTTTCTACCCCTCTTTTGATAGGTCTTCTTGGTTTCCATTTCCCATGTTAGATAGGTATGAACTCTTTGGTGTTAGCTCCATCGCCTTTTGTTCAATTTTTAGCTTCATCTTGTTTTTCTCTTGTGGCCTCCTTCTCTTGCGACTATGTCCTCCTTTCTTTGAAACAAGGACTTTCTTCCTAGAATCAATTGATTCCTCTAAGTTCCTACTTAGGAGAAAATACTCACTATTGATAACCTAGAAAGGCATGGCTTTTCCATTCCCAATTGGTGTATTTTATTCCTTTCTAATGCTAAATCAACAACTCACATCTTCTGGGGTGTTGGTTGTAACATCCATGTTTTAAAACACATAGTAAAACCAGAATTTTACCATAGAGTAACTCAACAAGGTAAATAAAATGAGATAGAGAATAATTTTTTCTGTTATTCAACCAATATCAACTAACTACAATTACAAGATTTCTTTTACCAAAATACAATAACCATATTGTCTTTCTCATTTACAATGTTTACAAATGTAATTCTATTACACGTACAAATTTGGATTAAGTACTGCATCTGTATATCCAACATCTTTATGGCAAGTTCTGGCATGTTTCATACTTGGAGAGAGAGAACATCTTTCTAGTGATTTACCTCCAACCACAGACCAACGGTCTCCCACACATCTTCCACATAGGAAGTGTCCCTACCCTTCACAAGGAATATAGACCATAGGTGACCAGTGGTTATTTGCCTTTCTTGAGTACGTAATGTTGTATTCTACTCAACTCTATCAACCATACAACTCTAGATATCCTCTAGCTAAGTATGATTTCTAATAGGATGAGCAATCCAAATATAGTGAACCGAGAATGCATGCAGAAAACAAATGCATTACTTTGGCAAAAGTTTTTAATATCAATATCGTTCATATGAACGTAGTCATTGTGTTCACCCACCCCTACTTGACTTGGATAATGTCATATTCTTGCAGTTATTCACCCTGAGTATCTTTACATAATTGGTTTAATCATCATGTCCTGATAATAGTCTACTTAGACTTAGATAGGTCTAAATGACATAAACCTTCATTTGGTTCTGAATCGACTCTAGGAGTTTAAAAACACCCTTGAATAATACAATACTTCTACATTTATCATATCTCATTAAATATTATAATAGACCTTTGGTTTAACACAACCATAAATAGGTTTACAATAAATCTTGCTAAGGTATTATCTTCTATTCAACAAGAATATGAATACCTATTCAATTAAACCCTACGTGATGCCATTGATCATCACTACCTTAATATACTCATATATGCTTTTACACAAACTTATTTATATATAGATATAGTCTATTACTACAAATCGGTTTACTATAGGCTAAACTCCTCATGATTCTAGTATAGACATGAGAAGATCTTTGACACTTTATCCTATTCATCTAACTATCCTTAGTTTTTCTATCATTCCAAAAGGTTACCTCATAGCCACCATAGATCACCAAGAATCTAGGTAGTTTGAATAAGATATTTTTTAGACAATGCACAGAAATGAAAACAAGATTGGTTTCAAATAAAATTGACATCATTAAATACTCTATTCCGTATTACTCTTGGTTGGTGAGTTTATTAAATGAACACCTTTACACTAATCTCATTGAGAGTTTAATACATATTTTTCCTATGATAAAAATAGTCGACTTATTTCTGAAAGATTTCTCTTTTCAACTAAGTGACTAGTTTTCTAAACATTAGAAGACTATAACTGTTTCCATTAAAGAAAGTTCATATATATATCTTAAACAATAGAATGGTCTACATATCAATTAAAGATAGATGCAATATCAACTCACTATGATTATTCAAAACTGATTTCATTACAAGATCTTGCATCGACCTTTTTAGGATAAATGATGCTTCTTGGTTATACAAAAACTCCCATACACCATCGACTCAGACAAACAAGTCACAATGATAGTATTCAAGTTGACACAGTTGGCTTATCACATTGCATAGTTTATACAAAATACTGACAGGATAGCCAAAGTCAATTAAACAATTGTCCATAACAAACATTCATTATGATTATCTTTGTCTTATAAAACATGATATGCAAGAATATCTACTTGACAACGTCGACTTACAGAGGTATATGGGCCATGGTAAGCTTCTTTGTTTGTCCCAGATGACCATGTTCTTACTTACCCTTTACCAGCTTCCTCATTGCCCGCAACAAATTTCTTTCTACTCCTTAACTAGACCCTTCAAACAAAACATATGTACTTCCCAAATATGCCATTAACTATCCAATCCACGACTTTAAGATCTCAATATAGACTCATAATTATTCATCTTGTCTATTCCCTCCCACTCTAAGCAGTTCTAAAAACTCATTAAATTCCAATGGTAATGCTAGATAGTTCGACTCCAAACACAGCTATAAATATGTAAATACTGACAAGTGTTGATAATGAAAACATCATTTGAGGAGATCCACAATGGCGTCTAAGTTATCTATTGTTGCTCCTATAAGAGGCCGCCAACTCTTAAAACTAGCTTAAGCAATCAATTACTCTTAATGAGTAAATTTGATCCATCAAGATTTTAACATTAAAGGCATTCCTCAATAGATGCCTATGGTTGCTCAACTTAAAACCATACTAATATATCGTGAGATTTTTCCTCATTCGACTCATATATATATTTGATTAACTCAAATATTATTTACATATCATTATCTCTATTTGATTTTATGTTTTAATCAATAAGAGAATAATACTAAAACAAAAGTTACGGATAACGTGATTGAGTTGAGCTAGTTTCCTCATCATGATCCATCAACAAAGCACGTCATCTTAACTTGACGATAAAATCTTAATGTTAAGAATTGGTTAAAACACTTCAAGTGACTTAGTAATAATATGACAACCTTTTTATGGCAATAACGTCATAATATTTACTTTAAATGTAAATAGTTGTAAATCAAACTTAACGACATCGTTAACATTATTAACGACTAAGACAACTTAATATGACTTAGAAAGATTGTAAAACAATATCGACTACCTGTCAATTAGGTCCAAAAGTGAACTGACAAGACAAGTCTTACCTCTTACAACACATTGGTTCACATTTTTGTTAAACATTTATAACTCAGTTTGGCAAATAAACCACTCATATTCTGAGATCTATATCTCTCTCCTAGAGAGATACTCTCTCTCTCTCTTCTCTGAGAGTCATCTGGTAACTTGAAATCCTATTTCACTTGTCACCAAACAATATGTGATCAATGCATCATTATTCAATTAATTCAACTAATAAATCAAATCACATAATACAAATATTAAATTAATAATAACATAATCATTCCCACGATTTCAATAAATGATATTGAATAAAAACCATGTTTTTCCCTTGTCACTAACCTAAACATCACAACAAATTTACTTATGTCCAAGTAAAAAGTAAAAGTAAAGCAAGACAAAAATTGGGGATGTAACATTGGGGTTGCCTAATTCAAGTTCTCTAAATGCTTTAAGTATGTATAGATTTTCAATGTCTAAAGCACTGTATCTATTATCTATTTCTCCCTCTATTTGTTTATCTATCTATCCTCCCTCTCTCCATCTCTAAAGCCTTTTCAAAAAATCCATTTTGTGCATATCCTACAATCATGGAATTCCATGAGACCACATTTCTTTGAGGTGTTCTATCAAACATTTCATTTTCCTTGTCTATGCTTCCAAATTTTACATACATGTCTGACAGGGTTGTTACAACTACAACATCTGACCTAATTCCCATATCCTTGATGTTTTGATGGATATCCATACTCTATTCCAAAATTTTCATTTTGACAGGGAGGATTCTGGCAAAGGTTGAGGAATTTTACTTTACAATAGAAAATTGCATTTGCTTGAAAGTTTCTAAATAATTTTCAACAAATTCATTTTGTGCATATCCTGCAATCATGGAGTTTCAATGAGACCGCATTTCTTTGAGGCATTATGTCATGTGCCTTGTCTATGCTTCCACATTTTTCATTCATATCTCCTAGGGTAGTTGCAACTACAACATCTGACAAAATTCCCATATCCTTCATGCTTTGATGGATGGACATACCCTATTCCAAAGATCGCATTTTGGCACAGGAGGAAGGATACTAGAAAAGGTTGTGGAATTTGGCTTGACACCCTCCAATTGCATTTTCTTGAAAGTTTTTAAAGCCTTTTCAAAAATTCCATTTTGTGCATATCTTGCGATCATTATATTCAATGAGATCACATCTCTTTTAGGTATTCTTCCAAATAGTTCATGTGCCTTTTCTATGCTTCCAAATTTTGCATTCATGTCTCGTAGGGAAGTTGCAACTATAACATCTGACAAAATTTACAAAACCTTGATGTTTTGATGGATGTCCATACCCTATTCCAAAGATCTCATTTTGGCACAAGTAGGGAAGGTACTGGAAAAGGTTGAGGAATTTGGCTTTACACCCGCCAATTGCATTTACTTGAAAGTTTCTAAATCCTTTTCAACAAATCCATGTTGTGCATATCCTACAATCATTGCATTCCCTAAGACTACAAGTCATGGAGGTATGCTTAGTATGTTGAATCTATTTGCATGTATGCTTAGTATGTGGGTATGCTTAGGAATTAGGAACAAATAGTAACACCATGATAAAATGAGCATGAGTATCTATAGAGAGAGAGAGAGGGATTCTTTATTCTTCACAAAATACAACTCCCTTATATGTAGGAGAGAGAAAGTCTATTTTCATGTAAGAATTATAATTGTAACTCCCACTATTGGCCTACCAACTAAAACTCTCTTACTCAATACCATTCAACATTATTTTAAGTATCCCAAAGAATAATACTTAAATAATCTCTCAACCACATACATGGGCATCCAAGTACCCATTCATGAGATATTAAAGACACATAGAAAATGCAAACAATTGTAAGGCTATATTACGTAATCCTAATAGTAAATAGAGGAGGCCATTGCTTTAGACCTATAAAAAGTGTTAGAGACAAATATGTAGATATGTAATCCAATTTTGATTCCATGTGATTGTATCATGTGAAAATTACCTTCAAATACATGTCCTAGACACATAATTGAAAGAATTTTAGGATGCATTGCCACTTATAAAAATAAATGTGTTGCAAAACAAGAGAAGAAAAGTTGTAGGATATGTAGTTTTTTGTTCTAAATTAGTGTACATTATCTTTCTACTTAGAAAAATCATCCTAACTAGTATGAATGTAAATTTGAATTCTGAAATTTTTATATTAATTTTTTGTAAGTAACCAAATTAGGTTGATGGTGTTGCAAGACATAATTTTTTTATCAAAAGTTTATAAGAAAAAGATAGATAAATCATAAATTACAATGGACCTGTTTACATCTCTAGAATGGAGGTTAAATAGAGGATTTTGAATGTGAACATTGAGACAAAGAGTTATGTTGATAACTCTTGATAATGTAGACTCTATGTTGGGTTATCTCTCTAATGAATAAGGCTACACATCTTTGATTTTCATAATGAATAAGATCTTCCATAGAGCAATGATTTTTTTCTAAAAAGATATTAAAACATGCCACTAATCTCATAATACATTAGATACCAAAAAGCAAAATGCTCTTCTAATTTTCATTCATTATTATAGAGTCTACAAATGTACTATCTCTTAAGATAAAGTGTTGTGACTTTAGGCAAAGTTGATAAGAACATACTAATAAGTGGCCCAAAAGAAATTTCAAACCAAAACCAAGCCTAGTGTACTTGGAGGAATAATGTGTCCATTTTGTATATAGATATAGTGCCTCAATTGGTGTTGCATTCTTCCAAAATGCTCCTGTAATTTTATTTCATAATTGTGGAGTCCATAACGACAATATCTCTTGACAAAGTGTTCTAACTCCAGGGAAATCTTGGCCCAAAAGAAATAACATATCCATCTTCTATGCTTCAATTAATGTTGCATTCTTATTGAAACTAGTTCTTCTCATTGAAACTAGATATGCCAACTTAAAAAACTTAGGACTTTAAAAAACTTAAATTCCAACCTGCATGAATATGATCAAATCAAGGCCACCACAAGTATTACAATCATTTCATTACATGCATTAGAATTTCTTCATCAATTCTTAGATAATGATAGGAGGCACTTCGTTGAATTAAGATAATCCTTTTGATTTAGGACTTACATGTATTCATTAAAAAATGCAGCTTTGATTCGCTGCAGAGTGTTGCAAACAAAATTACTAATTTCTTTTGGCGATTCAGCCAGCCAATTAGTACTAACTAGTTGAAAAGTAGCTGTTAAAGACGACCCTGAGACTTCACTGCCAGAGCTATCCAATACACTGCTATTGTTGCTTGTTATGTTGGCAGCTGAATCTTCTGGAAATATTGTAAATGCGGAAGGGAGAAGCACTATGGAAGAAGGATCTTCTCCTCTCATTGCACGGGTAACTGCTCCAACATCTAAGGGTGAATATACTATTAGAGATCCAAATTCATCTGTGCAACTCTCCTGCAGTATGAAGGCCTCTGTATTGGATGCCTGCAAATTATAATTGAAATCATATGTTAAACACCATAAAACAGGTGAACTAGATGATTGCAGCAATGGTTCAGATACTTACTGTCACGTGATAAAGAGAAATGCAGTTCCTAAAATGTGGACCAGTTGCAATGTGTTTGATTTCTTGTATGGACTTTCCTTCCAAGGACACTTCCCACTTCACCAAAGAAATAAAACTCTTAAGTATTTAAATAAGAAGAGTAAACTAGAATAACAGGTAACATATAAATTACAGGAAAACTGTGTGGCCAATGTACACGTATAACCTTAGATCTCATTCGTTTGTCTCTTAGAAAATCAAATAATATTTGTGGAGAGACAGGAAGCCATAGTGAAGTTGCAGCACATATGATTAGCCCGTTGTGTATGTTGCTCATTCTTGTAGTGATTATAACACTATCATAGAATTGACTTGCAGTTGAGCGGAACTTTGATGCACTTATATCTTGATAGAAGCAACCGATCATTCTCTGGGCTATTTTCATAATATTTCTCCCTTCATCTGCACAAGGCTATAAATTAATTTCGTTTACTATTGCAGAAAAATTAACAGCTCCTAAAATTAGGAAGTTGCTTCTACTCTATTATAATGGACACTCACCTTCAAGTTCACTGAAATTGAACATAAACAATCGCTGACATTGCGTTTCAAGTGCAGCCAACCATCTCTGTGCACTGAAGGCCATATCAACGCCTCCTCCTTGGCTCTCACTGTGCTCCACCCATGTTAGTGAAGATTTTTAAGCACACAAATATGACAGCAAATAAACAAAAAACCATAAAAGGATAGATGCAGACACAGAGAATAAACTTTTATTGCTGTTGATAAAAACTAGAGAGCTACAGCTCTTTATTACATTATATATATCTTAGCTACAAAGAAATCTAAATAGAAAAAACAGAAAACAACAAACCAAAGATAGCATGATTTACATGCATCATCATGCAACACAAAAGTTGCCAAATTCCTAAAAGTATCTAAATGAAACTAACTAAGAAAATAGAAATACTAAAATGGAAATTGCACATGTGGCTGTGCCACATCAGTTATCCAACATACTCCCCCTTGATGCAGAGAGGAGTCACAATATGATCTCGAAGCATCAAAAACTGAACCTTTGCAACTGCCTTGGTGAAAATGTCTGCAAGTTGTTCTGTAGTCTTGATATACCTGAGTTCTACTTCTTTCGTTTGCACCAAATCTCTGATAAAATGATATTTCAGATCAAAGTGTTTAGTTCTACTATGATGCATGGGATTTTTTGCCAATTTGATTGTGCTCATATTATCACAAAAGAGAACTGTAGGCTGAACTTGTTTTTCTCCAATCTCTTCAAGAATTTTTCTGAGCCATAAGGCTTGAGTACCTGCAGAGGTGACTGCAACATATTCTGCCTCTGTAGAAGAAAGAGAAACTATACTTTGTTTCTTTGAACTCCAAGAAACCAAACCAGAACCAAAAGTAAAACAATTACCAGAGGTAGACTTTCGGTCATCCACACTACCTCCCCAATCAGAATCACTGAAACCAACTAGATTAAATCCTTTAGAACTGTAGTAATGAATGCCAAAAGCAAGAGTTCCTTTCACATACCTCAAAATTCTTTTAGCAGCCTTCATATGTAATTCAGAAGGTTCTGTCATGTACCTTGAAACAAGAGAAACTGCATAAGCAATATCAGGCCTTGTGTGGGTTAGAAACATTAGACTGCCAACCACACTTCTATAAGCTGTCCCATCAACTCTTTTAGCACCATCCTCTTTACACAACACAACTCCATGAGAAATTGGAGTGGAGGCTGATTTACAATCAACCATATCAAACTTCTTCAACATATCATTGGCATATTTTGTTTGACAAAGGAAAATTCCATCCTTACTTTGATAAACCTCCATGCCTAGAAAATATTGCATAAGGCCTAAATCTTTCATTTCAAACTCATTCATCATAGCATGCTTGAATTCATCCTTCATCTTAGAACTACTGCCCATAGACAACAAATCATCAACATATAAACTCACAATAAGAATATCATTACCTTCTTGTTTGTAGTAGAGGGTAGGCTCACTCTTACTTCTCTTGAAGCCATTTTTCTGAAAATACCCATCAATCCTAGCATACCAAGCTCTTGGTGCTTGCTTGAGGCCATACAAGGCCTTCTTCAGCTTGTAGACATGATGTTCTTTTCCTTGCACCTCAAAACCTTGTGGCTGTTCCACATAAATTTCCTCATCTAAGTACCCATTCAAGAAGGCACTTTTCACATCCATGTGATGAATGCTCCATTTCTTTTGGGCTGCAAGGGAAATCAACATTCTAATAGTCTCTTGTCGTGCTACTGGTGCAAATGTTTCTTCATAATCAATGCCATACCTCTGTGTGAAGCCTTTAGCAACTAATCTTGCTTTGTGTCTTTCAACACTCCCATCACTATGGTACTTAGTCTTGTAGACCCATTTAGTTCCAATCTTTTTCTTGTCATGAGGAAGCTCTGTAAGCTCCCAAGTACCATTCCTATGAATAGCATCCATCTCTTCTTGCATTGCTTGCACCCAAACTTCATTAGCACATGCATCTCCATAACACGATGGTTCAAAAACAGATTGTGAAAATAAAGCAAAATTTATTGTTTCACCTATAGGATTCTCTTCATGTGCTTGGATTGTACTTCTTTGATAGATATCACTTAAGCTTCTTACCTTCCTTGTAGGACTTGGACTTGAATTTTGACTTGTACTTGAAACTGAAGAAGTAGATGAGGGGCTATTTGGTGGATGTATAGCACTTGGAATTGAAGTATTAGCTGGCTGCTCATGATCAATATCAGCAATAATACCACCACTCAAAATAGATTTAGACTTCTCAACTTGGCCTTTTTGATGACCATAAACTCCCCCTTCATCAAAAATCACATCTCTTGAAACAAGAATACTATTAGTGTGAGGGTTATACAACCTGTAAGCCTTACTTTGCTCACTATATCCAACAAAAATGCATGACTCACTTTTGGGATCTAATTTTTGTCTCTTTTGATCAGCCACATGAACATAGGCTAAGCAACCAAAAACTCTAAAATGATTAACATTAGGCTTTTTTTCATACCAGGCTTCATAAGGAGTCATCATGTCAAGTGCTCTAGTAGGACTCCGATTGAGAATGTACACTGCTGTAGCAATTGCATCACCCCAAAAAGAATTGTCTAATCCTTTGGTATGTAGCATACTCCTTGCCATTTCCACCACTGTACGATTTTTCCTTTCAGCTACCCCATTTTGTTGAGGTGTGTAAGAAGTGGTGAGTTGCCTTTTGATGCCATGCATATCACAATACTTCCTAAAATCTCTTGAGCAAAATTCTCCTCCACGATCTGTCCTTAAGCATTTGATCTTACAACCCTTTTCATTTTCCACAAAGGCTTTGAACCTTTTGAATGTATCAAAGGCTTCATCCTTGGCCTTCAAAAAATAAACCCAACACTTACGTGAGTAATCATCAATAAAAGTAATGAAATATGATGACTTACCCAAACTCTTTGTCTGCATAGGGCCACAAATATCTGAGTGAACCAATTGAAGTGGGTAATGGGCCCTCCATGCATTACCTTTTGGAAAGGACTCTCTTGCATGCTTTCCTTTAGCACAACCTTCACAAACTTCCTTGTGTTCCTGAACCTTAGGCAAACCATAAACCAAAGCTTTTGAAGTGAGAAACATTAAACTATGAAAATTCAAATGGCCATATCTGAGATGCCATAGCCAACCCTTATCTTCATATGCCATATTGGCAAGATGGCTGCTATGTTCACCAAACTTCAATGGGAACATCCTATTCTTTGACATAGGCACTACTGTAACCACCCTATTGCCTTGATTTTTATCATAAATTGTACATTGCTGATTTTCAAATACCACCTTATAATTCTTCTCACACAACTGCCCAACACTCAATAAATTATGTTTTAATTGTGGAGTGTAATAAATATCAGTCACACTTTTCTTACCTTCTTTTGTATTCACCTCCATATCACCTTTAGCTGCAACCTCCAAGGACTTGTCATCACCAAGCTTAATTTTAGATTTGAAACTTTTATCCATTGTAGAAAAAATCTTATCATTTCCTGACATGTGGTTAGAACAACCTGAATCTAAATACCAGACTTCATTAGAACTATTTTTATCTTTGTCATATGATAAGAATAAATTACTAGGAGAAGCCTCACCATTCTCATTAGCAAAATTAGCACTTCTATTGTTATTACCTTCTTTTAATCTGCATTCCCTTTCAAAGTGACCATACCTATTGCAGTGATAACATTGAACATTTCTTTTATCAAATCTGCCTCTACCTCTTCCTCTTGGACCACCTCTTCCTCCTCTATTTCCTCTTGAAGAATTCTGATGTTGACCTCTACCTTGGCCTTGATTATTTTTTGTGCTTGTGCTAGCATTTTCTTTCTTTGTAATTTGTACTTTGGAAGCAAAAGCCTTTTCATTACTTTCTCCAGAGGAATCTCTCAATCTTTCTTCATGAGACATGAGAGATCCAACAAGCTGATCAAACTGAAGAGTAGTCAAATCCTTGCTTTCTTCAATGATGATGGCAACATTGTTCCACCTTGGTGTTAGAGACCTCAACACCTTTTTGATCACAACTTCATTGTCCATAGTTTCTCCAAGAGTAGCCATTTTATTAACCACATCTTTTACTCTTACACAATAATCACTTACATTTTCACTTTCTTGCATCTTCAAATTCTCAAATTCTCTTTTTAATGTCTGCAACTTCACAACTTTGACTTGATCACTACCTTGGTAAGCTTCTTTTAGAGTCTTCCAGGCATCTTTAGCTGTCTGTGCACCTGCAATTCTTGGAAATAGGCTCTTATCAAGAGCTATTTGAATGTGAAATAAAGCCTGTGCATTCTTCTTCTTAGCTTCCTTCTTAGCTGTTCTATCATTGGCTGCAAGAACATTCCAATCAGCTGGCTCTTCATATCCTGTTTCTACAATTTCCCATAAATCTTTTCCTATCAAAAAAGTTGTCATCTTGATGCACCAATAATCATAATCAGATCCATTAAATTCTGGGATTGGCAAAGAGTTAGAATTTGACATGATAAATTTTCTAACAAATTAACCTGCTCTGATACCAAATGAAGATTTTTAAGCACACAAATATGACAGCAAATAAACAAAAAACCATAAAAGGATAGATGCAGACACAGAGAATAAACTTTTATTGCTGTTGATAAAAACTAGAGAGCTACAGCTCTTTATTACATTATATATATCTTAGCTACAAAGAAATCTAAATAGAAAAAACAGAAAACAACAAACCAAAGATAGCATGATTTACATGCATCATCATGCAACACAAAAGTTGCCAAATTCCTAAAAGTATCTAAATGAAACTAACTAAGAAAATAGAAATACTAAAATGGAAATTGCACATGTGGCTGTGCCACATCAGTTATCCAACAGTTAGCTACCACAAAATCGTATAAGCAGATTGACTTAGTAGTGAAATACATCCAAGTAAAGGTAAGAAATTTTTGAGGTCGGCAAAAGAGTAGACACCAATCTAGGGATTTTTTACTCTAAACTAGACAGTAACCTTTTACCACTCTTCTACACCCACAAGTACAATAAACTCTGGAGAGGAAGGTGCTATAAAGTAAAATAGAGAGAAAAGATAGCATAGCCATTTTAGATTTGCTGTGCAAACCTTGGACTGTCCATTCTGAAGTTGTTGAATAATACGACCTGATGGACGTTTAGAATGGAGGGTGGAATTGTGCTGAGAGAAATCTACAACAGCCCACACTCCCTCACTCAGCTGGTGGCAATAGCGAAAGAAAATCATCTCTCTTGTGGCAGCAAAAGGAGAGGGAAGTTGTAACTCAGCATGCATCTGCTAAACCAAAACCAGAAAAAAAAGGAAAACAAAAACGTTTGAGAGCTCTCGTTTCAAATAAACTCATCAAACCCTAATTCTACATGGCCGCATACATACCAGCTGAAGTAACCCGCCTCTGTCAGGTGGTGAAAGCCCTGGCGATATGATCTGGAGGATCTTGGCTGTTGTAACTATGCAGGGAAACATTTCCATCCATTTGTTCTATTAAGACAGTAGACACTCTTATAATTATTATTTCTCAATGACATGGGTCTGTAGATTATTTCAAATAATAATAACTAAAATCTATCTTTGAAAGCCAGATGATAACAATAATATAAAATAATAGACAGCTAAAACAATAAAGCCAAATCATTAGGGTTGCCCCATTTTTTTCTCCTATCAATCGGCTCTCAACCTGTACCTAACTATCTTTAAAGAAAATGATGAATAAGAAAGGCGTCATAATGCATACCACGTCCATGAAGGCTTCGACCAGTTCGACTCCGGCCATTTTAACACTGGTGACTTCTGTGTGAAACTTGTCCTTGTGTTTCAGGTGCATGGCAAAAGGAGATGATCTGTCTGTTAACCTGAAAAGATCTTTTGTGGGCATCGTGGAGCAAAGATTCGCGTCCATGGGTACCATTTGAATGACTTCCTCGACAGCATGCAACTCCTCCACTGATCTTCCAGTAGCTCGCGAAACAATGGGTGAAACCCTCTTGATCTGCATCAACAAAAATTCTCTATTAGAGTTTAGAAAATAAATAATAATAATAACAACTTTCGTACATAAAATCCCTAATGACAATCGTACCTCCTCCTTTAACCTAGAGTTCTCCGAAGTTAGAGTTTGGTTTTCAATTCTAAGCATTTGGTTCTCTGCACGAAGGTTGGCAGCTTCTGAACGTTCCTTGAGAACCTACACAGCAACAGAAACAAATCTGCTTAAACTACAAACCCGCCATTGCCGTTAGACACCCAAAAAAAACTGAAATAAATAGAAACAAGATCTAACCTTCATGTGGGAACGCCGACTTTGGAACCAATGTAGGACCTTGATGGGCGGAAGACCCAATTTGGCGCTAAGCTCCTGCCTCTCCTTATTTTTTGGGTGCGGGCACACCTTGAACATACTGTATATTGAGGAGAAAAACGACATTAGCAGCCAACCCAACAATCAACATGGATATCATTACTTGTAAAGAGATGCAGAAAAATAGTTAACGCTTACTCCTCCATCTCTTGAATTTGTGCACCAGTAAGGCGCTGCGGCGTTCCTGACCTCGTGGGTTGCTGCTCGTTGGTAACCTGACTCTTGTGGTCTTCCATGAAATTCGATTATTTTTCTCACAACTGGATTACAAGGAAATACTTCTCGCCTCCCTTCACTTATAGCTGTTCCTACCATTCATTTTATAGCCTTCAATGCTATCGTTGTACATCATCTCACAAGCATTATTTTAAGTTGGAATGACTATTGTCATTATCATTATTAATTATTGAAGCATCTCATTTACATGTAGAGAAAACTTAGTAAAGGAATGTAAGATACTAGAATTTTTTGTTCAGCCATTTAAAAAGAATTGAAGTCCCACAGATTAATTTGATTTTAGATGTTATTGCATTGTGACCATAATAGCTTTCAAAAATCACACTTTTCAAAAAAAAATTAATTCTACCTTACACGCCTGCTTTACTGCAATTCTCAAGAAATATTCCCTTCCTATAAATATGGCTATAATAAATCTCAAAAATAAAATTAGGTTATCACTACTCTAACCATGATAGCCCCCAAAAATCATAAGTTGCCCAAAAAGAAAATTTAATTCTACCCAAAAGATATGCTTTAGTGCAATTCTCAAGATATATTTCCTTCCTATAAATATGGATATAATAAATCTCAAAAATAAAATTAGGTTATCACCTACTAGACCATGATAGCCCCCAAAAATTACAATTTACCAAAAAGAAATATTTAATTCTAGGCCAAAGACATGCTTTAGTACAATTTTCAAGAAATATTTCCTTCCTATAAATATGGCTATAATAAATCTCAAGAAAAAGGGCCAGTGGACTATCTTAGTAGTACAACTACAAAAAAATAAAGGTAATTCTTACCATATCTATAAACTGACATACCTATATTTAGAAAAATCTACGTAAAGATGTGGAGAGTTATCATTCTCAAGGCACCTTGAGAATGATAACTCTTAGCATATGTATGTATGTGTGTATGTATGTATATATGTATGTATGTATGTATGTATGTATGTATGTATGTATGTATGTACGTATATGTGTATATGTGTATATATGTGTAGACACACAAAATTGACCATGTCCTAACAACACGTCCAACAACACATTCAACATCTTCCACCCTAGGAGTAGCCTTAAAATACCCCCTTCCATTAGTCAATTAATTAAATAAATTATATATTATTTAATTAATCAAAAATATCCCTTACACAAAATTAATTAAATAAATTATACTTATTTATTTAAATAATTTAAATCATTTTCCCTCTTCATGAAATTAATTCATTAAATTATATTTATTTAATTAATTCTAAAGTCCTGTATCATATCTCATTAATTAATTAAATAATTTCATTATTTGATTAATTAAGATAAAAATCCTAGTTTCCATTTTCATATTCTGCTTGTCATGATTAGGTCCACCCTCATCCACTTGCCACAAATAATAAATTAAAAAATCCAAAAAGAGTCAATGTCCAACTAAAGTTAGTTAGCTAGATTCATTGAACCTGGACACTTACACAAAACTCAAACTAACTTTGCATGTCCACCACTCATTTTCATACTACATATTTTAATCCTAGCCATTCACATAAGGATAAGCCCTAGA
Organism: Cunninghamia lanceolata; assembly: GCA_027924645.1. Classification (NCBI taxonomy): domain Eukaryota; kingdom Viridiplantae; phylum Streptophyta; class Pinopsida; order Cupressales; family Cupressaceae; genus Cunninghamia; species Cunninghamia lanceolata. The sequence continues at coordinate 4,153,788 of BSBN01000665.1, forward strand.
AGCCTCTATCCTTTCAATGATTCCTCTGACTCAATCCTATCCATCCATTTATCTTTAATCCTAGTCATTCACATAAGGATAACTACTAGCAGCCTCTATCCTTGCCCTAATTCCTCTCACTCAATCCTATCCATCCATTTATATTTAATCTCAACTATTCACATATGGATATGGCCTAGAAGCCTCCATTTTCCCACTAGTGTTGTCTCATTCAATCCTAGCCATCCATCTCTATCAAATATTATCCATCTATCATATCATCCAAAAATCTATAAATCAATCCTCAATCAAGCCATAAAAATCAAGAGCTTTTAAGGTAATGTTATGCTATTAAAGTGAGCAACCAACAAGCAAGCTTATCATCAAGCAATCATTGAAGCACAACCAACATTTACATGGTGCAACAAGAGTTAGTTTGGTAATATTTTCTTATGTTATGATTTGGCTTTGCTAACCCTTCACCCAACCTGAGGTGATTTTGAGCATGAAATAGTAGTTTTCATCTTATGAATTGTTTCTAATTTTTGTTTCATATTTTAGCACAAAATTTGTATGTGTGTGTGTATATATATATATATATATATATATATATATATATATATATATATATATATATATATATATATATATATATATATATATATATATATATATATATATATATATATATATATATATATATATATATATATATATATATATATATATATATATATATATATATATATATATATATATATATATATATATATATATATATATATATATATATATATATATATATATATATATATATATATATATATATGCATCTTTACATATATACATATACACATATATACATACATGAGACTACATAAGAGTTTGATTTATAGACACTTTGAGGTTCAATTATTTGGTATCCTTGTTTCTCTACTAAATTTGTTTATACACATTATTTGGAAACCAAATTATTTTCTATCCTAACCTATTCACTTGGATTGTTATGAGTTTAATGATATCTTTGAAAATTGTAGAGTAAACTCCATCTAAAAAATATATCTAAGCTAATAAATTCAATAAGAGTAACAACATTTCAATTACCCTGGATAAAAGAGATGAGTTTAGATAGGAACAAAAAATATTTTTAAATTGACAAAGATAGAAAGATACTCTTAGCTCTCTATGTGAAGGGGAATATTTTGTTGAAATGAGAAAAGGAAAAAATAGAACCATAGACCATGTTTGCTAATTAATACTCTTAACCTAAGTCAATCCTTCTCCACATAGCATTGGAACAAAAGACATTGAAGAATTGGTGTGTGGCTCTCATCCACAAGGGAGAGCTAAGTGGTTTAGGGCTCTATTCCTTTGTTATAAAAGGAGGATTGATCACTAATGAATTGATATGAAGGTATGTAATAAAAAACCCTAATTGATAGATCTGACAAAAATATACAAATGACTGTTACAAAGATGAAACATGGAAGCAAAACAAAGAAAAAAAGGTTTAGATAGAACCTATGATAGAAAGTAGGAGCAGATCTGAGAGGACCTGGGAGCTAGGGTGCCCTTGTCCTATGGTTTTTGGGCTGATTTTCTTCTGACAAATGATCTATGTACCCATTCTCTGATTCCTTTCATTGCTCTATGAGAAACTTCTAGATGTGATTTGCACATACACAAAGAGAGGAAAAATGGTTTTGGCTATATAGGAGTTTGCCTTAGTCAAACCCTTGTTTTAGTATTCCTACCTAATAGATAGCCAGATTAGAGAAGATCAAATAGTGTGTGATCCTAACCTTATGTGCATATAAGATTGTAAATGATTAGAAAACCAAAGGATTGATCAAAAAACACTAACCCTATATGACTCAAGCATATACAATGATCAACTCAAGAGAAGTGTCTCACTCAAGGAAACACTAACCTTCAACTCAAGGAAGGTGGATAAATCTAAAATCTATAGAATAAGAAGATGTTGTAACCATATCCAATCGCAATGATGTAGGTACTCAAGACAAACTCAAGTTGGTGGTTCTAAACCTTCATGCAAGAAGGAACAAGATAGATTCAAGATCTTGCCTCCAAATCCACCATAATCCTTATCAACAGTGTGTAGATCAATATTCCAACAACAAATAAACCTGCAATAATTTATAAGTCTGCAATAATATTGAGATAGAAAATAGTTCTCTAGATTCTTTAAAGTGTTTTCAACATCTTGTTTAAATATGAATCTCAAGGAGGGAAAATATTCAAATATTATAGGCCAACAGAGCGCAATATAAAAATGTCAAGATCGACATCACACCACACAAGACAAAGCTGACACCATCAGGGGATTTAAAATTCTACAAGATATGGGAGGACACTAGCATCTGGGCATTAGGTTCCTAGATAAATCACTCTGATAATTCAATATCACCAGGATCTTAACACTGCCCTATGTTCTAGCATTTGATCAATGGTAATAGTTTAGTAAAGTTTAGGAAGATTTAGGAAGGTTTAAGAATGTTTAGGAAAGTGCAGCACTTCTCTCAAGTTAGGGGTAAGGCCAAGGCTAGAAAGTGGTAAAAAAAGTGGACTAATTAAACAAACACCAACGTAGATGCAAAATGTGAAATTGTGCTTGCACTGATAGAGAGCACAATTTATGATGGTACATTTAGCCCCTAATTTAGCGCTTGTATGACATTGTGTTCATAAGAAAGCTAAAGTATAGGAAAGTAAATAAGCATGTAAAGGATATCAAAAAGAATACTATAGAGGATGTAGAATGCTATCAATTGAGAGAATGGAGCCCCTGATCATGAACCTACAAAGCCATAATGTTAGGGATTGCATCAGGCAAAACATTTTGTAAGGGAAAGCAAAAACCATCCTGTAGACAAAAAGATGTATTAGTCTGGAAAAACATCTAAGAGGAATGAGAGTGTAATCTAGAGTGAGACTCATGGGTAGATATATTCCCCTTATTTTTGCTTTCTTATATGGAGGTAGAAACTGGGTGATGCTATCTCTACTACAAGTTTTTAGGGATTTTAATGAATATTCCTTAATTAGGGTCATTTGATAAAATAACACTGAGATGAAAGGAATATAATGAGAAAGAGGGTAGAACTAGGATTCCAGTGCAACAAACAGTATGAAAAATTGAAGTTTTCTAGCCCAATTTGTGAAGGTTTGAATGAAGAATATTTTAATAGAATGGTAGGATGTTTTGGTGTTTTTCTCTAAATAGTACGTAGGTTTCCATGACTTACCATCTCATTTATCTTTTATATTTTTAAAATTTTTGGAGCATCTCGAGTGATCACGAGAGTGATGATGCCACGCAGACTGCATTATCAATCTCCTAGGTTGGATGAGCTAAGGGATTACATAGCACAGGGTGTATAGACATGCTAGGTGAGACCAAGCTTTTGATTCATGCTTATGATTTTTTTTATTTCTATGTTCATTTGAAGGATTATGTGCCAAACTAGGCCCTGAGGGATGCTAGTTTCCACCTAGAGCACCAGATTCCTACTAGGGTGCTAGTGTCTAGTCAATATGCTAGTGCGTTGTGAAATGTTGCTAGAATTTTGAAGTTTAAACTTTATATGAAACTTACTTTGTGTGAGAATGATAGAATATGGATTGGTGTTTATTCATAGGTACCCCTAGCTATGTATGAGTATTCAAGAAGTCACTTATACACATTACTATGTGTTCGTGCCAAGACACTTTTAGGCATAGAGGTTGGTCACCTTAGAGATATTGGATTATGGTGGGTGTCCACGATACCCATTGTTATATATTACGATATGATGTTGATGGCACTCATGGAGCTATGGGATGCATACACCTCTACCTTCCATCTTCTGATGAAAGAGATGACAACCATACTAGAGGATGTGTACTAAATCCTACGGTTACTTGTGAGAGGCAAGACCATGAGTATTGATAATTATCAATTGGAGGAGAACATTCAAGCAATCTATATGTATTGTCTCAACCACATTATGCCCTCGAGCACCATAGGGTGGATTCATATATCTTGGTTAGAGTAGAGTGTTGTAGTCACACCAGTTTTAAATTGCATCATCATCACTACCATCACACTCGTGGTTACACAAGATGGACATGGCACTCACCTTCAAGCAGGTCCTATACATACTATCAGAGTGATGGAGGAGTATCTAGGAGAGTATACTCCTAGGAATGGAGTATGTTAGCTCACTTATACCGTGATTTAGGCAATATGTGCATCATGAGACACATAGCTCGATGACTTGTACACTTCTCCAAGTGTGGGCCTTCAAGCATATCACATGCATGAGGTTAGTGGGGTTCCTAATAGGACTTATCTAGACATGTCCACGAGCACACACCTATGCAATAAGTAGAGAGTGGAGGTGTGGTGATATATTGTATTAGAGAGTGAGTGTTGATAGATTAGAGCGTGATGATATCATGTTGAGACCGTATAGAGCTTGTAGAGCATGGATGCATGAGATTTGATAGCTGGCGAGGATGTAACATGATCAACTTCTAGCTAGTCACTTTCATTACATCTTCATGCCTTTATACTATGATTGAGTGATTAGGAAGTTTAGACATGTGTAAAGAGTTCCTGCCGCTCAACTAACATATGTACGCTTGACTCATCATGCAATGAGGGCTAGAGATGAGGCTTGACCCACTAGTATTGATGTTGCATTGAGTGATCTAGATGATGAGGGACAGGATGGAGTGCCCATGTCTGACATCTATGATGTGGGTGTGAGCCTAACATACACAACTTGGTGGAGCACTTTTTTTCATGCTCCTATATATCTATTAGACTTTTTATCCTACTGAAAGGGATGAGTTAGGAAAGGAGGAGAGGAATAGAGAGAGATGATGATTGTGGTGATATTGATGAGGAAGAGGAGGATCATCTAGTCTTAATAGTAGGAGGGAGATGGTGCCAAGGAGAGGAGGATAATGATGGTGCTAAGAGGAGAGCTAGGGCTTGACCTCATGCATCATGGTCACTACCTACTACATGTGGAGTGTGGAGTTGACATGAGCATATGGAGTCAAGTAGCGCTACTTCTATGGTACCTCCAACAATTCTAGTGACTAAAGACTTAGTAGCCATTGGCCTTTTAGTCGACTATGACTAGAAAGTCAACGATCTAGATGAGAGAGTTACATGATGTTATGGTTTGAGATTAAGTAGAATAGTATATGTTGATATTGAATTATTTTGATATACATAATGAGATTTTTGATAAAAAATTGTTTCTATCTTGCAGTCGGTACATGAGCATGGCCTGACTGAGTGCATCGAGTCACAACAGAGGTGCCACCTACCGTGCATACTTAGCAACTAGTATGGGTTAGTTATAGGCCACAACAAACTACAAGAAGACATGTAGATGTATTTGAACCTGTTGCACGACTAAGAGTGGCTTACAAGAAGGCCATTCAGAGAGCATCAAGTGTTGATGTGCATGAGAGACCTTTGAGATAGAGTGAGACCAGGCGATCCAAAGGGCGTCAAGTATTGAGGTGGCACGAGATACCTTTGAAATACAACTAGGTTAGACTATAGTGGAGGTTCATTCATCTAGGGTAGGACCAACACTAGTGATGGACCATCTGCTTGTGTGAGATCTATGCACTGAGAGAGATCGATTGCAATAGTTGTATTCAGATGCTCAGGTGGAGATAGTGAAGCTCAGAGGGCATGTCTAGGGCCTGCAAACATAGAGTACATTTAGGAGTCACTCATAGTCTATAGAATCACACGAACATCCATCTATCACACAACCACATCTATGTGTCAAGGACTCAAGTACCCACGGTCCTATAGATTGATGAAACTTGTTGTATGCATATGTATATGTATATGTATATATATGTATATATATATATCTGTGTGTATGTATATGTATATATATATGTATGTATATGTATATATATGTATATGTATATATATATGTATACATATGTATACACATATATATATGTATAGATATATGTATATGTATATGTGTATATATACATGTATATGTATATGTGTATATATGTATATATACACATATACATATACATGTATACACACACACACACATATATGTATATGTATATGTATATCTATATATGTATATGTAGATATATGTATATATATACATATATATACATATATACATATACATATATGTATACATATATACATATACATATATGTATATGTATATATACATATACATATACATATACATATATGTGTGTGTGTGTGTGTAGATATGTATACATAATTGTAGCAAATTATTAAACCATTATCATCATCATATAGATGCAATAACATAAACTAAAATGCAAATATCATCATCATCATCATCATATGTATATGTGTGTGTGTGTGTTTGTTTATATATATACATATGATGATGATATTTGCATTTTGGTTTATGTTATTGTATCTATATGATGATGATAATGGTTTAATAATTTGCTACAATTATGTAATTAACATAGTGGATGAATTATCTAAATGTATGCTAACAAGCAATTTTCAAGATATATCAAATAGATAAGAAAAATGAGCTATCTAACATGATGTGCTTTAAATAAATGCTAGCGTAACATTGAGAAATGAAATGATGTAATATAAATTTCTTAAAAGATGATTAAGCATAGTATCTATGTAAGTGAATAGTGTTGATGGGTTCTTTGAGAGGTGTACTATTCATTATCAATAGTTTGCATGCATTTGATCCATAGACTTCAATGATGACATAAGTTCCCAATCAATTAAGGTGTAACTTCCTTTTTTCACCTTAAGGAGCATTTATATTGCATTGATTTTTGTTAAGCACCAAATCACTAACCTCGAATGAGCGATGGATGACATGTTCATTGTGGCAATGTTAGATAGACTTTTGATAAGCTTGGAGATGTTCGAGAGTAAACAAAAAGGGTAAAACCAACTTGATATAACAATGAGGGCAACTAGGAAGGATTCAAAGATGCAAATTTCTCAAACATAGTCACCAACCACCGCAATCAAACTCACATAAAAGCCACCATGGTTTTGTACCTCAGAGTTCAAGAAACACAATTGATCAAAATGCAAATGATGAAAAAATAAACATAAAATTGAACTAAAAGGCTTCCCACATGTGTGTGGGAGAACTACATTTAATACAGCTCTGAGGGTAGTTAGGGTTGGGTCATATCCTACATCGTTGGAGTCTACCTTTTAGTCATGTCAAAAGGCTAATCTCTAAAATTTTCACAAGGGTGACATTCTATCCCACACTATAATCCTTAGAGTCAAGATGTCGGGGATGTTTCTACAATTAAATGAACAACCTCGTCAAGTTGGGAGGTGCTCGTAGTGGAAGATCAAGCTTTAGGGGATGATTCTACTGTCACGCCAGAACAACAAATCCTAACAGTCTAACAAAGCTCAGTCACATCTAAAGGAAAGAACAAGTAAAAAAATTCAAGTCAAAAGGGGCCCCCTTCTTTGGCTTGGCAATAGAATGGGGTGTGTTGGGAAAGGTCACAATAGATAGGCCAATGGTTTCTTAAATATGATTATAGCATCTCATCCCTACCTAGGGTGGTCTCAGATGACTCACTAATTGTCATCCATGATAACTTAAGGGGTACCAAGAGATCATTCCCTTTTAGATTCAAAATATTGTGGATGTTACATGTGGATATCAAGGCTAATATTAAGGAGTGGTGGAACATACAAGTGTAGGGATCCACCATGTATAGAGTTATGTACAAGCTAATAAACATCAAGATGTAGATTAAAAATGGAATAAATATTCTTTTGGGAATATTTTTAAATAGAAAGAGGAAGCTACTCAAAAGTTGTTTGAACTACAATAACATATTTAATCCTTGGGAATCATTTGCAAGGAAGCTTATGAAGAAGAATGTCTTTTGGTAGATATTCACTCCCTTATTAAAAAGGCCGAGATGTACTAGAGGTAAAGATCAAGATTGGTTTGGTTAAAGCAAGGAGATGACAACATAAAGTTTTCCATATGATTGCCCTAATGTACAAAACAACTAACAAAATCAAATAAATTAGGTAAGAAAGGGATCTTTTTTCTGAGGATGCCATAAGGGATAAAGTTGTTCAATATTTCATGAATATCCTTATGAAAGATAGTGCTCCCTCCTTTTTGGAAGGAGAGATTCTTGAGGTTATCCTTAGGCTAACTGAGAAGAAAGATGATGCTACTATGTTATCCCCAATCGTCATGGATGATATTAGAGGGATGGTTTTTTTATTTTAAGGGTTATAACGTGCTTGGTTTGGATACGTTTCCCCATTTTTATTTCCAATCATTTTGGGATATTCTAGTTAAGAAGGTTGTTCATGACTTCCTCACCTAGGGGAAACTCCTTAGGGAGCTTAATACTACATTTCTAGTGTTGAGTCTTAAGAAGAAGGGGTCTATAGAGTTTAATCATTTTAGGTCCATCAACTTATGTAATTCATTCTATAAAATATTTTTAGAAACTCTATCCCTTAGGGTCCAAACTATTCTACATTCTATCATCTCACCTCAATAAAGTGGAATTGTGAAAAACTAACAAATCTTGGATTCCATAGTGATGGTGCACATAGTCTTACATTCCATGGATAAGAGTTGGAATGAAGCCATTATCCTTATGCTAGACCTTATGAAGACCTATGATAGGGTCTCTTGGAGGATTTTAGGTAGGCTTTTCAAAAGATTTGGTTTTGGAAGGGATTTCATTAATATAATCACCAAATGCACTTCTATGCTCATATTCTTAGTGATTGTCAATGTCTCTATAGCTAGTTTCTCTGATGCCTCTAGATTCTTTTTAGGTTTCCTTGGTGTAATGCTTCTAAAGAAAGATGGTAGGGTGGAAAGGGCCATTGTTTTCTTTGGTGGGCAAAGTTTAATTGTTACGGCTTCACTCTAGAACCTATTGGTGTATTATATGTCCTTGCTGAAAATATTTTCTAAGTATGTGGAAAAGATTGAGTAGATCCAAAGGTATTTCCTATGGTCTAGTTCCAATGAGAACAAAATAATCCCTCTTGTTATGTGGGATCAAGACTTCCTTTCCAAGTTTGTTGAAGCAATAAGTATAAGTAAGTTGAAGCTTTTCAATAAGGTGCTCAATGCCAAACTTGCATGGAGGGATATATAGAAGAAAATGAATGGAATATGATCATTAAAAAAATATTCCAAGTAAGTACCCAAATCCATTCTGTGAAGTCATGAGCACCCCTCTAGATCTTACATATGGATAAATATTTATTCTTCGAAGGAGATTCTAATAAAGGAAGCTAAATGGAAGTTAGGTGCTAGAAACAATATCAGATTTTGGGATGATTGTGTTGGGAAGAGACACTATATGGATTCATGGTTGTTGTTATTGATGGCAACAAAGGTCATCCCACATATCCACAAGTCATGGTGTGCCTCTACCGGAAGTCAGGATGAAGAACTGTTGTGGTCCGGTGAACAAGAACAGAGCATGTGGCAAGGTCCGACAGATTGGTCCGGACCTCTCAGAGGAAGTGTCTTGGTACAGTGCGGATTTGGGGAAGTCAAGAGGACTACCTTGAGTAGTATATTCCAAGGATTTAGCCTCCGGTGATGGACAAAGAAAAATATATGAATAGCTGAGTACCGGATTCCTGAAAGACAATGAGAACAGAAGGAAGAACTGACTGACAGAGCATCAGAATTTTTTCCAGATATGTTACTGTTGATGGTAAAGGTTGTGAAGGCATGAATCATGTTTGGCCAACATGATTAATGATATCTACAAGTATATGCTTGATCTGCATTGCTTGGTGAGCAAGGATTCAGCCGACAGAACAGAGCAAGTAAGAAAACAAACTGTTCCGGATGCCGACTAGAAAGGTGATGAAATTACTTGTGCGGATATATATAGAGGATGGATTTAGTTGTGAAAAGTGTGATTGTGTGATAGTGGATGCGAATAAGTACAGATGAGAGCAGAAGTAGTAAGAAAGATCTGGTATGTGAAAAGATAGCAGAATAAAGAACAGAGGAAAGATGAAGTGCAGCAGGTCAGTGTACTGAGCCTAACCGGAACTGAACCCTAGCATATGTAGGTACTTCCAATCAGTTCAAGTATTGTATAACATTCTTTGTAGACAGTGCGTCTCCTTGTAGGCAGTGGGCCTCTTTGTGAGCAGTGTGCTCGGGCAGTGAGCCCTAATTGGCAAGTGCCATTTTGTAACTCCTTATTCTTCTAACAAAGAATAATCTTTGGGTTAATCACCCCGTGGTTTTCTCCCTTAACCGGGTTTCCACGTCAAAAATACTGTGTCATGTGTTTCTCATTTCATGATAATGTTTGTTTGTTTAATTCAATGCTGCTTTGACTAATAAGAAAGTTCAAAAAAAGAAACAATTAGGATAACTGATTCCCCCCCCTCTCAGTTATCAACAATTGGTATCAGAGCAAGGTTCCTCCTAATAGAGCCTAACAGCTTGAGGAAGATCTGGGAATTCAAGTGGATGCATATGGTTTAAGGGAGCAACTCAAGACTGCCCTTGAGGATCTTGAACAGTCAAATTCTAAAGTCAATGAATTAAAGGAAAGACTTAAACAGGCTGATGAATTCATGAGAGAACTAAAAGACAAATTAAGTCTCTCTATGAAAAAGAGAAAGGAGCTGCTCCAACAATTGGCAAGCCAAACTGAAGAAAGCAATACTAATGAAGAATTGACTGAGAAAACCAAGTTATGTGAAAAGTTATCAAAAGAAGTCATCATGTTAAGACATGAAATGGAATCAGGAACTATAAAGTTTACTCAAGAGATTGAAGAAAAAAGAAAAGCTGAAGTCAATCTAAGACAATCTCTTAAAGAGAAATCAGAAGAATGCCACCAGATAGACAGGATTATCAGACATCTTGAATCTGATCTTGAAGATGCCAAAGATAATGAAGAAAAACTTGAGAATCAAATTGTCTCTCTCAAAAGAGATCTTCAAACAGCAAATGAATATAAAGATAAATTCAAGATAAGTTCTGCCCAACTTGAAGTACTTCTTGCAAGTCAAAAGAAGATAGATGACAAGTACGGTTTGGGATATGAGAAAGGAGAAAGCTCCGGATCCAGTCAAAAGAATTTTGGATCAGAAAATCCAAGGAATAGGCCTGAAAGACCTCCGGTAAGACAACCCAATGCTCAAAGATATCCATCTTTCAATGGATACTGCCACAGCTGCAATCACTTTGGTCACAAAGCTAATCAGTGCAGAAAAAGAATGAATCAAACTAATCCATCCTTCTCCGAACAGTACTTTAACTGCAAAAGGTATGGACACAAGTCTCATGAATGCAGAAATATGCAAGTAAACAAATCATTCAAAGGTAGATGCTTTACATGCAATAGAGTAGGTCATATGGCTAATCAATGCAGATCAAGAGGTTATCAGTCAAATATGCAAAGAAATGTTATTTGCCAAATCTGTAATAGGTCCGGTCATAATGCTAAAGTCTACAGAAGCAAGAATCAGGACAAAAGAGGTCCGGTGTATAATCAGAATCAAGACAAGGGTAAACAAAAGATGAATGCGGATGAAGTTAGGAATCAGATGAGCAAGATTTGGGTAAAGAAAAGTTCAGAGAATATAGAAACTGGATCCACACCAGATTCTGGTGCTGATATTCCTTCCGAAAATTAAAAAGTGAGCTCTGGCTTAGGGGGAGACTCAAAGAAAATCTTGTTCCCCCAGCCAATCAAGTGATGCTGGATATGACACAAGATGTGGAGTAAAGGGTTTGAAGATATAAGTCCTGAGATGATCAGACAAGATTTCAGAGGTCCGCATGAAGATGTAAAGAAGTTGTGATCGATCAAGTAAGACCTGTTCCGGGAGATGCTCCGGAATGACAGAGGACTACAAAAGGGTCCGGAGAGATCTGGAAGTACATTATTTTACTCTGCGGACTGGACAGAACGTTTGGGATGTTCTTGTAATATGTCACCTTGATTTATTCATGATTGAAAGATCCGTATGATGTTCATAGATCAGGACTGATCCGGGATACTCCAAGCTATCCGGATAAGGCAAACCGGAATAATATAGGTGGAGCATTTATTGCAAACAGATATTAGGGTTTGCGAAACGATATAAGGGATTTCTCAACCATCACTTGATCATTCCACATCCAAGAAGAAGCGAAAAGCGGAGCTCTGCAACAAAATTCATCAAGTTCACCGAGGATCTCCTGCCGAAGTCATTACATACAGAAATCAATCCAGCCACTCCGTGTAACCGAAGACGCAAAAGGTATTTTTCACCTCCGATATCTTGCTACAAATCTTTTGAAGAAATGGCTACTCCAAATATAGTAAAAATCTCAGACAGGCCCCGACCTGAATTTAAGAAACATCCATACAAGTCATTGGAGGTAGATCCACTAGGAGCCTTCTCTAGTGTTCCACATGGTGTATTACATACGGAAGACATTAGGGTTTACATCCATGCAAATTTTGAAGACTTTGGAGAATCAAAACTGATGGATATCTATCACAAACAATTGATAGATGACTCCTTCGAGATCAAACCTCAGTACAAAGCCATCTGGGACAAACACTTTGCACAGTGCATTCATTTCCCTTGTTTTGAAGAAGATGAATGGGTCCGGTATGTACTAAGTAGAGTACATGACAACTTCCTATGGTTGAACAAGCCCTTCAAGATCACCAAAGATGCAATTAGGGCTGTAACCGGTCTGCACTCATCCGGTGGATTACTTGTTCTCAAGTCTGTCAAAAATCAGACAGTTAGTGATGCAACCTGATCCAAGTTTGACAAGAGAGCTATGACAGTTGATGACATCACTGAACCGGATGTCAAATTTGCATCTATGATAATTGGTTACAAAATCTATCACTCCAATAGGGAAAATTCAGTACCGGGAACTGTAATCTACACAGCTTATCAAATGTTAAAGGAGAATGCAGACTATGACTTGTGTGAGCTTCTTGTAAACCAACTTTTTGAAAATCTACAGAAGATTAAGAAGGACAAGAAAAACTCCTTCAAGTATGGCAATCTGATCCTTTGTCTCTTCTTTTACTACATGAATGAGCTTCCCGGATCCAGTGGATGGATATGGCAGAATGACAGACCGGTTGCCATCCAAATCAGAGACTATTTGCACGGACTTGGGGATGCTAAAGCAAGAAATACAACTCTATGGGGATATTTCAAGAACTTCCAAAGCATGATGCATGTAAGAGAAAGAATACCTCAATCCCTTGTTGAAAAGTACAAAGACACAGTATGCTTCATGGTAGAAACAGATCAGTGTCTAATGGAGGCAGTAGAACCAAGAACTGTATGGATCATGCCCATGGGGTATGAAGTGGATGAACAAATAGTGGAGCTGCATGTTCAACACATGCTAAGTCAGCCCAAAGATCCAAAGGCAAAAAGGTTTGGAACCTTTGAGGAGCTGAGTGTAAAGATACATGTAGAACTCAGGGAACCTGAGATAAAGAGGAAGGTGAGAAAAGAAGTAGAGCATATTGCTCAAGGCCTAGGCATCTCAAAAGAGGCACTTGATGCCAGCCGGGAAAAGAGAAGAAAATCTGAGGAAGAAAAGAAAGAGGCAGAAAAGAAAAGCAAGAAAAGTGCTCCGGTGGAATCCTCAACCCAGACCAAATCATCTAAAGGATCCACACCTATCAAAACCAAAAGCTCAAAACTGGAAGTCTAGGGATCTGGTAAGAGATCCAAGACAAAAGCCTCAAGAGCTTATCAGGATGAAGAAGAAACTGAGTCAGATGAGGGAGTGAAAGAAATAAAGAAATAGAAAAAGAAAGGATCCGGTAAACCCTCTTCTGGCTGAGACAAGGAAGAAATGACAGAAGAATTTTCTGAAAAGCCCACCCTATCTCTAGACAGTGTAGTCAAATCAGTCACTGTGGATGGGAACCTTCAACCGGTGGCTGAATTCTATGATGACTACAATGAGGCAGATCAAAAGATCCTGCAAGAAGCTATAATAAGGTACTTGAACATCTACAATAAAGCTTTTATTGAGATTATCTCTGAAATCCCAAAGAGCCTAGAGATGGAATTAGAGATAAGAAAGAACAATGCCATGGCAAAAGACCTTGAGATCAGGGAACAGATAGCTATTCAGCTATATCCCTCAATTGATCACAAAACCATGAACATGATATTCAAGGACTGCAAGGATGAATTCAGAAGCAAAGCAAGGATGAATCAGCTTATGCTTGGTGAGACCGACAAAGTAGCCAAGGACACTGAAGAGATCCTCCGGAATACATTCAAAAGGTTCAACATTCCTATTACAGAGGACTTAGGTGCAGAAACAGCTGCATCATCTGCTCCGGAAGAAGTGCCACTTGAACAGACTAACATCTCTTCTCCGGCTTCTCCTACAGTCTCCGGATCCCAAGAAGTAGAGAAATTACAAGAGGAAAAAGTAGCAGAAAAAGAAAAAGAGGTTGACAGCACCAAAGATACAAAGAAAGAGAAGAATCCAATAGAGAAAACCACAACTGTAAGTGGTAAGAATGTGGAAGGAGATAAGACTCCTAAGGACAAAACTGCAGAAGAAAAGAAACATCTGTCTCTGGCAAGAGACACTGCACAAACTGTTCAAAAGTTTCTAAGCCAAGAAACTTTAGAGATTGATGAACCGGAGCTTCTAAAAGGCCCATTCGACTTTGACTCTCTCTCTCCGGTACAGACAATGAAGATAGCTTCATTTGCAAATGCCAAGGCAAATGAAAAACTCCTAAAGTCTCATATGGAAGACTGTGAGTTGATAGAGGCTGCTTCTGGAGTGCTTGTAAAGATTATGCCATCAATCCAGATAGATCTGACAGCCTCCTCTTCTGGTAATCTCAAAACCTTAGTCAGCAGTGTTGATACACATTTTGATTCTCTAGAAAAATCAGCTGAAGAAAAGGTCCGGAAGGAATTTTTGGATAAAAGATTTTCAGAAGTATTAGGATTAATCTCTAACGATAGGAGAAATATGAGTATTGGAATAAAGAGCTTAGAAAATGCTCTTAAGGATGGCGGTGATATCTACAAATTTTGTATCTCCTGGTCAAAGGCAACAGTAGAAATAGATAAGAAAATAAAAGCGGAACAGGACAAACTACAAAGTTTGTCTCAAAGTTTTGATCCTCTCTCTTCCATAGTAAATCAAGAATGTCAAACTATTGTAATCACAAATGCAATAAAGAACTTTGAGAAGGAAAGGAAGAATATCACTAACCAGATGGGAGAACATAGAAGGATTATAATCCCTAAGTTAGAAACTATGCATGAGGCCATCAGTGATGCTCAAACTACCGCCCAAACAAATGATCCGACAGATCTCAAGAGGGCAGAAGCTTTTGCATTTTTGTTGAGTGGTCACATTTCAATTTTGGATAGAATGAAGCAAAGTTGGGCTACAGAACTGATCCAACTGAAGACATCTTTTGCAGACATTCTTCAGTTTATGTGAGTATGTAAATATGCGGCTATGTATAGAAAATTTTTGAAAATTTTGGTGTGCGGACCCTACCCTTTGCCATTGATGTCAAAGGGGGAGTGAGGAGTAGTGAAAAATGAGGAATCCAACTAAGGGGGAGTTCCATAAATTGTATATAAAGATAGAGCATCAGCAAAGGGGGAGCATAGTGTAAACACTTAGTCATTTTTCACTAAGTATTGCCATCAATGCCAAAGGGGGAGATTGTTGGCAAGAGACACTATATGGATTCATGGTTGTTGTCATTGATGGCAACAAAGGTCATCCCACATATCTGCAAGTCATGGTGTGCCTCTACCGGAAGTCAGGATGAAGAACTGTTGTGGTCTGGTGAACAAGAACAGAGCATGTGGCAAGGTCCGACAGATTGGTCCGGACCTCTCAGAGGAAGTGTCTTGGTGCAGTGCGGATTTGGGGAAGTCAAGAGGACTACCTTGAGTAGTATATTCCAAGGATTTAGCCTTCGGTGATGGACAAAGAAAAAGATATGAATAGCTGAGTACCGGATTCCTGAAAGACAATGAGAACAGAAGGAAGAACTGACTGACAGAGCATCAAAATTTTTTCCGGATATGTTACTGTTGATGGTAAAGGTTGTGAAGGCATGAATCATGTTTGGCCAACATGATTAATGATATCTACAAGTATATGCTTGATCCGCATTGCTTGGTGAGCAAGGATTCAGCCGACAGAACAGAGCAAGTAAGAAACCAGACTGTTCCGGATGCCGACTAGAAAGGTGATGAAATTACTTGTGCGGATATATATAGAGGATGGATTTAGTTGTGAAAAGTGTGATTGTGTGATAGTGGATGCAAATAAGTACAGATGAGAGCAGAAGTAGTAAGAAAGATTCGGTATGTGAAAAGATAGCAGAATAAAGAACAAAGGAAAGATGAAGTGCAGCAGATCAGTGTACTGAGCCTAACCGGAACTGAACCCTAGCATATGTAGGTGCTTCCAATTAGTTCAAGTATTGTATAACATTCTTTGTAGATAGTGTGTCTCCTTGTAGGCAGTGGGCCTCTTTGTGAGCAGTGTGCTCGGGCAGTGAGCCCTAATTGGCAAGTGCCATTTTGTAACTCCTTATTCTTCTAACAAAGAATAATCTTTGGGTTAATCACCCCGTGGTTTTCTCCCTTAACCAGGTTTCCACGTCAAAAATACTGTGTCATGTGTTTCTCATTTCATGATAATGTTTGTTTGTTTAATTCAATGTTGCTTTGACTAATAAGAAAGTTCAAAAAAAGAAACAATTAGGATAATTGATTCACCCCCCCCCTCTCAGTTATCAACAGATTGTTGGATCTTAGATACAACTTTGGGATTGAGGAATGAGTTGGAGACCCTTATGATATATTACAAATGAATAGTTGGGGAGTATGTTTCTGATTATATCATTGTGATCAATGGGATTAAGGGGTGGAGTAATCTGAGAGTTTTTCCCCTCTCCTAGGCTACATTGTTTTCTACCCCTCTCTTGATAGGTCTTCTTGGTTTCCATTTCCCATGTTAGATAGGTATGGGCTCTTTGGTGTTAGCTCCATCCCCTTTTGGTCTATTTTTAGCTTCATCTTTTTTTTCTCTTGTGGCCTCCTTCTCTTTTGCGACTATGTCCTCCTCTCTTTGGAACAAGGACTTTCTTCCTAGAATCAATTGATTCATCTAGGTTGCTACTTAGGAGAAAATACTCACTATTGATAACCTAGTCAGGCATGGCTTTTCCATTCCCAATTGGTGTATTTTATTCCTTTCTAATGCTAAATCAACCCCTCACATCTTCTAGGGTGTTGGTTGTAACATCTATGTTCTAAAACACATAGTAAAACTAGAATTTTACCATAGAGTAACTCAACAAGGTAAATAAAATGAGATAGAGAATAATTTTTTCTTTTATTCAACTAATATCAACTAACTACAATTACAAGATTCCTTTTACCAAAATACAATAACCATATTGTCTTTCTTATTTACAATGTTTACAAATGTGATTCTATTACATGTACAAATTTGGATTAAGTACTGCATCTGAATATCCAACATCTTTATGACAAGTTCTGGCATGTTTCCTACTTGGAGAGAGAGAACATCTTTCCAGTGATTTACCTCCAACCACAGACCAACGGTCTCCCACACATCTCCCACATAGGAAGTGGCCCTACCCTTCACAAGAAATATAGACCATAGGTGACTAGTGGTTATTTGCCTGTCTTGAGTACATAATGTTGTATTCTACTCAACTCTATCAACTATACAACTCTAGATACCCTCCTGCTAAGTATGATTTCTGATGCGATGAGCAATCCAAATATAGTGAACCGAGAATGCATGCAAAAAACAAATGCATTACTTTGGCCAAAGCTTATAATATCAATATCGTTCATATGAACCTAGTTAATGTGTTCACCCACCCCTACTTGACTTCGATAATGTCATATTCTTGTAGTTATTCACCTTTACTATGTTTACATAATTGGTTTAATCTAAAGAGGCATTGAATGCTTCGTTTATTCAATTGGATTACAAATGTAGATACAAAACACAGTTAAATACTATGTCGATATAGTTCTGCAATAGCATAATATAGTTCTGTAACAGCATAACCATTAGACAGTTAAAACTAAATGGAGATAGTTATAAAACAGAACCAACTGAACAACTAGACTAAACACCGAACAATGATTACGCTAACATTCCCCCCCTTATTACATTGTTCCTGCAATAGTATCAAAGTACCCCCCTTAATGCTAAAATTACTCAACAAAGCTGATTACATAATATGAATACATATTTTATAGAAGATCTTCTCCCAAAGAACAAATCCTAAACCAAGCAAGGCTCCATCATGCTATCTCGTCTACCCTCGGAAAGGCATCGCTTCGAGCTGTGTTCTTGAGCTCTTTAGTCCCAAGCTCTCAAATCATAGAGTCTTGAATTATTTGACAATGGCCCCTAAGAGATACGACAGATCTCTGCCATGTTTTCTAGTGACCGCAAAAGGGTATAATTCAAGATCATATACTCTTTGAAGCTCACTGGACAACAATCCATATTGAGCTCAACACCAAACCCCAAACTTGTCTCCAAAACAAAATCTTCACAAAACATACATTCTTCAAATTTGTCAGCTCTGTCAGCATCAACAAAGAAAAAACAAAATAACCAAAACCAAAAATGCTTCTCATGCAAAGCATCATCTCAAAGCGAGAAGCTAACTTGAGATGATGGTAAATCCTCCATCCTCCGATGCCGCCAGCCTCCAATATGACCTTGTTACACTTTATCCGTTCAATGTCATATTAATCTCTCCGATAACACAAGCATGTGAGTCTCTCAAATTTCTATCAGTGATAGCATGGATGGCATCGGAACCACAAACATAATGTGTGGCCATTTTCAAATGTTAAAAACTTTATCTTACCAAAAAAATGTAAAATTTAAATTTACCTCCAAATTAATCTTTTTAAATACTTCCCCTTATTTCTCCCAATTCCTCAAAAGTAAATATTTTAAATATTTTAAATGCCATTTCCTGAATACTTATGTCTCCCTTTTCTTATTAAATATCTTTTAAGACTTTTCTCTCCACTTTTCCATGCAGAAAAAGAATCTCTTTTAAAACATAAAAGAATATCACCTTTAAAACAAATCTCTTCCTTTTTAAAAACTCTTTTAACTTTCTCCAAAAGAATACGTAAAAACTTTTAAGTGGTTGTTTTTAACCTTCATAAAATATTTAGGAAGTTTATAAATATACCTTTCTCTTTTCATACGTATGCCACCTCTGAATGTATCATTTGAATGAACATCCTCTAAGATGCATTTGGTCTGTCACTGCCCCAACAAATTAATACAAACTCTATTCTTCACGACATCAATGTGAATAGCATTGGCATTTAAACTTAGTTCAATGTTGTTATCATGCACAGCAATTTTCTCCACAGACAACCTTCTTCTCCATGATCTCTTCAATGAATAACATAAGGCTTTTGAAAATGCTTATCAATAAATCAACACATGACTTCAAAATAAAATCTCTGATCACACCTTTCTTGACACTCAATCGTATCGTTCTTCACACGTTCATATTCAATGGTTTTAAATGACTCCCAAATTGCATAAAATATTGATCTCCTCCTTATCACGCTCGTCTCATGGCCA
This sequence comes from Cunninghamia lanceolata, assembly GCA_027924645.1. Lineage (NCBI taxonomy): Eukaryota > Viridiplantae > Streptophyta > Pinopsida > Cupressales > Cupressaceae > Cunninghamia > Cunninghamia lanceolata. Next base: position 4,173,479 of record BSBN01000665.1, read on the forward strand.
TAGCCTTGATCTTCTCCTTATCACGTTGGTCTCATGGCCAATCCCGAATCCAAATTGATTACAATGTCTTCTATTTCCAGTGCAGCAAAAACAAAATCCTTTGGCGTCAATGAATAATACTTTGCATCCTTCCCCACAGTCCTGACTTTCTATTCAATGTGGCCTCATTTTTAAATAACCTTCAAACATTGCAAAATCACTCTCCTTCCATGATGGTAACCACTTCCTTCAAACTTTGATGCACAAGATCCTCACTCAGGTCAAATCACTAACGCTCTGATACGATATGAAGAGGCATTGAATGCTTTGTTTATTCAATTGGATTACAAATGCAGATACAAAACACAGTTAAATACTATGTCGATATAGTTTTACAACAGCATAATATAGTTCTGTAACAGCATAACCATCAGACAGTTAAAACTGAATGAAGACAGTTATAAAACAGAACCAACTGAACAACCAGACTAAACATCAAACAATGTATTATGCTGACATAATCATCATGTCCTGATAATTGTCTACTTAGACTTAGATAACTCTAAATGACATAAACCTTCATTTGGTTCCTAATCGACTCTAGGGTTTTAAAAACACCCTTGAATAATACAATACTTCTACATTTATCATATCTCATTAAAGATTATAATAGACCTTTGGTTTAACACAACCATAAATAGGTTTACAATAAATCTCGCTAAGGTATTATCTTCTATTCAACAAGAATATGAATACCTATTCAATTAAACCCTACGTGATGCCATTGATCATCACTATGTAAATATACTCATATATGCTTTTACACAAAGTTATTTATATATAGACATAGTCTATTACTGCAAATTGGTTTACTATAGGATGAACTCATCATGATTCTAGTATAGACATGAGAAGATCTTTGACACTTTATCCTGTTCATCTAACTATCTTTAGTTTTTCTATCATTCCAAAAGGTTACCTCATAGCCACCATAGATCACAAAGAATCTAGGTTCTTTGAATAAGATATCGTTTAGACAATGCATGGAAATGAAAACAAGATTGGTTTCAAATAAAATTGACATCATTATATACTCTATTCCATATTACTCTTGGTTGGTGAGTTTATTAAATGAACACCTTTACACTAATCTCATTGAGAGTTTAATACATATTTTTCTTATGATAAAAATAGTCGACTTATTTCTGAAAGATTTCTCTTTTCAACTAAGTGACTAGTTTTCTAAACATTAGAAGACTATAATAGTTTCCATTAAAGAAAGTTCCTATATATATCCTGAACAATAGAAGGGTCTACCTATCAGTTAAAGATAAATGCAATATCAACTCACTATGATTATTCAAAACTGATTTCATTGCAAGATCTTGCATCAACCTTTTAAGGATAAATGACGCTTCTTGGTTATACTAAAACTCCCATACACCATCAAATCAAACAAACAAGTCACAATGATAGTATTCAAGTTGACATAGTCAGCTTATCATATTGCATAGTTTATACAAAATACTAATAGGATAACCAAACTCAATTAAACGATTGTCCATAACAAACATTCATTATGATTATCTTTGTCTTATTAAACATGACATGCAGGAATATCTACTTGACAACGTCAACTTACAGAGGTGTATGGGCTGGTGGTAAGCTTTTGTGTTCGTCCTAGATGACCATGTTCTTACTTAACCTTTACCAGCTTCCTGATTGCCCGCCATGAATTTCTTTCTACTCCTTAACTAGACCCTTCAAACAAAACATAAGCACTTCCCAGATATGCCATCAACTATCCAATCCATGCCTTTAAGATCTCAAAAGAGACTCATAATCAGTCATCCTGTCTATTCACTCCCATTCTAAGCAGTTGTAAAAACTCATTAAATTCCAATGGTAATGCTAAATAGTTCAACTCCAAACATAGCTATAAATGTGTAAACACTGACAAGTGTTTGTTGATGTGTTTTCCTTGCACATACAATGCAGAATAAAATACTGGTGTACTCTATCCTCTCTTGAACAAAGTCTCTCAAAGGCTAAACAATTTGATCCAATGACACAACTCTAAGGTTCCAGATGTCAGGTCTTGACTTGCAATGGATAGACTCAGTAGTTGATGTGATATGCTGAAAACTCACAAAGGGACTTATGCTGAATTGACTCCTTATTCCAATGAAATATGTTTTTCTCTTTGTGAAATGGAACTCACTCTAACCGACTACGAAAAGAAAATGCAAAAGGACAAGGGTTTAGGAAGTCTACTCTAAGGACAAAGAGATAATGAAACATGTCGAGATAGACAAACTCCCAATGAAACCAAACTCCGTTTCGCCATGAGAACCAAAAACTACGCGAAGTCGGTGGAATCTTCTAAGGAAACTCAAGGATTTTCATGTTGCAAATCTCCATCCAAACACCCATTGCTAGCGCAGTTTGAATGAGCATCCACAACTGAACTAAATCATGTGTGGTTCAGGCTAACTTTGCAAAATGACTTATCAACGACAAATCATTAAAGGTATGAACCAGAAGAATTCATCAAATATCTTTACATATATTCATTACATCAATGCACTTTTAGTCTATTTCTACTCTACTTGGAAACATCTTTCCATCATATTCGAACATTAGAAACCATGCTAACATTCCTTAGTCAAACAAAATCACCATGCGAACCAACAATGAGCTTGTATTGATTTAGGAAATGTATTTTTTACAACAATTTCATATGTCTTCAATGACTTCGAAAAGTCCCCTCTAATCTACCTCTACTCTAACAACATCTACTCCTACTGCTTGATTCCTGCTCTCTCCTCTTATAATCCTCCCCCTTTACAAATGAGAGAAATGAGCCTCTTTTATAGACCTCAAAATTACATGAATGGCCAGGATTGATTTGAGAATCAATGGCCCAGATTTTGACAAGGCAGTGAGTTACAAAAATTTACTATCTTCAGAACATTGAATGCAGATGGATGATGTGGCAGACTCTAATTGGATCAATGTTGTGCATGTGCCACCTCAACATCAAACAAACTGGTTTGATTTTCTTTGTGTTCATATTGCTCAGAATATTTTCCCAAAATTTGTCATCTTTTGTAGTAGTCTTCGAATCTGAATTTTCAGCCCTAGAACTTGGCTTCTTCGAACTTGGAAAACTTGGGAAAATTTGGAATTTCTTGTGGTTGTCGATCATGCAACTGTGCTTTTGAATGAACTTGCTCATTTCTCTTGTTCATAACTTTCTGTCTTCTTGTGTAGGAAGTCTTCATTCTGATTCTTGCAAGAAGTAGGATATGTATTTGTTCATGACTCTTTAAAGTGGACCTCATGATGGATGTCCCTCTTTGTCTGGCACGTGAAATGGATGACTTCTGCAAGCGTAGAACTAGACCTTCTCTCTTCAGGTGATGTCCTTGATGTATGACTTTCTGCATGTGCTGCAGTAAAATATTTGGAATTGGAATATCTAGAATGGGTTTTCCTCCATGTATGCCTTTGATGGTATCTTCTCCTTGGAATGATCTCCTATTTCCTGTAAGTCAATGCCAAGATCTGCTCTTAGAACATGCTTTTGGATTTGCCTTTTGCATATGATCTTTTGTTTGCATTCCCTTTCTAAGTCAATTCTCTTTATGATTGCCTGCCTCTGTCTTTTGCACTCATTGCTCACCTGCATGAATTTCAGACATTAGTTCACTAGAATAACGCATAAAAGACAAGCCCATAAGGCAAATCTCACCGCACTATGCATGGGGGATAAATCAAATATGATATTTAGAAACACTCCGCCTTGTTTTGCTCGAAGGAATGCAAAACTAAAATAAACAAAAGCTCTTCAAATACCCGCATCATCAATTTTATAGCCATTTCCATTGATATTCAAACAACTTTATTCTCTACCTTGGGGAATTTACTCAATTTTCCCAATCCCAAACTCATGCCTGGAATTGTTGGTAAGGAAAACTGATTTCGAAGCACAAAACACACCTATGGCTGCCTACGCTCTTAGCCAAAATTCACTATGCGCTAAGATGGACATTTGAATTCTAATACACAAAGTTGAACATGAAATTTACCATTACAGTGTGTTGCTGGGTAATGTCTAAATGGCTCTGCATGAGCTCGTAGTCCCAAATCCTTGTTTTGGATATCTTATTCCTCTGCAAACATTGCAAGTCAAGGTTTGTCGAACAGTTCCATACTTGGGAGACACTGCCATATACTCAAGTAATACTATTTATAATTAGCAGAGGCATTATTGCTCTCCACTAAAAATAGCCTCCCCACTCAGCATCGTGAGTTCAAACCTATAGGGAGTCATCAACGTACCCAAGTGATGCTCCTAAATGGCATATGGTCAGGAATTAACAAAGAGTTCATGCCTTAATTGCTCCTTAATGAGGAAGGCTATTTTTAGACAGCGTGAATCTTCTTACCTCATCTGTCTTATTTGAAATCATAACCGCTGAGAGAGAGATGAGGGGTAGTCATGTTCTTTGGTGGCATTTCTATGTTGTCTTTCTATGTGGGATGAGCGTAATCTTCATTCAATCGTTCTTTCTATTTACTCACAATGTGGGGTACAATTTTTTGATGATCGTTCAGTATGTTGGGCACACTTTCCTTGTTTCAATTCATAACTTCCTTGGATGGAGATTTCATGTCTTTTTGCACTGTGCTAGGCACATTTCCTACAAACTTATTCTATCCTTCTATCTCAAGCACACTTCTTACAAGCCTATTCATGATTCGGGTGGAATTTCTGTGTTCTCATTTAGGGTGTTGGGCGCATATTCTTTGTTTTCCTTGCAAATGGCTTATAGATATGTGCTTAGAGCGGACCCTTTAAACTGTTGTAAATAAGTTTGGGGAATACAAGTTCGGCAAGGGAACCGCAAAAGTCCGCCTGAAGTAGACATTTTAAATCACTATGCATAAGGCTATTATTTTCCAAACACCCTCGGAAGTCCGCTTGAGCGGACATTTCAGTGCCTTATGAATAAAGTTAAATTTCCAAAGCCTCATTGATTATCCGTCAAAACTTAATGAGTGGAACTTTATTAACTCACCTTATACTTGCCAATATGCACTTAAATGCAGATGTGCCTTAGCAGGTTTCCAGCGGAGATTTTATGACATTTTGCATAATGTTTAAAACTTGCGAATGCAAGCATCTCCTCAAGGTGATCCTGAAGCGGATCTTCTTGGGTCCCATGCATAATGTTTAAAACATATACTTAGCAAACTCCTTACATATGTGCACTCATTGTCCTTACATATTTTAATGAACAAAACTTTGGTGCTCAATGCAAACTAAAGATCGATACTTACACAATGACCACCCACATGTTACTAGGAGAAAATTTAGACCTTCGCGCATACGTTGAGAAATGTATAATTCTACTGCTAAATGTTTGAATGGACCTCTCAATGCTTTACGCATAATATCAAATGCTTAGGCGAACTTATAGAATGCCCGTGCAAATCATGAAACTTGTTGCCTTTGCCAACCGACCACCAACCTCCGCCTTTGCAAACTTTTTAGACCATGGTGCATAACACTTGAAACTTGTTGTCTTTGCAAACCAACCACCAACCTCTGCCTTAGAGGACTTTTAGAACACGGTGCATGATGAGGTAGACACGTTTCGACAGACATCACACATTTTCCAGGCTTCCTTGAATATGCCCTCAAATAATGATGCTTGGAAAACACGGATTACACAGGGACTGCGAAAGTCTGCTTGAGGTGGGAGTTTTAGAGTGTTGTGTTCGATTAGAAATTCGATAACTTGAAAGGTGACTACCAATATGTGCTTAGGCAGACATGTTAAGCCTTGTTTACAGAGTGCAAGGTCATGTGAAAAGTGTCTTGGTAGAGAATTTCAAGTAACTATGTATAGTGAGAAGATTTCATTTGTGCAAACAAACCATTCATCATGCGCTTGGAGATTTGAGTTAAGCTTAGTGTGAATTGAAACTCTCAGGTGGACAATCTTTGAATTACTGCATGATGAATTGCAAATGGGTTGCAAAAGTCTGCCTTGGGGTCGTCATTTAGATGCCTCACGCATTATTTGCGGACTCTTCATTTGGACTGGATTTCTTGAATAGGAACATCACCAAAACAAAGCAAACTTGAGCCAAAAATTGAAAAAGAGTGGTTCCCCATTTGCAATGGGGCGATGTGTGATTAGGTCACAACATCTAGCGCCAATTCGAATAAATGTTCCTAAACATTTCGAACACAAAGACCCAATCCAGACGTTTCTACTTCATAATTAAACATTCCCAGAATAGTGATTAATATAAAATCTTAAGCGTTCCAAAGATAAACAAGAATCAAAACTTTAGAATTCCTGTGTTCACCCACACATTAGGCCAAATAAACATGTATACTTGATCAGAGAGTCAAAATCAAAAGCTTAGCACAACCATTCATATCCTGAAGATCCAAGTGTGTGCAATTGAGTTCATTCCCATCCGTCAGCAACTAAGATCACCTCAGTTCCTCTGCATTAAGCTATGTGATTAGTACACACCTCATGAACTACCTGGACATGGCCCCGTTGCCAGCAAGCGTCTATAGCCTCGATGGGTTTGTCTCGTAATTCCACTCGAGCAGAGCCCTACTGCCGGTCAGGCATCCATAGCCCCGGTAAAGGTTGCTCGATCCTCCATCTAATTGACTTATTGTGTGTGATTTGTGATTTTCTTTTCTTTTCTTTTGATTTTCAACATGCTTTTTGCTTGGTAGAGTACAATGCAGTACCGCTACGTGATAACTCAGCTAGTTGGGTGTGGACTTATGATGGCGGTAAAGGTGGACCTTTAGATTTTTCACTTAATGCGAGATCTCAAAGATTCACTTAAGTACCTCTAGATGTTAAAAGCATGAAAAGATATAAGATCTCAAAACAGTTCAAGTCATTCTAAATAGTCAATTTATCTTCCAAGAACAAGCAACATGCTATTCAAACACTAACAATGGAGTCCACAATGAATCCATCCATCTGATGCAAGTTTCTCAAAGGAAAACTAAGAGGTTAATAATTAGATTTAGATTTGGCATTTTAAACATGATAATCACAAGATGTCAGTGTCAAGACACAATATATGATTCCCTTCTGAGTCAAGTACAAATCCTAATTTGTTGATAAAGCTAAAGAAAATCATCTTCAGATTTTAAAGAATTTCATGAGAATTTATCAAATAAATGAACTAGACATTTGATAAGAATCAGGCTAAATGTGCTTAAAGGATAACATCGCTTATTTTACCAATGGGAAACCCACAAAAGCAAACCAAAAATAAAGCAACAACCTAAACTACGGAAAGCAAACTAAACTAAAGACTAACAAAACACGGCAAACTACTCGAAAGCAACAGAAAGGAAAACCTACTCTAAGAAAGCTATGTACAAAGAGCAAACATGACTCAAAAGACCCAGATATATACAAGACCTCGAATGATTTCTCAAAATGAAGAGCAACAATAAGGCACATGTAATAGTTCAGATTTTGGCAAATTTGTCCTTGAATTCGGAGAAAAATTCTCTCACAACACAATCATTGAATTCAGAAAAAAGTTCGCACAAAATCAGCAATTGTGGCAACTCATTCAGACCATGATTAATCCATATGCAAGTTGTTTTTCCAAAATTTCCGTAATCAAATTCATACTCTTCACATTCACAATTTGGAAATTCATGATCTTCAAATTCGTAATCTTCATTACTAGGAGCAGGGAAAGATACAACCTGGTGGTCTTCATCCTCAAGTAGCAATTCTCGTTTGTCGCTCATCAACGCGTCGGGAGGTCGAAGTTGATGATGGATCATCCCACTCACATCTGTAACATGCAAATCAACACTATAATTAATAGTGGGCATATCAAAATGAAAAGGTGAAAATAATGGAAATTTAGAAGCATGAAACATTTCACCTGTTAATTCATCGTAGATTTTCAGCAACGGATCCAACATCAATTTGAATTGTTTTGTATATTTTGCCTCCATTTCTTCAACTTGTTCATTTTGGGATGACTTTGGCTGTACTTCATCTATGAGAGTGTCAAGCCCCCCTTCAAATTGCACTTGATTGTCAGGCTTGTGGATGATGGCTTGTAGCATATCTTCATGATTACCATCTCTTTCAAGGATTCTTGAAACCTCATGCAATTCCTTCTCAATGATCTTTTCTAGCAACATGAATGAGTATGCAGCAAGGAATTCTTCTTCTTGTAATGAACTCGAGTCACTTTCTTCTTTGATGGAGGAATCAACATCTTGTTCATCAATTACCTTTGTTTGAACATCTTTTATTCCCTCTTCAACTTCTTTAGCGGGAGGTTCATTCTTACTTGGAAGAAGGTATGCAAATGAACCTTCTACTTGATTATCAAACTCACTTGTGCTATCTTCACTATTGAATAGCATGGGAACATCCTCTCCTTTGGGTGGTGAATTAATTTCCTGAAGACATTTGCTCCACAAGTCGTCTAATCTCAATTGCACTTTGGATTCCTCTTCCAACCTCAATTCTTCCTTTACTTGATGAATAGCTTCCTGACAAGATGAACACATGAGTTCTGAATGAGTGGTGTTGTGAACCCTGCACCAACCACCTGGAATCAAGATTTCTTCTGTGGGCAGGTCCTTCTCAGTACTTAGTCTCTTCTTGATCATTTCCTTAAAACTTATAAAGAATTCTCTTTCATCAAACAAGGCTTTGGGAAGCATCTTCATAGAAACAATTGGCTCATGTACCTGTGAGAAAGAAATTTTTTCTTGCAATGCTAATTCCATCCTTGATAGAAAAGTTAGGCAATACAGTTCCTCATGTCCATTGGTATCATGAATTCTACATCTCTTGCTTCATGTGAAGTCACCCAAACTCTTGGGATAGAGTTGTGCATTCAAAGTCCACCAAAGTTGAAGAATATCACCTTGATGATGAACACTTTGTTGCTCGCAACCATGAAACTGTTTCACGTGTGGTGAGAAATCCATCCTCATTTTTGGGTATTTTTCAATTTTTTTACTTTTTTGGGTTTTTGAAGTTTTATATTTTTTTGTATTTTCTGGCATAAGAGAGATCTAGTAAATCTCAAATTTAACTCTGAAAGCTCACTTGGTTCCAATTCCACAATTTGGAGTTTGTTTGCATGCTCGGAGTGAAAGAAGCAATGCAATTCCTTATTCGTGCCCTTTTATCCTGGGTTCGTTCTGGCCTCCTCCTTACTGAATTCTGTCTAGTAGTATGATAGAGCAATGAATGATAAAACACTAGAATATCTTCTGTATGCTTGGAACAAATGCAACAATTCGCTATTCTCACCCTCCTTCTAGCGCCAATTCTGTTGATGTGTTTTCCTTGCACATACAACGCAAAATAAAATACTGGTGTACTCTATCCTCTCTTGAACAAAGTCTCTCAAAGGCTAAACAATTTGATCCAATGACACAACTCCAAGGTTCCAGATGTCAAGTCTTGACTTGCAATGGATAGACTCAGTAGTTGATGTGATATGCTGAAAACTCACAAAGGGACTTACACTGAATTGACTCCTTATTCCAATGAAATATGTTTTTCTCCTTGTGAAATGGAACTGACTCTAACCGACTACGAAAAGAAAATGCAAAAGGACAAGGGTTTAGGAAGTCTACTCTAAGGACAAAGAGATAATGAAACATGTCGAGATAGACAAACTCCCAATGAAACCAAACTCCATTTCGCCATGAGAACCAACAACTACGCGAAGTTGGTGCAATCTTCTAAGGAAACTCAAGGATTTTCATGTTGCAAATCTCCATCCAAACACCCACTGCTTGCGCAGTTTGAACGAGCATCCACAACTGAACTAAATCATGTGTGGTTCAGGCTAACTTTACAAAATGACTTATCAGCGACAAATCATAAAAAGTATGAACCAGAAGAATTCATCAAATATCTTTACATATATTCATTACATGAATGCACTTTTAATCTAATTCTACTCTACTTGGAAACATCTCTCCATCATATTCGAACATTAGAAACCATGCTAACATTCCTTAGTCAAACAAAATCACCATGCGAACCAACAATGAGCTTGTATTGATTTTGGAAATGTATTTTTTACAACAATTTCATATGTCTTCAATGACTTCGAAAAGTCCCCTCTAATCTACCTCTACTCTAACAACATCTACTCCTTCTGCTTGATTCCTGCTCTCTCCTCTTATAATCCTCCCCCTTTACAAATGAGAGAAATGAGCCCCTTTTATAGACCTCAAAATTACATGAATGGCCAGGATTGATTTGAGAATCAATGGCCCAGATTTTCACAAGGTAGTGAATTACAAAAATTTACTATCTTTAGAACATTGAATGCAGATGGATGATGTGGCAGACTCTAATTGGATCAATGTTGTGCATGTGCCACCTCAACATCAAACAAACTGGTTTGATTTTCATTGTGTTCATATTGCTCAGAATATTTTCCCAAAATTTGTCATCTTTTGTAGTAGTCTTCGAATCTGAATTTTCAGCCCTAGAACTTGGCTGTTGTGAACTTGGAAAACTTGGGAAAATTTGGAATTTCTTGTGGTTGTCGATCATGCAACTGTGCTTTTGAATGAACTTGCTCATTTCTCTAGTTCATAACTTTCTGTCTTCTTGCGTAGGAAGTCTTCATTCTGATTCTTGCAGGAAGTAGGATATGTATTTGTTCATGACTCTTTAAAGTGGACCTCATGATGGATGTCCCTCTTTGTCTGGCACGTGAAATGGATGACTTCTGCAAGCATAGAACTAGACCTTCTCTCTTCAGGAGATGTCCTTGATGTATGACTTTCTTCATATGCTGCAGTAAAATATTTGGAATTGTAATATCTAGAATGGGTTTTCCTCCATGTATGCCTTTGATGGTATCTTCTCTTTGGAATGATCTCCTAGTTCCATTAAGTCAACGCCAAGATCTGCTCTTAGAACATACTTTTGGATTTGCCTTTTGCATATGATCTTCTATTTGCATTCCCTTTCTAAGTCAATTCTCTTTATGATTGCCTGCCTCTGTCCTTTGCACTCATTGCTCACCTGCATGAATTTCAGACATTAGTTCACTAGAATAACGCATAAAAGACAAGCCCATAAGGCAAATCTCACTGTACTATGCATGTGGGATAAATCAAATATGCTATTTAGAAACACTCCACCTTGTTTTGCTCGAAGGAATGCAAAACTAAAATAAACAAAAGCTCTTCAAATACCCACATCATCAATTTTACAACCATTTCCATTGATATTCAAACAACTTTATTCTCTACCTTGGTGAATTTACTCAATTTTCCCAATCCCAAACTTGTGCCTGGAATTATTGGTAAGGAAAACTGATTTCGAAGCACAAAACACACCTACGGCTGCCTACGCTCTTAGCCAAAATTCACTATGCGCTAAGATGGACATTTGAACTCCAATACACAAAGTTGAACACGAAATTTACCATTACAGTGTGCTGCTGGGTAATGTCTAAATGGCTCTGCATGAACTCGTAGTCCCAAATCCTTGTTTTGGATATCTTATTCCTCCGCAAACATTGCAAGTCAAGGTTTGTCGAACAGTTCCATACTTGGGAGACACTGCCATATACTCAAGTAATATTATTTATAATTAGCAGAGGCATTATTGCTCTCCACTAAAAATAGCCTCCCCACTCAGCATCATGAGTTTAAACCTACAGGGAGTCATCAACGTACCCAAGTTATGCTCGTAAATGGCATATGGTCAGGAATTAATAAAGAGTTCATGCCTTAATTGCTCCTTAATGAGGAAGGCTATTTTTAGACAGCGTGAATCTTCTTACCTCATCCATCTTATTTGAAATCATAACCGCTAAGAGAGAGATGAGGGGTAGTCGTGTTCTTTGGTGGGATTTCTATGTTTTCTTTCTATGTGGGATGAGCGTAATCTTCATTCAATCGTTCTTGCTATTTACTCACAATGTGGGGTACAATTTTTTGATGATCATTCAGTATGTTGGGCACACTTTCCTTGTTTCAATTCATAACTTCCTTGGATGGAGATTTCATGTCTTTTTGCACTGTGCTAGGCACCTTTCCTACAAACTTATTCCATCCTTCTGTCTCAAGCGCACTTCTTACAAGCCTATTCATGATTCGGGTGGAATTTCTATGTTATCATTCAGGGTGTTGGGCGCATATTCTTTGTTTTTCTTGCAAATGGCTTATAGATATGTGCTTAGAGCAGACCCTTTAAACTGTTGCAAATAAGTTTGGGGAATACAAGTTTGGCAAGGGAATTGTAAAAGTCCGCCTGAAGCAGACATTTTAAATCACTATGCATAAGGCTATTATTTTCCAAACACCCTCAGAAGTCCGCTTGAGTGGACATTTCAATGCCTTATGAATGAAGTCAAATTTCCAAAGCCTCATTGATTATCCGCCAAAACTTAATGAGTGGAACTTTATTAACTCACCTTATACTTGCCAATATGCACTTAAATGCAGATGTGCCTTAGCAGATTTCCAGCGGAGATTTTATGACATTTTGCATAATGTTTAAAACTTGCGAATGCAAGCATCTCCTCAAGGTGTGCCTGAAGCGGATCTTCTTGGGTCCCATGCATAATGTTTAAAACATATACTTAGCAAACTCCTTACGTATGTGCACTCACTATCCTTACATATTTTAATGAACAAAACTTTGGTGCGCAATGCAAACTAAAGATCGATACTTACACAATGACCACCCACATGTGACTAGGAGAAACTTTAGACCTTCGCGCATACGTTGAGAAATGTATAATTCTACTGCTAAATGTTTGAACGGACCTCTCAATGCTCTACGCATAATATCAAATGCTTAGGTGAACTTATAGAATGCCCGTGCAAATCATGAAACTTGTTGCCTTTGCCAACCAACCACCAACCTCCACCTTTGTGGACTTTTTAGACCATGGTGCATAACACTTGAAACTTGTTGTCTTTGCAAACCAACCACCAACCTTCGCCTTAGAGGACTTTTAGAACATGGTGCATGATGAGGCAGACACGTTTCGACAGACATCACACATTTTCCAGGCTTCCTTGAATATGCCCTCAAATAATGATGCTTGGAAAACACGGATTACACAGGGACTGCGAAAGTCTGCTTGAGGCGGGAGTTTTAGAGTGTTGTGTTTGATTAGAAATTGGATAACTTGAAAGGTGACTACCAATATGTGCTTAGGTAGACATGTTAAGCCTTGTTTGCAGAGTGCAAGGTCATGTGAAAAGTGTCTTGGCAGAGAATTTCAAGTAACTATGTATAGTTAGAAGATTTCATTTATGCAAACAAACCATTCATCATGCGCTTAGAGATTTGAGTTAAGCTTAGTGTGAATTGAAACTCTCAGGTGGACAATCTTTGAATTACTGCATGATGAATTGCAAATGGGTTGCAAAAGTCCGCCTTGGGATCATCATTTAGATGCCTCACGCATTATTTGCGGACTCTTCATTTGGACTGGATTTCTTGAACAGGAACATCACCAAAACAAAGCAAACTCGAGCCAAAAATTGAAAAAGAGTGTGTCCCCATTTGCAATGGGGCGATGTGTGATAAGGTCACAACATCTAGCGCCAATTCGAATAAATGTTCCTGAACATTTCCAAAATAAAGACCCAATCCAGAGCCAGAAACGTCAGACAATACCTTTAAAGTCATCAACCCGTTAGGAAATGCACTCAAAAGGTAAGGAAAATCATAGATTGGATCGAGACACTTCATAATTAAACATTCCCAGAATAGTGATTAATATAAAATCTTAAGCGTTCAAAAGATAAACAAGAATCAAAACTTTAGAATTCCTGTGTTCACCCACATGTTAGGCCAAATAAACATGTATACTTGATCAGAGAGTCGAAATCAAAAGCTTAGCACAACCATTCATATCCTGAAGATCAAAGTGTGTGCAATTGAGTTCATTCCCATCCGTCAGCAACTAAGATCACCTCAGCTCCTCCGCATTAAGCTACGTGATTAGTACACACCTCATGAACTACCTGGACATGGCCCCGCTGCCAGCGAGTGTCTATAGCCCCGATGGGTTTGTCTCGTAATTCCACTCGAGCAGAGCCCTACTGCCCGTCAGGCGTCCATAGCCCCAGTAAAGATTGCTCGATCATCCATCTAACTGAGTTATTGTGTGTGATTTGTGATTTTCTTTTCTTTTCTTTTGATTTTCAACATGCTTTTTGCTTGGTAGAGTACAATGCAGTACCGCTACGTGATAACTCAGCTAGTTGGGTGTCGACTTACGATGGCAGCAAAGGTGGACCTTTAGATTTTTCACTTAATGCGAGATCTCAAAGATTCACTTAGGTACCTCTAGATTTTAAAAGCATGAAAAGATATAAGATCTCAAAACAGTTCAAGTCATTCTAAACAGTCAATTTATTTTCCAAGAACAAGCAACATGCTATTCAAACACTAACAATGGAGTCCATAATGAATCCATCCATCTGACGCAAGTTTCTCAAAGGAAAACTAAGAGGTTAATAATTAGATTTAGATTTGGCATTTTAAACATGATAATCACAAGATGTCAGTGTCAAGACACAATATATGATTCCCTTCTGAGTCAAGTACAAATCCTAATTCGTTGATAAAGCTAAAGAAAATCATCTTCAAATTTCAAAGAATTTCATGAGAAATTATCAAAGAAATGAACTAGACATTTGATAAGAATCAGGCTAAATGTGCTTAAAGGATAATATCACTTATTTTACCAATGGGAAACCCACAAAAGAAAACCAAAACTAAAGCAACAACCTAAACTATGGAAAGAAAACTAAACTAAAGACTAACAAAACACAGTAAACTACTCGAAAGCAACAGAAAGGAAAACCTACTCTAAGAAAGCTATGTACAAAGAGCAAACACGACTCAAAAGACCCAGATATGTACAAGACCTCGAATGATTTCTCAAAATGAAAAGCAACAATAAGGCACATGTGATAGTTCAGATTTTGGCAAATTTGTCCTTGAATTCGGAGAAAAATTCTCTCACAACACAATCATTGAATTCAGAAAAAAGTTCGCACAAAATCAGCAGTTGTGGCAACTCATTCAGACCATGATTAATTCATATGCAAGTTGTTTTTCCAAAATTTCCGTAATCAAATTCATACTCTTCACCTTCACAATTTGGAAATTCATGATCTTCAAATTCGTAATCTTCATTACTAGGAGCAGGGAAAGATACAACCTGGTGGTCTTCATCCTCAAGTAGCAATTCTTGTTTGTCGCTCATCAACATGTCGGGAGGTCAAAGTTGATGATGGATCATCCCACTCACATCCGTAACATGCAAATCAACACTATAATCAATAGTGGGCATATCAAAATGAAAAGGTGAAAATAATGGAAATTTAGAAGCATGGAACATTTCACCTATTAATTCATCGTAGATTTTCAGCAACGGATCCAGCATCAATTTGAATTGTTTTGTATATTTTGCCTCCATTTCTTCAACTTGTTCATTTTGGGATGACTTTGGCTATACTTCATCTATGAGAGTGTCAACCGCCCCTTCAAATTACACTTGATTGTTGGGCTTGTGGATGATTGCTTGTAGCATATCTTCATGATTACCATCTCTTTCAAGGATTCTTGAAACCTCTTGCAATTCCTTCTCAATGATCTTTTCTAGCAACATGAATGAGTATGCAGCAAGGAATTCTTCTTCTTGTAATGAACTCGAGTCACTTTCTTCTTTGATGGAGGAATCAACATCTTGTTCATCAATTACCTTTGTTTGAACATCTTTTATTCCCTTTTCAACTTCTTTAGCAGGAGGTTCGTTCTTACTTGGAAGAAGGTATGCAAATGAACCTTCCACTTGATTATCAAACTCACTTGTGCTATCTTCACTATTGAATAGCATGGGAACATCCTCTCCTTTGGGTGGTGAATTAATTTCCTGAAGACATTGCTCCACAAGTCGTCTAATCTCAATTGCACTTTGGATTCCTCTTCCAACCATAATTCTTCCTTTACTCGATGAACAGCTTCCTAACAAGATGAACACATGAGTTCTGAATGAGTGGTGTTGTGAACCCTGCACCAACCACTTGGAATCAAGATTTCTTTTGTGGGCAGGTCCTTCTCAGTACTTAGTCTCTTCTTGATCATTTCCTTAAAACTTATAAAGAATTCTCTTTCATCAAACAAGGATTTGGGAAGCATCTTCATAGAAATAATTGGCTCATGTACCTGTGAGAAAGAAATTTTTTCTTACAATGCTAATTCCATCCTTGATAGAAAAGTTAGGCAATACAGTTCCTCATGTCCATTGGTATCATGAATTCTACATCTCTTGCTTGATGCGAAGTCACCCAAACTCTTGGGATAGAGTTGTGCATTCAAAGTCCACCAAAGTTGAAGAATATCACGTTTATGATGAACACTTTGTTGCTCACAACCATGAAACTGTTTCACGTGTGGTGAGAAATCCATCCTCATTTTTGGGTATTTTTCAATTTTTTAACTTTTTTGGGTTTTTGAAGTTTTATATTTTTTTGTATTTTCTGGCATAAGAGAGATCTCGTAAATCTCAAATTTAACTCTGAAAGCTCACTTGGTTCCAATTCCACAATTTGGAGTTTGTTTGCATGCTCGGAGTGAAAGAAGCAATGCAATTCCTTATTTGTGCCCTTTTATCCTGGGTTCGTTTTGGCCTCCTCCTTACTAAATTCTGTCTAGTAGTATGATAGAGCAATGAATGATAAAACACCAAAATATCTTCTGTATGCTTGGAACAAATGCAACAATTCGCTATTCTCACCCTCCTTCTAGCACCAATTCTGTTGATGTGTTTTCTTTGCACATACAATGCAGAATAAAATACTACTGTACTCTATCCTCTCTTGAACAAAGTCTCTCAAAGGCGAAACAATTTGATCCAATGACACAACTCCAAGGTTCCAGATGTCAGGTCTTGACTTGCAATGGATAGACTCAGTAGTTGATGTGATATGCTGAAAACTCACAAAGGGACTTACACTGAATTGACTCCTTATTCCAATGAAATATGTTTTTCTCCTTGTGAAATGGAACTCACTCTAATCGACTACGAAAAGAAAATGCAAAAGGACAAGGGTTTAGGAAGTCTACTCTAAGGACAAAGAGATAATGAAACATGTCGAGATAGACAAACTCCCAATGAAACCAAACTCCGTTTCGCCATGAGAACCAACAACTACGCGAAGTTGGTGCAATCTTCTAAGGAAACTCAAGGATTTTCATGTTGCAAATCTCCATCCAAACACCCACTGCTGGTGCAGTTTGAACGAGCATCCACAACTGAACTAAATCATGTGTGGTTCAGGCTAACTTTGCAAAATGACTTATCAGCGACAAATCATAAATTTCTACTCTACTTGGAAACATCTCTCCATCGTATTCAAACATTAGAAACCATGCTAACATTCCTCAGTCAAACAAAATCACCATGCGAACCAACAATGAGCTTGTATTGATTTTGGAAATGTATATTTTACAACAATTTCATATGTCTTCAATGACTACGAAAAAGTCTCCTCTAATCTACCTCTACTCTAACAACATCTACTCCTACTGCTTGATTCCTGCTCTCTCCTCTGATAATCCTCTCCCTTTACAAATGAGAGAAATTAGCCCCTTTTATAGACCTCAAAATTACATGAATGGCCAGGATTGATTTGAGAATCAATGGCCCAGATTTTGACAATAATGCAGTGAGTTACAAAAATTTACTATGTTTAGAACATTGAATGCAGATGGATGATGTGGCAGACTCTGATTGGATCAATGTTGTGCATGTGCCACCTCAACATCAAACAAACTGGTTTGATTTTCTTTGTGTTCATATTGCTCAGAATATTTTCCCAAAATTTGTCATCTTTTGTAGTAGTCTTCGAATCTGAATTTTCAGCCCTAGAACTTGGCTGCTTCGAACTTGGAAAACTTTGGAAAATTTGGAATTTCTTGTGGTTGTCGATCATGCAACTGTGCTTTTGAATGAACTTGCTCATTTCTCTTGTTCATAACTTTCTGTCTTCTTGCATAGGAAGTCTTCATTCTGATTCTTGCAGGAAGTAGGATATGTATTTGTTCATGACTCTTTAAAGTGGACCTCATGATGGATGTCCCTCTTTGTCTGGCATGTGAAATGGATGACTTCTGCAAGCATAGAACTAGACCTTCTCTCTTCAGGTGATGTCCTTGATGTATGACTCTCTCCATATGCTGTAGTAAAATATTTGGAATTGGAATATCTAGAATGGATTTTCCTCCATGTATGCCTTTGATGGTATCTTCTCCTTGGAATGATCTCCTAGTTCCTATAAGTCAACGCCAAGATCTGCTCTTAGAACATGCTTTTGGATTTGCCTTTTGCATATGATCTTCTGTTTGCATTCCCTTTCTAAGTCAATTCTCTTTATGATTACCTGCCTCTATCCTTTGCACTCATTGCTCACCTGCATGAATTTTAGACATTAGTTCACTAGAATAACGCATAAAAGACAAGCCCATAAGGTAAATCTCACCACACTATGAATGCGAGATAAATCAAATATGCTATTTAGAAACACTCCGCCTTGTTTTGCTCAAAGGAATGTAAAACTAAAATAAACAAAAGCTCTTCAAATACCCGCATCATCAATTTTACAGCCATTTCCATTGATATTCAAACAACTTTATTCTCTACCTTGGTGAATTTACCCAATTTTCCCAATCCCAAACTTGTGCCTGGAATTGTTGGTAAGGAAAACTTATTTCGAAGCACAAAACACACCTACGGCTGCCTACGCTCTTAGCCAAAATTTACTATGCACTAAGATGGACATTTGAACTCCAATACACAAAGTTGAACACAAAATTTACCATTACATTGTGCTGTTGGGTTATGTCTAAATGGCTCTGCATGAACTCCTATTCCCAAATCCTTGTTTTGGATATCTTATTCCTCCACAAACATTGCAAGTCAAGGTTTGTCGAACAGTTCCATACTTGGGAGACACTCCCATATACTCAAGTAATACTATTTATAATTAGCAGAGGCATTATTACTCTCCACTAAAAATAGCCTCCCCACTCAGCATCGTGAGTTCAAACCTACAGGGAGTCATCAACGTACCCAAGTGATGCTCCTAAATGGCATATGGTCAGGAATTAATAAAGAGTTCATGCCTTAATTGCTCCTTAATGAGGAAGGCTATTTTTATACAGCGTGAATCTTCTTACCTCATCTGTCTTATTTGAAATCATAACCGCTGAGAGAGAGATGAGGGGTAGTCATGTTCTTTGGTGGGATTTCTATGTTGTCTTTCTATGTGGGATGAGCGTAATCTTCATTCAATCATTCTTGCTATTTACTCACAATGTGGGGTACAATTTTTTGATGATCGTTCAGTATGTTGGGCACACTTTCCTTGTTTCAATTCATAACTTCCTTGGATGGAGAGTTCATGTCTTTTTGCACTATGCTAGGCACCTTTCCTACAAACTTATTCCATCCTTCTGTCTCAAGCGCACTTCTTACAAGCCTATTCATGATTCGGGTGGAATTTCTCTGTTTTCATTCAGGGTGTTGGGCGCATATTCTTTGTTTTCCTTGCAAATGGCTTATATATATGTGCTTAGAGCAGACCCTTTAAACTGTTGCGAATAAGTTTGGGGAATACAAGTTCGGTAAGGGAACCGCAAAAGTCCGCCTGAAGTGGACATTTTAAATCACTATGCATAAGGCTATTATTTTCCAAACACCCTCGGAAGTCCGCTTAAGCGGACATTTCAGTGCCTTATGAATAAAGTTAAATTTCCAAAGCCTCATTAATTATCTGCCAAAACTTAATGAGTGGAACTTTATTAACTCACCTTATACTTGCCAATATGCACTTAAATGCAGATGTGCCTTAGCAGATTTCCAGCGGAGATTTTATGACATTTTGCATAATGTTTAAAACTTGCGAATGCAAGCATCTCCTCAAGGTGTGCTTGAAGCAGATCTTCTTGGGTCCCATGCATAATGTTTAAAACATATACTTAGCAAACTCCTTACGTATGTGCATTCACTGTCCTTACATATTTTAATGAACAAAACTTTGGTGCGTAATGCAAACTAAAGATCGATACTTACACAATGACCACCCACATGTTACTAGGAGAAACTTTAGACCTTCGCGCATACGTTGAGAAATGTATAATTCTACTGCTAAATGTTTGAATGGACCTCTCAATGCTCTACGCATAATATGAAATGCTTAGGCAAGCTTATAGAATGCCTGTGCAAATCATGAAACTTGTTGCCTTTGCCAACCGACCACCAACCTCCGCCTTTGTGGACTTTTTAGACCATGGTGCATAACACTTGAAACTTGTTGTCTTTGCAAACCAACCACCAACCTCCACCTTAGAGGACTTTTAGAACATGGTGCATGATGAGGCAAACATGTTTCGATAGACATCACACATTTTCTAGGCTTCCTTGAATATGCCCTCAAATAATGATGCTTGGAAAACATGGATTACACAGGGACTACAAAAGTCTGCTTGAGGCGGGAGTTTTAGAGTGTTGTGTTCGATTAGAAATTTGATAACTTGAAAGGTGACTACCAATATGTGCTTAGGCAGACATGTTAAGCCTTGTTTACAGAGTGCAAGGTCATGTGAAAAGTGTCTTGGCAGAGAATGTCAAGTAACTCTGTATAGTGAGAATATTTCATTTGTACAAACAAACCATTCATCATGCGCTTGGAGATTTGAGTTAAGCTTAGTGTGAATTGAAACTCTCAGGTGGACAATCTTCGAATTACTGCATGATGAATTGCAAATGGGTTGCAAAAGTCTGCCTTGGGGTCGTCATTTAGATGCCTCACGCATTATTTGCGGACTCTTCATTTGGACTGGATTTCTTGAACAGGAACATCACCAAAACAAAGCAAACTCGAGCCAAAAATGGAAAAAGAGTGGGTCCCCATTTGCAATGGGGCGATGTGTGATTAGGTCACAACAGTATTGATGATGAAAACATCATTTGAGGAGATCAGCAATTGCGGTTGAGTTATTTGTCACTCCTCCTATAAGAGGTCATCAACTCTTAAAACTAACTTAAGCAATCAATTACTCTTAATGAGTAAATTTGATCCATCAAGCTTTTAACATTAAAGGCATTCCTCAATAAATGCCTATGGCTACTCAACTTAAAACCATACTAAAATATCATGAGGTTTTTCCTCACTCAACTCATATATATATTTGATTAACTCAAATATTATTTACATATCATTATCTCTATTTGATTTTAAGATTTAATCATTAAGAGAATAATACTAAAACAAAAGTTACGGATAACGTGATTGAGTTAAGCTACTTTCCTCATCATGACCCATCGACAAAGCACGTCATCTAAACTTGATGATAAAGTCTTAACGTTAAGAATTGGTTAAAACACTTCAAGTGACTTAGTAATAATATGAAAACCTTTTTATGGCGATAACATCGTAATATTTACGTTAAATGTAAATAGTCATAAATCAAACTTAATGACGTCATTAACATTATTAAAGACTAAGATGATTTAATATGACATAGAAAGATTGTAAAACAATATCGACTACCTGTCGATTAGGTTCAAAAGTGAACTGACAAAAAGAGTCTTACCTCTTACAACACATTGGTTCACATTTTTGTTAAACACTTATAACTCGGTTTGGCAAATAAACCACTCATATCCTGAGGTCTATATATCTCTCCTAACCCGGTTTGGCAAATAAACACTTATAACTCAGTTTGGCAAATAAACACTTATAACTCGATTTGACAAATAAACCACTTATTCCTTGTCTATGCTTCCAAATTTTACATACATGTCTCACAAGGTTGTTGCAACTACAACATCTGACAAAATTCCCATATCCTTGATATTTTGATGGATATCCATACTCTATTCCAAAAATCTCATTTTAACAAGGAGGATACTGGCAAAGGTTGACGAATTTTATTTTACAATAGCCAATTGAATATTCTTGAAAGTTTCTAAATCATTTTTAACAAATTCATTTTATGCATATCCTACAATCATGGAATTGCCATGAGACCACATTTCTTTCAGCCATTATGTCATGTGCCTTGTCTATGCTACCACATTTTTCATTCATATCTCCTAGGGTAGTTGCAACTACAACATCTGACAAATTTCCCATATCCTTCATTCTTTGATGGATGGCCATACCCTATTCCAAAGATCCCATTTTGGAAAAGGCAGGAAGGATGCTAGAAAAGGTTGTGGAATTTGTCTTTACACCCACCAATTGCATTTTCTTGAAAGTTTTTAAAGCCTTTTCAAAAAATCCATTTTGTGCATATCATGAAATCATTATATTCAATGAGATCACATCTCTTTGAGGCATTTTTCTGAATAGTTCATGTGCCTTTTCTATGCTTCCAAATTTTGGATTCATGTCTCGTAGGGAAGTTACAACTATAACATCTGACCAAATTTGCAAACCCTTGATGTTTTGATGGATGTCCATACCCTATTTCAAAGATCTCATTTTGGCACAAGTAGGGAGGGTACTGGAAAAGGTTGAGGAATTTGGCTTTACACCTCCAATCGCATTTACTTGAAAGTTTCTAAAGCCTTTCAACAAATCCATGTTGTGCATATCCTACAATCATTGCATTCACTAAGACTACAAGCCATGGAGGTATGTTTAGTATGTTGAATCTATTTGCATGTATGCTTAGTATGCTTAGTATGTGGGAATGCTTAGGAATTAGGAACAAATAGTAACACCATGATAAAATGAGCATGAGTATCTATAGAGAGAGAGAAAGAGGTGGAGATTGAGAGATATAGAGAGAGGGATTCTTTATTCTTCACAAAATACAACTCCCTTGTATGTAGGAGAGAGAAAGTCTATTTTCATGTAAGAATTATAATTGTAACTCCCACTATTGGCCTACCAACTGAAACTCTCTTACTCAATGCCATTCAACATTATTTTAAGTATCCCAAAGAATAATACTTAAATAATCTCTCAACCACATACATGGACATCCAAGTACCCATTCATGAGACATTAAAGACACAGATAAAATGCATACAATTGTAAGACTATATTATGTAATCCTAATAGTAAATAGAGGAGGCCATTGCTTTAGACCTATAAAAAGTGTTAGAGACAAATATGTAGATACGTAATCCTATTTTGATTCCATGTGATTGTATCATGTTAAAATTACCTTCAAATGATTTCTTCAAATACATGTCCTAGACACATAATTGAAAGAATTTTAGGATGCATTGCCACTTATAAAAATAAAAATGTGTTGCAAAACAAGAGAGGAAAAGTTGTAGGATATGTAGTTTTTTGTTCTACATTAGCATACATTATCTTTCTACTTAGAAAAATCATCCTGACTAGTATGAATGTAAATTTGAATTCTGAAATTTTTATATTAATTTTTTGTAAGTAACCAAATTAGGTTGATGGTGTTGCAAGACATAATTTTTTTATCAAAAGTTTATAAGAAAAAGATAGATAAATCATAAATTACAATGGACTTGTTTACATCTCTAGAATGGAGGTTAAATAAAGGATGTTGAATGCGAACATTGAGACAAAAAGTTATGTTGATAACTCTTAAGAATGTAGACTCTATGTTGGGTTATCTCTCTAATGAATAGGGCTACACATGTTTGATTTTCATAATGAATAAGATCTTCCATAGAGCAATGATTTTTTTCTAAAAATATATTAAAACATGCCACTAATCTCATAATACATTAGATACCAAAAAGCAAAATGCTCTTCTAATTTTCATTCATTATTATAGAGTCTACAAATGTACTATCTCTCAAGATAAAGTGTTGTGACTTTAGGCAAAGTTGATGAGAACATAGTAATAAGTGCCTGAAAAGAAATTTCAAACCACAACAAAGCCTAGTGTACTTGGAGGAATAATGCGTGCATTCTATATATAGATATAGTGCCTCAATTGGTGTTGCATTCTTGCAAAATGCTCCTGTAATTTTACTTCATAATTGTAGAGTCTATAAATACAATCTCTCTTGACAAAGTGTTCTAACTCCATGCAAATCTTGGCCAAAAAGAAATAACATATCCATCTTCTATGCTTCAATTAGTGTTGCATTCTTATTGAAACTAGTTCTTCTGATTCGTCCAAATTAATTTTTTTGTAGGCTTTGCTGATCTAAAATCTTAGAATGCTTTTGCTCAACATAAACGTACATGGTCTATTACTAGTTATGCCAACCTAAATAACTGAGGACTTTAAAAAACTTAAATTCCAACCCGCATGAATATGATCAAATCGAGGCCGCCACTAGTATTACAATCATT
This sequence comes from Cunninghamia lanceolata, assembly GCA_027924645.1. Classification (NCBI taxonomy): domain Eukaryota; kingdom Viridiplantae; phylum Streptophyta; class Pinopsida; order Cupressales; family Cupressaceae; genus Cunninghamia; species Cunninghamia lanceolata. The sequence continues at coordinate 4,197,864 of BSBN01000665.1, forward strand.
TCATTAAATGCTTTAGAATTTCTTCAACAATTCGTAGATAATGACAGGAGGCACTTCGTTGAATTAAGATAATCCTTTTGATTTAGGACTTACATGTATTCATTAAAAAATGCAGCTTTGATTTGCTGCAGAGTGTTGCAAACAAAATTACTCATTTCTTTTGGCGATTCAGCCAGCAAATTAGTACTAACTTGTTGAAAAGTAGCTGTTAAAGACAAGCCTGAGACTTCACTGCCAGAGCTATCCAATACATTGGTGCTGCTGCTTGTTATGTTGGCAGCTGAATCTTCTGGCAATATTGTAAATGCGGAAGGGAGAAGCGCCATGGAAGAAGGATCTTCTCCTCTCATTGCACGGGTAATTGCTCCAACATATAAGGGCAAATATACTATTAGAGATCCAAATGCATATGTGCAACTCTCCTGCAGTATGAAGGCCTCTGTATTGGATGCCTGCAAATTACAATTGAAATCATATGTTAAACACCATAAAACAGGTGAACTAGATGATTGCAGCAATGGTTCAGATACTTACTGTCACATGATAAAGAGAAATGCAGTTCCTAAAGTGTGGACCAGTTGCAATGTGTTTGATTTCTTGTATAGACTTTCCCTCCAAGGACAGTTCCCACTTCACCAAGGAAATATAACTCTTAAGTATTTGAATAAGAAGAGTACCATAAACTCTGGAGAGGAAGGATCTATAAAGGTAAATAGAGAGAAAAGATAGCATAGCCATTTTAGATTTGCTGTGCAAACCTTGGACTGTCCATTCTGAAGTTGTTGAATAATACGACCTGATGGACGTTTAGAATGGAGGGTGGAATTGTGCTGAGAAAAATCTACAACAGCACACACTCCCTCACTCAGCTGCTGGCAATAGCGAAAGAAAACAATCTCTCTTGTGGCACCCAAAGGAGAGGGAAGTTGTAACTCAGCATGCATCTTCTAAACCAAAACCAAAAAGAAAAGGAAAAAAAAAACGTCTGAGATCTCTCGTTTCAAATAAACTCATCAAACCCTAATTCTACATGGCCGCATACATACCAGCTGAAGTAATCCGCCTCTGTCAGGTGGTGAAAGCCCTGGTGATATGATCTGGAGGATCTTGGCTGTTGTAACTATGGAGGGAAACATCTCCATCCATTTGTTCTGTTAAGACAGTAGACACTCTTATAATTATTATTTCTCAATGACATGGGTCTGTAGATTATTTCAAATAATAATAACTAAAATCTATCTTTGAAAGCAAGATGATAACAATAATATAAAATATTAGTCAGTTAAAACAATAAAACCAAATAATTAGGGTTGCCCCATTTTTTTCTCCTATCAATCGGCTCTCAACCTGTACCTAACTATCTTTAAAGAAAATGATGAATAAGAAAGGCGTCATAATGCATACCACGTCCGTGAAGGCTTCGACCAGTTCGACTCCCGCCATTTTAACACTGGTGACTTCTGTGTGAAACTCGTCCTTGTGTGGGCGTCGTGGAGCAAAGATTCGCGCCCATGGGTGTCATTTGAATGACTTCCTCGACAGCATGCATGGCAGCTTCTAATGCCCAGGTTTTGTCCATCGCCTCCAACTCCTCCACTGATCCTCCAGTAGCTCGCGAAACAATGGCTGAAACCCTCTTGATCTGCATCAACAAAAATTATCTATTAAGGTTTAGAAAACAAAACAAAAAAATAACAACTTTCGTACATAAAATCCCTAATGACAATCGTACCTCCTCCTTTAACCTAGAGTTCTCCGAAGTTAGAGTTTGGTTTTCAATTCTAAGCATTTGGTTCTCTGCACGAAGGTTGACAATTTCTAAACGTTCCTTGAGAACCTACACAACAACATAAACAGACCTGCTTAAACTACAAACCTGCCATTGCAGTCAGACACCCAAAAAAAAGTGAAATAAATAGAAACAAGATCTAACCTTCATGTGGGAACGCCGATTTTGGAACCAATGTAGGACCTTGATGGGCGGAAGACCCAATTTGGCGCTAAGCTCCTGCCTCTCCTTATTTTTCTTGGTGCGGGCACACCTTGAACATACTGTATATTGAGGAGAAAAACGACATTAGCAGCCAACCCAACAATCAACATGGATATCATTACTTGTAAAAAGAATTGAAGTCCCACAGATTAATTTGATATTAGATGTTATTGCATCATGACCATAATAGCTTTCAAAAATCACACTTTCAAAAAAAATTTAATTCTAGCCCCCAAAAATCATAAGTTGCCAAAAAGAAAATTTAATTCTACCCAAAAGATATGCTTTAGTGCAATTCTCAAGAAATATTTCCTTCCTATAAATATGGATATAATAAATCTCAAAAATAAAATTAGGTTATCACCTATGGACCATGATAGCCCCCAAAAATCACAATTTACAGAAAAGAAAATTTAATTCTAGGTTAAAGACATGCTTTAGTACAATTTTCAAGAAATATTTCCTTCCTATAAATATGGCTATAATAAATCTCAAGAAAAAAGGTCGGTGGACTGTCTTAGTAGTACAACTACAAAAAAATAAAGGTAATTCTTACCATATCTATAAACTGGCATACCTATATTTAGAAAAATCCATGTAAAGATGTGGAGAGTTATCATTCTCAAGGCACCTTGAGAATGATAACTCTCAGCATATGTATGGATGTGTGTATGTATGTATATATGTATGTATGTATGTATATGTGCATATGTGTATATATGTGTAGATACCCAAAATTGACCATGTCCTAACAACATGTCCAAGACCACATTCAACATCTTCCACCCTAGGAGTACCCTTAAAATACCCCCTTCCATTAGTCAATTAATTAAATAAATTATATATTATTTAATTAATCAAAATTATCCCTTTCACCAAATTAATTAAATAAATTATACTTATTTATTTAAATAATTTAAATCCTTTTCCCTTTTCATGAAATTAATTAATTAAATTATATTTATTTAATTAATTCTAAAGTCATGCATCATATCTCATTAATTAATTAAATAATTTCATTATTTGATTAATTAAGATAAAAATCCTAGTTTCCATTTTCACATTCCATTTGTCATGATTGGGTCCACCCTCATCCACTTGCCACAAATAATAAATTAAAAAATCCAAAATGAGTCACATGTCCAGCTACAGTTAGTTATCTAGATTCATTGAATCTAGACACTTGCACAAAACTCAAACTAACTTTACATCTCCACCACTCATTTCAATACTACATCTTTTAATCCTAGCCATTCACATAAGGATAATCCCTAGAAGCCTCTATCCTTTCCCTGATTCCTCTCACTCAATCCTATCCATCCATTTATCCTTAATCCTAGTCATTCACATAAGGATAACTGCTAGAAGCCTCTATCCTTGCCCTAATTCCTCTCACTCAATCCTATGCATCCATTTATATTTAATCTCAACTATTCACATAAGGATATGGCCTAGAAGCCTCCATTTTTCCCCTAATGTTGTCTCATTCAATCCTAACCATCCATCTCTAACCAAATCTTATCCATCTATCATATCATCAAAAAATCTATAAATCAAGCCATAAAAATCAAGAGCTTTTAGGGTAATGTTATGATATTAAAGTGAGCAACCAACAAGCAAGCTTATCATCAAGCAATCATTGAAGCACAACCACCATTTACATGGTGCAAGAAGAGTTAGTTTGGTAATATTTTCTTATGTTTTCATTTGTTTTTGCTAACCCTTCGCTCAACCTAAGGTGATTTTGAGCATGAAACAAGAGTTTTCATCTTATGAATTGTTTCTAATTTTTGTTTCATGTTTTAGCACACAAAATTTGTATATATAGATACATACATATGTGTATATATGTATATGTATGTGTATGTGTATATGTATTTGTATATGTATATGTATATGTATATGTATACGTCTATGTCTATGTATATGTATATGTATGCATCTTTACATATATATACATACATACCAACATACATACATACATACATACATACATACATACATGAGACTACATAAGAGTTTGGTTTTATAGACACTTGGAGGTTGAATTATTTGGTATCCTTGTTTCTCTACCTAAATTTATTGATACACATTATTTGGAAACCAAATTATTTTCTATCCTAACCTATTCACTTGGATTGTTATGAGTTTATTGATATCTTTGAAAATTGTAGTGTAAAATCAAATCATCTAACAAATATATCTAAGCTAATAAATTGAATAATAGTAACAACATTTCAATTACCCTAGTTAAAAGAGATGAGTTTAGATAGGAACAAAAACTATTTTTAAGTTGACAAACATAGAAAGATGCTCTTAGTTCTCTATGTGAAGGGGAATATTTTGTTGAAATCAGAGAAGGAAAAAATAGAACCATAGACCATGTTTTCTCTGCCCTTATTTTTGTAAAGAATTATATCCTTTTGTGTCCTCCTATCTATTATGTGGAAAATGGGATATAAGCTAATTAATACTCTTAATCTAAGTCAATCCTTCTCCACATAGCATTGGAACACAAGATTTGGAAGACTTGGTGCTTGGCTATCATCCACAAGGGAGAGCTTGTTTAAGGCTCTATTCATTTGTTGTAAAGGGAGGATTGATCACTAATGAATTGATATGAAGATATGTAATACAAAACCCTAATTGATACATCTAGCAAAAATATACACATGATTGTTATAGAGACGAAAATTGGAAACAAAACAAAGAAAAAAAGGTTAGACAAAACCTATGATAGAAAGTAGGAGTAGATCTGAAAGGACCTGGGAGCTAGGGTGAACTTGTCCTAGATTTTTTGGGTTGATTTTCTTCTGAAAAATGACCCATGTACCCATTATCTGATTACTTTTATTAACCTATGAGAAACTTCTAGATGTGATCTTCAGATACACAAAGAGAGGAAAAATGATTTTGGCTATATAGGATTTTGCCTTATTCAAACCCTTGTTTTAGTATTCCTACCTCACAGATAGCCAGATTAGAGAAGATCAAATAGTGTGTGATCCTAACCTTATGTGCATATCAGATTGTAAATGAGTAGAAAACCAAAGGATTGATCAAAAAACTCTAACCCTATATGACTCAAGCATATAGAATGATCAACTGAAGAGAAGTGTCTCACTCAAGGAAATACTAACCTTCAACTCAAGGAAGGTAGATAAATCTAAAATCTATGGAATAAGAAGATGTTGCAACCATATCCAATCACAATGATGTAGGTACTCAAGACAAACTCTAGTTGGTGGTTCTAACCCTTCATGCAAGAAGGAACAAGATAAACTCAAGATCTTGCCTCCAAATCCACCATAATCCTTACCAAGAGTGTGTAGATCAATATTCCAACAACAAATAAACCTGCAATAATTTATAAGTCTGTAATAATATTGAGATAGAAAATAGTTCTCTAGATTCTTTAAAGTGTTTTCAAGGTCTTGTTTAAATATGAATCTCAAGAAGAGAAAATATTCAAATATTAGAGGGCAACAGACCATAGGATAAAAATATCAAGATCGAGGTCACATCACACAAGACAAAGCTGACACCATCAAAACATTTAAAACTCTGCAAGATATGGGAGGACACTATTGTCTGGGCATTAGGGTCCTAGATAAATTATTCTGGGAATTCAATATCACCGGTATCTTAACATTGCCCTATGTTCTAGCATTTGATCAATGGTAACAGTTTAGTAAAGTTTAGGAAGATTTAGGAGGGTTTAGGAAAGTTTACGAAAGTGGGGAACTTCTCTCAATTCAAGGGTAAGGCCAAGGCTAGAAAGTGGTCCAAAAAGTGGAATCATGAAATAGACACCAAGGCAGGTGCTAAATAGAATGTGAAATTGTGCTTGAACTGACAAAGAGCACAATTTATGATGGTACATTTAGCCCCTAATTTAGTAGTCATATGACATTGTTCATAAGAAAGCTAAAGTACAGGAAAGAAAATAAGCATGTAAAGGATATCCAAAAGGATACTATAGAGGAAGTAGAATGCTATCAATTGAGAGAATGGAGCCCCAAATCATGAACCTACAAAGCCACAGTGTTACGGATTGCATAATGCAAAACACTTTGTTAGGGAAAGCGAAAACCATCCTATAGACAAAAAGATGTATTAATCTAGAAAAAGTTCTAAGAGGAATGATAGTGTGATCTAGAGTGAGATTCACAGGTAGATATATGCCCCTTACTTTTGCTTGCTTATATGGAGGTATAAATAGGGTGATGCTATCTCTACTACAAGTTTTTAGGGTTTTGATAAATATTCCTTAATTAGGGTCATTTGTCAAAATAACATTGAGATGAAAGGAATATGAGGTGAAAGATGGTAGAACTAGGATTCCAATTCAACAAACTGTATGAAAATTAAAGTTTTCTATCCAAATATGTGAAGGTTTGAATGAAGAATATTTGAATAGAATGGTAGGATGTTATGGTGTTTTTCTATAAATAGTATGTAGGTTTTCATGACTTACCATCTCATTTGTCTTTTACATTTTTAAAGACTTTAGAGGATTTTGAGATATCATGAGTGTGATGATGCCATGCAGACGGCATTATCAATCAACCAAGTTGGATGAGCTAAGGGATCACATAGCACAAGGCGTATAGTCATGCTAGGTGAGCCCAAGCTTTTGATTCATGCTTATGATTTTTTTATTTCTATGTCGATTTGAAGGATTATGTGTCACACTAGGCCCTAAGGGGTGCTAGTTTCCTCCTAGAGTGCCAGATTCCTACCAGGGCACTAAGGTCCTCATAGGGTGCTAGTGTCTAGTCAATATGCTAGTGCATTGTGAAATGTTGCTAGAATTTTGAAGTTTGAACTTTATTTGAATCTTATTTTGTGTGAGAATGATAGAATATGGTTTGGTGTTGATTCATAGGTACCCCTAGCTATGTGTGAGCATTCAGGCAGTCACTTATACAAATTGCTATGTGGTCATTGCACCTCTACCTTCCATCTTCTAATGAGAGAGATGACAGTCACACTGGAGGATGTGTACCAAATCCTACGGTTACTTGTGAGAGGCAAGAACATGAGTATTGATAATTATCAATTGGAGGAGAACATTCAAGCAATCTAGATGTATTGTCTCAACCACATTATGCCCTCAATAACCATAGGGTGGATTCATATATCTTGGTTATAGTAGAGTTTTGTAGTCACACCAGTTTTACATTGCATCTTGATCACTACCATCACACTCGTGGTTACATAGGATGGAGATGGCACTCACCTTCAAGTAGGCCCTATACATACTATCAGAGTGATGAAGGAGTATTTAGGAGAGTATACTCCTGGGAATGGAATATTTTAGCTCACTTATACCATGATTTAGGCAATATGTGCACCATGAGACACATAGCTTGATGACTTGCACACTTTTCCAAGTGTGGGCATTCAAGCATATCACATGCATGAGGTCAATGAGGTTCCTAATAGAGCTTATCTAGACATGTCCATGAGCACATTCCTATGCATTGAGGAGGGAGTGGAGGTGTGGTGATTATTGTATTGGAGAGTGAGAGTTGATAGATTAGAGCATGATGATATCATGTCGAGACCATATAGAGGTTGTGGAGCATGTATGGGTGAGATTCAATAGATGGTGAGGATGTAACATGATTGGCTTCTAGCTAGTCACTTTGATCACATCTTCGTGCCTTTATTCTATGATCAACTGATGAGGAAGTTCAGACATGTGTAAAGAGTTCTTGCCACTCAACTAACCTATATACGTTCAGCTCGTAGTGTAGTGAGGCCTAGAGATGAGGCTTGACCCACTAGTATTGATGTTGCATTGAGTGATCTAGATGACGAGGGACATGATGGAGTGCCCATGTCTGACATTGATGATGTGGGTGTGAGCCTAACATACACAACTTGGTGGTGTACTTTTTATCTTACTCCTATATTTCTATTAGAGTTTTTGTCCTACTCAAAGGGATGAGTTAGGAAAGGAGGAGACAGATAGAGACAGATGATGATTGTGGTGATATTGATGAGGAAGAGGAGGCTCATCTAGTGTCAACAGTAGGAGAGAGATGGTACCAGTGAGAGGAGGATGATGATGTCATTGAGAGGAGGGCTAGGGCTTGACCTCATGCATCATGGCCACTACCTACTGCATGTGGAGTGTGAGGTTCACACGAGCATGGGGATTTGAGTAGTGCTACTTTTATGGTACCTCCAACAATGCTAGTGAATAGAGACTTAGTATCCATTGGATTTTTAGTCGACTATAACTAGAAAGTCAACGATCTAGATGAGAGAGTTACATGATGTTATGATTTTAGATTAAGTAGAATAGTAGATGTTGATATTGAATTATTTTGATATACATAATGAGATTTTTAATACAAACTTTGTTTCTATCTTGTAGTTGGTACATGAGCATGGCCTGACTGAGTCCATCGAGTCATAGTAGAGGTGGTGCCTATTGTGCATACTTAGCAGCGAGTATGGGCCATCTATAGGCCACAACAGACTATAGGACGACATGTAGATGTATTTGACCCTGCTGCACAACTAAGAGTGGCTCACAAGAAGACCATTCTTAGAGCATCAAGTATTGATGTGCCATGAGAGTCCTTTGAGATAGAGTGAGATCAAGCAATCCAAAGGGCATCAAGTGCTAAGGTGGCACAAGATACCTTCAAGATACAGCTAGGTTAGACTCTAGTGGAGGTTCATTAATCTAGGGTAGGACCAACACCAGTGATGGACCATCTGCTTGTGCGAGAGCTATGAACTGAGAGAGATCAACTGCAATAGTTGTATTCAGATGCTTAGGTGGAGGCAACAGAGCTCACAGAGCATGTCTGGGGCCTGCAAACATAGAGTACATTTAGGAGTCACTCATAGTCTGTAGAATCACACAAACATCCTACTATCACACAACCACATCTGTGTCTCAAGGACTCAAGTAACCATGGTCCTATAGATTGATGAAACTTGTTGTTGATGTATGATTGTGACACACCACAATTTGTTTTAGTGGTGACCATGTATTAAACCTTTTTTTTTTGTGTGTATACACACACACACACACACGTATTTACAAAGTACATGTATCAATTATATCATTATTGTATTTATTAGACAATCTCATTAGGTTGTTTATATAGATCACAATTGTAGTTGTCACATACATGTTAATTCACCACATTTGATTAAATCATTGTCACATTTTATTCAATAATCATAGAATTGTTTCAATAAGTTCACAAAAGACATCTCATTAAACCATTATCATCATCATATAGATACAATAACATAAGCCAAAATGACAAATATCATAATCATCATCATATATATATATATGATGATGATGATGATGATGATGATGATGATATTTGCATTTTGGTTTATGTTATTGTATCTATATGATAATGATAATGGTTTAATGAGATGTCTTTTGTGAACTTATTGAAATAATTCTATGATTATTGAGTAAAATGTGACAAAGATTTATATAAATGTGATGAATTAACATGTATGTGACAACTACAATTGTGATCTATATAAACAACCTAATGAGACTGTCTAATAAATAAAACAATGATATAATTGATACATGTACTTTGTAAAATGTTGTTCTAATCATGTGATCTAATTAAACAAGTTTATGAAATTTTTTAACTAATTACAACCATGATTATCTAGCACATACACATGTTGAATTAAATACAATTGTGATCTAATTAGACAATGTAATAACATTGTTTGATAATTTTCTACAATGATGTAATTAACATAGTGGATGAATTATCTAAATGTATGCGAACAAGTAATTTTCAAGATTAAGAAAACTATTCTAAGAATTCAAGATAATTACAGATTTACCGTGGATGAAGAAATCATATATCAAATAGATAAGCAAAATTAGCTATCTAACATGATGTTCTTTTAATAAATGCTAGCGTAACATTGAGAAATGAAATGATGTAATATAAATTTCTTAAAAGATGATTAAGCATAGTATCTACATAAGTGAATAGTGTTGATGGGTTCTTTGAGAGGTGTGCCATTCATTGTCAATAATTTCCATGCATTTGATCCATAGACTTCAATGATGATGTAAGGTCCCAACCAATTCAGGTTGAACTTCATTTTTTCACTTTGAGGAGCATTTATATTGCATTGATTTTTGTAAAGCACCAAATCACTAACCTCGAATGACCGATGGATGACATGTTCATTGTGGTAATGTTAGACATACTTTTGATAATCTTGGATATGTTTGAGAGTAAACAAAAAGATTAAAACCAAACTGATATAACAATGAGGGCAGCTAGGAAGGATTCAAAGATGCAAATTTCTCAAACAGAGTCACTAACCACCGCAATCAAACTCGCATACAGGCCACTAGGGTTTTGTAGCTTAGAGCTCAAGAAACACAATTGATCAAAATGAAAATAATGAGAAAATAAACATAAAACTAAATTAAAAGGCTTCCCGCATGTGTGTGGGAGAACTACATTTAATGCAACTCCGAGAGTAGTTAGGGTTGGGTCATATCCAACATCGTCAAAGCCTACCTTTTGGTCATGTCGAAACGCTAATCTCTAAAATTTTGACAAGGGTGACACTCTACCCCACACTATAATCCTCAGAGTCAGGATGTCAGGGATGTTTCTATAGTCATGCAAAAATGAACAACCTCGTCAAGCTGAGAGGTGCTCATAGTGGAAGATCGAGCTTTCGGGGATGATTCTATTGTCGCGCCAAAACAACAAATCCTAATAGTCTGAAAAAGCTCAGTCACATCTAAAGGAAAGAACAAGTAAAAGAACTCAAGTCAAAAGGGCCCCACTTCTTTTCCTTGGCAATAGAATGGGGTGTGTTGCGAAAGGTCACAATAGATAGGCCAATGGTTTCTTAAATATGATTATAGCATCTCACCCCTACCTAGGGTGGTCTCAGATGACTCACTAATTGTCATCCATGATAACTTGAGGGGTACCAAGAGATCATTCCCTTTTATATTAAAAATATCATGGATGTTACATGTGGATATCAATGCTAATATTAAGGAGTGGTGGAACATACAAGTGTAGGGATCCACCATGTATAGAGTTATGTACAAGCTAAGAAACATCAAGACGTAGATTACGAATGGAATAAAGATTCTTTTGGGAATATTTTTAAATAGAAAGAGGAAGCTCCTCAAAAGTTTTTTGAACTACAATAACATATCTAATCCTTAGGAATCATTTGCAAGGAAGCTTAGGAGGAAGAATGTCTTTTGGTAGATATTCACTCCCTTATTAAAAAGGAAGAGATGTACTGGAGGTAAAGATCAAGATTGGTTTGGTTAAAGCAAGGAGATGACAACATAAAGTTTTCCATATGATTGCCCTCAAGCACAAAACAACTAACAAAATCAAATAAATTAGGGAAGATAGTGATCTTTTTTCTGAGGATGCCATAAGCGATAAAGTTGTTCAATATTTCATGAATATCCTTACAAAAGATAGTGCTCCCTCCTTTTTGGAAGGAGAGATTCTTGAGGTTATCCTCAGGATAACTGAGAAGAAAGATGATGCTACTCTATTATCCCTAATCACCATGGATGATATTAGAGGGATGGTTTTTTTATTTTAAGGGTTATAAGGTGCTTGGTTTGGATGGGTTTGCCCATTTTTATTTCTAATCATTTTAGGATATTCTAGTAGAGAACATTAAGAAGGTTGTCCATGACTTCCTCACCTAGGGGAAACTCCTTAGGGAGCTTAATACTACATTTCTAGTGTTGATTCCTAAGAAGGGGGCCTATAGAGTTTAATGATTTTAGGTCCATCAACTTATGTAATTCATTCTATAAAATATTTTTAGAAACTCTAGCCGTTAGGCTCCAAACTATTCTACATTCTATCATCTCACCTCAATAGAGTGGAATTGTGAAAAACTAACAAATCATGGAGATTTTTAGGTAGGATTCTCAAAATATTTGGTTTTCTAAGGAACTTCATTAATATAATCACCAAATGCATTTCTATGCTCATATTCTTAGTTATTGTCAATGTCTTTATAGCTAGTTTCTCTGATGCCTCTAGATTTTTTTTGGGTTTGCTTGGTGTAATGCTTCTAAAAAAAGATGGCAAGGTGGGAAGGACCATTGTTTTCTTTGGTGGGAAAAGTTTAATTGTTGATGGCTTCACTCTAGAACCTATTGGCATATTATATGTCCTTGCTGAAAATATTTTCTAAGTATTTGTAAAAGATTGAGTAGATCCAAAGGCATTTCCTATGGTCTAGTTCTAATGAAAACAAAATAATCCCTCTTGTTATGTGGGATCAAGACTTCCTTTCCAAGTTTGTTGAAGGAATAAGTATACGTAAGTTGAAGCTTTTCAATAAGGTGTTCAATGCCAAACTTGCATGGAGGGATATATAGAAGAAAATGAATGGAATATGATCATTAAAAAAATATTCCAAGTAAGTACCCAAATCCATTCTTTGAATTCATGAGCACCTCTCTAGATCTAACATATGGATAAATATTTATTGTTCGAAGGAGATTCTAATAAAGGAAGCTAAACGGAAGTTAGGTGCTAGAAACAATATCAGATTTTGGGATGATTATTGGATCTTAGATACAGCTTTGGGATTGAGGAATGAGTTTGAGACCCTTATGAAATATTACAAATGGATAGTTGGGGAGTTTGTTTTTTAGTATATCATTGTGATCAATGGGATTAAGGCGTGGAGTAATCTGAGAGTTTTTCCCCTCTGCTAGGCTACATTTTTTTCTACCCCTCTCTTGATAGGTCTTCTTGGTTTCCATTTCCTGTGTTAGATAGGTATGGGCTCTTTGGTGTTAGCTCTATCCCCTTTTGGTCTATTTTTAGCTTCATCTTTTTTTTCTCTTGTGGCCTTCTCTTTTGCGACTATGTCCTCTCTTTGGAACAAGGACTTTCTTCCTAGAATCAATTGATTCCTCTAGGTTGCTACTTAGGAGAAAATACGCACTATTGATAACCTAGTCAGGCATGGCTTTTCCATTCCCAATTGGTGTATTTTATTCCTTTCTAATGTTAAATCAACCCCTAACATCTTCTGGGGTGTTGGTTGTAACATCCATGTTCTAAAACACATAGTAAAACTAGAATTTTACCATAGAGTAACTCAATAAGGTAAATAAAATGAGATAGAGAATAATTTTTTCTTTATTCAACTAATATCAACTAACTACAATTACAAGATTTATTTTACCAAAATACAATAACCATATTCTCTTTCTCATTTACAATGTTTACAAATGTAATTCTATTACATGTAAAAATTTGGATTAAGTACTACATCTGAATATCCAACATCTTTATGACAAGTTTTGGCATGTTTCCTACTTGGAGAGAGAGAACATCTTTCCAGTGATTTACCTCCAACCACAGACCAACGGTCTCCCACACATCTTTCACATAGGAAGTGGCCCTACCCTTCACAAGGAATATAGACCATAGGTGACCAATGGTTATTTTCCTTTCCTGAGTACATAATGTTGTATTCTACTGAACTCTATCAACCATACAACTCTAGATACCCTCTAGCTAAGTATGATTTTTGATAGAATGAGCAATCCAAATATAGTGAACTGACAATACATGCAGAAAATGAATGCATTACTTTGGGCAAAGTTTTTAATATCAAGATTGTTCATATGAACATAGTCATTGTGTTCACCCACCCCTACTTGACTTGGATAATGTCATATTCTTGCAGTTATTCACCCTAACTATCTTTACATAATTGGTTTAATCATCATGTCCTAATAAAAGTCTACTTAGACTTAGATAAGTCTAAATGACATAAACCTTAATTTGGTTCCTAATCGACTCTAGGGTTTTAAAAACACCCTTGAATAATACAATATTTCTACATTTATCATATCTCATTAAAGATTATAATAGACCTTTGGTTTATCACAACCATAAATAAGTTTACAATAAATCGTGCTAAGGTATTATCTTCTATTCAACAAGAATATGAATACCTATTCAATTAATCCCTACGTGATGCCATTGATCATCACTACGTAAATATACTCATATATGCTTTTACGCAAACCTATTTATATATAGACATAGTCTATTACTACAAATTGTTTTACTATAGGTTGAATTCATCATGATTCTACTATAGACATGCGAAGATCTTTGACACTTTATCCTGTTCATCTAACTATCCTTAGTTTTTCTATCATTCCAAAAGGTTGCCTCATAGTCACCATAGATCACGAAGAATCTAGGTTCTTTGAATAAGATATCGTTTAGACAATGCACGGAAATGAAAACAAGATTGGTTTCAAATAAAATTGACATCATTAAATACTCTATTTTGTATTGCTCTTGGTTGGTGAGTTTATTAAATGAACACCTTTACACTAATCTCATTGAGAATTTAATACATATTTTTCCTATGATAAAAATAGTCGACTTATTTCTGAAAGATTTCTCTTTTCAACTAAGCAATTAGTTTTCTAAACATTAGAAGACTATAACTATTTCCATTAAAAAAAGTTCATATATATATATATATATATATATATATATATCTTGAACAATAGAAGGGTCTACCTATCGGTTAAAGATAGATGCAATATCAACTCACTATGATTATTCAAAATTGATTTCATTGCAAGATCTTGCATCGATCTTTTTAGGATAAACGATGCTTCTTGGTTATACTAAAACTCCCATACACCATCAACTCAAACAAAAAAGTCACAACGATAGTATTCAAGTTGACACAGTCAATTTATCACACTGCATAGTTTATACAAAATACTGACCTGATAACCAAACTCAATTAAATGATTGTCCATAAAAAACATTCATTATGATTATCTTTGTCTTATAAAACATGACATGTAGGAATATCTAGTTGACAACGTTGACTTACAGAGGTGTATGGGCTGGTGTTAAGCTTTTGTGTTCATCCCAGATGACCATGTTCTTACTTAACCTTTACCAGCTTCCTCATTGCCCGCCACAAATTTCTTTCTACTCCTTAACCAGACCCTTCAAACAAAACATAAGCACTTCCTAGATATGTCATCGACTATCCAATCCATGTCTTTAAGATCTCAAAACAAACTCATAATGAGTCATCCTGTCTATTCGCTCCCACTCTAAGTAGTTCTAAAAGTTCATTAAATTCCAATGGTAATGCTAAATAGTTCGAATCCATACACACCTATAAATGTGTAAACACTGACAAGTGTTGATGATGAAAACATCATTTGAGGAGATCAATAATGGCAGTTGATTTATCTGTTGCTCCTCCTATAAGAGGCCGCTAACTCTTAAAGCTAACTTAAGAAATCAATTACTCTTAATGAGTAAATTCGATCCATCAAGATTTTAACATTAAAGGCATTCCTCAATAGATGCCTATGGTTGCTCAACTTAAAACCATACTAATATATCATGAGGTTTTTCCTCATTCGACTCATATATATATTTGATTAACTCAAATATTATTTACATATCGTTATCTTTATTTGATTTTATGATTTAATCAACAATAAAATAATAATAAAACAAAAGTTATGGATAACGTGATTGAGTTGATCTAGTTTCCTCATCATGAACCATCAACAAAGCATGTCAGCTTAACTTGACAATAAAGTCTTAATGTTAAGAATTGGTTAAAACACTTCAAGTGACTTAGTAATAATATGACAACCTTTTTATGGCAATAATGTCGTAATATTTACGTTAAATGTAAATAGTCATAAATTAAACTTAATGACGTCGTTAACGTTATTAACGACTAAGATGACACAATATGACCTAGAAAATTGTAAAACAATATTGACTACCTATCGATTAGGTTCAAAAGTGAACTGACAAGACAAGTCTTACCTCTTACAACTCATTGGTTCACATATTTGGTAAACACTTATAACTCAGTTTCAAAAATAAATCACTCATATCTTGAGGTCTATATCTCTCTCCTAGAGAGATTGTCTCTTCTCCAAGAGTCATTTGGTAACTTGAAATCTTGTCTCACTTGTCACCAAACAATATGTGATCAGTGCATCATTACTCAATTAATTCAACTAATAAATCAAATCTCATAATACAAATATTAAATTAATAATAACATAATCATTCCCATGATTTCAATAAATGACATTCAATTAAAACCATGTTTTTCCCTTGTCATTAACCTAAACATCACAACAAATTTACTTATGTCCAAGTAAAAAGTAAAAGTAAAGCAAGATAAAAATTGGGGATGTAATATTAGGGTTGCTTAATTCAAGTTCTCCAAATGCTTTAAGTATGTATAGATTTTCAATGTCTGAAGCACTATATCTATTATCTATTTCTCCCTTTGTTTGTTTATCTATCTATCCTCTCTCTCTCCATCTCTAAAGCCTTTTCAAAACATCCATTTTGTGCATATGCTACAATCATGGAATTCCATGAGACCACATTTCTTTGAGGTGTTCTATCAAACATTTCATTTTCCTTGTCTATGCTTCCAAATTTTATATACATGTCTCACAGGGTTGTTACAACTACAACATCTAACAAAATTCCCATATCCTTGATGTTTTGATGGATATCCATACTCTATTCCAAAAATCTCATTTTGACAGGGAGGATACTGGCAAAGGTTGAGGAATTTTACTTTACAATAGCCAATTGCAGTTGCTTGAAAGCTTCTAAATCATTTTCAACAAATTCATTTTGTGCATATCCTGCAATCATGGAATTTCCATGAGACCACATTTCTTTGAGGCATTATGTCATGTGCCTTGTCTATGCTTCCATATTTTTCATTCATATCTCCTAGGGTAGTTGCAACTACAACATCTGACAAAATTCCCATATCCTTCATGCTTTGATGGATGGCCATACCCTATTCCAAAGATCCCATTTTGGCACAGGCAAGAAGGATGCTAGAAAAGGTTGTGGAATTTGGCTTTACACCCACCAATTGCATTTTCTTGAAAGTTTTTAAAGCCTTCTCAAAAAATCCATTTTGTGCATATCTTGCAATCATTATATTCAATGAGATCACATCTCTTTAAGGCATTCTTCTGAATAGTTCATTTGCCTTTTCTATGCTTCCAAATTTTGCATTCGTGTCTCATAGGGAAGTTGCAACTATAACATCTGACAAAATTTGCAAACCCTTGATGTTTTGATGGATGTCCATACCCTATTCCAAAGATCTCATTTTGGCACAAGTAGGGAGGGTACTGGAAAAGGTTGAGGAATTTTGCTTTACACCTGCCAATTGCATTTACTTGAAAGTTTCTAAAGCCTTTTCAACAAATCCATGTTGTGCATATCCTACAATCATTGAATTCCCTGAGACTACAAGTGGTGTGGAGCACCTACCAAATCATGTTTTTGTTTGTAATAAGGTCTATTTGACCAATGCATTTTCATTTTAGTTTGTAGCTAGGTCTATTTTGTAAGTCCCAAGTGACTTAGGGGACATTTGTCAAGTTCTAATTGCATAATGCTAAAAATAGCAATAATGCCAGAATAAGGCAGTAGGGTAGTTTTGGTCGGTGGTCTCCTAGCCGCTTGGAGCTAGTGTGGTACTACTCAGGGCAAGTTGATAAATGCCCAGAGGAATGATCAAATGTTCATCGAATGTAATCCGATTGAAGTAGTGGGAATTGAATGTGATTGCACTATGCTCAGGAGAAATAAACCAATTATGTTCTGTCAATTAGCTTTCTATTTCCTGTAACTGTAGATCATGCAACTATAGATTTCCATTCATTTTGTATTTTCACATTGTTGTCGTATGTCACCGTCAAGCATTCCACTACTGAGATTTATATCAAAATCATTGGAATAGCTTCAATGTATTAGTATTCATTTTGTTCTTTGTTTTGTATTTCATGTTCGATAGTTTAGATGATCCAGATCGAGGGTTTTGTGCAATAAGAATGTGCTAGCATTTTCATATGCTAGGGTTCATAGGAGGGAAGCTGTATGACAAGATTTTGGCAAATCGGCCAAAGGTTTTTGGTGACCACCGATGGAACGTGTCTCTCCAAGGGTAAATGCCATTGGGGCATTGGTGGAAAGGTGAGTGGTGCAGGAGCACCCCTTCAAAGATAGATTAGGTCTAATTATAGTATGTTTATGCATTTATGATGTAATAAGGTCCATTGGACAAATTCTTATGTTTTTAGGTCAATCTAGGATTGTGTGTAAGAGAGTTATAGTTTGTTATGCTAGATGTCTTCCCAGCCACTTGGAAGTCTCCCAGCCGCTGGGAATTGAGTATGTACTACTCGCAAGGAGTAGCTATATTTTCCCTAGATCAGTTTGTTGGGAGAGAGATAGTTGCATAGTAGAAACAGAGACAGTGTGTTTGGAGGTCTGACAGAACATTGTGATACAGTGGGTCTAAGATATTTGTATACATTTCTGATATTGAATTAAGGAAGATCCCGTTGGTCATTTATCTGATCTCCAATCCATCTGTGTGATTGATTCTCTTGTTTGCAGGCTAAATAGATTCATTCATCCATTCCACTGGTTGATTCTTTGAATCAGTGGAATGGACATGTACAGTAGTTTAGATTGCATTTCCATTTTTCTATTTTTGCATTTCATATTTTTGGGATCAAATTATTGTATGCACTAACCTCTCCTAGCATCTTCATGCGCTAGGGTTTGGAAGGATGAAATTTGTGTTAAAATTGCCAAGGAAACGGATCAGGCCGATCTCAACATTTTCTGCGTGAAATTTGTGAAGTTTCAAGGATTCTGTTGATATGTACATTTAACGGATATACAATGTTTGTATGCGACATACATTCTGTGTGTATATCGCATTTGTATCTGTGCGTATATCACTAAACAGATCGAGTGTTAAAACATGATTAAAATGCATGTTTCAAAGGTACAAAGGTGAAACAGTTTGGATATACATTTCCTATGTATATCACTTTTGTCTGTTGAAGACAATTGTTGTGATAACGCTTTTGTATCTGAGGATCATTTTGTGTGCATCTGTCATTCACATATCGGGTTGTATGTTGTGGATTTGGTAAAGTGTCGATATACAAATCTCTGTGTATATCGTAATTGTATATCGGGTCATACAAGTTCTGTGTATACACCTTGTGTATACATGTTGTAGGTATACTGCAATTGCATTTTCAAGACCATTTATGTGTATCCTGCATTTGCATTTTTGTAGTTTGCATATACCAAATGTACATTTCAAAGATACAAGGGCCTGATACAATTTGTGACTGGTCGTGGTGGTAAACTGGTATGCAAAGCACTGTAGCCAACCGGTGGGAAGGAGTCAGTATTTGTATGCATCGTTGTGAAAATAGCGATTGGAACAAGTCAGTTTGGCGAAGCCAACAGACGGAGTCTTGCCGATAGGCACATAAACGAATCGGTGTGAGATGGGTATCAAGGTGAGATGTATAGGATGTGCTGATAGTTATTGTCAGGCTGATAGGGTATGTTGGTGAGATAATTTGTTAGCTCTTGCCGAAGAAACAAGAAATATCAAATTCCACCATTGTTGAATGTTTCCAACTGTGCCTTTGCATCATAGTGGTATCAGAGCGAAGGAAAAATCTTTTGGGGAAGATAAGAAGACAGTAAGATGTTGGATGAAGAAGGAACATCAGAGCTTCCAGTAAGGATGACCAATGCTGAGTTGGCAGTTCTAGTAAAGAAGCAGATTGTAGAGAGCAATGCAGTGAAAGTTCAAAATCAGGCATTGAAAGATGAGTTGGAAAAGTTGAGGGACAGAGTAGGTTTTGGTAAAGAAGAAGATAGGGAGGAAGAGGAGATTCCTAAGTGGAACGAGGTAGACGTTCCTGCAGACTAGAGGCCCTTGTTGGATGCCCTCAAATCCATAGAGAGAAGAACCATGGATGTCAAACTGGATTTGCCAGTGTTTACAGGAAAGATGGATCCTGATTCGGTAATGGAGTGGATAGACTCCCTAAATAATTTCTTTGAGACAGAGGAGATACTAAAGCACCAAAGGGTGAAGATAGCCCAATCAAAAATGAAAGAGGCTGCATTAACTTGGTGGATTTTAATCCAAGATGACATAGTACAAGAGGGAAAGCGTAGAGTTGCTACGTGGAAGAAAATGATGGCTTTAGTGAAGGAAGCCTATCTTTCGTTGGATTACAACATCCAACTACATAAGAGGAAGCAAAACCTGAAGCAGAAGGAGCTAGATGTTAGCTCATATACTGAAGAATTCATGAAACTTTGTGTAAAGACAAAA
This sequence comes from Cunninghamia lanceolata, assembly GCA_027924645.1. Classification (NCBI taxonomy): domain Eukaryota; kingdom Viridiplantae; phylum Streptophyta; class Pinopsida; order Cupressales; family Cupressaceae; genus Cunninghamia; species Cunninghamia lanceolata. The sequence goes on from BSBN01000665.1 coordinate 4,218,112, forward strand.
GTAAAGGAGAGTGAGGAAGAAAAGGTAGCCAGATACCTTAATGGATTGAGGTTCAACATTTAGGAAGATTTAAATCTGCATAACCCAGATATAGTTCAGAAATGTTTCCAATTGACACTGAAAGTGGAAGAGAAATTAAAGAGAAGACAAGAACAGAACAATAGAGGAAGAGGAAAATAGCAAAGAGGTGGAAGAAGTCCTTTCAGAGGTAGAGGACATGGATTTGGATATCACAATGAGTCCCATCAGGAAAATAGTAAAGGAGATAACCATCAAAATCAGAGAGAAAGTTACAATCAGTAAGGAAACTTTAGAGGCAGAGGACCATCATTCAAAGAAAGGTCTCAAGGTAGAGGACCTATCAGATGTTATAACTACAATCAAGAAGGCCATATAGCCAGCAAATGTCTAGAAAAGGCAATCAGTTCCATGGGAGAAAGAAGAACAAATTTGATTCAAGACTCTGACTGTCAAGGTGAAACAAGTTCAAATACTTACCAAAGTGTGAATGCTCCTAACAATTATGGATATCCAGAGAGTGGAGAATCTCTGATGATGAGGAGAACTATGACTACCATGAAGGTACCTGATAGAGAACCCCCACAGAGAAAGTCTCTTTTCAGAACTACTTGCAAGGTAGGAGGAAAGGTATGTAGAGTTCTAATTGATTCTGGTTCTACTGAAAATTTTGTATTTGATGAAATGGTAACAAAGCTTAAGCTTAGAAGATTACCTCACCCATCTCTGTATAAGGTTTCATGGTTAACTCAAGGTCAGCAAATAGTTGTGGAAGAACAGGCTTTGGTAGAATTTCAGATTGGATCGTATAAAGACAAATTGCTGTTTGACATCATCAAGATGGATGCTTGCCATCTTTTATTTGGAAGACCATGGCAATATGATTTAAAAGCACGCCATGATAGTGTTAGGAACACCTATACAATCACCAAGAATGGTACAGTGACAAAATTGGTACCATTGACAGAGAATGAGTAGAAGTCAAGAGAGAAAGAGGTTAAGGTGATGCTGGTGGAAGGAAAATAGTTTATGAAAGAAGTAGCAGCAGAAGGTGCAATAGCATATGCCCTAATTCCATATCTCACAGTGAACAAAGAACAGCAACAAGAATTCAAGAAAGAGAAGAAGCAGAGGTTTATAGACCTAGCTGTTCAAGCGTTATTGGATAAATATAAAAGCATCATCTCTGATGGAATGCCAAGATCCCTACCACCTGTAAGGGATATCAGCCATTGCATAGATCTAATCCTAGGATCTACACTTCCAAACAAGGCAGCATACAAGCTTACTCCAGAACAGAATGCAGAAGTAGCAAGATAAATTGAGGAATTGTTAGACACAGGTTTGATTGGTAAGAGTTTAAGCCCATGTGCAGTACTAGCTGTACTAGCACCAAAGAAAGAAGGCACTTGGAGGCTTTGCACTGATTCCAGGGCTATTAATAAGATAACAGTTAGGTATAGGTTTCCAATACCTAGGATAGAGGATTTACTTGACTGTTTGGGAGGTGCTAAGTATTTTACAAAAATAGATCTGAAGAGTGGTTATCATCAGATCAAAATTAGGGTAGGAGATGAATGGAAAACAACATTCAAAACCAATGAAGGATTGTATGAGTGGAAAGTTATGCCTTTTGGTTTATCTAATGCACCTAATACTTTTATGAGATTGATGAATGAGGTTTTGAGAGAATTCATAGGAAAGTTTGTCATAGTCTATCTAGATGACATTCTGATTTTCAGCAATACAAAGGAAGAACATCTCAGACACATAGATTTGGTTCTCAAGAGGTTATAGGAAGAGCAGCTGATGATAAATTTGGACAAGTGTTTGTTCATGTAGGACAAGATCACATATTTGGGCTTTGTCATTTCACAAGGGAAGCTGCAAATGGATAAGGAGTAGGTGAGTGCCATATTATCTTGGCCAACTCCTAGAACCATGAATGATGTTAGAAGTTTCCATGGGTTAGCAACCTTCTACAGAAAGTTTATAAGAGGGTTTAGTCATATTTGTGCACCCATGCTTGATACTATAAAAGAAGGACAGAAGCGTAAATTCAGTTGGACAACAGAAGCAGATAATTCATTTGAAACATTGAAAAAGAAGGTAGCACAATAGCTAGTCCTTGCACTTCCTGATTTTAACAAAAAATTTCAGGTAGAATGTGATGCAAGTCACATGACAATTGGAGCAGTACTCAGCCAAGAAGGTAGGCCAGTTGCATTTTTCAGTGAGAAGCTCAATGATGCTAAGGAGAGGTACACATCATATGATTTGGAAATGTATGCTCTAGTCCAGTCACTCAAGAAATGGAGGCATTACTTGATGCCAAAAGAATTCATAGTATTCACAGATAATCAGGCTTTAAGTTTTATAAACAACCAAGAAAAGTTGAACCACAGGCATATGAAATGGGTAGAAACTTTACAAGCTTTTATTTTCACACTTAAGCATATGAAAGGAGTCAATAATAAGGTAGCTGATGCCTTAAGCAGGAGAGCTTTAATAGTAAATTAGATTCAGTTGGAAAGTGTTGGCATTGGTTCCTTGAAGACCATGTATGAGGCTGATGAAGATTTTGGAGAGATATATCAAGTATGTACTTCTTTTGGCGATAAATATCATGTTGAGTTCTCTAAATTTCTGATCTAGGATGGATTGTTGTTCAAGGGTGGACAATTTTGTATTCCAAGGTGTTCTATGAGGTTGAACATCATTAAAGAGAAACATTGTGGAGCTATGGCAGGATATTTTGGTTTGGATAAGACTCTTGATCTTGTCAGAAGACATTATTATTAGCCTAAGTTACAATCAGATGTACGTAAATTTGTAGAGACATGTGTGCTATGTCAGAAAGCAAAAGGAATATCAACTAATGCAGGTCTATATCGGCCATTACCCATTCCTTCCAGACCATGGGAAAGCATAAGTATGGATTTTGTGTTGGGTTTACCCAGAACGAGATGTTGGTGTCTGCATGAGTAGTCAAGTTTCAAATAGTTAGCATGCAAGCACCTTCCCAAAAAATCCAAAGAAGTCCTAAGTCTTTAGCCTCCTCAACATTTTTTAACTGTAGCATCATGTTTTCTTTGGAGGACGTCATCATCATCATATTTTCTGTCGGCCTGACCTTTGCCGCGGGGTGATATTTTAACATCGGGTGATCTTAGTCAAGATCATCCTGATGTTGGCACTATTAAATTTCTAAGTATGACCTGATATTTTGCAGGGTGATCTTTGTTAAGATCACCCCGATGTTATTTTATCACCTTATGTTTGTTCCAGCATCATGATGATGCTGAAGTCAGGGAGATATCCGCCTGTCGGCTTCATCATATTCCAAGGAAGGGGGTGATATTTTCAAGTATCAGTCATATTCATACATCACCCCGATGTTACAATGGAACTACAGTGCAGCATGATATTTGTGCATGGGGGTGATTTTTCCAAATATCTGGTTATCTTCCGAATATCATCCTGATGCCGACATGATGGGGACATCATCAAGGTCCAAGGGGGGTCATATTTCTAACACTAGTCATCTTGTGGAGATTCCCCGATATTTGCAAATATGATGATGACATCATCTGGATATGAGGAGGTGCGCAATAGGCAGATATGTTGATGATGTCAGCAGGATATGACGGTGACATCATCAGGATGTTCATCGGCCAGACATTTGGTATCGGCTAAGCAGGAGGATCTTCCTTCGATGCATCAGGTTGTGCCGATGAAGGTGAATATCAGGTTGATATTTCACATGAAGGTGAGGTTGGTCATCAGGATGATTTTCAAACATCAAGGTGATATATTTTATCAGGTGATGTGGATGGCATGATACTTTCTCGCAGGGTGATTTTTTCTACGGGGTGATATTTTAACATTGGGTGATGTGAATTATCAAGGTGAACTCATACAGATCATGATGTTGACGTCAGGGTAATATTGAGTATCAAGATATCATGCTGGAGGATGATGATGATGAAAGTCTTATACTAGGTGTCATCAGGAGCAAAATCACCAACATTATATATGTTAACGGCCCAGTATATAAAGTAATGAGAAGGTTGCTGCGGGGTGCATGTGGGATAATTAGATCCTACATGATTTGAAATATTAGGATGATACATTTTGGTAGGAAAGGTTTGCGATGCATAGTATTCTGCATTTCCCAAGGCCACACCATTAATGGCGGTTGTTGTAGAGGTATGGGCAATGGCGTGAATGATCAAACTGCCTGATTGATGATGTGAATCCCTAGGCGGCAACGCAAGGTTCGAGAACCTCTCCTATCCCTTCCCCTACCTGCTGCATTCAATGCGATGAGTGCCATTTTCTCAATGTACTGTATCTAGCAAATTTTGAGTTTGCCTAGTGGTTAATGCTGAGTACCTTCTTGATGTATATAGCAGGCTGTGCTGCTCATTTGTTGGTGGTTGAAGGCCTGAGGCATTTTTGTGTAAATAACGAAGAACACGGCATGATCTTGGTTGTTCTATCCCATTTTGGAGTTTATGAGTTGCAACATGAATGTATTTTGCACGTATGTTTAGTTTTAGTGTTGATTTATATGAGAAATGCTTCATTGCATGTGTTTATTTGCTTGTCTCCATTTGCTGCATGTCACCCTCCTTCTTTTGAGTCTGGTTGCTAAGGGTTTCGTAGATTCTAGGGTGTAGATTTCTATATTGCATGCCTAATCTCTAACTTCCATTCAAAGAGTGGATTAAACTATTTTAGGTCAAGTATGGGGAAGGTTGCATGTTAGTAGGGATATCTGTAAGTAGAGGCAGTTAGATACCCATTCTTGGGTGATGTTTGTAAGGCAAGCATTAGTCCAACCCCCTGAAACTTGAGTGAAAGTTGAAAACCATCTGTTGTATACGTCTAGTTGATTCCTTGCCCAATGGATAGGCACCAGTCTGCTCCTGGGTCAGTAGTTATGAGCCAAAACCCCTTGTCTTGCATCCAGGACATTATGTCCACCCATTTCATCACTTCAACCTGTTAGTTGTAGGAGTAGGATTAGGAACCCCCTGCATGCTCTCATACCCACCAGACAAATATGTCCAAGAATGTTGCCAACCTGGTGATCTACGATGCAGATCTTGGTCCAGACATGCGAGTATTCTGCCTATTATTGTCAAGTTAGATCTTTCTATCATTAAGTTAGTCAAAGTTACATATTTAGCTATAGGGATACCCCCCTTAGTGCAGCAGAACCAGAAGTGAAGGGGAGGAGCTCACGCAACCTCCTGTATTAGTTGGCTGAATCTGCTTGTGCATTAGAACTGGCAAACCCTAATGTTGATTCAGAAGAAAAACCAACAAGATGGTGACTCTACTAGGGACTCGTTGATGTAAAGTGATATCCTGCAGTCCCTGGTGAAGTTCTGCTCTGCTGGTGGAATGAACCTGGAAAAATAGCTTTCAGCTGTGGAAAATTTTGTCCTCTCTGGAGAGGTGGCGACTCTACAAAAAAAAAGATCTGAATGCACATGAAAGATAGATGTATGTGATGTGACAAAGATGTTCATATTTCTTCATCTGGATGAGAAAAGGTACTTAGCTTCTTCCCCTATATTTGTTGTTCTACTACATAAGTTAGATGCCAGGGGAAGCCTTAGGTCTTAGGTAGACAAAGGATGTCTAAGAGTGAGATTTTTATGAATCCAAGTATGTATTATCCCATACTCAGTCAGGAAGGGAGTGATTTGTTGGATAAAATAATAGAAGAGATAAAAAATAGGTTGATATTCTTAGAGGTTAGGCAGGCCCAGTTTAAAAGCAGTAACCCTGTTGTGTCTGCCAGTCAGAAGGCTAAACCTCTTCTCAACCCTCTTAATCCTCAATATGACCTTGAGATCATGGCATCATGTGAGGATAAAAAGATATCAGTTGAGGATGCCATTGAAAGGATTAGTGAGGACTCCTGTTGCAATATTGAGGCATCTGGCTATGAAAATAATGATGTGGTTGTGGACAACAATGAACATCTTTTTGAATGGATTTGTGGAGATGACTATGAATATTGTGGTCAAGACAGAGAAGAGGTAAGCAAAGAGAGAAGCAGTTCCATGTGTGAACCATTTCCTTCTTTTCAGACACATGGAGATGATGAAGAGCAACCAGAGATTGAAACAAGTGCTAGTGCAGAGCATGATTGTTCTTTGTTTGATGACTATTTTGCTTATGACACACAGGCTAATACTCCTCCACAGAGTTAATCCATTGATGATGAAGATGCATGTTCTGCTGCCCATGAACCAATGGCATACCATGATGAGGCTGAGACACCTGGGTCACCCATTTATGACACATGTGGTGATGAGGATCTATCTGAGTATGGTGAGGATCTAGACATTGTTTTTGACTTGGATTCTGTTTCTCATCCTGATGAAGGAGAAACCAACATACATCAGGTAAGTGATTGTAAAAATGTGCCTGACTGTATAGAGGTGCTAGAGCCTGATCTTTTCCAACTTGGTGTACTAGATAATTGTGTGCATGATGTACACAATTGTGAATTTGAAAGCTTTTCTTTTGATAGGACAGCTGATGAAATGAGCCCTGATCTTCCTAGCTGTGTGGTGGACTTTGAGTGTTTTTAATTTTCAGTCCAGCTAGGAGATCATTTTGTAATGCATAATGCTAACACCAATGATAACATGTGTTATATTCCATTTGAATATGCATTGCTTGATGAATACTGTATTCACTTGTTGCTGGATGCTGAGGGTTGTTTGCATAGGGTTGACACTCACAAGCTAGATCAAAGAGTTGAATATGCAAATGACCAGGTCTATTTATGGGCAGATCAGAGCTGTATCTCCAGGCTTGACCCAATGTATGCAGATGAGAACAAGGTATTTGACAAAGGGAGATATAGGTATTTCTTTTCTTGGTGACCTTAGGCCATCAAGTGTGTTTGGTGATGCAGGTTGGTGCAATTTTGACTTTGTTGCCCAATGGATAAGGCACTGGTCTGCATCCCAAAGATCTGTGGTTCTCACCATGCCTGCAAGAGGCATGTGTCCCCAGACAGAGCGACTATTGGTGCCTACATGAGCAGTCAAGTTTCAAACAGTTAGCATGTAGGCACCTTCCCAAAAAATCCAAAGAAGTCCTAAGTCTTTAGCCTCCTCAGCATTTTTTAACTACAGCATCATGTTTACTTTGGAGGAGGTTATCATCATCATATTTTCTACTGGCCTGACCTTTGCCGTAGGGTGATATTTTAACATCAGGTGATCTTAGTCAAGATCATCCTGATGTTGGCGCTATGAAATTTCTAAGTATAACCTGATATTCTGCAGGGTCATCATATTTGAATATCGGGTGATCTTTGTTAAGATCACCCTGATGTTATTTTATCACCTTATGCTTGTTCCAACATCATGATGATGCTGACATCAGGGAGATATCTACCTATCAGCTTCATCATATTCCAAGGAAGGGGGTGATATTTTCAAGTATCAGTCATATTCATACATCACCCTGATGTTACAATGGAGCTACAGTGCAGCATGATATTTGTGCATGGGGGTGATATTTCCAAATATCTGGTTATCTTCTGAATATCATCCTGATGCCGACATGATGGTGACATCATCAAGGTCTGAGGGGGGTCATATTTCTAACACTAGTCATCTTGTGGAGATTCCCTGATATTTGCAAATATGACGATGATGTCATCTGAATATGAGAAGGTGCACGATAGGCAGATATGTTGATGATGTCAGTAGGATATGATGATGATGTCATCAGGATGTTCATCGGCCAGACATTTGGTATCAGCTAAGCAAGAGGATCTTCCTCCGATGCATTAGGTTGTGCCGATGAAGGTGAATATCAGGTTGATATTTCACATGAAGGTGAGGTTGGTCATCAGGATGATTTTCAAACATCAGGGTGATATATTTTATTAGGTGATGCAGACGGCATGATACTTTCTCGTAAGGTGATTTTTTCTACGTGGTGATATTTTAACATTGGGTGATGTGAATTATCAGGGTGAACTCATACAAATCATGATGCTAATGTCAGGGTGATATTGAGTATCAGGATATCATGCTGGAGGATGATGATGATGAAAGTCTTATACTAGGTGCCATCGGGAGCAAAATCACTGACATTATATATGTTAACGGCCCAGTATATAAAGTAATGAGAAGGTTGCCGCGGGGTGCATGTGGGATAATTAGATCCTGCATGATTTGAAATATCAGGATGATATATTTTGGTAGGAAAGGTTTGCGATGCATAGTATTCTGCATTTCCCAAGGCCGCGGGTTTGTACGCCATTAATGGCAGTTGTTGTAGAGGTATGGGCGATGGCGTGAATGGTCAAACCACCTGATTGATGGTGTGAATCCCTAGGTGGTGGCACAAGGCTCAAGAACCTCTCCTATCCCTTCCCCTACCTGCTGCATTCAATGCGATGAGCGCCATTTTCTCATTGTACTGTATCTGGCAAATTTTGAGTTTGCCTGGTGGTTAATGCTAAGTACCTTCTTCCTGTATATAGCAGGTTGTGCTGCTCATTTGTTGGTGGTTAAAGGCCTGAGGCATTTTTGTGCAAATAACGAAGAACAAGGCATTGTCTTGGCTATTCTATCCCATTTTCGAGTTTATGAGTTGCAACATGAATGTATTTTGCACATATGTTTAGTTTCAGTGTTGATTTATATGAGAAATGCTTCATTGCATGTGTTTATATGCTTGTCTCCATTTTCTGCATGTCACTCTCCTTCTTTTGAGTCTAGTTGCTAAGGGTTTCGTAGATTCTAGGGTGTAGATTTCTATACTGCATGCCTGATCTCTAACTTCCATTCAAGGAGTGGATTAAACTATTTTAGGTCAAGTATGGAGAAGGTTGCATGTCAGCAGGGATATCTGTAAGTAGAGGTAGTTAGATACCCATTCTTGGGTGATGTTTGTAAGGCAAGCATCAGTCCAACCCCCTGAAACTTGAGTGAAAGTTGCAAACCATCTATTGTATACGTCTAGTTGACTCCTTGCCCAATGGATAGGCACCAGTCTAATCATGGGTCAGTAGTTATGAGCCAAAACCCCTTGTCTTGCATCTAGGACATTATGTCCACCCATTTCATCACTTCAACCTGTTAGTTGTAGGAGTAGGATTAGGAACCCCCTACATGCTCTCATACCCACCAGAGAAATATGTCCAAGAATGTTGCCAACCTTATGATCTACCATGTAGATCTTGGTCCAGACATGAGAGTATTCTACCTGTTGTTGTCAAGTTAGATCTTTCTACCATTGAGTTAGTCAAAGTTACATATTTAGCTATAGGGATACCCCTTTGGTGTGGCAGAACCAGAAGTGAAGGGGACGAGCTCATGCAACCTCCTGTATTAGTTGGCTGAATCTACTTGTGCATTAGAACTGGCAAACCCTAATGCTGATTTAGAAGAAAAACCAACATGAGAAAGGGATATGATAGTGTTTTTGTTGTAGTGGATAGATTTAGCAAAATGGCACATTTCTTGCCATGCAAAACCACTACTGATGCTTCCTAAATTGCAGATTTGTTTTTCAAGGATATCGTAAGATTACATGGATTGCCATTAAGCATAGTGTCAGATAGAGATGTGAAATTCATTGGTCATTTTTGGAGGACCCTTCGGAAGAAGCTAGGGACAAATTTGTCTTTTTCATCCGCATATCGTCCTCAAATGGATGGACAGACTAAAGTGGTAAATCGTTCCTTAGGGAATTTGCTCATATGTTTGACAAGATAGCATGGAGAAAAGTGGGATAATATCCTACCACAGGAAGAATTTTCCTATAATGATAATGTCAATAGAAGCACAGGGAAATCACCTTTTCAGATAGTATATGGCATACATCAAAGAGGTATTTTAGAGCTGAGAGATCTACCTACAAGAGATTTTGTTAGTGCAGATGGTGAAGCTTTTGCAGTAGCCATAAAAGAGGTACATAATCAGGTCAAGAACCAACCCCAGCAAACTACTTTGAAGTATAAAGAATATGCTGATAAAAAGAAGAAAGATGTACAGTTTGCTATTGGAGATTTGGTTTGGGTTCATTTGAAGAAAGAAAGACTCCCAAAAGGACAATATACCAAACTTATGCAAAGGAAGATTGGACCATGTCAGATTTTGAAGAAGTATGGACAAAATGCTTATGAGATCCAACTTCCTTCTGATCTTGGATTATCACCCATATTCAATGTATGTGATTTAACTCCATACAAGTATAATCCTGATGAAGAACAGGACACATTATAGGACACAGTAACTGATGACATCCCTAAACATGCTCCACCATAGTTGTAGAAGATTTTAGACAGAAGAGTGATTACAAAGACTAGGAACAAAGAATATATGGAATATTTGGTGGCTTGGCAGAGAAAACCTGCTTCAGAAGTAGTTTGGATGACTGAAGAATAGATCACCAAGCATGGTTCAGACCTACAAACTCTCATCTCAAGGGGATTTGAGATTTCTTCTCTTGGGGAGTATGGTGCAGGAGCACCCCTTCAAAGATAGATTAGGTCTAAGTATAGTATGTTTATGCATTTATGATGTAATAAGGTCCATTGGACCAATTCTTATGTTTTTAGGTCAATCTAGGATTGTGTGTAAGAGAGTTATAGTTTGTTATGCTAGCTGTCTTCCCAGCCACTTGGAAGTCTCCTAGCCCCTGGGAATTGAGTCTGTACTACTCATGAGGAGTAGCTATATTTTCCCTAGATCAGTTTGTTGGGAGAGAGATAGTTGCATAGGAGAAACAGAGATAGTGTGTTTGGAGGTCTGACAGAACATTGTGATATAGTGGGACTGAGATATTTGTATGCATTTTTTATATTGAATTAAGGAAGATCCCGTTGGTCATTTATCTGATCTCTGATCCATCTGTGTGATTGATTCTCCTGTTTGCAGGCTAAATGGATTCATTCATCCATTCCACCGGTTGATTCTCTGAATCGGTGGAATGGACATGTACAGTAGTTTAGATTGCATTTCTATTTTTCTATTTTTGCATTTCATGTTTTTGGGATCAAATTATTGTATGCAGTGACCTATCCTAGCATCTTCATGTGCTAGGGTTTGGAAGGATGAAATTGGTGTTAAAATTGCCAAGGAAACGGATCGGGTTGATATCAACATTTTTTGCGTGAAATTTGTGAAGTTTCGAGGATTCTGTTGAAATGTACATTTAACAGATATACAGTGTTTGTATGCGACATACAATCTGTGTGTATATCACATTTGTATCTGTGTGTATATCGCTAAATAGATCTAGTGTTAAAACATGATTAAAATGCATGTTTCAAAGGTACAAAGGTGAAACAGTTTAGATATACATTTCCTGTGTCTATCACTTTTGTTTGTTGAAGACAATTGTTGTGTATAACGCTTTTGCATCTGAGGATTAGTTCGTGTGCATCCCTCATTCGCATATCAGGTTGTATATTGTGGATTTGGTAAAGTGTCGATATACAAATCTCTATGTATATCACAATTGTATATTGGGTCACACAAGTTCTGTGTATACACCTTCTGTATACATGTTGTGGGTATACTGCAATTGCATGTTCGAGACCATTTATGTGTATCCTGCATTTGCATTTTTGTAGTTTGCATATACCAAATGTACATTTCAAAGATACAAGGGCTTGATACAATTTGTAACTGGTCGTGGTGGTAAACTGGTATGTAAAGCACTGTAGCCAACCAGTGGTAAGGAATCAGTATTTGTATGCATCGTTGTGACAATAGCGATTGGAACAAGTCAGTTTGGCGAAGACGACAGACAGAGTCTTGCCGATAGACATAAATGAATTGGTGTGAGATGGGTATCAGGGTGAGATGTATAGGAGGTGCTGATAGTTATTGTCAGGCCGATAGGGTATGTTGGTGAGATAATTTGTTAGCTCTTGCCGAAGAAATAAGAAATATCAAATTCCACCATTGTTGAACGTTTCTGGCTGTGCCTCTGCATCAGTGAGAAACTTGGCTGATGGAGTTGAATCGGTGGCTCATCAGTAGTTAGTTCATTGACTGCAAAAAATTTAGGGCATCAGTCTGGTATCCACTATGTGCTCCCCATCATATTGGTATCAAGGCAAGGAAAAAGATTTGGGTGGCAAGTCGAATTAAGGATTTGCAAGAGTGTTGGCGTTTGGGTGTTGTCTGTGAATGTTTATGTTAGACAGAGACAGCAGAATAGAGGGAGAGAGGATGTCTCCCAAAAGTATGTCACAGGACGCCATTAAAAATTTGATCGAAGAGATGCTTGCATCCAAGTTGGGAGAGTTCAAGCAATCCAAAGGCAAAGAAAGGGAAGATGAAAGTGACAGTGATGAAGGCGATGCAGAAATTACCGAAACTAGCAAAAAGACATAGGAGATACCAGTAGACCAGAGGGCATTTTTAAATTCATTGAAGTCAGTCAATAGGGACACCATAGATGGGTTGCCTATGTATAGTGGAAGTATGGAAGCTGAAGAGGTGATTGATTGGATTGAGACATTGAACAATCACTTCAAATACAAAGACATCCCTGATGACTAGAAGGTTAAGTTGGCAATGGCAAGGTTGAAGGGATCTACTCTTGCATGGTGGAATTATGAACAAGGAGAGAGAGTCAAGGAGGGGAAAAATATGATAACCTTCTGGGAAAGGATGAAGACCAAAATCAAAGCACAATTCTTACCCCTGGACTATGATGTGCAGATGTATAAGAAATTACAAAACCTCAGACAGAGAGACCTTGATGTGAATGCATACACACAAGAGTTTCATAAACTCAGTCTCAGATCAAAGAGACAAGAGGAAGAGTCAGAGAAAGTGGCCAAGTATTTGAATGGCCTAAGGATGAACATTCAAGATGAGATCAACATCTTAGCACCAGATATAGTGAACAAGTGTTTCTAGATGGCCTTAAGGGCTGAAGAAAAGATAAAGAGGAAGGGTGAGCAGAACAATAGAGGTAGAGGTGGAAGGAATTTCAGAGGCAGAGGTAGTTTTGGAGGAAGAAGTCCTAACCAAAGGCCTAGTGGTGAGTCTAGACAAGAAGAGCAAGTTGGGGACTCAAGTAGTAGAGGAGGCTACCGAGGAAGAAGGCCTAATGGAAGAGGTGGGACAAATGGATCGGGTATAAATGAACAAGCATGGGTAGAATTTAGTATTGGGGGGTATAGAGACAAGATTTTGTGTGAAATCCTTCCTATGGATGCTTGCCATCTTTTATTAGGTAGACCATGGTAGTTTGACAGAAAGGCTTAGAATGATGGAGATAAGAATGCTTACTCATTTCAAAAGGATGGTATGACTTATAGGATACAGTCATTGGTAGCAGAGGATCCACAACATGTAGGGTCTAGTGTAATGCTGGTAGGAGAAAAAGAATTCATGGACACATTAAAGGAAGGTGATGGGGTAGATTTTTCTTTGATTGTGAAGCTTAAGGGGGACAAGAAGGAAAGTGTGAGAGAAGTAGGGCCTAAAGAGGTTAGAGATTTGCTTGAGAATTACAAAGGAGTGATTGCAAAGGATATGCCTGATTCCCTACCACCAATCAGAGACATTAGCCATCAGATAGATCTCATACTAGGAGAAGTACTTCCTAATAAGATAGCATATAAGATGACACCTCAATAGAATGAGGAGATAGCTAGGTAGGTTCAAGAACTTTTAGACAAGGGGTTAATAAGAAAGAGTTTCAGTCCATGTGCCATACCTACTATTTTAGCCCCAAAGAAGGATGGGAAATGGAGACTGTGTACTGATTCCAGGGCAATAAATAGGATAACCATCAGATGTAGGTTTCCTATTCCTAGAATAGAAGATCTAATGGATTGTTTGGGAGGTGCTACCTATTTCTCTAAGATAGATTTGAAGAGTGGGTACCATCAGATAAGGATAAGAGAGGGGGATGAGTGGAAGACAACATTCAAAACCAATGAAGGGTTGTATGAGTGGCTTGTGATGCCATTTGGTCTTTCAAATGCCCCTAGCACATTTATGAGACTAATGAATGAGGTGTTACAGGAATTCATAGGCAAATTTGTGGTAGCCTACCTGGATGATATCTTGGTATTCAGTAAGAGCAAGGAAGAGCACTTGAAACATCTGGAGATAGTCTTGAAGAGGCTGCAAGATTAGAAATTACTAATAAACTTGGAAAAGTGTGACTTAATGAAACAAGAATTGATGTACCTAGGTTTTTTCATCTCTAAGGGTGATTTGAAAATGGATCCTTCCAAGGTAGAAGCTATTTTGAATTGGCCTACACCCAGGATAGTGGGAGAGGTCAGAATTTTCCATGGGTTGGACACATTTTACAAGAAATTCGTTAAGAACTATAGTGACATCTATGCACCTATGTTGGAGACCATCAAGGGTGGAGGTAAGATGAAGTTTGTGTGGACGAAAGAGGCAGATCAAGGTTTTGGAAGTCTAAAATAGAAAGTTGCTAAATTCCATGTTTTAGTGTTGCCTGATTTCAATAAGGTTTTCACAATTGAATGTGATGCAAGTGGACTGGCCATAGGAGCAGTATTGAGCCAAGAAGGCAGACCAGTAGCCTTCTTCAGTGAAAAATTAAATGAAACCAAGAGGAAATACTCCTCTTATGATTTAGAGTTGTATGCTATGGTACAAGCTCTGAAAAATGGAGGCACTACTTGCTTCCTAAAGAATTTATTGTATACACTGACAATCATGCTTTTAGTTTTTTGAATGGAAACAAAAAGGTTAGTCATCGACACATGAAATGGGTGGAAAGTCTTTAAGTCTACACCTTAATCATCAAACATAAGAAGGGAATAACAAATAAGGTTCCTGATGCTTTAAGTAGAAGAGTGTTGACAATGTAAGAAGTGCAGCTACAGAGTATGGGTGTTGAGTCACTCAAAGGACTGTATGAAGAGGACCAAGATTTCAACAAGATTTACAGGGTATACAGTGAGTTTGCTAATGCTTTCCACAGTGAATTTTTAGATTATACATTGTAGGATGGACTTTTGTTTAAAGGTAGTCAACTATGTATCCCTAAGTGTTTAATGAGGGGTAATATAGTGAAGGAGAAACATAGTGGTGGATTAGGAGGACATTTTGGGCTCAATAAGACCTTAGATCTTGTCAGAAGGTTTTACTTTTGGCCAAGGATGCAATCTGATATCAGAAGGTTTGTTGAGAGTTGTATGATTTGTCAGCGTGCAAAGGGAGTCTCAACCAATGCAAGACTATACCAACCTTTGCCCTTACCAAACAAACCTTGGGAAAGTTTGACTATGGATTTTATGATGGGATTGCCCAAAACTAGGACAAGTTATACAGTGTGTTTGTTGTGGTAGGTAGATTCAGCAAAATAACACACTTTATTCCTTGTAAAACCACCAATTATGCTAGTTACATTGCAGGTTTGTTCTTTAAGGAAATTGTTAGGATTCATGGATTACCTTTGAGTATTGTATCTGACAGAGACAGCCAATTTGTGGGACACTTCTAGAGAACCTTGTGGAAAAGATTGGGTACCAATTTGTCTTTTAGGTCAGCCTATCATCCTCAGACTGATGGTCAAACTGAGGTTGTCAATAGGTCTTTAGGCAATCTGCTGAGATGTTTGACAAGAGAACATGGCAGTAGTTGGGATATGGTACTTCCACAAGCAAAGTATGCCTATAATGATTCTACAAATAGAAGTACAGATCTAAGTCCTTTTGAAGTTGTTTATGGTAGTCAGCCTAGAGGAATTTTTGAATTACGAGATGTTCAAGGATTGGACAAAAGGAGTGGACATGCTGATACATTTGCAGAGGTTATGCAAGAGATCCATCAACAAGTTAGAGATACTCTACACCAGAACAGTCAGAAGATCAAGGCTAGAATGGATCATAGAAGAAGGGATGTGTAGTACCAAATAGGAGATATGGTCATGGTTCATCTCAACAAGACCCAACTACCTAAGGGAAGCCACAGCAAGTTGATGATGAGGAAAATTAGACCTTGTCAGATTCTAGAAAGTATATGGTTCTAATTCTTACAAAATTGAACTCCCTGATGATATTGCTATTTTAGCTATCTTCAATGTCACTGATCTGACATTATATAGGAGTCCTAATATAGGCGAAGGGACAGCTGATTCTATCCATGGCAATGCAGAGTGGGTGCAGCATTTACCACCTAAGGAGCCACTGAAGATGGAGTGTATTTTGGATAGTAGGATAGCCAAGAAGACCAGAAATCAGACATATTTTGAGCACTTGGTCAAATGGCAAGGACTTCCAGACTCAGAAGCCACATGGATGCTGGAAGAAGACATCAAAAAGCAGGGTGGTGATTTGCAGTAGTTAGTCTCTAAGAGGACTTGAGACAACTTTCACCTGGGGAGTATGGTGCGCAGTACCTACAAAATCATGTTTTTGTCTGTAATAAGGTCTATTTGACCAATACATTTTCATTTTAGTTTGTACCTAGGTCTATTTTGTAAGTCCTAAGTGACTTAGGGGACATTTGTCAAGTTTTAATTGCATAATTCTAAAAGTAGCAATAATGACAAAATAAGGCAGTAGGGTAGTTTTGGTTGGTGGTCTCCCAACCACTTGGATTGTTCTCCTAGCCACTTGGAGCTAGTGTGGTACTACTCAGGGTGAGTTGATAAATGCCCAGAGGAATGATCAAATGTTCATTGAATGTAATCAGACTGAAGTAATGGGAATCGAATGTGATTGCATGGTGTTCAGGAGAAATAAAGCAATTTTGTTCTGTCAATTAGTTTTCTATTTCCTATAATTGTAGATTGTGCAACTGTAGATTTCCATTCATTTTACATTTTCCCATTGTTGCCATATGTTGCCATGCAGCATTCCACTCATGAGATTTCTGTCAAAATCAATGGAATGGCTTCAATGTATCAGTATTCTTTTTGTTCTTTGTTTTGTATTTCATGTTTGATAGTGCAGATGATCTAGATTGAGGGTTTCACATAGTAAGAACATCCTAGTATTTTCATGTGCTAGGGTTCATAGGAGGGAAGCTGTGTGATGACATTTTGGCAAATTGGCCAAAGGTTTCAGGCAACCACCGACAGAACGCATCTCTCCAAGCGTAAATTCCATCGGGGCATTGGTGGAAAGGTGAGAAACTTGGCTGATGGAGCTAAATCGGTAGCTTAGCCACAATTAGTTCATTGACTGCAAAAAATTTAGGGCATCAGTCTAGTATCTGTTGTGCGCTCCCCATCAACAAGCCATGGAGGTATGCTTAGTATGCTTAGTATGCTTAGTATGCGGGTATGCTTAGGAATTTTGAACAAATAGTAACACCATGATAAAATGAGCATGATTATCTATAGAGAGAGAGAGAGAGGTGGAGATTGAAAGATATAGAGAGAGGGATTCTTTATTGTTCACAAAATACAACTCCCTTGTATGTAGGAGAGATAAAGTCTATTTTCATGTAAGAATGATAATTATAACTCCCACTATTGGCCTACCAACTGAAACTCTCTTACTCAATGCCATTAAAAATTATTTTAAGTATCCCAAAGAATAATACTTAAATACTCTCTCAACCACATACATGGGCATCCAAGTACCCATTCATGAGATATTAAAGACACATAGAAAATGCATACAATTGTAAGGCTATATTACGTAATCCTAATAGTAAATAGAGGAGGCCATTGCTTTAGACCTATAAAAAGTGTTAGAGACAAATATGTAGATATGTAATCCTATTTTGATTCCATGTGATTGTATCATCTTAAAATGACCTTCCAATACATGTCCTAGACACATAATTGGAAGAATTTTAGGATGCATTGCCACTTATAAAAATAAATATGTGTTGCAAAACAAGAGAAGAAAAGTTGTAGGATATGTAGTTTTTTTGTTCTACATTAGCATACATTATCTTTCTACTTAGAAAAATCATCCTAACTAGTATGAATGTAAATTTGAATTCTGAAATTTTTATATTAATTTTTTGTAAGTAACCAAATTAGGCTGATGGTGTTGCAAGACATAATTTTTTTATCAAAAGTTTATAAGAAAAAGATAGATAAATCATAAATTACAATGGACTTGTTTACATACCTAGAATGGAGGTTAAATAAAGGATTTTGAAGGTGAACATTGAGACAAAAATTTATGTTGATAACTCTTAACAATGTAGAGTCTATGTTGGGTTATCTCTCTAATGAATAGGGCTACACATCTTTGATTTTCATAATGAATAAGATCTTCCATAGAGCAATGATTTTTTTCTAAAAAGATATTAAAACATGCCACTAATCTCATAATACATTAGATACCAAAAAGTAAAATGCTCTTCTAATTTTCATTCATTATTATAGAGTCTACAAATGTGCTATCACTCAACATAAAGTGTTGTGACTTTAGGCAAAGTTGATGAGAACATACTAATAAGTGGCCCAAAAGAAATTTCAAACCAAAACCAAGCCTAGTGTACTTGGAGGAATAATGTGTCCATTTTTAATATAGATATAGTGCCTCAATTGGTGTTGCATTCTTACAAAATGCTCTGTAATTTTACTTCATAATTGTAGAGTCTATAAATACAATATCTCTTGACAAAGTGTTCTAACTCCATGCAAGTCTTGGCCCAAAAGAAATAGCATATCCATCTTCTATGCTTCAATTAGTGTTGCATTCTTATTGAAACTAGTTCTTCTCATTCGTCCAAATTAATTTTTTTGTAGGCTTCGCTGATCTAAAATCTTAGAATGCTTTTGCTCAACATAAATGTACATGGTCTATTACTAATTATGCCAACTTAAAAAACTTAGGACTTTAAGAAACTTAAATTCCAACTAGCATGAATATGATCAAATCAAGGCCACCACTAGTATTACAATCATTTCATTACATGCATTAGAATTTCTTCAACAATTCATAGATAATGACAGGAGGCACTTAGTTGAATTAAGATAATCCTTTTGATTTAGGACTTACATGTATTCATTAAAAAATGCAACTTTGATTTGCTGCAGAGTGTTGCAAACAAAATTACTCATTTCTTTTGGCGATTCAGCCAGCCAATTAGTACTAACTAGTTGAAAAGTAGCTGTTAAAGATGAGCCTGAGACTTCACTGCCAGATGTTACATCCCTCTTTTTCGAATCAATTATGCTATTTACTTTCTTGTAAATTTCAATATATAATGTGTTGTGGATGACATGGAAACTGATGATTTATTATACAAAGTTAAGTTATATAAAATTATAGAGTCTATTGATTATGATCAATGTAATATTGTAGACTAAATGTCCTTTTTGTTAAGTGAAATGATGTTTTGGATATATTATGTTTTGATTTGGAACATAGGTGCTTTGACCACAAAACTGTATGTGAGACTATCGTTGCAGGAACAGGTGGACCGTGTTTGAAAGGAAGAGAAAGTATCTTTGAGAGAGAGTATAGACTCTAGAAATTAACCATGGGTGTTTGTTACTGAGATCGCCAAATAGGTAGATAAACCTTGAAGATATCAATTTAGTCTTGTTTTTCCACTGGCATAGTTTAAGACTAGATGTCGACGTCTGGAGATAAGGTGTATCATCCTTTTCATAAGTCATCATTTAGAATCTTGGAATCAACGATGTCGT
Source organism: Cunninghamia lanceolata (assembly GCA_027924645.1). NCBI lineage: Eukaryota > Viridiplantae > Streptophyta > Pinopsida > Cupressales > Cupressaceae > Cunninghamia > Cunninghamia lanceolata. The sequence continues at coordinate 4,237,756 of BSBN01000665.1, forward strand.
CGTAAGTCCACCATAGCAAGTTGACTTATATAGACGATTATTATTTTGTTTATAAGTAATTAAATGAACCTACTTGTGGCGGATTCGTGAATCACGCCTCGTAGTCTAAAGATGTGAGAAGTCGGCTTTGTGCGTCTAACAATGCAGGAAACTTGTTTGTGCTACGCTCAATCCGTCGTGATTGTCGTAAAATGCGTCGAACTTGTGTTGTGAATTTATCTTTTTTTTTGGAGATCGACGAATGTCAATTTTGAAGTTGTAGCGTGTAATAATTTGTTTTGGTCATTGTTTAGCATGAGTCTTTTCTTTTAGCTTTGACCGTGAGATATTATTGATCTAACCTTGAGTCTCTTTTCTAAAGTGGTCTTTATCTCTTTTTCTTATTTGACCATAGAGATGCTTTAGGCATTTATTATCCGCTACCTTGTTGTGTTTAACTCCTCAATTCAGCTTTTAGTTGGTCTTGGAGAGTTAGATGCCATTATGTTTGTGTGAGGGCAGAGTTGTTATGTCCACTAACAAGCCATGTCATCAAAGGAGCCTCCATTTCTCTTTCTAGTGGTCGTGATAAGTGGAAGTCAGGTAAAAAGACAGTAATGTCAACCCATCTGTTTATGATTGTGGCAGACATGAATTCATTAGAAAGATTCTTCTTCACCGTGGTGCGAGAGTAAGGAACTTTTGGTGGTTGTGATAGGTGTGACCATAAATTTATTGCAGATGCTCAATCTCCATTAAGGGTGCAAAGGCATCGGATGCTGTTGTGAGAAACAGGAGGAAACCGCAAAAAGAGTGGAGTCTTCCTTCTTCGCAAGGTGGTGTGGGAGTTATGCCGAGGGAGAGATTAGTGGAACGCAGTTGAATGTTGTTATAATCCTTCATCATGGGCAATAGGTGGAGTTTTAGAAGTGGGAGAGACAAGAGTTAGAGGGCGAGATTCCATCGACGAAGGGGGGGCTGTCGTTGTATAGCAGAGAAAACTGTGGAGAGTTATGAGCAGTCGGTCGTTGTTTTAGAGGGAGGATAGTTAGTTTGAGGGGGTCGTGGTGTAGAAGGGTAGGATGGCGGTCGCTGTTTGAAATCAAGTTAGAAATGGTAGAGAAGAGGAGAGATAGGGAGGAGACTGTCATGGTGTGTGAGAGAAGGAAATCGACAGAGAGCGGAGACTTTTTGGTGGGAGACTGTCGCTAAGTAGAAACAAGGACAAACGACAGTGAGGATTGAGAGGAGTCTTTGGCATTCACTGTGCTCAACTAAGAGAGCAGATAGTGTTTGAGAACCAGAGGAAAACGGGGTTAGGTGTGCAGAGAAGCCGAAAGTCTGGAAAGATTGCTGGGAGCTTGTAACTGCAATCAATAAACCCCATCGATAGGTTCTTCTACCTCTATCTCCGCAGTCTAAGTCAGTTTTTGTGTCTCTTCATTGCTAAGATAAGGTAATATGCTTACAATGAATATAATATGATTATAATGTCTTTTACTGCGATTCGGTGTGAAGTTAATCATTATAAATGTATCATTGCTGTCTTATGGTAATAGAAACCTCAGAAATAATATTGCTGCTGTCTGTTAGTATTCAAGAACTTAGAAAATAGATCATTACCTCTCATGGTTGACATCGTATGATGATAGAACATAGTTCTCAATGTGCACACATCTAGGAAAGATTTCTGCATGATACAAAATGTAAATTACAAACTTCAACAGTCGGCAAAGACGTAAGTTTAAAGAGTTTCCTTTAAGACTGCGATATTAACTTAAAACTACCTTTGGTGCATTTGAAGCGATAGCTCCACGGCGAGAAAACACATTACTCCATGTGCATGTTGTGTAGGAATTTAAAACCACAGATTTAAAGCATGTTTTGGCGTAAACATTAGTGTGTTTGATAGCCAAAGATGTAGTTGTAACCAGCTAGGGTCTTTATTGTCTTATATTTTTTTTAGTTAGAGGTTGATCCTGTGGTTGGTCATCTCTAATGTCATATGAAAGATTCCAAACCCTCTTATTATCTTATATACAACTCTTATCTCTATGAACCATGTGAAACTAATTGACTTGGAAAGGGGAGTAGGAGGTTAAAGTTTTAGTATTGGTTGAACACCGTCGTGGTTTTGAAATGTACAAGTAGAGTGGGATAAACCCGCTTTGAGGCTAGATTATGATGCATGCAAAGATTCTAGTGTCGCTATATCTTGTAGACCTTAATGAATCCAAAATCTTAACTTTGGAATAACAGGAAATTGTTTTAGATACTTGAGTATGTTGTACAAACATGGGAACTGAGTAAACAAGTATGAAACCACTTAGGAGTGGGTGCTATTAAACAATGTTTAATATGAATATGGGATTATGAAACTATGAACTCGGGATTAGAGTAAATGTTGCGCCATGCGCTATTGAAGGAGAAAATCCTAAAACCTTGAGGTCATCGAGGTCGACAATTGTTCAAACCTTACTAACAAGAAACTATAGGATTTCGATCAGTTCAAGTCGAGTAGGGTGGGTGAACTAAGTACATGTGTTCTTAGAACACCATTTAAAAACAAATCCTTTGGCCAAGGTGGTGCATGATCCTCAAGTACATCGAATGTTCACTGTGACTGGATGGCATTTCTTGTGGAGAGTCGTGCATGACTAGAGGGTATCTAGGGATCTGGAGGATAACAAGACACATAAGTTACAACACCAGAGCTCAGATGGAAAACACCGATGGTTATCCTAAGTCTATCCTCTTGAGTAGGGTATGGCCACTTCCGGTTAGGAAGGAGTGCGGGAGACTGACAGTCTGTGGTTGGAGGTTAAGCTCCTTGAAGATACTTTCTCTTCCAAATACTGAGGATTGCCGAGTCTTGAATGTGATGGGTCGACAATCGAGATGCAGGTTAATGGTCTGTTTCCAATATATTATTTATTCCAAGAAAATTGAAAATTGTTAAAGAACAAAATGTTTATTGTATATCATTTCTTTCAGTTTTATGAAAATGAGATCATGTTTATAATAAAGTGAAAAATGTGGTAATGGGTAATAGATAAGTTTCTTTTGTATTTGATTACCTAGTAAAAAAAAATTTACCTTTGTGAAAACCTAGTTTTTCTCGTTAATTCGGATATGGTTGTTACATATGGTATCAGAGCTAACCAGGGTCAACACTAGGGCTGATGAGTCCACTAACCTGATTAGGAAATCAACATTATGCGGGTAGCTAATGATTTGATTTATTGTGCCAGGATGGTATACACCAAGAAAACCACAAGAAAATCCTTCGCGAGTAAGAAGCGTTATCTGCAAGCTAAGCAGAAACGGCTTGCAATGATCAAGACCATTCAGAAAACTAATGATGAAAATGACATTTGGCTTGATGATGTGGAAACCTTAGCCAATGCAATGTCACGACTTAAGCGAGTGAGGAGAGAACTCCTAGAGGGAGCAGTGACGGCAGCTCGAATCATGATCAACTGCTGCCCCAGGATTATACCTGATAGTGTACCTATTAGTGTACCTAAGAGTGTACCTATTAGTATACCCATGATCACTAGGGATCCTCGTGTAGTACCTAGAGCTGAGATTATTGAGCTATCTTCTGATAGTGAGTCTGAGGGGTATACACCTCATGATTATGTGTTGGACAATGAATCCGAATATGTCTATCTTGAATGATGTTGAAACAATTTTGCAAAATGAATAAAGACAAAATTTTGGTTTGAGAACAATTATGATTATGATCAGTTGTTGTTTTCTTTTGATGATTTATAATATGATAAGCATAAAAACTGATTAGTATATGTTTAATTAGGTGAGAAACTAAACTATCGTGGACCAATCAGAGTTTAACGAAGTGGAGGATCAGGAAGTTCATAACTCTCGGGAAAACTCCACTGATAAGTTGGATAGGATTCTTAACATACTCACTGAAACCAAGGAAAGGTTGAACAAACTAAAAAAGAAAATGGATGAAACTGGCAACACAGAGGGTGGAAACAAGAACTCACATTATACAAACAAGAGTAAACATTGGGAAAATGGCACGTCAAGTGAAAATCCTGACGACAGTGAAGTTCAAAGAAAAACCAAGGATAAACTTGCATTAGAGTTATCTAAGGATATGAAGAAGGTTAACCCTCCAAAGTTCGATGGAACGAAAACTGGAGATGCAGCAAAAGCATGGTTAACGGAGATGGAGAAATATTTTGAGATCAGAAATTACTCTGAGGTTACTAAAGCCGTGTGGGGAACCTATCAGCTATCTGGGGAAGCGTCCACTTGGTGGATGAATAAGAAAATGGAGCTGGAATTAAGTCCCTTGAAGGTGACATGGGATGAGTTCATAGAACTATTCTGAAAATGGTGGTTACCTCAGTTATATTTTGATCAGAAGTTAATAGATTTCCAAAACCTTAGGCAAGGTGAACTATCTGTGGTCGAGTACGCAGAAAAATTCACTAGACTACTGAAGTATGTTCCTCAATACCAAAAGGATGAAAGGTTCTGAATCAGAAAATTCATCATGGGACTCAATCCTCAGATCGGCGATGAGGTGGAGGTGCATGGTCCAAGCACAATGGATCAAGTTTATGAAAAGGCAATTAAATAGGAGCAGAAGATCAAATCTATCTCTGCTTACCATGATAAGAAATGCAAGAAGTTTGATAAGAACTACAACGATCAGTCTTATAAAAGGAAAAATGAGAAGGGATATGGAAACAGGAGGTTTGATAAGGGAAATCGAAAGAATCAAGGGGGATTTGGTAATGAGCGAAGAGGTGAAGATTATAAGAGAAATGTAAATTTTAAGAAGAATGGTGATTCTGCAAGTACGCCATCTGAGAAGTGAGGACCTATAGGAGGATGTTTTTCTTGTGGAGGAGATCATTATGCCAACTATTGCCCTAACAAGAAGTAGAATGGGAAGCCTAGGAACATGGAACTTCCTTCGCAATAGGAAGCTTTTCAACAAAGGATTCATGCCGCTCTTGACAATTGACAAGCGGAGTATCAGATCACCCCTATTGAGATGACAGGTACCTTATTTTGAGTTCCTATTTCTATTCTATTTGATATTGGTGCAACAAAAAATTTTGTGTCACCTAGAGTCTTAGGTAAATTTTCTAGAAAAGCTAGTTTTATGTCAAAACCATGGATAGTTGAGTATGCAAATAACTCAAAGGCTCAGGTAGAGCAATGTTTGTTCGAAGCTAAGATTGATGTTTCTAACTTCACCACTGAGGCAAATTTATACGTAGCACCTTTAGGGTCCTACGATGTCATCCTAGGAATGAACTGGTTGTGGAAACATTGAGCCAAAGTAGATTGTTTTCATAAAACCATTGAGTGTCTGGATGAGACGGGCAAAACAGTAAATCTCCAAGGAATACAAAGGGAAATAAAGATTAGATCCATTTCTTCAAAACAACTAAAATGGGCTAGGCGAAAGGGATGTCAACTTTTTGCAGTCAAAATGGACCTAGTAGAGGAAACCTTGGAGAAACAATCATTTGAGGAAAGATATCCATATCTATGCAACTTTAGGGATGTATTTCCCGAGGAGTTACCAGGCTTGCCTCTGAAGAGAACATTTGACTTTGGCATAGATATTAAACTAGGATCGGAGCCAATCTCTAAAGCTCCGTATCGTATGACTACCACCGAACTTATGGAATTAAAAGCTCAGTTGTAGGAGCTATTGTCTAAGAATCTAATTAGGCCAAGTGTATCACTGTGGGGAGCCCCAGTTATCTTTGTCAAAAAGAAAGATGGAACTCTAAGGCTGTGTATAGATTATAGGATGCTGAACAAGGTGACAATAAAGAACAAGTATCCCTTGCCACATATTGATGATCTATTTGACCAAATGCATGGTGCATCCATCTTTTCTAAGATAAATCTAAGATCTGGATACCATCAGTTAAGGTTAACGCTAGGTGAAAGGGATGTCAACTTTTTGCAGTCAAAATGGACCTAGTAGAGGAAACCTCGGAGAAACAATCATTTGAGGAAAGATATCCATATCTATGCAAATTTAGGGATGTATTTCCCAAGGAGTTACCAGGCTTGCCTCCGAAGAGAACATTTGACTTTGGCATAGATATTAAACCAGGATCGGAGCCAATCTCTAAGGCTTCGTATCGTATGACTACCACCGAACTTATGGAATTAAAAGCTCAGTTGTAGGAGCTATTGTCTAAGAATCTAATTAGGCCAAGTGTATCACTGTGGGGAGCCCCAGTTATCTTTGTCAAAAAGAAATATGGAACTCTAAGGCTGTGTATAGATTATAGGATGTTGAACAAGGCGACAATAAAGAACAAGTATCCCTTGCCACGTATTGATGATCTATTTGACCAAATGCGTAGTGCATCTGTCTTTTCTAAGATAGATCTGAGATCTGGATACCATCAGTTAAGGTTGAAAGACGAAGATATTCCCAAGACAGCATTGAGAACGAGGTATGGTCATTATGAGTTCACGGTGTTGCCATTTGGATTGACCAATGCACCTACTGCTTTCATGAATCTCATGAATAGTGTTTTCAGAGATTGTCTTGATAAGTTTGTGCTAGTTTTCATTGATGATATTCTGATCTACTCCAAAAATGAAGAGGAGCATGTACGACATCTTCAAATAGTCTTGCAATGATTAAGGGAACACAAATTGTATGTGAAACTCTCAAAGTGCACCTTCTTTCAGAAAGAAGTACAGTATTTGGGGCACATAATATCAGTCAATGGGATATCAGCTGATCCGGCCAAAATTAAAGCTATTATGGAATGGCCTGAACCTACCAATGTGTCAGAGGTACGAAGTTTCATGGGATTGGCAGGGTATTATAGCAAATTTGTGTTGAATTTCTCAAGCATTGCTAGCCCAATTACCTCCTTGCAGAGAAAAGGAAAAAGGTTTGTTTGGACGGATGAATGTCAAAAGGCTTTTGACTTGTTAAAAGAAAAATTAACAACCGCTCCAATTCTGAAAGTTCCTGATCCTGAGGGAGAGTTTAAAGTTATCACTGATGCCTTGGGGGAAGGATTGGGAGGTGTGCTTATGCAAGATGGTAGGGTAGTAGCCTATGAGTCAAGGAAGCTAAAAAACTATGAGTAGAACTACGCTCCTCATGACCTAGAGATGGCAGCAGTGGTTCATGCCCTTCAGATGTGGTGACATTATTTGTTGGGAAGGACTTTTATTCTAAAATCTGATCATCAAAGCCTTCACTACATATTCACACAACCTAATCTCAATGCAAGGCAAAGGAGATGGTTGGAATTAATATCAGATTATGACTTTGAAATTTCTTATATCAAAGGCAAGGAAAACTGAGTAGCTGATGCCTTAAGTAGAAGAAGGCACATAGCCTCTATAATCTCCATACAAGCTAACTTTAAAGACTTAGTAATGCAAAACTTATCAGGAGATGAGTATTATGAACAAGTGAAATAGGCTCTGCACCTAAACCCTAAGGACCCAAGATATGACGGATTCAATTTTGAATCCAATGGATTGATGAGATTGAAGGGAAGAATCTACGTTCCTGATTCAATAGAACTTAGAAACCTTGTGTGGAAGGAAGTTCATTGTGCTCCTTACTCTGGACACCCTGGTGTAACAAAACTGTTAGTGGATGTTAAGCCGCTATATTTCTGGAAGGGAATGAAAGGCGATGCTGCAATGTTTGTAGCTAGCTATTTGGAGTGTTAGAGAGTTAAAGTGGGACACCAACATCCTGCTGGATTGTTATACCTGCATGATATTCCAGAATGGAAATGGCAAGTTGTTAGTAAGGATTTTGTCCAGGGGTTACCAATGTCTAAGAATAGGCATGATGCAATATTGGTTGTTGTGGATAAACTAACCAAGGTCGCACATTTCATACCGAGAAATTTGACGGATGGAGCACATCTTTTGGCTCAAAAATTTGTGCAAGAAATTTTTAGATTGCATGGGGTACCTGAAAAGATTATATCTGATAGAGATGCTTAGATAACTTCACAGTTTTGGCAAACCTTATTTTCTGCATTAGGGACTAAACTAAATGTAAGTACTACTTATCATCCTGAAACTGATGGACAGACAGAAAGAGTGAATCAGGTATTAGAAGACCTTTTGAGAATGTATTGCATGGATCAGCAATACAGATGGGAGGAATATCTACCTCTTGTCAAATTTGCCTATAACAACTCCTATCATTCTGCCATTAAGATGGTGCCATTTGAAGCATTATATGGAAGGAAATGCAAAACTCCTATAAGCTGGGATAAGCTGGAAGATAGGATAAGCATTGGACCTGAAATGCTTGCTGATTGGAAGAAAAAGTAAAAATGATTAGGAAGAGGTTGGCAGAAGCCAATGACAGGCAAAAGAGTTATGCAGATCGCAAGCGAGTGCCTAGACACTTCTTTGTTGGTCAGAAAGTGCTTTTGCGAGTGAAACCCCAAAAGAGTTCTATAAAATTTGGTAAATCTTTGAAATTGGCTCCTCGTTTTGTCGGGCCTTTCGAAGTTCTTGAGATTATCAATCCTGTTGCCTAAAAAGTTGCTCTACCTCTAGCCTTGTCTAAGATGTATAATGTTTTTCATGTTATGTATTTAAAGAAATATTTTGTAGGTAATAACCACATCCTTAATTAGAATTCTTTACAGATGCAAGAACCCGGGGTGGTTGTGATTGAGCCACTCAAGGTGCTCGAAATGCGTAAACTTTGTTTACGTAATCGAGAAGTTTTGCAATGCAAAATTTAGTGGGACCAATATGGCGAGGATAGCGCCACTTGGGAAGATTATAAAGACATTTACCAAAGATTTCCTAAACTTTTCAAAGACATTAATATTGCACTATAAAAAGTTTGCTTTAAGTTTAAATTTTGTTTGATAAACTTAATCATCGGGGACGATGATTTTTAAAGGGGAAGGATATGTTACATCCCTCTTTTTAGAATCAATTATGCTATTTACTTTCTTGTAAATTTCAATATATAATGTGTTGTGGATGACATGGAAACTGATGATTTATTATACAAAGTTAAGTTATATGAAATTATAGTCTATTGATTATGATCAATGTGATATTGTAGACTAAATGTCCTTTTTGTTAAGTGAAATGATGTTTTGGATATATTATGTTTTGATTTGGAACATAGGTGCTTTGACCACAAAATTGTATGTGAGACTGTCGTTGCAGGAACAGGTGGACCGTGTTCGACGGGAAGAGAAAGTATCTTTGAGAGAGAGTATAGACTCTGGAAATTAACAATGGGTGTTTGTTACTGAGATCGCCAAATAGGTAGATAAACCTTGAAGCCATCAATTTAGTCTTGTTTTGCCACTGGGATAGTTTAAGACTAGATGTCGACGTCTGGAGATAAGGTGTATCATCCTTTTTGTAATTTGTCATTTAGAATCTTGGAATCGACGATGTCGTCGTAAGTCCACCATAGCAAGTTGACTTATATAGATGATTATTATTTTGTTTATAAGTAATTAAATGAACCTACTTGTGGCGGATTCGTGAGTCATGCCTCGTAGTCAAAAGATGCGAGAAGTCATCTTTGTGGTCTAACGAAGCAGGAAACTTGTTTGCGCTACGCTCAATCCGTCATGATTGTCATTAAACGCATCAAACTTGTGTTGTGAATTTATCTTTTTTTTGGAGATCGACGAATGTTGATTTTGAAGTCGTAGCGTGTAATAATTTGTTTTGGTCGTTGTTTAGCATGAGTCTTTTCTTTTAGCTTTGACCGCGAGATATTATTGATCTAACCTTGAGTCTCTTTTCTAAAGTGGTCTTTATCTCTTTTTCTTATTCGACCATAGAGATGCTTTAGGCATTTATTATCTGCTACCTTGTTGTGTTTAACTCCTCAATTCAGCTTTTAGTTGGTCTTGGAGAGTTAGATGCCATTATGTTCATGTGAGGGTGGAGTTGTTATGTCCACTAACAAGCCATGTCGTCAAAGGAGCCTCCATTTTTCTTTCTAGTGGTTGTGATAAGTGGAAGTCAGGTAAAAAGATAGTAATGTCGACCCATGTGTTTATGATTGTGGCGGCCGTGAATTTATTAGAAAGATTCTTCTTCACCATGGCGTGAGAGTAAGCAAGTTTTGGCGGTTGTGATAGGTGTGACCATAAATTTATTACAGATGCTTAATCTCCGTTAAGGGTGCAAAGGCATCAGATGCTATTGTGAGAAACAGGAGGAAACCGCAAAAAGAGTGGAGTCTTCCTTCTTCGCAGGGCGGTGTGGGAGTTATGCCGGGGGAGAGATTAGTGGAACGCAGTTCAATGTTGTTATAATCCTTCATCATGGGCAATAGGTGGAGTTTTAGAAGTGGGAGAGACGAGAGTTAGAGGGCAAGATTCCATTGACGAAGGGGGGGCTGTCATTGTATAGCAGAGAAAACTGCAGAGAGTTATGAGGAGTCGGTCATTGTTTTAGAGGGAGGATAGTTAGTTTGAGGGGGTCGTGGTGTAGAAGGGTAGGATGGTGGTCGCTATTTGAAATCAAGTTAGAAATGGCACAAACGAGGAGAGATAGGGAGGAGACTGTCGTGGTGTGGGAGAGAAGGAAATCGGCAGACAGCGGAGAGTTTTTGGTGGGAGACTGTCGCTGTGTAGAAACAAGGACAAACGGTAGTGAGGATTAAGAGGAGTCTTTGGCATTCGCTGTGCTCGACTAAGAGAGCAGATAGTGTTTGAGAACCAGAGGAAGACGTGGTTAGGTGTGCAGAGAAGCTGAGAGTCTGGAAAGATTGCCGGGAGCTTGTAACTGCAATCAATAAACCCCATCAATAGGTTCTTCTACCTCTATCTCCACAGTCTGAGTCAGTTTTTGTGTCTCTTCATTGCTAAGATAAGGTAATATGCTTACAACGAATATAATATGATGATAATGTCTTTTACTACGATTCAGTGTGAAGTTAATCATTATAAATGTATCATTGCTGTCTTATGGTAATAGAAACCTCAGAAATAATATTGCTGCTGTCTGTTAGTATTCGAGAACTTAGAAAATAGATCATTACCTCTCATGGTTGACATCGTATGATGATAGAACATAGTTCTCAATGTGCACACATCTAGGAAAGATTTCTGCATGATACAAAATGTAAATTACAAACTTCAACAGTTGGCAAAGACGTAAGTTTAAAGAGTTTCCTTTAAGACTGCGATACTAACTTAAAACTGCCTTTGGTGCATTTGAAACGATAGCTCCATAGCGAGAAAACACATTACTCCATGTGCATGTTGTGTAGGAATTTAAAACCATAGATTTAAAGCATGTTTTGACATAAACATTAGCATGTTTGACAGCCAAAGATGTAGTTGTAACCAGCTAGGGTCTTTATCGTCTTATATTTTTTTTAGTTAGAGTTCGATCCTGTGGTTGGTCATCTCTAATGTCATATGAAAGATTCCAAACCCTCTTATTATCTTATATACAACTCTTATCTCTATGAACCATGTGAAACTAATTGACTTGGAAAGGGGAGTAGGAGGTTAAAGTTTTAGTATTGGTCGAACACTGTCATGGTTTTGAAATGTACAAGTAGAGTGGGATAAACCTGCATTTGAGGCTAGATTATGATGCATGCGAAGGTTCTAGTGTCGCTATATCTTGTAGACCTTAATGAGTCCAAAACCTTAACTCCGGAATAACGGGAAATTGTTTTAGATACTTGAGTATGTTGTAGAAACGTGGGAACTGAGTAAACAAGTATGAAACCACTTAGGAGTGGGTGTTATTAAACAATGCTTAATACAAATATGGGATTATGAAACTATGAACTCGGGATTAGAGTAAACATTGTGCCATGTGCTATTGAAGGAGAAAATCCTAAAACCTTGAGGTCATCGAGGTTGATAATTGTTCAAACCTTACTAACAGGAAACTGTAGGATTTCGATTAGTTCAAGTCGAGTAGGGTGGGTGAACTAAGTACATGCGTTCTTAGAATGCCATTTAAAAACAAATCCTTTGGCCAAGGTGGTGCATGATCCTCAAGTGCATCGAATGTTCACTATGACTGGATGGCATTTCTTGTGGAGAGTCGTGCATGACTAGAGGGTATCTAGGGATCTGCATGATAACAAGACACGTAAGTTACAACACCAGAGCTTAGATGGCAAACACTGATGGTTATCCTAAGTCTATCCTCTTGAGTAGGGTAGGGCCACTTCCGGTTAGGAAGGAGTGCGGGAGATCGATGATCTGTGGCTGGAGGTTAAGCTCCTTGAAGATACTTTCTCTTCCAAATACTGAGGATTGCCGAGTCTTGAATGTGATGGGTCGACATTCGAGATGCAGGTTAATGGTATGTTTCCAATATATTATTTGTTCCAAGAAAATTGCAAATTGTTAAAGAACAAAATGTTTATTGTATATCATTTCTTTTAGTTTTATGAAAATGAGATCATGTTTATAATAAAGTGAAAAATGTGGTAATGGGTAATGGATAAGTTTCTTTTGTATTTGATTACTTAGTAAAAAAAAAAAATTACCTTTGTGAAAACCTAGTTTTTCTCGTTAATTCGGATATGGTTGCTACACCAGAGCTATCCAATACACTGGTGCTACTGATTGTTATGTTGGCAGCTGAATCTTCTGGCAATATTGTAAATGCGGAAGGGAGAAGCGCCATGGAAGAAGGATCTTCTCCTCTCATTGCACGGATAACTGCTCCAACATCTAAGGATGAATATACTATTAGAGATCCAAATGCATCTGTACAACTCTCCTACAGTATGAAGGCCTTTGTATTGGATGCCTACAAATTATAATTGAAATCATATGTTAAACACCATAAAACAGGTGAACTAGATGATTGCAGCAATGGTTCAGATACTTACTGTCACGTGATAAAGAGAAATGCAGTTCCTAAAGTGTGGACCAGTTGCAATGTGTTTGATTTCTTGTATGGACTTTCCTTCCAAGGACACTTCCCACTTCACCAAAGAAATAAAACTCTTAAGTATTTGAATAAGAAGAGTAAACTCGAATAACAGGTAACATATAAATTACAGGAAAAATGTGTGGCCAATGTATACGTATAACCTTAGATCTCATTCGTTTGTCTCTTAGAAAATCAAATAATATTTGTGGAGAGAAAGGAAGCCATAGTGAATTTGTAGCACATATGATTAGCCCGTTGTGTATGTTGCTCATTCTTGTAGTGATTATAACACTATCATAGAATTGACTCGCAGTTGTGTGGAACTTTGATGCACTTATATCTTGATAGAAGCAACTGATCATTCTTTGGGCTATTTTTATAATATTTCTCCCTTCATCTGCACAAGGCTATACATTAATTTCATTTACTATTGCAGAAAAATTAACGAATCCTAAAATAAGAAGTTGCTTCTACTCTAATATAATGGACACTCACCTTTAAGTTCACTGAAATTGAACATAAACAATCGCTGACATTGCCTTTCAAGTGCAGCCAACCATCTATGTGCACTAAAGGCCATATCAACGCCTCCTCCTTGGGTCTCATTGTGCTCCATCCATGTTAGCTACCACAAAATCATATAAGCAGATTGACTTAGTAGTGAAATACATCCAAATAAAGGTAAGAAATTTTTGAGGTCGGCAAAAGAGTAGACACCAATCTAGGGATTTTTTACTCTAAACTAAACAGTAACCTTTTACCCCTCTTCTACACCCACAAGTACCATAAACTCTGGAGAGGAAGAATCTATAAAGGAAAATTGAGAGAAAAGATAGCCATTTTAGATTTTCTATGCAAACCTTGGACTGTCCATTCTGAAGTTGTTGAATAATACGACCTGATAGACATTTAGAATGGAGGGTGGAATTGTGCTGAGAGAAATCTACAACAACCCACACTCCCTCACTCAGCTGGTGGCAATAGAGAAAGAAAATAATCTCTCTTGTGGCACCCAAAGGAGAGGGAAGTTGTAACTCAGCATGCATCTGCTAAACCAAAACCAAAAAAAAGGGAAAAAAACATTTGAGAAATAAACTCATCAAACCCTAATTCTACATGGCCGCATACATACCAGCTGAAGTAATCTGCCTCTGTCAGGTGGTGAAAGCCCTGGCAATATGATCTGGAGGATCTTGGCTATTGTAACTATGCAGGGAAACATCTCCATCCATTTGTTCTGTTAAGATAGTAGACACTCTTATAATTATTATTTCTCAATGACATGGGTCTATAGATTATTTTAAATAATAATTGTAAAAACAGTCCCAAGATAATAAAAATGGAATAGCAACAACAAAATAAAGAAAACATAGGGCAAACAGAGTTGAATAACTCAGAAATATATATTCATCTAACTTGCATTACATCCAAATGCCGTGTATAGTAGCTCTCTCTAATCACATATATATAGCTATAGAAGCTTTGAGACCTAGAAGCTTCTGGCATTCTAGATGTCTCTAAAATCCTAGAATGTTCTTTTCTAGAATAGTTGGAAGCTTCTTCCTTTCTAGATAACCTAGAATGTTCTTTGGAAGACTTCCAGAAATATTTTGTCTTTTTCTAGACAATCTTAACTATCCTAACATCCCCCCTTAAGATTGGCTAGAATAATAAAAAGAAAATACAAAGGAGAGGGGAAATACAAAGGAGAGGGGAGCATTATACTACTATCCCCCCTTAATGTTCACCTCTAACATACCAAGCATTCCTCTTAATTTTAAGAATTTGGCTCCATTCATACTCTTAGTGAATATATCAGCTACTTATTCTTCACTTGGACAAAATTGAAGATTGACAATAGATGCTTGAACAAGATCCTGAATGTAGTGAACATCAATCTCAATATGCTTTGTTTTAGCATGAAAGACTGGATTGTTGGCAACCTGTATGGTACTTTGATTGTCACAATACACAATGTTGGCTAAACTTTGTAGAAAACTAATTTCAAATAGAAGATTCTGAATCCAAACTGCTTCCTTGCTTGCTTCTTTTGCTGCTCTATATTCTGCTTCACATGAAGATAATGATGTAGTTGTTTGTTTCTTGCTGCTCCATGTAATAGGGCCTAATCCAAGATTGAAAACATAACCACCAGTAATTTTCGATCACCTATATCACCACCCCAATCTGAATCAATAAATCCAACCAAAGAAATTGAAGACTTATAGCCATAGTAGATTCCAAACTGTAAAATTCTCTTAGCAACCAGCTAATGACTTTGTTTAGGTGCCTACATAAATCTAGATATAAGATTGACTGCAAAACAAATATCTGGTCTAGTATGAGTTAGATAAACCAAGCTACCAATAAGCTGTCTATATAAAATGGCATCTACACTCTTGGAAGTACATTCTTTAGTAAGCTTGACTCCGGATTGAAACGGGGTGGATGTTGGCTTGCATTCAAGCATGTTAAACTTTTCTAAAAGGTCCAAAGCATATTTTGATTGTGAGATGAACAATCCATCATGTAATCGACAAACTTGTAAGCCAAGAAAATAGTTTAGTTCACCCAAATCACTCATATGAAATGTCCTCTTAAGATCTGATTTTAAATCATTGATTAACCCAATATTCAGTCCAGCAATGAGTAAATCATCTACATAAAGTGCAACAAGAAGAATATCATCTTGAACTTTCTTCACATAAAGATTGGGATCTGACTTACATCTCTTAAATCCATGAAGCGGAAAATACCTGTCAATCTTCTCATTCCATGCTCGTGGTGCTTGTTTAAGACCATAAAGTGACTTCTTTAATCTACAAACAAGATTAGGATGTTGCTGATCTACAAAACCTGGTGGTTGATCCAAATATATTTCTTCATATAAATCTCTATTTAAGAAAGCATTTTTGACATCCATTTGATGAATATGCCACCCAAGACTTGCAGCCAAAGAAAGAATAATTCTAATTGTATTCATCTTAATGACAGGAGCAAATGTTTCTTCATAATCAACACCCTCTTTTTGATTGAACCCCTTAGCAACCAATCTAGCCTTGAATTTTTCTATAGCACCATCTAATTTAAATTTAGTTTTATAAACCCATTTGCAACCAATAACATTCTTACCTTGGGGGCAGGGTACAAGTTCCCAAGTGTTATTCTCTATCAATGCATCATATTCCTATTTCATGGCTTTCTCCCACTCTTTCTTTCCTCTAGCTTGCTCATATGAGATTGGGTCATTTACTTGTAAGAGTTTGGCCATGAGAGCACTACCATTCCTTCCTTGGATCTTTGAGCCTTGTCTATATATTTCTTCAACACTCCTTGTCTTTTGTCTAGCTGAAATATCACCTTCTTCATCATCACTACCTGCAGAAAATGGTTGAGAACAAGCATTACTAGTTTCATTTTCAATAGTATTATCATCATCAATAGTGCTCACCTCATCTTCATCAATATTGGCTTCATTTCTTTCTAAAATATCTAAAAAATCAGAAACATTTGCTATTTTAGAGTGAGAGGAAGTGGCTGTAAGTTGTGAAAGCTCATCAAATTTTACATCTCTACTAACAAAGACCTTTCTTGTTGTCAAATCATATAACCTGTAAGCCTTTGGTTCTTCACTATAACCCACAAATAAACACTTATGACTCTTTGGTTCTAACTTTTTCCTCTTTTCATTAGGAACGTGTGTTCAAGCAATACACCCAAATACTTTAAAATACCCAATGTGAGGCTTTCTACCACTCCATGCTTCTTCAGGGGTGATATTTGTGAGAGCTTTAGTGGGAATTCTATTCACAATATATGCAGCACAAGAAACAGCCAAACCCCAAAATTTGTTATGCAAACTTTTAAAATGCAACATATAACAGGCCATTTCTAAAAGAGTTCTATTCATTCGTTCAGCCACCCCATTTTGTTGAGGAGTATAAGGAACTGTTCTTTGCACCTTGATACCATAATTTTTACAAAATGACTCAAAAGCATAATTGCAATATTCACCCCCATTATCCATCCTTAAACACTTAATTCTTTTTCCTCTTTGATTTTCAACTAATGCCTTAAACTTTTGAAAAACTTCAAATACTTCATTTTTCCTTTCAAGAAAATAAACCCATACTCTCCTACTGTAATCATCAATAAAAGTTAGAAGGTACCTGGCACCTAAAAGTGAAGGATATCCTGGTTCACATAAATCACTATGAATGAGCTGTAATGGATAATTAGCTCTCCATGCTTTCCCTGAATCAAAAGGATCTCGATGATGTTTTCCTAACACACATCCATCACACACACCTTCAGATGCTGAAATTTTTGTCAATCCACTAACCATATCCATTCTAACCATATCTTGTAATTTTCTATAATTTATATGTCCAAGTCTAGCATGCCAAAGTTTTGACATATAATTAGCCTGAGCAATAAAAGCATGAGAGAGTGTGTATTCATCATCAACAAACCCCACAAATTTAAATAGACTCTCTTTATGATCAACTCTACCAATAGAAATTATATTGCTTGGGTCTTTTCTATCTCTAACAATAACTTGATCAGCGGTGACAACAAACTCATATCCAGCTTGAACAATTTTATATACTGAAATAAGATTCACCCCTAATCCTTCAACCAACAAAATATTTTTCAAAGACCCATTCATTACATTAACAGTGCCTGTTCCTAAAACTGGAAGTCTCATTTTATTGCCAATAGTAATTTCTTGATCTGAATTCTTCCCTTCATAAAAATCAATAAACAAAGATCTATCCCCAGTCATGTGATATGATGCCCCTGAATCTAAAATCCATTCTTTATTAGAATCTGAAGCAAAGTATCCCCCCTTAACACTACTTTCAGGTCTGGCAATTACCTCCTTATTTGATTTCTCTTGCCTTTTTAGAGAGATGGCTATGAAGCTATGCATATCCTTCTTGCCATCCTTGAACCTTTCTTGCTTGGGCTTGTACTGCTGCCTTTCATTGTCCCTCTTCTTCAAACAAAATTTCTCCATGTGATTTTCACCTCCACAATACCTGCAAATAATTAATTTCCTTCCAACTTGCTTTTCTGCAGAATTATTTCTAGAAAAATGGTTAGAACCGTCATTTCAAAATTTATAATTTCCTTTCCAATTCTTCTTTCCATCATATCTAGAAAATTTACTCTTGGCTGCATATGCATGATTCTTCTTAATATGCCCTTCTTTAATAAGCTGAACCTCTTCATCTAGTACAGACTTACAAAATTGATCAAAAGTTTGCTAGGGGGCATTGGGAGTTAGTTGGAGAGCCCTTTTCCTTGATTCCTTAAATACCTTGTATGGCTGGGGAAGCTTACTTTCAACCATTGTAATCAACTAAAAATCTTTTTTTGCATATTCAGCACCTATTTTCTTCAGCTGAGCATTTAAAAATGTAACTTCATTAAAGTAATCAGACATTTTTTTCAAAATCAGAAGGATCTAAATTCACCAATTTTTCTTCTATGCTAAACATGCTAGCAATATCTACATCTTTATAATCTTTTTCTAATCTCTCCCATAGCTCTATTAGATTATCAATATCAACAAATCTTCTATTGAGATTGGGGCTTAAAGCTTTACCAATAATACCTCTAGCTTGTTCCAACTTGCATTTACATAGCTCCTTTTCTTTTTTACTTTGGGGTTCTCTAATTTCCTTGTTCACTATCCTCCATAGAGCCTTTTCCCTCAAAGCATTCTTCACTGCAATATTCCAATCTGCAAAACCACTTCCATCAAATATTGGCAATGCTTCATTTCTTGAGCCCATGTTAGACAAAAAATTAGTCTTCAAACAAATATTATTCTAGCAAAATATGAACCCTGTAGACAAATCACTTCCAGCAATATATTTGCCCTGCAAACAAATCACTCCAGCATTGTATTTCCAATTGAACCTCTAGCTGAATCTCTAGCTGAACCTGGAAAAAAAATCTAGCTAAACCAGGCTCTGATACCATGTAAAAACAGTCCCAAGATAATAAAAATGGAACAGCAACAGTAAAACAGAGAAGACATAGGGCAAACAGAGTTGAATAACTCAGAAATATATATTCATCTAACTTGCATTACATCCAAATGCCATGTACAGCAGCTCTCTCTAATCACATATATATAGCTACAGAAGCTTTGAGACCTAGAAGCTTCTGGCATTCTAGATGTCTCTAAAATCGTAGAATGTTCTTTTCTAGAACAGTTGGAAGCTTCTTCCTTTCTAGATAACCTGGAATGTTCTTTGGAAGACTTCCAAAAATATTTTGTCTTTTTCTAGACAATCTTAACTATCCTAACAATAATAACTAAAATCTATCTTTGAAAGCCAGATGATAACAATAATATAAAATATTAGACAGCTAAAACAATAAAACCAAATCATTAGGGTTGCCCCATTTTTTTCTCCTATCAATCGTCTCTCAACTAGTACCTAACTATCTTTAAAGAAAATGATGAATAAGAAAGGTGTCATAATGCATACTACATCCATGAAGGCTTCTACTAGTTCGACTCTCACCATTTTAATAGTGGTGACTTCTATGTGAAACTTGTCCTTGTGTTTCAGGTCCATGGCAAAAGGAGATGATCTATCTGTTAACCTGAAAAGATCTTTTGTGGGCATTGTGGAGCAAAGATTCGTGTCCATGGGTGCCATTTGAATGACTTCCTCGACAGCATGCATGGTAGCTTCTAATGCCTAGGTTTTGTCCATCGCTGCCAACTCCTCCACTGATCTTCTAGTAGCTCGCGAAACAATGGCTGAAACCCTCTTGATCTACATCAACAAAAATTCTCTATTAGGCTTTAGAAAACAAAACAAAAAAATAACAACTTTTGTACATAAAATCCCTAATGACAATCGTACCTCCTTCTTTAACCTAGATTTCTCCAAAGTTAGAGTTTGGTTTTCAATTCAAAACATTTGGTTCTCTGCACAAAGGTTGTCAACTTCTAAACGTTCTTTGAGAACCTACACAGCAACAAAAACAAACCTGATTAAACTATAAACAGGCCATTGCAGTCACACACCCAAAAAAACTAAAATAAATAGAAACAAGATCTAACCTTCATCTGGGAACACTGATTTCGGAACCAATGTAGGACCTTGATGGGTGGGAAACCCAATTTGGCACTAAGCTCCTGCCTCTCCTTATTTTTTGGGTGCAGGCACACCTTGAACATACTGTATATTGAGGAGAAAAATGACATTAGCAGTCAACCCAACAATCAACATGGATATCATTACTTGTAAAGAGATGTGGAAAAATAGTTAACACTTACTCCTCCATCTCTTGAATTTGTGCACCAGTAAGGCGTTGTGGCCTTCCTGACCTCATGGGTTGCTACTTGTTGGTAACCTGACTCTTGTGGTCTTCCATGAAATTCGATTATTTTTCGCACAACTGGATTACAAGGAAATACTTCTCGCCTCCCTTCACTTATAGTTGTTCCTACCATTCATTTTATATCCTTCAATGGTATCGTTGTACATCATCTCACAAGCATTATTTTAAGTTGGAATGACTATTGTCATTATCATTATTAATTATTGAAGCATCTCATTTACATGTAGAGAAACTTAGTAAAGGAATGTAAGATACTAGAATTTTTTGTTCAGCCATTTAAAAAGAATTGAAGTCCCACAGATTAATTTGATATTAGATGTTATTGCATTGTGACCATAATAGCTTTCAAAAATCACACTTTAAAAAAAAAATTAATTCTACCTTACACGTGTGCTTAGTGCAATTCTCAAGAAATATTCCCTTCCTATAAATATGGCTATAATAAATCTCAAAAATAAAATTAGATTATCACCTACTCTGACCATGATAGCCCCCAAAAATCATAAGTTGCCCAAAAAGAAAATTTAATTCTACCCAAAAGTTATGCTTTAGTGCAATTCTCAAGAAATATTTCCTTCCTATAAATATGGATATACTAAATCTCAAAAATAAAATTAGGTTATCACCTACTGGACCATGATGTTGGGAATTAAGGTGTCTCAATCTTGGTAATTCTCTGCATTTGTAATGTTTGTATTTATTATTCATTGCCTATGTTGTAAATAATTGGAAATTCCACTTTGTCAAATTGTGGGATGTGGCACAGTGATGTGTCAATCCTACATGGATTATGACAACTTGGTATTTAGTCCTCACATGAGGAGATAGACGTCCCACTTAGTGGTAGGAATATTCTACCATGTGTCAGCATCTTCTATGTTGTGTAAGGAATGTTTGACTGAAACAGTTATGACAGAATCCTATGATGCATCTATGACATGTAAGAGTCGAGAATAGAAGTTTGTAAGATAGGTAATGACATGTGTCATGAAGCATCTTTTAATGAGGCATATTTGGGTGCCCCAAGGTGGAATATGGTGTGTTGTAAGAGAATATGCTATTAATAGCATGTATATGATAGATTCTCTTACATCTGTAAGTTGTAACCGCTATGACAGATTCTATGACGGTTGTAAGTGTCGTAAGAGCATCTATCATAGCCCATTTTTGAAAGTGGTGACCTCTTTGGGATGGGAGCTATGGACAAGTGTCAGATACATTCTACAATGTTGACCAAGTGTCCCTAGGCGTGGGTTTTGGTCCAAGATGCCATATTGGACGCCCATTCCAAGAAAGGTCCAAAATTACCTTGTATGTTCTATTTAAACAGGTGCTTGGAGATGGAGTTTGTATCACAGGTTTATAGGTACTATTATGCTTTCAGATTGACTCTAGACATGAGTGTCGAAGACCATTAAAGCTTGCATTGCAAGAATATTGTAAACATTCTTTCAGATTTGTTAATACATTGTGTAGGTTTCTGAGTGTGGGGTTTTTCACCTAATAAGGGTTTTCCCCACTATAAATATCTGTCTCTCTTCTTCTGTCTTCTTTTTGGCTCTTGTGTTTAGCTGCAACATCTCATGTTAATGGTTTAACAATGTTGTAATTGTTAGGATAAATTTGAATTTGCATAGCTCTCTCCTTAATAGATTAGTGTAGGAAGCATTTTCGCACACCTAGCTTCCTTTCACATGATAGCCCCCAAAAATCACAATTTACTGAAAAGAAAATTTAATTCTAGGCTAAAGACATGCTTTAGTACAATTTTCAAGAAATATTTCCTTCCTATATATATGGCTATAATAAATCTCAAGAAAAAAGGTTGGTGGACAATCTTAGTAGTACAACTACAAAAAATGTGGAGAGTTATCATTCTCAAGACACCTTGAGAATGATAACTCTCAGCATATGTATGTATGTATGTATGTATGTATATGTGTATATTTGTATATATGTGTAGACACCCAAAATTGACCATGTCCTAACAACACGTCCAACACCACATTCAACATCTTCCACCCTAGGAGTACCCTTAAAATACCCCCTTCCATTAGTCAATTAATTAAATAAATTATATATTATTTAATTAATAATTATTTAATTAATCAAAATTATTCCTTTAATCAAATTAATTAAATAAATTATACTTATTTATTTAAATAATTTAAATCCTTTTCCCTCTTCATGAAATTAATTAATTAAATTATATTTATTTAATTAATTCTAAAGTCCCACATCATATCCCATTAATTAATTAAATAATTTCATTATTTGATTAATTAAGATAAAAATCCTGGTTTCCATTTTCATATTCCACTTGTCATGATTAGGTCCACCCTCATCAACTTGCCACAAATAATAAATTCAAAAATCCAAAAAGAGTCACATGTCCAACTAAAGTTAGTTATCTAGATTCATTAAACCTAGACACTTGCACAAAACTCAAACTAACTTTACATCTCCACCACTCATTTCCATACTACATCTTTTAATCCTAGCCATTCACATAAGGATAATCCCTAGAAGCCTCTATCCTTTCCTTGATTCCACTCACTCAATCCTATCCATCCATTTATCTTTAATCCTAGTCATTCACATAAGGATAACTGCTAGAAGCCTCTATCCTTGCCCTAATTCCTCTAACTCAATCCATGCATCCATTTATATTTGATCTCAACTATTCACATAAGGATATGGCCTAGAAGCCTCCATTTTTCCCCTAATGTTGTCTCTTTCAATCCTAGCCATCCATCTCTAATCAAATCTTATCCATCTATCATATCATCCAAAAATCTATAAATCAATCCTCAATCAAGCCATAAAAAACAAGAGCTTTTAAGGCAATGTTATGCTATTAAAGTGAGAAACCAACAAGCAAGCTTATCATCAAGAAATCATTGAAGCACAACCACCATTTACATGGTGCAACAAGAGTTAGTTTGGTAATATTTTCTTATGTTTTGATTTGGTTTTGCTAAGCCTTCACTCAACCTAAGGTGATTTTGACCATGAAACAGGAGTTTTCATCTTATGAATTGTTTTTAATTTTCATTTCATATTTTAGCACACAAAATTTGTATATATAGATACATACATATGTGTATATATGTATATGTATGTGTATGTGTATATGTATGTTTATATGTATGTGTATATGTATATGTATATGTATATGTCTATGTCTATGTCTATGTCTATGTCTATGTCTATGTCTATGTATATGTATATGTATATGTATGCATCTTTACATATATATACATACATACAAACATACATGAGACTACATAAGAGTTTGATTTATAGACACTTGGAGGTTGAATTATTTGGTATCCTCGTTTCCCTACGTAAATTTATTGATACACATTATTTGGAAACCAAATTATTTTCTATCCTAACCTATTCACTTGGATTGTTATGAGTTTATTGATATCTTTGAAAATTGTAGAGTAAAATCACATCATCTAAAAAATATATCTAATCTAATAAATTGAATAAGAGTAACAACATTTCAATTACCCTAGTTAAAAGAGATGAGTTTAGATAGGAACAAAAAATATTTTTAAATTGACAAAGATAGAAAGATGCTCTTAGCTCTCTATGTGAAGGGGAATATTTTGTTGAAATGAGAGAAGGAAAAAATAGAACCATAGACCATGTTTTCTCTGCCCTTATTTTTGTAAAGAATTATATCCTTTTGTGTCCTATCTATTATTTGGAAAATGGGATCTAAGCTAATTAATACTCTTAACCTAAGTCAATCCTTCTCCACATAGCATTGGAACACAAGACTTGGAAGACTTGGTGCTTGGCTATCATTCACAAGGGAAAGCTAAGTTGTTTAGGGCTCTATTCCTTTGTCGTAAAGGGAGGATTGATCACTAATGAATTGATATGAAGATATGTAATACAAAACCCTAATTGATACATATGACAAAAATATACAAATGACTATTATAGAGACAAAAAATAGAAAAAAAATAAAGAAACGAAGGTTAGATAAAACCTATGATAGAAAGTAGGAGCAGATCTGAGAGGACCTGGGAGCTAGGGTGACCTTGTCCTAGAGTTTTTGGGTTGATTTTCTTCTGAAAAATGATCCATGTACCCATTCTCTAATTCCTTTTATTGCCTTATGAGAAACTTCTGGATATGATCTGCACATACACAAAGAGAGGAAAAATGGTTTTGGCTATATAGGAGTTTGCCTTAGTCAAACCCTTGTTTTAGTATTCCTACCTCACAGATAGCTAGATTAGCGAAGATCAAATAGTGTGTGAACCTAACCTTATATGCATATCAGATTGTAAATGAGTAGAAAACCAAAGGATTAATCAAAAAACCCTAACCCTATATGACTCAAGCATATAGAATGATCAACTCAAGAGAAGTATCTCACTCAAGGAAATACTAACCTTCAAATCAAGGAAGGTGGATTAATCTAAAATCTATAGAATAAGAAGATGTTGCAACCATATCCAATCGCAATGATGTAGGTACTCAAGACAAACTCAAGTTCATGGTTCTAACCCTTCATGCAAGAAGGAACAAGATAGACTCAAGATCTTGCCTCCAAATCCACCATAATACTTACCAAGAGTGTGTAGATCAATATTCCAACAAGAAGTAAACCTGCAATAATTTATAAGTCTGTGATGCAGAGTTGGCCAGCACAAGCGTTCAAACTTGGCAGGATTTAATTGTTCTCACTCCATCGGCAAGATCTACCATAATGTCTCCCCAATATACACTTATCAGCCAAACAACAACTATCGGCACCTAGGAAAATTATCTCACCGAACTCCACCTCACGCCGATGGATGTTTCATTTATGTGCCTATCAGCAAGATAATGCCTATCGGGCTCTCCACTTTGACCTACTCTGATGACTGTGGTCACGGCGACACATACAAACTTCAACCTATGATCGTTGGTCCCTGTCACCTCCGCTACTGGTCGTCTGATGTATTACTCAACACTGTATAGGTGCGATGTATATTTCCAATATACAAGCGCTAAACATACAAATTTCAAATATTCCCCCGGAGATGCCCTCAATGTATGTTTGACCCAGCGTTGACTTCTTTGTATCTTCGGAATGTATGTTCAGACATCCATTCAAATATACAACACTGAATATGCATTCATCAAATATTCTTCAGAGTATTCCTTCTACAATCCATTGACCGTTGACCTTCCCTTGTATCACCTGAATGTATATTTCAAATATACATTCACTACATACAAACCCCAAAATGCATTCAGTGTATACACAAAAACATGCAAATGCAGTATACTCATAGAATGCATACAAAGGGTGTATACACAGAACTTGTATGACCCGATATACAATTGCGATATACACAAACTTTATATATCAACACCTTACCAAATCCACAAGTTACTCGGATGCAAAAGTGATATACACACAGATTGTATGACGCATACAAACATTGTATATCTATCAAATGTACATTTTGACAGAACCCTCAAAACCTTACAAATTTCACACAGAAAATACTACGATCAAGCTGAACCATTTCCTGGGCAACTTTAACTTAGAATTTAACCTTTAAACCCTAGCACATGAGGATGCTAGGATAAATCATAGCATGCTATAAATCGATCCCCTAAACATGAAATGCATAAACAGAAACACATAAATACAAACTAAACTACTGTACATGTCCATTCCACCGATTTAGAGAATCAACTGGTGGAATGGGTGGATGAATCCATTCACCTGTAACTAAAAAAGAATCAATATACAGAAAGCTTGCAAACTAGACAAATGAAACCAATGGGATCCTCTTATTTTCAATAACAGAGATGCATACAAGATTCACAGTCTCACTGTATCACAAATGTCGATGCTTCTGCTATGCTAAAAACTCACCAAAACTATCAATTCTCCACTGTCCCTCTAAAACAAACTAACCTAGGGAATAAATAGCCATGCTTCATGAGTACTACACTCGATTCCCAGTGGCTGGGAGACTTCCAAGTGGCTGGGAGGAGACAACTAAGACAACTAGCACAACAAACTTCTAACTAACCTACACATCCCCCTAGATTGACCTAAAACATACGTATTGGTCCAATGGACCTTATTACATCACGCATTGGTCCAATGGACCTTATTATATCACAAAGTCAAAACATACTATAATTAGACTTATGCTTTATTTCGAAGGGGTGCTCCTGCACCATACTCCCCAGAAGAAGAAATCTCAAGTCCACTTGAAATGAGAGTATGTAGGTCGAAACCATGTTGGTTGATCTGTTCTTCAATCATCCACACTGCTTCTGAATCGGGTTTTCCTTGCCAAGCCACCAAATATTCCAGATATTCATTGTTCCTGGTCCACTTGATCACTCTTGTGTCCAAAATCTTCTACAACTGTGGTGGATCATGTGTTGGAATGTCACCAGCTGATGTATCCTATAGGAGTTCTTGTTCAGCATCTGGATTAGGCTTGTATGGAGGTAAATCACATACATTGAATATAGGTGATAATCCAAGATCTGAAGGGAGTTGGATCTCATAAGCATTTTGGCCATGTTTTTTCAAAATCTGACATGGTCCAATCTTCCTCTGTATGATTTTGGTATATTTACCTTTAGGAAGTCTTTCCTTTTTCAAATGAACCCATACCAAATCTCCAACATCAAATTGTACATCTTTCTTCTTTTTATTAGCATATTCTTTATACTTGAGGGTAGTTTGGTGGAGTTGGTTTTTGACCTGATCATGTACCTCTTTTATGGCTTCTGCAAAAGCTTCTCCATGTGCACTAATAGAATCTCCTGTAGGTAGATCTATCAGCTCCAAAATACCTTGTGGATGCTATAGACACCTAAAATTGGACTGCTCTGCAAACCAATTTTCCTTACCTTGCACTAATCTATTCCCCCATCTACATGTCCCTAATGATCAAATAATTCACCTAATTGATTCATTTAACCTTACAACCCTATCCTATTAATTGAATGAATATTCCTAATATTCATTTAATTGATTTATCCATTTTTCCTAATCCCTGATTAATTAGATAAATCTTGATTATCTAATTAAGTTAATTAAGATGCCACTTAATTAACCTTGTCCCCCACTCATCCACTATCTGAATTTAATATTCAGATATTCCCCACTCTTCCCAAAATGGGAATTTTTAATTCACCCACTAGGAATAAAAGATTCACTTTTATTCCTAGCCCTTGATCTGATCAGATGAATCCTAACCCTCCATCCTCATCTCCAAATTTCTATAAATTGGACCCTCTCCAAGCCATTTTGAGAAGACAGTTCATGCATCAAACCTCTGTCAAAATCAATTCCCAATCTCCTCATCCTACCAAATCTCTACCAAAATCACTCTAATCCTTCCCAATCTCCCTCCAAATCAATCATCAAATCACCAATCACTCATTTACAGTGTGTTGTGAGCACTTGAGCAATCCACATTCTACAATGAAGTCATTCTGATCAAGGGAAACATCTGAGGAGTTACATGGCGCATCTCCTTCCCACATGGATTTGTGAGATCTCAATGAAGGTATAATCATGTGTTGTTTGCATTAGATTAGTCATTATCTTCATTCAAATTTCACTTATCACATTGGCATGCCCGGTGGGACCCACAAGGTCTGAATCTAATCTGTTTGTGTGAGTTTTTGTGCTTAGGACGTGTTTTTGCAGGTGTAGCACCATTATACCCTCGCAGTGGCACCATCACTGGCTCGGTTCAGCGCTATCCTCTATTTTGGC
This sequence comes from Cunninghamia lanceolata, assembly GCA_027924645.1. Classification (NCBI taxonomy): domain Eukaryota; kingdom Viridiplantae; phylum Streptophyta; class Pinopsida; order Cupressales; family Cupressaceae; genus Cunninghamia; species Cunninghamia lanceolata. The sequence continues at coordinate 4,265,777 of BSBN01000665.1, forward strand.
ACCATCCCTACAGAGCATCAGCTATTCTATCTTCCACTCACATGTCTTCTTTCATCGATCTTCCCACTGCTTTTTAAGCCTAAAATGCTCTCTGTTTTGCAGGAAAACTAGAAAATACAAGGGGAGGTTATGCCAAAATTTTTCTAAAATCTAAGCACATTTTTCGGTTATCATTTTGTCTCATTTTCTTCATCTGTTACACTAACAAGGCTAACAAGACCTCAACTTTGTTGTCTGACTCTTTGTGTTGTTCAGGAAAAATACTTTTTTGCAGGTTAGACACATTTTAGCCCTGTATCAACGCTATCTACCCAGAATGACGCTATCTTCAAACCGTGATCAGAACCTTTGACAGCACGCAGTGGCGCATTCATAGACCTCTTTTAGCGCTATCTCCTTATTTAGCACCTTCCTTGTCATATTGTAACACCATCTTCTGTTTTGGCACTTTATGGGTCTTGTATTAGTGCTATTTATAGTATTAGCGCCTTCTGTCTAACTCTGTAATGCCATATTATGTTTTGGCACCTTCTGGGTCTCGTATTAGCACTATCTTGTGGATTAGTGCCATCTATGTAAGGTTCAGTAGCTCTGTCTATTTTCTGTCAGTGTCGCCATCTCCTGTCTCAAGTGGCAATATTGATTGTCTGTTTTGGCACCATTTTAGAAACTGACTTTTCTTCTCTGTGCAGGGTCTGACAGTTTTTACAAGTTATCACCATCACTTGAGGACACTAACAATCTGTTGCAGGGTGTTTCTTTATCTTAGTCTAGCAAAAACATTTCAATTGGGCTCTTAAAACAAACCCTTTTGCATGCTAGCTTAGACACATGTTTCAATTTGGTGCACTAAAATCAACAAATCAATCAAATCTTTGTGTGTGTGCCAAACATTTAACTTTGGTGTTCCTAAAATTAATCATTGCTTGCAACAAACAAATCAAACACTTCAATTTTGGGCTTTAAAATGAACCACAAATTTGCATACAACATCTTGGTTAAAAAGAACAACTTGCATCTCTCATGCATGTAACCAAGAAAATCATCTTAATTGTTTGCCGTGTCTTATGCACTTGCACGTTTGTGTTATCCCATAGGGTAGAATCAAAGTATCCTCTCCCCTTGCCTTCACAAGGATCTTGGGTGAAGAGAAATGGTTCTATTCTATTTTTTTTAGGACGTGGGCCTACCCTTGAGACACATCCATTTGGAGAACTCATTGGCAACCCCAAGCGGCACTTTCATCTGGTCCGCTATATGTAAATTGAGGATAAGGAAAAAGCCAAGTCTAATTATTATGAGCGCTTACCATTCGGTGCTAGCTTGAAAGGAAGTAGTACCCTCGAGGTATATTAAACTCCTAGTAGAGCTAGTCAAAACCTTAAGTGGTTTATCAGATGCTTGTAAGGTGCCGATCCCCTGGATGTTCCCCCACTATGAAGCTTTGTTTTAGTGGCCCAAATCCTTAAGGTTGTATATGTTTGATTGTCACATCTTTCATAAATCAAACCTTTCACCATTGTGTCTTCATGCTTGATTGTTTGTCTACTTGCCAAGAACAAATCAACTTCATCCAAACAATCCACATCACCATCGCATTATGAACAAGCACTTCCAAAAAGGACTTAACAACTTGTGTGACATCATGTCAACTGTAGAGGACCTCCAAAAGCTCCTTCATATGCTTCACTAAATGCATGCAAGCCAATCCCCTCTAGAGCATTGAACCTTTCAAAGCATTCACGAATTGATTCAAAAAGGTCAAACAAGCCAATCCCCACACATACAATACCTCTTGGCAGAAATCCAACACCTCGTGGCCACTTGCAAAGTCCAACAACCATCATATCTAGCACCTCTCCCATCATATCCGCCTACACATCAAACCATTTCTGCATCAACTTATCCCACTTCATATCAACCAACTTCATCCACATGTCCTATCAAACCTTTCTCAACTTATCACAACCCCTATCTATATCAATCCATCTTACAACAATCACTATCCTATGCAACCCCTCCATCATCATCACATCAACACATTTACCAACATCAACAACAAACCATATCACAACAAGAAGTCCCTACACCATCCCAACCTCAACAAATTCCACAGCAACCTTACATGTCATCCTATTCAACATCATATCAACCCCCTTCAACCTCATATCAACCTTCAATGTCATATCAACTTCCTTCATCCCAACCTAACTCATCCACCTATCATGTCCATGCCACATCAACAAATCAACCTTCACTCCAACATTATCCAATTTCTCATTCTAACATTCCAACATACCACCAAGCCCATCTACGTGACAACCAAGTGTCACCACAACAAGCACTAGTGAGCCCACATCCACCTTTGCGACAAAAAGCACATGAAAGTCCAAGTGGTCCCGTGTCCATATATCAAATGAGTCCAAGTCATCCTAGGCAAGATCTAATCACCTTTCACAAGGGAATTACCATTCTAGAGTGCCCTCCAACACCATCATCCAATCCCACACCTATCCTTGAACCCATCCACAAACCATCACAACCTAATCCCATCACCCCTTATCCAATCCCAGTCCTATTTCTACACCATCCACCATCATTATCCATCCATTATATTGCCTTTCAACCCATACACTCATGAAGGATACCATCCATTGGCTACTAGCAAGGAATCAAACACCCTCATGCAATCCAACATCTGCCAAATCTCTTGAACAACCCCCTATCATACGTCAAGAACCATCATGTAGCCATGTTCAAGAATCCATCCCAACACCTCTCACATCCATCCAAGCACCCATAACATCTATCCAAGTCAATCCCACTTTTATCAAACCACATGAGTTATGCCAAGAATCAAATCCAATGCATGTTGAAACATCAACCCCTTCTCCTAATCAAGATCTAACCATTCCATCTAATCCCATCCCCGATCCCCAACCATCTATTGATCACCTTATTCATCCCACATCAACCTCTACCACCCCTTTATCATCCCCCGTGAATCCTTTACCTCCATCTACCAATCCCATCCCAAATCCATCCCCTTATCCACTTGGAAAAAGCACCTTTACCCACGGTAAACCCCTCATAGGAGGTGAACAACTTCCATCTATCACTTATTCTTCTCCAACAAATAATGGACTCACGTCTTGTTTCTGAAGCACCAAACATCCCATTGCATGCCGCATCCTCCAACTTATGAACTATCAAGGCAAAGGCTTAGGCCTTCACAAACAAGGCATTTTGGAGCCCATTCACACCACCTTCCATCCATCTTTGCATGGCCTTGGTTATCCATCTCAAAGCAAACAACCTACACATGTCGATACCATCCACACACCTTCTAAAATCCATTCATCTAGTCCCAAAAAGGGTGCATCTCATCACACTCCCAAATCTTATGTCGCCATCCCTCCTCCATCATCCTACCATTTGCAAAAGCATGTGACCATCCATCTCCCTCCATCCAATTTACCTCCACTACTTCCAACTCCAAAGATCCCTATCCACTCCACTCTACCTCCTATCCTACCCACACCAAACATCCCTATCCACAAATCCTCTTATCCTCCCATCCTACCAACTCCTAATATCCCAATCATCAAATCACTTCACCCATCTATCCAAAAATCTACCTTTTACCCCTCCATCTATAAGTCCACTAAAATCCCGAATCAAGATGAACAAAAGCACACATCTTTCAAACATGAAGCTTCCCCCAAATCCATGGGAGTCAAATATTTGAATGCCTCAACTCATAAAGCACAAAAGCCTAAGGATATTATCCCTTCCAATCAAAATGGAAAATCAAAAAGGCTATCCAATCCCACACCATCACAAGAAAAAGCAAAAAAAAAATGGTGTGGGTCCCCAAACAAAGATCACTCAAATCTAATGAGGCATCCACCTCCCAATCTACCACAAAATCCCAAGCATCCCACTCCCCATCTAAAAATCCCCCAAAGTTTAAGTCTATTTGGGTCCCTAAAACCCCAAATTGACCATCCAAATATCCCCAATCCCGATCCCCATTACTCCCAACTCCACATCCAAAGTACAAGCTTCCAAATACATCACGGTGTGTGCCACCATTGGTCTTGGTTCCCCTCCACCACTTGCAATTCCCACATACCTCCATCTCTCCATCTTTCGTTCACTATCCTACATATCTTCCCCATCACATTCCTCTAGTCCATGCTTTGGCATAGTCCACATATCCATTCTCCACCATACATTCCATCTTCTCCTATCTACCAACATCCATGCAATCATCATCCAAAATGTTATCCAACATGGGACCATCTTCTCCTTGCTATGGAAATAGACGCTAGAGTCCCCCTTCCGTCAAAAAAGCAAAAAAATAAAAAAAATAAAATAAAATCAAGAAAATAGTAAAGAGAAAAAATCCGTCCAATGGTGAAAACCACTCCTTGTGGTGCCTTGGGCAAGTACCATGATGAAAACCCCTTGTGGGCATCATGCGTAATCACTCCTCCATCCATTTTGTATCCCTACACTTGGGGGCAAAACTGTATCCTTCATCTGCATCCATAATATCCTTGCACATCTTATCCACTCATATTCCTATCCCCCATCTCCTATGTCTCCTATCATTCCCCATCCATCATATCTTGTTTTAACCATCTCTCACCCTAGATCTTGATAAAGACAAGGGGCAAGATCTCAACAACATGCTTTGGAAACCTCTTGGCATACTCCCTTTCAAAGTATATCCTCCATCCATCTACTCCCAAGTCCATCCATTTCGAAGAGCACAACCGTGTTCTCGCAACCCGCCTATCCTCTCGAGGGGGCATCATTGGGGCATACAATTCCTTGCAACCTAGCCCTTGGAGAAAATCTTCATTCCTATCTTCCATCTATCTCACATACATCCCTCTCACTTGTCCTTTCATCTATCATGAATCAGCTATCCCCCCCCTATCCAACCCCATCACTTTCACCTCTAGACTTGGTGTTCCCTTGTCATTGGTATTTAGCACAAAGGCTATCCACACACAATCCAATGCAACCATCTCATAATAAACCATTCCTTTCCAAAAATAAAAAAATTCAAAAACATCACAAAATCAAAAAATTCAAAAACATCACAAAATCAAAAAATCAAAAACATCACAAAATCAAAAATCTAAAAACATCAAAAAATCATCAAAAATTCCAAAAATAATCTATCCATCACACAAATAAAACTTTCCATCACACTCTCATCATCATCACATTTATCATCATCCTGCATCCTCATCACATCTCTCATCAATAAGATTACACTAGATCCAAGCATTGCATCACCTATCAAAGCATTGTCCTTAATCAAAATCATCAACTATCAAATCAGCATCAAGCACAACTTGTCCCCATCACATCTTGAGCCAATTTTACAACATCATCAAATCATCAATCAATTCTTGCCTTAGGATATATCTTTCCTACGATAGGCAAAATCTATAACATCATCATCCATCTTGGCAAAAGATACAATGGTTACTTGTTTGGTTCGTTGGTCTTTTGGTTTTTGATTTTTATCTTTTGTCCTATCTGAAGATCACATCAAATCTACCTTGATCTTACTATATCATGGTATGTGGCGAAAACATCTAGAATGGGGCATAGTCTTGCTTTTGTATGCTGTGCTTGTGGGCTGGTTTCATTACTCCAAGCTAGTATTCATATCTTGATTGATCATAGGGTTGTTGATAACTGAGAGGGGGGGGTGAATCAGTTATCCTAATTATTTCCCTTATTGAACTTTCTTTTTAATTGATGCAGCATGGAATCAAACACAAAAACATTAATCATGAAATAAGAAACACATGACACAGTATTTTTGACGTGGAAACCCTGTTAAGGGAGAAAACCACGGGGTGATTAACCCAAAATTATTCTCTGTTAGAAGAATAGGAAATTACAAAATGGCACTTGCCAATTAGGGCTCACTGCCCGAGCACACTGCTCACAAGAGGCCCACTGCCTACAAGAAGACACACTATCTACAAAGTGATAAGAATCACAGTCTTGAACTGATTGGAAGCATCTGCATATGCTGGAGTTCAGTTCCGGTTAGGCTCAGTACACTGATCTGCTGCACTTCATCTTTCCTCTGTTCTTTATTCTGCTATCTTTCACATACCGGATCCTTTTTGCTACCTCTGCTCTGTTCTGGACTTATTCGCATATATCTTCACATCATCACATCCTTCACAACTAAATCCATCCTCTATATATATCCGCACAAGTAATTTCATCACCTTTCTAGTCGGCTTCCGGAACAGTCTAGTTTCTTACAAACTCTTGTTCTGTCGGCTGAATCCTTCCTCACCAAGCAATGCGGATCAAGCATATACTTATAGATATCATTAATCATGTCGGCCAAACATGATTCATGCCTTCACAACCTCTATCATCAACAGTAACACATCCGGAAAGTAGTCTGATACTCTGTCAGTCAGTTCTTCCTCTGTTTTCACTGTCTCTCAGGAATCCGGTACTCAACTATTCATATCTTTCTCCTTGTCCATCACCGGAGGCTAAAACCTTGGAATATACCACTCAAGGTAGTCCTCTTGACTTCCCCAAATCCGCACTGCACCAAGACACTTCCTCTAAGAGATCCGGACCAATCTGTCGGACCTTGCCACATGCTCTGTTCTTGTTCACCGGACCACAACATTCTTTATTCTGACTTCCGGTAGAGACACATTATGACTTGCGGATATGTGGGATGACCTTTGTTGCCATCAATGACAACAACCATGAATCCATATAGTGTCTCTTGCCAACAATCTCCCCCTTTGGCATTGATGGCAACACTTAGTGAAAAATGACTAAATGTTTTCACTATGCTCCCCCTTTGCTGATGCTCTGTCTTTATATACAATTTCTGGAACTCCCCCTTAGTTGGATTCCTCATTTTTCACTGCTCCTCACTCCCCCTTTGACATCAATGGCAAAGGGTGGGGTCCGCACACCAAAATTTGCAAAAATTTTCTATACATAGCCGCATATTTACATACTCACATATACTGAAGAATGTCTGCAAAGGATGTCTGCAATTGGATCATTTCTGTAGCCCAACTTTGCTTCATTCTATCCAAAATTGAAATGTGACCACTTAACAAAAATGCAAAAGCTTCTGCCCGCTTGAGATCTGTCGGATCTTTTGTTTGGGCGGTGGTCTAAGCATCACTGATGGCCTCATGCATAGTTTCCAACTTAGGGATTATAATCCTTCTAAGTTCTCCCATCCGGTTAGTGATGTTCTTCCTTTCCTTCTCAAGATTCTTTATTTCATTCAAGACTGCAATAGTCTGACATTCTTGATTTATTATAGAGGAAGAGAGAGGATCAAAACTTTGAGATAAGCTTTGTAGCTTATCCTGTTCCTCTTTTATTTTCTTGTCAAATGCTGCTGTTGCCTTTGACCAGGATATACAAAATTTGTAGATGTCACCGCCATCCTTAAGAGCATTCTCTAAGCTCTTTATTCCAATGCTTACAATCTTCCTATCTTTAGAGATTAATTCTAATATTTCTGAAAATCTCTTATCCAAAAATTCCTTCCGGACCTTTTCTTCAGCTGATTTTTCTAGAGAATCAAAATGTGTATCAACACTGCTGACTAAGGTTTTTAGATTACCGGAAGTGGAGGCTGTCGGATCTATCTGGATTGATGGCATAATCTTTACAAGTACTCCGGAAGCAGCCTCTATCAACTCACAGTCTTCCATATGAGACTTCAGGAGTTTTTCATTTGCCTTGGCATTTGCAAATGAAGCTATCTTCATTGTTTGTACCGGAGAGAGAGAGTCAAAATCGAATGGGCCTTTTAGAAGCTCCGGTTCATCAATCTCTAAAGTTTCTTTGCTCAAAAATTGTTGAACAGTTTGTGCAGTGTCTCTTGCCGGAGACAAATGTTTCTTTTCTTCTGCAGTCTTGGAACTGTCAACCTCTTTGTCTTTCACCACTGCTTCCTTCTCCTGTAATTGCTCTTCTTCTTTGGATCCGGAGACTGTAGGGGAAACCGGAGGAGAGATGCTAGCTTGTTCATGGGCCACTTCTTCTGGAGCAGAGGGTCCCAAGTCCTCAGCTGTTTCTGTACCTAAGTCCTCTACAACAGGAAGATTGAACCTTTTGAAGGCCTTCCGGAGGATCTCTTCTGTTTCTTGGGCCACTTTGTCGGTCTCACCAAGCATGAGTTGATTCATCCTGGCTTTGCTTCTGAACTCATCTTTGCAGTCCTTGAAGATTATGTTCATTGTCTTGGGATCAATTTGAGGATATAGCTGAATAGCTATCTGCTCCCGGATCTCAAGATCTTTTGCATGAGCATTGTTCTTTCTTACTTCCAATTCCTTTTCTAGGCTTTTAGGAATAAGAGATATGATCTCAATGAAAGCCTTATTATATATGTTCAGATATTTAACTGTGGCTTCCTGCAGAGTCTTTTGGTCAGCCTCACTGAAGTTATCATAGGATTCAGTCATTGGTTGAAGGTTTCCATCTACCGTGACCGACTTGATTAAGCTCTCTAGAGACAGAGTGGGCTTTTCAACAGATACCTCTGCCATTTCATCCTTGTCTTGGCCTGTGGAGGGCTTACCGGATCCTTTCTTCTTCTGTTTCTTTATTTCTTTAACTCCCTCATCTGACTCTGTTTCCTCTTCATCCTTTTGGCTTCCATAAGCCCTTGTGGCTTTTGTCTTGGATCTCTTACCGGATGCCTGGACTTCCAGTTTTGAACTTTTGGTTGTGGGAGGTGCAGATCTCTTTGATGATCTGGTCCGGGTGGGAGCTTCAACCGGAGCACTTTCTTTACTTTTCTCTTCTTCCTCAGCCTTCCTCCTCTTTTCCCGGCTGGCATCAAGTGCCTCCTTTGAGATGCCTAGGCCTTGAGCAATGTGCTCTACTTCTTTTCTCACCTTTCTTTTAATCTCAGGCTCCCTGAGTTCTACATGTATTTTTACACTCAGCTCCTCAAAGGTTCCAAACCTTTCTGCCTTAGGATCTTTGGGCTGACTTAGCATGTGTTGAACATGCAGCTCCACTATCTGTTCATCCACTTCATACCCCATGGGCATGATCCAGACAGTCCTTGGCTCCACTGCCTCCATTAGGCACTGATCAGTGTCAACCATAAAGCACACTGAGTCCTTGTATTTTTCAACAAGAGACTGGGGAATTCTCTCTCTTGCTTGCATCATGCTCTGAAAGTTTTTGAAGTATCCCCATAGAGCTGTATTTCTCACTTTTGCATCCCCAAGTCCATGCAAATAGTCTCTTATCTGGACTGCAACAGGTTTGTCATTCTGCCATACCCATCCACTTGTTCCGGGTAGCTCATTCATGAAGTAGAAGAATAGACATACAATAAGAGTACCATACTTAAAGGAATTCTTCTTATCCTTCTTGATTTTCTGTATATTTTCCATTAATTGGCTTAGCAGTAGTTCGCAGAGATCATATTCTGCATTCTTTCTTAGCATTTCATAGGCAGTGTATACTGCAGTTCCGGATACAGAATTCTCCCTGCTGGAGTGATAGATCTTGTATCCTATTATCATGGATGCATATTTGATATCCGGATCCGAAATATCTTCAATGGTCATTGCCCTCTTATCAAATTTTGATCCGGTGGCCTCAGTTACAATGTTGTTCTTGACAGATTTGAGGATAGGTATCCCTCCGGAAGAGTATAGACCAGTTACTACTCTGATTGCCTCTTTTGTGATCTTGCAGGGTCTATCCAGCCATAGAAAGTTGTCATGCATCCTGCTCAATACATACCGGACCCATTCATCTTCTTCAAAGCAGGGGAAATGAATAAATTGCTCAAACTGTTTCTTCTGGATATCCTTATACTCTGGTTTAAGCTCAAAAGCATTGTCTATCAGTTGCTTGTGATAGAGGTCTCTTAATTTGAATTCCCCAAATTCCTCAATGCTTGCATGTATGTAAACCCTAATGTCTTCAGTATGTAAAACTCCGTGAGGAACACTAGAGAAGGCTCCTAGTGGATCTACCTCCAATGATTTGTAGGGATGTTTCTTGAATGAGGGGCGAGGTCTATCGGAGATCTTAACTATGTTTGGAGTAGCCATTCTTCAAAGATTTGCAGTGAGGTAATGAAAAACGGAGAATACCTTATGCGCCTTCGGTTTGCACGGAGTGGTTGGATTGATTTCTTTATGCAATAACTTCGGCAGGAGATCCTTGGTGTGCTTGATGAACCTTGTTGCAGAGCTCCACTTTTCACTTCTTCTTGAGTGCAGAATGAGCAAATGACTTTTGAGAAATCCCTTAAATTGCTCCGCGAACCCTAATATCTGTCTGCAATAAATGCTTCACCTACATCATTCCGGTTCGCCTTGTCTAGATAGCTTGGAGTATCCCGGATTAGTCCTGATCTGTGAATATCATCCGGATCTTTCAATCATGAATAAATAGAGGTAACATATTACAAGAACATCCCAAACACTTTGTCCAATCCGCAGAACAAGATAGTGCACTTCCGGATCTCTCCGGACCTTTTTGTAATCCTTTATCATACCGGAGCATCTCCCTGAACATGTCTTATTTGATCGATCACAACTTTTTCATGACTCCATGCGGACCTCTGAAAACTTAACTGAAGCATCTCAAGACTCATATCTGCAAACCCTTTAATCCGCATCTTGTGCCACATTCGGCACCACTTGTTTGGCTGGGGGAACAGGATTTTCTTTGAGTCTCCCCCTGAGCCTGAGCTCACTTTTTAATTTCTAGAAGAAATATCAGCACCAGAGTCTGGTGCGGATCCAACCTCTACATTCTCTGAACTTTTCTTCACCCAAATCTTGCTCATCTGATTCCTAACTTCATCCGCATTCATCTTTTGTTTACCCTTGTCTTGATTCTGATTATACACCGGACCTCTTTTGTCCTGATACTTGTTTCTGCAGACTTTAGCATTATGACCGGACCTATTGCAGATTTGGCAAATAACATTTCTTTGCATATTTGACTGATATCCTCTTGATCTGCATTGATTAGCCATATGACCTACTCTATTGCATGTGAAGCATCTACCTTTGAATGATTTGTTTACTTGCATAATTCTGCATTCATGGGATTTGTGTCCATACCTTTTGCAGTTGAAGCACTGTCCGGAGAAGGATGAATTAATCTGATTCATTCTCATTCTGCACTGATTAGCTTTGTGACCAAAGTGGTTGCAGCTGTGGCAGTATCCATTGAAGGATGGATATCTTTGAGCATTTGGCTATCTTACCGGAGGTCTTCTAGGCCTGCTCCTTGGATTTTCTGATCCAAGATTCTTCTGACCGGATCTGGAGCTTTCTCCTTTCTCATATCCCAAACCATACTTGTCATCTGTCCTCTTTTGACTTCCAAGAAGAACTTCAAGTTGAGCAGAACTTATCTTGAATTTCTCTTTATATTCATTTGCTGTTTGAAGGTCTCTTTTGAGAGAGGCAATTTGATCCTCAAGTTTTTCTTCATTATCTTTGGCATCTTCAAGATCAGATTCAAGATGTCTGATAATCCTGTCCATCTGGTGGCATTCTTCTGATTTTTCTTTAAGAGATTGTCTTAGATTGTCTTCAGCCTTTCTTTTTTCTTCAATCTCTTGAGTAAACTTTATAGTTCCTGATTCCATTTCATGTCTTAACATAATGACTTCTTTTGATAACTTTTCACATAACTTGGTTTGCTCAGTCAATTCTTCATTTGTATTGCTTTCTTCACTTTGTCTTGCCAACTGTTGGAGCAGCTCCTTTCTCTTTTTCATAGAGAGACTTAATTTGTCTTTTAATTCTCTCATGAATTCATCAGCCTGTTTGAGTCTTTCCTTTAATTCACTGACTTCAGAATTTGACTGTTCAAGATCCTCAAGAGCAGTCTTGAGTTGCTCCCTTAAACCATATGCATCCATTTGAAATCCCAGATCTTCCTCAAGCTGTTAGGCTCTATTAGGAGGAACTTAGCTCTGATACCAATTGTTGATAACTGAGAGGGGGGTGAATCAGTTATCCTAATTATTTCCCTTATTGAACTTTCTTTTTAATTGATGCAGCATGGAATCAAACACAAAAACATTAATCATGAAATAAGAAACACATGACACAGTATTTTTGACGTGGAAACCCTGTTAAGGGAGAAAACCACGGGGTGATTAACCCAAAATTATTCTCTGTTAGAAGAATAGGAAATTACAAAATGGCACTTGCCAATTAGGGCTCACTGCCCGAGCACACTGCTCACAAGAGGCCCACTGCCTACAAGAAGACACACTGTCTACAAAGTGATAAGAATCACAGTCTTGAACTGATTGGAAGCATCTGCATATGCTGGAGTTCAGTTCCGGTTAGGCTCAGTACACTGATCTGCTGCACTTCATCTTTCCTCTGTTCTTTATTCTGCTATCTTTCACATACCGGATCCTTTTTGCTACCTCTGCTCTATTCTGGACTTATTTGCATATATCTTCACATCATCACATCCTTCACAACTAAATCCATCCTCTATATATATCCGCACAAGTAATTTCATCACCTTTCTAGTCGGCATCCGGAACAGTCTAGTTTCTTACAAACTCTTGTTCTGTCGGCTGAATCCTTCCTCACCAAGCAATGCGGATCAAGCATATACTTGTAGATATCATTAATCATGTCGGCCAAACATGATTCATACCTTCACAACCTCTATCATCAACAGTAACACATCCGGAAAGTAGTCTGATACTCTGTCAGTCAGTTCTTCCTCTGTTTTCACTGTCTCTCAGGAATCTGGTACTCAACTATTCATATCTTTCTCCTTGTCCATCACCGGAGGCTAAAACCTTGGAATATACCACTCAAGGTAGTCCTCTTGACTTCCCCAAATCCGCACTGCACCAAGACACTTCCTCTGAGAGATCCAGACCAATCTGTCGGACCTTGCCACATGCTCTGTTCTTGTTCACCGGACCACAACATTCTTTATTCTGACTTCCGGTAGAGACACATTATGACTTGCGGATATGTGGGATGACCTTTGTTGCCATCAATGACAACAACCATGAATCCATATAGTGTCTCTTGCCAACAAGGGTCGGTTCTAGTTTATTGATCTCCTTATGCATCTAAGGTTAATCATACCTTTTTTGTACTAAGGGCTTATGCTATGAGTCCCCTTCCCTCGTCTAGACAAGGTTGTACTATCTTGGGCATGCATGGGATCATCCCTTTGTCTACGTGTCTAGTCCATGCAAATGTTGGATAAACATCATCACCCTGGTCTTCTCTACCTTGGTGAACATATCCACTTTGCTATATCAAACCTAGGATTGCTCAAATTCAGTTTCAGCACAATGATCATCCACCACTCACTCCGCACATCATCATCCTTTCATCCCACCACTTATCCTCTGACCCGTTCACCCAATCTGTCTCATCCATTTCGAGAGTACAACAGTGTTCTCGCAACCCACCTATCCTCTCGAGGGGGCATCAGCCTTACCAAATATCCACAAACCTTACCTTATTCTTCCAAACCAAAATCTTTTTTCTATCCAATCCATCTCTATGTTTTAACTTCTTTGAAATGATGTTGCTTAGTCGCAACACCATCTCAAAGAGGGGCAAATGTAGACACCTAAAATTGGACTGCTCTGCAAATTGATTTTCCTTACCTCGCACTAATCTATTCCCCCATCTGCATGTCCCTGATGATCAATTAATTCACCTAATTGATTCATTTAACCTTACAACCCTATCCTATTAATTGAATGAATATTCCTAATATTCATTTAATTGATTTATCCATTTTTCCTAATCCCTGATTAATTAGATAAATCCTGATTATCTAATTAAGTTAATTAAGATGCCACTTAATTAACCTTGTCCCCCACTCATCCACTATCTGAATTTAATATTCAGATGTCTCCCACTATCTGAATTAAATATTCAAATATTCCCCACTCTTCCCAAAATGGGAATTTTTAATTCACCCACTAGGAATAAAAGATTCACTTTTATTCCTAGCCCTTGATCTAATCAAATAAATCCTGACCCTCCATCCTCATCTCCAAATTTCTATAAATTGGACCCTCTCCAAGCGATTTTGAGAAGACAGTTCATGCATCAAACCTCTGTCAAAATCAGTTCCCAATCTCCTCATCCTACCAAATCTCTGCCAAAATCACTCTAATCCTTCCCAATCTCCCTCCAAATCAGTCACCAAATCACCAATCACTCATTTACAGTGTGTTGTGAGCACTTGAGCAATCCACATTCTACAATGAAGTCATTCTGATCAAGGGAAACATTTGAGGAGCTACATGGCGCATCTCCTTCCTGCATGGATTTGTGAGATCTCAATGAAGGTATAATCATGTGTTGTTTGCATTAGATTAGTCATTATCTTCATTCAAATTTCACTTATCACAGATGCATTCCATAGACTATCTGAAAAGGTGATTTCCCTATACTTCTATTGACAATATCATTATAGGAAAATTCTGCTTGAGATAGGATATTATCCCACTTTTCTCCATGCTGTCTTGTCAAACATCAGAGGAAATTCCCTAAGGAACGATTTACCGCTTCAGTCTGTCCATCCATTTGAGGATGATATGCGGATGAGAAAAATAAATTTGTTCCAAGTTTCTTCCAAAGAGTCCTCCAAAAATGACCAATGAATTTCACATCTCTATCTGACACTATGCTCAATGGCAATCCATGTATTCTAACTATTTCTTTGAAAAACAAATCTGCAATAAATGAAGCATCAGCAGTGGTTTTGCATGGCAAGAAATGTGCCATTTTGCTGAATTTGTCCACTACAACAAAAACACTATCATATCCCTTTCTAGTTCTGGGTAAACCCAAAACAAAATTGATACTGATACTTTCCCATGGTCTGGAAGGGATGGGTAATGGCTGATATAAACCTGCATTAGTTGACCTCCCTTTTGCTTTCTGACATATCACACATGTCTCTACAAATTTTCTAACATCTAATTGTAACTTAGGCCAATAATAATATCTTCTAACAAGATCAAGAGTCTTATCCAAACCAAAATGTCCTGCCATAACTCCACAATGTTTCTCTTTTATGATGTTCAACCTCATGGAACACCTTGGAATACACAACTGTCCACCTTTGAACAGCAATCCATCCTGGATCAAGAATTCAGAGAATTCGGCATGATATTTATCTCCAAAAGAAGTACATACCTGCTATATCTCCCCAAAATCTTCATCAGCATCATACATGGTCTTCTATGAATCAATGCCAACACTTTCCAACTAAATCTAGTTGACTGTTAGAGCTCTCCTGCTCAAATCATCTGCTACCTTATTCTTTAATCCATTTCTTATGCTTCAACATAAAAGTAAAAGCTTGTAAAGTTTCTACCCATTTCATGTGTCTGTGGTTCAACTTTTCCTAACTGTTGATAAAACTTAAAGCCTGATTATCTGTGAATACTATGAATTTCTTTGGCATCAAGTAATGCCTCCATTTCTTGAGTGACTGAACCAAAGCATACATCTCTAAGTCATATAAGGAATACTTCTTTTTAGCATCATTGAGCTTCTCACTGAAAAATGCAATTGGCCTGTCTTCTTGGCTGAGTACTGCTCCAATTGCCATGTGACTTGCATCACATTCTACCTGAAAAATCTTGTTAAAATCTAGAAGTGCAAGGACTGGCTGCTGAACCACTCTCTTCTTCAATGTTTCAAAGGAATCATCTGCTTCCCGAGTCCAACCAAAATTGCACTTCTGTCCTCCTTTTATGGTATCGAGCATGGGTGCACAAATATGACTAAACCATCTTATAAAATTTCTGTAGAAGGTTGCTAACCCATGGAAACTTCTGACATCATTCATAGTCCTAGGAGTTGGCCAAGACAATATGGCACTTACCTTCTCCTTATCCATTTGCAGCTTGCCTTGTGAAATGACAAAACCTAAATATGTGATCTTCTCCTGCATGAACAAACACTTGTCCACATTTATCATCAGTTATTCTTCATGTAACCTCTTGAGGATCAAATCTATATGCTTGAGATGCTCTTCCCTTGTGTTACTGAAAATCAGAATGTTATCTAGATAGACTATGACAAACTTTCCCATGAATTCTCTCAAAACCTCATTCATCAATCCCATAAAAGTACTAGGTGCATTAGACAAAACAAAAGGCATAACTTTCCACTCATACAACCCTTCATTGATTTTGAATGTTGTTTTCCATTCATCTCCTGGCCTAATTCTGACCTGATGATAACCACTCTTCAAATCTATTTTTTGTAAAATACTTAGCACCTCCCAAACAGTCAAGTAAATCGTCTATCCTAGGTATTGGAAACCTATACCTGATTGTGATCTTATTAATGTTGCAAGTATGAGGTAAACCAGTGTTGTCATTGATGTCAAACATACTCATATTGCATTGACAAGAAGGATTGGATGAGCTGTGTGCTGAGGATATTGAGAAAATTAGCCTCAGTCAGAAACAGTGAAGAATAGTGATAAGAAGAAGGCAAATATAGTGTATAGGTTGAGAAACCAAGGATGTGGATTAAAGGGTTTGTAGATATGAATCTTGAGATGCTTCAGTTAAGATTTCAGAGGTCCGCATGAAGATCTGAAGAAGTTTTGGCTGTCTGTGTGGAACCGGTTCAGGCAAATGTTCAGAGGTGACAGAGGATCACAGAAAGGTCCGGTGAGGTCCGAAATTGTATTATCCTAATCTACGGATTGGAAGGAGTATTTGGGATGTCCTTTTGATGTGTCATCTCCAGTTGTACATGATTTGAAGGTCCGGAAGTACCTTTTGCATTGTGACAGTGGGGACAGTCTGTGTTCTTGAAGTTCTGGATGAGGAAGACAAGAGATTCCAGTAAGTAGAGGAAGTGCGGATGTATCTGGTCATTCAGGTAGGCTTGTGAAGGTTTTTGGATTGTGTTGAGGTTGTGTTGTTGATCTGCATTGGTAGTAGAGCCCGGAATTGAAGATATTCTTCCGGATGAAGTTCTTGTTCAGACTAGCCGACTGGATGAGTTGATCATCCTGTGACTGTTCTTGTAGTGGCCGACCGGATGTGTTATTCATCTTGCGGATATTCTTATGGTTGATTGCCGACTTAGATGATTGTTCCTAAGTCGATGTCTTGTATAAATAAAGGTTTGTGAGTTCATTTCGGATGTGGATTGTGTGGTTGAGTGTGGAATAGTGAAGAGAGGTGCGAAAGACAGAGCAGAAGTTTCTGGGCTTAAATGGAACTGATCCGGACATGGTAGAGATGTCATTCTCCAGTTCAAGATTGTGATTCTTATCACTTTGTAGACAATGTGTCTTCTTGTAGGCAGTGGGCCTCTTTGTGAGCAGTGTGCTCGGGCAGTGAGCCCTAATTGGCAAGTGCCATTCTTTTTCTTATTCTTCTAACAGAGAATAATCCTTGGGTTAATCACCCCGTGGTTTTTCCCTTAACCGGGTTTTCCACGTCAAAATCTTGGTGTTTAATGTGTTGATGTTTATCTGCTCTTATGTTTATGCCTTATGCTTCCATGGATGATTAATTAATATGATGTTAACTAACAAATGAGAATCAAGTGTCAGAAACAAAGTTTTATACAACTTATTCACCCCCCCTCTCAGTTGTATGCCCTAGATCCAACAATTGGTATCAGAGCCAAGTTCCTCTGAAAGGAGCTTAACCGCTTGAGGAGATCCAGGATGTTGTCATACAAGAAGGATAGTCCGAAGTTCGATGGAACCAACTTCACTCTCTGGAAAGGTTGCATGAAGTGTCACTTGGAATGTATGGGAAAAGCATACTTGGCTATGGTCTCAAAACCATATGTACCTCCACAAGGTGGTCTGACAACTTTGAATGAAATCACATAAGATGAAAATAATCTGCGGACCAAGGAAGCCCTACTAAGCGCATTGAATGATTCAGATCTCTCAAATGTTATTGACCTACCAACTGCATATGAGATCCTGACTAAACTGGAACTTCTGTATGAAGGAGATGAGTTTGTCAAAAGTGCAAGGTTGCAAAGTCTGAAAGGGAAATTTGAAAGATTGAAGATGAGAGATGATGAAAACATCACTACCTTTATGCCAAGAGTGAATGAGCTGGTATGTGGAATTAGAAATGCTGGTGGAACTCTAGATGAAAATGAGATTGTCTGCAAAATCCTAAGATCCCTTCCTGCTGCCTACAAAATCAAGGTTGCTGCCATTGATGAATTCAGAGCCCACACAACTGTCACAAGAGAACAACTGGCTGGCAAACTAGCTGCATTTGAAATGACCGAGTTTGGAGATGATCCTCCCAAGACTGAATCTGCTTTCAAAGCCAGTACCTATGTGAAAGGCAAACAGAGATTTGATCCGGGAGAAAACTCATCAAGGAAGATGTCATGGTATGATCAAGCAAGAAGAGACATGGAAGAAGAAGAAGCAGAAACAGCTCAACTTGAAGCCCTCATTGCAAAGAGACTGCCAAGAGGATCCGGTAAGTATGAAGGAAAACTACCCTTTAAGTGTTTCAACTGCAATAAGATTGGTCATTTTGCTTCAAGATGTCCGGAAAGATCTGCAAGGTCTAATACTAACAGACAAAGGTTTCAAAAGAACTGCTATTATGTTCATGAAGAAGATGACAATGAAGGAGTAACAGATGATGAATCAGAACTAGGAAGCAAATCTGGAAATGAATGGGTGTTTATTGCCATCAAGGAAGAAGATTCAATATCCTCTGAATCTGTCAATCACAAGGTTGTGGAAAGAGCTTTGCTGCTCAAGTGGAAGAAAAGGATGATTGGGTTATTGATAGTGGGTGTTCTCACCATATGACTGGTGACAAGAATAAGTTCTTAGATTTGGAAAGGTATGAAGGAGGAATGGTAAAGTTTGGTGACAATTCTGCTGGCAGAATCAGAGGTAGGGGAACTATTTCCTTTGATGGAAAGAGCAAAACAGGTAATGTACTATATGTTGAAGGATTGAAGCACAATCTTCTCAGTGTTGGTCAGTTAGTGGACAAAGGCTATGATCTCTGGTTCAAGAATAGAAAATGCAGAATCTTTACAAGCTCCAGAACTGAAATTGCATCCGGTGCTCAAACAAAAGGTAATATCTTTCATCTGGTTGGTTCAAACAAAAGTTGTTTGTTTGCTCAAGTTGATCAGAGTTGGTTATGGCATAGAAGAATGTGTCATGTGAATTTTAATAACATCATCAAGATAAGCATTATTCAGGCTGTAAGAGACCTTCCAAAATTGGTGAAACCTACAAATAGTTTGTGCAAAGAATGTCAGCTAGGTAAACAGAGCAGAGTCTCTTTCAAAAGCAAAGATCAGTCCTCTACCGGATTGTTGGAATTAGTACATACTGATCTCTGTGGTCCGACAAGAATCAAGAGTCTGCAAGGTGATAGATATTTCATGTTGTTAATTGATGACCATTCCCGGATGATGTGGGTTACCTTCCTAAAAGAGAAATCAGAAGCCCTTGAAAAGTTCAAAATCTTCAAAGCTATAGTAGAGAATCAAACCGGATTGAAACTTAAATGTCTAAGGTCTGATAGAGGTGGTGAATTTACATCTGGTGAGTTCATTGACTTCTGTGAGAAGCAAGGTATAAGAAGACAGTTGTCTACTCCTAGGACTCCACAGCAGAATGGAGTAGTTGAGAGAAAGAACCAGACCATCAAGGACGCTGCCAGGACAATGATGTTGGAAGCAAATGTTCCTCAAATGTTTTGGAAAGAAGCTATCAACACTGCAGTCTACACTCTCAATCGAGTTCAAATCAGAAACAACACCGGTAAGACCCCCTATGAACTCTGGTTTGGCATCACTCCTACTGTGAAATATTTCAGAGTATTTGGTAGCAAGTGTTATATTAAAAGAGATGAAGATCTAGGAAAGTTTGATGCTAGAAGTGATGAAGGAATTTTCTTGGGCTACTCCACTCAAAGCAAAGCATACCGGTGTTATAATAAGAGATTGAGGAAGATGATAGAAAGCACCAATGTGAAAGTTGATGAAGGAATTGAGAAGCCTTCAAGATTTTATGAGTTTGATGAAGATGATCAAGATGGTGTTCAGGTTCAAGGGACTCAATCCCCTCCAGTAAGTCAGAATCAACTTGATCCAGTAAATCAGGAAGAAGAAATAGGTCAGAATGAACCTGATCAAGAAGCAACAATGCAGGATACTCCCAAAATTCTAAGGTATGTAAGACAGAACCACTCAGAAGATCAGATCATAGGTGACAGAAACAAAGGTGTGCAAACTAGAAGGAATGTTGCTCAAAATCAGGATGAATGTTGTCTGATTTCAAAGATTGAACCTAAAACAATAAATGAGGCTCGCAATGATGAAAATTGGACCAAAGCAATGGAAGATGAATTAATGCAAATGGAGAAAAATCACACTTGGGATCTTGTTCCCAGACCTAGAGACAGGAATGTGATTGGAACCAAATGGGTCTTCCGGAACAAACTGAATGAAGCTGGTGAAGTTATCAGAAACAAAGCTAGATTGGTCTGCAAAGGCTACTCTCAAATAGAAGGAATTGATTTTGAAGAGACCTTTGCTCCGGTGGCAAGAATTGAAGCAGTCAGATTATTTCTTGCATTTGCTACCTTCAAAGACTTCAAGGTATATCAGATGGATGTCAAGTCTGCTTTCCTAAATGGTGATCTGGAAGAAGAAGTTTACATTGAACAACTGGATGGATTTCAATTGTCTGATAATGATGATATGGTCTGCAAGTTGAAGAAAATATTGTATGGACTAAAGCAAGCCCCAAGAGCATGGTATGAAAGGTTGGATAAGCATCTTGTGCAGATTGGATTCAACAAAGGTACTGCTAACAGTAACTTATATTTCAAAATTGTTCATGAAAACATTTTGATTGTTGAAGTGTTTGTGGATGATATCATTTTTGGAGGAAGAGATAGTATGTGCAAAACTTTTACAAATCAGATGAAAAGTGAGTTTGAAATGTCTATGCTTGGTGAAATGAATTTCTTCTTGGGTCTGCAAATTACTCAAACAAAGAAAGGAATCTTCATTTCTCAGACCAAATATGTGAAAGAATTGTTGAGGAAATTTGGTATGGAAGATGCAAAGCCAATGAACACTCCCATGGCAACCGGATGTAAGTTGAGCAAAGATGATGACTCCCCAAAGGCAGATCAGACAAAGTATAGATCAATGATTGGTGGATTGTTGTATCTCACTCAGACTAGACCAGATATAATGCAGGCTATTGGTCTTGTGGCAAGATTCCAGGCTGATCCTAGAGAATCTCATGTTATGGCAATCAAAAGAATTTTTACGTACCTGAAAGGAACAGTTGAGTATGGTCTATGGTACCCTAGAGATCCGGATTTCTCTCTTCATGCTTACACAGATGCAGATTGGGCAGGAGATGTGGATGATCGGAAGAGCACTAGTGGTGGAGCATTCTTTTTGGGGAAGAGATTGGTTTCTTGGCTAAGCAAGAAACAAGATGCAATATCTCTATCTACAACTGAAGCAGAATACATTGCAGCAGCAGGTAGTTGCACTCAAATTTTATGGATGAAGCAGATGCTAAGAGACATTAAAGTTGAATATGAGGAGCCTATCACAATTTTCTGTGATAATTCAAGTGCAATTAATATTTCTAAGAATCCGGTATTGCATTCTAAGACTAAGCACATATCTATCAAGTTTCACTTTTTGAGAGAACAAGTGAACAAGGAAGAAGTCAGATTGGAGTATGTTCCCTCAAAGGATCAGATTGCAGATATCTTTACTAAACCTCTTCCCAAGGACTCTTTTGAATATCTCCAGGAGAAGTTAGGGGTCATGGCCCCTCCGGTGATGAACTAGGATGCACTGATGTGCATCAGTCCGGTGGATATCACAGTCATATCTTGTGATCCGGATTGATGATGGGGAGCTGCAACTAAGGGGGAGCAGCTGGTATGATTCTGATGTATGATAATTGCAAGTATGAGCCCTTTGCCATTGATGTCAAAGGGGGAGAGAAGACATGTGAAAAACAAGTGGCTGATGATCAAAGGGGGAGCAGTAAATGAGGAGAAGACATGTTGCTGATAGGGGGAGCTGTGACAGAAAGGAGAAGTTCTTGTCTTGATGGTTTTTCACATCATATGTTGCCATCAATGACAAAGGGGGAGATTGTTGCAAGTATGAGGTAAACCAGTGTTGTCATTGATGTCAAACATACTCATATTGCATTGACAAGAAGGATTGGATGAGCTGTGTGCTGAGGATATTGAGAAAATTAGCCTCAGTCAGAAACAGTGAAGAACAGTGATAAGAAGAAGGCAAATATAGTGTATAGGTTGAGAACTGGAGGATGCGGATTAAAGGGTTTGTAGATATGAATCTTGAGATGCTTCATTTAAGATTTCAGAGGTCCGTATGAAGATCTGAAGAAGTTTTGGCTGTCTGTGTGGAACTAGCTCAGGCAAATGTTCAGAGGTGACAGAGGATCACAGAAAGGTCCGGTGAGGTCTGGAATTGTATTATCCTAATCTGCAGATTGGAAGGAGTATTTGGGATGTCCTTTTGATGTGTCATCTCCAGTTGTACATGATTTGAAGGTACGAAAGTACCTTTTGCATTATGACAGTGGGGACAGTCTGTGTTCTTGAAGTTTCGGATGAGGAAGACAAGAGATTCCAGTAAGTAGAGGAAGTGCGGATGTATCCAGTCATTCAGGCAGGCTTGTGAAGGTTTTTGGATCATGTTGAGGTTGTGTTGTTGATCCGCATTGGTAGTAGAGCCTGGAATTGAAGATATTCTTCCGGATGAAGTTCTTGTTCAGACTAGCCGACCGGATGAGTTGATCATCCTGTGACTGTTCTTGTAGTGGCCGACTGGATGTGTTATTCATCTTGCGGATATTCTTATGGTTGATTGCTGACTTAGATGTTTGTTCCTAAGTTGATGTCTTGTATAAATAAAGGTTTGTGAGTTCATTTCGGATGTGGATTGTGTGGTTGAGTGTGGAATAGTGAAGAGAGGTGCGAAAGATAGAGCAGAAGTTTCTGGGCTTAAATGGAACTGATCCGAACATGGTAGAGATGTCATTCTCCAGTTCAAGATTGTGATTCTTATCACTTTGTAGACAGTGTGTCTTCTTGTAGGCAGTGGGCCTCTTTGTGAGCAGTGTGCTCGGGCAGTGAGCCCTAATTGGCAAGTGCCATTCTTTTTCTTATTCTTCTAACAGAGAATAATCCTTGGGTTAATCACTCCGTGGTTTTTCCCTTAACCAGGTTTTCCACGTCAAAATCTTGGTGTTTAATGTGTTGATGTTTATCTGCTCTTATGTTTATGCCTTATGCTTCCATGGATGATTAATTAATATGATGTTAACTAACAAAGGAGAATCAAGTGTCAGAAACAAAGTTTTATACAACTGATTCACCCCCCCTCTCAGTTGTATGCCCTAGATCCAATAATTAATAGCCCTGAAATCTGTGCAAAGCCTCCAAGTGCCTTCTTTCTTTGGTGCTAGTACAGCTGGTACTATACATGGGCTTAAACTTTTACCAATCAAACCTGTGTCTAACAATTCCTCGATTTGCCTTGCTACTTCTGCATTTTGTTCTGGAGTAAGTTTATATGCTGCTTTGTTTGGAAGTGTAGATCCTGGGATTAGATCTATGCAATGGCTGATATCCCTTACAGGTGGTAGGGATCTTAGCATTCCATCAGAAATGATGCCTTTATATTTATCCAATAGTTCTTGGATAGCTGGGTCTATGAACCTCTACTTCTTCTCTTTCTTGACTTCTTGTTGCTGTTCTTTATTCACTGTGAGACATGGAATTAGGGCATAGGCAACTACACCTTCTGCTGCTACTTCTTTCATGAACTGTTTTCCATCCATCAGCATTACCTTCACCTCTTTTCCTTTTGATTTCTCCTCTTTCTCTATCAATGGTAGTAACTCTATCACTGTACCATTCTTAGTGATTGTATAGGTGTTTCTAACACCATCATGGCTTGCCTTCAAATCATACTGCCAAGGTCTTCCAAATAAGAGATGGCAAGCATCCATCTTAGTAATATCAAACAATAACCTATCTTTATATGCTCCAATCTGTTCTTCTACAACCATCTGCTAACCTTGGGTGAGCCATGAGACCTTATATGGGGATGGGTGAGGCAATCTCCTAAGCTTAAGCTTTGTTACCATTTCATCAGATGCAAAATTTTCAGTAGAACCTGAATCAATTAAAACTTTACATGCCTTACCTCCTGCTTTGTAAATGGTTCTGAAAAGAGACTTTCTTTGTGGGGGTTCTTTTTTAGGTACCTTCATGGTAGTCATTGTTCTCCTCATCATCAGAGATTCTCCACTCTCTGGATATCCATAATTATCAGGAGCATTCACACTCTGAAAAGCACTAGAACCTGTTGCACTTTGACTATCAGGTTCTTGAATCAGATTCGTTCTCCTTTCTCCTGTGGAACTTGTGGCCTTTACTGGACATCTACCAGCTATATGGCCTTCTTTATTATAGTTATAACATCTACTAGATCCTCTGCCTTGAGATCTTTCTCTGAATGGTCTTCTGCCTCTAAAGTTTCCTTGCTGATTGTAGCTTCCTTTATGGTTTTGATTGTTATCCCCTTTACTATTATCATGACTGGATTCTCCCTAATATCTAAATCCATGTCCTCTACCTCTAAAAGGACTTCTTCCACCTCTTTGCTATTTTCCTCTTCCTCTATTGTTCTGTTCTTGTCTTCTCTTTAACTTCTCTTCCACTTTCAATGCCAACTGAAAACATTTCTGAACTGTATCTGGATTATGCAGATTCAAATCTTCCTGAATGTTGAACCTCAATCCATTAAGGTATCTGGCTACCTTTTCTTCCTCACTCTCTTTTACCTTTGTCTTCACACAAAGTTTCATGAATTCCTCTATATATGAGCTGACATCTAGCTCCTTCTGCTTCAGGTTTTGCTTCCTCTTGTGTAATTAGATACTGTAATCCAATGGAACATAGGCTTCCTTCACTAAAGCCATCATCTTCTTCCATGTAGCAACTCTACGCTTTCCTTCTTGTACTCTGTCATCTTGGACTAAATTCCACCAAGTTAATGCAGCCTCTTTCATTTTTGATTGGGCTATCTTTACTCTCTGGTGTTCTGGTATATCCTCTGTCTCAAAGAAATTGTTTAAGGAGTCTATCCCCTCCATCACTAAATTAGGATCCATCTTTCCTGTAAACACTGGCGAATCCAGTTTCACATCCATGGTTCTCCTCTCCATGGATTTGAGGGCATTAATCAAGGGTCTCTGGTTTGCAGGAACGTCTTCCTCGTTCCACCTAGGGATCTTTTCTTCTTCCCTATCTTCTTCTTTACCAGAACCTACTCTATCCCTCAACTTCTCCAACTCATCTTTCAATGCCTGATTCTGAGCCTTTACAGCAATGCTCTCTGCAATCTGCTTCTTTACCAGAACTGCCAACTCAGCGTTGGTCATCCTTGCCAGAATTTCTGATGATCCTTCCCCATCTGACATCTTTGTTGTCTTCTTATCTTTTTCTGAAGATCCTTCCTTTGCTCTGATACCACTATGATGCAGATTTGGCTAGCACAAGCATTCAAACTTGGCAGGACTTAACTGTTCTCACTCCATCGGCAGGATCTACCATAATGTCTCCCCGATATACACTTATCAGCCAAACAATAGCTATCGGCACCTAGGAAAATTGTCTCACCAAACTCCACCTCACGTCGATGGATGTTTCGTTTATGTGCCTATTGGCAAGATAATGCCTATCGGGCTCTCTACTCTGACCTACTCCGATGACCGTGGTCACAGCGATACATACAAACTTCAACCTATGATCACCGGTCCCTATCACCTCCGCTACCAGTCGTTCGATGTATCACCCGACACTGTATAAGTGCGATGTATATTTCCAATATACAAGCGCTAAACATACAAATTTTGAATATTCCCTTGGAGATGCCCTCAATGTATGTTTGACCCGATGTTGACTTCTTTGTATCTTTGGAATGTATGTTTAGACATCCATTCAAATATACAACACTGAATATGAATTCATCGAATATTCCTTCTACAGTCCGCTGACCGTTGAACTTCCCTTGTATCACCCGAATGTATAATTGAAATATACATTCACTACATACAAACCCCAAAATGCATTCGGCGTATACACAGAAACATACAAATGCAGTATACTCATAGAATGCATCCAAATGGCGTATACACAAAACTTGTATGACCTGATATATAATTGTGATATACACAAACTTTGAATATCGACACCTTACCAAATCCACAACTTACTCAGATGCAAAAGTGATATACACACAGATTGTATGATGCATACAAACACTATATATCCGTCAAATGTACATTTTGACAAAACCCTCAAAACCTTACAAATTTCACACAGAAAATACTACGATCGGGCTGAACCATTTCCTGGGCAACTTTAACTTAGAATTTAACCTTTAAGCCCTAGCACATGAGGATGCTAGGATAAATCATAGCATGCTATAAATTGATCCCCTAAACATGAAATGCATAAACAGAAACACGGAAATGCAAACTAAACTACTGTACATGTCCATTCCACTGATTCAGAGAATCAACTGGTGGAATAGGTGGATGAATCCATTCGCTTGTAACCAAAAAAAATCAATATACAGAAATCTTGCAAACCAGACAAATGAAACCAATGGGATCCTCTTATTTTCAATACTAGAGATGCATACAAGATTCATAGTCTCACTGTATCACAAATGTTGCTACTTCTGCTATGCTAAAAACTCACCAAAACTATCAATTCTCTACTATCCCTCTAAAACAAACTAACCTAGGGAATAAATAGCCATGCTTCACGAGTACTACACTCGATTCCCAGCAGCTGGGAGACTTCCAAACGGCTGGGAGGAGACAACTAAGACAACTGGCACAACAAACTTCTAACTAACCTGCACATCCCCCTAGATTGACCTAAAACATACGCATTGGTCCAATGGACCTTATTACATCACGCATTGGTCCAATGGACCTTATTATATCACAAAGTCAAAACATACTATAATTAGACTTATGCTTTATTTTGAAGGGGTGCTCCTGCACCAGTCTGCAATAATATTGAGATAGAAAATAGTTCTCTAGATTCTTTAAAGTGTTTTCAACATCTTATTTAGATATGAATCTCAAGGAGGGAAAATATTCAAATATTAGAGGCTAACAGAGCATAGGATAAACATATCAAGATCGAGGTCACATCACACAAGAAAAAGCTAACACCATCAGAACATTTAAAACTCTACAATATATGGGAGGACACTAGCATCTGGGCATTAGGGTCCTAGATAAATCACTCTGGGAATTCAATATCACTGGGATCTTAACATTGCCCTATGTTCTAGCATTTGATCAATGGTAACAGTTTAGTAAAGTTTAGGAAGATTTAGGAGGGTTTAGGAAATTTTAGGAAAGTGGGGCACTTCTCTCAAGTCAAGGGTAAGGCCAAGGCTAGAAAGTAGTCCAAAAAGTGGACTCATGAAATAGACACCAAGGCAGGTGCTAAATATAATGTGAAATTGTGCTTCCACTCACAAAGAGTACAATTTATGATGGTACATTTAGCCCCTAATTTAGCGGTCATATGACATTGTTCATAAGAAAGCTAAAGTATAGGAAAGAAAATAAGCATATAAAGGATATCCAAAACGATACTATAGAGGACATAGAATGCTATTAATTGAGAGAATGGAGCCCCCACTCATGAACCTACAAAGCCACAGTGTTAGGGATTGCATATGGAAAAACACTTTGTTAGGGAAATCGAAAACCATCCTGTAGACAAAAAGGTGTATTAATCTCGAAAAAGTTCTAAGAGGAATGAGAGCTTGATCTAGAGTGAGATTCACAGGTAGATATATGCCCCTTATTTTTGCTTTCTTATATGGAGGTAGAAATAGGGTGATGCTATCTCTACTACAAGTTTTTAGGGTTTTGATAAATATTCCTTAATTAGGGTCATTTGATAAAACAACATTGAGATGAAACGAATATGATGAGAAAGAGGGTAGAACTAGGATTCTAGTGCAACAACCTGTATGAAAATTGAAGTTTTCTAGCCCAATATGTGAAGGTTTGAATGAAGAATATTTGAATAGAATGGTCAGATGTTATGGTGTTTTTCTATAAATAGTACATAGGTTTTCATGACTTACCATCTCACTTGTCTTTTACATTTTTAAAGATTTTGGAGGATCTTGAGAGATCACGAGAGTGATGAATGGTATTATCAGTCTCCCAAGTTGGATGAGCTAAGGGATTGCATAGCATAGGGCATATAGTCATGCTAGGTGAGCCCAAGCTTTTGATTCATTCTTATGATTTTTTTTATTTCTATGTCAATTTGAAGGATTCTGTGCCAAACTAGGCCCTGAGGGGTGCTAGTTTCCTCCTAGAGTGCCAGATTCCTGCAGGGGGGCTAGGGTCCTCATAGGGTGCTAGTGTCTAGTCAATATGCTAGTGCATTTTGAAATGTTGCTAGAATTTTGAAGTTTGAACTTTATTTGAAACTTATTTTGTGTGAGAATGATAGAATATTGTTTGGTGCTAATTCATAGGTACCCCTAGCTATGTGTGATCATTCAGGTAGTCACTTATACACATTGCTATGTGGTCTTGCCCAGACACTTTTTGGCATAGAGGTTGGTCACCTTAGAGATGTTGGATTATGGTGGGTGTACACAATACCCATTGTTAGATATCATGATATGATGTTGATGGCACTCATAGAGCTATGGGATGCATGCACCTCTACCTTCATTCTTCTGATTAGAGAGATGAGAGTC
This sequence comes from Cunninghamia lanceolata, assembly GCA_027924645.1. Lineage (NCBI taxonomy): Eukaryota > Viridiplantae > Streptophyta > Pinopsida > Cupressales > Cupressaceae > Cunninghamia > Cunninghamia lanceolata. Next base: position 4,294,687 of record BSBN01000665.1, read on the forward strand.
ACACTAGAGGATGTGTACCAAATCCTACGGTTACTTGTGAGAGCCAAGACCATGAGTATTGATAATTATCAATTGGAGGAGAACATTCAAGCAATCTAGATGTATTGTCTCAACAACATTATTCCCTCAAGCAGCATAGGGTGGATTCATATATCTTGGTTAGAGTAGAGTGTTGTAGTCACACCAGTTTTACATTGCATCTTGATCACTACCATCACACTCATGGTTACATAGGATGGACATGGCACTCGCCTTCAAGTAGGCCATGTACATACTATCAGAGTGATGGAGGAGTATCTAGGAGAGTATACTCTTGGGAATGGAATATTTTAGCTCACTTATACCATGATTTAGGCAATATCTACATCATGAGGCATATAGCTTGATGACTTGTACACTTCTCCAAGTGTGGGCATTCAAGCATATCACATGCATGAGGTCAGTGAGGTTCTTAATAGAACTTATCTAGACATGTCCATGAGCACATGCCTATGCACTAAGGAGGGAGTGGAGGTTTGGTGATTTATTGTATTAGAGAGTGAGAGTTCATAGATTGGAGTGTGATGATATCATGTCGAGACAATATAGAGGTTGTGGAGCATGGATGGGTGAGATTCGATAGCTGGTGACGATGTAACATGATCGGCTTCTAGTTAGTCACTTTGATCACATCTTCATTCCTTTATACTATAATTTAGTGATGAGGAAGTTCAGACATGTGTAAAGATTTCTTGCCACTCAACTAACCTATGTACGTTCAGCTCATACTGCTAAGGTGGCATGAGATACCTTCGAGATATAGCTAGGTTAGACTCTAGTTGAGGTTAATTCATCTAGGGTAGGACCAACACTAGTGATGGACCATCTTCTTGTGGGAGAGCTATGAACTAAGAGAGATTGACTGCAATAGTTGTATTCAGATGCTCACGTGGAGGCAGCGGATCTCAGAGGGCATGTCTGGGGCCTGCAAATATAGAGTGCATTTAGGAGTCACTCATAGTCTGTAGAATCACATAAACATCCATCTATCACACAACCACATCTATGTCTCAAGGACTCAAGTAACCACGGTCCTATAGATTGATGAAACTTGTTGTTGATGTATGATTGTGACACACCGCATTTTGTTTTAGTGGTGACCATGTATTAAACTATTTTTTTTTGTGTGTACACACACACACACATTTACAAACTACATGTATCAGTTAAATCATTGTTGTATTTATTAGACAATCTCATTAGATTGTTTATATAGATGACAATTGTAGTTGTCACATACATGTTAATTCACCACATTTAATTAAATCATTGTCACATTTTTATCAATAATCATAGAATTGTTTCAATAAGTTCACAAAAGACATCTAATTAAAACATTATCATCATCATATAGATACAATAAAATAAACCAAAATGTAAATATCATCATCATCATCATCATATATATATATCATCATCATCATCATCATCATCATCATATATATATATATATATATATATATATATATATGATGATGATGATGATGATGATGATGATGATGATGATGATATTTACATTTTGGTTTATCTTATTGTATCTATATGATGATGATAATGGTTTAATTAGATGTCTTTTGTGAACTTATTGAAACAATTCTATGATTATTTAATAAAATGTGACAAAGATTTAATTAAATGTGGTGAATTAACATGTATGTGACAACTACAATTGTGATCTATATAAACAACCTAATGGGACTGTCTAATAAATACAAAAATGATATAATTGATACATGTACTTTGTAAAATGTTGTTCTAATCATGTGATCTAATTAAACAAGTATATGAAATTTTTTAACTAATTACAACCATGATTATCTAGCACATACACATGTTGAATTAAATACAATTGTGATCTAATTAAACAATGTAATAACATTGTTTAATAATTTTCTACAATGATGTAATTAACATAGTGGATGAATTATCTAAATGTATGCTAACAAGTAATTTTCAAGATTAAGAAAACTATTCTAAGAATTCAAGATAATTACACATTTATCATGGATGAGGAAATTATATATCAAATAGATAAGCCAAATTAGCTATCTAACATGATGTGCTTTAAATAAATACTAGTGTAACATTGAGAAATGAAATGATGTAATATAAATTTCTTAAAAGATGATTAAGCATAGTATCTACATAAGTGAATAGTGTTGATGGGTTCCTTGAGAGGTGTACCATTCATTCTCAATAATTTGCATGCATTTGATCCATAAACTTCAATGATGATGTAAACTCCCAACCAATTCAAGTTGAACTACCTTTTTTCACTTAGAGGAGCATTTATATTGCATTGATTTTTGTAAAGCACCAAATCACTAACCTCAAATGACCGATGGATGACATGTTCATTGTGGCAATGTTAGACATACTTTTGATAAGCTTGGAGATGTTCTAGAGTAAACAAAAAGAGTAAAACAAACCTGCTATAACAATGAGGGAAGCTAGGAAGGATTCAAAGATGCATATTTCTCAAACAGAGTCACCAACTATCGCAATCAAACTCGTATACAAGCCACCAGGGTTTTACAGCTCAGAGCTCAAGAAACACAATTGATCAAAATGAAAATAATGAGAAAATAAACATAAAACTGAATTAAAAGGCTTCCCACATGTGTGTGTGAGAGCTGCATTTAATGCAGCTCCAAGAGTAGTTAGGGTTGGGTCATATCCTACATCGTCGGAGCCTACCTTTTGGTCATGTCAAAAGGCTAATCTCTAAAATTTTGACAAGGGTGACACTCTACCCCACACTATAATCCTCAGATTCAGGATGTCGACAATGTTTCTATAGTAATGCAAAAAATAACAACATCGTCAAGCTGAGATGTGCTCCTAGTGGAAGATCGAGCTTTTGGGGATGATTCTACTGTCACACCAGAACAACAAATCCTAAAAGTCTGACAAAGCTCAGTCACATCTAAAGGAAAGAACAAGTCAAAAAACTCAAGTCAAAAGGGACCCCCTTCTTTGGCTTGGCCATAGAATGGGGTGTGTTGGGAAGGGTCACAATAGATAGGCCAATGGTTTCATAAATATGATTATAGCATCTCATCCCTACCTAGGGTGGTCTTAGATGACTCACTAATTGTCATCCATGCTAACTTAAGGGGTACCAAGAGATGATTCCCTTTTAGATTCAAAATAATGTGGTTGTTACATGTGGATATCAAGGCTAATATTAAGGAGTGGTGGAACATACATGTGTAGGGATCCACCATGTATAGAGTTATGTGCAAGCTAAGAAACATCAAGACATAGATTAAAAATGGAATAAACATTCTTTTGGAAATACTTTTAAATAGAAAGAGGAAGCTACTCAAAAGTTGTTTGAACTACAATAACATATCTAATACTTGGGAATCATTTACAAGAAAGCTTAGAAGGAAGAGTGTCTTTTGGTAGATATTCACTCCCTTATTAAAAATGAAGAGATGTACTAGAGGTAAAGATCAAGATTGGTTTTGTTAAAGCAAGGAGATGACAACATAAAATTTTCCATGTGATTGCCCTGAAGCACAAAACAACTAACAAAATCAAATAAATTAGGGAAGATAGGGATATTTTTTCTGAAGATGCCATAAGGGATAAAGTTGTTCAATATTTCATGAATATCCTTACAAAATATAGTGCTCCCTCCTTTTTGGAAGAAGAGATTCTTGAGGTTATCCTTAGGTTAACTGAGAAGAAAGATGATGTTGCTATGTTATCCCCACTCACCATGGATGAGATTAGAGGGATGGTTTTTTCTTTTAAGGGTTATAATGTGCTTGGTTTGGATGGCTTTTCCCATTTTTATTTCTAATTATTTTAGGATATTCTAGTAGAGGACATTGAGAAGGTTGTTCAAAACTTCCTCACCTAGGGGAAACTCCTTAGGGAGCTTAATACTACATTTCTAGTGTTGATTCCTAAGAAGAAGGGGGATAGAGAGTTTAATGATTTTCGGTCCATCAACTTATTTAATTAATTGTATAAAATATTTTTAGAAACTCTATCCCTTAGGCTCCAAACTATTCTACATTCTGTCATCTCACCTCAATAGAGTGGAATTGTGAAAAACTAACAAATCTTGGATTCCATAGTGATAGTGCACATATTCTTACATTCCATGGATAAGAGTTGGAAAGCAGCCTTTATCCTTATGCAAAACCTTATGAAGACCTATGATAGGGTCTCTTGGAGATTTTTAGGTAGGATTCTCAAAAGATTTGGTTTTGGAAGGAATTTCATTAATATAATCACCAAATGCATTTCTATGCTCATATTCTTAGTGATTGTCAATGGCTCTATAGCTAGTTTCTTTGATGCCTCTAGATTCTTTTCGGGTTTCCTTGGTGTAATGGTTCTAAAGAAAGATGACAAGTTGGAAAGGACCATTGTTTTCTTTGGTGGGAAAAGTTCAATTAGTGATGGCTTCACTCTAGAAATTATTGGTGTATTATATGTCCTTGCTGAAAATATTTTCTAAGTATGTGGAAAAGATTGAGTATATCCAAAGGCATTTCCTATGGTCTAGTTCCAACGAGAACAAAATAATCCCTCTTGTTATGTGGGATCAAGACTTCCTTTCCAAGTTTGTTGAAGGAATAAGTATAAGTAAGTTGAATCTTTTCAATAAGGTGCTCAATGCCAAACTTGCATGGAGGAATATATAGAAAAAAATGAATGGAATATGATCATTAAAAAATATTCCAAGTAAGTACCCAAATCCATTCTTTGAAGTTACGAGAACCCCTCTAGATATAACATATAGAGAAATATTTATTCTTCAAAGGAGATTCTAATAAAGGAAGCTAAATGGAAGTTAGGTGCTAGAAACAATATCAGGTTTTGGGATGATTGTTGGATCTTAGATACAACTTTCAGATTGAGGAATGAGTTGGAGGCCCTTATGATATATTACAAATGGATAGTTGGGGAGTTTTTTGCTGATTATATCATTCTCATCAATGGGATTAAGGAGTGGAGTAATCTAAGAGTTTTTCCCCTCTCCTAGTCTACATTTTTTTCTACCCCTCTCTTGATATGTCTTCTTGGTTTCCATTTCCCATGTTAGATAGGTATGCACTCTTTGGTGTTAGCTCCATCCCCTTTTGGTCTGTTTTTAGCTTCATCTTGTTTTTCTCTTGTGGCCTCCTTCTCTTTTATGACTATGTCCTCCTCTCTTTGGAACGAGGACTTTCTTCCTAGAATAAATTGATTCCTCTAGGTCGCTACTTAGGAGAAAATACTCACTATTGATAACCTAGTTAGGCATGGCTTTTCCATTCCTGATTGGTGTATTTTATTCCTTTCCAATACTAAATCAACCCCTCACATCTTCTAGGGTGTTGGGTGTAACATCCATGTTCTAAAACACATAGTAAAACTAGAATTTTACCATAGAGTAACTTAACAAAGTAAATAAAATGAGATAGAGAATAATTTTTTCTTTTATTCAACTAATAATCAAGTAACTACAATTACAAGATTTCTTTTACAAAAATACAATAACCATATTGTCTTTCTCATTTACAATGTTTACAATTGTAATTCCATTACATGTACAAATTTGGATTAAGTACTGCATTTAAATATCCAACATCGTTATCACAAGTTCTGGCATATTTCCTGCTTGGAGAGAGAGATCATCTTTCTAGTGATTTACCTCCAACCATAGACTGGTGGTCTCCCACACATCTTCCACATAGGAAGTGGCCCTACCCTTCATGAGGAATATAGAGCATAGCTGACCAGTGGTTATTTTCCTTTCTCGAGTACATAATGTTGTATTCTACTCAACTCTATCAACCATAAACCCTAGATACCCTCTAGTTAAGTATGATTTCCGATAGGATGAGCTATCCAAATATAGTGAACTGACAATGCATGCAAAAAAAAATGCATTACTTTGGCCAAAGTTTTTAATATCAATATCGTTCATATGAACATATTCATTGTGTTCACCCACCCCTACTTGACTTGGATAATGTCATATTCTTGCAGTTATTCACCCTGACTATCTTTACATAATTGGTTTAACCATCATGTCCTAATAATAGTCTACTTAGACTTAGATAAGTCTAAATGACATAAACCTTCATTTGGTTCCTAATCGACTCTAGGGTTTTAAAACAACCCTTGAATAATACAATACTTCTACATTTGTCATATCTCATTAAAGATTATAATAGACCTTTGGTTTAACACAACCATAAATAAGTTTACAATAATTCTTGCTAAGGTATTATCTTCTATTCAACAAGAATATGAATACCTATTCAACTAAACCCTACGTGATGCCATTGATCATCACTACGCAAATATACTCATATATGCTTTTACGCAAAGTTATTTCTATATAGACACAGTCTATTACTACAAATTGGTTTACTATAGGATAAACTCACCATGGTTCTAGTATTGACATCAGAAGATATTTGAAACTTTATCTTGTTCATCTAACTATCCTTAGTTTTTCTATCATTCCAAAAGGTTACCTCATAGTCACCATAGATCACCAAGAATCTAGGTTCTTTGAGTAAGATATTGTTTAGACAATGCACAGAAATGAAAACAACATTGCTTTCAAATAAAATTGACATCATTAAATACTCTATTCCATATTAGTCTTAGTTGGTGAGTTTACTAAATGAATACCTTTACACTAATCTCATTGAGAGTTTAATACATATTTTTCCAATCATAAAAATATTCAACTTATTTCTAATAGATTGCTCTTTTCAACTAAGTGACTTGTTTTCTAAGCATTAGAAGACTATAATAGTTTCTTTAAAGAAAGTTCATATATATGTCCTGAACAATAGAAGGGTCTACCTATTGGTTAAATATAGATGCAATATCAACTGACTATGATTATTCAAAACTGATTTCATTGCAAGAGCTTGTAGTGGCCTTTCCAAGCTAAACGACACTTCTTGGTTATACTAAAACTCTCATACACCATCGACTCAAACAAACAAGTCACAACAATGGTATTCAAGTCGACATAGTCGGCTTATCACATTGCATAGTTTATACAAAATACTGACAAGATAACCAAACTCAATTAAATGATTATCCATAACAAACATTCATTATGATTATCTTTGTCTTATAAAACATGACATGCATGAATATCTACCTGACAACGTCAGCTTACAGAGGTGTATGAGCCGGTGGTAAGCTTCTGTGTGCATCCCAGATGACCATGTTCTTACTTAACCTTTACTAGCTTCCTCACTGCGTGCCACCAATTTCCTTCTACTCCTTAACCAAACCCTTCAAACAAAACATAAGCAATTCCTATATATGCCATCAACTATCCAATTCATGGCTTTAAGATCTCAAAATAGACACATAATGTGTCATCCTTTATGTTTGTTCCCACTCTAAGCAGTTCTAAAAACTCATTAAATTCCAACGGTAATGCTAAACGGTTCGATTCCAAACACAACTAATAAATGTGTAAACACTGACAAGTGTTGATGATGAAAACATCATTTGAGAAGATCAGCGACGGTGGTTGAGTTATCCGCCACTCCTCCTATAAGAGGCTGCCAACTCTTTAAACTAACTTAAGTAATCAGTTACTCTTAATGAGTAAATTTGATCCATCATGCTTTTAACATTTAAGTCATTCCTCAATAGATCCCTATTCTTGTTCAACATAAAACCATTCTAATATATCATGAGGTATTTCCTCATTCGACTCATATATATATATATATATATATAATATTTGATTAAATCAATATTATTTACATATCATTATCTCTATTTGATTTTATGATTTAATCAATAAGAGAATAATATTAAAACAAAAGCTATGGATAACGTGATTGAGTTGAGCTAGTCTCCTCATCATGATTTGTCGAAAAAGGACATCATCTGAACTCGACGATAAAGTATTAATGTTAAGAATTGGTTAAAACACTTCAAGTGACTTAGTAATAATATGACAACCTCTTTATGACAATAACGTCTTAATATTTATGTTAAACATAAATAGTCATAAATCAAACTTAACAATATTGTTAAAGTTATTAACGGCTAAGATGACTTAATATGACTTAGAAAGATTGTAAAACAATATCGACTACCTGTCGATTAGGCTCAAAAGTGAACTGACAAGACAAGGCTTACCTCTTATGACACATTGGTTCACATTTTTGTTAAACACTTATAACTCAGTTTGGCAAATAAACCACTCGTATCCCAAGGTCTATATCTCTCAACTAGAAAGATACTCTCTTCCTTCTCCGAGAATGATTTGGTAACTTGAAATCATGTTTCACTTGTCACCAAACAATATGTGATTAGTGCATCATTATTCAATTTAATCAACTAATAAATAAAATCTCATAATACAATTATTAAATCGATAATAACATAATCATTCCCATGATTTTGATAAATGACTTTCAATAAAAACCATGTTTTCCCCTTGTCATTAATCTAAACATCATAACAAATTTACTTATGTCCAAGTAAAAAGTAAAAGTAAAGCAAGAAACAAATTGGGGATGTAACATTGGGGGTGCTTAATTCAAGTTCTCCAAATGGTTTAAGTATGTATAGATTTTTAATGTTTGAAGCACTATATCTATTATCTAGTAATCCCTCTATTTGTTTATCTATCTATCCTCCCTCTCTCCCTCTCTAAATATTTTTGAACAAATCCATTTTGTGCATATCCTACAATCATGGAATTCCATGAGACCACATTTCTTTGAGGTGTTCTATCAAACATTTCATTTTCCTTGTCTATGCTTCCAAATTTTACATACATGTCTCACAGGGTTTTTGTAACTACAACATCTAACAAAATTCCCATATCCTTGTTGTTTTGATGGATTTCCATACTCTATTCCAAAAATCTCATTTTGGCAGGGAGGATACTAGCAAAGGTTGAGGAATTTTAATTTATAATAGCCAATTGCATTTGCTTGAAAGTTTCTAAATCGTTTTCAACAAATCCATTCTATGCATATCTTGCAATCATGGAATTTCCATGAGACCACATTTCTTTGAGGCATTATGTCATGTGCCTTGTCTATGCTTCCACATTTTTCATTCATATCTCCTACGATAGTTGCAACTACAACATCTGACAAAATTCCCATACCCTTCATGCATTGATGGATGGCCATAGCCTATTCCAAAGATCCCATTTTGGCACAGGCAGGAAGGATGGTAGAAAAGGTTGTGGATTGGCTTTACACCCACCAATTGCATTTTCTTGAAAGTTTTTAAAGCCTTTTTAAAAAATCCATTTTTGTGCATATCTTGCAATAATTATATTCAATGAGATCACATCTCTTTCAGGCATTCTTTTGAATAGTTCATGTGCCTTTTCTATGCTTCCAAATTTTTTATTCATGTCTCTTAGGGAAGTTGTAACTATAACATCTGATAAAATTTGCAAACCCTTGATGTTTTGATGGATGTCCATACCCTATTCCAAAGATTTGATTTTGGCACAAGTAGGGAGGGTGCTGGAAAAGGTTGAGGAATTTGGATTTACACCCACCAATTGCATTTACTTGAAAGTTTCTAAAGCCTTTTTAACAAATCCATGTTGTGCGTATCCTACAATCATTGAAATCCATGAGACTACAAGCCATAGAGGTATCCTTAGTATGTTGAAGCTATTTGCATGTATGCTTAGCATGCTTAGTATGTAGGTATTCTTAGGAATTAGGAACAAATAGTAATGCCATGGTAAAATGAGCATGAGTATCTATAGAGAGAGAGAGGTGGAGATTGAAAGATATAGAGAGAGGGATTCTTCATTCTTCACAAAATATAACTCCCATGTATGTAGGAGAGAGAAAGTCTATTTTCATGTAAGAATGATAAGTCTAACTCCCACTATTTTGCTACCAACTCAAACTCTCTTACTCAATGCCATTCAACATTATTTTAAGTATCCCAAAGAATAATACTTAAATAATCTCTCAACCACATACATGGGCATCCAAGTACCCATTCATGAGATATTAAAGACACATAGAAAATACATAGAATTGTAAGGCTATATTACATAATCCTAATAGTAAATAGAGGAGGCCATTGCATTAGACCTATAAAAAGTGTTAGAGACACATATGTAGGTATGTAATCCTATTTTGATTCCATGTGATTGCATCATGTTAAAATTACCTTCAAATGATTCCTTCAAATACATGTCCTAGACACATAATTGAAAGAATTTTAGGATGCATTGCCACTTATAAAAATAAAAATGTGTTTCAAAACAAGAGAAGAAAAGTTGTAGGATATGTAGTTTTTTGTTCTAAATTAGTATACATTATCTTTCTACTTAGAAAAATCATCCTAACTAGTATGAATGTAAATTTGAATTCAGAAATTTTTATATTAATTTTATTAAGTAACCAAATTAGGTTGATGGTGTGGCAAGACATAGTTTTTTTTATCAAAAGTTTATAAGAAAAAGATAGATAAATCATAAATTACAATGGACTTGTTTACATCTCTAGAATGGATGTTAAATAAAGGATTTTGAAGGTGAACATTGAGACAGAGTTATGTTGATCACTCTTAAGAATGTAGACTTTATGTTGGGTTATCTCTATAATGAATAGGGCTACACATCTTTGATTTTCATAATGAATAAGATCTTCCATCGAGCAATGATTTTTTTCTACAAAGATATTAAAGCATGCCACTAATCTCATAATACATTAGATACCAAAAAGAAAAATGCTCTTCTAATTTTCATTCATTATTATAGAGTCTACAAATGTACTATCTCTCAACATAAAGTGTTGTGACTTTAGGCAAAGTTGATGAGAACAAACTAATAAGTGGCCCAAAAGAAATTTCAAACCAAAACCAAGCCTAGTGTACTTGGAGGAATAATGTGTCCATTTTGTATATAGATATAGTGCTTCAATTGGTGTTGCATTCTTGCAAAATGCTCTTGTAATTTTACTTCATTATTGTAGAGTCTATAAATACAATATCTCTCAACAAAATGTTCGAACTCCATGCAAATCTTGGCGTAAAAGAAATAACATATCCATCTTTTATGCTTCAATTAGTGTTGCATTCTTATTGAAAATAGTTCTGTTGGTTCTAGGTCATACAACTGAGAGGGGGGGGGGTGAATCAGTTGTATAAAACTTGCTCTTACTTTAAACACTTGATTGTTCTTTGTTAGTTAACAGCATATCAATTAACCATCTATGAAAGCATAATGCATAAACTCAGAGCAGATGAACATCAACACATTGAACACCAAGATTTTGATGTGGAAAACCCGGTTAAGGGAAAAACCACGGGGTGATTAACCCAAGAATTATTCTCTGTTAGAAGAATAAAGAAGAATGAATGGCACATGCCAATTAGGGCTAACTACCCGAGCACACTGCTCACAAAGAGGCCCACTGCCTACAAGGAGACACACTGTCTACAAAGTGATAAGAATCACAATCTTGAACTGGAGAATGACATCTCTACCATGTCCGGATCAGTTCCATTTAAGCCCAAAACTTCTGCTCTATCTTTCGCACCTCTCTTCGCTATCCCACACTCATCCACACCATCCACCTTCGAAATGAACTCACAAACTGTTATTTATACAAGACATCGACTTAGGAACAAACATCTAAGTCAGAAAACAACCATAAGAGTATCCACAAGATGAATAACACATCCGGTCGGCCACCACAAGAACATTCGCAGGATGAACAACTCATCCGGTCGGCTAAACAGAGCAAGAACTTCATCCGGAAGAATAACTTCAATTTCGGGCTCTACTATCAATGCGGACCAACAACACAACCTCAACATGATCCAAGAACCTTCACAAGCCTGCCTGAATGACCGGATACATCCGCACTTCCTTTACTTACTGGAATCTCTTGTCTTCCTCATCTGGAACTTCAAGAACACAGTCTGTCGCCACTGTCATAATGTAAAAGGTACTTCCGGACCTCCAAATCATACACAACTCGAGATGGCACATCACAAGGACATCCCAAACACTCTTTCCAATCTGCAGATTAGGATTATACAATTGCGGGCCTCACCAGACCTTTCTGTGATCCTCCTTATCTGGAACTTCAAGAACACTGTCTGTTGCCACTGTCATAATGCAAGAGGTACTTCCAGACCCTCAAATCATACACAACTCGAGATGGCACATCACAAGGACATCGCAAACACTCTTTTCCAATCCACAGATTAGGATTATACAATTCCGGACCTCACCGGACCTTTCTGTGATCCTCTGTCACCTCTAAGCACTTGCCGGAACCGGTTCCACACAGACAGCCATAACTTCTTCAAGTCTTCATGCGGACCTCTGAAAACTTAACTGAAACATCTCAAGACTCATATCTGTAAACCCTTTAATCCACATCCTCCGGTTCTCAACCTATACAATATATTTGCCTTCTTCTCATCACTGTTCTTCATTGTTCCTGACTAAGGCTAATTTTCTCAATATCCTCAGCACACAGCTCATCCAATCCTTCTTGTCAATGCAATATGAGTATGTTGACATCAATGACAACACTGGTTCACCTCATACTTGCAACAATCTCCCCCTTTGTCATTGATGGCAACATATGATGTGAAAAACCATCAAGACAAGAACTTCTCCTTTCTGTCACAGCTCCCCCTATCAACAACAACTTTTCACATGTCTTCTCTTCCTTTACTGCTCCCCCTTTGATCATCAACCACTTGTTTTTCACATGTCTTCTCTCCCCCTTTGACATCAATGGCAAAAGGCTCATACTTGCAATTCTCATACATCAGAATCATACCAGCTGCTCCCCCTTAGTTGCAGCTCCCCATCATCAATCCGGATCACAAGATATGACTGTGATATCCACCGGACTGATGCACATCAGTGCATCCTAGTTCATCACCGGAGGGGCCATGACCCCTAACTTCTCTCGGAGATATTCAAAAGAGTCCTTGGGAAGAGGTTTAGTAAAGATATCTGCAATCTGATCCTTTGAGTGAACATACTCCAATCTGACTTCTTCCTTGTTCACTTGTTCTCTCAAAAAGTGAAACTTGATAGATATGTGCTTAGTCTTAGAATGCAATACCGGATTCTTAAAAATATTAATTGCACTTGAATTATCACAAAAAATTGTGATAGGCTCCTCATATTCAACTTTAATGTCTCTTAGCATCTGCTTCATCCATAAGATTTGAGTGCAACTACCTACTACTACAATGTATTCTGCTTCAGTTGTAGACAGAGATATTGCATCTTGTTTCTTGCTTAACCAAGAAACCAATCTCTTCCCCAAAAAGAATGCTCCACCACTAGTGCTCTTCCAGTCATCCACATCTCCTGCCCAATCTGCATCTGTGTAAGCATGAAGAGAGAAATCCGGATCTCTAGGGTACCATAGACCATACTCAACTATTCCTTTCAAGTACCTAAAAATTCTTTTGATTGCCATAACATGAGATTCTCTAGGATCAGCCTGGAATCTTGCCACAAGACCAACAGCCTGCATTATATCTGGTCTAGTTTGAGTGAGATACAACAATCCACCAATCATTGATCTATACTTTGTCTAATCTGCCTTTGGAGAATCATCATCTTTGCTTAACTTACATCCGGTTACCATAGGAGTGTTCATTGGCTTTGAGTCTTCCATACCAAATTTCCTTAACAATTCTTTCACATATTTGGTCTGAGAAATGAAGATTCCTTTCTTTGTTTGAGTAATTTGCAGACCCAAGAAGAAATTCATTTCACCAAGCATAGACATTTCAAACTCACTTTTCATCTGATTTGCAAAAGTTTTGCACATACTATCTCTTCCTCCAAAAATGATATCATCCACAAACACTTCAACAATCAAAATATTTTCATGATCAATTTTGAAATATAAGTTACTGTCAGCAGTACCTTTGTTGAATCCAATCTGCACAAGATGCTTATCCAACCTTTCATACCATGCTCTTGGGGCTTGCTTCAATCCATACAAAGCTTTCTTCAACTTGCAGACCATATCATCATTATCAGACAATTGAAATCCATCCAGTTGTTCAATGTAGACTTCTTCTTCCAGATCACCATTTAGGAAGGCAGACTTGACATCCATCTGATATACCTTGAAGTCTTTGAAGGCAGCAAATGCAAGAAGTAATCTGACTGCTTCAATTCTTGCCACCGGAGCAAAAGTCTCTTCAAAGTCAATTCCTTCTATTTGAGAGTACCCTTTGCAGACCAATCTAGCTTTGTTTCTGATTACTTCACCAGCTTCATTTAGTTTGTTCCGGAAGACCCACTTGGTTCCAATTACATTCCTGTCTCTAGGTCTGGGAACAAGATCCCAAGTATGATTTTTCTCAATTTGCATCAATTCATCTTCCATTGCTTTGGTCCAGTTTTCATCATTGCAGGCTTCATTTATTGTTTTAGGTTCAATTTTTGAAATCAGACAACATTCATCCTGATTTTGAGCAACATTCCTTCTAGTTTGTACACCTTTGCTTCTGTCACCTATGATCTGATCTTCAGAGTGGTTTAGTCTTACATACCTTGGAATTTTGGGAGTATCCTGCACTGCTGCTTCTTGATCAGGCTCATTCAAATCTATCTCTTCTTCCTGATTTACCGGATCATGCTGACTCTGTCTCACCGGAGAGGATTGAGTTCCTTGAACACTGTCTTGATCATCTTCATCAAACTCATAAAATCTTGAAGGCTTCTCAATTCCTTCATCAACTTTCACATTGGTGCTTTCTATCATCTTCCTCAATCTCTTATTGTAACACCGGTATGCTTTGCTTTGAGTGGAGTAACCCAAGAAAATTCCTTCATCACTTCTAGCATCAAACTTTCCTAGATCTTCATCTCTTTTAATATAACACTTGCTACCAAATACTCTGAAATATTTCACAGTAGGAGTGATGCCAAACCAGAGTTCATAGGGGGTCTTACTGGTGTTGTTTCTGATTTGAACTTGATTGAGAGTGTAGACTGCAGTGCTGATAGCTTCTTTCCAAAACATTTGAGGAACATTTGCTTCCAACATCATTGTCCTGGCAGCTTCCTGGATGATCTGGTTCTTTCTCTCAACTACTCCATTCTGCTGTGGAGTCCTAGGAGCAGACAACTGTCTCCTTATACCCTGCTTCTCACAAAAGTCAATGAACTCACCAGATGTAAATTCACCACCTCTATCAGACCTTAGACATTTTAGTTTCAATCCGGTTTGATTCTCTACCATAGCTTTGAAGATTTTGAACTTCTCAAATGCTTCTGATTTTTCTTTTAGAAAGGTAACCCACATCATCCGAGAATGATCATCAATTAACAACATGAAATATCTATCACCTTGCAGACTCTTGATTCTTGTCGGACCACAGAGATCAGTATGTACTAATTCCAACAATCCGGTAGAAGACTGATCTTGGCTTTTGAAAGAGACTCTGCTTTGTTTACCTAGCTGACATTCTTTGCACAAACTATTTGTAGGTTTCATCAATTTTGGAAGATCTCTTACAGCCTGAGTATTGCTTATCTTGATGGTGTTATCAAAATTTACATGACACATTCTTCTATGCCATAACCAACTCTGATCAATTTGAACAAACAAACAGCTTTTATTTGAACCAACCAGATGAAAGATATTACCTTTTGTCTGAGTACCGGATGCAATTTCAATTCCGGAGCTTGTAAAGATTCTGCATTTTCCATTCTTGAACCGGAGATCATAGCCTTTGTCTACTAACTGACCAACACTGAGAAGATTGTGCTTCAATCCTTCAACATACAGTACATTACCTGTTTTGCTCTTTCCATCAAAGGAAATAGTTCCCCTACCTCTGATTCTACCAGTAGAATTGTCACCAAACTTTACCATTCCTCCTTCATACCTTTCCAAATCTAAGAACTTATTCTTGTCACCAGTCATATGGTGAGAACATCCACTATCAATAACCCAATCATCCTTTTCTTCCACTTGAGCAGCCAAAGCTCTTTCCACAACCTTGTGATTGACAGATTCAGAGGATATTGAATCTTCTTCCTTGATGGCAATAAACACCCATTCATTTCCGGATTTGCTTCCTAGTTCTGATTCATCATCTGTTACTCCTTCATTGTCATCTTCTTCATGAACATAATAGCAGTTCTTTTGAAACCTTTGTCTGTTAGTATTAGACCTTGTAGATCTTTCCGGACATCTTGAAGCAAAATGACCAATCTTATTGCAGTTGAAACACTTAAAGGGTAGTTTTCCTTCATACTTACTAGATCCTCTTGGCAGTCTCTTTGCAATGAGGGCTTCAAGTTGAGCTGTTTCTGCTTCTTCTTCTTCCATGTCTCTTCTTGCTTGATCATACCATGACATCTTCCTTGATGAGTTTTCTCCCGGATCAAATCTCTGTTTGCCTTTCACATAGGCACTGGCTTTGAAAGCAGATTCAGTCTTGGGAGGATCATCTCCAAACTCGGTCATTTCAAATGCAGCTAGTTTGCCAGCTAGTTGTTCTCTTGTGACAGTTGTGTGGGCTCTGAATTCATCAATGGCAGCAACCTTGATTTTGTAGGCAGCAGGAAGGGATCTTAGGATTTTGCAGACAATCTCATTTTCATCTAGAGTTCCACCAGCATTTCTAATTCCACATACCAGCTCATTTACTCTTGGCATAAAGGTAGTGATGTTTTCATCATCTCTCATCTTCAATCTTTCAAATTTCCCTTTCAGACTTTGCAACCTTGCACTTTTGACAAACTCATCTCCTTCATACAGAAGTTCCAGTTTAGTCAGGATCTCATATGCAGTTGGTAGGTCAATAACATTTGAGAGATCTGAGTCATTCAATGCGCTTAGAAGAGCTTCCTTGGTCCGCAGATTGTTTTCAGCTTCTGTGATTTCTTTCAGAGTTGTCGGACCACCTTGTGGAGGTACATATGGTTTTGAAACCACAGCCAAGTATACTTTTCCCATACATTCCAAGTGACACTTCATGCGACCTTTCCAGAGAGTGAAGTTGGTTCCATCGAACTTCAGACTATCCTTCTTGTATGACGACATCCTGGATCTCCTCAAGCGGTTAAGCTCCTTTCAGAGGAATGTGGCTCTGATACCAATTGTTAGTTCTAGGGCATACAACTGAGAGGGGGGGGTGAATCAGTTGTATAAAACTTGCTCTTACTTTAAACACTTGATTGTTCTTTGTTAGTTAACAGCATATCAATTAACCATCTATGAAAGTATAATGCATAAACTCAGAGCAGATGAACATCAACACATTGAACACCAAGATTTTGACGTGGAAAACCCGGTTAAGGGAAAAACCACGGGGTGATTAACCCAAGAATTATTCTCTATTAGAAGAATAAAGAAGAATGAATGGCACATGCCAATTAAGGCTCACTGCCTGAGCACACTGCTCACAAAGAGGCCCACTGCCTACAAGGAGACACACTATCTACAAAGTGATAAGAATCACAATCTTGAACTGGAGAATGACATCTCTACCATGTCTGGATCAGTTCCATTTAAGCCCAAAACTTCTGCTCTGTCTTTCGCACCTCTCTTCACTATCCCACACTCATCCACACCATCCACACTTCGAAATGAACTCACAAACCATTATTTATACAAGACATCGACTTAGGAACAAACATCTAAGTCGGAAAACAACCATAAGAGTATCCGCAAGATGAATAACACATCTGGTCGGCCACCACAAGAACATTCGCAGGATGAACAACTCATCCGGTCGGCTAAACAGAGCAAGAACTTCATCCGGAAGAATAACTTCAATTCCGGGCTCTACTATCAATGCGGACCAACAACACAACCTCAACATGATCCAAGAACCTTCACAAGCCTGCCTGAATGACCGGATACATCCGCACTTCCTTTACTTACTGGAATCTCTTGTCTTCCTCATCTGGAACTTCAAGAACACAGTCTGTCGCCACTGTCATAATGTAAAAGGTACTTCCGGACCTCCAAATCATACACAACTCGAGATGGCACATCACAAGGACATCCCAAACACTCTTTCCAATCCACAGATTAGGATTATACAATTGCGGGCCTCACCGGACCTTTCTGTGATCCTCCTTATCCAGAACTTCAAGAACACTGTCTGTTGCCACTGTCATAATGCAAGAGGTACTTCCGGACCTTCAAATCATACACAACTCGAGATGGCACATCACAAGGACATCCCAAACACTCTTTTCCAATCCGCAAATTAGGATTATACAATTCCGGACCTCACTGGACCTTTCTGTGATCCTCTGTCACCTCTAAGCACTTGCCGGAACCAGTTCCACACAGACAGCCATAACTTCTTTAGGTCTTCATGCGGACCTCTGAAAACTTAACTGAAACATCTCAAGACTCATATTTGCAAACCCTTTAATCCGCATCCTCCGGTTCTCAACCTATACAATATATTTGCCTTCTTCTCATCACTATTCTTCACTGTTCCTGACTGAGGCTAATTTTCTCAATATCCTCAGCACACAGCTCATCCAATCCTTCTTGTCAATGCAATATGAGTATGTTGACATCAATGACAACACTGGTTCACCTCATACTTGCAACAAGTTCTTGTCCAAATTAATTTTTTTATAGGGTTTGCTAATCTAAAATCTTAGAATGCTTTTGCTCAACACAAACATAAATCATATATTACTAGTTATGCCAACTTAAAAAACTTAGAACTTTAAAAAATTTAAATTCCAACCCGCATGAATATGATCAAATCGAGGCCGCCACTAGTATTACAATTATTTCATTACATGCATTAGAATTTCTTCAACAATTGGTAGATAATGAAAAGAGGCACTTCGTTGACTTAAGATAATCCTTTTGATTTAGGACTTACATGTATTCATTAAAAAATGCAGCTTTGATTCGCTACAGAGTGTTGCAAATAAAATTACTCATTTCTTTTGGTGATTCAGCTGGCCAATTAGTACTAACTAGTTGAAAAGTAGCTGTTACAGACGAGCCTAAGACTTCACTGCCAGATCTATCCAATACACTGGTGCTGCTGCTTGTTATGTTGGCAGCTGAACCTTCTGGCAATATTGTAAATGCAGAAGGGAGAAGCACCATGGAAGAAGGATCTTCTCCTCTCATTACATGGGTAATTGCTCCAACATCTAAGGGGGAATATACTATTAGAGATCCAAAAGCATCTGTGCAACTCTCCTGCAGTATGAAGGCCTCTGTATTAGATGCTTGTAAATTATAATTGAAATCATATGTTAAACACCATAAAACAAGTGAACTAGATGGTTGCAGCAATGGTTCAGATACTTACTGTCACATATTAAAGAGAAATGCAGTTTGCAAGGTGTGGACCAGTTGCAATGTGTTTGATTTCTTGTATGGACTTTCTTTCCAATGACACTTCCCACTTCAGCAAAGAAATAAAACTCTATGTATTTGAATAAGAAGAGTAAACTAGAATAACAAGCAATATATAAATTACAGGAAAAATGTGTTAGATCTAGGGCACACAACTAAGAGGGGGGGTGAATCAGTTGTACAAAAACTTGCTTCTACTTCAAACAATTGATTCTTCTTTGTTAGTTAATAGCATATCAGTTAACCATTCATGAAAGAAAAATGCATAAACACAAGAGCAGATAAGCATCAACACATTGAACACCAAGATTTTGATGTGGAAAACACAGTTAAGGGAAGAACCACAGCGTGATTAACCCAAGGATTATTCTCTATTAGAAGAATAAGAAAAATGGATGGCACATGCCAATTAGGGCTCACTACCTAAGCACACTACTCACAAGGAGGCACACTACCTACAAGAGACACACTATCTACAAGATCATAAGTATTACAAACTTGAACTGGAGATTGACATCTTTACCATGCCTGGATTAGTTCTATTTATGCCCAAAACTTCTACTCTACTTTTTGCGCTCTTCTTCGCTACCACACACCCATCATACCGAGACACACTTCAAAATGAATTCACAATCCCTTATTTATACAAGGCATTGACTTAGGAACAATTATCTAAGTCAGCAAACACCTCCAAGATCATCCGCAAGACGTGTAATACAACCGGTCGGCTAGTCACAGGAAGAACACCAACAACTGGTGGTCATTACATCAAATCCAAACTCCAACTTCAATGCAGACTCCAATTAGACTTGTACATGATCCAAGGATCACCAAAACCTTTCTTGAGTCACCAAGAACATCCACACTTTACCAGCTCACTAGAATTCTTCTCTTCTTCATCCATAACTTCAAGAACACAGTCTGTCGCCACTGTCACAATGAAAAAGGTGCTTCCGGACCTCCAAACCATGTACAAACTGAGATGACACATCACAAGGACATCCCAAACACTTCTTCCAATCTGCAGAATAGAACAATGCACTTCTGGATCTCACCGGACCTTTTTGTAACACTCTGTCACTTCGGAGCATCTTCCGGAACCAGTTCTACTTGATCGATCACAACTTCTTCATATCTTCATGTGGACCTCTGAAATCTTAACTGGAACATCTCAAGACTCATATCTACAAACCCTTTAATCCGCATGCTCTGATCCTCAACCTATTGAGTACTTTTGCCTTCTTCTCATCACTATTCTTCATTATTTCTGATTGAGACTAATTTTCTCAATATCCTTAGCACACAGCTCATCCAATCCTTCTCATCAATGCAATATGAGTATGTTGACATTAATGACAACACTGGTTAACGTCATACTTGCAACAATCTCCCCCTTTGTCATTGATGGCAACATATGATGTGAAAAACCATCAAGACAAAAACTTCTCCTTTCTGTCACAGCTCCCCCTATCAGCAACAACTCTTCACATGTCTTCTCTTCCTTTACTACTCCCCCTTTGATCATCAATCACTTGTTTTTCACATGTCTTCTCTCCCCCTTTGACATCAATGGCAAAGGGCTCATACTTGCAATTTCAACACATCAGAATCATACTAGTTGCTCCCCCTGAGTAGCAGCTCCCCATCACCAATCTAAATCACAAGATATGACTGTGATATCCACCAGACTAATGCACATCAGTGCATCCTAGTTCATCACCGGAGGGGCCATGACCCCTAACTTCTCCCTGAGATACTCAAAAGAGTCCTTGGGAAGAGGTTTAGTAAAGATATCTGCAATCTGATCCTTAGAGGGTACATACTCCAATCTGACTTCATCCTTGTTCACTTGTTCTCTCAAAAAGTGAAACTTGATAGATATGTGCTTGGTCTTAGAATGCAACACCGGATTCTTAGAAATATTTATTGCACTTGAATTATCACAGAAAATTGTGATAGACTCCTCAAAAGCCAATTAGTTTATTGGTTTTAGTTAGAGCATCAAGTTTGCAAGACCATTAGTAGTAATTTATTCATTTTCTTGTTTTCCTAGCATTTGGAAGAATTGAAAGACTGCAGCCCCTGAAGGGATTCTAAATTTCATCAAAGACAACTACATTAACTAAGACTCTATCTAATGAAAGTTGTATGTGAAAAAGATTTGTTGATTCCTGACCAAAAATAAGTTATAACACAACAAGAAGATTCACTGACCTAGAGGAAACTTGAATATTTTAGATCTAGAGAAAAGCCTTTACAAGCAAACCACTAGAGGAGCTCAAGATCATATTCAAACAATAGAAAGGATATTTAGTTGCAAATTTGGACATAAGCCACTTTATCAACACTCCCAGAAAACCCTTATTCTGATCCACAAATTATACATCCAATGTTTAGACCTAATATTCGAGAAAAAAATAAGGGTAAAGCCAATAATTTACTAAAAAATATTCTGCAAATGTGTCAGATGAGAAATTTGCAACTTCAAAGAGAAAAGCTGCCAAAACTAATTAATTTACAAGCACACCAATCCATCTACATTGCTCTGCTACACAAATTAGAAAGAGCCATAGAACTGAGAAAAACTCACTGGATATTCTTCTTTTTCTCCTGATGATGGATCATGGAGTGTGATCTAAAACGTTGAGGCTAAAAAAAGTAGCACATAGTTTTTCCAGAAACAATTCAATTATCAACATGGACTGTGGAAAAATCATGTCTACAATAACTGGATACTCTGCAAACAGTAGAATAAGTAGAAAAATGAATAATTTGTCGGAATGCAAGAACAATACATGTCATTTTCACCTGAGAAAACTTAGGAACGACAAAGCGGGTGTTGGGTAGAGCTAGAGAGACTATTAACAAGGAGAGCTCAAATTGAATGTGGAAGAAGTGGGTGATAATGGCCCTTCTCAAACCATAACTACCCACGACCAAGCCTTCCCCATATTCTCTCCTGGAATATAGGAGGTGATGGGAGGTAGGCAATTCCTTCTATAGTTTTTATATAGTTTAATTTGAAATTTTTCCACATTTATAGGTGTCTGTTGCACTCTCCAAAAATCTGGCCAAAAGAGGTATTTTTTTGAGCCAATGACAATAGAGATAAATCATTCTTAAATAATTTTTTGTTAAAAATTTATCATCTTCACATAGGAAAAGTTGAAATTTAATAATCCTATCTTTTCATTGGTTTATAATCAATAGATTAATAACCAGATAAGTGCAAACTCATTGCAATAGTATTGTGGAAGGCAAGGACTAATAAATAAGGCAATGGATGGATTTTAACAAATTCAGAATTAAGATGGTTTTAATTTTTTTATACTTTCTGTGTTATTTTTATCCTGAAGTATTTTTATATACTTCAAATGTATAAAAGCAAGAATTTTCAAAAATAAAATACTAATAAAAGAGTTTAAATTTTATTTTAATTAAGGTTATTCAAAATATTTATATATTGTAGTATTTTAGTTAATCATTGTGTATATTAATTTGATAAACACTATTTAAACATAAAAAAAATAATTAAGAATACTTCTATATGGATAAAAATTTATTTATATAATTTTGTAGCATTGCCTATGGGAAATTTAATACAAATTGAAACGCAGCATTGATGATAGACCAGCTTTAGGAAAATGCTTCATTCTACACATTGTGGGTCCCTTAATATGAATCGCTGTACTCACAAACCTAGCTGCGCCTTTTCACTATAATTGATAAAAAAAAAAGGGGGTTTAGGTAATTTAATACATAAACTATTAAGCTCCCTCCCAACTATTAACAACCGTAGATCAAACATAAACAAGTAAAAGATCTTTTTCTTTTAAAAAAAAAAAGCAACGTGGCGTGTGATTCTCAACCCTAAAAAAGGAGCTCCCAACCCTAATATCACCCTAGCCATGAGCAACATGGGCAGCGGCCAGGGAAAACGGCTACATCCCAAGATGAAGATGGATTAATTTGTTTTTTTTCAAGCTCTTCTAGCTCTGCAAGGGGTCATGGCCTGCAGGTATATATTTGATACTATATATATATATTTTCTTGTTTTCGTGGTGCATCAGCAATGCTTGGCTTCTCTAGGAAGCAGCAACAGTAGTTGGAGGGAAGTGGCGTAGCAAGGTAGGGGCGACTTGCAAGGCTGACCCTCGGAGATAGATTTTTTTATTTCCTCTTCTTTAATTTCTCTTGCCCCTGAATTTCTTCTGCATTTCAATCTTTGCTATACTTAGATTTCTGATGGGTTTTTCCAGGGTGTCCTAATCTAGGCTGAGGAGCCACAGCCATTCTCCCACATGCATATCATTTATGATGAGTCTCATCTCATGGCCAGGCTAACAGCTTCCTCAGGCTGAAGATCAAGATGTTTGTTTTTTTCTCAAAGCATTAAAAGAATTTCCAGATCTCTAATTATCATAGTTAATGCAGAGTTATACAATACAAGTTTATTTATAGCAAACATCCCAAATTTGCTTCAACAATTGTACCCTGATGCTAAGTTTCTATCTACTATAAAACATATCTAATACTGACAGTATTTCTTCTTTTTCTTCTTTTCTTGGTTATACATGCACTATTGGCCTTGTCATTGGGGCCATGGCTTCATTGGAAGGCCTCGCCTCTCTATAACTGAAGACCCATTATTTATTATTTATTTATTTTTTTGGGTTAGCTTAAGGTATTTAGCTACACAGTGAGTAGATCTGAGCTAAATGTTTTTCGTGGTTTTCTTTTCTTTTGTATAAATGATACCCACAACAGGTATAAGATGGTATGCTGTGGGGCTGAGGACTACAACCCCTCTTTTTCTCCTCTCTAAAACTCATATGCAATAATTGGAATTAGTTTTTGAAAAAAAACATCCCAGATGGCTGATCATTCCCTTTATCAATATACATTTTTTTTTTGAAACATCAGAAAAGGGTTATGTGTTTTACTAAGAAAGAACCAATTGCAAGTGAAACCCAACAAATGCCAGACCAAAATAATTCTATTTCTGAAAAGAAATAATTCCAGATGCTAAAATCTTCAACCTCAGCAAGTCCACTTCACATACATAGTTATTTGTTTGTTTGTTTCTTCATGTAGATAACAAATGATTCTTGTAAATAAATGCATGAGTTTTCAACCAATAAATAATATCTAGCTCAATTATCAGAGAGGTTAATTCTTTCTTACAACATAAATACAGTATATACAAATCTGATTCTAGGTAAATTGCTATTTTACATTTACCTGGAAAACTTTTATATATAAACACAGAAGTCATACTTGTTGCATCTCAATGAAATGACATAATATAGTTTGCTTAAACAAGTAGCTCTACAACATACTTAATATTTCTTAACATTTGAGCACATTTTAAAGTCTCTCTAGATTTTTAGGTATTCCATCTCTCAACATGTGCTTACCGGTCTTTCCCTTCAACCTTGCTAGACCTGCACATAAGCCCAAGTTTTCTAGATATAACCAGTTGGATGCTCACCTCCCAACTTAAGGCAGTAGCTGCCCACCCCGAGCCAGGGGAAAACATAGGGAGACCCAGGTAAGAACACACACATATTCACATTTCCCTACTACTCAGCTTCGTTAACACACTCACGCAGCCCTACATTTTCGCAATACACACTGGTTTATACAATTGACACACATACACTTTATACTGAGAAATTCCCCTTCTAAGGGAAAGAGAGGACTTCATCCTATGGGAACAGATAATTCAATTTTCACTACCATTCTTTTTATGACCATTCAAATTTATTGTCCACTCTTCTCTACAAAGACAGTACAAAAAGACATGATACAACAACAACATCAAGGAGTTTTATCTCTTAACAGTGGACACTTAAATATCACCTTTAGACTCTTTTCTCAGCACAAATATGCACAATAACTAGCACTACAGAATTCTGATCACATGGGTAGCCATTTAGAAATGAAATCCAAAACCTAAATAGGTCTCCATTTTTTATGGGTACATGTTTAGGTTCAATCTTTCATTCCTAAACAGGTGCCCAACAAAATAGGTACTTGGTCCTGCCACAAATGTTTCACCTCAAGAATTTTCTACTAAAAGTGACCCAACTTCTTGCACTTACCTTAATAACAACAATATTTAATAGATCAAACATAAGTGATTCTTGTGGTTATTGTCTAAGTAAATTGAGATGATAACTAATAAGAAATGAGTTATTTATATGACCAAATTAAAATATAAATTTGATTATTCATTATTTTAGCAATAAATGAGCAAGAATTTAATAATGTAATGGCTATCCAATCATATAAATTATGGATATGAAAGGAGACAACAAATGTCACTTGATAAGAAAAAAGTATTTATTTTTTCTACCATTTTAAATATCATTCTTGTAGAGGTTCATATATACCTTATTTAAAGGATTGCAACACAATTACACTAAAGAGGAATTGTTTAGTTTCAATGGGTAGATATGAGATGGGTGAATAATTATGTTGCTATTTCCTTATGGTTTACCTTATGTACAACTAATAATTTATTGTCTAAATTTAAACATATAAAGGAGTTGAGGAATGATAGGTATTCACATCAAATAGTCAAGCTTATTTTTTTCAATTATATTTTCTATTAGAGGTCAATATAAAATTATTTTATTATAGAAATATTTTAATGAATTTTATATTTATAATATTCTATCAGAATTTATTCAAGAATCTTAATTTGGAGATTTATACAATAATGTGGAAATGAACTGTTCAATTGAATATATGGGGGTACAAATAAATAGGGATATAAAAAATGTCATTAAAAATAGGTATCCAGGATATATGGTAAAAAAAGGATATGTTAATAGAAATGGTGAAATATGTGTGGGTATAAAATAATTTAATATTAAGAGGTAGATATGATAATTAGGGGTATTATTTAAGATTCAATGATTGAAGGTCATATAGGATAAGTTTACTGTGAGTTCAATAACATTACTACAATAAAGTAGATCACACATTTGAGATTGAGTGGAGTTTAATGGACATACCAAATGTGCCATAGCACATCATTGCATTGAGTAAATAATTTTCATCACTTTCCATGTAGGTAGAATTTCTAATCTCGCTTTCTCTACTTTTCACTTTTTGTAGACAATTGAAGCAACTTGTTATTTGTGCCAATTTAACTTGTGTGATGAAAGATACTTATTACATATATTTTATCTTCTTTGTAGGTCTCTATGGAGCACTCTTACTAAGGATCCTAGAACAATACAAGAATCCCAAAATGGTCTATTAAGTTACATGGACTAAATATTGTTTTAAAATGTTTCAATATTTACCTTTCATGTTGGCTTAGAATGTTCATATAATTTGAAATACATGGTCCTATTAGATTCACATACAACCCAAAATCAAGATATAATTTAATATTGAAACTTACATACCCATACTAATTACCATTTAGTTTTGGGATGATTTTGATGAAATGTCTTAATACAATTACATATCAAAAAGAGGAACACTCTTGTGCTAATGTTGACTCATACTCTAGTCCGTATTCATACCCATTTCATCCCCTTTACTCACATTCCACATATTCATCATTTGTTAGTCATTTGTCCATTCCTATTCACACTCCATTCCTATTCACACACAATTCAATACATTCACTAGACATTCAAATTCAAATTCCAAAGTTCCTATCTCTTTTGACTAGTTGTTATGATTCAACTTGACACATGTTTGTGTGACTCATTGCAATTTTTTGGTATTCAAAGACATTCATGTTTGCAATTAAGAAATATACAAATAATGCAAAATAAAGCAAGAACAAGGAGAAAGCACTAGAGCATATTTCATTTTCTAAGGAATAGAAAAACGTAATATACATCAAAATCATATAGGCCATCTACATGTCCATGCATGTTGTCTTTAATCAATCACTTAGAACAATAAATATGGTTCATTAATGGGTTGATCTAAGAGAACTTGACCCTAGAGGTTTGACAATCTTCCCTAAAGTTCTTGTAAACACTTTCTTAATAGATTTAGAAATAGGGAAGGAAAAGGTGAATAGACCAATGCACACACATTCAAATAGTTCATTCATGCATGGCCAAGTTCATTCCTACATATTATATCAAGGCCACAATACTTGGGCTTTAAGTCAAGGACTTATATCTATACAACCACAATTCTTTTAGTCTACATAAAACCTAAAACATCCTTTAGACTAGGAGAATTAATTTATCACATACATAACATCATTATTGTTTCTGGACCATTAGTTTCAAAACTAAATACATATATCATTATTTAGTTTTATGTACTTATTACCATTTATTGACCCAATTCATAATTATTATTGTTAAATAAGTCAAATTAATTTTATACTTATTAATTACATTTATTTAATTAAACTAAATGTGTATAAAAAAATGTATACTCATACAATAATATATTTTTAATTCCCCTTTTCTAATATTTCTACATGTAATAATATCAAAATGTTTTCTTAACTATTATTTTAATTAATCTTTAATTAATATTTTAGACAACTAGAACCATTCTAACATCTCAAGACTTTTTTTTTTTTAATGATTATCACTATGAATGATTTTATATAAATTTTAAATTCAAAACATCTTTACAAATTTGATCACACTATCCTCATATCACATATCTAACCTTTCATATTTAATTCTTCATTCAAACATATCTACAATATTTTAAAGGAAAAACAAGATCTAAATTGCATGTAAACATACAAGTTTTTCTGTCTTATGAAGCATAACAAACAAGTGCCACGTAGTGCCAGTACCTGCCTTGAAGTGTTGTAAATATAGTATATATTTTAGTAGTAATTTATATGTTGGATTAAATATTTGTTGTAGAGACAAGTTGCAATGGAAAAACGTAAATTAAGTAGTTGAATACTATATAATGGATTTGTTATAATAATCCCCTAATTTCATATAGATAACTAACTTTAATCTCATAGCTTCAAAGGTTTACTATTATATAACATAAATATAAAAACAATAATCATAATTCCATTCATATGTAAAATCAATAATCCCGTAGAAATAGTATTGTTGTTGTTGTTATTATTATTATTATTATTATTATTATGAAGAAGAAGAAGAAGTATATTGTTTTATTCAATACAAATTAAACTATCATATTAATATGAAAATAATAATATAATATTACACAATATAATAATAATAATAATAATAATAATAATAATAATAATAATAATTGATATCACAACAATATTTTAATTTAGTCACTCATTATTTAATCAAACATATTAATTTGTTAGTAATTTAAATAATATTTATCAAACATAAAACAATAAAATAACTATAGCATCCTCAAAACTAACTTATATCATTATATTATAAATATTACAATTGTTATTGTTATTATAATATTAATAAAAAAAAATTAATCTCTTAGTATTTGTTTATATTGTTATACATAAAAGAATAAAATAACTATACAATAGTGACAAATAAATTAGATCATTATAATATACCATTATATTATAAATATTAAAATTAGTGAGATTATATTGGAAAATCTCTCAAAATAGCTCACAAACATTCACAATATTCATCATAGATTAAAATTTTGAAAATTCATCCAAAATGTACACATGAAAATTTACAAAAAAAAGCATATGAAAACTCATAAAAGGGACAAGTGAATATGAGTTTAAGAGTTGGTAAAATTTAGTTGGTGACTGAGAATAATCAACCCAATTTATACATACTGCATTAACAATGTGTAAAAGTCTAGGTAATGAAAAATTGGAGAGATAAAATTTTCAAACAAAAGATTAAAAGATATCACCCCAAAAATAACATGCATTAGACTGAAAATGGTCAAAAAGATAGAAACACTCTCAATTAAAATCCACACAAAACACAATGTTAGGAAATTTGATGCATAACAAAACACAATGTTAGGAAATTTGCTGTATCAATAATAATTATGACAGTAAATTTGAACCAAAAATTCAAGAAATCAATTTGAACTAATGAACAACCTACAGCTTTCTAAGAGGTGGATAACTATTCATTACCCTACCTCCCCACTCTTTCACCAAAAAAGCAATGACTAAACATGTCATTTGATAAATGAAAAGACACACACATGCAGGTTACTAGGTAACAGAGAAAAAAGAAGCTTGGGCAACCAAATTCTAATCTTACCTCCCCACTCTTTCACCAAAAAAGAAATGACTAAACATGTGATTTGATAAATGAAAAGACACACATGCAAGATACTAGGTAACAGAGAAAAAAGAAAAA
The DNA here is from genome assembly GCA_027924645.1 of Cunninghamia lanceolata. Classification (NCBI taxonomy): domain Eukaryota; kingdom Viridiplantae; phylum Streptophyta; class Pinopsida; order Cupressales; family Cupressaceae; genus Cunninghamia; species Cunninghamia lanceolata. The sequence goes on from BSBN01000665.1 coordinate 4,324,355, forward strand.
GAAGCTTGGGCAACCAAGTTTTAATCTTATGTATGATAAAGAAAGGAGTTTGAAATATTTTGTAACTCTATTTTCCAATGCCTCAATACAAGGCTACTTTTGTGCCTGGATAATTCTCTTAAATAATGTACCATGCATAATTAACCCAAAATGGTTTTTAGTCAAACATTCTGGTCAATGAATCATAACTAAATGTAACAATAAAATGGCTAGAATAATATACTTGGAAAAGTATTGAAGGTGTTTCTGGCCTAAAGAGTATTTTCATATTTTCTGATCCTACTTAGTAAATTATAATTTCACAAATTAACAAATATTTTCTAAAATAGCCAAATTATCTTCTATAAAATGTCCCAATCTTAAGATATATTTTCTATAATAAAATTATTGCATTTTTCTTTCAATCTTTTCTTACATTGGGCATTATCTTTGATTTTATATACTACCAAGATTCACTAAACAAAAAGTTTGGTTCGTATTAACCTTCATCTAATAAACTGTGTTCTTTTGGTGTGTTTCATGTATTCACAGTAGTCAAGGACTCGAGAGTAAATAATTTGCCTTACAAGATAAGGCAAAAAGCATTTCAAATCATTATGGACCCCTTTGATGAATTCAAGTCCCTTCTATTTCCATAGTTACCAACTTACTAGAGTAAGTGTGTGGTTACTAGTAGGCCATTTCCAAATCACAGTTCAGGAGTATCCCTGTCTACATATGTGAACGGATGTGAAGATGTGCCTTCTATGCATATGCAAATGTGCCTTTGATGATTCCAAATTCTAATTCTCTTTTATAATCAGATTAATGGCTATTGGTAGGTGTGCAAGTAGTAATATAACATTTTGCAAAATTAGGGTATCTCTGATATAGAGGTGTATGTCCCTCTGAATACGTATACAATAAATACTAAAAGCCAATTAGTTTATTGGTTTTAGTTAGAGCAGCATGTTTGCAAGACCATTAGTAGTAATTTATTCATTTTCGTGTTTTCCTATCATTTGGAAGAATTGAAAGACTGCGGCCCTTGAAGGGATTCTAAATTTCATCAAGGACAACTACATTAACTAAGACTCTATCTAATGAAAGTTGTATGTGAAAAAGATTTGTTGATTCCTGACCAAAAATAAGTTATAACACAACAAGAAGATTCACTGACCTAGAGGAAACTTGAATATTTTAGATCTAGAGAAAAGCCTTTACAAGCGAACCACTAGAGGAGCTCAAGATCATATTCAAACAATAGAAAGGATATTTAGTTGCACAAGTTTGGACATAAGCCACAAATGATTCACATTGATATCTTCACTGCAATATCAAGATTGAAAAAGATCGGCTTTGCTCAATCAAATTGAATCAAATAGCCCCTACATTGGATTTCCACTAAAAGAACAAATGGTACTCATAATCTCCAACATTTGGTCTTCATTCAAAACACTCTTAAAAGGTAAAGCATATACTAAAATTAAAAAAATGTGTGTGTCCCTAGAAAACGTGCAGGCATGCTGAGAGGTACCTACAAACATCCTCTAGAATATCCTTGTATACAGGTTAGCATAAGAGAGGTTCGGGGACATAATTCTAGTGACATAGAGTCCCCTTATATGCATTCTGAACCAGGAAAATTGATAAGGTATCATTGAGAGAAAATGTTCTTTTCTATATCTTCAATGTATGTCTCATAACAGTCTTTTCTAAAAAAATTTCTACTTATAATATGCATTTAAAAAAAAATCGATACAAAAGACTCAAGTATGCCCCTCATAAACCTCAAAAAAGGCTCAATATTATCTACAAATTATACTTTATCAGCACTCCCAGAAAACCCTTATTCTGATCCACAAATTATACATCCAATGTTTAGACCTAATATTCGAGAAAAAAAAAAGGTAAAGCCAATAATTTACTAAAAAAAATTCTGCAAATGTGTCAGTATGTTTAGATGAGAAATCTGCAATTTCAAAGAGAAAAACTGCCAAAACTAATTAATTTAGAGGCACACCAATCCATCTACATTACTCTGCTACACAAATTAGAAAGAGCCATAGAACTAAGAAAAACTAACTGGATACTCTGCAAACGGTAGAATAAGTAGAAAAATGTATAATTTGTCGGAATGCAAGAAGAATACATGTCATTTTCGCCTGAGAAAACTTAGGAACGACAAAGCGGGTGTTGGGTAGAGCGAGAGAGACTATTAACGAGGAGAGCTCGAAGTGAATGCCGAAGAAGTGGGTGATAATGGCCCTTCCCAAACCATAACTACCCATGACCAAGCCTTCCCCATATTCTCTCCTGGAATATAGGAGGTGATTGGAGGTAGGGAATTCCTTCTATAGTTTTTATATAGTTTAATTTGAAATTTTTCCACATTTATAGGTGTTTGTTGCACTCTCCAAAAATATGGCCAAAAGAGGTATTTTTTTGAGCCAATGGCAATAGAGATAAGTCATTCTTGAATAATTTTTTGTTAAAAATTTATCATCTTCACATAGGAAAAGTTGAAATCTAATAATCCTATCTTTTCATTGGTTTATAATCAATAGATTAATAACTAGATAAGTGCAAACTCATTGCAATAGTATTGTGGAAGGCAGGTACTAATAAATAAGGCAATGGTTGGATTTTAACAAATTCAGAATTAAGATGGTGATAAATTTTTTATACTTTCACTGTTATTTTTGTCATGAAGTTTTTTTATATACTTCAAATGTATAAAAGCAAGAATTTTCAAAAATAAAATACTAATAAAAGAGTTTAAATTTTATTTTAATTAAGGTTATTCAAATGTTTATATATTGTAGTATTTTAGTTAATCATTATGTATATTAATTTGATAAACACTATTTAAACATTAAAAAATAATTAAGAATACTTCTATTTTAACAACACATATTAATAAATGAATATTATTATTGTAAATTTAGAAAAAAATAAAAAATTTACTTTATAATTTTCTTTACTATCTCTTCATAATTTTTTTCTTTATAAATGCTTAAATTTTTTAATTTAATAATTTTAATATTGGAATTAAAAAAATCAGAGTTCGGAAGCTTTGTTAATATAATTTAAAATAATTTTAAAAATATTGAACCCTTTAGAATTGTAAAAGGAAAAAAAATATTATTATATAATTTTAAAAACTATTACATTTGTTAAGATAATTTTTTATGATTATCTAAAAATTATTTACTCATTAACAGTGATGGTTTGGGAGAGTTGAATCAACTTGGCTATGCACAATCGAATGGCCTTTCACAGAATGACTAGTTTTTCAAAGTCATCTTACTCCTGTAAGGTTTCAAGGTGGACGGGGTGGGAAGGCCTCGCAGGCAGCTTTAGAGAACGGTCCCATGGAGCTGCTAGAAGATCTATTTTTTGGGAGCAAAGGTTCCATGGAACTCAAACAAGTTGCTAATGCTTAAATCGGAATCTTCTCCACAAAAATAGGAGCAGCTATTGTTTAGGTGTTTGTTTTTCAGCGGGTGCAGATGGGGTGGGGCTAAAACTTTCCCCCACCTGCTTAGGGATTTAACTGACAGTCTTCTCATTCCTGCCATTTAATTTAGGGGAAAATTTGGAGGGAATTTTTCCAGTTTTTATTTTTATTTCTTTGGCTTCCTAAAAAATCTCTACTAAATTATTTAGCATAAACTATTGTTTAAAAAACTTCATGAGACCACCTGCTTCCATAAAATTCGGAGCTTAAAAGTTTAAGCATAGCCGCAAATACAAAATTCATGGGACCACCCATTGTAAAATGCTCCTAAAAAATCTCAACAGCACCGCTGAGATAATTTAGGAAGCCCCCTCCCATGGGACCGCTTCCTTAGAACCCCTAGGAGAGTCAGGTTTGCAGATGAAGTCAAAATATTCGAGTTTTCAGATACAAATAGACTTTCCAAGGGACACGAGAGGTCTAGACATGTCTAGAGGGAGGGTACCCAGATGTACAAGAGGCCTCTTAAACCTCAATAGGAGGCCTTCCAGGATTTTGCTAGGGGCCTCAGATCTCCTTCGGCTACCCAACACTCCAATTCAAGAAAATAGAGGTCTTTCCACAGTTAAAATTCTTCTAAGCGACGAAGAAAGGCTAGAAAATGAGAGTCAAAATATTTACACCAGCGTCAAGCCAATTACCGGGAGAAGGGGAGGAATTCAGTTTAGAGAAAGGAGAACATGGACTAGAGGAAGGTTTGGGTTCCTACTTTCAAAAAGGGCACCAAGAGGGAAGACTGGCAGGAAATAACCGTCTCTCTTTGTAATACTTCTGTCGTGAAAAGATCTACCTCATTACGTGAGTCAGCCCTAATTGGTAAGGTTCTGACTCCTCACTTCTTTGAAGATGACTTTAAAAAGTGGTTCTCTAAGAACTAGCCAGAATTTTTAGAGTTTGGGAAGTTAGGGAATGGTTTCTATTTCTTTCTCTTTGCGGATAAAGCAAAGAGAGATATTGTTCTTTAGAAGAGGATTGTAAAATTGATCAAACGACTGTATTATGCCAGGAGTGGAAACCTAATTTTAACATTGGAATGGAGCACATCCCATTGCTCCCATTCTGGATCTAGCTCCTCTGCATGCCTATGGAGTATAGGGATCCCGATATTTTAGCCCGCATAGGTAATTCTCTTGGGTATGCCAGGAGGTGGACACTTACCCAACTTCTCTGATGTCTTCAACAGCTAGAATTTACTTTCTTCTGGAAACAAATGAATGACTGCCTAAAAGATTATCGATGCAAACAGAGGAGGGAGTCTAGGTGCAAGAGATTCTTTTCAAAGATGGGCTTACACCTGAGGATTTGACTAGGCTTAATACCTTCCTGGAAATTGGTAAAGGGGAACCTAGTAGAAAGCCTTATCCCCTGGCTCAGGGGTGCCAGGTAATATAGTTGATTTAGGGGTTGAGGCCAAGGAGAGGAACATAACACCAGAGGCCAAGAGTACCAAATCCTTAACACCTCAGGGGCTGTAAGATACTTTTGAGGATCTTGGTGAACAAATCCCCTGCATCAGAACCCCCCATAATGTGATTGGGGTACAAGAAAGGGAATATGTTGACGAAGTGGAGGATCCAATCATTCTACAAGTAGTTTTCCCTGTTAATAACTTGAATTTGTCGGGGGTTAATGCTGGGTGTTTTTCTCTTTGTTTTGTCGAATGGTATTGTGACTGCTTAGCCCTTTCTGGAGGTTTTTAGTGTTGTTCGCTTCTGTGGAGTTTTCTGCTGTCTTTGAGGTGCCCTGTTTTTATGGAAGGAGGTTTTTTATTGCATGATTTGTTTATGGGTGGAGTTGGTGGGTAGAGCCTGAAAGTGGAGGAACAGCGCCTGTGATATAGGAGTGACAGGATGACATGGATGGATTCTGGTGCCTAAAATCTCCACTACACCAGAGGATTTGTAAGGTCGTCTTGTGCGGATGGCAGAGCATTTTCTCTTTGCTGTTCCTTGCGGCCTTGTATGTAATGCCAGGCAGAAATTTTGGAAACAAATCCGGTCATGAAGGAAGTCTTTTCTGAGGTCCCCAAAAGGCTTTCAGCTATGTGTGCTGTGTTTTTTTTTGTTGTTAAGTTTTTCAGAAGTACGTTTGGGATGATTCTATATGTGAATGCTTTCTCAGATAAGGTTGGTGTTGCACCAATCCATTTGGATGGCACATGAATTCATGGGAGCTGGCAACGGTTATTTTTCAAATTGTTCAGTTCTGGTTGCAAATGGTTATTATCCCCTTTTGGCCCTTTCAAAATTTTTAGGGCTCTGGTAACATCTATTAGTACCGTTGGGGATCAACGGTCTTTCTGTCAGAAATTTCATATTGCCTTTTGATCTACGCTGGCCACGAGGATCTGACAGCTTCCCTTCAGCAGCTTTTAATTGGTTTTTGGTTGCTGAACTCCCCTTCGTAGTTTTATGGACCTCCTTTGGTTTTGGCGCTGCTCATATCAGCAGCTGGTCATCTGACTGACGGGGGTATTTTTGTCTTGACCCTTTTGGACCTTGATTGGGGATCATGGCACCGTATATTGGCTTTTTGGGGACCATTATTGTACTTTTCTTTTACTTATTTAATATAATTTGTATGGGTGCTTTGCACTCTTTTCTGTCAAAAAAAAAAATAACTTGAATTTGTCTCAAAGAGCCGAAACAACACCTCTACAGAGGGAGGTGGAAGAGGTTGCAATATCAGGTGAGGATATTATGGTCCAGGATTTTGTGTCTCCCTTAGGGAGAAAATCTATTTCTAAGCACCAGGATTTTGAGCCTGGGATTGGTCATCTGCCTCAAAATGAGGAGGATGAGGAGGTTGGCATTTTAGAAGGTTTTACCACTAGGGAAGATTTTGTACAGGAAGAAGAGAATGAAGACGATGAGGAGGCTCGAGTCTTTGAACAAGAAATTATCAGTAATAAGGAGGAAACCTTAAAGGAGTTACTGAATGAAGTGCTTACAAAGGTAACTACTGCTATCTGTGATGAAATAGCTCAAGAAGTTCTTGCTGAGGACGATGGTATTGTGACAAGAAGGCCCCTGGGTATCTCTCAATCAGAAGTCAATCTGAGGGTAGGGAAGGGGACTCCAATCTCTACCAGAAAGAGTGAAAGGAGAAGGAAATCAAAATCCAATTTGGAGTCAGAGCCTGTGTCACAACAAAATAAGGACAACACAGCTAGCAAGAGGAGAGGGTATGCCTCTCCTCGGGGGCAATGTGGTTCCTATCATGGAATGTTAGGGGCATCAATGCCCCTAAGAAAAGACGTCTCATCAAACGATAACTTGATGAGGAAAAAGGTGATATCATCCTATTGCAAGAAACCAAATTGATTGGAGCATCCGGTGGCTTGGCAATTCTCTGGAAGTCTAACCTTCCAAATATGCAGATAATAGACAAGTGTGATCATTGGCTATTAGGTAAATTTCCTGATAGCTGTAAAGGTGGAGATTTCTGGGTAGTCTATGTGTATGGTCCTTCGGGAACAACACAGAAATAGGTGGTATGGTCGAGGCTGTCCCAATGGCTTCAAATTCTCAAGGGAGAGAGAATAGTTTTGGAAGGGGACTTCAATGCTGTTTTGGATGATTCAGAGAAATTGGGTGGGGATTTCGTATCCCTCAAAATTGTACCAAGATTTCAAGTTTTTTGTGGATTCCAACTCCTTAATTAATTGTATACCAAAGAATGGAAAATTCACCTCGACTAATAGAAGAAGAGACATCCTTAAGATAGCTGAGCATTTGGATCATTTTTTGGTGTCAGCGGAGTGCCTCCAGGATGATTTGCAGTTAGAATTAGATATTATTCCTTTAGCTGGATCGGATTAGTTTTTAGTCTTTAGTCTGACTTAGAGTGGGGATGGATTATGGCTATAGAAGGAAAAAGTTTAGATTTCAATCCATATGGTTTAGGGATCTAGATTTTCTTGGTCTGGTTGATGAATGGTGGAAAGGCTTGCCCTTCAAATGAGGCTCACGAATGTACCAGCTCAGTCTCAAGCTTAAGCTTCTTAGGAGGAAAATTTTGCAATGGAATTCAAACTGCTTCAAGAACATATTTCGGGAGAAAGCTAGAATTATGCAGGAATTGAAACTGCTAGAGGACAAAATCATTAGACGTGGTATGGATGTCGAGTCTTATCTGCTAGAGAAGTGGTTAAAAGGGGAATTGGAGGAGATTTTAAGGCAGGAAGAACTATATTGGCATCAGAAGTCTCAAGAATCATGGCTTAAGGATGGTGACAAAAACACAACTTTCTTTCATATTACCTCAAAAGCATGTAAGGCCTCTAATTCGATCAGAGCTATAACCACTCCAGATGGCCATATGGTTTCTAATCCAGAAGTCATCAAAAGTGAAGCCAAAAACTTTTACCATAGACTGCTTTCCAGCACGGACGACCCAGCGATGAAAATGCAAGATCTTTCATTCTTTCCCAGACTGGTGTTGGATAGTAATAAAAGGACCTTATGAAGGAGGTTTCTTTAGAGGAGGTTAAAGCGACAGTATTTTCTATGCTGGGTGATAAGGCTGCGGGGCCTGATGGATAGACTGGTTCTTTTTTCAATCCTATTGGGACATGGTGGGTAGAGATATTTTCCTTGCTATGGAGGAATCAAGAAAATCTAAGACTGTGCTTAAGGAAATGAAAATCACTAATCTAATTTGCTGATTCCGAAGGTCAAAATCCCTCTCAAGTTTGAAGACTTTAGGCCCATTTCACTTTGTAACTTCATCTACAAGATCATTTCTAAAGCGGCAGCACTAAGGCTAGCGTCATTAATTCTAGGAATTATTTCAGAGGAGCAAGGAGGTTTTGTTCCCAGTAAGAAAACAACATGGGGGGCCATTTTAACTCATGGAATTATGCATTCTTTGAAGAAGGATAAAGGTAAAGCCATGATTATTAAGCTGGCTATGACAAAGGCTTATGATAGAGTGGACTGACACTTTCTTTTAGTAGAGTTGGATAGATTGGGCTTCTCTAAGAGCTGGCAGAAATGGGTCTTCTCTTTCATCTCAGGTTTCAAAGTTTCGGTTCCTATCAATGGTGTGGAGTCAGACGCGTTTGAACCCTTGAGAGGTCTAAGGCAAGGGGATCCAATATCCCCCTTCTTATTCATCCTTATGTCAGAATCTTTTACTTGGGCTGTGAGATTTGTAAACAGAATGGCGCTTTGGCAAGGTAAAAAGCTGCGAGGATTTCCTGATTCCTTTACACATGCCCTCTTTACAGACGACACTGTCCTCTTTGGTCAGGCTTTGATGAGGGAAGCTAAAGCTATTAAATATATCAATCATGATTATTGTTCAGCTTCCAGCCAGAGGATAAATGCCAATAAATTAGTCATATATTTCTTCAATGTGGAGGCTCCTACGCAAGTTGAATTTGCTCCTTGTTTAGCTTTAAGATGGAGTCCCTACCGAGAAAGTACTTGGGTATACCATTGTTTAATGGAAGATATAAGAATAACCTCTGGAAGAGTGTTATTAGTAATCTACAAGCCAAGATTTCTTCTTGGAAAGGCAGATGGCTCTCGTTAGCAGCAAGGATAACTATGATAAAGGCTATTTTAGCAGCAGTTTTAGTCTATATGATGTCAATTCTACAAATTCCAAAATGAGTTAGCCTAGAAATAGAAAAACTTTGCAAACAATTTCTTTTGGCAGAGGGGAGAAGATCCATCTACTGGCTTGGGACAAAGTTTGCAAGCCTAAGAGGCTGGGCGGTGCAGGTGTTCTTGATCCTAGTCTTAATAATAAGGCATTAGGGGCTAAGTTAGTTTGGAGTCTCTACAAGAAACCTAACACAAAATGGGCTCGGTTGATGAGATCAAAATACCTTGACATGTCAGATAAAGAGCAGATTTTCACAGCCAAGAACCCCCCTTAAGGATCGACTATTTGGAATTTTGTTATGAAGAGTATAGATTTATTTCTTCCCTCTCTGTCATGGTTGGTAAAGAACAGGGAAAAGGCTGACTTCCGGGATGACTCGTGGAATGGGGAACTGAAGTTCTCAGATTGGGATCTACTTAGTGACGCCAAGGACTATTTGCAAAAGCACTAGGGAACAAAGGTCAAAGATTACTAGCATGTGGAAGGTGGTCTGGGCTCCTGGAAAATTCATAGGAAAAGCACACAGAGATGTGCCTTCTCCGAGGAATAGAAGCTTCTGTTGAGGAGGCTATTGAAGAAGAGGGTGGTAATTTTCTCAAATGCTGAAGACGAAATCATCTGGATGGAGGCTAAGTCAGGATCTTACATGGTCAAGGAGAGATACAAGTGTGCAACCTTAAAGATGGGATCGGATTGGCTGGTCAAATTATGCTGGAATGACACAATTCTGCCAAAAGTGGGAGCCTTCGCATGGTTGGCCCTCCACAGGAAGATATTGTCAGGAGATAGGATTAAGAGGCTAGGTTTAGGGAATAATTTTAAGTGTGTTCTTTGTGTCTTGGTCGAAGAGGATCTAGATCATCTTTAAGTTCTTTGCCCATTTAGTAGGCATTGCTGGTTATGGTTCTTGAGGAAGATTAACTAGATTACTCCCCTGTCAGGATCTTTGGAGGCTATGTTCAAGTGTTAGCCTCGAATCTTTTCTGAGTCTAGATTTTCATGTATTTGGGAGGTTGCACCTTCCCTCATAATCTGGCATTTATGGAGAGAACGAAACTTCAGACTATTTAGAAAGGAAGCTTCAGCATGTTTGAGAGTCTGCACTAAGTTGGAGGAATCCATCTCAGAAGTAGTCATGGCCAAGGTTAGGAAATCAGAAAGGAGTTCCTCAATCTGGATGAAATGGGATGATGATATTTCTAAGAACTGGCATCTCCTTAAGGTGAGCGGAGTTAAGGCTTTTGTGGTGACGAAAGGGAATTTTACAATGAGGAAAGATGTTAAATGGCACCCTCCTACATGGTGCTGCTTCAAACTCAACTTCAATGGAGCGAGCAGGGGAACCTGGGGTTCTCGGGCACAGGGTGTGTCATTTGGGATGGAGATGGTTCATTCTTGATAGCTAAACTGACTAAGCTTCAAATGGGAACAAATAACGAGGCGAAAGCTTGGGCTCTGGTTCATGGCCTTCTCATGAAAGTAGAAGCACATATCAGCAATATTTGGATTGAGGGCAACTCTCAGATAATTATTAATGCCCTTCAGGCTAAGGGGATAGATAACTGGAAGATTAACTACATTATCCAATAGGCTGTAGCTTTACTTCCTTCTTTTGAGTATTATTGTATCTCTCATTGCTTTTGAGAGGCGAATATGGTAGTGGACAACCTAGCTAATCTAGCTATTGATCAAGTGAGTGACTCACAGACCTCCCTTCCTTTACAACAGAGCTTGCCTAGTCAGGTGATGACTAGGATAAATCAAGACATTGCTGGCCTAAAAGGTCTGCCATGACATGGGTTGCTCGTGTAAGCTGTGATGAGGAAATGTCATATCTCCCATTAATGAAAGATGCAGGTTCTTTGATCTGGCTAGGTGAGTACATGGGCAGGTGGCCTGAGGTGTAGTGATATCATTATTTCAAGGTGTTTGGATATCTGCTATGCGATCCCCACTTCATTAAGTAGCAGCTTGAGATTGGTGTAACATATCTCCTCGTGTCTCCCCATGAGGATGGGATGGCTTACTAATGATGTCACCCTAGCATTTCAGTCTTGTTAGTTTTTGTTATACGCAGAAGAATGTTTCATTACCAAAGGTGACAAATCCTACACAACATCGCAACATTCATTGTAGGTTGGCCAGATGTGACATGTAGTATTGGCAAGGACGGTAACCGTTATGCAATCGAATGGCTAAGAGATCTTCATAGGATGGATTCATTACTTCACTCCAAGCTCACTTAGGAGTGGCTTTAATGAGAATTTAAGCTTGGATTTTTTCAGACCGGGAGTGAGCTAGATGACACTTCTGTTGTGATGCGCCTTAATATTACTCAAGCTGGGAAATGTTATCTGCCTTCTGCATTTCTTGCTTTACTATTTCTCTGCTAGTCTTCTTAATTTAGCTTTGCATGTCTAATGGCAGATTCTTGCATCAACAAGAGACTCCTTTCCTGCTCGATGCCGTGGGAACCTGTTCTACGGGGGAGGATTAGGATTACAGACATGATAAACATGGTGGAGTATGATTGTACACTCACACAATTTGCCCTACGAAATATTGTAGGACACAGATGGATGAAAGGGTCTAATGACAGATGTATTACTTATTCGGATGTCATATCCCATATACTGTCTAATGTGATGGACCTAGCCCAAGATGGTGCGTATGTCCATGCCTTGGCCATGGGTGTCTTTCATAACCACCTCTACAATAGTGTTAGATTGAACGAGACTCTGGAGGATTATGATCCAATGACCAGCGAGGCCCGGGTTGGCAGACTTTTCAACTCATAGAGCCTTAGGGAATCGCCAGTTATCCACTCAGTGTATAAAGTCATGCAGGAGGGTCTCTTATTGGTGTGTATGGATGGGCTAGAAAAAGAGTTGAAGGCAAATTCCTTCTTCTTCTCAAAGAGGAAAATGGAAAGAATTAGAGAGGTTTTTACCTACATCAAGTTCTTGAGGGTACATGCCCCTGATTGGGTGCCCTCTCTCCCTAAAGAGTTACTCACAGACTCTGCAGACTCACACGACTAGGAGGATGAGGACTCTGGTGATGAGGAGCCAATTGTGGTGGTGGTGATTCCTGGGATAGGAATGGTGAATGGTGATGGTGGGGTTGGTGGGAGTGTGTAGCTTCGAATAGGGGTTGGGGTCCTTTTTGATGTTACCATTTTCCTCCTCTGTCGGCATCCCTGGGTGATGGAATGGCTATGCAGTAGAAGGGATGGTTTTTCTGTACTTCAAGTTGGTGTTGCGGATCGTGGATTTGGGGGGCTTGGTGGTCTTGTTTTCTGGTTTTTTCTTTGTTGTTATAAACTTTGTTTATCTGGCCAAATTAAGGGCCCTACTGTTTTTTGTTTGAACTTATTTTGTGCTGCTGAACTCTTATCGATTACTGTAATTTCCATTTTCAGTAATGCTATGGTAGCTCTCCCACCTTTTTCTCTAAAAAAAATAAAAATAAAAATTGTTTACTCTCAAATTAATGAAAATTTTTAGAACATAACCCCATATATATAGAACCTTGACTTATTATGAACACTGATCCCACAAAAATAGAAAAAAATATCTTAAATAATCTCAATTAAATAGTGACAATAAACTAAAAATAAGAACATTTATTTTAAAATTAAATTATGTAATTTAAAATTATTATTTTAAAAATTTAAATATATTTTAATCATTTATTTATACTTATAAAACATTTTATTTTACTTTTATAATTTAGATATTTAAAAAACTATTTAATATTATTATATAAATTAATTAACATAATAAAATTATATAAAAAATAATTGAAAATTTATGAAGAAAATAAACTCCATTATTAATGTTTAAAATACTTACTTCAATCCTTGTCTTCTACTCTAGAATATTACTTTTGTTCTTTGCATTTTTACTATATGTGAACTAAGGACACTGTAACATAAACATGGTAAAGAGTAATAAAATGAAATGTAAATATATCTTGATGGTGATGTCAAATAAAAATGGTCACATTTTCACTGTAACATGGTAATAAATGAAATGTAAATATATCCTGATGGTGATGCCTAATAAAAATGGTCACATTTGCAAAAGAAAATGTTTTGTGAAGTTTCATTTGAGAGTGTGTTTTAAAGCATGTTGAATGAATTTCCTATAAAACTGGATTCAGGTGAATATGCCTTTATTTAATTAATCTACTCACAATTAAAAAAAATATCATTCCTTATCTCAGTATTCCTCTTTAGAACAATTAATAGTTGCCCTTACAAATCATGTGCATGTGTATTGGTGAATTGTCAAGACTCAAAATGGTATAATTGTGCTACACAATCTCTCCTGGTGAGCTATGCAGATGAATGGTTGAGGATAAATCCAAGCACAATGGGTTAAACTGATAGAGTAAAACACTGTTGCAAATATGTGTATAATCGGTGTTGTCATTGATGTTAACATATTCTTGTTGCTATTGGTGTCAATTGTATCCTATTCTATTACCTATTTAGAAGACTGAAATATTGAGGATATTGAGAAAATTAATAAAGACCAATGAATGCGGACCATACGACAGTATAGAGGGTTGTCTGAAGTAGCTCCAATTAAGATTTGAGAGGTCCGCATGAAGATTTGAAAAATCTATGGCCATCTGAGTAGAACTGGGTTTTGCTATGACCAGAAGAGACAGAATGACAGCAAATTGGTCTGGATTGCTCCGTATTGAAATATTATGATCTGTGGATCTAGAGACATGTTTGGGAAGTTAGTGTGTATCCTCAACTCAAGTGGTTCGTGGTTTGGAGGACTGCAAGGAATCTTTCTTGTGTGACAGTTATGGCAGATAGTGTTCTTGAGGTTCCAGATGAAGATGCAAGTGATTCTGATGATTTGGAAGAGTGCGAATGTTTTTGTTGAATTCAATGTGCTTATGGAGGTCTTTGGATCATTTTACTACTATGTTGGAGGTCCGCATTGAAGTTTGAGCTCATTGGTGAAGATTTCCTTCTTGGTGTTGATGTTCTTCCCAGTCTTGGCCAACCGGATGATTCAAGAGTGTTGCGGATGATCTAAGAGCATTTCGATGTAGCGTGGCATGTTGATCAAGGAAGATTTAAGTCTAAGTTATGTTTAGCCAATAGCTTAGCGATTCACATTAAGTCAAATGCTTGTAGTGGCGACCTTGATGTTTATTCCAAGGTTGATGAAGCATATAAAGACATGTAGTTGAGTTGTTGAAAATCATCCTTGTGCAAAATAATCAAATCTTAAGAAAGGATTAGAGGCAAAGCAGAGAAGAGAAGAGGAGTAAGAATAGTAAAGGATGAAGTGATAGTGAAGAAGTATTTGGGAGAAGAGCAAAAGTTTTATGAGCACTCAATGAGACTGAACCAAGCATGAAGAAGATGTTATTTCTCAGTTAATTCTTTCTATATTAAACATAAATTCTATAGGCAATGAGCCTCTCTTGAGCAGTGAGCTCGAAGGCAACTGTCTTCCCCTTTTTAAGTACTTCTAATAGGGTACAAATCTTGTGGGTTAACCCCCATTATGGTTTTTCCCTTAACTGGGTTTCCACATCAAAAAATCTTGGTGTCAAATGTGTTAAATGTGTTTCTGCTCATGTGTTATTGTTCTATGCTTTAATATTTGCATCATTAATCTAATTGTACGTTGTGAAAGAAGATTAAAAGGAAGAAAAAGTTAATATTGTGGGGCAACTGATTCACCCTCCTCTTAGTTGTCTGTCCTAATTCCAACAATTGGTATCAGAGCCAGATCCTCTAAAAGAAGCTTGACTGCTTGAGGAGATCAAGATGTCGACTTATAAGAAGGAAACCCTAAGATTTGATGGAACAAATTACTCCCTTTGGAAAGTGTGCATGCAGTGTCATATGGAGTGTATCTAGGTGATGCCTTTTGGTTGATAACTGAGAAAGAGTATAAAATTTTGAAGAATGGACCTACAACTCTAGATGAACTTAGGGAAGTTGAATGCAATATTCGAGCTAAAGAAGCATTACTGAGTGCCCTTACTAATACAGAATTGGCAAATGTCCTAGAATTGAAAACTGCCCATGAAATTTGGAAAAAATGGAAAATCTGTATGAGGGTGACAAATGTGTCAAATGTGCTAAGCTACAGAGCCTGAAGGGTAAATACGAAAGGTTGATGATGAGTGAAGATGAAAACATTACTTCCTACATGCAGAAAGTGAATGAACTTGTGACCGGTATGAGGAATGCTGGTGCAGTGTTGGATGAATCAGAAATTATTGCCAAAGTACTCAGATCCTTACCTGTAGCATACAATCATAAAGTTGCTGCCATTGAAGAAATCAGGACTGTGACAACTGTTACAAGGGATCAATTAGTTGGTAAACTTTCAACATTTGAAATGAGTGAGTTTGGTGATTCTCTTCCCAAGTCTAAATCTGGATTTAAAGCCAATGTGTATGGAAAACAACGATATGATCCGGGTGAAAGTTCTTCAGGAAGATCAAACAAATTTGTGAAGGTAAGAAAGGATCTTGAAGATGATGAAATTGAGACTGCAGATCTTGAAGCTCTTATTACCAAAAGAATGCCAAGAGGATCCGGTAAGTATGAAGGAAAGTTGCCATTCAAATGTTTTGCTTGTAATAAGATTGGTCATTTTGCCTCAAGATGTCCAAAAAGGGTTTCAAAGCCAAACCCCAACAGATATAAAGGTTAGAAGAAATGCTACTATGTCAAAGAAGCTAGAGAAGGAGTCACAGATGATAAATCTTATCATGAAGGTTCCACTAGAGGTGATTGGGTGTTTATTGCTATCAAAGAAGAAGATCCAGTGTCTACCGAATCTGCTAGCTATGCAAATGTAAAAAGTGCTTTGGCTACTCAGGTTGTTGAAAATGATGAATGGGTGGTTGATAGTGAATGTTCTCATCATATGACTAGTGATAAAAGTAAGTTTGTAAGCTTTGAAAAATATGAAGGTGGAATTGTGAAATTTGGAGACAACTCAGTTGGTAGAATTCGTGGTAGAGGATCCATCTCTTTTGATGGTAAGAATAACAATAATGATGTTCTGTATGTGGAAGGACTGAAGTATAATCTTCTCAATGTTGGACAGTTGGTTGACAAGGGTTATGATCTCTGATTCAAGGATGGAAAATGCAGAATCTTGGTAAAATCTAAAACTGAAATTGCATCTGGTACTCAAACTAGAGGTAACATCTTTCATTTAAGTAGTTCTAGAAAAAGTTGTTTGATTGCTCAGATAGATCAAAGTTGGTTGTGGCATAGGAGAATGTGTCATGTGAATTTTGATAACATTGTTAAGATAAGTTCTACTCAGGCTGTGAGAGATCTTCCAAAACTTGTGAAACTTGATAGCATGTGTAGAGAATGTCAATTGGGTAAACAGAACAAAACTTCATTCAAAAGTAAAGAATAATTTTTAAGTGGACGGTTGGAACTTGTGCATACTGATCTATGTGGTCCTGCTAGAATCAGGAGTGTGCAAAAAGACAGATATTTCATGTTGCTGATAGATGATTAATCCTAGATGATGTGGGTAACTTTCTTAAAAGAACAATCAGAAGATCTTGACAAATTTAATGTGTTCAAAGTTATGGTGGAAAATGAGATTGGTGTGAAGATAGTGTGTGAGATCCGACAGAGGTGGAGAATTTACCTCCGGTGAGTTTGATACATTCTGCGAAAAGCATGGAATAAAAAGATAGTTATCTGCTCCTAGGACTCCTCAGCAAAATGGAGTTGTAGAAAGAAAGAATCGGACCATTCAAGAAGCTGCCAGGACCATGATGTTGGAAATAAATGTTCCTCAAGTTTATTGGAGAGAAGCTGTGATTACTGTTGTCTACACTCTTAACCGGGTGTAGATCAAAGGAAATTCTGGTAAGACACCTTATGAACTATGGTTTGGTCATCCTCCAACTGTGAGATATTTCAGAGTTTTTGGTAGTAAATGTTATATCAAAACAGATGAGGATCTAGGCAAGTTTGATGCAAGAAGTGATGAAGGAATATTTCTGGGTTCCTTTACTCAAAGCAAGGCATACAGGTACTTTAACAAAAGATTGAAAAAGATTGTTGAAAGTGCAAATGTTAGAGTTGATGAGAGTAAAGAAGGTCATTCCAGGTCTTACGGATATGATTCAGATGATCAAGATGAAAATCAAAGTCAAGGAAAACAAGTTCAAACCCAGATTCAAATCCAGATTGATCCAGAAAATCCAGTGACTCAAGAGGATAGCACAAAAGTTGAGTAACAAGCTCAAGAAACAGAAGTTCAAGCAAATCCAAAAACTCCCAGTTATGTAAGGATGAATCATCCTGAAAAATCAGATCATAGGAGATAGAAATAGAGGTGTTTGAACTAGGAGAAGAATTGTTGAAGATCAAGAAGAGATTTGTTTGATTTCAAAAATTGAGCCAAAATCAGTAAGTGAAGCCTGCAATGATGAAAACTGGATAAAAGCAATGGAAGAAGATTTAATACAAATTGAAAAAAATCACACTTGGGATCCTGTTTCTAGACCAGAGGATAAAAATGTGATTGGAACTAAATGGGTCTTCCAGAATAAACTAAATGAAGATGGTGAAGTTGTAAGAAACAAAGCAAGGTTGGTATCCAAAGGATATTTTAAAGTGGAAAGAATTGATTTTGAAGAAACTTTTGCTCCGGTAGAAAGAATAGAAGCAGTCAGATTATTTCTTGCATTTGATGCTTTCAAAGATTTCAACATATACCATACGGATGTCAAGTCAATATTTCTGAATGGAAAGCTAGAAGAAGAAGTCCACATTGAGCAACTGGAAGGATTCTAGTTGTCTGATTAAGAAGATATGGTCTGCAGATTGAGAAAAGCTTTGTATGGACTTAAACAAGCCCCAAGAGTATGGTATGCAAGATTGGATAAGTATCTGCTAAAGATAGGATTTAGCAAAGGCACTGCTGACAGTGATGTCTATTTCAAGATTGATCATGAGCACATATTAATTGTTGAGGTATTTGTTGATGATATCATTTTTGGTGGACATGGAAGCATGTGTAAGAACTTTGCTAATTAGATGCAAAATGAATTTGAAATGTTCATGTTTGGTGAGACAAATTTCTTCTTAGGTCTGCAAATCACTCAGTTAGATAAAGGTATCTTCATATCTCAGTCTAAATATGTGAGAGAATTGTTGAAAAAGTTTGGATTGGAGGACTTAAAACTAGTAAGTACTCCTATGGTAATTGGATGCAAGTTGAGTAAAGATGATAATTCACTTAAGGCAGATCAGAAAAGGTATAGATCAATGATTGGAGGACTGCTCTATCTGACTCAGACTAGACCTGATATCATGAATGCAATTGGACTTGTTGCTAGATTTCAAGTTGATCCTAGAGAATTCCATGTCGTAGCAGTCAAGAGAATTTTCAGATATCTTAAAGGGACACTTGATTATGGCTTGTGGTATCCAAAGGACAATGACTTCACTCTTCATGCATATACTGATGCTGATTGGGCAGGAGATGTGGATGATAGGAAAAATACTAGTGGTGGTGCATTCTTCTTGGGAAGAAGATTGGTTTCTTGGTTGAGCAAAAAGCAAGAGGCAATATCTCTATCTACTGCAGAGGTAGAGTACATAGCAGCAATAAGCAATTGCACTCAAGTTTTGTGGATGAAGCAAATGTTGAAGGATATCAGAGTGGCATTTGGGGAGCTTGTTACAATCTTTTGTGATAATTCAAGTACAATAAACATATCCAAGAATCCAGTGTTGCATTCAAAATCAAAACACATATCCATCAACTTTCATTTCTTGAGAGAAAAAGTAAGTGAGAATGAAGTCAAAATGGAGTTTGTTTCTTCAAAGGATTAGATTGCAGATATCTTCACTAAGCCTCTTCCCAAGGATACTTTTGAGTATCTCAGAGAGAAGCTGGGGGTTATTACCCCTCTTGATCAAAATTAAGATGCACTAGAGTGCATCAGTCCAGTGGAATTCATAGTCATATCTTGTGATCTAGATTGATATTAAGCAGGTACTACTCAGGGGGAGTAGTCAGCATGCAAGTTTTGAGATTGATCTGAAACAAAAAGAAGGAGAAAAGACTACAAATATGTGCCATTTGCCATTGATGTTGGCTATGGCATAGAAGGCTGTGTCACATCAATTTTGATAATATTATGAAGATAAGCACTGCACATGCTATTAGAGGTTTGCCTAAGCTTGTGAAGCCTACTAATCCTATTTGCAAGGAGTGTCAATTTAGGAAACAAATAAGAACAAGTTTCAAAAGCAAGGACCAATTAGTTGATGAACTACTAGAACTAGTACATACAGATTTGTGTGGACCTACTAGAGTAAGAAGTTTGCAAGGAGATAGGTATTTCATGTTTCTTATTGATGATTATTCTAGAATGACTTTGGTTACCTTTTTTAAAGAAAAAGTAGAAGCTCTAGATAAGTTCAAGGCATTTAAGGCAATGGTTGAAAATGAGACGGATTTGAAGATCAAATATTTAAGGTCTGATAGAGGAGGAGAGTTTACATCAAATGAATCCAATTTCTTTTGTGAAGAACATCGGATAAAGAGACAGTTATCTACACCTAGAACTCCACAAAAAAATGGAGTTGTTGAAAAGAAAAACATAACAGTTCAAGAAGCTGCTAGAACCATGATGAAGGAAGCTGATCTTTCAGAAGCATATTCGAGAGAGGCAATTCACACTACTGTATATATCCTAAATAGAGTTCAAGTCAAAGGTAATAGTTCTAAGACTCCTTATGAATTGTGGTATGGTAAAGTTCCTACTATGAAATATCTCAAAGTTTTTGGTAGCAAATGTTATATCAAAAGAGAAGAAGATCTAGGCAAGTTTGATGCTAGATGTGATGAAGGAATCTGCCTTGGTTACTCCATAGAGCAAGGCCTTCTGGTGCTATAATAAGAGGCTAAATAAGATCATTGAAAGTGCAAATGTCAAAGTCAATGAAAGCAAGGAGAGGTCTCCAGAATCAAGTGGATATGAATCAGATAAACTAGATGCTTTAGAAGTGGTACAACATGAAGACAACTCATATGAAGAGGAAAAAGCTCTGGAAAGTTCTACCAAGACACCAAGGTATGTAAAACTTAATCATTCTAAAGATCAAATCATAGGAGATAAGAGCAAAGACATCTTGACCAGAAGAAGAGCTATAGAAGAACAAGTAAATTTCTGTTTGATTTCCAAGATTGAACCTAAGACTGTCAATGAATCTTGCAATGATGAGAATTGGGTAAAGGCTATGAAAGATGAATTGATGCAAATAGATAAGAATTGGACTTGGGATCTTGTTCCCAAACTAGCAGATAAAAATGTAATTGGCACCAAGTGGGTCTTCAGAAACAAGATGAATGAGAATGGTGAAGTGGTAAGAAACAAAGAAAGGTTGGTATGGAAAGGATACTCTCAAGTTGAAGGAATAGATTTTGAAGAAACATTTGCACCAGTAGCAAGGATTGAAGCTATAAGAATGCTTTTGGCATTTGCAGCCTACAAAGATTTTAAGGTATATCAGATGGATGTGAAGTCAATATTCTTGAATGGAGAATTAGATGAAGAAGTCTATATTGAACAACTAGAAGGATTTGAGTCATCACATCAGACTGACATGGTATGCAGATTGAAGAAGGTATTGTATGGATTAAAACAAGCCCATAGGGCCTAGAATGCTAGGTTGGATAAGTATCTGATACAGTTAAGATTCAGCAAGGGTACTACTAACAACAATCTCTATTTCAAGATCAATAATGAACAAATCCTAATTGTTGCAGTCTTTGTTGATGATATTATCTTTGGAGGCAATGAAGGTATGTGCATAGTTTTTGATGGAGAAATGTAAAGTGAATTTGAAATGTCCATGTTTGGTGAGATGAATTTTTTTTTAGATCTGCAAATAAACCAATCAAATAAAGGTATCTTCATTTCTCAGTCTAAGTGTGTGAAAGACTTGTTAAAGAAGTTTGGGATGGAAGACTGTAAACTAGTAAATGCTCCCATGATAACTGGTTGTAAGTTGAGTAAAAATGATGATTCACCTATGGCAGATCAGAAAAGGTACAAATCTATGATTGGAGGATTACTTTATTTGAATCAAACCAGACTTGACATAATGCATGTAGTTTGTCATGTGGCAAGATTTCAAGTAGAACCTAAGGAGTCACATGTGATGGTAGTCAAGAGAATTCTAAGATATTTGAAAGACTTAATGGATTATGCTTTGTGGTATCCAAAGGACAATGATTTTACTCTCAGTGCATACACTAATGTAGATTAAGTTGGAAATGTGGATGACAGAAAAAGTACAAGTGGAGGTGCATTCTTTTTGGGAAAAAGGATGGTATCTTGGATAAGCAAGAAACAAGATTCAATATTTATGTCCACTACAGAAGAAGAATATATTGTAGCAGCATGTAGTTGTACTCAAGTGTTATGGATGAAGCATACATTAAAGGACATCAAAGTTGTGTATGAAGATCCAATTGTACTCTTTTGTGACAACAAAAGTGCCATAAACATATCAAAGAATCCAGTAATGTATTCAAGGACAAAGCACATATCCATAAGATATCACTTTCTAAGGGAAAAAGTGACATAGAATGAAGTTAAGTTGGAATATGTATCTACCAAAGACTAGTTTGCAGACATTTTCACCAAACCTCTGCCTAAGGATACTTTTGAGTATCTCAGATAAAAGTTAGGGGTTATTACCCCTCCTACTCTAAACTAAGATGCACAAGAGTGCATTAGTCTGGTAGTGCTTATAGTCCCTTCTCCAGATCCAGATTGATGCTTTTAGGCCAGTTCTCAGGGGGAGTAGTCAGAGAGTTTAGAAGAGAGATTGGATCAAAGTAGAAGAATGCAAGTATGTGCCCTTTTCCATTGATGTCAAAGGAGGAGAGAAATCATATGAAAAACTCTGGTAGACAAGGAGTGTAAATGTGTAAAGAGAAAGGGGGAGAACCTTGTCTTGATGGTTGTTGCAGTTTTTCACATCATATGTTGCCATCAATGATAAAGGGGGGAGATTGTTGCAAGTATGTGCCTAATCGGTGTTGTCATTGCTGTCAATATATCTTTTTTGTCATTGGTGTCAACTGTGTCCTATTCTATTACTTGTTTAGAAGCTTTGTATGTTGAGGATATTGAGAAAATTGGCCTCTTCAGAAGAATCAAAAAGTAAATAGTGAATCAGACTAAAGACACTAAGTTGCATACTGAAGAATAGTCCAGAAGATTGCTCTGCATTTCTTACTGACTGAAGATCTTGGTCTGTAGATTGGAAGTTATTTAGAAGCATGGATGAAAATACTAAATTCTAAGTTTGAGCCTCCAATATGAAGATTTGAGTGAGTTACATTCACCAAAGTAAAACTTACTTTTTCTGATTATTCACTGGTGCTTAAGAGAAAGTATTTTACTCCACATTCCTCCGCATTAAAGTGTTTTGCTCTATAGTTCTAGAGGGAAGTCTGGGATGATGAAAAGTGCCTACAATTGTAATGGTTCATGTTTTGGTGGTCCACAAGCTATCTTTCTTTTATGACAGTTGAAGATAGTGAATTTCATGTGATTCGGTATGAAGAATCTCATAGATAAAGTGGTTTGAGTTTGTATGGTTTCTCCTGGTTATTTCAACATGCTTGTGGATACCTCCTAATCATGTTCCTACCTTTACATTGGTCCATGTTAAGGAATTGAGATCATGTTTGAAGATTATTCCTAGATGATGTAGCGTGTAACTAGTCTTTGCTGACTTGGTTAATTCCAGTGATTGTAGAGATCCCCTGAAGATTATGGAAGCATGTTGTGGCATGGAAGATCATGTTTGAGTCCTAGCTAAGGCATGGTATGATCCACATACATCTATACTACAATTCCTTAGCATAATTTTGTATTAGGTCAAGACCTATTTTGTAAATGTTTGTAATGCTGACCTTGGAGATTGTTCCAATGGTTGATGATTGTAGTGCCAACCTTAATGATCATTCCAAGGTTAATGAAGTATATAAATACTTGTAATTGATTCAAGGAAAAGATGTCCTTGTGTGAAGATGGGAAGATAAGGAAAGAAGTGGAAAGGCAGAGCAAAGCAAAGGAACTATTGTACTTTAATGTATTAATCTCAGACATGAAGAAGATGTTGTTTTTGGTAGTGAGCCTAGCAGTGAGCTATCGATAGGGTTTAACAGCCCTCATTGTAATCTTTCTAGGTTTAGGGTTGAGGCAATGAGTTTGCTAGACCTAGTTGTACTTCATGGCAGTGAGCCAGTATCTTCTAGGCCTGTGGAGTGACCAAGCCTGAACATCATTTTTCAAAGATTGCAATATATTTTGAGAGCTAATCCTCTTTGTGGTTTTTCCCACCTTGGGGTTTTCCACATAAAATTCTAGTGTCTCTTGTGTTTAATGTTGCATCTATGTTTAATTTTTTGATTTCATGCATTCATTGTTTGATCTTAATAACTATAGACAAGTGATTAATGTTTAAGAGAAGAAGTGTTTGAAGTTTTTGGGACAACTGATTCACCCCTCCCCCCCTCTTAGTTGTCCAATGCATTTCAACATCTACTACTAGGGAAGATCATCTACAGATTCTAGGATAGATATTTGATAGACTAGAGAAATATCAAGTGAGGCTCATCCCTAAGAAATGTGTCTTTGGTATCACTTCAGGAAAATTGTTGGTATACATTGTATCTCATAGAGGAATTGAAGTAGACCCCACCAAGGTCAAAGATATAGTTGAGATGACTTAACCTTCCACTCTAAAATAGTTAAGGAGCCGTTAAGGGAGATTACAATCCATTGGATGGTTCATATCACAACTAGAAGATAAATGTCAATCATATCTACAATTTCTCTGAAAAGATAACTCATTTCGATGGGATAGTAAGTGTCAATAAACATTTGATAAAATCAAGGAATATCTAGCTACACCTCTAGTTTTGGTGCCACTAGTTCTAGATAGAAATTTACTCTTATATATCTCTACTAGATCTACAACATTAGGTTCTCTTCTAGTACATCATGATGACTCAAGAAAAGAATAAGCAATTTACTACATTGGTCATTTTGAACACCTGGAATATTGAGAGGGGATGAATCAGTATTCTATTAAACCATTCATTCATTAATCTATTAATCCATTTGCTACATTCAATAACAGTAAAGCAAATCAAGCATAAAAAGTACAACCACAAAGAATAGCACATGAACACTAGGATTTTTATGTGGAAAACTCAAAAAGGGAAAAACCATAGTGAGTGTTAGCTCACAATAAATTATAATATCAACAATTTACAACAAGGTTCACTACCTTAGGGCTCACTGCCCAAGGACTCACTGTCCAAAGAAATGCTCACTGCAATAGGCTCACTGCTAAAAATGAAAGAAGATAGAATAAAGAGAATGGGTGGCTCACTGCCAAGAATGAACTATTACAAATGCATCTAGAAATGCATGGAATATAGTTCTAATGAAACTCAAAATACTATCTCAAAACTCTTCATCTTGAACTACTCTACCAGACTACTATGTTTTGCATACAACTTATATCTCTCTTTTCAAGCACTTGTACTTACTGGATCACAAGACTTCTTGGATGTTGCAAATCCACTCTCTTCTACTTTTCAAATACCAAAATGAATCTCATATATATATATATATATCTGCAACACATACCACCTTCAAAATAGGTTATCTTGCAAGGATGAAATGTGTAGTTATGCAATTTGTAGCTTGTTAGCTCCAATGTATTTACCAACAGACTTTGTGGATTAAACCAACACTTGGAATACATTCTTTTATGTTGTAAAAAACTATAGAACCACTCAGGATATGATTCTAATCAATAGATTCTTTCGCACAAGGATTATAGTATCAAGTCAGCTTCATAAACTAACTAGCACAGGCTTAAACCAACTATTAGAACACAACTTACAGTGTGAACCACAAAGCTTCCTCAAACTCACAACCAAGAGTCCTTAGTCATCCCAAAACTTAACTTCAGAACTGCAAAATAAAATATTAGTATGCGATGAAATGCAGAGTACCAAAATTTAGACTCTGTCACTATCAAACACTGTCAATACCTATAGTGATACTTAAGTACTCTTAACTACCTTACCAAAAGACTTCAAACTTTGAAACTTTAGAATTAGAGACTTCAATCATGTGTTTACAACACCTTAAAATTGCAAAAAGAAGTATTCATTACCAAAGAAATGTAGACCAAAACAAACAAGTGTTTTATTCTGTTTAAGACTGTACTCTACTATGTCGAACTTATCCCACTTGAAACTATACTTTCAAATATCATTAGAAAATAAAACTTTGGAATTAGGAACATCTAAGGATTACCAACATCTTACCAGAACTGCAATAAATGATCTTCAAATGTGGACCAATGTGGACCATAATATTGTACCTCTATAGTCACCTCTGTAATATGCCAATACTTAGTCAAAATGCTTAAGTAGATCTTTACTAGACTAGAACTCTCTGTACATATGACTTCATGAGGATAAGAATATCTTGTAAGGAGATTACTATAACCTCACAACCCATTTTCCATCCTTAGAACTTGGCTTCCTTATTTCTATCCACAATTGTTTTTACTCTGTTGCCATAGTCTTCATACCTTGTTCAATCCTTGTTGCATCCTTGTTGAATCCTTGTTGCCATCAATGACAACACAATTCAAACATCATGCTTAGTCAATCTTAGTCATACCAACAGTGTCTCCATCAACGATGTTTGTCAATTTGCCAACAATCTCCCCCTTTGGTATTGATGGTAACACATGATGTGAAAAACCATCAAAGAATAAACATTATTTGTTTACAACACAAGTTCTGTCTCCCCCTTACTTTTTACACACTTCTCCCCCTAACTACTTGTACTCTTTAATATGCTTCTCTCCCAAGTGATTAACTTTTTCATGTCATTTATTCTCTCCTTTTATGTTTTTCAAATGCTTTTCTCCCCCTTCGACATCAATGGCAAAGGTCTATGATACTTGATTATGTGCATATTAAATCTGCTTTGCTTAAGTAGTTGATTCCTATGTACACCAAAATTTCAAAACTGTTTCTATCAATCATATATACAAGAAATAAAAAACTTTTTGAGTTTTGGGTAAAATGTCCTTATAGATGTTTTTTAGTTGTACAACATATTCATCCCATCTTGCCTTAGCATGGTTCAAAATTTGTATGTGCCCATTAATTTGGGATACCAAAACCTCTTCTATATCAACAATAGCGGGGGCTTTAGTGATTTGTCTTATTTTATTTGCTTCTGCTACAAATGCTTTTATAAATGCTATATTAAAGCTGACAACTTCTCTAAGCTGACTCATTTTATTTTTGACAACTTCTTTTTGACTCTGCAATTTATCTATTATAGAATGTATGGTTTCAACTTCTTCCCTCTGATTTCCAATAGTATCCTTTAAAGGATCATAAGATTGGGAAATCTTGATCAATTGAGCTTCCAAACCATCTATCTTTCAAATCCTAATTAGTTGTAGTAGGCCAAGTTAGACAAAATTGATACAAGTCAGTAGTATCTTTTATTTTTGTCTCTACATATTCAATACTCTTATCCAACAAAAATTTGTTTTTATAGTACTTGTTATTAAATTCTATTAACCTTTTTCTATCAATCTCAACCCTTACCTTCCTATTTGCTACTTGTTCAAAGGAATCAAAATGAGAACTAATAGACTACATGAGTTTCTCCATCTACATTGGAGGATTCAAAGAGGTGTCTCTCTTTACACCATGCATGATCTTCTCAAAAATTGTTATAGCTTCACCAATAAGCTCAGTATCTTTGATGTGAGATTTTAAAATCTCTTATTGGGTCGTGGCTTGGAAAATTGTTCCCAACTTTAATTTTTGCAGTGGGGACATGGTAGCCAAATTTAACTATCCTTGTAACAACTTAGGTGATGACAAAATCTGAGTTTCTCTCTACTTTACCAAAAATTCTCTAAGAGATTCTACTGAGCTCTCACCAATAGTGTCTTTTCTACTTTCATCTAGAGACACTTGTGCAACATGAATTTCCAGAGGCTCTTCTCCATTAGGAGATTGTTGCTCTTCATTGTTCTCTAGAACAGAGGTGTCAACCACTTGTTCTGAGGTATCCTCTTTTTGTTTTTCCTCTTCCTCTACATTCCTTTCCTCAGGAGACTCTCTCATTTCTTCCTTGTTTCCTGAGTTTAGTGGAGGATGGTTCACACCTTGATCCACTGAGATTGTAGAAGGTGGTGGAGATGGTATACTTTGTTCACCACCCACATTTGGGACTGCACTTGAAGTTCCAACACAAGGATTGTTCTCTTCTTCATCTGTATCTACTACAATTTGAATTTGAAGTTCATTGAGCACATTTAGAATTTGTCCTCAGTTTCTTTCCCCAACTTTTCAATCACATTTCTATCCCCAACCATAAAATTATTGATTCTCCTTTTGGTTCTAAATTCTTCACTAAGCCTCTAAGTGGATTTGAGTTTATCTTGTCCAATGAGACTTGGACAAAACTTCTTCAAAACTAATTCCATCATTTCTACATCTTTAACCATAGCCTCATCTTTTCTAGCAGTTAGAATGCTAGCTAGGATGTTAAGCAAGTTAGTCACAACTTCAATTAATGCTTTATTAAACATATCCAAGAACCTTACCACAGTGGTTTCAATTATAGCCTTGTCAAATCAGATCTCTCATCATAGAGGTCTGGAATAGGTTTCAAATTTCCATGCACAACCACTGCATTGATTGTGGCTTCTAGAATCATAGTGGCTTCATCTTATTTAGTATCAATTTTTGTTCTTTTTCCCTGTGTTTTTCATCAGTATGAAGATATCCCTTTTTCTTTTGGAGTAGTTTATCTTCTTCTTCATTACCACCTCCATGGCTCACATAAATTTTGTTGGTGGCCTTCCTTTTCACTCTTTTATTCTTCTTCTTCATAATAGGCTTGGTTCTTTCAGGAGTTTCCTTTTCAACATCAGTTGTAGGTATGGGTTTAGAGGTCTCAAGATTAGCTACAATAGAAGAGGAGGTCCTTGTTGACCTTCTTATCCAAGGAACATGCCTTGCTTGTTTAGTTTTCTCTTGATGCCTCTCTGGAGTCTTTTCTGCTTTAGAAGATTGAGCCTTAGCTCTTGCTTCTTCTATTTTTTCTTTTGTGAATCCTTTTCTTTGAGCATATTCATCCACCATTTTTCTTACTCTTCTATGTGTTTGTGAAAGTGTTTGTTCCAAATGAATTTTGACATACTTTTCTTCATAAGTCCCAAACCTTTCTTATTTAGTGTCTCTAGGTTTACTTAGCATCAGATCTACTAGACCTGTCAAAATATCCTTAGTAACATAATATCCCATTGTTGGGATCCACACTGTTCTCGGTTCCACTACCTCCATGAGGCAATCATCTTTAATCACCATAAAGACAACATCATTTTTATACTTCTCTACTACACTTCTAGGGATTCTAACCCTAGCTTGCATTTTGTCCTAGAATACTTTAAAATATCCCCACATTGCTACACTTTGAGCACTAGCATCTCTGATCCTCTACAAGTGATCTTTGATTTGTGCTACTATAGGGATATGATTTAACCAAACAACATTGTTCACACTTGGAATATCCCTTAAGAAATAGAATAGAAGACAAATAAAAAGAGTACCATACTTGAATGGGTACTTAGTATCTTTGGTCCTCTTCAAATTTTCCAACAATTGTTGTTGGAGCAACTCACACAAGTCATAGTTAATGTTTTTCTTCACCATCTCATATGTTGTATAGATGGTTGTACCTGGGATAGAGTTCTCCTTGTTGGAGAAGTACACCTTGTATCCAATGACCATCGAAGAAAATTTAACTCATGGATCCTCTATATCATTAACAGTTAAAGCTCTCTTATCAAACTTTGCACCAGTTAACTTCATCATAGTATCATTCTTCATTGATTTCAGCACAAAAATTGTTCTGCAGGAACACAAACCTATAACTACCTTAATGGCATCTTTGGTTATCATCTAGGGCACATCCAACCACATAAAACTATCATGGATTCTTCTTAATACATACCTCACACAAGCCTCTTCATAGCAGAGAAGGAGAAAGTTTATTAATGTATCTAATTTCTTTTTATTTAGGGCACTAAATTCTACTTTTAGTTCAAAGTTATTATTCATCAACTCATTCAAATATACTTTCCCTAACTTTACATGGTTGTATTCTTCCATATTAGCATGAATGTAAGCTCTAATATCCTTATTATGCAGAACACCATAGGGCACACTTGAAGATGCACCTTCTGGGTTTGTTTCCATGGACTTGAACATATGCTTTTTGAATTTGGGTCAAGGCCTATCAGTCACCTCAATAACTTGTGGAGTAAACATTTTCATAGCTCAATGGAAAGATTTACAAGAGGGATGATAATAAATACATTATCATTCACTCATGGTTAGGGTTTCAAGATCATGCTATAATCTTTGAGTTCACCTTTGCTTTGCTACACATATTTCCCTAGTCACTTGAAAGTTTTGAATGCAATGTGAATTTCCTTCAAATGAATTTGTTTATAACCTCTTTTCACCAAATCCTAGGTCGCCATATATGCTTTGTTTCCAAAAAGCTATTAACACTTCCTCTGCAACTCACAGTCAATACAAATTGCTCTACAATCTTCCACATTAGACTCTTTTCTACCAAAATTTTCTTCAAAAGATCAAACATAATGTTCTTCAACTCATATCTGCATACTGAGTGTCAGCACCACTTCTCTGGCTAGGGGAATAGGGTTTTTGATTGAAGCTCCCTCTGAGCCAAAGCTCTTAATTCACTTCCTAGAGGAGGTATCTACACTAGAGGCTGGCCCAGACTCATTCTTGACTTCATTAACATCCTTCTTGATCCATATCTTGTTCATTTGTTTCATGGTTTCTGTCGAATCAACCTTTTGCATTGGTTTCTTCTTTTCTACCAGATTATCCTTCTTCACATTCTTTCTTCTATAGAACCTTGCAATATGTCCAGGCCTATTGCAAATGTAGCACACAACATTCCTTTGACCATTGTACCTTCCATTCATTCTAGATCTGCATTTGTTAGCCTTATGTCCAAATCTGTTGCATGTAAAGTAGTTGCCATTGAAAGATTGAGAATTCCTTCCATTGTTATAGCCATTCCTTATCTGACTTCTACATTCACTAGCTCTATGACCAACTCACTTGCATGTAAAGAACTGACTGAAGAAAGTGTTGGAAACAAGGCAAATAACTGAGAGGGGGGTGAATAAGTTATCTTAAGTATCTTAACTTTCTTTTGACCTTTAACAATTAGTGCAACATCAAAACATATAAGCATATATAATCATGAGAGCAAAAATAAAATCAACACACATAACACAAGGATTTTTACATGGAAAACCCTGTTAAGGGAAAAACCATGGGGTGACTAACCCAAGATTGTATTCTCTATTAAAAGAATAAGTACAAAATGGCACATGCCAATTAGGGCTCATTGCTCGAGCACACTGCTCACAAGAGGCACACTACCTATAAGAGACCCACTATCTACAATGTTTATAGAAAATTGATGGTGATAGGTTGTCATTGATGTCAAAAGTGTGTTCATATCAGGAGGAGATGGTGCAATGCAAGAGTTATCATAGTTGTTCAAAGAAGATCTTAGTTGGCATAGTTGTTGTACTAAGCAAGCAGTTTCAAATCATGGCAAGGTTCTTGTTTGAATCACATGACAAGGAGGTTATGATTCCTGATCTAAAGAAAGTTGACATATGGTATGTTGCTTACCTCAGTAACACCTCAGTGTGTTCTTGATGTGTTCATGAAAGATTGTTTGTCATTAAGAATAATGGTTGAGTGCTTCATTGGCATAATGTTGGTTTGGTGTTCATACTGTATTAATGACAAAAGGTGTTGTGCATTGATCTAAGAGAGGTTGCTTCAAGATCAGTTGAGGTCAGTGATAGTGGGTTGTGTTTGAGTTAACATTTGAGGTTGGATGTGCTCAAGATAAGACATATTATGTGATCTTCATTCATGGTTTACTTGATTTACAAATATTGTGAAGACAATCACCTTGGATTATATTATTCAGGATAATAAAATCAAATAGGGCAAGGTTATGTTTTTGTCTTCAAGAAGTCTTGTGCTTCTCACCATCCTGGAAATCAGATTAGAAGAATAATGTCAAGATCCATCAGCAAAATGTTAAGATCATTTTTAATATCATACTTGGTTCTTATTGATTCATATTGGCTCTTGATTAGATCTTGTTTCAGGAAGTGCCATCATGCTATCACATTCCTTTCATACTTCTTTCTTTATGATCTTTCTGAGGTTTTGTGGTTCATTAAGTTCTAACAGCCTTAGAAGTTTGTTTTAAAGGATCATTATTTCAAGTCATATTATAGTTTCATGATGTTGATGGTCTGTTGGATATAAGTGACTTAGGGTTCTATATTCTTTGTCTAAGACCTAGAGATTTTATGTCTTACTCTAAACCATGCTCTTAAAGGCCCTCTCTGCCCGTCATTCTAATAATGACCTTTTTGTTTTATTTTACTGTTGACCTATTAATACAGGTCAGTCACTTATACATGACCTGCTAGAGGGTTTCTTACCCATGGCGGTGATCGGCCCTTCTACCACGGAGAATTAAAGCTTCGGTCTTCAAATGATACATCGGGCGGCAAAGTTTAAATCTAAGGTTGAATTTAAACATACAAAGGCCGCGCAAACTTGATCCAATGGCTATAATTTAAACCTTGGAGCCCGACCCTCACATTGATGTTTGACGTTCCCATGACCGTTTTTCTTTGTCTGCAGTGAATTATGATTTTAGAATGTTTCTTTCAAGATGGAGTTTAAACCCGAATACAAAGGATTTTTTGTGGAGATGTTATTAGAGGATTTCCTTTTTGGAGTTTAGTTATTTTTGAAGAGTTTCTTTTCTTCGGGGTTTTTGAAGTTGTAAAAAGATTTTTTTATAAGGAGATTTTTATTGTTTTTTTTCTAAATGAGAAAAATCTTTATGAAGAGATTTTTGAGGATATTGGAAGTAAAGAGATAAATATCAAAGTTTCTTGAGGAGATTTTTTTTTTAAGAAAAATTGGTGAATTTTTTATTCTTGAAGGGATATGAAAGGTCATTGGTTTTTCAGATTGAAAGAAATTTGATGCAGAGATGGAAGATGAAGTTGCTCAGATACTTTACAGGGCATTGAAAGAGAAGATCAAGAGATTTTTTTTGAGAAGAGGATCTGGAGATATTTTGTGTGAGAAATTTATTAAAGAGAAGGTGAAAAGTTTTATTTCAAGAGATTAATTTTATTTTTACATCTGAAGATGAAATTGTCCTTGCAGATAAAGATAATGTTTGAAAGAGATTTTATTCTCTTTGAGTGCAAATTTTTTATTGCAGAGAAGTTTGATTTATTCTTTGTAGATTGACAATTTGGTGATAAGTTAATTTTACAGATTGAATTTGAAGGGGTTATTGAAGAATTGAAAATGCACAGAGAAATATGAAAAGATTTTTTTTCAGAGGAAAGGAATATGAAAAGATATTCAGAATTTGTATATAATGTTTTAACAAGTACATTGACGGAGTGTGTATGAGAGATGTTGTGTAGATCTATGATGAACTGACAGGGATCAAATACAGATACAGAGATTGACAAGGTGATCAGAAAGACAATATGTAATTGCAATGATAATCAGGTGCATTGATTGTGTGACTTGGAGGACAGAGAATGAAATATACAGAGAATGCAGTATTGTTGAGTGTATCTGAATGTAGGATTGGTTTTGAACAGAATGGACATTTGACAGACACATGAGAGAAGAAATGTTTTGTATTGAAACAGAGAAACCCTCTGAATTCTTGTTTTCAGTTTGTTCTGTATTAGGGGTTGGTGCTCCTTGAAGCTGGTGCTTCTAAACAGTATGCCAGTGAGGCTTACAGGTCAGTGAGACCTTCATATTTGTCAGTGAGACACGTATTCAGCCAGTGAGGCTTTGTAAGATGTTTTCAAAGTTAAGCCAGTGAGGCACTTCATGAGTGGTTTTTCTACCCAGAGAGGGTTTTCCACTCCAGTAATTCTTGTGTTGCTTCTATGTGTGTTCTTGCTTCTATGTTAAGATTTATCTCTATGTGGTACTGCTCATAATTTTCACTATCAAACTTATACAAAGTTTATTGATGACTTTCTCTTTCTGAGTCTTGTAAATCAAAAGTTATAATAAGTTGCAAAAATCTACTCAACACTGATTCACCCCCCCTCTCAGTGTTGTCCGAATTCCTACAATTGGTATCAGAGCCAAGTTCCCTGTTTGAAGTCTAATAGACTCGGGTAGGTCCTGTGTGTGGAGTTCAATGGGTAAGTGCAGGAGAAATAAGAACATGAGAAATGCTAAGATTCATTCTGATCAAAAGACATCATCAATATCAAATCCAAAGTCAGTTAATAATGATGTTCTTCATGTTGATCCTGATATTGTATTAGAAGAAAAAATTTCAGGAGTTCCTCAGTTTAATGGTTCAAATTTTTCAGTTTGGTATGTTAGAATGCAAGTGTTTTTATCCTCTTTAGGATATGATGTTTTAATGTCTGTTGAGAATGGATATTCTAACTCTGCAAATAACAAAGAAGTCCTTGAATGTAATCAGATTGCAAAGAAGGCCATATTGTCTGCTCTATCTAATGATGTTACTTGTAAAGTTATGGATTGTGTTACAGCTCAGGACATGTGGAGGAGATTGATAAAAATTTATCAAGGTAGTACATCTGAAGAAGAAAACAACTCATTATCTGAGAAGAGTGACAATGATGAAAATCTTTCACATGAAGGAGATGAGACTCAATCAGACTCTGAAGAAGATCAGATTATTAGTGATGAAGAACAAGAATGTGAAATTGATATGGAAGGAGAGCTTATATATGATTTGAGTGAGCTCAAGAAGTATAAGAGAGAGAATCAGAAACTAAATTTGTTGCTGCAACAAGAAATAGAATCTAAAGATAATGTACATTCAAAACTTGAAATTGTATCTACAGATCTTGAAGAGGCCAGATGTCAAATTATAAGTTTAAAAACATACATTAATGACTCAGATAAACTAGTTGCTAGATTAAAGATAGAAATTGAAGAAGCTAAGAGGATAGCTGATGTCTCAATTTCTAACCTTGAAGTTTCAAGGATTGAGAATCTAAAACTGGAAGGTGAAATTATCAATCTGAGAAAAGAGTATGATGGTCTTAAGAAGTATAAGGAATTTGAAGAAAGCACAAGCAAGCTACAAGAGATGCTTGGTAAACAAAAACTATATGGAGACACTACTAGACTTGGTTTTGAAGAAGGAGAATGTTCAAAAGCAAGAGAGACTTCTAGAAGGAAAATTGATTCAAGTCATCATGTTGCTGCCAGAGAAAGTAAAAGGAAGAATGAAACAGAACAGAAAACCAGAGATGAATTTGTGCACAATCAAAGAAGAAATTTCAGAAAACCTGCATCTATAAGACAAGCTTACATGTACAGGTATAATTATTCATTTAATGGTTACTGTTATACTTGCAATCATTTTGGTCATAAAGCCGTTGTTTGCAAAAGAAATACTAACCTTGTATGTTACAAGTGCAATAATGTTGGACATATTCAAAGAAACTGCAAAATGCATAGAGTGTATGATCCTTCATGGAAGCTTAATATGAGTGCTCAAAGGTATTATCAGTCAATTGATTTTGATTACAACATAATTTGTTATAATTGCAACTCTCTTGGTCATAAAGCACACAGTTGCAGGAGAGCTCCACCTAATTTGAAAGGTTGGGAAAAGAAAAGGACAGAAAAGGTTTGGAGGAAGAAAGAGCCTGTTAAAATTTGGAAGCAGAAAGAAAGTAAAGAGAAGCCAGAATTTAAGCTTGTGCATCCTGCACAAGTCACTTCATCAGTTGCATAATAGATAGCATGAAGTGAGGGGGAGTTATTCATGTTCTATCAAGTATCCCCAAAGGGTTTCAGGAAGAAGATCATTTGATGTTTATCAATTTGATGATCTTGTTTTTTTGTTGAAATCATCTTTGATAATGTTTGACAGGTAATCATTGACTTATTATGCTTTCAAGATATTGAGGAGTTCAAATGCACAAATTGTTAGACAAATGATCCTGATTACAAAGATTGAATTGTCATGGTATTGCAATCCAAAGTGTTTTGGAAAGTGTTGTTGCAATAATATCTTGTTTTGGATGATAAAGTCAAGAGGCTAGAGTTCTTGTTGATTGCAATATGTTTCATCAGATTTAACAGTGTGTTGTAAAGAGATGTGCAGGATCAGCAGGATGGTCTTCCTTTTTTTCATGTCAAAAAAAAAAGGATGTGCAATAATTCTTGGTTGCAGAATAAATGTTCATTTAGAAGTGATCATTGGTATAATAATTTGACATGTTCTTCTTCATTAATATGGTTTAGAAAGGTTTGTTCAAAGTGTGTGGTGGTTTCAGGTATGAGCTTCAAGTTATGACAATCAAGAGTTTCTTATGACATTGATGGTGAATCTTGTATCAGAGGCAAGTAAAAGTCTTATCAAAAATGGTCTTCTTGGCATCTTGTGTTGAGAACTGTGTCATAAGGAGTCTTCATGATTTTTGCCTGCAAATTTGTTCCTCAAAGAGTTTGGTGATGTTGTGACTTGATCCTATTTTGTATATTGTTCATATCATACTTACATGGTTGAGTTGTCATGTTGCTTCAGTAAAGGTGTTCTCAAGGAACTCTCATCAGATGTGGTTTTGGATGTGGTTTTGTATCAGAATTGACAAGTGTCTTGTGTAGAACAGGAGGTTAGTTCAGATGGTCTTCATTCTTTGCCATGACAGAAAAGGTCTCAGAATAGTTTGGTTGCAGGATGATAATTTGATGATTATATCTATTACTTTGTTGAGTTATGACATGTGTCTTGGAGCTTTCAGGTGGTTTGAAGATAATATCAAAAGAAGATGATAAACTAGATATATTAAGGAGTTTCTGATGTTTCATTGATGATCTTCCTCTCTAATTTGTTTTAGACAGTGTTCTTCAAGCTTATGAAATTGATGGTGGTGCCTTGTTTTTCTTCAAGTTCATCTGTTAATCAGAGGGGGAGCAAATAGTTTTTGTGTCTTTGTCATCAGATGTCAAAAAGGGGGAGAAAGAGAAATTGCATCAGATGGTTTTGCCATCAATGACAAAGGGGGAGATTGATGGTGATAGGTTGTCATTGATGTCAAAAGTGTGTTCATATCAGGAGGAGATGGTGCAATGCAAGAGTTATCATAGTTGTTCAAAGAAGATCTTAGTTGGCATAGTTGTTGTACTAAGCAAGCAGTTTCAAATCATGGAAAGGTTCTTGTTTGAATCACATGACAAGGAGGTTATGATTCCTGATCTAAAGAAAGTTGACATATGGTATGTTGCTTACCTCAGTAACACCTCAGTGTGTTCTTGATGTGTTCATGAAAGATTATTTGTCATTAAGAATAATGGTTGAGTGCTTCATTGGCATAATGTTGGTTTGGTGTTCATACTGTATTAATGACAAAAGGTGTTGTGCATTGATCTAAGAGAGGTTGCTTCAAGATCAGTTGAGGTCAGTGATAGTGGGTTGTGTTTGAGTTAACATTTGAGGTTGGATGTGCTCAAGATAAGACATATTATGTGATCTTCATTCATGGTTTACTTGATTTACAAATATTGTGAAGACAATCACCTTGGATTATATTATTCAGGATAATAAAATCAAATAGGGCAAGGTTATGTTTTTGTCTTCAAGAAGTCTTGTGCTTCTCACCATCCTGGAAATCAGATCAGAAGAATAATGTCAAGATCCATCAGCAAAATGTTAAGATCATTTTCAATATCATACTTGGTTCTTATTGATTCATATTGGCTCTTGATTAGATCTTGTTTCAGGAAGTGCCATCATGCTATCACATTCCTTTCATACTTCTTTCTTTATGATCTTTCTGAGGTTTTGTGGTTCATTAAGTTCTAACAGCCTTAGAAGTTTGTTTTAAAGGATCATTATTTCAAGTCATATTATAGTTTCATGATGTTGATGGTCTGTTGGATATAAGTGACTTAGGGTTCTATATTCTTTGTCTAAGACCTAGAGATTTTATGTCTTACTCTAAACCATGCTCTTAAAGGACCTCTCTGCCCGTCATTCTAATAATGACCTTTTTGTTTTATTTTACTGTTGACCTATTAATACAGGTCAGTCACTTATACATGACCTGCTAGAGGGTTTCTTACCCATGGCGGTGACCGGCCCTTCTACCACGGAGACTTAAAGCTTCGGTCTTCAAATGATACATCGGGCGACAAAGTTTAAATCTAAGGTTGAATTTAAACATACAAAGGCCGCGCAAACTTGATCCAATGGCTATAATTTAAACCTTGGAGCCCAACCCTCACATTGATGTTTGACGTTCCCATGACCGTTTTTCTTTGTCTGCAGTGAATTATGATTTTAGAATGTTTCTTTCAAGATGGAGTTTAAACCCGAATACAAAGGATTTTTTGTGGAGATGTTATTAGAGGATTTCCTTTTTGGAGTTTAGTTATTTTTGAAGAGTTTCTTTTCTTCAGGGTTTTTGAAGTTGTAAAAAGATTTTTTTATAAGGAGATTTTTATTGTTTTTTTTCTAAATGAGAAAAATCTTTATGAAGAGATTTTTGAGGATATTGGAAGTAAAGAGATAAATATCAAAGTTTCTTGAGGAGATTTTTTTTTAAGAAAAATTGGTGAATTTTTTATTCTTGAAGGGATATGAAAGGTCATTGGTTTTTCAGATTGAAAGAAATTTGATGCAGAGATGGAAGATGAAGTTGCTCAGATACTTTACAGGGCATTGAAAGAGAAGATCAAGAGATTTTTTTTGAGAAGAGGATCTGGAGATATTTTGTGTGAGAAATTTATTAAAGAGAAGGTGAAAAGTTTTATTTCAAGAGATTAATTTTATTTTTACATCTGAAGATGAAATTGTCCTTGCAGATAAAGATAATGTTTGAAAGAGATTTTATTCTCTTTGAGTGAAAATTTTTTATTGCAGAGAAGTTTGATTTATTCTTTGTAGATTGACAATTTGGTGATAAGTTAATTTTAAAGATTGAATTTGAAGGGGTTATTGAAGAATTGAAAATGCACAGAGAAATATGAAAAGATTTTTTTTCAGAGGAAAGGAATATGAAAAGATATTCAGAATTTGTATATAATGTTTTAACAAGTACATTGACGGAGTGTGTATGAGAGATGTTGTGCAGATCTATGATGAACTGACAGGGATCAAATACAGATATAGAGATTGACAAGGTGATCAGAAAGACAATATGTAATTGCAATGATAATCAGGTGCATTGATTGTGTGACTTGGAGGACAGAGAATGAAATATACAGAGAATGCAGTATTATTGAGTGTATCTAAATGTAGGATTGGTTTTGAACATAATAGACATTTGACAGACACATGAGAGAAGAAATGTTTTGTATTGAAACAGAGAAACCCTCTAAATTCTTGTTTTCAGTTTGTTCTGTATTAGGGGTTGGTGCTCCTTGAAGCTGGTGCTTCTAAACAGTATGCCAGTGAGGCTTACAGGTCAGTGAGACCTTCATATTTGTCAGTGAGACACGTATTCAGCCAGTGAGGCTTTGTAAGATGTTTTCAAAGTTAAGCCAGTGAGGCACTTCATGAGTGGTTTTTCTACCCAGAGAGGGTTTTCCACTCCAGTAATTCTTGTGTTGCTTCTATGTGTGTTCTTGCTTCTATGTTAAGATTTATCTCTATGTGGTACTGCTCATAATTTTCACTATCAAACTTATACAAAGTTTATTGATGACTTTCTCTTTCTGAGTCTTGTAAATCAAAAGTTATAATAAGTTGCAAAAATCTACTCAACACTGATTCACCCCCCCTCTCAGTGTTGTCCAAATTCCTACAAGTAACTAG
Source organism: Cunninghamia lanceolata (assembly GCA_027924645.1). NCBI lineage: Eukaryota > Viridiplantae > Streptophyta > Pinopsida > Cupressales > Cupressaceae > Cunninghamia > Cunninghamia lanceolata. The sequence continues at coordinate 4,363,533 of BSBN01000665.1, forward strand.
GTGTTTGAACTAATGAGAGGCATCCACATATGTTGAGATTCAGTTCTGGTTAAGCTCAATAAACTGATCTAATGCACTTCATTCTTCCTCTGCTCTAGTGTTGTTGTTCTGTCACATACCGGACTTGTATTGCTGCTTCCACACTTATCTATGCCTTTCTTTGCACATTATTTCATCACACACACTTCTTCATACTGGCATCCATCTAGTATATATATCTGCACCAAGGATTTCAACAACTTTCTAGTCGGCAATCAGAATACTCAAGATATTTGCAAAGTACTGATCTATTAGCTGAATCCATACTTCATATGTGATGCGTATCAAAATCATAGACATTAGAGTTATCAATCATGTTGGCTAATATTGTATGATCCCTCAAATAGCTTAATCACCAACAATTTCTCATTCGGATTGAAGTCTAATATTTTGTCAGTTAGATCTTCCTTAGTCTGCTCTGCCTGTTTGGAACCCAACACTCATATGCTCATATCTGTTCCATGTTTCCTCACCTGAGGCTCAATCTCTAGAATATAGTAGTCATGATACTCCTCTTGACTTGTCCAAGTTCGCAACTTTCTGAGTTACACCATCTGAGAGATCCAGACCTAATTGTCAGACCTTGCTGCATGCTCTGTTCTTGCTCACTAGATCAAAACAATCTTCAATATGTCTTCCAGTATAGATATACTATGTGCTGTGGATGTGTGGGATAGACTTTGTTACCATCAATGACAACAATCATGAAGCCACACAGTGTCTCTTGCCAACAATCTCCCCCTTTGGCATTGATGGCAACACTTAGTGAAAAATGACTAAGTGTCGTAGAAAACTCCCCCTAGGCTGATGCTCTGACTTATGTATTGTTTTACTAGAGCTCCCCCTTAGCTGGGTTCACATTTTTCACTACTCCTCTCTCTCCCTTTGACATCAATGGCAAAGGGTGGAATCTACACACCAAAATTTGTAAAAATATAGCCGTATAAGTATATATACATGTTATACTTACATATACTTAAGTATATCCACAAAAGTGGTCTTCAACTGTACAAATTATGTTGCCCAACTCTGCTTCATCCTGTCCAAAATTGAGATGTGACTACTCAACAAAAATGCATAAGCTTTTTCCCTTCTTAAGTCTATCGGATCACTAGTCTAGGTTGTTGTCTGAGCATCAGTTAAGGCCTCATGCATTGCCTCTAACTTAGGGATAATTATCCCTCTAAGTTCACTCATCCTGCTTATTATATTCATCTTCTCCTTTTCAAGCCTCTTTATTTCATTTATAATGGAAATAGCCTGGCACTCTTGATTCATTATGGATGTGGTGAGGGGATCAAAATTCTGAGATAAACTTGATAGTTTATCTTCTTGTTCTTTCACCTTCCTTTCAATATCCTCAGTCACTTTAGACCAGGATAGACAAAATTTGTACATTTCTCCACCATCTTTAAGAGCATTTTCTAGGATCTTTATCCCAATATCCAGGGTCTTCCTCTCATTAGTTATGAGTCCCTATACTTCAGTGAATCTCTTTTCCAAAAATTATTTCTGGACCTTTTCTTCTACCGATTTGTCTAAAGAATCAAAATGAGTGTTGACAGAGTTTATGAAAGATTTTAGGTTACCAGATGGAGAGGCTGAAGGATCCTTTTGGAAGGATGGCATGATCTTCTCCAACATCTCAGATGCAATCTCTATGAACTCACAATCTTCCATGTGAGACTTCAGAAGCTTTTCTTTTGCTTTAGCTTGGGCAAAAGATGCTATCTTCATTGTCTAGACTAGAGAAAGAGAATCAAAATTTAGTGGTCCTTGGAATAGTTTCAGTTCATCTATCTCCATCATCTCTTTGGTCAAGAAATTCTTCATTGCCTCTGCAGTGTCTCTTGCTAGAGACTAACTTTTCTTTTCTTTTGGAATCTCTAAACTGTCATTAGAGATCTTCTCTGTTTGTTCTTCTTCTCTTCCCTTTACCTCCTCTTCTTGACTCATTTTTTCTTCTTTTCTTCCTTCTCCTTCAATTCCTGAGTCTGGAATGTCTATAGTGGGATATGGAGGAGAGATGTTAATTTCTTGAAGAACTTCCTCTTCTAGAATAGAGGAATCCAAGTCTTTAGACTTCTCCTCATCCATCTCTTTTGACCCTTCTACATTTTTCTCAATAGATTCTTCTTTTGATGCACTTAATCCTTCGACATCCATGGTAGAAGGTTCTTCATCTATTTCCTCTATGATAGGAAGATTGAATCATTTGAAGGCATTTTAGAGGATGTCTTTTGTTTCTCTTGCTACCTGATCAGTCTCTCCAAGCATAAGTTTGTTCATTCTTGCTTTGCTCTAGAATTCATCCTTGCAGTCCTTAAAGATCATGTTCATTTGCTTTGGAGTAATGGGAGGATAGAGCTGAATAGCAATTTGTTGTTGGATCTCTAAGTCCTTTTCCTTGGCATTCTCTTTTCTGAGTTCAAGTACCTTCTCTAGACTTTTGGGAATTAGAGAAATGATTTCAATGAATGCTTTAATATAAATATTCAGGTACCTGACTGGAGCTTCTTCCAAGATCCTTTTGTCAGTGTCACTATAATCATCATAAAATTCTATTACTGGTTGTAGATTCCCATCCACTGTGAATGCCATAATGATATCATCAATAGAAAGAGTGGGCTTTTCAACAAATTCTTATGCCTTTTCTTCTTTATTTTTGTTGGCAGAGGATTCACCAGATATTTTCTTCTTCTTCTTCATTTTCTTAACTTCCTCATCAGTCTATGTTTCTTCATCATCCTTTTGGGTTATGTAGGACCTTGTGGCCTTTCTTTTCATTCTCTTTTCTCCCTTTCCAGATGTCTTGGCTTCTAGTTTTGAGGCTCTTGAGCTCTTAGAGGTGGCAGGTGCAGAGCTCTTGGAGGATCTAGTCCTAGAGGAGGGTTGTACCAGAACACTTCCTTTTCTTGCTTCTTGTTCCTCTTTCTCAGCTCTTTCTATTTTCTCTCTATTTGCATCAACTACCTCCTTTGATATGCCATATCTTTTGGCAATTTCCTCTACTTCCCTTCTAACTTTCCTTTTTATTTCATGTTGTCTCAGCTCAACATGTATCTTTACACTTAATTCTTAAAAGGTTCCAAACCTTTCTGCCTCAGGGTCCTTTGGCTGGCTCAATAGGTGTTGAACATGTAACTCCAAGATTTTCTCATCTACTTCATAACCCATTGGCATTATCCATACTGTTCTAGGCTCAACTACCTCCATTTGGCATTGGTCAGTGTTAACCATGAAGCATACTGTATCCTTATATTTTTCAACTATGGTTTGAGGAATTCTTTCTCTGGCCTACATCATACTTTGGAAGTTCTTAAAGTATCCCCAGAGTGCTGTGCTTTGAGCCTTAGCATCACCAAGTCGATACATATAGTCTCTAATTTGTATGGCAATCAGTCTGTCATTTTTCCATACCCAACCACTTGATCTGGGTAGCTCATTCATATAGTAAAATAATAGACATAGTATTAGATACCCATACTTGAATGAGTTCTTCTTGTCCTTCTTGATCTTCTGCAAGTTTTCTAACAGTTGGTTCAGGAGAAGGTCGCATAGATCATAATCTACATTTTCCCTTAGCATTTGATATGTTGTATATATTGCAATCTCGGACACAAAATTTTCCCTACTAGAATGATAAATTTTATAACCAATTATCATAGAGGCAAATTTGATATCCGGATCTGTGATGTCTTCTATTGTCATTGCTCTTTTATCAAACTTAGATCCGGTAGCTTCACTTAATGTCTTGTTCTTGATAGATTTGAGTGTAGGCAACCCACCAGATGAGTGCAGTCTAGTTACTGCCCTAATGGCATCTTTTGTTATCTTGAAGGGTTTCATTAGCCACATGAAATTGTCATGTATTTTGCTAAGAACGTACCAGACCCATTCATCTTCTGCAAAATAGAGAAAGTGGATGCAATGTCCAAAATGCTTATCCCGAAGGGCCTTGTATTGAGGTTTGCATCAAAACCTTCATCTATTAACTATTTATGATAGATGTCCACAAACTTGGATTCTCCAAATTCCTCAATATTGGCATGGATGTAAACCCTAATATCTTCTACGTGCAGTACCCCATGCAGAATGCTAGAAAAAGCACCTAAGGGATCAACTTCTAGGGATTTGTAAGGATGTTTCTTGAATTTTTGGTGCGGCCTATCAGAGATCTTAACAACCATTGGAGTAGCCATTTTTACAAAAGATTCAAAGAGAGATATTCAAAATGGAAGTACCTTTTAACACTTCAGGGTTTAGAAAAAAAGAGCCAGAACAAATCACTGGATGAATCAAATTCTATGGTTGATCTTTGAGAAAGTTGTAAAAAGTTGATGCAGAGCTCTTTTTTTCTTCTTCTCGAATGCAAATGTGCAAATGATATGTAAAAGAACCCTTTTATTTCTACACAAACCCTAATTTCCTTTTGCAATAAATGCACAACTTAAGTCATCCGGTTGCCTTGTTCTAAGAGAGATCTTTCTAAATCACTGAGATGCACTTAGAATCATTTTTAGTGAAAATTGACAATGTCTCTATAATAATCATTTGTACATTTTTGTCAGATCTATCAATTAGGGTTTTGTATTACATATCTTTTTATCAATTCATTAGTGATCAATACTCCCTTTACAACAAAGGAATAGAACCCTGAACAACTTGGCTCTCCCTTGTGGATGATAGCTAAGCACCAAGTCTTCAAAGGCTTGTGTTCCAATGCTATGTGGAGAATGATTGACTTAGGTTAAGAGTATTAATTAGCCTAGATCCCATTTTCCACATAATAGATAGGAGGACACAAAAGGATATAAGTTTTTACAAAAATAAGGGCATAGCGAACATGGTCTATAGTTCTATTTGCTCATTTTCTCATTTCAATAATATATTTCTCTTCACATAGAGAGCTAAGAGCATCTTTCTATCTTTGTCAATTTAAGCATATTTTTCATTCCTATCTAAACTCATCTCTTTTATCTAGGGTAATTGAAATGTTGTTACTCTTATTCAATTTATTAGCTTAGATTTTTTTTAGGTGCTGTCATTTTACTCTACAATTTTCAAAGATATCAATACACTCGTAACAATCCAAGTGAATAGGTTAGGATAGAAAATAATTTGGTTTCCAAATAATGTGTATCGATAAATATAGGTAGAGAAACAAGGATACCAAATACTTCAACCTTGAAGTGTCTATAAATCAAACTCTTATGTAGTCTCATGTATGTATGTATGTATGTTTCTATGTATGTATGTATGTATGTATGTATGGATGGATGTATGTATGCATGTATGTATGTATGTATGTATGTATGTATGTAAAGATACATACATATACATATACATAGATATATACATATATACACATATGTATGTATCTATATATACATATTTTGTGTGCTAAAATATGAAACGAAAATTAGAAACAATTCATAAGATGAAAACTACTATTTCATGCTCCAAATCACCTTAGGTTGAGCGAAGGGTTAGCAAAATCAAGTCAAAACATAAGAAAATATTACCAAACTAACTCTTGTTGCACCAAGGAAATGGTGGTTGTACTTCAATGATTGCTTGATGATAAGATTGCTTGTTAGTTGCTCACTTTGATAGCATAACATTACCTTGAAAGCTCTTGATTTTAATGGCTTGACTGAGGATTGATTTATATATTTTTGGATGATATGATAGATGGATAAGATTTGATTAGAGATGGATGGCTAGGATTGAATGAGGCAACATTAGGACAAAAATGGAGGCTTCTAGGGTATATCCTTATGTGAATGGTTGAGATTAAATATAAATGGATGGATAGGATTGAGTGAGAGGAATTAGGGTAAGGATAGAGCCTTCTAGTGGTTATCCTTATGTGAATGGCTAGGATTAAGAATAAATAGATGGATAGGATTGAGTGAGAGGAATTAGGGCAAGGCTAGAGGCTTCTAGGGCTTATCCTTATGTGAATGGATAGGATTAAAAGATGTAGTATGGAAATGAGTGGTGGAGATGTAAAGTTATTTTGACTTTTGTGCTAGTGTCTAGGTTCAATGAATCTAGATAACTAACTTTAGCTGGACATATGACTCTTTTTGGATTTTTTAATTTTTTATTTGTGGCAAGTGGATGAGGGTGGACCTAATTATGATAAGTGGAATATGAAAAATGGAAACTAGGATTTTTATCTTAATTAATGAAATAATGAAATTATTTAATTAATTAATGGGATATGATGGGAGACTTTAGAATTAATTAAATATAATTTAATTAATTAATTTAGTGAAGGGGGAAAAGGATTTAAATTAATTAAATAAATAAGTATGATTTATTTAATTAATTTGGTGAAAGGGATAATTTTGATTAATTAAATAATATATAATTTATTTAATTAATTAACTAAAGGAAGGGGGAATGTTAAAGGGTATCCTAGGGTGGAAGATTTCAAATGTGGTGTTAGACGTGTCATTAGGACATGGTCAATTTTGGGTTTCTACACATATATACACATATACATACATACATACATACATATGCTATGAGTTATCATTCTCAAGGTGCCTTTAAGAATGATATATCTCTGCATCTTTACATAGATTTTTCTAAAGATGGGTATGCTAGTTTATAGATATGGTAAGAATTACCTTTATTTTTTTCATAGTTGTACTCCTAAGATAGTCCATGACCCTTTTTTCTTGGGATTTATTATAGCCATATTTATAGGAAGGAAATATTTCTTGAAAATTGTACTAAAGCATGTCTTTAGTCTAGAATTAAATTTTCTTTTTGGTAAATTGTTATTTTTGGGGGATATCATGGTTGGGGGCTAGGGCTTAAATTTGACAGCTGTATAACTGTATTTAGGCATTTTTGCTGTAAAATACAATTGAAATTTTAAAAACACTGTATCATATGAAAGGAGAGATTTTGGACAAACTGTCAAATTTTATATAGGATTATGATAATATATATATATATATATTTGATTTTTATATGATTTATTTATACTAGGAAATATCATAGTATCTAAAGGGCACCATTGAATAGATAATTGTCATAAAAAAATTGCTTGATAGGCAAGGTCGACTATCAAATTTAACCCCCTGTTGGGGGCTATTATGGTCCAGTAGGTGGAAACCTAATTTTATTTTTGAGATTTATTGTATCCATATTTATAGGAAGGAAATATTTTTTGAGAATTGCACTAAAGCATATCTTTTGGGTAGAAATAAATTTTCTTTTCAGTAACTTGTGATTTTTGGGGGCTATCATGGTCTGATAACCTAATTTTATTTTTGAGATTTATTATAGCCATATTTATAGGAAGGGAATATTTATTGAGAATTGCACTAAAGTATGCATGTAAGGTAGAATTAAATTTTTGTTGGAAGTGTGATTTTTGAAAGCTATTATGGTCACGAGAAGATGATAACGTAACTTTACTTTTAGTAGTTGTAGACAACTTTGTTTAAAAAAATTAAATAAAATGTATTTCTTTTGAAAAATTATATTAGGTTTAGGAAACTCAAATCTACTTTCTTTAGCATTAATAACATTAATTTGATGTATATTTTCTTTAATAAATTATATAACCTTTTAAATAATATCTTTTTAAAACACTAATTTTTTTTTGGATCATAATGGCAATAACTTCTAACATCAAATTAATCTATCAAACTTCAAATTTGTTTTTAAATGGCTAAACAAAAAATTCCTAGTATCTTACATTCCTTTACTAAGTTTTCTCTACATGTAAACGAGATGCTTCAATAATTAATAATGATAATGACAATAGTTCCAACTTAAAATAATGCTTGTGAGATGATGTACAATGATAGCATTAACTATTTTTCTGCATCTCTTTGCAAGTAATGATGTCCATGGTGATTGTTGGTTTGGCTACTAATGTCATTTTTCTCCTCAATATACAGGATGTTCAAGGTGTGCTAGCAACCAAAAAAGAAGGAGAGGCAGCAGCTTAGCGCCAAATTGGGTCTTCCGCCCATCAAGGTCCTACATTGGTTCCAAAATCAGCGTTCCTAAATGAAGGTTAGATCTTGTTTGTTGTTTAAGTAGGTTTGTTTCTGTGATAGTGTTATAATCACTACAAGAATGAGAAACATACACAACGGGCTAATCATATGTGCTGCAACTTCACTATGGCTTCATGTCTCTCCACATATATTATTTGATTTTCTAAGAGATGAATGAATGAGATCTAAAGTTATACGTGTACATTGGCCACACATTTTGTTGCAAGTATGAGGTTAACCAGTGTTGTCATTGATGTCAACATACTCATATTGCGTTGATGAGAAGGATTGGATGAGCTGTGTGTTGAGGATATTGAGAAAATTAGTCTCAATTAGAAACAATGAAGAATAGTGATGAGAAGAAGGCAAAGTACTCAATAGGTTGAGGATCAGAGGATGTGGATTAAAGGGTTTGTAGATATGAGTCTTGAGATGTTCCAGTTAAAATTTTAGAGGTCCGCATGAAGATATGAAGAAGTTGTGATCGATCAAGTAGAACCGGTTCTAGAAGATGCTCTGGAGTGACAGAGTGTTACAAAAAGGTCTGGTGAGATCTGGAAGTGCATTGTCCTATTCTGCGGATTGGAAGAAGTGTTTGGGATGTCCTTATGATGTGTCATCTTAGTTTGTACATGGTTTGGAGGTCTGGAAGCACCTTTTTCATTGCGACAATGGCGACAGACTCTGTTCTTGAAGTTTGGATGAAGAAGAGAAGAATTCCAGTGAGCTGGTAAAGTGCAGATGTTCTTGGTGAATCAGGAAAATTTTTGGTGATCCTTGGATCATGCACAAGTCTTATTGGATGTCCGCATTGAAGTTAGAGTTTGGATTTGATGTAATGACCACCAGTTGTTGGTGTTCTTCCTGTGATTGGCTGACCAGTTGTATTACACATCTTGTGGATGATCTTGTAGGTGTTTGCCGACTTAGATGATTATTCCTAAGTCAATACCTTGTATAAATAAGGGATTGTGAATTCATTTTGAAGTGTGTCTCGGTATGATGGGTGTGTGGTAGTGAAGAAGAGCGCAAAAAGTAGAGCAGAAGTTTTGGGCATAAATGGAACTGATCTAGGCATGGTAAAGATGTCAATCTCCAGTTCAAGTTTGTAATACTTATGATCTTGTAGACAGTGTGTCTCTTGTAGGCAGTGTGCCTCCTTGTGAGTAGTGTGCTCGGGCAGTGAGCCCTAATTGGCATGTACCATCTATTTTTCTTATTCTTCTAACAAAGAATAATCCTTGGGTTAATCACCCTGTGGTTTTTCCCTTAACCAGGTTTTCCACGTCAAAATCTTGGTGTTTAATGTGTTGATGCTTATCTGCTCTTGTGTTTATGCATTTTGGTTTCATGAATGGTTAACTGATATGCTATTAATTAACAAAGAAGAATCAATTGTTTGAAGTAGAAGCAAGTTTTTGTACAATTGATTCACCCCCCTCTTAGTTGTGTACCCTAGATCTAACAATTGGTATCAGAGCCAAGTTCCTCTAAAAGGAGCTTAACCGCTTGAGGAGATCCAGGATGTCATCATATAAGAAGGATAGTTTGAAGTTTGATGGAACCAACTTCTCTCTCTGGAAAGGTCGCATGAAATGTCACTTGGAGTGTATGGGAAAAGCATACTTTTCCATGGTCACAAAACCATATGTACCTCAACAGGGTGGTCTGGCAACTCTAAATGAAATCATAGATGCTGAAAACAATCTACGGACCAAAGAAGCTCTTCTAAGTGCATTGACTAATTCAGAACTCTCAAATGTTATTGACCTACCAATTGCCTATGAGATTTGGGTTAAACTAGAACTTCTGCATGAAGGAGATGTGTTTGTTAAGAGTGCAAGGCTGTAAAGTCTCAAAGGGAAATTTGAAATATTGAAGATGAGAGATGATGAAAATATCACTAACTTTATGCCAAGAGTAAATGAGCTAGTGTGTGGAATTAGGAATGCTGGTGGAATTCTGGATGAAAATGAAATTGTTTGTAAAATTCTCAGATCCCTCCCTGCTGCCTACAAAATCAAGGTTGCTGCCATTGATGAATTTAGAGCCCATACAACTGTCACAAGAGAGCAATTGGCTGGCAAACTGGCTACATTTGAAATGACCGAGTTTGGAGATGATCCCTCTAAGACTGAATCTGTATTCAAAGCCAGTGCCTATGTGAAAGGCAAACAAAGATTTGATCCAGGAGAAAACTCTTCAAGGAAGCTATCCTGGTATGATCAAGCAAGGAAAGACATGGAAGAGGAAGAAGCAGAAACAACTCATCTTGAATCTCTCATTGCAAAGAGACTACCAAGAGGATCCGGTAAGTATGAAGGAAAATTACCCTTTAAGTGCGTCAACTGCAATAAGATTGGTCATTTTGCTTCAAGATGTCCAGAAAGATCTGCAAGGTCAAATTCTAATAGACAAAGGTTCCAAAAGAACTGTTATTATGTTCATGAAGAAGATGATAATAAAGGAGTAACAGATGATGAATCAGAAATAGGAAACAAATCCAGAAATGAATGGGTGTTTATTGCCATCAAGAAAGAAGTTCCAATATCCTCTGAATCTATCAATCATAAGGTTGTAGAAAGAGCTTTGGCTACCCAAGTTGAAGAAAAGGATGATTGGGTTATTGACAGTGGATGCTGTCATCATATGATAGGTGACAAGAACAAGTTCTTAGATTTGAAAAGGTATGAAGGAGGAATGGTAACATTTGGTGATAATTCTGCTGGTAGAATCAGAGGTAGGGGAACTATTTCTTTTGATAGAAAGAGGAAAACTGGTAATGTACTATATGTTGAAGGATTGAGGCACAATCTTCTCAGTGTTGGATAGTTGGTAGACAAAGGTTATGATCTCCGGTTCAAAAATGGAAGATGCAGGATCTTTGAAAGTTCTGGAACTGAGATTGCATCCGGTACTCAAACAAAAGGTAATATCTTCCATCTAGTTGGTTCTAATAAAAGTTGTTTGTTTGTTCAAGTTGATCAGAGTTGGTTATGGCATAGAAGGATGTGTCATGTAAATTTTGATAACATCATCAAGATAAGCAATACTCAGGCTGTAAGAGATCTTCCAAAATTGGTGAAACCTACAAATAGTTTGTGCAAAGAATGTTAGCTAAGTAAAAAGAGCAGAGTCTCTTTCAAAGGCAAGGATCAGTCCTCTACCGGATTATTGGAATTAGTTCATACTGATCTATGTGGTCCGACAAGAATCAAGAGTATGCAAGGTGATAGATATTTCATGTTACTAATTGATGATCATTCCCGGATGATGTGGGTTACCTTTTTGAAAGAGAAATTAGAAGCTTTTGAGAAGTTCAAGATCTTCAAGGCTATGGTAGAGAATCGAACCAGATTAAAATTAAAATGTCTGAGGTCTGATAGAGGTGGTGAATTCACATCGGGTGAATTCATAGACTTTTGTGAGAAGCATGGTATAAAGAGACAGTTGTCTTCTCCTAGGACTCCACAGCAGAATGGAGTAGTAGAAAGAAAGAACCAGACCATCTAGGAAGCATCCAAGACAATGATGATGGAAGCAAATGTTCCTCAGGTGTTTTGGAGAGAAGCTGTCAGCACTGCAGTCTACACTCTCAATCGAGTTCAAATCAGAAGCAATATCGATAAGACTCCTTATGAACTTTGGTTTGACATCACTCCTACTGTGAGGTATTTCAGAGTATTTGGTAGTAAATGTTACATTAAAATAGATGAAGATTTAGGAAAGTTTGATGCTAGAAGTAATGAAGGAATTTTCTTGGGTTACTCCACTCAAAGCAAAGCAATACCGGTGTTACATCAAGAGACTAAGAAAGATGATAGAAAGTACAAATGTGAAAGTTGATGAAGGAATTGAGAAGCCCTCAAGGTTTTATGAATATGATGAAGATGATCAGAATGATGTTCAGGTTCAAAGTATCCAAGCCCCTTCTGAGAAACAAAGTCAAGTTGATCCGGTAAGACAGGAAGAAGAGATAAGTGTTAATGAGATTGACCAAGAATTAGAGGTGCAAGAAATTCCCAAAGTTTCAAGGTATGTAACTCTAAACCACTCTGAAGATTAGATCATAGGTGACAAAAGCAAAGGAGTGCAAACAAGGAGGAGAATTGCTCAAAATTTAGATGAGTATTGTCTGATTTCAAAGATTGAACCTAAGACAATAAATGAAGCCTGCAATGATGAAAATTGGACCAAAGCAGTGGAGGAAGAGTTGATGCAAATTGAGAAAAATCACACTTGGGATCTTGTTCCCAAACCTAGAAACAAGAATGTGATTGGAACCAAATGGGTCTTTCGGAACAAATTAAATGAAGTTGGTGAAGTAATTAGAAACAAAGCTAGATTGGTCTGCAAAGGCTACTCTCAAATAGAAGGAATTGATTTTGAAGAAACCTTTGCTCCGGTGGCAAGAATTGAAGCTGTCAGATTATTTCTTGCATTTGCTACCTTCAAAGGCTTCAAAGTGTATCAGATGGATGTCAAATCTGCTTTCCTGAATGGTGATTTGGAAGAAGAAGTATACATTGAGCACTCTAGTACTTTAACTAAACTACATGAGTTATGTAAACTTGTTATCATAGTAGGGCAAAATGTAGGTGGTCAAGCTTTAATTGCAGAGGCATAGTAGGTCGTAGTTGTGTACAATACGACATGTGTATAGTTGTTTTTGTATTATAACGATCATGTGGATTTAGTATGTATGAAGTATAATGAAGTATTATCAAGTTGATTATGTGTTTTGTAAAGTAATATTCTTTGGATGAGATATTTCACCAGTTGCGACTATCTTGTATCCGTTTTGTCGAAAATGTCATATGGAGAGACTTGGAATTTGTAATAAAGTGTTGTAATGTTATAACTGATGGACAACAATTGGTGTTATGATTCTGTTTGTAATGCAAGAGGGTTTATGCCTTGCAGTGAACTTGTATGTGTATTGTTATAATGCCTTGTATGATGGTTAAGGTTTACTAGGTGTTAGGAAGGAGAGTGGCTTTCAATGTGGGGCCGGCACCCAAAGTGGCCGCCAAGGTAACCCATTGAAAGTGGATTAATCAAGTGATAACCTAAAATGAACTAGGGGGTTAAGGGTAGATTTCACATTAAACAAGATAAATGGATTCCTCTCCCATGGCCTGTAGTGCTCGTTTAGACTAAGGATGGGTAAAGAAGGCCTGGTCGGCAAGATTGACTTCCTTGTCCTCACGAAAGGAAGGTCAATTCCGCATGTGTCACCCTATAGGGCCGGAGTCTAGTGAGAGACTACCAGGGTAACCATAGATGGGGGTCGGAGTCTAGTGAGAGACTGCCAGGGTAACCCATGCTAGGACCGTGCGATGACACTCTCCCTACTACAACCTAGCAGTCCTTGTATGGTCTCTCCACATATGTTAAGTATTGCCTCTGGAAGTTGTGTTGTGTTGTTTATGTTATTGCCATGTGTTGTATTGGAGTTTGGTCATCCTTCGTTCTTGTTAGTCTTTTGTCTACCTGACTATTGTTGTTTGGGACCTCATGTTAACTCCTAGCTCGTGGGGTGGACCTTAGGGTTCCACATGGTCGGGTGGAAGAGCTTTCTTATCCATTGGTTATTCTTGTCAAAGTTCATGTGTAGAAAAGATTTATCTTAGTTTACAGACAATTGTACTTGTACCAGTTGATGATAATGATGTGAGTATAATCTTGTACCAGACTTGTGTATCAGATCATTCATAATGTATGTAATTCTGATGTAGTATTAAAATGGCAATGTAATGATGTAATGATGTACTTATGTGTAAGGAAAGCATTTTAGTTATGCATTTGATCATGTAGATTATATCATTTGACGACATGTAATGAATATGAATAAGTTATTTAATTGTGCATTTGATTTAGATCAGTTACTGATGTATGTTAAATTATGTTAGTTGAATTGTTAAGTAATGCAGCCTTGAAACCTTGGAGAACATGTCATAAGTTTAATGGTGTAATTAGTTATGTTAACATTACTTGTTATCTTAATCACTTAAAAAAAAAAATTGTTTCATATAGCATAAATGTGAATTTCTCTAAGGTTTTCAAGGTGGGGCATTACATCTGGTATCAAAGCTTGGTTTCTAACACTAGGTACTCTAGGTTTTATACTAGCCCATTAAGCTATACTAGTTGTTTAAACTCTGAAGAATAAATTCATTCATAGTCCTCGCCTAGCAACCTGAAGTTGTTCTTGAGTGTGTTGTCCAGGAAGATGCCTAGGGTACAAGGCCGAGGACGTGGACGAGGTAGGGGTCGTGGGAGAGGTGTTGATAATAGCCCTCCTCCTAGTTCCCCTCATGAGAGTACACAAGAAGGTGGAAGCGAGAATCAAGAGAATCAGGGTCAGTCAAAGGGTGCTTAGCTACGTCAGCTGCTTGAGGAGGTTCTTGCTCGTCTAGGTCCTAGGCAGGAGGTCGATCAGCCAGAGGTGAGAGAAAGAGAACGATCTCCTAAAAGGAGAGAAATCATAGTTGAACAAGAAGCTATTCTTGCAGGCCACATGAGAGACCTTATGAGAGCCCGTCCTCGTACCTTGGATGGTTCTGGTAGCGGTATGGAAGCAGAGACATGGCTAATCAATTTGGAGTGGTGTTTTGCTATGCATCCTTATGGTAGCAACACTAAGGCAAGATGTGCCATCATGCATCTCAGAGGTTTCACCTCTATATGGTGGCAACTAGAGGAACAGAAGTTGCATCTAGATATTGCCATAGTATCTTGGGAACTATTTTTGGAAAGGTTCAGAGCTCGATTCCTGTCAGACCACTGGAGGCAACGTCGAGCAAATGAGCTCCATGGATTGAGATAGATGGCCATGATAGTGGAACAGTATGAGCGCAGGTTTTATGAACTCAAGCAGTATGCAAGCATTGGAAACGATGAGGCCATGTTAGTTCAACATTTTATTAGAGGTCTGAATGCATGCATCAGTGGAGGAGTTCGTGTTTTTGAGCTGAAGACCATGGAGGTAGTAGTTGAGAAGGCTCGACTGGTGGAGGAGAACTTGACCAGGGCCCTAGGGGGTCATACTGGTGTATAGATTGGTAGTACATCTCGAGCAGGTTCTAGTTTCTGAGGTAGTCAGTCCCATACAATAGGTAACTCAAGGAGTCATTATGTACCTTCTAAGAGTGGACAACAGCATCAGTTTTCTCAGATAAAACCAAAGCATTCTCAGTCACTGCAGAGTAATAGGTTCCAGTCTAAAGATTGGAATTGGGTAAGAAATAAACGTCATCGTCCTAATCAGCCAACTCAGAGCACACAGTCTGCAGCAAGTAGAGGAAGTTTTCAGCAATCGAATGCTCCTGTAGGCAGTGGAGGTTTTGGTAGGGGAATAGGATGTTTCTCTTGCGGCCAGCAAGGCCACATTGCCAGATAGTGGCCACGTAAGAATACTTTAGGATTTGGACAGAGGCCCGCAGCTTCAGAGCCAACTGTCGGAGATGCAGGCAGGTCACATAGGGTGTTTGAGGTGGTAGATAATCGCTAAGCAGAGCACCAAGGCACCATTGTGGAGACTACAGGTGTCTTGCGAGGTATTACTATTTCTATTCTTTTTGACTCTAGTGCTTCAGATTCTTTCATTTCCCCTTCTATAGTGGAGCATTGCAAATTAGTGGTAGCAAAGCAAGATGTTAAGTGGCAGGTGGAATTGGCCTCTGGATCTAGGGTATCAGTAGACTCTCTTGTGTATGGTTGTGAGTTGAGGATAGGTCCTTTATCTACCATGGCGGATCTTTGAATTATACCACTAGGATCCTATGACATAGTGTTGGGAATGGATTGGTTGGATGCTCATCGAGCAGTGATAGACTATCGCCACAAGTTAGTGAGGTGTGTTGATGAATCAGGCAATGAAGTAGAAGTGGTTGGGATTCAGAGACCCATCTCTTTGTGTATGATTTCTGCTATGCAATTGAAGAGATGTTTACGTCAAGGATGCAAGTTGTTTGTTGTAACAGTTAATGACTTAGATTTTGGGGAGAATAGGGAGACATCCCTTGACGATCATCCTATTCTCAAGGAGTATGAAGATGTCTTTCCTAGTGAGATCCCGAGTATGCCACCGAAGCGTGATATTGATTTTAAGATAGACCTTGTTCCTGAAGCAGAACCTATTTCACGAGCTCCATATTGGATGACTACCCAGGGGCTTAAGGAGCTTCGTTTGTAGCTAGAGGAGTTATTAGTGAAGGGATTCATTCATCCTAGTGTCTCTCCATGGGGAGCACCAGTTATTTTTGTGAAGAAAAAGGATGGATATCTGCGGTTGTGCATCGACTATCGATAGCTTAATAAGGTGACTGTGAAGAATAGATACCCATTGCCACGAATTGATGACCTCTTTAATCAAATCAAGGGAGCTAAGGTGTTTCCAAAGATAGACCTAAAGTCAGGATATCATCAATTGCACATCTTTGAGGCTGACATCCACAAGACAGCATTTCACACTCGTTACGGGTATTATGAGTTCACTGTTGTACCTTTTGGGTTGACAAATACACCATCTGTGTTTATGAGTCTGATGAATGGTGTATTTTGTACCTATCTTGATAGATTTGTTCTTGTATTCTTAGATGATATATTGATTTATTCAAGGTCTATGGAGGAGTATGAAGAACATTTGCGACAAGTTCTACAGTGTTTAAGAGAAAATCAGTTATATGCAAATCTAGTTAAATGCGATTTCTTTCAAATAGAAGTGAAATATTTGGGACATGTTATTTCCGACAAGGGTATTGCAGTGGATCCTCCAAAGATTCAAGCTATCATGGATTGGCCTGCTCCTACCAATGTTTCAGAGGTTCGTAGTTTCATGGGTTTAGCAGGCTATTATCGACGATTTGTGCAAGGATTTTCAAAGATAGCTCACCCTATAATTTCTCTTTAGAGAAAAGGAAAGAAGTTCATTCGGTCTGAACAGTGTCAAGCAGTCTTTCAGACTCTTAAGGAGTGGTTGACTAGTGCACCTATTCTAGCAGTGCCTGATCCTACTGGAGATTTTGTGGTATGTACTGATGCGTCTTTGGAAGGGTTAGCAGCAGTTTTAATGCAGGATGGTCATGTGATAGCCTATGAGTCCCGTAAACTCAAAGATCACAAGTTGAACTATCCTACACATGACCTAGAGTTAGCTACTGTTGTGCATGCATTAGTAAGATGGAGACACTTTTTACTGGGGCATCGATTTGAGCTACATAGTGATCACCGAAGTTTACAGTACATTTTTACACAGCCAAACCTAAATGCTAGATAGAGGCGGTGGATGGAGTTTCTATGTGAGTATGATTTTGAGGTAAAATATATCCAAGGTAAGGAGAATGTGGTGGCAGATGCTCTTAGTCGGCGAAGACATGAACTTTCATCAATCACTCTTGGAGTGGATTTGAGAGGATAGATTCTTGCAGCACTCCCTACAGATAGATGGTATCAAGAAGTGAAAGCAGAAGTTGAGTCTGGTAGAACCTTGGAGGGTAGATATGCCAGATATTCTATCAAGTCAGATGGTCTCTTGTGACATTTAGGTCGCATTTATGTGCCTTCTACAGAGGGTCTCCGCACCCTAATCATGATTGAGGCACATCGGGCAACTTATTTTGCTTATCTAGGTGTCAAGAAGATGTATGCAGACCTTCGCCAAATATATTTTTGGGCTGGAATGAAGAGGGATATTGCTGATTTTGTTTCGAGATGCTTAGAATGTCAAAGGGTTAAGGTGGAACATTAGCATCCTGTAGGTCTTCTCTAGCCACATCTTATTCTAGAATGGAAATGGGACATCATTTCAAAAGATTTTATAGTTGTTTTACCCATGTCCTCTCGTCATCATGACGCAATAATGGTCACTGTAGACAGGCTTACGAAAGTAGCACACTTTTCTCCTGTCTGATCTTCATATAATGCTTCATCTGTGGCCAGAATCTTCATGGAGGACATAGTCAGATTGCATGGGATTCATCTCAAGATAATCTCTGATCGTGATCCAGTTTTCACTTCAGCTCTTTGGACATCCCTTCAACATGCATTGGGGACTCAGTTGAACTTTAGTTCAACTTATCATCCAGAGACTGATGGGCAAATTGAGAGGGTCAATCAGGTCCTTGAGGATATGCTCAGAATGTATGTTATGGATCAACAAAACTGTTGGGAAGATTATTTGTATTTGGTGGAGTTTGCGTACAATAATGGGTACCATAGTTCTATTGGCATGTCTCCTTTTCAGGCTCTATATGGTTGTCCTTGTCGTACCCCATTGAGTTGGGATCATCTTGAGGATAGAGTTCTCCTAGGACCACAAATGCTCCAAGAGATGGAGCAACAGGTTGATCGCATTAGAGAGCATCTAATGGCAGCACAGGATAGATAGAAGAAATATGCAGATGCTCATAGACTTGACCATCAATTTTTAGTTGGTGATCGGGTGTTCTTGCGGGTGCATCCGCAAAAGAGTCCGATCTGTTATGGAAAATGCTCTAAGCTCGCACCATGCTTTGTAGGGCCATTCAAGGTTTTGGAGAGAATTGGTCCTGTTGCATACCATGTTGCTTTGCCACCTAGCTTGTCGCGCATCCATGATGTGTTTCATGTTTATGTTCTTAGACCCTATCATCCAGATATTTCTCATGTCCTTGATTGGAATGCCTTACAGGTAGAGGACGGGTAGGTAGCTTTGGAGCCCGTAGGCATTTTGGAGCAAAGGGGACTCGCTCTCAGGGGCAGAGTCATAGAGCAGGTAAGGGTCCAATGGGATCCTAGGGATGAGACTTCAGCTACCTGGGAAGATACATCCCGCATGCAAGAGCTATATCCATATTTGTTTGCAGGCTTCCAGGAGTAAGCCTGATCCTAGGGGGGAGGGTGTAGTGCCCCTCAACTTGTCATCTATCAGATTGATGTTTGCTTAGTAGTATTAGACTTTATGACAGTATTTTAGATCGTAGATGATGGATTCCTTGTTATTTTGTTAATTCATTATGGACCTAATCATTATGATAACAGTTGTCGATGTTGGATTCTATTATTTTATGCTTTAGAATTTGATAAATGAACTAGATGTTATATATGCTTTGATGTTATTCACTATATTTGATTGTAAGATAGTTGATCATTTTATGTTGTTGACTGGTAATCAGAAATCTTGTTCAATATAGTTAAATGTTTATTCATAAACGTGAATGGAACAGTGTCGTATTACTCGAACTTGAGTACCCTACCCCACTGCGATTTCCATTCACTATAGGACTGCATGTGGATATATATCTTGTTATGTTTAACCATGTGTTGCTGCAGGATGTAGGTACTAGGCATTGACTCCACCTGATTTACCAGGTCTGAGCGTGCCTTCGCCAATGGATTAGTTGTTTGGAGTTGACGTGGGTTCCCTTGTCAGTGTTGTCTGGTTGTCAGTTTACCCTTGTGGTCATTGTCTGTCGTTTGATCATGACTTGCAGACAGGTAATGTTATACCTTGTAGTTTAACCAAGTCTGAAGGTGTCTAAGTGTGTAAGGTAGTGTTGTGCATGAAATAGAATCATTATACAGAAATTATAATGTTGATAGTTGAGCATAATTGTAATTGTCAATAACTGAGTATAATTGTTGTAAATAAATTATAGTTTTATGTGAAGTAAAATTGTTAAATAAAAATTATAAGAAATTTTATATTGTTGAATGTAGAAATTAGTTGTAATGAATATTTAAATAAATAAATAAATTGTATGTCATGTTGTAATTTGTGATTTTCAATTTAATTAATAAAATAAATTATAATTAAGTTGTAAAATTTATAGGTATTGTGTAATGTTACAATTTATTAATAAAAAATAGTTGGAATCACATATTTATATTAATAAAAATCATAATTTTAATTAAAAAAACAACTTAGTGGGACATTAAAATAATAAAAAAATACATTTTGAGGAGGGAGGAGACATAGGATCATGTTTTGCATCCTTACAAGGTGGAAGGGTTTGTTTAATTAAAAGGGAATTGCAAAGAGAAGGAGGGGCATTTGGGCAGGAAGAAGAAGGATTGAGGAGGAAGATTGCAGGATCGAGTTTTTGCAACTGAAGAATTGATTTTTGCATTGAATCTAAGCTTCGGATACAGGTTCTAATGTCTTCCATATTCTATTTGTGTTTTATTTAGATGGAATGATGGAAATCTGTCTTTCTTTACTCCTCCAATTCGCATTTGCTTGATAGTTTCTAGAGCCTCTTTGATAATCCATTCTATACCCATCCTGCAACCATTGCATTTCAAGCAATTTTCTATCTGAGATATAATTATTTACCTACCCATCTCTGCATAAATGATTGAGAAGAAAATATGAGTTTTATTTTATTGTTTTAGGGATCCAAATTAGAAAAAAAAAGAAAACGGCCTCTGAATTTATACTTTGATCTGTATCAGATGAGTTGTAAAATTATTTGTGCATTTCTTTGATCCCTAGTTTCTGTATTATGACATACCCTTGAGGCATCTGTATACAGATTACAGGATTACCTTGCCTATTTATGCATCATCAACTATATTACCTAACCAATTTCTTCCATTTTTATGCTATGATGGATGATTATACTCATACCAAGGCTCCCATTTTTGGTGTGGTCTAGTTGTATACCTACCAGAGTCATCTGCCTGATCAGTTCTAAACCACTTTCAACAAGTTCATTTTGTGCATATCTTGTAATCATTAAATTACTTGAGGGCCATCCCAAATCATTAAGGAAACCAGTCATCTTTCGTGTATTGGTTACAATATCATTTAGTTTCAGCCGTCGCTGTCCATAACAGACTTTAATTGGCCAGATTTAAGATGTCACCGAACCCTAGTTTTGTTGAAAGAGAATAGATATGGACAATGGATCGGGTGTATGTATAAACCGCTATTGATTAATAACCATTAAAACCCAAAGAAATACATCGACCATTCCATGATATGATAACATAGTCAAGTATAGCAGATTCGCTGGGTTTAGAGACTAGATTTATATACATTCATTGGTATATTGCCTGTATACCATTCTCTTATGTGATGATGTCATATTATTTCTGATGGTCAACATTTTATGACCAATGACCAAATGCTGCACTCTCTCCCTAGAATCTATTCGTTTATAAACTACATTTAATCTCCTTACAGAGACGTCTAGATGTACATTTGAAAGGGTTCACTCTTGCAGGTCGCGTGGGCAGAAAGGTGCAATGCTATAAAGATACAAATGTGATCCTAATATGTACAACTCTAATGTCTTTTTACCTGCTCAACCTCATATTCAAACTAGCCAGATACTGGTATTAAGTAACCGGAATTGGCGTCAATTGCAATTATTTGAATTTCCTTTTAGTTTTGGCTGCATATCCTACAAAGCGTTCCATTCCCATTAGAGTGTTGTTTTCAGCTAGTCGCTATTTGTGTATACCAACATCACATTAGATTCACTATACGATACATCTCAAGTAGTTTTCTATAGGATTTAGATGACAACCACAGTGAGCATTATGGTGCTGCTGTATATACGCCTAAGCCTAAAACATATGTGATCTATAGTCATCAGGAAAAAACACATCGATACAATCAACACTAGTTTAACAGGTATCTCAATGATAAAGTTTAGGGTGTCTTATGAGGGCCAGCGCGACCAAGAAGGTCAACCATGCACACATAACGATTAGCTGTAGGTATACAAATGTGATTGAAATATGCATAGCTCTCATTTATTGAACCTAAAAGGGTCATGCATTCAGGCTCGAGGGATCTGGCAAGGCTGTAGGATCTATTTTCTTTAAAACTTACCATCTTCTTTTAATTGACATCTAAATGGAATTTTCATTACCACTGATTAGCTGTCACTTAAACAGAATCAATGCTATATAGCATTTATACACTTGCTTATATATAGAAATGGATTTCACTAAAACCAGAGAGAGAAATGAATATTATAAAGATGTGACATCATACGACATCCACCACCACTGAGATCGTAAGAAACCTGCGTTGCACAATCTACTATGAAAGTTGTCAAGTTGCTTTCAACTGTAGTTTTCTCTCTAATATTTGTTTTTAAATACCCTTACATATCAAGCCTTTATATATATAATTGTAGTAGAAATGTTTAAAATTGATGTATTGTAAGCTGTTTAAACAATTTTATCTGGCAACTTATTAAACCGCCTCCTTATAATTTGCTTGTTTGACGAACAATGTCTTGCATAACTTAAAAACATTAATTATGTTTTGGCGAACAAACAAGCCACGAGAATTCTGGAGAATAAGTTATTTATTGATTTGTTTAAACCGACTCTTTCATATCACATGATAGTTTCAAACAAATCTAATAGGTAAAATAACGATAGTTATATTTACTAACCCTCGGATGAAAGATATTAGCTATCCAATGATCCATTTATTGTTATTGTTTTGTCATTAATATTATTATTATATCATCATTATTATTATTATCATTATTTATATTATTATTATTAATTTAAACAAAAATATATATATATATAGTTAAATGTTCAAACTTACTAATAAGGCATTAGAATTGCAATTCTATTGTTGGGATGCTTAAATTATGTGATAGGATAATTAGTTGTATCTTGTATGAGATTATCGTTTAAGGTAAATATGAATTAAATATTATAATTAAGTTGAACAAATAGTTGAAATCTATTTAGTTAAACCTTGTGAATTCATCTATAGTTTGAAAGGAATAAAAAGAAGAAAATTTAGATGATCTAGATTTTATGGTATTAATACAATTGTTGCATTTAATTAAAAATCAATCGATATGGTTAAAGAGCTAGAGTAATTCGATATTGATTAAGAATGTACATATAGGGATGAAATTAGGTGTTTATACATTGTAATGAGAAGGAGTTGTAGTTGTGACTCTAGTACTTTAACTGAACTACATGAGTTATGTAAACTTGTTATCGTAGTAGGGCAAAATGTAGGTGGTCAAGCTTTAATTCCAGAGGCGTAGTAGGTCGTAGTTGTGTACAATACGACATGTGTATAGTTGTTTTTGTATTATAACAAACATGTGGATTTAGTATGTATGAAGTATAATGAAGTATTGTCAAGTTGATTATGTGTTTTGTAAAGTAATATTCTTTGGATGAGATATTTCACCAGTTGCGACTATCTTGTATCCGTTTTGTCAAAAATGTCATATGGAGAGACTTGGAATCTGTAATAGAGTAAAGTGTTGTAATGTTATAAGCGATGGATAACAATTGGTGTTATGATTCTGTTTGTAATGCAAGAGGGTTTATGCCTTGCAGTGAACTTGTATGTGTATTGTTATAATGCCTTGTATGATGGTTAAGGTTTACTAGGTGTTAGGAAGGAGAGTGGCTTTCAATGTGGGGCCGGCACCCAAAGTGGCCACCAGGGTAACCCATTGAAAGTGGATTAATCAAGTGATAACCTAAAATGAACTAGGGAGTTAAGGGTAGATTTCACATTAAACAAGATAAATGGATTCCTCTCCCATGGCCTGTAGTGCTCGTTTAGACTAAGGATGGGTAGAGAAGGCCTGGTCGGCAAGATTGACTTCCTTGTCCTCATGAAAGGAAGGTCAATTCCGCATGTGTCACCCTATGGGGCCGGAGTCTAGTGAGAGACTACTAGGGTAACCATAGATGGGGGCTGGAGTCTACTGAGAGACTGCCAAGGTAACCCATGCTAGGACCGTGCGATGACACTCTCCCTACTACAACCTAGCATTCCTTGTATGGTCTCTCCACATATGTTAAGTATTGCCTCCGGAAGTTGTGTTGTGTTGTTTATGTTATTGCCATGTGTTGTATTGGAGTTTGGTCTTCCTTCGTTCTTGTTAGTCTTTTGTCTACTTGACTGTTGTTTTTTGGGACCTCATGTTAACTCCTAGCTCGGGGGGTGGACCTTAGGGTTCCACATGGTCGGGTGGAAGAGCTTTCTTATCCATTGGTTATTCTTGTCGAAGTTCATGTGCCGAAAAGATTTATCTTAGTTTATAGACAATTGTACTTGTACCAGTTGATGACGATGATGTGAGTATAATCTTGTACCAGACTTGTGTATCAGATCATTCATAATGTATGTAATTCTGATGTAGTCTGAAAATGGCAATGTAATGATGTACTTATGTGTAAGGAAAGCATTTCAATTATGTATTTGATCATGTAGATCATATTATTTGATGACATGTAATGAATATGAATAAGTTATTTAATTGTGCATTTGATTTAGATCAGTTACTAATGTATGTTAAATCATGTTAGTTGAATTGTTAAGTAATGCAGCCTTGAAACCTTGGAGAACATGTAAGTTTAATGGTGTAATTAGTTATGTTAACATTACTTGTTATCTTAATCACTTAAAAAAAAAAATTGTTTCATATAGCATAAATGTGAATTTCTCTAAGATGTTCAAGGCGGGGCGTTACAAGATCACTACCAAAATCATAGAGTATATGTCAAATGAGGAAACAACTATGGTTAGGTCAGATCGCCGCATACCCC
Organism: Cunninghamia lanceolata; assembly: GCA_027924645.1. Lineage (NCBI taxonomy): Eukaryota > Viridiplantae > Streptophyta > Pinopsida > Cupressales > Cupressaceae > Cunninghamia > Cunninghamia lanceolata. The sequence goes on from BSBN01000665.1 coordinate 4,388,138, forward strand.
CAACTATTGAGATCATAGAGGTTAGGTCTGATAGTGAGTTAGAGGGTTATATACCTCAAGATTATGTATCTGAAAATGAGTATGAAGGATATACTCCTCTTGAGAATGACTTTTGAAGTCATTTCTTGTATAACTAAGAATACTCTTTACTTTTGAAATTAAAAAAAAGAGTTGTTTTTGTGCCAAACTATTATTTAAATTGAGTTTATTATTTTTAAATATAATGGGATGCATTATAATCTTGAACTAATCGACAACTCAATATTCTCAGGTGTGAGAAATTGATAAACATGATTCGAACAAGAACTAACCAAGGAGAAAGTGAAGAGGGAAACCACTCACCAAATAATAAGTTGGACCAAATTATAACCATCCTTGAGGAAATAAAGAGAAGATTGGATGATTTGGAAAAAAAAGGTGAATGATAAAGGGAATACTGAGGGAGGAGGTGAAAACTCTCATGGTGAAAGTAGATAAAATCATGAAGATCAAAGTAAGACTACGGAACCTCATAAAGAGGCAAGGGATAGATTGACCTCGATGCTCTCAAAGCATATGAAGAAAGTTACTCCACCAAAATTTGATGGGACAAAGACTGGAGATGCTGGAGAAGCTTGGTTAATAGAGATGGAAAAATATTTTGAGATAAGAAATTACTCGGAAGTGACCAAGGCAGTATGGGGAGTATTCCAACTGGCAGGAGAAGCATCCACTTGGTGGATGACTAAAAAGATGGAATTGAATTTAAGCTTTCTAAAGGGAACTTGGGATGAGTTCGTGGAACTCTTTCATAAGAGATGGTTACCACAACTCTATTTTGATGAAAAACTGACTTATTTTCATAATCTTCAACAAGGAGATATGACAGTGGTGGAATATGGAGAAAAATTCACTCGACTCCTGAAATATGTTCCATAATACCAAAAGGATGAGAGATTTAGGATCAGAAAATTCATCATGGGCTTAAATGCTCAAATTGGTGGTGAGGTGAATATGCGTGGTCAAACAATAATGGATCAAGTGTATAAGAAGGCAATCAAGCAAGAGCAAAAGATGAAATCCATCTCGTCTTATCATGATAGAAGCCGCAGGAGATTTAATGCAACTCCTAACAATCAACCCTACAAGAAAAGATATGAAAAGAGATATGATAACAAGAGAAAAATAAAGGACCTTAGAAAAACAAGGGTGGATCTGGTAATGAGAAAAATAATGGTAACTACAAAAGAAATGAGGATAACAATGGGAAGACTGCAGATAAGAAAGGACCCATTGGAGGATGTTTTACTTGCGGGGGCAACCATTATGCAAATCGTTGCCCTAACAAGAATCAAAATGGTCAACAAAGAGGTACTGCACTACCTACTCAGCAAGAAGCATTCCAGTAAAGGATTCATGCAGCTCTCAACAATCGTTAAGCAGACTATCAAATAACATTCATTGAGATGATAGGTACTTTGTTTGGAGTCCCTATATCTATTTTCATTGATACAGGAGCCACTGAAAACTTTGTTTCTCCTAGAATTTTGAATAAATCTCTTAGAAAAGCTGGGTACATGTCTAAACCATGGTCAGTAGAATATGCTAACCAATCTAAGGCTCAGGTAGAGCAATATTTGTTTGAAGCCAAGATTGATCTTCCTAGTTTCTCAATTGAAGTAAATCTGTATGTAGCTCCCCTAGGTTCCTATGATGTAATCCTAGGAATAAGTTGGTTATGGAAGCATAGAGCTAAGGTAGACTATTTTTCAAAAATAGTTGAATGTTTAGATGATTTGGGTAATTAAACCCAATTCCAAGGGATTCAAAGAGAAGTTAAAATCAGACCTATTTCTACCAAGCAATTCAAAAGGGATAGAAGGAAAGGTTGTCAATTGTTTACAGTTAAAATGGAATAAGTGGAGGAAGGGGTAGAAAACCCTAGTTCATCTTTTGGAGAAAAGTATCCATTTCTTCAGGAATTTCATGATGTGTTTCCAGAAAAACTACCAGTATTGCCTCCTAAGAGGGTTTTTGATTTTCCTATTGACATTAAACCAGGATTTGAACCTATATCAAAAGCACCGTATCGTATGACAACTACGAAGTTAATGGAATTGAAAGCACAATTACAATAATTGTTGGCAAAAGGTTTGATCAGACCCAGTGTTTTACCTTGGGGTGTTGCAGTTATTTTAGTTAAGAAGAAGGATGGAACCCTTTGATTGTGTGTAGATTATTGTATGCTTACTAAAGCAATGGTAAAGAACAACTATCCTTTTCCACGTATTGATGATCTTTTTGATCAGATGCGTGAAGCTGGTGTGTTTTCAAAGATTGATTTGCAATCAGGATATCATCAGTTAAGACTGAAGGATGAAGATATTCATAATTGATTTGCAATCAGGATATCATCAGTTAAGACTGAAGGATGAAGATATTCATAAGACAGCTTTTAGAACTAGATATGGACACTATGTGTTCATAGTGTTGCCATTTGGTTTGATAAATGCACTTGCTGCATTCATGAATTTCATGAATAGTATATTTATAGATCATTTGGACAAGTTTGTTTTAGTTTTCCTGGATGATATACTCATTTATTCTATGAATGAAGAAGAACATCAACGACACCTATAATTAGTTCTATAAATGTTAAGAGAATATAAGTTACATGGGAAACTGTCAAAGTGTACATTCTTCCAGAAAGAGATTCAATACCTAGGGCATATTATACCAACTAATGGAATATCTGTTGATCCTACAAAAATCACAACTATTTTGGATTGGCTTGTACTAACAAATGTGCATGAGGTGCGTAGTTTCATGGGCCTGGCAGGCTACTATAGAAAGTTTGTTTTAAATTTTTCCAGTATTGCTAGTCCAATCACTTCCCTATAGAAGAAAGGAAAGAGATTTGAATGGACAGACAAATATCAGTATGGATTTGATCTCTTAAAGTAAAAGTTAACTACAGCTCCAATCTTGAAAGTTCCAAACCCTGAAGGACAATTTCAAGTAATTATAGATGCCTCAGGAGAAGGATTAGGAGGAATGCTTATGCAAGATGGAAGAGTTATAGCATATGAGTCAAGGAAATTGAAATCCTATGAGAAAAATTATGTACCGCATGATCTGGAATTGGCAGCAATAACTCATGCCTTGCAGATGTGGAGACACTATTTGTTGGCGAAGACTTTTGTACTTAAACAAGACCATCAAAGTCTTAAGTATGTTTTCTCTCAACCACATTTGAATGCTCGACAAAGGAGATGGTGAGAATTGATATCTGACTATGACTTTGAGATAAACTACATCAAAAGAAAAGAGAATAGAGTAGCTGCTGCTTTGATCCGTAGAAGACATATAACTTCTATTGTTTCTATTCATGGAAATTTCAAGGATTTGGTGTTCCAAAATTTGTCTAGTGATGAGTTTTATGAGCAGGTTAAGCAGGCTCTAAAAGATAATCCTAGAGATCTAAGGTATGATGGTTTTTTGTTTGAGTCAGATGGACTATTGAGGTATAAAGATAGAATTTATGTTCTTGATTCAGCTCGATTAAGGGATCTAGTATGGAAAGAAGTTCATACTGCACCATATTCTGGACATCCAGGAGTAACCAAACTTCTAGCGAATGTTAAACCTCTTTAGTTCTAGAAAGGAATGAAGAATGAAGCTGCAAGATTTGTAGCAAGTTGTTTAAAATGTCAAAGGGTAAAAGTAGAGCATCAACACCCCACAAGATTGTTGTACCCCCATGATGTGCAAGAGTGGAAATGGCAAGTTATTAGCATGGATTTTATTCAAGGTCTTCCTATGTCAAGGAATAAGCATGATGCCATTTTAGTAGTGGTTGATAAACTCACAAAGGTAGCACATTTCATACTAGGGAATTTGATTGATGGAGCACCTGTGTTAGCTCACAAATTTGTGCCAGAGGTGTTTAGATTGCATGGTATCCTTGAAAATATTATCTCAGATAGAGATGCGCATGTAACGTCAAGGTTTTGGCAAACATTGTTTTCTGCTCTAGGGAGTAAACTCAATGTGAGTACAGCTTACCATCCTGAAACTGATAGACAAACTGAGAGAGTGAACCATATCTCAGAAGACTTGTTGTGAATGTATTGCATGGATTAGCAATACAAGTGGGAAGAATACTTACCACTTGTGAAATTTGCTTACAATAATTTCTATCATTCTGCTATTAGGATGGTGCCATTCGAAGCATTGTACGGAAGAAGATGTTGAACTCCTATAAGCTGGGATAAGCTAGAGGATAGGATTAGCATTGAACCATAAATACTAGCTGAAATGGAAGAGAAAGTTCAGCTAATCAAAAAAAGATTGGTAGAAGCCAATGATAGGCAAAAGAGCTATGCAGATGCAAAGCGTGTTCCAACGCAATTCTCAATTGAAGAAAAAGTTCTTTTGAGGGTCAAACCTTAGAAAAGTTCTATTAAGTTTGGGAAGTCTTCTAAGCTAGCCCCTCGAGATGTGGGACCCTTTGAAGTGCTTAAGTAGTCAATCCGGTTGCCTACAGAATTGCTCTACCACCAGCCTTATCTAGAATGCAAAATGTTTTTTAGGTGTCTTATTTGAAGAAATATATTGTAGGTAATAATCATATTTTGACTTGGAATTCTTTGTAAATACAAGACCCGGGGGTGGTCACGATCGAGCCACTCAAGGTGTTAGAAACGTACAAGCTCCACTTGTGTAATAGAGAGGTTGTGCAATGCAAGGTCCAATGGGATGAATATGTTGAGGAAAATGCTACATAGGAGGATTACCATGAAATTTATCAAAAGTTTCCTCATTTATTTAATAATGTTACCAGCTGAAAACAATGAACTTGCTTTTTAGTTACTAGTTGAAAACAATAAAAATAATGTTTAAATTAATGACAAGGAAAGAAATGGATTATATTGAATGTCATTTATGAAATTATGGAAATGATTATGATATTATCGATTTAATATTTGTATTATGAGATTTGATCTATTATTTGAATAATGATGCACTGATCATAATTTCTTTGGTAATGAGTTTGATATAGGATTACAGGTTTTCAGATGACTCTCGGAGAAAAGAGAGAGAGAGAGTATCTTTCTAGGTGAGAGATATAGACCTCAGGTTATGAGTTGTTTATTTTCCAAATCGAGTATAAAGTGTTTAATGGAAATGTGAACCAATGTGTCATAAGAGGCGAGTCTTGTCTTGTCAGTTTGCTTTTGAACCTAATTGACAAGTAGTCGATATTATTTACAAATCTTTGTAAGTCCTAGTAAGTCATCTTAGTCATTAATAACGATAACGACGTTGTTTAAGTGTGATTTGTGACTATTTACATTTAACGTAAATATTACGACGTTATTATCATAAAAAGGTTGTCTTATTACTATTAAGTCCCTTGAGGTGTTATAAATGATTCTTAACGTTAAGACGTTTTTGTCGAGTTAAGAAGACGTGAATATTGTCGACAGATTGTGAAGGGGAGACAAGCTCAACCCAATCACAATATCTGTAATCCTTTGTTTTTATATTATCATTATATTGATAAAACCATAATTATCTAATATAGAGGTGATGTTATGTGAATCATATTTGATGTAATCAAATATGTAAATGCATATGCATCGAGTGAGGATAATACCTCATAATGAGTCAATGATGTTATGCTTGAGTAGTCTAAGGCTTACATTTAGGAAGAGTCTTCAAAAATGTTAGTGGAGGATCAAACCACTTATTAGAGATCCTTTAATGATCAACATAGTTTAAGTGATGTGTCAGCCTCATTCAAAAAAAGGAGGACTGTGCAATAACAACCACAACTAACGAGTCAGGAAATGACTATCTCCCATCGACAAGTGGGAACCCTACTTAAAATGTGATGTCAATTAAGACTAAATCCTCATAGACTGTTATCCATTCATTAAAAGTTAGCAACTATATCTAATTGGAGGTGCGAAGTACTTGGTGACTAAAAAGGAGTCATACCTGAGTCATTAACAGCGACAACTCAAATTGACATGTGGTTGTTATGTTAAAAGTGTTAAAACTTAAGAGCAAGGCATCGAATAGAGACAGAAAGAAGCGTCATGGCAAAAAGAGACAGGGAATAGGCAATCAGAAGAGTCCATTATTGTGTCTTGGTGCACATATTATCAACTCAATCCCGTCAATTACCAGGTATTCCTTAGTTTCGTATGTATAATAACAGTGAGGAAATTGGCTAATTCTTTTTACACTATCTATTATTGTGTCTTGGGCTATTATGTGAGTATGCCAGGGAGGTATAACCTCCTGTATGTTTTGAGTATTTAGTCATAAACTATTAAGTGTCGATTAGGGAAATAGAGATAACATTTTTAAGTAAAATATTCTAATCTAAAACCAATAAGACAACGAATGCAAGGTATACAGCTAATGCATGGTAAAACAAGTGAGTACTTTGTTATAGTATTCTGAATCGACCATTTGCTTATTGACAATTAAACTGATAATCATATCAAATCTTGGTATGGAGGATAAAACGATCATGATAGTAGGAGAATGTCATAGTTGTCATGAGCTTGAGAAACAATCTTTATATTGGATAAGTTTGTAGCAAACCAATGAAATGATTGTGAGATAACCAAACAATAGACTCTCAAATTTTATTAAAGTTGATTGAACTTTGGTAGTATACTCTTAGTTTTGAGTAGAATAGTTTATACCTTGAGTCGGGGTAATATTTAGTATTTTATGGTAGATCGAAATAAGGTTTATGGGAGAACCCTTATATATTTATTTATCTTTTGATAATATTATTCTTGGAAAGATCCAATAAAATGGAGTAGGCTAAGTCTACTAGAGAATGACCATGTAGGGATATATATTTGGGTTATGTTTTGATTATAACATATTATCAAAGTTATTCTACATTCCTTGTATTGGAAATTTTATCTATTTTAAGAACTATAGTATTCTTTACCTTGGTTGAGTTAATCAAGGGTTATTTGTGAATCTAGAACTCCTAGATAAGAGATATGGTTATATTGAAATATCATATTAACAAAAGATATTACATAAACCCTAGATTCGATTATAAAATTGATTGGTTATGTCATATAGACATTTAAGTCAAAAGATACTATTATAATGATGCAATGATTAAACTTTTTACATAGTCATAGTTGGAGTGAACAAACTACGAGAATACGATAGTATCCAAGTCAAGTAGGGGTGGGTGAACACAACAACTACATTCATTATGAATGGTATTATTATTAAAAACTTTAGTCAAAGTCATGCATTTGTTTTCTTCATGCATCGTCAGTTCACTGTATTTGGATTGCTCATCCTATCAAAAATCATACTTAGCTAGAGGGTATCTAGGGTTGTATGGTTGATAGAGTTGAGTAGAATACAACACTATGTACTTGGGAAAGGCAAATTACCACTGGTCACCTATGGTCTATATTCCTCGTGAAGGGTATAGCCACTTCCTATGTGGAAGATGTGTGGGAGACCACCAGTCTGTGGATGGAGGTAAATCACTGGAAAGATACTCTCTCTCCAAGTAGGAAACATGCCAAGACTTGTGATAAAGATGTCAGATATTCATAAGCAGTATTTCTTCCAAAATTGTATATGTAATTGATTTACTTTTGTAAACATTGAAATTGAGAAAGACAATATGGTTTATTGTATTTTGTAAAAAGAAATGTTGTAATTGTAGTTAGTTGATTATATGTTGAATAAAAGAAATTTTTTCTCTATCTCATTTTTACCTTACTAATTTACTTTATGGTAATTTTTTGGTTTTAGTATGTTTTTAAAACTTGGATGTTACATATGGTATCAGAGCTACCAGGTTCAACACTAGGGCTTATGAGACCACTATGCTTGCTTATAGTCAACATTATGCAGTTATCTAATGTTTAAAAATTTATGTGCTAGGATGGTACATTTTAAAAACAAGGAAAGGGTTAAGATCATTGCCAAAATCATAGAGTATATGTCAAATGAGAAAACAACTATGGTTAGGTGAGATCCCCACATACCCAAATCTATTGAGATCATAGAAATTAGGTCCGATAGTGAGTCAGAGGGTTATATACCTCGATATTATGTATCTAAAAATGAGTCTGTTCAGGATATACTCCTCTTGAGCATGACTTTTGAAGTCATTTCTTGTATAACTGAAGAATACTCTTTACTTTTGAAATTATAAAAAAAGAGTTGTTTTTGTGCCAAACTATTGTTGAAATTGAATTTATTATGTTTAGATTTAATAGGATACATTATAATCTTGAACTAATGGACAACTCAATATTCTCAGGTGTGAGAAATTGATAAACATGGTTCAAACAAGAACTAACCAAGGAGAAAGTGAAGAGGGAAACCACTTACCAAATAATAAGCCAGACCAAATCATAACCATTCTTGAGGAAACTAAGAAAAGATTGGGTGATTTCGAAAAGAAGGTAGATGATAAAGGGAATACTGAGGGAGGAGGTGAAAACTCTCATGGTGAAAGTAGAGAAAATCATGAAGATCAAAGTAAGAGTATGGAACCTCATAAAATGGCAAGGGATAGATTGACCTCGGAGCTCTCAAAGGGTATGAAGAAAGTTACTCCACCAAAATTTGTTGGGACAAAGACTGGAGATGCTGCAGAAGCTTGGTTAACAGAGATGGAAAAATATTTCAAGAATTGAAATTACTCGGAAGTGACCAAGGTAGTATGGGGAGCATTCCAACTGGCAGGAGAAGCATCCACTTCATGGATGAATAAAAAGATGGAATTGAATTTAAGATCTCTAAAGGTAACTTGGGATGAGTTCGTGGAACTCTTTCATAAGAGATGGTTACCACAATTCTATTTTGATGAGAAACTAACCGATTTTTAGAATCTTCGACAAGGAGATATGACAGTGGTGGAATATAGAGAAAAATTCACTCAACTCTTGAAATATGATCCATAGTATCAAAAGCATGAGAGATTTAGGGTTAGAAAATTCATCATGGGATTTAATGCTCAAATTGTTGGTGAGGTGGGTGTGCATGGTCCCACAACAATGGATCAAGTGTATGATAAGGCGATCAAGCAAGAGCAAAAGCTGAAATCCACCTCAGCTTATTGTGATATAAGCCACAAGAGGTTTAATGGAACTCCTAGCAATCAAGCCTACAAGAAAAGATCTGAAAAGAGCTATGATAACAAGAGAAAAGAAAAAGGACCTCAGAAGAATAAGAGTGGATCTGGTAATGAGAAAAAGAATGGTAACTACAAAAGAAATGAGGATAACAATGGGAAGAGTGTATAAAAGAAAGGACCCATTGGAGGATGTTTTACTTGTGGGGGTGACCATTATGCAAATCGTTGCCCTAACAAGAATCAAAATGGTCAACAAAGAGGTACTACACTACCTACTCAGCAAGAAGCATTCCAGCAAAGGATTCATGCATCTCTCGATAGTCGTCAAGTAGAGTATCAAATCACACCCATTGAGATGACAGGTACTTTGTTTGGAGTCCCTATATCTATTTTGATTGATACAGGAGCCGCTGAAAACTTTGTTTCTCCTAGAATTTTGAATAAATCTCCAACAAAAGTTGGGTACATGTCTAAACCATGGTTAGTAGAATATGCTAACCAATCTAAGGCTTTGGTAGAGCAATGTTTGTTTGAAGCCAAGATTGATCTTCCTAGTTTCTCAACTGAAGTAAATCTGTATGTAGCTCCCCTAGGTTCCTCTGATGTAATCCTAGGAATGAGTTGGATATGGAAGCATAGAGCTAAGGTAGACTATTTTTCAAAAATAGTTGAATGCTTAGACGATTTGGGTAATCAGACCCAATTCCAAGGGATTCAAAGAGAAGTTAAAATCAGACCTATTTTTGCCAAGCAATTTAAAAGGGCTAGAAGGAAAGGTTGTCAGTTGTTTGTAGTTAAAATAGAACAAGTGGAGGAAGGGGTAGAAAACCCTAGTTCATCTTTGGGAGAAAAGTATCCTTTTCTCCAGGAATTTTAGGATGTGTTTCTAGAAGAACTACCAGGATTGCCTCCCAAGAGGGTTTTTGATTTTCCTATTGACATTAAACCAGGATTTGAACCTATATTAAAAGCACCCTCCCATATCACAACTACAGAGTTAATGGAATTGAAAGCACAAATACAAGAATTGTTGGCAAAAGGTTTGGTCAGACCCAGTGTTTCACCTTGGGGTGCTCTGATTATTTTAGTTAAGAAGAAGGATGGAACCCTTCAATTGTGTATAGATTATTGTATGCTTAAAAAGCAATGGTAAAGAACAAATATCCTTTTCCATGTATTGAATATTTTTTTGATTAGATGTGTGAAGCTGTTGTGTTTTCAAAGATTGATTTGCGATTATGATATCATCAGTTAAGACTAAAGAATGAAGATATTCATAAGATAGCTTTTGGAACCAGATATGGACACTATGAGTTCACAATGTTGCCATTTGGTTTGATGACTGCACTTGCTAAATTCATGAATCTCATGAATAGTATATTCAGAGATTATTTGGACAAGTTTGTTTTAGTCTTCCTAGATGATATACTCATTTATTCTATGAATGAAGAACATCAATGGCACCTGCAATTAGTTCTGCAAAGGTTAACAGAACATAAGTTATATGGGATACTGTCAAAGTGTACATTCTTCCAGAAAGAGATTCAATACCTAGGGCATATTATATCAGCTAATGGAATATCTATTGATTGGCAAGTACCAACAAATGTGCATGAGGTGCATAGTTTCATGGGCCTGGCAGGCTATTGTAGAAAGTTTGTTCTAAATTTTTCCAGTATTGCTAGTCCAATCACTTCCCTGTAGAGGAAAGGAAAGAGATTTGAATGGACAAACAAATGTGAGGATGTATTTGATCTCTTAAAGGAAAATTTAACTACAGCTCCAATCTTGAAAGTTCTTGACCTCAAAGGACAATTTGAGGTAACTACAGATGCCTTCGGAGAAGGATGAGGAGTCCTTATGCAAGATGGAAGAGTTATAGCATATGAGTCAAGGAAATTGAAATCCTATGAGAAAAATTATGCACTGCATGATCTAGAATTTGTAGTAGTAACTCATGCCTTGCAGATGTGGAGACACTATTTGTTGGGGAATACTTTTGTATTTAAATCAAACCATCAAAGTCTTAAGTATATTGTCTCTCAACCGCATTTGAATGCTTGAAAAAGGAGATGGTTAGAATTCATATCTGACTATGACTTTGAGATAAACTACATCAAAGGAAAAGAGAATAGAGTAGCTAATGCTTTGAGCCATAGAAGACATATAGCTTCTATTGTTTCTATTCATGAAAATTTCAAGGATTTGGTGTTGACAAATTTGTCTAGTGATGAGTTTTATGAGCAAGTTAAGAAAGCTCTAAAAGATATTCTTAGAGATCCAAGGTATGATGGTTTTCTGTTTGAGTTAGATGGACTATTGAGGTATAAATATAGATTTTATGTTTCTAATTCAGCTGGATTAAGGGGTCTAGTATGGAAAGAAGTTCATATTGCACCATATTTCGAACATCCAGGAGTAACAAAACTTCTAGGGGATGTTAAAACCTCTTTATTTCTAGACAGGAATGAAGAATGATCCTACAAGATTTGTAGCAAGCTATTTAAAATGTCAAAGGGTAAAAGCAGAGCATCAACACCCTGTAGGATTGTTCTACCCCCATGATGTGCCAGAGTGGAAATGGCAAGTTATTAGCATGAATTTTGTTCAAGGTCTTCCTATGTCAAGGAATAAGCATGTTGCCATTTTAGTAGTGGTTGATAAACTCACAAAGGAAACACATTTCATACTAGGCGATTTGACTGATGGAGTACCTGTGTTAGCTCGCAAATTTGTGCAAGAGGTGTTCAGATTGCATGGTATCCCTGAAAAGATTATCTCATATAGAGATGCACATGTAATGTCAAGGTTTTGGTAAACTTTTTTTATGCTCTAGGGACTAAACTCAATGTGATTACAACTTAGCATCTTGAAACCAATGGGCAAACTGAGAGAGTTAACCAAGTCTTGGAAGACTTGTTGTGAATGTATTGCATGGATTAGAAATACAAGTGGGAAGAATACTTACCACTTGTAGAATTTGCTTACAACAATTCCTATCATTCGGCTATTAAGATGGTGCCATTTAAAGTATTGTATGGAAGAAGATCTTGAATGCATATAAGCTAGGATAAGGTAGAGGATAGGATTAGCATCGGACCATAAATTCTAGCTAAAATTGAAGAGAAAGTTAAGCTGATTCAAAAAATATTGGCAGAAGCCAATGATAGGCAAAAGAGCTATGTGGATGCAAAGCATGTTTCAAGGCAATTCTCTATTGAAGAAATAGTTCTTTTGAGGGTTAAACCTCAAAAAAGTTCTATTAAGTTTGGGAAGTTTTCTAAGCTAGCCCCTCAATATGTGGGACCCTTTGAAGTGCTTGAAGTAGTCAATCCAGTTGCCTACAAAATTGGTCTACCACCAGCCTTATCTAGAATGCACAATGTTTTTCATGTGTCTTATTTGAAGAAATATATTGCAGGTAATAATCATATTTTGACTTAGAATTCTTTACAAATGCAAGACCTAGGGGTGGTCATGATCGAGCCACTCAAGCTGTTAGAAACATGCAAGCTCTGCTTGTGTAACAGAGAGGTCTTGCAATGCAAGGTCGAATGGGATGAATATGCTAAGGAAAATACTACATGGGAGGATTACCATGAAATTTATCAAAAGTTTCCTCATTTATTTAATAATGTTACCAGTTGAAAACAATGAACTTGCTTTTTAGTTACTTTTTAAATACTTTATATCATCGAGGATGATGAATCTTTAGGGGAAGGGTATGTTACATCCCCAATTTTTGTATTACTATACTTTTACTTTTTACTTGGACATTAGTAAATTTATTATAATGTTTAGATTAATGAAGAAATGGATTATATTGAATGTCATTTATGAAATTATGGAAATGATTATGATATTATCGATTTAATATTTACATTATGAGATTTGATCTATTATTTGAATAATGATACACTGATCATAATTTCTTTGGTAACAAGTTTGATACAGCATTATAGGTTTTTAGATGACTATTGGAGAAAAGAGAGAGTATCTTTCTAGGAGAGAGATATAGACCTCGGCTTACGAGTGGTTTATTTGCCAAATCTAGTATGAAGTGTTGAACAGAAACATGAACCAATGTGTCAGAACAGGTGAATCTTGTCTTATCAGTTTTCTTTTGAACCTAATCGACAGGTAGTCAATATTATTTACAAATCTTTCTAAGTCGTACTAAGTCATCTTAGTCATTAATAATGATAATGACGTCGTTTAAGTGTGATTTGCGACTATTTATGTTTAACATAAATATTACGACATTATTGTCATAAAAATGTTGTCTTATTATTATTAAGTCCCTTGAGGTGTTATAAACAATTCTTAACATTAAGATGTTTTCATACAGTTAAGAAGACGTGAATATTGTCAATGGATTGTGAAGGGGAGACAAGCTCAACCCAATTACAATATCCACAATCCTTTGTTTTTATATTATAATTATATTGATAAAATCATAACTATCTAATATAGAGGCAATGTTATGTGAATCATATTTGATGTAATCAAATATGTAAATGCAAATGCATCAAGTGAGGATAATACCTCATAATGAGTCAATGATGGTATGCTTGAGTAGTCGAAGGCTTACATCTAGGAAGAGTCTTCAAAAATGTTAGTGGAGGATCAAACCACTTATTAGAGGTCCTTTAATGATCAGCAGAGTTTAAGTGATCTGTCGGCCTCATTCAAAAGAGGACTGTGGAATAACCACCAAAATCGATGAGCCAGGTGTCATGCCCACATTTCCTATGCAGTCACGACACACATCACATGTGTCATGTCCACATTTGTCATGTGGTCACGACATGAAATATCAAAATTTTTCCCACGCTTCCCTAGAAACCCACTCGTATGCGTAAGCGTGCTTGGTGGCGTATGCTTAAGGTGTAAACAATATAGTTGTCAGTGGGGCAATACGCACACGTACGTGTACCCAAACACAAGAAGGCCAACAAGGGGGTCATCACGATGCAGTTAACATTGTGACAAGGATTAAACTTACTAATCTTCTAAACCCTAAATTTTGGGAAAATCTGGCAGCATAATGCCTCACGAGCGTGAGTGGGGTTTATTGCACTAACACTAATCTTGATCACAAGGTTTCCTGATAGGGTTAAATAAATATCTCACAACTCACTAATTACATTGGGATAAAGTTAATTAAGTTAATGGCACGTTTTTCAACAAAGTCTGAACATTTGTTCTCCTTCCCATTTCTCTAAAATTTAATTTTATTTTGCTCTCTTACACGTTCTCTATCAATCAGAGTTATCACTGCATCCTTTACATTATTCCTAATTTCTTGGTAGATCAGTTCTTTATCAATCAATGTTATCTCTGCATCCTTTTCATTATTCCTAATTTCTTGGTAGATCAGTTCTCTATCAATCAGAGTTATCACTATATCCTTTACATTATTCCTAATTTCTTGGTAGATCAGATCACATAAACAGGACTTACAAACTTCGTTTGATGAAGTCCACTAGGGTTCCGCTCTAGGTTTCATTCAACGTTTGAATTAATTTTGATAATTAATTTGCCCCCAATCAAGATTAACGAAAAGTTAAATCTTAATTAGTTCTCTTAGCCCAATTTTAGAAAAGGTCACGCATTTTCTCCTCTTTGTTTTCACTTTTACCTTTCTTTCTATTTTTCTCTCATTTTTCTCAATTGGATGTTTCTTCAAATTTATAGGTTGGATTAAAATAGCCACATATGAAATGCATCTGATGGCTTAATTTATTTAAGAAGATATAATTACACACATATATATAAATAAATATATACATATTGTTTGAAATGAGTCAATATTATTAATAAATAAATTATATATATATATATATATATATATAATTTATTTGTTTTATATTGTGTTACATAATTAAGTTTTCTTTATATACATATGAATATTGTTTTACTCCCATATTTTATTTTGAGTCACATGGAAAAAACCTAACATATTTTTGTTTTGTGTATGTGTAGGGACAATGGAGGTAGCACCAGCGGTGGAGAGGGCGGCTCTGTGTGAAGGGGCCGTGGGCAGAGGAAGACCAGAGGTGTGGGAGTAGAGGAGCGGCGAAGGGGAGTAGAGATTTTGGTGGTGGTGGCCGCAGGGAGAGGTGAAGGGCGGAGGGATGGAACAGACCGTGCAGAGGGGACTGTGGTATGGAAGCTACAGAGAGTGGTAGAAGGGAGGCCGAGGTCCGCGGTAGTTCGAATGGCGATGGAGGGATTTAGGTAGCAGTGAGCGCTGCTAAGGGGGGGTGTCACGGGATGCAAGGGAAAGGGGGGTGTGGGGAGGGGGTGGAGCCCCCACCCCACACCCTTTGTAATGGCAGCCACAGTGGGGGGGTTCAAATCCCCCACACCACTTCATTTTTTTTTAATACATAGTTTATTTATTGTGTAATATTTACACAGTTACAATTTATTTCCTCAGTGAAAATTTTGTTTATTAATATTTATATATATTTATATTTATATATTTATATACTCAAAAAATCCTTAAACTAATACATTCCACAGTTTTAATAAAATTAATATATATAATAAAAATATAAATGAAAAATACATACATACATATATATATTTACACAGCAGAAGTATAATTTAATTACAAATCACAGTTTAATTAAAATTAATATAAGACTATATATATATATATATATATCTCCTCAAATTAGATTTATAGACTTAAAAAAATCAGCAACTTATTATATATCTTTTTTAAAATGCTCATAGATTTACTAATTTAAACAAATTTGTAAAATGTACAACATATTTTTTTTTTTTGCTTTTATCCTTTCTACTACAAGGAAAGGTCTCATTTTTAATCTTATTAGTAGATTCGTTGCATGACAAAAATTTACACATTCTTTTTTTCTTTTGTTTAAGGGAAGGAATAATACAATTAATTTAGGTAGTGCAAATCTATCACAACTACTAATTTTATCTTTTGCTACAATTATGGTATGCAATTTTCACTTTTAACACAAAATAAAATTCACAACTTCATAACTAACCAAATTTACAATTCAATATGACATACAATGCAATAGATTATAACAAACTTCCTTCATTTGCCATAACAACAAATCTCAACATTGCTAATAGACGTATTAGGAAATATACAAAATCAATATCCTTTTAAAAACAAATTTCCTTCCTTCATCATTTCATAAATGGTAAAATTTAATTTATCAACTAAAACTATCAATACAATGAAGGAGGTTTTCTCACAACTTAGAAAACAAAATTTTACAATAAGAGAGAGAGAGAGAGAGAGAGAGAGAGAGAGAGAGAGAGAGAGAAGTTCTCCTCTTTGAAAATCAACAAGGATGAAGTTCTTAATAAGACCAAGCTCTCCTCAAAAGCCTTAAGAGTAAAGGAAAATAAAATATTTTCCCAAAAAAAGAAAACTTTTGCAACTTCAAAATCACATAAAATGTCGTCAAGGCTTTCAACATCCCAAAACAAGGAAATGAACTCGAGGAGGATCACTCCTCCCCTACCCCACACTTGATGAGCATTTTCTCCCAAGTGGGAGAGGCTCTTTCAACACCCTAATAAATATTCCCCACAATAACAAATTACAACACAAGGAAAATACATCTCACATTCATTATGCAAACAAATTGAAAAAAAAAACAAGGGGAAGGCCTTAGCCTTGAAAACCAACCTTTAAAGCCCTAATATGGAAGAAGTTGATGTAGAGCTCCTCTAAAATCTCCTCCAACATTAGCCACCAAAATCCCTCTATCCTTTTTCCCAAAAACAATTTCCAATAATCAAAATTCTCAAAAATAATTCAACAACCTTTCTCCCTATCCCAAGTGGGATTAAAATAAGCCCAATCCATGAGCTTAGAGGAATGGGGAGGTGACACTTGTCACCTCCTCACTCTTCCTCCCAACCACTAGCATGTCCCAAGGGATGGGTGTTGACACATGTCACTCACCCATCCCCAAATTCTTCCTCACCCCTTACCACATGTCCTCTCACCAACACACGGGAGAGAAAAAGGGGAGTTAAAGAGGGAAAGGGTGACACACATCTCCCCTTCCTTCCCTCTCATGAAGGACTACACAACTCCATGGGTACTCTCACCAATTGTGAGAGAGACTTGAAGTCAAATCCTCCACAATTGATGGATCTTGGAGTCATCTCTAACCTTGGGAAGAGAAAAGGGATGGGTTTGATTGTTGGTACCACTCATCCTATCCCTCCCATGCCTCCAAATTCGTCACTTAACTTCATTGTGAAGATAAGGTGATCATATGGAGGTTTACCAAGGGTTACCCAAGTCAAAAGGGACCCTAGACCCATGGGGTATAACCCAAGGCCAAGTTTAGCCTAGTTAGGACACCCAGGGTCAAGTTAAAACACAAGAAAAGGGTCACCAAAAATTTAAAATTTAAAAATGAAATTCAAAGACAATTCTTACAACACATATCATAATTCAAATTAAAAGAGGGTAGACTCAACCCAATTAATCTCATGCAAATTAACATTACAACATTACATCATACACAGAGTTGATCTTGGTTCCTCGTGGAACCAAATCGGCTTCACAAGGGATTACAACATAATATGTGGGATGATCTCTAGTATCTGTGGTTTGTTAGCAATACCTACGCACTCAAATGCAAAGTTAATTCCACATATAAATATCATAGCCGAAGCAATTTAAAACATGCATTCCCATAAAATACCACAAGCTTTCTTAAGCATAAAAGAAATCACATTACAATTTTCCGACTAACTTCACCCAATTAGTTTTCCTTTAATATAGAGCATCTATTTAACATCACCCAATTAGTTTTCCTATAATATAAACTTCTATCTAACATCACCCAATTAGTTTTTCTTTAAAATAATAAAGTTTAAAAGTTCAGAAATCTGGGATCAACAGTTCCACAAGTATAAAAGTAGTAGCAACAGTAAGCTAAATAGTCACATGAATGGAAATGAAAAAGGTAGGCCTCACATCCTCCCCCCTAAGACTGTACTTCCTCCTAGAAGTCATCAAAGAGGTGAGGATAGAAAGTCTTCAATCTTGCTGCATCCTCCCATGTCACAGTGACCTCATCATACATATCCCACTGGATCCTAACCTAGTCCATCTCTTGACCTCGAAGGCCCAAAGCCAGCTGTCCATCTACCTCTACTTGAAGAGCACTCTAATCAATACGTGAGATAAGTCAAAGATGTAATGACATAAAATTGAAACATGAAAGACATCGTGGATACACGACAGGCTAGGTGGCAAAGCTAGATGATAGGCTACAAGTCCTATCCACTCCAAGATCTTGAAAAATCCTACAAACCAAGGTGCAATCTTAGAGCCCTTTCCATAATGGATTGGACTCTTGTGTGGTCGCACTCTCAAAAATACCATGGCACCCAGTGAGAAGCTCCGATCAGTTCTCTTAGCATCAGCATACTTCTTCTGTCTATCCTGTGCTTCTTGAAGTCTCTATCTAATAAGTGTAATTTGCTGCTCCATATCCTGAATGATTTCTAGACCAATGGCAACCCTGTCCTCTATCCAATCCCAACTCAATGGTGTCCTGCATGGTCTGCCGTATAAAGCCTGAAAAGGAGGCATACCCAACGAGCTGTGATGCCCATTGTTGTAGGCAAACTCAACCAAATACAGATATTCCTCCCATCTAGACTGATGGTCCATAACATACATATGAACCATGTCTTCCAACACTTGATTAACTCTCTCTATCTGTCCGTCGGTCTCCAGATGGTAAGCTAAACTGAAGTTGAGATGAGTGCCCAACACCTGCTGTAAGGCTCTCCAAAAAGCTGAAGTGAAAACTGAGTCTCTATTGGAAATGATGTGGCGAGGTACTCCATGAAGTCTGACAATTTGATCTAAAAACACTCTCGCCACAGATGGTGCATTGTACATAGTGCGTACAGGTGAGAATGCGCCACCTTGGTCATCTTGTCAACTATCACCATGATGGCATCATGACGACGTGATGACATAGGTAGAGCAACAATAAAATCTATGGAAATGGTGTACCATTTCCACTCAGGTATCTTGTGAGGGTACAACAGTCCCGCTAGATGCTGATGCTCGGCCTTGACCCTCTAACACTCAAAGCAACGAGCAACATATTCTGTAATGTCTCATCTCATCCCAGCCCAATGATATAACTGTCACAAATCAGCATGCATCTTCTTCACTCCTAGGTGTGCTACTTATGGTGCTTGATGAGCCTCTGAAAGAATCATTGCACGTAGATCACCTGCATGGGGTACATAGATGTGATGTCAATGTCTAAGCAAACCATCAGGCTCAAGGGAATATCCTACGAATTTGCCCTTAAGGGCCCTCTGATTATGAATTTCCTGTTGCACCTCTAGAAACCACTCATCCTCAGGCAAATGCTATAGGATACGCTCTCTCAAGTCCACCCTTAATGTCAAGGTCAGGATCTTGTGGCACCTTCGACTCAAGGCATCAGTGACCATGTTCTCCTTCCCTTTAATGTAGTGGACATCAAAATCATACTCACATAAGATCTCCATCCAATGCCGCTGGCAGGTATTCAAATTAGGTTGTGTGAAAATGTACTATAACCTATGGTGATCCGAATGGAGCTCAAAGCGTCGACCTAAAAGGAAGTGTCTCCAATGAACAAGACCATGAATAACCGCTACGAGCTCTAAATCGTGAGTAGGGTAGTTTAGCTCATGTGTCTTGAGCTTACATGATTCATATGCAATCACTCTACCACTCTGCATAAGCACGACTCCCAAACCCTCTAGTGATGCATATGTGCAAACAATAAAATCCTCTGTAAGATCTAGAACCACTAATATGGGAGCACTAGTAAGATGCTCCTTGAGGACCCCAAAGGCCCTCTCACACTGCTCGGTCCAAGTGAAACCTTTCCCTTTCCGCTAAACGGAAGTGATGGGATGCGCTAATCTGGAAAAGCCCTCAATGAATCTATAGTAATAATTGGCTAATCCCATAAAGTTTCTAACCTCTATCACACTGGTGGGTGCTGGCTAGTCCTGAATCACTCTGATATTCGATGGATCTACAGAGATGCCATCGCCTGATAAGATGTGCCCCAAATACTATACCTCTATCCTGAAGAAGGCACACTTTACCAGGTTGCCATAAAGCTGCTGCTCTTGTAAGCACTGCAAAACCTGACGTAGATGATCCACATGTTCCTCCTCAGTCTGCGAATAGATCAAAATATCATCAAGAAATATGATCATGAACTGATCTAAGTAAGTGAGGAACACCTCATTCATGAGGCTCATGAACATTACAGGGGCATTTGTTAAATCGAAGGGTACCATGGTAAACTCATAATGGCCATATCTGGTTTGAAAAGCAGTCTTATGAATGTCTGCCTCTGTGATGGACAATTGGTGATACCCGGATTTTAAATCAATTTTTGAGAACACTCTGACTCCCTGCATCTAGTCAAAGAGGTCGTCAATCCTAGGCAGAGGATAATGGTTCTTCACCGTCACCTTGTTCAACTGCCTATAATCCATGCATAATCGAAGAGACCCATCCTTCTTCTTCACGAAGATAACCTGTGCGCCCCATGGTAAAATGCTAGGTCGTATGTGCCCCTTCTCAAGTAGTTCCTCTAACTATAATTTAAGTTCTGTAAGCTCATGTGTAGTCATCCTGTAGGGTGCACGAGACACTAGCTCTGCACCCAGCCTAAGTCAATGTAGAAATCAACCTCTCTATGTGGAGGCATACCTGGTAATTCCAATGGAAAAATGTCAGCAAAGTCTCTCATGATAGGGTGGTCATCTAAAGTAGCCTCAGACTCATCCTCTGATCTATCACTGACTGTGATAGCAAATATCTGACAACCCTTCTGCATGCAGCGCTTAAGCTGCTGAGCAGATATCATACAAATAGTTGTGGGCTTCTGAATGCCCACTATCTCAACTGGTGAGCCATGATTGTCTAAGCAGCTAATCATCCTTTGGCGACAATCTAGCTTGGCTCTATGAGCTGCAGGCCAATCCATACCCAAAACTACACCATAGGATCCTAATGGCATAACCCTAAGGTCACAGATGTAGTGAAGGAACCCAAGGAGATCTCACAATCTCTAACCAAGGTATCTACTAACATGTTGGCCCCAGAGGCCAACTCAACCTCCCACCTAATGTCCTGCCTAGAAGCCACTAGCCTGCAATGTTCCACTAACGATGTAGACAGAAAAGAGTTGGTAGCTCCAGAGTCAAAAAGAATAGAGATGGGAAAATCCCCAATCATACCTGTTGTCTCAATAACTGAGTCCTGGAAGTCAGCCTGGTGGTTGTCAACTGCTGCAAACATGTGGTGGGACCTACCCACATCACCTACAGTCTGCTTAGATCCTCCTGAACAGGGTTGTCCCCCTGATGTAAATCCCTATGGACACTCTCTAGCCATATGCCCTGCCGCACCACATACATAACATGGGCCCCTAGCCTGTAACTGTCCTAACTGAGTCCTACCTGTCTGCTGTTGTCTAGTCTGTCCAGTGGACCCCTATGAACCTCTGTAAGACTGCTAAGACCTCGCGGGTCCCGTAGATGATCCCTACTATCTCTGATCTCTGCGCGGGCCCTGCTACTGCCAACCGTGGTTCTATCCTCCCTGAACCCTCTACTGGGGTCTAGACCTCTGTTGATGTTGCTGCTACTGTAGAGGCCTAGGAGGTAATGATGAGGAATTAAATCCTCTTCTCTATGGTGTGGATTGTGGCCTACAAAAGTTCTGTTGTTGCTAGTGATTACAGTCCTAAAACTACGGGTGTGAATTTTACCCTCGTCCCTAAATTTCCTCTGCAATAAAAGCCTTTTTGATAGCCTCACTCATAGTCTGGGGGTCTACCATACGCACTGGTCCTACTATCCCATGATTCAGGCCTCTGATGAATTTATGCATTAGGAGTTTCTCGTCATGGAGATATTCTACGTAACGAGAAAGCTCAATGAATCAGCTCTCATACTGAGCAACCATGAGTCCTCTCTGCTATAAATCATGGAACTCATCTATCCAACGCTGTCTATAGTGATCTGACAAGTACTGTGCATTAAAGCACTCTATGAATATATCCCATGTGAGGGTATCTAAGGATAACTGACGCTTGCACTCCTCAGTGCGCCACCAGGTAGCAGCTGTATCTCTCAGAAGGTGTACTGTCACTCATGCTTTCATGTTGCTCCCATAAGGTCGCAACGCGAAGCACCTATCTAAACTGATAAGCCAAGCCTCAGCCATAGCTCCCTCTATAGCTCCTGCGAAGGTAGGTGGGTTGAGCCTAAGCAGGTCTCTGATGGGGTCTCCTCTATCTCTAATTCTTATAACTGGCTCATCCAACCCATACTCATACAGTCCATGATGTATCTACTCTACTCTCATTGTCTCATCTCACCTCGAAAGCCTCAGAGGACTTCTACTCTGTGCTTGGTAGGCTGACCCTACCTCCTCCACTGTAGTATTAGGTATCTCTATGAAAGGCTCCATATGTGGCACCTCTCGTAGATCGATGTGGGGCTCCACATGTGGCTTAGCATGCAACTCAGCATGTGGCTCCTTACATGGCTCCTCTCGTGGATTAACGCGAGGCTCATCACATGGCTCTGGAATAGCTGGCAGTAACCTCTCTAACATGGCCACAATGTCTGTAGAATCTATGGACCTATGTCAAATACTGGTGGTGCCTGTGGTACTAGTGGTGCTTCTAGTACTGGTGGATCTGCTATAATTGCGGGTGCCTGTCCCTCTGCAGAAGAATCACTCTGCACCTCAACGGATGTCATGTTGCGCAATCGCGCTCATCGAACACATTGGGGAGGCATCCTACAAAACAAGGTAGGCACTAATCAATCAAAGTTGCAGAATAAATAAAGTGCCCAAATATGTCCAGTGTTTAAACTTTGCTCTGATACCAAATGTCATGCCCACATTTCCCATGCAGTTATGACACGCATCACACGTGTCATGTCCACATTTGTCATGTGGTCATGACATGAAATATCAAAAATTTTCCCATGCTTCTTTAGAAACCCCCTCACACGTGTAAGCGTGCTCGGTGGCATACGCTTAAGGCGTAAACAATACAGTTGTCAGTGGGGTAATATGCACACGTACGCATACCCAAACACAAGAAGGCCAACAAGGGGGTCATCACGATATGGTTAACATCGCGACAAGGATTAAACTTACTAATCTTCTAAACCCTAAATTCTAGGAAAATCCGGCAGCATAACGCCTCAGGGCATGAGTGGGGTTTATTGCACTAACACTAATCTTGATCATAAGGTTTCCTAATAGGATTAAATAAATATCTCACAACTCACTAATTACATTGGGATAAAGTTAATTATGTTAATGGCACATTTTTCAACAATGTCTAAACATTTGTTCTCCTTCCCGTTTCTCTGAAATTTAATTTTATTTTGCTCTCTTACATATTCTCTATCAATCAGAGTTATCACTGCATCCTTTACATTATTCCTAATTTCTTGGTAGATCAGTTCTTTATCAATCAGAGTTATCTCTGTATCCTTTTCATTATTCCTAATTTATTGGTAGATCAGTTCTCTATCAATCAGAGTTATCACTATATCCTTTACATTATTCCTAATTTCTTGGTAGATCAGATCACGTAAACAGGACTTACAAACTTCATTTGATGAAGTCCACTAGGGTTCCGCTCTAGGTTTCATTCAATGTTTGAATTAATTTTGATAATTAATTTGCCCCTAATCAGGATTAACGAAAAGTTAAATCTTAATTAGTTCTCTTAGCCCAATTTCGAAAAAGGTCACACATTTTCTCCTCTTTGTTTTCACTTTTTCCTTTCTTTCTATTTTTCTCTCATTTTTCTCAATTGGACATTTCTTCAATTTATAGGTTGGATTAAAATAGCCACATATGAAATGCATATGATGGCTTAATTTATTTAAGAAGATATAATTACACACACACATATAAATAAATATATACATATTGTTTCAAATGAGTCAATATTATTAATAAATAATATATATATGTTTATTTGTTTTATATTGTGTTATAGAATTAGGTTTTCTTTATATACATATGAATATTGTTTTACTCTCATATTTTATTTTGAGTCACATGGAAAAACCCTAACATATTTTTGTTTTGTGTATATGCAGGGACAATGGAGGTGGCGGCGGTGGAGAGGGCAGCTCTGTGTGAAGAGGTTGTGGGCAGAGGAAGACCGGAGGTGTGGGAGTAGAGGAGCGCTGAAGGGGAGTAGAGATTTTATTGGTGGTGGCCGTAGGGAGCGGCAAAGGGCAGAGGAACGGAGTAGACTATGTAGAGGGGGCCGTGGTATGGAAGCCATAGAGAGTGGCGGAAGGGAGGCTGAGGTCCGCGGTGGTTCGAACAATGGTGGAGGGGTTTAAGGTAGCAGCAAACGCTACTAAGGGGGGGTGTCATGGGCTGCAAGGGAAAGGGGAGTGTGGGGAGGGGCAGAGCCCCCACCCACATCCCACAGTGTGGGGAAAAAATTAAATGAAGTGGTGGGGGGATTCGAACCCCCCCCCCCACCGTGGTTGCCATTACAAAGGGTGTGGGGAGGGGGCGGAGCCTCCACCCACATCCCACAGTACCCTTTGTAATGGCAACCATGGTGGGGGGGGGGTTCGAATCCCCCCCACCACTTCATTTAATTTTTTTTTAATACACATTTACAATTTATTTCCTCAATGAAAATTTTGTTTATTAATATTTAAAATATATATATATATATATATTCAGCAAATCCTCAAATTAATACATTCCACAGTTTTAATAAAATTAATATATAATAAAAAAATAAATGAAAAATACATATATATATATATACACATCAGAAGTACAATTTAATTACAAATCACAGTTTAATTAAAATTAATATAAGACTGTATTATATATATATATATATATATATATATATATATATATATATATCCTCAAATTATATTTATAGACTTAAAGAAATCCTCAAATTAGATTTATAGACTTAAAGAAATCAGCAACTTATTATATTTTTTTTAAAAATGCTCATAGATTTACTAATTTAAACAAATTTGTAAAATGTACAACATATATATTTTTTTGCTTTTATCCTTTCTACTACAAGGAAAGGTCTCATTTTTAATCTTATAA
Source organism: Cunninghamia lanceolata (assembly GCA_027924645.1). Taxonomy (NCBI): domain Eukaryota; kingdom Viridiplantae; phylum Streptophyta; class Pinopsida; order Cupressales; family Cupressaceae; genus Cunninghamia; species Cunninghamia lanceolata. The sequence continues at coordinate 4,413,448 of BSBN01000665.1, forward strand.
GTAGATTCATTGCATGACAAAAATTTACACATTCTTTTCTTCTTTTGTTTAAGGGAAGGAATAATACAATTAATTTAGGTAGTGCAAATCTATCACAACTACTAATTTTCTCTTTTGCTACAATTATGGTATGCAATTTTCACTTTTAACACAAAATAAAATTCACAACTTCATAACTAACCAAATTTACAATTCAATATGGCATACAATGAAATAGATTATAACAAACTTCCTTCATTTACCATAACAACAAATCTTAACTTTGCTAATAGAAGTATTAGAAAATATACAAAATCAATATCCTTTTAAAAACAAATTTCCTTCATCATTTCATAAATGGTAAAATTTAATTTATCAACTAAAACTATCAATACAATGAAGAAGGTTTTCTTACAACTTAGAAAACAAAATTTTACAATGAGAGAGAGAGAGAGAGAGGTTCTCCTCTTTGAAAATCAACAAGGATGAAGTTCTTAATAAGACCAAGCTCTCCTCAAGAGCCTTAAGAGTAAAGGAAAATAAAATATTTTCCCAAAACAAGAAAACTTTTTCAACTTCACATTATGCTCCAAGAAACCTACATATCACACAAGGGAAGAAAACACCACACATCTTGCTCTCCTCCCTACTGTAGACCTGTAAGAGGGTCACCTCCGAGCTAGGGAGGTCATCCACACACCTAGGAAAACTCAAATCCACTTCACAACAAGACAACAAACATCTCAAAGAACAATATTACACTCGTGGGTATTTACAACCCATAATTCAACCAAGGTGATTTTAAAAGGGGTAGGAGAGTGGACACACTCAACTCTAGAGTGCAACTTCTTCAAAATATCTCAACATAATTTTCTTCTTCTCATGACCTCAAGCCAACATGTAAACAAAATTTCCAAAGGAGTTCATATTTTGGCTCTCAAGCCATATAACAAGTTACTCAAAATCACATAAAATGTCGTCAAGGCTTTCAACATCCCAAAACAAGGAAATGAACTCGAGGAGGATCACTCTTCCCCTACCCCACACTTGATGAGCATTTTCTCCTAAGTGGGAGAGGCTCTTTCAACACCCTAATAAATATTCCCCACAATAAGAAATTACAACACAAGGAAAATACATCACACATTCATCATGCAAACAAATTGAAAAAAAAAACAAGGGGAAGGCCTTAGCCTTGAAAACCAACGTTTAAAGCCCTAATATGGAAGAAGTTGATGTAGAGCTCCTCTAAAATCTCCTCCAACATCAGCCACCAAACTCCCTCTATCTTTTTTTCTAAAAATAATTTCCAATAATCAAAATTCTGAAAAAAATTCAACAACCTTTCTCCCTATCCCAAGTGGGATTAAAATAAGCCCAATCCATGAGCTTAGAGGAATGGGGAGGTGACACTTGTCACCTCCTCACTCTTCCTCCCAACCACTAGCATGTCCCAAGGGATGGGTGTTGACACGTCACTCACCCATCCCCAAAGTCTTCCTCACCCCTTACCACATGTCCTCTCTCCAACACATGGGAGAGAAAAAGGGGAATTAAAGAGGGAAAGGGTGACACACGTCTCCCCTTCCTTCCCTCTCATGAAGGACCACACAACTCCATGGGTACTCTCACCAATTGTGAGAGAGACTTGAAGTCAAGTCCTCCACAATTGGTGGATCTCAAAGTCATCTCTAAACTTGGGAAGAGAAAAGGGATGGGTTTGAGTGTTGGTACCACTCATCCTATCCCTCCCATGCCTCCAAATTCGTCACTTAACTTCAGTGTGAAGTTAAGATGACCATATGGTGGTTTACCAAGGGTTACCCAAGTCAAAAGGGACCCTAGACCCATGGGGTATAACCCAAGGTCAAGTTTAGCCTAGTTAGGACACCTAGGGTCAAGTTAAAACATAAGAAAAGGGTCACCAAAAATTTAAAATTTAAAAATAAAATTCAAAGACAATTCTTACAACACATATCATAATTCAAATTAAAAGAGGGTAGACTCAACCGAATTAACCTCGTGCAAATTAACATTACAACATTATATCATACACAGAGTTGATCTTGGTTCCTCGTGGAACTAGATTGGCTTCACAAGGGATTACAACATAAGGTGTGGGATGATCTCTAGTATCTGTGGTTTGTTAGCAATACCTGCGCACTCAATTACAAAGTTAATTCCACATATAAATATCATAGCCAAAACAATTTAAAACATGCATTCCCATAAAATACTACAAGCTCTCTTAAGCATAAAAGAAATCACATTACAATTTTCCAACTAACATCACCCAATTAGTTTTCATTTAATATAGAGCATCTATTAACATCACCCAATTAGTTTTCCTATAATATAAACATCTATCTAACATCACCCAATTAGTTTTCCTTTAACATAATAAAGTCTAAAAGTTCAGAAATCTGGGATGAACAGTCCCACAAGTATAAAAGTATTAGCAACAGTAAGCTAAATAGTCACATGAATGGAAATGAAAAAGGTAGGCCTCACACCAGGAAATGACTATCTCCCATCGACAAGTGGGAACTCTTCTTAAAACATGGTGTCAGTTAAGACTAAAGCGTTATGGACTATTATCCATTCATTAAAAGCTAGCAACTATATCTAAGTGGAGGTGTGAAGTAAGACGACTAAAAAGGAGTCATGCCTGAGTCATTAACAATGACGACTCAGATTAAGCCATGGTTGTTATGTTAAAATGGTTAAAACTTAAGAGCAAGGCATTGAACAATGACAGAAAGAAGAGTCATGGAGAAAGGGAATAAGCAATCAGAAGAGTCTATTATTGTGTCTTGGTGCACATATTATCAACTCAAGACCATCGATTACCAAGTATTCCTTAGTTTCCTATGTTTATTAACAGCAAGGAAATCAGCGAATTCTTTTTAGACTATCTATTATTATGTCTTGGGCGATTATGTGAGTACGCCAGAGAGGTATAACCTCCTATATGTTTTGAGTATTTAGTTGTAAACTATTAAGTGTTGGTTAGGGAAATGCAGATAACATTTTTAAATAAACTATTGTAATCTAAAATTGATAAGGCATTGAATACAAAGTATACGGCCGATGCTTGGTAAAACAAGTGAGTACTCTGTTACAGTTTTTTGAATTGATCATTTACTTATTGACTGTTAAACCAATAATCATATCAAACCTTAGTATGGAGGATAAAACAATCATCATAGTAGGAGAATGTCATAGTTGTCATGAGCTTGAGAAATAGTCTTTATATTGAATAAGTTTTTAGCCAACCAATGAAATGATTGTGAGATAACCAAACAATGGACTCTAAAATTTTATTAAAGTTGATTGAACTTTGGTAGTATACTCTTAGTTTTGAGTAGAATAGTTTAGACCTTGAGTCGGGGTAATATTTAGTATTTTTTTGTTAGATTCTATATGAAAATAACATAAATGATTTCTATCCATGAGAACTTAGATTCATATGAATCTTAGACAATTATTGTTCTCTTCGAATAAAGTAACTTAGAGATACTATGGTAGATGGAAATAAGGTTTATGGGAGAACCCTTATATATTTATTTATCTTTTGATAATATTATTCTTGGAAAGGTCCAATACAATGGAGTAGGTTAAGTCTACTAGAGAATGACCATGTAGGGATATATATTCAGGGTATGTTTTGTTTATAACACATTATCAAAGTTATTCTACGTTCCTTGTATAGGAAATTTTATCTATTTAAGAACTATAGTATTCTTAACCTTGGATGAGTTAATCAAGGATTATTTGTGAATCTAGAACTCCTAGATAAGAGATATGGTTATATTGAAGTATCAAATTAACAAAGGATATTAGGTAAATGCTAGAGTCGATTATAAAATTGATTGGTTATGTCATATAGACTTATTTAAGTCAAAAGATACTATTATCATGATGCAATGATTAAACTTTTTACGTGGTCATAGTTGGAGTGAACAAACTATGAGAATACGACAGTATCCAAGTCGAGTAGGGGTGGGTGAACACAATGGCTACATTCATTATGAACGGTATTATTATTAAATACTTTGGCCAAAGTAATGCATTTGTTTTTTGCATGCATTGTCGGTTCACTATATTCGGATTGCTCATCCTATCAAAAATCATGCTTAGCTAGAGGGTATCTAGGGTTGTATGGTTGATAGAGTTGAGTAGAATACAACACTATGTACTTGGGAAAGGCAAATTACCATTGGTCACCTAAGGTCTATATTCCTCGTAAAGGGTAGGGCCACTTCCTATATGGAAGATGTGTGGGAGACCACCAGTCTATGGATGGAGGTAAATCACTAGAAAGATACTCTCTCTCTCTGAGCAAGAAAAATGCCAGGACTTGTGATAAAGATGTCAGATATTTAGAAGCAGTATTTATTCCAAAATTGTATATGTAATTGATTTTCTTTTGTAAACATTTAAATTGAGAAAGACAATATGGTTTATTGTATTTTGTAAAATAAATATTGTAATTGTAGTTACTTGATTATATGTTGAATAAAAAAAAAATTCTCCATCTCATTTTTACCTTACTAATTTACTTTATGGTAAATTTCTGGTTTTACTATGTTTTTAGAACTTGGATGTTACATATGGTATCAGAGCTACTAGGTTCAGCACTAGGGCTTATGAGACCATAATGCTTGGTTGCAGTCAACATTATGCAGTTAGCTAATGTTTGAAAATTTTTGTGCCAGGATGGTACGTTTTAAGAAGACAATAAAAAGGTCTATTAATTCGAGTCAACATTTCCTTAAAGCAAAAAGAGAGCGTGAGGCTATTATCAAAACCTTTGAGGGAACCAATGATGAGAGTGGCATTTGGTTAAGTGATACTGAAAATCTACCGACTGCCTTAACTCGAATCAAGCGAGTGAGTAGGAAAAACATGGAAAGGGTTAAGATCACTACCAAAATTATAGAGTATATGTCAAATGAGGAAGCAACTATGGTTAGGTGAGATCCCCGCATACCCCTAACTATTGAAATCATAGAATTTAGGTCCGATAGTGAGTCAGAGGGTTATATACCTTGATTCTATGTATCTAAAAATGAGTCTATTCAGAATATACTCCTCTTGAGCGTGACTTTTGAGGTCATTTCTTGTATAACTGAAGAATACTCTTTACTTTTGAAATTAAAAAAAAAGAGATGTTTTTGTGCCAAACTATTGTTTAAATTGACTTTATTATGTTTAGATTTAATGGGGTGCATTATAATATTGAACTAATGGACAACTCAATATTCTCAGGTGTGAGAAATTGATAAACATGGTTTGAAGAAGAACTAACCAAGGAAAAAGTGAAGATGAAATTGAATTTAAGCTCTCGAAAGGTAACTTGGGATGAGTTCGTGGAACTCTATCACAAGAGATGGTTACCACAACTCTATTTTGATCAGAAACTGACTGATTTTTAGAATCTTTGACAAGGAGATATGACAGTGGTGGAATATGGAGAAAAATTCACTCGACTCCTGAAATGTGTTCCACAGTATCTAAAGGATGAGAGATTTAGGATCAAAAAATTCATCATGGGCTTAAATTCCCAAATTGGTGGTGAGGTGGGCATGCATTGTCCTACAACAATGGATCAAGTGTACGAGAAGGTGATCAAGCAAGAGCAAAAGCTGAAATCGATCTCGGGTTATTGTGATAGAAGCCCCATGAGGTTTAATGAAACTCCCAACAATCAACCCTACAAGAAAAGATATGAAAAGAGCTATGATAACAAGAGAAAAGATAAAGGACCTCATAAGAACAAGGGTGGATCTGGTAATGAGAAAAAGAATGGTAACTACAAAAGAAATGAGGATAACAATCGGAAGAGTGTGGATAAGAAAGGACCCATTGGAGGATGTTTTACTTGTGGGGGAGACCATTATGCAAATTGTTGCCCTAACAAGAATCAAAATGGTCAACAAAGAGGTACTACACTACCTACTAAGCAAGAAACATTCTAGTAAAGGATTCATGTAGCTCTCGATAATCATCAAGAAGAGTAGCAAATCACACCCATTGAGATAACAGGTACTTTGTTTGGAGTCCCTGTATCTATTTTGATTGATACAGGTGCCACTGAAAACTTTGTTTCTCCTAGAATTTTGAATAAATCTCCTAGAAAAGTTGGGTACGTGTCTAAACCATGGTTAGTAGAATATGCTAACCAATCTAAGGCTTTGGTAGAGCAATGTTTGTTTGAATCCAAGATTGATCTTCCTAGTTTCTCAACTGAAGTAAATCTATATGTAGCTCCCCTAGGTTCCTATGATGTAAACCTAGGAATGAGTTGGTTATGGAAGCATAGAGCTAAGGTAGACTATTTTTCAAAAATAGTTGAATGCTTAGATGATTTGGGTAATCAGACCCAATTCCAAGGGATTCAAAGAGAAGTTAAAATCAGACCTATTCCTGCCAAGCAATTGAGAAGGGCTAGAAGGAAAGGTTGTCAGTTGTTTGCAGTTAAAATGGAACAAGCGGAGGAAGGGGTAGAAAAGCCTAGTTCATCTTTTGGAGAAAAGTATCCCTTTCTTCAAGAATTTCAGGATGTGTTTCTAGAAGAACTACCAGGATTGCCTCCCAAGAGCGTTTTTTATTTTGCTATTGACATTAAACCAGGATTTGAACCTATATTAAAAGCACCCTACTATATGACAACTATGGAGTTAATGGAATTGAAAGCACAATTACAAGAATTGTTGGCAAAAGGTTTGATCAGACCTAATGTTTCACCTTGGGGTGCTCTGGTTATTTTAGTTAAGAATAAGGATGGAACCCTTCGATTGTGTATAGATTATCGTATGCTTAATAAAGCAATGGTAAAAAACAAATATCCTTTGCCACGTATTGATGATCTTTTTGATCAGATGCGTGAAGTTGCTATGTTTTCAAAGATCGATTTGCGATTAGGATATCATCAGTTAAGACTAAAGGATGAAGATATTCATAAGATAACTTTTAGAACCAGCTATGAACACTATGAGTTCATAGTGTTGCCATTTTTTTTAATGAATGCACCTGCTGCATTCATGAATCTCACGAATAGCATATTCAGAGATTGTTTGAACAAGTTTGTTTTAGTCTTCTTGGATGATATACTCATTTATTCTATGAATGAAGGAGAACATTAACAGCACCTGCAATTAGTTCTGCAAAGGTTAAGAGAACATAATTTATATGGGAAACTGTCAAAGTGTACATTATTCTAGAAAGAGATTCAATACCTAGGGCATATTATATCAACTAATGGAATATTTGTTGATCCTGCAAAAATCACAGCTATTTTGGATTGGCTTGTACCAACAAATGTGCATGAGGTGCATAGTTTCATGGGTCTGACAGGCATTGTAAAAAGTTTGTTCTAAATTTTTCCAATATTGCTAGTCCAATCACTTTCCTACAGAGGAAAGGAAAGAGATTTGAATGGAGGAACAAATGTTAGGATGCATTTGATATCTTAAAGAAAAATTTAACTACAGCTCCAATCTTGAATTTCCTGACATCGAAGGATAATTTGAGGTAATTACAGATGCCTCGGGAGAAGGATGAGGAGGAGTCCTTAGGCAAGATGGAAGAGTTATTGCATATGAATCAAGGAAATTGAAATCCTATGAGAAACATTATGCACCACATGATCTAGAATTGGTAGCAGTAACTCATGCCTTGTAGATGTGGAGACACTATTTGTTGGGGAAGACTTTTGTACTTAAATCAAACCATCGAAGTCTTAATTATATTTTCTCTCAACTGCATTTGAATGCTTGACAAAAGAGATGGTTAGAATTGATATATGACTATGACTTTGAGATAAACTACATCAAAGGAAAAGAGAATAGAGTAGATGATGCTTTGAGCCGTAGAAGACATAGAGCTTCTATTGTTTCTATTCAAGGAAATTTTAAAGATTTTGTGTTGCCAAATTTGTCTAGTAATGAGTTTTATGAGAAGGTTAAGCAAGCTCTGAAAGATAATCCTAGAGATCTAAGGTATGATGGTTTTCTATTTGAGTCACATGGACTATTGAGGTATAAAGATAGAATTTATGTTCCTGATTCGGCTGGATTAAGGGGTCTAGTATGGAAAGAAGTTCATACTGCAGCATATTCTGGACATCTACGAGTAACCAAACTTCTAGCAGATGTTAAACCTCTTTATTTCTGGGAAGGAATGAAGAATGATAGTGTAATATTTGTAGCAAGTTGTATAAAATCTCAAAGGGTGAAAGCAGAGCATCAACACCCTACAGGATTGTTGTACCCCCATGATGTGCCACTATGGAAATGGCAAGTTATTAGCATGAATTTTGTTCAAGGTCTTCCTATGTCAAGGAATAAGCATGATGCCATTTTAGTAGTGGTTGGTAAACTCACAAAGGTAGCACATTTCATACTAGGGAATTTCACTGATGGAGCACCTGTGATAGCTCACAAATTTATGCAAGAGGTGTTTAGATTGCATGGTATGCCTAAAAAGATTATCTTGGATAGAGATGCGCATGTAATGTCAAGGTTTTGGCAAACTTTATTTTCTGCTCTAGGGACTAAACTTAATGTGAGTACAGCTTAGCATTTTGAAACTAAATGGCAAACTGAGAGAGTTAACCAAGTATTGGAAGGCTTGTTGCGAATGTATTGCATGAATCAGTAATACAAGTGGGAAGAATACTTATCATTTCTGGAATTTGCTTCCAACAATTCCTATCATTCAGCTATTAAGATGGCACCATTTGAAGCATTGTATGGAAGAAGATGTTGAACTCCTATAAGGTAGGATAACCTAGAGGAAAGGATTAGCATCAGGCCATAAATGCTAACTGAAATGGAAGAGAAAGTTAAGCTAATCAGAAAAAGATTGGCATAAGCCAATGATAGGCAAAAGAGCTATGTGGATGCAAAGTGTGTTTCAAGGCAATTCTCTATTGGAGAAAAAGTTCTTTTGAGGGTCAAACCTCAGAAAAGTTCTATTAAGTTTGGGAAGTCTTCTCAGCTAGGACCTTGATATGTGGTACCCTTTGAAGTGCTTGAAGTAGTCAATCCAGTTGCCTATAGAATTGCTCTACCACCAGCCTTATCTAGAATGCACAATGTTTTTCATGTGTCTTATTTGAAGAAATATATTGCAGGTAATAATCATATTTTGACTTGGAATTCTTTACAGATGCAAGACCCAAGGGTGGCCACGATCGAGCCACTCAAGGTGTTAGAAATGTGCAAGCTCCACTTGTGTAATAGAGAGGTCTTGTTATGCAAGGTCCAATGGGACAAATATGCTGAGGAAGATACTACATGAGAGGATTACCATGAAATTTATCAAAAGTTTCCTCATTTATTTAATAATGTTACCAGTTGAAAACAATGAACTTGCTTTTTAGTTACTGTTTAAATAATTTATATCATCGAGGACAATGAATCTTTAAGGGAACGATATGTTACATCCCCAAATTTTGTCTTGCTATACTTTTACTTTTTACTTGGACATAAGTAAATTTATTATAATGTCTAGATTAATGACAAGGAAAGAAATTGATTATATTGAATGTCATTTATGAAATTATGGAAATGATTATGATATTATCAATTTAATATTTGCATTATGAGATTTGATCTATTATTTGAATAATGATGCACTGATCATAATTTTTTTGGTAACAAGTTTGATTGGTTTACAATCAATAGATTAATAACTAAATAACTGAGAACTGATTGCAATAGTACTTGCCGAAGGCAGGTACTAATAAAATTGAAATACTAGATTTTTAACTCTTGAGTAAATAAAATTGAAATCCCAAAAATAATCTAATTTCACAAAATAAAATGTTTAGAACCCTATATTTTTTATAGTATTATTAATATTATAACTTTGTCTCTTTTACAAAATGTATTTTTTAGGTTTAGCCAATGAAGCAAAAAATTAAATTCATAAAAACCAATGATTCTTCCCTCTTATAATTATCGCGATCCATTTAGGCATGACTTAACTAGTGGGAAACAAAATTTGTGTTCATAATTTGTTTACTTGCCACATCCTCCCCTCAAACCAAAATTCTCTTATCATTTATAGTTTTTTGTTGCAATCTCTAACAATCCATAGAGAAGAGGTCATTTTTTTTTCAGCCAATGACAATACAGATAAATCATTTTTCAATAATTTTTTTTTAAAATTTATCATGTTGGCATAGGAAAAGTACAAATTTAAATCAAATTTGCCTGACAAGAAAAATAATCCTATCTTTTGATTGGTTTATAATCAATAGATTAATAACTACATAAGTGCGAACTCATTGCAATAGTACTAGCCAAAGGTAGCTTCTAATAAATATAAATAATGAATATAAATATTGATAATATAAATATAAAATATTATCAATTACATAAATATATATATATATAATAGTTGCAATTACAAACTAACTTTTTAGGCAGCTAATATAATATACAAAGGCAAATCAATGATGGGCATATAATAAGGGACCCATGATCTATTTAACATCAAGGATTCATATTTTCAAATGAATCATTGTTCATTATATTTAATGCTGATCACTCCCTCTCAACAATATCCATCACCCATGGGCTCTGCAACTCGTACGGAGTTTGAATTTTGAATTTGTTTTGGGCAGGAATGGACGGAGATAGTCCAGGGGGGCTCGTGATTTAGTCCCCTCCCCTGACTCCAGGGGGTGTTGTTGGTGGCACGGGCTGTTGGAGTGATCACGTAGCCTTAGCCTTGAAGCCAAATCCCAAGAAGTGGAAGGAAGCTCTTGTGGGTACTGTCAATGGTATCGCCAAGACTTCGAGTAGTCAACTAGTTATTTCAAAGGTTGATGGTGCCAGGGCACTTAATCTACCAGTCCAGATGGTGTTGTGGGTTGTGGCATCAATGGACAACACCTTGGTGGGGAAGTTTTTTGCCTTCAGACCCAATATCCATTTAGTTCGCCACTGGATGAAGACTAAGTGCTCTCTTAAGGGGAGCGTCTCAGCCAGTGCTATGGCGGGAGGTATGTTTTTGTTCAGGTTTACCTCTCAGGAGGACATGCTGTCAATTTTGGTTGGTGGTCCTTGGATTTATGAGAAGCATTCCTTCTCCTTATGCAAATGGAAGCCTGGCTTTGACCCCAAGGTAGACCTTAATCAGTTGGTGCGGGTGTGGGTCCGATTATCAGGTCTTCCCCTGGAGTTTTGGGATGAGGAAATCTTTTCCTGGATAGGCAACTCCTTCAAAGATTTTGTAACTATTGACAAAGTTACAAAGGCTAAGGTGAGATTGGTTTATGCCAGATTTTGTGTAAATGTGGATATTCTAAAAGCTCTCCCCACTTCCATTATATTAGAATCCTAGTTTGGGAAAGGACTTAGAGTATTCAGTATGAAAACTCTAGAGTCTTCTGTCAAAACTACATGAAAGTTGGTCATGTCTTTACCAAATGCTGAGCCCCGAAGCGTAACCCTCCTCCAGAGACAAAGCCAGTGGTGGAGGTTTCAGAGGACTATCCCTTAAAGAGGATATTCTGAAGATGATTAACTCCCCCCCCAACTTCACTGGGGAAGGAAGCGACTTTGGAAACTATTAAGGAAGCTGGCCAAATAGACCATACCTCAATATCATTCTTGCAACAAGAGCCTCAGGTTTCTCTGCAGCAAGTGGAGGAAAACCTACCAGAAATTGAACTCTCAGTTATAGTGGAAGAGGAGAGTCAAAAGTTGAAGGACAAGGAGATGGGGAATACATCTAGGATTCAAGAGTCAGTTGTAATCGAGGAAGCTCAGGGAACCATGGAATAAGGAGAGGTAGATTTGGGTCTTAGCCCACAGAAGAGTACTATCTCATAGTAGAGCAGGGTAAATGAAGCATGTAGTCCTAGTGATCTGTTAGGATTTCTCGAACCTAATCTAAGTTCACTAATGAAGAACACCTCACCTTCCCCAGGGGTAGGTTCAAGAAGAGCAAATGAGGATCAGGAAGGATGGTCTATTGCAAAGAAAAAGGGGAAAGGTAGTAGTCATAAGATAGCTAATGTGGGAAGAGACAACAACAGAGGAAGGCCATCCCACATGAAGACCAGACAAAAAGAGATGGAGCAGGAGATTGCTAGGGGAAATAGTCCACTTTGGTGGCCCCTCCTAGAAAGACCAAGAAATGAAGATCATCTCTTGGAATATAAGAGGCCTGAACCACCCTCACAAATAGTTGCTTGTTAGGAACTATATTTTTGATAACAAAGTTGATACCTCCTTTTGCAGGAAATAAAAATGACTGAGGAAAGCTCCAAGACTGCTCTTAAAAACATCTAGCCCAATGTGAAGTATGCTATCAGCGAGGCTATTGGGGCTTCAGGAGGCATTGCTACTCTTTGGATACAAGATTTTACTATAACTTCATCTCTTTCTCTAAGTACCATGTGGAGGTCTCATTCCATTGTTCCCTTGAATGATGGATGCTGATTAATGTTTATGCCCCCAATACCCACAGTAGTCAAAAGGAACTCTGGGAGGGCCTGGCAGACAAAATTAACAAAAAGAAAGCACTAATTGGATGGTGGCAAGGGACCTTAACTTCCCACTTTATCCCTTAGAGAAAAGGGGGGGTTGATATATTATTCTGATAGCATGTCTGATCTTGCTGATTTTCCTGGTTATGCAGGCCTTATGGATGTGGAACTATTGGGACAGGCCTTCACCTGGTCAAATAGGAGACAAGGGACTAATTTGGTATAGGTTAAACTTGACAGATTATTAATTTCTTCCTACTGGACTATCATGAATGGGCTGCATTTATCAACTCTCCCTAGACTTGGCTCAGATCATAGCCCTCTCTTGCTTAATTGGACTGGGAAGGGTAGCACAGGTCCTTTCCTATTTAGATTTGAAATGATGTGGGCCCTGCATCCAAAGTTTAGTGATTGTTTGTCGAATTGGTGGAAGATCATGGTTCAAGGGCCAACAATGTTCAGGCTGGTTAAGAAATTGACCAAATGTGAGAAACAAGGTGAAACACTGGAATAAATTTACTTTTGGCAATGTTTTGAATAGGAAGAAAAGTATTATGGAGAAGGTGAAAGAAGTTCAAAGTAAAATTGAACAGGGAGACATATCAGAGGATCTACAATCACTGGAGAAGAATCTCTCCATGGAATGGACCTAGATTATTAAGGAGGAGGAGGTTTATTGGAAACAGAAGTCCAGGGTTCAATGGCTTAGAGAGGGTGACAGGAGCACCTCCTTTTTTCATCAATCTACTCTAAGACATAGGAAGAGAAACACCATCAGATCACTTAAAGATGGTCAAGGGAGACTAATTGAGGAGGAGGAAGAGTTGGGTAACCTGGTGACAGAGTACTTTGAAACCTTGCTAACAAGACAACATTCAAATGTGCTTGAGGAAGATATGACTTCTCTCCTGGAGGTAATTCCTACCACTCTCTCTGAGGAGGATAACTACTTACTGATCAAACCTATTACTCTGGAGGAGGTTAGAGCAGTCATTTTCTCCATGGGTGCCTTCAAAGCCCCGGGCCCTGATGGGTTCCCTTGGCCTTCTTTCAGACTTTCTGGGAGATTGTTGGAAATGATGTCTTTCTAGCCGCACATGATTTCTTCAGGACAGTGAGACTTCTATGGCAGTTGAACAACACTTTTATCACCCTTATCTTGAAGAAGAATGAAGTTAAGACTATGGCTGATTTTAGACTGATTAGTCTTTATAACATGATTTACAAGGCCTTCACCAAACTTTTGGTCTTCGGGTTATAGCCCCTACTGGACAAACTCATTGCTCCTAACCAGAAGGGCTTTGCCTCGGGGAGGCAAATCCTAATGTAGCAATCACCACTCATGAAATAATTCATTCTATTCATAAGAACAACACCCCAGGTATGGTTTTCAAACTTGACATCTCAAAAGCCTATGATAGGATCAACTGGGACTTTCTTTTAAGAGTCCTCCAAAAATTTGGTTTCAATGAAAAAATCATTAGTATTATCAAAGAATGTATATCTACAGTCAGATTCTTAGTGTTAGTTAATGGATCCCCCAAGGGTTTCTTCCCTTCTAGGAGAGGCATTAGATAAGGTGACCCTCTATCACCTTACTTGTTCATTCTGATTATTGAGGTTCTGGCAAGAAATGCTTGTAATCTGTTAATGCAGGGGACTCTTCGGGGAATTAAACCCACTTCAATAGCCAAAAATTTGGTGATTCAACAATTTGTAGATGACACTATTCTATTTGGGTCAGCCTCAGTGGTGGAAGTTAGGTGGAAGAGGCTCTTAAGGAGTTATGATGAAGTCTCAGGTCAAAGCATGAACTTTGAAAAAAGTCATAGCTATTTCTTGAATACTTAGCAAGACCTTCAGTAGAAAATTACAAGAATTTTGGGTTGCTCAAGTGAAAGTCTCCCAGCCACCTACTTGGGCCTCCCTCTTACCATTACCAAAATTTCTATGGACTTCTGGAAGGGGCTGGTGGAAAGAATTCAGAGGAAACTGGCAGGGTGTAAGGGTGCCCTCCTAAGCCAGGCAGGGAAGTTCTAGCTTCTCAAAGCTTCCCTTTAGGGTATGCCTAATTATGCGCTAAGTCTCTTCAAAATCCCTAAGAATGTGGCTGATAAGATTGAATAGATTCAAAAGAAGTTCCTTTGGACTAGGTGGAAGAGAAAAAAAGAATTGCCCTTGTGAGCTAGGAGAAAGTGTGTATGCCTAGAGGATAAGGAGGACTGGGCCTTAGAAGAATTCATTTGATGAATAGAGCACTTCTAGCCAAGATCGGGTGGAAACTTATTCAGGACAGTACTGATTGGAGGGACATCATGAGAGCCAAATATATCAATGGGGACCAAGGCAGCAAATTTTTGGTGGAGGTGAGTCTTCCCAAAGGCTTGGTTATATGGAATGGGACTATCAAAACTAGAGGTCTCATACGACATGGTTTGAGATGGAGGATTGGGGATGGTAAGGAGGTCAATTTCTAGAAGGACTGGTGGATGCAGGACAAACCTATGATAGAAATGGAATATGGTAGGATAGCGAGCAAGATTAGTGAGGTGTTTGGTCACAAAGTGGCTAACTACATAAGGACCTATGGGGGTATCCAAAGCTGGAAGGAGATTTTTGAATATGCTCATGATGATAGTGAGGGGATAAAATTGGCTCAGCAACTTCAGAAAGTTTTGGCAGATTACAAATTACTGCTATTTTCCAAGAGAGATAAGATGGTCTGGGATAAGGATAAGAAGGGTTTGTTTACTATCAAAAGTTTGTATAATCTACTGTTAGACCCTAGTGAGGGGGGAGTTTGGCAAAGAATCTGGATTCCTAAACTCCTTCCAAAGATTATTTTTTTTGGTGGAATTTAATGCACAATAAAGTCCTAACTTTGGACAATCTGAAAAAGAGAGGATTCTAAATGGCAACTAGATGTATTCTTTGTGGATCTGAGGAGGAGTCATCAGCTCATCCCTTTCTACATTACAGGTTTACCTAGGAGGTCTAGGGGTTCACTCTCCAAAAGCTGAACATAAATTAGTCCTTGAATGCTATCCTTGAAATGTTGGTTTGGGAATGGAAGTACCCTTATAACTTGGTGTTACCAATCTTGAAAGAAATTTGGAACTAGATACCCCCCCATTTAGTCTAGAGCCTATGGAACGAATGTAATAATAGAATCTTTAGGCAGAAGAACAAAATCCCTCTAGAGGTTTTTCAATGTTTTGTCAAATTGCTGACTGAAAGCATCAACTCCTGTAAGTTCAAAGCTGGGGATAACCCCCTGGGGAGAGAAGAACAAGGCATGATAAAGAACTAGAATTTAAACTCATACCAGGTGGACACTACTAAAAAGTTATGTCAGACCAGAACCAAGTGGACCCCACCATAGCAAGGGTGGTTTAAGCTGAACTTTGATGGTGCGGCCAAAGGAAACTCAGGTGTTGTTAGTGGTGGAGGCATCTTAAGAACTAAAACTGGGGTGTGTGTTGATGCTTATGCTGAGGGAATTGGCATTAAAAGCAATAATGAGGTAGAAGCCATGGCTATGTTATGGGGAATCAAGCTTTCTATCTCCATAAATATAAAAAGGCTACATATTGAAGGAGACTCTCATCTAATTGTTAATGCTGCCCTTGGTCTTTCTCAGATAGGGTGGAATCTGGAGGATATCATGGGAGATGTCAAGACCCTTCTTAATGGATTGGAGGATTATAAGATCACTCATATTTATAGAGAAGGATACACTATGGCTGATGCCTTGGCTAACGTGGGTAGAGGCAAGGATGGATGGCGGTGCTAGAGAAACATTTCAAGTTTGTCCAAAGAGATTCGCAACATTATTGAGAAAGATGGAAGGGGCTGTGAAATATAAGTGGTGTGTGGCAATGGTTGTCTTCTAGTGTCACCAGGGTGAGAGACAGGCTAGAGTTCTTTCCTTGAACTATTTGAATAGCAATGAAAACCTTAGAGATGGCGGTGCTCAAATTTCAAAATTTTAAATTGGTTTTGGTGGGATTGTCAGGAATTCACTGAAGGATGAGATGGTTGGGTCATGGGTGAGTCGACGGTGTCTTATCAGCAGGAGTCAGAGAAGAGGCGTCCACGTGGATATAGGAAATGACATTGATGATAGTACAAAGAAGAGATTGATGGGAAAGCTCGATTTGCATGCTAAGCGGCACAAGGACATTGGTATTGGTGGAGATCCAGGGTTTGGATCTTATAGCTTAAAAAGGACAATGAGCAGACAGGTGGCTGGGATTTGAAGGATGGATGTAATGGCTATTCTCATGGTTCTTTATGGTTGGGTTAGGACAGTGACTAGTGTCTCCTATCTTCACATGAGGTGGCAGCTAAATACTCCCCCCGATGAGTTGTATCTTGGTGGTGATCTTAAGGCATTTCAAAATAATAATTACACTACCATCACTACTACTACTCAGCAATATTGCCATTTCATTGGTTTCTTTCCTATTTTCAAGTTTGCTTCTTGTGATCATTTCCATTTTGAATGAATCCAATCCAGTTGCTTTAGCTATTCATAGATGGGTAAGATGGGAGGGGACATAGTGAAAATTAAACCCAACTTGACCAAGAAATTTAAGAAAGATCCTCTTGTCTGACATATAATCCAAGAGGGAGAGGTGGTGTCTTATCTTGAAGGAATGGTGGGTCATGACGAAAACCTATCACGATAGTTTGCAGAGACTTGGGATGAGGAAACTAGGGAGGTCATAATTGGAAAGATTGGATTCCAAGTATCTGAAGAGGTCATTGGACAAGCCACTGGTTTACACACAAGAGGCAAAAAGCATTCGAGGAGAAGCAAAGTTGCTGACCCTGATGACATGAATCTCTTCTTTTGGGAGGGTGAAGCTCCTATGAAACTTCATGGAGGGTTTGAGAGGGAGGAATTGTCGAAGCCATGGGGGAAAATTTGCCTCATGATAATGAAGTTTTTCACACTAGAAGGAAGGTTTCGGGTATATTATCACTATCACTTTGCCCTCTTAAATCATTTCAGGAATAAGGTTGAGATTAGCTTCCCCTTCTTTTTACTTTCTTCACTGGATAATTCTATTAAGTATGTTAGGGAGCTTAGGGCTAGGAATGCCAATCACCCTCTCATTCTGATTCATCAAGGTCTTATTTTGAGGCTATATCACTTTCATCTTGCCTTATGTCTGCCTAAAGAAATTCAAGTCAAGATCCTTGAGGATCCACAGTTGGGTACTTGTCGTGGGGGTAAGGGCAAAGTGCAAATTAGCATAGGGACCCCTTTAATCAATGGTGGCCCCAGTATGGTGGAAGGGAATCCAGTCGAGGCCCCTAGTTCTATTAAAAATAAGAAACAAAAACACATCACCCCAGTGCAACAAAGGAAGATTGGCAAAAGCGACAGGGTGGAGGAAATGGAGGGTACCCTGAAGAAAATGTAGAAGGAAGGGAAGGGGGTTGTCATGGAGGGTACACCTGTGAAAATTGTGGAGCTGGATACTATTCTAGGAACTAAGGGTAGTAGCGAAGGTGGAGAGACTGCTCTTCTGAGCATTCACCGGTCCAAAAGGATTGCTAGGAAACCACTGGTAAATTCTCTAGGGGTGGAGGGTTCGAAGGAGTCTGAGTTTGTGGAAGAGATGGTGGAAGAAGGTGTTGATAACTGAGAGGGGGGGTGAATCAGTTATCCTAATTATTTCTGCTTTCTAAAGCTTCTTATTAATCAATGCAGCATTAATTCAAACAAGCAAACATAACCATGAAATGGAAATACACATGACACGATATTTTTGACGTGGAAACCCTGTTAAGGGAGAAAACCATGGGGTGATTAACCCAAAGATTATTCTCTGTTAGAAGAATAAGGAAAAACAAAATGGCACTTGCCAATTAGGGCTCACTACTCGAGCACACTGCTCACAAGAGGCACACTACCTACAAGAGACTCACTATCTACAAAAGAGTGTTATACAATACTTGAACTAATTGGGAGCATCTACATATGCTGGAGTTCAGTTCCGGTTAGGCTCAGTTCATTGATCTGCTGCACTTCATCTTTCCTCCTTTCTTATGCTACTTCCATTCACATACCGGATCTTCCTTACTGCTTCTGCTCTGTTCTCCTACTTTTATTCACACATCACTTACTACCACAACACCTCTCACAACTAAACCCATCTTGTATAAATATCCGCACAAGTAATTTCATCACCTTTCAAGTCGGCACCTGGAATAGTCAATCTTTTCACAAACTCTAATTTGTCGGCTGAATCCTTGCACACCAAGTAATGCAGATCAAGCATATACTTGTAGAAGTCATCAATCATGTCGGCCAAACATAACTTATGCCTTAAGAACCTTTTCCTTCATCAGTAACACATCCAAAAAATAGTCTGATGTTCTGTCAGTCAGTTCTTCCTTTGTTCACACTGTCATTTAGGAACCCGGTACTCAAGTATTCATATCTTTTTCTTCATCTATCACTGGAGGCTAAATCCTTGGAATCTATCACTCAAGGTAGTCCTCTTGACTTCCCCAAATCTGTACTTCACCAAGATACTTCCTTTGAGAGATCTGGACCTATCTGTCGGACCTTGCCACATGCTCTATTCTTGTTTACCGGACCATAACAATCTTCACTCTGACTTCCGATAGAGACACACCATGTCCTGCGGATGTGTGGGATGAACTTTGTTGCCATCAATGACAATAATCATGAATCCATATAGTGTCTCTTGCCAACAATCTCCCCCTTTGGCATTGATGGCAACACTTAGTGAAAAATGACTAAGTGTTTACACTATGCTCCCCCTTGGCTGATGCTCTATTTTTATATACATATTCCGGAGCTCCCCCTTAGTTGGATTCCTCATTTTTCACTGCTCCTCACTCCCCCTTTGACATCAATGGCAAAGGGTAGGGTCCGCATACCAAAATTTTCAAAAATTTTACTATACTTAGCCGCATAAGTATAGACATATGGAATACTTACATATACTGCAGTATGTCTGCAAAAGTTGTTTTCAGTTGGATGAGTTTTGCAACCCAAATTTGCTTCATTCTATCCAAAATTGAGATGTGACAACTCAACAAAAACACAAAAGCTTTTGCCCTCTTAAGATCTGTCAGATCATTGGTTTGGGCGGTAGTCTGAGCATCACTTATGGCCTCATGCATGGCCTCTAACTTAGGGATAATGATTCTTCTGAGTTCACCCATCTGGCTAATTATGTTCTTTTCCTTCTCAAAATTCTTTATTGCATTTGTGATTGCAATAGTCTGACACTCTTGATTTACTATGGATGAAGAGAGAGGATCAAAACTTTGAGACAAACTTAGTAGTTTATCCTCTTGCTCTTTTATTTTCTTCTCAATTTCCACTATTGCTTTGGACCAGGAAATACAAAATTTGTATACTTCACTGCCATCCTTAAGAGCATTTTCTAAGCTCTTTATCCCAATATTCATATTTATCCTATCATTAATGATCAAACCTTGTACCTCTAAGAATCTTTTATCCAAGAACTCCTTCCGGACCTTTTCTTCAGCTGATTTTTTTAGAGAATCAAAATGTGTATCAACACTACTGACTAGAGTTTTGAGATTACCAGAAGAGGATGCTAAGGGATCCTTCTAAAAAGATGGCATGATCTTTTCCAAAACTCCAGATGCTACTTCTATAAGCTCACAGTCTTCTATGTGAGATTTCAGTAGCTTTTCTTTGGCCTTCGCATTTGCAAATGAAGCTATCTTCATTGTTTGCACTAGAGATAGAGAGTCAAAGTCCAAAGGCCCTTTCAATAGATTCGGTTCATCAATCTCTATAGCTGCTTTTGTCAAAAAGTCCTTGACTAATTCTACAGTGTCTCTTGCCAGAGACAGATTTTTCTTTTCTTCTATAATCACTAAACTGTCTTTTGGAGCTTCCTCTCCTTGCACAACCTTTGCACTGATGCCTTCTTTTCCCTTCACCTCTGCTTCTTTCTCCTTTACTCTTTCTTCTCCTTTGGATCTGGAGTCAGTAGGGGAAACCGGAGGACTAATGTTAGTCTATTCAGGGGCAACCTCTTCCTTTTCCAGAATAGAGGATTCTAAGTCCTTAGCTGTTTCTGCACTGATATTCATAACTACTTCTGTTATTTTCTCAGAAGACTCTCCTGCAACACTTGTGGTCGAGGGATCAGTACCCAAGTCTGCTATAATAGGCAAATTAAATCTTTTGAAGGCTTTCTGGAGAATCTCTTCTGTGTCCTTGGCTACCTTGTCGGTCTCACCAAGCATAAGTTGATTCATCCTTGCTTTGCTCCTGAACTCATCCTTGCAGTCTTTGAATACCATATTCATTGTCTTGGGATCGATTGAAGGATATAGCTGAATAGCTATCTATTCTTGGATCTCAAGGTCTTTTTCCATGGCATTTGTCTTTCTCATTTCTAACTCCTTTCTAGGCTCTTAGGAATAAGAGATATAATTTCAATGAAAGCCTTATTATATATGTTCAGGTACTTGACTGTAGCTTCTTGCAGGATCTTTTGGTCAGCCTCATTGTAATCATCATAAAATTTGGCCATTGGTTGAAGGTTTCCATCCATAGTGACTGATTTGATTACACTTTCTAAAGACAGGGTGGGCTTTTCAACAAATTCCTCTGCCATTTCTTCCTTGTCTTGTCCTATGGAAGGTTTACCGAATCTTTTCTTCTTCTGCTTCTTTATTTCCTTTACCCCCTTGTCTGATTTGGTTTCCTCTTCATCTCTTTGACTTGCATAAGCCCTTGTGGATTTTGTCTTTGATCTTTTCTCTCCTTTGCCGGATGCCTGGACTTCCAGTTTTGATGTTTTTGAGCTTTTGACGGTGATAGGTGCAGATCTCTTTGATGATCTAGTTTGGGTTGAGGTTTCTACTGGAGCACTTTCTTTGCTTTCCTTTTCTACCTCTTTCTTCTCTTCCTTATTCTTTTGCCTCTTTTCCCTGTTGGCATCAAGTGCCTCCTTTGAGATGCCTAGGCCTTTTGCAATTTCTTCAACTTCTTTTCTAACTTTCCTCTTCATTTCCGGTTGTCTGAGTTCCACATGAACTTTTATACTCAGCTCTTCAAAGGTTCCAAACCTTTCTGCCTTTGGATCCTTTGGTTGACTTAGCATGTGTTGAACATGCAGCTCCACAATTTGTTCATCAACTTCATACCCCATAGGCATGATCCACATAGTTCTTGGTTCTACTGCCTCCATTAGGCACTGATCTGTCTCTACCATAAAGCATACTGTGTCTTTGTATTTCTCAACAAGAGACTGGGGAATTCTTTCTCTTGCTTGCATCATGCTCTGAAAATTCTTGAAATATCCCCACAGAGCTATATTTCTTGCCTTAGCATCCCCAAGTTCATGCAAGTAATCTCTGATCTGAACTGCTACCGGTTTGTCATTTTGCCATACCCATCCATTTGATCCAGGCAGCTCATTCATGAAGTAGAAAAATAGACATAATATTAGTGCACCATATTTGAAAGAGTTCTTCTTGTCCTTTTTGATCTTTTGTATGTTTTCCATTAATTGGCTCAAAACAAATTCACAGACATCATATTCTGCATTCTTTCTCAGCATATCATAGGCAGTATATACTGCAGTTTCAGATACTGAATTCTCCCTACTGGAGTGATATATCTTGTATCCTATTATCATAGATGCAAACTTGATATCCGGGTTAGTAATATCCTCAATGGTCATTGCCCTCTTATCAAATTTTGATCCGATGGCCTCAGTTACAATGTTGTTTTTGATAGATTTGAGGACAGGTATCCCTCCGGAAGAGTATAGACCAATTACTGCCCTAATTGCCTCCTTTGTGATCTTGCAAGGTCTATTCAGCCATAGGAAGTTATCATGCACCCTACTCAATACATACCGGACCCATTCATCTTCTTCAAAGTAGGGGAAATGAATGAATTGATCAAAATGTTTCTCTTGGATACCCTTATATTATGGTTTATGCTCAAAGGCATCATCTAACAGTTGTTTGTGATAGATATCTCTTAGATTGAATTCCCAAACTCTTAAATATTTGTATGTATATAAACCCTAATGTCTTCTGTGTGCAAGACGCCATGTGGAACACTAGAGGATGCTCCTAAGGGATCTACCTCCAATGATTTGTAAGGATGTTTCTTAAATTCAGGGCGGGGCCTATCATAAATATTTACTATATTCAGAGTATCCATTTTTCAAAAGATTTGCAGTGAGATATTGAAAACAGAAAATACCTTTTGTGCCTTTTGGTTTCACAGAATTGGTTGGATTGATTTCTGGATGTAATGACTTCTGCAAATGATCTTCGATGAACTTGAGAAATTTTGTTGCAGAGCTCCACTTTTCATTTCTTCTTGAATGTAGAATGAACAAGTGATTAATGAGAAAACCCTTATATTGCTTTGCAAACCCTAATGTCAGGTTGTAATAAATGCTCAACCTAAATTATTCTAGTTTGCCTTATTCAGATGACTTGAACAACCGGATCAATCTTGATCTTTAAATATCTTGCAGATCCTCCAAATCTTAAACACAGTTTGTTTGGATGCTTCCCTTATGAATCCTTCAATCCGCAACTCTTCTTATGCCAGTTCTGGCACCAATTGACTGGCTAGGGGAACAAGGTTTTCTTTGTGTCTCCCCCTAAGCCAGAGCTCACTTTTTAATTTTTAGAAGGAATATCAGCACCAGAGTCTGGTGCGGATCCAACCTCTACATTCTCTGTACTTTTCTTTACCCAAATCTTATTCATCTCACTTTTAACTTCATCCACATTCACCTTTTGTTTTCCCTTATCTTGATTCTCATTATGACATACCGGACCTCTTTTGTCCTAATTCTTGCTTCTACAGAATTTTGCAATGTGACCAGATCTATTGCAAATTTGGCAAACAACATTTCTTTGCATATTTGATTGATATCCTCTTGATCTGCATTGATTAGCCATATGACCTATTCTCTTGCATGCAAAGCATCTACCATTGAATGATTTATTCATTTGCATATTTCTGCATTCATGAGATTTGTGACCATACCTTTTACAGTTAAAACACTGTCCAGAGAAGGATGAATTAGTCTAATTCATTCTCTTTCTGCACTGATTAGCTTTGTGACCAAAGTGATTGCAGCTGTGGCAGTATCCATTGAAGGATGGATATCTTTGAGCATTGGGCTGTCTTACCAAAGGTCTTCTAGGCCTGTTCCTTGGATTTTCTAATCCAAAATTCTTCTGACGAGATCCAGAGCTTTCTCCTTTCTCATATCCCAAACCACACTTGTCATCTACCCTCTAATGAATTCCAAGAAGAACTTCAAGTTGAGCAGAACTTATCTTGATTTCTCTTTATGTTCATTTGTTGTTTGAAGATCCCTTTTGAGAGAGACAATTTGATCAAGTTTTTCTTCATTTTCTTTAGCATCTTCAAGATCAGATTCAAGATGTCTGATAATTCTATCCATCTAGTGGCAATCTTCTGTTTTCTCCTTGAGAGATTGTCTTAGATTATCTTCAGTTTTTCTTTTCTCTTCAATCTCTTGGGTAAACTTCATAACTCCTGATTCCATTTCATGTCTTACCATAATGACTTCTTTTGATAACTTTTCACATAACTTGGTTTTCTCCTTTAGCTCTTCATTTGCATCATTTGCTTCACCTTGACTTGCCAATTGCTGAAGCAGCTCCTTTCTCTTTTTCATAGAGAGACTTAATTTGTCTTTTAGTTCTCTCATGAAATCATCAGCCTGTTTGAGTCTTTCTTTTAATTCACTGACTTCAGAGTTTGACTGTTCAAGATCATCAAGGGCAGTCTTGAGTTGCTCCCTTAAACCATATGCATCCATTTGAGTTCCCAGCTCTTCCTCAAGCTGTTAGGCTCTGTTAGGAGGAACCTTGCTCTGATACCAATTGTTGATAACTGAGAGGGGGGGTGAATCAGTTATCCTAATTATTTCTACTTTCTAAACTTTCTTATTAATCAATGCAACATTAATTAAAACAAGTAAACATAACCATGAAATGGAAATACACATGACACAATATTTTTGACATGGAAACCCTATTAAGGGAGAAAACCACAGGGTGATTAACCCAAAGATTATTCTCTGTTAGAAGAATAAGGAAAAACAAAATGGCACTTGCCAATTAGGGCTCACTGCCCGAGCACATTGCTCACAAGAGGAACACTACCTACAAGAGACTCACTGTCTACAAAAGAGCATTATACAATACTTGAACTGATTGGGAGCATCTACATATGCTAGAGTTCAATTCCGGTTAGGCTCAGTACACTGATCTACTACACTTCATCTTTCCTCTTTTCTTATGCTGCTTCCTTTCACATACCGGATCTTCCTTACTACTTCTGCTCTGTTCTCCTACTTTTATTCGTACATCACTTACTACCACAACACCTCTCACAACTAAATCCATCTTGTATATATATCCACACAAGTAATTTCATCACCTTTCAAGTCGGCACCCGGAATAGTCAATCTTTTCACAAACTCTGATCTGTCGACTGAATCCTTGCACACCAAGTAATGCAGATCAAGCATATACTTGTAGAGGTCATCAATCATGTTGACCAAACATAACTTATGCCTTAAGAACCTTTTCTTTCATCAGTAACACATCCGGAAAATAGTCTGATGTTCTATCAGTCAGTTCTTCCTTTGTTCACACTGTCATTCAGGAACCCGGTACTCAAGTATTCATATCTTTTTCTTCATCTATCACCAGAGGCTAAATCCTTGGAATCTATTACTCAAGGTAGTCCTCTTGACTTCCCCAAATCTGCACTTCACCAAGATACTTCCTCTGAGAGATCCGGACCTGTCTGTTGGACTTTGCCACATGCTCTGTTCTTGTTTACCGTTCCACAACAATCTTCACTCTGACTTCCGGTAGAGACACACCATGTCCTGCGGA
The DNA here is from genome assembly GCA_027924645.1 of Cunninghamia lanceolata. NCBI lineage: Eukaryota > Viridiplantae > Streptophyta > Pinopsida > Cupressales > Cupressaceae > Cunninghamia > Cunninghamia lanceolata. The sequence continues at coordinate 4,438,877 of BSBN01000665.1, forward strand.
TGTGTGGGATGAACTTTGTTGCCATCAATGACAACAATCATGAATCCATATAGTGTCTCTTGCCAACAGAAGGCCAGGAGGAAACCCCTACAGAATCTATACATGAGGTCAAGGGCACTAGTCACTTTGCCTCAATGAATGAAAGCAGCTCTAAAGGCCAGGAGGACCTTGCTAAGACTACTATTGGGAAGTACACTGTGGGGGAGGCCATTGATCATGTCAGTAAGGGGAATTATGTTCTATGTATCAAACATGTGGAGGATATTCAGAACCTCTAGAAAAGAATGGATTCTATGCAAAAGAAATGAAAGGTTATGGCTAAAGTTTTGGCCAAACCTTTGCATCGGGCTGCTTCCATCTTCATTGCGGTGAAGGATCTTGATGACAAGGTCAAACAAGTTGGCAGTGGCAGCTTGGGTGACTACAAGGAGATGGTGGAGTTCCTAGCCAAGTTTGGGGTGACTTATAGCCCATAGTTTCCTATTTCTTCTATTTTATATTATTTCCATTGTCTTGTTGGTTTTTGATTAGTTGTTTTCATTTGTTGTTTTTGTGATATCAATCTGTTGTCTTTAGCATGTTACTGGCCTAATGCCCTTGGGGCTGTTTTGTTAAAGGAATCTGGACCCTCATTTCTAGCTGAACTAATCAAAAACAATATCCATCGCCCATACTAAACTTTTAGAAAGGTATCATTAATTAGGATTAATATCAGATAAACTGGCAGCGATTAATATTAGAGGCAATAATTGGAAATTCCAAAGGTTACATTGCAAAGATGTGACTCTCCAATAACAAGGTATGAAAGGGAATATAAATAATAGAGATGTGAAAGTATGTAGCAAGCAATGAGAACTACAAGAACCATCAAATTGTGGAATGTGGAATATATAAGGTAGACCAACTCATCATAAAATCATATCTGCAAACCTATTTATATATTCAAGATCATTATATTATTGAGTATCATATAGAATATTGTGTGACAGGTCAAATTAGAATCCATATGAATATTTTATTGTTATCATTATCAGCTCACCCATTATAGGGGGAATGACAAGCAAACAATAGGTAAGAAATCCTACCATATACCCCCTTAAGGCCTGTTTGGGGGCAAGTTTGATCTGCACCCCGTCCATACCCCCTGTAAGGGCCTGTATGGAGGCTTTGTATGATAACTTAGATCCTACCAAATCCCTGTTAGGGCTTCTATGTGGGGAACCGAATATGCGACCTGCCATGCCCCTTGTAAGGGACTGCATGGAGGTATCATGTACCAATGAATGTCTTGTCATCCTCACTATAATGGAGTTGAGTTAATGAACGTAATTACATGAAAATAAGTAGTTAATCAATCTATATGACTATTATATATATACAGTGAAATCTTATCTAACACTTGTATTCCAAGAGTTATGTATATATATATATATATATATATATATATATTGTATGTATGTTTCCTATGTTATGATTGCAGATTTATTGCACAAGAATGATGCAAATTGAAAGTAATCTAAATGGTAAATCTGAAACCCTAACCCTAACTTGGGGCATTTGAATTTATCAAGGTAAAATTAGTATTGTTCCAATAGGGGACATTACAAAATCCTCCTTCTTGTTGTTCTTGGAGAACAAAAAAAGGGATAAATTACTATCAATTTCTTCTTCCCTCTATTGTTCATGGTTGCTCCTAGTTATGGGTTGTGACTTCTCTCCATCTTCAGCTGGATGCAATCCTAGAAGCTTTTCTATTTGCTTTGCTAGTTGTCCTCTCTGTAGCTATGTTAACAAAAATATATATATACATATAAGAGACACAAGAAAATCATGTTACATAAGAAACATTCTTATAGACAAACACATAGATTCATATACAATATGTGTACAGATTCATATCTACATGCATTTGTAAAGCTAGTTGTTCTTGTACTCCTGACTACTAGTTATAGTTCTTTTGTTGAGCCTCTTGTAAGGCTATGCTAGTATTGTCTTCAATGACATGTTTAAGAAGATTGTTGTTGTATGAGGCCTCTACAAGAAGCATGCAACTTTGAATGTGATGTATCTTCATGGAGGCTACCTATAATCTTTTCATTTGTTGAATCTCTCCTCAAAAATGATCCTTGAAGCTGCATTAAATGCCTCATTTTTTCTCTGACTTCTTGTCTTAATCCACCCCACTGGGAAAATACATCTGATTTAACACTTTGTCTTTGAGTGCTACTATAGTGGGGACTAATTCTGGTATTATGTAATGATCTGAATGCCCATGAACATTACCTTCTGAATTATTAATAATAGCAGTAATGCCTTGGAGTTTTAGAAATTGTAACTTTAGAAACAAATAGTTAGCTATCAAATTATCAAACCCTAAACCTAAATGGTAATGTATTATAAAATCTAAGTTATGAAACCATGCAAATTGAATAAGAATGAATAGTATGTAAGTATTTCATGCAATGAACATTTGGAAAGAAAATATAATGCCCACCTCATTCTAGATAGGTAGTCTGAGGGACTCAAATTGGGAGGACACTGCAACAAATTACTAGATTGGAAATCCATGGTTTCCAAATAGTTGTTTTTATTATTATTCTTGAGGAATGCTGATCTCTCATTGTAATAGGGCTGCATACAAGTCGATCTAGATGTTGAAAACCAATCTGGAATGGCCTTTGTGTATCTTTTGGATGGAGCATTCACTACACAAATCAAGCTTAAACAATTAAAGGAAATATATAAGTAGAACTTTAGTGACCTATTATACAAAACAAATCAACCCAAGTTACTACTATTTATATATGGACTGCTCCTGCTGGTGTTGGGGATACCGTCAGCTTAAATTAGACAGTTGTCTATATGGAATAAATGTGGTGATACTTTAAATAAAGAGATTCTGAATATCAGAGGAGAATTCAAGGATTTCATCATATGATTGCTTTGTCAATGTCAAAGTTGAAGAGATCCCTCATATAACGCTCATAAATACTACCATGAACTGGAAGGATTTTATGCAATAAAACTTGGGCAAGAAATCCATGGATAAAAGTTCTATTACCGTAAGAACATTTTCACTCAACCCATGGGATATTAGGTTAATTGAAGCTTCCTCTCCCCATAACAGATAATTGAATAAAATGTCAACCAATTTCACCAGATTCCAGTTTGAAACTTCTTTGATAGTTTAAGTGAAGCAATAAAATCTAACCAAATTAATCACAAATGTTTCCCTGACATTCCAATTCATTACTAGTATGATAGATTGAGAGAAAAATATATACCAAAAATTTCGAACATATGCATCAATATCCAATTGACATCTAGCGTGACAGGCCGAGAGAAAATATTCACTTTCAAATAAAGTGTCAAAACATTTAGGACTATCAAATTCAAATTCATCACTAGTCTGATTTATTTAGAGAGAATAGTAATTTGGAAAAAAAGAGCTTTTGAAATCTATATCTAAGGATTTTCTCTTCAAAACTTTCTACATTTTTAAATCTTAGTTGAATGCAAAATGATTTTCCCTTTGAAACTTTCTACATTTTCAGATCTTAGCTAAATTCTTAATGCTAAGAGAATTGTATATTGGAAAAAAAAAATCTTTTGAAATCTATATTTAAGGATTTTCTTTTCAAAACTTTCTACATTTGTAGATCTTAGTTGACTGCAAAAAGCTAAAAGAACATATGTTAGAAATAAAGCGTCTTAAAAATAAAAACAAAAAGATTAAAAAGAAAAAAGAAAAAAAAAAAAAGAAAGTGTCTCAACCTTGTATGGAAATAAAAATAAAGCAAGCCAAGAAAAGAAGATTTTGTGATAGGTGAAAAGTGGCTATTTTGAGAAGTATCTTTTAAATGGTGATAGAGATAAGTTTGTTATATTTGGCATGTTGGTTTTCTTGCCATTCATGTCAAAATAGTGGATCTTAAGATGTAATGAGGATTTCTTCACAATTGTTCATGGTGTTGTTGATTCATGAAATGTCAAGATATCAAGGTTGTGATTGTGTTGCAGAAACTAGTTCACATGGTGTGGTGTTGTTGACAAGTTGGAGCAATGCAGATGTCATTGGTTGCTGCAGGTGTTGGATCTTCAAGGTCATGGTATGATGTTACAAATATAATTTGATATGATACTATAGATTTTGTTTGTCATGCTTCATCACATGGGATCTGTTTAGTTTTGATATTCATGCAATGAGTTGTATTAATGTGTTGGTGTGCCTTCAAATATGGTTCAGATGTGTCTTCAAATATACCTTCAAAGAAGTTTTGGTTTGCCTCTTTATAGCAGGTTGTGTCTTCATCAGGTTGTTGCTTTAGAAGAAAAGAAGGTTGTAAACCCTAAAAACCTAAGTTGTATGTTTGAGGTTGACTTAGGTTGCGAAGACTTGTTCTTAAGATTCTCTGTTTCTACAAGGACTTTACCTAATCTCTCTGATGTTATCCTGATCTTTGTAGAATCATCAACATTTAGTTTTGATATATCTAAGATTCTTATTTCATCATTTCTCCTATTAGGATTTGATGTGTTGATAGTGCTAAGGGATCAAAAACCCTAAGTTAATGAGCTTAATGCATATCATATTATACCCTATGTTCCCTGTCACTACTTTATTTCTATTTCTATGTTGACTTGGTTGCTAGGTTATAACATAACTTAAGTTATGTTTTAAGGGCTTTGAAACACTTGTTGACCGGCCCTGACTTCCTAGGGCTATCGATAGCTATAGGTTACCAAAGTATTATGAGCACCAAATTTAATCGAACACTAAAGATTGAATATCCTCAATGGCACAAAACTTGATCCAATGGATGCATTTTAGTTACTTTTTGAAGTTCAACGATCACACTTACCTTTCTAAATTTGATGTGCAGTGTGTCATAAAAGGAAAAAAGTAGATTTTTGAAGGTTTATAAGTAGTATAGAGGGCCAATAAAATTAATTCTGATCTGTTTGATGTATTTGGAGTTTTTGATCATTGATATGGAAGGTTGATTGGTATACCTACATTCTAATATTACAATTGACCAGTTTTGTGCAGGATAACATTGTATTTGCAGTATTTTAAAGATTGAAGATTTGTTAATGTTTATGGAATGTAAGAAAGGAAGGTGAAGTTGTTTATGGTTGATCAGACAAATGTATTGCTTCTCACAAAGAGTTACACATGTTTCAAAGATTAACACAAGGTTGTAAAGTTTGTGCTTGAAAAGATTTTGTTGAAGTGAAAAACAAAAGAAGATATAAGGTTTTGCTATATAGAGAAACATAGTTTTCCTCTGTATATTTTCATATTCATGTAATAAGGGTTGGTGCCTTTGAAGTTGGTGCTTCTCAATGTATTAGGGATTGGTGCTCCTTGAAGTAGGTGCTTCTAAACAAAGAAGTTAGTGAGGCTTTGTAATAAGTGGGATTTTCTTAAGCCCTTGAGGCAGTTTAGAGTGGTTTTTCATCCCTATGAGGGTTTTCCACTCATGAAATCTATTGTGTCATGGTCTCAATTATTGTGTGATTCATTTGTCTTTCATGCTTGAACATTCAGTCTTATTTGTTGTTTAGTATTTGATTCCTTCGTTTGATCAAGCATATTGTCAAGTTTGATTCCTTCTATTTCTCTTTTCAAGTTTGTTAAGAAGTAAATAACTTGTTTTAGCTACAACACTGATTCACCCCCTCTCAATGTTGATTGTACTCCAACAAAGTTGGCTATGAGATTTTATTAGATGTTTCTAAAATGAAATGCTTTATCTCTAGAAGGTTCTCATATGCAATGTAATATTATATATTGGTACTTTGAGAAAGTGATTTGGTGTGAGAGTTAGTTTGCAAGTCTGTATGCTACCGAAATTCCTCTCAATTGAGTTGAGGTGAAGACTCATGTAAGAAATTGCATTGCAAGTGTGTTGTAGTCTGTTTGAAGATTTGATAATACATTGTGCTAGTTTTGGAGTGTGGGGTTTTTCTCCTGATAGGGTTTTCCCCACATAAATCACTAAGTTATGGTTTTATTCTTATTGTGTTTATGGTATTATGTGTTTCTTGAAATCTTTGTAATAATTTATTTAAAATTTGCATAACACTCCTCTCAAGGTTAGTGTAGGAAGCATTTCCGCACACCTTTTCTTCCTTACAAGTGGTATCAGAGCCTAGCCAGTTTTGGTTCTATTTGTTGGGTACAGGGTTTTTTGAGCTAATCAAGTTTTAGTGGGAGCTTGTGCAGAGTATTTCATATTTTGTATTGCAGGATAATAGAGATGGGGAGCACATCTAGAAGAGTTGAGGTAAAGAAGTTTTTTAGCATGAATTTTGAAATGTGGAAGCTAAAGATGGAAGATCTATTGATTGATCGAGATCTATGGGATGCTATGGATGATAATGTACAAAGGCCTATAGATCCAACTTTGGCTGCAAGATATGATGTAATGCATAGAAAAGCTAAAGGTCTCATAAGACTATGCCTTGCAAACCTAATTCTAATAAATGTTCACAAGGAACCCACTTCAAAGAAACTATAGAATAAGTTGGGTAAAATATATCAAGCCAAATCTCTAGTAAATTAGATTTTCTTGAGGAAGAAGTTGTATTCCTTGAGAATGGAAGAAGGTGGACATATTTCTGAGCATCTAGAAACTTTCAATCTGTTGGTGATTTAGTAGACCTCAGTTGGGGTTAAGATGGATGAAGAAGAAATGTGCCAAACTTTGTTGTGTTCACTACTAGACTCATGGGATAGCCTAGTCATGGCCACTGGGAGCACTTCAGTCACTTTGAAGATGGAGGATGTTGTTGGTTCTCTTCTCTCCCAAGAGATGAGAAGGAAGGTCTCTCTAAATGCGAAAGAGGCTCTGAGTGTTCGATGAGGACCAAAAGAATAAGGCAAAGATGAGAAGCAGTGTGGCCATACTAAGTCCAAGAATAAGGGGAGATCAAAATCTCCTAGTAAGTCCAAGGCAATATGCTGGAACTGTAAGCATAGAAATCATGCACAACCTCCATAAGGACCCCTATAATGACTCAGATCCTTGTCATGTACATGTAAGCATGAAAATAATGTCCTCTCAACAAATATTCTCTTGGTGAAATGTCTTCTTTTTCATCTTGTGTTGTTTCCCCTTTGTCTCTTCTTCTTTCTCTTTCTTGTCGACACTTTTCGACACTTTTTCAACACTTGTCGATCTGCATTTTCTAAGTTTGTAACCCTATTCCTAAGCCTTATATGCATCTTATAGGTGAGTTTTCACCTCTCCCTTATGATTTTCACCTTCTCCACCTCCTAGAAACCTTCTAGAGGTCTCTCCTAGCCATCTCCCACTTTCAGTTTTTAGTTTCACCTCACCAATCCAAATCTCCCCCTATTATTTCCAAAACTGCCCCAAGAGATCCTACTTTGCAAGTGGAGATTTGGATTTTTGCATGTGACCCCCCTTTTTCTGGAGGCAAGTTGATTCTCCTCCCATTCCTCTACAATCTCCCATCTGTATCATCAACCTAGGTGCCCTCTAGCTAAGGTTGCCCATGGGTTGCCCCCTGAGTGACCCTACTGGCAAAAGGGGCGACCCTGCCATCTTTTCACCTGTGGAAAATCTTGAGTTTCTCACTTGAAAAAGCTCCATTTTTACTCATTTTTCTTCTAGTTTGCATGGTTTTTGATCCCTAATGAAGAGTTAACTATTTCGTGAACCCACACATGTGTAATTGACTCTATTTTTACTCCAATTAACAACTCATGCATTCACATGCATTCCTTCTTCAGTCCTTCAAGAGTGATAAGCTATTACTGGCTAGATCACTCTAATATTAGCGCAGATCACTGTTGAATCCTCTGAATTAACTCTTCAATCTATTTGAGTTAACTCTTCCTCTTCCTCACCCCTCAAGCCTTCTTCAATCCTATAAATACCCCCCTCCCTCATAAACAAAGGGAGGCAAATCCATCTTTGCACACAAGTCTTGCAAGTTTTTTCTCTCCAACAAAAGCATTCTTATGCTCACACAAGATGAAGGAGCCTTTTCTTATTTGATTTAGCTTTCAAAATATTTTAGCACACCATCATACTACTCAATTCAATCCATAGTGCTCTTCAAAGCTTGCTATCAAGCTTTCTTCAAGCTTCAATAGCTTCTCTTTTTGCTTCCATTATTTTCTTGTCACCAAGATGATCCCACAACTGCAAGAGGATACAAGGTTGTCATATCAAGGATCATCTAAGGGTAGTCAAGGCACACATATCTTCTCTTTTAGGTTCCTTCATTATTTTATTCCATTCATAGTAATTGTTAGCGAATAGTTATAGAAAAAATGCTAATACATTGTTAATTACAACAATGTTGCAGTTATAACTGATATAAAGTTACGAGAACTGCATCATCCTTGTATAAATCTATTGCACTGTATCATTTCAAATCAATGAATAAAGATGTTACTCCCTCTTCATTTGGTATCAGAGCCATGGAGGCATGACCTGAGTGAGGAGGCATGACCTGAGCAAGGAGTGTTGTTTGTGGAGGAGACTGATAGGCATTAGAAACTGTTAGAAGCCATTAAGCGCTATAGAAGGGAATTAAGTGGAAACACTACAGAGAAGGTCTTAGAAGCCACGGATTGAGATAAGTATGCTATGATCTAAATGCATTAAGTTGCAAGGAGAATTATTGAATGTAATTTAGATCATTAGGTATGATTAAGGCATTGGAGAATATTTCAGAGTTGTGAGGGTGTTGGAATATCTGAAAAATGTCTAGTTCTACTGCCCAACATACATATTATCTTGTGTACATTTTGAGATGTAGTGTTGTTGTTGATGACTGGATTCTAGTGTAGATCTTGACATTACAGAGATTAAAGTGTGTGGATGTTGATATTCCTCTGTGTGAAGGGCAGAGAGACAAGTGTAGAAGAGAGACATTTAAATGCAATTCCAGAAGCCATTTTGAGGACAAACAGTTTTGACTCTCCAATGCACAGGAATTTTGTAATGTAGGTGATGATTCTTCCATTATTTTGTGGGATGCTCAAGACAATAATAAGTCGCTCAAAGTCCAAAAGAAGTTTGAAGGCATTTAATCTCTTTTAATTAGAAGGTGTTGAATGACAACGTTTGAGAATCCTCTTCCTAATAATGTTTGAGAACTGTGGAGATTTGGCCATCCTTTCATCTGGTTTTAGGTTTCCTCTATCTTTCTTCTAGTATTAAAAATATTAGTGCCTTGCAGCCGATGGATGCGATAAATTAGGGTGCCAGTGCGAAACATTTGGCGAAGGGACGATTACAAGTTTTATCGGCTTACGTCCTTGACAGTTGGTGAAAATTTCAGTCCATTGCGATTATTTTGTTTTTTCTTCTTGGGCACAAATTAGAGCTTAATTTCTTTTTTTTAAAGAGTTTGGTGTCTTGGAATTGCATTAGCTTCAAATGCAAGTTATTTTAATCATTTGCACCTTAATTATATCTGAATAGTAGTTTGTGAAGTTATAAGGTAAGAAAAAGTTTCTTTTGGTTTCTTTTTTGAAGTGGCACGTGAATATTTTAAAGTGGTGGTCAGAAATTCAAAGAGGGATCTTAAATCTTGGAGATATAAGGTTGATGAGTGTATGGATCTATCATTGGATCAAATTGACATTATCATCATGAATGCATATATGTCAAAGATAGCTTATGCTTTCAGGGCCATCTTTTCTATTCCTGATGAGGCCTCCAAAGACTCATCTGAGACATCAGTTGGTTAAAGTGTAACAGGGTCAAATTGAAGGCAGGCAACATCAAAGGATGGAGGATTTTCCATCATCTCAACTTAGCTTCTTGCTTTGAGATGATGCTTTGCATGAGAAGCATTTTTGGTTTTGGTTGTTTTACTTTTCTTTGTTGATGCTGACGGATTTGAAGAATGTATGTTTTGTGAAGATTTTGTTTTGGAGACAGGTTTGGGATTTGGTGTTGAGCTCAATATGGATTATTTTCTAGTGAGCTTCAAAGAGTATATGATCTTGAATTATACCCTTTCATAGTCACTAGACAATGGCAAAGATCTGTCGTATCTCTTAGGGTTCATTGTTGAATAATTCAAGACTCTGTGATTTGAGAGCTTGGGACTAAAGAGCTCAAGAACACAGCTCGAAGCTACGCCTTTCGAAGGGTAGACGAGATAGCATGATGGAGCCCTGCTTGGTTCAAGATTTGTTCTTTGGGAGAAGATCTTCTATAAAATATGTATTCATATTATGTAATTAGCTTTTTTCAGTATGATAGCATTCAGGGGGGTCCCTTGGTATTGTTGCAGGAATAATGTAATAAGGGGGGAGTGTTAGCAAATAGTTATAGCAACAATGCTAATACATTGTTAATTACAACAATGTTGCAGTTATAACTGATATACAGTTATGAGAACTGCATCATCCATGTATAAATCTATTGCACTGTATCATTTCAAATCAATGAATAAAGATGTTACTCCCTCTTCAGTAATTAGATAACCAAAAATTGCTCTTGGGAATAGTAATTCATTGCAATTTTCCTTTCTAGATTAAATCATTTCGAAACACTTAAAAATCCCCAAAAACATAGAATAATTTCATTGGGAAAAGTCATATTAGTTTACATTCATATTTCAATTACTAGAATAGAAAAAGCATCTTTCTTTCCAAAATATTAAAAAAGCACAAAAACAAAGTTTTGCATCTCATATAGGTTGCATACATTCAAAAACCAAAATACCAAAAACATTAGAGGCAAACCCTTGATCTCATCACAAGGTAATCCATAGTCAAACTTAGTCAAACCCTTGATCTCATCACAAGGTAGTTCAAAATCAACCTAGGTCAACAAACCCTAGGTCAAATCTCAGATCTAGTCAAAGTTAGCTCATAAACATTCAACTCTTGTCTCAGCTCAGGAATGTGCCCAGGATTAAGAGGCAAGTGGGTGAGGGTTATCCTCGACGAAATTGAAGAAAATCATCTGAGACCTCAACAAGATCCACTAGTCATCCAATAGATAGAAGAACATAGACAACGTCTCTTACGACAAGCTTTCATTCAATACTTCCGAAGACAACTAGACATGAACGAAAATAATAATTTACCCACACAAAGGTGGAACATTAGAAACCCTAATACGAGAATGCCGACTAGTGACCCTTCAAGTCATAGGGTTGTCTTTACCATCATAATCATTGAACATAATGACAACAACACACAACAACATAGGCCCTATTACGTGTTAACCCCTATCTATAAAATCCATCTCTCTAACAAACCAGACCACCACCGTGTCTCACCTCTGCTCGACTAGCTACTTCTATGAGAGCGAGAGTGACATGGCAGTTTGCCCTATAAGCAAGGTGGGAAGGGTCTGTGTGCACACTGAAATTTGACTCAGCAGCCCCAGGCAACTAGACTCGCAATTTTGAGTGTACATAATTTGGTGAACCCAATGTGAAATTACAAATCCTTCTAAGATGAGTAGTTTTGTACTCAAACTTCAAATATTCATTCATCATCATTATCACATACACTGTCAGCTTCAACACATAATTTGGTCAACCCGACATGAATTACAAAAGCCTTCAGGTTGAGTTGTTCGCATTCCAAAAATCTCAAGGTCCCATTGAAAACATTCTCACGCTATTCTACATAACCACTTCCTTCACATTCACTACTTTCATTATCATCCGCTCCATTTATTCTATGGTGTCTACGGTACCCCTGAATATGATAGAGCCTAACCTAAACCAAGGGATCATCCCTTCTAGGGAGCCAAAAACTCCCTCCTTTGATAGATATGTGCCACCTCATCCAAATGCACCTATCATAGACTGCTACGACTATGAAGACTTGGACTATGAGAAAGAAGAAAGAGAACCTAAACATTCTCTATCTTTCAATAATACAGCTTGGGAAAACAACCCAACCATACCTAATGCACCTCATAAAGCTAGGAGGATACTAAGGTTGGAAGTTCATCGACCCAAACAACTATCTACCAGTACCTCAAGTACTCATCTTGATGAGGAAGTCAGAAGGTTAGAAAAATACTTACAAGAAGCAAAATATGCTCAAGTAGCACTAAAGATTGCTCTTCAAGAAGAACAAATAGATAAAGCTGTATGATCCTACCAAACCCCTATTAGGGAGGCCCTTGTATGCGGGGAAGCAAACATGCGATCTACCATGCCCCTCGTAAGGGCCTGCATTGAGGTATCATGTGCCAATGAATGTCTTGTCATCCTCACTACAATGGAGTTGAGTTATTGAACGTAATTACATGACAATAAGTAGTTAATCAATCTATATGACTATTAGTTATATGCCAGGAAATCTTATCAAACACTTGTATTCCAAGAGTTATGTTTGTATATATATATTTTATATATATGTTTCCTATGTTATGATTCTAGATTTAGGGTACAAGAATGATGCAAATTGAAAGTAATCTAAATGGTAACTCCAAAACCCTAACCCTAACTTGGGGTATTTGAATTTATTGAGGTAAAATTAGTATTGTTCCAATAGGGGACATTACAAAATCCTCCTTCTTGTTGTTCTTGGAGAACAAAGAAAGGGATAAATTACTATCATTTTCTTCTTCCCTCTCTTGTTCATGGCTGATCCCAGTTATGGGTTGTGACTTCTTTCCATCTTCAACTGGATGCAATCCTAGAAGCTTTTCTATTTTCTTTTCTAGTTGTCCTCTCTATAGCTATGTTGATAAAAAATATATATACATATAGTAGACACAAGAAAATCATGTTACATAAGCAACATTCATACAGACAAACACATAGATTCATATACAATATGTGTACAGATTCATATCTACATGCAATTGTAAAGCTATTTGTTCTTGTACTCCTGACTACCAGTTATAGTTCTTCTGTTAAGGCTCTTGTAAGGCTATGCTAGTATTGTCTTCAATGACATGTTTAGGAAGATTGTTGTTATATGAGGCATCTCTACAAGACACATGCAACTTTGAACATGATGTATCTTCATGGAGGCTACCTATAATCTTTTCATTTGTTGAATCTTTCCTCAAAAATGATCCTTGAAGCCGCATTAAATGCCTCATTTTTTCTCTAACTTCTTCTTGTCTTAATCCACCCCACTGCAATGGGGACTAATTCTAGTATTATTGAATGGTATGAATGCCCACAAACATTGCCTTCTAAATTATTAATAATAATAGTAATGCCTTGGAATTTTAGAAATTGTAACTTATAGAAACAAATAGTTATCTATCAAATTCTTAAACCCTAAACCTAAATGGTAGTGTTTTATAAAATCTAAGTTATGAAACCATGCAAATTGAATGAGAATGAATAGTATGTAAGTATTGCATACAATGAACATTTTGAAAGAAAGTATAAAACCCACCTCATTCTAGACCGGTAGTCTGAGGGACTCAAATTAGGAGGACGCTGCAACAAATAAGTTCTAGATTGGAAATCCATGGTTTCCAAATAGTCATTTTTGACTATTTTTTTTGTTATTCTTGAAAAATGTTGATCTCTCATTGTAATAGGGTTACATACAAGCTGATCTATATGTTGAAAACCAATCTAGAATGGTATCCTCTGTGTATCTTTTGGATGGAGCATTTGTTACACAAATCAAGCTTAAACAATTAAAGGAAATATATAAGTAGAACTTTAGTGACCTATTATACAAAACAAATCAATCCAAGTTACTACTATTTATATATGTACTACTCCTGCTGGTGTTGGGGATATCGTCAGCTTAAATTAGACAGTTGTCTATATGGAATAAATGTGGCGATACTTTAACTAAAGAGATTCTGAATATCATAGGATATTTCAAGGATTTCATCATATGATTGCTTTGTTCCTTCATATAACACTCATAAGTATTACCATGAACTGGAAGGATATTATGTAATAAAACTTGGGTAGGAAATCCATGGATAAAAATTCTATTACCGTAAGAACATTTTCACTTGACCCACGGGATATTAGGTTAATTGAAGCTTCCTCTCCCCATAATAGAAAATTGAATAAAATGTCAACCAATTTCACCAAATTCTAGTCCAAAACTTCTCTAATAGGTTAAGTGAAGCAATAAAATCTAACCAAATTAATCACAAATGTTTCCATCACATTCCAATTCATTACTAGTATGACAAATTGAGAGAAAAAAATCTACCAAAAATTTCAAACATCTACATCAATATCCAATTGACATCTAGCGTGACAGGTTGAGAGAAAATATTCACTTTCAAATAAAGTGTCAAAAGATTTAGGACTATCAAATTAAAATTCATCACTAGTCTGATTAATTTATTTAGAATTGTAATTTGGAAAAAAAGTGTTTCAAAATCTATATCTAAGGATTTTCTCTTCAAAACTTTCTACATTTTTAAATCTTAGTTGAATGCTTAATGATTTTCTCTTCAAAACTTTCTACATTTTCAGATCTTAGCTAAATGCTTAATGCTGAGAGAATTGTATATTGGAAAAAAAAAAAGTCTTTTAAAATCTATATTTAAGGATTTTCTTTCCAAAACTTTCTAAATTTTTAGATATTAGAATTCTCTTCATAACTTTCTACATTTTTAGATCTTAGCTACTGCATAATGTTGAAAGAACATATGTTAGAAATAAAGCATTTTAAAAATAAAAACAAAAAGATTAAAAAAAAGAAAAGAAAAAAAGAAGTGTCTCAGCCCTACATGGAAATAAAAATAAAGCAAGCCAAGAAAAGAAGATTTTGTGATAGGTGAAAAGCGGCTATTTTGAGAAGTATCTTTTAAACAAAGAGATAAGTTGGCTATAAGATTTTATTAGATGTTTCTAAAATGAAATGCTTTATCTCTAGAAGGTTCTCATATGCAATGTAATATTATATATTGGTACTTTGAGATAGTCATTTGGTGTGAGAGTTAGTTTGCAAGTCTATATGCTACCTAAATTCCTCTCGATTGAGTTGAGGTGAAGACTCTTGTAAGAACTTGCATTGCAAGTGTGTTGTAATTTGTTTGAAGATTTGATAATACATTGTGTTGGTTTTGGAGTGTGGGGTTTTTCCCTGAAAGGGTTTTCCCTATGTAAATCACTGAGTTATGGTTTTATTATTATTGTGTTTATGGTATTATGTGTTTCTTGAAATCTTTGTAATATTTTGATTGAAATTTACATAACACTCCTCTCAAGGTTATTGTAGGAAGCATTTCCGCACACCTTTGCTTCCTTACAAATGGTATAAGAGCCTGGCTAGTTTTGGTTCTAATTGTTGGGTACAGGGTTTTTTGATCTAATCAAGTTTGAGTGGGAGCTTGTGTAGAGTATTGCAGGATAATAGAGATGGGGAGCACATCTAGAAGAGTTGAGGTAAAGAAGTTTTTTGGCATGAATTTTGAAATATGGAAGTTGAAGATGGAAGATCTATTGATTGATCGAGATCTATGGGATGCTGTGGATGATAATGTACAAAGGCCTACAAATCCAACTTTTGCTGCAAGATATGATGTAATGAATAGAAAAACTAAAGGTCTCATAAGACTATGCCTTGCAGACCCAGTTTTGATAAATGTTCACAAAGAACCCACTTCAAAGAAACTATGGAAGAAGTTAGGCGAAATATATCAAACCAAATCTCTAATAAATTAGATTTTCTTGAGGAAGAAGTTGTATTCCTTGAGAATGGAAGAAGGTGGATATATTTCTAAGCATCTAGAAACTTTCAATATGTTGGTGAATTAGTTGACCTTAGTTCGGGTTAAGATGGATGAAGAAGAAATATTCTAGACAAACTTTGTTGTGTTCACTGCAAAACTCATGGGATGACCTAGTCATGGCCATTAGGAGCACTTTAGTCACTTTGAAGATGGAGGATGTTGTTGGTTCTCAATTCTTTGAAGAGATGAGAAAGAAGGTCTCTCTAAATGCCAAAGAGGCCTTGAGTGTTTGATGAAGACCAAAAAAATGAGGCAAAGATGAGAAGCAGTGTGGCCATTCCATGTAATGTCCCTTTTTTTGGTGCATAGAATTTTGTGCACATTATTCTTGTTCCTAGTCTTTTAGAGGCTATCCGACATGTTTGGGAAGGACTCCAATGTTCTTGGACTAGTCATGGTTTAGTCTGCAGAATAGTTAATTGGGTTTTCCTTGTGTAAATGGATTATTTTTCATGGCTTTGATCTCACTTGATGTCCAAGGTTACAATGATGGTTTTTGAAGTTTGATCGAGCTTCCAATTTGCTCTCCAAGATTCTTGGAAGAGCCTTCTATTTTTGGAAAGTCACCCGGAAGGCATCGTTGTGCATCCCAAACCTTACAGAGCATATTGGTTCAATTTAATTTACATTCAAAGGCTGTTTGAGATTTTCTGTAAAAATTAATATTTAATGAGCTATTTTAATTATTATTTTCACTTAAGTTCCTAAGGGTGAAAATAATTAAAAAAATATTAAGTGTTATAGCTCATTAGAAAGGGGAAAACATTTTTTTTAGATACATAAAAGTGAGCACTTAAGTGGAGAAAAAAGAAATAATTTAAGTTAGAAGGAAAATGTTATTATTTTAAACAAATAATTCATTTCCTTTGTAACTCCTCAAGTGCCTTATAAAAGATAATGAGCTCTCTTTTGGAAGGGTTATATTTGATGCTTTTGAATTTGTTTTCTTTGCAGATGGATTGAACCAGAGAGTTCATCCATATTCTCTTGAGGACAAAAAATCTCTTGTAGAATGCTCTTGACGACGAAAACCCTCTAGAGATTAATGGTGGTTTTCATTACAGGAAATCACATGGAGCTGATCAAAGATGGAAGTTTTTGTTGTGTTTTGCATTGTGATCCTATTTTGTATTGATGAAAAAACAATTATCAATAATATTGTGTGGGAGTTTGATTTATATTTTTGTTTGGGTGTGAGTTCATTGCTAGTCCTTACCTATGCTAGTCGTACCTGTAGCTTGGGTTGATCAAAAATAAAAAAATAGAGTTGATTTATGTTCTCAGTCTTTTACAATGTTATTGTCATGACTAGGCACTTCATTTTAGATGGTTTATAGAGGTATTTAATGTAGTCTGAATTTCCTATGAAAGGATCCATACATCCTAATGCTATACAGCTGAATGGCCATTATGGATGTTGCAATAAATGGTGAAGCTTGTTTGATAAAGGCTTTTGATGGTGTCTTTGTATGATTAAATCACCTCCATTAATGATGATTTTAAGAATTTTGAGGGATTACATGAATTATTCCATGAAATTCATACTCTGCCAGGGCCATACAGGCTGAAGTTAATGTAAATTGATCTAAAATTAACACTGAGTTTTTTAATATCCCTTTTGATTGCATTGTGACTAGAGTGTATTGGCCAATACATGGAGACTATTGTTATATTTTTTGATGAGGTTTAGAATGTTTAGCAAGGCTGCCATAATTCCTATGCTGTATGGTCTGGGAATGCTCAGAAACTTTCAATTATCACAAAACATTTCTGTTAAGACATTGTTGTATGTAGATTTCAGAATGTTTAGTATTGATAATGGACGTGATTGGAAGGAAGATCAATTGTGTGGTTTTGTATGATGTTAATGTACACCATTTACCTCAACTAGGAAGCCATACTACATCAGATTAGGCTGATTTCCACTTTAGTTTAGTCTAGATATTTGAACCAACTCATTTCAGTCATAAAATTCAAGTGTTTGTAGTGATAAATGCATGGTATGATCTCTTCATTCATGATCTTCAGGGGTAGCTTATCAAGTTATTCATAATATGTGTTATTGAATATCATTGTATCCGATTTCCTTGTAATCAATTCTTAATGCAATTCACATAATAACCCCTGGATGGTTTACCGCCAGTGTGGAGAAAGAACCTTTCCTTATTATATCCACCCACTAAATAAGTGGAGTATTCCCACTGAACAAGTGGATGGCATTATAATTTTCCTTTCTTGTTCTTTACCCACTAGAAGTAGTGAATTCCCACAGTTTGTGGATGCTCACCGCAATGGATGAATTGTATTTCCTTGTTACATAATTGTTTATTGCAAGACAATCACTGTATGCTCCCACCTTGCCCATCCTAGGATCTGGGTGATCAGAAAGTGTGAGGCATTTAGTTGGTTTATACAATTGGTGCTAACACTGATATCATTGAAAAAATTTAAAAAAATTAGGGTAGCATCTTACAGTGGTATAAGAGCTGGTGATCTTGCTAGCCTATTTGGGTTGCTACTTAATCTTGCATATTTTCAAGTGTTAGTCAAGTTTTCAGCCTTGCATGTGAGTGATCATCACTTGCATCTGTGTTCACAGTTGGGCAATTGAAAATTTTGAACAGTGTTCAAAGATCATGGCACCTCTCATGTGGGAAAGAAGTGAGGTAGATGTCTTGGATGAATTAGAAAGAGCGGTTCAAGAGAAGTTAGATCAAAGGAAGTATCATCAGAGGCCGTAAAAATTATTGAAGAATATCAAGGTCTATCTAACTTTAAGTATCAAATCCCTTGGAATGTTTTTTTGGAAATCATAAAAGAGGGTAATCCTAACAAAAAGGGATTTATAGAATACATTCAGAAGATAAGGAAGGAAGAGGAGATGAAGACTATGTCCTTATGTAAGCCCGAATTACCTTTTCCTTTGGCTAGGACCAAGAACTATTCCAAGTCGTCACTTTCTAGCACACCGAACAAGAAGCCTCATATTTCAAGGAAGAAAGAGTTCAACAAGAATGAACTTACAAGAAGAAATATTTGTTTCCTATGCAAAGATTCTTGGTAGCCTAATCATCAATGAAAGAACAACGAAGCTAAACCAGTAACTTTCACCACATGTCCTTTCTTTCAGGATGATGTGGAAACAAACAAAAAGGAAGATGAAGTCTTGATATCATAAATACATAAGACTAAGCCTCTGTATGATGAAGAGGACACAAATCAAGAGGCATACATAGAGGAACTTGCTGATTTGGAAAGGTTTACAATAGAAATTAATGAAGCTAACTTTTGTTTTGATGAAGTTAATGAGCCTCAAGTGTTGGACTTTGCAAATCATTCATTTGATGAAGACCTTGAAGATGCCACCACAATTGAGGAGTTAAAGATGATTAATAGATTGCTAGAAGGTGACTTTACAAGCAAACCTAAGAGCATTGAAGCAAAAAGCCTTGATGAGTGCATGAGGAAAGGTGTACCTTCGGTAGCCCAAGAAGTTAGTACTGCTGAAACTCTTAGGACAGCCCCTAGTGAGGAGTATCTTCACTATGCTTGTGAAGGTAATTTAGATTATGAGTGGGAAATTTCCATGTGAAATGAAGAACTGATTGATTCCTCAAAGATCCAGGATTAAGATTATGATGGTGAAGACTTTAAATCAACCATTGGTGATGATTCAATGTTTGAATATGAGACTACCATATCATTTGATCTAAGTGATGAAGAAGAAGATTCAATTCCCATGCAATTTGAAGAAACTAGTGACCTTGTAGAAGAGTCAGTTGATGAACATGTTGAGAAGTTTGTTGGAATAATTGGATTAGCCTCAAAGGTTGGCTTAACATTGGATTTCGGTGATGCTACTTCTTGTAGTCAAAGTGGCCATGAAGAGAACAACTTAAAAGTAGCTGATTTCAAGTATCATGCATCTAAAGATATGACAGAAAATCTATTGTGTGCAGCTGATTTGGATTTTAAGAATCAGTTGTTAGTCACCAAAGACAAGGTGGTGCAAGTTCTAACACATTTGGATAGCTCACATAAGTTTTTTGAAGATCACATTTGGAGAGCTCAAGTTGAAAGGAGACAAATAGGCATGGAAAAAGGATCTTCACTTGAAGATTAGGGTGTAGTAAAAGAAGCATTAGAAGCATTGAAATCTGATTATTTGAACCTGGTTACTAATAGAGATCATGTCCTTGAGTTTTCTAGTCGCATATATGATGCATTGAAGGGAAGAGAGGCTGAAGTTGATAAGCCTACCTCTAAGCTTAAATCAGCAATAGATTCTTTAGAGAGTACCCAAATGGCTCTCTTAGAAGTGGAAAAATAGCTGGATGATGTTCATCAATTAAGGAAGTAGGATGGAGTTGCTAGAGCATATGAAATCAAGTTGGTGACTGAAGAGGTTGATTTGCTCCAAGAAGGTTTTGACTGAGGACAACCTCCTAAGTATGCAGATGCAGAGTTGGAATCGATTGATGAATTGTTTGAACATGAGGGTGAAGTCAACTTCTAATCTTTTGGTAATACTCTTTTTATGATGGAAGTTGAGTTAATTCATGATAATCTTCTTCTCATGTTGAATGATGAGGACCATTCTAATGTGAATAACGAGGAGGATAGTAATAGGATATGGCATCCTGGTGAAAAGCACTCATGGAATGTTACTTTGCATAAAAACTTCTTCAATTGGAAGTATTCATCAGTTGTTGAAGGTGGGCATAAGGTTCAGGTATGCAATAACTTGCATTCAATGATGGCTTATTTTCATAATAGAATTTATTTGTAGGAGGATAGTGGTGTTGATAAGATAGTTTTATGGTTAATTTTGGAGTCAAATTTTAGTTATGAAGCTGTTGTCCTTACTCCCATCAGCCATCATAAGTGTTCAATTGCATACATAATGATTGATTGGAGATAAATTTTGGTCATAACTTTGACATATTTTGATTTTAGATGGCCTGAATTTCTTATTGTTCTCAATAGATTTCAGTTTTGTTGTTACTATCCCATTTTTAGATCACTAAAATCTGATTTTCATGAGATTATTTCAGACTTATGCAGCCATGCGATTGATCTTTTTGTTGCTTTTAGCTCTTTGTGGGAAGATGACAGAAGTATTCAATTGAAAGGAATAAGTGTTACAGTTATTAATGCTCTTTTGGAGAGTGAGAATTAGCTGATTCATGGTTGTTCAGAGTTGTTTTTAGCTTGTGATCAAGCTGATTTATGTTCTTCCTTGGAGGAGCATTATAGATTTTGGTTCCTAGCAGTAGTTTCATGTTGGATGATTGCTAATTATAGATTCAAAATGTTGTGTGATTAAAAGAATGTTTCAGAATTGTAAATAGAGTACCAACTGTGCAGTTCCTGATATATCAGAGTAGTGCAGCAGAAGTGGTGTGGAGCATTCTTTAGATTGATTTGGGATCTAGGTATATTATTGATAATCATGTAGGTATCTCTATTAGATAGCATGTATTTCTTGAGGACAAGCAATCTTGAGTGGGGAGGACTATAATGTCCCAAGTTTTCAGTGCATCAAATTTTGTGCACATTATGATTGTTCCTAGTCTCTTAGAGGCTACTCGACATGTTTGGGAAGGACTCCAATGTTCTTGGACTAGTCATGGTTCAGTTTGCAGAACAGTTAATTGGGTTTCCCTTGTGTAAATGGATTATTTTTCATAGCTTTGAGCTCAGTTGATGTCCAGGATTACAATGATGGTTTTTGAAGTTTGATCAGGCTTCTGGTTTGCTCTCCAAGATTCTTGGAAGAGCCTTCTATTTTTGGAAAGTCACCCGAAAGGCATCGTTATGCATCCCAAACCTTACAGAGCATATTGGTGCAGTTTAATTTGCATTCAGAGGCCATTTAGGATTCTCCGTAAAAATTAATATTTAATGAGCTATTTTAATTATTATTTTCACTTAAGTTCCTAAGGGTGAAAATAATTTTAAAAATATTAAGTTTTATAGCTCATTAGAAAGAAGAAAACATATTCTATTTTTTAGATAAATAAAAGTGAGCACTTAAGTGGAGAAAAAAATAAATAATTTAAGTTAGAAGGAAAATATTATTATTTTCAAGAAATAATTCATTTGCTTTGTAACTCCTCAAGTGCCTTATAAAAGAGAAATAATTTAAGTTAGACGAAAACCCTCTTGTAGAATGATCTTGAGGATGAAAACCCTCTAGAGATTAATGGTGGTTTTCATTACAGGAAATCACATGGAGCTGATCAAAGATGCAAGTTTTTGTTGTGTTTTGCATTGTGATCCTATTTTGTATTGATGAAAAAACAATTACCAATAATATTGTACATGGGAGTTTGATTTATATTTTTGTTTGGGTGTGAGTTCATTGTTGGTCTGTACCTATGCTGGTCATACCTACAACTTGGGTCAATCAAAAATTAAAAAAAATAGAGTTGATTTATGTTTTGAGTCTTTTACAATGTTATTGTCATGACTAGGCACTTCATTTTAGATGGTTTATAGAGGTAGTTAATGCAGTCTAAATTTCCTATGAAAGGATCCGTACATCTTGATGTCGTATAGCTGAATGGCCATTATGGATATTGCAATAAATAGTGAAGCTTGTTTGATAAGGGCTTTTGATGGTGTCTTTGTATGATTAAATCACCTCCATTAATGATGATTTTCAAAAGTTTGAGGGGTTATATGAATTATTCCATGAAATTCGTACTCTACCAGGGCTTTACAGGCTGAAGTTAATGTAAATTGATTTGAAATTAATACTGATTTTTTAATATCCCTTTTTTATTGCATTATGACTGGAGTGTATTGGCCAATACATGGAGACTATTATATTTTTTGATGAGGGTTGGAATGTTTAGCAACGCTGCCATACTTCCTATGTCGTACGGTCTGGGAATGCTTAGAAACTTTCAATTCTGACAAAACATTTCTATTAAGACATTGTTGTATGTGGATTTCAGAATGTTTAGTATTGATAATGGACATGATTGGAAGGAAGATCAATTGTGTCGTTTTGTATGATGTTAATGTACACCATTTACCTTAGCTGGGCAACCATACTACATCAGATTAGGCTGATTTCCACTTCAATTCAGTTTGGGTATTAGAACCAACTCATTTCAGTCATAAAATTCAAGTGTTTGCAGTGATAAATGAGGGTATGATCTCTTCATTCATGATCTTTAGGGGTATCTTATCAAGTTATGAATATGTGTTATTGAATATCATTGTATCTGATTTCCTTGTAATCAATTCTTAATACAATTCACATAATAATCCCTAGATAGTTTACTACCAGTGTGGAGAAAGAACCTTTCTTTATTGTATTCACCCACTGAATAAGTGGAGTATTCCCACTGAACAAGTGGATGGCATTGTAATTTTCCTTTCTTGTTCTTTACCCACTGGAAGTTGTGAATTCCCACAGTTTGTGGATTCTCGCCGCAGTGGATGAATTGTATTTCGTTGTTGCATAATTGTTTATTGCAAGCCAATCACTGTATGCTCTCACCTTTCCCATCCTGGGATTTGGGTGATCAGAAAGTGAGGGATTTAGTTGGTTTATACAATTGATGCTAACACTAATATCATTGAAATTTTTTTAAAAATTTGGGGGAGCATCTTATATTCCAAGTCCAAGAGGGTGATCCCACAATAGTGGGTTACACTTTTTGGCCAAAGTTGACATTGAAATGAAAATTTTGAAAAACATCTTCATTTTCGGACACCTATAGTTACTAAACCGTGAGGAATTTGAAGATGATGTAAACTAATGATTTGTCACATTTTGTCTATAGATTCTAAGTATATATTTTTTAATTTTTTTAGATCAAGTTATATTTCCTTTTCCATGTCCTTCAATAACTAGTTTCTAACAGTAAACAAATTTTTTAAAGAGTGACGTGTACTGTGTAAAACATAACTTTTTTTTATGAAGGATAAAATTATAATTTTTTGAATTTAGATTTTTAACTACGATATCTAGAGGATGCATTTGGTTTCATAATTTTTTATTTAATATTTTTTTTTTAAAACTTTTGAAGTCAAACCAATTACAATTTAGACATAGGTGTACTATGTAAAGCATAACTTTTTTTGTATTGGAATTCAATTTTTTTTGCTAGAATAAGGACATCAATACCTAGAGGACATGTATTTTTGAGAAATTTTTTTCTATATTTTCCTATTTTTTCGTATGTATGAAACAGAGACCTTGATGTTAATTAAAAAACCTACATTCACAAGAAATAGAAAATGAATATAATAATCAAATTAAATATATTTAAAATTATACTTTTTGGGAAGCTTATAATAAGGACTACATACTTACAAAACAAAAAATTTTAAATGAATTCATTTGATCCCTCAAAAGATAAATCAAAAGTGGTTTTTTATCAGCATTTTGATAGGTGTAGAGGAGACTCCATGACAAGTATCATTTAAAACTAGTGGGATTCTATCCAAGGGGGTTTGATCAAACCCTATTCAATTACAATCCTTTAAATAGAACCTTTCAAGGCTTAAATCATTATATTTTACAAAAATATGTAATTTCACCAAAAATCAAGATGTCCCAGAAAGTGTAACCCATTATTGTGGTAGCACCTAAGAATAAGGGGAGATCAAAATCTCCTAGTAAGTCCAAGGCAATATGCTAGAACTGTAAGCACAAAAATCATGTACAACCTCCATGAGGACCCCTATGATGACTCAGATCCTTGTCACGTACATGTAAGTGTGAAAATAATTTCCTCTCAACAAATATTCTCTTGGCGACATGTCTTCTTTTTCATCTTGTGTTGTTTCCCCTTTGTCGCTTCTTCTTTCTCTTTCTTGTCGATATTTTTTGACACTTTTTCAACACTTCTTGATCTGTATATTCTGAGTTTGCAACCCTATTCCTAAGCCTTGGATGCATCTTATAGGTGAGTTTTCACCTATTCCCTATGTTTTTCACCAAGTAGTTAAACTGCCTTCCTCCTCATGCTGGTCTGCATGTAGGGATCAAACCTCATAGGATGAATGAGTTCTTCTACTTCCATAGTATCCACTATCAAGTGCAACCTCAATGTAGAGAAAACAAGAGCATCATCATAGTAAATTGCAACCTCTAAATTTTATATGCACTAGCAAAACTTTTATCATGCCTTCTTGTAGGTTAAAAAACTCCTCCAAATTGACCGACGCCTCTCCAGGTTGAACATGCCACATTAATGTAGACGCCTCAGCACATTTGCATCAGATTTATCTATTTCTATCACCTTTGCTAATATCAAAAAAATGATGTTGTACGTTTCACATAGGCACATGATCAGATTGCTTTAATACCATATTGAAATATGGTGAGCACAAACACAGATAACCAGATCAAACCATTTTAACATAGCAAAACATAAAACATAGAATAATATATTATTGTCTCTAGATAATTTTCACATTGCATTACATTTGCTTTATAAAAGCCTCTTCCCTTTAACTATTTGATAACTACCTACATAACCTCAATACGAGAATGTAACTCCCACAACATAACAAACTAACTATTGCTTTATTTACTAACATTTATTTAATATGCATAAACTAACCTATAAATACAAATTTAACAATGTAATACCATTGTTACTATGACTATTATGCCAACACATCCTTTGGGGGGCTTGCATGGGATTAGCTTTGCTAACCTTTAATGGTGATAGTTTGTCATTGATGTCAAAAGGACTGCAGGACATTTGAGGATCACTTGTACTATTGACAAAGGTTTTTTATGATCATGCATTTCATAGTTGTTCATGATAATGCATTTCATAGTTGTTCACGATTATGATAGGACTCAATTAGGATAAGTGTGTTGATCATGTCTTTCATAGTTAAACATCAATCAGGAGTTGTTCATACAAGAGTTGTTGTTACAAGTGATGATGATGTAGGATTGTTGTTACACATCAAAAGATCTTCTTTGTGGTATCTACACATTACAGATTGATAGGAGCAGTTTGGTTCTTCGGGATGTCATTGTTCTTATAGTAAGTTTGATAATTTGATTGGATGGTTGATGTTGGGCTTAATATACTTCAATTGGCATGATGACTTACTTGGCACAAGGTTGGTTGGTGTCAACATTTGAGATAGGCACAGTTGGTTGGTTCAGTTGATTGTTGTTGGCATATGACTGTGCTTTAATATTAGAACCTTGTATTTTTCGGTTCCTATATGTCATATCTTTATGACATTAAAAGGTGAAAATCATATACAAAGTCATATTATAAAAAGAGCATGAAAATAGAATATTAAATATATTTGAAGGGAAGCATAAACATCATTTAAAAATCTTATGGAGAGAACGAAAGTTTTTTTTTTATGAAGAAGCTTTATTGAAAAAGCATCATATCATTTTATAAAGGGCACGAAGCATACTCAAAGGGGAGTAAAATAATTCAAAGACCTTTATTTGAAATTGTTTGAATAAACATTATAATTTTGAAGGTAATTCAAAGGTTAGGAATTCCTTGGAGCCCGTTTTCTATGAAAGTGCTTTATGCATAAAACAAAAGCACATTATTTATGCCTTTTAAATATAAAGGGGAGCTCGATATATGGAAACCACATAAGTTGTTTTTAAGCCCGAAAATCTCCATTTTATTATGAAAGGCATCGAATTGCCTTACTTAGGGGAGCCCGATTTTCTTGCAGATTTTTTATGATTTATAGAAAAAGGCTAAGGTGGATGCAATATAGCCTGATGCATTTTCAAAGGAAGCACAGTTTATAGTTTTTAAAACTTCTAAAGTGGAGCCCGATTTCTTTGGAGGAGATTTTATGTTTTAAAAAGGCATCCTTTCTATTCCCTACAAGTGGGATGATTTTGTATAAGATTTATAAACTTTTGAAAGTTCCTTTTTAAGTATGTGGATTAGCCATAAAAGGCTATGTAAATAAAAGTTTAGAAATTATTTTTAATTTCTATTTTAAAAGGCATGAGATCCAAGTTGGAAAGTTTTTAGGGGTTTTTCATCCTTATTGAAGATTTTTTTTTTATGACAAAATTGATTATCAGAGAAGGTGAAAGGTTTTGAAGAAGATTTTTATATAACCTTTGTGCAGAGAAGGAGAAAGTGTTGGAGAATTTTGAACAAGATTTTCATGATTTACTCTTTGCAGATTAGAGAATACAAAAGGAATATGCAAGATGTAAATTGAAAAGAAATTGATTTTATTTGGTTAAGGATTTGTTGCAGGTTCTTTATGAGAAAGAAGTTGAAAGGTCTTCTTTCATCTCTAAGAGGGAATATGAATGGGATTTTGGTTTTGAAGATTGAAGAGGTCAGATTTAAAAATGCAAGAATATCAAGGAATATAAAAAGATTTTTCTTTGCAGGTGAAAGGTTATTCAATTTGTTTTTCAGGTGCAATGATGATAGGTCTTGGGAGATAGAGATGAAAAATACAGATGATGAGAGATTGAATACATATAGTGTGTGTCGAGGTTATGCAGATGGATGATGAATGATGAAAATAATTTGATGATACAGATGACCAATTTGCAGATTGAAGGGTTTTGTGAATTAGAAGAATGTGAAAGGGCAGTTGTATTTTATTTGACAGAGATGGATCATACAGAAGATGAAAGGTGAAAAGACATTCAACTTGTATAAAAAATGTTTTTTCAGGTGCATTGATGTGTGTCTGGAATGATAGAGATAAAACATACAAAATGATGCAGTGTTGTTGAGTATATCTGGATGTAGGATTGATTTTGAATAGAATGGCCATTTGACAGACATATGTTTTGTATTGAATGGAAACAGAGTGTCCCTCTGAACTTGTTTATTACTTCTAGTGAAGATTTAGTTTACCAGTGAGGCTTGTAGGTCAGTGAGACCTATTTGTTTGCCAGTGAGGTATATCAGCGTTGGAAGTGGGTGCTTCTATTTGGTATTGGAGTTGGTGCTCCATAAGGAGTTGGTGCTCCTAGATATATATTGTAGCCAGTGAGGCATGTTTTCCAGCTAAGCCAATGAGGCAGTTTTGAGTGGTTTTTCTACCCAGAGAGGGTTTTCCACTCCAGTAATTCTTGTGTTAATGATATGCTTCTATGTGTGTTTTTGCTTCTATGTTAAGATTTATCTCTATGTGGTCCTGCTCATAATTTTCATTATCAAACTTGTACATAAATGTGTAAAAGTTTATTGATGACTTTATCTTTTTGAGTCTTGTAAATTAAAAGTTATAATAAGTTGCAAAAATCTACACAACATTGATTCACCCCCCCTCAGTGTTGTCTGGACTCCTACAATTGGTATCAGAGCCAGTTTCCCTCTTGTAGCTTAATCAGCTTGGTAGGTCCTGTGTGTGGAGTTCAATGGGTAAGTGTGTAGTGCCCCTCTATTTCCACATTGGATGTACAAGTGAACTAATCAAGGCACATGAATGTGAAGGTAAAATAACGGGAATAATTAAGGTAAGGTAAGGTAAACAACATCATGATGGTACTTCTGAGATTTATTCAATTTCATGCACCTATATGTTCAGTGTATGGTTCTATTCAGACAATGAGGTAGATTGGATTTGGTTATGATTATGTGGTATCTGATCTAGATTGAGTTGATGTGGAAAGGACAATGTCGCATCACTCGCTTGCGAGTGCCCTATGATATTGTGATTCCTTCTTCACCTAGTGTCAGCTTCTGTGCATCTATACATGCTTGACTGTGTTATTTGTTGCAGGATACAGGTATCTGGCATCGACTCCACCTGAATTAACAGGTCTGGGTGTGCCTTGAACCCAATAGATAAATTGTCCTGGAGATAACTTAAGGTCCCACATCCCAAGTCATCCTCCTCGATCAGGATGCATGACATGTCTAGTTTAACCTATCAGTTCTGTCAGTATGTCAAGTCTTGCAACTGATTGATATTGACGGAGCCTGTTGGTTAAGTGCATGTTTGGCCCTGGCTTGTGAACATGTTTGTTTTGGCATTCGAGATCTATCTTGCTCGGTGGGTTAATGATATGTGCCTAGATTTTGTTGTGGTGTAATAGAAATTATTATAGTATATAGTATACTATTCTTTAACCCACTATAATATTTAATAAGGTTATATCATATTATTATTATTATTCAGATTTAATAAGTTGGTTGTGAACCAATAAATATAAATAAATTATTGTTAATGTGTAGTGTAATATTATTTTAATAATTATTATTATTAATGATAATAATATTATGTTGTATGCAATTGGGTAAACAATTAATTGTTTGTATGTGTCAATGTGGTGGTAAATAAATTACCTGTTTACGTGAATAAATTTAGATTGGGTAATTATTTTATAACTTTGGGCTTAATAAATTTAATATTTTTAATTAGTTGGAGTTGGTTGTTTTTCCTGTACCTTGTCTCCTCCCGAAACATTTTTCTTGGTTGGGGAGGTATAAAGATTGGATTCGATTTCTGTTTTGGGGGGGAAAGGCGAAAGAGGAAATGAACATAGCATTGCACGGCGAGAAGAGAAGGAAAGAGCCAGCGCTGGATGTTCTTGATTTTGGTTGAAACATTTTGTTCATTTGCAATCTATCATTGAAGAGGAAAATAGTTCTCAGATCTAGTAGTGCACAGATATTCTTAAGGTTGAAGGAAAGCCTACCGAGTTTTACTGTGTTTTGTTTATACTTTGGACGGGTGCATATATGTAATGCAGTGCACTGGTTATCAATAACAGCATGACACAAGAGAGCAGAATGCCTCTGCAAACATCTTGTGCTGTGGAGATCGATAACCAGAGAGGCCTTTACAAAGTCAATGGCCAAATATGGAACGTTGGACCGAATTACATGCTAGATGAGGTTATTGGGTCTGGGGCCTATGGGATCATCTGCAAAGGCCTCGTCAAGGCAACAATGCAACCATTGTTGTAAAGGTAATCCCTATTTGATCTCATTGTTGTTTATTAAAGTATGTAAATGAAAATTCATTTAACCATCACCAAAAGAGAATTTGGAGAGAATTATAGTATCGTATTCTTGGACTTATGATCATGCTCTTATAAGTATTCTCATTACACTACAACCAATCCCACATATCCACTAGAATTATGAATTGTAGAGACGGGGTTTTGAACTTCTATCATGCCTTATAAGTGGCCACACTGGCGCTGGCAAAGGGTGTGGAATTTGGCTTTAAACCTGCTAATTGTGTTTGCTTGAAAGTTTTAGAGCCTGTTAACAAATCCATTTTGTGCATATCCTGCAAGCATTGTGTTCCATGAGATTTCATCTCTTTGAGGCATTCGGCCAAAAACCTGCTCCCATGTGCCTTGTCTATGCATCCAAATTTTACATACGTCTACCAGAGCATTTCCAACTATAATATCTGAACAAAATCCCCCTTCCTTTATGTGTTGAAGGATGTCCATACGTTGTCCCAAGACTCCCATCTTGGCGTTGGCATCGGTGGTGGAATTTTGCCTTACACCTATGATTGCATTCGCTTGAAAGTTTCTAAAGCCTTCTCAGCGAATTCATTTTGTGCATAAACCAAATAGTTCACACACTTGTCTATGCTTTCACTTATTGCATGCATTCATCTGACAAGCACCAAGAAAACACATCCATACAACCACCATAGATTTAACTGGTATCTCAATGATTAAATTTAGGGTGTCCTGAAGATAGCCAGTAGAGGCAAGAAGGTCAACCATGCACACATAGTGATCAACTGTAGGTGTAATGCAATAAGGTTTGGTAGTTTTCAATAATTTAATTATTAAAATATTTGCATTGGCAAAAATATATTTTTATCATATTAAGTTATGTATTTGTATGATAGGAGTCTTAGGTCTTATATACAATAATGATCTATTAATTGATGAACTTAGGGACACAGGGTGAATCCAATGTGTTTTACATATAAGGAATATTCATTCAAATATTATATAAATATCATTATTGACTTAAGATTAAATGAAACATTAATGCTGGTCATTACCCTAACTAAATTAAATGGTCAATGTATTGTGATTGTGTTCATCATCCGGACTTGGTGAGCTATTCAATCTAGCTATATTAACCATCCCTTAAGTATATCCTATGTACGTAATTATTTTAGTCAATCAAGGAGCTATGTTTATATAGTATTTGGAATTTAAAATTGTAATTCTTCCTTATTGCAAACAAGAAATATTTTAGAAAGAGAAATAAAATGAATCTAGGTTCATATAGTGAATTAGAAGCTTGATTTCTAAAGATAGTAGGTTATGGGAATCAGGTAGATTCTTAAAATTAGTCTTGGTTTAGTGTAAGTGTCATATTATAACTTTAAGGGTGTTTAGCATCATTGTAGAATTAGTTCGTTAGATTTGGATATAGGATCTTTTAGTTGTAATGGTTTTCTTTACCCAATTGAAGAATAGATATTTTCATGGGTTAAGATCTCTCTCCTTCTATATATATATTTAAAGATAGAGCAAATAACGATGTAGCTTGATAGAAATTTCCTTTTGGCAATTGTTTCTATTATTGTTGTGTCATGCATACTGATTTGTGATGGAACTTTACAACTCGTCTCTCTTCGACTTAAATAGTTCTTCCCTTCTATGCTTTCCAATAAACCTCAAGTTATTGATTAGTCATTGTAAAGCTAGTTGGTTATGTTAAACTAAAGTAGTCATTTTTAAATAAGTGTCCTTATAGATTGGGAAATCTAATCGTTGGTACTTCTTTTAATTTTAAGGAAAATAGGTTTTGTTGCTAGGCTTAAGATAGTGAATTAATGTTAAAGTGTTTTGGACTTTGATGAATTGATATTTGCATTCATAATGTGGTACACATTTATGAATCCCATTTGATATAATAAATTATGTTGTTGTATCTTTTAGGTTTATATCTTCTTAGTTACAAGGATTAGTAGAATAATTGAAGTAAATGTTGTATTGAATTATGGGCATCTTATGAGTACTGTTACTGTTTCGAAGACCCATGGTTAGTATGTCATATTTTATATTACACTTATGGGATTTTAATTGGATTCATCTATTTGATGAAGCTGTTCTTTTTAGAGTGGATGTCAATATGGGATTGTTGTCTTACAGTGGTGTCTAGTGGAAGTTGATTCCAGAGGCTAAGAGGGGTAGTCATTTGTATGATTCTTGTGTATATGTAATCTTGCTATTGGTTGAATACGATTTGATTGTAGGTATTCTATTGATGGGTGTCTTGAAATCAGGATGTTGTAAGAACATGCTGTCTTTTGTCTATGTATGTGAGTCTTGGTAAACAATAATGTGAGATGACATACATACTGTGTTGTGAATATATTATGTTGGGATTAAATCTCCTTCACATATGTGTCGATATCAAGCATGTGTTTAGTATTGTAATGGGGAGATCTTGAAAATCATAATGAGAAAATATTTTGTTCATGATTGAGATTTGCGAGCAAGATGACCCATACCTTGCTCGGGATATGTGTTGTTATGGATATTGTGATTGATCAACGAAAAGTTTTGGGACAATGATGTACAGGTTGGTCATTGTGATTATGTTTTGTATGCAAGAAGGTAAATGCCTTGCATTGTTTATATACACTTATCAGTATTATAGTCATTGTCTCGCTTGATGTTAGGGTTTCTAGATGTAGGTAGGGGAGTGGCTTTCAGTGTGGGGCCGGCGCCCAAAGTGGCTGTTAGGATAACCCATTGAAAGTTGTTAATTAAGTGAAAACCTAGAAAATGAACTGGGGGGAAAAGGGTAAATTACATATTAACAAGATAATTGGATTTCCTCTCCCATGCCTGTAGTGCTCGTTTAGACTAAGGATGGGTAGAGAAGGCCTGGTTGGCAAGATCAACTTCCTTGTCGTCACGAAAGGAAGGTTGATTCCGCATGTGTCACCCTATGGGGCCGGCACCTAGTGAGAGGCTGTCAGGGTAACCATCGATGGGGGCCGGCGCCTAGCGAGAGACTGTCAGGGTAACCCATGGATGGGGGCCGGCGTCTAGCTAGAGGCTGTCAGGGTAACCCATGTTAGGGCCATGCGATGACACTCTCCCTACTGCAGCCTAGCATTCCCTAGTTGTTCTCTCCCCATTTGTCTTGTGTTGCCTCTGGAAGTGATATTGAGTTACTTGTTATGTTGTCATGTGTTGTGATGGAGTCATGTTCAGTCCTTGTACATGTTAGTTAATTGTCTACCTGACTAGTTGATGTTTGGGACCTTATGTTATCTCCTAGCACGAGGGGTGGACCTTAGGGTTCCACATGGTCAAGTGGATGTGTTTTATCTCCATTGGTTTCTCCTTGCCTTGGTTCATGTGCAAGAAGGTTGTAATTCCTGTAGCAGATTCAGATCATGTACCTGTTTATGGAGACAGTTATTATGCTCATTTGCTATCCTGTGTATCAGATTATTCATAATGTATGTATTCATATGTATTCAGAAGATGATAATGTAACACTATATTGTTGTATTCATGTGTCAGGAGAAATTGCAACTATGTACTAGATCCTGATGAATACTTATATGATTTTATGTAGATGTAAATGTTTATTGATTTAGTGCATTAGGTTTACAATGAGTTACTGATGTTAATTCATGATGTGTGTTAGATTATGTTAATTGTTTTGTCAGTAATGCAGCCATGGAACCCTGGGAGAATGTTACTTAGTATAGATACGTTAAAGGTTACTTTACTATCTCTTTCAAAAAAAAAAAAATTGTCCTATTTGTTTAGTGTAATTGTGTTGTTCTCTAGAGTTTCATGGTGGGGCATTACATCTGGTATCAGAGCCAAGGTTTGCAATACTGGGATCTCGGGTTCTTGTCGTTGTTTTAGGTTAAATGTTTTTCTCCTTATGGTAAGTTAGTAGTAGTACCTTTCACCTAAGAGATTTAGTATGGTGTTAGAAGGTTGATAAATTTACAAACTTGTTCCTTGTTTCTGGAAGAAATAAAATTCTTTATGCCTTGTCTTACTTATGCTTCTGTTATGTGCTCTCTCTCCTTCTTTTATGAGAATGTGATGATATATTTAACAATATGTGTATGTTTCTTGAATGCTAGTATTTACTGATTTGATGAGGTCTTGAGTTTCTCTTGTGGTCTCTAGTGTTTTAGAAGAAAAGAAATTGTATTGCATTAAAGGTAGAAATTGTTGTAAATAAGTAATTATTTTGTTGCCGTAAATCCTTGTATAAAAGTTATTTAGGTATAAGGATGTAGATAACCTAATTATCTATGTGTTGGCGTATGTTCTCTAATGCATTTTAGACCTTGTGTCCTGAGTGTTGTGTAGCGGATACTCCCTTTTTGTGACTAAAGTTAGCCACTTTGTGATGTGGGTTTGTTTGCAATTTGGTTAATTTGAAATTTTGATGGTTGTTTCATGTGTTGTTAGGGGCTAATAGTGAATTTGTTTTCTTTGAAATTTCTTATGACAGGAGTGGTCACCAAAAACTCTTTTCTTTATACTTGAGTTATTGTTGGAAATTGCCAGCATTTTGTGACTTAAGATTGGATTTGGTTATTTTTCCACTTGGGTTTTCACCTTCTTTAAAACTTTGATGGTGACTATTTTGAATGTTTGTTATTGTTAGCCCTGTATTGTGTCAAGTGTTGTTTCTATCACGTTCATTTCGAACCTCTGATAGTGTGTACAAGGGAGGACTCTGCGGAGAATTGTACTTGAATGCTTGGTAATTAATCAGCACCATGGTGGAAATAAGAAATAAGATGTAATTTTCCTTGATACTATGTAAACACAGATCCTTGAATCGAATGAAATTCTTAAAATAAGTGTGATTGGTTATAAGTAGATTACATGATACACCTTAAAGGTAAGGAATTGATGTCTTTTATGCCTGTATTGAATGATTGTGCTTGTCTTGGGAACAATTGCTTAATGTGAATACGTATGTTGGCAATAGAAAATTGTAATACTAATGTGTTATGTTTCCACCCTAGTCTGTGACTTCCAGGAGTAAGTCAAGTTTTAGGGGGGAAGGATGTAGTGCCCCTCCATTTCAACCTTGGATGTATAGGTGAACTGATCAAGGCGTATGAATGTGAAGGTAAAATAATGGGAATAATTAAGGTAAGGTAAGGTAAACAACATCATGATGGTACTTTTGAGACTTATTCAATTTCATGCACCTATATGTTCAGTGTATGGTTCTGTTCAGACAATGAGGTAGATTGGATTTGGTTATGATTATGTGGTATATGATCTAGATTGAGTTGATGTGGAAAGGATGATGTCGCATCACTCGCTTGCAAGTGCCCTATGATATTGTGATTCCTTCTTCACCTAGTGTCAGCTTCTATGCATCTATACATGCTTGACTGTGTTATTTGTTGCAGGATGCAGGTATCTGGCATCGACTCCACCTGAATTAACAAGTTTGGGCATGCCCTGAACCCAATGAATAAGTTGTCCTGGAGATAACTTAAGGTCCCACATCCCAAGTCATCCTCCTCGATCAGGATGCATGGCATGTCTAGTTCAACCTGTCAGTTCTATCAGTATGTCAGGTCTTGCAACTAATTGATATTGATGGAGCCTGTTGGTTAAGTGTGTGTTTGGCCCTGGCTTGTGAACATGTTCGTTTTGGCATTCGAGATCTATCTTGCTCAGTGGGTTAATGATATGTGCCTAGATTTTGTTGTGGTGTAATAGAAATTATTATAGTATATAGTATACTATTATTTAACCCACTATAATATTTAATAAGGTTATATCATATTATTATTATTATTTAGATTTAATAAGCTGGTTGTGAACCAATAAATATAAATAAATTATTGTTAATGTGCAGTGTAATATTATTTTAATAATTATTATTATTAATGATAATAATATTATGTTGTATGCAATTGGATAAACAATTAATTGTTTGTATGTGTCAATGTGGTGGTAAATAAATTACCCGTTTACGTGAATAAATTTAGATTGGGTAATTATTTTATAACTTTGGGCTTAATAAATTTAATATTTTGTAATTAGTTGGAGTTGGTTGTTTTTCCCGTACCTTGTCTCCTCTCGAAACATTTTTCTTGGTTGGGGAGGTATAAAGATTAGATTCAATTTCTGTTTTGGGAGGGGGAGAGGCGAAAGAGGAAATGAACATAGCATTGTGCGGCAAGAAGAGAAGGAAAGAGCCAATGCTGGATGTTCTTGATTTTGCTCGAAACATTTTGTTCATTTGCAATCTATCGTTGAAGAGGAAAATAGTCCTTTGATCTAGTAGTGCACAGATATTCTTAAGGTTGAAGGAAACCCTATTGAGTTCTACTATGTTTTGTTTATACTTCGGACGGGTGCATATATGTAATGCAGTGCACTGGTTATCAATAACAACATGACACAAGAGAGCAAGATGCCTCTGCAAACATCTTGCGCTGTGGAGATCGATAACCAGAGAGGCCTTTACAAAGTTTATGGCCAAATATGGAACGTTGGACTGAATTACATGCTAGATGAGGTTATTGGGTCTGGGGCCTATGGGATCGTCTGCAAAGGCCTCATCAAGGCAACAATGCAACCGTTGCTGTAAAGGTAATCCCTATTAGATCTCATTGTTGTTTCTTAAAGTATGTAAACAAAAATTCATTTAACCATCACCAAACGAGAGTTTGGAGAGAATTATACTATCGTATTCTTAAACTTATGATCACGCTCTTATAAGTATTCTCATTACACTACAACCAATCCCACATATCCACTAGAATTATGAATTGTAGAGACGGGGTTTTGAACTTCTATCACGCCTTATAAGTGGCCACACTGGCGCTGGCAGAGGGTGTGGAATTTGGCTTTAAACCTGCTAATTGTATTTGCTTGAAAGTTTTAGAGCCTGTTAACAAATCCATTCTGTGCATATCTTGCAAGCATTGTGTTCCATGAGATTTCATCTCTTTGAGGCATTCGGCCAAAAACCTGCTCCCATGTGCTTTGTCTATGCGTCCAAATTTTGCATACATGTCTACCAGAGCATTTCCAACTATAATATCTAAATAAAATCCCCCTTCCTTTATGTGTTGAAGGATGTCCATACGCTGTCCCAAGGCTCCCATCTTGGTGTTGGCATCGGTGGTGGAATTTTGCCTTACACCTGCGATTGCATTCGCTTGAATGTTTCTAAAGCCTTCTCAGTGAATTCATTTTATACATAAACCAAACAGTTCACATGCTTGTCTATACTTTCAGTTATTGCATTCATGCCTGCGGGGGTGACTGCAACTACCTCATCTGACAAACATTTCCCTACCATTTTGATTGATGGATGTCACTTCAATATTACTGGAGATGTGATACAATACACATTATTATAGTCCAAGTTGATTTTTCTGATTACTTCGTTCAACATTACCAATAGTTTTATACCTGTAACTTCAACGTTTGGCAGATAAATAATTATTTTTCCTATTCTTCTATAGCATTAAGTAAATATCTTGAATCTAGAAAATACCTTGCTGCCTTCATCTTCCAAGCCAATTTCTCCAATTTTGCATAGATCTCCTTTATCTACAGATGTGATTTTACTACTACACAAAAGTAGTGTTGTTAATGCCTCTATATACTATAAAGGGTCGATATTATATTTAGGCCCAAGGCATAGAAATTATTCACAATGCTTTTTATACCTCCGTATGCTATATAGTGCTAATAATATATTCACACTAATGCATAGAAATTATTCACAACACTGTTAATATCACTATATTCTGTAAAGGGTCGATACAACTGCTATCTTGTCATGAGGCCATTTTGTTTTTATTTACAAGGTCGTATATTGGATCTTTTTAATTCCTTTATTGTTCATCAATCTCCTTACCAAATTTGAACATCACCACACCTATCCCCTTCTACGTAGATGTTGAGAGAACATAAGTTGAACAACATTTTAAGATTCAAATAAAAAATAGCATTGTTGTAAATACTCATAAGCCTATATTCATATGTTATCTTCAAGCACCAAGAAAACACATCCATACAACCACCACAGATTTAACTGGTATCTCAATGATAAAATTTAGGGTGTCCTGAAGATAGCCAGTAGAGGCAAGAAGGTCAACCACGCACACATAGTGATCAACTGTAGGTGTAATGCAATAAGGTTTGGTAGTTTTCAATAGTTTAATTATTAAAATATTTGCATTGGCAAAAATATTTTTTTATCATATTAAGTTATGTATTTGTATGATAGGAGTCTTAGATTTTATATACAATAATGATCTATTAATTGATGAACTTAGGGACACAGGGTGAATCCAATGTGTTTTACATATAAGGAATATTCATTCAAATATTATATAAATATCATTATTGACTTAAGATTAAATGAAACATTAATGTTGGTCATTACCCTAACTAAATTAAATGGTCAATGTATTGGGATTGTGTTCATCATCTGGACTTGGTGAGCTATTCAATCTAGCTATATTAACCATCCCTTAAGTATATCCTATGTACGTAATTATTTTAGTCAATCAAGGAGCTATGTTTATATAGTATTTGGAATTTAAAATTGTAATTCTTCCTTATTGCAAACAAGAAATATTTTAGAAAGAGAAATAAAATGAATCTAGGTTTCATATAGTGAATTAGAAGCCTGATTTCTAAAGATAGTAGGTTATGGGAATCAAGTAGATTCTTAAAATTAGTCTTGGTTTAGTGTAAGTGTCATATTATAACTTTAAGGGTGTTTAGCATCATTGTAGAATTATTTCGTTAGATTTGGATATAGGATCTTTTAGTTGTAATGGTTTTCTTTACCCAATTGAAGAATAGATATTTTCATGGGTTAAGATCTCTCTCCTTCTATATATATTTAAAGATAGAGCAAATAACGATGTAGCTTGATAGAACTTTCCTTTTGGCATTTGTTTCTATTATTGTTGTGTCATGCATACTGATTTGTGATGGAACTTTACAACTCGTCTCACTTCGACTTAAATAGTTCTTCCCTTCTATGCTTTCCAATAAACCTCAAGTTATTGATTAGTCATTGTAAAGCTAGTTGGTTATGTTAAACTAAAGTAGTCATTTTTAAATAAGTGTCCTTATAGATTAGGAAATCTAATGGTTGGTACTTCTTTTAATTTTAAGGAAAATAGGTTTTGTTTCTAGGCTTAAGATAGTGAATTAATGTTAAAGTGTTTTGGACTTTGATGAATTGATATTTGCATTCATAATGTGGTACACATTTATGAATCCCATTTGATATAATAAATTATGTTGTTGTATCTTTTAGGTTTATATCTTCTTAGTTACAAGGATTAGTAGAATAATTGAAGTAAATGTTGTATTGAATTATGGGCATCTTATGAGTACCGTTACTGTTTCAAAGACCCATGGTTAGTATGTCATATTTTATATTGCACTTATGGGATTTTAATTGGATTCGTCTATTTGATGAAGTTGTGCTTTTTAGAGTGGATGTCAATGTGGGATTGTTGTGTTATAGTGGTGTCTAGTGGAAGTTGATTCCAGAGGCTCTGAGGGGTAGTCATTTGTATGATTCTTGTGTATATGTAATCTTGCTATTGGTTGAATACGATTTGATTGTAGGTATTCTATTGATGAGTGTCTTGAAATCAGGATGTTGTAAGAACATGTTGTCTTTTGTCTATGTATGTGGGTCTTGGCAAACAATAATGTGAGATGACGTACATACTATGTTGTGAATATATTATGGTGGGATTAAATCTCCTTCATGTATGTGTCGATATTGAGCTTGTGTTTAGTATTGTAATGGGGAGATCTTGAAAATCGTAATGAGAAACTATTTTGTTCATGATTGAGATTTGCGAGCAAGATGACCCATACCTTGCTCGGGATATGTGTTGTTATGGATATTGCGATTGATCAACGGAAAGTTTTGGGACAATGATGTACAGGTTGGTCATTGTGATCATGTTTTGTATGCAAGAAGGTAAATGCCTTGCATTGTTTATATACACTTATCAATATGATAGTCATTGTCTTGCTTGATGTTAGGGTTTCTAGATGTAGGTAGGGGAGTGGCTTTCAATGTGGGGCTGGTGCCCAAAGCAGCTATCAGGGTAACCCATTGAAAGTTGTTAATTAATTGAAAACCTAAAAAATGAACTGGGGGGAAAAGGGTAAATTACATATTAACAAAATAATTGGATTTCCTCTCCCATGCCTGTAGTGCTCGTTTAGACTAAGGATGGGTAGAGAAGGCCTGGTTGGCAAGATCAACTTCCTTGTCCTCACGAAAGGAAGGTTGATTCCACATGTGTCACCCTATGGGGCCAGCGCATAGTGAGAGGCTGTCAAGGTAACCATAGATGGGGGCTGACGCCAAGCGATAGACTGTCAGGGTAACCCATGGATGGGGGCCGGCGTCTAGCTAGAGGCTGTCAGGGTAACCCATGTTAGGGCCATGCGATCACACTCTCCCTACTACAGCCTAGCATTCCCTAGTTGTTCTCTCTCCATTTGTCTTGTGTTGCCTCTGGAAGTGATATTGAGTTGCTTGTGATGTTCTCATGTGTTGTGATGGAGTCATGTTCAGTCCTTGTACATGTTAGTTAATTGTCTACCTGACTGGTTGATGTTTGGGACCTTATGTTATCTCCTAGCATGGGGAGTGGATGTGTTTTATCTCCATTGGTTTCTCCTTGCCTTGGTTCATGTGCAAGAAAGTTGTAATTCCTGTAGCAGATTCAGATCGTGTACCTGTTTATGGAGACAGTTATTATGCTCATATGCTATCCTATGTATCAGATTATTCATAATGTATGTATTCATATGTATTCAAAAGATGATAATATAACATTGTAATGTTGTATTCATAAGTCGGGAGAAATTGTAACTATGTACTAGATCCTGATGAATACTTATATGATGTTATGTAGATGTAAATGTTTATTGATTTAGTGCATTAGGTTTACAATGAGTTACTGATGTTAATTCATGATGTGTGTTAGATTATGTTAATTGTTTTGTCAGTAATGCAGCCATGGAACCCTGGGAGAATGTTATGTAGTATAGATACGTTAAAGGTTACTTTATTATCTCTTTCAAAAAAAAAAAATTGTCCTATTTGTTTAGTGTAATTGTGTTGTTCTCTAGAGTTTCATGGCGGGGCATTACAAAGTGTAGGAGAAATAAGAAGATGAAAAATGTAAAAATTCATTCCGGTCAAAAGACACAAAAGTCCCTATCTTTATCAAATTTAGATGTTGATAGATATGTCTCACAAGTTGAGACAAGTATTGTTTTAGAAGAAAAGATTTCAGATGCTCCTTTGTTTAATGGTTCAAATTTTTCAGTTTGGTGTATGAGAATACAGATTTATTTATCCTCTTTAGGATATGATGTTTTAATGTCAGTTGAGAATGGAAATGACAAATAAGCCCTTGAATGGAATCAGATTGCAAAGAAGGCCATATTGTCTGCTCTATCTAATGACATTTCTTTTAAAATTATGGACTGTGTTATAGCTCAAGATATGTGGAGGAGATTGAAAAGAATTTATCAAGATAATGATAAAGAAGAGGACACTTTGGTGTGTAAAGAAAGTGGAAATGAAAGGAGAAATTCAAATGAAGAAGTTGAAGTTAAAACTCAATCAGATTTAGAAGAAGCTAGCATCACAAGTGATGATGATCAAGATTGTGAGATTGATAATGATGATGATTATGAGATTGATATGGAAGTTGAACTCATTTGTGCCCTTGGTGAGATCAAAGAACTCAGAATGGAGAACAAAAGGTTAAAGTTGCAACTTCAAGAGGAAAAGGAATCCAAGACAAAAATTCTTTCAAATCTTCAAGATGTACAAAAACAGATAATAGATTTGAAGACTCAAATTGCAGAAGTTAAGAAAATAAAAGAAGATGTCAATAATCAACTAAAGGTCAAAGAAGTTGATTGTGAAAAGTATGAATCTGAAATAGTCTTTTTAAGAAAGGAGTTAGAAAAGGCTTCCTGTAAATTACACAAAAATTTCTTGTTTGAAAAGAATATTGAAGAAGGGGAGTGTTCAAAAGCCAGTCAAACTCCCAGAAAGAAATTTGATCTTCATGCTAGTGCTCTTGAAGATAAAGAGAAGACAGAAATTGATATAAATGTTATAAATGTTAAAAATGAAAAGCATAATCAAAGAAGAAGAAAAAATGCTCCTATTAGACAAGCATATATGTATAGGTATAATTATTCTTTTAATGGTCTTTGTTATGTTTGTAATCAATTTGGACACAAATCAGTTGTTTGTAGAAGGAATACAAGGAATACTGATATTGTTTGTTACAAGTGCAATAATGTTGGACATATTCAAAGATACTGCAAAATGAATAGAGTGTATGATCCTTCATGGAAGCTTAATATGAGTGCTCAAAGGTATTATCAGTCAATTGATTTTGATTACAACATAATTTGTTATAATTGCAACTCTCTTGGTCATAAAGCACACAGTTGTAGGAGAGAATCACCTAATTTGAAAGGTTGGGAAAATAAAAAGGTTGAAAAGGTTTGGAGGAAGTAAGCACCTGTGAAAATTTGGAAGAAGAAAGAAAGTAAAGAGAAGTCAGAATCTAAGCTTGTGCATCTTGCACAAGTTATTTCATCTGTTGCAAAACATAGCATGAAGTAAGGGGGAGGTATCAAATGTTCTATCAGTTAACCCCAAGAAGTTTCAGGAAGGAAACCATTTGATATGATGATCTTGTCTGTCTATCATTCTTGCCATGCTGTGAAATAGTTGATGATGATGTTGCTAATAATATTGATGTTTAGTGTATGACAGTGATACGGGTGTTCATTGGCTTATTATGCTTTCAAGATATTGAAAAGGTGTTTCAGGAGTTCAAATGCACAAATTGTTAATGATCCTGACTACAAAGGATGAATTGTCATTGCAATTCAAAGTGTTGTTTGAATAAAATCTTGATTTACTAATAAAATCAAGAAATAGGAGTTCTTGTTGATTGTAGTAGGTTTCAAATATGATCAAATTTGACAAAAGATGTGCAGGAACAGCAAGATTGTCTTCATTTCTTTCATGTCAAGAAGGATGATCTTCACTCTTGGTTACAAAATGAATGTTCATTTAGAAGTGATCATTGGTATAATAATTTAACATGTTCTTTCTCATTAATATGATTCAGAAAGGTATGTGCAAATTGTGCTTTCAGGTATGTGCTTCAAACTATATCAATTTAGAGTTGCTTATGACATTGATGGTGAGCCTTGTATTTCATCAAATTCTTAAATCAGAGATAGTTAAAGAAAAGTTTTTTTTGGGAAGGTTTTTATCAAGAGTGGTCTTCATATGTTGAGATGTGATTGTGACATCCTTGCACAGTGTTTAAGTTCATCAAAGGAGATGGTAATTGAGTGCAGAGTTATGCCAAGTTTTCATCATCATATTTGTATCTAGAAGTGGTATTATGTTGAGGTTGACTTACATGTTTCTTTCTAGCAGGATAGTGCTTCCTTGTGCAGATGGTGTAATAGTGATGTTTGTCCTTGTAAATGATTGACAGTGGTATTGTGCTTCAGATGTAAGTTTCATGGAATTTTTTTTCTCAAGTTTGAAATGTTGATGTTCAGGATAGCAAAATTGCATTGAGTACCTTCAATACTTTGAAAGACAAGTGGTATCAAAGATTTTGGGGGAGTTAATTTAGGCTTTGTCATCAGATGTCAAAAAGGGGGAGAAAGAAAAATTGCATCATAAAGTTTTTCCACCAATGACAAAGGGGGAGATTGATGGTGATAGTTTGTCATTGATGTCAAAAGGACTGCAGGACATTTGAGGATCACTTGTACTATTGACAAAGGTTGTTCATGATCATGCATTTCACAGTTGTTCATGATCGTGCATTTCACAGTTGTTCATGATCGTGCATTTCACAGTTGTTCACGATTATGATAGGACTCAATTAGGCTAAGTGTGTTGATCATGTCTTTCATAGTTAAATATCAATCAGGAGTTGTTCATACAAGAGTTGTTGTTACAAGTGAT
Source organism: Cunninghamia lanceolata (assembly GCA_027924645.1). Taxonomy (NCBI): domain Eukaryota; kingdom Viridiplantae; phylum Streptophyta; class Pinopsida; order Cupressales; family Cupressaceae; genus Cunninghamia; species Cunninghamia lanceolata. The sequence goes on from BSBN01000665.1 coordinate 4,482,561, forward strand.
GATGATGCAGGATTGTTGTTACACATCAAAAGATCTTCTTTGTGGTATCTACACATTACAGATTGATAGGAGCAGTTTGGTTCTTCGGGATGTCATTGTTCTTACAGTAAGTTTGATAATTTGATTGGATAGTTGATGTTGGGCTTAATATACTTCAGTTGGGATGATGACTTACTTGGCACAAGGTTGGTTGGTGTCAACATTTGACATAGGCACAGTTGGTTGGTTCAGTTGATTATTGTTGGCATATGACTATGCTTTAATATTAGAACCTTGTATTTTTCAGTTCCTATATGTCATATCTTTATGACATTAAAAGGTGAATTTCATATACAAAGTCATATTAGAAAAAGAGCATGAAAATAGAATATTAAATATATTTGAAGGGAAGCATAAACATCATTTAAAAATCTTATGGATAGAACGAAAGTTTTTTTTTTTATGAAGGAGCTTTATTGAAAAAGCATCATATCATTTTATAAAGGGCACGAAGCATACTCAAAGGGGAGTAAAATAATTCAAAGACCTTTATTTGAAATTGTTTGAATAAGCATTATAATTTTGAAGGTAATTCAAAGGTTGGGAATTCCTTGGAGCCCGTTTTCTATGAAAGTGCTTTATGCATAAAACAAAAGCACATTATTTATGCCTTTTAAATATAAAGGGGAGCTCGATATATGGAAACCACATAAGTTTTTTTTAAGCCCGAAAATCTCCATTTTATTATGAAAAGCATCGAATTGCCTTACTTAGGGGAGCCTGATTTTCTTGCAGATTTTTTATGATTTATAGAAAAAGGCTAAAGTGGATGCAATATAGCCCGATACATTTTCAAAGGAAGCACAGTTTATAGTTTTTAAAACTTCTAAAGTGGAGCCCGATTTCTTTGGAGGAGATTTTATGTTTTAAAAAGGCATCCTTTCTATTCCCTACAAGTTGGATGATTTTGTATAAGATTTATAAACTTTTGAAAGTTCCTTTTTAAGTATGTGGATTAGCCATAAAAGGCTATGTAATTAAAAGTTTAGAAATTATTTTTAATTTCTATTTTAAAAGGCATGAGATCCAAGTTGGAATGTTTTTAGGGGTTTCTCATCCTTATTGAAGATTATTTTTTTTCTATGACAAAATTGATTATCAGAGAAGGTGAAAGGTTTTCAAGAAGATTTTTATATAACCTTTGTGCAGAGAAGGAGAAAGTGTTGGAGAATTTTGAACAAGATTTTCATGATTTATTCTTTGCAGATTGGAGAATACAAAAGGAATATGCAAGATGTAAATTGAAAAGAAATTGATTTTATTTGGTTAAGGATTTGTTGCAGGTTCTTTGTGAGAAAGAAGTTGAAAGGTCTTCTTTCATCTCTAAGAGGGAATATGAATGGGATTTTGGTTTTGAAGATTGAAGAGGTCAGATTTAAAAATGCAAGAATATCAAGGAATATAAAAAGATTTTTCTTTGCAGGTGAAAGGTTATTCAATTTGTTTTTCAAGTGCAATGATGATAGGTCCTAGGAGATAGAGATGAAAAATACAGATGATGAGAGATTGAATACATATAGTGTGTGTCGAGGTTATGCAGACGGATGATGAATGATGAAAATAATTTGATGATATAGATGACCAATTTGCAGATTGAAGGGTTTTGTGAATTAGAAGAATGTGAAAGGGCAGTTGTATTTTATTTGATAGAGATGGATCATAAAGAAGATGAAAGGTGGAAAGACATTCAACTTGTATAAAAAATGTTTTTTCAGGTGCATTGATGTGTGTCTAGAATGATAGAGATAAAACATACAAAATGATGTAGTGTTGTTGAGTATATCCGGATGTGGGATTGATTTTGAATAGAATGGCCATTTGACAGACATATGTTTTGTATTGAATGGAAACAAAGTGTCCCTTTGAACTTGTTTATTACTTCCAGTGAAGATTCAGTTTGCCAGTGAGGCCTTGTATTAACCAGTGAGGCTTGTAGGTCAGTGAGACCTATTTGTTTGCCAGTGAGGTATATCAGTGTTGGAAGTGGGTGCTTTTGTTTGGTATTGGAGTTGGTGCTCCATAAGGAGTTGGTGCTCCTAGATACATATTGTAGCCAATGAGGCATGTTTTCCAGCTAAGCCAGTGAGGCAGTTTTGAGTGGTTTTTCTATCCAGAGAGGGTTTTCCACTCCAGTAATTCTTGTGTTAATGATATGCTTCTATGTGTGTTTTTGGTTCTATGTTAAGATTTATCTCTATGTGGTCCTGCTCATAATTTTCATTATCAAACTTGTACATATATGTGTAATTGTTTATTGATGACTTTCTCTTTCTGAGTCTTGTAAATTAAAAGTTATAATAAGTTGCAAAAATCTACACAACACTGATTCACCCCCCCTCTCAGTGTTGTCCGGACTCCTACAACCTTCACAATGGATGCAATGATGTAAAAAATTTCAGCTTGCTCACTATATTTAAAGCATCTACAACATAGATATATGTTTTTATAAGAAAATGTACCTCATTTATTCTCTCAAGAAGGAAGCACTTAGGAAGAGCCCATAGACATTGTAAGCTCCAATCTAATCCCATCATCATTACTATATTCTAGCTGTTGCTGTTGCTTCTGCAACTTAAAGGAGGAGCGTCCATTAGAATCCTTCTTGTTTCTATTCTTGGAGAACAAAGAAAGGGATAAACTACTATCAATTTCTTCTTCCCCCTCCTGTTCATGGCTGCTTCTTGTTATGGGTTGCGACTTCTCTCCATCTTCAATTGGATGCAATCCTAGAAGCTTTTCTATTTGCTTTGCTAGTTGTCTTCTTTGTAGATATCTTAACAAAAAAAAATATACACATATAAGAGACAAGAAAATCATGCTATGTAAGCAACATTCATACAAACACACACATAGATGCATATTCAATATGTGTACAGATTCATATCTACCTGCAATTGTAAAGCTAGTTGTTCTTGTACTCCTGACTACCAGTTATAGTTCTTCTGTTGAGCCTCTTGTAAGGCTATGCTAGTACTGTCTTCAATGACATGTTTAGGAAGATTGTTGTTGTATGAAGTGTCTCTACAAGAAGCATGCAACTTTGAACATGATGTATCTTCATGGAGGCTACCTATAATCTTTTCATCGATTGAATCTCTCCTCAAAAATTATCCTTGAAGTAGCATTAAAGGCCTAGTTTTTTCTCTAACTTCTTCTTGTCTTAATCCACCCCAATGGGAAAATACATCTGATTTAACACTTTGTCTCTAAGTGCTTCTGCAGCAAGGACTAATTCTGGTATTATTCAATGGTTTGAATGCCCACAAACATTGCCTTCTAAATCATTAATAATAACAATAATTCCTTGGAATTTTAGAAACTGTAAATTTTAGAAACTATAAATTTTAGAAACAAATAGTTATCTATCAAATTCTTAAACCCTAAACCTAAACTAATAATGTATTATAAAACCTAAGTTATGAAACCATGCAAATTGAATAAGAATGAATAGTATGTAAGTATTGCATGCAATGAGCATTTGGAGAGAAAACATAATACCCACCTCATTCTAGACCGGTAGTCTGAGGGACTCAAATTGGGAGGACGCTGCAACAAATAACTAGGTTGGAAATTCATGTTTTTCAAATAGTCATTGTTATTGTTATTCTTAAGGAATGTTGATCTCTCATTGTCATAGGGATGCATACAAGTCGATCTAGATCTTGAAAACCAATCTGAAATGGTATCCTCTGTGTATCTTTCGGATGGAGCGTTCGCTACACAAATCAAGCTTAAACAATTAAAGAAAATATATAAGTAGAAATTCAGTGACCTATTATACAAAACAAATCAACCCAAGTTACTACTACTTATATATGGACTGCTCCTGCTGGTGTTGGGGATACCGTCAGCTTAAATTAGATAGTAGTCTGTATGAAATAGATGTGGTGAGACTTTAAGTAAAGAGATTCTGAATATCTCAGGAGAATTCAAGGATGTCATCTTATGATTGCTTTGTCAATATCAATGTGGAAGAGATCCTTCATATAACACTCATAATTATTACCATGAGCTGGAAGGATTTTATGTAATAAATCTTGGGTAGGAAATTCGTGGATAAAAATTCTATTGCCGTAAGAACATTTTCACTAGACCCATGGGATATTATGGTTAATTGAAGCTTCCTCGCCCCATAACACAAAATTGAATAAAATGTCAACCAATCTCACCAAATTCCAGTTCAAAACTTCTCCGATAGATTAAGTGAAGAAATAAAATCTAACCAAATTAATGACAAATGTTTCCATCACATTCCAATTCATTACTAGTATGACAGATTGAGAGAAAAAAATCTAGCTAAATAATTTTTAAATATTCTGAACATCTGCATCAATATCCAATTGACATCTAGCGTGACAGGTCGAGAGAAAATATTTACTTTCAAATAAAGTGTCAAAACGTTTAGGACTATCAAATTCAAATTCATCACTAGTCTAATTAATTTAGACACAAGTGTAATTTGGAAAAAAAAAGTGTCTTTTGAAATCTATATCTAAGGATTTTCTCTTCAAAACTTTCTACATTTTAAGATCTTAGTTGAATGCTTAATGCTGAGAGAATTGTAATTTGGAAAAAAAAAAGTCTTTTGAAATTTATATTTAAGGCTTGTCTTTTCAAAACTTTTTACATTTTTAGATCTTAGATGAATGCTTAATGCTGAGAGAATTGTAATTTAGAGAAAAAAGGAATCTTTTGAAATTTATATCTAAGGATTTTCTCTTTAATGTTGGAGTAGTAATTTCTCCCACCAATTAACTAGATGAGAAAAGACAAAATGACAAAAAGACAAAATTGGTTATGTAACAAATAGTTATCTGGAATCCAACAAGTTTCTAGATAAGTCAAAGAGGTGTCTAGAGAGAAAGAATGATCTAGAGGATAAGGTTTCCAGAGAAGGATTGGAAGAGCCTAAAAAGGTACAAGCATGACTAAAGACCTCTATATAATGAGGCATGATGTAACAGCGTTTAATCAAGTGTTTGTGATCAAGGCCTCCAAGTGTAGCATGATCAAGTGATCATGAAAATGTTGTAGCATTCAATATATTTGTAATTTCATGTTATGAAGAATGGAATGAAGTGCAACGACACACATTTAAGCCATATTTGTGTTTCTATGTTTTTGATGCATTTCTGATTTGTGTTTCATCTCCATCCACCACCATCATAGTGGTATCAGAGCTAGGGTTATCGGGTGGAAAATTGATGGGAGATATTTGATCAATAACCTATAAAGTTGAAACGGACAATTAAAAAAGGGAAGTGGTTGCAACCAAGTCAAATCGTTGGAGTACAAGGTGATTTTGTTTGTAGAAATCAAAAGATTGGGGGTTTTTTGAAGTGAATCGCTATTTGTGAAGAAGTCACAGGGTAAGAAGTAATCACAACAAACAAAAACAAGGAAATATCGAGGGTTTACAGCGGTTGAATGAAATCAGTTGCCAACTTCTAAATCGCAGATCTGAGGCTGAGCTAAAGCTGACAGAGAAGACTAGAGAAAGGAAATGTGTCACTATTGTTGAAGGCAGAAACAATCACAAATCTAGAGGACACAATGAAGCAAATAAGGTTGTAAGACTTCACAAAATCTACTAAAATTACCAGGTATGCATCTTTCTTATTTTCAGAAGTCTAGCCATCAAATCTGTACAAACAAGGTTAAATTTGAGGAAATGTGAGCCAATCTAGAATTTTAAGCCATCGATAGACAGAAATATTAAGGGAGCGTAGATCTTAAACAAGAAGGAACAATTTTTAAAAGGAGTCATTTCAAAAAGTTGTTTGAATTTTGAATTGCTAAAAAGTAGAAGCCGCCTAAGATAAGGATCCACCAAGTGTTTTAAAAAGAAAGACTGATTTGGAGATAAATCTATTTGTCTAGGTTATCAATCACTGTTAAAAGGGAATCAAAGAGCCAGGTTGCTATTGTAAGGAGTTGCGGATCTGGAGGAAATTGTAGTTTTTCAATAGAAGTCGCTATCGATTGCTAAAAGTTGCTCAGAGTTTGAATACTAGATAAGTGTAGAGAAACTGAAGCTGTCAAAGGGAGACCTGCCAACTAGAAATCATTGATCAAATCACCAGAGAAGGAAATGTCCAAGAAGGTCGCTGATTAGAAAATCACCCAGCCTCAGGATTAATTGAGTCTAAAGAAGTGCCTGAGTGAAATTGTAATGACAGTTAAGGATTTGTGAAAGATTGTGAAGTTTGAAGACTGAGAAGCCAAGGAGTTGAATTTTATCTGAAGATGATACACATAACAGAGATTGTATATTGGAATTGCAGGACTGAAGATCTGATGTAATCACCAAAGATCTAGCAGGCAACTGAGAAGTCCAAAGACATCGAAGAAGCAATGAAGGCACGCAAAGCCTTCAAACTCAATCACCAAATAATCACAAAGAAGAGAAGTTTGACGTAAGTTTTAATCATTTTCATTGAGAAAATATAAAAGAGATAAGAAAGAAAGAAATGGTCGGGAAGAAGAAGGAAAGGAATTGTTAAGAGATTTAAAGCAAGTTTCAATAGAAAAATCTTGATCGTTGATAAAATGTATGATTTTGATTTTGAATTAGATGAAGTTAAAGTAAATAATAAAGAATTAAAAGAAACATTGAAGTTATTTGATGAAATCAAAGAAAAAATCTATAGAGAGGTGAGAAGAAAAAAATAGTTTACAGAAAGAAGAAATATCAAAATTAAAAGAAGAGAATGAATGTCTAAGGGTAAAGCCAGTGGTATGTGATGCTTCCTATGACACAGAAGACTTAGTTTGTTCAGTTGATAAATTAGTTGGTTTATGTGACATAGCTGAAGTTGATGAAGAGTGTAAAGATGAAGATGATAAGGTATTTGAATCTAAAAATTATGTTAGTTGTAATGAGAAGAATGTTGGTTTCAAAATCATGAAAATAATGAGATATGAAGGAAAAGGTCTAGGCAAGTATGGACAAAATGAAAAAACCTATTGAGCCAATAATGAGGCCAAAGTATGAAGGTCTTGGATATATCATAGGCAAAGGAAATGATGTTATAGGTGTTTTAGGTTCAAAAAAATTTGTTCAAGGAATGCATTTTTGTCATTGTAATAGGAAAGGACATACAAAAGACATGTGTTGGGATCTACATCCGTGTACCATATGTGGTTTAAGAACTCATTCAGAAAAGATGTGTTGGCAAAGAGATTTGAAAAATATGATAGGATGCATGCAAATGAATTATGGATGGAGTTTTGGATTGAAGTGGCAATAGATTATAGGTATGTTGAAAATATTGTTCAAATATAGATGTTCATATTCAAAAAAGGATAGCAATCAAGAGAAGTTTTTTGGTTTTGTAAGATGTCAAGAAAAATGGAAAGCTACAGATAGTGAGAGGACTTCTAGTTTGAAGTTCTAAAAATTTGAAGATCACAATTTGAAGGACTACCACAATAGTTGGTAAGAGTTGGAAGAGTATGAAGATCCACAAATCTTGAAGATAGTTTTAAAAGGATTGAGTGAGTCGGCAAACATGGAAGACAAAATTTGGGAATGGTAAATGTTGAATCATATGTGGCTGAAATTAAGGGGGAGTGTTGGGGTAGTAATTTCTCCCACCAATGATAATTAATTAATTAGATGAGAAAAGACAAAATGGAAAAAAAACAAAATTGGTTATGTAACAAAAGAACGAAGAATCCAACAAGTTTCTAGATAAGTCAAGGAGGTTTCTAGGGAGAAGGAATGATCTAAAGGAAAAGGTTTCTAGAGAAGGATTAGAAGAGCCTAAAAAGGCACAAGCGTGACTAAAGACCTCTATATAATGAGGCATGATGTAACAATGTTTAATCAAGTGTGTGTGATTAAGGCATCAAAGTGTAGTATGATCAAGTGATGATGAGAATATTGTAGCATTCTATATATTTGTAATCATGTTATGAAAAATGGAATGAGGTACAACAATAGACATTTGAGCCATATTTGTGTTTATATGTGTTTAATGCATTTTTCTTTATGTTTCATCATCCACCACCATCATTCAAAACTTTGTACATTTTTAGATGTTAGCTGACTGCATAATGCTGAAAGAACATATGCTTGTTTTTGACTAGTCCCATTGATCAATAGAAAATGTTGACAATAATCACAATATTCTCAAAACCAATGTTGACAATAATCACAATATTCTCAAAACCTTGGTGAATATGGTGAAACCATGCGGTGCTTACCTTGACCATTTTCATCTTTTTTCATGCTCCTATACATCTTTTACAAGTAGGAAAAACAAGGCACTATCAGCCTCCCGAGAAAATATATAGGAAACACTAATTATAAGAAAGAAATGAGGAATAATATGAGTGTAGAGGAAGGCACATCCAAGTGACTTTTTACACGAGAAATAGTAAGTCCTTTCACGTCCATAATCTGTAATACCAACTTCGGAGTTGCTCCTGCACCCAATTTTTATTTAGTTATTTATCGTATGGGACCAATTTAGTAGTAAATGTAAATCCCCACCAAAGAATTACATTAGAGTCCTTTGTGGGCTACTTATTTTCTAATTTAGAGTCCTTTGTGGGTACTTATTTTAATTATTTATGTCTTAAACTGTATGAAATTTCCCTTCTATTGTATTCTGTAATACCAACTTCGGAGTTGCTCCTGCACCCAATTTTTATTTAGTTATTTATCGTATGGGACCAATTTAGTAGTAAATGTAAATCCCCACCAAAGAATTACATTAGAGTCCTTTGTGGGCTACTTATTTTCTAATTTAGAGTCCTTTGTGGGTACTTATTTTAATTATTTATGTCTTAAACTGTATGAAATTTCCCTTCTATTGTATTCCTTGTTGGTGCTTTTATTTTTTCTATTGTATTCTATGTATGTCTACACTTCCACCTTATTCTATGTGGTTTTTTCTCTGTGAGGGAATTTGCCTTGGTTTTAGTGGGGAATCATGTTATGCATGTCTCCAAATATTCTATTGTTTTCATCTTCACAATTTTTTTGAATTTGTTTGCCTTCGAAATTGTGTAGTTGAAGCTTTAATCTATTTATCTAATGTCTATGTTTTTTTTAATATTTTAAATGGCTTAAATATGTATTTTTTACTTGATTTTTCAATTTTACATTTCTAGAAGTAAGTTGGTTTTTACCCCATGATTATAATATTGTGAATTTGTTTGCCTTGGAAATTGTGTAGTAGAAAATTTAATCTGTTTATCTAATTTTTATGTTTTTTTCTAGAATTTATTGTTGGGAAAGAACTAGAAACTAATATTTTAATTGACTTATATGTATTTTTAAATTGATTTTTCAATTTTACATTTCTAGAAGTAAGTTGGTTTTTACTCAATTTTTTTAACATTGTGAATTTCTTTGCCATGGAAATTGTGCAAGTAGAAAATTTAATTTGTTCCTCTAATATTTGTCTTTTCTAGAATTTATTTTCTCCAAAGAACTAGAAACTAATATTCTAATTGGCTTATATACATATTTTGCAGTTGATTTTTCAATTTTACATTTCTAGAATCAAGTTGGTTTTTACCCAATTTTTTAACATTGAGATGATTGTAATTGGTTTAGTTGGACCCTTTTGATCCATTGGGACTTGTTTGAGGAAGATAAAATCAAAGATAGAAATTGTGTTTCAGTCTTGGGTGGTTGAGGTCTAGGCTAGAATATACATGGGAAGGAAAATAATCATAATAGTCACCAACACCTTATGCTATAAAATTCATAGACAATGACTAGTAAAAACTACTCAACCTTAAAAAATAAAATTACTATTGTACTCATATAGATGAATCTATAAGAGGTTATATGTAGAAAAGAGGTTATTTAGAGATATAATTGAGAATTTGAGAAAACTTGTCAAACATTAGTGCTAATTGTTTAATTTGCTAATGAATAAATTTGTTGCATGTAGAATTTAACAAATGAGAAAATTGTTTGAGAATTGTATGAAAGAAAAAGGAAAGAGAAAATTTTATTTCAGTGAAATTCATTATTTTGATGGTCTACAAAAATGACCCAAAACATTGATTCAATTTTTCTTACTATGTAATTTTTCTATCTACTACTTGGAGAATGACAATGATCTTATTCATTCTAATGTTTTATTTTCTATTGCAATATTCTAATTTGGTACTCTACTTGGATTTTGCACCTTTGATCAAGTTTTGAGTTCATTTGTTAAAGGAAAAAACCACAAATGTATCCTACAAAATCTTCTACTACAACATTCTTCCTATTCAAAATTGCACTAGATCTTTTAGCTCATCAACAACTCTTGGGCTATAACAATAAACTACTTGAAAGGGGCTCTTTCCTACACTTTTGTTCACTAAATTGTTGTAAGCAATCCTGCTTGTGCCATAATAAGATCCCATTGATATGGTTTGTCTTCTACCAAACATCTCAACAAGTTTCCCAAAGTTTTGTTCACAACCTCAGTCTATCCATTAGTCTGGGGATGATAGGCCGAATGGAATCCCAATTTAATGCCCATCTTCTTCCATAATGTATGCAAAAAATGGCCAACTGATGTAGTCAAGGTAGGAGGGTCCAATGAAGGACAGTCCAACCTTACAGCCTTAAACAACTAACAACATGAACTTAACAGAGATACAACAACTTACAAATAAGCACATAATGAATGAAAATGCTCATGAACATATGCCACAAGATTTATCTTAGGAAAACCCTAAAAGTGAAAAACCTAGCCTTTGAAGATCACTTCTCATTATATTAGATTTCCAAATCACATTACATATGCCTCTAGGGCTTTTCAGATGCTAGGCTACTATCCAAGGTTACAAAAGATTAATACAACACAACATCATGTCTTCTTTCTTCTTCTCCTTCTCAGCTCTCTGCTCTGTATCTTCTTTTGTTCACTGCTCTGTCTTCTACTTATGTTCTTCTAACATCTGCAAATCAAAACAATTCATATTCTTGCTTCATATCTTATCACACTTCATCACTTTTTGCTGTTGCTTTGAAACAAACCTTTATCTTTCATTTATATCCTCTGCAAGCCTTCATAACATTACCTTGTCGGCCAAAATTTATATGCCACATGAAATGTGTAGAAACAAATAGGTCTGGCCTAAAACATATGGTATTGCTCCACAAGTTACATAATTGCACCACAAACCCATTAGGATTCAACTAAACACTAACTGCTCTGCTATGTAAAAACAAGACATCTTCTGATAGCGATATCTCTTAGGAAACAAGTCCAAATGACCTACATTTTGGATATGATGTGGATGATGATATGTAGATGCTAATTCCTTCTCCACAAGATCTGACGTGCAAATGCGGTGAAATGCAATAATCTCCAATGTCTCTCCTTGGCACTCTGTAATTCATCATTAATTGTCTCAACTTACTTGAATGACTTTTGGATGCTCCTGCATCAGACTCTCTGGGTTAATTGAAAAGTGAACCTCTACACTTTGGTCTATTTTCTATTAAAATCAATGTCATATCTTTAAATATGTTTGACAGTCTGTTCACAGGTACTTGCAACTACCTCAAGGTCGGCGGTCTGTTCAAGTCCTCCTTGCAAACTGCCTCAAGTTCAGCAATCTATTCACAAATCACTACACTGCCTCATGGTCGGTAGTCTATAAAGATCCTCAATGCAAACTGCCTCTAGTTCTTCTCACTTCTGGTGATCTAAGTTTGATGTTCTACTTGCAAGCCTTGTACTGCCTCAATGATCAGCGACCTGAGTAAGTCTTCTCTGCAAGCTGCCTCAAGTTCTTCATTTTATTATGGTCTAGGTTCAGCAGTCTAGCTACAATGTTGCAACTACCTCTCAGTTTGGTGTTTTGTTGTCAAACTCTTATAGGCTTCCTTAGGATCAATACCAGCTTCAATTAAGAGACAAATACCTCAGTATCCTCTAGAACAATCATGTTACATCCTTGATACAGTCAATACATTATTGAATTTCCTTTGCAACACTTTCTAATCCCTAGTTCTAACTGTAACTCCTTCCGTACACATCAAAATCTTTTAGTTTCTTCTCTACATACATTGCTCCTATACTTTTCTTTGTTTCTTTATCCATATTTCCTTGACTCTGATACACAAACTTTCTCTTCTAGTAGAATTTCTAGTCATCCCTTCTTTCTCTACAATATCAACTTCCCTTTTCTATTATGCTTCACATATATTTACACAAAGTTTCTCTTGCACTGGTTTCTCAGTTCTACAACACAACTCTCCTTAAGATCAATGATTCTCCCTCTTCCAGTTTCTCTATCAAACTTATGTTGAATACTGAGAGGGGGGTGAATTAGTATTCTAAAATTTAAACAATTAAACCAAATACCAACTTTAATATTCAGAAAGCAAAGTAACCACATAAATACAAGCCACATAAACATGACACATAGACACCAAATTTTTACGTGGAAAACCCAAGAAAGGGAAAAAATATGAAGAGGATTAGCTCTCAATATATATTGCAATCTTTCACAAATGGTGATGTTCATACTTGGTCACTCCATGGGCCTAGAACATGTTGGTTCATTGCCATGAAGTACAACTAGGTCTAGCAAGCTCACTGCCTCAACCCTAAACCTAGAAAGATTACAATGAGGGCTATTAAACCCTAATGGTTGCTTACAACCAGGGTCACTACCAAATAATACTAAAATTATATAATAAATATGAATACTACAACAACATCTATCAGTATGCCAGGGTGCAATCATTTAGCAATTGAATACTGAATCCTGAGTCTTCATCATCACTGATCTTCTATCTCTACTTTGATATTCTAATACTTGCATCAATCACATTCACACAATACTCCTTCACACATTACATGTCCCATCAAAATGAAATTCATCATATATATATATCCGCAACAAGATTTATCTATTAATCAGGTCAGTAAGCTAGACCTGAAACATGTAAACAAAGAGTTGTACTCTGTCAGCTTAATCTTGTGTTCAATTTACATTGTGGACTCAAACAAATGTGTACAAGTCTTTACATAGGTCAGCCCCAATCATATAACCACTTAAACTAATTATCCAGATGCTATAACTTCTCCATATAATGATCTACCATGTCTGTCGGCTTGTTCCTTAAAAACTTACTTGATCAATTCATCTGTCATATCGTAACTCATATTACAGACCACAGATGACTTAATAAATCATATCCAACAATCATTACTGACCTCTTAACAATCCTTTAGATCTGCGAAACCAGATAAACTTGTATGTCAAAATGCGAACCTTGGAGTTGTTAAACTAGAAGCCGATATTGGAAATCTTGTAGAATGTGAAATATTGAACTTCAAGGGCTATAATCCTTGATTTAGGTAGTCATCACATGTATCTTAGTTGTCTCAGAATTGTAGAACAAAACATGCACTTGTGGAGGAATGTGGACTCTTTTACTTTGCACTATACACATTCCCTATCTTACTTTTGTTCATCCAGACTTAGACATTTTGTCCAAATGACTTCCGGAGAAAGTCATGACTTGAACACTGGAGTATATCATCATCAAATAGCTATGATTCTACATACCTAAACTACATTTACAAGTCTTCATTTGTGGAGGCATACTAATTCACTTTCTATCCCTTACTCTGAACGCTATCCATATTTAGTCATTTAGGCCTTCCAGACTTGAATACTTTTGTGCTTTGTTGCCAATCCAAGTTGGTCTTCCAGAATGATGTCTTCTTGTCATACTAGTATACCCTCTTTTCCTTGTTTCCATCAATGACAACCTTCCAATCTTCTTCATAGTAGTGTCTCTTGCCAACAATCTCCCCCTTTGGCATTGATGGCAACACTTAGTGAAAAATGTTTGACTGCCTTGATTGCTCCTCCTTTCTATATACACTCTATATTTCTTCTCCCCCTGAGATTTTTTTTCCATTTTTCACTAATCTTCTTCTCCCCCTTTGACATCAATGGCAATGGTGTAGGTTCTGGAGTAAAAAATTGTCAAAATTGCAAAATTTGCTATACTCTGCCACATATGTGTAGGTACAATCTTCAACTTTATTTTACATGTGTTGGAGGATGTCATTAAAAATGTTCTTTATTTGGGCTAGCTCACCATCCCAACTTCTCTTGGCATTGTCCAAAATTTGAATATGACCACTAAGTAGAAAAACCACAGTCTCTGCCTTGTGAAGATCAGAGGGTGTGTCAAATTGTAAAGCTACTTGTGCTCCAGCTGCTAGATTAAACATAGACTCTAACTTAGGACTAATTATTCTTCTTAGTTGACACATTTTGATTCTAATTTTGTCCCTCTCACTTATTAGATTGTTCAAGTCATCATGAAGATTGATGACTTGACTTTCCTTGCTACTCATTGATTCTGTCACCAGATCGAATGACTTAGAAATATTTATCAATATCAGCTCTAAATCCTTGATCTTCACTACTATTTCCTTAGTGGCTTCCAACTAGGATAAGCAAAATTTGTATATGTCACTAGCTTCTTTAATGGCACTCTAAATGTTTTTTATTCTATTATCTAGCTGGGCTTTGTCATTGGTTATCATTTCCTTCAAGTCATTCAATCTTTTCTCATTAAACTCTTGCCTAACTTTTATGTCTGCAGATTTCTCAAAGGATTCAAAATGTTTGCTTACAAAGTTTATAATTCCTTTGAGTTGATTTTCTGATGACAACGAAGTATCATTCTGGTGTGTTGGCATCAACTTCCCCAAAATACTAGATGCCTCACCAATGAGCTCACTATCCTCTATGTGAGAATTCAACATTTCCTCTCTTGCCTTTGCCTGTGTAATTGATGCCAATCTAAAATTTTGTATAGGGGCATTGTGTCCAAGTTTATTGGACCATGTAGAAACTCAGGTTCATCCAAAACTTGTTTCTCTTTCTCCAAAAGTTCTTTAACCGATTATGCAATGTCTCTTGGTGTAGTAGAGACTTCTTCTTTCAAGTTCTACTCTGGATCATCTAGATCCATGTCCTTATTAGAGTCCTCCTTCTGTTTCGGTGAAAGATTTTCCTTATCCTATTCCTCCTCACTTCTTTCATTGTCAACTGTTTGATGTCTTTGAGAGGATCTTGTTTTAGTGTCAATAGTAAATACTTATTTTTCTTCAATCAATTTGACATCATCTATTCCCTGATTAGGATTTACTTTCAGAGAAAATATATCATTTCCAGTATCTATTTCTTCATTTTCATAGATGGTATGGATATTATATTTCTTTAGTGCCTCCAAGATGATCTCCTCAGTCGCCTTGACCACTTTATCAATTTCTCCTAACATTAGTGAGTTCATTCTTTTCTTGGTTCTGAACGCATCCTTGATTTCTTTAGAGATTTTGGCTTTCTCTTCAGGAGTAATCTTCAGACACAGCTGTGTTAGTGTATTTTGTTGTAGCTCAATGTCCTTAGCCATAGTAGTTTCCTTTCTTGCAGACATTATACTTGCTAGGCTATGAGTAAGATCATCAATTATTTCAATTATGACTTTGTTGTAGATGTTTAGGTACTCTACAATAGCAGTCTCAATGATCTTCTTATCTGGATCACTATATTCATAATACAATTGTGAAATGAGTTTTAAATTACCATCCACTTTTATGGCTTTTAGAACATCTTCAAGGCTTATAGTTGCTTCTTCTGTCTGAGGTACATCTATCTTTTTCCTTTTCCCAGGTTTACCCTTAGTAGAGGGTTTCTTTTTACTAGTCCAGAGGCTTTTGTAGCCTCAGTTTTAATCCTTTTTACCTCTTCTTTAGGTTTTGTTTCTTCTTCATCAACTACAATGCTTACATGCATTCTTTTAGCCTTAGTTTTCTTTCTTTTGTGGCTAGTAGAAGGAGTTTCCACACTTACAGATGGTGTAGAACTGGAGGGAATATGTGCAGCTTCTTCAGAGGTATATGCTCTTGTCATCCTTCTTGATGCCTCTAGTTGTTGTGATTTATCCTTGGGTTCTTCCAGAGCTTCAACAGATTCATTTTTCTTCTTTTCCTTTTCTTCCTTTTCAGCTTGAGCTTTTTTCCTTGCCTTTGTCACTTGTTCTTTTGTGAACCCATGTTTCAGGGAAATATCTTCTACCACTTTCTTCATTTTCCTTGAGATTTCAGGTTGTCTGAGTTCAACATAGAGTTTCATAGATAGCTCTTCATAGGTTCCAAACCTTTGTTCTCCGTTGTCCTTGGGTTTACTCAGTATGTGTTGAGCATAGTTTTCTAAAATTTGTCCATCCACTTCATAACCCATTGGCATTATCCAAACTATCCTAGGCTCAACAATCTCCATCAAGAATTGATCTTTTGTAACCATAAAACATATAGTATCCTTATACTTCTCAACAATTTTATCAGGGATTCTTTCTCTTGAATGTGTCATGCTTTGAAAATTCTTGAAGTATCCCAATAAAGTTACCTTTTGCTCATCATGGCTTCCAATGCTATTTAAATGATTTCTAATTTGAACAAATATTGTTTTGCTAGTTAACCAGAACATATTCTTCATGCTTGGAAACTCATTCATAAAATAGAAGAATAGATAGATAATTAGCATACCAAATTTGAAGGGATAGTTTTTGCTTTCCTTGATCTTCTTCAGATTCTCTAGTAGTTGGATTCTCAACAACTCACACAAATCATAATTAGCATTCTCTTTGACCATTTGATATGCAGTGTATATCACAGTACCAAAGACATAGTTCTACTGGTTTGAGAAATAGATCTTGTAGCCTATGACCATAGAAGCAAATCTTACAACATGGTCTGTGATGTCATTTATGGTTAATGCCGTCTTGTCAAATTGAGCTCTGGTAGCCTCTGTAATAGTTTGATTCTTCACAACTTTAGGCAAGGACACACCTCCAGTGGAATTTAACCCTGTTACTGCCCTAATCGCTGCCTTGGTGATTTTGAAAGGCCGCCCTAACCACATGAATTCATCGTGAATTTGACTTAGGATATACCAGACCCATTCATCCTCTATGAATGTAGAAAAATCTACATACTGGATGAATTTCTTCTCTTCTAAGACTTTGTATTCTTCTTTAGGTCAAACTGATCATTGCTTAAATGCTTCCGGTATAGATCTAAGAATTTTTCGTCACTGAGCTCATCTAGGGCAACATGGATATATGCCCTAACATCTTCCACATACAAAACTCCATATGGTATTTTCAAAAATGCACCCATTGGATCAACTTCAGATTCTTTGAAGGGATGTTTCCTAAATTTGGGTCTTGGTCACCCAATAACATCAACAACTTGTGGGGTTTCCATTGCAAAGATTCAATAAAGTTCCAACGGTAAATACCTTTTTATGCCAAATTAGGGTTTTCTTCACCTAGATCACTTTGAGCACTTTGAATCTCTATTGACGCTAGAAATCTTGCTTCAATCTCTCTTGGATATCTAATAGCTTGAATGCAAAGTGAGTTTTCTTTTTATCCTTCGTGCTTAACCTACTTGTCATAAATGCTCATTCTCAAAAGCTACCTGATTTTACTCTTATAGATATAGTCAATTAGAATTGCTCCGTAATGTACCACACAAACTTATTTTCTTCCAAATTTTCATTCAAAAGATTTTTCATGTCAGATTCCACCACATATTCTCATGCCATATTCCAGCAATAACTATCTGGCTGGGGCTTTTGGATTTTCAACATTGTTCCCCCTGAGGTAGAGCTCCTAATTAATTTCTCAGATGAAGCATGTGTACCAGATGCTGGTACAGATCTATCCTTAACTCCAATTACTTCTTTCTTGATCTAGATCTTGTCCATTTGTTTCTGGGTTTCAACCGGATTAACCTTTTCTTTTCCCTTGTCACTCCTCTGCTCTGTTTTCCTTTCAGTAAGGTAGTTTCTTTTCACATTTTTTCTTCTACAAACTCTTGTAATATGTCCATACTTGTTGCAATTGTAGCACACAACATTCATTTGTCTTTGATTTCTTCTATTGATTCGATTTGATCTGCATTGATTAGCCATATGTCCAAATCTATTGCAAGCAAAACACTTTCCATTGAATTATTTACTATTCCTTTCATTGTAGGAACCATTCCTTACCAAATTTCTGCATTCATTTGATTTGTGACCAATTTTCTTGCTATTGAAATATTGACCAGAAAATGATGGAACATTTTAATTATGGTTTATTCTACTCTTGCAATGAGTAGATTTATGACCAAACTTATTGCAATTAAAACAATGGCCATTGAAAGATGGATACCTTTGAGCATTTGTCTATCTAACTGGAGGTCTTCTAGGTCTTCTTCTTTGATTTCTGAACTGGTTTCCTCTGTTTTGTTTTAACTCAGTGTTTGTTTGACTAGATTTTGAACTTTCTCCTTTCTCAAATCCCAAACCTTGCTTATCATTAGCACTCCTTTGACTAGAAATCACCTCATCAAGCTTTGCAAAACTTAGTTTGAACTTTTCTTCATAGCTCTTAGCTACATCTAGATCAAATTTTAGAAGTAGCACTTCTCTATCAAATTTTTCACATTCCTCTAATTTATCATTAACAACTTGATTCAAATGCCTTTCAATTTCTTCCTTCTTTTCAACTTCCAGTGTCAACCCATTTAGAAACTCATGTGCTTCATCTAATTGATCATTTAGATCCTTGTTTTTCTCTTTGAACTTTCTGAATTGTTCTCTTAGTTTAGGATGCATTCATCAGCTTCTTGAATATTAGCTTTTAGATCCTTGATTTCTACTTAGGATTTTTCAAGATGAATAAGGGCTTCTTCTAATTCCTTGTTGCTTTCATAATTTCCAAATCTTCTTGCTACCACGATTACACTACCCCACATCTTCCTCAAGCTATTAGACTTCTTCCAAGGAACCTTGCTCTGATACCAATTGTTGAATACTGAGAGAGAAAGTGAATCAGTATTCTAAAATTTAAACAATTAAACCAAATACTAACTTTAATAATCAGAAAGCAAAGTAATCATAGAAATACAAGCCACATAAACATGACCCATAGACACCAGATTTTTACGTGGAAAACCCAAGAAAGGGAAAAACCACAGAGAGTATTAGCTCTTAATATATATTGCAATCTTTTACAAATGGTGATGTTCAGGCTTGGTCACTCCATGAGCCTAGAACATGTTGGCTCACTGCCATGAAGTACAACTAGGTCTAGCAGGCTCATTGCCTCAACCTTAAACCTAGAAATATTACAATGAGGGCTATTAAACCCTAATGGTTGCTTACAGCCAGGCTCACTACCAAACACAACTGAAATTATATAAGAGATATGAATACTACAATAGCATCTATTAGTATGCAGGGTGCAATCATTTGGCAATTAAATATTGAATCCTGAGTCTTCATCATCACTAATCTTCTATCTCTACTCTGCTATTCTGATACTCGCATCAATCATATTCACACAATACTTCTTCACACATTACACGTCCAATCAAAATGAAATTTATCATATATATATATATATATATATATCCGCAATAGGATTTATCTATTAATTAGGTTGGTAAGCTAGACCTAAAACATGTAAACAAAGAGTTGTACTCTATCAGCTTAATCTTGTGTTTAATCTGTATTGCGGACTCAAACAAATGTTTACATGTCTTGACATAGGTCAGCCCCAATCATAGAACCACTTAGACTAATTATCTGGATGCTATAACTTCTCTGCATATTGATCTACCATGCATGTCAGCTTGTTCCTTAATAACTTACTTGATCAATTCATCTATCACATCATAACTCATATTGCAGACCACATGAGACTTAATAAATCATATCCAACAATCATTACCAACCTCTTAACAAGCCTTTAGATCCGCAGAACCAACTAAACTTGTATGTCAAAATGTGGATCTTGGAGCTGTTAAAATGGAAGCCGATATTGGAAAGCTTGTAGAATGTGAACTATTGAACTTCAAGGGCTATAATCCTGGATTTAGGTAGTCATGACATGTCTCCTAGTTTCCTCAAAACTATGGAACAAAATATGCACTTGCAGAGGAATGTGGACTCTTTTACTTTGCACTGTACACATTCCCTATCTTACCTTTGTTCATCCAGACATAGACATTTTCTCCAAATGACTTCCGGAGGAAGTCATGACTTGAACACTAGAGTATATCATCATCAAATAGGTATGAGTCAACATACCTAAACTGCATTTACAGGTCTTCATCTGTTGAGGCATACTGATTCCCTTACTCTGAACACTATCCATACTTAGTCATTTAGGCCTTCTAGACTTGAATACTTTAGTGCTTTGTTGCCAATCTAGGTTGGTCTTCTGGAATGATGTCTTCTTGTCATACTGATGTACCCTCTTTGCCTTGTTGCCATCAATGATAACATTCCAATATTCTTCATAGCAGTGTCTCTTGCCAACAACTTAGTGATTCAGTAGGTTCTTCTTCCTCTACATAAATTATCTCTACATTATCTACTGCTCCTCTAATAGTATCCTCTTGTATACTTGATTCTTTTGGCCTTCAAACTTGAAAACAAGTTCCTCTCCTATCAGATCCTCTTTCATTCTTCTAGTATCCTTCATTGTGGTAAGAATTATGACTCCTATCATTTCTCCCTCTGTAAAATGAATTACTATCCTTGTTTTGGTCCACATAAGGTCTTCTCTCTCTACATCTTGATCCATATCCTCTTTTCTTTCCAACACATGAATACTTTAATCTCTACAACCTTTTGAACATACAAGTAACATATTTCCATTATGGTCCATCAATCCATCCATAATCCTTTTGTATACAACCTTTCATAGGCTTTCTCCTCCGCATTTTGTCCCAACACATCTTTTCAGAGTGATTCCTTAACCCATAGAACTTACAAGGGTATAGATCCCAACACAATTCATTCTCATGTCCATATCTATTACAATAAGAACAATGCATACCTTTCTTTCCTTGAGTTGATTTGTTTGAACTTGTCACAACATCCTTACCTTTGCTATATCCAAGGCCTTCACTTCTAGATCTCATTACCAGCTCAATAGGCTCTATAATTCCTTGCTGACACTTTCCCAATCCTTTTCCTTCATTTCCCATTCTTTGCATCAGTTTGAAACCAATACCATCACCAACAACTACAGATTCAGTTACCTTGTTATCTCTAATCTCACCTTCTAAAGAAACTTTTGTAGTATCACACAAATCATTAGTATCACAAGAAATCACAAAGTTTAGGCTTAGATCTCAGAGTTTCATTTTATTCCATGCATGCTACAAGTGAATACTCTAACTGATTAACCTGTTCCCTCAATCCAGAAATTTCACTCTTTTATACACTATTCTCCTTTTTCAACTCTTCCAAACTTTCCTCCAGACCTATGTTCCCCTTTTCCACCTACCCAAACAACTTGAATCCTTCTTCCAATTCTTCAAAACTCTTTGTGATATACTCAAACAACTTCAGCTCTTCTTCTAATTCTTCATTCCTCCTCTTTACATTTTCTAATTCTTCTTTCAGAATATCCTTCTCGCATATTAGGTTTTCATTTTCTTTCTTCACCCTTTTTCCAATCTTCCCCATTCAAACAAATTATACAAACAACTTAATATGAAAAGCTTACCTAGATCTTTGTTTCCTTGATCTTTTCTTCTTCGGTGATTCTTGTTATGCTTTAGGGTTTCACACTCTCTTCCAACACTTTCTATCCTTCCAACAGATTCACAACCTTTCTAGCATATTGACAACCACCTCTAATACCATTTGATGTAGTCAAGGTAGGAGGGTCCAATGAAGGATGGTCCAACCTTGTAGCCTTAAACAACTAATAACATGAACTTAATAGAGATGCAACAACAACTTACAGATAACCTGATGCAGGAGCATCTAGTGGTGTAAGGGCAATCTTGCATCACCCAAAAAAAATATGTGTTTCAAAATTGTTGATGTTCTTTCCATTTCTTTTTAAAATTTGTGGTTTTGATTCCATAATCGCTTGAATAATGATGTAGAACTTTCAGTTTTTCCAAACTGCTTTAGAAAGTTTGCATTTGGACACGGAATGAAGTGAAATTTTATAGGAAGTTTCATAATATAAATATAAGACCTTTGGCGAAGGAATCATGCAAAGATCATTTGCGAGATGAAAGATATTAAAGTTTCTGTTTCTTGAAAAATGCCTGAAAATTATTCAAACTCAAGTTTGAGGCACTAAATGGCCCTGTACGGGCCTGAAAATGGCCACAACTAGTAAAGTAGGTTCTCAATGCATAGAGCACTCCACGAGCTTTGCGACGCATAAAACGGTTTGTCAATCAGACACCCAAATCAAAAGTTATGGCTCCAAGAAGTTGACCTATTTTTGGAGGGAGATGCAAATTTTGAAATTAGGTTGTTGGCAGTCAAAAGGCTATTAATAACCATTTTTGGGAACCTTGGGCAATAGTAGAGTTAAGGGGTCAAGTATGGAGTTAAGAATAGGTAGTAAAATAGAAACCCTAGCTGATTTGGAGTTACAGAAGGTAGAAGATTCTAATGTCTGGTGAGGTGTAGCTGTAGTATGTTGCATCCTGCAAAGGATTTATTCCTCTAATTGTAATTGAGATTTTGTAATGTAATGAGTTGCCCAGATCAATAAAGAAATATTCTATTTTCTATCTTCTATTTCTATTTTTGTGTGCATTATGATTTACCCCCTTCATCAAGTGGTATCAAAGCAAAGGTTCTAAGTGTGTGGACAGATCGCTGACCATGAGGCAGTTTACACCAGGACTCAAGGTTGTGGGTTTGCTGCAAAGATCAAGATGCCTCCATGAAGAAACCATATTAGGAGGAATGCTTTGATGGAAGAGGGTTTTAGATCCCTACAAAGGCAAATCAATGCATTGCAAGAGGAACTGTGAAGAGGGTTTAATCTGAGAACAAGAGAAGAAAGTGAGGATGAAGCTAAAGAAGAGCTATCCGAGGAAGAACAAGAAGCTGCAAGAGATCCTACAGAAGTTAGGTTGTTGAGGGCCATTTCAAAGATTCATAAGAGGCCCAGGATCGAAGTTTCTACATATTTTGGAGATTTGAATCCAGAACAACTTATTGATTAGATCAATGACATGGAGGAGTATTTTGAATATGAAGATGTGGAAGACCCAGATTGGGTCAAGTTTGCAAAAACAAAGTTGAAGGGCCACACCAGTATTTGGTGGAAGGAGGTCCAATTAGAGAGGAACATAAGAGGAAAAGGAAAGATCACCAGATGGGATCAGATGGTGGAGAAACTGAAGAAGTAGTTCATTCCTGTGGACAATGAGATGGAGCTACTAAAGAAACTGTAAGGACTGAAGCAAGGTAACAAGTCTGTTAAGGAGTATACATAAGAGTTTTATAGAATTACTATCAGGACAGGTCCTCCAAAGCCCAACAAGGAGAAGGTAACTTGTACATTAATGGGTTAAGGCCAAGTATTCAAGAGGAGCTAAGCCTGGTTAGGATGACCACCATAGAAGATGCATACCAGGTTTCCCTTAAGGTGGAAGAGAAGCTGAATAAAAGATTTGACAACAAGCAAAGGGGAAGAGGTCAAGGTGGAAGGATTGGTGGAAGACCCTGTGGGGGCCGAAATGAAGATTCAAAGAAAAGTGAAGAAGCTGGCACCAGTCAAAACCAAAACAATGGTGAGCAAAGAGGAAGAGGAAGAGGCAGACCTGGGCAAGGACCCAAAAGAGGAGGTTTTAGAGGAACTTGTTTCCAGTGTGGAGAAGAAGGGCATTGAGCATACGAGTATCCGAAACATCAAGGAAGGACAAATAGAAGACCTAAAGGTAATGCATGAGTTGCACATGTAGATGAAGATGCACAGTCTGAGCATTCTGAAGATGTTGAAAGGGGAGAAACCCTAGTTGTCAGAAGAACTTTGTTGAATGAGGAAAAAGAACCTAATCAAAGGAAGAGTTTATTCCACACAAGGTGCAAATGTGAAGGTAAGTGTTGTGATATTATTATTGATAGTGGGAGCACTGATAATCTTGTTTCAGAGGAGATGGTTGACAAGTTGAAGTTGACAAGAAGAAAGCATCTACATCCATATCAGATTGCATGGTTGTAGAAGGACCATAGAGCTTTGGTCAATGACCAATGTTTATTGAAGTTTAAGATTGGGGACTACCATGATGAGGTGCTGTGTGATGTCATACCAATAGACGCATGTCATATGTTGTTGGGGAGGCCATGGAAGTATGATAGGAGTGTTGTCCATGATGGCCATGTAAACACATATTCCCTAACAAAAGATGGAGTTCGTCATAAATTGAAGCCCTTGAAAGAGGTGGAAGAAAAGGTATGTAGTACTACCAGAATTTGCTTGGTAGATGGTAGAAAATTTTTGGAGGGAATGAAGCATGAGTGTTATTGCTTTGCATTGATTCCTAAGATTAATCAAGAGAAATGTGAAGATGTACCAGTAGAAGTTTCTGATATGTTGGAAGAATTTCAAGACATTATCTCTGATAATGTACCAGAAGGTTTACCACCAGTGAGAAAGATAAGTCATCAAATAGATTTGATACTAGGAGCCAGTTTGCCAAATAAGGCAGCCCATAGAATGACTCCATCCAAGAGTGAAGATTTGAATAAACAAGTTCAGGAGTTGTTGAGGAAAGGATTGATAAGAGAGAGCCTAAGTCCATGTATGGTACTTGCAGTACTAGAAACAAAGAAAGATGGAGAGTGGAGAATGTGTACAGACTCTTGAGCCATCAATAAGATCATGATCAAGTACAGATTTCCATTGCCTAGAATGGATGAAAAAATGGACTGTTTGAGTGGAGCCAGGTACTTCACAAAGATTAATATGAAGAGTGGGTATCACCAGATCTGAACCAGAGAAGGAGATGAATGGAAAATAGCCTTCAAGACCAAGAAGGGTTTATATGAGTGGTTAGTCCTACCATTTGGGCTAACCAATGCACTGAGCACATTCATGCGGCTCATGAACGAGGTACTGAAAGAATTTTTGGAAAGTTTTGTTATTATCTATTTAGATGATATTTTGATTTTTAGTAAGACTTGGGATGAGCATTTGATGCATATTAGAAGAGTTTTAGAGAAGCTGAGGGAGGAGAAGTTGTTGAGAAATGTAATTTTGCAAAAAAGGAGTTCATATACCTAGGATTTGTTGTCTCAGAGGAAGGTCTTAAGATGGACCTAGAGAATGTGAGGGCTATCATTGAATGGCCTACACCAAGGAGTGCCACAGATGTAAGATCTTTTCATGGTTTGACAAGTTTTTATAGAAAGCTTATCAAGAATTTTAGCAGCATTTGTGCACCCCTAACTGAGACAATGAGAGGGGATAGAAAAAAGTTTAGATGGACTAAAGGGGCAGATAAAAGCTTTGATACATTGAAGCTGAAAGTCATAGAGCGGCCTATTTTGGTACTTCTAGATTTTAATAAGGTGTTTCAAGTAGATTGTGATGCTAGTGGTAGTGCTATAGGAGCTATGTTGAGTTAAAAAGGTAAGCCCATTGCCTATTTTAGTAAGAAGCTTAATGATGCCAAGAAAATGTATTCTATTTATGATCAGGAGTGTCATGCAATAGTTCAGGCTTTGAAGAAATGGAGACATTATTTGTTGCCAAAGGTGTTTGTTTTATATACTAATCATCAAGCTTTGTAGTATCTTAATAGTAAAGGAAAGTTGAACCAAAGGCATTTAAAATGGGTTGAGTTTTTGTAGAGCTATACTTTTTTTTTGAAGCACAAGAGTGGGAAGTCCAACAGAGTTATAGATGCCTTGAGCAGAAGGCAAAATTTGTTGACAAAAATGTAGATAGAGGTTGTTGGGTTTGATGAACTCAAAAGTTTGTATCCTGACGATTCAGATTTTGTAGAGGCCTGGAAAGCTTGTTTGGAACTTGTTACTTTGGATAGGACAAATGGTTGGATTTCATAATCCAAGATGGCATGTTGTTTAGAGGAAGCCAGTTGTGCATTCTAAGGAGTTCCATTAGAGAGAACCTAATTAAGGAGAAGCATAGTGGAGGATTGGCTTGACACTTTGGTCAAGATAAGACCATTGCTATTGTTGGTGAAAATTATTATTAGCCACAGTTGCAGTAGGATGTGAGGAAATTTGTGCAAAGTTGTAGAGTATGTCAGATGGCGAAAGGAGCAAGTCAGAATACAGGTCTATATCAGCCACTACCTATACCTAAGAAGCAGTGGGATGATATTATTATGGATTTTGTTCTTGGTTTACCAAGGACACAAAGAGGACATGATTCCATTTTTGTGGTGGTGGATAGATTCTTGAAGATGGCACATTTCATTCCTTGCAAGAAAACTAATGATGCTATCCATATTGCTGAATTATTTTTCAAGGAGATGGTGAGATTACATGGTCTACCAAAGAGCATAGTTTCAGATCGAGATACCAAGTTTGTTGGTTATTTCTAGAGGACATTGTGGAAGAAGTTGAAAATAGATTTGAAGTTTAGTTCTACACACCATCCATAGACTAATGGATAGACCAAAGTGGTGAATATGAGTTTGGGTAACCTGTTATGATGCTTGGTAGGAGATAAGCCCAAGGGATGGGATTTGATTTTACCACAGGTAGAATTTTCTTACAATAATTCTATCAATAGGAGTACTGGTAAATCACCATTCCAAATTGTATATGGGAATAGTCCAAGAAATGCTTTAGAGTTAAGGAGTCTGGACAAAGGAGAAAAGACAAGTGCTGAGGCTGAAGACTTTGCAGAACACGTGAAGAATTTGCACAAAGAGGTGAAAAAGCACATTAATAAGATGAATATTCAGTACAAGGCTAAGGTAGATTAGAAGAGGAGATATAAGGAATTCCAAGAAGGAGATGAAGTCATGGTTCACTTGAGAAAAGAAAGGTTCCCAATTGCAACATACAATAAGCTAAAAATGAAGAAATTTGGACCATACAGAATCCTGAAGAAGCATGATTCAGAAAATTCATATGAGTTAGAGCTTCCGAGTGGAATCAATATTTCCCATATTTTCAACATTGCTAATTTATTAGAATATCATGAAGGTGGAATATACGATGGACTAACAGAAGAATAGTGGAGTATTCTGGCATCTACTTTAACAAAGGAGATAGAAGAGATCTTGGATAGCCATGTGGGAAGAAGTACTCAGAACATGCAATATGAAAAATATATGGTGAAATGGAAAGGAAGGCCTATTGAAGATTCTTCTTAGTTGTCTAAGGCAGAGGTTGACCATTTGGGTTTTCCTCACACAAACACTTGAGACGTGACAGGGTCACTTCTCAAATTACCCTAGGTGTCTGATACAAGAGCATCCAGTGGTGTAAGGGAAATCTTGCATCACCTAAAAAAAAGATGTGTTTCAAAAATTTTGATGTTCTTTCCATTTCTTTTCAAAATTTGTAGTTTTGGTTCCATAATCGCTTGAATAATGATGTAGAACTTTCAGTTTTTCCAAACTGCTAAAAATAACAACCTACTATTTTTAGAAAGTTTGCATTTAGGCACGGAATGAAGTAAAATTTTATAGGTAGATTCATAATATAAATATAAGACCTTTGGCAAAGGAATCACGTAAAGATCATTTGTGAGTTGAAAGATATTAAAGTTTTTGTTTCCCAAAAAATACCTGAAAATTATTCAAACTCAGGTTTGAGACACTAAACAGCCCCATACAAGCTTGAAAATGGCCAAAACCAATAGAGCAGGTTCATAGAGCATAGAGTACTCTACGAGCTTCCTGACACATAAAACGGTTCATCAATTAGACACCCGGATCAAAAGTTATGGCTCCCAGAAGTTGACCTATTTTTGGAGGGAGATGCAAATTTCAAAATTAGGTTGTTGGTCACCAAAAAGGCTATTAATAACCATTTTTGGGAACACTGGGCAGTAGTGGAGTTAAGGGGGCAAGTGTGGAGTCAAGAATAGGTAGGAAAATAGAAACCCTAGCTTATTTGGAGTTACAAAAGGCAGAAGATACCAGAGCTCAGTGAGGTGTAGCTATAGTGTGTTGTAGCCTGTGGAGGATTGATTCCTCTTATTGTAATTGAGCTTCTATAATGTAATGAGTTGCCCAGATCAATAAAGAAATATTCTATTTTCTATATTCTATTTCTATTGTTGTGTGTTTTATGATTTACCCCCTTCATCATAACCATAGAATGAATGAAAATGCTCATGAATATATGGCACAAGATTTATCTTGGGAAAAGCCTAAAAGGGAAAAACCCAGCCTTCAAAGATCACTTCTCATTATATTAGATTTCTAAATCACATTAAATATGCCTCTTGGGCTTTTCAGATTCTAGCTTACAAAAGATTCATACAATACAACATCATGTCTTCTTTCTTCTTCTCCTTCTTAGCTCTCTGCTCTATATCTTCTTCCGTTCTCTGCTCTATCTTCTACTTCTATTCTACTAACATCTTCGGATCAAAACAATTCATCTTCTTGCTTCATATCTTCACACACTTCATCACTTTTTGCTATTGCTTTGAAACAAACCTTTCTCTTTCATTTATATCCTCTACAAGCCTTCATAACATTATCTTGTTGTCCAAAAGTTAACTACCACATGAAATGTGTAGAAACAAATAGGTCTAGCCTAAAACATATGGTATTGCTCTGCAAGTGATGAAACTTGATGCGGTTCTCCATTAAGGTTAGTTAGGTCCTAAGCTATATTGAATGATGTTCCATTAGGCTCTGCAAGTCACAAAATTGCTCTGCAAACCCATTATCCTTCAACTGAACACTAACTGCTCTGCTATGTGAAAATAGGTAATCTTCTAATAGCCATGTCTCTCAAGCTATGAGTCCAAATGACCTAAATTTTGGATATGATGTAGATGATGATATGTAGATGCTAATTTCTGCTCTGCAAGCTCTGACATGCAAATGTGGTGAAATGTGGTAATCTCCAATGTCTCTCCCTGGCACTCTGTAATTCATCATTAACTATCTCAACTTACTTGAATGACTTCCAGACGCTCTTTTATCACCAATAAACTTTACATCCCTATCAAAAACTATGTTCTTAGGCAGTCCATGTATCTTGACAACCTCTTTGAAAAATAATGCAGCTATGTGGGATGCATCATTAGTTTTCTAACATGGTAAGAAATGAACCATATTTTAAAATATATCCACTATAATAAAAATAGAATCATTATCTCACTGTGTTAGAGGCAGTCCCAAAACAAAATCCATACTTAGGTGCTTCCACAGTCTCTTTGGTATAGGCAATCACTAATGTAGTCATGTGTTTTGTCTTGCTCCTTTAGCATGCTGACAAATTTTGTAGCCTTGTACCAGTCTATTTACATATGCACTCATTCCAGTCAAAAAATAACCTTCATTCAGTTGTGCCAATGTCTTATCTATTCCAAAAATGTCCACTCAAGCCTCCACTATGATTTTCTCTTATTAGATTCTCGCTCATTGAACCTCAGGGTATACATAATTTCTATCCTTTGAACAGCAAGCCATCTTGGATGAAATACTCCAACCATGGCATCCTATCTCCCTCCACTAGACTTCTACTAGTTGTCCATGCTTCCTTAAAATCAAGATCATCAAGATATAACTCCTTCATTTCATCAAAGCCAACAACAATGACCCTTAACTCATTCATCAATAAACACCTTCTGTTAAGTGCATTTGCTACCTTGTTTGACTTACCACTCCTATGTTTCAAGAAAAAAGAATAACTTTGTAGAAAATGAACCTATTTCATATGCCTTTGGTTTAAATTACCATGATTGTTGGTGTGTTGCAAGGTATAGTGGTCTGTGTATAATACAAACTCATTTGACATCAATTAATTCTTGTTAGTGTATATATATTTCATATATTTGTATACACTTAGGCATAAGCCTACAAAAGTGTGCCCTTACACAAACTTGACACATGCCTCATTTAGGTGTCAAGGTTGTTGGGCAGTTAGGATAGGTGGCATCAAGTTGCCTACTAACTAGTCACTCACGCTGGTTTGTATGGAAGCAACATGACACCACTCTTAGTTGAGGAGTCTTTTTCTCAACTAATAACTACCTCTCCTCTCCTATATGTATTCACGTATTTGACTAATCAATCACTTCAAATTTGGTAATCGACACTTGTTTTATGAATTCTTCTTTTTTTCATGGTATCAAAGAAAGGATAAGGTTTTGTTGTTGGTTTGTTTATTTCAAAGTCTGGTCACAAGAGGAGGTCGAATCAATTCTATAACATTAACTTTTTTGTGCTCATTTGAGGCTATGTGGAATTCGACCAAATTGTCCTCATCTATACTCGTAGAGAATTATGGTCATCCAAGCAAACCCATTCCTATTTTTTGCTCGTGGTTGAGTGGTGGAAGTCTCTTAACCCTTGAGTTTTGTTTAGAGGCATGTGAAGGCATGATTTGGTGTGCATTCCTATGCTTTGAATTGAAGTTACAACTCAATATTGGTCCTAGCACTTTGAATTGAAGTTCTAGCTCAAACTTGCCTTGTGGAGGAGCATTCTGGTTTGAATTAAATTTTCTTTGAATCTGCAAATTTGGTTTGAATGTGCCCTAAATTTGATGTGCAAATAAGCATTTTGAATTACAAATCTGGTTTAAATTTGTGAAAAGAAATATGTGAAAATGTGTTTTTTGTGCAAATACGTTTTGAATTTGTGCATAGGCAAAGGCATTTTCACCCATGTTCAAGGCGCAAGGCTAATCCATTGAAGGCATGGGAGTTGATCCCCTATTATTTGGCAGTTTTGAAGGCATGCATTTTTTTGACAGGCCCATGACCCCTGTTTAAAGGTGTCGACCCTATTAAAAGTGTGAACCCTCAACAAAAGGCCATAAAACTGGGGTGAAAGGCCATAGGCCTCCCAAACTCTGCCCTACATCCCTCCTCTTAGCTACTGCTCACTAACATCTCTAATTTGAATGCATCTTCAGACACAGAGCATGCATTTTTCTATGGTAAGAAGTGACATGATGGCTCTCATACTTTGCTCATGGCTTGAATTGTTGAAGCTAGAGGTGTGAGTCGGATCAAGCACTCGTCCAAGCTTCCCATCAAATGGAGACTTTGCTTCCTACACTATCTAGTGGCATCTAAATCTGGCCACCATTCCTCTAAGAATCACCCATTTCATCTTGTTTTTTCTATCTTGCCCTAAATTTTGCCCTAATTCAAAAGGGCATTGACTTCATATATGTCATTTTAAAATTTTACTTTTTTTAGTACTTAGAATAGACAATTTATTTCAAATCTAATTGTCTAATAGCACTAAAAAGTTTAAAGGGGGGAATTAAACAATTTGGAAAAATCCCTTGTAACATTTTTTCCCTTCATATCCCTAAGGCTGAATCCATTGGACATAATATCACACTCAACTTATAAAGTGTCCATTTGTGCTCCAATTAGACTAAGTTAAACACACTACTTCTATTAAGTGCCACATTTAGGGGGGACAAAATATGAAAAGGGGATTATTCATGTTAGGGAAAACATTACGTTCTTTTAAAAATTGCTAGTGCTAAATTAAGTCACTCTTGTAATAGGCTAAGTATTAGGGTATGATTTTTATCATCTTGCTTAGTCCTATAAGCATTGCATGATAAAGTGCCTAATTCAAGGGGGTAATTAAGCAATTTGGGGCACAAAATCTTCAAAGGAGTGTATAGTTGGGTTCCTATGGCATCTTTTAACAATTCTGAGATAAATAGATGGGTTCTTCACTTTGGTGTGATTGATCACATGTCTCCTTATCCAAAGGATTTTATGTTAATCAATCCTATTGACACCTCCAAAATCCTAAAAGATGATTGTTATTATACTATTTCTAGACAAGGAATAGTACAAGTAGGTAATAGATACATCCACACTATTTTATTCATCCCTGGCCTGATAAGATATCTACATTCCATGTATCAACTCACCTATTCAAATAAGATAGTTGAGTTTACATCCACTACAACTTTAATTTGTGATTCTCAAAGTTGAGAAATTGTTGCAATTGGGAAGATTTGCTTGTTGGCAAGAGACACTTCTAGGCATGTCAGGTGTTGTCATTGATGGCAACTAAATCTATCTTACACATCTGTATTTCATCAATGGATCATATCGGAAGTCAGATTGCAGATTTGTCTAAGTCCGGATAGACAGCAACAGGGGATATGACAAGGTTCAACATTTTGGTTTGTGTTTCTCCACAGGAAATCATATTGTGTTGTGGGTCTGAGGGAATATTAAGGGATGTTCAAGATACTTAAATCCATTATTTTATCCTCTGGTGATGAAGAGAGTGTAAGTTATAAGCATATGAGTATCAAGTTCTGGTTAAGCAATTCAGTCTGGTGAAGAACAGGCTGACTAGGTGTTTGATCCTTGTGCGGATGAAGAGAAGTGATTGTTCAAGTAATTTATGAGATCCAATGGTATTGGATGACATATGAGGTGACGTGGATATAGATGTTTTGGTCTACATTAGTGTTTGTGCATGGATTCAGCTAACAGAATAGTGTTCTTGAAATAATTTCCAAGTTTTCCTAAGGCCGACTGCAGTTGGTGAAATTTCATGTAGCGGATATATATGATTGATGGATTCAAGCATTTTAGTGTGTGAAGATGTGAATATTAATGGTGAGATGTGAAGAAGATCAGTATCAAGTGTGAAGTAAAGAGATCTAAGCTCTGGATCATGGCAGAGCAGTGAAGCAGGATAGAGAGAGATGAAGTGTGCAAAGTTAGTTTATTGAGCTCAACCGAAACTGTAATCTTGCATTGTTAGATGCTATTCCTTAGTTCAAACATTCTAGTGAACTTTTATAATTGATTTGTAGGTAGTGATCCTCTTTGAGCAGTGAACTCTGGGCAATGTGCCCTGAAAACATGTACCTTCCCCATTTGTAATACTTTTAACAGAGTATAAATTCTTGTGGGTTAACCCCCACCATGGTTTTTCCCTTAACCGGGTTTTCATGTGTTGTGATCTTGATGTTTCTATTCATATGTTCATGCTTCTTTCTTTTGGATGTATGTGGTAAATTAATAAAGGAACAAAGTAATAAGTTTCCGCAGACCATTGATTCACCCCCCTCTCAATGTTCCTTAATTTTAACAATTGGTATCAGAGCTAAGTTCCTTAGAAGAAGTTTAATAGATTGAGAAAGATCTGGGAAGGTGTTTTCAATGGGTTCATTCAAGCATTCTGATGGCATCAATCAACAACTCCAAGTAGCCTTAAATGATCTTGATTTGTCTAGAGCAGAAATCAAAGATCTACAAGAGAACCTTAAAGATGCTAAAGATTTCATTGAAACCTTAAAAGGACAAATGAGCAAATCTAATGAAAAGAGAAGGGAGCTACTTCATTAGCTAGCAAATCTAAATGAAGACAATGACATGGATGAGGCCCTGAAGGAGAAGATAAAAGAATGTGAGAAGCTAACAAAAGAAGTTGTCCTAAAACATGAGATGGAATCTGGGGTGATGAGACTAACCAAGGTAATTGAGGAAAGGAAGAAGACTGAGGAAAAAATGAATCAATATCTGAAAGAAAGAATAGAAGAATATCATAGATTGGATAGGATAATTGGCCATCTAGAGTCTGATCTACAAGAAACTAGGGACAATGAGGAAGAACTTGAAAGATAAATTGTCATGAACTCAAACATGACCTAGAAGTTGCAAATGAATATAAAGTGAAAATCAAGATAAGCTCAGCTAAACTTGAAGTGTTGCTTGATAGTTAGAAGATGGAAGATGATAAGCATGGTCTAGGATATGAGAAAGGTGAAAGCTCTGGATCTAGTCAAAGAAATCTTAAACCAAGGAATCAAAGAAACAGACCTAGAAGACCTCCATGCTCAAAGATATCCATCTTTCCATTGAAATTGTTTCAATTGTAATAAATTTGGTCATAGAGCTACTCAGTGCAGAAGTAGAGTGAATCAAAATGGTCCATCTTTCTCTAGTTTAAAAAATGCTTCAATTGTAAAAGGTATGGTCATAGATCCAATGAATGCAGAAGTATGATGATGAACTACTCTAACAACAAAAGAAATGTCAATTATTTCAATGGCTACTATTTTGCATGCAATAGATTTGGACACATGGCTAATCAGTGTAGATCAAGAGGAAATCAAGTAAATGAGAAAAGAAATGTTGTGTGCTTCAATTGCAATAGATCTGGTCATGTTGCAAGATTATGTAGAAGCAGGAATGATGATACAAAAGGTTTGGTAAACATAAACCAAAAATTGCAGGGACAAGATAAAGGCAAGGGTAAAGTAAATGTGAATGAGATCTAGAATTAAATGAACAAAACATGGGTAAAGAAGGGTGAAGTAAATGATGGTGATGGGTCCGCACCGGAACCTGGTGCTATTAATTCCTCTGGGAATTGAAACAGGAGCTCTAGCTTAGGGGGAATTGCATTAAAAATCTAATTCTCCCTGCTAGTAAGTAGGTGCCTAAATTTAGCTCAATGAATGAAGAAAGAGAATCCTATTGCAGATCTGTTGAAGCAAAATCTGGAAGAAAAGAAGTTAATGTGATTGATTGCAGAGAAATTAAAGAATGACTATATGCAGAAATAGATCAACCAAATGTATTAGGGCAGAGCATTTATTACAATGAAGAATTAGGTTTTGCAAAAGATAAAAGGTCATTCATTCAAACACTTGAATCACTTTGCATTTAAAGAGAACAAGGAGAAGAGCACCTGAGCTAAAATTTCAAAGGTTTGAAGTGTGAAGAACAATTTCGACAACTAACCCTAATTCTGTGAAAAAGGTATTTCTCTGTGAAGCTTTGAACTTGTAATCTTTTGAAATGGCTACACCTCTGGTTGTGAACATCATTGAGCGACCTAGGCTGAAGTTTAAAAAGCACCCCTTCAAGTCCACTCAAGTTGATCTGATGAGAGCATTTTTTGGGGTTCCATACAGAGTTCTTCACATAGAAGACATTAGGTCTTACATTAATGCACCTCTAGAGGAGCATGGTGACTCAAGGTTTGATGATCTATTCATGAAACATTTAAAAGGTGATGATTTTGAGCTCAAACTAGAATACAAAGTCTTAGAAGATAAGAAGTTCATACAATTTGTTGGGTTTCTAAGTTTCGCAGAGGACAAGTAGGTCTAGTATGTTTTGAGCCATATCCATGATGAGTTTTTATGGCTGAATCATCCATTCAAGATCACACAAGGTGCAATAATGGCAGTTATAGGATTGAATTTAGTTGGTACTCTACCTCAGTTAAAGGCTGTGAAAAATTAGGAAGTCATAGAGGCAACTAGATCAAAATTTGATAAGAGAGCTATGACAATAAATGACATAGAGGATCATGGGATTAGATTCGCATCAATGGTAATAGGGTATAAGATATATTTCTCTAGTAGAGAAAATTCAGTGTCTGGAACAACCATCTATACTACATATCAGATGGTAAAAGAGAATGCAGACTATGATCTATGTGAACTATTGTTGAACTAGCTTATGCAGAACCTAAGCAAGAGAAAGAAGGATAGGAAGTACTCATTCAAATATGGTATGCTAATCATGTGTCTTTTCTTCTATTTCTTGAGTGAGCTCCTTGGGAATAAGAATATATATTAGTCCAACAACCAATTGGTAGCAGTCCAGATTAGAAATCATTTGAGTTGTCTAGGTAATTATGATGCACAAAAGACTGCACTTTGGGGATTCTTCAAAAACTTCAAGAGTATAATGTAGGCTAGGGATAAAATACCTAGGGTTGTGGTTGAAAAATACAAGGACACCATTTGTTCTATGGTTGCTGTTGATTAGTACAAAATGGAAGCAGTGGAACCTAGAGTTGTATGGATCATGCCCATGGGGTATGAAGTGGATGGATGTGTATTGGAGATGTATGCATAGCATCTATTGAGCGAGCCTAGGGATCCACCTGAGGAGAGATTTGGAACATATAAAGAGATTTCATTAAAATTGCATCTTGAATTTAAGGCTCTTGAAATCAATAGGACTATGAGGAAAGAAGTTGAGCAATTCGCTGAGAATCTAGGCCTTACCAAGGAAGCTGTGAGACAATTTAGGCAAAGGATAAAGAAAGCTGAGAAGGAGAAGCAGGACAGGGAACAGAAAAGTGTTCTAGTAGAACCTCCTTCCAAGTCAAGAACTACTAGGAGTTCTATTTCAACATCTTCTCCTATTGTAGAGAAATCCAAAGAAAAACTTACTGGTAAGGAAAGAAAAAGAACAAAAGAAATGGCCAAGAGGTCATATGGCAGTGTGGAAAAAGAAGATGAAGAAAAGACTGATCCAGATGATGAGGTTAAAGAGTTGAAGGCCTTAGGCACTAAAGATGTTAAAGTGTCTAAAGAGAACCCTTCCGGAAGTAAAAAGCCAAGTAAGAGGCATAAGTCAGAAGCTGATGTTGAGAAGCAAACTTCTATGGATGACATTGTTAAGACAATCACTATAGGTGGAAACCTAAAACCAATGACTAAATTCTATGATCATTATAGTGATGCTGACAAAAGAATTTTGGAGGATGCTGTTGTAAAATAGCTGAATGTATTCAACAAAGAACCAGTGGAGATTTTTTTAGAAGTTCCTAAGAGTTTAAGAGACATTCTGGAAATAAGAAAAGAAGCTGCCAAAACAAAAGATATGGAGCTGAGGGAACATGTAATGTCCAGTCTGAGTCCAATGATCTCCAAAAAAGAACTAGATAAGATTCTCAAAGAAGTCAAGAATGAATTTAGAAGCAAGAAAAGGATGAATAAGCTGATGATTGGAGACATTGACAAAGTTGTTAGAGAAACAGAACAATTCTAAAGAAAGCATTGGACAAGAATAAGTTTTATGTGGTTATAGAAGAACTAGTTGATACTAAGGATGCATCAGTTCTGAATGATGAAGAGCTATAGAAAAATGAGCAACAAACTAGAGTAGATGATGACTCCATTCCAAAAGAAGAAATATTGAATAAAGAAGATGAAGAAATAATGAAGGAATATCAAGAAAAAGAAACTGATGATAGAATTGATTCCTCCATTCCAGATGCTGAGAAATTTGATAATACTGCCACTGAGGATACACCAAATCCCTCAGAAGAGAATGTAGAAGATATTTTTGTGATAGTTAAAAACAATGATGCTTCCGATGATGATGCAGAGAACACAGAAGAAAAGAAAAAGAATGAAAGTGATGAGCAGAACATTGTGGTTGACTCTGAAAAGGGAGAAGATGGAGGCCCTAAAAAGCACAAGTCTGAAACATCATTTTGGGCAAGAGACACTGCAGATGCAGTGAAAGAAATTTTGGAAAGAGATAAACAAATTGCAGAAGATTAGGACATAATACAAGGACCAATTAATTTTGATACTTTATCACCGATGCAGAAGATAAAGTTGGCCTCTATTGCACAAGCTAAGGCTAGAGAGGAAATTTTGAAGTCCCATTTAGAAGATAGTAAGTTGCTTGGCCTTGCATCTTGGATTTTGGAAAAAATCATGTCCACATTTTAGAAGGATTCTTCAGCATCTCCCTCTGATCAGTTGAAAAGCTTGATAAACTCTATAAGCTCTCATTTTGAAACCTTAGAGAAGTCAGCAGAAGTTAAAGTCAAAAATGAATTTAATGAGAAAAGGTTTGTTGAAATAAAGAAAATAATTAGCTATCATAGATTCGGGATTGATACCAGTGTAAAGAGTATTCAAAATGCCATATCTGAAAGTGCAGAGATCTATAAGTTTTTTCTAAATGGATCTAAAGTTGTTGAAGATATTGAGAAAAAGATTAAGGACATAGAGCTCAAACTGTCTAATATTTCTCAGTCATATAGTCCTTTAACTGAGTCTGTAGAAACCAAAGAATGTCAAGTAGTAAGTTTTTGAAATGAATTGAGTAATTTGGAGAAGGAAAAGGTCAAATTTTTGGGCAGATTGGATGAGCTCCGGGGACTGATTTCCCCGAAGTTAAAAACTATGTATGATATATTGGCAAAGTCCCAAGTAGCAGCTGCTACTAGTGATTCTAATGACCTTCAAAAGGTAGAATCACTGGAATTTTTGTTCAGTGGGCACATATCTATCTTGGACAGTATTAAAAAGAACTAGGACAATGAATTGACAAAGTTGAAAAACATTTTTGGTGATATTTCTTGCTGATAAACAAAGCCTAAGAACTATGTAGAAGTATGTAGAGTTTGACCCTTGTACATGAATTTTTTGCATGAATTTTGGTGCATGCAGATCCCAACCTTTGCCATTGATGTCAAAGGGGGAGAGGAAAAGTAGTGAAAAATGAAGAATTAATCTAAGGGGGAGCATTGGAAATCACAAGTTTATATAGTAAGGGGGAGCTGTTCTAACACTTAGTCATTTTTCAGTAAGTGTTGCCATCAATGCCAAAAGGGGGAGATTGTTGGCAAGAGACACTGCTAGGCATGTTAGGTGTTGTCATTGATGGCAACTAAATCTATCTTACACAACAGCATTTCATCATTGGATCATACCGGAAGTCAGATTATAGATTTGTCAAAGTCCAGATAGACAAGAACAAGGGATATGATAGGGTTCAACATTTTGGTCCGCATTTCTCCACAGGAAACCATATTGTGCTACAGATCTGAGGGAATGTTAAGGGATGTTAGAGCTACCTAAATCCATGATTTTAGCCTCTGATGATGAAGAGATTATAAGTTACAAGCATCTAAGTATCAGGTTCTGGTTAAGCAGTTTAGTCCAGTGAAGAACAGACTGACTAGGTGTTTGATCCTTGTGTAGATGAAGAGAAGTGATTGGTCGAGTAATTTATGAGATCCAGTGGTATTGGCTGACATGTGAAGTGACTTGGATATAGAATTTTTGGTTTGCATTAGTGTTTTTGCATGGGTTTAGCTGACAGAACAATGTTCTTGAAATAATTTCCAAGTTTTCCTAAGGCCGACTGCAATTAGTGAAATTTCATGTAGCGGATATATATGATTGATGGATTTGAGTATTTTGGTGTGTGAAGATGTGAATATGAATGGTGAGATGCAAAGAAGACTAGTATCAAGTGCGAAGTAAAGAGATCTAAGCTCCAGATCATCGCAGAGTAGTGAAGCAGGGTAGAGAGAGATGAAGTTTACAAAGTCAGTATATTGAGCTCAACTAGAACTATAATCTTGCATTGTTAGATGCTATTCCTCAGTTCAAACATTCCAGTGAACTTTTATAATTGATTTGTAGGCAGTGATCCTCTTTGAGTAGTGAGCTCTAGGCAGTGTTCCCTCAAGGCATATACTTTTAACAGAGTATAGATTCTTGTGGGTTAACCCCCACTGTGGTTTTTCCCTTAACCGGGTTTCCACGTAAAAATCCTGGTGTTCATGTGTTGTGATCTTGTTGTTTCTATTCTTATGTTCATGCTTCTTTCTTTTGGATGTATGTGGTAAATAAATAAAGGAACAAAGTAATAAGTTTTCGCAGAACACTGATTCACCCCCCCTCTCAGTGTTCCTTAATTTCAACATTGTCATTTCTCCCACAAATTCATATTTTCTCACTTTACATTTGGTGGGGATGATGCTCCTATTGCCACTTCAGAGCCTAGTTTTACTTCTCCATGAACCTCCATTGGTTCTGTATAGAAGGATCTTTGAACTATTTTCTACCAAATATTTCTTGTTTAAACAGTTCTGTTTTGTTCTAGATTGCATTTTGACTGTACCTATTGCTACATGAGAATTATGTGTTGCTTCTTCATGAACTTCCAGTAATTCTTTACAATAGGCTTCTCTTCTCTTCTAATAGTACCTACATCACTTGCTACATGAGATTCCAGAGACACTTCTCAGTAAGCATCTAGAGATTATTTATAGCAGATGTTCTTGTTCCATTGCTACATGAGATTCTAGAGATGCTTCACAGAGAGCATCTAGTGATTCTTTGTAGCAGGACATCATCTAGAGTAGTTGGTTAGCATTCAAAGAGGTTATCCTCTTCATGGATACCTTCTAGTTCTTTCTTATCTCTCTTTTGGAGGATATTTTTTTCCCATTGGGTTTTCTACCTTTCTCTATTTATGAGAGATTACATTGTTCTTGGGTACCTCATCAAGCCTAGCTGTTGGGACCCAATTTCATATTTTCATTATACATGGGTACCTCACCAGGCTTTGTAGTTGGGACCCATTTTATTTGTGCCCACCTAAGCTATGCTTAAGGGGATTGTTAGTGTGTGTGTGTGTATATATATATTTCATATATTTGTATACACTTAGGCATAATCCTACTTAGGTACACCCTTACACAAACATGACACATGTCTCATTGAGGTGTCAAGGTTATTGGGTGGTTAGGATAGGTGGCATCAAGTTTCATACTAACTAGTTACTCACGCTAGTTTGTAGGGAGGCAAATTGACACCACTCTTAGTTGAGGAGGGTTTTGCTCAACTAATAACTACCTCTCCTCTCCTATATGTATTTGCTTATTTTCCTAATCAATCACTTCAAATTTGGTTACCGGCACTTGTCTTATGAATTTTTGGTTCTTTCAATTCCTCCACTTCTTCTAGCATAGAATTCTTGGTCATAAATTGAGTAGTTCCTCTTTGCTTCATTTAGTTTCTCACTAAAGTAGGAAATGGGTCTACCTTCTTGACTTAAAACTCCCCCAATTGCACTACGACTAGTGTCACAGTCTTCTTGAAACACTTTGCCAAAGTCTGCCAATGCCAACATTGGTTGTTCTATCACCATCTTCTTTAACAACTGAAAGCGCTTTTCTACTATGACTGTCCATTGAAACTCTTTCCTAACACCCTTCACTGTCTCGGTGACTGGTGCACATATTCCACTAAAATTTTTGATGAACTTCCTGTAGAATCTCACCAATCCATGAAAACATTTGGCCTCAAACATGTTTCTAGGTGAAGGCAAGTCTATTATTTCCTTAACCTTCTTAGGATCCATCTGGGTGTGTGCAAGAAGTTGTCTCCACTTATTGGCCAAAAAGTTGAAGTGTTTTCCCTAATTTTCAGAATTTGTCACATTTGACCTAAAAATTTGAAGCACTTAAAGGTGGAATCATGGAAAAAGTCACTAAATATGAAATGTAGTACTCGGAGTCTAGTTTCCAAATATGTAATTTTTTTTAATACCCAGATGATAGAAATTGATTTTGAATAGGTGTTTCTAAAAACCACTATTTAAAAGTCATTTTTTTTACTATACCATGTACGTGTACGTCATCCATATTTTGACCTAAATAATCATATTTTTCAAAATCCTTTTGGGAAAAGATTTGTAACTCACTGAAGCACGTTTTCCATATTTTTTTTGTAATTTTCTATTGAATATTTTTTTTTATTAATTTTTTATTGGCCATTTTTGGTCTTTTACAAAATCATCTTGTACGTCATGCATAAGATGACCTAAACTTAACATTTTTTGAAATTTTTTTTTTAAATTGAAAAGAATTCTCTAAAATACGTTTTCCTACAATTTTTTTTACAAAAAAATATTTTAATAAAAAGTTATTAAAATACTAAAAAACCTCAATAATTCAAGTTTATGGACCTATTTCATCAGAAATTGATTAAAAAATAGAAAAAATAATCCAATTGTAAAAAAAATTATATATTTGGAATCTACACTATCTCATCTATAATGGGTTTTAATTTTGTCAAAATATTCTGCAAAATAGACCTTTAGATATATGCCCAAAGTCACTATTTTGTTATGACATTGACAGGACCTTTAAGTTGCAGGTCAAACCAGGTCCAAAGGTCAGGGTCAGGTCCCCAAAGCATTTCCTGAACTAGGTTACAAAGTAAAACCTGAGCTTAAAATTCAAAATTTCAATAACAGGATCCTGTTTCTTACTTCATCGGTGCAAAAAAAAAAAAGGATCCCATTTATTAAATGGGATCCCATTTATAATTTACCTATTTTTTAATAAGACTGTACTATGACTGTCAGCCCTGCAACTTGCTCTACAGTACGGCTGACAGCGACACTTGCAGTATTCTCTACCATCTTTTTTTCTTTTGCGGGTTCATCAACTTGGAATATTATTTGAATTTTGATAGAAGCCATCATTGAGACACTGTTTGAATGAAATTTTGTTGAATTGGTACTTGTTTGAAGGACTTGAACAAAGAAGAAAGGCTTTCAAGTTTTTGACATTCATTTGTACATGCTTCATAAATTTTTTAATCATGGGATCACAAAGTCGTAATAAGAGGAAAGATAGGAATCTATTAACCCTTGAAGAAATTGAAGCAAAGAGAGAGAAGGCAAAAAGACAAAGAGATAGAAGAATAAATATTCAATCAATGAATAATGCTAAAGCATCCAATTCCACAACTATTGAAGATAAAAATATTGAGGAGACCATGGATGTAGATGATGCAAATTTTGCAAGAGGTGAATGTGAAAACTAATATGATTATACAAACTACTCCTGGTATGTCTTCAAATCCCTCTGTCAATGCTATGGAGAATGTTTCAATAGGCACAAGTCTAGGTACTTCTTCAAATCCACCTTTGAATGAAATGGAAATAGTGTTGATAAGAGATTTAAAACAAGTTGGATATAACAATGTTGAGATTGATAATATTCGTAGAGATCAAAATTTGAAAGAAATTGTTGTTGAAAGTGAAAATGAAATCATTTTTTTGAAAATGAAAATGAAAACCGTTTTGTTGTTGAAAATGAAAATGAAAACCATTTTGTTGTTGAAAATTAAAACAAAAATCTTTTTATTGAAAATGAAAATGAAAACCGTTTTGTTGTTGAAAATGAAAATGAAAATCCTTTTGTTGAAAATAAAAATGAAAACCATTTTGTTGTTGAA
The DNA here is from genome assembly GCA_027924645.1 of Cunninghamia lanceolata. Classification (NCBI taxonomy): domain Eukaryota; kingdom Viridiplantae; phylum Streptophyta; class Pinopsida; order Cupressales; family Cupressaceae; genus Cunninghamia; species Cunninghamia lanceolata. The sequence continues at coordinate 4,525,389 of BSBN01000665.1, forward strand.
AATGAAAACGAAAATCCTTTTGTTGAAAATGAAAATGAAAATTGTTTTGTTGTTGAAAATGAAAATCATTTTGAAGTTGAAAATGAAAATGAAAATCCAGGATGTGATGTTGAAAATGAGAAAAAAAATTTCAAAATTGAAAGAGATGTTTTGGATAATCTTCCTGGTAAAATTTCTTGGAGACAAATAAGAACACACGCCAATAGATTATACAAGGAATTTTTTATCATAAAAAACTATCATTTCAATGTCAACTAATGATGCAATTAATGAGAATGTGGAAAATGAGAAAAGTAATGAAAATGTTAGGCATTTTTGTTAAACCAAGAAGAAAAGATCAATCACTAAAACATGCTATGTCTACTGTTGCTAGTGCCATTAAATCTATTGCAAGTAATAGTCAATCCAAAGATAAGAATGCAGCAAGACAAGCTATAACAACTGCTATAGTGAATAAAACAACTTTGAATAGAAGAATAGTAAGCAATATTAGTGGTATTCTAAAAATGCATCCTAAAACATTGGTAAGAGTGGCAAAAAGAAGAGAAAGTATAGAAAATGATCCAATTAATCAATGTTGGAGTTTTAGTGGTCGACTCTCGAGATCTGACATGAAACTGAATGTTGAAATTAGATCTTTGATCGAAAAATATTGGCATGATAATACTAGGGTATCATCTAATGCTAGAGATGTTTTAAAATTAAGAGTGGGGTCCAAAGTTCGTGATCCTCATCCAAAACACCTATTAGATACAACGCAAACTAAATTTTATAGAAAATTTTGTGATGAATTAGTGTTACCTGGTAATATTAAAATAAGCCAAAGATCTTTTAAAAAATGCAAACCATGGTATGTAAAGATTAATAAGCAATGAATATCTTGTTGTTGTAAAACGCATGTTTAATTCCATTATTATTATGATATGTTCAAATATATACGTTGTACTTTACATCGTAACATGATTATATAGGAATGTGATATTAATATGCCAACTGAAGCAATAAAAGAGCTTATATCAAGTTTTTTTTGTGAAAGATCTAATGAAAAATTATTTTATTTAAGTTCATGTATTTCTGGACAATGCACTAGCTGTGGCAATCTTTCTTTGTTAAGAGTTTGTATGCATGAAAGTGTCGAAAATGATTTTGGACAACAATTAGTTGATTTTAAAAGATTTAAGAATGTTGAATATTCTTTAAAAGATGGAAAATTTGGAAAGCGTTGTGATTTAATTACAGAAAAGGTTAGTGTGCATGCATTCATATCAGAATTTAAGAGTAAAATTGTACCAAAATATGTCAAGCACTCTCAACAAGCTCGATGGCTTTATGGACAATTTCGTGAATGTAGAAACATATTTCCAGTTGGTACTATACTATCAGTGGTTGATTTTGTGGAAAACTATACTTTAGCTCCGCAAGAGGAAATTCAATCACACTATTACAATTCAGTGCAGGTTGCTATGTTTGTTCATATTGTTTATAGACATGCAGATGATAGCACATAAAATGATAGAAAAGTTTTGAGGGAGTATCATTTCTATTTGAGTGACAACTGGTTACACTCATCAGAGTTTGTTCAATATTGTTTCAATATATTTTATACAAATTTAAGAGAAAGAAGAATCTAGATTACTGAACATCTTATATGGTCAGATAATTGTACGGGGCAGTTCAAGAATGTTCAAATGTTCTATTGGTTAAGTAGGGTTCACAAGGAGAATAATGTCCAACATATGTGGAATTTTTTTGAAGCTGGACATGGTAAAGGAGAACATGATGGAGTTGGTGTGTGTGTTAAAAGAATTCTTGCTAGACAACAATTGAAATTTGAGGATGCAGTAAAATTTAAAGATGCACGTGGGATTGCAGATTGGTGCAATACAAGATTATGTACACCCGGATCAAGCGAGTACTCTATAGTTAGTCGATTCTTTTGGTTGGTTGAAGAAGAAAACATTCTACCTAGACTTGATTGCCAGACAATCAGTGGATCTACTAAATGGCATTCATTTTGGAGTTTAAATGCAAGTACATGGACTATCTGGACAAGGGAGCTTGCATGTTTTTGTCAGTTTTGTATTTCAGGAGATTGGGAAGCATGTGAGAATACAAAATGGGTTGAAGAGTGGAAGCAAAGACCATTGATACTTGCACAAGCACACGATCAAAGTGAAACAACAATTGAAGACAATGATCAACTATTTGCATCAGACAATTATGACTATGTTTCAGACCTTGTACAGGAAGGTAATTTAATTCAAATTATTTTATTTTATTTAACTTTATTACTAATTTGTAGTGCTTTTATTTATTTATGTGTACATATGAATGCATGTATGTTGATTGGTCAAATTTTATGGACATGTGCAAGTTATTGAATCCAAATTTGTTTGCAGGACATGTGTATGTTGTTGTTGCACCAAAGAATAATGAAGAGGTAATTGAATATTGGTTGGCTCATTGTGTGGAGATTAAACATAAGTTAACAGCACCTCAAGAAGATGATGATGGTTTTCCTTATCCAGCAGGTTTGGTGATCCCCTTAAGACATCCCCTTAAGCAAATTTTGATAACAAGTATTTGATCCCCTTAAGCAAATTTTAAGAACTTCTTTGATCCCCTTATGAAAATTTTAAGAATTTCTTTGATGATGGCTATCATTATCCAATAGGCTCGGTGGTGGTTGTTGGCACTTGGCTACAGAAATACCTAATAAGGAAGAATGGTTTGCCTGCATTCGAAGATTATGAAACACATAAGAAGATTAAACACTACTCACATTTGGTGTTAGCAACAAATATAAAACTAGAGAGGTATCATGGAAAACCTACAAATAAAGAGCTGTGGATAATTTCTATGGAAGACCATGAGACAATCATCGATACGTTGGAAAAAAGAGAGGATGGAGATGGTACAATGGAATAAGTAAACACAGGTAAATATAGTTAAATAGATTTATATTGTTCTTTTAAATACATTAAATACATGTTTTGATATTTCTTGTGCGTTATTAGTTGAAATTGATTTAAATTGTCCTTTTAAATCCTTAGGCCATCATCACAAATTCATCACATACTTTGAAACAAAAACTTGACAGGCACTTGTAAATACAGGTACAAATTGTGTATATTTAGATAGTTTTATATAAATTAAAATACATGTTTTTATTCAGATATATTGATAAATTGCTTGTATTATTTTTATATCAGGTGGCATGAAGACCTGCTACATTCCCCACAAGTTTTGGATTTTCTTGAGATGGCATAACCACATTTTGTAAACATTATTTGTGTTGGCATATATGTACATACACAATTACATTATTACACATTTTGTACACAAATTTGTATACATGTGTATGTGCACAATTTTATACTCTACACTATTAAATTTATCAAAAATATTATTCTATATATTTTATTTGTTAAATGCGCATGTTTTTCTACTTTAAATTTGTAACTTTAAATTTGATTTTATTATATTGTTAAATTTGGTTGCCTTGGGCAACTTCACCAAATTTTGAGAACTTAAGACGTCCCCTTAGGACATTGTAAATTAAGACCCCTTAAGACATCCAAAAAGTTAGCATCAAGTCATAGGTTAATTAAAATGGCTATCAAATTTAGGTCCATCAATTGCAAATGATAGGTGTCTAGGTAGGGAATGTAATCACATTTTCATTTTTTCAATTTTCATGTTTATTTTTCAATTTTTGAGTGATCTAGAGTTTGGTGGGGTGTGGCCTAAGTCACCCTTTTACCATACTTGGTCACTTGTTTTGGTAAGGAAAATCACCTGAGTGTCCCTTAGGATGTTTGGGCAACTTGCAAGGTTGCTTAGCAAAAAATGTCAAGTTGCATCTTTTGCCAAGAGTGATTTAAAAATATGCATTTTTAGGTGTTTTGACTATTTAGACTTGGGTTTTTCATGTTTTTCTAATTTTTTTATGTTTTTAACTTTTTCAAATTTTTGGCTTTTACATTTTTACAATTTTTTAAGTTTTTCTAATTTTCAAAGTGATGAGTGTGTGCTTGTGTTGACAAGACACACATATTCATTGGAACGTGACTAAGGAGAAAGCTTCGTTGGTGAGTAGCGTGTAGGAGCTCTCTACAACAAATCAAGTTGCCCTACAACAAGGTTGGATAGATAGAGTGGTGTAGGTTCCTATTGTGTTATCCTTATCAGACATTTATTATGACATACTAACCTATTTAGATGTAAAGGGTAAAATGTTATATTTTCCTAGCATTTCTAGAGGGTGGATGATTACATTGTATGACATCTACTAGATTTTGGGTGTCCCTATCTAGAGACAACTTGACATAGGCAAAGTGGGCATCAAAGGATGAGAGACTAGCCTGGGCCACTTTCTTGGGAGTTAAGAGACCAAGAAATAGGAAGGGAGTTTATCTAACTTTAGTTCAAACACCTGACATTTTTCCCCTATGGAAGGTCATGATTGGCTTAATAGCTTAGCACTTGTGAAGGACTAAAAATGTCCACTTTCTCATATGGTTGTGGGCTCCTATCATTGAGCAAGTGGAGTTAGGTAAAGTTTATGCATGGGGGATTGACATCCTACCTTCAAGGTCTACCATGACCTTTATTAGATTGTGCACCATAAGGCACTAGGATTTAGTCATCCTTCTCTAGTTATGGTATGGATATTTGAGCATATTAGACCCTATCAATGGCCCATGCCCACACCAGATCTTTCACTTCCTTGAGGTATCAAGTAGTGTTGATTGGGTTACTATGGCATATGATTACACAAACAATGGTGACTTTGAATAACACAGACATTATTACAAACCCCTACATAGAGATAGAGAGGAGATGGGTAGGAGATGACATGACTAGATATTATTGAAAAGGGGTGACAAACATGGTTTAGTGGAGATTCATTAGACAGTCACACAAGTGCTCCAATAGCTTAGGGAGGACTTTCTAAAGGATTTCCCCTAGTACACTCCCATGCTACAAATCTACTTAAGATGTAATAGAGGTTGGTCAAGGGACACTCCCATGGACTCTTACTCTAGGGACTCCTATTACATGGTCAACACAAGAACAAGCACCAAGGCAAGGATAAATATAACTATAACCATGCTAGGATCATTTAATTTTTTATGTAGAGAGTGATCAGGATGATAGAGAGGATGAGGGGTCCAATGATGATTACTATCCTAAGGTGGAGGAGGATGAGAATGCATCAGATGAGCTTGCTCCTAGTTTATAGATGTGATTCCTCTAACTTAGTTGATCTAGATGAGAAGATGTGAGAGATTGATCCCTCCTAGTAGGCAAGAGATCCTCATGAGTATCTCACTTTTTAATTCTTTGTTTTGATTTGCTTAGCATTTTATTGCTTAAAATTTGACCAGAACCTAAATATGCATACCGTGAATGAATGGAGGAACTTTATTAGGACCTCATCACTACATATTCTTGTCCCCACCATGAGGGGAGAGGGAGAGAGAGGAACTCTTAATGGATGAAAGGATAATTGTAATTTTGTAGGCTAAAACATAAATTTTTTCTCCCACTTACCATGCATACTAACATATTACATCTTTGAGGGTTACAATTGACATTTATATCTTATTATATGGTTGATCTCATTTACATTTATTTTCCTTCATGCACATGGTTAGATTAGAGTTTGATTTAAGATTATTTAGGGATGCTTGTATATGTATGTATGTGATGTTATGCTTTTATAGTTTATGATGTATATGCAATGTATGTATGCATGGATAATAGATATGTATGGATGCACCTATTTACTAACATGATGGTTTTGCATGATTATTACTTTGACATGTGTATGATTTTGTTATGGCAGGATTGCCTTTATTGTGTGACATGTATATGATATTGATAGTGTGGTTTCTCTTTATAAGGTTTTTAACTTAAGGGATTGTAGGTTGACTACATAAGACAACTCATTAAGCTTTCATAATGCAAAAATTGGGGGATCAAGTAGCAACAAAAAAAGGTGATTGAAACAATTTTGGTATGAATACAAATATATAACCTTACAAAATCCATAATTATAAACTATAAATAAAACAACAATATCCACAAGAAGAAAACAATGCCTACTTTACTTAAATAACCCACACAAGAACAAATAGAGGAAGGTCAAGTTGTATATTTACTCTAGGTCCATGTTCAAAAAATATATAAAGTCCATGTTCAACAATATATATATAAAGTCCATGACAAACAGTATATAACATAGTCCATGAAATAGTCAAATTATGTAGCCCATGTGTTCAATAACAGGTATCACATACTATCTCTATCATCAAGAGTCCTCTTCACACCATGCGAACTACTCAGATGACCTGAATCACTCTGTAGAAGAGAAAGATTTAGATGAAATTAGATGTAAGATGATTAAAAATGATTCAATGACAATTTTTAAATTTATAATTTATCATAAAATTAAATTACCATGTGAGGCTGAGAGGCATGCTCTGGTGCACCTGGACCTATCTCTACATGCTCTGAATCAATCTATTTAATACAAGAGAAAGTTTAAGTTGAAATTAGATGTAAGATGATATTAAAAATGATTTAATTCAATTTAATTTATAATTTATCATATTTAAATTATTATACCGTAAGAGGAACTTGTTGTGCATCCTCTATTCCAGGACCTGTCTCTACAAGCTTAGCTACATGACATGTCTCAAGCTATAAAAGAAAAACAATTTTGAACACATGTCAACATATATATCTATCATGAAATTTACTTTAAGTTCACAATGTATATTTTAATTAAATTTAGATATAATCTAAATTTTATATTATACCATATCAGGCTGCCCATCTCCTCTGTCCTTCTACTCTACATGTGTTGTGTGTTGATGAAAGGTGTCACTAACAAGCTCCTACAAAGTCATTTATAAGTTAGCACATGTGTGTACAAATTAGTTTTTAAAACATATATATAATTGACTTGTGTACATGTTATATGTTTTTGAACAACCTGAAATGCAGTCAACTTCTGATATAAACTTGGATTATCCAAGTGTGCTGCAATGCCCATCCTCATTGTTGTGTCAACCTGCATAGACATATTTTTAATATATATTAAATAGTACATGTGCATGTTTTCAGATACAGTGATATCAAAATAGAAAAATCTAAGTATATATAGTTTTTTAAAACAATATACATACTGTAAGAGTGTTATGTGAGATGTCCAATGATGGAGGAGTACTCAAGACACCCTGAGATGGAGGATTCAATATGGAAGAACCCTAAACCAGTTCATAAATAAGTTCATAAATATTTAATGGTACACACATTCAAGACTGAATTACAAATTAAAATCAAGTAAATAAAATTAATATTTAAAATATAAATCATTGAAAATGTACCCCAAATGGGTGCCCGAGATGAACAGGTGTCGATGAAAAATTAATTTGATCAATGGTCCCTGTTGCCATCATCTACACCAAACAATTCAATTGTTAAAATATTACAATTTAATTGATCTATATGTTGATTAAAAACACATGCTTAAAAAATTGTTATAAATTCAACATGTGTACATAACCTATATATATACCTGTGTCGAATGATCAGTGGGATGATCCTCAGCAAATAGATAATCAACAAATGATTCAGTACCCACATTATCAGATGATGCATGTGTAGCTGAAGTGGGTGCAGCTACCTGATAAGGTCCATAACACAACTAATTGCAACTCGTACATATATGAGGCATCGACACATGTGGAGTGATACTAGGACCACTTCCATGATCAACTCCTCCATGCTCTCTAACCTGAGCTACCATCATAGAAGTCTGCTCATGTAGGCTACCTGAGAGTGCACTCAATGTGCCTAGTGTGGATACCACTGTATGATGCTGGAAGGGTGAAGGAATGGCAGCAATAGGAGGGTCAATATGAGGTTGAACAGGCATGGATCATTGGGGATCAACCCGTGCCCACAACCTCTGTTGTGGCATGCCACCACCAATACTCTGGAATGATCTAAAATCCAAGTAGTTGGGTTTTTTATTCAGAACAAACTTTGCATATAATTTTCTCAAAAAATATAAAGAAACCTCACAATTAGCATGAGGTGGATAATCAAACACCATCCACCATCTATCCCAAAAATTGGTAGATATTCCTTCATGCATACACCACCTGATTGATATTCTTTTCTTATTTGCAGGAATAGGTTCATTTGTAATGGGATGTCTAAAATATTGCGCTAAATGAGCTTTTGTGATTTTAAGATCCAAAATAATCTTATAGGAGAGGCCATCAGCATAAAATTGGCGCCTCTCCTCTCTCCATTTCCAGAATCCATCAAAGTCTAAGTCAATAGACCTAATAGAATCTACAATGTTTTGCTTCAAAGCTACAAAACGTACCACGTGAGGTTGCATGAATTGTTCATTGAGAATGGAATTCAATTTTTCTTCTATAGAATCCACATTTTCATTAATTATGGCTCGCAAGCGAGCCTGGTCAGTTCTAGGTGGGGGTGGAGGTGGGTCATCTAGAGGTGGGCCATCTGGAGGTGGGTCATCTATAGCTGGGGCATCTGGAGGTGGGGCATCTGGCGCTGGGGGTGGGGGTGCGGGTGGGGCCAGATCATCTTGTGCATTGAGGAAGTCCTCAACAACAAAGTGAATATCATCCAGATTCATGATATATATATATATAAATAGATATGAACTTGAATATATACATATAAACATACAAACTTGAGTACAAATTTAAAATTAAGTCAAGAAAATATATATATATATGTTTCAAGAAATTACACTTGAAATAAATTTAAATTAAACATACAGATAATGTATACATGCATGTACAAATTTCAAAATGTAAGAGAGCTATTATATAACTTGAACTAGATGTAATTTTCAAATTGAAATCAAGGGATTTTCATTCGAGAGCTAAATTTTGATTCTTATAGTGAGGGAGACAAGAAATATCAATTTAATAGTAGGGCTATTAGGACTACCATAATGAATTTGTTCTCAAGGTTTGTTATCATATGTTAGGTCGAAGGTTTCAATTTTGTTAATTTTTCTATGGAGTTGGCTATTGGTTTGATGTTAAGTACTCATTCTAGGAGATCCAACATTTCCTATGGCAAATCTACAAATAGTTTGTAATGGTTTTGGATGAATTTCTCTAACTAAATATGACTAATAAGCTTGTTCAACAAACAATAGTCATGCTTGCATTGGTTTGAGCATTGGATCAATCATGAATTCATAAATTGGATATATGTGTTCAAGAGTATGTGAAAATTTGAGTGAATCCTTATCATTTGATAGGAAAAAGGAAATTATTAAATGTGAACTTTAGTATCTTGTATAATGTTGTCATGACCATTAAGGACTGAACAAATTAATTGTTATTAAATTCCTAGATTGTTATATGGACCTTTAAGATAGCCTTAAACCAATAACAGACTTGTCATGAGGGACAATGAACTACAAAGGGACAATGAAATTGTTGTTAAGATGTAAGACTCCTCTAGAGATTCAATTGCATTATCTAGATAATCAAAGAGACATATAACCATACATGTGGTAATGATTAAATCTTCCACTTTTAAGATAGATGATGAGGTAAGAAGGTTAGGATGCTTTGTTTAACTTGTGATTGTAGGGATGATCTAGCTAGAAAAAGATATTAGTTGATGGTGAACTCTAGCTTGATTTTGTTTCCTATTTCCTATTTGCAATTGTTGTTTTCTATTTAGTTGTTAGTCACTTGACTCTTATGTGTGTTATTTAGCTTCAGACTAAGCCCATTTAATTTAAAGTCTAAATATTCTTAATTTGCACTAGATCTTAACACTAGATGATTGTCCCAAACCTTAATAACAATTTAAAACTCTATTTTACTATCAATATATATCAATGAAGAGTGAATGTCTAGGATTAGGTGGATGGATAATAGGAGGAAATGGATTAGGATTGGGAGTGATCAAACTTAATAGAGAGGGATGGCATATAGGTTTGTCTTTGTAATATAGTTTATAGTACATCTATAGAGGTCATTTAAGAGAGGTGATTTAAATTTAGGATGTGAAGTTGGAGGATTAGATGGTGGTTAGGGTAATGAAGGGATTGATGGATTAGAAGGTGGATGGACCAATGAATTAGGATTGGGATTACATGGTGGTGTTGGGATAGGACTAGTAGGCTCTTGGATAGGCATTCGATTGGATGATGATGAAGGATACCCATAAGATGCATAATCTAGAGTGGTGTTCCCCTTGTCAAAGGTAACATAAGGACTTAAGGACACTTGATCTTGGTGAAAAGGGTAACTTGGACTTGCACGTTCTTGTTGCGAAGGAACTTGATAGTCTTGTTCAAAATATATGCATCATGATCTACAAGGTTCTCATGATCATTGGGAGGAAATTAGGGACCTCTTAGGATTGTGACTTTGGGTTTGGCATGGTCAACTTGAAGAGGTTGTGTGGCATATCTTTATAAGAGGATGAAGGGTGATAGGAGGCTGTAAGATGGCTAAAAGCATTCACATGACAATAATGTTCAAGTTTAAATCAAGATATGCATCATGGTCTACAAGGTTCTTTTGTTCAAAAGGTTCATCATATTCTACAAGGAACTCACAATCATTGGTACCAAATTCAAGACCTCCTATTATGACCAGGGGTTTCCTATTGATTATGAGTTCAATAAGCTTCTTTTTTATTGTCACAACCATTTTGGACAAAAGAAATGAATTAGAACAGATGCATCTATACTATTGAATGATGTCATAGAAACTAGTGGACTATCATGCCACCTAGGTAGAATCATAATGAGCATCTACTTGAGACTATAACTAGACTTGGAAAACTACCTTGAGGTGGATATCTTGTGCATGCCACATGATCTAAAAACCTAAATTTGGTGAAGTTGTAGGCTACGGCAACCAAATTTGATAATGGAAATCTAGGATTGACTACTAGTTGCCTAGGACTTAATCTGAGTATGAAGATGAATATATTATGATGATTTGTAATTTAAATTTAATGAAGAATTTGATGCTTTGATTAACTCATGATTGTACGGATTCAATCTAGCTAGAAAAAGATATTAGTTGATGGTTCTAGCTTGATTTTGTTTCCTATTCATACGTATTTGCCAAATTATTGTTTTCTATTTAGTTGTTAGTCCCAACTCTTATGTGTGTTATTTAGCTTGAGACTAAGCCCATTTAATTAGTCTAAATAGTCCCAAACCTTAAGAACAATTTAAAACTCTATTTTACTATCAATATATATCAATGAAGGGTGAATGTTCAGATGCATCTATGCTATTGAATGATGGCATTTAGAAACCAATGGACTATCATACCACCTAGGTAGAATCATAATGAACATCTACAAGACTATAACTAGACTTAGAGAACTACCTTGAGGTGGATATCTTGTGCATGCCACATGACCTGAAAACCTAAATTTGGTGAAGTTGCCTATGGAAACCAAATTTAATAATGGAGATAGGATTAAAGTTACTAGTTGCCTAGACCTGACTAATCTGAGTATGAAGATGAATATATTCTGATCATTTGTGATTTAAATTTAATGAAGAATTTGATACTTTGTTTTTAACTTTTGATTGTAGGGATTCAATCTAGCTAGAAAAAGATAAATTAGTCAAGATGGATCTAGCTCGATTTTGTTTCCTATTTCCTATTTGCAAAATTATTGTTTTCTATTTAGTTGTTCCCAACTCTTTCCTTTTAAGAAGTATATCAAATCTAATGTAGTAGTAGATACTTCTACATATACAAGTTTCTGTTAGGAGAAAATATCTTTTGCCAAATTTGTATAGAGTTGTCTATAGTGTGTTCCAGGGTAATCAAATGATGTAAGTCACAATTTAGAGGGTTGACCTGGATAAGTTTGTGTTGAGTCTACAAAAGGTGTTTTTTTACATAGACCTCTCCATAATCTAGGTGTCTCCATGTCTAACTCAAATGTTTCAAGGGATATTATATCCAGATTAATGATAACATTTTATATATATGGCTATGAGATCCACGATCATATCAATGTTTGGTAGAGAAAAGTTATCTTTAGGGTATCCTTTTTTGATGTCTCAAAAGTTAGTGCAAACATGAATTCCCTTAGTTTTCTTGTTAACTAAGACCACATTAGAGACCCATTTAGGATAAGTAATAGTCTGTTCATGAACCCCACATCCAAGAGTTTATACAATTCTTCTTTGACCAAGAGGGCTACTTGGGGGTGCATTTTGCATAGCTTTTATTGAATAGGTTTGGCATTGAGGTGAACCACAAGATGATGCATGACTTTAAAGATGGAGTCTCAAGGCATATCACCATAAGAACACATGAAGAAATCAGCGTAATCTTTAAGGGTGATGGTTATGCCTACTTTGATGTCAAGGTCCAGTGGAGCTACTATCTTAGAGAGTTTAGGGTCCTCTTCTATTCACAGGTTGATGTCTATAGCATCCTCAACAAGGAGAGGGGAGTCATCTTGTATCTGATTGGTATCTAATGGAAGGTGAAGTTTGTCATTGAGGAGCTCTTGGGAAGTGTCCATTTTTATTATATCATTTAATCGATCACAAGTTTCTTCTTACATCTTGTTGCTATTCTGCCTACTAGGGTGCCTTAGGACTAAAGGGTTCTTCTTTCTCTCCAAAATAAGCATAGGTGTTAAGTACGGTGGAAAAGTCTTTCTTATGATTACAATGGGGATGTGGTCTTGACACTTCATAAGTTTCATTATGACTTCATCATTTTGGAAAACATCAAATCATAAAGGGTCGTGTTGGTCCCAATCGATAAGCTCAAGGTATTATAGGTCTAAGGAGATGGTGAGGATAGTGACCTATCATGAAAGAGGTTAGTGACCTAGCAAGATCTTCGTAAGGATCATGAGTGGGGCCGACATCAATGTCATTAAGATTAGGGGAAGCATTACCAATGAGGTTAGGCTCGTATCACAATTAACATCATGATGTTCATCCCAGGGGCATAACCTAGCTAGTGAGGACAACTACAAGTGTCTCTAAAGTTACATTTGTTGGCATGATTTCATTCTTGATTAGTTGGCTATCACAAAAATTGAAAAATTTTCTCAATTCTTGATTAGTTGGTTGTCTCTAAAGGTTTGATTATGGTTTGTTGTAATTTTTTTACATGATAGTTACCTATTCAATAATGCCTTTAAAATACAATGACATACATTGATATAAGTAAATTTTATAAAAACCAAATATATATATCATCCCAATGCTATATATTTTTTGACAGTTTGTTCAAAATCTCTCCTTTCATATGATACAGTCATTTCAAAATTTCAACTATATTTTATAGCTAAAATGTCTAAATACAGCTATTCAACACTCAAATTGAAATCAAATTTTGACAGTTTGTTCAAAATCTCTCCTTTCATATGATACAGTATTTTCAAATTTTCAATTGTGTTTTACAACTAAAATATCTAAATACAACTATTCAATTCTCAAATTTAAACAAAATTTTGACAGTTTGTTCAAATTCTATCCTTTTATATGATATAGTCTTTTAAAATTTCAATTGTATTTTACAACTAAAATGTCAAAAAATAGCTATTGATTTCATAAATAGAAACCCTAAATAACAGTTTACAATTTAGATTTTGATTGTATTTTACACCAAAACAAACAAGGGAAACTTCAAAAGATTCATTGCTAAATTGTAGAAGTGGAAAAATCCACTTACCTATTGTTTTGATGGTGACTCAACTCAAGATCCCGTTCTCAGTTATCGCCTGTCACTGGGAAAAATGGGGTCTCTGCCAGTTTTAAAAAAATTTAATACTTTTTCAAAACGGGATCCCATTTTGAACGGGATCCCGTTTTATGAAACGAGATCCCATTTTTTGGTTCTAGGTTTGGGATCGCGTTAAGGAACAGGATCCCATTTTGGATTTTAGGCTTGGGATCCCGACCCAAAATGGGATCTCGTTTTATAGAAACAGGATCCCGTTTTCAGTCACCTGATTTTGGATTTTTTCTAACTCTGAAACTTCCACCTTAAATGGACACAACTTCTTGCATTTACCCATCTTCAACCCTTCTTTAGACACTACAAAATCAAGATATACTAGTTCCCTCTGTATAAAACTACTTTATCCAAGTTTACTAGCAATTTTTCTTCTTTTAACCTCTTCAAAACTACCTTTAGGTGTAGCATGTGTTCCTCTTTTGTTTTACTAAAAAATAGAATGTCGTCCAAATAAACAATAACAAATTTACCAAGGAAAGGATTCATTACCTCATTCATCAGTCTCATAAACTTGTTGGGTGCATTTGTCAGCCCAAATAGAATCACTAGCCACTCATAAGTCCATCCTTGGTCTTGAATGTTGTCTTCCATCCATCCCCTTCTCTAATTCTAATTTGGTGGTATTCACTAGTCAAATCAATCTTGTTGAAGTACTTTTCTCCACTCGAATAGTCAATCAAGTCATCCATATGAGGCAATGGAAACCTGTACTTAATGGTTATCTTATTTATAGCCCTTGAATTAGTGCATATTCATCATTTCTCATCTTTCTTAGGTGCCAGTACAATAGGTACACCACAATGCTCTTTCTAATTAGCCCCTTATCTAAAAAACTCGTGTACTAGTCTATTCACCTCTTCATTTTCCATAGATGTCATTCTATATGGTGCCTTATTTGGTAGGCTTGCACTTGGTATCAAATCCATGTAGTGACTTATGCTTGTAGTTGGAGGTAATCCATCTTGTGAATCCCTCATTAGAATGTCGTTGAATTCATTCAAAATTTCTTGGACTTCTATGGGAACTTCTACCCCTTTCTTTGTTGTCATAGTTTTTGCAACCTAAGGTAGGAAGACATAACATACCTTCTTTTTTTCTGATTTCCTTTGGGAACTATTTCTTAGTTACTAGACAAACCCTATTGGTTTTCTCAACCTCCTCATCCTTATCCTTCAAAGGATTCAACAAATACTCAACCCCATTCTTCTTAATTTTAATGAAATTACTCTTGTCACCATGAATGACCTGCCTATCATATTGCTAAGGTCTACCTAATAGAATATGGCATGCATCCTGTTGGTTATTTTTCCCGAATCAGCAGAGGGTTTGCCAGTTCCAATGCACAGGCAAATTCAGCCAACAGACACGAGAGGTTGCGTGAGCTACCTCCCCTTCACTTCTAGTTCTACCGCACCAAGGGGGGTGTCCCTATTTGATAAAGATATGACCTTGATTCATTCAATGACATAAAGATTTAACTTTGAAATAACAAGCAGAATACTCTCATGTGTGGACTAAGATTTGTATGACAAATCACAAGGTTAGCAACATTCTTGGACATATTTGTCTGGTTAAGGATGAGAGTATGCAGGGGGTTCCTAATCCTACTCCTACAACTAATAGGTTGGAATTATGGAATGGTTTGAATTTGATGGTTTGGATGTAAGACAGGGGTTTTGGATCATAACTACTTCACAAGGGCAGACCGGTGCCTATCTTAGGGCAAGGAGTCACATAGACATATACATAAGAGTGGCTTGCAACTGTCATTCAAGTTTCAAGGGGTTAGGACTGGTGTTTGCCTTACAAATACCACCCAAAGATAAGTATTTAACTATCTCTGCTTATGGATATCCCAGCTGACATACAATCTTCTCCACACTTTAACCTAAAATAATTTAATCCACTCCTTGAATGGAAGTTACAGATTAAGCATGTGGTATAGCAAGACTATACCCTAGAATCTGAGAAACCCTTAGCAACTAGATTCAAAAGAAGAAAATGCATACAACAAATGGAGACAGACAGATAAACACATGCAATAATGCATTTTTCATATAACATTAACACTAAAACTGAACATATGTGCAAGATACAACTCAGATGCAACACATAAACTCCATAGAGATAAAATAGACATGAAATGCTCTGTATTTCATTATTCACACAAAAATGCCCAAGTCTTCAACAACACCAATATGAGTGACACAATTTGCATTTTATAGCAAAACTGTGTACTTAGCCAAAATTACAACGGTCAACCCAAGAATTCGCCAGATACAATGCATCTTCAGATTGGTGCTCAGAAATAGTAAATGCAGCAGAGAGACAAAGAGGAATGAGCAGGTGAACTTGGGATTTGCATTGCCGCCCAGGAATTTTCATCTTCAATCGGGTGGTTGACCTGTCATTTCCATCACCCATCCTCTGCAATTCTACCATCAATGCTTCATCTACCTGTGGGATGCAATAGCAGATGTATTTGGGGATTTTACTGCTCAAAAATGGCCGCACTCGTCCAGAAAAAACCATCACTGAAGGTTCAAAACCCAACCATCGATTCAAAATCCATCGTTATGATAAACGGCTCAAAACACCCTGAAAAGTTGCCTACCAGTGAAAACATGTCATGTAGGCACTTCATGCTCCTATCGCTGACTTTTCCTTTCTTTACTTTGCCATTTTTGCCCTTGTATATGAAAAAGCATATGCATATACAACTGCCACAGTTCACCTGCCCAAAAACCCTTTGTATATGCAAGAGCAAATGCATATACAACTGTTCATCATACAAGGCAGACCCCAAACTATTATAGAGCAAATCAAAATTCTAATCAGGTCCGACTTGCATGTCCATTTTGCTCTTATCGCCTTGTATATGCAAAAGCATATACAAGCACCATATATACAAGTCGGACCTCAAATTTTATACACTGCAGTTGATTTATCCCTCGGGTCCAAAATGTATGTCTTCTTTTGTACCTCCATCGTGTATGTTGCACATACAAAAGCAAATATACAAGTCACGGATTCCAACTCATTTATCAATTAGATTGGAGAACCTTTCAAATCTGACTTGTATATCATCAAATGTATATTTCCCTTGCATATCCACCGGTGACATACAAGCCCCTATATACATGCGGGAATCTTCCATGGAATATACTTGCAATGTATCTTTTCTTTGTATCTAACCATTGTATGTCTGAACATACAAACCAAATATACATGCAACCCAATATGCAAGCAGTGAATATTCTTGGGAATCTGTGAAAGATTCCCCCTTGTATATGCAACCCAATATGCATTTAAAAATGCATACAACTCATTTTTCACCATTTTTTGAAGGCCGATGGAGATTTCGCACCCGCCAATGCATATTTGACTTGCATGTATATACAAGTACCCTTGTATATATAAAGACACTTCCACCTTAACTAATCTTGGCATTATTTCAACTGCAGAGGCCAAAAGTGTTAGAATGTTTTGGACTTTTGGGAAAGGGCCTGCATACTTAAATGCTTGAAACCTGAATGTTCATGTAGGTACCACCACATCCATTGGCATAACATCACACATTATATCATCTTTTTAATTCTCAATATGAAATTTAACAAGGAATTATTCACTTACCAATATATGATGTTCCTTTTCCAACCATGAAACCTTGTAGGGAGTTGGGTGTTTCAAACTCTTTAGTTTCAACTTTTCCACCATCTCTTCTAACACTAAGTTGTTAATTCTACTGCTATCCACAATGACTTTACAACATTTTCCTCTAGACTTACATCTGGTTCTAAACATATTTCTTCATTTTTCTAGTTCCTCTTGTACCTTCTCTAGTGTTAGAAGAACTTTCCTCAACATCAAGGATTCTCCATCCTTGGGTTCTTCTCCAAATTTTGGTGAGGCTACACTTGCTACACTCTCCTCCTTAGCTTGTGCTATATGGACTCTAGTCTCTTATTCCTTGCCATTGCTCTATTATACTTGAGGACATTCAAATACCCTATGTCCAACTTATCCACACTGGAAACATGTTCCACTAAATCTTCTTCCTTTTCCAAAATTTCCTCTACCTCAGGGGTAATTACCCCTTGATCTACCTCCTTGGATACTAGTTGAAGAAGAACTTGTTTCTCCTAACTTATCCTAAGAACCACATCTAGGATTTGACTTCCCTCTTCCTTTGGAGGATTTCCCTCTTCCTTTAGAACTATTCTAGCCATGCTAATTTCATCTTGGATAGAATAATGCAAACCATTTACATACTTGGAGACCTCAGTTTCATCTTTAATGTGACCAGCCCTGATATTCAGTCTATAAAATTCTTCAATGTAGCCCTGTACACTTTTCTTCCTCTTCTTGAGGTTCTACAACATCTTAAATATGGTTATCTGATGGTCTACAAGTAGAAAATTTTCCTTCACCTTAGTTAACATCCTCTCCTAGGTTTTAATCTTTTTCTTTCCTTTTCTTTGTCTCTCAACTTGCACATGATGCCACCACAAAGATGCATGTGCCTTCAACTTTGTAGTTACAAGTTTTACCCTCTTATGATCTTCAATAGATTCCAACTCAAAATACTTTTCCATCTATGAAATTCAGTCTATCAACTCATTTGGTTTCCCACTACCATTGTAACTGGGTAACTCTACACAAGGTTTACTAGTAATCTTTGTCATTGCACTTAGAAACCTCCTCTCATATCCATTTTCTCCTTTGTCTTCTTCTTCAGTGACTTCTCCCTCATTAGCACTCACATCCTCTACAGGCACTCCTCTACATTGTACTCTCTCCATTAAATCTAGCCTATCTATGATGCCTCTCAACATCTCTACCAATGCTGCATCTCCTGCTTTTGAAGAAACTCCTCTTCTTCCTTTTGCTCGGTGTGCCATGTCTATAGATCCTCATAGTTACATGTTTTCCTCTTCACTCTACCTAATACAATATTCTCAGGATCCCTTGCACAACAATCCCATAGCCTCAGGAAATTTCTAACCTAGGCTCTGATATCAATTGATGTAGTTCAAGATCCAAGGGCTTTAACAAGTTACTGAACTACGTAGCAAAATAAACAATGTACAACAATAAAACAAAAGTTTCCTTTATTCTTAGAAATCAAAACATTATAATAGGAGTCCAATGGTCTTCATGCGTGCCTTGGCTTAATCCTTACAATCATTCTAATGGTTAGATCAAACTATTCTAGCCTTCTTGTGAAATTCCAAAACAATCTACCTTCAATTCTAAAATCTATAGAAGAAACTACATCAGAAGCCAAAACTCACTATGAAGAAGTCCTCCTCTTTTAGTGTGAAAATCCTCTACTTATAGGAATTTAAGGCAACCACCACACTCATCACGTGAATGGGACATGTGTCAATCATCAATTGGCTCTTGGATCAGCCATATAGGTGGTCAAAAACCATTTTGTCACTTTTTGGGTGCTTTCAGACAGTGCAGCGTAAAAAAGTGACCCAACGAGATATTGTGGAAGAAACTAGGTCATCTGCATATTGCAAGAAAAATTGGTTCATCTACATATTGCATTAAAAATTGGGTCATCTGCATATTGCAGGAAAAACTGGGGCATCTACATATTGTAGGAAAAACTAGGTCATCTGCATAATACAAGAAAAACTAGGTCATTTGCATATTGTGGGAAATTTAGGGTCTACTACATAATGCAGGATTTTGGGGACCGTCTAATATATATTGAAATATTTCAAGGGTCTACTACATATCTTGTTGCAGACCAAAGTTTCACATATCCTATTGCAGACTAAAGTTTTGCATTTCTCGTTGACACTCAAAGATTCACCTAAGCATAACTTGCTCAATTTTGCTAAGAATCTTGCCAAACTTGAAATTTTGGACACCCATTTGGCTCCTTAACAAGATGAAGTCATCACTTGGATATGTGGGATTTCAAGCGTCATTTGCATATATCCCAATGTCAAGGAAAGTCTTGTATATCCTATTGACATTGAAAGTTCCACATCAGCATAACTTGTCCAATTTAGCTTGGATCTTCACTAAATATGAAATGTGAGCACCCATTTGGATATTCTTCAAGATAAAATCAACATTTGACCATGAATCCTTAGGAAATTCTCTAGAAATCTAATCATCAACTCTTGCAACAAAACAAGAAGGAAAACAATTAAGCAAGAAAGTAAAGAAATATTTTTGGTTGATGAGGATTTCTTGGAGACCCGAATGCTCTTGCATTGATCATTTGGGTTGGAAGTTCCTAATATAGTTAAAAATGCAACTGAGTTATAACACAATCACATTTATAATTGCTTAAAAGAGTGAGCAATGGTCTACAAAAAGGGAAAAACTCATGATTTTGGACCTGCATACTCTATTTATTCCCTTGCACTATTCCTTATGTGAAATACAATCAAAATTTTGATGATATTGAGGAACTACAATCATTAGTTGACAAAATTATCTCACTTTTTGTTCCTATATTGGCATAGAATATTCTAATTGCATGTTTTTAAATCAAATTTGATATTATCAATCATTATTTTCATGTTTTTAGGAATTAGAATAATTGTTTGACAAACTAACTAATTTTTTATCTTACATTGACACAAAAAATAAATTTCATGTTTTGTGCATTATTTTGACCAATTGTGTTAGATTGATATAGAATTCAACATCATGCCAAGGAATTGACAAAAATCTCAAACATTGAAGGAGTGTGAATCTAAGAATGCGAAGAAAAGAGAATGAATGATACAACTTAATGAAAATAAGAAATTGAACTCCATAGATGAACATATGCCATATTTTCTAATTGAATTAGATCATGAAGCATTGAAGAAATAGAAGGATTTAGAGAAACAAAGGCAATGAATGCAAAAATTTCATAGAAGTATGAAATTGAATCTTGAATTTGAAGGTACGTCATCTTTGCCATCTCAATTTGATATTGTAGAAAATCCTCAATCACCAAATGAAAATGATGATGTGATTTCAAATGTAGGTATAGATGTTACAAAAATTGATCAATTGTTTAATGAGAAAATTTTATGTAATGAATCAAGTTTTACATTGAGAACACCTCCTAGAATTTTGGCATTAAAAACCTAAGTTTTTAATTCAAATTGATGAGAATATTCAAAAACCAATGCCTAATTATATTCTTGAACATACTTGTAGAATAAATGTTAATAAAATATAGAAAATATTTTTTGAAAACTTAAGTGAAATGAGAAAGATGTCAATTGATTCTTGAAATGATGAAAAATCTTAAGTTTAGAACTATCATGAAGATTTTATCTCTGAGAACATCAAATAATAATAGTGAAAAATCTAGTGTAAAAGATCTAATTAATGTATATCAAAGTGTGGGTTTAGCCTCACAAACTAAAGATAATAATGTTACATGATGTGTAATTATATCAACTATATTAAGTAATCAAACAATAAAATCTCACTTAATAAGGAAAAGAAGTCAAGCAAAAAATAAATAGAAAAACACTAATGAAAGCCATTAGGAGGTGTGAAATAGTTGAGTCCACCCAAATAGCAATGAACTATGGACATTCTTTGGTAGACTTCCATAGAAATATCAAGTCATAGTTGAAGCTTTAAAATCCCTAATTGAATAATTTTAGAAAAATAACACAAGAGTATCATTTAATGAAAGAGAAATAGTTGTCAATATCATGAGACACATCCAAAGCATTTTTTCCATATATGACTCAAACACAATTTTTATCCAATTTTTTAGAAAGTTATGTTCAAATAAAAATTTGTCAAAGGTATTTTGAATTAGAAAAATGTATTTATGTCAAAATAAATCACACATGCAAAGGTTGTTGATTGTCCACATTGAATTCTCTATGCATTATAATTTTTTTCAACATATATGTGTATCTTTGCATACTAATGATATTTTGCAGGAGTGTATGATAGAAGCTCCACCTAAACTAAAAGTAGGTTTCATTTCAATTGTTTTTTTATGAAAGAGTAGATGGATAATTGTTTTACAAGAAATCATTTTTGGATGGAACATGTGATAGTTGCAATAGTTTAAAATGTTTGAGAAGTTGTGTACACATGGAGAATACACATGTCATTGGAAAT
This sequence comes from Cunninghamia lanceolata, assembly GCA_027924645.1. Lineage (NCBI taxonomy): Eukaryota > Viridiplantae > Streptophyta > Pinopsida > Cupressales > Cupressaceae > Cunninghamia > Cunninghamia lanceolata. The sequence goes on from BSBN01000665.1 coordinate 4,547,318, forward strand.
GAACTAGTAAGTTAATATAAGTTAGTCGCATACACTCTCAAAGATGGTAAAGAGGCAAAAACATAGAGATCAACAGTTGGACTTGTAATTCAACTTATGCAAGGACACATTTCCTCTTCATACAATCATGTCAATTGTAGAGATTGTAGATTTATATACACTACAAAAATAGAATAAGGTTCAATAAAAATACTACAACTCTAGTCAGGTTGCTATATTTGTGCATATAGCATTCATTCATGCACTTGATAGTATATAGGAAGATATAAAGAACTTGATGGAGTATCACTTTTATATCAGTGATGATTGCACACATTCTATAGAATTAGACTAAGGTTTCTTTCAAATGTTTTATGGAAAATTGAGTAATAGGAACATCATGTTTGGTTAGCATATGTTTAGATAATTGTACATCACAATTCAATAACTCATGGATTTTCTACTAGTTGAGTAGGATAAATATGATGAGTGGTGTTCAATATATATGGAATTTCTTTGAGGCTAGGAATGGAAAATGGGAGCATGATGGTGCTTTGTGACAAATAAGAAAATGAGTTGCTTTTCTAGTATTGGCCATGGGAATATACTAACCAAGGCTCTCCACCATTGAAGAAATGATGAAAATCTCTCCCTTGATTTTTGTTTGGTGTTGCATATGTCCATCATATTTAAATCATTGTCCATATTATAGGAGAAGTGTTTAACAATTTTTTTGACTAGGTCTCCAAAGGATGTGATAGACCCCATAGGTTGGTGCAAGAACCACTCAAGTGCTTTCCTACCTAGACTATGGGGCAAAAGGCATAGTAAGTATATGTTTTCATGTGTCACTTCTTGGCTTGCCATGAATAATTCTTTGACATGTTCCATAGGATCCCCCTTTCCCTTGTATTTGTCATATAAATTGGAATTTCAAAGGAGGTAGGAAATGGGAGTTGTGAGATGGATCAATCAAAAGGACAGGGACATAATTATTTGAAAGTATATGATTTTTTATAGGTCCCATATTGAAGTCCTTTGACCATATATTTCATGGCTTTCCATTCTTGATCAAAAGATGAGCTAGGTGATGGTAGAGGTGGATAGGTGTATTGATAGTGTTGCATGTTGTAGTTCTTGGGAGGAGTGAATTGTTGGTGTTGGTTGATGCTTCTTATGGAATTGATGTTTATCTTAGGTGAAATCCCAAGGTCATAAATGGTTACATTAGAAGTGGGAACATGGGAGGTGTTTTGGTTTGAGATGGGAATGGAAATATACTCCACTTGGGAAGTATGGTGTTTAGCTCTAGATTGGAAAGGATGTGCTTAGTGGTGTGGTGATCTTGAACATTGGATGACTTCTTGGAGAAAGTGCACTCTAAGGGGGGAGGATGTAATTCCTATCTATGTTAAACATTACCATCCTATTTGATAGATTATTAGTAGTATGTTAATAATATTATTGGATAGATTTATGACATTGATATACATTAGTGTTTTAGCTTCATTGTTTTCATTTAAATGATATGCTAGGCAGGTAGAACTAGTTCCTTTAGTGTTTTGATTTTATATGAGTAATTGCACTTTGGTTGCATTTCTAGAATGGATGATTTAATTGGAATGTGCCTATTAAATATTTTTCATTTGATTATGTAATTTTATCATTCACTTTAGCTATGGTTGTACATATTATGTAGATGTGCATAATGTTTGAATTGATTGTGCAATAAAATTTCAAGGTGTTTGACCAATAAGTGGGATGTGGAGAATGTTGACATGGGATGTTTATCCATCTCACCTTTGTTCTTGTGTTTTTAAAACCCATGAAAACCATATCCAAGTTGATTGAAACTTTGGATCCCCTTGTGTTAGACTCATAAAGGTGTCTTCTTGGTTGTGTTTAATTATTGCTTTACTGTTTGTGTTTTTACTTTATATGTGCCAAAAGGATTTAAAAGTTCCATTGAAATTTATATTTAATAATATTTACTACTAGAGTAGAGAAAAACAATTATTTAATTTAGTTAAGTTTGTAAGATTATTTAGTTGAGGAAAGGCATTTTATTTTATTTATTTTATTTGTAGATTATACTTTCGAGTGAAATTCGTTCTAATTTGATTATTAGAATTTTTTTCTCTAAGATAGAAATATTGAATTATGTGATTTGAGAAATAGATTGATTTTCTATTGTTAGAAAATATCTATTTTAGCTAATTCTCCTTAGTGAAAAATGCTTTTTAAGAAATATATAAAAAGGTTTAAATTAATTTGTATTTAGTTTTATATATACAAAAGGTGTTTGCATTTTCATTTCATTATGCAATTGTGATAAATGGAATACAAAAAAAGAGAAGAAAACACATTTCAAACCCTCCTTTTGAAGAAAATGGGATTTTTGCTTGCTTGGAGTTGCTTAGATTGGGTTTCTGTTTGAAAGAGACTCATTAGGAAGAATCATTTGAATTGACTAAGGTAATTTATATCTTTTTTGAATTTGAATTTGATTTTTTGTTTCAAATTTTTAGTTGCAGGATTTTATTTTTGAAAAAATAATTTTCCCACCAAATTTGTGGCAATTTTTTTGAAATTCTAAAATGATTTGAAAAGTTTGTTGTTGGGTAGAAATGGAATAAGAACATGTTCTTAAAAAAACAATTTTGCAAGTTTTGATTTCGGTGAAAAATATATGAATTTTCCTATTTAAATTGTTGAGTGTGTTTTTGTCATTGATGTCAAAAGGTTGTTCAAAATGTTCTCATGATGTCAGATGTTGTTGTTCAAGACCAGAGGACCTCAGTTGATTTGATGGAAAAGGATGATATGATGTCAGATGTTGCTCAAGACTAGAGAACCTCAATTGATTTGATGGAACTGGACTCAGTCAAAGGCAATGTTTGGTATTGGTGGTTTCAAGAGTTTGGTCTTACAATGATGCTTACTTCATGACAAAATGTCACAACTTATTTACATTCCATGATGTCTTGGTGTTTTGATATTGTTCATCTACATTTGATGATTGTCATGCTAATATGATATGGAGTTGCAGTTCAAGCAAAGGGTTCTTGTTGTCTTCTTCTTTAGTTTACAATGTCAAGTGTAGATCCTCATAGTGCTTCATGTGGTTTTCTCAATATGTCAGATGCTAAGATGAGGTGGAGTGATCTAAGGAGTTTGACAATCAAAAGGAATTTTAAGACAACTAAAGTCTTAGCAAATTCTTCAATGGTAAAGGTTTTATCTGATGGCATATATACTCTGCAACTTAGACAAATCTCAGATGTCAAGGTGGCTATGGTGGAATTGGGGTTTCCTAAAGTCTTTCCTACAATTTCTAAACCCTAGAAACACTCTTAAAACCCTAATGAAGTTCATACAAGGTATATATCATTCACTATCTATTTGTCTTCACTTTATATCTTTTTGCTCGATGATTTATACTAGCCGATCAACATAATTTAAGTCATAACATTAAGGGGGTCATTATTGTGCCTTCACCGACCCCTCAACCTAGTGAAACTGACACTCACTGTTGTGCTTCCTATGTCAGGCGTCCAAATAAAGATCAAAGGTTATAAATAAAAGTTACGAGAGCGTGAAGAGGATGATCTATGGTTAGAGTTTAAAAGCATTTCAAATACCAACGGTTTCTTCATTGCATTAAGTTTGATAGGTAGTTGTGTGAAGAAGCCCTAACTACCTTGCAGACAGTTGTTTTAACAACCCTAAGGGCCAGGGAAATTCATAAAAGGCTCAGTAGGATGTCTTCTAAAGTTTATATGTGTGTTCTATGTTCTAGAGAGTAAAATCTATGTGCTCATATGCATAATGTCAAGATTCTGATATAAATCATTGATTGTAGAAAGGTTCAAACAATATGTAAAAGGAGTAATCTTGCTTGCGTTGGTATAAGGATGACCCAAAGTGTATTCAATTTATTGTATGTACAAGAGTTGTGAATGTGTGTCATTATCTGCAGAAGAAAACCTTAGAATCTTGAGTTGATGTGTTGAGTATTCACTCAGAAGTAGAATTTAATATCTGTTAAAGAAGATGTAGAATTAGGGTGTATGGTGAGTTTTATGTATTGCAGAGAATCAGAGTAACCCTCTAATTTTTTTTCTTTCTATTATTCAAATCCTTGATGGAATTAGTGGTTTGTCAATGAGACACCATCCTGTAGTGAGACTTTAAATGTTCCTAGTGAAGGTCATATTTTTGCTAGTGAGGCATATTGTGTTTCCAGTGAGGCATATTGTGTTGCTAGTGAGGCCAATTTACCAGTGAGGAATATAATGTATCTAATGAGGATTGGCCAATGAGGCCCATTAAAATTTATGTTCATAGTGGTTTTTTACCCTTCTAAGGTTTTCCACTCAAAATATTGGTGTCATCTCTTTTCTAGGTGTTGTGTCTCATTGTGTTTGACTAGATTATCTTTGTTTATGATATCATGCTAAATTGTACTTGTTATGGTGATACATTCAACAGTCAATGTCTCAATGATTGAAATTTTATAGATTTCTCTGCATTGTAAACAAGTGTGTTAAAAAGAGAAAAAGTTTGATTGTCCATTAGATCACTGATTCACCCCCCTCTCAGTGGTCCTGTACTCCAACAAGTGGTATCAGAGTCTTAGGTTCCTTGTTCAAAGTTTAATGAACTTAGGAGATCTTGATAGTGGAGTACTATGGGAAAGTGTAAATGAAATAGAGGAAGGAAAGATCCCAAGCAAAAGATTGTAAAACAAGCCCCAGTCAAGTCAAGTAATGAGTTGTTGCATGAGTCACCCTTGAAAGTTGACACAAAGTGTGATAAAAAAAATGGTCTTGTAGATGATAGTTTTGATTAAAAAAGGAGACTTCATTATGAGTGAAGGTGAACAAGAACTTGATGAAAAAAGTGATTGTGAGATTGACATTGAGGGTGGACTTATTTATACCCTAGATGTGATTAAGGATCTTAGAAAGGTAAACCAGAAACTAATACTACAATTTCAAGAAAGCAATAAATCTAATGAAGTGTTAGCCCAAAGCCTTGGAGAATTTGAGAAAATAATTGCTGAGTTAAAAATTTAGGTCAAAGAAGCATATAAGATGGAGCAAGTGAGAATCCAACTAGGGAAAAAGGAAGAAAACTACAAGAGACTAGAGTCTAAAATTAGTTCCTTGAAAAAGGAATTGGAAGAAGTTCAAAAGGCAGGTCTTAAATAGAAAGAGGAGAACCCTTTGTTAAAAGATCAAGACAACTTAATCATCAATCTGAAAATAGAGATGAAGAGGATGGAAGATGTTACAAAATCTGATCTTGAAGTCAAAACTAATGAATGCCTAAAACTAGAGTTAGAAATAGTCTCTTTGAGAAAGGAATTGGAAAAGGCATCTTCTAAGTTTCACAAGAATCTATAGTTTGAAAAGAGTATTAAATGCTTAAATCACTTGTTAAGGAAGCAAAAATGTCATAAGGATACTACAGGCCTAGGATATGAAGAAGGACAAACTTCCAAAGTCAGAAATGCTCCTAGGAAGAAGATAGACCTGAATTATCATTCTGCTACTCTTGAGGAAGACAAGAAGAAAGCAAAAGATAAAGTTGTTGATGTTGGAAGAAGAAGAACAAATAGATTTTCAAGGGCTCCACCTATTAGGAAATACCATTCAATAAGGTACAACTATTCTTAGTTTCATGGTTTTTTCTATTCCTGTCAGATTTATGGTCATAGAGCTAGAGACTGTAGAACTCACTCAAGAAATGGTTTTGGATGGAATAAGGATAAGAGTTCTCATAACTTATCAAATCGGGATTATAATAATGTATGTTATAACTGTAATAGTGTTGGTCACCTAGCTATAAATTGTTGGATGTATGAAATATATGATCATGTAAGGAATGTCAATAAAATTTCTCATAGAATGCCTAAAAGAAACTATCTTTCCTTTGGTCTAGACTGCAATATTTTATGTTATAGATGCAATATGTTTGGACACAAAGCACAATGGTGTAGAAGAAGTTTGATGAAACCATATAGAGGCTATATGTTCAAGCAAAAGCAAGAGAATGCCTTGAGAAAGGTGAATAAATATCCTATGCCAGTTTGGAGAAGAAAACAAGGTCAAGAAGAAGGAAAACCTAGTCCTATGCATATTGCACAGGAAACAGATCCCAAAGTGCATAAAAGGGAGCATGAGGTAAGGGGGAGTAGATTAGTGTTTTATCTTTTAACCCCTTTGATAAGTCTAGAAGAATGTGTCAGCATGGGAAGGTTGTAGGAGGGTAAAAGCACAAAGCTATGTCACACTTTCAACTGACTTATCAGTATAAGTGAATTTAAGTATTTCTGACTAAAAATCAATTTTGGACAAACATATGATCTTGTAAGATTCATTCTAGATAAATTAGATATGTCCACAACTTTTCCAACTAAAATTGTTGGCTAAATGCATATGTAGCACCACTATGAGGCCAATTTACCAAAAAAAAAAATTATTTGAAAAACTTAATATTTCAACAACTTCTAGTCGTGTAAATAACATTTTTTAAAACATATAAAAATACCCTTTTGTAGATCAATAAGTTTAGTTTTCAAAAATATATATATATTAATAGTTTAATTATTATTTATATTTTCCTTTCTATTTTTACTAAAAGTAGGTTATCAGCACAAAACATTAGGTCGATTACCATGTCAAGGAAAAATAGTAAAACTTATTTAAATAAATTGAAAAAAATGTGATGCACTATATAAAAGAAGCTATATCAAGATGGTATAATTTTTTTTTCTATTTTAGATAAATAGTTAATAAGAAAGTTGACGTCGAATGGAAACAACTATGTTTTAATACACGCACAATTTATTATTTATTTAAAAATATATATTTATCAAAATTAGAAAAAAAATATCCATGCACTAAAGTTTCAAGTTATAAATACACAAAAAAAATTGAAGAAAAAAAAAATTTAATATATAAAGATTGAGGTCTCATGTAACTTCATTTTTCAACATTTTATTAGCAACTAAATTATAGTGTCAATTTATTAAAAACTATATTCAAATAATTTTTTAAATTTTTTTAGAAAATACAAACATAAAATATACTAAAAAATAAATATTTTATTAGTTTACATCATTTGAAAATTCAAAACATATATGTCACTTTTTAGGGAGTCAAGTAGCGTTGGTCGTTTCCTTTATAAAAGTGTGACACAACTTTGTGCTTTTACCCAGGAATTAGGATTGTGATGAAGAGATACCATGCATGTCATTGATGTGTGCATTGTATCATCATTGATTGGCCGTCACTTATCAATATGTTGAAAAGGTTTTAGAAGCATTTAAGAAAATACAGAACAGTGGTGTAGGATGACAGTTGGTATTTATCATCATTCTTGCATCAGATTCTTACCAGCATTCTTATAACCTGCATAAAAAAAAAAACTTTGAAATAGGGTATGGCATAAAAGAGTTGAAAATGTTCATGTAGCAAAGTGCTCTAACAGACTAGCATATAGTAGACAAAGGCACATGAACTCTTTGACATTGTGTGATAGTTGCATTGGTGTAGTAGTGATGTCTTTCACTATGAGATGATAGATTTACACTAATATCAAAGGTAGTTGTCAAATAGTATGGGTTGCATGGTTAGGTTGTATCCTCCTCTTCACATTTTGTATACACTTTTCATGTTGTGGTTGAGTGTCCATGATGTTCATGACTAAGATTTTTAGAGGTGTGAGTTGCAGTGGAGTTATTGGTGTTATGACAAGGTACTGTGTTAAGAGACAAAGGTCACAGAGTTGCTTCATGACAAGCAATTGGGTCTTTCAGGATGCTGATATTTGATGTCATCTTCTTGATCCTTGTTCATGAAAAAGGGATCTTAGGATGTTTAGTGTTGACTTAGGAGTTCAAAGTTTATCTTGACTCTGTCAAGATTCAAATGGTGTATGGATGGTTTTGTTGGTCCATAGTTACACAATGGTGGAGAGGGGAGATGATGCCTTTGAAAGTGGCAGTACAGTGTGGAAACAAGGTAGTACAATACAATGGGTGATGTATTGGTTTGAGAGAATCCTTTGTATTGTGTAAAGTGTAATCTTTCATGTCAAATCAACCATTCTAGAGAGTTCACATCTAAAGATTGACAATGCACAGATAAGAGATCTATACCCTACCAAACTCTATTATTATCAAAAGTCTTGTGATATTTTGATTTTTCCCTTATATTCTAACAATGATATGAATGTTATTTTTGTATTGTTTATTCCTGTACAAATGATATTTTATTATGACAGTCTTGATGCCTTGATAGTGTCCTTTGTCAACATACAATCTTGAAGATAGTGTAACCCTGGTTAATGACAGTGAAACTTTGTTCTTGATGAGCACCGGTGTTTATGAACAGTAATGTTGGACAAAGTCTTTGCATTCTTCTATAATGACAGCTCTATCATGCAGGGGGAGTCCTTGGTTATTTGTTGATGTCATAAAGAGGAGATTGGATTGAACTAAGACAATGTTATTTCCATTTCAATCAAGGCTTTCTAGTGTCTATATTCCTTCTACTCAAAAGTTTTGTTGTAGTACTTTATAATGGATAGTTTGTTATAGTGCTCTCATGTAGTGCTCATGATGGTCTAGTGCTCTCTCATGCTCACATTGATGATATGACAGTGGAGTGAAGTTATGATAGTGCATTTGATTTTTTTGATAATATATTTCAATGTTTGTTGTTGGTTAATCTTGTTTTTCATCAGGATCATCATACACATTTGTCCTCTAAGAAAGGGGGAGTGAGTGATTCTTTGTCAGTTGATGTCAAAGGGGGAGAGAGAAAGAGATGGACTTTTACCATCAATGACAGAGGGGGAGTTTGTTGAGTGTGTTTTTGTCATTGATGTCAAAAGACTATTCAAAATGTTCTCATGATGTCAAAAGGATGATGATGTCAGATGTTGTTGTTGTTCAAGACTAGAGGACCTTAGTTGATTCTCAGTTGATTTGATGGAAAATGATGATGATGTCAGATGTTGTTGTTCAAGACTAGAGGACCTCAATTGATTTGATGGAACAAGACCTCACTCAAAGGCAATGTTTGGTATTGGTGGTTTCAGGCGTTTGGTCTTACAATGCTGGTTACTTCATGACAAAATGTCATAGCTTATTTACATTCCATGATGTGTTGGTGTTTTGATGATTGATCATTTGATGTTTTGATATTGTTCATCTTCATTTGATGATTGTCATCTTAATATGATATGGAGTTGCAGTTTAGGCAAAGGGTTCTTATTGTCTTCTTCTTCAGTTTATAATGTCAGGTGTAGATCCTCATGGTGTTTCATGTGGTTTTCTCAAGATGTCAGATGCCAAGATGAGGTGGAGTGATCTAAGGAGTTTGACAATCAAAAGGAATTTTAAGACAGCTTAAGTCCTAGAAAATTATTCAATGGTAAAGGTTTTATCTGATGGCATATGTACTCTACAACTTAGACAAATCTCAAATGTCAAGGTGGCTATGGTGGAATTAGGGTTTCCTAAAGTCTTTCCTATAACTTCTAAACCCTAGAAACACTCTTAAAACCCTAATGAAGTTCATTCAAGGTATATATCATTCACTATTTACCCATCTTCACTTTATATCTTTTTGATCGGTGACTTATACTAGCTAGTCGACATAACTTAAGTCATAACATTGAGGGGGCCGTTGTCGTGCCTTCACCAGCCCCTCAACCTAGTGAAACTGACACTCCCGGTTGTGCTTCCTATGTCAGGTGCCCAAATAAAGATCAAAGGTTATAATTAAAAGTTAGAGGAGTGTGAAGAGGATGACCTACGGTCAGAGTTTAAAAGCATTTCAAATACCAACGATTTCTTCATTGCATTAAGTTTGACGGCAGTTCTGTGAAGAAGCCCTAACTACCTTGCAAACAGTTGTTTTAACAACCCTAAGGGCTAGGGAAATTCATAAAAGGCTCAGTGGGATGTCTTCTAAAGTTTAGATGTGTGTTCTATGTTCTAGAGAGTAAAATCTACATGCTCATATGCATAATGTCAGGATTCTGATATAAATAATTGATTTTAGAAAGGTTCAAACAATATGCAAAAGGAGTAATCTTGCTTGTGTTGGTATAAGGATGATTCAGAGTTAATGATTTATTGTATGTACAAGAGTTGTGAATGTGTGTCATTAACAATAGAAGAAAACCTTAGAATCTTGAGTTGATGTGTTGAGTATTCACTTAGAAGTAGAATTCAATAAATGTTAAAGAAGATGTAGAATTAGGGTGTATGGTGAGTTTTATGTATTGTAAAGAATCAAAGTAATCCTCTAAATTATTTTTCTTTCTAGTATTCAAATCCTTGATGGAATCAGTGGTTTGGCAGTGAGACACCATCCTCTCAGTGAGACTTTAAATGTTCCTAGTGAAAGTCATATTTTTGCCAGTGAGGCATATTATGTTGCCAGTGAGGCTAATTTGTCAGTGAGGCATATAATGTATCCAGTGAGGATTGGCCAATGAGGCCAAATAAAATTTATGTTCATAGTGGTTTTTTTACCCTTCTAGGGTTTTCCACTCAAAATATTGGTGTCATCTCTTTTCTAGGTGTTGTGTCTCATTGTGTTTGACTAGATCATCTTTGTTTATGATATCATGCTCAATTGTACTTGTTATGGTGATACATTCAACAGTCAATGTCTCAATGATTGAAATGTTATAGCTTTCTCTGCATTGTAAACAAGTGTGTTAAAAAGAGAAAAAGTTTGATTGTCCATTAGACCACTGATTCACCCCCCCTCCCTAAGCTTAGTAGTCCTGTACTCCAACATAAGCTTATTAGATCCTTTCAAAGATGTTATGTTTTAAAAAGTGTGATGTTGGGCAAATTGGGATTGAAAGGACATTTTTAGAAAATTAAATTTTCATCTTTTTCATAATTAATAAAATTTGGGGAAAATTTTGGGAAGGATGCTTAAAGATCCATCAATGGTAGACCTTGGATGTTTTTGAAATTATTTATTTTATTAAAATTTGAAAATTATGAAAAGTGTATGCTATGTCAAATAGTGAATTATCCCATGGATTTTAATTTATGTGTACAAGGAAGTATGTTTTCTAGAAAAACAACACTCTTATTTTTGGGCTCCTTGAAGAAGGTTGACCCCTAAATTGTGTAGGATAGGGGGAATTTGTAGGAGGCTTGGGTTACTAAAAAAACCCAACTCACTAGGAGAGGTTGGAGGCAAGGAGCACATTCAAAAAATGTCTCTTTCTTAAAATCAATAATAAGAGTGTCAAAACACCCAACTCGTTAGATGAGCTTAGAGGGAAGGAGTGCACTAAAAAAGTTGTTCTTATATGGAGCCTAATCAGACTCAGAGGGTAAATTTTCCCTACTTTTATCAGCGTAATTTCCCCCCAAATAATTTAATGGGGTCAAGGGGCAGTACCCCTTGCAGGGGTTTGGGGGCCACTTTTATAAAGGCGTCGGGAGTTGTTTTTCTATTGGTTGACATTAAAAAAACCCTATTTTTGTAACTGACATAAGGCTTGATAAAAATAACTAAGGGTTAGGGTTTTCATGGATGTATTGTAGCATTTTGCAGTGGTATTGAGTTGCAAGGATTGCTGGTTGTAATCAGTTTGATTTACTGGATAATAATATTGGAATCTTTGTTGGTGGATGTAGCCCGAGTTTGGGTGAACCATGTTAAAACTTGTCTATCACGATTATTATTTATGTGTATTTTTCATTCCTCTGTTTGATCTTTATTTGCATTTAATTGATATCTTCTATTGGCTAACCCTAACAAGTGGTATCAGAGTGGGTTGTGTTTGATTATCGTTTGTAGGAAGGTCTCACGGTTGAGTGGGAGTCTCATGGTTGAGTGGAAGCAATGGCAGACGAGGGTAAATTGAAGGTAGATAAATTCAATGGGTAGAACTATTAATTATGGAAGATGTAGATGGAGGATTATCTCTATTAGAAGGATTTATGGAAGCCATTGGAAGGAATGTCTAAGAAACCAACAGGAATAACGGATGAGGATTGATAACTTCTAGACAGAAAGGCATTGGGAAACATTCGGTTGTGCCTGGCACCATCTGTGGCATTCAATATAACATAAGTGAAGATAACAAGTCTATTTATGAAATCTTTGGCTAAATTGTATGAAAACCCCTCAGCCTCAAATAAGGTATTTCTCATGAAGCGTTTGTTTAATCTAAAAATGATTGAAGGTGGATCTGTAACAGATCATTTAAATGAGTTTAATATGATTACCAGTCAGTTAACTTCTGTAAAAGTGAAATTTGATGAAGAGGTGAGAGCTCTCTTGGTTTTATGTTCTTTACGAGAAAGTTGGAATAGCTTGGTAATGGTTGTAAGTAACTCTGTCTCTAGTTCAAATACTTTGAAATTTTATGATGTTGTTGGTGTTATCCTAAGCAAGGAAATGCAATAGAAAAGCTCAGGAGGGTCCACATCAGGTAGTGTTTTGAATGCAGAAAGCAAGGGCAAATCAAAGGAGAGAGGAAAAGGTTATGGAGGTCATGGCAAGTCACGAGGAAAATCAAAGGACAAGAGATCCCAATCCAAATGACAGAATGATTACTGGTACTATGGGAAACCAGTTCATCCAAAGAAAGATTGTTGGTCTCGGAAGGATAAAGAAGGAGACAAACAAGAAGGCAATAAGGAAGAAAATGTGGTAAGTAATAAATCTGAAGATGATTCTTTCATTCTTTCCCTAGATAATGTTGATGATTCATGGGTTTTAGATTCTGGGGCCTCATTTCATGCTACACCCCATAGAAATTATTTTTCTTGATTATGTCCAAGGGGATTTTGGGCTGGTTTATTTGGGAGATAATGAACCCTGTCAGATTGTTGGAAAGGGAAGAATCAGGATGAAGTTACAGAATGAGAATCATTGGCTACTACAAGAGGTAAGGCATGTTCCAAGGCTGAGTAAGAATTTAATTTTAGTAGGGCAGCTAGCTGATGAAGGTTGCATTGTTACATTTATTGATAAAAATTGGAAGGTTACAAGAGGTGCCTTAATAGTAGCAAAAGGTGTGAAAGTAGGCAGCCTATATCTTTGTACAGGTCATACTATTCCTTCTACTTTAGCTATTGCAAAGAAAAAATAAACAAGTTTAGGATCAGTTGCTGCAGGTTTGCAGGAAGAGACTGAAACAGTGTTGCAGGTTTTGAGACAACACTATAGCATAATAGACTTGGGCATATAAGTGAAAAAGGTATGAAGGTACTTCATTCTAAGAAAGTTTTACCAGGTCTGAAATGTATTAATATAGATTTCTATGAAAGTTGTGTGTATGGGAAATAAAAAAGAGTTAGTTTTCTCAAGGATGGGAAGCAAAAGAAAGATGAAAAGTTGGAGCTTGTGCATACAGATGTATGGGGACCAGCTCAGGTATCTTCTCTCGGTGGCTCTTAGTATTATGTTACATTCATAGATGATTCAACTAGGAAGGTTTAAATTTATTTTCTTAGGCAAAAATCTAATGTATTTGAAACATTTAAGAAATGGAGAAGCTTGGTTGAGAATGAGATAGGTAAAAGATTAAAATGTCTCAGATCTGATAATGGTGGTAAGTATTATAGAAAATAATTTGAGGATTATTGTTCCTTTAATGGAATTTGTAGGTAGAAAATGGTTCCAGGTACTCCACAGGAAAATGGAGTGGCTAAGAGCATGAATAGAACAATAATGGAGCTTGCAAGGACCATGAGATTGCATGTTGGCCTACCTTTAAACATGTGGGCAAAGTTTGTCAACACTATTGTATATTTAATTAATAGAGGTTCTTTAGTTCCTTTGAGCTATGGTATTCCAAAGGAAGCATGGACAAGGAAGAAGGTGAGTTATTCTTTTCTCAAAACCTTCGGATGTGAAGCATTTGCACATATAGATTCTAAAAATAGAACTAAGCTAGATGCAAAATCAAAAAAATATACCTTCGTTGGATATGGCATTGATGAATTTGGTTATAGGCTTTGGGATTTTGAAAATTAGAAAACTGTGAAAAGCAGGGATGTTGTATTCAATAAGAAGGTGTTGTACAAAGATTAGTTGCAGCAGCATGAGAAGAAAGAAAATGATTATGTGGTGCTGGATGATACTCCAGATAATGATATTCTAGTGGTTCCTCATGCTTTGCAATAGCAACAAGAAATACCACAAACTCTAGTAAATGTTAGATGATCAACAAGGCTAAGTAGACCTCCTGAAAGGTTTTCTCCCTCTTTGTATTCTATTTTGTTAACAGATGCTGGTGAACTAGAAGGGTATGATGAAGCTATGCAGGTGGATACAAAGGTTCAATGGGAGCTTGCAATGAAAGAAGAAATGGACTCCTTGCTGAAAAATCGGACTTGGGAATTATGTAAGTTGCCTGTAGGTAAAAAGGCTTTACCAAACAAATGAGTTTATAGGTTGAAAGAGGAAGATAGAGGTAAGAAAAGATTTAAAGCTAGGTTAGTTGTAAAAGGATTTGCACAGAAAAAGGACATTGATTTTGATGAGATTTTTTCTCTGGTTGTTAAGATGACTTCTATTCATACTGTTTTAAGTATTGTGGCTACTGAAGATTTGCATGTGGAATAGCTAGATGTGAAAACTACCTTCCTCCATGGTGATTTGGAGGAGGAGATATATATAGAATAGACCCAAGGATTTGAGATCAAAGTTAAGGAGAAACAAGTGTGCAAATTGAAGAAGAGTTTGTATGGCCTGAAACAAGTACCTCGACAATGGTACTTGAAATTTGATAGTTTTATGGCTGAGCAAGGCTACAGCCGATGTAATTCTGACCATTGTGTTTATTTTAAGAGGATGTATAGTGATAGCTACATTATTTTATGTTTATATGTTGATGACATGCTTGTAGCAGGGTCTAACATGGATCACATAAGAGAGTTAAAACAACAGTTAGCACAATCATTTGCTATGAAGGATTTGGGGGCAACAAAACAAATCCTTGGTATGAAAATTTGTAGAGATAGGAAGAACAAAAAATTGACTCTATCTTAGGCTAATTATGTTGAAAAGGTGTTGCAGAGATTGCATATGGAGAATGCAAAAGCTATCAGCACACCTTTGCCTAGTCATTTGAAATTGACTAAGGAGATGTGTCCTAAGACACAAGAGGAGGAAGAAAAAATGTCCAAGGTACCATATGCTTTAGCTGTAGGAAGTTTAATGTACTCCATGGTATGCACGAGACTGGATATTGCACATGTTGTAGGAGTTGGAAGTAGGTATATGAGTCATCCCGGATTGGAGCATTGGAATGCGGTAAAATAGATTCTAAGATATTCGAGAGGTACATCCAATAAACACTTATGTTTTGTGGGCTCTAATACTGATTTAGGAGGCTATGTGGACTTAGATTTGGCAGGGGATATTGATACCAGGTGGAGTACTATAGGTTATGTCTTTACTATAGGTGGGATAGTGGTGAGTTATATCTCCAAGTTACAAAAGGTGGTTGCTTTGTCCACCACAGAGGTAGAGTATGTAGCTGCAATAGAGGAAAGAAAGGAGATGATATGGCTGCAATATTTCATGGAAGAATTGGGCAAACAACAAGCTAACATTTATTTGTATACAGACAGTCAGAGTGTGATACATATTGCAAAGAATTATGCCTTGCATTCAAAGACCAAACACATACAGTTGAGGTATCACTTCATTCGGTCGATGTTGGATGATGGACAGTTACAGCTGGAAAAGATACATACAAATGAAAATCCAGTAGATATGTTTATGAAAGTAGTGACAAGGGAGAAGCTGAGCTCCTCTTCAGCGTCGATTGGTCTTCAAGATTGAAAACAAAAATCAAAATAGCAAAGTCCAGGGTGTTTCTTTCCAGTGGGAGCTATAGGGTCAGTGGTGTTATGATCAGTCTCCAAGTGGGAGATTATATGGTGTGGAGTCTGATTAGTCTCCAAGTGGAAGATTGTTGTTATATGGAGCCTAATTAGATTCAGAGGGTAAATTTTCTCTACTTTTATCGTCATGGTTTCCCCCCAAATAATTTAATGAGGTCAAGGGGCAGCAACCCTTGTAAGGGTTTGGGGCCACTTTTATAAAAGTGTCAGAAGTTATTTTTCTATTGGTTGACATAAAAAAACCCTATTTTTGTAACTGACATAAGGCTTGATAAAAGCGGCTAAGGGTTAGGGTTTCCATGGATGTATTGTAGCATTTTGCAGTGGTATTGAGTTAGAAGGATTACTAGTAATTAGTTTGATTTATTGGATAATAATATTGGACTCTCTATTGGTGGATGTAGCTCAAGTTTAGGTGAACCACGTTAAAACTTGTCTCTTGTTGTTATTATTTCTGTGTATTTTTTATTCCTCTATTTAATGTTTATTTGCATTTAATTGATATCTTCTGCTGACTAACCCTAACAAAAGTGTCTCTTGGGATTTCTTTGTATAAAAATGGATGTTTAAAATCTTGAATATAATAACTTTCATTAATAAACTATGTTATGAAATATTGGATGAGTGATGTGCACTAAAGAAGTGTCACACTACCTTTTTGAGAAGCATCCATAGGGTGAATGCTTACTTGAGACCTTTGTGGACTATTTCACTTTCTATCTTGGTTATGGAGAACCAAGGAGAAGTCTACCCCAATGTGTTAGCTACCCTCCTCTTGTCCTTGTGGTTGGATTGAGTGTATCCAAAATTGTGTTGAGATAAACCAAGTTAGATCTTATATGAGAGTGGTAGGTGACCTTCATGAGGCGCCTATATGACTACTGGTTGACCTTCTCAAGTCTCCTATATGACTAGTGGGAAACATTCTTGAGGCTCATACGTGTGAGTGTTGGCTTCCATCTTGAGGCTCTTATATGTGTATCTATTTTTGCATTGTACATTGAACAGCATGTGTGCCATATGTTGCCTTGCATGCTTGACTTGGTGTGAGTTGCCACATGTGTGTTGTGTGCATTCATTGGTGTGATTTTTTCCATGTATTCCTTGGATGTGTGTGATCTTTGGCCTTAATAGTGGTGTTGCCATGATCTTCTTCTGTAGCTCAAGGTTTGCCTAGAGTTGAACAGACATCTATTGCACTCAACAATGGTAATATGGTAGGGTGGTGGATAACATTTCCCCACATTGGTCCTTAAGGAAGATATTGTGGGAGCTAGAAGAGTTCCTTATGCATTATTTTATGTTGTGATCACATTGTATTTTGTGATTGTTGGAGCACCTTGGAGGTTGCTTAAAATATTATTTTATAATTACTACTTGTATCATTTTTATATTCGAGTGTGATCCTTCCATGTTTGGTAAGTAGCATCCATCATGTAATTATATTATGATGTCATTTGTTTGAAAAATAATCCTTGTCTTGGAAGGAATTTTTCATGTTGTGAAAGCTATCTTAAATGTTGAAATGATTATATCGAGATGTTGGAGTCCTCTTTTTCATATTGTATTATTTTTCTATGTTATGTTTATGAGCTAGGTTATGCCCACATAATGGATGAGAGCTCAATCTTTGTATTTGGCCCATCTCGATGTTGGTGTCAAATGAGCATGACATTTTGTATGGCATTTCTTATGTTTTTCTTGTATTTTAGCATGATTTTGAAATGTATCTTATCTATTTATGAATTGTTCTATTATTATCTTTCTTTTAAGATGGTTATTAATTTGATGCAATGTGATTGGATTCATGTTGGATGTTTGTCTCTACAAGGTTTAATGATCGATCCTCCCTTTGGCTTATTGGTCATTTGTCAACATTACTTGGTTTGTTGGCCATTTGTTGATGTTGGTTGTTCTTATGATGTATAGAAGTGTTTGTCCTTGTTTCCACCTTCTCTCTTGTGCCTTGAGTGCCATTGTGTGGCGCTATGTTGTGGTTTTCATGCTTGAGTGTCCAATTGTGACATATCAATGTTACAATTTCATCATGATAAATTTGTTCGTCTATTTTTTGTTTAGCTAATGTCCTTGTGTGAAATGTGGGAGATTACAAAATATGTTATCCTTATGAATGACTTAATAAAATTTAAATGGGTCATCGTCAAATTTTATCACGGATTTCCTTTTTTAATGATTATAGACTTTAAATAGCATGTAATGAAATGTGGATGGTATGACACCCATTGTGTCAAAACATGGATGTCATAAAAAATATTATACAGTGACATGTTGACCCTACTTCTAGTCATGAAAAATTTACCACAAATTTTCTTTAAAATTACTCTAATATTTTTATATTCTAAAACTTGATCTATTACCTTCATCTAGGTATTAGATTAATTATTAATTTTCTTGAACATATCAATGGATTTGTTAATTTATTATCAAGGTATCAGATCAATTGTTAATTTAGGGATTAGGTAGCATATTGAAATATATATTGGTTATTGATATATTAGTTAATAACAATTGAATTATTAATATTGATTAATATTATCAATAATATATATTGATTTATATTGATAAGTATCAATTGATATATTAATTAATGCAAGAGCATCTGGGTCCACAAGCAATCCTCATCAACCAACAAGATTTCTTTGTTGAGGATTACTTTTGTTGTGTTTCTTGTTTTGCTATAGAAGTTGATGATCCAATTTCTGGAGAATTTCCTAACAATTCTTGGCCAAGTGTTGACTTGATCTTGAAGAAGATCCAAAAGGGTACTCACATTTCAATTTTAGTGAAGTTCTGAGCTAAATTGGACAAGTTATGCAAAAGTGAAATTTTCAATGTCTACAAGGTATGGATATATGCAGATGACCCTTGAAATCCCACAAAATCCAAGTGATGACATCATCTTGTTAAAAAGCCAAATGGGTGTCCAAAATTTCAAGTTGTGCAAGATTCTGAGCAAAATTGAGCAAGTTATGCTTAGGTGGAACTTTGGTCTACAACAGGATAAGCAAAACTTTTGTATGTCATAGGTATGTCCAGTAGATGTCAAAATCCTTGCAATATCTAGTGAGGGCACTTTTTCCCACAATATTCATAGAAGGCACTTTTTCTCTCAATATTCATAGAAGGCACTTTTTCCCGCAATATCGAGTGAAGGCACTTTTTCCTATAATATCTAGTGAAGGCACTTTTTCTTGCAATATCCAGTGAGGGTACTATTTCCCACAATATCTAGTGAGGGCACTTTTTCCCACTTTTTCACTCAAAAGCACCTGGAAAGTGACAAAAACAAATTTTAATCACTTGTACGACTGATCCAAGAGCCATTTAATGTTTGACAAATGTCCTATTCACATGATGAGTGTGGTGGCCACCTCAAATGCTTATAAATAAGGGAATTTCACACTAAAAGGGTAAACTTCTCCATAGTGAGTTTTTGGCTTCCACTAGAAGATTGTTTTAGGTTTTCATAGGAAAGCTAGGGTTATCTTGATCTGACTATTGAAATGATTGTAAGGATAAGGCCAAGGCATATATGAAGATCATTGTACTCATGTTGTAATGTTTTCTATTATATATGAATAAAGAGTTTGTTGTTTCATTGTTGTGTGTTGTTCATTTTGCTACCTGGTTTAGTAACTTGTCAAAGCCCTTGGACCTTGACCTGCATCAAGTGGTATCAAACCTTATGTTTAGAATTCCTTGAGGCTATGGATTGTTGTGCAAGTGACCCTAAGGAGATTGGTGTAGGAAGAGTAAAGAGAAAGACCTACAACTACAGAGGGTTTGCAGACATGGCACACAGAGAAAGAGGAAGAAGAGGAGCTATTCCAAGAGCTGGAGATGCAGCATTGGTAAAGATGCTAAGAGGCATCATAGATAGGCTGGATGTAATGGAGACAACACAATGCAGAGGAGTACTTGTAGAAGATGTGAGTGATAATAAGGAAGAAGTCAGTGAAGAGGAAGTAGAAGAAGGAGAAGACAAATATGAGAGCAGGTTTTTGAGGCAATGACAAATATTGCTAGTAAACCCCATGTAGAGTTACCTAGTTATAGTGGAAGTCTGAAACCAGATGAGTTGATAGACTAGATTTCACAAATGGAAAAGTATTTTGAGTTGGAATCTATTGAAGACCCTAAGAGGGTAAAAGTTACAGGTGCAAAGATGAAGGGACATGCATCTTTGTGGTGGGATCATGTGCAAGTTGAGAGATAGAGAAAAGGAAAGGAAAAGATTAAAATCTTGGAGAAGATGTTAACTAAGTTGAAGGAAAAATTTCTACCTACAGACCATAAGATCACCATGTTTAAGATGTTGTAGAACCTCAAGTAGAGGGAGAAAAGTGTGCAGAACTATACCGAAGAGTTTTATAGATTAAACATTAGGGTTGGTCACATTGAAGATGATGGTGACAAGATCTCTAGGTATGTAAATAGTTTTCATTATTCTATCCAAGATGAACATAGCATGGTCAAAATTACCAACATAGAAGAAACCTATCAATTTGCATTGAATGCAAAAGAAAAGATCTCTAGAAGGCATAATAGCTCTAGGGGAAGAGGTAATTCCTCCTAAGGAAGAGGACAATCAAATCCTGGATGTGGTTCTCAGGATAAGCAAAGAGAAACAAGTCCTTGTCAAACCAGTACCCAAGGAGGTAGAGGAAGGGGTGATTGGAAGAGGATTTAGTGGAACATGTTTCTAGTGTGAATAGGCTGGACATAGGGCATTTGAATGTCCTCAAGTACAATAGGGCAGTGGAAAAGGAAAAGAGACCAAGAGTCCATATAGCACAAGCTAAGGAGGAAAGAGTGGCAAGTGTAGCCTCACCAAAACATGGAGAAGAACCCAAGGATGGAGAATCCTTGATGCTGAGGAAAGTTCTTCTAACACCAAAAAAGATATAAGAGGAACCTGAACAATGCATAAATATGTTTAGAACTAGATGTAAGTCTGGAGGAAAATGTTGCAAAGTCACTGTGGACAGTGGTAGCACTGACAACTTAGTGTTAGAAGAGATGGTGGGGAAGCTAAAACTAAAAAGGTTCAAGAAAAACCCAACTCCCTACAAGGTTTTCTGGCTGCAAAAGGGACATCAGTTATTGGTAAGTGAATAATGCCTTGTTAAATTCCACATTGGGAATTACAAAGATGAGATAATGTGTGATGTTATGCCAATAGATGCATGCCACATTCTATTAGGTAGACCTTGGCAATATGATAGGTAGGCCATTCATAATGGCAAGAGTAATTAAAATCAAGAAGGATGGGGTTAAGTATGTGTTGAATCCTTTGTAGGATAAGGATGAGGAAGTTGAGAAAACCAATAGGGTTTGTGTAGTGACTGGAAAATAGTTCCTAATGGAAATCACAAAGGAGAAGGTATGTTATGCCTTCCTACCTCAAGTTACAAAAATTATGACAGCATTAAAAGGGGCAGAAGTTCCCACAGAAGTCTAAGAAATTCCTAATGAATTCAATGACATTCTAATGAATGACTTACCTGATGGACTACCTCCAACTAGAAGCATAAGTCATTGCATGGACTTGATATTGGGTACAAGCCTACCAAATAAGGCACCATATAGAATGAAACCTATGTAAAATGAAGAGGTGAATACGCAAGTGCAAGAGCTATTCGATAAGGGGCTGATTAGAAAGAGCCTTAGTCTATCTATTGTACCTGTTGTACTGGCACCTAGGAAATATGGGAACTGGTGAATGTGCACTAATTCAAGGGCTATAAACAAGATAACCATTAAGTATAGTTTTACATTGCCTCATATGGATGACTTGATGGATTGTTTGAGTGGAGAAAAGTACTTCAACAAGATTGATTTGAAGAGTGGATACCACCAAATTAGAATTAGAGAAGGGGATGAATGGAATACAACATTCAAAACCAAGGATGGACTATATGAGTGGCTAGTGATGCTATTTGGGTTGACAAATGCACCCAGTACCTATATGATATTGATGAATGAGGTAATGAAGCCTTTCCTTTGCAAATTTGTTATCGTTTATTTGGATGACATTCTAATTTTTAGTAAAACAAAAGAGGAACACTTGTTGCACCTAAAGGTAATTTTTCCGAAGTTAAAAGAAGAAAATTTTTTGGTAAACCTAGATAAATGTAGTTTTATGCAGAGGGAACTAGCATATATAGGTTTTGTAGTATCTAAAGAAGGGTTGAAGATGGATCCTGAGAAGGTTAAGCCAATAGTGAATTGGCCTTCACCTAAAAATATGTTTGAGGCTAGAAGTTTTCATGGCTTAGTGAGCTTCTATAGGAAGTTCATCAAAAATTATAGAGGAATATGTGTACTGATCACTGAGACAATGAAGGGTGTTAGGAAAGAATTCCAATGGACAGCTGCAACAGAAAAGAGCTTTCAGTTGTTGAAGAAGAAGGTGACAAAACAACCAATGTTGGCACTACCAGACTTTGGCAAAGTGTTTCAAGTGGATTGTGATGCTAGCATTAATGCATTTGGGAGAGTGTTAAGTCAAGAAGGTAGACTATTGCCTACTTCAGTGAGAAACTAAATGAAACAAAGAGAAAAAAATTAGTTTATGACCAAGAATTCTATGCTTTAGTGTAGGCCTTAAAGAAGTGGAGGCATTACTTGTTCTCAAATGAGTTTGTATTATACATAGACCACCATGCATTGCAGTATATTAATAGACAAGGTAAGTTAAACCAACGGCATATAAAATGGGTGGATTTCTTGCAAAGTTAATTTTTTGTCTTGAAACATAAGAGTGGTAAGTCAAACAGGGTAGCATATGCATTTAGTAGAAGGTGTTTATTAATGAATGAGTTAAGGGTCAATGTTGTTGGCTTTGATGCAATGAACAATTTATGTTGCAAGTATGTGCCTAACTAGTGTTGTCATTGAAGTCAACATATTTGTGTTGTCATTGGTGTCAACTGTGCTGTTGTTTTGATGCTTACTTGTAATGAGTTAGATGCTTTACATTGGCTTATATAAGTGTTGGAGATAATGCATAATTGATCCTAATATTTAGTTTCCAAGTGATTTTGAGAAAATTTGCTCCTCTAGTGGAAATAGTGTATAGAAGAGTATCTTTGTTTAAAGCAGAACAATCCAGTAGATTGCTCCACATTTCTTGTAGAATGAATATCTTTGTATGTGGATTGGAAGTTATTTAGTGGCATGTCTGAAGATGCTATGTTACAAATTTGAGCCTCCAGTATGAAGTTTTGAGTGAGTTATGTTCACCAAAGTGAAAACTACTTTTGTTGTACATTTGATGGTGACATGGAGAATGTATTTTGCTCCACATTTTTCTGCATTGAAGTTTCATAGTCTGTAGTTCTAGAAACAAGTTTTTAATGATGATAAGTGCCTTTAACTCCAATGGTTCATGATTTGGTGGTCCACAAGTGATCTTTTCTTTATGACAGTAGATAACAATTATGTCCAAGGGATCTAGTTTGAAGAATCTTCTTAACAAAGTGATTAGAGGTTGTGTGGATATTCTTGGTGATTACATTGTGCTTGTGGATGTCTCTTGGTCGTGTTCCTACCTTTGGACTAGTCTGTAAAGAGAAATTTGGATCATGGATGAAGATTGTTCTTAGAAGACTTAGTGTTAACACCAGTCTTGGCTGACTTGGTTGTTTTCACTACTTACGGAGTTGCATTGAAGATTGTGGAAGCCTGTCTTGGTGTGGAAGATTACATTTGAGTCCTAGCTAAGATGTATTTTGATCCGCATACATCTTTTCCTTAGAAAATTTAGTTCAGGTCCAGACCTATTTCTATGTATGTTTGTAATGCCGACCTTGGAGATTGTTCTAATGGTTGATGAATGTAATGCCAACCTTGATGTACATTCCAAGGTTGATGAATTGTATAAAAACATGTAATGTAGTTGCAAAAAAAATGTCCTTGAGAAAAAAAAATGAGAAGATAAGTGAAAAATTTTAGGAAGAGCAAAGCAGAGGAGTTATATTGTGCTTCAATGGAACTGAACCCAAGCATGGAGTAGATGCTATCAAATTAGTTCACCAACCTTTGGCATTGATCCACCCCTTGGCATTGAGCCAATCTTGGCAGTGAGCCTCAACATTTGCAATGAGCATTTTGGGCAGTGAGCCTATGTTTTTCGGTATTGTTATAACATATTTATTTCTGTGGGATAACACCCACCATGGTTTTTCCCTTATAGGGCTTTCCACGTAAAAAAATCTGGTGTCTCATGTGTTGATTATGTTATTATGTTGAGTTTCTTATTTCATGCCTTCATGATTAAATATGAATAATAATGAACAAGTGTTTGATGTGTTAATGTTCATAAGTGGTCAAAGTTTTGGATACAACTGATTCACCCCCTCAATTGTTTGGTGCATTTCAACAATTGGTGTCAGAGAAAGGTTCCTTAGAAGTAAGCCTAACAGCTTGAGGTTGATCCAGGATGTCTGACAAGAAGGAAGCTCCACAGTTTGATGGGATGAATTATGCTTTATTGAAGGTACGAATGAAAAACCATCTCCTTTGTCTTGGTTATAGAGTGTGGAAAGTGACAGAGACAAAGTATACCATGCCTTAGAATGGTTTAACAACTGAAGATGAAATCAAAGAATATGAGTTAAATATAAAAGCTAGAGATGCTCTATTAAGTGTCTTGTCTAACACTAAGTTAATAAAGGTCATGGATCTGGAAACTGCTCATGAAGTCTGGGAAAAGATGAAAAATCTGTATGAAGGAGATGAGTATGTTAAAAGCACCAAATTACAGGGCCTGAAAGTGAAATATGAGGGTTTAAAGATGAGCAAAGATAAGAACATAAAAGCCTACATGCAAAAAGTTGATGAAATGTCAATGGAATAAAAGGTATGGGAGGAACTATTGATGAAAAGCAAGTTGTGATGAAAATTCTTAGGTCATTACCTAAATCCTATAGTCACAAGGTAGCTGTAATTGAAGAAGTAATGACTGTGAAAGATGTCACCAAGGATCAGTTTCTAGGAAATCTGAGAGCTTTTGAGATGAGAGAGCTTGGTGATGCTCTACTGATGATTGAGACTGCTTTCAAAACTCGTACTTCAGAGAAGATCTCTAGAGCTGAGAAGTACAAGGTGGAACTTGATAATGAGCTTGATGAAATTGAAGCCAACTTTGTTGACAGACTGCAAAGAGGTTCCGGTAAGTTTAAAGTCAAATTACCTTTCAAATGTTTTATATGTGGTAAGGTTGGTCACTATGCTTCTAGGTGTCCTAAAAGAATTGAAAGGAATAGAAAAAGATTTGAGAATAGACATAGGGTTCCAAAGAAATGCTATTATGTTAGAGATCTTGATGATGAATGTGTGACAGATGATGAATCTGATGATGCTAATACTAGTGCAAATGAGTGCTTGTTTATTGCCATTAAAGAAGAACATGTGTCTACTAATCCTACTAGTTGTGTGAAGGAAGAAAAATCAGTGGAAGAAAGTGCTTTAGCTATTCAGGTTGAGAAAGATAAGGATGAATGGATTATTGACATTGGATGCTCACATCACATGACTAGTGACAAAAGTAATTTTGTGAGTTTGGAAAAATATGATGGAGGACTGGTTAGGTTTAGAGATAATGCAACTAGTAAGATTTGTGGAAAGCCATCTCTTTTGTCTTGGTTATAGAGTGTGGAAAGCGACAAAGACAAAGTATACCATGCCTCAGAATGGTTTAACAACTGAAGATGAAATCAAAGAATATGAGTTAAATATAAAAGCTAGAGATGCTCTGTTAAGTGTCTTGTCTAACACTAGGTTGATAAAGGTCATGGATTTGGAAACAACTCATGAAGTTTGGGAAAAGCTGAAAAATCTATATGTCTAGGTGTCCTGAGTGAATTGAAAGGAATAAAAAAAGATTTGAGAATAGACATAGGGTTCCAAAGAAATGCTACTATGTTAGAGATCTTGATGATGAAGGTGTGATAGATGATGAATCTGATTATGCTAGTACTAGTGCAAATGAGTGCTTGTTTATTGCCATTAAAGAAGAACATGTGTCTACTAATCCTACTAGTTGTGTGAAGGAAGAAAAACCGGTGGAAGAAAGTGCTTTAGCTATTCAGGTTGAGAAAGATAAGGATGAATGGATTATTGACATTGGATGCTCACATCACATGACTAGTGACAAAAGTAATTTTGTGAGTTTGGAAAAATATGATGGAGGACTAGTTAGGTTTGGAGATAATGCAGTTGGTAAGATTTGTGGAAAAGGATCCTATATGTGAAGGGTTTAAAGCATAATCTTTTGAGTGTTGGTTAGATGTGTGATAAAGGTTATGATCTAAGATTCAAAGATAATGGGTGCAAGATCATGGAAAGCTCCAGAATAGCGATTGCTACCGGTAAGAAGACTAGAGGTAACATTTACGAGTTAAGAGGAACTAATGATTATTATTTATTGCCTCAGATAGATGAGAGTTGGTTGTGGCATAAAAGGATGTGTCATATCAACTTTGATAATTTAGTGAAGATAAGTTCAAGATAGGCTATGAGAGATTTACCAAAGCTTGTGAAACCTTCTAATACCATTTGTAAGGAATGTTAGTTGGGGAAATAGACAAGAACAAGTTTCAAGAGCAAAGAGTAATTTTCTATCGATTTGTTGGATCTAGTGCATACATATTTGTGTGGTCCTACAAGGGTGGGAAGTTTACAAGGAGACAGGTACTTCATGTTGCTTATTGATGATTATTCTAAAATGACTTGGGTCACTTTTCTAAGGGACAAATCAGAAGCCCTAGAAAAGTTTAAATCCTTCAAGGCAATGGTTGAGAACAAGATAGAACTAAAAATTAAATGCTTGAGGTCTGATAGAGGAGGTGAGTTTACATCAAGTGAATTCAACATTTTTTGTGAAGAGCAAGGGATAAAGTGACAGTTGCTTGCATCTGGGACTCCTCATAAAAATAGAGTTGTTGAAAGAAATAACAGGATAGTACAAGAGGTTGCTAGGACCATGATGAAGGAAGTTGATCTACCAAAAGTTTACTGGAAAGAAGCTATACATAATGTTGTCTACATTCAAAACATACTTCAAGTCAAAGGTACTAAAACTCTTTATGAATTGTGGTATGGAAGAATTCCTATAGTGAAATATTTCAAAGTTTTTGGAAGCAAATGCTATATCAGAAGGGAAGAAGATCTAGGCAAGTTTGATGCTAGGTGTGATGAAGGAATCTTCCTTGGATACTCTACCAAGTGTAAGGTCTACCAATACTACAACAAAAGGCTAAAAAGGATTGTTGAGAGTGCTAATGTGATGGTGGATGAAGACAAGGAAAGAACATCTGATCTAAGTGGCTATGAATCAGATGAACCTGTTGTCACAGAAAATAAGAAGAAAGATGAACAAGAAGATAGTCAAGATGAAGAAGAAAAGGCTCCAGAAAATGTAGTTAAGACTCCTAGGTATGTAAGGATCAATCATTCTAAAGATCAAATTATTGGAGACAAAAGCAAAGGGGTATTGACAAGGAAAAGAGCTATAGAAGAATAAGTGAATTACTATTTACTTTCAAAAATTGAACCAAAAACTATGAATAAAGCTTGCAATGATGAAAATTGGGTAAATGCCATGGAAGAAGAGCTGATGCATATAGAGAAGAATCAAACTTGGGAATTGACCATTCCTAGACCTGCTAAGAATGTGATTGGAACTAAATGGGTGTTCAGGAATAAGCTGAATGAGAATGGAGAAGTAGTTAGAAAAAAAATAAGGCTAGTATGCAAAGGATATTTTTAGGTTGAAGGGATAGATTTTGAAGAGACCTATGCTCCTCTGGCAAGAATTGAAGCAATCAAAATGTTTTTGGCATTTGCAGCATTCAAAGATTTCAAAGTGTATTAGATGAATGTTAAGTCTACATTCTTGAATGGTGAGTTGGAAGAAGAAGCCTACATTGAACAACTAGAAGGATTTAAGTTATCAAACCAAGATGACATGGTGTGCAAATTGAAGAAGGCCTTGTATGGACTAAAGCAAGCCTCTAGAGCCTAGTATGCAAGGTTAGACAAGTATTTTCTACAATTAGGGTTCAGTAAATGCACTATTGGCAGTAATCTCTATTTCAAAATCAATGATAATCAGATCCTAACTGTTGTAGTCTATGTTGATGACTTTATCTTTGTAGGAAATGAAGGTATGTACATGAAGTTTACAGGACAAATGCAAAATAAATTTGAGATGTCTATATTTGGTGAAATGAATTTCTTTCTAGGTTTGCAAATTACTCAATCAAATAAAGGAATCTTCATTTCTCAGTCTAAGTATGTGAAAGAGTTGTTGAAGAAGTTTGGAATGGAGGACTCCAAACCAGTATGCACTCCCATGGTGACTGGCTGCAAGTTGAGAAAAATTGATGAATCACCTAAGACTGATCAGAAAAGGTACAAATCTATGATTAGAGGATTACTTTATCTAACACAAACCAGACCTGGTATAATGCATGCAGTATGTCTTATGGCAAGATTTCAAGAAGATCCTAGAGAGTCACATGTGATGGCAGTCAAGAGAATCTTGAGGTATTTGAAAGGCACATTAGATATCATGTCAAAAACTTAGGGGGAGAAAGAGTGCAGATGTATAAAGAGAAAGGGGAGAATCTTGTCTTGATGGTCTTTACATTTTTTCACATCATATGTTGCCATCAATGATAAAGGGGGGGATTGTTGCAAGTATGTGCCTAACCAGTGTTGTCATTGATGTCAACATATCTATGTTGTCATTGGTGTCAACTATGCTCTTGTTTTGATGCTTTCTTGTAATGAGTTAGATTCTTTGCATTGGCTTATATAAGCATTGGAGATAATAAGTGAGTGATCTTGATATTTAGTTTCCAAGTGATTTTGAGAAAATTTTCTCCTCCGGTGGAAATAGTGTATAGAAGAGTATCTTTGTTTAAAGCAGAATAGTCCAGTAGATTGCTTCACATTTCTTGTAGAATGAATATCTTTGTCTATGGATTGGAAGTTACTTAGAGGTATGTTTGAAGATGTTATGTTCCATGTTTGAGCTTCCGATATGAAGTTTTGAGTGAGTTATGTTCACCAGAGAGAAAACTACTTTTTCTGTACATTTGATGGTGACAAGGAGAATGTATTCTACTCCACATTTCTCTGCATTGAAGTTTCATAGTCTATGGTTCTAGAAACAAGTTTTTAATTATGATAAGGGCCTTTAACTCTAATGGTTCATGATTTGGTGGTCTACAAGTGATCTTTTCTTTATGATAGTGGATAACAGTTGTGTTTAGGTACTCTAGTTTGAAGAATCTTCTCAACAAAGTGATTAGAGGTTGTGCGGATGTTCTTGGTGATTACAATGTGCTTGTCGATGTCTCCTAATTGTGTTCCTACCTTTGGACTGGTCTACAAAGAGAAATTTGGATCGTGGATGAAGACTATTGTTAGAAGACTTAGTGTTAACACCAGTCTTGGCTGACTTGGTTGATTTCACTACTTGCGGAGTTGCATTGAAGATTGTGGAAGCTTGTCGTGGCATGGAAGATTACATTTAAGTCCCAGATAAGGTGTATCATGATCTGTATACATCTTTTCCTTAGCCAATTTAGTTTAGGTCCAACCCTCTTTCTATGTATGTTTGTAATGCTGACCTTGGAGATTGTTCCAATGGTTGATGAATGTAATGCCAACCTTGATGTACATTCCAAGGTTGATGAATTGTATAAAAACATGTAATGGAGTTGTGAAAAAGATGTCCTTGAGAAGAAAAAGAGAAGATAAGTGAAAAAGTGTAAGAAGAGCAAAGCAGAGGAGTTATACTACACTTCAATGGAACTGAACCTAGGCATGGAGGAGATGCTATCAAATCAGTTCACCAACCTTTGGTAGTGAGCTGATCTTAGCAGTAAGCCTCAACATTTGCAATGAGAATTTTGGGCAGTGAGCCTCTATTTTTCAGTATTGTTATAACATATTTATTTCTGTGGGCTAACATCCACTGTGGCTTTTCCCTTATAGGGTTTTCCACGTAAAAAATCTAGTGTCTTATGTGTTGATTATATTATTGTGTTGAATTTCTTATTTCATGCCTTCATGATTAAATATGAATAATAGTGAACAAGTGTTTGATGTGTTAATGTTCAAAAATGGTCAAAGTTTTGGAGACAACTGATTCACCCCCCCTCTCAGTTGTCTAGTGCATTTCAACAATTTGTATCCTAATGATCTTGATTTTATGGAAGCATGGATAGTTAGTAGAAGTCTAGTGGAGGGTGATAGGATTCCATGGTTGGAGTATTTCATCCAAGATGGCTTGCTATTCAAAGGACAAAAATTGTGCATACCTAGAGGTTTAATGAGAGAGAATCTAATAAGAGAAAAGCATAGTGGAGGCTTGAGTGGACACTTTGGAATAGATAAGACATTTGCACAACTGAGTCAAGGTTATTATTGGCTTGAAATGAGTGTAGATGTAAAGAGACTAGTACAAGGCTATAGAATTTGCCAACATACTAAAGGAGCATGACAAAACATAGGACTATATCAGCCATTACCTATACCAGACAGACCGTGGGACCATCTAAGTATGGATTTTATTTTAGGACTGCCTCAAACACAAAGAGGTAATGATTTCATTTTGTTGTAGTGGATAGATTTTCAAACATGGTTCATTTCATACAATGCCAGAAAAATAGTGATGCATCCCACATAGCTACGTTGTTTTTCAAAGAGGTAGTCAGGTTGTATGGACTATCTAAGAGCATAGTTTTTGATAGGGACACAAAGTTTGTTTGCCATTTTTGGTGTACATTGTGGAAGATGGACACTAAATTAGGATTCAATTCAGCCTATCACCCCTAGACTAATGGACAGATTGAGGTTGTGAATAGAAGTTTGGGAAACTTATTAAGATGTTTGGTGGGAGACAATCCACATCAATGGGATCTTATCTTAGCACAAGAAAAATTTTCTTACAATAATTTAGTCAGCAGAAGTGCAGGAAAGAGCCCATTCCAAATAATTTATGGGTACAACCCAAGATGTGTTGATGATATGAGAGATCTAGTGTAGATTTGAATAGGGAGAGTGTTGTAGTAGAAGATTTTTTGGTTTTGAACATAATTTTCTATTTATTAATTATTTTTTAAACAAAAAGTGTCATAAACCTGAAACAACATATATTGCAATTTTTTAATAACTTTTGATTTTGAATTTTTTTCAAAAAAATTTATGTCTAATCAATCTAGACATCATTCTATACACAATGAAAAAAAAAAGAAATTTTATGTTACGTTTAGTTTAGCTCAAATTATGTTGGTCATACACGAGGGGTTTTAAAAACACAAGTTAGGGATAGTAAAAAATTAATTAAAAAATTATTTATCAAAAAATTACAAAAAAAATACCCTGATCAAACTTCAGCATCATATGCATTCTTCCAGAAAAGTAATTAGAAAAATACTTTCATTTAGGTCAAATTATGTTGGTCGTACACATCCATGTTTTGGCTCAAAACATACGACTTTTAAAAGTCACTTTTGTACATCCTATACAAAACTAACTTTTATCATCTAGGTATTAGAATAAATTATATATTTAAAAACTAGAAACAAAATCCTACATTTCATATTTTTACATTATATTAAAATTCTATGTAAGTGCTTCAATTTTTTACTCCAACTATGAAAAACTTTGATTTCCAAGAAAAATACTTCCTCTTTTTGGCCAAAACATAGACCCAACTTCTTGCACTTACCCTGTTGCTGATCTATACAAGTTCCATGAAGGAGAGACAAGTTTACAAGGGGGTACACACTCACATTTGCCTGATGCATAAGGCTGGTTAGATCAGTTACCTAAAAAGAAGATGGAAGAAGTAGATAAAGTGACTAACTCTCAAGTGGCTAAGAAACCCAGAGGAAAGGATTACATGAAATACCTAGTTCGATGGAAGAATAGAGCTATAGATGAAGATTCTTGGCTAAGTGCTACAGATCTAGTCAAGTATGGAATTCAGGTTCTAGACTTGCCAAAATATTCATGAGTTTCCAACTCATGGAACATTTCAAATACCCAGTGTGTCTGATGTAGGAGCATTTGGGTCCATGAGCAATCCTCATCAACCAAAAAGATTTATTTGCTTTCTTGCTTGTTTGTTTTCCTTCTTGTTTTGATGTAGGAGTTGATGATCAAATTTATAGAGAATTTCCTAAGGATTCTTGGCCAATTGTTGACTTAATCTTGAAGAAGATCCAAAAGGGTACTCACATTTTAATTTTGGTGAAGATTTGAGCTAAAGTGGATAAGTTATGCAAAAGTGAAACTTTCAAGGTCTACAGGATATGGATATATTTAGATGACCCTTGAAATCTCACAAAATCCAAGTGAACATCATCTTGTTAAAAAGCCAAATGGATGTCCAAAATTCTAAGTTGTACAAGATTTTGAGCAAAATTGAGCAAGTTATGCTTACGTAGAACTTTGGTCTGCAACAGGATAGGCGACACTTTTGTATGTCACAGGTTATGTCCAGCAGACCCCAAAATCCCCGTAATATCCAGTGAGGGTACTTTTTCCCACAATATCCAGTGAAGGCACTTTTTCCCGCAATATCCAATGAAGGCACTTTTCCCCATAATATCCAGTGGAGGCACTTTTTCCCGCAATATCCAGTGAGGGCACTTTTTCCCACAATATCCAGTGAGAGCACTTTTTCCCACTTTTTCACTTGGAAGTGCCCGAAAAGTGACAAAAATGATTTTTAACCACCTATACAATTGATCCAAGAGCCATTTAATGATTGACAATTGTTCTATTCACATGATGAGTGTGGTGGCCACCTCAAATGCATATAAATAAGCAAATTTCACACTAAAAGTGTAGACATCTCAATAGTGATTTTTTGGCTTCCCCTAGAAGATTGTTCTTGGTTTTCACAAGAAAGCAAGGGTTTCGGTATCATATTAAATATAACAATATTAATATATCAAATAATATCAATTGATATATAAGGATTAGGTAGATGTTTCACCATTTCAATGAGTCAATCAATTATACTTTAGGGTTTAGGTATCATATTGAAATATATTGATATTGATATATTGATTATATGCTATCCTTTTGAATGACTTGATAAAATATAAATGGGTCACCATTAACTTTTATCACACATTTCATATTTTGACGAATATAAACTTTAGCATACCATTCAATGTGCATGGTATGACACCCATTGTGTGAATCCATGGATGTCATAAAAAACATTATATAGTAACATGTTGACCCTACTTCTAGTCATTGAAAATTTACCATGAACTTTCTTGAACATTACTCTAAGATTTTAATAAACTAATCCTAAAAATTGATCTCATACCTTGATCTAGGTATTAATTTCAATTTTAATTTTCTTGAACATATCAATGGAATTCTTCATTTAGTATCAAGCTATCAAATCAATTGTCAATTTAGGGATTAGGAATCATATTGAAATATATATTGATTATTTATATACCAATTAATACCAATTGAAATATTATTATTACTTAATATTAATCAATAATATATTGATTTATAAATCAATCATTATCATTCAATATATCCATTGGTATCAATTGATATGTTAACTTATATATTGATTTAATTGTTAATTTGGTAAGTTGTTAATTTAGCATGTAGGTATTAGATTAGTTAATTTCTAATCTTTCTATTATATCATATTAAATTTTATAGGTATTATTTTTGGTGTATGGATTGCTAATTTAGTTAAGTATTTTAAAATTTAGTATCTAGGTATCAAATAAAATCAGTCTCGATTGATATATTGATGAGATTTTTGATTTAGTGAATTATTTTAGATAACATTTTTGTGTTTGAAATGTGTTTAATAGGGTTCAAGTAATATTTGTGGGCTAGATTATTTTAGGCTAAACCCTAATTTTTAGCATCAAACTACGACAAAGCCTAAACCTTAAATTTAGAGTTTAGGGTTTAGGGATTATAGTTTAGGCCCTAGGGTTTAAAGTAGGGGCTTAGATTTAAGTTCTAAAGTTTAGAGTTTGATCTAGGGTTTTAGGGTTCTAAAATGCATTTATATTAAAAATAGGGAAAAACTCTAAAAATAACAAAAAATGCTTATACTAGAGAGGTGCCTACCTCAAAACATTATCAACTAGATCTCATGGAGAAGTATGTGGAATTGGGACATTGTTAAGGATCTACTAGATGCAGATGTTCATTCTGCTTTTCTTTCCCAAGTAATTGTTATTATTGAAATGAAAACAAATGTGAAACAAATTTAATACCTTTTTGGAATGAGTATGTTAGGATTAAGGTGCCATCAATTTTGTAAATCTAATTAATTTAATTACTCCTAATATTATAACTGTAAATGAAAAAAATAAGGGAAGTAGAATTCATCGACTAGAGTAATTATTTAATTTATTTATTTTTATCTCAAGAGAGTAAATAGATGAAATAGGGCCATATAAGTTAATTAATCAACTTATGAAAAGTGTAAGAGTACCTTCCTATATTATAGCTTACATGTTGTAAGAGAATCAATTATGTTTGGACAGCTATGATAGAGCATCTTATGACAACATGTAATAAGGTGTAAGAGGCTATTTTTGGCCTATTGTTGACTTTCCTAGAGGTGGGCGTGGGATTTTCTCTATATTGGGTATAACATACCACTACATAATGCTTGAAGGGTAAGAGCCAAAAGAAGACAAGATAAATTTTTTTTTGACATAAATAGATAGTTCATACACATGATGTGGTTGTCGATTCTATAAGTCGACAACATTCGTGGCCAAGTACAGTCGAATGTACAACCCCAAGGAGAGGAATAATTCACCCTCTAGTGAAACATTGTAAAAGCTACATTGTTTTTAAACACCAATTTAAATGTTCCTAAGACCCATACCAAAATAAACATGAATCCAAAAGCATCATAGTACAAGTGGATCCAATACCCACATTGGAATCCTAAACCAAATAGGAAACATCTAATTTCTTCTCATTAATTTGCATGATTACATCTTCTCTCTTAATAAGTACGAGTAAATGCAAGAAGTTGTGTCCACTTAAAGTGGAAGTTTCAGAGTTAGAAAAAAATCCAAAATTAGGTTAACCAAACGGGATCCCGCTTTTTATGAAACGGGATCCCATTTTGCTTCAGGATCCCAAGCCAAAAGCGGGAACCCGTTTTCTAGAAATGGGATCCTGTTTTGAGTTTCATAAAAGGTTAATATTTTAACCTTTATGAAACGGGATCCTGTTTCATAAAGGTTAAAATATTAACCTTTTATGAAACGGGATCCTATTTTAAAATGGGATCCCGTTATTTAAAATTTGAATTTTAAGCTCAGGTTTTTCTTTGTAACCCAGTTTAGGAAATGCTTGGGGGACCCGAACCTTACCTCTGGACCTGGTTTGACCTGCAACTTGAAGGTCCTTGAAGGTCCTATCAATGTCACAACAAAATAGTGACTTTAGGCATATATCTGAAGGTCTATTTTGTAGAATATTTTGACGAAATTAAAACCCATTATAGA
This sequence comes from Cunninghamia lanceolata, assembly GCA_027924645.1. Taxonomy (NCBI): domain Eukaryota; kingdom Viridiplantae; phylum Streptophyta; class Pinopsida; order Cupressales; family Cupressaceae; genus Cunninghamia; species Cunninghamia lanceolata. Next base: position 4,582,778 of record BSBN01000665.1, read on the forward strand.
TGAGACAGTGTAGATTCCAAATATATAATTTTTTTTACAATTGGATTATTTTTTCTATTTTTTAATCAATTTCTGATGAAATAGGTCCATAAACTTGAATTATCATATGGTTTTTTAGTATTTTAATAACTTTTTATTAAAAAAAATTGTAAAAAAAATGTAGGAAAATGTACTTTAGACAATTCTTTTCAATTTTAAAAAAAAAAAATTTAAAAATGTTAAGTTTAGGTCATCTTATGCGTGACATACATGATGATTTTTTAAAAGACCAAAAATGGCCAATAAAAAATTAATAAAATAAAAATATTCAATAAAAAATTACAAAAAAATATGGAAAACATGCTTCAATGAGTTACAAATATTTTCTCAAAAGGATTTTGAAAAATATGATTATTTAGGTCAAAATATGGATGACGTACACGTACATGATATAGTAAAAAAAATGACTTTTAAATAGTGTTTTTTAGAAACGCCTAATCAAAATCAATTTCTATCATCTGGGTATTGAAACAAATTACATATTTGGAAACTAGACTCCGAGTACTACATTTCATATTTAGTGAATTCTTCCAAGATTACACCTTTAAGTGCTTCAAATTTTTAGGTCAAATGTGACAAATTCTGAAAATTAGGGAAAACACTTCCACTTTTTGGCCAATAAGTGGACACAACTTCTTGCACACACCCATACAACAACTAATAAAGTTATGGAGAGAGAGGACATCTCCAATCTGGTGCTCCAATAATATGTTCACCAGTCCCCAATGGCGGTGGCAATGCCTCCCAACTATGTGGACTCATAAGAGACCACCCCACCATGCTCGAAGATAGTCACAAGGCCTAAACAAAAGTAACAAGGCAAGGGTATATAGGATGGCCAACACTCACATCAATCATAGAGCAGACATGGAAAACAAAGCATAAGCCAGTGTCGTAACATACAGATGCTCATCCAATCATAGGTCGGGTACTACTCACGACTACTAAAGTACTAGATACTAGAGTGTAATTAGATAGAGTGTCATCATGCGTGCTCGAAGGGATGACACCACATGGAACCAAGTACTCCTCTCATGCAGACGAGGAGACTCAATCATTCTCGAATCAACACCCCACAAATGGATTACTCAACGCCCTACAAATGGATAGGCCTTCTCGTTGCATCCTTAGTCTTTACAAGTGCTCAAGGCCATGCACGAGGACTAATTATCTTATTAATATTTTTACCCCAATATTTTATTTAGTTATCACTTGTTACTATAACTCTACTACTAATTCCCCTGGCAGCCACTTGTGAGCCCCAGGCCCATAGAGAACCACTCTAAAACACAACTCTAATTACCTAGACTAATCTAATCTTGTTTAACCAAAGAAGGTATCCAAAAAAAACATGAAACAGTGAAAAAACCACAGAGGGCAGGGGACGTGTTATGAGACAAGCATGCAAAATGCATTTTATATTTGTCAATCACATTTTAGATGAGAGCTTCTAAATCTGTAATATGATGCCATTTTTTTCAATCATGACTAGAGAGTGAACAAAAATTTATTTCCAACAAAGAAGTAATGCCTTATTTTAGAAAATTTAGTATCTCCTCATAAGGTAAATAATATAAAGCTGGCTACAACTCCTTTGTTATATTTTTATTGCATATGCTATGCTCCTAAAAGGATTAGAACAAAGTGGCTACACTTTTCTGTATAGGTCTCTTAAAGCACAAAGATTAAAGATTATAAAGCATTCACTATAAAATTTCTCATATTTTCCTAAATATTAGAAAATAATCACTAAAGATTCCATTATATACAATAATGATCAAAACCATATTGATACATGGTAGAAACATTATTGGGGCATATTAAAGAGAGCATGATATTTTGGGTATGTCAAAACTGTTCAAATCAATCTAAAACAAACATCGACTAATAAAAGGTTTCTTGGGACTTAGATCTCATCACTCTCTATCCTTGTGTCCCAATTTTGTACTATGGTTGCCACATTATATTCTATATGAAATCGAAACCCTTTGTTTTCACTACAAATTATAAATCAAAGCCCATGTGATCTTTCTTTTCTTTCTAAAAATTATAAATCATAAAACACATGATCTTTCTATGCAAACCCTCTTATCCAATGAATTAAGAAACTAATTCTGCAAGGTAGAGATTGATTCAAGGAAAGAGGCAAGGTAAATATCTTGCATTGAAATAAATTTGGCATATGTTTAAATGTAGAAGTGGGGTTTTTCTATTTTTCTATCATAAATGAAATAGCAGCAAACATATTTTAGTTTTTAAAAGCAGTAATGGGGTTTCATTTTTTTTTGTGCTTAACGAAATAGTAGCAAACATATTTTAGTTTTTTGTGCTAGAAAAACAAAGAACTGAGGTAAATACCTCTTTTCACTTCGCACTACCCTCTAGACTGATCGTACTCCCCCTTCAGCTGATTGCACTTCCCTTCAGTGCACCTCAATCTTGCAAAATGATATGCTTGTCTAGTATTTGTTGTCCCCTATTTTTTTTGTTCTCCCTTCCCCAAAATAGAGAGTCCCCCCCAAATCGTGGTTTTTCTTCCCAGTCCCAAAAGCAAAGAGACTCTCCCACAAGAGATTGACTTTCCTTCCTACGCTGTCGACATATATTTTTTTGCATTTAACACCCTCACCAACTTCTCAAAAGGCCGTTGACTATGGCATGGTAAGATTTTTAATAAAATTAAAACTAACTTTTGCAAGAGAAACCAAATAGACGGATTAAAACATATCAAGAACTCTCATGCATTGGAGTCATTTTATTATCATTTTCCCATACTTGAGGAGTGAAGACATATAGCTACACAAAAAGAATGGATGTTAATAATAAACAATAGAGCCAACCAAACCAAACAATACAACCCAAAGAGGAGAAATTTTTACTTCAAACTTAGATATCTCCATTAAATCCTGATAATATAAAATGCCATATAAAAACTCCATTTAATGATGCCATAATAGCTGCATAATAAATTAATACAAAATCAAATCAAATATCAACAACCCATAACAAGATGCCTCAACCAACAATACTGGCAACTACACATGACCATATGGGCAATCCAGACATTACCATTAGGTAACCGGATGAAAAGATAACACACAGGACACTGACAGGTAATAGTGGGCTAGGGTATAGGGTATAGGCATGTGACTATCTCTAGTAACCACCATCGGGGATAATAAGAGCACGCTCAGGCTTGTGAATCCAAGTGGAGTCGATACTCAATAGCTGCAACACTCCAATCACATGTCAAAGTACCTGTGCATATAACATCTATCATATAGCCGAAACAACATCAACCATGTAAGCATGAAATCTAGCATAAACAATAATCATATCAATAGCATAATAGTGTCGAGATTGCACATCATCATTGCCAATACAAAATAATAACAAGATGTATAATCCAATACAAAACATACAGTCATCAAAATCCATCAAACATAAGTAGAAGCAAAATGTGAACACACGGGTTGTTACATTGGGTGCATTATTCAATGTGGGGGTTATGACAGATGTAACACACTAAAATTATCCATATTCCCAAGATGGGTGCCATGTTCTAGATACTTCTTCTGTAATCTTATAATTTCTATTTAACAAAAGCTGGAGGAAGATAATCATTTGAGAGTAGTTTTGTTTATAGGTACACAGGTGTAATTGGATTTGGATGTAGGATTGAAGGAAATTGATAATACAAATTTGTCCTCTTTTCTTGCTGGACTTTTTTACTCGGAAAAGTTTTCTCCATGTAAATGGCTCTTGAGTATTTAATATTTCTTTGATGCTAGTTTATATCTTCATTTGATATTCTACAACATTGTTTCAAGTTTGCAAATTTATTTTAGATTTCCACATTTTAGTGGTTTCCTTCATTTCTATCAGAGTGCCCATTCGTAAATAGGTATGTGTTACTAATGCGTAGCCATTTAGGAATGAAATCCCATACCTAAATGGGTCCCCATTTTTTATGAGTATATGTTTAGGTTCAGGATTTCATTACCCTAATGAAAAAAATATTTAATAGATCAAACAAAAGTGATTATTGTGGTTATTGTCTATGTAAATTCACATGATAACTAATAAGAAATGAGTTATTTATATGCCTAAATTAAAATGTAAATTTAATTATTCATTATTTTAGTAATAAATGAGAAAGATTTTAATAATGTAATGGTTGTCCAATCATATAAATTATGGATATGAAAGGAGACAAAAATATTTATTTTTTCTACCATTTTAAATATCATTCTTGTAGAGGTTCATAGACACCTTATTTAAAAGATTGCAACACAATTACACTGAAGAGGAATTGTTTAGTTTTAATGAGTAGATATGAGATGAGAGAATAATTATGTTGCTATTTCCTTATGGTTTACCTTATGTACAATTAATAATTTATTGTCTAAATTTGAACATATAAAGGAGTTCAAGAATGATAGGTATTCACATCAAATAGTTAAGTTTTTTTTTCAATTATATTTTCCATTAGAGGTCATTATAAAATTATTATATTTTAAAAATAATTTAATTATTTTTATATTTATAATCTTATGTCAAAATTGATTCAGTTCAATTGAATATATGAGGGGTATAAATAAATAGGGATATAAAAAATGTCATTAAAAATAGGTAGCTAGGGTGTATGGTAAAAATAGGGATATGTTAATAAGAATGGTGAAATAGGAGTGTGTATAAAATAATTTAATATTTATAGGTAGATATGACAATCAGGGGTATTACTTAAGATTTCATGATTGAAGGTGATATAAGATAAGTTTACTAAGTGCATACCTTGAGTTCAATCACATTATTGCAATAGATTAAGTGGAGTTTAATAGCCATACCAAATGTGCCATAGCACATCATTGCATTGAGTAAATAATTTTCATATCACTTTCCATGTAGGTAGATTTTCTAATCTCTCTTTCTCTACTTTTCACTTTTTGTAGACAATTGAAGCAACTTGTTATTTGTTCCTATTTCACTTGTGTGATGAAAGATATTTATTACATATATTTTATCTTTTTTGTAGGTCTCTATGGAGCACTCTTACTAAGGATAGGAATACAAGAAGAATCCAAAAATGGTCTATTAAGTTACATGGACTAAATATTGTTTTGAAATGTTTCAATATTTACCTTTTATGTTGGCTTAGAATGTTCATATAATTTAAAATACATGGTCCTATTAGATTCACATGCAAATCAAAGTCTAGATAAATATTAATATTGAAACTTGCATACCCATGCCAATTCTCATTTAGTTTTGGGTTGAGTTTGATGGAATGTCTTAATACAATTACATATCAAAAAGAGGCACACTCTTGTGCTAAGGTTGACTCATTATCTAGTCCTTATTCATACCAATTTCATCTCCTTTACTCACATTCCACATATTCATCATTTCTTAGCCATTTATCCATTCCTATTCACACACAATTCAATACATTCACTCCCTACGTTGATCTAATCATCTTCCCCACCTAGATTACTTTTGATCCAATAGAGATTGAACCTAGTTCAGTCCCAAGGGACATGGGATTGAATATGAAATTTAGACATTCAAATTCAAATTCCAAAGTTCCTACCTCTTTTGACTAGTTGTTATGATTCAACTTGACACATGTTTGTGTGATTCATTGTAATTTTTTGGTATTTAAAGACATTCATGTGTGCAATTAAATAATATACAAACAATGCAAATAAAGAAAGAACAAGGAGAAAGCACAAGAGCACATTTCATTTTCTAAGGAATAGAAAAACATAATTTTCATCAAAATCATATAGGCCATCTACATGCCCATGCATGTTGTCTTTAATCAATCACTTAGAACAATAAATATGGTTCATTAATGGGTTGATCTAAGAGAAATTGACCCTAGAGATTTGACAATCTTCCTAAAGTTTTTGTAAACACTTCCTTAATAGATTTAGAAATAGGGAAGGAAAAGGTGAATAGACCAATTCACACACATTCCATCAATTCATTCATGCATGGCCAAGTTTATTCCTATATATTAGATCAAGGCCACAATACTTGGGCTTTAACTCAAGGGACTCATATCTATACAACCACAAATTTTTTAGCCTACATAAAACCTAAAACATCCTTTAGATTAAGAGAATTAATTTATCACATACTTAACATCAATATTGTTTCTCGATCATTATTTTCAAAACTAAATACATATACAGTTATTTATTTTTATATACTTATTACCATTTATTGACCTAATTCATAATTATTATTTTTAAATAAGTCCAGTTAATTTTATACTTATAAGTTACATTTATTTAATTAAACTAAATTTGTATAAAGAAAATTTATACTCATACGATAATATATTTTTAATTCCCTTTTCTAAATTTTTAACATGTAATAATTTAAAATGTTTTTTTAACTATTATTTTAATTATTTTAGATTAATATTTTAGACAACTCAAACCATTCTAACATCTCAAAACTTTTTTTTTAATGATTATCACTATCAATGATCTTATATATTGACATGCAAAGAGTCCCTTCATATAAAATTCAAGACGTCTTTACAAATTTGATCACACTATCCTCATATTACATATCCTATCACTCATATTTAACTCTTCATTCAAACACATCTACAATATTTTAAAGGAGAAAAAATATCTATCATGCTTATCTACATAGTAGGGATGAAAGAAGTCCTTCAAATCAAATTGCATGTAAACATAAAGTTTTTATGTCTTATGAAGCATAACAAATAAATAAGGCAATTGTTGTATTTGGATTTTAACAAATTTAGAATTAAGATGGTGATAATTTTTTTATACTTTTGGAGTTATTTTTGTTTTGAAGTATTTTTATATACTTCAAATGTATAAAAGCAAGAATTTTCAAAAATAAAAATATTAATAAAAAGAGTTTGAATTTTATATTAATTAAGGTTATTCAAAATGTTTATATATTGTAATATTTTAGTTAATCATTGTGTATATTAATTTGATAAACACTATTTAAATGTAAAAAAATAATATAGAATACTTCTTTTTCAATAACACATATTAATAAATGAATATGATTATTGTAAATTTAAAAATAAAAATAAAAAATTTACTTTATAATTTTTTCTACTGTTCATAAAATATTTTTGCCTCTATAAATACTTAAAATTTTTAATTTAATAATAAATTCATTTATAATTTTAATATTGGAATTTAAAAAATTGGAATTTAGAAGCTTTGTTAATATAATTAAAAATGATTCAAAAAATATTGAACCCTTTAGAATTGTAAAAAGAAAAAAAAAATACTATTGTATAATTTAAAACACTATTAGATATGTTAAGATATTTTTTTATGATTATCTAAATATTATTTACTCTCAAAACATAACCCTATATATATAGAACCTTGACTTATTATAGATACTGATCAAAAAAATAGAAAAAAATATCTTAAATGATCACAATTAAATAGTAACTAAAATAAAAATAAGAATTTATTTTAAAATTAAATTATATAACTTAATATTATATAACTTGATAAAAATTTAAATATATTTTAATCATTTACTTATAAAAATATTTTATTTTACTTTTATAATAGAGTTATTTAAAAAACTATTTAATATTATTATATAAATTAATCAACATAATAAAATTATATAAAATATAACATATGAAAATAAACTCCATTGTTAATGTTTAAAATACTTACTTCAATCCTTTTCTACTTTAAAATATTACTTTTGTTCTTTGCATTTTTACCATATGTGAACATAAACATGGTAAAGAGTAATATATTGAAATGTAAATTTATCCTGAGAGTAATATATTGAAATGTAAATTTATCCTGATGGTAAAATAAATATGGTAAAGAGTAATATATTGAAATGTAAATATATCCTGATGGTAATGTCAAATAAAAATGGTCAGATTTGCAAAAGAAAATGTTCTGTGAAGTTATTCATCAGAGTGAAAGCTGGAGAAAACCCACATAGTGTCATTTGAGAGTGTGTTTAAAACATTTGAATGCATTTCCTATAAAACTGGATTCAGGTGAATATGCCTTTATTTAATAAATCTACTCAATCAAAAAAACATCATTCCTTATCTCAGTATTCCTCTTTAGAACAATTAATAGTTGCCCTTAGAGATCATAAGTGAAGCAGGCATCGAGATTTTAGGGATTGTTTACTTGTGCTGCACAACCTCTCCTGGTGAGCTATGCAGATGAATGGTTGACTGATAAAAGTGGTGGAAGAATCAGTATGCCGGGTAGGCTTGAAAGATGTCAGCATCAGACATAAGATGTAAGCTTTTCCAAGCCCTCTCTTTTTCTTTTCTAGGTATGTTTTGATTTCATTCAATCATAATGACCTATACATGTGTATCACAACCCTTGGACAATCAATAAAAGTGTTCACATTGGATATCTACCTCACTATGTATGGGACTATAGTCTGAATTAAACAGAATTCTAAATTACCATAATGTGCTCCTCTCCCTATCCAACAGAAATTTTGATGAGCTTGAATCAAATTTTATCCTTATATTGGAGCCCATAATCTAGAATTCCTACTGTCAATGTCTTGGAAATGTTGACAGCAATATTAACTACATGACTGGAAAAATGAAAATAACCATTTGATTAAAATCATCCACAGCGGTTAACTATGACTTAACAGCATACACCAGAAAGATTAATGCATGAGGGCAATGTGCACCCACTTACCTGGTTCTACAATAAATTATGTTGATTTTCTAACTGCTTTGTTCCTCTTCCAACCTTTATATTACCTTTTCTGTGTACGTAGCACCACATACGTGCAAGGCAAAGAAGAAATCTTTTATATATATATATATAAAGTGGAAGTAAATATAAATCATGGGTTTATCTCCATAACTCTCAAAAGACAGAATCATATACATATTATATATATAAACCCACTGAGATCTGTGTAAATTATTATATCTCCAAGAGTAGATGTGTATATTTACTATATGGCTTTTGTGGAAGCCTACTCAGTTATGTGTATATTAATGCATATCTCTAGTAGTAGATTGAAATTTACTGTAGAAACGTCACAACATAGCTCAGAGGTAAGAGCATACGAGACATTGACTTGTTAGCTTGGCTGGGTTTTGCAGGTTAATGGCTCATTATGAAAACTTTATTACGGAGCAACTACATGCAGCCCACTGTGTGAGTGATCCCTTCAAAAGTTATATTTATAATGAATTTGAGGAAAAGCTGAAGTCATACAGCATACATCCTTTGGGGGGCTTGCATGGGATCAGCTTTGCCAACCTTCACAATGGATGCAATGATGTAAAAAAATTCAGCTTGCTCCCTGTATTTAATGCATCTACTACATAGATATATGTTTTTATAAGAAAATGTACCTCGTTTCTTCTCTCAAGAAGGAAGCACTCAGGAAGATCGGATAGACATTGTAAGCTCCAATCTAATCCCATCATCATTACTACATTCTAGCCGCTGCTGCTGCTTCTGCAACTTAAACGAGGAGCGTCCATTAGAATCCTCCTTGTTGTTGTTCTTGGAGAACAAAGAAAGGGATAAACTACTATCAATTTCTTCTTCCCCCTCCTGTTCATCGCTGCTTCCTGTTATGGGTTGTGACTTCTCTCCATCTTCAGCTGGATGCAATCCTGGAAGCTTTTCTATTTGCTTTGCTAGTTGTCCTCTCTGTAGCGATGTTAACAAAAAAAAATATACACATATAAGAGACACAAGAAAATCATGCTATGTAAGCAACATTTATACAGACACACGCATAGATGCATATACAATATGTGTACAGATTCATATCTACCTGCAGTTGTAAAGTTAGTTGTTCCTGTACTCCTGACTGCCAGTTATAGTTCTTCTGTTGAGCCTCTTGTAAGGCTATGCTAGTATTGTCTTCAATGACATGTTTAGGAAGATTGCTGTTGTATGAAGTGTCTCTACAAGAAGCATGTAGCTTTGAACGTGATGTATCTTCATGGAGGCTACCTATAATCTTTTCATCTGTTGAATCTCTCCTCAAAAATGATCCTTGAAGCAGCATTAAATGCCTAGTTTTTTCTTTTACTTCTTCTTGTCTTAATCCACTCCAATGGGAAAATACATCCGATTTAACACTTTGTCTCTGAGTGCTACTGCAGTGAGGACTAATTCTGGTATTATTCAATGGTCTGAATGCCCACGAACATTGCATTCTGAATTATTAATAATAACAGTAATGCCTTGGAATTTTAGAAATTGTAAATTTTAGAAACAAATAGTTATCTATCAAATTCTTAAACCCTAAACCTAAACTGATAATGTATTATAAAACCTAAGTTATGAAACCATGCAATTTGAATAAGACTGAATAGTATGTAAGTATTGCATGCAATGAGCATTTGGAGAGAAAACATAATACCCACCTCATTCTAGACCGGTAGTCTGAGGGACTCAAATTGGAAGGACGCCGCAACAAATAACTAGGTTGGAAATCCATGGTTTCCAAATAGTCATTGTTATTGTTATTCTTGAGGAATGCTGATTTCTCATTGTCATAGGGCTGCATACAAGTCGATCTGGATCTTGAAAACCAATCTGAAATGATATCCTCTGTGTATCTTTCGGATGGAGCGTTCGCTACACAAATCAAGCTTAAACAATTAAAGAAAATATATAAGTAGAACTATTTATACAAAACAAATCAACCCAAGTTACTACTATTATACATGATTTATTTTTGGATAACTTTTCATGATTCAGGGGCAAAGGAGAATGCTGTTATGGAGAAGAGAGGAAAGAGCATATCACTGTAAACTGTAATGTGAGTAATCAATCCACAGAGCTAATAATGTTAAAGCGGATTTTCGCTATGTATAATAATGACGCATGTGCTGTGCTGTGCGTGAAAACTCCTTCCTACACTTTTGGATCTTAGCTGAATGCTTAATGCTGAGAGAATTGTAGTTCGGAAGAAAAGAAGTCTTTTGAAATATATATGTAAGGATTTTCTCTTCAAAGCTTTCTGCATTTTTAGATCTTAGCTGAATGCTTAATGCTGAAATAACATATGCTTGTTTTTAACTAGTCCCATTGATCAACAGAAACTATTGACAATAATCACAATTTTCTCGAAACCTTTTTGAAGATGATGAAATCATGCAGTGCTTACCTTGACCATTTTCATCATTTTTCATGCTCCTGTACATCTTTTACAAGCAGGAAAAACAACAAGGCACTATCAGCCTCCATAGATAATATATAGAAAACCCTAATTATAAGAAAGAAATGAGGAATAATATGAGTGTAGAGGCAGGCACCTGCAAGTGGCTTTTTACATGAGCAATAGTAAGCCCTTTCACGTCCATCAGCTGTAATACCAGCTTAGGAGTTGCTCCTGCACCCAATTTTTATTTAGTTATCATGGGGACCAATTTACTAGTAAATATAAATCCACACCAAAGGATTACATTAGAGTCCTTCCAGTGGGGTACTTATTTTCTGATTTAGAGTCCTTGGTGGGGTACTTATTTTCATGATTTATGTGTTAAACTCTATGAGAAGGTTCCCAGCCTTTGTATGGAGGGGGGAAGGGCAAAACAAAGTAGTACTGTTAAAAGGGTTATAAAAAGACTACTCACTGTCTTGGCCGCCCAATCTCTCAACTGCATGAACAAAGCAGTGATGTAAATCTGGAGTCCAACGAAGCCTAGGCATTTTAGATCTAACATACTGCCTTACAGATCCTCCTCCTGCTCCTGCTCCTCCTCCATTAGTATTATTATTATTAATATTACTATTACTATTATTATTATTATTTTTATTACTATTACTAATTCTACACCCATTTACATGTCCTTCTCCATTGTTACTGCTCTCACTTGAACTCCTACGCTTAGACTGCTTCTGATAATGATGGTTGTGATCATCAGACTCCCCACCACAAAGATCAGAACACCTATTTCTGGTTTTCTCCTCACTGCTGCTCTGCTCATCCAGCTGCATTCTAATACACTTCAACCCCACTAAACGTAATAAAAAACCAAAAATTTCCCAACCCAAATTCAAAACCAGGACCATCATAAGCACCCAAAATCTAGCCTACCACTTCACCAGCACCATGGAAACAAAAACACCCATTTCTTCTTATCTATCTACACCGAGTATGCTACCTATATATGAATGATATAATAAGAAGTGGCAGGATTTGAGGATTTTAAGGTGGTGTAGGAGGCTGAGGCAGAGGAATATTGAGTAAATCCTTAATATTCTGCTCCTTCAATAGACTGTACGTGCACAGAAACCCCATCCCAAGAAAGAATGAAGCTAAGCCTATTCTATTCCTATCCCTGCTGTCCCGTGGAGGAATAATAAATTAAGATGGTAAATTATTACACAACCCAACAGTGAAAGTGAGCTTATTTGACCTGTAACTTTCAACCAGTAATGGCATTTAATGTTTTACCATTATGGGGATTTTGTCTGAGCAAAAATAAATAGGCAGGTGTCAGGAGGCGCACAGCGCTTAGGACGGAGATGTCCGACAGACCCCCACGTTTTCAAGGAACCGCCTTACCTGAATATCCTGCTTACCTCATACAAATTAAATCTTGCATCACTTGTATCGCATGAATTGTGCCCTGTACGACACTTTCCTCAAACCACATACCCGCCGTTTGTCTCTTTCTTCATGATCGCCCTCCTCACGCTCACGTCATCTTCTTCACCTGCATGCAACGTTTCTGAAACATGACATTTACAATATCTCCAAATATAGAAAAAATCAATATTTGATCTCTTTATATTGATAGATTAGCACATTTAACTGTTTTAAATAAATCCATCCGTGGCTTCCCATTTCCCGCGTGGGATGTGATGGATTTCTTCGTTCTCAATGTAGTTGCAAAAGCATCAGTACACATGTATGCGAAAGTAGAAGCATGCACAAAGCACATGAATTGTTTTATATACTCTGATTGTTTTCAGGGTCACCATACAAGGCTTGGAGTCGATGGAAATTAGCCAAAATTGATATAATAGCTTGAAAAGAGATGATGGTTATTTTCCGAGTCGTTCAGGTTTGAAAAATAGTTTCAGGGGCGATTTTGGTTAAGAAATGGTGCAGGGTCAGAATCCGTCTAACGCCATTACACAGAAAGCTCATTACATTACTAGAGCGCACAGAGAACTGTACATTTTGTCTTAGAATCAATTTGAATGGAAAAAATAAATCGATTTAGACAATTTAATATAGAGTCGACTGGAAGGAAACTGCGGAAGCTCAAGATTTGCCTGGTAATTACTAATCTCTTTGCCCCTCTTTCTGCGGTTTATTATTTCTATTGCAGCGGTGTGTCTTGACATTTTAATTGTTTTTTGAAAATCCATTTGGTGGGACTGGAGAAGAATATCCTGCACAAAGAACAAGAGGAAAACACAGATCAGTGGCACCGTGTTGAGCGGTCCAGCGGACGGTTTATGAGGCAATTCCCTCTTCCTCCCAAAACCCATCCTGATGCTGCCAATTAAATCTGGTAACATTTAAAAACAAAAAAGAAAACATCATAAAGTATTACTGAAAACCCTAAACATATTTCAAAAATGTAAAAAAATATTTACAGTAATAAAAACGTCATGGAGTTTATGAGAATATTAAGAGAAGATTGCAAAACATATTTCAAAAAGTGTAAAAAAATAATCTTTACAGTAATAAAAACGTCATGGAGTTTATGAGAATATTAAGAGAAGACTGCAGTGTCAAGTTAATGCCATTATGAGATAAAGATGATTAGAATGAAAAAATTAAAATAAATGAAAGAATTTAAAAACTTACAATGGATATTCACAGACCATCTCAATCAAAATTTTATATTTTTCTGTTGATATTACACTTATGGAGTTTTTTTTTTTTTTCCAGCCAAGATGAATTTATCCTTTTGAGACATTACTTTATATTTTTCTGTTGATATCACCATTGTGGAGATTTTTTTTGTTTTTCCAGCCAAGATGAATTTATCTTTTTGAGACATCATTGGAGTTTATTATGAGTTGAATATAAAAAGAAGAAATTTCCAATGATACATAGTCTCTAGAAGATAACCATGAATGTTAAACATAGAAACTCCTTAAAACTAGGGACTGAGAGATTGTTTTTAGGCTATAAAACACCTTGAAAAGTGGAGTTAAAATCACTTCTCCAGAATACTTTTTTAAAAACTCAAACACACAATATTCATAATTCAACTCATAAAACCATTTGAACCTTTATTTTTCTAAAAACCATATTAAGTTGGTATTTTAATTGGCAAACAAATTTCTCTTTTGACTAATTAAATTTCACTTTTGAAAAGTGGGAAGCTTTCTATTTTAAATATAGGAATGTCTAATTTTAATTTTATTGAACTAGAATTGAGTACCATGACAGAGTATAATGTACTACACCAATATATTAACAAATTAGCATATTTATATTAACAAGATGGAGCAAGAATAACATGGATTTGAACTCATATGAACATAACATAGAAGTATAAGTCTCAATCCCATCTCACAATCAAATGAGGGTACTCATGCCTTTCAACACACACAAAAGTATGTATGTACAACATAATATGTTCAACTAGAATCACAAAAGGAAATAGACCTAACATTGAATGTACTAAACTAGAAATCATCTTTGTATCATGTATATGTATCTTCAATTTTAGAACATTATATTAAAAAATAAAAAGTATTATCACATTAAAGATATTGTTTTGCAAACATCTCTACTTAAATATCTTTATGCAATTTATGTCATTACCTACCTGCAATTATAATATTATTATTTATTAATATTATTTAATCATTAATAATATTTATTAATAATTATTTTAGCCTATAATTATTTTATTAAATAATTAAAAATTATTAATACAAAGATAAAAAAATATTTTCAAAATTAAATACTATTAATACAAAGCTATAAAGTTGCACATAAAATATGATTATGGATGATTAGAAATAGAAGTAATTTAAAATTGTTTAATGTAAATTATCATAATATGTAATTGGCCATTATCATAATCTAGATGCAATCTTGGAATGAATGCAATCTAATATAATCAAGTGAAACAAGTTAATGATCAAATTAAACATGGTACATAGAAAACAAAAGAAGTTAATGAACTAGTATATTTATATTTAAAAAAATATATCTAAAATACACCATCTTTTTTCCAATTTTCTCTTATAATTTTTTTTTGTTTTTATTTTTTAATTTTTCCAATTTCTTTTTTTTCCATAGTTTTATGATTTTCTTAGCTTTTTCTCCTTGCAACAATTTCCAATTTCTTTTTTGGTTTTTATTTTTTATTTTTTCCAATTTTTTTTTATTTTTTATTTTTTATTTTTTCCCATAGTTTTTGTGATTTAGCTTTTTCTCCTTCAATACTTTTTAATTTGTTTTTTAGTTTTTTTTCATTGATTTTTGTTAAGTTTTATTTTTTATTTCCTTTTTGTATTCTAATTTTAATTGTGGTAGATAACAAGTTAAGGAAAGAGATGTGAAAATAGTAGAGTAAAATATGGGGAAAATAGATATGATTAAAAGATTTGTTTTATCCTATTAAATCTGAGTTATATCTATTTCTAAATCAATTTGGAAAAACATACACAATGCTCCAACTTAAAAAATTATCTCTATTAGTTAATTGGATTTTGTTTGAATATTATTAATATTTTTTAAAATTTAATTATAATTATGTTAGGGAACTCAAACATCATCCAATTTAATTATCAAATAGTTAGTAGCAATTTTATATCTCATTCATAGTAAAAAGTGATAAATAGTTGTCCTATTTTTAATACCTAAAATTTACCTTTAACTATTGAAAGGAATGCTATATAAGAAGTAATCATTAAAAAAAATTAATTAATTACATAGGAATGAAAATAACAATTTTATACCTACAAACAATAAATATGGTAATTAATTTAATGAAAAAAAATTAGCATACCTCATCACATTAATTTTTTGAACAAATCAACACATCTAATCACATCAACTATATAATTTTATATAAAACAAGTGTCGTGTAGTGACTACTATCTAGAAAGAGAGAATTAGGGAAAATATATATAACCAAAAAATATTAGGGTTACATTATAATTAAGGAAATATATACTAAAAAAATATTAGGATTAGAAATAGGGTTATAGTTAAGGATATAATTAACATTAGCAGTAGAGCAAGGGTTAGGGTTACAATTAGGGTAAATATTTATAAACAAATAATTGTTAGGGTTAGAGTTAGAAATAGAGTTTGGGTTAGTCATAGAATTAGGGTTAAGGTTAGAATTACGATTAAGGTTAGATTTAAGGTTAGAATTAGGGTGAGAAATTAGAAAATATATATATATATAAAAAATAATATGATGGTTTTTACAACTAGGGAAAATATATGATGGTTGGGTTAGGGATAGAATTAGGGTTAGATAGAATTAAGCTTAGGGATAGAATTATGATTGCAGTTAGGGATGGAACTATGATTAGGTTCAGAATTAGGGTTATAGATATAATTGGTGTCAAGGTTAGAATTAGGGTTAGAGTTAGGGTTAGAGTTAGGGTTGGAGTTAGGGTTACATATAGAATTAGGGTTAGCGATAGAAATAAAAATTTGGACCTCAAGTGTCAACCTAAAACCCTAAACCATTTACTCTAAACCCTCAACCCTACATGTTCAACCCTCCTTAAGTCAAGAACCTATGATTGTGAAGCCTAAACATTAAGCCTTAAATTTGAACACTAAACTTTGAACAAATAATCCAAAACATTTAACTTTCAAACCTAAACTCTATACATTAATCACAACCCTAAACCCTAAAGGTTAAACCCTGTGGCTTAATTATTCTTTAATTTTTCAATAATTCAATTCCATAAATCATTTGAGATTACAATAACTAGATGAGGATATGATGAACTATGATCACTTGATATCAAATAAAACATATCCATTTTTGTGTGAGAAACCCCTCTATGTATGTATTATAAATAAATGAATAAGTGATTAAGTTGCTTCCAAAAGATGGTGATAAATCTTTTAAAAATTGGAGACCTTACCTTGTTGAATGTCTCTTATAAAATCTGAGCCAAAGTGATTATAGTTAGATTAAGGAAAATTTTTACAAGGATTGTTTCTTGGTCTCAAAGACGCTTTGTGTAGATACATTTTGGGGAAAAAATTGACTCATTGAGAAGGTTTGGAATGGGCTAAAACATCCAGTCAAAATTCTTGTATTGTTTTATTGGATTTTGAAAAAGCATATGATAGATTAGAATGGCCTTTTATTCTTCTTAGTTTACGACTCAAGTTTGGTACAATTGTTGAGGCCCTATTTAAATATGCCTATGCTCATGTGGATATAAATGGAATCTTGCCTAATCCCTTCATTCTAGGGATGTCAATAACTCAAGGTTGACAAAGATAATACTAAAGTAGCATTGCCTTGCCCCTTAATCTCTTCACATAGTAGCTACTAGATCATTGTAACCTTACATTCATTGCCAAAGTCAATATGCACACTTCACTCTTGATTGCCCCTCAAATGATATCTCAATGCATTACCACCACTTGTGTTCTATCAATATGAAAGAATCTTTGTGAATTTGAGGTGTCAAATACAAAAGGAAGAAGCTAACATCATGAAAGGTGGCATAAAGGGGTCTCTATGTGGAGGTACAATATCAAATAAGAAGCCTAGACATTCTTTTCAAATTGGCCATGATTGGAAGTATGTTAGGAGAGAGCAATGCTATTAACATGGGTGAAATGCATTTGAACCTCAACCGAGGATGATATTCAAATGAAATTGGTGACCCTAGTCAGGATCATGAAGTGTATGATTAGATAGTAAAAAAGGTTCTAGTTGGCAAGAAGATTGTACCCTGAATTGTACTCAACTGACAAAAGAGGAGCCCTAGAGGGAAGAGGTTGACCTAATACTATGATTCAAGTTACAACCAACTATACTAGAAGCTCTGCAACAACATTATGAGGATCCCACTCACTACCCATGTGTTGCATAGTGAGTGTAAAGGATCTATCTAGTACCATGGTTTCTCCTACCCTAGGTGATGGAGAAATAAAAAGTCTAAGGAATTGGCAATCTTAGAGTCGTGTGTGTGTTTTTCTCTATTTTCCAACAAAGCAATGCAATCTAAGGAGCCACAAGTAGAAAACCTTAAAAATGTGGTGTCCTCACTAGGGAAGGATGGTGGCCATCCTTTGATATCTGCAAGCCCAAAAACTATTGCCTTTATCTAATCAAAGGATGAACAAGTGTAAGGTCAAAAATTACAAGCCCTACAATTTTGACATTATAAATTGTCCTCATTTCAGTGTCTATCTCCTTGGCATGTTTCTAGGATGCATTTAGCCCAACCTTGACCTTTAACCTACTCCTACTGCTAACTTTTTGTTTCTATTTTTATATGTCCAAGTTAATCTTATGTGTTTTCATCTGTTCCTTGTGTCTATTTAATGTTTTATTTCTAGTTTTTAAATTCTCTAACCATGTTATACTTGGACATTAACACTGGTACACAAATGTTTGTGTAGGAGTGCTTCCATCCTGTGACAATATTGTCATACTTGTTTCCAACCAAACACTAACATTTTAACTTTTAAATTTCACATGTAGCCATTGTACGACCCATATGATCGATTCTAAACAATCACCTATGTCCAAGAAAGCTTTTTGGTGAGCTTTGAGCTTCTCTCCCACTCTCTCCACATTCTCTCATGCATGTTTGTATTCTCTAAGGCAATTCTCAACATTCTCTATTGGCTATTGACTACACCCTCTTTGATTATCCCATGGAATTTAATTTATATGTGCACAAGGAAGTATGTTTTCTAGGAAAGCAACTCTCTTATGTTTGGGCTCCTTGAAGAAGGTTGACCCTTGAATTCTGTAGGATATGGGGATATTCGTAGGAGGCTTGGGGTGTTGAAAACACCCAACTCACTAGGTGAGGTCGGAGGCAAGGAGCACATTGAAAAAGTGTATCTTTCTTAAAATGAATAATAAGAGTGTCAAAACACCCAACTCATTAGATGAGGTTAGAGGGAAGGAGTGCACTGAAAAAGTGTCTCTTGGGTTTTCTTTGTATAAAATGGATGTGTAAAATCTTGAATATAATAACTTTCATAAATCAACTATGTTATGAAAGATTAGATGAGTGATGTGCACTAAAGAAGTGTCATACTGCCTTTTTGAGAAGCATCCATAGGGTGAATGCTTACTTGAGACCTTTGTGGACTATTTCACTTTCTATCTTCGTTATGCGGAACCAAGGGAAAGTCTACCCCAATGTGTTAGCTACCATCCTCTTCACCTTGCAGTTGGATTGAGTGTATCCAAACTTGTGTTGAGATAAACCAAGTTGTCGTATATGAGAGTGGTAGGCAACCTTCATGAGGCTCCTATATGATTGGTGGTTGACCTTCTTGAGGCTCCTAGATATGACTGGTGGGAAACCTTCTTGAGGCTCTTGTGTGAGTGTTGGCATCCATCTTGAGCCTCATACATGTGAGTGTTGGCTTCCATCTTGAGGCTCTTGTATGTGTATCTATTTTTGCATTGTGCATTGATTAGCATGTGTGCCATATGTTGCCTTGCATGATTTACTTGGTATGAGTTTCCACATGTGTGTTGTGTGCATTGATTGGTGTGACTTTTTCCATGTATACCTTGGATATGTGTGATCTTTGTCCTTAATAGTGGTGTTGCCATGATCTTATTATCTGTAGCTCAAGGGTTGCCTAGAGTTGAACATACATCTATTTCACTCAACAATGATAATATGGTAGGATGGTGAGTAACATTTCCCCACATTGGTCCTTAAGGAAGATCTCTTGGGAGCTAGAAGAATTCCTTATGCATTATTTTATATTGTGATCATGTTGCATTTTGTGATTATTGGAGCACCTTGGAGGTGGCTTAAATCATTGTTGTATAATTATTATTTGCATTGAATTTTTATATTGGACTGAGGTCCTTCCATATTTGGTAAGTAGCATCCATCATACAATTATATTATGATATCATTTGGTTGAAAAACAATCTTTGCCTTGGAAGGAATTTTTCATGTTGTGAAAGCTATCTTAAATGTTGAAATGATTATATCAGGATGTTGGTGTCCTCTAAATTGTATATTGTATTATTTTTCTATGTTATGTTTATGAGCTACAATGTTCCCACATAATGGATGTGAGCTCAATATTTGTATTTGTCCCATCTCTACATTGGTGTCAAATGAGCATGTCATTCTGTGTGGCATTTCTTATGTTTTGCTTGTATTTTAGCATGCTTTGGAAATGTATCTTATCTATTTATGAATTGTTATATTGTTATCTTACTTTTGAGATGGTTATTAATTTGATGCAATTTGAGTGGATTCATGTTGGATTTTTGTCCCTACAAGGTTTCGTGATTGATCCTCCCTTTGTCTTATTGGTCATTTGTCAGCATTGCTTGGCTTGTTGGCCATTTGTTGATTTTGGTTGTTCTTGTGATGTATAGAATTGTGTGTCCTTGTTTCCACCTTCTCTCTTATGCCTTGAGTGTCATTATGTGGTGCTATGTGGTGGTTTTCATTCTTGAGTTTGCAATTGTGACATGTGAGTGTTACAAGTGCATCGTGACAAATTTATTTATCCAGTTTTTGTTTAGCTAATGTCCTAGAGTGAAAGCTAGGGCATTACAAAATATGTTATCCTTATGAATAACTCGATAAAATTTAAATGGGTCACCATCAAATTTTATCACACATTTCCTTTTTTAATGATTATAAACTTTAAATTTAGCATGTAATGAAATGTGGATGGTATGACACCTGTTGTGTGAAAACATGGATGTCAGAAAAATACTATACAGTAACATGTTACCCTACATCTAGTCATGAAAAATTTGCCACAAATTTTCTTTAAAATTAATCTAATATTTTTATAAACTAATTTTAAAAATTGATTTGTTATCTTCATCTAGGTATTAGATTAATTATTAATTTTCCTGAATATATAATGGAATTTTTAATTTAGTATACATAAGTATTAGATCATTTGTTAATTTTATCATATTAAATTTTATATGTATTGATTGTTGGTGTATATTAATCGACATTGATTGATATATCGATGCAATTGTTTATATATATTTTGTGCCTAGTAAACTTTTTTCATGTGACCGGTGATGCTGGCATGACACGCCCTCTGGTACCATAGGGATGGGGGGAGACTGGACCTCATGACCATATTTACCACAATAGAATTACTTAGCCAATTGAGCCAGGCCCCTGCCCTCGATATATCAATTGATATATTAAGAGATTGTTAATTTAGTGAATTATTTTTTAATTTAGTATCTAGGTATCATATCAATTACTAATTTAGGTATCATATTGAAATTTATATATTGATAAACATATCAATAGATTGAATTGTTTTTGATAAAAAGTGGTCAAACAGGTTTTGAAGGGGGGCCCGAAACCCTTAACAAAAGGAAGCACACAAGAATTGAATGCCAACCAATAGCCAACTAAATGCAACCAAAACTACAAAAGCATATAAAAGATAGCAAAAAAGAGAACATACCAAGCTCAACTAATTCATCTTCTTCAGGGTCTCTGCTGCCTCTATTTCTTTTTCATAAAAAGTCTTGTGCATCTTGGCAAAGTCGATCAGATCATTCTTTTTAGCTTCAAATTGCTTCCTCTTACTCCCCCTTGTGCAGGTAGAGGGACCACCCGAGTCCTCCGTAGCCACCTATTTACCAGTGCCTTTAGTAGACTCTTCTTTATAATGTATACCCAAACCTTCAACATTGAAGATATCCTCAGCTCTAAACTCTTTAAACTGCTCTTTCTTTAATTCTTTCAGCTTCTTTGTCAACATCTTCATACCATTGAGACTATTCTAAATAGTTTGTTTACTGATGTGCATCATTTTTTTAAAGATTGATATTCACCTCCATGAGTTTCTCCTCCAGATATTGAATTCTGGTACTAAATTCTTCCCTCATCCTGCCCAGCTCCTGGTCTATCTCCTCCATTTTTGGGATAACTTCCCAGTTTTTTAAGATCAAAGTGTCCTACTGCACGGTGATGTTATTCCCTCTCCCCAAGCTTTCCTGCATTGAAACTATATTAGGATCAATCTCAAGGAAAAACCATTTTGTCATCTTGTGCTGGGAGTTAACAACATTCTTCACCAAAACAAACACTTCTTTAATCTAGTCTCTGTCCCTGGCCTGGGAAATAATATTATCAAAATTAGGAGAAAGGTTGGACGAAGGATCATGGATTTTAGGAAAATTTAGGCCCACTCTAGGTTCATGAATTTGCATTGCTTTGCCCTGGGTTTCCAACCCACTTTCAGCTCCCTTCTCACATGGCCTTTCTTGTTTCCCCTGTTTTGAACAAGTCCCCTATTTCTGGGGGATGAACTAACATTACCAAGAGCCACCCACTCTTCATCGCTATCGTTATCCAAGATTTTCTTACCCTTCTTCACAGGAGTAGGGATTTTCCTTTTCACTAGCATAGCCCTCTTACCAAAAACCTCTTTATTATCAGAGTCATCTCTGGTGTTGGACCCGTAAGACCAAGAAATGTTAACTTCGCTTTTCTGAGTTCTCCTCCTCTTCTTAGAAGACTCCACTTCACTTTCATCCTCTTCTTCTTGTTTCCACTCTTCGTCATCCATTTGGGAATCATCCTCACTCATACTCGACTCCACACACCCCTTATTTTGCCACTATGAATAACTTTAGGTCCTTTTTTAGGAGTATTAATTTTCATGTGTTCCATTATCAGCAGAATGAGACTTTCATGCAAGATAGGCAACTTAGGGCTTTTTCTATTTTCTTTAATGCCATACTCTAGAGAGGAAAGCAAGTAGAAAGGGATAGAAACAAACATACCATGGCAGAAATGATTAAGCAGATTGAAATGGTAGTTGTAAATAGCAATGTACCTTCCATCTAGTGTAATATATCTCATGATCACTTCAGCCACCTTGGCCCAAATAGGTTTGATTGAGAGGTGGTTATACCCTCCCGACTGCATCTTTACCAACTTATCCCTTTCACTGCCTTTAAAGAAGTTGTTAAGGGCTTCTTCACTATATTTCCACTCGCGGAAGAAGTTCTTCCCTCTGGTCAAAAGACTGGAAACAGAGGCAATAAGGGATTTAGTGATGGCTAACTCCTAGCCATATGTAGAAACCCTTTTATTTTTATAGCTCTTCACAAACAACGTCGTAGCATTAGGGTCCACTCCATGAAGTTTCTCCACATAGGGAGTTAATCCCCCTTCCTCCAGAATTTTCTAGACCTTTTGTTTCTGATGGTTCCCCTCGCAAGACAACAGCTCAATTATGTTCCTATCTCCTCCCATACTAAAACCCAGACCTCTGTAAAATTCACTAGATCAGTGCAGAGTAGAATGAAAATAAAAGTGTACTGAAGCCTATACTGGAGTCTTGTAGTTATCTCTACCCATAATCTATGTGAACAGACCTTTCTGGATGGAAGTAGCCTTTGAACCCTTTGAGCTCATGATGGTCTCCTTATTAAATTGCAATCTTTGTACCATTCTTTCCATCATTGAAAATGCATTCCTTTGCCTTGCTTGGGATTTTTTCAATTTCATCCCATATGCTCTTAGATTGGCTATTAACCCCTAGGTTGGCAAAAATATCTGCCACCTTGTTGCCTTCACAGAAAATATGACATTTATGGATGGCTTCAAAGGTTCCCATAATCATAATAGCATCTGCAATTAGGGTTTCTATAGACCAACTAGGTTTGGTGATATTCTTGAGGTATTTTATGATGTTATTAGAGTCACCCTCCACCCAAACTTTTCTATAACCCTTAGCTTGAGCCAGAGCTATAGTGTGATAGGCTGGTTTGTTTGGGTACCTAGAGGGAGTGCCACAGCCTCAAGGAACCTAACAAGATCATCTCTTATCACTCCCCCACTACCTGCAACTCTGGGATTCCCTTTAGCTACCCCATCAAAGTTAATTTTGATCCATCCTTTAGGAGGTAGTTTTTATACCACTTCTCCTTTGGGTTGCTTCATTTTCTTAAAAGGTATGGAAATGTCAACCTTGATATCCCAATTCTTAGAAATATCATACTCCAACTAAAAAACCTCTATTCTTTTTTCATGAGCTAACTATTCTTCAATCCTGACTTTAAAATTCCCCTTAATGCTCCTGATAGCCTTGAAAAATAGGTTTTCTAGAGCCAGGCTACTGTCCCTGAACACTCTATTATTCCTCTCCTTCCAGAGGCTCCAGGCAATGTGAGGGACAGTCAGGGACCAAAGAAATCTGAGGAATGGATTAGGCATAGGGAAAATCCATTGAGAAACCAACTCCTCAGTAGAATTAGGGAAGGTCCAGCTTCGGTTCCACATCAATAGATTGAATTGTTAATTTGGTAATTTTATTTTTAATTTAGTATCTAGGTATCAAATCAATTACTAATTTAGGGTTTTGGTATGATATTAAATATGTCAATTTATTAATATATCAATTAATATCAATTGATACATAAGGATTAGGTAGATGTGTCACCATTTAAATGGGTCAATCAACTACTAATAGATTAATATCAATTAATATCAATCAATTATACTTTAGGGTTTAGGTATTGAATATTGAAATACCCATATTGATATATTGATTAGATTATATCCTTTTGAATGACTTGATAAAATTTAAATGGGTCACCACCAACTTTTATCACATATTTCCTATTTTGATTAATATAAACTTTAGCATACCATGCAATGTGGATGGTATGACACCCATTGTTTGAATACATGGATGTCATAACATTATATAGTAACATGTTGACCTGACTTCTAGTCATTGAAAATTCACCATGAATTTTCTTGAACATTTTGATTTTAATGAACTAATCTTAAAAATTGATCTCATAGCTTGATCTGGATATTAATTTAATTTTACTTCTCTTGAACATATCAATGGAATTGTTAATTTAGTATAAGGTATCAAATCAATTCTCAATTTAGGGATTAGGTATCATATTGAAATATATATTGATTATTAATATACCAATTGATACCAATTGAATTATTAATAATACTTAATATTAATTGATTTATAAATCAATCATTATCATTCAATATATCCATTGGTATCAATTGATATGTTAATTTATATATTGATTGAATTGTTAATTTGGTGAGTTGTTAATTTAGTTTGTAAGTATTAGATCAGTTGTTAATTCTTATGGTTTCTATTGTATCATATTAAATTTTGTAGGTATTTTGATTGATATATGATTGGGATTGATAATTTAGTAACGTATTTTAAAATTTAGTATCTAGGTGTCAAATAAAATCAGTTTGGATATATCAATTGATATATTTATGAGATTTTTTGATTTAGTGAATTATTTTAGATAACATTTTTGTGTTTGAAATATTTTTAATAGAGTTTAAGTAATATTTGTGGGCTAAATTATTTTAGGGTAAACCCTAATTTTTAGCATCAAACTACTACAAACCCTAAACCCTAAATTTAGAGTTTAGGGTTTAGGGATTATAGTTTAGGCCCTAGGGTTTAAAGTAGGGGCTAAGATTTAAGTTCTAAAGTTTAGAGCTTGATCTAGGGTTTTAGGGTTTGAAAAATGTATTTACATTAAAAAATGGGGAAAAAACTCTAAAAAATAACAAAAAAATGCTTATACTAGAGAGGTGCCTACCTCAAAAGTGTGTGAACTAGATCTCATTGAGGAGTATGTGGAATTGGGACATTGTTAAGGATGCTAGATGTAGATGCTCATTATGCTTTTCTTTTCCAAGTAATTTTCATTGTTGAAAGGAAAACAAATGCAAAACAAATTTAATACTTTTTGGAATGAGTATGTTAGGATTAAGGTACCATCAATCTTGTAACTCTACTTAATTTAATTACATGGACTAGAGTAATTATTTAATTATGGTGACTAATCTACGAGTAAATATTTAATTATGGTGACTTGTAATATTTATTTATTTTTATCTCAAGAGAGTAAATAGATGAAATAGGGGCATCTAAGTTTATTAATTGACTTATGAAAAGTGTAAGAATATCATCCTAGATTATAGCTTACATGTTGTAAGAGAATCAGTTATATTTGGATCGCTATGATAGAGCACCTTATGACAACATGTAAGAAGGTGTAAGAGGCTATTTTTTGCCTATTGTTGATATTCCTAGAGGTGGTGTAATGCCCTGCCATGCAACCCTAGAGATAAGTCAGCTAAAGCAATAAACAGGTGAATTTTTTTTTTTAAATAGAAGTAATGGTAAAAAATATAACATAGTCTAATACAATAAGTTAACTAACATCTCTAGGGATAAGATGATTGCATTATTGAAATTAAGCAATATTCAACAATATACAAAACTCATTCAAAATATTTAATTGCATTACTACAATACTAATTACTAACACAATCTAACTAACAACCATGGTTTGTTCTAAATCTAGATGCACCAAATGAATACACATATGTACAAACTATAATGCCCTCCCAAGAAAATAACAATGGTGAACTCAACAGTATGATAAGATATCAATTAACAAAATTTATCTTAGTAAATCAATATTCATCGAAAAGAAATGTAAGATACAAACATTTCAATAAGTTTATACATTTATACATCTTTACCAATACTTCTAGATAGTCATCTATCCACCAAGTGGAAGGGTACCTCCTTAGCTCTAGAGTCCTGCATGGCTTATAGATCTCATTCTCCACATCTAAAGAAACATTAGTTCTTCATGATTATTAATTACACAATATCAATTGCATAAAACAACAATCCTAAGGCCCTAAGGGGCCGACCTAATGTCTTGGGGGCTCATGTTGGCTTTGCCTACGTATGCATAGTGTAGAGACTTTGTAGTTCGGGACTAGAATACACAACTATATCATAAAATTCATAATATCAGGAATGTTATTCATATTACGCCTTCTCTTACTTTGGTACATGTTTGCATATCGAACCATATAGAAGGAGATAACGATTCCCATATTTCTCAACATTCACAAGAAAATTTTCACAATCCAATCGTATTTATCCGTAGGGTTTGATGAAACTAAAATAGAAAGTCTAGTTTGCAATAGAAAACCGCAAGAAGCAATACCATTTAACGAGTTCAAGATATTAATAAAACAATAAAATATACTCTCAACATAACTACTCAAAAGATTCTAACCAATCACTTCAGTAACAAAGTTTCAAACAATGATAAGCTATGGCAATAATATATCTAACTATCCTATAAGTAAAAACTATTAATTTCTTTCCAAGTTACCAAAATTCAAAAGTATAAATCTATCTCCCATATCTCATCCACATAGGTTCATACATTACTAATTTAGGATAAAGGTAAAGTATATCAACTGTAAGGCAAAAAATTCTCCTTATCAACATAATTTCAATATCTAAAATTGATTAAGTAGGATATACTCCTCATACCTAAGATGAAACAATTTTAGAAGGAAAAATACTATTACCCGCTAGTTTCCAAACGCATGCCAAAGTAAAATTTATCAAGAAATAATTCATGATGCTCTAGATCTAACCCCTATCCATTCTTCACAAGATTCTATAAACTCAATATTTAGAAAAGAAAGAAAAACATCATCATCAGATAACTCAGAGATTTGACCTTAAAGCAATGAAAAACATTAAAACCACTTCTAAATCCAGATCCCCTATAATGCACTTAAGTAATCTAATCAATCACCTATATAATATTTTACTTAATACTCTATATTCTTACATTGTTATTTTCATAACTCATAGAGATACTTCATAGTTATACTCATACATCTTGTTGGCTCTAACTATTAGTTCTTAGTTAATCTACAACTTTGCTATCAGTATTACCAACCAGCATGTCATCAGATCACACAATTTTTGAGTACACACCATATTAATGTTAACACTATCATACCACTCTACTCAACCTTTAAAATTTTAAAATTTTACCCTAGCAAAATTAAACTTAAAGACTTCTCTTCAACACCACAAAAGTTGAGCTCCGTAATCTATTAATCTACAAATTTGTGAAAGAAATGGGAATAATTCATTAATAATATAATTCATTTATGGTGAAATGAACTATCACAGAATTGAAATAAATAAATGGATCTTTTGCAAGCCAACATCCCATTCCTTCACAACTAATAAACTTACAATTTTGTAAATTGTAGTGGACTATTTATTCAAGCTCTTGGTTTGACAGTTTTTTTCTACTTATTATCTTTTGATTATCTAAAATAGTTTTGTAGTGCCCCTCCATTCTCACTTTGGATGAGAAGGTGGTCGGGCTAAGGAGCATGAAGAAGAAGGTAAAATACTCAGAATACTTAGGGTATGATAGACATGTTGATGGTAGGCTTACTGTTATGATGTAGTTGATGACACTCATTGATGTTTATTATGATGACACTGTTGATACTTTATGATTGGTACATTATGCTTATGTTGTGATCAGTTATAGGTTAATTGATTATGTAGATTAGTTTTACTACGTGATTAATGTGATTATTTGTCTGTGTTATCTAGTTGTTTATTTACTAATGAATTTGTTTAATGTGGATACTTGTGATGTGTTTTGTGAAGGGACAGTGTAGTATTACTCATAATGAGTACCCTACTACACTACGATTCCCTGTCACTATGTGCCTACTTGGATGATTATATGTATGTATTCGACACTTTTGTTTAATACAGGTTACAGGTACCAGGAATCGACTCCACCTGAATTGGCAGGTCTGAGCATGCCTTCATACCAATGGAAGTTGTTGAATGGAGATAACATATGGTCCCCTAGCCTAGTCATCATCCTTGAAGAGGATGAGTATCCGATTGTGTACCCTATCAGTGTTGTCAGTTTGGTCATGATAGTCAGTCATTGTTGTGGTGGTCTTGTTTTCTGATCTTGCAAAGTAGTCAGGTATGGTTTGACAGTTGGGTTATTTTGTTGGTATTGTTTTGGTTATTGTTGCCTTAAAATAAAATAATTAGTTATGAAGCATTTTTATTAAATAAATAAATATATAAATGTCCTTATGTAAATTTAGTTTATGAAAAATATATTATTCTAGAAGTTAAGTTAATAAATAATAATAATAATAGTAATAAATGTAATTGCAACTAGAGATAAATAAATAAATAATATTTATGTGTTACCATAAAATATATTTATATTGGTCTGGTTGTAAAATATTTCAAATAGCAAACTGTAAGATATTGTTCATGCAAGAGTTATTGTCTTCTGGAAGATTTCTTTCGCTAAAAATAGGGAGTTTTTGGGCTGTATTTAGTGGGGAGATTTCTCTCTCATAGTAATCTTTAGTAGATGGAACTTTTGGGGGGAGACTGGTTTGTGGTTGCGGCAGTTGAACCCAACATCGAATCTTCAACCCAGTCAAGCAAGCGAAATTAGGTTCCTTTGGTTCTAATTTATGTCTCATTTTTCTATTGAAGCAAATGTTTGATTTATAATTTTTCCTATTGATGGTAATTTGTTTGAGAGGTTAGAAGCCTTGTTATCAGATCCAATTGTGCATGTCTGTATTATTGCATTTCTAGGAATCACCGATTCATGTGATTGTCTATCTCTCACCCATTTCATCTTTGTTTTTACAGTCTATTGCGTTAGACATAACTTTCGATTTACGAACTGGGTTCCTTTAAATTTTGATATATGGTGCATGACCTAGTTACCTAAATCATATCCAAAAATCATTCATAACCAATTTGTTGTTTTGGAGATATGAATGTTTTGTGATTGTCTACCTCTCAGTCATTTGGTCTCTGTTTTAGCAGTCTGTTGTGTTAGCCATAACTTTAGTTTTACGAACTGGGTTCCTCTAAAATTTTTATATATGGTGCAAGACCTAGTTACCTAAATTATATCCAAAAATCATCCATACCTAGTTTGTCCTTTTGGAGATATGAATATTTTTTAACTGTCTGCCTCTCAGCCATTTCGTCTCTATTTTAGTAGTCTGTTACACTAGCCATAACTTTAGTTTTATGAACTAGGTTCCTCTAAGTTTTTGATATATGGTGCACGACCTAGTTTCTTAAATCATAACTAAAAATTATCCATACCCAGTTTGTCATTTTTGAGATACAAATATTTTGTGACTATCTACCTATCACCCGTTTCATCTCTGTTAAAACCGTTAGTTGCGTCACCAATAACTCTATATTATCAAATTGGGTTTCTCTGAAATTTTTATATAAGATTCAACTCTTACCTATGAAAACTATATCCAAAAGAGTTAGCATTACCTAGTTTGTCAATTCAAAGATATGTATCAATTAGTGACAGACATTCATATGTCATCTTAATTGTTGTTATTAAATCTACAAATCCATTCTATGCATATCCTTTAATCATTGCATTCCATAATTTGACATCTCTTTGAGGCAATTTGCTGAATAGTTAATGCACTTTGTTTGTGCTCTCACTTTTGTGTACAAGTCTACTAGAGCATTTCCTTTTCGAAGTCTCTTATCATTATCAAAACATTTTATATCTATATTCTTTCTGATATAGTATATATTCTTGCATATCATAATCGATCATATTAGTATGTTTCTTTCTTAGTGGTTTACTTTAGTGCTTTTGAACATGATATTTGGTTATCTGAAAACTAATTCTTGTTTTTAAGATTCTTTTCTTAGGATTTGAAATTAGCAATATAGTCTAATCTGGATTTAATAATAGAAACATAACTTAAAATATTTTGGAAATCATACATGGGGTAGTGATTATGAAAATATTTATTTTGGAATTGAATTATATTCTCTTAAATGCATTAGAAATAACATAATGTTTATCACGTTATATCTTTTATCTGAAAATTAGATAATGGTAGAAGGAAAATAAATTAAATTAGATGATAATTTTGAGACTTATTGTGTTTGAAGGAATAGAATCAACCTAGTTCTAATTTAAGGTAGAAGTATCAATTTTGGGTTTTAATTAGAAATCATTTAATGATGAGTCATTGATAATAGTCCATGACTTTCAACTACTAAATGTTAACTTTGCAATTAGTCTAAGACTCTTAATATTATCTATTGCCAATAGCATAGGAATGGATTAAATATTGTTACTTATGGCGCTTATATCATATGATCATATTAGTAACTGTTACTAGTAGTTAGATCACACCCTTTGACACAAGAGATCCATGCAAATTGACTTAACTGCAGAGCTATCATCTACTCAAAGCGTGTTCCCTAGTTTATGTTTTAAGAAAATAAAGAGATGTCATCTTAAAACACACAATGGTTACAAGATATGCACAAAAGGGATTTATTGAAGAAGGATTTAGATATTTAAATGCAATAGGCGAGTGTAAGACTAAAATTTCGTAACCTTTGCCTGTGAGTTCTCACCAACTCCAAATAAGAATAATATTGCACCATAAATGGCTTAAGAAAAGAAATGCAATTAGTATGAGTAGATCTAGACTTCATAACCTTTGTTAGCATCACTCGGTCCTATGCTTAAAATGAAGCTTAGAAGATGGTATAATCATCCGTTAAGCATAAAGTATAAAGGGTTCCTGTCAGTGAGTGCCACAACACAAGAAAGACAAAGCATACACAAGACACATGCATTAATTGGCAAAAAGGAGGCAAATAGGGCCATGGCTTGGAGGAGCTCAAAAGAGGATAGTATTACTTCTTATGTATGGATTGGATAAATATTCTTCAAATGACTGATGAGATATGAAGCACACAATAATACTATTTTTTTTAATTTCTAGAGGTGCCGTAAATTCTTCAAGTTTTCATGACCAGCCATTTCCGGATGCAGTTTCGACATAAATATATTCTTCAGACAGTGTGGTCGATGCAGGTATTTACCAAATTCAAGATAACTCTTTTCTCAAGATTATGAGACAGAGAGAGAGAGAGAGAGAGAGAGAGAACGAGAGAAAGATAATATGGAACAACATTAGCAATAATAAAACAATAGGTAAGTGGTGGATAAATGGTCAAGGCATAGCTTTAGATAGGTTTGTGCTCATGTGTTTCTTGATGCCCAAGGACCACATATGAACATCAATATGGTGTTCTAAAATATTGGGCGAAATCAAGTTTCATACTAAAATATTACACTGTTAAAGATCTCAGTTTTAGCACATACCTAAAATTATGCATTGAATCCAAAATGAGGCCCATAGATCAGAGAATCCTACCTTCCTGGGACAATGTCCTACCCTCCCCCTACATGTCGAACTCCCAAAATAAGGACAAAAAAAGATTCTGTATAATTAAGGAAATCTCCACTACTATGAGCCACCTCGGTCAAATGCTAACTTTAGCTAATTTCCATCAAGTTGCCAAAGAACATGGCTGAGGAAACCAATGCCCAAAAAGAAATACGTTGCTATAGATGCCATAATCTTTAGAGATTCCTAATGTAATTATAAATAGATTCCAAAATAAAGATGTTTTCAAACAAGTAAAAAGTCCTGATAGAATGCATTTATTTTCCCTTAGATTAAATCTTTTGATGGAAATAAATATGTTGTATAAATAGCATAAACTTGTAGTTATCCACAAAGTGCTAATATAAGATATAACAACCAGTCTAGAAAATAATTTTCATTTCTAAAAAGGTAATCCACTATCAAACTTTCTTTGGTTATCATAACTGTATGTGTCAAGTGGTGTACAAGGTCTATAGAAACATTACATTTTAGTTAATTATCTTACCAATTTCTATAGTGATCACATTGGTAGTGAGGTCTAAATAGAACCCAGCAGGTACACATATTAGGATTACATACAAAATCTATAGTTATATATATAGTAAGTGTGGATTGAGTCATTACCTACGTAGGACATCAGAGTCATTACCATGATGATACACAAAAATCCAAAATTTCATTTTAATCACAACTAAAACATAGATGAGTTTCTGAAGCTACCCATAACAATGATGACATTATAAACTTCAAAACATAATTATGATCTAAATCCTTTTCTAGATTCAATCACTTTCCAATAGCATTTAGTAAATCTATTCAACAAATTGCATACCTCAATTAGCAATTGTTTTTATCCTCCCTCCATGGTTGCACCATCTTCTTGTTTCAGATCTAAACCGTTGGCTCCATCTTCTGCCATTATTGCTCAAAGATGCTCTGATATCCTCCTCCCAAAAAGTATCTTCACCAAATTACCTGACACAACCAAAGTGAATATGGAGGGAATTACATCCTCCCCCCCTAAAACTTGACTTACTCCTAGAAGTCACAAGCTAGGGTGGCAACATTACACGTTAGTAAAACTAATTCATTTCATAAAGATAATATACACTAGTTGCCTATGGAAAGGATTTATAAAATATAAACTTATATACTTCATTTCGACCATAGTCTACCCTTCTAGTTTTCAATATCACAATAGTAATACAATCAAAACTTGCATTTCAAAATGATTCTATAGTACATAAACCACTCAAAATCCTTACATGTTAACGTTGACACCCATCAGTTTCTTTCACGAAAAAGAAAACATTGCACTCTTTTTAATCCTACTGGTACAAATTCTCATATCATAAACATAAAAGTATGCACCTCTATTACAATTCCTCTTCCAATTTGTTGTTAAGCAATCAATACGTCAGAATGCTACATTTTCACAAAATAACAATATAATTATACACATAAAGCACACACTTTCTAGTAAATTTCCATCATTTATAAACAAGACATTTCCATTTAATTATTGTACCACACTAAATCTAAACACAATTTTGTCTTTTCATAAGTACTATATTCATGATTTAACATACATTCTTCACATACACACAAATTCACATCACCAGGAATCACATCACAAGGCTACACAAGATTCCATATGGATACCAAAAAGTAGCTTACTAATCCATAATACATAATCCATGAGCCAAGAACCAAAATCCATCTCGCATAATCCATACCTCACACTCAGTGACTTGCTGGTGTTAGGCCACACTCACAGGGTGAGACCATCCAAACAAGCCATCATGACCTCTCTCTTGTTGTGTAAGGTGATTAGCCTCCAAGAGATGGTCATCACACATAGGTGGGTAGTGGGTCCTAGATGTATAACAACCTCACATACCCCCATCCTCAAGGTTCCCTGCATCTGCTTCCTCGCATACACTCACCAAGTCTGCCTCATACATCCTTGGAGAGGAATCACAATATGACACATGGCTAACATCGAAAACAACAAGAATAAACTAGTTTAGCCACCAAAGTCATAAAGAAAGATTTAATAAAAATTCAATTTCAACAATAAAGTAAGAAATGTCACAATTTCAACACGAAATCAAATGTAACCACGAGGATTACTACAAATAGGGTCACAAAGTGTGGCTAAACCATCACAATCAAATAGAAACAAAGTGTCAGCCTTCACAATCAATAGAAAATTATCAATAACCATAAAGAATGTCCACAAACTTTGAAATAGCACTGTATAACACTGTGTGACTAGATACTAGCCACCAAATGAGGAAGGAGGGAACAACATCAGGCTATAGTAGTAGCCCTCATGTGGTGTGGAGTGAGCACGCCATTCACATGGATCAGAGTGTACTCCTTAGCTACACCCTACATTGCGTCATCACGCGGCATGGACTAGCCAAGTGGCCCATGCACTCCTTGGCTACCTGCATGGAACGTGCACCTCGGCCACATCCCGCATCACGTCTCAATGTGGCATGGTCATATACAAGCCAGAGAAGGCATGTACTAGTCATATGCCGCATGGCAATGTGTCTGTGGCTCTACGGAAGTAGGCACGTGTAGAACACACCCTGCATAGCAACACCTCATGGAGAAGGTACACACAGGTACTCACCGTAGCCAGAGGTATACATGGCTAGGACATACCCATATGCTAACCAACCCAAATACTATCGAAAGAAAACATGAGTATCCCTCTACAAGTGTGTGAGGCCCCATTACGCTCATCACACAAGTAGGCTATCATATCACAATCTCATCATGCACCTTCACGTGTCTAAGCATGTGGCATCATGTCCCTGAGCCCAGCTCACTACCAATAGAAACACGGCATCATCACCAACACTATGTCAGAACATTAGCGAGGTGTGGCATCGTACCTATTGTATCATGTCAAAACATGTGTAGATACGGAATCTATCTCAGCATGGGTAGCAAACCTCCCTCCACATGTTGGAACTCAAATATACATGGGGCACATGGTCTCACTTAGGTTATCCATGTAGGTCCTAAAACCTAGCCCCCAAGTGGTGATGCATGTCATTACATAGTTCCAGTTAGGTTGTCCATGCAGATCCTAAACCTCAACCCCCAACTGACAACTCATGTGGCATATCATACCTTTTGTGAAGACAAGGTAGATGACCATCCAAGGAATACCATCTAGATGCTCAAGAACTGTGGGGATTAGGCTAGCACATATGGATCAAGTACCCGGATCCATCACAAGGGAAAGTAGTGAGTATGTTTCCTCAAGTTTGGTTGAGCGAGGGACCGCTCTACTCTGTCATAAGCGTACACTTCACACTCCGCCCAAGGAACTTTGTGGCTGCTACTACCCCTTAATAGACTAAGGGACTAGATAACCAAAAGAAGAGAATCTATGAATCTAACTTTTGGCTACTCTTTTATATATTTTTTTTCAACCACACAAGGGTTGGCCCTCAATCGGTAACAGACATGCAAACACACATAATGGTATGGTTGATCCCACACCTAAAATACACGTTTTTCCCATAGATGGGTACCCAGTATCACCATCCCAGGGGCACACAAAGCAAGTATGGGGTATTCACAACACTCAACCAATGTACAGTTACTGGTTTCTCATATTACAAGGGAAAATTACATTTATATACACAACTCCATTACTACCATAAGTACATTTATTTCCATAACCAGTGTGATTCCCTCTACAAAATCATAACATTACTTTCTATGCCCCTCCCTTTTCCAGTTTTATTTCACTCTGTTGTTTCTACATATCACATGATGCTGAAAATCAATATCATGATCATCTATCCAATACATCAAGCTAGGTGTTTAGATTAAAGCATGGTATCCAACACAAGAGTCCCTATCACATGCATAAGAAGAATTACTATAACTAGACATGGGCAACAAAATTAACTAGAGATCCCAATGTTACAATCTAGCTCTAATACCAAATGTAATGTCCCGCCATGCAACCCTAGAGATAAGTCAACTAAAGCAATAAAAAGGCAGATTTTTTTTTAAATAGAAGTAATGATAACAAAATATAACATAGTTTGATACAACAAGTTAACTAACATCTCTAGGGATAACATGACTACATTATTGAAATTAAGCAATATTCAACAATATACAAAACTCATTCAAAATGTTTAATTGCATGACTACAATACTAATTACTAACACAATCTAACTAACAGCCATGGTTTGTTCTTAATCCAAATGCACCGAATGAATACACATATGCACAAACTGTAATGCCTTCCCAAGAAAATAACAATGGTGAACTCAACAGTATGATAAGATATCAATTAACAAAATTTATCTTAGTAAATCGATATTCATCAAAAAGAAATGTAAGATACAAACATTTCAATAAGTTTATACGTTTATACATCTTTACCAATACTACCAAATAGTCATCTATCCGCCAAGTGGAAATGTACCTCCTTAGCTCCAGAGTCTTGCATGGCTTATAGATCTCATACTGCACATCTAAAGAAACATTAGTTTTGCATGATTATTAATTACAAATATCAATTGCATAAAATGACAATCCTAAGGCCCTAAGAGGCCGACCTAATGTCTCGGGGGCTCATGTTGGCCTTGCCTATGTACGCGTAGCACAGAGACTTCGTAGTTCGGGACTAGAATACACAACTATATCATAAAATTCATAATATCATGAATGTTATTCATATGACTCCTTCTCTTACTTTGGTACATGTTCGCATATAGAACCATATAGAAGGACATAATGGTTCCCATATTTCTCAACATTCACAAGAAAATTTTCACAATGCAATCATCCTCAGGGTTTGATGGAACTAAAATAGAAAGTCTAGTTCAC
Source organism: Cunninghamia lanceolata (assembly GCA_027924645.1). NCBI lineage: Eukaryota > Viridiplantae > Streptophyta > Pinopsida > Cupressales > Cupressaceae > Cunninghamia > Cunninghamia lanceolata. Next base: position 4,619,996 of record BSBN01000665.1, read on the forward strand.
AATAGAAAACAGCATTTAACGAGTTCTAGATATTAATAAAACAATAAAATATACTCTCAACATAACCACTCAAAATATTCTAACCAATCACTTAAGTAACAAAGTTTCAAACAATGATAAGTTATGGAAATAAGATATCTAACTATCCTCTAAGTAAAAACTCTTAATTTCTTTCCAAGTTACCAAAATTCAAAAGTATAAATATATCTCCCATATCTCATCCACATAGGTTCATACATTACTAATTTAGGATAAAGGTAAAGTATATCAACTATAAGGCAAAAAATTCTCCTTATCAACATAATTTCAATATCTAAAATCGATTAAGTAGGATATACTCCTCATACCTAAGATGAAACAATTTTAGAAGGAAAAATGCTATTACCTGCTAGTTTCCAAACTCATGCCAAAGTAAAATTTATCAAGAATTAATTCATGATGCTCTCGATCTATCCCCCTATCCATTCTTCACAAGATTCTATAAACTCAATATTTAGAAAAGAAAGAAAAATATCATCATCAGATAACTCGGAGATTTGACCTTAAAAACAATGAAAAACATTAAAACCACTTTTAAATCCAGATCCCCTATAATGCACTTAAGTAATCTAATCTATCACCTATATAATATTTTACTTAATACTCTATATTCTTACATTGTTATTTTCATAACTCGTAGAGATACTTCATAATTATACTCATACATCTTGTTGGCTCTAACTATTAGTTCATACTTAATCAACAACTTTTCTATCAGTATTACCAACCAGCATGTCATCAGATCACACAATAGCACAATTTTCGAGTACACACCATATTAATGTTAACACTATCATACCAATCTACTCAACATTTAAAATTCTAAAATTTTACCCAAGCAAAATTAAACTTAAAGACTTCTCTTCACCGCCACAGAGGTTGATCTCCGTAATCTATTAATCTACAAATTTGTGAAAGAAAAGGGAATAATTCATTAATAATATAATTCATTTGTGGTGGAATGAACTATCATGGAACTGAAATAAATAAATGGATCTTTTGCAAGCCAACATCCCGTTCCTTCACAACTAATAAACTTACAATTTTGTAAACTGTAGTGGACTATTTCTTCAAGCTATTGGTTTGACAGTTTTCTTCGACTTATTATCTTTTGATTACCTGAAATAGTTTTGCCAAAAAAATTAAAGAAACGATCTGGATTGTGGCATGATTTACCACAGCTAGAAATAATTTAATTCATGGGGAGATCGTGGAGGTCACGGCCATCATGCTATCTTGTATAAGGTAAAACATAATTATAATTTTATAATAAAATCACAAAAGAAATGCATTCATATGGTAGATCTCAGATCTTAAATTATGAAATGTTATATGTATCTTTATATGCTATCTACTTTAATTTATGATCGTATCCATTTCAATCAAAATACTTTCATTTATTTTAATATTTCGTAAAAGTAATATAGTGTTATTAGAAACTAGACTAATTTGCACGAAAACTCGAGTGAGATTAATAAAAAAATATACTAAGCTAGAAATTATTTATGCCATGGGCAACTTAATACACTAGTATAAATGCATTTTAACTTATGGTGTGGCCTGCACAGAACAGATAACAAATCCCTCTTAATATGCATTCTAAAATAAGCTGATTAACTGAAAGTCTACAGAGAGACTCTCTAGAACTTAGGGTTTTTTAAGAAAATTGCCAAATGCATACATAGAGGTAAGAAGAAGAATTAAAATGGCATAGTTTCCCATAAGCAAAGAAGATCACACCCTTTGACATAGGAGATCCATGCAAATTGAATTAACTGCAGAGGTATCATCTATTCGAAGCGTGTTCCCTAGTTTATGTTTTAAGAAAACAAAGAGATGTCATCTTATAACACACAACGGTTACAGGATATGCACAAAAGGGATTTATTGAAGAAGGCTTTAGATATTTAAATGCAATAGGCGAGTGTAAGACTAAAATTCCATAACCTTTGCCTGACTTCTCACTAACTCTAGATAAGAATAATATTGCACCATAAATGGCTTAAGAAAAGAAATGCAATTGGTAGTGAGTAGATCTAGACTTCGCAACCTTTGTTAGCATCACTCGGTCCTATGCTTAAAATGAAGCTTAGAAGAGGGTATAATCATCTGTTAAGCATAATGTATAAAGGGTTCCTGTCAGTGAGTGCCACAACACAAGCAAAACAAAGCATAGACAAGACACATGCATTAATTGGCAAAAAGGAGGCAAATAGGGCCGCGGCTTGGAGGAGCTCAAAAGAGGATGGTTTTACTTCTTACGTATGGATTGGATAAATATTCTTCAAATGACTGATGAGATATAAAGCATACAATAATACTATTTTTTTTTCATTTCTAGAGGTGCCGTAAATTCTTCAAGTCTTCATGACCAGCCATTTCCTGATGCAGTTTCGACATAAATATATTCTTCAGATAGTGTGGTCGAATGCCGGTATTTACGAGATTCAAGATAACTCTTTTCTCAAGATTATGAGAGAGAGAGAGAGAGAGAGAGAGAGAGAGCAAGACAATATGGAACAACATTAGCAATAATAAAACAATAGGTGAGTGGTGGATAAATGGTCAAGGTTCAGCTTTAGATAGGCTTGTGCTCATGTGTTTCTTGATGCCCAAGGACCACATATGAACAACAGTACGGTGTTCTAAAATATTGGGCGAAATCAAGTTTCATAGTGAAATATTACACTGTTAAAGATCTCAGTTTTAGCACATACCTGAAATTATGCATTGAATCCAAAATGAGGCCCATAGATCAGAGAATCCTACCTTCCCGGGACAATGTCTTTTCCTCAAAACTTAATCACTACATCATACTCATAATCTACCTCTTTGATGAATTCTCTTCCCAGACGCCCCTAATCTTTTTCAGAAGATTCCCCTTCTAACCATGTGAAGAAAAAAAGGAATAAAGTGTATTCGAATAATATCTATTTTATACAATTTTTTGACCTGAAACAATCATGTGAATGCACCCTCCCCCTACATGCCGAACTCCCAAAATAAGGAAAAAAAAAGATTCTATATTAAGGAAATCGCCACTACTATGAGCCGCCTCGGTCAGATGCTAACTTTAGATAATTACCATCAAGTTGCCAAAGAACATGGCTGAGGAAACCAACGCCTAAAAAGAAATACGTTGCTACAGATGCCATAATCTTTAGAGATCCCTAATGTAATTATAAATGGATTCCAAAATAAAGATGTTTTCGAACAAGTAAAAAGTTCTGACAGAATGCATGTATTTTCCCTTAGATTAAATCTTTTGATGGAAATAAATATGGTGTATAAATAGCATAAACTTGTAGTTATCCACGAAGTGCTAATATAAGATATAACGGCCAGTCTAGAAAATAATTTTCATTTCTAAAAAGGTAATCCACTATCAAACTTTCTTTGGTTATCATAACTGTATAAGTATCAAGTGACGTACAAGGTCTATAGAAACATTACATTTTAGTTAATTATCTTACCAACTTCTACAGTGATTACATTGGCAGTGAGGTCTAAACAAAACCCACCAGGCACACATATTAGTATTACACACAAAATCTATAGTTATATATATATATACACATAGTAAGTGTGGATTGAGTCACGACCTACGCAGGGCATAAGAGTCATTACCATGATGATATACAAAAAACCAAATTTTCAATTTAATCACAACTGAAACACAGATGAGTTTCTGAAGCTACCCATAACAATGATGACATTATAAACTTGAAAACATAATTATGAACTAAATCCTTTTCTAGATTCAATCATTTTCCAATAGCATTTAGTAAATCTATTCAACAAATTGCATACCTCAATTAGCAATTGTTTCTAGCCTCCCTCCATGGTCGCACCATCTTCTTGTTTCAGATCTAAACCATTGGCTCCATCTTCCGCCATTATTGCTCAAAGATGCTCTGATATCCTCCTCCCAAAAAGTATCTTCACCAAATTACCTCACACAACCAAAGTGAATATGGAGGGCATTACAGGTGGGCATCATATTTTCTCTATGCATTATTCAATGTGGGGGTTATGACAGATGTAAGAAACTAAAATTATACAGATTCCCAAGACGGATGTCATGTTCTAGATACTTATTTTGTAAGATGACAATTTCTGTTTAAGAGAAGCTAGAGGAAGAGAATCATATGAGAGTAGTTATGTATATAGGTACATAGGTACAGTTGTATTTGGATGTAGGATTGAAGGAAAATGATAATAAAAATCTTTCCTCTTTTCTTGGTGGAGTTTTCTGTCAAAAGGGTTTTCTCCACATAAATGGCTCTTGAGTATTTCAAATTTCTTTGATGCTAGTTTATATCTTCATTTGATATTCGACAACATTGTTTAAGTTTGCAAGTTTATTTCATATTTCCATATTGTAGTGGTTTCCTTCATTTCTAACAGAGTTCTCATTCCTAAATAGGTATGTGTTACTAATGGGTAGCCGTTTAGGAATGAAATCCCAAACCTAAATGGGTCTCCATTTTTTATGAGTACATGTTTAGGTTCAGGCTTTCATTCCTAAACTAGTACCCATTTTTTACAAAATAGGTTCTGGCACAAATTTTCACCTCAAGAATTTTCCACTAAAAGTGACCCAATTTCCTACACTTCCCCTAATGACAACAATATTTAATAGATCAAACAAAAGTGATTATTGTGGTTATTGTCTAAGTAAATTGACATGATAACTAATAAGAAATGAGTTATTTATATGCCCAAATTAAAATGTAACTTTGATTATTCGTTGTTTTAAAAATCAATGAGAAAGATTTTAATAATGTAATGGTTGTCCAATCATATAAATTATGGATATGAAAGGAGACAACCAATGTCACTTGGCAATGATACCAAAAATATATTTAGTTTTTCTACCATTTTAGATATCATTCTTGTATCTAGGTTCATAGATACTTTATTTAAAGGATTGCAACACAATTACACTAAAGAGGAATTGTTTAGTTTCTATGGTAGATATGAGATGGGTGAATAATTATGTTTCTATTTCCTTATGGTTTACCTTATGTACAAGTAATAATTTATTGTCTATATTTGAACATTTAAAGGAGTTCAAGAATGATAGTATTCATATCAAATAGTTAAGCTTATTTTTTTTCAATTTTATTTTCCATTAGAGGTCAATATAAAATTATTTTATTATAAAAAAAATTAATGAATTTTATATTTATAATCTCCTTAAGAATTCATTCAAGAATCTTAATTTGGAGATTCATTTAATAATGGTGGAAATGAACTGTTCAATTGAATGTATGAGGTGTATAAATAAATAGCAATATAAAAATGTCATTAAAACTATTTACCTAGGGTAAATGGTAAAAATAGGGATATGTTAATAGGAATGGTGAAATAGGAGTGGGTATAAAATAATTTAATATTTACATGTAGATATGACAATTAGGGGTATTATTTAAGATTTCATGATTGAAGGCAATATATTAAGGGGTATTATAAATAAGATTTCATGATTGAAGGTAATATATTATAAGTTTACTAAGTGAATCCCTTGAGTTCAATCACATTACTGCAATTAAGAAGATCACATATTTGTAGATTGAGTGGAGTTTAATGGCCATACCAAATGTACCATAGCACATCATTGCATTGAGTAAATAATTTTCATATCACTTTCCATGTAGGCAGAACTTCTAATCTCTCTTTCTCTACTTCACTTTTTGTAGAGAATTGAAGCAACTTGTTATTTCTGCCAATTTCACTTGTGTGATGAAAGATACTTATTACATATATTTTATCTTCTTTGTAGGTCTCTATGGAGCACTCTTACTAAGAATGGGAACAATAAAAGAATCCAAGAATGGTCTATTAAGTTACATGGACTAAAAATTGTTTTGAAATGTTTCAATATTTACCTTTCATGTTGGTTTAGAATGTTCATATAATTTGAAATACATGGTCCAATTAGATTCACATGCAACTCAAAGTTGAGATAAAAATTAATATTGAAACTTGCATAGCCATGCCAATTATTGTTTAGTTTTGGGTTGATTTTGATGAAATGCATTAATAAAATTACATATCAAAAAGAGGCATACTCTTGTGCTAAGGTTGACTCATATGCTCTAGTCCTTATTCATACCCATTTCATCCCTGTTAATCACATTCCACATATTCATCATTTGTTAGCCATTTGTCCATTCCTATTCACACACAATTCAATGCATTCACTCCCTACCTTGATCTAATCATCTTCCCCACCTAGATTACTTCTGATCCACTGAGATTGAACCTAGTTCAATACCAAGGGACATGGGATTGAATATGAAATTTAGACATTCAAATTCAAATTCCAAAGTTCCTACCTCTTTTGACTAGTTGTTATGTTTCAACTTAACACATGTTTGTGTGACTCATTGCAATTTTTTGATATTTAAATGCATTCATGTGTGCAATTAAGGAATATATAAACAATGCAAAATAAAGAAAGAACAAGGAGAAAGCATTAGAGCATATTTCATTTTCTAAGGAATAGAAAAACATAATCTACATCAAAATCGTATAGGTCATCTACATTTCCATGCATGTTGTCTTTAATCAATCACTTAGAACAATAAATATGGTTTATTAATGGGTTGATCTAAGAGAACTTGACCCTAGATATTTGACAATCTTCCCTAAAGTTTTTGTAAACACTTAATAGATTTAGAAATAGGGAAAGAAAGGGTGAATAGACCAATGCACACATTCCATCAGTTCATTCATGCATGGCCAAGTTCATTCCTACGTATTAGATCAAGGCCACAATACTTGGGCTTTAACTCAAGGGACTCATATCTATACAACCACAAATTTTTTAGCCTACATAAAACCTAAAGCATCCTTTAGAATAAGAGAATTAATTTATCACATACTTAACATCAATATTGTTTCTAGATACTAAGATTTATTTGGAGAGATGCATTATTTTTTACCACAAATCATGAGAGGGGTAGAGGTGGTAATGCCATACTACTTAGTAGGAAATGGGAAAATATTCTTAAAGACTCGGGACAATCCCCTTGTAACAAATGTATCTAGATAACATTGGATGTTGGTGGGATGATTGTTGGACTTTGTTCAATTTATGCCCCAAATGAATACTACAACAGAGTAGAGTTATAGAAGTGGATGACCTCTGAGCTACCGAGGGTGCCCTAGGTGCTTTGTGGTTACTTCAACATGATTGAACAAGTAGATGATAAATAGGGAGGAATCCCCATGGAATGGAAAGGAAATGAAAAAAATTTCTGGCAAAGGCTAAAAATCTCTAAATCTCATAGATCCATTAGAAGGTGAAAAGAAGAATAACAATGGTATTTGGTTTTCATGGACTAATTGTCAAAAATTCAACAGAAGGATTCATAGAAAATTGGATAGGTTCTATGTGGAAAAGGACACTTTTCTAATTCATTGTAGAAAAGAAATGAATAAGGTTCAAGTTATCCCTAATACATTATCTGATCACCATCCTATTAAAACTGTGATAGTAATCAAGAAGCAAGAAGAAAGATCTAGAAGACAAAAATGTACTTATTTCAAGCTTAATTACGATCTCCTAAAGGACCAAGATTGTTTAAATGGTATAAAAACTTTAAGAAATCTTTACAAATCTCAATATAGAAATAAAGATGTTTCTTTCTACTGGAGCAAATTGATAGAATCTTGCAAGTCTCTTTTCCAAATTGTAGGTAAGAAATATGGTTTAGACAGGAAAAACAAACTAGCCTTACAAGAAGAGTTCTTAAAAATGGAAGAAACAGTCCAAGCTAACCCGAAAGAGGAAATACTAGTTGAAAGATTAGGGGAAGTCAAGCACAGATTGAGGAAAATTCAGATTAAAAAATCTTAGAGTGCAAAAATTAGGGAAAAATTGAATTGGATGGAGGATGGTGATAAAGGTACCAAGTATTTTTTCAATCTCCTAAAGTACAAAAACATTAAAGAAAACATAGACTTGTTATAGTTGAAAATAGAGTCATCCTGAATAAGCACGAGGAAATTTTGGAAGCCTTTAGGAATTTTTATGAAAATTTATTCACAGCAGAAGATTCAAAACAAGGATGTAAGGAGGCTCAGGAACTATGTGGGAGAATTTGTAAGAAGAAGGTGAATGAAGAAATGAGGAAGGATCTTGACAAAGAAATTTCAAAATCTGAAATTGAAGCTGCAATTAAATCCATGAAGAATGGGAAGTCCCCTGGAGTTGATGGTCTCCCATTTGAGTTATATAGAGCTAATATGGAATCGATAATGGATGACTTATTTGAATTATATAAAGAATTGATAAAAAAAGGATCATTGGGAAGAGACATAAATAAAGGAATAATTAAACTTCTACCTAAAGAGGGTGATAAGACGTGGATCAAAAATTGGAGGCCCATAACCTTACTGGATGTCTCATATAAAATAATTGCTAAAGTTCTTTCCCTAAGAGTAGAGATATTCCGCCTTACATTATTAACATCACCTAAACAGGCTTTATAAAAAGCAGATACATTCTTGAGAACCTTATTACAAGTTGGGAAGCCCTATAGTGGGAAAAAGAATCCAATCAAAATGCTGGCATTCTTCTTTTAGATTTTGAAAAGGCTTATGATCAAGTAGAGTGGTCCTTTATTTTTAAAATTCTCAAAGCAATTGGATTTCCTAATAATTTTTGCAAAATGGTCATGATGCTATTTAAGGATTCCTTTGCTCAGGTAGATTTGAATGGGGTTTTGTCTTCCCCTTTTGAAATGAGGAGATCTATCCATCAAGGTTTCCCCCTTGCCCCCTTATTATTTGTGGTTGCTTTAGATTCTCTCCATTATCTACTAAGAATAGAGCAAATTCAAGGTAGTTTAGATGGCATCTCACTGCCTAATGGTGACTGTCTGCTCAATGTACAGTTTGCAAATGATACAACTCTTTTTCCTAGAATCAATAAGCAAGAATTTAATAGGTTGGAACATAGGCTAGACATTTTTTGTCTAGCCTTAGGAGATAAAATTTCTCCCTCCAAGTCTATTCCCTTGTCTTGGGATCAATCTGCTCCTAACTGGCTTGATCTTGGCAAATGGCAATGGGGGGTCCAATGATGCAAGTTTTCCTTGGAATCTCCTTTGCTATTTTCCCCTATTTGAAACTAATGTGGGATTGGCTCTTTACCAAAATTGAAAATATGCTCAAGAATTGGAACAGGCTACATCTTTCATTGGCTGGCAGGGTTTAGGTTAGTCAAACAATTCTATCAACATATTCAATCTACTACTCTTCTATGTGGCTCTTTGCTAATTATCAATTTGATATTATTCATAAGATGATAAGGAAGTTTTTATGGTTTGATGGTAAGGGCAAGGCTAAAATCATTTGGTCAAATGGGAATGGTGTTGCTTGAGCAAAAGCTTGGGAGGGTTGGGGCTTAAGGATTTGAGGGTTCAAGGTGAACTACTTTAGCAACAAAGTGGATAATCAAATCCCTCTATGGTGATGAACCTTGGAAGGTCTTGGTAAGAACTAATTTAATGAATTATATTCCTAGGAAGAAAAGATTTTGGGGTAAATTACACTTTCATGATACTTTGTTTGGGGACTTCAATACTAAACCTAGGGGATCTGTAGTCTTTAGAAGTATATAGAAATCTTGGGAGCAAGCTAAGGTTCTTATTTTAGACTGAGCAACTATTGATTTTGAGACCCATGGCATCTAGGGCCATAGATCCATCTGGTGGAATGTTAGACATGATCCATCTGGTGGAATGTTAGACATAAGGTTAAACCTCTTGCACTACTACAAGGTTGTTCTGCCATGAAATTTAATTCAAATGGGCTATCTAAACTCATAGATCTCTTTGATAAGGGCTCTCCAAAAAATTGGTTTCAAATTAAAGAGGAATTTCATCTTAATGAAAAACATTACAGAACCTATTCTACATTAAATAAAGCTTTGTTGTGTAAATTCCATTCTGGTGTATCTGTTAAGGGGGGGAAATGCTTTGAGAAACTGAAATGGGTGGATGGTAACAATATACTCAATGTGAAACCAAACTTGATATACAAAATGCTTACTAGCTCACCGGAGATTTTCCAACATATCAATGGCACTTGGGGTGACACCTGGGGTGGAACTTTGGGTCAAGAAAATTTGTCTAAAACCTTCAATCTGTTATGGTCCAAAGTCTTAGAACCAAAAAAAGCATGTTTTAGGTAGTTACTTATCCTTAAAAAACTTTGTATTGGCTTTGATAATGTGTTGTGCCCTATATGCAACGTTCCTGAGTCAGCTACTCATATCTTTTTTGAATTTTTGTTTGCTAAAAAGATTTGGACCTTTTCATGAGAAATAGATCTCTATAGAGTCCTACCATTTGCACTAGCTGGAAAGAAATTATTTGTGGTTATGTTGATGCTTTGAATAAAAAATTTAACACTTTTTGGTTTATCTTGTCTACTGAAATTCTGTGGTTTATCTAGAAAAAGAGGAATGAGGAAAGATTCCATGGCAGGGAGAGGTTACTCACTGAGATTTCTTAAATAATCTCACAAATTATAATTTCTTTGAGCAGGTGGTCATGACAATGGAGATGTCAAATGACAAGTTTAAAGACCTAGTGGATACAGGTACCATTTTTTACAAAGAGGACATTAAGGAATCAGACTTTTGTGCGAGGAACCTTAGGAAATTCGATCAGAGGTTTTACAATGTGTATACGGATCGTAATGCCCCTCATTTTGGCTTGAGATAGTTGATAGTTTTATACTACACTTTGACAGTTAGAGACATTTGAGTTATTAGACTATGGTTTATGCTTATCATGAACATGATGGACTATATTTGACCGATGTGGTTTTTGACATGTGTTATGAGTTTTATGATGACACTATTGATATTCCAGTTTATGAGGTATTATGACATGTTTAGTCGATGGTTGGTTAGATTATGAAGATTAATGTTACCTTGTCTTATGTGGATGAATGTTATCTAATTGCTAATTAGATATGTTTATGTTATTGTTATGATTTAGAGCAAGGACAATGTAGAATTACTCGTTTCAAGCATCCTACTATGCTGTGATTCCCTGACTCTATGTGTGTTTGATGTATATATATGCATATGTTGTATACAACCTATCATCTTGATGTAGGTTGCAGGTATTGGGCCTCGACTCCACTTGACTTGGCAGGTCTGAGCGGGCCCTTGCACCAATGGATAACGTTGATGGGAGATAACATGAGGTTTTCCTAGGTCAGTTTCAGTCTTTAGTTGTGGTCGTGAGTCAAGGTGTCTCTCCTTGGTCCTTGCTTCAGTTTGTTGGTCATCATTTGGTATGTGGAGTTACTGTCAATTTTGGTTGAGTTAAGCCTATGTGTATTTTGGTAATGCATTATTAAATTAATATTATATTAATAATGACAGTATTTTGCTTAGTCATAAATTATTAAGAAAATTTGGAATATTATTTAAGCAATTTTTAATAAAGAATAAATTAATTGTTTTAATGGTTTTAATGGAATTTGAGTCATAAGTAATTAATATAGTTAAAATAGTATATAGTAAATTATAGAATAAAATGAGTCAATAATTTAATTTTGTTAGTTGTCAAATATGATTCCAGATTTAGAAATCTCTATGTTAAGTAAAAAATTTAAATTCTTCTGAGTAGTGGGATTCTTGGTAACGGATTGGTGATAGTGGACATTTATGACTCTTGGCTATTTTTGCTTCTGGGTGGTTATTATTTTGAGGGAGAGTTGTTCTGAGGAGGGTGGGAAGTGAAGAAGAAGAAGACTCAGAAGTTTGAAATTACTCTAGGCATGTCTAATCTTGTATTCATGTGTGTGAATTTGTTTCTTTCCCTGTAAACATTATTTGTCTGGAATTTGACATTCTGAGTTATTCTTCTGCAAATGTTTTTCTCCATATATGAAACTCCCTGTCGGCCTAAACAAATTCTCATTTGTTATATTATGAACTTCCTCCCTATATCTATGCTCCACAGTTGAGCTTCCTACACAGACATCATTCAAATTATTGTTAACATGAATATTTTTCTTCATGAAATAATTTTTATCCATCATCTTCTAAACCCATGTGAATGCAAGCAATAAAGTTCAAAAGAAATTTATCTTAGTCAGCTCACTTTGAGAAAATCCTTGCAAAAGCCATTTTGTGCATAACTTGAAAACATTGGACTATTTTACTCTGAGGCTTAATATCAAACAATTTGTGTGCTATGAGTGAAATTCCACTTTTAGGCAAAATTTACCTTCATTGTAAATCTTCTCTTTAAGGTGAATTTCTGAGACACTGAGCTCTTTTACGAATTTCTATCTCTCACAAAAAAGCCAGCCCTGTCTAGTGGTGTCTCATCTTATAAAATATTTTAATCTTTTAGTCATCGATTGATGATGGTCATAGAAACTTGCTTCAGGTATATCACAGGCACCAAATTCAATCAATTAGTAATAAATTTCTTCATGAATTTAATCTTTGGAGTGCCTACATTTCCTGCAATCACTTATCCATCCAGTCTCTTCAACAACAACAAATATTTTCTTATTTACTTGTTAACCATATTGGGATTGTAAATTCTAACTTGAGAGAATAATGGGGTCACAGTCCTGGCAAGATTCCATTTTTTTTAAATAGAAACTACTATTCGAAAGCTAGAGTTGGTTGAGTGCCATATCTTTCTTCATTTTCTTCTCTATTCGCCACACTACCAGCATGCCTAGAGAATACCCTAGGATAATAAAATCCTCTCTGTTCTACTGCAATCGATTAGATCTGCAATAATCTTTTATCTTAGAAGAAGATAAAGCAATCTCTTCCTTTTGAGGCAGATTACTGATCAACCCTAGGAATTAGTCTTTTGACCTTCGTATCTAACGACTCCAGCAAATTTTAAATGCTCTTCCTCATGAACTTACTCACCTCTACCCTGAGTCGTTCGTACGGCGAACTATCTTTTGTGCCATGATATTCTAATATTCCTTTCTGCCATCGAATGTTTAATCAAAGCAATTCTTCTAGTTAAAACAAAGCTCCATTCATTACCTTCATTTGGCAAATTTTAGAAATGTCTAGTGCCTCAACAAACTTCTATTTTTCTTCGCAGCATGTTGTACGTACCACAGAGTCCTCTTAGCCTGGAAATTGTTGTTTCTTTTAAATAAAATCTTTTATTTTTTTAAGCTATCGATAGAATTAGAAGCTAATTCAGTTCGTGTCTTGGTTTTTAGAAGAAACCTTTCAACTGCTATAAATTTCCTATATGTCTTTTTATACAGATCGATTTGATTATTTTCTTTATATATACTTATGTATATAAACAAATTCTCCATTCGTTCTTTTTTTGGTTATTTGGTAATTTTAGATTATTAAATGATTTGTGGTAATAAATAAGGTAAGTTAGGTTAGAGTATTAGGATTATATTGTTATTCAAATAGAGTGGTAAAGGATTCATTTACTGGTTAATAGATTGTGAAAATAGAATAAGATAACTAGTTGTTCAATTTAGTGATTTATAGAGTTTTATTGTTTGGTCAATCAAATATTAGATGTAATAGTAGTTAGAATTATTTTAGGTGAGTGAAAAAACCTTATAGTATTTTCCGGTTTAAATAATTTCGAGTTAATTTTAATTTGGCTTTGCTTGGAAATTTCATTGTTAGGACTAATGATGTAATTGGTTTATTATGTTATTCTTTGGCCCTGAGTCATATTGTTCTAAGGAAAAGTCAGTCGTTTTAACCCTTGTTTCCATAGTGTGAGATGGACTTGTATAGTGGTAATGAGCTCAAATTGCCGACTCTAGAGGTTAGGCTACTTGGGTCCTCAATCTATTCTTATGTCATTTTGTTCAAATGTTTTATCGATTCAAGATTGTTAAATGGACAAAGGAAAGTTTTATTGTTGAGGTTGAAATTTGAAGTGGCCTATGTAATGTATTGGATTGCAAAAGACAGATGCCTTATAATCCCTTGTCCATGCATATTATTGGTTTTTGGATGTTGGTTAGGAGTGCTACTTGTATTTAGGAGAGTGGCTTCCATGGTGGGGCCGGTGCCCAAAGTGGCTGCCTGGATAACTCCATGGAAGTTGTAATCAAGTGATAACTTAATAATTTACCTAGGTGGGTTGGGTAGTAATTCACATAACAAGATAAGTATGATGCCTCACCCATACCTTGAGTGCTTTCACATGCTAAGGATGGGATGAGAAAGCCTGGTTGGCAAGGTCGACCTCCTTGTCTCCATGAGAGGATGTGTCAGCTCCGCATGTGTCACCCTATGGGGTCAGTGCCCAGTGAGAGGACACCAGGATAACCATAGATGGGGACCAGTTTCTAGTGAGAGATAGCCTAGATAACCCATGCTAGGACCATGTGATGACACTCTCCCTAGTATAGCTTAGTTACTTCCTCTTTATCTTTTGTTGTATCCTCTGGAGTATTAACTTGTCTTGGTGATTTGAGTTGTCTTGGTGATTTGACTTGTCTTGATGATTTGACTTGTCTTGGTGATTTGACTTGTCTTGATGATTGAGTAGTCTGGATGATTTGTGTAGCCTTGATGATCTGATTTGTCTATGTCAAGCCTTTATCTATTTGCTTGTATCCTTTGACTTAGTCGAACCTCAATGTTATCTCCTAGTTTAGGGGGTGGACCTCAGGGTTCCACATGGTTGGGTGGAATAGCCTAATCCATTGGTTTTTCTTAGACAACCTAATTTGTGATCACTGTAGATGATTCTCCAGTTCCAAACTTGCACTTGCATCCTCAGAGTTAGAAAATAATTTCAAATTTGTATTATAAACCGATGTGATCGGTCATGTAATCTTGTAATTGAACCTTTTTAAATATTCATCTTTGCAAATGAATGATGTAAATCCTCATCTATTGTATTTTAATGTATATCACTTGTACTATTTATTTGATGCAGTTATGTTCTAGAGGTGTTGTTGTGCAACTTGTTTAATGTTGTCAATAATGTAATGTTTTCTACTAAATAATGCATCTATTTGGTTCAAAAAAAAAGTATTTCCGTTAATTTTTACACTTGTTAGATTAGCACTCTAGGGTTGCATGAAAGGGCATCACATTTGGTATCAGAGCCAGATTTAAACACTGGGTACTCTGGTTATAATTGAGCTTATTATGTAACCTAGTGCTTAAACTCTGTAAGCTAACTTTCATCCTTGTTGTTTCCTTTCTGTGTGTAATGAATTATCCTTTGGTGTTGTAGATAGATGCCTAAAGGTAGAGGATAGGATCGTGGCAGAGGTAGGGGTTGTGGGAGAGGTGGTGGCCATACACCTCCTCCTAGTTCTCCTCGTGAGAGTGCCCATGAAGGCAGGGGTCAGAATATGGAAGGTCAAGGTCAGCCTGAAGGAGCTCAGTTGCGATAGTTACTTGAGGAGGCCCTTGCCTGTTTAGGCCCTAGACAAGAGGTAGAGCAACCTAGAGAGGGTTAGGAGGTAGAGCATCCTAGAGGGGGTCAGGAGGTAGATCAGCCGGAAGCTAGGGAAAGAGAGAGATCTCCCAGGTGGAGAGAGCTGACAGCTGAGCAGGATGCCACACTAGCCAGTCATATGAGAGATCTTCTAAGGGCATGCCCTTCCACCTTTGATGGAGCTGGTAGTGGTCTACAGGTAGAGACATGGTTACTGGATATAGGAAGGTGTTTCACCATGCATCCATATGGCAGCAACACCAAAGCTAGGTGTGCTATTATGCATCTCTAAGGTTTTGCTTCGACCTAGTGGCATTTAGAGGAGCAGAAGCTGCACTTAGATATTAGCATTGTTTCTTGAGAGTTATTTTTAGAGAGATTCAAAGCCCGTTTCTTATCTGATCATTGGAGGTAGCATTGCGCAGATGAGTTCCATGAGCTGAGGCAGATGGCCATGTTAGTTGAGCAGTATGAGTGCATATTTTATGAGCTCAAGCAGTATACGAGGATTGGAGATGACGAGTCTATGCTAATGCAACATTTTATCAGGGGCTTAAATGCCTGAATCAGTGGAGGGATTCGTGTTTTTGAACCCAAGACTATGGAGGTAGCAGTGGAGAAAGCCCAGTTAGTGGAGGAGAATTTGACTATGGAACTCAGTGGGCATACAGGTGTGCATATTGGTAGTGCACCATCTACAGGATGTAGTTCTCATGGTGGTCATTCTTAGGCATCAGGATCTCATGCACCCTCAAAGGGTGGACAGTAGTAGCAGTACTCTCAGGCCAAATCGAAGAACTCCCAGACTTAGCAGGGTGTCTGATTTCAAAATAAGAAGAATTAGAATTGGTAACATTCTAGACAAGACTGTGTTGATTGCTCTGCTCAGAGCACGTAGTCCGCAGCGAATAGGGGTAGTTTCCAGTAGTCTAGTGCCTTTCAGGGTGGCAGTGGTTTTGGTAGAGGCACTAGGTGCTTCTCTTGCGGCCAACAGGGCCATATTGCTAGACAGTGTCCTTAGTGGAGTGCTTCAGGGTTTGGACATCGGCCGACGGATTCAAAGCCAATGGTTGGTGATGCAGGTAGATTGCACAGAGTGTTTACAGTAGTTGATAATCGCCAGGTAGAGCATCAGGGCACCATGGTGGAGACTTTTGGTTTCATGCGAGGTATTGGTTTTTCTGTTGTCTTTGATTCTGGTGCATCTAATTTGTTTATATCTCCTCTTATGGAGCATTGTGGCTTAGTGGCAACAAAGCAGGATGATAGGTGGTAGGTTGAGTTAGCTTCTGGGGCTAAGGTCGCAATTGAGTCTCTTGTGCATGGATGTGAGTTGAGGATAGGTTCTCTATCTACTACAGTAGACCTTCGCATCCTACCCCTTGGTTCATATGATATAGTTTTGGGTATGGATTGGCTAGAGGCCCATCAGACAGTGATCAATTATCAACATAAGTCTATTAGATGTGTGGATGATTTTGGTAGTGAAGTGGAGGTTGTTGGTGTGCAGAGACCTATTTCCCTACGTATGATCTTCGCTATGCATCTTAAGAGATGCATGCGTCAGGGATGTCATCTCTTTATAGTGTCAGTTAATGACTTGGAGATGGAAGAGAGTCGAGAGACATCTCTTGACGATCACCCACTTCTGAGAGCATATACGGATCTTTTCCCTTTTGAGATTTCAGGCATGCCACCTAAGCATGACATTGATTTCAGGATTGATCTTGTTCCCAGCGCAGAGCATATTTCACGAGCTCCATATAGGATGACTACTCAGGAGCTTAAAGAGATTCGATTGCAATTGGAGGATTTGTTAGCCAAGGGATTCATTCAACCTAGTGTTTCTCCATGGGGAGTACATGTGATCTTTGTGAACAAGAAGGATGGATCTCTGCAGCTGTGTATCGACTATCAATAGCTCAATAAGGTGACAGTGAAGAATAGATACCCCTTACCTCAGATTGATGATTTGTTTGACCAAATTAAGGGAGCTAAGGTGTTTTCTAAAATTGACCTTAAGTCAGGATATCATCAGTTGCAAATTTTTGAGGCAGATATTCATAAAATAGATTTTTGCACCCATTATGGACATTATGAGTTCACAGTTGTACCATTCGGGTTGACGAATGCACCTTCAATTTTCATGAGCCTGATGAATGGTGTTTTCTGCACTTATCTCAATAGGTTTGTACTTGTTTTTCTAGATGATATATTGATCTATTCGAGGACTATGGAGGAGCATGAGGAGCATTTGCATCAGGTGTTGCAGTGTCTAAGAGAAAATCAGCTTTATGCTAACTTGTCGAAGTGTGAATTCTTTCAGACAGAGGTGAAGTATTTAGGTCATGTCATCTCTGGAGAGGGTATTGCAGTGGATCCTTCGAAGATCCAAGCTATCATGGATTGGCCTGCACCTACTAATGTTTCTGAGGTCCATAATTTTATGGGATTGGCAGGCTACTATCACCATTTTGTTATGGGGTTTTCGAGGATTGCCCATCCTATCACTTCTCTTCAGAGGAAAGGGAAGAAGTTTGTTTGGTCAGAGCAGTGTCAGGAAGCTTTTCATATCCTTAAGGAGTGGCTGACTAGTGCACCTATTTTAACAGTTCCTGATCCTACCGGGGACTTTGTTGTGTGTATAGATGCTTCTTTGGAGGGTTTAGGAGTAGTTCTGATGCAGGATGGTTGCGTGATTGCCTATCAGTCTCGCAAACTCAAGGATCACGAATTGAACTATCCCACTCATGATCTAGAGTTAGCCGCAGTGGTGCATGCCTTGGTGAGGTGGAGGCATTTTCTTTTGGGGCATTGGTTTGAGCTGCATAGTGATCATCGTAGTTTGCATTATATCTTTACGCAGCCAAACTTGAATGCGAGGCAAAGGCGATGGATGGAGTTCTTGTGTGAGTATGACTTTGAGGTCAAGTATATTCAAGCAAAGAGAATGTGGTAGTGGATGCTCTTAGTCATCAGAGGCATGAGATCTTGGCAGTCACCTTCACAGTTGATTTGAGAGGTCAAATTCTCGTAGGACTTCCTACCGATAGATGGTATCAAGAGGTGAAGTATGAGGTTGAGTTAGGTAGACCTTTGGAGGGTAGATTTATCAGTAAGTCTCTTGAGTTAGATGGTCTTTTGCGACATTTGGGTTGTATCTATGTTCCTAGTTCAGAGGGTCTTCATACCCTAGTGTTGTTAAAGGTGCATCGGGCACCCTATTCAGCTCATCCAGGTGTTAAGAAGATGCATGCAGATCTTCGTCAACTGTACTTTTGGAGTGGTATGAAGAGGGATATTGCTTATTTTGTGTTGAGATGTCTGGAGTGTTAGAGGGTGAAGGTGGAGCATTAGCACCCTGCAGGTCTATTGCAGCCCCATTTGGTCCTAGAATGGAAATGGGACATCATTTCAATAGACTTCATTGTTGGTTTGCCAGTATCCTCATGTCGACACGATGCCATTATGGTCACTATGGATAGGTTGACAAAGGTAGCTCACTTCTCTCATGTCCGTTCTTCTTATAATACTTCTATGGTGGCCAGAGTGTTCATGGAGGACATAGTCAAACTTCATGGATTCCTCATAGTATCATCTCCGATAGGGATCCAGTGTTTACTTCAGCCCTTTGGACTTCTCTGCAGCATGCCTTGGGGATGTTGGCAAGAGACATTGTGTGGCTTCATGAGTGTTGTCATTAATGGAAACAAAGTCTATCCCACACATTTGTTGCAAGTATGGGCCTAGCCGGTGTTGTCATTGATGTCAACATACTCCTGTTGCATTGATGATAAGAATTGGATGAGCTGTGTGCTGAGGATATTGAGAAAATTAGTCCTAATCAAGAACAAAGAAGAACAGTGAAGACAGTAAGATAAAGATCCCAGCTAAGATGAAGATCAAAAGATACGCTTCAAAGGGTTTATAGATATGTGTCTTAAGATGATCCAGGAAAGATTTCAGAGGTCCGCATGAAGATCTAAAGATGTTATGGCCACTTAGGTAAAACCGGTTTTGGCAGATGTTCAGAGGTGATAGAGTGACACAGATAGGTCTGGTAAGATCTAGAAATGCAATATCTTGTTCTACAGATTTGTGGAGTGTTAAGGAAGTCAATATGAATTGATAACTCAATTAGTTTGTGGTCTGGAGATCCGCAAGTATCTATTCCAGTATGACAACGATGACAGACTGTGTTCTTGAGGTTCTGGATGAAGGAGAGAATGATTTCAGTAAGGAGAAGTAGTGCTAATGTTCCTGGTGATTCAGGCAAGTTTCTGGAGGTCTTTGGATTGTGTCCAGTTCGTGTTGGTGGTCCGCATCAAAGATTGAGCTCATAATTGAGGAAATTACTTCCAGATGATGATGTTCTTCCTAAGTCTGGCTGACCGGATGAGTTACACAACCTGTGTATGATCTTGGAGATGTTCTGTGAAGAATGGCGTATTCCTAAGGAAGATTGAAGTCTCAGATCTATGTGTCCAATAGTGTGTTGATCCGCGTGAATTATTTTTGTAATTATTTATGTTGTATTTCTGTATTTTCTCTATAATGTACGCCGACTTGGATGATTATCCCTACATCAGTGTCTTGTATAAATAAGGAGTTGTAAAGTTATTTTAAAGTGTGTGTGTGTGGAGATAAGTGTGTGGTAGAGAAGTGTGAAAAGTAGAGCAGAAGTATTGGGCTTAAATAGAATTGACTCAGGCATGGTGAAGATGCTATTCTTCAATTCAAGTATGTAATACTTATTATTATGTAGACAGTGTGTCTCTCGTAGGCAATGGGACTCTTGTGAGTAGTGTGCTTGGGCATTGAGCCCTAATTGGCAAGTGCCATTTTGTTCTTCTTATTCTTCTAACAGAGAATACAATCTTAGGTTAGTCACCCCTTGGTTTTTCCCTTAACCGGGATTTCCATGTCAAAATCTTGGTGTCATATATGTTAATATGTTTATGCTCTTGAATGATTGCATTATGTTTCCATGATTAATTTGTGATTATGCTGCTGAATTAAAAAGAAGGATTTAAGTAACCAGTAAGTAGAGAAAGTTTTGAAACAACTAATTCACCCCCCTCTCAGTTGTTTACCTTAAATCTAACAATTGGTATCAGAGCTAAGTTCCTCTAAAAGGAGCTTAACTACTTGAGGAGATCCAGGATGTCTTCCTATAAGAAGGATAGCCCGAGGTTTGATGGAACCAATTTCACTCTTTGGAAAAGTCGCATGAAATGGCACTTGCAATGTATGGGAATGCAGTATTGGATCATGGCTTCAAGGAAGTATGTTCCTCCACAGAATGGTCTGAGTACCATAGATGAAATCAGAGATGCTGAAAACAATTTACGGACTAAAGAAGCCTTCTAACTACCTTATCTAACGCAGAGCTGACAAATGTTATTGATCTAAAAACTGCATATGAGATATGGCAAAAACTAGAACTTCTACATGAAGGAGACAAGTATGTTAAATGTGCCAAGCTATAGAATTTGAAAGGAAAATTTGAAAACCTGAAGATGAAAAAAGATGAAAATATCACTACATTTATGCCAAGAGTAAATGAGCTTGTTTGTGGCGTTAGATGTGCTGGTGGAATCTTGGATGAAGATGAGATTGTTGGCAAAGTTCTCAGATCCCTTCCTGATTCTTACAAATATAAAGTTGCGGCTATTGAAGAATTCAGATCCTTTTCAGGTATCACAAGAGATCAATCGGTTGGTAAACTGGTTGCATTTGAATTAACCGAGTTTGGAGATGCCCCCCAAAACACTAAATCTGTATTCAAAGCTAGTGCCTCGGTAAAAGGAAAAAAAAAGTTTAATTTGGGAGAGAACTCTTCAAAGAAACTATCATGGTATGCAAAGACAAGAAAAGACCTAGAAGAAGATGAAGCAGAATCTTCTCAACTTGAAGCTCTTGTTGCAAAAAGACTGCCAAGAGGATCTGGTAAGTATGAAGGGAAATTGCCTTTTAAATGTTTTAACTACAATAAGATTGGTCATTTTGCCTTAAAGTGTCGAGAAAGATTTTCAAGGCCAAATCCTAACAGATCAAGGTTCCAAAAGAAATGTTACTATGTTCATGAAGATGATGATGATGGAGTAACAGATGATGAATCAGAGACAGGAAACAAATCTGGAAGTGATTGAGTGTTTATTGCCATCAAGGAAGAAGATCCAATGCCCTCTGAATCTGTCAATCATAAAATTGTAGAAAGAGCTTTGGCTGCCCAAGTTGAAGAAAAGGATGATTGGGTCATTGACAGTGGATGCTCACATCATATGACAAGTGACAAAAATAAGTTCATAGATTGGGAAAGGTATGAAGGAGGAGTGGTAAAATTCGGTGATAATTCTGCTAGCAAAATCAGAGGTAGCAGAACTATTTCTTTTGATGGAAAGAACAAAACTAGTAATGTACTATATGTTGAAGGCCTGAAGCACAATCTTCCTAGTGTTGGACAGTTGGTGGACAAAGGCTATGATCTCTGATTCAAAAATGGAAAATGCAAGATCTTTGAAAGTTCCAGAACAGAGATTGCATCTGGTACTCAAACTAAAGGTAATATCTTCCACTTGGTTGGTACTAGTAAAAGTTGCTTATTTGTTCAAATTGATCAGAGTTGGTTGTGGCATAGGAGAATGTGTCATGTGAATTTTGATATTATCATCAAGATAAGCAACACTCAGGCTATAAGAGATCTTCCAAGACTGGTGAAACCTACTAATAGTTTGTGTAAAGAATGTCAGTTGGGTAAGCAGAGCAGAGTCTTATTCAAAAGTAAAGAATAGTCCTCTACTGAATTATTGGACTTAGTTCATACTGATCTATGTGGTCCAACAAGAATCAGGAGTGTGCAAGGTGATAGATACTTCATGTTATTAATTGATTATCACTCCCGAATGATGTGGGTAACTTTTCTGAAAGAAAAAATCTGGGGCCCTTGAGAAATTCAAAATATTCAAGGCTATGGTAGAAAATGAAACCAGATTGAACATAAAATGTCTAAGGTCTGACAGGGTGGAGAATTCACATTCGGTGAGTTCATAGAATTCTATGAGAAACATGGGATAAAAAGACAGTTGTCTGCTCCAAGGACACCACAGTAGAATGGAGTAGTGGAGAGAAAGAACTGAACCATCCAAGAGGCATCTAGAACCATGATGATGGAAGAAAATGTTCCTCAGATCTACTAGAGAGAAGCTGTAAGCACTGCAGTCTACACTCTTAATCAAGTTCAAATCAGAAGCAAGACTGGTAAGACTCCTTATGAGCTCTAGTTTGGCATCACTCCCACTGTGAAGTATTTTAGAGTCTTTGGTAGCAAATGTTACATTAAAAAAGATGAAGATCTAGGCAAATTTGATGCTAGAAGTGATGAAGGAATATTCTTGGGTTATTCTACTCAAAGCAAAGCATACCAACGTTATAACAAGAGATTGAGAAATATTATAGAGAGTACAAATGTGAAGGTTGATGAAGGTGTTGAAAAACCCTCAAGGTTTTATGAATATGATGAAGATGATCAGAATGATGTTTTGATCCAAGGAGTCCAAGCCCCTTCTGAGATTCAGATTCAAACTGATCTGGTGAATCAGGAAGAAGAGACAGGTTTGAATGAACCTGTGCAAGAAATAGAAGTGCAAGTAAGTCCCAAAATTCCCAAGTATGTAAAACTAAATCATTCCAAAGACCAGATCATAGGTGATAAAAGTAAAGGTGTTCAAAGAAGAAGAAGGATTGCTCAAGATTCAGAAGAGTATTGTTTGATTTCAAAGATTGAACCTAAGACAATGAATGAAGCATGCAATGATGAAAACTGGACTAAAGCAATGGAGGAAGAGCTGATGCAAATTGAGAAAAATCACACTTGGGATCTTGTTCCTAGACGTAAAAACAAGAATGTGATTGGAACCAAATGGGTCTTCCAGAATAAACTGAATGAAGATGGTGAAGCAGTCAGAAACAAAGCCAAATTGGTCTGCAAGGGTTACTCCCAAGTAGAAGGAGTTGATTTTGAAGAAAAATTTGCTCTAGTGGCAAGAATTGAAGTAGTCAAATTATTTCTTGCTTTTGTTGCCTTCAAGGATTTCAAAGTATATCAGATGGATGTCAAGTCTGCCTTCCTGAATGGTGATTTGGAAGAAGAAGTTTACATTGAGCAACCAGATGGATTTCAATTGTCTGATCAAGGTGATTTGGTCTGCAAGTTGAAGAAAGCACTATATGGACTCAAGCAAGCCCCATGAGCTTGGTATTAAAGATTGGATAAGCATCTTTTGAAGATTGGTTTCAACAAAGGTACTACTGATAGTAATTTGTACTTCAAAATTGATCATGAAAATATCTTGATTGTTGAAGTGTTTGTTGATGATATCATTTTTGGAGGAAGAGATAGCATGTGCAAAACTTTTACAAATCAAATGAAAAGTGAATTTGAGATGTCTATGTTTGGGGAAATGAATTTCTTCTTGGGTCTACAAATCACTCAAACAAAGAAAGGAATGTTCATTTCACAGACCAAATATGTGAAAGAATTGTTGAAAAAGTTTGGGATGGAAGACTCAAAACCAATGAATACTCCCATGGCAACCCGAAGTAAGTTGAGCAAATATGATGACTCTCATAAGGCTGATTAGAAAAAGTACAGGTCAATGATTAGAGGACTATTGTATCTTACTCAAACTAGACCTGACATTATGAACATTATTGGTCTTGTTGCTAGATTCCAAGCTGATCCTAGAGAAACTCATGTCATGGCAATCAAGAGGATTCTCAGATATCTAAAAGGGATAGTTGAGTATGGTTTATGGTATCCTAGAGATCATGATTTTTCACTTCATGCATATACAGATGCAGATTGGGCAGGTGATGTGGATGACCGGAAGAGTACCAGTGGTGGAGCATTCTTTTTAGGGAAAAGATTGGTTTCTTGGCTGAGCAAGAAACAAGAAGCAATATCTCTGTCCACTGCAGAAGCAGAATATATTGCAGCAGCAGGTAGTTGCACTCAAGTATTGTGGTTGAAGCAAATGCTAAGAGATATCAAAGTGGAGTATGAAGAACCTATCACAATCTTCTGTGATAATTCAAGTGCAATTAATATATCAAAAAATCCGGTGTTGCATTCAAAGACTAAACATATATCCATCAAGTTTCACTTTTTGAAAGAACAAGTGAACAAGAATGAAGTCAAATTGGAGTTTGTGCCTTCTAAGGATCAGATTATAGATATTTTTACTAAACCTCTACCCAAGGACACTTTTGAGTATCTCAGGGAGAAGTTAGGGGTTATTACCCCTTCAATTCTGAATTAAGTAGCACTGGTATGCATCAGTCTGGTGGATCTCACAGTCACATCTTGTGGTTTGGATTGATGATGGGAAGTTGCTACTCAGGGGGAGCAGCTGGTATGATGCAAGTATGTGCCCTTTACCATTGATGTCAAAGGGGGAGAGAAGACATGTGAAAAACAAGTAATTATTCATCAAAGGGGGAGTAGGAAAGGAAGAGAAGACATGTGAATGGTTGTTGTTGATAGGGGGAGTTGTGTCAGTGAGGAGAGATTCTTGTCTTGATGATTAAAACAATTTTTCACATCATATGTTGCCATCAATGACAAAGGGGGAGATTGTTGCAAGTATGGGCCTAACCGATGTTGTCATTGATGTCAACATACTCCTCTTGCATTGATGATAAGAATTGGATGAGTTGTGTGCTGAGGATATTGGGAAAATTAGTCTTAATCAGAAATAGTGAAGACAGTAAGATAAATATCCCAGCTAAGATGAAGATCAAAGGATGCGCTTCAAAGGGTTTGTATATATGTGTCTTAAGATGATCCAGGAAAGATTTCAGAGGTCCGCATGAAGATCTTAAGATGTTATGGCCACTTAGGTAAAACTAGTTCTGGCAGATGTTCAGAGGTGACAGAGTGACATAGATAGGTCTGGTAAGATCTGGAAATGCAATATCTTATTCTACGGATTTGGTGGAGTGTTTAGGAAGTTAATATGAATTGATAACTCAATTGGTTTGTGGTCTGGAGATTCGCAAACATCTATTCCAGTATGATAGTGATGATAGACTGTGTTCTTGAGGTCCCGGATGAAGGAGAGAATGATTTCAGTAAGCAGAAGTAGTGCAGATGTTCCTGGTGATTCAGGCAAGTTTGTGGAGGTCTTTGGATTGTGTCCAATTTGTGTTGGTGGTCCGCATCAAAGATTGAGCTCGTAATTGAAGAAATTACTTCCGGATGATGATGTTCTTCCTAAGTCTGGCTGACCGGATGAGTTACACATCCTGTGTATGATCTTGGAGATGTTCTATGAAGAATGGCGTGTTCCTAAGGAAGATTGAAGTCTTAGATCTATGTGGTCGACAGTGTGTTGACCCGCGTGAAGTCTTTTTGTAATTAGTTATGTTGTATTTTTGTATATGCTCTATAATGTACGCCGACTTGGATGATTATCCCTAAGTCAATGTCTTGTATAAATAAGGAATTGTAAAGTCATTTTAAAGTGTGTGTGTGGAGATAAGTGTGTGGTAGAGAAGTGTGAAAAGTAGAGCAGAAGTATTGGGCTTAAATGAAACTAACTCAGGTATGGTGAAGATGATATTCTTCAGTTCAAGTATGTAATACTTATTATTCTGTAGACAGTGTGTCTCCCATAGGCAGTGGGCCTCTGGTGAGCAATGTGCTCAAGCAGTGAGCCCTAATTGGCATGTGCCATTTTTTTCTTATTCTTCTAACAGAGAATACAATCTTGGGTTAGTCACCCCATGGTTTTTCCCTTAACTGGCTTTTACACATCAAAATCTTGGTGTCATATGTGTTAATATGTTTTTGCTCTTGAATGATTGCATTATGTTTCCATGATTAATTTGTGATTATGCTGTTGAATTAACAAGAAGCATTTAAGTAACCAATAAGTAGAGAAAGTTTTGAAACAACTGATTCACCCCCCTCTCAGTTGTTTACCTTGAATCTAACAATATCCACAGTACTTAGTATGCCTATACCAGAAGTCAGATTGAAGATTGTTTTGGTCCAGTGAACAAGAACAAAGTATGCAACAAGGTCCGACAATCAAGTCCGGATCTCTTAGATGGTGTAACCCAGCAAGTTACAGACTTGGAAAAGTCAAGAGGAGTATCATGACTTCTATATTCTAGAGATTTAGCCTTCGATGATGAATCATGGAAAAGATATGAGCATCTAAGTGTTGTGTTCTAGACAGGCAGAGCAGACTGAGAAAGAACTGATCGGCAGAGTATCAGACTTTAATCCGGATGAGTAATTGATGTTGATCAAGCTATTTGAGGGATCATACAATATTGGCTAACATGATTGATGATTTCAATGTCTATGATTTTGATACGCATCACATATCAAGCATGGATTTAGCCGACAGATCAGTAATTTGTAAATATCTTGAGTATTCTAGTTGCCAACTAGAAAGTTGTTGAAATCCTTGATGCGGATATATATACCAGATGGATTTTAGTATGAAGGTTTGTGGATACAGACATGATAATATAAAGTGCAAAGAAAGGCAAGAAAGCATCAATACAAGTTCAGTATGTGACAGAGCAGCAGTACTGGAGCAGAGGAAGAATGAAGTGCATCAGATCAGTATATTGTGCCTAACCAAAACTAAAATATAGCATTTGTAGATGCCTCTCATCAGTTCAAACACCTGGTTACCTTCTGTAAGTTCTGTAGATAGTGAGTCTCTTGTAGGCAGTGTGCCTCCTGTGAGAAGTGTGCTCGGGCAATGAGCCCTAATTGGCAAGTGCCATTTTGTACTTCTTATTCTTTTAACAGAGAATACAATCTTGGGTTAGTCACCCCATGGTTTTTCCCTTAATAGGGTTTTCCACGTAAAAATCCTTGTGTTATGTGTGTTAACTTTATTTCTGCTCTCATGATTATGTATGCTTATATGTTTTGATGTTGCACAAATTATAAAAGAAGAAAAAAGTTAAAATTTAATAGAGATAACTGATTCACCCCCCCCTCAGTTATCTATCTTGTTTCCAACAATTGGTATCAAAGCCAAGTTCCTCTAAATAGAGCCTAACATCTTGAGGAAGATCTGGGAATCTCAATGGATAAGTATGGTATGAAGGAACAACTTCAGTCTGCCCTAGATGATCTTGAACAATCACATTCTGAAGTCAATAGTTTGAGAGAAAGACTCAAAGAAGCTGATGATTTCATAAATGAGCTAAAAGAAAAACTTAGTATCTCTATGAAAAAGAGAAAGAAACTACTTCAAAAATTAGCCAATCAGAGTGAAGACAATGATACTAATGAAGATCTAAATGAGAAAAATAATCTTTGTGAGAAGCTATCAAAAGCAGTCATTATGGTAAGGCATGTAAGGCATGAAATGGAATCAAGGGTTATGAGATTCACCCAAGAAATTGAAGAAAGAAGGAAAAGTGAAGATAATCTAAAATAATCCCTCAAGGAGAAGACAGAGGACTGCCACAAAATGGATAGAATAATTATGCATCTTGAATCTGATCTTGAAGAAGCTAGAGATAATGAAGAACAACTTGAAAATCAAATAGACACTCTCAAACAAAATCTTCAAATAGTAAATGAATACAAGGAGAAATTCAAGATAAGCTCAGTCCAAATTGAAGTTCTTCTTGAGAGCCAAAAGAGGGTAGATGACAAGCGTGGCTTGGGATATGAGAAAGGTGAAAGCTTTGGATCTGGTGAGAAGAACTTTTAATCAGGAAACCAAAGAAATAGGCCTAGAAAAACTCTAGTAAGGCAACCAAATGCTCAAAGATATCCATCCTTCAATGGATACTACTTCAATTGCAACAACTTTAGTCATAAAGCAACTCAGTGCAGAAGGAGAATGAATCAGACTAATCCATCCTTCTCCGGACAATGTTTCAACTGCAAAAGGTAATGTCACAAATCTCATGAATGCAAAAACATGTAAATAAACAATTCATTCAATGGTATATGCTTTGCATGCAATAGAATGGGACATATGGCTAATCAATGTAGATCAAGAGGATATTAGTCAAATATGCAAAGAAATGTTGTTTGTTACAATTGCAATAGATCCGGTCATATTGCCAAATTCTACAGAAGTAAAAATCAAGATAAAAAGGGTCTGGTGCATCATAATCAAAAACAAGATAAGGGAAAAGGCAAAGTGATTGTAGATGAATTTCAAAGGGAGATGAGCAAGATTTGGGTGAAGAAGAGTACAGAAAATGTTGGGGATGGATCCGCACCGGAATCCGGTGCTGATATTCCTTCTAGAAACTAAACAGATGAGCTCTGGCTTAGGGGGACACACAAAGAAAAATAAATTCCCCCAGCTAGTCAATTGGTGCCTAAAATTGGCACATGGAATGTTGTGGATTAAAGGGTTCTTAGAAAAATATCCAAATAACCCTCGGTAAAAATATGAAATATCTGCATGGAGTTTTGCAAGAGTCTAATCATCCAAGATTGATCTGGTTTGAAAGCCATCCAGTAAAGCAATATTTTCATAGATAGATCTAGTATGATTCAAAATTGAAATACTTTGATCTATAAATCCATGGCATGATTGGAGAAAAGAGAATACATTGTCAATCCTCACTAAAAATGATTCTAAGTGCAACACAGTGATTCAAAAAAGGTCTCTCTCAAAACAGGGCAACCGGATGACTTAAGTTGTGCATTTATTGCAAAAGTAAATTAGGGTTTGTGTAGAGATAAAAGGGTTCATTCACTTATTATTCACACATTTGCTTTCGAGAAGAAAAGAAGAGCTCTGCATCAAAGTATCTACAACTCTCTCAAAGATCAACTGCAAAATCCAATTCAACCAGCGATTGTTCTGGCTCTTTTTCTGAACCCTGAAGCGTAAAAAGGTACTTCCATTCTGAAAACCTCTCTCTGAATCCTTTGCAAAATGGATACTCCAATGGTTGTTAAGATCACTGATAGACCACGCCTAAAATTCAAGAAACACCCCTATAAATCCCTGGAAGTTGATCCATTAGGTGCTTTTTCTGGCATTCCGCATGGGGTACTACACGTAGAAGATGTTAGGGTTTACATCCATGCCAATATTGAGGAATTTGGAGAATCTAAGGTGATGGACATCTATCATAAATAGTTAATAGATGAAATTTTTGAACTTAAACCTCAATAAAAGGCCCTCCGGGATAAGCACTTTGGACATTGCATCCACTTTCCCTGTTTTGCAGAAGATGATTGGGTCCAGTATGTTCTTAGCAAAATACATGACAACTTCATGTGGTTAATGAAGCCCTTCAAGATAACAAAAGATGCCATTAGGGCAGTAACTAGACTGTACTCATCCGGTGGGTTACTTGCACTCAAATCTGTCAAGAACCAGGCAGTTACTGAAGTCACCGGATTTAAGTTTGACAAAAGAGCAATGACAATTGATGACATCACAGATCTGGATGTCAAGTTTGCTTCAATGATAATAGGATATAAGATCTATCATTCTAGCAGGGAGAACTCTGTGTCTGGGACTACAATATATACAGCATATCAGATGTTAAGGGAAAATGCAGATTATGATCTATGCGACCTTCTCTTAAATCAGCTATTAGAAAACTTGCAAAAGATCAAAAAGGACAAGAAGAATTCCTTCAAATACGGTTGTCTGATACTATGTATGTTCTTCTACTATATGAATGAGCTACCTGGATCAAGTGGTTGGGTATGGCAAAATGATAGACCAGTTGCTATACAGATCAGAGTCTATATGTATGGACTTGGTGATGCTCAAGCCCAGAACACAGAGCTCTGGGGTTATTTCAAGAACTTTCAGAGCATGATACAGGCCAGAGAAAGAATTCCTCAATCCATAGTTGAAAAATACAAGGATACAATGTGCTTCATGGTTGACACTGATCAATGCCTAATGGAGGCAGTTGAGCCCAGAACAGTGTGGATAATTCCAATGGGTTACGAAGTAGATGAGAAAATCTTGGAGCTACATGTTCAACCCCTGTTGAGCCAGCCAAAAGACCCTGAGGCAGAAAGGTTTGGAACCTTTCAAGAAGTAAGTGTAAAGATACATGTTGAGCTGAGACAACTGGGGATAAAAAGGAAAGTTAGAAGGGAAGTAGAGGAAATTTCCAAAAGATATGGCATATCAAAAGAGGCAGTTGATACAAACAGAGAAAAAATAGAAAGAGCTGAGAAAGAGAAACAAAAAGCTGAAAAAGGAAGTGTTTTGGTACAAGCCTCCTCCTGAACTAGATCCTCAAAGAGCTCAAAAGCCACCAAACTGGAAGTCAAGACATCTGGAAAGGGAGAAAAGAGAATGAAAACAAAAGCCACAAGGTCTTACACAATTCACAAGGATGATGAAGAAATAGAATCTGGCGAGGAAATTAAGAAAATGAAGAAGAATAAGAAAACATCCAGGGAATCCTCTGCCGGTAAAAACAAAGAAGAAGAGGCAGAACAATTTGTTGAAAAGCCCACTCTTTCCATTGATGATATCATCAAGGCAGTCGTAGTGGATGGGAACCTGTAACCAGTCACAAAATTCTATGATGAATATAGTGATACTGACAAAAGAATCTTGGAAGAAGCTACAGTCAGGTATCTGAATATTTATAATAAAGCATTCATTGAAATCATTTCATTAATTCCCAAAAGTCTAGAGAAGGTACTTGAACTTAGAAAAGATAATGCAAAGGCAAAAGACTTAGAAATGAGGGAGCAGATAGCAATTCGGCTCTATCCTTCCATCACTCCAAGACAAATGAACATGATTTTCAAAGATTTAAGGATGAGTTCCGAAGTAAGGCAAGAATGAATAAACTCATACTTGGAGAAACATACCAAGTAGCAAGTGAAACAAAAACATCCTCTGGAATGTCATGAAGAGATTCAATCTTCCCATTGTAGAAGAGACAGATGAAGAACCCTCTACCATGGATGTTGAAGGATTAAAAGCAATCAATGAAGAAACTTCTGACAAGGATGTCGAAGGACTAAAGAAAATAAATGAAGAAATCTCTAAGAACTTGGATTCCTCTATTCCAGAAGAGGAAGTTCATGCAGCAGTAAATACAGGTAACATCTCTCCTCTGGATCCCACAGCAGACATTCTGAATTCTGAAATTGAAGGAGAAGAAAGAAAAGAGGAAGAAGTGAGTCAAGAAGAGGAGGTAAAGGGAAAAGAAGAAGAACAAATAGAGAAGATCTCTGATGACAGCTCTGAGATTCCAAAAGAAAAGAAGACTCAATCTCCGGCAAGAGACACTGTAGAGGTAGTGAAGAATTTCTTGAACAAAGAGCTGATGGAAATAGATGAAACGGAACTATTCCAAGGACCACTAAATTTTGATTCCCTCTCTCTGGTCCAGACAATGAAAATAGCATCTTTTGCTCAAGCCAAGGCAAAAGAAAAACTTTGAAGTCTCACATGGAAGACTGCAAGTTGTTAGAGATTGCTTTTGGTATGCTAGAAAAGATCATGCCATCTTTTCAAAAGGATCCTTCAGCCTCTCCATCCGGTAATCTGAAATCTCTAGTAAACTCTGTTAGCACCCATTTTGATTTTTTAGAGAAATCGGCAGAAGAAAAGGTCCAAAAAGAGTTTTTGGGAAAAAGATTCACTAAAGTATAGGGACTCATTACTAATGATAGGAGGACCCTAGATTTTGGGATAAAGAGCCTTGAAAATGCTCTTAAAGATGGTGGGGGCATGTACAAATTTTGTCTATCTTGGCCCAAAGTGACAAAGGATATTGAAAAGAAGGTGAAAGAACAAGAAGGTAAACTATCAAGTTTATCTCAGAATTTTGATCCCCTCACTACATCCTTAATGAATCAAGAATGCCAGGCCATAGTCATCATAAATAAAATAAAGAGGCTGAACAAAGAAAAGAAGGATATAATAAATAGGATGAGTGAACTCAGAGGGATAATTATCCCTAAGTTAGAGGCAATGCATGAGGCCTTGACAGATGCCCAGACCACAGGCCAGACCAGTGATCCGACAGATTTAAAAAGGGCAGAAGCATATGAATTTTTGTTGAGTGGTCACATCTCAATTTTGGATAGGATGAAGTAGAGCTGGGCCACAAAGTTTGTACAGTTGAAGGCCACTTTTGCAGATATACTCAAGTATATGTAAGTATAACATGTATATATACTTATGCGGCCATGTATAGAATAATTTTTGCAAATTTTTGGTCTGCGGACCCCACCCTTTGCCATTGATGTCAAAGGGGGAGTGAAGAGAAGTGAAAAATGTGGAATCCAGCTAAGGGGGAGTTCTGGTATAATAGTACAGAAGACAGAGCATTAGCCAAGGGAGAGTTTACTGCAACACTTAGCCATTTTTCACTAAGTGTTGCCATCAATGCCAAAGGGGGAGATTGTTGGCAAGAGACACTATGTGGCTTCATGAGTGTTGTCATTGATGGCATCAAAGTCTATCCCACACATCTGCAGTACTTAGTATGCCTATACCGAAAGTCAGATTGAAGATTGTTTTGGTTCGATGAACAAGAACAAAGTATGCAACAAGGTCAGACAATCAGGTCTGGATCTCTCAGATGGTGTAACCCAGCAAGTTGCAGACTTGGATAAGTCAAGAGGAGTATCATGACTTCTATATTCCAGAGATTGAACCTCTGGTGATTAATCATAGAAAAGATGAGCATCTAAGTGTTGTGTTCTAGATAGGCAGAGTAGACTGAGGAAGAACTGACTGACAGAGTATCAGACTTCAATCCGGATGAGCAATTGATGTTGATCAAACTATTTGAGGGATCATACAATATTGGCCAACATGATTGATGACTTCAATGTCTATGATTTTGATACACATCACATATAAAGCATGGATTCAGCTGACAGATCAGTAATTTGTAAATATCTTGAGTATTCTGGTTGTCGACTAGAAAGTTGTTGAAATCCTTGATGCAGATATATATACCAGATGGATTTCAGTATGAAGGTGTGTGGATACAGACATGATAATATAAAGTGTAAAGAAAGGTAGGAAAGCAGCAATACAAGTCCGGTATGTGACAGAGCAGCAGCACTAGAGCAGAGGAAGAATGAAGTGCATCAGATCAGTATATTGTGCCTAATTGGAACTAAAATCTAGCATTTGTAGATGCCTCTCATCAATTCAAACACCTGGTTACCTTCTGTAAGTTCTGTAGATAGTGAGTCTCTTGTAGGCAGTGTGCCTCCTGTGAGCAGTGTACTCGAGCAGTGAGCCCTAATTGGCAACTGCTATTTTGTACTTCTTATTCTTTTAACAGAGAATACAATCTTGGGTTAGTCACCCCGTGGTTTTTCCCTTAACAGGGTTTTCCACGTAAAAATCCTTGTGTTATGTGTCTTAACTTTATTGCTGCTCTCATGATTATGTATGCTTATATGTTTTGATGCTGCACAAATTATAAAAGAAGAAAAAGTTAAAATAATAGAGATAACTGATTCACCCCCCTCTCAGTTATCTGCCTTGTTTCCAACAGGGGACACAACTGAACCTTAGTTCAGCATACCATCCTGATACTGATGGTCAGACTGAGAGGGTTAATTAGGTTCTTGAGGATATGATTAGGATGTATGTGATGGATCGACAGAGCTGTTAGGAGGACTACCTGTATCTGGTGGAGTTTGCTTATAATAATGGATATCACAGTTCTATCGGCATGTCTCCATTTCAGGGTTTGTATGGTCATCCTTGTCAGGCCCCACTAAGTTGGGACCGTCTTGAGGATAGAGTTCTTCTGGGTCTGGATATACTTAGAGATATGGAGCAGTAGGTTGAGAGGATTAGAGAGCATTTGGTGGCAGCGTAGGATAGGTAGAAGAAGTATGCAGATGCTCATAGGATCGATCGACAGTTTTCAGTTGGGGATCAGGTGTTCTTGCATGTGCGAGTCTGATCTGTTACGGAAGGGGCTCTAAGCTAGCACCACACTTTGTTGGACCTTTTGAGGTGTTGGAGAGGATCGGTCCTGTTGCTTATCATCTTGCTTTGCCACCCAGTCTTTCATGCATCCATGATGTGTTTCATGTTTTTGTACTTAGACCTTACTATCCAGATATTGCTCATGTTCTTGATTGGACTGCTCTACAGGTAGAGGACGGGCAACTAGCTTTGGATCCCATAGGCATTCTATATCATAGGAGACTTTCTCTCAAGGGCAGAGATGTGGAGCAGGTCAGGGTCTAGTGGGATCCTAATGATGAGAATTCTACTACCTGGGAGGATGCTTCAGGATGAGGGAGTTATACCCATACTTATTTACAAGCTTCTAGGAGTAAGCCTAATTCTGGGGGGGAGGATGTAATGCCCCTCATTTTGGCTTGACATAGTTAATAGTTTTATACTACTTTTTGACAGTTAGAGACATTTGAGTTATTAGACTATGGTTTATGTTTATCATGATCATGATGGACTATATTTGACTAATGTGGTTTTTGACATGTGTTATGAGTTTTATGATGACACTACTGATATTCCAGTTTATGATGTATTATGACATTTTTAGTCAATGGTTGGTTAGATTATGTAAATTAATGTTACCTTATCTTATGTGGATGAATGTTATCTAATTGCTAATTAGAGATGTTTATGTTATTGTTATGATTCAGAGCAGGGATGGTGTAGTATTACTCATTTCGAGCATCCTACTATGCTGCAATTCTCTGACTCTGTGTGTGTTTGATGTATATATATGCGTATGTTGTATACAACCTATCATCTTGATGCAAGTTCTAGGTACCGGGCCTTGACTCCACCTGACTTGGCAAGTCTGAGTAGGCCCTTACACCAATGGATAATGTTGATGGGAGATAACATGAGGTTTTCCTAGGTCAGTTTCAGTCTTCAGTTATGTTTGTGAGTCGAGGTGTCTCTCCTTGGTCCTTGCTTCAGTTTGTTGGTCCTCATCTAGTATGTGGAGTTATTGTCGAGTTTTGTTGAGTTAAGCATATGTGTATTTTGGTAATGCATTAATAAATTAATATTATATTAATAAATTAATATTATATTAATAATGACAGTATTTTAATTAGTCATAAATTATTAAGAAAATTTGGAATATTATTTAAGCAATTTTTAATAAAGAATAAATTAATTATTTTAATGGTTTTAATGGAATTTGACTCATAAGTAATTAATATAGTTAAAATAGTATATAGTAAATTATAGAATAAAATGAGTCAATAATTTGATTTTTTTAGTTGTCGAATATGATTCCAAATTTGGGAATCTCTATGTTAAGTAAAAATTTTAAATTCTTCTGAGTAGTGGGATTCTCGGTAACGGATTGGTGATAGTGGACATTTATGACTCTTGGTTATTTTTGCTTCTGGGGGGTTATTATTTTGAGGGAGAGTTGTTCTGAGGAGGGCGGAAGTGAAGGAGAAGAAGACAAAGAAGTTTGAAATTACTCTGGGTATGTCTAATCCTGTATTCATGTGTGTGAATTTGTTTCTTTCCCTGTAAACATTATTTGTCTGGAATTTTACACTCTGATTTATTCTTATGCAAATGTTTTTCTCCATATATGAAACTCCCTATTGGCCTAAACAAATTCTCATTTATTCTATTATGAACTCCCTCCCTGTATCTATGCTCCACAATTGAGCTTCTTGCACAGACATCATTCGAATTGCTGTTAATATGAATATTTTTCTTGATGAAATAATTTTTATCCATCATCTTCTAAACCCATGTGACTGCAAGCAATAAAGTTCAAAAGAAATATATCTTAGTCTGAAAACATTGGACTATTTTACTCTAAGGCTTAATATCAAACAATTTGTGTGCTATGAGTGAAATTCCACTTTTAGGCAAAATTTACCTTCATTGTAAATCTTCTCTTTAAGGTGAATTTATGAGACACTGAGCTCTTTTACGAATTTCTATTTCTCACAAAAAAGACACCCCTTTCTGGTGGTGTCTTACCTTATAAAATCTTTTAATCTCGTAGTCATCGATTGATGATGATAGTAGAAACTTGCTTCAGGTATATCACAGGCACCAAATTCAATCAATTAGTAATAAATTTCTTGATGAATTTAATCCTTGGGGTGCCTAAAATTCCCTGCAATTGCCTATCCATCTAGTCTCTTCAACAACAGCAAATATTTTCTTATTTACTTGTTAACCATATTGGTATTGTAAATTCTAACTTGAGAGAATAATGGTGTCACAGTCCTGGCAAGATTCCATTTTTTTTAAATAGAAACTGCTATTCAAAAGCTGGAGATGTTTCAGTGCCATATCTTTCTTCATTTTCTTCTCTATTCGCCATACTACCAGCATGCCTGGAGAATACCCTAGGATACTAAAATCCTCCTTTTTCTGATGCAATCGATTAGATCTGCAATAATCTTTTATCTCAGAAGAAGATAAAGCAATCTCTTCCTTTCAAGGCAGATTACTGATCAACCCTAGGAATTAGTCTTTTGACCTTTGTATCTACTGACTTTAGCAAATTTTAAACACTCTTCCTCATGAACTTACTCACCTCTGCGCTAAGTCATCCGTACGGCGAACTATCTTTTGTGCCATGATATTCTAATATTCCTTTCTGCCATCGAATGTTTAATCAAAGCAATTCTTCTAGTTAAAACAAATCTTCATTCATTACCTTCATTCAGCAAATTTTAGAAACATCTGGTGCCTCAACAAAATTCTTTTTTTCTTCGTAGTACGTCGTCCATACCGCAGAGTCCTCTTGCCCTAGTAATCATTTTTTTCTTTTAAATAAAATCTTTTCTTTTTTTAAGCTATCAATAGAATTAGAAGCTAATTTAGTTTGTGTCTTGGTTTTTAGAAGAAACCTTTCAACTGCTATAAATTTCCTATATTTCTTTTTATATAGATCGATTTGATTAAATTTTTTATATATACTTATGCATATACACAAATTCTCCATTCATTCTTTTTTTGGTTATTTTGTAATTTGAGATTATTAAATGATTCATGGTAATAAATAAGGTAAGTTAGGTTAGAGTATTAGGATTATATTGTTATTCAAATAGAGTGGTAAAGGATTCATTTACTGGTTAATAGATGGTGAAAATAGAATAAGATAACTAGTTGTTCAATTTAGTGATTTATAGAGTTTTATTGTTTGGTCAATCAAATATTATGTAATAGTAGTTAGAATTATTTTAGGTGAGTGAAAAAACCTTATAGTATTTTCTAGTTTAAATAATTTTGAGTTAATTTTAATTTGGCTTTGCTTGGAAATTTCATTGTTGGGAGTAATGGTGTAATTGGTTTATTATGTTATTCTTTGGCCCTAAGTCATATTGTTCTAAGGAAAAGTCAGTCGTTTTAACCCTTATTTCCATACTGTGAGATGGACTTGTATAGTGGTAATGAGTTCAAATTGCCGACTCCAGAGGTTAGGCTACTTGGGTCCTCAATCTATTCTTGTGTCATTCTGTTCAAATGTTTTATCGATTCAAGATTGTTAAATGGACAAAGGAAAGTTTTATTGATTAGGTTGAAATTTGAAGTGGCCTATGTAATGTATTGAATTGTAAAAGATAGATGCCTTATAATCCCTTGTCCATGCATATTATTGGTTTTTGGATGCTGGTTAGGAATGCTAGTTGTATGTAGGAGAGTGGCTTCCATGGTGGGGCCGGTCCCCAAAGTGGCTACTTGGATAACCCCATGGAAGTTGTAATCAAGTGATAACTTAATAATTTACCTAGGTGGTTTGGGTAGTAATTCACATAACAAGATAAGTATGATGCCTCATCCATACCTTGAGTGCTTTCACATGCTAAGGATGGGATGAGAAGGCCTGGTTGGCAAGGTCGACCTCCTTGTCTCCATTAGAGGATGTGTCAGCTCCACATGTGTCACCCTATGGGGCCGGTGCCTAGTGAGAGGACGCTAGGATAACCATAGATGGGGGCCGATTTCTAGTGAGAGATAGCTTGGATAACCCATGCTAGGACCATGCGATGACACTCTCCCTACTACAACTTAGTTACTTCCTCTTTATCTTTTGTTGTAGCCTCTGGAGTATTGACTTGTCTTGGTGATTTGACTTGTCTTGGTGATTTGACTTGTCTTGATGATTTGACTTGATGATTGAGTAATCTAGATGATTTGTGTAGCCTTGATGATCTGATTTGTCTATGTCAAGCCTTTATCTATTTTCTTGTATCCTTTGACTTAGTGGAACCTCAATGTTATCTCCTAGCTCAGGTGGTGGACCTCAAGGTTCCACATGGTTGGGTGGAAGAGATTAATCCATTGGTTTTTCTTGGACAACCTAATTCGTGATCACTGTAGATGATTCTCTAGTTCTAGACTTGCACTTACATCCTCAGAGTTAGATTATAATTTCAGAATTGTATTATAAACCAACGTGATTGGTCATGTAATCTTGTAATTAAACCTTTGTAAATATTCATCTTTGCAAATGAATGATGTAAATCCTCATCTATTGTATTTTAATGTATATCACTTGTACTATTTATTTGATGTAGTTATGTTCCCTAGAGGTGTTGTTGTGCAACTTGTTAAATGTTGTCAATAATGTAATGTTTTCTTCTTAATAATGCATCTATTTGGTTAAAAAAAATTCGTTAATTTTTGCACTTGTTAGATTAACACTCTAGGGTTGTATGATGGGGCATCACACAGATTTTGAGGAGCTGTATAGGGACTTGGAAAAAAGTGGATTAGGCAAACAGTGGGAGATAACCTGTCAAAACTTTGCATTAGTACTGAGCAATTGAGGAATTCACCAAGTATTGGGGGCTTACCAAGCTTGGACTCCTTTAACATTAGTGTAATAGGATGCATTTCTATGCACAGGATGGAAGCTGAAATGAAGACCAATGGAATGAACTGAGAAAGGTAGGGATAGAGGAGGTGAACTATGGAACATACCTAGATGATAGCCAAGGATTTTATTACCTGTATGCAGAGCAAGACAAGGAAAATATGATTGCACATCTTCATTGGAATTCAGGGGAAGATACAATTATGGATGATGATAATAGGAACAATGGGATACCACCAACTGCAGAGCTAGCAAAGGACAATATGAAACAGTAAACCTTACCAGGGCTACACAAGAAGTTTTACTATGATGCAGAGTTTATACAATAGTTTGAAAGTAGGGAAAAAGATGAATATTATTACTTTTTTGTTATGTTATACACAATAGTGACTCTCTAGTATATACCTAAAGTTTTGAAAGTTGTAAAATTGTCCCTATGTATTAGTGAAGCTAGTTGTTTTTGGATTGAAGCTAGCTACAAAACAATTTTTGATGCGGTCTGATTAACCACAATGATGTAATCTTTAACCTTTTTTTAATACAATTTGTGCACGATTCTCAATCCAAAAAATATTTTTTTGGATCATTATTTTCAAAATTAAATACATATATCATTATTTATTTTTATATACTTGTTACCATTTATTGACCTAATTCATAATTATTATTTTTAAATAAGTCGAGTTAATTTATACTTATTAATTACATTTATTTAATTAAACTAAATTTGTATAAGAAAATTTTATACTCATACAATAATATTTTCTAATTCCCCTTTTCTAAATTTTTGGCATGTAATAATATCACAATGTTTCTTAACTATTATTTTAATTATTTTTTAATTAATATTTTAGACACCTAAAACCATTCTAATGATTGTCACTATCAATGATTTTATATAAATTTTAAATTTTGACCTTGAAATATTGACATGCAAAAGTCCCTTCATATAAAGTTCAAGACATCTTTACAAATTTGATCACACTATCCACATATTACATATCCAACCATTCATATTTAACTCTTCATTCAAACACATCTACAATATTTTAAAGGAAAAAAAAATCTATCACGCTTATCTACATAGTAGGGATGAAAGAAGTCCATCAAATTGCATGTAAACATACAAGTTTTTATGTCTTATGAAGCATAAGACATAAATAAGGTAATGTTTGGATTTTAACAAATTTAGAATTAAGATGGTGATTATTTTTTTTATACTTTTGGTGTTATTTTTTGTTCCCAAGTATTTTTATATACTTCAAATGTATAAAAGCCATAATTTGTAAAAATAAAATACTAATAAAAAGAGTTTAAATTTTATATTAATGAAGGTTATTCAAAATGTTTATATATTGTAGTATTTTAGTTAATCATTGTGTATATTAATTTGATAAACACTATTTAAACATAAAAAATAATTAACAATATATCTATTTTAATAACACAAATTAATAAATAAATATTATTGTATACGCCTAAAAATGAAGCTACAATCACAGGGTCTGTCACAGGGTTTTCAATGTTGGTGATCTAGTACTCAAGGAAAATCCCCGCAATCAGTAGGATTGAGAAAAGAAAGGAAAGTTTGAACCCAACTGGCTAGGTCCTTATGTAATCATTGTTGCTTATGGATCAGGAGCGTATCAGTTAGCAACATCAGAGGGTGAGTTGTTCGATGACTCAATCAACAGTATGCATCTTCACCGATTCTATACCTAAGAGAACCCCAATGTAAGGAGGGCAAAAATTTAAAAAACCAAAAAAAAAAATTTAAAAAAAGTAAAAAAAGTGGAAAAATAGCAAAAAAAATCATCCTTTCGTGAAAACCTGACAAACAGGCGCCTTGGATAGGTACCATGATGAAAACTTGGCAAACAGGCATCATGTGTACTTTTCTAGCTTTCGTGCAAATAAAAGCAAGTGGTGAAAACTTGGTAAACAGGAACTACTTGTGATAAACTGCTTCCTCCATCTTTGGAAAACCAATTACCTTGTGTCCATTCCTCCTTCCATCATTCCTCATCCAATCCATATCTATTTC
This sequence comes from Cunninghamia lanceolata, assembly GCA_027924645.1. Lineage (NCBI taxonomy): Eukaryota > Viridiplantae > Streptophyta > Pinopsida > Cupressales > Cupressaceae > Cunninghamia > Cunninghamia lanceolata. Next base: position 4,661,342 of record BSBN01000665.1, read on the forward strand.
ATAATAAAAACCTAACGATAACCTATCATGGCTTGATACTCTATCTCTTTTGTCACCTTATCAACTAAGGTCATATCCAGTATCCTATCCACAGTGTCAGCCTAGCATAGTGTCTGTCGTCAGTATCATAGGGTCAATCCCTGAACTACGTTGCCTCTGCATTGTCACATAGGCAAGGCCATTATCATTGTACCCCCGAGGCTCCACTTCCTGTCCATCCCATACCTTGTCATCTATCCTCTAGTCCATCCATGTTGTCCAAGTCCCCGAACTACATTTCCCCTGCATCATCATGTAGGCAAGGCCATTTAGCAATGTACCCCCGAGGCACTAGGTTAGTCCCTTAGGGTCCGTTTCACTAGGTGTGCATGCACAAGCAAAAAACCTGCTTTCAAATAGAAATTTTGACGCAAGACATCAACCTATCCAAAGTAAAGAAAACAAGTACCTAAAGCACTCTAAATGATTCTATCTAAATATGGCAAGAAAAACACATCTAAATGCAAGAATGTTTTGTGGTTGTGATCAAGTTAGGTTACAGCATCTTGATTTTTGTTATCATGTCTTTCTATGCTACTCGAGGATGTCAAAAGCTAGAGATGTTATGATGGGGCATGATTATTTTCTTTGTTTGCTATTTGTGGGTTAATCTTTAGTAATGTGATGACTTTTTTCTAATAACATGATTGGCAAAAGATCATCGAGGACTTCAGAGGTCTAACATGAAAAGGGGCAATCCTTGTCTGTTGATACACAAGAAATACTCAGGTCATCTCGGTTCAATTATACCTTGATGCTTGTATTAACTTGCTAAATCAAAATCCAGGTAAGTGATACTCAGGTCATCATGGTTCAATTATACCTAGATGCTTGTATTTTCTTACAACATTTTAAAAGCCCAATGATGAAATAAGCACTTCAAATTACTTGCAACATCAAGATGACAAATATTCATATCCATATCCATAACTTATCCAATTGGATTTCATATCCATATCCATAATGTATCCAATTGCATCTTGTATCTGTATCCATATCCACTTACATTTCACATACCATCCATGCAATAAAGATTATGTGCAAAGTATCAAACAAAAGCTTGTGATTCCTTCTGTCGAGTCATTCTTCTATCAGTCAAATTTATATCTATCATCATATCTTCTGAGCACTTAACCAAATGTAAACCCATCCTTAATCCATACCAATCAAGTCAAGTCAATCTTGTCAAATGATCCAATCACAAATCAGTGGTCTTGATCCTTGTCTAGTCGTAAACCAACTCAATCAATCATAATTATCAGTGGGATGTATCTTTCCCATGTCTATCATGTTGTTCTAGGGATCTATCATTCCCCACCATGAAAACACTATCGTATATCGTTATTGGTTAATCATTGGTTTACCGTTTGACAGGGGCAATACCCTATTTTTTCTTGTATCATTTGTGCATACTTTCTTACTTACTTGTGTGTGTTATTATTTTATCTTGCATCACGTACCATTTAGTTTTTTCTTTGAAACCTAACCTATTATTCTCCTTCTTCATCGTGAGATTGTCCATCTCGCACCCTCGAAACTATCTCCCCGTCCAATCTCCCGAGAGGGCATCCTCATCCTATCTTTCCATTATCGTCTTTTTCTTCTATCCATACCTTAGCTTCTTTGAAATGATGTTACTCGACACAAATCTCATCATCTCAAACATCACATCAAAGAGGGGCAAAATGTATATGCCTAAAAATGACATGACTCTATCTAAATAAATATTCTTAATATTCCATCTAATTCTTCTATCAATAAATAAATAATCAAATTTATTTATTCGATTCATATTCTTCTAAGTTAATTAAATATCAAATTATTTAATTACCTCTTCTAATGTCTTCCAATAATTAAATAAAATCCTTTTATTTAATTAAGTTCTTCCAAATCCCCTTCCAAACAATTAAATAATCTTAATTATTTAATTAAGTCAATTCTTCTTCCCAATTTAAATAAATCAATCAAATTTATTTAAATTATCTCAATCTTAAAAAAAAAATATAATCAAATATTTTATTTATTCTTCCAAAGCATGCAAAAAGAATTAAATAAATCTATTTATTTAATTTTCTTTCTTATCTTCTAATTCCTCAAAATATCTTCCAAATCTTCTAAAAAATAAATCTTCTTCTTCATGCACACAAAATTAAATAATTTATTATTTTATTTCTCTCAAATCATGCAAAAGTAAATCACAAGTTGAGTTAACTGACTCAATCAACCTTGTTTTTATCAACAACTCATGAATTAGAAGAAAAAACATTCTAATTTATGAAATCAAATCATATATTTATAAAAAAAGCAGTTGACTCAAACAAAACAACTTTTTATGTGAATGTGCATGAGGAAAAATCGATTAAATCTAAACTAATAAAACCAAAAACCAATCACATAAAGCGAACCAATCTAAGTAAAAGCCATTATCATAAAATCAAAGACAAATGAAAGCTCTTACCAAAATCTGTATTGTTCCCTTTTGGAGATGTGTGGATTGCTCAATCAAGTTGCGAAACTATAGTTGCAACAAGCAAGTAGTGTGCTCAATGTGCTCAAAGATCAATGTTAAGAGATCGTAAAGTTGCTCAATCGACGCATTTTGTATGCTCAAAGCTCTGTTAAGTATGCCTAAGAATACAATCGAAGAGAGAGACAATGAAGGAGATGAGGGGGGTTTATATAGGTTTCAATGAAGATCGATCAACGGTTCAGATAATTCAGAAAAATCAATGGAGGAGAACAGTTGAGGAACATGCAACGAATAAGAAGAAGACAAGTGTCTTGCTTTCTTTTGCATGAGAGGAGTTATCAAGAATAGAAGAATGAGTTAAAGCAATTAACAGAATGTAATGATTAGTTAAGTGATTTAAAACAAGAAGAAGGGATTTGCATGAGAATTAGAAGATATTTTGCTTTATTAAATATTAGAAAGCTTGAGTTATATTAGAGATAACTCAATTTAGAAGAAAAAGCAACTTAAATAAATATTTGATTTATTTAAATTTAGAGAAGATATTATTGGAAGAAATAATTAAATAATTAGAATTATTTAATTTAGAAGATTTGAAATCAAATTAAATAAATAAATTTATTTAATTGTTGTGCATGATTTTGTAAGAATGATTTTGATTTAATTAAATAATTTAAAAATTATTTAATTGTAGATAAGAGGGAATTTGTTGAATTAATTAAATAATGGGATATATTTAATTAATGTGGATTTGATTTTTAAAAAAGGATAATGATCTAATTAAATAATTAAAATTATTTAATTGTGGAAGAATAATAGAGGAATTTGATTTAATTAATTAAATAACGAGGATTTATTTAATTAATGTCGCAATTTTGTGATTTAGAAGAATTTGGTGAAATTAATTAAATAATTAGATTATTTAATTAATGTGTGAAATGCAGGTGATTAGGAAGATTACAAAAAGCAAGTGATTTGACGACACGGTCATTTTAGGGTGTCTACATTTTGCCCCTCTTTGATGCGATGCAGTTTATAGCGTTGCATCAAAGAAATTAATTGTTGAAGACATGATACAATTTTTGATGCCCCAGTGTAGGTAGTTGCCCCAGCGTATGCCCCCTCGAGCGGGAAGATAGGGAAGTAATAGAAGAATTGTGTTGACGCTTGACTAGAGGAGTGCGCGACAAGGTAGGAGGAAGAGCAGAATGGGGTGGGAAGAAAAACTGAGGGTGGGACACTATAAATAGGTCCCATGGGGACCACAATCCTCATTTGCACACTAAGAGCTTCTAGATTGAGAGAGTAGATCCTCCAAACCTAGGGTGAGTGGAAGGAGTAGACAGTGAGGAGAGATGCTGATTCCAGCGCATAGGCATCGGGCAGAGCTGGTGCAGACCTACAGGAGGCCAGCAGGAGCTCCGGCAGTGGTAAGTGCTCGAAAACTTCATGGTAATTTGTCATTTGGAGGGTAGATTAGGGCTAGGTTTTGGGAGGTCAGCTAGGTCAACCAAAAGCGCTTTAGGGTGTCGCGGCGCTTATGGTAGTCGGTTAGAGCACTTTTGGTGCGCCGCAGCATGGCTGGTAGGTGAGCGCAGCACTTTTGGTGAAAACACAACGCATATGGTTTTTGGTCAACGTCGCAGTGCCTTTGGCAATATGTCGCAGCGCGTATGGTTAGGTAGGGAAGCGCATTTGGTAAGTTATATGAGCACGGTTGGTAGCGGTAGGAAAAATTGAAGCGGCTCTGGTAGAAAAGAGCGGCGCGATTGGTAGCATAGCACGGCGCACTTGGTAAACAAGGTGCATTTGGTATAGAAAACACAGCGCTTCTGGATAGACAGTGTGGCGCTTTTGGCAGGGAGGTACAACACCTTTGTAAAGAACAAAGCGCTTTTGGCTTGTTAATAGAAAATTAGAATTGTGGGTTGAGAAAAGGGATGGTTGGGGGTTGCATAGCATAGCATATGTATAGATAGGACTAGAGGGATCTGGTATAGAAAAATTGACAAGTGATTTGTTGTGGATGTAGAGGATTATGCTGCCATTGATGTCGTGGGAGTGACACCACCCGATAGCTCATGAGGTTGTATAGCTGACCTGGGAGGAGGACGCATTCTTGGAGCACGCAGGATTGTGGCATGTGGCCCACTTGACACACATTAGGGCAAATCTCACCCTAGTGACAGTAGTGGTAGAGAGATATCACAGCGAGACCTCATCATTTCACTTTCCAACAGGGGAGGCCACAGTGACACTGGAGGATGTATACCGCATCCTGAGGATTCAGATTGATGGAGAGATAGTGGATTTTGACCTAGCGCAGGGCGAGGCAGGCTTGATGGAGGTCTTCTGCACAGATGACCTTTGGATAGATGACGGGGAGATTTGATGGGCAGACGTCCCAAGACTCTGCGACAGGATCAGATGGATAGTGGCGTCACTGATTGGCGGCTTCCTGTGTCCCGACAAGAGATCCAGAGGATTATCGGTTGGATGGGGTATAGTGTTATCAGGGATGTTCACCCATGGTAGACAGTATGCGTGGGGCCCCTGTGTGTTGGGACAGTTGTATCACGACATGCACCACTGCATGTATAGGAGAGGCAGAAGCCTCTCAGCAGGGGTGACCTTGTTACAGGTATGGGGGTGGGAGCATATTCTAGTGATCCGACCCATGGCACAGCGCCATCAGGATAGAGGCAAGCCCTATGCATTCTTATATGATGGAGTGATTACACACCAGAGGATGGGGTCTGTTAGCCACTGGAGGCGGCAGATCGATGAGATGGACCTGTTTGTGTAGAGGCCCTGGCTACTTTGCGAGGAGTGGGAGGATGAGCATGAGTAGCTTATGTATTGCAGGCAGGCACAGTATCTGTTCGGGAGACGGACAGATGCGATAGAGAGGTACCTACTAGAGCAGGTACTCAGGTAGTTCAGATTGCCACAGGGACTACTAGTGGGGGAGGAGACACATGCCTAGACATGGAGAGAGGGAGGAGATTGGGATGCAGATATCCCAGTGGCAACAGCTTTAGCAGAGGTACGGGGACTTGTCCTCGTGAGATGGGATTGGGACACAGGGCTGGCAGATCCAGGTACACTACCAGAGTATGACCAGTATTGGCAGACACACAGGCTGATTAGATTGACTACACCAGGTGTAGCAGGGGCATTGGGGGAGGTACTAGTCCCCGATGTGGAGGCTAGGATGAGACGACAGGCCCGAGCAGCCAGGCAGCAAGCAAGTGGAGAGTACAGCAGGCAGCAGGCTGATCTGGAGATGGTGGAGGTAGTGGGCCCGGTCGTAGAGACCAATCTATAGAGGGTCGAGCGGCTGCTACAGGAGGAGATAGCCCGGAGGACTCGATTAGAGCTCCAGATGGTGCGCTTGAGGAGGGATAAGGATGCAGCACGGGCTGAGGCAAGACAGGCTGAGGCCATAGCACAGGTGGTAGCAGCAGCGCAGATAGCCCTGGCACACTTACAGGCAGGCATGCAGGCACAGGTACAGGCCCAGGTGCAAGCACAGGTACAGGAAGCAGTGCAGGCAGCACTACAGGCACAGGCACAGGTAGCACCTGCACCGGTAGGGGATGATGGGCAGCTAGCCCAGACTAGGCAGGAGAGGGATGTAGAGGTACAGCTGCAGTTGACAGTAGAGGTCACACTGTTTAGAGTGAGGTGGGAGAGAGATGAGGCACGCTGTGCACTAGGTGCAAATCAAAGGACTCTATACAGCGAGCTCGTCTGGGTGCAGGGAGAGCTAGTATCAGCCGGTAGGGAGGCAGAGTATTACAGGGGTCTGTATGTGGGTGTGGTGCCAGCAGCTCAGCAGGCACCAAGCTACAGAGATAGGAGCAGATCTGGGGCATCCGGATCCCGTAGGAAAGGGCAGTAGTGTCCTCAGTGAGAGGACCATTTTTGCCACCAGGGGGAGGAGGAGGACTAGCAGGAGGACCCCCACCGAGCATAGGGGGAGGACAGGGACCACAGCAGGAGGGGAGCTCTACCCACTAGGGCACATACATTTGTATATTGTATCATATTTGTACCATACTTGTATCACGATGGACACTTGTACACTGTACCATTTGTATCATTTTGGACAAATGCCTGCGTGCATCTTGATGTATATTTTGCAGGCTCATGATAGCCTTGATGTACTATTTTGATGTATATTTGGATGTATACATATGGATTATTGATGTAGACATAGACATTTTGTATTATGATGACCTTTATATGAGATATATGATGATCTATTCGGCTCACGTGTTGTTCATGCTTTTTGTGTATGCATTCCTTGATGTCATGGATGTGATAATATGTATGTATGATTATGGATTCATGTGATGACATATGTTGCTTATATGATGCTTATAGATGTATGATGATAGAGATGTATGATGATATAGATGTGATGACTAGTTATATCTGACATGTGGGTTTTGCAGATATGCACCAGAGAGAAGAATAGGAGGAGATGGGAGACAAAGACTGTTGATCGATGACTGCAATGAAAATGATATAAAGGTTGTGGGAATGGATGAATGAGCTTGTTGCAATGGTTTCACATTTGTATATAAAGAGCAATCCTTATTTTGATATAGCACGTGGATAATTTGCCACCAAGGTATAAAAGACCAAGGTGTAGTAATATCTGAGTGCGTGGACATTGACTCTGCAAGCAAGCGGTTTGAACTTAGATCCCTTTAGACATAATATAACCTTGTTGGAACATGTGAATAAGCCATAGTCTTGAACATAAAATAAACTTCAATGCATGCAAATGTAAGAAGAGTATTAATATGTAAGATGCTAGGTCGTAACACACACAAGATAAATATGATGTTAAGAAAGATACTAAAGATCATTCCTCCAACATGGCACACAAAAAGCAATGACTATGCTCCCAATCCGTACTGCATCGTAACAAACCAAGATTATAGATAAATCAAGGTAGTCTTGAATCGGTAAAGGATAAGGAACAAAAGATAAACCATAACACAAATTGACTGACTTACAAAGTAAACATACAGCCAACATATTCTCTTGCCAAAGAGGTTGCTCTAGATAGATTGGATAGGAAAGCTAACAGCCTTATCATAGGAACTCTGTGCCCGTTAAAGGGGTGCTATCTACCTAAAAAGACAATGTCTTGCTGCAGGAAATGTCACATGTCGCAGGAGATGCGTGTGTTGGTCTCGACAATGGAACACTTCGCAGAAGACAAGCCTGTTGATCTAGGGCTTGGGTTAAGCGATACTTAGCTGATGTTGGCAATCGAAATAGTTAGGATAGTAGATGACTTTGGAAGAAAGCTGCTTTGCTTCAGGTTTGTTTAAGGACTTTTGCTTTGAAAGGATGCGCTAGCTTGATGCTTGAGTTAGTCAAGTTGAGGTGAACTAGATTTTGATAACGGAAGACCAGAAGGATGAAGTGCCACTGGATTGAGACAGGTGGAGAATGATGGATTATGTGCGCCTGAGTACTGGATACATCCTTCGCATTCCAGACTACCCACATACCCTGTATCCACAGGATCAAGGCACATGACGATGAAAGATGAAATTGATAAATATGTAGTTCTGGATAGAGTGATGAGATGGGTCAAGGTGGTAGGGGGAGATCTTATGTACCTGAGTTCTAGAAACTTCCTTCGTATTCCAGACTACCTACATACCCATATCCATGGGATCAAGGTACTTTAAGACTGAGAAGATGATAATATGTAGTTCTGGTTGGTGTGATGATGTGGGAAAAGTGTTGAGAAGATAACAGCCTTATCGTAGGAGCGATGTGTCCGTTAAAGGGTGTTACCTGTGAACAATGAGAAAGAGATTGAAGTATGCGTTGTGAACCATGAACAAGGAACCAATCCTAGACCTAAGTTAAGGAAAGAGTTGACCCCATTCTGGTAGAGGAAACTGTATGGGTGACTGCCGAAGAAGACATAAAAAGCTTTGACCTAGGACAAGATAGTGTTAACTGTAGACATAGATCAAGACATAGGGAGACGATGATGGACATTGACAAATTTCCAAGCTATATGAGATAGGGAGATGGAAATGCAAACAAAGTCAATGGTCGTATTACAGATAGATGGAAAGGCGTGCTTTGTGTACTGGACATGGAGTGGACAGGACTCGATAGATGATGGATGCTGACTCTACACATAGCGCCTATTTGCCAAGTTTTCACTATGGTACTTATCCAAGGTGCCTATTTGCCAGGTTTTCACCAGAGGACGAATTTTTTTGGATTTTTTTATTTTTTGGTTTTTTGGTTTTTTTTGGAATACTCTGAGGATCAGGCATAGAACTTCTTGAGATGGACACTGTTAAGTGGCTCATCCAGAGGGATGTCGTCAGCTGTAGCTAAAGTATAAGCTCCTGATCCGTATGCTGCTGTGACAATGAAGGGACCTAACCAGTTAGGCTCAAACTTACCCTTCTTCTCTCAATCTGCTTGATTTCTCTAATTTTCTTTTAGTACAAGATCACCAACTTGAAACCGTCTTTCTTTGATCTTTTTGTTGTAATTACACCGGAGGCAGTTTTGATAGACATGGAGATGATTAAGTGCGGCAAGGCGCCTCTCATCTAGTAGTTCAAGCTCAGCTAATCTGGAAGTGTGATACTCATCTCCGCCGATCAGGTCCTGCATGGATACTCTGAGGGATGGGATCTCGACCTCTATAGGTAGGATGGCTTCAGAGCCAAAAACCAAGGCATATGGTGTGGCACCAGTTGGTGTTCTGATACTAGTGCGGTAGGCCCATAGGGTGGGATTGAGTTGCAAATGCCAATCACGACCAGCTTCATTGACCGTTTTCTTGAGGATTTTGAGAATGGTTTAATTAGAAGCCTCAACTTGGCCGTTACTCTGCGGATAGTAGGGAGTTGAAAAGTGATGTTAGATATTGTATTGTGTGCACAATGTAGGAATCAAGGGCAACACTGAGAGGGGGGGTGAATCAGTGTTGTGTGAATTTTCAAATCCTTTTTAAACTTTAACTTTCAGAGCTCAAAAAGAAAGATACCATTTGATTTGTAAAATACATATGCACATGACTGTGAATACAGAAAGAGAATAAAAACTTCTTAAGTAAATCAAACACACACAAAGAAGATCAATATGAATCATGACACAAGATATGCACGAGTGGAAAACCCATCAGGGGTAGAAAAACCACTCCAAAACTGCCTCACTGGCTTAAGTGAAAAACTTCTTACAAATGTCTCACTGACATATACAAGGTCTCACTGACCACAAGCTTCACTAGCATAGAAAGGTCTCACTTACCACAAGCCATACTGGCATATTGTGCCTCACTGGCAAACCAAATTACCAACAAATGTAATAAGCAAATCAGAGGGATACTCTGTTTCCATTCAATACAAACATATGTCTGTCAAATACCCATTCTATTCAATCTGACATCCAGATACACTCAACAATCCTTTATTCTGATCCAACCAACACTGCATATCAATCCTGTATTCTAATCCATTCAACAACATTGCATATCAAATCTGTATTCTAATCCATTTAACAACACTTCACAACACTGTATATTTCATCTCTATCCTTCTTAATTCATTCATCAATGCACCTGGAAAACAAATTTATACAAGTTGAATGTCTTTTCACTGCCTTGGAACCTTTCACATTCCTTCATAAATTTCTCCTTCTGATCACATAAATTTTGCAATTATAAACAACAAGACTTTTGAAATTTCACTTCTCTGCAAAAACACATTTCCTTTTCTCCTGCAAATAAACTCTTCAATTTTTGATTCATATTCCTGCAAAAAAAAACATTCTCTCATTGCAAACAAAAAATAATAAAAAAATCTTCAATATAATTTTCTCACAAGACAAATTATCTCCATTAAAACCTTTTCATATCTACAATCTCTGCATGATGTTTCATATTCTTCAAAACACAAAAAAAACTTCAATCTGATTATCTTTCCTTCAAATAAATTTTTCATTAACCTCTTCAAATTCTTCTTCAAAAACAATCTTCTCAATCTGCCTTATTCTCAAAATAATCCTTTCAAAAAAAATAATCTCCAATCTCCATAAAAAAATCTCCTAAAAAAAAACTTCATCCTCTTAAAAATCTCTTCATAATAAGAATCTCCTTATTAAGAAAACTCCTTAAAAAAAGGACCGACCAAAAGGATTACAAGGAAATTACTTAAGTTTTTTAAACAAGAAACTTTCTATCTTTGATTTTGGGCTTCAAAAAGGATTCTAAATACTTCTCAAAGTTTTCAAGGAAAACTAAAAACCTTTTCCTTAATGCATAAACCCATGCCCTCTTGGTAATTGGCGGTGGTAAGTTTAAATTTAAACATAATGAAAGCCCGCCCATTTGGAAGACTTGCTCTATAGGTAAAAAGAAGGAAAGGGGCTGGTTGCCCTATGGAATTTCATGACTTAAGTTTACAACTTAAGTTCTTTCACCTGCTCGACCAGTCATCTTCAAATTAGAACAAAAGCACCCCTTTTGTAATGACAAATAAGTCAAGATTTTGGAATTTATTAAGATGACTAATTACCATTTAAGTCATATTTAAACCTTGAAGAATATGACCTCATTGAATATCTCTAAAATGACAATTTGCTGCCACTCTTTTGTCTTTTATGTATACTCTTTGCAAATCCCAAATACCTTGACAACACACTGAAGTATAAATCAACTTGAAAGCAATGAGGTAAATTGAGAACTCCTAAAGCATTAACTTGATCATAATATGAACAAGGACCATCATTGAGTATTCTAAACCACCAAAACTGCCATCAGAATAAAGTAATCAACCTATTACAACCTTGGATACATCTGCAAACTCATCCAACATAAAACCCTGATCTGAATGTGATCGTTGTAACACCCTGATAAATAACCTGATTTATCTTAACCATATGAAGTTCATGATGAATATCAGATCAACAATCCCCTGAATAAGGAAGCAATAACAAAAACAACTAACAGTTGTTTTGATCAACAACTCATGAACACTTTGAACTATGAAATCAACACAAGTTATCAAGAAAATGAACTCCATCACCTGATAATCAACACACCATATGAACTCCTCATTGATGTTCCTGATAGAGTAAACAATTCTGAAAGAAATTATGAGATACATGAAACAAGACCAACTGTATACTATGTCACTGAATACGGAGATCAAATTACCAAGCCACTACTACTGCAAATCATGTCATCTGAGTTTTATATTCAACGAAAGGATATTTCACTGCAATCAACACAAGATGATGTACTCTTGTAACAACACACAAGATGATATACAAGATGATGTATTCCTAATATAGTGACCTTCAGATGTTAACTAAGATCAACCCAAAATTCTGCAAGACCTTTTTGACATCAATGACAACCTGACTCTATCACACAAGGCACGGACATATTGGTTCTTGAATGGTCTCCCATTATCAGTGACAATGGCTTGGGGAATACCATACCAGCATATGAGGTAGTTTAGGATAAACTTGGCTATTTGCTTACCGGTGATATAGGTCATGGGAATGGCTTCAACCCACTTCGTAAAGTACTCAGTGGCGGTAATTATGAACTTGTGGCCATTAGAAGAGGAGGGGTGGATTTGTCCTACGAGGTTGAGACCCTATTGAGAAAAAGGCCATGGGGTAGTCACAGGTTGTAGTTCATGAGCTGGTGCATGAATCAAATCGCCATGCTGCTGGCATTGTAGACACTTCTTAGCAAACTGTTAAGCATCTTGCTCTATTGTAGGCCAGTAATAACTTGTTCTGAGTATCTTCTTAGCGAGATTAGGACTGGTAGAATGTGCACCACAGACACCTTCGTGTATGTCTCATAAGGTAGCTTCAGCTTCTTCCGCATTAAGACATTGTAAGAGGATACCATCGAGACTCAGGCGATATAGTGTATCACCCAGAATGATGTAACAGGAGGATCGACGGATAAAGGTTTTGCATTGGGTAGATGATAGGTCAGGGGGAAAGGTTTTGTTCTTGAGGTATTCATAGATATCTTCGTACCATGGGGAATTGGGACCAACAAGTTCGCAGATGATTTCAGTAACAGGAACATCAATGGCTGGTATCAACAATTGCTCGATCAAGAATTCACACTTCTGTGTATTTGCAGGCATGTCAATCAGTGACCCTACAGAAGCCATAGAATCTGTAGCTTTGTTATGCTCTCTTGGAATTTGCTCAAATGTGATACTAGAAAAGTGTGGTTTGTAGGCATCCACTAGTTGCTTGTAGGGGACCAACTTTTCATCCTTTGTTTGGTACTCATCCGTGACTTGGCGAATGACTAGTTGTGAGTCTCCATATACTTGTAATTCTGTGATGTCCCATTGAACTGCTGTATTGAGACCTATCAGGAGTGCTTCATACTCAGCAATGTTGTTGGTGCAAGGGAATGCTAGCCGATATGATTTCAGAATATAGTCATTTTGAGGTGTGCCAAATAAGATGTCGGCTCCTGATCCATGTTGTGTGTAAGAACCATCAAAGTATAACTTCCAAATTATGGAGTTAGCAAGAGTGAAGATATTTTCATTGGGAAAGTTTGATACCATAGGATGTGTATCTTTCATAGGTGCTTCTGCTAGTTGATCGGTGAGGGCTTGTCCTTTGATTGCTTTATGATCCGTGTACTCAATGTCGAACTCACTAAGGATCATGACCCATTTAGCTAGTCTGCCTATGAGAGCTGCTTTTGCTAGTAGATACTTTAAGGGATCAATCTTGGCTATAAGAATTGTGTGTTGGTTCAACATGTAATGCCACAACTTTTGAGAAGCAAACACTACTGCTAAACAAGCCCTTTCCATTGGTGAATAATTGAGTTCATATCCCACCAAGGTTCTACTGATATAATAAATTGCATGCTCTTTTCCTGTTTCATCATTTTGTGCTAGAAGGGCCCCTTGGGCCGAATTTGTAGTGGAGATATATAATATCAAAGGTTTGTCTGCGACTGGTGGAACCAATACAGGAGGTGTAGCTAGATAGTCTTTAAGTTGATCAAACGCTGCCTAACACTTGTTGTCCCATCAAACTGAGACATCCTTTCGGAGCAAGTGCTGAAAGGGTTTACATTTATCTGCTAGCTATGATATGAAACGCTGAATGGACTGCAACCTTCCCTGAAGGCTCCTTAGTGCTTTAAGGTTCTTGGGTGGAGGCATCTCCACTATAGCCTTTACTTTCGCTAGATCGATTTCGATGCCTCTACGAGATACTATGTATCCCAACAACTTCCCTGATGTTACACCGAATACACACTTCTTTGGATTGAGTCTTACTTGGTATTTTTCAAGCCTGTCGAAGATCTTTCCTAGAACTTGTATGTGATCTGCCCTAGAAGATTTAGCCAGTATATCATCCACATAGTCCTCCATGATGTGATGAAAGAGATCGTGGAAGATCACTGTCATTGCTCTCTGATAGGTTACTCCTACATTCTTCAGACCAAACGGCATGACACACCAACAATAATTGCCCCAAGGACAAGTAAAGGTTGTTTTATGTTGATCTTCCTCTGCCATCCTTATCTGGTTGTAGCCAGAGAATCCGTCCATGAGAGAAAGCATCTCGTGACCTGCTGTCAAGTCTACTATAATGTCAATGTTCGGTAGGGGAAAGTCATCTTTAGGACATGCTTTGTTTAGATCTCTGAAATCGTTACACATGCAGATGCGCCCATTGGGCTTAGACACAGGTACAATGTTTGAGACCCAATCTGAATAGTCAATGGGTCGTATGAACTTTGCATCTAATAATTTCTGTATTTCCACCTTTACCAAGAGAGCTATCTGTGGGTGCATCTTTCTCAGCTTCTGTTTGACTAGTTTCACTTTGGGATCAACTGTGAGATAATGAACTACTAGCTTAGGGTCTAGCCTTGGCATATCCGCATAGGTCCATGCAAAGTTGATGGTTCTCTATAAGAAGAATGTGTTAAGGTTCTTGTGCTTTGTTTCTGATAATGATGTTGCCAGGAATGTGGTCTTTAGACTTTACTCTGTGCCCAGGTTTATCTCTGTAGAATCTTCTACTAGGAGAGCTGACTTCTCTTGATACTTAGATGGTAGGGGAAGGTCAAATCCTCCATCCTCAGGTGCCACAGTTGGGTTTTCACCTTTGGATACATCCTTTGTTTTTACTATTTTGTGATCAGGAGGTGCCATAGTGTGGTTTTCACCTAAAGATCTTTCTTTATTTTTACTTTTGCAACTGGAGGATTTGGCATTCTCACCAAAATAAGTTGTTGGCTCTAGTTCCATTACAAAACCTACTTTATGATCGCCCAGAGGGATACCATCCCGGAGTCCCATGAACTCAGCTAAAGCTTCGTCATTCTGAAATACATCTATAACGGGGGACCCTTGTTGGTCCCAATCGATAAGTTCAGGGTAGACAAGTGTGACATTCTAGGTGCTGGTAGTGGAGGTTAAGGATACGGAGGATAGCGTAAAAATGGAGGATTCTGCAAATAGGTTGGTCATATGGAGGGAAGAGTCATCGATGATATCCTCATTAGACGTCAAATCAGTGGGAAAAGTGTCAGCTACCTCATCGAGAATATACTCGATGTCCAAGGCGTGCGGTACCTTCTTACCAAATCCTAATCCCTTCTTGTCTAGCTTATTTGTTACAACAATGGGTTCCATAGTTCCTTGATTCTGTTTCCCAAGGCCACCTTTGCCTTTATAGCCCATGTTTTTTACTATCCTTAAGCCATTGCCATATTGCTTGACTGGTATTGTGACTGGTTCTTTCTCCTTATAGAGCCAAGAAGAAATGTCCTCAATAGTTTCCTCTTCCAATAACCGTCCATATTGGAATTGGGTTAGAAATGTTGGGGGAGGAATAGCCGCTTGTTTAGTTACTTTGGCAATGGGTGGTTGGCCGTAAGATTTAGGGGATAAAGGCATCTGCCCTACACAACAAGATTTTGAGATATCATAGGTTCCAAAGCCTATATCCCGAATGCGAGCTGTGATTTTGGGGAGGGGTGTAGGTTCACTTGTAGAGGCTTGTGCCAGATTTTCAGGATCAACATATAGTGGAGATTCAAGGGCTTTGTCATTTTTAGGCACTTGGTTGCAATTCTTATAGCTGCCTTGCAAGACACGATAGAATTCAAAAGGATTAAGGTCTCCTGGGATGGTGATCTCTGTACCATTGAATGGGAATTTTAGGGACTGATGGTATGTGGAGGGAATAGATTTCATTGCATGGATCCATGGGTGGCCTAGGCTAATGTTGTAAGGTAGCTCAATATCAAGTACTTGACATCTAGTTTCAAGCATGACAGGGCCCAGTTGTATAGGCAAGTGGATAACACCTTCTAAACGGCGTTCGGCGTCATCACACCTTTTGATTGTAATACTATGATCAGAGTTGACATGATCCTCAGTGTATCCTAATTGCTTAAGTAACTTTAAAGAACAGATGTTGAGACCAGCACCACCATCTATGAGTATACGTTTGATTTTGCGCTTATGGATAAGAACCTCAATATGAAGGGCATCATTATGACAAGGATCATGGGATGGGAGGTCCTTTTTAGAGAAGACCACATTGTAGGGTGAAGCAATGTTACCTACTATAGCTTAGAAATCTGCGACTACGATGTTGTTAGGAACCGAAGACTCTTGGAGGGCTTTTTCTAGCACCCCTCTATGTGCAGGTGATGACCGTAGAAGGTCCAAAATAGAGATCTGTGTTGGCGTTTTCCCTAAATGTTCGACAAGATTATAATCAGATTGAGCTGGAAGACTGGATGTAGGACCACGAATGGTGACACGACCACAACGAGTTGTAACAGCACAATCCGTAGATTTGCCTTTGATGGTGAGGGTAGACACTCGACTCTCTTCAAAATGACCTACAATGGAATCAAAGGAAGTGGAAGCATGATTGATACCTTTACCTCTATCCTGAGGAGGAGGTGGACCATGATGAGGGAATGGTTCCTTGTACATATCGAGATCTTTATTTGTGTTTTGAGCCACTTGTTCATTCTCAAACGTGATTAGGTTGCCGTCGATGAGATTTTGGATTAGGTGCTTGAGTTTCATGCACGACGCAGTTCTATGTCCTTTGCTCTGATGGAATTCACGGTATTCATTTTCTCTATACCGCGCAGTTTTGTAAACAGGTTCACCATATGGGGGCGCATCGGGTAAGGTGATGAGTCCTTTTTGTAAAACCTGTTGTAGGACCGACTCCATAGGCACTCCCAAGGGAGTAAATTGACGTCGTGGAGGGTAATCTTGTTGAGGTTGCTCCTATTGTCATTGTTGTTGATTTTGATACGGTTGCCACTATTGTTGCTGTTGTTGAGGTGGAGCTTGACTTAGTTTGGAGAGCTGTAGCAGTGTTTGCAACATTTGGACATGTTTGGAATCAACCACCCCATCATTGACCACATTTTTGTTCTTGTTCCAAAACTTGGGTTTATCGTTCGATTGTTGATGATGAGTGCTATCTTTCGTTTCTTTGAAGATTTTGACCACACCCTTAGCAATGAGGGCCTTTTCAATGTTGATACCCTTGTATGTGATTTCGTCAAAGGTTGTAGCACTAAGAATTTGCAAATGGAAGCCTAACTCTTGGTTGAGGTTTTGCACGAATATGCTAACAAGCTGTTTCTCAGGAATCTTGAAAGGGAATTTGCTAGCCATTTGTCTCCACCGTTGAAGGAAAGAAATGAAAGTTTCACCATTTTTCTATTTATTGTTGCATAGATCAGTCATGGAAATCTCATACTCTACGTTGTAAGAAAAGTGGGTGGCAAACTTCTCTGCTAGCTCGTTGAAAGACTTGATGCCCGTAGGTAAGTGTGAGAACCATTCTATAGCTTGACCTCCAAGACTACAAGGAAAGAGATGCATAAGGTATGTGTCGTTATGTGAGACCTCGAAGCAAGAAAGATAGAATTCCCTAAGATGGTCTTTTGGGTCACCTTTTCCTTTGTATTTATCGAACTTGGGAATAGTGAAATTTTGAGGAAAAGGGATCATTGGTAATGACCGATCAAAGGGATAAGGACACACTTCCTCTAAAGAGAAGGTCTTCTTGGTGTGGCCAAACGTAAGATCAGAAAGCTATTGTTGAACTTCTGCGATTTTTAGCTCCATTGTCGTGGGAGGGGTTGGTAACATCTCCTGTTGTCCTAGAAGTGGTTGGTGTTGCCCATACAGAAGATTATAGTGTAAGCCATGTGCACTGGTGTTATAAGGGTCGTAAGATTGATTGGGATCATATGGGTTGTATGTTTGGTTCAGATTGGTTTGGAATTGGAGGTTTTGATTTGGTAGAGGTGGAGGTGGCGCTAGGTAAGAATGTTGGCTTTGTGATGGTTGAAGAAAAGTATTGGGTGGAGGAAAGCTAAAGTGAATTTGATTAGGTTGTGATGACAGCACATAGCTTTGGAAACTTGATGTTGGAAATGTTGAGAGTGGCTAGGCAATGTGTGAAAGAAATTGAGCGAGGATGAACGTTGTGGAGGAGGGGCATAGGTAGAAGTGATTTGCGACGGTTGAGGTGGCTTGATGACAAGCGTAGAAGAATGTTGTGGTTGAGATTGCATGACTCTAATTGGTTGAGAGGCATGAAGGTTTGATGATATAGGAGGTGGTATTTGTTGAGACCCTTGTTGCATGGCTACATAGTTGTTCCCCGGATTGTAATTTGGTGGGAAACCTATTTGTGAAGGGGTAACCAAGATTCCACTTGCGACTGGTGTGGACACTTTAGGAGGTTGTTGCGTATTTGATCGAGCTAAGGTGGCTTGCTTAGCTAACTCTGTTTGACATTGGAGAGTTTCTTGTTGGTTTTTGTAGATTTCCATAGGAGTCAAAAGCGGTGATACGACCCTCTCTTCTGTTGGGTTTTGAAAAAGGGGGTTCCTATACTGTGAGCCTTGTGCAGGTAAGGGCATAGTCACCGTGGACATGGTTTGCACCACTTGTATGGCACTCAACGTGTTGTTTGTCTCCTTGAGAGAGGATAAATCAAAATCTTGAGGTAACTTGGCTCCTTGCTCTATAAGTAAGCGAAAGAAATGATCCTGGTTCTCACTAAGGATTTTGTCAAAGGCGGCCACGAATCTAGGCTCTTGTATGAATTCATCAAGATCTTTCCTATCTTCTTGAGAGGATTGACCTATTTCAAAGTGTCACTCTTCTTGAGATGGGGCTAGATCTGCAGTATAACCTTGAGGGACAAAATCTAGAGGCAAGCCGGTGGTGTATTGAGGTGTACTTATCAAAGGGATCCTATCCTCTTGGGAATTGCTTGGTTGGTCGACGTGTGGCATGCTTGGTGAATTGGTAGATCTTGTTGCGGGTGTTCTAGGAGTGACCTTGGGAGTAATGTTGAGACGACCCGATTGTGGTGTGTGAGGAGGCGACTTGCGCTTCTTAGAGACAACTTACTTGGACTTCATAGTTTGCTGGAGCCTAGTGGTTACCATGGAATACACTAGGACAAGAAAGGTAATGCTGACTTTCTGTTTTGTGATTTGTAAAAGACAAACTCTTGCTACATAGTATACTGGACCAAAGGCGTTGTACTGTTTGACCAGAGGCGCAGGACTATGCAACCAAAAGAGTGCTACTGTAATACCAAAGGCAATGGACTGAGCTACCAAAGGTGAGATACTACTATACCAAAGGCGAGCTACTGTGACCAAAAGTGAGCTACTGTTATACCAAGGGCGCTGAAGTAGAGTTTAGCCATAGGTGAGGTACTGCTAAACCAAAGGCGATCTACTGTACTACCAAAGGCGAGCTGCTGTTATACCAAGGGTGCTAAAGTAGTGTCTGATGTTTGTAAAGGCAATTTTGATAGATTTTGGTTATGGTTCTGATTGGACTTTTGTCTTTGGCAAGAGAAAACACAGCAAACAAGTGGTCAAAAAACAAGGACTGACACAATAGATAGTGTATGTTGAGGCTCCAAACAAGCCCCAATGTTTCCATAGGTATAAGACAATTGCAATCAATAACAAGCACTTTTTATCCCTAGAGACAAGGTTTCATTGCAGTAGATCAGCTCACAGCTTAATACTCCATCAATAAAAATATCATTCCATAAAGGTGTTGGATATTTAGTATCTTTGCGAGAGACGATAGGTAGGGATATCTCACCCTCCCCTTGGAAAGCTCAAGTAGGTCACAAGAGCTTTATGGCCAAGGGAATACTATCTCCTCTCAAGGGAGCCAATGGTGAGTATCTTAAGGGCTTAAATCGATTCCCCTTGCACTGATGATTACCACAATGTTTAGAGGTAGGTCAAGTAGTCTCTATCTAAAATGGTTCTTAGTGACTTTGAGGGACCAACGCCTTACGAGCAATGCGACAAGCTACTAAAAGCTTTAACCAATCCTACTAAGAGTATCAAACACTTCACTCAATGTGAAAATTATTTCCACAAAGAGCTAGTACACCTCTTTTCAATTTGGCACCACAAGGTAAGGCTGACATCAGTTAGGACTTGGCTTTCACCTTATCCCTTTTATATAGCGGTTCAAAGGAGAACTCCACTTAGGGTTGTCCCTTTTGGATGAAGCGCAATCCAAAAGTAGGCCCTTCTAAAGGAAGTACAGAAATGTAAGAACAAGCACGTCAAACAAAGGTTCAATTGTCCCATTATAAGAAAAATAAGGTGCAACTAAATTAGGCACACACACGTTTGTAGTTGTCAATTGTCCCTTATGAAATTGAAGTGTTTAGCATTCATGTCCATTGTCCCTTAGAAAATTGAGGTGTTTCCACATACATGTCCATTGTCCCTTAAGAAAAGTAGTATGTTCCTAAGACTTAGATTGCCAAAAATGATTTGTTCAATTAACTTAAGAAGGCAATGTGTTTCTAAGACTTAGTGAGATAAATCAAAATTTCTTCAATGCTTGTCCTACATGAACATGTTAGAAAATCTATTTGCTCTGTGTGAATGATAAGAAGCTGCAACAAGTGATATTAGATCCACCAAAACTCAAATAGTTAGCTAAAAATAAATCAATTGACCAAAAGCGCTGAACTTGTTAGGTGAAAAATTGAGGAATATAAAAAAATCTAATAATAATGATTAGGTATAGAAGATTGAATATTATGATCAGATTCTATATGAAATTCTATGTAATCTTAAAAAAAAGTTTGTGAAAATTGAGTAAATTTTGCACAAGTTATGACCATTTGAAGTTTACAAAGAAGGGTTGACTTTAACTGAGTGTACCTGATAAATTTGATAAAATTACCTCAAAAAATTTTTACCACAGAAAAGTTGGGAGAACTAGCTTTCCAACGCCACTAGTTTCGTGAAAATCTGACTCTATATGCAAAAGATATGCCCAATTTTGTGAAATTACTAAAAATAGGCCCAAAAAAAAGCAAGCATGGGCTAAAAATAGGGATGCAGATTGGGATCTATTTTTATTGAAATCTGTGCACTTACTGCAAAAAATAAGAGATACCCAGATAGAATTTTGATGTTTTTGACAAAACCCAGAAATCTTTTAATCTCAAGTTACACAATTATGCCTGATTTCATGAAATCACTGAAAATAGGCCCAAAAAAAAAGCAAAAAAAAAAGCATAGGCTAAAAATAAGAACATGGATTGAGATCTGTTTTTCTCAAAATCTGTGCAATTCCTGCAAAAAATAAGAGATACCCAAAGAAGATTTTGATGTTTTTGACAAAACCCAGAAATCTTTTGAGCTAAAGTTACTCCATTTGAATGCTCAACACCTATTCTCTCAAAGTAGTGAATAAGAATCTTCAGATTTTCTGTATTGTGATTGCGCTTTTCTGTACCTAGCTTCCAAAAAAATTAAATTTTTCTAGAAAAAAATAAGGTTACTGGGTCCCACCGGGAGTGCCAAAATGTGTATGAGGAAAAATCGATTAAATCTAAACTAATAAAACTAAAAACCAATCACATAAAGCGAACCAATCTAAGTAAAAGCTATTATCATAAAATCAAAGACAAATGAAAGATCTTACCAAAATCTGTATTGTTCCCTTTTGGAGAAGTATGGATTGCTCAATCAAGTTGTGAAAACCATAGTTGCAACAAGCAAGTAGTGTGTTTAATATGCTCAAAGATCAATGTTAAGAGATCGTAAGGTTGCTCAATCGACGCGTTTTGTATGCTCAAAGCTCTGTTAAGTATGCCTGAGAATACGATCGAAGAGAGAGACAATGAAAGAAATGAGGAGGGTTTAAATAGGCTTCAATGAAGATCAATCAATGGTCCAGATAATTCAGAAGAATCAATAGAGGAGAACAATTGAGGAACGTACAACGAATAAGAAGAAGACAAGTGTCTTGCTTTCTTTTGCATGAGAGGAGTTATCAAGAATAGAAGAATGAGTTAAAGCAATTAACAGAATGTAATAATCAGTTAAGTGATTTAAAATAAGAAGAAGGGATTTGCATGAGAATTAGAAGATATTTTGCTTTATTAAATATTAGAAAGCTTGAGTTATATTAGAGATAACTCAATTTAGAAGAAAAAGCAACTTAAATAAATATTTGATTTATTTAAATTTAGAGAAGATATTATTGGAAGAAATAATTAAATAATTAGAATTATTTAATTTAGAAGATTTGAAATCAAATTAAATAAATAAATTTATTTAATTGTTGTGCATGATTTTGGAAGAATGATTTTGATTTAATTAAATAATTTAAGAATTATTTAATTGTAGATAAGAGGGAATTTGTTGAATTAACTAAATAATGGGATATATTTAATTAATGTGGATTTGATTTTTGAAAAAGGATAATGATCTAATTAAATAATTAAAATTATTTAATTGTGGAAGAATAATAGAGGAATTTGATTTAATTAATTAAATAACGAGGATTTATTTAATTAATGTCGCAATTTTGTGATTTAGAAGAATTTGGTGAAATTAATTAAATAATTAGATTATTTAATTAATGTGTGAAATGCAGGTGATTAGGAAGATTACAAAAAGCAAGTGATTCGACGACACGGTCATTTTAGGGTGTCTACAGTGACACTTGTCTTCTTTCTATTCGTGCACATCTTCTCAAGGTTTCTCAACCGTTGATCTTCTCATTCTTTCTATACCATTGATCTTCTCTCTCATGAGTCTATAAATTGAACCCAATTCCTCCATTTCATTCATCCAAGCTTTTAGTACCCTTACTCTACAAGAATCACATTGCACCTTTGGCACCAAATTCCTCCATTTGCTTGCGATCAACTTGTTACCATATCATTACCATTGTTGTGAAGCTCATCTTCATTGCAATAAACTATCATAGCCATTCCCACTTGACATCTTGGAATAGCAAGGAAGTGCACCTTCTGAGGGCCATATTCATACACAAGATCATTTGAGATAGGCGATCAATGGAATCCATGAAGTAAAGAGGTTTGTTGAGGTATTATTCATCATTTTCAATCTTCTTTGTTTCTTATTTCATTGAGTTTATTGGATTACTTTGATATTATTGATAATCATTCCAATTTTCCAATAACAATGATTATTGTAAATTAAAAAAATTTAAAAAAATTATAATTTTCTCTACTATTTGTTTATAAAATCTTTTTGTCTCTATAAATACTTAACTTTTTTAATCTAATAATAAATTAATTACATGAGAGACCTAACTACAATGGCAGCAAAGGGTGGAGTGTAATGGTGTGAACATGTTAACAAAAACTATTAAAGAGCAAATTAAATTGGGAGAAGAAGTTTAAAATGAATTTATTATAGAAGATTAGCATTGCATATTTTTTACTCTTATTCTAATTACATGCTACTCAATTATGGAACCTATAGATTATATTAATATTTTTCTTGCATAAACAAATCTTTAAAAATCACAAAAAAAATTAACCACAGGGTAAATTATTTACTTTAGTTTAATGAGAGCTAGGGTTAGGGTTCAAAATTGTGCCTCAATCTTACTTAATTTTGCTAAGTTTTGGAGTACCAATTGCAGCTAGGGCTATAGTTCTTTAATCTTTAAAAGCCACAAAGAAAATTAATATTTAATTTAATGACCTTTGTTTTTTACTATGAGAATTAATTCTATTAAAAAATTATAATTAAGTTTTATGAAATTATTAAAAAATATTCCATTAATAACAATTTCAATATAGGTGCTAGAGACTGATATCTCTCGGTGTCTTTTAGATAGATGTATTTAGGATATCTATGCTAGTTTATAATTTTACTATTGGAATTTAAAAAATTGGAGTTTAGAAGATTTGTTAATATAATTTGAAATAATTCAAAAAATATTGAACCTTTAGAATTGTAAAAAGAGAAATCGGCTTAATGATGCTGAGCGGAGCTCTGGTGCGCGCTAGGGCACACGTGCCCTAGCCGCGTCCATTTTTCCGCGCCTGTGTGTGTTTGGCGGGTCTCTGCTGCTCGCAGGGGGTCTTTCTGAGTTCGCAGGGGCCTGGAGGAGCTTGGGCAGGGGTGTGAGCTCCTCCCTTTCGTGGTTGGACGCTGGTAGGGTTGCAGACAGGTGCGTGGGTCGCCTGGACGGTGGTTGCGCGGCGGCAGGGGCTTTTGAGCCGTCTACATTGCCTCTTTCCCTCTTTTGCCTGGCGTGTGGGCCCTTTTTACCATGGAGCATCAGGGTTTTGCCTCTCCCCTGGATTTGGAGATGGGAGATCCTTCCTCTCTGATGCATGCCATCACCAAGGACCGTACTGAGCTTCCTTTTTCTGGAGAGGGTACCTCCTCTTCAAAAGGGTCGCTTCGAATTAAAAAAGTCAATGGTTGTTTGGAGCAAGCGGAAGATCGACCGGTCTTGGTTATTCAACCTGAGCAAGTTTCAGAGGATGTTGAGTACTGGTGCAAGCATGCTCTTATCTGCAAATTTTTGGGCCTTCGTCTTTCTCTTCCCGTGTTGGAATCCTGGGCACGTCGGGTATGGAACCCTGAAGGAGATATGGAGATCCTTTTAGCGGCTAATAACTACTTTCTGGTTATTTTCTCAAGCATGTCGGACAGGCATAGGGCTTTCGAAGGTGGCCCTTATTTTTTTAACCAGGTTGGGCTCTTCATCAAGCCTTGGCATATGGGCTTCAACTCCGCTGAAGAGATCCCTTCGCGGGTGCCTGTGTGGGTTCGCTTGCCGAGGCTTCCGTTGGAATTCTAGAGGGAAGATATCCTCCATTCAATCTCTTTGCTTCTTGGGAAACCTGTTGGATCGGCTTCACAGACTCAAGATCGTAAGGTAATTTCTTTTGCTCGTATTTGTGTCAAAGTTGATTTGAATAATCCATTACCAGACTCTATGGAAATCTGCATGGGTTCTTCCTCCTGGATCCAACAGCTAGATTATGAAACCCTACCATTCAGATGCTGAATTTGCCATGAATATGGGCATCTACACCGCAGATGTCCCAGATTGAAATCTTCCCCCATGTCTGCCTCTGGACCTCCCAGGATGGACAAGGGGAAAGCTCCAGTGTCGGATGGGCCTGTTGATAAGGAGGGATTTACCCCGGTTACTTCTCGGCATAAAGGCAAAGGCAAGAAGAGATCCTGGATGGATAGACAGAATGATGGCACATTTAATCGGTTTAAGGTTCTCGATAGCGTAGTCCAAGAAGATGGTATTCCGGTAGAGCCCTCTTCTGGGGTTAAAGGTCAGGAAGAGATTCAGGTGGTGGAGGCCAAGGAGGAAGAGCTCATTCTTCCGTCAGGGATTCATCAGGCTGGTCTGCCGGCTTTGGACTTGCCTCCTCAAGTTCAGAATATTGTTGGTCTCCAGGAGTCACAATCTCTGGTGGGTACTGTTGGTTCGGCTCCTCACCCCCAAGGTTCGAAGGGGTCTGCTGATCCTGTGAAGGGGGCTAAGGCTCCTCCGGCCTTAGGTTTGCACCAAAAATCTTTCAAAAAGGGGCCTCTAGATAAACAGTCAAGGAGTGGAAGGAAAACTGATCAAGAGAAGGTTAAGATTATGGGTGATACTCTGGTTGAGTCTGGGTCTGTGAAACCCATTGATTCCCACTTCTCCCACCCCCCTAAATGATAGTTTTATCTTGGAATGTTAGGGGTTTGAACAGCATCCCTAGACAAAAGGTTGTTCGTAGATTAATTGAGTCTCAGGCTCCGGATGTTGTCTTTCTACAGGAAACCAAGCTTACAGTGGATGGTTTGAATAATTGTGCTCCGCGTATCTGGCCCCAAGGCTACTGGCAGGGGGTGGGGGCTTTGGGCAGTTCTGGGGGGGTGGCTTGCTTCTGGAACCCGAGGAAAGTTTCCCCCTTATGGTGGGCTTCTAGTCAGTCCTCCATCTCTATGGTGGCCTCCATTTTTGAAACTGGCGAAAGATGTCTTTTCTCTAATATTTATGCTCTGACTGATCTTCCAGGTAAGACTCAGCTTTGGGATCATATCTACTTTGTCCGTTCTCTGGACCCGTTTCTCCCATGGATGTTGGCAGGTGATTTTAATGCTGTTATTAGTATGGAGGAAAAACAAGGAGGGTTAGCCAGGCTTGATTCTTCTTCTCTTTTGCTCAGAGATAAAATTAGTTTCCTTAACCTTGTTGACGTGAAGCCAGTCAATGGAGTTTTTACTTGGAACAACAAGAGGTGTGGTGATGAGGCTAACTCAGAACGGCTTGATAGATTTCTGGTTTCCTGTTATTGGATGAGCAGCAGGTGGACTACCAGTTCTGAAATCTTGGATTGGAGGGGTTCCGATCACTGGCTGATCAAATTCTGTGCCTCCTCTTATGGGGTCACTAAAAATCCTTCTTTCAAATTTCAATTGATGTGGCTTCGCGAGCAATCTCTTCGGGATCTTGTGCTGGAATGGTGGTACGAAGGGCTCCCTGCCCACGGGAGGGCCATGTACACTTTTAGCAAACGGCTTCAATATGTGAAGTATCGGCTTAAGAGGTGGAATTATCAATGCTTTGGGAACTTGCATGCTCAGAAGCTTGCTGCTCAGTCCAAGCTGGATAGTATCACTCGTCAAATTCGAGACTATGGGCTATCCTCTGACCTTCTGAATGCTGAGTCCCTGGCCCTCAAGGGCCTAGAGGAGTGGGAGCTTCGGGAGGAGATTTTCTGGAAGCAAAAAGCTCGGATTGATTGGCTTCAGGAGGGGGATAGGAACACAGCTTTTTTTCATAACTCGGTTAAGGCCTGTAGGCAGGGGAACTCTATTTCCACTCTTGTCTCGAGTGATGGGGCTCAACTCTCGTCCTATGGTGAAATTTCCAGGGAAGCTGTCACCTATTTTTCTAATCTTTTTTCCAGGGAGGATATTACTGCCAGATCTGAAAAGCGGGCTATCTTGGATTGTATTCCTTGCTTGGTCTCGGATGAGATGAATAGGGCTCTTCTGAGTCCAATCTTGTTACCTGAGCTGGAGAAAGTTGTGTTTAGTATGAAAAAAGGAAAAGCTCCTGGCCCCGATGGGTTTCCGATAGAGTTCTTCCAGGAATTTTGGGAAATAATAAAGTCTGATCTCCTTGAGGTGGTTCAGGAATCTCTTAGGAACAAACAAATGCTTAAGTCTTTGAATTCTACTTTTCTGGCTCTCATACCTAAGAAGGAAGGGGCTAATCGGATGGATCAGTTTCGGCCTATTGCCTTATGCAATGTCACCTACAAGATCATTACCAAGATGATTACTGAGAGACTCAAACCCATCCTTGGTGCTTTGATTTCTGCTGAGCAGGGAGGTTTTGTGGACGGGCGACAGATTTTGGATGGTGTCGTGATTGCTACGGAGGTTATTCACTCTATGGCTTCCTCTAAGGAGAAGGCGATGTTCATTAAGCTTGACATGGCTAAAGCTTATGATCGGGTGAGCTGGGAGTTTCTTCAGAATATCCTCCTGACTTTTGGCTTCAACGAGGAATGGGTGAGCTGGGTTCTCAGCTGTGTAACCTCATCCTCCTTCTCTGTTCTTCTTAATGGGGATTCTTCAGATTGGTTTAGTGCTTCTCGGGGTCTTCGGCAAGGGGACCCTCTGTCCCCGTATCTTTTCATTATCATGGCAGAGGGTCTTGGTAGATTTATTAAATCTCAGGTGCGGCTGGGTCTTCTTCATAGGTGGAGCTGGACCAATGATCTCCCTCCCTGTTCTCACCTTCAATTTGTGGATGATACTGGACTGATGGGCTTGGCTAGAATTAGCGAGGCAGTGAACTTCAGGAGAACTTTAGATATCTATTTGAGAGCTTCTGGTCAGTGTATCAATGATGACAAATCCTCCATCTATTTCTTCAATACTCCTCGTCTCATTCAGAATAGGATTGCCAGGATTCTTAGATTCCAAATTGGTTCTCTTCCCATGATGTACCTGGGGACTCCCTTGGCCCTGGGATCTCAGCGTCAAAGTTTTTGGCAGGGGATTTTGGATAAGTTCCGGAGTAAGGTTAGCCATTGGACTCACAGATGGCTCTCTTCTGCTGGTAGAGTGCTTCTCCTAAAAGCTGTGGTGCAGTCTCTCCCTATTTACAGGTGTTGTGTGCAGATTCCTCCTGCAACCTTTGTGAGGGAGTTTGATGCTCTTTCCTGAAAATTCCTTTGGTCGGGTAACCTTCTTTCCTCGAAATGGAGTTTAGTCAAGTGGAAGTCTGTCTATAGGCCGAAACATGCTGGGGGCCTTGGCCTCACGTCTATGGCTCTTGTGGTTACGGCTTTGGCGGCTAAGCTATACTGGAGATGGTGCAATAGCCAGGATCAGGATTGGGCCAAGATTCTTGCTTGCAAGTATGTTCCTGGGGTTGAGAGCCGGGATGTGCCCCGGATTTCTTTGTTGGGCAAAGGCTCTTGCATTTGGGATACTCTTAAGAAGGGAGCTCAGCTTGTTCAGAGTGGTCTTTTATAGATCTGTAATAATGGTTCTGATGCTCTTTTTTGGTTGGACTCTTGGGATGGCCACCCCCCCATTCTGTCTAGTTTCCCTCAGCTTATGCCTCTTGGCCAGATGTTCTCTGATGCTGGTTGGAATAAGGTGGAGCACTTTAAAACAGTTAAGCGTATCGGTCATCTGGAGGTGTCTTGCTGGAAGGACCCGCAGGAGTGGCCTGTGGGTGGCTCTGATGAGGATCGTGCTACTTTGTGTAAGGTCTTGGAGGGCAGGCTTTGTAGCACTCTGAAGGAGAGGGACAAGTTGGCTTGGAGCCCTAGCCCAAAAGGGAATTATACTGTTGCTCAGGGTTATGCTGTGCTTGATAGGAATTTATATGGGCCTTCTGAGGTGCCCTGGTGGAGGAAGGTTTGGAACAACTTTTCTTGGCCCAAGTGTAACTTCTTTTTATGGTTGGTTACCCAGAAGAAATGTCTCACCTGGGAGAATCTTCGTAAACAGGGGTTTCAGGGGCCTTCCATTTGTTTTCTTTGTTTGCGCAGTGAAGAATGTTCTTCCCACTTGTTCTTTCATTGCCCCTTTTCTCGTGAGATTTGGCACAGATGGTGGGAGGCTTGGCATCATGGGTGCATTCATGTTTCCTCTCTTATTGAGTTTTGGGAGAGCCTGGGCAGGCCTCCTGCGAAGACACCTTTTCTTCAGGTGGCCTGGTGCATTGGGCCCATTTTCATCTTTTCGAACCTATGGCTGGAAAGGAACCGTAGATTTTTTTGTGATTCCAGATTGGACACT
The DNA here is from genome assembly GCA_027924645.1 of Cunninghamia lanceolata. Lineage (NCBI taxonomy): Eukaryota > Viridiplantae > Streptophyta > Pinopsida > Cupressales > Cupressaceae > Cunninghamia > Cunninghamia lanceolata. The sequence continues at coordinate 4,690,528 of BSBN01000665.1, forward strand.
GGTCAACTGTGGACGAAGATTATCAGTAGGCTCCAGGAGACTATTTCTGCTAAATGTGATATGTCTGAAAGTATTGATCCTGGGGATGTTGCGGTTGTGTGGGATCTGAGCCTGGGTGTTAATAGTAGGGGATGCCGTAGTGGTCTTATGCCACGCCGTGTCAAGAAATGGGTCTGTCGTGATGGGAAGTGGGCACCTCCTCCAGATGGAGTCCTGAAGGTTAATACTGATGGCTCTTCTCGGGGGAATCCTGGGCAAGCTGGTATTGGGGGTATTGGTAGAAGTAAGGATGGGGATGTTGTTTTCTGCTTCTCTGTTTACAAAGGGCATCACTCTAACAACCTGATGGAGGCCCTCGCTATAAAGGTTGCTGTTGAGCGGGGTTGCTCTCTTGGCTGGAGGAGGATTATCTGTGAGTCAGACTCTCAAATTGTTGTGGATATGTTGAACAGCCAGAGACTGGATGGTGTTAGTTGGCATTTAGCTTCGATGGTCAGACAAATTTTAACTGTTTGCAATTCCTTAGAATCAGTCTCTTTCTGTCACATCCCTAGAGAATGGAACAGTGTGGCTGACTGCTTGGCAAAGTGGGCCTCAGAGAAAGGGGATGGCTGGGATATCAGTGGTAGGAATGAGTTACCTTCTGATTATCTGGGGATTCTAGAGAGATTTTTATTGGATGATATGACTATGTAGTGTTGTTGTTTGTTTGTTGGCTGTTGTCCTTTCAGTTGAGCCTATGGCTCTTGCCTTGTTTCTTGTTTTGGATTGAATAAAAAATTTTCCCCTTTTTAAAAAAAAAAGAATTGTAAAAAGAAAAAAATACTATTATATAATTTAAAACACTATAACATATGTTAAGATAATTTTTTATGACTATCTAAAAATTATTTACTCTCAAGTTAATGAAAAATCTTAAAACATAACCCCATATATAGAACCTTATCTTATTATGAACCCTAATAATACAAAAATATATATATATATATATATATCTTAAATGGTGTAAGGACCCACTTGGTCCAAACTTGAATTTTCTCAAAATATTTACCTTATTAATACATTAATATGGGTTATATCAAGACTTTGACTAGGTACTCAGGAAAAATTTAGCCAATACAGGCCATATGTCTAAATGGAACATTCTTAAGCCAAACTAGGCTCTTCTATCCTTTGGGCAAATAGGTTCATGCAGAACCAGGTCTAACTGACCTTATCACTACCCAATGCAGGGTAGATCAAATGATGGCCAAACAGCCTGGCTGGTCAAACGAACTAAAACTCTATCCAATATGAAATAGGTAAACACAACTACCAAATGGGATAAATAGGAAAGGAATCATTATGCTCTGGCTAGAGACTTCTGACTCCTTCGGGACCAATACGAGCTCATGAGTCACTTCCTGAAGACCACAGTATTCCCAAGCACTATGCTGAGGATGTCAACTAGGGGATACATAATATCGACTTGTACACACCTCAGTTTCGGCAAAGCTGGGTACAAGTAATCCACCCTGGGGATTCTTCTGAGTACCAGGAGGCTTCTTTAGTTACCTAGCTAATCCTTTAAATTAAGGATTGAGATTACGAAGTTGATTGTAAAAGAATACTCTATATCCGGGGGACCTAAGTACTGGGGCATTCTTCGCTATCCAGACTACCTACATACGTTGTATCCACAAGATCAAGGCTCCCCCTTCATATGCGACTGACATGGGGAACGTGAATATGTAGTTCTATCTTGTACTATGTTTGATGTAACTGTGAGCAGGTACACAGCCCTTTCAAGGTCCAGTTTCCCCGGATAGTTCTTCACCGACTGCCACCCACTCGAGTGATACATTGACAGAATTCCTAAGAACTATTTGCAAACACACCTCCCGAGAGTGTTTGATGTTTAAGTTTTCATATGTGAATGGTTTACCTAGTACACATTTTTGTCTAACGAGGTTTTCTGTTGATAGTTTAAAAGGTTTTCTAAGGAGCACCATGGTAATCATCTTACAACTAGCTCAATAGACTCATCCTTTTTTTAGTCAATCTTTTTAATGAGATGTCCGAGGAGATTTCCCCTTCCTATGGATTTAACTTTGACATGTCCCTTATTACTCCCTGAAGATTTAGAGAGACAGTGTCCAGACGTCGTTGTTGAAGATTTGTTAAGTGCAAGGTACTTGGTTCAACGCAACTGCATTACCTATAAACGTGACAAAGAGGTACCGTAAAAACCAAACACAGTGATTTGTTTGAGCTTGGACATTTGTTTACAAGATTTACCTATCTATTAGAAAAGAAAAACTTGCATAATAACTAATAATGACATTAACCAAGGAAAGATACTTCTCTAAGATATAATGAAGGAAAGTATAGTAAAGATGCTTGATCATTACAAACTTACTTTTAATTAAAACCAATATGGACTTAATACAAGTTGTAAGATGAGACAAATAACTCAATAAGAGGTTTACTTGAAACTCCCTAAATGGGTTTATAAAATTTAATTAATTTTCATTGTTAATAAATTTGTGAATATAACTTAATCAAAGAATAACAATGATTCCTAATACATAAGAATGATAATTAGTTGTTCTAAAGTTTTATAACCTTCCAAATTAACGACCAATTTAAAGAAATTCTCGATTTCATTCATGATTCCTCCATGGTCATAATTTATATTATTATCACATTAATTCATTTAAAAGACCTTCATTTTTTAAACTTCATGCTCAAGGGACAGGTAGTTCATTTACTCTACTTATTATTCATTTTTCCCCAGTAAATTTTAATGTTGCCTTAAGTTATTTAATGTAGTATTAATTCCAAACATTTCTCACTTTGACACTCAATAACTTATATACCCGTTCATAAAGGTCAACATTTGTTTAAATAAGGCAATTCGCTTGTGTCCACATATGGTCAAAAGAGTTGATTTTTCAAATTCATAGATAGTTGTATTTTAAAATGTTGACTAAAATTTTATGATATTACTGGATTAGTGAGTTTGTGTATGGACTCATTGAGTATCTAGTTTGATTAATATCAACATGGTTCACATGGTTCCAAGGAAATATCTTAGTTTAAAGAAGATTCACTAGCATAAATCATCCATGTAATAATTGCATCAAGAACTTAATGAAAGGTTCATATATAGGAATATGATGTTCAATTGCCAAAATGTAGAAGTTTTTACTTAATCAATTTTCAATATCAAATTCAATAATTATTTTTGAAATGTACACGCAATTATTGATTTTATAAATAATATTATTAAACATGAATTCATGACTCATAAAGTAACTATACAATTATGCAAGATTTATTATTTACCTCATGAAGCAATATAGCCTTCCATGAACAATTACATATGAACTTAATAAGATAGCTAATTCCATAAAATTTTAAATCATAAATTAGGTATTATCTATATAAATTCATACTGTGAAAAGGATGTTGTTGACCAAGGCATCTCAAATCAATTTTATATTCAATACTTAAACTTCTAAATCCTCATAATAAGATTTATCTATTCCTTAGGATTCTTCTATTTTATAGAGTAGATAAAGGATTCATACAACATTTTGCATACATTCACTATCACAACTTAATCATTCATAATATACCAAACATATAGTTATTTGTTCAAGGAATATGGGGATAGAGATATAAAAGTAATTTATTAGTTAAGTCAGTTTATAATATTAAGACTTAATATTTTGATATTACATAATCAATTATATCTATATTTACTTTGACTACAAATTTGTATTTTAATAAGTAATGGTATCTATTTATTCAATCCTCCCAAGACTTGTCTGTCAAGGTAGTCCATTTTCCCACTTCCTTAACATTCTCAAAATATTTTTACAAGGCAATTCCATTATAGAGGCTATTTATCCATGTTAACACGTGCTCAAGGGAATTACTGTATGTTTAATTTATCAAATGTTATAGTTGAAAATGTCATGGTGGATAAGTATGCAAAACATGGGATCATAGACGAGGGACATGCATTGTTTGACAGAATGCCTCAAAGAGGCTCCAACTCATGGAATCCAAATGATTGCAAGATGGATTGAAAGGTTTTTGGAACTTTCGAGTAAATGCAATTGGAAGATGTAAGGACAAAAACCATAACCTTTGCCAATGTCCCTCCCCCTATCTGTGCCAAATGGGCGATTAAGAACAGGTTATAGACTTCTGTCAAAGCATAATGAAGGGGAAATTATGTCAGATGATGTAATTGCAAGGGACCTAGTAACATGCATGTTGAATGTGGAAGCCTAGACAAGGCACATCTACTGTTTGACAGAATGCCTCAAGGGGATGGATGCAAGATTTCAAATTCTACACAAAATGGATTTGTTGCAAAGGCCTTAGAAACTTTCAGCAAATGTAATTGACAGGCGTGAAGCCAAATTCTACAACCTTTGATAGTATCTTCCTTGCGTATGCTAAAATGGCAGCTTAGGAAATAGGGAATGGACTTCCAGCAAAGCAAAACAGAAGGGGGATTTTGCCAGAGGTAGTAATTGTAAGTGTCCTGGTAGACTTGCGTGCAAGATGTGGTAGAATAGACAAGGCACATCAACTATTTGAAAAAATGCCTCAAAGAAATGTCATCTCGTGCGATGCAATTGGTTGCAGGTTCTGTACAAAATGGATTTAATGAAAAGGCTTTTGAAACTTTCAAGCAAATGCAATTGGCAGATTTAAAGTAAAATTCCGCAACCTTTGATAGTGTCCTCCCTGCATGTGTCTACATGAGGCTCTAGAATAGGGTATGGATAGAGTATGGACTTCCACCCCAGTCTAATGGTGAGGGAATTTTTCAAACGTTGCAATTGTAAGTGCCACTTCCAATTACCAAAGTCTTCGCAAAAACTTAAGCACAAATTCTCTCTTGAACGTTTTCAAATTGTGATTAAAATTCTTACAAGAAACTATTGCACAAATTCTCTTTTGAATGATTTCAAATTGTAATAAAGTTTCTTTGTAGCTTAATCTAGGCTAGGTAACTAATAGGTCGTCCCACAATAATGGGTTACACTTTTTGGCCAAACTTGACATTGAATTCAACATTTTGAACTAAATCTTCACTTTCTGACACCTATAGCCGCTAAACTATTAGGAATTTGAATATGATGTGAACTAGTGATTTGTGATATTTTGTTTGTAGATTCTAAATATATATATTTTTAAAAAATTGGAGTTAAATTGTATAAAAAATTGAGTCTCCTTTGATAACTAGTTTTTAATAGTAAACAACATTTTTAAAGTAATGTGTATTCTATAGCACATAACTTTTTTTCTACAAAGGATAAAATTTTGATTCTTTTGAATTTAGATTGGTAACACCAATATATAGGGCATGCATTTGGTTTTATAATGTTTTGTTTAATTTTTTTTTAATTAAGTTTTGAAGTCAAACCAATTATAATTTAGACATAGATGTATTCCGTAAAACATAACTTTTTCTAAATGTATCGAAATTCAATTATTTTTTTGTTGAAACAAGGACATCAATACCTAGGGCATAGATATTTTTAGAATTTTTTTTCACTAATTTACTAATTTTCCATGTTTGTAGATCAAAGAACTTGATGTTTAGTGAAAAACCTACATTCACAAGAAATAAAAAGTAAATATAATAATCAAACTAAATACATTTAAAATTATACTTTTTGGGAAGTTTATAATAAGGACTACATACTTACAAAACATAAATTTTAAATGAATTAATTTGATCCCCCAAAAGGTAAATTAAAAGTGGTTTTTTATCATCATTTTGATAGGTGTAGAGGAGACTCCATTACAGGTATGTTTTAAAACTAGCAGGGTTCTATCCAAGGGGGTTTGAATCTAAGGGGGTTTGATCAAACCCTCTTCAATTAAAATCCTTTAAATGAAACCTTTCAAGGCTTAAATCATTATATTTTCTAAAACTATGTGATTTTAACAAAAATCAGGATGTCCCAGAAAGTGTAACCCATTATTATGGCAGCACCCTAATACAAACAACAATTAAATCAGAATAATGGATTCATGAACCAAACTTAGCAAAATATTTTAAGACATTCCATCAAAATGAGCTCAAAACTAAATAGAAATGTAAAATGCATCAAATCATCTTATTAATAACTATGGACAATATTCAAAAAGGAAAGGAACAAAATTAAGGAGAGGAGGTTTCTCTTACAGATTGCTCCAGCAATCCAACCAAAAGCCAAGTGTGTCCCTCCTTCCCCCATCCATGCTATTTATAAACAAATTCAACCCTTATGAAGGAAAATTCAAGTCTTTGAGTCAAGTCTTCTCTGTAAATGTTTCTTTTCTATTTTCCAAATTGCCATAAGTTTTAGAGGAAAAGAACTCATTTAACTTTAAATGTTTTCTTTCAAATTTCCCATTTATCATAAATTCATGTGGAAACCTCGAATTATCAGTAAGTGTTATTGACTTGGAAAATGGGGAGTTGAACCTCATTTATTTCTTTTTCTAGAAGTGTGCCCTTCTTGACTATTTATTTATTTAGAATTTCAAAATTGGGATAAAACAAAAAAAAAAAAATTTATTATCATCACTATTTTTATTATTTTGTTTTTAATGAGACTATATATATATTATTTAATTTTTATAGCTTTTATGTGTGTTAGTAAGATTTGAACATTTGAAAAATAAAATACATACAATTAGACATAGTATTCTAATCAAATTCAGAACTCAAATATTATAAAAGTTGGTTGTGACAAATGATCACAATTAAAAAGTGACAATAAAATAAAAATAAGAAAATTTATTTTAAAATTAAACTATATAATTTAAAATTATTATTTTAAAAATTTAAATATATTTTAATCATTTATTTATACTTATAAAAACATTTTATCTTACTTTTATAATAAATTTATTTAAAAAACTATTTAATATTGTTATATAAATTAACTAACATAATAAAATTAGGACGAGGGCCCTGGCTTGATTGGCTAAGTAATTTCGTTGTGGTAAATATGGTCACGAGGTCCAATCTCCCCTCATCCTCGTGGTACTGGAGGGCGTGTCGTGTCAGTGTCACCGGTCATGTTAAAAAAGTTTACCAGGCACACAAAAAAAAAATTAACATAATAAATTATATAAAAAATAACTAAAAATTTATTAAGAAAATAAACTCCATTATTAATGTTTAAAATACTTACTTCAATCCTTCTCTACTCTAGAATATTACTTTTGTTCTTTGCATTTTTACTATATGTGAACTAAGGACACTATAACATAAACAAGGTAAAGAGTAATATATTGAAATGTAAATATACCCTAATGGTAATGTCAAATTAAAAATGGTCACATTTGCAAAAGAAAGTGTTTTGTGAAGTTATTCATCAAAGTGAAAACCCAGATGGTGTCATTTGAGAGTGTTTAAAAGCATTTTGAATGAATTTCCTATAAAACTGGATTCAAGTGAATATGCCTTTATTTACTAAATCTACTCATAATAATAAAAAATCATTCCTTATCTCAGTATTCATCTTTAGAACAATTAATAGTTGCCCTTAAAAATCATAAGTGAAAAAGGCATCGAGTTTTTAGGGAATGTTTACTTGTGCAAGTGTATTGGTGAATTGTCAAGACTCAAAATGGTATAGTTGTGCTATACAATCTCTCGTGGTGAGCCATGCAGATGAATGGTTGACTGATAACTCCAAGCATAATGGGTTAAATTGATAGAGTAAAAACAATGTTGCATACAAGTATATTTAAACTTAAAAATCTTTCCACCAAAAGGGAAAAATTTAGTCTAAAGAAAAGGGGAGAAAAAAATCCAAAAATCAACCAAAGCCCTCAAAGGTAAGAGCATACGAGACATGGTCTTTTAAGTATCAACACTATTTTTGAGTGACTTCTAATTATAACCTTGGGCTTGTTAGCTTGGCTGGGTTTTGCAGGTTAATGGCTCATTATCAAAACTTTATTACCAAGCACCTACATGCAACCCACTGTGTGATTGATCCCTTCAAAAGTTATATTTATAATGAATTTGAGGAAAATATGAAGTCATACAGCATTTATCCTTTAGGGGCCTTGCATGGGATCAGCTTTGCCAACCTTCACAATGGATGCAATGATGTAAAAAATTCAGCTTGCTCATTGTATTTAATGCATCTACAACATAGATATATGTTTTTATAAGAAAATGTACCTCGTTTCTTCTCTCAAGAAGGAAGCACTCAGGAAGATTTGATAGACATTGTAAACTCTAATCTAATGCCATCATTACAACATTTTAGCTATCACTGCTACTTCTGCAACTTAAAGGACGAGCTTCCATTAGAATCCCCCTTGTTGTTATTGGAGAACAAAGAAAGGGATAAACTACTATCAATTTCTTCTTCCCCCCTCCTGGTCATGGTTTCTTCCTGTTATGGGTTGTGACTTCTCTCCATCTTCAGTTGGATGCAATCCTAGAAATTTTTCTATTTGCTTTGCTAGTTGTCCTCTCTGTAGCTATGTTAACAAAAAAAAATATATACATATAAGAGAGAAGAAAATCATGATACATAAGCAACATTCATACAGACACACACATAGATTCATATACAATATGTGTACAGATTCATATCTACCTGCAGTTGTAGAGCTAATTGTTCATGTACTCTTGACTGTCAGTTATAGTTCTTTTTGTTGAGCGTCTTGTAAGGCTATGCTAGTATTGTCTTTAATGACATGTTTAGGAAGATTGTTGTTGTCTGAGGCATCTCTACAAGAAGCATATAGCTTTGAACATGATGTATCTTCATGGAGGCTACCTATAATCTTTTCATATGTTGAATCTCTCCTCAAAAATGATCCTTGAAGCCACATTAAATGACAACAAATATCATGTGCAGCAGTCTTTATTTGACAATTTTGTAATGCCTATTGGGCTCACTAAACATTGTAGTTTCTTCTCTTGACTTTCAGGTTTTGCATTTATTTTATAGTTGAGTTATTGGTCATTGTGATTGTGTGCCATAACTCATTTGTAATTCTGAATCTCTATATATTGATGCCCTACCTCTTCTTCTTTAAAGTAGTTTGAGGCTTTTGTATGTTTGCTTGTTTTGTGATCAGCAAATCAATTTGTTTTTCTATTTACCTTCATCTGGTATCAGAGCTAGAGCCTATAGTTGTTGTTAAGGCTGTGAGCAGAGGAGTCAGCAAATGCATCCAAAAGGCAAGAAGGCTACTATAGATTTTGTAGAAGAAATTGAGGCTACTATTGTTCTGAGCTGTGTTCTCTACTCTGTTGTAGTTTTCATTGTGGGAGGAGGCATGCAAATAGTTGTGAAGGAGGCGTCCAAGCCATGAAGGAGGTGGAATTTTTTTTAAGAAGTCGTTATTTGAAAGTTAAAAATTGGAGAGTGACATTCGATCTACACCTTCTCTATAGAAATTTATGTTGTTTTAAAGACTTAGATCTCCACGCTTTGTTATAAAAACTTTTAAAACACCATGTTTTTTAAAAAGAAAGTCTTTAACTCCTCTAAAACAAACCCATGAATCTTCTTTCATTCTATTTTTTAAAAGATTTAAAAGTCTTTTCTTCCATGTGGAAAATAAGAAGGTTAGAAAAAAGGGTTTTAGATATTTAATTTTGCCTTCATCTATATTCTTAATTATTATAAGGAAAAAGGTGAATGAGAATTGCTTTAGAAGGGTTTTAACTTTGAACCTTTTAAAGTTTTTTTTAAAAGTGATAAGGGAATTATTTGTAATTAAGTGCATTATCATTAAAGCTAACACTTATAAACCAAGACAAAATAATATAAAGATCATTTTTTTGTGTCGATCCTATTTGAAGGGACAAGGAGAGTATTCATTTGCAGAGATATCTCTAGGTTTTTTGTGTTGAGCCGTTGAGTTATTATGCACATTACTCTGGCAAATATGGCAGGAAATGTTATGTCTAACATGATAATTCCTATGTTTGAAGGAGACAATTTTACATATCGGTGTACTAGAATGCAAACCCTACTCAAATCCCAATATTTGTGAGAAAATATACAAGTAGGGTATGTAGAACTAGATGTTTACAAATGCATTTAATGCATTAAATGATCAACAAAAGAGAGAATACAAAGCAAATGTAAAGAAGGATAATGAATCCTTATTTCTGGTTCAAGGCAAAATTAATCAGGCAATTTTTTCCTAGTGTGGTGCTAGTTATTCCAAGCAAGCATGGCAAATTCTCAATAATGCTTATCAAGGTGCACAAACTGCAAAATTATAGACAATGAGGAAAAAAAATTTAAATGTAAAAATGGTCAATCGTGAAAGTGTGAATGATTTTTTAACAAAGGTAGAAGGCCTAGTTAGTCAAATGAAAATTCTAGGGGAAACTATGGATGACAAGCATGTCATTGAGAAAACTTTAAGGAGTTTAGTTCCTAAATTTGATGGTGTGGTTTCTACAATTGAGATTTCTAAAGATCTCACAACTATGCATATAGATGAACTAAGTGGAATATTGTTAACTACAGAAGAAAGGATGAAAAGTAACGAAGAAGGTCTAGAACAAGCATTTTCCTCTAAAGCAAGCATAAGAGGTAAAAGAAACACTTTTTTCAGGAATCAAAATAAAAATGAATACAAAGGTGAATCTAGCAATTCTAGAGGAAGAGGTAATAGTTTCAGAGTAAGAAGTAGCAACTTTAGAGGAACATGAAGAGGAAGATGTAGAAATAATGGGGGAGATAAAAATAATGTCCAATGCTTTCATTGCAATAAGTTTGGACACTATGCATCAAAATGCTGGAGTAAACAAGGTGAAGCAGAAAAGAGAAATGCTCACAATACTATTGAAGATAAATAAAATTTGTTTATTTCTTGCTTTAATACAAATGTCAGTGAGAATAATGTATCCAGTACATTGATTCTAGATGTTCATCACATATGACATCTAATGAAAATTTGTTTATTAATTTGGATGAAAACCATCATAGTATAGTGGTATTAGGAGATAATCAATCTCATGGAACCAAAGGCAAGGGTACAATTGTAGTTGCAAAACAATATGGTGAGGTAAAACATATCAATGAAACACTATTAGTTCAAGCACTCAAAGAGAATTTGTATTCTGTAGGATAAATGTTAGAGAAAAATTACCAAGTGACTTTTGATGAAAAAGAGTGCATAATAAGAGACAAGCTAAAAAGAAATGTAGTTGTTCCAAGAGCACAAATGACAGGTGATAGGATGTTGATTGGTAGTTTGATCTACTTAACTACTACTCAACCAGATATCACATATGTAGTGAGCTTGGTATCTAGGTTCATGTCAGAACCTAAGCAAACACATTGGAGTGCAACTAAGAGGATTCTTAGAAATGTCATAGGGACATTGAGTTATGGTCTTAGATTTCAGCATTCAGAGGATAGTAAGTTAATTGGCTATACAAATTCAAATTGGGCAGGTTCCATAGATCATTGGAAGTCTACTTTTGGTTATACTTTTAGTCTTGGTTCTGTAGTATTCTCTTGGAAGTCTAAGAAACAACCAACTGTATCACTTTCTACAGCAGAGGCAGAGTATAAAGCTGCAACATTTGTAGAATGCCAAACAATGTGGTTGAGATGACTATTGGAGGATTTGCACCAGATACAAAATGGACCTACTTTGTTGTACTGTGACAACAAGAGTGCTATACAAATGACTAAGAATCCAATGTTTCATAATAGAACCAAACATATTGAGATTCAACATCACTTCATCCAAGAGTTGGTTCACCAGGGATTGATCGAGATTGTGCATTGGCGTACAGAGGATCAGATCACAAATATCTTCACGAATCCTCTAGCTCGTGAAAGGTTCGAGACACTTAGAGATCTACTTCAAGTTCTTCCCAATGCTCATTGTCATTAGGGTTTAGATTTTGATACATGCAGAAATGAAACTACTACAAACCCCAACTACAATGAAGTGCAATCTAACTTAGAAATCAACCAAACAAGTATGAAAACAACTATGAATCTAAGCTAGTATTGTCTTATCTTCATTGTTCTCCTTTATCTTCCATATTTGTTCTCAGATTTGCATGTTTATGCAAAGACCTAGAGAAGCTAAAATGAAAATGGCAATATGTTGGATACAAGAGAGCTAAGAGAGATCTAAGGAGTTGAAAATGAACTAAGAGAGAGACAAAATGAGCTGGAAAAAGGTGTTTTATAGAAGAGCAGATTTGAATGGAGGGTCAGGATCACATGTTGACTTTGAGGCCCAATGGAGGGCTAAGATGAGTTAGGGTTTCCTCACCACTAGAGGACAAAATTGAATTTTACATTGGAAGAAATTGTGAGGTGGAGGGTGATTTTAAAATTAAATAAATTAGATTCATTTATTTAATTTATTTGAAGAGGGAAATAATGTGAGATGATTAAATTAAATAGGTGGAACCTATTTAATTAGAATAAGGCCTTTTAATTTAAATAAATGTTTATTTATTTAAATTAAAGGGGGCAAGGGGTAATGAATAATTAAATAATTAATCAATTAAAATTAATTATTTAACCATAGAGGAAAAATAGGGAAAAATAGGAGAATGTGGGAGAGATTAGGGTTTTGCAATTTGAGAACACTTTTAGGTGTCTACATTTTGCCCCTCTTTAAGATGATGTTCAAGATGATGAGATTTATGTCGAGTAACATCATTTCAAAGAAGCTAAGGAAATGGATAGAGGAAAAGGATGATGATAGAAAGATAGGATGATGATGCCCCCTCGAGAGGATAGGCAGGTTGGACAAACACAGGTAGGCTCTTGAAATGAAAGAGATTGGTCAAGGAAGAAAGAAAGGGGATTGGATAGAAGAAATGAATGATACATTAAGCTGTAATGAAGGTGAAGGAATGAAGATGCGAGAGAGAGAGATGGTAGAGGAATGAAATATTGGCTAGAAGAATGGGAATGAGATCTTGCTTTGATAGATTTTTGAGCTTCTCACTTGCAATTTTTTCTACTTATCATCATAGAACTTATTATGTCAAGGGACGACAATCACAGTGGTCTGGAAGAGGCCAAGGTGGAAAGTGTAGTCCCTTGTGGAACAGGCATGTGACAAATAAGGAATGCCTGACTCATACTAGTAACCATGATACCTTGTCAGAACATGCGATGAGATAACTATGAGGTGTGTAAGTCCTTATGCAAGGAAGTAGTTATTCTTGCCAATGCATAGGATGTCTTTGATTCACACCTAATGGAATCTTGATCAGATGCAAGGCACCAAGTTGCCCCAGTCATTTTTCCAAGACAAACTGCAAACAACAATCAAAGAAAAAAGGTCTCACTCTATCCTCGCTTCTCTTCATCACTTAGGGATTGCCTTGAGAAGCATAAGAATGAGATTGTAAAACAATCCAAATGAAAGATATGACAAACTAGATCAGTAGATTCAATAGCCATTAGATTGTTTGCCAAGTGATATGTGTTTGATTAATTGAGAATGGATGAAGAAGGAGCCTGGTTTTAGGAAATGAAACATGTCGTATAAGATGCCTGGTCTAGTTTTGACAATAAAACATCCTGCATAAGGCAAGTGATTGATTGATCAACACTAGTGTTGTTAGCCATGCAAGCAACACTAGGGTTTGATTAATGATTGATTGGATGATTGATTGATTTCAGAAATGACATGCCATATAAGGCACAGAGCCATGGTTTTGACAATGCTCCATTTCATGTAGGAATGTGATAGTTGATAGTGCTAGTGACATATGATTATCACGAGGCAATTGATTGATTTGACTGATTGGATAGCATGTCTTGTTGATGTTTGGGATTGTTTTTCTAGTGAAATATTGAGTGCTTTGTCTAATCAAAGTGTCCATCTCATCAAAGGATGACTTATTATGGAAGTTGACAGGACGGGCCCTAAGGGACTGACCTAATGCCTCGGGGGCTCATCGAAGATGGCCTTGCCTACATGAAAGCTTAGAGGCACCATAGTTTGAGCAAGGTGCTTGACACTATTGTGTCTTTCTGGGGTGGGTGATAGTGGATGGGAAGAACATATGCATAAGAGGGCAAGGATGTGATCTCAAAGGACTATGTCGCATAGGAATAACATGCCCCATTGTAGGTGCAATGCTTAGGATTTTTCATGGCAAAGATTACGATGAAAGGATGATAGGATGGATCATTTGGAGGGGACAAGGTATGCCAAGAGTGTTGCAAGTATGTGCCTAATTGGTATTGTCATTGATGTCAACATATCCTTGTTGTCATTGATGTCAACTATGTTCCATTCTATTACTTGTTTAGAAGGTTTATATGTTGAGGATATTGAGAAAATTGGCCCCTTTGGAAAATACAAGTGAGTTACAGTGAAGTGCAGTATAGGCAGTGAGTTGCATGTTGAAGAACAGTCCAGTGGATCACTCTGCATTTCTTTCCAGTTTAATATCTTGGCCTATAGATTGGAATCTATTTAAAGGGATGTCTATAGATGCTTTTAATCTTGAGTTTGAGCCTCCAGTATGAAGAATTGAGAGTGGCATTCACCAAAGTAAAATCTTCTTTCTCTGATTATTGTATGGTGATAGGGAGAAAGTATTTGGCTCTGCATTCCTCTACAATAAAGTATTTTTCTCTACAATTCTAGAGGGAAGTTTGGCATGATGATAAGTGCCTACAAATGTAGTGGTCCATGTTTTGGTGGTCTGCAAGCTATCTTTCTTTTATGTCAGTTGAAGACAGTGAAGTTCATGTGTTTCGGTGAGAAGATTCCTATGGCTAAAGTGGTTAAGGTTTGTGTGGTTGCTCTTGATGATTATAACGTTCATATATTGACATTGGTCCACATTAAGGAATTGAGATCGTGTTTGAAGATTGTTCCTAGATAAGTGTAATGTGTAACCAGTCTTAGCCGACTTGGTTAATTCCAGTTATTGCAGAGATTACTTGAAGATTGTGGAAGCGTGTTGTGGCATGGAAGATCATGTTTGAGTCCCAACTTTAAGGCGTGGCATGATCCGCATACATCTTTACTTCATTCCCTTTGTATAATATTGTATTAGGTCAAGACCTATTTTGTAAATGTTTGTAATGCTAACCTTGGAGATTGTTCCAATGGTTGATGATTGTAATGCCGACCTTGATGATCATTCCAAGGTTGATGAAGTGTATAAATACTTGTAGGTGATTCATGGAAAAAATGTCCTTGTGCGAAGATGGGAAGATAAGGAAAGGAAGTGGAAAGGCGGAGTAGGGAAGAGAAGAGGATCCACTATACTTTAATGTATTAATCTCAAACATGAAGAAGATGTTGATCATGGCAGTAAGCTGCCAATAGGGTTTAACAGCCCTCAGGGTTTAACAACCCTTATTGTAATCTTTCTAGGTTTAGGGTTGAGGCAGTGAGCCTGCTAGACCTAGCTATACTTCATGACAGTAAGCCAGCATGTTCCGGGCTCGTGGGGTGACCAAGCCTAAACATCATTTTTCAAAGATTACAATATATTTTAAGAGATAATCCTCTCTGTGGTTTTTCCCCACCTTGGGGTTTTCCACGTAAAAATTTGGTCTCTCTTGTATATAATGTTGCATCTATGTTTAAGTTTCTAATCTCATGCATTCATTATTAAATCATAATATTTGTGGATAAGTGATTTATGTTTAAATGAAGAAGTATTCAAGTTTTTGTGACAATTGATTCACCCCCCCTCTCAGTTGTCCGATGCATTTCAACAATTGGTATCAGAGCAAGGTTCCTATGAAGAAAGTCTAATAGCTTGAGGAAGATCCAAAATGTCTTATAAGAAGGAAGTACCGCATTTTGATGGGATGAACTATGCTCTTTGGAAGGCACGAATGAGAAGTCATCTTCTTTCTCTTGGTTACAAAGTATGGAAAGCTGCAGAAGCAAAATACACCTTGTTTCAGAATGGTTTGACGAATGAAGACTAAATCAAGGAATATGAAGTGGATGTCAAGAAAAATATGCTCTATTAAGTTCATTGAAAGACACAGTACTGACAAAAGTGGTGGATCTTGAAACTGCAAATGAGGTATGGGAAAAGCTAAAAAAATCTGTATGGGGGAGATGACTCTGTGAAAGAGGCCAAGCTACAAAGTCTGAAGGTGAAATATGAAAGTTTGAAGATGAATGAAGATGAAAACATATCATCCTTTATGCAAAGACTTGATGAACTTTTCACTGGAATAAAAGGTATGGGGTGAACACTCAGTGATAAGGAAGTTGTAATGAAAATTCTTAGATCACTGCCAAAAACCTACAGTCACAACCTCTAGCTGCAATTGAAAAATTTATGCAAGTAAAAGATGTTGATAGAGATCAGTTGCTTGGTAAACTTACTACCTTTGAGATGAGAGAGTTTGGTGATGCTATGCCAAAAGCAGAGACTACCTTCAAAGCCAGTACTTCTGGGAAAACCTCCAGATCAGAAAAGTACAAAGTAGAATCAGATGATGAGTTTGATGAAATTGAAGTCAACTTTGTGGATAGACTGCAAAGACGATCTGGTAAGTTTAAAGGTAAATTACCTTTCAAATGTTTTTCCTGTGGTAAAGCAGGTCACTTTGCTTCCAAATGTCCTGAAAGAATTGAAAGAAATGGGAAAAGATATGAGAACATGCCTAGGATCCAAAAGAAATCTTATTATGTTGAAGGTTTTGATGATGATGAAGGAGTATCAGATAATGGTGAACCAGATAATGCTAGTACCTCTAGTAATGAATGCTTCTTTATTGCTATTAAAGAAGAACCTGTGTCTACTAATTCTGCTAGTTGTTTGAAGAAAGAATAACTAGTGGAAAGTGTTTGACAAAGATGAATGGGTTATTGATAGTGGCTACTCTCACCACATGACTGGTGACAAAAGTAAGTTTGTAAGTTTGGAAAGATATAATGGTGTACTGGTTAGGTTTGGAGATGATATAGCTGGTAGGATTTGTGGAAAAAGATCTATTTCTTTTGATGGCAAGCATAATACTAAAGATGTCTTGTATGTGAAAGGATTAAAGCACAATCTTTTGAGTGTGGGTCAGATGTGTGACAAAGGGTATGACCTAAGATTCAAGGACAATGGATGCAAGATCAGGGAAAGCTCCGGAACAATCATTACAACTAGTAAGAAGACTAGAGGTAATATCTACCACTTGAAAGGAACTGATAATCATTGTTTATTGGCTCAAACTAATGAAAGTTAGCTATGGCATAGAAAGTTGTGTCATATCAATTTTGACAACATTATGAAGATAAGTACTGCACAAGCTATTATAGATTTGCCCAAGCTTGTGAAGCATACTAATCCTATTTTCAAGGAGTGTCAATTTGGGAAACAAACAAGAACAAGTTTCAAAAGAAAGGACCAATCAGTTGATTGATTACTGGAACTAGTGCATACAGACTTGTGTGGACCTACAAAAATAAGAAGTTTGCAAGCAGATAGGTATTTCATGTTTCTTATTGATGATTATTCAAGAATGACTTGGGTTACCTTTTTGAAAGAAAAATCAGAAGCTCTAGATAAGTTTAAGGCATTTAAGGTAATGGTTGAAAATGAGATGGATTTGAAGATCAAATGTTTAAGGTCTGATAGAGGAGGAGAGTTCACATCAAATGAATTCAATTCCTTTTGAGAAGAACATGGGATAAAGAGACAATTATCTACACCTAGAACTCCACAACAAAATGGAGTCGTTGAAAGGAAAAACATAACAATTCAAGAAGATGTTAGAACCATGATGAAGAAAGTTGATCTTCTGGAAGTATATTGGAGAGAGGCAATTCACACTGCTGTATATATCCTAAACAGAGTCCAAGTCAAACGTAACAGTTCTAAGACTACTTATGAATTGTGGTATGGCAAAATTCCTGTTGTGAAATATATCAAAGTTTTTGGTAGCAAATGTTATATCAAAAGAGAAGAAGATCTAGGCAAGTTTGATGTTAGGTGTGATGAAGGAATCTTTCTTGGTTATTCCACCAAGAGCAAGGCCTACCGGTGCTATAATAAGAGGCTGAATAAGATCATTGAGAGTGTAAATGTCAAATTTGATGAAAGCAAGGAAAGATCTTCAGAACCAAGTGGATATGAATCAAAGAAACTAAATGTTCCAGAAGTGGTGCAGCATGAAGATAGCTCAGATGAAGAGGATCAAGCTCTAAAAAGTGCTACCAAGACACCAAGGTATGTAAAACTTAATCATTCTGAGGATCAAATTATAAGAGACAAGAGTAAATGAATCTTGACCAGAAGAAGAGCTATAGAAGAAAAAGTGATCTTTCTAGGTTTAGGGTTGAGGCAGTGAGCCTGCTAGACCTAGTTATACTTCATGGCAGTGAGCCAGCATGTTCTGGTCCCATGGGGTGACCAAGCCTGAACATCATTTTTTAAATATTACAATATATTTTGAGAGCTAATCGTGTCCGTGGTTTTTCCCCAACTTTGGGTTTTCCACGTAAAAATCTGGTGTCTCTTGTGTATAATGTTGCATCTATGTTTAAGTTTCTGATCTCATGCGTTCATTGTTAAATCATAATATTTGTGGATAAGTGATTGATGTTTAAATGAAGAAGTGTTTAAGTTTTTGTGACAACTGATTCACCCCCCCTCTCAGTTGTCCGGTGTATTTCAACAAAGAGATATGTAAAGCATGTTTCAACATTTTGCCCCCATTTCTCTATCAAGATCAAAAGAGGAAGGGAGAATGAATGGACTCGATAGGCTAAGTATATGTATGTAATGGATAAGTATGGTAAGATAGGATAGAAAATGATATGATAGGATTAAAAGAATGGAAATGATAGGATGAGACAATGTGCCCCCAAGTGTAAGTGACATAGAAGATCAACTTATGCATGATGCCTATTTGCTAGGTTTTCATCATTGTACTTATCCAAAGTGCCACCAAGGGTGGTTTTCACCGTTGGTCGAAAGGATTTATCTTCTTTTTTTTTTCTTTTCTTTTTTGACTTTTTTTCTTTTTTTTTTAACTTTTTGATTTTTGAATGGGAGAAAGTGGAATAGGGAAAGGAGGGACTCAAGTATCTAGTGCCATGAAAGCTGATAGTGTCCCATTGGAGATCGATGTTGTCCCATCGACCATGTCAAATGTCATTGTGCTCAAGATGTTGGTAAGGGAGATTGCATGAAAGTGAGATGGATTAGGTACATAGTGAATTATGAAAAGTGTGATAGTGGATTATGATGTGGATTATGTAGGGAAGATAGTGGATTATGGTGTGGATTATGTAGGACTTATGCATAGAAGATGGATGGAAGGCGTATGCGAAAGCATTAACCATAGGAAGGTGATAAGATAGATATGTAGGATAATGGTTGAATGATGGGGTGATGGAGGTGTGAAAAGGAATCATGACCAATGGCTGCACACACCATGATAAACATTGAAGCTTTTGAGTGGATGGTGGTGTATGAAGCAATGGTGATGCTTTTTTAGGGGATGGATGGCGTAGTGACTTAGGTACCCACATAGACTTAGTATTTTTTATAATTTTTTCTTGACTTGTGGGATGGAGGAATTTGAGACTTTTGAATGGAATGGATGGAAGAGGATGGTTGGGATT
The DNA here is from genome assembly GCA_027924645.1 of Cunninghamia lanceolata. Classification (NCBI taxonomy): domain Eukaryota; kingdom Viridiplantae; phylum Streptophyta; class Pinopsida; order Cupressales; family Cupressaceae; genus Cunninghamia; species Cunninghamia lanceolata. The sequence goes on from BSBN01000665.1 coordinate 4,710,109, forward strand.
TTTGAGAGGTGGATGCCTCCTTTGACTTGCATTTTTGTTTAGGAACCCATACCATTTTAGTTTTTGACTTTACTTTTGGAGGTATGGGTTTGGATAGATTTTTGAATGGATTTTGATTTGATTCTTGGCATTTGTAGCCTAAGGCATTAGGACCCTTAGGATTTTTGGCTTTATAAGTGTAGGCATCCAAATGTTTATTTTTGAATCCCATGTGGCGGGTGGGATGAGTGGAAGCTCCTTGTTTAGACAATGTGTGCATTTGTTGGTCATGATTAGGAATGTAAGGGTATTTATGGATGATAGGAATGTTAGGTGTTGGAAGCAATGGTCGTAAAGTGGATGGAGGGATATTAGGGGTTGGAAGTGTTGGCTTTGGCATGATGTTTGTCATTGATGTTAAAAGAAGAAAAAGTATGTCCTTGATGCTATTGATGTTGATTGATAAGATGCTTTCTTATTCAGGTATAATACACAAAGGAGTCTTATGCCAATGTTGATCCATCCTATGTCAAAAGTATGATATTGATGACATGATATATCATTCATGTTGCTAGATGATGTTAGGTGATCTCATGTTGATGGTGATGCAAGTTGAAGTGATGTTTTTAGATGTTGTTGATTGCATCTTGTTCATGCTTCAAAGATCATCAGAAGATCATAGGTCATAAGATGTGATATTTTTACTTTTGTCTATATGTGATCTTGAAGACCTTGTTCAGTGGTACATCTTGCATGCTTCATGGGGAGTTGCTTGTCATCATATTTTAAGTGGGTTGAACACATTATCAGGAGGTCAATGGTGATACTCGCCAATGCCAAGATGTCATCTGTGGTCATTTGATTCAGGATCTTGTTTGAGTTCATGATGATTGGATTCATGCCATAATAGCAGGACAGTAAAGGACAGCAAGGTAGTACAGGGATCTCAAACTATCTTCATGATCAATCTTCTTCATAATTGTGATGTATTAATAATGTGATAATACTTTTGGAGTTCAGTACAAAGAGGATTACAGATATTGTGTTCAGTGTGTTCAAGGAATATGCTTAGTCCAGTGTGTTTCAAATCTTTTGCCCTAACTTTCACATAGAGCTTTCACTTGATTCTCTAATCTATTAAGGCTTGTTTCATGGTGTCTGCATCTATCATAAGGGTTGTTGATGAACTTGATCTCTTAAGAAATCTCACTCCTATTCTATATTGTTTGATCTTAGGGTTTTCTCATTGATGGAGTTTAGGACCAAGAATCCCTAAATATCATAAGGACTCTTTGTGCCTTAAAACCTAAGTTAAAACCCTATGTGCCCATCTTATCTTAGAGTTACTTTTTGTTATGTTTTATCTTTGACTTGCTATGGGCGGTAAGGGTCACTTAAGTGACCATATAAAGGGGCCTTGAACGTGTTTCCATAGGCCCCCCGACCTAGTGGAACTGGTCACTCCAGTAAGATTATTTAGAAAGAGCACCCAAAAATAATCTATGGCCTAGATTAAAACATATGGTGGTGTGAAGGGAAGATCAAACGACTGTAATTTAAAAGGTCATTAATACCAAACGGTTATCTACTTTTTCTAAATTTGACGGGCAGTTGATGTTTAAAAGGCTATTAACTATTTTTGGCAGCTTTTTAACGATGATAAGGGGCCAGTAAAATTAGTTTCTCGCACTGTTTGAAATGTGAGACTTGATTTGTGGGATACTATAAAGACATGCCTACATGATGATGTACAGATGGGGAAGAATTGTGAAGGAAAAACACCATTTTAAGGAGATCAAACTTACATAATGTTTTAAGGGTATTCAAGCAGATGTAAGTGAAATTCTCTTAGCATGTTGTAGATGCTCTTATGATTCAATTTGTAGGAAAGGAATAAAGTGGACTTCAGAGGTTTTGACATGTTTTGCAGGGATTCTTTGAAGTAGTATTTTAATTTGTGTAATCATCAAGAAGTCATATTGTATGTGTGTATGTAATGATTGTGATTGAAGATATGTTAATTGAAAGGAGATATAAGGGGTTGAAGTTGTATTGACATGTAATTATTGTCCTTGTATATGTGTTGATGAAGATTAAGCCATTTGGTGTGTTGTAGTGAATCAGGGTAACCCCCTGAATTGATTTTCTCCTTCTTATGTACCAGATTGTTAGTGAGACACCTGTTTGCCAATGAGGTAGTTGTGTTTGCCAGTGAGGCAATTTTGTAGCTAGTGAGGCTTTTCTAGTGAGGCATAAAAAGTAGCCAATGAGGCTCTATAATCAGTGGGATTTTATTAAGCCAGTGAGGTAATTTTCCTGAGTGGTTTTTTATCCCTTTGAGGGTTTTCCACTCATAAATTATGTGTTATGGTTCTTGTTGATTGTCTCTATATTTGTTCAAGGTCTTTGTTATCATACTCATAATTGTACATGTGTATTTGTGTTTGATGAATTCATAAGTTCTCTTTCTTTTCTGTCTAGAAAGTTAAAGGTGCAAAAAAAGTTTAAAGGATTATAGACCACTAATTCAACCCCCCCTCTCAGTGGTCCTGTACTCCAACAAGTGGTATCAGAGCATAGGTTACCTACAGAAGTCTAATAGGCTTGGGTAGGTCCTGATAGTGGAGTACCATGGGAAAGTGTAAAAGAAATAGAGAAAAGAAAGAAGCCAAGCACAAGATTGTAAAACAAGCCCTAGTCAAGTCAAGCAATGAGTTATTGCATTAGTCACTCCTGAATGTTGATACAAAGTGTGATAAAGAGAATGGTCCTGCAGTTGAGAGTCTTGATAAAAAGGAAGACTTCATTGTGAGTGTAAGTGGACAAGAACTTGATGAAAGAGAAGATGATTTTGTTGTTGAGATTGATGACGAAGAAGGAGACCTCTTTGTGGGTGAAGATGACTATGAACAGGAGTATGATGAATAGGAATGTGAGGTTCATTTAGAAGGAGAACTTGTGTGTGCTCTAGACACTATCAAGCAACTTAGAAAAGAGAATAAGAGACTAGAATACTAACTTCAATAAGAAAAAGATTCCAAAGACAAGGTATGCTCAGATTTTGCAAAAGTTTCTTTAGAACTTGAAGAGGCAAGAAATTTGATTGTAGATTTAAAGAGTCAAGTTGATGAATCTGACAAATTGATTATCATCCTAAAGACAAAAATAGAAGAAGCAAAAAGGGTAGTTGATTTTACAAAATCTAATCTAGAAGTCAAAACTAATGAATATCTAAAACTAGAGTCAGAAATAGTCTCTTTGAGAAAGGAATTTGAAAATGCATCTTCTAAGTTACACAAGAATCTGCAGTTTGAAAAGAGTATTGAATGTTTAAATGACTTGTTGAGGAAGCAAAAGCATTATAAGGACACTACTGGTCTAGGTTATGAAGAAGGGAAGACTTCTAAAGTCAAGAATACACCAAGGAAGAAGAGAGATTTGGGCCATCATGCTGCTTCTTCTGAAGATCATAGAAGAAAAATTGGCTAATAAAGGAAGTAGGACAAGTAACTCCTCATGATCTCTACCTATCAGGGAATACCATTCAATAAGGTACAACTACTCTCAGTTTCATGGTTATTGTTATTCTTGTCATTTTTATGGTCACAGAGCTAGAGATTGTAGAACTCACTCAAGAAATGGTCTTAGATGGAATAAGGATAAGAGTTCTTATAGTTTGTCAAATCAGGACTATAACAATGTTTGTTATAACTATAATAAAGGTGGTCACATAGAAAGGGATTGTTGGATGCTTGCAAGATATGATCATAGAAGTTCTTTTTTGTTGTCAAGATAATATGATTTTGTTCCTCCTGTTGGACATAACATTAGATGGTATACATGTCATAAGGTTGGACATAAAGCATTGTTTTGTAAGATTAATTTGGTGAAATCTTTTAGTCATCATAAGAAAATAGGGACTATAACAATTTGGAGAAGGAAACAAGAAAAAGAGAAGAAAGAATCTGAGCTTGTGTATACTGCACAAGTGACATCTATAAGTGCATAAATAGAAGCATGAGTTGAGGGGGATATGATTAATGTATTATTATTCGGCCCCATAAATAGCATTTGAGAAGTGTTGAGAACAATATTGTGTGGCATTATGGATATGGATATTTGTTTATGATATTTTTGCAAAGGCTGCCTTGATGCCTTGAACAAGTGCTATGGATCTTGTGCTGATATGGTGTTTAGATTGTGTCATAGTTTGCAGAGGTGTGATATAATGTATGATGACGAGAGGAAAGAAGTAGCAAGATGATAAAAGTAATTTGATATTGCCTTGTTACTTTCATTTCATCTTGATGCCAAGAAAAGGGCTATGTAGCAGAAGGGTTGACAAGATAGTATGTTGATTACTTGTAAATGTCAATCAGCCTTCTTGGTATGGTGGAGTTATGACTTCAATTTGTAGGTTTATATCAGACTCTGCAATCTTTGTTAGTAGCCTTATAGCCTATGCAGACATTCAGAGCTTTGAAACAAGGTATGATCTTTATCAAGGTTTGAGGGTTTGTCAAAATGACTTAAGGATCAGACAACATGCCTCAAAGAAGTGTAGTGTAATGAATTGTTATGCTTTGAGTGTCTTGGACAAGTGTTGTATTGATACTATGTTGTGTTTTTCAAGTTATTTAAGAGATTTATAACTCTGTGTGGTTTACATCTATTGATTTGGAGTGACATGATGCTTTGGTTCCTTGGATCATGAGGAAATAATGCAACAGTGGTATCTCTCGAGCTCTTCATCAGACCGGTGCCTTCATTATACCTTCATATGATTGACAGATCAATGTTGATTAGGTGGGATCAGTTAATGAATTCATGGCTTGAATACTTGAGTGATTAGTATGTTGGAGTCATGTTCAAATGACAAGACAGTGAAGGTCTCAAAGTGTAGTGAAAAGTTGTCAAGTGATTTTTATTTAGGAGAAGAAAATGAATAATGTGATACTCCTCATAGTGATACTATTTTGGTGGTCTATTCATTTCTCTTGATGACATTGGCATGTTTTTTCATAACAGTTTATGTTTTCTTGAAGGTGGTTTGCAGACCTAATGTGTATTTGTTGTATTGTCTTGAGGGAGTCTTGTAGCAAATTGAAGTCAATGGTCAATGGTAATAGATAACAAAGTAGTGATATATGATGTCTTGCATCATGAGTTTAGTGAGGTGATATTTTGTATGCTTTAGATATACCAAGAATAACATGATATTGTTGTATAGACAAGACTATGACACTAAAATGGGTAGTAAACTTCAAGACAATACATATTGACTGCATTTCCAGGAAGTGTTTTTGACTACAGAGAGTTATTTGCTTGACAATGATCATTGCTTGGGCATTTTACTTGTTTACTTGGACAATGATTTGCTTGGCTATACAGTGTGAGCAGTACAGGATAAGACATCCTTATACAATTTTCATGTCTATGATGCAGTATATTGTTCCTTGATAATGAAAGTTAAAGTTGTGCTAAGTAGGCAGTCTTGTGACAATGATAACTGATACATACTGATCCATGCCTTATGCTCTTTTCTATGATGTGATGACTATAGTGTGATATGTCACAAATTTATGTTTTCATGATCTTCATGTCACTGGACAATAAGGTGTTCTCAAGTGGTCTTCTTGAACTACATATATGTTGGAGATTGTCTATGCTTCATGATGTGTAAAATTTTTCGCTCATGATTCAGGTGGTGTTGTTCTAACAAGTACAATGCAATAATGATAATATAGTTGTAGATGGCTTGATGAATGATGAAGGTGCAGTTGTGTAGGTGCATCACTAGTCTTCTACATTCTAGAGTTTCAGATTGTAGATTCTTAGACAATTCTTTCTCATACTTGAGTGATAGTATTGTTTTCCTTTGCTAACAACAGACAAGTGATCAATCTTCCTTGTCATCCTTTGTTTACAGTGTAATTATACTCTTTGATGATGTTGCAGACTTTGATTGTGTTGCAGACCTTAATTATTTTGCAATGATGGAGTATCAGTGATTATATGTAATGATTCAATGGTGTGAGGCGGAGGTTTTTTGAATCTAGATAACATTATCTTTATGATAGGGGGAGTAAGTCAGTTGGTTATAAGAGTGCTTATGCTGACATTATGTAGAAACTTTGATTGTTACTATTTCTATGAAGAGCTCATTTGCAGAATCTTAGAATGGACACTCTATTTGTGGGAAGTTAGTGTTCTTTGCCATGTTGTCAAATGGGGGAGAAGATGGAAAGAGGAAGTATAATGTTAGTTTGACATCAATGTCAAAGGAGGAGTTTGATGTCTTTGGCATGATGTTTATCATTGATGTCAAAAGAAGAAAAAGTATGTCCTTGATTCTATTGATGTTGATTGATAAGATGATTGCTTATTCAGGGATAATACACAAAGGAGTCTTATGCCAATGTTGATCCATCCTATGTCAAAAGTATGATATTGATGACATGATATATCATTCATGTTGCTAGATGATGTTAGGTGATCTCATTTTGATGGTGATGCAAGTTGAAGTGATGTTTTTAGATGTTGTTGATTGCATCTTGTTCATGCTTCAAACATCATCAAAAGATCACAACTTAAAAGATCATCAGAAGATCACATGTCATAAGATGTGATATGTTTACTTTTGTCTATATGTGATCTTGAAGACCTTGTTCAGTGGTACATCTTGCATGCTTCATGGGGAGTTGATTGTCATCAGAATTTAAGTGGGTTGAACACATTATCAGGAGGTCAATGGTGATACTCACCAATGCCAAGATGTCATCTATGGTCATTTGATTCAGGATCTTGTTTGAGTTCATGATGATTTGGTTCATGCCATAATAGCAAGAAAGTAAAAGACAGCAAGGTAGGACAGGCATCTCAAATTGTCTTCATGATCAATCTTCTCCATAATTGTGATGTCTTGATAATGTGATAATACTTTTGGATTTTAGTGCAAATAGGATTACACATATTGTGTTCAGTGTGTTCAAGGCATATGTTTAGTCCAGTGTGTTTCAAATCTTTTGCCCTAACTTTCACATAGAGCTTTCACTTGATTCTCTAATCTGTCAAGGCTTGTTTCATGGTGTCTACATCTATCATAAGGTTTGTTGATGAACTTGACCTTTGAAGAAATCTCACTCCTATTCTGTGTTGTTTGATCTTAGGGTTTGCTCATTGATGGAGTTTAGGACCAAGAATCCCTAAATATCCTAAGGACTCTTTGTGCCTTAAAACCTAAGTTAAAACCTTATGGGCCTATCTTATCTCAGAGTTGCTTTTTGTTATGTTTTAGCTTTGACTTGCTATGGGTAGTAAGGGTCACTTAAGTGGCCATATAAAGGGGTGTTGAACTGTTTCCATAGCCCCCCCGACCTAGTGGAACCAGTCACTCTAGTAAGATTATTTGAAAAGGGTACCCAAAAATAATTTATGGCCCAGATTAATATATATGGTGGCACGAAGGGAAGATCAAACAATGGTAATTTAAAAGGTCATTAATACCAAATGGTTATCTTCTTTTTCTAAATTTGATGGGCAGTTGTTTAAAAGGTTATTAACTATTTTTGGCAGATTTTTAGCGATGATAAGGGGCCAGTAAAATTAGTTTCTCACATTGTTTGATAAGTGTGAATGTGAGAATTGATTTGTGGGATACTACAGAGACATGCCTACATGATGATGTATGGATGGTGGAGAATTGTGAAGGAAAAATAGTGTTTTAAGGAGATCAAACTTGCAGAATATTTTAAGGGTATTCAAGTAGATGTAAGTGAAATTCTCTTAGCATGTTGTAGATGTTCTTATGATTCAATTTGTAGGAAAGGAATAAAGTGGATTGCAGAGGTTTTGACATGTTTTGCAGGGATTCTTTGAAGTGTATTTTATTTTATGTAATCATCAAGAAGTCATTGTATGTGTGTATGTAATGATTGTGATTGAAGATGTGTTAATTGAAAGGAGATATAAGGGGTTGAGTTGTATTGAGCTGTAATTATTGTCCTTGTATATGTGTTGATGAAGATTAAGCCATTTGGTGTGTTGTGGAATCAGGATAACACCCTGAATTGATTTTCTTCTTCTTATGTAACTGATTGTCAATGAGACACTTATTTTCCAGTGAGGCAGTTGTGTTTGCTAGTGAGGCAATTGTGTAACCAGTGAGGCTCTGTAATCAGTGGGATTTTATTAAGCTAGTGGGGCAATTTTCCCAAGTTGTTTTTTATCCCTATGAGGGTTTTCCACTCATAAATCTTGTGTTATGGTTCTTGTTGTTGTCTCTATATTTGTGCAAGTCCTTTGTTATCATACTCATAATTGTACATGTGTATATGTGTTTGATGAATTCTTAAGTTCTCTTCTTTTTCTATCTAGAGAGTTAAAGGTGCAAAAAGTTTAAAGGATTATAGACCACTGATTCACCCCCCCTCCTCTTAGTGGTCCTGTACTCCAACAAGAAGTAGTGGAGGCAAAGTGGATGGTGGAAGGTGTATGGTCAGATGCTTTTGACATTTGTAGGATGATGGAGGTGGAATGGCAACATATGTCTTAGGAATATGATAGGGTTTGCGATGGAAAATGGTGGAGTTAGGAGGAATGGAGGAAGTACCAACATCATTTGATTGTTGACCTTGGGGTGTGTATCCAAGGCCATATGAGTGTGGAGGGACATTGACATGGATGGGCTCCAAAATTCCTTGTTTGTGAAGGCCTAGGAATTTTCCATGGTAATTCATGTTTTGGAGTATGCGATTGACTATGGGACTAGGTGTAGTTTGGACACTAGACACGATTTCATTATCTGATGATGGAGGTGAAGTGGAAGACAATGGTTGCTACTATCCTAAGGAGGAACATTCATGAATGAAGGTGGATAGACCAAGAGGATATGATGGTGGATTTGCAATGGAGTTGGTGGTGGAGGTGGAAGGATCATTAGGAGCTTGATTATCATTGTGTTCACTAAGATCCAATTTATTTGTTTGATCTTCGATGTATACTTGGGAGGCACATGTCTCAGCATTACAAGTGCAAGTGGTTGGATCATGGATTGGTGGAGTTTCTTCACTTTGTAGGAAGGCCATGAAAGGGGGCAAGTGCTCAAGTAGGTCAACAAGACTTTCATTAGGTGGAGCATATAAGTCTGGGGTGTCTTTCTCATGAATGGTTGTGAAGGTATGGATAGGTTCTTCATCATGAATGATGTCTTGATCATGGAAAAGATACATGTTATGGATAGGTTGAAGGGAAATGATTTGATCTCAACTAGAGTGAGGGTTAGATGTTTCTTCATGCTTAGAATTGTGCTCTTGACATACCTCATGACTTGTTTGAATGGATGTGGAAGACACTTGGATAGGCTTAACATGTTCTTGATAGTCAACCACATGAGGCCATAATGGAGGTTGACTTAGGCTCATGAGGGAGACTCTTGAATTGGCTCAAGGGGTTGTGAACTATATGAAGTGGTTGGAAGACTTGGCATGATGTTTGAGGACTCTTTTGTATGTTCAAGCATATGTGTTGGATGATATGGTGACAATTGATTCCTTGCTTGTAGCCCTTAGATCACATCTGTTGTAGGTGGATGGGTGGATTTGGGTAACTCCATAGGAACTTGCTTTTGTAATGCTTGAATTTAGGGCATGGAGTTGATGTATTGGCAAGTGGATTAGAGGTTGGTAAAGGTAATGAAGGGGTTGATGGGTTGGAAGGTGTAGGGGCCAATGGATTAGGACTAGGACATGATGGCTTTAGGATAGGTCTTTGATTGGGTGGTGGTATAATGTACTTATAGGGTGCATGAACTAGATTGGTGTTCCCCTTGTCAATGGTGGCATTAGAACATGAAGGCATTTGGACTTGTTGCAAAGGTGGACTTGGGATCACATGTGTTTGTTGTGAAGTGACTTGATAGGTTGATGTGGCATTGACATGGGAAGAAGTCGATGGATTGGTTGATGTGGCATTGACTTGATATGAAGTGGATGGATTAGATTGGTATGAAGTGGAGGGGGGTGGCACATAAGGTTAAGGTGGCATTGGTTGATAATGAATGGATAGAGGATGATGTGCTTGTTGGATTTGACAAGTGGCCATGAATTGTTGGGCTTGGACTAGAAGGTGTTGTATTTGTGGTGATTAGATCTGTTGGAAATTTTGGAAGAGGGCTTGAAGCCGGTGTATGGTTTGTTGATCGAAAGGTTAGGGTAATTGGTGAAGTGTTTGAAGGAGGTTTTGGAGTTAGAGTGCTAGGACTTTGTTCTCGAATGTCGGCATGGTGTCACACATGTGTTTAAGTTCTTGTATGTTGATTTGTTCCTCAAGGTATGTAACATAGTTCATGTTATTATTGAAAGTAGGAGGGGCCCCTTGAATTATGATTTTTTCCTTAGGTTTAGTTTCATTATTTGGATTAGGGAGAGGGCCTCCTTCAATTGCAATTTTGGGCTTAGGTTTTGTCTCATGATTTGGATTAGAGGGTCAGGATCACATGGATTTTGTGCTTAGCTGGAAAAAGGTGTTTTATAGAAGAGAAGATTTGAATGGAGGGCCAGGATCACATGTTGACTTTGAGGCCCAATGGAGGGCTAAGATGATTTAGGGTTTCCTCACCACTAGAGGACAAAATTGAATTTTAAATTGGAAGAAATTGTGAGGTGGAGGGTGATTTTAAAGTTAAATAAATTATCGGATTCATTTATTTAAATTATTTGAAGAGGGAAATAATGTGAGATGATTAAATTAAATAGGTGGAACCTATTCAATTAGGATAAGGCCTTTTAATTTAAATAAATGTTTATTTATTTAAATTAAAGGGGGCAAGGGGTAATGAATAATTAAATAATTAAGCAATTAAAATTAATTATTTAACCATAGAGGAAAATTAGGGAAAAATAGGAGAATGTGGGAGAGATTAGGGTATTGCAACCTGAGGACACTTTTAGGTGTCTACAGCCATTATGGGGGAGAATGACAAAAAATATATCAATGTGCAGTGCAGTCAACAATAAACCATGTGCAGCAGCCATCTTTGACATTTGTTCTAATGCCCATTGGGCTTATTAATCCTATAGTTGTTTTTCTTAACTTTTAGCCTTTGCATTTAGTTTTGTGGTTGAGTTATTGATCATTGTGGTTGTGTGTTCTAACTCACTTGTATTTTTGGAACTCTATATATTGATGCCATGCCTCTTCTTCACAGTCTTAACAATAACTATAGAGAGAAGAGGTAGAAATAATTAAGTACACTATCAGTTGAATTCAAAACATAGTGCACTTTATCTCCCCCATTATTTCTACCTCTTCCTCTTCATGTTCCTCTGAAGTTGCTACTTCTTCCTCTGAAACTATTACCTCTTCCTCTAGAATTTCTAGTTTCACCTTTGTATTCATTTTTATTTTGATTCCTGAAAAATGCGTTTATTTTACCTCTTATGCTTGCTTTAGAGGAAAATGCTTGTTCTAGACCTTCTTCATTACTTTTCATTCTTTCTTCAGTAGTTAGCATTATTCCACTTAGTTCATATATTTGCATAGGTGTGAGATCTTTGGAAATCTCAATTGTAGAAACCACACCATCAAATTTAGGAATTAAACTCCTTAAAATTTTCTCAATGACATGCTGGTCATCCACAACTTTTCCTAGAACTTTCATTTGACTAACTAGGCCTTCTACTTTTGTTAGAAAATCATTCACACATTCACTATTGACCATTTTTACATTTTCAAAAAAATTCCTCATTGTCTGTAATTTTGCAATTTGTGCACCTTGATAAGCATTATTGACAATTTGTCATGCTTGCATAGAATTACTAGCACCACATATCCTAGGAAAAATTGCCTAATTAATTGCATCTTGAATAAAAAAATAAGGCTTCATTATCCTTCTTTACATTTGCTTTGTATTCTCTCTTTTGTTGATCATTTAATGTATTAAATGTAGTTGTATCTAGTTCTACATACCCTACTTGTACAATTTCCCACAAATCTTTGGATTTGAGTAGGGTTTGCATCCTAGTACACCAATATGTAAAATTGTCCCCTTCAAACACGGGAATTAGCATGTTGGACATAACATTTCCTGCCATATTTGCCATAAGAGTAATGTGCACAATAACTCAATGGCTCAACATGAAAAAAACCTAGAGAGATCTCTACAAATGGATACTCTCCTTGTCCCTTCAAATAGGACCCACACCAAGAAATGATCTTTATATTATATTGTCTTGGTGTATAAGTGTTGGCTTCAATCGATAGTGCACTTAATTATTTCTACCTCTTCTCTCTATATTCAGAGATCTTGAATCCAAAGTCCAATGGAGGTCATTTTGTTTTTTGGCTCCATTAACAAATGTTTGTGAGTGTAGATATACAAAAGGACAAGTGCATGCTTGCACATCGTGGATAAAGGAGGCGAAGAAAACGGTGACCAAAATTTTTGGCATGTGAAGAAATGCAAGCAGAAATATTTGTTGTGCATGTGAAGAGGACACAGGACATGGGAAGAAGCTATGTTTGAAGTTGCATTTGAAAAGGTCAAAAAGAAAACTTGTCGTGTGAAGAACCTTTTCCCTTTTCTAAAGCTTTTGCATTAGCTCTTAAAAGAGCTTAAAGCCACGTCACAGATTTTTCTTAAAATAAGATGTTTTTTTCTTTTGTTAAAGAAAGCAAGTAAAAGTAAAAAAAAATACTAAAGGGAAAAGAAGCCAAAAAAAATTTTTATTGAAATGAAATAGTTTTAAAAGGTTTTAAAAATTTATATTGCCTTTTGTACAAGGTAAAGGGGTATAGAAAGTTTGGTTACAAAATTAGAAGTGTTTGACAAATTTGTAGAACTCAAGAGGTTGGTTGAAAAACAAAGTGTTAAGTACACCAAAGTGATAATGTTAGATAATGGAGGTGAGTACAAATCAAATCAGTTTCTAGATTTCTACAGAAAACATGGAATCAAGGGAGAGTTAACTACTTCCTACACTCCACAACAAAATGGAGTTACTAAAAGAAAGAATAGAACCATTGTTGAAATATCAAGGAGTCTAATGAAAGAGAAGAATTTAGATAAGATTTTTTGGGCGGAAGTAGCTTGCACAACTGTATATCTTCTCAATAGGAGTCCTACAAAAGTAGTTAAGGGAATGACTCATGAACAAGCATGTTATGGGGTAAAGCCCAGTGTTGAACATTTGAGAGTATTTGGGTGTGTTGCTTATGCACACATACCAAAGGAAAATAGATTTAAACTAGATGATAAAGGCCTAAAATGTATTTTTATTGGGTATGGATTAGAAAATAAAGCATATAGATTGTATGACCCAATAGGAAAGAAACTTGTTATAAGTAGAGATGTGATATTCAATGAAGCAATAGAATATACTAAGGAAAATAAACAAAGGGAAAATAAATAATGATTGATGAAGTTGAAGGAGGAGGAGAAAAAGAAGAAAATGAACTTGAGTCTTCTAGTACAGGAACAAAAAAGTATCAAAAATATCAAAGGAGGGCATAAAAGAATCATCCATCAACTCTTATGTTGGATTCAAATTTTGAGAAAATGACAACAAGATCACAAGAAAAAGTGAATTATGCTTTGATGACTCAAATCATGGAAAGTAATGAGCCACAAACATTTGAACAAGCTCAAGAAAAAGAAGAGCAGGTTGAAGCAATGAATAGTGAGATAGAAACAATTAAAAGGAATGACACACGGGATCTGGTTTAGCTACCTCTTGGTAAGGAAATTGTTGGTACAAGATGGGTATATAAAACTAAGTATAATCTGATGGAAGCATTGAGAAGCATAAGACTAGATTGGTAGCCAAGGGATACACTCAACAAGAAGGTATTGATTACACTGAAACATTTGTGCCTGTAGCATGAATGGATACTATCAAATTGGTTTTGGCTTTGGCAACTCAGCAGAGTTGGATAGTTTATCAAATGGAAGTAAAGAGTACTTTTTTGAATGGATATATTGATGAGGAAGTGTATCTTTCTCAACCTAGAGGTTTTGAAATACCTTCTAAAGAACATTGTGTTTATAGATTAAAGAAGGCCTTATATGGTCTTAAGTAGGCACCAAGAACATGGTATTCAAGGACAGACTCATACTTATAGCAGAAAGGTTTCTTAAGAATTGAATCAACTCTGAATCTTTATATTAGGATCTCAGCTAAGGATATTTTTTTCTTAGTTCTCTATGTTGATGATCTTATCTACACTGGGAAAAAAATAGATTTATTTGCAGAGTTTAGGGTAGCTATGGTTGCTAAATTTGATATGATAGATTTGGGACAAATGCACTTTTTTCTTGGTATAGAAGTATGGCAAAACAAAGATGAAATATTCATGTCTCAGAAAAAATATGCTTCAGACATCCTATAGAAATTTTAGATGAATAGTTGCAAACTAGTTGCAACACCCATTGAAGTTGGACTTAAGTTGTCTAACTTAGATATGTTAGATCTAATGGACCCCACTATATACAAACAGTTGATTGGTAGTTTGATCTACTTAACTACTACTCAACCAAATATCACATATGCAGTGAGCTTGGTATCTAGGTTCATGTCAGAACCTAAGCAAAACATTGGAGTGCAGCTAAGAGGATTCTTAGATATGTCAGATGGACATTGAGTTATGGTCTTAGATTTCAATATTCAGAGGATAGTAACTTAATTGGCTATACAAATTCAAATTGGACAAGTTCCATAGATGATCGGAAGTCTACTTCTAGTTATACTTTTAGTCTTGGTTCTACAGTATTCTTTTGGAAGTCTAAGAAACAACTGATTGTATCACTTTATATAGAAGGGGCAAAGTATAAAGCTACAACATAAGGAATAACGGTGATATGCTGATCACAAACCAAAAAATTACAAAAGCCCAAATTGCCTTGGAAAAGAATAGGCAGGGAACCAATATATAGAGATTTAGAAAAACAAGTAAGTTATGGCACACAACCACAATGTCCAAGAAACAGCCGACTGTATCACTTTCTACAATAGAGGCAGAGTATAAAGCAAGAACATTTGCAGCATGCCAAATAGTGTGGTTGAGACGAATATTGGATGATTTGCACCAAATATAGAATGGAACTACTTTGTTGTATTGTGACAACAAAAGTGCTATACAGATGACTAAGAATCTAGTGTTTTATTGCAGGACCAAACATATTGAGATTCAACATCACTTCATCAGAGAGTTGGTTCAACAAGGATTGATCAAGATTGTAATAGTGATCTACTGATCACAAAACAAATAATTACAAAAGCCCAAATTACCTTGGAGAAGAATGGGCAGGCAACAATATATAGAGATTTAGAAAAATAAGTATGTTTTGATGAGAAAGAGTACATAATAAGGGTGTGTGCAAGAAGTTGTGTCCACTTATTGGCCAAAAAGTGGAAGTGTTTTCCCTGATTTTCAGAATTTGTCACATTTGACCTAAAAAGTTGAAGCACTTAAAGGTGGAATCTTGAAAAAAGTCACTAAATATGAAATGTAGTACTCGGAGTCTAGTTTCCAAATACATAATTTTTTTCAATACCCAGATGATAGAAATTGATTTTGAATAGGTGTTTCTAAAAAGCACTGTTTAAAAGTCATTTTTTTTTACTATACCATGTACATATATGTCATCCATATTTTGACCTAAATAATCATATTTTTGAAAATCCTTTGGGGAAAAGATTTGTAACTCACTGAAGCACGTTTTCCATATTTTTTTGTAATTTTTTATTGAATTTTTTTTTTATTAATTTTTTATTGGCCATTTTTTGTCATTTAAAAAATCATCGTGTACGTCACGCATAAGATGACCTAAACTTTAACATTTTTTTAAATTTTTTTTTTTAAAATTGAAAAGAATTGTCTAAAATACGTTTTCCTACAATTGCTTTTAAAAAAAAATATTTTAATAAAAAGTTATTAAAATACTAAAAAACTCTGATAATTAAAATTCATGGACCTATTTCATTAGAAATTGATTAAAAAATAGAAAAATTAATCCAATTGTAAAAAAAATTACATATTTAGAATCTACACTATCTGATCTATAATGGGTTTTAATTTTGTTAAAATATTCTGCAAAATAGACCTTTAGATATATGCCCAAAGTCAATATTTTGTTGTGACATTGAGGGGGCCTTCAAGAACCTTCAAGTTGCAGGTCAAACCAAGTTCAAAGGTCAGGTTCGGGTCCTCAAAGCATTTTCCGAACCGGGATACAAAGCAAAACCCGAGCTTAAAATTCAAATTTTAAATAACGCAATCCCGTTTTATAAACAGGATCCCATTTAATAAACAGGATCCCATTTCTTACTCCACCGATGCAAAACAAAATGGGATCCCGTTTATTATTTGTCCATTTTTTTAATAAGACTGTACTATGACTGTCAGCCCTGCAACTTGCTCTACAGTATGGCCAACAGAAACATTTGCAGCAATCTCTACCATCATTTTTTCTTTTGCAGGTCCATCAACTTGGAATATTGTTTGAATTTTGATAGAAGTCATCATTGAGACACTATTTGAGTGAAATTTTGTTGAATTGATACTTGTTTGAAGGACTTGAACAAAAAAAAAGGCTTTCAAGTTTTTTACATTCATTTGTATATGTTTCATAAATTTGTTAATCATGGGATCAGAAAGTCGTAATAAGAGGAAAGATAGGAAGGTATTAACCCCTAAAGAAATTGAAGCAAAGAGAGAGAAGGAGGCAAAAAGACAAAGAGATAGAAGAATAAAGATTCAATCAATGAATAATGTTGAAGCATCCAATTCCACAACTATTGAAGATAAAAATATTGAGGAGACCATGGATGTAGATGATGCAAATTTGCAAGAGGTGAATGTGGAAACTAATGCGATTATACAAACTACTCCTGGTATGTCTTCAAATCCCTCTATCAATGCTATGGAGAATGTTTCAATAGGCACAAATCCAGGTACTTCTTCAAATCCACCTTTGAATGAAATGGAAATAGTGTTGATAGGAGATTTAAAACAAGCTGGATATAACAATGTTGAGATTGATAATATTCGTAGAGATCAAAATTTGAAACAAATTGTTGTTGAAAATGAAAATGAAAATCCTTTTGTTGAAAATAAAAATGAAAACCAAAACTGTTTTGTTGTTGAAAATGAAAATGTAAACGGTTTTGTTGTTGAAAATGAAAACGAAAATCCTTTTGTTGAAAATGAAAATGAAAACCGTTTTGTTGTTGAAAATGAAAACGAAAATCCTTTTTGTTGAAAATGAAAATGAAAACCGTTTTGTTGTTGAAAATGAAAATTATTTTGAAGTTGAAAATGAAAATGAAAATCTAGGATGTGTTGTTGAAAATGACAATTTTTTTAAAAAAATTGAAAGAGATGTTTTGGATAATCTTCCTGGTAAAATCTCTTGGAGATAAATAAGAACACATGCCAATAGATTATATAAGGAATTTTTTTATCATAAAAAACTATCGTTTCAATGTCAACTAATGATGCAATTAATGAGAATGTGGAAAATGAGAAAAGTAATGAAAATGTTAGGCATTTTTGTTAAACCAAGAAGAAAAGATCAATCACTAAAACATGCTATGTCTACTGTTGCTAGTGCCATTGAGTCTATTGGAAGTAATAGTCGATCCAAAGATAAGAATGCAGCAAGACGAGCTATAACAACTGCTATAGTGAATAAAACAACTTTGAATAGAAGAATGGTAAGCAATATTAGTGGAATTCTAAAAATACATCCTAAAACATTGGTAAGAGTGGCAAAAAGAAGAGAAAGTATAGAAAATGATCCAATTAACCAATGTTGGAGTTTTAGTGGTCGACTCCCGAGATCTAACATGAAACTAAATGTTGAAATCAGATCTTTGATCAAAAAATATTGGCATGATAATACTAGTGTATCATCTAATGCTAGAGATGTTTTAAAATTAAGAGTGGGGTCCAAAGTTCGCGATCCTCATCCAAAACCGTACACCTATTAGATACAACGCAAACTAAATTTTATAGAAAATTTTGTGATGAATTAGTGTTACCTGGTAATATTAAAATAAGTCAAAGATCTTTTGAAAAATGCAAGCCATGGTATGTAAAGATTAATAAGCAACGAATATCTTGTTGTTGTAAAACGCATGTTCAATTTGATTATTATTATGATGTGTTTCAATATATACGTTGTACTTTACATAGTAACATGATTATACAGGAATGTGATATTAATATGCCAACTGAAGCAATAAAAGAGTTTATATCAAGTTTGTTCTATGAAAGATCTAATGAAAAATCATTTTATTTAAGTTCATGTATTTCTGGACAATACAATAGTTGTGGCAATCTTTCTTTGTTAAGAGTTTGTATGCATGAAAGTGTTGAAAATGATTTTGGATGACAATTAGTAGATGTTAAAAGATTTAAGAATGTTGAATATTCTTTAAAAGATAGAAAATTTGGAAAGCGTTGTGATTCAATTATAGAAAAGGTTAGTGTGCATGCATTCATATCAGAATTTAAGAGTAAAATTGTACCAAAATATGTCAAGCACTCTCAACAAGCTCGATGGCTTGATGGTCAATTTCATGAATGTAGAAACATATTTCCAGTTGGTACTATATTATCAGTGGTTGATTTTATGAAAAACTATACTTTAGCTCTGTAAGAGGAAATTCAATCACAATATTACAATTCAGTGCAGGTTGCTATGTTTGTTCATATTGTTTATAGATATGCAGATGATAGTATAGAGAATGATAGAAAAGTTTTGAGGGAGTATCATTTCTATTTGAGTGACAACCGATTATACTCATTAGAGTTTGTTCAATTTTGTTTCAATATATTTTATACAAATTTAAGAGAAAGACGAATCCATATGACTTAACATCTTATATGGTCAGATAATTGTACGGGGTAGTTCAAGAATGCTCAAATGTTCTGTTGGTTAAGTAGGGTTCACAAGGAGAATAATGTCCAACAGATGTGAAATTTTTTTGAAGCTGGACATGGTAAAGGAGAACATGATGGAGCTGGTGTGTGTGTTAAAAGAATTCTTGCTAGACAACAATTGAAATTTGAGGATGCAGTAAAATTTAAAGATGCACGTGGGATTGTAGATTGGTGCAATACAAGATTATGTACACTTGGATCAAGCGAGTACTCTACAGTTCGTCGATTCTTTTGGTTGGTTGAAGAAGAAAACATTCTACCTAGACTTGATTGTCAGACAATCAGTGGATCTACTAAATGGCATTCATTTAGGAGTTCGAATGCAAGTACATGGACTATCTGGACAAGGGAGCTTGCATGTTTTTGTCAGTTTTGTATTTCAGGAGATTGGGAAGCATGTGAGAATATAGAATGGGTTGAAGAGTGGAAGCAAAGACCATTGACACTTGCACAAGCACACGATCAAAATGAAACAACAATTGAAGACAATGATCAACTGTTTGCATCAGACGATTATGACCATGTTTCAGACCTTGTACAAGAAGGTAATTTAATTCAAATTATATTTCATTTTATTTCACTTCATTACTAATTTGTAGTGCTTTTATTTATATTTATGTGTACATATGAATGCATGTATGTCGATTGGTCAAATTTTATGGACATGTGCAAGTTATTGAATCAAAATTTGTTTGCAGGACATGTGTATGTTGTTGTTGCACCAAAGAAGAATGAAGAGGAAACAGAATATTGGTGGGCTCGTTGTGTGGAGACTAAACATAAGTTAATAGCACCTCGAGAAGATGATGATGGCTTTCCTTATCCAATAGGTTTGGTGATCCCCTTAAGACATCCCCTTAAGCAAATTTTGATAACAAGTCTTTGATCCCCTTAAGCAAATTTTAAGGACTTCTTTGATCCCCTTAAGCAAATTTTAAGAATTTCTTTGATGGTGGCTATCATTATCCAATAGGTTCGGTGGTGGTTGTTGGCACATGGCTATGGAAATACCTAATAAGGAAGAATGGTTTGCCTTCATTCGAAGATTATGAAACACATAAGAAGATTATACACTACTCACATTTGGTGTTGGCAACAAATATAAAACTGGAGAGGTATCGTGAAAAACCTACAAATAAAGAGTTATGGAACATTTCTATGGAAGACCATGAGACAATCATCGATGCATTGGAAAAAAGAGAGGATGGAGATGGTACAGGTAGATATAGTTAAATAGATTTATATTGTTCTTTTAAATACATTAAATACATGTTTTGATATTTCTTGTGCATTATTAGTTGAAAAATTGATTTAAATTATCCTTTTATATCCTTAGGTCATCATCACAAATTCATCACATACTTTGAAACAAAAACTTGAGAGGCACTTGTAAATATAGGTACAATTGTGTATATCTAGATAGTTTTATATAAATTATTAAAATACATGTTTTGATGATATATTGATAAATTGCTTGTATTATTTTTATATCAGGTGGCGTGAAGACCTGCTACATTCCCCACAAGTTTTGTAAACATTATTTTGAGTTGGCATCAAGACCTGCTACATTCCCCTACAAGTTTTGTAAAAATTATTATTCTATATATTTTATTTGTTAAATTATGCGCATGTTTTTTGACTTTGAATTTACTTTAAATTTGATTTTATTATATTGTTAAATTGGGTTGCTTTGGGCAACTTCACCAAATTTTGAGAACTTAAGACGTCCCCTTAAGACATCGTAAATTAGGACCACTTAAGACATCCAAAAAGTTAGCATCTTTGTAGGTTAATTAACATGGCCAATTTGAAGTTGTTAATGGACCACAGTACATCCTACGTGCAATTATGTTCTATGTTTCAATAACCATATATCTCTCAATCCAACTGGATTACACTAGATCATCTTTATTCTATCCTTAAAATTTCTTCTTTATATTTGACATGCTTAATAATGAAGATGAACTATTATATGTCCATGATGTGTTCATCATGCATGTATATGTCCTCTCTATGTTAGCAATGATATGAAATTAACATATGTCACTAAATGTATATGCCCTCTTCCCAATGTAAACAAAAAGTAATGAGAAAATCCATGATTGTCAAATAAATTCTAATCCAATAGCATAATCTAGATCTTGATTATCAAGCAAATTTTAGAAGAAATAATCTCTAGCATCAACCATATAAAATCTACAAAGAGAGATAAGCTATTCTAAGCCTCTTGTTTATATTTGCATTTATGAGTCAACCATGCCCCCAACCTCTGTTGTGGCATGCCACCACCAATACCCTGGAATGATCTAAAATCAAAGTAGTTGGGTTTTTTATTCAGAACAAACTCTGCATATAATTTTCTCAAAAAATATAAAGGAACCTCACAATTAGCATGAGGTGGATAATCAAACACCATCCACCATCTGTCCCAAAAATTGGTAGACATTCCTTCATGCCTACACCACCTGATTCATATTCTTTTCTTATTTGCAGGAATAGGTTCATTTGTAATGGGATGTCTAAAATATTGCGCTAATTGAGCTTTTGTGATTTTCAGATCCAAAATAGTCTTATAGGAGAGGCCATCAGCATAAAATTGGTGCCTCTCCTCTCTCCATTTCTGGAATCCATCAAAGTCTGAGTCAATAGACCTCATAGAATCTACAATGTTTTGCATCAAAGATGCAAAACGTAGCACGTGAGGAGGCATGAATTGTTCATTGCGAATGGAATTCAATTTTTCTTGTATGGAATCCACATTTTCATTAATTATGGCTCGCAAGCGAGCCTAGTTAGTTCCAAGTGGGGGTGGAGGTGGGGTTGGAGGTGGGGCATCTGGAGGTGGGGCATCTGGCACTAGGGTATCTGGAGGTGGGGCATCTGGTGCTGGGGGTGGGGGTGGGGCCAGATCATCTTGTGCATTGAGGAAGTCATCAACATCAAAGTGAATATCATCTAGATTCATGATATATATAAAAATAGATATGAACCTACATATATACATATAAACATACAAATTTAAAATTAAATCAAGAATATATATATATATATATATATATATATAAATTATAAATATTTACATATAATGTACATGTTCAAAAATTATAAATTATATACATATGTTTCAAGAAATTACACTTTCAGAAATAAATTTAAATTAAACATATAGATACATGCAATTTTCAAATTGAAATCAAGGGATTTTCATTTGAGAGCTAAATTTTGATTCTTATAGTGAGGGAGACAAGAAATATCAATTTAATAGTATATACAGATCAATTTAATAGTCTAGGGCTATTAGGACTACCATAATTCAAATTTGTTCTCAAGGTTTGTTATCATATGTTAGGTCCAAGGTTTCAATTTTGTTAATTTTTCTATGGAGTTAGGTCCAATTTTCCAATTTTGTTAAATTTTCTATAGGAAAGAGGAAATCATTGAATGTGAACTTTAGTATCTTGTATAATGTTGTCATGACCATTAAGGACTGAACATTAATTGTTATTAAATTCGTCTAGATTGTTATATGGACCTTTAAGATAGCCTTAAACCAATAACAGACTTGTCATGAGGGACAATGAACTACAAAGGGATAATGAAATTGTTGTTAAGATGTAACACTCCTCTAGAGATTCAATTGCATTATCTAGATAATCAAAGAGACATATATATCAATGAAGGGTGAATGTCTAGGATTAGGTGGTGGTGAGGGTAATGAAGGGATTGATGGATTAGAAGGTGGATGGACCAATGAATTAGGATTGGGATTACATGGTGGTGTTGGGATAGGACTAGTAGGCTCTTCGATAGGCATTCGATTGGATGATGATGAAGGATACCCATATAAGATGCATAATCTAGAGTGGTGTTCCCCTTGTCAAAGGTAACACAAGGATTTTAAGGACTCTTTCAATCTTGGTGAAAAGGGTAACTTGGACTTGCACATTCTTGTTGCGAAGGAACTTGATAGTCTTGTTCAAAATATATGCATCATGATCTACAAGGTTCTCATGATCATTGGCAGGAAATTAGGAACCTCTTAGGATTGTGACTTTGGGTTTGGCATGGTCAACTTGGAGAGGTTGTGTGGCCCATATCCCTGTAAGAGGATGAAGGGTGATAGGAGGTTGTAGGATGGCTAAAAGCATTCACATGACGATAATGTTCAAGTTTAAATCAAGATATGCATCATGGTCTACAAGGTTCTCTTGTTCAAAAGGTTCATCATATTCTACAAGGAACTCACAATCATTGGTACCAAATTCAAGACCTCCTATTATGACCGGGGCTTTCCTATTGATTATGAGTTCAATACTTGCTTCTTTTTTATTGTCACAACCATTTTGGACAAAAGAAATAAATTAGAACAAATGCATCTATGCTATTGAATGATGTCATAGAAACCAATGGACTATCATACCACCTAGGTAGAATCATAATGAACATCTGTAAGACTATAACTAGACTTGGAGTCTAACTACCTTGAGGTGGATATCTTGTGCATGCCACATGATCTGAAAACCTAAATTTGGTGAAGTTGCCTATGGCAACCAAATTTGATAATGGAGATAGGATTGAAGTTACTAGTTGCCTACCTGACTAATCTGAGTATGAAGACGAATATATTCTGATGATTTGTGATTTAAATTTAATGAAGAATTTGATGAGCTTTGTTTTTAACTCGTGATTGTAGGGATTCAATGTAGCTAGAAAAAGATAAATTAGTCAAGATGGTTCTAGCTCGATTTTGTTTCAAGTATTTACTATTTGCAAAATTATTGTTTTCTATTTAGTTGTTAGTCCCAACTCTTTCCTTTTAAGAAGTATATCAAATCTAATGTAGTAGTAGATACTTCTACATATACAAGTTTCTGTTAGAAGAAAATATCTTTTGCCAAATTTGTATAGAGTTGTCTATAGTGTGTTCCAGGGTAATCAAATGATGTTTAAGTCACAATTTAGAGGTTTGAGGGATAAGTTTGTGTTGAGTCTACAGGAGGTGTTTTCTTACATAGACGTCTCCAAAATCTACGTGTCTCCATGTCTAACTCAAATGTTTCAAGGGATATTATATCCAGATTAATGATAACATTTTATATATATGGCTATGAGATCCACGATCATATCAATGTTTGGTAGAGAAAAGTTATCTTTAGGGTATCCTTTTTTGATGTCTCAAAAGTTAGTGCAAACATGAATTCCCTTAGTTTTCTTGCTAACTAAGACCACATTAGAGACCCATTTAGGATAAGTAATAGTCTAAATGAACCCCACATCCAAGAGTTTATACAATTCTTCTTTGACCAAGAGGGCTACTTGGGGGTACATTTTGCGTAGCTTTTATTGAATAGGTTTGGCATTGAGGTTAACCACAAGATGATGCATGACTTTAAAGATGGAGTCTCAAGGCATATCACCATAAGACCACATAAATAAATCAACGTAATCTTTGATGGTGACATGGTTATGCCTTCTTTGATGTCAAGGTCCAGTGGAGCTACTATCTTAGAGAGTTTAGGGTCCTCTTCTATTCACAGGTTGATGTCTATAGCATCCTCAATAAGGAGAGGGGAGTCATCTTGTATCTGAGTGGTATCTAATGGAAGGTGAAGTTTGTCAAATTGAGGAGCTCTTGGGAAGTGTCCATTTTTATTGTATCATTTTATTTGATCACAAGTTTCTTCTTATATCTTATTGCTATTCTGCCTACTAGGGTGCCTTAGGACTAAAGGGTTCTTTCTTTCTCTCCAAAATAAGCATATGTAGGTGTTAAGTATGGTGGAAAAGTCTTTCTTATGATTACAATGGGGATGTGGTCTTGACACTTCATAAGTTTCATGATGGCTTCATCATTTTGGAAAACATCAAATCATAAAGGGTCGTGTTGGTCCCAATCAATAAGCTCAAGGTATTATAGGTCTAAGGAGATGGTGAGGATAGTGACCTATCATGAAAGAGGTTAGTGGTGGAAAGATCTTCGTAAGGATCATGAGTGGAGCCTACATCAATGTCATTAAGATTAGGGGAAGCATTACCAATGAGGTTGGGCTCGTATCACAATTAACATCACGATGTTCATCCCAGGGGCATAACCTAGCTAGTGAGGACATCTACTTGAGTATCTCAAAAGTTACATAAATGTTGGCTTGATTTCATTCTTGATTAGTTGGCTATCACAAAAACTGTAAAATTTTCTCAACTCTTGATTAGTTGGTTGTCTCTAAAGGTTTGATTATTGAAGGATGTGATAAAGGTTTTATTATGGTTTGTTGTAATTTTTTTACATGATAGTTACCTATTCAATAATGCCTTTAAAATACAATGACATACATTGTTATAAGTAAATTTTATAAAAACCAAATATATATATCATCCCAATGCTATATAATTTTTGACAGTTTGTTCAAAATCTCTCCTTTCATATGATACATTCGTTTCAAAATTTCAATTGTATTTTACAGCTAAAATGTTTAAATACAACTATTCAACACTCAAATTGAACTCAAATTTTGAGAGTTTGTTCAAAATCTCTCCTTTCATATGATACAGTATTTTCAAAATTTCAATTGTATTTTACAGCTAAAATGTTTAAATACAACTATTCAACACTCAAATTGAACTCAAATTTTGAAAATTTGTTCAAAATCTCTCCTTTCATATGATACAGTATTTTCAAAATTTCAATTGTATTTTACAGCTAAAATGTCTAAATATATCTATTCAGTTCTCAATTTTAAACATAATTTTGACAGTTTGTTCAAATTATATCCTTTTATATGATATAGTCTTTCAAAATTTCAATTGTATTTTACAACTAAAATGTCAAAAATCAGCTACTGATTTCATAAACAAAAACCCTAAATAACAATTCACAATTTAAATTTTGATTGTATTTTACACCAAAACAAACAAGGGAAGCTTAAAAAGATTCATGGGTAATTTGTAGAAGTGGAAAAATCCACTTACCTGGTGGGTGGATGGTCACTCAACTCAGGATCCCGTTCTCGCCTGTCGACTGTCGCTGGTGAAAATGGGGTCTCTACCATTTTTTTTAAAATTTAATAATTTTTCAAAACGGGATCCCGTTTTATGGAACGGGATCCCGTTTCATGCAATGGTATCCCGTTTCATGGAATGGGATCCCGTTTTATGGAATGGGATCCCATTTTTAGCATCTAGGTTTGGGATCCTGCTAAGGAACAGGATCGCGTTTTGTGTTTCAGGCTTGGGATCCTGATCCAAAATGGGATCCCATTTTTGGTTACCCGATTTTGGATTTTTTTCTAACTCTGAAACTTCCACCTTAAGTGGACACAACTTCTTGCATTTACCCATAAGAGACAAGCTAAAAAGAAATGTAGTTGTTGCAAGAGCAAAAATGATAGGTGATAGGATGTTTCCTCTCCATTTCACCCATGGAAACCAAGCATTCAGGTCTAGTGAAATGAATGAAAGTAGAATTTGGCATCAAAGATATGGCCACCTTAGTTTGAGTGGGTTAATTTTACTCAAGAGATTAAAAATGGTTGAGGGTCTACCTTTCATTAAAAATACAAAAGAAGTGTGTGAAGAATGTGTTGTTGGCAAACAACACCGAGTTAGCTTTCCAATTGGTAAATCCAGTAGAGCTAAGCAGCATCTTGAGATAATCCATACGGATTTGTGTGGTCCTATGAAAACACCTTCTTTGAATAAATCAAAGTATTTTCTAACTTTCATTGATGATTACTTAAGAAAAACTTGGGTATATTGTTTGGTTGCAAAATCAGAAGTGTTTGACAAATTTATAGAATTCAAGAGGTTGGTTGAAAAACAAAGTGGCAAGTACATCAAACTGATAAGGTTAGATAATGGAGGTGAGTACAAATCAAATCAGTTTCTAGATTTCTGTAGAAATCATGGAATCAAGAGAGAGTTCACTACTTCATACACTCCACAACAAAATGGAGTTGTTGAAAGAAAGAATAGAACCAATGTTGAAATGGAAAGAAGTATGATGAAAGAGAAGAATTTAGGTAAGATTTTTTGGGAAGAAGCAATATGCATAATAGTATATCTTCTCAATAGGAGTCCAACAAAAGCAATTAAGGGAATGACTCCTGAACAAGCATGGTCTGGGATAAAGCCAAGTGTTGAACATTTGAGAGTATTTGGGTGTGTTTCTTATGCACACATACCAAAGGAAAAAAGGTCTAAACTAGATGATAAAGGCCTAAAATGTATTTTTATTGGGAATGGATCAGAAAATAAAGCATATAGATTGTATGACCCAATAGGAAAGAAACTTGTTATAAGTAGAGATGTAGTATTCAATGAAGCAGTAGAATATACCAAGGAAAATGACACAGAGAAAAGAGATAATGATTTATGAAGTTGAAGAAGGAGAAGAAGAAAAATAAAATGAACCTGAGTCTTCTAATACATGAACAAGAAAGTATCATAAATATCAAAGAAGGATAGAAAAAATCATCCATCAACTCTTATGTTGGATTCAAATTTTGAGAAAATGAAAACAAGATCACAAGAAAAAGTGAATTATGTTTTGCTGACTCAAATCATGGAAAGTAATGAGCCACAAACATTTGAATGAGCTCAAGGAAAAGAAGAGTCCCAAGTTGAATAAATGAATAGTGAGATAGAAACAATTGAAAGGAATGACACACAGGATTTGGTTCAGCTGCCTCCTAGTAAGGAAATTGTTGGTACAAGATGGGTATATAAAACTAAGTATAAATCTGAAGGAAGCATTGATAAGAATAAGGCTAGATTGTTAGCCAAAGGATACACTCAACAAGAAGGTATTGATTACATTGAAACATTTGCACCTGTACCATGAATGGATACTATCATATTGGTTTTGGCTTTGACAGCTCAGCAGAGTTGGATAGTTTATCAAATGGATGTAAAAAGTGCATTTTTGAATTGATATATTGATGAAGAAGTGTATGTTTCTCAACCTAGAGGTTTTAAAATACCTTCTAAAGAACATTATGTTTACAGACTAAAGAAGGCCTTGTATGGTCTTAAGTAGCACCAAGAGCATGGTATTCAAGGATATACTCATACCTACAACAAAAAGGTTTCTTAAGAAGTCAATCAGATCCAAATCCTTATATTAGGATCTTAGCTAAGGATGTTTTTTCTTAGTTCTCTATGTTGATGATCTTATCTATACTAGAAACAATTCAGATTTATTTGCAGAGTTTAGAGCAGCTATGGTTGTTGAATTTGAGATGACAAATTTGGGGCAGATGCACTATTTTCTTGGTATAGAAGTATGGCAAAACAAAGATGAAATATTCATGTCTCAGAAAAAATATGCTTTGAAAACATCCTACAGAAATTTTAGATGAATAGTTGCAACACCCATGGAAGTTGGACTTAAGTTGTCTAACTTGGATGTGTCAAATTCAGTGGACCCCACTCTATATAGATAGAACTAATTGGTAGTTTGATCTACTTAACTACTACTCGACCAGATATCACATATGCAGTGAGCTTGGTATCTAGGTTTGTGTCAGAACCTAAGCAAACACATTGGAGTGCAGCTAAGAGGATTCTTAGATATGTCAGAGGGACATTGAGTTATGGTCTTAGATTTCAGCATTCGGAGGATAGTAAGTTGATTGGCTATACAGATTCAAACTGGGTAGGTTCCATAGATGATCAGAAGTCTACTTCTAGGAGGTATTTTTCGCATCATGTCAAATTATGAATTTTATTTCAGGGTTTAACTGCGTAGTTTTTGAGTCAAACACATGACCCATATTTCATGAGTAGTGGTTCACATGAACCCATCTCTCATGTTAATGAATGGTCCACTTAGCACTCATTGCATCTAGGTGATGCACATAGGGGTGAAGCATCGGGACTTCCCGGGAGGTCACCCATCCCAGTACTACTCTGACTCAAGCGCGCTTAACCATGGAGTTTTCCCCCAAGATCAAACCCGCTTAGCTTGCTACCCCATTTGCAAAACCTTCAGCAAGTGTTGTGCCTTATGAACCATTCATTATAGAGCCCCTTTAGCTCATCAATTGATAAGTAGGAAGTATTTTTCGCAGCATGTCAAATTATGAATTTTATTTCAGGGTTTAACTGCGTAGTTTTTGAGTCAAACACATGACCCATATTTCATGAGTAGTGGTTCACATGAACCCATCTCTCATGTTAATGAATGGTCCACTTAGCACTCATTGCATCTAGGTGATGCACACAGGGGTGAAGCATCGGGACTTCCCGGGAGGTCACCCATCCTAGTACTACTCTGACTCAAGTGCGCTTAACCATGGAGTTTTCCCCCAAGATCAAACCCGCTTAGCTTGCTACCCCATTTGCAAAACCTTTAGCAAGTAGTACTGGGATGGGTGACCTCCCGGGAAAACTCCATGGTTAAGCGCGCTTGAGTCAGAGTAGTACTGGGATGGGTGACCTCCCGGGAAGTCCCGATGCTTCACCCCTATGTGCATCACCTAGATGCAATGAGTGCTAAGTGGACCATTCATTAACATGAGAGATGGGTTCATGTGAACCACTACTCATGAAATATGGGTCATGTGTTTGACTCAAAAACTACGCAGTTAAACTCTGAAATAAAATTCATAATTTGACATGCTGTGAAAAATACCTCCTACTTATCAATTGATGAGCTAAAGGGGCTCTATAATGAATGGTTCATAAGGCACAACACTTGCTGAAGGTTTTACAAATGGGGTAGCAAGCTAAACGGGTTTGATCTTGGGGGAAAACTCCATGGTTAAGCGCGCTTGAGTCAGAGTAGTACTGGGATGGGTGACCTCCCGGGAAGTCCCGATGCTTCACCCCTGTGTGCATCACCTAGATGCAATGAGTGCTAAGTGGACCATTCATTAACATGAGAGATGGGTTCATGTGAACCACTACTCATGAAATATGGGTCATGTGTTTGACTCAAAAACTACGCAGTTAAACCCTGAAATAAAATTCATAGTCTACTTCTAGTTATAATTTTAGTCTTGGTTCTATAGTATTCTCTTGGAAATCCAAGAAACAATTGATTGTATCGATTTCTACAGTAGAGGCAGAGTATAAAGCTGCAACATTTGCTACATGCCAAATAGTATGGTTGAGATGACGATTGGAGGATTTGTACCATATACTAAATGGACCTACTTTAGTGTACTGTAACAACAAGAGTGGTATACAAATGACTAAGAATCTAGTGTTTCATAGCAGGACTAAACATATTGAGATTCAACATCACTTCATTAGAGAGTTGGTTCAATAAGGATTGATCAAGATTGTGTACTGCAGTATAGAGGATCAAATAGTAGATATCTTCATGAAGACTCTAACTCATGAAAGGTTTGAGACAGTTAGAGATATACTTAATGTTCTTACCAATGGTCATTATGGGGGAGAATGACAGTAAATATCATGTGCAGCAGTCTTTATTGACAATTTTGTAATGCCCAAATTGGGCTCATTAAATATTGTAGTTGGCTTTCTTGACTTTCAGGTTTTGCATTTATTTTATATTTCAGTTATTGGTCATTGTGGTTGTGTGCCATAACTCATTTGCAATTATGAATCTCTATATATTGATGCACTGCCTCTTCTTCTCTAAAGAAATTTGGGGCTTTTGTATATTTGCTTGTTTTGTGATCAGTAGATCACTTTGTTTGTCTATTTGCCTTCATTAAATGCCTAGTTTTTTCTCTGACTTCTTCCTGTCTTAATCCACCCCACTGGGAAAATACATCCTATTTAATACTTTGTCTCTAAGTGCTACTACAATGGGGACTAATTCTGGTATTATTCAATGGTTTGAATGCCCACGAACATTGCCTTCTGAATTATTAATAATAATAGTAATGCCTTGGAGTTTTAGAAATTGTAACTTTTAGAAACAAATAGTTATCTATCAAATTCTTAAACCATAAACCTTAATGGTAATGTATTATAAAATCTAAGTTATGAAACCATGCAAATTGAATAAGAATGAATAGTATGAAAGTATTGCATGCAATGAACAATTGGAGAGAAAATATAATACCCATCTCATTCTAGACTGGTAGTCTGAGGGACTCAAATTGGGAGGACACTGCAACAAATAACTAGATTGTAAATCCAAGTAGTCATTGTTATTGTTGTTCTCGAGGAATGCTGATCTCTCATTGTAATAGGGTTGCATACAAGTCAATCTAGATGTTGAAAACCAATCTGAAATGGTATCATCTGTGTATCTTTTGGATGGAGCATTCACTACACAAATCAAGATTAAACAATTAAAGAAAATATATAAGTAGAACTTTAGTGACCTATTATACAAAACAAATCAACCCAAGTTACTACTATTTATATATGGATTGCTCTTGCTAGTGTTGGGATACTATTAGCTTAAATTAGACAGTTGTCTATATGGAATAAATGTGGTGATACTTTAAGTAAAGAGATTCTAAATATCTCAGGAGAATTCAAGGATTCCATCATATGATTGCTTTGTCAATATCAAAGTTGAAGAGATCCTTCATATAACACTCATAAATATATGATGAAATCATGCAGTGCTTACCTTGACCATTTTCATCATTTTTCATGCTCCTATACATCTTTTACAAGAAGGAAAAACAACAAGGCACTATCAACCTCCATAGAAAATATATAGCAAGTTACCCTAATTATAAGAAAGAAATGAGGAATAATATGAGCGTAGAGGCAGGCATCTGCAAGTGGCTTTTTGCATGAGCAATAGTAAGTCCTTTCACGTCCATAAGTTGTAATACCTGCACCCAATTTTTATTTAGTTATTTATCATGGGGACCAATTTACTAGTAAATGTAAATCCACACCAAAGGATTACATTAGAGTCCTTGGTGGGCTACTTACTTATTTTTTGATTTAGAGTCCTTGGTGGGGTACTTATTTTCATGATTTATGTGTTAAATTCTATGAGAAGGTACTTATTTTGTTGAGAATCTATTTTATTATTGATAAAAAAACATTTATAATATTATTAATGTTATACTATATAATTATGTTTTAGAATAATTAAGGTATAAAATAATTAGGATTAT
The DNA here is from genome assembly GCA_027924645.1 of Cunninghamia lanceolata. Taxonomy (NCBI): domain Eukaryota; kingdom Viridiplantae; phylum Streptophyta; class Pinopsida; order Cupressales; family Cupressaceae; genus Cunninghamia; species Cunninghamia lanceolata. The sequence goes on from BSBN01000665.1 coordinate 4,742,085, forward strand.
GGTTTAAAATAAATAGGGTTTAATTAATTAGGTTTCGAAATAATTATGATTTAAATAGTTAGGGATTCTAATAATTAAAAACATAATAATAAACCTTATCTATAATATAATGTAAATATAATTATATTATATTATATTTATTATTATATATAATAATATAATAATAAACATAAAGATAAATATACTAGCATTTGCACAAAATTTATGCGCAACGGAATTGCTGATAGGGTCTATTAATAGGAGCACATTTTTTCATTTGTTGTTACAGATCTGTGTACATTCTGTATGGAAGTATCCATGTTGTATCGTATGGTAACTTGGCAGCAACTATAGAATCAAGGATCGAGATAAACAAAAGAAAAACATTGAATAAAATATGCAGTGTCTATTTTTAAAGGTATAAATATCCAAGTAACAAGCATCAGCTAGGGCATGGAATTAGGCCAATAGCCTTTACTGGGAATGGAATTAGGTAGATAGCTTGTATTATTTTTTGGTTAGATGAAATTACGTGTAAGGGAATCTAAATGTATTCATTTGGGAGACAACTTGCAGAAGATGAATGTGAGTGTGTAGTATGTGTTATAAAAGAGAGTTTACAAATAATTAGAGAGTTGTTCCTAGTGTGCTTCAAATTTATTAATCTACAAATCACATGAACAGAGACTCTAGTTATCTATTACAAAAGATCTACATGTTATATAAATTCAAATGGACAACAGATGTACATAATTCATACAAGGTATACCATTTTAGTACAAATGACATAATATGTTAGTTCCTTGCTCAAACTAAAAAATTACAATAAACAACTTACTGCTCTTGGTCTAAAAAAATGCTTCAAGAACAGTGCAGTCCATTTAGTTTGTGAAGAAAGAATCCAAAAAAATCAAACTCTACATAATAAGACTAGTAAAAAGCATAGTGCATTCTTTGGTACAAAGTCTAGAAAAGGAGAGAGCAAGTGAATGACAATACTAGCTTATGGAAACTAAATTTTAAATGTAAACACTCCATCTGCCATTGCCTTTGAAGTTTGGAGCAAAAGGATCCCAAAGCAAGGACTTTCAATCTTTGAATAAATCTCAAAACTATAGGGATTGATTGATTTTACCATGAGATATTCCTGGACACTTGTTCTAACCATGCAGCCACATTTGACATGGTTGGTCTTTCATTTGGCTCATTCCTAACAGAAAATTCTGCAATATTAGCCATTCTTAATGAAGGCTCTATGTTTCTTGGTAGATCCACAATATAGTCTAGAATGATCGTTGACTTTCCCTTGCTAATCAGGGGTACTGCCCATTCCACAATGTTGGGTGGATCTAGTGCATATAGGCAGTGTTGCATCCAGACCATAGCTATATAGGTACAACAATATTTGGTTCTTAACTTCCTCTTTCTCTTTTGCTATTGCCTTGTATAGATTAGTAAATGGTGCCATACTAATTAAACATCACTTCAAAAGCTTCAATGTAGCTTCATGTGCATGAATTGCTTGTAAAGGATATGTTTTTGTCAGTACCCCCAAAAAAAGAATCAACAATTAATATTCATAAGTAGAATTTGAGTAATAATTCTATGTCTTTGGTAATCTACAATTATCATGTTCCATGAGAAGGCATCTCGTTCAGTCATGTGATTGAAAACTTTGTGGGCATCTACCGAGCTTCCGCATTTAGCATACATGTTAATAAGTTTGTTTTGCCAAAATGTGTTTGTGGCAAACATATATCCTCTGTCATTGATTTGAGAGTGGATTTGCAATATAATCTATAAGGGTTTTGTGGGTAGTGAAGGCATGTAGAAGATATGTAGAAGAATATATAGAAGTCTTATGGGTAGTAAGCAAAATGTGTTGCACCTACTTCAATCCACCTTCTATACGGAATGCCCTGAGATTTTGAGTGACATAGGGAATTGATGGCATTGTCTTTTGTTATCTTGTAAAGCTTTCAAGTGGAATATATCCTACACTAAACCAGAGACAAACTAAACATCTCAGGACAAGATTCAATTTGTATACTACAACAGAGACATGCTAAGTATTTCATAAACAAATTATATTTTATGAGATGGAGACAACTCACTATCTAAATTTGTGAACACATAAATAATTAGCAGAGGATTCTGTGACGATAGGTGTGATTTCACATTTTTCTTCCGGTGGGTCAACTGTCATCCTTGCAACTTTGGCATTCACCTTCTCCACAAGGGCATCATCCACGGATTCCATCACAAGAACTACCTTTATTTCAATGCACCTCTGACCAATGTGAGGAAACAGGATACAATGTCAATCTGATAGAAAAGAGGAGGATATGTCATATCACTATGGAGATCAATGAGGAAGACAATACCTGTATGAAAAGCCCCCTTTCACAACATTGGCTGCAGCTAGGTCAATATCTGCATCCTCGAGTATAATACAAGCATCTTTTCCACCAAGTTCCATCTAAAGAGGAACCATGCCTGCCTTTTTTGAAATTGCAATACCAGTGTCACCTCTGGTAAAACTGATGAATGCAGAGAGAAAGGGGATCAGTAACTAAATAGAAGGAAATTTCTTTATCAAGATTAGCATTATACATATTAGTTGTTATCGGCGTATTGATGCAATTGATGCCAAGGTGTGAAGAGAAAAGGGAATCAGTGATTAAATATAAGGCCAATTGCTTTATCGAGATTAGCATTATACATATTAGTTGTTATCAGTATACCTGATGCAATTTACACCAGTGTGCATTGTAAGGAAATCCCCAATTTCAGATCCTTTTCCTGTAACACAACTGATGAGACCCCTGGGAAATCTAGCCAAATGGAAACAATGCACCATGTGCAAGGCTACTACTGCTCCCTGAACAATACATCAAATTCACCCATTTAAACTTTGAAACACCATAAATCACTTTAGCAGAATGAATTCAATTTGATTTCCATGCAGATTATATTACACCACTAGTGAGTTGACATCTTTTGCTTCTCTCTCAAGTTAGACCTTTTATTAGACTCAAACCTATTGTCATCATCTGTAAATTAAAAAAAAAACATTAGTAATTCACTTGCATTGCTCAGATATACATTAGAAACAACTACACAAGCAACCAGCCTAATACCTAATTAGTTCAATATGACCCACTTCAAATTCCTTGCAAGAGTTCAACAACACAATCCTTACAGGTCTAAAGTACTGGTAAACTTTCACTAAATTTTGAACAGGATGTCACTTTAAAACCAAACCTCACCAAAAAAACTCTAAGGTGGAGTTAAAGCTTGACCGAATTGAGTTGTCTTACCTTTCTAGTAGTAGAGTAATTTCAAAAAAAAAAAATTCAATAAGATTTATCTTTGGTAAGCTTTTTATATTTTCAAAACATTCAACTACATCATACAAAATTAGTAGCAAAGAAACCATCAAATCAATGAGGCAATAGCATTTCTACTTTGGATTAAACACAGAACATATACTTCATATAACATATTAACAAGGTCATCCTCAGAGGTTTATATTGTTTCAAAATTCAAGATTCTATAATGTCATAAAGTCATAGAGGTTTATAGTGCTATACATGGCATTCATATTCAGAGAGTTAGGGTTGGAACAAGCTGGGCAATATGTAGAGATGCACCCTTCACCACAGTTAGCGGGTTCCTTAAACAAACTCACACATTGTGAGGTAAATAGAGACCTTTCTTCCCTCTTTGCTTGGCAATGGCAAAAGCCTAGTGAATCCAGTAACAAGACCACTCTTTGCAGGCTCAAATACACTCCTCCCTTCATCCACAGAAGAACCCTTGAACACATACTCAACATAGTCACCTACTGTTGTGTTCCCCTTCTCTGCAACCCTAAATAGACCATCTACAATTCCACCAAAAAATGTCTTCAATAACCCTAACAAAAAATAGATAAAGTTCTATTCCTTGCAATAGACCGTCTACAATTCAACCAAAACTTGTCTTCAATAACCCTAACAAAAACTAAATGAAGTTCTATTCCATGCAATAGACCATCTGCAATTCAACCAAAACTTGTCTTCAATAACCCTAACAAAAAATAAATAAAATTATATTCCATGCAATCACTCAGTAGCTATGTCTGTCCTGAATTGGCTTCAGTAACCCTAAAAAATTGGCCGAATTCTTACCTACAAGTTCCTCATCTTCCTCTGCTAAGTTGCAGAGGTTGTTTAGAAACAAAGAATACGTATTTTCTGCTCTCCCCATAGTGTACGAATAACACTGACAAATCTTCCATGCATGGTTATACTTGTTGAATCCCTGCAATTTGCTTGTGATGACGCTCTTAATGAAATCTTTTTCTGTGACCTTTTCAAGCAGCAATGCCAGAGTCTGCAACATCAAAACCTCAAATAATGCATAGATAGGGAAACCCCAAATTACACAATTTAAAAGATAAAGAAAACATAAGATTACACAGTGAGAACCTTTCTAGTGAGTGAGTTAAGCCTTTCTAAATGTACGATAGTCTTGGGAAGCTTCAAAACCATATTACACTGACTATTCTTGTATACAAGCTAAGAAACATGTTTCTGCAAGCGGTCATTCTCCTCCATTAAAAGCTTATTCATAGAAGTGAGCTTCCTATTCACAATATGAAACTGCGAGGCCTCTTTTCTCTGCTTCTCCTGACACCTGCGCAGTTATCATAATAGAGTTAAAGGAAACAAAGGTTAACCAAAAAAAAAGTCAAAAAACTTAATGAAAAATCCTAATGGCCAAAATGTTTTCTAGCATCCGACGATTTTCCAGTGTCAGACAATTTTCCCACGTATGACGATTTTCCAGTGTCAGACAATTTTCCCGCGTATGACGATTTTCGGGAGCAAAAAGCTCCCACTATAAGCCATATCGGGAGCAAAAAGCTTTTCGGGAGCAAAAAGCTCCGACGATAATAAACATAAATATAATATAATAATATATAATATATTTATAATATTATAATAATGTAATATATAATATTATATTATTATATTTAATATTCTAATAATAATATAAATATAATACTATATTATAATTATAATTAAAATATAATATTATAATAATATAATAATTATAATAAGTTTATAATAATATTATAATTATAATTATAATTAAATAATAAAAATCCAAACATTAAAAGCCCTACCATCAAATTAAAATTCCCTTTCAATTTTAAATTTTCCGGGCCAACTCCTAAACCCAAAAGGGAGACCAAAATTTTAAAAAACAGCACTAAATCTTAATGTACAAAACACGGCATGTAAGGAATACGGAATATGGTCAAGGGATATTCTAAGTAAAAACAAGAGGAAAAAAATACAAATTTCACCCTTACAAATATACATAACCTAAACATAACTAACAAAATTATCTTTTATATTTATTTTAAAACATCTATTAAATTTCAATATTTAAATTATTATATTTGTTGCATTTCTAAAAAATAATAGAAACAATTTGAATACGAGACATGGACATGGACTTGTTAGCTTGGCTGGGTTTTGCAGGTTAATGGCTCATTATCAAACTTTATTACTGAGCAACTACATGCAGCCCAATGTGTGAGTGATCCCTTAAAAAGTTAAGTGATCCCTTCAAAAGTTATATTTACTAGAAGTTTCATGAAAGTTGCACAACAAATTTGAAAGTTGCACAACAAATTTGTCCATAGTTGAAATATTTTGAAGAAAAAATGTGAATACATTGAGAGAAAATTAAAATTAACCAAACATTTTTTTAAATCCCAATGTTACACAATTATTAGAGACCTTACTACTCCCATCCCTATGAGAGATTACAATATTATTAGAGACCTTACTACTAGCATCCCTATAAGAGAGCTTGGAGCAATTTGCAGCTAAATGGGTTGCTTCAAGGCATGATCTGTTGGAGTACAATACCACTAAGAGGGGGGGTGAATCAGTGGTATACAAATTTTTTAACAAGTCAAAACTTTGATACAAAGACCATTCCTATTGACTGGTGATGACATTATGACAGCCTTACAAAACTAATTGATCAAAGTCAAAAATGTATCATATCAATGTAGGGACTGTAAATAATGACTCATGATCATAAGTCTTAACAAATAGATATTAACTGTGAAGATTGTTCATAAAGTGGTCATACAGAGTACCATTGTTTCAGACAGTAATATAAGACAAATATGTGTTCATGTAGATAAAAGTAAAACAAATGACTTTAACACAAATGACACATGATAAGCAAATAATCATGGAAATCAAACACATCAATGGCAGTCCATGACACAAACATTGTCCTGAGTGGAAACCCTCTAGGGCAGAAAACCACTTGAAAAAATGCCTCACTGGCTTATAAAAGAATCTCACTGATTACAGGCCTCACTGGCATTTCAAAGTAAATCTCACTGATTACAGGCCTCACTGGCATACTTCCAACAATGATTATTATATGAAAAGTTTACATACAAAGGAATACTCTATTTTTCTTTGATCCAGACTAATATAATATAAACAATGCATGTACAATTATTTTTGCATTCACTGCATCATTCACATTATATCAGTAACATATTTATAACATATCTTTTTCATTTACATTTTACTTTGTTTTGCAGGTATAACAATTTTTGTGCTTCCATAACTGTCATACAATTTTTTGGTCAAATGCCCATTTCATTTTCAGTTATTAACCATAACAAGGTAAGATATGTCAAAAACCCTAACTGGGGTTACAAACCCTTATTGTATCAGCCCATCACAATGAAGAAAAGAATAATGTCTCTTTTTACAAAAAACCTTAACCAGGGTCGAAGCCCCATTTTTGTTTCATATCATTAGATGAGAAGTTTTTTGGCCGTGAATCCCATATATAGTTATAACTACTTAACTGAAGAACCTTAACAAAACATATCTCTTTTGAATCATTCATAGATAATGCTCTTAGAAAGAAAAACTGTCACGAAATGAAACTTCTTTTATGCAAAGACCACTCAATCATAACTGTTGCTGTAAAAGGTAAAACTGAAAGAGGGAAAATCATAACAACATCACCTAAAAATCTCTGTTAAAAGTCAAACTTTCGTAGTCACAATCGCCGTGAATATTCCAGAACCTTCCGTTGTCACAAATCTTCATCATTTCTGCTTAGGATATGAAACCCTAAGTATGAAGCTCATAATCAAAGCTCAAAACATTACCATATGAAAAAACAAAGAATGCCTTTTGCCTAACTTGTCACCATGTAACCGGAGCTGCAGGTAACCCTAACATGACTGGTGACTTCCAACAAAGAAAAACTTGCACTTTACCATGTCAAAATCTCCACAAACCTGTTTGAGAGGTCATCACTTAAGAACATGCCGATGAAGAATATTTGCAATGTATGTGGTGCCCACTAGGAGAATAACACAAGAGACACCCAATCATGGTCAACACTTAAACAACATTGCATGCCTTAGACTGTAGCTCATAAGAAACACTATAACTATTTCCATGTGTGTCAAGACCACTACATCATGCCATTAGGAGCTCATAATCTCTTATGTAACAAGGAACACTACATCAATGGATAATAATGGAGACAATTATGTATATGATATGAATATGATTAAAGAATGTCAATCCATGTTGAACTAATCAAGACACCAATGCACATAAAAGATGCCTCATAAAGGATGCCAAACTAAGTCATACTGAACATGAACCCAAAAATCAATGATTGTTACCATAATAGCATAATGCCCACTGAAACATAGTGCTAACCAATCTGATCAAAAACATCAATACCTGTTATCATAGAGACATAGTGTCCATTCAACACAATATCATAGAGGCCACATGGGCAATGCCTGAAGCATCATCTGACAACTGAAATGTTATGTAAACTGTAACAAACGATCAACATCATGAAGATGCTTTTGTATGACATGGTTAGAGGATCAAAGAAGCCAAGCTATCAAACTGATATCATGTATGCCATGAAATCATAAATAGACCACAAAGTGCAAGAGCATGAAATAGCATAATATCAAATATAATGGTGTCACCCTCATTGTCATAGGTGCCACCTGTTGGTTTTTTCTCAGACCGGATGCTTACTCCCAGATTTCCCTACAAGGTAGCCATCAATGATCAACAGGATCTCTGGGCCAGGGGCCAACAGTGTAGGAGATAGACTCTATATTTTATCTCCTCTTCTTCTTCAGGCTCTGCAAAACCTAGGGGGTATTCCCTACTCAACATCCATGAAGATATGCATATAAAGGCTGGGATGCTGACAAAAAGCAGATAAGTCCTCCTGTAAGTAGACCAAAACTGTAAGATAAGAGCAAAGGGGCTAGCTTTGGGCCTATTTGCAGTTGTAGATAGAGGACTTGGATCCTAAAACTAATTCTACTGTCCTAATGGTTGTTTTGGAGTTTTGATTTTGATTTTATATTTGGATGCAAAGATGGACATGGTATATAACACAAACACAAAGCTAGATTGGTGCCTATCCAAGGCTTGGAGTCAGTAGACATACACCTGTGAATGATTAGCATGAACAACTAAAACTGGATTTCAGGGGGATACATATGATACCTGCCTTACAGATATCTCCCAATACAAAGTGTTAAGCTATCTATACTTATGGCATCCCTATTACAGTATATCCTTCCCAATATTCAATCTGAGAACAATTTAATCTACCCCTTGAGCAGAAGTTAAAAGATCAAACATTCAACACAGGAATTTTATGTTCTAGAGTCTTAGACATTCCTTGAATACCTAGACTCAGAAGAAAGATACATGCAACACTAGAGACAGAATTAGCACAACACATGCAAACATAGCATTATTCATATAAGATTAACCATGAAATCAGCGGATTCATGCAAAAAACATACAATAGGAGATACATAAACTCACAAGTTTTGCTGCACAGAGCAACCAAAACCAACTGTATTGTATTACAGAGCTAAATGTTCAACTTTCAACAACCACAAAAATGAGTAACACTTCCTGCTTAAAACAGCCAAAGAAGCGTACTCAGCATTAATTACATGGTGGACATCAAAAAACATCAGATACAGATCCCACAAAGGAATGGCACTCAAAATTTATTGCTGCAATAGACAAGAGAGTAGACAAGGGTGGCCTCGAGCCCTGCGCCACCATCCGGGAGTCTTCATTCAGAATCAGGCAGCCTGATCGCACGTAGCATCACCCATACCCCTACACTGTCACCATTGATGGCTCAACCACCCGCGGCCTACTTGAAAACTGTCGCAGCATTCAAAAAGGAATCTTCCCGCCAAAATGTGTTTCATCGCAGGTTCAAATTATGTAGGAAAATAATCCCACATGCATGGCGCGGAGAGCCTTCTATTACTTTATAAGCATGGTCGCAAAAAAAAAAGGTGTCGAGCACTTTTGCCATGCTCGACACACGCCTCTCAGCCCAAAGCCCATCGCCGAGACTAACACCATCGACCTACTCAAAAAACCTCTCACCGATCTCAACAGTCTCGCCGACAAACACTACACTCCCCTTCATCGGCCAGAGATATACCATCGGCCAAGCATTCCACAATCCAACCGATACACAAAGTCACACCGACAACACCTTCGCTTCCCATCTCCATTGGTGAGACCTAGACCGTCGGTGCAACATCTCAAACCTACGCCGATATGCAATTTCCTGCCGATGAACACAATGCCCAAATCCTCATCGACCTGAGTAACGATATCGGCAGAGGCCAAAACCCCTCTGCCAATAGCAATAGTCTCGCCGACGGTCCTCTTGTCGCCAAGACACACTCTCCTGTCACCCTGAAATGCTGAACACCAACCTCACCATCGGCCAGACTTAGACCATCGGCACAACACAATATCCTCCTGCCGACATACATAGTTATATCGATAACACTTTGGCTTCCCACTTCTCCTTCCGTCAGGTTGAACCATTGGCTAGGTTCAAACAAGAAGTTCAACTCGACGATTCAACGCCGATACCTCCTCTCGGCAACACAAAAGTAACCCCGCGAACCCATTGAACCGATGAACTGGTTCAACCCGATGGTTCAATGGCGAGGTTCCACACTAAGGTTCGCCGGCGAGGTTCAAACCTCAAAAACAATACTCCATCGGCAACACACTTGTCTATCGGCGCCACAAAAAACTACTCGGCCGACAATACTACTCATGCCGATGACCGCTCCAAATCCCCATCGGCCAGACTATCAACTGTCGGCCCAACATGAAACTCCTTTGCCGATAGCACAAAGTCATGGTGATATACAAAAAGAACACCATCTACTTAATACGATCGCCAAGACACAAGCGACCTCTTGCCGATGGACAAAACATGAAGACCACCTCCTCAAGAACTAAGATGCAGATGCTGAAAAACACTAAGGGGTCCCAAAACTTAAACTTTTTTTTTGGATCTTTTGGGAAGGTGCCTACATGAAAAATTGCTCAATTAACTGACAGTCAATTCAGGCACCAACACCACCAAACATCATATGTGCCATATACCATCACACCATATCATGATAACCAACTACAGAGAGCATATCACATAACCCAATATGAGAAGTGTGAACCATCACAACACCAACATAAGCAGATCAACATGAGCAGTGTGAATCCAATACAACATGAACAATATGATGTAACCAATATGAAATAACATGAGCATGAGTGAGATGATCAACATCATAACTATGTCAACCAAGTACTAGTAGTGTTTTGGTCATCAGGGACAACAAACAACTGAGAGCCCAACAAAACTCCCCCTTTATCCATGATGGAAAAAACACTACTTTCTCTCCCCCTTTTTGACATCAAGGCAAAGGAAAGAAAGAAATGCTATGCCTGAAAAAACATTAGAGAGAACAGTCATGGACTTTGGTCATGTCATATAATTCTGACAATAGTGGAAGCCTATAAAATCTGTCAACTAGCATCGAACTGTCCTGACTTCCTCTTTAGAAACACACTTGAAGCTCTATAAAGAATCAAATGACCATAAGAGATGTACTGTAATATCATGAGATTTTAGCACTTACTCAATCACATCAAGCAAAAATCTGCTCACTACTGCAAACATAACCATTGTTATACTGTCATGCTCACTAACTAAAAAGTCTACCACTTCAACACAAAAGATAAAACAAAGAAACCACAAAAAAATTTGAGCAACTTGATCCTCTACATCCTTCTTGCATCTCTTATCAAAACATGTGCTTTAAGCATAGTATGCCAACTTGCAATCGTTTGATCACTAGCATCCTTTAAGGCTTTGCTACCTCACTTTTGAAAACCTTGCTAATATAAGACACACTCACAACTTTTCCGGCCATCACTGCCCCTTTAGAGAAAGTACCAAGACTGTTATGAGCCACTATCATATGTTGTGTCACAAAGTATGCAATAGATTCCAACTATGGCCAAGGATACAATGTGATCACTGAATCAAATTACTAACTACTGATTCAAATTGCAAAAGAAGTGCTCACCAAACCATCAAAGTAAGTCTCAAACATGTTCCCCTGTCAAAACCTTGTCAAACATAAAACAAATGTCTAATACAAGTCTGTATCAAGATTCTGCAACAAACATTAGGTCTTCTACAAACAAAAGCTGCCAGAGAATAAGTCTATCAGAGATCCAACAAACTAAAGGACCCACCAGAGCACAAGAGATCTCTACTGCTGATATGAATCAAATGACATCATCACACTATCAAAGCCGGGTATCACGAAAACAAACTGTAATTCATGCTTTGCTCTTATCATTTGATCATGAGCCAAGTGAACAAACTATGAACTCTTCCACAAGATCCCATGCAAAATACTTCAATTTATTCAAGGTGGTGTAAAACATCTTCAAAGAAATATCACTCTCCTAACATCATCAAAAGGAATCAAGGCATTACAGCACTACTGTCAAAAACATAGTCATATGCAACTGACATGTATTAAACAATATCAAATTCTACTACAAAGAGCAACATGACCACTGTACCTTCCACTAACAAGAATCCATTGTATCCTATAATATCATCTTGAAACCAAGCAAGCATGAACAAATCAAGCTCAATCAAATGACAATACATCCTTCAACACAAGCATGGATTTTGCAACATGAAGTAAATGTCTATGTGAAGTACAACTCAACACATGACAATACTTGACTTCATAAGACCCATCTTTGATATCAAACTATTGTAAAAATTGAATGTTAGCACAACATACAAAGACTGCTACAAGGGTTTTCTGTCAGGTCTGCCATCATCAACAAGTTCTTGTGAGATACAAGCTAAGAGCAACTCTTGAAGGATACTATACCCTTATCATCATGAAAATAATAGTATATATCCACTGTCCAACCTATGGTGAATAGACAACATTTCTTTGGGGAAACATTTGACAACTTGTTGGAGTACTGTGATGTTCTGACATAAATCATAATGAACACATGAACATCTTGAAACAAGATGATAAGAACTTTGAATTATCTCTTCTTTTCTCCTGATCTCAACACAACCCTTAGACAGCTCATCAAATAAAAACATGTATGAATCCAATGGAAATCTCCACAACTATCATCATAATGAACATCAAAACTATCCATGCAACATGATGAGAGCACACCTTTGACACTAACAAATGTCATTCTAAAAACTTTATGAACCTTTGTATCTCGTGGAGATATCATAACATGACCAGAAGTAACAATATCTTATGTAGATCAAGCATGAAGATCCAAACACAGAACCAAACATATTCAGTTAAGTTATGAAACAACAACAACTTTATTAAGGATAGTGCTTCATGGAATAAAATAAAAAGTACTCCTTGATCTTCTCTAGGAGATGTAGGGTAAAACAATAATCTACTCCCCCTATCTCTAAGCTCCTATTTATTCAATTTGTAAAGCATTTTGTGAGCTATACGCTGGTTTAGGACTTGCATTTGTTGCACATTGTTTTCTCTTCCAAACTAGTATAGGTTTTTCCTTTTTCTTATTTAAGGTGCTTACCATTCCATTACATCTAGCTGATCTTACAAGATCAGTCAAACAATACTGTGATTTATGTCCAACATTGTTACACCTATAACATATGATATTGCTAGAGAAATAATGATATATGTTTCTTGAATTTCTATAATCATATCTTCCATGCATCGAATAGTCTCTTTTCATGTGCCCAACCTTATTGGAGATATAGCAAACAACATTGTAGTTTTGATTTGACAAACCATAATAACTACAATTTCTAGCTCTATGACTGTACTTATGATAGACATAACAATAACCATGAAATTGAGAATAGTCATACCTGACCGAATGATATTGTTTGGTACATGAGATTCTGTTAGTTCTTCTTCTCCCAACATCAACAGTTTTATCCTTTGCTGCAAAATGATAATTCAGATCTATCTTCTGCCTAGGAGTTTGCCTAACCTTGAAACTCTTCCCATCTGCAGTTGCAAACTTTGTTTCCGTTTTAACATCATCTTTAACACCAGATCTTTCCCCTTTTTCATATCCTAAACCAAAATGATCCTTGTAGTTTTTCTGACTACTTAATATGCCATCTAAACTATTTGTGCTTTTCACAAACTTCTGTACATTGACAACTTCCAAACTTTTCTTTAGATTGACAATTTCACTTTCATGTTTCAGACATTCAATTCTTTTCACCTCAAGATCAGAATTTGTTACATCTATTATTCTTTTTGCTTCTTCAATCTCAGCCTTTAGACTGATAATCAATTTATTAGATTCGCGCGCATGACTTTTTAATTTTGCAATATGATTTTTTGCATTTTCAAATTCTAAAGAAACCTTTTCAAAATCTGAACATACCTTGTTCTTGAATTCTATCTCTTGTTGAAGTTGCTCTTCTAATCTCTTATTCTCCTTTCTAATTTCCTTGATTGTATCCAAGGCGCACATGAATTCTTGTTTTAAATCAGTCTCACAATCCTGTTCATAATCATATTCATCCACAAATAGGTCTCCTTCTTCATCATCAAATTCAACTACAAAATTGTCAAATTCATGTCTACTCACATTCACATTGTCATGATTCTTAACTGTAGGACTGATTTCTTTATGACATTTTGTATCTACATTCATGGTTGACTCATGCAACAATCCATTGTTGGACCTAACTAAGACTTGTTTTTCAATTTTGTGATTAGCATCTATCTTTTCTCTACTCAAGGCCTTATTCTTATTTTTTTACCCATTGTACTCCACTTCCAGGAACCCTTAAGTTGGTTAGACTACTTGCAAGGATCTGGCTCTGATACCACTTGTTGGAGTACAATGCCACTGAGAGGGGGGGTGAATCAGTGGTATACAATTTTTTTAACAAGTCAAAACTTTGATACAAAGACCATTCCTATTGATTGGTGATGACATTATGACAACATCCGGTGATGACATTATGACAGCCTTGCAAAACTAATTGATCAAAGTCAAGAATGTATCATATCAATGTAGGGACTATAAATAATGACTCGTGATCATAAGTCTTAACAAACAGATATTAATTGTGAAGATTGTTCATAAAGTGGTCATGCAGAGTACCATTGTTTCAGACAGTAATATAAGACAAATATGTGTTTATGTAGATAAAATTAAAACAAATGACTTTAACACAAATGACACGTGATAAGAAAATAATCATGGAAATCAAACACATCAATGACAGTCCATAACACAAATATTGTCCTAAGTGGGAACCCTCTGGAGTAGAAAACCACTCGAAAAAATGCCTCACTGGATTATAAAAGAATCTCACTGATTACAGGCCTCACTGGCATAATTTCCTTCTTGCCTCACTGGTATATCAAAGTGAATCTCACTTATTACAGGCCTCACTAGCATACTTCCAACAATGACTATATGAAAAGTTTACATTCAGAGGAATACTCTGTTTCACTTTGATCTAGACTAATATAATATCAACAATGCATGTACAATTATTTTTGCACTCACTACATCATTCACATTATATCAATAACATATTTATAACATATCTTTTTCATTTACATTTTACTCTGTTTTGCAGGTATAACCATTTTTGTGCTTCCATAACTGTTATACAGTTTTCTGGTCGAATGCCCATTTCATTTTCAGTTATTAACCATAACAGGGTAAGATATGTCAAAAACCCTAACCAGGGTTACAAACGCTTATTGTATCAACCAATCACAATGAAGAATAAAATAATGTCTCTTTTTACAAAAAACCTTAACTAGGGTCGAAGCCCCATTTTTGCTTCATATCATCAGATGAGAAATTTTCTGGCCATGAATCCCATATACAGTTATAACTACTTAACTGAAGAACCTTAACAAAACATATCTCTTTTGAATCATTCATAGATAATGCTCTTAGAAAGAAAAATTGTCACGAAATGAAACTTCTTTTATGCAAAGACCACTCAATCATAACTGTTGCTGTCAAAGGTAAAACTGAAAGAGGGAAAATCATAACAACATCACCTGAAAATCTCTGTTGAAAGTCAAACTTTCGCAGTCGCAATCACTGTGAATATTCCAGAACCTTTCGTTGTCACAAATCTTCATCATTTCTGCATAGGATATGAAACCCTAAGTATGAAGCTCATAATCAAAGCTCAAAACATTACCATATGAAAAAATAAAAAATGCCTTTTGCCTGACTTGTCACCATGTAACTTGAGCTGCAGGTAACCCTAACATGACCAGTGACTTCCAACAAAAAAAACTTGTACTTTACCATGTCAAAATCTCCATAAACCTGTTTGAGAGGTCATCACTTAAGAACATGCCGAGAATAACAGAAGAGACACCCGATCATGGTCAACACTTAAACAACATTGCATGCCTTAGATCGTAGCTCATAAGAAATACTATAACTATTTCCATGTGTGTCAAGACCACTACATCATGCCATTAGGAGCTCATAATCTCTTATGTAACAAGGAACACTACATCAATGCATAATAATGGAAACAATTATGTATATGATATGAATATGATTAAAGAATGTCAATCCATGTTGAACTGATCAAGACACCAATGCACATAAAAGATGCCTCATAAAGGATGCCAAACTAAGTCATACTGAACATGAACCCAAAAATAAATGATTGTTACCATAATAGCACAATGCCCACTAAAACATAGTGCTAACCAATCTGGTCAAAAACATCAATACCTGTTATCATAGAGACATAGTATCCATTCAACACAATATCATAGAGGCCACATGGGCAATGCCTGAAGCATCATCTGACAACTGAAATGTTATGCAAACTGTAACAAACCATCAACATCATGAAGATGCTTTTGTATGACATGGTTAGAGGATCAAAGAAGCCAAGTTGTCAAACTGATATCATGTATGCCATAAAATCATAAATAGACCACAAAGTGCAAGAGCATGAAATAGCATAATATCAAATATAATTGTGTCACCCTCATTGTCATAGGTGCCACCAAACATCATATGTGCCATATACCATCACACCATATCATGATAACCAACTACAGAGAGCATATCACATAACCCAATATGAGAAGTGTGAACCATCACAACACCAACATAAGCAGATCAACATGAGCAGTGTGAATCCAGCACAACATGAACAATATGAAGTAACCAATATGAAATAACATGAGCATGATTGAGATGATCAACATCATAACTATGTCAACCAAGTACCAGTAGTGTTTTGGTCATCAGGGACAACACACAATTGAGAGCCCAACATGATCTACATCTTAAGGCAATACCTTTATAATCAATCTATTGTTTCCACAACCTATTACCCACTTTTAGGATTATTTGAGCTTTAAAACACAAAACATTAATCCTTAAATTAGTTGAATCTCAACTTTGGGCTCCTCTTTGGTTTTGGTTTTCTGCAAAGTCAATTAAATGTAATAAAACAATTACTTCTCCAACATTTGAGAGGTATTTGAAGATATAATTTCTAATATATGGAAAGAAGTATAAAATTCTAAGACTCAAAGTTTCTCTTCATTAGTAAAACATTTTACCTACATGTAATTGAGACCATTCTATAAAATTAAAACTCAGCAACAGTTAATTAATAAGAGAACTTATCTCATAATACTGGAGGAGCCAAAATGAATATAAATATATATAAAAAACAAAGATTTCCTTGCCCATATGGGCTCGCCATATATATATATATATATATATATATATATATATATATATAAATAAAAAGATTTCCTTGGCCATATGGGCTCTCCACAGCCGTACTATAGCCCAGCCGCGTGCCTAAGCCGTTGTCACATGGACATGGGAGCGGTTGACCGCTCGGATGCTGCCTTATATTTCTTTCCCTGTCTCCTTGCCTTCTAACATGGTCTCATTGTCAAGAGCGAGAAAAATATACGACAGATTCTCATCACTCAATTCACTCATTATTCTGACAATATTAGATTTGGATTTGATACACAAGACTCTTTACAGTAAATCGGTTATCAACTCAGAAATTCAATGAATAGAAACAATCAAAGATTTGTCATCAGGATACAATTATATATAAATGTATTTGTATTGAGTTCTGGTAGTGAATATTACTGCTGTAATACAGATTATCCCGATAAGTTACAATTTTCTGAGTAATTGGTACTCTTTGACTTACAAATCTCCTTGAAAGATGACATGAATTAGTTTCTTGAACAGGAATTGTTATATGCAGAAACCAAAGGAAACCTGGCACATAAAACCATGCACAAACTATAATTTCCACACGACCATGATCTATACAATCACTGTCCCCAAGTCTGTCGCTTCCTCCATAAATCTGCTGACACTAAACGGAAATCGCAGACAAAATCCTTAAAATGAATGTGTAGACTGTATGATCTCAGAACTGGTAACTCATAATTTTGAAAGCAGATTTAATTTCAAGTCCGTTGGAGGTGGAGGGGCTCCCTCTGATTGAGAAGAGCGTGGCGGAATTCCTGGGAGAGTCGTTGCATGGCCACCGCTTGCACTGAATCTTAATTCCGGCAGAACGTTTCTCCTACAGATGCCTATCGGCAAATAATGAATTTGAGGAAAAGCTGAAGTCATACAGCATACATCCTTTGGGGGGCTTGCATGGGATCAGCTTTGCCAACCTTCACAATGGATGCAATGATGTAAAAAAAATTCAGCTTGCTCACTGTATTTAATGCATCTACTACATAGATATATGTTTTTATAAGAAAATGTACCTCATTTCTTCTCTCAAGAAGGAAGCACTCAGGAAGATCCGATAGACATTGTAAGCTCCAATCTAATCCCATCATCATTACTACATTCTTGCTGCTGCTGCTGCTTCTGCAACTTAAAGGAGGAGCCTCCATTAGAATCCTCCTTGTTGTTGTTCTTGGAGAACAAAGAAAGGGATAAACTACTATCAATTTCTTCTTCCCCATCCTGTTCATGGCTGCTTCCTGTTATGGGTTGTGACTTCTCTCCATCTTCAGCTGGATGCAATCCTGGAAGCTTTTCTATTTGCTTTGCTAGTTGTCCTCTCTGTAGCTATGTTAACAAAAAAATATATACACATATAAGAGACACAAGAAAATCATGTTATGTAAGCAACATTCATACAGACACACACATAGATGCATATACAATATGTGTACAGAATCTACAGATTCATATCTACCTGCAGTTGTAAAGCTAGTTGTTCCTGTACTCCTGACTGGCGGTTATAGTTCTTCTGTTGAGCCTCTTGTAAGGCTATGCTAGTATTGTCTTCAATGACATGTTTAGAAAGATTGCTGTTGTATGAAGTGTCTCTACAAGAAACATGTAGCTTTGAACGTGATGTATCTTCATGGAGGCTACCTATAATCTTTTCATCTGTTGAATCTCTCCTCAAAAATGATCCTTGAAGCAGCATTAAATGCCTAGTTTTTTCTCTGACTTCTTCTTGTCTTAATCCACTCCAATGGGAAAATACATCCGATTTAACACTTTGTCTCTGAGTGCTACTGCAGTGAGGACTAATTCTGGTATTATTCAATGGTCTGAATGCCCACGAACATTGCCTTCTGAATTATTAATAATAACAGTAATGCCTTGGAATTTTAGAAATTGTAAATTTTAGAAACAAATAGTTATCTATCAAATTCTTAAACCCTAAACCTAAACTGATAATGTATTATAAAACCTAAGTTATGAAACCATGCAAATTGAATAAGAATGAATAGTATGTAAGTATTGCATGAAATGAGCATTTGGAGAGATAACATAATACCCACCTCATTCTAGACCGGTAGTCTGAGGGACTCAAATTGGGAGGACGCTGCAACAAATAACTAGGTTGGAAATCCTTGGTTTCCAAATAGTCATTGTTATTGTTATTCTTGAGGAATGTTGATTTCTCATTGTCATAGGGCTGCATACAAGTCGATCTGGATCTTGAAAACCAATCTGAAATGGTATCCTCTGTGTATCTTTCGGATGGAGCGTTCACTACACAAATCAAGCTTAAACAATTAAAGAAAATATGTAGAAATTTAGTGACCTATTATACAAAACAAATCAACCCAAGTTACTACTATTTATATATGGACTGCTCCTGCTGGTGTTGGGGATACCGTCGGCTTAAATTAGACAGTTGTCTGTATGGAATAAATGTGGTGAGACTTTAAGTAAAGAGATTCTGAATATCTCGGGAGAATTCAAGGATGTCATCTTATGATTGCTCTGTCAATATCAATGTGGAAGAGATCCTTCATATAACGCTCATAATTATTACCATGAGCTGGAAGGATTTTATGTAATAAAACTTGGGCAGGAAATTCGTGGATAAAAATTCTATTGCCGTAAGAACATTTTCACTGGACCCATGGGATATTAGGTTAATTGAAGCTTCCTCGCCCCATAACACAAAATCGAATAAAATGTCAACCAATTTCACCAAATTCCAGTTCAAAACTTCTTGACAGATTAAGTGAAGCAATAAAATCTAACCAAATTAATGACAAATGTTTCGATCACATTCCAATACATTACTAGTATGACAGATTGAGAAAAAATCTACCGAAATAATTGTTAAATATTTCGAACATCTGCATCAATATCCAATTGACATCTAGCGTGACAGGCCGAGAAAAAATATTCACTTCAAATAAAGTGTTTAAACATTTAGGACTATCAAATTCAAATTTATCACTGTCTGATTAGTTTAGAGAGAATTGTAATTTGGGGAAAAAAGAGTCTTTTGAAATCTATATCTAAGGATTTTCTCTTCAAAACTTTCTACATTTTTAGATCTTAGCTGAATGCTTAATGCTGAGAGAATTGTCATTTGGAAAAAAAAGAGTATTTTGAAATATATATATAAGGATTTTCTCTTCAAAGCTTTCTGTATTTTTAGATCTTAGCTGAATGCTTAATGCTGAAAGAACATATGCTTGTTTTTAACTAGTCCCATTGATCAACAGAAACTATTGACAATAATCATAATTTTCTCGAAACCTTGGTGAAGATGATGAAATCATGCAGTGCTTACCTTGACCATTTTCATCATTTTTCATGCTCCTGTACATCTTTTACAAGCAAGAAAAACAACAAGGCACTATCAGCCTCCATAGAAAATATATAGAAAACCCTAATTATAAGAAAGAAATGAGGAATAATACGAGTGTAGAGGCAGGCACCTGCAAGTGGCTTTTTACATGAGCAATAGTAAGCCCTTTCACGTCCATCAGCTGTAATACCAGCTTAGGAGTTGCTCCTGCACCCAATTTTTATTTAGTTATCATGGGGACCAATTTACTAGTAAATATAAATCCACACCAAAGGATTACATTAGAGTCCTTCCAGTGGGGCACTTATTTTCTGATTTAGAGTCCTTGGTGGGGTACTTATTTTCATGAATTGTGTGTTAAACTCTATGAGAAGGTTCCCAGCCTTTGTATGGAGGGGGAAGGGCAAAACAAAGTAGTACTGTTGAAGGGTTATAAAAAGACTACTCACTGTCTTGGCCGCCCAATCTCTCAACTGCATGAACAAAGCAGTGATGCAAATCTGGAGTCCAACGAAGCCTAGGCATTTTAGATCTAACATATTGCCTTACAGATCCTCCTCCTGCTCCTCCTCCATTAGTATTATTATTATTAATATTACTATTATTATTATTTTTATTACTATTACTAATTCTACACCCATTTACATGTCCTTCTCCATTGTTACTGCTCTCACTTGAACTCCTACGCTTAGACTGCTTCTGATAATGATGGTTGTGATCATCAGACTCCCCACCACAATTATCATCAGAACACCTCTTTCTGGTTTTCTCCTCACTGCTGCTCTGCTCATCCAGCTGCATTCTAATACACTTCAACCCCACTAGACCTAATCAAAAACCAAAATTTTCCCAACCCAAATTCAAAACCAGAACCATCATAAGCACCCAAAATCTAGCCTACCACTTCACCAGCACCATGGAAACAAAAACACCCATTTCTTCTTTATCTGTCTACACTATGCTATGCCGTGTATGAATGATATAATAAGAAGTGGCAGGATTTGAGGATTTTAAGGTGGTGTAAGAGGCTGAAGCAGAGGAATATTGAGTAGTAAATCTTTAATATTCTGCTCCTTCAATAGACTGTACGTGCACAGAAACCCCATCCCAAGAAAGAATGAAGCTGAAGCCTATTCTATTCCTATACCTGCAGTCCCGTGGAGGAATAATAAATTAAGATGGTAAATTATTACAACACAAGAGTGAAAGTGAGCTTATTTGACCTGTTACTTGTCAACTAGTAATGGCGTTTAATGTTTTACCATTGTGGGGATTTTGTCTGAGCATAAATAAATAGAAAGAGAAATAGGTGTCAGGAGGCGCACAGCGCTTAGGGCGGAGATGTCCGACAGCCCCCCACGTTTTCAAGGAACCGCCTCTCACCCAGGCCTTTATAGCAAAATACAAGAATATCCTGCTTACTTCACACAAATTAAATCTTGCGTCATTTCTATTGCTTGAATTATGCCCTGTGTGACACCTTTATTAAACCACATACCCGCCGTCTGTCTCTTTCTTCATGATCACTCTCCTCACGCTCACGTCATCTTCTTCACCTGCATGCAACGTTATCGAAATGAAAAACCAACCTCATATTTACAATATCTCCAAATATAGAAAAAGTTAATATTTGATCTTTAGATTATGCACATTTAACTGTTTTAAATAAATCCACTGAAACCATTATTAAAATTCTGTCATAGATAGAAATAATAAAGAAATTAAAAAGATATTGCAGGAAACTATTTGGCATTTTTGAAGTGTATTTATTATATGTAAACAAAATAAAACGAAAGCCAATAAAATTTGTAACAACAGCTATATCTGTATATTGAGTTCTCTGATAAATATTTTCTCTTTTACCTTTCAATAAGAATAGGCTCTCCAATTTTAGTAAACAATATAACTACACAATATTTCATTAGTATGAACAGACAAATAAATGTGATAAATTATTATTCACTGTGCAAATCCCATACATAGATTCAAGTGGAAAACCCCACTTGCATATGGTTTTGCATATGGTTGTAGAAAAAAATATATATAATAAAATAAATATCCTGCAAGTTAGTTTTTCCCAAACATTTCTTACTCTCCAAACCTGCAGCAAATATAGCCTTGCAAACCAATAGGCATTGATAAAACAAATACAAAAGAAGAACACCACGGAAGTAATCCAAACAGAATGAATTCTTCATTCTTTATATAATAAAATAAATATTTATTTTTGCTCAAAGATTTCTTGCTCTCCAAACCTGCAGCAAATATAACCTTGCAAAACCAAGAGGCATTGATAAAACAAATACAAAAGAAGAACACAAGGAGGTAATCCAAACAAAACTGAATTCTTCATCTTTTTCCCACATATTTTTCACTTTTTTTGCATCGAAAAACTTTCCAACAAATGAATTTAAAAGAAAATGAAATGGGAAGTGATAAGAAAAGCTTTTATACCTTTGGTTTTTTTAACTAACTTAGAAAGTTTTAGAAATTTATTAGTAAGTTGTTTTATTAATTGCTAAAAAGTAGCCACTCAAATTAGAGTGAGTGATGTGGTTAATAAATTGATTTAAAATTTAGATATGCTAAGTATTAAATTCTTATATATTATTAATTCATATTATGTTAGTGCTAATTAATTTATAATTGCTATTAAATTTTAGTGATGTTAATAATAATTGTAATTATTTGGCTTATTCTTCATTTTTTGATTTTTATTTGCTTTATAAGTAATGGATTTTAATTATTATTATTTTTAATTGAATTTGTTAATTTTTATAGATCACATAAAGGAGTAGGTTAAATCCATAATTTATTTATATTTATCTAATTAAATTAGAATTTTAATATTTATTTCTTAAATGTTTATACCCTAGGAAGAGTACCTATGGTTAAATTTTTTTTATTGAAACTCATTAAATCTTAGTCCATATAAATAAATTAGGATGCAAATTATACCATCATTTTAAATAGTTGAATTTAGACTTTTTTTATATAAAAATAACTATAGTTTGCAAATTATACCATCTATTTACATACATATATAAATAGATTGAATATATATATTTATGAGAGAGCCTAAGGGGTAATTACATAAGGAGGACAACACAATTCTTAAAATAACTGCATTGTAACAAATTAATATATAAGTAAGTTAACAAAATTCTAAAAATAGGCTGAAAATTGTACTATAATTTGATTATAAATATATATATTGTAATTGAAAATTGTAATATATATTGGTTATAAATATTGATATATATTCTTAATATTACAAGTATTTAAATATGTTAATAATATATTTACGTATATATGTTATATGATATACTGCATATTAGATTAAATATAATTCTTTGTAAAATTATATATGAATTTAGAATCCATGGAATTATATTTTAATATTTAATCGATTTAATATATATTTTAGTATAATAAAATATTATTATACTTTTTAAATTAATTTGTCATCCATATCTTACAAAATATATGCTTGCCGAGAATGTATATTTATTTGTCTCACATTGTAAACTTTATATAGTAATTAATGATCTAGTATTATTATCATATATTAATATTTTTGGTTACATAAATTAATTATTTGGTAAGTGCTAACTATGGAATAATCACTATGAATTTGCAATGATTACATACTCTCACATGGATCATATTGGCTTATGTTTTGACCATTCCCTAGCTTTCTCTGCAACCGTGGGGGGTGGCATGCCATTGGTATAACGTCTATAGAGTATAGCCGTTCTGCTGCTGTAAAGAAAGAAAGAAATGACAAGAGGTAAGTAAGGGGAACTAGAATTCGGGGTAGAATAGTAGGTTTTTTATCTATCACTTAAAAAGTATAATTTATATTATTCTAATTATAGTTATTAATATAGGTGTAATTTATAGTTTATTAAGAATTCTGTTAACCTACTTATATATTAATTTGTTACAGTGCAGTTATTTTAAGAATGGTGTTGTCTTCCTTATGTAATTACCTCTTAGGTTCTCTCATATATTTATAATCACATTTTAAGTTTTTCTCCATATAACAAATATTTATATAAGTGGTTGTAAAAATATTAAATGGCACAACACAATTTTATAATATTAAGAATTTTGTTAACCTACTTATATATTAATTTGTTACAATGCAGTTACTTTTAGAATTGTGTTGTCCTAATCAAAATTAATTGATAATATAATTAATTATATATTAACATAATTAGTTCTACACTCACAGAAAGAGCTAAAGATTCAAATTCCCATAAACAATTAAGATTCAGATTCCCATGTAAACAAAATTCCTAAAATCTGTAAACGGATAGAAAAACTTGGGCAGTTATGGAGTGAAATCTTTATTACGTTTGAAGAATATGAAAAGTCTCGCAGCATAATCTCTTTAAATTAACTCATGTGAGCATATCAAATATTCTAACTACAAATAATTTATAAATGCCAACAAATTGGAAGATATCTCTCGGCGTATTTAGATATATTTTTTTAAATATAAATATACTAGTTAATTAAACACAATTAATTAAGAAACTCAATTAAGTAGTGTCTTAAAACATTACACATCCAAAAATAAACTACTAATTTCATAATACCATCATCTTTAATAGTTTAATTCTAGAATTTTTTTATATATTCATAATATTTATATAAACACTTCAAAATTATATTATAGAAATATAAGTAAAACATGGAATTATTGGAAGTAATAATAATAATAATAATATTGGAATTAACATAATTAGTTTCACACTCACAGCAAGGGCTGAAAGATTCAGATTCTCGTAAACAATTAAGATTTATATTCCCATGTAAACAAAATTCATAAAATGTGTAAATAAATAAATTTGTGGAAGCCAAATGGATAAAAAATAGAAAAACTAGGGCAGTTATATGGAGTGAAATCTTTATCACATTAAACAAAAAATAAATAAATTTGACAATAAATAAATAAATTTGTGGAAGGCAAATCGATAGAAAAATAGAAAAACTTCGGCAGTTATGAAGTGAAATCTTTATTATATTTGAAGAATATGAAAAGTCTCATTTAAATTAACTCATGTGAGCATATCAAATATTCTAATTGTGTACTGTAGATATATTTTTTTAAATATAAATATATTAGTAATAATTTGTCTACTTCTAATAAATTGATTGATTATGTTCATTTTGTTGAACATAGTGAGTTAGTGGAGGGAATTTGCTTCAACCCATGTGCTTGACCATTCAATGGAACTAAACCATCCATATCTAAGCCAAAAAAATTATTAAAAACATTGCAGAGTAAGAAAAAATCATTTACAAACAAAAAAATAAATTTGTCAAACAGTAGATTGATAGTGATAACTTAGGACATCACTACAAACAACATTAATACATTTTGAGGGGGTATAGTGTATCTCTAAACTGTGCAAATTTCTCAGTGTTCAGATTCCCTTTCTGTGTTCATTCTGCATGAAACGTGCAAAAAATCAAAGCCACCATGAAGCCAAGAGGTATGTAATTGTCTTTCTGAATGAGACTGATAAATTGAAAAGTTCAGAAAGATTTAGATTAGCGCTGTTAAAACTTAGCTACGCTTCAGTTGTAATCTACTGATACATAATTTAACTGCAAAATGCCGCCAAAAAAATTGAAAACAAAGACCAGTTTGTTCAACATAGCTAAAAGTGTGACAACATATCTACAGAATAATTGTTAGAAATCTCACTCTTACTAGAGTAGACTGAAAAAAAACACCCAATATGACCATGGTTTGAAAATAAGATCCAATATGACCTAGATTAAAAGTGGAGACATTTTTCCAATTTACTTCGAGCAAAGTTTATTAGGGAGAAAATTGGCCCTATCAATGTTGTTGGGTTCCTCACTAATGATCTAGTAAATCAATGTTGTTGGGTTCCTCACTAATGATCTAGTAAAGATAACTAGCGCTTTTTTTCATTCTATAAGAATTTGTTCGCTTCTAATGGGAGCAATGAAAATATTGATAAGGTTAGGAGACTCTGCATGAATATTATCTCTAAGAAGTTAGGTGGTATTGATGCAACTTTTCTTGAAAGGAAAGGGATATTAATACTAAAGCAGTAATTTCTATTTTAATTTTTTTAAAGAATAATAACTCCCCAAGTATTGATGGGTTTTGCATTGAATTTTACAAAAGAAATATTGGCTAGATGGTTGAGGATCTTCTTGCAGTTTACAGGGAAGTCGTTAATGCTACAACCCTAGGAGAGGAATTAAACGAGAAAGTGATTAAGTTGCTTCCAAAAGATGGTGACAAATCTTTTAAGAACTGGAGACCTTACCTTGTTGAATGTCTCTTATAAAATCCAAGCCAAAGTGATTGCAGTTAGATTAAGGAAAATTTTCACAAGGATTGTTTCTTGGTCTCAAAGAGGCTTTGTGTAGATACATTTTGGGAAAAAAAATGACTCATTGAGAAGGTTTGGAATGGGCTAAAACATCCGGTCAAAATGAAAGTTGTATTGTTTTATTGGATTTTGAAAAAGCATATGATAGATTAGAATGGCCTTTTATTCTTCTTAGTTTACGAGACAAGTTTGGTACAATTGTTGAGGCCCTATTTAAATATACCTACGCTCATGTGGATATAAAGGGAATCTTGCCTGATCCCTTCATTCTCCGGAGGTAAATAACTCAAGGTTGACAAAGATAATATTAAAGTAGCATTGCCTTGCCCCTTGATCTCTTCACATAGTAGCTACTAGGTCAATGCAACCCTGCATTCATTGCCAAAGTCAATATGTACACTTTAGTCTTGATTGCCCCTCAAATGATATCTCAATGCATTACCACCACTTGTGTTCTATCAATATGAAAGAATCTTTGTGAATTTGAGGTGTCAAATGCAAAAGGAAGAAGCTAACATCATGAAAGGTGGCATAAAGGGGTCTCTATGTGGAGGTACAATATCAAATAAGAAGCCTAGACATTATTTTCAAATTGGCTATGATTGGAAGTATGTTAGGAGAGAGTAATGCTAATAACATGGGTGAAATGCATTTGAACCTCAACTGAGGATGATATTCAAATGAAATTGGTGACCCTAGTTAGGATCATGAAGTGTATGATTAGATAGTAAAAAAGGTTTTAGTTGGCAAGAAGATTGTACCCTGAAATGTACTCAACTGACAAAAGAGGAGCCCTAGAGAGAAGAGGTTGACCTAATACTATGATTCAAGTTACAACAAACTATACCTAGAAGCTCTGCAACAACATTATGAGGATCCCACTCACTAGGTACCATGTGTTGCATAGTGAGTGTAATGGGTCTATCTAGTACCATGGTTTCTCCTACCCTAGGTGATGGAGAAATATAAAATCTTTAAGGAATTGGCAGTCTTAGAGTCGTGTGTGTTTTTCTCTATTTTCCAAGAAAGCAATGCAATCTAAGGAGCCACAAGTAACAAACCTTAAAGATGTGGTGTCCTCACTAGGGAAAGATGGTGGACGTCCTCTAATATCTACAAGCCCAAAAACTATTGCCTTTATCTAATCAAAGGATGAACAAGTGTAAGGTCAAAAATTACAAGCCCTACAATTTTGACATTACAAATTGTCCTCATTTTAGTGTCTATCTCCTTGGCATGTTTCTAGGATGCATTTAGCCCAACCTTGACCTTTAACCTACTCCTAGTGCTAACCTTTTTTTTTTCTGTTTTTATATGTCCAACTTAATCTTATGTGTTTTCATGTGTTCCTTGTGTATATTTAATGTTTTATATCTAGTTTTTAAAATATCTAACCATGTTGTACTTGGATATTAACACTGGCGCACAAACATTTGTGTAGGAGTGCTTCCATCCTATGACAATATTGTCATACTTGTTTCCAACCAAACACTGACCTTTTAACTTCTAAATTTCACATGTAGCCATTGTACGACCCATAGGATGGATTCTAAACAATCACCTCTGTCCAAGAATAGCTTTTTGGTGACCTTTGAGCTTCTCTCCCACTCTCTCCACATTCTCTCATGCATGTTTGAATTCTCTAAGGCAATTCTCAATATTCTCTATTGGTTATTACTACACTCTCTTTGATTATCCTATGGAATTTAATTTATATGTGCACAAGGAAGTATGTTTTCTAGGAAAGCAACTCTCTTATGTTTGGGCTCCTTGAAGAAGGTCGACCCCTAAATTTTGTAGGGTATGGGGATATTCGTAGGACTTGGGGTGCTGAAAACACCCAACTCACTAGGTGAGGTTGGAGGCAAGGAGCAGATTGAAAAAGTGTCTTTCTTAAAATGAATAATAAGAGTGTCAAAACACCCAACTTGTTAGATGAGGTTAGAGGGAAGGAGTGCACTAAAAATGTGTCTCTTGGGTTTTCTTTGTATAAAAATGGATGTGTAAAATCTTGAATATAATAACTTTCATTAATCAACTATGTTATGAAAGATCAGATGAGTGATGTGCACGAAAGAAGTGGCATACTACCTTTTTGAGAAACATACATAGGGTGAATGCTTACTTGAGACCTTTGTGGACTATTTCACTTTCTATCTTGGTTATGGAGAACCAAGGAGAAGTCTGCCCCAATGTGTTAGCTACCATCCTCTTCACCTTACGGTTGGATTGACTGTATCCAAACTTGTGTTGAGATAAACCAAGTTGTCGTATATGAGAGTGGTAGGCAACCTTCATGAGGCTCCTATATGACTGGTGGTTGACCTTCTTGAGGCTCCTAGATATGACTGGTGGGAAACCTTCTTGAGGCTCTTGTGTGAGTGCTGGCATCCATCGTGAGGCTCATACATGTAACTGTTGGCTTCCATCTTGAGGCTCTTGTATGTGTATCTATTTTTGCATTGTGCATTGATTAGCATGTAGGCCATATACTTCCTTGCATGCTTTACTTGGTATGAGTTTCCACATGTGTGTTGTGTGAATTGATTGGTGTGATTTTTTCCATGTATACCTTGGATATGTGTGATATTTGTCCTTAATAGTGGTGTTGCCATGATCTTCTTATCTGTAGCTCAAGGGTTTCCTAGAGTTGAACAGACATCTATTTCACTCAACAATGATAATATGGTAGGGTGGTGGGTAACATTTTCCCACATTGGTCCTTAAGGAAGATCTCTTGGGAGCTAGAAGAATTCCTTATGCATTGTTTTATATTGTGATCATGTTGTATTTTGTGATTATTGGAGCACCTTGGAGGTGGCTTAAATCATTAATGTATAATTATTATTTGCATCATTTTTATATTGGACTGAGGTCCTTCCATATTTGGTAAGTAGCATCCATCATGTAATTATATTATGATATCATTTGGTTGAAAAATAATCTGTCTTTGAAGGAATTTTTCATGTTGTGAAAGCTATCTTAAATATTGAAATGATTATATCAGGATGTTGGAGTCCTCTAAATTGTATATTGTATTATTTTTCTATGTTATGTTTATGAGCTATGATGTTCCCACATAATGTATGTGAGCTCAATATTTGTTTTTGGCCCATCTCTACGTTGGTGTCAAATGAGCATGACATTATGTATGGCATTTCTTATGTTTTGCTTGTATTTTAGCATGTGCTTTGGAAATGTGTCTTATCTATTTATGAATTGTTCTATTGTTATTTTACTTTTGATATGGTTATTAATTTGATGCAATGTGAGTAGGTCCATGTTGGATGTTTGTCCCTACAAGGTTTCATGATTGAACCTCCCTTTGGCTTATTGGTCATTTTTCAACATTGCTTGGCTTGTTGGCCATTTGTTGATGTTGGTTGTTCTTGTGATGTACAAAAGTGTGTGTCCTTGTTTCCACCTTCTCTCTTGTGCCTTGAGTGGCATTGTGTGGTGCTATGTGGTGGTTTTCATGCTTGAGTTTCCAATTGTGACATGTGAGTGTTAGAATTGTATCGCGACAAATTTATTCATTCAGTTTGTGTTTAGCTAATGTCCTAGTGTGAAAGCTAGGGCATTACAAAATATGTTATCCTTATGAATGACTTGATAAAATTTAAATGGGTCACCATCCAATTTTATCACACATTTCCTTTTTTAATGATTATAAACTTTAAATTTAGCATGTAATGATATATTGATTATATTGATTATATTATATCCTTTTGAATGACTTGATAAAATTTAAATGGATCACCATCAACTTTTATCACACATTTCCTATTTTGATGAATATAAACTTTAGCATACCATGCAATGTGGATGATATGACACCAATTGTGTGAATCCATGGATGTCATAACATTATATAGTAACATGTTGACCCTACTTCTAGTCATTGAAAATTCACCATGAATTTTCTTGAACATTACTCTAAGATTTTAATGAACTAATCCTAAAAATTGATCTCATACCTTGATCTAGGTATTAATTTAATTTTACTTTTCTTGAACATATCAATAGAATTGTTAATTTAGTATAAGGTATCAAATCAATTATCAATTTAGGGATTAGGTATCATATTGAAATATATATTGATTATTGATATACCAATTAATACCAATTGATCAATATTACTTAATATTAATCAATAATATATTGATTTATAAATCAATCATTACCATTCAATATATCCATTGGTATCAATTGATATGTTAATTTATATATTGATTGAATTGTTAATTTGGTGAGTTGTTAATTTAGTTTGTAGGTATTAGATCAGTTGTTAATTTTTATGGTTTCTATTGTATCATATTAAATTTTATAGTTATTGATCATTGGTGTATATTGATTGATATATGATTGGGATTACTAATTTAGTAACATATTTTAAAATTCAATATCTAAGTATCAAATTAAATCAGTCTGGATATACCAATTGATATATTTGTGAGATTTTTTGATTTAGTGAATTATTTTAGATAACATTTTTCTATTTGAAATGTTTTTAATAGGGTTTAAGTAATAGTTGTGGGCTAAATTATTTTAGGCTAAACCCTAATTTTTAGCATCAAACTACTACAAACCCTAAACTCTAAATTTAGAGTTTAGGGTTTAGGGATTATAGTTTAGGCCCTAGGGTTTAAAGTAGGGGCTAAGATTTAAGTTCTAAAGTTTAGAGCTTGATCTAGGGTTTTAGGGTTCCAGAAATGTATTTACATTAAAAAATAGGGAAAAAAACTCTAAAAAACAACAAAAAATGCTTATACTAGAGAGGTGCCTACCTCAAAAGTTTGTCAACTAGATCTCATGGAGGAGTATGTGGAATTGGGACATTCTTAAGAATGCTAGATGTAGATGCTTATTATGCTTTTATTTTCCAAGTAAAACAAATGCGAAACAAATTTAATACTTTGTGGAATGAGTATGTTAGGATTAAGGTGCCATCAATCTTGCATTTATCTACTTGATTTAATTACATCGACTAGAGTAATTATTTAATTATGGTGACTTGTAATATTTATTTATTTTTATCTCAAGAGAGTAAATAGATGAAATAGGGGCATCTAAGTTTATTAATTGACTTATGAAAAGTGTAAGAGTATCTTCCTAGATTATACTTTACATGTTGTATGAGAATCAGTTATAGAGCACCCTATGAAAACATGTAAGAATGTGTAAGATGCTATTTTTGGCCTATTGTTGATATTCTTAGAGGTGAGCATGGGATTTTCTCTATCTTGGGTGCATTATTCAATGTGGGGGTTATGACAGATGTAAGAGACTAAAACTATATAGACTCCCAAGAAAAATTATACAAATTCCCAAGATGGGTGTCATGTTCTAGATACTTCTTTTGTAAGATTGTAATTTCTATTTAACAGAAGCTAGAGGAAGAGAATCATATGAGAGTAGTTATGTTTATAGGTACATAGGTACATTGGATTTGGATGTAGGATTGAAGGAAAATGATAATAAAAATCTTTCCTCTTTTCTTGGTGGAGTTTTCTACCAAAAGGGTTTTCTCCACATAAATGGCTCTTGAGTATTTCAGATTTCTTTGATGCTAGTTTATATCTTCATTTGATATTCTACAACATTGTTTAAGTTTGCAAGTTTATTTCATATTTCCACATTGGTTTCCTTCATTTCTAATAGAGTACTCATTCCTAAATAGGTATGTGTTACTAATGGGTAGCCATTTAGGAATGAAATCCCAACCTAAATGGGTCTCCATTTTTTATGAGTACATGTTTAGGTTCAGGCTTTCATTCCTAAACTAGTAGCCATTTTTTACAAAATAGGTTCTCGTTCCTAGCATAATTTTTTTACCTCAAGAATTTTCCACTAAAAGTGACCCAATTTCCTACACTTCCCCTAATGACAACAATATTTAATAGATCAAACAAAAGTGATTATTGTGGTTATTGTCTAAGTAAATTGACATGATAACTAATAAGAAATGAGTTATTTATATGCCCAAATTAAAATGTAAATTTGATTATTCATTATTTTTAAAATCAATGAGAAATATTTTAATAATGTAATGGTTGTCCAATCATATAAATTATGGATATGAAAGGAGACAACCAATGTCACTTGGCAATGATACCAAAAATATATTTAGTTTTTCTACCATTTTAAATATCATTCTTGTATCTAGGTTCATAGATACTTTATTTAAAGGATTACAACACAATTACTCTAAAGAGGAATTGTTTAGTTTCGATGGGTAGATATGAGATGGGTGAATAATTATGTTACTATTTTCTTATGGTTTACCTTATGTACAAGCAATAATTTATTGTCTAAATTTGAACATATAAAGGAGTTCAAGAATGATAGGTATTCATATCAAATAGTTAAGCTTATTTTTTTCAATTATATTTTCCATTAGAGGTCAATATAAAATTATTTTATTATAAAAATAATTTAATGAATTTTATATTTATAATCTCCTTTAGAATTCATCCAAGACGATATAAAAATGTCATTAAAAATATTTACCTAGGGTAAATGGTAAAAATAGGGATATGTTAATAGGAATGGTGAAATAGGAGTGGGTATAAAATAATTTAATATTTACAAGTAGATATGACAATTAGGGGTATTATTTAAGATTTCATGATTGAAGGCAATATATTAAGGGATATTATTTAAGATTTCATGGTTGAAGGTAATATATTATAAGTTTACTAAGTAAATCCCTTGAGTACAATCACATTACTGCAATCAACTAGATCACACATTTGCATATTGAGTGGAGCTTAATGGCCATACCAAATGTGTCATAGCACATCATTGCATTGAGTAAATAATTTTCATATCACTTTCCATGTAGGTAGAACTTCTAATCTCTCTTTCTCTACTTCACTTTTTGTAGACAATTGAAGCAACTTGTTATTTGTGTCAATTTTACTTGTGTGATGAAAGATACTTATTACATATATTTTATCTTCTTTTTAGGTCTCTATGGAACACTCTTACTAAGGATAGGAAGAATAAAAGAATCAAAGAATGGTCTATTAAGTTACATGGATTAAATATTGTTTTGAAATGCTTCAATATTTACCTTTCATGTTGGTTTAGAATGTTCATATAATTTGAAATACATGGTCATATTAGATTCACATACAACTCAAAGTCAAGATAAAATTTAATATTGAAACTTGCATAGTCATGCCAATTATTGTTTAGTTTTGGGTTGATTTTGATGGAATGTCTTAATACAATTACATATCAAAAAGAGGCACACTCTTGTGCTAAGGTTGACTCATATGCTCTAGTCCTTATTCATACCCATTCCATCCCCTTTACTCACATTCCACATATTCATCATTTGTTAGCCATTTGTCCATTCCTATTCACACACAATTCAATACATTCACTCCCTACCTTTATCTAATCATCTTCCCCACCTAGATTACTTTTAATCCACTAGAGATTGAACCTAGTTCAATCCCAAGGGACATGGGATTGAATATGAAATTTAGACATTCAAATTCAAATTCCAAAGTTCCTACCACTTTTGACTAGTTGTTATGATTCAACTTGACACATGTTTGTGTGACTCATTGCAATTTTTTGATATTTAAAGACATTCATGTCTGCAATTAAGGAATATACAAATAATGAAAAATAAAGAAAGAACAAGGAGAAATCATTAGAACACATTTCATTTTCTAAGCAATAGAAAAACATAATCTACATCAAAATTATACAGGCCATCTACATTTCCATGCATGTTGTCTTTAATCAATCACTTAGAATAATAAATATGGTTCATTAATGGGTTGATCTAAGAGAACTTGACCCTATAGATTTGAAAATATTCTCTAAATTTTTGTAAACACTTCCTTAATAGATTTAGAAATAGGGAAGGAAAAGGTGAATAGACCAATGCACACACATTCCATCAGTTCATTCATGCATGGCCAAGTTCATTCCTACATATTAGATCAAGGCCACAATACTTGGGCTTTAACTCAAGGGAATCATATCTATACAAACACAAAATTTTTAGCCTACATAAAACCTAAAGCATCCTTTAGAATAAGAGAATTAATTTATCACATACTTAACATCAATATTATTTTCAGATACTGAGATTTATTTGGAGAGATGCATTTTTTTACCACAAATCATGAGAGGGGTAGAGGTGGCAATGCCATACGGCTTAGTAGGAAATGGGAAAAGATTCTTAAAGACTTAGGACAATCCCCTTGTAACAAATGTATCTAGATAACATTGGATGTTGGTGGGATGATTATTGGACTTTGTTCAATTTATGCCCCAAATGAATACTACAACAGCGCAGAGTTATGGAAGTGGATGACCTCTGAGCTACCGAGGGTGCCCTGGGTGCTTGGTGGTTACTTCAACATGATTGAACAAGTAGAAGATAAATAGGGAGGAATCCCCATGGAATGGAAAGGAAATGAAAAAAAATTCTGGCAAAGGCTAAAAAAATGTTTGAATCTCATAGATCCATTAGAAGGTGAAAAGAAGAAAAACAATGGTATTTGGTTTTCATTCCCAGACTAATTGTCAAAAATTCAACAGAAGGATTCATAGCAGACTGGATAGGTTCTATGTGGAAAAGGATGTTTTTTTGATTCATTGTAGAAAAGAAATGAATAAGGTTCAAGTTATCCCTAATGCATTATCTGATCACCATCCTATTAAAACTATGATAGTAATCAAGAAGCAAGAAGAAAGATCTAGAAGACAAAAATGTACTTCTTTCAAGCTTAATTGCGAGCTCCTAAAGGACCAAGATTGTTTAAATGGTATAAAAACTTTAAGAAATCTCTACAAATCTCAATATAGAAATAAAGATGTTTCTTTCTACTGAAGCAAATTGATAGACTCCTGCAAGTCTATTTTCCAAATTGTAGGTAAGAAATATACTTTAGATAGGAAAAAAGAACCGACCTTACAAGAAGAGTTCTTAAAAATGGAAGAAATAGTCCAAGATAACCCGAAAGAGGAAATAGTAGTTGAAAGATTGGGGGAAGTCAAGCACAGATTGAGGAAAATTCAAATTAAAAAAGCTCAAAGTGCAAAAATTAGGGTAAAATTGAATTGGCTGGAGGGTGGGGATAAAGGTAA
This sequence comes from Cunninghamia lanceolata, assembly GCA_027924645.1. NCBI lineage: Eukaryota > Viridiplantae > Streptophyta > Pinopsida > Cupressales > Cupressaceae > Cunninghamia > Cunninghamia lanceolata. The sequence continues at coordinate 4,778,126 of BSBN01000665.1, forward strand.
AGTATTTTTTCAATCTCCTAAAGTACAAAAACATTAAAGAAAACATAGACTTGTTATAGTTGAAAATGGAGTCATCCTGAATAAGAACAAGGAAATTTTGGAAGCCTTTAGGAATTTTTATGAAAATTTAATCAAAGCAGAAGATTCAAAACAAGGATGTAAGGAGGCTCAAGAACTATGTGGGAGAATCTGTAAAAAGAAGGTGAATGAAGAAATGAGGAAGGCTCTTGACAAAGAAATTTCAAAATCTGAAATTGAAGAAACAATTAAATCCATGAAGAATGGGAAGTCCCCTGGTGTTGATGGTCTCCTAGTTGAGTTATATAAAGCTAATATGGAATGGATAGTGGATGAATTATTTGAATTATATAAAGAATTGACAAATAAAGGATCTTTTGGAAGAGACATAAATAAAGGAATAATTAAACCTCTACCTAAAGAGGGTGATAAGACACAGATCAAAAACTAGAGGCCCATAACATTACTAAATATCTCATATAAAATAATTGCTAAAGTTCTTGCCCTAAGAGTAAGAGATATTCTACCTAAGATTATCAACACCACCCAAACAAGATTTATAAAAGCAGATACATTCTTGAGAACCTTATTACAAGTTGGGAAGCCCTACAGTGGGCAAAAGAATCCAATAAAAATGTCATCATTCTTCTTTTAGATTTTGAAAAGGCTTATGATCGGGTAGAGTGGTCCTTTATTTTTAAAATTCTCAAAGCAATTGGATTTCTTGATAATTTTTGCAAAATGGTCATGATGTTGTTTAAGGATGCCTCTACTCAGGTAGATGTGAATGGGGTTTTGTCTTCCCCTTTTGAAATGGGGAGATCTATCCGTTAGGGTTTCCCCCTTGCCCCCTCATTATTTGTGGTTGCTTCAGAAGCTCTCCATTATCTACTAAGAACAGAGCAAATTCAAGGTAGTTTAGATGGCATCTCACTACCTAATGGTGAATGTCTGCTCAATGTGTAGTTTGTAGATGATAGAACTCTTTTTCCTAGAATCAATAAGCAGGAATTTGATAGGTTGGAACATAGGCTAGATATTTTTTGTCTAGCCTCAAGAGCTAAAATTTCTCCCTGCAAGTCTATTCTCTTGTCTTGGGATCAATCTGCTCCTGACTGGCTTGATCTTGGCAAATGGCAATGGGGGTGTCCAATGATGCAAGTTAGATTCCTTGGAATCCCCTTTGCTATTTGCCCCTCTCTGAAACTAATGTGGGATTGGCTCTTTACCAAAATTGAAAATAAGCTCAAGAATTGGAACAAGCTGCATCTTTCATTGGCTAGCAGGGTTTAGATTAGTCAAAAAATTCTATTAGCATATTCAATCTACTACTCTTCTATGTGGCTCTTTGCTAATTATCAATTTGCTATTATTCATAAGATGATAAGGAAGTTTTTATGGTCTGATGGTAAGGGCAAGGCTAAAAATCATTTGGTCAAATGGGAATAGTGTTTCTTGAGCAAAAGCTTGGAAGGGTTGGGGCTTAAGGATTTGAGGGTTCAAGGTGTTGCTTTAGCAACAAAGTGGATAATCAAATCCCTCTATGGTGATGAACCTTGGAAGGTCTTGGTAAGAACCAATTTAATGAATTCTATTCCTAGGAAGAAAAGATTCTGGGGTAAACTACACTTTCATGATGCTCTGTTTGGGGACTTCAATACTAAACCTGGGGGATCTGTAGTCTTTAGAAGTATATGGAAAGCTTGGGACCAAGCTAAGGTTATTATTTTGGATAGAGTGGCTATTGATTTTGAGACCCATAGCATCTAGGGCCACAGATCCATCTAGTGGAATGTTATACATAAGGGTAAACCTCTTGCATTACTACAGGGTTGTTCTGCCATGAAATTCAATTCAAATGGGCTATCTAAACTCATAGATCTCTTTGATAAGGGCTCTCCAAAAAATTGGTTTCCAACTAAAGAGGAATTTCATCTTAATGAAAAACATTACAGAACCTATTCTACACTAAATAAAGTTTTGTTGTGTAAATTCCATTCCGGTGTATCTGTTAAGGCATAAAAATGCTTTGAGAAGCTGAAATGGGTGGATGGTAATAATATACTCAATGTGAAACCAAACTTGATATACAAAATGCTTACTAGCTCTTAGGAGATTTTCCAACATATCAATGGCACTTGGGGTGACACCTGGGGTGGAACTTTGGGTCAAGGAACTTTGTCTAAAACCTTCAATCTATTATGGTCCAAAGTCTTAAAACCAAAAAAATCCTATTTTAGGTGGTTACTTATCCTTTAAAAACTTTGTATTGGCTTTGATAATGTGTTGTACCCTATATGCAATGTTCCTGAGTTAGCTACTCATATCTTTTTTGAATTTTTGTTTGCTAAAAAGATTTGGCCCTTTTTCATTAGAAATATATCTCTGTGGAGTCCTACTATTTGCACTAGCTGGAAAGAAATTATTTGTGGTTATGTTGATGCTTTGAATAAAAAATTTAACACTTTTTGGTTTATCTTGTCTACTAAATTTTTTTGGTTTATCTGGAAAAGGAGGAACGAGGAAAGATTCCATATCAAGGAGAGATCACTCACTGGGATTTTTTTGAATCTCACAAATTATAATTTCTTTGAGTAGGTGGTCGTGACAATGGAGATGTCAATTGACAAGTTTAAAGAGATAATGGATACAGGTACCATGTTTTACAATGAAGACATTAAGGAATCAGACTTCTGTGCAAGGAACCTAAGGAAATTCGATCAGAGGTTTTACAATGTGTTTACGGATTTTCAGGAGCTGTATTGTAAAAAGCAACATGGAAAAAAGTGAATTAGGCAAACAATGGGAAATAACCTGTCAAAACTTTAGCATTAGTACTGAGCAATTGAGGAATTCACCAAGTATTGGGGGCTTACTAGGCTTGGACTCCTTTAACATTAGTGATAATAGGATGCATTTCTAGGCACAGGATGGAAGCTGGAATAAATGACCAATGGAATGAAATGAGAAAGGTAAGGACAGAGGAGGTGAACTATGGAACAGACCTGGATGATAGCCAAGGATTTTATTACCAGTATGCAGAGCAAGACAAGGAAAATATGACTGCACATCTTCATTGGAATTTAGGGGAAGACACAATTATGGATGATGATAATAGGAACAATGGGATACCACCAACTGTAGAGCTGGCAAAGGAAAATATGGAATAGTAAACCTTACCAGGGCTACACAGGAAGTTTTACTATGATGCAGAGTTTATACAATAGTCTGAAAGTAGGAAAAAAGATGAATATTATGACTTTTTTGTTATGTTATACACATCAGTGACTCTCTAGTATATACCTAAAGTTTTGAAAGTTGTAAAACTATCTGCATGTATTAATGAAGCTGGTTGTTTTTGGATTGATGCTAGCTGCAAAACAATTTTTGATGTGGTCGATTAACCACAATGATGTAATCTTTAACCTTTTTTTAATACAATTTGTGTAGAATTCTCAATCCAAAAAATATTGTTTCTGGATCATTATTTGTAAAACTAAATACATATATCATTATTTATTTTTATATACTTATTACCATTTATTAACCTAATTCACAATTATTATTTTTAAATAAGTCAAGTTAATTTATACTTATTAGTTACATTTATTTAATTAAACTAAATTTATATTAAAAAAATATTATACTCATACAATAATATTTTTTTAATTCCCCTTTTCTAAATTTTTGGCATGTAATAATATCAAAATGTTTCTTAACTATTATTTTAATTATTTTTTAATTAATATTTTAGACACCTAAAACCATTCTAACCATTATCACTATCAATGATTTTATATAAATTTTAAATTGAAATATTTACATGCAAAAGTCCCTTCATATAAAGTTCAAGACATCTTTAAAAATTTGATCACACTATCCTCATATCACATATCCAACCATTCATATTTAACTCTTCATTCAAACACATCTACAATATTTTAAAGGAAAAAGAAATCTATCAAGCTTGTGTACATAGTAGGGATGAAAGAAGTCCATCAAATTACATGTAAACATACAAGTTTTTTCTATCTTATGAAGCATAAGACATAAATAAGGTAGTGTTTGGATTTTAACAAATTCAGAATTAAGATGGTGATATTTTTTTTATACTTTTGGTGTTATTTTTTGTTCTGAAGTATTTTTATATACTTCAAATGTATAAAAGCAATAATGTGTAAAAATAAAATACTAATAAAAAGAGTTTAAATTTTATATTAATTAAGGTTTTCAAAATGTTTATATATTGTAGTATTTTAGTTAATCATTGTGTATATTAATTTGATAAACACTATTTAAACATAAAAAATAATTAAGAATATGTCTATTTTAATAATACATATTAATAAATAAATATTATTATTGTAAAATCAAAAAAATAAATTTTTTTTATACTTTTCTCTAATATTTGTTTATAAAATCTTTTTGTCTCTATAAATACTTAACTTTTTTAATGTAATAATAAATAAATTACATGAGAGACGTAACTACAGCAAAGAGTGGAGTGTAATGGTGTGAACATGTTAACGTGTTAACAAAAACTATTAAAGAGCCCACATATAAAAGTAATTATACCAATAGGAGTTATCCTGTAACGCCCCGCCAAGGAACCAAAGGATAACACAACTAACTTACAAAAAGGTCAATTTTTTTTTAAACGAAAGAAATAACAACAATCATATATTTATTCATAACATTTAAATTAAGCTTTATCCTCTAGGGTTCCACGGATGCATTACTAACAAACTAAAACAAGATCTAACCAACATTATGAATTAACTAACAAACACAATTCATTCTAAGTCTGATTGCATCAGATAAATAAACATATACAATTCCATATTATATCATCAAATAAGTAACATCAAGATCCTGCACATAGGATCACGAGTACATAGACAAGTTCCTTTACAAGAGAGTACAACATTACATTGTTTACAATATCGCTATCCAGATTACATTGGAGTACATACATCAAGATAACAGTACATGATTCAACTGATATACAAGACTGGAACATGATCATAAGTATATGTCTCTTCAAGCTAGAGCAAGATCTGAAATCTGTCATACAAGGTACATCATTCTCGCACACGATCAACAGTAAGGGAAAACCAATGGAGAGAAAAGCACAACCACCCGACCATGTGGAACCCTAAGGTCCACCCCCCGTGCTAGGAGATAACAATAAGGTCCCACTAAGAAAATAGTCAAGAAAGATAGTAGACTAACAGGTGCAAAGACTACACATGGCTCCAATACAACATGGGTCCATATGAACAACACAAGTAACTCAAACATATCTTCCAGAGGCAATCACACAATGAAAGGGAAAAACACACATTAGGGAGTGCTAGGCTACAATAGGGAAGAGTGTCATCACATGGTCCTAGCATGGGTTATCCAGGCTATCTCTCTCTAGAAATTGGCCCCCATCTATGGTTATCCTGGCAGCCTCTCTCTAGGCACCAGCCCCATAGGGTGACACATGTGAAACCAACAATCCTTTCGTGAGGACAAGGAAGTTGATCTTGCCAACCACTGCCTTCTCATCCCATCCTTAGCCTAAACGAGCATTACAGGCATGGGTGAGGCATCTAATTATCTTATTTAGTGTGGAAACTACCCAACCCTTTCAATTTATTATTAAGTTATCACTGGATTAAAAACTTCCAATGGGTTATCCAAGAAGCCTCTTTGGGCATTGGCTCCACATTGAAAGCCACTCCCCTACCTACATCTAGAAGACCCTATCCATCAAGTAAGACAATTACCATCACAATGACAAGTAACATATACAATGCAAGGCATTTACCTTCTTGCATGTAAATCATAATCACAGGGACCAATTCTTGTCCCAAAACATAAGCCAAGCATGAACTACCACATTCTCATCATGTTGAATTTACAACAAAGAATACACATCATTTCACATCACACAGAGTAAGACAGTATCCCTCTTGCATAGTCATCATAACCACATGAATAGGTACATTGAGCAAGGCATTATCCATTTTGTACATGTATCATACTAACATGAATAGGAGACAATATTTCAAGAATGCATTTCATTCAACTCACATGATGCTCACATAGCCAACCCCCAAACAATCACACCCTCCTAGGCCTCTGGAAACAACTTACCTAAATGACACAACACTTGACACCATTAAAAACACAATGGTTTCACATTATATTCACTCTCAAAGCACATCATAAACTAATACCCTTCAAAAATATTTTTAAGGAATGTAACATTAATCCAAGCATGATCAATCATCTAACAATTATAAAGTGAATCTATCTCAATAATACAAAAATATAACTTTCTAATCACGAGTAGCAGTTATAATATGATCATAAGTATAAGTATCCACGAGTATCAATATTTTAACTAATAATTCTCAAGACTTATTTTTAATTTCATTTAATTAAAATGATTACGAACAACATGCAAATAACCCTAAGGCATACAAATTAAACACAATAATTGTTTACACTATTTACACTGATGTATATTTTATTAATAAATAGGACAATTTTGTAAATATTATTAAATATAACTGCATAAGCAAGACTAAAAGCCTATAATATTAGAATGTTATAAATATCTTACACTAGTTAAAATCACAAGATATAAAACCTGAAGCTACAATGAAAAGACCTTGTTCTAAAGTTAGCTTGAGAGGAAAGGAATACAGAACAACAAAACATTCCTATAGATCTAACATCTTCATCAAATCTACCACATGCATATGATAGGATCAACACAAAATGAGTTTGTTGAGAAGGCTTTAGAAGCTACCAACAATGCAAAATGTGAAAGCATAGACAGGGCACGCAAACTGATTGGTAGAGGATATGCACAAAATGAATTTGTTGAAAAATCTCAAAGAAACCCAGCTCAAAAATATAGAGTTATTGGTGATGCAATTAACTATTTTAACAGAGACGAAACAGATGAGAGGTAGACAGTCACAAAATATTCATATCTCAAAATTGACAAACTGGGTATGGCTAATTTTCGGATATGATTTAGATATCCAGGACATGCACCATATATAAAAAAATTAAAGAAATCTAATTCGTAAAATTAAAGTTATGGCTAACGTAACAGACTACTAAAATATAGACGAAATGGGTGAGAGGTAGACAGTCACAAAATATTCATATCTCAAAAATAACAAATTGAGTATGGCTGATTTTTAGATATGATTTAGACATCCAGGATGTGCACCATATATAAAACAATTAGAGAAACCCAATTCGTAAAATTAAAGTTATGGCTAACGCAACAGACTGCAAAAACACAGACGAAATAGGTGAGAGGTAGACAGTCACAAAATATTCATATCTCAAAAATAACAAACTGGGTATGGCTGATTTTTGGATATGATTTAGATATCCAAGACATACACCATATATAAACAAATTAGAGAAACCCAGTTCATAAAATTAAAGTTTTGGCTAATGCAACAGACTACTAAAATAGAGACAAAATAGGTGAGGTAGACAGTCACAAAATATTCATATCTCAAAAATGACAAACTGGGTATGGCTGATTTTTAGATATGATTTAGAAAACTAGGTCATACACGACATAAAAAAATTATAGAGGAACCCAGTTTGTAAAAATAAAGTTATAGCTAATGTAATAGACTAGGTTCAGAAAATGCAGAAGAGAATTCACAAAATATTTCACTAAATTTAATGCAACAATAAATCAGTTTCATATCTCAGTCCATACCTAGAATATTGCTTCAATCACATCTTCACAAATTTTCCAGCTCACATCCATTTTTCCCAAGTCTTTTCTTTTGGAAGCTATGGTTTATGGTGCCAAAAGAAAATGAAAACAACCTGAGAGAGAGATCCCCAAAACATAAAACATATTCTTCATTTGAAATGCATGCTCCTTCCCCAAATTATGTCTTCCGATTTCAAAATAAAGTTGAGCATGCATAACCACCCCCACAATTTCTTCCAAAAGATCCTCCTTTATTACTTTCTTACAATTTGCTATTTTAACCAAACAATCATTTCTCTCTGATTCTATTTATTTTAGAATTTGCTAATTATTTCATTTACAAGTAGAAAAGATTCATTTATGATTTTATCTACTTTAGTATTTTCTATATTTATATATATGACAACTTACAAATATTATCTATTTTATTGCCATTAACACAACACTAAATTATATTAATTTATTTATTTATCTCTAGTGGAATTACATTTATTACTATTATCGTTATTATTAGTCCCTGCCTTAGCAGAGGACTATTGTTTTTGGCTAACACAAAACGTATTTGTTTTCCTCGGGCTGTGTGCATATTGGGAAATATTGTGGACTAACCTAAGGTTTTTTTTTTTAATTTTTTTCCTGTCACAGATGCCCTTTTCCTATTGGGGCTTTAATATACCCCTGGTATTTTAATCTTGGTTGTTCGATGCTTGGAATATTTTAATCTGCTTGGCTGATTGCTAGCATTTTGTTGTTCTGCATGGCACTGGAGGGTGAACAGGTGTTAGCAGCTTCTCAGTGGGCATCTTCCCAGAAAAGGGGGTAACAAGTATTTTTACCATATGGGTGCCCAAGATAATTTTACCTGCGTGTTGCTGCTGCCTGGAAAGAACTGCTGCTGCCTGGAAAGAACTGCGGTGAGTTTTTAAATTCTCTACCTGTTGCTTTTTTACCATTTTTCCTTGTGGTGTTATGGCCGGTGTAGCAGGTTTTTTATTTTTTTTGTCTGTGATTTTCATTTAATCTTTTTATAGGGTTTTAAAACAAGTGACTGTATTGCAGATGTCGATGGAATTTGCATTTCGCTGTATTTGTTTCCAGTGCATTTTTCAGGGTTTTATTTTGTCAAGGACCATTACCAGCGTAAAGAACAGGGATTCAAATTTAAAATGGGTTTCTGCTAATAAAAAAATGAGTTTTCGTGTGCATTACAATGGGTCTCTATCATAAATTTTTTTATTGGGACAAATCTTCCGGACAGAAAAATTGTTTCTGTGCCCTCGCTGATTGTTGTCTCTCTGATTTGCTGCAGACGGTAGATTAGGGTATTTAGTATTGTTTGTTGGTCAAGTTTTATATGTCAATATTCGGTTCTGTCGCCTAGCTGAGGCCATGAAAGCGATGCAGTGACAACGAGTGAGCCTTTTTTATTACTAATGGGTATGCTCAATACAAGTTTATTTTTGGACGTGATTAATGCATCTGGATTAAAAAAATTCTATCATGTAACTTCTGCAAGCTATTTCATAAAAAAAGAAGTTTATACACACACGAAAATATTTTAGCATTTTCTAAAGTAGCATTGCCAGGCACCTTGCATGCCCCGCCACATATTTAAGTTTTTTTGTGGAAGTTTCTAAAACTATTTTGTGCTATTCTAGTTATTAAGCTTTGCATACACCGCAGTAGCTATTTTATTTATTCTATCTATTACAATGAATTAGTTTATTAATTTGTGCATTTGTGAACAAAAAATTCATATAGATGTGTTTTCTTATTTATTTTTGAATACTTATAAGGACATCATTCTTTTCCTAGGCCCCGTTATGGTGCTAAGTCTGATACAATATATGCTGCTATTTATGGTGTTAGATATTTCTAAGTTTATAATTGCTATATGTAATGACATTGTGATCTGCATATATCTTACCTGGTTCACTTTGTAAATAATTAAATCTCGTAGATTTTCTTTTAAATTGCCTCGGCCTGAACCCTTCTGCCTTGATTCACATAACCATAAAGAAAACAAGTTTTCACATGCCGGAATGTGCCACTCTAGGTTTAGTTTTTTTTATGGCTAGCCTTGGATTTAACCTAGGATATTAATTAAAATTCTATTTAGCATTCTCTATTCTATTTCAGCATCGAACTAGCAGGGCAAAAGCATAAAATCTACTTTTCTAGAAAGCAACGATCCTGGTCTAGATGCTATTTTAGAAGTTATGGATGTGTCTGTACTAAGATGGCTTTATGTAAAGAAAATGCATGTGGTTTCAAGCTAAGCTAGAGTAAGTGACTCATCTCTAACTGTCTTCCCCTACTCTAAAGGATTTGATTTCGGTTATAAATACATAATAATGATGTTAGTTGTTCCATATTCTGCATCTTTACATCCATGAGTTTGGTCCTTGATTGCCCTTGTGCAATTTGCACAATCCACACTTTTTAGATTAGAGAGGGGCTATATCACTTCTTTAACATTTACATTATTCATATGGAACAAAACTTATTGGCAATAATTTCAACTCTGTATACTTGTAACTATACGATCTCAAGGAAACAGAACTCAAAATTTGCTGCTGCTGATGGTTTAGTTGCAGCAAGGTATTCAACATGCACCATTAAGTTTAGTTTTTCTTAAGGAAAGGAATGTGGTTCAACATGCATGGATCTCCTTTAGTTTGTGGTTTGTAGCATGGTATTCCTTTGCAATCTTGGGATATATTCTCCATTATTCTCCATTATTTGAATTAAATTTATGTTGTTTGTAGAAAGCTGTGCTATCATATCAACGGCAAAATTCTTGGTTTTTTTTCACAAAGACTGGACAACATTTTGGCATTTTGGTCTACTTTCTCTATTTTCAATGTGCATTCTCCGATCTAAATCCATTGATGTGGATAGATCGTTGAAATAGCAAGTGCCAGAAATAGTTGTTTTCTAAAATGTAAGTTTTATTTTTCATTGTACATGTATTTTTTCATTCCACATATTTATAAGTTAAAATGTTGTTTACATTTCCTTGGAATACTAAACTAGTGTGCACTTTTCTCTGCCTGGCTTATGCATTTAGTTCAATGACATAATACTTGATAATATGTGCCCCTGTTCTTAATATATTTGTACATTCCTTTATCGTGTATCCAAGTTTCCCTTTCCTTTTCTGTAGTGTTACTGCCTTATGTATATTATGTTTTTAAAAATATCTATACCTTATTCTGTAATGGTCTCAAACAACTGTCCTCAATGGATACACTTACACATAGCAGTGACATTTAAGTGGTTATCCAACTTCCTATTCAGAAGAAACACATAAAAAAATAGTGTTTTTCCCTATCATTCTTTTAGCTTTTTTCCCACTATCATGAGCATATATATATATATATCCTTTAAGTCATTAACTCATCTGGAGGTAAGTTTCTAGAATTTGTATTTTCTAATATCATCTGAACTTGTAGGAAGAATCTAGATATATGCACCAATGACAAAAGCATTGAACATGCTTAGTTTAGAAGAGCAATGCTCATTAACTACTTGGCAATGTGGAAAACTAATTATGCATTGCTTTTGCCATTTTACTGTCTTTTATCTTTTTTCCCTGTCTCTGTATGTTTTCTTTTGATTCTTAATGTTGTCAAATATATATTCATGTATTCTCTACTTCTCCATCAAGTTTGAGTATGCCAATAATTAAAACCAAATTAGCAAGTTTACATCTTCTGTAGTTTTATGTCAGTGCATCTGTAGGTTATAGATTTATTGATATGTATTTATGTACCCTGATTATATAACTATAAAGCATGGGTTCAAGAAAGGAATTATTGTACATGATGTAATGTACTTGTAGGCCCCTGTTACAATATTTGGATTAGTGCTGGTAATGGTAAGGTTGAATGTGGACAATCAGTCAAGCACTGTAACTACCATGTTCCTCCTCTCTATGTGATTGACAGGTTAATACATTTGGGTTCACAGATTTTTTTTGAGCTCTTTCTATGTGACTCAGGACCGAATATCTTGGAGAGTTGGGATATGTATGTGGCAATGATTGATGGCAATGTGCCCCATTCTTTTGATATTGCATTATGTGAATTTGAATTTTTATATATGATAGTCCATATATTCTATAAAATAGTTGTGTATGCATATGTAATGAATAAGTATTTCCCATTCAAGTCTTCTATGTAACATTGTAGAGCTATAGTTTTGATGCAGTTGCTGGTTCATCTCTGTTTCAACTATGTGAAGCCATAATCTGTCATCCTCATAGGCCAGTCAGGGTAATTGTCAATATCTTGCAGTTATAGTCGATTTTGGAAATTCAAAGCAAAAAATAAGGAGTGGGAAAATAGAATGGAGAAAGATAATTCTAACAAAAGAGTTTTTGCAAGGAACATTTTTTACTATTTTACTAGGAGGGAGTATAAGAAACTAACAAACACAGACAAAGGCATTGATAAACCTAAAAAATATAAGCAACTTTTACTAGTGATTGGACAAAGGCATTGATACACCTAAAAATTATAAGCAGCTTTTACTAGTGATTGTATCATTTATAAAAAGAAATGTTTCCTTGAATGTGTATTGGCAGTGCCACTAAAGTTTGGCATAGGAGGAGCAACCATCGCACTTTTTCCTGTTTGCCAGCCTTTTGCCACAGGTAAAGAAGATCTGCATCGCAGATTTGGAGATGTTGGGCAGATTTAAAGTGATAATTCTGTAATGTTTTGGATTGTATAATAGTGGCTTTTATAAACAATGTATAATCTATTTAATAGTTGCATATGCATATGCAATGAATAAGTATTTCCCATTCAAGTCTTCTATGTAACATTGTAGAGTTATAGTTTTGATGCAGTTGCTAGTTCATCTCGGTTTCAACTATGTAAAGCCATAGTCTGTCATCCTCATAGGCCAGCCAGGGTAATTGCCAATATCTTGCAGTATAGATATGTTATGCCAAATACTAAAAACCGCATCTTGACCCCATGCAATACAGGGGTTCGCAGTTTGTGAGTGGGCATCTTCCAAAAAATCAAGCAAAAAAGAATTTCTCCACAAGATGGTTCTGGGAAAAGATTTTACATCGCTATTGTTGTTCAGTAGAGAGGATTTAGTCTTCTGTTCCTTCCAGCCTTCTAAATTAGGAAAACATTTTTGGACTTCAAACCAATTTAAAAAACTATGCACTATGTTCTATCTCATTTTTTTCACTATTTTCTCTATCCATTTGTCTATGCAAACTATAAACAGCAATATCCATTTGCCTGGCAAGCACAAGGCCACATTGCACATACAAGGTCTAGGGCATATCTTTACCAGTCTACTATGACTGATTTTTCATCTCAAAATTGATTTCCTGCAGTCACACATTACACATCAGCAATATTGCTCAAGGATTCGATTCAACTCTGAAGATGTCCAGTGCAAGTACTAATTTTGCAACTGCAAGACTAGAGTCTGGGCTCATCATACAACAAATGGTAAGGCATACAAATAAACTTAAATCCAAGTCTAACATGCCACTATTTAAGTGTTGCAAAGCTACTTGATTCTAAATGTCATTCTAGCCATGATAAATAGCTAAAGCATTATCTTATCAAAGTTGTTCTATACCTTATTTATTGTATGTTTCTCACAAATTCTTGTTTATTTTTGTATCTCCCTCAAACAAATGCATGCTTCTGAAAAACAAGCATGGAACAACAACAACTACAAACAAAGCCTGCACCAGTCAAGTACGATGCCTCAAGAAGCCTGATTTACAGGTAAAGACATGACCTGACCCTTCCTTGTTTAGTTGGCTTTTCTGTCGTGTTTAAGCAATACCATGTTTCTGTCTCTATTTTGCAGCAAACAAGAGCCTAGGTAAATATCATTTTCACATGTTTTCAATTATGTTTACATTGTCTTCCCATCTCTATCATTTACACATTTACACATTTCCCTTTCCAAGATCTAAGATTGCAAAGGGATACCATGCTGCAAACCACAAACTAAAGGAGATCCATGAATGTTGAAGCACATTCCTTCCCTTAGGGAAAACTAAACTCAATGGTACACGTTGAATACCCTACTGCCACCAAAAAAATAGTTATAGAGTCTCAATCAGCACTATGCTCGGTGCAAAACTATATTTTTTATCATTCTTTTATTCAGAGCTGCCGAGCATGGTAAATCTATAGTTGCTTCCCACCATCACTGACCACTATATGTCATCCATCTATATTGTTTCTTATCATAATCTAAGCTACTCAAATTAAACTTGGATAAATTTCAATAGCCAAAAAATGGGTGGTGAATAACCACTTCAATGCTGCATAGATTTATTTGTGTGTTGGTCATCATGGGCTGCTACTAGCCCTACATCAATGAGGCATTGATTACCAGTGTAGAATTTGAAGGACCAATTGTGGAAATAGGTCTGCTCAAGCTTTGGAATTGCCCTAAGGAGTCTGAACACCAAGGGCAGTGCCAGAAGGCGCAAACACAATGAGACCCTATTCTGTATTGTTGCCCTGTGTTTGCAAATGGTTCTCCATCTGGATGCCCTTCAAGAGGCTCAAGGTCTTAAATTGCCCTGCTCACTTGTTACACCACTTTCTTTATGGGGCTAAAACTTGGTGGTCTTATCTTATTAAAGCTAACTAAAACTAAATTAAAAGAGTGTATGCTTTCTTCTTATGCAAGGATATTCATGTTAAAATATTAATGTAGCTAGACGTTATATAAAAATATATCTAAAACACTAGGATGAAGGATGTTCTCTTGGTAAGGCCTGTAAAAGTTAAGCTTTTTCATTGCATTTGCTAAAATAGTGTGACTACCACATGAGAGTGTTGCTAAAGTCTGTAGAATTAGAGCTAGAACATGCTAGTGAATCAAAGACAGAAGAAACTAATCAATATCATTGTTATTAATCAGTTGTGTTTAGGTCTGAACACTGCTGAAGTTGGTGCCGACCTTGTGGGCAACATTGAACAGAACATTCCTAAAGATGACCCACAGAACCCAGTAATGAGTTTTCTAAACTCAAGATTGTTTTAAAGTATTGATTGTATGGAAATAAAAAATACAAAATCTTTCTTTGCACATGACAATCCAATTAGTTCAAGCTTTCTACTAGTACTATGCTTTTAAATTTCTATATTGTCACATTTTGGTTTGTATTAATGTTATCGTGTGCCTCCCTCCAGGTTATAGTTGATAATGTTGCTGACAATGTTGGAGTCATTGTTGTTTGCTTAATCACAACATTTTTTGCAACTCAATTCTTTGAGATCAAGCCAGTTAAGGGAGCTGGACCTTTCCTTGAGACACAGCTATAACTACTTAATATAATTGTTGAGCAGTCATGTTCAAGAAGTGGCCCAGCCCTATCAGTTGCCATATTTTTGAGCTTCAGTTTGGCTGACATGTCTGGCATGAATCATAAGATTCGAGAGAGGCCTGATGCCCTTGATGCAACCTTCAATTGTTTCATATTTAGAAAAATTCATTTGTTTTGAATAGAGCCAACATTTTTGTTTGCAATCAGAACCTCATATATTTTTATCATTTGTACGTGTTCTTTAGTATTTATTCACTATGTTGGTTGCCTCTGCTTTGGGATGTTTCATTCCATATGATTGTCTAGAACTGCTTCTGTCTGATGATGTAAACATAAAATTGAATAGGTGCTATTTGGTGCCATCTTTCTATATCTCAGTGCACATATCACTTTTAAACTTCACTTCCTCTCTATGCCCCTATGCTGCCAATGATGGCTACACTATGAGAAAAGGACAGTTGCTCTGAATAATTCTTGTTTTACATTTATTTGCCCTGTTATCAAGTTTCCTTTTTAATCTGATGATTCCTAATTTTATTATCAGTCCTGCATCATTCTGTGAGTATCAGGTGTAGCCAAGGTGACATTGTGAGCTTACCTTCTTCTTGGAGTAAGTTGGGCATGGTGTTCATAAACTATCTACTATTCTCCAGCAACATAAAGGCCCTGTTCATTCTGCAACTGACATTGTGCCACAAAAAGGTTCGTTTAGCCTCTGAGCAGGTGCAGCAATGCTCAACTGCTCAGGCACCTGATGCCTTGGAAGACATTGGCTATTAGTCTCCATCTCCTCCATGTATTTTCAGTATATCTGATGTAGCCCACTCAACATGGTCTGCAGAAACTTAAAACAAACTATAACTTCATTGTTATTAATCAATTGCAGATAACCTCAACAAAAAATGCACTCCATATTCTTCCCACGCTCTATGCTAGCAACCTTTGGCAGGGACTTCTGCTGCATTACAGCCCTTGTTTATTAACTTAACTTCTAAAATAATATATTTTTCATAAACTGAATTTACTTAAGGACATTTATATATTTATTTATTTAACAAAAAAGCTTCATAACTAATTATTTTATTTTAAGGCAACAATAACTAAAACAATACCAACAAAATAACCCAACTACCAAACCATACTTGACTACTATGCAAGATCGGAAAGTAAGACCACCACAACAATGACTGACTATCATGACCAAACTGACAACACTGACAGGGTGCACAATCGGATACTCATCCTCTTCAAGGATGATGGCTAAGCTAGGGGACCATATGTTATCTCCATTCAATAGTTCCATTGGTTAAGGCACGTTCAGACCTATGAATTCAAGTGGAGTCGATGCCTAGTACTTGCAGCTTATAGCAAACAACATGGTTGAACATGTATATATATGCAATCATGTAGTCATACACATAGTGAAAGGAAGTCGCAGTGTAGTAGGGTACTCAAGCATGAGTAATGCGACACTGTTCCTTTCACCCACACATCAAACATGTAATCACAACACACATATCAATAAGTTACTGAACGACTAAGTAAGAACCATCATCAGATAGTCGCATGATACTCATAATACGATTGATCCACACAAAACATCATAACCTCCTATGATACAAAATCAGTCGCGTAAAACTCAATTCTAACATATGACAATCATAGTAAAATCAATATTATAATCACCTGAATGCTCCTTAGTCTGACCACCTGTACATCCAAGGTGAAACTGGAGGGGCACTACATACCCAGTGACATTAAGGGGATGACTATGACTGTGTACATAAAAATAGATTTTTTTTTAAATAACTAAACATATTTTTAAATAATGACATAGTTTATTAAATCAACGAAAAATAATGTGTATAAATATAAGTAGTACTTACATAAATTTGTGAAAAATCAAATCAATTGCGTAATTTTTACTCTTATTCTATTTACATGCTACTCAATTATGGAACCTATAGATTATATTAATATTTTTCTTACATAAAAAAAATCTTTAAAAATCACAAAAAAAAATTAACCACACACTAAATTATTTACATTAAACTAACAGCACACACTAAGCTTTGACTTGCTTAGGTGGCTGGTGGGCCTTTGTTTTGTTAATGTGTCAATAAGAGAGGAGCCCACCAGCCACCTAAGCAAGTCAAAACTTAGTGTGTGTTGTTTAAGCCCAGCCTTCAAAACTTTGCCTTGGTCTTACTTAATTTTGCCAAGTTTTGGGGTACCAATTGAGGCTAGGGTTATAGTTCTTTAATCTTTAAAAGCCACAAAGAAAATTAATATTTAATTTAATGACCTTTGCTTTTTACTATGGGAATTAATTCTATTAAAAAATTATAATTAAGTTTTATGAAATTATTAAAAATATTCCATTAATAACAATTTCAAGTGATATCTCTCGTGTCTTGTAGATAGACGTATTTAAGGTATCTATGCTAGTTTATAATTTTAATATTGGAATTTAAAAAATTAGAGTTTAAAAGCTTTGTTAATCTAATTTAAAATAATTCAAAAAATATTGAACCCTTAAAAAAATACTATTATATAATTTAAAACACTATAACATATATTAACATAATTTTTTATGATTATCTACAAATTATTTACTCTCAAGTTAATGAAATTTTTTAAAACATAATCCCATATATATCTTATTATGAACCGTGATCATACAAAAAGGAAAAAAATATCTTAAATGGTCACAATTAAATAGTGACAATAAAATAAAAATAAGAAAATTTATTTTAAAATTAAATTATATAATTTAAAATTATTATTTTAAAAATTTAAATATATTTAAGTCATTTATTTATACTTATAAAAACATTTTATTTTACTTTTATAATAAAGTTATTTAAAAAACTATTTAATATTATTAGATAAATTAATTAACATAATAAAATTATATAAAAAATAACTAAAAATTTATTAAGAAAATAAACTCCATTATTAATGTTTAAAATACTTCTTCAATCCTTCTCTACTCTAGAATATTACTTTTGTTCTTTGCATTTTTACTATATGTGAACTAAGGACACTGTAACATAAACAAGGTAAAGAGTAATATATTGAAACGTAAATATATCCTGATGGTAATGTCAAATAAAAAATGGTCACATTTGCAAAAGAAAATGTTCCGTGAAGTTATTCGTAAGAGTGAAAACCCAGATGGTGTCATTTGAGAGTGTGTTTAAAAGCATTTTGAATGAATTTCCTATAAAACTGGATTCAAGTGAATATGTCTTTATTTACTAAATCTACTCACAATTAAAAAAACAACATCATTCCTTATCTTAGTATTCCTCTTTAGAACAATTAATAGTTTCCCATGATAGAAATCATAAGTGAAACAGGCATCGAGATTTTAGGGAATGTTTGTGCAAGTGTATTGGTGAATTGTCATACTTAAAATGGTATAGTTGTGCTGCACAATCTCTTCTGGTGAGCTATGCATATGAATGGTTGACTGATAACTCCAAGCACAATGGATTAAACTGATGGAGTAAACACAATGCTGCATACAAGTATATTTAAACTTAAAAATCTTTCCACCAAAAGGGAAAAATTCAGTCTAAAGAAAAGAGGAGAAAAAGATCCAAAAATCAACCGAAGCCCTCAGATGTAAGAGCGTACGAGACATGGACTTTTAAGTATCAGCACTATTTTTGAGTGACTTCTAATTATAACCTTGGGCTTGTTAGCTTGGCTGGGTTTTGCAGGTTAATGGCTCATTATCAAAACTTTATTACCGAACACCTACATGCAGCCCACTGTGTGAGTGATCCCTTCAAAAGTTATATTTATAATGAATTTGAGGAAAAGTTGAAGTCATACATCATACATCCTTTGGGGGGATTGCATGGGATCAGCTTCACAATGGATGCAATGATGTAAAAATATTCAGCTTGCTCACTGTATTTAATGCATCTACAACATAGATATATGTTTTTATAAGAAAATGTACCTCATTTCTTCTCTCAAGAAGGAAGCACTCAGGAAGATTTGGTAGATGTTGTAAGCTCCAATCTAATCCCATCATTACAACATTCTAGTTACTGCTGCTGCTTCTGCAACTTAAATGAGGAGCGTCCATTAGAATCCCTCTTGTTGTTGTTCTTGGAGAACAAAGAAAGGGATAAACTACTATCAATTTCTTCTTCCCCCTCCTGTTCATGGCTGCTTCCTGTTATGGGTTGTGACTTCTCTCCATCTTCAGCTGGATGCAATCCTAGAAGCTTTTCTATTTGCTTTGCTAGTTTTCCTCTCTGTAGCTATGTTAACAAAAAATATATATACATATAAGAGACGAGAAAATCGTATTACATAAGCAACATTCATATAGACACACACATAGATTCATATACAATATGTGTACAAATTCATATCTACATGCAGTTGTAGAGCTAGTTGTTCCTATACTCCTGACTGCTAGTTATAGTTCTTTTGTTGAGCCTCTTGTAAGGCTATGCTAGTATTGTCTTCAATGACATGTTTAGGAAGATTGTTGTTGTATGAGGTGTCTCTACAAGAAGCGTGCAGCTTTGAACGTGGTGTATCTTCATGGAGCCTACCTATAATCTTTTCATCCGTTGAATCTCTCCTCAAAAATGATCCTTGAAGCCGCATTAAATGACAGCAAATATCATGTGTAGCAGTCTTTATTGATAATTTTGTAATGCCCATTGGCCTCATTAAACATTGTAATTGCCTTTCTTGACTTTTAGGTTTTTCATTTATTTTATGTAGTTGAGTTATTTGTCATTGTGGTTGTGTGCCATAACTCATTCATAATTTTGAATCTCTATAAGGGAAAGCGTCGGATCATGGGCATAGGACCCATCGTGGGTATAGAATGTGATAGCCTGGGGCCCATTTTTGGACAATAAGAATGCCACCAAAAATTTCAAATGTTCTTTTCAATATGATAGGACAAGTTCATATAAAATTCAAAATATGTCCTATCATAGGTAGACTATTTTTTTACCACCTTCTAGTGGACAAACTTATTTCCACAATATAAATAATCTTTGCCACCTTCCCAATAAAAGGTTATTGCAAATGGTTTATTTTTTAACCAAAATATGTCTTATTGCATTAAAAGTGAGTTGACATGTACAGAAGCCATTGTCAACTGAACAAGATGTAAATATCTTTTAGCAAAACACATTAAAACATGTTCCATTTCTCATCTTTTTTGTATAAACTATTGGTTCCACCATGTCCATAATCACCAATCTTTTTCTGAAATTACCTGCAAAAATTTAAAAAAATGAACTCTTAGGCTCACTATGCATTGCAATTTATCAATAAAACACGTAATTATTATAGTATTATTTCCAAATAACCATAAAATTAAAATATATATAAACTGGTTAGAAATACAAAAAAAATTAATATCATTTCAAATCACCAACCAGAATTGCTACGTACCCATTTCCTATCACTTCTACCATTAATTCCTTGAATACCAGATCAAATTCCCTCTCACAATTCAAAATTTAAATTCTATCAACCTATTTATTTATACAAGCAATGCTCAATTGTGCGATTCAAGCTACCTATTCACAAATTCAAATTTCTGACTTTGTGCTAGATACACCTGATCGACAATGAGCTCCTCCAACGCGATGCACTCTCCTCCTACAGCTTCTACAGTAAGTCTCAAACCTGCCTTCAGTATTTCTTATGCATTCATGTATGAATTCGTTACTTTCAAATGCCTTGTCCATTTACATTTAAATGAATCAAATTTCTTGTTTCATAGCCCATGTTTATGCTGTCACATTCAATACCTCTGAAACAACCCCTACCCCATATCAGTCAGTCTCCCTTAAAGCTATCAGAATTATGTTTATATACCTTCAAACTGTAGACTTACACATCTAGCCAAAACACTATTCATGTTAGATCGGATGAGCTTCATAGGGTAATCATCAAGGCCTTCATAGCTTGGCCAAATGGTAGCTAGATATAGATGAGTTATATATATATAGTGAAAGGTAGAACATGTAAAATCTCAGAAAATATAGATAGATATAGCTGAGTCAGATATATATATATATATATACTGAAAGGTAGAATGTAAAATCTCAAAAAATATAGATAGATATTGTTGAGTTAGAGATATAGATAGATATAGCTGAGAGGTTTTCATATAGCTGAGTCAGATATATATAAATGGGGGGGTGCCAGCTCGACTGTCAAGGGAAGTGGCAAAAAATAATAATCTGACTCGGACGCTGCTGACGTGGACCCCTCGCTCAACATCGCCCTACCCACCACCATTCCCTCTCCCTTACATAGGTTTCTTATACATAAGTTTCCTATCTACATGTAGTTTCCTAAACTAGGATGTCACATACTATACCCACCATATGTCATATGTCACATACTAAAGAGCCCCAAACCTGGTATAGAATTTACATTCAACTTAATTAGATGTATGCTTTGTTTGTTCTTCAATTAAAGTGACTGTAAATATCAATTGCTCTCCCTTACAATGACTATGATAGTCCTAGTTGATAGGTTCCTTCATGCATTTAGATATAGTTTTTGAAGCCATCTATGTCACAAATTATTCATGCTATATTATACTTTTCTTTGACCATATATTATTGTTTATACTAGTTCATATGGGGAGACTTGATAATGCTAAAGCATTTTTAGTGTTAAGCTATGTTGCAATTATCCACAAATCATTTCGATATGTAGACTGTAACATAGCTTAACTAAAAATGCCTTTGGATAACCAAGTCTCCCAAATGCTACTACCTCATACTATCTTAGGTTTCTTCATGTTTAACTTTAGGTATTTGAATGCTTTCTTCATGTAGTCAAGTTCTGTAGTGGAATGTAGTCCTATTTGATAGGTTCCTTCATGCATTTAGATCTAGTTTTTGAAGCCATTTATTTCAAAACTAATTCATGGGTATATGAGTTGACTAAAATAAGGCTAGGTGTACTATGCTTAATTAGATGTATGCTTTGTTTGTTCTTCAATTACTGTAACATGTATGGTAACCATTTCTGAAATAGCATTATGAAACATTTACATAACTTGAAACAACAGTATGATAGAAATATTTCAAACCCTTTCCTGTATCATATTTCTCTTTCAAGTTATTTCATATTGTTGTTTTATGTTTTATATGTATCATACTGCTCTTTCAAGATATACATATTTGTATCATACTATTGTTTCAAATTTATATATTTTTGTATCATTACGTTGTTTGAGGAAGGGTTTAATATGATCACCCAAGTGTTTATAAGAGGTAGAATTGGGGATATGATAGTATACCGTGCATTGCTTGTTTTATTCCACATATACCCCTGAGCATTTGCAATCAAGTCAATTAGATGCTTGGTTAGTTTGTTCTTCAATTACACTCACTCTTACATGTATGAATTTGTTGTTTCAATTTGTATTTCTTTCAATTGTAAGAGTTAGAATTGTATGTTGTTTACTAATCACTGAGTTGGTTCAATGCAGAGGAAGAATAAAGCGATAGTAAATTCCATGTAACCTGTAACAAAGCAACCTCTAACAAAGACAAATCTTCCTGCATGCAAGAGAGGTGTGCATCTACCACATAGCGATGAGGAGGACGTAGTGATTCCTCTTCAGCAACCAACTGAATAGCCAACTAAACCTATACACCAAGTTAACCAAGTTGTAACAACTAAAAAGGTTGTAGTGCAGCGGGAATGGACCAAGGCTAACATAGAACATGCCCTTGAAGATGTCAAAAATAATGGCATGTCAACAAGAGGGGCAGCCAAAAAGTGGGGTCTTCCAATAGAACATTGTCAAATTGGGTGGGTGGTGTCACCACTACAAAAAGGAAAGGGCCCTCAACAGTCTTAAATGACAAGGAAGAGGCATTAGTTGTCCAATGGTGCAAGGAGATGGATGTAGTTGGCCACGGTTTGGAGATTATCAATCTCAAAGAAGAAGTGGCCCAAATATGCCAAACGAGGCCTAATCCCTTCAAAGATGGGCTTCCCAGCAAGTCTTGGTGGATGGGGTTCAAAAGAAGGCATCCCAATCTGTGTATGAGAACAGCCCAAGGGCAAGATAGAGATCGTGCTGTGAATCTTAGGCCTGTAGTTGTAAGTGCATTCTATGAAACATTGGAGAAGACATATGCAGTTGGGAATTATGGACCCCAAAGGATTTGGAACTATGACGAGACGAGGCTGCAAGCTGGGCGGAATGGTAATATGAAGGTGATTTCTAAAAGGGTAACAGAAGTGTTGCATATATTATCCCTAAGAGCTAGGAATGGATCACTATTTTGGCATGTGTAAACGCTGCAGTCAGAAAATTCTAGGCTTCTATTTGTTCAAAAGCAAAAATCACGTGCACAACTACATAGCCAACTGTGAGCCAGGAGCATTAATGGCAATTCAGCCTCATGCATGGATGACCAAAGAGATTTTTGTGAAATGGCTGAGATTTTTTGCTATGCAAGTACCTGGGGGTTGCTCACCCAACCATAGACACCTCCTCATATTTGATGGCCATGGCAGCCATGTAGCCTTTCTACCATTTCTGAAGCAAGGGAACTTGGTATTGACTTGCTCACACTACTAGCCCACACACCACACAGGCTGCAGCCTCTTGATGTGAGTGTTTTCTCCTCTTTCAAATCTCATTTCAAAAAGGAAAGAACATAATGGACTAGTAGACATCCAAATTTGGAGTTAAGAAGAGCAAAATTGGCTACACTTGGTAGCGTAGCTTTTGAAAAGGTTTTGACAGTTTCAAACATAACAGTTCGCTTCAAGAGGACAGGTATTTGGCCTCTTGATCCAAATGCATTGGACAATGACATGCGGGTTAGCGAGACTTCTCAATTTGTTGCCCCTGAGGAAGCATCAGCTGCTGAAAACATTCTAAGCCTATCCAGCAATGGTTTGGTAGTGAATGAGGGTGACTGTATAGATGGAACAATAGTACTTGGAGACCACCAAAGCCCACTTGAAGCAATAGAATCTACAAGCCACCAAAGTCCTCCACAAACTTCAAGTTTGTCAGACCAACAATAACCACCAACAACAGTTTTGGGAGAGCCAAATAGTATTGCAGACATTTCTCTTTCCCTACCAACTCCACCTGAGGTACCCTCCTGGTTGTTAGAGGATGTTACTAATCTTGGTTTAGATCTGCATGTGGACACTCAGCAAAGTCTTACAATTCCATCTCCACCACATAGCATGGGTCCAAATACTATAGTTCATTTCTATGCTGATTGGGGAGACAATGAAGCTGATCAGTTAGGAGATGAATTGGATGGTACTGCTACTAAGGAGCAGGAAACAAATAATGAGGATTCGATGGAGCCTTTGGGAGGCCAAACAACTTCAAACATCTCAAAATTCTTGAAGCTACCAGTGCATGTAGTCAAAGACAAGTCTAATAAGGTAGCTGGCCATGGGATTAAACTGCCAAGAGAATCCCAACTCCTGACCGCTGATGACTACATGGCCTTGCTAACTCAGCAAGAGGATAGGAAGAAGGAACTCCTAGAACTGAAAAAGAGGAAGAAGGAATAGAATGAAGAGTGCATGATAGAAAGGATTGCAGCATTGGAGGTCAAGACTTTAATGAGAATTGAAAAGGAAAAGAAACGAGTAGCAACAAAGGTTGAAAAGGAAAAGCAACGAGCAGTAGTAGAGGTTGAAAAAGAGATACAAAAGAAGGAGAAGGAGAAAAAAAGGAGCAACAAAGGATAGAAAAGGAAGCTGCAAAAAGGGAAAAAGAATTGGAGAAGGCATAAAAAGAGGCTGCAAAGGAAAGGCGACTCAGCAACCCTCTAAATCCCTTGTTTGACCGTCATAGGATATTCACAGATTTTGTATCTATTCAATGTCCCCAATATTGTCCATCACCTACCCAAAGAATCATCCAACTTGGAGTCCTTCTAATTCACAGTCCTATCCACCCTCACCTACCCTAAGCATAACCTAACTAGACCCTTCTCTAGAGTTCATTTTTCCTACCTTTTTCGATTGATTCTTCATGTTATGTGTGAACTTTTTTGTCCTGAAGGTCCTGAAGGTTTTAAAAGTTTTGTCGTCAAGTTTTTGAAGGTTTTGAACTTTTTTGCCTGAATGTTTGTAACTTGAAACAACAGTATGATTTGAATACAAACAACATATTCCACCATGTTATAGTCACTGATTGTTTGAGTTACTTTAATTGAAGAGCCAACAAGACATACTTCTAATAACGCTATATCAAAAAGAGTCAGCCATTATCACAGTTAGCAGTAAGGGAGAGGGGCCGATAATTACAATCACTATAATTGAAGAACAAAAAAAGCATACATCTAATTATGTTGAATGTAATATATATATATATATATATATATATATATATATATATATATATATATATATATCTGTATCTATCTCTGCTATATATATATATATATATATATATATATATATATATATATATATATATATATATATTTGTGTGTGTGTGTATGTATATATATATGGATAAGTGCAAAAAGTTGGGAGGCCAAAAAGTGGCCAAAATTTTTTCAAAAAAAATTAATACATAACGTGCTCGCGTTATAATGCTCTTACGTTATGGTTTGGTTTTGCCGAGCCATTACCAAACCATAATGTGCTCGCGTTATATTTAATTATATATAAAAAAGAGCATTTCTATTCATTTGATTTCTTTATTTTTCTCTACACCCGCGACCTGCAAACCCTAAGGAGCGCACTCGCATTTTTGAAGACCCAATTCGACACCAAAATCTCACTGATTCATCGCCAAAATGCTGCCATGATGTCGAGCAAGCTAAAAGAGTGAGTTTTATTTATTTTTTTGTTTGAATTTATTTCTAAATAGGTAGGTTTGAGTTGATTTTTTGTGTAAATTTCCTTAATTCTTAGGAAATGTTAATGCACCTCCTCCTCCTCCTCCTCAAAATTCACAAAATCCTGAAGAGGAAATACCTACCGAAGAACAACCCAAACAACAAACACCTCCATCCATTCCTCGAGATGCCCCTAGAAAACAAGAAAATCTAATGGGGCAAATTGAAAACAATAAAAAAGAAATTGAAGACATAATTGCAAGGTTGAAAGATCCTTCAACTTCAACCTTGCATAGGTCCATGCTTGCTCAATCTCTTGAATCTATGTTATCAAATGTAGATTCAATTAGCAAGCAAATATCTAGTGGGTCGGATAAGAGGAGAGAGTTTAGAGAGTATATTATGCAGACAAGCTATCATATGAAGATGTGAAAAAGTTACAAATTACAAAATTGGACTTGTGTTCCATTTTCACAAACCCACAAACAAATCAACCTCCACCCATTACATGCAAGAGGTTCCCTATCCATTGGTGCAACAACCAAGTGATAAGGGGCAATTTTGGGCAGAGGTGGTGGATAGTTTTTGACCATCCTCCATGCAATAATAATGAGGTCCCACAATACTTTTTGAGGAAACTCTACTGCGAGTTTGTCCTCAATAAAGTGCCAAACTATTTTGATATGTGGGACTTCTAAGGTAGAGGTGGGGGGTCAGCACAAGATAGACCAGGGGCACGTGTTGACCCACAACGGCCAGTGAGACGAGTAATCAGCAAACCAGCCCATGAGCATGTGTCTATCCCTTCCATTGTGAAGGAGAGTGTTGAAGTCGATACACTTCAGTCCATTAGTGCCTTGACCCAGAGCATCATAGAGCATGCCAATCTTGTAGCACAGCGTGGGTTGGGAGATAGTGTGAGGAGTAGGGTCCCACCCCATACTTGTTAGACTTGCGGGTCAGATTGTGGTTATGACCCCATGCATAGTCAAGATGCAGGTGCACAGGCTACATCTGCAGCCGAGCAGATGGTGATGGCAGATACCCTCCTGAGTGAGACTTTCAGCCTTGATACTTAGGTAAATATTAGAAAGTTCATTGAATTTAATTTATTAAATTTTATTTTTGAAATGCAGGATTAACTAATTTAGTTTGATAATTTTAATGAAATTTCAGGGTCATGGTGTTGATACAGTTTTCAGTGGTTCTCCACCTGCATATTACACTACATCATCTACTATCGAGGTATGTAACTAATAAACAATTATAAATATTACATGTGAATAGCATCGTTATATGAATGGTATTATAATATCTGATTTTAGATATTAAATAGGTTAATATTGGAAATTTCATGGCAACACCTTCCAGCGGTGGTGGTCTTCAAAGCTTCACGGAGGCAATAAAATAAATAGTTTAATGAATGAATTTTACTTACTAGATTTTTGTATGTGACTTGTGTGCTTTATTGTGTGTACTTCCATGTTTAGGTGAACGTGTGTGTATGTTAGGAGCCATGATTTGCATCACTATTATAGTTTTCGTAATTGAATAATGTTGTTTTATTTCTAGATGATGCAGGTTGCAGAGACACCTCCCGATGCTCATAGGGCAATGGAGCATGGTGTGACCTCTACGATTCATAGCTCCATGCCATTGATAGGGGTATGAGATAGATTAGTAAATTTCAATTTACATTCATTGTTATAGTTGTTTATTTTTTGAAAAATCAAAAGATTATTGATTTGAAGTTTAATTTCTATTTGGATGGTTTCTATAGGACATGACATCACCACAGCCTAATCCTGCTACTAAGGCAAGTGAGGAGATAGATTATATGGTAGCAGTAAGTGATTATTTTGTTCAATTTTTCATTTTTAGAACATGTAATTTATATATATTAATGTCTATACTTTTTATTGTAACAGCTACAGATGCAGGAAGAACTAAATAGGAGGAGCAACCCTCGGGTTCGTAGTAGACCACCCACATACACGTCTCCATCCCCTAGAAGATCAAAGGCTTCCCGTGATCTATTCTCTTCACCAGCCAGAAGGGAATGACTTTTTATTGTGTTCCTTTGTTGTATGCCTATATGGCATTTGTGGATATATATTTTGTATTGTATATAGTTGACATTGTATGCCTATATGGCATTCTTGTAAGCCTATATGGCTATTTTATATATATGTTATACTTATATCGACAGATATTGATGTATGCGTATATGGATATTTGGTTAATACAAATCTTTTTTATTGATGGCATCCATACTTGCATTATAAATCCATGTTTGAATGGATATTTGTAGATGGCTACTTCAAATATTTAAAGTCCAATTGTATTACATAGGATGTTTGTTGATCCAATAAGACAACTATTGTTATTCAAGTATCACCTAAACCTCATTTTGGAACTAAAAGATAAAAGTTGTATTTAAAATAAAAATGAATCATCATGTTGAACATAAAATATTCATATTCTTTATGAGTTGCTCAATTGAAAATATTCAAATGAGTAATGCTGATCCATATTCTTTATGAGTTGGTCAATTGAAAATATTTCTTAATTTCTTGTTATTATACCATATTGGGATGCAAAGAGTATGTTTGTTGTTTTGAATAAGACAGTCAAAATCATATGCTTATGAGCACCTGATGACCATTGTGGTTATTAAATGTAATTCCTCTTGCATATAAGGTGAGGTTATGAGATTACATTGAGTCTTACCTAATTTTAGTATGCAACATAACATTGGGGCTATAGGCTTCCATAAGTCATCAACATTCAAGGTTCAAGGTTGTCATTGAAGTCAAAGGGTCAAGGTTGTTTGTCATTGATGTCAAGGTTGATGCCATGATGTTGATAAGGTGATACAGTGATTCAAGGTAGGTGATGGTCATGAGGTGCATGATGTTGTGAATATGGTTTTCATGATAGGGTCTCTCAATTCATGTTGATGTTGCACAAGACAAACATGGTTCATATGATGCAAGGTTCATGTTCATGGTGGATGTGGTTTTGTTCATGCAAGGTTTTGTTGTGAATATGGTTTTCATGATAAGGTCTATCTTGAAAGGTTGATATGATGCAAGGTTCATATTCATGGTGGATGTGATTTTGTTCATGCAATAAGAAGTTAGAGAAGACGCAAGCTTTCATAATCATAATCTTATTGATAGTTAGGGTTTGCATATTGGGCATTAAACCCTAAAAAGAATCTACTTTTTTTAAGACTTTAAAACCCTCAATTGCCTGTCGTGTGTAAAGTACACTTTTGTTTTAATTTAATATTGACTTATAATCAAAAGTTACTATCACTTAAATCAACCTACTAAAGGGTCTTTAAGTCATTAGTTCACCAGCCCTTCAACCTAACTCAACCAGTGTCTCTGGTAAACTCTCATAAGCTCGAGCGCCATATCATAATCAAAGGTCATATTTAATTGATATGAGGGTGGGAAAAAGGATTGGAATGTCAGTGTTTAAAAGGATTTTGGAATATAAACAATCATCTCTATACAGTTGAATTTGATGGGCATGCCTTTATAAAAGGCTAAAAGATAGCTTTATGCAGGATATCATGGTATTTGTAGTGTTTGAAGATTGAAGACTAGTTAGTGTTTGTATCTCGGACTGTTTTGGCATGTTTGGGTGCGAAACAGGACCATGCCTAGCCTAAACGTACCCATCTAAATGCATTGGAATTGTCGGTTTGGCCACACAAGAGAAGAACAAAAGTTACACCCCTTTGCAACTTTACACTGCCTCCTTTTGATATTTTTTGGGGCAGCAGAAAAACTTTCACCATAGGCAAACACCTCAAAGATATAAAAAATTGAGAGAGGTTATTGTAGAGGGACCCTACATGATTGTGTTTCCTTAGACGGAATATATCTAAGTGACACGGTTTCTAAGTAACAACTCGTCAAAGATTGTTGCCTTTTTGCACTTTGGACTCTTTAGGGATATCGCCAATACAATGTAGCTCAGACTATTTCAGCATGTTTAAGTGCAAAACAAGACCATACCTAGGCTAAATGTACCCATCTAGATGCATTGGAACTATCAGTTTGGCCACACGAGGAGAAGAACAAAAGTTACACCCCTTTGCAACTTTACACTGCCTCCTGACGATTTTTGGGGCAGCAAAAAACCTTTCACCATGAGCAAACGCCTCAAAAATATAAAAAACTGAGAGAGGTTATTGTAGAGGGACCCTATGTGATTGCGTTGCCTCAGATGAAATGTATCTAAGTGACACAATTTCTAAGTAACAACTCGTCAAAGATTGCTGCCTTTTTGCACTTTGGATTCTTCAGGGATATCATCGGTACAATGTAGCTCAGACTATTTCAGCATGTTTGGGTGCAAAACAGGACCATGCCTAGCCTAAACATACCCATCCTGATGCGTTGGATCTATTAGTTTGGTCACAGAAGGAGCAGGACAAAAGTTACACCCCTTTGCAACTTTACACTGCCTCTTTCTGACAATTTTTGGGGAAGCAAAAAACCTTTCACCACGGGCAAACGCTTCAGAGATATAAAAACTCGAGAGAGGTTATTGTATATGGACTCTACATGATCGCGTTTCTTTAGAAGGAATGTTTCTAAGTGACATAGTTTTTGAGTAACATCTCGTCAAATATTGCTGCCTTTTTGCACTTTGGACTCTTTAGGGATATCGTCGGTACAATGTAGCTCAGACTGTTTTGACATGTTTGAGTGAAAAATAGGACCATGCCTAGCGTAAATGTACTCATCCAGACACGTTGGAATAGTCACTTTGGTCGCATCAGGAGCAGAACGAAAGTTACACCCCTTTGCAATTTTACACTACCTCCTTCTGACGATTTTTGGGGCAGCAGAAAACCTTTCACCACGAGCAAACACCTTAGAGATATAAAAAACTGAGAGAGGTTATTGTAGAGGGACTCTATGTGATTGCTTTTCCTTAGACATAATATTTCTAAGTGACATGATTTTTGAGTAACATCTCGTCAAAGATTGCTACCTTTTTACACTTTGGACTCTTCAGGGATATCGTCGGTACAATGTAGCTTGGACTGTTTCGGCATTTTTGGGTGAAAAATAGGACCATGCCTAGCGTAAATGTACTCATCTGGACCTGTTGGAATAGTCAGTTTGGTTGCATCAAGAGCAGGACGAAAGTTGCACCCCTTTGTAACTTTACACTACCTCCTGACAATTTTTGGGGCAGCAGAAAACCTTTCACCATGGGTAAACGCCTCAAAGATATAAAAAACTTAGAGAGGTTATTATAGAGGAACCCTACATGATCACGTTGTCTCTAATGGAATGTTTCTAAGTGACATAGGTTTTGAGTAACATCTCATCAAAGATTGCTGCCTTTTTGCACTTTGGACTCTTCAGGGATATCATTGGTACAATGTAGCTCGAACTGTTTCAACATGTTTGGGTGAAAAATAGGACCATGCCTAGCATAAATGTACCCATCTGGATGTATTGGAATAGTCAATTTGCTTGCATTAGGAGCAGGATGAATGTTACACCCCTTTGCAACTTTACACTACCTCCTTCTGACGATTTTTAGGGCAGCAGAAAACCTTTCACCACGGGAAAATGCCTCAGAGATATAAAAAATTGAGAGAGGTTATTGTAGAGGCACTCTATGTGATTGTGTTGCCTTAGATGGAATGTTTCTAAGTGACACAATTTTTGAGTAACATCTCATCAAAGATTGTTACTTTTTTGCACTTTGGACTCTTCAGGGATATCGTCGGTACAATGTAGCTCGGACTATTTCGACATGTTTGGGTAAAAAATAGAACTATACCTAGCCTAAATGTACCCATCCAGATGCATTGGAACTGTCAGTTTGGTCGCATCAGGAGTAGGACACCAAAAATGCAAAAGTTGCTTTGTGCAACTTGACAACATTGACACTTTTTTGCAACATGACTCAGACTCAAACTAACCCCAAATGACTCAAAGTGACTTAAAAACAAATGAAATGGTCTTAGAAGACCTTATTACATACAATTGACTCAATCAAAACAAAATTTCATTTTTTGACCCCTCTTGGAGGCATGACAACCTAGGTGCCCCTGCACCATTAGTGCAACTGAAGTCGATAAAATTTTCCTATTAAGAAAAAGAGCTTCCCTTAGCTTCAAGAAATATAAATATTCTATACTGACAAGGCCAACTACTGATTCTCCTTCTTACCACATCCCTTTGATTCGGAGATACCCATGTGTAATTCTTCCAAAAGTCTTCAATTAGTGATCTCAATGCTTCAACAATTGGTTTATCTTTTCGTGGTAGTCTCCCCGAGAACACCCATAATTCATTGGCATTAGTGTCCTTAATTCTTTGGTGTCTTCCAATGGCTCTTGATAAATTTTTCCTATTAATTCTCAATTCTTGACTCATCTTTCTAATGAGACGAGCTTTCCTCATTTGACTACTTAATATAGTTGATGTAATCACACGCCGTGTTGCATTGCTATCTTTTGTGCATGAGGTGTTACCCACACTCTCATACGCACTCATTAGATTCTTGACAATAGATTTTTCACTTGAAGCCTCTGATATTCTCAACCCAAGAATCTTCAGGATGGACTTATACTTTATACGTCGTATCATTTCAACGAATAGTTGACGTCTTGCAGTCTCATTTAACTTTTCAAAGAACAATCTACAAATCTTATGAGCATATCTTCTACAAGTGCGTTTTGGAATCTTACCTTCCATTGGCTGCAAAATATTCTCATCAATATTAATCAAATACTTTGGCTTTCTATGCAAAATTCTAGGTGGTGTTAATTTAGGTAAATTCATCTCAACATTAGGAATTTCATCAATATTTAAATGAGATGGGCTACATGGCATACCTTCGATCGAAGATGGAATAGATGACATACCTTGAGGTTGAGGTGGGAACGATGGCATACCTCCTTCATCACATGTGAGTGATGATGTACTCTCAACTTGAGATGTGGTAGATGGTATCCCTACATGTTGACTTGTGGTAGAGGACGTGTCTCCAACTATGGTATTCAAATCTCTCATAGCACGAAGTTTTTGCATTCATTCTCTTTGTGCCACCAATACCATATCTCTTTGTGATGGTTGTGGTTCCTCTTCAATTGGCATGTCTTCATTTATCATGTCTAATTTCCTCTTCTCACGAAGTTCCCTCATAGCCGCTGCTTTCTTTGCATTCTTAGCTTCTATCTTTTCTTGTGTTATTTTAATTCTTGATCATTTCCTCGGCATGACAGAGAATTTGTCTGTAGCATGATAAAGATACCAATATTAGTTCCTAAGAAATTAATCCATACAAATAACTAAAATATATGTCATTCAACCCTTCATAGTAAATGTACATACAATCATCATGTAAAAGAGTAAATGTCACTCAACCAAAATAGGTACAAAACATACAAAGTAAATTATTGCAGTCATACAAAGCATTATTGCACAATGTTATTGCAGCCATACAAAGCATTATGGTACAAAGTTCACTTCAGTCCTAGATGAGGATAAGGTCAAAGGAGAGTCACTTATTGAGGCTACAAGTAAAGAGTACATGGGATTTCATGCTTGAAAAGGTTGAGGCAGACCCAATTTGACATGGTTGTTGTTACTAGGGCTACTAGGATTTGGAATTGAGAAGGTGTTTTGTTGGTACTAGGGATACTAGGATTTGGGTGGCTTGTGAAGGAATAGACAACAATTGAAGAGTGTAGACTTCAGTAAGGGTTTAGAATGGTTGTGTCTAAGTTCCTAAGGGGTAAGAAGACCTCTAGTAGCCTTGTTAGGTTTTGAAGTATTAAAAACCCTCTTTGTGCCTTTGTATAGGGAGATTGCTTGAGAGGAAAGCTTATGAAATTTAAACAAACTATTGGTATGATCCCTTTGGATTGATTTGAACCCTACCTCTACATCACATACCTAGGATTGTCATAAAAATCATTAGACTAATCTCTGTAATTTAGGGTATTGAATGGTATATAGTCGATCAAGGTAACCACCATCATGTTCTAACAAAGGACAATTACAAAATTTTGAAATATTATTGTGTCATGTGCATGTACAAATCATCATGAATAGGTGCATAAGGAATGTCCTAGCCCAAGATATGTGCATACAAATCATCATGTCATGTGCATACTTGTATGATCTTGGCACCTATTCATTTGTATTTTAACTTGTTAATATGACAAGATAATAGTGGGATTGTATTTTTATTATGTTGTAAGGATTTATTCTTGTATAGGTTGACATCATGGTATGTTAAGGTCTGTTTATTACACATAATTATTAAAGAGCCCAAGTGTAGAAAATATATATGGCATCATCTAAGATTGTAGGTTGCTTTCTTGATTGGGAATGTGCCTATTTTAAACATGTATGATAAAGCATGATAAAGTAATTCAAATAGAATTAAGGAAAATGTAAAGAACATACATGTAAAGACTTGACATACCTAAAAAATGGAGATTCGAATGGAGAGAGTACCTAATTATGTAGTGTTTTTTTCTTCTTGCATCAAACTCCTCAACAATTTGAGTTTTTCACCACTTGCTTCCTTTTCAATGTTAAATTGAATAACACTCAAATATAATTAGTAACAACAATATTATTAACCAATCTATAATTTTAAATTGAAACTTGAATAGATATATATCAAAGTTGGTGTGAAAACTATGTTATTTCCTCCTCAAGTTGGCAAAGTAGAAAAGGTGGTGGAAAGATCATGCAAAGGTGGTAGAATGTATAAAATGTGCATGTGAACTTCCCAACAGCATGAAAGCACTTCTTTTTTGTCAGAACACGCACATAATTAGCATGAAAATAGAGCATGTGGGCCTGGATCACGGGGGTCAACACTTTTTTACCATTTCTATAGTAGGACAAAATGCGAGCATGTTATAACACGCTCGCATTTTGTCCTGTTATAGATTGATCCATAAATATTTGTGCCTATCTCACCTTCGATAGCACCTTTAAAATATCTCACCTCTAGTTCCATTAGCTCATGTTCTATATCTCACTTATCTCTCCCCCTCACCTCTCTACCTCTCCCCTCTCTATGTCTCTCAGTCACTCCTTGTCTACCTCTCCATCCATCCTTAGCCATCTAGGTATCACTTAATCCTAAACCCTAAAGCCAACTATCCCTATTCCTAAACCCTCAATGAGCTTGATACTATACCTTAAACCCTAATCCCTTATCCCTAAACCCTCCAACCCTATCCCTAATCCTTATACCCTCAACACTTTACTTTAACCCTAATCCCTCGACCCTCAACCCTATCCCTAAACCCTCAATCCTTGAACCTCAACCCTCAATGTCAAAACCTAATCCCTCAACCCTTAACTCTAATCCCTCGACTCTCAACCTTATCCCTAAACCCTAAACCCTAAAACCTCAACCCTCAACCCTCAACATCAAATCCTAATCCCTCAACCCTTTACTCTAATCCCTCAACCCTAAACCCTCAACACTATACCTTAAACCCTAATCCCTCAACCCTAAACCCTAAGCCTTATCCCTCAACCCTAATCCCTCAACCCTCAACTCTAATCCCTCATCCCTAAACCCTAAAGGCTATCCCTATTCCTAAAACCTCAATGGGCTCGATACTATATCTTAAACCCTAATCCCTTATCCCTAAACCCTACAACCCTATCCCTAATCCTTGTACCCTCAACACTCTACTTTAACCCTAATCCCTCAACCCTCAACCCTATCCCTAAACCCTCGACCCTCAACCCTATCCCTAAACCCTCAACCCTCAACCCTCAACGTCAAGCCCTAATCCCTCAACCCTTAACTCTAATCCCTCAACCCTCAACCCTATTCCTAAACCCTAAACCCTAAAACCTCAACCCTTAACCCTCAACATCAAATCCTAATCCCTCAACCCTTCACTCTAATCCCTCAACCCTAAACCCTATCCCTAAACCCTCAAAACTATACCTTAAACCCTAATCCCTCAACCCTAAGCCCTATCCCTAAACCCTCAAAACTATACCTTAAACCCTAATCCCTCAACCCTAAACCCTAAACCTTATCCCTAAACCCTAATCCCTCAACCCTCAACCCTCAACTCTAATCCCTCATCCTTAAACCCTAAACTCTATCCCTATTCCTAAACCCTCAACGGGCTTGATAGTATACCTTAAACCCTAATCCCTTATCCCTAAACCCTCCAACCCTATCCCTAATCCTTATACCCTCGACACTCTACTTTAACCCTAATCCCTCGACCCTCAACCCTATCCCTAAACCCTCGAACCTCAACCCTCAACCTTCAACATCAAGCCCTAATCCCTCAACCCTTAACTCTAATCCCTCAACCCTCAACCCTATCCCTAAACCCTAAACCCTAAAACCTCAACCCTCAACCCTCAACGTCAAATCCTAATCCCTCAACCCTTCACTCTAATCCCTCAACCCTAAACCATATCCCTAAACCCTCAACACTATACCTTAAACCCTTATCCCTCAACCCTCAACCCTAAACCCTATCCCTAATCCCTAATCTATCAACCCTAATCCATCAACCCTTAACCCTAATCCCTCATCCCTAAACCCTAAACACTATCCCTAATCCTTATACCCTCGACACTCTACTTTAACCTTAATCCCTTGACCCTCAACCCTATCCCTAAACCCTCGACCCTCAAACCTCAACCCTCGAACCTCAACATCAAACCCTAATCCCTCAACCCTTAACTCTAATCCCTCGACCCTCAACCCTATCCCTAAACCCTCAACACTCAACACCAAACCCTAATCCCTCAACCCTAAACCCTATCCCTAAACCCTCAACACTATACCTTAAACCCTAATCTCTCAAACCTAAACCCTAAACCCTATCCCTAAGTCCTAATCTGTCAACCCTCAACGCTAATCCATCAACCCTCAACCCTAATCCCTCATCCCTAAACTCTAAACACTATCCCTGTTCCTAAACCCTCAACAGGCTCTATACTATCCCTCAACCTTTAACCCTTAAAACTTGAACCCTAAAACCTATCCCTACACCCTCGACACATGACACTATATCTTAAACCCTAATCCCTTAACCCTCATCCCTAAAGCCTCAACCCTAAATCCTTAAACCTTCAACCCTAAACCCTATCCCTAATCCCTCTACCCTCGACACTCTACTTTAACCCTAATCCCTTGACCATCAACCCTATCCTTAAACCCTCAACCCCCAACCCTCAACTCTCAACATTAAACCCTAATTCATCAACCCTAAACCCTAATCCCTCAAACCTAAACCCTATCCCTAAACCATAAACCCTCAACACTATACCTTAAACCCTAATCCCTATCCCTCAACCCTTAACCCTTAAAACTTAAACCCTATCCCTACACCCTCAACACTCGACACTATATCTTAAGCCTTAAACCCTCATCCCTAAAGCCTCAACCCTTAATCCTTAAACCTTCAACCCTAAACCCTATCCCTAATCCCTCTACTCTCGACACTCTAACCCTAACCTCAACATTAAACGCTAATCTGTCAACCCTAAACCCTAATCCGTCAACCCTAAACCCTCAACACTATACCTTAAACCCTAATCCATCAACCCTAAAACCTAATCCCTCAACCCTCAACCCTAAACCCTATCAATAAACCCTCAACCCTCGACACTATACCTTAAACCCTAATCCCTCAACCCTCAACCCTAATCCCTCATCCCTAAACCCTAAACGCTAACCCTATTCCTAAACCCTCAACCCTCGACACTATACCTTAAACCCTAATCCCTTATCCCTAAACCCTAAACCCTATCCCTTAACCCTTAACCCTTAAAACTTAAACCCTAAAACCTATCCATAAACCCTCAACGCTCAACACTATATCTTAAACCCTAATCCCTTAACCCTCAACCCTAAAGCCTCAACCCTCAATCGTTAAACCTTAAACCCTAAACCCTATCCATAATCCCTCTACCCTCAACACTCTACTTTAACCCTAATCCCTTGACCATCAACCCTATCCCTAAACCCTTAACCCTTAACCCTCAACTCTCAACATTAGACCCTAATCTGTCAACCCTAAACCCTAATCCCTCAACCCTAAACCATATTCCTAAACTCTCAACCCTCAACAATATTCCTTAAACCCTAATCCATCAACCCTAAACCCTCAACCCTCAACACTATTCCTTAAACCCTAATCCCTCAACTCTAAACCCTAATCCCTCAACCCTAAACCCTATCCTTAAACACTCAACCCTTAGCAAGTTATACCTTAAACCTTAATCCCTCAACCCTCAACCCTCAACCACCCTAATCCCTCATCCCTAAACCCTAAATGCTATCCCTATTCCTAAACCCTCAACCCAAGACACTATACCTTAAACCCTAATCCCTTACCCCTAAACCTTAAACCCTATCCCTCAACCCTTAACCCTTAAACCTTAACCCCTAAAACCTATCCCTAAATCCTCAACCCTATACCCTCAACAATATACTTAATCCCTAATCCCTCAATCATCAACCCTATACCTTAAACCTGAAGCCTACACCCTCAAACTCTCATCCCTAGACTATATAACTTCACCCTTATATCCTAAACCTCAAATATTGTGCCTCAACCCTATACTTAAATTAAACCTAAACCATACGTGCTCTCAACCCAAGTCACCCCCTATGCCTTATATACCCTCAATCCATATTGTAAACCCTAAACCCTAATCCCCATGCCTTACATACTTAATCTTATACACTCAACAACTTGAATATTAACCGTCAACTGTAACCCTCAACCCTCTACTCTCTACCTATTACTTAAGCCCTAATCCCTCAACCCTCAACCCTCAAAACTATACAAGCTCAGGGCCTTATATACACTAAACCCAAAACACTTACATACATACATGCATGCATACATACAAACATACATACATACAAAGATGCATACATACAAGCATGCATACATGTACATACATACAAGCATGCATACATACCTACAAGAATAGATATAAACATCCATGAAACATACTTATGAAATTTGAATATATCTCATTCAAAGGAAGACATAACGCAAGCGTGTTATAATGCGCTCGCGTTATGTCGAACTAGGAAAACACTGGCAAACATGCAAAAAAGCAAAAAAAGCACAACATAACGTGCTCACGTTATATTGTGCTTTGGGAATCCCAAGCCCTGGGCTTGGGATTTGCTTTGGATTTCCAACCCAAAGGCTTGGAGTGCCTTTTCAACATCCATAGATGTGTTTTTGTAGATTCTACAAGATTTCACATAATTTTGTTTGTGCTAACCCTCAAATTTGCACATGTTTCAAGGTCAAATAAATCAAAAACCTGGCTAATGCTAGGCTTTCTCTTAGCTATTTAACGATGTAATTTTTTTCACATTTTGACAATGTTAAGCCTTTCATCTTTAATTTCTTTTGTTTGTGTGTTGAGTTTTGGGCAAAAACCACTGTTTGGTCTTTTTTTCATTGTAAATTAACCATTCGTTGAAATTTCAAAAAAATTACATATTTAGAAACTAGACGCCATTCTACACATATTAAAAAAAATAAAAAATGATTTTCAATTAGTTTTCAAAATTTATAGGGGTAGCACGGACAAAATTCTATTTTTTAGGATGTCTCCACTTTGAAAATTAGTAAAAAATCAAATATTCATCAAAAAATTATCAAAAAAATCAGACATAAACTACATGTTGTTAGCTAATTTCTCACCAAAGCTATTTTAAAAATACCAAAAAAAAGTTAACCTTTTGAGGGAGCCACAAAACATGCTATGTTATGTTTTTTTGACAGAAACAACACCAATTTCTGTGGCTCCCTCTTTTGAACCCCTTAATCTATACCATTTTCAAAAAAAAATTAGTAGTTTAGAAAGTAGATCAGAGCACTACGAAAATTGTTTTGGTTGTATCTCTAAATTTTGAGTGTAACTATGCTCAATTTATCATCCAAGGCTAGCATTTCCTGATTTTAGAAAAAAAGTGGCCACTTAAGACCCCTTTTTGGCCCCCCATCTTCTTGCACTTACCCATATATATACATATCCATATGTATATACATGTGCATATGCATATGCATATATGAAATATCCTTATGTATATGCATATATAATACATATGCATATGCATAATATATTTGCATGAAAACCAGTGATATACATTGATATACAGTGAAAGGAGTCTTAAGTTAATAGAAAAGGCCCTTCTTCGGTAATAAGAGTGAGAGTAATTGAAGAACAAACTAACCGTGCATCTAATTGAGTTGATTGCAAATGATCAAGGGTATGAAACAAAAAATGCATGGTATACTACCACATCCCCAATTCTAACTCTTACAATTAAAAGAATGATACAAACTAAAACAGATAATTCATACATGTAAGATTGATTGTAATTGAAGAACAAACTAACCATGCATCTTATTGAGTTGTTTGCAAATGATCAAGGGTGTGTGTGCAATGAAAAAATAAATGCATGTTATACTACCACATCCCCAATTATAACTCTTACAAAATAAAAATATTGATACAAACTGAAACAACAAATTCATACATGTAAGAGTGAGTGTAATTGAAGAACATACTAACCATGCACGTAATTGAGTTGATTGAAAATGATCAAGGGTGTGTGTTCAATGAAACAAAAAATGCATGCTATACTATCATGTCTCCAATTGTAACTCTTGGCAAAAAAATATTGATACAAACTAAAACAAGAAATTCATAAATGTAAGAGTGATAGTAATTGAAGAACAAACTAACCATGCATGTAATTGAGTTGATTGCAAATGATCAAGGGTGTGTGTGAGATGAAACAAAAAATGCATGTTATACTGTCATATCCCCAATTCTAATTGTTAGAAAAAAAAAGAATGATACAAACTGAAACAACAAATTTAGACATGTTAGAGTGAGAGTATTGTAACATTATCATACACTCCATAGTTGAGGGTGCCATGCACCTATCTTTTGGCCGAGTATGTATGTATGTATGATTTGTTTCCATACATACATACATACATAAAAAAATTATGTATGTATGTTACATATGAATGCCATATGTATGGGTGCCTGCATGACCTACATACATACATACATATGAACTACCATATGCATGTATGTATGTATGTATGTATAGTATAGACACATACATACATATTATGGTTCATATGTATGTATGTACCCATAATATGTATGTATGTGTGTATGCTATACATACATACATACATATGGCAGTTCATATGAATGTATGTATGTGTATATGAACTACCATATGTATGTATGTATGTATGTATGTATGTATAGTAGACACACATGCATACATACATAAAAACATAATAAATTATGTATGTATGTGTGTGTGTGTATATGACACATACATAATATTGCAATGTTTATTAATATATTAATTTGTTAAATATTATATTAATATGTTATTAAAAAGATTAAAATGTTATTTCAATTAAAGGATCCCTACGATTACGAATTTGATGAACTTTATAGTAATAGTTTGTTAAATATCCTATTTAAAATGATTACACAAATTGACCATAAAAATCCTATATATGCATATGAACTATTCACAAGAATTCGACCATTCTGACTGAGACGATTCTTCTATGGACATGGTTGAGAGGACGATGGGGGGCGAGAATTGTTGAGTGAGGGGTTCACGGTAGCGGTGGAAACAGTCAACTAAACAATATGTGCATGAAACCCTTAACAGTCGAGCTGTTGAAACCCTTAAATGGTATGTATATGTATAAACACAATCGGCCAAAGGATAGGTGCATGAAACCCTTAACAAACAATGCAGTATGTAAATGGTATGTATATGTATACACATAGACAATAGCTTCGAATACTGCCACTATACATATACAACTCACAAAGGTACATAAATGTAAAGAAAGGGTTATATTATGGCCGACTATGTGTATATATGTGTATACACAAATACATTTGCATATATATATTTGTGTATACACACATATACACACAGTCAGCCAAAATATAGGTGCAATATTAGTACAAAATAACATTTATTCACCATTTCTATGAGTATATATATGTATACTGATGTAGAGGGAAAGGAAGAATAGACAACCTTCAATGATTCAACAAGGGAGGAGGCATTCAGTGTCTTGACATAGGCCAAGTCCTTCATGACTAGAGGCTTAACTAAAAGACCCTACTTGAACAAGGCTCAAAACATGAACTAATCACTTTGGCAGACACTTCAAGGTTTCAACCCAACCTAAATGATCCATCCAACTCACTATGCAGGGCCTAAAGGTAGTAGTTTGCTGCACATTTCATAGAGCAGTCACAGTCCTAGTTACTCTATCTAGGAGACAGTTATAATAACCTCCCACAATAATCTCAACTTGATCAGACTCAACCTCTGTCAGATGCTCTTGTGACAAGCCAACAACATACCAAGATATGACAAGTATCTTGGGATAACTTTCTTCAATGAAGACTGATAGAAACAGAACAAAACAAAATGGACTGGTTTTATAAAGGAATTTACCTTACTTCCTGTCACAGGACCATTCCAACCCCTTGAACACCTTGTGTTAATGGAAATTCATAAGAGTTCATGGGTCTTTCACTTCCACAATCGACTGCTGGCACATATTTGTTACTGTTCTTCACAAAGCCCCAACACATGGTTTTGTTGGGCCTTTACACAGCAAACTCAGACAAATTCAATCCCCTGCATCCAAAAACTTCACAAGCCTTTAGACTACCTAGAATACAATCCATTCCACTGATCATAGAAAGGAGGGATCAGTGGAATGAAGGAAAATCCATCGGATTCACTCAATAAACCCTAAATCAGGGTTTAAGAGGCAGTTACAGGAAAACGAGATCTTCTTCGCCCAATATTATTGACATAACTCCAAACCACACTTGAATCGAAGGTAACCCCTTGCTCTATTGTTCCACCATGTAGAGGACTTATGACAGTCCGTACAAAGCGAGTACAGTATAAAAGAAACTAAAAAAATAGGAAAATTATAGAAGGACTGAGATTTCTTTATTGATTTCTACTTCCCACTCAATTCATTACATCAAAGATCATGTTCAAGGTCATTTTAAGACTGTCCTCGACCTTGACAACTGACTAGAGGTAGTTGGATTTGGTGGGAGGCCTCCAAACTACCCTGCAACCAACTACTGTCCTATTTTGTCAGCATTGGCAACTAATTACATGGGTTTACCTTGTGTTTACATGATGGAGGAGTATAACCAAATGTTCAAACTCCTTTTTACAAAAGAAAGATCCTTTGACAAGGCCTACAACACATCATCATACTATGATTGTTCACAAGACTGCCATAACTGTCCTCAATTACAAGACAAGACTGTCCTAAATGCTAAGACTATCCTATATGCTAACATGAAATGAGATGGATAAGAATGGTCTCAAGGACCTTATTACAACATAAAACAAGACAAAATTCACATGAATCTCCTTGAATCTCTTGGTGCTCCTGCACCATACTCCCGGGGGTGGAAGAGAACTCAAGTCCCTTGACAAACCAGATCAGCAACAGTAGTACCATGTTTGATGATGTCCTTATCAGTCATCCAAGTGGCATCCTTGGGAGGTAGACCACTCCATTTGACAAGGCACTCTTTGTAAGTCCTCCTTCTAGTCTTCTTCAAGACTTTGGTGTCCAAGATGCATTCCAATTGCAAGGGTTGATTGGGTGGGAGACCCTTAACCCATTCCTCATTTCTTGTTGCTATCGCATCTGCCTCTGAATCTGCATCATTACCACCCCTATAAGGAAACAAATCTAAGACATTGAAGATAGGAAATATGGCCAAGCCTTGAGGAAGCTCAATCTCATAGGTATTAGGCCCAAACTTGTGCACAATCTGGCAAGGACCCATCTTCTTCATGAGGAGTTTAGTTGGCTGCCCCTTTGGAAGTCTTTCCTTCAAATGTGCCATGACCAAATCCCCAACCTTGTATTGCACATCTCTCCTTCTCTCATTGGCTTTCTCCTTGTACTTTGCATTGTTCCTTTGAAGAGTTTCTCTTATAGTATCATGGATGTCCTTCGTGACCAATGCAAAGTCTTCACCTTGAGCACTCTTCCTCTCCAATCCATGTAGATCCCTCAATTCAAGAATGCCTCTTGGGTGAATCCCATAGACAATCTCAAATGGACTCCTTCCTGTGCTTCTATTGGTGGAGTCATTGTAAGAAAATTTAGCTTGAGGGATGATCACATCCCATGCTTCTCCATGTTGTTTTGTAAGACATCTAAGAAGATTCCCTGAGGATCTATTCACTACCTCAGTTTGGCCATCAGTCTGAGGATGATAGGATGAAGTAAATGATAATTGAGTGCCCAACTTCTTCCACAGAGTATGCCAAAAGTGGCCCACAAACTTAGGATCCCTGTCAGTCACAATGTTAAGAGGCAAACCATGGATTCTAACATTTTCCTTGAAGAATAAACCAGCAATATGTGAAGCATCATTAATGTATTTACATGGCAAAAAATGAGCCATCTTACTAAATCTATCCACCACAACAAATATGCTATCAAAACCTCTTTGAGTCCTAGGAAGACCCAAGACAAAATCCATGCTAATACTTTCCCATGGCCTATGAGGAATAGGAAGTGGCTGATATAGACTAGCATTAGATGATGTTCCCTTTGCTCTTTGACAAATACTACAACCCTCAACAAATTTTCTGATGTCTGATTGCATTTTAGGCCAAAAATAAAATCTTTTCACCTAATCCAATGTTTTATCCAGCCCAAAGTGACCTCCTAGACCACCACAATGCTTTTCCTTTATGATGTTCTCCCTCATGGAACACCTAGGAACACACAATTGGCTACCTTTGAACAACAACCCTTGCTGCAACAAAAACTCAGAAAAATCATAATGATATGC
Organism: Cunninghamia lanceolata; assembly: GCA_027924645.1. Lineage (NCBI taxonomy): Eukaryota > Viridiplantae > Streptophyta > Pinopsida > Cupressales > Cupressaceae > Cunninghamia > Cunninghamia lanceolata. The sequence goes on from BSBN01000665.1 coordinate 4,823,006, forward strand.
ATCCAAAAATTGAGAGAAAACTTCATATACCTCCTTGAAATCTTCATCATCTTTGTACATATGTTTGAGAGCATCAATCCCCACACTTTGTAACTAAATTTTTTGCACCATACACACCCTTCGACTCAATGCATCTGCCACTTTATTGGCCTGCCCCTTCTTGTGTTTGATTGAAAATGTGTATGCTTGGAGTTGTTCAACCCATTTCATATGCTTGTGACTGAGTTTCTCCAGTGAATTTAGAAAACTAAGTGCATGGTTGTCAATATAAACAATAAACTCCTTAGGTAAAAGATAGTGCCTCCATTTTTTTAAATCTTGCACCATTGCATACAACTCCAAGTCATAAGTAGAATATTTTCAATTAGCATCATTTAGTTTTTCACTAAAGAAAGCAATTGGCCTGCCTTCTTGACTCAAGATAGCCCCTATAACAAGGTTACTAGCATCACATTCCACCACAAACAACTTATAAAAATTAGGCAAAACAAGAATGGGTTGTTGTGCTACCTTTATTTTTAGAATTTCAAAAGAATCATTGGTTGCCTTTGTCCAAGAAAATTTACATTTCTGCCCCCCTTTAATGGTATCCAAAATAGGTGCACAAATATGACTAAAACCCCTTCTAAACTTCCTGTAGAATGTTGCCAAACCATGAAAACATTTTACATTACCTGTTGTTTTAGGAGTTGGCCATGATAAAATAGCCTCTACCTTTGCTGGATCCATCTTCAAATTGCCTTGGGAGATGACAAAACCAAGATAGGTGAGTTCTTCCTTCATAAAGACACTCTTCTCCATGTTAATCATCAATTTCTCATCATGCAACTTCTTCAAAACCTGATTCAAATGTTGCAAATGTTCTTCTTTGGTCCTGCTGAAAACAAGAATGTCATCAAGGTACACCACAACAAATTTGCTAATGAAATCTTGCAACACCTCATTCATAAGGCACATAAAAGTACTTAGGGCATTGGATAGGCCAAATGGCATCACCAACCACTCATAAAGACCTTCATTTGTTTTGAAGGTTGTCTTCCATTCATCCCCTTGCTTTATCCTAATTTGATGATACCCACTCTTAAGATCAATCTTGGAAAAATATCTAGCCCCTCCCAAACAGTCCATTAGGTCCTCAATCCTTGGCATAGGGAACCTATATCTTATGGTGATCTTGTTAATAGCCCTAGAATCCACACATAATCTCCATTTACCATCCTTTTTAGGGGCTAGGACTGTTGGGACAGTACATGGGCTAAGACTCTTTCTCACCAAACCCTTATCCAACAAATCTTGTACTTGCTTGACAATCTCTTCATTTTGTGATGGTGTCATCTTGTAGGTTGCTTTGTTTGGCAATGTGGATCCTGGAATGAATTCAATTTGATGGCTTATGTCTCTAATAGGTGGCAATTCATTAGGCATCTCCTCTACCATGATACCCTTATACTTCTCTAACAATTGTTGCACCTCCTTAGGAACCTCTTCCTCACTAGGACCATGCAAATTAGGACTATTTTTTGGCTTCAAAATCAGAGCATACCCTTGGGTTCCTTCCTCCTTAAGAGTGTTAAGAAACTCTCTGCCACTCATGAACATGATACTTGACCCAACGCTCTTCTCTACATTCTCATACGGTAAAGGATCCATTCTATACTTCCTACCATTCTTGGTTATGATGAAGGAGTTAGATTTAACATCATGTTGGGATTGAACATCATATTGCCATGGACGTCCTAACAGAAAATGACAAGCATCCATGGGGATTATATCACACAAAATCTTGTCCTTATATTCCCCTATCTCAAACTCTACCCAAGATTGTTCATCTACCAAAACTTGTTGCCCCTTATTCAACCATGACACTTTATAAGGACTAACATGAGGAAGTCTTTTCAATTTCAACTTGTCTACCATCTCAATGGAAACTAAATTTTTAGTTGAACTTGAATCAACAATTACCTTGCAAATATTACCATAGGCCTTGTATGTTGTCCTGAACAATGTCTTCCTCTAAGGGGGTTCTTGTGTTTGAGGCACCTTCAACATGGTTCTCCTCATCATCAAGTTTTCTCCATCATGGACTAGGGTTGCACTTCCAATTGGAGAGTTAACACTTTGGCAATCTTCCTCTTGGATCAACCGGTTCCTTCTTTCTCCACCATGAGAGCTTGAAGCTTGTTTCTCAGGGCATTTCAAGGCTGGATGTCCCACTTGGTTGCAATTGTAGCACCTCCCAGTGAAGACATTAGGACCTCTCCCTAGTCCACTAAATCTACCCCTTCCATTGGGTCTCCTTCCTCTAAATCCTCTTGAACCTGATTCTCCACTTTGTTCTTGGGAACTAGATTCCCCTTGACTTCTTTGGGACTGATTTATGCCTCCAAAACTGCCCATATCTCTAAAATTTTTGCCTTCTCTACCTCTGTTTTACTGCTCTCCCTTCCTCTTCAACTTTTCTTCTGCCCTTAGTGCCATTTGAAAGCATTTATCCACTATTTCAGGGGTTAGTATACTAATTTCATCTTGTATACTAAACTTCAAACCATTTAGATACCTTGCCACTTTACCTTTTTCATCCTCCACATGTCCACAACGAAGAGATAACTTGTGAAACTCCTCGATGTAAGTGGCCACATCCAAATCTCTTTGTTTGAGATTTTGCATCTTCTTGTAGATCTGCACCTCATAATTTGATGGAAGGAATTGGGACTTGATCCTCTCCAACATTCTGATCCATGAAGAGATCATGCTCTTCCCACTCTTCACCCTCTCACCTTGGGTGTAATTCCACCATGTGAGGGCAGCACCCTTGAGTTTAGTTTTTGCAAACTTCACTCTCTTGTTCTCAGGAACTTCTTTGTACTCAAAATAGTTATTCATGGCCTCAATCCACTCCATAACCTCCTCAACATCCATCTTCCCACTAAACATTGGGATCTCCATCCGAGCTTCTGATGAATCTTTGCCAATTGCCTTGATGACTTCAAGGAAATGTTTCTGAACTACAGGTATCTCTGCCTCTTCTTGATTTTCTTCTTCTTCCTCCTCTTTTTCTTCCTCTCCATCAGAACCTTCATCTATCCTCTTCCCTATCCTCAGTGCCTTCAACTCAGCTTGGAGTGCTTCCTTGACTCCACTCTTAATCTTCTCTTCCATCTCTTTGAACTTCTTAACCACCTCAATGGTCATCCCTTTTGGAGGCATGTTACTAGCCTCTCCTTCACTCTCCTCTGCTACCATATACCAGGTCTTACACACAACCAACTAACAGAACCTTTGATGGCTCTGATACCACTATGATGTAGAGGGAAAGGAAGAATAGACAACATTCAATGATTCAGCAAGGGAGGAGGCATTCAGTGTCTTGACATAGGCCAAGTCCTTCATGACTAGAGGCTTAACTAAAAGACCCTACTTGAACAAGGCTCAAAACATGAACTGGTCACTTTGGCAGACACTTCAAGGTTTCAACCCAACCTAAATGTTCCATCCAACTCACTGTGCAAGGCCTAAAGGCAGTAGTTTGCTGCACATTTCATAGAGCAGTCACAGTCCTAGTTACTCTATCTAGGAGACAGTTATAATAACCTCCCATAGTAATCTCAACTTGATCAGATTCAACCTCTGTCAGATGCTCTTGTGACAAGCCAACAACATACCAAGATATGACAAGTATCTTCCTTGGGATAACTTTCTTCAATGAAGACTAACAAAAACATAACAAAACAAAATGGACTGGTTTTACAAAGGAATTTACTTTACTTCCTGTCACAAGACCATTCCAACCCCTTAAACACCTTGTGTTAATGGCAATGCATAAGAGTTCATGGGTCTTTCACTTCCACAGTCGACTGTTGGCACATATTTATTATTATTCTTCACAAAGCCCCAACACATGGTTTTGTTGGGCCCTTTACACAGCAAACTCAGACAAATTCAATCCCCTGCATCCAAAACCTTCACAAGCCTTTAGACTACCTAGAATACAATCCATTCCACTGATAATAGAAAGGAGGGATCAGTGGAATGAAGGAAAATCCATCAGATTCACTCAATAAACCCTAACTCAGGGTTTAAGAGGCAGTTACAGGAAAATGGGGTCTTCTTCGCCCAATATTATTGACACAACTCCAAACCACACTTGAATCGAAGGTAACCCCTTGCTCTATCATTCCACCATGTAGAGGACTTATGAAAGTCTGTACAAAGTGAGTCCAATATGAAAGAAACTGAAAAAAATAGGAAAATTGCAGAAGGAATAAGATGTCTTTATTGATTTCTACTTCCCACTCAATTCATTGCATCAAAGATCATGTTCAAGGTTGTTTTAAGACTACCCTCAACCTTGACAACTGACTAGAGGCAATTGGATTCGGTGGGAGGCCTCCAAACTACCCTGTAACCACCTACTGTCCTGTTTTGTCAGCATTGGCAACTAATTACATGGGTTTACCTTGTGTTTACATGATGGAGGAGTATAACCAAATGTTCAAACTCCTTGTTACAAGAGAAAGAGCCTTTGACAAGGCGTACAACACATCATCATACTATGATTGTTCAAAAGACTGCCATAACTATCCTCAATTACAAGACAAGACTGTCCTAAATGCTAAGACTGTCCTATATGCTAACATGAAATGAGATGGATAAGAATGGTCTCAAGGACCTTATTACAACATGAACAACATGAAACAAGACAAAATTCACATGAATATCCTTGAATCTCTTGGTGCTCTTGCACCATATACAGATATATATATGTATATATACATATATATTTGTAAACATATATATATACATACAGAAGCGGCCATGATAAAGCTGTAGCAAAGCTTCATGAAACAAGCATATCATTACTTGCACAGTGAAGCTATTTACACAAAAAAAAATTGCATGAAAATATGAAAAATATCTTACAATGTGTAGTTTCTACCTGTGTGAGGTTGGAACACAACCTCACCTATGTAATCAGAAGGTAAATGGTTTCCTTGTGCCAAATGTGGTGTTGATAAACACCGAAAGCTCAAGAAATGTATCACCAGTATTCGCCCATGTCCTTACCACCATCAGCATCCATCCGAACCAGGACTGGTCCTGAATATAACTGCTCCAAATGTAAATTGTTCTCATGAATGGAGTATTCTAGAAGCTAAAGCAAGACTAAGCGAATGGTGTGCATGCCGAGGTGGTAGGCATTAAGACCGTCAGCAGTAGAAAGTTGGGCAGTTAATGTGCATTAACTGGTAGTATGTTGAGCTAGTACTAGCATGGCACCAACCCACAAAGGGACCCTATGCATGTCCAATATCAGTCGATGACAGATTTTAGCAATTTTTGGGTAGTTTTTGAAAAATACACCATAAACATTGATAAACGTGCTTAAAAAATGCCAGGAAAAAATTGGGGGGGTGCCAGCTCGACTGTCAAGGGACGTCGTAAAGAAAAATAATCTGACTCAGATGCTGCTGACGCGGACCCCTTGCTCAACATCGCCCTACCCACCACTCGTCCCTCTCCCTTATATTGATACCTTGGCTCTTCTTCTCTAAGGCAATTTGGGGCTTTTGTATGTTTGCTTGTTTTGTGATCAGCAGATCACTTTGTTTGTATATTTGCCTTCATCTGGGATAGAGCCAGAGCATGTAGCTCTTGTTAAGGCTAAGTAGAGGAGTCGGCAGAGGCATCCAAGAGGCAAGGAGGCTACTGTGGATTCTGTAGAAGAAACCGAGGCTACTATTGTTCTGAGCTGCGTTCTCTACTCTGTTGTAGTTTTCATTGTGGGAGGAGGTGTGCAAAAAGTTGTGAAGGAGGCGTCCAAGTTGTGAAGGAGGTGGAATTTTTTTTAAGAAGCCGTTATTTGAAAGTTAAAAGTTGGAGAGTGACATTTGGTCTACACCTTCTCTATAGAACTTTATGTTGTTTTAAAGACTTAGATCTCCATGTTTTGTTATAAAAACTTTTAAAACATTGTCTTTTAAAAAGAAAGTCTTTAACTCATCCTTCAAAAAAACCCCCATGAATCTTCTTTCATTCCATTTTTTTTAAGATTTAAGTCTTTTCTTCCACGTAGAAAATGAGAAGGTTAAAAAAAAGGGTTTTAGATATTTTCTTTTTCCTTCATCTATATTCTTAATTATTATAAGGAAAAAAGGTGAATGAGAATTGCTTTAGAAGGGTTTTAACTTTGAATCTTTTAAAGTATTTTTTTTTTTTTTTGTAAAGAGATAAGGGAATTATTTGTAATTAAGAGCATTATTGGTTGAAGCTGACACTTATACACCAAGACAAAATAATATAAAGATCATTTTTTGTTGGGTCCTATTTGAAAGGACAAGGAGAGTATTCATTTGCAGAGATCTCTCTAGGTTTTTTGTGTTGAGCCGTTGAGTTATTGTGCACATTACTCTTATGGCAAATATGGTAGGAAATGTTATGTCTAACATGCTAATTCCTATGCTTGAAGGAGACAATTTTACATATTGATGTACTACGATGTAAACCCTACTCAAATCCAAAGGTTTGTGGGAAATTATACAAGTAGGGTATGTAGAATCAGATACAAATGCATTTAATACATTAAATGATCAACAAAAGAAAGAATACAAAGAAAATGTAAAGAAGGATAATGAAGTCTTATTTCTAGTTCAAGGCGAAATTAATCAGACAATTTTTCCTAGGACAATTGGTGCTAGTAATTCCAAGCAAGCATGGCAAATTCTCAATAATGATTATCAAGGTGCACAAACTGCAAAATTACAGACAATGAGGAAATTTTTTGAAAATGCAAAAATGGTCAATAGTGAAAGTGTGAATGATTTTTTTAAAAAGGTAGAAGGCCTAGTTAGTCAAATGAAAGTTCTAGGGGAAATTGTGGACGACAAGCATGTCATTGAGAAATTTTTAAGGAGTTTAGTTCCTAAATTTGATGGTGTGGTTTCTACAATTGAGATTTCTAAAGATCTCAAAACTATGCATATAGATGAACTAAGTCGAATATTGTTAACTGCAGAAGAAATGATGAAAAGTAATGAAGAAGGTCTAGAACAAGCATTTTCCTCTAAAGCAAGCATAAGAGGTAAAAGAAACACATGTTTTAGGAATCAAAATAAAAATGAATACAAAGGTGAATCTAGAAATTCTAGAGGAAGAGTTAATAGTTTCAGAGGAAGAAGAAGCAATATCAGAGGAACAGAAAGAGGAAGAGGAAAAGGTGGCAATAATGGGGGAGATAAAAAGAATGTCCAATGCTTTCATTGCAATAAGTTTGGACACTATGTATCAGAATGTTAGAGTAAACAAGGTGAAGCAGAAAAGAGAAATGCTCACAATACTATTGAAGATAAACAAAATTTGTTTATTTCTTGCTTTAATGCAAATGTCAATGAGAATAATGTATGGTACATTGATTCTGGATGTTCATCACATATGACATCTAATGAAAATTTGTTTATTAATTTGGATGAAAACCATCATAGTACAATGGTATTATGAGATAATCAATCTCATGGAACCAAAGGCAAGGGTACAATTGCAGTTGCAATAGAATATGGTGAGGTAAAACATATGAATGAAACACTATTAGTTCCAGCACTCAAAAAGAATTTGTTGTCCATAGAACAAATGTTAGAGAAAAATTATCAAGTGACTTTTGATGAGAAAGAGTGCATAATAAGAGACAAGCTAAAAAGAAATGTAGTTGTTGCAAGAGCAAAAATGACAAGTGATAGGATGTTGATTGGTAGTTTGCTACTTAACTACTACTCGACCTGATATCACATATGCAGTGAGCTTGGTATCCAGGTTCATGTGAGAACCTAAGAAAACACATTAGAGTGCAGCTAAGAGGATTCTTAGATATGTCAGAGCGACATTGAGTTATGGTCTTAGATTTCAGCATTCAAAGGATAGTAAGTTAATTGGCTATACAAATTTAAATTGGGTAGGTTCCATAGATGATCAAAAGTCTACTTCAGGTTATACTTTTAGTCTTGGTTCTGCCGTATTCTCTTTGAAATCTAAGAAACAACTGACTGTATCACTTTCTACAGTAGAGACAGAGTATAATGCTACAACATGCCAAATAGTGTGGTTGAGATGACTATTGGAGGATTTGAACCAAATATAGAATGGACCTACTTCGTTGTACTGTGACAACAAGAGAGCTATACAAATGACTAATAATCTAGTCTTTCATAGTAAAACTAAACATATTGAAATTCAACATCACTTCATTCAAGAGTTGGTTCACCAAGGATTGATCGAGATTGTGTACTGCAGTACAAAGGATCAGATCACAGATATCTTCACGAAGCCTCTAGCTCGTGAAAGGTTCAAGACACTTAGAGATCTACTTCAAGTTCTTCCTAATGGTCATTATGGGGGAGAATGACAACAAATATATCAATATGCAGTGTAGTCAACAATAAACCATGTGCAACAACCATCTTTGACATTTGTTGTAATGCTCATTGGGCTTATTAATTTTGTAGTTATTTTTCTTGACTTTTAGGCTTTGCATTTAGTTGTGGTTGAGTTATTGGTCATTGTGGTTGTGTGCCATAACTCACTTGTATTCTTGGAAATCTATATATTTATTCCATGCCTCTTCTTCACAGTCTTAACAATAACTATAGAGAGAAGAGGTAGAAATAATTAAGTGCACTATCGGTTGAATTGAAAACATAGTGCACTTTATCTCCCCCATTATTTCTACCTCTTCCTCTTCCTATTCCTCTAAAGTTGCTACTTATTCCTCTAAAACTATTACCTCTTCCTCTAGAATTGTGAGTTTCACCTTTGTATTCATTTTTATTTTGATTCCTAAAAAATGTGTTTCTTTTACCTCTTATGCTTGGTTTAGAGGAAAATGCTTGTTCTTGACCTTCTTAATTACTTTTCATTCTTTCTTTAGTAGTTAGCAATATTCCACTTAGTTCATATATTTGCATAGTTGTAAGATCTTTGGAAATCTTAATTGTAGAAACCAGACCATCAAATTTAGGAATTAAACTCCTTAAAATTTTCTCAATGACATGCTTGTCATCCACAACTTCTCCTAGAACATTCATTTGACTAACTAGGCCTTCTACCTTTGTTAGAAAATAAAGCATATAGATTGTATGACCTAATAGGAAAGAAACTTGTTATAAGTAGAGATGTGATATTCAATGAAGCAGCAGAATATACTAAGGAAAATGAAACAAAGGGAAAAGAAATAATGATTGATGAAGTTGAAGGAGGAGAAGAAGAAGAAAATGAACCCAAGTCTTCTAGGATAGGAACAATAAAGTATCAAAAATATCAAAGGAGGATAGAAAAAAATCATCCATCAACTCTTATGTTGGATTCAAATTTTGAGAAAATGACAAGAAGATCACAAGAAAAAGTGAATTATGCTTTGATGACTCAAATCATGGAAAGTAATGAGCCACAAACATTTGAACATGCTCAAGAAAAAGAAGAGTGGGTTGAAGCAATGAATAGTGAGATAGAAACAATTGAAAGGAATGACACATAGGATTTGGTTCAGCTGCCTCTTGGTAAGGAAATTGTTGGTACAAGATGGCTATATAAAACTAAGTATAAATATAATGGAAGCATTGATAAGCATAAGGCTAGATTGGTAGCCAAGGGATACACTCAACAAGAAGGTATTGATTACACTTAAACATTTGCACTTGTAGCATGAATGGATACTATCATATTGGTTTTGGCTTTGGCAGCTCAATAGAGTTGGATAGTTTATCAAATGGATGTAAAGAGTGATTTTTTGAATCAATATATTGATGAGGAAGTGTATGTTTCTCAACCTAGATGATTTGAAATACCTTCTAAAGAACATTATGTTTGCAGATTAAAGAAGGCCTTGTATGGTCTTAAGCAGGCACCAAGAGCATGGTATTCAAGGATAGACTCATACTTACAACAAAAAGGTTTCTGAAGAGGTCAACCATATCCGAATCTTTCTATTAGGATCTCAGCTAAGGATATTTTTTTCTTAGTTCTCTATGTTGATGATCTTATCTACACTGAGAACAATTCAGATTTATTTGCAGAGTTTAGAGCAGCTATGGTTGTTGAATTTGAGATGATAGATTTGGGATAGATGCACTATTTTCTTGGTATAGAAGTATGAAACAAAGATGAAATATTCATGTCTCAGAAAAAATATGCTTCAAACATCCTATAGAAATTTTAGATGAATAGTTGCAAACTAGTTGCAACACCCATTGAAGTTGGACTTAAGTTGTCTAACTTAGATATGTCAGATCCAGTGGACCCCACAATATACAGATAGTTGATTGGTAGTTTGATCTACTTAACTACTACTCAACCACATATCACATATACAATGAGCTTGGTATCTAGGTTCATGTCAGAACCTAAGAAAACACATTAGAGTGCAGCTAAGAGGATTCTTAGATATATCAGAGGGACGTTGAGTTATGGTCTTAGATTTTATCATTCAAAGGATAGTAAGTTAATTAGCTATATAGATTCAGATTGGGCAAGTTCCATAGATGATCGGAAGTCTTGGTTCTGCAATATTCTCTTGGAAGTCTAAGAAACAATTGACTGTATCACTTTCTACAGCAGGGGAAGAGTATAACGTTGCAACATAAGGAATAACGGTGATTTGTTGATCACAAACCATACAATTACTAAAGCTCACATTGCCTTGGAGAAGAATAGGTAGGGCACCAATATATAGAGATTTAGAATAACAAGTGAGTTATGGCACACAACCATAATGTCCAAGAAACAACCGACTGTATCACTTTCTACAGTAGAGGCAGAGTATAAAACTACAACATTTGCAGCATGCCAAACAGTGTGTTTGAGACGGCTATTGGAGGATTTGCACCAAATATAGAATGGACCTACTTAGTTGTACTGTGACAACAAGAGTATTCTATAGATGACTAAGAATCCAATGTTTCATAGTAGGACCAAATATATTGACATTCAACAGGCATTGATCGAGATTGTAACAGTGATCTGTTGATCACAAACCAAACAATTACAAAAGCCTAAATTGCCTTGGAGAAGAATAGGCAGGGCACCAATATATAGAGATTTAGAAAAACAAGTGAGTTTTGATGAGAAAGAGTGCATAATAAGAGACAAGCTAAAAATAAATGTAGTTGTTGCAAGATCAAAAATGATAGGTGATAGGATGTTTCGTCTCCATTCCACCCATGCAAACAAAGCATTAAGGTCTAGTGAAATGAATGAAAGTAGATTTTGGCATCAAAGAAATGGCCACCTCAATTTTATTGGGTTAATTTTACTCAAGAGATTAAAAATGGTTGAGGGTCTACCTTTCATTGAAAATATAAAAGAAGTGTGTGAAGAATGTGTTGTTGGAAAACAACACCAAGTTAACTTTCCAATTGGTAAATCCAGTAGAGCTAAGAAGCATCTTGAGATAATCCATACAGATTTGTGTGGTCCTATGGAAACACCTTCTTTGAATAAATCAAAGTATTTTCTAACTTTCATTGATGATTACTCAAGAAAAACTTGAGTATATTGTTTGGTTGCAAAATCAGAAGTGTTTGACAAATTTGTAGAATTCAAGAGGTTGGTCGAAAAACAAAGTGGCAAGTACATCAAAGTGATAAGGTTAGATAATGGAGGTGAGTACAAATCAAATAAGTTTCTAGATTTTTGCAGAAATTATGGAATCAAGAGAGAGTTCACTACTTCATACACTCCATGTAACAAAATGGAGTTGTTGAAAGAAAGAATAGAACCATTGTTGAAATGGCAAGAACTATGATGAAAGAGAAGAATTTAGATAAGATTTTTTTGGAAGAAGTAGTATGCACAACAGTATATCTTCTCAATAGGAGTCCTACAAAAGTAGTTAAGGGAATGACTCATGAACAAGCATGGTCTGGGGTAAAGCCAAGTGTTGAACATTTGAGAGTATTTGGGTGTGTTGCTTATGCACACATACCAAAGGAAAAAAGGTCTAAACTAGATGATAAAGGCCTAAAATGTATTTTTATTGGGTATGGATCAAAAAATAAAGAATATAGATTGTATGACCCAATAGGAAAGAAACTTGTTATAAGTAGAGATGTGGTATTCAATGAAGCAGTAGAATATACCAAGGAAAATGACACAAAGGGAAAAGAGATAATGATTGATGAAGTTGAAGAAGGAGAAGAAGAAAAAGAAAATGAACCTGAGTCTTCTAGTACAGGAATAAGAAAGTATTAAAAATATCAAAGAAGGACTGTAAGCACAAAAATCACGCACAGCCTCCACAAGGACCCCTATGATGATTCTAATCATTGTCATGTACATGTAAGCATGAAATAATATCCTCTAAGAAGCAAACCTCTTGATGACGTGTCTTCTTTCTTGTCTTGTGTTGTTTTCTCTTTGTCATTTTCCCTATCTCTTAGTCGTCGATGCTTTTCGACACTTTTGTAACACTTGTCAATTTGTATTTTCTAAGCTTTTGATCCTGTTCCTAAGCCTTGTAAGCGTCTTGTAGGTGAGTTTTCACCTTTCCCCTATGTTTTTCATCCTCTCCACCCCCTAGAAGCCTTCTAGAGGCCCCCTATCCATCTCCAACTTTTGGTTTTCAGTTTCACTCAACCAATCCAAATCTCCCCCTATTATTTCCAGATCTCCCTTCGAGAGATCCTACGGTGCAAGTGGAGATTTAGATTCTTGCACATGATTGACCTATTTCTGGAGGTGGATCACCTCCTTTTCTCTTCTCTACCATCTCCCACCATGATTTTCCTCTGAAACCCCTTTCTGTCTAGATCTCCCCCTAGGGTGACCCTAAAAATGCAGGATCTCCCCCCGGGTGACCCTACTAGCAAAAGGGGCAACCCTGTCACGTTTCTAGATGTGGAAAAACTTGAGTTTCTCACTTTAAAAAGCATGGTTTTTATGCCAAATATGGAGTTGACTATTTCATGCACCCACACATGCATAATTAACTCCATTTGATATAAAATTAATAACTCAATCTCTCTCATGCACTCTTCCAACTCCAATTCTTCTTCAGTGATAAGTTATTATTGAATTATCACTCCCTAGTTAGTTGGGTTGACTGGGTAATCAACCTAGTTCACTCCCTAATCAATCCTTGTTAACTCATCAATCAATTGAGTTAACTTCTTGATCAATCTGTTGGATCTAGGGCATACAACTGAGAGGGGGGGGTGAATCAGTTGTATAAAACTTCTTGTTCTTTCAAACACTTGATTCTTTGTTGTTAGTTAGCAGCATGTCAATTAATCATCCATGAAAGCATAATACATAAACACAAGAGCAGATAAGCATCAACACATTGAACACCAAGATTTTGACGTGGAAAACACGGTTAAGGGAAAAACCACGGGGTGATTAACCCAAGAATTATTCTCTGTTAGAAGAATAAAGAAGAATGAATGGCACATGCCAATTAGGGCTCACTGCCTGAGCACACTGCTCACAAAGAGGCCCACTGCCTACAAGGAGACACACTGTCTACAAAGTGATAAAAATCACAGTCTTGAACTGGAGAATGACATCTCTACCATGTCCGGATCAGTTCCAATTAAGCCCAAAAACCTCTGCTCTGCCTTTCGCACTTGTCTTTGCTATGCCACACTCATCCACACACACCACACCTCGAAATGAACTCACAAACCGTTATTTATACAAGACATCAACTTAGGAACAAACATCTAAGTCGACAAACAATCATAAGAGTATCCGCAAGATGAATAACACATCCGGTCAGCCACCACAAGAACATTCGCAGGATGAACAACTCATCCGGTCGGCTAAACAGAGCAAGAACTTCATCTGGAAGAATAACTTCAATTCTGGGCTCTACTATCAATGCAGATCAACAACACAACCTCAACACGATCCAGAAAACTTCACAAGCCTGCCTGAATGTCCGGATACATCCGCACTTCCTTTACTTGCTGGAATCTCTTGTCTTCCTCATCCGGAACTTCAAGAACACAGTCTGTTGCCACTGTAGAAGGTACTTTCAGACCTTCAAATCATACATTATCAATGCGGACCAATAACACAACCTCAACATGATCCAAGAACCTTCACAAGCCTGTCTGAATGACCAGGTACGTCCGCATTTCCTTTACTTACTGAAATCTCTTATCCTCCTTATCCGGAACTTCAAGAACATAGTCTGTCGCCACTGTCATAATGCAAGAGGTACTTCTGGACCTCCAAATCATACACAACTTGAGATGGCACATCACAAGGACATCCCAAACACTCTTTCCAAACTGCAGATTAGGATTGTACAATTCCGGACCTCACCGGACCTTTCTGTGATCCTCTGTCACCTCTAAGCACTTGCCGGAACCGGTTCCACACAGACAGCCATAACTTCTTCAGGTCTTCATGCGGACCTCTGAAAACTTGACTGAAGCATCTCAAGACTCATATCTGCAAACGCTTTAATCCGCATCCTCCGGTTCTCAACCTATCCAATATATTTTCCTTCTTCTCATCACTGTTCTTCACTGTTCCTGACTGAGGGTAATTTTCTCAATATCCTCAACACACAGCTCATCCAATCCTTCTTGTCAATGTAATATGAGTATGTTGACATCAATGACAACACTGGTTCACCTCATACTTGCAACAATCTCCCCCTTTGTCATTGATGGCAACATATGATGTGAAAAACCATCAAGACAAGAACTTCTCCTTTCTGTCACAGCTCCCCCTATCAACAACAACTTTTTACATGTCTTCTCTTCCTTTACTGCTCCCCCTTTGATCATTAACCACTTGTTTTTCATATGTCTTCTCTCCCCCTTTGATCATTAACCACTTGTTTTTCACATGTCTTCTCTCCCCCTTTGACATCAATGGCAAAGGGCTCATACTTGCAATTCTAATACATCAGAATCATACCAGCTGCTCCCCCTTAGTAGCAGCTCCCCATCATCAATCCGGATCACAAGATATGACTGTGATATCCACCGGACTGATGCACATCAGTGCAGTTTAGTTCATCACCGGAGGGGCCATGACCCCTAACTTCTCCCGGAGATATTCAAAAGAGTCCTTGGGAAGAGGTTTTGTAAAGATATCTGCAATCTGATCCTTGGAGGGAACATACTCCAATCTGACTTCTTCCTTGTTTACTTGTTCTCTCAAAAAGTGAAATTTGATAGATATGTGCTTAGTCTTAGAATGCAATACCAGATTCTTAGAAATATTAATTGCACTTGAATTGTCACAGAAAATTGTGATAGGCTCCTCATATTCAACTTTGATGTCTCTTAGCATCTGCTTCATCCATAAGATTTGAGTGCAACTACCTGCTGCTGCAATGTATTCTGCTTCAGTTGTAGACAGAGATATTGCATCTTGTTTCTTGCTTAGCCAAGAAACCAATCTCTTCCCCAAAAAGAATGCTCCACCACTAGTGCTCTTCCGGTCATCCACATCTCCTGCCCAATCTGCATCTGTGTAAGCATGAAGAGAGAAATCCGGATCTCTAGGGTACCATAGACTATACTCAACTGTTCCTTTCAAGTACCTAAAAATTCTTTTGATTGCCATAACATGAGATTCTCTAGGATCAACCTGGAATCTTGCCACAAGACCAACAGCCTGCATTATATCTGGTCTAGTTTGAGTGAGATACAACAATCCACCAATCATTGATCTATACTTTGTCTGATCTGCCTTTGGAGAATCATCATCTTTGCTTAACTTACATCCAGTTGCCATAGGAGTGTTCATAGGCTTTGAGTCTTCCATACCAAATTTCCTTAACAATTCTTTCACATATTTGGTCTGAGAAATGAAGATCCCTTCTTTTGTTTGAGTAATTTGCAGACCCAAGAAGAAATTCATTTCACCAAGCATAGACATTTCAAACTCACTTTTCATCTAATTTGCAAAAGTTTTGCACATACTATCTCTTCCTCCAAAAATGATATCATCCACAAACACTTCAACAATCAAAATGTTTTCATGATCAATTTTGAAATATAAGTTACTGTCAACAGTACCTTTGTTGAATCCAATCTGCACAAGATGCTTATCCAACCTTTCATACCATGCTCTTGGGGCTTGCTTCAATCCATATAAAGCTTTCTTCAACTTGCAAACCATATCATCATTATCAGACAATTGAAATCCATCCGGTTGTTCAATGTAGACTTCTTCTTCCAGATCACCATTTAGGAAGGCAGACTTGACATCCATCTGATATACCTTGAAGTCTTTGAAGGCAGCAAATGCAAGAAGTAATCTGACTGCTTCAATTCTTGCCACCGGAGCAAAAGTCTCTTCAAAGTCAATTCCTTCTATTTGAGAGTAGCCTTTGCAGACCAATCTAGCTTTGTTTCTGATTACTTCACCAGCTTCATTTAGTTTGTTCCGGAAGACCCACTTGGTTCCAATTACATTCCTGTCTCTAGGTCTGGGAACAAGATCCCAAGTATGATTTTTCTCAATTTGCATTAATTCATCTTCCATTGCTTTGGTCCAGTTTTCATCATTGCAGGCTTCATTTATTGTTTTAGGTTCAATCTTTGAAATCAGACAACATTCATCCTAATTTTGAGCAACATTCCTTCTAGTTTGTACACCTTTGCTTCTGTCACCTATGATCTGATCTTCAGAGTGGTTCATTCTTACATACCTTGGAATTTTGGGAGTATCCTGCACTGCTGTTTCTTGATCAGGCTCATTCAAACCTATCTCTTCTTCCTGATTTACCGGATCAGGCTGACTCTGTCTCACCAGAGAGGATTGAGGTCCTTGAACACTGTCTTGGTCATCTTCATCAAACTCATAAAATCTTGAAGGCTTCTCAATTCCTTCATCAACTTTCACATTGGTGCTTTCTATCATCTTCCTCAATCTCTTATTGTAACACCGGTATGCTTTGCTTTGAGTGGAGTAACCAAAGAAAATTCCTTCATCACTTCTAGCATCAAACTTTCCTAGATCTTCATCTCTTTTAATATAACACTTGCTACCAAATACTCTGAAATATTTCACAGTAGGAGTGATGCCAAACTAGAGTTCATAGGGGGTCTTACCGGTATTGTTTCTGATTTGAACTCGATTGAGAGTGTAGACTGCAATGCTGATAGCTTCCTTCCAAAACATTTGAGGAACATTTGCTTCCAACATCATTGTCCTGGCAGCTTCCTGGATGGTCCGGTTCTTTCTCTCAACTACTCCATTCTGCTGTGGAGTCCTAGGAGCAGACAACTGTCTCCTTATACCCTGCTTCTCACAAAAGTCAATGAACTCACCAGATGTAAATTCACCACCTCTATCAGACCTTAGACACTTTAGTTTCAATCCGGTTTGATTCTCTACCATAGCTTTGAAGATCTTGAACTTCTCAAATGCTTCTGATTTTTCTTTTAGAAAGGTAACCCACATCATTCGGGAATGATCATCAATTAACAACATGAAATATCTATCACCTTGCAGACTCTTGATTCTTGTCGGACCACAGAGATCAGTATGTACTAATTCCAACAATCCGGTAGAAGACTGATCTTTGCTTTTGAAAGAGACTCTGCTTTGTTTACCTAGCTGACATTCTTTGCACAAACTATTTGTAGGTTTCATCAATTTTGGAAGATCTCTTACGGCCTGAGTATTGCTTATCTTGATGATGTTATCAAAATTTACATGGCACATTCTTCTATGCCATAACCAACTCTGATCAATTTGAGCAAACAAACAACTTTTATTTGAACCAACCAGATGAAAGATATTACCTTTTGTCTGAGTACCGGATGCAATCTCAGTTCCGGAGCTTGTAAAGATTCTGCATTTTCCATTTTTGAACCGGAGATCATAGCCTTTGTCCACTAACTGACCAACACTAAGAAGATTGTGCTTCAATCCTTCAACATACAGTACGTTACCTGTTTTGCTCTTTCCATCAAAGGAAATAGTTCCCCTGCCTCTGATTCTGCCAGCAGAATTGTCACCAAACTTTACCATTCCTCCTTCATACCTTTCCAAATTCAAGAACTTATTCTTGTCACTAGTCATATGGTGAGAACATCCACTGTCAATAACCCAATCATCCTTTTCTTCCACTTGAGCAGCCAAAGCTTTTTCAACAACTTTGTGATTGACAGATTCAGAGAGTATTGAATCTTCTTCCTTGATGGCAATAAACACCCACTCATTTCCGGATTTGCTTCCTAGTTCTGATTCATCATCTGTTACTCCTTCATTGTCATCTTCTTCATGAACATAATAGCAATTCTTTTGAAACCTTTGTCTGTTAGTATTAGACCTTGCAGATCTTTCCGGACATCTTGAAGCAAAATGACCAATCTTATTGCAGTTGAAACACTTAAAGGGTAGTTTTCCTTCATACTTACCGGATCCTCTTGGCAGTCTCTTTGCAATGAGGGCTTCAAGTTGAGCTGTTTCTGCTTCTTCTTCTTCCATGTCTCTTCTTGATTGATCATACCATGACATTTTCCTTGATGAGTTTTCTCCCGGATCAAATCTCTGTTTGCCTTTCACATAGGCACTGGCTTTGAAAGCAGATTCAGTCTTGGGAGGATCATCTCCAAACTCGGTCATTTCAAATGCAGCTAGTTTGCCAGCCAGTTGTTCTCTTGTGACAGTTGTGTGGGCTCTGAATTCATCAATGGCAGCAACCTTGATTTTGTAGGCAGCAGGAAGGGATCTTAGGATTTTGCAGACAATCTCATTTTCATCTAAAGTTCCACCAGCATTTCTGATTCCACATACCAGCTCATTCACTCTTGGCATAAAGGTAGTGATGTTTTCATCATCTCTCATTTTCAATCTTTCAAATTTCCCTTTCAGACTTTGCAACCTTGCACTTTTGACAAACTCATCTCCTTCATACAGAAGTTCCAGTTTAGTCAGGATCTCATATGCAGTTGGTAGGTCAATAACATTCGAGAGATCTGAGTCATTCAATGTGCTTAGAAGAGCTTCCTTGGTCCGTAGATTGTTTTCAGCTTCTGTGATTTCATTCAGAGTTGTCGGACCACCTTGTGGAGGTACATATGGTTTTGAAACCATAGCCAAGTATGCTTTTCCCATACATTCCAAGTGACACTTCATGTGACCTTTCCAGAGAGTGAAGTTGGTTCCATCGAACTTCAGACTATCCTTCTTGTATGACGACACCCTGGATCTCCTCAAGCGGTTAAGCTCCTTTCAGAGGAACTTGGCTCTGATACCAATTGTTGGATCTAGGGCATACAACTGAGAGGGGGGGGTGAATCAGTTGTATAAAACTTCTTGTTCTTTCAAACACTTGATTCTTTGTTGTTAGTTAGCAGCATGTCAATTAATCATCCATGAAAGCATAATACATAAACACAAGAGCAGATAAGCATCAACAAATTGAACACCAAGATTTTGACGTGGAAAACCCGGTTAAGGGAAAAACCACGAGGTGATTAACCCAAGAATTATTCTCTGTTAGAAGAATAAAGAAGAATGAATGGCACATGCCAATTAGGGCTCACTGCCCGAGCACACTGCTCACAAAGAGGCCCACTGCCTACAAGGAGACACACTGTCTACAAAGTGATAAAAATCACAGTCTTGAACTGGAGAATGACATCTCTACCATGTCCGGATCAGTTCCAATTAAGCCCAAAAACCTCTGCTCTGCCTTTCGCACTTGTCTTTGCTATGCCACACTCATCCACACACACCACACCTCGAAATGAACTCATAGACCGTTATTTATACAAGACATCAACTTAGGAACAAACATCTAAGTCGGCAAACAATCATAAGAGTATCCGCAAGATGAATAACACATCCGGTCGGCCACCACAAGAACATTTGCAGGATGAACAACTCATCCGGTTGGCTAAACAGAGCAAGAACTTCATCCGGAAGAATAACTTCAATTCTGGGCTCTACTATCAATGCGGATCAACAAAACAACCTCAACACGATCCAGAAAACTTCACAAGCCTGCCTGAATGTCCGGATACATCCGCACTTCCTTTACTTGCTGGAATCTCTTGTCTTCCTCATCCGGAACTTCAAGAACACAGTCTGTCGCCACTGTAGAAGGTACTTCCAGACCTTCAAATCATACATTATCAATGCAGACCAATAACACAACCTCAACATGATCCAAGAACCTTCACAAGCCTATCTGAATGACCAGGTACGTCCGCATTTCCTTTACTTACTGAAATCTCTTATCCTCCTTATCCGGAACTTCAAGAACACAGTCTGTCGCCACTGTCATAATGCAAGAGGTACTTCCGGACCTCCAAATCATACACAACTCGAGATGGCACATCACAAGGACATCCCAAACACTCTTTCCAAACCGCAGATTAGGATTGTACAATTCCAGACCTCACCGGACCTTTCTGTGATCCTCTGTCACCTCTAAGCACTTGCCGGAACCGGTTCCACATAGACAGCCATAACTTCTTCAGGTCTTCATGCGGACCTCTGAAAACTTGACTGAAGCATCTCAAGACTCATATCTGCAAACCCTTTAATCTGCATCCTCCGGTTCTCAACCTATCCAATATATTTGCCTTCTTCTCATCACTGTTCTTCACTGTTCCTGACTGAGGGTAATTTTCTCAATATCCTCAACACACAGCTCATCCAATCCTTCTTGTCAATGTAATATGAGTATGTTGACATCAATGACAACACTGGTTCACCTCATACTTGCAACACAATCCCCTTCCTCTAACCTATAAATACCCCCCTCCCTCAAGTACAAAGGGAGGCAAATTCATGGTGCACACAACTCTTGCTAAGTTTTTTCTCTCCAAATCAAAATTCTAATGCTCTCGCAAGACAAAGGTGCCTTTTATTTTGTTCATTGTTCAATCAAGTATCGTTGCGTTGCTTCAATCAATGCCATTGTGCTCATCAAAAGTTCTCATTGAGCTCTCTCAAGCTTCAACAAGATTCTTTTGTTTCTTTGTGTTGTCTTGTCATCAAGAGGTCTTCCTGCTACCACAAGAGGATATGAGGTTATCATCAAGGATTTCTAATGGTAGTAGAGTCACACAAATCTTCATTATTTCAGGTTCCTCTATGCTTTTATTCAATTGATAGTAATTAGAAAATTGAAGTGGCTCTTGGGAATGGTAATTTATTGTCTTTTCCTTGATAGATCTAGCCTCTTAGAAGTAATTTGCATTATTAGATTAAATTTGTTTATTTACAATTTCCTTTTCTAGATTAATTGTTTCAAAACAATCAAAAACCCAAAAAAACATAAAACAATTGCATTTAGGTTAAAATCATTCTAGTTGCATTCATATTTCTTTTCATAGATTAAAAAGCACTTTTCATTTCCAAGATATCAAAAAAGCACAAAAACAAGTTTGCATTTCATTTAGCTTTGCATGCATAAAAACCCTAGAAAATATCAAAAACATAGATAACTTGTCAAACCCTTGATACCATAACAAGGTAAACACAAATCAAAGCATAATTATTCCTGAGGTCGACCAAAACCCTAGGTCAAACCCTAAGTTTAGTTAATGTTAGTCAAAGCATGCACTTATCTCGTGTCTTGGCTCACGAATGTGCTTGGGAATAAGAGGTGAGTGGGTGAGGGCTATCCTCAATGAGATCGAGGAGATCCATCCGTGACCATAGCAGGAGACATTTACTTTACCACAACAAGATCCATTTGTCCTCCTACAGATAGAAGAACTTAGACAACTTCAAATACAACGAGTAATCATCCAATGGATTGAAAGACAAGAGGCCATAAACGAAAGTAACAATTTACCCACACAGGTGGAACAATAGAAACCCCAATAGAAGAAGAGTAACTAGTGACCCTTTGGGTCAAAGGGTTATCTCTACAACAATCATCGAACAAAACATCCAACTCAGCACACAACAACAAAGGCCCCAGGATGTGCCGACCCCTCTCCGTGAAGTCCAGCTCTCCACCAAGCTAGACCCCTACCATGTCTCACCTCCTCTTGACTGGCTACTTCCACAAGAGTGAGAGTGACATGGTGGATCACCCCATAGCAAGGAAGGAAGGGTCTGTGTGCATACCAAAATCTGACTCGATAGCCCCAAGCAACCAAAGTTTTGATTTTGAGCGTACATATTTTGGTGAACCCGATGTGAAACTTACACATCCTTCTAGGATGAGTAGTTTTGCGCTCCAACCTCAGATATTCATTCGTCACCATATTGTTAAGAAAAGTGTCTCGACCTTGGAACTTCAAAATATTAACTATTCTTCCCAGTTTTGGTCTTTTCGAATACCATTTATCTTGGATAATGGTCTGGAACTTTCAAAGTTTCCAAACGAGCTAAAAATTGTGAGACTTACTATTTTTAATAAGTTCTTAGATTAAGCTCAGATTGACCTAAAAAAATTTCCAGAAGGTGTGGAACATCTAAGTGAACATCTCGGGTGAGTTTCATCTCAAAATCATATCTGGATCGCGAGATATTAAAGTTTTTGTTTTTTGAAACCGCTGAAAAAAGTCTTTGAACTCAATTACCAAAATTGAAACTTCTCTAAACATCCCAAAAATTGTCATAACCTATAAAGCTGGTTACAGGGTGATAGATCTCTTCACGATCTTTCCGACACATTAAACAGTTCGTCAATTGGACACCCGGATCAAAAGTTATGGCCTCCAAAAGTTGGACCTTCTATTTTTGGGAACTATAAAAACGTGTTGGACACATAAAAGAGCTGTAAAGGGGAGAGTTACATGTGTTGGTGTGTGGTTTGGCACATCACAAGGCATCTCTGATTGGAGATAACTTGGGTGCCACTTTTGGGTGGTTTTAGCTCATGGTTTTGTAATTACCATTGGCGGTGTATTGTATTGTATCTCCTATATATCAAGAACTTGAGATGGAGGTTGTATGTAAGAATCTTATAGATGGAGAATTACCTCTTGGATCTCTGGTTGAATATACTCCTGTAAAATCTTGCTCTGCAAGTATATTGTAATCTTCATGATTCCTGAATAATATATTGAGCGGCTTTGGAGTGTGGGGTTTTTTACTTGAAAGGGTTTTCCCCACGTATATCTTGTGTTGTGAGTTTTGTGTTTGCATTTGGAAGTTGTTATTATCTTTCTGTTAATGTGCATCTTAATCTGTAACTATAAAAGTTGAATTTTGCATAAATTTTTCCTTAGTAGATTAGTGTAGGAAGTGTTTTTTGTGTACCTTGCTTCCTTTCACATATGTCGTCAGCTTCACCACATATTTTGGTGAACTCGACGTGAATTAAAGAATCTTTTGGTTTTATAGTTTGCATTCCCATTATTTGGATCTCAAAAAGATAGTAAACATCTCAAAAACATTTTCACATTATTCTTCATAGCTGCTTCCACTTTCATCACCTTCGTTATCGCTTGCTCCATTTATTCTATGGTGTCTACGGCACCCCTGAATATGATAGAGCCCAATCTAAACCAAGGGGACATCCCTTCAAGGGAACCAGAAAATCCCTCTTTTAAAAGATATGTGACTCCTCATTCGGATGCACCTATCTCAAACTATTATGACTACGAAGACTCAGATTATGAGAAAGATCAAACAGATCAAAGAGAACCCAGACGTTTTCTTTCTTTCAACAACCCAACCTGGGAGCACAATCAAACCATCCTAGATGCATCGTATAAAGATAGTAGGATTCACATGATGTTAGAAATCCATAAAACTGATCAACCTTCTGCAAGCACCTCCAGCACTCATCTTGATGAGGAGGTAAAAAGACTAGAAAAACACTTGCAAGAGGCAAAAGCCGCACAAGAAGACTTAAGAATTGCCTTGCAAGAAGAACAAAGAGAAAATGTTGCGCGAAAGGAAGGACAACATCACGCCAACACTTGAAGAGACAATCCAAGGAATGAAGAAAAACCTAGAGCTGCCACACCTGTAGATTTAATTGCAACTTTAGTGCAAAGGATTAGGATGCTAGAAGAAAAAAAAATAGCTCTTGAAAGAAGAAAAAAGTCCCATGATGATATCCGAATCGAACAGGACCAAGGGGCATCTCAACCTCCCCCTACCTCAGTTATTACTCAAGAAATGTGAGTAATGATATATGCCAAAACAGGAATCCTCCTACCCAAAACATTCAAGCCATGTTGGGAAATCCAGTAAATCAAATGGTGGGGTACCAACATCCACTAACAAGGTTGTTGTTATCTACTCCTCAATCGCAAAGTGCCTTCCTTGGAACATATCTCAAGTACTTGAAGGAACCTCTTGATCACAACATTAGAAACATTCAGTTACCTCAGCCATTGCCAGATCTCCCAAAGTTCAAAGGAGAAGGGGATTCAAATTCCCACATTAAAGCCTACACTATAGCAATAAGAGAACTCCTACCTTGGGATGGGGTTGTCGCTAAAATCTTTCCAAAAACTCTCGAAGACATAGCTCTAGATGGGTACTATCGCTTACTAGAAGCTTCAATTCATTCATTCAGACAACTAATCAGAGAATTTGTCATGGCATTTGACATGAACAAACTTGTTAAAACATGGATCAGAGAATTCCTCACAATGAAATAGGAGCCAAACGAATCTGTAGCCCACTTTGTCACTTGATAGAGGCAAGTCCTTTATTCCTCAACTAGTGCCTCAAACATGGATCACCGAGAACTATGTGATCTTTTATTACATGCCCTAAACAAGGACAAGAGAGAGGATGTCTAAAAATTGCTATACAAATCCTATGAAGAAGAATTGGAAAGTGCTTTGAGGGTCAACCAAGCTACCATCAACAGTGGCTGAAAGACTTACGATACCAACGAAAAACTTAGGATATCCAAAGGAGTTGAAAAAACCACATCCAATATGCCTCAAGAAAAAGATGTTATTGTCATGAAAAGCAACCCTAGCAATGACAAGTGGTGACAAAAAGGAAATCAGGGATCAAACCATCCCCCCTATGATCCCAACACTTACTGTTGGTTCCATGGAATAAGGGGTCACAAAACAAAAACTTGATATGGATACAATAAAGCAATCTCCAAAGCAGAATTTCCTCAAACTCTTTCAATATCAAAGAAAAGAGAAAGAAACACAAAATGAGAAAGGGAAGGTTAACCAAAAAAGTTCCAATCAAGTGGAATTAAACCAAGAAGTGTTTGTAATCCAAGAGGAGGAACAAGCAGATCAAACAGAGAATGTCTTCTCACAAGTGATAAACTTATTGAGAGCCTCCCCCTTACACCAAAAACATTCTTGGAAGTATTAGAAGTGGGATGTTCAATGCAGGAGGAACCACCTCCTCTCACATTTGACATTTCCAAACTACCTCAGAACGAAGAAGGAAAGAAAAAGGATTCACCTCTATATATACAAATTCAAGTTGAGGAGGTCACTATAAAAAGGGTGGTGGTGGATGAAGGATCGGAAATCAATCTTTTGCCAATGTCATTCCTACGAGGAATGGGATATAGTAAAATAGGAATCAAGCAACAAACTGCCACATTGAGAATATACGATAGTCATGACATACAAACGGTTGGGAAAATCAGTTTACCGCTTACCTTGATGGACAAAACAATCTCTATGGATTTATATATTATCAACCGAGAAACCAACTATAACCTGATCACTGGAAGACCTTGGATTCATGCCATGAAGGTCGTCACATCTACTTTGTTTCAAGAAATTTATTTCCATCATTTGGGTAAAGTCAGCATCGTCACGTCAGACCCTGATCCTTTCAATATTTACAGCAAGGAATGGGAGGAAAAGGACAAGAAGTTAAAAACACAAGAGAAACCAAAAGAAGCTCAAGATACCCAACCGAACACAAGCACTCACAACATATCTTACCAAAGAATGGATGACCGTAGGGAATTCCCCTTTGATCCACATAGCACTAAGTCCCATGCATCATTCGACTTAGCAGCCATTCGGTGCATTGACGAGTGGGACATCAAGAACCTCTCGATTGGAACAATAGAAATCATTGAAGAAGGAGAGGAAAAAGAGGAAAAATGGAATTCTACGTATGACTTTGGAGAAACATCTCAATCCCAAAACCATCAAATCTTATGAACCCTCCATTTCGACAGAGCTAGTTGCAAAATCAGAGCAGGGACGGGGATAATCTTGACATCTCTAGAAGGAAAAATCCTCCCTTTCGTCTTCAGACTAGACTTCTTCAGCACAAACAACATCGCTGAGTATGAAGCCTTATCCTTAGGAATCATGCTAGCCATAATAATGGGGATCAATAAGGTCTCTACTTTTGGAGACTCCCAGTTACTAATCAACCAGGTTGTGGAAAATTACGATGACAATGATGAAGCCATCCTTGAATATTTAAATTCTTATGATGGGCTTCCAAGAGTGCACCACAAGAAAGGATATATGCTCCTCCCTCACCCAGAAGACTATTTTGGGAGTGAGAAAGAAATCCTTCAAATAGAAGCAAATTCAGATTTACCACCCACTCCTCAAAAGTTTGAAGGACACCCATCCCTAACAAGGGACACTATCGACATCAATGTTGGAACACCTAAGAAACCTAAGATGTTGAAGTTAGGAGGAGAATTAAAAGATGAAAAACTAGAAGAATATACAGAATTCCTCATCGAATATTTAGACATATTTACCTAGGAATATTCAGACATGCCAGGGTTAGATCCAAAAATTGTAGTGCACAATTTAGTGATGAAACCAAACGCAAAACCAATGAAGCAAAAACCAAGGCCCATAAAGCCACAGGTGGCCAAAATGGTAAAGGAGAAATTGAAGAAATTATTGAATGTCGGCTTCATCAAACTGGTAAACTATTCAAGATGGGCGTCAAACATCGTCCCAACTCTAAAAAAGAATGGAAAAATTTGGATATGTCTCGACTTTAGAGACATCAATCAAACTTGTCCAAAAGATGATTTTCCCTTACCATCCATCGATCAAATTGTCAATTTGACTGTAAGATATGAGATTCTCTCTCTCATGGATGGGTTTTCAAGATATAACTAGATCAAGATTTCATAAGTTGATCAAAACAAAACAACGTTCACCACCCCTTGGAGAACCTTATGTTACATAGTCTTGCCATTCGGGCTGAAGAACGCAAGAGCAACCTACCAAAGGGCAATGACACATATCTTCCACGATTATATCTACAAGATAGTTGAAACTTATGTTGATGATCTTCTAGCTAAATTAGAACAAAGGTCAAAACATGTGGAAGATCTTCGCAAGATCTTCAATAGGCTTCGGGAATATAAAGTAAGGTTGAATCCTGAAAAATGTGTTTTCAAAGTCACGACAAGAAAATTGTCGGGTTTCATTGTCTAAAGAAGAGGAATAGACGTCGACCTAGCCAAAGTCAAAGTAGCCTTAAATGCAACCCCACCAATGAGTGAGACAGCAATAAGAGCCTTTTTGGGACAATTAGGTGCAATTAGGCACTTCATAATAGACATGACTTTGAAAATTCACCCAATCAATCAGTTACTGAAAAAGCAAGTTGGCACAACTTGGATGGTAAATTATTTACTGAAAAATCAAGTTAGCATTACTTGGACAGTAGATTTTCAAAACACATTTGAACAGGTGAAGAAATTCTTGCTAACTCCACCCACGCTAATGCCACCAAAACATGATAAATCATTTATCTTATACCTCAGAGCAACTGATATCTTGTAGCATGCATGCTAGCTCAAGAAGATGAAGGTGGGAGAGAAAGAGCCATATATTTCATAAGTTGAACCTTATTGGAATATGAGAAGAACTACACTCAAGCCAAAAAAGAATGCCTAGCAATAGTTTTCGCAACTCAGCGACTACAGCATTACATGTTGAATAAAGAAACTAAGGTTATGATATGATATGAGAAATTGAGGACTTTCCTAAATCAGCCCATGTTATCAAGGAGAGTTGGTTGGTTCATAACATTATTAAGTGAGTTTGAACTATCTTACGTCAATCAAAAATTGGCCAAAGGACAAGTAATAGCATCTTGGTTAGTAGACAATCTAGTTCCCCAAGAGGAACCCATAAATGAAGATTTCCCTGATGAATAAATTTGTGTAATTGACCTTGAGAAATATGTCGCCTCATATTGGTACAGAGATATTGTGAACTACCTCACAAATAAGACTTATCCTGAGAACATGACCCCTTTGGGAAAGAGATGATTATGTGTCCTCACTGCAAGATATGTTTTAGTAGACGATGTGCTCTATCAAAGGGCCTTAGACGAAATGCTACTTTGATGTGTTGGCAAAGAAGAAGCACGCAAGATCCTAGAGGAATGTCACAGTGGAATCTATGGAGGACACTTTGGTGGTCACACCACAGCAAGAAAAATACACAAAATGGGATACTTCTAGCCATGTTTACAAGGAGATGCGATTAAATTCGTGAAAAGGTGTCTAAAATGTCAGGCTTGCGCTCATGTTCACCACACACTAATAAGAGATTTATAACCAATCGTTACCCCATGGCCCTTTTCTACTTGGGGCTTGGATTTGGTGGGGAAGATATCCCCTCCATCAACAAATGGATATCTGTCTATCATCACCGCAATAGAATATTTTACAAAATGGGTCGAGGTCATGCCTCTCACTACAGTTTCAGGGACTGTGATTGCTAAATTCATACTGAATCAAATCATATGTTGGTTCAGTATCCCCCAAGTGATAGTAACAGATAATTCCTCATCATTCAAAAATCCACAGGTAAGAGAGTTATGTGAGAGGTTTCACATCAATCATAACTTTCCTTCAGTCTACTATCCCCAAGGGAATGGATAGGCAGAAGCCACGAACAAAACTTTGAAGTTAATATTGGTCAAAATCGTAAAAGACTCTAAAAGAGATTGGCATTTGCACCTATATCCAGCTCTATGGGCTTACAGAACAAGCGTAAGGACCCCAATCGGGACTACCCCTTATGCCCTCACTTTTGGGTCAGAGGCAATGCTACCATTGGAAGTAGAGTTGCCTAGTCTAAGAGTGTCGTTGCAAGGATTATTAGATAATGAAGAATATCGAGCAGTAAGGTTGGTTGAACTAGAAATGATGGATGAAACACGCTTGAGAGCTATCCAAAGACATGATTCCTATCTCGCAAGGATGAAAAAGCAATATAACAAAAAGGTTATCCCAAGACCCTTTCAAGTGGGAGACCTAGTGCTTAGGATAGACAACTTGATTGATAAAAGAGTTGGTGAAGGACACAAGTTTAGACCCAACTAGATAGGTCCTTATATGGTCAAAGAAGATATTGGAAATGGTGCCTATATCTTGTTTACAATGAAGGGAGAGGAATTTGGCAAAATAGTCAATGCCTTTCACCTCAAGAAATACTATGTCTAAAAATACAAAAAAATTATAAAAATCAAAATGTCTAAAGGAATTTGTTTCTTACATTTTAGTTTCATTCTGTTCATCTTGCATTACAGTGAATGACTTGAATGACTTGCTCTTATACTATTTTCATTTTCAGTAAGGAGTTTAAGGTTTCCTAGATATACGTCATCCTTTCAAGACCTAGATATTCCCCATTTTCACAATCACCATTATTCCCCTTTTCATTCCCAGTGATTCTAATTGAAGCCTAGCTCTTAGCTTTACACTGATCCTAGTCTTAATGAGCCAAGATGTTAGGTCTAAACAAAGTCAGTATTCAAACCTACAGTGTTCAAAGGAAGCTTGCAAGTAGACCTTCCCAACTCTTCCCTAACTTAGAAGAGAAGTCCAAACATATTATGAAAACTTTACGTGGCGTCAACCCCTTATCTTCCTTGGCCAAAAACATCAGGAGGATCAAAACTATAAAGGAAGCAATCTAAAATCCAAGTGAATAAAAGAAAATAAGTAATCAAAATAAGAGTGTTAAAAAATCAAATTGTTGCATATCAAAGTTCCAAAAGCATTCATTTCTTGAAAAGTCAAATATCCAAAAAAATGAGAAAATCAAGTGAGGCATTATAGAAAATACAGAAAAAGTGAAAAGCAAAAACAAAAAAAGAGATACAAGAAAAGAGTGAAAGAGAGAAGATTGTTGAATGTATGTACTCTTGGATGGAGATCAATCTAAGCTTGAAGCCTCAAGGGTGACATTCTAACAGAGAAAATAAAAAGAAATGTACTGTAACATTAGAAAATGTCCCCTTGGGGACTTTTCCCTCTTTAGGTTTAGCTCTTGGGTCTTTAGTGTGCATTTAGGACATCTTACATCATAATTTGGCATTCCGATGGAATGAACCCTAGGTATCATGACAAATGGGACCTAGGGGGACGCCTTGAACCTAACCCTACCCAAAATAGGGGGGGAGGACTTGGGCGCCCGCACCCTAGTCCTGCCCTATTTTAGGTCTAGCCCAAATTTCTAGTGTCAGTTTATGACCGTTATTTGGTCCCTAGGTTGACACGGTAAGTTTGAATTTACGAAATCTTGGCGGGAATGTTTGTAGTTGCATATAAAAGCATGTTTAGGCATTCATTTGTAAACTAGATGGCTATTGTGAACTTTATGCATCCTAAAGGTGATTCAATGTTTTCATGGTGTTGCAAGAGCAGATTTGTGTTGTCTATGTGTTTGTGTTTGCAGATTTGAGCATCTATTTCCTCATGGAATGAAGAGCTTCTTCCTCTCATGAGATCTTCACTACAAGGTTACATTTATTGTGTTTGTGATCATTTATTTATTTGAATTTTGCCTCTGCATCAAAAGGGTCCGCACTCTCTATCTGACAAAGGTGTTTGGAAGACTTAAGTGTCCTTCCGGGGCTTGACTGAGGCAAGCTCCTAAACACCACAACCCCCTCCCAAAGTTTTCATGGTTGTAGGTTACAGGTTGATGATGCAGATAAAGTGAAGTTGCAGGAGGGCATATTGGAGTGTCAGAATTGTAGATCAGAGAAGAAAAGAGCACCCTGGACTTGGGCACCCGCTCATTAGTCCTCAAAGTTTTGTGACAAGAAAATCTCTGAAACAGTAGAAACAAGTTACAGAGTAAGTTTCCAGATTTTGACAAAAAGCAGGGTCTTGGACTTGGGCACCCGCTCTTTAGTCCCTGACTTTTCCACCTCGAAACCCTAAAAATAGGTGCACAGTTATTTGATATTTTACATCTTTCTGTAGAAGCATTTTTTGTAATTCATCTGTTCATTGTCGTATTTGCATAATTAGGGTTTTGATGGATAACTGAGCATAAGAGAAGGAAAATTGATAATAAAATACCCTAATCCAAATTTCCCTACATTTGTAAGTGACCAAGGACCTGATAGTTCTCTTCCACTCGATCCGAGGGTCCTTGAATGTAATTGGTGAAAGGAGGATTCAAACCAAAACTAAAACAATCCAAATTTTTACCCTTTACAGGTACAAAGCACACACATGCCCTAGTTGAGCAAAACTGAGAGTCTAGTAGTCTCTAGGATCATCTTCTATCTAGCAACCCTTGTTCTTTCCTATTTATCCTTTACCTCGAGTCTATCTTGCTTGCCATCTATGATCTAAGTCTAGCGAACATCAATAAATTTGTTACTTGTCTAAAGTTGAAAGCTTGTTAGATTGCCTTATCTAGATAAGGATTAGTGTTTAGCCTTTAGCAAAGCTCAAAATCAGAAGCACTCCATTTTCACTCCCACTCCTCACTTGAGTTCTAAATCCTATCTCACAACCTTGATTAGGTCTCTTATATTAGAACAACTTGCAATCCCCTGAATTGAAAATCATACTTAAGAGCAGTCATATTGTTTGTTCCATATTGCATTCATACCAAAATCAGAAAAAGAGTCTCAAAGCAATAAAGTCAATGTCACAACTCATGACATTATGTAGAAGTAAAGTTTCATTTTAGCATCCTTGTGTTCTTGCATCTACATATCGTAAACTGCATCTCATATATATGTCAAAAATTTACAAAAACGTGTCATCGTTATCATACTTGCATTGTTAAAAGAGTTGAAAGGTTAAAACATAATCAAAGAGTTCTTAAACTTCCAAAAATGCACAAGAGATGAGTATGTGTCCAATAGGAAAAAACCATAAAAATGAACGTTCATAGATATATCTGAAGCTTATACACAAAAGAGTATCGAAAGAGCTAAAACAAAATGCTCTAAAGGGAAATAGAGGCTCCCAATGCAAGGGGGCACAGTTTCGAATAGAAGAAAGAAAAGAAAAGTAATATCAAGATCAGTTCCCTCCAACGGAACCCTCGTGACTTCTCTACTTTGCCTATGAGTGTCACTCATTTCTCCATGAGACCTATGGGAGCGAGGCACCCTACTATGAGCATGTGACTGTGAAGGCCCCGCCATACTAGCATCTTGTCATCCAGAACTAAGACGAGCCATCTATCGAAGCACTTGATTCTCACCCTTAAGGGTGTGAATCTCGGCCTTCAATTCTGCTTTCTCCTTACATCTGTGGTAGATAGGAGCAAAAATCTATGTCGCCTAGTAGCAGGGGGCACACCAAGATCAGCTAAAAGATGATCTCGAGTCATCCTAGTGAAAGGAGAGGCCAAGCCAATATTAATCTCACAAACAAAATCCCTCCACTCTTTGACATTACCTAAAAAGTGAATCTAAAGAGAGACATGGTAGTTCCTCATGAAAAGAGAAAGGACAAAAGTGCGAAAAACATCAAACAAAAGTAGACTTGCATGGATCACCTGGCTGCCAATCAGGGTCAAGTTGTCACATCACCTCATCCGAATGAGGAGGTCGAGAAACCACAGGTGGACCCTCTAAAATCTCATGAACATCCTCCGTATCCTCGGCACCATCAAAGCCCCCATCCTGCACATCCTCAGGATGATTGACCCCCATAAACTGTGCCCAAGATGTCTTGTCCTTAAAGGACTTGTTAGCAGGAAGGACGAGATGATGTCCTCTCACAGGAACTCCAAGAATATGGTAGACATCAAACATAGTGATAGTCCACTCTCTAGAAACCTATGGAAACCTGAAAGTGTTCCTGTCTGCATCCCAATAAGTCAGAATATCACAATATATGTGGGACACAGGGTGAATAACTGGCACGCGACAAACTCTAGCTAGGCCTACTCTCCTCATAATAGTACGGTCCTCATCACTTAGTGAAGCAAACATCTCTGAAAGCCCACCCTGCTCTCGGCAGGCATTCCATTGAATGTGCATATCCTGCAAATCAGAAAAGAACTTTAGATTAGATCTCGTAAACTTGCAAAAATCCTAAAAATCATAAAACTTGCAGAAAATCACAAAAAAATGTATAAC
Source organism: Cunninghamia lanceolata (assembly GCA_027924645.1). NCBI lineage: Eukaryota > Viridiplantae > Streptophyta > Pinopsida > Cupressales > Cupressaceae > Cunninghamia > Cunninghamia lanceolata. The sequence continues at coordinate 4,856,219 of BSBN01000665.1, forward strand.
CCCTCAAAATTGCAATAAACAGGTGAATACATTAGTCAAAACAAGTCATATCAGAGTGAAACAAACGTCAGAAAAGATGAATTTTCAAGCAAAATCAACCCAACAGGGTCACCCCCGGGCAACCCAGATGACTGCAGGATCTCCCCCCAGGTGACCCTGTTATTAGACAAATCTTCCCCCGTACAACCTACCTGACAAAAGGGGCGACCCTAGACGGAGATCCCTCAAACTAAAACTGCTCTAAAAACTTCATTTCTCAGCCGATTTCAGAAAACGAAAGACCAATCCTACTCTAAACAACGAAACAGAGACAATGCAACAAGAAGAATCACAAAAAATAGATCATTTTAAGAGATTTTTCACAAACTTTAACCTAGGGTTTAGAGAAGGGTTTTTCACTGTTTGTGTACCTGAGTCTCCGCGGCTGAAGAAGAGGTGGCCATCTTTGTGATCTCCCCGACAATATCTACTCAACGACTGCTCTCACGATCAATTCCGTTGCTGATTCGCTTCGATCTCACAATTTGACTTGCTTTGTTTGTCCTTAGCTTAGTTGCATTTATGTATTCTTAGATTAGTTTTTTCTTTTATGCATCTTTTCATGCATCATTTTACATGCATTCATTCCCACAGGTCTCACCGACAAAGACAAACTAGTCAAACTCGAACGATCTATAGTAAGTTCATCATTTCAATTTTCATTATTCATTTTTGATATATTCAAATGTCAAACTAATACTAGTTATTGCAGGTACAATTACAAAAAATCAATAACAGGTAAGGCCTAGTTCGGGAACAGTACCTACCTTTCATGTAGACTACCGTCCCCGAGGGGGCAAATATGTAAGCACAAAAATCACACACAGCCTCCATGAGGACCCCTATGATGATTATAATCCTTGTCATGTACATGTAAGCATGAAATAATGTCCTCTAAGAAAACCTCTTGATGACATGTTTTCTTTCTTGTCTTGTGTTGTTTTCCCTCTCTTCATCGTCGACGCTTTTCGACATTTTTGCGACACTTGTCAATTTGCATTTTCTGAGCTTTCAATCATGTTCCTAAACCTTGTAAGCATCTTGTAGGTGAGTTTCACCTTTCCCCTATGTTTTTCATCCTCTCCACCCCCTAGAAGCCTTCTAAAGGTCCCCCTATCCATCTCCAACTTTTAGTTTTCAGTTTCACTGAACCAATCCAAATCTCCCCCTATTATTTCCAGATCTCCCCCTGGGAGATACTACTGTACAAGTGGAGATTTGGATTCTTGCACATGATTGACCTGTTTTCGGAGGTAGATCACCTCCTTTTTCTCTTCTCTACCATTTCCCACCATGTTTTTCCTTTGAAACCCCTTTCTATCTGAATCTCCACCCCGGGCGACCCTAAAAATACAGGATCTCCCCCTAGGTGACCCTACTAGCAAAAGGGGTGACCCTATCGTGTTTCCAGCCGCAGAAAAACTTGAGTTTCTCACTCAAAAAAGCTCCATTTTTGCCCCTTTTTCTTCCAGTTTGCATGGTTTTTGATGTCTAATATGGAGTTGACTATTTCATGCACCCACACATGCATAATTAACTCCATTTGATCTAAAATTAATAACTCAATCTCTCTCAAGGATTCTTCCAACTCCAATTCTTCTTCAGTGATAAGCTATTATTGATTTATCACTCCCTAGTTAGCTGAGTTCACTGGGTAATCAACCTAGTTCACTCCCTAATCAATCCTTGTTAACTCATCAATAAATTGAGTTAACTTCTCAATCAATCCCCTTCCTCTAACCTATAAATACCTCCCTCCCTCAAGCACAAAGGGAGACAAATTCATGGTACACACAGCTCTTGCTAAGTTTTTGCTCTCCAAATCAGCATTTTAATGCTCTCACAAGATGAAGGTGCCTTTTATTTTGTTCATTATTCAATCAAGCATCATTATGTTGCTTCAATCAACACCATTGTGCTCATCAAAAGCTCTCATTGAGCTCTCAACCTTCAACAAGCTTCTTTTGCTTCTTTGTGCTGTCTTGTCGTCAAGAGGTCTTCCCGCTGCTGCAAGAGGATATGAGGTTGCCATCAAGGATTTTTGAGGGTAGTAGAGTCACACAAATCTTCATTATTTCAGGTTTCTCTATGCTGTTATTCAATTGATAGTAATTAGAAAATTGAAATTGCTCTTGGGAATAGTAATTTATTTCTTTTTCCTTGATAGATCTAGCATCTTAGAAGTAATTTGCATTATTAAATTAAATTTGTTTATTTGCGATTTCCTTTTCTAGATTTAATTGTTTCAAAACAATCAAAAACCCCAAAAAACATAAAACAATTGCATTTAGGTTAAAATCATTCTAGTTGCATTCATATTTCCTTGAGTAGATTAAAAAGCACTTTTCATTTCCAAGATATCAAAAAAAGCACAAAAACAAGTTTGCATTTCATTTAGCTTTGCATGCGTAAAAACCCTAGAAAAGAGAAAAAAACATAGATAACTTGTCAAACCCTTGATACCATCACAAGGTAAACACAAATCAAAGAATAATTAAACTCAAGGTTGACCAAAACCCTAGGTCAAACCCTAAGTCTAGTTAAGGTTAGTCAAAGCACACACTTATCTCTTGTCTTGGCTCACGAATGTGCCTGGGAATAAGAGGTAAGTGGGTGAGGGCTATCCTCGACGAGATTAAGGAGATCAATCCACAACCACAGTAGGAGACATTTACTTTACCACAAAAAGATCCATTTGTCCTCCTACAGATAGAAGAACTTAGACAACTTTAAATACAATGAGTTATCATCCAACAGATCAAAAGACAAGAGGCCATAAATGAAAGTAACAGTTTACCCACACAGAGGTGGAACAGTAGAAACCCCAATAGAAGAAGAGTAACTAGTGACCCTTTCGGTCATAGGGTTATCTCTACAACAACAATCATCGAACGAAACATTCAACTCAGCACACAACAACAAAGGCCCCAGGACGTGCCGACCCCTCTCTACGAAGTCCATCTCTCCAATGAGCCAGACCCCCACCGTGTCTCACCTCTTCTCAACTGGCTACTTCCATGAGAGTGAGAGTGACGTGGCGGATCACCCCGTGGCAAGGAAGGAAGGGTCCATGTGCATGTCAAAATCTGACTCGACAGCCCCAAGCAACCGAAGTCATGATTTTGAGCATACAAGGATAGAAAAAATTCATCCATCAGCTCTTATGTTGGATTCAAATTTTTAGAAAATGAAAACAAGATCACAAGCAAAAGTGAATTATGCTTTGATGACTCAAATCATGGAAAGCAATGAGCCACAAACATGAAAGGAAGCTAGGTGTGTGGAAATCGCTTCCTACACTAATCTAATGAGGAGAGGGCTATGCAAATTCAACTTAATCATTACAACTACAGCAACATAAAACATCTAAACGAGATATTGCAGCAATACACATGCACCAGAAAGAAGACAGAAGAAGAGAGACAAAGATATACCATGGGGAAAACCCTTATCAGGTGAAAAACCCCACCCTCAGAAACCTACACAATGTATTATCCAAACAAAGAATGTTTACAACACACTTGCAATGCAAGCTTCAATGGTCTTCGACACTTGTATATGGAGTCAATCCGGCAGCATAACAATACCTGTCAATCCTATGATACAACTCCCTCTCCAAGCACCTGTTTATATAGAATATACAAGGCAATATTGGACCTATCTTGGGATGGGCGTCCAACTTGGCCTCATGGCCCAAAACCCATGCCTAAGGACACTTGGTCAACATTGTAGAATGTTCCTGATACTTGTCCATAGCTCCCATCCCAAAGAGGTCACCTATTTCCAAAATGGGCTATGACAGATGCTCTTACAACACTTATGACCGTCATAGAATCTGTCATAGCGGTTACAACTTACAACTGTAAGAGAATCTGTCATACATAGACTATAAATAGCATATTCTCTTACAACATGTCATAGTCCACCTTGGGGCACCCAAATATGCCTTTTTCAAAGATGCTTCATGACACATGTCTTCACCTGTCTTACAAACTTCTATTTCTGACTCTTACATGTCATAACTTCGTCATAGGAATCCGTCATAACCGTTTCAGTCAAACATTCCCTTACACAACATGGAAGATGCTGACACATGGCAAAATGCTTCTACCACAAAGTGGGATGCCTATCTCCTCATGTGAGGACAAAATTACAAGTTGTCATATTCCATGTAGGATGACACATCACCGTGCCACATCCCACAATATGACAATATGGAATTTACAAATATTTACAACATAGGCAATTAAATAATGAATACAAACACAAATAATGCAAGGAATTACCAAGGTTGAGACAACTTAATTCCCAACATTCTCCCACTTGTCGAACACCTTGTAAGATCCAATAGAATAACAGGATTTAACTGCTATAGGTCGAGAGGCCCATAGACTCCGAACACCATCTGAACTTCTCTGTGCCCACTAGTTTCGTCAATGCATCTACAACATTCTTCAAAGTATCTACCTTCTCCAAATTTACCTTTCCATCCTCAACCATGTCTTGCACGAAGTGAAACTGAACATCAATGTGCTTTGTTCTAGCATGGAAAGTTGGATTCTTCGCAAGACAAATTGCACTCTGACTGTCACAACTGATCATAATTTGACCTGCATCAACACCAATATCGGAACACAATCTCTTAAGCTAAATGGCTTCCTTACAAGCATGAGTTGCTGCCATATACTCAGCTTCTGTCATGGACAAAGCAACAACAGGTTGTCACTTACTCATCCAACTAATAGTACCACCAAATAGTGTAAACACATAAGCACTAATGGACCTCCTGTTGTCAATGTCACCTACCCAATTTGAATCCACAAATCCACGAATATCAATGGAATGCAGAGGTCCTGTAACATTACCATGATAGCATATGGAATAATAAGAAGTACCCCTCAAATATCTGAACACTCGCTTAATTACATCCCAATGAACCCGTCTAGGATTAGCCATAAATCGACTAAGGACTCCCACTGCTTGGGCAATGTTTCGTCTTGTGCAGACCATAGCATACATCAAACTGCCAACAGCACTAGCATAAAGTACTCTGCTCATGTCCTCCACCTCACTAGGAGATTTTGGACAATCCTCAATAGACAACTTTGTCCCTAAAGAAACAAGAACACACAATGGTCTACAATCTGCCATGCTGAACCTATCCAACACGGTCTTCACATACTTACTCTGGCTTAACCAAAAAAAATTGTTGGTTCTGTCTCTTTTGATTTCCATTCCTAGAATGTACCTAGCTGCCCCTAAATCTTTCATTTCAAATTGTGCTGACAACTAAGATTTGAAATCAGAAATCATATTCTTACCCTTCCCAATGAGCAACATATCATCAACATACAGTGCAACAATGAGAATACAACCACCGTCAAACTTATAATTACATAGTGATCTGATTTTGATCTCACAAATCCAATAGACAACACAAAGGCATCAAACTTCAAGTACCATCTCCTAGGGGATTGTTTCAAACCATACAAAGACTTCTTAAGCTTGCAAACCAAATTTTCTTTACCTTTCACCATGTAATGCTCTGGCTGTGACATGTAGATTTCTTCCTCCAAATCACCATGAAGGAAAGTTGTTCTCACATCCATATGTTCTACCTCCAAGTCATAAGCTGCTGCAAGAGACAATAGGAATCGAATGGATGTCATCTTTGCAATGGGAGAGAAGATCTCACCATAATCTATACCCTCCACTTGTGAATACCCCTTCGCAACCAATCTAGCCTTATACTTCTCAACACTGCCATCTGCACCAAATTTCTTCTTGAACACCCATTTGCATCCAACGGGTTTCTATCCAGGGGCAAAGGCACCAAGTCCCAAGTTTGATTCTTTTCCAAAGAATCCATTTCATCCTCCATGGCCTCCTTCCAGGAACTTGCATCTTTCATGTCCATAGCCTCTGATACAATTCTAGGTTCATCACTGTTAGTAAGCAAAGCAAAAGCACAACTAGAATCAAGCAATGTAAAACCAAACCTTTCAAGTTGCTTTCTTATCCATGTAGACCTCCTCAAGAGCTGAGGTTGAGGTCCAGCTTCTTCATCTGAGCTTTCAGAGCTGCTAGAGCTCTCCTCATCATCAGGTCCAACATTGTCTTTCTGTTCAATCTTTTTAGGGGTAACAGGAAATCGAACAACATCCTCTTTCTTTTCTTTTTCTTTTGGCTATAAAATAGTGGAAGAAGATGTAAGCTCTCTGAATATGACACTTCTACTATACAACACTTTTTCAGCCACAGGGTCCCAAAGCTTGTATACTTTCACATCGACACCATAGCCAATGAAGATACACTTAATAGCCTTGTTCTCCAATTTTGACCGCTTCTCCCTAGGCACATGTGCATATGCCTCAACCAAAAACACGAAGATGCCTTATTGAAGGCTTTCTACCAAACCACACCTCCATGGGTGTCTTTCCAACAAGAGCTGATGTAGGAGATCTATTAACAAGATAGAAAGCAGTGGCAACAGCTTCAGCCGAAAACTTTTGTTCTAGGCCAACTCCAATAAGCATACTCCTAGCCTTCTCCATCAGTGTCCTGTTAATCCTCTCTACAACTCCATTTTACTACGGGGTGTATGGAGTTGTCTTATATCTTTCAATCCCAAGTTCCTTGCAATATTTATCAAATTTTGTAGAACAGAACTCACCACTGTTGTCAGTTCTCAAACACTTAATCTTCTTACCAGTCTAATTTTCAGCAAAGGCCTTAAACTCCTTAAACTTACTATAGACTTCAGATTTGCTTCTGAGAAAATAAATCCATGTCCTTCTACTGTAGTCATCTATGAAAGATACAAAATATACAAATTTTGATAACAAAGGAACATTAATAGGACTAAATACATCAGAATGAACAAGGTCCAACACACCAGAAGACTTGTGAGAACTTGAATAAAACTGAACATGGTTTTGTTTCCCATATATGCAATGTTCGCAAAAGTCGAACTCAAGATTACAATCATCTAACCCCTCAATGAGGTTTTTTATTTTTTAGGGTACGTAGACCCTTCTCACCAATATGGTCAAACCTCTTATGCCATAACATTGTCTTTTCAGTAGGAAGTTTAACTTCCAAGGCATGATTACAAACATCAGAACTAGAAACAATAGATCTCTTAACTGCTCATTCAGATGGTGGGGATGAAGTGATTGCTGCCCTCTTCTTTGAATCAGAAGAACTATTGCATTGTGAAATGCATACCTCCAGCTAAAACAGAGTACCTCTCCTAGTACCCTTAGCAAGCACCATTGCTCCTCTAGTCATCTTGCATCCTTCTTTCAAAAAGACAACCTGCACACCTGCATCATTCAAACTACTTATAGAAAGTAGGTTCTGTGCGATGCCTGGGATATGCATAACCCCAGAGAACCCCTTCACTCGACCATCAGGGAATCAGATAGAGAATATTCCATGACCAACAATCTTCATATGAGAGTCGTCACCCAAGTACACCTTTCCACCATCGAACTCCTCATACTTCATGAACTAGTCTCGATGCGAGGTCTGGTGGAATGATGCACCAGAGTCGATCAGCCACACATCGTCAGATGCATGGGTTGTCAGGGCTGCGATGAAAGCATCACCATCATCTTGTGATTTGTCAGAATCTGAATCAGGAGCTTTCTTCTTCTTCTTCTTCTCCTCTTTGCATTCCTTTCAGAAATGCCCAGATTTACCATAGTTCCAACAGATAGCCTTGGACTTTCCAGGAGATTTGGATCTCCCACAGGATTTGGATCTACCCTTCTCAGCTTTCTTATCCTTCTTTTTCCCTTTCTCCTTGGGTCTTCCATGAACTGCAAGAGCCTATTTGGCTACATCAGAAGACTTCCTCTGCATCTCTTCAGATAACAACGTAGATACCACATCTTCCATCTTGAATGTGGATGTGGTGCTTCCAATAGCCATGACAAGGTGATCCCACGAGTCTGGAAAAGAACAAAGCAAGGTCATACACCGATCCTCCTCCTCCATCTTTACACTAATAGATGTCAACTGTGCAACTAGCATATTAAAAGCATTCATGTGTTCGGAAATGGATCCTCCATCCTCCATTCAAAGAGAATACAGCTTCTTTCTCAAAAAAAAGTTTATTAACTAGGGATTTGGCTTGATACACATCTCCCAACTTCTTCCAAAGTAAGGTTGTAGTCTTCTCCTCATGGATATTTAACAACACAGAATCAGCAAGACTAAGTCTTATGATACCCTTAGTCTTCTGATCCTTGAGATCCCAATCATCTTGTTGCATTGCAGCTGGTTTAGTTCCATTAACAGTTTCCCAAAGGTCTCGGTCAACAAGCATGTCTTCCATCTTGAGCTTCCACAACTTGAAATTAGTGCCATTGAATTTCTCCACTTCCATTCTTTCGGATGTGCTTGCCATCTCCTTGTTGTAATAGAAATCAAAATACTTTGCACAGACTCCAACTCAACTTAAGATCAGCTCAAAAAACCCCTACCCAACAGCTAAGACCAAAACTGGCTAGGCTCTGATACCAACTAAAAGGAAGCTAGGTGTGTGGAAATTGCTTCCTACACTAATCTAATGAGGAGAGGGCTATGTAAATTCAAATTAATCCTTACAACTACAGCAACATAGAACATCTAAATGAGATATTGCAGCAATACACATGAAACAGAAAGAAGACAGAAGAAGAGAGACAAAGATATATAGTGGGGAAAACCCTTATCGGGTGAAAAACCCCACACTCAAAAACCTGCACAATGTATTATCAAAACAAAGAATGTTTACAACACACTTGTAATGCAAGTGTCAATGGTCTTCGACACTCGTATCTGGAGTCAATCCGGCAGCATAACAGTACTTGTCAATCATGTGATACGACTCCCTCTCCAAGCACATGTTTATATAGAATATACAAGGCAATATTAGACCTATCTTGGGATGGGTGTCCAAATTAGCCTCATGGCCCAAAACCCACACCTAAGGATACTTGTTCAACATTGTAGAATGTGCCTGACACTTTTCCATAGCTCCCATCCCAAAGAGGTCACCTATTTCCAAAATGGGCTATGATAGATGCTCTTACGACACTTATGAGAATATGTCATAGCGGTTACAACTTACAGTTGTACGAGAATCTATCATACACAGACTATAAATATCATATTCTCTTACAAAATGTCATAATCCACCTTGGGGCACCCAAATATGCCTTTTTCAAAGATGTTTCATGACACATGTCTTCACCTGTCTTACAAGCTTCTATTTCTGACTCTTACATGTCATAACTTTGTCATAGGAATCCGTCATAACTATTTCGGTCAAACATTCCCTTACACAACATGGAAGATGCTGACACATGGAAAAATGCTCCTACCACAAAGTGGGACGCCTATCTCCTCATGTGAGGACAAAATTACAAGTTGCCATATTCCATGTAGGATGACACATCACCGTGCCACATCCCACAATATGACAATATAGAATTTACAAATATTTACAACATAGGCAATTAAATAATGAATACAAACATAAATAATGCAAGGAATTACCAAGGTTGAGACACCTTAATTCCCAACAAAACATTTGAACAAGCTCAAGGAAAAGAAGAGTGGGTTGAAGCAATGAATAGTGAGATAACAACAATTGAAAGGAATGACACATGGGATTTGGTTCAGCTACCTCCTGGTAAAGAAATTGTTGGTACAAGATGGGTGTATAAAACTAAGTATAAATCTGATAGAAGCATTGATAAGCATAAGGCTAGATTGGTAGCCAAATGATACACTCAACAAGAAGGTATTGATTACACTGAAACATTTGCACCTGTAGCACGAATGGATACTATCAGATTGGTTTTGACTTTGGCAGCTCAACAGAGTTGGATAATTTATCAAATGGATGTAAAAAGTGCATTTTTGAATGGATATATTGATGAAGAAGTGTATGTTTCTCAACCTAGAGATTTTGAAATACCTTCTAAAGAACATTATGTTTACATATTAAAGAAGGTCGTGTATGGTCTTAAACAGGCACCAAGAGCATGGTATTCAAGGATAGACTCATACCTACAACAAAAAGGTTTCTTAAGAAGTCAATCAGATCCAAATCTTTATATTAGGATCTTGGCTAAGGATATTTTTTTCTTAGTTTTCTATGTTGATGAACTTATCTATAATGGAAACAATTTAGATTTATTTGCAGAGTTTAAAGCAGCTATTATTGTTGAATTTGAGATGACATATTTGGGGCAAATGCACTATTTTCTTGGTATAGAAGTATGGCAAAACAAAGATGAAATATTCATGTCTCAGAAAAAAAAATATGCTTTAGATATCCTACATAAATTTTAGATGAATAGTTGCAACACGAGTTGCAACACCCATTGAAGTTGGACTTAAGTTGTCTAACTTGGATGTGTCAGATTCAGTGGACCCCACTCTATACAGATAGTTGATTGGTAGTTTCATTTACTTAACTACTACTTGATGAGATATCACATATGCAATGAGCTTGGTATCTAGGTTCATGTCAAAACATAAGCAAACAAATTGGAGTGCAGCTAAGAGGATTCTTAGATATGTCAGAGAGACATTGAGTTATGGTCTTCGATTTCAGCATTTAGAGGATAGTAAGTTGATTGGCTATACATATTCAGATTGGGTAGGTTCCATAGATTATCGAAAGTCTACTTCTGGTTATAATTTTAGTCTTAGTTCTGTAGTATTCTCTTGGAATTCCAAGAAATAGTCGACTATCACTTTCTACAGCAGAGGCAGAGTATAAAGTTGTAACATTTGCAGCATGCCAAACAATATGGTTGAGATGACTATTGGATGATTTGCACCAGATACAGAATGGACCTACTTTATTGTACTGTGACAATAAGAGTGCTATAAAAATGACTAAGAATCCAGTGTTTCATAGCTGAACTAAACATATTGAGATTCAACATCACTTCATTAGAGAGTTGGTTCAATAGGGATTGATCAAGATTGTGTACTGCAGTACAAGGGATCAGATAGCAGATATCTTCACGAAGCCTCTAGCTTGTGAAAGGTTTGAAACACTTAGAGATCAACTTCAAGTTCTTCCCAATGGTCATTATGGGGGAGAATGACAACAAATATCATGTGTAGCAGTCTTTATTGACAATTTTGTAATGCCCAAATTGGGCTCATTAAACATTGTAGTTGCCTTTCTTGACTTTCAGGTTTTGCATTTATTTTATAGTCGAGTTATTTGTCATTGTGGTTATGTGCCATAACTCATTTGTAATTATGAATCTTTGTATATTGATGCCCTGTCTCTTCTTCTCTAAGGCAATTTGGGGATTTTGTATGTTTGCTTATTTTGTGATCAGCAGATTACTTTGTTTGTCTATTTGCCTTCATTAAATGCCTAGTTTTTTCTCTGACTTCTTGTCTTAATCCACCCCACTAGGAAAATACATCTGATCTAACAGTCTCTGAGTGCTCCTGTAGTGGGGACTAATTCTAGTATTATTCAATGGTCTGAATGCCCACGAACATTGTCTTCTGAATTATTAATAATATCAGTAATGCCTTGGAGTTTTAGAAATTGTAACTTTTAGAAACAAATAGTTATCTATCAAATTCTTAAACCCTAAACCTAAATGGTAATGTATTATAAAATCTAAGTTATGAAATCATGCAAATTGAATAAGAATGAATAGTATGTAAGTATTGCATGCAATGAACATTTGGAGAGAAAATATAATACCCACCTCATTCTAGGTGGGTAGTCTGAGGGACTCGAATTGGGAGGACACTGCAACAAATAACTAGATTGGAAATCCATGGTTTCCAAATAGTCATTGTTATTGTTATTCTTGAGGAATGATGATCTCTCATTGTAATAGGGTTGCATACAAGTCGATCTATATGTTGAAAACCAATCTGAAATGGTATCCTCTGTGTATCTTTTGGATGGAGCATTCGCTACACAAATCAAGCTTAAACAATTAAAGAAAATATATAAGTAGAACTTTAGTGACCTATTATATAAAACAAATCAACCCAAGTTACTAGTACAAGCTTAAACAATTAAAAAAAATATATAAGTAGAACTTTAGTGACCTATTATACAAAACAAATCAACCCAAGTCACTACTATTTATATATGGACTGCTCCTACTGGTGTTGGGGATACCGTCGGCTTAAATTAGATAGTTGTTTGTATGGAAAAAATGTGGTGATACTTTAAGTAAATAGATTCTGAATATCTGAAGAGAATTCATGGATTTCATCATATGATTGTTTTGTCAATATCAAAGTTGAAGAGATCGTATAATGCTCATAAATCACTACTACATAGAGGGGGGGGTTTGAGACAATTTTTGAGACAACTTTTGAGTAAATTGTCTTGAGACAAAAAAAAAACTTGTGTATTGTCTTAAATATTGTCTTTAAGCAAGTGTCTCAAATTATTGTCTTAAAAAATTGTCTATGTAAAGACAATATGAAACAAAAGTATTTTTGTCTCTTTAGAGACAATTTCCTTTTGCCTCTCTAGAGACAATATGAAAAAATGTATTAAAAAAATAAACAATTTATTTTAAATATTTTTTAGTGTGGTTTTCAACATTCAATGTTTCCAGATTCTCGTATACACAAAATAAAGAAGTTAAGCAGGTCCAACCAGATAGTAGCACAACTCCGCTAATTGTACCTGTTATCACCAAATATGCACCCTTGCTGAGTTGCAAAACTCAGCCTACTGGTGAAACATGGGATCTTTCCAGGTTTGTGGGTCACCTATGATGGAAAGAACCTCCAGAGAGGGCTGGGTCCCTTGGTACTCACCTATCCTAATTTAAACTACTATTTTTTGAAAAGGAAAGAGATAGGAATGACATGAAAATCAAAACCTAAGATCTAAGGTGATACACCAAATGACTTTTGACCTGCACTTGTTTAAATGAACACAATATGATCAACAACTTAAACTTTAACATACACAACCCAAAATTTCATGACTATTACATAAGTATTTCATGGCCAGGTTTGATATCTAGAACAACATTTAGAAGGAAGTAAAAATGTTTTCACAACTTAAACTTTGCCCTTAGCTGGTTAAACACAAGCAATGACCTGCAAAAGTACATATTTATGCATAAAGGCAATGAAAACGTGACAGAAATCAAGGGGAAAAAGTATCACCACAAGATTATATCAACTATTTTGAAGCTTGCACAATGAAACAGCTTTGAGAAAGTAAAAACAGCTTGTCTTTATTGATCACAATGTTCATAAACAACATACAGATCTGAAAATAAGTTGTCATGCCTATTCTTTGCTAAAAAGAACCTTCATAGGTTACAATATACAGCTCCAAAATGAGCAAGAAAACTAACTTTCTGAGTTACAATGCACCACAATGGGCAAAAAGAAGCTTGTTGTAGCTTACAATGCTTTTCCAAAAGTGAAAGAACTAGCTCAAAAATGAAACAAGGCTTTCTTTTTGACATCCTAAGTTGGCGAGAATGTAGGATAGTATCTAATGACAATTGAGGGACTCCTTTTTTACTGCTGACTGATTTGACTTCCTCTTAGTCGCTGGAAAAGGCTTTATCCCTCCTTAACTGTTGGAAAAGCTCCTAAATCTGCTCCCAACTTCCCTAGATACCTGCAACTATCCATTCTTGTTCCAAACTGCCTCCTTGATGCTCTCCACTTCTTTCCAAGTCACCAAATTGCACCCTATATACCTGCAACTGTCCTCAACTCCTTCAAACTGCTCCTTCAAAAGCTCCAACTGCTCATTAATATTGTCCAACTGTTCAAACTGATGAATACTTATTCAAACCTACCAAAACATGTGGGAAAAAGGTTTGAAACTGTCAAAATCTTCTTTCCTAGGCATGGGAGATCTTCAAGGTCACAACCAAGACACATGTTCTCAACCTTCATGGTATTGGGCTAATGCTCTTTTTTAAAGTTTCTTCAACCGTAACTTCTAAGTGACTGCCATGCTAACATAGGTAAATCATTACCCCTACCATAGACAAAACACTATTTTCATGAGGACTGCCCTTTGTTCTTTGTCTGCCATGTATACTCTGTCCCATTACCCTTTATATCTAAGTTGCAGGGTTCGCTTGCTAGAGGTGGGGGTGTGGGTGCGGTACGGCTCGGGTGCAGGTACGGGTGCGGGTGCGAGTGTTGCAAGATGGTCATAAGAATGAAGTATGTGGAAATGCTAGAATCTGTTTGGTAGATGGAAGAAAATTTCTAGATGGTTTGAGACATGAGAATATGTGTTATGCTTTGATTCCTAAGAAGCTTGAAACATTGAAGAAGGAGACTAAAGAATCACAACTGGGGTAGATAAAGGAGTTGCTGATAGAGTATGAAGACATCATATCAGATAATGTACCCGAAGAATTGCCGCCTATCAGGATTATCAGTCATCACATGAATCTTATATCGGGAGCAAGTTTGCCTAACAAAGTAGCACACAGAATGACACTGACAGAGAATGAAGAACTAAATAGACAGATACAAGAATTGTTGAGCAAAGGTTTGATTAGAGAAAGTTTGAGTCCTTGTATAGTACCTGCAGTGTTAGCACCAAAGAAAGATAGAGAATGGAGAATGTGTACAAACTCTAGAGCAATCAACAAGATCATAGTTAAGTATAGATTTCCTTTACCTAGGATGGATGATATCATGGATTGTTTGAGTGGAGCAAGATATTTCACAAAGATAGATTTGAAGAGTGGATACCATCAGATCATAATTAGAGAAGGTGATGAATGGAAGACTGCTTTTAAGATGAGTGAAGGATTGTATGAGTGGTTAGTGATGCATTTTGGATTGACAAATGCACCGAGTACTTTCATGAGATTGATGAATGAAGTTCTGAAGAGATTCTTGGGTAAGTTTGTTATTGTATACTTGGATGACATTCTGATTTTCAGTAAGACAAAAGAGGAATATTTGTGGCATATTAGACAAGTTTTACAGAGACTGAGAGAAGAGAAATTGCTAATAAACATCAAGAAATGTAGTTTCATGAAGGAAGAATTAGTATACTTGGGATTTGTGATTTCTACGGAAGGATTGAAGATGGATCCTGAAAAAGTAAGAGCAATTATTGAATGGCCTACACTAGAGAGCATTGGAGAGGTTAGATCATTTCATGGATTGGCTAGTTTCTACCAAAAGTTCATCAGAAATTTTAGTTCAATTTGTAACCCTATGATAGAGACAATGAGAGGTGATAGAAAAGATTTCAAGTGGACATCAGGAGCAAATAAAATTTTTGAGTTGTTAAAGCAGAAAGTGACAAAGCAACCTATTTTGGCGTTACCAGATTTCAATAAGATATTTCAAGTTGATTCTGATGCAAGTGGAAATGTAATTGGAGTAGTGTTAAGTCAGGAAGGTAAACCTGTAGCATATTTCAATGAGAAGTTGAATGATGCAAGGAGAAGGTATTCAGTTTATGATCAAGAGTTATATGCCATAATTCAAGCCTTGAAGAAGTGGAGACATTACTTGTTTCCTAAGGAGTTTGTGATGTATACAGATCATCAAGCTTTGCAATATTTGAACAGTCAAGGTAAGTTGAATCAGAGACATATGAGGTGGGTAGAGTTCATGCAGAGTTATACATTTGTGTTGAAGCATAGGAGTGGTAAATCAAACAAAGTTGTTGATACATTGAGTAGGAGAAGAAACTTGCTGACATGAATGAGAGTTAAAATGATAGAATTTGATGAATTGAAGAACATGTATGAGGGATACATTGATTTTGCAGAACCTTGGAAAGCATGTAAGGAACCTGTTGTGACAGATAGAAGTAAGTGGCTGGATTATTTCATTTAGGAAGATATGTTGTTCAGATGAAATCAGTTATGCATACCTAGAAGTTCAATGAGAGACAATTTGATCAATGAGAAACACAGTGGAGGATTGGCAGGACATTTTGGCATTGATAATACAGTGGCTTTGGTAAGTGAAAACTACTTTTGGCCTCAGATACATAAGGATGTTAGGATATTTGTGCAGAGTTGTAGAGTTTGTCAAGTTGCAAAAGGGAGTAGTCAGAACACTGGATTGTACAAACCTTTGATACTACCGAAGAGACCTTGGGAAGACATAAGTATGGATTTTGTAATGGGATTTCCGAAGACACCGAGAGGACATGATTCAATATTTGTAGTGGTGGATAGATTTTCAAAGATGGCTCATTTCATACCTTGTAGGAAGACAACTGATGCAGTACATGTAACTAGCCTATTTTTCAAGGAGATTGTGAGATTGAATGGATTACCTAAGAGTATAATTTCAGACAGAGACACCAGATTTCTTAGATACTTTTGGAAGACACTTTGGAAGAAGATGAAGACAGATTTGAAGTTTAGTTCAACTTTTCATCCACAGACTGATGGACAAACAGAGGTAGTGAATAGGAGTTTGGAAAATCTGTTAAGATGTTTGGTTGGAGAGAAGACATGAAGTTGGGATTTGATTCTTTCACAAGTAAAGTTTGCATACAATAACTCAGTGAATAGGAGTACTGGAAGAACACCTTTTGAGATTGTTACCAGAGTAAAACCTAGAGGAGTTGCAGAACTGAGAGATGTCAGTATGGACGAAAAGAGAAGTGCAGAAGCTAAAGAATTTGCAGACCATATGAAGACAGTGCATGATTAGGTAAAGAAGCATTTGGAGGACATGAACAACAAATATAAAGAACAAGCCAATGAGAAGAGAAGACATAAGGAATTTGCAGTAGGAGATGAAGTAATGGTGTACCTGAGAAAAGAAAGATTTCCAGTTGGGACATATAACAAGTTGAAGATGAAGAATTTTGGACCTTGTAAGATACTCAAGAAATTTGATTTAGGAAATGCATACGAAGTGGAATTACTAGAGACATTGGGGATATCACCTATTTTCAACATTGTAGACCTATACCAGTATCATGAAGCAGAGTTCAGTAACAGCATGGAAGAAGACTTGAAGAAGAAGTTACCACAACAAGCACCCAAACAGATTGAAGACATTTTGGACAGCAGAGTTGGACGTAGCACCAAAGGAAGACAATATAAAGAATACGTTGTGAAGTGGAAAGGTAGACCAGAAGAAGATTCATCATGGACTTCTCAGGCTGAGGTGGACCATCTTGGTTCTCCCCTAGCCCCAGCAAAGTGAGGGACTCACTTTTTCAATAACCCCAGATGTCTGATGCAGGAACATCCTTGGTTCAAGAGAAATCTTGCATCAACCAAAAACATTTGCATTTCAGTTTGTTTATTTTCATTTTCTAGTTTAGTTCAAGCTATTTAGTCAATAGAAGTTTCTGTATTTTGGTTTGCAATCTACTGTAGTTGCATTTCAGACCTTACGGAGCTGGACTTAGCATCTAGACATGTTCATCTACATCATATCCATAATTTAGAGCATTTAGTTAAGGTACCAGAAAGATATCGCTATCAAAAGATCAACTATTTTCTCAGAGTAGAGCATCCTGACAATCTCAAACAATCAGCTAAAGGAGAAGACCTGCAGAGCATTTCTTGATCTCTAGAGCCTAATGACACATCATTCAATGATCTTTGGTTCATGGCTGACCTTCCCCGAGATCCGCACACCATTCCACTTATTTGCAAAAAAGTTTAATGCATTTAGGTCCGACCTATCTGTGTACACACGTTACAGCTCTTCATTGGAGTTTGTGACCTTCCTTGGCCGACGCAAAGGAATCTTATGTTTCAGAGATCATATATATTGATGTAATAGATCCTTAGGAATTCAGTTAGAGATAGATTCATAATTTAGTAGTTGAGCTCTTTTGCAAGGGGACTTCAAAACTATATCTTGTGTGCATTCTGATATTCTGTAATCAAGCTTGTGAGCCCTATTGTAAGCCCGCATGAAGCTGACCGATCTGTATTTGAATTCTTTGATATATTGGATGACTGAATCTGCATTTGCTTCATATCTTTGAGTTGTTTCCATTGTGTTTACTCTTGCTGCACGGTCTGGACAGTTCATTCTATGAACCCTCCTACCGTGACTACACCATCATGTGACACATGTTGCAATGTGAAAAAAGTGAGGGATGAGGGATTAATATTTAATTTGAATTATTTTGAGACATGTGAAGGAGAATTAATTAAATAAATGATATTTATTTAATTAATTGGGAAGGTAATCAAGTGGGATTTAGAGTGGGATAAGTGAGATAATGTAATGAACTAGGGTAAAATATTACAAGATGTTTTACAAGATCATGTATCGACTAGGTAATGTTATGACATGGACAATTTTGGGTGTCTACATTTTGCCCATCTTTGAGATGATGTTCAAGAGGATGAGATTTATGCCGAGTAACATCATTTCAAAGAAGCTAAGGTATGGATAGAAGAAAAGGATGGGATAGTGTAAAGATAGGATGATGATGGAAAGATAGGAAGAAATGGGGTGATGATATAGGATATGATAATGATGATGTAAAAGATATGATGATGATGATGCCCACTCAAGAGGATAGGCGGGTTGGACAAACACAGGTATGCTTTCGAAATGAATGAAATGATAAAGGAGGGATAAGATGAATGATACAAGATAGGAAGTGGATGAAAGAGAGGAATGACAAGTTATCATGCAATAAAGTGAGCAATCATATGTTTGATGTAGCACTAGATGTTATGCACCAAGATATAAGGACCAAGGTGATGATATGTCTCGTGCCCCTATAAAATACAACCTTGGCTAGGTACAAGATATGAATATTAGTTGGAAAGATACGGATTTGATGCAAATGCAAGATAAAAATGATAACACACACAAGCAAGCATGCACAAATGATTCAAAAGCAAACAAGGTATTGCCCCTGTCAAGCTATAAACCATTGATTAATTGATTGATTCATGATTGATGATAGTGTTGTCATTGCATGGAATGATATATCCCTAGATCAACACAAGGATGATTGATTAATTAATTTGGTTTACAACAAGGCTAGGTCAAGACCATTGATGCAATTGGATAATTTGGCAAGATTGATTAACTTGGTTGGTATGGTCTTAAGGATTGATTTGCATTTGGATTTATTACTTGGATGATTGATGATGAGATTGATTGGAATAAGTGATGAATAAAGATGATGATTAGCGAAGATTAGAAGAAGGATGAAAGATGGAATTGGGCTATCGCCTATGCCTAAATCTGGGTACTTCCTTCTACCCCAGATTGCCTACATACCCTGTATCCACGGGATCAAGGCATTTAACGATAGAGGTAAAATGTAGTTTTGATTTGTGTTTTATTGGTGGTGATGATGAAGGTGGATGGATTTATTGAGTTATGGATTGATTGGGATTGATTGGATGTTTGATGATATATGATGTTATTGATGGGATGATATGGATTAGATTGATGTGATTTTGATTGATTGCTAGATTGGCTTGATTTGATCTGATGATGTGATTGAAGTTGTTTTGATTGGATTTGATGCGATGGATTGTTTGATGATGTGATTAATCTTATTTCTTGGATTTTTTGTTTAATATTTGATTTTTTTGTATTTTTTTAGGACCTTTTTCCATTTTTTTGTATTTTTGGGGATATTTTGATTTTTTGAGATTTTTGAAATGTTTTGATTTTTTTGGATTTTTTTGGATTTTTTGGATGTTTTTGATTTTTTTTGGATTTTGGAATGTTTTGATTTTTTTGGATTTCGATAATGTTTTCATTTCTTTGGATTTTAAGAATGTTTTGATTTTTTTGGATTTTGAGAATGTTTTGAGATGGCATTGGATGACATTTTTGGGTAACCTTTGTGCTAGATACCAATTACAAGGGATAGCCAAGTCTAGGTGCAAGGATAATGTAGGATTGGATTAGATAGATAGATAAAAGGATGGGTAATAGGATAAGGGATAAAAGGCTCGTGATAGATGGATAGATAAAAGAATAGTCTATAGTGGATGGATGTATGCATAAGAGAAAGGATGTGATCTCCAAAGGCTATGTCGCATCAGAACAACATGCCCCGTTCTAGATGATATGCGTAGGATTTTTCATGACAATGCTTAGGACAATATGATTATGATAGGATGGATTGGAAGGGATGAGGTACATCAAGAGATATCCAAAACATGTTTCAACATTTTTTTTTGTTTTTGCCCCTATATCTTCATCAAGATCAAAAGAGGAAGGGAGGATGAATGGACTCAATAGGATAGGCATGCGGGTAATGGATAATGATGGTAAGATAGGATAGAATAAGATGGTAAATGGTAGGAAGTGGTAGGATAGGATAGACAATGCAGATGAGACAAGGTGTCCCCAAGTGTAAGTGACATAGAAGATCAACCTACACATGACACCTATTTGCCAGGTTTTCATCATGGTACTTATCCAGGGCGCCTATTTACCAAGTTTTCACTGTTGGATGAAGGGATTTCTCTTTACTTTTTTTTTTTTTGATTTTTTTAAATTTTTGGATGGGATAGGTGGATATGAGGGACTCAAGTGTCTAGTTCCAGGAAAGGTGATAGTCCCACTAGATGGATGTCATCGCATGGTCCATGTCAAGTGTGCTCATAGATGTTGGTAAGGGTTCGCATGAAAGGGGGATGGAGCAGGTGGATAGTGGATCATGAAAGGCTTATGCAAGGATGGATAGGGGATTATGATGTGAATTATGTAGGGAAGATAGTGGATTATGATGTGGATTATGGAGGAAAGGATAGTAGATTATGATGCAGATTATATAGGACTTATGCAAGGATGAGTGGAAGACTTAAGAAAAAGCATGGACCATAGGAATAGAATGAGGAAGATCTGTGGGATAGTGGAAGAAGGATGAGGAGATGGAGGTATGTGGAAATGTGGAATGGAAGGGAACCATGACCAATGTTTGCACACACCATGATAAACATTGAAGCTTTTGATTGGATGGTGGTGTAGGAAGTAATGGCAATGTTTGCTTAGGAGATGGGTGACAAAGTGCTTTCAGTACCCACATAGACTTAGAATTTTTATGACTTTTATTTTGCTTGTGGGATGGAATATGAGATTTTTGAATGGAATGGGATTTTTGGATGGAAGTGGATGGTTGGGATTTTTGAGATGTGGATGTCTCATTTAACTTGCTTTCCTTTTTATTAGGGACCCAAACCATTTTATTTTTGGACTTTTCTTTTGAAGGTATGGGCTTAGGTAGATTTTTAGATGGATTTTTTTTTTACTCTTTGCATTGATATCCTAAGGCATGAGGACCCTTAGGATTTTTTGCTTTATAGGTAGAGGTATCCAATTTTTTGCTTTTGAATCCCATGGGTATGGTGGAATGAATGGAAGCTTCATGTTTAGACAATGTGTGCATTGATTGGTCATGATTAGGATTTTTAGAGGATTTATGGGTAGGTGGATAAGGGGGATATTAGGTGTTGGAAGAAATGTTGGTAGAGTTGATGGTGGGATATTAGGAGTTGGAAGCAATAGTGGTAGAGTTGATGGTGGAAGATGTACAGTCACATGCTTTTGACATTTGTAGGATGAGGGAGGTGGAATGGCAACATATGTTTTGGGTGTATGATATAGTCTGTGATGGAAAGTGGACTTACGATGAATGGAGGAATTATCAACATCTTAGATTGTTTACCTCGGGGTTTGTATCCAAGGCCATATGAGCGTGGGGGATCCTTGACATGGATGGGCTCCAAAATACCTTGTTCATAAAGGCCTAGGCCTTTACCTTGGTAGTTGATATTTTGGAATATGCGATGGACAATGGGACTATGTGTAGTTTGGACATTAGACTTGAGTTCATTATTGGGTGGAGAAGGTGAGGTGGAGGACAATAGTTGTTGTGTTCCTAGGGAGGAACATTCATGAGTGAAAGTGGAAAGACCAATAGGATGTGATGGTTTGGAAATATGGTCGATAATGGATGTGGAAGGATCATTAGTACCTTGAGTATTGTGTTCACTAATATCCAAGATATTTGTTTGATCTTCTATGTTTTCTTGGTAGGCATGTGTCTCATCATAACAAGTGGAAGCTTGTACATTAGGGCTAGATGGAGGATGGATGGAAGGGGTGTCTTGCTCATGGATAGGTATAGGATCAAGTTGCTCATAGATAGCTTCTTCATAGGTAATATCTTAATCATAGAAAATATATATGTTATGGATAGGTTGGATGAAAGTGATTTGATCGTGAGTAGGACTAGGGCTTGATGTTTCCACATGCTTAGGATCATACTCTTGACATAACTCTTGTGGTTTCATGGAGGTGAAAGTGGGAGACTCTTGGCTAAGTTTGATAGGTTCTTGATATTCATTAATAAGAGAGTATGATGGACTTTGACTTGGGCTTATGATAGGAGGCTCTTGAATAGGCTCGATGGCTTGTGGGTCACATGATGGGCTTGAATGGCTAGGCATGTTAATGGACGAATCTTTAAGAGGGTCAAGGATAAGTGTTTGATGACATGGAGATGTTTTATTCCGTGCAAGTAGCCATTAGATCACATCCTTTGCAAGAGTATAGGTAGATGGATAATATAGTGGATGGATGATGAGGGTAGATGGTGTGGTAGGATTAGGATTTGGATTTGGATTAGATAGGGGGATAATGGGATTTGGCATATTAGGATTTGGGCTATATGGAAGGATAAGGGGATTAGATGGATTGGATATATTAGGATTTGGATTGGATGGGGGGATAGTAAGGTTGGATGGATTAGGACTAGGAGTAGGATCATATGATGGTGTTAGGATAGGACTAGTTGACTCGTGTTGGCATGTGATTGGATGGTGAAGGTGATTCAAAGGATGCATTGGCTAGGTTGGTATCTCCCTTGTCAAAGGATATTAAGTCTTGTAGCATAGGTGGACTTAAGTCTATTAGGTCTTGCTGCAAAAGTGGAATTAAGTCTATTAGGTCTTGATGCAAAAGTGGACTTGGGCGTACAAAGGGCCACTTGAACTTGCATGTGGTTCTTGTGAGGACACTTGGTTGCCTTGTGTGTTGGAATGTTGGAATGAGGAATTGGATAATATTGGAGTGAATGTTGATAGGTTGATATGACATTGACATGATAGGTAGATAGGTTAGGTTGGCCTGATGGTGAAGGTGACACATAGGATTGTGGTTGAATGTGTTGGAAGTTGTGATGGTGTTGTACTGGAGGGATTGTATAGGATAATGGTTGTTGAGATATAGATTGATATGGATAAGCGTTGACATTAGATAGGTTGATGAAGGGGTGATGGGACATGCAAATGGATGAAGTTGATATGAAGTGGGAGGTGATGACATGTAAGGTTGAGGTGGCATTGGTTGTTGATAATGAATGGATAGAGGATGATGTGCTTGTTGGGTTTGTGATTGACAAGTGGCAATGAGGTGTTGGGCTTGCGCTATGAGATGTTGCATTTGAGGTGATTGACTTGCTTGAGGTTGAAGTTGTTAGATGATGCCTTGGAGCCTTTGTATAGTTTGTTGGCCTAAGGGTTGTGATGCTTGATAGAGTGATTGGAGGAGGTCTTGGGTACTATGTCTTCTAATGTTGGCATGATGTCACTTTTGGCAAATGTTTGATTAGGATTATGATGATGATTTAGAATGATTAGGATGTGATTGCTTGAATGACTAGGATGATTTGGCTTGGAAAGATTGGATGATGCGGCAAATGTTTATTGATAGTTTGACTTGGGCAATATCAAACATAAAATATCACATGTAAATGCATGAACACACACACCAAACACAATGTTCAATTTTATTTTTAAGATTAAATGTTATGATTAAGAAAACACTTGAAGACACAACAACAAGCCTAATACTAGTCAAGTGGGGTTTGGCCAATTAGGTTTTAAGCTAGGTTGCACAAGGTTGACTGGGGTGTCCCCAAAATACTTAAGGTACGAGGGGATCGATTCTGTGCAATGAAAGAAAAATCCTACCACACAACTGGGAGAAAGGGGTAACCCACCCTTCACCTTCACTTCCCAAAAGTATAAAGTTCTTTGGGGCTTAGCCAAGAGTGACAAGATTTCCACTTCCAAAGGAGGGTGTCTTTCAATTAACACCTCGGTTGAGGTCATCCCTTGGAGTGGTGTGTCTCCAAGCAAGCCTCCTAAGAAGGGTATGACAAAAGCAAACCAAGTGAGGTGCTTTTGATCTCCAAGGTCATCTTGCAGTGTGATGAGAGAGCATACACACATGCACTTGATTCACACTCGCAGTTGTTAATTGACCCTTAGAAATGAAATGTGTGATCAAACAGTTCAAGCACTTGTTCTTTTTTTTAATCCCAAAGTCAAATGTGTAGGAAAACACTTGTTAATTTTAGACCTGATTTTTGATGTGTGATTGAAGACAAGATTCATTTTAAGCCCCAAATCGAAATGTGTTTGCAAACAATGATTAGAGATGAAAGATGGAATGTGTGCACCTGATTGTTTTCATCCTCAAATCTGCTATAGATATTGATACCAATGTTGTCCTAGCTCCTTAGATTCACCTAAAATCCACCAAGACCAAGAAAGAACAAGTAAACTTCAATGTGATTTCAGATACATTTTGTTTTTTGACATAGCTGAATTAGATTCGATTGTTTCAAGACATTTTTTTATCTAAAAACTAAAAAATCAAAGAAGTGACCCCTACTAATTTTCTAAGAAATTTCCAAAAATGTAAAGAACTCAAAAAAATTCCCTGTTTTGCACCCAGAAATGTGGATTTATGAAAACCCTAGAGAAAACAAAGATCAGATCATTTAGCACCTTATTTGACCTCAAAATCAAATCTGTAAAAAATAGGACCCCATTAGAATTTCAAGAGCTTTCCAGAAATGTAATTTTTTTTGGAAAATTCACTGATTTGAGCCCAGAAAGTTAATTTTATGAAAAAAAACATAAAATCGTAATAACTCCTACAAAAATGGTGATAAATATGCAATTTTTCTGATGTAGATTCCTGAGATGATGCACAAGCTTCTGTGAAAATCTTGTAGAAAAATTTGTAATCATTTGGAAGATATGACAAAATCTTTAAAACCTAGGGTTTTGTCCAAAAAATGGTAGATATGCAACAAAAAGTTAATAAAACCTGCAAAGAAGAAACTAGTAGATTTGAAAAAGGCAAGGGTTAGTCCCACCAAGCGTGCCAGAAATGTATACGAAAAATTTGGATAAAATGAAAAAGATAAAACAAATATAAGTGCATTTACCTCAATCCAAACCTTTCAAATACCTCAGATATCTCGAATGATAGATGCATGCATGATTGATTGATGTTGATTTCTCATTTTCGCAACATAATAATAAGATGAAGATGATAGAGGAAGATAGATGGATAGATAGATGAAGATGAGATGAGAAGATTGGAAGAATTTTGGCAGAGTGAGGATCCTAGAAGAAGATGGATGTCAAATGGCTTGTGTGAGGCTAGATTTATAGGCAAGAGTTGATATGATTCGATGGCCAAGATTAAAAGTTAATTGTGTGATGTGTATGGGTAGGATTAAAAGTTGATTTTAGTGCCTATGACACGCATTAAGTGGGTTATGACATGAAGCTAAAATTAGGATGTGAGGGAATAAGTGGGATTTTTTTATTTATTTTGGAGGAAAAGATGCCTATGATGTACAATGAGTGGGGCTAAAAATAGGATGTGAGTGGGAATCTCATAATTTAAATAATAACATTATTTAAATTATTTGGGCATGTGAAGAGTTGTAGTCATGTGACACATGTTGCAATGTGGAAAAAGTGAGGGATTAGGGATTAATATTTAATTTGAATTATTTTGAGACATGTGAAGGAGAATCAATTAAAAAAATGAGATTTATTTAATTAATTGGGAAGGTGATCAAGTGGGATTTATAAGTGGGATAAGTGAGATAATGTAATGACCTAGGGTCAAATATTACAAGATGTTTTACAAGGTCATGTATCAACTAGGTAATGTTAAGACATGGACAATTTTGGGTGTCTATAGGTGGGGCTAAGCGTAAATCAGAACCAACTTCCCTAGAGAAATTGTTGGTGCTGAATAGTATTTCTGAGCTATTTTAGAGGATAGGTTGGCTTGAGTTTATGAATAAATTTAAGGGGCACAACACGTAGCTGGTCAAGGAATTTGCAGAAAACTTCTCAGATGGGTAGACGATAGTATGAGGCAAGAAGTTTAAGGTAAGCCCTCGAATCATTTCTAATTTGTCTAGCATTAAGAATAAAGGTATAAATTTAACTGAGGCCACAAACATTTCTTATCAAAGAATGATAGAACTCTTCATAAGGGAGGGAGAACCTCATCCTCTGTTAGTTGTGAATACCCATGGGCAAAATAAGGGGTTTTAAAGAATGTCCATTACAAAGCCGTGGAGAATAGCGGTTGCCTAGATTATCAATTACTTTACATCTGAGGGGCAATGTGCCACCATAGTTGGCCCCCCTTTCCGGTTACTCACTCACCTACGCCATGGCCCTGAAAACCCTGAATTAAGGGTTAACCTCCCTGATTTCCTCAGTGATTCCATTGTCAACATGATAGAGAGGTTCAAAATTGGTTCAGGCCCATTAAAACATCATGGTCTTACTTATCTAATTTGCAAACATCAATTCCTGAAGAAAAGAAAATTAGAAGAAAAATGGCAAAAATTTCTTCAGAAATTTGAAAACCCTGAACCTTGAAGACATTTTCAAGAAGGTGAGTCATCCAGATTGGTGGCTCAAAATGTAAAAGAACCTTCCCCTGTGCCTCAAGATTCCCCTGTGCCTCAAGATTCCCCTATGCCTAAAGACTCCCGTGTGCCTCAAGATTCCCCTGTTCCTCAAGATGCTAGAAAAGCTCCTGACGATGAAGCACCAGAAAATCCATCACACCTTTTAGACCCAGAGGAGAGACCTAAACCACAAAATGTACCAGAAACCCCTGACAAGCAAGAAAATATAGATTTAGTGAATTCTGAAGATGAGAATACTTGACCCCACAAAAAGGAAAAGAGGCCAAAAATGAAATTGCAAAGACCTCCTCCTTTAAGGAGAAGCAAATGATTGGCTACAGAATTCAGTTGTGTTGCGGCTTGTGATCAACCGCATGTTCCTAAAAAGAAAAGACAAGAGAAGCAATTTCATGAAACTGTAGCCCAATCAAATGAGAATGTGGCCCAGTCGTGTGAAAACCAACCCCAGTTAAGTGAAAAGCAACCTCTAGATAGTGATAATCCCCCTGAGTCTGAAAAGGAAGATGTCCCATCTAAACCAAGACAAGGAGAACTAGGAGCACAATTACCAAATTATATACTTGTTGAGGATGAGTCTATTGAACCACTTTCCCCTTCACAACAGCCCTTGGAAACGCAAGAAATTAATGCAGTACCACCAAGTGAACAATTGTCTCTCCTGGTTGCCGATGACAGAGAACAGAGTCCACTGGAAGTAAATAATGTAGAGCATGTGACTGACAGTAATGTAGAGATCTCTATTTTTCCCCCTTCCACTGATATAGAAATTGGAAAAGATGATCACTTAAAAATAGACTTAGAAGAGCTGAAGGCAGAGATTATTTCAGTTAAGAGAAAAACTACAACAAAAAGAATAGATAAACAAGCAACAACAAGAAATAAACACACAAGCTAAACTTTTGACAAGAAAGGATCAAGAAATCATAGCTTTAGGGACTCAATTAGAAAAAAAGGATAAAATTATTGGAGAGTTGCAGTCCTAAGTGCAACAAATTGATGAAAAGGATAAAGATTATTTGACTAGTTTATCTGAGAAAGATAAACAGATTAAGAATTTAACTGATCATCTAGTGTAATCTCTTCAAACATTTGCAGAAAAATAGGAACAACAAACTGTTAGATTTAGGGCAGACAACTGAGAGGGGGGGTGAATCAGTTGTCCAAAACTTTCTTCCAATTAAACACTTAAATCAACTTTGTAATTTAGTAGCATAATAATAAATCAATCATGAAAATATAATATATTAAATCAGGAGCAGAAACACATTAACACACAAGACACCAAGATTTTGACGTGGAAAACCTGGGTAAGGGAAAAACCATGGGGTGATTAACCCAAGATTGTATTCTCTTTTAGAAGAATAGAAAGAACAAAATGGCACATGCCAATTAGGGCTCACTACTTGAGCAAACTGCTCACAAGAGGCCCACTGCCTACAAGAGACACACTGTCTACAGAATAATAAGTATCACATACTTGAACTGGAGAATAGCATCTTCACCATGCTTGAGTCAGTTCCATTTAAGCTCAATACTTCTGCTCTGCCTTTCGCTCTGCTCCTCTTTACCACACTCTCATCATCACCTGTCTTTGAAATGACTTTACAACTCCTTATTTATACAAGACATCAACTTAGGGATAATCATCCAAGTCAGCATTTATTACAGAGCAAATACATAAATACAACATGACTAGTTACAAAAAGACTTCAGGTGGATCAACACATTGTCAGCCACACAAATCTGAGACTTCAATATTCATTTAGGAATACACCAATCTTCACATAACATCTTCAAGATCATTTGCAGGATGTGTAACTTATGCGGTCGGCCAAACTTAGGAAGAACACTGTCATCCGGAAGTTATTCTTCAATTGCGAGCTCAAACTCCAATGTGGACCACCAACAGGAACTGGACATGATCCAAAGACCTCCACAAGCTTGCCTAAATCACCAAGAACGTCCACACTACATCTGCTTACTAAAATCCTTCTCTCCTTCATCTGAAACCTCAAGAACACAGTCAGTCATCACTCTCATAAAGGAATAGATGCTTGCGGACCTCCAGACCATGAACCAATTGAGTTGTCACTTCACATTGACTTCCTAAACATTCCACCAAATCCGCAGAATAAGATATTGCATTTCTGGATCTCACCGGACCTATCTGTATCACTCTATCACCTCTAATCACCTGCTAGAACTAGTTTTACTTAAGTGGCCATAACTTCTTCAAATCTTTATGTGGACCTCTAAAATCTTTACTGGATCATCTCAAGACACATATCTACAAACCCTTTGAAGCACATCCTCTGATCTTCATCTTAGCAGGGATCTTTACCTCACTGTTTTCACTGTTCTTCTCTGTTCTTGATTAGGATTAATTTTCTCAATATCCTCAGCACACATCTCATCCAATCCTTGTCATTAATGCAACAGGAGTATGTTGACATCAATGACAACACCAGTTAGGCCCATATTTGCAACAATCTCCTGCTTTGTCATCGATGGTAACATATGATGTGAAAAACTATTTTAACCATCAAGACAAGAACTTCTCCACACTGTCACAACTCCCCCTATCAACAACAACCATTCACATGACTTCTCTTTCTTTCCTGCTCCCCCTTTGATCAACAATTACTTGTTTTTCACATGTCTCTTCTCGCCCTTTGACATCAATGGAAAAGGGCACATACTTGCATTACTTCAGAATCACACCAGTTGCTCCCCCTGAGTAGCAGCTTCCCAAACATCAATCTGGACCACAAGATATGATTGTGATATCCAGCGGACTGATGCACATCAGTGCACCTTAGTTTATCACTGGAGGGGTAATAACCCCTAACTTCTCCCTGAGATACTCAAAAGAGTCCTTAGGTAGAGGTTTAGTAAAGATATCTGCAATCTGATCCTTGGAAGGCACAAACTCCAATCTGACTTCATTCTTGTTCACTTGCTCTCTCAAAAAGTGAAACTTGATGGATATATGTTTAGTCTTTGAATGCAACACCAGATTCTTAGATATACTTATTGCACTTGAATTATCATAGAAGATTGTGATAGGTTCCTCATACTCCACTCCGATGTCTCTTAGTATCTGCTCCATCCACAAAACTTGAGTGCAACTACCTGTTGCTGCAAGATATTCTACTTCGGTTGTGAACAGAGATATTGCCTTTTGTTTCTTGCTCAGCCAAGAAACCAATCTCTTCCCCAAAAAGAATGCTCCGCCACTGGTGCTCTTCCGGTCATCCACATCTCCTGCCCAATCCGCATCTGTTTATGCATGAAGAGAAAAATCATGATCTCTGGGATACCACAATCCATACTCAACTATCCCTTTTAGGTATCTAAAAATCCTCTTGATCACCATGACACGAGATTCTCTAGGATTAGCTTGGAATCTAGCAACAAGACCAACAGTATTCATAATGTCAAGTCTAGTTTGAGTGAGATACAACAATCCTCCAATCATTGACCTATACTTTTTCTAATCAACCTTGGGAGAGTCATCATCTTTGCTCAACTTACATCTGGTTGCCATTGGAGTATTCATTGGCTTTGAGTCTTCCATTCCAAATTTCTTCAACAATTCTTTCACATATTTCGTCTAAGAAATTAAGATTCCTTTCTTTGTTTGAGTGATTTGCAGACCCAAGAAGAAATTCATTTCCCCAAACATGGACATCTCAAATTCACTTTTCATTTGATTTGCAAAAGTCTTACACATACTATCACTTCCTCCAAAAATGATATCATCAACAAACACTTCAACAATCAAGATATTTTCATGATCAATTTTGAAGTACAAATTACTGTCAGCAGTACCTTTGTTGAAACCAA
The DNA here is from genome assembly GCA_027924645.1 of Cunninghamia lanceolata. Classification (NCBI taxonomy): domain Eukaryota; kingdom Viridiplantae; phylum Streptophyta; class Pinopsida; order Cupressales; family Cupressaceae; genus Cunninghamia; species Cunninghamia lanceolata. The sequence goes on from BSBN01000665.1 coordinate 4,886,838, forward strand.
TCTTCAAAAGATGCTTATCCAATCTTTCATACCAGGCTCTTGGGGCTTGCTTCAGTCCATACAGAGCTTTCTTTAACTTGCAGACCATATCACCATGATCAGACAATTGAAATACATCCGGTTGTTCAATGTATACTTCTTCTTCCAAGTCACCATTCAGGAAGGTAGATTTGACATCCATCTGATATACTTTGAAATCCTTGAAGGTAGCAAAGGCAAGAAATAATTTGACTGCTTCAATTCTTGCCACCAGAGCAAAAGTTTCTTCAAAATCAATTCCTTCTATTTGAGAGTAACCCTTGCAGACCAATCTGGCTTTGTTTCTGACTACTTCACCTTCTTCATTCATTTTATTACGGAAGACCTATTTGGTTCCAATCACATTCTTGTTTTTAGGTTTGGGAACAAGATCCCAAGTGTGATTTTTCTCAATTTGCATCAACTCTTCCTCCATAGCTTTAGTCCAGTTTTCATCATTGCAAGCTTCATTCACTGTCTTAGGTTCAATCTTTGAAATCAGACAATACTCTTCTGAATCTTGAGCAATCCTTCTTCTTGTTTGTACACCTTTGCTTTTATCACCTATAATCTGATCCTTAGAGTGATTCAGTCTTACATACCTGGGAACTTTGGGAGTTTCTTGCACTTCTGATTCTTGAACAGGTTCATTCAAACTTATCTCTTCTTCTTGATTTACTGAATCAGTTTGAATCTGAATTTCAGAGGGAGCTTGGACTTCTTGAGAAAAAACATCATTTGGATCATCTTCATCATATTCATAAAACCTTGAGGGTTTTTCAATACCTTCATCAACCTTCACATTTGTACTTTCCACAATCTTCCTTAATCTCTTGTTATAACACCGGTATGCTTTGCTTTGAGTAGAATAACCCAAGAATATTCCTTCATCACTTCTAGCATCAAATTTTCCTAGATCTTCATCTCTTTTAATGTTACATTTGCTACCAAAGACTCTGAAATACATCACAATGGGAGTGATGCCAAACCAAAGTTCATAAGGAGTCTTACTGGTATTGTTTCTGATTTGTACTCGATTGAGAGTATAAACTACAGTGCTTACATCTTCTCTCCAATAGATCTGAGGAACATTTGCTTCCATCATCATGGTTCTAGATGCTTCCTGGATGGTTCAGTTCTTTCTCTCCACTACTCCATTCTGCCGTGGAGTCCTAGGAGCAGACAACTGTCTTTTTATTCCATGTTTCTCACAGAATTCTATGAACTCACCGGATGTGAATTCTCCACCTCTATCAGACCTCAGACATTTTAATTTTAATCCGGTTTCATTCTCTACCATAGCTTTGAATATTTTGAATTTATCAAGAGCTTATAATTTTTCTTTCAGAAAAGTCACCCACATCATTCAGGAATGGTCATCAATTAATAACATGAAGTATCTATCACTTTGCACACTTCTGATTCTTGTCAAACCACATAGATCAGTATGAACTAAGTCTAATAATCAGGTAGAAGATTGTTCCTTGTTTTTGAATGAGACTCTGCTTTGTTTACCCAACTAACATTCTTTGTACAAACTATTTGTAGGTTTCACCAATTTTGGAAGATCTCTTACAACCTGAGTGTTGCTTATCTTGATGATATTATCAAAATTTACATGACACATTCTCCTATGCCATAACCAACTCTGATCAATTTGAACAAATAGAAAACTTTTACCAGTACCAACTAAATGGAAGATATTACCTTTTGTTTGAGTACCGGATGCAATCTTTGTTCTGAAACTTTCAAAGATCTTGCATTTTCCATTCTTGAATCAGAGATCATAGCCTTTGTCCACCAACTGTCCAACACTGAGAAGATTGTGCTTCAGACCTTCAACATATAGTACATTACTGGTTTTGTTCTTTCCATCAAAAGAAATGGTTCCTCTTCCTCTGATTCTGCCAGCAGAATTATCACCAAACTTTACCACTCCTCCTTCATACCTTTCCAAATCTATGAACTTATTTTTGTCACTTGTCATATGGTGAGAGCATCCACTGCCAATGACCCAATCATCTTTTTCTTCAACTTCAGCAGCCAGAGCTCTTTCCATAATTTTATGATTGACAGATACAGAGGGCATTGGATCTTCTTCCTTGATGGCAATGAACACCCAGTCACTTCCCATATTTGTTTGTCTCTGATTCATCATCTATTACTCCTTCATTATCATCATCTTCATGAACATAGTAACAATTCTTTTGGAACCTTGATATATTAGGATTTGGCCTTGAAAATCTTTCCAGACACCTTGAGGCAAAATGACCAATCTTATTGCAGTTAAAACACTTAAAAGGTAATTTTCCCTCATACTTACCGGATCCTCTTGGTAGTCTTTTTGCAATAAGAGCTTCAAGTTGAACAGCTTCTACTTCATCTTCTTCTAGGTCTTTTCTTTTTTTTCATACCATGATAGTTTCCTTGAAGAGTTCTCTCCCGGATCAAACTTTTGTTTTCCTTTAACAGAGGAACTAGCTTTGAATCTAGATTCAGTCTTGGGGGGCATCTCCAAACTCAGTCAATTCAAATGCAACCAATTTACCGACCAATTAATCTCTTGTGATACCTAAAAAAGATCTGAATTCTTCAATAGCAGTAACCTTGTATTTGTAAGAGTCAGGAAGGGATCTAAGAACTTTGCCAACGATCTCATCTTCATCCAAGACTCCACCAGCACATCTAATGCCACAAACAAGCTCATTTACTCTTGGCATAAAAGTAGTGATATTTTCATCTTCTCTCATCTTCAGATTTTTGAATTTTCCTTTCAGACTCTTTAGCTTGGCATATTTGACATACTTGTCTCCTTCATGCAGAAGTTCCATTTTTTCCCAAATCTCAAAAGTAGTTTGTAGGTCAACAACATTTATCAGCTCTGAATTAGACAAGGCACTTAGAAGAGCTTCTTTAGTCTGCAGGTTGTTTTCAGCATCTATGATTTCATCAACGGTTCTTGGTCCATTCTGTGGAGGAGTATACTTCTTTGAAGCCATGGTCCAATATTACATTCCCATACATTGCAAGTGACATTGCATGCGACTTTTCCAAAGAGTAAAATTGGTTCCATCAAATCTTGGACTATCCTTCTTGTAGGATGACATCCTGGTCCTCAAGCAGTTAAGCCTTTTTGAGGAACTTAGCTCTGATACCAATTGTTAGATTTAGGGCAGACAACTGAGAGGGGGGGTTAATTAGTTGTCCAAAACTTTCTTCCAATTAAACACTTAAATCCACTTTGTAATTCAGTAGCATAATAATAAATCAATCATGGAAACATAATGCATTAAATCAAGAGCAGAAACACATTAACACAAAAGACACCAAGATTTTGATGTGGAAAACCCGGTTAAGAGAAAAACCACGAGGTGATTAACCCAAGATTGTATTCGCTGTTAGAAGAATAGAAAGAACAAAATGGCACATGCCAATTAGGGCTCACTGCCTGAGCACACTACTCACAAGAAGCCCACTGCCTACAAGAGACACACTATCTATAGAATAAGCATCACATACTTGAACTGGAGAATAGCATCTTCACCATGCTTGAGTCAGTTCCATTTAAGCTCAATACTTCTTCTCTGCCTTTCGCTCTGCTCCTCTTTACCACACTCTCATCATCACCTATCTTTGAAATGACTTTACAACTCCTTATTTATACAAGACATTGACTTAGGGATAATCATCCAAGTCAGCATATATTACAAAGCAAATACATAAATACAACATGACTAGTTACAAAAAGACTTCACGCAGATCAACACACTGTCGGCCACATAGATCTGAGACTTCAATATTCATTTAGGAACACACCAATCTTCACATAACATCTTCAAGATCATCCGCAGGATGTGTAACTTATCTGGTCGGCCAAACTTAGGAAGAACACCATCATCCGAAAGTTATTCTTCAATTGCAAGCTCAAACTCCAATGCAAACCACCAACACGAACTAAACATGATCCAAAGACCTCCACAAGCTTGCCTGAATCACCAAGAACGTCCACACTACATCTGCTTACTAAAATCCTTCTCTCCTTCATCTGGAACCTCAAGAACACAGTCTGTCATCACTGTCATAAAGGAATAGATGCTTGCAGACCTCCAGACCATGAACCAATTGAGTTGTCACTTCACATTGACTTCCTAAACATTCCACCAAATCCGTAGAATAAGATATTGCATTTTTGGATCTCACCGGACCTATCTATATCACTCTGTCACCTCTGAACACTTGCCAGAACTAGTTTTACTTAAGTGGCCATAACTTCTTCAAATCTTTATGCGGACCTCTGAAATCTTTACTAGATCATCTCAAGACACATAGCTACAAATCCTTTGAAGCTCATCCTCTGATCTTCATCTTAGCATAGATCTTTACCTCACTGTTTTCACTGATCTTCTCTGTTCCAAATTAGGATTAATTTTCTCAATATCCTCAGCACACAACTCATCCAATCCTTGTCATTAATGCAACAAGAGTATGTCGACATCAATGATAACACCGGTTAGGCCCATACTTGCAACACAAACACTTGAACTCAATGCACCCTTAAGCAGAACTATTGAACTAGAGTAGGATTTACAGGAAACAAATGTGAAACCGATGATGGAATCAAAAGAAGTGCAAACTGAGCCGACTAAGATGGAATGGTTTCAAATCCACATTCCTCCAATGCTGAACAAATGGATGGTGAAATGCTATTTCTTGAGGCAAGCAGGGGCAGAAAATGCCAAACTTAAGCAAGAAACAATGTTATTAAAAGAATCATATGATAAACTCTACCAGGCTGACACTGATGCATGTCAGATTGGAGAATTGTTACTAGCCTATAGAAATCCATCCTAGTTATATTCCATGTTTCTAAATGAACAATTGTTAACATAGAAACTTTTGAGGATCTCCTACAATTTTCCCCACGACCCAAATGATAAACAGTTTTTAGAAGCATTCAAAGAGGTAGCCCCTGTTCAATAGAATCTGTTGTGTGAATTTTTCATACATAATTTGTTTTTAGAAAAACATAGTGATTTCTTTATCAACCTTTTTGTTGGGGAGGTACAACTTAGAGCATTCGTGTCTAATATACAGAATCAAATCCAATGGGAGGAGAGAACTGTGGGACTCCAAATCAGATATCCGAATCGGAAGCCCTTTGCCTTCAAGGCTCAATTTCGAAGGATTAAAAGCTATGAATCCATGAAGAATAAATTTAATGATAGTATCCGGATTCACTTTGAAAATTTCAATGTTTGTGGGCCATAATTAATTGAAAGGGCATGGAGTGCCTGTGAGGAGTGGTACACTCCTCTCCCTATGTATCTTAAAAGGAGGGAGATGATATCCCCTACCAACCTAAGGTGGTCCTACAGAAGGGTAGAGGCATTAATAGAAATATTACGATAGCTCAAGACCAAGTGGATAGGGATGCAATACAGACGTCCATTGCTCCTTCAGCCACCCCCTACAGTTTTGATCACTACCAAGAAAAATCCTAGAGAATTATATAATTGGCAGATGAGGGTTAAATACAACAAAGATTTTCTCAAACACCCTGATCATTTGGATGAAGAGGCAGAAGACATGTATGATCTCAATTCCAAATATGATGAACTAAATAGGAAAAGGGAAGCAGAGATACACAGGACTCGGTAGAGAGTAGGAGGACCTGCTCAGGCTTAGGAAGGGGAGGATAATGAGGTACAAACAATCTCATTCTTATGATGAGATAAATACCCCTTTTTGTTCTTGCCAACCACCTCAACCATGCCAATTTATTTATTTTTAGAAACAGTAATTGTCTACTTTTTATAAAATGATGTATGAATCTTTATTTCTCAAATTGATTGAATTAGCTAAATAATGTTGATATAATGGTATAGACTTTGAGTAATTGTGCAGGATTTATGCATGGCCTACGAGAGGAGTGAACTTCAAGTCGTTGAAGTCAGAGCATTGGAAGTTTAAGCACCAGAAATTTAGGCTTGCATAGTGGAAGACTTTTTAAAGTATTCTATTAATTTCTGTTGAGACTATTTGAGACTTTACAGCTCCACTTAGAGCCTTTATTATGTTTTATGTCATGAATATCAATTAGTTGTATTTCTATTTTAGACCTTTTCAATGGTATTTTCCTGCCATTTGCAGATTAGGATTTTGTAGTAGTGCAATAAATATATGGTAGCTGCTGAAAATAAGGACATGTTATGTTATATTCTGAATATTGTTCCATTATGCAGAGTGTGTTGATATACTTTTATATTACAAATGAATGAACATCATGGGATTGTTCTGAGTAATTTGTTTTGAGTAATGGAAGTGTTATGAATGGATTCACTTTGAAGTTGTAAAAGTACTATATGTGATTTGAGCTATTAGTAGGAATGCTCGATACCTGGCCACTCGAGGATCTCGTAGAGTAGATAAGTATTTTCACTGTTAAATTTTGTTATTTATGTTATGTACATGTTATGATGAGATAAATGTTATTTTGTGCTTAGTATTGTTGTGTGTGCCCGCAGGTTGTGTCTTTAAATTATTGATCTTTAAGTTTTTGTTTACTTAAACTTTCTGAAGCATCCACTCTATTTATGAAACTATTGTTAGCTATTGATGAAAAGATGTTAGGTGTGCTTTCAGGTTAATAGTTAGTCATTAGTAGTTGGTCACCTTTGTTTAAGTTTCATAGTTAAACTACAATTACTTTTCTTAGATAGTTTTCATGCTTTTTAAAATAAGAATTTAATGCTTTCTAGTTTAGACAATTTCATGCTTTCCAACTTAATTTCTATTTTCAATCAATTCAAAAATTTAGAAAACCTTACTAAGAGAGATGGCCAAAACATTTTCTATTGCATACAACCTTTGGACACTACCCAATCGACATAATTGATATATTTTTCAACTAAAGTGTTAGGACCTCACGCCTATCACACGGTGCCTCAGTATGAGAGTAGATTTGTAGAGTTGTCATGGTACATTGAGTATCTTCAAGATGAGAATCTTATTGTCAATAAGTTTATCAAAGGGTTGAATCTTGGGATAGCAAGACTAGTATGCATGGCAGATCCCCAGACTATGAGTGAGGTCGCCAAGAAGGCATATATTGCTGAGGAGATTCATGGGCGAAACCATGAGTCACATTCACAGTATCAGAATCGTAACCATCAGCAAGATCAGAGTTTCTGTAGACCCCCACCCCCTCAAAAGGGTGGGTATAGAGCTACATCATTGCCTCCTAGGCCTCCACAGCAGCAGTAGAGGTCTAGACCACAACAGAGAGTGCAGGGTGGCCACAATCGAGGATGGCACTCTCAGGGACCGTACAAAGACCAGAGACATCAAGCACAGGTTGCAGGACTAGCACATTCATAGCAATCCTATAGAGGTACCCAGAGTATTGTAGGATGATCAGGACTCAGCAGTCCAGTAGGACACAGTCAGTGCACATTCAAATGAGAGGACCTTGCTACGTATATGGTGGTGCTAGGCACTTAGCTAGAGAGTGTCCACAGGGTTTTACAGTAGGAGGACAATGTCCTGGATGTTCTAAGTAGACTATAGGAGATGTGAGTAGATCCCACTATGTGTTTGCAGCAATTAATAACTGTCAGGCTGACTTTCAAGCCTTGATCATTGAGACACTAGGTACAATTGGAGATGTTCCTATTACTGTTTTGTTTGATTTTGAAGCTTCTGACTCCTTTATTTCTCCATCGTTAGTGGAGCATTGCAGGTTGGTGTCCTCTAGGGAGGATGTTGGGTGGGAGGTCGAATTAGCCACAAGGGCCAAGATGGTCGTAGATTCAGTGGTTTAGGATTGTGAGCTAGCACTTGGAGCCTTCACTATAGTTATAGAAGGTATGAATGGAGTGGTGCTAGGCATGGATTGGCTTGCAGCTCATAGAGCCAAGATTGATTGTCACCAAAAGGTGATAGGTTACCTTGATTACCATGGCACAACAGCATAGATTGTGGGCATTCAAAGGCCCATAGCATTACGTATGATTTCTGCTAAACAACTTAAGTGTTGTATGCAGAAGGGATGTTAGATGTTTGTGATCACAGTTAGTGATAAATAAGAGGATGAGTCAAAGGCTTCACTTGATGACCATCCCATCCTTAGAGAGTTCACACATGTTTTTCCACCTGAGCTTCCATAGATGCCACCTCATAGAGAGGTGGATTTTCACATTGATCTTGTACCAGGTGTCGATCCAGTGTCTCATGCACCTTACATGATGACCACTCATGAGCTTATAGAACTCAAACTTTAGCTAGAGGAGTTGTTAGCGAAGGGGCACATTTGACCAAGTGTCTCACCTTGGGGTGCACCAGTCATCTTCGTGAAGAAGAAGGATGGGTCTCTTCGTCTATGTATGGATTACAGGTAGATGAATAAGGTGACAGTGAAGAACCGTTATCCTTTGCCTTGGATAGATGATTTGTTTGATTAGATGTAGGAAGCCAGAGTGTTCTCTAAGATTAACCTAAAGTCTAGTTACCATAATCTATGCATTACAGAGGTGGATATTCATAAGACCACCTTTTGGACTCGTTATGGTCATTATGAGTTCATAGTGGTACCCTTCGGTTTGACGAACGCCCCTGCAGTTTTCATGAGTCTCATGAATGGGGTGTTTCGCACTTACCTAGATCGGTTCATGTTAGTATTCCTTGATGATATATTGATTTATTCATGAACTGAGGAGGAGAATGAGGAGCACTTGCGTTAGGTTTTGCAATGTTTACAAGATCAACAACTTTATGGCAACTTGGTGAAGTGTGCCTTCTTTCGTACATAGGTTTAGTATTTGGGGCATGTTATTTCTGGTGATGGCATCTCCGCAGACCCATCAAAGATTAGAGCAATCATGGATTGGCCAGCACCTACCAGTGTGACAGAGGTTAGGAGCTTCATGGGATTAGCAGGTTATTATTGTCAGTTTGTTGAGGGCTTTTCTAGGATAGCTCATCCTATCACTTCTCTTTAGCGGAAAGGGAAGAACATCTTGTGGATTGAGTAGTGTGAGAGGGCCTTTGGGGTCCTCAAGGAGCATCTCACTAGTCCTATTCTAGCAGTATTCGATCCAATAGCAGATTTCATGGCATGCACCGATGCATCTTTAGAGGGACTAGGTGCAGTCCTTATGCAGAATGGTCAAACGATCGTGTATGAGTCGCGAAAACTTAAGACCCATGAGTTGAACTACCCAACTCATGATTTGGAGCTTACAGTAGTAGTTCACGCACTAGTTATATGGAGCACTTCCTTTTAGGATGTCGTTTTGAGTTGCACTCAAACCATCATAGTCTTCAGTATATATTCACGTAGTTGAATCTAAACGCCCGCCAACAAAGTTGGATGGAGTTCTTGTACGAGTATGACTTTGATGTGCATTACATCAAGGGTAAGGAGAATGTGGTTTCTGATGCCTTGAGTTGGAGGTGACACGAGATCCTGATCTTGACCTTGAGTGTGGACTTGAGAGGGTGCATCTTGTAGAATCTACCAGAGGATGAGTGGTTCATTGAGGTTCAACGGGAGATTTAGTCACAGAGGGCCTTTAAGGGAAAGTTTACAAGATATTCTCTTGAGGTAGATAGACTTCTATGACATCAAATTTGCATCTATGTACTCAATGCAGGAGATCTTTGCATAGTGGTTTTGACAGAGGCTTATAGAGCACCTTATGCAACACATCCTAGGGTGAAGAAGATGCACACCAATCTTAGATAGTTATATCATTGGGCAAGGATGAGATGCGACATAGTAGAATTTGTAGCTCATTGCCTTGAGTCCCAGAGGGTTAAGGCTGACCATTAGCATCTAGAAGGACTTCTTTATCCCCATGAGATACTGGAGTGGAAGTGGGACACCATTTCCATGGACTTTATTGTTGGTCTACCTTTGTCATCTCATCACCATGACACCATCATGGTGATAGTTGACAAGTTGACCAAGGTGGCACATTTTTCACCAGTATGCACGATGTATAATGTACTTGTAGTGGCGTGGGTCTTCTTGAATGATATAGTGAGACTTCATGGAGTTCCTCATCACATCATTTTAGATAGAGATTCAGTGTTTACATCAACTTTTTGGAGAGTACTACAACAAGCATTGGGCACTCATCTCAACTTCAGTTTAACATATCACCCTGAGATAGATGGGCAGACTGAGAGGGGGAATCAAGTTTTAGAGGACATGCTTTGCATGCATGTGATGGATCACCAGTTGAGATGGGAGGACTATCTATATCTAGTTGAGTCTACCTACAATAATGGGCATCACAGCTCATCAGGTATGCCTCCCTATTAGGCCTTGCATGGTAGGCCTTGCAGGACTCCTTTAAGTTGGGACCACATTGAGGACAGAGTTGTGATTGGTCCATAGTTGGTACAAGACATGGAGCAACAGGTCACTTTGATTAGGCAGTGATTGCAGGAGGCACATGATCGTCAGAAGAAGTATGTTGATGCCAAGAGATTGGATCAGAGCTTCTTTGTTGGCGATAAGGTGTTCTTGAGAGTGTGTTCGCATAAGAGTCCAATCCGTTATGGAAAGGGCTCTAAGCTTGCACCAAGATTTGTTGGACCTTTTGATATTTTGGAGTAGATAGGACCTGTAGCTTATCGTCTAACTTTTCCACCTAGCCTGACGCGTATCCACGATGTGTTTCATATATCTATGTTGAGATGTTATGTATATGATATGGCTCATGTGTTGGATTGGGGTGCTTTACAGGTAGATTTAGATGGGCAGTTATCTTTGGTTTCCATTCACATCTTGGCTCATTGGATACTGGCCCTTTGAGGGCAAGAGCTGGACCAGGTCAAAGTTTAGTGGGACTGCTATGACGGGGTTTCGATAACTTGGGAGGATGCTACATGTTTGAGGACATTCTACCCTCACCTCTTTGCTAACTTCCAGGAGGAAGTTTAGTCATAGGGGGGAGGATGTGAGGTCTACTCTTATCACACCTATTTTGATTATGAGACTTGTCGTATGGACTATATGTTTGACATGTGGACATTTTGGGGACTGTTGATTCCGTATATCTAGACATTCATTGAGTATATTTTATGCTTTAATTAGGTAGATGAGTTATATTATGATGATGCTATATCTTTGCATGTTAGATTACATTTGATTCTATGATGTTAAATGCGATAGTATAATTAATGCAATTGAAATGGTTTAGTTAGATGATTGAATTGATGAAATGCTATGCAATTTATGATCTTGATTGTGCTATTTATAATGTGAATGATTTGAGATTCAAGTGAATTTTTTTCTTGTGATATATCTAAGATTGTAGGTACTTATGTGACCTTGTGTGTGCGTAATTCAATTTGTTTCGGCTATGATATATCTTGTGTTATTGATGTGTTTGTGTAGTGTGCAGGTATTTTCCATGGCCAATGGAAACTGGAGGTCAAACAAATAACCCTGAGTATTAGCCATGTAAAACCAACCTAGTCCCTAAGGTGGATTAAGGTTATTTGTGTTTGAGCATGATGTATTGTGTTACCTTTTATTTTGATTTTTAATTTTGTGTCATCTAAGGTTAACTTAGATTAAGTGGTTGGTGAGTTCTCATCTTGTGTCATTTCCGTTCATAAAGTTTATGGGTATTTTAATTAGTGTTTTTTGAGTCTTTTAAGGTTAATTTCTTGTGTTTAAGATGCCTAGGTCAAGTACCTATGGGTTAGGCACCTTTTATTCCTTAAATCATGAGTTCTAACTCACTTTGGACCCCTCTTTTTAACCCTAGGAGTTAGGTGGCGAAATTTGAATCTTAGTTTAGGGATTGGATGACATGTCTCATTCCATCCCACAACCCAAGTCTCTTGAGTGGGCTTGGGGGAATCCCAAGGATCTCACATGTGTGAGAACACCATGTAAGAGCCTTTGGGAAGTAAACCTCAACCACTTCCCTCTTCCCCATGCCTCACACATGTGTGAGGAGAAATATCGGGAGAAGTGCCTTAAAGAAGGAATAAGAGGTTGACAAGTGTCACCTCTCTACTCCATATCTCACACATGTGTGAGAGCACTTGTGGGAAGTTGTGCATGTGAGGATGAATGGGAAGGTGACAAGTGTCGCCTCCTCATTCATTGGGAAGGTGACAAGTGTCACCTCCTCATTCATTGGGAAGGTGACATGTGTCACCTCCTCATCCATTAGGAAGGGTTTTGAAACCCTATTTATATCCCTCTTTTTTAGAAGGGAAGGGTTCTTTCTTTTGGTTTTTTGTTCTTGACCTTGGGAAGGAGAGCTTGGGCTTGGAGTGGAGAAAATTCTTGCAAGGATCTTGGAGTTAGGCTCTTCACCAACTTGTTGCAACATTTGGGGCTTGAGAGGTAAGCTCTCAAGGCTTCAAGCCTTCATTATTCTTGTTTTTTCTTATAAATGCATGTGATATGATATGTTTTGTGTTCTTGAGTTTTTCTTTGATGTTGTAAGGGTTTTGGGGTTATTTTTGTGATCTCTCCATGTGTGAGAGCTCACCTTGTAATGGGTAAGATAGGAGAGAACCTCTTTGGGGAAAACCCTCTTCATGTAGAGATATTTTGATGGCCTTGGGCCTTATTTATGGAGTTTATATGGTTTGGTTATGGCAAGAGTGCCTTGGAGCTATTTTTCGGTGAAATAAGTATGTGATAGCAAGAGGATATGTGATAGAGTATTTTTGGGTATGAGATTTATTAGAGGTTTTCTCCTTGAGTAGAGTGAGTTCACTCTCTCACCCCTAAAATCCATGTTGAATGGATTAGTTTGTGAGTCTCCATGGGTGGGTGTTGTTGTGTTTCCTAAGTGTGTCTATGTGCTTGAAAACCCTTAGTATGTGTGTGCACCCGATTATTTGTTGGCTCCTAGCTAGGGGGTAGCTTGCTTGCAAGCCTACGGTTGGGAGGTGAGCTCCCCATGACCTTGGAAAGTCTTTGTTGTCTTGTAGGATTTAGTCTTTGAAGGAGAGATGGCATTTAGCTTCTTGAAGATATTATGGAGGTTCTAATTTTGTTATTGTGAAAATGGTGGAAATATATTTGCCTTGGCCTTGAGCCTTGTATGAGTTTTGGTGGTTCAAGAGAGTGAATCTCTCTTTGGAAGCTTATTGTGTATTCAAGTCCTTTGTAAATAGTTATTTCATTTTAATGGAAAATATGACAAATATGTTCGGTTATCTTACTCTTTGGAAAAATAAATATTGTGTAATGCTATCTCTCTCACTCCCTATTTCATTCTCATATTAGATGTGTATGTAAGTTGCTTATAAGAGAAGAAAAATATCTTGTTTTATATTTTGTGACTTGAAAAATAAATTAGACTTATGGTTGTAATTTTGTAGAAGGAAAGAAAAATACAAAGCTTGTATTAATGTTGTTAGATGAAATAGATGGGCTATGATTTTTGAAAAAAAAATAATTATTATATTGTTAGATTCAAAATAATTAGACTTTAGTTTTCCTTTTGTGAGAGAAAAGAACTCTATTAGCCCCTTATATATATATATATATATATATATATATATATGGAGCTTGCTGATTTAAATTTTTAGTTCACTGTTTAAAAAAAAAAACAGAAGGAAAACCATTAATAAATATCATATCATATATATTTTTTTATTTATTTACAATTGTGTGTGTGTGTGTATATATATATAATATGGTATAAGACATATAATGTTAAGTGTTGAAGCTTTTAAAAATCACATGGCGTGGATTTAGATAAGGGTTTATTTTCGAATTATGAAAACTTTAAACCAAAAAAAATGAAAGGAGAGGGGCCTGGCAAGTTAGGCCACCTACGCATGGGGGCCGAGGCCCACCTGAAGTGGGCGGGGGCCATGGGACTCCCATCTCACCCATAGGGTCGTGGCCCAGTGGGTGGGACGGGAGCCCCGCCCCCGGACCAAGCTGCGACACCTCCATTAGCAATACACCTCTTTCCATTTTTAAAACCCTTACATTTAAATTTCGCTCTGTATATTATTTCATACCCTATGTGTTAGGATTTATAACATAGTCCCTTATAATGTCATATATATATACCCTACTCCTTATATTAATATATTTAGGAATATTATATTCATATACATAGTTTTATATACCCTATGTGGATTTTATTCTTGCTGTATAAGAAAGAGAGAAGAGTAAACCAGAGAGCTATATTTTGTTTGGCTACATTGAGGATAATATTCTTTAAATTCAAACTTATTCGATAAACATTTTTGCTATGTGTTTGAAACTTAAACTTTCAACATGTGTAAACATTTGTATCTTTAGAGAATAAACTTTTGGATTGCATCCTTAGCATTAAACTATGCACATTTTAGGAGACAAGGAGAATATAGAAACTTGTGCAAACAAATTTGAGAAGTTAGAAAATAAGATGACCTGTAGGTTAACTTGAGAAAACAATTGAAAACTTTAGAATACTTGGAAAACACAAACAATAAATTAGATAGAAAATATTTGATTGGGAAAATGACCTTCCCACTTGGGGAAGGGATTTTCCCTCCTTTTCTTCTCCACTTGAACCTACAACCAATAAACAAAAAGGTAAGCATTGTGAGCAAATAAGAAGTTAAACATGCCTTTATAACTAGATTTCTAGGGTTTTGTGATACCCTAAGTTTAGCGGGATGTTTAACTTTTAACCACTTGTTTAATCTTTAGATCTCACTTAGTGAGTTGGTGTATTTATTATTTAAACTATAGGTGGTGTTTTATTTATGTCATTGAAATTTATTCTCCTCTAGTTCTATAGTTCAAAAGTATTATTAATTGTTTAAATCTAATTTATGAGTATTAATGCCATAGTTGATGTTATTAAGTTGATTAATTAATTTAAATTGTATTAAATTTTGTGAGACTTATATAGTTGAATTATTATTATTATTTTAGTTTATTTTTACTTCTCTCATAGTTAGCACGGTGGCATTATGCTACCGAAAATTTAGGGAAATTTTACCCTTAGCATCGTTATGTTGTCAAAATTTTCAGGATTAAGGATAAGATTATTTAATTTATTTATTTTAGTATTTTATCTTCCCGTTTAGCTTTATGATTAAAGGTTTTAATTAAAGGTTTGGAATATTGTTATTTCCTTAGATAGATTTAAATCATGTTGTAAGATTATTTATCCTTATCATCTTAGTTATTGTATTTTAAATGATTTTTAGCTAATAGCATTCCTAGGGTTAGGTTTCGACTTAGATCAAAACCGCCTCACCCTCATATAGGACATCCTAGGGTTGGTCCCTGGATGGAAACCACCCCTCTTAGCGACGCTTCTTGCGATGCACACCCCCTTAGTTGTTGTCATTATCGTAGGGATTGCGAAAGGAGTTTCACATCATGATTGACTTCCCCGCCTTTGTGCGACGTGCCTACCGTTGGTTGTGGATACAACCACGTTACGTGCGTGTGTCACCGAGTGTGCATGTTGTGCATGAGGGGGTTTTAGAGTCAGGTGGAAATTTTTTTTGATATTTTGTGTCATGACCACATGACAAATGTGGGCATGACATGTGGATATTGTGTCATGACCACATGGCAAATGTGGGCATGACAGAAATTTCTAACACTACACTATTATTAAAGTCTTATATGATATATATGCTTTATTAGGGTTGGAATGTAATTATTTCATCATGTATATAAATTTAGTGAAGCCATTATGATCTATACCAGTTATACATCAGTTAAGGTTCTTTTAGCCTATATACTATGTGATTGGTGAAGCCTTACAACTTATGTAAAGAAATATATTATTTTAAAATTATTTTAATCCATGCAAGATAGGTTATATTAAAATCCTTTCATCCCAAGAATGCATGCCAATATAAAACCTTTAAAATTATATAATATTAAATCATTTTTGGATTATTCATTATACAATAGTTGAATCCCTTTTGGCATACATATTATAATAGTCAAAAGTCCTTATGATAATCATTTGATTGAGAACTTAGCTTTACTATATATAATTGTGTATACATTAAAATCAATTATGTGTATGATTGTTGGGAACATGAGCATTCAATATGAATATTGTTATTTTTTCATACATACAATATCACTAAGGAACCATAGTAACCCTAATGGAGCATTTGACTATATTCTTGACTCTTTTCTTGATTAAATAATGCATAAGTTAGATTTTCCTTTGCAAAAAGGAATAATGTAGTCACAACCCTAATGTAAATAGAAGTATTAGGAAATAATACAATCTTTTGATAATAAAATGGTTTTAAAGCTCATAAGGTCTCAACTTATATTGATGTTGAATGCAAGATGTTCTTGATGCTTCAATGGTTGAATCTTTTTGCTTTTTTATTAAAATAAAATTTAGTAAATGTGTATCCATTACTTATAACATATTTCACTATATTTAGAGTGCTGGTAAGAAATGAAAGTGAGTGTGCCTTATTAGGGCTTAGCCACACTTCATGTTCTCTATGGCATCCCACATCTAGTCAAATGACATAATACATCTTTGGGTCTAGTATAGGAGAATGTTTTGGGTTAGATTTTGGGTCATCTCTAGTATCTTTCGGTCATGGGTGAGTCTATTCCTTTATCATTGCACAATTGTATTATATAGTATAGTTGTAGTGTACTTGTGTGTGTAGGAGAACTATACCCAGGGAATATTTAGGAGTTCACAATTATAATATACTAACTATAAGGATATGTGGATACAATTGTATTGTGTCTTGTGTCTCAAACCTTGACCAAAGTCCTATTTTAGAAATAATATTATATTAGAGATTTGGACTATTAGTTACCTTACACTACACACCACAAGTTCTCTCTCCCTATGTGATACTATATTGTGAACTCACCCATAAAGGGAAGGGTCCCTCATATTTGGTGGAGTACAAGAGCCTATACAACTTCATAGTTGGAGGAAAATAACTTGTCTAATGCTCTCTCCCCCTTCTAGAGAAAAAATCCCTACACTTTGATTATATGTTTTTGTTATTAAGAGGGTGAGACGAGTTGTGATTCAATTTTGGTCTAGGAGTCATAATGCATCAATAGAAATAATGAATAAATTCAAGTAGAAGAGTCTTGGTGCATAATAGTTGTGATGGTTTCTTTCCCGTCAAACATTTCTATCTAATTTGGCACGTGAAGAGCACTCCATGTGTTGTAGAGACACGTTTCAGAGATGTTTTAATTGTGGTAGTATTTTCCTTTTACATCATTGGCTGAAGCTTTACATGTGACATCATCGTGCATTGTTCTAGACTGACAGACACTGGCAGAGTCTTTTTTGTGCTATTTGCTACAAAAAATAAAGTGGAATCCACACGTCATGTTCCTGCATGTTTTGAAGTTAGCAGTTTTGACACCGCTTTTTTTTGCGCCATTCATTCAAGGAAGACACATGGCTTTGCCACGCATAAGATTAGATTTGTAGTTGGAAGCAACGTACATTTTGGTGGGACCCCAATGGAGGAAGAGAAGAAGATGGACATGCGGCATCACCACACATCTTCAAAAGAGAAGTTTTTTGACAGTATTTCCCTTTTGTGCTATTGGTCAAGCCACTTTCAATGTGTAGTTGTTTCTTCATGTAGATTCTCATGATTCATGTAGGTTGATAAGTCTCTAAGTTGCAGTCTGAATTGTAGTTGGTAGTTTCTATGCTTTGATCTTTAGTTAGGTGTTAGTTTTCTTAGTAATATCTATTTAGAGAATGGTTTAAATAACATCTATAATTATTGTTAAAGGGAGAGAGACAAATATTCAATGAGATAGTAAGAACTAAAAACCTTAATGGGTGTTTCTCAGAAAGGATTGAATATTGTATATATGTGTTGTTCCTAGCCTTGTATGATTTGTTCTCCATTCATAATGAAGAGAAATAACATTATGAGCAAATCTGTATTGGTTCTGATTTGTTATAATTGGGATATTGTAGCTTATATGATTATTATTAGTAATAACATCTAGAATCTATTGTGAAATCATGCATGTATGCTCTTTGAAAGCTATGATTCATTCTGTTGTTATTGGTAATTGAGAATAATGAGTTCTTTCCTTTCTAAAATTTGAATTCATTCTAGCACATTGCCATTATCTAGAGTTTGTTTACAATTATTTAAATTTATTATCTTTTTCACTTTTCTCATACATTGAAGATTCAGAAGAAGAGCCAACTTTTATAAACTCCAGAGATTATCTCAAGATTGAGTCCCACATTCTGAGATTTCCCATTGTTGTTGGTTTGGTGCAAACTTTATCATCAATAGTTTTTGGCACGCCTGGTGAGACCACTTTAGTCGCTAGATTGGAGACTTGATTTCATGAACTAGGGGCCTATTATGAGGATTTGTTCAGCAAGTAACCTAGGACTTCTAGTTTCGCCATTAGTAACAGTCACTCGAAGAAGGACCAGAGAAAGTACATCAGCAACACAAATGGTTGCACCGGCACCCCCCAGAAATTTTGTTAATTGGAACAATGGTAGCCCATTGATTCCCCCAACACCTCCAAATACATGGGATCCTATCCTAAAAAATGCTTTAAAATCACTCCCAAAATTTATGGGAGAAGATTACAAGACTCTGGTAGAACATTTGTAGGATGTGGTAGATGTGTGTACCGTGCACCATGTGACGGAGCATAATGTGGCTCTACGATTACTTGCAACATCATTTAAAGGGAAAGATTTAGATTGGTATCAGTCTCTCTAACATAATTCTATCAACACCTGGGATCAATTAAGAGATCTATTCTTTAACAAATTCAATGAGAAAGGAGATAGATCATCCTTATTACAATAATTGATTACCATCAGGAGAGCTCCTCAAGAGGCTATAACGGACTTCAATTCAAGATTCTAAAAGATATTGCAAAGGATTCCAGTAGTAGCCTGACCCCCAGCATGTATGGCAATTTTTTTCTATCTAAAGGATTTTAACTCTGATATAGCAGTCATGATTCAATCATTGGGAGGATAGACTCTTCCAGCTGCCTATGACTTAGCTATAAGGGCTGAGAACAATTTGATAGATGCTTGGAATATTCTACCAAGGCCTCCTATAACTGTATTTCCAAAGCTATCCATACCTACCCAAGCAGAATTCCCTAACCCACCACATCCTATCCCTTCCATGCACACATATCCTATATCTCAAGCCTCAACCGCTTCTGTGTCTATGCCTCAGATGTCTGAAATGGAAGACATGAAATTCATCTTGAGGAGTTTTTCAAACTAAATTATAAATTTTAAAAGGTAATAGACTATTTACTTGAGACCTCCTTACTATGTATGAGGAAAATTGAGAGGTCGAATGATAAAATCAAAGCAATGATAATAACAACTCAATTACCCATAACATAAAGAGATCGATCTATGTAAAAGCCAATATCAATGAATAAATCAATTTAAAACAAGAAAGACTTCACCTAGATTGTATAGTTCTCTTTGTATGAATGTAGATTGCTCAATAATGTTGCAAAACCATGTTTGCAACAAGTGGATGTAGGTTGTATGTGTGCTCAAAAGATTGAAGTGCTCAACGATGCGATGTATGCTCAATTTTTTTTTAAGGAATGCCTGAGAATAAATGATCGAAGAGGATTTGTGAAGGAGATGAGGAGGTTTATATAGGCTTCAATGAAGATTGATCAACGGATGAAATAAATCCATAGAATGAATGGTTGAGATAAATCAAATAACTCATGTTGAATGTGCACACGACATGTGTCACTCCAAAGAGATATTTTTATTAAGATAATTACTTTTTTTGATAAAGATAGATTTGATTTCATAAATTAGAATGCTTTTTTTTTTAATTCATGAGTTGATGAAAATAAGATAAATTAAAGCCAATTAACTTAAATTTAGATTTGTTTTTTTTTTAGTTCTAAAAATAAGACTGATTGTGCACATGAGTTAACATGATACTTTTAGAGGAATTGGAAAGATAATTAAAATTAAATAAATAAATTTATTTAATTGTTTGTGCATGATTTTGAAGAATAGATAAGATATGAAGATTATAAATAAAATACTTGTTTTTATTTATTTTTAGAGGATTGAGTTAATTTAAATAAATTTGCATGATTTATTTAAATTTGGAAGAACAATTGATTAAATGAAAATCATTTAATTGTAGATAAGAGGATGTTGATGATAAATTAATTAAATAATGGGATTTATTTAATTAATGTGGACTTGAAATTTGAAAGAGGATAATGATTTAATTAAATAATAAAAATTATTTAATTTTGGAAGAATATAGAGGAATTTAATGAAATTAATTAAATAAAGAGGATTTATTTAATTAATGTTGAAAAAAAGTGATTTGGACAAATTTGATGAAATGATGAAATTAATTAAACAATGGGATTTATTTAATTAACATTTAAAATGCAGGTGATTAGACATATTTGACGAAATGCAAGTAATGTGATGACATGGTCATTTTTGGGTGTCTACACTTACCAAGGTTTCCAAGGGGCCAAACCTCCTTACCAGTCCAATCACTACTAAGGGAATCAAAGGTTGGGTCCATCGCAACCATCAAATCAGATCATTCCTACCCTGACACCATTGCGAGCCATTACACCTAACTCTCACCAAGAGTTAGTTGTTGGCCAAAAACTTTTGGTAGAAGAGTCAAATACCTAGTGTTTCCCTTGAAATAATGCTCATATGCACAAAGATTTCCCCAGAGGAAACTTGTAGCAGAAAGTGGCAGAGCAAAGAAGACAAGCAATACAAGCAAAAGCTCAACCGTCACCGTATCAATACCAAATGCCTGGCATGCAAAACGTGGTCTTAGTGGCTCAGATGCAAGGAATGTCTATTAAGCGGGAGATCAATATTTCTCCCGAAAATGCACTTTTCTCATGGGTAGAAGAAGAAGAAGTAATGTTTGCAAATGAGGCTTCTATTTCAAAGACTCCTCAAGTACAATTTGACTACTATACATGATCTAAAAGGAAAATTATCGAATCCCCAATGAGCACACCACACCCTAAAGTCACTTTTAGGAAGAATCCCATGATTTAGGATACTCACCCACCAATACAGAAGCAAGACACAGCTACAATGGTGCCAAATAATGGTGTTGTGAATCAACTAATTGAGAAGGCCAGGTATCTCAGTGTTCTCTAGAAATTTCCATCACCAAGCATGTTGAACGTAGTGGAGCAAGTGAAATGAGCACCTGCTAATGTTTCATTATGGTATGTTCTATCCATCCTAGAATAGAAAAATCTAATTCAAGAGGCGCTAAAGGAGCAGGAAACACCAGTGGTCATGCTACACATAGGATATGTTGGCAGGAACAAAGGAGTGACCAAAGAACAACCAAAGACTCCACAAAATCTGATAGCTTCCCTGGTGATTATGAAGGTAGAAGGACGTAAAACTAAACCTACTCCTTTTTATTTAACTCTCATAGTAGGAAAGAGACTACTGCATGTAATTCCATGATAGACAGAGGCACAAGCACCACTATGATGACTAAGCAAATAGCATATGCTCTTAGGCTAAACTATGAACCCATGGAGAAGGGAGTAATGCAATTAGATGGGAAGAAAGTACAAATGGTGGGGCTCCTTAAGGAACTCCTGCTTACATCACGGTGTCACAAGAGGTTTTGTGATAGATATTCCCCCAATCTTTCCCATTGTTTATCAAGAGAATTTATAGCAAAATTAGAGGTTATCTTTCTTTAGATTGGTCACATCCGATTCTAAGGACCAAGCATGGTTCCAAGATGAAAGTTTTGTTAGAGACATTACATAAGGAACATATTATAGAGGAAGTAATGGCCAATTTTGAAGTGACACACACTATGATCACTGAAGATGAGAGGATTGATATGGAAATGCTCAATGAGGAAAATGTGCTAAGCAACAGAAATGAAGAAGAAGAAGTGATTCTATGGGAAACCATGCAAAATGACCCTTTTGGAAATTATGTTTCCACTGGTCTGGGAACATATGTGATTATTGAAGAAGATTTCATAATCCCAGAGGTCACTAAAGCATCTAGAAAAGTAAATCAAATTGAAGAAGAAGATTCTACCCTATGAACCCTACATTTCGATGGTGCCAAATGTAGAAATGGTTTAGGGGCTAGAGCATGTCTCGTATCACCCGAAGGAGAAAAGGTTCTCAGAGCTTTTTGATTCTAGTTCAATTGTACAAATAATGATGCTGAATATGAAGCTCTATTCCATGGTTTAATCCTGGCTGAGAAACTAGGAATCAGACAATTGAAAGTGTTCCAAGATTTTGAATTGGTGATTAAGCAGGTTTAGGGAATAGGTGCAGCAAAAAATGTAAGAATAAGGTATTATCGTCATCGAGTGTGGGATTTAATTAAAGGGCTTAATGCTTTTAATATTCAAGTAGTTCCAAGAGATCATAATACTAAATCTGACAAGATGGCACAAATCAGGGCACAGTTCAACCCAATGAAGGATCTCTGGATAAGTGAAAATGAGGTAAAGATAATTATCCAATCAATTGTCCTAGATAATGAAGACCATTGGTATGTCTTTGATAGTGATGCTCAGATTTCCTTATTCCTACAATAATCTAGTGAGTTTGCTGACCAATTTGAACTAAAAATAGAAGAAGCTTATAGTGATCAGATAGTTTAATTGAAGATGAATAAGCTTCCCAAAGGTCTTATAACTCTAGAGAGTCTTTTCAAAGTCTTGATTCTATTACAGAACAAGAGGAAACCTCACCAATGGCACTAATGAATCAGGAGGACCACTCAAACTCATGGATAATGGATAGGACACATTTTTTGAGGGTGGGGCAATATCCAAGTCAACTTTCCCCTCACAAAAGAGATTCTATAGGTTGCAAGGACTTCTTTTCAGGCGTAATTTCAATGGCATTTTACTCAGGTGTGTGGGAGGAGAAGAATCCAATAAGATTTTGTATGATTTACATTTTGTGACATGTAGGGGGCATTTTTCAGCCAAGACTACAATAGCTAAGGTACTTTACACAAGATGTAATAGTGTCAGTTCTATTCAGGAAGAAGAAGGAACACAACTATGCTCCTTGGTCCAATTATAGCTGAAGAACCATTCTCCCAATTGAGCCTACTTCATAGGAATGATCGGCTTAGTATCAAATGCAAGTCACAAGTGGATCCTTATGGCAACTAATTATTTCACCAAATGGAGTGAGACAGTACCATTAAAAGAGGCCACAAATAATATTATCTTGAGTTTTCCAGAATAAATTGTTACAAGATATGGCCCTCCAAACATGATCATATTTGATAATGCTAAGGCATTCCTAGGATCAAAAATTTTACCCTAAACACAACATTTTCTTGAAACCATCTTCAAATTATCGTCCCCAAGGAAATGGCCTAACTAAATCAACAAACAAGAACTTGATTCAACTTATTAAAAGAATGGGTACAAATCATCAAAAATAATGGCACAAGTATCTGAAAGTGGCATTAAGGGTGGATCTTATCACTCTAAAATATATCATCAAGTCCTCTCCTTATGAGTTGGTGTATGGTAAAAGAGCCTCAATGCACACGCCAATTGAGATTCTGGCATTACAACTCCTCAAGCAACTTGATGTTGAGGAAAGTGGAGAAATGCAAGTGAGACTTGTAGAATTGATGGACCTCTAGGAGAAGAGAGAATTGGCCTATGATGTAATGATTTCTCACCAATCAATTATAAAATGATGATTTGACGAAGGAGCTACGGAGCTAGATTTCAAGGTGGGAGATTATGTTCTGAAGTGGGAAGAAAGAGTGGCTAAAGCAGGATAGCATGCGAAGTTCAAATCCTTATGGAGAGGCCCCTTCCAGATCATCACATACAAGCCAAGTAATGCTTATGATTTGGAAGATGCAAACAGTGAAGTTTTAATGATTCCTGTTAATGAGATCTTCTTGAAACATTACAATTGACCAAAATTTTGACAATTGTATATAGTTAGCTTTAGTTGCTTTATTTCTCATGAGTTTGTTACTTCTCGCCTTTTTTTTAAATAAGTGTCGACCGCACAATGTTTTTGTTTTCCAATAAAACTGTTGGGAAAGGCCACATGTCTTGCTCTCAGCATGATTTTTGGGTTGCAGCATGAAGAGATTACCCAACCACCAGAAATCATGAATCATTAAATAATAATATCATCTTAAATATTATGCCATCATGAAAATCTTTGAAATCTCCAATGACAAGAGATTCAAGCATGCAGAATTAAGGTGGTTGTAAGGAAGCACCAATGACAAAGTCAGAATCATTAAATTTGCAAGAGGGGAGCGACTATATACATAGAATCTTAAAGCTAAATGGTTATTTGTGAAACAACAGAGCTGAGAAGTTTTTCAGAGAGAAGACAAGGGCATTTCATGATACCATTGTGTTTTTAGAGTTTATTAAGAAAGTGTTGTTAATTGAGGATTGAAAACTCTACTGAAGATGGAATCACTTGACCTAACTTTCGAAAGCGAAACTCCCAAGAGAGCAAGGTCTTTGATGGCAAGAAAAATGCAAGAGCACCCTCTAGAGTTAGAAAATAGCAAATCATATACCTCTACCCCTACACAGCCTAAACCTTAGGTTCCCTAACACCAAGGAGCACAGGAAAGGTAAGTGACGAGACTCTACATTGGTTTTTGATCCTACAGATCATATTTTTGACCTTGTTTTATCAAAGAGTACCACGAATATAAGGGAAGGAGCTCATACATGAATGATTGAGAAGGTTAAGACAAGGGATGTTGAAACTTTTGGTATAAGGATATGGAGTTCAAGATTAGCTCAGTTCTTGGTCCCTCTGGTTCATCCTAGCCCATAACTGGTCGATGCTTGCATACAATTTTATGATCATGACACCAAAACCATCATGGGAAGGAATCTCAAGGTAATGATTGATGCGCAGGCTATGAGAGACATGTTATGTATTGAATATGATGTTGCAGCTGATTTTAGTAGTTTCACCAAGTTGCAGAAACTATGGAATAGATGAGACAATCAATTGGGTTTCCTGAATGTAAAACTCTACTTAGAACCAACCAACACAGAGTTGTCACCATTACCCATTGCATTATCTAGCTTCACCCATGTTGTACTAGATGCATGCTCCATGTTGGCCTTCATCTTTGGCCTTGATGATGATGTGAATGTGCATGATTTCTAGTTAGGCACCATTTTCCACCTTAAGACAATTACCAAGAAGCAAACCTACAGAATGGACTTCTCAGAAGTCATAGTTGATAGGTTATCATATCAGTTGGCCAACTTTGGCCACAAGCAATTTTCAAGTACACATCCTTTTTCTTACATTTGTTATTGTTTCAAAACCCCTAGTTCTTTTAGCCTCACATGCAGTTGTCAATGACTAAGGATTTAACCAAAGGGTAGAAAGTGATTCATGTATCTACGTGGACTCATCTCCTATTGATTACGACTGGTTATTATGAGTTTTATGAGTGTTTCATGTCTCCAACCCTTATAGACCTTAGCCCTAACCACATTACTTTCAGAGTAAGTGATAAACAAAGAGACATACTTTCTAGTGCTCACATACCATGTGATTGGTTCTTCAGAGCCCATTATACAATGCTTAGAGTACATGGCTTCAAGGAGGAGCCATTTAAGTCACCAAAATTTTTGACTGACAAGATTGTGGCAATTGAACAGGTCACCAATTAGATGTGATAGATTATGAGTATGGAGTAGGAAGAAAGAAAAAGGCCATTTATGACATTCCTTTCTCCAAGGGAGGGATAATAGTGATCAAAATGTAGGTCGACCACCTATTAAAGTTAAAAATGGTTGACTTAGGTTTGGATTAGATAAAAGATTAGTGGTCATATGACCCTGATAGTGTGATAAAGAAATGTTTGTCCCAATTGAGGTCTCTGATCCCCTTTGAGCATCAAACTTGCCCATTCTTTGAGGCTAGGAGATCACCAATGACTGATACCAACAATGTGTATGTGGAGTTGGATCAGATTACGACAGAGTCTTGGCCTCCATGGGAGGCATTTTATCTACCTCAAAGGGCCTATGATCCTTCAAAACTAATGATGTGTGGTCTTAGGGCCGCTATTTTAAAAGACAATTGGAGTATAAAGAAGATCAATGCCTACTGGAAGTATAGGTAGGAAATTTTTGAGTGGGAGAGGAATTTCAGTGATGTTCCCATGGATGAGGAATGGTAGCAAATATGGAATGAGGAAAATTCCAATCCGGCTTCGCCCTATGATGTGAGCAATATTTTTGGACAAGAGGAGGAACAAGATATAGATTCAGATACAGAACATGGAGAGGACTTAGAGCAGAAGCGATCGGTGAGGAAGAGACAAAAGTTAAAGTTGTAGGAAGAAGATGTTCGCATTGTCTCAACACCCATATTGGGGGCAACGTCTAGTGCCACAATAGTCAAAGACACTCAGGTAAGTATTCTTATGCCCTCTTCTTCCTCTCCATCTTTCTTGCCTCCCCAACTTACTCCCCTCACCACTTGAGCCCCTCCAATATCTGCTAGCTCTCCCATGACTCCATCATTGGCTTTTTTTGCACCCTCTACTTCATAATTGACATCTCTGCCTCTACTTAATTTGCCACCATTTTCCCCTTTTTTCCTCATGATGCAATCACCAGTGCCTCCCAGTTTTGGTATTGCTTCTGCACAACAATAGGTAGCCATCCCATATGGATTACCACAGGGTTTCCCTTTCACTGGTGGAGTGATTCAATCCCCACCTGAGTTCCATAAAAAATTAGAAACTACCTGCAAGGCTCAAGAGGCTCACCTAGAAAAGAAACAAAAGAAATAAGGGAAAGTTCTTGTAGTTCCCTGCATGCATTCCTTATATGATCACTCTCAGCGGTCGTTGATGATCACTCACATGACTCTGACTGTTGTCCAACCACAAGAGCAAATGTAGCCTAAAGACTACTCTATTGATGTTGTGGGTTTGAATCTAGCACAGACTAGTCCTTAGGATAAAGTGGAGCTCATGGAGGAGACATAAAAATCTGTTACAATAGATTTTATAAAAATGGGCAAGAAGCTTGAGAAGCATGGATTGGAATTGGCCTAATTTAGGGCACTGTGGATAGAGTCCATGCAGAGTTGAAGACCAAAGATATAAAGCTTTCTAGACTCACTCTTGATTTATAGAATATAGTTTCCAAGGAAACACTATAGGCAGAACAGGTCAAGAGTGTTGGACTGAAATCAGAATTGGATGCAGTGAAAGTTTTGAATAAGTCCCTGCAACAAGAGAAGAGCTTGGTCGAGAAGACTCTCAGTGATCGTTGCAATGAATTAACATAGTTATATAAGAGCCTTGCAGACCAAAGGGATGAGATTAAATAATTGTGTGATGAGGTACAAACCAAAGAGCAATATATTCTTCGACTCAAGCAGGAGCTTATGCAAAGGCCTCCGATGACAGATATTTTTCCCATGATCCAAGAATTATATGTATCATATTGGGGGCACATCTCTGAGGATACTTCCAAGCTCAAACCTACACTCAATTTTATTTCAAATGCCCAGAGTCTTGGTGCAAAAGTAGGCGTAGCTGTCGAACAAACTCTTTCTTTTGTTTCACCCAAGTTAGCTAAATCACAGTTGTTGGTGCAAAAACTATATAGTTATGTATGAAAAAGGGAATGATGGAGACAAGTATACAAACTAGATCAAACCCTCTTCCACAATAACATTCAAGGACAAGATTGAGTTAAATCACAACCAAGGAGAAGGTGGACTCATCTACATATCTTGTGCTCTTTGTTTACTATGGAAAGATATGATTTAACCAAGCCTTTTATCAAACCTTAGGTCAAATATGCGTAAAACCCTAGTTTTAAGATAATTAGCTCATAAAATAGAAAGCAACTGAAACTGGGATTTTGAATTCACTAGGAAGGTTAGAGAGATATCAGAACCCGTGTCACAAAAGATGAAGTGTTAGAGGATGGAATCAGGGACTACCCAAATCCTAAAGCGAGAATCTCCCGAAGGTCAAAACTAAGAAAAACTTGTAATTGCTTCTTAGATGCCAGATCTAGAACCTAAAAGCCTAGAATACTAGGGCACCAACCACCCAATTCTTTTCAAAGGAATATTCTAGAGCTATTTTTGGATCCCAAAATCTTGATTCCTGCACAATCTTCTTGTAACTTCACCTTCCCTGAAACATGTACCTGTAACCTACACACAAGATGACAAGAGAGGGGTTTGGGGGTTGTGGTGTTTAGGGACCTGCCTCAATCAAATCTTGAGATACCATTTAATCTTCCCAACACCGTTGTTATAGAGTGCATGCCCTTGCAGGGTAGAGGCCAAAGATAAAACAAATGATGAAATGATTCAAATAACAATGATGTCACCTTAGAGGTGAAGTCCTTAGGAGGATAAAGGTCTTTCAACTCATAAGGAGATAGATGATGATTTCAAATATGCAACAACACATACAATACAAACACAAATCTACAACAATAACATAATGAATTCCTTGAATGCTCTTTACTCCAATATCATAAGTTCACAATATCCATCTAGGTTCATAATGAATTAAAAAACACACTTATATATGCTTTCCCGCTAACATTCATGAGATTAAATCACAACAGCGAACAAAGAGGAACATTTTTAAAGGTCTTATGCTGGCATGGCATTAAATGGCCTTGACCAATCAGGGGAGACTTGGGTGGTTGGTACCCAAGTCTAGGAGCCCCTTTTTAGTCTGGGGTGAAATTAAGGAAGGGCCCAAGGTCCCAAATTTGCATTGGTGCTAGGCAATCTCTTCGAGATGAGCAATTATAATGCATAATGTCATTACAGGGACCTAGGAGCTAAACTAGGAGGTAAAAAGGCATGTGTCCACTTTTTACTCCATAACAATAGTGCTTCAGAAGAGATCCTCCTAGCAACTAGAGTGGAAAATAGAAGGATTCTTGTAGTGAAGGTGAATGAGTTTCTGAGTTGCAATAAGGCAACTCTTAAATGCAAATCTCATTTGGGTGCTTTGAAATAGATTGTGAAAGAAATGAAGGGGACACATTGAAAAATTGGTCCAGTTAGGACTCCCCTCTCCATTTCATGATGATTCTGCAGTATTAACAGAGGAACAAATAAAAGCCCTGTTAATTAATAGGCAAAATGATCAAGAAAAATTTATGAATTTGAGCAAAACACCCAGTGTCGTAGAGGTGGAAAATATTTTGTAGCCTCTTGTGTAGTTGGAGTTCTAGATCAAAGCTACTGTTTATAGTCTATAATGCTTCTCCTATAAGGAGATTCTTGATTTGGACTAGGCGTTCAAGGCTTTGAAGAAGAAGGTTGAGCCTTTTGATAGTGATTGGGCTGCCCTGTAGCTCACACTCCAAAAGCTATGAATCATTTGTTGTTGTGTTTCCACATTTTTTCCATTTTTCTCTTTTTTTGTCAGAGTTTTGGGTTCTTCTATGTAGGCGCAGATCCCCTAGTGAGTCACCAAGAACTCTAGAGCAAAAATCCCTACATTTTGATTATATGTTTTTGTTATTAAGAGGGTGAGACGAGTCGTGATTCAGTTTTGGTCTGGGAGTCAGGAGGCATCAATAGAAACAATGAATAAAGTCAAGTAGAAGAGTCTCAATGCATAATAGTTGTGATGGTTTCTTTCTTGTTGAACATTTCTATCTAAGTCAGTAGGTGAAGGGCACTCCACATGTCACAATGATGCGTTCTAGAGATATTTTGATTGTGGCAATATTTTCCTTTTGCGTCATTGGCTGAAGCTTTATACATAGCATCACCGCAAATCATTCTAGACTAACAAGTACTGGCAGAGTCTCTTTTTGTGCTATTCCTTGCATAAAATAAAGTGGAATCTACATGTCATTCTCCTGCATGTTTTTGAACTTAGCAGTTTTGACACCGCTTTTGTTGTGGCCTTGGTTCAAGGAAGACACCTAGCTTTAGCGTGCATAAGATTAGATTGGTAGTTAGAAGCAACATACTTATGGTGGGACCTCGATAGAGGAAGGGAAGAATATGGACATGCAACATCACCATGCATCTTCAACAGGGGTTCTTTTAGTGGCAAATAGTTCATATCCTTGAATTGGGAATTGGTGAATACATTGCCACCGGCAGGGGGCCAATTCACCTATATGTTTTGTATTTTTGGTCAAATGTGTTTCAATTCACCACATAATTAATTTTTTAATCATTTATAGTTAGTATTTTCACCACGGTATACTACGCGGTTCTAACAGTGATTCACTTGGAATTTTGGAGGCATGTTTTCATTCACCCACATATTCACCAATATCATTAAACAATTGGCATGCATGAGGACCAATTTCTCCAATATCATTAAATGGTTGACATGCATGAGGACTAATTTTGCCAATATCATTAAACAGTTCACGTGTATGAGGACCGATTTTGTCAATACCATTATAACTCCATGCTAATCCCAGTGCCATATTCACCTATAAAATTACAACATATGTGTTTGATGGAGGTCCATTTCACCTAACATTTATAAATGTCATATTAATAGTACACGGGATTCTCAAAATTATTATACTATAATTTGAAAATCATGTAGTGTTCACCAAATATGCATTGATATAAATGCATTTGAAACTCTAATTAATCCTTTACACATTTTGTTAAGCTCTGAGCTCTCGAATCCTCGATTCATTTTAGGTCATAGAGAAGTTACAACTACATGCATTGGTGAGTCACTGAAAGGTAAGTGATCATTTACTTACTATGTAATAATAGAAGATTCATGTTGATTATTTATGTCTTTGTTTGGTTTCATTATTACAGATGATATCGATTAAGTAAGAGTTAGGCCTAGGGAAATATCTTAATCTAGGACCTAGGGATCTATATTCTATCATCTATGATTCCTTCTTGAACAAAATGACATTTTTTCTATAGATTTTAATTCATGAGAGATGTCAAACAAGAAGAAGTTCTTTGAGGGTGGTGAAGGGAGGTAATCAAAATGAAGAAACATAAAGTCATACATTGGCAATGTTGGTGGTCCATCTGATGGAGCTACAACATCAGAACATGTGCCATCTATTGACTTGGATCACAATGCCACGGATGACATTTTAGGGAATACCCAAGGTAGTAGGAATGATGACAATGCCACAGATGATGTTCATGTTACTAATTTTTTGTTCACACTGAAAATTAGTTGGACCTAGGTGTAATTGTTCAGAATGAATAATAGAAAACTTCAAGGTTATGCATTCTTGAATGGTTGACACTTTGACAAAGTTGAAAAGGAGATCCAATTGTCAGGATAACCTATCAATCCAATCAGGATTGATAAGTTATCATGACAAAAGAATTGATCATCAAAGGATCAATCATTTAAGGAGATACAGTTGTTCTACAAAGTTTGATCTTTCAGGAGTTATAATTCAAATTGATTATTCAGATTAATCAGTTTTTGAATAAAAGAAAGATGTTGTATTACACTGATATTTTATGTCATGTTTTGAACATACATCCAAGTATCTGTTACTTTATCTTATGCATTGATTATAAAAGGAAATACATATACATCATATGCATCAGAGAAACTAACTAATCATGTTTTAAAGAAATATTCGAATGTGTCCCACACAAGCCGTGGGAATAACTAAACTGAGCAATTGCAGACATGCAAGCTATGTATCTGTTTGATAAAAGAAAAGAGAAAAGAACATATGATAAATCTAAACGTCCATCATTGCCTAATGATGGAGGTTGCTGTTGAATCTAGTCTTCAAGGTCTTTAGTCTTCGCACTTCAATCCAAACCACCATCTAGTTGAAACCTGCAAAAAATTTTGGGATAGCCCCGTTAGTGCTCCGGATGTTTACAGTTATCACATGCTTTTATCAAATAGAGACATCTACTTATCATATCTTGCATTCAGCTAAGAATTCAGATCAGATAATGATACAGATCAAGAAGTGTCTCATAAGAAGTAGTCAAGTAAATGCCACATGAACAGAAGATAGAACAGTGGAAGACAAACAACTTAATCTCTATGCCAACTTGATTACAATTAAATAAGACTTCACAAAATGTATGAGATGGGTGTACAGTCATCCAAAAAGAGAAGATATAAACTTTGTAAAAGGTTGCCACTAGTGCCTCAAAGTTTTCAAACCATCAAAAGGTACATGAAGATCAAATGCTACTTTCAAAATGGAGTAACATGTTCAAAAAATCAAGCATTGAAGGATGAAGTATATAATACAAGCAAATACCCCAACACAATGAATGGATCTCCAACATGACAGTCAAGTCAATCTTCAAGATCAAATGATATACAGTATGCAAGTTGCAAGCTACAGAGGAAGCCACACAGAAATATATGCAACACAGTAAGGAGAGGATGCCATGCAAGATCCACACAGAAGAAGTGCCACATAGAAGTAGATGCACACAGTACATGCCATGTAAGATGCAGTCAAAGAGTGGGTGCAGTCAAAATATATATAGTGATGACATAAAGAAAAACACATTGCAAAAACAAGACAGTCACCATCATGATAGACAGTCATGACAGTGATCATGAAGTAGTATGATACATCATAATGATCAGTGCTCACCTACAGAGGAACATCAATAATGATAAAACAAATAGTCAAGAAGAAGACATCTTTTCCTTCTATGATAGTTATGCTACCAAAGTACAGTCACCATCACCATAACAGTCATAGTAGTGACCTATGAAGTGGTTTAAATGAGCAGGAAACATTCATGATACACCGTAATGATCATTGCCCACCTACAGAGGAGCATGAGTAATGTTAAAGATATGAACAGCCAAAACAGGTATGAAGATGCACAAGAAAGCTACAAGTAGGGATTACAGTATGCAAAAGATAGCTACAAATATGAGGATGCACAAAGGCATACCACATAAGATGAAATAAAGAAATATGCCTATGCTATAGTAAGCCTTGAAGGACAGCAAGAAACAAACAAGAAAGCATGTTATCCAAGACACAGTTGAGAGATTCCAATGAAAATCCCACAAACAATAAAGAGGAAGATAGCTAATCTCTATGCCATGATATACATCCAGTTATAGCTGAGAAATAGTCCCACATTCAAAAAAAATGATGATACAGCCACATAGTTCATCAACCTTGCATTCATGCAATCTAAAGAAATAGTCTACAGAAGAGCCTTACAGTATGATACAAACTATACTATAATGATGCAAATGGAGCTAAAATGTCGAGCCATTATATAAGAATATCAAAAGACTATTGTCATGACAGAAATTAACACATGCTTCTACCCATCAACCATAGTGAGATGTAAAGCAAGTATATCATCAACAAATGTGTATGAGGCAATCACAAGGAGGTGAGAAGTATTAAGAGAAGTAAAGTAAGGAAACCAATTTCCAATACTTCAAAACCCTTAAACTCTTGCCAGCAGTTAGAGATAAAAGCACAGTCAAGGTGATACTACATAGACAATATACCATCAGTGTTGAAGAAATCAAACCCTAATGATGTTCTTACAGGCTCAAAGAGAGATTTCAAAGAAGATGCCATAATACATTCATAACCTACAGAGAAGAGAAAGAAATGAGAAAGAATGTATACCCATATGCCAAATTCACAAGATTTCTTCATAGATACATCAAATCTTTCATTTCTTACAAAGCAGAAGAAGAGGTCAAGTAAAACAGTGGTCGTAGCATTACAAGAATTTTTCTGTGCATAATGAAGTTGAAACCCTAACTTCATGACTTACAAACCCTCTAGGTAAGTGACATTTTTATGCCTATTAACAAAGACAAGCATAGCCATGGCAGGTAGAAGTTCTGGGTATGCAGGAGAAGTTGAAACCCTAACCCAAAACTTCAAAAAGCCTCGAGTTTCTACATAATGAAGGCAGAATAGGATAAAAAAGAAAAGATGCAGCCATGGCCAACAGAGACTCAGCATTTCTTGCTATAAAATGCAATACCCACAACCATCTACAGCTTGTCATGTTATCTCAGGAGTGAGACCATCAAAAGAATGAAACTATAGAGAGGATAGCAAGTGTTCACCTCATTGTTGTCAAGAAAGAAGGATCTTCCATGGCTTCACAGTGGCCTCAAACTTCTAAATACGCAGGAGAAGACCATTGAGAAGGGAATCACACAGAGAAAGAGTGAAGGCATTAAAAGAATGCACAACAGTAAAGGCTATTATAATAGTGAAAAAGGCCATGGCCATACAGATAAAGGAAGCTAAAGACTTCAAATGCTTCATAACAAACAGAAAAGGAAGGTTACCTTCATTCCAGCTCATGAGGAGTTCATGGCAGCGACGATGCATTAGAGCCAGTGAAGGAGAAAACTAGAGCCACCATGGAGCCGCTTCAAACCCTCGGCTGACATTTTTGCAGAGTTCAAAGAAAGAAATCAAAAGATGAGTGAATGAGCGAAAATTAGGGTTGGTTCCCTATTTTGGTTGAAGGTTCTTTTCACTCAAGTGCATTTTTTGACTTAGAAAAAACAAATTATTACCTTATCCAAAATTGTTGTCGGGGTCAAGACTTTCCTAGAAATCATAACACATAGTGGCCAACAGCAACCCTTTAGAGGTTGGTTCCTTTTAAAGTCAAGAGGTTGATATAACATGTGGGGAGGCTCCAAGCCTTATGACCTATTATGCATGGTGAAGTTCCTTGGTGGTCAAATGGTGGAGACATAACAAGACACATCCTTAAGTCCTTTTTCCTATGCCCAAGCATCCAAGGATGGATTTCAAGATTATGCATGGTGGCTAACAGCTAAGGAGGTGGATGTTTTAAGACATGATATGCATGAATATAGAGTTTACAAAGTTGGCAGATAAGGTGAGCATCTATAATGGTGCAATATTTTATGCATATGAAATACATGGAGGTTCAAGGGTAAACTCATTATGCATGGTGGAGGTATAGCATATGGATGATAAGTGATGTGGCAATTACATGGTGGCACCATTGGTAATGACAGCATATAATGGATTTTTTATGCATGGGGCCAAGTTGCATAGTGGAGTTATTTTCTTTCCTTAACTTCAAATATTGCATATGGGGATATAAGGAGATTTGAGAAATAGATATTTATGCAATTTTTTGTCTTGTGCATGGAGTGCTATAGGAGTGACTGGTTCTTTTATTTTCCTTGTAGAGGAAGATTTTTTTTACAAATGTATTGGAGTGATAAGGAAATGTGTATTTATTCCTAAGTCCTATTTTTGCAAAATAGGCAAATGTATTGGAGTGATAAGAAGTATTTTTTCTTCTAACCATGCACGATTTTACACATTAGTTAATTGTAAATAAATAATAAAGTAATATTCTATAAATTACTTTATTATTTTCCACAAATTGTAAAATCAAAAATAGACAAGTTGTAACCAATAATAGAGTAATATTTTATTACTTTATTATTTACTCACAATCAATTTTGCTCATGCAAAATCATGCAAATTGATTAGCTGAGTTATCTAGGCCACCTAAGAGGTTTTGCATGACTTCTAGGAGTATTTTTAGGGTCCTTAGTTAAAATTTTGGTCAAACACATGGAGAAGCCCAAATTGAAGCTATTTTTGCTCAATTTGAGGCAGTTTTAGACCCTAATTTTGAGGATTTTTTAGGTTGCTCAGGAATGAGTATTTTTAGAGGCAGTTATCTGCAAGTCTTTATTTTTGCATGCCTCTTGGAGAGAGAAAACCTATATATTGTAAAGCAAAAGTTTGTTTTTGCTAGTTCTTGATTCTGATTCTGATTCAGACAGATTGGAGAATTCTTGTAGCTCACTATTACAATTTTATTAAGAGATTGGGAGCATACAGGTTATCTTTTGTCTTTTGCAAAGCTTTCCTTTGTTATTTCAGATTAGTTGAATTACCTTTCCTTTTAGTGTTGAATACTGAAGTGATTTTGATGAAATTTGGTTGTGTTTTATTATTAGACCTTCAAAATTATTGTCTCTCCTCATTGTTTACAGCATTAAAGCATAAATTCATCACAAGTCTTAGGTTGTGTTAACCAGAAATAGTCTTTTTATGCTATGAAAAATCATTTTCCTTCATAAAAAACTATTTTCAAACCTTCCTTAGAATCATTTTTGTGATATTTATGCCAAGTCTGGATTGTGTAGAAGTTAGATTTCTGAGCAAGCATTGTGAATCAGATTGCATTATTTTTATCTATATCAGGTGCATCACCATTTTACACTTAGAGTTCATTTAGTTTCTTTCTTCCCTTTTCCCAAAAAGTAAAAAACATACATCTCAATAGAACATTTGAAGGGAACCAGCCCACAATCTGGAGGTCTAATCTTGTCATAGGGCACCCACAACCTGAGATTAGTCCCATGTTACACAGAATTGCAGTGCTTTAACCAGCTTTCCATACGAGTGCAATTCCCAGTGATAACAGTTCCAGGGAATACCCAATGTACCAGAAATAATGAGGATGCCACAGATGATGTCCAAGGGAATACCCAAGGTAGCAAGAATGATAAAAATACCATAGATGATGTTCAAGGGAATACCCAAGGTAGCATGAATGATAATATGAATAAATAAAACTCAACAAATGATAATGAAGTTAATGAAGCTAAAAAAATCAATAAAGATGAAGATCCTGCAAGTGCACGCAAGGGGAAAAGAAAAGCCAAATGAAAAAAGGGGTGAGAGTGGGAAATGTCAAGGAATTTTCAGATTGATTAGGTGTCAAATTTCCCATTCATTGAACTGGTGGAGAATGCAAACAAAGATAAACCTCCCACATAATGCAAGTGTAAGATTTGCAATTGGAAATATCATAGGGACAAGAGGTTGCAGCTAAAATGTGACACCATAGAAAAACATATTGGCAAAGTTTATGAAAAACAAATCATAGATGGACAGGAAAAATCATTGATAAGATGGAAAACAAAGGAAGAATATCTTCATGTAAAGAATGCCCTCGAATATGATGTGCATATGCAAAGAAAGGTGAAGATTCAAGTAGGTGGAGGTTCAATTGAAGCTCAATTTGGAAAGATGATGGGAGAATTACAAATGGAAAAAACTATTCAATTAGGTGTTGTTTTTCATATTTTGACCAAAGGGTGTCCTATGACAGACTACCCATAATATAATAGTTTATTATCTTCTATGGGCATTCCTAATTTTCCTTAACACGCATTGGTCAATAAATAATGGATGGAAATGGGCAAGTTGTCTTGCTGAGGTGGAAAAATATAATTTACAGGAAAAAATGAAAGAGTCAACTTTTATTGCATTATCTCTAGATGAAGTTACAACAATAGATAATACTTCTTGGGTATGTATGCATGTGTATACTATGGCAAATCATGACTGCCAACCTTATCTACTCTCAATTTATAAAATGACAGAGATTGCAACATCACAAAATCTATTTGAGATAGTTAAGAAATCATTGAATGAAATTGGAGGTATGGATGACTACACAATTGCCAAAAGGTTGGTGTGTGTAGGGGCAGATGGAGCTTTAGTAATGTAAGGTCATAGGAATGGTATGTGTGTAAAGATACAAACTTCTATTTCACCATACATGATTGGCATTCACTGCATGGCCCACAGAATGAATTTAGCATTTAAAATGGTGAGCAAGTTTCCTACAGTATCAAAAGTTGAAGATCTAGTCTACGAGCTCTACTCATACTTCTATCGAAGTCCCAAATGGTTTTTAGAATTTCAAAATTTTGCTGAGGGAATAACTATAGGAAACAAGCTTCTTAAGGATGTTGATGCCAAATGGATCTCCTTGCATGAACCAATGAAAAGAGTTTTAGCAAAATATCAATCCTTGATTGGTATAATGTACGACCATCGCTTCACAGTTGATAGGGCTCCTGACCTCTTACATAGATTAAGTGACATAGAGACACACCTCATTTTAGCTAGTATTCTTCCCATGCTGGAGGAAATGAACATGCTTGTGAAAAAATCCTAAGAAAGAACTATGTATATTTCAAAATATACTAGACTGTGTAGAATGATATGCATGACCCTCGATAATCTATATCTATCAAACCAATCCTTCATAAGCCCAAAATTTAGTAGCTGGTACTTGATAACAAATGTGACCAATCCTGCTAATTTTTTATAGTTTAATGATAGTAGAGATTTATGTGTCTCTGTAAAGAGATTTGAGATACCAATGCACTATTTTAACAAGGTCAGGTGCACTATCAGAGAAGAACCTATTACAAGGGAATCTTTTGACAAGATTGTTAATTTTGTAAGTACTACTTTAAAGAATATTGTGAAATATCTTTCCTTAAACATTAGAGATCAATTCCCTCATGATGAATTGCTTGAAGCCATGTCTGTAGTGTATCCTCAATATTGGTTCAACTGTCAGCCAAGTGATTTTTGCAATAAGATAAAGACCTTAATAAATCATTTTTGCAAAAGTATAGAATTCGATGGACAACAAATAGAAGGAATTTGAAATAAAAATAAGCTTACAGAGCAATCAAGTCAATTTGCAACTTCAATGAAGGAACAGTTTAAACTCATGGAGGCTCCCTACCAAGATGGATCGATAACAAAGCTTTGGGCAACCTTAAGTCAAAGAAAAATATTGCGTGATGCATTATCAAAAAATTTCAAACTTGTTGATTTATGTCAAAACATGATATTGGGGTCAATGGAGGATGAGAGAGTTTTCAGTGCATTGAGGTTCTTGAAATCAAAGATAAGAAATAAACCTGACAAGAATTTAGAAAATGGCTTGAGAATGTATACAACTAGACATGATATCCAGAGTTTTCCTTTTGATAGGGCACTCATAATCTGGAGGTCCCTATGTGAATGAAGAGGGTTGTGCAACACTTCAAACAATAATAGCACACATGACAGTGACACAATGAATACCACAACCACATGTGATAGTGGTGTTGATGAGACACTCTTAATTGGAGATATCGAGATAAAATAAAATGAAGAACGTGATCATGATGACACTGGATATCATGGTCAAAGGGAGGAGACTTAGGATGACAAGATGATTCAGCAATTTGAATGGATTTAGCAGTTACTAGGTATTTATATTATATTTCATGTTCCAAACTCCAAAATGTTGTTGATGACATTTTATTTGTCTATCAATGATGTAAATTTTTCATTTTTTATTTAAAAAATTAATATTTTCATATTATTATTGTTTGATACTGATAAGTTTTACAAGCATTAAAGTAAATGCAAAGTATTTTTTCTTCTCTATAACCATAGTAGTGTTTCATTTGTTTTCCTTTATTACATTGCATAGTAATCAACAACAATAGCATATTAAAATACAACATTAGCAAATATTTGGTGTATATAGAAACTAGAGTTTTCCTGAAGTAGGCAATTAAATAATACAAATAATTTGAACACATAAATGGATTTCAATGTTATATTGATTTTCAAATGAAGGAATAAAATTAAGTATTACATTTAGAATGTACAATAACTTTCTCAAAACCAACTTTGCATAATTCTCTATTGGAAACACATATTACTAAATCATTTTATCATCTTTTGTAGAGTGCTCCACTCTTCATCTGATGGAAGTGTGATTTGTCTTAACTCATAGTAACCAAGTTGTAAGCATGTTAACATTTTATAATTGATATTGTTACTTAACTTGAATGTATCACTCAAAGTTGCAGTCAAGGTTATCAATGGTTTGATAGAATCCAAAAAGTTTGCCTCATCAAGATTTTGAGGAAACTGGTCCTTATCCAACTTCATTTTATCCTCCATATTCTTTTTGAAAGCGGCCTTTGCAATGTATCGGTATGATGGGTCAAAAGCCACCGTTAAACCAAGATTTTTGAAGTAGTCTTCCTTTGTTTGCAACCTCTTTGTCAATAATGCAGCTTGTTCCAAAAGATCATGTGCTTCTTCCAGCTTCATACATTTTTCACTGATAGACGAGGCCTTTATTATGACAACAATACAGTTCTAAATTCCTTTGGATTCTAATTCTTTGCCACTAGTTCTGTAGATTTGTTGAACACACTAGGATACTAGGAGGGGGTGAATCAGTATCTAAACAAACTTTAACTTCTCTGGAGCATATTAAAACTTAAGCATTACAACATCAACTTAAACATAAAAGATTAACACAATACAAATCAACACATAACACCATATATATGTGGAAAACCCTAGAAGGGAAAAACCATAGTGAGGATTAACTCACAATATATAAAGCTCAAAAATAACAAGTTTATTTTAGGGCTACAACCCAAGAAAGCTACTACTTCCTAAAAACTTTGATTTAGGGTCACTCCCAAGGAAGGTACTACTCCCTGAAGACTTTGTTTTAGGGTCACTCCCAAGGAAGCTACTACTCCCTGAATTGAGGAAACACTTACAAAAGATTACAATATGATAGTCCTTCTACTATCTGAAAACTGACATTGAAACTCGCACCTTTGATGATTGCAATTCTGTCTCTTCACACTTCCTTCTGATGATCAGATCATTTAGGCACACTCTACACTTGATCACTATCACAAATATGTCTTCAAGATGAATCCTAATAGTATCTACAACTTTCACTCTTTCTCCTTCAATCGCACATCATAATGTATTCATTCTACTCCTTATCTTGCATGCGAGCATGACTTCTTCTTACATCAACCAGACTCCCCCTATCATCAACAACCACTACCTGCTCCCCCTAAGAGGTAGCCACCACCAGTCCAATAAGAATATATAACATGAACTCCCCCTGGATAGATGCACCACTTATGCATATAGAAACAAGTGGCAATTACCCCTAACATCTACCAGAGATCCTAAAAAAATGTCCTTTGCAAGAGCCTTTTTAAAAATATCTACAATTTGATCCTTTGTTGGAACATATTCCAACTTTATTTCTTTGTCTATAACCAACAAGTGATACCTGATTACTATATGCTTGGTTTTAGAATGCATCACTAGATTCTTGGAAATATTGATAGCACTTGTATTGTCACACAGAATAGGAATAGGCTCATCATATGATATCTTGATATCCTTTAGGGTTTGATTCATCCACAACACTTATGTACAATAGGATGCTGCTGCAATGTACTCTGCCTCTACAATAGATAAGGACACTAAATCTTGCTTCTTACTTTGCCATGAAACCAATCTACTTCCTAAGAAGAAAGCACCACCACTTGTACTTCTTATATCATCAACACAACTTGCCTAGTCAGCATCAGTGTAGGCATTTAAATCAAAGTCATTACCTCTTGGATACCATAAGCCATAATCTAAATTTCCTTTCAAGTATCTGAATATCCTTTCCATTGCCTTCTCATGTGTTTTCTTGGGATTAGCTTGATATCTAGCAACCACACATACTGCATGCATAATATCAGGTCTAGAAGTAGTTAGATACAACAATTCTTCAATCATAGATCTATATATAGTCTAATCCACCTC
Organism: Cunninghamia lanceolata; assembly: GCA_027924645.1. Lineage (NCBI taxonomy): Eukaryota > Viridiplantae > Streptophyta > Pinopsida > Cupressales > Cupressaceae > Cunninghamia > Cunninghamia lanceolata. The sequence continues at coordinate 4,928,322 of BSBN01000665.1, forward strand.
CGGAGACTCATCATCCTTTCTCAAGTGACATCCAGTGACCATGGGAGTACTCACTTGCTTTGAGTCCTCCATACCAAACTTCTTCAACAACTCTTTGGCATACTTTGCTTGTGAAATAAAGATAACACCATCTAGCTGAGTAATTTGAAGTCCAAGGAATAAAGACATCTCAACAATCATTGACATCTCAAATTCTTTTTGCATCTCCTCTACAAACCTCTAACACATATCATCATCTCCACCAAAGATGATGTCATCAACATATACTGCAACTATTAGTATCATATCTCCTTCCTTTATGTAAAGATTGATATCAGTAGTACCTTTCTTGAAGCCATTCTGAAGTAAGTAATTTTCTCACCTAGCATACCAAGCCCTAGGTGCTTGCTTGAGACAATACACAGCCTTCTTGAGTCTGCACACCATGTCTAGATCTTCTGATATCTGAAAACCATCTGGTTGTTCAATGTAGACTTCTTCCTCTAGATCGCCATTCAAAAATGTTGATTTGACATCCATCTAATAAACCTTGAAGTTCTTATGAGCAGCAAGAGCAAGGAACACTCTAATTGCCTCCATCCTAGATACAAGAGCAAAAGTCTCCTCAAAATCAATTCCTTCAACTTGTGAATATCCTTTACAAACCAATCTTGTTTTGTTCCTCACAACTTCACCTTCTCCATTCAGTTTGTTCCAGAACACCCACTTTATTCCTATAACATTCTTATTGGCTAGTCTTGGAACTAATTCCCATGTCTAATTCTTCTCAATCTGATCCAATTCTTCTTCCATTGTCTTTATCCATCCATCATCTTTGTTGGCATCAGCAAAGGTTTCAGGTTCTACTTTTGATAATAAACACAAGTTCACTTGCTCATGTGACTTAGCAAGCTTTCTCCTTGTCTGTACACCTTCATCCTTATCTCTAATGATCTGATCTGTTGAGTGGTTCTTCTAAACATACTTTGCTAGAGTCTTAAGCATCTGCTCTGGTTCTTGTTCCTTTTCTTATTTCACTTCTTCTTCTTCATCTTCAATGCATGGAAAGAATCAAATTCGAAGTCCTCTAATTCTTGTGAGATCTGATACAAGTCTTCATCTACCTTGACATTTGTGATTTCAATCATCTTTCCCAACCTCTTGTTGTAGCATCTATAAGCCGTACTTATAGTTTAGTAACCAAGAAAGATTCCTTCATCACTTCTTGAATCAAACTTTCCTAGGTCTTCTTCATCTCTTTTGATATAGCATTTGCTACCAAAGATCCTAAAGTATCTGAAAGTGGGAGGTCATCCATACCATAGCTCATAAGGGGTCTTAGTGTTGTTGACCCTCAATTATACTCTGATAATTAGATAGACAATAGTGTGAACTACTTCCTTCTAGTACATATCAAGTAGATCTACATCTTTTAACATTGCCCTAGACATCTCTTGCACAGTCCTATTCTTCCTTTCCACTACCCCATTTTGCTAAGGGGTCCTAGGAGCTGACAAATGTCTCCTAATACCATGATCTTCACAAAATCTTTCAAATTCATCTGAAGTAAACTCACCTCCTCTAGATCAGACCTCAAACATTTGATCTTAGCATCTACTTCATTCTCAACCATGTAGCTTTGAACACCATAAATTTATCAAGCATTTGACTTTTCTCTTAAGAAAGTAACCCAAGTCATTTTAGAATAATCCTCAATGAGCAACATAAAATACCTCTCACCTTGTTGACTCTTTACTCTTGTAGGGCCACATAGATCAATGTGAATTAGCTCCAATGGATTTGAAGAAGAATACTCCTTGCTTTTAAATTTTGTCTTTGTCTACTTTCCCATTTGACATTCCCTACATACTATGTTTGTAGGCTTGATTATCTTAGGCATACCTCTCACTGCATGATAGAATTGATTCTTACCATATTATCAAAATTATTGTGTCCCATTCTCTTGTGCCACAACCAACACTCATTGGATTGAGCCAACAAACATATTCTTCCATTTACCTCTCACCATATGTCTCGATACCTTCTACAACTAGTTTTATAGACCCTACCTTCCTGATTTCATAGCCTTTAGCATGAAAGGTGAGATTAAAACCCTTGTTGTACATCTGACTGACACTAAGAAGATTGTGTTTTAGCCCTTTGATATAGAGGACATCCTTAATCCTATTCTTCCCATCAATAGTTATAGCACCTTTTCCATAGATTTCTGCTGACTCGTCACCACCAAATTTGAAAACACCACCATCCCACTTGTCAAGGCTGATAAACTTCTCCTTGTCACTAGTCATATGATTTGAGCAATCAATGTCAATTACCCAAGCCTTGGCTTTTTCTCTTTCATGAATGGTAGTCCGTACAACCATTGATCTTTCGTTTTTTTGATTTGTTTACAAAGAATAAGTCTTCTCACATTTTTCAATATCATCCTTTTTGTTACCAACACTTAGGGCCATGAAAATTGTTTCATCATTTGAATCATCATGATCCTCATTTTCTGAAGAACAACTATTCTCTGTGGAATATAAACTTCTCTTGAACTTTTCTCTCTTGTTACTACCTCTTGATTCTTCAAAAGGACATTTAGAAGCAAAGTGACCAACCTTTCCACAATTGAAACATTTGAAAGGTAACTTACCTTTGTATTTTCCAGAGCCTTTCTTTAGTCTTCTCACAAAATTTGCTTCAAATTCATCAAATCTCTCATCTTCATCAGTAACTTCATCCTTTGTCTTCATACTGACTTTGAAAGAAGATTCTTTCTTTGGAGCATCACTGCCAAACTATCTCATTTCAAAGGTAGTAAGGGAACCAAACAATTTGTCTACAATGTATGTATCCAAGTCCGCATTCTCCTCATTAGCAAATACCTCATGATTGTAAGATTTAGGAAGAGATATCGGAACTTTCTTCATAACCTCATCTTCTTTCACTTATCCACCAAGACTTGTGATGCAATTAACCACTTCATTCACCTGGAGCATATATCATGCAATGTCTTCATCCTCTAACATTTTCAGGGTCTCAAATCTGCTCTTGAAGATTTGCATCTTTGCTTGCTTTACTTTCTTATCTCCTTCATAAATGATTTCAAGTTTAACCGAAACTTCCTTAGCAAAATTGTAACTCATTACCTTTGAAAGTTCTGAATTAGCTAACTCACTCATGATAGAAAACTTTTCCTTTGCATTGTTATCATACTTCTTAACTTCATCTATGACTGTAGGAATAGTAGCAGGAACTTTGTAACCAATCTTGACACGGTCCCAAACACCACACCCTAGAGAATTGATATAGGCTTCCATCCCTAGCTTCCATAAAGCATAATTTGTTCCATCAAATCTAGGTATCTTTCTAGATCCATTAAGTGTCATCCTAGACCTTCCTCAAGTGGTTAATCTTCCTTCAGAGGAACTTGGCTTTGATACCAATTGTTGAACACACCAGGATACTAAGAGGGGGGTGAATTAGTATCAAAACAAACTTCAACTTCAATAGAGAAGATTAAAACTTAAGAATTACAACATCAACATAAACATGAAAGATTAACACAATGCACATCAACACATAATACCAGATATACGTGGAAAACCCTAGAAGGGAAAAACCACGGTGAGGATTAACTCACAATATATGAAGCTAAAAAATAACAACTTTGTTTTAGGGATACAACCCAAGGAAGCTACTACTCCTTGAAAATTTTGATTTAGGGTCACTCCCAAGGAAGCAACTGCTCCCTAAATTGAGAACACACTTACAAAGGATTACAGTATGACAATCCTTCTACTGTCTGAAAATTGACATTGAAACTCACACCTTTCATGATTGCAATTCTACCTCTTCACATTTCCTTCTGATGATCAGATCATTTAGGCACACTCCACTTGATCACTACCACAAATATGTCTTCAAGATGAATCAAGACAATATCTACAACTTCTGCTCTTTCTCCTACAATCGCACATCATAATGCATTCATTTTACTCATTATCTTGCATGCGAGCACTATCAATCACTTTGTAATCACACTTCACCTAACTCCATTTGATTTAATATTTATACATGATATTACATTGATTACATTGCTTGTCAGCCAGAGACAACATGAAAAATATATTTACAAGTCATCCAGACAACACACAACATGAAACGTGTAGAGGACAAGTCCTAAACAAGACTATACGTTACACTAGCAGAAGACCCATGCTTTGCGGACATCAACACTTGCTTAATCAGGTCCAAAACATCCTTCACATCATCAAACATCAAGGAATTGCATCTACACACTCTGCTCAATTGAAAATAGGACAGCCTTAAGCAAAGACATATGAAACTTGAAGCATAACGACCACAATAACTTGAAAACCTTGTGCGGTACTGGAAACAAGAAAGATCTTCATGAAACTTTTCTAGATGAGTCTATGGGACTCATACAACATCTCCAAACACTCCTTTACCTCCACACATCAAATATTTTGTGTTGCATATCTTCAACCATGAATTCTAAGAATAACTTATCATCCGGAACACACTGCAACATACTTTCATTAAGAAACTGAGCTTGCAAACCACCAAGAAACTCAAACCTACAAGGAAGCATATAATGCACATCCATAAACATATCCCAAAACAACAAAGGCAACCATTCACAGCGGAAGGACAGATAATCTAAACCTTTGGAATTATCACCTACACTGCACCTAAAACATAGTTCTAGAACCGCATAGCCATAACTATTGATGCGGAAGAATGCAGAGAATTCTATTGTCGTATAGTAACTATCTTCAACACTATCTTCAAACTACAAAACACTCTTCTAGTAATTCAATCATCATGAAACTTGGATTAGTCCATTAGTAGCATCTTCCCAAGATCAGCAACACATCTGATCATCTTAGTGTTTCTAATTTCCATATTAATATAACTTCATACTCAACTCTGCATTGATCAAGGCATGACATCCAACCATGAACTTTAGTAGCCACATTATATTCAATATGACATCCAAACATGAACTATATCTTCTCTACTGGATAGGACATGACATCCAATTATGAACACCATCACACATCCATGATAGTGTTGACATCAATGACAACCTAAGGAACCATATGTGTAACAAGATTAATTGCAAAATTTTGTTTGCATATGACTGTCTTGAAGTTGCCATGTCTCCATTTTCAATAATGTATTGTTTGAGTGTATTATAACATAATAGTAGATCATCAATGTATTCAAATAGTTTAGACAAATCATCGATCCTCTTAGTTATTTTCTCCCAAATGTTATGTTTTATATAAACCATTGTGTTTCTATAAAATTTAGATACTTTGTTTTGGGAGGATTTTATTTCATTTTCTGCATTCTTTAGTTTTATCTACAAAATTTTTAGAGTTTTTTCTCTCTCTCCACAATGTCTTTCCACAACCATCTTATTTTTTTTGCTTCCTGTAGTTGGACATTGGCTTCATTTAGGGATTGTTGTAATTTTCCTGAATTAGCTTTTTCAATATCATTATTTTTTATACTTTCACTAACCTTTTCTTTAGTTTATTCACTTCCACCTCTGTCTATTTATTCACTTCACTTATAGATGTAGAGTCAGAGGTTTTCATCCTTTTCTCTAATTCTTTGGTCTTTCTCTCTACTACTTTACTCTTGGCTTTTTCATATGCTATGTATGCCTATAACTTTTCTATTTGAATCTGCAACTTGTTACGTAAATCACAACATCAAATGAAAATGAGCAATATGAATGGAAACATCATTGAATATATTTTCCTTTTGTTGTAACTCAATTACTAGAACCTATGACCTGTCTATATTACAACTCTGATTTTTAGACAATATATTCAACAAGATTACTAGGAAATTAAAAACAACCATACGTTTTTTTTTTCTCTCCTACTTTAGCAATGATGTGTACACCACTTCATTGTTAATTTTTAATACATTAATTTTATCAAAAAATTTCATTCCAGAAAAATCCACTTGGATGGTGCTCACCTCATAGTCAAAGCGTAGCATTTGGTCGTCTGGTTTATATTGAACTTTGGGCACAATAATAATGTAATCCATCTTTTCAGTTTCTGGGTCAAATGTAGATAATACCTTTGTTGCTGCAAGCTCTGAAGTTGTAGTAGTCTCTATCTCTAGCACTTGCTTCTTGTGTCTTTTAGATATATTTGCTTTCTTTTCAAACTCAACTTTGCAATCAAAAACTATGACACTTGACATAACTTTGAATATTGGTGAAGGAGTAGTTGTAGTGTTGGGTGCATCTTTGATTAATTAAGGCTAAGTATTAGCCATTCCTATCCTAGTCACTCTAACGATAGGAGGGGGGTGCCTTCTGGAAATAATTGCTTTGATGTGGATGTGGAATCAAAACCGGTCATAATATTTTGCTTCTTAGTCTTCACAAGGCCTTGTTCTCTAAGTTTGTCTATAGTATCATCTAATGTTATTTTTGGCCTCTTTTGATTTTGTTGTTGTGGCTCTTACTGACCACTACTACTACTATTACCTATACCATCACCAGATTTGCCACTAGTAGCACTAGAATGTCCACCATCTCCTGCAGGAAAAGAATGAGAAATATGCAGATTAGAAGACCCTTGTGGTACTGTTTGTGATTGTATCTCACTCTGAAGATTTAAAGTTGGAATAAAACTAATCTCTTGATATATATGTATATGCCCTTTGGCTTGTTCATCAGCTCCAATGCTGAGTCGAAGATCATTAGGTTTTCTAGGGTTTACCTTTGGTACCATCCAAATGCATTGTCTTGTGGGCCCCAAACCGCCAACTTCATAACCCAATTTTTGGGCTATTAATGCCCTTGTAGTATATGTTTCTCTTGCGGTCTCACTCATATGAGGCTTAAATGCATACACAATAAGATATGTGGGTTGGTCTTCATCCTCATCATCACTTTCAGCATTAGTTGCTTTAGTACCAGTGGGATGCTTTATATCCCACAATTTGATGAACTCTTGATCTTCTAAGATTTCTTCGAAGTCTACAGTAGCTTTTGGATCACTGAGATCCTTACTCAGACCAAAATGCATTAATTTTTTATTATGACCACTATTCCTCTATACTAGCATCTCTTAGAGTCTTTAGAATTTTTGTATACGTAGATGTTTGAGCAACTCTTGTATAGAAATTATTGTATCTCTTGATTTCTAGTGCCACCTCTGCCTCTCTTTGTGTTTGTGGAATTGGATGCAATCCCATTATTTTTTATGACAATATTTCAAAAGTAATACCTCTTTGAGCAACAGTTTCTTCCATGAATTTCTGACCTCATCCCAAGAATTCTTGTTTCTCAACATTTCTAGCAGGGGTTTACTTTCATGTTGAGTTCTAGTTAGAGCATTCTTATTGGCCACAAGCCTTGTTTTAATCATGTCACATGGGTCATATTTCCAATGAGAGTCAACATCAAATTTAAAAAGTTGCAAAATTTCATGTGCCACAGTGAATTCTTTTCTCTCAAATGTGAACCCTCTACATGAAAAAGGTAAGGAAGGAAATATGTTCTTTTGCAAACTAACAAAGTAAAGTTGATCTATACTCTCCATCTGTCATATGTATTCCAATGCAAAAACCCTCTCTGTCACATGTATTGAAAGTTTGTGGGGCTCTACCCTTGATCCATAAAATCTTAGGACAATATATTCCTCCATGATGTACCAGTCATCCAATTCTATTTCTTTTCCAGAGTTGAATGCAATTTCTACAAGACTCGGGCAATCTAGGCATTGGAGTATTTGTAATGGCTTGATACAATGGAGCCAAAAAGTAGTCCACAAAATGATTGTAGTTCTTTTTTATTATTATACATCTTTATCTTATAAGTCCAATCATGTAGTCCATTTTTATTAGGGATTTTTTTTAGTGACAAATCTTTGCCAATTGGCGAGTAGTTGAAATTGGGACCTCTAGAAATGGTGAATAGTACAAGCTAAAAAGGAGACTAAATCACTAGGTTTTTACAAAAAATTAATTTCGTCTCGGTTAATTTGCCTATGCATTATTTTTTTAAACTAATAAATCGAATAGATTCGCCATGTAAATTATGCGTCATTGGAATTGATTCACCTGTAGTTTATAATGTAATTACAAATATTTATAATTTTTGCCAGTAATATTATATTCATGTAATTAATTTTGGGGAAATATTGCCACTAATAATTAATTACCATTTAATTTTGGGGATATTTTAGCTTTGAATAGGGCTTTTATTTGTTTCCATCGATTAGCCTTTTAATCAGATGGTTGTAGATCAATTCCGCGACCTATATGTGCATGCCTTTTAAAAGGCTTGTTGAGGCCCAGAATTTGTTTTGGGCTACATGATTAAATCAATTCCGCGCCTATATGTGCGTGCCTTTTAAAAGGCTTGTTGAGGACAAGAATTTGTTTTGGGCCACACGATTAGATTCACCTGTAGTTTATAATGTAATTACAAATATTTATAATTTTTTCCAGTAATATTATATTCATGTAATTAATTTTGGGGAAATATTGCCACTAATAATTAATTACCATTTAATTTTGGGGATATTTTAGCTTTGAATAGGGCTTTTATTTGTTTCCATCGATTAGCTTTTTAATCAAATGGTTGTAGATCAATTCCATGACCTATATGTGCGTGCCTTTTAAAAGGCTTGTTGAGGCCCAGAATTTGTTTTAGGCCACACGATTAAATCAATTCCATGACCTATATGTGCGTGCCTTTTAAAAGGCTTGTTGAGGCCCAGAATTTGTTTTGGGCCACACGATTAGATTTAATCGTGTGGCCCAAAACAAATTATGGGCCTCAACAAGCCTTTTAAAAGGCACGCACATATAGGTCGCAAAATTGATCTGCAACCATCTGATTAAAAAGCTAATCAATGGTAACAATTTCACATTTCATTTTGTCTTATTTTTAAAGTGAGATTTTTTTAAAATACTTAATCTGTGTGTGCTCCAATGCATTTTGGATAGTGAATTTGTGCTTGGTGGTGAGGGGCTCTACTCCTTGACCCCGCCTGTATCGCGACAGGAGCATGCCAAGGCCGTTGTCCCTAGACTCCTCGAGGGGGTGTTGCCCCCTTGACCCCCACAAGGGGGCTCTACCCCCTTGACCCTGTCGATGGCTACCGCCCTCGGGCCCCTTCTTCAATATTACAAAAACCCAAAAAAATATGGGGGGACCGCGCCGACCAACTATGCAAATTTTTAAAGGAGAGATTCGCCATTGTAATTATTATTTTTATCAATTATTCATTAAGATTTGCCAGGAGTTTTAAAATTTCTAATAATCTACATAGATTCGCTAGGAAAATTAATATTTTTTCAAAAAATGGAAAGATTTGCCAGGAAAATTATAGCACTTAGCCAAGATTCGCCAGAATTTTATAATTTTTTTAGGGGGGTTCCTTAAAGTTATCACTTATTTTTATCTTCTTGATCTGAAGCTTGTTGTCCCAAAACATCCCAGCAAACTGCACTAGAAATAAATAGCACAAGTAGGTTGTGAACCTAAATGTCTTTTTGTTGGAACTGGAAGTGGGAGATTCACTTTGACTTCATTTAATCATTAAAAAATGATCATGCATGGATTCTGCAATGTGCTCATGAAATCTATATTGAGTAGGTGAAGTGCATTTATGGATATTGTATACCATTTCAAGGAGGCTTGCATCCACTTGACTATTATTATCTAATCCAAGGCAAAACACTAGCATTGAAACAGTATCCTGAACCCATGGTTTAAAAATATCAATATTTTAAGGAGGCTTATGATTCTGATTGAGTAGGGCAGCATCAAATGTTAGAGATTTGAGAAAATTATTTTTATCATTTTCACGAATTTCTTCATAAGTACTAGCAAGTTTTTCTAGGTTTATGTGGAATTTTCTGCAATCTTCAGTGGTAAAACCCAACAATTGACCGAAATATTCTCCAAATTAATGGGAACATTACGTCTTGACTATCTTTTATAACTATTGCTTTTCTATTTTCATCAAAATTCTAGGCACATACCATGATAAATTCAGGGAAAGGGAAAACCTCAGGGAACATCAAGCGTCCCAATCCAACCACACATGGTGCAATCACCCTGTTAATTGGTATTGGTTTTTTCAGGTTAGGTTACACTTGACATATCTTATTCTCACATGAAAATCTAAGTGCTGAGGTAAACCTTCCAAAGATTACAGGTTCACAAATATCATGGTATTCATCTGTAAAACCTAGGGTCTTAAGCAGTCCAGCGTAGTCTATTTTATCTCTTTCTTTGGTTTTCCCATTTTTTGGTTTGGTAGTGCTGGTAGATATGCTTGTAAACACTCAATCCTAAACCCCAAGATTCAAAAAATTGAAGTCTCAAGGACAATAGTAATAGGAATGAAGTATTTATGTATTTCACTTACCCGAAAAAGATGAATACAAAGACTAGCACTAAGTGACTTCGTGGCATCGCACAATCGATATTAAAATTTCTAGTGCACTACAATCTCCTTGAGTCCTTGACCCTCTCGCTTCCAAATAGTATCAATTAAAATTGCTAAGTGCCAACTATGAAGTAAAGTGAGTGAAACGTGTTACATTGTTTTATTAAAGTTATAAATTTTATTTTATTCTTGAGGAATTTAATTTTTTTAAAGTTATTATATTATATTCTATTCTCCACTTTTAGTACAAGTTTCTAGTTGTAGTTGTACTGAGTACTCCCACTTCAAATGAAATTTAAGGATGGCTTGCAAGTCTATAGCTTGAATTAATAATTTAATACAGCACATACATCGACCGATGGAATTGAAAACTATTGTATAATCTCAACCGTTGATCTTTGTAAATATAACAACTCTTGATTGATTTTGGAGGTTTGAGTTTACAATTCTAGTGCTTCAGACATTTCATTCTAGAATTCAACTACATTCATCCATTGAAACATTCATCAAATGGTGAAACATTGCGCTCAAGTCTGAAGCTCCCTTTATATGAATTCAGGCCCACTTTGATGATACAATATAGGTTAGATATATGATATAACAATTATAATTAATATTATATAAAATATTATAATATAGGTTAGATATTATTTAGTGTGAAAAAGTAGCTTTCCTTAAAACAATATTAAGTCTTATTCCTTCACTAACTAAACATTGGGAATATAAGAACCAAGCTTGGGATCAAGATACAGATTTCTTATGTATTCTCTAATGTTAACTAAGTCTAATTAGGTGTTTAAACTAAGATTCCACTAGTGTTTTCATTCACTAATCATAAAACCCTAATTACGCCTTGCAACTATAACCTACTAAATTAAGAGATGAAATAGACAAAACAGATCACAGAAATGCAGAGAATAAGGTTCAGAGGTTATGCACCTGGAAATTGAGGGCTAACTGGACTAGGGTGCCTGCTCATTAGTCCTGCAACTTCTTGTTTGTAAAAACCCTCTATATCAACTATCCATGACCTTCAATAGCTCCCAGATCCCAGAGAATCTCTCGAGTAAGACTAGGGCACCTGCTCATTAGTCCCAAAAGTGTCAGGCTCTGGAACTCCAAAATTTAGTGACTACTGTATCCGCAATATCCATCTTTCAGTTGCTCCTTTCTATTGTATTCTGTCGAACATGATCTGTACCTACAAAAGGAGGAGAAAGATGTTGCAGCTATATAGGAGCTTACCTCAGTCAAGCCTCATTTTTGGTATAATAGCCAGAGATAAAGATTTGCATAAGTGTGTGCAAACCTAACAAAGTGTATGCAGAAATATCAAACCCTAGATGTCTCAATCAAGGGAAGATCAATAACTTGCTTCAACTCAATGAGCAAACACAACTTCAACTCAAGGAGATGAAAGCAATGAAGACTTGTTGCATGAAAAAGAAGGCGAATCAGTAATGTCCATGGAGAATCTCCAAGCTCGATGTTGGAGGCTTCAACCCTTCTCTCAATCATGCAAAAGGTGTATAAACCCTAGGAAGAGCAAAATAGTCTCAAGATCTTGATTCCTAATCTCTGTCCATTGTCTCCATGATAGCAAATTCAAATAACTTCAAGAGCTTCAACAAATCACTAATCTTCAATGGTAATTTCAGCAGAGTTTTGGCATCACGTTTGCATAGAGATTGTGTGTGATAAAATGATTTTCAAATGTATTTAAATATCTAATCTTAGGAGATTCAAATTTCAAAAAAAATCTCGATATCGTGCAAAAATGAAAATTTGAAAATAGAATCCCGAGATGCACGGCAGGAGCCGACACCCCACCAAGATTCAAAATCCTAAAAAATGGGGTATGACTAGGGTGCGGGCACCCAAGTCCAATCCCCCATTTTCTGATCAAATCTGCTTCTGGGGGGTTCCGGGGACCCAAAATCCAAATTCCCTTTCTGGGTTCAATCAATATTCTCTCATAAAATGAATATTTTACAACTAGACATAGGTCAATCAAGGTTTTAAGAAGGACAAAAATAAAGAGGTTAAAAGGACACCAAAGGAGAGGAGCTAAACCTAAGGAAATTTACCATTCCATACAGGAGGACAATTTTTGACGTAACATTTAGCCCCCACTTTAGTGGCCATATGACACTACGTGCATATGTAACTAAAGGAAAATAAATGCATCAATCATGAAAAGGATACCCAAAAGGATACTATAGAGGAAGCTGAAGTGCTATCATAGAAAAGGAAGAAGCCCCTAAGTTTGTAAGCTTTCAAGACCACAAAGATAGGAACCTTGACCTGCAAAGGAACACTTGTCAGAGAATCAAAATCAAATCTACCTGCAACAACCACCAATGAATCGGTACAAAAACACTAATGGGTTTGAGTGATGAGACATGATGAGGGAGGAAATTGAGGGAGATATATGCCCCCTTGTTTCTACTTGCTTAGTTTGACAACGAGAAACAAGGCGATATCTACATGCATCGAATTTGAGGAAAATTTGATGAGAAATGTGTTGTGAGGGTTGTTTGAACAAACAACACCCAAGCACAACACATTGGGTAAGATAGAGAGTAGAACTAGGTTTGCAACGCAACAAACGACATGAAAATCTAAGTTCAATAGCTCAAGATAGAGGCTCAAGAGTGAAACTATTCATTTTTGCACCTAGTTAGGGATAGGAATTCTCGTCCACTTATTTTATGTAAAGGGAGTTTTCACTTATCACTATTCATTCTTGTTTCTTGACATTGTGTAGATTAGAGAGAGAGAAGGAGAAGAGGAAAACAACCATGCCGAGCCGACGTCCATACTAGCCCCCACAACTAGAGATGCTTTGAGCCCGAGTGGCAAAGAGGTGTTTTGAAGCTGAGGTAGGGTCCTAATCTTACACTTCTATCATCTTTCTGCTTTTGTTTCAGTTATTTTTCTCATTTACTATGCTGAAGAGATCCTATGGACAAGGGTCCCTGGTAGGGGCGCCCAAGTCCTTCTAGGGCACCAGAGTCCTGCTAGGGCACCCTAATCCCTCTGGGGTGCCAGGTCTTCCTACGATGCTCAGGGCTATAGAGGACACGGGCCCTAAGTTATAGGCACACATTATTAGTTTAGATACAGATTGATGATTTAAGGATGAAAACTGACACTATTCCTTGCTACTCGACCTACAGGACATCCTAGAGACATGAGAGCACATAGGCGATCGCTTGATGGCACTACTTCGAGAGAAAGTAAGTACCATGACTAGTGCAGAGAGGGGTCACTTGCAGGTGGTGGGATTATGCTGGGTGTTTGATATGCCCACAATTGTATTTCATTGCAGCATGTTGATGGCCCTGATGGAGAGATGGGATGCAGATACATCCACATTCTACTTACCCATAGGCGAGATGACTATCACATTAAAGGATGTTTATAGGATCCTACGACTGCCTGTCTGAGGAGAGATAGTGAGGATCATGGGACAACGTACAGCGGAGTACACTCGCGAGAGTCAACTGTATTGTCTAGGTCGTATAGTTTCTCATGCAGAGCGAGGACACATTCAACTCCAACTTCTATAGTAGGGATGCAGTGACATCCCATTGGTTCGGAGAATCATGATGGTCACTGTCGCACTAGCCGTCGCACCAGATGGATGAGGCACTCACCTTCATGGGGGTCTCATTCACACCATTAGAGTAATGGAGAAGCATCAGACTGCATACGCACCTCTATTGCAACTTGGGACAATATGTCTATTATGAGATACACAGCCTGATGATCTGCACTTTACTACAGGTTTGGGCTTTCAAGCATATTAGGTGCACGTGACCGATAAGGTTTCCTATAGAATCAATGTTCACCCATCCATGCGTTCATTCCTATCCACTAGTTAGATGTTGGAGATATGGTGATTTGTTGTATTGGAGAGTTGTTTTTAACAAACTATAGCCCAGCGATATCATCTGGAGACCATATTGCGGCTACATCTGATGGCCTGGCCAGTGGAGATAGTTAGTGAGAATGCAGAGGGATTGGTTGATGGTCGATCGCCTTGATCATGTTATTGCTTGGTTCTACTTTGATAGGGTGGCACGATAGTTTGGACATGTATAGGATGTTCCTATGATGTGTCTGAGCTACGTGCACATTGTACGTAGCACAGTCAGGGTGAATAAGACCCGATGGCCGATGGTAGCAGATGTACCTCAAGTGATGATGATGGCCCTGAGGATGCAAAGCTAACATCAAATGAAAACAACATCGGTTGTACCTGAGCATATCAAACCTGGTGGCATATGACACAACTTGCTCCTATCTTTCCTCTCAGTCACCCTACAGGTGATCCTCGACCTTGGGCTGGTCAGGGTAGTGACATAGGGGTAGAGGATGATGTGAGTGACTCCGTAGGATATTATGATCTAGAGGAGGATGTTGAGGATGACGATGACGATGATGAGGAAGTTTCATCACAGTACGTCTTCAGGGCGAGAACACAATAGGATCAACAGGAGGTGGACACTAACGAGGAGACAGAATCGAGAACCCAGTCTACAACTCATGGTCTAGTCTGTGCAGGTGTTGAGAGGTCGAGCCAGAGCGAGCAAGGGGGACTAGTAGGCCCCCAACTATAGATCAGTCTACGGAGCTTGTTACACCTTCAGCGATCTGAGATCCATCTTGGCGAGATGGAGATCCAAGTTAGACTTGTTTTGTTAGTTTTATTTTCTTACGTTTATGATAATTTATGATGCTTATAATGCTTATATAAGAGTCTAATATCTATTCCATTTTCTATTTTGCAGTTGGGATAGACGCTTGGTGAGACTTTGTGAGTTGCGTCATAGCGGACATAGCACCTATAGATGTAGCTGAGCAGCGGGTACGAGTTGGATATTCGCTATGGCCATTCGCTGGGGGGCATGTGGAGATATTTATGCCTTTCGTCAGATACAAGGTGGCTGTAGAGGCCGTCCTAGACCAATCTACACATGAGAGAGAGGAGTTACTCTAGAGAACTAAGCATGTCGAGGCTGAGCTCTAGGTGCAGTGGGATCACCCAGAAGCAGTACCCACATCTGAGAGAGATTCGGTAGTCAATGAGGTCTTTCAGAGACAAATCTCAGGCAGAGAGAGACCACTACAAGCGGATGTACCAGGAGGCACATGACAAGGCGTTAAGACTGAGAGGTGAGATAACGAGGTTACAGTCGCGAAGTGTCTCTAGGAGCCATTCATGGTCTGTAGCCACACAGGAGCCATTCACGGTCCGTAGCCACGTGAGGTCAGCCTTCTGTCTCACACACACCACTAGGTCCTGAGGGGACTGGTGACCGAAGTTTGGCTATGTGATATATCCCATGTACTATGGCATCCCATTTTGTTGTAAGGGATAGCCAACTCTTGTATATATATATATATATATATATATATATATATATATATATATATATATATATATATATATATATATATATATATATATATATATATATATGTTCTCTTTTTCTCTATTTGCAATGTTTTAATCTATCACATGTGATTTTTGTAAAATGCAACTAGTGATAAATGTTAAAGGCTGATATGGAAATGTAATTAATGCTAATGTGACATACTAAAAATTCTTTGCAGAACATATAGTAAAAATCACAATGGTTAAAAATTTCACATATAACCAAAATTCTATGCTATATTCAGTTAATGCAAAAGTGATCTTAATAAAGAATGTATAAGCAAGATGCAACAATGATTAACCAAACAAAAGATGCAATGTTAAATGAATTAAGACAAAATAATGATATCTTGTTGAAATTGAAGCTAGTCTGACTAATAAATTTGCTTTATAAAGTAACATTTAACATCAAATCTTAAGCATGGAATTTCTTTAGGTGCGTTGTGTTAATAGGTTCTTTAAGTGGTGTACCTTATTCATTAGCTAGTTTATACTCTCCTGATCCAAAGGCTTCAGTAACTATATATGGTCCTAGCCAATTAGGGTTGAACTTTCCTTTTTCTCCAGGAGGTGCATTCACATTGCATTGATTCTCATAAAGTATTAGGTCTCCAACATCGAATGAACGTTGTATAACATGTTCATTGTACAGTCATTGTATGCTTTTCTAATGGGCACTGATGTGCTCAAGAGCATTTATTCGTCGTTCATCAAGCATCTCAAGTTCTTGCAATCTCTTTTCATGTTTTGTATCATCATTAATAATATCTCTTAGGAAAACTCTCAATGAAGGAATTTCTAACTCCAAGGGCATTATTGCATCTACGTCGTAGACAAGATTATACAGTGTATTCCTAGTAGCCGTACGAATACTTGTTCTATAGGCCCATAATGCATAGGATAACTGAGTATGCCAGTCTTTTTTATGTTTGTTAATAGTTTTCCATGATCTGTCCAATAACCTTGTTTGAAGCTTCTGCTTGGCCATTTGATTGAGGGTAGTAAGGCATAGAGAAGTGATGTTGAATATGATATTTTTAAGGAATTTCTTCACATCCTTATTCTTGAATGGCATGCCATTATCGAAGACCAGGGAGGAAGGGATACCAAATTGAGAGATTATGTTATCTTGTATGAACCAACAAATTACATTAGCCATTGTGGATCGTAAGGGAACAACTTTGACCCACTTCATGAAGTAATAAGTAGCGGTGATTATAAAAGTATCTCCTTAAGAGCAAGGTGGAGAGATTTTTCCTATCAAGTCCAAGCCCCAAATAGAAAATGGCTAAGGTGAAACTTGGGCACGAAGTTCCTGGGTCAATGCTCGAATTAGGTGATTATGTTGTTGACATTGCAGGCATTTCTTGACATAAGTGAAGGAATATTTTTCCATGAGTTGCCAATAATATCCCATTCGTAATAACTTTTGTACCAAGGATTTCCCTCCAAAATGCCCTCCACAAGCACCAGAGTGAGCTTCTTCTAAACCTATCGGGATCTCTGAATTACTTAGACATCGGAGTAAAACACCATTGTAACTTCGTCTATACAAAACGTTCGACAAGATGATGTAACGCACTGCAAGTTTGCGTAGATGAACTCAAGCATTCTTGGATGTTTAATTAGGAATGGTTCCATCACGCAAATAATTGAATATATGGGAGAACCATTCATTAGCATTTGTATTACCACAGAGTTCCTAATTCACAACTATGGAGTCTTCAACTGTCCATGTTTTAAGATTATGAATAATGAAAGTAAATTCCTCAGGAAAATCATCAGGGGATATAAGGGAAGTTGTGCTTGCCATTGCATCTACATGTCGGTTGTCTTTCTTGGGAATAATATCTATTGAAAATGATGCAAATTGTTTTAATAGAGATAGAGCAAAATCACGATATTGAGATTGCTTGTCATGTTTAGTTTGATATGATCTAGTTATTTTTCATACAATTAGCTGTGAATCATAGTATATAGTGATGTTTCTGATATTAAGAGCCAAAGTGACACAAAGTCCTGCAATGAGGGCTTCATACTCAGCAATGTTATTTGTGCATGAGAAGTTTAGACGATAACACATAGGAATCGACTTACCTGTAGGGGTATTAATATAACACCAACATCGGAGCCAGTTCGACATCTTGATTCGTCAAAATATAATTTCCATTTATCATCCTTAGTAATAGCTAGAATTTGGTCATCAGGGAATGTACCCTGATGTTGTATAGAAAAGGGTGAAGGTGCTTCGGCTAAATGGGCAGTTAACACTTGTCCTTTGATTGCTTTCTAAGAAATAAACTTAAGATCAAATTCGGTTAACAATATAACCCATTTAGCAAGATGACCTGACAAATCAGTTTTAGCGAAAAGATGTTTCAGAGGGTCAAATTTCACCATCACATGTATTTCAACATTTAACAGATAGTGTCTAAGCTTCTGTGTTGCAAACACTAAAGCTAAGCAATGCTTCTCGATAACAGTGTATTGCACTTCATAATCGAGCAAGGTTTGGCTGATATAATATACAACACAGTCTTTGCCTTCGGTATTATGTTGTGCTAATAAGGCTACGAGAGCATTATTAGATGCTGAGATATACAATAGAAAAGGTTTATCAGAAACAACAGGTTGTAAAACAAGAGGATTAGCTAGATAAGTCTTTAAATCTTTGAAAGCTTTTTGACATTCAAAATTCCATTGAAATTTCAAATCCTTCTTTAGTAGTTGTGTAAAAGGGTGAGTCCTATCTGCGAGTTGTGAAACAAATCGACGAATGGCCTATATCTTCCCTTGCAAACTACGAAGTTGAGATATGTTCTTAGGTGTTGGCATATTAACAATTGCATCAATCTTTTTCATATCCACCTCAATACCATGATTTGAAATGATAAACCCCAACAATTTTCCACTTTCTACACCAAAAACATACTTACAAGGGTTTAATTGCATGTTGTATTTTCTTATTCGCTCAAAAATCTATCAGAGAGTCATGGCGTGATCTCGACGATGAATGGACTTTGCCAAGATGTCATAATCCTTTAAGATATTGTGCATGTAATCATGAAATATAAGGGTCATGGCATGTTGGTAAGTAGCTTCTACATTATTAAGTCCAAATGGCATGACTACCCAACAAAATGTACCCCAAGGTGTTATAAAAGTTGTTTTATATTGATCTTGAGGATTTATAAAAATATGATTATATCCTGAGAAACCATCCATGAAAGAGAGTAATTCATGGCCAGCTATAGAATCAACAATCATATTAATGTTAGGAAGTAGAAAATTGTCTTTCAAAGATGCAAGATTCAAGTCTCTAAAATCAGTACACATGTGCATGTAGCCATCGGGTTTAGTGATGGCGACAATATTTTAAATCCAAGGTGAGTAGTCAATAGAGCAAATAAAGCCAGCTTGTAGAAACTTTTCTATCTCAGCTTTAATGAGTAATGCAACCTTAGGATTCATCTTACAATTTTTTTATTTAAATGGCTTAGCATCTGGTTTCAAGATGATATTATGTGTTACAATATGAGGATCAATACCAGGCATATCTGAATAATTCCAAGTGAACAATTCAAAAAATTCGTGTAATAACTTGGTCATTTCTTCTTTTTCTTCCGCGTTTAAACAATCACCGATAGGAATAACTTTTTTAGTATTATCTTTCTCCATGAAAACATCAATAGTCTTTCCATTAAGTAGAGCACTATGGTTTAGGAGATCGAGTGATTGTGGTAGTTCTTCAGATTCTTCCTCAGACTTTAGAGTAGTGTTTATCATGCTAGTGGATTTTCCAAAGTATGCACTATTATTCAAACAATAGGGTAATCCATGTTTATGATGATGTAATGTCAAAAAATGTCCCCTTGGGGGCTTTTCCCTTTTTAGGTTTAGCACCCAGGTCTTTTAGGACATTTTACATCATATTTTAATATCCCGATGAGAAAACCCCTAAGTGTCTTGGGAAATAGGACCTAGGAGGACTACTTAAGATGACCCTTGCCCAAAATAGGGGGGACGACTTGGGTGCCCACGCCCTAGTCCTGCCCTATTTTGGGGTAGTCCTAATTTTTGGGTATCGGCTTGTGACCGTTATTTGGGTCCTATGCTGACACGGTAAGTTTGAATTACAAAATTCTTGGCAGGAGTGTTTGTAGTTGCATATAAAAGCATGTTTAGGCATTCATTTGAAAACTAGATGATTACTAGCAAGCTATTGTGTTCTCAAGGTGATTCAAGGCATTCTATATGTTGCAAGAGCATATTTGTATGGTCTATGTGTTTGTGTTTGCAGATTTAAGCATCCATTTCCTCATGGAATGAAGAGCATCTTCCTCCCATGAGATCTTCACTACAAAGTGACATTTATTGTCTTTGTGATCATTATTCATTTGGTTTTTGCCTCTGCCTCCCTAGGCACGTACTCTCTATCTAATAAAGGTGTTTGGAAGACTTAAGTGTCCTTCCAGGGCTTGACTGAGGTAAGCTCCTAAACACCACAACTCCCTCCCAAAGTTTTATGATTGCAGGTTACAAGTTGATGATGCAGACAAAGTGAAGTTGCAGGAGGGCATGTTGGAGTGTCAAAATTATAGAACAATAAGAAAAAGGAAACCCTAGACTTGGGCACCTGCTCATTAGTCCTCAAAGTTTCGTGATGGAAAAACCTTCGGTTCAGTAGGAATAGGTTGCAGATCTTGTCCGCAGATCCCGACAAAAAGTAGGGCACTGGACTTGGGCACCCGCTCTTTTGTCCCCAACTTTTCTACCTCGGAACCCCGAAAATAGGTGCACAGTCATTTGTAATTTTACAACTTTATGTAGAAGCATTTTTTGCTATTCATCTGTTTATTGTCGTATTTGCATAATTAGGGTTTTGATGGATAACTAAGCATAAGAGAAGGAAAATTGATAATCAAATACCCTAATCCAAGTTTCCCTACATTTGTAAGTGACCAAGGACATGATAGTGCTCTGCCACTCGATCTGAAGGTCCTTGAATGTAATAGGTGAAAATGGATTCAAACAAAATTAAACAATCCAAATTTTACCCTTTACATTTTGGCGAACTCGTGTTTTTATTGAATTTGGCACCTTGCTGGTCATTTTTCTTCAGATTTACATTGATTTCATTCATCCATTTCATCATTCATCTTATTGTATTGGAAAAATTACAAAAAAAATTTAAAAATTTGAAAAAAATTGCATTCTAGGGTTTGAATTTTGACATAGTTTAATTGCATCTAATTAAATTTCTAATTTTTGCATTAGATCTAAAATTTATTTTCATTTAATTCATAATTTTCATATTGCATTTGAAGATTTACAAAAAAAAAAATGAAAATTTTGAACAATTTGAAAAAAATTGGCATTTTAGCTTTGCATTTTGATTTAACTTGAATTAATTGAATTAATTTTCACTTTAATTCAAATTTTTGGATTAGATTTCAAATTCATTCATTTATTTAATTTTTATCTCGTTGCATTTGAAAATTAACAAAAAAATTGAAAATTTTGAAAAAAATTGGCATTTTTAGCTTGCATTTTGATTTCATTTGAATTAATTTTCACTTTAATTCAAATTTTTCCATTAGATTTGAAATTCATTCATTTATTTAATTTTCATCTTATTGCATTTGAAAATTAACAAAAAAATTAAAAATTTTGAAAAAAAAATGGCATTTTTTTGCTTGCATTTCGAATTAATTTAAATGAATTTGAATTAATTTTCATTTAATTTAATTTAATTTCTTCTAATTTTTAAATTAGATCTGACCTAAACTACAAAAATTTATTTTCATCATTTTCATATCACATTTGAAAATTTACAAAAAAATTGGAAATTTTGGAAAATTTAAAAAAAAAATTAGCATTTTTGGCTTGATTTTCAAATAATTTGAATTAATTTTCATTTAATTAAATTTAATTTCTAATATTTTCACTAGATCTAATTTAAATTACATAAATTCATCATTATTTAATCATTTGCATTTTTCATATTAAAATTGCTAGGGTTTGTTCGAAATTTCAAAATTTTCTTATAACCTAGTAATTCCAAAAGCTAGGGTTTGTAGTTAAAATCTTGTTTCAAATTTTACTACTCATCTTATACACTCATTCAAATCTAATTTTGCATATAGTGTCTCATATTAGTGTGTTTTTGCATTCATAATTCAAAAATTTGTATTTACACATTCAATTTCAACAAAAAACTAGCAATTTTCATTGATTTTCACTAGGTTTTGACTTATCATCATCCTAAATTTGCATCAAA
This sequence comes from Cunninghamia lanceolata, assembly GCA_027924645.1. Classification (NCBI taxonomy): domain Eukaryota; kingdom Viridiplantae; phylum Streptophyta; class Pinopsida; order Cupressales; family Cupressaceae; genus Cunninghamia; species Cunninghamia lanceolata. Next base: position 4,950,490 of record BSBN01000665.1, read on the forward strand.
AACATGTTGTGAAGGATTTTATTGCTGTATTAGACTGAAAATAGACTCATCATTTGCTTCCCCTGATAAAAATCCTTACAACACCTTTTCTTTCATATATTTGCATTGAAAAAGTACAAAAAAACAAGCATTTTAGGTCATTTTTGCATATAGTTTGCATTGGTCTTTTGCATACTTTTGAGAAAAAATTTAAAATCTGATTTTGCATCTCATTATGGCCTCTTCATGTTATTCATCTCTGAAATCTTTGCATGAGTATATCCTAGATTTTGAAAATTTCTCTAATTTCACTAATGAGAATCCTCATGTTCTAGAGCACATAGCTTCTGCAAGTGGTATTGATGCTTCTATATGTTCTACATATGAGCTACAATTACTTTGTTATACACATGATTTTAATAGCTTCACACTATTCATAGGAGCATATCCTTTGATATTAGAAGATTTAACTAAATTCATCTCTGAGAATACTCATGAGAAAGATGAGAGTGAAAAGCCTTTTTCTGCCACAGAGTATGATGATGATGATGTACCTTCCCCTCATCCCATTTCTCTCCCTGGCCAAGATGTAGCATTAGTGGATGAGAAAAGGTCTCTCACATTAAATACTTTAGGAATGGATGTTGGGTGCAATCAAGAGAGGCACAATGTTAATTCAATAATCGTTAATACACTTTGTAGCAATATTCCTAAGATGATTATTCGAGGGGCACTTAGTGCGCCCTCTTGGTTAAAATCGGTGATGACTGCCCAAGGTGCTCAACAACCACCTAGACCTCTTGATTACATTTATGATTTTGCAAAACAAATTGCTCAACCAATTCTAGGTGTTCAAAATATGTTACAACAACCAAACCACAATGTGATTGCTCACACATACAACACCTATAATAACAAGCAGAGTAAGCAAGCACCGCATATACCTATCTCTCTTCCATGTTCTCAACCTATGCTCCCTCCACCACCTCGTCTTACTCATAAAAGTGGTCAAGAGTATGACCTTGTCGAACATCTCTGTGCTACTCCGGCTAAGATCTCTCTTTGGGATTTAATACAAACATCACCTACATACCATGGAATGCTCCAAGAAGCTTTGCAAAAGGTGATTGTCCCACCCACTGCTAAGCCTAATGATGTAGCAGTCGTATTGGATAATATGCATGCGACAAAAATGGATATTATCTTTCAACCACATGAATTACTGTCAATTGAAGTTCAAAACCAATATGATCCACTTATAATCTCTGTCATAATAAACAAAACGTTGGTAAAATGAGTTATGATTGACAATGGATCATCTCTTAATGTTTGTAGCATTGACCTACTACACAGAATCAAGGTTGACACATCACAAATCCAACCAAATGGCATTAGCATTCATGGCTTTGATAATGTTGGATGACACTCCATGGGAACTCTAACTCTACATATACAAGTAGGATCTGTGATTGTGCCTACCCTGATTCATGTCATGCCTTGTTCTTTATCTTACAACATGATTCTTGGTAGACCTTAGATTCATGCATTGGGGGCTGTTCCTTCCACCTTGCATCATTCAATCAAATTTATTTTCAAAGGTAAACTTCATACTATTCATGTTGATCCTGAACTAGATAACTGTTTACATATTTATAATCATATGAGATTAAACAATTCACAAGGTAATTCATCAAAGGCTCTATCCACAAATGATGTTGTGAAAGATTCTATACCATCGAATGCACTCTTTGGTAATAATTAGGGCTCATTAGATTTTAATCCTTGCAGTATAGGGGAATATAAAATTAATAGCCTTGACACATCAAAAGTCACATCGATCTCACCTAACCAATCTTTTGAAGAACCTAAGAAACCTAAAGTCCCCTTGGTAGAAAGTAAAAACAATGCTCTCACTTACACTACAAATTATGACACCTACGAGGCTTCACCATCTTCTAAGGAAATGACATCCCTTTATGGTCGAGGATTTAAAATCCTTTATAACAATTGTGAATATGTAGGTAAGGGATGTGGTGTAAATCAACAAGGGATTCAAGTACCTATAGAATCTGCTTCAACACATTACTCAAGCAGCATTGGATATAACCCTTTTAAAGAGAAGAAAGCCTCCCGTCGCCCTACACTTAATGTTAATTCAACAAGATCAAAACAACATAACAAATATCCCAGATATGTATGTTCTTAATGATGGTACCCATACAGGTAAGTATCTCTAACCCTTTATCTCTCTCATAATGTGCTTCCTCTGTGATGTGTTGTGTCATTTAGGTCTCCTGGGATGACCCTTGATTCTCTTGTAAGGTCCAGGATACCAGGAGACAGCCTCTGTTGTGACCTTCTTCTATTTGTATATTAATTCTTCTATATTGCCTCTCTCTCTGATTTCATTATTGTGTGTTGTGTCTTACAGACATAGCATTGCGGTTGGTGATCTAGGGGCACCCTCCTACATGATTGTCCCTAAGACACTTGTTTCTCCTCTCTAATTTATTGTTTCACTTCCTCTGGTGTTTCCATCTAGCGAGCGGATGACGAAAAACATTTACACTGATGCGGACCTAGCGTCCCTTTCGCAAGAAATAAAAATTGGACTTAGTTCCTCATATGACGATGGGGTTGTATATTTTATCTGATGCTTGGCTAGTGGAAGCACTCGTGCTTTCCATGTAGTGAATTTGATGATGTTTTTATCTCATTTGCAAACCTTAACAATACTGCTGCTCTGTGCACCTTTGTTTGTCTTTGAATCTGGCCTTGGTGGTACTCGATTCGCAGAGCTTTGTGATATAGCCCCACGGTTATCCTCAAACTCTGAATTTGTTGTATAACCTTGGCTCTTTGTGTGGTTAATCATATGCATTATTATTGTTTATCATGATGTTGTAGACACTAACATGTTTCTTGCAGGGATGTGTTTGTGGGAACATTTAGCGATCGTAAAGTACATGTCACCTCTAGGGGGCATGGGCTTTGCGAGAGCTTGTGTTCACTTGTGTGTTTTTTTCCTACCTTAACATGCTTGATATCGATGCATGATATTAATCACCTTAAGGTGGGGGCATATATAAGGTAACTTGTTTGTTCTAGAAGCTAGTAAAGTGTGTGTTGAACAATCTTGAAATCTATTGCGTATACCTCCTTTTCATCGTAAGGTGTCTCCGTGATGCGGGTGGGGTTGTATACTTTTAGGTTCATACCTCCTTTTCACCATAACGTGTCTCCGTGATGCAGGTGGGGTTGTATGCTATGCTTCCTTTTCACTATAAGGCATCTCTGTGATGCAGGTGGGGTTCCATTTTCAAAAGTCCTATGCAGAGGTGGGGAATGGTTCTATGACTAACTCAACCCTTAAGTGTGTCTTCGGTGATTTTTGTGGCAAAGCCCAATCGTCGGTGTGTGCTTGTAATGTGCCTGAGATGGTGTTGGACCTAGAAATAGGAACACTCCATTGCTTGTCTGTCGTGTTTTCTCCGTGTCTTCAAAGTGTGTGTTTTGGCATGCTTGCCTTGTTTGGCGTGTCTGTTGCCCCATATGCAATATGCATTTTGGGAGGTTTTGTGTGTCTTGCGTGTGTGTTGCCCCATATATGCAGTTTAAAGACCTGTGCGATGAGTGCATCCTGCATTATGGGAGGTTTGTTTACTTTCTAGTACTTGCATCTGCATTTCATTTATATGAGAAAAAGAAAAGAAAATAAATCATTTTTGTCTTCTATGCATTAATGTATCTTCTTTGCATTTATTATCTTCTCCGTGTTCTGCGTGACTGTAACTGTCTTCTCCATGTTTTGTGTACCTGTTATTGTCTTCTATGTGATTGGTGTGTCTTCTCCATGCTTGGTGTGTTTGTTGTGTTTGCAACCATACTTTAATGCATGTATTGGCCTTCCGTTTATACATACATGGAAGTGGGGGCTAAATGTAACATCAAAAAATGTCCCCTTGGGGGCTTTTCCCTCTTTAGGTTTAGCTCCCGAGTCTTTTAGGACATTTTACATCATATTTTAACATCCCGATGAGAAAACCCCTAAGTCTCTTGGTAAATAGGACCCAGGGGGACTACTTAAGATGACCCTTGCCCAAAATAGGGGGAGGACTTGGGTGCCTGCGCCCTAGTCCTACCCTATTTTGGGGCAGTCCTAATTTTTGGGTGTCGGCTTGTGACCGTTATTTGGGTCTTATGCCAACACAGTAAGTTTGAATTACAAAATTCTTGGCGGGAGTGTTTGTAGTTGCATATAAAAGCATGTTTAGGCATTCATTTGAAAACTAGATGATTACTAGCAAGCTATTGTGTTCTCAAGGTGATTTAAGGCATTCATTGTGTTGCAAGAGCAGATTTGTGTGGTCTATGTGTTTGTGTTTGCAGGTTTGAGCATCCATTTCCTCATGGAATGAAGAGCATCTTCCTCCCATGAGATCTTCACTACAAGGTGACATTTATTGTTTTGTAATCATTATTCATTTGGTTTTTGCCTCTACCTCCCTAGGCATGCACTCTCTATCTGACAAAGGTGTTTGGAAGACTTAAGTGTCCTTCCGAGGCTTGACTGAGGCAAGCCCCTAAACACCACAACCCCCTCCCAAAGTTTTATGATTGTAGGTTACAGGTTGATGATGCAGACAAAGTGAAGTTGCAGGAGGGCATGTTGGAGTGTCAGAATTGTAGAACAACAGGAAAAAGGACACCTTGGACTTGGGCACCCACTCATTAGTCCTTGAAGTTTCATGACGGAAAAACCTTCGGTGCAGCAGGAACAAGTTGCAGATCTTGTCCGCAAATCCTGACAAAAAGCAGGGCACTAGACTTGGGCACCCGCTCTTTTGTCCCTAACTTTTCTACCTCAGAACCCTAAAAATAGGGGCACAATCATTTGTAATTTTATAGGTTTATGTAGAAGCATTTTCCATTATTCATTTGTTTATTGTCGTATTTGCATAATTAGGGTTTTGATGCATAACTAAGCATAAGAGAAGGAAAATTGATAATCAAATACCTTAATCCAAGTTTCCCTACATTTGTAAGTGACCAAGGACCTGATAGTGCTCTGCCACTCGATTTGAAGGTCCTTGAATGTAATAGGTGAAAGGGGGATTCAAACAAAATTAAACAATCCAAATTTTACCCTTTATAGATGGTAACGGGGAATATTGTCATAAGCACCCAAGAAATCAATTATCACCTCATCTTTTGAAAAGATATCCAAGGGTGTCTCTCCTAGAGGACAACTAGTGTTAATCATCTCAACAAAGATCAAATTAAGTTTCGATATTGTATTCACATTAAGAGTAGGATGTCTACGGGCTTTAGATTCCTTAAAAGGATTATATGCAATGCCACTTAAGTAATGTCATGAAGCATATTCTATAAGGACTTTAATTCCTTGTTGATTAATACCACAACCATTACCTACATAGTCACAATTCTTATAAAGGATCTGAAATCCTCAACCATAAAAAGAAGCCATTTCCTTGGAAGAAGGTGGGGCTTTATAAGTATCGTAATCTGTAGTATAAGTAAGAGTATTATATGAGTTCATTACCAAAGAGACTTTAGATTTCACATTCAAACTTTGAGATGATATCGATGCAATATTTGATGTTTCAGGGACAGGGTCATTAATTTTATATTCACCTATGGAGGGAGATGTAAAATCTAATGAACCCCAATCATCACCAAGAAATGCATTCGATTGTTTGGACTCTTGCACAACATTGTTTGTGGCAAGAGGAGTTGATGAGTCAACTTTCAGATTGTTTAAGATCTTATGACAAACAACTTGTTTTTGTGATTCAATTCATAAATAGTTATCAGGTTCAGGATCATCATGAATAGTGTGAAGTTTATCTTTGAATATAAATTTTATTGAGTGATGAAGGGTAGAAGGAATTTCCCCCAATGCATGAATCCAAGGTGTACCAAGAATCATGTTGTAAGATAAAGAACCAAGCATGACATGAATCAGGGCAGATACAATCACAAGCCCAACTTGTATAGGTAAAGTTATAGTGCCTACAGATTGTCTTCCAACATTATCAAAGGCACAAATACTTATCATTTTTGACTTAATCAAAGATGTATCAACTTTAATCTTATGTAATAAATTGATGCCACAAACATTAAGAGATGATCCATTATCAATCATAACTCGCTTGATCAGTTTCTTGTTTATTGTGATGAAGATAATCAAAGGATCATACTGCTTCTGAACTTCATGAGATGGAAACTCATGTTGTTGAAACAAAATGTCTATTTTGTCACATGCATACAATCTAATAGAGTTGCTACATCATTTGGCTTGATAGCAGGTGGTACAATCACCTTTTGTAAAGCTTCTTGGAGCATTGCATGGTATGTAGGCAAAATTTGTATAAATTACCAAAGAGATATCTTAGCAGGAGTAGCATGAATCTACTCAACAAGATTATGATCTTGACCAACTTTATGTGTTAAACGAGGTGCTTGAAGAAGCATAGGTTGAGAAGCTGGTAAAGATATCAGAATGCTCAGTCATTGTTTGCTTTGTTTATTATTCCAAGTGTTATATGCATGAGCAACCACAGTATGACTAGGTTGTTGTGAATTTTGATGCGTTATTTGTTTAGCATAGTTAGAGATGTGATCAGGAGGTTGAGAAGAAGGTGGAAGACCTCTAATAGTGAACACCGGTTTAGAAGGTGGCTTAACCGCATCTGAACACAAGGTGACCACAATTTTTGGTTTCACAGATTCTTCTTAAGGTTTAGGAACATAGATTGCATTTACTAATCTTTAAAACAACAATAGTTTAGGAGTCGTAGTGGAATGTTCAATCGAGATAAAGTCCTAAAGGGCTTCATCTAAGATATTGAAGTCATCACAACTAAACGGATCATCATATACATGAAAATCTTGCAAAAAGTAATGCGACATTATAACATGCTCAAATTAACCCAAGATTTAAATGTAAAATGATATTGTATGAACTTTGTGAAAATGGAACACTATGCAAAACACAAAGCTATAATTTCAAACTCTATTAATGAAAGGATAGAGAATATCATTCAAAATTCAATGCATGCACTTTCATATAAGAGGGTTTGCAATCTAAATGTGATTTAGGACAACAAACTAATTTAGATCTAATGTTTAAAAAGGATGCAAATTCTTTAGAGCATGGGTTCACCAAAATGTTTAGTGTGAAAAAAGTAGGTTTCCTTAAAACAAGATTAAGTCCTATTCCTTCACTAACTAAACATTAGGAAGATAAGAACTGAGCTTGAGATCAAGCTACAAATTTCTTATGCATTCCCTAAAGTTAACTAAGTTTGATTAGGTGTTTAAACTAAGATTCCACTAGTGTTTTCATTCACTAATCACAAAACCCTAATTATGCCTTGCAACTGTAACCTAATGAATTCAGAGATGAAACAGACAGAACAGATCACAAAAATGCAGAGAATAAGGTTCAGAGGTTATGCACCCAAAAATTGAGGGCTTACTAGACTAGGGCACCTGCTCATTAGTCCTGCAACTTCCCATCTATAAAAACCTTCTATATTAGCTATCCGACGACCTTCAGTAGCTCCCAGATCCCAGAGAATCTCCCCATTCAGACTAGGGCACCCACTCATTAGTCCCGAAAGTGTCAGGATTTGGAACTCTAAAATTTAGTGACTATTGTATCTACAATATCTATCTTTCTGTCACTCCTTTCTACTGTATTCCGTTGAACACGATTTATACCTACAAAAGGAGGAGAAAGATGTTACAGCTATATAGGAGCTTGCCTCAGTCAAACCTTGTTTTCAGTATTCCTACCTCAACAATAGCCAGAGATAAAGATTTGTTGAAGTGTGTGCAAGCATAACAAAGTGTATACATAAAAATCAAACCCTAGATGTCTTAATCAAGGGAAGATCAATAACTTGCTTCAACTCAATGAACAAACACAACTTCACCTCAAGGAGATGAAAGCAATGAAGATTCCACGAACAAGAAGGCAAATTAGCAATGTCCGCGGAGGATCTCCAAGCTCGATGTTGGAAGCTTCAACCCTTCTCCTGATCATGCAAAAGGTGTACAAACCCTAGGAAGAGCAATATAGTCTCAAGATATTGATTCCTAATCTCCATCCATTATCTCCATGATAGCAAATTCAAATAACTTCAAGAGCTTCAACAAATCACTGATCTTCAATGGCAATTTTAACAAAGTTTTGGCATCAAGTTTGCATAGAGATTGTGTGTGATAAAATGATTTTCAAATGTATTTAAATATCTAACCTTAGGAGATTCAAATTTTGAAATAACGTCTCAACATTGCGCGAAAATGAAAATTTGCAAATGGAATCCCGAGATGCACAGCAGGAGCTGACACCCCACCAAGATTCAAAATCCCAAAAAATGCGGCAGGACTAGGGCACGGGCGCCCAAGTCTAGTCCCCCATTTTCCAATCATATCTGCTTCTAGGGGGTTCCAGGGACCCAAAACCCAAATTCCCTTTCTTGGTTCAATCAATAATTATCTCGGACAATGAGTATTTTACAACTAGACATAGATCAATCAGGGTTTTAGGAAGGCCAAAAACAAAGAGGTTAAAAGGACACCAAAGGAGAGGAGCTAAACTGAGGAAAATTGTACCATTCCATATAGGAGGATAATTTCTGATGTAACATATATATTATTATACTATATAATATAATAATTAGAATTATATATTATATTATATTATAATTATGCTGTATTATAGCTCGCACAAGCAGCGTAGTTGGCTAAGGGCTTTGGGTTTGTCCCATATAGGTCCCGAGGTTGATTCCCTTTGTCCGGGTTAAACTGATGTTACAAGGTTGTGGGCTTTGCATGCATCCCTAGGGGACTAATCACACCTCTGCTATCCCCACACGTGCCCTAAAACTTGGCAATATGTAAGCTTGAGGCAAGCTACGGTGCGAATCACTGGGCTGGGCCATGGGGATACCCCTAGAGTATCTAAATATATATATATTATATTATATATAATAATTATTCAACGGTTGATCTTTGTAAATCTAATGGCTCTAGATTGATTCTGGAGGTTTGAGTTCGCAAGTCTAGTGCTCTGGACATTTCATTCTGGATTTCAACTACACTCGTCCATTGATATATTGGATAATTATTAGATATGTAATTATATATATTATTATACAATTATATAGATTATTATTATTAATAATTATATTAGATATATTATTATAATATATTATATAATATATAATATCGAAGGTGGTGTTTTAAGGTGCTCCACTAATAAAGATATAATGGTCCAGTGCACCACGCAACTTTAAAGTGTTGGTCCTTCATTCAAGGTTGCGAAGTGGCCCTAACAAGCAATGACTGTTGATTCAAGAATCAAGGTTTGGTCTCGATCGAACGGTTGATATTCAAAAGAAGTGACCATTCACGACATGCAACGTAGGCTATCAAACTGTGTTTAATTAAGAAATTAATGAGGTGATGATAGGAAATAAATGTATTTCATCCTCCATTTTGAAGTCCATTATGCACATTACAATTCTGAGCAGCTCTTGTAAGAGAGGAGTGGAGCACAGAAAAGATCAATGCCTATTGGAAATATAGGCAAGAAATCTTTGAAATGGAAAGAAATTTTGACAATGTTAACACCAATGAGACCTGGCAAAGATTGTGGGATGATGAGCATGAACCACCCACCTCCCCATATGATGTAAGTAATATATTTGGAGGGGAAGAGGAAGAATCATAGGAAGTAGAGAATGAACAAAAGTCATCGAGGAAGAGGAGGAAGCTTAAGTTGCAAGAAGAATTAGAGGAGGAAGAAGAAGTGTTCGTTATTTTAGCACCATCAATGGGACCAACAATCAGTGCTTTAGTGGTTGGGGGCACTCAGGTAAGTATTCATATGCCTTCTTCTACTTGTTAGTCTTCTCTTGATCCACTAACAATGCCCCTCGTTTCTGCAATTCCTCCATTATCTGCCACTTCACCCATGACTCCACCACCTTCTTTCTCTTCACCTCTCGACTCACAGTTGTTAGCCCCTCCCCTTTTGAAATTGCCACCATTTTCCCCTTTTGTCCTAATGATGCAAACATCGTTGCCTGACGGTCCCAGTTCTGCCCGAGGACAATAGCAAGTAACTATACCATATGGTTTTCCACAAGGTTTCCCTTTTGTCGGTGGAGTTATTCAATCCCTGACAGATTTTCATCATCAAATTGAAACTACCAAGAAGGCAGGAAAATCTCACCTTGATAAATAGAGGAAGAAAGAAGAGCCCCTATAGTGCCACACATGCAGTCATTATATGACCATTCACAATGGTCATTAATGATTGCACATATGACTTCTATTGTGATCAAACCACAAGAGCATATGAGACCAAAAGACTATTCCATTCATGCAGTTGGTTTGAATCTCACACAGGCTGAGCCATAGGATAAAGTTGAGCTCATGGATGAAACACAAAAGTTCGTAACTACAAACTTCATTGAAATGGGCAAGAAAATCAAGAAACATGGGCTTGAGCTATCATAGGTAAAGAGCACAATGGATTGATTGAATGCAGAGGCAAAGGCTAAAGACACGGAGATTAGCAGACTGAATCTTGACTTGCAAGGAAGAGTGCCAAAAGAAGCATTCCAAGCAGAACAAGCAAAGCAAGCAAGTTTGTAGTAAGAATTGGATGCTGCGAAAGCTTTAGTTGAATCATTGAGTTAGGAGAAGAGCATAGTGGAGAAGCACCTCCATGACAACTAGGATAAGGTGACTCAGCTTCACAAGAGTCTCAAACTGAAGGGATTCAAACAAGTGGCTATGTGATGAGCTCCAGGCAAAAGAACAATAGATACTGCAATTGAAGCAGGAGCTTGCATAAAGGCCACCAACTTTTGGGGTGTTGCCCATGATTCAAGAGTTGTATGTTTCATATTGGGGCCACATATCAAAATAAACATCACAACTCAAGCCTGCATTGGAATTCATATCATATGCCTAAAGCCTCAGTGCAAAAGTAGACATAGTAGTAGAGAAAATTCTCATTAGTTACCCCCAAAGTCGCTAAGTCCCAATTGCTAGTGCAAAAGTTGTATAATGCTTCTAAGGAAATTCTTTAGGCAGCAAGGGTTTATAACAAGAGGATAGCTATGGTGAATATAAATGAGTTTCTGAGCCAAAACAATGATTCTCTCAAATTTAAAGCTCACTTGAATGCTTTGGAGCAGGTGGTAAACGAAATGAAGGGACACATTGAAAAACTAGTCCAGTCAGGACTCCCCTCCCTATTTCATGATGACAACACAGTTTTGACAGAGGAGCAGATAAAAGCCCTTTTAATCAATAAGAAGAATGATCAAACATCCTTCTAGACATTAAACCAAATGCCAAGTGTTGCAGAGGTGGAGACAGTTCTGCAACCACTCACTCAATTGGAATTCTAGATGAAGACCACAGTTCAGAGCTTGTAGAGTTTCTCCTACAAGGAGATCATTGATCTGGATAGAGTCTTTGAGGCTCTAAAGAAGAAGGTGCAACCATATGATAATGAGTGAGCATCTCTGAAGCTCTGTCTTTAGAAACTTTAGTGTTGATTTAGGGTGTGATTCTGCAATTTTTTTATTTCTATAATATTTTGTTGTTTCAGAGATTTTTTGGGTTCTTCTCTGCAAGCATAGATCCCCTAGTGAGTTGCCAAGAACTGTAGAGAAAAAGCCCTATATTTTGAATATTTCATTTTTGTTGATTGATATGGTTGGGGTCAATTTTGGGAGCACATATTGTTCACATCTTGAGGCATCAATAGAAATAATAAACAAAGACAAACATGAGCCTAAGGCATCGAAGGATTCTGTGACGGTTTCATCTTCCTGTCAAAGTTTCTTGCAGAATCAAAGGGGGAAAGGGAGCTCCACGTGTCAACATGGCACATCATCTTGGGGTTGTCATTCAGGGAAATATTTCATTTTATGCTATTCATAGAAGATGCAACGTGTCATCATGGTGCATCATTTGGTGTTGACAAGTTTTAATAGGGTTTCCTTGTGCACCATTCGCTGAGCTACTCATAGTGGAATCCACATGTTTGTTAGTCACATTGTTTTGACAAGGTTGTTAGTTTTGATAATATATTTTGTTGAACCATTGGCTCAGTGTACACACACGTCAGTGTCGCGCATCTCAATAAGCATAATGTTTCTGACAATGTTTTTTGTTACACATTGGTCTAAGTTGGAGTCAACATAAAGTTTCATTCTTCATGCAGAGTTGACAAAATGTTTCTGAAACTTATTGACATTTTTGATGCATTTTATTTTAGTTTCACTTTCAGTAGACTATTATTTCTTTTCAGAATCTTCAGCTGGGGATTGGTTTAAATAAGTATTTGTTGTATGTTTCAAAGTTATAATGTATGTAGAAAAATACTAGAAAACAATAAAATTTGATACAAATCCTTAATGAGTGCTTCTTAGAAAGGATCAAATATTATATGCCTATGCAAACTTTGGCCTTTCATATTTTGTTCTCCAATCAACAATGAAGAGTGGTGATGTTTTGTGCTAGTTTTGTTTCAAGATTCTTAAAATTGTATGTGATGCATTTTAGCCTATGTGATTCAATATAAAAGTGATAATATTTGAAGTTTGTTAGAGAATCGTGTGTTTATACTCTTTTAAAGGATATGATTCATTGTTATTGTTAGTAAATGGATGCATTGTGTTGTTTAATCTTTTGAGTGTGAGATCATGTTTTGGCACATCACCATAGATTAGATTTTATCTCCAATATTTTTATTATTTAGTGTTTCTCTCTTTTCTTCTATATATCAAAGATTCAAGGAAGAGCCAACTTCTGTAAAATTTGGAGGTTGTCTCATGAATCAATTCCCACATTTATGAGATTTCCCATTATTGGTAGTTACATGCAAATTTAATCATCAACACGTACTGTGCACTATTGATTTCACCACATTGGCTTGATATGATGGCTCCCACTAATTCCATAAAGTCTTGTGTAAAGTTAGAACCAAAAACTTCATCAACTGTCTAATGGCTCAAATATTTTTATCCAAGTTTCAATCTCCAACTAATCCATCTACCCATAGTTAAGTCCAATATATAATATGAGCCATTGATCTTGCTATATCAACTTGAACTAATGACCCCTACTTCTCTAAAAGGCCCCAAGAGGATGTCAAAATTAAATACCTTGCAGTTTGTTGATTACTCAAGATGTTTTAGACCTAGATGTTGATCATAAAGAGAGTTGTCTGACTTAAAGAAAATGTTGAAATGCATCACAGACTATTGATCTTGATACATCAGATGGATCTGATGATTCCCACATTTCAAAAATGTTTTGTTGAAAGACAAAGTTAAAGTCTCACAAACTATCAAATTCAATGGGATGTTCAATTTGGATTGTCAATCTAGAAGCAAACTATCTACTCCAAAGGAAGTAGAGCTTAACATGAGCTATCAATCTTGCCACATCAACTTGATCTGACAGCTCTTGCAACTTTATGATTTCAAGTGACTAACAAAATCAAAAGCTTCATATACCATTTGATCTCTCAAATGTTTTAATCTAGACCATCAAAGCATAAAGGAAGTATCCATACCAAATGAAGTCTTAAGTTTATATGCAAGTTGTTGAACATTCCACATGATCTTAATCCAACAACTTGTGTTATCTCAAGAAATTCAAAAGAGCTAGCAGAGCCAAAAGTCTCAAGAACCATCAAACGTGACTCTAGAATGCAATCTTAGCCATCCACACAAGTAAACAAAGAATGATCAATTAGAAAATGAAAGGAATAGCTTGTCATATCAGATTGCCACATGTCAACACCATGGTTGTCTATGATGGGTAACCAAATATAGGTAACAAACCCTTCATAGGTATGCCACATCATCAACTACCACCAATGATACAAAGATCATCCAAAATCTAAGAATTGGTGCAATCCAGCTACTTCCTTAGTGGAATTGATCATGGGTCTAATCAAGGCGACTAAGATTTAAATTTAAAATTCTTTAAATACGTGATTCATGGAATTCCTTCTATTTGGAAACTAAGAGAACTTCAAGAGCCTTTACAAATTCATTAAGTTAAAATCTAGTTCATAACTCTTGCAAGCTTCTAAGACTAACAACTACATCAGATGCGCTAACAAGAAATGATTCAAGATGACCAGATGTGCTAAGGGAGAAGAGTCAGCCAAGCAGATACCTCCTCTTGCTTTGCCATCAAACAAGGGTAAAGTGGCCATTCTAAGGCTAGACCTAGCTTATGCCTCCTTCATCTCAATGTACCTATATATAGAGGTGGCCAAACCAAGCAATCCTACTCCCTATTCCCATATAATTAAGGCTAAAGTGGTGTAGGATGATACAAATTTCATTTGTGACTCAACCTCTCCACTAGCCACCTCCCTTAGAGAAGAGGCATATCAACAGTACAATGCTACTTTCAAGAAGTCTCCCCTTCAGGATACAAATAGATATCCAGATAAGACGTGGATGTCTTTTCTAGACAAATACTTGGTTCCCATGGTCCACACCTACTCAGAGATTATCATTGCCTATGCCAAATAGTTGGATGCAGCATCCCAAACCATTAAAGAAAAGGGTAAGAATGCCTAGTTCAAGTGCACCATCTGCATGGAGATTATCAAAAAGATGCTTGGCATCCCATTGACTCCTTCCATTATAACATAGACAACTTCTTTATAACATGGAGTGAAGTGAAAAATAGTTGTTCCAATCCCTGCTCGAATTCTCCATGGCATTAAACTAATTTAGGGTGGACACACAAGTAGTATGTAGCATGGTTACCTACATCAGGGGCATGAACGATGACAAAAGAGTACATCTTGAATAACTAGCTATTATCTACAAGCTAAGTAGAACTTCACTAGGAAAGCTCCTATGGATGGACTTCTTAGTACCCTGCAAAGTAGATAACATACATGATGGTGAACTTTAGTGTCACCAAAACCTTCAAGTACCTCATTATGCTCCTCCAGATGATTCTCCATCAACACTACCAACTCTACCCTAATATTAACCTCATATTTGCCCACTCCTATAAGGCATATGACCCAATAAGTATTTGGATCCCCCACCTCCATCATAAATCCAACTACTAAAGATTTATGGAGGAATTCCTAATTCCCACCTTCTCCTTGATAAACAATGAGCACACCTCAGGATCACCAAATCATGCATCATGACACAAGGTCCTCATACAGGGGAGATTTATATTTCAACCAAGATATCTCAATCATGTCTTGCAACATCACCTTGTCGATAGATTACTTAAGACATCTTGTGGCATTTTGTCCTAGGTCCCTCCGTCACCTAATGAGTTAAATAAATCTTATTTATTTAACTAATTCCCATCCTAATCCTATCCTAATCCAATTTATCCCACTAGCCAATTAATTAAATAAATCCTATTTATTAAATTAATTTCACACCTTACTCTAATTTAAATAAATAAAATATTTATTTAAATTAGCCCTCTCCCATTTTCCAACTAATTTAAATAAAATATTTGAATTAGTTCTCACCTTCAACCTCATTCCAACACATGTCCCATACTACAACTTTTATAAAATATTATTTAAATTAGGTCAGCCCTATCCTTATCCACACACTTGCCACATGACTACAACTCCTTGTGGAGTGGGAAACCCTATTCAATCTTAACCATCCACATCGTTCAAATCAACTTTCAATCTTAGTCGTCCATTCAAATCACTCATCTCCTATAAATCAAGCCTCACCCAAGCGATTTGGGGGGATCCATCTTCAAGCAACATCATGTTGTCAAAAAGATTCTAGATCCTCTCTTCATTCATCTTCTATCTATTGTTATGCTACTAAAATGAGCAATCAACATTCATCCAACAATGACAATCTTTGATATTTTGCATCCTATGTAAAATGGCGAAGAGCAATGGAGGAGAGCCAAGCTTAGCATAGAGATTTGGATTTAGTTGTTTTATCCTTTGAATTTCTATGTTTATTTTGTACTCCATTGTTTAGTTAGGGTTTTATGATTGATCTTAGTGATTTATGCCCTGATTTTCCCTAGCTTACATTGGTGAACTTGACGTGAATCTAACATTTTTTGTCAAGTTTTGGTGATCAACTTTTGCAAGTTATCCCCTAGGCAAAAATAGACCTCGTCGTTGAGTCCGAGAGGCCTCATAGGCAAAAATTGATATAAAATTCAATATAGTTTGCTCTCAGAATTTTTTTTTGAATTTTTTTACATAGCAATCGATATAGTACAGATCCGTACCGTACGGATATGTCGTATGGCTCGTAACAGTCTCAGATCTTATTTTTTTTGCCTGTGTTGTTTGAATCTTGTAGGTTTGACAATAGCTATTAAGTATCTAACTATTGTTTGGTTTGAGGGTTTTGACCTCATATGGTGTATTTTCTGTAGTAGTCGAAATCCTCATAAACCCTAGTCTCCCGCAGTTAAATTCTGTCAACTTACCTTATCTTCGATCTCCACCTCTACCAACCTCCCTCGGATACTCGTCTCAACCTCCTCATCCCCATAGTCCGTTGGTCGCCACCACTTCCAACATTCCCATCGCTGCCCATTCTCCACCTGCTAAACCCTCGACATCCATCGCTTCCCACATCTCCAGTCACCGCCACTCTTGTGAAACCCTACCGTCGCCACTCAAACCCTTGTCCATAGTTCCTTGTCATTGTCAACCTCCCTCGTCAAACTCCCTGCCTATTGCCAAAAACCCTAACACCTCTCCTATTGCCTCCTTATTCCTCTACTTCCTGTTGTCGACAACCTTCAAATCCCCACCTTCGCTCAGCCTCCGCTCACTGCTGCCACCTGATAAAACTCATCACCACCAGTCTACATGATGCTGACCCCCCTTAAATCCTCCCTACTGATCTCTACCACTGTAGACCTCCTGTCGCAGGTCACCACCACTTTATACGCTCCACCTTCGTTTAAAACTCTTTCGTCGCTTCTGGTCGCCACTCCCAGATCTGTCACCGCCCTCAGTGGCTTGCCCTCCATCTCTAGCTCTTAGTCCCCTAGCATTGGGGGTTCAATCACCTTTGTGACTGTTCGCTGGGATTTTAAGCCCTTTGTCTTTATTTCTTTTCTTTTATTATTTTTTTCATTTTCCTAGCCCCTGGTCACCCGTGACCAGGGGCTGATTTAGGCTCTGACTACCAAACAAACTGTCAGTGCCTAACATTCAATTATCAAAGTCAAACTTGCTATTGTGTCTTCTATGTGTGATTCATGAATGTACATGTTAAATATCTTGTTTGAAAATTGCCAAATTAAGTTATCAACATAAACACGTCATCTTGATCACCCTTCTTAGCCACCTCATCCCTAATCATTCTAAGCCTTCCTCATAATCCTACTCATCCATAATCTAATCAATTTCATCCTAATCATTCCACATCATCATTCTAGTTCTAATCATTCACTTGTCAAAATGGTCTTGATCCTTAGCAAGCCTAGTTCAAATCCAAAGCCCAAACTCATACTCTGATGGGGCCATCCTTCTAGTTCTAATGATGAGACAAATCCTAAGACCAAACTCATACTTTGAGGAAGCCCTCTCTCTAGTTCTAATGATGAGACAAATCCAAGACCCAAACTTATACTTTGATGGGACCCTCCCCCTAGTTCCAATGATCATGAGAACCTTGTAGATTATAATGCATATCTTGAGGAACAAGCTAAAATACAAAGATGTAAACACATGTGTAACTCCATGCCAACACTAGAGAACAAGATCCTAGCACCACAACTACAAGAATTCATCTAAACACTTCACCAAATGCCACAACCCCTAGACCAACAAACCATACAAAGGCTACAAGCCACCATCCACCAATTTCAACAAAACCAATCACCTCTAAGACAACAACTCCTAGTCAAACTCCAACAATTCATAGTCACCTGACAATCCCAAACCCAACAAACAAAACCATAACTTCAACAAATCCCACCTCACTCCTATGTGTCACTTCCTTCATCATACCAACCTAGTCCATCCACCTATCATGCCAATCCTACATCAACCTATCAATTCACGTCACAACGAGAACATGTGAGCCTAAGTCACCCCTTTAAACAAGATCAAGTGTCTTCAAGTCCTCATGCTACCTTTGACAAGGGAAACACCACTCTAGCTTGTGGTACCTATAGGTATCTTCCATCACCATCCAATCAAATGCATATCCTAAAGCCTACTAGTCCTATACCACCACTGCCATGTTCTCCTAGTCCTAATCCATTGGTCCCTCCATCTTCTAATCCATCAAACCCTTCATTAACCTCACCATCATCTAATCCTCCATCAACTCCACACCTTAAATTCAAACATTTCAAAAGTAAACCTATGGAGTTATCCAAATCCACCCATCCAATGTCAATCCCATCTAACACCAACAATCCCAATACCAATCCATATAATCCCTTTGACCATCCATCCAATCAAAATCAAAATCCTAAGCCTTCAACTTCCACCCTCATTATCCATCCATTATATTGTCCATCCACACATACACTTATGAAGGATGTGATCCATTGGCTACTAGCAAGGAATCAACTATGTCACCAAATTCATATCCTTAATCCTATCAAAGAGTATTCAAATACCATGTCTACTCCTTTAACCTCATCATGTAGTTCACAACCCATCGAGTTGATTGAAGAGTCTCCTCCCATGAGTCCAAGTCAAAATCCTTTGTCCCCTCATTTTGTTGACCATCAAGAGCCTATCAAGCCTCTCCAAGTGTCTCCCACGTCCACTTGCATTAAACCACAAGAGCTGTGTCAAGAGTCTAGTCCTAAGCACGTGGAACCGTTTGCCCCTAATACAAATCAAGATCAAATCCCCTCCATCCAACCCATACATAGCACACTTAATCCTATCTATGATAAAGCTCCCATCTATGATCAAGATCCTATCTATGATCAAGAAAGCCATGATGATCCTCTTAGCCAACTTTATGCATTCCATGGTCAAGAGATTATTACTCCATCTAGCCATAACCCCACAAATATCCATGAGCAATATATCCAAACTACTTCTATCCATCTTCCATCTAGCCCTATCCATGATCCACCAACATCTACATCCCTTGATGAGACACTTGGCTCCCAAGCAAACATAGATGATCAAAACAATACCTTGGATCTTAGCAAACATAATGCTAATCAAGTTCCTAATGATCCTTTGTCATCCACTATCAAGAATGTTGTAAATCCATCATATCCTATTGGTATTACCACCTTCATCCATGAATGTTCTTCCTTAGGGGAGCAACAACCATTATCCATCACCTCACCCTCTCCATCGAATAATGAGCTCAAGTCTAGTGTTCAAAACATCCATAGTCCCATTGTCCATCGCATACTCCAAAAAATGAACTATCAAGGTAAAGGCTTAGGCCTTTATGAACAAGGTATTTTGGAGCCTATCCATGTTAAGGTCCCTCCACGCTCATATGGCCTTGGATATACACCTCAAGGAAAATAATCTCAAGATGTTGGTACTTCCTCCATGCCTCCTAAATCCACCCCTTTTCATCACAAACCCTGGCATACCCCCACAACATATATTGTCATTCCACCTCCATTATCCTACAAACCTCAAAATCATGTGACCATACACATTCCACCATCCACTTTACCTCCATTACTTCCAACTCCTAATATCCCTCCATCCACTCTACCTCCATTTCTCCCAACGCCTAATATCCCTATCATCCAATCCCTTCATCCATTTATCCAAAAATCCACTTTTTCCCCTAAAATTCCTAATCATGATTAATCAATGCACACATCATCTAAACAAGAAGCTTCCACCATGTCCATGAGATTCAAAAATAAAAATTTGGATGCCTCTACCCATAAAGTTACAAATCCTAAGGATCCTCATGCCTTAGAGTACAAATGCAAAGAGTCAAAGAAAAATCCATCTAAAAGGCTATCCAAGTCCATACCTCTAAAAGAAAGGCCCAAAACTAAAATGGTTTGGGTCCCTAAGCAAAAAGAAAGCAAGTCAAATGAAGCATCCACATCTCAAAAATCCCAACAATCCTCTTCCATTAAAAAATCCCAAAAATCCCATTCCATTCAAAAATCTCAAATGCCTTCATCCCACAAGCAATACATCCTAAGTCTATGTGGGTACCTAAATCCCTAAATCGACCATCCCCTAAGCAAACATGTCCATTGCTTCCTACACCTCTTCCAAATCAAAAGCTTCAATATTTATCATGGTGTGTGCAACCGTTGGTCTTGGTTCCCTTCCATTCCACAACATTCCCACGTACCTCTATTTCCCCATCTTTCACCAATTATCCTACATATCTTCCCCATCACTTCCCTATGGTCCATGCTTTTGCATAAAACCTTCATAATCCATATCATAATCCATTATCCTTTCTTTCATAATCCACTATCCTTCCATATATAATCCACTATCATTCCTTCCATAATCCACACCATAATCCACATCATAATCCACTATCTACCTAATCTATTTCCCACTCATGCAATCCCTTACCAACATCTATGAGCATAATGACATTTGACATAGTCCATGCCATGAAATCCATCTCTAGTGGGACTATCACCTTTCATGGAACTAGATACTTGAGTTGCTCCTATCCATATTCCCCTTCTCCTATCAAAAATTAAAAAAAAAGTTAAAAAAAATCAAAATAGTAAAAAGAAATCCCTTCATCCAATGGTGAAAACTACCCTTAGTGGCACCTTGGATAAGTACCATGATGAAAACTTAGCAAACAAGCATCATGCATAGGTTGATCTTCTATGTCACTTACACTTGGGGACACATTGTCTCATCCAACCTATCATTTTCCATCCCATCATATCATTTCCTATCCTATCCTACCATCCTTATCCATTACGCCCATATACCTATCCTATTGATTCCATCTTTCCTTCCTCCTCTTGATCTTGATAAAGATATAGGGGCAAAATGTTGACAAATATTTTGGATATCTCTTGATATACCTCATCCTTTCCAACCAATCCCATCACCCTGTTGTCATAAGCTTTTGTCATGTCAAATCCTAAGCATTACACCTAGAATGGGGCATGTTATTCCTATGCAACATAGCCTTTGGAGATCACATCCTAGCTCCCTTAGATACACACATCCATTCCATACACTATCACATATTCCTTTTATCCATCCCTTTATCATGAGTCTTCCATCTTACATTCTATTGCCCACCCTTTTATCCATTCATCCAATTCCACCTACCTCCTTGCACCTAGACTTGGTTCTCCCCTGTCATTGGTATCTAGCACAAAGGCTATCTGAATTGTCATCCAATGCCATCCTAAAACATTCAAAAATAAAAAAATTAAAACTTTTCAAAAAATATAAAAACACTAAAACATGTCAAATTCCAAAAATCAAAATATTTTCAAAAATCCAAAAAAATCAAAACATCCCAAAAAAATCCAAAAAAAAAAAATCAAAACACATCCAAATAAAATAAAAAATTCAAAACATTCCAAAAAAGTAAAAAAATAAAAACATTTCGAAAATACAAAAAAAATAAAAACATTTCCAAAATACAAAAAAATTAAATATCGAACAAAACCCAAGCAATAAAATAAAATCAAAATCAATCCAATCAATTCAAATCAAATCACCCTCAAATCAATCAATTCATCAAATCATTCCTTCAAATCAAATCAAATCATTCTTCAATTCAAATCAAACCAACCCAATTCCTCAATCCATCAAATCCCTCATTTCATCAAATCAATCCAATCAAATTAATCCATCAAATCGATCCTTGTCAAATCAAATCACTCAAATCATTCCAATCATATCGATTCTTCAAATCAATCAATGCATCCAATCAATCCCTCAAATCAATTCTTCAAAATTAATCCATCAAATTAATCTATCAAATCAATCCTTATTCAATCAAATCAAATCAATTCATCAATTCTTCTAATCAATCCATCAAATCAATTCCATCAATTCATCAAATCAAATCAATTCACTCCTTCAATTCAATTCAAACCAATCCAATCATCAATTCTTCAAATTAATTCAATCCAATCATCAAACTAAATCAATTCTTCAAATCAATTCATCACATCATCCAAATCAATCAATCAATCCAAGTAATAATCCAAATGCAAGTCATCTTTTATCCATACCAATCAAGTCAATCAATCTTGTCAAATTATCCAATTACATCAATGGTCTTGATCCTAGCCTTGTAAACCAAATCAATCAATCAACCAATCAATTAATCAAATCTTGATGTTGATTTGCATGGCCAACAACACTAGTGCGGATCAATCATATCAACTGTCTTATATAGGATGTTGCATCGTCGAAACCAGATCGGGCATCTTATACGAGGTGTCTCATTCCTGAAACTAGACATTATCAATTAATCAATCATTGGTTTACAACTTGACAGGGGCAATACCTTGTTTGTTTTTAAATCATTTGTGCATACTTGCTTGCTTGCTTGTGTGTGTTATCATTTTTATCTTGCATTTGTATCACATCTATATCATTCCAACTAATATTCATATCTTGTGTATGTTGGAATAGCTCTTTGCACTATTCTTGGCATGGTCATATCATACCTTTTGTGCATTAGAACTTTAATGCTCTAAGTTTACTTCCTCATACATTTAAACAAGGTTGCATTATGTTAGGTGCACAAGACACATCGTCACCTTGGTCCTTATACCTTGGTGCATAATGTCTAGTGCTATATCAAACTATATGATTGCTCACTTCATCGCATCATAACGTATCATTCATTTCTTTCATCCATCCCTTATCTTGCATCCTCCATTTTCTTCTCCATTCTTTATCGTTTCATTTCATTTCGAGAGCCTACCCGTGTTTGTCCAACTTGCCTATCCTCTCGAGGGGTCATCATCATCCCATCATCATCCTTTTCCTCTATCCATACCTTATCTTCTTTGAAATGATATTACTTCTCTTAGTCGCAACATCATCTCAAAGGGGGGCAAAATGTAGACACTTAAAATTGTCCATGTCTTGCAACATCACCTTGTTGATACATTACTTAAGACATCTTGTGGCATTTTGGCCTAGGTCCCTCCATCACCTAATTAGTTTAAATCTTATTTATTTAACTAATTCCCATCCTAATCCTATCCTAATCCAATTTATCCCACTAGCTAATGAATTAAATAAATCCTATTTATTTAATTAATTTCCCACCTTTCCTCTAATTTAAATAAATAAAATAAATATTCCCTCTCCCATTTTCCAACTAATTTAAATAAAATATTGGAATTAGTTCACTTTCAACCTCATTCCAACACATGTCCCATACTACAACTTTCATAAAATATTATTTAAATCAGGTCAGCCCTATTCTTATCTGCACACTTGTCACATGACTACAACTCCTTGTGAAGTGGGAAACCCTATTCAATCTCAACCGTCCACATTGTTCAAATCAACTTTCAATCTTAGCCACCAATTCAAATCACTCATCTCCTATAAATCAAGCCTCACCCAAGCCATTTGGAGGGATCCATCTTCAAGCAACATCATGCTGTCGAAAAGATTCTAGATCCTCTCTTCATTCATCTTCTATCTATTGTTAAGCTGCTGAAATGAGCAATCAACTTTCATCCAACAACGACAATCTTTGATATTTTGCATCCTATGCAAAATGGAGAAGAGCAATGGAGGAGAGCCAAGCTTAGCATAGAGATTTAGATTTAGTTGTTTTATCCTTTGAATTTCTATGTTTATCTTGTACTCCATTGTTTAGTCAGGGTTTTATGATTGATCTTAGTGAGTTATGCCCTGATTTTCCCTAGCTTACACCCACTCCTAAAAGGCGTATGACCCAGTAAGTATTTGGATCCCCCACCTCCATCGTTAATCCAACTACTATAGATTTATGGAGGAATTCCTAATTCCCACCCTCTCCTCAGGATCACTTATCTCGTATCTCTTATGTCTTGGTCCTATGTGACTGCTTAGCTAGGTTTGTTGCTTAAATTTTAGTAGCACAAATGGTCCCGTGCAAATTTTAAATTAAGAGTAAAGGATAATTTAGAATCTTCTCCTATAATGGTTCCAAGCTATTAAATTTAGGGATTGAAAGTAAGCTATTAAAAAATAGAGGGGCTAAAATTATGTAGTGACCACATAATGAAAATACGCCACATGGCAGCACATATTACCTTCTCTTCTTTTTTTATATTTTCCTTCAAATTATACCTCAAAATTTCCCTTATTGACACAAATAAATACACATATCTACCATTTATATGATTCATCTTTTTTACCCTATTTATGTTGTTCTTCAATGCAGACTTGCATATTTTGTGTTTGTATCAATTGTATGTTTTAGATGTACAATGTTCATTTATTTTATATCTATACATCATTATCATTGGCATTATCACATTTATTTGATCTTTAGTTAAATTTTTATTGAAATTTATTTTACTATGTTGTTAAGAAGTTTTGACTTTTAAAATTGTGGAGAAACTCAAGCTCAAGACGAAATAACACAATCTATTTGTAGAAATATCTAAAAAAGAATAGAGACCATCTTTAGCTCTAAGAAGTATCATCTTACTTTTAAGTACAATTGGGTTAAGTTGGATAGCACTTAATTGAAATTACACATATAAAGTTATGTTAGCTATAGATGTTGAAATAGAGATCATTCAAAACACATTATAGAATATTTGTTAAAATTAAAATAAAGTAACAAACACCATATTTTTTCAGGTGAAAAGACTTTTGTAAGAGATGGCTTAAAATCAATCCATACATGGTTGTAATATGCAATTATTTGTTGTTTCTATTGTGAAAATATCATTTTTATGTAGTAAATTATTTTCTTTTATTTTGTTGATTTTAGTAATAGTTTCTAAGTTTTTGGAAGAACTTTAAAAATATAATATTAAGTATTGTGTGTAGAGAATCTTGTGCATAGGAATGAATGAATGAATGAAGAATTTTAATGACGTCCACGAGGCCGCAGCAGCCTATGGGGCCCAGAAACCACACACAGGCCCACCAAAGACAGAACAAGGGTACAAGAACCGCCTAAGATGGCTTAAAATCAATCCATACATGGTTGTAATATGCAATTATTTGTTGCCTCTATTGTGAAAATATCATTTTTATGTAGTAAATTATTTTCTTTTATTTTGTTGATTTTAGTAATAGTTTCTAAGTTTTTGGAAGAACTTTAAAAATATAATATTAAGTATTGTGTGTAGAGAATCTTATGCATAGGAATGAATGAATGAATGAAGAATTTTAATGACATCCACAAGGCCGCAGCAGCCTATGGGGCCCAGAAACCACACACAGGCCCACCAAAGACAGAACAAGGGTACAAGAACCGCCTAAGATGGCTTAAAATCAATCCATACATGGTTGTAATATGCAATTATTTGTTGCCTCTATTGTGAAAATATCATTTTTATGTAGTAAATTATTTTCTTTTATTTTGTTGATTTTAGTAATAGTTTCTAAGTTTTTGGAAGAACTTAAAAAATATAATATTAAGTATTGTGTGTAGAGAATCTTGTGCATATAAATGAATGAATGAATGAAGAATTTTAATGAAGTCCGCGAGGCCGCAACAACGTATGGGGCCTAGAAACCACACACAGGGCCACCAAAGATGGAACAATGGTACAAGAACTGCCTAAGATGGCTTAAAATCAATCCATACATGGTTGTAATATGCAATTATTTGTTGCCTCTATTGTGAAAATATCATTTTTATGTAGTAAATTATTTTCTTTTATTTTGTTGATTTTAGTAATAGTTTCTAAGTTTTTGGGAGAACTTTAAAAATATAATATTAAGTATTGTTTGTAGAGAATATGGTGCATAGGAATGAATGAATGAATGAAGAATTTTAATGATGTCCACGAGGCCGCACCAGCCTATGGGGCCCAGAGACCACACCCAGGCCCACCAAAGACGGAACAACGGAATAAGAACTGCCTAAGACGCCTATAAATCTTTCTTGAGATCCTCCATTCTGTTGTGCGAATTGATCAAGAGGTTCGCTATTCTGCATACCCTTGCTACTTCAAACAAGGTGTTTAGGTTGGTTATATTCAGAATGTCACTGTAACTGGAATGAATGTCAATATATGCCTCACACTCCAAGAGGAAGTTTGGCTCCCTTTCCGCCCCCCCTTTGTTACAAATATTTAAAAAAAGTTTGTGATAAAAATAATAATTTAAAACATGAAAAAAAAAAAAAAGTGAAAGGAAGTCATGAAACCACTAGTAGCATAAAAAACTCCTTAAAAAAATTTGAACACTAACTACTAAACAAAATAAACTCTACCCTTATTCACACAGAAACATCTTCCCTGTTCCACAACGAACGAGAAAACATTTTATTCACTTCTCTCGAAAAACATGTACATAGATATTCCTGACGCAAAATTGTTGCCTTCAGATGCCTGAGAATGCTTGCAAGCAAACAAGGTATCAGGCATTAAAAAAAATCTAAGCGGGCTCTAGAGTAGAGGCAAGCTAACAATTAAAAAAAAGAAAAAAAGAAAAACCAAGACAGGCGCCCAGGTCTCAGGATTGAGGGACAGAGAGTCTCATGGCAAAATCAAACGCAACAGAAATGGATACTATGTCTGTGAACTGGTCTGGATTGGACGCTCTTGTCATGGATTATGTCGAATCCGAGAGACTTCTGTTGTCAGACGATGAGCAGACAGAATCCTCTACCTCCTCCTCCTCATCCTCTTCACATATGTCTTCGTCTTCAAATATAAGTTCTTTTTCTACCCGCGAAATGATACAAGGCATAAGGAAAATGATAGAGGCGGGTTATATTGATGGAGTCCTCAGCATCCTTACTCTCCAAGCTCCTTCGGTACTCGAAGATCAACACCTTCTCTTCCGTTTGCAGAAACAGGCAAATTTATTAACAAAACCCTTTCTTTTTCTCTATCTTTTGTTTTTACTGCAATAATTTCAGTGGCTGATGTTCGGTAATAAAAAATGTTTGGTAAATTTTCTACGCTAATTGGGGATGAAGATTTGCCTTAATTATTGAGGAACAATATTGCATTTTTTTTAAAGAATTCACCAACAATATTGCAATTTTTTAAAGAATTCACCAAGTTTTTTTTTAACAAAGAACATAAAAATATTGAGAAAACAGGGAAGGCACTTCTCTTAAATTATACGAGCAATCCTTAAATATTTAAAGTTTGACATTTAAAAGGATTTGTCATGAGAAACTTATTAAATTTGTACTTCCTTAAAATTGTCCCTAAATTTTTGTACCTTTTTTTTTTAAAATCTGTAGAAATTCATTGAATTGCTGAGGAGTGGGGATGAAGAAGCTCGAAATATGGCCATCAGCTGCTCTCGCACTGCACTTGGTCCTTGTGCTCTCAACGCTTATCCTGTAAGTCAAATAAAAAAGTAAATGAATATTTTTTATACCTTTAGGATCAGGGATGCTGTCAAAGGCAGGGTTTCTGAGATCTGTATATTTGTGTAAATTACTGCACTTTTTATGTATACTTGAAATTGATATTATATTGAACTAGCAAAGCACTCATTCCCTCAAACTGCAAAGGGACACGGAGACAGAAAATAGAATGATTGAAAATTCAATGCAAAGTGACTTGGGAAATAAATCAATAAAATTTTTGCCTTTAGTATTGCGAGATGCACTCAAGACCTGGGTTTTAACATGCTTAAATATATAAATTACTTTATGTATATTTGAAGTTGAGACCATATTGAACTGGAAAAATAAACATTCATTCTCAAACTCGGAAGGAACATCAGAGAGCAAAATAAAAACCAGGATAATTAAAATTAGTGCAAGTTTAACGTGCTTAATGGCACAATCCATCTTGATACATAAATGCCAAAAGGCAGGTATTTTATATCCCTTTAGTTACAGTAAATGGTCTATTTGCTATTGGGAAGCATGTCTTCCTCCTATAATACGATAGTTCTGAGCTGAAAATCTATGTAAGTTTTCACAATGCCTTCTCATTGCTAAATTACAAAAATCCAAAATTTTCACCATTTTGCACACAGCCACCTGAGCATCTTGGGGCTTGTGTCCCAGGATTTTAACTAGGGTCTTTGTGGTGATAAGTGACCCACCTTACTGCTAGTCCTCAACCCAACGAACAAAAAGGCATGCATTCTATATCATTTGATCAACTAAAAAGACTTTTTTGAAGAATGAGGATGCAATTTCTTTTGAACCTGAGAGGGGTTTGTTTTGCACTGCTCTTGAAATTGAAGTAAAAGTTTACATCAGAGTCTCTCTGTTTCATGAAGAATAACATCAATGGATTCAGTTGCACTAAACTAAAATTAGCTAAAACCCTGTTTTTTATTGGCCCGCTGGTAAAGTATATGGTTACCTGTTTTTCTAGTTCAAAGTGGTTCTTTTATAATGGGTCCGTCTTAGAAGCAAAACTATAAATTGTACATTTTATTGGCACTTCAGCTCTGAATCAATTGCTCATGATGGATCCTACTTATATGTAGCCCAAACACCAAACTCTTTTCATAATTTGGTGTCTGGGAAGTAACATATAAAAGCCTCCACCATAACAGGACACAAGCTACTAACTATAGACTGCAATTTGAGAACATGTGTAATTGGGCTTGATAAATCTACTATTGATAATTAGGTTGACTGTATTTGAGCCTACAAGATATAACCTGAAAAGATAAATTAATAACAAAGGATTAAACTTCATGTTGCATAACCAAACTGGGGGAAGCTCATGATCCTGATCAGAAGAGTGGATGCCTTTCAAGCTTAAGTTACCAGGGTATGCCTACAGGGATATGCCAACTTTTATTAGGATCCTGGGTTTGGTACAGCTTGGGTGTGGCCATACAAAAATAATGAAAAATATACAATATAAACAAAATTAACCATAATATCAATGTTAAATGCATAAATGGAATTAAAATTTTGAAAATTTAATATTATAGATGTGACTGGTTGTGACCATACTGCCATTACTGGTTTATGAGCTTTTCCAAAGTATTAGTCGTCTTTCACCTCTCAGATTGGAAGGTGAGAAATTGCTGATATAAATTAGGGGGATGTTCAAGAACTGGACAGGGAGGCAAGTTCTTTGTAATATTGATTTTAATGGTAAAGGATGAGAGTTTGAGACTGATGTTGGAGGAATTGGCACTGGAACCTTGGTCAAACACTTTTTGAATTTTGATTGACTTTAAGATAGGCGAGCTCATTTTATTTAGAGATGTCCTTTCAAAAATATTCCATTATAATTTATCTTCATATTCTTACCTGTGAGAAACATCTTTAAAATTTCTATACATTCCCAATGACTTATGCTACACAATCTTTAGTTCCAGTCTTCTCTCGTTATTTCCCATCTCTACATCACTCTCTGCAGTTTACATTTTCTGTTTCATTTCCAAAGTAATATTTAGAAAAAGTTAATCATGTATGTTTGCCATTAGCTTTCTGTGACAAATTTTCACATCTGGGCTCTAAGTGTTCCGCCTTCTTATGTGCACACATGTCACTTTATTCATCTCCTTTCTCTTTAGTTCAATTTTCCCTATAGCTTTTACCTATTAACATCCTTCTCCTTTATTATTTGCTTGAATCATATGAATCTCCATGTCATTCTCATTTGCAAAAGGTAAATGCCTTACGTAATTATGTTATGTCCCTGACCTCATATCTGCTATGATAACTGAAACAACCTACAAGGGAAATCTGAAAATCTGTAGTCTGAAGTTGAGATCTGAAAATTACTATATTGAAAGAGATTTAGTCCACTTGGGAAACAAAAGGTTGATACTGAAATACTCAGAAAAAATATAAAAAACAGAACTTTTTTGCTATTAAAATGTGATTTCAGACAATATAGAAGATGAAGAAATGAGCTTTCACGCTAAGTTTGGATAGCAATTCTAGGAGAATCCATGGTTGTTACTGTATGCACCAAAATAGGCATACACAACTTCTAGGGGATGGGCAAGAGCAAGCTGCAGAGACTTGAACAAGGACTTCTGAAAAGACCCAAATCAAGATCTGAGAGACTCACAAAAGATATCCCAAAATGGAAACTCTAGGCGAGACTCTGTGTTGACTGAGGCGTTTGCTTGGCAAAGAGTCAGTTGACTTGACAAAGTGTGTTTGCAATGAGGCAGTGGTTTTGACAAATGCTGAAAAGTTGACAGGTTGTTGCAAGAGTACAAAAAAAATGCAAAGTTGCAATGTTGCAAAACTGCAAAATTGCAAAAATGTAAGAATGCAAAATCATTGTAAGATGTCCTGCTGTTTGCAGAAGGTTTGCAATGTCAACAATGTGTGAGGGATGTTTTAAATGTGAATCTTGTTGAAAGAGAACAACCAATTTTGCACTTGTTGTAAATGTGCAAGACTTCTTGTTCTGAAAAGTTTTACGGTGTAAACTTGATGTGAATGTTGCTTTGCCAAAAATTGTTTAGTGTTGATAAAGTTGCTAAGTTGTCAAATTGCAATGTAAATGTCGTAAAGCCGTTTTGTTGTATATGCTGATTTGATTTTCAATGTATGTTACAAATTTGCTGCCAAGATGGATTCTTCTGTTTGTTTGGAAAGTTTCTTTTGAATAAATTGAGACAGTCCACTTTATTGTCTAGAGGTTTGATGGAGAAATGAAAGGATGAGATCATGAAAAGATCCCTCTCAATCCTCCTACAAACAAACATACAACACTGATGGAGTTGTTAAGTTTGTAGATTTAAAGAGGTTGCAAAAGACCGAGTTTGCAAATATGAACTTTTTGTTTGATCCGACTGGTTTGAGTATTGTAGAGATTTGACTTGTTTTGAAAGTAGTTTGATAAGTTCATTCAAAGTAAGAATTGCTTGAATAGAAATGACAACATAAACTGAAAGGAAAACTAATTAATCTAATCTAATAACTGAACACTAATTCTAACTAATTAATTCTAACAACTAATAACTACTAAACTATGCCATGCCAATATAAAATCAGGGAAATTATTAAAGAAGATGGTAGCTCAAGCTCAGATCTTTGTAGTCATCAAGGAAGAGGCCATAAAGTTCTATAAAACCCTGCTAATTGGAAAAGTGAGGGATAGTGATGTTTTGGAAAAAGAAGTTCTGGAATCCATTCCTTGTTTTCTGAATCAACCTGATAACAAGGTGACAAAGCTCCTTGCCTGGACAGCTTTCCTGCTGCTTTTTACCAACATTTTTGGGAAATCATCAAGAGGGATGTGACAGTGGGGTTGGTGAATTTATGAATTCGAGACAAATCCTAAGAGAGGTCAACACAACTTTCATAGTTTTCATCCCCAGAAAACAAGGAGCCACAAATTTTAAAGACTTCAGGCCGATCAGTCTATGCAACACTCTCTATAAAATATTTACTGAAATCTTGGTTATTAGGCTGCAGCCCATCCCTCCTCGCTTAATAGCCCAACAACAAGGTTGTTTTGTTAAAGGAAGGTAGATTCAAGATGGGATAATTGTGGTTTATGAAATCATTCATACAGTAGAAAAGGGCAAAGAAGAAGGGATGTTATTGAAACTGGACATGGGGATAACGTATGATAGGGTTTCTTGGACTTTTGTGGATAAAGTCCTGGAAAGATTTGGTTTTAATCTCAAATTTAGGAATTTGATAAGCAATTGTCTTTCCTCCCCAAAGTTTTCTGTCGTGATCAATGGTTCTTCGACTGGATTCCTTGCTAGTGAAAGTGTAAGATCCCTAATCAGATCTGCCCCAAGTTTCTGATTTTTATCTTTCCAACCCCTAGGTCTGAAATCTGATTTTCTGTTTCGAATATATGAATGCCAATTGCTCAAATAAACATGCCAATTATGTATCCTTATGAAGATAACATCAACCATGAACTTTACCACATAACACGACCATTCAAATGCAAAACAAATGACATATAATTCTGATTTCTGAATATGAATAACTGCTGCTATAAATCAGATTATCCAGAATTGCAATTACATCAAGTTTATAGGCTCAAACATGCCCAAACATAGCCCAGATTTCTGCTGTTACAAATCAGACCTAAACATAGGCTTATACATACCAAAAATGATGGAAAATGATGTCTTGGTTTCAAACCCTAGATGGGGGATCAGCTTTGGCCCTTATTCATACACCTTGAGACTCAAAAAGACCCACTAATCTTCCTCCAAACTAGGCGGCGCTCCTTGTAGCTGGAAATGACATGCTAAGTGAGGGCAGTGACTAGGTTTTGGGCTTGCAATGTTCGTCAAGGTCTGAATTTTCTGCTCCTCATGGATGGCGCTCTCCTAGGGTACAAACCCTAATAATATTCCTCAAAATAAACCTCCAAATGAAACTGAAAATCTGCAATCAAATCTGCCTATGGATCTCCCTTGGCAGCTGCTAGGTTATGGCCTTCAAGGCCCACAAACAACAAATCACCCTCCCTAGGAGGTGGCGCTCACCTTAGGGCAAACCCTTGGAGCAATCTCCCAAAATATGGCGCTGAAAATATCTTCTCCAATCTGAGATAAATCTGCAACTAGATGTTTCTATGTAGCTCAATCAACTCCTCAAATCTCCTCCAACATGAAGTCGCCCTCCTTGAGGTTGGCGCTCACTTCTAGGGTAAAACCCTAGCAAAAACTTTACTCAAAACCCTCCAAAATGTGGCGCACCCAAGCTAATTTAAAAATCTGAATATATCTTCAATCTCCAAAATTGTATTTGGCCACAAATCTCACAATTTTGGCCCTAAAGTTTCTTCTCCAAATCTGCAGAAATAAATATATCTTTGAAGCTCAATCTTCTTCTCCAAATCACCAATGAAGTGCAAATGTGAACTCCGTATGAATCCACCTCCAAGATGGAATTGGGTTTTCGTCTAATCGAACAATATTCCTAAGGGTTTTCGTCCTTGGAATATGCTGAACCTAAGTGATGAACACATGGTTATATTGAGAGGGGGGGAGGGGTGAATCGGTATATATTAAAACTTTCACTTTTCAAACTTTAACCAATCACAATAAGTAACACATGTAAGATCTAGCAATTATGAACACAGAGAGAACACACGATTTTACGTGGAAACCCTTGCGGGAGAAAACCATGGCAAAATATTGCTTATATATATGTATTGATCTTCCTCTGTAGGCGCCAACCTACTTCTCTTACAATTCTTCTTTTGTGAGCGCCAATCCATTGGAGACACCAATCCCCGCTTGTAGAATCTGTAGGCACCAACCCTCACAATTGAGCACCAACTTAGTAAGAGACACCAATCTCTAGGCACCAACTTACAAATTCTTCAATGGATGATATGGTATGCTTCTTCACAAGATCTCACAAATCTGATTACAATCCACACAATATTCTTCTTCCTCAAATCTGATTACAGCCCACACAATATCTTTCTTTCTTAAATCTGATCACTAATCATACATAATTTTTTTACAAAAACTGATCATGGATATGACAATATTTTCCTTCAAGTTTCTGCTCTTAATTCTCACATATGTCCATATAAATATGATTTTATCCTTCATACATACGCTGCATAATTCATCAATATGAATCTGAAACACACTTCATTTTTCTGCCTTTATCTCTTCTAGATCTGCTCTTCACATTAGATATTATTCATTCTTACACACTCTCATACTTTGACACTCATCATAATCTGAATATATATATCCTCTTCAACTATTGAAGAGACACAACCAATGGTGCTGTCAGTATATGGAGGACGCTGCCCAAGAGACACAACTCCTTCTTGATCTTCAAACACCTCTCTTCAAATTATAATCGCAGACCTTCTTAATGCAATCATTCCTCTTGTTAGCCATTCGCACCACTTCATAAAGCTTTTTAATTGCCCTTGTTCATTATTCTTTTAATCACGCAACTTCATAGAATGAATGAGACAAATTTCTTAATATATAGGGAGTGCTTCATATATGTAAGTTGGCCTTCTTAAGTCATTATATTTATTTTGATTTTAAACTTGAGTCGGCCAGCATATATGAGTCGGGCAGCATCACTAAAATGGTTTAAATCTTTAATTTAAACCATGAAAATCAACTTCTTTATTATATCTTTTAAATTGAATGGGATTTGAAACTTGAACTTGGAGCCATGTTGAGGAAATCGGCCTTGTTAAAAATAGTTGTTTTGTTAGTGTAGGTTTTTATTTCCTAGTTGGGTTATTTATTTTTCCCTATATTCCTAGGTTTTTCCTACACTTCTATTAATCTCGTTTAAGTTAATAAAGCATGTCTTATTAGGTGAGAGGATTATGAGGTGTCACCTTCCTACGTGTGAGCATATTAGCTATCTTGGGAAGATACTTTGCTATCTTTAGTCCGATAGATGGTTGCTCCTGATTGGTCGGTGTTGCCACCTCCTCGCTCTTCCTAGTCTATATAAGCATGTTACCTGGCTTGTATTTTGTTTCTTTTGCTTTTGCATCCTCTTAATGCTATTTTGCTTATAGCATTTGCATTACTCTCTTGGAGACTAACTTTGTGTTGCTATTTTGATTTCGTATCATTTGCATTCATAGTTTAGATATCTATTCTTTGCACTAGTTTTCTGGGTTAATAATTTTTTCAGATTCTAACATGGTATTAGAGCTATTCTATGTGCAAGAGTAGATTTTAGTTTCCATATTTGAGAGATTCGGGGGGGGGGGGGGAATAAATCTTATTACAGTTTTTCAAAAAACCCAGTATGCTCTTCTCTTGCATCTTCGGATGATTTTGAGTATCAGAAAAATTTGGAGGAAATTTTTTTAATCTCTGGGGTTTGCATATGTGTTTTATGAAATCTGGGTGATTGCAGCGTTTTTGGTTATACTGGCAGCATTTTCGGCTGTTCCAATGCGTTTAGGAGGCTTGAGAAAGTCAGATCTGGCTTTCGTTTCACCGAAATCGGAGATCGTCATACACAGTTGCGGAACCGGGGTTTCAAGCTCAAATCTGACAACCAGCTTGCATATTTGGTGTTTTCAATCAATATTGCAGGTTCCAGCATGCCATTGCTTGTCTTAGGTAGCTGATTCAACCTTTGTATGCTGTTTTTTGGTTGCTGGGGTCTTTTTTGTTGCTAAAGGCGTTTTGTTTACATTGGATCAACATCTTCTGTACATCAGCAAGAAAAATGCCTTCTGGGTTTTGTTTGCAGCACAGAAAAAACCATCTGGATTCTCAGTCGTGACACTGCACAGTTCTCGTTTTGGGAACTTCAGAGGATCATAATTTTCACATACGACTTCGTATCGAGGCGATTCTTTTTTTGAAAGTGCATGATTTTTCGAGTAGATCGCAGTGGTGTTGTTAGTTGTGCTTGGCAGAGTTCCAGTACTATACTTTCAACATACACCTAATTTGTGAGGGTTTTGTAATACATTGAAATCAAGTCCACTTAGTATTTCTTGCGAGTGGCAGTTGTAAATGCACTAATATAAAGTGCCAAATCATATTTTCTTAGGGGGTTCTTTGATTGAGTGAAAAAGGGGGTGTCTTATGTGCTCTTTTTGAGTCACATCTTTTATGGGGTTATTGTAATCATTTTGGGGGTTCATCATGGATTTCGGTTATTTCCATCCTTCTGTTGTTAAGCTAACCTCAGAGAACTATTTGTCTTGGAAACAAGGGATAAAGAATCATTGCCTTGAGCAGGATCTATTGCCCCATCTCCTTAGACTCGTTCCTGAGCCAACTGACTATGAACAAAAGAATGCATGGTTTAACAATAATGACATGGTGTATGGACTAATATGTATTACTGTTTATGAGGATATTCTACATCACATAGAGCACACTGAGTGCCCTTTCACTGCCTGGACCATCATCCAGCAGTTGTATGGAGACTTTGGATCTTCATTTGATAGTGATGTTTCCTTGGATGACTAGGCTCTTGTGGATGATACTGAGATTTTTGTTGCCCCTTCTTGTGTGGACACATCCTCATGGGATGATCAGTCTATTTGGTTGACATACATTGATGCCCCATCTACAGTTAAGGACATTCCTATTGTACCTGTTGCTACTTTAGAGTTCATAATTGCTTCTTCGAGGGTTTCCGGTGATTCTTTGCAGCAGGATCATATTTGTCTTCTGGATTCACTTCATTGGGACCAATTTCTACTAGACATCTCTTGTTTGTTTGTAGAGTCTCACATTTTGGATCTAGATGACACTCTTGAGGACATTCAACTCCTCTTTGATGACAGTCATTTCATCACTGTTATCCCATCTTCCTTGTTTTTGGGTCCTGTACCTCGTAGTTCTACACATGGGATTGGATTGCTTCTACTTTCATGCATTGAGGCATCTTCAGATATTCACATGGAGACACTTGAGCAGAGTTCTGAGACATGATACATCATGAGGCTTCCTTCCTCACCTTGCTTCTTTGAGTGGGAGTTACTTCGACATTCACCATTGGAGTTGTTTCTTCCTAAGGGGAGAAATGTCATTTGCCACAAATGGATCATCTTCAGCATTCATATATGGGCATCCTCCTTCGACACTGGAGCTACTTCATTGTGGGGGGTTTCATAGTCTCTTTCACTCTCTCTACTTTGGGGGGGTCTCTTCTCTCTCTATTTTGGGGGGGGCTTTTTTCTCTCTTTGGGGGGGGAATTTTATGTACATGGGTACCTCATCAGGCTTGAGTTGCCGGGACCCATTTCTACATCCACCTAAGCTTCGCTTATGGGGGGTATTAGTGTAAGTTTTTATTTCCTAGTTGGGTTATTTATTTTTCCCTATATTCCTAGTTTTTTCCTATACTTCTATTAATCTCGCTTAGGTTAATAAAGCATGTCTTATTAGGTGAGAGGATTATGATGTGTCACCTTCCTACATGTGAGCATCCATTAGCTATCTTGGGAAGATACTTTGCTATCTTTAGTCCGATAGATGGTTGCTCCTGATTGGTCGGGGTTGCCACCTCCTCCCTCTTCCTAGTCTATATAAGCATGCTACCTGGTTTGTATTTTGTATCTTTTGCTTTTGCATCCTCTTAATGCTATTTTGTTTCTAGCATTTGCATTACTCTTTTGGAGACTAACTCTGTGTTGCTATTTTGATTTCGTATCATTTGCTTTTATAGTTTAAATATCTATTCTTTGCACTAGTTTTCTGGGTTAATAATCTTTTCAGATTCTAACATGTTTAAATCTTGAATTTAAACATGTAATCTCTCGTCCAAGTAGAGTCGACCACCATTATGATAATTGTTTAAATCTTTAATTTAAACAATACAATCAATCTCTTCAACATGATGATAGTCAAATACAATGGGAACATTAATCTTGATGGTGACGGTCAAAACGAAGTGATAACCGAATTATGGTCTTTGACTAATAAACAATTTCCTTCTTGCACATTTGGCATCAATGGCTTCATCTCTTTGACATCAATGACAACATTCTACAATCTCCTTCATACATCTTTGACATCAATGACAACAATCCAACAATCTCTTTATTCGTCTTTGACATTAATGACGACATTCTACAATTTCCTTCATACGTCTTTGACATCAATGACAATATTGCCAACACTAAGTTGCAGCCACAAGAGAAAATCTCCAATGAAAAGATATAATAATGAATAATGGAAATGACTTGCTTTTTTGCCTTCGTTTATAGCCACCAAATAACCTCCACCTTGGCCGACCTCCCTTTTGGCAATTCACTTTATTTTATTTATCAAGTGGCTCCATTGAATAATAGTCATTTCACATTATAAATAGGTCCAACTTAATTAATTAAATATAAATAATTCAAAATTGACTTAGGATTACTTAGTATTGAATTAATTAGATTATTCCCTTGTACTCCTGACCTAGCCTACGGGGATAAAATAGGCTAGCCAACTCTATTGGGTGATCACTCGAAAAAAGGGGACATTATAGTCTTTTCCCGGAATTGCTTGCCCTCAAGCAATTGCAAACCTGGATGCTGCAAAATTTGTTCACCTTCCCAAGTAGCGTCCTCAAGTGTCAAGTCTCTCCATCTAACCAAATACTTCTTGATCACCCTATTCCTCAACCTACGCTCCCTAACATCCAGTATAGCATCAGGAACAAACATCAATTTCCTCTCTTCTTCCAATGGTGGAAGCTCGGGAGAAGATGTAATGTGCTGCCCAATGGCCTTTTTGAGGCAAGATACCTGAAATATATTATGAATTCGGCTATCCTCAGGCAACTCCAACTCATATTCAACTTCTCCAACTCTCCTCACGATCCTGTAGGGGCCATAGAACCGAGGTTTTAGTTTTTCTGCACCACTCTTCTTCAGTGTAGTGTCCTCTCCACCCTGTGCCTATATGCATACATCTTCTGCAGACTCTGAGCACGGTGTAGATTATCCTTAAGTGCCTTAAGGATATCCTGGCTATCCTACATCATCTCTCTAGCTCTGGGAGCTCTGTTGTCATCAAATGCTAAGTCTTCAAAAGACATAGCGTCATAACCATACAAGGCTCCGAAAGGTGACATGCCTATCGACATGTGATAGGTGGTACTATAACAATGCTCTCCTAAATACAACCACCTAATCCTAGCTTTCCATTGCTCCACTTTGATACAACTGTCATCCAACCAAACTTTGTGAAGCAACCCACCAATCATACTCACTCTTGGAACCCGAATTATTGCACCATCATATAAACTGAAAATGAAAGGATAAGTGTCTCTTATCAAGTCACCATCACAAGTTATCCATCTAAATCTGAATTGTTTCATATGGATTTGCAAAGTGTTCCTCATGTGTGCATAACCAAGCATGAATAGCCTCTCTAAATTGCTGGTACAAGTAATGACAACACTGCTAAAATTGAAAATCAGATCTATAATCATCCTAGGAATGCTTCCGCTGTCATAAACTAATAAGATCTCATCATCATTCAACCTCCAAGTGCTGTAGTGACAATCCCATGCACACAAATCCATGCAATCAGTTGCAATCATCAATGTAAAATCTGAAAATTTTATGATCAGCATTATAGAACAGCCACTAAACATCAATGTGTAAGGTGAAAACCATTGAACCAAATCTGAAATTTCTTCCACAACTCGATGCATACTGACATTTTGCCTATTCATCAATCTTAAAGTATGAGATACTCGTTCATTGGTTACTAATGAAAGAAGTGCAACAGGTTCAAGGTGGGAAACTATGAATGTCTTGTTTGATAACTATCTCAAAGGTGTGATGCCAATAGCAAACCACACATTATCAAAATGTAGTATCTTCCTTAAAGACAATCTCTTAGTTTCCATAATCAGCTCTCTAATAAGATGTATTCCATGCAAACTCAACATTTTAGCTAGAGCCATGATTTCGAAATCTTTGCATACCTTGTGTCCTTCCAATGTGATCACGAGTAGTGATGGTCTCATGAAACAAGGGGATAGCAAACCCACTATGGAAAGCCATACCTTGTATGTAGCTTGGATCCACAAACACTCTCTCATGCTTAGCCATAAAATATTTTTAGACCAACAAGATAATGCCTCTTACCAATGTCATCCACATGGAACACTTCTATCACCTTATGATTATCAAAATCATGTGAAGATAATGGACTGCTGTTCATAACATTTTCTTCATCCCCTTTGATGGTGTCATCATAGATCTCATGCAGATCTTCTTTACTTTTTGGATACTCATTATTAATGGCTGATCCAAAAGTTGTATCACACTGTAATCTGCATACATCACCTGTTATAGCAACCATCCCATAGCTGAAAACTGTTCACACTCTTGATGTACTTCCCCATCACTATCAACATATTGAACCTCCTTGGTATGAGGAACGCTGGAATCATTATGCAATACTTCATCCTTATGGATTTCTGCAATTTCTTCAACTATTTTCCTAATCTCCATAATCTTTGTATTAGATTCTTGTTCCATAGGTGTGGCTGCCATAGATGACTGGTTTTTTGATTTATATGATGAAAAGTGTGCCAAGCTTAGCTCTAAGCAAAGCTCATCAATCTGATTTTCTGATTCTTGAAGGGCCATTTGAGTACTCTTCAAGGAATTCTTAGTAGTCTTAAGCTCAAGGGTAAGCTTATCAACTTCTTCTTTTCCTCTCAATGCATCAGAATATATTTCAGCAAGCTTGAAGAGATGATTTCTATCTGAAAGTAGATGTAAATAATTTGATTTCAGATCCGGATTTCCAGTCATGTTGGTTGCATTTTGGTGTTGATTCATTGTGTAATTCAACTATGATATTGGCACATGTGTTAGCATGATTATTATGATGTTTTGACATGTTTGAATGACTTATAAGTGTTTACATAAGTCTGATTCAGAAAATCAGAACCGCAGAAATTAGGGTTTCAGCAGAAAATCAGAAAATCAGAACCCTAAAATCAGAAATTTCAGTTAATATCCTATTTGGGATGTTACATCTGAAGTGTTTTTGGTGTACAAAACTCATGGATTGTGATATCCATGGCATCAAAAACAAAAATAAAAATGTTCTAGATTATACAATACAAGCCATCCTCTACAAACATCTTGTCAAAGCTGTGATTTGTGCTTTCAATGAAGGTTTTTTGGTGGCGGCGTTATCACTGTTAATGCTGCTGCTGTTTTAATAATACAACTGTCGGGAGGATTTAGGGCTTGTCTTCAACAAGTTGAAGTATATTACCTGCTGCATTTCTTTGTAAAAAGTAATCATTACTTGCTAAATGTTTTTAAAAACAATACATGGTTACTTTTTAGTGCCTTTTTAAATGGCTTCCATTTTTTAAGATCAAAGTCCATGTGAACTTATAAAACTTTTATGGTTGTTTTGTTTATTATATATTCATTATGTGGTCATTTAAATTTAATTTCTTTTTTTAGGTTGCAAATATATATTATTTATGATTTTTATATTTTTTTGTACAAATGAACCCAAACCTAATACTTTTTTTTTCCAGATTCACAAACTGAACCCAAAAAGCCGAACTTGAATCTGAACCAGAACCAGCAACTTAGTGTTTTGTAAATTGCAAGTAGGCTGCAAAAGAACATGATGAGAAAATAATTTAGTGTCTGTATTTTGTAGATAAAAAGAGAAGGAAATTGGAAAAATGTTTTGGTTTATGTAACAAGAAAAAAAGAAGGAAAAGCGAAGAGAGAATAAGTTCTCTTCTTTTTTTCATTTCTTCTCTATGAATTTAAAATGATAAGAGAAAAAGATGTAGAATCGAGTGGCAAATAACAAAAGGAAAAAAAAAGGAAAAGATTCAAAGCAAGGCCTCTCCAAATTTGATGCTCCAAATAAACCGTGGGCTACTTCGAATTGACCATGGGAACCTTCAAATGCACTGTGGGCTGCTTGAAATCCGCACATACACACTTCGATCACCATTTGTTACATAAATCTGCTGGCTGTGCTTTGCTACAATGTCCTCTTTTTGCTCTCTATGATCTTTTCTTGTCTTTGTTATTGGTTGCAAGTGATGTCTCTTTCCTTTAATTGTATTTTTGGTTTTTTAAGGTTTAGAAAGTCATATTTTGTTATTTTTTTGATGAGGTTATTATGTGGTCAAGTTTGACCTGTGGAATTCGTGAGTCCCATTGAGTGTGGCAAGTTTGAGGGAGACTTGCCCAAACTTGCAGTTGAGTCTGCAAGCCTTGTTTGCCTGGCTTGGCTCGGGACTTGGCAAGTCTGCCAAGTACCCAGTGAGTCTTGTATCACGGATATATACTCACTCTTTTCGTCATTCATTTCATCTCATATTTTATATTTATATCAATCTATATAACGAATATGGTCAATTCTTCTATCATATTTACTTTATTACATGGTAATTAATCATAGATGGTGGATAAGCTGCTAGAATTTGACTGAGACGGTATTGCCGCATATTCAATTCATTTGGTGAATATCCCTACCTGTTCATCTTTTGTTCTGTATTCTCAGTTTTTTTATGCATGACTGGTCACTGAATATACCATAGAATGCTGATCATCTCACACGCCATTTACTGACATACCTGTCTGCTATATTCAAAACTTATCTTTCTGTAATTGTGATTGATGGTTTCCAGTAATTTGCTTATTATTACATTATTTTAACATGGATAATTGTTTTTCTTTCAATATAGGAGGCTTATGAGGAATTCAAGCGCATATTGTTGGCCTTTATATATGACAAAGATGACGAAACATCACCTGTGGCAAAAGAGGTAATTATGCGCTGTTTTTTTTCTTGCTGTGATAATATCTTATTTTAATACAATTTATTATGTGTCAAGTTCAGTTCTAGTCAGTAGGAAATCAAACTAATCCTAACATTGCTCTTATTAGTCATTAATATTGTGCCGTGTCTTGTTATGGAAGAGGGCTAATAATGCTATAGCTTTCAGTTGTGAACTATCAAATTTTGTATTTATATGTGTCATAGTTCGAAAGCTCAGACTCTGCAGCCCAAAGTTTTGACTTAGACTGGGAAAAAATGAGGCAAAACATGGCATAAAAAAAAGAAAAAACATAATTACAAAAAAAAAATGAAATAGAAATTAATGCATCTAGAGAACACATAAATCAATTCTGATCATCAATTGGTTAAAATTCAAAGATTCCATAACACATAAATCAATTCTGATCATCAATTGGTCAAAATTCAAAGATTCCATATGTCATATGATCCTCAACAACTCAATTTGAAATTTGAAAGTTTTTCAGTAAAAAATTACAGTGTATTTTTTTTAATAATTTAGTGGGGGTTCTATTGGGGCCCCCACCCTTGAAATTCCATTACATATGTATTGATATTTTACCACCTTACAATAACAGATATGAATCGAAGCTTACAAAATTGCATCTGCTAACCGATGCTATACCAAAGACTAGAATAAACACCAGCAACAAACCTATCAAACAACCCAAAAAACTGCTAAGCAGCCTAGACAGACAAAGCAAAACATAACCCGCATGCCAGACATACAAGAGACCAAGACACACAAAAGACTGCAACAGCCTTATATTATTCCCCATCAATCCCTGCTTGAAGCTTTAACTTGGGGCTCCACCACTTACTCGACCCAATGTGCCGCTCTTGTGGCCTTCCTACGCTAGTGATCCCTTGCCAGCAAAGGGAAGCATATGCCATGGCATACTTTATGGTGACAATGTGCCCTATGCATGGTGCTACCACAAAAGACAAGTATTGTGAAATCACTTCCCGCTTCCTATCTACCATGAGAATGTGTTAGCGTTTTAATTTGTCTCATTTGAGGCAACACAAAATGAAACAATACATGTGGTAGAACCATTATTTAAATTATGGGGGAAGCTCCTTGAGACCTAAAACCTAAAACTATAATTAGAATTTACAATTATACACACTGTATATGATTTCAATGGGGTTTGCATTAAATGTAAATAACTATGCTCCCCCAAGTTTCGGGGACGGATGGGGACGGCATTTTCTTTGGCCATTTTTTAGGGGACGGCTACTAAAAAAATAAGATTTTTTTAAAAAATATATGGAAATTTCAAATACTTATATGATAACATTGATAAGGCATTCATTATAGACATTATAGAACCTTAAAAAATGAATACATAACAATAACATTACACTTGAACTTAGTTTTATGTATTATGATTAGTAGACCCGAATACCCAAGTAGACCACAAAATTACACACTACAGCCGACTGAACAGCGGCTCACACAAAAGTTGAATACATAAGTCTTGCAAGGCAATTGCAAACAGAGGTGAGTTGGAACTTAAGCCGATAAGAAGAGACCTGCAAAACAAAATTCAAATAGAAACTAGAGCAACAAAATTTTCTCAAAGTTATGCAGGATTGTTTGTATCCAGCTATGCTCCTGCATTGAATGGAAACCACACTATAACAATACCTCCAACATGCTTAGTTGCCTCTGTAACTAATGACAGGATTGCTTCACCCTGAAGGAGTTATTTTGAAGAGCTCAGAATACTAGAGACAGGACTCAAGTAAAAACCAGATCTGCTTTGGAGAAATTGATCAAGATTTAGAGGAATCAATTATTGTTCACACTTCACACTAATATACCAAGCAATTTCTTTGATTTTAATGATAAGGTTTTGGTCTGCTCCAGAATTTTTTAAAAATGGCGTTCATTATTTTGCTGGGCCATAGGGGATGGCTAGCCGTCCCCGATTTTTTAGGGGACGTCCCTGGGGAAGGGCGATGGGTAGGGGACGTTTCCTACACGTCCCCACATCCCCGGAACGTCTGGGGTACGGTACGGGGGTACTGGGGCAGGGGATGCGTCCCCGTGGAGCATAGGTAAATAACTAATTGACTATTTTTTTTTCTTCTGGATGCGAGCACTAGATTGTGAACAGACAAGACATGTA
Organism: Cunninghamia lanceolata; assembly: GCA_027924645.1. Taxonomy (NCBI): domain Eukaryota; kingdom Viridiplantae; phylum Streptophyta; class Pinopsida; order Cupressales; family Cupressaceae; genus Cunninghamia; species Cunninghamia lanceolata. Next base: position 4,994,944 of record BSBN01000665.1, read on the forward strand.
GTGAGATTTCCAGATTTAAAAGAGGGTAAACTATCAAGCATGCGCAATAAACTCAACTTCCTATTGGCTAAAGCAGAGACTAGTATTCCATTGTAAACAAAGATTTGAAGGAAAAATATATATGGATGATGACTGCTGGCTAAATCAGAGGCCAATAAATCTACATCAACAAAAAATGGTTAAATAGATGAACGTCACACGATTATGGAAAATAAGTTGCTAAGCAGTATACAAAGCCACTACTTAATGAATAACAAACATCAATTCAAAGTTTGACAAAGTTACTCAATTCATTTTACTTCATGAAATTACAAAGTATGGGAAAATAGTAACTTCTGTTGAATGACAGTTTTTGCAGCATAAGTCTGACTAGACTATCATTTATTACCTTTCAAGAAAATGCAATAACTTGATTGACAAGTTTTGTAGCATAAATTTGATATCAATTCTCATTACAAATTATTTACTCAAGGCACTTGTTTCTAAACTCTCAATAGGCAGCTTTAAAGGGAAAATAATAATAATAACATAATAATTCCAAAAAATACCACTTTAAAGCAACCCTATTCCTATTTGCAGAAAAGAGGAAATAAAACTCTCTTAAAGCAAACTAATTCTAAAACATTTAATAAAATAAAATCCTAATAATAAGCTCAAATCTATTCTCCACTAGGAAAATATAAACTTTTGTCACTAAGTCATTTTTGAAAATATAAAATGACTTCAACTTGCAAACTTGGTCAAATCTTATGGAGTCTTTGAAATATGGCAAACATTTTTTAGAGCTTGTGAAAATTGTTGAAACCCTATCCATGGATATTAAATTGATAATTGCGTCTGAAAAACAATTTTGAAAATATAACTTTATGAGAAAACACCTTTATGAAAAAGCAACTTTCTAAAAATAGAAAGAGATTTTAGAACTCCTCTCACCTTTCCTTGAAAAAACATACCTGCTAAAAATATTAGTTTCTAAAAATAGAATTGTTTAAAAAATTGGATGGATTTTCTATTGAACATTGAAACCTTGACCATGAGATTATGCCCAACACTTGAATTTGGATTTTCCTGCACTTGGAGGAGTTTTGGCATGGCAAAGCTAGCTGGAAAGTATGCTTGGAGGAACTTATGGATGGCAAAGCCAGTTGGAAAGTGTGACTGGAGGAATTTTTCAATGGAAAAGCCAATGGAAAGTGTGATTGGAGGAACTTTTGGATGGCAAAGCCATCACAAAAGTGTGCCTCATATTTGTCCTTTTAACCCTCGGTAGAGATCACTTAACATACTGCCACTTTTTGATCATATGTGGAACTTTTGAGTGGCTTTGCCTCTCCAAAATGGCTCTAATCATGTGAGTCTTTTCCTTTTTTCTAGACATGGAGTTTTCAAGTCACTTAGTCACCTATTTGAAAATTGGGCAGAACTTTTTGTTGGTGCTACCACCTTCATTTAGCACCTAACTGATATGTTTTTGAATGTCTTTGGCCTTGGTGTGGATTACTATAGGATCTGCTATCTTTAGAGTGCCATTTCTTACTTGCTTTACCACTACAAAGTCACGCCTAGTTTGTCATTTCTGCTTTCTTTTCTTCTTGGTGAAATTTCCACTTGACCTTGCCACTTTGAAGATCCTGGGATAGAACTTTGTCATGGTCTTGCCACCTAGAAATAGCGCCAAACTTGTCAGTTTTCTCTTCTTCTTCACAAGGTGCGCTTTCATGTGACTCATTTGCCACTTTTTGGGCGGCTTTTTCTACTGTCATTGTGTTAATGTTTTATGTACATCTTTTAGTGCAACACAAAACAGAACGTGTAGTAGAACTGCTCTTCAAATTAGAAGGGGAAGCTCTTTGTAAATAAAACTAACTTAATTTACACAATATATACTTGCTATTTACATCTTTACAATATTTTTTGGGGTGTTTCATGCTTATGCTGAATAAAAGTAAATGTGTTTCTTTTTAGATTCACCTAGGGCAAAGGCCAATACGCACTTCAATGCTAGGCAAAATGCTATTATGCTTTTTGATTGAAAATAAGTTCTATTACTACACACTCGTACTATTAAGATAAAAGCAAAGAGTGAACCATACAAGTGCACATAAAGATTTTATAAGCATCAATACAAAGACACGAACACTTTGATAAATTAAATTATGAGATTGGTACAAAGCCACGATTTGCAACTTTGAGCAAACCTGCAATATAAAGCTTGCAACTTTCTAAAAGCAATTTAATCTCCCACAACACACATAACAAACATTTCAATAGCAATTTAAAGCAAGATAGGCTAATAAACTCTATTGAACGAATATGGAATTCTGGATTAACAATAACATTGAATAGCAATTTTAGCAATATGTAGGCTTCAAAATTACCATTAACCAAGTGCAAAAGGGCACTTATTCATAATGTTTACAAAGCTATTGCATGAGAAAATAATAAAAGCTAACTACGACTTCTACTCCAAGAATAACTAATTGCACGAAATGCAGTTTTGTTACAAAATCCTATCCTCTAATACTAAAACTAAAACCATGCAACCTCAAGTTAAGTTGTAGATTGAATTTATTACAAATAATGCTTAGATCTTTTGCATGGCAAGAGATCTAAAGATAGTTGATCTAAAAATAGCTAGCTAACTATAGGCTATAAATAGCTTCGGCTAAAAATAACAAATTTTAGAAAATGTTCTTTTCTTTAAAAATGGTGATGGCTAAAGTCTAGTAGGTTTGAATGACTTTAATGATTTTGCAGCTTTTCCTTTGATCATGGCTAACCCTTTGAAGACATCTAAAATTTTGAAAATTCCACTTTGACATTTTGAATCCCATTGATAGGTGCACACTTTTGCTTTACATGCACACCAATACATCATAAAATGGATTTTCAACTTGCACTTTTGATTTGCTTTGTACAGGTGTACTTTATCACCAAGTGCATGCTTGTGAACATAATTTTTGAAATTTGAAATAACCCTTTAGTGAGGTGCATACCTACACCCTAGATGTGCACCTATACATTGTGATTTTTGAACATTTGATTCTTCCTTTATATAGGCGTGAACTTGACGCTCACACAGGCACATTACAATGGAGTTTTCAAACTTGTTGATGTGAGCTAAAAATTTTCTTTGTTGAGGTGTGCACTTGCACCCTAAACACGCATCTGATAAAGGCCTTTTTGAAGACTTGATTTTTCCTTTATTGAGGCATGCCTTTGTCTGCCAGGTGCACACTTGTGTATTGAATTCAAACTTGTCTTTGAAGAGGTGCGTCCTTGCTCCCCAAACATGCACCTATATATTGATTCTATATTATTGTATTCCCTTTGTAAGGCATGCTTGCTACCTCTCATGCGCCACTGATAATAATATCTTCTTGAACAAATGATTTTACCCTTTTAAGGCGCACACCTTTGCATTAGGCACACCTTTGCTAACATAAAGCCTTGATTGACTTTATTTTTCAAACAATCACCAGGCTTCAATGAGGTGTGTGCCTAGACACCAAGTGCATGCCTATTAACTAGATCATTAGTCAAGTGCTTTTTTCTTTTGATATGCATGCCTAGGTACAAGTAACAAGGCAATTTAAAATTAGTTTTTCACAATCAAGTTTCCTCATTGTGAGGTGCACGCCTCACTACCAGGTGCGTGCTTGTATATAGGCATTTGATGTTGAAAACAAATTACTTCCATTGTAAGGCGTGTCTCTGCTCTGTAAGCGTGCATCTTTGTAGAGGCTTTTTATTTTTCACGATCTCTTTGCAGATTCTGTTTTTTAGGTGTGCACCTAGAGTTCTCACTCACACTTGTAAGTTACTCGTTTGTACTCAGGTGCGTTTCACTACATTGGACATGTGCCTCAATATGGTAGACTATTTTGTTTGAAATTCAACTCCTTTTACAAGTGTGCCCTAGACCACCAGGCATGCACCTTTGAATGGCATTCACTTGAGTCTCTCTTTCCATACCTAATATGATTTTAGTCCGTTGTTAGGTGTGTGCCATGACTTTAGACGCAAATTGACACTGAATATTTAAACTTTGGGGCCTTGGGCTTTCCCCCTTTTTGGTGCACGTTTCTACTCTAGGCATGCACTTGATCACTGTAGTTAGCCATTTTTTGACTTCGACACTTCCTAAAGTTGTTCCCTTGATGAAATTTTACCTTCAACTTGATTCTATCATGTAATGGCCCCTTTTTCCGAGTGATCACCCAATGGAGTCGGCTAGCCTATTTTATTCCCATAGGCTAAGTCGGAAGTACAAGGGAATAATCTAATTAGTTAAATACTAAGTAATCCTAAGTAACTTTTGGATTTTTTATATTTAATTAATTAGGCTGGACCTATTTGTAATGTGAAATGACTTTATTATTTAAGTAAGCCACTTAATAAATAAAATAAAATAAAATAAAATAAAATAAAGTGATTTTCCTAGAGGGAGGTTAGATAAAAACGAGGATAAAATAAAGTAAATTGCCAAAAGGGAGGTCGACCAAGGTGGAGGTTATTTGGTGGCTATAAAAGAAGGCAAAAAGCAAGTCATTTAAATCATTCATTTACATATCATTTCATTGGAGATCTTCTCTTGTGGCTGCAACTTAGGTTCAACATATTCCAAGGACGAAAACCCCGAGGAATATTGGTGGATTGGACGAAAACCCAATTCCATCTTGAGGTGGATTCATACGGAGTTCACATTTGCACTTCATTGGTGATTTGGAGAAGATTGAGCCTCAAAGACATCTATTTCTGCAGATTTGGAGAAGAATGCCTAGGGCCAAAATTGTGAGATTTGTGGCCAAATACAATTTTGAGGATAGAAAGATATATTCAGATTTCATAGTAGATTGGAGCACCATCTTTGGAGGGATTTGATTGGAGATTCTTACTAGGGTTTTACCCTAGGGTGAGTTCCACTTCCTAAGGAGGGTGATTTCATATTTTGGAGCATTTGAGGACCAAACCCTAGCCACCATCCTACATTTGCATGCTATTTTTCATCAGCAAGGAGCACCGCCTAGTTTGGAAGAGAAATCGTGAGTTTTCAGCCTCGTGGGTGTTGGGTCAAGTGCCAAACCAGTTCGCCCATCTAGGGTTTGCAATAAGACATCATTCTCCATCATTTTTGGTATGTATGAGCCTAGAAGCTTGATGTAATTCCAATTCCAAATAACTTGATTTGTAGCAGCAGACATTTATATTCAGAAATCAGAATTATATGTCATTTGTTTTGTATTTGAATGGTCATATTATGTGGTAGAATTCATGGTGGATGTTATCTTCATAATGATAAGGGTACATAATTGGCATGTTTATTTGAGCAATTGGCATACATTTATTCGCTGTCCAAAACCATTTAAATATCAAAAACAGAAAAATCAGATTTCAGACCTAGGGTTTGGAGAGATAAAAATCAGAAATTTAGGGCAAATCTGATTAGGGATCTTACAGTGGTATCAGAGCAAGAGATCTTGCCAATTTGCAGCGTTTGTATGACAGGAATGTTGACTTATGAATCTTGAGGGTAGAGAGTACATTATATACAGGAGAAGGCAGCAGTTTATTGGCTCAGATTTTGAATAAGAAGCCATCATGGGTGACAGGAATCATGAGGATCCCAGCACTAGAGACATCCTCAATGATATTGCTAGAGGACAACATGACCTAATGCAACTTTTTTCCCAATTTGTGTGGCATAACACGACAAACAATGGAAACAATGGGGAGGCTAGCAATTTGGGAAATAATACCGACTTTCACACTAGAACCACTCAAACTTTCGTAAGTAGACCTCTCATGCCTACTTTCTTGTATCAACAAGGAGCACAAGAGGGTGGATAGTAGGTTGCAGGTGAGAGCTTCAATGACTACATGAGGGAATGACAATCTCTAGGTGATGAGTTTCAAGCTGCAATATCTTTACAGGATTTCTGTCAATTGAAGTATAGGAACAGGCCTAGAGCGGAGAGAAATCACAACCATGATTTGCAAAGGAAGTTGGGGAAGGTAACTATTACTCCTTTTGATGGTTCGGGTAGATGCACGACATGTGCATGGATTTAGAAGATGAATAACTATCTCACTTTGAACCTTATGTTTGAGAATGAAGCAATTCAGTTTGCTACTTTACACTTGGAGGGAGATGCACATGATTGGTGGTATAATGGGATGGTTACACAAGGTCATAGCCTTATTACTACTTATGCTGATTTCACTCAGAGGATGATTGACATGTTTGACAAAACTAACCCTGAACAGTTCTTCAAAGAGTTGGCCCAACTCAAACAGAAGGATTCAGCGGATGCCTATATATCTGAATTTCAAAAGCTTGCAGTCTTGGTTCTGGATGTTTATGAGAGTAGATTGACTTATCTTTTCATTGAAGGTTTAGAGGAGCCTCTTCATGGTTGGGTGAAAGCCCTAGATCCATCTTCATTGTAAGATGCTATTAAGAGGGCTAGAGGTTTTTTAATGTTCAGCACCGACCAAGCACAAGTTTCAAAGGAAACCCTTCTCTTCCTCAAGGAAGGATCCCAAGAGGAATTTTCAGAAGGAATGGCCGAGAAGGACGAATCCAGACATAGAAGCCAAAAATGAACTAAGGAGGAAGAAGTTGTGCTTCTGGTGCAGGAGCACCTTGGAAAATTAATGTTGCCCTAGACAAATCTTTGAGTTTGATTAAATTTGTAATGCTTCATCATTGTATAAGGTTAATCAAGTCATTGTTATGTATTAGAGGTCACTATGAGGTTCAAATATGCAAAATATTACATATAATGTAAAGGTTGTCATGTAAAATTGAAAAAAAGATGCAAACTTGGAAGTTGAAGGGTCATTTGGCTTTTAGTTCATTCCAAGGAAGTTAGAAACTGAAAGGTCATGTTGTAATGCCTTTAAAAGGCCTTGTATCCATTTGTGAAGTCGTGGGTGATTGGAGATTTGAACATGGAATGATAAAAGACACTGTTTTCTGTATTCTACTTCAGAAATTTGCTATTTTTTTTGCATGGTACGGCCTAGTATATGTAGGAGGACATTTCTTTTTGATTTCAAATGAAATTATATTCAATCACCCTCCCTTTCCTTTTTGTCTCATCGAATTTGGTGCAATATTGAGGAAGTTATGACCGTTTTAGTGATTGCAATTTCCAGAATTCTCCTATAACAGTCTTGTTGCAGCATTTGGTACAGTTTTGTATGGATATATACAGAGGCAATCCATATATGGTTGGAAATATTATTGAGTCTACTTTCCATTTCTTTTTGTTGTATCAAATTTTATTAAGATATGAATACGTTATGGCATTTTTATTGAGGGTAGGTCTACAGAGTTTAATTTTCTAAAAATACAGTCTGAAAATATGCATGGTATGACTTGGTACGGCCTCACATTGATGCATATAATAGATGGATAGAAATATATGTGTTTCTATTTTACAATTCTTTTGGTTTGGTATAATTTCATTAATTTTTGTGAGAGATATTGCAATTTTGGTGAGGGCAGGTCTGAACGCTGCCTAGGGTTTGTAGTTTTGGGAAAAGAGTCATAACTCTCTCCTACCATTGGATCTTCATGAAAATTGGATGAAAAGTCTATATTAATGTTTTCTTCAATATGAAAAAAGTAATTGGATTAGTTCTTTGATTTGTTAATGTTATTGAGGATAGTTTTGGTCCTCCTACCTCTGCATCATATTGGTATTAGAGCTGGTGAAAGATTTGGGTGGTGTGTATTTTTTTTCTGTCACTGAGAAGGAAGGTGAAGAGCGAGAAGATCTTGATTGTGTAGATAGATCACCAAGGGAGGCAATCTACACCTTTTGGATTTTGTGTTGCTCAGTTGTTTGGTTGCAGATGCTTGTTCCATCTAGCTGCAGAAGGATGTTTTCTGAGGTTGTGTGTGTTGGCAGACAAGATGAGGTCTGTCATGACCATTCTCCAATAGAGATTTGGCTAGAGAAGGATGCATAGAGAAACCACTAAGGAGAAAGTGGTAGGTGCATCACCAGAATCTGTTGTTAGGTGAGATGAATGGTTTGGTGAGTTGGTGTTTTGAGGCAGTAGAAAGATGGATACCTGACTGAAGAAGCACTTGATGTTGCAGCCTGAAGAGTACTCCACTGATGGGAGTAGAAGGAGCCTGAAGATGCTCTAAGATGATGGTAGTTTAGATTTTGTTGGTTGGTTGGTCACCATTCCTATCAGATTGTAGCTGAGAAGATTGAAGAGACAAACAGAGGAGATGCAGAAAAAGACTTTTGTTGCAGATACATTTCCAAGGGACTTGGAAATTTTGTTGGTTGGTTGTATGGTGCAGGAGCACCTTGGAAAATTAATGTTGCCCTAGACAAATCTTTGAGTTTGATTAAATTTGTAATGCTTCATCATTGTATAAGGTTAATCAAGTCATTGTTATGTATTAGAGGTCACTATGAGGTTCAAATATGCAAAATATTACATATAATGTAAAAGTTGTCATGTAAAATTGAAAAAAATATGCTAACTTGGAAGTTGAAGGGTCATTTGGCTCTTAGTTCATTCCAAGGAAGTTAGAAACTGAAAGGTCATGTTGTAATGCCTTTAAAAGGCCTTGTATCCATTTGTGAAGTCGTGGGTGATTGGAGATTTGAACATGGAATGATAAAAGACACTGTTTTCTGTATTCTACTTCAGAAATTTGCTATTTTTTTGCATGGTACGGCCTAGTATATGTAGGAGGACATTTCTTTTTGATTTCAAATGAAATTATATTCAATCACCCTCCCTTTCCTTTTTTTGCAGCATTTGGTACAGTTTTGTATGGATATATACAGAGGCAATCCATATATGGTTGGAAATATTATTGAGTCTACTTTCCATTTCTTTTTGTTGTATCAAATTTTATTAAGATATGAATACGTTATGGCATTTTTATTGAGGGTAGGTCTGCAGAGTTTAATTTTCTAAAAATACAGTTTGAAAATATGCATAGTATGACTTGGTACGGCCTCACATTGATGCATATAATAGATGGATAGAAATATATGTGTTTCTATTTTACAATTCTTTTGGTTTGGTATAATTTCATTAATTTTTGTGAGAGATATTGCAATTTTGGTGAGGGCAGGTCTGAACGCTACCTAGGGTTTGTAGTTTTGGGAAAAGAGTCATAACTCTCTCCTACCATTGGATCTTCATGAAAATTGGATGAAAAGTCTATATTAATGTTTTCTTCAATATGAAGAAAGTAATTGGATTAGTTCTTTGATTTGTTAATGTTATTGAGGATAGTTTTGGTCCTCCTACCTCTGCATCAGCTTCTCATGCAAGGAACCTTGGGAGTCGGGTCATAGATGCCTTGGGAAAGGCAAAGCCCATTACATAGAGGTCACTTCTGATATTGATGATGATGGTGTCCAAGACACTAGTTCGGACAGTGAGAATGAGGAGCAACAGTTAGTACTTGATGCTATAGGTGACACAACACATGGTACTATTGCTACATTGTCGGGAGCTTCGAAGTATAATTCTTTTAGAGTGAGAGGAGTCCTGAAGGGACAACGGGTCACATGTTTGGTTGATAGCGGGGCCACTCATAACTTCATTGATGAAGGTTTGGTGGTGAAGAGAGGGTTGTCAACAGAGGACTTTTCAGGTTTCAGTGTGATGGTTGCGGATGGATTCAAGATGAGTTGCACTAAGAAGATTCCGCAGTTGAGTATCTATTTGGGTGACTATACGGTTACCGATGATTTCTATGTGGTCGAAATTGGTGATACCGATGTGGTTCTGGAAATCCAATGGTTACACTCACTTGGCAGGTACATTCATGATTTTCAGAAGATGGAGCTGGAGTTCATGTCGGATGGGAGGAAGATAGTGTTGAGAGCATTGGTGGATGGAGCATCAAGGATAGTGACAGCAAAGAGGATGGAGACATTGTTTAGACATGGTGATGTTGCATGGGCAGCCCAGTGTTTTGTGTCTTCTAAATCTTCTTCTAGCAGTGACCAGCAGTATCATGTGGATATCCAATCTGTGCTAGATAAGCACAAGATGGTGTTTGGAGAGATTCCTCCTGGTAGACCTCCTGATCGTGGATTTGAGCATGTGATTGAGTTGGAGGAGGGTTCCAAGCCCGTTATCACCACTCCTTATCGTCATCCTAGGAGATTCAAGGAGGAGATAGAGAAGACGATTAAGAGGTATTGGATATGGGACACATCAGGCCTAGTTCTAGTCCCTTTGCTTCTTCGGTGGTCTTGGTGAAGAAGGATGGAACGATGAGGATGTGCATTGATTATCGTGCCTTGAACAAGAGGATCTTCAAAAACAAGTATCCTATACCCAAGATCGATGAGTTGTTGGATGAGTTACATGGAGCAGTGTATTTCTCCAAGATTGATCTTCGTTCAGGGTACCATCAGATTAGAGTCCGTGATGAGAATATTCATAAGACTGCATTCAGATGTCATTATGGTCACTATGAGTTCTTGGTTATGCCCTTTGGTCTTACTAATGGTCCTGTGACATTCCAGTCATGCATGAATCATATTTTCAATAGGCAATTGTAAAAGTTTGTATTGGTATTCTTTGATGATATCTTGATATACAGTAAGACATGGGAGGATCACCTCAGGCATATTGACGAGGTGTTGGGCATCATGGAGGCACAATCCTTATTTGCTAAGGCTTCCAAATGTGAGTTTGGAATGACAAAGATTTTATATTTGGGACGTGATTGGCGCTAATGGAGTGAAGGTACATCAAGAGAAGATACAGGCTATTTTGGATTGGCCGCCGCCGAAGAACATTTCAGATTTGAGAGGTTTCTTCGGGCTTTGTAATTACTACAAGAGGTTTGTGAAGGGGTTTTCACAACTGGCAGCACCTCTTACAGATCTCACTAAGAAAGGCGCATTCAGATGGTCGGATGTGGCTCAGGCAACATTTGATAGACTCAAGGAGGTAATGAGCACTTGTCTAGTATTGGCTCTTCCTGATTTCTCTTAGCCGTTTGTATTGGAGTGTGATGCTTCAAGTGAAGGGATAGACGTTGGCCTCATGCAGAACAGACATCCCATAGCCTATGAGAGTAGGAAGTCGAGAGATGTGGAGCGGTTGTAGTTCACCTATGATAAAGAGATGCTTGCCATCATGCATGCGTTGGCAAAGTTCAGATAGTACTTGGTGGGTGGAAAGTTTGTGGTAAGAACTGACCACAACAACTTGAAATACTTTCTAGAGCAGAAGGATTTGAATGATTGGCAACAAAAGTGGGTAAGTAAGATTTAGGCATATGATTTTGATATTGAGTATGTTAAGGGGAAGAATAATGTTGTTGTCGATGCACGATCTAGGAGACTCACACTTTGCTCTATGACAGGGGTTTCAGCTGATTGGAAGGCTCACCTTTTGGTTGAGTATTCCAAGAATACTTTTGCATGCGAGCTCATGGACAACAAGATTCAAGATGACAGGTATAAGGTGATTGATGATGTGATATACTATAAGGACATGATCTATTTGTTACCTGAATCTAAGATGAAGAACAAGATTTTGAGCGCTGTTCATGACACTTTTTTAGCAGGACATCCAGGGTTCTTCAAGACCTACAGACAGGTGCGAGAGAGATTCTCTTGGAAGGGTCTCAAGGATGATGTCTTGCGACATGTTTGAGAGTGTATGACTTGTCAGCAGAACAAGTTAGAGCATACTTTTCCAGCAGGTTTACTACAGCCATTGCCTATTCCAGAACATAAGTGGGAGAGTATCTCTATGGATTTCATTACAGGTATTCCGAAGGTCCAAGGCAAAGATTGCATATTTGTGGTTGTTGACAGATTGAGTATGTATGCACATTTCTTTGCTATTTCATCTGAATGGAAGGCACCTTAGGTTGCAGAGTTATTCTTTAGAGAGGTGTTTAGACTTCATAGACTTCCAAAGACCATTGTTAGCGATCGAGATAGCAGGTTTCTCAGTGTGTTTTGGCAGGAGCTATTCAGATTGGATGGTACAGAGTTGACCCCGAACACGAGCTACCACCCTCAGACAGATGGGCAGACAGAGATTGTGAACAAATGGGTGGAACGATATCTACACAATTATGTTGCGGGGTAGCCGAAGGCTTGGATCAGGTGGTTGTACTTAGGAGAGCATTGTTACAATACCACCTATCACATGTCGACATGCATGTCTCCTTTCAGAGCCTTGTATGGTTACGACTCTATGTCTTTTGTAGACTTAGCATTTGATGTCAGCAGAGCTCCCAGAGCTTTAGAGATGATGCAGGATAGCTAGGAGATCCTTAAGTCACTTCAAGATAATCTACACTGTGCACAAAATTAGCAGAAGATGTATGCAGATAGGCACAAGGTGGAGAGGACATTTGAGGTTGGTGATTTAGTTTTCCTGCGCCTACAACCATATCGACAGTCTACACTGAAGGAGTGGTGCAGAGAAACTAAAACCTCGGTTCTATGGCCCCTACAGGATTTTGAGGAGAGTTGGAGAGGTTGCATATGAGTTGGAGTTGCTCGAGGGTAGCCGAATTCATAATATATTTCATGTATCTTGCCTCAAAAGGGCAATTGGGCAGAGCATATTACGTCTTCTCTAGAGCTTCCACCAGTGGATGAGGAGGGGAAATTGGTACTTGTTCTTGATGCTATACTAGATGTTAGGGAGCACAGGTTCAGGAATAGGGTGATCAAGGAGTATTTGGTTAGATGGAGAGACTTGCCACTTGAGGATGCTACTTGGGAAGGTGAATAGATTCCGCAGCATCTAGGTTTGCAATTGCTTGAGGGCAAGCAATTCTGGGAAGGGAGGACTGTAATGCCCCCTTTTTTCGAGTGATCATCCAACGGATTCAGCTAGCCTATTTTATTCCCATAGGCTAAGTCGTCAGTGCAAGGGAATAATCTAATTAGTTAAATACTAAGTAATCCTAATCATTTCAGGTTATTTATATTCAATTAATTAGGCTGGACCAATTTGTGATGTGAAATCAGAGTTATAGATCATTTGTTTGCATTTGGATGATCATAACTTGTGGTGGAATTCATGATTGATGATATCTACATAAGGATACCTTTTTTTGGCATGTTTCTTTGAGCATTTGGCACATGTATATTCGCTGTCCACAATTATTTGTAATTCAGAAATAAAAATCAGAATTCAGATTTAGGGTTCGAGAAGAAGAAAAATCAGAAATTTAGGGCAGATCTGATTAGGGATCTTACAATTTGTGGACCATGAGAGGAGCTCACAATCTCTGTCCCATTTTTTTTACCTCTGAGTCTTGTGCCATGTTAGGATTCATCATTGCTACAATGGCTGCAAATGTGCTCATCCTCCCCATTTAGTTTGCTGTCAAACTGAAGGTCGCATTCATTTCTTGTACAACCTCTAGCTCAATGTTCAAAAATATTTTGACATTGTGGCAAGCAATCTATGCAAGGTGGTATTTGAGGCGATTTATCCTTCCATCATCTTCAACCCACAATAGTTGCAAATGACCTGGTATGCCATGCTTCTGATTGGCATATTTGTTGACAATGCTTTGGCTTTTCACTTCTGCTTCCACTTCCACTTGACAATGCTATTGGATACAAAGTGCAAACCTTGACATTGAAAAAAATAAAAAATATTTAATTGTTGCAAGTCCTAGCATTGAAAAAATAAAAAATGCAAAACATTGGCTTTGAAAAAAAAAAATTAGATGCAAAAACCCTAGCTAGCATAGCTTAATTTGAATCAGTGTTACAAGACTTGGACTTGCCTCCTTGGCAAGCTAATTTTTAACCTGGACTCGAATTCGGCGTAGACTCGACAATTGAAAAACCCATGAAATACAAAGATTTATAAGGATTTAAAACTTTTTTCATGCACCTTTTGATAAATATGTGATGTCCCCATTTCTGTGATGGTCATATTTGATATGGCTATCATATTCCAAGGGAATAATTGGTTGGAACAAGGAGTTAAGTAACTTAAGTGGTTCTATTTTTAAATTAATTTTATAAAGTATTCTAATTTTGAATTACTTTATAAAGGTATTTTATAAAAGTTATTTAAGTGGGTCCAAAAGCACTTTATGTCATAAAGTGACATTGTGTACATAAAAACCGTCATTTAATAAAGTTAAGTGATTGTGTACACAAAAACCGTCATTTAATAAAGTTAAGTGATTGTGTACACAAAAAAACCGTTATTTAATAAAGTTAAGTGATTGTGTACACAAAAACTTTCATTTAATAAAGTTAGGCGAGACCTATTTGGAGTGAGGGCTTTATAAGGAGCATTTGTAAATCATTTTTGATATGATTGAGTTATGTATTTGATTTGGAGATGTTTTCTACTTGGCTGTAACTTGTTTCAGCTTGAATTCAAGGAGATGATCCCTTGTAATTCCTAGTGCGTTGGACGAAAACCTAGCTCGCTTTGAGGATGAAATATACCACCCCCTTATGTGTTTTTACTAAGTTTAGTTGGCACCTGATGCGGTTTAGGGTTTTTTGCATTTGACAAGCACACACACACACACACACACATATATTTCGAAAATACAAAAAATAGAGGATACCCAGATGATTTATATTAATGACAATTCATCAAACATAGCAAATACGCAATACCCATATCATGGAATGCCATAAAATGAAAGTTCTTCACATACCCATTATGCTGTCGTGCAAAATACAGGTCTGATGCATTAGAACATCAACACTACTGACATATACAAGGCTGAAAATAACTCAGAAATGTAGAACAACATTGTACAAGGAAGATTGTGTGCTAACAATGGTTGCCCAACAAGTGGAAGGAGTCTTCAAGTATGCAAACTTCACACTGGCTGTCCCACGCCCTCCAATAGTGATGGTACGGCTGGCTGGGAATGCTATCAGCATGCAAACAAAGTGTAATGGCCTCAAATCTGCCCCTAATGTCCCTGTTTACCTTTGCAACTACCAAACGTCCAACAAGGAGGAAGAAACGACTCCAAATCAGATCTCAAAAGCACATAAACACCACTCAACTGTACGGCTGGCCTGGGATGGTACGACCTGCCTTGGGACTCAAACCGTCCAAAAAACCTCTCCGAAACACTTCAAAATCAGAGCATAAAACCTTCAATCTGCAACAATAATTATAGTCGAAAATATTCTATGAAAGCAGTGAATTTCCCCCTCCGCGACAAAGCTCCAAGTCGTCAAACTGTGTCAAAATGAAGCACAATCACAGCCACTGAGTATGACTGTCCTCAAGCCCCCTTAGATGGTCTTCCACACCTGCGGCAAGCTGTTGCAAATGGTGGTTTTCGTCACCAAAAGCCCAATGGATTTCTTCAAACCCTCATACATTGCAGAGCAAATGCCAAATGAAAATAAGTTGTCATGAATGAATCCTCTTCTTTTCATTTTTGC
The DNA here is from genome assembly GCA_027924645.1 of Cunninghamia lanceolata. Classification (NCBI taxonomy): domain Eukaryota; kingdom Viridiplantae; phylum Streptophyta; class Pinopsida; order Cupressales; family Cupressaceae; genus Cunninghamia; species Cunninghamia lanceolata. The sequence continues at coordinate 5,010,363 of BSBN01000665.1, forward strand.
TTATATATTTCTCTTACTTCGGGCACCCAAGTCCTTAGTGACTTAATTTTTGCATTACATTACTTTTTCCTAAGTCACCATAATAATAAAGCCCTAATTTTAAAATTTTATTTTTATTAAATTTTGGACTTTAATATGAAGGCCCAAACGGGCTCGGAATCACCCAATCTTTAGACTGTTGGAAAGGTCTAATCAAATCGCTCTGCCTCCAACCAAGAATTCTATCATTAGGAAGAAACCCTAACTTACTAAAAATAGTAAGTTCCCGCCAAAGTGTCCGAAACCAACCAAATAAACGACCAAAGTTCCCTAACCACCTTGGTTAGTCTACGGGAACTGAGTATAGACTAACCCATCATAAAATGGGGGACATTACAGAGGATATTAAGATATTCTTTTATACTTAGAATCTCCTATTTTTAGTTAATGGTCAGTTTCTTGTAACGGTATGTAATTATGACAAGATCGTGTGTCGATCTCTGGCAGTTTCTAAATATAGAAACTTGCTTTCTTTGTAATTACTTGTAACCTATTTAAGAGCCTTTGCTCTATGCGAATATCATCCAGCATTCTGCCATTTACTTGTGTAATATGGTATCAGAGCTTGCTTCGACTTTGAAAACATAATTTCATTCGAAATTATTCAAGTTTTTTTTTCAAATCTCGAATTTGTTTTGGGCTCTTTGGTTGGTTCTTGTTTTTTTTTTCGGTGAGGCCGGATTTTTTTTTTTCTACAGACTTCCTGTTTTTCGAATTTGCTGAGTGCTTAGGGCATGGAAATTTTTCGTCTAGGGTTTTGACCCTCAAAAAATTGACGAATTTTTTTTTCGAAGACATACTCCTGGTGGGTTTTTTGAGCAGATTTCTGGGTCTTCGTCCGAATTTTTTTCTGGTTTTCTGAAATTTCTTAATGCCTAGAGCACGAAATTTTTTCATCTAGGGTTTTGACCCTCAAAAATTTGACGAATTTTTTTTCGAAGACATTCCTGGTGGGTTTTTCGAGCAGATTTCTGGGTCTTCGTCCGTTTTTTTTGGGTGCATCGTTTTCCATGCACCATTTTTCGTGCAGCGTACCTATTCCGAAATTTGTGCCAGTTCAGTTCTGTTCGGCGTACATGTAGTGTTCTGTCCGGAATTTCAGTTTGCATCCACTTCTGTTCGTCTTTTTTCGTGCCTCAAAAAGCGTGTGGAATGGTGAGCTTGTCCAATATTATGTTGGAAGGCAGTCAGCGGTTCAACGGCCGCAACTACAACACTTGGAAGCAGCGAATGATGACCATCTTTGAATATCGCTGCCTCGCTGAGATTATTCTAGGCACTACCACTCGTCCAGCAACGGCGGGTAAAGACCAGGATAAGTTTGATGAACAAACCCGTGAAGCAGTCATGCTCATTAAGCTATCAGTCACAGATGATCAGCTACCTCAGATTCCGGCTGGAAAGATAGCAAAGGAGATTTGGGACCATCTGAAGGGTTTGCATGAAACCTTCGACAAGAGCTGTGCGTTCTTCCTGAAAAATATACTGTTTTCTATCATGATGGATGAGAAGACATCTTTGCAGACGCACCCGAACAAGATCCAGGAGATCAGAGATCAGCTGGAGGCTATTGATCGAAAAATGGAAGAAGAAGACCTGGTTGTGATCACTTTGAAAAGTCTACCTAAGTCCTATGAACATTTCATTGAGACTCTCAACATTACACCAGCTAATGTTGATTTGAAGTTTCCCGAACTCTGTACTATCCTCTTGCAGTAGGATCGCTGGAAACAACAGTTTGGTAGTAGTGCTTCTTTGTCCTCTTCAGAGCAGGCTTTTGTAGCCAAGTTTCAGGCTCAGAATAACGGCAAAAGTCAGCCTCCACAGCAGAATCAGCCAGCGCCATCTCAGGACAGCGGTAAAAAGAACATTCAGTGTAACTACTGTCACAAGTTTGGACACATCAAGAAAGATTGTCGCGCACGTATCGCTTCTGAACAGAAGAAGCAGGGAGGGTCTTAGTAGAAGGCCAACAGTGCGGAGCACACTGAGCAGAAGGAGTCTGCGTTTTATGCCTTCATGGCTAAAAGACCTGTAGACCATGCAAAATCCTTTGCCTGGTACATTGATTCAGGTGCTTCGCGTCACTTCACTCATTGTCGTGACTGGTTTACTGAACTCTCCCCTTTCAGTGATTCAGTGGTCTTCGGTGGTGGAGAAGTGTACACAGTTGCCGGTAAGGGCACTGTTCAGCTTCAGTTTGGTGGGAGGAAAATCATATTCCTCAACGTATATTATGTTCCTAGTATGGAACTTAACTTACTTTCAGTCAGCCAGATCATGAAACACTCTCCACAACTTGATGTGGTGTTCAGCGCTCACAAGTGCTCGATCATTGACAGGGAGACCAACTGCACTGTAGCTGTTGGCATTGAGGACCATGGTCTTTATCGACTTGTGGATTCGGATGGTCCTCCTGAATCAGCCCTTGCAGCTCGACACTCTTTGGTTACCAGTCTCTGGCATCAACAGTATGGGCACTTGAATGTGCACTACCTGTCTCAGCTCTCTCGACAGCACCTGGTAGATGGGCTCCCTGAGATTCAGGCTCAGAACTTCGGTGTCTGCGGATCATGTCAAGCTGGGAAACAACACCGCATGCCATTCCCGACTGGCGACTCCTGGCGCGCATCCAAGGTACTTCAGTTGGTTCATGTTGATGTTTGTGGCCCTATGAATACTCTTTCAGTTACTGGATGCAAATACTTTTTATTGTTTGTTGATGATTTCAGTAGGAAAATGTGGGTTTACTTTCTTAGATAGAAATCAGATGTGTTTTCAGTTTTTCAGAAGTTTAAGGCCTTAGTAGAAAAAGAGTCTGGTTGTTCCATTGTAACTCTTAGGTCAGATAATTGGGGGGAATTTTGTTCAAATGCGTTCTCCAACTTCTGTGATACACATGGCATCAAACGCCAATTGACCACACCCTACACTCCTCAACAGAACAGTGTTGTAGAGCGGCGCAATCGCACTATAACTGAGTTAGCCCGTTCCATGATGGAGCACAGATGTGTTCCTAAGAAATTTTGGGCAGAAGCAGTTTTCACTGCAGTTTACCTTCTTAACCGGTCTCCGACCTATGCAGTTAAGGATAAAACTCCAGAAGAAGTCTGGACTGGCCGCAAGCCACGGGTCAGTCATCTGAAAATTTTTGGCTTTCTTGCCTATGTTTGGATTCCCGATGCCAAGCGCTCTAAACTGGACTCCAAGAGTCAAAAATTAATGTTCACAGGATACAGTGATAACCACAAGGCCTATCGGCTCATTGACATTGAGACAGACAGTCTCATCTTCAGTCGTGATGTGGTTTTTGATGAAGAGCGGGGACCCTTCTCTCCCTCTTCTGTGCAGCAATCCGAAGATCAGCCTTTGAAGGCTCCTGATTTGGGTGTCCGTCTTCCATTAGGTCCACCTTATGGGAGGGATGCTGATAATTCTTCAGATTCTGATGATTCTCAGTTTGACATCCTTGAGGATGATCCTGAGTAGCCTCCTGATGCACCTGTTCTACATGATGCACCTGTTGTACCTGTTGCACCTGTTCCAGAACCTCCTGCTGAACCTGACGTTGGCCCATCTACCCGTCACCCCAAATGGTGGTCTCAGACGATTGCCGATCTTCATGATGATGAACTTGTTGAGGGTAGATCCTCCCGGAATAAGAGCAAACAACAGCATATAGTAAACTTTGCTCTCATGGCCAACCTGCACAGTGTCTATGAGCCTCAGACTCATTCAGAGGCTAAAGGTATTCCAGAGTGGGATACGGCGATGGAATCAGAACTCCAGAGCCTTTAGAAGAACCACACCTGGGTCCTTTTCGACCTTCCTCCAGGGAAGAAACCCATTAGCTGCAAATGGGTGTATAAAGTTAAGTACAAGGCTGACGGAACCCTAGACAAGTACAAAGCCCGGCTTGTTGTTCGGGGTTTCTCACAGAAAGAAGGCATCGACTATGAGGAGACTTTTGCTCCTACAGCCAAGATGAGTACCATACGGCTCGTCCTTGCCTTAGCAGCCCAGTTTGGATGGAAAGTTCATCAGATGGACGTCAAAAGTGCCTTTCTCAACGGTGAGTTGCAGGAAGAAGTCTATATGAGGCAGCCTCCTGGTTTCAAGGTTGCCGGACAAGAACAGAAAGTCTGTAGACTGGTCAAAGCACTTTATGGCTTGAAGCAGGCTCCACGAGCATGGTACATCAAAACCGACAAGTACCTCACAAATCATGGCTTTAAGCGGAGTCCATCTGACCCAAATTTGTACATCAAACATACTGGTAATGATATATTGTTGCTCGTTGTCTATGTGGATGACTTGCTCATTACTGGTAGCTCGGCACACCTGATCGATAAGATCAAACAGGACCTGTGCAAATCCTTTGATATGACAGATTTGGGACTTTCACACTATTGTCTAGGTGTTGAGGTTTGGCAAACTCAGAACAGCATCTTCATCTCTCAGTCGATGTATGCTCGCAGTCTTCTGGATAGGTTCCGAATGCAGGACTGCAAACCAGCCTCCACCCCGATGGAAAAAGGACTTAAGCTGTCCGCTAAGTCTGCCTCACCAGTGGTTGATGAGTCTCTATTTAGATAGCTAGTAGGCAGTCTTATCTACCTGACTGCTACTAGACCAGACATCAGTTTTGCAGTCAGCTACATTTCACGATTTTTGACAGCTCCTAAGGCTGTTCATTGGGTAGCGGCTAAGCATGTGCTGCGGTACATGAAAGGCACTTCTGACTTTGGAATTCTTTACACAAGGAATTCTAATCCCAGCCTTGGAGGCTTCACAGATTCAGATTGGGCAGGTTCAGTTGATGACAGAAAATCAACTTCTGGGTATGTGTTCAGTTTGGGATCCGGTGCCGTCACATGGACCAGTAAGAAGCAGTAGGCTGTAGCACTCTCCTCCACAGAAGCTGAGTATCGAGGTGCAGTGAAGGCAGCTTGTGAGGCAGTTTGGCTTCGCCGGATGCTTGCAGATATGCGACTATCTCAAGTAGGTCCGACTCCCCTGTTTTGTGACAATCAGGGAGTTCTCAAACTTGCCAAGAATCTGGTCTTCCATGAAAGAACCAAGCATGTAGAGACGCATTGTCACTTCATCAGATCGTTGGTTGAAGACGGATCAGTTTAGTTGCTGTATGTTCTGACCAAGGATCAGACAGCTGATATTCTCACCAAGTCCCTTAGTCCTGACAAGTTTGTAAAATTCAGGGGGTCTCTTGGTGTAGTGAATAGGTTGACCATTAAGGGAGGGTATTAAGATATTCTTTTATACTTAGAATCTCCTATTTTTAGTTAATGGTCAGTTTCTTCTAACGGTATATAATTATGACAAGATCGTGTGTCGATCTCTGGCAGTCTTTGGCAGTTTCTAAATATAGAAACTTGCTTTCTTTGTAATTACCTGTAACCTATTTAAGAGCCTTTGCTCTATGTGAATATCATCTAGCATTCTGCCATTTACCTGTGTAATAGAGGAGACTTCATGACGGAGGTCTATTTGCACTTGATTGCATGAATTTGATATTTTAGAGGGCTGAAAATTGAGATAATTTGCAGGCTACAGCTGCTAGGGTTTGAGTTTAATTTACATTGAAGATATTGTTGGAGCTTCATTGATTTTCGATATTTGGTTGGAGACCATTGTTGAAGACTTGTTGAAGATCCTTTGCATCTTTGAAGATATCAAAGGACACTTGATTATAGCCATAGGTGCCAATTTGCATGAGTTCCATATCTTGTGTTGGACGTACCAATTGAGCATCACATTAATGAGCATCTTGAGCGCCGATTTGGGATTGGCATATTCAGATTTCTATATCAACAGGGTTTGCAGCTTGTTTGAAGGTATTTGAAGACTATTTATTATAATTTCCATACATCCAAGGTAGCGCTAGCATTGGAGACTCTTGTAATGTCATTTATGAAGGGCGATCTGCAATAAAAGAGGGACGATTTGCTTCAGTTCTGCATCTTTCATGGGCAATGATCAGCAACCAAAATTCTTAATTGTCATCATCACAGCAGCAATCAGTTTGGAGGCCAGCGACCAGCATTGAAGGGTGTTTATATCAGCATTTTGTCATCACTTGAAGATTTTCATAACAGCAGATATGTGTAGCAGAGGATTGACACTTTTTATTCATCAATTGGTGTCATAATTGGTATGTTGTAATGCAACTGTGTCTCTGATTTGTAACAGCAGTTCATGCATTGTGTATTGGCTGCTACATAGCCATGGAAATGATGTAATGGAAGACTTGTATAGGCTAATTTGTGAACAGCAAGATCTGATTTTGATTACCATCCATGGCCATCCTTATGATGTGTATTTCATGGTTGTAATTCACAATGATATGCTGCCTATATCTATTTTGTTATTTCACCAAGTTTTGCATATGCTAGTACTTGTTTCAAATTGAAGAAGGTAAAAATTGGAGGTGCAGAAATAAGTTCCAGTTTCAGTCCTAGGGTTTGATTGGCAAAATTGCAAGATTAAGAAAATTGCCTTTAATAATCAGAATTTTAGCATTTATCCTAGAAGGGATATTACAAAATAAACCTTAAAGACACAATAAACTAATCAAATAGATGATCACATACACAAGTATACATCGATCACATGAGAATAAAAGCAGATTTTGGCTGAAGGAAACAACATTGTTAGATATATAAATATTGTCAAGTGTTTTAGGTGTACAAAACTCATCGATTATGATATCCATGGCATCAAAAACAAAAATCACAATATGGAATCATGAACTATGGTAGAAAGGAGCTTGTATCGCTCGGCCCAGCATTGCTAGTTCAATGTGGAGTCATGTGTTTGTATCTCAGACAAATTTGCAAATGCTGCTACAACCATAGGAGCATTACTTAGGATATAAATTGACTTAGCAAACCAAAAGTATAAATGTAATACAATTACCCGGGATTTAATTGGAAAAAATTCAAAAGAACAACAAAATGTTGCTTTTCCATCCAACATGGCTCAAAATGATTTTTCTTTTTTTCTTTTAAAACTAGTGCGGTGGTTTGGGGGTAGCACTCCCAGCAGGGTCTGTACACTTCAAAACGTGATTCAATAGCTCAAGGTGGTCGAGTCAACCTTGATGGAGCGCACGGACCCTTCTCCTTGCCACAGGCGAACCTCCACGTCACTCTCGTGGTAGAAGCTAGTTGAGAGGAGGTGAGACACGGGGGCGGTCCTGCTCGCTTGAGAGCTGGACTTCGCGGAGAATGGTCGGCCGGTCCTGGGGCCTTTCTTGAGGATTGTTTGCTAAGTTGTGTTCAATGATCGTAGATGTTGAAATAATAATATGACCCGAAGGGTCACTAGTCATTGATCTCCTATTTGGGTTAGCTAGATTCCAATGCTTATTTGGTTGTTTGTTATAGTCATTTATGAGTCTTATGCGTCAGAATCTTTCCTCTCCTGCTCGAAGGAGTTGTTGGATTTGATGTCTTTGTTCAATCAACCTGTAATATCCCAAATGGGGATATTTTCTTCAATTTTGGATTTCCAGGTTTTCCAAACTTCTAAATTGATTTTCTGCTTAAACCCTAGTTTTTTGAATTTCTGATTTTCAAATCAGACTCAAACAAGCACTTATAACAGCCCATAAAACATGCCAAATCATCATATAAATATCACCAATACATTTGCCAACAATATACTTGAAATCCACAATGAATTACACAAGTAAACCACTTCAATTTGCAACCACAATAGACTGAAATATAAATCAGAAGTCTGCTGCTACAAAATCAGAAGTCAAGAAGTCTTCGAATACAAATATTATGGGCAAACCATCCAAACATGGTCGGCAACAAGTCTGCTATAAACCCCTACATACCAAAACATAAGCAAAATGACCTCCGAGTGATAGCAAATGACCTCCAAAGTGTGGCACTCAGATTTAGGGCTTGAAACCCTATAACAAGGAATTTTCAAACAGCAAGAAGGCTGCTCCAATGAAGTGCACAGGTCTGCTAGGGTTTGCTGCTCCAAAGATGATGACAATGGATGCAAGACAACCCTCCAAATCTCCTCAAATTTATGGCGCTCACAAGTAGGGCCTGTTGTGACCTAAGCACACATCGCCCCATTGCAAATGGGGACCCCCTTTTTTTTGAGCTCTGATGCCTTGCTAAGTCTTGGATGATGTCCTTTTCATGATGAAGTCAGTATTATTTGAGTCTATAGCTTTGTGGTGGATACAATAGTCCCTTGATGTCCTGGTATTCTGATGTATGTTCTGAGATCCTGAAATGACTAAGTCTGATATCCTAAAAATCCTGAAAATTGGCTAAGTCTGAAATTTGGTGGATCCTCCAAATTCTATAATTTGCATGTCAAATCCGGTGGATCCGAGACCTATCTCAAACATCCTGAAAGGTATATTGAAAAATATTTAAAGTATAAGAATTCTTCTTATACTTAAATATATTTTTCAATATACCTATCCTCGGGGACTTTCAGTTCTGGGCGCAAATTTGCTTTAGGATCTTAGGCGCATTTTCCCACTTGCAGAGACCCAAAAGTGCACCTTAGGTGGAGACTTATATGTGCGCCTAGAGGAAAATCAACTTTGAACCACTCCAAACTATGGCGCCTTGATTGAAAATTGATATAAAAGGCCTCAAACATCGAAAATTTGACAAAGAAATGATTCAAGAGTCTAGGTGCCTCTTCATGTTCATATGATCATCAAATTGCGCCTTAGGATGAAGTAAAGATCTCTTAGACCTTGGGCACCATTTCCTATTATTTTTTGCCAGTTTGAGCGCCTTGATATTGAAAGGATATTTCGAAGTATAAAGGAGGGCGCCTTAAGGGAGGCAATTCATCTTGATTATCAAAGTTGATCAAACACATAAAACTGAGCATCATACCTCTAGGCGCATTTTTGCCTCTGTCTAACCTCATTTTGGCGCCTTGATGTAAAATGAAGTCTAAACTTAATGAAGATTGCGCCTAGAGAAATATCACCTTATATGTGCGCCTAGAGTCATCCTAGATCATCAATTTGCGCCTAAGGGTCAATATAACATAATATAACTTAGGAAGACTTTGAAAATCATTAGAAGAAGGCTAGGCACCCTTTTCACCAATACCAAACTATTTTGGCGCCTAAATGACAAGTTCAAGACCAAAAGTATCTTAGGCGCATTTTCTTGCCTCTAACCACCGAAATGTGCGCCTCAAGTAGTTTTGGGCAGGATTCAAGGAGGAAAAACATTAGATTGTTTAAGTTAAACATATATCACCATCAAAATGAGTTTGAAACCATGAAATTGCACTAAGGATAGTCTAGGTGCCCTTCTCAGTCTGTAGAGCCTTGCTTTGGTGCCTTGACAAAGATCACATGAGGATGCATCTTGAAGTGGGCGCTCTGATAAAAAGATCATTTTAAAGCTTTCCCCATTGTTTGAGGTCATTGAAAAGACATATAAGACCAATCCAACACTAGGCGCACTTCCTATCTCTTCAACTCCATTTGGGCGCCTTGAATCTAAGGAGCTTAAAATCATGAAATCTAATGCCTAAGAGATAGGATAGCCTCCGGGGGGTCTACACAAGTCCCTGAAAATGTTAAAATATCAACAAATTAGCCCAAGGAGTGAAGGAGCTAATTTCCACTTGAACAACCATGGATTTGCGCCGAAGGAAGAAATCACATCTAGGAGTGGGCGCTTGAAAGATAGAAGCCTTCTAAGGCATGTTCAATTGATTGAAATCACAAAGTGACAAGTATAAGGCTAAATAGCCTAGGCGCACTTTCACCTATCTGCAAACCTAAATGGGTGCCTAGGAGGAAATTACATGAAATGACACTTTGATTGTGTTCCTTGAAGAAGAAAACCATTCTAAGACATCTACAATTGTTTGAGGTCATTAAAATGACAAATATGAGGCTATCTTGTGCTAGGCGCATATTTCAACTTTCACATACATTAATCTGCGCCTTGACTTGGAGGAGTTAGTTTATGCTTTAAAATGATTTCTATGTGTTTATATGATTCAATATTTGTCAATAATTTAATATGAGGTTTCCTCTGTGTTGTAGGAGAAGGGATGGAGCTAGGAAGTCATTCGAGAAATGAAGCACATAGAATCACCAACAAGCGAGGGATGAGGTTACAAGGCCAATACTAAAGAAAAGGCATCTTGTTGCTGCTTTGCCAAAGGATTACATTAAGTTCAAGTATACTTCATCATCTAGAAGGCATCTATCCATTCAAACTTTAAGTTCTCCGAGGAATATCTTGCAAGTACACTTCATCAATAGTTGCATCATGTTCAAAGACATCCGTCATACTTCAAGTTCTCCCAATCTTCAAGTATTAGAAGAGTCTCCTACTTAATGAGGCATCATCATCTACTCTTACATGAAGAAAGTAGCATCATATCTCTACTTTACTCTCTACATGAAGAAGCATTCAAACAAGATCAATATACATCCTGCACAAGAAGAAGAACAAAGTTAGACAAATGAGCTACAAGCATCATACATATTCTACTTACAATGAACAAGGCAAGATCAACAAGATACATCTCAAGTGTTCATCATCAAAAGCGATCATATCGAAGACACATCATACAAATGATATAATTTGGGAATAAGCCCACAGTGAATAAACAGTTGAAATCCACAAGTTTGCTGAGGTGGCACCTATGTTGCATGTACCTATCATCAAGCCAATCACAGTTCACCACATCATATGATTGCATTCAATGTATCTACAACAAGCAAGAAGACAAAGAGGACGTCCATGTGGAAGATGCTCTAAAGATTCCATCTTATTCTTATCTTCTTAGAAAACGTGCCTTCATTGCCTCTATTGTGTACTAAAAATAGCAAGTTGTAACAAACTGCCTTGTTGGCATGATCTTGGCCTTTGGCTATGTGAATTGATCCTAGCCATTCATTGTAATACTGGACTTCTATAAAAGGCCTTGTTGCCTCATTTGTAAAGTCATTAGAGATTAGATAGTAGTTCAGTTGGTAGTAGAGTAGGAGTAGAGTAGAAGAGACTCTCAAAATTTTTTGAGAGTACTTGAAGATTGTTGTACATATTTCTCAAGATCAATGCAAACACATTGGAGCTTATTTGGTGTTTAAGTGTTGTCTTGTGAAATGACATAGTTTCTGGTATCTTGATGAAGTGGAGAGATGTTTCAAACTAGATTAGAAGTAGAGTAATAGCTCTTTGATGTAATGCATGTTGTATTGAATATTTGATGAACTCCTAGCTCATGCTTTTAACATTCATTGCCGGTGAAGTGTTGTGTAAAACTAGTCTGAGCCTCATAATTTGCTTAAGTTTGATTGTGGATGCTTGTTTGAGCTGCACCATTCGATGGGTGCTTGTATAAGCCTTCATGATTTGAAAACCTTTCGCTATCCTTAGGAGATTGCACCAACTTCACGTAGTTGTAGGCATCCTTGGCGAAGTGGAGTTAGGTTAATTCAGGAGTTTGTCTATTCACGCATCATTTACTTCATTGACCTTAGATTAGCCTTTTTGAACCCTTATCTTTTGATTTTCTTTATTATTGATACATCATCCACACTGAAAGGAGGAGTAAGCTAAATGAAGTATGAAGAAGTCTAACATAAGTCCCTTTGTGATTATCAACAAGATCACATGTAATTACTGAGTTAATCCATCGTGAATTATAAAAAAGGAACCTTGGAGTTGTCTCGATTGATCACACAGTTTAGCATTCGAGAGGCTTTATTCAAGAGAGAGTGGGATACTCTAGTGTTTTACTCTATTGTTGACTTGTCTAAAAACAATCATGAATAGGGCCAAAACCGTAATCAATGATGACACAAGCACCAAGAAACTCTCCTCCAACAAGGGCGAATTGGGTCTGCTTTGCTGCTGCTCCAAATCTGAATAATCTTCCAAACCCTAACAACCAACAAACTCCAAAAATCACCTTCAAATCAAGTTGCTCCAACCCTAGATGGTGGCGCTCAACTCTAGAGCATAAACCCTAAGGTTAGGTGTCATAAACCACCACGAAATGCTGCTCTAAAATTAATTAGAATTCTGCTCAAGAAGATCTTCAATGCTGCTCCAAATTTCTACTCTAAAGATATTCGATTTCTGCCCTAAACGATAATAAAAGTGCTGCTCCAAAAGACATAAAATCTGCTCCAAATTTTGTGAATCTCCAATGAAGTGCAATTGTGAATTCCGTATGAATCCACCTCCAAGATGAGATTGGGTTTTCGTCCAATGCACCTTATTTTCACAAGGGTTTTCGTCCTTGAAAAATAATGCAAACAAAGTTGCAAATCCACGAAGGAAGAATAAAAGATAAGCTGAATGATGATGATGAAATGCCTCTCAAGACCTTGTATTTATACATGTTACTTAATTCCTCCTTAAGCTGGCCGACCTAGGCAACAAACTCTTTTATTTTATTAATATTTTTTTCCCTGTCAAGAGGGCCGACCCACCTTGACTTAATCTTGGCCGACCTTAGGCAAAGTGAGGCGCCAAAGATCAATATTAAATCCCTCTTAGACATAACAAACGAGACACTTTCTTGTTTCTTTTTCTCCAAGGAATAATCATTATTTTATTATCTTGCTTCTTTAATGTGGGCGAATACTTGTGCATGAAAGACAACACCACTAGACCTCCAAATGAAGTCGCCAACAACAAAGAAATCTCATACCTTCTCCTTCATCTTCACTTTTCCAAATGAAGTCGCCAACAACAAAAAATACGCCAAGTCTTCCCTCAAATTCCATTTGCCCTACAAAATTGGCCAAGTGTGAGAACTTGCCAATTAGGTCATCTCTTGGGTGATCACTTTGAAAAAGGGGACATTACAGTCCTCCCTTCCTGAGATTGCTTGTCCTCAAGCAATGACAAATCTGCATCTTGCAAAATACCGTCAAATGACGAGTATCTCCATCTAATCAAATGTCTCGTGATCACTCTACTCCTCAACCTGTGGCTGCATCTCCAAGGAAGAATATGAAGAATGCTATGTGAAGTGAGCTCCGATGGCAAAAGCCATACACACTCGAACTTGACCTGGCCCCATCCTCCAAACTCTGAAAATATGCTCTCAACCTCAAGTGCCAATACCTCCAAATCTCCAAAGGCTTCATCCTCTATGAATGCCAAATCCATCAAGGACCAAACACTAGACCAATACGAAGCCCTGAAGAAAGCCATACCTGTCAACAAGTGATGAAGAGTATGAACTCTGAAACACAACCACATGTCTCCAAGCTTCCGTTGCTCCACTCTGATACAATCATCAATGCTCCGTGAGTTGTGAAGCAACTCATCAAGACCCCAATGAAGTGATGTGCCAAGCATGCCACCACCTAGATCCCAAATCACCACGTCCTCACATCCGACAAACATGAGGAGATGGAAGCATCTCAAAGTGCTAGCAACACAAAACAATTCTCCAACTCCTATAGATCTCCCATGGGTGCGAAGAGTACCCATCATAGGTGCAAGAGAGTGTATAACAAGTCCTCCTAGGTTGCTGATGTAGAACAGAATAACAACCTCCCAACTGAAAATCAGACCTATGTGGATGCGAATAATATCTCCAATGACATGATGATAGAGTATCATCCATATGCCGCCCTCCAATGATGAAAAGATGATCCAAGCCTGTCCAAAACACCCAAACAACTGCTGTCCTCCAAGTGTTCCCTAGGAAATCAATGTATGGCGATGTAGAACAGCCATCTCTCATCAATGCAAAAGGTAAGTGACCCATGAGTTAGGGCTGGAACACCAATGCCCTCATGCTCACATCCATACCATATGCCATAGTCCAGCTGAAACACGAACATTAGTAACTCAAAACCAATTATCTCAATGACAACATCTCCATACCTTGGTTCATAGGTCAGCTGCAACTCTATTCCTCTAAGTGGATGCCAATCAAAAACAAGTCTCTCCATGACATGAGTCTCAAATCCCTCAAGTAGAACAGCCTCATACTCCAGCCAAGAGTCATCAACATGATGGGACTCATCACAAGCAAACTCCTCAAGTGCTCCATAAATGATCAAAGGCCCAACCAAATTTGCATTAGTCATACCTTCATCTACATATGTAGTCATAACACTAGTGGTTGATCCACAAAGTGTATGCTCCATAATGCCATCTAAATCTATGATGTGAACCTTCAAATGGTTCTCCAAAAGAGGTGACACCATCTCATCATGAAGCAAGCTATGTGAACAATCAAAGAATTCTGAAGCATACCTCAAACCTGATTGCTCCACTTGCTTGGCTACCATACAATGCTCATCCCTCATATGCCACATGCTTTGAATCTTCTTTGCCTCTTCCATGTCATGGTGTACTAGCTCGGTCCTCTTGTGTCTTGAACACACAACAAAGACCTCATGTTTGACTCCCAATTGAGTGCCAACAATAAAAGGAGTCTTCCTACTATCTTCCTTATGTGTCGGGACTGCCAACTCATGATTATGCAAAAACAAAAGACTGCCATTCCAAATCAGAAAATCAGAACTGCTGTTATACCTTTTCATAGTGTCTTCATCCACCTCAAACATCTTCTTCCTCCTTGTTGCATGCTCTCCATCAGGTGCTGATCCAACATGAGCCTCCCAAGGAAAACTACATGCCTCAAGGCCGATCCTCTTGGCTGTCATGTCATGATAATATGAAGGTAAGAGACTTCTGTTACACATCAGAAAACCAGTCCTTACCTCATGCCTTTGAGTGATGTCCTTGTAGACCTTAACGTCCTCTTCTTTCATGAGTGGATGATCATCAACTAGGGCAGGTCCAAGTGATGTCTCCAATGGAAAATCAAGTGCATCATGTGTCATAACTTCTATCCCATGGCTGCAAGCTATATCTCCATGTGTATCATCAAATTCTTCATTCTTGTGTACAAACTTCATATTGACTTGTTGTCCCTTGGATGTGGTTGCCATAGGAAACTGAAACTTTGCTGTGTATGATGAAGAGTGTGCCATGCTCAACTCCTGACAAAGCTCATCCACATGATCCTCCGATTCTTGAAGGGCCTTTTGGGTGCTCTTCAAAGAATCCACAGTGTCCTTAAGCTCAAAGGTGAGTTTATCCACTTCATCTTCCTTCCTTCTCAATGCATCAACATAAATCTCATCAAGTGCGAGTAGATGATCTCTATCCGCAAGTAGGTGTAAGTAGTTTGACTTCACCACAACCAAAGCCTCCTTGAGCTCTTGTAAGTTGGCAAGAGATAGACCTCATTCCAAGCCTTCATGTGCCCCTAGTGCCTTTCAACACAAAACTGCCATCATCTTATGAACACTGTCAAAGTGAGTTAGGGCTGCCACAATCATACCTTCATTCACTCTTAGTTGGTCCTTCAAATGATGGGACTTACGAGACTCAACACCTCCATGCAAAATTTCTGATTTGTCTTCATAATCATGCATCTCCAAATTAGCTTCCTCGATGACATCTTCTCCATTACACCCATGTGTGAAAGCTAAGTCATCATCATGCTCGATCAAAGGATCTTCATCAAAGTAGTGGGTAGAATCTTCTACATCATGAACTTCCTCAATGGCTGATCTAGAAAGTGTGTGCACCGCTATGACCTCCTTAACCATCAAGGGATCTTTCAACTCTTGACATGTCACATCAACCTTATCCAAGTCTCTTTGTTCACTACACTGAATTTTCTGAAGTGCCTTCATATGTATGAACAACATCCATCTCAAAGACACCCAAACCACAATTTGATTCCTTGCCAATATGATGTAAAGGTGACGAAGCAATGCTAGGAACATCAAACAAACTCATACCTTCTTGTGGCTGATCCAACAAGGTTGGTTTGGCAATCTCCCTGGCGGCATCCCCTTTGATCTTGTAGTCATCATGAAGTCCCATGTACTCTTCACTTGTAGCTTCAATAGGTGACTCTCCTTTGTCCTTATCCTCATAGGGCTGAAGTGAACTTGTGTCTTCCTCTTCTTTAGGGCTTGGAGTCCAATCTTCAATGCATGTTGACTGATTTCTGCCTTCCTCATGATCACTTGTAGGCTGCAAGTCACAAACAAGTGATTTTTCATCCTTCTTTACCCTTTCTTCAATGGTTTCTTTTGATTTTTCTTTCTCTTTCCTCAAATTTCTGATGTAGTCATATATATTTTTCTTTCCCGGATTCTCATCTTCATGTACCTTCAAGAAAAATTCAAAAGGAGTTGCTAACCTGAAATCAATTGATGAATCATTGTACTCTTCAATGATTTGTGTGGCCTCTTGTTCATACAACCATCGATCAAGCTCCTTCAATTCAACTTGGCTTTGTCTAACAGATTCAAAAGATTCCATCTCTGTCTTCCATGAAAAGACCTTTGTAACCCTTTAATCTTCCAGGTATGATCAAACCCTCTAGGCTGGCAAGATCATAGCTCTGATACCACTGTAATATCCCAAATGGGGATACTTTCTTCAATTTTGGATTCCGGGCTTTCCAAACTTCTAAATTCTGATTTTCTGCTTAAACCCTAGTTTTCTGAATTTCTGATTTTCAAATCAGACTCAAACAAGCACTTATAACAGCCCATAAAACATGCCAAATCATCATATAAACATCACCAATACATTTGCCAACAATATGCTTGAAATCCACAATGATTTACACAAGTAAACCACTTCAATTTGCAACCACAATAGACTGAAATATTAATCAGAAGTCTGGTGCTACAAAATCAGAATTCAAGAAGTCTTCAATACATCAAATAATATGGGCAAACCATCCAAACATGCCCAGCAACAAGTCTTCTATAGACCCTAGGGTTTATACATACCAAAACATAAGCAAAATGACCTCTTAGTGATAGCAAACGACCTCCAAAGTGTGGCGCTCAGATTTAGGGCTTGAAACCCTAGGCAAGGAATCTTCAAACAGCAAGAAGGCTGCTCCAATGAAGTGCACAAGTCTGCTAGGGTTTGCTGCTCCAAAGATGATGACAAATGACACCAATGGATGCAAGACAATCCTCCAAAACTCCTCCAATTGATGGCGCTCCACAAGTAGGGCCAAAACTATAATCAATGATGACACAAGCATCAAGAAACTCTCCTCCAACAAGGGCGAATTGGGTCTTCTCTGCTGCTGGTCCATATCTGAATAATCTTCCAAACCCTAACAGCCAACAAACTCCAAAAATCACCTTCAAACCAAGTTGCTCCAACCCTAGATGGTGGCACTCAACTCTAGGACATAAACCCTAAGGTTAGGTGTCATAAACCACCATGAAATGCTGCTCTAAAATTAATTAGAATTCTGCTCAAGAAGATCTTGAATGCTGCTCCAAATTTCTGCTCTAAAGATATTCGATTTCTGCCCTAAATGATAATAAAAGTGCTGCTCCAAAAGATATAAAATCTGCTCCAAACTTTGTGAATCTCCAATGAAGTGCAATTGTGAATTCCGTATGAATCCACCTCCAAGATGAGATTGGGTTTTCGTCCAATCCAACTTATTTTCATAAGGGTTTTCGTCCTTGGAAAATAATGCAAACAAAGCTGCAAATCCACAAAGGAAGATTAAAAGATAAGCTGAATGATGATGATGAAATGCCTCTCAAGACCTTGTATTTATACATGTTACTTAATTCCTCCTTAAGCTGGCCGACCTAGGCAACAAACTCTTTTATTTTATTAATATTTTTTCCCTGTCAAGAGGGCCGACCCACCTTGACTTAATCTTGGCCGACCTTAGGCAAAGTGAGGTGCCAAAGATCAATATTAAATCCCTCTTAGGCCGACATAATGTAATATCCCAAATGGGGATATTTTCTACAATTTTGGATTTCCGGGCTTTCCAAACTTCTAGACTTTGGATTTCTGCTTAAACCCTAATTTCTGAATTTTCTGAACTTCAAATCAGACTCAAACAAACACTTATAACAGACCATAAAACATGCCAAATTATCATAATATCATCGCCAATATGTTTACCAACAAAATACTTGAATTCCACAACCAAATATGCAATAAATCCACTTCAATTGGCAACCACAAATGACTGAAAATTAAATCAGAAGTCTGCTGCTACAAAAATTAGAATTTGACAAGTCGTTAATTGCATCAAATGTCTTGGGCAAACATGACAAACATGGCCAACAACAATCTGCCCTAAACCCTAAGGTTGTACATACCAAAGCAAAAGCAAAATAACCTTCAAATGCTTGCCAAAGATCTCCAATGAGTGTTTCTCCAATTAGGGCATGAAACCGTAGATCCTTGAGTCTTCAAACACCAAGAAAATCTGCTCCAAATCAGGGCGCACAGGTCTGCTAGGTTTGCTGCTCCGTAAAATGATAACAATAGTGCCAAAGATGCAACAAAATCTCCCAAAACTCTCCTCCAATGATGGCGCTCCAAAATGAAGGCAAAAGCCTACTCAAATGATAACAAATCAGCAATGAAAACTCCTCCAAAGAAGGGTGAATCTGATCTGCACTTCTGCTGCTCCAAATCTGCAAACCCTAATCCCAAAATCGCCTTCAACAGTCCACAAATGTGATCTTCCAAAGTGGCGCTCAATCACTCTTTCAAAAGATGATTTATTTCTGCTCAAAGGTGATGATAAATTGCTGCTCCAATCTGCCCAATAAGATATTCAAAGCTGCTCCGAAATTCTGCTCTAAAGATATTTGATTTCTGCTCCAATTGATCTTACAATTCTGCTCCAAAAGATATTAGAATTTTGCTCTAAATGATAATCAAAATGCTGCTCCAAAGATATGAATTCTGCTCCAAACTTTGTGAATCTCCAATGAAGTGCAAGTAGACCTCCGTTATGAAGTCTTTCCAAGATGAATTAGGTTTTCGTCCAATTCACCATATATTCTCAAGGGTTTTTGTCCTTGGAATATGATGCAAACAAGTGCAGTCCAAAAGGAATAAATGACAAGCTGAATGATGATGAAAATGCCTTGAATGACCTTGTATTTATACATGTATTTTGCCTCTTCTTTAAGCTGGTCGACCTAGGCAAGAATATATATATATTTTTTAATTTCATTAGTAATTCCTCCAAAGAAGGCCGACCCTGTCTAGGCTAGATTGGCACCCAAAAACAAATAAAATACTTTATTTTATTTTGTTTATTATTCTCCATCCTTCCAAGGGCGCTCCTTTCAGGCACAGGATATTTTATTTTATTTTATTTTTTTCTCACTTTCTCTTCACCAAGGGTGAACACCCTATGCCTATGAAACCTCATACATTTGACCTCAAATGAAGTCGCCAACACAAAATAAAATCATCATGAATTAATCCTTAATTTCCTATGGCAAATTTCATACCTTTTCCTCCATCTTCACTTCTCCACATGGGTCGCTTCTCCTCATAGCAATTTATTTTATTAGCAAGGATTACACCAAAATTGCTACAAAGATATGACAAACTAACTCCCACACTCGAATGGTCTCACAAAAATAGCTAAGTGTGAAAATTGGCTCCATATCTTATTATTAGGTGATCACTCCGAAAAAGGGGACATTACACATAACAAAAGAGACCCTTTCTTGTTTCTTTTTCTCCAAGGAATAATCATTATTTTTATGTCTTCCTTCTTTAATGTGGGCGAATACTTGTGCATGAAAGACAACACCACTAGACCTCCAAATGAAGTCACCAACAACAAGGAATATTACCACAAAGAAGTTTCATACCTTCTCCTTCATCTTCACTTCTCCACATGAGTCGCTCTAAAGGAGGGCAAATTATTTTATCATGGATGATCACATCAAAATCACCATAAAAATTCGCCAAGTCTTCCCTCAAATTCCATTTGCCCTACACAATTGGCCAAGTGTGAGAACTTGCCAATTAGGTCATCCCTTGGGTGATCACTCCGGAAAAGGAGACATTACACAACCTAAGCCTATGTTCCTATTCCTGAATGGTCAATTGTGCGTGTTGAGGCCTAGGGTGTAACTCTTCAATCTCCTCTAGTATCGCCCTCACCTACCCACCTCTAAGTCCAGGGCACATTCGTGGGCCTGAGCAGAGAGAGTTGGTTTGAGTTAACCACAAGTTGATTTATCAAGGTTGCACCGATACTGGTATTGGTACGGGAGACTGGTACCGGTACGTCTGTTTTTGAAAAATAGGAGATGGGGGTACTTGGAGACACCATTTTTTTTTAAAATATAATTTAATAAATTTATTAATATGCTAACATTAAAACTGAAAATATCATGACATTGAACTTTTGAAACAAGAGAACTGGTAAAGTTTAAGTTTATAGCTTACTTGTAACAATTTAATATAGCTTACTGTATATATATTATTTATAGGCTTATAGCTTACTTGTAACAATTTAATATAGCTTAATGTATATATATTACTGTAGACACTAGTATTGAGGTTTGAAGTCCGTAGGAGTAAGAATCCACTGAGTTTGTGAGAAAATAGTGGAAAAAATGAAAGGTAGAGAAAGAAAAAAAAATGGAGACGCCTTTTTATTGACGCAGGGTACTTGGAGACGTGTGGGAGACTCAACTAGAAGTCTCCCTTTGCAGGGAGACGTACCCAAGAAGTCTCCGAGACGGGGAGACGAGTACCAGTCTTCGAGACGAGTACCAGGGGGTCGGAGACAGGTCTCCGTGCAACATAGTGATTTATGTTTACTTAGGGTGATGACCTAAGGTTTGTTCAGATTTTTAGTTTTGCTTGACTTGTGTTGACCTCGTGATGAAATCGAGGGTTTGGAAACTTGTTTTGATTTCTGGTTGGGTATTTTCTAATGTTTTTGTATTTTATGGGTTTTTGTATGAAATGCAAGCTACAATGTATGCAAACAACTTTTTGTTCTTTTTCACCAATTTTTGAAATAAAATGAACTAGGAATTGAAATACGAATGCAAACTAGAATGAAATTACCTAATGCAATTTCTCTATTTTTTTTGTATTTTCGAGATCGGTTTTGGGCTACTCTAAGAATTGGAAAAATGCTTTCAAATGAAACTAATCTAAATTGTAATAAAACAAGCTAATCTAACAATCTAAATTAACCTATCAAGGAATTTGCAATAACAAGATTGCTATTCCAAGAGAAAGATTGATTTTCTAATTACTACAAAAAACATGAAGGAACCTGAAATTGAAGGCGCATGATCTTGGCGTATCCTTAGAGATCCTTGTAGTAACCTTCCCTTCCTCTGCAACAGTGGGGTACTCCTCTTGGCAATAGGGATTGGACGACAAACAAATTGAATAAAAGCTTGAGAAAGCTTGGATTGAAGCTATGAAAGCTTGGATCGAGAACTTGGGTTTGAAAATTGGGTAGCGTGACAACGTTGTGTGAAGCTTTTTGAAAAGCTTGGGCATAAATAACAATATCAAAAGGCACGAGTCCTGCAACGAGCATAAAAATGCTAAGGAAGAGCAAAAACTAAGCAAAACCGAGTTGCAACAATGAATTTGCCTTCTATGGAAATTCCTTGAAGCTTGGCGACAGTGAAAACTAATGAAATGAAAGCTATGAAGCTTTGAAAAAGTAAAGAAAGAAATGAAGAAAGAGGCTCAAAGGCCTGTGAAGAAGCTTGAAAAAGCTTGTGAAGATGAGAAGAGCATTCTCCAACTTGAGAAATAATGGAGAGGGGAGGGGTATTTATAGTTTGGAAGGCACACAAGAGAGGGAAATTGATTGAAGAATTAACTCTTTTGATTGAAGAGTTAACAAAAATTGATAGGGGAGTTAACTCCCTTGATTGATCAGAGGATTGGGTTGACTGGACAGTGAACAAGCCTTGATAAGCTTTCACAGGAGAAGAAATGGAGTTAGCATGAGATTGATTGAGAGATAAGAAGAATTGATTTGTGAGTTAGAAAGGAGTGAATGTGAGTCTTGAATCAGTTAGAAAAGTTGATGATCAGTTAGGGAAGGTAACTCACACAATGAGGGCTCAATTTGGAGCAAATTTGGGTAAAAAACAGAGCTAATTTCGAGTTCCAAACTGAAGTAAAACTGCAGAAGAAAACAGGATAGGGTTGCCCACATTCGTAGGGTGGTCGCCCAGGGGACGACCCAGATGTCCCAGGGTCGGTTAGGGGTGACCTTGATGTCATAGGGTCGCCCGAGGGGCGACCTTGTTGTAATAGGGTTTTGTAGGACATAGGGAATTTTTGGGAGCTCGTTCGGGCACATACAGACTCTGTTTTGGGTGCCGTTTTTTTTTTTGAAAGTGCATGATTTTTCGAGGGCTATGCAATGGTGCTATTAGTTTTTGTTGAAAACACATAAAAAGTGGGTTGCCCATATTACCAGGGTGATCGCTCGGGGGGCGATTATAATAACCCCTTCCAGTTTCTATACAATTTTTTCATAAAATCTCTGATTCTACTGTGCATACATCTCGTCAAACAGTTGTCTAGAATGCATACAGAACTGAATTTTCTAATTTGTGTTGATGTAAACAGCATGATATAGAATTTAAATGATATTTTTTCTAAGCAGAATTAGCACCAAACACATTGATACTGGAGAGGCATTTTGTCAAACAGTTTGTGGTGCTCATATCATGATAAAACTGAATATTTATATATATATATAACAGATGGCTGATAAAAATGAGAAATTACAGTATCAAATATAAATATTCCAGATTTCTATACATGCCAATCTAGAAGCTAAATCTGTCCCAGCTGCAATCAGCAAGCATCCCACAGATTTTATGATAAAATAGTTTATTCAAATTAAAGATTTGAATGCTTACTGTTTGAAAATCAGATATATAAGGAATGAGAATTTGTTGGTACCAATAAGAGCAGCTCTGTAGGTGGTATTATATTCTTTATCTTTCAGCAACCATGTGTAGAGCAACAAGTTCAAGTGTATCACTAATCCTCCAACAGGCGGCCAGCTGATACAACCCCCACAAGCAAGTGGCACCTCAAGATAACCTCACGCAACCATGGAAAGAGGCTCACACA
The DNA here is from genome assembly GCA_027924645.1 of Cunninghamia lanceolata. Classification (NCBI taxonomy): domain Eukaryota; kingdom Viridiplantae; phylum Streptophyta; class Pinopsida; order Cupressales; family Cupressaceae; genus Cunninghamia; species Cunninghamia lanceolata. Next base: position 5,033,384 of record BSBN01000665.1, read on the forward strand.
TCCTTGGAAAATGCTATGACCCCAAAAGAGTTGAGTAAAGGCTGCAGCTTGATATCTATAGGCACCAATATATTAAGGCTCTACTCCCCAACACCAATCGATCACCTTTGTTAGACGTCCAAGTCGTAGGGTAGTTGCGGCTTCATAAGGAAGATTGAGATCAAATAAATAGGCTGTGGCTAACATTTGATAGTTTAATCACCTTTCACACAAGGAACACTGCAATAGATGCATTGGCAATAGGGTTGGGAATCTCTCCAAACTCCTCATATCAACATTAATAGAATCTGCATTATCATAACCACAAATCTGTATTTGCTATGCAAACCCCACAGATTTGACAATCTCATAAAACTTCATTGCAACCCTCCTACAGAAAAACTATAGAATGATAAATCTTTCTACTCCAAAATCTTCAAATCTGAACCAAGTAGATGCATCTGCAAAACCTGAGTGATTCCGCCAAGGATGGTTGAAATGGGTTTCCGTCCAATCAACCAAGAACCCAAGGGTTTTCGTCCGAGGGCTTGCTAAACCAGAAAGCCAAAGCTCTCAAGGAAAAGGTCCCGTAAAATATCAAGTCAAGAATGAGCTCTTCTCCCCCAATTTCCCTATTTATAAGCACTTTTTGAAACTTTCGGGAAAATATAATTTAAAATCACTTTATAATTAAATAAGCCTTATTGCTTTGAAAAAGTGATTTATTTTACTTTTAAAACATTTCCGGCACTGAAAGTCAGTTTTTAGTGTCTCATAATTTGAATCTTTTCATTCTCTTTCCAACGAGCTATAATATTGAGGTGCCCAATTAAATATTGTTATTAAAATGGCAACCTTAGTAGTGAAATTAATTAAATATAGCTCAATATTACACCCCATTAGCGGAAATGGCCGAAATGCATCGTAATTGAAAACTGACTATGTAGGAGTGATCCCGATGATGAAAGATGATAAATGGACCCGACTGAGTGACTTACTAAAATAGACACTCCCTCCAAGAATCTTGGAGACCACACTGGAAGTCGGAAACCATATTTGAAGATGGCATATGAGTCCTCCATAGCACTTGAGCTCACTGGAAACAACAAATTACTCCTCTAATAACGCTGACAAACACCTAGAAGGTTAGTGCCTGTTGCAATGCAAGAGAACTCAGAAATAGGGACATTACAGCGGTCCAAAAATAATAGGAGCAACCAGGTCAAAAAGAAAGGCTGACAAAAACTGGGGTTGGGGATGAAATCAAAATGTTAGTTCGAGGTCTTTAAAGTCTTGAAAATGATGAAAAAGGTTAACAAGATGAAGGTTTCTTAGGAAACGACACTCATGGGTCTTATGACAAGGTCAGAAAGCACAGAAATCAAAGAATCGACAAAGGATGAATGAAGAAAGGACAACATTGCACAAATTAGCAATGGAAAAGCAAAGGAGGAAAGCTAAAAGAGAGTCCAATCCACGTGTGGCCAAGAAGAATGCATGCTGAGACGTCATATTTACATGCTTACATGTACGTGTTTAGGATCATAGCTCATCATAGGATCACCATGTAGGCCCATGCGTCTGTTTAGTGCTTATAGGGTGAAGGGGTAGTGCCCCTTGCGGGGGTTTGGAGGCATACCCCCAACGGAGTTGAGGGGCAGCGCTCCCAGCAGGGTCGAGAGGCAGAGCCCCCACCACCAAGACCAAATTAAAGCCTTTGAGATGACACAGACCTTTTTTTTTGCTCAGTGACGACACAGACCTTCTTGATGCATGTCATTTTTCATAATTTTATTGCTTGTAATGAGGCTTCAAAAGTCCTCCAAACCCTTCAAAAAATGCTTGACTTTCACTCTTTTACGTTTAACCGTTTTTCATTTTTTATTCTTTTTTTCCCTGATTTTCATTGACTTGGTCATTTTGGCGCTGAGTACCCGGGTAATGAGTCCCTGGGACTTGTTTTGACTTGCTCGCCCGGTACTTGTCGAGTCTTGTAACTATGATTTGAATGCATGTGAAAGATGAATGAACATGTAATGGACAACATTTCTAAATGCTTGAAAAAATTTAGAAATGTAAAACAAATTTGTAAAAACTTGGAAAAATTTAAGGGAAAAGAAAACCTGAAATATTTTCAAAAATCGCTGAAATCTCACTTCCATAATTGCCTAAAATCACCACAAGGAGAGCTCAAAGCAGTGAGGGTGAGCACTTCTTAAAAAGAGAAAAAAATGTGTTTTTAGTTGTCCCGCATTGCAGACATGGCAGTGAGTTGTAGACTCAGGCTTGTTGGTTTTTCGAACTATGGTTTCGTTGGACCTTTAAAATCAACAATGTAGTGCAGAATGCAGCAGTTTAAATTCCATAAATTGTATTCATTAGTTATCTATATGTGTTGTACTTTATATGCTTATCGCAGTATCAATTTCAATTTATTAAATTCTTTCCCAAAGACAATGCTTCAATTTTCTTCTTCATATTTGTTTTGTTTATTCTACTAGAACATTATTTGTTAAATTATTGGTTAATGTTTTTTGCCAGTTGTGTGTTTTTCTTCTGTTTACACCTTATTACCTTAATAAGATTCATATGTGGATTGTTTTCAAAAACATGTGCTGAGGCTAAATCTTTTAAAGGCTATATTTTCATGCTTATCCTGATTAATAAAATATACTCTGAAAATGATACAATCTGTCATTTTTTCTGATATTTTTATTAGTGGTCTGAAAAAAGGAGATTTGAGCTAGCAGCCTTGATGACATCAACATTAAAAGCACGCTTACGGGCACATGATCCATGCTTTTCCCAGACACTGAAATATTTATTAAGGTCTGTATTAGCTTTGCATCAAGCATGCTTTGTTTTAAAAAAAAAAAGTCTAAATTAAAGTTTTTGAAAAAGTACTATAGATACAGAATAGAAAATGCAGATATTACTTGTTAACAAATTGGTCTTTAGAATATTCATCTGCATGCATTTGTTTTAAATGATTTATCATGTAAAATTTAATGATTGATATCCATATACACAATCAATTTCAGTATACACAATGAGTATTACCGCCGCCAAAATTCTACATCATCAATTTCCCATGTTAGTGACAAATTACTTTTACGAGAACGAGACCCTCCTGCAACACTTCATGAGTCTTTATATGAAGCTCCTCAATTTAATGAGGTATGTTCTTATTTCTGGTTTGTAATTTCTGTTGGGATCTCGATGATTATGATATTTTAGATTATGGATTTTGTTTGCCAGAGATGCCTCAATGAGTCTAAAAGTGGATTTGCCCAGGTTGATGTGCAAGCCCTTGCACATTCAGTGGAGCTTTCAAGACAAGGTGCAATTGACAGCTTGAGATACACATATGGTGACTTATTTGCAGCCTTTCAGGTGATTTTGAAAACTTAACGTTTACCATTTTCTTTTAGGACTTGAATTGTTATGCTGAGGTGCATATTTGTTTCTTTAATTTATATTAGATGTTATCATGGGCATCTTTCATTTGTAGTATATTTGTTTGTGTACTTTGTCGCAATTAAAGTCACAACATGCATTAAATATTGGGAATGGCATTTTCATACTTATTGAGACTTAACTTCATTTGTCAAGCCATAAACCACCTTACTGCAGTGATTCTTTGTAGTTAGTGCTTGTTATCTTAATGTTAAACTGCAACTTCCATTTTGAATCTGAATATAAAATCTCTAACCTAGGTTTTATCTCAGATTTACAAATTTTCTGATTTATAACATGCTGGCATTTCGTCAAACACTTTGCATAGAGTCCATTATGAGAAATTTTTAGAATGAAAGCACATAGAACAGTTGTTTCTAACTTTCAGATTTATAAATCCATCATAATATCATGCAATTCTTCATAGAACATTACCAGACAATTTGTCAAACACTTTGCATTATTTCAAATAGAGCTGGAAGTGAATAATACACACTGCTGTTCATAAAATCAGAGTTTACAAAGATAAAGAAAACTATATCTCTAACCTCCAAATTGCTGACCTTTGATGATGGATAGTAACACCCAACCAATATCATGGATAATATTGATATCCCTTTATAGCACTTGTACGGATCCCGAAAGAGGTATGGACCTGCTGTTAGGGAGGCTGCGATTACTCCCAATAGAGATAAATCCCTTCCAAAAAGGCTACGTAGGATATTAAATGAGCTTTAAGCTTTCAAATATTATATTAACCCTTCGTATTATTAATCGCTGCCCTCCTCTTTATGTACGGCAGCTCTTGTAACATGAGGTACGACTGCTCACTAAGGATAAGGGTATGGACCCTTGAACCCAAATAAATATTTCTGTTTTATTTAATAGATTAACACCTCACAAACTGCATTGGCATAATCTGATTTGGAATTCCATTTCACACACAACACTTACAAATTTATTATTTGAAACTCAAATCTTTAATAAATTTCACCTTCAAACTCCAGCAATCGGAAAATATAGCTATTCAACACAATCCCACGAATCTGCGAACATTCAACACAAATGTAGATCCTGAGTGAATCCACCTATAGATTGACTAGGGAATATCTTTCACTTCCGAAATCAATGTTCCTGTAGGGTTTTCCTCCTAGGGTTTAGCTGAACCAAAGCTCAAGTTCTCAAAGAGTCTCCAAGGAAATAAGATATCAAGGAGTAAGATGAGTCTCCAATTCCCTTTTATATTATTCCCTTGAAACTTTTCCGAAGATAATTTAAAATTACCTTTTTAATAAATCTTCAACACAATATAAAGTGACTTTATAATATTTTGCTTTTGGCTCCAGCTTAAGTCACTTTATAATAACATTGTTAATTAAATACAAGTTGTCCGTAAAGTTATAATTTGAGACAACTTTATTTAATTAAATGAATTATTCCCTCACCAAAACTGCGAATTAGCCTATGGGATTAAAATAGGCTAAATAGTCATCTCCAATGACTAGGTCGAAGAAGGGGACATTACATTGAATGTATAAGGAGTGGAGTTGTTAGCAATGTTATTAGGAGTGTAATTAGCAATGTTGTCAGCAACGATAGCCACACCTTAGGAGTGTAATTACCACATTTTTGCTATGTTATTGGGTTCTTCTATTTACCCTACCGTTTTCATATTAGTATGGTTCGAGTACGAGTGCGAGGACGGGACGGTGGGAGGTCCGCCCAGGGCACTATCCAAGTGAAATTTAACGAAATAACGTCACAGGAGTAATGTTATCCAAGTGTTGAAAGCTCATTTGCCTTCAGTCATCACTGTTTCTGTGGATAATACATCCACATATAGGAAAAATGAGGTCCGACCTTCCGATCATAGCTTTCCATTCCACTGTTTCATTCTGAGCGAGAAAGGTTGTGGGTTCAAAATTGACGGATCCACCGAACTAAACAATTCTGAGAATGCATCATTCCGTTTCAATCATCATTGTGTTGTTGGGTTGCCAACATTGGAAAGAATGAAAATTATTATTGCGGTTGAAGGTTGACTTATACTGCTTATTCCCAAAGTTTTTTATTATAATTTTCATTTTGTATTGACATTCGACAAATCCCTGAATTATGAACATTTTCTTTTTGTAAATTATGATTTAAATATTTTGTTTATTGATAATTACGAGTATTACTGCTTTTATAATTTTTAATATACATAAAATAATAAATTATAGTTAGATATAATCGTAAAATTATAAATTATAATTTAACTATAATCATAAAATTATATAATATTATAATAAATTATAATACATATTATATAATATTATAATAAATTATGATTTATAATTATATATTATATAATATATAGTATAATTTATTATAATATTATAATATTTTATGATTATATATAACTATAACTTATAATTTTATATATTCAATGTAACTATATATATATAAACTAGCATACCTATCTATAGAAAATCTATTTAAAATATGCCGAGAGATATCCTTCTCGAGGGCCTATTTTATGTGCCTATTCAACTTATATATGTCAAATTGATTTAAAAATAGGCACCTCAAGAAGGAAATCTCTCGGTGTATTTTAGATAGATTTTTCTATAGATAGGTATGCTAGTTTATCCTTTATCACATATCTAATTAGGATTAATTTTATTTTCCCTATTCATGTTTCATTGTTTTATTTTCCTCTAGAGTTTAGGATTCTTTTCTCACTTTGCTTGTATCCACCTAACCATCCTTAAATTGACCCCTAGGGTTTCCTTTTTTTGATATGCTTTTAACATCTTATTTCATATTTGCCTGGGGTCTTGATTTACCTTTGTTTACCTTTGCACATCATATTTTGATCAGGGGTTAAGCATACATAGTCATATACCTTTTTGATCCCACCCAACTACCCTTTGATAATCTCTCATTATGGCTTTCTCTAGATCATTTTTCTTGGTTGATAAACATGCATACATTTATGATTTTGACATATTCTTATCTTTTGTGAGACATGATATTTCCATCCTTGGTGTTGTCATTCAACATTTTATACTATGGATGAGGACATACATTTTCTATGGAAGTGTTATTTTCCAAAATGAAAAAAAATCTATCGTGATGAGACTTAGGCAAATCCTCACAAACATTGAAGGATTCAAAATGAGATTCATCATGAGAAAAAGTATCTAAAGGAGGAGTATCCAATAATGAGTAACCTTGTCATTTTCAAATTCTAATGTTTTATCTTTTAAGATTTCCATAATAAAATTGTAAAATAATATTTTATTACTATATTTTATTAGGAAATTATATTTGTTTTACTTATTTCAACAATGAGTAACCTTCTCATTTTCAAATTCTAATAAAATATAAAACAAATAGAATGCTGCAAAGGTGCAGTGCACCTAGAATAGTTTTATGTCAAAATTTGAAATTTTTGTTTGTTAGAGACAAAATGGAGTTATAAAATAATGTAATAAAGCCTTCTAGAGGCATTATGTTGTAGTGGAGGCCTAGAATAGGCAACTTCTTTAGTTAGGTCTGCTGTTTCCTATAAAATAGGACAGTCTATTTGTGGGCAGTTTGCCTTTTATGGGTAACAGTCAGTTTTTTGATTTAAATGGCCTTTCCCATGATGGGAGTGGGAGTGAGGGTGGAGTTTAAATTGTAAACACTTATTTTTATGCCTCATATTTTATTTTTCATGCGAGGAGATGCAGAGAATGTAATTTGGAGCAAGGAAAATATAAGATTTTTGCCCTGTTTTCTGTATTTTCTGCCTTTTCACTGTTTTCAACGTCCTGAAGAAGTCCGTACTGCACTGTCATGAGGGAAAATGTATGAAAATGACTAGAGATAGGTTTAACCTTTCATTAGAATCAAATTGGAGGGATTTTCATTAATCTAGTAGCAATTTATCACTGTATTTCTGAAAGTTGCCCTTAAACCCTAGTTGTGAGGGTTTTAGTGAAATCGATGGTTTCCTAGCCATTTTCATCTGCACCTTAATCCAATAATGGATGGAATAGATTCATTTTGTTTATGTTTAACTGTTTTCTTCATTGCAGAAGCAGGAGAACTGGTTAAGGAGGTCTGTAGTAGCAATTAGAGCCTAATGTCACCATGTATTAGGCCTTTTGAGCATTAGTGGACTAGTGTTTTGAAGGACAGATGGAGTGGATTGACCAAAAACCCATGAAAACAGTATATTCAGACCTTTTATAACATGGTTGATGCCTTGGAGTGGGTCTCAGTTGCTTGGAGCAAGTTTCATATCCATTTGTCATGTCTAGGAGGCCTAATTAGGCCTAGTTGAAAATCGGTACAGTCAAGATTTGGGATTTATGTTCCAAAAGACCTCATAGTGCATGTTTGATATGTTGGAGAACAAGATAATGGGTACTCAAAAAGTCCATCACAGTCCTGTTTGGAGGTCCGTACCGAAAGTTATTACATGACAGTCCCTTTTGGAGGGCTACAAGGAAGTGGCCCAGTTTGTGAAGGAAGTGGTACAAGGAGGTACCTCCTGAGCATTTTGATGGTTTTGTGAGCTTGGGACAGTCAATCTTAGAAGGTTTAGGGTCCCTAGAAAGTTTGGCAAAGAGCTTAGGTATATGAACCCATAGATGGTGTTATTGTGTAGTCTTGGAACCATGGAGAATGAGTGGACAGTCATGTCCAGTTTGAAGTCAAATGGAGTAGCTAGGTCCACATGGGCCTGAGAGTCTTGTTTACCCTGCCATCCTTGCGTCCTCTTCCTATTGAGAAGTTAGTTGTGATCCCTTTGTGTGGTTAGCTCTGCATCACGTAATCAAATGTAGTATTATGGCACTATATTTTATTAATGCTAAAAAATAAATAAAAAATAGAATACCGTAATCAAATATAGTGCTCTAATAATAAAATATAGTGCCTTAATAATATTATTAATGCTAGAAATCTTGAAAGATAAAACCCTAATAAAATATAGTAATAAAATATTGTTTTGTAAGAACCCTAACAAGATCTGCCCTAAATTCTGAGTTTTATTTTCTGATTTCTGTCCTAGACTTCTGCACTTTAGAATTCTGCTCCAAATCATAGAATTCTGATTTATTTTTCTGAATATAGACAAATGTGGACAACGAACACATGCATCTAAAATGCTCAAATAATATGACAATAATGAACCCTTATGATAATAGTATCAATCATGAACTTCATCCACAACATATGAACATCCAAATGCAAACAAATGGGCAAACAAATCTGATTTCTGTATATATCAAACTGCTGCTACAAACCAGAATATCTGAATTTGCATTTACATCAATTACATAGGCTCAAACATGTCCAAATATATCACAGAAATCTGCCCTTACAATTCAGACCTAATAATAGGTTTGTACATACCAAAATGATGTAGAATGATGCTCCACAAACCCTCTACAATGATGGCACTTGGGCTGCTGCTAGGGTTAGGGTTTAGAAACCCTAAACAATGGTGAACTTGCCTCCAAAGGCCAAGTCGCCCTTCTCTAGATGTGGCGCTCCAAACTAGGGCAAGCCCTAATGCAATGAACATACAAAAATGCCGCAATAATGATCCTCCAAGTGTGGCGCTCAAGTCTAGGGTAAACCCTAGTGCCAAATGAACGCAAAATGCCACAATAAAACCTCCTCCAATGCTGATCCAAAATCTGAATATGCAATCAAGCTCTTCTCCTCCAAAAGTCACCAATGAAGCACAATTACGAATTCTGTATGAGTGGCGCTCCAAACTAGGGCAAGCCCTAATGCAATGAACATACAAAAATGCCGCAATAATGATCCTCCAAGTGTGGCGCTCAAGTCTAGGGTAAACCCTAGTGCCAAATGAACGCAAAATGCCACAATAAAACCTCCTCCAATGCTGATCCAAAATCTGAATATGCAATCAAGCTCTTCTCCTCCAAAAGTCACCAATGAAGCACAATTACGAATTCTGTATGAGTCCACCTCCAAGATGTGATTGGGTTTTCGTCCAATCCACCTATCTTCCTTAGGGTTTTCGTCCTAGGAAGGTGCTGAACCAAAAGTTGCAGCCAAAGAGATAAATCTCCAAAAGAAAGTGTATGAATGAATGATGATGGAAAATGCCTCAAATGACCTTATATTTAAACATGAATCTTCTTCTCTCCTCAAGCTGGCCGACCACCTCTTGCAATCATGTTTATTTCACCTTTTTCCCTCTCATAGGGCCTACCTCATGCTAGGCGCCCAAAGTACAAAAGAAATATTATATATATATTTTTTATATTGTTTCTTTCCCTTCTCCAAGTGGGGCGAACCATTTGGGCATAAGATACATCATGTTTTGACCTCAAATTGAGTCGTCCTTCCTCAAGGAAATTATCATAAAATATTCTTATTTTTCCAAAGGCATTTTCCATATTTTCTTCTATTTTTCATTCTCCTCGGTCGCTCCACATTAGGGCAAATTATTTAATTAGTGTTGACTTCACCAAAGGACTCACAAAAATATACCAATTCATCTCCCACAATGATTTTGCCCTAGAAAATTGGCTAAGTGTGAAATCTCGCCAATTAGGTCATTCCCTGAACCCTCCGGCTTAGCCTACGGGAATAGGATAGGCTAGCCAACTCCACTAGATGATCACTCCGAAAATGGGGACATTACAGTCCTCCCTTCCTGGAATTGCTTGCCACAAGCAATTGCAAACCTGTATAATGCAAAGTATCATCAAGTGGCAAGTATCTCCATCCAATCAAGTACTTCGTGATCACCCTACTCCTCAACCTGTGGCTGCATCTTCCATAGTAAATATGAAGAATGATATGCAAAGTCTGCTCCGGTGGCTAGCAATGAGACAAAACTAGCCATACACACTCGAACTCAATTCGGCTCCATTCCTCAAATTCTGAAATTCTGCTCTTCCATGTGGTCTGCCTGTGTAGCTGTAGGAACAAGAATGCAAAATCATCAACCACAATTGCCAACAACTTCCTTCCTCCAAAGGTTCCACTGTCCATGAGTGCTAAGTCTATCTAAGACAAAGCATTATACAAATCCAAAGCCTTGAACAGTGTCATAACCACCAACAAGTGACATATTATAGAAACGTTGAAGAATAACGACCTGTACCAAACCTTTCGCTGCTCCACTCTGATACAAACAACACTATGCCGAGAGTTGTGAAGCAACTCATCATGATCCCACTAAAATAGGTTAGCAATCATACCAATACCTGGATCCCAAATCATCAGACTATCACACCAACTGAAATTGAAGAGATAGATGTCTCTCATCATGTCATCATCACCAACTATCCATTTAAATCCGAATGATGTCAAATAGATATGAAAAATGCCCACAGGTGCATAGAAAAACATGCCAAACCATACTAGGCTGCTGATATAAATCAGATCAGCACCAAGAAAACTGAAAATCATGCCTATGATGGTGTCAAAAGTACCTCTACTGTCATAGGATGATAGGATCTCAACACCATGCAAGTCCTCAACACTATAGTAGCAATTCCAAACTCTCCCATCCATTCGAACAACTGCCATCATCAATGTATACCTTGAAGACTCCATGATCAGCGAAGTAGGACAGCCATCACCCAACAATGTGTGAGCTAGAGCCCAATGGATTAGGGCTGAAAAATCTCTGCTCTCATACTCCACTTCATGTCTTGGACTATAGTCCAACTGAAACTCATCATCTCCACGCGCATGCCACTCAATCAAATGTCTCCATGACACTCCCTTCACATGCCTCAAGTCCTGAAATTAGGACAGCCTCATGCTCCATCAAAGAATCGTTACCATGACGGTGTTGTGTCTAAACACAAGGGGAGTCATCGAGTTCTCCAAGGGTGGCTAGACTCCCAACCAAATCTGAATCACAAATGTCTTCTTCTACACATGCATGCATATCATTATTGGCTGGTCCACAAATTGTGTGCTCAACTACCTCCTCCCTAGCCATGACTTGAGCCTTCAATGGGCTCACCAAAAGGTGTGACACATGATCCTCATGATGAAAATTACTTGCACAAACTGAAATTTCTGAATCATAGCTCTCATCAAGTCCATGCAAAACTGATTGCTCCTCTTGTTCGACCATCATAAGAGGCTCTTCCTTCACATGCTCAACCTCCATAGCTTCTTCCCTTGGAAGAAATAGGGATCGAAGATAGGCCTGTCTGCTGCCTCGCATGATCTATATGACTGCAAGGTCCCTTGACCTCCTGTAGGTGTTGTCTTGCTTGGGCAGCCAGCAACTTAGCTTCTCTAGCTCTCCGTAGCCACTCATCACACATACTTTGAGTTCTTTTCACCTCCTCTATGCCATGGTGCACAAAATTAGACCGCTTGTGGCTTGGATCCACAACAAGTACCTTATGTTCATCCTTCAAATCTTGAGTGTCAACAATGGAAGACTTCTTACCACTATCATCTTCATGTGTAATGGCTGCCATCTCATGATTATGTGAAGGAAAAGGAATGTTGTTCCAAACCAGAAAATCAGCATTTACCTCTTGCCTTTGTGTGATGTCTTCATAGGTCGTAAGCACCTCTTCCTCCTTTGTTGAATGCTCCTCATCATGTGCTGATCCAATAGATGCATCCAACTAAAAATCACATGCCTCACAAGTGATGATGCTTGTGCCAAGGCTGATCTGAACCTCCATCCTCTTGGCTGTCATGTCCTTAGGTGTACCATCGTTTATTGCCTTCAAAATTATTTGCTTACCCTTGAATGTGAACTCAAGCTCCATCTTGTGGAAATCTTGAATGTACCTACCAAGTGATTGTAGCCATTGGATCCCCAATACAATCTCTGTCTCTCCAATTCCCACTACATAGAACTCATCAACAAATGTATAGTTATCCAATTGGATACTTAGCTGTGAGATCCTCCTTGTGCAACTCATCTTGAATCCATCCGCTAACATGACGCTGAATCCAGAAAACTCCTCTACTTGTAGTCCCCTCTTGACCACAAAACCCTCATCAATGAAATTATGTGTTGCACCACTATCAACCAAGCAAGATACTCTTTGTCCCTTCACAATTCCTCTTACCCTAAAAGGGTGATACTTAGGAACACCTGAAAGGAAAGCAATTGTACCTTGTGCCATGTCATCTTGCTCCAACTGTTGGTCCTCCTTATCACCTTCCGAATTAGTGTCTGGAACCTCCTCATCAACATCGGAAGTGACCTCAATGTAGTATGCCTTGCCTTTCCCAAGGCATCTATGACCGGGCTCCCAAGGCTCTTTGGATGAGAAGCAAAGCTTCTTTCTCCTTAGCTCATTCTCTGCCTCTAAATCCGATGTTGCCTTCTTCGACCAATCCTTCTGAAAATTCTTCTTCGGGTCCTGCCTAGATGAAGTGAAAGGCTTACTCTGAAACTTAGGCTTAGATGGTGCTGAAAACTTCATACCTTTAGCCCTCTTGATGGCTTCCCTCAATGATGGCGGATCTAGGGCCTTCACCCATCCACTAAGTGGCTCCTCAAGTCCCTCAATGAAGAGATATGTCAATCTAGTCTCCGACACATTTGGAACCAATACGGAAAGCTTTTGAAACTCTGAAATGTAGGTGTCCACTAAATCCTTCTGTTTAAGTTGTGCCAACTCCATGAAGAATTGCTCTGGATTTGACTGTAATATCCCAAAATGAGATATTTTGGACAATTTTGGATTTACGGCTTTCCAAATGAATTTACTGATTTTAGAATTCTGCCCTAATTTTTGTTCGTTAATTTTCTGCTCAAACCCTAACATCTGAACTTTAAATCAGACTTAAACAAATGCATGCAACAGCCCATAAAACATCTCAAATCCACATGATATCATCACAAACATAATGCACTTGTAATCCACAACCAAATAAGCAACAATTCCACTTAATTCATCCACACAATTGACTGAAAATAAATGTAGAAGTCTGCTGCTACAAATCTGAATATATTATATCTTCAAATACATTGACAAATTAGGGCAAACATGAGAAACATGCCCAGCGTAGTTCTGCCCTAAATCTGAAAGTTATACATACCAAAAACAATGCAATATGAGCTTTCAAAATGATAAAAAATGGCCTCCAAGCAGCTGCTCCAAAGATGATAATTTTCTGCTCTAAAAATGATTAGTTTTCTGCTCAAAAAGGCGATGAAATGCTACTCCAAAAGCTGATTAGAATTTTGCTCCAAAAGATGATGAAATGTTGCTCCAAAAGCTGATTAGAATTCTGCTCCAAACTTCGTAATCCTCCAATGAAGTTCACGTAGACGTCCGTTATGAAGTCTTCCCAAGATGAACTAGGGGTTCGTCTAATTCACCTCATATTCAAGGGTTTTCGTCCTTAGAATATGCTGCTCTAAATTGCAGACACAAAAGACATAAATTGATAGTTGAATGATGATTGAAATGATCCAAAATAACTTGCTTTTATACATGTTTTTACTCCTTTTTTTATGATGGCTGACCTAGGTCATAAAATACTTTTTATTTATTAATTTCCCTTTAGAGAGGGCCGACCTCCTTATGCTTTGCCTCTTGTCGACCTAGGAATGTGCGTTATGCCTTTTTCTTAGCTGGGCTGACCCAGTATGAGAACTCTAGGCATCCAAGAATCAAATCAAAGGTTTGTTCTTTTATTCTTCTCCAAAGCCATTTCCCATCCGCTCTTCCATGGTGATCACTCTGAAAATGGGGACATTACATTGACTCATCAAATCTATCAATCAATGTCTGTGAAAAATCAACATAGGTAGTGATAAGGCTATGACCTTGAGTCACCATACCATTATACCACCAATCTAGATCATCTCCCTCCAAGTGAAGTGTAACAAACTGTATAGCATCTCTTTCGAACATAGGGCTCGATGTGAAGTAGTTATCCAACCTTTGGATCTATGCTCGTGCCGTGATCTTCCCCAAACCATCAAAAAGAGTGGTGTTGACCTTACCCAATTTTCTTTGCAAGTCATGATTGTTGCCTCTTTCTCCTCTAGTTCTATCTCTATTCTTGTAGTTGATATGGCAAAAATTATTCCATGGCAAGGCTTCTCAACATTCTTCACTCAATGCTAACCATTCTCTTCTATAATCATCAAAAGTCTCACCTCCAACTTGTGGCTCATTCTCCGTAGCTCTTGGCTGGTCCAAAAAGGTAGGCATGAGAGGTCTAACCACGGATGCATGAGATGAATGAATAGGAGTACCTCCATTATTTCTGGAAATGCTAGCATCATTATTGCCATTATGTCAATTGCTTCTATCACCTCCATTACCTCTATTATTGCCTCCATTATTCTGCATAAGTTGAGCCATCATTTGCACTAGATTTTGTTGTCCTCTAGCAAGATCTCAAAGGATATCCTTTATACTAGGTTCCTCATCACTTCTATCACCCATGTTGGCTTCTTCTTCTTCAAAACCTGTATCAACGAGTTGCTGCCTTCTCCTGTATGTGATAAATTCTCTATCTTCGAGATTCATACATCAACATTAGATGATCACCAATGAAAACTCACATATAAAACCCTTTGAGGCTGGCAAGATCAAAGCTTTGATACCACTGTAAGATCCCTAACAAGATCTGCCCTAAATTCTGAGTTTTATTTTCTGATTTCTGCCCTAGATTTCTGCACTTTAGAATTCTGCTCCAAACCCTAGAATTCTGATTTATTTTTCTGAAAATAAACAAATTTGGACAGCGAACACATGTGCATCTAAAATGCTCAAATAATATGGCAATAATGAACCCTTATAATAATAGTATCAATCATGAACTCCATCCACAACATATGAACATCCAAATGCAAACAAATCTGATTTCTATATATATCAAATTGCTGCTACAAACCGGAATATCTGAATATGCATTTACATCAATTACATAGGCTCAAACATGCCGAAATATATCCCAGAAATCTGCCTTTACAATTCAGACCTAATAATAGGTTTGTACATACTGAAATGATGTAGAATGATGCTTCACAAACCCTCTACAATGATGGCACTTGGGCTGCTGCTAGGGTTAGGGTTTAGAAACCCTAAAAAATGGTGAAATCGCCTCCAAAGGCCAAGTCGCCCTTCTCTAGATGTGGCGCTCCAAACTAGGGCAAGCCCTAATGCAATGAACATACAAAACTGCTGCAATAATGATCCTCCAATTGTGGTGCTCAAGTCTAGGGTAAACCCTAGTGCCAAATGAACACAAAATGCCACAAGAAAACCTCCTCCAGTGCTGATCCAAAATCTGAATATGCAATCAAGCTCTTCTCCTCCAAAAGTTGCCAATGAAGCACAATTATGAACTATGTATGAGTCCACCTCCAAGATGCAATTAGGTTTTCGTCCAATCCACCTATCTTCCTTAGGGTTTTCGTCCTAGGAAGGTGCTGAACCAAAGGTTGCAGCCAAAGAAATAAATTTCCAAAAGAAAGTGTATGAATGATTGCTGATGGAAAATGCCACAAATGACCTTAATATTTATACATGAATCTTCTTCTCTCCTCAAGCGGGCCGACCACCTCTTGCACTCATGTTTTATTTCACCTTTTTCGCTCTGATAGGGCCGACCTCATGCTAGGCGCCCAAAGTACAAAAGAAATATTATATTATATTTTTTTATTTTTTATATTATTTCTTAACCTTCTCCAAGTGGGGCAAACCATTTGGGCATAAGATACATCATGTTTTGACCTCAAATTGAGTTGTTCTTCCTCAAGGAAATTATCATAAAATATTCTTATTTTTTTCCAAAGGCATTTTTCCATATTTTCTTCTATTTTCACTCTCCTCCTTGGTCGCTCCACATTAGGGCAAATTACTTTATTAGTGTTGACTTCACCAAAAGACTCACAAATATATGTACTAAGTCATCTCCCACAATCATTTTGCCCTACAAAATTGGCTAAGTGTGAAATCTCACCAATTAGGTCATTTCCCGAACCCTCCAGCTTAGCCTACGGGAATAGAATAGGCTAGCCAACTCCACTAGGTAATCACTCCGAAAATGGGGACATTACATGTTTTATGACACTATATTTTATTAATAACAACGTTGGAAATCTTATAAGATATAGAGTGCTATATTTTATTATGGCATTGTATTTGTTTTCTAATATTTCATCTTTTAAGATATTTGCATTAATTAAATATAATGCTCTAATAATAAAATATAGTGCCCTAATAATATTATTAATGTTAGAAATCTTAAAAGATAAAACCCTAATAAAATATAGTAATAAAATATTTTTTTATGGCATTAGATTTTATTAATGCTGAAAAAATTAAATCAATTAAATTTCATTGTGCAGAAAACAAAAGGAAATAAAAATTGATGATTGTATAGTAATATCTATAAAATATAATGGTGTTACTGTTTAAATTTGTTTACAGCTTCTCGCTTTTGCAATCCACTTTGCTCATTTTTTATTTCATTTGATATTTTTAATTTATGTTTGAGTATTATATCTACACCAATAATTGAGTATTTATTTGATATTTGATTGGAACAGCTGAAAAATTTCAATGCTAACCTCTATTTCCTCACAAGACTTTGAATCTTGCCAGCTGTCATTCTTCAACGAAAGCTGAGCATTAAGTAGTTATAGGTACTTGATTCACTGTGGATTGTGGAATGGCAGTTAGAAATCATTTTGGCTTGGACCTTTGGAGCTTTTCTTGTGATTGTGTTATAATTGCAGTTGCTTTGCATGTCAATGACGGAATTTTATTCATAATAAGATAAGATTATTTTGCATGACAATGACATGATTCTATTCATAATAGTGCTTAGCTTGTGATGTTTTTGTAATATGTTTAATATGCTTGACATCAAGGGCCCCTATGCTTGTGCCGAGGGATAAATAGTGTCATTAGAATGGATAGGACAAAATCACCATCTATATATATGTAATGACCAACCCCAATTTGTAAACCAATTTTTTTTTGAAACCCACAAATATTTTTGACTTCTAGTGATTAGGCATTTCGTCAAACACTTTGTATAGTGATTGTTTTCAATGTGTTTCAATGTGTTTTGGAATGGGATCATTCAAAATGCAATTTGAGACAATATTTGTTCAAACAGAAAACCTACAATGCATAGAAATACCATGAACATTTCAACAAACACTTGGCAGGTATAAAGAAAACACTTAATAACAACAATCTGACCTCAAACTCTAGCATTATATATTGATCTTCAATTTCTATGCTTGTTGTTACTAACTCAGAATTACAACAGCAGTGATATAATATCAAAAGGTGTAGACCCACAATGTTATTATGCTATTGTCACATAAATACATGCTACTGGAGCTTGAAACAATGGTGCTGTAGATGAAAATCTGGAAGATCTGCTTGTTCCACACCTCCCATCACCACCAAACAACAATATTTTCTAGCTATAGTTACACTCCACTCCAAATATTATATATTGGATGTAATGGAAGCCAAAACTTCCCACAAATGCTACATATAGGTACTTAGAGGGCTGCGCACCAAGTAACTAACAACCAAGGTTACTAATGACCACGATTCTTACCCAAAAGGAAGCGGCCATCATTTAGAAAACCCCAAACGCCTCCTTTGTCAACTGAAACACCTCATAAAGAGGCTCTAGTGCCCATTGATCAGTCTTCAAGATGTCACGTGATTATGTAGAAGGAGCGGCTAGACCAAGAAACCCAACGCAACTCTAAATAAACAATCAACTATGATAAATGATAAAATCAACTTCAGCTGTAGTGCCATACCCTTAGTAATAACTCTCAATCACAAATTTATTATTTGAAGAATTCGCAATAAATTTGCAAAGTAAACCCTTCGCGACAAACTCCAGAAATCTGCAAATGAACACAAAGGCAATCTCTGTATGAAATTGCTCCAATACTCCAGCATTCAACACAAGCGTAGATTTTGGATAAATCTACTAGCAAACCAATTTGCACAAATTGTAACTGTGATGTCCCGATGTTAAAGCATTGTTTAAATTAAAGATTTAAACATCATGATAAGACAGTGAAGTTGCTTTCGTAAAATATGGTGTTTAGTCATTATTAATATTTAATAAATAATATCAAATAATATTAATATTCTTAATATAATTAAATAATAATATATTTATTGTATTTATAAATAATAAATATAAATACGAATATAAATATTATCAATATTATTATAATAATTATAATATAATATATTATTAAAAATAATATATAAAATGCAATATACAAATATAAATATTAATTATTATAAATATTATAAATTAAATATAAATCAAATATTATAAATGACAGCAATGATGTGAGATCATAAAAGATCGATCCCTATGTTAAAGACCAAAGTAATGATAACGCTGGGTAATATTATCAAAGGGCTGCACTTGTTTAAAGGCTGCAGTTAACACTCTAAAGGCAGTCATTAAGTGAAGTCAGCGGATATAATTAAGGGCAGTGATTCATGAGGAGACATCTCTTTTGAAAGAGATGTATCTCTTTATGAAGTTATATATCTGCCTTGTGATTGGCAAAAAGGAAAAAAATATGCAGATCTAGAAGAATATAAGTGAATAATGAAATATCTGTTATAATGCAGATTTGAGGAAGATTTATATTTCTGAATGTGTAACAACAAAGAAGGGAGTAACAATATATATTCTGATTTAAGAACAAGATAAGAGTAATAAGAAGACATTGGACTGCAGTCAACATTAAAATAGAAGAGTACAATCTTAGATTTCTGAAGGATACAAAGGCAAGAGTTATCTACCGGTATGATGTATCTAACCCTATGTCTAGTATATAAATAGCCATGTAATCATGATAATATAGATGCTGTCAAAGAACTGATATTTCTTTCAATTGCATTATTTATGTAGAATGGACAAATATGAACAAATAGAATATGGAATGCTAGTACTAATACAACATATATGATAATGTTAGTACTTATTATGTATTAATGAATAATCGTCTTTAATGTATTTTAAATGTAAATAAATATTGAACATCATCATGGAGGAAAAGAAGGAGACGTATACAAGAGGGTATAAGGTTTCCATCTAAGTAGCCCACCTTGGATGGATGTCAAAGCCTTGCCACCAAGGCCAAGAGGGTCAAAGTCCCGCTCTTGGGCTTAGATTGGATAAGCCAAGAATCCCACTACGATCCCCATACCATTCCTACCATGACAAGTTATTAACTGTAAGGGATAAGGCATGGATAGGGAAGCAAGACAAGCACTCTACTAAGTACCTCACTTTGGTGGATGTCTATGTCTTGCCACCAAAGCCAGGAGGGCCAAAGTTCCGCTTTTGGGCTTAGTATGGGTTGGCTTGGTCAAATCTATCATGTCCCTATCCCTATGCTCTAAATGTGTTTGATAGTAATAGTAATATTGGAGTTGTATTCTGAGTTTAATATATGCTTAGCTAACCCTAATAATGGCATTAGTTTATATGTATATATATGCACTTGTATTTTCTATGTGATGATTGCAGGGTTTATATTCAAGAGCATAACAAAGAAATAACTACTTGTAAGTCATCTCCCTAACCCTAATTTATTGTAATTGTGATTGTAAGGTTTAATCTAGGGAAAATCTAAAGGGGACATTACATGATAATTTTGAAACCCTAACCTTAAACTTGTGGTATTTGAATTTTTAGGGTAAAATTAGTATTGTTCCAATATGGGACATTACAATTGGTATCAGAGCATCTTTCCTGCCATCCTGTGAATGATAGTTGACTTATATGTATTCGAGTGTATACTCTATGACTTTGTATTCAAGTGTATACTTTATGACTATGTATTTGAGTGTATACCCTATGGCTTTGTATTTGTATTCGAGTGTATACTCTATGACTTTGTATTTGTATTCGAGTGTACACTCTATGACTTTGTATTCAAGTGTATACTTAATGACTATGTATCCGAGTGTATACTCTATGGCTTTGTATTTGTATTCGAGTGTATACTCTATGACTTTGTATTCGAGTGTATACTTCATGACTATGTATTCGAGTGTATACTCTATGACTTTGTATTCAAGTGTATACTTTATGACTATGTATTCGAGTGTATATTCTATGACTCTGTATTCAAGTGTATACTTCATGACTATGTATTCGAGTGTATACTCTATGACTTTGTATTTGTATTCGAGTGTATACTCTATGACTTTGTATTCAAGTGTATACTTGATGACTATGTATTCGAGTGTATACTCCATGACATTGTGTATTCAATTGTATACTTTATGACTTCATGTATACGTGTATTCGAGTGTATACTCCATGACTTTGTGTATTCAATTGTATACTTTATGACTTCATGTATTCGAGTGTATACTCCATGACTTTGTATGTTCAAATGTATACTACATGACTTATGTGTGTTCAAATGTATACTCCATGACTTATGTATGTTCAAGTGCACACTTCATGACCTACTTGTATTCATTTGTATACTTCATATTCGTGTATTCCGTGTGTATACTTTGCATGTACATGTATGCTTCATGCCTTATGTATTACGTGCATGCCTCATGCTTTATGTGTTACGTGCGTGTATTGCATGTATGCTTCATGCTTGTGTATTACATGCGTATATTTTGTATGCTTCGTGCTTTGTGTATCAAGCGTATGCTATATGTTTCATGTATTACGTGCGTATACTTGTATATTATATACTATGTCCATACTTCATGCTTTGTATACGTTGTGTATTATGTGTTCCATACTCCATGTATTTAGTGTATAAGCTTTGTGTATGACATGTACGATATTTGTGTGTGTATACTTCGCATATTCCATGTGTCTATATGCTTCATACGCGTGTACTTCGTGTATCACGTGTATGATTCATGCCTCGCATGTATTTAGGGGTATACTTCATGTCTTACGTATCACGTATGCATCATATATCTATGTGTGTATTAAGATGCTTAAAATTTATGAAAAGGCCAAAACCATCTGTCAATCCCTTCTCGGGTTGTAACTGATGAAACTCCCTCAAACTTGGGGTGAAAAAGGGGAGAGCACTTCATCTAAGAAAGACATCCAAAACATCATTAAAGAATTCAATTGAGATGTAGGTCCACTTAGGTATCATATTGACCTAGGAGGGTTAATCTCTTAAAAACCAAAACAAAAAATTTTGAAAGGACATACTAAAGACAACTCAACTCTTTAGAACCCACAAATGGGGAGAAAGATCTTAAAAGAAATGTGGAAATTTATAATCAGATATATTCATCAAACTTAAGTAGAACGAGATCAAATGTACAAACAAGCGATCTATCCCTCACTCATTGAATCAATGACGAAACAATCCAGTCCATATCATATTTATTTCTGCAGATTTGGAGAAGAAACCCTAGGGCCAAAATTGTGAGATTTGTGGCCAAATACAATTTTGGAGATCGAAGAGATATTCAGATTTTCAGATCAGCTTGGGAGCGCCACTTTTTGGAGGGTTTTGAGTGAAGTTTCTTTCTAGCGTTTTACCCTAGAAGTGAGCGCCAACCTCAAGGAGGCCGATTTCATGTTTGGGAAGCATTTGTGGACCAAACCCTAGCCGCCACCCTCACATTGCATTCCATTCGTCATCTTCACGGGAGTGCCACCTAACTTGGAGGATTCAGCCATCTAGGGTTTGCAAAAAAAGACATCATTTTCCATCATTTTGGTATGTATAAGCCTGTGTTTAGGTCTGATTTGTAACATCAGAAACTTGGGCTATGTTTGGGCATGTTTGAGCCTTGGAACTTGATGTAATTTCAATTCAGAATAATCTGATTTGTAGCAGCAGTCATCTATATTCAGAAATCAGAACTTTATATCATTTTGTTTGCCTTTGCATGGTCATATGTTGTGGAAGAATTCATTACTGATGTTATCTTCATAAGAGTACATAATTGGCATGTTTATTTGAGCAATTGGTATACATTTATTTGCTGTCCAAATTCATTTATAATTCAGAACAAAAAAATCAGATTTCAGACCTAGGGTTTGAAAGACAAAAATCAGAAATTTAGGGCAGATCTGATTAATGTACATCATGAGAACATTTCAGATTTGAGAGGTTTCTTTGGGCTTTGTAGTTACTATAGGAGGTTTGTAAAGGGGTTTTCACAACTGGTAGCACCTCTCACAGATCTCACTAAGAGGGCGCATTCAGATGGTCGGATGAGGCTCATGTGACATTTCATAGACTCAGGGAGGTAATGAGCACTTGTCCAGTATTGGCTCTTCTTGATTTCTCTCAGTTGTCTGTATTGGAGTGTGATGCTTCAGGTGAAGGGATAGGCGCCATCCTCATGCATAATAGACATCCCATAGCCTATGAGAGTAGGAAGTTGAGAGATGCAGAGTGGTTGTATTCCACCAATGATAAGGAGATGCTTGCCATCATGCATGCATTGGAAAAGTTCAGACAATACTTAGTGGGTGGAAAGTTTGTGGTAAGGATTGACCACACGAACTTGAAATACTTTCTAGAGCAGAAGGATTTGAATGAGAGGCAACAAAAGTAGTTAAGATTCAGACATATGATTTTGATATTGAGTATGTTAAGGGGAAGAAAAATGTTGTTGCCGATGCACTATCTAGGAGGCCCACACTTTTCTCTATGATAGATTTCAGCTGATTGGAAAGCTCACCTTTTGGTTGAGTATTCCAAGAATACATTTGCATGCGAGCTTATGGACGACAAGATTTAGGATGATAGGTATAAGGTGATTGATGATGTGATATGCTATAAGGATAGGATCTATTTGGTACTTGAATTTAGAATGAAGGATAAGATTTTTAGGGTTGTTCATGACACTCCTTTAGCAGGACATCCAGGGTTCTTGAAGGCCTATGTGAGAGAGATTCTCTTGCAAGGGTCTCAAGGATGATGTCTTGCGACACGTTCGAGAGTGTATGACTTATTAGTAGAACAAGTCAGAGCATAATTTCCCAGCAGGTTTACTTCAACCATTGCCTATTCCATAACAGAAGTGGGAGAGTATCTCTATGGATTTCATTATAGGTTTTCCGAAAATTCAAGGCAAAGATTGCATATTTGTGGTTATTGATGGGTTGACTAAGTATGCACATTTCTTTGCTATTTATTCTAATTATAAGGCACCTCAGGTTGCAGAGTTGTTCTTTAGAGAGGTGTTTAGACTTCATGGACTTCCAAAGACTATTGTTAGCGATTGGGATAGTAGATTTCTTAGTGTGTTTTGGCAGGAGCTATTCAGATTGGCTGGTAAGAAGTTGACCCCAAGCACTAGCTACCACTCATAGACAGATGGCCAGATAGAGATTGTAAACAAATGGGTGGAAGGGTATCTATGCAATTATGTTGCGAGGCAGAAAAAGGCTTGATTAGGTGGTTGTATTTATGAGAGCATTGTTATAATACCACCTATCACATGTCGACAGGCATGTCTCCTTTCAGAGCTTTGTATGGTTATGACACTATGTTTTTTGTAGACTTAGCATTTGATGATAGCAGAGTTCCCAGAGCTAGAGAGATGATGCAGGGTAGCTAGGACATCCTTAAGGCACTTAAGGATAATCTACACTGTGCTTAGAATAAGCAGAATATGTATGCAGATAGGCACAAGGTAGAGAGGACATTTGATGTTGGTGATCTAGTTTTCTTGCGCCTATAGCCATACCAACAATTTACACTGAAGAAGAGTGGTGTAGAAAAACTAAAACCTCGGTTCTATGGTCTCTACAAGATTGTGAGGAGAGTTGAAGAGGTTGGATATGAGTTGGAGTTGCCTGAGGGTAGCCAAATTCATAATGTATTTCATGTATCTTGCCTCAAAAGGGCAATTGGGTAGCACATTTCATCTTCTCCAGAGCTTCCACCATTAGATGAGGAGGTGAAACTCATACTGGTTCCTGATGCTATACTGGATGTTAGGGAGCATAGGCTGAGGATTAGGGTGATCAAGGAGTATTTGGTTAGATGGAGAGACTTGCCGCTTGAGGATGCTACTTGGGAAGGTGAACAAATTTCGCAGCATCTAGGTTTGCAATTGCTTGAGGGCAAGCAATTCTGAGAAGGGAGGACTGTAATGTCCCCTTTTTTCGAGTGATCACCCAACGGAGTTGTCTAGCCTATTCTATTCCCGTAGGCTAAGTCGGAAGTGCAAGGGAATAATCTAATTAGTTAAATGCTAAGTAATCCTAAGTCACTTTCGGATTATTTATATTTAATTAATTAAGTTGGACCTATTTGTAATATGGAATGACTTTATTATTTAAGTGAGCCACTTGATAAATAAAATAAAATAAAATAAAGTGAAATGCCTAGAGGGAGGTTGGCCAAAAAAGAGAATAAAATAAAGAAAATTGCCAAAATGGAGGTCGGCCAAGGGAGAAGTTATTCGGTGGCTATAAAAGAAGGCAAAAAGCAAGTCATTTCCATCATTCATTTTCATATAATTTCATTGGAGATTTTCTCTTGTGGCTGCAACTTAGGTTCAGCATATTCCAAGGACGAAAACCCTTAGGAATATTGGTGGATTGGACGAAAACCCAATTCCATCTTGGAGGTTAATTCATACGGAGTTCACATTTGCACTTCATTGGAGATTGGAGAAGAAGGAGCTTCAAAGACATTTATTTCTGCAGATTTGGAGTAGAAACCCTAGGGCCAAAGTTGTGAGATTTGTGGCCAAATACAATTTTGGAGATCGAAGATATATTCAGATTTTCAGATCAGCTTGGGAGCACCACTTTTTGGAGGGTTTTGAGTGAAGTTTCTTGCTAGGGTTTTAACCTAGAAGTGAGTGCCAACCTCAAGGAGGGCGATTTCATGTTTGGGAAGCATTTGCAGACCAAACCCTAGCTGCCGCCCTCACATTGCATGCCATTCGTCATCTTCAAGGGAGCGTCACCTATCTTTGAGGTCTCGCCCATCTAGGGTTTGCAAACAAGACGTCATTTTCCATCATGTTGGTATGTATAAACCTGTGTTTAGGTCTGATTTGTAACAGCAGAAATGTGGGCTATGTTTGGGCATGTTTGAGCCTTGGAATTTGATGTAATTTTAATTCAGAATAATCTGATTTGTAGCAGCAGTCATCTATATTCAGAAATCAGAACTTTATATCATTTTGTTTGCTTTTGAATGGTCATATGTTGTGGAAGAATCCATGATTGATGTTATCTTCATAAGAGTACATAATTGGCATGTTTATTTGAGCAATTGGTATACATTTATTCGCTGTCCAAATCCATTTATAATTCAGAACAGAAAAATCAGATTTTAGACCTAGTGTTTGAAAGACAAAAATCAGAAATTTAGGGCAGATCTGATTAGGGATCTTACACGGAACCAAAATCTGGCTAACTGGAATGATACTGATGATGAATAATGATGATCGGAGTCGACGAGGTGACTTACTATAAATAGACACTCTCTCCAAGAAGTTTGGAGAACACATCGAAAGCCGAAATTTACTTCTGAAAGTGTCATAAGGGTCCCCAAGATCAACTGAGCTCACTGATAAAAACAAACATCTCTGTAAAACACATCCTGCATGGTCCAAGAACCTTGGAGACCCCCTCATCAAACACCAAACTACTTCAGTCAAAACCGGAACTAGACAAAAGCTTGCAAATCAGAATTACTAAAAAATGGGGACTTTATAGTCCTCCCTCCTTAGAATTGCTTGCCCTCAAGCAGTTGCCAGCTCAACCAACAGATCAACTCTGAATAAACAATGTAGCTCTAGGATCCCAAATCAATCTAGGAGGTTTGTATGATCATCTTTTTGATGCACTATGTTGCAACATACTTGCAAATAACACCTCCTTATCTCTCCTGGACAGAAGTATAACAATTCTCTGCATGAATTTAGCAAACTCTCCATCAAACTGCTTAATCCTTCCACGTTTCTGCTTCACCACTCTGATAAAATCTGGAAAGTTGGTGCTAAATTTCTTTTTAACACATTTGGAACTTCTGATTTTTCACCCAAATCAGAATTAACTTGGCTGTAGTAATCATCCTCTACAGCTGGAATCATATGCCACCCTTTTGCAACACCTGAGTGGCATAAAAAATGAATTCTTTCGCAGCTGTCCAAGTCTAAAATCAACATCTCACAATCTGATTTTTTGAAATTCAGCACCTTGTCGATGTAACCACTGCTGCATAACTGAAATTTGTTAGCCAAAACAAGAAATGTAAGCATTCTATTGGCTGAAATTACCTTTTTGAAAGTCACAAATTGGAAAATGTTTCATTTCTTGACTAGTATTTCTCTCCAATCCACTTGCAAGAATGCAAATGGAATCATATGGTGACTGAACTGCAACCAAGCAACAGAGTCAAAACTGAAAATTTGATCTATTTCACGCCATGGAACATCTCTCTGGTCACCATAGCCTTCCAATATACTCCATTGGTGACCTCTAACATGAATTCGTAGAGATGAAACAACTCCACCGAGCTTTTGTTGTGCAACTCTGCTATTCATGTGTGCCTCGTTAGAAGATCTTATAATGCTCCCCAAAGCATCTTTTCCACAATGAATACTTCTCATGCAATGAATCCAAGTGCTATCAACCGAATGAACCTTCAAAGCACTAGGAATTTTGAGACTATCATAAATCAAATCAGCTTCCAATCCAAGAGGTGGATTGTCCAAAGAGAAGAAACCATGTTTAGGCCCTTGTCTTACCAAATCTTTATGCAATACAAGAGCTGAATTTGCTTTTTCTGCTGCTGTTTTGAAAATTCCAGCAAGTTCAAAATCACCTTTTTGTAACTTCCCACTGTTATGAATGATGAAGTCTTCGTGTTTCAGCATATTCCATGTTGAAACTTCATTTTCTATCTCATGTCCGAACTCCACATCAAGATTCAATATCTTAATGTTGTCATCACTTGTGTCACCAAAATTAGGAAGTGCTTTAGTATCCAACTCAAAGAGTGGATTAATAAAAGATAAGTCTGCATCCATCTCAAAAGGAGGATTATCAGCAAACTGAAAATTACCACTACCTTCTTGCTCAAACCCATCTAGGCAATCCAAATCTACACATGCAACTTTTTGAATTCTCTGGTAAGACCTCTAAATTAAATTCCTCTTGAAGAATATCAAGCTCATTAATTACTTGCTTGATTTCTTTAGCTCTTTCTTCATCCTCTTGCTTCGTGAATTGCTCTACAGCATCAAGCTGATTTTTAACTTCGTCGATTTAAGCTCAAAGGTGAGCTCGTCAACCTTATTCACCTTGTCTTGGTAAGCATCCAAGGTCTCTTTTGCAAACTTAATAGTGTGATCTCTGTCAATAAGCAAATGCAAAAAATCTGATTTCATTATTTCTAAAGCACCTTTAGTAGTTTACAGATTTGATGAAGTAGCTCCAAGCTGAATACCCTTGTGTTTCTCTTCAACTTGAGTCTTCCACAAGTGATCTTCAATGAATTTGTGTGTGCTATCAAAATGAACTAAGGCTTGCACAACCTTTTTTTCATTGACCAACAATTTTAATTCTCTAAGCCTTTGATCAAAATCATCTTCACACAACAAATTATCTGATTTGTCTTCAAGTGCATATTTATTAAAATCAGCTACCTCTCTAACATTCTCTTTGCATATTTTATGATATGAGGGTAGGATAGCACTGTGCCCCTAACACAAAATCATCATTTGCTTTCCCTTCATTGCATTTAGGAGTCAAAACACTTGGATCCCATGGTCTTATGAATTTCTGATTTTGTTCTGAACAAATAGGCTCATCAAGGTTTCCATGATTGGCTGATTTCTTCAACACATCACCTTCAAACAGATTTGAATAAAAAAAAAAACCTGCTTTTTCAAACTGAACTGAAAACTCAACTCCTCTGTCAAGAACAGTCTTCTCAATGGACTCCTTTTGGAAGTCAATCAGATACACATCTTGTATGGATGTTCCTCACTCAACTTCTGAATTATCATCATTAAAATGATGTATGTGCTCAGTATTAAATGCTGATTTAAAAATTGCAACATCCTCAAAATCAGCATGCTCCAATTCTGAAAATTTTGGTGAGTTATTCGGAATATTCTCCTTGGTATTGGAGAAGTTCATGTCTTCATCTTTATGTGTCTTGTCAACAGTTGCCAATTTAGCAAACTCCAAATCAGCATACCCATCATATGTAGCTGTTTGTTCTTCTATGAAGTCATTTTGGTACTTTGTCATGTATGTCTCGTGAAGTAAGTCATCTTCTTCTTCATAGGAGAGTTCTTCAGTTCTTTTAACAATTTCAGAAATTTTCCCATCTTCATCTTTACTTGTAGATATATCATGTGATCCTCCTTCCTCTATCGTGTCAACTGATAAGTATGGCTTCAATTTCTGCTGACATTGGTTGAAAATACTATTAACCAATTTATATGCAGCTAAAAATGTAACTTGTTCTTGCCTCAAAACAACCAATAACATAGATAAGATTGGTTGGGAGATATCATCACTTTCGTTCAAAATTAATGACATAATGGCTTGCATTGCTATAACAACATTCACTGTATGATTCTCATTGGTAGTGTAATGTCCCCTTTCTAGTGGAAACACTTAAACCTGAATTTGCATTCAAAGTAATTCTCAAAGAGACATTAGTAACATTAGAGATCAATAAATTTCAGTAATGAAATCAAAGATAATATAAATATTTCATTCTTATCAAAGGATTATTCATTTCCTTCTTGTCATTCACTATTGATGACCATTCTATAATATATTCCATAAGCACATTAGGGTGAATATTAAATATATTTCAAGATCCATATCTTCCCCTCCTATTCTTCATCAAGGAATTAGGATTTACATGACTAGGGCGCGCTGAAACCATCTCCGACCCAACTTCGGGAAACTAAGTCCCTAGCCCTTGGGGTTTATACACAGAATCTCGGATCCAACTTGGGAACTATATCTCAGCCATTGGTATCGATACGAGATCTCTGAACCCAGCTTGGGAACTATATCCCAGCCATTGGGGTCTATACAGGGGATGGAATTACTCCGCCTTTCCCTACAATACCCATGATTCCTCATTGGATGAAGTAATAGGGGCCATGGAAATATGATCTTTATTTCAATATTCCCTTGTACTATAGATGGAATTCTATTATACCATTAATCATCATAATGCATGAACAGAACCATTCTTATCTTAATTTGGAATACCATTGTAAGGTATTCTTGTTTATACAATTGCTCATCTTAGATCTATATAGTTAAGACAATTCCTTATAATCTACAATGATTCACATGGATTTATATCAACTATAAGATAACATTATTATCATAATATATATATAATCTTACACATCTTTTACTTAATAATTATAAATTAACATATTAAATAATTCTTAATACTTACCTTGACTATCCTGCTGTACCCTATCTTGACTATCTTGCTGTACCCTATCTCTGAATACTTACCGATTTGCTGTAGAAGATTGCTGATCTGAACCGATTTGTTGCTGCCTTTTATTACCTTTTTCCTTGTGTAGATCTTTATTGTGAAGTTCTGTTTTATATCTGCTGATCTGATAAAGAATGCTGAGCAATCGATGGTTGATCTTCTTTTCTTCTTATATGCAGATCTGTATGTGACTGGATGTGTGTATTGATGAATATGGATAAGATTCTCTATCCCCTCTAATATATATAAGTATTCTTAAACTCAGAACTCTGAATATTATCTACATTTATTTTTAAATCTTTTTATATATATTCTCCTATATCTATGTATTCCCCTATTTATGCAGATCTTTTCCCGATATATATTTCAGACCATCACTATGCCTTATGTATCCCTCAAGAGATACGTTCTTATGTATATATGTGACCTTTCATAATAATCACAACTTAATTGCAGCCCTTCCTTTAATCGTACCCTTTCCATTGTATGAAGCGCTTCTTTAGGCTAATCGTATCATTTCATAAAATTGTTGCTTTGCTCTTTTTTCTTTATGGACCGCTGCCTATAAGACAGCACTTTATTTGCTGCTTATATCATATATATATATATATATATATATTGATCATACTTGCATTGTTATATAATAATATTTAATTTAGTATTTATATTATATATTATTAATAGTAATATTTATACTTATATTCATATTTATATTTGTTATTTATAATTATAATAATATATCCTTTAAAATAAGTATATTTTAATTATATTAAAATAATAATATTATTTAATATTGTTTATTAAATAACATATATTAATAATATATGTTTTATTAAATATTGATACATACGTAATTATCTCTAACATTCAAATAGCACTTCACCGTTTTTTATTATGATGTTTAAATCTTTACTTTAAACAATGCCTTAATATTAGGACATGGCAGGTAGTAACAAGGAAATGATGAAACACTTTAAGAATAAGATCTTCACAATCAAGATCTATCATAAGAACACATGATTTGATTTTTGCAGCTGTTTCTAAAATTATTACCCTTTTAGCAAAAGGACTCAAATCATTTTCATCGAAGCCACTGAAACTCTCCACAATCAACTGAAGTACTTCCTTCATTATGGCATCATTGTACGGAACCTGAGGAGCTATTAATTTCATAGTTTCAATAACACAAAAAGTAACAAGTCTTACCTCCTCATCTGGATGTCTCATAAGCTCTGGCTTAACTAGATTTTTTACTGATGAATTCATATCTAGTTGTATCCTTGCTGATTTGAGTGAATCTATCATGAATAAACAATTCCCAACTTCTTTCAATATGCAAACTAAATCATCCTTTGACTGAGGCAAACGTTCAAGTTTCTTGGCTTCATTGTAGAGTCTTTCGCACAATCTATTTTCTTCCTTTCTTTGCAATTCTTGATTCTGAAATCCTCCATCTCCATGAGGTCTATTTTGTGCCTTAAATTTCATGAAATCTGCAAATGGCATTAAAGCATGAAACTCTGCTCCTGCTGCTCGATATTCCTTCAAAACTTCTTCTTGGTTGAGTGGCTCCATGATTTTGTCACCGAATACTGACATGCAACTGCTGAAACTTTGTTATACAGTCATAAAAGCTGAAGATCTCAACAAATGTTAGTTTCCCAATGGGTTGGCAAGATACTCTGTGCTCTAATACCACTGTAATGACCAACACCAATTTGTAAGCCAATTTTTTTTGAAACCTACAAATATTTCCGACTTCTAGTGAGCAGGCATTTTGTCAAACACTTTGTATAATGATTGTTTTCAATGCGTTTCAATGTTTTTGGAATGGGATCATTCAAAACGCAATTTGAGACAATATTTGTTCAAACAGAAAACCCACAATTAATAGAAATACCATGAACATTTCAACAAACACTTGGCATGCATAAAAAAAACACTTAATAACAACAATCTAACCTCAAACTCCAGCATTAAATATTGGTCTTCAATTGCTATGCTTGCTGTTACAAACTCAAAATTACAATAGCTGTGATATATATCAAATGGTGTAGACCCACAATGTTATTATGCTGCTGTTACATAAATACATGCTGCTGTAGCTTAAAACAATGGTGTTGTAGATGAAAATCTGGAAGATTTGCCAGTTCCACACCTCCCATCACCACCAAACAACAATATTTTCCAGCTGTAGTTACACTCCACTCCAAATATTATATATTGGATGTAATGGAAGCCAAATCTTCCAACAAATGCTACGTACAAGTACTTAGAGGGCTACGCATCAAGTAACTAACAACCAAGGTTACTAATGACCAAGATTCTTACCCAAGAGGAAGCGACCATCATCTATAAAACCCCAAACGCCTCATAAACAGGCTCCAATGCCCATCAATTAGTCTTCAAGATGTCACGTGACTATGTAGAAGGAGCGGCGAGACCAAGAAACCCCAACGCAACTCTAAATAAACAATCAACTATGATAAATGATAAAATCAACTTCAGCTATAGCACCATACCCTTAGCAATAAATCTCAATCACAAATTTATTATTCGAAGAATCTCCAATTAATTTGCAAAGTAAACCCTTTGCGACAAACTCTAGAAATCTACAAATGAACACACAGACAATCTTTGTTTGAGATTGCTCCAATACTCCAGCATTCAACACAAGTGTAGATTTTGGATAAATCTATCGACAAACCAATCTGCACAAACTGTAACTCTGAGTCACACAGTATTAACCAGGGAGGATTTTTCAACACCGTGGCTAATCTTCTCCAAGAGGGTTTTCGTCCTCAAGAAGGCTGAGATGAACATAGTTCAATCCCACAGAACCACAAGGGTGTTATAAGAGGAAATAAAAAATTTGCATATCACAAATGAGCCCCCTCAACCTTCTTTTATAACTTTCCTGAAGAACTTTCCAACAACCTTATTTTTAAATTCATTTTAATAAAATAACACCTTTTTGCTCGAAAAAACCCTTTTAAAGAAATAATAATAATATTGGATGTGCAATGTCTCCTTTTTAAGCGTCCATGATTTAAAACTTTTGATTACTTTTCTAACGAGCTATTACACTAAGTTGCTTTTGAATTATTTCATAAAATTAAGTAACCTTATTGAAATAATTAAATAAATGCTCATTAATTCACTCGAGTTGTGGAAACCATATAAACAACATCGAAACCAAAATCTGACTATACTAGAATGATATTGATGACGGAGCCGACCGGGTGACTTACTATAAATGGATGCTCTTGGAGAACACACCAAAAGCCGGAATTCACTTCTGAAAGTGTCATAAGGGTCCTCAAGGCCAACTGAGCTCACTGCCAAAAACAAACATCTCTGCAGAACACATCCTGCATGCTTCAAGAACTTTGAAGATCCCCTCATCAAACACCAAGCTGCTTTGGTCAAAACTGGAACTGGACAAAACCTTGCAAATCAGAATTACTAAAACATGGGGACATTACAATATATTGGTTATTTCAGACTAGTCTTGAACTGTGTTTACTTCTTAAATGCCAATGGTGACCATAGGGAATGGTCTAGGATGAATAGATCTTTTGTGGTATTCACTATTCTACAGTTGAAGCAGAACTTAACTATTAGGACATAGATACTTGCTACTTATGAGCCCAATGTTTATTAGGAGCTTGTCTTTTCTGTGTATGTACTTCTGGGATGGATCTTAATCTAACGGGTGGTAGAAAAAATCGTGTTTTATTGATTTTATGTTCCTCGAAGGAAAAGTTCTTCATTTCAGTCTCTGAGAGGGGAGATTCATTAAGAAGCAACTAGAAGCATATATGCATAGAGTCTTGTGTATGTTTTACATGATAAAGGCTTTCCATTTTATCCATCACAGCCCTGGATGATGTCTACTATAAATTTGTTCTCTTCTTCCTAATTATGTAGAACTAGAGACTGAATTTGCCTTATCCCCAAGTATGTCAAAAACACCAAGCTTTCTGTTTTATGGTTTTGAAATCATTTTACTGGCAATGCAGTTATGAAAAGTTAAGCATAGTTTTATCTTGGGTGCCAGTATAAATGAAATGCAGTGACATCAGTACAAGCAAGCTTTGTGTCAAATAGCAAGCTTGAATTGGATTTTCTTGCAACACTTTGGTCAGGCGTCAGGTTGTATTTTTATTCAAGAAATTTCTTCCAGCTTGTACAAAATGCAATATGCTTGACTGCACATCCCTGTATCATTGGAAGTTCAAAATGCAACTAACTTTGGTAGAAAAATCTGTCACGGTTTGTTTGCATGAACTTTATTTCTTATGTGCATTTCCTCTCACAGAATGAACTCAGTCGAATGAAGCTGAATGTGCCAATGCTTGATGACCTGGTTCGAGAATATTGTGTATACAGAGGCCTTGTAGATGCTAGCATAAATTCTCCCTCAGGTAAGGTCATGGATAGATTTATGCAAAGGCAAAGAGTCTTTTCAAAGGTGTGCCAGTGGTTTATTTGGAAATGTCAATAATCTTCAATATAAAAAATTTATCCTGGGCACAGCATTACTGCAGATTTAAAATAATCCGTGACTGTGCTGACAGGCCCTGATGTCTCTCTCACTAGTAGATCATTGAAGCTGACCGCAGAAGATACCAAGCCAGATGATACATGCTCGATGGACTTTTCTACTGTTGACATTAAGAGTGGTGAAAGCCAGGCTGTTATTAAAACCTTTGCAAATGATATGATGATGGATGACCTCCCAGAAAATTGCTCACAGGAGCAACATAAAGATGTTGAATTGAGATATCCAAGTGAGCATGTTTATGGTGGTGAAGCTTGCAGCACCAGTGGAACATGTCAGACCAATAAATCAGGAGTACATCTGGGAAATCGTCCTAGATGGAAAGGTAGACACAGTGAGAATGTATCACAAGGGAACTTATCAGTGGATTCTACCAAACAAACAGATTGTAATCAGCTGCTTTCTAGCATCAATAATAAGACATCTGATCAAGTACAGGTGAGAACAAACAGGATCAATTTTCTTTTAATGAGATTATGTGCTCTTAGATATTTCCCTCAATTATATTTAATTGTTGCTTTAGGGTGGTTTGAATTGCAATTATGTGGACAAATTTGGAATTGTATTGGAGATGCGAGAACTAGTAAGCAAAGGTATGTTTGTCAAGGTTGTTGAAGAGATCAAGCAATGGAATCCAAAGTTCTTTGAGCAAAATCCTGTGTTGCTATTTCAACTGAAGCAGGTATTGACACGATCTCATCTATAACAATTTTTACTCTATTTTGATATGAAGTATTGGCAATTCTTTCCATGTTCACAATCTGGGCATTTTCAGACTAATGGTTGTGGTATGCAGGTTGAGTTTCTTAAATTAGTAGGGGATGGGGATTATGTGGGGGCTCTCAGAGTTGCACGCTCTGACATGGGGCCACTTGCTCAAAGCTATTCAGACTTGCTGAAACCTTTGAAAGAGACTATGCTGGCATTGACAAGGGCAAAGGACACTGCATCAGTAAAGTGTATTTCATTATCTGTTCTTGCAACTTCTCTTCAGGTATAATCTGGATCACACAGTTATTAGTGTTATCATGACGACCAACTACATATTTATCTTTTTGAATGACGTGAAAACTAAGTGCATCATCTGCTAATTATCACACTTGTGCTATATTAAAAGCACAATAATAATACAATATATTTATTTTATCTCCAGCCTAACTGGTTCAGATTTCACTCATAGTACAGGGTTTCCAGTAAAATTAAACCACTGTGCTGAGGTCATCTGATTAATTGAAAGTATATATTTTTTTAAACAGAACCTTAAGATTATATTTAATGCATTTTTCTGGATGTTGTTACACCTGTAGGAGACATAGATAGCTGGCACTTGTTGGTTACAAGAACTCAACAAGCGGCCATTAATGTAGGACTGCTAAACTAGAATATGTAAAATGAGATAGCATTCATTCTACATTGTGGTTTTAGCAATCCAACTGTCCATTGCAACTTAGTCCATGCTACAGAAGTTACCTTTAATCAGGGTGGCCTCATCTAGCCATACTAACTGCTATCAGTAACCACATCACACAAACTTAATCATAAGAGTATCAGTTATGTATATCAGATAATGTTTTAGCACTGCAACTACTTGTGCCTTAAATGGGCTTTAAGGATTCCACCTTGACATCAACACATTAGAATATATTCATATGCAACATGTGAGTATCCATTTATCACTACCAAGTTATTGAAATGCATATTTAATGTTGATTGTGTGTCTTTGTTCATCTGCATGCCATCTCACCATATGGCAATCCATAGTTTCTAACATAAAGGTATTTATGTTCAAATTCCATAGCTTGATATTCCACATTTTCCTTTATAGCTAAGTTGCCGGTTCAGGTATGGGATTGGATCTGGGTTTGGGATTCATATTCACTGATATTTTAATATTTTAATAGGTTCAGTATGGCTGGGTACGGCCATATGTTATATATGTAATATATTTAAAATATATAAAAATATCCATAATATACAAAACTGAAAACATATTTGATAGTGATAAAGATAATTGATAATTCAATGTCAAATGTCAAATCAATACAAATTACAATCAATAATCTTCATCTCGTTTTTCATCGAGAGCATCAAAGTTGACACTTGGTTCCCTTGAACCAGAAGCAATTGTAGTGCCACTCCAACTAGCTACATTTTGTGTGGGAGCCTTGTAATGTCCCCTTCTTATGCTAGCACATTTCATCAGGTTAGTCTACTACACGGGTTCCCGTAGACTAGCAAGGGTGGCTAGGGGATCCACAGAGAATTGGTTCATGTTTACTGGCAATGTGGTGTTTAGCACAGACATGGAGTAAACGGAATTATACAGCAATAACTATAGCGTGTATGATTCATACCAGAATTGCACAGAATAGAGCATTGTTTCCATTCATTGAATATATCAGTATTACACTACAATGTCACAATGTTGCGTCTCATACATTGGAATGACGATACATATATAGTTTGTCGAACGGTTGCCAACCGTTGCCAACGACACACCTACTTGGCAGTAACTACTTGTTGATACTAACTAACAAATATATTTGCCGACACAACTAATCAAACGTATTACAAAATAACATGATACTACAAAATTGCACCTAACATCATTCCCCCCCAAAAAAACTTCTCTTCCAGATGACGTTAGCATCCCAAATCTGGATATGTACATTCTTCTGTCAATAAAATTTGCTTGATTCTGAGTGACTTCGCTTTGGCCTGTATATCGTACGGCAGAAACATTCCATCTTTAGGCAAAAACGAAGTTGTACGGTCCAACTCTTTGGCAGAGGTCATACGAAGGGAATGGAAGTCGTATGGCATCTGCATTTGATCCTTCTGAATATATTGATAGGTGTCGTTCTGAAGTTATCTGAAGCATATACAGAAATTGCGATGAGCGAATCACTTTATTTGGTATGTGTGAAGTAAGCGAGATGGTAATTATAGATACATCTCATGGGGATCATCTTCCGGGTTATATAATATCATCACATTGGAGCAAACAAGAATATAATCTTGTCCGTGTCAAACACACCACAGAGCCTCGGTTCAGTAGCCTGCAATAGTCTTTTTTTTTTCTTTTACCAGCTTCCACACGAACTCCACCAGAACGGCCTCTTTCGGCTCGCTAATATTCACTTCATGGGCCGTCTTTTGCACGTAGTTTTTAACAGCATGGTGCCGTAGCTGAAGGTGTCGGATTCTAGAGTTCCCTTTCCCGTCAAAGACCTCTCCGGTGCAATGTAGCCCAGAGTTCCGCCTCTGATGCTCGTGGTCAGCGACTACAATACAACAAGACTGTTGCAGTCAGATTTCAACTATCAATTTTCAATTCAAGGAGGAAGTCCACGCTTAGTGTTTGATCTCTGTAGTGATGATGCTAGCCGCCACCTTCCAACGTATATAATGCTTCTCAATATCCGTGACTGTGCTCTGCTTAAGGAGATATGAGCTGCGTATTCTTTCCATCAGCGAGCCTTTCCTTCAATAGTAGTGATGTAGTGTCTTCTACCACCGATTCTAGTTGCAACAAATCCAATGAAGCTTGCCAATAGCATGCACTTCCTTTGGTATGGAATGGGTTTCTTTTAACAAGCCACGATATCTATGATCTCCCCGGCTTCTGTTTTATCAGAAAATCTTCCCCCAAGAATATCTTTGACCAACTTCACGTAAGATAGAGGAACGACATCTTTCAGATCGACGCCTACGATAATAACGTGGGTCTTCATTCGTGCCGTGATCTTTCTTTGAGATCGACTTCAACAATATGATATACTTTGAGAGCATGCTCGGAATAAGTCTTCGACACTTAAAATTTTCCCATCTCTGTCGCACAACTCACACCGCTTTCCTTGTTTGGACACAAGAAGAAATTCTGACAACCCAAGTCCATCTTATCGTTCGGCTGAGAGATCCGAGACTACTCTTAGAGCAACGACCTTGCTGTGTTCTCGAGTGTAATATCTCGAGCCAAGAACCTATCCCCATCATAGCCTTTAATTACAGTTCAAGAGTGAATTACAGTTCCCGAGTACCAGCATCAGGAGCAAAGGTAAAGGTATCACCCGTAGTTTGAAGACCCATAACCACCAACGGTAAAGATGAAGTAATAATAGGCAGAAGTTTATCTCGTCAAATAAAAGGGTGTCAATTACCTTTATTTATCTGGCGATGCCTTGCCCTGGATGCACCTGAGGAACTTCCTGTCCATTTATGATTGCCTTTCCCCTTTCATCGTATTACGCTGAGTAATTGGTAAAATATGATTGATATTATCAAAGAGCAAAACGCTCAAATTATATACAGGATTTACAAAGAGCAAGCTTCTAAAATAGAAACTGCAGAAGATAAATAATTACAGCTAATTTACAGGAGTGGCCATTAACTAAAAATAGGATAAATAACTATTCTAATACCCTCCCTTAATGGTCAATCGATCAACTACACCAAGAGACCCCTTGAATTTTACAAACTTATCTGGACCAAGGGACTTGTGAGGATATTAGCTGTCTGATCCTCCGTCGGAACATACAGCAACTAAACTGATCCGTCTTCAACAAGCTTTCTGATGAAGTGACAATGAGTTTCTACATGCTTGGTTCTTTCATGGAAGACTGGATTTTTGGCAAGTTTGAGAACTCCCTGATTATCACAGAACAAGGGAGTCGGACCTGCTTGAGATATTTGCATACCAGCAAGCATTTGGTGAAGCCAAACTGCCTCACAGGCTGCCTTTACTGCTCCCCGATACTCTGCTTTTGTCGAGGAGAGAGCCATCGCCTGCTGCTTCTTACTAGTCCATGTGACTGCACCGGATCCCAAACTGAACACATACCCAGAGGTGGATTTCCTGTCATCAACTGAACCTGCCCAATCTGAGTCTGTGAAACCACTAAGTCTAGGATCGTGACTCCTTGAGTAAAGAAGTCCATAATCAGAAGTGCCCTTCACATAATGCAGCACACGCTTCGCTGCTACTCAATGATCAACCTTGGGGGCTGTCATGAAGCGTGAAATGTAACTCACTGCAAAATTGAGGTCAAGTCTAGTGGCAGTGAGATAGATGAGGCTGCCCACTAGTTGCCTGAACAATGATTCATCCACTACAGGTGAGTCTGACTTGGCTGACAACTTAAGCCCTTTTTTCATGGGTGTGGAGGCAGGTTTGCAATCCTGCATACGGAACTTATCCAGAAGACTGCGAGCATACTTGGACTGGGAAATGAAGATACTGCTCTCAGTCTGCTAAACCTCAACACCTAAACAATAATGCAAGAGACCCAGATATGTCATGTCAAATGTGCTGCACAAATCCTGTTTGATCTCAGCGATCAAATGTGCCGAGCTACCAGTAATGATCAGGTCATCCACATAGACAACAAGAATCGGAATATCACTAGTGTGTTTGACATACAAATTAGAGTCAGATGAACTCCTCTGAAAGCCATGATCTGTGAGGTACTTGTCAATCTTGATGTACCAAGCTCGAGGAGCCTGTTTCAGGCTATAGAGTGCTTTGACCAATCTACACACCTTGTGTTCTTGACCAGCAACCTTGAACCCTGGAGGCTGCGTCATGTAGACTTCTTCCTTCAACTCACCGTTGAGAAAGGCACTCTTAACGTCCATCTGATGGACTTTCTAACCAAACTGGGCTGCTAAGGCAAGAACAAGCCGAATTGTACTCATCTTGGCTATAGGAGCAAAAGTCTCCTTGTAGTCAATGCCTTCCTTCTGTGAGAACCCCCTAGCAACGAGAGGAGCTTTGTACTTGTCAAGGGTTCCGTCAGCTTTGTATTTCACCTTGTACACCCATTTGCAGCGAATGGGCTTCTTCGTTGGAGGAAGATCAGAAAGGACCCAAGTGTGATTTTTCTGAAGACTCTGGTATTCAGACTCCATAGCCTTTTCCCACTCAGGAATTCCTTTAGCCTCTGAATGTGTTTGAGGCTCATAGACACTATGAATGTTAGCCATGAGAGCAAAGTTAACTGTATGCTGCTGTTTGCTCTTATTTCTGGATGATCTACCCTCAATGAGCTCATCGTCATGAAGATCTCCTATAGTCTTAGCCCACAATTTATGTCGGAGAGTAGAAGCGCCAACATTAGATGTAACAGAAGGAGCCAGAACAGGTGCAACAGGTGGAAGATCAACATCATCCGGAGGAAATTCGGGTTGAGCATCATCAAAATCAGAATTTGCATCATCATCCCTCCCATCAGGTGGACCTAACGGAAGATGAACACCCAAATTAGCAGCCTTCAAAGGCTGATCCTCAGAATGCTGCATAGACGAGGAAGAAAAAGGTCCTCGTTCTTCATCAAAGACAACATCCCGGCTGAAGGTAAGACGATCAGTATCTATATCAATCAATCGGTAAGCCTTATGGTTGTCACTGTACCCTGTGAACATAAGCTTTTGACTCTTGGAATCCAACTTGGAGCGCTTGGCATCTGGAATCCATACATAAGCTAAAGAGCCAAATATTTTCAAATGACTGATCCGAGTTTTGCGGCCAGTCCAAGCTTCTTCAGGAGTCTTCTCCTTAACAGCATAAGTCGGAGACCGATTAAGGAGATAGACGACAGTGTAGACTGCTTCTGCCCAGTACTTCTTGGGAACACTCCTGTGTTCTAACATGGAACGGGCCATCTCAGTGATTGTGCGGTTGCGCCGCTTTACAACACTGTTTTGCTGAGTATAGGGTGTGGTTAACTGGCGTTTGATGCCGTGTATATCACAGAAGTTGGAGAAGTCAGTAGAACAAAATTCCCCCCCATTATCTGACCTAAGAGTGACTATGGAACAACCAGACTCTTTCTCTACTAAGGCCTTAAACTTTTGAAATACAGTAAACACATCTGATTTCTGTCTGAGAAAGTACACCCACATTTTACGACTGAAATTGTGAACAAAAACTAAGAAATACCTGCAACCAGTAATAGAAGGTGTATTCATTGGCCCACATACATCAACGTGAACCAACTGTAGTACCTTGGAGGCTTGCCATGAGTCACCAGTCTGGAACGGTGTCCGATGCTGCTTCCCAGCCTGAGAAGCTCCACAAACACCATGATGCTGGTCTGCATCTTAGGTAAACCGGCTACAAGGCCCTCCCGAGATAGCTGAGAAAGATAGTGCACATTTAAGTGTTCATAACGCTGATGCCAAAGACTGGTGATGGAAGAATTTTGGGCTGCCATGGCTAACTCTGGAGAATCCCCTGTATCCACAAGTCTGTATAGACCATGATCCTCAATACCAACAGCCACAGTGCTACGAGTCTCTCGATCAACAATGGAACATTTGTGTGTACTGAAAACCACATCCAACTGAGGAGAGTGCCGCATGATCTGACTGACAGAGAGAAGATTAAGTTCCATGCCAGGAACATAGTAGACATTGAGGAATATGAGATTCCTCCCACTAGACTAAATCTGAACAGTACCCTTATCGACAACTGTATATTCTTCTCCACCAAAAATAACTGAGTCACTGAAGGGAGTAAAGTCTGTAAACCAATCACGTTGATGAGTGAAGTGACGTGAAGCACCTGAATCAATGTACCAGGCAGAGGACTTCACATGATTTGCAGGTCTTTTAGCCATAAAAGCGTGAAAGGCAGATTCCTTCTGCTCAGTGTGATCAGTAATATTTGCTTTCTGCTGACACCCTCCCTGCTTCTTCTGTTCAGAAGCCAAACGTTGACAATAATCCTTTTTGATGTGACCATATTTGTGACAGTAATTACACTGAATATTCTTTTTCTTGGTGCTGTCCTGAGGTTGACCTGAGCCTTTCTGCTGTGGAGGCTGACCTTTGCCTTTATTCTGAGCCTGAAACTTGGCTGCAAAAGCCTGCTCTGAAGAGGACGAAGAAGCACTACTAACAAACTGTTTTTTCCAGCGATCCTGTTGCAAGAGGATAGTACAGAGTTCTAGAAACTTCAGATCAACATTAGCTGATGTAATGTTGAGTCTCGATGAAATGTTCATAGGACTTAGGTAGACTTTTCAAAGTGATCACGACCATGTCTTCTTCCTCCATTTTTCTTCAATAGCCTCCAACTGATCTCGAATCTTCTGGATCTTGTTCAGGTGCGCTTGCAAAGATGTCTTCTCATCCATCATGATAGAAAACAATATATTTTTCAGGAAGAACGCACGGCTCTTGTCAGAGGTTTCATGCAAACCCTTCAGATGGTCCCAAATCTCCTTTGCTGTTTTTCCAGCCAGAATCTGAGGTAGCTGATCATCTGTGACTGAAAGCTTAATGAGCATGACTGCTTCACGGTTCTACTCGTCAAACTTGTCCTGGGCTTTACCCGCCGTTGCAGGACAAGTAGTGGTGCCTAAAATCATCTGATCGAGGCAGCGATATTCAAAGATGGTCATCATTCGCTGCTTCCAGGTATTATAATTTTTGCCATTAAATCGCTGACTGCCTTCCAACATAATGTTGGTCAAACTTGCCATCTTGCACGCTTTTCGAGGCACGAAAAATGAGGTATTGAGAAGAGGCTGAATGCACGGAACTCGAAGCACAAATTCCAATGCATAGGATGCTGAGACAGTTTATAGGCACAAAATTCAAGACAAAATCAGTCGGCACAAATTTCAAGGCATGGATTTCGAGATACCCAGAAAAATCCAACAGGTACCCAGAAATAGTCTCGAAAAACCCACCAAGAATCTGCAATTAGAAAACATTTTCGACTGGAAATGAAGGGTTA
Source organism: Cunninghamia lanceolata (assembly GCA_027924645.1). Lineage (NCBI taxonomy): Eukaryota > Viridiplantae > Streptophyta > Pinopsida > Cupressales > Cupressaceae > Cunninghamia > Cunninghamia lanceolata. The sequence continues at coordinate 5,076,566 of BSBN01000665.1, forward strand.
AAACCCTAGCCGAAAAATGCAGAAGCCCTAGGCGGCCATGAAAGACACTGAAAAATTGTTCAAAGAATCGATGTTCAAACAGAGACCAAAAGCAGGCAAAACGACGAGCGATAGAGATGAATTGCGGCCAGGAATACAGAATCGCGGAATATCAAAACAGAGGTCGCCAGGAATCCGCAGTCAAAACAGAATCGCGAGTTTTAAAGGCGCCAAAATCTGCAGTTTGCAAAGAGGCGCTAGGAATATCAAAAATCGTGGCACTTCCAACGGATGTCGATGCTTCAAAACGCGACCCTAGACACAGAAAACCGCGATACAGACCACGAACAAACAGAGGAAACCGTCGATAAAAACACTGCAAGGAAAATAACGGCGTTCAAAAAACTAAACGGCGGCCTCCAAAAACGCGATCCAGATTGAAGAAAACGCGGGCAAAAAGATGCAGGCTTCGAAACCCTTGAACTAGAAACCGACGCGGGCAACCAGGGCACAAAATCGTGCGCCGGAATGAGTTGAAAAATTGCGCCAGAAGGAAGTTGAAAAATCGCGTCTCTTGGAGTGGAAAATTACGCCCAGACAATGCAAAGGAGAAAACCACGAGACTGCAGAAGAGAAACCGTGAATTTTCAAAGCAAAAACACTCACGAAATTTTTCAAAAACAATAACCCTCGATTTTTAAGAGTTAAAGAAGCCACGAAAACCAGAAGAAAAAATCTTCAATGGAGCATGAACAAGAGAACGAACCAAGCTCTGATACCATATTACGCTGAGTAATTGGTAAAATATGATTGATATTATCAAAGAGCAAAACGCTCAAATTATATACAGGATTTACAAAGAGCAAGTTTCTAAAATAGAAACTGCAGAAGATAAATAATTATAGCTAATTTACAGGAGTGACCATTAACTAAAAATAGGATAAATAACTATTCTAATACATCGTACCGGTTTTATCTTCATCGCACAAGGTTTTTGTTTATGCCTTCCCAATAATTACAATTCTTGGGTGTACGATGGGTGGGGGTCTAAACCCTTTTGGTTGAAGTCGTACTTTCTTATTGCCACTCTCCTTTGTTTAAATCGTGCGGTAATGGGGGGTCATACGACCCCTTCTTTTATTTTATTTTATTTTTTTAATATTTTTACAATTTTCTTTTCTATTTTTTCCGTTTTTTCCATAGCAAACTGAATGGGGTTTTCCCATTTTTTTCCGACTGCGTCCACGTTCGATTTGCAACTCTGACTGTAGAACTTTCTTGTCACTTAAATTGTCTCGTAATATTTCTCTGTGTCATAATATTTCTCTCTTTTCCGGAATTTTGCTGTGAGGGTGATTTCACAGTACGACAAGTAGCCATATCCTCCAATTTAATTATTTTAACTTCATTCTTTGGAGACGTACCTTTATTGATTTTGTAATCATCGGCAGGGTCGTCTGTAGGGTCCGGTGCTTGTTTTCTTGGAACTGGAACTATTGTCTTTTGGGAGCGATGTTCCACGTTCTGCGAAAATAAACTGTCTGACTTTTTCACATCATTTTTTCTGTGTTGATTTTCACCAATCGCCAAAACATTGCAAGTCGACGGAAATACTCTATAGTCCTTATTCTTTCTGTATGGTCTCTTTCTGGCTGGTGCTTTCAATACTGGGTTCCCGTCGTTAGTTCCATCACCCCATTTCTCCTTGCTTGCCAATGGCTCCTCATACCTAACCACTTTGTTTGGTTCAAATTTATGTGTAAATGTATCATCTATCTTGGCTTCCCCCTCTGTATATTCTTTTTGTGTCTCTCCTGGTCGACTTGTCTGTTCTGGTCATCTTGTCTCTACCACTATTTGCTTTGGTGTACTGTCTATTCTAGCCTCTCCTTATACTCTTCATATGCTTATGGAAAAGCGTTACTTACCTCCTCCTGATTATTACCTTTCTCCCTTTCGTCACTCGTTACTGGTTCCTTCTTGCCAAGTGGTTGAGTGTTTGTCAATCCATCAAGTGTACTCGGCCCAATATTACGGGTGTTTCACTAGTCACCCGAGAGCTTTCGCCACTTTTTCTTATTGAAATCATGTTACACTTCGGTTGGAAGAATTCATAGTCTTCCATTTGCCAATGAAATAACCCGTTCAGTGAATTTGTTTCATCCTCCGAGCATTCATGGAGGTTGAGAATGCGTTCTGCGTTTGGCTCTATGGTTTCTCTTTCTCCCTCCATTCCGCATCCTTCCTCACATTCTGAATCTGATGATGCCAATTCTTCATTCACTGTCTGATTTATCAAATCAATCACATACTTTCTTCTATTGCTTTTTATGGAGAGTGTGTTTCTTTTCCAATTATGATCTGCTCTGGCTGCTACCAGCCATCCTCTTCCAAGCAATGCGTCGTACCCTCTCTTCTGTACCGGGATGACTATGAAGTTCAACAAGAACGGCTGTGTACCGATCGTCACTTTCTGCACCATCAATGTTCCCAACGGCTTGATGCCATGCTGGTCAGCACCCACCAATTGGAATGTTGGTGGCCAGAGTGTAGGTTTCTCGAGACTCTTCCATGTGTCTTCGGGTAGTACGTTGACTGCTTCTCCGTCGATGATTGTGTTTAGGATTTTCTCTCCAATCTCCATTTGTACGATTGCTGGGTTTTTCCCGATGTTTACCGATAGTAACATTGGGTCGATGACTTGTTCACCTTGTGGTGGAGGCTCTACTATTAATTCCTTCCTTCGACCTTCCTGTCGCTGTCGTTGGTCATTACCGACTACATTTGTGATTGCCATTCCGAGTTGTGGCATAGTTCGGAGAAGGTCCGTCACCTTGATAGGTACGGTGGTTTGCAGTATCTGTCGGACAATATTGTTCTCTACCTCTAATCGCCAAGAGGTACTTGGAATATCCAGAGCGGTCTTCTCTTCCTTCGTCATCGCCCGCTCCACTTCTGCTTTTGCTTCTTTCATTCTTTGCTTTTCTGTACGTGGATCTGGGTAGACAGCCTTCTTTGCCTGGGCTCTGGTGGTGATCGCCAGTACCTCTTGGTTTTGTTCTTCCACATTCAGCATGCTGATGCCTTTCTGCTTTTGGCAGTTGTTGTCTTCATGATCACCCGGTCCACACCATTTGCACAATCTTCCCCCCAAACCTTGACCATTGTGGCATTCCTTGGCGAAGTGGCCCCATTCATTGCACTTTTGGCATTGTATCATGGGCCTCCCTTTACCATCGTACTGTATCTTGCTTCTCGGACTTTTGTTACTTCGATAACCTCCAGGGGATGCATTGCTATTGTACTGGGGCTTCGGTGGTGTGGTTGGAGTCAACTGTTCTCCTTGTGTGAAGAGTACTTGTGTACTCCTTGCTTTTAAGTTGTATGGGCATTCCTTGATGGAATGTCCCATTACTTGGCAGATATTGCAAAACAATTTCTTCGGACAATTTGCTTTTATATGTCCTCCATTGCAGTCAGTGCACCACAACTCTCTGGCTTCTTTGGTACTTTCTTTGTCAGCCTTCAGTTCTTTCATCATGCGTAGCATGTCTTTTCGTAATGCTTGGATGGTTTTTGATTCCCCATCGTTGCTGTCGTCCGTACTCTCCTCATCATCAGTCTTCTTGCCTAGGGAGGATGTCTTATTTTCACTTTCTATATCCATTGCCCGATTGTACGCTTCAGCGTACGATGATGGAGGTACGACTTTCATTTTCTTCCTCAATGACGGGAGTAGTCCTTCGATGAACCATCTCTTCTTCAGTTCGTCGGCTAGTTGAGTCTCTAGTTTCCCCAACAACTCCTTGAGTCGGCGATTATACGCTCTCACGTTCTCATGTTTTCCTTGTTTAGTGTTGTATATCTCTGCTACAATTTCATTGTCATCTCTCAGCAGTTTAAATTCATTCTGGAATGCCTTCTTCAGTTCTTGCCATGAACCTTTCTGTGCTACTTCCAGATATGTGTACCAGTCAATGGCTATGCCTCTTAGCATCGCTGGGAACGCTCTTAGCCAATAGTCTTCATCTTCTTGCCCATTGGCTATGCATATGGTTTCGCACGTCTTGCAGTGCCGTACTGGATCCTCTGACCCGTTCCCCATGAACTTTGGCAGTTTCTGCTTCTCACCTGGTGGAGTCACCATCCTTCCCCGATGCCCTCCTTGTGCGTTGGACCTGACTGGATTGGTTCTCTCGCAACGTCTCGGTGCATCACTTGCACTCTCGGCCACGTTCGAGTCTTTCCTGCGTCCTCTATCGGCGTCCTCTACACCTCGAGTCTCCTCGGGTTCGTTCCGATACTCCCTCTGCCCTGGGGTCTTAGGCTCATATCTTGGCCCTTCGTCGTCCGATATGGATAACTCTCCGATGCAGCGTATGCTGTTTTCAATTTCTTCTGCTAATTCTGTCATTCCTTTTTTCTTTATTTATTAGCGGTGTCTTGAAAATTCCTTCGACAGTTCCGTTGACGATGTTTTGGTGTAAATCGGTATCTTGATTTATTTCATGACAATGTTCATTGGCAATTTGTCTCAGTTTTTTCCTTCGTTCTTCTTGTTCCTTTAATCTCAATGATTTGCGTGTTCTTTCCTCTGGTGTTTCTTGCCCACTTGGTACTCGACTCTAATCCTTATTGAGTTGTATGGGCATTAATTGCTACTCATACGGGCCTTAGTTGCCAAACGTACGTCTTCGGCTTGTATCTCAGCTTGGCAGTCTGGTGAGGAGATGGTCGACCTCTTGGTTGATGTGCAGATGACCGACTAAGGGATATCTCTCCTGAGAGCCTCCTTCCGTACGTGGTCCTTCAAGAAGATTTCCCACAAACTGCAGAGGTCTTCCGTCAAAGCGTCTTCATGATCCTCGTTTGCTTGTACTGGTTCTTCGGTCGGCTGCCCCATCACGATGCCATTCTCCCCTCTGGATGGTCACTGGGTTTGCTTAGGCAACAGCGCCAAATGTTTACTGGCAAAGTGGTTTCACACAGACATTGAGTAAACGGAATTATACAGCAATAACTATAACGTGTATGATTCATACCAGAATTGCACAGAATAGAGCATTGTTTCCATTCATTGAATATATCAGTATTACACTACAATGTCACAATGCTGCGCCTCTTACATTGGAATGATGATACATATATAGTTTGTCGGATGGTTGCCAACGACACACCTACTCGGGAGTAACTACTTGTCGATACCAACTAACAAATATATTTGCCGACACAACTAATCAAACGTATTACAAAATAACATGATACTACAAAATTTCACCTAACAGTTCATCGAGGCTCAATCAACTTACATGGAGTGATGAGTTGGACTTCTTTTGGCGGGATATACTATTTGGCACTTTCTGGAGTGAATTTGGGCCATTTGGCGAAACTTACTATTTTTAACAGGGGCTCATGGGACATCAGAGCGAGTCGGTGCAACGGTCTTGAAATTAGTCATCGTTCCATTGGCCAGCTCAGCGGTACTACGGAACTCACCTGCGGAGACCGTTTGAAATAATATTTATTAATCTATACATTTAAGTTAAATTAAATATATAACTTAATGTGTCTTTTAATAAAGTGACTTTATTATTATTTAATGACTTAATGTATTTTAAAGTGAATAAAGTCATGTTAATGGTGAGCGCCCAAGGCAATGGGAAAAAGAAACATTAAAATATTAAATATTTCCCCAAAAGTGGCGTTTGGGAGAAAAGAGGAGATATAAGGAAAAAGTAAAGTCTTTTCTCATTACCATTGCATAATTTTATTGAATGAGCTTTGTTCTTGGCTGTGCCAAGGGTTTGAACCAGCTACCTTTGAAGACAAAATCCTTCATTGGTTTTGAGCATCTGCAGGGTTGAAAGACATCTCTAGGATGTTTTGAGGTGATCTCATTTCAGAGGTTACGAATGTGCTTCAATGGCTGCTTGCATAGTTGTCACGGAGTGATTTACATTGTTATATCTTGAAGTTTTTGGCTTGATAATTCCAGGAGAACATCAGAGAATACACTGCAGATTATAGGACTTTTAGAGGTGTTTTGATGTGGTTGCAGCCCTCTATACAGGCCGTACACTTCCAGCTGCAGGCTGTACTTTCTAGGAGGGTTTTGTGATTGTTTGAAGGCATTCTTCCTTGGAGTTTTGCTCTATCTTGGTCGTGGACTCTTGTGCATCAGATTGTAGATGTTGTAAGGCAGAATGGAAGGCAAGACAAGTGCATAGGAACCATTTTGTTTGCTGTTGGTGGTCGTACTAGACCAGTAGAGGGATGTGGGGCTTCCTAGGAGGCATTTCCTTGTTTCATGCATTTTGTATCATCTCTTGAGGCGCCAGCCCATTGATATGTTGATGTCTTGTGTATAAGTGAATTGTAGACAAATATAAATGGATGTCAATGTGTTTTGATACTTCTCAGCTGCTGTAACAAACACTTTCAGACCCGAGTTTTCTATACCAGCTAATGGGTATGCAAAATTTTTAATGTCACACTCTTTCCTTCATATGGGTATTGCTCAATATTGATCTATTATGCATTTCTTTTAGATATAAGCAATTGGGTATTTCTATTTCTTGTTATTATCGAAAATATCTATGCATGCAAGTGTTATGTCAAATGCAAAACACACCAAAACGTACCAGGTTCAACTAAAGTACAAAAAAATATAAGGGGGTGGGATATTACAGTGGTATCAGAGCTGGTGTATCTTGTTAGTCTGTGTTGTACTTTGTTCATGAGTGAGTGGAAACAGGTCTACACTAAAGATACCCATCAGTGGCAACCACCACAGATCCCAGAGGGAGAAACTATATCAGGTATCTTGGGTAGAGGGAGAAACCGTATCACGGAGAAACCATTCTGTTCGCTGTTGGTGGTCGTACTAGACCAGCAGAGGGATGTGGGGCTTCCTAGGAGGCATTTCCTTGTTTCATGCATTTTGTATCATCTCTTGACGCGCCAACCCATTGATATGTTGCTGTCCTATGTATAAGTGAATTGAAGACAAATATAAATGGATGTCAATGTGTTCTGATGCTTCTCAGCTGCTATAACAAACACTTTCAAACCTAAGTTTTCTATACGAGCTAATGGGTATGCAAAATTTCTATTGCCACTCTTTTCTTCATATGGGTACTGCTCAATATTGATCTATTATGCATTTCTTTTAGATATAAGCAATTGGGTATTTCTATTTCTTGTTATTATCGAAAATATCTATGCATGTAAGTGTTATGTCAAATGCAAAACACACCAAAATGCACCAGGTTCAACTAAACCACAAAAAATTATTAGGGGGTGGGATATTACAGTGGTATCAGAGCTGGTGTATCTTGCCAGCCTGTGTTGAACTTCGTTCATGAGTGAGTGGAAATAGGTCTACACTAAAGATAACCCATCAGTGGCAGCCACCACAAATTCCAGAGGGAGAAACTGTATCAGGTATCTTGGGTAGAGGGAGAAACCGTATCAGGGAGAAACCATTTTATTTGCTATTGGTGGTCGTACTAGACCAAAAGAGGGATGTGGGGCTTCCTAGGAGGTATTTCCTTGTTGTTTCATGCATTTTGTATCATCTCTTGAGGCGCCAACCCATTGATATGTTGCTGTCTTGTGTATAAGTGAATTGAAGACAAATATAAATGGATGTCAATGTGTTCCGATGCTTCTCAGCTACTGTAACAAACACTTTCAGACCAAAATTTTCTATACCAGCTAATGGGTATGCAAAATTTCTAATGTTACACTCTTTCCTTTATATGAGTATTGCTCAATATTGATCTATTATGCATTTCTTTTAGATATAAGCAATTGGGTATTCTATTTCTTGTTATTATGGAAAATATCTATGCATGCAAGTGTTATGTCAAATGCAAAACACACCAAAATGCACTAGGTTCAACTAAACCACAAAAAAAATATAAGGGGGTGGGATACTACAGTGGTATCAGAGCTGGTGTATCTTGCCAGCGTTTGTTGAACTTCGTTCACGAGTGAGTGGAAGGAGGTCTACACTAAAGATAACCATCAGTGGCAGCCACCACAGATTCCAGAGGGAGAAATCGTATCAGGTATCTTGGGTATGCACTGGAATTCCTTTAGTGATAGTGACAGCATTACATGACACATGGCAGATAGAAACAAAGGACCAGAACAGCCGGAGAGTCCCAACTCTAAAACAGAATGCAAATTTGATATTATGCTAGATATGATGTCACAACTATTAGCAAAAATTAATCAGGGAACTCCAACAGCACAACCACATGCAACACATGATGGCAAGGCAAGTGGTTCCAATGCTAACAATCACCGGCATGTTGGTCAGGGTAGTGATCACAGTACTAGGACAACCCCAGGGTCGGTTCCTAGCCACTACAGCCTACCTTTCCATGCAGAGAGGAGGCACCAGTGTACATGAGCATGAGGTATAGATTCCTATGGCAAAGGAGGTCAGATTGCACCATGCAGAGTTCATGACTTCCACCGGAGATCAAGGAGATGTTGACTTTTGAGCAGTTTATGAACCAGAAAAGGCAGAGAGCAGGTATGGATGGCAGAGCAGATACAGGGCACACTGGGCTAACAGGAATTATCAATATGCCTTGAGTAAAGTCTCTTTGGAGCATTTCGATGGTAGTGGCAAAATGATAGCTAGAGCACGGGTGCAGAAATTAGATAACTTTTTGACACTCAAACCTATGCTGGAAGATGAAGCACTGAACTTCACTACTATACATCTAGATGGGATAGCACATGAGTGGTGGTACCATGGATTGGTCACATTGGGCCACAATTTGATCACCACATATGATGAGTTTACAAACAAGTTGATAGAGAGGTTTGACAACAAGGACCTCGAACTGCAATTTAGAGAACTTGCACAATTGAAATAGTATGGGTCACTTGATTCCTACATCACAGAGTTTCAGAGACTCTTGGTCATGATTCCTAGTATTTCAAAGAGGAGATTGGTAGTCCTATTCAGTGAAGGACTAATGGAACCACTTAGAGGGTGGGTTAAGGCCTTTGATCCACCTACATTACAGGAGACTATCAAAAAAGCATGGAGCATGGAGTCTGTTGTTCCAAAAAATAAATGTCTCCAAATCATTTCCTCCCAAGAAGGACAATATATTCCATCATCAAAACATAGACCAGAAAAAGAAACCAACCCCTAGACTTGATGATGACGCACTGAATGAGTATAGGAGGAAGAAACTGTGTTTCAAATGCAAGGGTCCATGGGACCCCAACCATAAGTGCCCTATGAAGGGGCATGTGAAACAGATTGAATACTATTCAGCCGAGGAGACACCAGGAAAATCAGACCAACACTCAGACTCGGAAGATAGTGAGGCGGATAATGCAATAGAAGAGTTACAAGACGAGCAGGATGATGATATACCTATAGCCCACCTTTCTGCCATTCAGAAAGAGGGTTCTTTCAGGATTCGCGGAGTCTTGGAAGGACAAAGAGTGACCACACTACTTGACATAGGGGCCACTCACAATTTCATCGATGAGGGTCTTGTGGCAAGAAGGGGACTCAAGACTGATGAGTTCGAGGGATTCAAAGTCAGGGTAGCAGATGGTTTTGTCATCACTTGCAAAAGGCGAATCCCGAACTTAACTATTAAGTGACTATGAGTTCCAGACTGAATATTATGTGGTCAACATGGGAGATATGGACGCAGTTCTTGGCATGAAGTGGCTTCATGCAATCAGAGAATTCTACCTCAATTTACGAACCATGGAGATGAAATTCGAGGTAGATGGGAAAAAACATGTACTCAGGGGAATGTTAGATGGTGGACTTAGAGTAGTATCTCTCAGGAGGATGGAGAGGTTGCTTAGACATGATCAGGTGGAGTGGGCAGCTGAGTGTGTTATTATGCCTACAACTACAGAGCAGCTAGAACAGAGTTGTCATCCCGACATTCAGAAGCTGATAATGAAGCACACCAAGGTATTCAACAATATACCACCAGGGAGGCCTCTTGATAGAGGCATAAAGCATGTGATTGAGCTGGAGGAGAGAGCTAAGCCAGTTATCATTACACTGTATCGACATCCAAAAAGATTGAAAGATGAGATAGAGAAGACAATTAAGGAGCTTCTCGAGATGGGGCACATTAGACCCAGTAAGAGCCCTTTTGCCTTTGCGGTTGTTTTGGTTAAGAAGAAAGATGACACGTTGAGGATGTGTATCGACTACAGGGCTCTCAACAAGAAAACGATAAAAATCAGGTACCCCATTCTGCGGATTGATGAGCTCATTGATGAGTTACATGTTACTTCTCCAAGATCGACTTGAAATCTAGCTACCATCAGATTCGGGTTAGAGAGGAGGATGTGGAGAAGACGGTCTTTCGTTGTCATTATGGGCATTTTGAGTTCTTGGTTATGCTTTTCGAGTTCTTGGTTATGCTTTTTGGTCTAACTAATGCTCCAGCTACTTTTCAGTCCTGTATGAATAGGGTCTTCAGGGAGTAGTTGAAGAAGTTTGTCCTCATATTTTTCGATGATAGCTTGATTTTTAGCAAGACTTGAGAGGAGCACCTCCAACACATTGAGGAGGTACTGAGTATCTTGGAGAGAGAGTCATTATATGCCAAAGAGTCAAAATGCGAATTTGGCATGACTGAGCTTCTTTATCTGGGTCACATCATTAGTGCTGAGGGAGTTACAGTGGATCCAGAGAAGATCCGAGCCATTATTGAATGGCCACCACCCACAAATCTCTCACAACTCAAGGGATTCTTTGGCCTATGTGGGTTCTACCGCCGATTCGTTAAGGGGTTTTCACAGAGTGCCGCACCATGGATAGATTTGACAAAGAAGGGGGCATTTGTTTGGACTGAAGGGGGACAACAGTGTTTTCACAAGTTTAAGCAAATTATGAGTTCTTGCCCAGTTTTGGCCATACCAGATTTCACCAAGCCTTTTGAGCTTGAGTGTGATGCTTCAGGGGAAGGCATAGGTGCAGTGCTAATGCAGGATAAGCACCCGATTGCTTTTGAGAGTAGGAAACTCAGGGGTGCAGAGAGAGGTTACAGTATCTACGATAAGGAAATGTTAGTCATAATGCATACTTTGGCTAAATTCAGGCAGTATCTAGTGGGCAACAGATTTGTGGTGAAAACAGGTCACAACAGCCTTAGACATTTCCTCAATCAGCGAGACCTCAATGACCGACAACAGAAGTGGGTTAGCAAGTTGCAAGCCTACGACTTTGACATAGTTTATGTCAAAGGAAAGAGAAACATTGTAGCTGATGCACTCTCACAGAGACCTCACTTGTGCTCTTTAGGTGAGATTACAGCTGATTGGAGAGAGTGGATATCAGTAGAGTATGCTAAGGACAAGTGGGCCACAGGGATAATTGATGGTACTATTCAGGATAGCAGGTATATAGCTGTAAATGATCTAATCATTTACAAGGGGAGGATCTTGTTGGTACCAGGATCGGTGATGAAGAAGAAGGTTATGAGAACCTTTCATGATGTTCCTATAGCTGGTCACCTGGGATACTTCAAGACATATAGACAAATCCGGGAACGGTTCACATGGAAAGGGCAATATGTTAGAGAGTGCCCCACTTGCTAGCAGAATAAATAGGAGCATTCCTTTCCAGCTGGTCTATTATAGCCCCTACCCATTCCTAACCAGAAATAGGAATGTATCTCTATGGACTTCATCACGGGCTTGCCCAAGGCCCAAGGCAGGGACTGTATCTATGTTGTGGTTGATAGGTTAACAAAATTTGCCTATTTCTTTGTGATTTCAGCCACATTTTCAGCAACAAAGATCTATTTTTCAGAAAGGTATTTAGATTACATGTGCTGCCAAGGAGCATAGTCAGTGACAGAGACAGTAAGTTCATGAGTCACTTTTGGCAGGAGCTCTTCAGATTGAGTGGGACTGAACTCACTCCCAGCCCTAGGTATCACCCACAAACAGATGGGCAGATAGAAATTGTTAACAAGTGGGTGGAAGGTTCCTCCACAATTACATTGCAGGGCAGCAGAAGGCATGGGTTAAGTGGTTGCACTTGGGGGAGTACTGCTATAACACTACTTGTCACATGTCCATCCAAATGTCACCTTTTATGGCTCTTTACGGGTATGAGGCTCCCAACTTCATGGATATGTTATTCAGGGACAGTAGAGTGCCTAAGGCCAAGGACTTATTACAGGAAAGCCAAGACATCATGAAGTCCTTGAAGGAGAACATCCAGAAGGCGCAGAATCAACAAAAACAATATGCAGATCAACACAGGGTTGAGCGTTCTTTTGAGGTGGGTGACATGGTTTATTTAATGCTACAACTTTACAGACAATCTACTCTCAAGAAGAGTGGCGCAAAGAAACTTAAGCCACGATATTATGGACCTTTCAGGGTATCCAGGAGAATAGGAGAAGTGGCTTATGAGTTAGAGTTACCGGCGGGAAGCAAAGTGTATAATGTTTTCCACGTGTCTTGCCTCAAGAAGGCATTGGGACACAATGTGATACCTTCCACTGAGTTACCCCCTTTGGATGAGGAAGGGAAGTTGATTTTTGTTCCTAAGGCTATTATTGACACTAGAGAGCACACCTTGTGGAAGAGGGTCATCAGGGAGTACTTGGTGCAGTGGAAGAATTTGCCAGTAGAGGATGTGACTTGGGAGAATGAGCAGATCTTACAACATCCAAAGTTGAAATTGCTTGTGGGCAAGCAATTTTGGGGAGGGCGGACTGTAATGTTCCCTTCCTAGGCTAGCACATTTCATCAGGTTAGTCTACTACACGAGTTCTCGTAGACTAGCAAGGGTGGTTAGGGGACCCATAGAGAGTTGGTTCATCAAGGCTCAGTCAACTTACATGGAGTGATGAGTTGGACTTCTTTTGGTGGGATGTACTATCTGGCACTTTCTAGAGTGAGTTTGGGCCATTTGGCCAAACTTACTATTTTTAGCAGGGGCTCATGGGACATCAGAGCGAGTCAGTGCAACGGTCTTGAAATTAGTCATCGTTCCATTGGCCAGCTCAGCGGTACTACGGAACTCACTTGCGGAGACCGTTTGAAATAATATTTATTAATCAATACATTTAAGTTAAATTAAATATATAACTTAATGTGTCTTTTAATAAAGTGACTATTATTATTTGATGACTTAATGTATTTTAAAGTGAATAAAGTCATGTTAATGGTGAGCGCCCAAGGCAATGGGAAAAAGAAACATTAAAATATTAAATATATCCCCAAAAGTGGCGTTTGGGAGAAAAAAGGAGATATAAAGAAAATGTAAAGTCTTTTCTCATTACCATTGCATAATTTTATTGAATGAGCTTTGTTCTTGGCTGTGCCAAGGGTTTGAACCAGCTACCTTTGAAGACGAAATCCTTCATTGGTTTTGAGCATCTGTGCGGTTGGAAGACATCTCTAGGATGTTTTGAGGTGATCTCATTTCAGAGGTTACGAATGTGCTTCAATGGCTGCTTGCATAGTTGTTGCAGAGTGATTTATATTGTTATATCTTGAAGTTTTTGGCTTGATAATTCCAGAAGAACATCAGAGAATACATTGCAGACTATAGAAGGATTTTTAGAGGTGTTTTGATGTGGTTGCAGCCCTCTATACAGGCGGTACACTTCCAGCTGCAGGCCATACTTTCTAGGAGGGTTTTGTGATTGTTTGAAGGCATTCTTCCTTGGGGTTTTGCTCTATCTTAGTCGTGGACTCTTGTGCATCAGATTGCAGATGTTGTGAGGCAGAATGGAAGGCAAGACAAGTGCATAGGAACCGTTTTGTTTGCTGTTGGTGGCTGTACCAGACCAGCAGAGGGACGTGGGGCTACCTAGGAGGCATTTCCTTGTTGTTTCATGCAGTTTGTATCATCTCTTGAGGCGCCAGCCCATTGATATGTTGCTGTCCTGTGTATAAGTGAATTGAGGACAAATATAAATGGATGTCAATGTGTTCTGATGCTTCTCAGCTGCTGTAACAAACACTTTCAGACCTGAGTTTTCTATACTAGCTAATGGGTATGCAAAATTTCTAATGTCACACTCTTTCCTTCATACGGGTATTGCTCAGTATTGATCTATTATGCATTTCTTTTAGATATAAGCAACTGGTTATTTCTATTTCTTGTTATTATAAAAAATATCTATGCATCCAAGTGTTATGTCAAATGCAAAACACACCAAAACACACCAGGTTCAAATAAATAACAAAAAACTATAAGGGAGTGGGATATTACAAGCCTCTTCATTATCTAAAGAGACTATGGAAAGTTGTGCAACAAATGCATCCAAGTCAACACCCTTAGGGTTTACATCCCAATTCTTCGTTGCACCTTGCTTGTAGTCAACTTGTTGATGTGATAGGAGGCGCAAGTTGGAATGCACATAGACCAACTCTTAACTAAGTGGATAAAGGAGTATGTACTCTAGTTTTGCTCAGTAATGTTTTATTTATAATGGTCAATTAGGTTGTAAGATAGACTTTATGAATAATCTTTATTCTTTTTGTTTTATTAGTTGCTGTTCTTATCCTTTTAGTTGTTGCCTTTATACTCTTTAGATAAAGTGTTTGTAATCTTATTTAAGGATCTTTCGCTCCTTATTTTAAAATTGAATATCTTGGTAATCATTTTGTGTTTAGTTTTCGTTATATGGTATCAGAGCCTAAGTTGAACTTTGGGATCGGTGAACACGTGAAGACTTAGGGACTGCTGTCGGCAGTGACAGTTTGGAGGAACGTTCATAGCACATAAAGAACCAAAAGGATTCGTACGCTAGATTGTACGGAATTGTGGGATTTCAAAATCTCAAAGGTTTTGGCAGATTTATTCCAGGGTTTTTTAAGCAAAATTTTGTCTACAAAATCGCATTTCTTTACATCTGTAAATTGTGCCTCCATTTTTGGGTGATCTTTTTCAAATCGCAAGTCCATTTTCATTCTTTATAAATCGTGGATTCACTCTGTAAATCGTGCGACTAGGGTTTTGGATTTTCTGCACATAAAAATTCATAGATTTGCCAAAATCGTGCCATTTCTTGCGTTGTGTGGTTTTTTGGGTGATTTTTTCATTAAATCTTGGGTCTGTAGGTACTACGTGGGAAGGAAGCAGATTTTTGGCAGATTTCTTTTCCCAATCACTTCCCTTCTCATTTTTTGGTCTGTTTTGCCAGGCTGCGGCCATGGAAGACATTTCTTGAAGTTTTTGGATGATTTTTCTGTAAAATCGTGGCGTTATTGAGCAGGTTTGATGATTTTTCTACAAAATTGTGGTTCTTGCTTCAATGGCTAGGGTTGTTGATGCAGTTTTTTGACGATTTTTCTACAAAATCGTGGGTCTTCCTTCAATGGCTAGGGTTTTAGTCGACCTTTTCAACATTTTCATTTGCTAGGGTTTGTAGATAGGCTATTTTTCAAAAGTAGAGGGTTTATTTTTACTTCATGATTACTTTGTGGGAGGGAAGATGGTCTCTTTACCCCACATCATGTTGGAAGGAAGCCAACATTTTACTGGGAAAAGTTACAACACGTGGAAGCAGTGAATGCTAATGATTTTTGAGTACAGATGGCTTGATAAGATTGTACTCAGTACAGACACTTGGCCTGCGACTGCGGGTAAAGACTAGGACAAGTTTGATGAACGTGATAGAGAAGCCGTCATGTTGATCAAATTAGTAGTGACTCTTGAAATGCTTCTGGAGGTTTAGACATGTATGATCTTTGCGAAAATTTGGAAGCATCTATGAGATTTGCACGAGAGTTTAGATAAAAGGAAGGCCTTTTTCTTGAAGAATATACTCTTTTCAATCATGATGGATGAGAAATTGTCCTTGCAGGAGCATTTACTAAAGATCAAGGACATCCGAGATCAGTTATTAGCCATAGGTTAGAAGATGGAAGAAGAGGACATGGTGCTAATCACGTTGAGAAGCTTACCATGTGCTTATGAGCATTTTATTGAGACACTCAAGCTCTTACAAGACATATGGAAGAAACAGTTTGGTAGTAACAGTGATACACAGAGTGTGGAACAGGCATTTGTAGCCAAAGACAAGGGCAAAGGCAAATGGTCTCAGAAGAAAGGACAAGTAACAATGAGAATACTTCAAAGAATTTGAAAAACATCACGTCATTATTGTGGTAAGATGGGTCATACGAAGCACTGCAGAAAGAGGTTGGTTGAACAAAAATCCAACCAGGGAGGGCCTCATCCAAAGGCTCGTGTCCCTCAATATTTGCAATTGGTTGCAATGGAATGCCTTCCTTGTGTATCTTTAGTGCACCATATTGAAGAGCACGCGCTTATACTGAAAGGGGGGGAGGCAGTGAATCAGTATAAGAACAATTTTAAATCCCTTTTTAAAAACTGAATAATCAAAATTGAATAGCGCAAATAAACCATAGACAAGATGAACAACAATTTTACGT
The DNA here is from genome assembly GCA_027924645.1 of Cunninghamia lanceolata. Lineage (NCBI taxonomy): Eukaryota > Viridiplantae > Streptophyta > Pinopsida > Cupressales > Cupressaceae > Cunninghamia > Cunninghamia lanceolata. The sequence continues at coordinate 5,092,979 of BSBN01000665.1, forward strand.
GGAAAACCCTTACAGGAAAAAACCATGGCAAAATATTTGCTTTTATTAATTACGTAGGCAACAACCTATGGAAGACACCAATCTTCAGTTACAAAAGTGAGCTTCAACTCATTGGAAGCACCGACTCCCTTTGAGCACCGACTTAGTAAGAGACACCAATCTCTTGTTAGGGCACCAACCTTCTACGGATCTTGATCACTTTCTTCTACAAATCTGATTGCAACTCACACAATATCTTTTCTTCCAAATCTGATCCAATTCACACAATGTTCTTTCTCTCAAATCTGATCCAAAATATGCAGAACCTCTTTTCTCAAATCTGATTACAATTATGCTTACTCTCTTGCTTCAAATGTGATCAAAACTTGTCCTCTGTCTCTGCATAGACTTCTTTTGTATATCTTCTCAAACTCTTCCTTCTTCTCTTATACCAGCATCCTCTTCTCACAAGCCTGCCATAAACTCTTTTATAAATCCGCCATCAACTCTCTTACAAATCTACCTCTTTTTCTCTTTCAATTCCACATACTTTATCACACATATATCTTCTTAATATAAATCAGATTTGCACTTCATAGTGCTGTTCCTTCTTTTCCTTATTACTCAGAAATATATCTTGGAAAAACTCTTTAATATGAAGTCGCTGCAATTACCATATTGATTGCTGTCTTTTTCTATATTAAACTCATGGCATGAATCATACTTAAATAAGTTTTTTTCTTTTAATTTATGTAGCGCCATTAAAAACAGTTGTAAAGCTTCTAAATAAGGCATTTTTAAAACGGATATAAAGATTTAAAATAAGATATAAAGCATGCTATCTTTTTGCTTTCTATCTTTGGTTTCTTTTTGCTTTATTTTGGCACCGACCAATTGGTTTATGGTACCACTTAATTTAAGTATGTTTGCCCTCTTTACCAACTCTCGTTAAGTACAATTGCACATCAAAACATATAGGAATAAAATATATGCACACAAAACCTAACCTATGATTGCTTTTTAAAAACAAAACAACACATGGGCTAGTTGGCAATTCAAGTCTGAGACTGGTCCAGGTCCAGTAAGTATTAATGGCATTTTGTTTCTGTCAAAATTGAAATTGCTGCTGCAAGCTTTTTGATGGACTGGGTGCAGTTAACCAAGGCATAAACAAATAATGGGTTCTTATCGTTTTCTTAATTGTTTACCTTAAAGTCTTAATCAGAAGATCTCATTGTGATTCTATATAGGCTCGAGAGCACTTATTTTTCATCAGTAGTAGCTATTCTTCAATCCTTTTCTAATGAACAGTAACTTTTAGGTTTCAGTGATGGGAAAAAACACAGTTTTTCAAGTGAATATGAATTGTTTCTGAGCATTACAAAGTATTACTGTTTTGTGCTTAAATGGCAGCTCTTTGATTTCTTATCTTCTTCATGTTAGGCCAGAAATTATATCATTTTAGTGTAGCTGAGGAATTTGCTTTCCCATATTTATATATGATAAAGTGAGACAATTTTGGGAAATAGGATTTGCAATTATTCTTTCTGGTAAAGAGAACTAATTTATGTATAATGCAGGTTGCACTAGGTGAAAGTCTGGGAATTGAAGAACCACTATTGATGAAGATAATAAGAGCTACACTGCACACTCATGCAGAATGGTTTAAGCTTCAAATGTGTACAGATCGATTTGAGAAACTCCTAAAGATAAATGAGTTGAAAGAGGTGGAACACAGCATGCATACAAACTTAAATTCTGAGTACAACCTAGACTCTTTTGGTGGTGCTACTTCACAAGTAATTGGAAGTTCAAGTAATTCAAGAATATCAGATGGCAGTAATCAACCACTAGATGCTTCTAGAGATCTGGCTTTTAATGAAACTGCAATACTACAAGTAATGGTAAGATGTGTTTGAAAGTAAAATTTAGCTCGTAGTATTTTCCTAGATTAGATTCACAACCAATCTCAAAGTTTACAAGACACTGTATGATTCATGTTTGTTGCCTAATAATAAGCACTTGATATTTATATAAATCTAGTTGCCTTGTTGCTTTAATAATCACTTTTACAGGTGCACCTAATATGCCAGACAAGGTAAATATTGGAATGTCTTTTTCCCATGTGTAAGATACCTTGTCTAATCTGCCCTGAACTTCTGATTTTTAGTGGTTTGACATTTCGTGAAACACTTGTCATGTAAATGGTCTGAGTTCTGATTTTTGAATTTGTATTTGGTTTTGATGATTGTTTTAGATTATTTTCAATGAAAATACATATGCGAATACATAGGAAACATAACCAAATGCTCTACATGCATGAACAACATAATGGCAACACCAATTATGCTTTATTTCTCCTCTATATCAGGTCTGATTACAAACATATCAGGTCTAATTCAGACTAGGACAACGTTTCTAATGTCAATTCAAACTAAGATTTGAATACCAAGACACTTATAACATAACTGGATGATTGCATCAATGATATGTTGCATATGAATGCCAAATCATGCCAAACCAACAATGAACAAATGCTGATTACAATTCTGATTTTTGGGACAGATCTGATATAACTTTCTGATATAACAAATGCTTGAAATCTGCTCCTTGAAATGCCACAAATCTCCTACAGATGAAGTGATTGACTCCATAAAATATCCCAACTAGGGTATTTGCTCAAATTTCTGATTTTCCTTAATTTTCTGATTCAAACCCTAGATCTGATTTCTGATTTCATTGTTTCAGATCTTAACATACACTTATCACATCCACTTAACATGCCAAATACATCATAATTAACATACCAAAATATGTAATTAAACCCTAGTTGAATTACACATAGATCCAACACCAAATGGATAGCAAAATGCTATGAAACCCAAAGCAGAATGCTGCTTGTTTACTGCCGAATGAGTCTACTATTTTCATACAGAGTAAACAAGAAATATAAATTGAACTATCACATTGTACGAGAATGAAATTTAATTGATAATCTGAAACTCTAATGCATATATTGATTCAAACATCAATTACAACCAACACAAAAACTCCATGCCCGATACAATGAAGTGACAATACATATATAGGTTGTGGACGGTTGCCAACCATCGCCAACGACACACCGATCGGGAGTAATTACTCGCCGATACCAACTAACAAACATACTTGCCGATACAAACTAATCAAACATACTTGCCGAAACTAACATAATAATTATAAATTGTGCCTAACATCATCCCCCCCACAAAAATTGTCGTCTTTCAGACGACTACAAAACAAAACCCAATGAACAACTATGAAGTATGAGGGGCAGTGGACGTCCTTGGAGGTGTGGCCGCCCTCGGAGCTGAAGATGACGACAGAAAACTATGAAGTATCAAGTGACATTAGGTAAGCTCTACCAAACTGACGACAATGCTAAAAATCCTAGAGGAAAACTTGAAAGTAGGAGCTAAGCAAGAGTAGAACCAACACATTCGGAACACCTGTCAGTAGACCAACTAGCCAAGGGACCCAATCTAATAGCACACTGAATTCTAAGAATGTTGCACCCCATCGATCACTGAATCGAGATAGTACTGCAAGCATCTTAGAAGTGTTCTGATCATAAAAAGATTATGTAGTGTCATGAATGTACATCCATTTAATTCACCAATCAACAAGAATGATTCTTCGTTTTTGCCTGGTTTGATGGGGGTTTGGGGGCAACACCCCCAACGGGGTCGAGGCGCAGCGCCCCTCGTGCAGTCCGAGGGAAGCCATTCGATCCTTCATGGCGCACATCATTTTTCTGGATGCTTGACAAAAATCCAACACTCATCTGCAGTCCAAAAATTCGTACGGTCGGCTACAAAGGAACCTGATATGAAGATTGACAATCGTACGGCAAAAACAATATGGAAAAAACACTTGTACAACGAAGGGCGAGAATGAGACTCGTATGGCAGCAGAAAAAACAAAATAAATCTCAAGTCGTACGGCGGCAATAGCTCAGGGACACTCGTACGACAGATGGGAAGAAAATCTCATAGACTCAACAGATTCGTACGGTTGTTTCAAAATTTCCTTAGACTTCGTATGGCCCTCGGCAGGAAATTTGTATGACGACAACACATTTTATTCGTACGGTAGCAACATGAAACTCGTACGGTGACAACAAATTGTATTCGTACGGAAGACAATGATAATGAATTCGTACGGTGGAAGGAGAATGGCGATCAAATTTGACTCGTACGACAATGGAAGAAGTTACTTGTACGGCATCAGACCCCTCCTTGGTCGTACAATGGTTTTAATGAAAATCTTATAGTCAGCAGTACTACTTGTATGGCGGTGGAGCTTCTTGTCTTTCGTACGGTGGCCGTACAACTCCCTTATAATCCTTTTATTATTTTATTTTATTTCAATTTTTTCCTACTTCAATTTTTTTCACTTTTGACTTTCTTTTTCTTTTTCCTTTTCTTTTTTTTTTTCACTTTTTTTCAATTTTTCCCGACATGTTTATTTTTTCCGTTATTTCGAATTTTCCATCCATACCCAACTGAATAGAGTTCTTCTGTTTCTCTCTGGCGGGGTCCACCTATTATCTGTCTCTTCGACTGTAACAATTTCTTGTCGCGTAATTTGTCCTGTAGTATTTTTCCTTTCTTCGGAATGTCTCTTGATTTTTTTCCTTTTATAAATTTTGCAAATGCCGGTAGAGTCGGGTGCCTTTATTGGAACCAGAACTGTTGTCTTTTGCCAGCCATGTACTACGTTCGGCCAAAATAAACTGTCTGACTTTTTAAAATTATTTTTTCTCTGTTGCTTTTCACCGATCCCCATAACTTAAATAAAATTACAAGTTGACGGAAATACTGCATAGTCCTTATTCATTCGGTATGGTCTCTTTCTAACCGGTTTTGTATTAGAGATCAGGGGAATTCCGTGCATGCATAGTTTCAAAGGTATTCCCTTCAAATCTTTGTATGCATCCTTGTGCTCGAAAAAAATTTGATTGCAACAACTTTCCATGTTGGTTTCCAGTCGTCTCCCACCAAGATCACCTGACGGTTGTTTTCCTCTCCGAGATTAACTTTTCTCGTCGAGGGTCCTCATACATAATATTCTCTTCATGTTCAATGTTGCCTTCCTTGTACTCCCCATAGGTTGTTGTCATGTCCCACATCAAATCGATTATCTCATTCCAATTGAAGATTAGAATGATAAGATTATTTACACCAAGACCGTCGAAGGAGCATTGTTGTTTGTATTACACTATCATAACTCTCACAGAAGCATGACAGTTTTTGATAGAGACCATTGTTGGAAGATGGATTAGCACATACATGGATATCATCATACTGTGCCAAGGGAAGAATGCCATTACCAAGGCCGTCGCTGCTGTCATTCATGAAAAGGTCATTAGAATTACCACAATAATAATCGGCGCCAGGTAAGGATGACAAATTATTAATCTAAGCCATCGATTGCTAAAGACAAAATAATAGATAAGGCTGATTGGCGATCTCCTAACACTTAACAAATAAGACAAAAGTCTAAAGAAGGTGGCGCCGGTTTAGAGGATTAAGTTAGTCTTAATCAAAGATTGTGTTAAGACAAGAAGGGACACAACCGATCAAGGGGCACATGAACTCTCAAAGATATATATATATATATATATATATATATATATATATATATATATATATATATATATATATATATATATATATATATATATGGATCGGGGGCAGCCAGCAAGAATCATCAATCGATCACTTCCTCATCTTATACATTCTACCTGCAATCATAACAATCACAACTTCTTCATTCATTACATCTGGTATCCATTGAATAGCATCAGCGAATTACAATATAGGTGTTCATCTCATATATAGGCGAATATCATCACCTTTCATTATCTAACATTCATTGATAAATATACCAGTGGAAGCATCGACTCCTATCAACCATTGATCAACATTCATCATAACTATCAAAAGAAATCGAATAATTGCATCAGATCGTGATTGCATAAATAATCCTTTATTTGATCAGCACAAGGATATATCAGCAATCAACCCTATAAGGTATGCTTTCTAACATGAGTTATATGTCTCAAAATTGTGTGATAGATGAATAATAGATACTAGTTATTCATGACAATATAAGAATGCTTGAAATCGAACAGCATAGGAATGTTCATCATAGAATAAAAGAGTTCATCATAGAATGAGAATGTTTATATATGTTAGGATAAGAATGTTTATAATTCTAATGACATGAACATACTCCTAACCATAATAGAATAAGAATGTCCATAACATGATAGACTAAGAATGCTTGTAATCATATTAGAATGATGAACATTATTGTATGATGCCAAGTAATTTGAAAGGCAATCAATGAGATAGTACAAGTTGAGTTCCCGTAGAGGAACAATATGATCAATTGTACCATCTTGTGATCCATGGGGATCACGAGATAGTAAGGATAAGTTCTCATAGGACATGATACATAATTCTAAACATAGAATACTCGGGATGAGAATAATAGCCTTACCATTAATCTATCTACACACCCTACGAGTATGGGAGTGGAGTCAGGGAAGGGCGGTTAGGATCTAGCACCTAGGTGACTCTCAAGTGGGTGAAGAATCGCCGGGTGTAGCGTGAAACCCCTTGAGCCAAGAAGGCGAAGAATTACTGGGTGTAGTAATGAAGCCCCTTGGGCCTAAGGTAGCGGAGACCTACATATTATTGATGGTTTAATGGTAGGTGACTCTCAAGTGGGTGAAGAATTACCAGGTGTAGTAATGAAGCCCCTTGAGCCAAGAAGGTGAAGAATTACCGGGTGTGGTAATGAAGCCCCTTGGGCCTATGGCAGTGAGTCTTGTTACACCAGCGCCCTAACGTATCCAACTCATATGGGGTGAGTGGCGTAGAGTAGATTAACGATCAAGCTCATGGATAACTCTCTCGAGGTATATCATGGAAACCTCTATATGATAGAAATGAGAAAAATGTGAAATGCATATATGAAATGAACTTTGATATTGATTATGAATATGTGGTTACTAACCCTAATTACAATATTATGATGTTATAAGGAATTATTGGTTACTAATGTTCTCTTTTACAAGTCAAAATTGTGTGCAAGGTTAAGAGATTTTGAACTTCCTAAAAGGGGACATTACAGCTGTTGGAAAAGTATTAGTTGCTCACGGCTGATTATTACCTTCCTCCCCTTTGTCACTCGTCATTGGTTCCTTCTTACCAAGTGGTTGAGTGTTTGCCAATCCGTCAACTGCTTCACTCGTCAACAATGTTTCACTCGGCCCAAGATTCCCGAGTGTTTCACTTGACAACAGAGAGTTGCCGAGTGTTGGACTAGTCGCTTGAGAGCTCTTGCCAACCTCTTTTATTGAAATCATGTTGCATTCTGGTTGAAAGAACTCATAGTCTTCCATCTGCCAATGGAATAACCCGCTGAAGGAGTTTGTCTCATCTTCTGAGCATTCCTGTAATTTTAGTAGCCCTTCGTCATCGGGCTCCATCGACCCTTTCTCCTTCTGTTGACGACTCTTCTCCATCTGAGTCAGAGTCCAATGCCAACTCCTCACTGATGGTTTGTGTTCTCAAATCTATGATAAATTTCTTACCCTTGTTTTCTATTGATAGGGTGTTCTTCCAGTTGTGGTTGGCCTTGGTGGCTATTAGCCACCCTCGACCGAGTAATGCATCATAGGATGCATTTCGTGCTGTTATGACTACAAAATTCAACAAGAATTGCTGAGTACCGATCCTTACCTTCTAAGCCATTAGCACTCCCAGCGCTTTGATTTCGTGCTAGTCGACTCCCACTAACTGGAAGTTTTGCGGCCACAAGGTGGGCTTGCCGAGGCTCTTCCAAATTTCTTCTGGTAGTACATTCACCCCAGATCCCCCATCCGCTATTGTACTCATTAGGTTCCTTCCAAGGATTTCCATGTGTACTACGACCGGTTTCTTCCCCATGTCAATTGCCAATAACCTTGGGTCGAGCACTTGTTCACCAGTTGGTGGTGGTTCCGCTATGAAGTCATCTTCTGCTTGGCCTCCGCTTGGGTTTTCTTCCACCACTTTGGATATCGCCATCCTCAACTGTGGCATGCTCTGGAGAAGATTCGCCATTTTGATTGGTACGGTAGCTTGTAGTACCTGACTTGCAATATTTCTTTCGGACTCTGACCTTAGGGTCGTGGTTGCCTTTGTGTCTGAGTTCCTCCGTTCTGTTTCCATGGCAATCTCCACTTCCTTTCTTGCATTGCGGAGTCTTTCTTTCTTCGTTCAGGGGTCTGGATACTGTGCCTTCTTTGTTTGCGCTCGTGTGACGGCAAAGACTTCGCCATCCTCTTCTTCAATGTGGATGAGATTCATCGTACTTCTGTTTTGGGCAATCGTTATCTTCATGGTCACCGGGCCCACACCATTTGCATAGTGCATTTGGTTTATTTTGGTTGTTGCTCGAGCAATCCCTCACAAAATGCCCCCACTCGTTGCATTGCCGACATTGGATCATCGGTCGCCCTTTTGCATCGTACTGTATACGACCTCTTCCCACACCATTATTATATTTGTTGTTGTTGTTGCCTCTCCGGTTATTGTGGTATCCGCCAGGCGATGCATCTCGATTGTTTGGTTTGGGCGGTGTGTTCGGCGGGGTAGATTGCCCAGCCTGAGTATAAAGTACTTGGGTGCTCCTCGTCTTGAAATTGTACGGGCACTCCTTGATAGAATGGCCCATTACCTGGCAGATCTCGCAAAACATCTTCCTGGGGCAGTTTGCTTTGATGTGGCCCTCATTGTTGCATTCCGTGCACCATAATTCCTTACTTTCCTTCACACTTTCCTTCTCGGCTTTAAATTCCCTCATCATTTTGATCGTGTCTTTTCTTAATGCTTGTATGGGTTTTGATTCCTTCTCGCCACTGTCATCTGAGCTGTCGTCGTCCTCTTTCTTCTTTCCTCAGCTTGACATCTTGTATTCACTTTCGATGTCCATCGCTCGGTTGTAAGCCTCGGCATACAATGCTGCCACTACTATCTTCATTTTCTTCCAGATCGAGGGGATAAAACCCTCAATGAACCATCTCTTTTTTAACCCGTCAGCCGGTTCCTTCTCTAGTTTTACCAGAAGTTTTTTTAGTCTTCGGTTATACGCTCGGACATTTTCATGTTTACCTTGTCTTGTATTGTATATCTCGGCCACTATCTCATTGTCATCCCGCAATAATTTAAACTTTTCCTGGAACGCTTTCTTCAGTGCATCCCAATTGGCTCTTGATGTGGCGTCGAATTCCGTATACCAATTTATCGCAATGCCCCTCAAGGTGGCTGGAAATGATCTTAGCCAATAGGACCTGTTGTCCTGTCTGTTGGCTATCCATATGGTCTCACAAGTTTTACAATCTCGGACTGGATCCTTCGATCCGTTGCCAAGGAACTTTGGCAGTTTTTACTTCTCTGTGCTCGGACTTCCTATGTTCGGACTTCCCGGCGGAGTCACCATGTTTCTTCCTCAATGTCCTTGTGCGTTCAACCTGTAATGTCCCCATTTCCATGAGCATCAGAGTTCGGAGGATTAGCCTATCAATTGACCCTCGTAGGCTAGTGTTCAGTGATTAGAGGGTGTAGTGGGCGTTAATGAGCTCTTCAGGGGGCAGTTGACAGCGCTTACCTCTCCAGATTGTTGGTATATTCTGTGGCTAAGCTATTCAAAGGTTTCTGGTTCCGTTTTGAGGCACTTACTATTTATAGTAAGTTAGTTGAGTGTTAGTGGCCAACCTTTCTATTTCGGGAAAGGCATCTGGATGAGTAGTGGCTTCTATGGTTGACCACCTGGTTCTGACAGAATCGAGAAATAATGAGTATTCTTGGAGTTATGACATTTTAATTATTAATAAAGTAATACTTTATTAGAAGTGCACATCATTATATGTTATTTGACTTTATTATTAAAAGGGGTATTTAATGATTATAAAGTCAAGTTATATAAAGTGCATTTAAGTCATATTATTAAGTGCATATTATGGGCACCTGCTTGTGGAATAATATAAAGTGCCAATTTTAAGGGAGATATAAGTGATTATTAAAATATACTTTATATTATTTTGTTGTGCACCAAATGGAGGGAAAAGTAAATGAAATTAAAGTGGAATTTAATGAGATGAAGCCAAATACAAATTGAATATTATATAAAGGCTTTTTGAAATGGGATTTCATTCATTCTTGGAATCATTCAACATATTGTCTTTTCTGAAGAAGCTTTGGCTTTGAGGAAGAAACCTAGGGTTTCACTGTAATATCAATCTTGGAGAACGTAGCATCTCTTGGATTGTGCTTGTGGCTTCACATGGAGGTCACATCTGAGCTTTACTGGAGAAGAACTTCATAAGATTTACAAAGGGGTTTGAAGATTAGCACTAGAAATCAGTGAGACTAGTCTGCTGTAGCATTCATTGAAGTTTTATCATTGTTGAGCCGTACTGTAGCTTCTCTCAGGCCATACAATTCTCTTTCAACTTGGCCGTACAACAGCTAGAGGGTGGCGTTTGAGTTGGAGGGTGAATCGCTTTGAGTTAGGAGCTGAAACCAACTTCTTTGGAGGCGTCTAAATTGTTGTTAACAGTTTGCTGCTGTTACATGTTGGAGAACACGTCTTATGAAGCCAGGCATCCATTAATGGAAGATTCCAGTTTGCTGATATAAAGTGTTCAGACCTACATTAATTGGCTTGGGTTTGGGTATGATCATTTGTAATTCAAAGAGGTGTCTATTCTACTGTATGACTGCTGCAAACTTTACACTTCTTCCTGGCAACCATTTTTAGAGGGGTTCAAGGCATGTTTACCTGTGAGTTCATGAATTGTAGCTACTAGATTTTCTGGGTATTGTTGTTTTAGGTAATAGAGGTTATTTTACAAATTGGGTTGTCAATATATTGTGAAAATAATGAGTATTTAAGCTGGTATAAAAATCTGGAATTTTCAGCGGTGTATTCCCAATGCAATTTCAGTTTTGAATTAAAAATTATTATTGCAACATCTCTTGTTTTGCTGCATTGTATTGTTGTATCAAACATTGCCAATATATCACAAACATTTATCAAAACAAACCAAACAAGGCAGAAATTTTGTGTTTGTAAGTTTCCACCTGGGGTGGGACATTACATTGGTATCAGAGTTGGTTTTTCCTGCCATCCTGTTGGGTGAGTCATTAAAATTCAGAACAAAGGAAAGATGGCTTTAGATAAATCCGCGATTGAATTGATGCAGAACCTGTATGATCTGATGAGGGATCCGGAAACGAAACAAGGTTTTCTAAGGATGTTTAGAAAATCTAAACGAAAGGATAAGAAAAAAGAATTGCTTCAAAGTGATTTTCGGCCTACAGGTGATCATGGAAAAGGAGTCGTAGCAGGCAATGAGTTTGGTTCAGAATGTGAGACACTACATGGGTCGACTTTTATTGATGAACATATTGGGAAAGCTAATGAGGAGTTGGTGGAAGAAGGGTTCAAAACTGAAGTGGTTGATGACGAGAAAGCCTTATATCATGATGATGGTTTGGTAGAACCCTAGGATGACATTACCAACACTAATGGAGTTGTGATTAGCCATGAAAACAAATCAGATTGTATTTGCATGACGCTGATCTAAAATCAGAAAATTAGGGTAAGTTTGATAGGTCCCAGGATAGTTCTTGGATGTAAATGCTTCTATTCCGGAAGAGGAAATGTGTAATGAGGATGTCAAATCAGCAACCTCTAACATTTCATTTGATCCATCCTATGAGGATCTTGAGACCAGTACTTTTGATGAGGGTGTGTGCAATGTTGATAGCACACATGATGTTTTTCGTTCAATTAATGATGGTGATTCAACATCCTATCATAGTGCTGATTTTAAATCAGAAATTTTGTGTGGAGATGACTTGTCACAGGGGTCTCATCATTTGGCAGGGCAATTGAAGGTGAGTGAAGGCATGATTGAGCTTCAGCCTTAGAACACTTTGATGTTGTTCAACAACTGGTGGCACAGTGTTGTTGGACTCCAGGTATATATGAGCACCTTGATAGTGGACTTTCACTTGCAGAGTTTAAGCACTTAGAGATGCAGTTGGGGTAATGAAGAATTATTACCTATAACTATTATCAGATAGAGATCATCTTCTTATGCTCGATGGTATCTATTATGATGCACTGAAGGAAAAGGAGGAGGTTGATGAGCTCACCTACGAGCTCGAGGTTATGACAAACTCTTTGAAGAGCGCTCAATCAGCCCTTCAAGAGTCAAAGTTACGGATAGATGAGCTTACCGCAGAGTTGAGCTTAGCGCAGTCTTCATCTCCAGCAGTTAAAGTCCCAATATCTATGACAGTTACTAGTGATGAGCATACACCCATGAATAGTGGTAAGGAGCACTTTGTGGATGTAGCTACATTCATTACAGTTGCAGGTGCAGGTGATATAGATGGGGTGGGTGCTTTGGTTGAGAGTTGCAGAGAACCACATGATGCACCAGGTTCTCCTGAGGTTAGTCCCATGACAGGTGATGCAAAGTAGGTTATTGATAGCTCGTGTGATGAATTGGTGGATTCTCTAGAGAGCTATGTGACAAATCACCACACTACTCCATTTTCACAGGAGATATGCAGGGCATCATTCGGTGGGGAGATCGGTTCTCATGTTGATTTGTTTCCCTCTCCTGGAAGCAAATTAGAGATCACATCCCATGCAGCTGATTTTGATCGACAACTTATTGAGCCACAGAGTTGGAGGGATCAGTTGAAGGTTACAAGAGAGAAGGTTGACTCGACCCTATCTCATTTTGTCTGCACAGATCAGTTTGTGGAGTACCTTCTTTGGAGAGCAGAGTTTGAGGAGAGACAGTATGGAGTCTTAGCTGGTACTTGCATTCGTGATTTGTGCTTTATCAGGCATGCTTTGGAGGCATTGAAATTAGAATACCTCCATTTGCTTCATGATAGGGATTTTGCTATTGGGTTTGCAGAGAGGGTTGTCAGAATGCCTACCCAATTAGCCATTCGGGATCAGAGAGATGACCCATCTTCTGATTCTAGTGTCGTGAGTGATGAGACTGATGAGGAGGGTGTTCCCCAAGACTTAGATGGTCAACCATTGACAGAGGTGGGAGCATTTTATCTTGACTGCATAGTGAGGAGTGCTCATCACTTCTCCTTTAGTCCAGACGTGGAGGATTTGTTGATGCGTCGGTGTGGATTGGCTCAGGGCTTGTACCATCCATTGTGGGATGGAAAGTTGCCATCTTCAGAAGATGGGACTAGGGGCTGCAAGTACCCGATTCAGTTGTTTGCAGGGGATTACTTGCAGGGTCAGAGATCAGATTACCATCATGTTGATGTGTACCAGACAGAGTTTCCAACTTCTTTGTCTCAAAAATTTCCATTGGAGACATGGCTTCAGAGAGGTTGCAGTGTCAGTAGGCATGATAGCATGTTTAGTCTTTGACTCTTTACAACGGTCGTGGAGAGTTTTATTATTCCCTTGACTTTGGAGGAGCAGTTTCATATCTTCCAGCATCTATGTTGGATAGTCAACACATCCATAGGAGTTTTGCAGAGGATGAAGGGGGATGTTGTGGTTTGGACACTTAGAGATATATTTACCTCTTCATGATTGATGGATGTGAGTTTCAGTTGCATTGGGATCTAGGTGGTGACTAGTTTGGCATGTCAGTTCGGTTGGATCCCGAAGAGTTGCTTCACCATTCTCAACATGGTGAAGATTATATTAGAGCAGTGCAGTGGAGGTTAGCGGATGATATGCATGGCAGACTTCCATTCCAATTATGGGATCCAGGGATCATTTTGTTTGGTAGATTGCTCTATGTCGTGGTAGTTGTTCACAGCAGTACTGAGCATGATTCAATATTTTTCCAGTGGGTGCAGTGGACAAGTAGTTGGGCATTTTACAGAGTGATTTGGGATCCCGACATTCAGCTGAGCGTTGATCGCAGAGTTTGGGATCCTTCTGGTGCATCAGGATTCCAGACAGAGCTTACTGGTGGTGTACATAGCATGTACAGTTTGCAAAGAGTATTCAGTTTCATCTTTGATTTATTTATATATGTTTTGATTTCGATGCACATTTCTCATGCGCATGTATTGGACATATGGTATGATGGATATCCTTGCGTAGTCGTGTTTATGCTGGTGCTACTAGAATCAGAGATGCGTGGGACATGTTGCGGTTCTTCCTTTGGGCCTCCAATGGAGTGGAGTTTCTTTGCAGTGGAGATTGCTTGCGGACAAGCAATTTTAGGGAGGGCGGGCTGTAATGTCCCCATTTTCGTGAGCATTAGAGTTCGGAGGATTAGCCTATCAGTTGACCATCGTAGGCTAGTGTTCAGTGATTAGAGGGTCTAGTGGGCGTTAATGAGCTCTTCAGGTGGCAGTTGACAGCGTTTACCTTTCCAGATTGTTGGTATATTCTGTGGCTAAGCTATTCAAAGGTTTCTGGTTCCATTTTGAGGCACTTACTATTTATAGTAAGTCAGTTGAGTGTCAGTGGCCAACCTTTCTATTTTGGGAAAGGCATCTGGATGAGTAGTGGTTTTTGTGGTTGACCACCTGGTTCTGACGAAATCGAGAAATAATTAGTATTCTTGGAGTTATGACATTTTAATTATTAATAAAGTAATACTTTATTAATAATTAATTAAAAAGTGCACATCATTAAATGTTATTTGACTTTATTATTAAAAGGGGTATTTAATGATTATAAAATCAAGTTATATAAAGTGCATTTAAGTCATATTATTAAGTGCATATTATGGGCACCTACTTGTGGAATAATATAAAGTGCCAATTTTAAGGGAGATACAAGTGATTATTAAAATATACTTTATATTATTTTGTTGTGCACCAAATGGAGGGAAAAGTAAATGAAATTAAAGTGAAATTTAATAAGATAAAGCCAAATACAAATTGAATATTAAATAAAGGCTTTTTGAAATGGGATTTCATTCATTCTTGGAATCATTCAACATATTGTCTTTTCTGAAGAAGCTTTGGCTTTGAGGAAGAAACCTAGGGTTTCATTGTAATATTATAATGTCTCCTTTCTAGAGGAAACATTTAAACCTGAATCTGCATTCAAAATGATTCTCAAGGAGACATTAGTAACATTAGAGATCAATAAACTTCAGTGATAAGATCAAAGACAGTATAAGTATTTTATTTGTATCAAGGATTATTCATTCCCTTCTTATCATTTATGACTATTATATAATACATTCCATAAGTACACTAGGATGAATATTAAACATAGTTTAGATTCATACTCTCCCCTCTTACTATTCATCAAGGAGTTAGGATCTTACATGCTAGGGCACGTGGACCATTCCTAGACCCAGCTTGAGAAACTTAGTTCCTAGCCCTTGGGGTCTACGGACGGAGTCTTGGATCTAGCTTGGGAGCTATGTCCCAGCCATTGGGATCAACACGAGATCTCCGGACCCAGCATCGGGAATTTAGTCCCTAGCCCTTGGGGTCTACGCACATGAAGTGGAATTTCTCCGCCTTTCCCTACGATACCTATGGTTCCTCATTGGATGAAATAATAAGGGCTACGGAGATATGATCTTTATTTCAATATTCCCTTGTACATATTATCATCATGATGCATGAGTTAAAGACATTCAACTTGCAAATCGAAATACCATCATCGGTATCCTTGTTTGTACAATTGTTCATTATTGTTAGATCTTGAGTCTAAATATGGATATCAATTCGATTATGAATAAAGATGGCAGTTTATTATAAACTATAATCATTCACATGGATTCATATCAATTATGAGATGACATTATAATATGCATAGATATACATATATGTGTGTATATATATATATCATTACATCTTTTACTTAATGATGATAAATTATCATATTGAATAATTTCTTAATACTTACCTTGACTGTCCCGCTGTAACTTATCTCTGAATTCTTATCTATCCAATTGCTGCTGTTTTTCCTTATCTTGCAATATTCTTCGTAGTCCATCCCCTTTGGAGGAAGGAATTGATCCCTTTTATAATACTTGAAGGGCCATTTTGACCCAACCGTCACCTGTTTAATGAAAGCGATAGGATATTCACTGTTTCTTTTGTTTGTTTAGTTTGTTTATTGTTTCCTTCTTAATCGCTGATTGCCTTATTGTATTTATGCTTTAGTGATGACTCTTAGTCATTTTAGGCTGTAATCAGCCCTTTATTTGGTCAACCTGCCCCATTTTAATATTTATTGTTATACATTATCTATAATATCTGATATATAATATTTATAATTATTATAATATATTTTATGTTTATATTTATTATATAATATATATTATATATTATATTTAATAATATATTCTATTATTATATATACATATATTTATATATTAAAATAATACACATTTGTATATTATAATAATAATATATATATTATCTCACACACACACACACACACACATATATATATATATTTATAATCATTTCTATTATACTATATATATTTATATATTATGATAATATATGTATATATAATTTATAATTACTTCTATATTACCATATCTCTCTCTCTCTCACACACACACACATATATTTGTCAATTGATTGAGAAAGCATGACAATGAGTACATGTATACATCATATGAATATATGAAAGTCATCTGTAAATGGCAAAGTATATACTTGGATACAAGTAAGTCATAAAGTATGATATAATGCCAATATAGGGGATATGATAGTCCCCCCCACTTAAGATTGCTTGTCCTCAAACAACTTAAGATTTGGATAATTGAGAATATCTCCTCCTTTTGCGAGAAACAACCTTTGGAGGACCATCGGGTAACCCTTGTAAAGTGACCTCCTTTCCTTCATGTTGAAAATGGATTTTTAGGTTAGGAAGGTCAAACTGAAAACACCCTAATGAATATATCCAAGGGGTGCCTAGTATTACATCGTTATCTAGGGGTACTACATTGAAGTCTTCTTGAATAGTATTTTTCCCTAGGACCATTACAAGTTGGGGAACAATCTTAGTACATGAAACCAATGCTCCTGGGGCAGTAGCTGCTGAAAAACCCTTGAAGTCTTGGGTTTGCATCTTTCTTCTTTTTACTAACTTCTTAACAATGAAGTTGTGGGATGCCCCACTATCTATTAGAGTGATAACATTTTGTCCTTTGATATTGCTTTTGATGCGGAAAGGATGAGGCCTTGAAGTTTGGGTGATTGTAGCCAAGGTTACGTGCTCATCCTCTTCTATTTTTGCTCTTTTGACGATCTTTTCTTCGGTTTCTTCATCACGAGTAACCTCGATCCTTTGGGCTCGACCTTTCGTGGCACATTTATGTCCTGGTTTCCATTTTTCCTTGCATTTATAACATAGATTTTCCTTCTTGCAGCAAATATGACCACGTTCCCAAGGTTCTTGACATTGGAAACATAGGTTCTTGTCCATGCACTCCTTTCTGGAAGGCTTATTATCTTCATTCTTTTTGGGATAGGTCTTGGTATGCTCATGTGTACTTTTGAAATTGAAGTTGAGGATTCCAAATTCAAGGCCTTTTCTATGGCATCATCTAGAGTGGTGGGGTTATGAGCTTTTACCATTCCCTTTAGGGGATCCTTTAACCCTTCTACAAAGAGGTAGGTTAACCTATCTTCATCAATTCCAGTGACTTTGATTGAGATTTTTTGAAATTCGGTTATATAGTCTTCTACCGTTCCTTGTTTTAATTGAGTCAATTTCTTGAAGTTTTCTTGAGGGTGTTCCTTATTAAACCCTTTGATTAGTTTATGTGAAAATTCTTCATAGGTAGTTATCTTATTATGTCCCTGAGTGTGTTCCCCATGATGCCACCACTCGTAGGCTATTCCTTCTAAGTGAAGGATAGCAAATTTTATGGCATCCTCCTCTGTCATTGGGCTTAAGGAGAAATAAGTATTTAATTTATTAAGCCATGCATGGGCTGATATTTTATTTGTCTCGTCAAAGTTTGGGAGGGATATTTTGTTTACTTTATGCTTTAGGTCTCTATTTGGAGGTCTCCTTTCCTTTCTAGGTACCTCATGTCTTTTAGCTTTGCAGAAATCTCTAAAGTTAACAAGATTCCTAATCTCGGGGTCAAGATTTGCATAAGCCCTAGCAATTTCTTCTGCGCTTTGTGCGGATGGTTCATTTTCTTCTTCATTTCTAGGTGGCTCCTCCCTAGGTAAGAAGGTAGGCCTAGGGACCTTTAGGTTAGGCGAGTCTTTGTTATTTTCGAAGATATTAGACCCTGTGTCTCCCCCATTTACGGAATGGATTTTTAGGCTATCAATGGCATTGCCCATGTTTTGAAAGGCTTGTATGAGTTTTTCATTTTGGTTAGAGGGCTTGATTTGTATGTTCCATAAAGGTTTTCATTTGATTTATCAATTCTTCATTCATGTTGGTGTTATTTCCTCTTCTTTGATAGCTTTGCATTGTCAATCTTTCACAGGATGGCAAGATGATTGCTTTGATACCACTTGTAATGTCCCCTTTCTAGAGGAAATACTTAAACCTGAATCTGCATTCAAAATGATTCTCAAGGAGACATTAGTAACATTAGAGATCAATAAACTTAAGTGATAAGATCAAAGATAATATAAGTATTTTATTTGTATCAAGGATTATTCATTCCCTTCTTGTCATTTATGACTATTATATAATACATTCCATAAGTACACTAGGACGAATATTAAACATAGCTTAGATTCATACTCTCCCCTCTTACTATTCATCAAGGAATTAGGATCTTACATGCTAGGGCATGTGGACCATTCCTGGACCTAGCTTGAGAAACTTAGTTCCTAGCCCTTGGGTCTACGCACGGAGTCTTGGATCCAACTTGGGAGCTATGTCCCAGCCATTGGGATCAATATGAGATCTCCAGACCCAGCATCGGGAACTTAGTCCCTAGCCCTTGGGGTCTACGCACAGGAAGTGGAATTACTCCGCCTTTCCCTACAATACCTATGGTTCCTCATTGGATGAAATAATAAGGGCTACAGAGATATGATCTTTATTTCAATATTCTGTTGTACTTATTATCATCATGATGCATGAGTTAAAGACATTCAACTTGCAAAGCGAATACCGTCATCGGTATCCTTGTTTGTACAATTGTTCATTATTGTTAGATCTTGAGTCTAAATATGGATATCAATTCGATTATGAATAAAGATGACAGTTTATTATAAACTCTAATCATTCACATGGATTCATATCAATTATGAGATGACATTATAATATGTATAGATATACATATATGTGTGTGTGTATATACATATAATATTACATCTTTTACTTAATAATGATAAATTAGCATATTGAATAATTTCTTAATACTTACCTTGACTGTCCTGCTGTAACTTATCTCTGAATTCTTATCTATCCAATTGCTGCTGTTTTTCCTTATCTTGCAATATTCTTCCTAATCCATCCCCTTTGGAGGAAGGAACCGATCCCTTTTATAATACTTGAAGGGTCATTTTGACCCAACCGTCACCTCTTTAATGACAGCAATAGGATATTCACTGTTTCTTTTGTTTGTTTAGTTTGTTTATTGTTTCCTTCTTAATTGCTGATTGCCTTATTGTATTTATGCTTTAGTGATGACTCTTAGTCATCGTAGGCTGTAATCAGCCCTTTATTTGGTCAATCTGCCCCATTTTAATATTTATTATTATACATTATCTATAATATCTGATATAGAATATTTATAATTATTATAATATATTTTATGTTTATATTTATTATATAATATATATTATATATTATATTTAATAATATATTCTATTATTATATATACATATATTTATATATTAAAATAATACACATTTGTATATTATAATAATAATATATATTATCACACACACATATATATATATATATATATATTTTTATTATGATAATATAATAATATAATAATATATATATATATTTATAATCATTTCTATTATATTATATATATATTTATATATTATGATAATATATGTATATATAATTTATAATTACTTATATATTACCATATCATATATATACACATATTATCATATATATATATATATATTTGTCAATTGATCGATAAAGCATGATAATGAGTACATGTATACATCATATGAATATATGAAAGTCATTTGTAAATGGCAAACTATATACTTGGATACAAGCAAGTCATAAAGTATAATATAATGCCAATATAGGGGATATGACAAATATCAATCTTGGAGAACGTAGCCTCTCTTGGATTGTGTTGGTGGCTTCACATGAAGGTCACATCTGAGCTTTACTGGAGAAGAACTTCATAAGATTTACAAAGGGGTTTGAAAATTAGCATTAGAAATCAGTAAGACTAGTTTGTTGTAGCATTCATTGAAGTTTTATTATTGTTGGGCCGTACTGTAGCTTCTCTCAAGCCGTACAATTCTCTTTCAGCCTGGCCGTACAACAGCTAGAGGGTGGCATTTGAGTTGGGGGGTGAATCGCTTTGAGTTAGGAGATGAAACCAACTTCTTTGGAGTCGTCTAAATTGCTGTTGACAATTTGCTGCTGTTACATGTTGGAGAACTCGTCTTATGAAGCCAGGCATCCATTAATGGAAAATTCCAGTTTGCTGATATAAAGTTTTCAGACTTGCATTAATTGGTTTGGGTCCGGGTATGATCATTTGTAATTCAAAGAGGTGTCTATTCTGTTGTATGACCGCTGCAAACTTTACACTTCTTCTTGGCAACCATTTTTAGAGGGGTTCAAGGCATGTTTCCCTGTGAGTTCATGAATTGTAACTCCTAGATTTTCTGGGTATTGTTGTTTTAGATAATAGGGGTTATTTTACGAACTGGGTTGTCAATATATTGAAATGATGAGTATTTAGCTGGTATAAAAATCTTGAATTTTTAGCGGTGTATTCCCAATGCAATTTCAGTTTTGAGTTAAAAATTATTATTGCAACATCTCCTGTTTTGCTGCATTATATTGTTGTATCGAACATTGCCAATATACACATAAACATTTATCAAAACAAACCAAACAAGGCAGAAATTTTGTGTTTGCAAGTGTCCCCCTGGGGTGGGACATTACACGACGTAACTGGACCGGTTCTCCCTCAACGTTCCAGTGCCTTCCTTGCATTGTTGGCCACGTAGGGTTTTTTCCCGCGTCCCTCTTCAGCGTCCTTTGCACCTTGAGTCTTTTCAGGTTTCTTCCGGTACTCCTTCTGCTCGCGGGTTTTGGGCTCAGTTCCTCTAGTCCTTGGCTCTTCATCTTTTGATATTGACAATTCCCAGATACGGCGTATACTATTTTCAAGTTGCTTTGTTAATTTATTTTCATCAACTTTCTCTTTTTCTTTGTTAGTTACTGGTGTTCGAAAATTTTCTTCGTCGACTTCCTCGACGAGGCTTTGGTGTGCTTTTGTAGTATTTTGGTTTATTTCATGATGCTCGTTTGTTTCTTCAACAATTTGTTTTAATCTTTTTCTTCGTTCTTCTTGTTCTTTTAATCTTAATGATCTTCTTAATCTCTCTTCAGGTGTTTCTTGCCCACTCGGTATTCGATTTTTATTTTTGTTAAGTTGTATGGGCATGAATCAACACTCGTACAGTTATCAGTTGTATGGCGTGCGACGGCGGTTAGCGTCGCGCTCCTCCTCTTGTTTCATGCGTTCTTCACACCTCCTGAGTATCTGCGGTCGGCATCGTTCTCTGTCTCTTTCTTCTCGGAAGTGTTGCAGAATTATCAAGTTTCTTGCCAAAAGCTGCGAAATACGATTGAGAAGATTGTCCATCTCTCTATTGACTTCCAAGTTGTCTCCAATGATGTCCTCCGGGATATCCCTGCGGATGGCTTCGTTGCTTACATACTGTCCGACCGACAGTTACCACAGGTATACGAGATCCTGGGTTAAATCATCTTCCCGATCGTTCCTTTCTCATTCGTTGTCTTTTCTTTCGCTTTCCGCCCGATCTTCTTGAATTTCTTCTTCTATTCTTTCCACTGGTCTTCTAGTTTCTGATTCCTCATTGGTATGAATCGGTTGCCCCATTATATTTCTATCGCCATTGTCTCCTTCCTTTTTCACCGACTATTTAATTCTTCTGACGATTCAAGTTGTCAACCACTACTTGTCATCCACTACTCGTCACATTTCCCACCCGACTCCGTATCGGCAATGGTGCCAAAATGTTTATTGCCGAATGAGTCTACTATTTTCATACAGAGTAAACAAGAAATATAAACTGATCTCACATTGTACGAGAATGAAATTCAATTGATAATCTGAAACTCGAATGCATATTTTGATTCAAACAACAATTACAACCAACACAAAAACTCCATGCCCGATACAATGAAGTGACAATACATATATAGGTTGTGGACGGTTGCCAACCGTAACCAACGACACCAATCGGGAGTAACTACTCGCCGATACCAACTAACAAACATACTTGCCGATACAAACTAACCAAACATACTTGCCGAAACTTACATAATAATTATAAATTTTGCCTAACACTGCTGTCATAAAGCAGAATTTTCAGTGTCTCCAAATACATCAAATGCAGATGGCAAACATTCCAAACAAAGCTCAGCTAATATATGCTATAAACCCTAGGGTTTATACATACCACATTCATGCCAAAATGACCTCTATGAAGATGAAATTGACCTCCAAATGGTGGTGAACCAGCTAGGGCTTGAAAAACCCTAATGACAATGAATCTCTATCCACTCCAAGGCTGCTCCAATGATGATCTTCAGGCCTGCAATGGTACGGCTGGGGTTTGATGCTCCCAAGTAGACAAAATGCTATCAAAAACCCTCCAAATCACTCTCAAAAGGTGGCACTGCCATATAGGGTAGAAACCCTAGGCAAATGAAGCCCCCAAGCACTAATTTCAATGCTCCCAAGAAGGCGAATGGATCTGATCTGTTGCTGACTACAAACTGATGCAAAAATGTGATGCAAACTCCTCCAATGATGCCAAATTCGCCCTTATGATGCAAAAATCGCTCCTCTCCTATGAATGGCACTCAAGATCTAGGGTAGAACCCTAGCTAAATCTCCACATAAACTCACCAAATGATGAAGTTATCAAATCTGATCTGCAAATCTGATTATGCAATCTTGCTCTTCTCCGCAAATGAACACAATGAAGTACACATTGATTCCCGTCGTGGAATCACCACATGATGAGCTAGGTTTTCGTCCAACTCACTGTGAACAACAATGGTTTTCAACTTTTCGTCCTTAGTTCAATGCTTAACCTTCGTTGCAGCCAAAGAGAGATAAACTCAAATCAAAATGTATAAAAATGTTCTAGATGTGAAATGCCTTCCACGCAACTCATATTTATACCATGTTCAACTCTTTTCCATAACCAACCAAGAAACATGATTTTCTTCTACTTTTGAAATAACCCAACTCCTTATGAGTTTACTAGTTTGGTGGTATGGGCTATGATTTCTTTCACCGTTTGCAGAGTTTTCTGTGGTTAAGTTGATCCCTGCTTGCGTTTCGGTGTTGGGTCCATAAGATAACATAGCATGCAAACAGATATTTTGCAAAAATACACAAATGGAAGATATCTAGATGTTCTATTTCAATTATAATGCAGTACAAAACATTAAGGAACAATACCCATGAACTAGAAACCAAGAAATATGGATTTCATCACATACCCATGTTGCTGACCTTGTATTTCAATGCTGGAATGAGGGTAAAGCAGTGTATAAATGCATGAGTCTCATAGAACAATGCTTGTAAAGGAGAATAACACATTCAATGATAAAGTACAGCAGTTCAAATCCTCGAATCGCCTTGTAAGAAGATAGGGAACAGCCCATTTGCAAGTGAAAAGCCTCCCAAACAGTCCCACGTCCCAGCTGGAGATGTATGGCCTTGCTGGGAGTAGACAGCACCTCTAATATTCTTAATGACTGCCCTCAAATCTCTCCAAATGCTGCTGTTCTGTCTGCAGATGTAAAACGTCCCTTCTAGGACAGAAATCAAACCCAATCTCTCACTCCAAACACAATAAAGGCTGCTATATGGTACGACCATACGACCACTACAAGAGATGCAAACACTTCCAACACTCCATGAAATCTGCTGCTATTATTTGTATTCTGATCTTCAATAACCCTTTGAAATTATGGTGCCAAAAGATTGAAGATATCTTCGTGTATACCCTTCCACGACAATGTCGGATGATGCAAAATGGAGCACAAATGCAACCACTAGATATGGCTGCAAAAAACCCCTTGGGTGATCTTTCACACCTACGGGAAGTTGATACCAATGGTGGTTTCCGTCACCAAAAGCCAAACTGGTTTCTTCAAACCCTCAAACATTTGCAGAGCAAATTGCATTAGAAAATAAGATGTCGTGAATGAGCTCTCCTCTTTCATTTTTGCTTTGATATTTCTCTCATGAGGTCGACTTCACTTTAGAGGGAAAATATTTCTTTTAAAAACACTTTATTTCCCCTTCCTTGGGCGTCCAAGTCCTTAGGGACTTATTTTGCATTTTAACGACTTTTCCAAAGTCACCACTTAATATAATAAAGTCCAAATATTACTTATTAATATCAAGTTACGGACTTTAATATGAAATCCCAAATGGTCTCAAAATCACGAGTCATGGACCGTTGGAAAGGTCTTGTCGAAACGCTTTGCCTCCAAGGCTGAATTTCCAAAAATAGAAGAAACCCTAACTTACTAAAAATAGTAAGTTCTCCGAAACTAACCATCCGAACTCCTAGAGTTCCCTAACCACCTTGGTTAGCTTACGGGAACTAAGTATAGGCTAACACTGCTAAGATTGGGGACATTACAGTCCACCCTCCCCAAGATTGCTTGCCTCAAGCAATCTTAGATCTGGATGCATCAGAATCTACTCGCTCTCCCAAGTAACATCCTCTACCGTCAGGTTCTTCCATTTCACTAGATATTCCCTGATGACCCTCTTCCTCAATGTACGCTCCCTGGTGTCAATGATGGCCACAGGTACTAAAATCAACTTCCCCTCTTCATCAAGAGGAGGCAACTCTGTAGAAGGAACCACATTGTGCCCCAATGCCTTTTTGAGGCGAGACACATGGAAGATGTTGTGCACCTTGCTATATGCCGGCAACTCCAACTCAAAAGCCACCTCTCCAACCCTCCTGGAGATCTTGAATGGTCCATAATATCGTGGCTTAAGCTTTTCTACACCACTCTTCTTAAGAGTGGACTGTCTGTAACGCTGCAACATAAGATACACCATATCACCAACCTCAAAAGAATGCTCAACCCTGTGCTGATCTGCATACTGCTTCTGCTGGTTTTGCGCCTTCTGAATGTTCTCTTTCAAAGACCTCATGATGTCCCGACTCTCCTGCAAGAGGTCTCTCGCCTTATGTACTCTGCTGTCTCCAAATAACAAATCCAAGAAGCTCGGAGTGTCGTACCCATAAAGTCCCATAAAGTGTGACATCTAGATTGACATATGGTAAGTGGTGTTGTAAGAATATTCGCCCAAATGAAGCCACTTCACCCATGCCTTCTGCTGCCCCGCTATGTAATTTCTGAGGTACCCTTCCACCTACTTATTGACTATCTCAGTCTGTTCATCCGTCTGGGGGTGGTAACTAGTATTGGGTGTGACCTCTGTCCCACTCAACCTGAAGAGCTCCTTCCAAAAATTACTCATGAACCTGCTGTCCCTGTCGCTCACTATACTCCATGGCAACCCATGAAGTCAGAATACCTCTCTAAAGAACAATTCAGCAACTTGAGCTGCTGTGTAGGTGGCTGAGATAGCAATGAAGTGTGCAAACATGGTTAACCTATCAATCACCACATAAATGCAGTCCTTGCCTTGGGCTTTGGGCAACCCTGTAATGAAATCCATCGAGATGCATTCCCACTTCCTCTTGGGAATGGGTAAGGGCTGCAATAAACCTCCTAGGAAAGAGTGCTCATGCTTGTTCTGTTGACATATCGGACACTCCCTCATATATTTCTGAACTTCAGTTTTGAGGCCTTTCCAAGTAACCCTCTTTCTAACCTGCCTGTATGTTTTGTAGAACCTTGGATGTCCTGCCATAGGTAAGTCATGAAAAGCTCTCAAGATCTTCTGCTTCATAGCAGATTCTGGCACCAAAAAGACCATCCTTGTAAGTGATCAAGTCATTTACAATTGTGTAATTGTCATCACTGGTATTGCCATCCACAATCCCTGAAGCCCACTTATCCTTTGCATATTCTGCAATAATTAGATCTTTCCAATCCTTTGTAATCTCTCCCAAGGCACATAAGTGAGGTCTCCTAGACAATGCATCCGCAACTATATTCTTCTTTGCTTTGACAAAA
The DNA here is from genome assembly GCA_027924645.1 of Cunninghamia lanceolata. Taxonomy (NCBI): domain Eukaryota; kingdom Viridiplantae; phylum Streptophyta; class Pinopsida; order Cupressales; family Cupressaceae; genus Cunninghamia; species Cunninghamia lanceolata. The sequence continues at coordinate 5,119,394 of BSBN01000665.1, forward strand.
ACTATGTCAAAGTCATAGGCCTGTAATTTACTGACCCATTTCTGTTGCCTATCATTCAGGTCCAATGAGATACTGCCCGAATTTAGCCAACGCATGTATGATTGCTAACATCTCCTTGTCGTAGATGATGTAGCTCCTCTCGGCACCACTCAACTTTCTACTCTCAAATGCAATGGGTTGTTTGTCCTGCATCAACACCGCTCCAATGCCTTCTCTTAAGGCATCACACTGCAGCTCGAAGGGTTTTGTGAAGTCGGGAATGGCCAAAACTAGACAAGTACTCATCACCCCCTTAAATTTATCAAAAGACTGCTGAGCACTAGTACACCATTCGAAAGCACCCGTCTGTGTCAAGTCTGTAAGAGGGGCAACTATCTGAGAAAATGCCCTCACAAAGTGGTGATAGAACCCACAGAGGCTGAAGAATCCCTTGAGCTGAGAGAGATTCTTGGGTGGCGGTCAATTTAAAATAGCTCGGATCTTCTCCAGATCCACACGAACACCATTTGCGCTGATGATGTGTCCCAAATATAACAACTCTGTCATGCCAAACTCACACTTAGACATTTTGGCATATAGGGACTCCTGCTCAAGTATGCCCAGAACTATATCAAGGTGCCTCAGATGCTCCTCCCAAGTCTCGTTGAATATTAGAATGTCATCAAAGAATATAAGTACAAACTTCCTCAGCCGTTCTCTGAAAACCTTATTTATACAAGACTGGAATGTGGCAGGTGCATTGGTTAAGCTGAAAGGCATAACCAAAAACTCAAAGTGCCCATAGTGGCACCTAAACGTTGTCTTCTTGTAATGTCCCTCTTATGTTTTTTATTTTTATTTCAGAATATAACAGCAACAAAACAACATAGGAACATTGAATTTTCAAACACAAACCAAGGATAAACATATATTGAAACAATAGCTTTATTAATTCATGTCTCCTAATGAGTCTTTTTACAAAATAGAAATGCAAATACTGAAAATATGCAAATAACAGCAATCTGATATAAATTTCAGCCTGTCAGGATGAGTGCTGGGAACCACTGAAATGCTCGCCAAATCCACTTCCGAACTCCGAATGATGCCAAATTACCTGCAGATGACTCCTAGAGCCTGGACGCCCAAACTCCAATGGTGAAACCCTGATGAAAGTTGCAGAATTATTTATGCACAGATCCCAATGCAACCTCCAGGCTGGCCATACCTTCCCAAGAGGGCGAATTGCTCCAAAAAAATTAAATACTCTGTTAAAGCTTCTGAAAATGCAGACAAAGGGGCGCCCTGGGATGAGAAAGAGATGGGTTAAATACCCAGAATGATCTTTTGTCTTCGCTTTTTCTTCACGAGTAAATCTTTGCTTCATCACTGTCAAAACCAGCAACATAGAAATGATGAAAACACCCTGAAATAACACTGAAATCTCCAATATGCACTTGTGCAACCTCTGTGTGAAGTTGCTCCTGTATAATCAGGTAGGGATTATCTTTCAAATCTGAAACCAATGTTAACTATGAGGGTTTTCGTCCTCAAAGCCCTGGGATCAATGGACAAACCAACAGCATATCATTATCAGCAATATTCAACATAATGAAAAGAGAAGCCCTCACATCCTTTTATATTTTCTTCCTTGAAAGCTTTGGGAAACTTCCCCAATATGGGCACCACACATAAGAGGAAACATTCTTTTAAAAAATTAGAAAAAAACATTTCTTTCCATCCTTTTTTAATATTTCTTTTTTCACTTTTCCCTAGGATTAGAAAAAAAACTTTATTTCCTTTCTTTTTCTAACTTTCCATAGGATTAGGAAAAAATACTTTATTTCCTTTCTTTTTCCCACTTTCCCTAGATGTTCCCTTTTGGCATAAATAATTAATTTATTTTTAAATGCTCACATGGTCCCCCTTTTAAAACAACTTTAAGTTGCGTCTCCTAGGTGTATTTATCGGCAGGGTTTTTTGCCGAGTTTTTCCTAATAACTCGCCGAGTTTTTCCTAAAAACCCTCGTGACTGAGTTTTCCTCACACGTCGGCTTCAAAAAGTGTTTGAACTTCATTTCGTCATTCGTTTGGAAGCTCTCACTCAGCAAAAGCACTTTGTAAAGCATTATGCACCTATTTACATCGATTTACAAAAAAAAAAAACCATAACTTGAGCTGGGGAAAGGATATGACAATGTGAGAAGTAGAACTCAGTGACTGCTATTAATAACACACCATAACATTTAGTCAACTCATTAAATGAGTGGAGTCAGATTGTCATTCAGCTTGGCTGTCAAAACTCAGTAATACCTTGATTGATGTGAGTATTACACACAAGTCAAATACATACTCAAATAGTTTGAGATTCAATGAAATACTCTGGATTGTTTTTTTGGCTGATATTTAAATATGGGTAACAATTGTGAGGAACTGATAGATTATGTGGCATTACCTGCAACAAAAGCTTAACAAATCCTGAAACAAGCATTGGGGGTGCAAGTCCTTGCATGGACCCTCTCTCTGGTGTTAACATCATTGGCCTGCTCCAGTCTTAGCTAGTGATCTCTCTCTCTCTCATTATTGGCGACAACAATTTTGGCTACTTTGATTGAGACAATAAGCTGTGGATAGACTTTCATCACCCAAACATAGAATGCCAACAGGATAATCAGTATGTCCAAAGTGCAGCATGCCAGCAATAGACTACTTTGTTGCCCACTAATAGATCAAGGGCTCTGAAGTGAACTAAAGTTGAGTTTTTGAATGATGTTTAACACCTTCAGTTTACATACATGGAGAGTAGTGGTTATACTGGCTGATGTAAAATAAGTATTTCATCCCCAGGCAGTAGACATGTATAAAAGACTGGTTGGTGAAGGGAAAAATTTGTAAAAGAATTAATCCATTTTCATTGTTAACTCTTACTACCCAATTTGGATGGAAAAATAATGTTAATCCAGGGCGAGATGAGCAGCCTCCATTGTTTTCCGAGGATGAAATCTATGACTTAGAGCAACAGGCAATGGAGGAGGGGGTGGATTTGCATTCTCATTGGATGACATTGAGGATGACCCTGAGGAGAAGTCATTGCCAGTGACTGTGCCACGACCAGCAGTAGGATCTACATCCAGGATGCCGATGGAGGATGAGGAGCCACAGCAGAGTCCTACGACTACACCCTCTCCCGTAGTCTTCTCATGTAGACTTGGGAAGAGGAAGATGTGAATTTGTATTTAGTATTTACTTCCAGTTTTACAAAAACAATTTGCTATTTTCATTTTGTTTTAGACTATCAGTATCAGCGTATTGAGCATTCCACATGAGGATGCAATTTTGTATCTAATTTTCTTTGAAATCAATCAAATATAACTAGACTCAACTTGTTTCTTCTATGTACTCATTTTATTGACTCATTGGATGCATCTTATCATTGAATTTTGCAAAAAAAATTGTGTTTTTAATGAAGTTTAAGCAATTTTTTAAGTTGCCAAGTTTTTTGCCGAGTCTTGCCGAGTAAATATTTTTTGGGCTTGCTGAGTAAATACTTTTGCCGAGTCTTGCAACTATGTGTAGCACTATGGACGTGAATATACATGGTGATGCAGGTACTATTGCAAATCCAAGGTTACCCCATTAAAAAGAGCACTTAAAGAGAAGAAACCCTAAATCTAATCCACAAGCGAATTCTAGGGCAAACCGGGTAAGGGACATAACAAGTGAGTAGAATCATATTCAACATGCTCTTGTTCAAGTGCTTGGATCATGCCCCATAGGCCCAAGACAAGGGTTTGGGCAATAGGATTGTGGTAGGCCTTAGGCTACTAAGGATTTATGACTTCTCCTCCCCTAGTGTGTTGAGTGCTTCTTCTTACATATGTGTTTCAAAAAAATGCAAGTATGATTATGTTGGATTGATGAATAATAGATATTAAAGCTAACATGTAGCACTATGGACGTGAATATACATGGTGATGCAGGTACTATTGCAAATCCAAGGTTACCCCATTAAAAAGAGCACTTAAAGAGAAGAAACCCTAAACCTAATCCACAAGCGAATTCTAGGGCAAACCGGTTAAGGGACATTACAAGTGAGTAGAATCATATTCAACATGCTCTTGTTCAAGTGCTGGTCTAGAGAGTGTATGCACAACTATTACTTCCTTAATCATAAAGTGATCCTTCAACTCTTGCAATGCTAAATCAATTTTATCAAAGTCCCTTTGTTCGCTACATAACAAAATATCTGAATTGCCTTCGTATGTATGAACAACATTACCTTCAAAGTTACCCCATTCACAAGTTGATTCCGTGCCACTATGATGTAGAGATGGTGAAGCAATGCTAAGCTCAAGTAATGGATCAATAGTAGAATTCATACATTCATAAAGCTGATCAATCATTGCTGGTTTGGTAAACTCCATGACAGCATACCCTTCAACCTTGTGGTCACCATGAAGATACATGTGCTCTTCACTTGTGGATGCAAGAGATGATTCTTCTGTGTCCATATCATCATTCCGCTGAAGTAAACTTATGGCTTTTTCTTCTTTAGGGCTCCCACATGTATGACTAGGTGTCCAAACTTCAAGGCATGTGAAGCAAAGTTCTCTTTCTCAACTGATTTTTGCTCTTCTTAGGATCACCTGTAGGCTGCAAATTGCACGGAAGCAAGTCCTCTTTCTTCTCTATCTTTTGTCCTTCTTTCTCAATGATAACTTCTGATTTTTCTTCTTGTCTTCTTAAATTTTTGATGTAGTCATATAGATATCTCCTTCCTGGATTCCCGTCTGCATGTATTCTCAAGAAAACATCAAAAGTAGTTGCATTCTTGAAGTCAACTGATAAGCCCTCATATTCCTCAATGATTTTTGTGGCCTCTTGTTCATACCTCCATCGATCAAACTTTCTTTTCAAATTAGTTTGACTTGGTCAAAAAGATCAAGCAAAGATTTCGTTGTTTCTCTATCTTCCATGATTGATAAATAAATTTACACCTTCTCAAAGTAGTGGTGCTCACCTTGGGGCAAAACCTTTGGCAAACTCCACAAAATGTGGCACTGAAAATATCTTCTTCTTTTGGAAGTAAACCCTTCAGGCTGACAAGATCAAAGCTCTGATACCACTGTAAGATCACTTACAAGATCTGCCCTAAAATTCTGGAATTAAATTTCTGAATTCTGCCCTAAATTTCTGCACTTTAGATTCTGCTCAAAACCCTAGAATTCTGATTTTATTTTCTGATTATAAACATGTGATCACAGCGAACAAATACACATCCAAACATAGCAAATAATGATGGCAAATAATGCTATATAATGACATTCATATCAACCATGAATTACACCATGAAATACACAAAGTAGGGCATCCAAAATCAATAATCAAATCTGATTTTCTGAGTAGAAGTCTGCTGCTATAAATCAGAATATAAAGTCTAAATGTTACATCCAAAACATGGGCTCAAACATGCCAAAATATGCCCGGAATGTTGCTGTCCAAATCAGACCTAAATACATAGGTTTGTACATACCAAGAGATGATGAATTGATGCTCCACAAACCCTCTACAATGATGGCGCTTGGGCTGCTGCTAGGGTTAGGGTTTAGAAACCCTCAACAATGGTGAAACCACGTACAAAGGCCAAGTTGCCCTCCTCTAGGTGTGGCGCTCCAAACTAGGGCAAGCCCTAATGCAATGAACATACAAAAATGCCACAATAATGATCTTGCAAGTGTGGCGCTCAAGTCTAGGGTAAACCCTAGCGCCAAATGAACACAAAATGCCACAAGAAAACCTCCTCCAATGCTGATCCAAAATCTAAATATGCAATCAAGCTCTTCTCCAAAAATCGCCAATGAAGCACAATTAGGTCTCCATGATGAAATCTCCAAAAGGATGAGCTAGGGTTTCATCCAACTCACCACATTCCTAAGGGTTTTCGTCCTTGGAATAAAGGCTAGCAATATTGCAGCCAAATGAGATAAAACTCAAGAGAAAATGATATGTCAATGATGATGGAAATGTCTCGAAACATCTTGTATTTACACATGATTCTTTCTCCCTCCTCAAGGCCGACCTAGTCATGGTAATTTTTTTATTTTTATTGCTTTTCTTTCTCCCATAGGGCTGACCTCCCTTTTGGCACCCAAATATACTTTTATTTTATTTTTTATTATTTCTTCTTTGCACTCTCCAAGTGGGCGAACCATTTAGGCATGTGATACATCATATTTTGACCTCAATTCAAGTCATCCTCCTCAAGGTGAAATATCATAAATTATTCTTATTTTTCCAAAGGCATTTTCCACCTATTTTCTTCTCTTTCCATGCTTCTCCTTGGTTGCTCAACATTAGGGAAAATTATTTTACGTGTTGACTTTACCAAAAGACTCACAAAAATATGCCAAGTCATCTTCCATAATCATTTTGCCTTACAAAATTGGCTAAGTGTGAAATGTCACCAATTAGGTCATTCCTTGAGCCCTCTGGCTTAGCCTACTGGAAAATGGGGACATTACACATCTGCCATTTCTCGATCTTGTCCTTTAGATTTGGGTGGAGAAGCTACATATTCTCGAACCATAAGGGACTCCTGGATTCCTAACCAACTCAAGGCTCAAAACCAACGGGTTATGATTAGAGCTGATTTTGAGCAGAGTGGAAAGGCAACAATTTTGTGAGAATAACCAGTTTGTGGAAACAAGAAACCTATCAAGCTTAAACTAGATGAGATTCTCTCCCTTTCTTCTGTATGACTCGGTGAAACTGGAGCCTCTTATTGCGACATCAATTAGACAACAATCCAGGATTAGGTTTGCTAAATCTTCCATATTGTCGGTGAACTCCAAGTTACCACCGTTTTTCTCCTCTAGGCAAAGAGGTGTGTTGAAGTCCTCTGCAATCATCCATCTCATGTCTTTGTAGAACTTTATAAATTCAATTACCTCCTTCCAAAGGATTTTCCTTTTTGAAGTAGTATTTAGGGCATAAATATTAGATAAAATCTAGGCTGGACTAACATCTTTGTTAGTGACTAGGATAGCCATATTGTGCTTATTTTTCAGTAAAATCGTTCCTTTAACTACTTGAGGATCCCATAGAGTAATTGGTTCTCCAGAAGCACCTTGAGAACTAACACCACCAAACTTAGCTTTTTCCCAAACTTTATTTTTAACTTCTTCAAAACTATTTTCACACATTTTGGTTTTAGAATTGCCAAGAAAATATTTTAAAAATCACATATATAAAATAACCATCCATTCTACTCCTTGAATTCCATTTTGAAAGAAATTCACCAAGGGGATTATGCCCCTATAAATGGGATTTGCCATGATTTCTATTGATTGAATTTTCAAGGGGCCAATTCTTTATATATACTTTGGTGCTATTTTTCGGTCTATCGCGAAATATGAAACACAAATGTGTTTCATTACAATATTTGCAATTTCCTAGTACATTTGAAAATCAAGAGGAAAAGCAAAGAGACATCCAAACTAGGGAAATTATTGGTATTTTTCTCATTCAATTGAAACCAACTATTCACTACCTTTTCAAAAGCCAGGGATATTTATTCAAATCCCAAGAAGTGCTTGGGGAACAACATTCTAAATTGTGAGAATCTAGATGTTATGTGTGCAGAAGCAATATTAACAATAAATCAAAGTTGACAATCAAAGAAAGATGCATATATAGAACTAGAACAAATAAGTTTATTAATTTGTGGATTCTGTACATGTCATACTTTCAAGCGACATATGTGGCATCTTATCTTCCACTAGGTATGTCTATGCTATGACTATACTTTTGAAATCAGATGATACATATATATGCATAATATTACAAAGCTGCAAAGGCTAAATAACTGCTATGGAAGTTGAAACGATTGAGCTTTCCATGCAACTCTTTGCCTTCTAAGAGTTGAGCCAAATGTAATGTCCCCTTTTTGAGCTAAAGTGACTTAAAGCATGGAGAATGGAAAGTTAGCAAATAACTTAAAGTTTGGAGAATGAAAAGTCACTTTTTAGTAGCCTCAACTATTTTTCCTTGCAAAACGAAGTTGGGATATGGCTTTGTATATTTTTGTGATATGTTTAGAAAAGTCAAAAATAATAAAATAATTTGCCAAGTGTAGGAGTAAAGCACTTGGAGAGTGGAAAAAAAGAGAAAATAAAATAAAAATGGAAAAAATAAAGCAAATGACAATTAAATAATATTTTATTTATTAAAATATTATTATAATTGCCCATAAAGTGACCGCCCAAGTCTAGCGGGAAAAAATAATAAAATATTATTATTTTATTTCTCCATGTGGCCCAACTTGAGGAAAATAAAAGAAAATTAAAATAAAATATATTTTTATGGTGGTGGACTTGAAAATGCATAAAAATGTAGTGGAATTGGGCGCCCAAGTTGTGGGTTATAAAATATGGCATTTGAGAGTCATTTTCATCATCTTATGTTATTGTCATTTGATATTTGGAGAATTTTCTCTTGGCTGTAACTGAGTTTCAGCTAGCTTCTAACGACGAAAACCCTTAGAATTTGTGGTTTGGACAAAAACCCATCCCACTGGATGAGATGAATCCATCCAGGGTTCATTATTGAGCTTAATTGCAGGTTTACTTCATTGTGGAGCTTCATATCAACTAGGGTTTGAAAGAAGATCATATCAGCTAGGGTTTGAAGCTTTTCTTGCAGGTTGAGGACTAAATGTTGTAGATCTGAAGGTTATTTGGTGTATTTTCATCATAACATGTATGGCTAGGGTTTGGAGGTGAAGCGCCATAATTTGGAGGGATTTTTGGTGATTGCTATCATTCATTTGTGGGCAGATTTGTGTTTCAGACCTGGTAAAATTTGTATCAGAATTCAGATCGGATGGTTTTGAGACTACATTTGACATTGCGATGCATTATATTCCATCTAGGAACTCATCGCTCCACCATAGGACAAATCGCTGCCATTTTTGAGGAGTTTGGAGGTGTGGAAAGGTGTATTTCAGTCACCTAGGGTTTGTATCAGACTGCTGCAGACATTTTCAGATTGGTAATAGAGGTGTTTCGCATTATACATTGACATTTGTTACCATCCTAGCATAGGCGGCTTGCATTGGGAGTCATCGCTTCACATTTGGAGGTGATAATTGGCATGTTTCATCATTGTCCACATTCAGAATTTCATATCAGCAACTCAAAACTTTATTACAGCAAGATACAATCAGATCTGGGCCTTAAATCAAACCTCTAGACATCTCTATTTGACATCAAAATTGTACCCATGTGTGGAGAACTCAATCGGGTATGTTTGTGCAACTATTGGTTGATGTAATAATTTCAAATCTTTAATTTGAAATAAAATATGTTGTTGTTCTGAGTGAAATCAGATCTCTGATATATATTTTCAGTTCATTAGTTTGTTGATATTTCATTTCAAAATGGTTTTATATTATTGCAAATGCATCATTTCTTTGAAAACTCATTAAACCATTCAAAACAATCAAGAAACCCTAATCAGAAATTCAGATCAACATTGAGAAAAACAGGGCAGAATTGGTAAGGTTTCTTACACTGAATGAATGTTAGATGCACCAATTGTGTCATATGAGGGGCTCCACCTCTTCAAGGACGAAGGTAGGAACAATCTTGCAATTAGTAGTACCACATGTGAGTGGACAGTAGCAGTTTGGTCTATAGATGCCTAGAAGCTTGACAAATCTGATGATGAAGACTATAAAATTTTGTGGCATCACATCTATTTTTCCTGGATTGTCTTGTGCCAATGGATAATTGTTGATAGCTTTTGGTGGAGATGGATTTATGCTCTTGGAGATAGCACAAACCTTGGGAAAGTGTTCAAAAGTACTGCAGGCACAGACCATGAAACATGAGTCAGTCTTACTGCAATCCATGAGAATGTGCTTTCACTACATCACTTGAGTTGTATCTAGAGAATTCACTTGGACCAATTCTCCTTGAACACAATCTCTTTATCCTCTTTTCTAGCAAAGACACCAGTGAAATTTGCACACAACCTTTGTATAAATTCTATTCATTCTTGGAGTTTACATTTGGTTTTAATCCATACTTACTGAGTTTGGTGAGGGCCTTAGCCCCATACATTGACATATCAATGCCTTTTCTTTAAACATCTTGTAAGTTTTGTTGGATAAGCCTTTACAGGATTTGTTTTTGTAGCCATTTGTTCCAATTGCTGGCAGCATCTGTAAGAACCCCTAATAGTTCTGATCTGCTTTATAGCTCACTGTCCTAAATTTTCTGATTTAGTTTTTTGATGTTTTGCTTGATGTTTTGATGTTTTATTGCCACATGTTTTTGCAATGATATGAAGATGGTAAAATAACAATATAGCATTCAAATGACACCAAATAGATGACTGAAATAGAGTGAACCAGCAAACAAACAATTCCAATTTGAAGATACAGAATTAGGAAACACAATAGGGCATACCCAAATGATGAAGCTTGGCAATTTTATTGAAATGCTGATGGCTGATTACAACAGTCAAGGTTTGATTTCAATTTCAGACTTACAAATGCATACAAAAATGATCCAAATGTGATCCAAACCCTCATACAATGATGAAATGTTGTACGCCTTAGGTATGATGATCCCTTATGAAGAAATGAAGACAAATCCAACAACATATGACTGATATAAACATGTAGCTGCTGATATGAAGTCTGATCATAAACCCTAGCCGATTCAAGACCAAAAACTCCTCAAATGCCAAGCGGCTAAGACCAAGAATGAAGCGATTAGGGTATAGAATGATTGTATGCCAATGTAGCTTCAATATTTGATCATGAAACCCTCCGATCTGTGACTGAGATGAAATTGCAGAGGTCTGATATAAAAATCAGAATACCAAAATGCGTTGCCAATCAACAAAAACACCTCCAAATATCAAGCGCTCCACCTACAAACCCTTATTCAACACATTGATGAAAATGTGCAAATATCACTCAGATTTGAATTGTTTTGCCTTCAACCTGCATAATATCTTCAAACCCTCGCTGATTATCCATTCTTCTATGAAACCCTAGCTGTTTGAAGCTCTTATTCCTTGAAAAACCTGCAAATAAGCTCAATAATGGATCTTAGGTGAATCCATCTCTCAAAGTGGGATGGGTTTTCGTCCAAACCACTAAAATCCAAGGGTTTTCGTCCTTAGATAACGTTGAAACAAAGTTTCAACCAAGAGAAACTCTCCAAGAAGTAAAAATGCCAAAATACTCAATTGATTAAAATGAACACTAAAGCCCATATTTATAATTTAATCCACTTTGAAGTCCACCTCCAAAGAAAATTATTTTATTTTAATTTTCTTTTTAATTTCCACAGGTTGGGCGGCCAAAATTGGGCAAATAAAATAATAATATTTTATTATTTTTCTTTTTCTCCTTGAGCGGCCACTTCTTGGCAATAAAATATAATATTTTAATAAATAAAATATTTTATATTGGTCATTTGTCATATTTCCCATTTTTCCTTATTTTTCTCTAATTGTCTCTTCTCCAAGTGTGTCACTTTTCCCTTGGGCAAATTAGTTTATTAATTTTGACTTTTCCACAAATATTATAAAAATACATAAAGTCTTTTCCCAACTTTAATTTGCCAAGGAAAAATCAAATTTGCCACTAAAAACCAACTTTTCATTCTCCAAGCTTTAAGTTATTTGCCAATTTTCCATTTTCCAAGCTTGAAGTCACTTAGCTCAAAAAGGGGACATTACAGCATCAGTTCTTACTCCCAGAGTTTTCTTTGAACAACTGTTGTAGGGCATGAATTTTTCCTAAGAAAGGTTTCCAATCATCTGTGGCAGCACCAATGTCACCAGCCACTATGTTACTAAAGGGGAAGGGAATGAGGGCAAGACCTCCCCTGAAAGCACTACTAGAAAATCTAATTTCTTGTGCATCTCTTAGAAAGACCTACGGTTCAATACATTTGGTGGACTTGCCTCTTAGTGTTGACCAACTTGACCACTCCATTTGCTGATGTTGATGGTCTGTCATCTTCTTTAGATGTGGTTAGGAAGACATTGTTTGATCAAGGATTTAACATTGTATTTCAGAATGTCATTTTTGTATATAGTGTATACTGTGCTCTTAACTTGTGATTTTTCAAGTGAGGCTTTAAATTATAAAATTCCTGTTTCAATTATCTAGAGATTAAAGACATGATATTTCCAGTCTATGTAAGTGAATGAAAAAGATTCCAATAAAAATTGTGTGAAAGTTTTGGAATCAACAGTTTGGAGGACACCCTGTGATCCATCATTAGGATGAAGACAACTTTGAAAAATATTGCAGATGAGTTCTATTGTGACCAAACATCACCCCATCAAGATGGGGACCCCCAGTTTTTTTCATCTTAGAGTTAGTTAAACGAACAAGCTTTGTAAAACCAATACAGAGACTTCTTGAAAGACAAATTTAAGGGGGGTGTTATGTTAGAATGAGGTCCTGAGTTCAACATGTTTCAGTGGGTAAGGTCTACAAGTAGAATTGATTTACTGATGAACTCTAGGCGCACTTTGCTACTCATCTCACTCCAGTTGAGCGCCTAGAAAGTGGATGGCTTTTAAAAGAGAATTTTGTGCCTAAGGAAGGGTGATTGTTAAGTTACCTACAAGTAAGTGCACCTTATGTATATCATCTCTAATTTGGTTAAATTGTTTCGAGGGACAGAGGGCGCACTTCCTTAGTATTTTCATCATTTTGAGCGCCCTAGGTCTAAGATGGGGAGAATGATGTTAAGTTAGCCTCTTTTAGCACCTTGGTGAGATTGAGTGACTCCACATCTTATCTTATCATCACTTAACTAAGGCGCCCTTCCTTACCATTTTTTGCCATTGTGAGCGCTAAGGACTAAGGGTTGATTGAGAAGTAGGCGCCTAAGGTTGTTGAGGTTATCATCATGAGCGCCTTAGTAAGTAATCCTAGGTGATTCGGAATGCTTTGAAGTCATTTTAAGTTTGGGCGCCCATTCCATACATAACAACTGAACAATAGCGCCTAGGTGGAAGATGAACCTCAAATGAGCACTTGAGTGTTAGTATGACTTTTGGGCGCATTTCCTTACTTAGACCACCTTCAATAGGCGCCAAGGAGAAGAAGTCTTTTGAAATCAGTTAAGGGATATGCTTGAAACTAAGTATGAAGTCCTAAGGCGCATTTCCTGGTTGTTTTCCTCACTTTTGGTGCCCTTATGTAGATTTTTAACATGATTTGGCGCCTTGTATGTGGAGGAAGATCAATGGGCATTCTTGTTTGGAAATTCAATTACCTTTGGGCGCCCTGATATAGGAAGTAGGTGGAAGAGTAAATTAGTCATTATGGAGCGCCTAGGAGATGAGTTAGGAGAGTAGAGCGCCTTGATTGAACACGTGATAAATGAAGCGAGAAGTTATCTTAAGCAAAGGCGCTCTCCTTGCCCCTTTCACTCAATTATGAGCGCCCTGGCACATTGTCATCTGAGATCATCTTGAGCACCTTGAAAGAGGATGATGTAAGGTTTAGGTGCCAATTAGACTCTAAATAATCTCATGCATGCGCTTAAGAAGATTCTTTGTGATTCAAGCTTGAGGAAGCTAAAAGTAGACCTTTAGGCGCTCTTGTAACATTACAACAACCACAAAGTCCACCTAGTATCAAAGAGTTTAGTAATCACCAGTTTAAGCGCCTTGGGAAAATGGTATATAGGTCATCATCAAGTCTGGGTGACCTAGATCCAGAGGGTTGGTTGGGAAGTTTTGGCGCCTTAGAGTGTTATAAGGTATGGAATAGTGGAAGTTAGAGCACCCAAGGTGGAATATTGGGATGAGTTTGGGCGCCTAAGGAGGAACGTTTGTCAAAGTTACTTACAAGTTTGAGAGCCTTGTATACAAAGTTTCTAAAATGGACAAGTCTTTAGCAATGAGTTTGGGCGCATTTATTGTTAATATAACCACTTTTAGGCACCTTGGAAGGAGTGGTATGAGGTTTGGTGGCGCCTAGAGTGAAGAGCCTTTGAGTGGCCAGATCTAAACTTGAATGACAGAGGCGCTCTTTGCCCCAAGATTATCTCAGAGCGCCCAATGGCCTTGGCGCATTTCCACACCTCTATCCTCATGGAGAGCCTAGATGGAGACCCTAGATGGAATGTTAGATGGAATTTTCAAGTATATCAAAGGAAGAAGGCGCAAGGTGTAGTCAGAATCATCTTATGTAGGCGCCTAAAGGGGAAAAGTCATCTTAAGGCTTTCACAAGTGTCTAAAGCATGAAAAACGCCAAGTGTAAAGCCGCGTGAACTAAGGCGCTCTTTCACTTCTAAACCATCCTAAATGGGCGCCCTAGGGAAGACCACTCAAATCTATGAATGAGTTCATCATGAGGTCCTTGTTTCATCAATGAACCTCATCAAGTATTAAGGAGCATTGATTAGTATTGGATGTGTTTGGGGCGCTCTTTCACCTCTATGCAGACATAGCTAAGCGTCTAGAGAAAGAATAATTCCAAGTCCCCTCCAATTTAAGTGCCTTGGAAGAAGTTGAGGATCAAGTGACATGAGCGCACATTCTGGTTTAAAATAACCCTCAACTGGCGCATTAAAGGAAGTAAGTTGCTTTGATTTCCAAAGGAGATCCAACATATTGAATTGAACATCATTGTGTTTGGGCGCCAATCTACATTTAAATCAGTATTACTATATGCCTAGTTTGGAGTCAATTACTTATCATGTTAAAATACCCTTAAGAGAAGATTTGACTTGAAGGATTCAACGAGGTCATCATTCATTCATAAGAAACTACTAAGGAGATCCTATTCAAGGCGCATTTCATTGCCTTTTCTATCATTTTGGCGCCCAAAAAGGTTTTAAATTTTGAAAGTCTTAGAAAATTGTATTAAATGCATTAAATGTTTGATCAGGCCGACCTCCTTTTTTGCCGACCAGCATTTAATATAGGTAAGTTTACTATATAAGGAGCGCTCCTTGTCATTTCAGCATCATCCACATTGTAATCTGCATTAGGAGTGAATTTTTTAAGAAGAGCAGATTTTAAAGGGCAGACCTGCATTTTGAAGACTGATTCTTAACATTCCACATCTGATTTTTGTCATTTTAATACTGGTTTTCATCATTTTATACAGAAATCTGCATTTTCTAGGTCAGAAAATTGGTACAAGGTATGTTTCAGTCATGTTTAATTCATGAAATTGTCTTTTTTTTACTTGATTTTGCTAAATTTCATAGTTTTATCATCTAAAATCAGGTTTGTGAAGTCAAATTTATTATTTCAAGTCACTTACTCAAGTCTTGTTTTGTAGATAAATGGGCATGACGGCGAAGGAGAGGCAAGTAATGATCAAGATGGATGCCAAGTCCAACATACCTGACTCCAAGCTCGAAACTCATTGGAAGAACGTGGGAGATACCAACATGGGACACGTCAACTTGGAGGAGATGAAGGATTTCTTGCTCGCCATCACGAGAAATGAAGACATCAAGGCCATTGCAAAGAGTGGAATTGTTCAAGCAGCATGCTTCCCACCTACCTTACCTAGCACTGAGTTAGTGTTGGAATGTATTCAGCACTATGACAAACAGAAGAGACAAATTGTAGCTAAAGACGGGACTGTCCTAGCTTACCTGCAAAGAGAAGCCATTCAGGAGATCTTCAACATCCCAGTGTTCATCTGTCCTACAACTGCCCAATGTACTTTTGAAAGCAGTGTTCATCTGTCCTACAACTGCCCAATGTACTTTTGAAGGTAATCCCAAGCACTATATGCAAGAAGTGAGGAAGAAGTGGATGATAGATTCATCAATCAAGATATACAACTCTGAAGATCCAAAGTTTCACAAGGCAGACTTCAAACAATAGATAAGTTACTTCATCATGTTCTTGAATCGAGTAACAGGAGGCCTTAATCATCTACTTTTGAAGGATGGATGTATACCTACTTTGATCATGTGTTTACAAAGAATAAGATGGTTGATTGGGCTGGTCTTATAAGCCATTGCCTTGATGAGCAGTTTGAAAGGTTTGATGAAACAAAATCTTTCTTCATGACTTCCTACCTTGTTTACATTCTGGCAAGAAATGTGGCTTATAAGGGATTAACATCTAAAGGAGAAGTAGGTACAAAGTCTGGGCAGATTCTATCACATCAGTGTTATCCTCAGCTCCATTTGAAGAACATCAATCATTACAAGAGGTTTAATGATGCCTTTGCCATGTATATAGTGAGAAAGTTGCGAGGAGAACTGCATAGAAGACTAACAGGTGCTGTTAGGAACTTCATTGAGCAATATGGAAGGTACTACATTCAATATGACAAGTTTACCTATATCAGAATTTAGGGCTTCACATCCTTTCCATACAGATTGCCGAGGTATCCTACCAATAGGATGGTGTTGCTGGAAGTTTCAAGACAGTTGTTAGAATTCCATAAGATGCAAAGGGCAAGAAAGAAGGCTGGGGTTCAGTTTCCTCCTGCACTAGGGAGATATTATTCATGTACATCACTTCAAGCAGCTGAACATTTAGAGGTTGAGCTTCAGGCATATCATCTACATCTTCATGATTCAAGGAGGGAGAACTTCGATCCACACGGAGCTATTAAGCAGTCATATTCTTCCTACGGCATGTTGAGTAGTTTGAAGATCATTGGGCTAATGCCATTGATGATGATGATATAAGGATGCAAAAGTGTTTAAGGATAAGATGGGATCTAGTGAGGGTTACTAAGGTATTAAGGATTCCTGATCAGTTAGAGGATGATAGAACTCTTTTAGGTGATGAGTACAATAAGATTCGGAACCTGCCTTATGACATCAACTGGACTGATAGAGAAAGGGTTTATGATGAAGAACCGATAGAACCTATCATTGCTATCACTGAGGAACATGTAAAAGAGCAAGTACAAGCATTGATATATGAGGGAAAGAAACTCACACTAAAATGAGAGAAATTGAACAACAAGAACAACATAGTGCACCTGGTAGGAGTTCGCGAAGTAAGGACAATGAAAGAGATTCAAGTCAAGCAAAGAAAAGAAAACAAGTAAAATCTACACAAGGAGAATCAAGCAAGAAAAATAAAAGAATAAGTATTGAAACTACTTCGTCTAGATAGCCAGGCGATACTCCAATGAAGCAGGATATAGTGGTGCATGTTGAGGATGCAGTTCCAGAAACTCCATTTGAAGAAGTGCCTTCAAGTCCACATGATACTGAGATCATTGATGAGGCTAACTCTGAAGACAGGGATGGAGCTGAAGAAGGATCATTGCTTGTACGAGGAAAACAGATACAACAGTTAAAGGATCTTTCATCATTACCGGAGTGGCTGCAGGATAGGATTAAAGAAAGTTGTGAGGTTGAGAAATATCCTCCTATTCCTGTTGAAGAGTTACTTCTAAACATGTCTAATGAAAAACCCAAGAAGAAAGCAACTATTCTTTCAAAGATAACCAAAGATGAAGCAGGTGTAAGAAAAGTACATGTAGCAGTTCCAAGGCTTGAAAAGAATGTAGAAGATATAACACCTGAAGATTATGACATCAATACAATCAATTTGGGTCTATTGACTGGAACACAAGTAGAAGAACTTCAGGATTCAATTGATAATGCTCGAGCTATCATAAGAAAGGAAACAAAAGGCAGGATTAAAGCTGAGCAAAGATGTCGAGCCTTGGAGCAGTATATTCAGCACTTGGTTCATCCTATTCGTCAGCAGGAGAGAGTTTCTACACCTCCATCTCTTCTTCCTCCAGAAACAGTTGTACATCTTGAGGGGTTGAAGTCTTCATCTCACAGGTTGAAAGATTGGATGAAAAGGTCAAAAGAAACTACATATATACACCTGGAAGATATCATGCAAGTGTATGGTAAGATTGCTGATCTTACGAGAAGAGTACTTGCATTGTTGACTTCTTGTGCTGAGTTCAAGGTTATCAAGAAACAATACATGCCACATTTGAAGAGCTTGATGGAGACTTCAGTTGATGATTTGATACATGCTGAAGTGATTGAAGAAGGCATGACATATGACTTCTCTTATTTGTATTATTGCTTTCATAATAAAGGACAACTACTTGATAAGGTAGAAACAGATATGTCAAGAGTAAGGAGTGTACTTCAAAGAATTCAAGATGGAATATATGCATCCTTGATAAAGATATGTAACCCATTTGGAGAGATGACTCTTGATAATATGAAAGAACAAGTTCAAGCTTTCTACTTCCAAGAGGATTATGTTTCTGATGAGAAGCTTGATAGTATATTCTCACTTGCTGTCCACCTTGGCGCCAACAAAGTTAGGATGACTGATTGGGAGAAGACACTTGGCCTCTATTCAGATGATGTACTTGAAGCTGAAGGAACCACTAAGAATACGCCAAGTGTACCTTTTTGATGTCAAGCAGATAGTGTCTAGATTCATTGAATCTCAAAATACTAGTGATGGTTATTCACATGGAAATTCCTCATAGGCTATTGATTTGTCGTCCTTATCTTCTTGGGAAACGTGCCTTTGTTCCCTCTTTCATATACTAAAAATAGGAGTTTGTTGTAACTACTTGTGATGTGGCATGATCTAGTCCATTGGCTTTGCCAATCGATCTTGACCCTTCATACATTCTTAAGGTCTATATAAGGGCTCTTTTTGCTCTCATTTGTACAATTGAAAACTCTGAAAATTGTTGCAAGAGCTCTCTGAAATAATATAAGACTCATTGTTTGGTGATTCTATATATGTTTCTAAGTGTTGCATGGTTTAGATCTCTTCAAGCGAATGTTAAGATTAGATTAAGTTTTCTTTAAGTATATGTTAGTTGGTGGAAGGCTTCATTATTGTTTGTGGTGAAATCTTTATGTTTACACCATTTGTAGTTTGTGGCTTGCAAATTGCAGTGTATGGTTGGTCTGAACAAAATTGAGCTTAACTTTGATCTTTATGTTTGTTGAGTTCTTCATGAGCATAAGTGATTTAAATATCTTGTATAACCCTAGAAGATAGCATCAACCTTGTGTAGTTGTTTGATCTAGCAAAGCAAGAGTTGGTTTGATTTCACCTGAGCAGTAATCATACCTTACATCTAGGATTAGATTAGTTTCACTAAACCTTTCATCTTTTGTTCTTTTTATCGATTTGGTTAGAATTAGGATCAAGTACTTCATTGCCATATCCTACATCATAAATTGTAGTGCTTAGATACTCTGGATGTTTGCCTCCTTTATCGAAACAACAAGTTGTTGAACAATTGTGTAAGTCCCTTTGTGTTTACCAGCAGAATCATACTGAGTAATTGAGCTATCCATTACGAAACCATAAGAAAAGGAACCTTGGAGTCATCTTGTTTGATCACTTTGTTTAGCATTCAAGAGGCTTTGCTCAAGAGAGAGTTGGATACCTCGTGTTTTACTCTATTGTTGACTTGTCGAAAAACAATCATCAACAAGTTCCTTAAATAGAAGTGAGGGACAAGGATAAGTAAGAGAAGCAGAAAATGAGAAAAGTGATAGATAATACTTGAGTCCCCGCAACTGATAGATGGTGCTGTACAGTTGAGGGAGAGGACTATTGGGGGGCCCATATCCATATAGGCTGACTTCAGCAATTGATATTGATAGGTGTTCAGTGAGATCGTTACCCCTGCTGCCTCTTGATTGGGAGGGGGAGTGGGGGGTGCAGGGGGGCATGGGGTGAGGGGTGGAAGCAATGAACTACATGCATATGGTTGCCTACACTAATAGATCTAGATCGAATTGATAGATTGGAGATAAACAAATGAGAGTAATAAATATGACAAGAGGTTGAAGCACAACAAATCTAGAAACATAATGTGAGAATGGAATTATAAATCAATAAATAAAGATAATATTATAATTAAACAATATAATGACCAATATATTAGCCATACCATTAGAGGCTCTTTCATTGACTTATCTAGAGATTCTCTCTAAATTCAATTTCTAATTTGTTGGCAATAGTTTTGAACGTCAGACAGAGGCTACAAGATAAGAAATGTGCATTTCTTATGATCTTGTCCATCAATTTAATTAGCTTACTTACATGCAATACAGTTCTTTTCTTGTGATCTTTGTGAGATATTTCTATTTACTTCATGTCAGGTCCTTAATTGATCTTTTGGTAGTGAGGATTTTCTTGTAAACAAGTGAAAGTTTAAGAATGTACGAAAAAATCTCTTGGGAAATTTTTTTTGTCTAATTTTATATGTATCTGAGTGTACTTGTATATGACAGTTCCTAATGCTTTAAGGCTATGACGGAAGCATCTTCTGATAAGAATTTTGTTTTGCAGGAATTTTTAGCCTTGCCCAGATCTGATGCAATCCAGCTGCTTGCACAGTATGATGGAAGTGCTGATGCTGTATTTCAACAAATATTTTATTGATGTGTTAGTAAGATATTTTTTTGGATCATTCAATTTGTAATCTTATACATTTATTATTCTTATGTTTGTTCTGCGGATAATGATGTATCTCCAGCAAAGCCTGATAAATGAGCCATTCATTATGTTTATTGTTTCTGTGCCAAATGAACAAAACGCCTCAAACAATTTTACCCTTTCCAATTTACGTGGGTCTTCTAATGCTGGAAGATTTGTCATCATCATGCTTGTAATATGTTGAGGTAATTGATGTAAATTATGTACACAATGTTCAATTAGTCAGTCTGTATTTTATGAAAGATAGCTGTAACATTACATTCTTTAAGACTGCAAAGCTCCAGGCTTTGAAATCTCTAGCATGTTAGCTGTGGGCAATTAATGATGACATTTTTGTTATTTAATACATGATGCCACTATGTTTACAATACACTGCCTTTATGTTAATTTCAGTAGGAAATGCCTGGATTTCCAAGTGTATACCTTTAAGGTTAATTGAGGCAAGTTTAGTTTCACTTCCCATTTTCAAATGTCAGTGCTTTGTTTTCATCTCAAAGCTGTAGAATTCAAACGGTCCAATCGAGTAGTTAATTCACTATAGGAACCGAATTGATTAGGTGTTGAAAATAAGACTTTCATTGATAAGAAAAGAAACTTTTGGAGAAAAAATGCATAGGATGTTAACATTGATGTCTCAGATCACACCACGTGATCCATCCTTAAGTTGAAATGATGTATTAGGATTGCAGAGTAGAGCTCCTTATATAGATGACTCCAGAAGCACTTGATGTCAACATTGTCAAGTGGGTTCACCAAAGGAGAAAATACTAAATAAACTAGCTGTTACATTTATTAATTAGTTGTAATCAGTGATTTTTACATAAAGACATTTTTTAAAAGGTGAGGGTGCCCTTTTTAATTTGCTTATAATGGGTCTCTAAGAGAGTCTGAAACCCAAGCTTCCATCTTCATTCATATTTTGTTCATGCCTTCTCCAACACCCCCCTTAAGCGACACTTGAAATAACAATCTTCCCCCATGATAACCTTGGCATTCTCAATGTATATGTGGTGTTTTGTTGAAAAATAGTGTGCTCCCTGAAAGCTTAGTTGGCATCCTCAAGATTCATTGCCAACAAAGTTGTTTATAGGAAAGAAAATGTAAATATTTGATCGCTGGTGTGAGCTATATGTCATGCCCCTATAATGATTTATAATTGAATTGTTTATTTAAATAATAAGTTAGCCTTATATAAACTAAATATATAATATATTTATTTAAAATATATTATTAATATATTATTTAATAAATAATATTATTAATTTAATATAATATAAATATTATAAAATATATTTAATTAACTAGATATATTATAAATATAAATATTTCAATATAATATTTATATGAATAATTAATAAGATATATTATTATATATAAAAATAAATATTACGAAGAGTCTTACCCATTAAAGCTAGAAAGTAAAGTAATTTATAAAGTAAAGTAATTTGGAATAAGACAAAGTAAATTCAAAATAAAATCATATAAAGATAAAAGTCTAATAAGACAAAAACATTATCCTACCATATTATATGCTTGTGAATAAAATAAGATAAAAAAACTCCCATACTTAATAACAAATGTATTTATTTATACTATATATATTATATAAATAATGTACTTTAAAAAAATTAAGGGGAGGCCGAAAGAGGATATTTATAAGTGCAGCAATTAAGTTGGTTGACACCAATGATCACATAAATAAATAATATATTATAAATATATCTAATAATATAAATACAAATATTATTATTATTATCTTATATTGTAATATAAATATAAATAATACAATATAAACCATATATCATTTATTATGATATAAATGATATAATATAAATACAAACAATATAAATAAATAATAATATAAATAAACATCTTTTAACCTATCCTCTTATGATAAGGGAGTTACGTATGGTTAGAACTAGTTTTACCACAAAAGAGAATTAATATAAAGTAATAAAAATTATAAGAGGTAAGTATGTCTTTTACCACCAAGCATAATAAGAGATGTGCCTCTTTGAACATATCCCTTGAAAATGAAATAAATAAAAGTTGTGAGATAGAAGGAAAAAGATCATGGGAATAAAATATAAAAAGAGTATCGGATAAATACATATATTTATATCTGCATTATATATATATATTTCTGAGTCATAAGTAGGAAATATGTTATAAATTAATATATATAGATATGTACATCGGAGGTAACCCCAAAGCCTGCCTGGTCAGCAGAGGAGGCTTAAGTTTTTGGTTTGCTCCCCAAGGTCTTGAGTTCGACTTTGAGGGCCTGCTTCTCAAGATGCACTGGTTCTGCGGGTGCGTGGGTGCATCCTCAGGGGGATACCCCCTGGGTTAAAATATATATATATAGAGAGAGAGATATGTACATGAACAAATAGTTGATTGAAAGTACATCCTTAAATAAAGAAACATGATTGGGTCATGAATGGACATACATTCTAATCAAAAGGAGTATACCGACCATAATCTAAGCTTATGAAATCTGCATATCTCCTTAGTTACGATTTCTTACGGAATAATGGATATGGCGGGGAATGGTGGAGTAATTCCTACATGGAATCGGTAACTTGGCGCCTTACATATCATGGATTAGATATGGTAAGGAGGGGCGGGTATAATTCCTTCCATGTATTGGTATCTTAGCGCCAGGGCATGTTAATCCTACTTTCCGAAGAGGTAATGAAGGAAGATATAGATCTCAACCTCTACTCTCCGGCACGTGAATTGGTATCCATGCACCCTATGAGATATCATAGGGAGGGGCAGTGTAATTCCTTCCGTCTAAGGGTATCCAAGCGCCTTATAGCTAATTTTCCGATGGAGGTTAAGAGAAAAAGGATATTAACATTAGAATATGAATCATGATCACTTTGCATCACCTATAGGATATGAAGTCAAATATGTTAATTAAAATGAGAAGCAGGGAATAAGTAATCGCTTAACAAGTGAATGAATTCTTTTTACATTATCATTGATCTTATCTAATCTTATCATTAACATTTAATGATTTCTAATGTTACTAATGTTCTCTTTTACAAGTTGAATTTGTGTGAAAGGTTTTGAAAATTTGTCTTGCTAGAAGGGGACATTACAGTGGTATCAGAGCAACTTGTGAAAGTTAAATA
The DNA here is from genome assembly GCA_027924645.1 of Cunninghamia lanceolata. Classification (NCBI taxonomy): domain Eukaryota; kingdom Viridiplantae; phylum Streptophyta; class Pinopsida; order Cupressales; family Cupressaceae; genus Cunninghamia; species Cunninghamia lanceolata. The sequence goes on from BSBN01000665.1 coordinate 5,142,992, forward strand.
AAAAATAAATAAATTAAAAAAAAAAATCAGAATCAATGAAAATTGTAGGTATGAATTTCATGAATTGCTGGAATAATGGTGTTTAATACATTGCTAAAATATATATATATTTTTAAATAAATATTTATGATGCAACATTAAAAAATTAAAATTTACGTACAAATATGTAATAAATAATGAGTAAATGAGATAAAAAATAAATAAAAATAAAACAACTCTGAATAACAATAAAATTATACTAAATGAAATAGTAAAATAAAATAATTAAAATATAAATTATAAATAAATATATATTAAACATCTCTATTTAGTTCTTATAAGTAATATATTTCACAAAATTATTTTTATCTATGGGTAACCTTCGGGGTGAAATAAGTGAAAAAACAAATTAAAATATACGTAAACAATTAACCCAAATATTTATGGTGTACATAAACCTTAATAAAATATAGTTATCAAATAAATTTAAAATTTAAAAGGGTAAACCCAAATTTATAAATTATTATTTTATGGCACTATAGTTTATTAGTTATATTAATTTGTTACATTTTATAGCAGTTATTTTATATTATTGGTGAGTGTAATGTTATTTTATATAAGGGAAACCTAATAAATTATAACGTTATTAAATATTACTTTAGGATACCTAATTATAGCTGTTTGAGGACAAGCAATCTTGAGTGGGGAGGGTTGTCATGTCCCTATAATGATTTATAATTGAATTGTTTATTTAAATAATAAGTTAGCCTTATATAAATTAAATATATAATATATTTATTTAAAATATATTATTAATATATATTATTTAATAAATAATATTATTAATTTAATATAATATAAATATTATGAAATATATATATTTAATTAACTAGATATATTATAAATATAAATATTTTAATATAATATTTATGTGAATAATTAATAAGATATATTATTATATATAAAAATAAATATTATGAAGAGTCTTAACCATTAAAGCTAGAAAGTAAAGTAATTTGGAATAATGCAAAGTAATACGGTTAAACAAAAGGTCAAATTCAAAATAAAATCATACAAAGATAAAAGTCTAATAAAACAAAAATATTATCCCACCATATTATATGCTTGTAAATAAAATAAGATAAAAGAGCTCCCATGCTTAATAACAAATGTATTTATTTATACTATATATATTATATAAATAATGTACTTTAAAAAGATTAAGGGGAGGCCGAAGGAGGATATTTATAAGTGCAGCAATTAAGACACCAACGATCACATAAATAAATAATATATTATAAATATATCTAATAATATAAATACAAATATTATTATTATTATCTTATATTGTAATATAAATATAAATAATACAATATAAACTATATATCATTTATTATGATATAAATGATATAATATAAATAATATAAAATAAATAATATATCATTTATTATAATGATATAATATAAATACAAATAATATAAATAAATAATAATATAAATAAACATCTTTAACCTATCCTCTTATGATAAGGGAGTTACGGATGGTTAGAACTAGTTTTACCACAAAAGGGAATTAATATAAAGTAATAAAAATTATAAGAGGGTAAGTATGTCTTTTACCACCAAGAGATGTGCCTCTTCGAACATATCCCTTGAAAATGAAATAAATAAAAGTTGTGAGATAGAAGGAAAAAGATCATGGGAATAAAATATAAAAAGAGTATCGGATAAATACATATATTTAGATCTGCATTATATATATATATATATTTCTGAGTCATAAGTAGGAAAGATGTCAAATTAATATATAGAGATATGTACATCAACAGTAAAAATGAGTGAAATATATATTATAAAATATATAAACGGCAACAGCAAAACAATAAAAATTATATTACGGCAGCATAGGTAGAATTCTAAGTAAAGCTACAGTAGGCAAGTAAGTATTTATATTTAATTTGTTCAATCTATAATTGGTAAAAATAAATGCTAAGATTATTATATATAAAAGAATAAATATATATATGTATGCGATCCCTATATCAAAATAGAACTATACTATGTGAACAAATAGTTGATTGAAAGTACATCCTTAAATAAAGAAACATGATTGGGTCATGAATGGACATACATTCTAATCAAAGGGAATATACCGACCATAATCTAAGCCTATGAAATCTACATATCTCCTTAGTTACGATTTCTTACGGAATAATGGATATGGCAGGGAATGGCAGAGTAATTCCTACATGGAATCGGTAACTTGGCGCCTTACATATCATGGATTGGATATGGTAAGGAGGGGCGGGTATAATTCCTTCCATGTATTGGTATCTTAGCGCCAGGGCATGTTAATCCTACTTTCCGAAGAGGTAATGAAGGAAGATATAGATCTCAACCTCTACTCAATCATATACTTGATTCTCTATCACTCCAACTAAATGGAAATAGCATCAGGAGGGGCGGTGTAATTCCGGCACGTGAATTGGTATCCATGCGCCCTATGAGATATCATAGGGAGGGGCAGTGTAATTCCTTCCGTGCAAGGGTATCCAAGCGCCTTATAGCTAATTTTCCGATGGAGGTTAAGAGAAAAAGGATATGAACATTAGAATATGAATCATGATCACTTTGCATCACCTATAGGATATGAAGTCAAAGATGTTAATTAAAATGAGAAGCAGGGAATAAGTAATCGCTTAACAAGTGAATGAATTCCTTTTACATTATCATTGATCTTATCTAATCTTATCATTAACATTTAATGATTTCTAATGTTACTAATGTTCTCTTTTACAAGTTGAATTTGTGTGAAAGGTTTTGAAAATTTGTCTTGCTAGAAGGGGACATTACACTTTAGAATATAAAGGGTGCAATCATTGCAAGTGGGTATAATCATTAGACCAAATTTTCTCATATGTAGTACAGGTGTGGGTCTAGTTGATATCTGGTGAAGGGCGGCAGGTCCAAGCAATCGTACACTATGATAACTTTGCCATTCTCAATACATGTGGAAAAACAGTGCTTCCTTAAATCTGACTTGGCATCCTCAAGGTTCATTGCCCACAAAGTTGTTTATAACTTTATAGGAAAGAAAATATAAATATTTGATAGCTTTAAAATATAAAGGGTGTAATCATTGCAAGTGGGTATGATCACTAGACCAAAACTTCTCATGCTTTGTACAAGCATGGGTCTATATACTCCTTTATTTGATAAGACTACTACTTGTATAAATGAACATAAAACAAAATGTGTACCAGATTGAGTAACAAATTTGTAGCTTTATTCATATGAAATTCTTCACATAGAAGTAGACCAAGGATGATCAGCCAAGGACCAGACATGTTCCCTATCTTCTAGAAACATATTTGAAGTGCTTGATGGTTGCTAGACAGAGCACAACCATCCACAACCACTGAAAACTAAATCCTAACAACTACCCGCAAGTTGATGGAAGACTAACAAAGCATAACAAGTTAGTTTTACGGACTACATCATCCTGCCCAAAAAGAAAAGTTAGATTCCTACAAGCAAAGAACAAAATTGCTATATCATATAATATCAGGAAAAATTTGCCATAGTTTTGGTGGTACTGAAGAGGAGGAAGGTTCTAATTGGTGATGTTTCGCTCATTCAATCGAAGCATCAGAATCATAACCTGAATGTTCCACAATGAAGTACTGATGGAGAGCCTTGGAATACTGAGCTTCTAGTGCAGCCAACGTGAAACCTGCAATGGGCTCTTCAGCTAAAAGTAGAAAAGAAGACTTATTGAGCACACCCTAAACATCACATTTAGATTGCAGTGCACTGTACAGAGAATGTACTTGCCAGTAGCCATGTAATTTAATGAACTACATTGGAATACTGTACAAGCAAGTGACATCCCTCCCAGCATCCATCTTCCTAAAAGATTTGGCAATAGTCTGGATGCTGCCCAAGGATTGTACAACAAAAGAAAAAGCCAATACAACAAAGGAATTGTCTGCCAACTGAAAACGTGGTATATGGGCTGCAAAGTGTTTGGAAGAATCTTGAGAAGAATTTGGAGATTGTATGGCAATAGCAGCAGCAGTTGGTTCATTCATTATTCTCTAAGTTGCCGATCCTGGTATGAGTTTGGGTACGGGTATGAGGACCCGGCATGTGGATATGGAATTCTTTTTTTTTGCTTGGGTACGGTACAGCAACATATATATAAACTCTAAAAAGTTAAAACAGTAATACTCATAATTCCCAATAAACAAAATATCTAGATACCTCATAACTTGTAATAATGCAAATTCAAAATACTCATGAATTGAAATTCATAATTCAGTGATTTCAAAGTCATAATTGAATCCAAGTAGCACCATCAAAGCAGTGGAAATCAAGTTCCAATAATGTAATATATGTATTGTTGATTAAAAAACTCCATCTAATGGAGGACTATATAATATTGTAAAGACTATGACCAACCATTAAAGTTATATCTAATTTATTCAAACCAAAAACCAATGTTACACTCTATTCAAACTATATGTCCTAACAATAAAACACTTGATAAAATAATATAGTCATTAATAGCAATTAATGGCACAAACCAATTTTGTGTATATCCTATAAGCATTGCAATCCATGAAACCATGTTCTTTTGTTGTATTTTGTCAAATAGTTCACTTGCCTTATGTATGCTTCCACATTTTGCATACATATGTACCAAGGCATTTGCAGCTACTATGTCAGACAAAAATCCTCTTTCCACTCTGATTTGATAGATTTCCACAACCTATTCTAAAGCTCCCATTTTTGCACAGGCTTGGAGGATGTTTGAAAATGTTATGGAGATTGGATTTATATATTCCAATTGCTTTATTAAACTATAGAACAAGATTATCCAAAAAAATTAGATGTCTCTTTTAGATTCAAACTTCATACTTATTATCAAAAAATCTTATTTTCATTATTTTGGAATGCCAAAGCATTAAAATGTTCATTTAAAAACTTTATTTCACTTTTAGTCATACTTGGATAAATTTCACTTTTAGGGCGAAATAGACTCATTTAGGGTTTTTTTAATTTAAAAAAGGGGTTAAAAAGTGTTTTAAAAAGTTGATTTTGACACCATTTTGGGCGTTCCTCCCATGAGTTCTCTTGGGTTCTCTTGGGTTCGGCTCGGGTTCGCCCAGGGTTCTGCTTAGGAACTCGGGGTGCCCGGGTAGAACCCTGGGCAAACCCCCCAGCGTAATGTCCCTGTACCAAAACTCGAACCGGACCCATACGGGCATATGAGAAGAACTCGGTAACTTAGATTATTCTCAATACATTCAACCCAACAATGACACCAACATCCTTTGCCTTGGAGAGTCATTAAAATAAGTAGGAACTATGACAACAACATTCTTGACTGTTCTTCCAAGATATGCCCCAACCATCTCTTTCATCTTAATGAAACCCATAGATGAGATCTCTTCCATAGTAAATTACATGTCCTCCCCTTTATATGAAACACAAATCATTGGCTTTTCTCTAGGTCCAGCATCAACTTTAAAGGGCCATAGCTTCATTTCACCATGCATTGTTGGGTCTGAAATGCTACTACCAATGAGCCACTTTGCATCAAAAATTGTGTTGGTGGGGTTCATGGCGATGATTGCTATAGTTGTCTCCACATCACACAACATGGAATCAGAGCTTTTTTTGAAGCAATTGCTAGTCTTATCTCTTTGGAGCACCAAAACCATGACTTTGTCTACATGGAGTGTACTAGAGGAAGGGTATGCAGTGGAATAACTTTCTGCAGATTGTATGGCAGTGTAATAGACCTATCCAGATATTTTAACCCACTTGCAAAATTTTGAATTTTCAGTCCACAGGCATTTCGTCAAATAGTTTGCTGACACTGAAAATATGTGTTTCTCAAGTTTATATATTTCAACAGATGTTAGTAATTTCCAATTTCACAAGCATTTTGACAAACATTTGGCATTCAAGATAAATACAGGAATATTTTATTAAACATTTGGCAGGAAATTTGAGATTGCATTAAGATTAATCATGCTTTCATTAGCTCACAGATGCAGCACATTCATTGTAATATCCCCAATGGGATCTGCCTAAAATTTTGATTTTTATTTCTGCTCAAACCCAAATTCTGATTTTTGATTTCAAGCAAATTATCACAGTGAACATACAAGTGTCCAAACATGACAAGTAAGCATGCCAAATGATGCTACCAATTGATATTCATATCAAACATGAAATCCACCATGAAAAGCACAATATAGGGCATCCAAATGCAACATACAAATCTGATTTTCTGTAGGAAACTTCTGCTGTTACAAATCTGAATATTCTGGACTGATTTTACAATGAATTCTTGGGCTCAAACATGCCAAACATATGCCCAGATCTCTGCTCTATAAATCAGACCTAAAACTAGGATTGTACATACCAAATATATGCAAAATAGCCTTCAATAATCAAACCTTAGATGGGTGAATTCCTCCTTGGCAAGCACTTAGGGTTTACTGCTCCAAAACATGCAAAATCGCCCTCCAAAGATGGGCGCTCAAGTCTGCTCCAAGTGGCGCTCCAAATTAGGGCAAAACCCTAATGCAATATGCACACAAAATGCCACAACAATGCTACTACAAATCTGATTTGCAAATCTGATTATGCAATGATGCGCTAAACCTCCAAATGTCTCCAATGAAGTGCAAATAGAACTCCATGATGAGTCCTCCCCAAAATGAGCTAGGGTTTTGTCCAACTCACCGCGTTCAGAAGGGTTTTCGTCCTTGGAATGAAGCCCAACCAAAGTTGCAGCCAAGAGATAAAATCTCAATAAGAAATATGATATGAATGAATGATGATATGACCTCAAATGATCTTATATTTATAGCCACCTTTTCCCTCCTCTAGCCGACCTCCTCAAGGAATATTATTTATTTTATTTGCTTTTTCCTCTCCTCCTTAGGGCCGACCTAGGCATGCCAGGCGCCCAAAAATACAAATAAAATATTTTATTTCATTTTCCTACTTCCATCTTGGCCGACCTAGATAAGGTATTTTATTTTTCTTATTTTTCTTTCCTTCCTTCAGGAGGAGCAAACCACCTAGGCATTCAATATTTCATGTTTGATCTTTCACTTAGGTCATCAACTCAAAGGGAAATTATTTTAATTTATTTATTTTTCCTCAAGATATCGAAAGGCATTTCCATCTTTTTTCTCCTTCCTTTCATTCCTTTTTCTCTCTCCTTGGTCGCTCATCTCTAGGGCAAATTATTTTATTTATTTTGACTTCGCCAATAAGCTCACAAAAATATACAAAGCAATCTCTTATCATCGATTTGCCCTAATAAAATTGACTAAATATGATATTTAATCAATTAGGTCATTCCCTTAGCCCTCTGGCTTAGCCTACAAGAATAGGATAGGCTAGCCAACTCCATTAGGTAATCACTCAAAAAATGGGGACATTACATTCATGTAGATGAAATGACATAAACTTGGCACTGTATGCTGATATCATAGTTCCACGGGGATGCGTTCCCCCAAAAATGGAGTCATTTCGAAGACGGGGATGTTTTTGAGACATCAGGGAAACGTCCCCTCGCTGTCCCCCCATTTCTCCGCCACCTTCGAGACATTTCGCTTTTGAGGGGACTTTTGGACGTCCCCAAGACTTCCAGACGTCCCCAAAAATCCAAGAGACTTCCAGACGTCCCCCTTAAAATGCAATAAAAAATGTTTTTTTTAAACAAAAGCTAAAATTTATAAATTTAAAATTTTAAAGTATTTTTGAAAGCCTAATAGGCTAAATCAACATGCCTTTGACTTAATTTTTCATCTATAGACTATTTTCATTTTGGTCGAGTGTTTACACGAGTCTGAGCGTGGGTGTTTGTCTAAGTGTGGGCGTCTAAAGCAGAACTGTTCGGGCGATTGAATCCAAGTATGAGGGTTTTGTTGTTGTTTCATTTTTTTTATGCTTTGCTGGATGTCCATACCCATCCAAAGCTCCCTAAGTTTTATGCAACCGGCAGGGGTCGAACAACCTGTGTTTTATGCAAGCACGGGCAAGGCACGGGAACTGTTAGATTGAATACCTAAAAAAGATGCCATCTCATGGGATGCAATGAAGTGCGGGCTTGCATTCAGTTTAACAATTCCCGTGCCTTGCCCGTGCTTGCATAAAACACAAGTCGTTCGACCCCTACCTGAGGCTGAGACTCAATCTCATTCCAGTCCACAGAGTCAGATAGTAGATACATATCGACCAGAGCATTTTCATTTTCATTTTTTTGTCTCAAATTGAGACTCTCAATACTATTTGATACATATTACATACTCAAAAAATAAATTTAAAATGATTAATGAAATAGATATGGTTGGACAACCATAATATCTATTTCATTAATCATTTTAAATTTATTTAAAATTAGTTTTAAAACTTTTAATTTTTAAATTTTAATCGATACATTTACAGGCAGGAGGATGGTGGCAAAGGTTGTGGAATTTGGCTTTACAACTAATAGTGTAAAGCCAGATTCCACAACCTTTGCCAGCATCCTCCTACCTGTAATAAAATGGGCGCTTTGGAACAGGGTATGTACATCCATCAAAGCATAAATTAAACTAAAATAATAAAGCATTAAAATTGCATTTTTTTTTGGTAAACATTGTAGCCTGTAGGTCTGATTTTTTTTCTTAACATTGTTTTTTGCAGCATCATCATCATAATGAGTTCACACAGCAGAAGTGACGATGAGGGTCGAAAGGTTAAACCACAAATTCAAAGTGAAAATGAATCATCTGATGATCCTGAATTTCAAATAGGAGGGAACATGGCTCAAATACTCAAACTGACACAAGTTCCATTGGGATTAAAAATGATAGTTGCCCTTCACGACTCCTTGAACAATGGGCCAAGGGCCTCTTTGATTCAAAATCACCTTTAAAACAATTTGAATCTAAGATAGCAGCAAAGCTTGAGGCATCTGGGGGCACTCGAAAATGGAAGTGCCACATGTGTGAACTTACATGGTTTGGAAGCATTACAAGAACTAATGCTCACTTTCTTCTTGTTTGAGGCAAAGGTGTAGATGTATGCAAAGTTGTGGAAGGTAACTTGAAGTATAGGGCTGGAATTTTAAAATTATGGGGTTGTAATGAGATTGAAGTACCTATATCTGCTGCGTTGCCACAAAGTAGTAGGGGTGATCAGATTTCAGCAGTTTCTACTTCTACTTTGCAGAGTCTAAGGCCACCAAATCCATCCAGTTCAAGTGCAGCAGAGCCTAAGGGGAAACGTAAGATGGCATCTTCACAACCAATTGGCAGATTTATTCAATGTGCAAGCAAAGGATGAGGTAGATGATGCCATTGGCAAATTCTTCTTTGCCAATGGCATTCCATTCCATGTGGCTCACTCTCCTTATTATAAGGAAACTGTGTCAAAGATAATAAGGACAAGACAATCATATGTGCCACCAGGGGAGACTAAATTGAGGACAACAATCTTGGATCAAAACTATTCCATGATTAATATTTTGATGGAGAAGATGAGAATTTGGGTCACAAGTGGATGCAGCATAGTCATGGATGGGTGGATGGACATTAGGCATCGTCCACTCATCAATATCACCGTTACATTTGTAGTGGGCCCTTATTTCCTTAGGGCTATTGATTGTTCAGGGCATAGCAAGGATGCTCATTATCAGTTCCAGATCCTGAAGGATGCTATAGAGGAGGTTGGGCCACAAAATGTGGTGCAAGTAGTGACAGATGCGGCCCATGTGTGCAGAGCTGAAGGGAAGTTGATTGAGGCAGCCTATAGACATATTTGGTGGACTCGTTGTGTGAATGCTATGAATAATGCACTTAAGGACATGGGTAAAATCAGTTGGATCAAATCAATTGTCAGTGATGCTAGAGATGTGCAGATGTTTATCTGCAACCACCATACTTCACATGCACTTTTCAGGTCCTCCAAGAAGGAATTCCTGAAGCTTGTAGAGACTCGGTATGCATCATACTTTATTCTCTTGGAGAGGATGCTTGAGTAGCAAGAGGCATTGCAACTAATGGTAATGACAGCAGATGGAACCGATGGCTTGAGTCGAAGACATAGAAGGGATTGAGGGTTAAGGAGGTGGTGAAGAATGATGTCTTTTGTGCTGATGCCAAATATATTGTCTCTATCATTGATCCAGTCTTCACAGTTATTAGATTTGGGGATTCTAATGCACCTTCCCTTGGAGAGGTATATGAGTGCATTGATTCTGTGCTTGATCAAATTAATGCTATTGTGCGAGAGGACCCCACAATTCAATTCTACACCAAGCATTTTCATCCAATCATTCAACGTAGATGGGAGAAGCTCAACACTCCCTTACACATAGCTGCCTATGCATTCAACCCAAAGTGGTACATGCAAAGGCCCGACAGAATCACACCTATAGAGGATGCTGAGGTGAAGGAAGGGTTCATGAAAGCCATTGACAAAATGTATGATCCTATAGAGGCCATCTTGCTTCGTACTGAGTGGACAAAATTTGCCACTCTTTGGGGATATTCAGAGGCGTCCAAGATAGATTTGGAGACTATGTCATAGGAGGACCCCAAGTTGTGGTGGACTATGCATGGGCCTAGATCTTTGATTACTACTCTAGCCATTTGTTTGTTGTCCTAGGTTTCGAGTTCTTTTGCTGCTGAGAGGAACTGGTCTACTTATAGCTTCATCCACTCCGTTAAGAGGATCAGGCTTACTTCTAGGAGGGTAGAGAAGCTTGTGGCTGTACATAGTGCCTTGCATCTCATTGACCGCAACACAATTACATACAAGGAAAGTCCAGCAGCCAGATGGGATGTAGAGCCAGAAGAGCCAGCACAAATAGATGATGATGCTACACAGATAGGGCTGGTTGGTATTGATTTAGATGAGCTTGAGCATTTGGGGTCCAGCAGTTCCAGTGATGAGGAGATTGACATGGAGCTTGGGGATGATTAGATCATTAGAGGCATCAGGCCATTAGCCATTTACTATTTTGTTTTTGAAGTTTGAAGTTTGAACATTGTTGATTGTAATTATGAATCATGATTATGAAATTCAAATTATGAAACATCTAGTTCTTGTTCCAATGTCTATTAAGTATATTTTCATTTTGATTTTCATTGTTTCAATGTTCACTAGTTCAATGAAATCATTGCAATGTGTTTAAGCTCTAAACTTTACTTATTCCTTAGGCTTCTACAGTTATACATCTTTTTATAACTAATTTTTCAAGTACTATATGTATTTCAGCGCACCGCTCGCCCGCTGCCCCCCGCCGTCGTCCCCTCGCCGCCCCCAAACTTAGATCCCCTGCCCCCGCATCCCCAAAACGCGTCCCTTGTCGTCCCCCCATCCCCGTCCCCGAAACCTCGTGGATCACTGTTCCCAACTACAACTTTAACTCACGCTTTGACTTCGGCTTATAATTAGGCCCCAACTTCCTCTTTGATTCCAATGGTGTGATTGTATTGATGGTTTTTCTTCACGTAGTCTTCTTTGTTCTCTTTATTCTACCAGTCTCAGAGATCATTTGAACTCTTGGTCCTCGCTATGCCGTGGTCTCTTGCCACCTTTGTTGGGGTCGAAGGGCATTAATTTTGTGAAGTACAATGCCAATCCATGCTTCAACCTCTTCTTCACAACTCCTCTCATTGTACATCTAATTTATTTGTTGCCTATGTGCCTCACGATGTTGTTTAGTAGGAAGGTCTTGTAAGATAATAAAGTGTCTAGTGAGGATTCAGGGAGGATGATCAAGTAGTGTGTTCACTTCTTCAGTCATCGCTAAATTATTCCAAATTGTTTCTTGCAATACTTGTCTTCTTTCGGCTTCTTCATGGACAAGCACTCCTGTAGATATATCCCACAGATACACAAGATCCTTTGTGAGATCATCCTCTCTTTCTTGGTTAGATTCCATTGCTTTCTCAATTGGTTGTCCCATTTATATGGCCATCTTCCAAGATTTTAAAACCAATGCTAACCCTTGTTTAAAATCCGACCTGACTTCTTAAAGGCAACAACGCCAATGTGTACCCCTTTATCTAATAAGACTAATACTTGCATAAATTAACATAAAACACAATGATACTAGATTTAGTAATAGATACATAACTTTATTCATATGAAGTTCTTTACATAGAAGTAGACCAAGGATGATCAGCCAAGGACTAGACATGTTTGCCGTTTATGAGAAGCATATTTGAATAGCCTAACGGTTGCCAAATAGAACACAGCTGTTTGCAACTACTGAAAACTAACTATTAACTACTACCCATAAGCTGACAAAATACTAAAAGAACATAAGTTAATTTTACAAACTGTAGGGTTTAGTTCATATTTGGTGAAGGGTGGTAGGGTTCCTAATTTTAGATTTACATTGCAAACCATGTAGAGAATAGATGAATGAGATCAATAATGATTGAATTTTGGTTCATCATTCATAAGTGCATGGCTTATATTACATAAACCTTAAGATGTGATTAATCATGATCAATACCCAGATTACCAGATCACTTAAGACGACTTCCCCCTCAACATCCCCCACCTTCCTTATGGATGTGCCTATCATCATTATACAAGGTTCTAAAGATGGAGGAACACTTCATTTTCAGTGGCTTTTGTTTACAATGAGATTCGGGGAGGAATTATTGTTTGTTGATGGGAAGATACTTCCTTAATGTGTGTTCTTTTAGTACTCTGATTGGGGATGTTTGGCCTCATCTCTGGAAGAGATGACAGCACTCAGAGAACAAATAGTGACGATGTTCCATAGTTCCATGAAATGAATTGCACACTTCCTTTTACCCATTTGTGTTACTGAGGGATCAAGTGCATGGCTGTTTCTACAAATATTGGTGGGGGCTGTAAAATCAATCAGTCTACCAGGTATATATAATTCCTAAATATTGGTGGGGGCATACTTCCTTTATTTCCTAGACTGACTGATTTTGTAAGATCCGGAGTATTGTCGGCTACTTCTTGTGCTCATTTCAAATCTCATAACCAGAGGCACATCACTAGTTTACTTTCACAAATCTACGGTCTTGGAGATTAGGAGTCTCCTCTATTGTGCTTACGTAGTATGCATCATTGGCTTGCACTTCAATTCGAGCCTCTTCATAGATTATTATCTTAGATCCACTACTACAGTTTCACTAGGGTGGACGATGGTTTATACTTCTTTTCCTTCTTATGTGGGAATTACCTACTAGAAAGATTTATGGTTTTAAGGGTACTTAGAAACTTTTATTATTGCTGGAATCTACTCCTGTTAGTTTAGTTTATTGTAGGGATTTATACCTTTTTAACAAACCCAGTTTATTATTTTGTATGTAAGAGTTGCTTTACATCTGCACTAATTTTTTTACTCTACTTGTGAATTTTATTAACTGATCTTTTTGTCATTTCTAGACAATAATATGCTCTCTTTTAGCTCTCCTCATTTTAAGCAATCACTTTAGTTCATTATTTAGCTGCATTGACCTTAGGTAAAGACCAGATTATCCGCTGTATTTATTTGTTATGGTTATATCATATCCAAAACAACGTGAAAACTAATTTTATACAATATATTTATTTCTTTTAGATGTACACTAACCGCTCATATTTGAAATGGATCAGCTAGCTCAAAGAAAAGGAAAATGAGTCCAGGAGTGCATCTTTTAAGGATTTTAAAAAAATTTCTTTGTATAAAAATCTATTATTTATTCAAAGTTTTTAAAAATCTATTATTTATTTGTAAAAATCTTCTTCTGTGACACAAAAACCTAACTATAATTTTTAAAATAGTCTAAACTTTATATGCAAGTCAAATCTTCTATTTATCTGTTAAATGATTTAACTCACAAAAGAAACCAGTTATATAAATGTTTCAGAATTATATTCTATATAGCTACACTCAAGAGCATTTCTTATTGTATGTCTTGAATATTTATTTTGAACATAAGTGTCAAAAAAAACTACCTATTAGTAGATACCTTGAATTTACATTAATTTATATCCTTACGAGCATTTTCTTCCCATTTTTCTTTTGTAGTTTATGGTTCACTTGTTTTCTAGCATTTTAGGTCACCATTTTCTTAAACATGGTGATTTGTTTGTTGGGATTTTAAGATACCCCATTTGAGTTTTTACTGTTCCCTTGATCTTACGGGGAAAGTATCGCACATGAGTGAATTAATGGAGAAGGGTCGTGAAGCTAATCGTGATTTAGTTGTCTGAACCAAAAGGGACTATGTGAAGTATAATCTCAAGAGTATCGCAGAAGATTGTTTCATCACCTTTGAAAGAGACTGGTGTGCGATTGAGGCTAGCAGTTTTCTTGGTAAAGTTTGGGCTGCCAACAACAGTATGGGAGGGGAAAGAGTTAGAGCTGAGCTCTCGTCCTGTGACGAGGTGAAGAGGAACGCCATGCTCTAGAATATCCTCCATAGAGGATGCATTTCTTGTTTTCTTGAGGCCATGAACCGACTCTCTCCAAGGAATTTGCTTGTTCCTGGAAGAACAGGGTTGTTTATATCAGGGGCATCTCCTTCACTGTTGACTTAAGAGCTGATCATGGAGGCCACTGGGTTGAAGACGGAGGGTATTCGTATGTAGAAATACAACAAAGTTGAGAATGCAAAGCATTTAGACAAGTTCCTCGAGGTTAAGGAGAAAATTAGCAAATTTCAAAACAGCCTATGCAAAGAGGAGCTTCCTAAACCCTGACGCAAGGTGGCAGACGTCCTGATCAGGTACATTACTCTTTAAGGTAGATACAAGAGGGTCTACCTGTACCATTTTCCTATGCTTAACTACAACATGGCATAAAGTTGATTTTTCCTTTCTTTCTTTCCAGGCTCTTGAGAATTCTGTCTAAAGTGTCTTGCTTGGCAAATTGGAACTTCTTGTAAGATCCCTAATCAGATCTGCCCTAAATTTCTGATTTTTATCTTTCCAAACCCTAGGTCTGAAATCTGATTTTCTGTTTCTGAATTGTAAATGGGTTTGGACAGCGAATATATGTATGCCAATTGCTCAAACATACATGTCATTCATGAACCTTTGTGAAGATAACCAACCATATATTCTACCACATAACATGACCATTCTGATGCAACCAAAATGACAAAGTTCTGATTTCTGAATATGATTAATTGCTGCTACAAATCAGATTACTCAGAATTGAGATTACATCAAGTTTCAAGGCTCAAACATGCCCAAACATAACTCAAATCTCTGCTGTTACAAATCAGGTCTTTACATTGATAAACAAGGGCTCATACATACCAAAAATAGTGGAGAATGATGTCTTATCTCAAACCCTAGATGGGCAAACTGGTTTGGCACTTGATCATACACCCATGAGACTCAAAAACCCACGATTTCTCCTCCAAGCGGTGCTCCTGACAGATGGAAAATGGCATGCAAAGTGAAGGGTGGCGGCTAGGGTTTGGTCCTCAAATGCTCCAAAACATGAAATCGCCTCCCTTGGGAAATGGCGCTCCAATCTAATATGAAATCTGAATATGAACTCTTAATCTTCAAAAATGTATTTGGCCACAAATCTCACAATTTTGGCCCTAGGTCTTCTCCAAATCTGCATAAATAAATAGGACTTTGAAGCTCAATCCTCTCCTCCGAATCACCAATGAAGTGCAAATGTGAACTCTGTATGAATCTACCTCAAGATGAAATTGGGTATTCATCCAATCCACCAATATTCCTAAGGGTTTTCATCCTTGGAATATGTTGAACCTAAGTTGCAGCGACAAGAGAAAATCTCCAATGCAAATGACAAGATATGAATGGATGCAAATGACTTGCTTTTTGCCTTCTTTTATAGCCACCAAATAACCTCCACCTTGGCCGACCTCCTTTTGGCAATGCACTTTATTTTATTTTATTTTCTCTATCAATTGACTCACTTTCATAATAAAGTCATTTTACATTACAAATAGGTCCATCTTAACTAATTAAATATAAATAATCCAAAAGTGACTTAGGATTACTTAGTATTTAATTAATTAGATTATTCCCTTGCACTTCAACTTAGCCTACGGGAATAAAATAGGCTAGTCGACTTCGTTGGGTGATCACTCAGAAAAAAGAGACATTACAGTCCTCCCTTCCCGGAATTGCTTGCCCTCAAGCAATTGCAAACCTGGATGCTACAAAATTTGTTCACCTTCCCAAGCAGCATCCTCAAGGGGCAAGTCTCTCCATCTAACCAAATACTCCTTGACCACCCTATTCCTCAACCTGCGCTCCCTAACATCTAGTATAGCATCAGAAAAAAGTACCAATTCCCCTCTTCATCCAATGGTGGAAGTTCTAGAGAAGATGTAATGTGCTACCCATTTGCCCTTTTGAGGCAAGATACATGAAATATATTATGAATTCAGCTACCCTCGGGCAACTCCAACTCATATGCAACCTCTCCAACTCTCCTCACAATCC
This sequence comes from Cunninghamia lanceolata, assembly GCA_027924645.1. Taxonomy (NCBI): domain Eukaryota; kingdom Viridiplantae; phylum Streptophyta; class Pinopsida; order Cupressales; family Cupressaceae; genus Cunninghamia; species Cunninghamia lanceolata. The sequence continues at coordinate 5,159,455 of BSBN01000665.1, forward strand.
TATAGGGGCCATAGAACCAAGGTTTTAGTTTTTCTGCACCACTCCTCTTCAATGTAGACTGTCGGTATGGCTATAGGCACATGAAAACTAGATCACCAACCTCAAATGTGCTCTCCACCCTATGCCTATCTGCATACATCTTATGCTGATTCTGAGCACGGTGTAGATTATCCTTAAATGCTTTAAGGATATCGTGGCTATCCTGCATCATCTCTCTAGCTCTGGGAGTTCTGTTGTCATCAAATGCTAAGTCTACAAAAGATAGCGTCATAACCATACAAGGTTCTGAAAGGAGACATGCCTATCGACATGTGATAGGTGGTATTATAACAATGCTCTCCTAAATACAACCACCTGATCCAAGCCTTTTGCTTCCCTGCAACATAATTGCGTAGATACCCTTCCATCCATTTGTTCACAATCTCAGTTTGCCCATCTGTCTAAGGGTGGTAGCTAGTGCTCCAGATCAAATCCATACCAGCCAATCTAAATATCTCCTGCCAAAACACACTGAGAAATCTACTATCCTAATCGCTGAGAATGGTCTTTGGAAGTCCATGAAGTCTAAACACCTCTGTAAAGAATAACTCTACAACCTAAGGTGCCTTATACTCAAATAAAATAGCAAAGAAATGTGCATACTTAGTCAACCTATCAACAACTACAAATATGCAATCTTTGCCTTGAACTTTCAAAAGACATGTAATGAAATCCATAGATATACTCTCCCACTTATGTTTTGGAATGGGCAATGGTTGAATAAACTTGCTAGGAAAGTATGCTCTGACTTGTTTTGTTGACAATTCATACACCCTCAAACATATTGCAAGACATCCTTGAGACCCTACCATGAGAATCTCTTTCGCAATTGCCTGTAGGTATTGAAGAACCCTAGATGTCCTGCTAAAGGAGTGTCATGAACAGCCCTCAAGATCTTATCCTTCATTTTAGATTTAGGTATCAAATAGATTTTGCCCTTGTAGTATATGACATCATCAATCACCTTATACATGTCATCCTAAATCTTGTCGTCCATGAGCTCGCATGCAAATGTATTCTTAGAATACTCAACCAAAAGGTGAGCTTTTGAATAAGTTGAAATCTCTGACATAGAGCAAAGTGTGGGTCTTGTTGATAGTGCATAGGCAACAACATTCTTGTTCCCCTTAACATACTCAGTATCAAAATCATATGCCTAAATCTTACCCACTTTTGCTGCCTCTCATTCAAATCATTATGCTCTAGAAAGTATTTCAATTCGTTGGGTCCGTCGTTACCACAAATTTTCCACCCACCAAGTACTATCTGAACTTTGCCAACACATGCATGATGGCAATCATCTCCTTATCTTAGGTGGAATACAATCATTCCACATCTCTCAACTTCCTACTCTCATAGGCTATGGGATGTCTATTCTGCACGAGGATGATGCCTATCCCTTCACTTGATGCGTCACACTCCAACACAAATGACTAAGAGAAATCAAGCAGAGCCAATACTAGACAAGTGCTCATCACCTCCTTAAGTCCATCAAATGTTGCCTGAGCAAGAGGTGCTACCAACTATGAAAGCTCCTTCACAAACCTCCTATAGTAATTGCATAGCCTGAAGAAACCCCTCAAATTTGAAATGTTCTTTGACGACGACCAATCCATAATAGCTTGTATCTTCTCTTGATGTACCTTAACTCCATCAGTGCCAATCACATGTCCCAAATATAAATCCTGGTCATCCCAAACTCACATTTGGAAGCCTTAGCAAATAGGGATTGTGCCTCCATGATGCCCAACACCTTGTCAATATGCCTGAGGTGATCCTCCCATGTCTTACTGTATATCAAGATATCATCAAAGAATAGTAATACAAACTTCCACAACTCCCTATTGAAAATATGATTCGTGCATGACTGGAAAGTCGCGGAAGCATTAGTAAGATCGAAAGGTATAACCAAAAACTCATAGTGCTCATAATGACATCTGAATGTGGTCTTATGAATATCCTCATCACGGACTCTAATCTGATGGTACCTTGAACGAAGATCAATCTTGGAAAAATATACTATTACATGTAACTCACACAATAACTCATCGATCCTGTGTATGGGGTACCTATTTTTGATGGTCCTCTTATTCAAGGCATGGTAATCAATGCACATCCTCATCATGCCATCCTTCTTCACCAAGACCACCAAAGATGCAAAGGGACTGGAACTAGGCCTGATGTGTCCCATATCCAATAACTCCTTTATCATTTTCTCTATTTCTTCCTTGAATCTCCTAGGATGACGATAAGGAGTGGTGATGATGGGCTTGGAGCCCTCCAACTCAATCACATGCTCAAATCTACGATCATGAGGTCTACTAGGAGGAATCTCTCCAAATACCATGATGTGCTTATCTAGCACTGACTGGATATCCACATGATACTGCTGGCCATTGCTAGAAGAAGATTTAGAAGACACAAAACATTGGGCTGCCCATGCAACATCACCATGTCTAAACAATGTGTCCATCCTCCTCATTGTCACTATCCCTGGCGATCCATCTGGCAATGCTCTCAACTCTATCTTCCTCCCATCCGACATAAACTCCAACTCCATCTTCTGAAAATTCTGAATGTACCTGCCAAGTGAATGTAACCACTGGATTCCCAGAACAACATCAGTATCACCAATCCCAACCACATAGAAATCATCGATAACCGTAGTCACCCAACTAGATACTCAACCTTGGAATCTTCTTAGTGCAACTCATCTTGAATCCATTCGCAACCATGACACTGAAATTGGAAAACTCCTTTGCCTACAATCCTCTCTTCACCACCAAACCCTCATCAATGAAGTTATGAGTGGCCCTGCTATCAACCAAACATGTAACCCATTGTCCCTTCAAGACTCGTCACTCTAAAAGGATGATACTTAGGAGCTCCTGACATTGTAGCAATAGTACCATGTACTGTGTCACCTGTAGTTGTAGCATCAAGCACTAAATGTTGCTCCTCATTCTCACTTTACGAACTAGTGTCTTGGACTCCATCATCATCAATATCAGAAGTGACCTCTATGCAATTGGATTTCCCTTTCCTAAGGCATCTATGACCGGGCTCCTAAGGTTCCTTGCATGAGAAACACAATTTCTTCCTTAGTTCATTTTTGGCTTCTATGTCTGGATTCGTCCTCCTAGGCCATTTCTTTTGAAAATTTCTCTTGGGATCCTTTCTTGAGGAAGAGAAAGGCTTGCTTTGAAACTTGTGCTTGGAAGGTGTTGAAAATTTCATACCTTTAGCCCTCTTAATAACATCATGCAATGAAGGTGGATCTAGAGCTTTCACCCAACCACAAAGAGGCTCCTCTAAACATTCAATGAAAAGATAAGTCAATCAACTCTCTGAAACATTTGGAACCAAGACTGCAACTTTTTGAAATTCAGATATATAGGCATCCACTGAATCCTTCTATTTGAGTTAGGCTAACTCTCTAAAAAATTGGTCAAGATTGGTTTTGTCAAACCTGTCAATTAGCCTCTTAGTGAAATCAACATAAGTAGTGATAAGGCTATGACCTTGTGTAACCATCCCATTATACCACCAATCATGTGCATCTCCCTCCAAGTGTAAAGTAGCAAACTGAAGTGAGATATTTATCTATCTTTTGAATCCATGCATGTGTCGTGCATCTACCCAAACCATCGAAAGGAGTAATAGTTACCTTTCCCAACTTCCTTTGCAAATCATGGTTGTGATTTCTTTCCGCTCTAGGCATGTTCCTATACTTCAATTGACAAAAATCATGTAAAGACATTGCAACTTGAAACTCATCACCTAGAGATTGTCATTCCCTCATGTAATCATTAAAGCTCTCATCTGCAACCTGTTGTCCACCCTCTTGTGCTCCTTGCTAATCCAAGAGAGTAGGCATGAGAGGTCTACTTACGAAAGCTTGAGTGGTTCTAGTGTGAGTGTTGGTATTATTTCTTGAATTGCTAGCCTCCCATTGTTTCCACCTGCATGCTGATAGTCACTGTTATTATTTTGATTTCCATTGTTGTTTGCCATGCTATGCTGCACAAATTGGGACAAAAGCTACATTAGGTCACATTGTCCTCTAGCAATATCATTGAGGATGTCTCTAGTTTTGGGATCCTCATGATTCCTGTCACCCATGATGTCTTCTTTAGAATCTGAGCCTATAAATTGCTGCCTTCTCCTGTATGTAATGTATTCTCTATCCTCAAGATTCATAAATCAACCTTCCTTAGTTAACCTATCATATAAACCCTTCAGGTTGGCAAGATCTTTTGCTCTGATACCATTGTAAGATCCCTAATCAAATCTGCCCTAAATTTATGATTTTTATCTTTTCAAACCCCAGGTCTGAAATCTGATTTTCTGTTTCTGAGTTGTAAATGGTTTTGGACAGCAAATATATGTATGCCAATTGCTCAAATATACATGTCATTCATGAACCTTTGTGAAGATAACATCAACCATATATTCTACCACGTAATATGATCTTTCTAATGCAAACAAAATGACATGATGTTCTGATTTCTGAATATGATTAACTACTACTACAAATCAGATTACTTAGAATTGAAATTACATCAAGTTTCAAGGCTCAAACATGCCCCAACGTAACTCAGATCTCTGTTGTTACAAATCAGACCTTTACATTGATAAACAAAGGCTCATACATACCAAAAATAGTGGAGAATGATGTCTTATCTCAAACCCTAGATGGGCGATCTTCTTTGGAACTTGATCATACACCCATGAGACTCAAAAACCCATGATTTCTCCTCCAAACTAGGTGGCACTCCTAGCAGATGGAAAATGACATGTAAAGTGAAGGGTGGTGGCTAGGGTTTGGTCTTCAAATGCTTCAAAACATGAAATCGCCTCACTTGGGAAATGACACTCACCCTACAGTAAAACCCAAGCAATAATCTTGAACCAAAGTCCCTCAAAAGATGGCTCTCCAATCTAATATGAAATCTGAATATGAACTCTTAATCTTCAAAATTGTATTTGGCCACAAATCTCACAATTTTGGCCCTAGGTTTTCTCCAAATCTACATAAATAAATAGGTCTTTGAAGCTCAACCCTCTTCTCTGAATCACCAATGAAGTGCAAATGTGAACTCCGTATGAATCCACCTCAAGATGGAATTAGGTTTTTGTCCAATCCACCAATATTTCTAAGGGTTTTTGTCCTTGGAATACGCTGAACCTAAGTTGCAGCCACAAGAGAAAATATCCAATACAAATGACAAGATATGAATGGATGCAAATGATTTGCTTTTTTCCTTTTATAGCCAGCAAATAACCTCCACCTTGGTTGACCTCCTTTTGGCAATGCACTTTATTTTATTTTATTCTCTATCAATTGACTCACTTTCATAATAAAGTCATTTTACATTACAAATAGGTCTAGCTTAATTAATTAAATATAAATAATCGAAAAGTGACTTAGGATTATCTAGTATTTAATTAATTAGATTATTCCCTTCCACTTCTGACTTAGCCTACGAGAATAAAATAGGCTAGCCGACTCTGTTGGGTGATCACTCAAAAAAAGGGGGCATTACACTTTTTTTGCATCAAGGTCTAATTCATTGCTTGTATAGGCACCAAGTGGCTAGAACCTCGACTAATTTTGCCCTCCCTAGAATTATCAACTTGACGAAGATTCATCTTGACCCTACTGGCCCCAATGTTGCTATTGGCCCTAGTGTGCCCTCCTTTGCTTCCTCTACCTCTAAGGACCCTCACTCATCCCCAGAGAGCAACCCTTTTCCTATTCCCCAAAATTTGGAGGTCTCCACTAGGTGTGCTAGGCCTAGCATTATCAAAACAAGAACCCCTAATATTGATCTTGACCCCCTCAAACTCGCCCAAACTATAACTATTTCTAGGAACCCCTCTAGGGCGAGTACAGACAAAATCGATGTTACAAACAACAAAGGTAAAATAGTTTTGGAGGCCCCTCAAGTTAGCATGTCATCGGCCTCCAGGGAGAAAACCCCTTGCCTCAATTTGACAATAGTTGTAGTGGTTGTCTAGCAGAGGTCTCAAGGTGGAGGTGTTGAATTTACAAAGTTGTGTCTTGAAGGAGTTGGTTGTGTATATGAATGGCATTACCAAAATCCCCAAGGGGTGTGAAGCCTTCAAAAGACTAAACAAGGATAGTGATACCATTGTTTTAGAGGAATTGGATGCTGTCTCTTCTGGTAGCAGGGGAAGGTAGAGTATTAAAGGAAGGTTGAATTGCATGGAGAAGAAGCGAGAAGAAATATATAGGAACCTACAAGAGATAGTTTCCTTCAACAAGAACACTATAAAAAACTCGGCATCTAGTTTGTTTATTCAACAAAATGAACTTAAAAAATGAACACTCAAAAATTGAGGTAGGCCCCATCATTGGTGAAGTTCCTACGAGGAGGACACGTGCTAGGCTTGTTGTGGCTGACAAGGATAAAGGTATTGTGGTGGATGGTGACACTATTGATGCCTCCTTTGATGATCAGGTCAACTTCATGGCCAACGAGTAGAAAGTTGCCTTTGGTTTGAAGATGCTAACCGAGCAAGGCTAGTTGCCCTCTTTGTTGTTCTTTCATTGATCCTACATGTTCTTTTACTATTCCTTTTGGTTTCGGTTGTTCTTTGCTTTTTATTGTTGTTTTCTAGTGATGCCCCCACATCTCGTGGGGCTCATGTTTTGGGCTTGTTGGCTGTTTTGATGTAAAAGGGAGAGGCCCCTTTCAAACCCTGCTTATCATAATCAAAAACATATTTTTGGATCTTTTGAACACTCATTGCAATGATGCTAAATAATTTACTAAAATTTGTTAGGCATTTTGTAAAATGTCATGAAAGAGAGATGCAAAGACTTCCATATATATAAATTCTAAAATGAGCCAATGCTTGAATTACCATTTTTATCCAAATGTTCTCTTGTAGTATCTATACATGCACACCCTTTCTTTTTCTATATTTGATATCTTTATGCAGTTCTTGGAGATGGTTATGTGCTTTGCGGCACTCAAACTTCCAAATCATTTATATCAAAGAACTTAATGTTATTGATATCCTTGTAATAGCTCCCTATACTATTCCTAAATCCTATATTGTATTTTGTAGAAAATGATGTTTAGGGATACATTTGTTTTAATTTTTCTATTTGAATGCAAAAAAAATGACTAAAAAATGTGGAGCTTCTTCCATTGTTTTAAATGGCTTTATCAAGAGTAGCTGCTATGAAGTTTGAACAATTGAATTAGGTATATTTCATTTGGATGAAATTCTAGGTGCATGGTAAGAAAAATATAATCATGTGAAGTTGTCAGTGTTCTTTTATGGTTTTGGATGTACATGTCTTAACATTTAAGACCAGTATATTTAATTTGTTGGTGCTCTTGTATGGTTTTCGATCTGTAAAGTTTTAACATTTAAGACCAGCATATATTTATGTAATATCTGCAACTAATTTTTTGAGTTTTGACAATATAGAAAGATGCAAATACAAGTCCTTGCACTTTTCGATCACCCAGTTCCTGAGGTGGGTAGGGTGAGAGCATACGGTATTCGAATAGCACACTTTAACTACATGAATGCATTACTAAAAATAAAGGCGGCAAGCTGACTAGAAGCATACAGACAGCAAAGCCGACCCAATCAACACCTCTTCGGTGGACAAGTATGCTTTATATGCAAAGCCATTGGTAGATTCCTACAAGTTTGATCAAGCCAAAATGGTTGATTGCTAAGCAAACTTGATCAATGCCAAAACGAGCTATGAAGATGCAAATGGGCTTGGTGGTAAACCATCCAAGACCTCTTACAAATATGACATGCAAATAATTGGCGGTATACCTTCTAGTTTTACAATATGATGATCATGATATGCAACACTTCTAGTGGTACTACCATCTAGAATTACAAATAGCATGACAATTCGCTACTGATAAGTATATTGAAATGAAACTAACAACAACAATCTTTTTCAATATATCTATGAATTTTCAAGAATGATCATCACACAACACACTATAAGAATAGCCAAAATGTTTAATATGTTGCATACCTAGAGGACAATTGTTGTAGGATGGAATTTGCAGCTATAATTGACAAGTTGGAATCACTGGAAACTAGTTTCAATCAATTGCATACGTTGGCACAAGGATCAGCTTGTATGACAACCCTAAATCCAAGACGAGAGACAAATTACAACCTTTGTAACACATATAAAACCCACTCAGCCAATTATGTTGCTGTACGGTCTGATTTCTGGCCTATAATTGGCTGAAAACAATATAATGAGGGTTTAGTGGCTAATTGAATATTAAAATAAACTGTAACACCAATCATCTAGGGCTGATTGCTAAGTATGGCAGCTAGGAAACATAGCTATAACAATCCATATACCATAGTAAACAATATCACATAATAACAGTAGTTATAATGTTATGCCCAAAATAGTGATTCAAACCAATAATTGTAGTTTCTCACATTATTTTCAACCTAGAATTGGTATGGTCAGCATAAATGGCCTGAATAGTAATTTCTTGATTGTTGTGATCTATTGTATGTCACTGTAATGTCCCCTTTTAGGAAGCTTAAAATTCTTTTACCTTGCACACAATATAACTTCTTAAAGAGAACATTAGTAACCAATAATTCAATATAATATTATAAACCTCGTAATTAGGGTTAGTAACAACATAATCATGATCAATATTAAAGCATATTAACATATATATAATTCATATTTTCTCATTCTTATCACATTGAGACTGATCGTTAATCTACTCTAACCACTAATTCCATGGAGATGGTTACGTTAGAGCGCTGGTATAACAAGACCTACTACCATAGGCCCAAGGGCTTCATGCTACACTCGGCGATACCTCACCTCACCTCACCACTTGGCTCAAGCGGCTTCACGCTACACCCGGCGATACTTCACCCACTTGAGAGTCACCTACCGTTAAGCCATTTTAATAATAATTAGATCTACGCAACCATAGGCCCAAGGGTTTCATGCTACATTTGACGATACTTCACCACTTGACTCAAGGGGCTTAACGCTACACCTGGTGATACTTCACCCACTTGAGAGTCACCTAGGTGCTTGATCGCTAAACCGCCCTTCCCTAACTCACTACACATACTCGTAGGGTGATAGATAGATTAACGGTGAGGCTACTTACTCTCGTCCTGAGTATATCATGATTAGAGTTAGGAATCATATCTCATAAGAAACTTGTCCTTACGATCTCGTGATCCCATGGATTACGAGATAGTACTTTGATCACATTGTTCCTCTACGAGAACTTATCATTGTACCATCTCATATGATGGTTAAGTATAATACATTGATTGCCATATATCTATATCATATTTATTACTATGGCATCATTCTTTCTTAGAGGAATTAGACCTTGTCCTTCCTTTGTTATTAACATTCTTATTCTATTATGTTTAACATAGATAGATCATTCATAAACTCATTGCTATGAGATATATTCACTTATGACAAAGTGACATACCTTTGTGTAATTGATTTGCTGGATCTGATATATATGTATTAATGCTTTCTGATATAAGTGCTTCTGCTAACCCTGTTTTGTATATGCTGATTGTTGTAATATGAATGATGTGGAATTGTATGATGCTCATTGTATATGCTGGTCGCTGTAATATAGATAGCCTTGCTGCTGAGTTGTGTGTCTTAATTTTATGCAGATTCGTATATAATCGATTGATATAGATAATTTAATTTAGATGTGAATGCTTGATGGGTTCGAATGATATGAGATGGATGAATTGATTGTTGTCTGTTGTATAAAGTCGTTGCTTCCTTGTGATTGTTGATGGGATTCCCTGATGAGATGTTGAATTGTGATTGAATGATCAGATGAGATTCGATGGTGGGATGATGTAGACTGCTAATCAATGGAAAGATCGTTGATGAGAGATGATCGCTCCTCGATGATCCTTCCCAAATGTTCACTAATAGCATTTATACTTTCCATCAGTTGTCTCCTATCGATGGATGCCTCCTTTCTTGGGTTGCTGCTCTTTAAAGGGACGTCACCCTTAGTTAACTTACGACTGATTCTTAATATATCAAACGTTGGTAATAATCAATCGATCTCTTTGACTTATTCTACTATCAATCTTATTAAATTCCTTTGATCATGGACTTACTTTGTGTGAGTGGCGCTTGTATTACTTTCCGTCGATTCCTCATTGGAGCTTTAGTTTATTCACTGCATTATAATTTGCATCTTCTTAAAAGGATCGCATTCTATTATGAATCATATTATGAATCGCTGACTTAATAATTTTATTCATCGTTGCCAAGCATAGATCATTGACTTGTATTTCTATGCTCATTGCTTTATTACAAGGATCATTAAGTATCGGTTTGGATTTATGATTTCCCTCATCATAAGCATCAGAGCTGCATACTTGTTAATAGTAGTGGTCCCTTTGACATAGTGATTGCTATGGAAAAGGCCAATCGTATTGACTTATATTAAGTCATTCTTAATTCTAAGTTCTATAATATTTAATAATAATTACTTTATAATAAGGTTCAATTTATATTTAATATATATTAATATAATCTACTTTAAATAAATATATTATATAGTATTTAATTATTAATATATATTATATCTGTATTAATTTATACTATAATATTTTATTATTTAAATATATTTAATTGATGACTTATCAATATAGGGACATGATAGTCCTCTCCACTCAAGATTGTTTGTCCTCAAGCAATTTGGGTTTGGATGATTAATAATTTTAGCTTCTTTTGGTATATTATTGACCATAAAGTTTGAGAAGAGTCGTGTTCATATCAGTACGATGTCGTAGCGAGGGCATATTCAGATCTCAAGAAAACTATAATTATTAAGTGGTAGATGTGTGGAGAATGATCCTGGGATTTGTGGGTTATGGGTCAACAATATAACTTATGGAGTATTTGAACACACATAAGTAGTACACTTGAACATACAATTGAGTACACAAAGCCATAAAGTATACAATTGAATATATAAATTCATGGAGTATACACTTGAATACATATGCTGGTCACAAAGTATACCCACATAAGTCGTAAAGTATATACATGAATGCACGCAAGTCGCAAGGTACACAATTGGATACAAGTCAGTTACAAATATACGTTTGAATACACGTAAATCACAAGTATGAATACAAGCAAGTCACCAAATATTCACTTGAATATGTAGGAAGCATGAATCATATACGTGAATACACGTAATACATGAAGCATACATATAAATATACGTGAGTCATGAAGCACACTCGTGAACACACGGAGTCAAAATGTATGTTGCAAGCATACACTTGGGTGCACATAAGTCTCAAAGTATACCTTTGAATACACTTGAATACACATGTAAGCCATGAAGTATACACTTGAATACATAAATCACATGGTATACACTTGAATATACACAATTCATAAGGTATACACTTGAATATACTCTAATACACAGTCATGAAGTATACCCAAACTCGAATACAAATACAAAGTTATAGAGTATACACTTGAATACATAGTCATGAAGTATACACAAAGTCAGAGTATACACTCAAATACAAATACAAAGTCATAGAGTATACACTCGAATACATAGTCATGAAGTATACACAAAGTCAGAGTATACACTCGAATACAAATACATTTGAATACAGTCTTGAAGTATACACTTGAATACAAAGTCAGAGTATACACTCGAATACAAATACAAGTCATAAAGTATACACTCGAATACATGCAATCATAGATAATACACTCAAATACAAATACAAGTCATAGAATATACAATCACAAGTCATACAAATACAAATAATAGAGTATACACTCAAATACAAATACAAGGCATAGAGTATACACTCAAATTCAAATACAAAGTCATAGAGTATACAATCACAAGTCATACAAATACAAGTATACACTCAAATACAAATACAAGGCATAGAGTATACACTCAAATACAAATACAAATCACAGAGTAGACACTCGAATACAAATACAAGTCATAGAGTATACACTCGAATACAGATCACAGAGTATACACTCGAATACAAATCACAGAGTACACTTGAATACAATTACAAGTCATAGAGTATCATAGAGTATACACTCGAATACAAATATAAATCACAACGTATACACTCAAATACAAATACAAGTCATAGAGTATACACTCGAATACAAATCATAGAGTATATACTCGAATACAAATACAAGTCATAGAGTATACACTCGAGTACAAATCACAAAGTATACACTCGAATACAAATACAAGTCATAGAGTATACACTCGAATACAAATCACAGAGTATACACTCGAATACAAATACAAGTCATAGAGTTTACACTTGAATACAACTCACAAAGTATACACTCAAATACAAATCACAGAGTATACACTTGAATACAATTACAAGTCATAGAGTATACACTTGAATACAACTCACAGAGTATACACTCGAATACAAATACAAGTCATAGAGTATACACTCGAATACAAATCACAGAGTATAGACTTGAATACAATTACCCTCGAATGAAGTATACCGTCGAACAATTGGGAAGGGGATTCGGTGCATCCCATACTACATCGTGGACCCGTCCACCATCCCAAGGTCATCAAGTATACACATGAGTATGAAGCATACACATGAGTACACGTAATACACAAAGTATTCACATGAACATATGTTACAAAGCATACACATAGGTCACAAAGTAAACCTTTGAATACACTTGAATAAATGTAAGGCACACATACTATACACAGGATGGCAGGATAACTGCTCTGATACCACTTGTAATGTCCCCTTTTAGGAAGCTCAAAATTTCTTTACCTTGCACACAATATAACTTCTTAAAGATAACATTAGTAAGGTCAATAATTCAATATAATATTATAAACCTCGTAATTAGGGTTAGTAACCACATAATCATGATCAATATTAAAGCATATTAATATATATATAATTCATATTTTCTCATTCTTATCACAGAGAGATCTCATGATATACCTCGGGAGAGTTATTCTTGTGCCTGATCGTTAATCTACTCTAACCACTAACCCCATGGAGATGGTTACATTAGGGTGCTGGTATAACAAGACCTACTGCCATAGGCCGAAGGGCTTCATGCTACACTCGACGATACCTCACCACTTGGCTCAAGGGGCTTCACGCTACACCCGACGATACTTCACCCACTTGAGAGACACCTACCGTTAAGCCATTTTAATAATAATTAGATCTACGCAACCATAGGCCCAAGGATTTCACGCTACACTCGGCGATACTTCACCCACTTGAGAGTCACATAGGTGCTAGATCGCTAAACCGCCCTTCCCTAACTCACTATGCATACTCGTAGGGTGATTGATAGATTAACGGTGAGGCTACTTACTCTCGTCCCGAGTATATCACAATTAGAGTTAGGAATCATACCTCATAGGAAACTTGTCTTTATGATCTCATGAACCCAAGGATCATGAGATAGTACTTTGATCACATTGTTCCTCTACGGGAACTTATCATTGTACCATCTCATATGATGGTTAAGTATAATACATTGATTGCCATATATCTATATCATATTTATTACTATGGCATCATTCTTTCTTAGAGGAATCAGACCTTGTCCTTCCTTTGTTATTAACATTCTCATTCTATTATGTTTAACATAGATGGATCATTCATTAACTCATTGCTATGAGATATATTAACTTATGACAAAGTGACATACCTTTATGTAATTGATTTGCTGGATTTGATATATATATATTAATGCTTGTTGATATAAGTGCTTCTGTTGGCCCTGTTTTGTATATGTTGATCGCTGTAATATGAATGATGTGGAATTATATGATGCTAACTGTATATGCTGGTCGCTGTAATATAGATAGCCTTGTTGCTATGTTGTGTGTCTTAATTTTATGTAGATTTGTATATAATCGATTGATATAGATGATTTAATTCATATGTGAATGCTTGATGGGCTCAAATTATATGAGATGGATGAATTGATTGTTGTTTGTTGTAGAAAGTTGTTGCTTCCTTGTGATTGTCGATGGGATTCCCTGATGAGATGTTGAATTGTGATTGAATGATCAGATGAGATTCGATGGTGGGATGATGTAGACTGCTATTCGATGGAAATATCGTTGATGAGAGATGATCGCTCCTTTGATGATCCTTCCCAAATGTTCACTGATAGCATTTATACTTTCCATCAATTGTCTCCTATTAACGGATGCCTCCTTTCTTGGGTTGCTGTTCTTTAAAGGGATGTCACCCTTAGTTATCTTACCACCAATTCTTAATATATCAACGCTAGTATTAATCAATCGATCTCTTTGACTTATTCTACTATCAATCTTATTAAATTGCTTTCACCATGGACTTCATTTGTGTGAGCGACGCTTCCTTGTATTACTTCCCGTCGATTCCTCATTGGAGCTTTAGTTTATTCGTTGCATAATAATTTACATCTTCTTAAAAGGATCACATTCTATTATGAATCATATTATGAATCACTGATTTAATAATTTTACTCATCGTTGCCAAGCATAGATCGTTGACTTCTATTTATATGCTCATCGCTTTATTACAAGGATCATTAAGTATCGGTTTGGATTTATGATTTCCCTCATCATAAGCATCAGTGCTGTATATTTGTTAATAGTAGTGGTGCCTTTGACATAGTGATTGCTATGGAAAAGGCCAATCGTATTGACTTATATTAAGTCATTCTTAATTCTAAGTTCTATAATATTTAATAATAATTACTTTATAATAAGGTTCAATTTATATTTAATATATATTAATATAATATACTTTAAATAAATATATTATATAGTATTTAATTATTAATATATATTATATCTATATTAATTTATACTATAATATTTTATTATTTAAATATATTTAATTGATGGCTTATTAATATAGGGACATGATAGTCACAGTCAGCATAAACAAATGAAATCTTTCCCAAATATGGTAGAAATTGAACCTAGAATAGTGCACTTAGTTTTGAATATGAACAACCAACATAACACACTCAAGAAAGTCAATCAAATTTTTTGAAAGAAAATACAATGATAGATATTCGTTTGAAATTAGAACTAAATCTCTCACAATCTCCAAAATCTAGAAACCAAACAATAAATGAAACTTCACACAAATCAAACCAAAGTCCACAACCAAACCTATAATTCTTCACTCTCCAACTACCATCTAAAACTAAAAATACCCAAATCAGCTCCACAAACAACAACTGAAAGAAACTACAAACATTGAACTCACACTGGTGATTCTTGAATGAAACCACTCAAATGGCTAGGAGGGTTTTCATCTTTGAAACCATTCTTTGCCAAAGGGTTTTCGTCCTAGGGGGAAGAAGATGAACATAGTTCAATCTTTGGAACATGGGTTTTCTCCAAATCAACAATCCCCCTTTCTCTTTACAAAACCTTCTTTTTTAGGCACTTTTAGTGTAACCAAATATTATCTCCTTTATTTTCACATTTCCATTCAATAATAAAAATAAAGTGACTTCCAAATCTTTTAATTTGATAATACTTTTAATTCCCATTTTCAATGTCACTTTTATGGCCCACTTTTAAAAACAACTTCTTAAGTCATCACTTTGTACCCCATTCCTAGTGTTATCACTTTTGACCCTCTTTTAAAAACACTTTATGACATTGGTCACCCTTCTTTTAAAATAAATAACTAACTAGCAATCGCACTTAATGTGCAATGGGTACACCGGTAGTTATTTGTAATGAGTGTAATTCTTAATCAATCGGCTAATTATGAAGTTTTTTTTGCACATAACAAAAGCCATTTTACACAATTTACCACATTGTGCATGAAGTGTATTATTGATTAAATTATCTAGTAATTCAAGGATCATATTGCATGTAGAAAATCCTACTTCCTCCAAAGAGAGACATGCATTATGTTGTCCTAATGCATATCGTTGGTAGTTGAAGCTCAATAAGATACAATTGTGCCAAATGTGACACCTACAAGAATGTAATACCATAATTGTGGAGCAAGTGATCCATAGTTACTTGTATCAATTATGTAACTAATTTTTAGATATATGATTTGTATAAAAGTCAACTATACAACTATTGTATATAAACTAAGAATCTTCTACTATTTATAATTGTCTAATGCAATGCATCAATGCAAATTTTAACTAACATTAACAATTAATAAGGTTATCCATAAATATCAATTCTATTAAATGTATTTTAACATGTTGCACTTATATGTGTGCCTATTGTTTAAACTCCACAATGGAATCAAATGATAAAAGCTAGTGGTAGCTTGACTATTTTCTAGCATGCTAGTGAAGAAGTACTGATGATTGCTTCAACATGTTAATGGCTATTGAACCCAAGTGGATGCATTTCATTCTTGATGGAAGCAATGAGGTCTGATTTTGAATTTGGGAAAATCCTAGCATATGACTCCATATACTGGGAGTGTCTCAAAACATACAATAACCAACCTCAAGCAAGAATGTCTTTCCTTGGAAACATCAATAGTTAATGAGGATTGTTGAGCAAGGTTTGCTATTATTGCAGCTTGAGAATGGTATATACATGAAAAATACTAACATATTGCATCTGCCTAAATAAAAATAACTAAGTATGATTCCAAATGCAAATTAAACACAATTTTGAGGAATGTATTATTTTTCAACCTAAATATTCTTCTTTTCTACTTTCTTTGCTAGTATCACAATATTGAGGAATGTATTATTTCTCAACCAAAATATTCTTCTTTTCTACTTTCTTTGCTAGTATGACTATCTATAAATCATTAAGCAATCACTTCTTAATGATTTATATAGCTATGTCATTTTTTCATCTATATACCTATTTTTTATTTATGTATTTGCAGTAGCCTAAATAGATATCAACATTTAAAATTCATGTAGAAAAATAAAATAACTCATTAAGATAATAATTTATTATCATTAAACTACAAATTCCTATTTTGTATTCTTGTCATTTTGGTTTCAATCTTTTACACCTTTTATTAATAAATCACTTATTTTAGAAAATAGCTATGTATTTAATTAATAAATTAACATATGGAGTAACTAATTTTTTATTTTCATTCAACTTTTTGAAATCTATTGGGAAAATTGTTCTTGAAGTAAAAATAAAGCAATTAGAAAAATTTGTATTTTAGAAAATAAAATAACATATATAAATTAATTACTATTTAATTACATCCTTTTATTTATTTTGACAATCAAGAAAATCAAGAACCACAAAACTACACATACAATAAGGTACAAACCTCACTTTTAACTTTGGGAGAGCTTGCTTACTTCTCATCTACAATATTATTAGAATTTGAATACAACTAATATTCATGTATCCATAGTTTAACATATATGAAAAAAATTATATATTAATTATTACTATTTTTCCCTCCTTGTTCTATTTTCCTCATTTGTGAGATGAATTGGAGTTTCAATTGATGCACAATTGAAAAGAAAATGACAATAATTAAAGAACCAATAATCAAAGAGTCTGTGGATTATGGGAAAGCTTTTTCTAAAACATTGTGTAATAATATCATGTAGGAGATTGTAGCTAAAAGAATGATGTTTCCTTGGAAAGGTCAGTAGTTAATGAGGATTGTTGGGTCTTACAAATGGCAGTACATTTAGGAGGTGCCTCTTTTGGCCACATTGATAGGAATGATAAAGTATCACATAAGTTAGCAATACAACGAGAAGACATATCTAACCACGAATTTAGTTTTATGATAATAAGTTTGGATGAGGATGGAATAAGTAGGTTGAAATTGAAATAGATTATAAACTACAGTTGTAACTAAAGTAGATTGAAAATACTTAATTCAAAGGTGAGGAATCAACTCATATTGTTTGGGAATTAGATTTGTTTGACTAACTTAACCCTAACTTATGAACTATAATAGTAGCCAAAAGCGGCCAAATTGAGGAAGAAATAAGATGTTTTTGTGTCTTTTCCAGAATGCTTATCTTTTGAATGCTATATCATCCATGTGGTGAAGATGTTGTATGTGCTACTGAACAAAGTCATGATGTGTTCTCTTTATTAAGTTTAATGCATAGTTTTCCACTGTGGTGATTAAAACAATATCAGCTTAGTTTTACTATAAAATTTACGAACGTCCATGGATTTGAATCAAACAAAACAAAAAAAAATGTAAAATATATGATATCAGTATTTACACGAAAGTCAGGAGGACATGAACATAGTTGCCTAGGTTTATATAAGTCCAAATGAGTACTAGAAACAAATATCTTATCTAAGAGAGCATTAATTATACTTGTCTCAAAGCCATTTAGAAACACATAAGCTTATAGAAGTCAAAGAGGGTCCCAACATATAGTATCAGTATTTGCATGGAAGTCCAAAAGGTAGCTTCCTAGATACCCATTATTAAATACTAGTCCAAAGGAGTACTTAACAATGAACATGGCAGACTTTTGTTTGAAAGGGAGTACTAGGTAAACATGGTTGAATCAAATTAGTATTCCTCTCATGTGTATGAAGTTTCACTTCAACTTTTCTTTCTTAGTATTTATTTTATAAGAGCATGGAATCAATGTTTCATCTGAACTATCTATGCACTTAATTACAGTGATTGAATTTTGGGATTATTGTTAAAAGTTAAAGCTAACCTATGAAAAATCTATTGCAGCTACTGATTATTAATTTCCTATCTTAAGTAGATTGTTTGGCTGCCGAAAAATAACTTACAGCAAATATTAATTAATAACACAGCTGCAATTTCACGGAAAAATCACGGAGACAGAAAAATAAAATTAACACAATATTTTGAACAAAATGTCCCTGGAAAAACCTCGAAGGGAAAACCAGTCAGCAAATAAGAATTCTATTCAACTACAGAAAATCAAGAGATACAAAATTGCTTGCCTCTTACTGGCAGAGCTCTGGAAATTTCTTTCCTGTAAATTCCCTTCCCTCAATTGTTCATGCTGAAATTGCTCTGGCAATATTTTCCTTCTCCGGCAATTCCACTGCTCTCCAACGCTATCACTGCACCCTTTGCTCTCACTGCAAATCAATTTGCTATTGCTGCAAATTTATTTATTTGCTATCGCTACAAATACTTCTCAGATCTGTGTTCTCCAAATGCCCATTGATCCTCTTTTATAATCCTCTCATTGAAAACCAATGGCCATGATTTAATCTTAATCAACGGCTAGGATTAATTAGACTCTAAACCCTAATATCTAGAAGTCTCTCGAGAAATCAATTTTTTAGGTATGGAGATAATTATTCCAGCTATGTTACCAGCCTCGTAATCACCACCCGAGACTAGAACACCTGTCCAAGCTACATAAAAATTAACACTCCCTCTTAGCGAGGAAGGTGTTCTGCATAACACCCAACTTCTCTCTGAAGAAGATGAATTTTGCCTTCCCCAATGCCTTTGTCAAAATGTCTGCTAACTGCTGATCTGTAGGCATATACTGTAGCTGAACAATCCTCCGCTATACACAATCCCTGATGAAATGATACCTGATGCCTATATGCTTAGACCTATCATGAAACACTGGATTCTCTGATAATCTGATGCAACTCTGATTATCACAGTGTATCACTGTAGTCTCAACCCTCTGACCAAACAAGGCTACCAGCAACTTCCGAAGCCATATAGCCTCACACGTTGCCATGCTAGCTGGTATGTATTCTGCTTCTGCAGAACTCAGAGCCATGGACTTTTGCTTCCTGCTATACCAAGAGACAACTCCTGATCCCAAACTAAAGCAGCACCCTGAAGTGCTTTTCCTGTCCACTGTACTATCTGCCCAATCTGCATCAGTATAGCCTATCAACTTGATACCATCACCTCGAGCATATCTGATCCCATACTCGATTGTACCATGCAAATACCGCAATACATGCTTTGCCGCTATCCAATGCACTCTCTTCGGCTCAACCATGAACTGACTAAGAGAGTTTACTGCAAAGGATATATCTGGCCTAGTGTTGACCAAATACATGAAAGATCCAATCAACATCCTGTATAAGGTGGGGTCTACATCCTTTTCCTTGTATGCATCTACCTTCTTCCAATTCGTGATCATAGGTGTAGACATGGCTCTGCAATCTTGCATCTCAAACCTCTTCAAGATTTCAATGCAGTATTTCCCTTGTCCAAGGAAAATCTCTCCATCTGTCTGCCACACTTCCATGCTTAGAAAGTAGTGCATAAGCCCCAAATCCTTCATCTCGAACTCTGCTGCAAGGTCCCTCTTGCACTCCTCTATGAGCCCCAGTGAACCTATTAAAAACTGTGAGGGTAAAATAGTGATCAATCAAATGAATAACAGATGACCCAAACATCAACAGAATAGAGAAACAAAGAAGATCCAAATAAACAAAGCAATGAACAAACACAGCAAAACCTCTTCCGTTTCGAAACTTCTGTTGTTCACCTATCACGAATCGTCCTTTCGCAGATGAGATGAGCCCTCAGAGAGTGCAATCTTTTAAAGCTGTTTGAGGAAGTCGATGGTGAACGGCTATAGTGTGATATGCAATGAAGGTGAGCTCCAATGCAACAATGGTGATCTCAAGCTTGTGGATGACAAATGGGTGCCAAAGGCGCGCTGGTGATATTTCTGCAGAGTAACGATGTCAAAAGCCTGGATGATTAGAATGGAGGGATGAAGGTTCATTTATAGACTCGGAGGAATAGGAATCAACGGTTGAGAGAATATATGAAGATCAAAGGTTGAGGATGGTTGAGGAATGTGCAACCAGTGGAAACGTGCCAAGTGTCCCAGCTCCATCATGAAAGGTGGGATGTGACAAAACTGATTGGAGAGTTAACTCCATTGACTGGTCTGTTAACAGAATTGATTGATCAGTTAGAAGAGTGGATTGTGGAACTGACTGGATTGATTAAGGATTTGACTCAACTGACAGGTTAGTTAACAGATTTGATTGATTGGTTAACTGACCTCTGATTGGAGAAGAAATAGGCCATGTGGGTGAGGGAAAATAAGGCAATTAAATATAAAATATATTTAATTACATGTGCAACCTGATGAGGTGGACAAGGTGAGGTGTAAAGGTGATGTGGAATTTTGAATTTAGAACTTTAGGATAGAGGAATTTAGATTAATTAAATAATTTATGATTATTTAATTGTGTAGGACATTTAGAAGAATTTTAATTAAATAAATAGAATTTATTTAATTATGGGATAGTGAATTGATTAAATAAATTTAGAATATTTATTTAATTAATAGAAGAAGGGAATAAATATTTAGAATATTTATTTAGGATGATTTGTGTCATTTTTAGGCGTATACAAAAACAAGTCGTCCACATATAGAACAAGAATGAGAATTTCACCCCCAACCACCAAGTAGTAGAGGTTAGCATCTGCCTCACTCTTCACAAAGCCTATTCCCTGCAAGTATCTATCAATGCGCTCATACCACGCCCTGGGAGCCTGCTTGAGTCCATACAAAGCTTTCTTCAATCTGCACACGTGGATTTCGCTGCTGTGTGCTACAAAGCCCTCTGGTTGTTCTATGTATACCTCTTCTAACAATTCACCATTAAGAAATGTCGTCTTGACATCCATTTGATGGATTTGCCATCCCATATGTGCTGCAAGTGAGATTACGGCTCGTATAGAAGTATACCTGGCCACTGGAGCGAATGTATCCTCATAGTCTATTCCCTCCTTTTGAGAGAACCCCTTGGCCACGAACCTTGCCTTGTATTTTTCGATGCTACCATCTGCACCATGCTTAATCTTATAGATCCAACGTGATCCAACCACTGCCCTATCTGTCGGTCTAGGCACAACCTCCCACACATCATTCTGCATTATTGAGGTATATTCCTCAACCATCGCATCTTGCCACACCTGTTGCCGTGCACCTCCTGATAGCTGGAAGGCTCGCTATCTACCAACTGACTAACTAATGCCACATAGTCATTATACCTGGCTGGTTGTTTCCGTTGTCTACTACTCGTCCTAGGAGCTCCCACAAACTCCTGAGTATCCTTATGTGTCTGTTGAACCTCACGGTTCCTCCTGTCAACTATAGAGGATGAAATATCAAACTCCATATCTTCTTGATGCATCTCTTGGATTTGTTGTATCTGTTGCTCCATACTCTGCGAACTCTCAACACTTGAGCCTGTGCTTGTACTAGTAACTGTACTCGTGCTTCGCTGCCCCTGTTCTGGTTGAACAATCCTTGGAACTTCTGGTGGCTGCTCATTCTGATCATCTGCAGGCAAATCTCTGGACCTCCTATATGCCTTGTCCTCCATGAATTTGACATCACGCCTGACTATAATCCTCTTGGTCCCTGGAATAAATATCCGATATGCCTTTGAGGTCTCGCTGTACCCCACAAAATACCCTCTCTCTGCAGTCTGATCTAACTTGGAACGTGTAGCCCCTGGAATGTGACAAAATGCCAAACTCCCAAATATCCTGAAGTGACTGACATCTGGCTTCTTCCCTGAGAATGCCTCCTCTGGTGTCATCTTGCCCAATACCTTATGTGGAACCTGTTCTGTATGTATACCGCTGTACTGCATGCCTCTGCCCATAAGTAACGTGGCATATCTTGGTCATACAACATAGCCCTTGCTGCCTCCGATATAGAACGAATCTTCCTCTCAGCAACCCCATCCTGTTGTGGGTTGTAAGGAACAGTCCACTCTCTCTTGATTCCTTCCCTGGTATAGAACTCTTGGAACTCTTTCCCTTTGTACTCGCCTCCATTGTCTGACCGAAGAACCTTTACCTTCCTGCCTGTCGAATTCTCCACAAGAGCTTTGAACTCCTGGAAGTGACTGAAGACCTCATCCTTGGTCTTCAAGAAGTATATCCAGGTCTTCCTAGAGAAATCATCAATAAAAGTAACAAAATACTCATATCCTCTAAGAGACTTCGTTGACATTGGTCCACATATATCTGAATGTACTAGATCAAGAACCCCCTTGGATCTGGTGTCACTCCTTGGAAAAGCTGCTTTCACAAACTTCCCCAATACACATCCCTTACATACATCATCATGCTCTGTGCTCACGTCTGGAACACCTATCACTGTCTCACGAAGCAATTTAAGTGCTCCATGATGTATATGGCCCATCCTTCTATGCCATAGCTCTCCTTGATCTCTAGGATTACTGCTGCTCACTAGTGCCTTAGGAGTATCAAACTGCAACCTATAAAGTCGGCCGCTCCTAACTCCAATAGCTATGGGTGATTTCCAATCCTTATGCTTGATTAAAACATGCGCCCCTCTAAAGAGTACATTGTAGCCTTTATCCTGAAGGACAGATACGGAAATTAGATTCATGCCCAAGCCTGGCACATAGAACACATCATGAATGGAAATAGGCTTGCCATTCTCCCTCTGAAATAGAACAGTTCCTCTCCCAACTGGATTACACTTGGACTTGTTCCCCATCTGAATCTGGAATCTGATGTCCTCCTCCTTGTAGCTGGAGAAGTGCTCCCTAACTCCTGTCATATGAAATGACGCCCCACTGTCTATATACCAAACACCCTGTGAGGTTGAGCTAGTCAGGCAAGCTATGAGTGCAAACTCATCCTCCATTCTGCTAGAAAGCTCATCTAAACTTGCTGAAGCTGCCGTCTGCTTTTTGCTTTTCTTTTCATTTTTCTTCCTTTGTGGGCAATCACTGACATAGTGGCCGAACTCGTGACAACCATAGCATTTGATCTTAGATAAGTCCTTCTTCTTCTCACTTTTTGGATTTGATCCTTTGCCAGACCCCTTCTTCGCTTTCCCTTTTCCTGCTAGGGCAACGTTTTCCTGTTCCACCTCACTTTTCTGACTATTACTGTTGGTTCCATTGACAAGACTTAGTCTAAGCTCCTCCTGAGTGAAGTCACTCCATAGTCGATCCCAACTTGGTAAGGTGTCTCGTCCATTAATAACTTGAACAAAGACATCCCACTGCTTAGTAAACCCATTCAGGGCTATTCGTACTAGCTCATCATCCTTTGGTTTGTCTCCAACAGCTGCCAATTCATCCTTAACAAGTCTAAGTCTGGTGAGGTAACTTGTGACGTCTTCTCCCTTATTCATCCGGGTATTCCTGAACTTTTCTCTGAGAATCAGCTTCCGATTAAGGGTAGCATTCTGATACAGATTCATAATGGCGTTCCACATCGTCTTTGCTGTATCTAACTCTGCAATATGCGGAACAATATGATCCTTAACACCGTCAAGAATCAACCTCCTTGCCTTGGCATCTTCTTTCTTATATGCTAAGAGCTGTGTTGCATCTGTAGGTACAGGTACAACAATGGTCACATAATCCTTAATACCATTCTCTTCCAGCAATAAAGAAATTCTGGCTTTCCAGACACCAAAATTTGAGGCTCCATCCAATCTGTCCTGATCTCTTAAACCTGCTGAGGCCATCTCAAAAGAAAATAATAATAATTTTGAAGAGGTCAAACTGGGTTTTATAAACCCTAGATTTTATTTATTATTTTTCCTTTCTCCCTGTGCCTGTTTTGCCCTCAGATCCGCTCTGATACCATGTGAAAAATCTATTGCAGGTACTGATTATTAATTTCCTATCTCAAGTAGATTGTTTGGCTGCCGAAAAATAACTTACAACAAATATTAATTAATAACACAACTGCAATTTCACGGAAAAATAAAATCAACACAATATTTTGGACAAAATGTCCCTGGAAAAACCCCGAAGGGAAAACCAGTCAGCAGATAAGAATTCTATTCAACTGCAGAAAATCAAGAGATACAAAATTACTTGCCTCTTACTGGCAGAGCTCTGGAAATTTCTTTCCTGTAAATTCCCTTCCCTCAATTGTTCCTGCTGAAATTGCTCTGGCAATATTTTCCTTCTCCGGCAATTCCACTGCTCTCCAACGCTATCACTGCGCCCTTTGCTCTCACTGCAAATCAATTTGTTATTGCTGCAAATTTATTTATTTGCTATCGTTGCAAATACTTCTCAGATCTGTGTTCTCCAAATGCCCATTGATTCTCTTTTATAATCCTCTCATTGAAAACCAATGGCCATGATTTAATCTTAATCAACGGCTAGGATTAATTAGACTCTAAACCCTAATATCTAGAAGTCTCTCGAGAAATCAATTATCTAGGTATGGAGATAATTATTCCAGCTATGTTACCAGCCTCGTAATCACCACCCGAGACTAGAACACCTGTCCAAGCTACATAAAAATTAACACCATCGATGGTTTCTAAAAGTCTGAAGATATCTACAACAAAGCACCCATCCACAGTGGAAATCATGGCAAGGGTTTCATCTTCGTGTGGAGGTACATTGAAGATGATGCCTACGAGATTTTACAATGAAAAAGGCCTAGAGAGACAACTACCTGTAGCAAGGCTTTGTCGTTGACCCACATTGTAATCTCCCATAGCTAATTAACAAATAAATGCCAATTCTTTTTAGAGAAGGGTTTGGCGATGGAGGAGAATAAAATACAAAGCACATAGAGAAATGTAAATCTAATTCAAACCTAAACAAATTTAAAGGGAGCATGAGTAAAAGATAAAGTATTGATTTTTCCCCAGCCCAAGGCAATTATCAAAGGCAACATCAGTAGTCTCCATCATTGCCCTTTCTCAAAATCAAGAATACATGGTTTAGACAGGTTCAGAAAGGTTCTGCTCCATTTTTAATATTTCAGGTGTTTATGTGGCCCCTCAAAAAATCCATAGATTCTCAAACAGAAGGTAATATAGGAGCAGCTATTGTTGAAGAAGAATTTTTTTGGCAAATCACAGAAATGGAAAGTAAAGATATGCAACAACTTTACTTAAATTTCATTACCATTTGGTAGCAAAGGAAATTATGTGAAAATAAAATTTTGAAGAGTAACATCTAGTATTCAAAACACGATTATTGGATAGGATCATTTCTAAAATAGACTCCGTAATGCTAGTACCTGCATGGAAAATTTCTTGAAGTCATTGCAAAAGCCTCTTAAACTTTCAAATCAACACTACTATTATTATAATAATTTGTACAACAATAAATGTTAAGAAAAATTGTCATGGAACAAAGTTAAAGATACTGAGCCTCTTGAAATTTTGAAAAATTAAAAAATATATGCAATGGGTTTTTACCTGCATAGCAACCAAACTATCATTTCCATATTTTCTCAACTAAACAAAGATGGTCACTAGCTAATAAGTGAGAATTCGAGACCATGAACTTTTGCTCATGTAAGTTGTATTAAAATTTGATAGACTTCCTGGAAAGAAGAACCAAAAAACTATAAGTTCTTCCTATTGTGATAGGAAACACCCAGCCCCATGAGTGATATTAGTTTACTATTCAAAACCCAATCAACAACGGAGTCTTCTTCTAAGGATTGAAATAGAACTAGAATATTTATTAAATGAAAATGCTTTGAATGTGTACATATCTGGATATATTTCCTGACCCCAACTATAATTATCTCTGAGGGACCTTAGGTTATACTCCAATCACTAGCATTCTACAACTCCAATGATTCAAAACAGAAAGCGTAAGTCCTAAGAAGAGCCGTCTGCATTTCCATGGTTCAAAGCAGAAAGCTTAAGCCCTAAGAAGAGCCATATGCATTTCCATGATCAAAAGAATATTTCCCACAACATCCATAGACACAAAAAAATTAAAACATAAAATCAAGTTCCCATGCAGTACTCTCTAGGATTCAGAGCACCTTTTTTTTTTATATTGAATTGGATTCAGATTACTTGCCACCTAAATTAATAAAATCAATACATCACACAACACCAGGGCACTATACACACATTCAAAACAGTAAGGTCTTTCACCATATAGATTAAACCATTCTAGGATGTATTCCAGTTCAGCCCCTTTTAAATTCCTTAACCATTAGCAAGACAAAAAGATTTAACTAAAAATAAATAATCACAGTACCATCAGCGTACAAATTTAAATTCCAAAGCCTCACCCGTTTACAGATATAACAAAAAAGCATAAAAAAGGCATTAAGGCACATCGTACCATCAATTCCATCAGCTTAAACTGTAACCTGTCCAAAAAACACACGAAAAAAATAATTCATCAAAACCCCAGCCAACAATTACTTTCACCTTAGCATTAGCCCTAATTCTCTGTTCCTGCAATAGATCATCAAACCCCATCTTCCAAATATTTTTTTACCTCGTGATACACACCATAAACCATCCTGTAATAAACTAATGGCATTCTTATTAGGTGCTTCATAAACTTACAACTAGCATACACAATAGCAGTATAAAACCCACCCCAAGTGAGCCAAAAAGTAAGTTATGCACCCAATATTAAACCTGTTGTTCACTCGCACCTAATTAAACCCTATGCTCTATTAGAACAAACCAAACGACACAAGTTTTTGTCAATCTGAAACCGATCAAAACAACAGACACATTTTAAAGTCTTTCATTGAAACCAATCAAAACAACAAGCATCACATTAACTTTTATTATTGAAGCCAATAAAACTTAAAGACCACACAATATAGTTTTGTACCCAAACCAATGAAAGAACAGACACCTAATTGATTTTTCAATGCAAACCAATCGAAAGAATAGACACCCAATTAGATTTTTACCCAAACCAATCGAAAGAATAGACACCCAATTAGATTTTTACCCAAACCAACTCAAACAACATAAGACCAAGTTTTTTTAATCTAACCCAATCAAAATAGCAGACACCCTAGATTGAAAGCATAGCAGCAATGAAGTAGAAAATTAAAAACCCTAATCTTCGTGAAACAACGTCATTGTCAATGGTCTTAGCTATTGTTTGAGTTTGTTTAGAAGCGGCTTGTGCACTCAAAATTATGGGTGTATTCGCAGTACTGTTGCTGTTGTTGATATCCCTTGCAATGCTGAACTGCATATGCCAGATGCGTTATCAAGCTGTGTGCTAGCCTTTACGAGAGCATTGTAGCAAGGCCAGTTGTGCAGCCTTCTTTTGCTTGCAAACTTTGACCTACCCCTATCAATGGTGTTGCCGTGAGTTTAACTGGCATGTAGGGGAAGCTTCATTCTTCCCAAGAGTTTATTAAATTCAATTTAACTTGCCATCAATGATTCGTCAGTGTCTAATTTTGATGTCAGTGATACAAGATGTGAGCGGCAGGGATCGTACCTCCAGGAGGATGGGGACCATTGCTCTTACTCTGACTATGTACGGGAGCATATGCAAGGAAGATCACCAAGAAAATTTCACTACATTGAATACTGGCACGCAGTTCTTCCCTCAACACATGAACGTCTAGGATTCGTTAGATGGTCGTCTCTGTACCTACAGGGAGTGTAACAATCTACCCCTAATTTTTTTTCTTTTTATCAATTGATAAATACAATGATAAACAATGCCAAATTATAAAATATCATAAGCCAACTAAGGGCCTCACAATTTCTGATCGCCCAGATCCTAGAAAGGGCAAGGCGAGAGCATCGGTGATTGGCTTACAGCTAATCAATCATGCAACAATATAAATACAATTCATCCGCTGTGGCGGGCATCCACAAAATGTGGGGATTCACCACTTTTCCAGTGGGTAGAGAGCAAAGAAAGTATAAAGCCATCCACTTATTTAGTGGGAATACTCCTCTTTTCCAGTGGGTAGAATAAATAAACAAAGATTCGTTCTCCACATTGGCGGTAAACCGTCCAGGGGTACTTTAATGTGATAGAATTAACAATGAAGTATAATATGCTATAAAATCAATATCAGAGCACAAGAATTGACATTTGATAATAATCCTCTATGATTCCTTGATGTAGAAACATACCCCACATGAAAGAAGCCAAGAAGAACTGATCTGCTGATGAAGAATGCAATGAATAACCACTAACTGAATTTCTGATTTAATGCTTTATGGTTGACTGTCCTTGTTGGTACGACAACCATGAAAGCAACTCAAAAATGCAAACACCATGTATCTATTCAATCCCTTCAGAGAAACTGAATCAAACTAATTGCAAACACCTAACAAACATCTGAGCACTCAAACCAAACAAACATCTATAGATTCTGCTCTGAACACCAAATTTTCTCCTGCCTGGGTTGTACGGCCATGAAATGGTACGGCACTCACAATAATTTCATTTCATCTAGAATTTTTTATAAAAATCCATTACTCATCCAGAGTATGGTTAGTTATGTACGACCAATACATGAAATGGACAAAACTAACAATAAACTCCAAAATTTCAACAATATGCGTTAAAAAGATCACACAACACTCCAAAAACTGATCACAACACTTAACTCCACCAAAACTGAAGAATCTTTGAACATCCTGTGATTCCCCGAGTGGAAATCATTTAACACCAGCTAGGGTGGATATCCCACCACCAAAACTGATCATCCTCAAGTGGGTTTTCATCCACAAGAAGGCACAATTGATCTCTGGTTCCAATCCAGTAGCATAATATTACCAATTCCAAGCATAAGTCTCCAAATGAGCTCACATCTTCTTTTTATAAGCACTTGGGAGTTACAAACCCAATCTTTCTTGAAATTAGAGCCTTTTTGCACTTCCACTTATAAAATAATTCTAATATCAAGTTATGTGCACACTTAAGTGACTAGGGAATTAAAATATAACATTGCCCTTTTTCCCCTTCAAAACATAACATTAAGTCACTTTTTAAAGTCCACCTTAGACTTTAGTGCATAATAAATAAAATAAACCTTATAACTCCAATTTGATAATTAAACTAAACCAAGAGATCAACCACAAGAGATCCCAAACCATCCACTAGCCCATCGGGATCATGAAATAGGATAATGGCCCCATCACTGACTAGGCTTGGAAATGGGACATTACAGGGAGATACAAACCATCGATCTCATAAGGACGTCTGTACGAAGCTCGACTCCTTCCAGAGTTAAACGCCTATTGGTGTAAATATAAGTTGTTTTTAAGAAAAATAATATAAAGTATCATTTAGACAACTTAAGTTAATTATTTAATTACTTTTTGCACATCATTCCCAAAGTCTACGGAAAATATTAAAATAAGTCAATTATATTTTCTTGATAACTCCACCAACACCTTACGTGCATAAGTCTTTCATCCACATAAAGTTGGCGCTCTCCTTTCCAAGGATGATGGACAACTCCAAGAATATTCGAGCTTTCCAAGAATGTTCGAATAGACTAGAAAAAGGACATTACAATCTAATATAACCTACAAAATATTTACAACTATAATCTATAGAGCTTGTTATTTATCTGTAAGGCTTGATGGAGATGGTTTTATGTGAACTATATTTGTTGAAGTATTTGAAAGGAAATAAAAAGAACCCTAACAGTTGTTATTCCTTTTGAATAATATCTATAGTGATAATAAATCAATTAAATATGATTAACACTAAATAAAGGGAGTTGAGTCACTAACATAACATGTAAATGAAGAACATTACGACAAGCTCGGCTTGATTGGCAGATTTAATGGCCTCTGGCCATTTTTCCCTGATCTGAATAAGTGAGTTTCTGAATCCTTGAGATCTATTGTCTAGGGGAATATTGACCTATTTTCTTGTGCAAGGGGTTTCTTCATTGCGGCTTTTGATTCCGCTGAGGCTAGTGATTCAATGCTTGATGGCAGGGTGTGGTTATGTGAAGAACATTCCCTTCTACTCAAACCTTGGACTCCTCTATTTAATCCTATTTCAGAACTGCTTAATATCAGAGGCATGTTTGGGTCAAGTTACCCAATTTGCCCCTACAGTTCTGGGAGGAGTCCTGCTGTGAGGTGATAGGCAATATTATTGGTCGCTACCTTATGGTGGATAGACCTACGAATCTAATGGGACTTTGTACATATGCTCGCATTCTTGTGGATATTGATATCTACAAACCTCTTCATGGAGAGAATGTTTTGATGGTGGGGGATTGTCCTAGATCACAAATTTTTGACTATGAGGGCTTACTCTTACATTGTCGCTGCTTCATGGTTGGACATCTGGCTTTGGATTGCCATCACTCTCGTTGCAAGGATAGGGTGTCATGGTGGCAGATTGCTCGTTTGGAACATTTGATAGTTTTTTATCTGGAGGTTGGTTCAAATGATGTGTCCCTTGTTGGTTCCTCTCCTTTGTGTCCCCCCGCGACTTCATCTCATGCGGGGACTTCTATTCCATTTCAAGCTGAGCCTGAAGGTGTGTTGTGGCTGATCATGATCGTGTCTAGTACCCTTCTTTGACTCCAGTTGTGGCTTCTTCTGATGGGGATATGATTGCTACCCTATCAGTTCTAGTTTTATCTTCGTCTCTGCTTGCTTCACTGCACAAGAGTTCTATGGTTGCAGTGTCTATTGAGGATCCCCTCCTCTCACCTTGCTCTGAGCATTTAGACTTAGAGTTTTCTTAGATAGTGGTTCAAAATAGAAAGAAAGGGCTCCCCAAAATCTATTACTACTCTATGCCCTAAGGTCAAGGTAGTTAGATTTGTTGGCTCTTGTTCATGGGTTGTTTAGTTTTGTTTGGTTTTGTCTTACAACTGTGTTGTTGTGTTTGTGTGTTCTTTGTGTGCTTTTGTTGGTCTGTTTGTGGCTTGTTTGGTACAGCCCTTGGGGCTTGTTGTAAAGGGCACAACACCTTGGTTTATTGCATACCTTAATCAAAAACATGTAAATGTAAAAGTACAATTGAAAGAGGGAATGGATAAGAAAATGTGTATTTAGCTCATTGCATTGACTAATGTGTTGTGATAGACATTGATTGTGTATTGAATCAGTAATTGAAATATTGTACAAATGACTATGACATTTATTCCACTATTTTGTGTATTTGGAGAGAATCACAACTACAATCTTGACTAACTTGGGAGCTCACCCTTTTGTTATGATTGTGTCAATCACATATGTAAACCTATGATTTTGATTTTCCTTTGCTAGGTATCTAAAAGAGTCTAGATGTCCTAGGGTTGAATTGTTAGATTTCCTTACTCCTTGGTTAGACCTTTTGTGTTCACATGATGAAATACATGATTGATGTGGAATGCCTAGAATGAAGATTGATGCAATATTTGTTTTTGAATGTGCATGCAAACCTAGGATTTGCAATGCTTTGATTCCTTTCTCTTTAATTGAATATGCTTTCATTCCATGTGTTATTAGAGATTTGATGTTATGAAACTAGTTTCCTAGAGCATGACTTTAAACGCAACAACTTAGAACCTAATTGAAACAAACTAGCATGTAAGCCAACATACAAAAATCATTTTTTTTTAATTATGTAGCTCAAAATAAATGAATTGAATTTGAAATATAGGGTATGTGATTGCATGAATAATCTTGTTTGGGGCATGTGAATGAATGGGATATGAGGTGTATGGATTAACAAAGGGAATGGTAGGCCATGAAACAACCAACAATACTATATCCATTGGGAGTAGGAGGGGATAGAGAAGGGGTAGGGGATGTTCACCCCATTTGTGGGGAGGGAGGAGAGATAGGAGGAGATGTAGGGAGTTGCTTGCATGGGAGAGGGAGAGAAGTCAATGATGACTATGCCTATTCAATGTTGGGAAAAAGTGTCAACCTTGCATTCCCAATGGTCATATTTATTAATTGTTTACATTTATTTATTATTTTTGCCCTCACATGAGTAGTAGGGCATCCCACTTTGAGGTTGCACTCTTTGCCACATGTCGGCCACCTTGAAATGTGTGTAAGAGGTTGTAAAAGCATTTGTGTCATTATGACAGTGTAAGATGAGAGTTACTTATGACCGATTTTATGACATGTAAGAGCATGATTATAGGGGGGTTACATTGAAATCTTGACCAACATTATGATAGTCGTATGACATGTGATAGAGCATCTTTGAATGGAGGATGAAGACAAAATCGACTGCTTAAGGTAGGGGGTCAAATATGACAAGTTATGACAATACAACAAGGTGTAAGGAATATCCTCAATATTGCCTACACATCATGATCAAGAATGGGGTATTGGAATTTGTGCCATTTTGGGTGCCACTTTTGGGCTCATAGATTTGGTACATGGTTTAGTAAAACCATTTGATGGTTTGAAGTTTGTTCATCATCTATTTATTGGTGTTTGGAGATGGAGCTATGTATGGGTTGCACGGTTGATTTGTGGGTACTATTATGTTGTTGGAATTACTCCAAATTTGCATGTTGGTGATACTCTTCTAAAGGCATAGCCTGAATATTGTACTGTGACCATTGTTGAATATATAGTTGGTCTTGCTTTTGGAGTGGGGTTTTTCTTTTGAAATGGTTTTCCCACATAAACCTTGTGTTATGGTATATTCTCTTGTGTATTCTTTTTTGTAATTGCAAAAATTACATGTATTTATACATACCTCTCCTCATTGATTAGTGTAGGAAGTGTTTTCCACATCTCTACTTTCTTTCATTTGGTATCAGAGCTTGATCATCCTGTATTCTAGGTGTTAGGGCAAGACTTTGTTTGATAGACTCTGTGTTTATTAAACATACATGAAGAAGCCACCACAACAACTCTATGGAAGAGATTAACATATTTATTGTTGGGATAAGAAGCCATTAACCTTGTAAATCCCATTATTGTATTATTCCATTTATTATTTGTAATTACCCATAAGGGATGTACAAGTTTCACCGGAAGAAGTAAAAATTATTTATTGTCCACGGTAATTACGGAGTTACTACACGGTAAGTCTTGGAGTTACCAGCGGTAGTTATGGGATGCCATTTACTATGGTAAATGGTAATTGGTCAAAGTGGGGTACATATGTGGAGGAATAATCTATTTTTAGTGTTATGACACACGCCATAGATGCTGTAAGAGGGTGTAAGAGATTCTATGACAACTATAAGTTGTCATAAGAATCTATGACACTTATAATAGCATATGACGTGTCATAAGATGCTTTAAGTGGCTATTTTTGGGCCCTAGGTGTTCAAGCTTGCATGGGCACCTTTTTCCATGTGTAGGATGCATGTATGACAGCATTTATGACCCCGTAAGAGCCTATTCTTGTCCATCGATGCCCAAGGTTGCGTTGTTGACTCTTGAAAAGTGTTATGAGCTTGTAAGAAGTCATTTAATGTCTTGAGGTTGTGTAAATTCTATATAAACCATAGCATAGTAGATGAGATGCATAACAATTTACAAATACCCAGGTTTTGCCGGAGTGAAGGTTGGAGGATAGAGGAAGTGAATGTATTTGTAATCTCCTTTTGTGAAGATAATACAACTTGGCCTCTTTTCTTGGTGGAGTTTTTTACCCACAAGGGTTTTCTCCACGTTAAACACTTGTGTTATGTGTTTCATTCTTCTTCTAGTATATTTCTGTATTGTGGGTTTATGTTATGTTACAATCTCTATTTTTAATAGCACACAGTTAAAGATTGCTGAAATTTATCTTGAATCAGATTTCCATTGAAGTAGTGTTGCTTTCATTTTTAACATTTGTTATCAGAGGCTGGCCATCTTTGACTCTTGGGTGGTAGTGTGGAAGCTGTAGCTACAGTGGGAGATTTGGTTGTGTTTGTTTTGCATATTTTGTGTTGTTATTATGGCTGCATCCACCGTTGCATCAACCTCTTGAATGGACATTGAGAAGTTCAATGGAATGGGGTATGAGTTGTGGAAGCTGAAAATGGAAGATTTGTTGGAAGAAAGAAACTAATGGTTGGCTATTCAAAAAGAGAAGAAACTCGATGATGTCTCTTCGGATGAGTAGGCTAGACTAGACAAGAAGGCATGGGGAACCATCCGTTTGTGTCTTTCAGATTCTATGTTGCTCGCAAAGGAAGATACCGCATACAAATTATGGAATTGGTTGGGTGAGATCTACCAAGCCAAGAGTATGGTAAATAAACTTTATTTAAAAAGGAAGTTGTTTTCTTTGAAAATGAAATAGGGTGAGTCGGTTGCAGAACATTTAAATTCTTTAAATTTGTTGATGAGTTAGCTTGCTTCAGTAGATGTTGAAGTTGATGAGGAAGATAAATGTATCCTTCTTCTTTGTTCTTTACCTGAATCATGGGAAAATGTCATTTTGTCTATCGCTACTAACCTCACAGATCCAAAGTTAGATGCTCTTGTTGTAGTTTTACTAGCACAGAAATTGAGGAAGAAGAGTTCAGATAGTTCAAGTGATGCTCTCAGTATCAGGGGAAGGTCTAAGGAAAGAGGACCAAAGGGAGATCAAAAAGGGGCTAAGGACAAGTCCAAGGGCCAGTCTAAGACTCCTGGTAAAAAGAAAAGAGTTAAGTGTTGGAACTGCGGTAAAAGGGGGCATGTGAAGGAGTGCAGAAACCCCAAGAAATAGTGGGAAAGTGCTACGGATAAGTCCTTGAATGCATGTGAAGAAGTTTTAATTTATGCATGTAATCTTGTTTCTAATGATCACTAGTTGGTTGACTCAAGATGCTCATTTCATATGACCTCGCATAAGGAATGGTTCTCCACATATGAAGAATATGATGGAGGTAATATCTACCTTGTTGACAACTCTACATATCCAATTGTTAGGAAATGAAAGGTATTGTTGTGTTTCAATGATGGGAGGATTAAAACCCTCCCTAGTGTTTTGCATGTTCCTAGATTAGCTAGAAATTTGATTTCAATTTCAAAGTTGAATGATTCGGGAATGCATGTGACATTTGACAAGCATGGCTGCAGATTGGTGAGAGGGAACTTGGTGGTAGTGAAAGGGAAGAGATTCAGGAACTTGTTTAAGCTTGAAGCTAATACAGTTTATAATGCCTCTTATGTTTCTGAGGCTTCTAAAAACACTTGTATGTTGTGGCACCGTAGATTGGGCCACACAAGTAATAATGTATTAAAAACTATTAAGAATAAAAATTTGTTGGATGGTTTCTCCTATTCTAATGAGCACTTTGATTTCTGTGAGCATTGTGTGTTTGGTAAACAAAACATAAAATTATTTCCTTCAGGAAGCAATAGAGCAAAAGAGAAGTTAGAAATTATTCATTCAAATGTGTTTGGACCTGTGGATAATGAATCTATCAAAAAATCTTGTTATTTTGTAACCTTCATTGATGATGTATCCAGATTTACATGGACTTATTTTATGAAGCATAAATCTAAAGTTTTCACTAAGTTTAAGGAATTCAAATTCTTAGTAGAGTACCAATCAGATTTAAAGATAAAAATATTAAGATCTGACAATGGAGGGGAATATTGCTCTAAGGAATTTGATGAGTTTTACAAACATGCAAGTATAATCAGACAAAAGACAACTTTGTATACACCACAACAGAATGGTGTTACAGAAAGGATGAATTGAACAATTATGGAAAGAGCCAGAAGTATGCTTAGTGATGCATAGTTGGATAAATGCTTTTGGACAGAGGTTGTGTGTACTGCTTGCTACTTGATAAATAGATCTCCTTGTAAGGCTCTCGATTCAACACCTTATGAAGTGTGGATAGGTAAGAAACCTTCTGTTTGACATTTAAGGGTTTTTGGTTGTGAGGCTTTTGTTCGTGTGGCTAAGGAAAAGTGATCTAAGTTGGATCCATTGGCTCAAAAGTGTACATTCATTGGATATGGTGATAATGTCAAAGGTAATAAGATTTGGAATCTACTAACTCACAAGATTATCTTTTCTAGAGATGTTATTTTCAGGGAACTTAGAGCTATTTCTAAACTTGAGCAACCAAAAGAGAAAGAAGAAAAGGTAAATAAGGTGCACTTTGATTTATAGCAGCAAGATGCACCTTAGGAAGAACAAAATGATGGATTGGGGGTTGAAGAAGAAGAAGAAGATTCGAGTAGTTCTGATGAAGATGAGTCTGTTGTTACATAAGAAGTTGTTGTAGATGATCATGTAGAAGAACGAGTAGAGTCTCTTACTCCACCCTTGAAGAGATCCACAAGACAATAAAATCTAGTTGGCAGGTATAGCCCACCAGATTTTCGTTGTGTATATGCTTTATTGAGTACTAACGATGAACCTAGATCTTGCAGGGAAGATATTTCTGTAGATGATAGTGAGTCTTGGCAATTAGCCATGCAGGAGGAGATGATGGATTTAGAATCTTGTAACACCTGGGATCTTGTTCATTTGCCCAAAGGAAGAAAGGCCATAGGATGTAAGTGGGTCTTCAAGAAGAAATTTGGAGCAGACGGGTCATTGGAGAAGTACAAGGCTAGACTGGTAGCCAAGGGCTACTCCAAGAGAGAGAGAGAGTTGATTTTGGTGAGAGATTCTCTCCTATTGCTAAATTGACTTCTATTAGATTTTTCTTATCCATTGCTGTAGCTTATGATTAAGAGATTGAGCAAATGGATGTTAAGACTGCATTCTTGCATGGAGTTCTTGAAGAAGAAATTTATCTACAACAACCTACAGGTTTTGAAGTAAATGGAAAACAACATTGGGTTTGTAGGTTAAAGAGGTCTCTTTATGGTCTGAAATAGTCCCCCAAAATGTGGTATCAAAATTTTGACTCATTTGTTTTGAAATTGGGTTTTGTTAGAATCAAGGAGGATCACTGTGTTTAAATTTATTGTGTTGATGATTCTATACTAGTTATTGCTTTGTATGTTGATGACATTTTTCTGCAATACTAAAAGTATGATCAGTGAGATTAAAGCCCAACTTTTAGGTGCATTTGAGATGAAGGATCTTGCTGCTACAAGGTATATTTTTGGAATGGAGATAAGGAGGGATAGAGTTAATAGAAAGCTTTGGTTGTCACAAAGTAAGTATGTAAATACTATTTTGCAGAGGTTTAGTATGCAGGATTGTAACCCAGTTAGAGTTCCTTTACCCATTGGTACTAAGATTTCATTAGATGTGTCTAAAGACTGAGGATGATTTTGAGGATATGTCTAATGTGCCATATGCTAGTGTTGTAGGGAGTTTGATGTATGCAATGGTTTGCACTAGACTAGATATTGCCCTAGCAGTGGGAGTTTTGAGTAGATTTATGTCTAACCCTGGTAGATAGCATTGGAACTATGCGAAAAGGGTGTTTAAATATATTGCAGGTACTCCTGATCATTGTTTAGTTTATTCTGGTACTGATAGTGCTGATAAATCTTTGGACATATAGGGTTTTGTTGATGCAGATTGGGCAGGTGACTTGGATAGTCGAAGATCCACTAGTGGCTATGTGTTTACTCTATTTGGAGGTGCAGTGAGTTGGATGAGTAAGAGGAAGCCCACAATTGCTTTGTCCACCACAGAAGCAGAGTATATGGCTTCTACTCATGTCTCTAAGGAGGCAGTTTGGTTGAGGAGACTATGTACAAGTATTGGATTTGATTGCAGGATCATTCAGATTGGTTGTGATAGCCAGAGTGCTATCTATTTGGCCAAGAATCCCAGGTATCATGCTCGGACTAAGCATGTTGATGTTCAGTATCACTTTGTTTGAGAGTTGGTTGCAAATGGAGAGATTGAGTTGAAGAAGATAGATACTCAGGAGAATGTTGCAGATTCATTGACTAAGCCTGTGAGCACAGAAAAGTTCATGTGGTGCAGAGAGGCCATGGGCTTTATCTCTAGTGCCTAATTATTTTTCATTTGATTTCCTATGGGTTGATTTACAATGTATAATGTCAAGTGGGAGAATGTTGGGATAAGGTGCCATTAGCCTTGTAAATCCCATTATTGTATTATTCCATTTATTATTTGTAATTACCCATAAGGGATGTACAAGTTTCACTGGCAAAAGTAAAAAATATTTACTATCCACAGTAATTACGAAGTTACTGCACGGTAAGTCCCGGAGTTACCGGTAGTAGTTACGGGATGTCATTTACTATGGTAAATGGTAATTGGTCAAAGTGGAGTGCATATGTGGAGGAATAATCTATTTTTAGTGTTATGACGCATGTCATAGATGTTGTAAGTAGGTGTAAGAGATTCTATGACAACTGTAAGTTGTCATAAAAATTTATGACACTTATAATAGTATATGACGCATCATAAGATGTTGTAAGTGGCTATTTTTGGCCCCTAGGCGTTCAAGCTTACATGGGCAACTTTTTCCATGTGTAGGATGCATGTATGACAGCATTTATGACCCCGTAAGAGCCTATTCTTGTCCATGGACACCCAAGGTTGTGTTGTTGACTCTTGAAAAGTGTTATGAGCTTGTAAGAAGTCATTTAATGTCTTGAGGTTATGTAAATTCTATATAAACCATAGCATAGTAAATGAGATGCATAACAATTTACAGGCACCCAGGTTCTGCCGGAGTAAAGGTTGGAGGACAGAGGAAGTGAATGTATTTGTAATATCCTTTTGTGAAGATAATACAACTTGGCCTCTTTTCTTGGTGGAGTTTTTTACCCGCAAGAGTTTTCTCCATGTTAAACACTTGTGTTATGTACTTCATTCTGCTTCTGGTATATTTTTATATTGTGGGTTTATGTTTTGTTACAATCTCTATTATTAATAGCACACAGTTAAAGATTGCTGAAATTTATCTTGAATTAGATTTCCATTGAAGTATTGTTGCTTTCATTTCTAACATTTATTAAGCTAAACCCTTGGTAAATAATTTTTTGTTAAGAAACAAATTGTATACCGTCAGGATGGAGGATGTTGGTTCTATGGCTAAGCCCTTGAATGCATTCAATATGCATGTGACCGAGTTGCACTCCATAGGAGTGAAGATAAAGTAGGATCATTGCATGACATTGTTATGTTTTTTTGGCAAACTCATGGGATTACTATTGGCAAGAGACACTACTCTGATGGTTAAATTAGAATGTTGTCATTGATGGCAACAAGGATTGATAATAGACAGAGATGTTATGGAAGCTGTTAAGTCTGCTCTTGATTCAAGACAGGTAAAGGGACTCTTGGTCCAGAAGACTAACCTAGTTAGAATGACTAAGTATGGACAGTATATAGGGCAAGGAGTGAGTGATGGAATGCCTCCATAGTTGAAGATCATAGTTTGCAGTTCTGGTATGTTATTCATAGCTATTTGATGATGTTATGTTCCAGTGTTCAAGTCTTAACTTCCTATGGAAGTCATACTATGATTTGTTTAAGTCCGGATGAACAGAGATGAGTCAGAAATAGTGCAGAGTATATGAGTAAATTGGTCTGCATTTCTCCGTTGGTGAATATTTTGATTTGTGGTTTTGAGGAAATTTAGATACATGGCATAAGCATCTAAATCCATAATTATAGAGCTTGAAGTTCGTCGGGTCACATTTTACAAGTTCTCTAGTATCAACTTTCAGGTTAAAAGTATTTCTTTGTGACAGAACAATAGTTTTGAGATTCGTATTTTTCTATAAATGATTATTATGCTAAGTGGTTTTGTAACTATGATAAGAGGCCATAATGAATGTTGGTTATGGATTTCAAAGTCTCATATGGTTTGCATTGAAAGTTATGGTATAACAGTCAAGCTAGTTGAGTATGCACTTAAAGTTGAAGCCGACACTCATGTGAAATCAATATGCGGTGAAGACATAATGTTTGAATTGTCATTCTAAGTGGCTCTACTATAAGTCCTGACCTATATGAAAATTCCTGAATGTTTTTTTGGGTTGCATTATTGTTTGTGCCTAAGATCAAGCCAACAAGGTATAATATTTGTGGACACGCTTCATCCTTGGTCTATCGACCTAGTTGTAAGATAAAGCATATTGCGTCCATATATATATATATATATATATATACTTGATGGATTTTCGTATTGTCATGCAAGATATGGGAATATAGTGCGAATTTGAATCTTGTGATCAAAGAGGCACAATAAGGGTGGAAGAACAGAGTTAATGTAGCAGAGCAAAAAATAGGAAAGATATGATGAAGACTTTTGAGTCCATGTATTAAGCAATCAATGTAACTACATTCCAACATTTTGTAGATGCATTTGTAGCAGTCTTCTGTTGGAATTGAGCCAATATTTCTTCTATCTTCTCTTATCTTTTCTTAGCAATGAGTTTATTGCAGTGAGCACTTCTTGGACAGTGAGTCCTTGGGTAGTGAACCATAAGGTAGTGAGCCTTCATGTAATCCAGTATTGATATCATAATATATTGTGAGCTAACACTCATCGTGGTTTTTCCCATTTTGGGTTTTCCACGTAAAAATCCTAGTGTCTATGTGTTATGACTTTGTGGCTACTTTTCTTATGTTTGTTTTGCTTTCATGTTATTGAATTTGGTAAATGGATAAATGAATATGTGAAGAAAAGTTTGACAGAATATTGATTCACCCCCCCTCTTAGTATTCTTTGTGATCAACAATTGGTATCAGAGCAAGGTTCTCTAGAAGAAGTTTAACAACTTAAGGAAGATCTGGGAAAGTTTAATCATGGTAGCTAGAAGGTATCATACTCTAGGCAATATTACGATTGATAATTGCTCATATGTCAGTAATCAATAATTAAAAACTACTCTTGAAGATCTTGATAAGTATGAAGTAGATATTTAGGACTTGAGGGAAAATGTCAAAGAAGCTGTTGAATGCATCCTTAAACTAAGAGAGAAAGTCAAGAGATCAAAAGATAGAAGCAGAGAGCTAAGCGAACAATTGAAAGCAACAAATCAAACCCTAAGTGATTTAACATTGCTAATTGAAGAGAAATAAGTTGAGAAGCATTTGAATCAAGTTTTGAAAGACAAGTCTGAAGAATGTGAAAATTTGGCAAAAGATGTTGTGCTTCTAAAGTTTGACTTGGAGGTTGCAAACAGTTACAAAGAAAAATTCAAAATAAGCTCTGCAAAGCTTGATGAACTTCTTGATAGTCAGAAAAATCTAGACGACAAGAAAGGTTTGGGATTTGAAAGAGGAGAAATCTCTAAATTAGGTCAAGGAAACACTGAGATGAAGAAAAACAAAAGCAACCAGTTCCAACCTAGAAGACCTCGGGTCAGGCAACCAATTGCTCAAAGGTACTCATCTTTCAATGGCTATTGTTTTAAATGCAATAAGTATGGTCATAGAGCTACTCAGTACAGGAGTATAATGAATAAAAATGCTTCATCTTTCTCTGGTCAGTGCTTTAATTGCAAGAAAATTGGTCATAAAGCTAATGAATGTAGAAGTATGATAAGGAATGGTTTCAACAATGCAAGAAATACTTAGTCTTTTGGAAAGTGCTTTACTTGCAATAGATTTGGACATAGGGCTAACCAATGCAGATCAATAATAAATCAAACAAATGGAAGGAATCAAGGACAAAGAAATGTGGTATGCTACAATTGCAATAAGATTGGACATATTTCAAAATTCTGTAGAAATAAGAATGAGAAAAGAGACCATCCTGCAGAAAAGAGGAAAACAGAGCAAAGAGAACACAAAGGTAAGAACAAGGTTGATCTAGTAGAAATCAAGAAGGAAATGAGCAAGGTATGGGTTAAGAAGGATGTAAATGAGGTCAAGGATGTAAATGAGGTCAAGGATGGATCCGCACCAGCTTTTAGTGCAGATACTTCCTCCGAGAAGTGAATTGGGTGCTCTAGCTCAGGGGGAGCTCTTATTGAAAATCTTGATCCCCTAACAAGATAATTGGTGCTGAGATCCAGCACTAAGGTATAAGATAAAGCAATATTGAATGGATCATTTGGAGAAGAAACTGACAGAAAAAGACTTGATGCGGCACATTGCGGAGCAATCTTGATCGACTGTGGTTATCAGTAAAGTGTTTAACAACTTTTTGAAAATAGCATTAAATGACAATTAGGTTTTGGTAAACAAAGGATAAAAGGGTTGTATCCAAAAGATTAATCACTTTACATTTGAACTATCAAGAGTCCAAGGAGAGATGAAGCAATATTCTAAGTGACTGCAATGATTTCTAGTGATTCAAAGAAACTCATAACAAATCCTAATTTGGCAAAAAGAGGTATTTACAGTTCAAAACCCTAACATGAACTTGTTTGAATTTTGGAAATGGTGACACCGCAAGTTATTGATATCATTGAGAGAGCATGACCAAAATTCAATAAACACCCTTTCAAATCAACAGAAGTCGATCCAAATGGTGGATTTTTAGGAGTACCGTATGGCATAATGCATGTGGAGGATATTAGGACTTACATTCATGTTGCCCTAGAAGAACATGGTGATAGACAATTTATGTATTTGTATCTAAAACATCTAAGAAGTGATAATTTTGATCTGAAGTAAAAATATAAGGCATTGGAAGAGAAGAAATTTATTCAGTATATAGATTTCCCAAGATTCGTTGAAGATGAATGGGTCTAGTATGTGTTAACCAGGATCCACGATGAATTCATGTGGCTTGAGAAACCCTTCATGATCACTAAGGATGCTATAAGGGTTGTTACAAGATTGAACTCTACTGGAAAAGTGCCTATATTAAAGGCTATGCAGAATGACACAGTGATGGATGCTACCATAGCCAAATTTGATAAAGAGCATTAACAGTCAATGATATTGAAGATCGTGCAGTAAGGTTCCCATCAATGGTGACCGGGTATAAGATTTACTTCATCAACTGGGATAACTATGTCCCTAGTACTACCATATACACAACATATGAGATGGTGAAGAAAAATATTGATTATTACCTCAGTGAGTTGCTCCGGTAATAGTTAATGGAGAATCTTAAGAAGACAAAGGAATCAAAATATCCATTCAAGTTTGTTAAGTTAATCATTTGCTTATTTTTCTATTTCATGCAAGAGTTACCAGGGATGAAAAACCTGTTTTGGTCTAGTGACAAACTAGTTGCAGTACAAATAAGAAATCAACTAAGCAATATAGGAAGTTATGATGCATAGAGTACAACCCTATGGGGCTATTTTAAGAATTTCCAAAGGGTCATGTGGTCTAGGGAAAGGATCCCTAAGTCAATTGTTGAGAAATATAAGAATGCCATATATTTCATTGTAACTAAAGATCAATGCATGATGGAGGCTGTTGAGCCTAGGACAATTTGGGTCCTCCCAATGGGGTATGAAGTGGTAGGAAACATTTTGGATGGTTATGCTAACCTTATGTTGAAGAAACCCAGGGATCCCAATGAGCCAAGATCTAGAACTTATGAGTAGTTAACTGTGAAGGTGCATGTTGAACTGATAAAACCAGAAACTTAGAAAAAGATGAAGAAATTGGTAGAGGAGTATGCCCAAAAAATAGGACTTACCAAAGAGAAGATTGCTAAAACAAGAGCAAGATCTGAAGCAGCCAGGGCAGCTGAAAGAA
Organism: Cunninghamia lanceolata; assembly: GCA_027924645.1. Lineage (NCBI taxonomy): Eukaryota > Viridiplantae > Streptophyta > Pinopsida > Cupressales > Cupressaceae > Cunninghamia > Cunninghamia lanceolata. Next base: position 5,203,740 of record BSBN01000665.1, read on the forward strand.
TGAAGGAAAGTGAACCTGAAAAGCCTCTGAATGAGTCTGAGAGGAAAGAAAAGGAGCCTAAAGTAACAAAGAAGAGAACAGGAGCAACTAATTCACAAATTGCATCTGCATCCTCTGGTCCCACACCCTCTATGGAAGCACCTGCTAAGAAACCTACTGAAGAAGGACACAAAAGAGTGAAAACCAAAGCTAAAAGGATGCATGTGAGCATAGGTGTTGATGATGAGGAAACATAATTAGATGAAGAGGTTAAAAAGATGAAAGCAAAATCTACTGTAGCCCCAGGTACGAAGCAAGACAAGCCCTCTGGAAAGGGAAAAGGAAGGAAGAGGGAGAAGAAAGTAGAGCCCAAAGAAGTAGAGGCTACAATAAGTCTTGAAGATGTACTGAAGGCCATAACAATTGATGAAAATTTAAAACCTATAGCCCAACTATATGACGAGTATGATGATGTAGACAAAAACATCATTGAGATTGCTATCATTCAATACTTGGAGATATATAATAGAGTTCTCATTGAGATAGCCAGTGACCTCCCAGACAAGTTGGCAAGCATTATGTCTGCCAAGAAGGAAGCAACCATGGGCAAAGATATGGAGGTAAGATAAAATTCATTGCTGAAATTTTGTCCAGATGTGACTCTAGAGGAAAGAACCAAGGTCTTCAAGATCCTTGGAGATAAAATTGAAATAAAAAGGAGAGTCAACACTCTAATGGTAGGAAACATAGAGAAATATATAAAGGACATAGAGCAAACAATTCTTAAAATCTTAAAAGATCTTAACATCCCAACTATAGATGATAAAGAAGAAACAAATGTTGGTGATGGCACCTCTGTACCTAAAGTTAGCATGGATCAAAGCTTAGAGAAAACTGAGGTAAATCCTTTTGTGGTCCTTGGAAAAGACAAAGAAATGGAAGAACAAGAGGAAAAGAAAAGTCCTGAGAAAATAGAGGAAGTAGCCTCAGAAAAGAAAAAATCTGATCAAGTCCCTGCTACTAATGGTCAAGACAAAGCTGACAAGGATCAACCAAGGACAAGTCCTCCTCTAGATCAACAAACTGGTAATCAAGAAAACCAGGAAAAGGCTGTAGAGAAAAATAAAGATAATGATCAAGAAAATGAACAAGCTGAGAAGAGCCCTTCACCGGAACAAAACATTGGTGAACAAAAGGAAATGGATCTAGAACCACTAGAATAGAATCAAGAAGAAGTGTCTGACATGGCAAGAGACACTGATGTCTCATAGGATTCAGTTGATTTTGTCAAATAATTTTTGGAAAAACAACAAGAAACACATGTTTTGAATGAGTTTGAGTTTCTGCAAGGACCAATAAATTTGGCCTCAATGTCTCCTGTGTAGAAATTTAAAATTGTATCAATTGTTTAAGCAAAAGCTCAGGAAGAGATCTAAAGTCGCATGTACAGGATAGTGAACTCATTGGTGAGGCATCTGACATTTTGAAGAAATTGATGCCTTCATACAAAAAAGACACCTCATTGCCACCAATCGATCAACTCAAAGGCCTGATAAAATCAGTAAGTACTCATTTTGAGTCTTTTGAGAAGTCTACTGATAGAAAGGTTAGAAAAGAATTTGATGATAAAAGATTAGCAGAGTTGAAAACTAAGTGAGACAGTGACAAAATTTTGTTAAATAATAGCATCAAGAATATAAAGAGTGCTATTAAGGAAGCATGTGACATATACAAGTTTTGTTTGTCATGGCCTAAGACCACTAAGGAAATAGAAGAAAAGGTCAAAGCTATGGAGCTTCAAATAGTAAATATTTCTAAATCCTATGATCCAACAATTGACTCCATAAGCAGTATGGAAATACAAGTTGAAAATACTCAAAATAACATAAGAAGTCTGTTGAGCAAAAGGGAAGAAATGAAAAACAAAATGTGCGAATTGAGAGGGTTAATAAGCCCTAAAATTGATTCAATGTCAAGTCTAGCTGCTGAAGCCTTAAAGGTTAAGGCCATAACTAACATACCTACAACTGTGCAAAAGGTAGAAGACTTAGTTTTCTAGATTACTCGTAAAATTCAAGTTTTGAACAATGTTAAGAATAGGTGGGATGGAGAATTAGCACAATTAAAGATTTTCTAAAATGATATCCTTTCTCCCACAACTAATTGACTTGAAAGATTGTATTTGTATATAAGCGGCAGAGTATGATAGTTTTGTAGTTTTGACACAATTTTGACTTTTGTACATACACCTTTGCCATTGATGTCAAAGGGGGAGAAGAATAACTAGTGAAAAATGCCCAAACATCTAAAGAGAAGAAGAGAATCAGAGTAAGGGGGAGATGTCCAAACATATAAAGAGAAGAAGAGAATTAAAGTAAGTGTAACGCCCCGCCACAAAACCCTAGAGAAAAGCTTAACTAAGCAATACAAAAGGACAATTTTTTTTTTAAAGGAAGTAACAACGAAATGTAAATCACAATTATTCATAACATCTAAGTTAAGCCTTATCCTCTAGGGATTCCATGGTTGCATTACTAACTATTAACATGATCTAACTAACAACCATGGTTCATTCCAAATCTAAATACATCAAATGAATCAACACATACATTCCATTCATAATACATCATCAGATAAGTAAACATCGAGATCATGTGGAGTATTACAAGTACAAATGCAATTTCCTTTACAAGAGAGAGTACACATTTACATTGTTACAATATCTCTTTTTTTATTACATTGGAGTACATACATCAAGACAATAGTACATGAATCTATAAGACAAGAACATAAATATCTGTTTCCTCGAGCTAGATCAAGATCTGAAATATACTACATGTGATACATCCTTCTCGCTCATGATCCATAGCAAGAAAAACCAATGGAGATAAAAGCACAACCACTCGACCATGTGGAACCCGAAGGTCCACCCCCCATGCTAGGAGATAACAATATGGTCCCACTACAACAACTAGTCAGATAGATAGTAGACTATAAGGAACAAGGACTACACATCACTACAATAACATAGGTCAATATCACAAGCAAATCAATCATCACTTCTAGAGGCAATCACACAACGAATGGGGAGAACACAACTAGGGAATGCCAGACTGTAGTAGGCAGAGTGTCATCGAATGGTCCTGACATGGGTTATCCTGACAATCTCTCACTAGACACTAACCCCCATCTATGGTTATCCTGATAGTCTCTCACTAGACGTCGGCCCTATGGGGTGACACATGCTGAACCAACATTCCTTTTGTGAGGACAAGGAAGGTGATCTTGCCAACCAGGCCTTCTCATCCCATCCTTAGCCTGAACGAGCACTACAGGCATGGGTGAGGCATCTAATTATCTTATTTAGTGAGGAAACTACCCAACCCCCTAGATTAATTATTAGGTTATCACTTGATTATCAACTTTCAATGGGTTATATCCTGGCATCCACTTTGGACACTGGCCCCACATTGAAAGCCACTCCCCTATCAGCATCCAGAAGACCCTATCCATCAAGCAAGACAATTAACATCATAATGACAAGTATATATGAACAATGCAAAGTATTTCCCCTATTTCATACAAAACATAACCACTAGTACCAACTCTTATATCATTGCCCAATACAACATTCTTCCTCATTTATAATTACCAAAGACATAATCTAGATAACTAAAGTGACTTAAATGTAGTCTTAGATTTCTATTTGATTTTGAATAATATTCTATTACATTATACACATAATTCTATCATGATCACTATTTGTAAATTGTAGAAACTTCCTAATAAAAGAGATTCTAATAACAGGACTTAATGAACGAATTCTAAAACTTTCTAATAGACAAATTCAGTCAAGTCTTGTAGTTGCAAAATACACTGGTAGACATTTAAGTAAGCATGAGGGAGACTATAGAGGAGAAGTGAAATTTATAAAAATAGAAACACACTAAGGTTAATCCGCTAGAATGTTTTAAAAGGACCGATTGGGCAAACAAGAAATATGACTACAAAACAGACGATTCAAATGGATGGTATCACATGGAATACAATGATTGCAATGTCTGGAAGTGTTGAATCTGGGCATGGGCGTACACCAAGCATAAGGGAAAGTTGACTTCCATTAGGTGAGGTAATTGCAATTACCTCAGGTTACTTGTATCCAAACTATGGGAGTATGTACAAGCATAAACTGTTTGACAAAATACTTCAAAGAATCATGGGATGCACTAATTGCAACATACACAGATATGACTTTAGAGACTATCAAGCAAATGTGATTAGCAAGTGCAAAATGAATGAGGACGCACAGAGGAGGCTACACGAACTGATTAATAGAATGCCTCAAAATGATGTGATCCCGTGACATGCAATGATTATAGGCTACGCACAGATCAAATTGCTAGAAAACCTCAAAGAGATGTCTTCTGACCGAATACAGTGATTTTAGGAGACGCACAGAATGGGTTCATTGAAAAGGCCTAGGAAACTTTTTAAACAATGCAGCCGTTGGGTGTAAGGCTGGACTCCACAACCTTTTCTAGCATCCTCTCTGCGTGTGCTCAGATGGAAGCTTTGGAGCAGGGTGCGGCCATCCATTAAAGCATAATTGAAAGTGGAAATCTTTTAAATATTGAAGTTGAAAATGCTCTAGTCGAAATGTATGCAAAATGTGGAAGCATGCACAAGGCACGTGGCTATCTACGAATGGCTCAAGGGGAATAAATCTCGTGGAAAGCAATGATTGTGGGATACACATAGACTAGATTTGTTGAGAAGACTTAGAAACTTTCTATAAATGCAATGGTAAGTTTAACGCACACTGAAGATTTGTTGGAAATGCTCAGGTAGACTGCTATGCCAAATAGGGCATAGACTAGGCATGAGAATTGTTGACAGATGCCTCGAAGAGACGTCTATACATGGGTCTCAAAGATTTCAGGATCAACACATAACAAAATTAATTAAAAAGGCTTTGGAAACTTGTAGACACATGCGATTGGCAGGTGCGAATGCCCCACACGAGTATACTGAGAAGTTTTGAAACTTCAAACAAATGCAATTAGTAGGTGTAGAATGCACATGGCAGATTCATTGAAATGGATAAAAAAACTTTCAAACAATTGTGATTAGCAGGTTCAAAACCAAAACATCGACCTTTGTTAGCATCCTATAGCCTGTGCCAAAGGGGAAGCTATGGAATGGCAGGGTCATCTATCGATGCAAAAATAATGTCGTCTAAGTCAGATGTTACAGTTGGTAATACTCTGGCAGACGACATTGGAATGAAGAAGCATCTCCAAAAGTGCCAAGAGGTGTTATCTCAAGAACACAACGATTGCAAGATATGCAAAAGAAACCTAAATTCAATCATAAACTTATTCTTGTAAGATAAATTCATTCATAGGAATCACAAACATTATTGAAATTGATAATAAAACCAAATAGTTGGTACTATAAGTCAATACTATCAAATCATCTATTCTCGCAAGCCAAGTCTCAAATCTGCATCTCCGTGAATCCCTTCTACATGTCTCAATTCAACTTTTATCCGTAGAGAATGATTCAGAGCCACCAGATTTTTCCTCCCTGTCTGTATATATTCCCCAAAATCCATACTCCCCCTAAAACTTCAATCAAAGAAATTATATCTTGAGATTTTTTTCCGTTACAGACCAGTGCCCACTCTCTCCATAATCCCTTTCTCACAAAAGCAATTCATTTAATTTTTCCACTAGACTGAAAGATTCTTTATATTTGTATTTATTTAGTATTTAATGCATATGACAACTCACAAATATCATTATTTATTGATCTTAAATTAGAATATAGAATATTTTATGACAACACACACACAATAAATTTATTTTGATGGACACTAACAAAATATTACTTGTTTAAAAATTATTTTTTCATATTAAAATTATCAATTAAATTCCCATTTTAAAACACTTTATTTACCTCATAATATTATTATTTATTTATCAAAGTGGACTAATAATTTCTATTTTAAAGAAGCAATTAACCAAACAAATAATCACACAATTACAACCTGAATAACCACATGTCGAACAATACCTGATGACCACACACAATCGAACAATGTAGTGGCTTACAATCATGCCCATTCCAACTTTACTGACAGGATACAATACTGGATACCCATCCTTTTCAAGGATGGTGACAAAGCTAGGGACCTTATGTCATCTCCATTCATCAATCTCCATCGGATTTAAGGCACGCTCCAAACTGTCGATTCAGGTGGAGTCGATGCCGGATACTTGCATCCTGCAGCAAACAAAATGGTCAAACAAATAGACATATATATATATAATCATAATGTCAAACACATCATGGAAGGGAATCACAGCGTAGCAGGGTACTCACGCATGAGTAATGCGACAATGTCCCTTTCACCAACGCATCAAACAAATAACCACATTACGAATAACATACAATTGCTTAACAATTAAGATAAAACAATAAGTTACTAAAATACTAAATAAGAACCATCATCAGATAATCACATGATACTCATAATAAGATTGATCCGCATAGACAATTAAATCCATAACTAATCATGACATAAGCATAAAACACTAGTACTAACAGTATCATCAAATGTCATCATAGAAGTAAATCTAACATCAACAAAGTATCACCAACTAACATCATAATAGTAAATCCATCATCAAGCAAAGTGTCATAATATCCAAACCTAATAGAACAACTATCAGTCTATTAGAAAGTAAAAATGAGGGGCACTACATCCTCCCCCCCAAAATTAGGCTTACTCTTGGAAGCCTGTAAACAATTATGGATATAACTCTCACATCTGGGATGCATCCTCCCAGGTAGCTGAAGGCTCATCATTGGGATCCCACTGGACCTTGACCTGCTCCACGTCTCTACCCCTTAGGATGAATCTCTTGTGCTGCAAAATGCCTACAGGCTCCAAAGCTAGCTGCCCGTCCTCTACCTGTAAAGCATTCCAGTCAAGAACATGAGCAATATTAGGATAGTATGGTCTGAGAATAGAAACACAAAATACATCATGGATGCGTGATAAACTGGGTGGCAAGGCAAGATGGTAAATGATAGGACCAATCATCTCCAAAACCTCGAACGGCCCAACAAAGCGTGGTGCGAGCTTAGAGCCTTTTCTATATCGGATCAGATTCTTTCGCGGACGCATCCGCAAGAACACCTGGTCTCCAATAAAAAATTGACGATCAACCCTATGGGCATCTGCATATTTCTTCTACCTGTCCTGCGCTACCACCAAATGCTCTCTAATACGATCAACCTGCTACTCCATCTCCTGAAACATCTCCAGTCCTAGAAGAATTCTGTCCTCAAGACGATCTCAACTTAGTGGTGTCCGACAAGGATGACCATACAAATCCTGAAAAGGAGACATACCAATAGAACTGTGATACCCATTATTGTATGCAAACTCCACCAAGAACAAATAATCCTCCGAGTGGTTCTGCTCATCTATGACATACATCCTAAGCATATCCTCAAGGACCTGATTAACCCTCTCGGTTTGCCCATTAGTCTCCGGATGGTAAGCTGAACTGAAATTCAACTGAGTCCCCAATGCATGCTGTAAGAACGTCCAGAGAGATGAAGTGAACACTAGATCCCTATCAATGATGATCCTGTGAGGAATCCCATGCAATCTGACTACATGTCCTCCATGAAAATTTTGGCCACAAAAGAAGCATTATATGAAGACCGAACAGGAGAGAAGTGTGCTACTTTAGTCAACCTGTCCACGGTGACCATAATGGTGTCATGATGACGAGAGGATACAGGCAAGCTGACTATAAAGCCTAAAGAAATAAAGTCCCATTTTCATTCTGGAACAACATGCGGCTGAAGAAGACATGCGGGGTGCTGATGCTCTACCTTAACCCTCTAACACTCAAGACACCTCGAGACAAAATCAGCAATATCCCTCTTCATTCTAACCCAAAAATACAACTGACAGAGATTTGCATGCATCTTCTTAACACTCGGATGTGCTGAGTAGGGTGCCCGATGCGCCTTTGACATAATTAGGGTATGAAGACCCTCAAAAATGGGAAGATAGATGTGACCCAAGTGTTGCAAAAGACCATCTAACTCAAGAGAGTAACCAGCAAATCTACCCTCTAAGGGTCTGTCTGACTCAACCTCTGACTTCACTTCATGATACCAGCTATCAGTGGGAAGTGTTGCAAGAATCTGACCTCTCAAATCCACTACAAGAGTGACTTCTGAAAGCTCATGCCTCTGCCGACTAAGATCATCTGCCACAACATTCTCCTTATCCTTAATATACTTCACCTCAAAATCGTACTCACACAAGAACTCCATCCACTGCCTCTGCCTAGCATTCAGGTTTGGCTACGTAAATATGTACTATAAACTGCGGTGATCACTATGTAGCTCAAACCGATGCCCCAAAAGAAAATGCCTCCATCTCACCAAGGCATGCACGATGGTGGCTAACTCCAGATCATGCGTGGGATAGTTCAACACGTGATCCTTAAGTTTTTGAGACTCATAAGCTATCACGCTACCATCCTGCATTAGAATTACTCAAAGACCCTCTAAAGATGCATCAGTACACACCACAAAGTCTTTGGTAGGGTTAGGAACTACTAAAATGGGTGCACTAGTCAACTGCTCCTTGAGAGTCTGAAAGGTTGCCTGACACTGCTCTGACCAAAGAAACTTCTTCCCTTTCCTCTGAAGAGAAGTAATGGGGTGAGCTATCCTCAAAAAACCCTGCACAAACTGTTGATAATAGCTTGCTAAACCCATAAAACTACGAACCTTAGAAACATTAGTGGGCGTAGGACAATCCATGATGGCTTGGATCTTTGAAGGATCCACGACAATACCCTCACCAGAAATGACATGTCCCAAATATCTCACCTCTGTTTGAAAGAATTCACAATTTTCCAAAATTGCATATAGTTGATTCTCTCAGACACTGCAAGACCTGTTGTAAATGCTCCTCATGCTCCTCTGTAGTCCTCGAATAAATCAATATGTCATCCCAGAACACAAGGACAAATATGTCAAGGTAGGTGCCAAATACACCACTTATCAGGCTCATAAACATAGAAGGTGCATTGAACAACTCGAATGGCACAACAGTAAACTCATAGTGCCCATTGCGGGTGCGAAATGTTGTCTTATGAATGTGTGCCTCAAAGATACACAACTGATGATACCCCAACTTAAGGTCAATCTTCAAAAACACCTTATCCCCCTTAATCTGATCAAAGAGATCATCAATCTGTGGCAAGGGGTATATGTTCTTCACAGTCACCTTGTTTAGTTGCCGATAGTCAATACACAACTGAAGGGATTTGTCCTTTTTCTTCACAAAAATGATAGGTGCTCCCCAAGGAGAGACACTAGGATGAATGAACCCTTTTGATAACAACTCTAACTGCAATCGAAGCTCCTTAAGCTCCTGAGTGGTCATCCGATACGGAGCTCATGATATTGGTTCTGCTCCGGGAATAAGATCTATCCTGAAATCAATGTCACGCTTAGGTGGCATCCCCAGAATCTCACTGGGAAAGACATCTGCATACTCCTTAAGGATAGGATGATCGTCAAGGGACATCTCTCGACTCTCCCCTAACTCCAAATCATTAACCGTCACGACAAACAACTGGCAACCCTAGTGCATAAATCTCTTTAGCTGCATGGCAAAGATCATGCGCAAGAAGATGGGCCTTTGAATGCCAACTACCTCCACCTCACTACCAAAATCATCCAAACACTGCACTGACTTACGCCGAGAATCTATCACTGCTCGATGAGCATCCAACCAATCCATACCTAAAACTATCATAAGATCCTAGGGGTATGATGTGGAGATCCACTATGGTAAAGAGAGAACCAATCCTCAAACCGTAACCATACACGAGGGATTCTACCACTACTCTAGCCCAGAGGCCAATTCGACCTGCCACCTAACATCCTACTTTGCTGCCACCAATCCACATCGCTCCACTAAAGAAGAAGAAATGAAAGAATCAAAAGCACTAGAGTTGAAAAGAATGGAAATACCAATACCTCATAACACACCTGAAGTCTCCACAATTGTGCCCTGGTGTTTTTCTTGGTAGTTATCAACTGCTACAAACACCCTATGAGACTTGTCTACATCACCCACGGTCGGCTCTAAAGCTATCGACCTCTGACCGAATCCTGCAGCATTCTTCTGCGAACACTGCTTGTCTATATGGCCCTACTGGCCACAAGAGAAACATGTTGTACCTCTGCCACTTGAGAATGCATTAGACTACTGAAAACTACCTCTACTAACTACATACTCTATGCTCTGAGCTGGCTGATCAAAATGATCATGCCTAGCTCGCTGCCAACTCCAATTTTCCTTAGACTAAAACTTGTTGCCTTGCTGAGACTGAGAGTTCTTATATTTTGACTGAGATTGTTGCTGCTACTGCTGTCCACCCTTAGTGGGTGCATGATGGCCTCCAGAAGAACTTGCTACCTGAGATTGACCACCATGAGACCCAAAACCTGCCGAAGGCGTACTTCCAATTTGCACACCTGTATGGCCTCCAAGAGAGATGGCCAAATTCTCCTCTACCAAATGGGCCTTCTCAAATGCCACCTCCATGGTCTTAGGCTTGAAGACATGGACTCCTCCACTAATACTGGCATTCAAGCCCCTAATGAAGTGCTAAACCAACATGGCCTTGTCATCACCAATACCTGCGTACTACTTAAGCTCATAGAACCTAGGCTCATACTACTCTACCGACATAGCCATCTGTCTCAACTCATGAAACTTGTCATCATGTCGCTGCTTCCAATGATCTGATAGGAAACAAGCTTTGAACCTCTCCAAAAATAATTCCCAAGAAACTGTACCAATATCCAAATGTAACTTTTGCTCCTCTAATTGCCACCATGTAGAAGCAAAACCTCTTAGGTGCAAGATGGCACATCACGCCTTGGTGTTACTACCATACAGGTACATGGCAAAACACCCGCCCAAATCTATCAACTAGGTCTCAGCCTCCAAACCACTACTAGAACCATCAAAAGTGGGAGGGCATGCCCTCAAAAGGTCTCTCATGTGGCCTACTAAGATAGCCTCCTACTCTGCTGTCATCTCTCTTCTCCTAGGAGACCTTTCTCTCCTCTCCTCCAGTTGATCAACCTCCTGTCTAGGACCTAGGCAAGCAAGAACCTCTTCAAGCAGATGACACAACTGAGCTCCCTCAGAATGACCCTGATTCTCCACATTTTGATCCTCGCCTTCCTGAGCACTCTCACGAGGGGAACTAGGAGGAGGGCTACATCCACCACCTCTCCCTTGTCCCCTAACTTGACCCTAACCTCAACCTTGACCTCTAGGCATCTTCCTACACAATTACCACCAAAGGACAACCTCAGTTTATTAGGCTAGGAAGACAAAAAGGGAAAACATAATCTGCAGAATCTAAGCAACTAGGACAACATAATGGGCTCATATAAAACTAGAGTACCCTATGTTTAAGCATGGCTCTAATACCAAATGTAATGCCCCACCACAAAACCCTAGAGAAAAGATTAACTAAGCAATACAAAAGGACAAATACTTTTTTTTTAAAGGAAGTCACAACGAAATGTAAATCATAATTATTCATAGCATCTAAGTTAAGCCTTATCCTCTAGGGATTCCATGGCTGCATTACTAACTATTAACATGATCTAACTAACAACCATGGTTCATTCCAAATCTAAATACATCAAATGAATCAACACATACATTCCATTCATAATACATCATTAGATAAGTAAACATCAAGATCCTGTGTAGAGTATTACAAGTACAAATGTAATTTCCTTTACAAGAGAGAGTACACATTTGCATTGTTACAACATCTCTTTTCTGATTACATTGGAGTACATGCATCAAGACAATAGTACATGAATCTACAAGACAAGAACATAAATATCTGTCTCCTCAACCTAGATCAAGATCTAAAATCTGCTACATGCGATACATCCTTCTCGTTCATGATCCATAGCAAGAAAAACTAATGTAGATAAAAGCACAACCACTCGACCATGTGGAACCTGAAGGTCCACCCCCCATGCTAGGAGATAACAATAAGGTCCCATGATAGAAACCAGTCAGGTAGACAGTAGACTATAAGGAATAAGGACTACACATCACTACAATAACATAGGTCAATATCACAAGCAACTCAATCGTCACTTCTAGAGGAAATCACACAACAAATGGGGAGAACACAACTAGGGAATGCTAGACTGTAGTAGGGAGAGTGTCATCGCATGGTCTTGACATGGGTTATCCTGATAGTCTCTCACTAGAGGTTGGCCCCCATCTATGGTTATCCTGACAGTCTCTCACTAGATGCTGACCCCATAGGGTGACACATGTGGAACCAACATTCCCTTTGTGACGACAATTAAGGTGATCTTGCCAACTAGGTCCTCTCATCCCATCCTTAGCCTAAACGAGCACTACAGGCATGGGTGAGACATCCAATTATATTATTTAGTGAGGAAACTACCCAACCCCCTAGATTAATTATTAGGTTATCACTTGATTATCAACTTACAATGGGTTATCCTAGCAGCCACTTTGGGCACTGGCCCCACATTGAAAGCCACTCCCCTATCCATCAAGCAAGACAATTAACATCATAACAACAAGTATATATGAACAATGCAAGGTGTTTTCCCTCTTTTATACAAAACATAACTACTAGTACCAACTCTTATATCATTGCCCAATACAACATTCTTCCTCATTTATAATTACCAAATACCTCATACAAAAACATGAGACATTATACTCTCATAACATCATTATCTCAAGACAATACATAAAATCAAAACATAACATCCTAGGCCTCTGGTACTAAACGACTCAGGTCTATGAAGAATGCTAGTGACCAAGGAAGCATAACTGACTTATTACCTGCAATTAAATTACATAACCTTAATACAAGCAAAATTAACATCAACCCGACTCATAATTAATTTATGTTAATTTAAATGACTAAACGATGATATCGAATTACAATAGTAATGTTATTTTAATATTATTGAAAGAACAATGCTATAATAGAAATCTATTAACCAATTTCTAACTTAACAAATCCATTATAAGGAATTCATAATAAAAATTAATTTAAATTTATCAACACATCGATTTTCATTTAATCAAATTAACATAAATACAATTTAAAACTCTAATTTTCTTTATCATATTCCTTTTTGATATGAAGTTCAATAAATCAAATAATATAGTCATTTAAATATTAATGACATAATCTAGATAACTAAAGTGAATTAAATGTAGTCTTAGATTTCTATTTGATTTTGAATAATATTCTATTACATTATACACAATTCTATCATGATCACTATTTGTAAATTGTAGAAACTTCCTAATAAAAGAGATTCTAATAACAGAACCTAATGAATGAATTCTACAACTTTCTAATAGACAAATTTGGTCAGGTCTTACAGTTGCAAAATACACTGGTAGACATTTAAGTAATCACGAGGGAGACTAGAGAGGAGAAGTGAAATTTATAAAAACAAAAACACACTAAGGTTAATCCGCTGGAATGTTTTAAAAGGACCAATTGGGCAAACAAGAAATATGACTACAGGACAAATGATTCAAATGGACGGTATCACATGGAATACAATGATTGCAATGTCTAGAAGTGTTGAATCGAGGCGTGGGCATACACCAAGCATAAGCGAAAGTCAACTTCCATCAGGTGAGGTAATTGCAATTGCCCCGGGTTACTTGTATGTAGACTATGGGAGTATGTGCAAGCATGAACTGTTTGACAAAATACTTCAAAGAATCATGGGATGCACTAATTGTAGCCTACACAGATACGACTTTAGAGACTATCAAGTAAATGCAATTAGCAAGTGCATAACGAATGAGGACACACAGAGGAGGCTACGCGAACTGACTGGTAGAATGCCTCAAAATGATGTGATCCTATGACATGCAATGATTACAGGCTACCCACAGATCAAATTGCTAGAAAACCTCAAAGAGATGTCTTCTAACCGAATACAGTGATTGCAGGAGGTGCACAGAATGGTTTTGTTGAAAAGGCCTATGAAACTTTTTAAACAATGCAGCTGTCGGGTGTAAGGTCAGACTCCACAACCTTTGCCAACATCCTCTTTGTGTGCTCAGATGGAAGCTTTGGAGCAGGGTGTGGCCAACCATCAAAGCATAATTGAAAGTGGAAATCTTTTAAATATTGAAGTTGAAAATGCTCTAGTTGAAATGTATACAAAATGTGGAAGCATGCACAAGGCACGCAGCTATCCGTGAATGGCTCAAGGTGAATAAATCTCATGGAAAGCAATGACTGCAAGATACACACAGACTAGATTTGTTGAGAAGACTTAGAAACTTTCTATAAATGTAATAGTAAGTTTAACACACACCAAATATTTGTTGGAAATGCTCAGGTAGACTGGTATACCAGACAGGGCATAGACTAGGCATGAGAATTGTTGACAGATGCCTCGAAGAGACGTCTATACATGGGTCTCAAAGATTTCAGGATCAACACATAACGAAATTAATTAAAAGGGCTTTAGAAAATTGTAGACACATGCGATTGGCAGGTGCGAATGCCCCACACGGGTATACTAAAATTTTTTGAAACTTCAAACAAATGCAAATAGTAGGTGCAGAATGCACATGGCAGAATCATTGAAATGGATAAAAAAACTTTCAAACAATTGTGATTAGAAGGTTCAAAATCAAAACAGTGACCTTTGTTAGCATCCTATAGCCTGTGCCAAAGGGGAAGCTGTGTAACGATAGGGTCATCTATCGATGCAAAAATAATGTGATCTAAGTCGGATGTTACAATTGGTAATACTCTAACAGACGGCATGGGAATGAAGAAGCATCACCAAAAGTGCAAAGAGGTGTTATCTCAAGAATGCAATGTTTGCAGGATATATAAAAGAAGCCTAAATTCAATCATAAACTTATTCTTGTAAGCTAAATTCATTCATAGGAATCACAAACATTATTGAAATCATCAGTAAAACCAGATAGTTGGTACTATACCTCAATACTATCAAATCGTCTGTTCTCGCAAGCCAAGTCTCAAATCTACATCTCCGTGAATCCCTTCTACATGTTTCAATTCAACTTTTATCCATAGAGAATGATTCAGAGCCACCAGATTTTTCCTCCCTATCTGTATATATTCCCCAAAATCCATACTCCCCCTAAAACTTCAATCAGAGAAATTATATCTTGAGATTTTTTTCCATTACAGACAGTGCCCACTCTCTCCATAATCCCTTTCTCACAAAAGCAATTCATTTAATTTTTCCACTAGACTAAAAGATTCTTTCTATTTATATTTATTTAGTATTTTCTGCATATGACAACTCACAAATATCATTATTTATTGATCTTAAATTAGAATATAGAATATTTTATGACAACACACACAATAAATTTATTTTTATGGACACTAACAAAATATTACTTGTTTAAAAAAAAAAATTTACATTAAAATTATCAATTAAATTCCCATTTTAAAACACTTTATTTACCTCATAATATTATTATTTATTTATCAAAGTGGACTAATAATTTCTATTTTAAAAAAGCAATTAACCAAAACAATAATCACACAATTACAACCTGAATAGCCACATGCCAAACAATACCTGATGACCACACATGATCGAATAATAGTGGCTTACAATCATGCCCATTCTGACCTTACTGATAGGATACAAGACTGGATACCCATCCTGTTCAAGGATGGTGACAAAGCTAGGGACCTTATGTCATCTCTGTTCATTAATCTCCATTGGATTTAAGGCACGCTCAAACCTGTCAATTCAAGTGGAATCGATGTCGGATACCTGCATCCTGCACTAAACAAAATGGTCAAACAAATAGACATATATATATAATAATAAATTCAAACACATCGTACAAGGGAATTGCAGTGTAGCAGGGTACTCACGCATGAGTAATGTGACACTATCCCTTTCATCAATGCATCAAACAAATAACCACATTATGAATAACATACAATTTCTTAACAATTAAGATAAAACAATCAGTTACTGAATGACTAAATAGGAACCATCATCAGATAATCACATGATACTCATAATAAGATTGATCCGCATAGACAATTAAATCCATAACTAATCATGACATAAGCATAAAACACCAGTACTAATAGTATCATCAAATGTCATCATAGAAGTAAATCTAACATCAACAAAGTATCACCAACTAACATCATAACAGTAATTCCATCATCAAGAAAAGTGTCATAATATCCAAACCTAATAAAACAACTATCAGCCTATCAAAGCAAAAATGAGGGGCACTACATCCTCCCCCCAGAATTAGGCTTACTCTTGGAAGCCTGTAAACAAGTATAGATATAACTCTCGCATCCGGGATGCATCCTCCTAGGTAGCTGAAGACTCATCTTTAGGATCCCACTGGACCCTGATCTGCTCCACATCTCTGCTCCTGAGGGCGAGTCTCCTATGCTACAAAATGCCTACGAGCTCCAAAGCCAGCTACCCATCCTCTACCTGTAAAGCATTCTAGTCAAGAACATGAGCAATATCTGGATAGTATGGCCTGAGAACATAAACATGAAATACATCATGGATGAATGATAAACTGGGTGGCAAGGCAAGACGGTACAGGTGTAGGTGCATGGAATGGTTTCTTCTGGAATCCTCCCTTATGATGCCATGTATTTGGTTTGGAGGAGTGGGACAAAACATTCTTTGGAATTGATGGCTCAAAGGTTAGAGCCCTCTTGATAGCTTTCTGCAAAGAAAGAGGTGTGAAAGATCTGACAGACCCCTTAAGAGGTTTAGTGAGTCTAGTAATGAATAGATGTATTCTCCTTTTTTCTGATATTTCAGGTACCATTACTGCAATCTTTTGGAAGTCTGCTATATACTCACTTACTGAGTTTTTTTGCTTGATTTCTAATAGCTGGCTGAAATATTCTTCTTCTTCTTTCAATTCATACCTCTCAAGAATCCTCTATTTGAAATCACCAAAGGTTTGTACTTGATCATGTCCCAAAGTAGTGTAACCATGATACCACCATTCATAGGCTTCTCCTTCCAAATGCAAGGTGGCAAACTGAACTACATCCTTCTCTTTCATGGGGTTGAGCACAAAATATGTTTCTATCTTTTGCAGTGAAGCTCTAGCTGAAATCTTCTCACTACCATCAAAGAAGGTTGTGGTTAGCTTTCCCAACTTGTGTTTTAGTTCTTTATTTTTCCCATTTCCCTTCTTATGGGATTCACCTCTTCTCAATAACTCTACATATTCTCCCTAAGACATATCATTCTTGATCTCCTCTGCTAATGAATTGTATTCTCCACACCATTTGTTAAGGGTTTATGCATTGAACAAACTAGTAGCTGCTGACTCAACTTGTTCAGATTCTTCTTTAGGTAGGAATAAGGGTTTGTTTGCAGCCCCTAAATTTTGAGTCTCAATTTCCTTTCCTTTTCCATTGTTATTGTTGTTTGCACCCGAAGTACTACCACCATTGTTTTCGTTGTTGTTGTTGTTTTGGATCCATTGCATCATTTGCCCAAACATTTTAGCAAGTCTGGTTTGTGCCTCAACCATTTGAGTAAATTTCCTTGAAGCATCATCTTCTTTTGCATCTCTTCTATCGGCCAATGTTTCCTCCAATTGCAATTTCCTTTGCTCTCTCCTCAAATATCTAATTTCTTTGTCACTCGGTATCATCAATCATCTGAGTAACCTACAGGATCGAAAGATCATGCTCTGATACCACTATAATGAGCCAAACTCAAATTTAATATAAAATATCAGAACTGAAAATATAGTTTCAACAAATCCTCCCAAGTAGTTACACTGAAACTAATGTAACTAGCTAGCTAGTCTTGCAAGGAATTAACACCCAATATGCTAAAACTTCACCAAGATGAATTTTTATTAATTTTTAGATGGAAATGACATGTTATTAGGTTTGTAATACTGATCTATAGCAGAAAAAACATTACAACTTCAAATAACCAAAATCTGGGCAAAACCCACAAAAACTGTCGACACCGGCAAACACCCAGATGTACCCCAAACACCATAAAATGATATTGTTTGATAATCAGAAAGAAAATACATGAAATGTAATCTGATATAATTAAAATATCTGCAACAAACACCTACAGCACTCAGCCACAAACTACACAACCAAATCTTCACTACAAGCTGAAATACACACTGTGTATTCAAACCCACAAGCCAAAAAACTACACAACACAACCCAGAACTCCCAGAGCTGATCTCTGGCACTATGAAATGAAAATCTATAGATACAACACTGAAAACAAATTAACTTAACAACAGCATCATATTCGAACACTCTTGGAGCCACTGATGTGACACATGAAGCCCTGCACACACAAACAATGGTGTAGACACCCTAAAATGACCGTGTCGTCGAATCACTTGCATTTCATAATCTGTCTAATCACCTGCATTTCAACGTTAATTAAATAATCTAATTATTTAATTAATTTCACCAAATTCTTCTAAATCACATACTTTCGACATTAATTAAATAAATTCTCTTTATTTAATTAATTAAATTAAATTCCTATGTTATTCTTCCACAATTAAATAATTTTAATTATTTAATTAGATCACTGTCCTCTTTCCAAAAATCAAATCCACATTAATTAAATAAATAAATAATTTAATTAATTCATCACAAATTCCCTCTTATCTACAATTAAATAATTTACATTATTTAATTAAATCAAAATTGTTCTTCCAAAATCATGCACAACAATTAAATAAATTTATTTATATAATTTGCTTTCAAATCTTCTAAATTAAATAATTCCAATTATTTAATTATTTCTTCCAATAATATCTTCTCTAAATTTAAATAAATCAAATATTTATTTAAGTTGCCTTTTCTTCTAAATTGAGTTATCTCTAATATAACTCAAGCTTTCTTTATTTAATAAAGCAAAATATCTTCTTATTCTCATGCAAATCCCTTCTTCTTGTTTTAAATCACTTAACTGATTGTTACATTCTGTTAATTGCTTTAACTCATTCTTCTATTCTTGATAACTCCTCTCATGCAAAAGAAAGCAAGACACTTGTCTTCTTATTCGTTGCACATTCCTCAACTGTTCTCCTCCGTTGATTCTTCTGAATTATCTGGACCGTTGATTGATCTTCATTGAGACCTATATAAACCCCCCTCATCTCCTTCATTAAGCCTCTCTCTCTTCGATTTGCTTGATTTCTCTGATTTTCTTTTAGTACAAGATCACCAACTTGAAACTGTCTTTCTTTGATATTTTTGTTGTAATTACGCCAGAGGCAGTTTTGATAGACATGGAGATGATTAAGTGCGGCAAGGTGCCTCTCATCTAGTAGTTCAAGCTCAGCTATTCGGGAAGTGCGATACTCGTCTCCGCTGATCAGGTCCTGCATGGATACTCTGAGGGATGGGATCTCGACCTCTATAGGTAGGATGGCTTCAGAGCCATAGACCAAGGCATAGGGTGTGGCACCAGTTGGTGTTTTGATGCTGGTGCGGTAGGCCCATAGGGCGGGATTGAGTTGTAAATGCCAATCACGACTAGCTTCATTGACAGTTTTCTTGAGGATTTTGAGAATGGTTTTATTGGAAGCCTCAGCTTGGCCGTTACTCTGTGGATAGTAGGGAGTTGAAAAGCGATGTTGGATATTGTATTGTGTGCACAAGGCACGAACATCTTGATTCTTGAATGGTCTCCCATTATCAGTGACAATGGCTTGGGGAATACCATACCGGCATATGAGGTAGTTTAGAATAAACTTGGCTATTTGCTTACCGGCGATATAGGTCATAGGAATGGCTTCCACCCACTTCGTGAAATACTCAGTGGTGATAATGATAAACTTGTGGCCATTGGAGGAGGAAGGGTGGATTTGTCCTATGAGGTCAAGACCCCATTGAGAAAAAGGCCATGGAGTTGTCACAGGTTGTAATTCATGAGCTAGTGCATGAATCAAATCTCTATGCTACTGGCATTGTAGACACTTCTTAGCAAACTATGTAGCATCTTGCTCTATTGTAGGCTAGTAATAACCTGTTCTAAGTATCTTCTTAGCAAGATTAGGACCAGTAGAATGTGTGCCACAGACACCTTCGTGTATGTCTCGTAAAGTAGCTTCAGCTTCGTCCGTGTTAAGACATCGTAAGAGGATACCATCGAGACTCCGGCGATATAGTGTATCACCCAGAATGGTGTAACGAGAGGATCGACGGATAAAGGTTTTGTGTTGGGTGGAGGAAAGGTCAGAGGGAAAGGTATTATTTTTAAGGTATTCATAGATATCTTCATACCATGGGGAATTGGGACCAACAAGTTCGCAGATGATTTCAGTAACAGGAACATCAACGGCTGGTATCAACAATTGCTCGATCAAGAATTCGCATTTCTGTGTATTAGCAGGCATGTCAATCAGTGACCCTACAGAAGCCATAGAATCTGCAGCTTTGTTATGCTCTCTTGGAATTTGCTCAAATGTGATGCAAGAGAAGTGTGGTTTGTAGGCATCCACTAGTTGCTTGTAGGGGACCAACTTTTCATCCTTTGTTTGGTACTCATCTGTGACTTGGCGAATGACTAGCTGTGAGTCTCCATATACTTGTAATTCTGTGATGTCCCATTGAACTGCTGTATTGAGACCTATGAGGAGTGCTTCATACTCGGCTATGTTGTTGGTGCAAGGGAATGCCAGCCGATATGATTTTGGAATATAGTCATTTTGAGGTGTGATGAACAAGATGCTGGCCCCTGATCCATGCTGTGTGTAGGAACCGTCAAAATACAACTTCACATTATGGAGTTAGCAAGAGTGAAGAGATTCTCATCAGGAAAGTCTGCTACCATAGAATGTGTATCTCTCATGGGTGCTTCTGCTAGTTGATCGACGAGGGCTTGTCCTTTGATTGCTTTACGATCCATGTACTCAATGTCGAACTCACTGAGGATCATGACCCATTTAGCTAGTCTGCCTGTGAGAGCTGCTTTTGCTAGTAGATACTTCAAGGGGTCAATCTTAGCTATCAGATTAGTGTGTTGGTTCAACATGTAATGCCACAACTTTTGAGAAGCAAACACTACTGCTAAACAAGCCCTTTCCATTGGTGAATAATTGAGCTCATATCCCACCAAGGTTCTACTGATATAATAAATGGCATGCTCCTTTGCTGATTCATCATTTTGTGCTAGCAGGGCCCCTAGGGCCGAGTTTGTAGTAGAGATGTATAATATCAAAGGTTTGTCTGCGACTGGTGGAACCAATACAGGAGGTGTAGCTAGATACTCTTTAAGTTGATCAAATGCTGCCTGACACTTGTTGTCCCATCGAAATGAGACATCCTTTCGGAGCAAGTGTTGAAAGGGTTTACATTTATCTGCTAGCTGTGATATGAAACGCCGAATGGACTGCAACCTTCCTTGAAGGCTCCTTAGTGCTTTAAGGTTCTTGGGTGGAGGCATCTCCACTATAGCCTTTACTTTCGCTGGATCGACTTCAATGCCTCTACGAGATACAATGTATCCCAACAGCTTCCCTGATGTTAAACTGAATACACACTTCTTTGGATTGAGTCTTACTTGGTATTTTTTGAGCCTGTCGAAGATCTGTCCTAGAACCTGTATGTGATCCACCCTAGAAGATTTAGCCAATATATCATCCACATAGTCCTCCATGATGTGATGAAAGAGATCATGGAAGATCACTGTCATTGCTCTCTGATAGGTTGCTCCTGCATTCTTCAGACCAAACGGCATAACACACCAACAGTAATTGCCCCAAGGACAAGTAAAGGTTGTTTTATGTTGGTCTTCCTTAGCTATCCTTATCTGGTTGTAGCCCAAGAATCCGTCCATGAGAGAAAGCATCTTGTGACCTACTGTTAAGTCCACTATAATGTCAATGTTTGGTAGTGGAAAGTCGTCTTTGGGACATGCCTTGTTGAGATCTCTGAAATCATTACACATGCGGATGCGCCCATTGGGTTTAGACACAGGTACGATGTTTGAGACCCAATCTGAATAGTCAATGGGTCGTATGAACTTTGCATCTAATAATTTCTGTATTTCCACTTTTACCAAGAGAGCTATCTGTGGGTGCATCTTTCTCAACTTTTGTTTGACTGGTTTCACTTTGGGATCAACTGTGAGATAATGAACTACTAGCTTAGGGTCTAACCCTGGCATATCGGCATAGGTCCATGCAAAGTTGATGGTTCGTTGCAAGAAGAAGGTGTTAAGATTCATGTGCTCTGTTTCTGATAATGATGCTGCTAGAAATGTGGTCTTTAGATTTTGTTCTGTGCCAAGGTTTATCTCTGTGGAATCTTCTACTAGGAGAGCTGACTTCTCTTGATACTTAGATGGTAGGGGAAGGTCAAATCCTCCATCCTCAGGTGCCACAATTGGGTTTTCACCTTTGGATACGTCCTTTGTTTTTACTATTTTGTGATCAGGAGGTGCCACAGTGTGGTTTTCACCTAGAGATCTTTCTTTATTTTTACTTTTGCGACTAGAGGATTTGGCATTCTCACCAAAATAAGTTGTTGGCTCTAGTTCCATTACAAAACCTGCTTTATGATTGCCAAGAGAGATACCTTCCCGAAGTCCCATAAACTCTGCTAAAGCTTCGTCATTCTGAAATACATCTATAACGGGGGACCCTTGTTGGTCCCAATCGATAAGTTCAGGGTAGACAAGTGTTACATTCTGGGTGCTAGTGGTGGAGGTTAAGGATACGGAGGATAGCGTAAAAATGGAGGATTTCGTGAAGAGGTTGGTCATATGGAGGGAAGAGTCATCGATGATATCCTCTGTAGACGTCGAATCGGCAGAAAAAGTGTCAACTACCTCGTCGAGGATATACTCGATGTCCAAGGCGTGTGGTACCTTCTTACCAAATCCTAATCCCTTCTTGTCTAGCTTCTTTGTTACAATAATGGGTTCCATAGTTCCTTGATTTTGTTTCCCAAGGCCACCTTTGCCTTTATAGCCCATGTTTTTTACTATCCTTAAACCATTGCCATATTGCTTGACTGGTATTGTGACTGGTTCTTTCTCCTTATAGAGCCAAGAAGAAATATCCTCAATAGTTTCCTCTTCCAATAACCGTCCATGTTGGAATTGGGTTAGGAATGTTGGGGGAGGAATAGCTACTTTTTTGGTTACTTTGGCAATGGGTGGTTGGCCGTAAGATTTTGGAGATAAAGGCATCCACCCTACACAACAAGATTCTGAGATATCATAAGATCCAAAGCCTATATCACGGATGTGAGCCTTGATCTCAGGTAGAGGATTTGGGTTACTTGTAGAGGCTTGTGTCAGAGTTTTAGGATCAACATATAGTGGGGATTCAAGGGCTTTTTCATTGTTAGACACCTGGTTGCAATTCTTATAACTGCCTTGCAAGACATGGCAGAATTCAAAAGGATTGGGGTCTCCTGGGATAGTGATCTCCGTACCATTGTATGGGAACTTTAGAGATTGATGATACATGGAGGGAACAACTTTCATTGCATGGATCCATGGGCGGCCTAGGATAATGTTGTAATGTAGTTCAATATCAAGGACTTGACACCTAGTTTCAAGCATGATAGGGCCCAGTTGTATAGGCAAGTGGATAACACCTTCTGAGCGGCATTCTGCATCATCATATCCCTTGATTGTAATACTTTGATCATTGTTGACATGATCCTCAGAGTATCCCAATTGCTGAAGTAACTTTAAAGAACATATGTTGAGACCAGCACCACCATCTATGAGTATACGTTTGATTTTGCGCTTATGGATGAGAACCTCAATATGAAGGGCATCATTGTGACAAGGATCATGGGATGGGAGATCTTTTTCCGAGAAGACAACATTGTAGGGTGAAGCAATGTTACCTACTATAGCTTGGAAATCTACGAATGCTATGTTGTTAGGGACCGAAGACTCTTGCAGGGCTTTTTCTAATACGACTCTATGTGCAGGTGATGATCGTAGAAGGTCCAAAATAGAGATCTGTGCTGGCATTTTCCCTAAATGTTCGACAAGATTATAATCAGATTGAGCCGGAAGACTAGGTGTAGGACCATGAATGGTAACACGACCACGACGAGTTGTAACAGCGCAATCCGTAGATTTGCCTTTGATTGTGAGGGTAGACACTCGACTCTCTTCAAAATGACCTACAATGGAATCAAAGGAAGTGGAAGCATGATTGATACCTTTACCTCTATCCTAAGAAGGAGGTGGACCATGATGAGGGAATGGTTCCTTGTACATGTCGAGATCTTTGTTCATGTGTTGAGCTGGTGATTCATTCTCAAAAGTGATTTGATTGCCGTCAATGAGATTTTGGATTAGGTGCTTGAGTTTCATGCACGACGCGGTTCTGTGCCCTTTGCTCCTATGGAACTCACAATATTCATTGTCTCTATAACGTGCAGTTTTGTAGATAGGTTCTCCATATGGGGGAGGATCTGGTAAGGTGATGAGTCCTTTCTGTAAGATCTGTTGTAGGACCAACTCTATAGGCACTCCCAAGGGAGTGAATTGGCATCGCGGCGGGTAATCCTGTTGAGGTCGCTCCTGTTGTCGTTGTTGTTGATTTTGATATGGTTGCCGTTGTTGTTTCTATTGTTGAGGTGGAGCTTGACTTGGTTTGGAGAGCTGCAGTGGTGTTTGCAATGTTTGGACATGTTTAGAATTGACCACCCCATCGTTGACCACATTTTTGTTCTTGTATATGGAGACTCACAACTAGTCATTCGCCAAGTCACAGATGAATACCAAACAAAAGATGAAAAGTTGGTCCCCTACAAGAAACTAGTGGATGCCTACAAACCACATTTTTCTAGCATCACATTTGAGCAAATTCCAAGAGAGCATAACAAAGCTGCAGATTCTATGGCTTCTGTAGGGTCACTGATTAACATGCCTGCAAATACACAGAAGTGTGAATTCTTGATCGAGCAATTGTTGATACCAGCCGTCGATGTTCCTGTTACTGAAATCATCTGCAAACTTGTTGGTCCCAATTCCCCATGGTACAAAGATATCTATGAATACCTCAAGAACAAAACCTTTCCCCCTGACCTATCATCCACCCAATGCAAAACCTTTATCCGTTGATCCTCTCGTTACATCATTCTGGGTGATACACTATATCGCCAGAGTCTTGATGGTATCCTCTTACGATGTCTTAACGCGGAAGAAGCTGAGGCTACCTTATGAGACATACACGAAGGTGTCTGTGGCGCACATTCTACCGATCCTAATCTTGCTAAGAAGATACTTAGAATAGGTTATTACTGGCCTACAATAGAGCAAGATGCTGCACAGTTTGCTAAGAAGTGTCTACAATGCCAGCAGCATGGAGATTTGATTCACACACCAGCTCATGAATTACAACCTGTGACAACTCCATGGCCTTTTTCTCAATGGGGTCTCGACCTCATAGGACAAATCCACCCTTCCTCCTCCAATGGCCACAAGTTTATCATTACCGCCACTGAGTATTTCACGAAGTGGGTGGAAGCCATGCCTATGACCTATATCACCGGTAAGCAAATAGCCAAGTTTATTCTAAACTACCTCATATGTCGGTATGGTATTCCCCAAGCCATTGTCACTGATAATGGGAGACCATTCAAGAATCAAGATGTTCGTGCCTTGTGCACACAATACAATATCCAACATCGCTTTTCAACTCCCTACTATCCACAAAGTAATGGCCAAGCTGAGGCTTCCAATAAAACCATTCTCAAAATCCTCAAGAAAACAGTCAATGAAGTTGGTCGTGATTGGCACTTGCAACTCAATCCTGCCCTATGGGCCTACCGCACTAGTATCAGAACACCAAATGGTGCCACACCCTATGCCTTGGTATATGGCTCTGAAGCCATCCTACCTATAGAGGTCAAAATTCTATCCCTCAGAGTATCCATGCAGGACCTGATCGGCGGAGATGAGTATCGCACTTCCAGATTAGCTGAGCTTGAATTACTAGATGAGAGGTGCCTTGAAGCACTTAATCATCTCCATGTCTATCAAAACCGCCTCTGGCATAATTACAACAAAAAGATCAAAGAAAGACGGTTTCAAGTTGGTGATCTTGTACTTAAAGAGAATCAGAGAAATCAAGCAGATCAAGAAAAGAAGGGCAAGTTTGAGCCTAACTGGTTAGGTCCCTTCATTGTCACAGCAGCATATGGATCAGGAGCTTATACTTTAGCTACACCTGACAACATTCCTCTAGATGAGCCACTTAACAGTGTCCATCTCAAGAAGTTCTATGCCTGATCCTCAGAGTATTCCAAAAAAACAACAAAAAAATAAAAAATAAAAAAGTAAAAAATAAAAAAATTCAAAAAAATCCATCCTCTGGTGAAAACCTGGTAAACAGGCACCTTGGATAAGTACCATAGTGAAAACATGGCAAACAGGCGCTATGTGTAGAGTCAGCATCCATCACCTATTGAGTCCTATCCACTCCATGTCCAGTGCACAAAGCATGCTTCATCCATCCATCCATAATAAAACCATTGACTTTGTTTGCATTTCTATCTCCCTATCTAGTATAGCTTGGAAATTTGTCAATGTTCATCGTCGTCATCCCACGTCTTGATCTGTGTCAGCAGTTTTCACTGTCTTGTCCTAGGTCATGCTTTCTGTGTCAATCATCCATGTGAATTCCTCTACCGGAATGGGGGCAACTCTTTCCTTAACCTAGGTCTAGGAATGGATCCTTGTTTGTGGTTCATAACATGCTCTTCAATCTTTTCTCCTTTCCGCAGATAATACCCTTTAACGGACACCTCGCTCCTACGATAAGGATGTTATCTTCTCAACATTTTTCCCACATCATCACATCTACCAGAACTACATATCATCTCTTCTCAATCTTAAGGTACCTTGATCCCATGGATATGGGTATGTAGGCAGTCTGGAATACGAAGGACGTATCTAGTACTCAGGTACGTAAGATCCCCTCCTTTCCACCTCGATCCATTTCATCACTCTATCTAGAACTACATATTATCGTTGTTCATCTTTCATCATAATGTGCCTTGATCCCGTGGATACAGGGTATGTAGGCAGTCTGGAATACGAAGGATGTATCCAGTACTCAGGCACAGACGATCCATCATTCTCCACCCATCTCAATCCATTAGCACTGTCACCTTTCTAGTCTTCCGTGCATCAAAATCCATTCACCTCGACTTGACTAACTCAAGCAGCAAGCTAGTGCATCCTTTCAAAGCAAGAGTCCTTAACAAACTTGAAGCAAAGCAGCTTCTTTCCAGAGTCATCTACTGTCCTGCATACCGATTTGCCAACACCAGCTAAATCCAGCTTAACCAAAGCACCAGATCAACAAGATTGTCTTCTGCAAAATATTCCATTATCGAGACCACACACGCATCTCCTGCGACATGTGGCATTTCCTACAGCCAGACATTGTCTTTTTAGGTAGATAGTACCCTTTAACGGACACAGAGTTCCTACGATAAGGCTGTTATCTTTCCTATCCAATCTATCCTGAGCAACCTCTTTGGCAAGAGAATATGTTGGCTGTATGTTTACTTTGTAAGTCAGTCAATTTGTGTTATGGTTTATCTTTTGTTCCTTTATCCATTACCTATTCAAGGCTACCTTGATTTATCTATAATCTTGGTATGTTACAATGCAGTACAGATTGGGGGCATAGTCATTTGCTTTTGTGTGCCGTGTTTGAGAAATGATCTTTAGTATCTTTCTTAGCATTCTATTTATCTTGTGTGTGTTACGACCTAGCATCTTACATATTTAATACTCTTCTTGCATTTGCATGTATTGAAGTTTATTTTATGTTCAAGACTATGGCTCATTCACATGTTCCAACAAGGTTATATTATGTCTAAGGGGTCTAAGATCAAACCACTTGCTTGCAGAGTCAACGTCCACACACTCAGATATTACTGCACCTTGGTGTTTTATACCTTGGTGGCGAACTATCCACGTGCTATATCAAAAATAAGGATTGCTCTTTATAAACAAATGTGAAACTGTTGCAACAAGCTCATCCATTTACACCATCCATTTTTCCATGGCCTTATATAGTTTTCCAGCAAGGATCGACCAATAGTCTTTCTCTTATGTTCTTTTCTATCTCCACTTTCTTCTATTCAACCTCACCTATCTCCAACAAATCTTCTAGTCGAGCGTCAACACAGTTCTTCTGTCGCTTCCCTATCTTTCCTCTTGAGGGGGCACCCTACGCCAGCTACGCTGGGGCAACTACATACACTGGGGCATTAAAATTGTATCATGTCTTCAACAATCATTTTCTTTGAAGCAACGCTGTAAACTACACTGCATCAAAGAGGGGCAAAATGTAGACACCCTAAAATGACCAAGTCGTCAAATCACTTGCATTTCATCATCTGTCTAATCACCTGCATTCCAAACATTAATTAAATAATCTAATTATTTAATTAATTTCACCAAATTCTTCTAAATCACAAAATTGCGACATTAATTAAATAAATCCTCTTTATTTAATTAATTAAAATTAAATTCTTCTGTTATTCTTCCACAATTAAATAATGTTAATTATTTAATTAGATCATTATCCTCTTTCCAAATCTCAAGTCCACTTTAATTAAATAATCCAATTATTTAATTAATTCATCACAAATTTTATCTTATCCAAACAATTAAATAGTTCCTAATTATTTAATTAAATCAAATTCACTCTTCCAAATTTAAATAAATCAAATCAAATTTATTTAAATTCCCTCAATCTCTAAAAATAAAATAAATCAAATATTTTATTCGTTCTTCCAAATCATGTACAACAATTAAATAAATTTATTTATTTAATTTGCTTTCTTATCTACAAATATCTTTCAAATCTTCTAAAAATAAGTCTTCTTCTCCATGCACACAATTAAATAATTTATTATTTAGTTTCCCTCAAAATCATGCAAAAGCAAATCTTAAGTTGAGTTATCTATTCACTCAACCTTGTTTTTATCAATTTCTCTTAAATTAGAAAAAAGCTTTCTAATTTATGAAAAGCATGTCTTATCTTTAGAAAAGAAAGCAAGACACTTGGCTTCTTATTCGTTGCACGTTCCTCAACTGTTCTCCTCCGTTGATTCTTCTGAATTATCTGGACCATTGATTGATCTCTATTGAAATCTATATAAACCCCCCTCATCTCCTTCATTAAGTCTCTCTCTTCAATTTTATTCTCAGGCATACTTAATAGCTCTTTGAGCATACATCGCATCGATTGAGCAACCTTACAATCTTTTGACATTGATCTATTGACACACATTACTTGCTTGTTGTGGCTATAGTTTCGCAACTTCATTGAGCAATCCACATTCAATCCAAAGGGAACAATACAAATCTCGGTAAAAACTTTTATGTTTCATTGATTTATTTGCAATGGCTTTTTACTTAGATTGGTTCTCTTTATGTTATTGGTTTTTGGTTTAATTAGTTTGATTTAATCTATTTTTCCTCATACACATTCTTTTCTTTGATCTTTTTGTTGTAATTACCTACACTGGGGCAACTACCTACACCGGGGCATCAAAATTGTATCATGTCTTCAACAATCATTTTCTTTGATGCAACGCTATAAACTGCATCGCATCAAAGAGGGGCAAAATGTAGACACCCTAAAATGACCGTGTCGTCGAATCACTTGCATTTCATAATCTGTCTAATCACCTACATTTCAACGTTAATTAAATAATCTAATTATTTAATTAATTTCACCAAATTCTTCTAAATCACATACTTTTGACATTAATTAAATAAATTCTCTTTATTTAATTAATTAAATTAAATTCCTCTGTTATTCTTCCACAATTAAATAATTTTAATTATTTAATTAGATCACTGTCCTCTTTCCAAAAATCAAATCTACCCTTCCTCCTCTAATGGCCACAAGTTTATCATTACCGCCACTGAGTATTTCACGAAGTGGGTGGAAGCCATTCCTATGACCTATATCACCGGTAAGCAAATAGCCAAGTTTATTCTAAACTACCTCATATGCCGGTATGGTATTCCCCAAGCCATTGTCACTGATAATGGGAGACCATTCA
This sequence comes from Cunninghamia lanceolata, assembly GCA_027924645.1. Lineage (NCBI taxonomy): Eukaryota > Viridiplantae > Streptophyta > Pinopsida > Cupressales > Cupressaceae > Cunninghamia > Cunninghamia lanceolata. The sequence goes on from BSBN01000665.1 coordinate 5,233,946, forward strand.
AGAATCAAGATGTTCGTGCCTTGTGCACACAATACAATATCCAACATTGCTTTTCAACTCCCTACTATCCACAGAGTAATGGCCAAGCTGAGGCTTCCAATAAAACCATTCTCAAAATCCTCAAGAAAACTGTCAATGAAGCTGGTCGTGATTGGCATTTACAACTCAATCCCGCCCTATGGGCCTACCGCACCAGCATCAAAACACCAACTGGTGCCACACCCTATGCCTTGCTCTATGGCTCTGAAGCCATCCTACCTATAGAGGTTGAGATCCCATCCCTTAGAGTATCCATGCAGGACCTGATTAAGGGAGAGGAGTATCGCACTTCCAGATTAGCTGAGCTTGAACTCCTAGATGAGAGGTGCCTTGCAGCGCTTAATCACCTCCATGTTTATCAAAACCAATTACAACAAAAAGATCAAAGAAAGACGGTTTCAAGTTGGTGATCTTGTCCTTAAAGAGAATCAGAGAAATCAAGCAGATTGAGAGAAGAAAGGCAAGTTTGAGCCTAACTGGTTAGGCCCCTTTATTGTGATAGCAGCATATGGATCAGGAGCTTATGCTTTAGCTACACCTGACAACATTCCTCTAGATGAGCCACTTAATAGTGTCCATCTCAAGAAGTTCTATGCCTGATCCTCAGAGTATTCCTAAAAAAAAAATAAAAAAAAACAACAAAAACAAAATAATCCATCCTCTGGTGAAAACCTGGTAAATAGGCGCCTTGGATAAGTACCATAGTGAAAACCTGGCAAACAGGCACTATGTGTAGAGTCAGCATCCATCTTTTATCAAGTCCTGTTCATTCCATTTCCATGTCACAACACCCTTCATCCATCCATAATAAAACCATTGACTTTGTTTGCATTTCCATCTCCCTATCTAGTATAGCTTGGAAATTTGTCAATGTCCATCATCATCTCCCCATGTCTTGATCTGTGTTTATAGTTAACACTGTCTTGTCCTAGGTCAAAGCTTTCTGTGTCTTCTTCAGCAGTCACCCATACAGTATCCTCTACCAGAATGGGGGCAACTCTTTCCTTAACTTAGGTCTAGGATTGGTTCCTTGTTCGTGGTTCACAATGCACTCACATCAATCTTTCTCCTTCTTGTAGATAACACCCTTTAACGGACACATCGCTCCTACGATAAGGCTGTTATCTTCTCAACACTTTTTCCTACATCATCACTCTAACCAGAACTACATATCATTTCTTTTCAATCTTAAGGTACCTTGATCCCATGGATATGGGTATGTAGGCAGTCTGGAATAGAAGGAAGTTTCCAGTACTCAGGTACATAAGATCTCCCCCTCACCACCTTGACCCATTCATCACTCTATCTAGAACTACATATTATCATCTTTCATCTTTCCTCGTAATGTGCCTTGATCCCGTGGATACAGGGTATGTAGGCAGTCTGGAATACGAAGGATGTATCCAGTACTCAGGCACATACGATTCATCATTTTCCACCCATCTCAACCCATTAACATGTCATCTTTCTAGTCTTCCGTTTATCACAATCCATTCACCTCGACTTGACTAACTCAAGCAGCAAAACAACAAACAAGTGCATCCTTTCTAAGCAAAAGTTCTTAACCAAACTGAAGCAAAGCAGCTTGCTTCCAGAGTTATCTACTGTCCTACTATTCCAATTGCCAACATCAGCTAAGTCCAGTTTAACCAAAGCACCAGATCCACAAGCTTGTCTTCTGCCGAGTGTTCCATGATCGAGACCAACACACGCGTCTCTTGCGACATGTGGTATTTCAGGCAGCAAGACATTGTCTTTTTAGGTAGATAGCCCCCTTTAACGGACACAGAGTTCCTACGATAAGGCTGTTATCTTTCCTGTCCAATCTATCCTGAGCAACCTCTTTGGCAAGAGAATATGTTGGCTGTATGTTTACTTTGTAAGTCAGTCAATTTGCTTTTATGGTTTATCTTCTACTCCTTTGTCCATTACCTATTCAAGGCTACCTTGATTTATCTATAATCTTGGTATGTTGCGATGCAGTACGGATTGGGGGCATAGTCATTGCTTTTGTATGTCGTGTTTGAGGAATGATCTTTAGCATCTTTCTTGGTAGCATATTTATCTTGTGTGTGTTACGCCCTAGCATCTTACATATTAATATTCTTCTTGTATTTACATGTTTGAAGTTTATTTTATGTTCAAGACTATGGCTCATTCACATATACCTACAAGGTTATATTATGTCTAAGGGGATCTAAGTTCAAACCACTTGCTTGCAGAGTCAACGTCCATGCACTCGGATATTACAGCACCTTGGTCTTTTATACCTTGGTGGCAAACTATCCACGTGCTATATCAAAAATAAGGATTGCTCTTTATAAACATTTGTGAAACCGTTGCAACAAGCTCATTCATTTACCCATCCATTTACCCATGGCCTTATATAGTTTTCCAACTATGATCAATCAATAGTCTTTTCTATCATATTCTCTTCTATCTCCACTTTCTTCTATCTATCATCAACCCAACCTTATCTGTCTCCAAAAAAATCTTCTAGTCGAGCGTTAACACAGTCCTTCTGTCACTTCCCTGTCTTTCCTCTCGAGGGGGCACCCTACGCCAGCTACACTGGGGCAACTACCTACACTGGGGCATCAAAATTGTATCATGTCTTCAACAATCATTTTCTTTGACGCAACGCTATAAACTGCATCGCATCAAAGAGGGGCAAAATGTAGACACCCTAAAATGACCGTGTCGTTGAATCACTTGCATTTCATAATCTATCTAATCACCTGCATTTCAACGTTAATTAAATAATCTAATTATTTAATTAATTTCACCAAATTCTTCTAAATCACATACTTTCGACATTAATTAAATAAATTCTCTTTATTTAATTAATTAAATTAAATTCCTATGTTATTCTTCCACAATTAAATAATTTTAATTATTTAATTAGATCACTGTCCTCTTTCCAAAAATCAAATCCACATTAATTAAATAAATAAATTATTTAATTAATTCATCACAAATTCCCTCTTATCTACAATTAAATAATTTACATTATTTAATTAAATCAAAATTGTTCTTCCAAAATCATGCACAACAATTAAATAAATTTATTTATTTAATTTGCTTTCAAATCTTCTAAATTAAATAATTCCAATTATTTAATTATTTTTTCCAATAATATCTTCTCTAAATTTAAATAAATCAAATATTTATTTAAGTTGCATTTTCTTCTAAATTGAGTTATCTCTAATATAACTCAAGCTTTCTTTATTTAATAAAGCAAAATATCTTCTTATTCTCATGCAAATCCCTTCTTCTTGTTTTAAATCACTTAACTGATTATTACATTCTGTTAATTGCTTTAACTCATTCTTCTATTCTTGATAACTCCTCTCATGCAAAAGAAAGCAAGACACTTGTCTTCTTATTCGTTGCACGTTCCTCAACTGTTCTCCTCCGTTGATTCTTCTGAATTATCTGGACCGTTGATTGATCTTCATTGAGACCTATATAAACCCCCCTCATCTCCTTCATTAAGCCTCTCTCTCTTCGATTTTATTCTCAGGCATACTTAACAGCACTTTGAGCATACATTGCATAGATTGAGCAACTTTACGATCTCTTGACATTGATCTTCTTGAGCACTCTTACGATCTTTTGACATTGATCTTTGAGCACTTTACTTGCTTGTTGCAACCATGATTTCGCAGTACTATTGAGCAATCCACATTCATCTAAAGGGAACAATACAAATCTCGGTAAAAGCTTTCATATTTTATTGATTTATTAGTAATGGCTTTTATTTAGATCGGTTCTCTTTATGTTATTGGTTTTTGATTTTGTTAGTTAAATATAGTCAATTTTCCTCATACACAAATGGAAACTGTTAAAAACTACTGAATCTTTGAAGCTCTGTGCAACCTCTGGATGAAGCTACTCCTTGTGATCAAAGGGTTTTCAACCTCTGGCCACTTGAAACTCATGGGTTTTTGTCCACGAGTCTCTTTACTCCAGTGGGTTTTTGTCCATCGAAGCCAAAATCTACAAATCTGCAAGTTTGAGAGAAAATATCAAATCAACCATATCCCCAAATGACCAAAATTACATCTTTTGTATCAATATTTCATGGGAGAGAGGGAAATCCAAGATTCCCACGTTTTTCTTTGATTCCTTGCTATTTTGGGGTATGACAGTTGTCATAAGCTATCATACATTGTCATAAAGTCCCCCGCCACTTGTGATTTACCAAGATTTTCAAAATCTTCATGCAAATGGACACCTCACCAAACCCAATGCCCCTTTCTGAGTCTCAAAATATTTAATTTAATATTTAATTGTCCTCTTGAAATAGATATTAGTTGGACAATATTAAATATTAAATATTTATTCTTCCTATGCTTGCCCAATTAACCCATGGAAGAATAAGATGAGTTAATATTGACCATTAATTAATTATTTTAGAAAGGGGACATGACAATACATCAAGACAATAGTACATGAATCTACAAGACAAGAACATAAATATCTGTCTCCTCGAGATAGATCAAGATCTAAAATCTACTACATGCGATACATCCTTCTCACTCACAATCCATAGAAGAAAAACTAATGGAGATAAAAGCACAACCACCTGACCATGTGGAACCCGAAGGTCCACTTCCCGTGCTAGGAGATAATAATAAGGTCCCTCTACAACAACCATTCAGGTAGACAATAGACTATAAGGAACAAGGACTACACATGACTACAATCACACAGGTCAATATCACAAGCAACTCAATCATACTTCCAGAGGCAATCACACAACGAATGTGGAGAACACAACTAGGGAATGCTAGACTGCAGTAGGGAGAGTGTCACCGCATGGTCTTGACATGGGTTATCCTGACAGTCTCTCACTAGACGTCGGCCCCATAGGGTGACACATGCGGAACCAACATTCCTTTCATAAGGACAAGGAAGGTAATCTTGCCAACCATGCCTTCTCATCCCATCCTTAGCCTGAACAAGCACTACAGGTATGGGTGAGGCATTCAATTATCTTATTTAGTGAGGAAACTACCCAACCCCCTAGATTAATTATTAGGTTATCACTTGATTATCAACTTTCAATGGGTTATCCTGGCAGCAACTTTGGGCACTAGCCCCACATTGAAAGCCACTCCCTTATCAGCATCTAGAAAACCCTATCCATCAAGCAAGACAATTAACATCATAACGACAAGTATATATGAACAATGCAAGGTATTTCCCCTCTTGCATACAAAACATAACCACTAGTACCAACTCTTATATCATTGCCCAATACAACATTCTTCCTCATTTATAATTACCAAAGACCTCATACAAAAATAGGAGACATTATACTCTCATAACATCATTATCTCAAGACAAGACATAAAATCAAAACATAACATCCTAGGCCTCTAGAACTAAACGACTCAGGTCCATGAAGAATCCTAGTGACCAAGGAAGCATAATTGACTTATTACCTGCAATTAAATTACATAACATTAATACAAGAAAAATTAACATAAACCTGACTCATAATTAATTTATGTTAATTTAAATGACTAAATGATGATATTGAACTACAATAGTAATGTTATTTTAATATTATCAAAAGAACAATGCTATAATAGAAATCTATTAACCAATTTCTAACTTAACAAATCCATTATAAGGAATTCATAGTAAAAATTAATACTCATTTAAATTTATCAACACATATCGATTTTCATTTAATCGAATTAAAATAAATACAATTTAAAACTCTAATTTTCTTTATTGTATTCCTTTTTGATATGAAGTTCAATAAATCAAATAATCTAGTCTTTATCTGTGAATGGTTCAAGGGGAATAAATCTCGTGGAAAGCAATGACTGCGGGATACACAGAGATTAGATTTCCTGAGAAGACTTGGAAACTTTCTATAAATGCAATGGTAAGTTTAACGCACACCGAAGATTTGTTGGAAATGCTTAGGTAGACTGGTATGCCAAACATGGTATAGACTAGGCATGAGAACTGTTGATAGACACCTCGAAGAGATGTCTATACATGGGTCTATAAGTTTTCAGGATCAACACATAACGAAATTAATTAAAAAGGCTTTAGAAACTTGTAGACACATGCGATTGGAAGGTGCGAATGCCCCACACGGGTATACTGAGAAGTTTTGAAACTTCAAACAAATGCAATTAGTAGGTGCAGAATGCACATGGCAGATTCGTTGAAATGGATAAAAAAAACTTTCAAACAATTGTGATTAGCAGGTTCAAAACCAAAACAGTGACCTTTGTTAGCATCCTACAGCCTGCACCAAAGGGGAAGCTATGGAACGACAGGGTCATCTATCGATGCAAAAATAATGTGATCTAAGTCAGATGTTACAGTTGGTAATACTCTGGCAGACAGCATGGGAATGAAGAAGCATCGCCAAAAGTGCAAAGAGGTGCTATCTGAAGAACACAATGATTGCAGGATATGCAAAAGAAGCCTAAATTCAATCATAAACTTATTCTTGTAAGCTAAATCCATTCATAGGAATCATAAACATTATTGAAATTGACAGTAAAACCAAATAGTTGGTACTATACCTCAATACTATCAAATAGTCTGTTCTCGCAAGCCAAGTCTCAAATATGCATCTTCGTGAATCCCTTCTACATGTCTCAGTTCAACTTTTATCTGCAGAGAATGATTCAAAGCCACCAGATTTTTCCTCCCTGTCTGTATATATTCCCCAAAATCCATACTCCCCCTAAAACTTCAATCAGAGAAATTATATCTTGAGATTTTTTTTCCATTATAGACCACCCACTCTCTCCATAATCCCTTTCTCACAAAAGCAATTCATTTAATTTTTCCACTAGACTGAAAGATTCTTTCTATTTATATTTATTTAGTATTTAATGCATATGACAACTCACAAATATCATTATTTATTAATCTTAAATTAGAATATAGGTAATATTTTTGTGACAACACACACAATAAATTTAGTTTTATGGACACTAACAAAATATTACTTGTTTAAAAATTAGTTTTTCATATTAAAATTATCGATTAAATTCCCATTTTAAAACACCTTATTTACCTCATAATATTATTATTTATTTATCAAAGTGAACTAATAATTTCTATTTTAAAGAAGCAATTAGCCAAAACAATAATCACACAATTACAACCTAAATAACCACATGCCGAACAATACCTGACGACCACACACAATCAAACAACAGTGGCTTACAATCATGCCCATTCTGACCCTACTGACAGGATACAAGACTAGATACCCTTCCTTTTCAAGGATGGTGACAAAGCTAGGGACCTTATGTCATCTCCGTTCATCAATCTCCATTGGATTTAAGGCATGCTCAAACTTGTCGATTCAGGTGGAGTCGATGCCGGATACCTGCATCCTGCAACAAACAAAATGGTTGAACATATATATATATAATCATAAAGTCAAACACATCATGGAAGGGAATCACAGCGTAGCAGGGTACTCACGCATGAGTAATGCGACACTATCCCTTTCACCAACGCATCAAACAAATAACCACATTACGAATAACATACAATTGCTTAACAATTAAGATAAAACAATCAGTTACTGAACGACTAAATAAGAACCATCATTAGATAATCACATGATACTCATAATAAGATTGATCCGCATAGACAATTAAATCCATAACTAATCATGACATAAGTATAAAACACCAGTACTAATAGTATCATCAAATGTCATCATAGAAGTAAAACTAACATCAACAAAGTATCACCAACTAACATCATAATAGTAAATCCATCATCAAGAAAAGTGTCAGAATATCCAAACCTAATAGAACAACTATCAGTCTATCATAAAGCAAAAATGAGGGGCACTACAGTAAGGTGGAGCAACACAATCATTTTTCACTAAGTGTTGCCATCAATGCCAAAGGGGGAGATTGTTGGCAAGAGACACTGCTCTGATGGTTAAGGTAGAATGTTGTTATTGATGGAAACAAGGATTGATAATAGATAGGGATGTTATTGAAGTTGTTAACTCTGCTCTTGAGTCAAGACAGGTAAAGGGACTCTTGGTTCGGAAGACTAACCTAGTTAGAATGACTAAGTATGGATAGTATACAGGGCAAGGAGTGAGCGATGGTATGCCTCCGTAGTTGAAGATCACAATCTGTGGTTCTGGCATGTTATTCATAGCTATTTGATGATGTTAGTTCCAGTGTTCAAGTCCTGACTCCCTCTAGAAGTCATACTATGATTTGTCTAAGTCTAGATGAATAGAGATGAATCAGAAATAGTGTAGAGTATATGAGTAAATTAGTCTGCATTTCTGTGTTGGTGAATATTTTGATTTGCAGTTTTGAGGCAATGTATATACATGGCATAAGCATCTAAATCCATATTGTAGAGCTTGAAGTTCATCAGATCACATTTTACAAGTTCTCCAGTATCGACTTTCAAGTTGACAGTATTTCTCTGTGACAGAACAACAGTTATAAGATCCGCATTTTTCTATGAAAGATTATTATATTCAACGATTTTGTAGGTATGATAATAGGTCCACAATGAATGTTGGTTATGAATTTCAAAGTCTTATATGGTTCGCATTGAAAGTTATGGTATGATAGTCAAGCTAGTTGAGTATGCACTTAAAGTTGAAGCCGACACTCATGTGAAATCAGTGCGGTGAAGACATAATGTTTGAATTGTCATTCTAAGTGGTTCTACTATAAGTCCTGACCTATATGAAGATTTGTGAATGTTTGTTTGGGTCTGCATTACTGTTTGTGCCTAAGATCAAGCTGACAAGCTATAATATTTGTATACACTCTTCATGCTTGGCCTTCCGACCTAGTTGTAAGATAAGTCATATTGTGGATATATATATACTTGATGGATTTCGTTATTGGTCATGCAAGATGTGTGAATATAGTGTGAATTTGAATCTTGTGATCAGAGAGGAATAGTAAGGGTGGAAGAATAGAGTTAATGTAGCAGAGCAGAAAAGTAAGGCAAATATGATGAAGACTTTTGAGTTTGTGTATTAATCAATCAATGTAACTGCATTCCATCATTCTATAGATGCATTTGTAGCAGTATTCTTTTGGCAGTGAGCCAATCTTTCTTCTATCTTCTCTTATCTTTTCTTAGCAGTGAGCCTATTGTAGTGAGCACTTCTTAGACAGCGAGCCCTAAGGCAGTGAGCCTTCATATAATCTGGTTTTGATATCATTATATATTGTGAGCTAACACTTACCGTGGTTTTTCCCTTTTTGGGTTTTCCATGTAAAAATCATGGTGTCTATGTGTTATGACTTTGTGGCTGCTCTTCTTATCTTTGTTTTTCTTTCATGTTATTGAATTTGGTAAATGGATAAATAAATATGTGAAAGAAAATTTTTACAAAATACTAATTCAGCCCCCCCCCCCATCTCAGTATTCTTTGTGATCAACAATCACTTGGTGTTGGCAATTGAGAGTATTGCCTCTAAATTCAAAATCTATGAGGTAGTTGCATCATTACTTTGAAAGGAGATGCAAAGAAAACTTTTGAATCAACAAAGGAGGCCCTAGCTGTTCATGGAAGGTTGAAATAGAAAGGAAAGAAGGACAAGAAGAAAGACAAGCCTAAATCCAAATCCCATTGGAGATTCAAATCTCTTGGAAAGACCAAGGCAAAGTGTTAGAACTACAATAAGCCTGAACATTTCATAAGAGATTGCGAGGGGAAAAAAAGGAAACGTGATTTAGATGATGAGTTCAAAAATTCTTAGGATGATGGTGATGTCATTGTCATGGCCTTGACAATAAATGTATTGGAAGGTGTGTGATTAATAGACACTAGAGCTTCTTTCCACATGATCTCACATCGGGGTTGGTTTTCAAAGTATGGAGAATATGATGGTAGAAAGGTGTATGTGAAATATGATTGTCACTTGAAGATTGTTGGTAATGGAAGAGGATTCAATTTCTTGATGAACGTGCAAAGGGGATCAATATTGTACTGCATATCTCTAGTTTGGCATGGAACTTACTTTTAGTCAACAAGCTTAACAATGTGGGTGTGCATGTTTTTTTTAAATGGAGGGTATAAGATGGTGTGAGTTGTGGTGCTCACTAAGGGTGTTCCTGTAAGCACTCTATTTCAGCTATATACATGCATAGTTTAGTGCAATAATTATTCTATTCTTGTAGTGAAGAGATCTATAAAATCTACACCTTCTCCATTGGAACCATCATCAAAGAGAAGTTTTGCATCTATTTTTGATGGTCATGCTTTGTAGGTACTTAGGAATGATCTTATTTTAGAGACCAAGCTACCTATAGAGAAGATAATGTTATGGCACCAGAGAATGAGTCACATAGGTGAGAAGGATCTCAAGACTAAAAAAATAAAAATCTTGTAGAGGGGTTGATAAATTGTGCTTGATTTTTGTGAACATTATATATTGTAAATACAATCAAATTTAGTTTTACTCTAGTTCTCACAAATATTTTGGGGTGTTGGACCTTATTCATTCTAATGTATTTGGTCGTATTAATGTTCCTTTGGTTTTAAAATCTTTGTATTATGTATCTTTTATATATGACTATTCTAAAAGGACAAGGATGTATTTATTTAGAAGTTCTAACACTAAAGTCTTCAATTGTTTTAGAGACTTTACGACTCTTGTAGAAATCAGAGTGATAGGAAGATTGAGGTTTTGAGAACTGACAATGGTGGTGAGTTTTGTTTAGCAGATTTTGATAGATTTATAAGGAGCATGGGATAGAAATACATAAGGCAACTCCATATACACCTTAGCACAATGGAGTTGTAGAATTAAAATGAACACGACATTATTGGAGAGGGCTAAGAGTATGCTCAGTGGGGTTGGCATGGAGTAGAAGTGATTTCTACAACTTGTTACATGATTATTAGGTCTTCTACATCAACTCTTATGGAAAAGACTCCTATGGAGGCTTGGTTGGGAAAAAAGCCCTCATTAAAGCATCTTAATGTTTTTGGTCATGAGGCATATGTAGATGTGCATAAGGAGATGTGGTTAAAATTAGAGAATATGGTAGTTAAGTGTATCTTTATCATCTATGATGTTAGTTTGAAGGGCTACAAGCTTTAGAAACCTATGATTGAAAGAGTTTTATCCAATAGAAGTGTTATATTTAGAGAAATTATGCCTTCTCCTATAGTTTTGTAGCTAAAAAAAGATGGGAAGAATTATGTGGTTTAGCTATTCCCAAAGACTAACAAGATTGAACCAAAATCTCGTGAAGCACCTAAAGAGGAGATATAAGATGGTTCAAACAACTCCAAAGAAGTAGAACCTCCACCTTAGCTCTTTAGAAGGTCCACGCGACATAGACAACATCTAGCTAGGTATACTCCTCCTGATTGGAGTTGTATTTTTCTTTGATTACTAATACAAATGAGCCTAGAATTATGGAGGTGATGGGTATGGATGATTATGAGTCCCAGAGAGTGGCTATGGATGAGGAAATGGTTGCATCCAAGAAAAATTATACATGGGACTTAGTACCTTTGCTTGATGGACACAAACTCGTTGGTTGTAAATGGGTGTTCAAAAGGAAGATTAGTTCAAATGGCAGTGTTGAGAAGTATAACACAAGGTTAGTTTCAAAAAGCTATTCTCATGGTGCATGAATATAATTTGGTGATATTTTTTTCTCTGTTGCAACAACAACTTTTGATTTAGAGATAGAGCATATGTATGTGAAGACAACATTCTTGCATGGTGACTTGGGGGAAGAGATCTACTTGACATAGGTAAAGAAATGTTAGTTTTCAGATTGAAAAATCTTTGTATTGTCTCAAGTAGTCTCCTGGGATGTGGAACTAGAAGTTTGATTTTCTTGTGTTGGGTTTGAAACTTATGAGATCCAAATTAGATCATTGCATTTATTATAAGATGGATGGTGAACGATTTCTTGTTATCACGTTGTACGTTGATGATATGTTATTTTTTAGTAACAGTAAGGATGTGATTTGTGATTTGAAGTCTTAGCTTTTAGTGTAGTTTGAGATGAACTTGGGAGTTTCTAGATACATCTTCAATATGAAGATCAAAAGAGATAGAGTGAAAAAAAGCTTCAGTTGGGCTAGAGCAAGTATGTGAACTCAATGTTGGAGAGATTCAACTTGATAGATTGCAGCCCATTGTGTGTCTCTATTTTGGTGTGGACTAAATTATCTATAGAGTAGTATTTGACTTCATCTACTGATCTGAAAGACATGGTTCATGTGACTTGTGCTAGTCTTGTTGGGAGTTTGATGTATGTTATGATTTGTATAAGACTAGACATTGCCCAAGTAGTAGAAGTCCTAAGTTATTTCATGATTAATCTTGGATGAGTTCATTGGGATGTCATTAAGAGGGTCTTTAGATATTTGCAAGGTACCTTTGAGTACTCCATTTGTTATCATGTTGATGAGCACACGTTTATACCAAGAGAGGGGTGAATCAGTATAAGCTAGTCTTTTACTTTTTCAAAACTTAATCACCATAATAACACCATTCACACAAGATAACACAATTAAGAACACAAGATTTATGTGGAAACCCTTTTGGGAGAAAACCATGGCAAAATATTGCTTATATATAATTCTTTTACAATCTTTGTAGGTACCAACCTAGTGGAGACACCGATCCCCACAACTGAGCACCAACCCAGCAAGAGACACCCATCTGTTCTATATGAGGCACCAAACTCTAACTCAACAAAGTCTTGTCTTCTTGAATATAACTTAAATGGATGATGAACATTTCACAATACCTTCATTAAATCTGCAACTTCACTCCACACATTCATTCTCCTTCACAAATCTACCTTTTAATGATCTTCATTATTTTCTTCATACACAATTATGCATGCATTTGTATGATATATCTTCTTACACACCACACACCTCCCTCCTCTTCTTATTGTATCTTCACATATCTCACATCTTCTACTTCACATCATTCTACACATCTCTTACTCCCTTTTATATCTTTATGCCTCTTACATGAAGAGAGACATCCCTTTGAAGGGAGTTGTCCATTTAAATAGTCATGACCTTTTGTTAAGAGATTATTGTTGCTTTAAAACTCCTTAAGCGTTGCCTTTTTACTTCTTCATAACCACTACCTTAACAGAAATATAATCGTTGTCTTAAACAATGAGTCGCTACTCCTCATAAGATATTCACTACAATTCATAGGATATCAATCTTTGACTTAGATGCTATATATATATATATATCTTTGAAACTACCAAAGGAAGTCGACCAATATTTTAGAGTATATTAACTGCACCAAAAGAAGGTTGGCCAACAAAGATAAATGTTCATAAAACTCAGTGCTCCCATACATATGAAGTCGGCCAACAAGAATGTAATGAAGATATACTCAATGCTTCTCACAAAGTCAGCCATGAATGATAGTTAAAGGATGACGATCCATCTCATTTTCCTTTGCATCAATGACAATTTTCCAACAATGGTTATTCTACAAGGAACCAAAACTTAGTGGATATTCATGGATTTGTGGATTCAACTGGGTAGGGGATGTTGATAGTAAGAGATCCACCTGTGGTTATTTTTTCACTTTGTTTGGTGTTGTTATTAGTTGGATGAGTAAGCAACAGGTTGTATTCCCTTTGTCCACTACAAGGGCTAAGTACATGGTAGCTACTCATGTTTGTAAGGAGGACATTTGGTTATAGAGATTGTGCTTTGGGTAGAGCTCAAGAGTAAGGCAAAGCCTAAGAGTAGGAGTGAACTCTGGATTGTACTCTAGAGTTGCTTTTGACTACATGGTGATTAAGATAAAATGTGGCAGTCAAAGTCCCATATGTTTGGAAAATAAGATGACCTTTAATGTGAGGACAAATCATATTGAAGTCTAGTACCATTTTGTTTGAGACATGGTAGAGGATGGGAGTGTGATATTGGAGAAAGTTGAAACTTCATTGAATGTTGCAAATGCCTTGGCGAAGCCCATCAATATAGAGATGTTTTAGTGGTGTTCTGAGTCTATGGGTCCATTGACCCCTAACTCTTAGATGACAGTGTTGGCATTCCCCTTTTTGTTGTTCATAGGTGTTCAACAAGTGGGAGAACGTTTGGAAAATGTGTCTCAACCTTGCATTCCCAATGTTCATATTTATTAATTAGTTGTATTTATTTATTATTTTTGTCCTCACATGAGGAGTGGGGCATCCCAATTTGAGGTGACACTCTTTTCCACATGTCAGCCATCTTGAACTATTTGTAAGAGGTTGTATGAGCATTTAAGTGTCATAATGACATTGTAAAATGAGAGGTACTTATTGCAGATTCTTATGATGCATAAGAGCATGATTATAGGGGGTTACATTGAAATCTTGACCAACATTATGACAATCTTATGATGCATGTCATAGAGCATCTTTGAATGGAAGAAGAAAACAAAACTAGGCACCCAAGTTAGGTGGTCAAGTATGACAAGTTATGACAATATGACAAGTTGTAAGGAATCTGCTAAATATTGCTTGAAGACCATGACCAAGAATGAGGTGTTGGAATTTTTTTGGTTTTGAGCTAATGGATTTTGTACATGGTTTTTTAAAACCATTTGGTGGTTTCTATTTTGTTCATCATGTATTTATTGGTGCTAGGAAATGAAGCTATGTATGTGTATGGTTGATTTGTAGGTATTATTATGTTGTTGGAATTACTCTATATTTGCATGTTGGTGATACTTCTGTAGAGGCATAGCCTGGATGTTGTATTGTAATCATTGTTGAATAATATAGCTGGTCTTGCTTTTGGAGTGTGGGTTTTTTCTCTCCAAAAGGTTTTACCCACATAAAATTTGTGTTATGGTATATTGTTTTGTGTATTCTTTTTTGTAACTACAAAGATTAAATTTATTTGCACATACCTCTTCTCATTGATTAGTGTAGGAAGCATTTTTTTGTACCTATGCTTCCTTTTTATTTCATAGATTGTAGATGAGGACTAGAAGCCCAAAAACCCAAGTATATCATTTAGTTATGATTTATGGTCAATTGTTGTATTCATAAGATATAACATGTATGGCATAAAATAATCAAATTGTACTTTTTCTTACAGGTTCCATCATTTAGTGGATGACATCAACATATATGATGATGGATCATCTCACACCTGACATACTAGACATTCCCACAAAGAGGATGGATTTTCCATAGACATAGGAATTTTGGTTTGCATCATTGCTCAATCTAGTGAGCCAAGCACCAGCAATCTACTTAAGAGCATCAACAAAGATTGTGGATCTATGACAAGAGAGAGATGATCATCTTAGGGAGATCAAGGACGAGGGGAGGGAGCAAGCAGAGCTATAGTAGATGATAGATGAGCTACAAGAAGCATGATAGATGCACCCACCATCAAGGAGTGGTATGGAGGCTTTTTATTGTAGTGGTTGGATAGAGCATAGGAGAGTGCTTGACTTAGAGAATAGATTGGTAGGGTAGAAGGGGAACATGCATATTCTAGATCACATAGTAGGACATGCACTCAAGAGAGAGAGGGAGGTTGACAAGGAGGCATAGGAAGATGCTTGTATGGGAGCGAGAGAGGAGAAGTTGATGATGACTATGCCTCTTTTATGGATTGTATATAAGGATGAGAAACACTACTCTTCAATCCACTATCATCAACTCAAGCTTTTTTTTGTGATTGTTCAATATTAACAACATACTTATTTTTCAATGATTGGCCACATGTATGTGGGTCATTTTTATGGGAAGGATGTTGAAATCATTAATATTTATCTTGTATTCTCCCATAAAAGATGGTGAGAAATCTAATTTCCCTTAATCATTTTTAGGTTTAGCATTTTTTGAGTTTTTTCAAAATTTTTATCTTCTTTGCCAATGGATTTTGAACAATGGTATTCTAAGGAGCATCGATCATTTGACAAAATTGGAGAGTATCTTCATTAGCATTAACAAGAAAAAGTATATATTTTAAAGGAAGATTAATGGACCAATAAATATTAGAGGGAATGACTCTCATAATGTAAATACAAGGATGCCTTAATAAAACATTGTATCCTAAGTGCCCAAACATCAAATGGAATGATGTATCAAGTGTAACATTAAAGGACATTTAATTCTTATTTGTACATATCTAAAAATGATGTGCAAAGGTAAATTCTCTTGAATAACATTAGGCATTGACAGCCCATTAGAACCAAAAGTAATAGTATCAACTTACAAATTGATTCTAATGTTGTTACAACTTTGGGAGGATCTGTAGTTGCTTTTGTTGTTAAATGGAGCCTAATCAGACTCGGAGGGTAAATTTTCCCCATTTTTATCAATGCGGTTTCCCCAAATTATTTAACGGGGTTTGGGGGCAGTGCCCCCAAGACAGGGTCAAGGGGCAATGCCCCTTGTGGGGTCCAGGGGTAGCACCCCTGGCGCGCTCCCTATCACGATACAGGTCAGGGTTGAGTGACAACACCCCCAAAACCTCAAACGACTTTTATTATTTTATAAAGGCATCGGGAGTTATATTTCTATTAGCCAACATAAAAAAACTCTATTTTGTAATTGACATAAGTCTTGATAAAAATGAATAAGGGTTAGGGTTTCTGTTGATATTATACTGTAGCATTTGCAATGGTATTGAGTTGCAAGGATTGCTGGTTGTAATCGATTTGATTTGCTGGATAATAATATTGGACTCTCTGTTGGTGGATGTAACCCGAGTTTGGGTGAACCATGTTAAAAATTGTCTCCCGTTGTTATTATTTCTGTGTATTTTTTCATTCCTCTATTTAATCTTTATTTGCATTTAATTGATATCTTCTACATGCAATTCCTAAAAGCTTTAGCAATGGCACTATAGTTTTTGCATGATATTTCTATATGTTTGCTATGTATGCATGAGATCCCATTGAGATATCTTAGCTTGAGTATTCTGTAATTGATTAATAATGACATACTCCTTATGTGCTTTAGTGGTCAATCCAAGTGGAAGAGGAAGGTTTAAGTTAGGAGGTAGCAAAATTAATTGATCGGATGATACATTTTCTCCTCTAGCCAATTGTTTGTAGGTATGATCCACAAAGTGATAATCACTAGAGGTTGTGCAAAGCACTAAAGGCTTAGGATTTGGAGAGCCAAGTATTCCACACAAAACAAGGGATCTAAAAGATGATTTCATAGAAGGACCATAACTCTTGTTAGAAGATGTAACACCCTTAAATGCACCACACAAAAATTCACAGAACAATGCTTAACAATTTTTTGAAGCATTAGGAAGCCACACACACCACATCAAGACATGAATTGTGTCTTTGTATGCTCTAAAATGTGACTCAAGCACAACGCGAATGATTCAGCCTCGATATCACACATGAACCCCTCTCCTTGCTACAGGCAACCTCCAAGTCACTCTCGCTCTCGTGGAAGAAGCTATTCGAGTGGAGGCGAGACCTGGGGGTGGTTTTGTTCACATGGAAGTAGAACTTCATCGAGGATGATTGGACGGTCTGCAGTCCTAGTATGAATCAATATTTGATGAGCTAATTCTTGGACTATTGTGGTGGATATAATTATATGACTCAAAGGATCACTAATCCTATGTCTCCTATTGGGATTTCTTAGGTTCCAACACCTCATGGGTAGACTATTTTGCTCGTTGATGAGTCTAGTGCATTGCAACCTATCCTTGTTTGCATGGATGATTTGTTTTATGATGTTTCTTTGTTAGAAAATCCTAAGAGCGTGTTCTTTCTCTTCAATGATTTGTTGTGCGTGTTGTGGTCTTGGGTGGATTTTGTCTATCTCTTCAAGAATAGCCTTGATCGAATTTCCTCTAATCCCTGGGCACACCGAATGCTTGGGAGAGAGTTTGTTGACTATATGTTGACCTAGTTTGACTTTTGTTGACTTTGACTTGAGGTCAAAGCTTTTTTTTTCTTTTTGTTTGGATGTGAAGTGTGACTTGTACCTCGTGATGGAATTGAGGGTTTGACCTTGTTTAATGTGAAATAAACCTAGTGATGGGATTGAGGGTTTTGCTTTAAGTTTCCTAATATTTTTGTGTTTTTATATGAATGAAAAACACTTTTTGTTCTTTTTCCAATTTGAATATAATAGTTATCTAATTATCTAGAAATTGAAATATGAAATGCAATTAAAACGAGTTTTCCAAATGTAATCTAATTCTATGTTTTTGTATTTTTGTAGTTTGATTTTTGAAATCTAATTTAGAAATTGAAATTGCTTTGAAAAGAAATAACTTGAATAAAATCTAATCTATGAATTGCAATAATTCTAATATAATCAATGTTAATCAAATCAAAACGTATCAAGGAAAAAGAAAACATAAAGATTACTGTGTATCAGGAAAATTGATTAAATCAAAAGTAATAAAACCAAACACTAATAACATAAAGAGAACCGATCTAAGTAAAAGCCATTGTAAATAAATCAATGAAACATGAAACCTTTTACCGAGATTTGTATTGTTCCCTTTGGATGATTGTGGATTGCTCAATTACCATTGCGAAACCATGGTTGCAACAAGCAAGTAGTGTGCTCAAAGATCAATGTCAAAAGATCGTAAAGTTGCTCAATCGATGTGATGTATGCTCAAAGCGCTGTTAAAGGATGCCTGAGAATAAGTGATCAAAGAGGATTTGTGAAGAAGATGAGGGGGGTTTATATAGGTTTCGAGGAAAATCGATCAATGGTCCAAATAATTCAGAAGAATCAACGGAGAAGATAGGTTGAGAAACGTGCAACAAATAAGAAGACAAGTGCCACATAAAAGCTGTTTTATTTGAGTTAAACACTTTCTTTTCTAAAGATAAGACATGCTTTTCACAAATTAGAAAGCTTTTTTTTCTAATTTGAGAGAAATTGATAAAAACAAGGTTGAGTGAAGAGATAATTCAACTTAAGATTTTCTTTTGAATGATTTGAGGGAAATTAAATAATAAATTATTTAATTTTGTGTGCATGGAGAAGAAGACTTATTTTTAGAAGAATTGAAAAATATTTGAAGAATTTCAAGATAAAAAGGCAAATTAAATAAATAAATTTATTTAATTGTTGTGCATGATTTGGAAGAATAAATAAAATATTTGATTGTATTTTATTTTTGGAGACTGAGAGTATTTAAATAAATTTGATTTGATTTATTCAAATTTGGAAGAACGAAATTAATTTAATTAAATAATTGGGAATTATTTAATTGTTTGGATAAGAGGGAATTTGTGATGAATTTATTAAATAATTGGGTTTATTTAATTAATGTGGATTTGATTTTGGAAAGAGAATAATGACCAAATTTAATAATTAAAATTATTTAATTGTGGAAGAATAATAGAGGAATTTAATTTAATTAATTAAATAAAGGGAATTTATTCAATTAATGTCACGATTATGTGATTTAGAAGAATTTGGTGATTTTGGAGAAATTAATTAAATAATTAGATTATTTAATTAACGTTTGAAATGCAGGTGATTCAACAGAATGATGAAATGCAAGTGATTCGAAGCCTTGGTCATTTTAGGGTGTCTACATTTTGCCCCTCTTTGATGCATTGCAGTTTACAGCGTTGCATCAAAGAAAACAATTGTTGAAGACATGATACAATTTTTGATGCCCTAGTGTAGGTAGTTGCCCCAGTGTATGCCCCCTCGAGCGAAAAGACAGGGAAGCGACAGGAGAACTGGGTTGACACTTAACTAGTCGAGTGCGGGAGAAAGCAGGAGGAAAAGTAGAATGGGGTGGGGAAGAGAAACTGAGGGTGGGACACTATAAATAGGGCCTAAGGGGACCACAATCTTCATTTGCAACCCTAAGAGTTTCTAAATTTAGAGAGTAGAGCCTCCAAAATTAGTGTGAGAGAGTTGAGTGGAAGGAGCTGACAGCGACGAGAGATGTCGATTCCAGCACACAGGCATCAGCGAAGCTCGTGCGGAAGTACGGGAGGCCAGCAGGAGCTCCGGCAGCAGTAAGTGGTCAAAAAACCTCTTTTGATTTGACGTTTTAGGGTGGTTTAGGGCTAGGTCTAGGTAGGGTATTCAAATAAGCCAAAAGCGCTTTAGGGTATTGCGGCACTAGTGGTAGTCGGTCAAGGCACTTTTGGTGCACCACAGCGCGTCTGGTAGGATAGTTCAGTGCATTTGGCAAAGCCAAAGTGCTTTTGGTTTTAGGGCGTCGCACCGCAGCGCTATTGGTATAAACCCGTAGCGCGATTGGTGGAATAGTGCAGCGCTAATGGTTGGGAAGGAAAGCGCAGTGGGTAGGTGAGAAGCAAAATCGTGTCGTGGGTGGTAGTACAGAGCAGTGCGGCTATAGGCATAGCGAAGCGCCTTTGCTAAAAATAAGTCACGCTTGGTGTAGAAAACAAAGCGCCTTTGTAGGAGTAGTAAGGCGCGGTTGGTAAGACAGTGAAGCGCTCTTGTAGAAATCAAGGTGCCTTTGGTTTGGATAGAAGAACGTGATAGGTAGGGCTGACCAGAGAGTTGGCTATCCTAGTGCATTAATGAGGACAGTTGGTCTAAGGGCTCACAGTATAGAATAGACGTAGGTAAGATTTGAGGAATATGGTATAAAAGAACTAACAAGTTGTTGTTTGGATGCAGAGGATTATGCCACCGTTGATGTCGCGAGAGCGACACCACCCCATAGCACATGAGGTAGTACAACTAATGTGGGAGGAGGATGCGTTCCTAGAGCACGCGGGACTGTGGCATGTTGCGCACTTGACACACATTAGGGCGAATCTCACCCTAGTGACAATAGTTGTAGAGAGGTTTCACAGTGAGACAGGTTCGTTTCACTTTCCGACGGGGGAGGCTCCAGTGACACTGGAGGATGTGTATCGCATCTTGAGGATTCAGATTGATGGAGATAGAGTGGACTTTGACCCGGTGCGAGGTGAGGCAGGCTTGGTAGAGGTCTTTTGCACAGATGACCTTTGGATAGAGGATGGGGAGATTCAGTGGGCAGACGTTCCACAACTTTGCAATAGGATTAGGTGGATAGTTGCTTCACTAGTTGGTGGCTTCCTGTGCCCCGACAGGCAATCTAGAGGGCTATCTGTTGGATGGGGTATAGTACTATCAGGGATGTTTACAGATGGTAGACAGTACACATGGGGGCCCTGTGTGCTAGGGCAACTATACCGAGACCTGCACGACTGCGTGTACAGGAGGGGCCGCAGTCTCTCAGCAGGGGTGACTCAGGTGTGGGCATGGGAGCATATCCCAGTGATCAGACCTACGACACAGTGCCACAGAGATAGGGGAGAGCCATACACATTCTTATATGAGGGAGTGATTACACATCAGAGGATGGGATCTGTTAGCCATTGGAGGCGGTAGATCGACGAGATGGACCTTTTTGTTTGGAGGCCATGGTTACTATGTGAGGAGTGGGAGGACGAGCATGAGCAGCTGATGTATTGTAGACAGGCTCAGTATCTGTTTGGGTGATGAGTAGACACGATCGAGAGAGACCTGCCAGAGCAGGTATTGAGATAGTTTGGGTTACCACAAGGGCTACCAGTGGGGGAGGCGACACATGCCAGGACACAGAGAGAGGTTGGAGACTGGGATGCAGAGATGCCAGTGGCTATAGCTTTACCAGAGGTATAGGGACTTGTCCCTGTTAGATGGGATTGGGATACAGGACTAGCCGATCCAGGTACATTGCCAGAGTATGATAGGTATTGGTAGACACACAGGCCGGTGAGATTGACTACACCAGGTGTGGCAGGGGTAGTGGGAGAGGTACTAGTCCCAGGTGTAAAGGCCAGGATCAGACACCAGGCTAGAGCAACTAGACAGCAGGTAGTTGGAGAGGCCAGCGGCCAGCAGGCTGACGTAGAGATGGTGGAGGTAGAGGACCCAGTTGTAGAGACTGATTTACAGAGGGTCGAGTGGCTGCTACAGGAGGAGATATCCCGAAGGACTCGACTAGAGCTCCGGATGGTGCGGTTGAGGAGAGACCGAGATGCCACGAGGGTTGAGGCGAGACAGGCCGAGGCCTTAGCCTAGGTGCAGACACACGTAGCAGCAGCAGCACAGAAAACCCTGGCACATGCACAGGCACAGCTACAGGTCTAGGCACACGCACAGGCCCAGGTATAGATACAACCGCTAGCCACACCAGTCGCAGATGATGGGTAGCTAGCCCAAGTGACGAGGGAGAGGGATGCAGAGGTACAGCTACAACTGACAGCAGAGGCCACACTCCATAGAGTGAGGTGGGAGAGAGATGAGGCACGCCGTGCCCTGGGTGTAGACTAGAGGACTCTATACAGCAAGCTCGTCCGGGTTCAGGGAGAGCTAGTGTCAACCGACAGAGAGGCAGAGTATTATAGGGGACTGTATGTGGGTGCGGTGCCAGCAGCTCAGCAGGCACCCAACTATAGAGATAGGAGTAGGTCCGGAGCATCAGGGTCTCGCAGGACAAGGCAGTCAGTGTCCTCGGTTAGAGGGCCCATCCTACCACCCGGGGGAGGAGGAGCAGCAGGGGGAGGATCAGCGGGCGGACCTGCGCTGAGTATAGGTGGAGGACAGGGGCCATAGTAGGAGGGAAACTCTACTCACTAGAGCATATGCATATTTGTATATTGTATCATATTGTACCAGTTTTGTATTATGAGAGACAATCTGTATATTTTGATTTGATGCCTGCGTGCATCTTGATGTATATTTTGTGGGCTCTTGATAGCCTTGATGTATCATATGGATGTATATACTTTGTATTTATTGATTACCTTCACATGATATATATGATGATATATTCTGCTCATGGATGTTCCTGTGTTTGTATATGCATTTCTTATTGATGATATGGATTGTGATGATTTGTATGTATGATCATGGATTTATGTGATGATGTATATTACATATATAATGCTTATAGATGTATGATGATAGAGATGTATGATGATATAGATGCTATGACTAGTGATATCTAACATGTGGGTTTTGCAGATATGCACCAGAGAGAAGAAAAGGAGGAGACAAAAGACAGAGACTGTTGATCGATTAGTTGCAAATGAAAACGATATAAAGGATGTTGTGAATGAATGAATGATGAGCTTGTTGCATTGGTTTCACAATTGTATATAAAGAGCAATCCTTATTTTTGATATAGCACGTGGATAGTTTGCCACCAAGGTATAAAAGACCAAGGTGTCGTGATATCCGAGTGCGTGGACGTTGACTCTACAAGCAAGCAGTTTGAACTTAGATCCCTTAGACATAATATAACCTTGTCGGTACATGTGAATGAGCCATAGTCTTGAACATAAAATAAAGTTCAATACATGTAAATGCAAGAAGAATATTAATATGTAAGATGCTAGGTCATAACACACACAAGATAAATATGATGTTAAGAAAGATACAAAAGATCATTCCTCAAACACAGCACACAAAAGCAATGACTATGCCCCCAATCCGTACTGCATCGCAACATACCAAGATTATAGATAAATCAAGGTAGTCTTGAATAGGTAATGGATAAGGGCGTAAGAAGATAAACTAAAAAGCAAATTGACTGACTTACAAAGTAAACATATAGCCAACATATTCTCTTGCCAAAGAGGTTGCTCAGGGTAGATTGGATAGGAAAGATAACAACCTTATCATAGGAAATTTGTGTCCGTTAAAGGGGGCTATCTACCTAAAAAGACAATGTCTTGCTGTAGGAGATGCCACATGTTGCGGGAGACGCGTGTGTTGGTCTCGACAATGGAACACTCTATAGAAGACAAGCTTTGTGGATCTGGTGCTGTGGTTAAGCTGGACCTAGTTGATGCCGGCAATCGAAACAGTTGGATAGTAGATGACTCTAGAAGTAAGTTGCTTTGCTTCAGATTTGTTAAGAACCTTTCCTTGAAAAGGATGCGTTAGTTTGCTGCTTGAGTTATTCAAGTCAAGGCGAACAGATTGTGATAAATGGAAGACTAGAAAGATGGCTATGCTAATGGATTGGGGTGGGTGAAGAATGATGAATCGTATGTGCCTGAGTACTGGATACATCCTTCATATTCCAGACTGCCTACATACCCTGTATCCACGGGATCAAGGCACATTACGATGAAAGATGAAAGTGATAATATGTAGTTCTGGATAGAGTGATGAAATGGATCGAGGAGAAAGGAGGAGATCTTATGTACTTGAGTACTGGATACCGCCTTCGTATTCCAGACTGCCTACATACCCATATCCATGGGATCAAGGTACCGTAAGATTGAGAAGATGATAATATGTAGTTCTGGTTGGTGCGATTGAGCTTGGGTAGAGGAAATGATAAGATCTTATGTAGCTAAGTACTGGAAACTTCCTTCGTATTCCAGACTGCCTACATACCCATATCCATGGGATCAAGGTACCTTAAGATTGAAAAGATGATAATATGTAGTTCTGGTTGGAGTGATGAAGTAGGAAATGCGGTGAGAAGATAACAGCCTTATCGTAGGAGCGATGTGTCCGTTAAAGAGTGTTATCTACAGAAAGGAGAAAGGATTGAAGAGCGTGCTGCGAACCATGAACAAGGCTCCATTCCTAGACCTTGGTTAAGGAAAGAGTTGCCCCCATTCTGGTAGAGGAATTTGCATGGATGACCGACGAAGAAGACATAGAAGGATTGACCTAGGACAAGACAGTGATAACTATTGACACAGATCAAGACGTGGGATGACGATGATGGACATTGACAAATTTCCAAGCTATACTAGATAGGGAGATGGAAATGCAAACAAGGTCAATGGTTTTATTATGGATGGATGGATGAGTGTTGTGACATGGAATGAACAAGACTCGATAGATGATGGAAGCTGACTTTACACATAGCACCTATTTGTTAGGTTTTCACTATGGTACTTATCCAAGGCACCTGTGTGCCAGGTTTTCACCAAAGGACGGATTTTTGTTTGGATTTTTTTTTTGGAATACTCTGAGGATCAGGCATAGAACCTCTTGAGATGAACGCTATTAAGTGGCTCATCTAGAGGAATGCCGTTAGGTGTAGCTAAAGTATAAGCTCCTGATCTGTATGCTGTAGTGACAATAAAGGGACCTAACTAGTTAGGCTCAAACTTGCCCTTCTTTTCTCAGTCTACCTGATTTCTCTGATTCTCTTTGAGTACAAGATCACCAACTTGAAACCATCTTTCTTTGATCTTTTTGTTGTAATTACGTCAGAGGCAGTTTTGATAGACATGGAGATGATTAAGCGCGGCAAGGTGCCTTTCATCTAGTAGTTCTAGTTCAGCTAATCTGGAAGTGCGATACTCTTCTCCATTTAGCAGGTCCTGCATAGATACTCTGAGAGATGGGATCTCGACCTCTATAGGTAGGATGGCTTCAGAGCCATAGACCAAGGCATATGGTGTGGCACCAGTGGGTGTTCTGATACTAGTACAATAGGCCCATAGGGCGGGATTGAGTTGCAAGTTCCAATCACGACCAACTTCATTGACCGTTTTCTGAAAGATTTTGAGAATGGTTTTATTGGAAGCCCCAGCTTGGTTGTTACTTTGCAGATAGTAGGGAGTTGAAAAGAGATGTTGGATATTGTATTGTGTGCATGAGGCACGGACATCTTGGTTCTTAAATGGTCTCCCATTATCAGTGACAATGGCTTGGGGAATACCATACCCGCAAATGAGGTAGTTAAGGATAAACTTGGCTATTTGCTTATTGGTGATATAGGTCATGGGAATGGCTTCAACCCACTTCGTGAAGTATTTAGTGGTAGTAATGATGAACTTATGGCCATTGGAGGATGATGGGTGGATTTGTCCTACGAGGTCGAGACCCCAGTGAGAAAAAGGCCATGGAGTCGTCACAGGTTGTAGTTCATGAGCTGGTGCATGAATCAAATCTCCATGCTGCTGGCATTGTAGACACTTAGCAAACCGTGTAGCATCTTTCTCTATTGTAGGCCAGTAGTAACCTATTCTAAGTATCTTCTTAGCGAGATTAGGACCGGTAAAATGTGTGCCATAGACACCTTCGTGTATGTCTCGTAAGGTAGCTTTGGCTTCTTCCGTGTTAAGACATTGTAAGAGGATACCATCGAGACTCCGGCGATATAGTGTATCACCCAGAATGATGTAACGGGAGGATCGATGGATAAAGGTTTTACGTTGGGTGGATGAAAGGTCAGAGGGAAAGGTATTGTGTTTAAGGTATTCATAGATATCTTCGTACCATGGGGAATTGGGACCAACAAGTTCACAGATGATTTCAGTAACGGGAACATCGACGGCTGGTATCAGCAATTGCTCGATCAAGAATTCACATTTTTGTGTATTAGTAGGCATGTCTATTAGTGACCCTACAGAAGCCATAGAATCTGCAACCTTGTTATGATCTCTTCGAATTTGCTCAAATGTGATGCTAGAAAAGTGTGGTTTGTAGGCATCCACTAGTTGCTTGTAGGGGACCAACTTTTCATCTTTTGTTTGGTACTCATTTGTGACTTGTCGAATGACTAATTGTGAGTCTCCATATACCTATAATTCTGTGATGTCCCATTGGACTACTGTATTGAGACCTATGAGGAGTGCTTCATACTCGGCAATGTTGTTGGTGCAAGGGAATGCAAGCTGATATGACTTAGGAATATAGTCATTTTGAGGTGTGATAAACAAGATGCCGGCCCCTAATCCATGTTGTGTGTAGGAACCGTCAAAGTACAACTTCCACATTATTGAGTTGGAAAGAGTGAAGAGATTCTCATCCAAAAAGTCTGCTACCATAGGGTGTGTATCTGTCATGGGTGCTTCTGCTAGTTGATCTGCTAGGGCTTGTCCCTTGATTGCTTTACGATCCATATACTCAATGTCAAACTCACTAAGGATCATGACCCATTTAGCTAGTCTGCTTGTTAGAGCTGCTTTTGCTAGTAAATACTTCAAGGGATCAATTTTGGCTATAAGATTTGTGTGTTGATTCAACATGTAATGCCGCAATTTTTGGGAAGCAAACACTACTACTAAACAAGCTCTTTCCATTGGTGAATAATTGAGTTCATATCCAACCAAGGTTCTACTGATATAATAAATTGCATGCTCTTTTCCTGATTCATCATTTTGTGCTAGAAGGGCCCCGAGGGCTGAAGTTGTAGTTGAGATGTATAATATCAATGGTTTATCAACAATTGGGGGAACCAATACAGGAGGTGTAGCCAGATACTCTTTGAGATGATCAAATGCTGCTTGACACTTATAATCCCACCGAAATGCAACATCCTTTCGAAGCAAGTGTTGAAATGATTGACATTTATCTGCTAGCTGTGAGATGAAATGCCGAATGGACTGCAACCTTCCCTGCAGGCTCCTTAATGCTTTGAGGTTCTTTGGTGGAGGCATCTCCACTATAGCCTTTACTTTTTCGTGGCCTACTTCGATGCCTCTACGAGATACAATGTATCCCAACAGTTTCCCTGATGTTACACTGAAGACACACTTCTTTGGATTGAGTCTTACTTAGTATTTCTCGAGCCTGTCAAAGATCTGCCCTAGAAGATTTAGCTAGTATGTCATCCACATAGTCCTCCATGATATGATGAAAGAGGTCGTGGAATATCACTGTCATTGCTCTCTGATAAGTTGCTCCCACATTCTTTAGACCAAACTTAATGACACACCAACAATAATTACCCCAAGGACAAGTAAAGGTTGTTTTATTGTTATCTTCTTCTGCTATCCTTATCTGATTGTAGCCTGAGAATCCATCCATGAGTGAAAGCATTTCATGACCTGCTGTCAAGTCTACTATGAGGTCAATGTTCGGTAGTGGAAAATCATCCTTGGGACATGCTTTGTTAAGATCTCTAAAATCATTACACATGCAGATGCACCCATTGGGTTTAGACACAGGTACGATGTTTGAGACCCAATCTGAATAGTCAGTAGGTCGTATGAACTTTACATCTAACAACTTCTGTATTTCCACTTTTACCAAGAGAGCTATCTGTGGGTGTATCTTTCTTAACTTTTGCTTGATTGGTTTAACTTTTGGATCCACTGTGAGGTAGTGAACAACTAGGTTAGGGTCTAACCCTGACATATCAGCATAGGTCCACACAAAGTTGATGGTTCTCTGTAAGAATAATGTGTTAAGATTCCTGTGCTTTGTTTCTGATAATGATGCTGCTAGGAATGTAGTCTTTGGATTTTGCTCTGTGCCAAGGTTTATCTTTGTAGAATCTTCCACTAGGAGAGCTGACTTCTCTTGATACTTAGATGGTAGGGGAAGGTCAAATCCTCCATCCTTAGGTGCCACAGTTGGGTTTTTCACCTTTGGATACGTCCTTTGTTTTTACTAGTTTGTGATCAGGAGGTACCACCGTATGGTTTTCACCTAGAGATCTTTCTTTATTTTTACTTTTGCGACTGGAGGATCTGGCATTCTCACCAAAATAAGTTGTTGGCTCTAGTTCCATTACAAAACCTGCTTTATGATCGCCCAGAGGGATACCATCCTGAAGTCCCATGAACTCAGCTAGAGCTTCGTCATTCTGAAATACATCTATAACAGGGGTCCCTTGTTGGTCCCAATTGATAACTTCAGGGTAGACAAGTGTTACATTTTGGGTGTTTGTAGTGGAGGTTAAGGATACGGATGATAGCATAAAAATGGAGGATTCTGCAAATAGGTTGGTCATATGGAGGGAAGAGTCATCGATGATATCCTCAGTAGATGTCGAATCAGCGGGAAAAGTTTTGGCTACCTTGTCGAGTATACCCTCGATGTCCAAGGCGTGTGGTACCATTCTACCAAATCCTAATCCCTTCTTGTCTAGTTTCTTTGTCACAATAATGGGTTCCATAGTGCCTTGATTCTGTTTCCCAAGGCCACCTTTACCTTTGTAGCCCATGTTTTTGACTATCATTAAGCCATTGCCATATTGTGTAACTGGTATTGTAACTGGTTCTTTCTCTTTATAGAGCCAAGAAGAAATGTCCTCAATAGTTTCTTCTTCCAATAATTGTCCCTGTTGGAATTGGGTTAAGGATGCTGGGGGAGGAATAGCTACTTTTTTAGTTGCTTTGGCAATGGGTGGTTGGCCGTAAGATTTAGGGGACAAAGGCATCCGCCCTACACAACAAGATTTTGAGATATCATATGTTCCAAAGCCTATATCACGGATGCGAGCTGTGATTTTAGGCAGAGGATTAGGGTTACTTGTAGAGGCTTGCTTTAGAGTTTTAGGATCAATATATAGTGGGGATTCAAGGGCTTTGTCATTTTTAGGCACTTGGTTGTAATTCTTATAACTTCCTTGCAAGACACGACAGAATTCAAAAGGATTGGGGTCTCCTGGGATAGTGATCTCCGTACCATTGAATGGGAATTTTAGAGACTGACGGTACGTTGAGGGAACAGCTTTCATTGTGTGGATCCATGGGCGGCCTAGGATAATGTTGTAAGGCAGCTCAATGCCAAGGACTTGGTACCTGGTTTCAAGCATGATAGGACCGAGTTGTATAGGCAAGTGGATAACACCTTATGAGCGGCGTTCAGCATCATCATATCCCTTGATTGTGATACTAAGATTAGTATTGACATGATCCTCAAAGTATCCCAATTGCTTAAGTAACTTTCAAGAACAAATGTTGAGACTAGCACCACCATCTATGAGTATGCGTTTGATTTTGCACTTATGGATGAGATCCTCAATATGAAGGGCATCATTGTGACATGGGTCGTGGGATGGGAGGTCTTTCTTAGAGAAGACCACATTGTAGGGTGAAGCAATGTTACCTACTATAG
Source organism: Cunninghamia lanceolata (assembly GCA_027924645.1). Taxonomy (NCBI): domain Eukaryota; kingdom Viridiplantae; phylum Streptophyta; class Pinopsida; order Cupressales; family Cupressaceae; genus Cunninghamia; species Cunninghamia lanceolata. The sequence goes on from BSBN01000665.1 coordinate 5,263,754, forward strand.
CTTGGAAATTCAGGACCGCGATGTTGTTAGGAACTGAAGACTCTTGGAGGGCTTTTTCTAGCACCACTTTATGTGCGGGTGATGACCATAGAAGGTCCAAGATAGAGATCTGTGCTGGCGTTTTCCCTAGGTGTTCAACAAGATTATAATCAGATTGAGTTGGGAGACCAGGTGTAGGACCACGAATGGTGACATGACCACGACGAGTTGTAACAGTGGAATCTGTAGAGTTGCCTTTGATAGTGAGGGTAGACACTTGACTCTCTTCAAAACAACCCACTATGGAGTCAAAGGAAGTGGAAGCATGATTGACACCTTTACCTTTATCCTAAAGAGGAGGTGGGCCATGGTGAGGGAATGGTTCCTTGTACATGTTGAGGTCCTTGTTCGTGTGTTGAGCTGGTGGTTCATCTTCAAAAGTGATTTGGTTGCCGTCGATAAGATTTTGGATGAGGTGCTTGAGTTTCATGCATGACGTGATTCTATGTCCTTTGCTTTTGTGGAATTCACAATATTCATTGTCTTTGTAATGTGCAGTTTTGTAAATAGGTTCGCCATATGGGGGAGCATCCGGTAAGGTGAGGAGCCCCTTGTGCAAAAGTTGTTGTAGGACCAACTCTATAGGCACTCCCAAAGGAGTGAATTGACGTCGTGGAGGGTAATCTTGTTGAGGTCGCTCCTGTTGGCATTGTTTTTGGTTTGGATAAGATTGTCTTTGTAGTTGCTGCTGTTGAGGTGGAGCTTGACTTGGCTTGGAAAGTTGCAGCGACGTTTGCAGCATTTGGACATGTTTACAATCAACCACCCCATCATTGACCACGTTTTTATTTTTGTTCCAAAACTTTGGTTTATCATTTGTTTGTTGATGAGGAGCATTGTCTTTTGTTTCTTTGAAGATTTTGACCACACCCTTAGCAATGAGGGCCTTCTCGATATTGATTCCCTTGTAGGTAATTTCATCAAAAGTTGTAGCACTAAGAATTTGCAAGTGAAAACCCAACTCTTGGTTGAGGTTCTGCACGAATATGCTAACAAGTTGCTTTTCAGGTATCTTAAATGGGAATTTGCTAGCCATTTGTCTCCATCGTTGAAGGAATGAAATGAAGGTTTCTCCATTTTTCTGTTTGTTGTTGCATAGATCAGTCATGGAAATCTCATGCTTTGTGTTGTAGGAAAAATGGGTGGCAAATTTCTCCGCTAGCTTGTTAAAAGAATTGATACCTGTGGGGAGGTGCGAGAACCATTCTATGGCTTGACCTCCAAGACTACAAGGAAAGAGACGCATAAGGTACGTGTCATTATGTGAGACCTCGAAGAAAGCAAGATAGAATTCCCTAAGATGGTCTTTTGGGTCACCTTTTCCTTTGTATTTATCAAACTTGGGAATAGTGAAATTTTGAGGAAAAGGGATCATGGGTAATGACCGATCAAAAGGATAAGGACACACTTCCTCTAAAGAGAAGGTCTTCTTGGTGTGCCCAAACGTAAGATCAGATAGTTGTTGTTGAACTTCCGCAAGTTTTAGCTCCATTGAAGTGGGAGGGGTTGGAAACATCTCCTGTTGTCCTAGAAGTGGTTGTTGTTGCCCATACGAAAGATTGTAGTGTAAGCCATTGGTATTGGTATTATAAGGGTCGTAAGATTGATTGGGGTTGTATGCGTTGTACGTGGGGTTTAGATTGGGTTGGAATTGGATTTTTTGATTCAGAGGAGGTGGGGGTGGCGCTAGGTAAGAATGTTGGCTTTGAGATGGTTGGAGAAAAGAATTAGGTGGAGGAAAGCTAAAGTTCGTTGGGTTAGGCTGCGATTGCGGAACATAGCTTTGGGAAACTTGATGTTGGGAGTGTTGAGGGTGGATAGGCAAGGTACTGAAGAAGTTTAGCATTGATGAACATAGTGGTGGGGGAATGTAGGTAGAAGTGGTAGTTGTTGAGACCCTTGTTGCATGGCTACATAGTTGTTTCTCGGATTGTAATTTGGTGGGAAACCTATTCGTGATGGGGTAACCAATATTCTGCTTGCGATTGGTGTGGACAATTTAGGAGCTTGTTGGATGTTTGATTGAGCTATAGTGGCTTGTTTGGCTAGTTCCGCTTGACATTGTAGAGTCTCCTGTTGAAGTTTGTAGATTTCCATAGGAGTCGGAAGTGGTGAAACAGCCCTCTTTCCTTTTGGGTTTTGATAGAGGGGATTCTCAATCGTTACCCCCTGTAAGCCTTGTTCAGGTAAAGGCGTGGTCACTGTGGACATGGTTTGCACTGCTTGTATGGTATCTTGGGTATTGTTAGGCTCGCTAATCATGGATAGATCAAAACCTTTCGGTAATTTGGCTCCTTGCTCTGCTAGCAAGCAAAAGAAATGGTCTTGGTTCTCACTAAGGATTTTATCAAAGGTGGCTATAGCTTTAGGATTTTGTATGAATTCATCAAGATCTTGCTCATCTTCTTGAGAGGATTGACCTATTTCAAAGTGTCACTCTTCTTGAGATGGGGGTTGATCTGCGATATAACCTTGTGGCACAAAATCCTGAGGCATTCCGGTGGTATATTGAGGTATACTTACCAAAGGTACCCTACCCTCTTGAGGATTTCTTGGTTGGTCAAATTGCGGCATGTTGGGAGAGTTGGTAGATCTTTCCGCGGGTGTCCTAGGAGTAACCTTGGGAGTAATGTTGAGACGGCTTGATTGCAGTGTGTGAGGAGGTGATTTGCGCTTCCTAGGGACAACTTGCTTGGACTTCATTATTTGCTGGAGCCTAGTGGTTACCATGGAATACACTAGGACAAAAGGTAATGTTGAGATTCTGCTTGTGTTTTGAGAAAGACAAACTCTGATGCACAATTTACTAGACCAAAGGCACTATACTGTTTGACCAGAGGCATAGGACTGTGCAACCAAAGCGTGCTACTGTAATACCAAAGGCAATGGACTAGGCTACCAAAGGCGAGGTACTGCTACACCAAAGGTGAGCCACTGTGACCAAAAGCGAGCTACTGTTATACTAAGGGCATTGAAGTAGGGTTAGCGGAGGCAAGGTACTATTATACCAAAGGTGATCTACTGTACTACCAAAGGTGAGCTGCTGTAATACTAGAGGCGCTGAAGTAGTGTCTGATGTTTGTAAGAGGCAAAATTTTGATAGATTGGGTTCTGTTTCTGATTGGATTTGCTTTTTGGCAAGAGAAAACACAACAAACAAAGTTGGCAAATAAGGGACTGACACAACAGATAGTGTATGTTCGAGGCTCACAAAAAGCCCAATGTTTCCATAGGTATGAGACAATTGCAATCAATAACAAGCACTTTTTATCCCTAGAGACAAGGTTTCATTGCAGTAGATTAGCTCACAGCTTAATACTCCGTCGATAAAAATATCATTCCATAAAGGTGTCAGATATTTTGTATCTTTGCGAGAGACAATAGGTAGGAATATTCACCCTCCCCTTGGAAAGCTCAAGTAGGTCACAAGATCTTTACATCCAAGGGAATACTATCTCTTCTCAAGGGAGCCAATGGTGAGTATCTTAAGGGCTTAAATCGATTCCCCTTGCACTGATGATTACCGCAATGTTCGGAGGTAAGTCGGGTAGTCTCTATCTAGAATGGTTCTTAGTAACTTTGAGGGATCAATGCCTTACAAGCAATGTGACAAGCTACTAAAAGCTTTAACCAATCCTATTAAGAGTATCAAACACTTCACTCAATGTGAAAATCATTTCCACAAAGAGCTAGTACACCTCTTTTCAGTTTGGCACCACAAGGTAAGGCTGACGTCGATTAGGACTTGGCTTTCGCCTTATCCCTCTTATATAGCAGTTCAAAGGAAAACTCTGCTTAGGGTCATCCCTTTTGGATGAAGCACAATCCAAAAGCAGGCTCTTCTAAAGGAAGTACTGAAATGTAAGAGCAAGCATGTCAAACAAAGGTTCAATTGTCCCGTTATAAGAAAAATAAGGTGCAACTAAATTAGGCACACACACGATTGTAGTTGTCAATTGTCCCTTAAGAAAATGAAGTGTTTGGCATTCATGTCCATTGTCCTTTAGAAAATTGAGATATTTTTTGCATACATGTCCATTGTCCCTTAAGAAAGCAATATGTTCCTAAGACTTAGATTACAAAAGATGTTTGTTCAATTGTCCCTTAAGATGGCAATATGTTTCTAAGACTTAGTGAGATAAATCAAAATTTTTTCAATGCTCGTCCTACATGAACATGTTAAGAAAAACCTATTTGCTCTGCGTGAGTGATAAGAAGCTGCAACAAGTCAATTAGTTCCACAAAAACTCACAAGTTAGCAAAAACAAAAACAAATTGACAAAAAGTGATGTATTGTCTCACCGAAAGCAACTTACTGTGATACCAAACGTGTAGTGCTACAGGCCAGAAGCTCCTTATTGTGTAACCAGAAGTGCGGTACTGTGCTGCCAAAAGCGAGATACAATATAGCCAAGAGCGTTGTACTGTCTTAGACCACAAAAAGTTAGGTTTTGTCAGAATAACTAGATCCAAATAAGATTTCATGATTGATCTACTATTCTGAGGAGCAATATCTGCTAGATCTATACCCTGCAATCAATTAAACTTGAGAAATGTGTCACGAATAGATGGGTTAACTCAAATATGAAAATACCCCTAAATAAGTCAGCTTAGGAAGTATCAACAGACAGTTGAAAGACAAATACAACAGCTTGTCAGACAAATCAAAGATATTTATGAATAAAACCTTACAAGAAACACCATCCAAAATCAGAAAACCTAATTGTGCTGAAAGCGCTTAACGATACTACCAAAAGCACTGTTCTGTATTACCAAAAGTGCTTCTCTGTGTTACCAGAAGTGCTTCAGTATCGCCCGAGGGTGCTATACTGCGCCTCCAGGAACGCTGAAGGATACTGCCAAAAGCGACCCTCTGTGTCTTTTGCGCTGTTCCGTACTGTAACTTCAAAAGAGATCAATTTTTCAAAGAAAAATAGGGATTAGTGGGTCCCACCGGGCGTGCCAGAATGTGTATTAGGAAAATTGATTAAATCAAAAGTAATAAAACCAAAAACCAATAACATAAAGAGAACCGATCTAAGTAAAAGCCATTGTAAATAAATCAATGAAACATGAAACCTTTTACTGAGATTTGTATTGTTCCCTTTGGATGACTGTGGATTGCTCAATTACCATTGTGAAACCATGGTTGCAACAAGCAAGTAGTGTGCTCAAAGATCAATGTCAAAAGATCGTAAAGTTGCTCAATCGATGCGATGTATGCTCAAAGTGTTGTTAAAGGATGCCTGAGAATAAGTGATCAAAGAGGATTTGTGAAGAAGATGAGGGGGGTTTATATAGGTTTCAAAGAAAATCGATCAACAGTCCAGATAATTCAGAAGAATCAACGGAGAAGATAGGTTGAGGAACGTGCAACAAATAAGAAGAAGACAAGTGTCACACAAAAGCTATTTTATTTGAGTTAAAAACTTTCTTTTCTAAAGATAAGACATGCTTTTCACAAATTAGAAAGCTTTTTTTTCTAATTTGAGAGAAATTGATAAAAACAAGGTTGAGTGAAGAGATAACTCAAGATTTGCTTTTGCATGATTTGAAGGAAATTAAATAATAAATTATTTAATTTTGTGTGCATGGAGAAGAAGACTTATTTTTAGAAGATTTGAAAGATATTTGAAGAATTTGAAGATAAAAAGGCAAATTAAATAAATAAATTTATTTAATTGTTGTGCATGATTTGGAAGAATAAATAAAATATTTGATTGTATTTTATTTTTGGAGACTGAGAGTATTTAAATAAATTTGATTTGATTTATTCAAATTTGGAAGAACGAAATTAATTTAATTAAATAATTGGGAATTATTTAATTGTTTGGATAAGAGGGAATTTGTGATGAATTTATTAAATAATTGGGTTTATTTAATTAATGTGGATTTGATTTTGGAAAGAGAATAATGACCAAATTAAATAATTAAAATTATTTAATTGTGGAAGAATAATAGAGGAATTTAATTTAATTAATTAAATAAAGGGAATTTATTCAATTAATGTCGCGATTATGTGATTTAGAAGAATTTGGTGATTTTGGAGAAATTATTTAAATAATTAGATTATTTAATTAACATTTGAAATGCAGGTGATTCGACAGAATGATGAAATGCAAGTGATTTGAAGCCTTGGTCATTTTAGGGTGTCTACAATTACTTCCCCCAAGAGCAAGAGTTTTGTGATCTAATTAACTATGAAAGCATGGAAAACTTGGATTCTCTTTGCCACATGAGCCTTGCATATCTTCAGTTGTCCTTGTGTGGCAACCTCTTATCCCCTGCAACAACGAGGATCTCCTCTTGGCGATAGGGACAAATAAGCAATTGATTGAAAATGGGATTGAGCTTTTGAAAGCTATGATGAACAAATTGAGCTATTGAAGCTATTGAATCACTATGGCTTGGCTTTTTCAAAAGCAATTGACGAGTGTGATGATGCTATTGAAGCTTTTGGAAGCTTGGAAACTAAACTATGAAAGAAAAAAGCTCATAAGTCCTGTCGAAGAGCAGAGCATGCTATGGAGAGAAAAAAATAAAGCTGGAAATGGGTGTGGAACAATGAATTTACCTCCTAAGGGAAAGCTTTGAAGCTTTGTAAAAAATAAAGAAATAAAACAAAGAGGCTCAAAGGTCTATGAAGAAGCTTGAAAAACCTTGTGAAGATGAGAAGAGGATTCTCAGGCTTGAGAAATAATGAAGAGGTGATGGGTATTTATAGCTTGGAGAGGCTCATGAATGGTGGAATTGATTGGAAAGTTAACTCATTTGATTGAAGAGTTAACAGGCTTGATTGGATAGTGAATTGGGTTCGATTGAGAGTGAACTAGCCTTGATAGCCTTTCACGGTAGAAGAAATGGACTTAGCATGAGATTGATTGAGAGATGAGTAGAATTAATTTGTGAATTAAAATGGAGTGATTGGGAGTGATGAATGAGTCAAGAATAGACTAGGCTCAGTTAGGGTCAAATAGTCATGCAAACTGGAGCAGAAATAGAGCTAATTGGGCCTGAACTAAACAAAAACTTAAGTGTTTAAACATGATTGGGTTACCTAGTTTGACAATGCAAGTCATCTAGGGCAGATCTTGGGTTGCCCCCTGGGAGAACCAGGGTCACCGAGGGGAGATCTAGAAATAAAAGGGGTGGACCTAGAAAGGATGGGTTTTGTAAGTGGTTTCAGGGGCTAAGAATAATTAGAGAGGGGTAAAGATAACCTTAGGACCTAAAGATTGATTAAAGGACCTCAAGAGGGTGGGTCACCCATGAGAGATCCCAAGTCGCCCCCAAGAGACTCACAGTCACCTAGGGAAGATGTGGAAATAATAGGGGGCGACCCAGAAAGGAAGAAGAGGGATGAAATTGATGATGGGGAATGGTTTGGGAGGTCAATTGGAGGCCTTTGAAAGGCTGAAATGGATGAAAGGGGCTTAGGGAAAGCAAATTTCCCATCTTGTGATATCAGTAGGTCAAATCAAAAGGGTTAGAAAGTGACAAAAATGAATTTTAACATAGGGTGAGAGAGGGGAAGGCATAGGACTTAGAAGGTTAACTAGGGGATAAGGGAAGCACAAACAAGATGAAGAACTTCAATTCATGTGTTGCCAAGAAGAATGTTGTTGAGAGATCATCATTACATGCTTACATGTATGTGTTTAGGACTACAACTCATCATCGGATTACCATGTAGGCCCATGAACTTTTTTAGTGCTTACGATCTCCACACCTAATTCATACCAAGTATATGATACCTAACTAAGCACTAGACTCTTTGATTTCTTAACAACACAAACACTATTGTCATACACATAATTGAGTTAGCATGAGATGCCAACCCAACATTGCATTTATTGCAAGGCTAAAAGGAAGTCGTGGCATTGTCTCAAATACATAGCCCCTCTTGCAACGGTGCCATACAATGTGGCACATTACAATTTTGCTTCTACAATTGGCCAACACAAAGCTTAATTAAGCATAGCTCCACAACACAATGAAACCATTAGGAAGGCCATCAACAAAAAAATGGACGGGGATCTCAATTGTTAGAATGATCTTTTAGAAGATCTGTTGTGTAGCCCAAGTGACTCCAATGTCAAAGCAGGAGGTGGAGAAGTGATAGGAGTTGAGCTCGAAGAGGCCTCCTCAACTGAAAACTCCTCTTAATGAAAAACTCATGTGTAGTAGGGTAGAGCAACCGATAACCCTTCACACCATTAGGATAGCCTAGAAATATGCAAGGTCTACTCTACAAATCCAAGGCGGCCTTAGTTTTCTCTATAGGAATGTAGACCCATGTAGGAGAACCAAAAACTTGAAAGTTCTTAACTAATGGTTTCCAAATGCTCCAAGCTTCAAAAGGAGTAACTCCCTTCAAGGCTCGGTGAGGAACACACTTCTGGATATAAAAAACACAGTTAATGGCCTCTGCCCAATGTTGTGGTGTAAGAAATTTGGAGTGTATCATGTAGTTTTCCATTTCCTTCAAGGACCTATTCTTCCATTCTTCAACATCATTTTGCTGAGTGTATGGAACATAATTTTGCAAATCAATCCCCTCTGAAGTTGAAAATCGCTCAAACCGATGGTTGACATATTCACCACCATTGTTAGTGTGCAAAACTTTGATGGCTTTCCTAGATTGCTTCTCTACAAAATTTTTGAAGTCCTAAAAGTAAACAAATACCTCAGGCTTCTATTTAAGAAAGTACACCAAAGTATATCGAGAAAAGTCATCAAAGGAAGTTAGACAAATCTAGCCTTGTTGAAAGATGGATGAGGAAATGGACTAGACAAATCACTATGAACTAACTCCAGTATCTATGAATCTTTCCATGCCTTACCTTTGTTAAATGTTTCCTTAGGATTCTTACCAAGAATGCAACCTTGGCAAACACCACCTGAAAACTAAACTGAAGGCAACCCTGTCACCATGCTCTACTGGTTGAGTTGCTGCAAGTAGCAGAAGTTAAGATGGCCAAACTGCTCATGCCATATTCTATTCACATCATCTAAATGAGTGAACAAAATAGATGAAGGAGGATCATGAACAATGTGAGAAAACAAATATAGCCCTGACTAATGATTCACTCTCCTAACTGCAACTATAGAGCCACTATACAACTCATGAATCTCCACCAAATCAGGAGTGAACTCAACCTGCTTTCCTAGACCCATGTGATTGATTTGATATACTGACATGAGATTAGTTGATAATGAGGGCATACAAACAACATCATGGAATGTGTCATCCCACACATCAACAAACTGGTGCAGGAGCACCTTGGGATTTCATGCCCCCATGAGGCAATTTTGTCAAATTTTTCTCTAATGATTGTAATAAGGTCATAGAGACCATGTTACATTTGTTTTTGGGTCAATATTAGGTTATCAGGAGATTTAATTTGTTAAGTTGTCAAAATTACACAAATATTGTCATAGTTGCAAAAGTGCAAAATTAGGGAATATGAAGAGTCATGGGTTGTCATAGGTTGGTTAGACCATTGGGATTCACTTAGTAGTTGGAGAAACATTGTAACATGTTTAAATAAGCCTTGTAAGGCCAAGCACAGAGAGGAGGATGGTGTATATGTGAAAACTTCAATTAAATGCCTCTGTTTTATGCAAATTCTTAATGTTCTTTGTTGTTTCTGAAGCTTGTATGGCCCTGTATGGTTAGTTTTTGATTTCTAATCATATGTAGATGATAGTGCTCTAAATCTACTTTAATTTGGTGGTGATTTCATGTGATTTGGTTAAGTTTAGAGCAAGATATCTTGATTTTACTAAAAATAGTTTTATAAACCTAGGCAATGAGGGTTTTGAGCAAGAAAATGATATAACTCATATTTCCACCTGTAGAAATGGCTATAACATGGTGAAATGGAATAACATGGACTAAATTTGTTTCCCACAGGTTTGTAGAAGCAGGAGATGGAGTCTGATGCAATGTTGATGATGCCCTAGGTTGTTTTCTTCATGTTTTGTGCATTAAAAGAACCCATATGTATTGGAGTTTGCAATAAAACCATTTGGAGGAAGGTTGGAAATGGTTGGGATAGTCCACATAAGTCCCATACATCATGCTTTGATGGTTAAACCCAAGTTCTAAAGTTTGGAGTTGTGAGAAGCCATTGTCACCTATTTGTACAAGCCTAATTAGGCCTAGTCTAAAAACAGGACAGGCAAATTTATGTTGGGAATTAAGGTGTCTCAACCTTGGTAATTCCTTGCATTATTTATGTTTGTATATATTAATTCATTGCCTATGTTGTAAATTATTTGTGAATTCCATATTGTCATATTGTGGGATGTGGCACGGTGATGTGTTATCCTACATGGAAGATGACAACTTGAAATTTTGTCCTCATATGAGGAGATAGGCATCCCACTTTGTGGTAGGAGAATTTTACCATGTGTTGGCATCTTTCATGTTGTGTAAGGGAATGTTTGACCGAAATGGTTATGATGGATTCCTATGACAAAGTTATGACATGTAAGAGTCAGAAATAGAAGCTTGTAAGATAGGTGAAGACATGTGTCATGAAGCATCTTTGAAAAAGGCTTATTTGGGTGCCCCAAGGTGGACTATGACATGTTGTAAGAGAATATGCTCTTTATAGCTTGTGTATGACATATTCTCTTACAACTGTAAGTTGTAACTGCTACGACAGATTCTATGACGGGCGTAAGTGTCGTAAGAGCATCTGTCATAGTCCATTTTGGAAATAGGCGACCTCTTTGGGATGGGATTTGTGGACAAGTGTCAAGAACATTCTACAATGTTGACCAAGTGTCCTTAGATGTGGGGTTTGGGCCATGAGGCCAAGTTGGATGCCCATCCCAAGATAGGACTAATATTGCCTTGTATATTCTATATAAATAGGTGCTTGGAAGTGGAGAAGTATTACAGGTTTTACAGGTACTGTTACTCTGCCGGATTGACTCTAGATACGAGTGTCAAAGACCATTGAAGCTTGCATTGCAAGTATATTGTAAACAACATTTAGTTTTGTTAATACATTGTGCAGGTTTCTAAGTGGGGTTTTTCACTCGATAAGGGTTTTCCCCACGTTATATCTTTGTCTCTCTTCTTCTATCTTCTTTCTGGTTCTTGTGTATTGCTATAATATCTTTGTTAGATGTTCTATGTTGCTGTAGTTGTAAGGATTAATTTGAATTTGCATAGCCCTCTCCTCATTAGATTAGTGTAGGAAGTGATTTCTGCACCCCTAGCTTCCTTTTAGTTGGTATCAGAGCCTGGCCAGTTTTGGTCTTAGCTGTTGGGTAGGGGTTTTTTTGGAGCTGATCTTAAGTTGAGTGGGAGTCTGTGTAGAGAATTCCAAATTCTATTGCAGCAAGGAGATGGCAAGCACATCCAGAAGGTTTGAAGTGGAGAAATTCAATGACACTAATTTTGAGCCATGGAAGCTCAAGATGGAAGACATGCTTGTTGACCGAGACCTTTGGGAAAGTGTTAATGGAACTAAACTAGCTGCAATGTCACAAGATGATTGGTATCTCAAGGATTGGAAGGCTAAGGGTCTCATAAGACTTAGTCTTGTTGATTCTGTCTTGTTAAATGTCCATGAGGAGAAAACTGCAAACTTGCTTTGGAAGAAGTTGGGAGATGTGTATCAAGACAAATCCTTGGTTAACAAACTTTTTTGAGAAAGAAGTTGTATTCCCTTTGAATGGAGGACAGAGGATCTGTTGCTAAACATATGAATGCTTTTAACATGCTGGTTGCACAATTGACATCTATTGGTGTGAATATGGAGGAGGAGGATTGATGTATGACCTTGCTTTGTTCTTTGCTAGACTCGTGGGATCACCTTGTCATAGCTATTGGAAGCACCACATCCACATTCAAAATGGATAAAGTAGTTTCTTTGTTGTTATCTGAAGAGATGTGGAGAAAGTCTTCTGATGCAACCAAAGAGGCTCTTGCAGTTTGTGGAAGACCCAAGGAGAAAGGGAAAAATAAGGACAAGAAAGCTGAGAAGGGTAGATCCAAATCCCATGGGAGATCTAAATCTCTTGGAAAGTCCAAGGCTATCTATTGGAACTGTGGTAAATCTAGGCATTTTCGAAAGGAATGCAAAGAAGAAAAGAAAAATAAGAAGACCCTAGATTCATATTCTGACAAGTCACAAGATGATGGTGATGCTTTCATCACAGCCCTAGCAACCCATGCATCTAATGATGTTTCGTTGATTGACTCTAGTGCATCATTCCACATGACCTCGCATCGAGACTAGTTTACTAAGTATGATGAGTTTAATGGTGGAAAGGTGTACCTGGGTGACAACTCTCATCTGAAGATTGTTGGTCGTGGAAGAGTCTCTATTCGATTCCCTGATGGACGAATGAAGGGGATCTCTGGGGTTATGCACATCCCAGGCTTAGCACAGAACCTGCATTCTGTAAGTATGTTGAATGATGCAGGTGTGTAGGTTGTCTTTTCAAAAGAAGGATACAAGATGACTAGAGGAGCTATGGTGCTTGCTAAGGGTACTAGGAGAGGTAGTCTGTTTCAGCTGGAGGCATGCATTTCACAATGCAATAGTTCTTCTAACTCAAGGAAGAGGGCAGCAATCACTTCATCCCCACCATCTGAACGAGCAGTTAAGAAATCTATTATTTATAGTTCTGATGTTTGTAATCATGCCTTGGAAGTTAAGCTTCTTTCTAAAAAGACAATGTTATGGCATAAGAGATTTGGCCACATTGGTGAGAAGGGTCTGCGTACCCTGAAAAATAAAAACCTCATTGAGGGGTTAGATGATTGTAATCTTGAGTTCAACTTTTGTGAACATTGCATATATGGCAAACAAAACTGTGTTCAGTTTTATTCGAGTTCTTATAAGTCTTCTAGTGTGTTGGACCTTGTTCATTCTGATGTATTTGGTCGTGTTAATGTTCCTTCGCTATCAAAATCTATATATTTTGTATCTTTTATAGATGACTACAGTAGAAGGACATGGATTTATTTTCTTAGAAGCAAATCTAAAGTCTATAGTAAGTTTAAGGAGTTTGAGGCCTTTGCTGAAAATTAGACTGGTAAAAAGATTAAGTGTTCGAGAACTGACAACGGTGGTGAGTTCTATTCTATAGAATTTGATAAATATTGCAAGGAACTTGGGATTGAAAGACATAAGACAATTCCATACACCCCGCAGCAAAATGGAGTTGCAGAGAGGATGAACAAGACACTGATGGAGAAGGCTAGGAGTATGCTTAGTGGAGCTGGCCTAGAACAAAAGTTTTGGGCTAAAGCTATTGCCACTGCTTGATATCTTGTAATAGATCTCCTACATCAGCTCTTGTTGGAAAGACACCCAAGGAGGTGTGGTCTAGTAGAAAGCCTTCAATAAGGCATCTTCGTGTTTTTGGTTGTGAGGCATATGCACATGTGCCTAGGGAGAAGCGGTCAAAATTGGAGAACAAGGTTGTTAAGTGTATCTTCATTGGCTATGGTGTCGGTGTGAAAGGATATGAGCTTTGGGACCCTATGGCTAAAAAAGTGTTGTATAGAAGAAGTGTCATCTTTAGAGAGCTTACACCTTCTTCCACTATTTTACAGCCAAAAGAAAAAGAAAAGAAAGAGGATGTTGTTCAGTTTCCTCCTACCCCTGAGAAGATTGAACAGAAAGACAATGTTGGACCTAATAATGAGGAGAGCTCTTGCAGCTCTGAAAGCTCAGATGAAGAAGTTGAACCTCAACCTCAGCTCTTGAGGAGGTCTACATGGATAAGAAAGCGACCTGAAAGGTTTGGTTTTACATTGCTTGATTCTAGTTGTGCTTTTGCTTTGCTTACTGATAGTGATGAACCTAGAACTGTATCAGAGGCTATGGACATGAAAGATGTAGGTTCCTGGAAGGAGGCCATGGAGGATGAAATGGCTTCTTTTGAAAAGAATCAAACTTGGGACTTGGTGCCTTTGCCTCCTAGATGGAAACCTATTGGATGCAAATGGTTGTTCAAGAAGAAATTTGGTGCAGATGGCAATGTTGAGAAGTATAAGGCCAGACTGGTTGCGAAAGGGTACTCACAAGTGGAGGGTATAGATTATGGTAAGATCTTCTCTCCCATTGCAAAGCTGACATCCATTTGATTCCTATTGTCTCTTGCAGTAGCTTATGACTTAGAGGTAGAACCGATGGATGTGAAGACAACTTTTCTTCATGGTGATTTGGAGGAAGAAATCTACATGTCATAGCCAGAGCATTACATGGTGAAAGGTAAAGAAAATTTGGTTTGCAATCTTAAGAAGTCTTTGTATGGTTTGAAACAGTCCCCTAGGAGATGGTACTTCAAGTTTGATGCCTTTGTTTTGTCTATTAGATTTGTGAGATCGAAATCCGATGACTGTTTGTATTATAAGTTTGATGGTGATCATATTCTCATTGTTGCATTGTATGTTGATGATATATTGCTCATTGGGAAGGGTAAGAATATGATTTCTGATTTCAAATCTTAGTTGTCAGCACAGTTTGAAATGAAAGATTTAGGGGCAACTAGGTACATTCTAGGAATGGAAATTAGAAGAGACAGAACCAATAGAAAATTTTGGTTAAGCCAGAGTAAGTATGTGAAGACCGTGTTGGATAGGTTCATCATGGCAGATTGTAGACCATTGTGTGTTCATGTTTCTTTGGGGACAAAGTTGTCTGTTGAGGATTGTCCAAAATCTCCTAGTGAGGTGGAGGACATGAGTAGAGTACCTTATGCTAGTGCTATTGGCAGTTTGATGTATGCTATGATCTGCACAAGACCAGACATTGCCCAAGCAGTGGGAGTCCTTAGTCAATTTATGGCTAATCCTGGACGAGTGCATTGGGATGTAGTTAAGTGAGTGTTCAGATATTTGAGGGGTACTTCCAAGTATTACATATGCTATCATGGTAATGTTATAGGACCTCCATATTCTATTGATATTTGTGGATTTGTTGATTTAGATTGGACAGGTGACATTGACAGCAGGAGATTCACCAGTGCTTATGTGTTTACACTGTTTGGTGGTGCTATTAGTTGGATGAGTAAGCGACAAGCTATTGTTGCTTTGTCCATGATAGAAGCTGAGTATATGGTAGCAACTCATTCTTGTAAGGAAGCCATTTGGCTTAAGGGATTGTGTTCAGATATTGGTGTTGATGCAGGTCAGATCATGATTAGTTGTGACAGTCAGAGTGCAATTTGCCTCATGAAGAATCCAACTTTCCATGCTAGAACAAAGCACGTTGATGTTCAGTTTCACTTCATGCGAGACATGGTTGAGGATGGAAAGGTAAATTTGGAGAAGGTAGATACTTTTAAGAATGTTGTAGATGCATTGACAAAACCAGTGGGCACATAGAAGTTCAAATGGTGTTCGGAGTCTATGGGCCTCTCAGCCTATAGCAGTTAGATCCTATTATTCTATTAGCTCTTACAAGGTGTTTGACAAGTGGGAGAATGTTGGGAATTAAGGTGTCTCAACCTTGGTAAATCCTTGCATTTTTTATGTTTGTATATATTAATTCATTGCCTATGTTGTAAATTATTTGTAAATTCCATATTGTGGGATGTGGCACGGTGATGTGTCATCCTACATGGAAGATGATAAATTGTAATTTTATCCTCACATGAGGAGATAGGCATCCCACTTTGTGGTAGGAGCATTTTTTCGTGTGTTGGCATCTTTCATGTTATGTAAGGGAATGTTTGACCGAAACGGTTATGATGAATTCCTATGACGAAGTTATGACATGTAAGAGTCAGAAATAGAAGCTTGTAAGACAGGTGAAGACATGTGTCATGAAGCATCTTTGAAAAAGGCTTATTTGGGCACCCCAAGGTGGACTATGACATGTTGTAAGAGAATATGCTATTTATAGTCTGTGTATGACATATTCTCTTACAACTGTGAGTTGTAACCGCTATGACAGATTCTACGACAGTCGTAAGTGTCGTAAGAACATCTGTCATAGCCCATTTTGGAAATAGGTGACCTCTTTGGGATGGGAGCTATGGAGAAGTGTCAGAAACATTCTACAATGTTGACCAAGTGTCCTTAGGCATGGGTTTTGGGCCATGAGGCCAAGTTGGACGCCCATCCCAAGATAGGACCAATATTGCCTTGTATATTCTATATAAACAGGTGCTTGGAGGTGGAGAAGTATTACATGTTTTATAGGTACTGTTACTCTGCTGGATTAACTCCAGATATGAGTGTCGAAGACCATTGAAGCTTGCATTGCAAGTGTATTGTAAACAACATTCAGTTTTGTTAATACATTGTGCAGGTTTTTGAGTGTGGGGTTTTTCACCCGATAAGGATTTTCCCCACGTTATATCTTTGGCTCTCTTCTTCTGTCTTCTTTTTAGTTCTTGTGTATTACTGTAATATCTCTGCTAGATGTTCTATGTTGCTGTAGTTGTAAGGATTAATTTGAATTTGCATATCCCTCTCCTCATTAGATTAGTGTAGGAAGTGATTTCTACATACCTAGCTTCCTTTCATTTTAGGCCTTCAGTTTCTGAAACAACCTATACCCATTTCAACATATGTTCAATAATCCCCAAATGGGTATCTGAAATAGGTTTCAGATTTTGGATATGAGGTTTGGTTTGCAAAATATGTCAGAAAAGAGATGTTTGTTGTCCTAATTAGGCCTAGTTGTAGAATAACAATGAATTATTGAGGGTGTTTTTCCAAAACAACCACATTCCCAAACTTGATATGTTATAAAAGAGCATAAAGAGTATCTGTAATGATGTTTGGTTTTTGGGTTTGAAGTCTTATTGGAAAGTTATGATAGAAAATCACTTTTGAAGGGCTACTAGGACAAGGGAACATTTATGAAGGAATGGTTCTTGTTTGATGCTTCCAGACTTATTAGGTGTATTGATTGAGTTGGTTTAGTGGTTTTAACCCCTGCTCTACATCAAATTGGTATCAGATCTCAAAGATCTGGGCAAGGTAAGTTTTTGGAGTTTGTGTGTTGTATTTTTACAAGTTGAAGCAAGAACCTGGATGCCAAAAGACTAGGTAGTGAAGAAAGGAGGAAACCTAGGTGAGGTATCACAAAGACAAGAAGAAGCAAGGTGAAAGAGACTTGCTTGAGGAAGAAGAATGGATGTGTTGTGGAAAATAGTCCGTGGAGACTTGCAGAGTAAGGAGGTACCAAGTAAGATGAGAAAAGAGAAAAGTGAGACAAAGAAGAAGAATGAGAAGGTCAAGCAAATGGATACTGAGAAAGAGATAGCAGAATTGAAACAAATAAAAAAGATATGGAAAGAATAGATCTGGAGTTCCAAATGAAGATGCAACTTCTTGAGAGAGAACAACAAGAAGGTAGTTGGCATTTACCCATAAGGAAAAAAGTGAAATGGCCTATCAAGAATACCATTAAGAGGAGAAGGCATGCGGGGATGATAGAACCAAACATTGAAGAACCTTTGCTGATGAAGAAAGAACAAAATCCAATAAAAGAGGAAGAGGCAGATAATAAAATGGTGAGTAAACATATGACTATCATAACAACAAGTAGGATTGATCAATTACCATTAGAAGTTCAAGACTTGTTACAAGAGCATGTTGATTTGGTTAGTTCTCGTGCAAAGTTTCTAGAATAGGAAGACAAAACCTTCAAGGTGGTTGGAGACACTCCACATTTGCAGTTGGAGTATGAGGGTGCAACCCACTGTACTTTAGCATTGCTTGGGCAGATTGGTGAAGACCATCCCACACAAGATGAACAATGGGATCAATTACATGTTGAGTGCAATCAAGGGGAAGATATGAACAAGGAACCATTGATTTCAAGGTTACAGATTTACCCTTTGATGTATACTCTTTACAAGTATTTGTGGTTGCAGGTTATGGTGCAGATTCTCAAGTATTTGTAGATGTTGAGAGGGTACAAGAGTTTTCACCAAGGTTGGAGGGTGTCTTGGACATGAAGGCACTCAAAGACTTAAGGGACAAAGCCTACTTCCAGTACTTGACTGAATGGAAGGGCCTACCTTATAAAGGAGTTAATTGGATGACTGAGTACATTGCTACAAATCCTCACTCAAGGGGACTTGAGTTCATTTTTGTCCGGGAGTATGGTGCAGGAGCACCTTGGGATTTCATGCCCCCATGAGGCAATTTTGTCAAATTTCCTCTAATGATTGTAATAAGGTCATGGAGACCATGTTATGTATGTGTTTGGGTCAATATTAGGTTATTAGGTGATTTAAGTTGTTAAGTTGTCAATATTGCACAAATATTGTCATAATTGCGAAAGTGCAAAATTAGGGAATATGAAGGGTCATGGCTTGTCATAGGTTGGTTAGACCATTGGGATTCACTTAGTAGTTGGAGAAACATTGTAACATGTTTAAATAAGACTTGTAAGGCCAATCATAGAGAGGAGGATGGTGTATATGTGAAAACTTCAATGAAATGCCTCTATTTTATGCAAATTATAAACGTTCTTTGTTGTTTTTGAAGCTTGTATGGCCCTGTATGATTAGTTTTTTATTTCTAATCATGTGTAGATGATATTTCTCTAAATATACTTTAATTTGGTGGTGATTTCATGTGATTTAGTTAAGTTTAGAGAAAGATATCTTGATTTTACTAAAAACAGTTTTATAAACCTAGGCAATGAGGGTTTTGAGCAAGAAAATGATATAGCTCCTATTTCCATTAGTAGAAATGGCTATAACTTTCTGAAATGGAAGAATATGGACTAAATTTGTTTCCCACAAGTTTGTAGAACTAGGAGATGGAGTCTGATGCAATATTGATGATGCTCTATGTTGTTTTCTTCACGTTTTGTGCATTAAAAGAACCCATAGGTATTGGAGTTTGCAATATAACCATTGGATGTGTTGGCAAGAGACACTATGTGGCTTCATGAGTGTTGTCATTGATGGCAACAAAGTCCATCCCAGTTATCCACAGCACATAGTATGTCTATACCAGAAGTCAGAGTGAAGAGTGTTTTGGTCTAGTGAACAAGAACAAAGCATGCAGCAAGGTCCGACAATCAGGTCCGGATCTCTTAGAGGAAGTATCTCAGCAAAGTGTGGACTTGGGAAGTCAAGAGGAGTACCATGACTACTACATTCTAGAGATTGAGCCTCCGGTGATGAAAGAGTGAAAAGATATGAGCACCTAAGTGTTTGGCAAAGTAGACTGAGAAAGAACTGACCGACAGAGCATCAGACCTTAATCCAGATGAGATATTGATGGTGATCAAATTTCTTAAGGGATCATTCATGATTGGATGACATGATTGATGACTTCTATAAGTATCTCTTTGATACACATCACTTAGTAAGGATTCAACCGACAGACTAGAGTTTGGGAAAATATTGAGTATTCTGGATGCCGACTAGAAAGTTGTTGAAATCCTTGGTGTGGATATATATACCAGATTGATTTCGATGTGAAAGTATTGTGGTGTGTGATAGTGTGTGAAGATAGGTAGTGATAGGTGTGGAAGCAATAATACAAGTCCGGTATGTGATAGAACAGCAGCACTAAAGGAGTGGAAGAATGAAGTGCAGTAGATCAATTTATTGAGCCTAACCGGAACTAAATCTTAGCATATGTGGATGCCTCTGATCAGTTCAAACACCTGATTACTTTCTTTATACCTTGTAGATAGTGAGTCTCTTGTAGGCAGTGAGCCTCTTGTGAGCAGTGTGCTCGGGCAGTAAGCCCTAATTGGCAAGTGCCATTTTGTACTTCTTATTCTTCTAATAGAGAATACAATCTTGGGTTAGTCACCCCATGGTTTTTCCCTTAACAGTGTTTTCCACATCAAAAATACTGTGTTATGTGTGTTGAGTTTATTTCTGCTTCCATGGTTATGTATGCTTATATGTTTTGATGTTACACTAATTGTTAAAGAAGAACAAAAAGTTAAATATTTAAGATAACTGATTCACCCCCCCTCTCAGTTATCTACCTTTTTTCTAACAATTGGTATCAGAGCTAAGTTCCCCCTAACAGAGCCTAACAACTTGAGGAAGATCTGGGAATCTCAATGGATATGTATGGTATGAGGGAACAACTTTAGTTTTCCCTAGATGATCTTGAATAATCTCACTCTAAAGTCAATAACCTGAGGGAAAGACTCAAACAAGCTGATGATTTCATAAATGAACTCAAAGAAAAACTAAGTATTTCAATGAAGAAAAGAAAGTAACTACTTCAACAATTAACAAGTCAAAGTGAAGCCAATGATACTAATGACTATCTACATGAGAAAACCAAGTTATGTGAGAAGTTATCAAAAGAGGTCATTATGGTAAGACATGAAATGGAATTAGGAGTTATGAAATTTACCCAAGAAATTGAAGAGAAAAGAAAAAATGAAGATAATCTAAAACAATCTCTCAAGGAGAAGTCAGAAGACTACCACAAAATGGATAGAATAATCAAGCATTTGGAATCTGATCTTGAAGAAGATAGAGACAATGAAGAACAACTAGAGAATCAGATAGACACTCTTAAAAGGGATCTTCAAACAACAAATGAATACAAAGAGAAATTCAAGATAAGCTATGCTCAACTTGAAGTTCTTCTTGAAAGACAAAAGAGGGTAGATGTCAAGCAAGGCTTGGGGTATGAGAAAGGGGAAAGCTCCAGATCCGGTCAGAAGAACTCTGGATTAGGAAATCCAAGGAACAGGCCTAGAAGACCTCCGGTAAGGCAACCGAATGCTCAAAGATATCCATCCTTCAATGGATACTACCACAATTGCAATAACTTTGGTCATAAAGCAAATCAGTGTAGAAGAAGAATGAATCAGACTAATTCATCATTCTCTGGACAATGTATTAACTGCAAAAGGTATGGTCACAGATCTCATGAATGTAGAAATATGCAAACAAACAATTCATTCAATGGTAGATGCTTTGCATGCAATAGAATGGGACATATGGCTAATCAATGTAGATCTAGAGGATATCAATCAAGTATGCAAAGAAATGTTGTTTGCTACAATTGCAATAGATTCGGTCATATTGCCAAATTCTGTAGAAGTAAGAACTAGGATAAAAGGGGTCTGGTGCATCATAATCAAAATCAAGACAAAGGAAAAGGAAAAGTGAATGCAGATGAAGTTCAAAGGGAGATGAACAAGATTTGGGTAAAGAGAAGTACAAAAAATGTTGGGGATGGATCTGCACTAGAATCTGGTGCTAATATTCCTTCCAGAAACTAAATAGATGAGCTCTGGCTAAGGGGGAGTCAAAAGGGAAAACAAATTCCCCCAACTAGTCAATTGGTGCCTGAAATTGGCACATGGAAAGTTGCAGATTAAAGGGTTCTCAGAGAAAACATATAAATAAGCCTTGGTAAAGATTTGGAAGATCCACAAGAAGTTTTGAAGAGGTTAATCATCCAAGATTGATCTAGTTTAACAGTCATCTGGTAAGAGCAGGATTTTCACAGTTAGATCTAGTATGATTCAAAATTGAGGTATCTTGATCTGTGAATAAATGGAATGATTGGAGAAAGGTAGATAGATTGTCAATATTCACCAAGAATAACTCTAAGTGCATCTCAGTGATCCGGAAAGATCTCTCAGGACAAGGAGAACAAGGCAACTGGAATAACTTAAGTTGTGCATTTATTGCAAAATGGAATTAGGGTTTGCACAGAAATAAAAGGGCTCTTTTGTTCATCATTTGCACAATTGCATTAGAGATGAAGGAAGAAAGAGCTCTGCAACAAGATTGCTTCAACTCTCTCTCAAGGATCAACCGTAGAATTTGACTCAACCAACGATCTTTTCGGCTCTTATCGTGAACCCTAGAAGTGTAAAAGGTATTTTCTGCTCTTGAATCTCTCTCTCAATCCTTTGAAGGATGGCTACTCCAAATGTTGTTAAAATCACTAATAGGCCACGCCCTAAGTTCAAGAAACACCCTTACAAATCCCTGGAAGTTGATCCCCTAGGTGCATTCTCTAGCATTTTGCATGGGGTTCTGCATGTAGAAGATGTTAGGGTCTACATACACGTAAACATTGAAGAATTTGGGGAATCCAAGCTGATGGATATCTACCACAAGGAATTGATAGATGAATCATTTGAACTTAAACCCCAATACAAGGCCATCCGAGATAAGCATTTTGGACATTGCATCTATTTCCCCTATTTTTCTGAAGATGAATGGGTCCGATATGTTTTGAGTAGAATGCATGACAATTTCATGTGGTTGTTGAGGCCATTTAAGATCACAATAGATGCCATTAGGGCGGTAACTGGATTGCACTCATCCAGTGGGTTGCTTACTCTCAAATCAGTCAAAAACCAAGCTGTAAGTGAGGCTATTGGATCAAAATTTGATAAGAGGGCAATGACAGTAGAAGACAACATAGATCCGGATATCAAATTTACCTCTATGATAATTGGAAACAAAATCTATCACTCCAACAGGGAGAATTCAATATTTAGAACTGCTATATATACTGCATATGAAATGCTAAGGAAAAATGCTAACTATGATCTTTGTGAGCTTCTTCTGAGCCAACTGTTGGAAAACTTGCAAAAGATCAAAAAGGACAAGAAAAACTCATTCAAATATGGTGGCCTGATATTATGTCTCTTCTTTTACTACATGAATGAGCTCCCCAGATCTAGTGGTTGGATATGGCAAAATGACAGATTGGTTGCCATACAAATCAAAGACTATATGTATGGGCTTGGTGATGTCAAGGCACAAAGGATAGCTCTTTGGGGTTACTTTAAAAACTTCCAAGGCATGATGTAGGCCAGAGAGAGAATCCCCCAATTCTAGTTGAAAAATACAAGGATACAGTGTGCTTCATGGTAGACACTGATCAATGCCTAATGGAGGCAGTGGAACCGAGAATAGTGTGGATCGTGCCAATGGGCTATGAGGTGGATGAGAAAATTTTGGAACTGCATATCCAACACCTACTAAGTCAGCCTAAGGACCCTAAGGCAAAAAGGTTTGGAACCTTCCAAGAGTTGAGTGTAAAAGTTCATGTTGAATTGAGATAGCCTAAGATCAAGAGAAAAGTGAAAGGGAAGTAGAAGAAGTCGCCAAGAGATATGGAATATCAAAGGATGCAGTTGATGCCAATAGAGAGAAGGTGGAAAGGGTAGAGAAAGAAAGGCAAGAAACAGAAAAAGAAAGTGCTCCGGTGCAAGCCCCCTCCCAGACCAGATCATCCAAAAGCTCTACACTAGCGAACTCTAAGAGTCAAAAAGCATAAAAATTGAAAGTCAGGACATCTGGAAAGGGAGAAAAGAGAACTAAGACAAAGGCCACAAGGTATTACACCAGTCAGAAGGATGAAGAGAAAGAATCAGATGAGGAGATCAAGAAAATGAAAAAGAAAACTTCTGTGGAATCATCTGCTGGCAAGAACAAGGAAGAAGAGAAGGTAGAAGAATTTATTGAAAAGCCTACTCTTTCCATTGACGATGTCATCAAGGCAGTCACTGTGGATGGAAATCTGAAACCAATAACATAATTCTATGATGAATGTAGTGAAGCTGACCAGAAGATCCTGCAAGATGCTACAGTCAGGTATCTAAACATCTACAATAAAGCATTCATTGAAATCATATCTCTAATTCCCAAAAGCCTAGAAAAGGAACTTGAAATGAGAAAGAATAATGCTAAGGCAAATGACCTAGAGATCCGAGAACAGATAGCTATTCATCTCTACCCCTCCATCACTACAAAACAAATGAACATGATGTTCAAGGACTATAAGGATGAGTTCCGGAGCAAAGCAAGAATGAACCAGCTTATGTATGGAGAGACTGACCAAGTGGCAAAAGAAATAGAAGATATCCTTTGGAATGCATTTAAAAGATTCAATCTTCCTGTTATAGAGGACTTAGGTGATGAACCTTCTGCCATGGATGACGAAGGACTGAGTACATCAAAAGAAGAATCTACTGAGAAAAATGCAGAAGAGCAAAATGACATAGGTGAGGAGAGGACTCAGGACTTGGATTCCTCTACTTCAGAAGAGGAAGTTCCTAAAGAAGTAAACATCTCTCTTCCAGATCCCCCTGATGACTCTGGAACTGAAGGAGAAGAAAGAAAAGATGATAAAATTAGTCAAGAAGAAGAGGTCAAGGGAAGAGAAGAAGAACAAACAGAGAAGATCTCTGTTGACACCTCTGTGGCTCTTGAAGGAAAGAAGACTCTATCTCTGGCAAGAGACACTGCAGAAATAGTTAAAGATTTCTTGACCAAAGAAATGATGGAGATTGATGAACTGGAACTATTTCAAGGACCATTCAATTTTGACTCCCTCTCCTTGGTTCAGACAATGAAGATAGCATCTTTTGCCCAAGAAAAGGCAAAAGAAAAACTTTTGAAGTCTCACATGGAAGACTGTGAGCTAATAGAGATTGTATCCAATGTGTTGGAGAAGATCATGCCATCCTTCTAGAAGGATCTTTCGGCCTCTTCATCCGGTAATCTAAAATCTCTTGTTAATTCTGTTAGCACACATTCTGATTGAAAGTAGTAGAAGAGAAAGTCTGGTAAGAGTTTCTAGATAAGAGATTCTCCGAGATACAAGGACTTATAACAAATGATAGGGGAAATTTGGATATTGGGATAAAGAGCTTAGAAAATGCTCTTAAATATGGTGGAGATCTATACAAATTTTGTCTATCCTAGTCCACCGTGACAGCAGATATTACCAAGAAGGTGGAAGAACAAGAGAGTAAACTGTTAAGTTTATCTCAAAATTTTGATCCTATCACCTCATCCATAATGAATCAAGAATGCCAGGCTATTGCCACTATGAATGAAATAAAGAGGCTTGAGAAGGAGAAGAAGAATAGAATAAGAAGAGTGAGTGATCTAAGAGGGATAATTATCCCTAAGTTAGAAGCCATGCATGAGGCTCTAACTGATGTTCAGACTATAGCCCGGACCAGTGATCTGGTAGATTTAAAAAGGGCAGAAGCTTTTGCATTTCTATTAAGTGGCCACATTTCAATTTTGGACAGGATGAAGCAGAGTTGGGTGACAGAAGTTGTACAGTTGAAGAATACTTTTGCAGATATACTTAAGTATATGTAAGTATAACTTGTATATATACTTATGTGGATATGTATAGGCTAATTTTTGAAATTTTGGTGTGTGGATTCTACCCTTTGCTATTGATGTCAAAGGGGGAGTGAAGAGTAGTGAAAAATGTGGAATCCAGCTAAGGGGGAGCTCCAGAAAAGTGTATATTAGAATAGAGCATCAGCTAAGAGGGAGTGTAGTATGACACTTAGTCATTTTTCACTAAGTGTTGCCATCAATGCCAAAGGGGGAGATTGTTGGCAAGAGACACTATGTGACTTCATGAGTGTTGTCATTGATGGCAACAAAGTCCATCCCACTCATCTGCAGCACATAGTATGTCTATACCAGAAGTCAGAGTGAAGAGTGTTTTGGTTCGGTGAACAAGAACAGAGCATGCAGCAAGGTCTGACAATCAGGTCCGGATATCTCAGAGGAAGTATCTCAGCAAAGTGCAGACTTGGGGAAGTCAAGAGGAGTACCATGAATGCTACATTCCAGAGATTGAGCCTCCGGTGATGAAAGAGTGAAAAGATATGAGCACCTAAGTGTTTGGCATAGTAGACTGAGGAAGAACTGACCGACAGAGCATTAGACCTTAATCCGGATGAGATATTGATGTTGATCAAGTTTCTTAAGGGATCATTCATGATTAGCCAACATGATTGATGACTTCTATAAGTATCTCTTTGATACGCATCACTTAGTAAGCAAGGATTTAGCCAACAGACTAGAGTTTGGGAAAATATTGAGTATTCCGGATGTCGACTAGAAAGTTGTTGAAATCCTTGGTGCGGATATATATACCAGATTGATTTCGATGTGAAAGTATTGTGGTGTGTGATAGTGTATGAAGATAGGTAGTGATAGGTGTGGAAGCAATAATACAAGTCTGGTATGTGATAGAACAACAACACTAAAGGAGTGGAAGAATGAAGTGCAGTAGATCAGTTTATTGAGCCTAACCGAAACTGAACCTCAGCATATGTGGATGCTTGTGATCGGTTCAAACACCTGGTTACTTTCTTTCTACCTTGTAGACAGTGAGTATCTTGTAGGTAGTGAGCCTCTTGTGAGAAATGTGCTTGGGCAGTGAACCCTAATTGGCAAGTGCCATTTTGTACTTCTTATTCTTCTAACAGAGAATACAATCTTAGGTTAGTCACCCTGTGGTTTTTCCCTTAACAGGGTTTTCCATGTCAAAAATACTGTGTTATGTGTGTTGAGTTTATTTCTGCTTCCATGGTTATGTATGCTTATATGTTTTGATGTTACACTAATTGTTAAAGAAGAACAAAAAGTTAAATATTTAAGATAACTGATTCACCCCCGCCTCTCAGTTATCTACCTTGTTTCCAATAGGATGAAGGTTGGCGATGGTTGGGATAGTCCACACAGGTCCCATACATCATGCTTTGATGGTTAAACCCAATTTCTAAAGTCTGGAGTTGTGATAAGCCATTGTCACCTATTTGTACAAGCCTAATTAGGCCTAGTCTAAAAATGGGACAGTCAATTTTAAGCCCTCACTTTCCAAAACAACCTATACCCATTTCAACATATGTTTAATAAGCCCTAAATGGGTTTCTGAAACAA
This sequence comes from Cunninghamia lanceolata, assembly GCA_027924645.1. Lineage (NCBI taxonomy): Eukaryota > Viridiplantae > Streptophyta > Pinopsida > Cupressales > Cupressaceae > Cunninghamia > Cunninghamia lanceolata. Next base: position 5,290,448 of record BSBN01000665.1, read on the forward strand.
GTTTCAGATTTTGGATATGAGGCCTGGTTTGCAAAATATGTCAGAAAAGAGGTGTTTGTTGTCCTAATTAGGCCTAGTTGCAGCATAACAATGAATTATTGAGGGTGTTGTTCCAAAACAACCACATTCCCAAACTTGATATGTTATAAAAGAGGATAAAGGGTATCTATAATGATGTTTGGTTTTTGGGTTTGAAGTCTTGTTGGAAAGTTATGATAGAAAAATCACTTTTGAAGGGCTACTAGGACAAGGGAACAATTATGAAGGAATGGCTCTTGTTTGATGCTTCCAGACTTATTAGGTGTATTTATTGAGTTGGTTTAGTCATTTTAATCCCTTCTCTACATCACAAACCCTCTCCCACACACCTCAATCGGGGTGTCATTACCCATCAAAATAGAAGGCATAATACATGGCTCTAAAGATGCAAGTTCTTCCTTCGATGAAGCCATGTGGTGCGAAGGACCTAAATCAAGAACCCAAGGGGATGGTTGTGAAAAAAACACTACAAGGGCCTTACCCTTTCCTTTCCCCTTGTTGTTATGCTTTGTCTTGTTAGACCCCTCATTAGAACTCTATTTTATAGATTTAGGGACACTGATATTATTCTTCTCAAGAATGTGTGTCAAGTGATCAATTGTTTCTTCAAAAATTTATGTTCATCATGACCAGGGATTTTAAAATAGGTGCATTTGACCTTCTCTTTCTTAGGCTTGTTTCCATTAGAAGATTGGGTCTCATTAGCTACTTTTGGGCCAGCTTGTTTCTGATCCTTCTTCTCCTTGCTATTAGTTTGTTTCTTATCCTTATTATTACTACTTTGTCCTTTATGTTCTTTTGTGCCTTGGTTTGTAGCCAGGGCATGTGACATAGATGATTTTAGAGTTCCCATCTAGATTATCTTATCTTGCTCCCGTGTGAGAGAGATAGCAAAATCATCCAAAGATTGCATGGTGAATTGAGTACCAAGTTCACCCTTAGTAGCATAGAAGGTAGAAACAAATACATAATACTCTAAATTTAGCTTAGAGAGAATACTAAGAATCAGTTGTTCATCTTTCTTTTCAATTCCACACTGTTTTAATTATAGCCTTAGTGATTTCAAATTTGTGAAAAAATCTTGAATTGTGTTGAAGTTGCCTGGACTTAAACTAATTAGTTCATTTTCTAACATATGACCCCTCATTGAATCTTGTGTGCCAAATAGTGTTTCTATCTTTGTCAAGGTTTCATTTGGTGAATTCAAAGACTCAATGTGAAAGAGCAAATAAGGAGAAACATACAAACACAATGTTCCATAGGCCTCATCACATTTGTTAAACCACTTAGGCTTATCTTCATCTTTAGCAAGTTCAATTTCTAGTCCCATTTTTATCTTATGCAACCCATCTTTACTTAAGTAGATTTTCATGCGTGATTTCCACTCAAAGAAGTTGTAAGGAGTTAATATGGGTATTGTTGTTTGATCCATGATGAAGAAATGTAGAAATGAAGTGTTGAAAAGAAGAAAATAGACACAGGACAACCCCCCTTTTCACTCAATCAAAGAACACCCCCAAGAAAATATGATTTGGCACTTTATAATTGAGTGTGTTTACAACTACCAATAGCAATAATTACTTAGTGGTCTTGATCTCAATGCTTACAATCCTCATTAGGTTGTGTATCGTTTCTAACCTGCATTGACCAATTTCCAAACTACGTGGAAACCACAGATGGATAAGCAACTTCAAATGGTTGCATGGAGTCTTTAATGGGTGTAGGTAATGAAAAAGTGTGGCAAGTTTGTCACGTTAGAAATTGGCTAAGGTGTATATTCTAAGTGTGTTGGATTGGAACTTGACCATTGAAGATTGTCAATTAGCTGAGAGCTAGGTACATGTGTATCATTTAGAGGAAAGTGAACTATGTGTAAAGGGGGCTGTGTAGAGAAAGAACTTCCCATTGGCTGCATGCTCATATTGGAGCTTGAAAAGGGTCCTTTATTTTTAGTAAAAAGATTATCCATAGGCACAAACTCTTTCACCGATATATCTTGTTTTTGCAGAGCAGGGAATACTTTCTCATTAAAAACAACATCCCGACTGTGAACAAGTTGTTTGGCGACGAGATCCCACAAATCAAAAAGCATATTGTTCTTCACCATAGCCAACAAATATGCATCGCTTAGACTTATAATCCAACTTCATTCACTTTTCCTTGGGGACATGAGTGAATGCTTCACAACTGAAAACTTGTAGATGAGAGTAGGAAATTCGTTTGCCTAGCCATACTTCTTCTGAAATATCAAAATCCAATCTGGATGAGGGGCTTCAATTAATTAGATATACAATTGTTTTTACCACCTCTGTCCAAAATTCCTTGCTTAGGCCTGCATTTGACAACATACATCGAGCCCTCTCTAAAATCGTTCTATGCATCCTCTCAACTGTGTCATTTTCTTCATGAGTTGAAGGAACTATTTTGATCCACCTAATGCCATTATCTGCATAGAAGCTATCAAATTCCAAGGAACAAAATTCTCCCCCATTATCAGTTTGTAAACATCTAATTTTTTGTGCAGTTTGATTCTCAACCATGGCTTTGAAAATTTTAAATTTTGTAAAAACTTCATATTTTCTATTCATCATATAGACCCACACTTTACGAGTACAATTATCAATAAAGGAGACAAAGTAATTAGCTTGTCCAAAATATGTTACCTACGTAGGTCCAAACACATTGGAATGGATGAGCTCTAATGGTGTTGTCCACTTGTCATGACCAGTCTTCAAGAAGTTGATTCGCCTTTGTTTTCCATGGAGACAATGCTCACAAAATCCAAATCAATGGACTTCAAACCTAGAATTTGATCCCTCCTTAACATATCTTCAAGTCCTCTTTTGCTCATGCGTCCAAGCCTTTTATGCCAAAGTTTAGAACCATTGTCCACAACTACCATTGCAGCTCCCACTTCAGCCTTGTTCTATAACATGTATAGACTACCTAACTTGTTTCCTTTGGCAATGCCAAGGCTCCCTTGGTTACCTTCCAAGAATATAATGAGAAATTGATATTACACCCTTGAGCATAAAGCTGACTTACTGATATGAGATTTTGTTTCAGTGTGAGAACATATCTTACATCCTTCAAAAGCTATTTGCTTCCATTTTTCTATTGTAACATTACATCTCCTTTGCCGATTATTTCACATTCTTTATTATCACCAAGAAAAAACTCTACCAAACTTACCTTCTTGGTAGTTTGTGAAAGCCTCCCGACATGTAGTAGCATGGAAAGGGGCATCGAAATCGAGCACCCATGAGTCTGCAGTAGTGTCACTCTCTAATAAAGCTAAAACACCATTATCTTTATCATATCCAGTGTTTACTTCATTATTTCTCACCTTTTCTTGTGTTTTTTTGTAATTCCAACAATTCTTTTTTGTGTGACCCGGTTTGCCACAAAACCAACAATCACCATTTCTGCCCCTAGACTTCGATCTTGGAGCAGATTTGGACCTTCTTTTGTTATTATTTCTTCCTTTGTCTTGACCCCTCCTCTATTACAAGTGCTTACAACAGTCAAGGCATCATTGGAAGAGGGTTCTTGATTTTTCCTCCTCATATCTTCACTGAGAAGTGTGGTTGCAACATCATCAAATTTTAGTTTACTCTTGGTAGCTATGAAGTGCTAACTACCATCACAACCCCTTCCCAGTTGTTCGGTAAAGAACATAATAACATAATTACTTTAATTTCATCATCTAAATTTATACCCACTGAAATCAATTGAGTGACCAAAGTATTAAAGTCATTTAGGTGATTGGACATGATCCCACCTTCTTTCATTTTCATAGCTTCTTCATGATAAAAACCTTGTTTGATGCTGACGCCATCTCGTACATGTCTGAAAGTTTGTCCCATAGCTCTTTTGAAGTCTTCTCAGAAGAAACATTGAAGAGAACGTTGCTTGACAACGAAAGAAAAAATAGTGCTCCTTGCTTTCTTAACTGATTTCTCCCACTCTTCGTCAGACATCGAACCTTTTCCTTTGTTTTCCCCTACCAGTGTGAGTGAGAGATCTTGCTTAATCAGCAGGGATTCCATCTATACCTTCCACAATTCGAAGTTCTATCCTGCAAACTTCTCTATCTTCCATTAATTTGCTTTGTCCATGACTCTGGAAATTCTTCACCGATTTCCAAAGAACCACTTCACCACCAAGCTTCTTCACCAAGCTTTAATACCAATTGTTGAGTGAAGAACAACAGATAAAAACTAAATGCAAACAAATTAAACACACACAGACAACAGTAAAAAGAAGAACAAAGTTTTTTAAAATGGTTCACCAAATGGCTACATCCACATAGAACAAGGGATAGCTCTATTTCTATTCAACCTAGAATGAAACTTAGTTACAAAATATATCTATAGCTTTTATATCTCTACCTTGAATAGCCTGCGCTCTATTTTCTATGCTTTACCTCCAAAGGACTCCACCATGTTTTTAAACTCCAACAAGAGAATATCAAAGAATAAAGAAACATGGAACGTTACATATTAGAAGTATCAGGGACATTACATAAGAGGTGGCAGTCACGTCTAATTAATGATTGGGCTTTAGAATAGACAGTATACCAACACACATATGTCTAAATTTTAACGTTGGATTAAAGAGAAAGATTAATGAGACTTGACAAGTTTGGGGGTTGATAGTCATGGAGAAGACGTGAGGTAGTGTTGGCAATGAATGAGCAAGCTTAATATGGCTCATAGATTTAGAGATGAGGGGACAGAGTAAAATTAACATGCATAAGAATGCCAATCAACAGTCAATATGTCTAGATCACCGACATTCATGAACAAGATTGCTTTCGTTACTCAGCTGTGTTAACCCAAAAATTGTTGCATTGAGAAGATATTTGACTGTTGTTGTGTGGAGAGATGATAAAGTAGATTTTGGTGCCTAAACATAAATATCTTCAACGTTCTTAGAGCTAACATGCCAGGCAACAACCACATTAAGATAATTTGCAATGACCAAAATCTGAAGAGGATTAATACCTAAGCATATACTAGCACTTGCATTAAAGGAGATACAATAGTTAGGTCCATAACAAATTATATTATAAGTAAAATGTTAGAGAATGCAAATAATATAATGGATTAGAAGATATTTTATTTTATTTACATAGAATAGTATCTAAAAATAGGTGTATTAGATAGAATAACATCTAAAAATAAGTGTATTAGATTTACAATATTATTCTTTGATATACTTTTATGCACTTCTTGAGGAGTATTTTGTAAAAGATTGTGATTGGTCTTTATTTCTGCCATTGTCGATCTTTTTCTTGTATATGATGCTTATATTCTACTATTTGAACCTAGTGGAAGTTTGCATTGGAATTTCCTTTCGATTCTGAGAATTCAATTTGAATGAAATTCCCACAAATCATTACATGGATGATTATTGTTATTTTAAAATTATATTGTAGAAAATACTTTTTCTTTTCTTAAATAGAAATGTATATATTCTTAATAAGGCAAACAAATCTTAATGTTGAAATGTTGTTTGATTATTGAGAGTATCTACCTACAAATTATAAATATTTTAATAAATTAGTTATGAATATGAATGAATATTGTGAGTGAACACACAAGGCTGGGTCCCAAACTTGGGACATCATTTTTTCCATTGGGGATAGATAAAAAAAATTCACATCACCTTTGTTTGAAGATTTCATAGAAATCACTTTCAAACAAAGGTCCACCTTTGTTTGAAGATTTCACAGAAATCACCTTCAAACAAAGGTATTATTTTATCGATTATGAAATAATAAAATAATACCTTCATTCAAAGATTATTTTTAAAGAATATATAATGCAAAAAAATGCCTTTTGTGCCTGTCATTTTCAATGAATAGGGCACAAGGAGAGGCACATTGTGCATCCAAAGGTGACTATAACTGTCAACCTTCAACAGAGATTCACAAACCTAGTCGAGCGTACTAGGGAGCTCAACCACTTTACCATGTGTTGTCTACCGAAGGTATCCACGTCTGTCTTCATCAGCACTCACATTTTTGCATTTTTTACTAGGTATTCTTCATTTACCTTGTTAAATTTTGAGTTTTTACTTCAATGTTTATTTTTGAAAATTGTAAAATAAAAATTTGTTGTTTGTTATTGCAGACACTAAAATTTGTCCATGTCTTGTTTACACCTAGTTGACATGACCTTGTAATGTTTTGCCCTAGGTCCTAGGTCATCCCACTTAATCACATTCCCAATTAATTAAATAAATCCATTTATTTAATTAATTTCCCTTTGTCACATGTCTCACATAATTCAAATTAAAAATTTGAATTATTCCCACCTTTGACCACATTCAAACAAGTGTCACATGTTACATCTTCCACTTAATCCCGGGTAAGTGCAAAAAGATGGGGGGCCAAAAAGTGGCCAAATTGTTTTCAAAATAATTTAATGCATAATGCAAGCGTGTTATGAATTATTATAAATAAATAAAAAGCTAATCTTCTCATTTCATTTCTATTTTCTCCTCTATACCCGCGGCCTGCAAACCCTAGGAAGTGCGCTTGCGTTTTGGGAAAATCAATTCAACACCAAAATCTTGCTGATTTGTCGCCAAAATGCCACCACGACGTCGAGTACGCCAAAGGAGTGAGTTTTATTTGTTTTTTTATTTGAATTTATTTCTAAATAGGTAGGTTTGAGTTGATTTTTGATGTATATTTCGTTAATTGTCAGGAAATGTTAATGCACCTCCTTCTCCTCCTCAAAATCCACAAAATCCTGAGGAAATACCTATGGAACAACAACCTCCTCCATCCATTCCTCGACATGCCCCTGGAACACAAGAAAATATAATGGGGCAAATTGAAAACAACAAAAAAGAAATTGAAGATATAATTGCAACGTTGAAAGATCCTTCCACTTCAACCTTGCATAGGTCCACGCTTGCTGAATCTCTTGAATCTATGTTGTCAAATGTAGATTCAATTAGCAAGCAAATATCTAGTTGGACGGATAAAAGGAGAGAGTTTAGAGACTATTATGCAGACAAGCTGTCATACCAAGATGTATAAAAATTACAAATTACAAAATTAGACTTGTGTTCGATTTTCACAAACCCACAGATAAATCAACCTCCACCCATTACATGCAAGAGGTTCCCTATCCATTGGTGTAACAACTAAGCGATAAGGGACAATTTTGGGCAGAGGTGGTGGATGGTTTTTGACCATCCTCCATGCAATAATAATGAGGTCCTGCAATACTTTTTGAGGAAACTCTACTGTGAGTTTGTCCTCAATAAAGTGCCAAACTATTTTGATATGCGGGACTTCCAGGGCAGAGATGGGGGGTTAGCACAAGATAGACCAAGGGCACATGTTGACCCACAGCGAGCAGTGAGATGAATAATCAGCAAACCAACCCATGAACATGTTTCTATCCCTTCCATTGTGAAGGAGAGTGTTGAGGTCAATACACTTTAGTCCATTAGTGCCTTGACCCAGAGCATCATAGAGCATGCCAGTCCTACAGCATAGAGTGGGTTGGGAGATAGTGCGAGGAGTAGGGTCCCACCCCATGCTTGTCAGACTTGCAGGTCAGCCTATGGTTATGACCCCATGGATAGTCAGGATGCAGGTGCACAGGCTACATCTATAGATGAGCAGATGGTGATGACAGATACCCTCCTGAGTGAGACTTTCGGCCTTGATACTCAAGTAAATATTAGCAAGTTTATTGAATTTAATTTATTAAATTTCATTTTTGAAATGCAAGATTAACTAATTTAGTTTGATGATTTTAATGAAATTTCAGGGTCATAGCGTTGATGCAGTTTTCAGTGGTTCTCCACCTGCATATTACACTAGATCATCTACTGTCGGGATATGTAACTAGTAAACAATTATAAATATTACATGTGAATAGCATCGTTATATGAATGGTATTCTAATATCTGATTTTGGATGTTGAATAGGTTAATATTGGAGATTTCATGGCAACACCTACCAGCGGTGGTGGACTTCAAAGCTTCACGGAGGTAATAAAATAAATAGTTTAATGAATGAATTGTACTTACTAGATTTTTGCATGTGACTTGTGTGCTTTATTGTGTGTACTTCCATGTTTAGATGAACGTATGTGTATGTTAGGAGCCATGATTTGCATCACTATTATAGTTTTCATAATTGAATAATGTTGTTTTATTTCCAGGTGATGCAGGCTGTGGAGACACCTTCCGATGTTCATAGGGCAATGGAGCATGGTGTGACCTCTGCGATTCATAGCTCCATGGCATTGACAGGGGTATGAGGCAGATTAGTAAATTTCAATTTACATTCATTGTTATAGTTGTTTATTTTTGAAAAATCAAAAGATTATTGATTTGAAGTTTAATTTCTATCTGGATGGTTTCTATAGGACATGAAATCACCACAGCCTATTCCTGCTACTGAGGCAAGTGAGGAGACAGATTATATGGTAGCGGTAAGTGATTATTTTGTTAAATGTTTCATTTTTTATAACATGTAATTTCTATATATTAATGTCTATATTTTTTATTGTAACAACTAAAGACGCAGGAAGAGCTAAATAGGAGGAGCAGCCCTTGAGTTCATAGTAGACCACCCACATGCGCGTCTCCATCCCCTAGAAGATCAAAGGCTGCCTGTGATCTATTCTCTTCACCAGCCAGAGGGGAATGACTTTTTATTGTGTTCCTTTGTTGTATGCCTATATGGCATTTGTGGACATATATTTTGTATTGCATATAGTTGACATTGTATGCCTATATGGCATTCTTGTAAGCCTATATGGCTATTTTATATATATGTTATACTTATATCGACATATATTGATGTATGCCTATATGGATATTTGGTTAATACAAATCTTTTTTATTGATGGTGTCCATACTTGCATTATAAATCCACGTTTGAATGGATATTTGTAGATGGCTACTTCAAATATTTAAAGTCCAATTGTATTACATAGGATTTTTGTTGATCCAATAAGCTAGCTATTGTTATTCAAGTATCACCTAAACCTCATTTTGGAACTAAAAGATAAAAGTTGTATTTAAAAAAAATGAATCATCATGTTGAACAGAAAATATTAATATTCTTTATGAGTAGCATACAATGTCAACTATATGCAATACAAAAAAATGAATCATAATGTTATTCTTTATGTTTGAGATCCTGAAAATGACTAAGTCTGGTAGCTTGATATCCTAAAACACTAAAAATTGACTAAGTCTGAAATCTGGTGGATCCTCCAAATTCTATAATCTACATGTTATATCTAGTGGATTTGAGATCTATCTCAAACATCCTGAAAGTTATATTGAAGATATTTAAAGTATATTCAATATACCTTATCCTCTAGGACTTACACTTCTAGGCGCAAAATTGCTCTAGGGAGTTAGGCGTGCTTTCCCACCTCTACAGACTCAAATCAGTGCCTAAGATTGAGACCTTAAAGTGCGCCTAGAGAAGAAAACAAACCTTTGATCATCCCAAGTTATGGCACCTTGAATGGAATTGATACAAATGACCTTGAGCATTGAAAATTTGACAAGGAAAACACATTATGAGTTTAGGCACCCTTCATGCTTCATATCACCAATTTTGGTGCCTTGGCAACATAATAGATGAATAACACCTCAAAATGAGCGCCTAAGGGTGATGTAGTCATACAAGGGTGCAAACAAGTGTTAAAAGCCTTAAAATATCAAGGAATAATCCAAATTCAAGTAAGGCGCATTTTCGCACCTTGATCATCATCTAAGGCGCCTTGCAAAGGAGGTCTTGAGCAACATAAACCTTAGGCAGAATTTCTTGCTTCTACAATCAAATTTGATCGCTTAAGGAGTGGATTGTTGATGGACATCACTTTGAGTGCCTTAAAAGTGCTTGAAGGTTTGAATTGGTGAATGATAGTGCCTAAAGGTCTTAGAACCAACTAGAATAAGGAATTGAAGAATAAGTTAACTACTTTGAGCTCCTTGAAGGAGAGAAGTATGTATATGAAGATTGATTGAATGTTTGGAGTTTAGGCACACTTTCCTTGTCATCTAATCACACATTGGTGCCTAGGAAGAGTTGACATGAAACAATCATTTGAGTGGACTCCTTGATGAGATCTCTCCCATTGCTTAAACTTGTTGAAATGTTAAAAGCTAAGTCAAATGGATTCTAGGCACTCTTTGCCTTCAGAATGACCTTGAATTGGTGCCTAAGCATAACAAGAGAGTTTAAATCCATTCAATATGGTGCCTTGTAAGAGGAGAGATTAATAGCATGAGACTAGATGGAATTTAAGAGTCAAGATCATCAAAATCCAAAGAAATGGGCTAAGTAAGCTAAGGCACCTTTTCTTGTCATTCAATACCTCCATGAGCGCCTAGATTGAAATTGCATCCAAGGACATCTAAGAGTAGGTGCCTAGAGGGGAAAAGTCATCCTAAGACCTTCATAATTATTTAAAGTATAAAAAATGCCAAGTATAAAGCTTCATGATGTTGGGCGCTCTTTCACCTCCATATAGATCTAGATTGGCGCCTTAGATAAAGTATCACAAATCTATATCATTGAGTAAGTTCCAAGAGAGAAAGGCTTACTTCAAGCATGTTTAATCATTCAAGGTCTTACAAATAACAAATAGAGCCTAAATTGATGCTAGGTGCCTCCTCTTGTCTCTACTATCTAGTTTTGGTGCCTAAGGAGAAATTGCATCTAGTGAACTCATTAATTGGTGCCTAGGAGGAAAAGACCTTAAACTTACATTATTGAGTTAGTACTTTAGAAATTGAGCCATTCCTAGTCAATTGGAGTCATAAAATATCAAATACAAAGTCAAATTGGACTTAGGCACCCCTTCATGTAATTTCCCACCATCATGAGCACCTAGATCTAGGAAGATCATCCAATTGCACCTAGGAATAAGATACAAGTCCAAGACCTCAAATTTGAGTGCCTAGAAGTGTGATGGATTGAAGAAGCTACATTGGCACCTAAGGGTAAGTTGTATCTAATGACATCACCTAATTGAGCGCCTAGGAGGTATAAAGCTTAACATTGACATGAGGACAAGCGCTTAGTAAAGGAGAGTTTCTCAAACATTTAAACATGTGAATGAAGTCATAGAAATACACTAAGTCATCTAGGTGCCATTTTCCCCTTGTGTACCCTTACATTTGTGCCTAAGAAGAAGTTGCTTTAGTTCATTGGAGTGTTTGAGTATTGAGGATTTCTTAGCAATGCTTTGAACCCCTTTGAAGTTGAAGAAGGTATTTACCTGAGTTAAGGTGCAAATTTACACCCCAATCATCATCAAAATGCACCTTAGGAGAGATCGGCATTATTAAGGAAGTCTAGGCGAGTTCTGCAACATGTATAACCTCCAAGTGTGCCTGGCAAGCAAGAATTATTATAAGTCATCATCAAATGTTTGAAATAGCAATACAAAGTCAAATTGGACTTAGGCGCCTTTTGCTCCTCTTTTCACCTATATATGCACTAGATTTGAAATAAGATTATTGCATATTCCTTTGTGCTATAAAGTGTTTATCATAAGGATTGATGTATTTCTTGGTTGTATTGCAGGAAGATTGAAGGAAAAGAAGTATCACAGAGGTAGGAGCAAGAGCTTGGAGTCACTTTCAAGGAGGAGTCATCATGTAGCTACTTCAAAGGAGTCATTCACATTCATTCATGCCAGAGAGTTAAGATGGGAAGTAATCACTACCAAAGAGACACCACTTCAAAAGGTAGCTGCTCCAAGAAGTCACAACAAGATACATCTCAGGTCTTCTTCATCAATGACATCATGTTAGATCACATCAAGTTCGACATACTTCATCAAGTTGCATCATGTTCGGAGATCTTCAATCACTTCAAGTTCCAGTCATCTTCAAGTATCAATTAGCTTCTTCATCAATCATTGCTTCAAGGTCAACATGCCAAGTGCACTACTTCATCTTCATCATATCATCAAGCAAGGCACTTCATCCATCATACTTCAAGTTCTCCCAATCTTCAAGTCTTTGAGAAGAGTCTTCTACTCCATGTCATCAATGAATTTTCATCATCTACTCTAAGTCATGAAGGAGCATCATTATCCTCATCTACTATACATGAAGGAGCATCAAGGAAGGTCATCAACCTACCTACAAGAAGAAGAAATATCATAGAGTTAGTCAAATGAAGCTACAAGCATCATACATATCCTACTTATAATGAACAAGGCAAGATCAACAAGATACATCTCAAGTGTTCATTATCAAAGTAATCATATTGAAGATATCATACAAAGATCAGTTTGGCCACACGAGGAGAAGAACGAAAGTTACACCCCTTTGCAACTTTACACTGCCTACATTGATATGTGTAGCAAATTAGATGAAATTAGTCAACATTACAAAAACACTACAAAGTAAGATGACATTACCTGTTGAACTAGATGAAATTAGATGCATATGCGTGCCCTATATTACTTAGTTGAACTAAATCTGATATGTGGTCAAAGTCAACTGATGATTCCATCTGTGTTAGTTCCAATGCCATCGGGGGTCGATACGTGTCAAGTGGGCTAAGATAACTCAACTGCCATTCGTCAACACACTCCTTTGACTCGCACTCATCCCAGACTTAATTGTACAGGAAGAACAAAAGCATGACATCTTTCGCATATGGATACTCCATGAACCTACAATTGAGCTTTTGAAAGAGTGCATCTCATTTGATCCTGTCAGTGTAGAACAGTCCTCATATGGTGCAATGTTAGTATCATCTATCAACCAAAAAAATCTATGAACTGAAGACTTACCTTCATTACCTGGACCCATGGAAGCATTACACCACTCGACAATCAATTTTGCATCTGTCAACTTTGCATTGACTTTATAATTTAACTCTTCTCGTGCTATGGCTCTTTTGATACATGCTCCTGCACCATCATGCTCCCCCTTTCCATGCCCGGCCTCACAAAAGTTTCACATATGCCGAATACCTGTAAAATTATGCCTCCTACTCAGCCAATAGAAATTTTGCGAGTTCTTGAATTGTGATGCACAATTATCCAACCATATGATATGTTGAATAAATGATATGCCCCTTCTAGCCAAATCATTGTAGAACACCTGAAAGCAACCTTGTACGAACTCCATAGAATGCGTGTGATCATCACTAATATAGAAATTATACTCCCTTATGATCTTTTTCTCATCCTCTGTACTATCATTCGCATGAATGAATGTGATGTGCACAAATATAGAAACCTGTGGAGTTGTAATAATGTGATTGCACCTCACGCTGTGGCTATAGACTGTAGTTCTCTGCAAAGTTGACGACTGAAACAATGCTACCAATCTGAAATGTGTCCTTGCATAACTTGAATTGCAAGTCCAACCATCGAGCTCTATGGGCATGTCTTGCATACTCATACACTATGCTGTCACGAAATATAGGCATAAACTAATACACTGGAATCTTTTCAATAACCAATTCACACCTCTTTGCTTTTTTACCATCTTTTGTATTGTATGCCACTGTTTTATACTTGCCAAACTCTACTAGTTCATTTCCAACTGCATGTGTTCTTTCCATATGTTCACATATTGGCAAATGTTGCAAGCCACCGCAATGATGACATGTGCCACCCAAGCATTATTTCTTGTAGAATATTTGACCTTCCTATCTTTCACATAAAATTCTTGACATGAAGTCTCTTGAAGATGTTGGTGGGGCACGTATGGCACAACCCTGCAAAACATTGTTAGTATGCATATCTAAACATATAGACCTATAAACATCAAAATGGTTAGAAAATTCAATATGTAGTCTACAACAACAAGTAGTGCGTGTGTGATTTATCTTGACATAGGAAGGTTTTAGCATTTCAAAATATCTTTGACAAATTTTAATTTGAGGATATTTCTCTAGAAATTTACCATAAAACTATGTTTGAGTCTCATCCAAAAAATGCTTTGGATGTGGCTCACGGTTCTAATTATCGATTCTCCTTCTTACCACATCCCTTTGATTCGGAGATACCCTTGTGTAATTCTTCCAAAAGTCTTCAATTAGTGATCTCAATGCTTCAACAATTGGTTTATCTTTTCGTGGTAGTCTCCTCGAGAACGCCCATAATTCATTGGCATAAGTGTCCTCAATTCTTTGGCATCTTCCAATGGCTCTTGATAAATTTTTCCTATTAATTCTCAATTCTTGACTCGTCTTTCTAATGAGACGAGCATTCCTCATTTGACTACTTACTATAGTCGATGTAATCACACGCCGTGTTGCATTATTATCTTTTGTGCGTGAGGTGTTACCCACACTCTCATACGCACTCATTAGATTCTTGACAATAGATTTTTCACTTGAAGCCTCTGATGTTCTCAACCCAAGAATCTTCATGATGGACGTATACTTTATACTTCGCATCATTTCAATGAATAGTTGACATCTTGTAGTCTCATTTAACTTTTCAAAGAACAATCTCCAAATCTTATGAGCATATCTTCTATAAGTGCGTTTTGAAATCTTACCTTCCACTGGCTACAAAATATTCTCATCAATATCAATCAAATACTTTGGCTTTCTATGCAAAATTCTAGGTGGTGTTAAGTTAGGTAAATTCATCTCAACATTAGTAATTTCATCAATATTTAAATGAGATGGGCTAGATGGCATACCTTCGATTGAAGATGGAATAGATGACATACCTTGAGGTTGAGGTGGGAATGATGGCATACCTCCTTCATCACATGTGAGTGATGATGTATTCTCAACTTGAGATGTGGTAGATGGTGTCCCTACATGTTGACTTGCAGTAGAGGACGTGTCTCCAACTAAGGTATTCAAATCTCTCGTAGCATGAAGTTTTTGCATTCATTCTTTTTGTGCTACCAATACCATATCTCTTTGTGATGGTTGTGGTTCCTCTTCAATTGGCATGTCTTCATTTATCATGTCCAATTTCTTCTTCTCACGAAGTTCCCTCATAGCCACTGCTTTCTTTACATTCTTATCTTCTATCTCTTCCTGTGTTGGTTTAATTCTTGATCATTTCCTCGGCATGATGGATAATTTGTCTGTAGCATGATAAAGAGACCAATATTAGTTCCTAAGAAATGAATACAAGATAATAGTGGGATTGTATTTTTATTATGTTGTAAGGATTTATTCTTGTATAGTTTGACATCATGGTATGTTAAGGTCTATTTATTACACATAATTATTAAAGAGCCCAAGTGTAGAAAATATACATGGCATCATGTGAGATTGTAGGTTGCTTTCTTGATTAGGAATGTGTCTATTTTAAACATGTATGATAAAGCATGATAAAGTAATTCAAACAGAATTAAGGAAAATATAAAGAACATGCATGTAAAGACTTGACATACCTAAAAAATGAAGATTCTGTTAGATTTAGGGCATACAACTGAGAGGGGGGGTAAATCAGTTGTCCAAAACTTTCTTCCAATTTAAACACTTAAATCAACTTTATAATTCAGCAGTACAATGATTAAAACATAATGCATTAAATCAAGAGCAAAAACACATTAACACACAGGACACCAAGATTTTGATGTGGAAAACCCGGTTAAGGGAAAAACCATGGGGTGATTAACCCAAGATTGTATTCTCTGTTAGAAGAATAGAAAGAACAAAATGGCACATGCTAATTAGGGCTCACTACCCAAGCACACTACTCACAAGAAGCTCACTACCTACAAGAGACACACTATCTACAAAGTAATAAGTATCACATACATGAACTGAAGAATAGCATCTTCACCATGCTTGAATCAGTTCCATTTAAGCCCAATACTTCTGCTCTGCCTTTCGCTCTCCTCCTCACTACCACACTCTCATCTCCACAAGATGCACTTTGAAATGACTTGACAATCCATTATTTATACAGGGCATCGACTTAGGAATAATCATCTAAGTCAGAAAACATCTGCAAGAACATCCGCAGGATGTGTAACTCATCTGGTTGGCCAGTCTTAGGAAGAACACCATCATCCAGAAGTTATTCTTCAATTGTGAACTCCAACTCCAATGCAGACCACCAACACTAACTGGACACGATCCAAAAGACCTCCACAAGCTTGCTTGAATCACCAAGAACATCCCCACTTCATCTGCTTACTGAAATCCTTCTCTCCTTAATCTGGAACCTCAAGAATACAATCTATCATCATTGTTACAAAGGAATAGATGCTTGCGGACCTTCAAACCATGAACCAATCAAGTTGACAAATCAAAAAGACTTCCTCAACACTCCCTCAAATCCGTAGAATAGGATAATGCATTTCCAGATCTCACCAGACCTATCTGTATCACTTTGTCACCTCTAAACACCTTCCAGAACTGGTTTTACTTGAGCAGCCACAACTTCTTCAAATCTTCATGTGGACCTCTGAAATCTTTACTAGATCATCTTAAGACACATATCTCCAAACCCTTTAAACCGCATCTTCTAATCCTCATCCTAACTTGGACTTTTACCTTACTGACTTCACTATTCTTCACTGTTCCTGATATGACCAATTTTCTCAATATCCTCAGCAAACAGTTCATCTAATCCTTATCATTAATGCAACAGGAGTATGTTGACATCAATGACAACACCGGTTAGGACCATACTTGCAACAATCTCCCTCTTTGTCATTGATGACAACATATGATGTGAAAAACTATTTTGACCATCAGGACAAGAACTTCTCCTTACTGTCACAACTCCCCCTATCAGTAACAACCATTCACATGTCTTCTTTTCCTTTCTTGCTCCCCCTTTGATCAGCAACTACTTGTTTTTCACTTGTCTTCTCTCCCCCTTTGACATCAATGGCAAAGGGCACATACTTGCAACTCCACCACTTCAGACTCATACCAACTGCTCCCCCTGAGTAGCAGCTCCCCATCATCAATCCAGACCACAAGATATGACTGTGATATCCACCAGACTGATGCACATCAGTGCACCTTAGTTCATCACCAGAGGAGTAATAACCCCTAACTTCTCCCTGGATACTCAAAAGAGTCCTTAGGTAGAGGTTTAGTAAAGATATCTGCAATCTAATCCTTGGAAGACACAAACTCCAATCTGACTTCATTCTTGTTCACTTGCTCTCTTAAAAAGTGGAACTTGATGGATATATGTTTAGTCTTTGAATGCAATACTGAATTCTTAGATATATTTATTGCACTTGAATTATCACAGAAGATTGTGACAGGCTCCTCATACTCCACTCTTATGTCTCTTAGCACTTGCTTCATCCACAAAACTTGAGTGCAACTACTTGTTGCTGCAATATATTATGCTTCTGCAGTGGACAGAGATATTGCCTCTTGTTTCTTGCTTATCCAAGAAACCAATCTCTTCCCCAAAAAGAATGCTCCACCACTGGTACTCTTCTGGTCATCCACATCTCCCACCCAATCAACATCCGTGTATGCATGAAAAGAGAAATCATGATCTCTAGGATACCACAGACCATACTCAATTGTCCCTTTTAGATATCTAAAAATCCTCTTGATTGCCATGACATGAGATTCTCTAGGATCAGCTTGGAATCTAGCAACAAGACCAACAACATTTATAATGTCAGGTCTGGTTTGAGTGAGATACAACAGTCCTCCAATCATTGACCTATACTTTTTTCTGATCAGCCTTGGGAGAGTCATCATCTTTGCTCAACTTAAATTTGGTTGCCATGGGAGTACTCGTTGGCTTTGAGTCTTCCATCCCAAATTTCTTCAACAATTATTTCACATATTTGGTTTGAGTAATGAAGATTTCTTTCTTTGTTTGAGTGATTTGTAGACCCAAGAAGAAATTCATTTCCCCAAGCATGGACATCTCAAATTCATTTTTCATTTTATATGCAAAAGTTTTACACATACTATCTCTTCCTCCAAAAATGATATCATCAACAAACACTTCAACAATCAAGATGTTCTCATGATCAATTTTGAAATACAAATTACTGTCAGCAGTACCTTTGTTGAAACCAATCTTCAAAAGATGTTTATCCAATCTTTCATACCAGGCTCTTAGAGCTTACTTCAGTCCATACAGTGCTTTCTTCAACTTGCAGACCATATCACCATGATCAGACAATTGAAATCCATCTGGTTGCTTAATGTATACTTCTTCCGAGTCACATTCAGGAAGGCAGACTTAACATCCATCTGATAAACTTTAAAATCCTTGAAAGCAACAAAAGCAAGAAATAGTCTGACTGCTTCAATTTTTGCCACCGGAGCGAACGTTTCTTCAAAATCAACTCCTTTTATTTAAGAATAGCCCTTGCAGACCAGTCTAGCTTTATTTCTGATTACTTCACCAACTTCATTCAGTTTGTTCTAGAAGGCCCATTTGGTTCCAATCACATTCTTGTTTCTAGGTCTGGGAACAAGATCCCAAGTGTGATTTTTCTAAATTTGCATCAGCTCTTCCTCCATTGCTTTAGTCTAGTTTCCATCATTGCAAGCTTCATTCACTATCTTAGGTTTAATTTTTGAAATTAGACAATACTTATCTAAATCTTGAGCAATCCTTCTTCTTGTTTGTACACCTTTTCTTTTATCACCTATGATCTGATCTTCAGAGTGGCTCAGACTTACATACCTGGGAACTTTGGGAGTTTCTTGCACTTTTGATTCTTGATCAAGCTCATTAAGACTCATCTCTTCTTCCTGATTTACCGGATCAGTTTGAATCTAAATTTTAGAAGGAACTTGAGCTCCTTGAATCAGAACATCATTCTGATCATCTTCATCATATTCATAAAACCTTGAGAGTTTTTCAATTCCTTCATCAACCTTCACATTTGTACTTTCTCAGTCTCTTGTTATAACACTGGTATGCTTTTCTTTGTGTAGAGTAACCCAAGAATATTCCTTCATCACTTCTAGCATCAAACTTGCCTAGATCTTCATCTCTTTTGATGTAACATTTGCTACCAAAGACTCTGAAATACCTCACAGTAGGAGTGATGCCAAACCAAAGTTCATAAGGAGTCTTACTGGTATTGTTTCTGATTTGAACTTGATTGAGAGTGTACACTGCAGTGCTGACAGCCTCTCTCCAATAGATCTAAGGAACATTTAATTCCATCATCATTGTCCTAGATGCTTCCTGGATGGTCCGGTTCTTTCTCTCCACTACTTCATTCTGCTGTGGTGTCCTAGGAGCAGACAACTGTCTCTTTATTCCATGTTTCTCATAGAATTCTAAGAACTTATCGGATGTGAGTTCTCCACCTCTATCAGAGCTCAGACACTTTAATTTTAATCTGGTTTCATTCTCTACCATAGCCTTGAATATTTTGAATTTCTCAAGAGCTTCTGATTTCTCTTTCAGAAAAGTTACCCACATCATCCGGGAGTAGTTATCAATTAATAGCATGAAGTATCTATCACCTTGCACACTTCTGATTCTTGCCGGACCACATAAATTAGTATGAACTAAGTCTAATAATCCGGTAGAAGACTGTTCCTTTCTTTTGAATGAGACTCTGCTTTGTTTCCCCAACTGACATTCTTTACACAAACTATTTGTAGGTTTCATCAGTTTTGGAAGATCTCTTACAACCTAAGAGTTGCTTATCTTGATGATATTATCAAAATTCACATGACACATCCTCCTATGCCATAGCCAAATCTCATCAATTTGCACAAATACACAACTTTTACCAGTACCAACTAGATGGAAGATATTACCTTTTGTCTGAGTACCGGATGCTATCTCTATTCCAGAACTTTCAAAGATCTTTCATTTTCCATTCTTGAATTGGAGATCATAGCCTTTGTCCACCAACTATCCAACACTGAGAAGATTATGCTTCAATCCTTCAACATACAATACATTACCAGTTTTGTTTCTTCCATCAAAAGAAATAGTTCCCCTACCTCTGATTCTACCAGTAGAATTATCACCAAATTTTACCACTCCTCCTTCATACCTTTCCAAATCTAAGAACTTATTTTTGTCACCTGTCATATGGTGAGAGCATCCACTATCAATGACCCAATCATCCTTTTCTTCAACTTGGACAGCCAGAGCTCTTTCTACAACTTTATGATTGACAGATTCAGAGTGCATTGGATCTTCTTCCTTGATGGCAATAAACACCCAATCACTTCCAGATTTGTTTCCTGTCTCTGATTCATCATCTGTTACTCCTTCATTATCATCTTCTTCATGAACATAGTAACAATTCTTTTGGAACCTTGATCTATTAGGATTTGGCCTTGAAAATCTTTCCGTCATCTTGAGGAAAAATGACCAATCTTATTATAGTTAAAACACTTAAAAGGCAATTTTCCTTCATACTTACCAGATCCTCTTGGCAGTCTTTTTGCAATAAGAAATTCAAGTTGAGCGGTTTCTGCTTCTTCTTCTTCCAGGTCTTTTCTTGTTTTCTCATACCATGATAGTTTGCTTGAAGAGTTTTCTCCCAAGTCAAACCTTTGTTTACCTTTTACAGAGGCACTGGCTTTGAATGCAGATTCAGTCTTGGGGGGGTCATCTCCAAATTTGGTCAATTCAAATGTAGCCAATTTACCAACCAATTGATCTCTTGTGACAGTTGTATGGGCTCTAAATTCTTCAATGGCAGCAACCTTGATTTTATAAGAAGTAGGAAGGGATCTGAGAATTTTGCCAACAATCTCTTCTTCATCCAAGACTCCACCAGCACATCTAATCCCACAAACAAGCTCATTTACTCTTGGCATGAAAGTAGTGATATTTTCATCTTCTCTCATCTTCATATTTTTGAATTTTCCTTTCAGACTTTGTAGCCTTGCACATTTGACATACTTGTCTCCTTCATGCAGAGTTTCCAGTTTTTCCCAAATCTCAAAGGCAGTTTGTAGGTCAACAAAATTTGAAAGCTCTGAATCAGACAAGGCACTTAGAAGAGCTTCTTTGGTCCGCAGATTATTTTCAGCATATGTGATTTCACCTTGGGATTTCGGGCCACCCTATGGAGGAGTATACTTCGTCGAAGCCATGTTCTAGTACTGCATTCCCATACATTGCAAATGACATTTCATGCGACTTTTCCAGAGATTAAAATTGGTTCCTTCAAACTTCAGACTATCTTTCTTGTAGGATGACATCCTAGATCTCCTAAAGTGATTAAGCTCTTTTAGATGAACTTGGTTCTAATACCAATTGTTAGATTTAGGGCATACAATTGAGAGGGGGGGTGAATCAGTTGTCCAAAACTTTCTTCCAATTTAAACACTTAAATTCACTTTATAATTCAGCAATACAATGATTGAAACATAATGCATTAAATCAAGAGCAGAAACACATTAACACACAGGACACCAAGATTTTGACGTGGAAAACCTGGTTAAGGGAAAAACCACGGGGTGATTAACCCAAGATTGTATTCTCTATTAGAAGAATAGAAAGAACAAAATGGCACATGCCAATTAGGGCTCACTACCCAAGCACACTGCTCACAAGAGGCTCACTACCTACAAGAGACACACTGTCTACAAAGTAATAAGTATCACATACATGAACTAGAGAATAGCATCTTCACCATGCTTGAATCAGTTCCATTTAAGCCCAATACTTCTGCTCTGCCTTTCTCTCTCCTCCTCGCTACCACACTCTCATCTCCATAAGATGCACTTTGAAATGACTTGACAATCCCTTATTTATACAGGGCATCAACTTAGGAATAATCATCTAAGTCGGCAAACATCTACAAGAACCTCTACAGGATGTGTAACTCATCTAGTCGGCCAGTCTCAGGAAGAACACCATCATCCAAAATTTATTCTTCAATTGTGAACTCCAACTCCAATGTGGACCACCAACACTAACTAGACACAATCCAAAAGACCTCCACAAGCTTGCCTGAATCACCAAGAACATCCCCACTTCATCTGCTTACTGAAATCCTTCTCTCCTTCATCTAGAACCTCAAGAATACAATCTGTTATCACTGTTACAAAGGAATAGATGCTTTCGGACCTTCAAACCATGAACCAATCGAATTGATAAATCACAAAGACTTCCTCAACACTCCCTCAAATCCGTAGAATAGGATAATGCATTTCTGGATCTCACCGGACCTATCTGTATCACTTTGTCACCTCTGAACACCTGTCAAAACTAGTTTTACTTGAGCAGCCACAACTTCTTCATATCTTCATGCTGACCTCTAAAATATTTACTGGATCATCTTAAGACACATATCTCTAAACCCTTTAAACCGCATCTTCTGATCCTCATCCTAACTTGGACTTTTACCTTACTGTCTTCACTGTTCTTCACTATTCCTGATATGACCAATTTTCTCAATATCCTCAGCAAACAGATCATCCAATCCTTATCATTAATGCAACAGGAGTATGTTGACATCAATAACAACATCGGTTAGGCCCATACTTGCAACAGATTCGAATGGAGAGAGTACCCAATTATGTAGTGTTTTTTTCTTCTTGCATCAAACTCCTCAACAATTTGAGTATTTCACCACTTGCTTCCTTTTCAATGTTAAATTGAATAACACTCAAATATGATTACTAACAACAATACTATTAACCAATCTATAATGTTAAATTCCTAAAATTGAATCACAATTAACATTGCAACACTACAAAAATTGAAACTTGAATAGATATATATCAAACTTGGTGTGAAAACTATGTTATTTCCTCCTTCTCAAGTTGGCAAAGCAGAAAAAGTGCTGGAAAGATCATGCAAAGGTGGTAGAATGTGTAAAATGTGCATGTGAACTTCCCAACGGCATGAAAGCACTTCTTTTTTTTCAGAGCACACGCAGAATCAGTATGAAAATAGAGCATGTGGGCCTAGATCACGGGGGTCAACACTTTTTTACCATTTCTATAGCAGGACAAAACGTGAGCGCGTTATAACGCGCTCACGTTTTGTCCTGCTATAGATTGATCCATAAATATTTTACCTATCTCACCTTCGATAGCACCTTTACAATAGCTCACCTCTATTTCCATTAGCTCATGTTCTATATCTCACTTATCTCTCCCCCTCACCTCTCTACCCCTCCCCTCTCTATGTCTCTCAGTCACTCCTTGTCTACCTTAACCCTAATCCCTCGACCCTCAACCCTATCCCTAAACCTTCGACCCTTGAACCTCAACCCTTAACTCTGATCCCTCAACCCTCAACCCTATCCTTAAACCCTAAACCCTAAAGCCTAAACCCTTGACCCTCAACATCAAATCCTAATCCCTCAACCCTTCACTCTAATCCCTCAACCCTAAACCCTATCCCTAAACCTTCAACACTATACCTTGAACCCTAATCCCTCAACCCTCAACCCTAAACCTTATCCCTAAACCCTAATCCCTCAACCCTCAACCCTAATCCATCATCCCTTAACTCTATTCCCTCATCCCTAAACCCTAAATGCTATCCCTATTCCTAAACCCTCAATGGGCTCGATACTATACCTTAAACCCTAATCCCTTATCCCTAAACCCTCCAACCCTATCCCTAATCCTTATACCCTCGACACTCTACTTTAACCCTAATCCCTCGACCCTCAACCCTATCCCAAAATCCTTAACCCTCAAACCTCAATGTACTCAACCCTCAACGTCAAACCCTAATCCCTCAACCCTTAACTCTGATCCCTCGACCCTCAACCCTATCCCTAAACCCTAAACCCTAAAGCCTCAACCCTCAACCCTTAATGTCAAATCCTAATCCCTCGACCCTTCACTATAATCCCTCAACCCTAAACCCTCAACACTATACCTAAAACCCTAATCCCTCAACCCTAAACCTTATCCCTAAACCCTAATCCCTCATCCCGCAACCCTAATTCGTCAATCTTCAACTCTAATCCCCCATCCCTAAACCCTAAATGCTATCCCTATTCCTAAACCCTCAATGAGCTCGATACTATACCTTAAACCTTAATCCCTTATCCCTAAACCCTCCAACCCTATCCCTAATTCTTATACTCTCCACACTCTACTTTAACCCTAATCCCTTGACCCTCAACCCTATCCCTAAACCCTCGACCCTCGAACCTCAACCCTCAACGTCAAACCCTAATCCCTCAACCCTTAACTCTGATCCCTCAACCCTCAACCCTATCCCTAAACCCCAAACCCTAAAGCCTCAACCCTCAACCCTTCACTCTAATTCCTCAACCCTCAACCCTATCCCTAAACCCTCAACACTATACCTTAAACCCTAATCCCTCAACCCTTAACCCTAAACCTTATCCCTAAACCCTAATCCCTCAACCCTCAACCCTAATCCATCATCCCTCAACTTTAATCCCTCATCCCTAAACCCTAAATGCTATCCCTATTCCTAAACCCTCAACGGGCTTGATACTATACCTTAAACCCTAATCCCTTATCCCTAAACCCTCCAACCCTATCCCTAATCCTTATACCCTCGACACTCTACTTTAACCCCAATCCCTTGACCCTCAACCCTATCTTGAAACCCTTAACCCTCAAACCTTAATGTACTCAACCCTCAACGTCAAACCCTAATCCCTCAACCCTTAACTCTGATCCCTCGACCCTCAACCCTATCCCTAAAACCTAAACCCTAAAGCCTCAACCCTCAACCCTCAACCCTCAACATCAAATCCTAATCTCTCAACCCTTCACTCTAATCCCTCAACCCTAAACCCTATCCCTAAACCCTCGACACTATACCTTAAACCCTAATCCCTCAACCCTCAACCCTAAACCTTATCCCTAAACCCTCAACCCTAATCCATCATCCCTCAACTCTAATCCCTCATCCCTAAACCCTAAATGCTATCCCTATTCCTAAACCCTCAATGGTCTCGATACTATACCTTAAACCCTAATCCCTTATCCCTAAACCCTCCAACCCTATCCCTAATCCCTATACCCTCGACACTCTACTTTAACCCTAATCCCTCGACCCTCAACCGTATCCTGAAACCCTTAACCCTCGAACTTCAATGTACTCAACCCTCAACGTCAAACCTTAATCCCTTAACCCTTAACTCTGATCCCTTGACCCTCAACCTTATCCCTAAACCCTAAACCCTAAAGCCTCAACCCTCAACCCTCAACGTCAAATCCTAATCCCTCAACTCTTCACTCTAACCCCTCAACCCTAAACCCTATCCCTAAACCCTCAACACTATACCTTAAACCCTAATCCCTCAACCCTCAACCCTAAATCTTATCCCAAAACCGTAATCCCTCAACCCTCAACCCTAATCTATCATCCCTCAACTCTAATCCCTCATCCCTAAACCCTAAATTCTATCCCTATTCCTAGACCCTCAACGGGCTCGATACTATACCTAAACCCTAATCCCTTATCCCTAAACCCTCCAACCCTATCCCTAATCCTTATACCCTCGACATTCTACTTTAACCCTAATCCCTCGACCCTCAACCCTATCCCGAAACCCTTAACCCTCGAACCTCAATGTATTCAACCCTTAATGTCAAACTCTAATCCCTCAACCCTTAACTCTGATCCCTCGACCCTTAACCCTTAAAACTTGAACCCTAAAACCTATCCCTATACACTCACTACTCAACACTATATCTTAAACCCTAATCCCTTAACCCTCATCCCTAAAGCCTCAACCCTAAATCCTTAAACCTTCAACCCTAAACCCTATCCCTAATCCCTCTACCCTTGACACTCTTATTTAACCCTAATCCCTTGACCATTAACCCTATCCCTCAACCCTCAACCCTCAACCCTCAACCCTCAACATTAAACCCTAATTCATCAACCGTAAACCCTAATCCCTCAAACCTAAACCCTATCCCTAAACCATCAACCCTCAACACTATACCTTAAACCCTAATCCCTATCCCTCAACCCTTAACCCTTAAAACTTAAACCCTATCCCTACACCCTCAACACTTGACACTATATCTTAAGCCTTAAACCCTCATCCCTAAAGCCTCAACCCTCAATCCTTAAACCTTCAAACCTAAACCCTATCCCTAATCCCTCTACCCTCAACACTCTAACCCTAACCTCGACATTAAACGCTAATCCATCAACCCTAAACCCTAATCCGTCAACCCTAAACCCTATCCCTAAACTCTCAACCCTCGGCACTATACCTTAAACCCTATTCCATCAACCTTATAACCTAATCTCTCAACCCTCAACCCTAAACACTATCAATAAACCCTCAACCCTCGACACTATACCTTAACCCTAATCCCTCAACCCTCAACCCTAATCCCTCATCCCTCAACCCTAAACGCTATCCCTATTCCTAAACCCTCAACCCTTGACACTATACCTTAAACCCTAATCCCTTATCCCTAAACCATAAACCCTATCCCTCAACCCTTAACCCTTAAAAATTAAACCCTAAAACCTATCCATAAACCCTCGACGCTCAACACTATATTTTAAACCCCAATCCCTTAACCCTCAGCCCTAAAGCCTCAACCCTCAATCGTTAAACCTTCAACCCTAAACCCTATCCTTAATCCCTCTACCCTCAACACTCTACTTTAACCCTAATCCCTTAACCATCAACCTATCCCTAAACCCTCAACCCTCAACCCTCAACCCTCAACTCTCAACATTAAACCCTAATCCGTCAACCCTAAACCCTAATTCGTCAACCCTAAACCCTATCCCTAAACCCTCAACCATCAACACTATACCTTAAACCATAATCCCTCAACCCTAAACCCTATCCCTAAACCCAACAAAACTACTTTGCCTTATGTTAGGTTGTTAAACCCATCATTTTTGACACTCTTCTCTTAAAGATATTTAAGTTGCAAGAATATGTCAGAAAAATGGCTATGAACTTTTTTAATGTTAGTAATGTTATATGGCATGTTTTTCTGGCCCATCTGGTGTTCATTATGCCAATAGGTGGACACACTATGAGAAAATCTTTGTGTATGGTACATCCACAGTGAGTAATTAACAGTTGAAATCAGAAGGATGATCATTATGAGAAAAGATTTGCATTGGGGTACATCTATGTTTCTTATTGTCCACCCCGCACTTAGGGGAGGTATATTGTTATGAAATAGGCAAATAATCTCCCATTGTTTACTGGCTCTATCCACAAGAACTACTAAACTATACCTTAAACCCTAATCCCTCAACCATAAACTTTCAACCCTAAACCCTATCCCTAATCCCTCTACCCTCAACACTCTACCTTAACCCTAATCCCTCGACCCTTAACCCTAAATGCTATCCCTAAAGCCTCAAACCTAAACCCTAATCCCTCAAGGTCCTAAACTCTAATCTCTTATCCCTAAACTCTAAATCCTATCCCTAAACACTCAACCCTCAACCTTAAACCTTAATCACTCAATCCTTATCCACCCCTCTCCTCCCCTATCTGGCTCACTCCCATCTCTACCCTCCTCTACCCTTGACACTATACATACATACATATAGGCATACATAGATAGATACATACATACATATAGGCGTACATACATACATACATGATTAATAGCCTTGAACATAAAAAAATTTAAGGGGAACATAACACGAGCATGCTATAACGCGCTCGCATTATTTCAAACATGACAAACAACAAAAACTTTTGTGGAAAAGGAAAAATGCAAAGAAAAAACTAACGCAAGCGCGTTATAACGTGCTCGCGTTATGTTTTTCTTTGGGAATCCCAAGCCTTGGGCTTGGGATTTGCTTTGGATTTCCAACTCAAAGGCTTGGAGTGCCTTTTCAACATCCATAGACGTGTTTTTCCATATTCTTCAAGATTTCACATAATTTTGTTTGTGCTAACCCTCAGATTTGCACGTGTTTCAAGCTCAAACAAATCGAACACCTGGGTAATGTTAGGCTTTCTCTTAGCTATTTGACGATGTGATTTTTTTCACATTTTAACAATGTTAAGCCTTTCATCTTTAATTTCTTTTGTTTGTGTGTCTATTTTTGGGCAAAAACCACTGTTTGGTCTTTTTTTCATTGTAAATTAACTATTCATTGAAATTTCAAAAAAATTACATATTTAGAAACTAGACTCCATTCTACAAATATTAAAAAAAAAATAATTTTCAATTAGTTTTCAAAATTTATAGGGGTAGCACGGCCAAAATTCTATTTTTTAGGATGTGTCCACTTTGAAAATTAGTAAAAAATCAAATATTCATCAAAAAATTATCAAAAAAATTGGGCATAAACTACATGCTATTAGCTAATTTCTCACTGAAGCGATTTTAAAAATACCAAAAAAAAGATGACCTTTTGAGGGAGCCACAAAACATGCTATGTTATGTTTTTTTGACAGAAACAACACCAATTTCTATGGCTCCCTCTTTTGAACCCCTTAATCTATGCCATTTAAAAAAAAAGTAGTTTAGAAAGTAGACTCGAAGCACTACGAACATTGTTTTGGTTGCATCTCCAAATTTTGAGTGTAACTATGCTCAATTTCTCATCCAAGGCCAGTATTTCCTGATTTCAGAAAAAAAGTGGCCACTTAAGACCCCTTTTTGGCCCCCCATCTTCTTGCACTTACCCTCCCTTCACATGTCAAACTAATTTAAATAATCTTTTATTTAAATTAGGTCTCATTTATCCTCCATCGCACACTTGTCACATGACTACAACTCCTCTTGGAGTGGGAAACCCTAATCAACCCTAGTCAATCTGAACTATTCATATCATCCAACATAACTCTCAATCTCATCCATCCATTTGAATTTACTTTTTCTATAAAGGTAGCCTCTCACAAGTCATTTTCATACATTCAGTTTCAAGTACTATTATGCTACTGAAATCTTGAGCAACCAACAATCCCCCATTGATTAACCCTTCAAAATCTTGCATTCTCATGCGAGGTTGAGAAGAGCCATGGAGGTCAATCAACACTAGTTTGAGAATTGGTTTGCATTTTATTTATGTTTTGCATTTTCATTCTAGTTTGTGCTTCATGGTGCTAGTTAGGGTTTCATTTCTACTATTTTGATTTCTGCCCTAGATTTTTCCCTAACAACAGTTGTCAAAATTTCTAAACCCTTTCTTTGAATGTACAAATGCTAAACAAGATTTTCAAACCCTAAAATATCAAATTGAAAGCCATGTTAATTTTAAAACACCAAGACTTGATTTTGAAACCCTAAAACTTTATTTTTCAATCGCATTATCTGAAATTTCAAACCGTAATACATGTCAAATTGAAACCATAAAACATGAAAATTGAAATGGGCTAAATGTCTATTTTGGAACCCTAATTTCATTTATATTTGAAACACTAAGTTTTGGAACCCTAAAACATTTATATGGAACCCTAAAATTCTTCCTTGCTAATTATATATGCACATATAGATGATGAGATTTTTTAGGGTTCCAAAATTTAGTGTTTCAAATATAAATTGGAACCCTAATATTCTTACTTGCTAATTATATATGTATATAGATGATGAGATTTTTTAGGGTTCAAAATAAACATTTTAGGGTTCCAAAATTTAGTGTTTAAAATATAAATTGGAACCCTAATATCCTTACTTGCTAATTATATATATTCACATAGATGATGAGATTTTTTTATTGGAAAGTTTAGATTATAGCTATGCTTTCATGACCCTTTACCAGAGCTTATAACTTAATCCTCAGACCTCTCGTCCTTATGATTATTTTAGATTCACTTATGTTTAGGTACATGGTTTGATCTATCTTCTTACAATATTGTCTTAAATAAATTCCCAATTTGATTAATCTAGGTTCTTAGATAATTGTCTTATTTTAATGCATTGTATTCAATCTAGCTATTTAGACCATATCTGCATATAATCCATTACATAGTATCCTTCAATCATGGTCATATTTTTATGATTTATCATTATTATATCTAGCTACACTGTCCACATTATGTCTATGATCTCATCGTTTACCAATTTAACATGCATATCATTGATCTTAAACATGTGTCTACTTTAACTTCATATTTCTATATCATCTAACATTACTATTTGATCAAACATTTCTTCATATTTATTTTGCATCATGATCTTACATTAGTATATTCTTGTCTTAAATTATCTCACTTGAATGGATGAATCATATATATTTTGTCCTATGATCTCGTACTATTATATCTGATATAGATTATGGTCTCATCTTTCCATATCTACTTTCTAGAGTATGTACATGCTATATTGAATTATCATAAATTGAGACTTTCTTTTTAATTGTTATTGTGATATCATTCCTTGATCATGTATGTCCACATTGTGGACCATGATGATATTCCCTCCCATATATTTGTACTTACATCAAGTCATATCTTATGATTGACTCCATTAAATGCCTTGAGATTATATTGTCATATCATATGTTTTTATTGTGCAAACAAATTATTATATCACTTTAATGCTATCTTGATCTTCTACATTATACTTACACAAGATCACATTTTTTGATCCTATATAGGGGGCATCATACTTAAAACCTTTCATGTAATAATAATTTATATTGTCACATGTACTTGATCAATAACTAGATCTAAATCAATTATATTATGATCTACTACTTGTTATATATTTTGGGACTTTTTACACTATTGAGATTTATTTATATTAATTCTATTGATGTTCATAGGCTTGATTAAACTAAATTTTATTGCATCAATTAATCTAGTTTCAATTAGTATTTGGTCACATTATATATCCTAGCTTAATAATGGTACATTAATTGATATTTGGCTACTTAGAGATAGCATTAGACATCCTTAAATTGCATTTAGATTTTATTAGTTTTCATACACTTGCATGTAGGTTTCTTTTCACTAATATCAATGTGCATCTACTTTAGTATAAACTTGCATACATTTTCATAGTTTAATCTAAGTTGGAATTAACACCACATATTTTAAGAGAGACAAACCTTCTTCCTACTAGTTAGGAAAGGTTTATCTTTCATTTTTCACACATAAAACAAGATTATTTGACATGGCATGTTCCCTTATTTATTTCCTATTGTGAAGTAAAATGGTTGCATCCACACACCAACTTGATGTACATGAATAAATTTATTGCATATATAATGAGACCTATTATGAAAATAGGTTTGGAATCCAACCTAGATTATGTGTTCACTTTCTAGGTATGTAACAATAAAGCCAAGATATAATAGCAATATTTATAAAAAAGAACGCATAAATTGTTGTACAGGTATATAATAATAATAGACTTGCACTTCAATGTTTGCATAAGATTTTTTTATAATGTTATACCTAACCAAGTGATGCTTTATGGACATCAAGTACAACACACTAGGGTTTATTGGCATAGATGTGAAAAAGAATTGCTTGATATGATAACACAATTAGGAGGCCAATTTAAAACTTTAATAACTTTGAGTGTAGTTGATACAAAGTAGTCTAATCTATACAT
The DNA here is from genome assembly GCA_027924645.1 of Cunninghamia lanceolata. Lineage (NCBI taxonomy): Eukaryota > Viridiplantae > Streptophyta > Pinopsida > Cupressales > Cupressaceae > Cunninghamia > Cunninghamia lanceolata. The sequence continues at coordinate 5,321,862 of BSBN01000665.1, forward strand.
TATTTAATGCATTTTCAATCCCCAACAAATTCAAGGGATGCATATAGGTAAAGAATACTTGAAACATAATTAAAATCCCCATATTGCCACTATGTACATGAAACATCATTTTAAAATATTTCATCATGAAGTCCTCTTCAAGTAATTTTAAGAAAGAGACCTATGGGCTCAAGGTATTTAGATAAAACTCATGGCCATTAATAGGATTTGTATGTATTTAAATATAGTATTTAATGTGTATCTTTCATAATATTGTATATGTTATTATAGAAAATAATGGCAGTGTTGATCTTTAGTGCATAAACTTTAACTTAGTGTGGATAAAGAGTGCACCTAATATAGAAACATTGGATTGGAATAATCCTTGAGTGAACTCAAGCAAAAGAAAATGATTTCTATGACAAATTCATAAGAAAATGAAATCCTCTTAAATGACATGACATGAATATTAATGTGCCAAAATTTACAAAATAAGACCCTTGTCAACTGCCTCTTGAGCTTCTATTCTTAGTTTTTTCACTTCAATTTTCTTACTACGCCTCTTTCCAAAATGACCAAAGTTTGGTTTCAAAATCATGTTTTCAATATATGTTTTAAAAGATTAAATTTATTCTAGTTGATCAAACTCATAATTTGTAAGTTCTCAAATTCTATGATACCCTAGAGTTAGTGTGCCAAAATTGTTCAATTTCTTCCTTTGTGCTATTGATTAGCTTCTTATCAACTCATGGAAGCCTACCAATGAAATCCCAAGTATCATTTCCAAGAGGACTATCTAGTCTTGATTTTAATGCTAGTGCTTTTGACAATGTTTTACGATTCAAGCTTAAGTCAACACAAGTTTGCCTCATTAATCGAGCCTTTCTTAATTGTTTGCTCACTATTGAGGTTGTTATTACACTACGAGTAGCTCTTTTATCTTTCTCCTTGCTAGTGTTTCTAATAGAATTGACTACATTGAAAAGGCTTCTAACAATAATTTTATTCCGATTGGACACTTTGTTTAACCGAATCTTTAATTTCTTTAGTAAAGGCCTCATTTTGTACATCTTTATTAATTGCACAAAAAATTGGCATTGTTCGGTTAATGTTTTATTCTCAAAGTATTCATTGAAGAGTTTTGAAGACCACAACTGAACCATTCATGACAACCTCTTGCCTTCAAGTTTTTCCATTATGTTCTCATCAATTTCAAGTAACCGTTTTGGGGTTCTTGGATGTTTTACAATTTCATCATGCTTATTCTCTTCTTGAAACACATCCTCTCTTCTTATGTAATTTAGAAATACTTTGAATTTCATTATTTCATCCACGCTATCAACCTCATCAATTTTATCAACAAATAGATTATGGAGTGCAAATTCAACATCATGAGATTCATATCCACAATCTTTAAGAAAATGTTTTTCTTCTTCTTTGTCCATGATATTTCTCTTATCAATAAGTGTTTCATAACATTTTCCAACATTTTCATTTACAATATCATGGTCAATTTCATTATTTCTAACATTTCATTATATTCAACATTAACACCTTCAATTTGCATGTCATTAGATGGTAAAGAAGAAGCTTCACCTTGATGAGCATCCACCAAACCTGGTCTTCCAATCCTCTTCCTTGCTCTATCTTTTTCCCTAATTGCTTCAATTTCCTCCAATGTAACTTTTCTCCTGTTTACTTTACGATAACTATTGCTCCCCATTAGGGGAACAAAATATCACCCTACTGATTCTAACAAGAAAATTTTGTGTCCAAAAGTGCATAAAAATGTTTTTTTATTGTAATAGGTAGAGATCACAGTATTTTTGACAGAAGAGGGTATGTGGGCACGGTTGTCGGGCCCAACAATATTCTTTTTTTCCTTTTTTGGCTTTTACATAACGGATATCCATTTTTAAAATGGATATCCATAACCTAAATCCCAATTCTTTGGGCAACAGATATCTAGGTAATAGATATCCATTCTAAAAAATGGATATCCATTCTAGAAAATAGATATCCGTTCTGTAAAATAAACATCTATTATGTTTTCTTATGTTAACAAAACCAAAACTTATGTGTGGTTGAAAGAAGGTGATGAACAAAACCAAATAACTTATTGGAGACATTGTTAAGGGTGTTGATGGCACAATATATAGGATATCATGTACAATATACATATCAAGGAATGCATCATGAAACTTGGTATGGGTATGTGAGACTAGTAGAGTTTCTTGGTTGGAAGAGGCCAAGTGTAGGAAAGAAGAGGAATTTCACCAAGGTGTAGATGGACTAGAAAATCTAGATTAAAGGATATTGACATAGTCTATGATGACACTTGAAAGGATAAAACACTAGCATGGGAAATAGGTGGATAAAATATGTATGAACCAATAAAAAAGAAAATCTATGAAGTTGTGGTCAACACAATGCACATAGACCCATCAAAGGATGGAATAGTAAGGGTAGGAAGGTAAGAGAGGTAAAAAAATGGCCATAAGAGATATAGATTGAAGGGAATAATGACATATTTTGTGCTTATAGATTTTTGGTGACACAACCAACATTAGGTAAAGAGGAGAAATAGTTTACCTATAAGAAACAAGTGATTGTTCCATGGAACAATGGAGTTATGGCTAGATAAGCGACTCTAAATAACTCCACAAATCTATTTGATAAAGGATAAGTCAAAATGTCATATGCCAAAGGATTGTGAAATATTTTAGTAGTGTCATAGTTTGGTTGAACACTTTGTGCATGAGTATCAATATATCATTCTAGATTGTCAATCCTAGTAATGAGGTAGTTCAAATAAGGTGAAATATCATTTTCAACATGTCTCAAACTCACATGTGTATGCCTTGTGTCATATGTAACAATGGTGGAGGGTGTCAAAGATATATTATCAACTAATGCCACCTTCTCCTCACATATACCAAGTAAAAATTGTAAAAGATCCTCATGTTGTTATTCATTCTTAAGTATGTCTATATCATGTGCAAAATGGGATATAGGAGGAGGTACTCCATATGTGAAAGTATGAATGGATCCAAATGGGGGTCTTTACTAATTTGGTATATCATACTAATGCATAGAAAAGTTAATGGGATCTACTACAAATAGGCCACTAGAAGGAGAAGAAATAAAACCATGAGCAAAATATTGTCTAGGGCCAATAGTAAAGTAATCTATGAAAGCACATGACAATGCATGAAAGGATGTATGAGAAGCATGACATGAATTAAATCATTACTCAGTGGTAAAAATTAATGTGTCACTAAATGTTTGTATCAAAATATAGTCATCATGTATATAAGAATAATTTGAAGATATCAATCATCTAGAGTGAAAGTCCAGAACTGTGTCCCACTTTTATAAGAGAACAACCAACACAAACATATTTTTCCAACTTAAACGTCAAAAAAGTCATATGTATGTTATGAACTTTAAAATGACCAAACTAATGAAATGCAGAACTTTTAATGTAGTTTATGCTTATAATTTTTTAAATTTTTTTAAAAATAGTTAGATATATTTTTTTATTTAATTGATGAATTTTAAATGCTCATATTTTTCAAAAAAAGTGACATCGATGGGACGTCAAGAAAAATATAGCAATTTTTTTTTCTTAATTAGTCAACTCAAATATCTAGTGCATGGAAAAAAATTAATTTTTGATAAATATTTTTATTTTTTATTTTTTTAAGGTCAATTTTAATCAGAACATAGTTTTTTCCATGGGACGTCAACTTTTTTACATTAATTTAAAAAAAAAAACCTCATGGAGAGGATTCCATTCTCTAGTAAACCATATAATTTTCAAATTTTTTGAATATGTTTTGCCTATTGATATCTATTTTCTAATCAGTTTCATGTTCGATGGGAAAAACCTACTTACAATAAATTTTAAAAAATATATCATAAAAAAATCAAAATATGAAAAAAAACATATATCTACAATCTACGTTCTGAGTACTACAAAAGGGTATTCGTCAATTTTTTAAAAAGTGTATTTTAATGGTAGAAATTAATAGCAAAAGATGATTTTTTTGAAAACTGTGGGAAAGGGGGGGTGGAGTGCTACATAGGATGCCACATAAGCAGCTTTGAGCATAACTTTATCGAGTGGTATGGTTCCGCTCGGTAATGTTACGCCTGTAACTCTACGGGGCAAGTTTAATGAGGGCGAAACCTTACTACCCGGTAAGGTTCCTCCCAGAAGTGCTTTTTTAATTAAAGTTTTATAAATAATTATTTTTTAATATAGATTCCATACAATATAGAATAACAAGGTCAGGATAGTGTCAGCACACGACAGTAGGCAATAGTGATTTTTTAGTGGCTAATATTCACCAATTAGCTAATAGTTGAAATTGGGGATTCAAAATTTGGCTAATAGTAAAAGCTATAAGGCGACCGGAATCGCCACATTTTTACAAAATTTTATTTTAGTCTTGGTTAAATCGCCAAAACATTTATTTTATTAAAATTTTAAACTCAAAAATTTGCCACAATATTCGATACTTGATTAGATAAGATTCACCTAAATATTATAAGTTATAGTAGAACATGAAATTAATTTGCCAATAATATCATATAATCATTGGTTACTTTAGGGCCATATCACCAATTTTTAATCACTACCATTCATTGGTTGGGATTATATTCCATGGGTTAAAAAGTACCCATGGAGCTCCAATGCCCATCGAGCCTGAAATTGTATTTAGATCGTTGATCTCAATTTATAATATAACAGCTAGGGTTAAATTTCATGAGCCAAAATGTACCCATGGAGCTCTAATGCCCATGGGGCCTAAAATTGTATTTGGGTTGTTGATCATAATGAAGATCAATGGACCAAGTGCAATTTTAGTCCCCATGGGCATTGGAGCTCCACGGGTACATTTTGGCACATGGCATAGAACCCAAACTATTAGATTATAAATAAAATCAATGGTGGTGAAAAAGAATTTAGGGCTGATTTAAAATATTCAATGTTTGATTTAAATTATTAAGGAATTAAGGAATTATAGACACGAGCACTACACCTTAAACTAGTCAATCACTGCCACCCTTAGGCCCTTACTTTTCCATAGGAATTTATTTATTTTTAAATAAGGATTCACCATGGTAATGAATGCATTTGCCTATTTTTCGTCAATATTTGTTAGGATTTTCTACAAATTTCTAGTGATGTAAAAAAATTTGTCAAAAAAATTGATATTTTTTTCAAAGAAGAGGAAAGATTTGCCAATAGAAATTAATATTTTTTTCCAAAAAAATGAAAGATTCTCCAGGATTTTATATCTTTTTTCAAGGGGGGTTTCTTAAAGTTATCACTGGTAGGCAAAGAGAATTTACAGGGCAAATACAAGACAAAAAATTTACAACCAAGAATAATTTTTTTTAATAAACAATAATAAAGTTTATTATTTTATAATTGATTTAATTTAATTAGGATTTAATCTTTTATTTAAGTTAGGTCTAAATTTTTATTTAAGTAGGGTTTAATTTTTTAAAAATTATATTTTAGCATTTAATTCAATTTTTATTTGGGTTTAAATTTTTTTAAATACTATTTTAGCGTTTTAATTGAATTTTTTTATTAGGATTTAACTGATTAAAAGTAGAGTTTACTTTTTTAAAGTAGGCTTTCATTGATTATTTGTTAATTAGGATTTCTAAAAATTGACAAATACTATACAAATAAACACCTAACTTAATAACAAAAAAATCAATACAAATTAACAAAAAATAAACTTAAATTTATGTGAACTTCCCCATCCATATCCATATATGCTCTTTCCTCACGTCGTAAGACAATCTTGGAAATTAGAAACGGTGTGGTTTCATTGATTATTTGTTAATTAGGGTTTCTAAAAATTGACAAATACTATACAAATAAACACCTAGATTAATAACAAAAAAATCAATATAAATTAACAAAAAATAAATACCTCAACTGTCATGTCATTTAAGAGGATTTTATTAACATTAATATGTGGTGTTAATTCCAACTTAGATTAAACTATGAAAATGTATGCAAGTTTATACTAAAGTAGATGCACATTGAGATTGACATGTCCTTGAAGAGGGTAAGTTGCAGGTACAGAAGATTGACACTAAAGTGAATCCGACGAATGCTTTGATGAAGATTGTTCCAAGGAAGAAGTGGGGGATAACTCTGTGCAGCTCTCTTGCAACCATGATTGAACTTCAAGTGGGAGATTGTTGGTATAATGTCTATTCTGAAGCCCAATCATTAATCAGACTTGACTGCCACCTCTTATGTAACGTCCCTGATACTTCTGATATGCAACATTCCCTATTTCTTTATTCTTTGAGGTAAAGATGCACATGAATATTAGTGTTCCAAAATATATTGTATGTCTGATGGCAGGAAATCTTAAAAAAAAATTGTTAAGTAGGCAAGAAATATTAATAGAAGGAATCACAAAGTTTGTCCTTGGCTACAAAATCCTAATAAGATTACGGGTGGCTAATTTGGTAACGAGGTCTAAATTTTAACGTTGGATTAAATATTGTAGAGGAGAAAAGTGTCACATCTCTAAAATGTACAATTTTCTTGGTTAGAGGATTCCAAAGCTTATAACCTTTAACATTCTCACCATATTCAATGAAGATACATTTTTGTGCTTTTGGGTCCAACTTAGAATGTTTTTACTTAGGCACATGAACAAAAGTCTCATAGCAAAAAAACCTTAAATGTGAAACATGAGGTTTCTTACCTATCCACACTTCATAAGGAATAGAATCAAGAGCCTTAAAAAGAGATTTGTTTATTAAGTAACAAGCGGTACTCATAGCTTCTACTCAAAAGTGTTTATCCAACTGTGCATCGCTCAAAATACTTCTTGCTCTTTCCATAAGTGTTTGATTCATCCTTTCTGCAACACCATTTTGTTGTGGTGTAAATGGAGTTGTCTTTTGTCTTATGATACCTACATGCTTACAAAACTCATCAAATCCCTTAGATAAATATTCCTCTCCATTGTCAGATCTCAATGTGCAGAAAGAGTTTGAGGATCAAAATTTTGATAAGCAATTGTTAAACATTGGCAGACTCACTACTTGAAAACACTCTTTGTTTTGTTCATTAGCCCATGGTTGTATCGGTTGTCCTTGAACTCCGTAGAGTAGGGCCATGCACCCATTATTGCACTAGGATTGGGAATGGGGCATGTTTATGCCCATTCCCATGAACCCCAAGTTCATGTTTGTGCACATCTGGGGCATATGAAAGCATGGGATCCCCATTGGTATGTGGATATGTGATGGGTTCATCTTATTTGGAGAATAAATCATCTGCAACACATTTAGGCAAATATGGAAGTTGGAAAGATTACTACATGTTTTCAAAAATTGAACAAAGAATTATTAAACATGGAGAAACATACTTGCACTTGATGTTGTAGTTGTTTGACGTATTCAATTGCTTCCTCATGCATGGAATCTTTATCTGTCTATCAAAAATAGTGGAAATAAATAGTAACTTGCAAATTAGTTCAAAGATTCTACCTGTGATTAAACTTCTACAGTCTATTATGGTATTAAAAGCCATGGGAAGTAGCCAACCTTCTTGGAATTAGGAATCAGAAGTTGAAGATCCCTTTGATGAGAGCATAAAGTGTCTCATATTTAGTCAAATAAAAGCATATATTTTCACTTCATTAAATCAGTTTTGAAGTGGACTTGAGTATGGGTTGGAATATTTTTAGCTAAATATCAAATAAAGTTGTCTAAATGGAACAATCAATGCCATGCATGAGTTTATCTTGATATTACATGTTCACCTCTAGATCAACAGTTATTTTATCAGTAAAGTGAATAGAAAGTCCATTTTATGTCAAGTTGCAGCGCCAAGAAGATTTGCTAGAAAGAAGGACGAACTCAAGAGGAAAAAGTCAAAAACCCAGTCTCAGTAAAACAATAAGTTATCCCTCATTTCTGAATGAAATTTAGAATTTCAAAATTATTTGGAAAGCTAGAAATGAGGTGCACAAAACCCAGAAGGCGTTTGAGACAAATTATCAAAACATTTCAACAGTTTGTGATGCAAGTTGACTGTTATAAAACTTCAGAGATGTAGGAGAGCAAAAGTAAAAAAATGTAGCTTCAAGAAAACTGCGATATCTCTCTCATCCCTTAATGAAATCTAGAAATTTAAAATGATATAGAAAGATGAAAGTGAGGGGAACAAAACCTAGAAAACATTTGAGGAGATCTGTTAAAACAAATGAGCAGTTAATGACAAAAAATGATTGTTTTAACAGTTCCAGAGATGTTCTAGAAATACTTTATGAAGTTGTTGTGGATTCTTCCAATCTACCAACACGCACTCTGAGGTTTTTGAGGGATAGATTGAATATAATTACCCCTAAATTAATGGATCCAACTAAAGAGTAATTATTCCATGCAAAGAATACACATTTAGTGTTGCATGTCTTTCTAAAAGATATTGCATGACTTCCTCGTAATCATCAGTTGTATAATCAGTTAACTAAATGAATAAGTTTAGTTAACTAGATAAGTAAGTTTAGTTAGCTACATGAATAAGTTCTCTACTCTAGAGAGACTCTCAATTATAATTTAATAACTATAGTTATATATAGAGAACTATGGCGTAGAATAGAAGCAAGGAGGAAGTTGTAAAAGAATTAATTGAAGGAAAGAAGAACTTTGTTATTTTTCAGCAGCATGTACTCTTGATCTTGAAGGTTTTGAATAAAAGAACTTGTTCTACCAATTTGTTGATTGTTGGAATTGATTAGTCTCTCTCTAAAGGAAGGAGCAAGGGCCCACTCCAACCAAAGGGCAGAGACTACATTTCTTAGTTTCATTAGTCGCTTTCCTATTATGGAGTTCCTTTATTCAGAATTCCTTTTGTTGTTCCTGTTTTCTATAGATTAAGTTGTTTTTCTATTATGCAATTCCTTTATTCCAGAATTAGATTAGCTACTCAATTTATTACTTTCCTTAGATTAGGTTTTTTTTTTAGTAGAGTTTAAACCCTAGTTTGTTTCATGCAATTGGTGTCAATTCCCTTTTGTAGAAAAGATTGACATGCAAGTTATTCCTCTTCCCTTTTGCATACAACCATGGACACCGCCTTGGATTGATATTTATTAAAATTAAATGATGAGGACTTCAACGACCCTTGTCACCCTCATTTTCTCATTGATTATGTTCCTTTGCCTCCGGTTTTCATCAAAACCCTCAAACTAAGATATCTTTCTTCCAAGGTATTGAATATATATTCATAACAAAATCATGATAACTCCATAAATGATAAAGGGCATAAGAGTTTAAGGAAAAACCTTTTCAAACAAATTGTGAAGGTGGGTAGCTCTATCTTTTGGATGAAGTATTGCTCCTGGGAGAATTAAGTCTACCTACACTGGCATACTCGTCGATAGAGTCCTACATCAATGACGATGAGATACATATTAATTTATGTTACAAGCCTAGTTTTTTGTTTGCTAAAAGGTACAAATCTTAAACAATTGGCTTATTACGGTCAATCAATCTATCATTTACCTGGGAAACAATAACCGGTGTAACGTGGTCAATCTATCAATATCATTTACTCCAAAATTAAATCTCAAATAACAAGCAAGTGTTTAATTCTGGTGTATACACATTACATACTTTGTGCCATTAGTCATCACCAAATTTTGAAATGCCCATATACATAAATTAGGGGCCCTACCATACGCATACCTAAAATTAAATATAAAAAGGTAGAAGACAAAACTAGATGGTTCGGCCTCTTTATAAGTGGAGTGTAGGTAGAAGACAAAACTAGAAAGCATTTTAGCCTGCCAATGTATAAGTCGGAGTGTAGTGGTGTACCGTATAGTGAGATTTGATGTCGACGAAGAGCTTCTTTTTGGTCGATTTAGTATTTTCCTTCCCATGGTGTCTACTGAAAGATTTAGTTCAACTAGTTCTACTTAGACATGGAGGAGGAGCAGAAGCAACATTAGCCTGCCAATAAAAAGAAAGCAATTATCTATTACTATTTTGAAGCCAATGTAATAAAATATTAAAAAATAATAAAGGTCAATACAGACACTAATGCACTCTAAATTCATTTTTCAGGCTTTATAATCCACCAAGATTACCTTGAAATATGTAAACAAGACAATACATTATTCAAGCTTGTATAATTAACCACAAGACACACTTTATCCCAATATTAATATTGTTTTTTTGTCACAATTCAAAAGCCTTAATACCACTTAGCATTAGCTTACCTCTCATCATTGCATCAAATGCAATGTTTGTCATCATGTATACATATGGATGGAATCTCACTTTGCATTTTTATGCTTCGATGAACTCATGACCAAAAAGGCCTAAATCTTTGAATGGGTTTACCGCAACCAATACAGGTCCTACTTTAGTCTAGACATCTTTTAATGGCCATGAGTGACAGGATAGCAACCTACCCAGTATTGTTCACAGAAAACTTGCAGAGAAAAGTATTTTAAAACTACCAAAAAGTTATAGACGTGATATTTCCACAATCCATGGTATAAGAATGAAGAGCTTCTAGAAGAGACTAATTCTCTTCTTTTCATCTTGATGATGGATTACGGAGTGTGATCTGAAACGTCAATCCAAAAAAGCAATACACAGTCTAATGCAGAGGCATCCACACTAAAACCTTGACATACAGCATGTATGTCCGCAACCCATCATCATCATCATCATATTTCCCTTAACACTGTCAGCATCATCATATTTTCTCTGCCGACCGATATCCTCCTGCAGACAAACCTTCACCCTTTCGCCTGTCAGCAGCATCATCATATTCGTCTATCGGCAGCATCATCACATTCGGCAAGCGCAAACATCCTCCTGATGTTCACTGTTCATCTTACCGACAACCTCTATCTTCACTATCTTCAGCGTCATCATGTTCATCAGCAGGATATAAAATATCCGGTTCCTCCCATATATCCTGATGACGACAACCTCATGCACCCTTCCTTCGATGCTTACGTCACCCCGATATCCTGATGACGATTATCCTGATGACGATGACGTCACATGCAGCTCCTTCAATATCCTGCTGCCCTGATATCCTGATGACGATTATCCTGATGACGATGATGTCATATGCAGCTCCTCCAATATCCTGTTGTCGGCCAAACTTAACATTATCAGCCCGCGATGGTTTTATCAACCCGATCTTCTACCTTATGCCGATACGCTCCTCCTCGGCAACACCTGATGATGATCACCCCGAAACACATTCACCTTATGCAAACGATTGCATCATACTCACCTTCATATACTCGGATGACGCCTGAAGTAACTGCAGGATATACACAGAAATATCCTGATGATGCCGTTGCGATGGATTTTCCAACCTTAGCGAATTTCGATCCGCCGAACCTCCTGAGGTGACCCGATCTACTTCCTGGATAACTTTCCAGACTCTAACAACCAGCACGACCTAGCACATACCCATGCTAGGGTTCTCAACACCTCTTGATGACTGCGATCCTGCAAACATACACATGAACAAATAGAAAATGCAAACTAAATCCTAAACTACTGTACACAGCCATTCCACCGATTCGACGAATCAACCGGTGGAATGGATCAGCGAATCCATGAAACCACCAAAACAGCAAATCGATTTCACAAAGGAATCCAAACAGAGAATGAACACAAACAGGATCTTTATTGATTTCAATAGATGCAATACAGTACTCTGTCTCACTCTGTCTCTCCTCTTCAATGCAATACTATGTCTAAAACCAACCGATCCTCATGCATAAATAGGATCTGCTTGCGAGTACTACCACTCGATTCCCAGCGGCTGGGAGCTTCCAAGCGGCTGGGAGGATCCAACCGAACATACAGCATAATAGCTGTCCTAACAACCTAGCTAAAAATAGTAAAGTCTGGTCAACATGACCTTATTACATGCATTGGTCTTACAAGACCTTCTTGTAAACATTAACAAGACCTAAAACAAGCTAACTGCCTCATGGAGGCCAGCTGTCAGGTAGGTGCTCCTGCACCATACTCCCCAACAGAAAAGAACTCATGTCCCATGAGTTTGGTTGTGGAAGTCCTCCACCTTTACACTTTGTCTTTGCAATATTCTGACCTGTTCCAGCTTTATCCTCTGCTGTCTCTTGGCTGCTCCAAGACTTCTGAACTGTAACTTGCTTTCTTGCAAGTAAATCCTCATGCCTGTCAATGTAGGCCCTTCTCTCACATACCTTGTGTTTGTCAGGTTGTCTGACCAGAACCTCTGTCTGAACTGCCTCTTGAACTTCTGTAATGTTCAACTCTGTCTTTCTTTCAACCTTTATAGGACAAACAATAGTCCCAACTATGACAACATCCTTGTCATTCCTCTCAACTGGTTGCTGTTTGCAAACCTGTTTCTGAACCTGCTGCTGACCTCTGTCAGTCAAAACTGAAACTGTCTTCAACCTGTTGTCCTTAATAACTTCTTTCCCTGCAGTGTCCTCAACTGCCTTTATGCCTGCTCCTATAGGCTTTTGCACAAACTCCTTCTTTCCCACTAAAATGATTTTGGCTGCCTTCTGTACTACAGCTGCTTCCTGTAATGGCATCAACATAATAGTTTTCCCATCTTTCTTGATGGTGTAGGTATTAGCATACCCATCATACAGTACCCTCCTATCAAATTGCCATGGTCTACCCAACAGTAGGTGACAACATTCCATGGGCAAAATGTCACACAAAACTCTATCATGATATGCTCCAATCTGAAAATCCACATATGCCTGTTCATAGACAAAAAGTGATTGACTATCACTCACCCAAGATGCCTTGTAAGGGTGTTGGTGTGGAATCCTTTCCAAATGCAGTTTATCCACCATTTCCTGAGATACCATGTTATCTGTTGAACCAGTATCAATGACAACCTTACATACTTTACCTTTGCTCTTGCATGTGGTCTTGAAAAGAGCTCTTCTTTGCATCATATCCTTTGATGCCTGCAAACTAATTCTCCTTAGCATCAATGCTTCTCCCTCCTCAGGATATCCATAACTCTCAGAAGCTCCATCTGTTTGCTCTACTTTCTCTTCTTGCACAAGTTGTACTTTCTTGTCATTCATTCTATCATTTCTGGATGATGAACCTTTGTTTTCTGGACATTTGAAAAATGGATGAGCAAACTCACCACAGGTGTAACACTTTCCTGAAAATGTAGTAGAACCTCTACCACTTCCAAATCTGCCTCTATTACCTTTCCATCCACCTCTGAAATCAGACTGTCCCTGTCCTTTACCAGTGTCTTCTTGACCCTCATTGGTTTGCCTTGTTGTAGGGGCTAATCCTCTTCCCCTCATATTGCTGCCTCTTCCTCTCATGGACTTATCTTGTCTCCTATTCATCTTTTCTTCAATCCTGATTGCCATTTGGTAACAATCCTCCACACTCTTAGGGTTAGCTAAAACTAACTCATCCTGTATGTTCAATCTCAAACCAGCCAAGTACCTAGCCACCTTTTCTACCTCATTCTCATGATGACCAGATCTCATACTCAACTTATAAAACTCCTCAGTATATGCCTTCACATCCATTTCCTTCTGCCTTAAAAATTGCAGCTTCTTAAACATCTGAATTTCATAATCCCTAGGCAAGAATTTACCTTTGATCCTTGCTACCATTTTATCCCATGAAGTGATCTTTGACTTCCCTTGTTTCCTTCTCTCGGATTGTACATAATCCCACCATACCAAAGCATGACCTCCTAACTTGGTCTTTGCAATCTTTACCTTCTGATCCTCAGCAACATCTTCACATTCAAAGTGATTATCAAGTGCAGCAATCCAATCCAGTAACTCATCTTCATTCAAACTTCCATTATACTTGGAAACATCAACCTTTACCTTAGGTTTATCACTCTGCACTACCTTTAACAGTTTTGTAAATCTCTGGTCTTTAGCATCCAGATCTTCAGCTACCTCTTCATACTCTTCAACAGCATCTTCATCTTCTTCAGACTCACTGTCTTCCACTTCCCTCTTTTTGTTCTTCTCCAAGGCTACAAGCCTAGATTGAAGTGCTTCAGCAAGCTCCTTCATCTTCCTCATCTCTCTGGCATGTTTTTCCTTCATCTCCTGCAATTCCCTTGCAGTACTACTACCTTTCGGAGGCATTTTGTCAACCTCTCACTCCTCTACCTCTGTCCTTTCGGTGACAGACTCAACTCTATCTCTGCCCTTTCGGTGACAGAATCAACACACAACAGCCCAGACCTTTTGCTGAGCTCTGATACCACTATGATGCAGAGGCATCCACACTAAAACCTTGACATACAGCATGTATGTCCGCAACCCATCATCATCATCATCATATTTCCCTTAACACTGTCAGCATCATCATATTTTCTCTGCCGACCGATATCCTCCTGCAGACAAACCTTCACCCTTTCGCCTGTCAGCAGCATCATCATATTCGTCTATCGGCAGCATCATCACATTCGGCAAGCGCAAACATCCTCCTGACGTTCACTGTTCATCTTACCGACAACCTCTATCTTCACTATCTTCAGCATCATCATGTTCATCAGCAGGATATAAAATATCTGGTTCCTCCCATATATCCTGATGACGACAACCTCATGCACCCTTCCTTCGATGCTTACGTCACCCCGATATCCTGATGACGATTATCCTGATGACGATGACGTCACATGCAGCTCCTTCAATATCCTGCTGCCCCGATATCCTGATGACGATTATCCTGATGACGATGACGTCATATGCAGCTCCTCCAATATCCTGCTATCGGCCAAACTTAACATTATCGGCCCGCGATGGTTTTATCAACCTGATCTTCTACCTTATGCCGATACGCTCCTCCTCGGCAACACCTGATGATGATCACCCCGAAACACATTCACCTTATGCAAACGATTGCATCATACTCACCTTCATATACTCGGATGACGCCCGAAGTAACTGCAGGATATACACAGAAATATCCTGATGATGCTGTTGCGATGGATTTTCCAACCTTAGCGAATTTCGATCTGCCGAACCTCCT
Source organism: Cunninghamia lanceolata (assembly GCA_027924645.1). Classification (NCBI taxonomy): domain Eukaryota; kingdom Viridiplantae; phylum Streptophyta; class Pinopsida; order Cupressales; family Cupressaceae; genus Cunninghamia; species Cunninghamia lanceolata. Next base: position 5,336,910 of record BSBN01000665.1, read on the forward strand.
GAGGTGACCCGATCTACTTCCTGGATAACTTTCCAGACTCTAACAACCAGCATGACCTAGCACATACCCATGCTAGGGTTCTCAACACCTCTTGATGACTGCGATCCTGCAAACATACACATGAACAAACAGAAAATGCAAACTAAATCCTAAACTACTGTACACAGCCATTCCACCGATTCGACGAATCAACCGGTGGAATGGATCAGCGAATCCATGAAACCACCAAAACAGCAAATCGATTTCACAAAGGAATCCAAACAGAGAATGAACACAAACAGGATCTTTATTGATTTCAATAGATGCAATATAGTACTCTGTCTCACTCTGTCTCTCCTCTTCAATGCAATACTATGTCTAAAACCAACCGATCCTCATGCATAAATAGGATCTGCTTGCGAGTACTACCACTCGATTCCCAGCGGCTGGGAGCTTCCAAGCGGCTGGGAGGATCCAACCGAACATACAACATAACAGCTGTCCTAACAACCTAGCTAAAAATAGTAAAGTTTGGTCAACATGACCTTATTACATGCATTGGTCTTACAAGACCTTCTTGTAAACATTAACAAGACCTAAAACAAGCTAACTGCCTCATGGAGGCCAGCTGTCAGGTAGGTGCTCCTGCACCACAGTCTCTTCCAGAAGCTCTTCATTCTTACTACCAAAAAGGTCAAGATAATAATTATATATCAAGAACTTAAATAGATCATATCTTGGGCATATCTTTGCTGAAGATTATAAAGAACTGAAGGTTCATTCAAGTAACTCTGATCAATAAGATAATGTCCTTCAAGAATATCTAGATTTGTAGGTAGTATATTCCTCATAGGTAATTTGACAATCTACCAGAAAAACACTATCAAAAGGTTTATAATAATAGCAAAAGTATTTGATAGACAAATTGATTAAACTATTCATAGGCATCATCTTTTAACAATTGGTAATAAAACTTACATTGCCATTGGAAATTTTGATTATGGACTTTGTGCCAAGGATTGACTGAATCACCCCTATACTCCACTAGTTATCCAGAAGCATACACCACACATGTGAGTTCTGTGTAGCCATTTCAAGTAGTTGGTTATGGTCTAGTTCCAACTTCAATAAAATAAAATACACTTTGTTTGGAATAAATAATTTATAATGAGACTGAAACAACATGCAAATCCTAGTGGAATTCAGATCTAGTAAACATACTTAAAACATAAAGAGTTTAATCTTTAAATCACAAGTTAGAGATTAATATTTGTGATTTCTATAGACATCATGATTCACAAAGCATCAACATCCTGACATGCAAAGAAAAGATCACCATAATAGTTTGTGAAACCAAGATGACAAATGGATGTAAATAAACCAAAGAAGACAAACTTATACCTTCATCAATTAAAAGATATATAGAGAGATATTTTCTAGTAAAATAATATTTAGATTAGCAATTTTCCAAGGAGGACAACTGAAAATGGTTTCTTGATGATTGACTAATTTATTAATGAAGAGCTATGTATTGCCAATTTACATGGAAGTTCAAGATTTGTCCTTACTAGTATTGTTGAACATTTTGTTTCAAGAATGTGCTATAGCCCTAAGAGGTACTAATTAGCTAACTTCTAGGGAATAAATATGTTTAACCATTCAAGTATAACCCAAGTCAGAGACCAAGATTTGATTTGTAAAGACAACATGTGATCCACAAAAAATCAATATCCTAAGATGCAAAGAAAATATCACAATAACAGTTTTGTGAAATGACGATGACAAACATGACAGAAGTAAATAGAAGAAGACAAATTATATACCCAAAAATTAAATTAAATAAAAAGTTACAATAATTAGATATTTTTAACCAACAAAATAGAAAAACCCTCTCTTACGAATTTGGAGACCTTCACTAGTGTGCAATAATTTGAGCATTTGGTAATGTAATAGGAAGTAGGCATTGCCAAATATATACACAACAAGTGTAGAGAAAATGTTGTGGCAACATTGGATGATTATTGATGAATATTGTTACACAAGCTTATTTTACTTCATTTTAGGTATAGAGATTCTTTTATTAAATCCACAACCTTCTTTTATTCCCATGTTATGTTTTAATAAAACACTATGAACTAGTTCAAATCATAATGTCTTGTAATAAATTATGAGCCCTTAGAAAGACATAGGTTAATCATTTCATATGGACTATGGTTTACTACAAAATGATACATTAGACTTTGATATGGGCATCTCTCTAAACTGATGAAGCTCTTTTGCCTAGTACAAATTGTAAAATAATGCATAGTTATTGTAATTTATTGTGCCATGCTAGAAAGAGGTTATCAAATGTATATCTTCTTATACTATTCTAGACTTAATTTCTTTGTACTTTGTTTGACTATTTGTGCCATCCATTGTAACTTGTGCAATGATCTATAGAGGTTGACTATGATATTTTGGAAACTGTACATTGACATTGACTTGCACAATTCCTATATTGGGACTATTATTAAGGTGCATAATCATGGTCTACAAGCGATAGTTTTGGTTGTGCCATATCCTATTTTTACAACATAATCATCTCTGTGTTTATATGGCTCTTGATTTTTCCTAGACAATAGTCAATCTATGCTAAGTTGACATATTGATGCTATCTTGACACTCTGCTTTACTAAGGTCTCATCCATAGAATTGCTGACACATTGCATATTGAGTTACTATGTGGTAATTGAATTGGTAATACATTTGTTGCATTGGTTATGTATTGTAACGCCCCGCCAAGGAACCCAGAGGATAATACAACTAAACTTACAAAAAAGACAATATTAAAAAAAATGAAAGAAATAACAACAATCATATATTTATTCATAAAATTTAAATTAAGCTTTATCCTCTGAGGTTCCATGGCTGCATTACTAACGAACTAAAACAAGATCTAACCAACATTATGAATTAACTAACAACCATGGTTCATTCTATATCTAATTGCATCAGAAGAATATTTACACATATAATTCCATATTATATTATCAGATAAATAAGCATCAAGATCCTGCACATAGGATCACAAGTACAGAAACAAGTTCCTTTACAAGAGAGTATGACATTACATTGTTTACAATATCGCTATCCAGATTACATTGGAGTACATACATCAAGATAATAGTACATGATTCAACTGATATACAAGACTGGAACATGATCATAAGTATCTATCTTCTCAAGCTAGAGCAAGATCTGAAATCTGCCATACAAGGTACATCCTTCTCGCACACGATCAATAGCAAGGGAAACCAATGGAGAGAAAAGCACAACCACCCGACCATGTGGAACCCTGAGGTCCACCCCCCGTGCTAGGAGATAACAATAAGGTCCCACAACATGAATACTCAGGCAGATAATAACTATGGTGAATAAGAACTACACATGAGCACAACAACACAGGACAACACACAAACATCACTTCTAGAGGCAACCACACAACGAATGGGAAGAGTACCACTAGGGAATGCTACACTGCAATAGGGAGAAGTTTCATCACATAGCTTGTCATGGGTTGTCCTAGTAGGCCTTCCTAGGCCCTAACCCCCATCTTGGGTTGTCCTGGTAGCCTCTCCTGACCCCCAACCCCCATACAAACTCATGCAGAATCAACATACCTTTCATGAGGATAAGGTAGTTGATCTTTCCATTCCAGGCCTTTTGATCTCATCTCAAGCCTAAACGAGCACTTGAGTCATGAGTGAGGCATCCACTTATTTTGTTTAGTGTGATTAACTACCCAACCCCTTAATTCATTAATTAGGTTATCACTAAGTTAAGAAACTCCCACATGGGTTGTCCTGGATGCCACTTTGGGCTCCGCCCCCCATTGAGAGACACTCCCCTACCTGCATCTAGAAGACCCTACTCATCAAGCATAGCAATTACCATCACAATGACAAGTAACATATACAATGCAAGGCATTTACCTTCTTGCATACAAATCATAATCACAGGGACCAATTCTTGTCCCAAAACATAAACCAAGCATGAACTACCACATTCTCATCATGTTGCATTTACAACACAGAATACACATCATTTCACATCACACATAGTAAGGCATTATCCATCTTACATAGTCATCATAACCACATGAATAGGTACATTGAGCAAGGTCTTATCCATCTTGCATAGTCATCATAACTACATGAATAGGTACACTGAGCAAGGTATTTACCTTCTTGCATACAAATCATACTAACATGAATAGGAGACAATATTTCAAGAATACATTTCATTCAACTCACATGATGCACACAGCCAACCCCCACACAATCACACCCTCCTAGGCCTCTAGAAACAACTTCCCGAAATGACACAACACTTGACACCATTAAAAACACAATAGTTTCACATCACATTCACTCTCAAAGCACATCATAAACTAATACCCTTCAACAATATTTTAAGGAATGTAACATTAATCCAAGCATGATCAATCATCTAACAATTATAAAGTGTATCTATCTCAATAATACAGAACTATAACTTTATAATCACCAGTAGCAATTATAATATGATCATAAGATATAAGTATCCACGAGTATCAATATTTTAACTAATAATTCTCAAGACTTATTTTTAATTTCATTTAATTAAAGTGATTGCGAACAACATGTAAATAACCCTAAGGCATACAAATTAAACACAACAGTTGTTTACACTATTTACACTGATGTAGATTTCATTAATAAACAAGACAATTTTGTAAATACTATTAAATATAATTGTATAAGCAAGACAAAAAGCCTATAATATTAGAATGCTATAAATATCTTACACTAGTTAGAATCACAAGATACAAAACCTGAAGCTACAATGAAAGAACCTTGTTCTAAGGCTAGCTTGAGAGGAAAAGAATACAAAACAACTAAACATTCCTATAGATCTAACATCTTCATCAAATCTACCACACTTTTAACCACATGCATATGATAGGATCAACACAAAATGAATTTGTTGAGAAGGCTTTAGAAGATACGAACAATGCAAAATGTGAAAGCATAGACAAGGCACACAGACTGATTGGTACAATGCCTCAAAGAGAGTCATATGATGGAAAGAAATGATCATAGAATATGCACAAAATGAATTTGTTAAAAAAAAATCTCAGAGAAATCCAATTTGAAATTATAGAGTTGTTGGTGACGCAACTATCTGTTTTAACAGAGACGAAACATGTGAGAGGTAGACAGTCACAAAATATTCATATCTCAAAAAATACAAACTGGGTATGGGTGATTTTCAGATATAATTATTATATACAGGATGTGTACCATATATAAAAAAATTAGAGAGATCCAGTTCGTAAAATTAAAGTTATGGCTAACGCAATAGACTACTAAAACATAGATGAAATGAGTGAGAGGTAGACAGTCACAAAATATTCATATCTCAAAACTAACAAACTGGGTATGACTGATTTATGGATATGATTTAGATATCCAGGACATACACCATATATAATAAAATTAGAGAAACTCAGTTTATAAATTTAAAGTTATCGCTAACGCAACAATCTGCTAAAACAGAGATGAAATAGTGAGAGGTAGACAATCACAAAATATTCATATCTCAAAAATGACAAACTGGGTATGGCTAATTTCTAGATATGATTTAGATATCTAGGTCATGTACCTTATATAATTTTTTTTTAGAGAAACCCAGTTTGTAAAAATGCATTTATGGCTAACGCAACAGACTGAGTTCAGAATATGTAGAAGAGAATTCACAAAATATTTTACTAAATCTAATGCAACAATAAATCAGATTCATATATCAATCCATACCTGGTATATTACTTCTATCACATCTTCGAAAAATTCCCATCTCGCATCCATTTTCCCCCAAGTCTTTTCTTCTGGAAACTATGGTTTATGGTGCCAAAAGAAAAATGAAAACTTCCTGAGAGAGAGAGATAATGAAAACATAAAACATATTTTGCTATTTGAAATGCATGCTTCTCCTCCAAATTATGTTTTTTGAGATTTCAAAATAAAGTTGAGCATGCATAACCACCCCCATGATTTCTTCTAGAAGATTCTCCTTTATTACTTTCTTACAATTTGCTATTTTTAACCAAACAATAATTTCTCTCTGATTTTGTTTATTTTAGAATTTGCTATTTATTTGATTTACAACTAAACAAGATTCCTTTCTAATTTTATCTACTTTAGTATTTTCTATATATATATATATATATGACAACTTGCAAATATTATCTATTTTATTGCCATTAACGCAGCATTAAATTATATTAATTTATTTATTTATCTCTAGTTGGAATTACATTTATTACTATTATTATTATTTATTAACTTAACTTCTAGAATAATATATTTTTCATAAACTAAATTTACATAAGGACATTTATATATTTATTTATTTAACAAAAATGTTTCATAACTAATTATTTTATTTTAAGGCAACAATAACCAAAACAATACCAACAAAATAACCCAACTACCAAACCATACCTGACTACTATGCAAGATTAGAAAGCAAGACCACCACAACAATGACTGACTATCATGACCAAACCGACAACACTGACAGGGTGCACAACCAGATACTCATCCTCTTCAAGGATGATGGCTAAGCTCGGGGACCATATGTTATCTCCATTCAACAGTTTCATTGGTTAAAGCATGCTTAGAACTGTTAATTCAGGTGGAGTCGATGCCTGGTACTTGCAGCCTACAGCAAACAACACAACCGAACATGTATATATATGCAATCATGTAGTCATACACACAGTGAAAGGAAGTCGTAGTGTAGCAGGGTACTCATGCATGAGTAATGCGACACTATTCCTTTCACCCACACATCAAACATGTAATCATAACACACATAGCAATCAGTTATTGGATGACTAAGTAAGAACCATCATCAGATAGTCGTACGATACTCATAATACGATTGATCCACACAAAACATCATAACCTCCTATGATACAAAATCAGTTGTATAAAACTTAATTCTAACATATGACAATCATAGTAAGATCAACATCATAATTACCTGAATGTAAACAATGTCAGAGCATATGAGTTGTTAGTGTCGCAATAAAGATTATCAATAAAACATACTAACTTCATCTTCATGCTCCTTAGTCTGACCACTTGTACAATTAAGGTGAGAATGGAGGGGCACTACATCCTCCCCCCCTAAAACTTTACTTACTCCTGGAAGTCACAGACTAGGGCGGAAACATAACATATTAGTATTGCAATTTTCTATTGCCAACATACGCATCCATATTAAGCAGTTGTTCATAAAATAGGCATAATCGTTCAATAAAGACAAGAAGGGCATCAATTCCTCACCGTTAAGATGTATCATGTGATCTACTTATAACCAATCACTCATATTTTTAGAATTTCATATGATTTAAATAATTGCATTCACATATTAAAAAGGAAAAATACATCTCATCTCTTATTTCCACTATGGTTCCAACTAATTACCAAACATGCAAAGTACAATCCTCTGCAGAGTCCTCCCTTGAACACACTATCAGAGGTTCAAAATGAACATGATAGAAACAACACTTAACATGGAATGGAGCCAATAGAAACAAACATTCAGAATAGCCACCATCAAAATTTTAAAAAAAAATGCAAACCCAAGTGGGGGAATAATCAAATTCTATCTTAAGTCATAAAATGCCAGCAATTTTCAACAATAAATCAAGTATAAAGAAAAGAGTTTTGGTGACCACTCCTATCATAAGAGAGTTCAAGGAAAACAAATTCACTGTTAGCCCACCAACAACACATGAAACAATTATCAAAAATTCTAAAACAACCAATATTACAAACAAATCCACATCACGGTGTGACTAATTTAAGCCACAAAAGGGAGTATCCGCTACACAACACCCTAGGACTCAGAGTCCAGAATCCGATAGAGAATATATACCAAACACACGGACAACTAATTTTTCTACATCTTCATATCTAAACAACTTTTATACATGAATTTAAGGCAACACAGTTTCTACTTATTTACAAAAAAATTCTATCTTTAATGCAGTATAATTTCTTTTTACCAAGCTATGAACATATGCAATTACTTCCTTATGCAAAAAGATACTTACAAAGGAAATGTATGATATCACACACAAGAATAATTCAAAACTCTAATTGACTTACAGTATCACATTCATGATCTCTTGGGTCCAACACAAGCTCCAATTTGATCTTCTACACACGATTCTTACACAGGCATACATAATGAGAACTTTCATAAATCACCACAGAACTTCCTCATGAGGTCATGGCCAACTAGGAGATAGATATCAGATAATCAAGCGATCATGTAAAGATACGCCACATACGGAAACACCACATAACCACATGACTCACAATGCATGATGCCACCGAATGATTAAATCATTCCAATACTTACACATATACAAAAGAAATGAAACTAACATAAAGATGGTATGGTTCTTCCACACCCATAGCTAAACATAACCCCCAAGTATGATTACTTCACCAAACCAGGGAACACAAAACACCACTGGCCTTTCACATCACTAGAGGGGGCAAATAATACACTTCTAATTACATGCACTAACAGTAATCATGCTTCTTTCCTCTAAAGCACTAGAGACCACAAGAGGAACTCAAGGCCTCAACAAATCAGCAAGCACTAACATACATGAAACACATATTGTTAGATACATCATCACATTTTTAGAAAAGGAGGGAGAACACATGGCAGACACATAAGTAAAACAAGACAAAGAATTTATTTCTTCCAGAATCAAAGAACAAGTCTATAAATTTATCAACCTTCTAACATCATACTAAGGCACATAGGTGAGAGGTACTATTACCAACTCACCACAAGGAGAAAAACACTTAACCTAGAGCAACAAAAATAATCCAAAGATCCTAGTGTTGCAACCTAGGCTTTGATACCAAATGTAACGCCCTGCCAAGGAACCCAGAGGATAATACAACTAAACTTACAAAAAATACAATATTTAAAAAAAAATGAAAGAAATAACAACAATCATATATTTATTTATAACATTTAAATTACACTTTATCCTCTGGGGTTCCATGGCTGCATTACTAATGAACTAAAACAAGATCTAACCAACATTATGAATTAACTAACAACCATGGTTCATTCTATAGCTAATTGCATCAGAAGAATAAACACATACAATTCCATATTATATTATCAGATAAATAAGCATCAAGATCCTGCACATAGGATCACAAGTACATAAACAAGTTCCTTTACAAGAGAGTACAACATTACATTGTTTACAATATCGCTATCCAGATTACATTGGAGTACATACATCAAGATAACAGTACATGATTCAACTAATATACAAGACTGGAACATGATCATAAGTATCTGTCTTCTCAAGCTAGAGCAAGATCTAAAATCTGCCATACAAGGTACATCCTTCTCGCACACGACGAATAGCAAGGGAAACCAATGGAGAGAAAAGCACAACCACCCGGCCATGTGGAACCCTGAGGTCCACCCCCCTTGCTAGGAGATAACAATAAGGTCCCACAACATGAATAGTTAGGTAGACAATAACTATGGTGAATAAGAACTACACATGACCACAACAACACAGGGCAATACACAAACATCACTTCTAGAGGCAACCACACAACGAATGGGAAGAGTAAAACTAGGGAATGCTAGACTGCAGTAGGGAGAAGTGTCATCACATAGCTTGTCATGGGTTGTCCTGGTAGGCCTTCTTAGGCCCCGGCCCCCATCTTGGGTTGTCCTGGTAGCCTCTCCCGACCCCCGGCCCCATACAAACTCATGTGGAATCAACATACCTTTCATGAGGATAAGGTAGTTGATCTTGCCATTCCAGGCCTTCTCATCTCATCTCAAGCCTAAACGAGTACTTGAGCCATGAGTGATGCATCCACTTATCTTGTTTAGTGTGATTAACTACCCAACCCTTAATTCATTAATTAAATTATCATTGAGTTAAGAAACTCCCACATGGGTTGTCCTAGATGCCACTTTGGACTCCGGCCCCCATTGAGAGCCACTCCCCTACGTGCATCTAGAAGACCCTACTCATCAAGCATAGCAATTACTATCACAATGACAAGTAACATATATAATGCAAGGCATTTACCTTCTTGCATACAAATCATAATCACAAGGACCAATTCTTGTCCCAAAACATAAACCAAGAATGAACTACCACATTCTCATCATGTTGCATTTACAACACAGAATACACATCATTTCACATCACACATAGCAAGGCATTATCCATCTTGCATAGTCATCATAACCACATGAATAGGTACATTGAGCAAGGTCTTATCCATCTTGCATAGTCATCATAACTACATGAATAGGTACACTGAGCAAGGTATTTACCTTCTTGCATACAAATCATACTAACATGAATAGGAGATAATATTTCAAGAATGCATTTCATTCAACTCACATGATGCATACATAGCCAACCCCCACATAATCACACCCTCTTGGGCCTCTAAAAACAACTTCCCAAAATGACACAACACTTGACACCATTAAAAACACAATAGTTTCACATCAGATTCACTCTCAAAGTACATCATAAACTAATACCCTTCAATAATATTTTAAGGAATGTAACATTAATCCAAGCATGATCAATCATCTAACAATTATAAAGTGTATCTATCTCAATAATATAGAACTATAACTTTCTAATCACCAGTAGCAGTTATAATATGGTCATAAGATATAAGTATCCACAAGTATCAATATTTTAACTAATAATTTTCAAGACTTATTTTTAATTTCATTTATCTAAATTGATTGTGAACAACATGCAAATAACCCTAAGGCATACAAATTAAACACAACAGTTGTTTACACTATTTACACTGATGTAGATTTCATTAATAAATAGGACAATTTTGTAAATACTATTAAATATAATTGTATACTAAAGACTAAAAGCCTATAATATTAGAATGCTATAAATATCTTACACTAGTTAGAATCACAAGATACAAAACTTGAAGCTACAATGAAAGAACCTTGTTCTAAGGTTAGCTTGAGAGGAAAAGAATACAAAACAACAAAACATTCCTATAGATCTAACATCTTCATCAAATCTACTAAAATTTTAACCACATGCATATGATAGGATCAACACAAAATGAATTTGTTGAGAAGGCTTTAGAAGCTACGAACAATGCAAAATGTGAAAGCATAAACAGGGCACACAGACTGATTGGTAGAATGCCTCAAAGAGATTCATATGGTGGAAAGCAATGATCGTAGATTATGCACAAAACAAATTTGTTAAAAAAAATTCAGAGAAACCCAGATCGAAATTATAGAGTTATTGGTGACGCAACTATCTGTTTTAACAGAGACAAAACAGGTGAGAGGTAGACAATCACAAAATATTCATATCTAAAAAAAAAAACTAGGTATGGCTGATTTTTGGATATGATTTAGATATCTAGGACGTGCACCATATATAAAAAAATTAGAGAAACCCAGTTCGTAAAATTAAAGTTATGGCTAACACAATAGACTGCTAAAACATAGACGAAATGAGTGAGAGGTAGACAGTCACAAAATATTCATGTATCAAAAATTAAAAAAACTGGGTATGGATGATTTTCGGATATGATTTAGATATCTAATACATGCACCATAGATAAAAACATTAGAGAAACTCAGTTCGTAAAATTAAAGTTATGGCTAATGCAACAGACTGCTAAAACAAAGACGAAATGAGTGAGAGGTAGACAGTCATAAAATATTCATATCTCAAAAATGACAAACTGTGTATGGCTAATTTCTGGATATGATTTATATATGCAGGTTGTACACTATATATAAAAATATTAGAGAAACCTAGTTTGTAAAAATAAAGTTATGGCTAACGCAACAGACTGAGTTCAGAAAATGTAGAAGAGAATTCACAGAACATTTTACTAAATCTAATGCAACAATAAATCAGATTCATATCTCAATCCATACATGGTATATTACTTCTATCACATCTTCACAAAATTTCCATCTCACATCCATTTTCCCCCAAGTCTTTTCTTCTGGAAACTATGGTTTATGGTGTCAAAAGAAAAATGAAAACTTCTTGAGAGAGAGAGATAATGAAAACATAAAACATATTCTGCTATTTGAAATGCATGCTTCTCCTTCAAATTATGTTTTTTGAGATTTCAAAATAAAATTGAGCATGCATAACCATGCCCATGATTTCTTCTAGAAGATTCTCCTTTATTACTTTCTTACCATTTGCTATTTTTAACCAAACAATAATTTCTCTTTGATTTTATTTATTTTAGAATTTGTTATTTATTTGATTTACAACTAAACAAGATTCCTTTCTAATTTTATCTACTTTAGTATTTTCTATATATATATGACAACTTGCAAATATTATCTATTTTATTGCCATTAACACAACATTAAATTATATTAATTAATTTCTTTATCTCTAGTTGGAATTACATTTATTACTATTATTATTATTTATTAACTTAACTTCTAGAATAATATATTTTTCATAAACTAAATTTACATAAGGACATTTATATATTTATTTATTTAACAAAAATGCTTCATAACTAATTATTTTATTTTAAGGCAACAATAACCAAAAACAATACCAACAAAATAACCCAACTACCAAACCATACCTGACTACTATGCAAGATTAGAAAGCAAGACCACCACAACAATGACTGACTATCATGACCAAACCGACAACACTAACAGGGTGCATAACTGGATACTCATCCTCTTCAAGGATGATGGCTAAGCTAGGGGACCATGTGTTATCTCCATTCAATAGTTCCATTGGATAAGGCATGCTTAGACCTGTTAATTCAGGTGGAGTCGATGCCTGGTACCTACAACCTATAGCAAACAACACGGTCGAACATGTATATATATGCAATCATGTAGTCATACACAGAGTGAAAGGAAGTCGTAGTGTAGCAGGGTACTCATGCATGAGTAATACAACACTGTTCCTTTCACCCACACATCAAACATGTAATCACAACACACATAGCAATCAGTTATTGGACGACTAAGTAAGAACCATCATCAAATAGTCACACGATACTCATAATACGATTGATCCACACAAAACATCATAACCTCCTATGATACAGAATCAGTCGCATAAAACTTAATTCTAACATATGACAATCATAGTAAGATCAATATCATAATTAACTGAATGTAAACAATGTCAGAGCATATGAGTTGTCAGTGTCGCAATAAGGATTATCAATAACACATACTAACTTCATTTTCATGCTCCTTAGTCCTACCACCTGCACAATCAAGGTGAGAATGGAGGGGCACTACATGTATTAATTTTTACATAGTCTTATTATGTTCAACATAGGCTTCCAAACAGTTGTTTAAGGTCATTCTTTAAATTGTTGGTTGTGTAATAGCACACAAATGTAACACAATAGTGTTACAAGTTGCCTATGTCAAGCTTTGGCTTGCACAATAGATTAATACTGCTAGACAATGTAAATTTCATTATACATAATAAAACATAGAGTGGTATGTTGTTAACAATCTGGGCTTTTTCTTTGTTTGAACTACCTTGTAGCTGTGGTTTTGCTTCTTTTTTGTAGCCTAGTAGTTAATTTTTTGCTATCACTTCAGCCACCTATAGTGTTTACCATCTATTCAAAACCAACTTAATCTTAATGAAAACATTGCATATTGAGTTACTATGTGGTAATTGAATTGGTAATACATTTGTTGCATTGGTTATGTATTAATTTTTGCATAGTCTTATTATGTTCAACATAGGCTTCCAAACAGTTGTTTAAGGTCATTCTTTAAATTGTTGGTTGTGTAATAGTACCCAAATGCAACATAATAGTGTTACAAGTTGCCTTATGTCAAACTTTGGCTTGTGCAATAGATTAATATTGCTAGATAATGTAAAGTTCATCATACATAATAAAACATAGAGTGGTATGAACAAGGATAATAATTTGTTGTTAACAGTCTGGGATTTTGCTTTGTTCGAACTACCTTGTAGCTATGGTTTGGCTTCTTTTCTATAGCCTAGTAGTTGATTTTTTGCTATCACTTCAGCCACCTATAGTGTTTACTATCTATTCAAAACCAACTTAATCTTAATGAAAACACTAACCTTGAGAGCATTAACCAATTATGCTTCCCTTTATTATAAATCACCTCGAATCAAATTCTCCATACACAATTCAACATTCCATATTGACAGGAACCTGAAGTAATAGCTATAGATTATTATGTGAAATTCCAAAAAGTAATCATTTAAATTTTTATCATAAATTATGGTTTTATTAAGTTACAAAATTGTTTGGTATGTTAAATTAGTATTAGCATAGTATTAAGTATAGACTATTTTATTTTAATTAAAATTTTATTAATAAAAATGTTATTATACTAGCATACCTATATTTAAAAAATATATAAAGAGGCACCTCTTTCCACCTATGTGTAGTAAATTGATTAAAATAATAGGCACCTCTAGAAGGATATCTCTCGGTTTACTTTAGATATATTTTTAAAATATAGGTACGCTAGTAGCATCCACACAAGCATAATTCTAATATATTATTAAGAATTATTATATATATATATATATATTGCTTCGTAATTGATAAGTATTATATTTATGAGAATCAAAAAGTTACATCTGTGCCACCTTGGCTTGCAGATAGTTTGCATGACAATACTTCCTTACCCCTAATTTAGCTTCTAAAACCTACCAAAATGGTCACGCAGGACCAGACTAGACATGACATGAATAATTGGTCTCGCAGGACCCCATTAGCCAGCACCTCCTATCATTACCAGACTCCCACCCAACGAACAAACTAGCAAACTAAGATCTTATATATATGAAACATATACATAGGTAACCAAAACAACTAACCACCATTAAGGATCTCAAGCATTTTCCACCTCATAGTTATGCAGCTTCAAATTAAACTCTCCAACCCAGTTGAAGCCCTGCATCTCAATCAGTTGCAGCTTTTTCAACAGGAAATTGGCTCTGATCCTTGCATTCTGTCTGTGCCACACTAGTTCTGCACCTTTCAGATCTAGGATAAAGGGGTGTAACGTCAAAAAATGTCCCCTTGGGGGCTTTTCCCTCCTAAGGTTTAGCTCCCAGGTCTTTAAAATGCTTTTAGGACATCTTGCATCATATTTTGACATCCAAATGAAATGAACCCTAAGTTTCATGATAATGGGACCTGTTGATGTTATATGGAGCCTGTAGTCTTGAATAAGCCTTATGAAACCTATGATTGAAGGTAGCGACAGGCTCATGCTCCTGTCTTCTTACCTTGATAAACTGCTTGTAAAGCTCTGCTGGAGTAATAGGAATTCTAAATTTTTCCAGAAAAGCATCTTTCATCTGTTGCCAACTGGTGATAGATCCAGCAGGTAAGTTGACAAACCAAAAGGTGGCATCTCCTTCAAGTGTATATGGAAACAACCTACAGGCTACATCTTCATGTTCAATTCTTCTATTTGAAAGAGTGTCCTCAAAAATCTTGATGTGTTCCTCTGTTGTTCGGTTCACATCATTGATGTGGAATTTAGAGCAGAAGTGTTCAGGATTCTTGGGCATATCATTGTAATTTGTGAAAGCTCCAAGAGGAGAAACATTTGCCAAGGGCCAAGATGCCATTGGAATGTTAGGTTGTTGAACTTGTACCGCTTGCGTAGCTCCTTGCTGAAGTGGAGTTGCTTGGGTGACTCCTGTTGGAATCGTTTGAGAGATTGCTTGCGTAGCACTTGGTTGAACAATTCCTATGGACTGGTTTCGCAATGGAGGCATTTGGAACTATCCTCCGCTTGGAGATCCTTGGCTTGATGAACCTACTTTCTTGCCTTTCTTAGACTTGGTTGGAAACCCCAACTCAACCAAATCTTTAGATGCTCTTGGTGTAGACCTTAAAATCCTCTGGTGCCTGTCGGGTGAAAATGAACCAATTCGATCCAGTGTGAACTTTCTTACTTTTTATGACAACCTGTAGAGTGCTGGCCCTCCTTCTAGCACCAATTATGTTGATGTGTTTTCCTTGCACAGACAATGCAACATAAAATACTCGCATGTTTTATCCTCTCTTGAACAATCTCTCTAAACCCACATCTTTTGCACTTTTTTTTTTTAAAACATTGTTAGAAGTAGGACCAGGAGTTGAATTGTCATATCATAAGTTTATCATACTGTGTAACCTTGAAATAATTGTTATCACCTGTGTGAGTGTAAACAATATTTTCCTGCCATTGAACACCAAAGTGTAAGTCCCTTTGTATGAAACAACAAATCACATATTTGCCAAACAAGCTATCCCAAATTGAGAATTGGAGATAAGGAACCTTGGAGTCTACTCATTTGATCACAAAGTTTAGCATTTGAGTGATTTTGTTCAAGAGAGGATAAAATACATGAGTATTTTATGTTGCGTTGTCTGTGCAAGGAAAACACATCAACAGGACCTAGGGGGATCCCTTGAAGCAAACCCTACCCAAAATAGGTGGGGAGGACTTGGGTGCTCGTGCCCTAGTCCTGCCCTATTTTGGGTCAGGCCCAAATTTTAAGTGTCAGCTTGTGACCATTATTTAGGTCCTATGCCGACATGGTAAGTTTGAATTACGAAATTCTTGGCAAGAGTGTTTGTAGTTGCATATATAAGCATGTTTAGGAATTCATTTGTAAACTAGATGATTACTAGCAAGCAATTGTGATCTTTTGGCATTCTAAAGGTGATTCAAGGCATTCATTGTGTAGCAAGAGCAGATTTGTGTTGTTTATGTGTTTGTATTTGCATATTTGAGAAATCATCTCCTCATTGCATGTAGAGCTTCTTCCTTCCATGAGATCTTCACTACAAGGTGATATCATTTGTGTTTTCAAGCATTTATCATTTGGTTTTTGCCTCTGCCTCACAAGGGCACGCTCTCTCTCTGACAACAGTGTTCAGAAGACTTGAATCTCTCTCTGGGGCTTGATTGAGGCAAGCCTCTAAACACCACAACCCCCTCCCCATTTTCTTATGGTTGTAGGTTACAAGTTGAAGAAGAAAGAAAAGTGGATTTGCAGAAGAGTGTTGTAGAGTGTCAGAATTGTAGATCAGAGTTGAAAATAGGGCCCTGGACTCGAGCGCCCGCTCACTAGTCCTTTGGATCCCACAACAAAGATATCTATGAGACAGTAGGAATAGGTTGCAGATTGACTTCCCAGATTCTGACAAAAATTAGGGCATTGGAGTAGGGCTCCTGCTCATTAGTCCCTGACTGTTCCACTTCTCAAACTTAAAAAACTGGTAAACATTTATGTCATTTTACATCTTTCTGTAGCAGCATTTTGAGTAATTTGTTTGTTTGCTTCCGTATTTGCATAATTAGGGTTTTTAGCATAATTGGACATAATCAAGTAATCAAATCACACAAATCCAAATTTCCCAACATTCTACAGTGATCAAAGGCCTGATAGTAGATTGTCACTCGATCCAAGGTCCTCTAATGTTAATGGTGAAAGGAGGATAGGCACAAAAAAACCTAACAAACCATCTAATCAACCCTATCCAAATTTGTACAATTACATTTTGGTGAACTCGTGTCGTTCGACTTGTTTTCACCTTGCTAAGTGTTTTTCTTCAGATTTACATTGATTTCATTCATTCATTTCATCATTCATCTTATTGCATTGGAAAAATTACAAAAAATTTGAAAAAAATTACATTCTAGGGTTTCTATTTTGCATCAATTAATTTGAATTTCATCAAATTTATAATTTTTGCATTAGATCTAAGATAAATTGTAGAAAATTAAAAAAAAAATCAATCACTTGCATTGCATTTTCATCATAAAATTGCTAGGGTTTTGTTGAAAATTTTGAATTTTGCATATAACCTACTAATTTCAAAAACTAGGATTTGTAGGTAAAATCTTGTTTCAAATTTTTATACTGATCTTAGACACTCATTCAAATTTTCATTTGGTTGTAGTGTTGCATTTTAGTGTAAATTTGCATTTAGATCTCAAAAATTTGCATTTTTACATAGAAAATTTCTACAAAAACTAGCATTTTTCATTGATTTTTCATTAGATTTGCACTTGCATTTTGTATCTTAGGAATTGGAAATAATTTTCAGATCTGAGTGCATTTAATTTTCATTATAAATCAGATTTCAATACATTCATATAGCATTTTGCATCAACATCTCAAACCTAGGGCTTGAAATACCTTGATTTTCACTAGATTTGGCCTTATCGACTCTCTAGATTTGCACTATAGGCATGTTGTAAAGAATATTTTTACACTAATTGGCTATTATCAAGGTTATCAACTTTTTCCCTCCTAAAATCCTTTACAACACTTTGTTATTGGGCTCTTGTATTGAAAATTTGGCAAAAAATTGCACATTTTTGCTATATTTGCCCTAGGGTTTGACCTAAATTTGCACTCCAAGCATGTTGTACAAAATTTTATGATTTTATGTGACTGATATCATTTCTATTATTTTATTCACCTCCTAAAATTCCTTACAACACCTCTTTTATTAGGTCTTGGGATTGAAAAATTGTGAAAAATTGCATATTTTAGGGCATTTTCACTAGGTTTTAACTTGTCGTCATCTTAGATTTGCATCAAAAGTGTGTTGTGAAGGGTTTTATTAATTTATTAGAATGAAAATAGACATATTATTTTCTTCCCCTGATCAAAATCTTTAAAACACCTTTTCTTTCACATATTTGCATTGAAAAAGTACAAAAAATAAAGCATTTTTCCCTTTAAACATGTCTTGCGCCTAAGATTTGTGCATATTGCTGCATGAGTCTCATGCCCTAAGATAAATATTCCTTTAAGAAGAAGCATAATACATATGGGATCTAGTTCTCTTGAAGAAGTGGGTACATTGAACACCTTCTTTACAAAAGGAGAGACACAAATGTTACAAGATATTACACTTATCACAAGTACAATGGAAGAGCAAACTTTTCATGATGTTGATGATACTATTGAGGTGATAGGACATGGATGAGAAAATGGATAAACTTGATAAAGACCTAGCTGAATTCTAAGAATATGTGCAAACTGAGAGGATATCTGAAGAAGCTATACCTATGAATCACCATGTAAGAGAATTGATAAAATGACAAGACAGTGTTAATGTAATCCATGGTTTAGCACATATTGTACAAACCAATATCATGCCAGTGACTGAATGTGTAAAAGTGATAAATAACACTTTGTCACCATCTCATACACAAGTATTGGCACCTATACCGACTACGGGAATATTTACCTTTACATCAACGATCTTAACAACTAATGCAAATGCTTGTAGTAATGCTACCACTGGTATTGGAGTATCTAATGGCACTAATTACAAAGCTATGGGATTTAATTATTAGAATTTGGTTTCTAAGGGGACCTCTTATATGAATAATTTCTCTCAACCACCTCTTCATCCCACTTATTCTCAACCACCTTCCACCTACCATTATGTCCAACCACCATTGACCTATACACAGCCTCTGCCTATCACATCTCAGGCTCAATCACCTCCTCACTTTGGTTCCAATTCCTCACAACAAACCGCATCTCCCAATGATGCCATCCTAAACCAACTTTTGCAGGGCATGACTGCTTTACAACAAAAGGTAACTTTGATAAATTCTTCACAACCTAATATACCAACATATCATGCCCGTAATCCTCTATCCTATGCAATTTTTTGAACTCCTGTGCCCGAGAGGTTTGAGACTCCTCTCTTTGTAAAATATGGTGGAAAAGGTGATCCTAATACTCATGTGGTAGTGTTCATAGCTATGTGTAGTGATTTCTATTTTGAAGAGGACTTGTTAGCAAAACTTTTCCCACAATCTCTCAAAGATATTGCTTTAGAATGGTTTTGCTCTCTACCTCTGAATTCAATACACTCCTTTTCATAGTTGGTTGATCAATTTTTACAACATTTTCAAGCAAACATTGAACCTCAACTCTCCTTTATTGGTTTAGTTCATTGTAAACAAGGTCCGAAAGAAAATTTAATTGAGTTGATTAGTAGGTATCAAGCTTTGTATGTGCAAATTCAATATCAGATGAAAGATGAGGATGTTCAAAAGGTGTTTATTACAAATCTTCAACCTAACATTCATGATAAGATCCTCTTGATGAAGTATAACTCCTTTCAACATTTATGCATTGCCCTTCATGATTATCAATTTTCATCTAGTCAGTATGAAAATCAAAACTCATCGGCTCAGGTTGGTCAATCCATGGGTGTATCATCGCAAAATAACTTTAAGAGGAATAATAATAGGTGTTCCATTAGGATTAACAGACCAAATACAAATGTATCTGCTATTACTAATCCACAAAAAGCATTATATCAACCAAGAAGGTTTACTCTGATATCAAAGCCTTATCATTCTATCATGAATCAAGTTGTGAGCAATAATCTTCTAAAGCTTCCCCTAATTAAGCCTATCGATCCTAGTAAATCACAAGGACCTTACTTCGATGCTAATGCCTTTTTTCATTATCATCAAACATAAGGACATGATACTGAATGATGTATACATCCTAAACATGAAATACAAGACCTCATTGATTCGAATGTCATACAGGTATTAGGTGTGAATGATAATGTAAATAAGTCGGTTGCTCTACTGAATCAGAATTTACAAATCTTCACTAATCCTTTCCCTAAGCATACTGACAACAATGTGTTAGAACAAGGTTTAGTGGAAGTAGTTGATGATGATTACTTGGAATATGATAACATCATGGGTATGATTGAAGTGGATAAGGAAAAGTTGGATAACCCACCTCGTCCATGTGGAAAAGGAATTTATGCTGAGGTTCCTCCTCCGTTATCCATACAAGGATCCTGAGATAACAAAAATGCACCAGAAAAACAAGTAGAACAATTGATACAGATGAGTGAGATGGTACATGATGATTCTTGTTACTGTGTTAGACAACTTCAACAATGAAAACTCGCTAAAAATCATAAAAGAGTAAGATTATTGTCAGCAGTTGGAGATAATACTAGTGGTTCTCATAAGCAACAAAAAGTCTCATTCACACAAGGATTTGAGAAACAAGCATCATATGATAATAAACAAGAATTTCATAAGAACCACTCAAATTTTTCACTCAACATGATCAAGTACCTCTCCAAGAGGTTTGCAATATCAACAATCTAATACAATGATCCTACCAGGTAAGTATTTCTAACCATTTATCTCTCTTGTGATGTGCTTCCCCCGTGATGTGTTATGTGTTGTTTAGGCCTCCTGGGATGACCCCTGATTCTCTCATAAGGTTTGGGATACCAAGAGACTACCTCTATTGTGATCTTCTTCTATTTGTATCATCACTCTTCTATATTGCCTCTCTCTCTAATTTCATTGTTATGTGTTGTGTCTTACGGACATAGCATTGCGGTTGGTGAATTAGGGGCACCCTCCTATGTGACTGTCCCTAAGACACTTGTTTCTCCTCTCTTATTTATTGTTTCCCCTCCTCTAGTGTTTCTATCTAGCGGGCGGATGATGAAAAACATTTATACTGATGCGGACCTAGTGTCCCTTTAGCGAGAAATCAAAAATTGGACTTAGTTCCTAATATGACGATGGGGTTGTAATATATTATCTGACGCTTAGATAGTAGAAGCACTCTGTGCTTTCTACGTAGTGATTTTGATGGTGTTTTTATCTCACTTACAAAACATAACAATACTGTTGCTCCGTGCACTTTGTTTGTCTTTGAATCTTGCCTTGGTGACACTCAGTTTGAGATTTTCATAGTATAGCCTCGCGGTTATACTCGATATCCTAATTCGTGGTATAAACTTAGCTCTTTGTGTGAATAATCATATGCATCGATGTTGTTGTTTATCATAATTTTGTGGACACTAACATGTTTCTTGCAGGGATGTGTTTGTGGGAACATTTGGCGATCGTAAAGTACATGTCACCTCCAAGGGGCATGGGCTTTGCAAAAGTCTGTGTTCCCTTGTGTGTTTTCTTCCTACCTTAATGTGCTTGATATCGATGCATGATATCAACCACCTTAAGGTGGGGGCATATATAAGGTAATTTATCTGTTGTAGATGTTAGCAATGTGCTTGTCGTCACGTGCAGTTTAAAGACTAGTGCAATGAGTACTTCCTGCACTCTAAGTTTGTTTGCAATCAATCAATCAATCATCTTAAGCCCTCTGTAGAGGCAGGGGTGGTGTATCTCTTGTGGAGAGTGCCCATCCTGTCATTTTCAAAAGTCCTCTACGGAGGTGGGGAGCAATTCTGTGACTAACTCAACCCTTAAGTGTGTCTTCGGCGATTGTTGTGGCGAAGCCCAATTGTTAGTGTGTGCCTGTAATGTGCTTGAGATGGTGATGAACCTAGAAATAGGAACACTCCATCACTTTTCTGTTGTGTTTTCTCTATGTCTTCAAAGTGTGTGTGTTTGGTATACTTGATTTGTTTGGCATGTCTATTGCCCCATGTGCAGTTTAAAGACTAGCGCGATGAGTGCTTCCTACATTTTGGGAGGTTTGGTGTGTCTTGTGTGTGTGTTGCACCATATGCAGTTTAAAGACCAGTGCGATGAGTACTTCTTGCATTATGGGTGGTGTGTTTACTTTCCTTATACTTGCATCTGCATTTCATATATATATAAGAAAAAGAAAAAGAAAAGAAATTATTCATGTCTTCAATGCATTCACTATCTTCTATACATCTACTATCTTCTCTGTGTTTTGCATGATTGTAACTGTCTTATCTGTGTTTTGTGTGCCCATTACTGTCTTCTCAGTGATTGGCATGTCTTCTCCGTGCTTGGCGTGATTGTTGTGTTTGTTGACTGTAATTTAATGCATGTATTGGCATCGCATTTATACATACATTAAAGTGGGGGCTAAATGTAACATCAAAAAATGTCCCCTTGGGGGATTTTCCCTCCTAAGGTTTAGCTCTTAGGTCTTTAATCTGCAATTAGGACATTTTGCATCAAATTTTGACATCTCGATGAAATGAACCCTAAGTTTCATGATACATGGGACCCAGGGGGATCCCTTGAAGTAGACCCTGCCCAAAATAGGGGGGACTTGGGCACCCGCACCCTAGTCCTGCCCTATTTTGGGTCAAGCCCAAATTTTAAGTGTCGGCTTGTGACTGTTATTTAGGTCCTATGCCGACACGGTAAGTTTGAATTACAAAATTATTGGTAGGAGTGTTTGTAGTTGCATATATAAGCATGTTTAGGTATTCATTTGTAAACTAGATGATTACTATCAAGAAATTGTGATATTTTGGCATTCTAAAGGTGATTCAAGGCATTCATTGTGTAGCAAGAGCATATTTGTGTTGTTTATGTGTTTGTATTTGAAGATTTGAGCAATCATCTCCTCATGGCATGAAGAGTTTCTTCCTTCCATGAGATCTTCACTACAAGGTGATATCATTTATGTTTTCAAGCATTTATCATTTGGTTTTAACTTCTGCCTCACAAGGGCACGCTCTCTCTCTCTGATAACAGTGTTCCAAAGACTTGAATGTCTCTCCAGGGCTTGACTGAGGCAAGCCTCTAAACACCACAACCCCCTCCCCATTTTCCCATGATTGCAGGTTATAGGTTGAAGAAGTAGGAAAAGTGGAGTTGCAGGAGAGTGTTGCAGAGTGTCAGAATTGCAGATCAAAGTTGAAAATAGGGCCCTGGACTCGGCCTCCCACTCATTAGTCCTCTGGATCTCACAACAGAGAAATCTCTGAGATAGCAGGAACATGTTGCAGATTGACTTCCCAGATTCTGACAAAAATAAGGGCATTGGACTAGGGTGCCTTCTCATTAGTCCCTGACTATTTCGCTTCCTGAACTTTGAAAATTGGTACACATTTATTTGTCATTTTACATCTTTCTATAGCAGCATTTTGAGTAATTTATCTGTTTGCTTCCGTATTTGTATAATTAGGGTTTGGAGCATAATTGGACATAATCAAGTAATCAAATCACACAAATCCAATTTTCCCAACATTCAATAGTGATCAAGGGCCTGATAGTGGATTGTCACTCGAACCAAGGTCCTTGAATGTTAATGGTGAAAGGAGGATAGGCACAAACAAACCTAACAAACCATCTAATCAACCCTATCCAAATTTGTACCATTACAAGGGGTAATACTTCACAATGCCATCGGGGGTCTATAGTAGATGCAAGTCCTTTGGTTGTGGTAACCCTACACCAAAAGCAGCCACCTCTAGGGCTTCCTCCAACCCTTTGAGCACCTTTAGGATGAAGGATGAACAACCTATTGGTGATTGTGTTCACCCAGGTTTTAGCAATATTCAAATCCAAAAGGGAAGCTATGAATCTTGAACTCAGGTATGAATCCACCCTATAGCGCTCCCCTTCATAAAAAAAATCTTCCCTAGAACATTTTTATGGCCAGTTCATCATTCTGTAGCATCATTCTTTTCAGCTGCAGGTCCGTCACCTTACCTAGAAATGTCGTTTGCCATTTAGCACTCACTAATCTAACGGGGCTATCCATACCGCCACACCTTATGCTCTCCACAGGAAAATGCAGAACTATCTTTGCTTTCTCCATCATGCTCGAAGGCTTGAATGACAGGCGTTATCTCTCTTCCTCATAATACCCCTGATAGATGTTGGGAATGCTAAATGCGATGTATTTATTGAAGTCGTTGTCCTTTCATTCTGACATAATTACTCAAGATCTTATGTGAGACAGGCTTTGAGCTAGAATTTCCCGTTTTGTAGCCTCACACATGAGACACCAATTCACTCTTCAGCCTTCTCACCAATTTCTTTAATTACCCTCACCGTGTGTAGTTTAGAAGGGGTTATATGCTTCTATCATGATTTTTTGTGCTTTTGTTTTACAAGTATGGACTAATGATGACCTCCTTGCCACTTCGGCTGCTTACTCAAACTTTCCACCACTACAGGGGTGGAAAGGCTCCCACCATACCACCCACTATCTTTAAACTAAAGTTTGGGAGAATCCTCTGCTGCTTGGATCAAAAACTTCTCTCAGAGAATTACCATCTACCCCTAGGTTGGAAAGTAAATCTGCTTCAAAATTACCTTCCCCCAAGATATGGTTGATAGTGACTTGTTCAAATTCATCCAACATGTTTATATCCAATTCTAATTTTGCCCCCAGCCTCCAATTTACTAGTCTCCTTGTCCTTAGTCCATTGATGACTAGTAAAGAGTCCCCTTCGATGGCTAATTTCCTGAAATTTAAATCTTTAAAAAACCTGAGTCCAAGAACGAGTGCCTGTAATTCTGCATCATTATTGGTTCCTAGGGTAAGGGATTCAGCTAATCTCCCTATGGTGAAACCATTCCAATCCCTAACTATGCAACCTACCCCTGACATTCCCAAGTTTCCCCTAGTAGTTCCATCGAAGTTCAATTTATACCAACCTATGTCGGGGGGTGACCATTGCACCGTCTTTCTTGCGTCTTGAGTTTTAGAACCGCCTTCACCATTGATGGATATCGATTTCAATCCATGCCAGTTTTTGCACATCTTCACATCCCAGACTGTGAACTTCATCGTTTTAGAACCCAGTTCTTCAAGCCTTGAGTTGACTACCTCTACCATACATGCTTCTATTGTGTTTAAAAAAGATGTCAAAGGCATTTCTCTTTCTTGAAAAATCCTCCTATTGTTTTCCTTCTAGATTTCCCAAATTAGAATCAAGGGACATGAGATCCATAGTCCTCCGAACATTGCTCTTTGATGTAGCATTTGCCATGCCAAAAGCCAGTCTATTAGATTTTCTGGGGGGGCTGACTGTCATTGTAGTTTGTTGCATAGCCATCACCAACACTGGTAGGTATATGCACAGTGCAAAAAGATACGATCTCCATTCTCTTCATCTAATTTGCAGAGAGGGCATCTAGTGGGTCCGACAAAACCCATTCTGGTGAATCTATCTATAGTGAGGACTCTACCTTGGGAGGCTACCCAAATGAAAATGTCAGCTTTGGGAAGACAATGTTTGTTCCAACAAAGTTTTACTAGTAGACTTGTTTCACCTGCATTCACTTTACTCAACATGGCATATCCATCTTTGACATTATACTGTCCTGAAGCATCTACATTCAATCTCAAAACATCCTCACCCATTTTGATACTAACAGTTTGCTGCTTCAAAAGAGTTTCCAATATTTCAATTTCCCTACCTTGCAATCCCAGATTCTGAACATTTTTCCATTTAGGAAACAAATCCCCTACCTCTGCGGAGAAGGAAAGAAAATCCCTCACCTTGTCACCCCATACTTGTTTTGTCTGCAGCTTAACCATGGTTAACTCCATATTCCCTGCTAAGGGTGGGGGTCATCCCACAATAATGGGTTACACTTTTTAGCCAAACTTAACATTGAAATCAACATTTTGAACTAAATCTTCACTTTCTGACACCTACAATTGCTAAACCGTTAGGAATTTGAAAATGTTGTGAACTAGTGATTTGTGAGATTTTGTTTGTAGATTCTAAATATATATTTTTAAAACAAATTAGAAGTAAATTGTAAAATTTTATGTGTCTCCTTTGATAACTAGTTTTTAATAGTAAACAATTTTTTTTAAAGTGATGTGTATTCTGTAGCACATAACTTTTTTTCTACAAAGGATAAAATTCTGGTTCTTTTGAATTTAGATTGGTAACACTGATATATAGGGCATACATTTGGTTTCATAATGTTTTGTTGAATATTTTTTTAATTAAGTTTTGAAGTCAAACCAATTATAATTTAGACATAGGCGTATTCCGTAAAACATAACTTTTTTTTGTATGTATCAAAATTCATTTTTTTGTTGAAACAAGGACATCAATACCTAGGGCATAGATATTTTTTAGAATTTTTTTTCACTAATTTACTAATTTTCCATGTGTGTAGAATAGAGAACTTGATGTTCGGTGAAAAAACTACATTCACAAGAAATAAAAAATAAATATAATAATAAAAGTAAATATATTTAAAATTATACTTTTTGGGAAGCTTATAATAAGGACTACATACTTACAAAACATAAATTTTAAATGAATTCATTTGATCCCCCAAAAGGTAAACCAAAAGTGGTTTTTTATCAGCATTTTGATAGGTGTAGAGGAGACTCCATTATATGTATGGTTTAAAACTAGCGGGGTTCTATCCAAGGGGGTTTGAATATAAGGGGGTTTGATCAAACCCTCTTCAATCAAAATCCTTTAAATGGAACCTTTCAAGGCTTAAATCATTATATTTTCTAAAAATATGTGATTTCAGCAAAAATCAAGATGTCCCAGAAATTGCAACCCATTATTGTGGCAACACCCATGGATGACCTTGCCAAGAGTCTTCCCAAAAGAGTGCTTTCCTGTCATCCCTGATTTCCCAAGTCAGATGTCTAGAGATTATATCTATGTTGTTCTTAATAAAGTTCCATATCCTTGATCCTTTCAAAAGTGATCGTGAAGTGAAAATAATGTTTTCTTCTTCATCTAAATATTTTTCTTTAATAATTCTAACCCATTTGAGTTCTGGCCTTGTATGAATCAACTAGACCAACTTTGCCCCCAAAGATTTATTTTGAAGAATCATATTTTTCAACTCTGTCCCATCTGATTCCTTCTATTCACAGACCTGCTTCCATTTGATCAGAGGAAATTTGAATTGTTCTGAGTTTCCTTGCCAAAAGAATGTTTTCATTTTTTGGTTGAGCTCCCTATTTGCTAAGCTCGAGAGAGGAAGGTAGGACATCATGTATATGGGTATTACTACGATTATAGGCTTAAGCATTGTTAGTCTTCCTGCCCACGAAATCCATCTACTCTTCTAAGAGGCCAATTTGTTCTTGACTCTCTCTAAAAGTGGGTCCCATGTTCTTCCAGGTTGGATACCCCGGACAAGTGGTAAACCCAAGTATTTGCATGGGAGAGTTCCTTTCCTAAAATTCAGAATTCTCAAGATTCTTTCTTCCCTCCCAGGCATAGTGCTGAGGAAAAAAACTTCTTATTTCTCTTGACTTACCTCTTGACCTAAGGTCCTTGTATATTGATCCAAAATGAGTTTAAAATTCCTAGCTTCCCCTTCCTGTTCCACTCCAAAGAGCATTGTATCAACAACGAACTGTTGGTGTGTGACTTCTGGCATGCCTCTTGTGATTTGGATGCCTGATATTCGCCCTTCCCGTCTTGTGAACATGCATGATCATCCAAGGGATTCAACCATGATAATAAAGAGAAATGGTGACAGTGGATCCCCTTATCTAAGCCCTCGTGAGGCTCCAAAGAATCCTTCAGGGGAGCTATTGATAAGCACTGAGTATCTCAAGCAAGCTATCCATTCGAAGATCCAATCAATCCAAAAGGTATTGAACCCAAATGCTTCCAAGACCTTGAATAGGAATCTCCAATTGACTTTATCGTAGGCCTTCCTGATATCCATCTTTATGAGCATTGAGGATTTTTTGGTTTTTTGAATGGAATGGATTTCTTCCTGAGCTATTATCACCCCATCCAAAATTGATCTTTCTGGGATAAAACCTATCTGCTCCTCTACTAGGATATAGGTATATGCACAAAGATGAGGGACCAAAAAGTCACCACATGACTTTTTGGTCCCATACAAGTCATAACATGCTTGTGTTATGGCTCGGTATTATCGAGCCTATAACGCGAGTGTGTTTTACAAAAGCAAAACTCTCTCTCTCTCACATTAGAGTTTGAATCACCCATGTCATTTCTGAGAGAGAGTTTAGGGTTTAGGGGTTAGGGGTTAGGGTTTAGGAGCATTATTTAGGGTTTATGAGTTTAGGGTTGCTCAAGTGTAGGGTTTAAGGGAATTATTTAGGGTTTAAGGGTTTAGGGTTACTCAAGTTTAGGGTTTAGGGGTTTAGGGTTTCTCAGGTTTAGGGTTTATGGGTTAGGGTTTAGAAAGAGATAGAGAGAGGGGACCAATAGAGATTGGGAGAGATAGGGAGATAGAGAGTGAGGGACATGTCTAGAGACATAGGGAGAGAGACTAAGAGGTAGAGGGATGATAGAGATAGGAGAATAGGGGAGAGATATGGAGATAGAGGTTTAGGGTTTAGGGTAGGGGTTAGGGCTTAGGGGCATTATTTAGGGTTTATGGATTAGGGGTTAGATGTTGAGGTTTAGAGGTTTAGGGGGGAGAGAGAGAGAGAGAGAGAGAGAGAGAGAGAGAGAGAGAGAGAGAGAGAGAGAGAGAGAGAGAGAGAGAGAGAGAGAGAGAGAGAGAGAGAGAGAGAGAGAGAGAGAGAGAGAGAGAGAGAGAGAGAGAGAGAGAGGAGAGAGAGGAGAGAGAGAGAGAGAGAGAGAGAGGAGAGAGAGAGAGAGAGAGAGAGAGAGAGAGAGAGAGAGAGAGAGAGAGAGAGAGAGAGAGAGAGAGAGAGAGAGAGAGAGAGAGAGAGAGAGAGAGAGGGGAGACATATAGAAATAGAGAGAGAGAGACATAGGGAGAGAGATTGAGAGGTAGAGGGATGATAGATATAGGGAGATTAGGGAGAGATAGGGATATAGAGGTTTAGGGGTTAGGGTTTAGAGGTATTATTTAGGTTTTATGGGTAGAGAGAGAGGTTTAGGGTTTAGGGGTTAGGGATCTGGGTTTAGTGGAATTATTTAGGGTTTATGAGTTTAGGGTTTAGGGTTTATGGGTTAGGGGTTGGGGTTTAGGGGAATTATTTAGGGGTGCATGTCAAAAACAATCTCTCTATCTTTATCTCTCTCCTCCCCTCTTTAGCTTGTCCTCCTCCTCTCTCTCTCTCTCCTAGGGTTTCTCAAGTTTATGATTTAGGGTTTCGAGGTTAGGGGTTATGGTTTAGGGTTTATGGTTAGAGGTCAGGGGTTAGGGGTTAAGGTTTAGTGTTTTAGGGTTTAGGGTTTAGAGAGAGAGGACCGATAGGGAGACATAAAGGAGACCTAGTGGAGAGATAGGGATATACAAAGTGAGGTACATGGCCAAAGACATAGGGGAGAGAGATTGAGAGGTAAAGGGATGCTAGAGATAGGGAGATAGAGGTTTAGGGTTTCTTGGCTTTAGTGTTTAGGGTTTAGGGGTGTTGGGGTTTAGGGGCATTATTTAGGGTTTATGGTTTATGGTTTAGGGGTTAGGGATTAGGGTTTAGGGGCATTATTTAGGGTTGCTTAGGTTTAGTGTTTAGGGTTAGGGTTTGGGGTTTAGGGTTTAGGGCTTAGGGGCATTATTTAGGGTTTAGGGTTTATGGTTTAGGGGTTAGTGTTACGTTGTAGGGTTGCATGTCAAAAGAAATCTATATCTCTCTAACCCATAAACCCTAAATAATGTCCCTAATCCCTAACATGTAACCCCTAAACCTCTATCTCCCTATCTCTTTGGACATCTCACTCACTCTCTATCTCCCTATCTCTCCTCTCTGTCTCCTCTATCTCTCCCAATCTGTCTCCTCTCTCTGTCTCTACCTATCTACCTCTCCCTATCTCTTGCCTTTGTATCCCCTATCATTCCTCTATCTCTCTATCTCTCCCCATTATCTCTCCCTCTCCCCTCTAGCTTTCTTGTTTCCAATTCCTTCATCGATAAGGGAGAGGGATAGATAAAGGGAGAGATAGGGTGATAGAGGAATGATAGGGGAGAGAG
This sequence comes from Cunninghamia lanceolata, assembly GCA_027924645.1. NCBI lineage: Eukaryota > Viridiplantae > Streptophyta > Pinopsida > Cupressales > Cupressaceae > Cunninghamia > Cunninghamia lanceolata. The sequence goes on from BSBN01000665.1 coordinate 5,367,621, forward strand.
AGAGACAAGAGATAGTGACAGTTAGATAGGTGGAGAGAGAGGAGACGTATAGGGAGAGATAGAGGAGATAGAGGAGAGAGATAGGGTGATAGAGAGTGAGTGAGATGTCCAAAGAGATAGGGAGAGAGATTCAGAGGTTGAGGGATGATACAGATAGGGAGATAGAGGCTTAGGGTTTCTTGGTTTTAGGGTTTAGGGGTTTAGGGTTGCATGTCAAAAGCACACTCTCTCTCTATCTCTCAAAAACCCTAAACCCTAAATTATTCCCTTAAACCCTAGCCCCTAACCCCTAACCCCTAAACCCTAAACCCAAACAACACTAAACCTCTATCTCCCTATCTCTCCCTTATCTCCCTCTCTTTATCGTCCCTCTACCTCTCAATCTCTCTCCCTATCTCTATAGACATATTTCTCAGTTTCTATCTCCCTATTTATCCCCTCCGTCTCCTCTATCTCTCCCTATCTGTCTCCTCTTTCTCTACCTATCTATCTCTCCCTATCTCCCTATCTCTTGCCTCTCTCTCCCATATCATTCCTCTATCTCTCTATCTCTCCTCTTTATCTCTCCCTCTCCCTTATCAATGAAGGAAATGGAAACAAGAAAACTAGGAATCTCCCTCTCTCTATCTCTATAACTCCCTATCTCTCCTCTCTCTCTCTCCTCCATCTCCCTCTCCTTTATCAACAAAGCAAATGTAAATAAGAAAACTAGGACATGCAAAGAGGGATGAGGATATAAATTGTGAGGATGAAATGGAAACAAGATAAAATGAAAGTTGATTGGATGGGAAGAATGATGAGAGGAGAGGTGGAAAATAGTAAAATAGGAAAAATTAGTGGGATCTAAAGGGAAATTATAAAGTAAAAGAAAAATTAGGAGGTAGATAGGTGAGAGAGAGAGAGATGTTTTGGTTCACCATAACGTGAGCGTGTTGCAACTCGCTCGCATTATTCTTAGGCTTGGAAATTACCAAGCCTAAGGCTTGGATTTGCCTTGGGATTCCAATCCAAAGGCTTGGACTATGTTTAGGTTGTCCAAGGATTTGTTTTTCCATACTCTAACAAAATTCAGATAATCTGGAGTGTGCTCCCCATTAGGATTGCACTTTTTTCAATGAAAAGTTGAAAAAAATACCACCATAATCTTAATCTCTATGTTAGCTATCTAACCATATAATTTTTTTCACATTTTGAGTACGTTAAGGGTTTCATCTTTAATTTCTTTTGTTAGTGTATCTGTTTTTTATCAAAAACTAGTGTCTAGTATTTTTGATTTTTTTTAACCATTCATCAAAATTTCAAATAAGTTACATTTTTAGAAACTAGACTCCATTCTACATGTATTTATAAAAAAAATTGATTTTCGATTAGTTTTCAAAAATTTATGGGGAGTTACGCTCAAATTTTTGTTTTTCAGGATGTGTCCACTTTGAAAATTAGTAAAAATCAATTATTCATGAAAAACTTATCAAAAAAACAGGGATAAACTACATGGTGTTAGATAATTTCTCACTGAAGCGATTTTTGAAATACTAAAAAAAGTTAACATTTAGGGGGAGCACACCAGACACTATGTTATGTTTTTTTGAGAAAAACAAGACCAATTTGTGTGCTCCCCCTTTTTGAACCCCTTAATCTCAACCATTTTTGAAAAAAATAGTAGTTTAGAAACTAGATTTGGAGCACTACGACTCTTGTTTTTGTTGTATCTTCAAATTTTGAGTGTAACTATCTTCAATTTCTCATTGAACATCATTCTTCTTGATTTCAAAAAAAAAGTGGCATCTTAAGATCCCATTTTGGTCTTTCATCTTTGTGCATTTACCCATATCTAGTAAAATTTTCTTTATTCTATTAGCCACTGCTTTCGCCAAAAATTTGTAAAGGGTATTACAAAGGGATATCAACCTGAATTCTTCAAAGGATTCCAACTTTTCCTTTTTGGGGATCAAAGCTATGAAAGTGTTGTTGATCTCCTTGAGCACTTTCCCTGATTGTCTGGAGTCTTCTATGGCTTTGGTTACTTCATCCCACATAATGTCCCAATATTTTTGAAAGAAAGCAGCTGGAAACCCATCTAGTCCAGGGGCTTTATCAAGATGGATTTGGAGAAGTGCTTCTTTAATTTCATTTTATGAAAACTTACTATTCAACAATTTATTTTGGTCTTCTGTTACAAGTTTAGGAATGTTCCTAATCAGATCTATTGAGCTCCCAGCTGAGAACCTTTTGATTCATTTAATAGATCCCTAAAATATTCTATAGTTGTAGATTTGATTTCTTCTAGCTAATCTGTTAGAATTCCATCTGCTTTTTTAATTGTTGTAATTCTATTGATACCTCTGCACACTTGGGTGGAGTTGTGAAAAAACTTCATGTTTTTGTCTCCTACCCAAAGCCACACTTCTCTGACTTTTGCTGCTAGAAGATTTCTTCTTTGGCCAAAATGTCCTCCAGTTTATTCATCAATTCTTTTTCTTGCCTATAAGAATTATTGTCCATGCCCTCCTTCAAAATCTTCTCATTTAGTATTCCTAATTCTTCTTCGATTTGCCTTTTAACTCAAAAATATTCTTGAAGTGCTCCTTGTTCCATTGTTTCAAATTTATCTTGAACAGCTTTAGCTTGGTCATTATATTTAATTGTTTGTTACCTCCCAGATTGCACTCTGCCCACCATACCTTTATTAATTCAAAAAAGGATGGATCCTTGAACCAGATATTCTCAAATTTAAATGGACATATGACTAGTTTTCTTTCTCCAATAATTTCTAGGCTGATTAGGTAATGATCCAAGCCTAATAGAGGAATGATTTTACTCTCTAAACTGAAAGGGAATCTACTAATGTCTCCTTTGAACAAAAATCTGTCAAGCTTTTCTACGATATTGCAGAAGCCTTTTCTTCTATTGGTCCAGGTGAATTTTCGTTTCCCAACTATATGTCTATCAACATATTTCTTTCTACAAAGTTTTAAAAATCTATTTCAGATTGCAATTTTCTAACAACCCCCGCCTTCTTTGTCCTCTGCCCTGAGAATGGCATTGAAGTCCCCTCCCAAAATAAAGAATTCAAAGGCAGTGTTGTTGCATATACATCTAATTCACTCCATACTTTCTTTTGAGAATATATGAATTGGGACCGTACACATTGATGAGTAAAAAGCACATATTATAAACCAAGCTTCTTACCTTGCATGCTATCCATCCCCTGTTAGAAGCTACTTCTTCAATCAACACATTATGTGGTTTCCAGAGAGTGATAAGTCCTCCAGAGGGTCCAATGGCATCTACTCCTAGCACTTTCCAGTGCTTCAGACTCTTACCAGCTTTTGTTTTTCCTATTCTTCCAATTTTGTTTCTTGTAGAAGGAAGATATATGTCTAAAATATATCCAATTGATGACTCAAAAGGCATCTTTTGTTAGGGGCAATTCAAGCCCCTAACTTTCCATGAAGTAATTTTCATTGTTGTTCAGGAAGGGAGCCTCCCTTCCCTACTTTCAACATCTCATGTATCTTCAATTGTCCATTCGCCTCCCCATCCCATTTGAGCTTTTCTTTATTTGGAGTGTACCCTCTAGTCTGTGATCTCCACAATCTGGTAAGATCTTTGTGCCTCCTTCTGACCTAAACCCAGAAATCCAATTGGCAATGATTCCTTTACCAAGTTCATTATATTTGGAGGGGGAGGTAACTTCTTCCTCTAACCAAGGATCTTCATTCCTTTGATTCAGAATGCCCATACAGTCATCTGCTAAATCTTCTTCCCCAACTTGGAGGGAGCCCTCTTTGGCTACCTTTACCAATTCCACTAACTCATTTCCAACTTCAATTAGGGATTCTAGATCCTCCTTCTGAATATTAGGATTCATGGCATTAAGGGTCTCAGAGATCTTCAAATTTAGACTTTGTGTGATATTTACCACTTTCTCCAGAGAAATTGGATCTGTCATGCTTCTTGTTACCCTTTATGTGCCCTGTACCTCTATTGCCTTCAGAATCTGATCCGATTTTGTAGGTTATGTATCTTTAAGTGAATTAGAGATGTCTTGGCTCATTATTGAATGGTTGATATTAGTCTTGACTGCCTCTACTAAATTTTCTTTGATAACTATGTGTTTAGGGGAAAGATGAGGTTCAGAGTCCTTTATTTCTCCTTTTGATCTGATTCTTCCAATATCCCTAGACCTTTGCTCTTGAGCCATTTTCTTTCCCTTAGTAGGGGGTTGATCCCAGGAGCACCATTCCAAAGTGTCGATCTAGCTTCCCTTTGGCTTTGGTTCAAAGACTATTGGTTGTTTTAGGGTTCCCTAATCTATGAATATCTTTATTTCTCTCCATCGAGGTTCGGATGGCTGATTCTCCACACATAATCTAACTGATGATCCTTCTTCCTCACTACCCTTCCATTCTTCTGCATAGATATATTTACCCAAATGATTCCCTATTTCTTCCAGTATGCTCAGATCCCAAAATTCAAATGGTAGTTTGGAAGCTTGTACCAATCCTGAATGTATTCCATCCTATGACTCCTTGGATCAAAACCTACTTGCCATTTGTAGAAGTAAAATTTGTATCCGTCCATTAGCCATATCCCTTCCAGTATTTCTGATCTGATTTCCTCCGACGAACGAAATTACGAGAAAAAAGCCATTGGATAAAGGCTTGAGACTTAAATTTTTCCCCCATCTTTCTTGCCACCAGAGCATCAAACATTCCCATTTTAGGTTAAATCTAAACCATTTCTCTATTAACCCTAATTTTTGTAGTCGCTCTATAGATGGACCCAACAGTCTGGATCCAACACCATAGTTTTCTTGAAACCTAATCCTTTGCACTCACCTTGACCTACTACGACACTCTTACCAATACCTCCCTCTCTAAAGTTTTTAGGGTTTTTCCTTCCAAAGAATTACTTTCACTCTTGATTCTTCCTCAAATTATGGCTTTCTTGCCATCTCTTGTTGTGATCAAAGAAGCTATTCCTAATGAAATCCTGTATGCGTCTACCAAAACCTCCTTGACGGGTTTGAGATTTGAATCTCTGCTAAACTGAGTGTTCGCCATTCTTCTAATCTTGCCCTTTCCTGGATCTTTTCTAAGGGAATTTCCTTCTCTATTTCTACCACCCAAGACTTGGGATCTTGTTTTAACCCCTCACCAATTGTTTCGCCATCTAAATTGCCTTTCTGTTCCACATTTCCTTTCTTCTTTTCTCCTGCCCCTTCTGCAACTTCTTCACAATTTTTGCCTCTTTCACTCTACTCCATTTCTTCAGTTATTATATAATATAATATTATATAACATTATAGGTTAGATATTGTTGTTGTTGCTGGGACTACTGCAGGGACCTCCCTTGCTGTTACTATTGTTGGAGAGCCTTCTATGTTTGGGACTATTGCTGCAGGTGCGCTGCATGCTGCTGGGGCTGGTGTTGCTGTGATAGCTTCTTCATCTCCCCATGCTCTGCCTCCTTCTAAGGATTTGGTGAGAACTTCACCTCCTTCTTCTCCTATTTCTGTGGATGGAGATAATGATGTCTTTTGGACTGTTGTCCAAAGAAAGAAGAGAGGCCCTTCCAAAGAAGGTTTTTCAGACCCGTACTCAGGCCAAGGGTGTATGACCTACTAGGTTAGGTTATGAAATTGTTTAGTTTGTTATTCCTTGCAGCCTTGTTGCCTTGTTGTTGCTTTGCCTCTTTGGGCTTTGTTGTGCATCCGTTGTCAATGTGTTGTTTATGGCTTGTATGAGGCTTTTGCTCTGCCCTCTGGGTTGTTCTGTAAATGGTTTTGGACCCTCTTTTCCAGTTGAATTAATCAAAAACATTACAGGTTAGATATATTATTATAATATATTATATAATAATTCAAATTATATATAATATATAATAATTAATATAATATATAATAATTAATATAATATATATAATAATTACAATTATATATTTAATATATCTCTCAACACGATTTTACACTAAACTAAGCTTAACCATAAAGGTCTTAACCCTAATTATATTATTTTTTAAGGTTCTAATGAAGATTAGATTTAGAATTATGGTTTTGTTTAGGGATTGGTTTAGGATAAGGCTTATAAATAGGGTTAGATATAGGGTTAGGCTTATAAATCAATGCTAAGTATAATCATCCGATTATGGTTAGAATTAGAATTAGGGTTAGATTGAAGGTTATGATTACAATTAGGATTTGGGTTAGGCTTAAAGCCAAGTTTAGATTAGAATTAGGGTTATGTTTACAAATATAGTTAAGGTCAAGGTTAAAACCCTAATTCTAATCAAAATTCTAACCCTAACAATAACCCTAATTCTAACCCTAACCCTAACCCTAACACTAACCCTAACCCTAACCCTAACTCTAATTCTAACTATAATTCTAAACCATAATTCTAACCCTAACCCTAATTCTATCCCCAAGCCTAACACTAACCTTATTTGTAACCGAACCCTAACCCTAATTGTAGCCCTAACCTCTAATTTAAACTGAAATTGTAAACTATAACCCTAACCCTAACATTAATCTTGATAGTAATTCTAACCCTAACCCTAATTCTACCTAACCCTAATTCTACACCTAGATCTACTTATCCTTAATTCTATTCATAATTCTAACCCTCTATTCATAATTCTAATAAAACAATTTTAATAAAATAAATTGTCTTCTTATACTTTATGTTTAACTACTAACTTTATTTATTCCACAATTTTTGCAAAATTCAATAAATACTATTTATTCAAATAACTAAATGATAAGTTAAAAATAATAATTCACTTACCAATTTACTAAAATTAAACAAAGAAAAATAATTAATCAAATCCATAAAATAAGCAGTATGATTATTATTTAATTACTAATTTACAAAGAAACTTACAAAAATGATCAATAAAATAAATTAATTAATTAAATTCAAATTTAGTAACAACTTTAAAGCAATTACTTAAAATATAATTATGGATTACTACTCTCACTAACTCATCCAAAATTTTGTATATTAATTTTTTAAAATATATTTTAAATACCCTATATTTGTTAATATACCTGTAAGCTATATGCAAACATATTTCATATTTTAATTTTAAATGGGGTTTTGGTTTTTCTCTTTTAATTTTTGTGACATATTTTAGGGTCTCCATAAATTGAAAGAGTGCTCTCCATTAATTTGTGATTAATTTGTGACTCACAATATTAATTTTAAAGGCTAAGCATTATAACTTTTTATTTTAATTTTTAAAGTGGAATCTTTTTTTTATTTTTTATCTAGGCCTACTTTAGATATATTTTTTTAAATATAAATATACTAGTTAAATTACACATCTTTTTAACATGAGTAATCTTTTTTATAATTCCTCACTCAACTAATGAAAGTAACTAAGGTAAGTTAATTTCACCCATAGAAAATCAATAAATTTTATTCATAACTTGATCACTAATTTAAATTATTAAAAATTGAGGAATTTAAAAACAATAATAATAATAATAAAATTGAGAAATAAAAATATATTTAGAATTAAATAAAATCAAGTGGGAGTTGAACTTTAACATTAAAATAACTAAAACTGATGTTATCTTTAGACAATGTCAAAATAGCAACATCTTTGCAACTGTCAATTTAAGAATAGAAAAAAGATATATTTTTATAATTGTAACTTGTGGGGATGAGAGCACTCATTTTTTCTGCCTAAATTTATAGAAAAAAAAAAAAACAAAAAACAAAAACCAAAAAATAGAAAACAATTAAAAATGAAAACAAAAAAATTGAAAAAAAATAAAAAATAAAAACCAAAAAAGAAATTGGAAACTTTTCAAGGCAAAAAAATGGAGAAAATCACCATAAAAAATAAAAATAAAAACTATTGGAAAATAAAAATTAAAAATTAAAAAAGAAAGTGGAAAAGGTTGAAGGAAAAAAAGGAGAAAATCATAAAAGCTATAGAAAACACAAAAAAAACAAGGAGTCAAGAAGGTATTTCTCAGCATACTTTAGATATATTTTTTAAAATATTAATGTACTAATTACGCCAAGAGGTGTTCTACAGTCATAGCGGGGGTGGGGGGATGAGAGCACTCATTTTTTGCCTAAATTTTTAAAAAAATTAAAATATCAAAAAGGAAATAAAAATAAATCTCAAGAAAATAAAAAAACAAAAAAGAAATTAAAAACGGTTGAACAAGAAAAAGCTAAATCACAAAAATTATGGAACCAAAAAAGAAATTGGAAAAAAAATAAAAATAAATTAGAAAAAATAAAAAACAAAAAAGAAATTGGAAATTGTTGGAAGGAGAAAAAGCTTGAGAAAATCACCAAAACTATGGAACCAAAAAAGGAATTGGAAAAATAAAAATAAAAATAAAAACAAAAAAATTACAAAAGAAAAAAAGTGAGAAAATCAAAGAAAAGATATCCTCGATGTACTTTTAGATATATATTTTAAAATATAAATATACTAGGTTAATTTCACCCATAACAAATCAATAAATTTTATTTATAACTTGATCACTAATTTAATTATGAAAAATTAAGGAATTTAAAAAATAATAATAATAAAATTGAGAAATAAATATATATTTAGAATTAAATAAAATCAATTGGGAGTTGAAATTTAACATTAAAATAAACAATGAAATGGGCTCTCCCACTCCTCTTCCCGCCCATATTCCTGGTTCACAGGGTTCGTCTGTTGCTGGGCTAATTTCAGGGTTTTCTTCTGTTGTTGGTGTGGCTGCAGCTGTTGGTGCATCGTCCGTGAGCTCAGCTGCTAGAGTTGTCATTGGAGCACCGTCCGTGTCTACGACTGCTGCTTTACAAGGTTTGTCTACTGCTTTATATGCAGGGGTTCCGTCTGCTGCTGTTGGGTTTTCTTCTACTGTTGGTGTGGCTACGGCTATTGGTGCGTCGTCTGTGGGCTCAGCTACTGGATTTTCCATTAGAGTGTCATCCATGTCTACGGTGCTGCTTTACAGGGTTCGTCTGCTGGTTTAAATGAAGGGGTTCCATCTGTTGCTAGGGTGTCTATGGCTGTTGGTACGTCGTCCATATCTGGGGCTGCTGCTACCTCTTATGTAAAGATTGTTAATAGTGGTTCTCCTCAAAAGGCGTGAGGAGTTTTGCTAATGTTGTTGCTACTCTTCTTTCTAGGATATTTATTTCTCAGTCAGACTTGCCTCCCCCTGTAGTGGTCCTAGGGGATGAGGTTTTAAAACATGTGGACTATTTCTCTAAGCAGGGTTTGATTTGTAGATTTGACCGTTGGTGGCCTCGGTTGGGCGATTTGAATCGCTGGGTTTCAGAGCATTGGTGCCCTATCATGAAAGGGAAAATAGAAATTCACCCTTGTGCAAAGGGTTTCTTTGTAGTTGCTTTTGATTCAGTTTCTGATCAGAATGCTATTCTTGATAATCATGCTTGGTTTTGGGGCCTTCATGCTCTCCTTCTCAAGCCTTGGGTTCCCTCCTTTAACCCGTTGACTGAGTCTTCAATAGAATACCTATTTGGATTCATCTCTTGAATCTTTCACTGCATCTTTGGTGCAATTCTTGTTATAAGGGTATTGGTAATTCTTGGGTTCTTTTATTAAGGTGGATCAAGTGACTACCTTGTTCTCTCATACCACTTACGTTCATGTTCTCGTGGATTTGGATCTCTCTAAGCCTCTCCCTATAGAGATTGTGCTGCAGGTTGCTGATAGTTCTTGGAGGCAAATTTTAGACTATGAAGGTATTCCTTTCCGGTGTCATAGGTGCTTTGCTACGGGTCATCTGCTTCTAGGTGCCCTCGCTTTAAGATCCCTCGCACTTCCTCCTAGTGGAAGTATGCTTTGCCTGAACATCTTATAGTTCATGCTGCTGAGGATATTTCTGGATCAGAGGCGACTGAACCTTCCTCTGATGATGATGGGTCTGCTCCTGATATTGAGGTGGTTCCTGATTTTACGGCGGAGGCTACTGCTGGTGGTTCTACTACTAGGACTATTGTTGAAACTTCTATCATTGTTTCTGCTAATACTGTTGTTGGGGCAATGTCTTCTGTTGGGGTTGCTACTGTGTTGTCAAGGTCATCCCCTGTTGCTGGTGTTGCTGGGTGTGCTGCAGGGACCTCCCCTACTACTGCTGTTGTTTCTGGAACTACTACAGGGACCTCCCCCTGCTGTTGCTGCTGCTACTAGGTCTACTGCTGAGATCTCAGCTGCTAATGTTATTATGTCTCAACTAATACTATAGGTACACAGCTTGTTGTTGGGGCTGGTGTTGTTATGCCCTAGGCTCTGCCCCCTTCCGAGGATTTGGAGAGAGTTTCTTCTCCTTTTTTGTGGATAGAGATGATGTTTTTTGGTTTGTTGTCCAAAGGAGGAAGCGAGGTCTTCCCAAGCATGTTTCACTAAACCGCACTCAAGCCAAGCATGTTTTGACCTGATAGGTCTGGTTCTGCAATTGTTTAGGTTGTTCCTTGTAGCCTTGTTGCTTAGCCTGTTGGGCTTTGATGTCCGTCTACTGTTAAAGCACTATTGCTGGCCTGTGGTGAGGCCTTTGCTTGCCCTATGGGCTATGTTGTATAGGGATCTGCACCCTTGTTTTACAGCTTACCATAATCAAAAATATTAAAATAACTAAAACTAATGTTATGTTTAGACAGTGTCAAAATAGCAACATATTTGCAACTATCAATTTAAGAATAGAAAAAGATATATTTTTATAGTAAGTTGTAACGGATTTATATCCCTAAAGAAGATTCTATTTAGATTTTATAAATTATTAAGAAAATCATAACTATTATTAATCAATAAATTAAATTAAAATTACGAGAGAGTTACCTAGATTCTTAAGAAACCACAATATTTACAACTATGACAAAATTCTTATGAATTTATCCCTAGAAAAATAAAAAAAAAGGGAAAAAAAAGGGAGCAATTAGACAACTCCTATGGCAGTGTGAAGGCAGCCATTAGAGCTCACATGGAAGGTTGAAAGCTTTAAATATGGAGAAGTCTCTGCAGAGTACGAAAGTGTAATGCTAAGCTTCAGCGCAATCTTGTCATCCAAGTAATATGTCGAGCGCACATTGGACTTAATATCTCTACGGAAAGGAAGAGGCAACAAACAAGGAGCGCTACCAAATCTAGCATGCATCTTTATTCTGTGGAAAGTCTACAATAAAAAAACTTAAGGGATATACACACAGCAAAAACCTTGCACAACATATACACAATGTGTATACTAAATTCATTTACTGTTTCTGGTAATAAATCACACATGTTGGATCTGTGCTTCTACGCATGGCTGGCCACTTGTGTAGGGGTTCTCCTGGTCACTAAATTCTTTGAGATGGCCCTCCATTCTCCCTTCCCCATGGCGCAGAGGCCCATTAGAAATACTCTGCTCTCTTGTTCACTCCATGGCACTCCTGCAACGTACCTGAAACTTAGATCTAACGAAGTGTATGGGTAAGTGCACAAAGATGGGGGACCAAAAGGGGGTCTTAAGATGCCACTTTTTTCTAAAATCATGAAACATTGATGTTGATGAGAAATTGAAGATAGCTACACTCAAGATTTGAAGATGGAACAAAAACAAGAGTCATAGTACTCTGACTCTAGTTGCTAAACCACTAATTTTTTTCAAAAATAGTTGAGATTAAGCAGTTTCAAAAAGGGGGAGCACACAAATTGGTCTTGTTTTTCTCAAAAAAACACAACATAGCATTTGGTGTGCTCCCCCTAAAATGGTCAACTTTTTTTTAGTATTTCAAAAATTGCTTTAGTGAGAAATTATCTAACACCATGTAGTTTATCCTTGATTTTTCTGATAATTTTTTCATGAATAATTGATTTTTGAGTAATTTTCAAAGTGGACACATCCTGAAAAATAGAAAAATGAGCGTGCTCCCACCTAATTTTTTTGAAAATTAATTGAAAATCAATTTTTTTTTAATATGTGTAGAATGGAGTCTAGTTTCTAAAATGTGACTTATTTCAAATTTTGATGAACGGTTAAAAAAAAGGTCAAAAATAGTAGAGACTAGTTTTTGACAAAAAAAGGATACACTAACAAAAGAAATTAAAGATAAACCCTTAACATACTCACAATGTGAAAAAATTTATATGGTTAGATAAATAACAGAGAGATTAAGATTATGGTGGTATTTTTTATGAGTTTTCATTGAAATAAGTGCAAACTTGATGGGGAGCATGCTCCAAATTATGTGGTTTTTGCTACAATCTAAAAAACACATCTTGGATGTCCTAAACACTTATCGATGTTCTTGATGTTCATTTGAGTTGCCTTGAGTTGTGTGGTTACACAACACGCCCCATTTTTCCTTAGCAAAACAGGGACCCAACTTTTGCTTCTACTTGTCCGCGCTTTCTTGCTTTGGGTGGTTTGGAAAAAGTCAGATGAAACAGTAACATATCACCCATTGCACATGCATATGCCTCATAAGGAAGGGATTAGTGTCAAAGTCAATTCGATCATCATAAACCCCATAATGTGAAAGAGCGCAAAATTCTAAGCAAGTTTGCCTTTTGGATCACCCTGAAATTCCTTAAGGGTAGGAAGTCATGTCCAGTCAAAGTTTGGTCAAAATTGATATTCCCAGAGGGTCACATTCACCAATATCCCTGATATTCACTAATATCCTTGATATATGTTTTTAACAAAGAGAACTCGATACTTAAATGCTGGAGTTGTTTGCCCATCGAGAACATGCGCACATCCAAAGAGGGTCATATTAGTTAATATCCCTGATTTTCAGCAACATGATGGTGACGTCATCTTGTTCCACTTTATAAAAGACCCGATGTGACGATGATGTCATCATGACCCAGATCCAAGAGGGTCATATTTCCTAATATCCTTGATCTTCCTTAATATGATGATGATGTCATCTTGACCTGATATAAAGAAGGCTCGATATGATGCTGATGTCATCATATGTTTGACATCAGGAGGGTCATATTTCTCAATATCCATCATGTTATCTAAGATCCCTGATCTTCCCTAATATGACGATGGCATCATCTTACCTGATAGAAAGAGGACCCGATATGATGGTGATGTCATCAATATGCTCGACAACTGGAAGGTCATCTAGTTCCAAATATCTATCATATTAGCTAACATGCCTGATCTTCGACAATATGACGATGACATCATCTCCCAAGCAGATTTGTAATATTAGTGATGATGATGACATCATCCTGATCTTCGAAGGCGAGGGATGTTTTTGCAAGCCTAAGATCCCTCATATTTCTTAATATCCTCATATCTACATTTGAGGCATGTAACAAATGGACCCTCGAACACCAACAGGAAGCTGCCACGTGGCAATCTGACTAGATCATGTCAGCAACTTATATTGCCATGATTTTTCATAAGAGGTATGGTGATCCAATTTTAGTCATCAGCCAACAATTAGTCATCTTTGTGATGACATCATCATCATATTCCTAAAAAATCAGTCATATTCCTAATATCCCTGATATCTATGAATATGCATCCCACATTTAATGTCATTTCAACGGTGGTTGAACCTTTCAATTTTTTGAATAATTACCTGCCACTTTGTTAACACCTCCAATCACGTGTCGATCAACGAGATACGCATTCAAACGACCAATAGAAGATATAATTGCAGGGTGAGAACATGCTTATCTGGATATCACTTACATAGTAAAGGGTAACGAACATTAGGTATGTAATGGCAAAACCCTCTTTTGTCATTTATGGTTAGAATGAGAAGGTTAAATGGTGTTACCAGTAAATTGACATGATGATGCATGAAATGTATTGCATAAGGATTTAAATCATCAGGATACTGGGTATTGTTGTAGAATTGCATAATCATATGACGTGTTTGATTTATTGCAGGGATCCAATGGCAGTCTGGAAGAACAGGTTAGATGCAGAGTTTTCTGAAGCCCATGCACATACAACCAGAGGGGGATATCCTTCAAATATGAACAAATAAATGATACACATCCTGGAGCTCTTGAAGACAAGCTTGTTGTAGATGACCCCTTGAACAACTATCAGAGGACACAATCAATAAGGCCATGAGGATGAAGGCTAAATTAGAAAAGTACAATGAGATGTTGAATAGCAGAAAGAATAAATGGACAACATTACAAGCACAGATCAAATCTCAAGAACATGTAGTCAAGAAGGTCATCAGGATCATGAGGAAAAGATAGAACAGAGTAATCCTAAGGGCTCATGCAGATTCCTACCCCTATAGAGGAAAGCTTATCCACTGATGACAAGATGAAGAATGAGTAAGGATGCATGGTGATCAGGTCATCTACATTATATGTTGAAGGAAATGATCAAGTAATACCAGATGGTTGCCAACTGGCAACTTGTACCACATGTATACCATTGACTCGGTCAAAAGGGAAATGTAAGTCGTTGATCTTAAATGACAAATTCTGATTGTTGGATCATTTGTAATCACCTCCTCTCTTTGTCCTATAAAAGGAGATGGAGTGCACCTTGTAACATGGGGTCAATCATTTTTTACATCTAACCAAAAGAGAGCCAATTATTTCATATTTGGCGAGAGATCAACAAGAAGGAGATTCAGATTTGAAACTTAATTGAGATTAGATTGTGGAAACATCAGGTCTAACTCTCAAAGCTAATTGTAAATATACATGTTTGTTGCATACTTAATGAAGAAGAAGATCTAGATTACATACAATTGTATACTTTGAGTAATCTGTGGAAAAATTCTTGACTTGTACTTTGATTTGCTACGTCCCTTGGAGTGCAATTCATGTTGTGCATGTTGATGCAGAGGCATCCACACTATAACCTTCGCATATAGCATGAATGTCTGCAGACCAACCTCATCATCATCACCTTCGCCATCATCATCATATTCCCTAAAACTACCAACAGCATCATCATGTTTCGCGTTACACAGTCAGCATCATCATATTTCAGACGATCGCAATTGTCCTCCTGCCGACTACTGTTCACCTCCTCCGCCAGTCGCCTATCATCATCATCATGATGTTCAGCGGGCGCAAACATCCTCCTGTTGCACTGTTCATCGGGCGCTTGAACTCCATCAGCATCATGATATGCAACACTTCCTTCGTCAGCAGATAACCATTATCCGGTTGCTTCAAATATCCTGATGACGATCACCTTCAGCAGCTTACCTACGATGCTCCGCTAGCCGACGACACAAGCAACAGCATCATGATCTACTTCATCCGGTTCCCTCGAAACCTCCTGATGATGCTAATACAACTTTCTGCCGATGCCGATACTTAACCACTTAACAACGGCAGGATAAACTCGCATAGGGGGATATCTCAATATCCTGATGACGATGACGTCATATCCTGATGACGATGACGTCACCAATATCCTGATGACCTCTTCAACACTTAGTCAAAAAAACAAACTTTCTCTCCTGCATTACTCGCGATATGCGGGATGATTGGCACTCCCGATAGATGATCCTGATGCCGATATATACACTTAGTATATGTCCGACTTAGAACATCCTAATGCACTCGCAACATGCAAACTCCAACAGTTTCATGACCCGATCTTCTTCCTGATGCCGATGCACTCCTCCTCGACTCCTCCAGGATGATGATCACCCCGACGAACCCGCACTTCATGCGCTCACTGCATCATGTTCATCTTCACTATCCGGATGACGATGCCTAACCCCGACTGCAGGATATTTGCAGAGATATCCTGATGATGCCGTCTGGATGAACTCTCAACTTAGCGAAATCTCACTTCGCCGATCCTCCAGGGATGACCCGATCCACTCTCAGGGTGATCTTCCAACTCAATCAGCTCGACCTAGCACATGAGGATGCTAGGCTTCTCAACATCTGTCGACCGCGATCCTGCACACCTGCATGCACACAAACAAACTACAACCTAACCTACTGTACATTTACCATTCCACCGATCAGACGGATCAACCGGTGGAATGGATCAGCAAATCCATGAAACCACCCAAACCAGCAAATCGATTACAGGAAGGAGATCAAATAGAAAACAAAACAGGATCTTTATTGATTCAAAGATGCAATACAATATGATGTTCCTCACACAGAACACTCAACCTCCTCTGCTTAATGCAATACTAGACTGTCGATCGATGATCTCCAATCAACCGATCCTCATGCTTATAAAGATTTGCTTTCGAGTACTACTGACCCGACTCCAAGCGGCTGGGAACTCTCCAAGCGGCTGGGAGATCCCACCGAACATACATCATGACAGCTGTTATAACTAACTAGCTAAAAATAGCAAAAGCCTGGTCAGCATGATCTTATCATGATCAGCATGACCTTATTACATGCATTTGGTCTAACAGACCTTCTTGGAAACACAAACAAGACCTAAACTACTAACTGCCTCATGAAGGCCAGCTGTCAGGTAGGTGCTCCTGCACCACATGTTGTCTTCATTCCTTTTCCATCAAAGTTTGCATCAACCATACCTAGCTGTGGAACATCCTGGTGAACATATGGTTTGATGTTTTCTTCTCTTCATGATAGTATCTGGAGTGTATATGGATCAATAGCTAAAGATTCACTCATTTTAGTAAAGTTTAGCAAGCATTCATTACATTTTTTAATTTCATTCAAATCATCATCATAATTGCAAATATACAGATAATCTAAAGCAAATACATAGAAATATGCTTATATCTCGAAGAAAACTGAATATATCCATAGCATATTTGAGTTGTAAAGTATGTACAATTGAAAATATCATGCAAATACATACCAATTTTAACAGTAATCATGCAAATATCTGGTTGTAAGCACATAATTTAGATAAATTCATAGTGCATAAGGTGAGAATTATTAATAGCAGTTGATGATCAGAAGAATTGATCAAACTTATAAATATCTTCATCATCTATTGAATATAGTAAGATTAACCTTGTCTATTAAAAGATTTATAGAAAGCAAGTGGAAAACTAGATGTTCAAAACATCAGTTCTTAGAAACAGAAATGTAAGGCCCCTTGAATGGAAAATAGCAAAGCACATCAACCTCTGAGCAACATCAATAGATTATGAACTAATCCACAGAGACTTGGGATCATGAATTCTCTAAATTCATCGTATCTTTCAAGATGATAAAGGTTTGATTTGTAATTCTTTATCTATGTGTGTTTATGACTAACATCATAACCAATATAAATTGGTGCTAGAAGGAGGTTTGTTCAAGTCATCACTTGATTAAGAGATCTATTTCTGTTAAGTTAAAGTTGTTTGCATATGTATGAGAACTTGTTGTAGTCCGCATGCCCCTCACTTCTAACGCAACATAAATTGGTGCTAGAAGGAGGCCTACTCTTCTGCTTCTTGAACCGGTTGCTTACACATTATTCTGCATCTACACAAGGTGATCTTGTCAAAGTTCATTAGAATTGGTTATACTCAAGACATTTGTACAAAGATTCACTTGTTTTAGGTTGTTTTTGAAAGTTCTGATCATAAATTTTTAGTATTGTGCATAAATACTTTAATCTTTGCTGTCAATTGCTTAGAGCTTTCAAATATTGAGTCATTGTTCAGGTTTTTCCTGCAAATATCCTATAGTAACCTTCCTGCATGATTTAATAACTTGATATTGTGACCAAAGTTCAATCCAGCTCATACTTGCATTTTGGTGCAAATATTTCTTAAATATCTACCCTAGAAGATCATTTCCTTTGATCTTTGTGAGAATCTAGCCAAAATATCCATATTTTGTCTTAAACTATTAGAATCCTGGCTCACAGGCTTAATACCAGGTCTAGATCCATTAGACTCCTTGAAGAATTACCTATTCATGGACTTAGACCCCCGTACCACTAACATCCATCATACTCCTAAGTCAGGTGCATCAGCATCCTCATCTAGACATACTGTAATACCTCTAGGATCCCCAGTTATACCTCACATAACTCAACCACCAGTCACAATGTCATACTTTTCTGGTGAATAACCCTTAACCTTTACTGCATATCATCCTTTGCCTAAAAGTCTTGATAAATTTACCCTAAGTATCATCCATATTAGGATACAGATGACAATATCAAGACATATAAGGATGCCTGTACTAGAGCAATGATTGAACATGAGGATGTAGTATCTAGAATGTTTCCATACTCCTTAGGAGAGGAAGCATACAATTGGTACATCAGCCTTGCTCAAGGCTCAATTAATTCATCGGTTGCCTCAGAAAAAGCTTTTACAGATAGGTTTAAAATACCTATAGATCCTGCAATGACTTGTCACCTTTTTGCTACAATTAAAAGAGTAGAAGGAGAACTGATCTCAAACTTCAACACTAGGTTTCAAAAGATGTATTCGAAGCTAGTTGCTCCATACAATGTAGGTGATGAGGTAGAAAGATCCATATACTATTCCAGCCTTAGATCCCTTAACTTCTATGTTCATCAGAAGAAACATCATCCACCTATCACTGCAGTATCTGGTGCATTTGAAGAGGCTATTTAAATTCAACTAGTAACTAACCCCAGGCTTTGCACCTAATGTTGGATATCCCTACATATCTTGTGTAGCCTCAAGGCAATGGAGTCATAATGCCTCCTGCTGCAATGCCTCGTCCATTACAAGTACCTCCTCTTAGTATCATGCCTCCTCCGAATGGAATAGTCAAATGATACAGTATGCAGGACATGCTCAAACACCTCAAGATGTAGGACAAAACAATAGCAATGGCACTTCTTTCTTTAAACTCAACAAGAAAATGTAATAGCCAAAGTTCAAGAAGAGAAAGAAGACATCAAAGAAATGTCTACACAATTGAGGAAATTGACAACTGAGATTACACACTTGAGAGGTCAGAACTTCTATTCTCAACCAAATCAGAATAGAGGATATCCTGATAGAGCATATGCAAGTAACAATGAAAGGTCTGGATATCCTGATAGAGGACACAACAATGATAGGAACTTCAACAACAATAATAGTAATGCTACTCCTAGGCCATCTAGAACATGGAACAGTAGGCCAAATAATGTTTCTTTTCCATCACCACTGACAATCAGCTTCCTAATTAATCAAAACAAACAACTAGAGTGAATTTTAGCAGTGGCAACACTTACAAATTGGTGTAGAAAACATAATACCAATGCACATGCAGAGCTAGATTGTCTTGAGTTTAAAAGAGCAACCAGTATTTTTCAGGCTAAAGTGTCCAACACCATAGGTGATCCTCCTTTCATTGAGTGGAATGAGATTGTTCCTTGTGGATATGATTCTGCCCTTGTGTTAGAGAGTTTTGTAAAATCAACATGAGCATCATCAAAATGGCCTCCTTTCATGAGAACTACATGCTAGCATGTGAAGAATCTGCCCTGGCATTTGAGATGAATTATGTGTTTCCTTTGAAGATGAAAAATGAACCAAAACCAGAACATGAAGAAGTTCATGCCTACCAACAACAATATCAGGGTAGGCATAATTACAATCTCAGGAGCAATCCTAATAGACCCCCTGGTCCCTTGACCACATCAGTTCCTCCCAACAATTTCAACACTCCCACCTGATCCTAAAGCTAGCAATAATCCTGGTCTTCCCAAGGTTAATACTCAGTATTTTCACCCCAAAATACAGTGTCAAAAGCTGCCAGTCAGCTCCTTAAATCTAATAAGCTAGTCACATATCTGGTAGAAGAGATGAAAAAGATCAAAATTAGCTTACCTCTAACAGAATTTCTTAAACCCCAGTAATTAAGAAGGCTTTTCTAAATTCCTTAGAAGAATCCAGTCCAAGGGATGATAATCCAAGCCATAATCTGGGTCAGATCTTGAACAAGGATCATGCAACCAAAGAAAACAATGTCAAACCTAGGGTGTAGGCCATTGTTCAGTCTACAGAGACCTCACATATGACTCTAAATAGAGACAAAACTGAATCATCCCCTTTCCTACTCACATTGAGAATGTTTCGAAAAAACTTGCACAATTGCTTAGTAGATTCAGGTGCTTCAACAAATGTGATGCCCCTATCCATCTGCAACGCCTTAGGGTTGCATCCATCCAAATCCCTCAAAAAGGTGACACAGCTAGATAAAACTAAATTGTGGTGGGAGAATTAACACATATCCACATGTAGTTAGCATCAGATCCAAGGATTCAATATTACATTGATATCCAAGTGGTGGATATCCCTGATACTTATGGAATGTTGCTCAGTAGAGATTGGTCAAAAACACTCAATGGTTACATGTATACTGACTTCAGTCACATGTGGTTATCTTGGAAGGGGATTTCTAATCAAACAAAGATAGAAGCTGAACTAAGGATGAAACATATGATCACATAATATAATAATACCAATGAGATATTGTATGTGGATGTTGAACCAAGAGTTTATACTATTAGACCTCAAGCAGTCAGAATGGAAGAAGTTCTAATTTACAACACACACATGCATGAAGATGTTCATTAGGATAATAGAGTGATCATAGAGTCAAATTGTAGTTCAAGCGATAATGATGAAATAGATCACTTTAAAGATTTTGAGTTGTACTTATCTAGAGAAATGCAATGTTGCCAGATACTAGGTATATCCAGTGAAGATATCTTAATTGAAAGTTGGTGTAGGTTACATGATGAAGCACATTCAAGAAAACTTGCAATGCATGCTTGGATATGATGGAATTGGAATGAGTTTATAGCAAGAAGGGACCATCTTCAACCGAAGTAAGTACAATATCTAGTTATGATGATACTGATTCTTGTTTGTCATCTGTAGGTACAGGAGAATCAAAAGAAATTACATATCAGGATAAAGTTTACATGTATAATCCAGATGAGATCCTGATGTATGATGGAAATATCCACAGAGATGAAAATAGTATCACCTCAAGGACTAACTACTTAATTGAGTCTGATTATGAATTGTCAGATAAAGATAAAGGAAGTACCCTGACAAAGTTTGAAGATTTCTTATCTAAGCAAGTTCAAAGGCTTACATTGTAGGTAGTTTCTCCACATCATCCATTAATTGAAGGGTGGTACAGGTTACATGAGGCACCACATTCAAAAACCACATGCGCATTATGCTTGCATATACTAAATAAGCAAGAGCAATTCTTTTTGAAGAATCAGTTATCTAGTGACAGAGACATGCTCCAAGAAAAAGGAGAAAAGATTAAAGTACAATCAGATAGTGATAGAGAGGATACCACAGAAGTGAAAAGAAGAGAAATATCATGTTCACATCAGTCACCAAAAGGGACAAAAAGTGAATCCCCAAAATTTGAAATGGATATCAAGCTGTGAAGCTACTAGAGCTAAAAAGAAAAGAGAAGGCCCTGAGAAGCCATTAACAAAAGATAAACCATGGATCCTTAGGATTGATGGATCCAAGTCTAAAGAAGGAGATGGAGTAGGCATAGACCTTATCGACCCAGAAGGAGAAGCCCTTTTCAAGAAGGAATTATGAGGGGATATATCTTAGATGTCTAGATAGACCAGAAGCAGATAAGGTTCTTGCTGAGTTACATGACAAGTTTGGAATAGCACATGGTTCTCACTTAGGCCACTACACATGCTATCCTAAGAGCAGGATATTACTAGCCAACAATCTTTAAGGACACTGTTGAGCACATCAAATGTTGCCACACTTGTCAAGTCTCTACTAACAGAGAGAAATATGATGCTCAACCCTTGTAGCCAGTTATGAGATGTGCCCATTTGCCTAATGGGGGATGGATTTTATAGGTCCTATCAATCCTCCATCATCTTCTAGCCACAAGTATGTTTTGACAATCACTGATTATTGCACTAGGTGGACTGAAGCAGTTAGCAGCAAAACATGCACTGTATAAGATGTGATCAAATTCCTATAGAATAACATAGTGACCAGGTATGGAATTCCATATGCCCTAGTATGTGATAATGGACCAGCTTTTGCATCATTAAGATTGTCTAGTTGGGCTTTTGATTATGGAATCATTTTGAAATTTTCTCCAAATTACTATCCCCAGGGAAATGGCTTAGCAGAGTCAACAAACAAAAAACTTATTGAGTATCATAAAGAAACTAATAGAGAAGAACCCTAGGGAATGGAATACCCTGCTTAAGTATGCCTTATGGGTGGATCGAACCAAAATGAAAGTTGTCTTAGGAAATTCTCCTTGCCACTTATTATATGGGGTGGATCCTCCTCCCTATTAATCTCAAGATCCCCACATTGCAGTTCACACAAGGAGTATTTGGGTATAGACAATAAACAAGAAGTTAGGTTGCTGCAACTCATGCACCTAGAAGAAAAGAGAGATCAGGCGATTGATCAATTCACCAACATTAGGCTATTGTCAAACATTGGTTTGATAAAAGAGCTAGGATAAAAGCTCTTACGATTTTAGATCTAGTCCCTAGCATAGGACAAGGCACGTGAAAAGAAAGGTGATCATGGAAAATTTGAATAAACTTTGGATAGGTCCTTTCTAGATTTCAGAGATCCTAGGAGATAGTACTTACAGACTCAAAACCCTAATAGGTGAGGATGTTCCATTTCCCAGTCAATGGACAATTCCTTAAACACTACTTCCAAGCTTAGACAGGGGTCAGGTCCTGATATTGTATCATAATGTTATATTCTGTATAGTTACTTTATACAGTTTACTTTGTGTGTTTTATTGTTTGCTTTGTTTGCTTGTTGTTGTTGAGTCCTTGTTTTGGTCCAGGCAAGATAGTGCACCTTTCCACTTTAGAAAACTAGCAAATTGTTAGAATTCAAGTGATGAGTACAAATTCTTACATAGGTTGTAACTCATGCTGAGAAGTACTCTTGATCAGGTCTGTGATATCCAGTTCATCAATGATACTTTTTCTTGATCAAAGAGATTTTCCACAATGACTCACCTAACAGCCTTGGGTTGTTTGAACACATTAGTGTAGGTGTTAAGTGAAAAATCCAGAGGTCACCCTTGCTACCATTGCAATTCCAACCTAAAAACAACAAGTGATCACACCTTGCATAATGAGCTTACATGATCATATCTTATGAAAATTGAATACAAAAAAAAGAAAGAAAAAGAAATATATTGAATATCCAAAAAGGATAAAATTTAGGCCATCTAAGTAACTCTACCAGGGCTATGGACGCCTTCTAGCAGTGGGGCTCTACTTAGGGGAATTGCAATGATAACCTTGCCAGGCCTATGGACACCTGCTGGCAGCAAGGCTCTACCCAGATTGGCTATGAGGGATGAACCCAAACTATGTAGCTTAACACCAGTTACTAGTATCTTCAACTTACTTTCAAGATGAGAATTATTAATCACCTACACATACCTGATCCCTTATCAACATTGTTATACTTATGAAAATTATATCATTTAGAAAGATCGTGATGCTTATGCTTAGAGAGAGTCAGAACATTATGTTTTAGTGTGTCCTCATCCCTTGAATTATTTGAATTTGGTTGTTTTCTTTGGTGGCAAGTTGTGTGGTTACACAACACGCCCCATTTTTCCTTAGCAAAATAGGGACCCAACTTTTGCCTTCTGTTTGTTCCCTTGCTTTCTTGCTTTGGGCAGTTTGGTAAAAGTTAGATGAAATAGTAGAATATCACCCTTGCACATGCATATGCCTCATAAAAGAGGGTGTCAAGTCCTCAAAGTCAATTTATGTCATCATAAACCCCATAATGTGAAAAAGCACAAAATTCTAAAGCAAGTTTGCCCTTTTGGATCAACCCTAAAATTCCTTAAGGGTAGGAAGTTATGTCCAGTCAAAGTTTGGTCAAACCTGATATTCCCAGAGGGGTCACATTCGCCAATAATCCCTAATATTCACTAATATCCCTAATTTATGTTTTTTAATGGAGAGAACTCGATATCCACATATTTGTTCAATATGCGGACGTCAAACTTAAATGCTGGGAGTTGTTTTGCCCGTCGAGAACTACACGCACATCCCAAAGTGGGTCATATTACTTAATATCCCTAATTTTTGGGCAACAGATGGTTGATGTCATCTTATTCTGCTTTATAGAAGACCCGATGTGATGATGACATCATCATGACTGGGATCCAAATAAGGTCATATTTCCTAACATCCCTAATCTTAATATGATGATGATGTCATCTTGACCCGATATAAAGAAGGTTCGATATGATGCTGATGTCATCATATGCCTGACATCAAGAGGGTCATATTTCTCAACGTCATGTTATCTAAGATCCCCAATCTTCCCTAATATGATGATGACATCATCTTAACCTGATAGAAAGAGGACCCGATATGATGATGATGTCATCAATATGCCCGATAATTGAAGGTCATCTAGTTCCAAATCTCCATCATATTAGCTAGCATGCCTGATCTTCGATAATATGAGGATGACATCATCTGCCAAGCAGATTTGTATATTAGTGATGATGATGACATCATCCTGACCTTCGA